>OW964556.2:28308156-33308156 GCA_943138885.2 Tholera decimalis | reverse complement strand
CCACTCCATTTCGGTTCGCGTTAACTTTATCATTAGAACTTAAAACGGTATATCTACCATGTGTAGATACCTACTTATTGTTTTGAGTTTCCGATATTTCGGCACTGTAAGCACTGTTGCAAGCGTCATCCATGATCACGGATGAACCCCGTTTTAAGTTCTAATGATACTGTTAGTGACAATGTTAGCTTAAAAACTTATATCGCAATAACTTTGTTAATTAAATTGAAAGAGTGAAATCGGACTACGAGACAAACGGCGAAGCGCTATCGTTACATGTTGGACATCCCACCCATACGCACAAAACGTTTTGGGAATACCTTCATTGTGCGTACGGCTAAGGAGTGAAATTCCCTGCCGGGGTCTGTGTTTCCCGATAGCTATAACCTAGGAGTCTTTAAGTCAAGAGTGAATAGGTTACTTTTAGGTAAGCGTGCTTCATCTTCGACCACATCATCACTTACCATCAGGTGAGATGGTGGTCAAACGCGAACCTAATTTTAAAAAAGTGTCCAATATTTTTGTAAATTTATGTAACGGACCACATAGTTTCTCATTGTTTTTTATCTAACAAATATTCTTCTGTATAATGTTAATTACTTACTCGGAGGCATAAAACACTAAAGTAGAAACCGGAACACGCTAGTGCCGCACTAAATCCCGGGAGGATAATCCCGATCACGGGATTGTTTTGGTCCGTAAATTTTCACAGCGACAGCGGCTCGGCCTCACTCTGGGATTCGCAGTAATTGGCAGTCCCGTTTCACTGTCACACCAATTAGCGGGCACCCTAATTAAAACGACACTTTATTACTTAGGTACAAATTACTTTCATGGCTATTAACAGGTTCAGTTTATTGTGACAACGATTTTGTCAATTTTTTTTAATTGGTAAACGCTGTAGCTGTAGAGTAGTTGGACGAGTTTAGTTTATTAGCTATTGTATGTTATTGTAATTGTAGTTTTGAGATGCTTTATAATTCATAAATATTTGTTGGTATCTCCGACATCATGTTTTAGCAGAATCGAGTACCTATTGTAACTATTTATGCATGAATACAACAAACTACACAATTAGGTACATATAAATAAAATTGAATTGTCTGTCAGTGATTTCAAAATAACTGTGTTTTCTCTCATTTTCTTGTGTCGTGCATTCTTAACAGAATGGTCATGGTTTGCTTTTTCTCTGTATGATGATGTTTTTTTTTTGTTCAACAGAAACAAAATTGTTTTATTTATTTTTGTCTACTTATCTGTGTTTCTATTGGTCCGGTGGTCTAATATCTGAAACAGCTACACCGCTTTGAATAGAGCTTTGACTGGAAGATAGACGGCAGGGGTGATGATGATAATTTCTGCGTATGATGCCCTGCATATAGGGCATCATACGCAGAAATCACATAGACCTACATAGGCACTTATAAAACGTCAGAAGCTAGGGCATGGTTAAAACAGGGCGTTTGCACAATTACTCTTTAAAAAAAAATTGATTTTCACAAGTCGCGGGTAAATCTAGGCTCTGTTTAAAATAATAAAGCTGAAGAGTTTGTTTAAGCGCGGTAATATTGTTTTTGTTTCCTGGTGGGAAAAATTATCGAATGACTTCTCCCGCTCTGGGTGGAACGGAAGGGAAGTCTTCAGCTACCCTTAGGGCCTGTACACACCACGTTTTTTAAACGCGCCGTCGTCGCGCGTTTTAGATATGCGCGTCGATCGCGATGGCGGGCTTTTATCCTACAGAGCAATTTGTTGACGGCGTTTAAAAAACGTGGTGTGCACAGGCCCTTAGGTAGGCCCGCAAATCCTGCAGGCAAAATTAGTGTATAACAGCCACATAAATGTGGAAAGATATAGCCACTACGCAAAAACTCTTGGTCAGTCATAAATATTGATATTTGTGAAGTAAGTCGGAAGAAGAAGCGCTATCGAACTGCTTTATATGCGGTGTTTATACTTTATGTTTTATTAGTTTTCTCACAAACTTTCCACTCTTCTTTTAAGTAGTATTATTTTACAATTACGTATATTATTTAGAATATTGGATACAACGTTTTAATAAATAAATAAATTTTGGGTAAAACAAAAAGTGCTGTACTCTTTTAAAAATTGGACTAGACTGAAACCGTCAACCAATTTTCCTTTGCAAATCCTCTAAGGTCTTTAACTAACTTTTTACCCGCACTGGACCCGCGTAGCAAATTATGGCCCGAGCCCCGATCCCTTATATATATGGAACGATTAAGGCTTTTATTATTATTATCTTATGATATCTTTAGGTAATTTTCCTAATTTTTTTGGTAAAATTATAAGCTTAATAACGCTCATGAAGCACGGTAGTAAAGGTCTCCATAATAAAAAAATACCACTTAGACAAAGTACCCGTCCCACGATTGTATGAAAACGTGGGCATTCGACTTATCCCCCGGTCGCCTCGTCGTTTGTTTATACACGGGCTAACAGGTGGCGCTAGCGGTTATCGCTCTCACGGCGATCCAATGTTTATTTTGAGAGGGATTTATGTCGAAACTGCTCGACCGTTTGATATGGAATCTGATTTATTGGATAGGATGTTAAATGTGTGCGGTGTTTGGTAGGAACTATTGGTATAGAAATAACCAGTGGTGATAAAAATACATTTAGGAATTTATATGAGACTAATTTCTGGTCGTGGATTCGCTCGCATGAAAAAGTGTTTCATTGTATATTAGTATGGATTAATATGGATGTACGATGATTAGCAGTAGTTTTACATTGTTTTTTATCTTACAATTATAGGTAAAATGAGTGAACTTTATTGATCAAGATGATTCCTAACTTTGCAATTTGTTTTATCTACAATGGGATATTTTGATTATTTTTGATAAAAATTCTCCCCATTCCTAGTAAATAATGGGACTGATTTAATGAATAGATACTTATTCAGCTTACAAATTTTACTCAGATACCTAAGCACACAGTTTTAACATGGCTGTTTGAACATTGTAAATAATATGGTAACTAATTATTAATTACACTTCGATACCAGAAACCTGTTTATTAACCGAAAAATCGTTAATCATAATTAATTTTCAAACCCAATCTTCACGCTCACCAACTTTCCTATCGTTAGCAAGGGTGATACTTCCATAATTAGCCTCATTATATGCAGTAGGTAGCGAGGGATGTCGGGGGAAGTCGGGATAAATCGGGGGAAATCGGGGGTAGTCGGGGGAGACGAGGGACCTCGAGAGGGGTAGTTGCGGCAACACGTGCCGGCTGTAAATGACGACTGAGGGTGTAGTCCATTTTTAATATGATTTATTATTAGATAATTGTCAAAAGGAACTCGTGGCTAAGTAATAAAAGCCTCATGGGCCTATTTTCAAGGTTAAGCAACGGTTGCCGAGACACCCCCCCTCCCCCGCTGACGATGAGTGACCACCTTAAAATACCAAGATTCGTTCGTATCTCGGAAAGCGTGTTAGACGGATGGTCCCCAGTTGTCATTTATAGATTTTTTGTTTTATTTTATTAGAGAAAACCAACAACTGTACATTTCGTCTTACAACTAGATATACATAATTACATAGGTAAACGTACAATTCACAACGTTTCCACAAATTACAATTTCTTTTATTTTGTATTATTATTGACTTACATACAGTATTGATAGCTTATAATATTAGGGCTTATTTTAAACTTATACTATTAGGTTTTAAGTGTATCAATCAATTCTTTTTTAAATAAATTATGAGTTAATGCGTATATGTCTATTTTAACAAAATATTGGTTATATATTTTGACTAATCTGTGGAGAGGCGCCCGCTCACCCGCATTTGTACGACTAGAGATCGTAGCAAAGAGTGGGTAAGCGCGTGCCTCTCGTCTTATTATGGTTCTGGACACGACATACAATATATTATTCACAAGTTCAGCACAATCAAATTTGTTGTGTATCAGTCCAGTTGTTCTTATGGGAAGCAAGAAATCTGACACCAATCTTGCCAAGGGGTATTGCTTTACCCAGTTTACCCAGTTACTGGGTTGAGGAGCTCAGATAGGCAGTCGCTCCTTGTAAAACAATAGTACACAGCGGCATCCATTAAGAATGGAATATCTCCGCAGCCATTAATTTGTGACTTCGATTGTAGGCGCCATTACCTCGCACACTCATAATACTGCAGTCTATACAACGTGTAATTTAAAGGGTATATACCTACATACCAAGTGCATGGCTTCTTTGGATGATAACAAACGATATGGCAAGGGTTTTGTAATACTAAGGCTGGAAACAGTGCTCGACCGACGGTCAGCGCTGACCGTACATTTTGACCGTCAGCGCTGACCGTCGGTTGTGAAAATCGTCAGCGTAGCTGAGTGCGCGTTCATAGGCTTGCATAGATATAGCTACGCCGACTGACGGTCAGCGCCGACCGTCGGTCAAGCACTGTTTCCAGCCTAAGTCTACGCGTGTAGAACTTATTACAAATTCCAATACAAATTAAGAAGAACGAAGAGAATTATCGTGTTATTGGCAAGTGACGTGGAAAGTTATTGACCCTCGTAGTGCTGTGACACGTTTGTTATGATTGGTATTCAAGAAATATATGAAACCAATAATTTGGTATCAATTGTTTGAGTCAGTTATTTTGTGCTGAAACTGTGCATAGAGACTCCATACCAGATGTTGTCTTCAGCCCTTTTGGATAGATATGGGGTTTCCGTTACACGTTGTATAAGGCTGCACCCTAACTAAATCCGGGAACAACATCTAGGTCGAAATGTCTTTAAATAAAGAATGCATCGTTCGACTTTCAGCCAGAATGAGTTTATTTTTACCAAATGGTTAAAAATATCGGAAAGCTTATAAACCAAGCGAAATAATTACATACTAGCTGCGGCTTCGCTCCCGTAAAAAGTTTATATTTCAGCAAATGTCACTAGCTGATAATGTAGCTTTACATTGGTGACAGAACTTTCGAAATCGGTTTAGTAGTTTATCCGGTACAAACAAACCAACAATCATAATTTTCTTTAGAATATACCAGTGTTCCCTCTAAACAAAGGTCAGCGGTTAACCGTGGATCGCAGCAGTCAAAATATTGTACACGAACGATTTCAAAAATATGGGGCGGTTTCGGATAAGTAAGTGATCTTTCTACTAAAAATGTATTCTTTTAATTACTTTTAATTCCAACATTACTGTTGAGTTCTTGAATAAAATTTATTTTCC
Source organism: Tholera decimalis (assembly GCA_943138885.2). Classification (NCBI taxonomy): domain Eukaryota; kingdom Metazoa; phylum Arthropoda; class Insecta; order Lepidoptera; family Noctuidae; genus Tholera; species Tholera decimalis. The sequence continues at coordinate 33,302,941 of OW964556.2, read as the reverse complement.
GATTACAAAATTCATTTTATTTTGTATTGTACGTAGGGATTAATTACCAATCTATAGCCATAGACGAATAATACCCAATGTCTAAAATCGCAGTGCAAATTCGTTTCGGCTTAGCAAGTCGGCACGAAAGTGTAACAATAGCTAACCCGGGGGGCGGTGGGTAATCTGATTTAGAGCCACTTAGCGACAGGTAAAGTGCTCTGAACGTTGGTTTAACTTGTTTACGAGAATAACCCGCCTTTTATTGGGTTACACTTTTGTTTAAATGGTGGCAAAAAGTGGTGGTAAAAGATTTTTGGATTGGTGTAAGGAAAATTGAGCGTTTGCAGTGTGTTGTGGGTGGAAACAGAAATTTATATCTTTGCAGGTTTTGGTTGTCGTCGTGTTACACATATTTTGTGACAGGAATTATCAATCAATCTATAACTCTCCCACTGCTAGCACACGGACCCCGTGTGGGTTGTTTAATGACCAAATTAATCTTAAGTCACGGTTTTACTGCATCACCGTCCTTAACTACCAAGCTCCATCCACCTTCGCATTTTTTTGGTACCAATTCTCACAATGAACCAACTGACATTCAAAATTTCAGCCCTTTATCTCCTCCGGAATACATATTTGGGTATCGCCATGCCGTCCCTCGTTTAAATCGTAAAATACCTTTTGTGACTTTGAATCTACCTCGCTGCATACCAACTAGCTAATTATTGATTAATATACATATTACCAGAAGCATAACAGAGGCCAGCAGCACGATTCTGCTATTATCCCCGGTATAACGTTCAAGTTCTTTTAATACCCCTCAAATTACCGCACCTCGTAATAATATACCACCATAAAAATAAGCAAATTACCACAAATATCATGGTGAAACTTGTAGTCAGTCGGTATTCACAGTTCAATCTCAAACCGTATCGAATTCTCAACTGCAGCTCAGCCGTTTTCCAAGTTATATTGACACCCCCGCCATTCGAAAATGAACCTTATTCTTTGCACATAAGGTATAAGACCTTGGCGCAGTTGCGACTGTAAAATGACTGCGCGTAACGCTAATGGTCCATGAAATTGGCCGTTTGCCGATAAATATAAGATTTTTAGACATTTCAAATGTACTGTTAGGTTAGGCTCGCGGTATTTGAGTGATTTCGACGTTTTGTCGATGATATATTTTTTTTCATTTTTGTGCGGTTTTTAAGATGAATTAAAGCTATTTTATTGACAAAATAATCGGTGCATACCTATGCGTTATAATATTAAGCGGTAACAAGAGGAAGAGCTAATATAAACAGCTTCTTTTACATTCTTGAAGAGCATTAAGGATCACGCCTCTTTGTTTATTTGAGTTGAGTTGAGTTTGACGGCTGTTTCTGTGAGACTCGTTCTGACTATAACCACACAGGTGTTCCCTTGATATCTTGGGACGGGAGATGCGGGTTATTATGTGACTTCCACTGTCCTGGATTGGCGTGTAAGCGAACAAACCTCGTTCCGCTAGTAGTCACCTTTTCCTAAACAGATTGCTATCCTAGACAGCCTTCCTCTCCACCAGAAGATAAGATCTCCTGTTCTGTTCAGGATGTAAGGAATGTAATTTTAGTCTTCCATGCGGGTAAAGTATCTTTTTATTCTTTCTTTGTTTGTTTAATCATTAACTGCTTTAGTATATGCAGCAGTTATATCTTCTCTACTTTGACATAAGTATTTTTATTTACAATCCTTGAACTGAACAAGTCTTGAACCTAATGTGAATGAAATGAACATTAGCACGATATCACTTTCCATAGTGTTCTAGTCTAAGCAAAAACTTTTTTGCAAAAAAATAAAACCGACTTCCATATCAAAACACTACAAAGCCAAAAATAATTTTAATTTCGGTAGTCGGTGTTATTGGTTTTGTATTTTCTTTTTATTTCACACCGCCTTCCGAAATTAAAATTATTTTTGGCTTTGTAGTGTTTTGATATGGAAGTCGGTTTTATTTTTTTGCAAAAAAGTTTTTATTTTCGCGCTTTTTAGTGGGTCAATTTGTAATTAATCTAGTTATAAAAGCCAAAATGTCAACTACAAAAAACTAAAAACGCGCGAACAAAAAACACAATATAGAGTAACCGAAAAGATCATCAATGTAAATATTTTTTTAGACTTTTGTTGATTTTTCAGAAACGGCTTGTTCGATGTCGATAAAATTTTCATGGGACCATTTGGGAAGTATACCCTTTCCAACAAAAAAAGAATTTTTCAAATCGGTTGGCGAGCGACGGAGCTATGCCCGAACAAACATAAAAAAAAAAAAAAAAAAAAAACAAACAAACATCTGAATTGAGAACCTCCTCCTTTTTCAGAAGTCGGTTAAAAACTATCCTTCATATACCTACCTACTGAAGACTTCGTCATCGCACGAACAAGCAGCATACTGGATTATTCATTCTTTAGTATTATGTGTCTGTCTGTATGTATTTATAAACCAGTACCATTGTTTGTAGGTAGCATGAGCAGTGTTATTAATTTGCGCAAGCGCAATACATTCCACGTTTCAAAACATGCAGGAAACGGCCGTGACTAAATGAAAATATTTCTTCCTCAGTTGAGCAAACATCGGCTAATAATATTATAGCGACCATTTTAATCAGACTTCTTTTGCACCTTGTATTTACACCTATTTGACACATTTTTGTATGGGGCTGAGAAGGGGGAGGTAGGTCAAGATAGCTGGTGGTTACTCGACGAGTTGAAGTAAACAGAGTGATAAGAATACACCACATAGCGCTGATAAGATATGGCCAAACCAATTACAGCCACGAACCATTCGCATGACGCGGTTGATGCGGTTTAGGTAACCAGTTAGTTATATTGTTAACCAGTTTGGTATTTTACTAATTTTACTTAGACATCAGGATAAAAGGTAGCTAGCTATATAGTAACAGCGCGTATATGGCAATTCCAGAGTCTTGATTTCAAAATTGGCCATTTAGACTGAAGAGCCATAAACATAAAGAAAATTAAACTTTCAGTATTTTGTTTTTTCATAAGCCTGATGCTGATTTTCACACTCACAAAACATGATATTTTAATACTAATGCGTGAGTTTTGAAAAGTAGAACTCTCATAATATTATGCGAGTTCTACTAAACGTTTCCCTTTTCTTAAGCTTACGGAAGGTAAAATATGCAAATAAGAGCACTGCATATACATATATATGTTTTGATACCCGCCACCATTTCTACTTGCATTATCTGCCCGGAATTTCCTACATTTCATCGAAGCTGTGATTCAAACATAAAGACTGACTAGCTAATTCTCGCGATTTTATCGCGTGGCATTTTTGGACATTTACCCGGAATACCTAAACGATCACGTGGAGTGCAAGAGATCCAGAAGGATATCCCCATTGAGGTGATCGGGCCACCAGAAGACCGCAAAAAATGGAAACGCCTAAAGCACCACAGGGTCTGAGTCTTCACTGGTAACCGCGGTCTTCATGAAGGGTCGACCACAGAGAGAGACCCGGAATAAAAGTAACCTATCTGTTATTTCAGTTTGTAAACTATTATGAATATAAAACTCTACTATAGTTCCACAACGAGCATAGTGGATGTTGGCAAGAATGCTACTAGGCTGAAATTTGATTGGTAGATTCGCGTCAACCGCATGAACGAAGACCGCTGGGTGGAAGTCTCCACACAATGTGTGCCGAAAGTTGCACAGCGCTGCTGGGGCCGGCCCAGGAAGAGGTGATGAGATGACCTGGACGTATTCCGTAAGGGCTGGTTTGAAACGGAACGGGAAAAGACTTCATGGAAGGAATTAGGGAAAGCCCTTACCCGGCAGTGGAAATTCTGAAAAAAACTATAAATATGTTTATCCAAATTCCTTAAATATGTTTGCATTTTTGAAACACAAACATAAAAACATTCAAGCTTTCATATATTATATTATTAACAGGATTAATCATTAACAGTTAAACCAACCAAAATCTTGTCTATAAAACTTCGTGTGTGTAATGAAAGCATGTGTAGGTAAAACGTGTAAGTGCTCATTGATTAAAGCCGACTTTATTTATCCCTAATGATCATTAGAAACATCCTGTTGTTTTGTCGTGAGATCGGAATACATTTATAGAATTCAAAGAAAATACGTTCGACGAATATTTTAAAAGAGAGAGACACAATTCACGATGTGAACGAAAGCGTTGTTTAACTTGGCACGCCGCCATCTCCTGTTGCTTTTCTTAAAATTTGGATTCTCAATCAATAACAGTTTCTAAGTTCATAAAACTGGTGATTAATTTTCATTAAATACTCTCACTATAAAAGTCTGGACCTATTTGTTCGAGCTACCTTATCTCAAAAATTCAAATAGTCCTAAGCCACATTTTTTTTTAATCTTTTCAAGGTTTCAAAAAAGAAAAGAAAACTACGCATGACTAAAAAGGAAACCGTTACTAAAGTTTCAGAAAATGAAAAGAAAAAAGTATCTAATTATCTCTATAGCCTTTTCTCAACTATGTTCGCTTCGAGTTGAATTAGATGCAGCTGAATATTTTACACCAAGCAACTTCCGACCTGACCACTACAAACCAGTACTGGGTAACACGATACCCTGTGGCAAAACTAGTGACAGACATTCTGGCTGACTGCCTGTAACGATTGTAAGAGATGTTCCAAATGAAATTTGGGATAAACGACTTACGTGCTTTCTGAAAAATCTCGATACCTATATTAAGATTGTCGGAGGACACCCATCTTCGGCAAGGGTTTCTAAACCTGGAAGATCAAGCGAACATTTATCTTTTTCAATAAAAATTATACCAAAAGAATATACCCAAATACAAATACCTATGTGTAGTAGAACCGGAAAGTCTTGTTTGCAGTAAATTATACAAAACGAGAAATCCAAGCATGTGTACACAACTGCACTAATGCGATAAGTAACTTTTGTTTGCCAAAAAAAAACCTTGTTTACCCAGGGGGATGATCTTAACAATCCCAAAATAACATTACGTAGAAAACTATAGTTGGAAGTAGATAATGATTCGACCACAACTTTTGAGAAAAATAAGTACCTAATGTCAATCTTCGGATGTTTGTTACTTAATCACAAATCTGGTTGTAATTCCGTACAAAGATAGATTATAAACTGGAAATGTAAATAGGCTTTTAATCCCTGGAAAATGTGAGAAATTATTAATCTATTGAAATCCCAGGCAGTAGTTAACACCTATTAATAGAGCTCAGAGTCGATCATAGTGGCAATTTCTATAGTTTTCCAATCTGTCAAAGATAACAGATACCTTGCCGGTTATTCTCTTTACAGTAAACATAAAAGCTATAAAGTAAGATTTTAAAAATATAGCGATTTACGGCTAAATATGTTAACGGCTCCCGAAATCGCGCTGTCTGATTTTTTATCAAAGCCAAGAAGTATAAAAGAAAAGAAGAATGCCCACTGCCAGTAAAAGGGGAATATGAAGATAAATGCCACAGAGAAGAAACCTTGAAGCCTTAATCCAGGAGTAGAAAAGAAGATGCTGTTTTTGCTAATTTGCTCGGGAAATACCTCCTCGTGCCGTGTTAAACCACAGACGATTCGAAGCCTTTTTTATCTTTGTTTAGAAACCATCCATTTCAAACTAATATTATTAAAAAAAAAATGCGAAAGTAACTCTGTCTGTCCCTTACCTTTTCACGCCTAAACCGCTGAACCGATTTAGATGAAAGGCATGGAAATTGTTTAGGACCTTGGGAAGCACATAGGATAGTTTTTATCCTGAAATTCCCACGGGGCCAGGATTTACGGTAATTTTTTATCCCAGTATTTCCACGGGATCGAGATTTATGCGGGAAAAACTTTCCACGCAAACAAAGTCACGGGCAAAAACTATGTAGTTGTCAATATTTTTGCATCAAAATTCCATTGATGATCAGGGGTATGTATCTATTTATTTTAAGTTTAGGCACAGTATTAGTACGTAAATTGTCTGCTTATGTAGGAATCCATTCCCTACCAATTATCCTTTCATTTATAAAGAACTAGGCTTCAGGATTCAGAAGGAGGATTGGGATTATGGCAGGTTGTAATGGATGGCTACATCTATGAAGCCATTGAAGCATATCTTAGTGTATTATCCAATTTAAAAATCACATAACCAGTTTCTTTGAAAACGATGTATTGAGTATACTAACAGAGAGTATGGTATTGTTATCCCGTAAATAGAAATCGTAAAATCTTCCGTTAAAACATACTGACAGCATTAGCACTGTCTCAGATTTACTGCTAAATGTTATAAATATTGCAAACATCTATTACAAAGCATTATAGTTTTTGTCATCATATCATAAATTATAACAGCACTTCCCTCCATTCAAACCCTAAGGTACGTCTACAATAGCATTTAACTGTATCAATAAAATAATTATCCAATCATGAAGCAATTTACTCAGTTTGTCCCCGTTTTGTGCACCTCTTTCTTTCTTATTAATCGCTGCGATAGCGCCCTCTCGCTCGTTACAAAGCGGCAACATTTGAGGACGGTGACACGGTTCGCTCTTGGCGTCTGGGATACAGCTCTGCCAACTTATTTCTTCACTTTCTTTTATCTTTGTCTCTTCAATAATAAGGTCGGTTGTTCGTTGTAGTTTTGATGTTGTAACTTTGTATCAAGTGTACACTTTGGTCAACCAGTTTGCTGTGGCCTCTCGTGCATTTTCTCTAGTTTCAAGGTCTGGTCTAAACGCAAGAAGTTCTCCGTATAATTTTCCAAATAAAGACTTGTAAATTAGTTTGTTTGCGTTAAACACCTTATAAGTTGGAATGAAGAGGCCAGGAATGTTGTGTGTCAACATTTAAAACTGTTGATTTTAATCTCAGCCCGTAAATCTTCATTGCAATCAATAACATAGAAAGCATAACAAAACCCAAACAAAACCTCAAATATTAAAATAATATGTTCAGATACTCTATGAGAATTCCTCAATTTTCAATCATAAATATCCTATTAACCATAATCTCCTCAACAAACCGGTTCGATAAGGAGAAATAATTAATAGAACTCTAATTTGAATTATAACCATATCCGGTTAGTACTAGCGGTAAGTAAAATAATTATCGTGCTAAGTATTATGTACTTACACCGTACTTAGATAAGTAAAGTGTTAGTGCACCTCATTTGTATCGGAATTCTTAGCCATAATCGCATCTCTGTACATCAGAGAAAAAACTAGGCATAAATAAAAACAAGTACAGCAATGAGTAGGGGCATTCCTATTAAACCAGCTGCGTATTATAGTAATCATCACCTCATTTAGTCCAACTTACATAGTTTCACCTAATTTTCTTTGAAAATAAGACCTGTTAATTCTTTACCGAAGTCTAATAATTCTATTTTTACCTGCAATCTCTAACTGCTGGGTTATGGTCTCCACCATAGTCACCATACTCTTCTTAGTATATTGCTTCTCTGATCAATCCATCATTAATGCCTGTAAGTCGTTACGCTAGCGTTTCTTTGACGTGACGACATGCAAGCTGAACTCTGGTTTCCAATGAGGAACGGTTCTTACCTATCAGTCCTGGTGAATTCTACATATTTGACTCCACCCTATCCCCCTTCAGTCTTGTTACCCACATCAATAATCACATACGATTGTTACTTTAATTCAACATGAGAAATATCGTCTATTTCTTCACTAGCGTCATATTATCTTCCTCATCAATATTCCATTTCCTTAACATGCTTCACACTTTAGCACCCCACAAAAGAAAAGTCTAACAAATAATGATGAAGCAATATTTCTTTCCCGTTGTTGCGTGATCATCAATCATCGAATGCGTGTTTCTCATCACTATATCACCTCACGCAATGAAAAGATCTTAATTAAAATCACTGGATAGATAATTATGTCTTTAAGTGAGTGTAAGTGATAACTCTGGGTGGTCTTTTGTAATAGAATTGAGTTTACTTCGGTTTTAAAAGTGGCAGCAGTAACGGAATAGTTTTAGTGGAATTGTTTCCCTTGGGACTGTGATGAGAAAGCATGTAAAGAAAAATGGGTGGAAAGGCATGTTCGTAAATAAGTAATGAGTACTGAACTGGATGGATAGGGAGAGACAGAAAAATGATGAATGGAAAGAAAAGAAAGATGAACGGATTATATGTGGAGCGATATGAAAGAAAAAGATTTGGTGGCTTGATACTTGTTGCGAAGCCAATATAGGATTAGAGCAAAAATGTTGATGGTGGTACTCGTAGAGGATACCTACATCTTGGGTCAATCTCATAAAATTAAGACAGCAGGTGAAATTTTTGGTAGTCACAAAATGTCAGACGATGAATTTAAAAATAATATGTAGGCAGTTACACTACGATTATGATATCTACGTCAAACTTTATGATGCCTACTGGCTCACTCATGACGATGATAAAAATGATAAAACTATAAATATGCCCGATAATTTTTTTACTATAAATTAATAATGAATGATCGCTCTGATAGCATATAAATGTCATGTATATTTACTAAGCCCGTTACTTTGTATCACGTAATCCGTAAGTTAGCATTATTAATGAGCCTAGAAATATGGCTTTATTGATTACAAGTTAAGTTTAACTACTAACTAGCTGTCTTCGTACATTATGGCGGTAAATAAATCATAGAATTTTATGACTTGCACTGTGTGGTCTTGAGCTAAATTTAGAACTACCATACCTACTACCCATAATATGTATTGCCTGAGTCGGAAGATTAAGGAACTATTTCTGACAGACGATCCACACCATACCCCAATTTTTCTACCTTTCCATATGTCATACTTATACTTCATACTTATACTTGTACTTAATAACACTATTCATGACAAAACGTTCAAAAAACCTTCCTGAGTTTCCTATTCAAAAGGTTATACCACTTCTTTCCCTACATGTACCCTACCAACTACCTTTTAGGAATTCTAGACTTTAATTCGTTGGAGGTGAGGAGAGGCTTTGATCAGCTCACAGTAGCCTGCAAGACCCTGACGGACGTATCCACTGTCACGAGCTCCATTGCCTTTTCTGCCGACTATTTGTGCCTGACAAGTACATCGGGCACCGTCAGAACCGCTTGCACAATTTGTTTGCTCCACCGACTTCCAAAACTGTCGCCAGATCTGAATTCCCAGTATGTCGCACTCTAAGGATGCTCAATGCCCTCCTGACTACCAACCCTGAATGTGATGTGTTTGCTGACGAATGGAGTAAAATTATGCGTGCATGTCTGGTGTTCTGTGAGAGGAAGTATGCAAGAGTGTCTAATGTTTAATTTTAATTTCAATTTTCAATCACAATTATTACTATTCTTTTCTTAAATGTATTTCTATTTTTATGTTAATTAATGTAATTGGTGTTGTACCGTTTTAATTAACTATAAATAAATAAATAAATCATCTGACAAGCTTTTTTCTAACAACGATGGGGTCCGGCTTCACGTCTAACCGGAGACATACAGCTAAGTACCAGTATTTTACATAAAGGTACTGCCTTTCTGACCTCCACAACTGGGTAACATAATACCCCTCGGCAAGACTGGACTGGTCACTGGTCAGGTATTCTATACACTGAGTACCCGTAATGACTGTCAAAAATGTAAAAATGATAGCCGAGACCCACTGGTCCTTTCCGGGGCACAGAGGGATGTCAATATAATGTCAGCCATCACCTTACCAGCCTAGGCAAGCGTTACTTAATCTTAAGGATTTAACATCGAGCTTCTCAATAAGACGACATAATGAGAAATTACGAATTATGAGAGAAATAACAAATTGGGCGGATACGAGAACGATTTCTATAAACTAAGTTGATTTCTGATTGCCTCCATTCCTTAAACTAAATAAATAGCAGTTCATTCAAAATACCACTTATGTACATTGCTTATGTAGTAAAAAATCCATTCTGGATTTAAGTACTGTCATTCGCAGTGCGGTTTAGAAGTCCCTAATAAAATAAACAGAGGAAAAATGCCTTGTTATAGGTAAATTTTTATTAAAAAAATATTTACATACCTTTTTTTTTGGGTGGGAAAATCATCAAATGACTCCTCCCGCTGTGGGTGGAGCGGAAGGGAGTGTCAGACTTCTACTGACTAAAAACCCACCCTTCTCCCTCTGTTGGCCTTGCATTCCGGGGCCGCGGTTTCTTGTCAGAACTATATCGGTGTAAATATTTTTATGTGTCATTTTTTTATATAATTTTTTAAATTGCAATCATGTACTTAGATTTTTATATACCTTTATTTATATACTATTATTGCATAATAGGAGTTAAATTACGGGGTTGCGGAAATGATCTAACAAGTTACCGCGGCCCCGGACCTCAAGGGCAGCAGAAGGAACACCGTTGCTTTTTAGTCAGTAGAAGTCTGACACTCCCTTCCGCTCCACCCAGAGCGGGAGAAGTCATTCGATGATTTTCCCACCCGGAAAAATAAAATAAAAAAAGGGTTTGAATTGACCTGACATGAATCCTCGAATCACAAAGCTTACGAAGAATCAAAACTGTTTTCAAAATATCCTGATTTGCATGTTACCAATATTTGTAATGCCCATACTTTGCCAATAAGTCAATGCTATCAGAAACATTGAAGACTCATCATTTTCACGTTTTTCCATCTATGTTGGGGCCAACTTCTAATTTACCCAGAAGCAGCTGAATAACAGTATATTACAGGAAGCGCTTGCCTATGTGATGTGACCTCCACAAGCCAGGTACTGGATTACACGGGTCAGCAGCGCGTCTTGTTCTACGCGCGCCTCAAAGAGTTGCACCAGTGACGGGGCCTCATAAGGCCATTGCCAGCCGGGGTAGCGGGAATATTCTAACGAGATACCGCGACTCCGGAACTTAAAGGCAGCTGAAGGAACAGAGTGGATTTTTAGTCAGTAGAAGTCTGACACTCCCACTCCACCCAGAGCGGAAGAAGTCATTCGATGATTTTCCCAAACAGAAAAATATAAAAATAAAAATAAAATTTAAATCTTTTATTTTCAGGCTTCTAAGGCCCATAGTGTTAGTCAAACAATTTACTTCATAACTATGTTAGTAAGAAACAATTAGGCATACACAGACAATTATAAAGGACGTAACAAAACAAAAACAAAATAAAAAACTCACAATCACAGGAAGGTTTATCAAGCCCCATGTCTAACGTGTAGCTTGATAAACCTGTCCATTGTAGGCTCTTCTAGTCTTTCCGCAAAACCTTTCAAAACGCTATTGTTGCTTCCTCTCACTCTGCGTATTATAGACGCGACTTTCTTACTACTAAAAGATACTGGATTACACACTAACTTATACCCAAGTCTTTTTCTAAAAATGTTGGGATTCAGCTTCCAGTCTAAAAGGTACAGCTGAGTAGGTACCTAAAGGGGATTGCATAAAGGGACTGCCTTTCTGACCTCTACAACCAGGTAACACAATACATCTCGGCATGATTGTCAGTTTTGGCTTATTCAAAGATGTACAAAAAAACGGCCGGAACCAGACTGCAAATAGTTTTTTTTTTTTTTTTTTTTTTTTTTTTTTTTTTTTTTTTTTTTAGGTTGGGCCACTCGTAGTTTAGCTCTATACGGCTAATGTACTACTTAACCGGTCTGTCCTGTGGTGACCTCTAATAAATTAAAGGCCCCCAGCCAGGGCTTGCAAATAGCTAAATTGAAACATTGCTTTATACCCTGTTGGCAGACTTACATGCATAAACATGTTAACTGTCTTTATTTATCACCAGCTAAGTTCAACGACTAACTGGCCATCGTATATAATGGCTTCGAGTGTACATAAATCTCGACATATGGCGTGATCTGTGAACTAGCGTAGTTTATGTGAAAGTGCACCGTTTACGCGAATGCAACTGTTTATTGAACGTTAGGTTCATATTGTCGTGAATGTATCGAATGTTATATCTATCTATTTGTTGATGGCTATAAACTAAAGTTGTTTACTTACCTGGATAAGACTGTGTAACTGTGGTATTCATGCTACCGTGTTGTAATATTGTTGGCACAAGTTTTGAAACAGTTTCCAGGGATTTGCCTAAGACACCTTTTGCGAAACAACGATGCTAGCGATGGAGAATGCTGAACGCGTGAGGGACAGACCACTTTCTTTTTAGGGTAGCTCACCGTCCAGTAAGTAGCATGCCAGGGTTGACGGCGCGTCACAAAGAGCAATCAGCAACATTGACGGGACCTGATAGGATCATTGCCTGCCGGGATAGTGTGTTCGCGGAACGCAAGGGCAACTAAATAAACATGCTGGGTATTTAATTTGTAGAAGTCTGACACCGCTGTTCTGCTCCAACTACAGCGGGAGGAGTATTTTGATGATTTTCCCACCGGAAAAAATAAAAATTGGTACCATTGTTTTACCTTTAAAAAGGTGTTTATTGATTCTAAAAATATCTCGTTCTAATTTTTAAATGATTTTCGTTGTTCCCGAGAGGTGAAATGTATGTATATCATATTACGTATGCTCCTTTACTTTAATAAGTAAGTACACGCCTTTACAATTACTGTTCATATATGCTGATTTTGTTTTTTTTTTTGCACTATCCTCTTACTTAATATTATAAATGCGAAAGTAACTCTGTCTGTCTGTGTGTTACACAATCACGCCTAAACTACTGAACCGATTATAATGAAATTTGGTACGGACATAGTCTAGAGCCTGAGAAAGGACATAGGCTACTTTTTAATGCGAAAACAGGACAGTAAGGGGTTGAAATAGGGGATGAAAGTTTGTATGCAAATTTCGTCATTTTTAAAGCTAGAAGCTTGAAACTTATTTTTTAGACTTTTGATTAGATATTAATAAATACTACATTCAAATTATGTATGAGTTTTGTTTTAAAAATCATTAGCCTAAAAAATTAAAAATGCTGCCGAAAGTCACTATTCCGCGCGGTCGAAGTCGCGGGCACTGCTAGTAACTCATAATTATGTGCTTCTTTTATAATGATTCATTCAGTCAATTATTATACTTAACGGATGTGGTTTTTTCCTTTGAAAGCACCCCTTAGGAACTCCAACGTAACAAAGGTATCCACAATCCGTCTACCTTCTCTACCCTGCAAGTGGTCGACGACTCAACATCTGAGAAGGTTTCGTGAAGGCGCGAAACGCATGTCGAATGTAGGTTTGGGTTATATGTTGCATTACCTTCTGCATATGCACGTATTTACGGGCTGGTTCAATAATGCATTTAAGCACTAAATATTATTCTAAATTATTTATTATGTACATAAAGGTCACAATAACAACAATATTAATTGGTGTTCACAGACCGTTGTAATTATGCACTTGGAGGCTCTTGCAGTCATGGCACATAATAGAATGCTTGAAGACCTAAATGAAAGTCTTTTCTTTATCTCAGTCCTTATCGACACAAAGGTATTCAACACGCATGCCGTATGGCAATGAGTTTCAAGCGTGGCACTCATGTCAATTAGAGCTTCAAAGCGTTTTCTCTTGATTCCGAACGCCTTTGTTTTCAATACAAAGTGCCGATATTGGCATGAGTTGGTTTACATTAAAGGTATCTTAAGAACTGTGTCAATATAGAAACTATTATTATCAAAGTGTGCCAATTATTTAAAAAAAATCATGACAGTTCTCTTGTACTTAAGTCACTCCCTGCCAGACTCTGTGTTTTCTGATAGCTTTAGCCTGGGAGTCTTTAAGTCAAGAGAGAATAGGTTACTTCTAGGCAAGCGTGCTTATTATTCTTCGACTACATCATCGCTTATCATTAGGTAAGATGGTGATCAAACGTGAATTTATCAACCATAATTATAAGGTATACCGTTAATCATATCTATCAATCATAAATAACTTTTGGTTTTAGAACTCCTCTTTCGTTAATCAGACAACAGTACCTACCTATTGTATTCGTTAATTAATAAAAAATAAAAAACCGGCGAAGTGCGTGTTAAACCATTATCAATTAAAACGGCAAACTGTTTAGCTATTACGGTTCATGAGAAAAAGCCTGGTGACAGACAGCCAGACAGCGGTGCCTTAGTAATAGGGTCCTGTTTTTACCCTATGGGTACGGAACCCTAACAAAATACCTAATATAACAAGTAATATGTGTGAGTAAGGAAAAGTGTTAGCTCAGTGACTACAGAAACGACTTACGAATCGGGTCAAGGCCGAGGGTTCGAACGGAGGCAGGCACATTAAAATGTGTTGTTTTCATCTCCAATACTACCTTTAAAACGGTGAAGGTAAACGGATGTCCTAGGACCGAACATCCGACGACATGCAACATCCACATACCCGCACTGTGCCTGTGTTGTGCATGAATGCCAATACATTACCTCTCATACAGATAACAGCAGTGCGCCCATCAGTGGGAAAATTATAGCCTGAAACATTAATCATAAACCTTTTTCCGACATTATTGTGATCGGCAGCAGGAGGCAGTTCCACGCGCGCCTCAAAGAGATGTCAGCAATAGTGACGATGCATAATAGGGCCATTGCCTGCCGGGATTAGGGAATGTTCTAACAAGATACCGCGGCCCTGGAAGTCAAGGGAAGTCAACTGAAGGAACAGGGTGGGTTTTTAGTCAGTAGAAGTCTGACACTCTTCTGCTCCATCCAGAGCGGGAGTTCATTTGATGATTTTTCCACCCGGAATAACATAGCTGACGTCTGCAGTTAATTATTTGAGTTTTACATGGAGCGACTGACCTCCACAATCCAGTTGAACCCAGTATAGCTGAATAGCACGATACCCCTTAGCCAGACCAATGTCAGATTTTCTTGCTTCTGACTACCCGTAAAGCTTTGGTTTCCTAGGAAAGCGGTGCCGTCATATAGCGGCCGTAATAAGCGGTGCCGTCATATAGCGGCCGTAATATTACGGACGCAAAAAGGCGGCCGTCTAAACGGTGACGACATGTGGAAAGTTCCACGGCCGTTTTAACACACACTGTCTGCTTCATCACTATCAATGAAACGTTCACGAAACCATCTGACACCGACAAGATGGCCGTCATGCAAATTTGTTTAGTTAGACAACGTTCTAGTGACGTCATTCACCGCTGTATTACGGCCGCTATATGACGGCACCGCTATCCTAGGAAACCAAAGCTTAACGACTTTAAAATATGTGCAAATGACAGACGGGACCAAGTGCTTTCCAAGGTTCGATGTGTTAAGATGGTCCCATCCACAGATCCTCAGGAAGCATTTCTTGACCTTACAGATCTATCCGTGTGACTGTTATTATTTAGCCACGAACTACTCCATACAAAAACACCCTACGAAAAAAAAATATGATTTAATATACACGTCGTGTTCTTTCATTTTTAACCGACTTCTGAAAAAGGAGGAGGTTCTCAATTCGACGCGTATATATTTTTTTAATGTATGATCATCGATTACTCGAAGACGGCTGAACCGTTTTTTCAAAATTCTTTTTTTCATTGAAAGGGTATACTTCGAAATTGGTCCCATTTTCATAAACGTCAGGATCTGATGATAGGATCCTGGAGAAATCGAGGGAACTCTTCAAATATTTAAGGCACACCTATGACGTTTTGGGTATTTATTATAGTAACTTGTGCAGTTGCTCTCAAAAAGTACCATTTGAGGAAGTGGAACTGATGATGAAGACCACAGCTGGTCGCCGAAACTACTCAATAATAAGTATTGAGTGGATTGCGATTCGATTACTTGAATATGGATGTTAAGCACTTTATGCTCGTCACAATGCATATGGTGATGTAGAGCTGATGGTGAAGTACCAGGAGAACTCCTCAACAATTAACGGCCCAGCATTGGGAAAACCAATATTTTGTAAAAGATTATAAGTAGTTGACATTTAGGCTCTTGTAACTAGGTAAATTAAAAATAGATCAACTAAAAAGAGTGAAATAAAAACTTTTTACCAAAAAATTAAACCGACTCCCAAAAAACACTGCAAAGTGAAAAATAACTTTAATTTCGGAAGTCGATGCCAAACACGAAAATATAAACTAAAGACACTGACTACCGAAATTAAAGTTATTTTTCACTTTGCAGTGTTTTTTGGGAGTCGGTTTAATTTTTTGGTAAAACGTTTTTATTGAAATTGAAAGCCATTTATTCGGTGATAAACACACACAATAACAGAAAATTACAAACATAAAAAAATAACACTAAGAATTTCGCTGAGCGTACCGAAAGGGTTACCAACTCAGCATTTGCTGGGCGAAAGACACCCATTGATAGCCCACTTGGGTATATTTGACAACATTCATTAAATCATCCCCACTTTCACCACCCATATCTAGTAAACGGCTGAACCGATTTTGACAAAACATGTCTTAAAACCACTGCCGGAAAACCTGCTTTCTTACGAAAAAAACCGCATCGAAATCGGTTCACCCGCTTAGAAGCTACGGTGCCACAGACAGATACACACGTTAAACTTATAACACCCCTCTGTTTCCGTCGAGGGTTAAAAATATATGAAATTAATAACAAATCAATGGCATCAAAAACCAGTTCATCACTATCCAGAACAGGCAAATCTTGCAAGACAAGCCAAGATGCTTGATTTTCCTTTCGTTCTCTCTTCTTTCACGAAAATATCTAACATATTTCTACTGGCTTTATAGTTTTTTGACTTCTAAATTAATCATTTTTACTTGAATTGTCTAGATACCAATCTCAAAAGCAAATTTTTATTTTTTGTTAAGTGTATCAGGGTTAAGGTATTTTATTTGTTATTTTTTGCTCTTGTTCGCTGAGTTCCTTAAAAAAAATGATGTTTATTCATCTTTAAACATCATGATTGCATAGACTCTGCTAGACCCACTCCAAAACGCTCACTTTTCTTTTTATTTTTTATTTTTAATATTGTTCTTATTTCAAAATCCTTTTATTCCCCAAGTGTTAAAATTATCGAATGTGGTCTCCCTCTCTGGATGGAGCCGAGGGAGTGTCAGACTTCGACTGACTAAACACCCACCTAGTTCTTTTAGCTGCCCTTGTAGTCCGTAGCTGCGGTATCCCGTTACAACATTACCGGGACCCCGGCAGGCAATGGCCCTATCGGGCCCTGTAACTTAATCTTTAATCAATATTGAAGAATATTTTTCTTTTTATAGTATTGTTCCTTCTATGCTGCTATATAGTTACATAATAGGTATGTAGGTAGCATCTGTCCGCCGTTTCGCTTGAGTGAAGAGTGTTTCTTGGAGAATAATACTATGTCACTTTCCAGCCCTTCAACTAAGTCTAAACCAAGAATCACATCGATCATTTGCTCTATTTTGAAAGGAAGGCAGGACAACCAAACACTCTTTCTCATTTAGATAGGAGTATAATACCTTTTAGAACAGATATTTTATACAATACATTCCTATAACTACATTTGCATATATATTATATTGTTGACCATTCATTTAATCATGTACTTAACTAGGACTCATTTTGTCAGTAAGAGAAACTTACGCTTTGTTAGACACTATTATTATACCTACAATAAAGTAATTGAATAAAATGTTATCATGGGTTCGTTTTTAAAATACACGCGAACCTATTCTATGTCGCGTTCTTTTCCAAAAAGAACTCACGTAAGTTTTAATAGAATACCGTACATCTTATAAAGTATTTCAACAATAGTAGATTGTAGATCCTCACTCACACACACACAATGTGTGTCACGCTCTCTCTCATTACGCTAATGGCAATTGGGCCGTCAAAACACTACCGAGTGCACGCCGCGAACCGTTATCGTGGTTTGCATCCACGGTCGTTGGCCTCGTATTCGCGTACTAACTACAAATCACTTCACAGATTTCGTACAACTAATGGTCAGGGTTACCACGTATGTGAACTGACTTTTTCAACTAACTTTGTATAGATTTCAACTTTTTTAATTTTAACAGTGCCAAAATCTTTATCAACGTCATTGAAAATAAAGTTTTGGTTCATCGATACTGGTTCAAGTTTATGTATTTAAGAGAAAGCTGCATCGATCAATAATAGGAATGTTTATCTGAAGTATCTTAGGAAGATATAAAGAACAGTGATAGCCCTGTTGATGTAGCAATTGCTTTACAGTGAGCGGTGCGGTCAACGTACTTCGTGTCACGCGACGGCGAGCGCTCTAATGCGCTTAGATTACTGCCTACTACAGCGACTAGACTATCTAGACCTCTCACTATTACCTATCTTACCCCTGGCAGTTCCAAACTACTCGCATAAAGACCAGCAAAGAAGATCTTGTTTCTTTGGTCTTTCGCGTGCTGCATTAGCAAGTATTGCGCGAACACTGCTATTTACTGAGGTTTCGTACGTACATACCCTTTGTTGCGTAGCTGTTCTTTTTTTATATCCATTTCGGGTGAAATTTATGTTTAATGGATTATGTAAATGATACTTTGAGATATCGCTGCATTTAAAGGGTTGTTTATTTCGTTAAGGCAATATAAATTAAGTGATGATTAGTGCTGATTGAGGAGTAGAGAGTCGAGTATTGTGCGTTAGTTTATTATGCTGAGAGAACTGCAAATTAAATAGTAAACTCATTACCTGAATGGGAAGCAAATTTTAGATTTTAATTAAATTATATTGTTCAGTCGTTGTCTCAATTGTCTAATTCGTGTCAATGTAAACGTAAAGTTGTACTGGCATCAATACTTTGAAAGTCTACTCAATGGTGATTACATTCCGTTCCGTATATAGTGTCACTAATTAGGGTCAACAACCTAGCATACAGAATGTTAATGAATCTTCTGAAGTGTTAAACACAGTTTTAAGAATAACTTTTTATAATGTCATATTTTGGTTAACCTTACTTGTTTTCCTATGTGTTCAGGAAATTATTTATTTTTTTAGAAAAAATCAGTCACAAGTCAAAACCAGTACCACTGGCGTAACAATAGGGTGGCAAGACGCGTAGAATGTCACGGGTCCTCAGCTGGTAGGAGCCGCGGTCCGTGATTAACTATTCAAACATTTACAAGAGTTATTCAAATTTGGTTTCAGTGCAATACGCTCTTAAATTTAAAAATGGCTAGAAAATAATTACGTTTTAATAGCGTGTATATCTATGGAGCACTCCATCCGATGAATTTGCCACGGGCCTCAAACATTATAGTTACGCCACTGCTCACAACATTATATACAAAGGCAAAAACAAAAGGGACAAAGACAGAACAAAAACTGTATAAAACATACATTACACTCGTATTGAAAACAAGGAAGCTTGACAATCTGACTCACGAACCGCCAACAAATATGACTCAAACTCTGAACCACTTGAAGAAAATTGAAACAAAATATTCAATAAACGCAAAGACTTACTCAACGGTGAGCTGACATTTAAATCCTACTAACACTTTAATCCGCTTACTGCTGTTCTGAACATAGACCGTCCCCAGACTGCGCCCGACAACGATAGGTAATAGGATTGGGCTCCCTCTGCACACTTCCGATAATTCGCCAAATAACTAACGATCTATTGTCTCTCAATTGAGTTGCTTTGGGATTTCAAACAGCTTGTGTAAGGAAGAAGGCGAAATTATTTCAGATAAATTAACCCTCAATTCTTTCTGTAAAGATTATTTTCGTCTAAATGTTGTCTGCTGTGTACTGTACACTTACCGAGGTTGACCTCTAGATAGACCATCGTAACACATCAAGATTATTTCTCCGTGCTTTCTCAGACATGGAGGACTCGTTGGTCTGTGTCAGCAAAATTGTCGGGGCCCACAAGAGGGCCGTTGCCTGCCGGGATTGCGGAATTGTTCGAAAGAGTTACCGCGGCCTCGGAACACGAAGGGCATATGATGGAATACGGATGGGTTTTAGTTAGTAGAAGTCACACCCTCCCGCTTCACCTCGATCGGGAGGCAGTCATTGGATAATTTTCCATCCTTAAAAAAAAAGGCTGTCGTTACGGGTGTTCTGAAGTCAAAATCTTTGGCAATAGTATTACTGAGTGTTGTTGTGTTAGGTGTTATCCAGTTACTGAGTGCTGGAGGACAGATAGGCAGCAGTTGGTTCTCAGCTGCAGCTCAGGTGAGACCAAAAGTCAAACCGAACATAGTTGAAAAAAGGTTTTACTTGGTTTCATTTTAATAAATATCTCACTATTTCTCAGGTACCGTTAAACCGAGTTTATTCGGTAAATGATCTCGTAATTTATAAAGTTGATGCTTTGCTTAACACATTACGTTTCTGACACATATAAATTTAAAAAAAACAACTACATAGTTGTTTCCCGTGACTTCACTAGCGAGTAAATTTCCACCCAATAAAAATAAAAGTAGCCAAAGATGTGTTATTCTAGGTTGGAAGCGAGTTTCGTCACTTTTCGTAATTAAAACATTAGTAGGATCATCTACACGCCCTTAACAGGATCGGGACATATTTCCAATAATCCTGTATATTATGTACTACGGATTGACGAGTTATTGCGATATTTTTGTAAACTACTAAATACAGGGTGGCCCGTTTACAGTGGTCCAAAGATTTTCAGCTTGAGAGCATCATAAGTGATCATTTAAAACATACTTTAGTTAGCGAAAACTTACGGTTTCAAAATTATGATTTTTTTTAAATAATCTAGTCTAGTTATTTACATTAGATGAGCCCATAGCGCGATAGGTAGATTATTGCACTATGCTTATACCAAATATCATTCGAGTCGGTCCAGTACTTTTTACAACAGAGTGGTTTTGTGTCAAAAATATTGGAATTTCGGGTAATTTAAAAAAAAAAAAACATAATTTCTAAACCATAAGTTTTCGCTTAACTAAAGTACCTATGTTTTAAATGATCCCCTATGATGCTCTTAAGCTGAAAAAATTATTTAGACCACTGTAAACGGGCCACCCTGTATAAAGCAAAATGCGTTGTTCTGAATACAAAAATGAGTATCGCGATATACTATAACCAGATGATTTATGTTGAATTTTGATGATGTTATAAATCTTTACTGAAGAATTTATTACATTTTAGGACTAAAAGGTTTATTGAGTCATCTTAATATGAGGATGGCCGACCACCGGGGCAACCAAAACAGTTTGAGGTTTTGTGGATGACCGCATTAGGTGCTGACCCGTAATCTCAATAAAATTGTAAGTTATCCCTAAGACGACAGATGTATTTCTTTTCGAAAATGAACTTCTATACTACATTATAAATGCGAATGTTTAAATATACGGGTGAATGAATCACGCCAAAATGGCAGGACGGATCAGGGGGCTCAGTATGAGTTTGCAATACTACTATGATTTGATTTGATTCGAAAACTATCGATTTGTCTCTTTTACACTCATCTATTGTTGCATGTGGAAGATATAAAGCGGTAGTTTTCGAAAACGCCATAAGTATTTCAAACTCATACTAAGCCCTCTGGATGTAATTTCGCTCAGAGATACATGTATTTGTAGACTGCAATAGAATGCAGATAGCAGGGATAGACTTACCCAAAATTTCCATGCTAACAAAGTCATGACCAACAAACAACTTGTTATACAAAAATGATGGAATTTTGCCAGGTTTTGACTGTTTAGACTAGGTATAACATAACATACTTAACATGATCAGATTGTAATGTTCCCACTGTTGGGACACAGGTTCTCTTCTTTATGAGAAAGAACGGGTCGTAACCTACCACAAGGGGACAGAGCGATTGGACCGTACGTTTCGGAACTAGGACATGCTGTTTCTTAAAAAAAAATCGTTTTGAGAGCATTGGTGATATTATTATGCAAAGCAATGTACCTACGATTTACAACTCGTACTAATTAAATAAAAATATAAGTTGTACCTACCTGTAACCAATTGGCTTCCACTGCTCCTCAGTTGTTTTTTTTTTAATCTATACTAATATTATAAAAAGGTAAAATTTGTTCCTCTACATACAAACTTTCATTGTATGTAGAGGAACATATTTTAGTTTAGATTTCCGGAACATTATCCAATGCCAATTTTTAGGGTTCCGTAGCCGAATGGCAAAACACGGAACCCTTATAGTTTCGTCATGTCTGTCTGTCTGTCTGTCTGTCCGTCCGTCCGTATGTCACAGCTATTTTATTCCAAAACTATTAGGACTTTACACATGAAACTAGTTAGGTAGATGTATTCTGAGAACGGCTTTCCGATTTAAAAAAAAAAAAAAATTAAATTAAGGGGGGCTCCTCATACATGGAACTGAAACTGGAAATATTTATTTTTATGATACCTATGCGTATGTGGTATCTATAGAAAGGTCTTTAAAAATGACACTGAGGTATTTAAAACCACTTTTTCATAAATTCAATCGTTAAAAGATATACCTACGCTTCCAAAGTGGTAAAATTTACCCCCCCCCCCCCCTAACTTCTATAATAATAAATGGAAAAATGTAAAAAAATATATGCTGTAGACTTTAATGTAAACTTTCAACCCAAATTGGTTTGAACGAGATCCGGTCAGCAGTTTCTGAGATATAGCATATTTTCTAAAACCCCAAATATAACTTTGTAATTCATACTAATACTATGAAAAACATAGTTATTTGACGTAGTTACTACAGAACCCTTCATGGGCGAGTCTGACTCGCCCTTGGCCAATTTTTTTTATAGAAATTATCTCTAAATCCACGCAAACGATAACAAACGAAGTCGAAGGTGAAGTGCTAGATATTTATAAATGATTGCAGATCTATATATACATATGTATTTCCAAAGCTGTTAATTATATCTGGATAGTTTATTGTAGTATCTTCCACTGGTGTATTTCTAGAAGGCTTGATTGGTCAGCTTCAGTTATTGGCCAGGTTATTTTAACTCTATGTCAGAATTGGTTCGTATTTCAGAAAGGCTGGCCTATAAAGGGGCTGCTGGAAAATGTACAAATAAAGCTGTAAGGTGTTTCTTTTTGTTGATCTGTTCGTGTTTGATCAACATGTTACCTGATGATAAGCGATGATGAGTTCGAAGTTGAAGCACGCTAGCCTAGAAGTAACCTATTCACTCTTGACTTAAAGACCCCCAGGTTATGGCTATCAAGAAATACAGACTCCGGCAGAGAATCTCACTTTTTAGCTGTACGCGCAACGAATGTATTCCCAAAATGTTTTGTGCGAATGGGTGGGATGTCCAGCATGAAATGATGTCGCATCGCCCTTTGTCTTGTAGTTCGATGATAGAACACGTTTACTTTATAAGCAATTCGTTTGTTAATAGCCAGCTACTATTTCCCCTACCACTGCAACTCCTGAGAGCTGATCAATAGGTGTGACAACCAGAAGAACACCGAGTCTATGAAGCTCGATGAGTCCCGGGAAATGTTTAAACTGTCTTAGATTCCGCAATGGAATCTATTAAATAATCAGAAAAGAACAGCAGAGAATTAAGATAATCTATTTTTAGTTGAGAACTATTTTTCTATTACTAGTTAAAGGTCTCTTCCTGGGCCATAAACTTCTCTCGGTGATACACTAATTTCTTCTCGGTCTAATTTTCTAATTCATCACACTCGTTTGTTTTAGGCCTCCGACGGCGAAACGTCGGCTTTCTGTCTCACTTCGTGGAAAAGGGCCCTAATACCAGCCCTTACACGAACCGTATACTTCCATACCTACAGGTCTATCCTCATAGAGAAGAACTATCAAGTTGAGCCCCGAGAGACCAATTTATTTCCTTCTTGAGGTCGTCTTTTAACGAGAAGCGGTACTTTTCATTAATTTTATAAGATATACCTTATATGTATAGAAGTGAGTGATATTAGGGTTTGGCTTTTCATTAAAAGTAAATTTATATTTCTTACCAGCTTGTTCAACGATCGGCTAGCTAAACATTCATGAACTGTGCCGGTGTCTTTCGCCCAGCAAATGCTGAGTTGGTAACCTTTTGGATCGGACACGTCAGCGCAATTTTTGTTGTTTTCTTGATTTTGTAAGTTTCTATTGTAGTTGTTGTGTGTCTGTACTCGAATAAATGTATTTCTATTTAATTCTATACTACTAGTAGATAGTTCATCAATTAATACTACCAACACTACCATTCAGGTCAAGAGTGAGCACACTTATTATCTACTGACAGGATATAAAAAACCATAAACGAAAAAATATCTCACGAAGTCCAAACTAATCTCCTAAAAAGAAAACATCAAGCCATCTGTTTTACATATCAAATCCATTCTGAAGCAACATATTTATATCAGCAGTGAGTTAATATAGCATGCTCCACATCACAAATCATAAGTCGAGTCTGTCAAAACAGAGCGCCATCAACAAAAGGGGCTCGGGCAGGAAGAGCGGGGTCTAATGGATTTATTTAGATGTCATTTTTTATGTGGGCGGGGGCTCCAACAGACGCCTGGCTTTCGTAGTGTGGATAAGACGTAGGATTATTTTGGATTACAGTTCTGACGTTACTTGCTAGAATTGATGACAGGATTTAGTTGTTACATTATGTTGATATGTGCTTAGGGTTTCTTCGAGAGAGAGAGAGATTTTGAATAGATTTTAATAAATCATTTTTTTAAAGAGACCTATCAATTTAGAATTCACATTACTTACTAGCGATCTTGTTAACGTTACAACTAAGCTAAATACGCTTATATCTGGAATGGGTTCACGGCAATTGTGTAATGGGTGGGATTCGAACCCGCGACTTTCCGATTACGAGGCTGACACCTAAGCCATTAAGATACTGACGCTTCATAAAAAATCACGTTTGTTGTATAAATATTTATTTTATTCTTTTTTTTAGTATTTTTTGTTATAGCGGCAACAGAAATACATCATCTGTGAAAATTTCAACTGTCTAACTATCACGGTTCATGAGATACAGCCTGGTGACAGACAGAGGGACAGCAAAGTCTTAGTAATAGGATCCCGTTTTACCCTTTGGGTACGGAACCCTAAAAAGGTTGTTTATCTATAGAAGAAGAAATCGTCTGGTTTCGCCCATTTCACACGAACTTGAAAGAGCTACATAGGTACTTTCAAGTTATTTTTATTCCAAGATAATAAAAGAACTAACGAGCTCTTGACAAGCAACAAGGTGGCAATTTATTCCTCAAGGTGTCTCTTATTTACTTACGTATAAAATACCTAACACATTTACTCCACACAAATGTCATTCAATTAACCGACAAAGAACTTACGACACAAAATAATTAACATTACAATTATATCAATTATTATGATTCACAATCAACATTGCATTATGACAATAAATAACCTAGAATGCTGACCTAGCTCACAATACTTCCTCAGACGACTAGGTTGCTTTATATAATACCAACGTTGAATTGACTCGCTTGTAATTTAATAATTCAATGTATTACGCAAACTGTTACAACCACAATCGCTATCATGTTGCGTTACGCAGTTGTTAAAGCGAAATAACTTGATTGTGACTCAGTTGGAGTATCGATATCGTATCGAACAACACTGTGAACATGTACTGAGATTATTAACAAAAAAATCCCAAAATACTTTAAGTTATGACTTATATAAAAAAAAGGATTAAAAATATTAGAAGCGCATCCACACTAATCCATCTTGATAAATGTGAGCCCTCCGTTATCCCTCGAACGAGTGTTCCGTCTCACTGATCACGGTCTATGTGTGCGTGCGCCTGTCCCGCACACATGCGCATTTTAATGCATTTCACACTCACACAGACTCACCTGCCTTGTCCCAACATCCGTAGGCTACACTATGCATGTGCGCGTGACCCGACATTGGTATTTTGATTGGTCATGCATTTCACGTGTTACGGCTTGCGGGTATAGACTTGCGCGCGGGCAATAAACGCGGTAATTTACAGCTTACAGCGTCCCCTGACCGTACCTAAGGAGGCTGTATTTTTAGAGAGAGATAAGGACAATATATTGGTATGTGGTAGACGGGTATTAAAGTTTGTGGTTTGTGCAAGTATTAATCGGAAGATGTTATTGATTTGAGAATGTAATTAGACTGGTGAATATTCACACATACGACGGATACCTACTTAGTTTGGAAATAGTTTTGCAAAGAATTAACTGATATCGGACCAGAAGTCCTTAAAAATAAATACTAGGTTCATAATGTGCTTAGCTTCTTTAAACCATACTTACCTATTAAGATTATCTCCCGTTCGAACAAAATAAAATTTTTATTTTCGAACAGAGCTGATCCGTAACTGAATCCTTAGAAGACATAAATAATGAATATTGACAGACAATCAGGATATCAATACGACGTTTACTGTTGAGATTTGATATGACAACTCCTAGAAGAGGAGGAAGGGAAGGAACTGAGCAGTAGGACATTTTATTTCATGGCTCCACTATCGTAGAATTGACTTTGCATTCCGAAAAAATATGCGGGTTTGGTGGGATATGCTACGAAAAGAAAGCTGATCCTATCTATAGTTCACAGCAATTAAGCCTCATTTTGTTTCCCGGATAGGAAAATCATAATATTAATCCTCACACTGTGGGTGGACTGACTAAAAACCCATCGTATTCCTTCAGTTGCTTTTGCGTTCTAAGGCGCGGTATCTCGTCAGACCACTGCCGCAACCTTAGAATAACAACGCATAGAAGGATAGTACGAGTGCAAAAAGTGAGGCAACTAAAACTTAGCCATTTTTGGCTAACTTTGCTCGACGAGCCGTCAGTATTCAAGGTCACATTCTGCCGAACAGAGCTCGCGAGTAAATAATTTAAAACGACCTTTTGTAGCGTAAAGGGATGTCATAGTCCTTCAGGAAAACAACATTAATTTATACAACATACATTTCACAAGTAAATAATTACATTTTATACATTATATTTAAGTAAATCGACCATCAAACAAAAATTCTAATAACCTAACTTATCACAATTTAATGTTGCTATCCGTGAGGAAAAAAATACCCATATTGATTTCTTTTGTGCTTATTTTTGTTTAAAAAAAATATAGTTTTGGCGGCAATTATGTATGCGTCAAACTAAACTATATTTATTTACAGCTACTACCTACAGTGTTTTATAACTAAAAGTTACTGTTAGTTCGAAGAGTGGCATCATAAAGATGACAATTTTATTGATTAAGATTTTTTTCATTTAAGTAATGTTCTCAATAATATTTTTCTATTTCATAAATACAACACATAATTTTAATTGATATCAAACGAGATTTTTCAAGCAATTAATACATTTCTATTATATCATTATAACACATTACACATCAAACATTCTAAACGCAATAAACGATATCTCATTTCGTTTACCTTCCGTAAATATATGTCATATAAGTCATATTACATGAAGAAACATCATCTTATTTAGTTTCATAACATAAAATACTTGATTTGATCCAGCAACATAATAGTGCGTTTTCCCATTTTTGTGGTAATGGTACTGGTAATGGTATCACTGAAAGCTATATTTGTGTGCGTTTGAAGAACGTAGACACATTCGGCTCACGCACACAAAGAAAATAAAGTGGACACACGAAATCGCTCGTGTTTTGTTCTAGACGCCTCTTCTATGCGTTGTTATTCTAAGGCCGCAACCAACATCTTTCATCCTAGCTTACTAACATGATATTGTTCAAAGATATACCTACAAATGTGTGGCCTCTGTTTGTACCTTATACATATGTAGCAGAAGATTCATTATGCGTTGAAAGAGCTCGTGTCTAAATAATAACATTTCGAAATTCCACCGCTTTCTTTTATTATAGAGCCCGCTCTTGACCTTGATCTCGCCTGATGGTAAGCGATAGACGAAGTCTACGATGTGACGAGCGAACCCAGAAGATGCCTATTTACTCTTGCTTTAAAGGCTGAAAGGTCATAAGTGGCAGGGAACACAGAAGCAGAGAATTCCACAACTTGGCTATGCGCACAATAATTGTGGAGAAGCGCTTGGTACGACAATACGGTATATCAACCTAGTGTGGATGGTACCCAGACGTGCGTCTGGTAGACCGGTAGTGAAAGGAAGATGGAGGAATCAGGTCATGGAGCTCCTGCGCACACTCCCCGAAGTACAATCTATAGAACACCGACAGGCAAGCAACGGTTCGCCGATGAGCCAGGCTATGAAGCTTGTCCACTAGCGCCTTGTCACCTATAAGCCTTTTAGCTCTGCGCTCGATCGAGACCAATGTAGCAAGTTAGTATTTTGCAGATAATACCGTGCCTCAAAAAGCACGTAAAACCGTTGTTTCCTTCTTGTTAGAAGCCCCGGAATCACCAGAAGACCTCCACAACCCAGAAGCTGGGAATGGGTCAGATGAATGCTGAATCTCAGGTGGTCTCAGCATAATTGAGAAAAGGAAAAGCAGATTATGATTCTTTAAGCATTCATGCTGATTTACCTCTGGATTAGAGAAAGAAATTTCTATTGAATTCTCACCTCCGTTGCTTTATGCAATTTTATTCAATCTTAAATCAGTCCATCCGTTACCCCGGCACGGTTATACGATTAATTGAAATTCAAATGTGTTTTTACTGTGTGTGACTTACCAGTTTAGTTATTTCGTTAATGTTTCATGTTCGGAAAGACGATGTTCGAAATTCGTATATTTATACTGAATTAATATTTTATCATGTTCCGAAAGACGATAAAGATAACTTCGTAAATACTAAATTAATAAAGTTTTTCAGGCTTTATTTACAAACACACATCTCTAATCGTCATCAATGCCGTGACGCCTAGTATCCATTAAAGGTCAATAATATTTCTTTTCTCTGATCATGACGTTCACTAAGCTATCATCATCACCATAACAGATGAAAGAAGTTCACTGTTGGGCATAAGGTAATCGGAGGAAACCTTCAAAAGGCACTCGGGGATAAAGAAATGAGAAGTACGGGATTTATTACGTCACTAGAACCTTTCCGTTAGCCACCATCACCACGTAGAGGGCAGCCACAGGTCCATTTAAGAACCTGGGCCATCCTAACATTGCCACATCAACCGATCCTATCTTTAACGGATTGAAAACTAAGATTTGCACCTACATACATCAAGAGCTTTCAAAGTGTGACAAAAAAAAAACCTGAGATCTGATCAAATTAATAAGTTTATCACAAATTTGATTTAATGCTCTTAAAAGCATATTCTTTCCCTGTGTAATGCTGTAATAATAAAGGTGATTCCATGATAAGAAGCATTTATTTTAACTTTCTTTTCAACTAGAACAGATTATTAAGTAGGTATATCTCGGGAATATTCAGTAAATGTCTGTTATTAGCGATGCCAAATCCGAAGTGGAATGTGGAAAATGTGGCATTAACTCCGCCCATGTAACACCATTGTACATAAAGTTTAAATAAATAACGTTTTTGATTATCCGCATGACAATCAAGAATGTTATCTTCAGCCAAAAACTCGGCTAGAGGAGTTGTCGCGATTCAGAAACGATGGCTTTCTGAAATACCCGTAATAATAAAATCAGGATGAGGTTGAGTGCTAGCTGAAGAGAGTACTTTGAAGGTGATTATTCATTAACGGTGATTATTCATATTTCGCAGTTCAAAGTTACTTTATTTATTTATTTAAACTTTATGTACAATGGTGTTACATGGGCGGACCTAATACAGCAAGGCATTCTCTACCAGTCAACCTTTGGGTTAAAAAAGGTTTAGGTTATGTTAAAGTATTTTCATCGTACATTATGGGTGCGAACGCATCAATGCAAGAATGAAATACACGGTGAGAATGCAGCTGTTGTAGTCGCAAAGGCGTTTGTGGTTTGATAACAAACTTGTTACCTGGAGATGTCATGGTAGAGAACTTTTGGCCACAAAGCGTGGTCTTCCGCCGCTTCCGCGTACAAGTGCCACACGAGCACACTGTAACTAAGTGATTTTATGGAGCTATACAATATATGCTTATATTTCTATTTATTAGCTGTTGACGAGTTCAGTAAGTGGACGGGCGACCATCTTTACGTACCCTCGAATTTCCTCCATACCACGGGAAATTTTAAATCGTTTGCGTTGGTACAGGGTGTGATTTATACACCTCTGGCATTCGATACCGCCTTCCGTAATTGACTTGTACTCAATCTCAGTTCGTGTGTTCAGTTGTGTAGTGCCCTTTTGCTGAAGGATGAACCTTGAGATGTTTTCGATTTCCGTGTGGTTTTTTTTACAAGAAGCTAAAAGATTACGTACCAGCGTTATTTTTCTACTTCCTCCTCCTCAGCACTACCTTGAGAAGTAAAGGAGCAATTTGCGCTGATGTAACGTATTGTAGGTATTATCCCTATTGTTTTGAAACCTTTAATTTTTTACCACTTATTGACAACATCGTCTCTTCCAATGATATTTAATAGATCCGGCTATGTTGTGTTCTTGTAGGCCTAGGCGAAATCTTACTTATATGGTTGACCATTTACGATTAATGTGAAGTCTTTTAATTCAAGTACTGACATAAGTCTCCTCTACCAACTGGTTGAAATTCTATACATATCTACAAATAAAATTGAACTTTATAGGTATAGCTATTTATAAAATTCTGAACATAAAAATGAACTATTTCATTTCTTTCTCTTTCTCCAGGCTAATCTCTGAAACGCCTGAACTGATTTTAATGAGACTTAAACTGGAAGATAGAAAAATTATAGGGCAATATATAGGCTACTTTTTAACCCGGAATTCCCATGGGATCTTGTTTTACGAGAGAAAAACCTCCCACGCGAATGAAATCGTGGGCTCAATTAGTATTCAATAAAATGAAGGTATCCCTTAGTTCGTATCGTCAACAGCCATATTTAGTTTTATAGCCGGTCATGATTAACGTTACAAACTGGTCGCGTAACAATTACAAGCCAAATAAGGGTACTTAACAAACCATAGACCTCGTTGCCATATAAAGACGCCACATTTAACTCCATAAGGCGGTGACTTAGGTACTGCGTCTTAACCAGAATCTTTACATCTCTGAGAAATAAACCACCCTCTAGGATGTACCCCAAAAAGTCAGGGATGCCAACTTTATTCTACAAAATATATTTATTGTGATACAATTTTTTTTTTCGATTTGAAAACAACTTATTTAAGTACTTGTTTCTAAGAAATTTGAAATACATACTTTTACCACAAACATATAAAAATTGAATACCTAACAGTGAAGCTCATTACCAATTGAAGGTAACTCATTTTTATATGATTTTGCAGTTATTAGGCGAAAACACTTTAATTTTTATAGGTACATTAAAATACGAAATATGAATTATAACAAGACTAGCAAGTAGCAACCCTAAATCCCACGCACACATAGCTACAAAAAAGTAACTTCTACCGAGTTGGCTTCATCGCTTGATTATTCCTCCGCGTCTAGCATCGGAATATTTCTACAGCACTTTACTGCTTGAAATTCAAACGACAACCGAATGCAAACACATTCAAAGCGGTTACAACGCTGCAATAAAAGTGGGGTCTAGTAGAGGAAAGTTTAGGCAGCGCTTGATACGCTGGAATGTTTTTATGTGGGATCGATATAGCGGTCGTGCGATGTTGCCGTCCTGCCTACCCTGTCCCCTCTAAGCTGGGTCTTTGTACTCTTGGACCGAGAGGCGGCAATAACTTGGAGTGTTCGATTATTTTTGGAGAAAAATTCAATTTTTTTTTTACGCCGGGTATTGAAAATTTTCCGTTTGTTTTAGTGAAAAGTTTTCCTTTGATAAATTTTATTTATATTTTCTTCAAAGGAAAATGTAGAAGCCTCAGGTATTTAAGAAAGTATTTTCTGTGAAAGTTAGAGTCTCGCTGTTTATTATTCAAAGATTTTGATACGATGTTATTTATAAGTATTAGTGTAGGTACTTAATTAGATAAGTATCCATTAATTAAGTACACAAATACTATCCTACTAATATCATAAATGCGAAAGTTTGTAAGGATGGATGAATGCATGTTACTCTTTCACGCAAAAACTACTGAACGGATCTCTATGAAATTTGGTATATATGATAGCTGAAATCCCGGAATAGCACTTAAGCTATTTTCACCCCGGAATTCTCAGGGGATCGGGTTTTCCACGGGACAAAACCTCCGACGCGAAAGTCGATATCATCAAAGGTAGGTACTATTAGGTACTTCGATCAAATTAGGTACCTACTTAGTTGGTTTAGCATATTTTTTTTTTACTGATGGGCCCACTCTTGACCTCGATCTCGCCTGATGGTAAGCGATAGATGAGGACTAAGATGGGACGAGCGAGCCCAGAAGATGCCTATTTACTCGTGCTTTAAAGGCTGATAGGTCATAAGTGGCAGGGAACACAGAAGCCGGCAGAGAATTCCACAGCTTGGCTGTGCGCACAATAAATGTGGAGGAGAAGCGCTTGGTACGACAAGACGGTATATCAACCAAGTGTGGGTGGTACCCAGCCGTGCGTCTGGTAGACCGGTAGTGAAAGGGAGATGGAGGAATCAGGTCATGGAGCTCCTGCGCACACTCCCCGAAGTACAATCTGTAGAAAACCGACAGGCAAGCAACTGTTCGCCGATGAGCCAGGCTATGAAGCTTGTCCACCAGCACCTCGTCGCCTATAAGCCTTTTAGCTCTGCGCTCGATCGAGTCCAGTGCAGCAAGTTGGTACTTTGCAGAGCCATCCTACAAGTGGCTGCAATACTCCACGCAGGAACGGACCTGTGCTTTTATTTAGATATGTACTAACAGACTTGGCAATCGCCGTAGTGTCCGGATAAACAACGCCACCTACAGGGTCCAGTTGTTTTTTACAAACCATCCAGGACTGCATAAACATATAATAATAACGTTTATTAAGGATCAAATTACAACTACAAACAGAGAACACAATGCAAACGATGATGCTGCTAAAGTTAAAAACTGAGGCGCAGTTACCAATGCAACGCCCCACTCCTGGTGGGAGGGATGTATTCTAGAGAATTAATTAAAAAATAATGAGAAGCAATATGAATAAAGAAATACACAAAATTCTGCAGGTCTGCTGGAAGAGTTTCTTACGAAATAAGCAGCACCTTTTGTCTGTGTGTGTCCTTATCTCTTTTAAGCGGCATGTGTGTTTATACATAAATAAATGTTCATTCAAATCGGTTCAGCCATTTAGGAAGACCTGTATAACACACACACCCATAGACACACAGAAACTTGCTTGAACTTGCTTAACATAGCTACGCCTCCGACTGCTGAAAGTCTTTTGTATTCACAATTCTTCTTCTTCTTTGAGTCGATGGTAAATCGTTGGTTTAAATATTTTGGGCTCAGTAGGGAGCCAAGCTAGTCGCGACCTCAGTGGCCTTCATCAGGTCTTCAAACACATTACAAAACAGTACACATTACACGTTTTTTGGGTATTTTGGAAACTCCAGCAGATGAGACATGGTTTGCTCAGGAGCACCGCATTCGCACTGGATGTTAGTGTGGTCTATGATCCCCCATTTCACTAAATTAGCCTGCAGCGGCCTACTTGGGTTTGCAGTCGGTTGATTGCTTTTCAGACTAGCCACTGCAGATCACGTCCGGGTGGCAGATGCTCCCGTGGCTGAAGAAAGATAGGCGGTGGCGGAAGCATTTTTCCCCACAACTTTTTTCGTGCCTGTTGATTCGTTATTAATTTTTACAGACTATATTAAACATTTACAATCTTTCTTCCTACGTGAACAAGATCTAAACAAAATCTCCAAAATAAATAAAGCAAGTAGGTCCGCCATTACGCGGAGCATGCAAAAATTTTAACCGGCGCCATTAGCACATTGCGGTTGCACTTAAAAATAATAAATTGTTACACACAAATCGTTATTGTGCAGTCACGAATTCACGATCGCTTGTTAGTTGTTGTATAGGCTTTTTGCGGAAAATATTTGCGTATTGAGTTGGTAGTTATTTTCCGTTCTGAACGATTTCTGCATAATTTAATTTAAAATTACTGATTTAATACAGAAAAACGGAACAAACGTGCATTTAAATGAAGAATATAAACGATTTTTTATTGTTGTTAGGACACCATCCCACATCATGTAAGCGACGACGTGATCGAAGATGAAGCATCCCGCTGTGGGTAGAGCGGGGGGACTGTCAGACTTCGACTGACTAAAAAGCCACCCTGCTCCTTCAGTTGCCTTGCGTTCCGGGGCCGCGGTATCTCGTTAGAACAATCCCGCAACCCAGTAAGGCAAGCATGCTTACCTAGAAGTAGATAACCTGTACACTCTTGACTTAAAAAAACCCTAGTCTAGTTTATAGCTATCAGGAAACACACACACCTACTATTTACGTATGAATTTGCCATCCGACCGCTTTCAACCATGTTAAATCATAAGAAGAATAGAGTTATACAACGTGTAATTTAAAGGGTATATACATACCAAGTGCATGGCTTCTGTGGATGATAACAAACGATATGGCAAGGGTTTTGTAATCCTAAGTCTACGTGTGTAAAACTTATTACAAATTCCAATACACAATACCGGAGACCGAATTTTTTAAATTAAGAACGAAAAGAATTATCGTGTTATTGACCCTCGTAGTGCTGTGACACGTTTGTTATGATTGGTATTCAAGAAATATATGAAACCAATAATTTGGTATCAATTCTTTGAGTGTGCTCTGTGCTGTGCAACTGTGCATAGAGACTCCATACCAGATGTTGTCTTCAGCCCTTTTGAATAGGTATGAGGTTTCCGTTACACGTTGTATACGGCAATACAAAAAAAAGGTTGAGCAACGCTTACCGAGGTCGGTCAATAGATGGATGCCCATGTTATCATATTGGGATACCTCTGTACCTCGGTAAGCACATAAAGCCGTTGGTCCCAGCTGTCTTTTGTAAATCATTGACAGTCGTTATGGGTAGGTAGCAAAAGCATCAAAAAGGTAGCAAATCTGATACCACTCTTGTTATGGGGTATCGTGTTACCCAGCAACTGGGTTGTAGAGGTCAGATAGGCAGTCGATCCATGCATTACATTTTTACTCAGCCGCATCCGTTTAGACTGGAAGCCGAACCTGATGATTTCTTACAAAAAACAAGTCATCCGAACTTTGCTAAAAGGAAAAACATGCTTTAAAATCTATATTCACATTTTTCAAATCATAAACTTTATTTTAGTTCAATACAGAAAATATACACTTTAATAAAGACCCTAAACTATATGTACCTATATCTAAAAATAAGTCCAGAAATTCTTAAGCATCGCTGTCCACTAGTAATGTGCCCAAAAAACTGGCTGCATTGCCACGTTGTATGTCAATGTTTATACTTTGACCAAGGTAAAAGCCAGCCCTTGGGTCACGCGAAGTGTCGACTAGACGTCTGGAAAGGTCTTTAAATAATTTGGGAGCACTCAGACCCCACGATCCCAGGGTTTCAACCCCAAACGGCTCAATAATATACCTACCAACGAGGTTCTAATAGATTAAACTTAGTTTAATCTAGGTATTATTAGTCTTACAAGTAAACAAATAATATCATCTCTTCTCTCCATCTCTTCTCTGTACCTATGTATTATGTAGTTTACAATATTAACTGTCCTAAGGATATTTACGTTCCCATCACAACGTGTCCAATAATATTATTATAGGTATACAACACGCTAACTGCATGATGCCTTTAGATCACAGAAATCTTAATAGATAAATCATCGGACGTATCAAGCAGTCTTCAGTGTATTAGATATAATATGTAAAGCATGAACAGTAATTCTTCCTCTCACCGTTTCAATTACAAATAAGTACTTCAGATACGTAGGCCCAAAAATTAGCTACGCGAACTCCATTCGCTGACGCTGACATATCATAGCTAAAGATCGTCAAGACTGGGGATAACATGCGGAGCAAGATAGAAGGTAAGTCATTAAGTCTATGGAGACATATTATAAAGCGGGAAAGTTTGTTTGTTTCTTTGGACGCGCTAATCTTTGAAATTACTGGGTGGTTGTGGATGAAATTTGGTATGGAAGGAGCTTGAAGCTTGAGGAAGGCTATAGGCTACTTTTTACCCGACTGAAAAAGGAGGGTTATGTTTTTATCGTGATTAAATCCATGGGAGCGAAGCCGCGCGCGACTTTTAGTCGCATATACACTCGACATCGGTACTGTCCGTGAATCCACATCGCTGGAAAATCATCTTTGCTGCAGCCGACTTGTGCTTGCAGTAATTAAAGTGTTAGTTAAAATTAAATTATCGAATCGGTATTGCCAATTAACACCAAATTCTACGCGGCCGAACGCGGCCACAGCTAGTATCTAAGTATACTAATATTATAAGCGAAAAAGTTTGTTTGATTAAACGCGTTAATCATCGAAAGTACTGGGTGGATTTGAATGAAATTTGGTATAGAAGTTTCTTGAAACCAGAGGAAGGTTACCTATAGGCGGACTGCAAAAAAAGGAGGGCTAAGTATGTTTTATCGTAAGAAAGTCGACGGGAGCGAAGCCGAGCGAAAGCAATATTATAAATGTGATTGCACCTCTGTTAGTATGTTCGCCATCTTTCCACGCTTACACGGCTGAGAGGAGTTTTACCCCGGGAGCAGATCTCCTATGATCTCCCTGCCAATAATAATAATTATAATAATCTCCTGCCAGTGTCTGCACTATGCAGCTATGTATGACAAGTATAACTTGGGAGTATTTAAGTCAAGAGTGAATAGCTTACTTCTAGGCAAGCGTGCTTCGTTTTCGACCACAACATCGCTTACCATCAGGTGAGATAGTGGTAAGACGCAAGCCTATCATGAAGAAAAAATGTAGAAGCTACGAACTGAATCCTACGAGTACAATAGGTAAATAGATACACCGTGGACTACCCACGTATTTATTTTCTCCTATGTGTCAAATCCTTTCAAAGGTTGTCTGTAAAAGATCGCTTTTTGCGTTAAGACCGCCCATTGTATCACCCTTTTTAGTTGTAAAGTCCTTATTGTTTTACTGTTATGGTGTACAATAAAGAATAAATCTATCTATCTATAGGAAATTAGATAAGTACTTACATGGTGCCTTTTTTTGGTAAATCACCAAAGACTAGAACGGTGGGAGTCATGTGTTAATTTTCCAACCGGAACCAAAAAATAAATTGTACCTAAATTACTATGATTAGAGGTAGTTCTGAAATAGATTGGTTCGCCCGTGACTTCATCAACTTCACATTCAACTTGGGTGCAGTCGGCAGAACTGTTTTGAAAAGTTGGGAATCCTAGCAAAGGTGAGACGGTACTTCACACCCGAATAGTTGCTCAATCTCTATCAAGCCCAGGTTCGGTCGTGTATGGAGTACTGCTCTCATCTTTGGGATGGATTTGCTAAATACCAACTGGACGCGCTTGAGTGTATCGAGAAGCGGGCCAAGAGACTCATTGGCAACGATGCATTGGTCGAGTCAAAGCTCCAGAGCCTTGAACATCGACGACGAGTTGCAAGTCTATCGGTTTTCTATCGGTTACATTTCGGGGAATAAGCGATGGAATTACACAATCTAATTCCACCAAGCCCGTTCCATCATCGGACCACGAGACAAACGACGAAGCGCCATCGTTACATGGTGGACATCCCACCCATACGCACAAAACATTTTGGGAATACTTTCATTGTGCGTACGGCTAAGGAGTGGAATTCCCTCCCAGAGTTTGTGTTTCCCGATAGCTATAACCTAGGGGTCTTTAAGTCAAGAGTGAATAGGTTACTTTTAGGTAAGCGTGCTCCATCTTCGACCACATCATCACTTACCATCAGGTGAGATGGTGGTCAAACGCGAACCTATTTTAAAAAAAAAAAAAGAAAAAACCTACAACTACTGTCAAAGATAGCCGAGACCAATGGCTTAGATGGCCTGCCCGTCCCTTTGAAGGGTCTCGGTAAGATCCCAATAGATCATCGACCATCCACGTAGCGACCTCAGCAAGTATCGCTTATCCTTGATCCACTGCCTCGTTGGTCTGATAGTAGCTAGTGCGACTGCTGAGCAATAGGTGTCCGGTCCGTTACCGGGGTCAGGCAAAAAGTGTTATTGGATTTTTGAGGTATTCCTCGAAGCGCTACCATTTTGAAGCGCTCCTAATGAAGCGCTCCTTTTTTATTCTTTGGAGCGCTCCTTTTAGTAGCATTCCCGATAACATGGTATCGGGAGCGCTACTAAAAGGAGCGCTCCGAGGAATAAAAAAGGAGCGCTTCATTAGGAGCGCTTCAAAATGGTAGCGCTTCGAGGAATACCTCGGATTTTTCTATCCGACATTTCTCAGAAGTAGCCCGGAGTTTGGAATTTAGCGGTGTAATATCCTCGTGTAATGAAAAGAACGTTTAGCAGTTGGTGCTGATTTCTCTCCGGTCATATCGGATTGCCGTCCCGTTGAACTATGACAGTTAAGAAACAGAGAGTGCATCAGCTGTACGCCTGTGTAGGATATTGTTGACATTTAATATAATTAGTTGTTTAATGTGTTATGTAGACATATTGTAATTGTATGTTAGTATGTAAGTTATTATAATTAATAAATTAATAGTTTAAAAAACACTAGAAAAACACGCTTTTATAAATGCACGTAAAAACAAAACGAGTAGTGAACAATTAAACGGTCGATCCCCCAGAGGATTCGAAAGTAACATGTGTGAGTGATTAAGCGGTAATTCAAAAAGATTAAGAAAACCGATAACAGATTTTCTAGGTTTTTTAGGTTTGTTATAACCTTGAAACCTGATCGTGTTCTAAGTCCATTATATGGCCTTTCTAACAAGTGCAAACACGACTATGATACGATATTCCATCATGGAATGCCAGTGCCTATCTTCCAGCTTCATCATCAGACCTTGAAACTTAATCGTGGTCAAAGTTCATTACAAGACTTTTCTAAGAAAACCAAAACAGTTATGATACGATTTTCCATCATGAAGTTCCAGTTAATATCTTCCGGCTCCATCATCAGATCAGTTTGACAGTACCATATTATTGTATTGTCATCAGAACTACATACAGCTGCCAATTTTCATTACGTTACGACCCTTGGAAGATGGTTAAATTAGTTACCTTAGATTTCATTACATAGTTAGTTACATACAGGTCGACCTAATAAAAGCGTGTTAAAAATAATGTATTTTTTATGACGGGATCAATCCCATAACTTTATTTTTATTGATAATACCATTTTAAGTACCACAAATTATGCAACTAAGTATATGAAAATAATTTGTTCTTGACATACCTAATGTATTGACTAATTTTATTTTAATAATTAATTTTTCCTAAATAATAATGTTTGCATGCCTAAGATAAGGTAGATTGTACAAGGATCACCCATTTTATTGTAACATCTATTTTTTATGTACCTATAATCTATGCAAATAAATTTACTTTACTTTACTTTACCCACTCTCAATACTTGTGCACTGTAATATCTCCTGGACCGCTGGCAAATCTCCGCTAAGATTGGGCGAAAACGCTCAAGATGACTCTTATTATTATTATTCTTAATGAAAACAAGTGAGTGCATCTCATAAGTATTTAAACGTATTTTGGTGGAAAAATCATCAAATGATTCTTTCCACTCTAGTTGGAGCGAGAGGTTCCTTCACTTGCCATTGAGGCCCGGGGACGCAATATCTTGTTAGAGCACTCCCGCAACCCCACCAGGCAATGGCCCTATGGAGCCCCGTCAATGGTGCTGACTGCTTACATGCTTACCGTACATAAAATGGAACTTATGTATGGGAAAATGTCTGCTCATAAAATCTTTCCATCGATTTATGAACAACCTAATATGGAAAAGCAGATTTTTCGTAATTTCAGTGTTTGTTACATCTTCATGATGATACGTTGATCGCTTTTGAGAATGATAGATGATATTAGTGATACATTAAAGACGAAATACAATTTTTAACAATTGTAAAACATTACTTCGTCGATATTACATTTTTAATTATCAAACATACTTATAGGTATGTCACAATCAAAGGGACTTCTGCCGGGGTTGCGAGAATGATATAACGAGATACCGTGGCCCCGGAATGCAAAGGCAGCTGAAGAAACAAGGTGAATTTTTAGTCAGTAGAAGTCTGACACTCCCTTCCGCAGTTCCGCTCCACACAGAGCAAACACGTCGTAAACTGTACCAAACAAAATAAACAATGTAGTGACACATTCGTTTGGGTACCAACGACAATAAAGAGAGGTCATTTTTAGGGTCAAACGCGTAAAATGGGATCCTATTACCAAGACTCCGCTGTCCGTCCGTCTGTCCGTCTGTCAACAGGCTGTATCTCATGAACCTTAATAGTTAGACAGTTGAATTTTTCACAGATGATGTATTTCTGTTGCCGCAAAAAATACTAAAAAAAGAATAAAATAAATATTTAAGGGGGCTCCTATACCACAAACGTGATATTTTTGCTCGTTTTTGCTCGATATTGATAACGGCAACAGATAGATGCTTGAAACATTCACAGAATATTTAGTTACCTATATATTCATTTTAAAAATAAATAATTAAAATAAAATAAAACAAATATTTAAAGGGTTCCCATACAACAGACATAATTTTTTTGCCATTTTTATAGATAATGGTACGGAACCCTTCGTGCGCGAGTCCGACTCGCACTTGGCCGGTTTTTGTATCGTTGTTATTATCGTTTAACAATTAGGGTGCCTACGAAACCTACTGTAACTCCAATTCAACAGACGAAAAATAAACAATTAGTTTATTTATAACAAGAACAAAATAATTACTAATTAGCTGGCCTTTAAACCGGATATTTGTACCTCCTGCGAATAATTTTCTCGTTATTCTGACATTCATTTATTTATCTCGAATACCCAAACAAAAATAAAAATCGTCCATCAAAACTGTGGATAAACAGTGCTACGTATCGCAGCTGTCGAATTTCTCTATCTGTCCTTCTCTTACATATATTTTTAGAAAGAGATGCAGCTATTCCCCCGTTTCCGGCTGGAAGCCGAAGAAACCCGAAGAGACCGCGGGAAACAAGTTCGTCTGTTTTAGTTCTTATTTTAAATTCTGTTTTTAGAGATAATTTTACGATGTACCCGCATAATAAGTTGGTAATAACACGACGGTAGAAAGAGAAATAAAAATAATCTTAAAATTAAATGTTATTGCAGGGAAGATTTTCATATTTCTATAAATCTATGGCAGGGAACGTATAGCGGGGATAAGGCGGGGATATTTTTAGTTGCCACGGTTAATTTTGTTGTATATTTATTGTAGTTGAGTAGGTACTCACGCTGAATAATTAATCACAAGCTATTGTTTAAAGAAGCAATTATTAAATATTTTTTTAGTATCCTACTGTAGGTATGTCACATTTCTCACCAAGCTAATTATTGTTTTAATAAAAACCTGTTTATGGACTTAACGTAGAACGGAAAGCAAGTCTTTATTAAATGTCTTTGGTTTTGTATTTTCGTTTTTGGCACTGTCTTTCGAAATTAAAGTTATTTTTCACTTTGCAGTGTTTTTTGGATGTCGGTTTAATTTTTTGTAAAAAAGTTTTTATTTCTCTCGTTTTAGTTGGTCGGTTTGTAATTTACCTAGTTACAAAAGCCTAAATGTCCACTACTTATAACCATTTACAAAATATTGCTTTTCCAGATGCTGGGCCGTTAATTGTTTCT
This sequence comes from Tholera decimalis, assembly GCA_943138885.2. Lineage (NCBI taxonomy): Eukaryota > Metazoa > Arthropoda > Insecta > Lepidoptera > Noctuidae > Tholera > Tholera decimalis. The sequence continues at coordinate 33,261,386 of OW964556.2, read as the reverse complement.
ACACTCCTGGTACTTCACCATCAGCTTCACTTCACCATATGCATTGTGACGAGCATTTGCATTGTGCTTATTAACCAAATTCAAGTAATCGAAGCGGATCATGAAATACTTCTTATTGAGTAGTGCAATCTGTGGTCTTCATCATCAGTTCCACTTCACTAAATGGTGCTTTTCGAAAGCAACTGCACAAGTTACTATAAATACTCAAATCGCAATAGGTGTGCCTATAATATTTGAAGTATTCCCTCGATATCTCCAGGATCCCATCATCAAATCTTGACTTGGTGGCAAATTGAAAGCAGGTGCTGCACCAGCTTTCAAATAAAAAAATAATCCTCTGTCGAAAGTTCTGAGGTAACAAACATAAAAAAATACAGTCGAATTGAGAACCTCCTCCTTTTTTTGAAGTCGGTTGTAAACAGATAAATGAGACCAATCCGACCAATCAACAAAACTGCCCAATGTCATGATTAAAAACTCTATGGCGGACAAGTTTTGCGTCTATACCCTATAGCTTAACTATAAAACTCCAAACACATAAACTGGACGATTAAAATGCAAATCCACAACCCAACAACTCAATTATCATAGATATTAAAACTAGTTTTGAATAAGTATAAACACCATATATAACTCAACTTCTTTTTCCGCTGCTAACGAATACGTATAATCACCATATTCACAAAAGTATTGGTGAATATAATAAATAGATAGACAATAATAGATCATAAATAAATGCGTTTATTTATCAGAAAACCTTCATTCATATATCTAAAAATATAGCGTCCAGAAATTCATGCGCATCACTGTCCACTGGTAGTGTGCCCAAAAGACTGTCGGCATTGCCAGGTTGTATGGCAATGCTTAACACGTTAACTGCCATGTCAGTCACCGGTGCCTGACAGACTCACTACCTGTTCAGGCCATGTCAGTCACCGGTGACTGACACCGAAGCATCAAATTCAAAAGACCGTTGTGTGCTGTCTGGCACATCTACAGTGTTCTTTTCTATTAGAAATGACTGACATGGCCCCAAGCAAGACATATTCGACATGGCCTTCGACTTTTATATCTAGAACAAAAGTTATCAAGTATTTTTTTAGGAAAATGAAATAACACAATTATATTTTAAACTTATATTATTTACTGAGGTAATCACATATTTTGGGGAATTATGACGTTAAACAAACAAAAGAAATAATAAAAATTATTGTTTGTGTTCAATATTATAACATTCTAGACAAAAATTAGGTTCATTTGGGCATTGAGGGCAGTAAGTTACAATTTATTTGGTCTTTTTCTGGCAAATATCCTATAAACTGTTTCTACATTTATCTTATAACATCTAGCAGTATTTCCAAATTTTCTTCACAGCCCCTTCTTTTCTTGGTGACATATGCTTCTTCCTTGTATTTCTTGTAAATAATAGCTCTGGTTCGCAGATTTCTTTGCCTGATTTTGTTAGGTATTTGCACAAATCCTTTCTGTAGTCTACTATTCCCTCTCTTAGATTGAGTAGTTTCTTAAACTACTCAATAGTAGTTTCTTAATACATTATATAAGAATTGAGCAAAGCTGTATTCAGTAGTAATTGCACAGCCAGTTTTCTATGCCATTTTACAGACTTTCGTAGGGTAGTAGGTGATCATTGGATCCGACAGGTCTACAGCTGCTTTTGCATTGTTGTAATCGGACTCACGCAATCTAACACGAGACCTGACCGATGATAGCCGAACGCAGCGAACGCCAGACGAGGGCGATTATTTCCCGCTAAAATGCAGAAGGAAGCGCACTCGAACTCGTGAATTTTTACCTACGTGCCGGACAAAATGCCTGACACGGCGCTCGGACTGCAATTTGTATCATTTGGGCCACGTCAGTCACGGGTGACTGACGGTTTTTTATTTTTTATTTTTTATTGATATAAAGAAAAGGAAACACTTTTTTATACATAATTATTCAATTTAAACCATTTGGAATCAAAACGCAAGAAATTAAATTTGACAGATTTCAAAATATGGCTTGGCAGTTAACGTGTTAACCTCTGTCCAAGGTAAAAGCCAGCCTCTGGGTCACGCGGAGTGTCAATTAGACGTCTGGAAAGAGATAGATACATACATAGCATAGATCATAATAATATAAAAGCCAGATATGTATATGAGATAAACAATTCAATTACAATTACGGAGACAATAAGCGAGGATAATGACCGACGTACACACTATTCACTTACTTTTACATTTCATGACATTAACATAATATTATCTTTATTTATACGTTACATAGGTACCACTAGTTTGGGATTTCTTGTTGGTTCTTCTCCATAAGACACTAATAACTTCTGACGTTTTATAAGTGCACATGTAGGCCTATGTGAAATGAAATAATTATGATTGACTAGCTGTGCCCGCGATTTCGTCCGCGAGGAATAGTGAATTTTTGCAGCATTATTAATTTTTTAGGCTAATTATTTTGAAAATAAAACTCATACATAATTTGAATGTCGTCTAATGCATCTTTTTTGGCACTTAAAGATAAGGTATTTAAGTGCCAAAAAAGATGCATTAGAGCGATTTGCAATTTAAAGAGTACAGACAGTTGCAGAATACTCTTTAAAGATATGAAAATATTAACAGTTCCTTCATTATATATATACGAAACATCCATGCCCACACAGACAGACAGGCCCGTTGGTATAGTGGTCAGTGGCCCTGACTGCTATGCGCAAGGTCGTGGGTTCGATTCCCACCTAGGACAAATGTTTGTGTGATGAGCACGGTCATTTGTTCTTGGTCTGGGTGTAATTTATCTATAACTAGCTTCCGCCCGCGACTTCGTCCCCGTGGAAAAAAAATCCCCCGATTTTGAAACATTCTTCATTACTGCTCCGCTCCTATTGGTGTTAGCGTGATGATATATAGCCTATAGCCTTCCTCGATAAATGGGCTATCTAACACTGAAAGAATTTTTCAAATCAGAACGGTAGTTCCTGAGATTAGTGCGTTCAAGCAAACAAACAAACAAACAAACAAACAAACTCTTCAGCTTTATAATATTAGTATAGAAGTATAGATATGTATGTATTTAGAAATATATATGTATGTTTATCAGTTGTCTAGTACCCATACCACAAGCTCTGCTTAGTTTGGGACTAGATGGCGTTGTGTGAAAAAAAAAAAAGTTGTGGAAAGTTGTGGAATATTATGTTCGTCAAAACTAATTTACATAAATTTTCTAGAGTAAGTAGTCAACGTCGTTGTGACCAGTTACAAACAGTTGGATCTAAAACCTCACTATATAGGAACAGTATTTTCGTAATGGCTCCAAAAATCTATACTAATATTATAAAGCTGAAGAGTTTGTTTGTTTGTTTGTTTGTTTGTTTGCTTGAACGCGCTAATCTCAGGAACTACGGGTCTGATTTCAAAAATTCTTTCAGTGTTAGATAGCCCATTTATCGAGGAAGGCTATAGGCTATATATCATCACGCTAAGACCAATAGGAGCGGAGCACTAATGAAGAATGTTTCAAAATCGGGGGAATTTTTTTCCACGCGGACGAAGTCGCTGGTATATAATAAATTGCCAAAAGGTATCATCGGAAAATGTCGGCCATTTTAAGCGTAAATTACTTCTATTTCTAGTTGATAAGACATACTACTCCATTGAAGACTTTTTAAATGACAAGTATTAATGAATTTTATGACCGACAGTTTATTATTTCCTGATATCTGATGTAAATACATAATTTTAATATTGACATAGCTGACATTTGATTATAATATTTTTTATTTTTATTTTTGATATCTTGATGTAATCTAATTTAATTTCATATGATGTAAGTCAATATAATACAATATGATGTAATTCAATTTAATACAATATGATGTGATTTGGTTTAATTTATTATGATGTGATTTAATTTAAATTAATGTAAGCTTAATATTTTTGTATGCTTTTACAGCAGAACATAGATAGTTACTAATGACATATATTTTACCACCTATTTTACTTATGTTCACAAAAATAAATGATTGATTGATTGATTGGTCGTTTTGATTAATATCTAATCAAAAGTAAAACAAAATAAGTTTCAAGCTTCTAGCTTTAAAAATGACGTAATTTCCATACAAACTTTCATCCCCTATTTCAACCCCTTACAGCCTTTTTTTGCATTAAAAAGTATTCTATGTCCTTTCTTAGCCTCTAGACTATATCCGTACCAAATATCATTAAAATCGGTTCAGTAGTTTAGGCATGATTGCGTAACACACAGGCAGACAGAGTTACTTTCGCATTTATAATATTAGTAAGGATTGATTTGAGTGGTGGCCGAATGTCTACATGCAAACCTTATGAGTTTCAGATCGTGGGTTCGAACACAGGCAAGCACATTACTTTTGTGTAATTTTCATCAGTACCACTCTCAAACCGGTGAAGGTAAACACCGTGAGGAAACCGCATGCATCATGAAAGACATGAGAGACGCATTAACCCACACTGGACCCGCGTGGTATGGTCCATCCGTAGAGACGGATACGATCCATCATAGAGAGAAGGCCTGTAACCATAGAAATATAAATATTTATATCTATGCATGTAACCCAGCAGTGGGGATCGTTATAACTTGATTCTTTACATACGTTTTTACTCATTAAGTATAACATATATTTGATATATTTTTATTTGTTGTGTTAGTATCGTATCGTTAAGTAATTTATGTGTAGGAAGAATTTCTTTGGTAAGTCGTTCGCAGCTCAAGCAGTACGACTGCGGAATACTCTTTCCGTGTCAGTAAGACAAGCACAAACCCTTCCTTCTTTCAAAAATATGGTAAAAGATCTCTCTCTTTAATTTGTTACTATTTTTTATATTATGTCAGCTTTGTTTTTTTTAATGTATATATATATATATGTATATTGTATTGAGTATGTAGGTTACTTATTTATTGTATATAAGTAAATAGTAGACCATGGACTACCCGCGTATTTATTTTCTCCTGCTGTGTCAAATCCATCCAAAGGTTGCTTGTAAAAGATCGCTTTTAGCGATAAGACCGCCCATTGTAACACCCTTTGTAGTATTTGAGTCCTCATTTAATTCTATTACGGTGTACAATAAAGAGTATATCTATCTATCTGTCTAAATATTAATAGCCATAAGAGTTGATCTTCAATATCAATGACATGTCAACTCTTGCCCAGATTGGTCCATGAATTGCAGGCTTAAAGCCTGCAATACATGTTGGCCGAGCGTTGTCGAGTGAAGGCCAATACCAATATGTAGACGGTATATTTGCCTTGTCTTGCTATCGCTCGGTGTAACTTGCCTAGTTGGCCGAGAGAAGGCCAGCGCCAACGTGTATAGAGCTCATTTGGTGCAACTTGTCTTCGCTCGCCGTTGCTCGTGATCACTTGCCTCACTTCGGATCGGTGTCGGTTTTTGGTCTCAAATCAAAGGCGCTCGCCTGCGTTCGGCCAACGTGTGGGCAGCTCTACAGACCCTCTTCTACATTGGTCGTCTGCATTGGCGTTCGACGAACTTGTCGAACGTGTGGACATTATTTCTTGCCTTGTACCTATTTGCCAACGCTCGCGTTGGCCTACGCTCGGCCAACATGTATTGCAGGCTTTAACATATGAAGATTGCTCCGTGGCACGGAAATAGGGTTGCCATCCGTCCGGGTTTCCCCGGATTTGTCTTAGTTTAGACAGCGTCCAGGGGCGTCCGGAAGATTTTTCCTATAAGCGTCCGGGTAAAACCCGGACACATATTGGTCTTACGGGCACCAAAAAGCACGATCTCTGTATTTCATCTTATTGTTTTTGTAACGTTGATTAATCAAAAAGAAAGCCTATTATTAATAAACTTCTAACTGTCTACAATGTTACCAGTAAATAAAAACCATAATTAAACATCATTGTTTTTAGTTTCACGTACAAAAAAAAATATTTTTCTACGGTGTCCAGGGATAAATTACGGTTTTACTACGATGTCCGGGGTTTATGAAGTCTTTCGAAGGCCGGAAATTTTGGTGATGGCAGCCCTACACGGAAAGCATGTTACTGATGTTACGCCGTTGGTTGCGGGTGTCATTTGCTGTGTTACTCAGCCAAAGGGTTGTGGAGGTCAGATAGAAAGTCGCTCTAGTACTCAGCTGCATCCGATTACACCGGAAGTTGACCCCGATATAATTGAGTAAAGGCTAAGCAGATGAGAAGTTGACGAGTCGCATTGTCTTCAACTTCGCTCAGGTAATTCCAGCCACGATCGTTAATTTTTAATAACCTTAACCTTCCTCATGCTTCAAGCTTCTTCCATTCTGATTTCATCCGAATCCACCCAGTACCCACTTTCGAAAATTAGCGCGTTCAAACAAACAAACAAACTTTTCCGCCTTATAATATTAGTATCTATAGAGAAGAGATATCGTTGTAGCCTAGTTACGATAAATAAAATAAAATGCATCTAATTCGAGTTGCTATGACTCATATAGTTGACACGATGATATCGATAAATATTTACTTATATCACTTGGATATTTTATACTTGGACTTGATGGATGTGTTGCTAAGCGCAAAACCTTAAAACGGCTCGTCTAATTTGGCATTTCTTTAACATTTTCGTTATGCACGAAGGTTCTCTTTCCTATACAATAAACTGTTATTAGTTGTCAAATATTGGTCGTTTATTAAAAACAAAAAATGCGCGTGCACGTCATTATCATACGCACATCACATCATATCAAGTAAGATGTAATTTATAACCTACACAATACACATTAAAAATGCAGATAGTCGTGCGCAGAAGCTAATATTTTTTGGATTTCTTGCCCCCTGCAAAAACTATTTTACAATTCCGATGGGATTGTTATATAAGTGACTAACGTGATAAAAGATAGAAACACTAAGCAATTATTATTTACTGCAAACACGTCGATTCAAAACCAAACAAAACTGCTTACAACCGTTAATCTTCAAGCTAAACGAATCGATTTCAAATCAAATTGAGAAAAATTGGAAACGCAATCTAGCATGAATCCATTATAATAGAATCGCAATCATTTAGCTGTGACCAAACAAATTTATTTCCTTGAAACAAAGATATGATGGAACTAATGAATCAATAAAAAATTACCACTGAAAGTTAAAATCGATGCTTCTATCAGGCAGAACATAAACACCTAGAAACAAACAAATTAATACAAACAATAGCGAACGGTCTATCGCGTCTTATCCATCGTGTTTTGTTAGTGGCGTTATTAACAGCAGTAAACATTCAGTGGCCGTGGGCAGTAGGTATGTGTAGGTATTTAGTGATGTTTGTTCACGAAATCACGACGAGGGACGACGTTCGAGGGGCCCTGTTGTCAGGAGAGCCTCCCACGGGCGGCCCGGCGGCGCCGCGTGGCCCGCACGACGGCAACAGCGGCTGCCGCTACGGTCACAGATACGGGCGCAACCTGCCGCACTGTACGCAGCATACTAGGAGCGCAGAACGACTAAAGAAATACATCGAACCGAATCTGCCCCAGTCACGTTGACCTCCCCTGCTCCCACATTTACATTACAATCGAATGATGAAAGCGGCCGTCGATCTCGCGCGTAGAGGTCGTCGTTAAATGGACGTTTGTACATAAGCGATTCAACTGTGGCTGTGTGCATAACTGAACTTGTATTGTGGTTAAATAGATACTCAGTCTATTCATTTTCCGAATGTAACCGAACCCTCGCGCGAACTGCGTGTTAGCTTTTGCTAATTTTGTGTTTTCTATAGAATGATTTAAGTACATGCATAATTTATTGTAATGTTATGTTGTTACTCGGAGTAAGCATTTGGATATTGTAATATATCACCGAATACGTCCTGAATAAATATTATGATTATGATTTTCAAGAATTCATAACTAATAATGGTTTCTGTTGTTATTTATGAACATGGATAACACCTGAAATTATGAATGAGGACAGCGATCAAAAACACGAATGATGAGATTAAGCTCATCAAATGAAGAAATACGAACCGATGCTTAGACAAGTTCCGCATAAACATGGCATATTTGCCTTTTATTAGCGATGGCGCGACGAGCCGCTCGACTCCAATAGGTATTGTTTGCATAATAGCTCACCCGTCAGCTAGCCTGCCTTGTGTGTACGATGAACGTCGAACGTGACGTCGTGTGTCTGGGGAGTTGCGCAGTGCGCGCTGATCACGCGGGAAGCATACTGCACAAGCGGCTTTTTGACACATTCCCCTTGACTTCCCACATGCTCATAAAATGCATCACTCTAAATTGCTCCTTATTTCAAAAGCGCAGAGTCCAACGCGTGTAGATGATATGAAGAAAATTTCAATACCGCGCTAGTGCACGGCGCGAGAATGCGCGGTGGGATCGACTCTTGTTGTTTGTGCGCTCCTAGTAAAATTGCCCGCTATGTCGCGGCACGCGCCATCTTCTCTACCGCATCAGTCATCGCCTCATCGGACTGGCAGCGTAGTCTAACTTGACATCTAGTTCCGAAGGCCGCTGGCGTCACTTCAACAATAAAATGATATTTTTTGTAAAAGAATACTAACTACATCTACATATTTACCGACTTACTTAGATTGTTTGCTGAATACACGTCTCGTATTGATTTTTTATTTCGTGCTTCATGCAAAACATAATCTTCAATAAGGTCATAACTCATAACAATGAGTGATGACGACAGGCTTAAAAATTATATTTTAGGAGAAGATAAAAATATAAACATTCTGTCTATCAGCTCGAGACAGAATGTAAAAACTGAAGCAGTTCGAGGCTTAGAGGTACATCTATATCTATGTTACTTACGTCATTCATTATTTATTCTGAATGAAGATCAAAAAAGGGTAAATAAAACTACAGTTGAATAGCGGCCCGCAAAGATACGCGGGCTCCGCTGACGGTAGAGAACGATCGACAACATGTTGATAAAAACGGATACAGTGCCGCAGCCGCTATCGCCGGTCCAAACATTCCGCTTAATAATTTCCTCCATTTTATTTTTTATCAGACAGACATGACACGACCGCGCCGATCTCGGGTAAGTCTCAAAGCATTCTTCACTCCAATACAAAAAAGGAATGTCAACCACGCCAAAATGATCCGTAAGCATCGATGTTATTAGGGTACCATAAGCTAACGAAATATAACAGAAATTCTTCACGTGTTTCAGAAATCGTTTCCATTTTCGTAGCACACACAATGGAGGTTTCGATGGGGATCATTAAAGCTGAGCGATGCGCGGAATCACAGTGTAGAACGGGTCTTATTTCAATTGCAGACGATTTCGTTTCGCATGGAGCAGGATTTGAGAAGGCCATTTGCCTCGTTCCATCGGGTTGAGGTCGTCGATAGCGCAAGCGAGACGGCAATAATAGAATAGTACGGGTAGCTCTTGTGATATTCTGAGAGCCTGGTAGCTGAGATCGTTTGCGTGTCGGTCGAGGTGGCGCGGTGCTCGACGTCCCACAATAATTTAAAATATCCGCTAGAGGAGACACAATCGCATGCTTTCCTTTCCAACGAAGGATATTTGTTTGACTCTTTTGATAAATATGTCTGCAACGTACTGGAAACAATTCATAACCGAAAATAAATAATAAGTGACAGTCGTTCACCATTCACTCCATTCAATTATTTTTTATTCATCTAACAAAAAAGAAAACAATACAATAATCTAAATTAAACATTTCCAGCGTTCGCACTTGGCAGGTGACATAGATAAATTGGCATTGAAGTCAAAAGTCGTACCTACTATGCAAATGTTATTTAATTAACACAGGTGCTACTTGATAATTCAGACAAAAACAATACGTTTAGCATGGCTTACTTTTTGCTATTGAAGAATTTTTTGTTGGATGAAAATACTAAATTAATACATAACTGTCGTTGAGAAATAGGGAACTGTTCCTTGAACGTACATACAATGATTTAGAATGTTACAAGTAAACAAAGAACATAGAAAGATTAAATACACGAGTGATGGGTTGGGTAAAAAATAATATCAACACAAAACAAATTTATACTTAGACTTCTAAATACAACGTGTGGGAGATAACAAATCAATTTATCCAATTCCATCAAAATAAAGATGAAGATAGAAGAGAGAAGAAAACGGATAATCAATCAGAATATTTACGAATTACGCCTATACTTTGGTAAAGGCGTCATTCGTGCACTTACGAAATACGGAAAATTAGTCTGCTAAAAATATGCAGGCTAAATATAAGTATATTCTTACAGTATAATATACTGTATACATAGGTAATATAAAGCCATATTTTTAATGACGTAAAATGAAGAATGAATCGACGTGGGTTACCTTATAAAGGCTAACATATGGCTGCATAATACCTTACTTGCAAATTGAATGACGCACAAACATTTTTCACTCTACCTTGCACGATAAAATGACGTGGAAGACATCAAAATCCGAGTTATTTATCATTTTTACAGTTTCTAATCGGTGTTGAGTTTAAATTGGACATACTTCAAGATTTACAGTTTCGCTAAAGTATGAAAGGAGTTACCCGAGATTTCGTTCGCTTGAAAATTCCGTTCATTTTCCCGGGATAAAAAGTAGCATAATGTTCTGTTCCAGACTATAATCTATATATCGGTGCCAAAATTGATCCAGATCTGTTTAGCCATTTTGGTGGATTGAGTAGATAACAGACATCGATAGGTCCATACTACGTCCTACCATCCATACCTCCAAACTTTTGCATCTATATCTTTAGGTACATCTTCACATCTTCCATATACATAAAAATAAAATTGAAGTGTCTGTCTGTGACTTCAAAATTAGTGTGTTTTATCAAGTGTTTATAGTTATTTACACGATACAAACTTTTTCTGTGTGTCCTGCTTATCTCTAGAACAGTTACACCGATTTTAATGAAACTTACACTGGAAAAAAAGAGAAGGTTATAGGGCAACATGCTTCTCCATTCTTTTTATCCCGGGATTCCCTCTGGATCGGGATTTATGCGAGAATAACCGCGAAGCTGATAGGTACCTATCGACACTTCGGCGGACAAAGTCGTACAGCTGCCTTATAATATTAACTTAGATTAGCATCAACCAAATCTTACAAAACAATCAGTGATCGTACCTAAAATCCTATCTGTGAAGAACCTGACATCAAGACACTACATTGGCTTCATATTTGTCCTCTCTTAGGCTTCCGAATCAGGGAATCATATTATTCACAAGTGTACCCGTTAATATTTCTTTATCATATAAACTAATCGTCACCTTCTTCATCAAAATCAAAAAGAAGAAGATTAGTTTATAAAATTTTAGGTTCAGTAGTCCGGTGTCAGTGGTCAGTGGCATGTATGAAGTCTTCAAAGGTATTTGCACGTATTTGGGCAATTTATACACTCCAGCGGATGTGACATGCTTTAGTCAGGATAACCGTAATGACACTAGGTGTCATTGTAGTTTAAAATCTTCCCGTTTCCCTATTTTGAAACTAATAACGTTCTTGTCACCGTCAGCGATTCAGCCGTATTAGAACTTAATAGTTTGGTACGTGACGATGGCAAAAGACGGGACGGCTTGTCATGGTTTCCATGGCAGATAGGTAAGCCTTTATTGTGGGACACTACTTATGTAAATATTCTTGCGCCATCCTTTCTTCTCAGTTGATAATGCTGTGATGTCGATGCGTCTGTGGAAAACAGAAAGCGGCCTAATCAAATTGGTAACTATATTCTCGAGCCGTTTTTTGTTGAAAATCTCAAACGGGCCTTGTGCTTACAGCTTCGAAAGAAATTTCGCTAAAGATAGTTGATATTTTCCGTGACACAAGGGCTGGTTTTAGTTTGACTTAAGGCTAAAGCATTGCCATATAACGTGGCAACATTGACACCACTCTTGGGTACATTATCAGCCTACAGCGTTGAGGACGAATTTAATGATGCTATAATTTACTTTACAAGTTATTTACATTAAATGCGTGTGTAAGAGGTTACATGAAATAAATTAGTAATGTTCTTATAAGGCATTTTTTATATTCTGCTTTTGATTTGGATTCTAAGAAGGCCTAATTCTCTAAACTCAAAATGTCAAGATGTTTGCTAAGTATAAGGTCTATCATACGATAACTACAATCGTCTGCAATGCAAAACGTTGAAGCGATCTGTTGTTTATTGCTTCAAGAACGATGTTATGTCAATTAAACGATAAAGCTTTTACGCCATTGGGTTACCTAAAAAACCCATAGTCTGAAGAAACTAGCATTATTCATAGGTACCTAGTAAGGAATCTCGGTTAGCCGGAAGATCTGTTTAAAATCCAAAACCTTTCGTGTATTCACCGAATTAATAAACATTTGTATTATGTACAATTCAAAGAAAAAATAATTACAATCAACGTTAAAGCGATTAAATCGGTAGGTAAGCAGTTAGGTACATCAGTTTTCCTTATTCGTTGAAAGAAAAGTTAAATAACATTTCTCAGAAAAGTAAACAACAGCTCGAACGTATTTATGACACGATGACAACCTCAAAATAATAACGTTTCCTTCTTAATTTCCATTTTCCTGCCCAAACCATCAACGCGATTTAATCTATCTGTCATCATCAATATCGAAGCCTATATCAATCGAGTATATTCCCAAATTAAGAACACTATTTGAATTACTATAAAACAACAAATTTTAATCCTTATTTTGTGCACAATAAGGTTGACCTAGCAGTTTTCAAAAAGTAAAAAAAACTTTGTAAACGACCACAAGAATTCTGTTTTCAAAACTCGTGACGATGCCCGAGGCATCACTCGCAGTGTTTCGCAATAAAATCGTGTACTAGAAAGAGAGGGAAGATGTATAATAGTTTATGTCAGAGTGGGATAGCTAATAGTAATAGAAGAGGGTTCAATTGATTGCGGAGGGTGTTGCGCCCTTCTGTGCAAGTCTATTCATTCTGCACACCCTGGGGCGGGTGGGGGCCGTGAAGCATGCTATGAGCTGCTTTTTTTTTGTTTGTCTTTATTTAATTTCGCAATGGTAGATAATTTGAATATGGCATTTACATGGCCGACATGTTTGTCCATACAATGTGAGTGAATCATACCTTAATTATGGCTGTCGCATGTAATGCGTTTATCTGAAAAAACATAGCACGTAATACTAGAAATACGTAAGAGCGTGTTTAATATGTTTGCGTAAGATTTTTTTCTTTTTATACGTCAATTAAATTATGATGTAAGTGGAATGAGAAACACAATTACGCATTTCATAAGAATTTTCTACAAAATTGGCTTTTCATAAAAATCGTCAAATGAATATTTGCTTGGTATACAAAATCAAAATACTGCGAATCGAATTTTCGTCAAACCATAATAATAATTCGATTACAAAATATGTGTATAAATATGTTAATCACTATTTAGGTACTTCTTGAAATACCTATGTATTGTACTCCACCTACTAGACATAATATGTACAATTGTACATATGGACCTATAACTTAGGTAACTGAGACCCAGAAAACGCTTCTCTTCCACATTTATTGTGCTCACAGCCAGGTTGTGGATCTTTCTGCGGACTTCTGTATTCCCTGTGGCTTGTGACCATAGAGTGACCAGGAATCTTCTGGGCTCGGTTGTTCCATGGTAGACTTCATCTATCGCTTATTACCAGACGAGATCGAAGTCATCCGAAATAAAAAAAACAGACTCAGGTAGGTACTTATTTTTCCTATCCACATGTCAAGCGAGACTCCATTTTGGTGCAACTATTTAACATATTAAACTGCGACTAAATACAATTAAACTTCAACCAACGAACTGTTATACGGTTTGGCAGAATGTATGATTGTTATTCTGATGGTAAATTTTGAGTCGATACATAAATAAAAATAAATTAGCTTTTCGCCGCAAATCCGATCGTACGATTTTTTATACAAACTTAGAGCCAACTATCTATTATTTATCTACTTAAAAATCTTATTGTTTAACTATGCTAGCGCAATATATCTCACTAATTAAAACAACCAAGAAACAGGATTAGAAAACACTAAAATACAACATACAAAACTGGGGATTAAAAAATATAGAAAACCAAACGCAGTCATCATCACGCAACTTAATACAGCGAAGCTGTAGTGCTGTTTCATGCTTCAGAAAGTCCCGGGTGTTATTTGTAAATCTTTTACAATTGTTACAGGTGGACACAAAAATTAGAAAATCTTACTATTCTTGACAAATGATATTATGTCATCCAGTTACTAGGTTGCAGAGGTCTGATCACACGCTCTACGTAAAATATTCAGCTTAATCCGGTTTCACGAGAAGATGAAAAGGTACCCATTACTTGGATAGAATGTCTGTCCATCATGATTCTATCAGTATGATCGTTGTGTGATGCTGCAGCTCCGGCTGATTTTGTAATTCTAGAGCAAATATTTCCTGCCGGAGTCTATGTTTCCTGATAGCTATAACCTGGGGACCTTTAAGTCAAGAGTGAATAGGTTACTTCTAGGTAAGTACGTGCTGCATCTTCAACCACATCATCACTTATCAATATCATCGCGTTTGACCACCATCTCATTTGATGGTGGGACATAAACAATTATATCATAGAGTAGTCGAAGTTGCGCTGTGGATAACAATGAAACCACATTTCTATGATAATGACGACCTGTGGAAAAAGATTAAATCTATACATATGAGTATCCATACATATAAAAAAAAAAGTGTCTATATGTGATTTTCAAAATAAATGTGTGTTCTCAAGTGCTTACACGAAACTAAAACAAAACCTTTTAAAAAATTGTCTGTCTGTCTGACGGTTTGCCTATTTGTTTGTCCGGGCTTATCTCTGTAGCGGCGGTAATCGGCTGTAGCGATTTTACTGAGACTTTCACATGAAAATAGAAAAGGTACGGGCAAGGGCGGGCAACGTAAAGACTACTTATCATCCCGGAATTCCCGCGGGATAAGGACATCCCACGACAACAAAGGTGTGACCACAGCTAATACAAAATAGAAACACGTCAAGTAACTTCGCAAAACTAAGTAGGTATAGCACATTTTTATCGCGCCGCCGCGCGTAATTTATTAATCGCAACTCATTATCTTTGTTAATGACATTCTTATCACCACTAGGTAGGTTAATGATAATGACCATGTATCACCGCTGCCGCCTTCTCAAACTAAGGACATTTACCGTAAAATAATTTGTTAAATGATCCCTGCTGTTGGTTTATTAAAGAACCTATTTATTAATATTTCCACCTGCAGTCCAAGTATAAACCAAAAAAAAAAGGTATAGGTTGACATACGTCATTACTATGATGTTTTTTTTTTTTCGTGGAGAAAATCGGTAAATTACTCCCGCTCTCGGTCGAGTGGAAGAGTCAGACTTCTAATGACTAAAATTCCACACTCTTCCTTCAGTTTTCCTAGCGTTCCATTGTATCTCGTCAAACCATTACCGCAACCTCAGCAGGATTATAACCATATCCATTACGTATTCTACGTACGACAACCAGATGAATTTTTAAACATATCAAGCAATGGAGATGCAATGAATGTATAACCCACTCATAACACTTCATTAGGTTGCAAGTAAAGTCTTGGTTTTTCCATTTTTTCGAATTTAATATCGATATTATCGTAAAAGCAATTTACCTACTTACAAAAGTAGCGTATGATGGTTTGAAATATACGAGTAATTCCGGACCTCAGACAATAAATACACCATAAAACGTATACCATTATCAAAGTGACATTTAACATAAAACACAACACTATCTAATTTTATTGCCCTACACGAATAGCTCCCGGCATCACATGATGACAAGACCCGTCGTATGCTGCACATATCTCCGGTCAGAGGCTATCGGTGTCTGTCTCGAATGTGCCGCCTTGATAAACTACCTACTCGGTACCTACCTTCTGATGATATACATGCATCATATTTATTTTATTGTACATACGTTTATACAACGTGTAATTTAAAGGGTATATACATACCGAGTGCACGGCTTCTTTGGATGATAACAAACGATATAGCAAGGGTTTTCTAATCCTATGTCTAAATGTGTGGAGCATATTAGAAATTTCAATACATTGATACCAGAGGCCGAATTTTTTCAAATTAAGAAGAACGAAGAGAATTATCGTTTTATTGGCAAGTGACGTGGAAAGTGATGACCCTCAGAGCGCTGTGACACGTTTGTTATTACTGGTATTCAAGAAACATATGAAACCAGTAATTTGGGGTCAATTATGTCAGTCACTTATTTTGAGCTGAAACTTTGCATAGAGACTCCATACCAGATGTTGTCTTCAGTCCTTTTGGATAGATATGGGGTTTCCGTTACACGTTGTATAGATACGTAGATATAGAGTTCGTTGTAAATATGTTTAAAATACGTTATATAGTGGTATTGTTGTATAGCGGTCAGTGGCCCTGACTGCTATGCGCAAGGTCGTGGGTTCGATTCCCACCTAGGACAAATGTTTGTGTGATGAGCACGGTCATCTGTTCTTTGTCTGGGTGTAATTTATCTATAATATGTATGTATTTACAAATCATTATATATGTATGTTTATCAGTTGTCTAGTACCCATACCACAAGCTCTGCTTAGTTTGGGACTAGATGGCGTTGTGTGAAAAGTTGTGGAATATATATATTCCGCACTATAAATACTTATTCTTCAATTATTGTAGACGGATAAAACTCTTAAAGTCATTTCATCAACAAATTTTACATAGAGTCACGACCCCCCCCCCCCCATTTCCTCTAAACCTTCACCCGTCACCACTTTCTAAAGTTTTAGTTAGGAATAAGTAACGCAACAAACACCCCAGCAACACATTAATTTGTTAGTTACGTTTAAAGAATGACTAAATTGTGAATGTCTATAGAAAAGCAGCAAATTAGAAAGGAAGAAAGAAAAAATGTTTATAGACACACGCTACAAATACACACAATAACAAAACATATTACAACATAAGTATATAAGTATCAACAATAATACACATCTAAAACAAAAGTCAGATTAATAAGTAGTCATAACGTAAAACTAATACTTTTTTCTAAACCAATGAACGTAAAGGAAAACCAATCAGGGCCTTGTCGAAGTTAATTAACATAGTATAAAAAGTATATTTTACGAGCAAGCCCACATTCTCTATTATTCAAGTCTTCATTGTTATTGTCGTTTGGTCGTCATTTTGGCCTTACTACGGGTTTGCATTTTTCGAATTCTTAGGTGCTATGGCGTAATTACAGACACGAGTTTCGAGTTACAGGTTGTGGGTTCGATCCCAGGGTTTACGTAATTTAAAATAATGAAGGAAAACATCGTGCAGCATGTCTTAGGACCGGAAGTCTTAAACATGCTTTCGTGCGTTAAAGACATGACTGCTTGGCGATGATTCCTTCCTTCTGCACATGTGGCTTCCTTTATCGACTAGTGTATTAACAACTCCACTTTCGTGAGTGTGTCTTTTTACTTTTCCCTACGATAATCCATCCGATTTGACAGATTTTCGTTTTGTTACATTTTTATTATTAATTTATCCTTTATTATTGAAGTCTAATTTGTCGTTTCTCAAGTTTATTTTAATATAATATAAAGCTTTTTTGAGAATGGGAGAACACTGTAGACTCTTAGATTTGTTACACAATTTTTTATTTGTAATTCCATTGTGCCGTATTACTTGGTCTGTACTGTCCTCTCATACCTAATTAACCTGTATTATGGATACATTGTAAAAATGATAATTTCATTTGAAATTAGTAACTGTGGAGTTTCTTGCCGGTTCTTCTCCATAGAAAACGACAAATTTCGAACCGTGCCCTGACGTTTTGTAAGTGCCCATGAGTTTGAGTTTGCTTGATCAACCAACCCACACTGGAGCCACGTGGTGGATTATGACTCACTCCATTTCATTCAGTGGAGGCCTGTTTGGCTGTGCCCCAGCAGTAGGAAGTTAAAGGCTGAATGTTTATGCCGTAATCATGTAGGTACCTACTAGCATGTCGTTGAAAATGTCTTAATAATATCATTATAGACTACAATTGCGGACCTACATAGTGTGAGTAGACCAATGCCAATCATAAATTAGCGTAATTAACAAACATATTTCAAGTCAACGGTTTTTCCTCATGAAACTCGAAAATAATAAAAAAGGATACGTGCTCCTGAGACAAATATATTGTTTAAAGTTTATATAAGGGATACATAAGCGGACTTAATGCAGCAAGGCATTCTCTACCAGTTCTCACTATACTTACATAATATTTAATTTGTCTCTATGGTCATTTTTGTGGGACACTGCTGGTTTCGCTACCCTTGACGCTCATCTTTCCGACTCTGTGCTATGCTGACGCTGCCACTGGTACTGCGGAGTACCTCAAGTGGTGGAAATATAATAACCTCGTTGTAGTTATATTTTCGAGCCATTTTGGGCTGAAACTCTCAGTACAACAGAGTGGTTTTAATTACATTGTTTAAAGATCTATGCAAACATTGACATAATTCGCATTTTTTCCAGGGAAAAAGTAGTACACCTTTTATGCACTATTCCAGACAACCTACACTTATTCTAATTTGTATCCAGATACAAACATGCATCCATCATATCAGCATTCGCATTTATAGTATTAGTATTGTGAGAATTGTGATCATGGATTTGTTGTTAGAAATGGATAGCGATATCATGGATTTGACCTGTATAGCCCCATCTCTCTCACACAGCAAAATAGAAATGCTATACCATGCCGGGATATGTAGGGATGATGATTAACTTAGTCAACAAAATAAAGATGGTATGCACCAGAGCAGACGAAATCACAACACAATGCTAATAAAACCTCTTTATTTACATGTTAACCTTCTCGGACAGTGATTATTGTATTAAAAAACCAGTAACTTTTTTAGTAGCAACGATCGTAACCTTCATTCCATCACATCCTCATGAGATCACGGCGACGCGACGATGAAAAACTCGCTTCGCCTCGACAGCTTCCGAATTTGAGTCACACCCTGTAGTATTAATGGAGTTTTTATACGAGTCTATTTCGAACACGGCAGAATAGAACTCCCTATTTAGAGGGTGACGGCAGCCCATTACGGTGCACTTATTCGGGATGGCTAATGACTTTACCAAAGCTTCCGTCACGCTGAAAACCGCAAGAAGTGGAGGGCAACGTACGGGCTACTTTATCTAATGAATAGGTATAACAGACAACCACAATCGTTCTGTGAAGAATGGATGACTGAAGAGGAGGAATAACTTTACCGTTCGTTTTAGATGATGTCAGCAGTCCACAAAAATACATTCTAAGTAGGACTACATTCGGAAAGATAACTGAATGCTCCTGTATTCAATCCGGACGGTTTGGTGATGATTGCCAGAAATCCTAGGATATGGGAGGAGCGGGCCCGGTTGTGACAACGAAGCACAGATTACCCCTTGGTTCCCCCTTGATTGGGGGTGATCTAAATAATATGCCCAATCGAATGGTGGCATTACCACGTTGTATAGCAATGTTTAAACTCTATCCAAGGTATTACGGGAAGAACAAGAACAGGGGATACGCGAAGTATCAACTAGGCATCTGGAAATATCTTATAAAATATAATGATGTAAATGAATAGGTACTCAGAACGCACGATTCAACATTTAATAAATAAATAAAAATAATCACCCCAAACTTGAAAGTTTAACAACTAGATTATTATATTCCGACCCTTAAGGTTTTCTGTAGCTGCAGTGGCAATGCCAGCACAGCAAAACGAGCTAAGAAATGAAATTACGTGATATTCGCAATGCTTAATTAATTTCTATAATAATCATGCCGTGGCTAGATAGCATAATCGTCCTTTTGCTAATGTTACTTTATCCACATTTAGCAGACATTTGCAGCTCATATCAATAATAATCAACCATTTAATGACCTGTTTTGTATTAGCGGGACATTAAAAACTTTATTATACGTGTTTTATTACGATATTTCTGCTTACTACTTAATGAATCAACTGTATCATTTATTTTACGTTCAAAATATCACATTTGTGTCTAGCGTAAGGGCTTCTATTAACAGCAAACGCGATTGCCAGTCACAGCTAATTATATCGAGATTTATGAGAACACCGAATAACTGTTTTACTAAAAACAGCTTGATTTATTTTACTGAATATTTATAAGTATGTATTAATAGCACAATATGGATAATGATCCGAAATAAATAGACAAGATAATAAAATTCCATATTATATTCAACTAACTTATGGTCTCTTGCCGTAATTATGTTGCAGTAAATAAATACATATGCCCATATTTTGTAAGCCTGACAATCGTCAGCGACTTAGAACTATGTCTGTTTAGTTCACTCTCTTACTTTCTTAACTTACCACCAAACGATCATCTAATTAGAAACACCTGAACCATCGCCTAACTTGGCTTTAGAAGGTGTCCCGTCACTGAGTTTATAATAGCATCTCGCAAAATACATTCCTTGACAGAACCATGACATAGTGGTCATGGAGCAGGGAGGGACCGAAACCTCTATTGTCCACCTCTTATCCTGGCTTTGTGCTCTAAAACATAAAACTTATATTGTGATCCTAGATCTCCGTCGACAAACGAAACGAACTCAGACTCGGTCGGCTTCCAGTTTAACCGGGTGTACAGACTACTGTACACCCGGTTAAACTGGAACCTAATTACCTACTAGTACACTAGTACTAGTAGGTAATTAGGTATTCTTCTTGAAGTGACTGGCTATCTGACCTCCACAACCCAGAAGAACCTAGACACATGACAGCCGAGAATAAATCATCCCAATAGCACTTAGAGCCCTACCTAAAAATCGAACCTGATACTTCCTGCTCAACAGTCACACTTGCGACTTCTAGACCAACGAGACAGCTAGCTGCAGTTACTACAACAAAACAGCGTAATCCTCGAAAATATATCACATCGTCCAAGTGACTTCAAATCTTAAATCTTTGGTAGAGATTCCGCAGCAAAACACTAGTAATAAAGCATTTTTACGATCCATTGTGGGCAGTTTACGACTGAACCGGGCGCGATTGACTTCTGACCATAAACTGTGTTTTCTATGTCGCTTTTCAACATTATTTCTTGGTGTTCATAAATATGTAACTAAATGCTAGCCATGTATCCGTACATGCGGGTAAAGCATCGCGGTGGTCGATGGACCTGCAACCACAGACAACACGCTGCAACATAAATAAAGGATTGTCATCTGCCTTTTACCAACTATTTCGGGTTCGACTTCCAGTCTCAGATGGTAAGACTAGTGTCTGCTTTTCTGGCGTCTAGTCAGACGCGAAAGCGCAATCAAAGATTTACAAATGGCAGCCAGGACCAATACTGCCCCCGATGTCATAATTACAGTAAGTCGTGTTACTGGTGTTATGACTTTTTTACATTACTTTGATCCTTAAATCAAGCCCTATAAGGAAAATTTTACTTTATTTTTATATTTAAATTATTAACAAAGTTACGATAAGCACAATCACAGTAAATGTTGAGAGACTCATTCGTTCATTATAATAATAACAGTAAGTAGACTTACTGTATTAAAATTATGTTTTATTTCGTATTTTCACTATCATATTTACAGTAACTAATGTTCCGGTAAATTGACATTATTTAAATATGGCGTTTTAGCTACTCATTTTCACAGTAAGTATAGTTACTCTATTTATAACTTGTGTAATTCACAAAAAATACAACCAATCCGTAAGCCACTTACTTGATATATATCAAGTAAGTGAGTGAGCAGATATACTTACTGTAACAATGTAATTACAGTATCTTACCGACTTACTGTAAATACGCTTAAGAAAGTGTTAGTTGGGCTGATAGAAGTGGTAATTATAGATACAATTCATAATATTAAAAAAAACCATCAATATTTAATAAATAAATTATATTAAGGACTAATCTGCAAACATGTATATTTTGTTATCCGTTTAAATATTTTTTTGTTTTTTTTAAATATTTAAGCTATCTGCTATAATTATCAAGATACACCAAATTAAACATTTCAAAACAAAAGTGCGATTTCCCAACATTTCATTTTTTTGACTTACTGTAATTATGACATTGGGAGCAGACCTATCACACCGCCAACTTCTAAACTCGAGGCTACTACTGACATGATTTCTAATCGACATTTATGAGACGATTTCTAATCGACATATCGATACTTCTTTTGGTATCGTTTATTTATGTTGGACTGCTTCGTGGATTTAGTGGTCACAAGCGCGACTGTTGAGTCTTGTGTTCGATTCGGGTTGAGAAAAAGTGCTTTTGAAAATTTCGCAGTAGTTGTCCAGGAGTTTGGAAGACAGCGGTAAGATACCCCCGTGGCTTGCCAAGCACATTAAGCCGTTGGTCCAGCTCCATCTTTCTCTGGTCGCGTCGGATTACTTTCCCATCAGACAAAGAGAACAAAAGGAACAGAGATTATACCTATACCCACACACATACTTTTGCACTTTAGTATCTTCTATGCGGATGGTAGCTACTTTTGTTTATTTAATCAATAATTGAATATATACACTTAAATAAATACCCTAAACTACATATACAACGTGTAACGGAAACCACATATCTATTCAAAAGAGCTGAAGACAACATCTAATATGGAGTCTCTATGCACAGTTTCAGCTCAAAATAACTGACTCAAAGAATTGATACCAAATTATCGGTTTCATATATTTCTTGAATACCAATCATAACAAACGTGTCACAGCACTACGAGGGTCAATAACTTTCCACGTCACTTGCGAATAACACGATAATACTTTTCGTTCTTCTTAATTTGAAAAATTCGGTATCTGGTACCAGTGTATTGGAATTTGTAATAAGTTCTACACACGTAGACTTAGGATTACCAAACCCTTGCCATATCGTTTGTTATCATCCAAAGAAGCCATGCACTTGGTATGTATGTATATACCCTTTAAATTACACGTTGTATACATCTGAAAATAAACTGAAATATGGCGTCCAGAAATTCGTTCGCTGTCTACTGGTAATGTGCCCAAAAGACTGGCGGCATTGCCACGCTGTGTGGCAATGCTTAACCGCTGTCCAAGGTAAAAGCCAGCCTTTGGGTCACGGGAAGTGTCAACTAGGCGCCTGGATAGTTCTTTAACGGATGATTCGATAATCTCTGCTAAGATTGGACACGTTGGCCGAAATCTGTCAGGACGACTTTATACCGAACAAGCTACCGCCTGCAATAAGAAGTAGTCATTCAACTATCACCACACCAAAAAGCAACGTCGATCCGTTGCTTCATTTCAACATCAAATAAGGACAAACAAACTCAATATCGCATAAATAAAATGAAGGAAAACAACATCGTGAGATTCGTGACCGAATGTCCTTTATTTATCAAATGATTTCTACCGCTCTGGGTGGAGCGGAAGGGAGTGTCAGACTTCTACTGACTTAAAACCCACCCTGCTCCTTTAGCTGCCCTTAATTTCCGACGCCATGGTATCTCGTAAGAACATCCCCGCGAATCCAGCAGGGTGAGGAAATGTCCTTTTTTGTTAACGTGGTAAAATTATCAAATAAGTCCTCCCACCCCGGGCAGGGCCGGAGGGACTGTCAGACTTGTACTGACTAAAATCCACGATGTTCCTTCAATAGCCCTTTACGTTCCGGGGTCACGGTAATGGGATAAGTCCCACGACCCCGGCAGGCTTCGGCCCTCTACAGGAAGGGCCTCGTCATATTGCTGACGCTCTTTGAGGCGCGCGTGGAACACAACGCGCCGTCGACCCGGGCATGGTCCATGGTCGGACAGCGAGTTGCCCTTTACTCGCTGTCCGCATGCCCGCGCCTACGGTGGCCGGAGATCGTCGGCCGACGTCCGACGCCGTGGGCGTCTACCACTGCGGCTGGGCTGGAGGGAGGACGCCATCCTCTCCCTCACGCGGCCTGCCTCCTCCTTCGATAGCATGACTGCTTCGCAGAAGGAAGCGACCGCTTCCCATTCCGTTTCGCCCCGCAGCATGGCCTCGACCAGTGCCGGGCGCGAGAGGTCTCCCCCTATCGCCGCCCTGAGGACACGTCGGTGCTCTGCCCAAGCGGGGCAGTCTTGCACCGTATGCTCTACTGTGTCCTGAGGAAATGTCCTAGGACTAAAAATTCTAAGACATATTAGAAATGGTATTTCTAATATGTCTTATACTCGCAATGGACCCGCGTGGTGGCTTACAGGCCTTTTCCAGTCATAAATCGAGGGCTGGGCCCCAGCAGTTAGAACGTTATAAACTGAATGATTATTCTAATAATGTGCCTGTCTGTGTTCGAACTCTTGTCTATAACCACTAGGGTACCACTGCTCATGCGTCGGTTATAGGGATAACATTATCACAAGCCAAAAGTTCAAAATACATTCAACACAGGCCCTCATTAGCGTTTTATTTTGTGCATCAACAAAGTAACTTAGGCAAATAACTACAAATACTACAATGTAAATTAAACCGCAAAACACAAAACAAGGAAAAAACATATTTGTAACAATAACGAGTTAGGTACCTATGCACTTGTTTATCACTTTCCAAGTATTTACTTAATTAAATGATTAAAAACTAACACAAGTTTCCATTAGGCAATAATCGAAAAACAAATGTAATGTGTTATGTGTCGCTTTCATGTAATTGCTGTTAAAATCTATAAATGCGAAACATTCTATGTATAAATGTTAGATTCACTCACACTGAAATTTTTCAAACGATATATTTTATTTCACATAGGCCTACAAAACGTCAGAATTTAGTGCACGATTCGAAATTGGTCATCACCTTTGAAGAAGAACCGGCAAGAAACCCCATGGTTAGGTACTTTCTTCTTTACTTTTGTCTGTACGGATCTGGATAAAATTAGGCCCAGTGATACACCTATTATTTGGAACAGTATATATATACAACGTGTAATTTAAAGGGTATATACATACCGAGTGCACGGCTTCTTTGGATGATAACAAATGATATGGCAAGGGTTTTCTAATCCTATGTCTACATGTGTGGAGCATATTAGAAATTTCAATACATTGATACCAGAGACCGAATTTTTCAAATTAAGAAGAACGAAGAAAATTATCGTTTCATTGGCAAGTGACGTGGAAAGTGATGACCCTCATAGTGCCGTGACACGTTTGTTATTACTGGTATTCAAAAAACATATGAAACCAATAATTTGGGGTCAATTCTGTGAGTCACTTATTTTGAGCTGAAACTTTGCATAGAGACTCCATACCAGATGTTGTCTTCAGTTCTTTTGGATAGATAT
This sequence comes from Tholera decimalis, assembly GCA_943138885.2. Lineage (NCBI taxonomy): Eukaryota > Metazoa > Arthropoda > Insecta > Lepidoptera > Noctuidae > Tholera > Tholera decimalis. The sequence goes on along the minus strand of OW964556.2, from coordinate 33,236,053 downwards.
GTGGTTTCCGTTACACGTTGTATAGGTTTCTTTATATCCCTGGAAATTGCGTGAAATTTCCTCGGAACCCATGTCGCTGAAATTATGCTAGTGAGCATGAGAGTATTATAAAACAAAGTCTCCCGCCGCGTATGACTGGTACTTAGCGATAATCTCAAAAACTCCTGAACAGGGTTTTATGCGGTTGACACCAATGGATAGAGTGATTCATGACGAAGTTTTTTGTATATAACTTACTAGCTTCCGCCCGCGACTTCGTCCGCGTGGAAAAAAATCCCCCGATTTTGAAACATTCTTCATTACTGCTCTGCTACTATTGGTCTTAGCGTGATGATATATAGCCTATAGCCTTCCTCGATAAATGGTCTATCTAACACTGAAAGAGTTTTAAAATCAGAACCGTAGTTCCAGAGATGCCTGCATGCGCGTTCAAGCAAACAAACAAACAAACAAACAAACTCTTCAGCTTTATAATATTAGTATAGATTAAGGTTTTGTGGGTATTAACAAAATGAGATCGTGTCAAACCTGGTAGATAGTTTATTAATTCGATTAGTAACGTAATAATTTGAGCAAGGACAAGCGTAGAAACGTTTCCACCTAGTATAAGGGTCCTTTTTTAAACAAAACTAGCAATGTGGGTAGAATTCACATTTCTAGCAATCTTGTTAACCCCTCCAGCTACGCTAAATATGCTTGAGTCTGGAATGGGTTCATGGAAATAGTGTAATGGGTGGGATTCGAATCCACGACCTCTCGATCACAAGAAAGATACCACTACTGGTATCCTTCGTTATTAGCTAAAAATAAAGAACAAAACTAATGTAATATGGTATTTATTACTTTGCCCTTCTTAGAAAACCGGGCTCTTATTAGAATCTGTAATACTGTTCATTTGCAACTGCTAAACAACCAACGATTTATTCAATAAATTCGTATCCATTATTATGAAAACACTGCCATTCTTTGATCAACAATTTCAATCGGCGGAATTCAACAAAAAGGAAATATTGAACGGCTGATACAATGCTACGAGATTGTATGGCCCATTTATTGAACATTGACAATATGTAGACGTTCATTTGTGCTAGTTTATCTTTCTCTTTGTTTTATAAACCTCCTAAACAATTTAATATATGGACATAAGTTGACAGGCCTGTTGGTCTAGTGGTCAGTAGCCCTGACTGCTATGCTCAAGGTCGTGGGTTCGATTCCCACCCAGGACAAATGTTTGTGTGATGAGCACAATCATTTGTTCTTTGTCTGGGTGTAATTTATCTATAATATGTATGTATTTAGAAATATATATGTATGTTTATCAGTTGTCAAGTACCCATACCACAAGCTTGTAGTAGCATAAAGTTGTGGAATATTATAAAAAAAAATATGCGATACTTCAAACGTGCCTCTAAAATCTACTACCTATATTTTGAGTACTTATACGACGACACTATAACAATCCTACGGTGCTGCTACGACAAAAATACAATGCATAAGTATAAGACTACGATGCTTCTACTATAGGGAGCTTTTCCATTAGATATGTGCTTTGCAACGTTTCTACGGATGCGTCTGAAATCCAAGGTATTTATTATTTATTACGAATGAACCCACTCTTGAGCCCGATCACACCTGATGGTAAGTATAAGATGAGGTCTACGATCGAACTAGCGAGCCCAGAAGATGCATGTTCACCCTTGCTTTACCTCTTTCTTATACTATTAGTATCCTTAGATAAAAAGGGAATTTATTATTTACTACTTAGAACCATTTTCTCATTGTTTCACGCAGCATTTTTGAGTGTCGTTTGAGATGATTCTTTCATGTTGACGTCATTAAAGCTCATTTAGAACGTTAAGTAGCTTTCTGCAATTATTTCCTCAAGTTTTAATAAGTGAATACTCTTATTCAGTATATACTTTATACGCAATTTTTCGTCGAACGAAATATTATGTGCAAGTCTTTGTTGGAAGCCAAAATTCGGCCGCAAAGAAACCATTAGCTTCGTTGTATTAATAAAGAAACGCTTATATCACAAAAACCTATAGATATATATACCGGGTGCTTCAAAAAAATGTATACACACTTTAAACTATCGTAGTTTTCCCGCTCTACAAGGCTAATGTTATATTTCTTCGCCAGGTAGCAGCATAATCGTCCCTCTATGTTATATTGTCAGTTAGAAGTTGTAATATCAACATGGCGGACGTACGTTTGAGTTTTGAAGAACGTAAGCAGGTTATTAAGTGGTACTGGAAGTTTGAGAATGTAAATGAAGTTCAAAGACAGTGGAGAAGGGAGTATGATACAGAACCACCTTCAAGATTAACAATTACACGCATACGAGACAAATTCGAAGTTCATAGAACAGTGTGTGATGTGCATAAAGGTCGTTCAGGTCGACCTCGAACAGCTACAAGTGATGAGTCATCAACGGCATCTTCTTATGGGGCACAGTAAAAAATGAGGTGTACAAACGTAAACCACGTAACCTAGACATTCTTTGGAATGAGATTCAAGCCGTGTGTAGAGAAATCTCATTGGACGTTTTGATACGATGTACAGAATCAGTGGTGACTCGTACTCAGAATTGTATTGATGCTGGAGGTCACCAATTTGAACAGTATTAACATTTGTTATTTATGTTTCATTTACATTGGACTTTCAGCTTTCGAATTTCCTGAAATTTAACTTTGTAGAACGGTAAATAAATTTTCTATGAACGTTCAAAGTGTGTATACATTTTTTTGAAGCACCCTGTATATATATAGATTTACATTAATCTGGTACAACACTATATAGGGTGGCAGAGACATGACAGGACGACGCGCAACCGCTCACCATGGATTCAGTACATGATTCTGGACCCCCTACGTTGAAATTTTTCGTCGGCTTTTTTTAATTTAATATAATTAAGAAAAAGCCGATTAAAAAATAAAATGAACTTGTTTCACTTAAAACAGCAATGTAAATAAAACTCGAAAGGGCTACCTGATCAGCTGTGATGACCTCGCAAATTAACTCTAGCAAAACAGCTGATCAAGTAGCCCTTTCGAGTTTTGTTTACATTTCTGTTTTAAGTGAAACAAGTTCATTTTATTTTTTAATTAAAATATCACTGGGTAGATAGAAACAATGATTTTATACAGGTTTCAGTAAAAAAAATGCAGAAAAAGCCTGAAAAAAAAGCTGACAAAAAATTTCAAAACGGTCTAGAATCATGTACTGAATCCATGGTAGAGTCTGTCAAGCGGGTTAAGTCCACAACCATTTTGCTGATTTCTTACAATGGCAATACTATTACAAATTGTCACAAATTTTGTAGTTAACCTCGTAACATTCCGGTTTTTGTTGCGTTTTTAATTTTATAATGCCGAAACCTATTAAAAGTAGTGTCAGGAGCCTATTGTTTACAATGATTAATTGTTAACATTGAGACAATTATTGCTCAAAAATGGATTTGAATTAATAAAAAAAATGAGAGATTTCTTCTTATTGATGAAAAAAGGAAACAATGAAAATGAATAGTTTACCTTGACGAAACCTATGTCCACCAAAATTATAAAGTTAAAAAATCATGGCAAGGGCCATCCACAAGCGGTGTAATTGATAAAATATCATCAGACAATAGACATATTGTTGTTCATGCTGGATCCGAAATAGGTTTTGTCCCCAACGCATTATTAGTTTTCAGTACAAAATCAAAGTGGCAGATTATCATGATGATATGAACAAAAATATTTTATGAAATGGTTACATGAAAAATTAATACCCAATTTAAGTCAACCCAATGTCATTGTTATGGACTACGCTAGCTACCATGTAACTCAAATAAATAAGCCACCATCTATGAATGGTTTAAAGGCCGACGAGGTATTCATAAATGGCTGACTGAAAATGGAATTCATTATGAGGAATTCTTTACAAAGGATGAGCTTAGGTGCCCTGTCAATGAAAACAAAACAACTCCAATGTATAAAGCTGAAGAATTTTTAAAACAACATGTACATGAGGTTTTGAAGCTTCCACCATATCATTGTGACCTGAACGCAATTGAACTCATATGGAGTTTGGCTAAAAGAAAAAAGGGAATAGCAGGGAATAGTAGGAATTCCAGGTAAAGAAATGGAGAACCTTATAAAGGAATGTTTTAATAGTATCACATTCAGTGATCGGAAAAAATGCACAGATCACACTATTAGTGTCGAAAATAAGTATAAAGTTAGAGACAGGATATCAGAAACAGAGTTGGAACCCTTCATAATTTCTGTGCGTAATGATGATACTGATAGTGATTTTTCATATGAAGGCATTGAATTTCTTGATTCTGATTTTAATTCTGATAGTGACAAATAAATACCTACATTGGAATGCTTTGTTTTTATTTATCCCTAATAATTTTTTTTATCAAAATTTCAAGTATCAATAAGTCTTCAGCGTGCTATATCAGTGTTGACACCTCAAAGATTTTTGAATTTGCCGCCTTTTCATGGGACTAGACTTGCTTGACAGACTCGCGTTTGTGCGTCGATGTTCCTGCCACCCTGTAACTTTATTTATAATATTTCTCAAAAATTACCTTTTTAAATATTTTTCTACAAAAAGAATACCATATAAAAACATTTAAAAATATATAAACTAAAATTTATTCTTTAGTTATATTTTTATTCACATGGACAATTATACAACGTCTTTCAAAATTACCTTACGATTCTAACAGAGATCACTCAAACGCTCTAGAGTATGTGTACGAATTAAAGCTAATTTAATATATTCTTGCATTTCTACAGCAATGAAAGAGTTGTTTAATAGATGTGTAAATAGATTTAAAAAAAGCCATGGCAAAAATGGCAAGTCTCTGTTACAAGCCAAAATTCGGCCGCGCAGGAAAGATTTACTTCGCCGTGTTCATAAAGAAACGATGGTATCTCAAAAACTAGATGAGATAAAATTAATCTTATTCTAGATTTCGATTGATCTGCTACCACACTATATAGAAAGCAAAGGATTACATAGGGGCAAGATTATTTCTTTAACAAAGCAATGATAAACGTAAAGCATTAGGTACATGTTTCTAAAAAGTCTATGGCATAATTTCGCTGTGTTGCCTATATTTTTCATAAAATATAGAATATGTGCATTATTGTATATTCATCTTCTTGCTATAATATTGAATATGATGTTTTATTAATTACATAACTTCTCATTCGCTTAATAACCCCGTTTATTGCAGTCCGTGAGCCTACACAACTCGCTCGACGTAGGTACGCCTATCAAATGTTTGTGTTGTTTCTAAAATCAAATTTCTTAACGTTTTTGCGATAAAAATTTTGAATCCTGAAACCTTTTGGATGTAAATATTTGGGCACAAATACTTGTCTTTGTTGCTGGCCAAAGTTCGGCCGCGCTGGAACGAACCTCTTCGCCGTGTTCATAAAGAAACGATGATAATATATCTAAAAATTCCGATGAGATAGAACAAATCTGTAACTGAATTTAGATTGACCTAGTACCATACTATATAAATATTATAGAAAATATAGTGTTATATAAGGGCAAGATTATTTCTTTAACAAATCAAAGACAAACGTGAAGCATTTGATACATGTTTTAAAAAAAGTCTATGGTATAATTTCGTTCGTGCTGCCTATATTATTCATAAAATGTAGTATCTGTGCATTATGGTATATTTGTCTTTTTTCATTATATTAAAAACTATGTTTTATTCATTACGAATATTCCCATACCTTCCATAACGGCGTTTTTGCAAGCCGTGAGAATACGCAAAAATTACAACACACCTTTATCAAATGTTTGTATTGGTCCTAAAATCATATTATATGTCATTTTTTTGTATAAAACTTCTGAAATCTGAAACCTTAGGCTACAAACATTTGGAAACTTAAATAAGATTTAGTGTATTTCTAAAGGCAATATCAAAAATTGTCCTATCAAAATGAGCTGTGTGTTGTCTTCGGCCGCGCAGGAGCTATTCGTGTTGACGAAGAAACGATGATATCTTTAAAACCAGATAAGATAGTTAAAATCTGTTACAGGATTTAGATTGACTTAGTATCATACTATATAGAAAATATAGTGTTATGTAAGGGTAAGATTATTTCTTTAACTAGTCCATGAAAAACTTGAAGCATTTGATGCTCATTTCTAAAAGTCTGGCATAATTTCGTTGTGCTGCCTATATCTTTTATAAAATGTAGAATCTGTACATTATGGTATTTTTTTCCTCTTTTCATTATATTGAAAATGATGTTTCATTAATTACATAAATGTTGCCAATAATTTAAATAACGGCATTTTTGGTGGCAATGAGCATACACTAACAAATGTTTGTGTTGGTCCTAAAATCATATAACGAGTAATATTTTGAATAGAACTTCTGAAACCTGAAACCTTAAGCTATAAATATTTAGAAACTAAAACAAGGTTTTGTGTATTTCTGAAGGCAATATCAAAAATTATGCTATCAAAATGATTTTGGTCTTGTCTTCCGCCGCGCATGAGCGATTCGTTTCGCCGTGCTGATGAATAAACGAGGATATTTCAAAAACCAGATGAGATAGAATCAATCTGAAACTAGATTTAGATTGATTTGGTACTACACTTTTCATAAAATATGTTGTAATATAAGAACAACATAATTTCTTGAAGAAATCAAAGACGAACGTGTAGTATTTGATACGCGTTTCTTAAAACTCTATGGCGTAAGATTGTTGTAATGCCTATATTTTTCATAAAATATAGAATTTATACATTATTGTATATTCTTCCCTTTTTTATTATATTGAACATGATGTTTCATTAATTGCATATCTTCTCAATAATTTAAATAACAGCGTTTTTGACAGCCGCGAGCACACGCACCACTTTAACTGCACGACTAACAAATGTTTGTATTGGTCCTAAAATCATATTTCGTCGCATTTTTGGAACAGAACTTCTGAAACCTGAAGCCTAAGAATATAAATATTTTAAAACTAAAACTAGCTTTTGTGTATTTCTGAAGGTATTATTAAAATTGTCCTATCAAAATAAGTTGGTTCTTGTCTTCGACCGTGATGGAGCGATTCGTTTCGCCGTGTTGATGAAGAAACGAGGATATCTCAAAAACCAGATGAGATAGAATTAACCTGAAATTAGATTTAGATTGATCTGGTACCACACTATATAGAATATATGGTAGAATGTATGGACGAGATAATTTCTTTAACAAGGCAATGAAAAATGTAAATCAATGGATTTTTCATTTCTAAAATTCTATGGCATAATTTCGTTGTGCTGCCTATATTTTTCATAAAATGTAGAATCTGTGCATTATTGTATATTCATCCTCTTACTATTATATTGAATATGATGCTTTATTAAATACATATCTTCGCATTGGTTTATATACCCGTGTTTTAGCAAGCCATGAGCATACACAACTCTCTCGATGTACTTCTATCAAATGTTTGTATTATTTCTAAAATCATATAATTTTGGAAATAACACTTTTGAACCCTGAAATCCTATAATATAAATATTCGAGAACTGACACAAAATTTTGTGTATTTCTGTAGGCAACATAAAAAAAACGTGTTATCAAAATAGGTTGGGCCCAAGAACTGAACTGATTGCTGGTTATGAACGGGAACAAACGTTGATTTACTATGGAGGAGATAGGAAAATCACAAAAGCAGACAACAATTACCTATTAATGAACTTATCTTTTTGTTCAACTCTTATTTACATGGACAAATTCAATGGTTTTGATGATAACCCAGTGTTTCTAGCGAGAGTTCATTCATACGCTCTAGAGAATTTGTACGAAGCGACATTATTAAGGCTAATTTAATGCATAAAGAAGCATTTTATTGTAATTCTACAGCAATGGAACGGTTGTTTAATAAGTGTAAAGTTGGATAAACGGAAGCCATGGAATAAATATAGCAATTATCTTTGTTAGAAGTCAAATTTGGTAGCGAACGAGGAACGATTTGACTCACAGCATTGAAGAAAACGACAATATAATTAAACCAGATGTGATCCAGTAAATCTGTAAGAGGATTTTAATACATCTGGTGCCATACTATATGAAAACCGTAGTCTAATATACCAGCAAGGTGATAATTAATACTAATTGAAGGAAAACGTGTAGCATGTGAATTGTGATAGATGTTTCTGGAAGTTAGAGTACTCGGTTCTTTTAGAAAACAGAAAGACCGTAATGAAATGACCTAGTGACCTAATTTAATGACCTGTCTTTAAATTTCCATTTGATTGAAAAGGACATTTCGATAAAAACATTTTGAGGATAAAATTACGTTTTCCCCAAGAGCACAATGTCAAGCGAATGTTGTTTTGCACTGTGTTCATTGTCGATGTCTCTATTCGAGGCAAACAAGGCCAAAAAACGGTAAAATAAAAAATCTGCCAACTGACATCGATTCTATCGCGTCTCGTAAAAAACGAACACAATGCGTCGAGAACGCCACGCGTCCCGCTACCCTCGGACACAGCCGACAAACCCGTGAAAGCGACAAGGTTCTTACAAAAAATGTTAACAAAATTGAACCATATGGTAGTGAAAACAAAGCTCCTGTTTATACACGTCAAAGCCGAAGAACAATTTTAGAACTTTATCACACCAATAAGATTAAATTGAAACAAGCTTGGAATCCGCCGGCAAGCGATGCGGCGTTGCCGTTCTTGGCAAGCTACAACGCTTGCTCCTCTATGTATATGTGTGTTCTGGCACAACTGGCGCCGAATATTTATTGTATACTAACAGAATACTGACGGACGCTTAGGGCGATAGGGTTCCATTTGGCATGCATACTTTATTCTGTACTTTATGTACCTGGTATTAGGGTCGGGATTAGGATATTGTTTAGATATAGGATGGTGTTTAACTAAGCAGTTTTTCTATGTGACCGTCCAGGTGGCTATGTATAGGTTGCCCGGCTCGTTCGATACGCGGCACGGCGGCCTTAACTTGGATAATGGTTTCGCAACTAATAATTAATTTAGCAGTGAAGGTTTTACGAAGGTAAATATAGGATTCATGAATATGATAACTGCCTACCAATTATATCTCGTTCTGTTCTCACGGAGCTGCGTGGGAGTGTGATTTAGCGATATTTGATCCTATCTGTTTTTAAGTAGGTACGGTCTCGTACTGATTGTATTAATTAAGTACTGCAACATAAATGTACAACAGGTTCTTTATTTATACTTGAAAGTAAGGTCAATTAACCATTGTGAAATTGAAGAAGTGGTACCTAACCGTGGTAGTGGTGGCCGTGTTTTTAAGTGTATTCAAATACTTAAAAATACGGCAAAAGATTATAGTAAGTATATTTTCTTATTCAGCAAACAAAATCTAGGATCTTTAAAATATTCTTAACTATCCAATACAATAATACTTCAATATGAGACACAAGTTTAATCAGAAGTAAAAAATAAAAAAAATCTAGTTACAGTAGGTACCCAAAATTACGAGAAGATTATACAAAACGTATCTCAACAGTCGTCCAAACAAACCTCTGCTCTAAAAACTTATATTTTTTATGTGTATCTAAGCTATTAACCCTGTTCTACAAAAACAATAGATGACGAATCTATCACGGAGCAAGGAAGAAAGAATGTTTAGAACTTAAAGAAGATATACCATAAATCGGACATGGAGAAGATGCAATATCCTAAAGAACTTCATTAAAATTGACAACCAGATTATTTCAAGAAAGTATAAACTGTTAGCTTATGCTGAAATATGTATATTAATTATATTAATGTCACAAGTAGGCAGAAGAAATCTCATCATTCTACGAGTAATATTCACATATGTGCTAAACTGTAGGTATTGAAGACTCTGTAGAATCGCTATGACTACTGTTTACGTAAACTTGATTGGTAAGAAAGAAACTCACTCTTGATGATAAGAAGACATCTATTTAATTATGGCAATAGGCGAATCTATATGACCAATAAAACCAGTGACCGGATACCTAGTATAAATATAGGAAAACATAGACATGTAATAAACCTATCTCATACTCAACAACCTTATCACAAACAAGCTATAGACGAGAAATATCTAGAATCATTTAAGCTTGAAACTACAAAAAGTCTTTATATCTAAGTAGGTAACCATGTAAGACAGTTTAGTGCTAGATAGAAACTACTCCAAAATCGTGTTAATGCATTGCATACACATACATTGTACAATCTAATCGAACAATGTGCGTAAATGATAGCCGTAATCAGTAGTGTTCGGATATCTATTTTTAGCGTTGATATTGGACCTAGTGTGCAAAAAGATCATGAATCTCTGTAACTCAACTTTCTAATGCGAAAAGTTCTTAATTCTATCTTTTATTACCATTATTCTCATCGTTTATTTCCATTGCAATATTTTTTCTCCCGATTCGGTACATCCTACCTTACTACGGGTTAAGAATTAGTATTCGTTTTAACATCATACTTTCATCCATCCAAGTATTCTTGACAAAGCCTCTATTGCTTCTTACTTATATCTTTTGTACTCAATGCTTTCATCATCATTTATCTTTTTTTCGGCTTTCCACATATACCAGCAGGTACTATTGGTATTAGAGAATTGAGAGATCTAATTTCAGAACTACAGTGTTTGTATTGTGTGTATTTCGGTGGCAATGCGATGGAATTGCAAAACTAATTTCACCAAGCCTGTGAGTGCGTACAGCTAAAGAGGATGGAATTCCCTGCTGGACCTGTATTTCCTAATAGCTAGGAATACTAGGTTACTTCATTATCGCTTCCCATCTGGTGAGGTAGTGGTCAAACGCGACCATAATATCAATAAAAAACTTGCTTATTACGACATCTCGCATGATACGTAATGACGTATGTTACGTCAGTGCAACTTAAGGCATGTTATCATAAAAGTCTTTCAGGCTTAATACGGTTTATATTATAAATATCTTCTTATATTTGTATCAAGAACCTATGGTCAATCGTTTCTTTGATTTTTGTTTTGAGTATTGATTGTATTGAGTATTCCTCTAATTGACATTAGGTGTATCTGTAAATCCTTTTGGGATTTAAGTACATGGGTATTTTCTTTATTTCCTTTTGAAATAATGAGAGAAGATCATGGCTTAATAATTATGCACGGGTTGATCTTCTAGGCTCGATAAGCGTTGCTTTATCGAGTTCGGTCCGTGGATGTATGTCCATCTTAACATCTCGAGAATCTCGTCAAGTCGTCTGTCCCGGCTATCATTTCGCACGCTTAATCCAATACTGTCACTATCCAAAATTTTGCCAAATCGACTTTTTAATACCATCTGTTGGGAAACGTAGAACTATGCGTAATCGCGCTTACACTAGTCTAAAAGTAACAGAAATAACCGCTATACGGGCAGTAGTCCGCTTCGTCACTAAACAAAAATGTTCCCATTCTCATTCAATTTTTTGCCACTCCTGACAAGTTGATTTTTTGGGATAGTGACAGTATTGGAATAAGCGTGCGATTTGTACATACACTTTGACTGTCATTGCGGGTAGTCAGAAGCCAGAAAACTTTAACCAGTCTTGCCAAGGCGTATCGTGTTACCCAGCTACTGGATTGTGGAGGTCAGATAGGCAATCTATCCATGTTAAACACTAGTACTCAACTACATCTGGTCAGACTAGAAGCCGACCCAGACATAGTTTACTCCTATTGACGTGTAGCTTTGCCGTTTTTGACTACTACTGTTTTTTTATTAATAATTATTTAAGGAATATTCTCCTCGACGGTTAAAAGGTAATTGGGCATAAGCGACATTTTGGACGAAATTGACTTATTAATGCCATTCTACTTAAAATTTCCCGCTCTTTCGAATGCGCTAACTCATTGCTCTGTGATGACTTTTTTGTCACTTATGGCCAAGCAAAAACTGCGTTTTGTAGAAAATTATATCCATTTTTATAAAATTACAAACTTTAAACTGCTCTCCTGAACAATTTGATTTTTGTCGCTTATACCCTATTACCTTTTAACCGTCGTCTTGTAAGTAGGTAACATATGTAATGTTTGGTGTAATGTACCCTGTATTAACTAAGCAGTCTATTTGTTTTGGTAAGTATTGTTATGGTTCAATCTGTGGATATTCACGATCTTTATTTTATAGATTTCAGAAAGAACAACAACAATTAACGGAGTTTTCCTTAGATATTAACGTAGATAGCTAATTAGGTTTGACAAACCATTAAGCGAAGTTCCTAATATTGGCAGTAGTCTGTGAGAACTTGATAGGTACGTACTTTACGAAGTTATCTATTGAACAAACTCTTCGATTTTCAGGACTAGCTTCTGCTCACGGCTTCACTCGCGTTAAAGTTCTGTTCAGCGAATAAATTAGACTATGTTCTTTTCCAAGGTCTAATCTATCTCTGTACCAAATTTCAGTAAAATCGGTTATGTGGTTTAGACGTGAAAGTGTAACAAGCAGAATGACAGAGTTACTTGCTTATTCATAATATTAGTAGGGATCTTGAGTCTAAAATATGTAAAACGGTATACTGTAAAATATAAAGTCACAGAGACAATAATATGATGCATTTACATACTATCCGACATCCGTTTCGTTTCGCATCAACAATTTCGCCAACTTTAAAACCCACACAAAATACTAGAAACAAACAACTGTAACTTCTCTAGCTTGTGTTGTTTGTTTCTTGTGAAAACTCTATAATTAATTAGTCCATACAATTTATTATCCATTAAGTTACTACAGGGTCCGGCATAAAAAACTCCCCGATTACAAAGTAACGTGCAGCGGACAGTAGAAGGAGCAGAGTGGTGGGGGGCGCGTCGTTAAGTAGCTGCCTACGTGCCGTTTTCAGTGTACGCCATGGCGTGGTCTGGTGAACATCGTGCCTTCGTAGTGGAAGATTTTATTCGAAAATGACAGGAATTTAACCGTCAACAGTGAACGCTATTGTGCCATGCTCCGCGACTTTCTCCAACCGCAACTAAGGGAGCTTTTTGGTGAAATAGAGAACGTGTGGTTCCAGCAAGATGGTGCTACAGCCCACACAGCGCGGCAGTCACTGGCATTGGTGAAGGAAATGTTTCCTGGACATGTGATCTCGTTGCGTGGAGACGTTGGCTGGCCCCCACGGTCGCCGGACTTAACGCCCTGTGATTTCTTTCTTTGGGGCTATTTAAAAGCAAAAGTTTATGAACAACGTCCACAATCTTTACGAGCCCTGAAAGAAGCAATTACACAAGAGGTTGAAGCTATTCCACCTGAAATGACTCAAAGAGTAATGAATAACTTCAGGGAAAGACTCAATCAGTGTGTCGACAGTGCAGGAAGCCATTTAAGGGATGTTTTATTTAAAAAGTAAGACAATAAGAGTATTTTCTAAAATGGCATAATATGTACTTTTATTTAGTATAAATAAAATTGTTCTACCTTATTTGGTTTTGTTTTTATTAGCTTTCCTTAAAGGGGAGGTTTTTCTGCCGGACCCTGTACAATTGTCTTTATTTGGTCCTACGCTTCCAAAGCCTTCACGTGTTTAAATTAATTATGAAAATCTGAAACTTCACCACAATACCCGTTGCATACAATACAGCAAACACTACAGATTATTATATCGATAAACTATCAAAAATAACCAATAAACCATTAAAAATTCCAAATCCAAATCCTTACGCCAAATATCGGGCCGGCAGCAAAGCGGCAACCTCGCCACTCCAGTGTAGTGCCGCCTCTGGTAGAAAGCGGCGCTCGCGGCACGTTTCTAATCTGGACTGCGGCAGTCAATGACTCCGGCACGGCACGCGACTTGACGACACTCGCTCACATATCGAAATATAACATGCAATCGGTTTTACGAAATATTTGAAAGATTTTTATGTATCTACAAGCCGTATAACATTTGCAATGAAGACTAGTTTCCATCTGAAAAGCCTATTAGGGAATTCATTTTCAAAAATCATCTCACATTTATCAATTAGAATTATAATAGAAATACATGTATTCGAGTACAGACACAACAATTACAATAGAAACTTACAACATCAAGATAGCAATAAAAATTGCGCTGAGTATGTCCCACTGAAATTAGACTTTCATCTACCGGATTAGCAGAAACAAAGAAATCACGATTTCTTGAAGCGGGTGAATTCAATTGAGGATATTGATGATGAGTACATGTATTAATTTAAGGTTTGTTACCTTGGTGGAGAAGAAGACAATTTATATATAATCTTTACTATATTCAAAGCTATACTCTTGCACCATCCCATCTTCCTAGCTCATCTTGCTGTGCTGTCTCTGGAAAATTATCAATTTTGCATCAGTTTTCAAGTATTAATATCATAAGGCCAAATATTTGAACGTTCCTATTAATAGGAATGTAAAGAAAACATAGTTTTCGAAGTAAAACAAATATTTCAAGTTATTCATCAAGCGCGTCGTCTGTATTCACGGCTTATAGAAAACACAGATTTTTGGACAACACAAAAGGAATAAAACATTAAAGTTATGTTTAAATAATAAAATACCCTATCTAATAAAACAGACTTTGAGGAATATTCCATACCACTCCTAATCTACATTTTATGAAATATATAACCAGCATAATAAACTTACGGCGAAGAATATTTTATCATCAAAACCATTGTCCCACCCATACGCACAAAACGATTTGGGAATACCTACTTTCATTGTGCGTACGGCTAAGGAGTGGAATTCCCTGCCGGAGTCTGTGAAAAAAATTATTCTAATATGATTTTAGAAGACATGATAATTTTTTTCCGAAGTGCATCGATAGCGTTGTGTATGCTGACGGCTGGCAAAAAAGCTGTTATTTGTAAGAATGGGAATATACGAGTATATAATTAATAAAACATCATATTCAACATAAAGAAGTTGAATATACAATAATGCACACATTCTACATTTTATGGAAAATATAAGCTACACAACTACATTATCTATGCCGTAGACATTTTAGAAATGCGCATGCAATGGTTCACATTTTTCAAGAATTTGTTAAAGAAATAATCTTACTCTTTCATTACACCATATTTTCTATATAGTGTGGTACCAGATCAATCTTAATTTAGTTTTAGATTCCTTCTATTACATTTGGTTTTTGAGATAGCCTCGTTTCTTCATTAACGCGGCAAAGAGAATCGCTCCTGCGCGGCCGAAGACAAGACCCAACTCATTTTGATAGGTCAATTTTTGACATTACATTCAGAAATACACAAAATCTAGTTTTAGTTTCCAAATATTTATAGCCTAAGGTTTCAGAAGTTCCATTCAAAATATTACTCGTAATATGATTTTAGGACCAATACAAACATTTGTTAGACTTGCATTAAAAGTATTGCGTATGCTCATTGCTTGTAAAAACGCCGTTATTTAAAGGTAAGTATGGGAATGTATGTTATAAATTAAACATCGTTTTCAATATAATGAAAAGAGGACGAATTTACCATAATGTACCTACAGATTCTACATTTTATGTTGACTAGCTTCTGCCCGCGACTTCGTTCGCGTGTGATGGTTTTCCCGCGTATATCTCGATCCCGTAGTAATTCCAGAATAAAAAGTAGCCCATGTATTATTCCAGGACATCAGCTACCTTCTTACCAAATTTCATTCGGATCCGTTCAGTAGTTTTTGCATGAAAGAGTAACAAATATCTATCCATCTTCACAAACTTTCACATTTAATTTTATAATATTAAGTAGGAAGTAGGAATAGTAGGAAGTAGGATAGGATTAGTAGGATAGGATAGAATTAGTAGGATAGGATAGAATTATTTCGTTCAAAAATTATAATATTTTCGTTCGTGCTGCCTATTTTTTCATGTTTTTTTTAAAACGTGTATCAAATGCTTCACGTTTGTCTTTGATTTGATAAATAAATAATCTTGCCCTTACATCACACTATATTTTTATATAGTCTGGTACCAGGTAAATCCAGTAACAGATTTATTCTATCTCATCTGGTTTTACAGATATCATCGTTTCTTTATCAACACGGCGAAGCGAATCGTTCCTGTTTGACTGAGTTTTGGCCTGTAACAAAGACAATTGCCATAATTTTCCATGGCTTTCTTTTGTTCTACTACACGTATTAAACAAATGTTCTCTTGCTGTGGAATTACAATAAAATGCTCTTTTATGCATTAAATTAGCTTTAATAATGTCGCTTCGTACAAATTCTCTAGAGCGTCTGAGTGATTTCTTGCTAGAAAGAGAAACATACGGTAATCTTCCAAAATATTGTATAATTATCCTTGTAAATAACAATTGAACAAAAGAATAAGTTCGTTACTAATTCCCATAATTTTCTTTTGTGATTTTTAATCTTCGTCATAGTAAATCAATGTTTGTTCCTGTTCAAAATCACCATGTCAGTCGAGTTCTTAAGCCAACTGATTTTTCAAGCACAATTTTTGATTTTGTCTTCAGAAATATACAAAATTCTGTGTCCATTCCCGAATATTGATATCCTATGGATTCAGGGTGCAAAAGTGTTATTTCCAAAATTATACGAAATATGATTTTAGAAGCCATACAAATATTTGTTAAAGGTGCATCGATAGCGTTGTGTATGCTCACGGCCGTCAAAAACGCCGTCATTTAAATCATTAGGACGAAATGTAATTAATGAAACATCATATTCAAAATAATGAAAAGGGGAAGAATATACAATAATGTATAAATTCTACATTTTATGAAAAATATAGGCAATACAACAATCTTACGCCATAGAGTTTTAAGAAACGCGTATCAAATACTACACGTTTGTCTTTGCATTGTTCAAGAAATTATCTTGTCCTTACATTACAACACATTTTCTATAAAGTGTGGTACCAAATCAATCTAAGTCTAATTTCAGATTGATTCTAACTCATCAAGTTTTTTAAATATCCTCGTTTCTTCATCAGCACGGCGAAACGAATCGCTCATGCGCGGCGGAAGAGAAGACAAAACTCATTGAAAAGTTTATCGCATAGGTCTGTACTTCGTTTTAATTTAATTCGTTGAATTACTAACTATGTGTACATTCAATTAATTATTCTATGCAGCATTAAGCTAAATCTACTTACATATTTGCTCTATCACATGTGTTTTTTGAGATATCGTCTTTTTTACCAGGACGGCGAATGATACGAATACGACTCGTTTGCGACAGCAATTTGGCTTATAACCATGACTGCAGATATGCTATTTCCGAGTTTCGTTTATCCTACTTAGTACATACGTATTAATTACTTTTCTAGCATTGATCAAATTATATGTAATCAATTAATCATGTTTCAACTAATATCTGCCTACGTTTTTGCATGGAAGTTAAAAATTGATACACCTGATGAAACTCTTCTTTGATATAAAAGCCAGTACATGCACATTACACGTACGTCGAGTTTTGTCAAAATATGTTCAACCGTTAAGGCCTGAAACGGTAACAAACAGCGACTTTTTCATTTATAATATCAATATAGAAAATATGGTTACAGAAGAAAAACGCAGTCGCTAAATATCGCTTCTTATTTAAAATTAAATGGTATTTTTATTAATAAGTAGTGTTTGTTATTCACCACAAGCCAAAAAAATACAAACAATATTTTACATAAAAGGAGGAGCTAATTGATTTTTAGTTGTCATATTATGTAGAATTGTAGATAGTTATTAATCTTACAAAATATTAATTCTGAGATGTCTGTCTGTCTGTCCAACCATCCGTATGTCACAGCCATTTTATTCCGAAACTATTAGGACTACACATGTGAAACTTGGTAGGTAGGTGTATTCTGTTAACCGCTTTACGATTTTTATTAAACCTATACGTGTGTGATATCCATAGATAGGTCTTTGAAAATGACATTGAGGTTTCTAAAACCACTTTTTTATTGTACCATCTCACCTGATGGTAAGTGATAATGTAGTTGAAGATAGAAGTAACCTATTCACTCTTGACTTGAAGACTCCCAGGTTATAGCGATCCGGAAACACAGACTCCGGCAGGGAATTCCACTCCTTAGCCGTACGCACAATAAAAGTATTCCCGAAACGTTTTGTGCATTTGGGTGGGATGTCCACCATGTAACGATGGCGCATCGCCGCCGTTTGTCTTGTAGTCCGATAATGGAACAGGCTTGGCGGAATTAGATTGTATAATTCCATCGCACACTCACCGAAATGTAACCGATAGAAAACCGATAGACTTGCAACTCGTCGTCGATGTTGTTTCTTAAGCCTGCAATACATGTTGGCCGAGCGTTGTCGAATGAAGGCCAATATCAACATGTAGATAGTATATTTGCCTTGTCTTGCTATTGCTCGGTGTCACTTTCCTAGTTGGCCGAGTGAAGGCCAGCGCCAACGTATATAAGACAAGTTGAACCAAATGAGCTCTATATAGAGCTCATTTGGTTCAACTTGTCTTCGCTCGCCGTTGCTCGTGATCACTTGCCTCACTTCGGATTTCGGTGTGGACAGCTCTACAGACCCTCTTCTACATTGGTCGTCTGCATTGGCGTTCGACGAACTTGTAGAACGTGTGGACATTATTTCTTGCCAACGCTCGCGTTTGCCTACGGTTGGCCAACATGTATGGCTTTAAAGTCAATCGTTTAAAAGATACGCTACCAAAGTGTAAAAATGTGTGTCCCCCCTCCCCCCTCTAACTTCTATAATAATGGAGTGAAAAATCAAAAAAAAAAAATAAGTTGTAGATCTTAATACAATAATATAATAATAAATACATTTGAACATTAGATATAAGTATCTAATTTTTTTTGAGGTTGGCTTCCCGTCAAACCAACAATTAAAAAAACATTTGGTCTAAATTTGAATAGAACTGTGATTTTTGCTTGGCCTAAAGGGAAAGCTCACTGTCGGTCAGCACTGACTGCGTTGGCGTTCAACGTGTTAACCTTGAATATCAATCCGTAGGTACGGCTGTTATTATTTAACCCCTATATAATTAATGATAATGAGCGCTGCTCGTATTACAAATATTTTAGAACCTGAAATGCTGTTAATATCATACAAAAAGACGTCCCAGAAGTCTATTTTATAATTTGGGCTGTGAATAAATCAAACAAAGTTATGTGAATGTTCTATTTTTGTACCAACCCTTACTTCCGAAGAACCATTTTAACGTCACAACAGATATTTAATTCCGAACTTCAATCAACCATTACAATAATCGGAATACCTTTCGTAATTAGTCATTGTTTTATGCAATCATGACATGACTGTGGAGTGTGGTATTTCGTCAACTGCCATAAACAGATTTCCTAGTAGAGGAAACCACAGTTGACGTTTTGTTGCACCGGTTTACGTCAGTTGATGAGGGGTACCCTGAAAGGTAAAGTTAGGTCGGTTTTCAAATATTCTAATAGCTCTCAGAATATACATAGGTAATAACACCATTTTACATTGCCTCACGTTGGGAATTTTCCTGTATTGTGTGTTTAATTTACAAGTAGATTTTGTATGTAAACATGACTTATGAACTTGTTTATCTTTCTTATAATTTTAGAAACAATATAAATTCGCGCACGGTTACTGAATTCTCTTACAGATTAAAAGTCTTAAAACAACTCAGAACAAAGAAGAGAACCAAACACAGACTGAAAAGAAAAGTGACGACACAAGAGATCTTGACAAGACTTCTAATACTGAAGACGATTTAACTATCAAAATAATAAGTCTTTAAATAATCCAGGTTCTTTCTCCAGCAACCTAAAGGCCTGTAGCATCACACACAAGAGCTCCCAATCCTCATTCGCGAGCATTGAACTAGTCGGCCAGGTGTCGGCAGCGACAAAGCGCTGCTATCGCGCTGATAACGCTATCAGTCCTTATCGCCTTCCGCTGCAGCTGCCGACGCAAATATTTAGCCTTGATGCACGCCCGACGAGACCTATCGAGATGTCTGTAATATTCGTACGTCGAATGGATATGCCTCACTTTTGGAAATTAAATATACTGACAGAAATTACTGTGCAGATATGTACAGTTTCCTAAAATCACCTTATGATTGAATATTAGAGAGATTCTATGTAACAAGTGATCAGTCATACAATTTAAGTATAGTAGTTGATATTCCACGTCTTCAGAATATCAGCGTTGCGATACAGCAGGGTCGAGGTATGCCTAATGATATATTTGTTTTTTTTGAAGTGAAAACTTCTTTAGCGGCGTTGTGCCGGGCACGCCGCAATTGCGGCGGTAAGACCCCTCTTTGAGGAGTGGCTAGATCGGCGTCACGGCGTCCTGACCTACCGCATGACGCAGGTCCTCACCGGACACGGAAGTTTCGGGAGGTACCTGTGTCTGATGGGAAAGGAGGAAACGCCTGGGTGTCACCACTGCGAGGGTCGCCCTGAGGACACCGTAGAGCACACGGTGCAAGACTGCCCCGCCTGGGCAGAGCACCGACGTGTCCTCACGGCGGCGATAGGCGGAGACCTCTCGCGCCCGGCATTGGTCGAGGCCATGCTGCGGGGCGAGAGGGAGTGGGAAGCGGTAGCCTCCTTCTGCGAAGCAGTCATGCTTCCGAAGGAGGAGGCGGGCCGCGTGAGGGAGAGGATGGCGTCCTCCCTCCAGCCCAGCCGCAGTGGTAGACGCCCACGGCGTCGGACGTCGGCCGACGATCTCCGGCCACCGTAGGCGCGGGCATGCGGACAGCGAGTAAAGGGCAACTCGCTGTCGGACCATGGACCATGCCCGGGTCGACGGCGCGTCGTGTTCCACGCGCGCCTCAAAGAGCGTCAGCAACATGACGAGGCCCCCTCTGCAGAGGGCCGAAGCCTGCCGGGGTCGTGGGACTCATCCCGTTACCGTGGCCCCGGTACGTAAAGGGTTAATGAAGGAACACCGTGGATTTTAGTCAGTAAAAGTCTGACAGTCCCTCCCACCCTGCCCGGAGTGGGAGGACTTATTTGATAATTTTATCAAGTTAAAAAAAAAAAAGCGGCGTTGTGCACTTCTTTTGTAATGGGTAAAAAATGTAAAACTCGCGTCAGGACACGTGACCTGATCGAAAATTCGTAAGACGGACGGAGAGTAGACAGCCGGAGTGGCGTAGGAAAGGAAGTATCCCCCTCTCTTTCTACGGCGCGGCGAAAATGTATGCTTGCGCCTGGTGTTTAGTAGTTTTAGAGATTGGCGATGATGGTTGTGGTAATAATGATGGTGAAAAAGTCGTCGAAATTATGAATGAAAGTTGATTTTTCTAAGAGATAAACGTTTTAATGTAATATAAATTGTCATGTTTGTGTACGGTAGCGCAATAAATAAATATTGTATTCTACCACATAAATGATAGTACTTTTATACTGATAATTAAAGCAATTCGTGCAAAATTATTCCCTAACCATTCCAAAATATCAAAAATGCACAAAGTTAAGGACGTAAGTTCGAATCTGACGTAAATAAGCTGTTTTTGGGTGCCTTTTCCGACTAATATAAAGAAATTCAAACAAAACTAACAGTTGCAATAGATAGATTACTTCTTTATCTCCAAAGCAGCCGTGTTTAAAATACAAAAAATATGGTTTTTAGTATTGTAAACACGATTTTTCAAAACCTCTGCATACAAAGTTGAGGAAAAAGGGTTAAGTTTAGGATTCTTTTTCTGCTAAACATTTACATATTTTGATTCTTAAAAAATACCACAGGCTAGCAGATATAATTACCTCAAAATGAGCCTTTTAATAATAACGAAAATGTAACAAATAGCTTCACAAAAAAATAAAATCCCTTTTAAATTTTTCACATATTTTGCTACAGCGCATGAATCTTAATTGGTCGCATTAAGGGTTATTTTCGTTGGTCACTGTTTAGATTTATTGGACAGAAAAGTGTAAAGAAATTTTAATACGCGGTCAGCCGCCTTCGTGAGTGGACGCTATGTCGCTTGTCAACAGAAATTTGTCTAAAAATAGATCGCTGTACGAACACAAAATAATTCATAATACTACACAATACTTATTTCGATACTTTACGCATTTTATATGAGCAACTTGAGAAAGTAAGTTTTTTATCTATTGTTTGGGAATAATTGTTATCTTTTTTGAACAAATGTCTAAACCCAAGATGATACCGATTTTTTTAATGGGTGCAAACGACTCGGTTTTTTTTTAAATGTATGTTCTCCGATTACTCGTAACTAGACCGATTTGAAAAATTATTTTTATTATTTGAAAGGCACCTGGTAGGTATATTTCCAGGTGGTCCCATCGTCATCAAGTCAGGATCTGATGATGGAATCCTGTCGAAATCGAGGGAACTCTTCAAATATTATTATTTTTTAAAGTAACTTGTGTAGTTGCTCTCGGAAAATACAATTCGGTGAAGTGGAACTGATGATGAAGACCACAGACGGCTACCGGAACTACTCAATTTTAAGTATTTCATGGGTTGCGATTCGATTACTAGAATATGGTTGTTAATCACTTTATACTTGTTAAAATGTATATGGTGAAGTTGAGCTGATGGTGAAGTACCTGAAGAACTCCTCAAAAATGAACGGCTCTGCATCAGGAAAAGCAATATTTTGTAAATGGTGATAAGTAGTTTACATTTAGGCTTTTGTAACTAGGTAAAGCACTAGTCGACAAACCAAAACACTAAAAACAAAAAAAAAATACTTCCCACTTGTTATTTTTGGAAATCTGTCTTATTTTTAGTTAAAATGATTTTTTTCATGATATTTTTTATTATATATTTATATAATAAACATTATATATATATATATAGTAGTAAGTAACTATAATGATATAATATAAGTAATATGTATATTTATTTGACAAAAAAATACTTACAAATTTCTTAAAACTAGCTTATTTACATTTTTTGCAACTACGCCAAATAACTTTGTTTTTCATAGTGTTTGTATGAATTACAAAGTTATATTTGCGGTTTTAGAAAATATGCTGTATCTCACAAATTGCTGACCCGATCTCGTTCAAACTAATTTTGGTTGAAAGGTTATACTAAGATCTACAGACATATATATGTATAGACACCGCAGCCCCGGATCACAAGGGCAACTGAAGGAACAGAGTGGGTTTTTATTCAGTATTCGTCTGACACTACTTTCCGCTACACCCAGAGCGAAAGGAGTCATTTTGATGATTTTCCCCCCCAAAAAATTGGCCAAGTGCAAGGCAGACTCGCCCATGAAGGGTTCCGAAGTAACTATAATAATATAACATAATATGTATGATGAAAAGAAATAACTTGCAAATTTCTTAAAACTAGCTTATTTACATTTTTTACAACTACGCTTTGTTACGTGTTACGTGTACGCAACTTTGTTTTTCATAGTGTTTGTATAAAATACAAAGTTATATTTGCGGTTTTAGAAAATGTGCTAAATCTCAAAAACTACTGACCCGATGTCATTCAAACCATTTTAATGAAAGTTTTCATTAAAACCTACAGCATATTTTTTTTATTCTATTATAAAAGTTAGAGAGGGGGGACACATTTTACCACTTTGGAAGCGTATATCTTTTAAACGATTGACTTTAAGAAGAAGTAGTTTTAGGAACCGATGTAATTTTTAAAGACCTGTCTATAGATACCGCACACGAAAAGGTTTGATGAAAAATAAAACCCGTGTGGCACTCGGGGACTGCCGCGGTAAAGCTATTGCATAGCATTTTTTATCAACTTATGCAATTATAATTATTTATATATTTTTTTATTTATGCAGTATTTTTTTTTTCTTTGATATTAATTCAAGTTACCGGGTCAATTATACCACATTTTTAGTTTTAAGTTATTTCTCGCGGCGTTGACATTTTAGACTTTACTTCTCCTATAAAAAAATGTAAATGTTTCTTATTTTATTCAACAAAATATTTACAAAATATCTAAATCCATACTAATATTATAAATGTGAAAGTAACTCTGTCTGTCTGTGTGTTACCTTTTCACGCCTAAACCGCTGAACCGATTTAGATGAAATTTGGCGTGGGAATAGTTTAGGACTCTGGGAAGGACGTAGGATAGTTTTTATCCTGAAATTCCTACGGGTTCGGGATTTACGCGGAACCCCCTTCCACGCGAACGAAGTCGCGGGCAGAAGCTAGTAAGTATAATATAAAAGTACTTTCAATAAAAAAGAAATCATAAAAAGATATGATGAGACCCTGGGTTTGATCCAAAATACTGACGGTTACCAATCCGATTCTTTACTAAACACGCTAATAGAACGTTAGTAACCCGAATTGAAATAACTGACCATATTCGACCGTATTAGGTTTTATTTTCGTTACGGAATTTCTTGATTCGGTCGCCGCGCTCAAAGCCCGCGATAAAAGCTATGCAATAGCTTAAAAATATTCTTAGGTTCAGTTCCATGTATGAGGAGCCCCCCTTAAATTTATATATTTTTGTCTATCAATCGGAAAGCGGTTCAACTCGGCGGAACAGAATACATCTACCTACCAAGTTTCACATGTAGGTAGTCATAACAGTTTCGGAATAAAATGGCTGTGACTTACGGACGGACGGGCAGATAGACAGACATGACGAAACTATAAGGGTTCTGTTTTTTGCCAATCGGCTACGAAACCATAATAAAAAAAAACTGCACATTTACATCTTGTTGTCAAAGAGATCCAGTACCAGTCATCGAAGTGTACCTACAAGTCACTCCAATAATTTCATGACATCAAACAGCACACAAAATAAAAGCAACCATGAAGCCATTAAAAAAAAATTAAATAATCTAAAGTATCAAAATGACTTTACGTACCCATAATTCGCGGAGCTATTCGTACGTTTGTGTGTGTTTGAGCCTTGTCTATGTAGTAATGCGATTTGATACCTATCAATTTTGAACATGCGTCCTTAATATTCAAGTTTTCACTTCTGCCGGCACTTAAAAAAGTCTCACTTGTCAGTATTAAGTAAGTATGTACCTATGTGAGTTACAAAATGCCTTTCTTTTTATTTTCGCTTTTAGGGTTCCGTAGCCGAATGGCCAAAAAACGGAACCCTTATAGTTCTGTCATGTCTAGGGCATCCAATCCCGCAGCCTAAACTCAATCTCGGTATTTGCGGGACTACGAATTTTCAATCCCGCGGGATCTCGGTATTTGCGGGATCCCGCATATTGAAAATATTAACATTTATATAAGGCAAATAAAACAATGAATTTATCAACTAACTCTACGTTTATTTACGTATTACTATTACTATGAGATCAATCAAATTACACCGTTTATTTATCACAAAAAAACAATGAATTATTAATCTACTAACTCCACATATATTCCAGTATTACCACTAGTAGAGATCAATCAAATTACACCGTTTATTTATCACAAAAACAAAAAAATAAATTAATCAACTAACTCCACATTTATTTACGTATTACTATTAGTATGAGATCAATCAAATTACACCGTTTTTTCTTCACAAAAACAGTAACAAATAATAAATAAAAAACTTTACTGATATTTTAGGCTACATACTTAGGCTACCACTGACTGAAATTCGACTATATTAGGCTACATAATCTGTGAAAAACGTGTGACATCGGCCCCCGCGTTGTTTGCAACACTGCCGGCCCCAAGTCACTGAGCGATCATGCTCGCGAGAATTCGTATACATGCTTTTTTTCAGTCCCGCAAATCCCGCGGATCCCGCGCTCGTAATCCCGCATCATGCGGGATTGGAAAATGACGCGGGATCCCGCAATACCGAGATCTCGGTATTCCGGGATTGGACGCCCTAGTCATGTCTGTCTGTCTGTCCGTCCGTCCGTATGTCGCAGCCATTTTATTCCGAAACTATTAGGACTATACACATGAAACTTGGTAGGTAGGATGTATTCAGTGAACCGCTTTCCGATTTTAAGAAAAAATAGTAGATTATTAACCAAGGGGATAAAGCAGTGTCTTCTGTCGCGGGTGACGATTTAAATCGCGAGCCTTACGAAGGACGGATTTAAGACGAGTCCTGAGTGTAGCGAGGGATTTAAGTTCACCCAAGACTAAGACAGCTTTATCACCGAGGAAAATACTCTACTTTTCGTACCATTTGCGAAAAAATTAACACAATAATAATATGAGAATTAAAAGTAAAAGAAAATACAATTACAATTAAAAGAAAATACAATTAAAAGTAAAAGTTATCGAAACATTGGTCCAATTATTGATAGAGAGAGTTACATTTTTGTTTGGTACATTTATTGTTGATGAGTTGATTTGAGTATTTCTCTGTTCTTGCGTCTGAGGAAAAAATAAGCTTAACGTTTATGTACCATTTGCGTATGCCTAATAATTAAATATGTTTGTAAATGCGTATTCCTTTTTCAAAAAGTTGTATAATGCTTTATATACAAACACAATGGTGTAAACACAGATGTAGTTCAGTATAAATTTCGGTAAGTATTCCAAATTTAAATCACATTCTCCCCCTTTTTTTTTTTTTTTTTTTTTTAACGTGGTAAAATTATCAAATAAGTCCTCCCACTCCGGGCAGGGTGGGAGGGACTGTCAGACTTTTACTGACTAAAATCCACGGTGTTCCTTCAATAACCCTTTACATACCGGGGCCACGGTAACGGGATGAGTCCCACGACCCCGGCGGGCTTCGGCCCTCTGCAGAGGGGGCCTCGTCATGTTGCTGACGCTCTTTGAGGCGCGCGTGGAACACGACGCGCCGTCGACCCGGGCATGGTCCATGGTCGGACAGCGAGTTGCCCTTTACTCGTTGTCCGCATGCCCGCGCCTACGGTGGCCGGAGATCGTCGGCCGACGTCCGACGCCGTGGGCGTCTACCACTGCGGCTGGGCTGGAGGGAGGACGCCATCCTCTCCCTCACGCGGCCCGCCTCCTCCTTCGAAAGCATGACTGCTTCGCAGAAGGAGGCGACCGCTTCCCACTCCCTCTCGCCCCGCAGCATGGCCTCGACCAAGGCCGGGCGCGAGAGGTCTCCGCCTATCGCCGCCGTGAGGACACGTCGGTGCTCTGCCCAGGCGGGGCAGTCTTGCACCGTGTGCTCTACGGTGTCCTCAGGGCGACCCTCGCAGTGGTGACACCCAGGCGTTTCCTCCTTTCCCATCAGACACAGGTACCTCCCGAAACTTCCGTGTCCGGTGAGGACCTGCGTCATGCGGTAGGTCAGGACGCCGTGACGCCGATCTAGCCACTCCTCAAAGAGGGGTCTTACCGCCGCAATTGCGGCGTGCCCGGCCGTCGGTTGCGACAGTCGTTCCCTCCATACTGCCCTGAGATCGCGCCGGAGCTCTTCCCGCCGCGCCTCGACTTCTCGAGGCAGCGGGGATACGCCCCGGCGCTGCGCCTCCACGCGCCATTCATAGACGCGCTGGAGGGCAGTCGCCTCCAGATCCCAGGGCAGCAATCCGGCAAGGAGGTTGGCCGATTCGCCGGCGATCGTGCGGTATCCCCGGATCATTCGGATAGCCATGACCCTCTGGCATGCGACCAACTTTAGTGGTCGCGTCCGGATGCACAGGGCCCACACTGGGGACCCGTAGAGGGCCATGGACCGCACGACGCCGGCGTACAGCCTTCGGCAGGAGGCGTTTGGCCCGCTGAGATTAGGCAGGAGTCGCCTGAAGGCGGCTGCTGCCCGGTTCAGCTTTGGGGCCAAACTCAGGAAGTGCTCCCTGAAGTTCCACCGGCTGTCAAGGACGAGTCCCAGGTACTTCATCGTCCTCCCGACGCCGATGCGAACCCCCTCCACCGTTATGTGGGACTCGGACCGTGGCGCGTTCCGACCGCCATGGAAGCACATGGCCTCGGTCTTGTGCAGCGCCACGTCGAGTCCCAACTGCCGGATCCTATGAACGACTGTCGCGACCGCTTGCGTCGCCAGGTCGGCCGCCGCCTGGTGCGACTCTCCCTGCGCCAGGACGAGCGTGTCGTCAGCGTAACATACTACGCTGACGCCGTCAGGGAGGTCGCCGCGCAGCACCCAGTCGTATCCGATGTTCCACAGGGGCGGCCCCAAGACCGATCCCTGTGGGACACCGCACGACATCTCTCGCCGGTTCCACTCTCCCCGGTGACCGGGGTAGATGACGGCTCTGTCCGTCAGGTAGTCCTCGACTATGCGACGGAGGTAGGTCGGCACCCGGTGATACCGGAGTGCCTCCCTGATGCAACTCCAGGGCAGGGTGTTAAAGGCGTTGGTGATGTCCAAAGACACCGCCAAGACGACCCTGCCTCGGGATACCGCGTCCCCCGTCGTGAGGGCTCTCACGCGCATGATGGCATCCACCGTCGAGCGCCCCCTGCGGAAGCCAAACTGGCACTCCGCAAGATCCGGGCCCACCCGATTCAGGTGCCCGAAGAGGCGGTCTGCAATTACTCTTTCCAAGAGCTTGCTCGCCTCGTCGAGCAGCACGATGGGCCGGAATGCGGACGGAGAGTCCGCAGGGCGCCCGGCTTTCTGGATCAGGACCAGCTTTCCCGTCTTCCAGCGAAGTGGAAACTGGCCCCTCTCCAGGCATGCGCTAAAGAGCCCCCCTAGTCGAGGCCCGAGAGTCTCCGAGGCCAGGACCCAGGCTTTCCCTGGCAAGCCGTCGGGTCCTGGGGCGGTATTTTTGGCCTTGAGCCGTTGTACCGCCACTCTCAAGTCTACCTCGGTCACCTCTGGAGCGTCGTAGACGTCGTCGTCGCACATTCTCCCCCTAGAGGATGAATGAAATTCAGTAAAATTTTCTTTCCCTGTTTTTAACAGATTAAAAATGACTATTGTTATGTTCGCTTTTTGTGGCATAGAATGTCACTTTTTTGAGCAAGTGGTACGAAGAAAATATTTAAAATTAAGGGGGTCTCCTCATACATGGAACTGAAACTTTTTTTCATAAAAACCTATACGTGTGTGGTATCTATAGATAGGTCTCTAAAAATGACATTGAGGTTTCTAAAACTACTTTTTCATAAAGTGAATCGTTTAAAAAATATACACTTCCAAAGTGATAAAATGTGTGTCCCCCGCCTCTAACTTCTATAAGAATGGAGTGAAAAATCTAAAAAAATTAATGCTGTAGATCTTAATGTAAACATTCAACGAAAATGTTTGAACGATATCGGGTCAGCAGTTTTTGAGATATAGCATATTTTCTAAAACCACAAATATAACTTTATAATTCATACAAACACTATGAAAAACAAAGTTATTTGGCATAGTTACTACGGAACCCTTCATGGGCGAGTCTGTCTCGCACTTGGCCAATGTTTTTATAATAAATACCTCAGCATTTGTTGGAGCAGCTACTTCCTTTTCAATTTATTTTTGCACTTTTCCCCATGATTTGTGTTCCTCCTACTTGTTATTTCCCTATTTCACTTTATTTAGCCGCATTACGAAAAACACCTAACTTTTACTTTTGTTTCTTACATTACACACCTATAAAAAATAGACCTACTTGCATTCTTTACCGATTTCTTTCCCAATAATTGCTCCCACCGAATTCCCTAACAATGCAAGCAACTACACTATCAAAAAGAAACTCCTCATTAAAACACACAAAGAAATTCTTCACCAATTTAATTCACAGTAGGTGTCTGTCTGTGTCGGTGTCATTCTCGATAATTGCTGAGTCAGATGCCGCGGGCACGGTAGCAGTAAGTCCGGTAGCCGTACCCGCCGCCATTGTTTGTCTATGTGTCTGTGTTGTTTCCGTTCAATAACTATCGTTATTGTTCTATACAGCCTTTGGGTTAGTCAAATATATGAAGCTATTGTTCTGTTAGGGTGTCTTAAAGTGATTACGACGATTGTGTAATAGGGACTGCAATTGGCCGAGTTTTTTATTTGGTTGAAAAACGTAGTTTATGGTTATATCAGGTTTACTATCCCTGTCCCGTTGTTTTTGATTTTGATTACTAGGTCAAGGAAAAAGTGTAATTGTTTTCTTCCATAGGGAATTTCTCAGTAGCACCGCTGAGTTTGAAAATTAATGAAGAACTACCGGATCCTAAGATACCCCGTAATGCAGTTCAGTCTGCGTCTGATATCTCCATGGTTATGTCTTGTGTCGGATTGCCGTTCAATCGGACTTCATCTTCTTCTTTTCGAGTCAATGCTCAAAAACCTTTGGCCTCGTAAAGATCCTGCAATGCCGTGCACGATAGACAAAAAGAGGGCCATATCTTGTAAAAGGGCTCAACACTGGCATTGCGTCTGCAATCGGACTATGAGAGTTAAGAAACAGAGACGTTTCAACAAGTCGTTTGCGCAATCATTTGTTCAATAGGTGACGCATTAGCTAAGTACCTAATCTCCGTTTGGGTCATCGTAGTCGGAATTCATTTGTATTGGTTAATTGTTTACTAAGTACGTATCACCTTCTAACACATAGATAAAGGGTCCGAAAAACAGAGAAGAATTCAAAGAGAAAACTACTCTTAATATTTCACTTCAAAATCCGTTAATGGTTGCACTAGTTAGTCTAAGTGTAATAGGTAGGCTATAGCTTATGATGATATTCATCATATAGCTTATGATGAACATGACACAGGCCCAGAATGAGACGGAATGAGCCGCAAATCTCCACGCAGGTCCAATGCGTGTCGGTGGTCGTCACAGCTCTCCGTTTGGAGCCATACGTTTTTATTGTTCTAGATTTCTAGAACCTGCTGAAGTCTGGGCAACAACCCACGAAGTACTGTAAAAAAGTGCTGTTTGGCCTTATTACCAAGTAAAATCTGTGTTTAGGAAAGATATAAGTATAACTTTCCGATAATATTCAAAATCACTACTAAATACATAGTTTACTGTCCATTCATTATGAGGTTCCAATGATTATGCATGGCTGAGGCCCGCCTTACATGGCTGTGCATGCATACATTACTAACTGCTTTTAAATTGCCACTCTGAGTTGACGCCGTAATTGCACTTAGCCCTATTATTAAGTAGGGCCCTTTCTCAGTTATGCAACGTTAGCCTAGAAAGTTCTAGATTGAGATATTTTGTTGTTAACATGTATTTATTTTAATTAATAGGGCAAAAAATTATTTCCAGCTATACAGAATTAATACTAAATATACACAAGCCACCTTTTTGCACATACATATATGAGTGGATACAGAGTTACAGAGGCAAATTTAAAGTTATAATGTACCGGGACGAAAACGTGAAAATTCGCTAAGCGAACGAAGATTTTTATAACTCGACAAAAATTAAATCTTTTTTTATTTGTATAACTCGACTCGATCAACTCGCTGTCCGACCATGGACCATGCCCTGGTCGACGGCGCGTTGTGTTCGACGCGCACCTCAAAGAGCGTCAGCAAGATGACGAGGCCCCCCCTGTAGAGGGCCGAAGCCTGCCGGGGTCGTGGGACTTATCTCATTACCGTGACCCCGGTACGTAAAGGGCTATTGAAGGAATACCGTGGATTTTAGTCAGTACAAGTCTGACAGTCCCTCTGGCCCTGCCCGGGGTGGGAGGACTCATCCGATGATTTTACCACGAAAAAAAAAAAAGCGAGCGAACCGAGCTCGTATATTGTCTAAGCTCAAGCAAGTTTTGCAACAGTTCGTCTTTTTTTCTCTTACCATTCATACCTTTATAAAAAGCAACAATGTTATGAAAGATAACAATGCAAGAGAGAGTGTAGGGTGCGTGGAAATAAAAGGACCCTGCCTCGGATAGGTTTGCTGACTACAAAGCATAAAGTGCTTGTCCAGTAAACCAGTCTTTGCTTGACAAGCACTTGATGTGGCAAAATGCTGCCGTCGTCACTACTTGCAGTCTGCTGCGTTGGGCCATGAACCTCTTATAGTAAACAGAACACAATTTATCTATATTCATCTATACCTACATATAATAAAAAAAGTAAAAAAGTGTGTCTGTACATTTCATATTTGTACAAAAATAATAATAGAGGCGGGTTAAGAAATAGCAATAGAGGAAGAATTTAAAAAATCTGTCTGTTTGTACATGCTAATCTCCGGACCTACTGGATGGATTTTAATGAAATTTGATAAGTAGATAGTTGACTTTCTGGAATAATACATAGGCTTTTTATCCCGGAATTCCCACGGGATTGGGGTTTACACGGGAAACCCTCCCACACGGGCAGCAGCTAGTCTTTTTCACTCGAGTGTGAACAGAGGCCGATCACTGATTGGAGATCGCAATATAGCTGTTTTACCATCTCAAGTTTGTATGTTGGGCATGATCTCGGAAACTAATGATCCAATTCTAAAACTTTATTGGTAGTAAAGCGCACTATTTGTGAGTGCTATAAGGTTATAAATTATTTCCAAATCCACGCGGGCGAAGTACTAGTTGGTATAATATAAATGTTATTGCATTCCCGCTGAACGTTCAAAAAAACGGAAAAACAAACAGGAAGACGTTTCGTGGATGTCTTACTTAAAGACATATAAAAACCTAACAAATGGCAAAATAATGTAATTCGCTCTCCAGCTCTAAGCCTCCAAAATTACCTCCAAGATTTAAACTAATTAAGCGTGCTTGTATATCCACTCTAGCTCTTGCTCTTCATTGAATTAATCTAGGATCCATTTTGAAAACCTATTAGAACCTACGTATAATATAAATAAATATGATATTTTCATTCAAAATAAAATTTTCAATAAAAGATTGATTTAGATAAACGTAAGTACAGGGTGTCTCAAAAGAAAGTGTATATTTGTTTAGCTTTCTTAGGAAAAGTAATGATTCGGCGGGGTACAAGGGATATGCAATTTTTGGAAAATTTGCATACGCATAACGGGCTATTCGATACCTGTCACAGGCTACCGATTGCCATATCCTCCGCGTCCCGCCTAATCATTGCGTTCACACAGTTAGCTATACAAATATAAACTTTATTTTGAGACACCTGTATATGTATATAATAGAAAATATTTTATTGTACACGAAAAGTAGATAGATCCACCAATCTTGTACACAAACGTGATTTTATGGGTTCTATGACGGTCTACACACACTACAGCGATATCTACATGAGAATGGACTGAAATAACCTAAACATAAAAGGGGGAAGTAGGTATGTGTAAATCTACAGATTATTTTTATCGTTTAAACTTTTTTTCTTAATCGACCACCCGCGTATTTATTTTCTCCTGTGTTAAATCCATCCAAAGGTTGTTAAAAAAAAGGTTTAGGGTTCCGTACCCAAAGGGTAAAACGGGACCCTATTACTAAGACTCAGCTGTCCGTCCGTCTGTCACCAGGCTGTATCTCATGACCCGTGATAGTAAGACAGTTGAAATTTTCACAGATGATGTATTTCTGTTGCCGCTATAACACCAAATACTAAAAAACAGAATATTTAAGGGGACTCCCATAAAACAAACGTGATTTTTTTGCTCCTTTGTGCTCGATATTGATAACGGCAACAGGTAGACGCTTGAAATATTCACAGAATATTTAGTTATATATTCACTTTAACAATAAATAATTAAATTAAAATAAAACAAATATTTAAGGGGGGCTCCCATACAACAGACATGATTTTTTTTGTCGTTTTTATAGATAATGGTACGGAACCCTTGGTGCGCGAGTCCGACTCGCTCTTGGCCGGTTTTTATCCTTATTTGTTTCTGTTATGGTGTACAATAGTCTTTTTATCTATCTATTAAATTTAATGTTCCATTACAACCATATATTTATCAAACCAGCTAACCATTACAACCATAACGTCAGAATGACAAAATAGGTTTAAAAAATACTGTCAGATTTTGCTTCAACATGACTATACAAAATTCATATGCAGCGTAATGCGTACACAGTTTACATGAGACGGGTCAGGACAGCGTGATACGTGAATACGAATGGAGCTGAGTGAATTTCAGGGCTGACGTGACACGCTGCATCGTTGTTTATTTAAACAACGATGCAGGATTTCTCTCCGCATTAATATTTCCACGATTTTCTGACATAATATTTTTGCGATCCATGTTCACTGTGAAGGCTGGAAAGTGAATGTAGCATTAGATATTGTCTTTTAATATAAATTGACGCATTTAGCAAACAAATAGTTCTTAATTAATCTATTTTATCTGGGTGTCCTTGCAACTATTTCAATTAATGGAAGCTTATTAAATGAAATTAATCATAAGGTTCTAAGAACTTCAATTCGGTATTTTCCAGTTTACGTGGGAGTTCTAACAATTATTGGTAATTCTAGTCTTTTTTGCTTCCAACCTTATTTGGTAGCTCTCAAGTTGATACGCCCAAAAATTTGCTTTAATATTGTAAATTTATTACAAAAGAAAAACACATTTACATTTCATAGCTAGCAAATACGATACTAGATTTACCGCCAAGAAATGCACTCTGTATTTTTTCCGCTTGTCAGGGTAGCACGCTTGACAGATCATGGCACGCTTTAAAATAACACTGTCTATACTAACCTTGTCAATTACTTTATATAAATAAAAAACTCTCGAGTATTAATATTCTTGCAAGAAATGTGTACAAGTATGTAATTTGAATTCACAATATCATTTATCACGCTTGACGGGACACGACAAGCTTTCAATTCAATCTTCGCATACCTATTTATCGTGTCAATTATTTTGTAAAACAACATAATATTTAATAAAACAAAATAAAATCTTATGTACATACACTTGGTGAATAAATTCTCAATTTCATTTAATCTTTCTACTACCAGTGCGCATGTCACGCGCTATAGATTCGATACGCTTACGACTCACAATTTGAATACAGAACTTGTCAAATATTAATGTCAGAAAAACAAAGAGTACTTAGATTTGTTTTCTTTTTACAGGAATATGTAGATAAGTAAAGCAGAACGAATGCTTCTAAAACGTATATGTCATGCGTGACATGACACAGCACACTTTCTACTTACACGCTGCATACGAACATGTCAATTAGTCAGACTTTTATTTGCGGAAAAAAATACGTAGATGATGGTAGCCATTATTTTATTAGTAAGAACCATTTGCCTATAAATCTATTATTATTTTTTCCATCGCACAATGTCACGCATGGCGGGAGCACATGCTTTCATGAAACCACCATTGCTAGAAATAAAGATATTTTCGTCAATGCAAACTTGTGAACAAAAACCAGATAATTCATTATTTTTATGGCCAATAAGTCCCAGTGAATGGAGAATAAATCAGAAGGAAGGAAACAGGACAAATAAAAAAACCAACAAAATAACGACCACTGTGCAATATGTCACGCCGCTGTGCTACTGGAAACACGGGACAGCAACATCATTCTATCTCTTTCTTTCTTCCGGGAGTAAGCGACCCTACTCAATCTGTACACGGTTAACGTGACATTTTTAATTGGAAATTCTTCAGGAAAAATTTCAAAGTTTTTTTATTAAATTATCCACGTAATAAAAAAAATATGTATTCAAACATGCATTTCTTTAAAAAAGGGTGAAACTAAATTTGTGAACACAGAGACATTAGTATATTTTTATAGACCTGTACTAACCGATTTTGTGTGTGTAACTCAAAGAGTCGTCGTAGCACTAGTGACGGGAAGGGTTGCGGAATTGTTCTAACGAGATACCGCGCCCCGGAACTTAGGCCGTGCGCGCACTGCCTTGCGGTGGCCGCAATTGCGGTAGTTCTACCGCACCGGTAGAATGACCGGGGCCACCGGTGACTACCGCACGCGTTTATTCCACCGCAGTGCGCGCACTTCTATGACACTCCATACTTCACAGATTTTGCGTTACCAAAACGCAACGCAGTGCGCGCACGGCTTAAAGGAACAGGGTGGGTTTTTAGTCAGTAGAAGTCTGACACTCCCGTCCGCTCCACTGATATAGAGAGGAGTCATTCAATGATTTTCCCACCCGGAAAAAAGCAAATTTTTATAGACCTGTGTTATACAACCGATGTTACACTTAATTCTAATTTCACAAAATAATAAATTGCCGTAAAATGTTAAAGATTTAGGTACACATTGTATATCTACGTCATTGGTCACATGTTTTATGAAACAAACTAAAAGAATAATATAGCCCATAAACTAACTTACTAAACTAACTAAACGACTCTCAAACTTAACCAATGACTGTCAAGTTTTCGCCATAGGGTTAACCATTGTCTGCCGGTGTTGCGGGGATGTTCTAACGAAATACCGCGGCTCCGGAACGCAAAGGAAAATGAAGAAACGGGATGGGTTAGAGTCCGTAAAAGTTTCACACTCCATGCTGCTCCACTCCCAGTGGGAGAAGTCATTTGATGATTATCCACCTCAGAAACCCAGAACCAAAGTGTTGACAATCAGAAAAGGTTGGTAGCAGCAATGGTTATTATCCTCCACTGAGATAGAGAGTCATTCGATTTTATATTTTATTTATTACGAATGAACCCGCCCTTGACCTCGATCACACCTGATGGTAAGTGTAAGATGAGGTCTGCGATCGAACGAGCGAGCCCAGAAAATGCCTATTCACTCTTGCTTTAAAGGCTGATGGGTCAGATCGTCACCTTCCGCGCTAACTGTCTTATCTAGCAATTCATCATTTTTCAGGGCAACAGTTTTTCGGTCGGACGCTACAATCATGTTACTGTAGTTGCGTTGGCTGTGGCTTTATTTATGCATTAATTACTTTTTTTATATTGCTCTTGGCTTACTCTTTAAGTTAGTAGTTGCCCTAAAGCCCTAAGATATCTTTTTATTTATTTATATTCATTTGAAGCAGATACGTCACTCTGTGAGAACTTTGTTTTTCAACTAGTGTCTGTTATGACGTGTTGTTTGGTATAAAAATATAAATAAAACTCTATTAATATCTTATAAATTTATTTAAAGTAATAAAAATTTCGTTCGTAAGCTTAAAAAGTTACAAGATACGTTTAGGAAGTTACAAAAAATAATGTTTTAACATTTTTGTCAATTTAGCTGTGTACTTTATGTATTAAACTATACTTAGCTAATGAGATTAATTAAGACTTAACCTTCTTTCAAATAAATTTTAATTATTTAATACATCTAGCTTATACTTGTGCTTATAATAATGTACTTAATGCTAAGCAGGTAAGGTAAGGCTAAGTCTTAGTTACTTTAATATCACAATCACAGTCTTTGCAAAAATATTAGTCTTTAATTGGACTTGCTTTATCTAGGATTAAAGCGGTCAGTTAGTCTTATTTATTGAACATAGGACCTAGAAATCAGGTTAATAATTATGTTATTGGTAAACAACTTCTTAAAATTAACGTAAGAGCAAAATTCTATAGACAATCAGCTACTAAAATCAACAATAAAGTAATGAAAAAAGTATCATGACATTAGTAATTAGTGAGAAAGTGACGTATAAAATGCCACATGCTCCGGTAACTTAATGACCCCGTCCGATTACCATGTACTGCAAGCCGATCCCCTGGGAAAAGCAAGCCAAATACTTAGGCGTGGTCCTCGATAAACACCTTTCCTTCGCTGAGCACATAAAGCAGGCACGTTCGCGCGCCGCTTTCGATCTAGGTAGGCTCCACTTCATTCTTAGCTCCCGCAGCAAGTTATCACTCAGGTGCAAGCTGCGTATTTTCACCGCGGTCATCATCATGACCTACGCCTGCGTTGTTTTCGCACACGCAAAGCCCTACCTCCTCCACAAGATGCAGACCCTTCAAAACCGATTCCTCCGTAGAGTCACGGGAGCCCCCTTTTATGTTCGAAATGAGCTTCTTCACGTAGACCTCAAAATGCCCACCATCCAGCAGTTCATGATACGTGTCTCCAAGCGTTTCTTTGATACTGCAATCCAACATAGGAATCCCCTTATCGTATCGGCCGCCCAATACGAACCCTCGCGTATCTCTAAGATTCGCCGACCAAGGCTTACCCTTGTCACTCTCGATGACGCAATCACCCTGCTCCAAGAGAGCCGTAGGAAAACCAGTACAGTGGTACACAAACACAAAAACCGACCGTCCTTCCGTCCTTGCCGCCGAGGCCCGCCGCAACGTCCCCGTAATAGTCCGCCCTGACCCTTGCCAGAGCCAGCCCGCGACGCTGAGCCAGTAGCTTTAAATTCCCTTATTAATAATAATAATGATATGATCCAGCCTGTCCCTAGCTGCCCTCCCCCTGCGGCGCCCTAAGCCGAGGTCCGTACCCCATAGGGGGTGCCCTAAACGTGTCGCCTAGTTTGTAAGTTTTTTAATAAGCCCTGGCTGGAGGCTTTAATTCATTTATTAATTAAGGCAACCACAGGCAAGCCTGGTTAAGCAGCCGACAACCTCAGAGGTTGACCTGCGAGATGCCACTCACAAAAAAAAAGCAACTTAATGGCTGGGGTGTCCCCTGTAGTTAGTGACAACAAGTCATTATATTTTTCCACCGAAATTTTGGGTGGTGTTGGGTTAAGAAGTCTTATTTCCTCTCTCAAGAAAACAGAGACCTGTCTTCTAAGAGAAAGATAGCGTGGAATCTCTTCTCCGTGGCTATTCTTACAAAAATCTTTTCGGGTACAGTTTTCTTGACAGAAAATTCCATCATTTCTGTCCAGTTCAAGCATCGGCCCTCATCGTCTTTTCGGATAGAAAGCACCCTAAGGTCGGCTGAAAGTTTTTTTAAATCGAGGAAATCAGTGTATGTGAGAATATCCACTAAGTACGGTTTGTTTTTCGTGCCAATCTAAAAATTGGAGGAAGCTGGCTTGGTTCAAAAATGTCCCCACTTTTTTTTTCAGAGCATAGCCGATGGTGCTGTGTACAGAGTCTCCTTCGCTTTGTCCATGACATGGCACGGAGAAACGTAAAGTGATTTCTTGAATATTTGTGGCATTGTTAATGACATACAGTAAGGTCGATGCCACGATGGAATTTTTGTTCTGTCCACTGCATCCATCAGCAGACAGATAAACAATATTGATGCCTTTTTCGTCACTCTTGCTGAGAAAGTCATACAATGAAGTCAAAATTTCTGACGACCCTCTTTTGCTTGCTCCTTGCTATTGTGAAATTGTACGCCGAAAGACGTTTATAAAAAACAGCATTTTCACTGATAGGCAAGCTGATGACTTGTCGGAGGTCAAATGTAGCACATTATATTGTGGTTGGGTTTTGCCGTGATGCTAGTTGACATTTATTTCTTTCTGATCTAAACAAAGTCTTCTCCTGTTGGTGCTTCCTATACTTTTCGCAAATATTTAATTTCTCTTCTTCAGAACTTTTTAAATACGTCATGCACAAACTACACTGATCTTTTTTTGGGCGGTGGAAAGATAAATTCTTGGATTTAAAAACCATTCAGTATGAAGAAAAACTGGGCTTCACGGAACTATTTTTAATCTCTTCTTCAAACATGTGGTACATCTTGGGTAGCGTCAGCTCACAATGTAGGTATTCTCTAGAAGAATTTTCCCTGCAGTAATGAGATTTAACCTTCAGGAATCGCTCAATGTGCTGTTCGATCATTTTTCGAATTGTGGCATCATTTTCAATGAAGCATTCTCTACGCCCTCCTCGTCTTTCTTTTTCGACGGTACTGTAACTTTTTCAAGAGATGTTCTAATGGTACGAAAACTTATTCCTAAAGTCTTTAAGAAAAACGTTTGGCAAACCTGGAGAGACTGATGCTGAAGAGGAAAAAAATATTGAAGAGTGGCTTGCCTCCTAGATTCCAGTCCAGCAGTTCGCCGTTTAACAGGTTCTGTTTTCACATGCCTCAAAATAAACTCACGCTGTGACTGAAGATTTCCTTGGTCCCAATAACTTTGAAATATATTTTCACGAATCTCATCTGTGAAACGATAACAACTGCGTTTTTTTTGATGATTTGACAAAAAGGGCCAATTTTCCTTTCCGGTACAATCTTTTATGTACTTGAGTAGTATGCTGTTTGCTCGTATTTTTGCGACGCGACCTATCACTACGAAGAATTGGTAAACTGAATAGATATATGATTTACTACTCATTCCATGTCTAACCGCCCGCACCCCACCCCCGTGCATACCGCAGTGTGACTTAATGATATGGCAATAAGCTTCATATTCGTAAAAAAAGCTTTGATCTCTAAACGACATAAATGCAAAAAAAAAATTGTAAACAATGTTGAAAAAAATTCTAGCTAAGTGCCCTATGTACATACTTCAGTCATTTTGCATCGGGACGAAAACAAAATAAATCTTACTAACTGTAGTATGTTCATACGACAGGTAGTGAGAATATTTTTTTCCCTCCTTTTGCACATACGTTAACAAAATACTTGACTATCTTCTAAACGATAAACGATACAGATACGACGACTAGAGAGAACTTGTTCGAAACAAAGTTGTGAACACGTAGGTAATGTCAGTGTAGATACGTCAGTTTGTGGGATACGACAGTTAGCGGGGAGGGTGACGATATGTGGCAGGGAACACAGAAGCCGGCAGAGAGTTCCACACCTTGGCTGTGCGCACAATGAATGTTGAAGAAAAGCGCTTAGTACGACAAGACGGTATATCGACCAAGTGTGGATGGTATCCTGCGGTAC
This sequence comes from Tholera decimalis, assembly GCA_943138885.2. Taxonomy (NCBI): domain Eukaryota; kingdom Metazoa; phylum Arthropoda; class Insecta; order Lepidoptera; family Noctuidae; genus Tholera; species Tholera decimalis. The sequence goes on along the minus strand of OW964556.2, from coordinate 33,195,593 downwards.
GTCTGGTAGACCGGTAGTAAAAGGGGGATGAAGGGATCAGGTCGTGGAGCTCCTGCGCACACTCTCCGAAGTACAATCTGTAGAAGATAGACAGGCAAGCAACGTTTCGCCGGTGAGCCAGGCTGTGAAGCTTGCCTGCAAGAACCTCGTCACCTATGAGCCTTTTAGCTCTGCGTTCGATCGAGTCAAGTGCAGCTAGCTGGTATTTGGCTGAGCCATCCCACAAGTGACTGCAATACTCCATACAGGAACGGACCTGTGCTTTATATAAATTCAAAAGCTGTCCAGGTGTGAAGTATCGCCTCACTTTCTGTAGAATACCCAGCTTTTTGGCTGCAGTCTGAGCTTTAGACTCAATGGTTGAGCCGAAGTTGAGGTCATACGTTAATTTCATGCCCGAGCTCCAGGCGGTCGGTAATAGTTACAGATGCACCTCTGAAAGTAGGAGACCATTCAAATTGGCTTTTTGGATTGGCTCACCCGGAAAAAAAGCATATTTTTATAGACCTGTATTATACAACCGATGTTACACTTAATTCATATTACACAATAATAAACTGACGTGTTACACCGCATTAAACGTTTTATCATTAAGTCATTTTTAATCCACCTCAATCTATTTAATGGCCCGAGGCGATGAGGGGAGCGGGGTTTCTTGTGTCACTATTAGATAGTACCTACTCACGCATAGAGTTAAAAAAATGGCAAATAGAGTAATTTGTTTGCTCGCGTGCTGAAGGCACTTCAGCTTTCCCTGGTCATCCATTTCTTCACTTTTTACAGTTCTTTTTGTATTTAATTAGTGGCTAATTATTGTGTGTAGCGTTCTATTACCATGCTGGATAGATTTATTGAGACATGTTTAATTAGGGATTAAGATGTCTGCATCTGTGAATGATTATCTACTTTTTATTTTCTTTGTTGTATTACATTTTCAGATAAATCGTCGAGTAAGCCACTTTATTTTCGCTGTTAAAGCGTAAAATATTTGACATATGAATAAGTGATTGCAAATTGATATTACGATTCATCCAGTTGAGTACCTACTCAAGTTTTCTACCTAAATATCACACCTATTTACTTTCTAAATAATATGCTTTTACTAAAATTACAGTAGGTAGTGGAAAGGAAACAATTACAGGAGTACCTACCGAGTGCCCATTAGTCGGTAGTTAATCGCAACAGCTAATGTTCGGTAGCCGCAATAGGGCTGACACGCTATGAAAATAAAACACAAAATTTCTAACAAAGAAAAAAATGTTTATTTGGGGCTAACATATGCCATACTATAAAATTAAGTTGCAAAATACCTCCTGTCTCATTAAATTCTGTCCTGTCTCTTGTCGCAGGTCTGCTAGAAGAAATTTCTTATGAAAAAGGACGTTTGTGCTCGTTTGTCTGTATTTAATTTTATTATTTTTAAATGTTATGTGTGTACATAAATAAAATAACAAAAAAAAAACTTTGCAAGCTGAAATAGGCATCTCAGTAGAGCAATTCACGTAAAATAAAAACAATTCTAATTAAACACTTACGAAAAATGAGGGAGAAAGAAATAGGCAAAAATGACATTAATACAAAAATAATAACCATTGCCTCATCACTTTTCTGATTGTCAACACTTAGATTCTGGGTTTCTGAGGTGGAATTTCATCTAATGACTTCTTTCGCTGAGGGTAGAGCAGCATGGAGTGTGAAACTTTTACCGACTCTAACCCATCCTGTTCCTTGATTTTCCTTTACTTTCCGGGGCCGCGGTATTCTGTTAGAACCTTCCCGCAACACCGGCAGACAATGATTAACCCTATGGCGGAAACTTGACAATCATTGGTTAAGTTTGAGAGTCGTTTAGTTAGCTTAGTAAGTTAGTTTATTGGCTATAATTTTCTTTCAGTTTGTTTCATAAAACATGTGACCAATGACGTAGATATTGACGTACCTAAATATTTAACATTTTACGGCATTTTTTTTAATGGCACTTTTAATCTAAAACCATACTTAAAGTAAGTGTGAAAATGAAATTGTTGTAGTTAGTATCTCGTTAATTTTATGAAGTGTTTTATGAGTTCCGCGAAATGGTCGTACCTTAACATATTGAGTGCGCAAGTTACAACCTCGAAGCACATGCAATTTACATTAATATTGTAAATGTTGGAAAGTTAGTAACATGCTTCACGGGATTGTATGATGTGGCGCGAAAATTGCACTGGATTTATTTTGTAAAAACAATTGTTTCAAGCGGAGAAGCTTTTAGCTTAAGCCTGCGCCGAGTAAAATAACTCAAAACGGTCTTCACAACTAAAGGAATATAACCTATAATAGTACTTTAATTATCATACAAAAATATGTAATGAACACTAGAATAAATGTGTTAGCAAACATAGTTGGCAAAATTTAAAAATATTTTATAGTTTATTAAACAAAAATACATAAAGTTGGACAAAAATCCTTACAAAACATGCTCGTGCGTCGCTGAATTTTGATAGTAAACTGTTGAATTTTTTCATAAACTTCAATTCATATTATTCTCTAATTATCATACTATCATTTACAGCTTTAACATTTCAAAACTGTCGCTTGATTGTTTTAATTTTAATTTTTTCTTCTAATTTGCGCGCTATTTTGAACCATACGCAACGTACACCGGTCGAAAATTCAGTCGTCCACGGGAGCTCAGAGAGGGGTCACGTCTCATCGTGGAGCGTTTCGCCGGTAACGATAATTCGCGATCTATTGTGTACGTATGTATTGCAGCAATCCGTTGAATAGCATAAGTCATATTTTTTGTTTTTTTGAGTACGATTTATTATGCATACCCAACAATTACTTTTTATTGTTCAATATATATTTCTTTAACATTTTTTTTTCAATATTTGTTTTATTATGGGAAAATGTAAAAAAAAATATTATTAGAAGAAAGTTGGCGCAAATTTTCGAAAAAAAAGCCATTCTCATAAAAAGTACGTATTTCTATTTTGTGATGTTATTATTGCTTTTTAACCGACTTCAAAAAAAAAGGAGAAGGTTCTCAGTTCGTCTTAAACTTTTTTTTATGTATGTAACCTCAAACTCGAAGACGGCTGGACCGATTTGGAATTTTTTTTTTTGTTTGAATGGGTATACTTTCTAGTTGGTTCCATTGTTATGAAATCAGGATCTGATGATGGGATCCTAGGGAACTCTTTAAATATTATAGGCACACCTATAGCGTTTTGGGTATTTCTAATAGTACCTTGTGCAGTTGCTCCCGAAAAGCACCATTTGACGAAGTGAAAGTGATGATGAAGACTTTTTTCAAACATTCGATATGGGTATCGTGTAATGGGTTTTTGGGTGTGGTGATTGCAAATCTGGAATTTATTTTTTAATTCAAGATGGCGTATGTTACTTTTTCTCACAAATTCGATATGGGTACCGTGTAATGGGTTTTTGGGGGTGGTGATTGCAAATCTGACATTCATTTTAAAATTCAAGATGGCGGATGTAACTTTTTCTCAAACATTCGATATGGGTATCGTGTAATGGGTTTTTGGGGGTGGTGATTGCAAATCTGGCATTCATTTTAAAATCCAAGATGGCGGATGCAACTTTTTCTCAAACATTCGATATAGGTATCGTGTAATGGGTTTTTGGGTGTGGTGATTGCAAATCTGGCATTCATTTTAAAATCCAAGATGGCGGATGCAACTTTTTCTCAAATATTTGATATGGGTACCGTGTAATGGGTTTTTGGGGGTGGTGATTGCAATTCTGGCATTCATTTTAAAATCCAAGATGGCGGATGTAACTTTTTCTCACACATTCGATATGGGTATCGTGTAATGGGTTTTTGGGGGTGGTGATTGCAAATCTGGCTTTCATTTTGAAATCCAATTTAAAACACATACGATATCCATGTTGAATGTTGGAGAAAAAGTTGCATCCTTGGTGGATGCAACTTTTTCTCCAACATTCAATATGGATATCGTGTGTGTCTACTAAGTTAAATACACTGATAACCTTCAAGGGTTTATTGCTAAGTATAATTAACAAAGTAACGTAAGGGCTAAAATTATCGCTAAATGATGAAAATGAGTGCACCCGGTTGCTGTTCGAAATACACTAAGCTCGCGGCGAACTTAGTGCGACCGCATTATATCGCTTGCTCAGCAAACGTGGTTGATTGCAAAATATTGCATCGAACATCGTGTAATAGGTTTTTAGGCATACCGATTGCAATCCTGACTTTCATTTTAGAATTTACGACGAAAGTTCATTGGCTACTTTGTTAGCTTACAATTTACACTGGGTTATTGACAATTTAACTAATCCTAGGTTAAGTGACTATTCAGTATTATCTAGGGTATCTAATAATACTGAAATTAATTGTTTAAACCCTTAGATGTGACAAAGGAGAGTTATAATAACACAATTTTACTATATCATCACAATATAAATCGTTTCTCCGGCAAAATATTAGATGAGGAAATGTTAATAGATAAATATGATATAGATATCTTATGTTTTTGTGAAACCTGGCTAAAACCAGATAGAATGTTGTTTAAAATTAATATTTTTCTGTTACTAGTGCATACAACAGGTCCTCAGTAGGAGGTGGTATTTTAATATTACGTAGTAATTCTCTTAGATATAAGGAACAAAAATATATCACCGCTTGCTCTGTTGATTGCTGGTGTGAGGTAGCATGTACAGAAGTTGAAGGCCAAACTTTCTTAAGTGTTTATAGACCACCAGCATCAAACTTGTCATCATTCTTAATGATAATGGGAGAAATTTTAAGTACCTAAGCTTATAAGAGATAATAAATAAGTTTTCGTTTGTGGTCACCTAAATATTGATTTGTTAGTAAATTCACCTGAACACTGCAAGCTTACTTCATTGTTTGGTTCATTTAACTTAAAATGCACATACAAGGAAGCAACAAGAATAACAGCAACATCAGCTCAATGCATAGATAATATTTATAGTAATTGTGCCATAAAATACTCGTCTCAAATTAGTGGAGTTAGGTCTGACCATACAGGTCAATTAGTATCCTTTGAGTTGGTTAAAAAGCGGCAATTATAACATGTTAAGTAATCTTTCAATGGCCAATTTTGACTCCCATGACCCCAATGAAAATTACAGGATATTATTTTCTTCACTATGCCACGAATTTAGTAAGGCATGTCCAGTTAAAAAAAATCAAATGAGTAATAAATCTAAATTTAATGAATGGGCCACTGCTGGAATAAGAATAAGCTGAGACAATTTATACAACTTATCCCATGAAAAATCATTGACTTCCGATGAAGCCTTCCATAATTATGTAAGAAACTACTCAAAGATATTTAAAAGAGTATGCGCCCTAAGCTAAATCTAAATCAGAAAGTAATAAAATTAGCATTTCTAACAATAAAATAAAAACTGTGTTGAAGGTGATAAACAAAGAAACTGGAAACACAAACCAACAGGGTTCTAGACTTGTTAGATCTACATGTTTTGCCATGAATGGCAAAACATGTAGATCTAATAACTGTTTTTATTTTAAGACCTTACACATTTGATGTATACTCATGTTTTTACAATAAAAGTTTATTCACGAGGAGTGCTTTATTTGTAATTTGTTATAAAAAAAATAATTAAATAGTTGTAATACTAGAATAGGTACACTATCGCATTAGGTTACCCTGTAACGATAGATGTAAAGTGGATAATAAATAAATAAAAATAAAATTCTTATTCTATTCTTATTCTTAGAATGATTTGACTTTGAACATCGATGATCAGGTCATCTCAGATAAGTCAAAAGTGGCTGTGAAGTTGGAAAATTACTTTACCAATATTCCAGTAGAGGTTACTAAATCTCTACATTCTTCGCCATTATTAGCAGAATCTTTTTTAAAGGAAAACTTCAATAAGGATATACCAACATTTTCATTTAAGCCCATTTCTATTGATGTAATTAAAAAGCATTCCAAAGTCTTAACATAACAAATACTGATGACTTATAGAGTGCATCTGTTAGGGTTCTTGGTAATATTATTGACTCAATTGCTGCTATCCTAACAGGCACATTTAATTAATGTATAGACAGCGGTAATTTTCCCGATTTAATGAAACATAGTAAAGTAGTACTAATTTTTAAGTCGGGTTGTAAGAGTGATCCCTCTAACTATAGACCGATATATGTGCTTTCAGCATTAAGCAAAATATACGAAAAAATCATGCTGGACCAGATGCTATCATATTTTAACTCAAATGGAATTCTGCATAGTCGGCAGTTTGGTTTCACGAAAGGTAGGTCAACAACAGACGCAGGAGTAGCGCTCATCCGTCACATTCTGGAATCTTGGGAGAAATCTCAGGATGCAATTGGCATATTTTGTGACCTCTCCAAAGCTTTTGATTGCGTTGACCACAAAACACTGATCTGTAAATTACACCATTACGGTGTTCGTGGATTCGTGTTCTGCTGACCTTGTTCTTTCATATTTATCAAACAGGCAACAAAAAGTTATTGTTAATGGAGCGACATCTGCAGGATCCCTAGCCAAGATGAGTGCTCCGCAAGGTTCAATTCTTGGCCCTTTCCTTTTTATAGTGTATATCAGTGACATACATGATGACCAACTTATCGGATATTTTTTATTTGTAATTCCATTGTGCTGTATTAATTGGACTATACGACAGTATAGACCAAAGTTTTAAATATAATTAAGCATATCTTAGAACTGGAAACATATCTTACAACTATATAATAATATAGGTTATCCATCAGAATTCAGACAGGCTTTAATTTATAATCATATTGTGGGAAGTACTAATTTCACACGGGATCCCGTTAGTATATGCTTAAACTAGACTTATGGTCTCATGGTGCGTGGTGCGCTGGTTTCACGCTACTGGCATGATTGCTCTATGTTATCTTTTAAAAAATCGTAGTAGAGATACCTACTACTGTTTCTTGTGATTTTTTTTTATTTTTGGCTCGCGTTTGAATTTTAAGAAAAAAATTAATTCAAACTCAAAATGTTTTATTTCACATAGGCCTACATGAGCACTTATAAAACGTCAGCAGTTTGGCGCAGGGCACGGTTCGAAATTGGTCGTTTTCTATGAAGAAGACCCGGCAAGAAACTCCACAGTTACTCTTTTAAAATATCATTCTTACAATGTATCTATAATACAGGTTAATTAAGTATGAGAGGATATTAAAGCCTGTCTGAATTCTGATGGATAACCTATATTATTGTATAGTTGTAAGATATGTTTCCAGTTTTAAGATATGCTAAATTATATTAAAAACTTTGTTCATTACAAGATATTTTCTAAATTTAAACCCACGACCTACGTCATTTAAATTTAAAAGTCAATTATCTGAAATTAAGTATTTCAAATGGCGAGAGACTTTGTTAAACATAAAAAACACAGTGATACGACGTCAATATGGAGCTATTTTTTAGTTGCGAAGGATAGGAATAGTGCCAAATGTAACCGATGCTCAGCCATTCTCAAGACTTTGGATGGATCGACTAAGGGATTACATACACATTTGTCATCAAAACATAACATCAAGCTTATATCAGCTTCAACAAGTCTAGATTCTGATAATCTGAACATAGCACCGCCGCCAGCCAAGCGAAAGTTAAATGATTATTTTACTAAAAGTGCCGACGATAGCCTCGATGATGTTTTGGCAAGAATGATTGCATTAGATGGATTTCCATTCAGTATATTCATAAGTTCAGATGATTCGAGAAAATTTGTCTTTGCAAAATACACGGATTTACCAAAGTCAGCCGTCACCATTCAAAAACGTGTCATGAATTACAGTGAAAAAATCAGAAAGCAAGTAACTGCAGAATTGAAACATTTGAAAAGTGCAGGTGAAAGATTTAGTCTTTCTTTCGACAAGTGGACTTCAACATCCAATAAACCATACATGGCTGTCAACGTTCATTCATATAAAAAAAAATGGAATTTAGGACTTGTTCCTATTTATGGAAGTATGAAAGTATGGCTGAAAATTGTCTTCGTATATTGAAAGAGCGTCTAAGTATATTTGATATTTCCCTGGATACTGGCTTTATGAAAAACATAATTATTTGCAAGACAGCTCTACCTCAGATGATACTATAAATGAACCACCTGTGGCTGTTGATCATATGGACGACATCCATGATGATGAACATTTAGAAGACTTAGACAGTCCAGAATCAGACTTAATCTTAATGTCACAAAATGGCCTTGCGCTATAACACATACCAGAGTTAACACAAGATGAAAACATTAATGAGCTGATAAAGAAAATCCGCAAAGTTGTAGAGTCTATTTCAAAAGATCACCATTGAAAAATGAAACAGTACTTCAAAAATAAATGAAAATTGAACATGGAAAAGAGCTGTCACTTCTTTTGGACTGTAAAACCAGGTGGAATAGTCTTTTAACAATGCTGGAGCGATTTTATCTTTTAAAAACCTTAATTCAAAAAGCTCTTATAGATCTCAATCATCCAATTCGTTTGGAAGAAGTTGATTTTGAATTGGTAAATAAAATTGTTGATGTGCTGACCCCAATTAAATTGACAGTAGAAGCAATCTGTCGGCGAGATGCTAATTTATGCACAGCTGATTCCGCTTTGAAATTTCTTATAAAACAGCTATCTAGCATAATCATTTTTTGGCAAGTGCTGACACTTGCCAAAAAATGAAAACATCCTTAGTGGAACGTATGAAGCAACGACGAAGTGATGATTTGACTGGTGTGTTGAATTAATTACAAAATCCATGAAAAGGTGATGAAAATCAGTTATTATCGGATTTGGAATGGCATGACTTATTTCCAGTTTCTACACAGGCTTTAGTTTAGAAGCAAATAAAGTGTATTGTTAAAAAACTTAAAAGTCGAGATGACACGGAAGAAGAAGAACGAAGATCAGGATCACAAACAGATGATGAGTTAAGGCCACGAACCTCCCAATCCCAACCCCAATTGACACTAAAGGAAAAGTTATAGCTGGAAATTGATAAGAGTATGAAATCCCCAGGTCGTGAAGTACAAATACAAAATTAATCGGTGTTGGCAAAATATAGTATTAGACGTGAAATAAGCCTGTTTGAAAATGGAGGAATTAGTGGATATCACTTAGAAACAGCATATAAGTATCTATTGTCTATTCCTCCAACCAGTGTAAAACCTAAACGAGCGTTTTCAGCTGCTGCTTATGTTGGTAATAAACGAAGCAGGCTTGGAAGTCAAACCTTGGATGCATTGATATTTCTACGATTGTATTTTCAAAATTCGAAATAAGTTTTATTGTCTTTTTATTTCTTACAAAGTATAGTATCTTTTTGTCATTTTTTCTTTTCTTACTATACTGTGATATGTGTAGTGTACCAAAATTAAAAATATATATTTTAAGAAATTACTCGTTTTTTAGAGTTCAGTTGCCGAATGGCAAAAAACGGAACCCTTATAGTTTCGTCATGTCTGTCTGTCTGTCTGTCTGTCTGTCCGTCCGTCCGTATGTCACAGCTATTTTATTCCAAAACTATTAAGACTATACATGTGAAACTTGGTAAGTAGATGTATTCTATGAAACGCTTTCCGATATTGAGAAAAAAATTAAAAATCATTTAAAATAAAGGAACATACTACTACCCCATACATGGAACTAAAACTGAAAATATTTTTTTTTTCATGAAATCTATGCGTGTGTGGTAGTTATAGACAGGTCTTTAAAAATGACATGGGGGTTTTTGAAACCACTTTTTCATAAAGTCAATCGTTTAAAAGATATAATCTTCCAAAGTGGTCAAATGTGTATCCCTCCCTCTAACTTCTGTAATAGTGGAGTGAAAAATCTAAAAAAATATGTATCTATAGATCTTAATGTAACCTTTCAACCAAAATTGGTTTGAATGATATTGAGTTAACAGTTTTTGAGATACGGCATATTTTCTAAAACCGCAAATATAACTTTGTAATTCATACAAACACTATGAAAAACAAAGTTATCTAGCGTAGTTGTAAAAAATGTAAATAAGCTAGTTTTAAGAAATTTGTAAGGGGATTTTCGTCAAATAAATATACATATTATATTATATTATAATATATTATATTATTATAGTTACACACGGAACTCTTCATGCGCGAGTCTGACTCGCACTTGGCCAATTTTTTACATTTGAGACCAATTAGAAACCACATAGTCTAATCCGGGGATAGCCCCAGGGTCCCAGGATTCAGCATCAAGAATCACGTAATACCGGGATTGAAAAACATGCTCGGGATTGTATTCTCTAGTTGCAACTAAGAAAGGATTTCTATCAAAATTCTATTTTAGTTGCCAAATGTGTCGAAAAAAATAGAATTAATAAATTGTAAAGAACCAGATAGATAGCCCTACAGACCTCAATCTGAACGATAATTCTGTAAGCAGTTTTATGGCGATAGGAGCCGGGTTTTCTGGTTTAGAACAAGTTTCAGCTTCCTTTGACATTACCTCTATGTCCGACAAATTATACGCCAAGTGCCATAACAAGGTCTGTCTACTACGGGAATTAGCCAAAGAAAAATTGGCCAAGTGCGAGTCAGACTTGCCCATGAAGGGTTCCGTAGTAACTATAATAATATAATATGTATAACTACTACAACTACTAGTCTGTCTGTCTGTCCATCCGTCCGTCCGTATGTTACAGCCATTTTATTCCGAAACTATTAGGACGATACATATAAAACTTGGTAGATTGATGTATTCTGTGAACCGCTTTCCGATTTTAAGAAAAAATTAAAATATATTTAAATTAAATTATACAATATTTTTAGTTTTAGTTCCATGTATGGGGAGCCCCCCCATACATGGAACTAAAACTGAAAATATTTTTATTTTCATGAAACCTATGCATGTGTGGTATCTATATACAGGTCTTTAAAATGAGATTGAGGTTTCTAAAACCACTTTTTCATAAAATTAATCGTTTAAAAGATATACGCTTCCAAAGTGGTAAAATGTGTGCCCCCCTCTAATTTCTACAATAATGGAGTGAAAAATATAAATATATATATACAACGTGTAACGGAAACCCCATATCTAACCAAAAGGGCTGAAGACAACATTTGGTATGGAGTCTCTATGCACAGTTTCAGCACAAAATAACTGACTTAAAGAATTGATACCAAATTATTGGTTTCACATATTTTTTGAATACCAATCATAACAAACGTGTCACAGCACTACGAGGGTCAATAACTTTCCACGTCACTTGCCAATAACACGATAATTCTTGTCGTTCTTCTTAATTTGAAAAATTCGGTCTCTGGTATCAGTGTACTGGAATTTGTAATAAGTTCTACACATGTAGACTTAGGATTACAAAACCCTTGCCATATCGTTTGTTATCATCCAAAGAAGCCATGCACTTGGTATGTATATACCCTTTAAATTACACGTTGTATATATATATATCTATAGATCTTAATGTAAACTTTCAAGCAAAATTGGTTTTAAAGAGATCGAGTCAGCAGTTTTTGAGATACAGCATATTTTCTAAAACCGCAAATATAACTTTGTAATTCATACAAATACTATGAAAAACAAAGTTATTTGGCGTAGTTGCAAAAAATGTAAATAAGCTAGTTTTAAGAAATTTGTAAGTTTTAGTTTTTGTCAAGTAAATATACATATTATATTATATTATTATAGTTACTACGGAACCCTTCATGGGCGAGTCTGAATCGCACTTGGCCAATTTTTCAACCGACGACAAAAAGAGGAGGTTATCAATTCGACGCGTATATATTTTTTTTTTTTTTTTTTTTTTTTAATGTATGATCATCGATTACTCGAAGACGGCTGAACCGATTTGGAAAATTCTTTTTTTGATTGAAAGGGTATACTTCGATATTGGTCCCATTTTCATAAACGTCAGGATCTGATGATGGAATCTTGGAGAAATCGAGGGAACTCTTCAAATATTATAGGCACACCTATGTCGTTTTGGGTATTTATTATAGTAACTTGTGCAGTTGCTCTCAAAAAGTACCATTTGAGGAAGTGGAACTGATGATGAAGACCACAGATGGCCGCCGAAACTACTCAATAATAAGTATTGAGTGGATTGCGATTCGATTACTTGAATATGGATGTTACGCACTTTATGCTCGTCACAATGCATATGGTGATGTAGAGCTGATGGTGAAGTACCAGGAGAACTCCTCAACAATTAACGGCCCAGCATTGGGAAAAGCAATATTTTGTAAAAGGTTATAAGTAGTTGATAATTAGGCTCTTGTAACTAGGTAAATTAAAAATAGACCAACTAAAAAGAGTGAAATAAAAACTTTTTACCAAAAAATTAAACCGACTCCCAAAAAACACTGCAAAGTGAAAAATAACTTTAATTTCGGAAGTCGGTGCCATAAACGAAAATACAAAACTAAAGACACCGACTACCGAAATTAAAGTTATTTTTCACTTTGCAGTGTTTTTTGGGAGTCGGTTTAATTTTTTGGTAAAAAGTTTTTTGTAAAATGTTATAATAAGCAATATAACATTAGAGTTATAGAATTCTTTTATTTTTTTTTCTTTTAAATTAAGTTACACTTGATACATATATTGTTATGAAATAAATTATGCTTATATTTTCTGCGAAGTAAGTTCGCTAGACAGCATTAATGAAAAAATGTTTTTTTGGTATGGCCCCACGTATATATAATAAAGTACCGAATGTTATTAAAAATATGACAGTACATCAGAATTTAAACGAGCACTAAATGAAATTTTAATAAACAAAATTTATTTCAGTCTGGTTTTTTTATGACATTACATAATTATATTTTGTTTTATTTCATACTGGTTTTATTATTCAAATAAGTACTGCATACCCATCTACCCTAACTTGCTACTTATCCAATTTCGAAGCGTCAGTAGCCTAATGGATAAGGTGTCGGACTTGTGATCGAGAGGTCGCAGGTTCGAACCCCACCCATTACACTGTTGACGTGAACCCACTCCAGACACAAGCATATTTAGCTTAGTTGGAGGGGTTAACAAGATTGCTAGTAATGTGAAATGTACCCACATTGCTAGTATTCTTTAAAAAAAAATCTGAGGAGTTTAATATATAAAATCAAAGTTTTATTGCAATAGGATGAATAGTGAGGGAACGGATAATGTATTACTACAGTAAAAACGAACGTTAATTTTTATATAATAGGTATAATTTATTAAATTTATTTTTGTGATTTATTTACGTACCTACTTGCTTCATTTAGATCCATCCAGCCGTTTGAGCGTGAAGAAGTAACAAACATGCAAACAGACACATTCATTCACAAACTTTCGCCTTTATAATATTAGTGTGATAAATAAAACCATCTAAATAATTAATATTCGTTTTTCAAGTTTACTCAACATAACGACAAAAAATTAAAAAATGCAAAGTTAGCAAACTTCGTCGTGCAACGGCAAGCGGGCCTCGAGCGAACTTGTCAGTGTGTGTGACAACGCACACGACTAGCCCGCTGCAGTAAATACCTATTTTCCGCGCGTCTCGTAGGCTCGACACCCTCTTAAGAGCCTACACTACCTCAAATGGCTTAGCATGATCCTCCGTTATGTCGAAAATACTGCAGCAGTAATTTTGAAATAAATATATGGTAAACTTGAGGATTAATGTTAGGTACTATGTTTAACGAAAACACGATTCCATAAAATTTTCTTGATAGAAAAAAAATCCAAAGTGACCTCCAAACCGAAGAATAAACCGCTGGTATTAAAAAATAACTTCAAGTTAGATAATGAAACTTTGCATATTAATTGAACCAACTATAAAGCATGTCTTATGTTATTTACTTTTTTTTAATTACCATTATTTTCACCGTAAAAAGAAATAAACTAAATAATCGATGTCTTGGAGTCTTTTCCTTGCCACCCTGTCTCGCTTGCTCGCGTAACCGCGGCCAGTAGTGTGCGAGTGAAATAAAGAGTGAGAACCGCTGAGGTAGTATAGGCCCTTAATAAATAACAATCGAACTATTCGATAACTAAAATTTTTACCATAAACCGGTCCGTGGATGGGTAAACATAATATTGTAAAAATAAATTTATTTCGTAACGTAAAAATTGATCTGCCTACATCCTGGGCAGACTGACTGACTTAGACTTAGTATGTTATGAGAGTTTTGTTCTTTGCTTCTGCCTGAATCATAGTAAGTTCGAAACTGCATGTTTATAAAAAATATACTATGATAGTCTTCATCTCATGTGCTTAGTGCCTGTCTGGAGTGGAGTAACAAATATTTTTGTGGAACTGAAGATTGTACAAATATCGCTCTTGAAAGTAATGTGCTTTAAAACATAACGATTTCCCACGGAAGACCTTTACTAAATGAGTGGTTTTCTTCTCACGGTTATAAAATTGAGTTCTACATGTTGTTTTAAAAGTACATAAAACACTTATCTATAATCATAATGTTATTAACTAACATATCAGAACATCATGTACCTATGCAAAGAAACAATACCTACATAGGTTATTGCAGTATATAGACTACTCTTTATCTCGAAATGCCGACGGGATCGGGTTTTACATGGGAAAATCCTCCCATGTGAAGTCGTGGGCACAGCTTTATTATATTATATTATATTAGTACCTAAGCATGACGTACTTGTTTGATACTTGATCAAAAAAATAATGCTAAAAATAATGAATAAATCGCGACACCCCTAAACCCGTTCTACAACACTTGCCACAGCGCAGCCGCGTGCAGTGATTTAAAAACACAATCAACAAAGCAACAATAGTTTATACGTCTTGTATTTGCGATGCGACTCACGAACGAGATAGGTACACCTACATTTAATTTCTTCGCAGGTTTTCGGGTTCAGTACTTACGAAATTAATGTTACCTCTCCATATAGGTTTTCAAGACCGTAGTCACACTGCTTTCTATTCTTGACTTTTAGAAAATAGAGAACTTATGATTGTAATCATGGAACCAGCTTTACGCTGTTTAAGGCCCGGTATCTTCTTAATCAGAGAGGAGACGAGATGAAAGGAGATGGTTGGATTAAGCAATCTGATATCTTTATTTCCACATCTCTCGCCTTAGTTTGGGTTGGAATGAATCAAGTGGAGGGGAGAGGAGATGTCTCAATATACTGTGGAACTTTGTGTCTTGAGCGAGTAAGCGGCGCGGTAGAGTGGAGAATGGAGATGTGTGTCATCGAGCGACCACGCCGCGCTCGCGTTTTGGCTTCTTTTACGAAAACAGCACGTGACTGATTTCAAGCTCTTACCGCTTACATCTCCGCTACGCACAGCTTCCATCTCCTCTCCTTTACGCATCTCCTCGTCGCTTTGGCGGAAATAACTAGCCTGGTTCCTTTCGTCTCTTCTTGTCTCCGCTTTGATGGATACCGGGCTTGCAGATGCTTAAAATCATATTCTATCTTTTCAACCGACGACAAAAAGAGGAGGTTATCAATTCGACGCGCATATTTTTTTTTTATGTATGATCATCGATTACTCGAAGACGGCTGAACCGATTTGGAAAATTCTGTTTTTGATTGAAAGGAAGAAAAATACTTTGAAATTGGTCCCATTTTCATAAACGTCAGGATCTGATGATGGGATCCTGGAGAAATCGAGGGAACTCTTCAAATATTATAGGCACACCTATGACGTATTGGGTATTTATTATAGTAACTTGTGTAGTTGCTCTCAAAAAGTACCATTTGAGGAAGTGGAACTGATGATGAAGACCACAGATGGCCGCCGAACCTACTCAATAATAAGTATTTCGTGGATTGCGATTCGATTACTTGAATATTGATGTTAAGCACTTTATGTTCTATACAATGCATATGTTGATGTAGAGCTGATGGTGAAGTACCAGGAGAACTCCTCAACAATTAACGGCCCAGCATTGGGAAAAGCAATATTTTGTAAAAGGTTATAAGTAGTTGACATTTAGGCTCTTGTAACTAGGTAAATTAAAAATAGACCAACTAAAAAGAGTGAAATAAAAACTTTTTACCAAAAAATTAAACCGACTCCCAAAAAACACTGCAAAGTGAAAAATAACTTTAATTTCGGAAGTCTGTTCCAAAAACGAAAATACAAAACTAAAGACACCGACTACCGAAATTAAAGTTATTTTTCACTTAGCAGTGTTTTTTGGGAGTCGGTTTAATTTTTTGGTGATAAGTTTTTATCTAAACACAAAAACATAAGAAAAATAATATGGGTGTAAAATTTTGATTAATTACACGCTATAAAAGAAATCTATATTGAAATAAATAATATTTTATTTATTTATTTATTTGAGTATGCAATAATTGGGTCTCGTATTACTCATACTCATGCCAACCCTCGGCACTAGATAACGCCACAGTATCAAACTTAGCAGTGATACAACGCTTACTAAACCTCATTAGAAAGACAACAAAAGCGTTGTAGAGAGACGCACTAGTTTACGCGCGACACACATTTAGTTCTAATTGGTTTTCGTGGTACCGGGCGGTAATTAGAGTTGAGTTGCTTTGAGCGTGCGACTGTGACGTAGTTTTGTATTTGTTGTAAATACCTTTTTTATTCAAATTGTTTTTTAAATTTTTGTTTATTTGTAATAGATAACCTCAAAAACAACTGGACTGATTTCAAATTATCAGCAAGTGACATAGGCTAGTTTTTATACGAACGACGTACCATAACGTACCTTTCATATGAACGAAGCCGCATGCTGAAGCTAGTGTTGAATAGAAAATATTTGACACAGAGGACTCGGTAAATCGACATACATAAAAGATAAACTCCATTCGTCATAGCAGAGAAAATAACCTACTTATTACAATCTCACCAGCATAGAATCTTTGACGACTCTGTTCCACGCATTGGTAATTATTGCTGACCCTTTTTCCAATGTTAACAGATTCCTGGCAGCTGCCAGCACTATTAACCAATTGCAGTTCTGTTAACCAATCCTACACGGTCCTTAGTACGCCTCTGCAATAATGACATTTAATTGAATGACATATTTACATATTTTTTTATGATTTACTTAATAACATTTAATTTAATTTAATAACATTTATCGTTACTAAGAAGTTATTGGACAGCTCACCCAGATTTTATTTTATTGATAATAGGCTCGCGTTTGACCACCATCTCACCTGATGGTAAGTGATGATGTGGTCGAAGATGGAGCACGCTTGCCTAGAAGTAACCTATTCACCCTTGACTTAAAGACTCCCAGGTTATAGCGATCAGGTAACACAGACTCCGGCAGTGAATTCCACTCCTTAGCTGTACGCACAATGAAAGTATTCCCAAAACGTTTTGTGTGTTTGGGTGGGATGTAAACAGGATGCCGTGATAGTCGCCTGGCATCGAAATTGGAAGCCCATAAGGCTAGCCATCACGGGTTGGTGGTGCGCGGTAGTCCCAGCGCGGTGGGACTGTGGGAGTCCATTCTAATATGTATTATAAATGTGTATGTCTGTTACGCTTTCATGGCTAAACCGCTGATCCGATTATGTTGAAATTTGGCGTGGAGATAGATAGTTGAGGAACCGGTGTTACCCGAGCAAAGGGTACGGCCGACGGGCTGAAATATGGGACGAACGTTCCTTAAAAAAATCACGTAAATGAAATCAAAACAGCTAATCGTATCTATCTATGTACGTATATATATAAAATCAATTGCTGTTCGTAAATGTCGCTAATACTAGAGAACGGCATGAATTCTTTTTGTTTTAAGTTCCCTCTAATACAGGGTAGGTTTAAAGTGTGAAAAAGAAAATTTTGAAAAAACTGGCGGTACAAAATTCCCCAGGTTAGCTTGTAAGTAGATATTTCAGCCCGATGCAACTAGAATGCTTATAAAGTGCTACGACGGTAATTTTCATATCATCAGATAAAAACATTACATGTGTGTAGGTATGTACAATTATCGCGTGAATCAATCTAGTTTCGATATTATTGTAAATTCGTGTTGCTGATATCGTGATTCCATGCACTTGTTTTCTTGCGATTCACTTTTATTATTTCGGTATTCATTGTAGCAGCTAGTTCTTTATAAGGTCAGTAAAAACGCGTCGAACTGTTTGCATTTGCATTTATTGCATTTTATTTAAACTGCGAATGTCATTCGATAGATCGACTTGATACGTTTAATCAACATCATACAAATAATTTCCATAAATAAAAATTAAAAAAAGCACTCGGTTTAGCTGTCAATATTTTGGTCAATATTTTGGTCATTTTCAAAGAATCACATGATTCAATTATATTCACTAGTGGTCATATAGTGGTGAAATTCGCTCCTAACATGAATTATTTAAAATGCATTAGATATGATATAGCTTCTGCACTCCTTCTAAACATAAATATTTACTGTGCCAAATTTCGTGCTCCTCCGTAACTCACATCTTAGGCAATCGAATCTGCTTAACTTTCATAAAAAGGCGTATACAGAAGCGATCAGATACTTATATAGCAGCAATTAGCTCCGAAATGAAGATTGATGAAGAATGATTTTATTGTAATAGGTTCGCGTTTGTCCATCAACTCAGCTGATCGTTAGTGATGATGTGGTCGAAGATGGAGCACGCTTACCTAAAAGTAACCTATTCACTCTTGACTTAAAGACCCCTAGGTTATAGCTATCGGGAAACGTTTTGTGCGTATGTTTGGGATGTCCACCATGTAACGACGGCGCATTGCCATTTGTCTTGTAGTTCGATGATGGAACGGGCTTGGCGGAATTAGATTGTGTAATTCCATCGCACACTCTTCGAAATTTAACCGACAGAAAATCGATAGACTAGCAACTCTTCGTCGATGTTCATGGCTCTGGAGCTTTGACTCGACCAGTGCATCATTGCCAATGAGTCTTTTGACCCGTTTCTCGATTGACTCAAGTGCGTCCAGTTGGTACTTGGCAGATCCATCCCAAAGATGAGAGCCACAGAAATCTTAATATTATTATTAAGATTTCTGTGATGAGAGCACTCCATACACGACTGAACCTGGGCTTGATACGGATTGAGCAGTTGTTCCGGGGTGAAGTACCGTCTCACCTTTGCTAGAATTCCCAACCTGTTTTATGATAGTTGAGCCATAGCCTCTATAAACGGACCAAAATTGAGGGTGGAAGTTAGTATTACCCTAAGAAACTCAATACGATCGGTTATCGGCACGGTTACACCACGGAAAGTAGAAGCCGGTTCGAATTACCTCCTTTTGCCGAGAAGAGACACGCCTGGGTCTTAGCTGCATTAAACCAAGTTGGCATCGCCCCATTCGGAGACAGCCTTCAAGGATAAGTTCAAGCGCCCAACCATGTCCTCACGGAGGGGTTGGATCTGTGACCCACCAGCACGCGCGCTGGACACATATCTCTCAGCAAATACGTTGTGGTCTACATACCCAAAAGTACCGGGCATGAGCAGATCATTAATGTGCAGCAAGAATAAAGTTGCTGAGAGAACCGACCCCTGAGGGACCCCGGAATTAATTGCCAATTGGCCAGATGAGCATCAATGACCACTCGAATGGACCGATCTCTCAGGAAGTCTTCAATCCAAACGCAAAGTTGAGTGGGTAAACCGAAAGAAGGAAGCTTAGCAATAAGGCTCTCATGCCAGACCCTGTCAAAGGCCTTAGAGATGTCAAGGGAAACAACAAGTGCTTCCCCGTGCTTCTCAATGGCCTCACTCCAGATATGAATAGCATACGCTAGAAGAACCCCAGTAGACCGGTTTTTGCTGGAAGCCGTATTGTCGGTCACTGAGGATATCGTTGGCTTCTAGGTATGCCAGGAGTTTACTATTAAGTACACGCTCTTACAAAGTATGGACGTGACTGAAATAGGCCTGTTGTTGGCCGGGTCAGCACGACTGCCCCTTTTGGGCACAGGCTGCACGTTAGCCAGCTTCCATGCTTTCGGCACCTTTCCAGTCTCAAGCGAAAGGCGAAACAGGCGTCTCAAGATTGGAGAAAGTCCTACCATTTCTTCAATATGCCCAAAATATTCTTAAGTAGTGAAACTATCTAGATTCGATTTGATAGTTTTCACTTAATATGATATGAAGAAAAATAAGAAGAAGAACATACAATACAATACAATAAGTTTATTTTGTCTATTAATACATAAATTACATTATACAGTTTTGCCAAATGGTACCTACATAACTTAGGTAAATAGTAATATACTTTATTGTACGGTCGGCCAAGAAAGTGGTGTACCAGTTTTGATTTAGTTTCCCGGTCATCGAAAATTACAACAAGGTTCGTTATAAAAAGATATTACTGAAAGAGACAACATTATCATGACGTAAACCTATGTATTTAGTATTCATACGTCATATGTCACATATAAGTACATGACATTTTAACCTTTAGTATAAATGAAAAGGACATTAGTTTCTACAAAGCAATTGAAATGTTTCCAAACAAAAGTAATAAAAACTATTTAGACAACCGAATTCCATTTGAAAAAGAAAACTGACAATTGACATTTTGTCAAATATATGCAAAAAATCGATATATTTTCCGTGTTATTTTTCAATCAACTGCATATAAAATCATCTCAATGCCTGCCAACTTGACCATTGCCGAAAGAGCACAAATAATTGCCCAATTTAATGAGGGAAGCAGTATCAGTGCGATATCCCGGAATTTGAATATATCGAGGCGTTCTGTCCGCTTTTGGATTCGTCGTGAAGGAGAGGAGGGAAGTTTGTTGGATCACAGAAGAAGTGGTCGCCGGCCTGCACTCTCCAATAACGATAGAGAATTCATGAGACGGGAATATGAAATCAATGGTTTTAAGCCCACAAAACATTTTGCGGAGATGTTCGATGTGAGTGCCCAAACAATAAGGAATCATCTACATTACATGGGGTTGCACCACAGGCATTACGCCAAGAAAATATATTTGACGGATGCTCACAGACTTGCTCGTCTGAACTTCGCCAGAGAGCACTTAGAGTTTGATTGGTCTAATACAGTGTTTTGTGATGAAAAAACGTTTAAATCCAGTCAGCATGGACGTCTTCACCTTTGGCGATATAATTCAACACGGTATAAAGATGATCATGTAATCCCAAATAGAGAATCAGGTCGAATTTCCGTAAATATTTGGGGCCGGATGAGTACGGATGGTGTAGGAGAATTGTGTTCTCTACCTCCTCGAGCGACGGCTGTAAATTATATCGACGTGCTTCAGAATGCAATGCTACCGACAGTCCGTAATGTTTACCCGGAGAACGAAGTGCCACAATTTGATTTTGTTCAAGATAATTGTTCAATTCATAATGCGAGGATCGTAAGAGCCTGGTTTCGTTCACACACTGACGTAAGGGTAATTCAGTGGCCCTCAAGAGCGACGGCTGTAAATTATATCGACGTGCTTCAGAATGCAATGCTACCGACAGTCCGTAATGTTTACCCGGAGAACGAAGTGCCACAATTTGATTTTGTTCAAGATAATTGTTCAATTCATAATGCGAGGATCGTAAGAGCCTGGTTTCGTTCACACACTGACGTAAGGGTAATTCAGTGGCCCTCAAGACCTCAACCCGATAGAAAATCTTTGGGGCCTTATGGTCCAACGATGGTCGCATCAAAATGAAAGAACCAAACAAGCTCTTATTAGTCACTGTAATTATATCTGGGAGGAAATGCGGGGAACCGATATTTGCTCACGGCTTGTTGGTTCAATGAGGTCTCGTCTTTTAGAGGTTATAGAGGCCAACGGCGGTTACACCCGTTTCTAATTTTTAAAAATTTTCAATATCTTCTAAATATTACTATATATGCTATGTTTTTGTTTGTTATAAGTATTTTAAAATTGATTGTAGAAATTTAATAAAAGGATAAATCTATTTTTAGCTTGTTTTTTATTGATATTGTAATTACAAGTTTATAGAAATTGTAGGTTTGTGGACTCGCCTTGTGCCTTTACAATTTTATGTAACTTGTTGATTACAATTCTGAATTTGTAGATACAATTTTGTCATCAAAATCTACAGCCCCCCGCCGTTGATTTTACGACGTCATTGGTTCCATCAAGTTCAAACTAAGAACAGCTGTCACGTTACAAACAGTAATAGTCGTTATCAATAATCAGATAAAGACAGCAATAGAAGTTGTCAGATCGATAGGTTTCTCTGTCTACGGATCGATCTGCAAGCGAAACTAATCTTTATCACCTATGAATCTGCAAGCGATATTCAACCTTAGGGTGGTACACCACTTTCTTGGTCGACTGTACACCAAAATTTAAACATACCCATTTAACATTGTTTCTTAATTCTATGGTTACAATCGCCATTGTAACCATGAGATCACCATAAGATCGCCATCTTATAGCTAAAATATACGTTATGTTATGTAGTGAAACTATCAAAACTAAACATAGTGAGGCAAATAGCACATCATCATAAAATACATAAATTAGAATTCGTAAAATACATACATTAGAATTCGTGACATCGCATAATTAAACTGTATTACCATCTCCGTCAACTTTCTCGCGAGGTTTCCATTTCATATAAAACATTATTATATTCATTCGAGCTCATCGGCCCGCCATACATGGAAATGTTAAGAGCCGGGTCGTTTGCCGAAAGCCGAGACTTATAAATGGTAGTTCTTCTTATAGATACGATCACATTGCCTTCGGAAACGCGTGTGATTTCGCCAAAGAATATGGCGCAACACAAAGACGACAGCGGTGAAAGTAGACCGCATATATTGAGATTTGGTCTTCGTTCTAAAGTATCTGCGCATTTATAATCCTGATATTCGAAATCAATACCAAGATGCATTTATTTAAATAAGGCTGAGAGAAAGCAATTTGTTATTTATTTATTTGCAATAAAATGATTCACACAACACACCATGTTTTTATAAAAAATTATATCGCCATGCGATTGACGTGAACCCACTCCAGACACAAGCATGGTTAGCTTAGTTGGAGGGGTTAACAAGATTACTAATAATGTGAATTATACCCAAAACGCTAGTTCTCTTTAAAAAATAATTAGAACATAGGAATTGCAATCTCGAATAGGAACTTAAATAATGTAGCTAAGTAAATCAATCATTAGATAATACCGATTACATATGTAATCCGGGAATCCAGGAAACAAATATTTGAGGGAATTGCAAGGGTGTTATCAACAACACAGATCAAGAACAGACTTCTATAACCACTAGCCGCTTAAATTGATTACTTCAAGAAGTAGATATAGATAGATATAGGGTTTTCTGAGAGAAAAAATATAGTAAAGATTACAAATATGATTCATTTTTTATTGTAGGTTTGTGTTATTTACCGCTTGTATGTAGGATTGTAACGTCTATTACCATAACTTACGCCCACCCCTAGCCAAAAAACTTTTATCCTAAGCTTTCCCGCCTAAAAGTACTGGAGTCAAAAGTACCTAAAGGTACTTTTGACTCCAGTACTTTTAGGCATTTATGTTCTATACAAGAACAGGGCCTACCCGTACTCCAAGCTTCATCTAAATTCAATTAGCCGTTAAGACGCGAAGATGTATCAAGCAGTCAAACGGTTATTTTTTGCATTTTTATCATAAATTGATTTTTATGGGTTTGTTTTTTCTACATCATCTTCCTTATCTAAGTAGGTATATCTACTCATGAACAACAATAAAGATGCTCGACCTAAGTCAAAAATGTAGTTAAACATTTGACATTTCGGTATCAATTACCACATATTTAAACTAAAATATAAAAGTAGTGAACCTTGACGACATTCGCTCGGGCCACCGGTCACCGGCAATTTGTTTTTTTTTCTCTCGCTCTCGCGTCAATTCTGCGAACGCGAAACTGGTCGAACTGGCCTGCGCACGAGTTTTTTTGGCGAGCAACTCCGAGCATGTACTGGGTTGCCAGATTAAAGTCACGGGCGATTGGATTTATTACAACCCTTGAGTTTTTTATGTGGGAATTTTTATTCAGGGTGTTGGGCGAAGTGGAAGAATTGGATTAGCGATTATGTTTTCTAGTAAGTTTGTTTGATATTGAGATTGCGGATTAACAATATTGTAAAGAGAAAACTATTATTTATTTTTATTATATTCTTTATCGTACACCTTACAATATTTATATGGATATAAAAAATGTAAACTAGTGTACAATGGGCGGTCTTATCGCACAAGGCGATCTCTTACAGACAACCTTTGGATGGACAAACTTAAAAGAGACAGATTAAGGGCTGTCAGTGTACAAACATCATAATATTATTTTTATTTATTTATTGACCAAACCAATGCATTAAAGTACCTACACGTTAGAATACAGTTTCACATAATAGGTACTATATCTACAAACGTGTAGGTGAGCACTGCTCTCCTAGCTAGGTCATGAAAGACCTGTGATAAGGAATAGCAGTCCGGTCCCCTGAGATATTATGGAGTAAAGATTACATAGTGCTTGTCATGTTACTGTCACAAAATCAGATAATTGAGCGTAAATACAATTATACACACATATCTCATGACAGACATGAGATGATGTTTTATTTTACATTGAAAAACAAATATTATAAAGTGAAATAAGTTTGTTAAATTTGAAAAGAAAAAAAAATATATATAAGTTTTATGATTTTGGGTAAGGTAACTTTAGAATCTGTTGATGATTATTTTATGTTTGAGTGTGTGTGTGTGTGTGTGCGTGTGTGTGGGTGTGTAGGTGTGTGTGTGTGTGTGTGTGTGTGTGTGTGTTTGTGTGCCCGTTAATGTTTATCATTTATGTTAAGATCTTTTCAGTTTGAACATAAATTCAATTGAACATAATAATATATATACATACAATACCAAAATCATATACTAATAAATATTACATGTATAATTGAGAAAGAAGGGGAAAAGTTATAGGGAGAGGTAATGCTCCTTCACCATTCTTTTGAACGCTGGTAGCGTTTGAGCACGCCTCACTCCTATGGGTAAACTATCTGAATTAAGGAACTGTTCATTATGGAAAACAACTGATTTAATGAAACACCGATTATTCCTCTAAGTATAGATTCTCCATTGAAATAATTTTAATATAATGAGTTCTATGAAATATTCATTACTTTGTAATTTAATTAACTTAATTAAGTTTTTCAACATCAAACGTTGAAAACACGAACAATAACAACAAAACAAATAAATGCAATTTTAACGAACTAAAAATTCTTTAATGAGTATAAAAATAGCCTGCTAAATTGAACCTAGTAATCCATCATAATAGCACAGCGCATTATTTAGCCATAATTGAAATAGTATTGGGTAAAAAAGAGCCCTACATGGCAACTTCGGAGTAAATGTGACAACATTCGCCGGTCTCCTAATTGACGAGCGCCGCTAGCATACTAATGGACAGATTAAAATAGTTTTATGGACCATAAACGTTAGTCAATAGTAGCTATGTCGTTAAAACGTAGCGAGACTAGAACATAGTGCGCAAAGCACAAATGTCAATCTATTGGTCAACATGTGCTTTTTGTGCCTATCAACCCGTTTGTGCCACATAAGCATAATTAATCACGTCGTAATCCAGCTAATGTATTCGATTCCGAATCGATTGTATCGAAATGTACCTACATTCTTGATAGGATTAAATGTCAGATTTAAAAATTGTAATCGTGGCCTCGTTTGGAAGGCTATGTCTTCGTAACATTATGGATATCGCTCGAACTGTCGAATTGAATACTCGCCTCTACATGTAAAAATTACTGCATAATACTGCTTGCAAAAATATATAGATATCGTCTATTAACCTCGTTTCTCCACTTTTGGACATTCTTATGACCACGTATGATTAGATCAGTGGCCGAGATCGTCCATAAGTAACCAAAACCGCGCTATTTTCTAGCAGCCACGACATGCACATCACACACATTATAGGTGTTTATGACCGTCATTCTAACCCATCCTAGCCACGAGCGCAGGCCAAACTTATAATACACAAGTGCATTTGCAAAGAAAATAACACAGTGCATCCGGCACTCTATTCTTTTACTCCTAAATCTCAATGACACGGCGAGACGAGACTTTACCACCAACTCCCGATACCCCAAAATCCATACTCCAAAGACGAAAAGATACAAGACCTAAGCTAGTTAATTAAAATGTCATGTTTTTGTCAGTGGGGAAAATCACCAAATGACTCCTACCGGGTGGTCTGGGTGGAGAAGACAGGAAAGTCACAATTTGGCTGTCAAAAACTCACCCTGTTCATTGCGTTCTGGGTCTTCAATATCCCGTTAGAACATTTGCTATACCAGTGCAGCCAATGGCCTTATCGGGTCTTGTCATCAGCGCTGAGTGCTGTTTGACGCGTGCTTATGATTCGGGAATTAAGATGTCTAATAAGTGAATTTTTTTTTTTTTGTTTAGTGAGTGGCATCTCGCAGGTCAACCTCTAAGGTTGTCAGCTGCTTAACCGGGCTTGCCTGTGGTTGCCTTAATTAATAAATAAATTAAAGCCTCTAGCCAGGGCTTATTATAAAACTTACAAACTAGGCGACTACACGCTAAGGGCACCCCCTGTGGGGTACGGACCTCGGCTTAGGGCGTCGCAGGGGGAGGGCAGCTAGGGACAGGCTGGATCATATCATTATTACTAAGGGAACTTAAAGCTACTGGCGCAGCGTCGCGGGATACAGTAACAACCTTCTTATATCCAAATCACTTCGCTTAAACACTCATTGCATGAACACAAACACAAATGACGATAACAAACAGCCTGTGCTATACGGTTGGTGTTGAAATTATCTAATTTGCATGTAAATGTTCAGAATAGGAATGTTTGTACCTAAATAACTGTTTAATGCTAATCACGGCTCAATTAAACATGCAAAAGAGGCAATACTACTCCGGCATAATTCTTGTAAATGGCCAATGATGAGTTTTTAATAACAATTATCTATTTTTATTGCTAATAGGATCATGTTTGACCACCATCTCACCTGATGGTAAACGATGATGTGTTCGAAGATGAAGCACGCCTGCCTAGAAATAACCTATTTTACTCTTGACTTAAAGATTTCCAGGTTACAGCTGGCGAATAGAAGGAGCAGACTCTAGCAGGGATTTCACTCTCAAGATAATCAGTTCGTTTATTCGTTTTTATATAAGTGGTCAAATGGACCCAAAATTATAGATTCTCTTGGACCCAAAATAGAGAATCTCCTACCGACATGCTTGTTATTTAATTTTATAAAATATATGCAATAATATAAATTCAGCAAAGTCAATTAAAATGAAAAGTTATAATTTGATAGAGCCAACCGAGCCAGCGATGAAGCCTGACGATGGTTATCATTTGACATGAGACAAGGGTCAAAAGTTTTGACAGTCAATATCCTGAGTTCATCTGAAATTCTGAACAAACTTATTATGGCAATAATATCTGTGTTCAGGTTATAAGTTAAGTGTTTTTTTATCATTTTAGTGTTTATCAGTTTAGTGTTGATAGAATTTCTATTCACCGCAATTAGTCTAATAAATAAAAGTAGGTACAAAATAAATGAATGTATTCCTGAAAAAAAAACCGGCTAAGTGCATATCGGACCACGCGCTGCGTAGGGTTCCGTAGTATATTTCCGTAGTAATCCAACACCCGGGCCCTTGATTTAATTATTTATTTACAACTTTATGCACACAGGTACAGACGACAACACATGAAGCTACCCGAAACTGTCAAATTTTCCCAATCAACCTTGAACCTAATTTCTTTAATAATAAAGAAAATCTATTAAATAAATTTGACAGATTGTTGTAGCTTGATGTGCTGGCGTCTGTACAAAGGCGGACTTAATGCCGTAGGCATTCTCTACCAGTCAACTATGAGTGTTGAAGAGATAGTGTGGGAGGTCAACCGGATATTTTTTTATAAAGAGAACTAATAATGTGGGTAGAATTCACATTAGGTACTAGCAATCTTGTTAACTCCTCTGACTAAGCTAAATATGCTTGTGTTTGGAGTGGGTTCACGATAATAGTGTAATGGGTTCGAACCCCTGACCTTCCGAACACAAGTCTGACACCTTAGCCATTTTAACGCTTTTATTCTGGCTGGAAGATATCGCTATCAGCGATAAGACCGCCATTTTAACCATAAGTTGAACAATATTGTGAATCAGATGTGTTTAAATTATTGGTATGCAATAAAGAGTATTACATCCATCTAACACTTTACTCTTGCAAGTTGCCAAGATACAGCAATCATGGTTCCCCGAGACGACGGATGCGACCACCGTTATTACCGCAAGGGAATGTGCTTGGTAATGATGTGTTCTCGGTACAACCACGGTGACGATAAAGAGCCCGTTACGGAGATGGGCCCGTAAATGGCTTTGAAAGCTGCGACGTACTTGGTAAGTATAATTTTGTATGTGTACGATGTAGCTATATGTGGCCGAAAAGATGGTATATACAACGTGTAACGGAAACCCCATATCCATCCAAAAGGGCTGAAGACAACATCTCATCTCATCAGGTATGGAGTCTATGCACAGTTTCAGCAAAAAATAACTGACTCAAAAAATTTATACCAAATTATTGGTTTCAGATATTTCTTGAATACCATTCATAACAAACGTGTCACAGCACTACGAGGATCAATAACATTCCACGTCACTTGCCAATAACACGATAATTCCTTTCGTTCTTCTTAATTTGAAAAATTCGGTCTCTGGTATCAGTGTATTGGAATTTGTAATAAGTTCTACACACGTAGACTTAGGATTAAAAATTTACAAAACCCTTGCCATATCGTTTGTTATCATCCAAAGAAGCCATGCACTTGGTATGTATATACCCTTTAAATTACACGTTGTATACAGGTTTGCAGTTGTGGGCTGACTTGTTGCCCAGTTCTGGACTGACTCCATCTAGCTATTTGCCATCGACACGCTAATAAGAAGGTTTGCAGATGTGGCAAGCGTAAAAAACTGTAACGAAATTGATGTCTCTATCATATACCGATGTATGCATTAGATATCTTTAGATAAGGCTGCCCTTTGTAATTGTTTGCGGTTTAATTTTCCTGTTATTATCTGTTTATATTTGGTGTAAGTAGGTACACTGCTTTCTATTCCGAAAATTAAGAGTGTTTCTGGGACAGGCGTTAAACGCAAAACAATAATTTTATTCCATAAATTAGCTGTCAATAATAATTGGCTATTAATGAGTTGTTCTCCCATATAATTGTATTCATACATATCTGATACTGATAAACATACACGTACAGGTCCGGACAGCTACTCGTCTCACCGGTGCCTTAATGTCACTAAATTACAGCTCACAGCCACCCGTGCGCCCGCGCAAGTTTTTCGCACAACACTTAATGACATCAAAATTTATGCGATGACGACGCGAATTTTTATCCGTTCAATGTTTTAGCACTTAATTAACTAGCTAACTGCAGGTGGAACCCGAAATTGATAGCTGTATTATTAAACAAAAGGTGCAATCTTGAAAATTTCCTTCATAAGGTAATTTTTTAGGCTTCGTTGCTATTAAGACGTTCTGCCTTCATTATATTTTATTCTAGCTGTAATTTAAAATTGGCAAACAAAAGGATATCTCTATATTCATTCAAAACGTTGATTGGATCTACATTGCCTTTACGCTAGTACCTATTTTCCTGTGTGAAGCAGAAACAAAGCATGTTGTAGATCGTTCTCGCGATGCGGCAACGGCAATCACTTGCTCAACTGTGTTCTCACTTGAAGCAGTAACTGTGACGACCTCTAGATCTGCAAGCCCATCTTTTCCCATCGTGTTGAAGTGAGGAAAGCAGAAGGCGTCTAAACACGCAACTCTTTTGGAACGAAGTTCCTTATCGCGCGTTACGAAAGGGGACTAGCCGGAAAAAATTCATACGAAAAGTTGTAACGACACTTTTTAAGGGGACTACAAAAGCTAAACGCGAGTTTTATAATGCTTTAAAGTATATGATTCACTGCAGTTAACACAATCAGAAAAATATATGATATTCTTCAGGATATAATCTAGTTAAGTAGTGTATTGAAAACATAATACAACAAATTTTAATTGATAGAAAAAAATCACAAAGTTACCTCTAAAAAAATCTTTTAACGAATAAAATCCATATTAAAATACATACGATCTTTCTGATTTTTTGACAAATTATTCAACAAGAAATATACTAACGTAATACTGTTTTATTTTTTTAATCCAATCAATATATTTTCAGTAAATCGCGTATACTTATTTCGCAATATAATACGTACGCATGTGTGCGTAAACGCCTGTGTACCGAACTACCGACCGACAGTGCCGGCCAACGCCTGTTGCTATATGGACGTGTCGCTCTTCTCGCCGATTTATTTCGTCTCAGAATTGTTTGTAGTTATTATAAAGTTTCGTTTGTAAATTCATTATTTTATTTATATATTCATTGTTGGAACGAAGTTCCTTATCGCGCGTTACGAAAGGGGGCTAGACGGAAAAAAATCATACGAAAAGTTGTAACGACACTTTTTTACCGACTTCAAAAGAAAGGAGGTTCTCAATTCGTCTTGAACTTTTGAAGTGAAAACTTCTTTAGTGGAGTTGAGGTGGGAGTTGAGGGGGGAGTTGAGGGGGGAGTTGCGGGTCGAGTTGCGGGTCGAGTTGCGGGTCGAGTTGCGGGTCGAGTTGCGGGTCGAGTTGCGGGTCGAGTTGCGGGTCCAGTTGCGGGTCGAGTTGCGGGTCAAGTTGCGGGTCGAGTTGCGGGTCGAGTTGCGGGTCGAGTTGCGGTATGAGTTGCGGGATGAGTTGAGGCATGAGTTGAGGGGCGTCTCGTGGGGAGTTGAGGTAAAGAGAGAGAGAGAGGTCAACCTTTGAAATTTCGTAAATTTTTGAAGGTTTCACTTCTACCACGTGTGAATTGCACACATGTTTTTTTTTACAATTCCTTCACTAATTAATCGAAAGGAACTTCGTTCCATCCGGGTGTCCCTTGACACCTCTCAAGTTTTTTTAATTAACTCAACTCAATATCACTACTCGGATACATGCCTCCGCTCTATGAGAAGGACTAAGACGTAATCCACCTTTTTTTTATTTAACAATGGGAAATCATCCAATGACTGCATCCCGATCTGGGTGAAGCGGGGGGTGTGTCAGACTTTTACTGACTAAAACCCATCCGAATTCCATCATATGCCCTTCGTGTTCCGAGGCCGCGGTAACTCTTTCGAACAATTCCGAAACCTCGGCAGGCAATGGTCCTCTTCTGGGCCTCGACAATTTTGCTGACACTCTTTGAGTCGCGCCGTCTAAGCGGGCCTGGTTTCAGTCGGGCGGCGAGCTATCCATTGCTTGCAGCCCGCAGGCCCACGCCTACGGTGGCCGGGAGTCACCCTGTGATTCCCGACGCCCGGAGCGTCTCCTGCGTCGTCTGGGGCGCAAGGGCTGTGAGGGCCTTGAGACCTGCCTCTCACTCGCGCGTCCCGCCACCTCCTTCGCTTGCATAACTTCTTCGCAGAAAGAGGTGACTGCTTCCCATGCCTCCTCGCTTCGGACCATGGATTGAACCAGGGCCGGGAGCGAGAGATCGCCGCCTATCGCCCCTACGAGGACACGGCGGAGCTCTGCCCAAGCAGGGCAAACCTCAGCTGTGTGTTCCACCGTGTCCTCAGGGCGATCCTCACAGTGGTGACACCCGGGCGTTTCCTCCCGCTGAATCCGACACAGTTAACTCCCGAAACAACCGTGTCCGGTGAGGACCTGTGTCAGGCGGAAGGTGCAACCGACATGACGCCTCGTTAGCCACTCCTCAAAGAGGGGACTTACCGCCGCTATTGTGGCGTGCCCAACCGTAATCCACCTTGAGGACCCAGTGCGGGTTGGAGAATGTCTGTACATTTTCGGACTTATTATGTCGCTTTCCTCATGATGTTTCCTTTCACCGTTTTCAGAGCAATGGTGATGATGAAAATAACTCAAAGTGATGTGCCTACCTGGATTCAAACCAACAGGGATAACTGTTTGTGTTTTCATTTCTTGCTGTTAATTCTTTCTTTCACGCCTCCTCTTGGATTTACCCTCTTGGCTGTTACTGCTTGATCTGGTTTTTGCATATAAGTTACATTCTTATCACGGTCTTCAGAGTTGCCTCACTAAAGCTAGTTTGAGAATATATCTATACTATATATAAAAAAATTAAAATGTATGCCTGTGATTTAAAAAAAAACTGTGATTTGTCAAGTGCTTATAATAGTTATTTACAGCACAGACAATAATTGTTTTATGTTGTCTTGCTTTCTTTTTGTCCAGGCTCATCACTGGATTGGCTGACCTGACTTTAATGGGATTTTCACAGGAAGATAGAGGTAGGTACAGGGTAACATACAGGCTAACACAACCTTTTAATCCTGGAATTCTGATGGGAAAAAATCGCGAGGTCAATATCAACTCCTGCGCAGACGAAGTGGCGGACACAACCAAAAGAAACTAAATTGAAAAGGACACGCACTACCAATAATACGTAACTATTTATATATAAAAGTATCTCTTCAGTTTAAAACTATCCGTACCAAAATAAATCATTCCACTGAACTTTTGGGAGCTAAAAACGATAACGATGATGAATGACGAAAAGTAGTTTCCAACAATAAAAAAGCGTTTCATCCTTAACAAAGGCCCGAATGAAACTTAACAAGAGTAAAGTGCGAGGCAATCAACTAAAAGCCAAATCATTTTCCAATCCCATTTCCGCTGTCCATGGCGTCTGGTGGAAATGGCACGGAACAAAGGGTAACACAAAGGCTGTCCGTTATCCCCAAGCCACCCTATCACCCCCTCGCGAAGCTATGAGGGGGACTCGCCACCCCTTTTCACCCCCTAGGGATCGTGTACACTAATTGCACGCTTAAATTGGGGTAATGCACGCTCGTACGTATTTTAATAAAATACGAGCTGGATCAAAGCAGCCATTTATTTTAGTTAGCGGAGATTTTCTTGTCACATTTTGTTTAGCTTGTTTTAGTTTTAATTCCTCGTATATGTTGCGTCTAAGTTTGGATTCTGATTCATTGAGACTTATTACATTGTATCTTCCTAGTTTTTAGAAATCATAGACAACTAAAATCGACTGTATCACAAGGAATAGGTTTGAAATGAAATATTATTTTTTGTTTCATTTCATTTCAAACGATGTGATGAACCTTGTGATTACGGTCGATTTTAGTTATCTATGAGTTTCCAAGGTAAGTAACCATAGGTAATCACATTGCATCAATAGCAGTTAGTTGCCACTTACATACACCAATTTGGAGACAGGTAATGGACAACTCCATACACGATAAAGTAGGACGATATTGTTACGTACCGACAATAACCGTACATCAAGCCAGATCAATATCGGCGATCGTAAAAACGATTGCGTGTCAACGAAGCTAATCTCGTAAACAACCTATTTTCCGCGGCAATATGTTGCGCAACGTCACGCTGTCACGCACACATTGCGACAAACACGCTGACTCATCACGTCACCAGCTCGGAAAACCAACGCAGTTCAATTCAAACGCCGTAAATAAAACATGTTGCGCTGTCTCCCTTCTGAGTATTCGCGTTATTGAGTTACGAAGTCCCCGAAGCGTTTTGCCGCCAAAACAACGTACATTTTGGCCCCCGGCGCGCGTAAAAACATCCACAGACATTCTGAACGCGAGCGACAGAGAACAACCTTGTAGGACAGAAAGGGACGGACGCCTTAATATTTTATCAGGCATCTTCTCATCAGGAAATGGCATTACACAGCAATTTCAATCTTGGACATCAAAGCATAAGGTTAAAAATCGCGCGAGTAATTTTTAGATTGCGTGTGTGCCCTTACGTCGGTGAAAGGAAATTACAACCACACCCACGTATAATGTTGCCGCAATAAAAAACGTGTAAGAAGAAATAATGAGCGGTTACTGGCGCGGCGAGAGTCTCGACCGGGCGATTTCATCATTTTACTTCATCTAATTGATTAAAGGGAATCGTCGGGACGTTTAAGCTCGTCGTTAACGTCTCGAGGAGGTAATGAATGATGGATGAAGTTGGGTCCCGCAAATCTGATTACAAATTCAAATGGCGGATGCAGATGAAGCGAGCGCGGCGGTTGATACTCTCTGTGAATGGGGGCATCGTGATCTCGCATTGATACGCGATAGTTCACCATTATTCTCATTCAAAATATTCGCACCAGCGCTCTCTTGAGGCTCTCCAACTTTCTTTTGTGTTGCTGGAAAGCCATTTATATCAACTCGGTAATTAAGCATTTCATTGCCCATTTCCTCCTTTCTAGTTAACTTAGATTTTAATGGTTCTTTTTACTTTATTGCTTCGCATAATGCACGGAGCTACAAAAAATTCCGTATTAGGTGAAGGAGTAAACTCTTCTTAAAACGGTACCCATTTATCGATAGCAATCAATTCGATAAAACCAACATCTCAACGAATTTTTTTTTCCGAATTGAGCCTTCTTCTTGAAAGATGGCAAAGACATGAAATAAATTTAAAACAGTCCGACGAATATGATCACAGAATCTATTTGTCTAGATGGCATTATACGTCTAGTTATCAAATAATACCAATAAACTACCAATTTACCTAAAATACCCACGTACGTTTCGTGACATTGCCAAACTAGCTTAAACTAAGATGCCTAAGTCAGTATAGCTCCCGATTAAGAAGAGAAATTGGCTAAATTCCCTAAAAGGTGATCAAGGAATCTACAAAGCCATTACCTAAGGAGGACGGCCAATTCTTCATGCAAAGCGAAACTTACATACCATCAGAGAAAACGGTATGCGGAGTAAATAATGAACCGTCGATTCCCTTTACCTGTTTTCTACATCATGAACAAGATGCAATGAATATCAAGAACAAAAATTTAATGAAGCTTAGAGATCATCCGATCATCATCATTATCACTACAAATTTCACTAAACTCAGCGCGCAATCCACATTGTAGACTTTATTAAGTCATCTGTGTGGCTTAAATTTTATGAAAATCTTCCAATAAAGAAATAAAATCAAGAATAATTTTTAATAACTCGCCATTTAGCCCGAGATGTGCTCTTACGCAGATGTAATGGAACATGAAGCCATTTGTAATAACCTTTTACTCATGCAAGAAAATATTACGCGTGGTGATGGTAACTGAATTAAAATAGATTTAATTATCTGCTTTCAATAGCATAGCATCTTTGAGCAATCAAAAGATATCGTGCATCTACATGAAATGAAACTCGCCGTTGTACTCGGAAAACTGCTCTCACTCACTTTTCACTGAAATATAGATAATTTCTAGTGCTTTACAACTTTCACCAGTAAAGTGTCCTAGTGATGATCGAGACGTACTGTCTCGATCTCGAGTATTATAAACAAAATTTTGTTAATATTGAGATGATTCTGAACAACCCCAAAAGAATTGGCATTCAGCTGTGTAATATAAATCCCGCTGTTTAACTCAGAAAAATGCTATAACTAACTGATTTATATAATTTACTAAATACTTACGTTTATATTTAATTTCAATGCCGAAATATTGCAATTTACATTATTAAAATTAATAAAAAGCCAAAATTTGTGTATTGTCAACTAGCTTCTTCATGAAACAAAATTCGCCGTTTTGCCCCAAAAACTATTTTGTCTCAGTAATGCTAAAGCTATCATCATGGTTGTAGCTCGGAATGTATTCCTCGTGATGAACAAAACCGTATTTACAAAGATTGAGCACTTTCAAATAATAGCGGGAATTCATTAGTTAGGTACCTAAAGGAAAGTCATAACCAAAGATATTATACGACTCCACATTTATTGTGCGTACGGCCAAGTTGTGGAATTCTCTGCCGGCTTCTGTGTTCCCTGCCACTTATGACCGTTCAGCCTTTAAAGCAAGAGTAAATAGGCATCTTCTGGGCTCGCTAGTCATATCGTAGACCATCAGGCGAGATTGAGGTCAAGAGCGGGCTCATCCGAAATAAAAATTAAAAAAAAACTCCGATCCAAGGCAGGTAAATGTTTTTTTTTTTATAGCACAGTAGTAGCATAGCATATGCAGTCTATGGGACAAGTATCAAAATTAATAACATATTTCAGTACGCTTACCTACATTGCAAACGCTGGCGATATTTACCTACGCAGTTATTTTGAAGAATACAGAATAATACCTTATCTATAAGGAATAATAACTATATAAATAAATAATATAAAAAATATAAATAAATAATATAATAACTATATAAAGGAATAATACCTTATATAAATAAATAATAATATCTATCTATAATATATATACTTGAAGCAAAATTAATTCCGCAGCCCCAGCTGGCAATAGTCCTGTCGAGCTCCGTCAATGCCGCTGGAACACCACGCTCCGTGGACCCGGGCATGGTCCTTACTGGGAGGCGAGCTACCCCTGCTCACCGCCCACAAGCCTGCGCCTACTGTGGCCGGAGATCAGCTCGCGGTCCCCGACGCCCGGGGCTTCTCCTCCCTGGCGGTACTATGCTTCAGCGGGTTACACTTCGTGTCCTTCGGGTGGTCCTCACAATGACGACACACGGGCGTGTCCTCCCACTGTATTCGATTAGGTTTTGATTGTTTGTTACCTATCTGCGCTCTATTAATCGTGAAACACCGGTTTATTTTACAGACTCAAAAACTCTCAGATCTACAAAAAATGGTCTACATCACCCTAATTTTAATAACAATTCCCTATCACTTTTGTGTCCAATATTTTCACAAATCTTCCTCCTCCTCGCGTCGAGTTCCTCAATGCTGAGGGTCGTGAAGCTCAAGTGGAATTAGCTTTTCCGTTCACAAATCTTAGATTACCACTGTAAAAAAGAAAAATTGCAAAACCCACCGAACGCACTTCATTCACATTGCACACGCTCTCGCGCATTTTCTCTTTACCTACACCATTAATATTATAATATACATCATACCTTTTAACTACTAGCTGTTGCTAGATAATGATCTTTATTAAATGAATTCAAACATTTATTTAATAACGCAGGTCCGGTATTATATTCCTCGTCTCTTATAAAGTTATAACATAGGTACATACCCACCTGTTTACGAACGTTTTCCTGGCGATTTGCCATATTTTGACGTTGTTCGTTGTGTTTACTTTTGTAGCAATGACGTGCGAAAATGTGCCTAATTGCCTATCTTTGTAAGAAATTCTGAAACGATATCGTTGAGGAAGTCGCTATATAGGAATACGGTAAACAATAGACCCGGGGTTGACAAATCTCGGCAATTAGCGTGAGTTCATCGTTGTGTGGCCGGCTTTGAGGTTCATCTGGATGGGTCTCATGGATGTATCCTGTCAACTGCTCACTGCAGGACTCAATAGAAGCTTCCGACGATGCCAAACTTGTTGCCCAGTTCTGGACTGACTTAATTTAGCAATTTGCCATTGACACGCTTAGAAGAAGAAGAATAGACCCGACGAGTTTTTATCTTTTAAAACAAGAACAGGGTCACGGTAATACATACATAATATTACCGTGACAGGGTTATTCATAAAAATAAAAACAATTTGCTTGGTAAACACCTGATTCAAAAATCATTTTTGTAAAATCATTAAAGGACTCCTCCCACTCTCGATAGAGAGCAAGGGAGAGTTAGACTTCTACTGACTAAAAACTCACCCAGTTTCATCAGGTGCCCTTTCGTTCAGGAGCCGCGGTTTTTCTTCAGAAAATACCCGCAAACACGGAAATTTAAATTCTCTATAAAAATATAAGTTGGTACCTAGTAATCGGTGTAAACTTAGCATAAAAACCAACATATAAGCCTGGGAAATGTTTTTTTAATAGATCTAAAAGAGTACCTATAGTATACAAGGCTTGGTTCACAGCTGGAGAATGCCTTAGGGATTATTATGAGCCTTTATATCCAACGATATACATGAAATCTAAATACATAAATCCCGACTCAACAGATCATCATTATCACGGCAACCATTCTTTTAAATTAACCAGTTTTATATCAGGGCTAGGCAGTTGACGTCTTTTCCATAGACTTCCGTTATTCCTGGTGTGTTGAATTTTCCAAATATTATCATCGTCTGCTAATCCTTATCCCAAATGTGCCATTATTGGGTCGGCTTCCAGTCTAGCCGGATATAGTATTAATACTAGTATCTTATATGGAACGACTGCCATTTTGACCTCCACAAGCTAGTAGTTGGGTAAAACGATACCCTTTGGTAATACTGATGTCATATTTTCTGGCTACCAACCAACTTTGCGGAATACTTTTTGCAATTAATATCCAAAGACGAAACTGGAGAAGAACGTGCTAATTACAATTACTAAAGAAGTCCCACTTTTTGATGTCCTACATGTCAGAGCTGAAAACCAGCACAGGACTAGACTTCGGAGTATAGGTACACACCACACCATTTTTTGTTATTGGAGGAAACCTTTAAAAGGCGCTTGAACTTTTGGGGAAAAAGAACAGCGAGTGTGGGATTTCTGCCTTACTAAAACCACCGCGGTGATCACCATCAACACTTAGAAAGAGTCCTCATTACCTTTCAAAGACCAATCCGGAGCCCACACACCAAACCCAGCAGTTTTAATGTGACCAGTTCGTTCCTAAAAACCTATTTAAATTGTAAAAGTGGCGTGTAAAAAGAAGTCTAATACCTACAAAAAATACTTTTGATTCTCAATCTATTCTATCCGATGATGCCATCGGATTCTCATTAAATGACGCAACACATCACGCCGCAGTAGCATGATACTGCACGTGACTTGAAAAAACCGCATTATACGTACCTACTCCATTTTATACCTAAAATACCTATGGGTATCCAATATCGCCATGTAAGGACAACTGCATGTCCTGATATTGTAAATGTTTGACAGGTATTTTCAAATGGAAGCTGGAAGAAATTAACTGAAATCTACCTCGAAGTACATAAATTACGAAGTACAAAAATACATAAATTCTAAAAGATTAAAGTTAAAAAAAAATGAGTGTGGCACTCGGGGACTGCCGCGGTAAACCTATTGCATAGCATTTTTTATCAACTTAATATGCAATTATAATTATTTATTAATTTTATTTATGCAGTATTTTTTTCTTTGATATTAATTCAAGTTTTTTCTTTGATATTGATTCAACAGTTTTTGAGCGTGGTGACCGATAAGAATACAGTTTTTTTTCTTTTATTGAATAAATGAGAAGTTAATATTATTTAAAATATTTTTATTATCTTACAATACATGTAGGTTATTCAGGATTTTTTATCATTGAAACTATAGGTATATTTGCAGCTAGTCTACACACATACGTCTAGTCGCATGCACACATACACCGTGCCAAAGTTTGCCGAACTGAAACGACGTTAGACGATGTACGGCTTTCAACGCCGCACCGCTGTGCCGGTCGGAGTGGTGAGTGTTAGGTTTATTTTCGTTACGGAATTTCTTGATTCGGTCGCAGCGCTTTGCTCAGACATAAGCGCAGACATAAGTTTTAAGTTCTAAGTTGAGCTACACGATAACTGACAAATGCTTGCACTGTCTGGACAGGTCCACTCAAATCTGTGTGGTTATTTCCTCAAAGAGCACCAAAGACATGAACCTACATGTTTTTCATATGATTGGACCAACACAAATTGTATGAACTTTAAAAGAGACGTTGACCTCTGAGTTTGTTTCGGTGTTTCTTCTCAGAGTAGTCAGTTAGGAAACACCGGCCTCATCTAGCTAAACTAAACTTAACACGCAAAAAAACATGACGTGTAAAAGCGTTATTTATAATCAATTTACAAAATAAATATTTCATTTCATTTCATTTCATTACATAAATGTATGGTTATACCAATTTTTTTAATATAATTAAAAAAAAATACCAATCGCTAAAATTTTCTTCAAACTTACAAACAAGTTACTATTCAAGCAGTTACAAGGTTTGATTACGTGTTTTTGGAAGATTGAACAAAAAACATTAGCTAGTCGCCCCGTACGGGGGAGCGGAGTCACTAATTGCTGTTTTTCCACGGATAGGGACATTAACAAGCTAATCAGCACTAACTGCTAGCTAGACAAAAGATTTGGAAGAAACTAAGGGACAGGATGAGTCTGACTAAGGTTGCAATTTGACATCTGATTGTAATGAAACAGAAAACTAAAATCCGCTCCTGGGTTTCTCAAAAGAAAACTTCTTGAGTCACATCTCACAAATAAGTACTACGCAACTACAATAGTTACCCGAGTCGACGGCGCGTCCTTTTCCCAAGCAGTCAGCAGCAATGACGGGACCTGATAGGACCTGACGGGGTTGCGGAAATGTTTTAACGAGATACCGCGACGCCGGAACAGCGGCTAGGACAGCTCTAGGACCAAGTTGGGTTTTTACCCAGAAGAAGTCTGGCAATCCCTTCCGCTAGAACCAGAGCGGAAGGAGTTATTTGATGATTGTCCCCGAAAAATAAAGCACAATGATTACGCTAGTTAGTAGACACAATTGACTGTTAGGAAAATAATTAGGCAAGCAAAATGTAGGTAGCAATAGCTATGATTTTTCATAAGACAATAATAACTTCTGAACAAATCTTCGCCTATGTTCACGGTTTACCAACCACTGAGGTTTGTTCACTATATAGAAATGTACATCACCAACAGCAACAATAACCTAATACAACTCAAGAAGCCTAGAATAACGTTTTACTGCAGGGACATGGATCTCCTTTCTATTAGAGGGAATCGGCTTTAAACCACCAGGTGGGCCCAATGAGGGTTGGTGGGTAATAACTAAATCAAATTAAATAATCATCTATTTTTCATTGCGCGTACAGCTAAGGAGTGGAATTCTCTGCCAGAGTCTGTATTTTCTGATAGCTATAACCTGGGGTCTTAAAGCCAAGAGTGAATCGGTTACTTCTAGGCAAGCGTGCTTCATCTTCGTTCGACATCGTTTACCATCAGGTGAGATAGTGGTCAAACGCGAGCTTATCATGATTAAAAAGAAACAAAAAACATATAATAAAATAGAATAATTAATAATTCTAAATGTTTTTCTTTTTTCAAGTGATTATAGATACTTATTTACACAGTACTAATACAAAAATAAACTTTTAAATGATATTGTCTGTCCTTCCGTTTGCCCGGCACTGGAAAGGTGAAACTGATTTTAATTGGACTTTCACTGGAATAAATAGGAAGTTATAGGGCAACATTTATACGATTAAAGCCTAGATACGCTTTTCATCCTAAAATTCTAACGAATTTGGGAGTTACGTGGGAAAAACCTATGATGCGACCAGTCACAGGCACATCTACACAGGTTACCAACTTGCTGGAAGTTCTACAGATAGCGATAATGTGAACGACGGCAAACAAAAAACAAAAAAAAATATTGAAATATACATTCTGAACAATTCCAGAGAACTGAGGTTACCAGAAGATTACCAAAAGGAAGACACTAAATGAATAAGGAATCCAACACAGTTCTCCAAGCACCATCCAACTAGAATTCTTCCGATTCGTGTCACAATCTAAACTTGGCGAAATTTGGGTTTAATGGGGGTTAAATAGCTTAAAACGTGAATTGAGGTGAGGTTAGCTAACCTAAAACTCTTAAACACGTAGAGCAGCAACTCAGCGTTACGAGTAAAGTTTGTTTTGAACTTCGTTTTCAAAATAGCAAAATTTTTTGACGTTACTTGGGACCCAACCCGTGCAACGTAGGCTTGGATTCTTTTGGCTAGGTGTAGTTTTGACCTCCTATAATATAACATAACCAGCTTATAGCGTTCCAACTGCTGTGATACAGGCTTGCTCTCTACGAGAGAGACTCCTGTGTATATATGCAGCAATTGTTTCAAGACATGACTCTTCTAAAAATATAAAAGTTACAAGTGTTTCAATATTTGTTTGGATTTGGATAAAATTTAGAATGCTGACTTGTATTACGATATCATCATCTGCTTAGCCTTTTTCCTACCATTTTTGAGTTGGTCTAACCGAAAGCAGCCGAGTTCTAGTGTTTTACATGGAACGACTGCGTATCTGATCTCCGCAAACCAATAGTTGGATAACAGGACACTCCTTGGCAAGAATGATACCAATTTTCCTGGTTTCTATCCACAATGAGCCTCAAAGATGTACATCTTGGACCAACGGCATGACGTGCTTCTCAAGACACGGATTCCTCCGTGCCTCCAAGAACACGTTAGATTCTTGATACGTTAATATATTCTCCCATCCACGGACCGATTTTGGCAAGCGTTGCTTATTGTTTGACTCGTGTGGCTGTAATTTTTCAGCCACGAGCTCCTCCTGTTTTACGACATATCTACGGTTCTTTTAGTCCCGGTGAGGGATATATTTGCTGTT
The DNA here is from genome assembly GCA_943138885.2 of Tholera decimalis. Classification (NCBI taxonomy): domain Eukaryota; kingdom Metazoa; phylum Arthropoda; class Insecta; order Lepidoptera; family Noctuidae; genus Tholera; species Tholera decimalis. Next base: position 33,153,221 of record OW964556.2, on the reverse strand, counting down.
GAACTTTGTACGTTAGTTTGTTCGCTAATTAATCAATCATGGTTCAACGGTGATCTATGAATTTTAGAATACAAATAAACAGTCATGATCTATGTTAGGAGATTGTGTAGTTTTCTATGTTTCCGCGGTCGAATCAGGTAAAAGAATGTCGTTTAAAAATTGTATTCACACATATATCATCGAAAAGTGTACACCGTTACATTAGTGAAACACCAAGAATTTTAAAACATGTAGATTCTTAATTTAAAACAAAATGACATGTCCTCAATTAATATAAATATGGTAAAGGTGGCCTATTCAAGCAAAAACTGACATTACCATACATGGTGCAATTAAAGTATGTGCGACTCATTAGGCGCACGAATACCGGGCCGCGCATTTTTACATCGAAGGAACGGTAATGCGTAACAAACATCGTTCAGCAAAAACACATCAGCGCTAAAAATATACGTGGCGGCAATCGCACTGCGCAACGAGTCCAAGTTAAGGCCGCCGCTGGCACCAAAACGATAGAGCGTTTGAAATACGAAGCCCCGCAATGTAAACATGTGTGCGTGCACGAAATTCGTGTTTTCGGTTCGTAGTTTTACACTAGTGTGCATAAAACCAAGAGATTGCGCATGTGTTGGTATGTTTTCAAACATTTGATACGTCCGAATGAGGTTATCGGCTTGCATGTGTGCGTTGCGTTCGCGGCGAGGGTTTACGTTTTATTCATTTTGATAATTTGATTCTCGTCGGATGGTATTATGCTGAAAGGGTCAAGTGCGTGAATGGTTTATAAAGACGTCGACGGCGAGATGACGTGGGAACTTGTCCGCTTATTATTTATGCGTTTAGAATTAATCCCTCCTCCGGTGACGTGAATGAGTATTATGTTGAATGAAATGTTGTTTATCTTTGGATTTGTGACGGCTGGTTGACGCTTCATACCTGTTACATTGTGGATAATTAGATATCAGTTGAAAGAGGATTAGTAGAAGCTCAACTAGAAATAGTCGAAATAGGAAAGTATATAAACCTATAGCATAAACAAGAATGTAAGTACACAAAACTAAAATGCTTCCAGCGTTCTCCCAAAACCAAATGTAAATTAAGCAAATAACGAGCCACCTCTGTCTTAAACCACCAACTTTAACCTAGGCTAAACTGGACAAGGATATGTCAGTAACACATCCAATTTTGATTGTTAATGGACAGATTGTCAATCATTAAGCTATACTTGAACTGATGCCTAAGAATGGCGTAGCAAACGAATGGCATACAAATTGCTACTTCCGAGCCTAACTTTGGGTACCTATAACATACCTTTAAATTTCTAGCTAAGCAACTATCTTAACTCGGAAGAATACTTAAGTAACGCTAAATCCGCCTTAAAGCAGTAGTCCGTAAAGTTATTGGTTTCATTTACCGATGACCAATCTCGACTGCCTTCAGATAAAGCGTTGTAAACGGAAAAGGATCGGTCACATGCTCCGGAGCCCGGAGGTATTACGATCACATACCGAAACAGGCGATGGATTGGAACGAAAAAGGAAGCGTGGCCGTCCCCGACAAACCTGGCGTCTTCGCACCGTGCTAGCAGAAACGACGAGCATCAGGATGACTTGGATGATGTTATTCAATAAAATCTTTAACTATCTATCTATCTTGTAGGACTACTGTGGGCGCACTCTGACCTATCTAGGGGTCATAGGATGATGAGTCAGGTAAGATAATAATGTGTCAGCTTGAACTGAAGTGTCAGACAAATGACTTCAAGTGAAGCTCACTTCATACAAGTTATCACGGCGAGGTTCTTCACAAAAACAAACGGCAGTTGCCGATCGTTCTCCGTAAATAATTAATGAAAAATAAATGAAATGACAGCTATAGTGAATGGCGTCATGGGTGTAATTACCATCCTGACCAGATTAGTGAGAGACAAACAAACTCAAGCAGTTCTAATAGCTTATTATCAAAAACATATTCAACAGCATTTTACCTCGCTAGCTTTACCTACGCATCTTGTCTAGAGTTTTAAGTAGGTATGACACAGCAAAAGTGGGGGACAATTACTCCGCTTTTTAAGATTAGAGGTTTTTAGGTAAAGGTGACTGAAATATGTATCCTAATGATAATGAGGTTGGTTCCAGCAACAGCAACATTTTAAATGCTGCCTTCTCCAACCTCATCCGCTTGCCATTTTTTGCAAAATATCTAGTCCCGAAGGGACCAGTATCTTGAATATTGGGAGACCATTTTCTACCCATCTTTGGCGTCAAGCCACGAAGGACATCAACATTCTAAAAAAACAAGTTCCGTCCATTCGGCAAGAAAAAGTGCGCGTTCGCGAAAGATATTCACCATTCAAGAACAAATTCCAGAACAGGAACATCCTTACGGTCATAACTCCATCATATTTCATTTATTTATTTATCATACACTTGAACACCATTATACTTTTAACTAATATGTAATCTACAATCCTAACCCTTTTTTTTCTGGGTGGGAAAATCATCGAATAACTTCTCCCGTTCTGGGTTAAGCGGAAGGGTGTGTCAGACTTCTACTGACTAAAAACCCACCCTGTCCCTTCAGCTGCTCATAAGTTCCGGGGCCGCGGTATCTTGTAACATAATATTAAACACATTTTGGTGCGACCTTATCGTATTTCGCCATATCTTCTAGGCAACCAAAGATTTTAAAGTTATGATTTTATCGTAATTATAATTATAGTCCTTAGAACCTATGACTTATGAGTTAGCTTTTTTTTTATTACGAATGAGCCCGCTCTTGACCTCGATCACACCTGATGGTAAGTGTAAAAATGCCTATTCACTCTTGCTTTAAAGGCTGACGGATCATATGTGGCAGGGAACACAGAAGCCGACAGAGAGTTCCACACCTTGGCTGTGCGCACAATGAATGTTGAAGAAAAGCGCTTAGTACGACAAGACGGTATATCGACCAAGTGTGGATGATATCCTGCGATACGTCTGGTAGACCGGTAGTAAAAAGGGGATGAAGGGATTAGGTCGTGGAGCTCCTGCGCACACTCTCCGAAGTACAGTCTGTAGAAGATAGACAGGCAAGCAACGTTTCGCCGGTGAGCCAGGCTGTGAATCTTGCCTGCCAGAACCTCGTCACCTATGAGCCTTTTAGCTCTGCGTTCGATCGAGTCAAGTGCAGCTAGCTGGTATTTAGCTGAGCCATCCCACAAGTGTCTGCAATACTCCATACAGGAACGGACCTGTGCTTTATATAAATTCAAAAGCTATCCAGGTGTGAAGTATCGCCTCACTGTAGGATGACCAGCTTTTTGGCTGAAGTTTGAGCTTTAGACTCAATGGTTGAGCCGAAGTTGAGGTTAGACGTCAACTCCATGCCCAAGAGCTCCAGGCGGTCGGTAATAGGTACAGATGCACCTCTGAAAGTAGGGGACCATTCAAATTGGCTCCTTTTAGCGGAGAAAAGAGAAGTTTGTGTTTTCAAAGCGTTGAATTTGACCAGATTGTCATCGCCTCATTGGGAAACGAGATTTAAGGTCAAATTCGTTCGCTCTACCATGGCCTTTCTAAGAGCGGCTATTTCGTCCCTACCAGCTCTAGCACTGGACAAGTATCTCTCTGAGACTGTGCTATCATCCGGGTAACCAATAGCTCCCAGCTGAAGCAGGTCGTAAGATATGAAGCAAAAATAGAGTCGCAGAAAGAACAGACCTCTGAGGAATACCGGCATTAATAGCCATTAGATACGATGCGCAGCCATCGATGACCACTCGGATCGACCGTTCACTCAAAAAGTCATAAATCAAGTTGCATAAGCTAGAAGGGACGCCGTATCTAGGAAGCTTGCTCAGCAGACTAGCGTGCCTGACCCTGTCAAAGGCCTTTCAGATGTCGAGGGACACGGCAAGGGCTTCGCCGTGTTTCTCAATGGCCTCGCCCCAGCAGTGCGTAACATACACAAGAAGATCTCCGGTTTTTCGACCACGGCGGAAGCCATACTGGTGGTCACTGAGGAGCTCATTGTCTTCAAGGTATGGCAGCAACTTACTGTTGAGTACCCTCTCCATAACTTTACAGAGTATGGAGTTCAAGGCAATTGGTCTATAGTTTGCAGGGTCGGCACGGCTACCCTTTTTGAGTACTGGTTGCACATTAGCCAACTTCCACGACAACGGCACCACTCCAGTTTTAAGAGAAAGGCGATACAGGCGAGTCAGTACAGGAGACAACTCCGCAGTTAACACATTTGACGTTTTTTTCTTCCAAACACATTTTACGTTTTTTTTTCTATCAAACACATTTTATGCTTGTGGATGTTGTCCATAGCATAGCGTTGGGGGACATGTATCACCCCTAGTGTTGCCAGGTGTCCCGATTTTCTCGGGACGTCTAGATTATTACGGGTTTGGGGACGCGTCCCGATTTGTCGCTGATCGGGACGACAAATGTCCCGATAAATAAAAAATTAATAATAAGCATTATTGTTAGAAAAAATAAATCAAATCATGCATCACATTATCATGTTGGTTGGAACAATCCGCTCAAAATAACACGCATCAGATCACTAGTGCTATATTTTATTACTTTACTCACTCCACAGGCCTTAGCCAAGTAACAAAATTTTCTGTTCTACAGCATCAGAGACACGATCGTAAGCTTTTACACTTTGGCTTTGCTCAGTCAACCGATGTTTGTTTTCTCTATCAGAGACACGCCCGTGGGTGCATACAATTTGGCTTTACCTACTCAAACATTGATCTTCGTTCGTCTATTCATTCGGTATCCGTCAGATCATAATAATTATTACTGCGGTTCCTCTTACGGGTTTTGTAATTTTAATAGCAGATAAAATATAAAAATATAAATTGTTTGCAGATAAGCATTAAATTTTAAGGTTTTACAGGATGCAGTATCATGTCTTGAATACGAAAAATGGCTGTGTGTATCAGCAATTGTTTACTTAACAACCTCTTGAAGGTCACAAAATAATGGTAATATTAAGTAAGCAATTGAGCTGAAGTTTGAGAATCTAAGATGAGTTTGTGGTATTCACATGCAGCAACTTATTTAAAAAATTGTCTAATGTTAAAGTTAGGAAAATAAAAACGACTGTTGTGCATGGTACAAAAATGTCTCATTACACCAAAGACCAAATATGAACTCAACGATAGCAAATTAGATTTATTTAAAAAAATTAATGAGTTCTTCAACATGGATCAATTTTATGAAGAAGTGTGTACAGTCAAAGACTTGGTGAAAGTAGCAGTGCAGAACAAAGATCTGACGCCACTACAAAAATGGCAAATCATTTTTAAAGAGAATCAAGACTTCGAAAATCTTCTGAAGTTCTTTTCTTTTTAACCGACTTCAAAAAAAGGAGGAGTTTCTCAGTGCGTCCTGAATTTTTTTTATGTATGTTACCTCATAACTCGAAGACGGCTGGACCGATTTTGAAATTTTATTTTTCGTTTAAAAGGGAATAGTTTCTAATTGGTCCCATTGTTATGAAATTAGGATCTAATAATGAGATCCTGGAGTAATCGAAGGAACTCTTCAAAAATTATAGGCACATCTATGGCGTTTTGGGTATGTCTAATAGTACCTTATGCAGTTGCTCTTGAAATACACCATTTGGGGAAGTGGAACTGATGATGAAGACCACAGATGGCCACCGAAACTACTCAATAATAAGTATTTAGTGGATTGCGATTTGAATACTTGAATATGGATGCTAAGCACTTAATGCTCGTCACAATGCATATGGTGATGTAGAGCTGATGGTGAAGTACCAGGAGAACTCCTCAAAAATTAACGGCTCTGCATCGGGAAAAGCGATATTTATAAAAGGTGATTACTTGGTGAGTACTTCACATTTTGACAACTACGTAATATAAAACAAGGGCCTTCTAAAGGCAGCAAAAAGTAATGAAAAATATAAATTAAATAAAAAATTAAATATCTGTAAACTACTTTAATACTTAACTTTGTTGATTTTCACTAACAGTGTATCAATAATTTTCAGTTATCAGAATTTTTTATTTGTACACACCTATAGGTCATTTTATTGAAATGGGTAATGGTTTTTATTTAAGCCTCCTCAAATGGAGTGGTATCCTGGAGACCGGATCCTGGAGATACCGCGCAGATACCGACTTAAGTCACGGTAATACTAAGAGTGTAACTGTTACCCAAGGTGATAGATACCTGCCTGGACACCGCTCCATTTAGTTCTGTTTTCCTTAAACTTGGTTGGACACGCTTCCACGTGTTTAGATTATTCTATCAAGCAAGTCTGAATATAACATTTTTTTAGAATAAAGATTCATCGTTTTATATACGACGAAAACGAATAAATTAACATTACTTAAAAAAACCTTTTTTTTTGTTTGTCCCGATCTAAAACCCTAAATCCCGATTTTATTTAACTTCTGTCCCGATTTAAAACAAATCGGACCTGGCAACACTAATCACCCCTGATATGGCCCCCAATGTCTTATCTATATCTACAGCTGATGAGCCGTCTATCTCCGTATTCAAAGTGAAGAACATGCGTACTTCCAAAGACTCGAAACGCAGTCTTCCAAGAAGCATAATCAATTCACAAATATGTCAAGTGCAAGTTCTCCGTATTACGCACTCACTCGTAGGTGGCGCAGACGCAGATGATGTGTATTGTATACGCTCCTCGTTAACGCCACTAGACCTGTCCAAACAAGTTCCATGTGGACGTTTGCTTAACTCTAAAATATAAGATTCATAGGGACTTGTCATTGTTACGCTATTTTAAATGTTTAAAAACTGATATACCATTCTGCTTCTTGCTTATTATTAACCGACTTCTAAAAAAGGAGGAGGTTCTCAATTCGGATGTTTGTTTGTTTTTTTTTTTTATGTTTGTTCGGGCATAGCTCCGTCGCTTGCCAACCGATATGAAAAATTCTTTTTTTGTTGAAAAGTTTATACTTCCCAAATGGTCCCATGAAAATTTTATCGAAATCGGACAAGCGGTTTCTGAAAAATCAACAAAAGTCTAAAAAAAATATTTACGTTGATGATCTTTTCGTTCACTCTGCATTGCGTTTTTTGTTCGCGCATAACTCCGTCATTTACGAACCGATTTGGAAAATTCACTGACCCACTAAAAAGCGCGAGAATAAAAACTTTTTTGCAAAAAGTAAAACCGACTTCCACGACAAAACACTACAAAGCCAAAAATAATTTTAATTTCGGAAGGCGGTGTGAAAAAAAGAAAATACAAAACCAATAACACCGACTACCGAAATTAAAATTATTTTTGGCTTTGTAGTGTTTTGTCGTGGAAGTCGGTTTTATTTTTTGCAAAAAAGTTTTTATAAAGCGTAAAAGTTTGTTTTCTGATTTAAAGTGTTTAATCGTGCTAATCTTTGAAGTTCTGAGTGGATTTGGATAATATTTGATATAGAAGTAACTTAAAGCTTCAGGAAGGTAATATGCTATTTTTATTCAACTAAAAAATAAGGACGGTTATGTAATATGTTTTTATCGTAATAATGTCCGAAGCCCCGCGCGACTTCTAATTACCTATAAATGCGAATCATTTTAAGAGTGGACGGATGGATGTTTGTTTCTCTTTCACGCAAAAACTACTGAATATGGCTACTTTTTTTATCTCGGGTATACAGGGTTAATTGTAAAACACCGAAAACCTCTCAGGACTATGTTACTAACATCATAATCAACAACTTTTGTTCTATGACTTTTAAAAATTCGTCATATTTTAGTTCACCAGATTTTCATACAAAAATAAAAATATTTAAATTGAACGCCCTAAATGTTACGAAGTCTATGCGAAGGAAAAGAAAGCGATAGTATAAATCGCTTTCTTTTGCTTCGCATAGACTTCGTGTTTTACAATTAACCCTGTATATAAGAACTTGAGATACAAAAGAAGTCGCGGGCAACAGTTGGTAGGTAACTTTCAAAAGGCACTCAGTCTTTGAGTATAAGATTGAGGAGTGTACGATTTTTACCTCACTAAACCACTATCAGGTGGTTACCATCAGAACATAAAGACAAGATCCGAGTCTTCTAAGGAGACCACTCCAAAGCTATTAAGGCTACCTACCTAGCAGTGGCGAAGGGTGAATTTTCATAAAAGGGAAGCCGGACCAAAGAATGCTTACCGTGCTCAAGAGTGATGCGTGAATTCCAGTAACTGTGGCCCTGTGGCTGACTTCGAAATCTTGTAACTTCGTAAATAATTATTTGTTTAATTGAAAATAATCGATTACTATTTATACATTCATATCTATACTTAATATTATAAAGCGGAAAAGTTTGTTTGTTTGTTTGTTTGCTTGAACGCGCTAATCTTCGAAAGTACTGGGTGGATTTGGGTGCAATTTGGTATGGAAGTAACTTGAAGCTTGAGGAAGGTTATAGGCTACTTTTTACGCGACTGCAAAAAAGGAGAGTTATGTTTTTACCGTAATAGAATCCACGGGAGCGAAGCCCCGTGTGAGTACTAGTATAAAATAATAGACTAATATTTGCCATATTTCAAAAGGGAAGCCGGTAGGAATCGAGTTGTATGGAGCCTTCGCCACTGCTACCTAGAGACCCTGTAAAAATTTCCCCTGGATCTTGCTGTGCACGTGACCAGTATGGCAGGGCACCGACAACGCAAAGGTAAGTTTGAAGCGTCGATAGCATAACGAGTAAGGTGGCGGACTTGTTGAATTACACAATTGCCGTGAACCCACTCCAGACACAAGCATATTTAGCTTAGTTGGAGGGGTTAACAAAATTGCTAGTAATATGAATTATTCAAACAAAATAAAATAAATAGTTCTCTTTAAGAAAAAAAGAAAAAACAGTAACTATTTACGTTCTAAGTAAGTACACCTAATGATCATATATTTTTCTCTTTCGTTTGTCTTTGGCCAGCCTTTACTACTAGACTTCCTGATAGACATCTCTACCGAAAACCGCTGCTGTATCAATGAAAAATACTTAGTTTTTTTCCAGAAGGATTGTATTATATTGCTCGTTTAGTAAATGTTCATCCAACGTGTACAGAATGATTATGCAAGAATTAATTTTAATGCCCTCTAAATATCCTAATATCTCAATAAGGATAGGTAATTAGTTGAAATTGTCGGACCGAAGTAAGTAGTAACTTCATAACTACCCAACTCTATAATTTAGTGCTCCAAAGTTAAGTAAAAAAAAGAAAGTATTTACTTCGAAAGAAAGTATTCGTAAATACCTTCTTTTATAATATTTTATGGAAAAACTTTTTAACAAAACATTATACCGACTTCTACTTATATCAAAACACTACAAATCTAAAAATAACTTTAATTTAGGTAGTCGGTGTTTTTGGTAGTATTAGGTAGGATTTTAATTTTTTTTGACACTCCTGAAATTAAAATTAATTTTGGACCTGTAGTGTTTTGATATGGAAGTCGGCTTAGTTTTTTGTTAATAAGTTTTTTCCACGATTTTAAGTGGTTCGGTTTGTAATTTATCTAGTTACAAAATCCTAAATGACAACAACTTATCACCTTTTACAAAATATTGCTTTTCCCTGTGCAGAGCCGTTAATATTTCAGGAGTTCTCCTGGTACTTCACCATCAGCTCCACTTCGACATTTATGTATTGTGATGAGCATAAAGTGCTTAACAACAATATTCCAGTAATCCACTTCACCAAATGGTGCTGTTCGAGAGCAACTACACAAGTTACTATAAAAAATACCCAAATCGCTATAGGTGTACCTATAATATTTGAAGAGTTCTCTCGATTTCTCCATGATTCCATCATCAGATCCTAACGTAATGACAATGGGACCAACTAGAAAGTATACGCTTTCAAACAAAAAAGAATTTTCCAAATTGGTCTAGCCTTCGTGAAGTAATCGGGGCACACACATAAAAAAAGTTGAAGACGAACTGAGACTGAGAACCTCCCCCTTTTTTTGAAGTCGTTTAAAGACTATCTAATCGCACGATATTCAATTCCATTTTCTGAAATAATAAAACAATAGAAGATCTACTGAAAAACATTCCACTCATCGGCTGCATTAAAGTAATCAGTCTTATCACTGTCATCTCACCAACGTCCTTATTCCCATAATATATAAAGACACATGTGTGTCTGTCCGTATGTTAGTGTCGATGTGTGAAGGACCATTAGAAATAGCTGACAGTTAGCAGACGCGCCTCAAGACTCGTTTCATAGGAATGTTCACGGTGGGACTTAAACGATTGTGGCTCGATTTAGAAATACTGTTGATAATGCGACTGCACGCTTCAATAACTTCATTCATTGAGTCATTAGTCGGTTTGATAATTAGAAAAATTCTTAACTAATTTAAATAATGATATCGTCAAGAACGACTATGAACTGTTCAAACCCTCATTAGCAGTTTTCTTAAAGCCAAATAAATGTTTTTACACCAATCCCACATTTTTTTAATTTTAGTAATGAAGTGAATAATCAATAATGATTATTCACTTCTGATACAAATTAAATTATCTAGCCTATATGTAATGATAATGAAGCTTTAAATTGGTGAAAGAATTTTTTAAATCAGTCCATTAGTTTTGGAGTTTATACATTACAAATAAACATAAAATCTAAACTTTCCACTTTATAATATTAGTATAGAAAGCTTCCATTAATCCATAACTTATTGTTGCCTATGATTTCGTTCGCGTCCAAATTTTGATAATGCTATTCCACTAGAATCGATCGGAAGTTAATTCCCGTGTTAAAAAGTAGCGCGTAATATGCTATTTTATAATCTATCTGTGTCAAATTTTATATAGAGCCGAGCAACTTTTTTGGCGTGATGGATTAATAAACATCCATTCATATCATGAACATCTAAACTTTTCGGTTTATAATTAGTTAGTAGGTATAATATATAGATTTTCACTGCAATGGACGAAAGCTAAGCAAGTGCTGGCCTTGAATATGATAAAATGAAATTGAGACGATGGCAAAAAGTCTTGCGAGCCAAAACAAAATGCACGACCACAGTCGCTTTCCCAAGATAATGTTCCATATTTGTTATACAATAATTTACATTGCTATATTTTAACTAAAACGCCTTTAAGAACGTATTAATCATGTAATTAAACCTGAAACTTTTTAACCTCAAGCGTGCGGTCAGCCATAGAGAATGATAGACTGTCATTGTGGCAAGCCACATGTCTGGCATATGGCGCAACTTAGACGTTGCCAGTGCCACTCCGGCGTAACTGGCAAATTACGGGCTTTTGTTGTAACAATGGCAATTGTCTTCGGTACTAATAGTTTAATATACGACTGAAGACCATTGTTTGAATGGAAAAAAATGTTAAATAAGAAAAGGTGACTAGAGTGACCGTTTGTTATATTCAATCTAGATTGTATTTTATGTTATTGCAATGTTTTATAGAAGCGATATTACCTTAGATAAATAAATTGTAGCTCGTATGCGAAGTCTTAATAGCTATACAAAGCCGTCAGCCAAAACAGTTCAGTAGTTCCGAAGATTAGCGTGAATAAGCAGATAAACAGACAGACATACAGTTTTTTTTTTAATAAACTCTTTCTTAACCCCCTCATTATTTATTTCTATACTAATATTGTAATAAGGTAAAACTTGTTTGTATGTTTATATGTACCTAGGAGGTAATCTCCGGGACACATGAACCAATTCTACAAATTCTTCAATTGTTAGTAAGTTGCATTATTGGTGAGTGATCTGATAACTGATAGGCCATAAATTATTTCAAAATCTAAGCGGGCAAAGTCGCAGGCGAAGTACTAGTTTGGAAATATATTCAATGTACAGACATACTTTTTTCTGATGTATTATATTATTATGTAGGTTATATTTATATGGTTATATTATATTGTATTATTATTGATCGATGTATCGACACTTACGCCATCCCATTTTCCCAATTCATAATATTGTTACGTCGCTGCCGCTGCAGAAATCCTCAAGAGGCGTAAATATACATAGTCCACACTTGTAAATATATTTTCAACCCGTTTAGGGTCCAAACAGTCGGACAATGGGGCCCTTGTGGTCACAGCTTTTTCAAAGAAATTCCGAAAAGACTGGTTGACATATTCCGTAACCCAAAGACTGACCTTATTTTGGCCAAAGTCTAAGGCAATCCATACAACGTGGCAATGTTGCCCGTCTCTTTGATACATTATCAGACGATAGCGTTGAGGACGATTTTTTTATGCTTTATTATTTTGTAGTTTAGTTTAAATAATTTTAATAAATTAATTATATCTTGTATTAACGAAATAATAAAAATATTTTTCATGATAAGTAGGTAGTTGTCGGTACACATTAATGCCATATAAATATCACAACCCATAAGTTATTTATTTACGAGGGCCTAAACCCAAGGTAGCGTTAAAATTGGTATTGAAATAAGGAAATTTCCACACGCATTAATCTTTTGTTTCCACCAGTAAACACCATAATTAAGACTGCAAAAGGCTCACTAAGGCAATTTAAGCCGGCTATACCTACATAGTTAGTATTATGTTACAGTTGAATTCAGTAAAGTAATACTATGTAAAGGCTCCATGAGAGTCGACCGCAAACCGTGGGTCGCAGGCGCAGTGAGTGCGTGACGTTTCAATGGACAACCATGATGGATGGGGAACCCTGTCTCCGACACGCCATTGTTTTGTACATATCGCGGGCGGCGCATTTCATACGCGATAAGCGTCATATTTAAATTAATATTATTATAATAGCCATCCTTGAATGAGAAAAAAAAAACAAATTAGTTTAATGAGCTTGGTCTCCCAAACTGATACATACCTTTTTTTTGGGGGGAAACCTTCAAAAGGCGCCTGGACCTTTGGGGAAAAAAGAATTCCAGGGAATGTAAGATGTCTACCCACTGATTGGTTAAATACTCTCTGTGTCTACCGCACTAAAATCACCCCGGTGATCACCATGCACATAGAAGGAGCTCCGTTACTTCTTAAAAGACCACTCCGTAACCACCCCTGTGCAATGCTTAATAAGGCACATCCCTGGGGAACTATAGATAGTATAGATACATACCATTTTTTTTTTCGAGAGATATTCATCTTGCCTTCCGCTCTGGGTGAAGCGGAAGGGAGAGTCAGACTTCTACTGACTATTCCACCTCACCTTGTTCGTTTAGTTGCACTTGAGTTCCAGAGCCGTGGTATCTTGGCAGGGAATGACCTTATCGGACCCTGTCGTCATTATATAGCGCTGACTGCTCCATGAATCATGCGTGGAACACGACGCGCCGTCGAAAAGATCTTTATCTAATCTAATCATTCAGCATGTAATAAATAGTCTAGTAGTAGTAGTACAGTATCTACTAGTAGTATAGTGATCCCACTCAACTTCAACTCCTCCATGAATGATGGTGTAATGTGCAGTAATCTCTTCGTTGAAATTACAATGTTCTATTCCCACATTTTACTGGTCTATTGATCTTAAAAAACAGCAATCCACATTCCTACATTCTGCAAGAACGTAAATACGCAGAGAAATACTCGTAGCTTACTTCTGGCGAAATTGTACTAGATACTCAATCACTCCAAAATGGCTAACGGGATCTGGATGCAATGAGGCACAAGGATACCTAGATTATCTAGAACAGCACATTTATTACGGTAACCGGAAATATTTAACAAAATTTCCACGCGAACGCAGTTGCGATCAACAGCTAGTTAGATATATGGCTTTCAATGTAAAGTAATTTAATTTATTTCCAATATCTTGTGCTCATAAAAAGTTTACGATCGGATCAATCTTGTGTTGATCGTAAAATGTGTATGAAAGTCCAAGTACACTCCTCTGAGTGAGAAAAGGAAGCATATGGAAATAAAAACTTTGCAGTAAAAGTAACATTCGTGACTCTATACCCTAACAGTTCGATTAAATTATAATAGGTATTACGTAGGTATAGAGTATCAATATATTATATTGATACTCTTAATTTTACTGAGTACCTACTCATAATTTAATCTTTTTCGCGTTTCCTTATTCGCGAGTCTGATGAAGAGGTAGATTCAAGGAATGATATGAAAAAGAAAAGAGTAAATGATGCCGGTATGTCTGACAGGAGTGAATAGAAGAAGAAAACATGTTGCGCCGACCACAAGAAACTAAATTAAAAAAAAATTGGCCAAGGTCGAGTCAGACTCGCCCATGAAGGGTTCCGTAGTAACTACGCCAAATAACTTTGTTTTTCATAGTATTTGTATGAATTACAAAGTTATATTTGCGGTTTTAGAAAATATGCTACATATCAAAAACTGCTGATCCGATCTCGTTCAAACTAATTTTTGTTGAAAGTTTACATTAAGATCTACAGCATATATTTTTTTAGATTTTTCCCTCTTTTATTATAGAAGTTAGAGGAGGGGACACACATCTTACCACTTTGGAATATCTTTCGTATATCTGTTAAACGATTGACTTTATGAAAAAGTGGTTTTAGAAACCTCAATGTTAAACCTTTCTATAAATATCACACACGCTTAGGTTTCATGAAAAAAATATTTTCATTTTCTGTTCCATGTTTCTTAAAATTGGAAAGCAGTTTTTTTTTTTATATTTGATAGGCTGGCGTTTGACCATAATCTCACCTGATGTTAAGCGATGATGTGGTCGAAGATGAAGCAGGCTTGCCTAGAAGTAACCTATTCACTCTTGTCTTAAAGACTCCCATTTATATTTATCCCTCATATTTATTTGTATTTTTTTTATTTTTATTTTTAACTATCAGGAAACATAGACTCCGGCAGGGAATTCCACTCCTTAGCTGTACGCACAAAGAAAGTATTCCCAAAACGTTACGTGCGTATGGGTGGGATGGGATCTTCAAAATGAAACGATGGCGCATCGCCGTTTGTCTTGTATATAGTCCGATGATGGAACGGGCTTGGTGGAATAAGACTGTGCAATTCCATCGCACACTCCCCGAAATGTAACCGATAGAAAACTGATAGGTTTGTTGCAACACGTCGCCGATGTTCCAGGTTCTGGAGCCTTGTCTCGACCAGTTTCTCGTTGCCGATGAGCCTTTTGGCCCGTTTCTCTATAGACTCAAATGCATCAAGCTGGTATTTGGCAGATACTCCATACACGACTGAACTTGCGCTTGATAGAGGTTGAGCAGCTGTTCCGGTGTGAAGTACCGTCTCACCTTTGCTAGGATTCCCAACTTTTTGGCAGCCAATTGAGCCTTAGCCTCGATAAACGGACCAAAATTAAGGGTGGATGTCAACGTAACCCCAAGAAGTTCGATGCGATCAGTTATCGGCACGGTTACACCACGGAAAGAAGGAGCCGGTTGAAATTGGCTTCTTTTTGCGGAGAAAAGACACGCCTGGGTCTTGGCAGCATTAAACTTGACCAAGTTGGCGTTGTTGGATTCACAGAATACTATCAAGATCTACCTATCAAGTTTCATGTGTATAGTCTTAATAATTTCGGAATAAAATGGCTGTGACATACGGACGGACAGACAGACATGACGAAACTATAAGGGTTCCGTTTTTTGCCATTTGGCTACGGAACCCTAAAAAGGCAGAAAATGATGTTGCTTGACTTTCTTCAACTACTACCTACTTATTTCAAAATCGTATATTATTGCAAATCATCTAAACTTGAGGACTTGTTATTAGCTCTCTGGGGACTATGTATTACCTTTTTGTGTTTTTATTAGCTGCTTATAAGTCCTCCATAAACCACATAAATATTATTTTTTATGTATTCGTATCTATATTCCTTTTCCGACGGCGAAAAGTAAAGTTACTATTCTCTAAACTCACAACTCACGCGCAACCAACCTTACAACCAACACACCAACTAAATCTTATTTCAATTCAATTCAAAGTAAAATCCAGCCCATTACAATAAAACTTCTAAACACTATAAACCTCAATCGGCTGTGCTCTCTCCGTAGACCACACAGCTATTACAGTAATAACTCTAGTACAATGGCGCTAGCCGCGATTGTATGCGCATGCGCCGGTGAAAGCGACGCGACGCGCATTACCAATGCGGGCCCGTCTGATGATCACTGTTAGTCATTATTTCGTTCTGCTCACGAGATATCAATGATTTGTCTGACAGATATGGCGAGCTCGAGAAATAATGAGGTTGTTCGAAGGATTTGAAATGTTTATCGTTGAGAAGATCGTGGCTAAATACAACAGCCGCATGGGTCGATCTTAAAGGTTAAGCAACGCTTGCCGAGGTCAGATTTTAGATGAGTGACCATCTTAAGATTTTGAGATTCGGCCGTGCCTCGTAAAGCATGTTAACCCGTTGATCCTGGCTGCCAATTGAACATCTTTGACGTGAGTGTTACGGGAGTCAGAAGCCAGAAAATTTGGTTGTGGAGGTCATATAACGTCGCCTTAGAGTGAAAACCTCGGGAGTACATTTTTGACCAATTTTTTTTTATTGCGTTTCCAGAAAGCAATCCTAGTAACGCACATCCTGATCTCACTAATATGTTCATTCGATATTCGAAACGCTATCTATTAAAGTAAGTGAGAACCTCGTAAGTAAACACTCGCATCGCGTCGTCAGTTTAGCGTAATCAGGCCATGGATTATGTATTTCTGAACTGTTCGATATTATGTATAATATTTTTCATATTATACATAATATCGAACAGTTCTGGATATAAAAACGGGTTAAATCTAAATATATATAACTCAAAGATGACTGACTGACTGACATAGTGATCTATCAACGCACAGCCCAAACCACTGGACGGATCGGGCTGAAATTTGGCATGCAGGTAGATGTTATGACGTAGGCATCCGCTAAGAAAGGATTTTGCGAGATTCCCACGGGATCGGGATTTACACGGGAAAAACTTCCCACGCGGGCGAAGCCGCTGCCACAAGCTAGTTTAAATATAAATTAATTTAAAAAAACATAAAAGAAACCGTACAAAAATTTTATAGCACGCAGATTTTTCTTCCTTCTGAAAAGTTACTCCTTTTTCACTCACGAGGTTTTTTTTTTTTTTTTTTGTTTTCACTCTAAGGCGTCGATAAGCAGCTGCAGTTAGACTGAAAACCGACCCCAACGTATTTAGGATGACGGCTAAGTAGATTTGTCGTCTATTAGTAATATTCAAATGGTGGTGGCCTTTTATTACATGCAAGCATATCCATGCATGCAAGCCAATGATCTATCTATAAATCTACCTTTATCCACATGTTACATCTTCTTTAGGTAGCTAAGTAGGTACAGACGCCAGCACATGAAGCTACCCGAAACTGTAAAATTTTCCCAATCAACCTTGAACCTAATTTATTTAGCTATAAAGTTGAAAATCTATTAAAGAAATTTGACAGATGGTTGTAGCTTGATCTGTAATTGATTTCAAAATAACTGTTTTCTCATGTGATTAAAGTTATTTGCACAACACTATAATACAAGCATAATGTTTAAACTTGTTGTCTATCCATCGGTCTGTCTTTCTGTTTGCTTTTTGTGTTATATAGTTTAATATATTGCCCCAATGGAAGAAGTCGCGTCTAAATAATATCAACCGTCTCTTCGCTGGGTCAATTTTCTTCGTTAAGTAACGCATACCGACATCGATCCATGGGTGGGTGTTCCAACCGTTAATCCCGATATTTGTTAACATATGATAGACGTCGACTGTTACGGGCTGTCAAACGCGAGATAAAATAGAACATTTTGATACAAGTGGAGAAAGTTTGTTATTGCGTCCGAGGCGGAGTTACGCCTGAGCCGCAAGGCGAGGGGGTTATGGAGCCGAGTACTGCAGTAACAACTGTCCACGTGTATCAAACGACGTTTTCCAATACACTATCGAAGAAATAAAATAGTAGAACGCAAAGTATTTTTGTCATTAAAATATTTAATTTTCCCCGCGCTTTAACTTCGCGGGTTAGTAGAAGCAAAGGTATGAAGTTGCAAAACAGCCTGATATTATAGTAAAATATTTCTTTTTAATTTAGAACACAAATAAATGTTAATTTGTTGATACAAGCAAAATTATTTTATAAATAATGTTTATTTCTGATATTCTGTTCATAAACACAATTTTAATTTTCATTAAATATATGGCCTTAAAAACATGCGCTTCTTTGCTGTGAAAAAAAACAATCACCGCCGAATATAGGGAATTGAATAGTTGTTTAATGTTGTCTGTGGCAAAATCTGGAACGGTAAACCCTCGTGTGTGAAAAACGAAAAAAATCCATGAGTGTGAAATACATTGTATGTTGAACCTAATCGTAGTGCAATAAGAGCCAGTTTTCGAGGAAGTGTATTGAAAAATAAGTATCAAAATAAAAATAAGTATATTATTTCACATAGGCCTACATGGGGACTTATAAAATGTCAGAAGCTAGAACACGGTTGAAATTCGTCTTTTCCCATTAGACGCACCGTAAAGAAACTCCACGGGAAGTTTCTTGCCGGTGTGTCTCTTACAACATACCTTAGTCCCATACATACCCATACGGTACAATTATGGCATGTAAAGAAATAGTACAAAGGCGAACTTAACGTCTTAAACATTCTGTACCAGTCCTCCATGGCTGATGAAAATATAACATGGCAGGTGCATAAAAAACTATTGTAATAGAAAATTTAATTTTAGTGAAAAGTTATAGAAAAGGGGTTTATAAGACAACTCTGCTGCTCTGTATTTGATTAGAAAATAATTGATTTCAAGCATTCAGGCATGAAAGTTATTACATCAGCAGTCCTGGGTATAGCTCGATGATGCCTAAGTGACTGGTCTTCAATCAGGATTTAATCCTAAAATCAGCTAAAACGAGAAAACTACAAGATTACTTACTTTTTAATATCGACGAAGCCAATTAAAATATGTTGATGGCATGAAGACTGGCTTGCGGGACTTACTTTGAAAGTTTGAACAAACATTGCTCGCAAACGGAGGGTGTGTAATTAAGGAATGCATTGAGTACGGGAGGGGTGGGTGTCACCTTCTCACTCACACTATATACGTACTTGAATAGGTACAGGTCTGTTTCTTGCTGATTTGTTAATTGGTTTTATGTCCATGTGTTTGGTTAGTTCTGACATACGTAGAGCTAGTTCTTGGGATCTAAGTAGGTATAATGGTGAGGATATTGTTATAATTAACAGAGGTTCTGAAGTGCGTCTAATTAACAATTTAAAAAAACCTATTGATATCTTACTTAATTGACGACACGATAAGCGCAGTATTTGAGCGATTGGCTGCTGCGCTGCGTTTTGTGAGTGCCGTTTCCCGCACCCGAACAAAATGTATTTATGACTCACAAATAGCAGTTCCGGGCTCGGTTGTTCGTAAAAATGCACCCACGATACAGGAGAAATAACTAGTATGTAGCAATATTATCATTTATATGAAAAGTAAATATTATCATTCTGTTTGGTTCCAAGGAAAACCTAACACAGTGTCTACAAAACCGTCACGCAACAATAAAACTCAAGAGAAACAAAAAAACACAACATTTGAATATTCTTATACTAAACTAATTTCACCTTTACGTATACAATATTCGTATTGTTTTTCCATCTTTCTATCTGCACTTTACTCGATGAACAAGAACAAACTCACCCACAGATATCAACTAAAATTATAACCACTCACTCAAATAACTTCGCGAGGCAATCCATCGGAACCCTGCTGAGCGCCACAGATAACCGGGGGTGGATGCGGCGAGCGATGTTTTCAATTTCCGCACCCTTCTCCCCGGCCCGGGGGTAATTTTATTAAAAACCCGCCGCTTCGGCCTCTGAATATTTATCTCTCCATACATGCTGGTACGTGAGGGAGATGCTAAAAGGGTTGCAGTTTGTTTTGTAACTTTTGAGAGGATCAGATTGGAATGTGGCGAGTTACAAATTATAGCCGAAGCTTGTGAGAGAAGTTTTATTGTGACGAAGATAAATTTTGTTGAAGACAAATTGGTCTTGAAAGATTTTCTATATCGTCTAGGTAGTTACCTGCAGATACTACGTAAACTAACGCATTTTCCTTTTAGGTACTAAGTCATACCTAATACAATCGAATCTGTTTGCCATCATCTGGAATATAAAGAGTCAAACTCTGCTGAGATTCCGTACCGTATAATTGCACATTTCGCTCAGTACACTAGGACTATTTAAATGAAATAAAATACCAAACGCTAAGCAACTAAACATTTATGGTTTGGTACTAATGCGTTACATAAAGTTCCCACTGTTGGGACACAGGCCTCCACCACAGTATAAAAATAATTTTATACTACACCTGCTTGGAAAGTACCTTGATACTTTATCAAATTTACGGTAGAAAGTACGTCATTGCATATCGAATAAATATGCGGGGAGAAAACGCATCTGAGCGGGAGAGAAAAGTGTATGAAAATCCATTTCTTAAATGGTTTTTCTTTTTTAATTTTGGGTAAGACTATGCGCCGGTAACCTAAATATCAAAAGCCAAAAAGTTTTTACAGTGAGTTTTTATCTCCAAGTTCGCAAAATGACACTGGCCACTAGCTGTGTGTTGGATGGTGTCGGGCTGGCAGTGCGACCCTGCGGCGGCAGGATAAACAATTTGAAAAAAGAACATGTGAAAATTGCAGACGCCATTGGCGCCATTTTCAATTTGTGTGTTGTTTGAGGATTCAGTTTTCGTAGAAAGTAAAATAAAACTATCAAAATGATAAGTAGTGATAGTGATGATGAAGATTTTTTAACTCCGCCGCAGTTGAAGGAAACAGCAAAAATACTGATTGATAACTTTTTACCACAGAAATCAATTAAAAAATATTCACTAACTGCAACAATTTCAATATAAATTTCAATTAGTAAAGATTTAGTTTTTTATTTTCCTCGTAGGTGTAGTATAAAGCACTATGTATCACTCGAGAGAAAGTGCGATTCCCGATCTCGGGTGTTTTAAAGCCCTCGCCTACGGCTCGGGCTTCAAACGACACCCTCGACGGTAATCGGTCACTTTCTCCTCTCGGTGAACAATGTACTATTTATTCTGTGCCTCCACTTTATGAGAGAGAAATCTACCACTCGTGCAGTACGGGTTGGTGAATGTCGCATGTCTTCGCATGTCCAGTCCTAGAAGATGGTTCCCTCCCGATATTTTACCTTCACAGTTCTGTGAGCAGTGGTGTTGATGAAACATACGCAAAGTAATGTGCCTGCCTAGGTTCGAGACCACCAAATCAACTCGTAAATCGTGTCTATACTTCAAATTGAATGTGCTATGTTAAGATAACATTTCATCCTTCTTGGTCAATATCTGACATGTTTAAATAACTGGCATTAATTGATTTTGGTTCTAATCTATGCAGCTTTAACTGTCAGTAACTGTCAGTTTGCAAAATGGCGATTCGAAGTTGGATCGGTAAATCGGTTTGTTCATTAGTCTTGTGATTAAAGTGCGTTAGAATTATAAATTCACAGGAAATAATACGGTAAGAACCTAATTAATTTCCTTGTATGTAATAAAACATCTAAACATTTCGTGCTAAGTTACAGGCATCATACAAAATTAGTATTTTCTAGGAGATATAGCGTGTTTTTTGAGGTGAATCAAAATTAAAGAAGATTATATGGTAGTGTTTTGTCGTGGGAAATTGTTAATTATTCTATATGGTCCATCAGCCTTAATTATAATTATAAGATTATACTCTACACTTTAAATCGATGGAATTTGTATCCAACGCTTCAAAGTTCAGGCTGGTGACATCACTTGAAATTTCAACTCACGTATCGTCTTAATTTTTTTATTACGTGACAAAAGCAGTAGAACAAATACTTGTTCATGATTTTTCTTATCTAAGTGACGGACGGTCCAGTAGATTTTGAGTCCATTACATACAAAGCAAAAACAAAAAAATCCAATCTTGCTTCTTCATTATATTAGTAAACACTTAGATATACGCTTGTATTCGTTGTTGGTAAAAATATATCTATCTGATATATTTTTACCAACAACGAATACAAGCGTTAACTACAACTGCTGTAATACAAGCTTTAAAGAAATCAAGCCAATCTTTGGATTACATACTAAGCGAATTTAAAGGCACATCGCTTTTGAACAATTGATCGCCAGTTGTAGCAAACTGATTACTAAGCTATCTCGATTTACAATCTACAGCTTTGATAACATGTCCCAAAAGTATGCTAATTAAACCAAAACCAAGTTTTGAAATGAGCATAATTCCATAGGAACAAAAGTCCAAAGCCATTGTTTTAAAAATTCCACGTTTCTTGCTATAATTATTAAACAACTCATTCCTTTGTGAGTTCAGAACCACATGCGAAGCCGAAACTTCGCAAATTTGCACAGACGTGGCAAAAACATCGCGGGTTCCCAGAACGCCTATTGTCGGTACGTCATTACAACGCGCAATTTTGTCAGATCTCACATCCCCTTTATGTAAGCCAGGGTTATTACAAAACAACGACATCACAATCAATATTACACCCTATCTTCCTAAGCGCAAGACTGCTTTTAGCTTGTGGCATTGTGTAATGCAGGGATCAATGGGATACCCCAGTTATTTCGCTCCGGGTGTCTCAGCTCCAATTTCAACCACGACAGCGCTGTATCGCTTCTATTGTGTGTTGTTTACTAAACGCATTAACTTTGCAGCGCTTTTCGCTTTGCGATGGTTTCAATAGAAAGGTGTTCGGGGTTTTTCAGTTTCATTGTGACGAGAGCCTTTCTGTTTGCCCCGAAATTGAAATCCCGACTATTAGGTATTTACAATGGCACCTTTTTTTCCCGGTTTTTGTTGGAGCATATATTTTTTGTGAAAACCAGTTTGGTGAAGGATCATAAAGAATTTATTTATGACGGTAAAGGCGTGCCATTATGCTATGATTAGTTGGTCCCCGGTAGATAATTACAGATGATGAGATTGTTTTTTAGTCTTTGTTTCTCTTAGTATTGTTTTTTAAGTTTTGTTGTGCTTGTTATGCAAATTGTAATGGGCTAATGGGCTTTACATTGGTGGCATTTATAAATATTTTTTTAAGATTTACACCGCTAGAAATCTCCTTTTTTATTTATGAAAACATTTTTTTTTTTCTATTTTTTTTACATGGCGTTGCTAAATTTTTCCATATCCCTAATACCTACATCACCTTTAAAAATGTTTTAAGTTTTATTACGACATAAAAAAGCTTCATACATTCCATACAATAATCACCGAACATCAAATCCATCGTAAGATCGCCTCAAATTTATTTTTATTACTTCGTTCAAAGGCAGTCGTTACGAATTTTCTAAGCGATTAATTCGTCGGCGACGCTCGGGCAACATCGGGAAGGTTCGATAACGATCACAACCTGCCCACGCGCACATTTGATACCCTCCTAAACTAATGTTAGAGGCATATGTATTAAAATGTGTTCGAGGATTTAAATTAAGCAGGTTTTTGTCGTATGGATTATAATCAACGAATTTGATTGCTTATCGGAGCGTACCTACAGTTGTTAGAAATGTGTTTTTAGACACACTTGTTAATTTTCAAAGTAGTGTAGGTACCTATTTTACAAGCATGATTTTTTTTCCATATTCCCACTCGTATGGAAAAATGTGCAGTTAGGGTCAGAAAAAAATAACCGAACTAAAAATTAATAGAAGCTGTTCAGTTAATCTTTTTAAAATAAGAACTAGACTGAGTTACATCATATGAAAATATGTCCATAAAAATAGCTATTTGTCACAATAGTTAATTACAACTTATTTTTGTGTTTAAAAACATAATTTGATACCTATGAGCTTAAAACAGAATAAATTTATTTAACAATTAGGCAACATAACAACAGATTATGATTATAAATGAACTTGTATAGAGGAACTTAAATTTGTTTTAAAATGAGGTTTTGTACGACAGCTTCATGGTTCGTCGGCCACATCCGCATTAGTTTTGCCCAGGTAGGGCTGCTCCATCGCCGAAACCAAATAACTTGGCTAATGGTTTAAATTTATGTCTTGTGCCGCGAATGCACATGCTAGTGGCACGTATTATTGAGATGATGATTCTTGATCTTAACCAACCCATCACTACGCTGAAGGACCTGTTCCAGCGGTCAGCGATTGCAGTTCCAAGATGTTTTACGAAAGTAGACATTTGTGGAGCGAAGACTCCGTCAACGGATGTAACAAGAGGGGTGAATGTAGTATGTCGCAATTCACAAGCGTTTGAATATTTTCTTATTTTTTCATCTTCGGCGGATTTTAGTACAGAGGCAACAGGACGTGAAATGTAAGAAGGAGCGTCAGTGTCTACAACACGGATATCAAATAACGCCTCCCTCTGAGCATCCCAAACGCCGCGGCATGAAAGGTCTCCACGTAGTCCGCAATCTCCTTCGGAGATGATGGGTTCTTTGACTACGTTTCCCCATGCATGTTGACATAAGTCACAGAACAGATCTCTAATTTCATTATGACGACGTGTTATTAGACCACCCTTTTTACAACATAGAGCATGATCGACATTAAATTCATTGCAGCCGCAGCCATCACATGATTTTGGCATAGAGACTGGTAATCTGTGGTAACGTAATGCAAGTGCGTCTCTAAACTCTAATGGTGACAGATCGAAATGGTCCTTCTTAGTCGGTAAGGTAGATAACCAGTTGGAGGATTTAGTTTTCATTTTTGTTGAAATTGAACGTTCAATCGCTCTTCTCTTGATAGGGGATAGTTTGACTAAGACGGTATCCAAGAGTTGGTCATTGAGAAAGTCTTTCTCGTTGCGGCATTCTTTTTGTGCATCTTTGAGGGATTTATGATGTTGAGAGAGGTCCATATGTGTATTTTCAATCAGAGCATTTGAGAGGACTGCACAGCCTTTTTTTGAGCATACATAGTTTATATTTGTCATTTTTGATAGAGCGGATATTGCTAGACCACCTTTGTGAACGGGTAGAGAGAATAGGTCAGCTTCCAAAGGTGAGATATCGCCTCCTAGTAAAGTGGGTAAAAAATTGGTACGCAGTGTGTTTGTTAATGGTTCGAAGAATTGGGTTACATCATCTAAGACTCTTAAAAGGAATGACCATTGAAATTGAACTGCTTTAGTAAGGGCAGTGTAAGCAGCTTGGGGTGAGTCTTTACAGATAAGTGAAAGTTTTTCTATTGTAGATTGCCAGTTTTTAATTTTCTTGTTCACAAAGTGTTCTTTTCCTTCGCCAATATAACTACCAAGGAAGCGTGATCCAGTTATGATGGTTACTTTAATCCCTTTGAAAATCTGTTGAGCTGTTTGCTTGTCGCTCTCGGTAATGATTAGGTATGATTTTTTATCTTGAGGAAAGTAACCATATTCAGGGCCTATTTTACTCAATTTATCCCACCATTGCCGTAGGTTTCTGAGCTTACCTTGGGCGGAGGAGTCATCTGCATACCAGCATTGGGTAGTTGCTTGTTCTTTTTTTAGTTCGTTTATTATGGGTAGTGTTGCAAGGGCATACAATGGCATGGCAAGTGGATCACCTTGGGTAACTCCTTCTTTGCTATATAATCTCATATCGGAATCACGTATTACAAGTTCTGCGTGACCATTGTAGGTGTTGTATAAGAAACGAGCGCAATGTGGCCAATATATTCTTGCTTGCCAGAGAGCTAACTGTCTGTTCATAGAATTAAAGGCATTATTTGCATCGACGAGTAGCATTCCCCAGTTAGAGCTTGGTTGACATTCTTTTTGGAAAAGATCGTTCATCGCGTGAATAGCACCTTCGATACCGCTGCTTAGTCCACTGCAGAGTTGCGATTGAGCACAGGCTTCGGTGACCTCGGATCCGGTGACTAAAATCATGCATTTGGATAGGATCCTGCGTAGGCATTCGCCAATGCCAATCGGTCTCACACCTGGGCATTTGTCTAGGGCGATAAGTCGACTTGACATAAGAGCTTGTATTTGATTCCATGGCACAAAATTGTTATTTAAATGCATTGTTAATTGTGCTACTGCAGTCCTCAGATGCAGGCTTGCTTCTCCAAATCGTAGCAAGTAATCTTTCCAATTGTCTGATGTGGTACCTGTTGGGCCTCCACCACCGTGCAATTTTCTAGCAACTGATTCCACATGTTCACTGGTTATGTCTACTTCTAGTAATGGAGTCAATTCGGGGAGGCCATCAGGCAGTGTGAACAGTCTTGAATCGGGATTGAATCCGGGGGGGTGCTTTTCTTGCAGTACATTCATTACCGTTTTTCCTGTTACATCAATTTCGTCTTCAGGTTTAAGAATTTTGCTTGTATCTTTTGTCATTAACCAATTTAGGGCTTCACGTGTTTTTCCTCGCTGTATGAGACGGGTGAAATTTTTTGTGACATATTCATTATTATCATTATAATTATTTCTGTTGTAGGAGTTACGGAGAGAGTGGTCTGCTTTCATAGCCTCAGTTATTAGTATATCAATGTTTTCTTCGGCCCATAGATTTTGGCGTCGGTCAAGTAATCTTGTTATATCTTTTGCTTGTTTAACATTTTTCTCTCTTTGTAGCATGACAGCAACGTAAATCAAAATGCGTTCAGAAGGATAGTCTGATTTAACAAGATATTCTATTTCTTCAGCTAATTTGTGAATAAATCTTCTACTTACAGTGTTGGAGGGAAGGTCATAGAGTTTCCCATGAAGGGTGCACACTTTTTCCCATCGTTTTTGCCATATGTCTGTCTTCGATCCTATTCCATTAAAAAACGGGGATCCAAAAGCATCTTCTAGGCATGTTGTGGGTATGGTCTGGGTTATAGCTGGAGGTGGATTCTCAGTATGGGCGGCGCGCAAATGTCGTTGTATTCCATTTACTTTGAAGGTTCTAGGACAATGAGGACACTGCACGGTATTTGATGAGGTTTCACTGTGATTTGCCGAAGTACGAACATTTGTATTCATTTTTTTATTTATTTACACGGTTAATTTTGATATAATACAGAAAAATAAAAGCAGTAATAAATATAAAATACGTAGAAAATTGACAAGAAAATTTTCGCCGTCTTGTCAATTTCAAATTTTTTCTTCTTTTTTTTACCTATGAGCTTTGTCCATTGCAGTCTCGGCTGCATTTAACAAATGACTACAATACTATTAGGCCTGTACAAAAACTCGTGTAGTTCAAGTACCTAGTATGTTCACACTATCATCTGCAACACGTCGCCGTATTCCTCTACTTTTGAATATTTTTCCTCTTTCATTCTCCCAAATCCATTGAACAGCGTATACAACTTTAGTACCACTTCATAGGACTTCGGTTAACCCAAAAATATGCAACGATATATAAAATGATATAATGTCTATTATACTTTCCAGCATACTTGCCTACCTGAAACTACCCAAATTCGCAGCGTCAACAAAAAAAACGTTTTATATACGTGGCATGATCCAAACAATTTGCATCTACATAAACACCCATTCGAAAATATTCAGCACTTTCACTTCCACTTCTATTTATTTTAGGCTACCTAGCTTTTGCGTGCGTATTCGCCCTCTTAAATATGGAAAAATGCCGTACCTATCCTGTATCGTAATCTAGGTATACCCTTGCTCCAACTGGCAGCTGAATCCTTTCCAACAAATCCTCTCAGCAGTTGACCATTATGCGCAACACTATACTTCAGGAAAAAAAGTCATTACCCTCATTAATTAAGCGCAAGTCAAGTGATGTGATTGGCTGTTGAAAATCGATTTAGCCAATCAGAACAGCTAACGAACGTTTCGCATTTTTAACGATATTTAAGGTGTACCTATTAGTCCTGTCCAATATATCATATTTACTTCGGTGGCCATACGGGACACTTTAGTTGCTCCCACCACAGCCACCACCTTAACGGGGATCTCCCCTCTTCGTTTGCGCAGTTGATAAGTCCATTATCATCTCCTTAGCCTATTCCTAACTATAATGGGCAATCCCATTATAGTTAGGAATAGGCTAAGGAGATGTCCTCCAGTCTAACTGGATGCAGTACCTACCTAGGGGCAGTTCAAGTATTACGTAAGCACATTTTTTGCAATTATTAACCCCCTCCCCCTCGTCAGCAAGAGTAAGCAAAACTCTTACCCCTCCCCCCATACTTACGTAAACATTAGTACAATTGATTGATTCATGAGCAGCAGTTATAAATCTAGAAATAAGGAATAGGTTTGGAATAGAAGTCTGTAACGAACATAATATTGAAATAAACTTTACTGACACGGAATTCAACAATTCATTATTTGTAGAAATCCCCGAAAATGCATTTCGTTTTGAAGCATAGATAATGTGTGTTGCTATATGTGTAAAAAAATAAATATTTACTGCTGATGTAATCACAATCTAGATCCCCCCACCCCCCATATCATCAAAAATAAGCAAAGCAAAGACCCCCACGCCCCCTTTAGTGCTTACGTAATACTTGAACGGTCCCCTACTAGTGTGTTTCACATGGAGTGACTCTCTTTCTGACCTCCACAAATCAGTAACTGGGTAACACGACATCCCTCGGCAAGACTGGGGTCGAACTATCTGGCTTCCCTGTACCCGTAGGGACTCGCAATGATGTACAGACGCTAGCACATCAAGCTACAACAATCTGTCAAATTTCTTTAACAGATTTTCAACTTTATTGTTAACCGACTTCAAAAAAAGGAGGTTTACAATTCGTCTTGAACTTTTTTTTTATGTATGTTACCTCATAACTCGGAGACGGCTGGACCGATTTGAAAAATTCTTTTTGCGTTTGAATGGGTATACTTTCTAGTTGGTCCCATTGTTACGAAATCAGGATCTGATGATGGGATCCTGGAGAAATCGAGGGAACTCTTCAAATATTATAGGCACACCTATAGCGTTTTGGGTATTTCTTATAGTACCTTGAGCAGTTGCTTCCGAAAAGTACCATTTGGGGAAGTTGAACTGATGATGAAGACCACAGATGGCCATTGAAACTCCTCAATAATAAGTATTTCGTGGATTGCGATTCGATTACTTGAGTACGGATGTTAAACACTTTATGCTCGTCACAATACATATGGTGAAGTAGAGCTGATGGTCAAATACCAGGAGAACTCCTCAAAAATTAACGGCTATGCACAGGGAAAAGCAATATTTTGTAAAAGGTGATAAGTTGTTGACATTATGGCTTTTGTAACCAGATAAATTACACACCAACCCACTAAAAAGCGTGAAAAAATTTTTTTGCAAAAAATAGAACCGACTTCCATATCAAAACACTACAAAGCTAAAAATAACTTTAATTTCGGAAGGCGGTGTGAAAAAAAAAGGAAAATCCAAAACCAATAACACCGACTTCCGAAATTAAAGTTATTTTTAGCTTTGTAGTGTTTTGATATGGAAGTCGGTTCTATTTTTTGCAAAAAAAATTAAAAAAAAATTAGGTTCAAGGTTGATTGGGAAAATTTGACAGTTTCGGGTAGCTTCATGTGTTGGCGTCTGTTCAAATGCTTTCCGAGACGTAAAGGAAGCTGGATTTGTTACGATGTTCACCCATCCACAGGCCGACCTCGGAAAGCGTTGTTTAATCTTGAAAATCGACTCGTACGTTGGTTATTATTTAGCCATGAGCTTTTTTCCTAGTTGATAGGCTTGCGTTTGACCATAATCTCACCTGATGTTAAGCGATGATGTGGTCGAAGATGGAGCACACTTGCCTGGAAGTAACTTATTCACTCTTGACTTAAAGTCTCCCAGGTTGTAACTTTCAGGAAACACAGACTTCGGCAGAGAATTCCACTCCTTAGCCGTACGCACAATGAAAGTATTCCCAAAACGTTTTGTCCGTTCCGTATGGGTGAGATGTCCATCATGTAACGATGGCGCATTGCCGTTTGTCTTGTAGTCCGATGATGGAACGGGCTTGGTGGAAGCTTGCTAAAAATATATAGGTACCTACCTATATTTGATCAGTTTATAAAGCAAGTTAATTTACATTTTCGGCCAAAATTCTCATGTTCTGTTTAACAAAAATCAATCCGCAAAATAAAAAAGAAAGACTGGAGCAGATGCAACATTTTGGCCGGATGAATAATCCAAGCTGACGCTTATAGGTAGGTAGACCAACCAATGCGAGCGAACTACATTTAGGTAGGTATATTTTTCGTCACTGCTCAGGTTTGAGAAGCTGAGTCATTCGATCTTAGTCCAAGAACAAGTCTCGCGTTTTCTCGGAAAACTGGCGATGAAGAACATAAATTCGCGTTAAATTCTTAAACTATGGCCGTTAACTTTGAAACGATGGCATCACAAAATTTATCAGATATTCCATCATAGGCAAAGCTACACAAGATCAATTCAAGTTCTCTAAATATATATTAAAGACAGTTGTTTTGCTTCACTAGGGATTAGTGATTAGTGGGTGTTTGGGGATTGTTTGTAAATCTTAAATGTTCAAAAAGTTTTAAGCCTAGTTCGAATAGGGACTTACCTATATGACTTTAGATTATGTTTTTTGATTAAGTGGGACAAAATCAAGCAAGACAAGTTTAAAGAAAGAGTGAACAGGCATCATCTGGTTTCGCTTGTTCCATCGTAGACCTCACCTAACGTTTACCACCATGTTCAGGTGTGACCGGAAACAAGAGCGGGCTCATACGTAATTTAAAAATTTATTTAAAAATTTAAAAATTTATTAAAAATTTAAAAAAAGTACCAAATCATTCGATTTCAATGTTAGTAAGGATAACCCTGACATACCACAGGTTACAGGGATGACAGATTCCCACGCGCGCTTCTATGACTCCAAAGAAGCGCGCGTGGGACACTACGCACTCTTTCAAAGAAGTTCCTAACTTTCGAGTCAAAGCCTGCTGCGACAGACGCCGTACCACACACACCAGGGTGCTTTTAGTGAGTAGGAGTCTTACAAACTAAGTACCTGTATTCAAAACTTTTGCGAACCGAGAAAAAAAAGGTCTGCTATTCAACCACCACAACTCCACATAGCCACAACGGCGGCCAGATGAAAAATGCCGAATGTGAGATGAAGTAAATACTGTGCACTAGGTAGGTACTGTTTTGTTGTCTTCCTCGTCAAAACTAGTCTCATAAACAAACTCTCGAAAGTGTCAAGTATGCATACGGATTGGAGGTATCTATTTACGTACGGATTTAAATGCAGTTTTCAGCAATAGACAGATTGCAGATTCAAGAGCAAGGTTTATATTTATAATACGTGCATATTGGACCGCCACGCAGGTCTAGTCGTCGTAGCCGCAAATTCTAACCACTAGGTCTAGGCAAAAAGTGCAATTAGGTTTTTCTGACAGAAATTTCCCCGTAGTAGCCCGGACTTTGGAAGTTAGCGGCGTGATACTCCCATGCTTCAGAAAGTCATCAAGTCGTTTTTCCTGCGCCTGTCTCTTCGGTCAGATTGCCGTCCCATCGGGCTATGAGAGCAAAGGAACGGAGTACAACTGTACCACTAATCTGTACACAACTGTACACAACTGTACACAACTGCCCACATACTTGTACACTATACCTAATATCTCCTGCGCCGCTGGCTGGAATTTTAAAGATTTGTATAGAGATGGCGTATAAAACACGTTTTTGTGCGCGCTTATATTGCAAACGGCTAAACCTTACGAGATGGATAAGCATAGGTGTATTACGGAATTGTATATATGTATATTAACATGATCTGCAAAATTATCCGCTAAAGAATCTATCTCCTAAGGTTAACCGACAGTCCTATTTTTATTGCCTATAGATTACAAAAAATATAGGTATAGGTTTACGAAGCTATTTTAGAACTACAGTTTTATTCCTTCTCAAATAAAATACGTTAGCAACATTGTGCATTTAATGTAAATCAAAATTGTCCTTTACAGCATATAATTTAAATGAGAATCTCAGAAGATATCCGATTTAAATTAAATTGCGGGAACAGAGCGGCCGTCTGTCGTCGGGCCATACCTAACTTATCTAATCATCATATTATTATTGATCACTCCATATTGAAACCACATATTGTGAGGCTCACCGACCGGTAAGGACCTCGCCCGGGTCAACGGATGTAGTGTTCCACACGCGCCTCGAAGGGGCCGACAGGGCGTTGGTACCTATATATGCATTGTTTGAACAAAATAAGAAACCAAAGACGAAGTAGGAGTTTATAACAATCATGAACCGATGCATTATAATTTAACGCCTAGCTGATTTCAGCCATCATACCTAATGCGAATTTGTTACATATACCTAGATTATGGCAACAGCCGCACGGGCTTCAAGGTTAAACGACGAACCTGGCTAAAACCCAACGTGCCCCTTTAGTTGCCCTTGTGGTCCGATGCAGCGGTATCTCGTTAACACGTTCACTGTCCAGTTGCAATATGCGGTATCTCGTTAAAAATTCCCGGAACCCGGCAGGCCTGGCCTTATCGGGCACCGCCTTTAGTGCTGACAGCTCTACCTATGAACCGCGCGTGGAACTCGACTCGGGAACACTAGATAACCTCAGACATTAACCTACAATCTTCAGGATGTGGAGCTCCTACGCAAACTTTCTGAAATACAATCTGTAGAAGACCGACAGGCAAGCAATGTTTCGCCCGTGAACCAGGTTGTGAAGCTTGTCTGCCAACACCTCGTTGACTATGAGTCTTTTAGCTCTGCGTCCAACCAAGTCAACTTCAGTTTCAAAAGACCTCTGACTTTGTTCCGGTATATCTTGATGAAGTTCATGATAGAGCAACTCGACCCCTAAAAACCGAAGATAGTAATTAATGACCCCTGTCCAAAACTTCGCTATCTTCGGCTCGCCGCGTGGTCTGTCGTAGTAGGTAGGTATATATCTACTACATACCTACATCATCTTGGCGGACGTTAACTATGAGCCGTGTGTATCTTAACCTGCGTGTCTAGTGACATGAAACCGGTGAGTAATTCACAAAAATATGTAAAAGGACTAAAAAGAGATAGAAATCTAACACGGTGTCCCTATTAGGTATACCTCCCCCACATTTTGAAGGAGCCTAAAAACTATTAACCACCTCCCTTTTATAATTTAACTAGCACTTGCGTAATTTACTGATGTTTCCATAACCCAGAAAATAAATAATTTTGCAACGATTTCGGACATAATATTTGTCTATTACGACAGATTCATCTTTACTGACTTTCTAGCCTAATCTTAGCAAAATCGGCTAGGTAACGCTCGCGTCCGCGGATTACGGGATTGTTTGAGTTTGCGGGAATGTTCTACTTAACGAGATACTGCGGCCCGTAACTCATGGGTTTTAGTCAGTAAAAGTGCGGAGCGGGAAGAGTCATTTGTTGATTTTCTGAAACAAAAGAAACTACAAACCTTCACAGAGACGTAATATGTCCCAACAGAAGGAACATTACGGACTGATAGCACTTACACTAATGGTATTTGTATGTTGAAAGTGCTAAAATGCCCCATTACTGCAGCCTCGATGAGGCGTCCTTTTACCAGTCGTCATTACAGCGCATGTATAAACAATTTTCGTGGAAACCGAAGCAGTCTTATAACTACCCTGATAGGTAAAACCGTTCATTTAAGTATGGCTAATTCGTCCGTGATTTGTCATTGTCTCTATTCGCACTGCCGCTGTTTGATTTCGTTTGTTGTAGGTACTGTTGCTGCTTCTAGGGGCTTTTTATACTGAATCGTAATGATTCTAGCAGCCTTTGTTCTTCAGCACTTCTTCGCCCACTGTACGGCTTTTGCCTCCCAGATGCTCTCTCTCTTCAAATAGCCGTGTTACAGGCATTTCTCGGCCACAAAGCTTCTTTAACCAACACTGAACAGGGCCTATTTGGCACAGCCGCGAGGCACACGCAATGCTGTTTGTTTAATTGATTGTTTTTATTTTATTTGCATTTTCTTTCTTACCCTTTGCCATCGGAGATCCCACGGTTACTCCATCAGCCCCCTACTTACATCATTCCTCTTTATCGTCATTTGCGCTCTATAGAAAAGCCACTATCTGAACTGGAGCTTTTCGTTTGAAATGCGATATGCCTATAAGAAAATGATTTATTTTAGCCTATGAAATGCAAACGCAGATAGGTGACTAGTGGTTACGGTTCCTTGCGAGTAACTCGTGGCTACCCAGTCAGGTACGTTACTTTGTAGAATACCTATAGATTCACCACTGTTCTCAAATCTGTGGAGAAAAACATCGTGAGGAAACCAGCATGTTCCGCACCGGGTCCTTGTGGTTTACAGATCATTCTCTCTCACAGAGAGGAGGTCTATATCCCATTAGAAACGTTATGTGCTGAATTATTATTAGCCTATGAGCCGACGCGGGGTGATGAATAAGATGTTACGGACTGCAATGTTCTGGCTTGAAGCCATTGTCTACTGATTCATGAGAATAGCATTCATACAGCAACCGGTTGAGTGTTGAGAAATGACATCATGCCTGCATCATCATTGACAGCGCTGTTTCTATAGGCAATGGTTTGAATTTGGTCTGTTTGTTGGTTAGATTTGCTGTTGTGAGAACGCTGTTTTCAGTCAAAATCTAGAATTCTGGCATAGAAGAGCGTTTGTTCTATCGTCTCAAAGAAAAACTTAGTCGTCTTCTTTATGCTCTTGAGATATAAGCTGATATTTAGAAATGTTAGAATAAACAACGAGATAAACTGATACATCATCAGCTCATTAAGCAGTCAATCGATGCCTCGATCAAAAACATCATCAGAAAAACTGACAGCTCTATCAGTTCCCCGAAAACTATAGTCCATTCAAACCGCATCCCATGCATCAAACGTGACAGTTTTAAAAATAAATCGCGCTATCTAGCGGACGTGTGGACGGCGACGCAAGCTGTGTATCTATTTATCGCGCCATATCGCTCCCTACAACAATACAGACAAAATAAATAAATGTGCCCGAGCCCGGATCCGGCGACCCTTCTCTACGCACGTAATCCATTCCAAAATGTCCGTTTATTCTTCTATGTGAGCCGCTCTCGGTAAAAAACAACGCGTGAAGATCGACCGAGCACCCGTGCGAGAGGGACGGAGATACTCGGCGACCGAACAGCAACGGGCGGGGCACCGCGTCGCACTCTCCCATTGGCCAGCTTCGCGAAGCGCCCGCCGCCCGAGTTCCACAGCCAATCACAACAAATCTTGTTTCTCACGTCCCGCACCCCGCGGGCCCAAAATACCGACCTTTCACGAATGCCAACCCGATTCGATACGACCGAAAATGCCTTAGTTACTTCACGCGCGTACTGTTGACTGGTCGCTTTCGCTCGTTTCCAGCGAAAATACTAACAAACCGTTCTCGCCAAGTCTATACTCGCGGCTGGTCGTTACGCGAAATTTGCATCGCTTCAAGTGGTTGACATACATCAGCTGGTTGATTCAGGTA
This sequence comes from Tholera decimalis, assembly GCA_943138885.2. Taxonomy (NCBI): domain Eukaryota; kingdom Metazoa; phylum Arthropoda; class Insecta; order Lepidoptera; family Noctuidae; genus Tholera; species Tholera decimalis. Next base: position 33,117,852 of record OW964556.2, on the reverse strand, counting down.
TTTATTATATTTTTGTGTACAGGTATTCCCTAACATGTAATAATTAGGGTGGTGAAATTAGTTTTTCGATATCTATCAAGAATCGTGAGATAAACGAGTATTTTCGGGTCGGATGATTGAACGTAAAAGCGGTGTCCTCGTAATCAACGTAGGCCGTTCGGAACGGCAACGTCGCGCGTAAATAATAGGGTAGGCGCTCGGTGTTTCTCTCGCAGCTGGCGCACAGCGGCAACGTCGCGCGCCGGCTTCATTGTGCCTCCGCCGGCCGCGTGCCGCGCTCCCGTGCCGCCGCCGACTCGAGCGAGACGCATTCACTACGCAATATACCTACAATACCGACTCGACAGCGTACTCAATCACAATATTACTTTGCATTTGCAATTAAATACTAACTTAGGGTTATTGTTAGACCCTGTCATACTACTTAACTATTGTTTACTGCTTATATACTCAGGTATATACTTTGTTATTTACTTTTGTATGTACTATATAATAGATATGTATTTAGTCGTATCTTCACAGTACAAAATACTCGTAACGCCAATTTGAGACTTCCGTAATGATTACTATAGTATAGTTCCAGTGGATAATAAGTTTGAGCGCTGAAAACACAAAAGTGATGAAAATAAAACTTGTTTACAGAATATCGAGCGAGTGTTGGCGGACTCGTGGCGCACTCTGTCGGCAAGGAACGTAGTGCGGCAGGCGGGGAGCGCGGGGCAGGGGCTTCCTCCCCCTACTTCAGTTTCGGCCGTGACGTTGCGAGGAGAGGACGCGCTGCTGCGTGCCGCGAAAAAGGATCGTTCGCGCGGCAACTTTGAACAGTGACACTGTGAAGGAGTGTGTTGTGACAGAGAATGTGTATCGGATTGCAGTGCGCTACCAAACGGATGCAGTGATTTGGATCACAATACTCGGATTGCAGTGATTTTGGATTTGGATTTTTCACTTTTCCAACAATCAAACTGGGGATGCATAAAATGGAGCTCGGTGACAGCGTGTACGCCGCTGAGCGTATCATGAAGAAGAGAATTAGAAAGGTGAGCTTTATTTCTTTACAAAACATTGCCGTAACACATTCTAACCTTGCGAAACTTGCATGCGAGATCACATATCAGTGGCGGGTTCGATTGGTGGCTTTATTTGTAAACTGCTTGTGTCGCAACATGCGAACGCTTGATTGTTTTTGCTTGCACCGAATTTCAAAACATGCTTTTATAACGCTTTATATAAAATGCATGGCTAAGCATGATCTTGGTTGTTGTTAAGATTTTATTTATTAATCCCAGTATTGTGATGTGACGGCAGCTGTTCAGAAATTATCGCAAGGGTTTTGTGTTCCTTTTCACGGGTGTTTTTCGATTCTTATTATTATCAGGATTCCCCTTACATAAGTCTGTATAGACTGGGGGCCGCAGTGAGAAACTGAATACTTCTTTATAATCGGGCCCTTCTCGAGATTACATTAAGTTTTTGACAGTAAACAAGTTTGGACGAGCCGTGTAACCTTGCCATATTGTAATATGACTTTTTTCATTATCTTTTTCGGAGTTCCCCGTTACTAACCTGATCCCGATATTGATAACAATAAATTCTGCTTTTAGGTTTAGTTTTTTGTGTTTTAATTTTCCTAACTGCATGTCGGGTTCACTTTGGGATTCATTCAGTCGCCGGTTGTGCTTGTAACGGATCTTTGGACTCAGCAAATAGGTTCATTGGGTGACTTATCATCTGCCATATTTGCTCAGACTTAAATGGTTCAATTGAGCATTCAATACTATTGGAATTAAAGACGTTATAAGGTTGACGACTGACATGAATCCCACTATTTTTTGTAAGTAAAACAACAGGTCGCCGGTGAAGTTAAGTGTGCAGTCGAGATGTCGAGGAGTTTATAATAAGGTAAGTGCAAAGAGTCATGTGGAAAGATTTGCCAATATGAAATCTTAGGTAAGACTAATCGCAGAATAAACATTGCTTGTTATTTTATTTTATTTATTTGGCTCACCAACAATTCTAACATACTGATACAAATATATGAGATAACATTCAGTAGATTTAAAGACAAGTGTATAAATTTCTTTTAAGTAAGCACATCATGCATTACCTACATATGAGTTGTATGATTGCCTATTTACAATATCTCATCTAGAGTACATACTATTATATATATTTTATGGTTATAAAACCATTGTCTATGATTCAGGACTTTGTTCCTATATTCCTTACTCTTGCCGTCCATTGTGAAAAGACCGATGTTTAAGTACTTCTAAACTTTTTTTTTTCAAGATTACTTGAAGATAGTATCTATTCAGTTCTTTTGATGGTTTAAGAGTTAAGACTATTTTCTCCGACTGGAAATATCGAGATGCTAGTATCTTTTTCTTTTAAATTTGCTGTTCAATTAGCGCTTTTTTTAAATACGACAATTGTCCCTCCTGAAATTTACCGATTTTAATTAAACCGATTCAGTGTTCCTTTGCCGCTGTTTAGAAACTGGCAAATAACATGAAATAAGTGTGGGAGTGCTATCTTTTTCTTGACCAAACTGTTTGCTATTCCTTTTTTGAAAGAATAGATCTCAATAATAATACCAAATTACTTTTCTAATTTAAAATGAATGTCTTAAGTTTTGATTTTTAAGTGAATTATATTCACGGTATAGAATAACTATATTAATAATGGCGATACAGAAAATGGCATTTCTTTCCAATGATCTACAAACTATTTGATCCCGTACGCAAATTACCTTTATTTAAAAAAAGAGATAAATGGAAGACTTTTAAGGGTTAGTTCCCAAAGTAAGATACATTTATCAAAACATTGAAGTGTAGTGGTAAATAATGGACTTTTTGTGTGGGAATTCAACTGCCATACGCCTTCTAATTTTATCCTTATCGTGTTCTTTTTATTTCACTTAAATCGGTTTGTATTGACACTCGTGGAACTCCTATCTATTTCCATTTGTTTGTTTAACTTTCCCGCGGTTTGTCACTTCGGAGAACAATAATTAGGAGGTGTACGGCTAGCGAAGTATCAGTTAAGTAACAATAAGATCAAGTCAGGAAGCAGTGTTTAAGTAATGGTTACTTTGTAATTCAACCCTAAACTTGAATGAATAATTTTTTTAGAAGTTTACTACAGAGTTTATCACATTTTAAAATACGTAGATTAAAACCTTTTTCGTCTTATCGTTCTCTTTTCTATCATAACTTGCATTATTCGCAAAGCGTAGGATGTTTCCAACCGCCCACCAAAATACTATCCACATTGACACACGAAAATGAACCTAGTTTACACTGCATAATTTGTATTAAAGCGTATCTTATCCATCTTCACAATATGATTAGAAATCCATCAGCCGAAACTCAATGAAAAGAATCTTAAAATACTGGGAATTCTCTTTCATTTTAAATTCTGATCTCGATGTTTTCTTGTAAAAAATAAAATACGTTTCTGATGAAATTTTCTTAGAAGTCTGACTATTTCATAATAATACAACTCCAGATTCTGTTTCATAGAAAGGCAATTTCTATATCTATTTCATTGTACATAATTTACAAAGCAAAACAAAGCTCTGACTAAAATAAACTAAAAAGAAAACCGAATAAAGAAACCAACTACAAAGTCTTCAACTCTATCTGCTGGTAATGTACCCAAGAGGCTGGCGTCATTGCCACGTTAACCTGGGGGTCTTTCAGTCAATAATGAATAGGTTACTTCCTGGTAAGTGTGTTTCATCTTCGACCACATCATCGCTTCCCATCAGATGAGATAGTGGACAAACGCTAACCTATCATCAATTAAAAAATCCTTTGAAAGGCTGCGAGCACAAAGTCACCATGATCAAAGGGTTTTAACCCCAAACGGTTCGAAAATATTAGTTACCAATTAGGCTCCTGTTACACTTTCACACGTCAATCTTTGTTATATTAAAGTAGACAAGTCTTGTGTTTCCTAGATGTCTACAATAGGAATTTGAATTAAATTAATTAAGGGGACTACCTTGCCCAACGACCTTGAGGATTTGAAAACTTTACGGGCATTTGGCCCTCTACCGGCTAATATCTGTACCACAACGAAAGACACGAAAAGTGTTATAGATTAAGGATACAGACACGGCGCGATGTCGTCTTTGCCTATTTAATTTTGTTCTCTGAGAGGCTTACTACATTTTTACTATTCCTATTTATCTATACATAATAAAACTGTAGAAGTGTCAGTTCTGTACATAGAAAATATTAAAAAAAAACTCATGTTACTGAATCGGTACCAAACACGAAAATGTTATTTAAAAAAGTTGTCTGTCTGTTTGTTCAAGCATCAGGAAAAAACTATCGGTTAGATTATGATAAAATTTTGTATTATTATACTTTAACATCCTGGGCACCACACTGGATGCTTTTATTCCTGAAAAGTACATACGATAAAAACAAACTTAATTTTATGGTTTAGTTGGAAGGGTTTATCCCTAGACACGATTACTGTACCAACCACAAATAATAAGTTTGTCGTACGTTACGTCACCCGTAGTGGAGGTCACTAACGTTTTACGCTGTTAATGTGGGGCCGAAGGTCGAATTTAGCTTGAACCATTCGTGACGCCACTGATCGCAACCAATCCTATAAGTACAGAGTCTCGTCGGGCCGCGCGCGTGAATCTTATGTTATAAATACATTTTTTTAATATTCGTCTGTTTGTCTGTCCTGACTGAACGAAATCACGGGAAACGTTAGTTATGTTATTATATTGTTATAGTTTTATGTTATTTTACTCATACTATAAATGCGAAAGTTTGTGAGGATGATACACCTGCCTATTTCTGACCTTAACTAAGATTACCTTGTTCACGGTTGTTTTGTTTAACTCGGCTGCTACCACATATTACATTTTGAAGGTATGAGGATGACCAGCTAAATGCTACCGGATCTCTGTAATGAACATAGGTAAGATGGCCTAGTTTTCACTTGTTATTTTGTTTAGCTCGGTTGCTACCACATATTACATTTTGAAGGTATGATGATGACCAGCTAAATGCTACCGGATCTCTGTAATGAACATAGGTAAGATGGCCTAGTTTTTACTAGTTCTCTTATGTAGCACAGGTGCTACTACTACACTTGCTATAAAATCTCTTTTGCGATAAAGTTACCTGATTTTAGTTATAAAAGTAGGATTAGGTATCTAGATTTAACTATTTGATTTATTTGATATTTCTATAAAATAGAATAGTAAAGTTGCATATCTGATAAAAACTGGGGCTGGTATACATAAAAACAGAAAGTTAGTGTATAAGTATAATAATGATTCCGATAACAAAATTTCAAATTAAACTACTAAAACTGATCAAAATCTAAGTATCTAGAACAGGTTGGCTTATTATGTAATGTAATTGGTGTTGAAGGTGACTGTTGGTCGTCAGTAACAGTCATATCGAGCTCGCCGATTTTGTCTTCAGCTGGTAAGTTTTCCTTATTATGTTTATTTTTTCGGTCTTTTTTATTTTTCATAACTTCTATGATATATGGTGAATTTTTTATTTCCATATTACGGGTATGCCTTGGATCTAGAAGCTCCGGCAAAATACAATTTAAATAAAATGTACATAACTTACTTCTCATTTTCGTCTCAAAAAACTCATCATCACTATAAATCTAGGAGTTCTAGCCATTCGCTTGACTCACTCTGCAAAATCGTTTGTTTTTCAATTCTTCTTCTGTCTTCATCACTTTTGTTCAAATTTAATAAGAAATTTACTTTAATTTACTGACTTCAGGCTGAATGCTTTGATCCCCGTAATCTTTATTTGTTCTTGCCCGACAATCGTTTATAGGTCGATTTCTATATTTTTCTGCATTTTAACAAGCTTCTTCTTTTTTATATTTATTATCCAATGTGCGCATCCTGCCTTTAGGACTTAGCCCAACAATTGTTTTATTTATATAAAACAATTGTTGGGTAAAAAAGTAACTTTAATACAAAAAGGAAACCTGTTTCTGTATTATTACAGAAACAGGTTTCCTTTTTGTATTAAAGTTAACCGCAGACGCTGAACATCGAGTTTGGTATCCACGTCGGTATGAATAATTTACTCGTTTACCACCAACAAATTTCGCCACTATGCTATGAAATTTTTTCACGATGTTACTGTCAACATCATGAATAAGGCTTCTGGAATGCCCTGCAATAATATTAATAAAAAAACATTCTTTGGCATAAGGAACTAGTGAAAAAACCTTCTGGCAAGATTTGAACATTTAGCGGATTGCTACAAAAATGACTTTTACATTTTGTATGGTTACCAAAGGCGTTAAAATGTACCGTTTGTATGTCTTCAAAAAGTTTTTGAGTGCAATAATCTATGTTTTCCAGTGAGTCATGATATTTTCTGCTTCATTTACGAATTGCCGATCTAATGCTCATGATGCGTTTTTTTGTTATTAATTTCCTAAAATGCATGGGGTATTTTGTATCAGTGATCAGGTTATCCAGTTTGTTGCACAAATTTCTTAGAAGGTGGTTCCTACATTCTACCTTTTCAACGGTAAAAAGAGGGTAAGGTCTTGCTTCCAATATTTTTGCATACGTGCTAGAATCCCTATCAGAAATAAGGCGACCGTAAATTAAACCATACATATCTATAGATGCCTTAAAGCCTCCTACTAGTATTGTAGATTCCATGGCAGTTGATGGACCCGTAAAATTTTTGAAACACTCGTGACGTCTTGGTTCTAGGTTTCTATTATGGTCCTGCGTACATATACTGCAATATTTATTTTTAATACCGAGAAATAAAATTTTCTTCTTTTCTCTACCTATTATGGGTGCAGCTCCTGACAATGCTGAGTAGTTTTTTTTTATATGATCTTTTACTCCAACATCCATCTACAACCACATCTATAATAGGAATACCATCTTTGCTGACGCGACCTTTTTCTATGGCAATTCTTTTTTCTTCTTCGGCAGCTTCATTCATGGATAAACTCAGTGCTTTATTCCAATTATTCGATACAGTGTCATGCCGCTTCTGATATAAATGTTCAGTTATCATAGGTAAGTCAATTGCTGAGAAAAGTTCTTCTAATTGCGAATACCCAGTACCAATTGCAACTGCACCCACGACGACTGCTGTATTTATATCTAAATCGCTAGTAACATTATAAAGGGAAAACTTTTCTTTACACATGAGACATTCTATTGTAAATTTATATTCAAGACCAACACGTTTCTCTTCTACAAGTTTTAAACTTTGTATACCACAGTTAAAAACACCATGACTGCCTATTACTTGAATTTGAGAAAAAGAATGAGCTATGTCAATGATGCGTCTTCCATAGATATTCTTTGATTCCTTTTCTTGTGGAACTTCTTCAATAATAAAATCTGGCAAATTTCCTTCGTCGTGTTCAGGCTGCAACAAACATATAAAGATCAATTATGAACTATTCTTCATTTTGATAGATATGATACAAAAAAAATTGGCGAAGTGCGAGTCAGACACGCCCATGAAGGGTTCCGTAGTAACTACGCAAAATAACTTTGTTTTTCATAGTACTTATTTGTATGAATTACAAAGTTATATTTCCGGTTTTAGAAAATATGCCATATCTCAAAAACTTTTTAACTGATCTTGTTCAAACTAATTTTTTTTTTGAAAGTTTACATTATGATCTACAGCATAATTTTTTTAGATTTTTCCCTCCATTATTATAGAAGTTAGAGGGTGGGGGGGTGGTACACATTTTACTACTTTGAAAGCGTATATCTTTTAAACGATTGACTTTATGAAACAGTGATTTTAGAACCTCAATGTCATTTTTAAAGACCTTTCTATAGATATCATACACATGCGTGTATGGTATATAAACTGAAATTTCATGGAAAAAAAAATGTCAGTTTCAGTTCTATGTTTTGGGAGCGGGGCTTAAATTTAAATATTCTTTTCTTAAAATCAAAAAGCGGTTTACAGAATACTCTAATCTACCTACCAAGTTTCACATATAAAGGCCTAATAGTTTTGGAATAAATTGGCTGTGTGAATAAAATGTAATATACATCAAAATCAGTATAATATAAGGTGTATCTATTCATACACGAAAAATTTTAAGAGATATCCACCATCCACACTAATATTATAAATGCGAAAGTAACTCTGTCCGTCTATCTGTTACCTTTTCACGCCTAAACCACTGAACCGATTTAGATAAATTTGGCGTGGGAATAGTTTAGGACTCTGGCAAGGACTTAGGATAGTTTTTACTCCGAAATTTCCACGGTATCGGAATTTACACGGGAATAACATCCCAGGCAAACGAAGTCGCGGGCGAAAGCTAGTACTGATATATGGGACTGGACTGGTGAGGCGCGGGCGCCGCGAAGGAGCGACTGCCACCCGCCGCTGCCGTCTCAAATACCGTCGCCTGCGTAATTAGCGTAATGGATGTTTTTTAAATAATATGCCTAGATATATATCTTTTGTTGATATGACTTTTTACCAGCTATAGGTATATTCTCTTAAAATATTTCGTGTATGAATATATAAGACATACATACATATAGGACGCTTTATATGAAACTTTTTATTTCTTCGATGGTTCACTTGAAACTTTGTGTATAGGTTCCTCAAATGACGTAAGTGAGCACTAAGAATGGACTTCTCCCCTTGGGGGTAAAAAAGGGGTATGAGATTATGTGAATCTTTTTGTTTCTTCAATGGATTCGCTCACTTGAATGGAAGTACATAAGTAAGGTCAGTAAATAGTTTAATTCAGGAACAAATTAGAACAAAGTTCCTCAAATTTTATATGTAGATAGCTGAAACCTTGGAATTATAGGTAAGTTTTTTATCCTAAAATTCCCACGGGATCGGGATTTACACGGGAAATATATCTCATGCGAGCAACAGCTAGTAAAGTATAAAGAATTACAGCAAAATAGTTGGTCTGAAAACCCTTGCGATTTGGTAAATGGCCTTAAAAATTTGTTGATAACATGACATTTTTTTTGCTGAGCGCACTTTTCGCAACAACGAATCATCAAAATCAAAACAATCAATTCTAAATCAAACAGGTTTTTAAAGATAAATTACACTCTTACACGGTTATAACAATTTAAAATAAAAGTAAATAGAAGCAGGTCGATAAATAACTCACCGACACAATCTGTAATACTTCCTCCGCAACTACCATACTAGATTGGTCGTATGGTTCTGTTATAGGTGGTTGAATTACGTTTGAAATGTTAGCCAAAGGCGAGTGAGGACTCCGGTTTTGTTCTTGAGTATTCAGCTGTTTTCTGCGTTGCCTAGAAACAAAATATCTATGTAATTACGATTGTCTAGTAACAAAGCACATAATTAACCCAAAATACTTTTTGAGATCATTATATGCTTTGTAGTGGATCACCATCAGGTAGACGAGATCGTCACAGTTATCTTGGTCTCATCGAGCACTTTTAAATGAGTCGTGACATGATAGTTCTACGAATAAGGCTGAGATACTTTTCCTATATTCAGGGTTCATCATTAGGTAGTCAAAATCAAAACAATCATGTTGGTCTCGGCGAGCTCTTTTAAATGAGACCAAACATATCCTACGTAGTACCATGACTGAGATATTGTTCCCATATTTGGAGCTTATTATCAGGGCGGTGAGATTAATCCCATTGTAAACAAAAGAACGGATTTCTTAGTGAGTTCTGTACATAATGAGGCCGACAGTCGAGTTTATTACGTGCTAGGACAATAAAGCGACAAAAAACGTACACTGCTGCGCAGTTTTTTATATTTTGGCGACTAAAAAGTACTTTGCCCGCGGCTTCGCTCGAGTTTTGTAAGTTTTTGTAGTAGATTCGTATTTCGGTAAATAGCATGACCGTCAAATAATTACTAAAATAACTTTCGTTCTAAAAAGTACCACATATCTAACTTTTATAACAATTATAACAAAGCCAAAATAAGGCATATTGGGCACATATATAAGGCACATACTGATAGGTACCGCTCCGATACTAAATTCCTAAAGTTCTTTGCTTACGAAGTCAAACTGAAACGCGCGCCCGGCTGACAAAATACCGTAATTATTTATTTATATATATAGCGGTTTATTCCGCTTTTCATTATATTTAGTCATCAGAGTTAGAAGTATACGTATTATATAGATTTTTGCCACTTTAGTTAGTAGGTTATCTAGATCTGGATACAGGGAAAACTAATACCTACAAAATAATACCACACGAAAATAGGAATAAAAATAATATATACCGAAATACTCTAAATCTATTCTTAATAATATCATAAACTCCTTATTTCATAAATATATATACATAAATATATGTATATTCATAAATATTAATAGCGATACAACAAAAATTACCAGGATTGAATAAATATTGTCATAATAATAATAAAACTAACAGTCGCATGGGGCTTCGCTCCCGTAGACTTAATCAAGATGAAAATATAACCTCGTTCTTTTGCACTCAAGTAAAACGTAGGCTTAAACCTTCCTCTAGCTTCAAGCTACTTCCATACCACATTTTCTCCGAATCCACCCAGTACATTAAAAGATCAGTGCATTTATAGAAACAATAAAACTTTTCCGCTTTATATTAGTATAGATAATTTATAACTTACCAATAAATTTGAAGAGCTCGGCCACGCCTCACATTATTTTTCCTTTTGTATTTAGGCATATTTGTGTTAGGTTTAATCTATGACTAATACGAAAAGAAAAACAAACTTAAAAACACTTTTATGTCACTTTCCAAACTTAAATTCTGTTTTAATTTACTTGTTATTTATGTCAATACTATTTACAATACCATTTAATTAAAAAGTCAGTCATAATTCTTCACTTTAGATATTTTTACAAAACAAAAAACGCACGCACAGTCCTTCCGTCTCAAGAGTCGTCAAGACACTAACAAGACGCGTTCCGTGTATGCACCACAGGCGAAACGGAGGTGTTTCACGCGGGGTGCAGGTGGTATTTTTTGTTTTTATTTTTTAATAAAAAATATACTTAACAAAATAATAAATTTAGCAGTAGAAATTGATAAGGACATCATTACCTTTATGTGGTTTAAAAATCAAATGTATCTATTAACTAGTGAATAGTAAAATTTACAATTTAGGTTTGAAAATGCCTTTTTGTTTAGATTTATTACTTTAATTTGGATAAATCTATCAAAATTGTAAACAAAACATTCGAATCACAAATATCTTAACTTCAATATATATTTTTCGTTTGGTGAAAGTATAAGAGGATTCATCAGCAATCTTCTTTAAAGTTACGATATTTTTACTATTTGAGGATGGTTCCCACCTTAACATTCTTAAATTTCAACAGAACTAAAAACTTTTCAATGAAGCCTTATGCTTTAGCATTGTTTTAAACGGTACGTGATATTATTCTTTAAATCTCACGAAAGTTTAAAAAATTACTTTAGTATTTAATTTAGTATAAAATCTAAAGTTTAAACTATTAACTATATTGCGGTCTCTTAAAATCAAATCTATCCTTTTGTTTTGCTGAAAAGTTTCCCCTCCTCCTCTTTTCCACCCCCTTATCAGTACTGATATTGTAGACATTAAAAAAAAAAAGATAACTAGGAATGTGGGTAAAATTCACATTAGTAGCAATCTTGTTAACCCCTCCAGCTAAGCTAAACATGCTTGTGTCTGGAGTGGCTTCACGGCAATATTGTAATGGGTGAGGTTCGAACTCGTGATCTCTCGTTCACAAGTCCGACACTTATTGACGCATTATGGGCCAATTATTATTAATTCATTAAATTAATCACTACATGCAAGATGTTAATTGTCGCAGTACCTACTTCATCGATATACTATTATTGATATTAATTACAAAACACCACACGACTTGGTCTACTGAACTGACTAGATTATAGCTCAAACCTATTTAAGGGTTCTTTCTACCAACCGAAGACGATCCCTAAGTTTAATATTGGTTCCTTGCAAAACTTCTTCACATTTTGTAGTAGATATTTTCAGTTAAATTTAACCATATTTTATGAAATTACTATCTTTGTCTGGTGTAGAGATTTAAGCCTCCCACGATGAGCTATTAATCCAGATGGGCTCCAAACGCGTTACAATTGAGGTTTCCAATCTCATAAGCAATTAAAACATTTCTCGCAGTTCTAACTTCCACAAGTTCCCATCAAAAGTTATTTTTGGCTCATATTATTATCGCTTTTACCGCACCTCTTAAAATAGCACATTTGTTCCACTCCACCATACTCTACTGCGTTGTAACACGGAAATGCATAAAAATGATCACTGACTCTCAAACTATTTACCGTTTATATTAAATGCAGCCCCTTATCATAAATCACAATTCATTAGATTACAAGAAACACAATCAATTAGTACGACACTACCACAATTTCAATCCATTCCATTAGGTCTAACTCGTGCCGCCAAAAGTTTCCAACGCCCGCTTGCTAGCGCCCGTGTCAATTTTAGGAAACTACTTAATACCAAAACAATTTCAAAATTAAAAGAAAAATCACTTTATCGCTAACATGATAGAGACCAATTTCATTTACACCTTCCGCGCCTTGTTATCTGCCAGCGTGGTCTAATATAAACGAAACATTTTGAAACGAAGGATTATGTGTTCTACTACGTTCACGTAAAGGTTCAAATCGTTAAACTACCAGGCGTCAACAGAGAAACTCCTACAGAGCTCTGTAGCCCTGGTATCTCGGAGTAAACGCGCCAGTATTCGGCTTCGACCGAACAGTCATCGAGTTGCGCATGCTCCCCGCCGTTTCGTTCAGCCAATCAGCGTCGAGCAATATTCCGGCCTGCAAAATATCGTAGCGTGTTACAGCGCTACAAAATAAACTAAGTTTTTTATTATTTTTACCGTCGTTTTATAAAATTCATAATTAATTTATTATTTCTGTATACACTACGTTCCGTTGGAAAAGTTATCCAGTTTATTACTAGCGCCACATTTACTTTGGGTTTTACTCTGCACTTTGTTAGCTAAGTGTCGTACGACATAGTTCAAAGACTATTAGATAGATGGCGCTATTTGCAATTATTAAAATTCAAAGAATTATTTAAAATACTGTTTAGTTCAGGGGCTTGTTTTCTTTCTAGACTTGATTTATCCACCCATATAAAACTTGTATACTTCAGAAATAATTTCAAGTTGAATATTGTTCTCTTAGTTCTGTTCAGAAAGTAGACTAGCTATTGACTGTTGCAGATTAGAAACGCTATGAATTGACTAGAAAATATAAAATGAAGCATGGGAAAAGTAATTTGGCTTTGGTACCCATACCACCCGGTAATGTAACGGTCTTTTTCCCAAAATATACAAAAAATTGGACAAGACGTAAAAAATATAAGCCGTTATAGGGTCACGGCAGTGTGGTGCCGATAACAATTTGAAACGCGTCCGGAGTATGCACTCGGAAGCGACACAAAGCGGCCAAATTTTCTATAAATAATCGCATCACAATGCTTCACCGTAATTTTATCCATCCCTGTATGGGAATGAAATAAAAAAGTGTCAGGGGAGCAGAGTAAGCTGTGGAGTTGACAAGTCTGTTATACGTTTTTTATTAAATACTTTGTTGAGTTTAAATATAGAAGATTAATATTATCAGAGTCCCGTAAGTGATTTTATGTTTCAATGTACAAACATTGTCTAATTCCTTTGGCAAACATCTTCATATCTGGACCAGCTACTGGCTGATTCTGGTCTTACTTTCAACTACATACGTCCTATTTATAAACTGTTTGTTTGAAATGAAATGAAATGAAATGAAATATTTATTTTGTAAATTGGTTATAAATGTTTGCTGAATTCATGTCACTTGAAATGGAAGGTCTTTCTGCCCAATCTAGTTTTAAATCACGACAAAGAGATTGACGCGTAAAAGTGGTTTTGTAATAACCAATTTGCAAGATTAATGTAAATTATCAATTCTCTTCTATCTGTTCCGATGCGTCACCTTGGAAGGTATTGTATGCATATGAATCGCGACCATGGGGTGTGGCCTTATCCGCGAGAGATTGTATTTCTTCTTGCAATGAGCAACAGAAGTTGTTCGCAGGTATTTTTCTTTTTGATTATAACTGTCAAGATCCGAGCTCGACTTTATAAAGATCAGCTCTCTTGTTGTCACTCAATCACACATTTAACTAATGCCAATCGCTGATGTTTGACTAACAAATTTTATCTTTTTAGTAGCACGTATACTCCATAGATAACTCTGTCATGCATCGCTCAACATACCTTGGGTCTTATATACTTACTACGTAGGTACAAATCACCCCTCGCAATATAGAAAAAAATCTATGTGTTGGGTCCCCTATATTTAGAAAGCATACTTAATCGCATGCACGTACACTCCGAATATTAAACTAGTGAATGGGGAAGCGTCATATGGGGACCCCACACAATTAAAGCTGAGCCTGCATTGTCTCATGTACGCTCGCGTTCCGTTACACCACAGCCAAATGCCTCTGTTGAGAACTAATGATCTGGTGATGATAAAACAGAGCCGCCAATTGAAAATCGCTTCTACTGAGTCGCCTTACAGACTGATAATCGATTTTATTCCGACTGTCTGTTTGAAACACGACTCTTATCGTCGACACCGATCTCAGCTTTTTAATACGTCCGTACCATTTTCGAAAGCAGTAGACGGCTGAGCTGGATATGGACACCGTTACAGGATTGAGGAGGCACATAAAAACGCAGAGACAAGTTGGTGCTTGGCGCTCCGCTGGAGTCATTATAATAATGCGCCTGTTGGCTCGCCGCCGCCGGTCGTTATGCCCCACGCATTATTATGTAAATGTAAAACGAAAAGGAAAGGACGGTGGTGTTTTTGTACACCTTTATCTGATCCAGATAAGGATGGTAATTAGTGAAGGATACAGCGGGTCGGCGCCGCAGGTGAGATGTTCCCACGTGATGCCACATTTCTAGTCATTGTTCGGAAGTGAAACCGCGCTCGTTAAAATATCAATGGACGCTGCACGCCAGGCCTATGATTATTTTGCACTTAAATTTGTAACTGAGCCAAATAATTGCACTCGGTACATGTAACTTGTCGTGCAAACGCGGCTTGTTTGGAATAACAATCATATTTGCACATTGTTTAATACGTTCAATAACAATGGAATGTAATCAGTTACGGGTATGTTATGAAGGGTAGACGAGGGTCGGTGTATCACAAAATATTTGTTGTCTCCCCGCGGCACCCCTACGCCAAAACCACCCGCTCGTCATCATTGTGTTTTTTTCTTATCTGGCGCGGAACCCTTATCTCTGTCCCGCTGTGGGGAGTAATCTCACTTAATTGAGTTATTACTGACGTATTTATTACGGGATTATAACAAATGTTCGTTTCACTCTTTCATTTCATTATCCTTTCTTATTTTATAGTGGATTTTATCCAATGTATCAATCGCTACTTGTTATTTCTCTTGCGCTTATTGAACTAAGAAATGAATTCACGCAATTCGGCACTCGATGTCGAATTTAACGAATCGAGCGCCCACTAGCCAAATCCCACGTCCCCTCTTTTACTAGTCACAAGTGTTTGCTCTCCGACTTGGCCACAAGTGGCGAGGGTCGGAAGCCCCTTTGTGTCAAACGAGGGACCTGCTTACCTTGCCAGAACCGGTAATTTGTACAAATAGGTATCCCCCAATACGCTACGCATAGGTGTATTACGAAAACGCTGTATCAGCATGTTGGTACAATTTGCAGGACCCTAGAAAAAGTCTACTGTGGCTTGACCATCATCATCTCAGAATTTTCCGCAACTATATTGGCCTCCACAACCCTTGTAACTGGGTAGCACCATACGACTTGTCAAGACCAGTGTCAACTTTTCTGAATTATGAATGCAACCGGAACCAAGGGCTTAACGTGCTTCCGAGGCACGGAGTAATCTGGATAATATGTTAAGAGGTTATCCATCCACAGATTGAAACTCAGCAAGCGTTGCTTAACCCCGAAAATCACTATTAGGCCGTGCGTACAAATTTTGCGGTGCGGTAGAACTACCGGAATTGCGGTACCGCAAAATTTGTGAAGTATGGAGTCTCATAGAAGTGCGCGCACTGCGGTCAGTCTACCGGTGCGGTAGAACTACCGGAATTGCGGCCACCGCAAGGCAGCGCGCGCACGGCCTTGCGGTGGCCGCAATTCCGGTAGTTCTACCGCACCGGTAGACTGACCGCAGTGCGCGCACTTCTATGAGACTCCATACTTCACAAATTTTGCATTTCCAAAACGCAACGCAGTGCGCGCACGGCCTTATTTAGCCACGAGCTCCTCCCACTGTGGCTTGATGATTATTTCTCGGTTAGTTTGTTCTCTGTATCATCAAGCGTAAAGAAACCGATGACAATCGCTACTTGACAAGTACGTCGATTTAATTGTTCCTGAGTCGATGACCGTGCGACCGCTAAGCGCAGTCCCCGTTCTGAACAACCGTTTTACAATACCGATATAATTGCACACTACTGTTTATTTCTGGCATACCTACTGCTCTTTCCAAAGCGATATGTACCTACAGCAAGAAAATTAGTTAATGGCTTTTTAATGCAGTGCTGGTAGTGTTTAAGTTCTTCCCGGTCTCTACTTCTCCGCTATTCATAAGTACCTAGTCAACCTTTAAACTTTTATAGATTTTATAATCGTAATTTCTCAATAAAAACGAGTACCTTCACGAGACACTACTCTCTTAAACATCAATGTAATATCCAATCCTCATAAAAATAGGATATCAATTTTACAACACTATAATAAACATGCGGTAACAAAAAATAGTGCATAAATTTAAACACTCTCGCATCTATCAGCCGTTCTCATCAAGCGCGACCGTAATCACAACCATAACTAATTCAATTCACACCTCCTACCTATAAAAAGAATAACTATTATTTTATGATTTTATCCATTGAGAACGATAGTAGTAAATAAACATTGAGAAAAGAGAACAAATACGTCCGCATTGCAGCTCAGTCGTGAGCCGACTGACGCCCGGCATGCCTCGTGTGTTTGCCGCCGTTTCGCCGGCCGCTGCCAGACTTGCTTACCTTGTCTGATATATCAGTTTTCTCTCGCACACCAAGCTCTGGTTTCAAATGTATACTGTTCAGCATTTCTGTGCTCCTGGTATTTGAGTTACGAAAGAATACGCGCGATATTGCGCCGAGCCGAATCGAGTGAGAACAGTATTTCTTTGTAATTGTATTCTTACGACGTTGATTGTATTTTTAAATTTTTCTTTTCGAGGAAGACTTGTTTTATTTTATTGTTAATGTCGCATTGTGTGCAGTTTATCATTTTATGATTTTTTATGATGTCATTCCGTTCGAATTCGTAGTTACATAAAATGTAGATTTATTCGCCTATTCAACGTGCGTCTAGTAATTTGTTTAGCGGTGTCGACGTACGCATACAGAAAAGTTGGCATATCATGGATGCAAGGCAAATGGACGCTGATAGGTACGTCACGTCCGGCTCCGCGGAGGTCCGTACGTGGTTTGAATAAACACAGAGCGTTGTCCGGGGTGTGAAA
Organism: Tholera decimalis; assembly: GCA_943138885.2. NCBI lineage: Eukaryota > Metazoa > Arthropoda > Insecta > Lepidoptera > Noctuidae > Tholera > Tholera decimalis. The sequence goes on along the minus strand of OW964556.2, from coordinate 33,100,268 downwards.
CTCGTCCAATTTAACCCGTTTGTAATTCTCGGCGCGAGGTGATGCGACGAATGCCTATCGATGCTAATTGTTCACCCAATAAAGCGTCCCTCTATTATCTAACTATCCTACACACCGTGTATGACTAAACTTACATAATGAATTTCTATAGGTATCCGCTATCTATTCATCAGCCGATTAATGGTAGACCATCTATTTTGTTGATTGTCTATGTCCTCTTAAGTCTTAAAGTCAAACCACGATTATGGTCTTAGCAAACACTTCGTTGATCCCTCCCTTAGAGTAACTTTGAAAATAATGACAGCATCCCATAAATCATTTCATTTTATTCCAACGCAAACAGCAAGCTAGCATCAAATAGAAATCGACAAATCATTTCCAAACGCCTCTGAAAAATGAATCACGACATCGTTATTGCGCCAATCGCCCGCGGCTCGCGAGGCTCCCGACCCGAGATTCATGCTGTCATTTTTCCACCTAACCTCACCCTCCGGCTGCCCCGGATCCCTCCATCCCTTTTAACGCTTCGAGACTCCCCCGGTCTACGAAATTAAACGCAGCAATTGAATTACATTGGAATGTACACTGTCGGGGGCCTTAATATTGAGCCTGTTATTGCTTGCCGTGAACTCTTCTCTTAAGTGCTTCGATATTGAATTTTAATGCTCTCGAAGTGAACATTGCGTTCTCGATAATGCAAAGTACAAATTGTCTTAATCATCGTGGAATCAGCTTACAACCTATTTCGCTTCTTTTCTTCAATAACAAGTTATCTTTCATAATACAATTATACAGAGTCAGCATTTTATTCAGTTTGAGGGATTTTAACCTAAACTTATTGATATGTAAATTTGATTTAAGATTAAGTTTATAGTCTAATAACTAAGCTTGCTGAAATTATGAGAAAGTTTTGCTAATATAATAAAAGAAGCAAAAATAGCATAATTTTGAGAAATTTCGGACTTGTCACTTTATTGAAGAAATTTGACGTGGGAATGCGGTTTTTTCTAACTACCACTACTTTAATTTGGTCCGTTTTAGAGTTAGAACTGTCTTCGAAGTATACGTCTCCAAGAATTCCAGTCCTGTTAGCTTAGCTACCGTTACTGGGTGGACGCTAATGAGCGTCAAAGCGTAGGTCGTGCGTACACGCGTCACGCTTTCCTGGGTAAGCAACGTCCCAAAGCAGTCACGCATTCGTATCACTACACTGTAGTTTTATTTGGCCAGGAGCTTCGAGATTGTGATACTTTCATGATGAACTTAAACCACAAAATATTTTACATCTCTCATATTCGGTAAGTAGGTCCTTATTACCCCCAAATGGGGCTTGTAGGTAACCAATTAGCGCTCTAGGGTAATAATGTAGCTAGAAAAGCCCTAGGGCGGTAAGTAATTTAAAAAAAATCTCTTCACTCTTTCAAAAAGTTCGCGTACCTACATCTAACCATCATACTGGCAATAGACATCATGCATTCAGCCCAATGACAAAAGAGGTCGCTTCGCTATTCAGCCTTGTCTTCTTATGAGTATAATAGTCATCAATTTTAAATATCGAACGGAGAAGCTCAATTTCGTTCTTGAAAAAAAATATTAAAAAACAAAGATGAAAAAAGGCGGGGATAGAAAACTTTTACTTTAAATATTGTTTGTTTTTGGGATTTTGTTATAATTATGTTCTAATTAGGAAAAAAACATGAGTTCTGCAAGTGATGAAGATATAAGCTGCACTCCCGATTCAATGAAAATGGAAGCTGAAGCAGCAATTAACAATATTTTGCCTGAAAGTTCTAAAGAGAGATATATATATATATATTCCACAACTTTTTTCACACAACGCCATCTAGTCCCAAACTAAGCAGAGCTTGTGGTATGGGTACTAGACAACTGATAAACATACATATATATTTTTAAATACATACATATTATAGATAAATTACACCCAGACAAAGAACAAATGACCGTGCTCATCACACAAACATTTGTCCTAGGTGGGAATCGAACCCACGACCTTGCGCATGGCAGTAAGGGCCACTGACCACTATACCAACGGGCCTGTCAAAACTATTAATATTAATATTAATAATATTAATAATATTAATTAATATTTGAAAACTTACGACGAGTTCATGAAGTGGCGAAAAGAAAAACGAGTAAAGTCTTTATCTGAGACTGTATTCTTAACATACTTTATTAAGCCTTCAAAAAAACTGCAGCCATCTAGTTTGTGGTGAATTTATTCAATGTTAAAAGCAAATATGAGTACTAAACACGACATCAATATCAAGAACTTTTCAAAATTATCATCTTTTCTAAAAAGACAATCAGCTGGGCACAAAAGCAAAAAGTCAAAGGTTTTTACAGCGCAAGACGTGAAAACATTCATAAATGAAGCCCCTGATGACGTATATTTAGCTGTTAAGGTACGTAAAATAACAAATCACATAATGGTAATACTTCATCATTTATCTTTTAAATTCTTACAATCCTAAAAAACATACCTTCTTATTTTTATATTTCGCTTGTTTTAGGTGGTTTTTATCTTCGGTATAACTGGCGCATGCCGAGGTATTGAATTGACAAATATAACAATAGAGAACATAGAACAACAGGGTCAGTTGTTAGTAATTAAACTACCGAACACAAAAACTAAAATTGACCGAACATTTGTAGTTCCTCAAGAATTCTCTGAATTCGTAAAAAATACAAAAATCTTCGTCCTAAAAAAGTAAATACCAACCGATTTTTTTTGAAGTACCACCAAGGTAAATGCTACAAACAAGTTATTGGAAAAAATACCATCAGAAGTATGCCGAAGCAAATCGCAAGTTATTTTAGCAAACCCGGAATTGTACACAGGTCATTGCTTCCGGAGAACATCGGCTACACTTTTAGCCGATGCTGGGGCTAACTTAACGACTATAAAAAGGCACGGTGGGTGGAAATCCAGCAAGGTGGCTGAAGGTTACATTGAAGACTCCATACAAAATAAAAGTAAAATTACCAACCAAATAACGAAAACTATTCAGCTTTCAAAAAATGAAACATCTTTCTCAAGAGATGATCCGCAACCATCAACTTCTGCTGAAGAAAGCTTCATCCCGTCAAATTTTATCCATGACCAACAAATATCACAATCTCAAACTATTAACATACCGCAAAAACACCTGTCCCTAAAATTCTATCTATAAATTTTAGTTAAAAAGCTAATGTATTTAGCAATCAGATTTTAATTAAAAATGTTACAAACACAAATGAACAAACATCTCAGCATCACGGTCCATTTAGTCAAACAAACCCTTTGATGGTTCCGCAGGCGTCATTCGGGCAATTTGAGAGGATTCGTGTTTAAACGCCTGATCGGTCCCGGGTGGGGTATCTAACTGGGCTCGAACCATTAATCTAACCCTCCCCGACCCTCTCCTACCCTCCCAGGCCCTCCCCAGCGACCTCTCCTTTACGAGAGCGTGGAACAATTTGCAAAAGCTCTGATGAACGGTCGGATATATAGTACAGTACTTTGACTAAGTTTGTTGGTTTTGCAGTGCAGTAGTGGCGATGCATATTAATGAAGGATACATTATTTAATATCGTAATTAACATTATTAAAGCAACTTATATTAGGCTGGTGATATATTTTTTTACTGAAAATAGGCTCGCGTTTGACCACCATCTCACCTGATGGTAAGCGATGATGTGGTCGAAGATAAAGCACACTTACCTAAAAGTAACCTATTCACTCTCGACTTAAAGAACCCAGGTTATAGTTATCAGGACCATCTCACTAACAATGTTCAATAACAGTATCCATTGGTTTATATCCCATTTTAAGGTTAAAAGGATAATATTCCATTTTGTTTTAATGGGCTGGTATGTTCACTCTAGTGAGTGCGACAGTATCAGTGTTGCAGTTAACTGGCGCAATTACCACGAAACGACCCCCCCTCCCCCCTTTGATTGAGTTATACTGCAGCTAGTTATCCCAATACTCCGTGGATATGTAGTATTTCTCTTAAGCATTGACATACGGGTCTACGAAATACGGGTAACGTAATGATATGAACAGAAATGAACGTAATCAGAATGAATGCTCGTGTTTTTACGAACTGTGACTGTGTGAATTTTCCCGAGTAAATCCCAAACCCGCGGGAATTCCAGGCAAAACCATACTACTTAATAAAATTGTAGTCTGTCTGTAATTTCAAATAACTGTCATATTACACGATATTAAAACAAAATCATATTTTTTTTATTGTTGGTTGGTCAGAGCCAATCTCTGGAACGGCTGAACCGATTTCACTGGAAGATAGAGAAGTAATATAGGCTATTTTTGTCCCACAATTCCTACGAGATCGATATATCGGTAAATTTATTTATTTATTTATTTGTCTCAGACCATTGATCCATAGAGTGTTAGTAAAAAAACTTAACCTATTGTTAGTAAAATAAATTATAACATAACATCAATTTAATTGGCGACATGCACGCCTGCGCGCACATGCCTACCAGCCCAGTGCCTGACAAATGGCCCATCTATTTTGTCCGCCAGTGTAACTATAATGTTGTTGGGGCTACCCCTGAATCGCTGCAGCGCAGATGCACATCGCTTGCGCATAACAGCATAAAAGTCATCTACTCTCGCTTCAGCAAACATGCCCGACGCGCTGCAAAACCGAGGTAGCCCCAACAAAACCCTCAGCGTATTATTATATTGAACGCGCAGAGCGCTGTAGGCTTTTTGCGTATACCTGATCCACAGGCTGCACGAGTAAAACGATTGACAATAGGCTCGGAATAGAGTCAGTTTTACCTCTTTAGTACACCGTGCAAACCAGCGCGCAAGCATATTGCATCTGGCCGCCAACGCTCTGCGCTCCCTATCTATGTCTTGGTCATCTACGAGGCAATCCGTGACCACATGACCGAGGTATTTTATGTGAGTGACGAGCTCCAACGGAGTTCCTCGTAACCTTACGGGTGGAATACTTGATGGAGTATTATTGCGCACTTTAAAAACGATTACTTTGCTTTTAGTTTCATTATACCTCAAGCCATGAGCCTCCGCATAACTCTCACAGACGGCCAATAATTTCCTTAAGCCACAGATTGATGGACTGAGCAACACCATGTCATCAGCATAACTTATGTTGTTGATCATTCTTCCATCAATAGAGCATCCGACCATGGAGCCGCTCAACTCACCAACCAGCCGATCCATATATAGGTTAAAAAGACTGGGTGAAGTTAACCCTCCTTGCCTTACGCCACAATCTAGCCTGTAAAACTCAGAATGAGCATCAGCCCACCTGACATAATTCTTTTGATTCTTATACCAATATTGAAATATGTTCATGAACTCTGCAGGTAGCTCGGTATCATCCGATAATTTCTGCCACAAAATGTCATAGTTTACCGCGTAGGTATCTCTGTAATATTATTTTATTAAAAATCTTCTACTGATTCGCCGTCCCACCTCTCAGTAGTAAATCATGGATAACGTCGTTATTAACGTTCACTAGTAGTATAGATGTGAATGCGGACGTTTTTTTTACCTTATTTTTTAAACAAGCCCTCGTTTAAAGCGATGCCTATGCAAATGCTCGTAAATTATTATTCGGCTATTTACTCTCTAGCTTCTGTTCACGTTATAAAGTGCAGACTACTCTGGACGCGCCGAATACACGAATGGATTTTGGCTCCGTGCCAGAACTACTAATATTTTATTCCGTTGTTCGCATTTACCCCCCTTCGTTTTCGGCTTTCAGCTGTGTCTCCACTTCGCACAATATTAAAAGACATTTTGACGCGATCGTGCCAAAAGATTATTGTTATATGTTAAAAGAGGGGAAAGTTTGTTTTTATTAACACAAAACGGAGAGAGAAATAAAAGCGTGTGACATCTGCTTGCTATTACTCTGTAATAATTGTGAGGGTGAGGGAAACGGGAGGAGTTTGTGAGGGAAAGGAAAACAATTTTCATTGCTGTTTTGTGGTCTGTTTCGGATTCTACTTAGTCTTGTAACTAAAATAGATTATCCTATTAAATGGATTGCAGAAAATATCAGTGTTGTGAGATAGGAGATTACAAGAAAATCGATACATACAATTGAAATAGATACACTTAAGTTTGTTAGTAAAATTGAACTGTCTGTCTGTGTTTTCAAAACAACTGTGGTTTTTCAAGTGCCTATAATTATTTACATAAAAAATACTAAAACACAAACTTTTAAATATAGATTTGTGTCTCAGTCTATCTTTCTTTCGGAATGGCTAAACAGATTTCAATGGAATTTCCTTTCAATAGAAGATAGAGGAGATAATAAATAAATTCCGGGATAAAAAGTAGCCTTTAAAAGAACAGTTTTTACTCAAACAATAGGGAAGATGCAATATTTTTATTTATGTTTTCATTTTAAAGAATTCCATGTAGAATAGACCACAAATATATTAAAAAATTAAATCTTTGTAATTTATCGGAAAAAATGCGGTTTGAAATTGACAGTTTAAATTTTCGCGCGAAAAAGGACCTATAGTTCCGATGACGTCATTCCTGTCTGTCACTGGTCGTACTTGTTCGTCGCTGGCTAATACTTATGCATATTTCTTCGACTTTCGAGATTTTTTTGTGAAAATTTAATGTGGACTATCCATCAACATCAGGCGATTATAAAAATACCACTAATATTCTGAAAAAAGCCGTGGTGACTCATGTTTTGTACCAATGTGTCCAACTACTTCAACAAAGTTTCCAAATAAATTGTTTGTGACTGGACCTTCTGACCCAAAACTGAGAAAGAAAAGTGGTTTCAAGCTACAAAGAGAAATGACAATTATTGGAGAATAATTGTGACCACCATTCGATGCTGTGAAGATCACTTTGATGTAAGTCGGCGAATATACTTGTTATATTTTGTAGTTAATCTGCTTGTACGCAAAAACACATTAGTTACCTACCTAATACTTACAAAACTTATCTATAACATCATTTTAATTTTACAGTCGGAGAACGACGTCGAAAATTGGATAAAGTTTAAAATGTGTGCAGGAAAACTTTTCCTGAAAAAAGGTGTGGTACCTCATATTTTTGAATGCCAAAACAGAATGATGCCACTGAAACCTAGATCAGTAATAATGAAAAAGAAAAAAACGTGAAATTCTTGAAAGCATTGAAAATACACCGGGTATAATTTTGATTTATTCTTTCAGATTTATTCTTATACTAGAGACAAATAAACATTCAAACTTTCAAATTTATAATAATATAAGGATAATGCTTTTTAATGAAGAACTAAGTATATTATTATGTCTTTCATGTTTTAGATCCATCTTCAGTGTTCATTAATCACAGAAACACATGGTTCTCAAAATATTAAAATATCCAATGATAAAGGTGTACAGGTGTCTATATATCCTTATAAACGAACGATCGAAATAACTGATATATGTCGAAGCCGCTGAATAAAATACAAAGTTAAACAACTATGATTTTATACATATCGTAGTAATTTAGTCCCTTTCATTTCTACACTTGAAAACTCTGCACTTTCGACAAAAAAGTTACAACCATGTCAACACTAACTTTTGGTAAATAACTTAACTTAACTTAAATAACTTAATAACTTTCCTAGATTCCTGGAGTCTGCTTTGATAAACCCAACTTCCATTTTTATTAAAAAAACGCAATTAGTATTCCCGTAAAATAATATTCACTTTTACAACCATAACCTCAAATAAGTTGTTATAACAGGAGTGACGTCACTAAACGCTGATTGGTGTTTTGAAATACGCTTCGTTTCAAGTCATTTTTAATTCGTAATTATTGTTAAAAATCAACATTATGTAAAATAAAAATGTTACAGTGGCCCTTCTTTTCTATTTTTTTAACATTTCAATCATAAAATTTTCATAAATATTATATTTGCATCTTCCCTATTGACGCCTTTTCCAATAGCAATTTCATTGGTCACTAAATAGAATACAAATATTTCACTATCTTATCAAGCAAACGATATGTGCTTCTATTTTTATTATTTAATCTTATCGTTTAAAACTAATGTTAAAATGAATAGGTACCTATGTACGTAGATATCTAAGTAATCTTCATTTTAAGTATCGGATTAACGTCACTACATTGTATATTATAGATTACGTTCGATTAGCTATATAGATACAGTAAATATGTTTACTAGCTGTTGTCCTCGACTTCGTTCGTTTTTCACATATTCCCTGGAAAAAAAGTATCCTATGCGTTATTCCAGAGACCTATCTATCTCTGTGCCTAATTTATCCAGATTAGTGATGCTACGAATACTACTTTTACGAATACGAATACCAAACCTACTATTCGGCGAATACGAATACGAATATCTCGCCATGGTAATAAATGACTTATTTATTTGATGAATGTTTACTCTTCTAATAATTAAAATTTACAACAAGCAAATTTTTATTTAAAAAACATACAATTTGTAGATTTTCTGGTTTTAGGCGATTTCTTTTTTCAGTCTGGGTGTTCCCAGCTGTTGAAAAAAGTCTTTCCGAGGTGACTGTACATGGCTTCAGTGAAAAATATTTTTGGGCGAGTTTTTTCAGACTTGGAAATTTTTCAAATCTGCAGTAAATAGGTAGAGTTGCGTACGAAAATATTAGTTTTTCGTATTAGTATTCGCCGAATACGAATATTCGGTAAATGTCTACTATTCGGCGAATACGAATATTCGTATTCGTATTCGTTGCATCACTAATCCAGATACGTTAAGTCATTTTGGCGTGATTGAGTGACACACATCCCTACATTCATCCATTCATCTAAACTGTCTCATTGATATTAAGTATAGATTGAAATGATTTTACCACCCACCTTAAATTACACGACGGAACGTGTTCCGTGAAACCCCCTGCATGCATTGTCGCCCCAGGCTCTCTCGTTGCCTCTTAACCCAAGAGTAAATGTGATTTTATCATTACCCCTCTTGGATCGGCACCAAGTTCTACATCTAGTTTCCCATTTCGAAACATTCTTCTCATAAAGTGAAGAGAGAGAGGTACTGCAGGGTACCATTCACACTTGGTCGATATACCGTCTTGTCGTAGGTACTAAGCGCTTCTCCTCTTCATTTATTGTGTACGCAGCCAAGGTTTTCCCTGCCCTGCCACATAATTATGACCCGTGAGTGAGCAGACATTTTCTAGGCTCGCTCGTTCCATCATAGACCTCATCTTACACTTACCATCAGGTGTGATCGGGGTCAAGAGCGGTCTCATTCGTAATAAAAAAAGAGAAAGCTTCCATTTGACAGGCCCGTTGGTATAGCGGTCAGTGGCCCTGACTGCTATGCGCAAGGTCGTGGGTTCGATTCCCACCTAGGACAAATGTTTGTGTGATGAGCACGGTCATTTGTTCTTTGTCTGGGTGTAATTTATCTATAATATGTATGTATTTAGAAATATATATGTATGTTTATCAGTTGTCTAGTACCCATACCACAAGCTCTGCTTAGTTTGGGACTAGATGGCGTTGTGTGAAAAGTTGTGGAATATATATATATATATATATTTGTGTAAAAGTCGTCTTTGTAAACTACTTATGTCGTAGTAAGACATGACAAAATGAGTGGATGGAACCCTAGTACACAGAGTAGCATGTATGAAAAAAAAAAAAAAAACGTAACCTATCCCGGTTATAGTTTTGTAAATTAGAACAATGTATGGACTTAAATTAATTAGTGGTGTACTAACAAACTAGACAAAATGGCAGACGAAATAACAACAAGAGCTAGTAATGCGAGTTAAACCCATATTGCTAGTTGTTCTCTTGAATAAATGACTTATCAATTAGATTAGAGTACCAAACAAACATGGATTAGTGACGATCCAGTAACTAGACAAATGGAGATAGGTACTAGGAGATTAGGTGCAACAAGAGTCAAAATACAAATGGGCTGCATGAATGGAGCTTTGTTTTACGTTGAGTTTGAATAGGTACCAACACCGCTAATTACTTTGCATCTCTTATCTCCTAGGTATTCAATAGATAAATGATTTTTTTTATAGGTACAGTTATTTCAATCTTTAAATTTAAATATTAATTTAAATCTTTGCAATGATTTAGTAAGCTTTGTGTATATCCTAAAACTGGGATATTATGTTACATTACGACGTAAAACATTAAGTAACAGCCTCTCATTTCGAAAGCACATTTAAACATCGTCACCATTTACAGATATCAATCAATATAGTTAGGTACTTATATAAAACGCTCCCGTTACTGACTTACTGACAGACAACGCACAGCCGAAATTACTTGGCACAAGAAGCTGAAATTTGGCATGTAAGTAGGTATGTTCCTTGGGGTGTGTAGGGGAGCACTAATAAAGGATTTTTGGAATTTCCCACGAGATCGAGATTTACATGGGAAAAACCTCCCATGCGAACGAAGTCGCGGGCAAGAGCTAGTCAAGAACAATTTATTAAGTATTATAAACCGCTTTTCCAAGTTTGTTTGTTTGTATGTTCAAACTCGCTTATGTCCAAAAGTACCTATTGGGTGAATTTGGTATGGAAGTACGTTGAAGCCTGAGGAAGGTTATATGCTACTTTTACCCGACTGCAAAACTAAGAGGTCATGTTTTTATCGTGATAGTCCACGGAAGCTAAGTCCCGCGCAACTGCTAGAAATTCAAATTAATTATTGTTTTGTATATAACCCTAGTTGTTATTCAGTTTAATTACTGTAATTGGTCCAACCGATGTTATAAAATAAAAGATGGATCACTATGATAACACTACTATGCTTCTAATTGGCTAATGGTTACAACTTACATAGGTGCCTACTTATAATTATTGCAATTGATTGATATCAGCAACAACAATATATACAAAAAACAATATACAAGTTAATTCACAAGAAAATAACACATAAAATTTTAATAATAATAAATTTAATAGGCGCCTTCGTCCGCGAAGGAAGGTTTTGCCGCGTAAATCCTGAACTCTTGGGAATTCCGGAATAATAGCCTGTGTTATACCAGGATTTCAACCATCAATGTAGAAGTGTAGATATTTCAGATCCTTGTATAACACAAAACACCAAAATTCAATCAGATCCGTTCAATAATATTTGCGTGAAAGAGTAACGAACATCCATACATTCTCGAAAACTGTAGCATTTATAATATTAGTTAGAACCTAAATGTCTTAAAAATATCAGCCATCTTTGTTATTTTCCCTACATCAAAAGTTACGTATAAACACGTACATTCCCGGAATTCGAAAATGCGAATGTTTTCGCGAGCTTATCACAAAATATGTACTTATTGTCTTCCAGGAATTACGTTTTCCGATACGTCTGATTAGTTTCTATTTCCGAGAAAATGTGCTTTGAAATCCAATGTTCAATCTCGACGGAATGAAATTCTGTTTTTGTAACTTTCTACTCGTTAGACTGCATTTCTCGAATTCGCTGAAAGAGTTCTCATATTACCAGATAGGTACTACAAATTTATCCTAACATTACTGGCCACAGCAAATATAGGCGGTTGGGATTCTACCAAATCGAGGTAAATTTAGGTCTTTTAGTATGTTATTAAGATAGGCTCGCGTTTGACCACCATCTCACCTGATGGTAAGCGATGACGTGGTCGAAGATGAAGCACGCTTACCTAGAAAAAACCTGTCTTGACATAAAGTTACAGACTCCCAGGTTATAGCTATCAGGAAACACAGACCAAGGACTTCCGCATTCCTACTTAAACTGACTCAGAAAATAGGTATGATCGTTTATGTACGATCGGATCTAGTGGATTTCATTATATTCAGTTTGTCCATCACTCAGGTATTTTCTCGATATTGGGGTTTACAGAACGATTCCACGGAAGTCGACAAACAAACGACAGGGAATACTTTTGTCATGCGTAAGCTTAGGAGTAGTCCCTGGCGGAGTCTATGTTTCCTGTTAGCTATAAACCTATATAACCTAAGGGTCTTTTAAAATAACGAGTGAATAGGTTAGTTCTAGGTAAGCGTGCTTCATCTTCGACCAAATCATCGCGTACTACCTATCAGGTGAGATGGTGGTCGAATGGGTACCTATCAGCGATAAAAATATATGTAAAAATATGAAAACTGAAGTTTATTAATGCTTTCGAAGTCGTAAGCAAAATATCATATTGTTATTACATTTATGCTTTTCCTAAAACGGCTTATTACCCATACGAGTACCCATTTAACCTCTATAAGCCTTCGGAACAACGTTTAAATGATTTATATCCTCGTTATAATCAGTGCTTTATTTGAATATGCGGGCGCCATAATTGTGTGCATATGGAAATAATGATATTCACTTAACTGATATTTAATCATGAAAAGAGAATACTGTCCAGTAGTGTGCGATCCTAGTATCTCATATAATAAAATGTGAAAGTGTGTAACTTTGTGTTAAAATTACGCAAAAATGGCGTAAGAGATTTGGAAGGAAAGTAACTCGTATTTCTGTTTTTTTTTTTTTTTTTTTTTTTTTTTTTTTTTTTTTTTTTTTTTAGGTAGGGCCACTTGTAGATCAGCACACTAAGGCTGTGAGTCTACTTAACCGGACTTTACGTATTTCTGTGTATTGCATTTGTCACATTTCGATCAGAAAAGTGTGACTGCTTTTGCGGATAGTTTAATAGATAGTAGGCAACAGCTTAGTTTTCTAGTCCGTGGTTATAGGTATACCTTTGTTATAATATCTTACTAAAACAGAAATAGATCACTACACTCTTAACTTAAATCATAGATGCATAGCCATCAAGTCTCCATCAACGCCGGTTATCAACACGATTAATCCCATCAACACATCACCTGCTGTAGGGATTATCGTTAATTATTCGCGTTAATTGCGACGAGGCTTCCGATCAACGCTAATTGGCGTCTGTGCTTCCGAGACACGGTCCGCCCATGGCGAGATTACAACCATCAAACTTCCCATCACCCGTCTACTAACAAACATTGCAAAAGCAACCTTAAGTCTTAGACTTAAGGGCTATGTTACCGACATAGGTAAAGTTGTAGGTCGGTACGGGCGCGCGGGGGTGGAGTGAGACGAAGCGGGGGTGGGGGCCTCTCCCTTCGCCCCGCCCGCCCCTCTCGTCGGCCAATCACCGCGCGACAACCGAACGAACTCACCTTGCCCACACGTCCCAGCGGATCCTTTTTATTTTATTTTTTTAACGATTATGTCTTTGTTTGGTTTCTGACTTTGTAGTTTAAATTGACTGCTGAGTTTTTATTAGTATTGTTGAATACAATAGTGGCTTTTGTTTGAGTGTGTTTTGGTCTTTTATTCTGTGGTTTGAGAAAATAATAACTTGATGTTTTATGGTTTTAAGTTGAAACTTCTTTTCGATTAATAAAGTAGTTAATAAGATTAGCTGTCAATAGTTGCAGGTTCAGGTTTTGTATATGCGATTAAAATTGCAAAAAAGTTGGTGTTTGTTCCCTGATGGAGGTATCTACCCTTCGTCAAGTATTATCAGTTTAATAACTTAGTTAGCAATTGTCCTTCATAATTACACTTCCATCTTCATATCTGACGCTTTATCTATATATATCATAATTAACCAAATTATCTGACGTTTACTTCATCTTGAACAATCCACACTATTTAAAAATGGAAAGACATTTAAAATTTTAAATTATCACAGTACGCCGTTGCAAAGTCACCGCTTGCACTACAGTTTTCACTCACCCTCCGTCTGCAAAACCAATAAGACGCGAGGGTCTGAAATCCCCGCTTTATTTGTGAAACGCCCTAAACACCGAATACTGCAAACGATTTTGAACCCTATTTCTAAAGTTGTAATAAGGTGTAATTTGGTATGTATAGTTTAATCAAATTAAGTGCCTAAGTTGAAAGGCTGGTAATAAAATATGCTATTTCATATTGGGTAATGTCCTCGAACGTGTTGTTACGGCTCAGACACAGATGTTTTCGCTCGTCAAAAGTTTTGAAGGTACCTCTGCATTATTGCTGAAGTCCTGGTACTTTTTTGCTTTAGAAGTCACAAATTTGACCTAATAAACGTTTTTTAGATTATCATCATGGGTAGACAGAATAATAAATAATTACTAACTAGTCTTCGTCGCTCGTCACAAGTTTTAAAGGTACTACCTCATTATTGCTAAAGTCCTGGTACCTTTGTTTTTTGCTTCAGAAGACTCAAATTTGACCTAGGCATGTAATAAACGTTTAGATTATCATGGGTAGACAGAATTATTAAGAATTATCTTTTACTTACCCTACTCCTTCAATGTTATTTTTAAAGTTCCTTGCTAATTAATAAGTAGATAACTGCAAATTAATTTAGTAGCTATTTTGCAGGTTTTTTCTTCAGCCCCTTATTGGTTGTTGCCCCTAAATTTGACTCCCATTCCTTGGACTACGTCCATGCCAAATTCTATACAAATTGGCTCAGCGGTTTAAACGTGAAAGCTTTGACGTGAGCAGACAGATATACTTAAGCATTTATAAATTGATATTGTCTTTCGAATCTTGCACATAGGTAGGTAATGGCTAAGAGCACCATTTAGTACCTATAAGTATATAATAAGGCTGCGACCATACTGGCGTACTGATAGCGGTATAACATTCCATTCGTTTTCCACTCAAAACTAGCCTAATAGCCTCAATAGGATTTAACCTGGCCCGTTCGATTTTCAACTCTCGACAGTGAGCCGAGTGCTGAAAATTTAACACCACGTCGTCTAGTGTTAATGGAATCGGGCTTAAAACTATTCTGAAACTGGAATATATGATGCCTTGTCATGATTTTCATCGTTGTGTACCTAACTTACGGAGTTATGTGTAGTAATATTTATTACATTAACTTCGTCTCCAATGACTTGGAGACTACTTCTCCTAAGACCGAAATCTTGGCCGCAAAATGATCTGAACAAAAATAAAGTTTGGCCTCAATTAGTCTGACTGATTTTCTAAGTCGGAGTTCTTGCTGACAAGATTTATAAGAGGCTAACCTACTTTATGATCAAAAGAAAATATGATTATATAGCTAATGGTCACCGGGGTGGTTTTAGTGAGGTAAGAATCGCACACTCCCTGGTCTTTACCTCGAAAGTCCATGCGTCTTTTGAAGGTTTCCCCCCGATAACAAAAAAAAGTACCTAATTTTCAAGAAAATTGTAATAAGTAGGTATATCTAGGTCACCGAGATCAGATTTATTACGAAAGCCTTGGATAGCTATATGCAGTTTCGAGAAGCGTGGCCTCCAAAATAAACTTGCAGGCTTTCTGTGTTAAAGAGGCCTTTGGTCATGCGCAGTGGACGCAAACAGCTGAATACAAGTACAGATCAAATTGATGTAGGAACTACGCATTTATGCAAATAGTTGTTATTGTTTGAAAGTTCTCACTACTAAGTTCTAGTGTTTTGCTTAAATAATCCAGTGAATATATATGTATCTACAAATATATCTCGATATTGTCTACACGACCACGTGATAGAAGGTAAACAAAGTAGGTTTTTTGCGCGGTATTTATAGAAACAATCTTCCCCGCTCGCTCTTGCGCCGCGATTTCTTAAGTCAGTGTGGCCACAACCTTAGCTCTCTGAGTAAGATGCTCTTGTAACTTGTTTGAAGTTTAGTTGGTAGTGCGAGTTTTTTTCACTTTAACCTGGTCGTTGTTGCCAAAGCCTATTTACCTAGATTTCATGCTTCTGGTTTGATCTTAATCTTTGAATCTGAAACCCTAGTTGCAAGTTCGTGGAATTTATAACTTAGTCTAGTCTGTATAATCGCATGCTATCGCTTGCCATCTAATTTCCTGTGCATAACAAACTGCTTGCTGATAAGGTAATCGGTGTAGCCTTTAGTAGCTTGTGCATGTGAGCAGCGCTAACGGTGCCTATGTGCGGGCAGCGAGGGCGCGCCACCAGCTGGCGGGCAGGTGCGCCCCAAATGAACCGCCACACAGACACTTCGCACGCTGCTTTCTCGACACAACTCTTTATTTATTAAAACATCACTAAGTCTACACTCGCCATGCTATAACATAATTACGACGTCGACAATTGTTTCTGATATCCCACCTCAATTTTAAAAGCAACCACCAACGAATGTTCCACCTAAATATCCGACGTAATATTATCATCGCATAAAATCTGCAAGGCTATGTGCAACCCTCCCGTCGTACACGCCACCGGCAGTCGCGCCTCGTCGCTGAGCGGGTGCACACCGCCGCTCTATATAATACGTTGTTATGACTCAATAACAGTCTTAACCGTCTTCCGTTCTCTATTTCCAGAACAAAGTGGAGTACTACGTGAAATGGAAAGGGTGGAAGCCGAAGCACAACACGTGGGAGCCGGAGGAAAACATCTTGGACCCGCGACTCATCCAGAGCTTCGAGCGCGGCGAGGAGCTGCGGCGGCAGGGGCGCAAGCGCGAGCGCGAGCAGTCGCCCGGGGAGCGCGCGCGCAGCCCGTCGGAGGAGCGCGCGCCGGCTCCCGGCAAGCGCAAGGCCGAGGTGCTGTCGCGCGAGTCGGGCAAGATCGGCGTCACCATCACCATGTCGCCGCCCGCCGCCAAGCGGCCCGCGCACGACTCGCGCCTCAACGGCCGCACCGCGCACGCCGCGCCTCCCGCGCCGCCGCCGCCGCCCGCCGCACCGCCCGGAGGAGCCGCCGCGCCCGCCTCGCCGGCCGCCGAAGCCGCCGCGCCCAGGACCGGCCCCAGACGAGCGCCGCATTCCCCGGAAGAGGCTGATGCCCACACTCCTCTAGAGCGGGAGCGACGCACCGAGACCCAACCGACAGCGACGGCCCCTGCGGAACCTAAGGGCGCCCAGCCGCCCCCGCCGCCCACACCTCAGCCCGCAGACGAGGAGGACTCGTGGGGCGAGGCGCCGGTATCAGTGCCTGCACCGCCGCCCCCGCCGCCCGCTCCCCGGCGCGGCGCCGCCTACTGGATGGCGCGCTCCCCCGTGGCCGACCAGATCTTCATCACCGACGTGACCGTGAACCTGCAGACGGTCACGATACGCGAGTGCCGCACCGAGAAGGGCTTCTTCAGGTCGCGCGAGCACCGGCCGCTCGATGTCACGTAGGACGTGCGCGTGCGCAGTGTGGGACTTGTACAGTTATAGGTAGCTAGTATTTATTTAGTTACTACGAATGTTAAACCCGAATGAAGGAGTGAAATGAGGAGTTCTTGTAGGCCTAATGTAAACGACACTAGTGTAGTGCTGACTATCTACTCGCTTTGGGATTGCTGCGATGCGAATATTGCATGTATCTAGATGGAAATTGTCTATTGATAAAGCTACAGGAGAAAGGTCTTGAATATAAACTAGTTTTGTCTGTATCCTGTACAGTTTCCCTGTGGCTTTTGAAACAGATTTTACAAAATAAATTAATAAAATTATAATGACCACCAGACGTAACAATTTAATAGAAAAATTGTTGTCAATTGTTAAAAATAGAGACTTCTATATTTTATAATGTTGAATTTATTGATGACTGGGTGTGTACCTCCAAGTAGATAATGAATAAATGATGACTTTAAAAACGATTTGCCTAACTTGAAAACCACTAATACCTTCTGTATACCTTCCATTATTAATTAAGAGGTCTGCCTGTGTACCTTAATGTAGTCAACTATTGTTTTACCCAGTGTACCCTGTACCTTTACGATTATTTGTAATTTTTTGATTGAATCTCTGATGATAGGTGAAGTCCAAATGTATTGCTATAGTCTATCTATACTCAAAAATGAATTAATTTAACCCAACCTTTGTAAATTATTCCCTAGTTTTGTTTTTCTTTTTATTATTGTTGTTGTTATTTATATGAACTTAATTTAATGTTAAATAATTTTCCAATCACAAATTTATCCCAGGATCCATGGATATTTCATTTTATTTTTATAACAATCTAGCAATATGTAGCTAAGTAATTGCAACCCTGAATAAATTTTCATCGGATATTTTAATTTTATTAGTAAAATATCCGATGAAAATTTACTCAGGGTGTTTTTTTATGTGAAAAAAGAACTTCAGTCTTATGTAAATTTAATTCTGTAACAGGTATTGGTTTATAAAATGAACTAATTGTTTTTTGCTGTATGTACCTACGTATTTCTGTAGTCCTGTGCTAATAAGTTATTTTATCATTTATAATTTTAAGATCACAATATTCCGAACGCTTTTTGTGTTCCTCTTATTGTTACTTGGTTCCTTTAATAATTAAATGATAATATTATTGCCTTGAATGGATGTGGATGGAGTCTCCTATTATTTGAATTTAATGTATTTTATTTTACTGAATGCATTTGTATGTGGATATGGTGGTTTATGTAAATATTGTAAATATAATTTTAGAGAACCTGTTTTATAATGTGATAGTGTTTCACATAATAGTCTGTAAATAAAGGAGAATGAATTAGAGGTAGTCTTTTATTTGTCTTAGTATAAACTTTGATCATGGCTAGGTCATAAAGTATACATACCTAATAGGTAAGACTTTGAATATCCAAAGGTAACAGTTTTGAAGGGAAAAGCACCAACCCATGAAATTCAGAACTGAAAAACGCCCTGGCACTATAGGTCACTCTGGGTTTTACAGAATAGGCTTTTCAGGAATAGACGAGTGTCTAGATACATTTAAACTGCACACTAGATGCAAATAATTGCAGTTAGCATTCAGTTAAAATGTGACTCGTAAACAGATAAGGTTCAGACTAAAATGTTCAAATCACCATCATAGGGATTTGACTTAGAATACAGAAAGAACTAGAAGCCGTGAGCGCGCCTAATACCTACTGAAGCAACAAAAACTACTTACTCCTAAATAGAGTATATTGATGCGCAGCCGATTAGTTGTACTGTGAACGTCATATCGCGAAAGAAAGTATCATGACAAATTAATACAATCCTTAATTCAAGAAAATACGCTCGTGTGCGTGTCGGCCGCTAATACTGCATGAGTGTATGCGTCTGCGTAAGGATATTTTATGATGCACATACGTTTTGCGTTTAGTAAGGATAACTATTTTATAAAAAATGTCTAGGTTGGGTTTTAACCGATTCCGTGCGGAGGTCCTTTTAGCAATCTTTAGTGCTTGGCGTCAAACAAAAATTTCGTGATGCCTCTGGGGCACCAAGCGACGACAGAGACTTTGATGATTCCCCTGGGGAATCAACCGCCATTAATTGTAAATTTTAGCTTGTTCTCGTGTTTCCACTTGTTAAAGAGACATTTGCCATTGTTTATCGAACGTAAGCAGTCAGTAAATTCGTTCAGTGCATTTAAAAGTGACGATCTGTGTGTTTTTATGGAAATGGAAGGCAAGTGACTAATTTCTATTAGGTGTTGTAAACCTTTTTGCATTATTTTATGGATTTATTTATTCAAGAGTGTTAAATATAGAATTTGTTCACGTACTATTTGAGTTTGCAGCGAGGTGATATTTATTTATTATTTATTATACAGTGTTATGTAGGGAAACAATTTTAAATCCACTATTTTGATGGTAAATTTGTTTCTCTACAAAACAATGTAATATAGAACATATAACTGAATGGGAAGTCCGATTCTAATGAATCAAAAATATTCTACTCGTACCTACAAACACTTACATGATTATGAAGTGTTTTATTTGGATAACAATGTAAATTTCATTGAATCAAATTCAAACAAAATTTCTATGACTATCTACTTAAAAATGTGGATTTTTGTTAAGCGTTTAATTGACAACCTTTTTATTTTGTTGTAGAGTTAACCAGAAAAAAATTAAATATATTATTAATAATAATATTAATAGCGCAAAAAATGGGTAAAACCCAATGTTTGTTAAGTCGCCGATCCGCCTCGCACTCTTTGTAACCCCATCATGTTTTGAGGAAAAAATGAACCTTATGACAAAAGCATTTGATTTTTTGAGAAACATTCCAGAAAGTTGGCTGTTAGAATTATAATCAATAATAAAATGTGACTCGACAACTTGGTTTACAACCCCTGAAGTTTGCTAATTTACGAAATTACTTGAAACTAACACTGTGGGCATGATATGGGTGACAAATAAAGACACTTTTATTTGCGGGACTCTTTTGACAAATGTCGTTTTAGCCGAGTTTTTTATGTTTTAGTTTTGTATCCTCTCGGGCACCATACGCCATACGCAATAGATTTACATGGTGCCTGTGCGGCATCATCCGCACGGAAACGGTTAATAAATTTATTTAGTTACGGATGTTGTTTAAGATTTATAATTTAATAATCTAATTGGGGAGGTATTACGCTTAATCTGTTACACCTTGTATATGTAATTATGTATATGATATTGTTAGAATTGCATAACATTCATAAGAGGTACTATGCGACTAACATTCTCGTAGTACCTATTAAGATTACGAAACAAATTTGCAAAATTTGTAGTGTGTATGTATGTGGTGTGTGTGAGAGAGGAAGGGGAGGACTGTATGAAATTATGTTTAGCTTCCCTGCTGAAGAATTTACCCCTAAAACGGACAAATAATGTCTGAACTAGCAATATTACGCGGGTGGGAAGGGAGGCTAGCGGGGGACGCTTGTCTTGTATT
The DNA here is from genome assembly GCA_943138885.2 of Tholera decimalis. Taxonomy (NCBI): domain Eukaryota; kingdom Metazoa; phylum Arthropoda; class Insecta; order Lepidoptera; family Noctuidae; genus Tholera; species Tholera decimalis. Next base: position 33,079,675 of record OW964556.2, on the reverse strand, counting down.
TGGACACAGAGCGCGGCTTGCAATTACAGTTGAACGCGGTTTCTAGTTCTTTCTGTAAGGGATTTGATCTCCTGTGCCAAGATAGTGAGAAACACGAATAGAGCAGCAAATAAAATCATGAATAGAGATTACAAATCCAGGGGCGTAGCTACCGCCGTATTTGCCGTATCAATTATACGGGGCCCCCGGGCCACGGGGGCCCCCAAAGTGTTTAAGGAAAAAGAATAAAAACTTTCTAATTTATTTTATTTTACAAATGACAAAATTCTATAAAGCAATTCCTTTTTTTCCCGCCTTAAGCGTGCGTTCAAAAGTTGGCAACACTACATCGTTATGGCGGGCTGCGGGACTTCCCCGTTTTACTTACTTCATCTTCAACTCAGCGGGGAATCCCCGGGAATCCTTCAACGATATCGCGATGTACGTGTACGTTGTTGTACTTTGCATTGGATGTTAAACCACGGAGTGCAGTGCACAGTTTATTTACGCGCTTTATATAAATGTGCATTACATTGTAATTCAGTACAAACAATATTGTTCTTCTGGTTTAGCAGTATTAGTAACGATTTGTAAAAGAAATGAGTGAAAGGAAAAGAGATTATCCCAGCGGCGCTGAGAAAAGAAAAATTAAACAGAAAAGGGACGAGGTTATAAAAAAAGTGCCCAAAATTTCTTCATTTTTTCAGAGACAAGATACTGTGAGTGATTTAGATTGGAAAGGTAAGTACTACACTACTACCCAACCCATTTATTAGGGGCCCGTAGTGATAAACAAGGAAATCTTTTAATTTCGGTCTGTCCATCTGTCCGTCACAAAAAGTTGTCTCCCCCCTCGATTTTCACAATTATACTGTTTTTAGGGTTCCGTGCCTTGATTAAAAAAACAAAATTCTAACTTATCTATAGGACCGATTTGTTTTGTTGTTTGTTTATCAGTCCGTATCGTATCGTTAATTGCGTGTTGAGAACTTCAGATGTGCAGACTCGCTTTCGGGTTCTCGTTTTGTATGGCCACTACACTACGCGCTGCGTTTAAATAGCACGCAGGTGTATAGTAATGCACGGACGGGCTGCAGGTGATTTTGTATCTACTAATAGGTACGAGCACAAATATATACTTTTTTTGGCAATAGTATAAAACGCTGGGCTATGATAAGTGACGATTCATCTGAAAAATATTTGATTACCCTTAAAAAGGTATGCCCTACCAGATGGTCTTCTAGGAACGACGCTTTATTAGCAGTAAAGAAAAATTTTTTACTAATCATGAAAACTTTGTACCAACTAAATTTAATTTCAAATAAAAAAGATGAACGTGAAGAATGTAAAAGTATAATTAATATTTTAGAGAGTTTTGATTTCTTAGTGCTCGTTACATTTTTTTCTTCACTATTTGAAATTATTAATCCTGTTTCTAAAGCTCTACAGCATGATAATAATGACTTACAGAAATCTAGTATTTTATTAAGTAATCTTTTAAATAGACTGTGCCAATTAAGAAATCAGAATTCATTTAATAGTTTGCTAAATGAATCCAAAGATTTAGCAAAAAAATGGGGGGTAACAACTGTTTTTAAAAACAGTAGGCGAAAGATAACGAAGCGTTTTTTTGATGAGTTATCACAAGATGAGAGAATTTCCGACCCGGAATCCTATTTCAAAGTCAATGTATACTATTGCTGTTTAGATATATTAATTTCTCAAACTAAAGAAAGATTTCAGAGCCTTTGCAACCTGAGTAGTATATTCGAAATATTACAACCGGAGAAACTCCTATCTTCTTCAAGCGAAGAGATATTAAACGCTTCCGGAAAACTGTCTGCTATTTTTTGCTATTTTTTTTTTGTTTTGTTTTTTTTTGTTTTTTTTGTCTATTTTTTTTGCTGCTGCTTTGTGACCAATTAAAGGCTCTAAAACATGCTTAAATTCTGAAATTAAAAAAAATTATTGCATTAAAGAACTCATTGAATTATTGCTAGTAAAATTCAATAGTCTTGCATCCAGTTTTCCCGAGGTAATCACAGCATGCTTTTTATTCTTGACCCTTCCAGTTACAACCGCAACGGCAGAAAGAAGTTTTTCAAAATTAAAACTAATAAAAAATTACTTAAGAACTTCGATGGGACAAGAACGGCTGTCAGACATCTCACTATTGTCCATAGAGGCAGAAACTTTAGAAAAACTAAAATCATCATCAGCCATAAATGATTTAATAAATCAGTTTGCCGATAAAAAGGCAAGGAGAGTGAATATTTAAAATTCGATTTTTATTTGTAAAATGGGTAAATTATGTGATAAATAAATATTACTTCTCACAATATTTTTTTTCTTTTGTGAAAAATCTTTACCTCCATATAAGGGCCTCCAAAAAAATTTTTATACGGGGCCCCGACAAGGCACGCTACGCCACTGTACAAATCGGATAGGTAATGCAGTATTTAAAAATAACATATTATGTTGCATTCTGTAGGTCTTTACGACCTATTCTCACTCTCAAGGAAATAAAACGTGTCGCATTGGCGTACCACCCATGGCAATTCTATATCATAGGTATATCAGTCTGTGAGAATACCCCAGCATGAAATCGGTTTTGTGGAGAACTGTTTTAGTTCGTATGTGCAGTATAAATAAATAAAATCCTAATTTTTAAGATGTTGGTGGTTTAAATGAAAGGTAGAAAAAAGGAAAAATCAATTTTAGCAGTTTTGTATCAGAGAGCAACTTATGTTTTCACATACGAGTAACTTTTAACAGTAGGTACATAATGTGCTGTAGTCTTAGAACAACAACGCATAGAAGGATAGTACGAGTGCAAAAAGTGAGGCAACTAAAACTAGAGCCGTCAGTACAGTACTCAAGGTCATAGGCGTAGGAAGGGGTGAGCCGGGTGGGCCGTGCCCACCCTAGAATGGTCTGGTGCCCACCCGAGAATTTTTACTAACAAACAATTACGGTCGAAAAATTTAAAAATCTGGCCAAGTGCGAGTAGGACTCACTCATGCAAGGTTCTGTTATGCAATACATGTTAAATTAATTTATGTGAAAATTTTCATTTCGTACGTTAAGAGTTGACGCAACTTTGATAAGCGATCATTGCTTCTACTACTGGGGGCCAGGCCCCCCCCTGGGAAATATCTCTAGATACGCCAATGCTCAAGGTCACATTCTGCCGAACAGAGCTCGCGAGTAAATAATTTAAAACGACCGTTTGTAGCGTAAAGGGATGTCATAGTCCTTCAGGAAAACAAAAAACGTGTAATCAAATTACATTTCACAAGTAAATACTTACATTTTATGCATTATATTTAAGTAAATCGACCATCAAACAAAAATTCTAATAACTTAACTTATCACAATTCCATGTTGCTATCCGTGAGGAAAAAATACCCATATTGATTTCTTTTGTACTTATTTTTGTTTAAAAAAAATATAGTTTTGGCGGCAATTATGTATGCGTCAAACTAAACTATATTTATTTGCAGCTACTACCTACAGTGTTTTATAACTAAAAGTTACTGTTAGTTCGTAATTTTATTGATTAAGATTTTTTTCATTTAAGTAATGTTCTCAATAATATTTTTCTATTTCATAAATACAACACATACTTTTAATTGATATCAAACGAGATTTTTCAAGCAATTAATACATTTCTATAATATCATTATAACACATTACACATCAAACATTCTAAACGCAATAAACGATATCTCATTTCGTTTACCTTCCGTAAATCATATAAGTCATATTACATGAAAAAACATGATCTTATTTAGTTTCATAACATAAAATACTTGATTTGATCCAGCAACATAATAGTGCGTTTTTCCATTTTTGTGGTAATGGTACTGGTAATGGTATCACTGAAAGCTATATTTGTGTGCGTTTGAAGAACGTAGACACATTCGGCTCACGCACACAAAGAAAATAAAGTGGACACCAAGAATCTTCTACCTACTAACAAGGTTTAGGTACAAGTTCCTTGGTGGACACACGAAATCGCTCGTGTTTTGTTCTAGACGCCTCTTCTATGCGTTGTTGTTCTAAGGCTGTAGTATTTTTGTGGCATCTACATCTACCATTTCTTTGGATTTTTTACTTATGTACAAAGAGTATGTAATACACTACTTATGTAGTCGTATTTGCCTCGCGCAGCAAGACCACGGTTTCGTCTGGCTCTACACGTTGGCCAACACAGTGGCGAATGTAGTGGCCAGCATATTGGCCAAGAGTTCGTGATAGCGTCCACACGTTGGAAGGTCGTTCAGTTTGCTACGGTTCAGGCCAATGTGCGGACGTATTTATTAAAATGGATATTGAGGCGCTAACTTCTGCTTCTTGGGTTCCACAAACAATTTACGGCTTGGTAGAGCTCTATAAACTGAAAAGTTTCTTCGTTATTAGTCATCATTACTGATATTTTGTATAGGTACACTAGTTGTTACCGACGCGTGACTATAATTTTTTTTTAACAAAAATAAAACCAACTTCCATAATTATCAAAACTGACGTGTTGACATGTAGTCGGTGTTATTGGTTTTGTATTTTCTTTTTCTTTTGACACCTCCTTCCGAAATTAAAGTTATTTTTGCCTTTGTAGTGTTTTGATATGGAAGTCGGTTTTACTTTTTGTTAGTTTTTTTTTTCACGCTTTTTAGTGGGTCGGTTTGTAATTTATCTAGTTATAAAAGCTTCGACCGAGTGAACATATTCAATTTTAGAGATAAAAATTAAGCCGATGTCCTTCTCCAAGGCCTAATGTATCTCTGTACCAAATTTCATCAATATCGTTTAATTGGTTTAGAGGTGCAAGCATAAAAGACTCACAGTCAGAATTACTTTTGCGTTTATATTATTAGTTGCGATATTAAGGATGATAACAGATACATTTTCTGATTCGGCTTTCTTCGTGTTAGTTGGCAAAAAGATTTAAAAGCATTGACTCCAGGGGCGTAGCTACCGCCGTATTTGCCGTATCAATTATACGGGGCCCCCGGGCCACGGGGGCCCCCAAAGTGTGTAAGGAAAAAGAATAAAAACTTTCTAATTTATTTTATTTTACAAATTACAAAATTCTATAAAGCAATTCCTTTTTTTCCCGCCTTAAGCGTGCGTTAAAAAGTTGGCAACACTACATCGTTATGGCAGGCTGCGGGACTTCCCCGTTTTACTTACTTCATCTTCAACTCAGCGGGGAATCCCCGGGAATCCTTCATCGATATCGCGATGTACGTGTACGTTGTTGTACTTTGCATTGGATGTTAAACCACGGAGTGCAGTGCACTGTTTATTTACGCGCTTTATATAAATGTGCATTACATTGTAATTCAGTACAAACAATATTGTTCTTCTGCTTTAGCAGTATTAGTAACGATTTGTAAAAGAAATGAGAGAAAGGAAAAGAGATTATCCCAGCGGCGCTGAGAAAAGAAAAATTAAACAGAAAAGGGACGAGGTTATAAAAAAAGTGCCCAAAATTTCTTCATTTTTTCAGAGACAAGATACTGTGAGTGATTTAGATTGGAAAGGTAAGTACTACACTACTACCCAACCCATTTATTAGGGGCCCGTAGTGATAAACAAGGAAATCTTTTAATTTCGGTCTGTCCATCTGTCCGTCACAAAAAGTTGTCTCCCCCCTCGATTTTCACAATTATACTGTTTTTAGGGTTCCGTGCCTTGATTAAAAAAAAACAAAATTCTAACTTATCTATAGGATCGATTTGTTTTGTTGTTTGTTTATCAGTCCGTATCGTATCGTTAATTGCGTGTTGAGAACTTCAGATGTGCAGACTCGCTTTCGGGTTCTCGTTTTGTATGGCTACTACACTACGCGCTGCGTTTAAATAGCACGCAGGTGTATAGTAATGCACGGACGGGCTGCAGGTGATTTTGTATCTACTAATAGGTACGAGCACAATCCGCGTAGAATCTGTGTGCGTCTGAACTGAACACTCTCTAACTGTGACCCTTAGTAACGTTATATATTTATATATAACTCTTTTTAGTTTAGTATCAAAGCATTCGTATTTATTTTTTAACAATTACTCGTTTATTTTTAGATTCTTCTGAAGCATGTTCTTCGTCACATATCCATCCGGAAATAGAAGAAAGCCAAGCACATACTTTATCGGATGTCCATCCAGAAATCGAGGAACCCCAAGTCAACGATTCTGATATATCTGCAGATAATGCAGATTGTAATATAATTTCATCAGATAGAGGAAATTTTGGTGACAATTTAACTGAATGCGAACGAAAAATAATTTTTAAATTGGGTCCATTTAAACCACAAGGACCATTTCCAAAAGTTTCAGAAAATAACCGACCTTTTTCAGCTTATTATTATTCATATTTCAATCAGGCAGGCATAAAAATTATAAGACCATGGTTATGTTATTCTAACGTTTTAAACAAACCATACTGTCACTTCTGTTGGTTATTAGCAGATCGTCAAAACAAATCGTACTCCTCTGCTTGTGTTAACGGTGTTTCGGTTAGAAGCAATTTCACACAAACTATTCTTGACCATGAAAAGTCACAGCAGCATATTAGTGCCTCACTCTCTTATAATAATTGGTTGCAAGGAAATACCATCGATACTCTATTGAAAAGTGAAATCGATAGTAAAATTACATTCTGGAGAGATGTACTGCATCGTATAATTAATGTTATAATTACTTTAGTATCTTGTAATCTACCTTTGAGGGGGCATGATTCTGATTCTGGCAATTTTATGGCAATTTCACGTCTGCTATCTAACTATGATGCAACTTTAAAAGAACTTTTTCTAAAACCGAAAGGTGAAATAAATTATTTAAGCCCTACGATTCAAAACGAAATTATTAGTTTGCTTGGTACTAACGTTAGGAACAGTATTATCTCAGAAATTAAAAAAGCTCCATTTCTGACAATAATTCTGGATACAACACAAGACTTGTCAAAAATTGACCAACTATCTGTAGTTTTTCGATATATCTCGGTTACAGAAAATGATGATAATGTGCCTAAAGAAATAAAAATCTGTGAGTCCTTTTTAGGATTCATAGCAGTAACCGATTGCAGTGCTGCAGGTCTGAAAACTGTCATTTTAAATTTGACTAAAGAATATGGAATTGATTTGACTAAATGTAGAGGACAGGGATACGATGGAGCAAATGTTATGTCGGGTGTGTATGGAGGATTACAAACCCTAATAAAAGAGCATGCTCCAAATGCCGATTATGTTCATTGTGCTGCGCATGCTTTAAACTTGGTTTTGAACGATGCTGCGAGACATGTTCGTGAAGTATCAACTTTTTTCGATAATTTAGAAAAAATATATACTTTTTTTGGCAATAGTATAAAACGCTGGGCTATGCTAAGTGACGATTCATCTGAAAAATATTTGATTACCCTTAAAAAGGTATGTCCTACCAGATGGTCTTCTAGGAACGACGCTTTATTAGCAGTAAAGAATTTTTTTTTACTAATCATGAAATCTTTGTACCAACTAAATTTAATTTCAAATAAAAAAGATGAACGTGAAGAATGTAAAAGTATAATTAATATTTTAGAGAGTTTTGATTTCTTAGTGCTCGTTACATTTTTTTCTTCACCTTTTGAAATTATTAATCCTGTTTCTAAAGCTCTACAGCATGATAATAATGACTTACAGAAATCTAGTATTTTATTAAGTAATCTTTTAAATAGACTGTGCCAATTAAGAAATCAGAATTCATTTAATAGTTTGCTAAATGAATCCAAAGATTTAGCAAAAAAGTGGGGGGTAACAACTGTTTTTAAAAACAGTAGGCGAAAGATAACGAAGCGTTTTTTTGATGAGTTATCACAAGATGAGAGAATTTCCGACCCGGAATCCTATTTCAAAGTCAATGTATACTATTGCTGTTTAGATATATTAATTTCTCAAACTAAAGAAAGATTTCAGAGCCTTTGCAACCTGAGTAGTATATTCGAAATATTACAACCGGAGAAACTCCTATCTTCTTCAAGCGAAGAGATATTAAACGCTTCCGGAAAACTGTCTGCTAAATACAGTAAAGACATCTCACTTAATCTTTGTGACCAATTAAAGGCTCTAGAAACATGCTTAGATCCTGAAATTAATAAAATTTATTCCATTAAAGAACTCATTGAATTATTGCTAGTAAAATTCAATAGTCTTGCATCCAGTTTTCCCGAGGTAATCACAGCATGCTTTTTATTCTTGACCCTTCCAGTTACAACCGCAACGGCAGAAAGAAGTTTTTCAAAATTAAAACTAATAAAAAATTACTTAAGAACTTCGATGGGACAAGAACGGCTGTCAGACATCTCACTATTGTCCATAGAGGCAGAAACTTTAGAAAAACTAAAATCATCATCAGCCATAAATGATTTAATAAATCAGTTTGCCGATAAAAAGGCAAGGAGAGTGAATATTTAAAATTCGATTTTTATTTGTAAAATGGGTAAATTATGTGATAAATAAATATTACTTCTCACAATATTTTTTTTCTTTTGTGAAAAATCTTTACCTCCATATAAGGGCCTCCAAAAAAATTTTTATACGGGGCCCCGACAAGGCACGCTACGCCACTGATTGACTCTTAATGCTCTTTTATAGAAGTACTTGTTCTAGAAAAACTTTTTTGCACAAAATAAAACCGACTTCCATATCAAAACACTACAAAGCCAAAAATAACTTTAATTTCGGTAGTCGGTGTTATTGGTTCTGTATTTTCTTTTTTTCACACCGCCTTCCGCTATTTTTGCCTTTGTAGTGTTTTCATATAGAAGTCGGTTTTATTCTTTTTTTAAAGTTTTTTTCACGCTTTTTAGTGGGTTGGTTTGTAATTAATCTAGTTACAAAAGCCAAAATGTCAACTACTCATCAACTTTTACAAAATACTGCTTTTCCCGATGCAGAGCCGTTAATTTTTGAGGAGTTCTCCTGATACTTCACCATCAGCTCTACATCACCATATGCATTGTGACTAGCATAAAGTACTTAACATCCATATTCAAGTAATCGAATCGCTATCCACGAAATACTTATTATTGAGTAGTTTCTGTGGTCATCTGTGGTCTTCATCATTCATGAGTTCCACTTCCCCAAATGGTTCTTTTCGAGAGAAACTGCACAAGATACTATAAAAATACTCAAAACGCTATAGGTGTGCCTATAATATTTGAAGAGTTCCCTCGATTACTCCAGGATCCCATCATCAGATCCTGATTTCATAACAATGGGATCAACTAGAAAGTATACCCTTTCAAACGAAGAGAATTTTCTAAATCGGTCCAGCCGACTTCGAGTTATGAGGTAACATACATTAAAAAGAAGTTCAAGACGAACTGAGAACCTCTTTCTTTTTTTGAAGTCGGTTAAAAATTTGAATCAGGTGCGTGCGATCGCTCTGGGAGCTCGTAGCAAACTAAACGCGCAGCCAACGTGTGGATGCGGTGGCCAATACTCGGCCAACAACCCTTTGATCTTTTGCAAAAAACCGACACCACACGGATCTCGCGCTAACTCGTCGGCCATCGTTCCAATACAACCCAAGATGCAGAAACACCCCTTCTACACGTTGGCCAATAGGCACTGGCCACTACATTCGCCACTGTGTTGGCCAACGTGTAGAGCCGGCTTATGATTTTGAAAACAACCACAGACTAAGTAGAAATGCTAATAGCAAGCCAAATTTAGCTACAGTTTGGCAAGAAAGTCCTGAAACGGAATTAAAATATTGAATCATTGGGAACACTTGCTATGCTTTGTCAAGTACAAAAAAATGTAAGGTTCATGTACCTTCTACGTAATTTTTTGGTATCGGTGATTGTCTCTCATGTTTGTTTTTTTACCTTTTGTTTTTTTTTTTTTTCTTTTCTAATTCCATTTTGTCTCTAATCATCATAGATCGGAATAGGTAGAGCTATTTTATGTACTTGCCATAGGTTAGAATAATAGGTATGGATATTCCCCGAGTTCCAGGATTTGGTTTTTAAGTAGTAAAATCATAAAAAAACTATTCTCACCTTCGGGACTGTTGAAAGATTACACTTCCTTTCTGGCGGGTAAATATAAGAAGGACGGGATTAAGGATAATATAATAAATAACTTGATTCATTAAACCACATATATTTTTTAAGTAACTATTTCTTATTCAAGAATCAACAATCAATTAAACATTTTTATTCTGAAGTTGTACAAAAACATATTACCATACAAACTATTTATTTTATACATATTGACAAAAATAATGAAATTAAAATAAAATCCCGTAGTATCAGTAGGAATCCCATGGAATATCCATATTAACATCAATGTTTGCGGTCAATGAACCTAAATAGCTTTACCTATTCCGATCACTGCTAATCATACACACTTGCTTTTTCAATTTACTTTAGACATTGGCAGAATAGTCGACATCGGCTCCACTTGCCATTAACAAAAAATAGAATAGAATGTTTGTTTTTATTTATTTGCGTTTTTGTGGTGAAACTGCTATACTGGTGACCCATTGTGTTCATAATAAACAAATCTATTACTATCCACCGCAGCTCCGCAAGAGCGATAATGTGTAGGTACGCGAGATATTAGGCGAAACATATTTGTACAGTATGAGGGGAGGTCTCAGGGAAACTAGAATGATGAACACTGTCTCATATGATTATCGTTTACTTAGTTAAGACACGTTCACAAACATGGGATTTGACTTAGTTTTTCGTATACAATGAGCACAATAAACACTTTGGGCACCACATATGAGGAATAAAAAGTACACGTTGGTTGCCACATGTGAGCACCAGTGGCGTGCCTAGGGTTTCAAAATAACGCAAGCCCAATAAAATTTTAACCGATTTCAAAAAAAGAAAGTTCAGTTTTCAACTGAGTATGTAGGTACCTACCTACGTATGTATCACCGCAATTTTCTCATAATCATAAACTACTGGTTAGGTACAATAAATTAAAAGTGAATTCATCCATCTTCTTCTTTCCTCTTCTTTCTTCAATTTCACTCTTGCTTGTCGTGCGGTGAATGAGGTAACCAAAGCACACTGAAGGCATGCTAGTGCTAGATTGAATATAATAAACATATCAGCAATTGCATACCTCCGGTGGCTTTGAAAAAAGCCGTTTGGTTTGCTTCATTGCTTGAGGGAACAAAGTTATGGTAAGTAGTTGCTTCCTTCGTAACAGGACCCAGGTTACAGACAAAAAAAAAAAACAAAACAAAAAGTTACAAAACGAAAGTTAAAAAATAGCTAGATAGAATGTAATAAGGAATTTAAATAAATTATTTATATTCTAATTGGAATCGTCTATCTTTCTTAAGAAATGATTTAATTACATCAGAGTAAAATGTTGGTGATCGTTTTAATTCTACCAACAACTGTTTTTCAATAGCTATCATTGATAATTCGGAAAGACGCTCTTGACCTTGTGTATTTCTGAGATAGGTATGGATACGTTTAAGAGACGAAAAAGCACGTTCCGCGGAAGAACTTGTAGCCGGAATAGTTACAACAAGATACGCTAACTTTAACAGCTCGGGAAAGGCATCTTCGAGGTTATTCTCATGAATGAAATCAATTAATTCGAAAACATTACGATCTTTCAGATCAGGACTAGAATACAAGCAAATCAATTGGCTTTTTAATGTTTGTTTGTCGAAATAGGTTGCATAAATGTCAAATAATGAATCTAATTCCTCTGTAGGAAAATGTGAGTGATAATTGTCAAATTTTTTGTTGTTGAGCAGTTGGAAAAACTTTAATTTATAAATTTCAGAATATCGGTCAGTAATTTCGGTATTAATGAAGAAATTAACTGTTTTTTCTGAGCAAAGTTTAAAGATTTTACCTTATCTTCGCCAATCAAAACTTGAACGCATTTTAAATCCTCACAAGGTACAATTACCTCCATTGTTGTAGGTAAATCACCAAAACAATTGTATCACTGAGGAAATCTTAGAAAACAAACAAAAAACTTTAACAACAAAACCTTCAAGAGTGCAACTAACTTCAGTTTCATTTGCTTGCTCTCGGATGTCGGGAACTACTCAAGTGTTGTCATTTAGGCAAAAAAAGTCGCCAGGTATATGAAAAATCTAGCTAATTTTTTTTTTATTTTTAAGATATTGCTTGAATACAGTCAAAATCTGTTATAACAACATCCAAGGGACCACTCATATTTGGTTGTAAAAACCGATAGTCGTAATAACCGGTGATGTTTTCAAGGTACAAAGTATTTTGTACCTATGATTTTGGTCTATATAACCGGTATGTTGTTCTAAATGATGTTGTTGTAAACGGTTTTGACTGTATTTAATTTCGTTATTTTAAAAGTCGCTAGTTTTTATTGTTGATAAATGTTAAAAAAGTTTCCAAACACGTTAAAAATCTCCAAGATCTTTCAACGTGTGGCTAAAACGGCAACACTGCAGAGTTGGCAAGCTGACAAGGTCACGCATACGCATGCAACTTCATACGAATGCCCTGCTTAAATCTGCCATAGTGATCGATTTGTTCTGTACACAAGGCCTAACTCGTTATACGGCACATCGCTATAAGTGCGAAAGTGACAGATATAGTATTTGAAAGCCCGGTAAAAGCCGGTGCGTGTAAGCGAGATAGCAATATGTAGATCATTAGATGCTACAAATGCGAAACTCTGCGCGCGAACAATCGCGATGCGTAGTAGTTTAGCAGTACTCAGTAGATACATTGTGTTATTTTGATAAGAATTAAGCGCGCGAACTTTTAAATAGTTCGGGTTTGACATTGATTCTCTATCGAGCATTTTTTAGTAAGGCATGCCGGGCTTTTGGGCTTATATGAAGGTACCGCCACTGGTGAGCACGTGGTTTCGGATAGGTAATTATTACGTACGAGTCTACAACTTGCGCGCGGTAGAGATGTGTCCCTCACTCATGAGGTACCTCGTTTGAGGTACTCGTGATCGCCAATTGAAAGAGTTACTCGAATTTCAACATTGAACCACCTCACTCGTTCACGCGTCCTCAAAAATTGACATTGACAATATTGACGCGTCGCGAGCTCTTGTGAGTATTGAGTGAGTGAGCTTACTGAGCGAATGAACCGCCTTAGTATAAAATAAATTAGAGAATGAGTGAGGTGAGGTCTCGAGATTTTGAAAATGAAAACCCAGTTAACATTATGAATTTGGTATGTAAGCACCTAATAATAATGATGTTTGGTGTTTGTGTGATACTAGTCTTTGATAGGATATTATTTAGATTAAAAAGAAACACAATAAATGTGTGAAGTTTTAGTATTTATTACTCAAACTGAATTATAAAGAAAATATTTTAATTCTGCTATTACTATGAACTCTAAAAACATTAACATTAAATTGGTAATCAAATGTCATTGATTCGTTTATTTTGGCGGTCAAAAATGTCGAAGTGAAAGAAAATTATGTGTGTGAGGGAGACGTAAAAATCGAAATCGTAAGTACTCGTGAGTCGACGCGACCGTTCGCCTCACACTATCGGCTGAGTTCGGCTCGGGCTCGGCTCGTGAGGTGAATACGTCGACGTGCGATTACTCGCCTCAAATGAGGGGTACCTCGTGAGGACCTCGCGAGGTAAAATGAGGTACTCCCTCAACCTCATTTTAAAATGATGAGTTACCCATCACTAGCGCGCGGGCGTCGGACTGGCTCCGCGCGCACCCCGCTCGTGAAGCGAGCGGTGCGAGAGAAAGAGAAAGACATAGCTACGATATACTCGCACTTATTCGGTATACCGTAGTGGCACGCGGTTACGGGATTCCCTGACTGTCTCGAATGGGTTGCTGCTACAACAGCTAAAATTGTTAAAAAAAAGTTATTTAAAAAGTCTTGCATTTCAGTTGAGCAGTCGGGTTTTTAGACGTTTTAAATTACTTTTTTTATTTTCAGCTTTTAGTTTAAGCATGAATTAACAATTTTTTAGTTTTCCCAACGGATTCATAAAATGAAAAAGCAAAGTCCATCTTTTTAAACTTTCTCATTGTTTTATTTTTTTATTATTACGCTAATGATAACCATGATATACCTTTTTGAAATCCTTGTATCCCTTTAATTTCATACCCATAATGTAAATTTTTTTTTTCACTAAGTACAATGGCTTCGCACAACCGCTATGTTTGTTTTTTTTTAATGTAATCTATCTAAGAACACATGAAGTTCTAAGACGAATCTAACGATACCTCAATTATGTAAATCCGTTCAGCGGTTCTGGAGATATGAGGTAATAAAGAATATTACATATAGATATACATACATACAAAATAAGCGCGAAAAACATAACCCTTCTTTTGCAGTCGGGTAATTAAGTAGATTTTCAGTCTCTCTCCGCCTCTGTCTTTGCCTATGTATTGTATTTAAGAAGCCAGATAGACATAAGTACCTACTACTTATGTCTATCAGGCTTCTATTTCCTCCTGAACCACACAACGGTTCTTTTTAAATTATTTATTTATTAAAACATGATAATACATTTCATAGAACAAAATCATACCATAAAACCATCGAGGGTTTTATCCGTGGTATCCTGATTTAATTTCGATGTCTTTAGCTGTAAGTACATACATTAATCTCTAATAGTAATAGCTTTTATCTTTAAGAAATTCAAAACATTAACAGTGCGTAATTCACCAGGAACTTTTACGTGTTGCAAACTTGCGTGATCAGACTTTAAGCTCTCATCTGGATTTATTAAACGCTACTTGGAAATCACGGCTTCCTGCCGACAGATAATCTGACTTTTCTTCCTCACGTACCCGCCGCCGTGGGAGACGCCCCGGGCGTCAGGAATCGCGATCTGATCTTCGAGACGTGGGCCTACGGACGGCGAGCAGGGGTAGCTCACCATCTGGTAAGGCCCAGGCCCGAGTCAGCGGTGCAGCGTGCCGTGTTCAGCGCGCGCTTCAAAGAGCAGTCAGCAGCATTGACGTAGCCATAGCCATTCACTGCCTTACGACGTTGCGGGAATGTTGTAACGAGATACCGTAACCCTGGAACGCAAGGGCAACTGACGAACAGGGTGGGTTTTTAGTCACAAGTCTAACACTCCGAAAAGTCTCCGCTCCATTCACGGCGGAAGGAGTCATTTGATGATTTTCTCACCCCGAAAAGAAAACAAAAGATAGACCGTATGATACTGATTAAATCATTTATAGAGATTTTATGAACCTAAAAGAGAACTCTGAGTTTGTTTCGGGGTTTCTTGACAGGGTAATCAGTTCGGAAACACCGGTCTCATCTATTTTAAATTCACAAAAAAAAACAAACGGTAACGTGTTATTTAGTAACCAATTTACAAAATTAATATCATTATTTACTGTACTCTGAGTTGGTGTTGGTGCCATCGACCAAAACATAGTGTATTACATTCTCTTTGCCATCGACCGCCGAATGAAGTAATTATTACTAATTATTTAGAAATCAGAATACGCTGGCAGCCCTTATTCATATGTGTTCTGTTTCTTGATTTTGCATTTATGTATCTAAACTGCATTAAAATTATCCGTTGCGGTTTGCTATTACAATCTAAGAGATATCTAAAGAATAATGTAGTTTTAAAATATTATAATGTGCTGTCTTGTCGACGCCATAAATAGTATCTATGGTTGTCGCGCGCGCATGACTTTGACACTTTTGACCAGTGTTGCCAACTTAGTGGATTTTCCACTAAAACTGGTGGTTTCGACCCCCCTTTTAGTGGCGAAATATTGCTTTTAGTGGCTGGTGGTTTTTTCTAGTGGTTAAGTAGAAGTCAGTTTCAATTACTGAAAATGCTATTACTCAGCTACTAAGACTTTACGAAATATATTATTTTTACTTCATTTAATTTTCAGTAGTATTTAATTTACTTTTACTACGTAGGCACAATAATAGTGCAGAACTTACGGCATGATTTGATGATCAATGGCGACAAATTCATTTGCTGAAATGGAATGAGAGCAAAGATACAAAAAAATTTGGAATGAAGCATGGCATTTTAAAGATGCTCAAGGGGAATCTATGTAGATTTGAGGAATTAGCGACTTTTGCGATTACTGCCTCATTCTAATGCCGATTTTGAGAGACTATTTAGCAGTATGAATGTAATAAAAAACAAGCAGAGGAACGGATTGAAGTTGAATTTTTTAACTGCAATATTAAAAATACGTTGTGGTTTAAGATTGGAAGGAAAATACTGCAATGATTATGAAATTCCAATAAAAGTTATAAAATAAATTGGTAGCAAAGAATCATATAAATGTGAAACCGACGATAATAGTGCAGACAAAAGTTCTTGTATGTTGATTTACCGATTTAAAATATTTTATTACGTCTCATTAAAGAACATTTTTACTAATACACAAAAAAAAATTGTTTACATTTTAGCGATTTTTAGAGTAGGGCCGATTTTTGTCAGTGGTTTTCTGGTGGTTTTAGAAGTTGTATCTGGTGGAGAGCTAGTTGAACTGTTGGCAACACTGCTTTTGACATGCTTTTGACAGTCAATAAATAGAACTCCGCCACAGAGTACTTTCATATATATGATCCTGCCAAGGATCTTCTACCTACTAACTACAAGTTCCTTGGATCCTGCAACTCCTGCAACGACTCCGCTGAGTCCGCTGGCTGAATGTACTCTGTGTCCGCTGCCGACTCCAAAGAGAATGTAATACACCAAAGAGTAAAGTAACTATAGAGAGAAATACACTATGTTTTAGCCGACTCGTACGGTGAACGCAGTTTAGTGAATAATCTAACGATTGGTCGCAAAGTTTAGTGTTTATGTTTTAATTCGAGTGAAGTTATACAAATCGGGCGATGGAATGGTCGAAAGATAGAACACTGAAGTTGATTGAGTTGTTGCAAGTGAATGCCAGCTTGTGGAACCCGTCTTTATGTGAGACAAGGCGAGACAAACAAAAGCGCCGAGAAGAGTTGCGAATGATATCAGATTTACTGGGAATATCGGTGCCGGACGCTACGAAGAAGATCCAACATCTCCGGACACAATATAACCGGGAATCGGCGCGGGAAGCTCGGGCTTATGCCGAGGAGCCCAGCGACCGGTACATCAGTAACTGGTACGCGTTCGAGTATCTACACTTCCTGAAATATTCTAACAAACCGTACAGGGTTCTGCAATCGGTGAGTGTCACTATCACTTAACACTTTTTGTTTCATTTTAATACAGACAAACCCATATGTGGGAACCAAGGCTGCTACTTAAATTCAATTTAATTAGTGCTTATTGCAAGTTTTTAAAGCCCATCAAACTAGTTATTTGAAGAATATTATTGTGAATTCTTACTTCCAGTATAAAAAGCATTACATAAAATTAACTAATATAAACCTTGTAATGTTTCAGGAGGATAATACAGAAATAGGAGACTTACCACCTCACTCAGACAATGCAGCAAGTGACTGCAAACTCAACAATCTATCACCACCTCCGAAAATCTCAAGGATAGATCTGCCACCACCCGCAGTCAAACCTGAAGTTAGCTATCCTGCATTACCTAGGCCTAGAGATGAGTTCTCAGTGTTTGGGGAATACATAGCCAACGAGCTGCGCTCATTGAAAGGGGAGAGGAACTTACTAGTAGCAAAGAAGAAAATACAAGATATCATATTCGAAGTGAAGATGGGAATGATTAGTGAACCTAGAGCTGAGCAACAGACATTAACAACTGTGTATGCAAATACTACGCAACCACACAACACTAGCCTAGCCTCACAAACCCCTACTACGGGGATCAGTGAAATTATCATAAATGGTGCATGTCATTACTCTAACTTTAAAGTGGACACACAATAGCAGTGTCATCTGCTTCCAGTTGAGGAAGTGGATAAGAATGAAGGGTATACTATAAGTAATTAATTATAAGTTAATATGCCTAGTTTTACCAACAGAACCAAATGGTCTGTGACTGACTTTTGGAACTGTTTACTTTCACAATTCTGGAGCTGTGTATATTGACAGCCCCAGAATTGTGAATGTAAATGGTTTTAGTCAAACTGTTGAATGGAAAATGTTGTTTATTAGTACATAAGCTTAATTTAAGAAACAATCTAGCTTTAGGAATTCTCTGTAGTAATACCAACTTGCTTAGAAATCTTAAATATTACTTTTTTAATAGAAAAATCAAAATCAAAGCCTAAATAATATGCAATAATAAATAAGTAAAAATCTTTTACTTGCTATAAGTAAAGTTTTAAATTATGTGCCATTATGTTTGACTAACAATCATGTGTTCTATTAGTTCTTTTGTAATTATAGCACTGCCATAAATGAAATGTAAGCAATTAACTAAAAATTATAGGTATATTAGACTTTCTAGTCATGCTTTAAGAAAACTTTCCTTTCACTAAAAAATTTGGATAAAAGAATACTTGTATTTATTAATGACTTTATCATGCAAACTATGTATACTTTATATTTTCATTATTTCATGGCCTACAATATTTGGTTTTTGCCTATGTTTAACACATATTTTTTTATACAATTTTAATAGTTTTACGTGTCATTCCTGCTCTTGAGGGTGTTTTTAAGGATGGAAAATCATCCAATGACTGCCTCCTAATAGGCGAAATTTTAGGGTGTGTCAGATATTTACTGACAAAAACCCATCCGTGTTCGTCCTTTGCCCTTCGTGTTCCGAAGCCGCGGTAACTCTTTCGAACAATTCCGCAACCCTGGCAGGCAAGGCTCCAAGCGTGTCACGCTGCTCACCGAACCATGAACCCAGACCTCTGAAGTGCTACCGCTGCCAAGTGGGTAAGCACGGGAGAATCTAATGCACTTCGGATTCTGACTGCAGCTGCCTCTGCTTACACTACGGTCAGCCCGAACATAGAGCCGCGCCGCGCTGCTCAACATGTGCGGCGGCTGGCAAGGCAACCTAACACCGGGTTGGGAACAATGCCTGTGCTCAGCCCAGCCCAGCCAAGACTACGGGCAAATGTGAGCGCTCGTCGCCACCGCTGTCTTTTCGCCGCTGCCGCTATTGTTGCCTTGTCGCCGGTGCCGTCCCATGGCTCAAGGGAGTTGGCTGAAATGGATTGCCTATAACGGCTCCATTCCTCCTCATCGGCGAATAGCAATCACTGTGCCGCAGCTCAAGATCTCTTGTTCCAGATCATGACGCAGTGGTTAATTAACGTAGCCGTAGTCCCTGAGCCGTATTTTGTCCCACCCAGGGACGAATGGGTAGAGGACCTGGATGGCTCGGTGGGCTTTTGAGGGGTAAGGCAAACTTGTATTATCCATCCTTATTTGTGTATCCTGGTTAGTACATGTGTATATGGCGGGAGCCTATTAATCTGTATTGTTTTATTGTCAGTATTGAAACTCGGATCTCAATGAGTTATTTGTATATAATGTAATATTTAAATTGATTAAAATTAAGTAGATGTTTTCAATATTATTTTATTTCCTTTCGATATTCACGGATATGAATTCGCGGGCACAGCAAGTGTTGATACTTTCGTCACGTTTTCATCATTATTCAATTGATTTAATTTAGAACTAATTGCTTGACTGATTTACAAATATCATAAATATTCCGATCCCATTTCTTATTTGTTGAATTTCAGAAAATACTACAGGTGTTAGATTAATTATATCATGAGCTTTTAGATCACGTTAATAACAAGTGACACTAACAAAAAACGTACAAGGGTGTTACCCTTATCGTTAACTTGTTGAATTAGTGAGGATTTTAACTTTCTTAGAGAGAGGGAGTAAACGCCTGTAAACCTTAAGTGAAAAGCGCATAGTATGTGCTTAAAGTTCCACATTTTTTTAAAGATGACTAGCAATTTGGGTAAGAATTCACATTACTAGCAATCTTGTAAATCCCTTCAACTAAATTATATATGCTTGTGTCTGGGTTCTCGGCAATAGTGTAACGGGTGGGGTTGGAACCCATGACCTTACGAACACAAGGCCGACACCTTAGCTATTAGGCTATTGTCGCTTCAATAACTTTGACAGCATAATGTACAATGTATGTGACGTCTGTTCTTTTTTTGTAATAATTTGGTGTATTAATTTAAGTATACCTACCGCTAGATGGCTTCCTTCTGTAGATCGCAGTCCGTAGTGCATAAATCGTTCATACCCATTTCGATGCTTATCTGCATGCATATTTTTATTTATTAATCTTTCTTAACATAGTATAAAGCAAAGTCGCTTCCCTGTGTCTGTCCCTATGTATGCTTAAATCTTTAAAACTACGCAACGGATTTTGATGTAGTTTCTTTCAATAGAAAGAGTGATTCAATAGGAAGGTTTTTAAGTATGTAACATGCATAATATAGTAGAGAAACACTGATCATTTTTGAGGTTTCTAATGTGATGTCGCAAATAAACACATTTTTTTTGCGCTTGCTTTGCAAACGCTGGCTGAACCCTACGAGATAGATCAAAATAATGTACTACAGTATTGTACACCTTAAAAAGGTCAACAAAAATGTCCTCGATGACATCTGTCTATCTCTTATAGATAACCCACAACAACAATTTTTTATCCTTTACTTTTTACGAGAAATACGAGCATATTTTACGAAGCCATTTTAAGCAATACAGCATTAATCCTTATCCAATTAAGTACCATAAATACATTGTGCATTTAATATAAATCAATATTGCCCTTTACAGAATATAATTTAAATAAATAGTTTCGAAGATATTACAGATTTAAAATGCAAGGACATAGCAGTTGCCGCGCGGTGCCGGCGGAGGCACGGCGCGCGTGCCTATGTTGCTTAGATTTGAGCGTTGAATGTTTTTCCCATGGTAAATTATGTGTCACACTTTCAAGAGTAATTTAATTACTAAAGAGAACATGTATGTCGAATGACAAAAAGGCTGTCAACGATGTATATAAAGACATTCCATAGTATATTTAATATAAACATTGCACGCGTGCGAAGCCGGGGCGGGTTGCTAGTTGGAAATAAAGTAGATTCTATAAATCATTATAGTATGGTTTCTGTAAGTCGGAACCATAAGTTCCATAGTTCGCCGTGAATCAGAACTGCCTGCGTTGATAACTCAGTGACTCAGGGTAGATATATTTTGCTATTCTCCAATCGCTGGATGAGGTAGATAAGCACTGCGTTATGCTCCAGTAAGTCGAATGTAGAATACTGATGCATTTGCGCCAAGGCGTCAAACGTGGTCTAGCGTTTCGTTAAGGCTGACTGGCTGAGCTGGTATAGACTAGGAGAGGATTAAAGGGCTGAGGACTCCTAAGTTGTAGTGTACATAGCCTAGGTTACAGGTAAAGCCGAGTGTGATGACCCGATAGGCCATGCTGATGGTTGAAATTCCCCTTGAAGCCGTTAGTACTGATTGTATGACACGCTGCTCGAGAGCCTAACTCTATACACAGCCTTCGCTACCATTGATTGTGCAAGATCTAAAAATAGAAATAGATCTTAGGTTAGTTTAGAAAGAAAAGAACAGGAGAGGAGTGTGAAAAAGATACATTTCTCCTTTCGTTAATTATAACTATTAATTATTGTTACCTACAAAATGATATTAATCTTGCATTGCTCGAAGATTTGGGAAGAAGTATACCTTAGCAATAAGAGGGTCTCCTTATAAATTTGGACGCGGGATCCAAGACAATTAAGAGTCACGCAATACGTGATCGCTGGAAGAAATGGAGGGAGGCCTTTGCCCTGCAGTGGGACACCACAGGCGAATCTATACTAATATTATAAAGCTGAAGAGTTTGTTTTTTTGCTTGAACGCGCTAATCTCAGGAACTACGGTTCTGATTTGAAAAATTCTTTCAGTGTTAGATAGCCCATTTATCGAGGAAGGCTATAGGCTTAGGGGAAGCCCGGGCAAGACGAATATGTTAAGGGGCAGTGTAAATAAAACCACTATCTAATAATCAATAGAACTCTTCGTACTTTTAATTTAAACTATGTTTAATCATCTTTGGAAAATAATCATTAGAATTAAAAAACTTAAACAATTTCTATATTAATTTTGAGAATTAACAAAAAGTATCAATTATCCGTTTTGCCCGGTGGGGTCGGGCAAAACGGATACGCGCCAAGGGCAAAAAGGATAAGTAGAATTAGTTTAGATCAGTCTTCGTATTCATCACAGAAGTAGCTGCCAACTTCTACATAAGAAGTGCTGTCTTCACGCGTCCTACTTTTGCACTGATTACACTGAATCCAACCTTCACTGGTGGTTCAGTGTATTTGTCAGCGCACACTAAACAGTAAAAATTTGGTTTCGGATTTTTGTTTTGTTGTTTAACTGTGGATCTTTTAGTTTTGCTGGGGGCTGCTAACTCAGAAATCGTGGTCTTTTTAAGCCTGAGCAAGCTTTAAAATTTGAGAAGGCAAATAGCCTTCTCAAATTTTAAAGCTTGCTCAGCTTTGACAGGAGTAGAGGTCAACACCTCTGATTTCTGCCTCTTGTGTTTGCGGCCTGTTTTAGGAGCAACCATAGTTGGAACAGGTCTAATTTGAAATGGCGTAAGACTCGCTACTGGTGGTGGATGTTTTTCTCCTATTGAAAGAGCTGATCCTTCTTTCAGTGTATTGGAATCAGGCAAAGGTGTAGTAGACCTTTCAGTCTCTATTTCTGAAATTATAACGGACTGTGTGGAAGATTCAGCTACAGCCGCCTCTGCGGTAACAGATGTAATTTCAAGTAGAACCGGGTTAGTCGTTATTCTTGTTGCAGGAGAATCATTTGGAGCACAGTCGGTCATAGTAGATGATGTCCCATTGAAAAGATCTAGGGTCATTAACGACCGTGCGTCATTTACAGGATCTTCAGTCACAGTAGACGGTGTGTCAAGAAATGGATGGTTAGTCATAGTTGACGGAGCGTAATCATTTTCTGCGAAAACATTTGGATCATAAGGCCAGATTCCCGGTTTTTTTAAACCCGTTAACTGTATTCTGAAGCAACGCACTTTTGGCATATGCTCCTCCAAATAGTTTTGCCATATCGTACTGGTTTACAATTCGGCCTGGGTGCGTTTTTTGAAACTCTTTTTCATAATATTTTTTAAGCGGTCCATACACAGCCACATCTAGAGGTTTCGGTCAGTTGTGTGTGGGGCAAATGACAAAAAGATGATTTGATTTTGTGTTGCAAATTCTAAGGCCAGATAAAACTTATGAGACTCGTGATTATCGAGCAACATTAACACTTTTCTGGTCTTACTTGGACGAACCTTCTCAACAAAAATTGAAACCAATTCAAAAAAGCTTCTCCATGTATCCAACTATTGTCAGTTATGGTGGCTTGTGAGCCTGGTGGGGCATTATCTAGAAGTAATTCTAAAAACCTATGTGAACCTACCCAATTTCTTCGACGTATTACCGAACTTCACATGTCTCTGCAAAGTTGTAAATGGAATTCTAAATTTCTTTGCGGTTGAATTAATTGTTTGTCTATCATCTTTAATAGCTCTTACTGCTCTGAGTAATGTATCTTCAGACCATGCTGCTCGATTAGTTTTGCGCTTATAATTAAACACTATTTAAAACATAAAGCAGCCGTATATTTTTATAATTTAATTAAAAATTAATTTAAATATAAGTACCAAAATTTAAGTAAACAGAGATCTGTTTAAAATTAACATTAGTTATCTAAAACCTGTTAAATATTTCTTACTTAAAAAGGAGATAACTAAACGGGCAAAACGGATACATATCCGTTTTACCCATATCCATTTTGCCCAACGTGCTAATTTTAGAGACAAGTCAAGACTTGAAATGTTTTTTAATAGGTAAACAGAAAGTAATGATCACAAATAATACTTAAATAAACGTGCAATTGAATAAACAAAATATATTTACAGGCAACTGATGACTAATACAAAAAGTTTGTATACAAACCTTTACAAAAATCGTAACAAAACACCGATAATCCTTTTTTTTCCTTCCAAAACAGATGCACTCGCTTATTGTTTTGGTTGAACTGTCATGGCACTGCCAGTTGCACGTGTCACGACTTATAGCGCCATCGATTATATATTTATGGAAAAATCTGTTATTCTTCTTACCCGCACTATGCTTCTTGCCCGGGCTTCCCCTATATATCATCACGCTAAGACCAATAGGAGCGGAACACTAATGAAGAATGTTTAAAAATCGGGGGATTTTTTTCCACGCGGACGAAGTCGCGGACGGAAGCTAGTATAATAATACTTCGATGGATGCACATCTCTATTTCGTGAGTGGAGCCGTTTTTCCGCGCGACTTGTCCAGCTTCATTTATGTCGGCGCATTTTACTCAATGATTTTTTGTGAAATGCCAAAATCTACATTAGGTACCTATATCATATAGCGTATTCGCATAAGCGCGCTTTTTATTCCTAGTAGCGCGTTTTATTCATAGCAAGTTAGGAATAAAAACTCGTATGTGCATCCAACAATGCACAGGCCTATTTGAGGATAAATGGTTAGGTATTTATTCGTACAAAACTCAGCACTACTATTTTTACACATAGTTTTATCAACAAATGGATGTTTGATATCAGAATTTGTAATTTACCGCATCGCAGAACGCGCCACAGTGACTAACTATAGTCCCAGTATACATTTAACTGTGGTCAGGCGCGCTGGTTTTAAGCAAGATAAACATTATTATCACAATAATCAACAGTGTATTACTGACGGAAAATGGATTAATTGTACACACACCTACTTGGATAAGTTTTAAAGTGAATTTTACTTACCTATCATTAAAGTAGGTACGTATTAGATATAGTAATGTTCTTAATTAAAGTTAGAAGTTGGTAAGTACATGATTAAAATAGTTAATTAAATTTTAATTAAATGAATGTAGGTTTCCATTAAATATTCTTCTGATGATTAATGGGTAAGTACTACCAAAGCATGTTAACCGAACATTCCGTGTCGGCGCAGTTCAATAACGGTTGCCGGAAGACAGGGACCAGCACGACTGGACGTGCATAGGTTCGTCAGCTTCA
This sequence comes from Tholera decimalis, assembly GCA_943138885.2. NCBI lineage: Eukaryota > Metazoa > Arthropoda > Insecta > Lepidoptera > Noctuidae > Tholera > Tholera decimalis. Next base: position 33,054,706 of record OW964556.2, on the reverse strand, counting down.
ACGAAGCCCATCCTGTGGCCTGTGAGTGATGCAGTTATTTAGGACGTGATTGGACATTTGGACCAGAATTTTGAAAAATACACACGTCTGAGTACCTATTCATTAACTTAATTAATATGTATATACAACGTGTTTTTTTTGATATCCCATAACTCTAGGGTATGATTGAGGCCATATCAAAGAATCAACTGGCATATGAGTTATGTTCCAATCCTTCGTTATTTTTTTTTTTCATTAACCGACTTCTGAAAAAGGAGGAGGTTCTCAATTCGGATGTTTGTTTGTTTTTTTTTTTTTTTTTTTTTTTTTATGTTTGTTCGGGCATAGCTCCGTCGCTCGCCAACCGATTTGAAAAATTCTTTTTTTGTTGGAAAGGGTATACTTCCCAAATGGTCCCATGAAAATTTTATCGACATTGAACAAGCCGTTTCTGAAAAATCAACAAAAGTCTAAAAAAAATATTTACATTGATGACCTTTTCGGTTACTCTATATTGTGTTTTTTGTTCGCGCGTTTTTAGTTTTTTGTAGTTGACATTTTGGCTTTTATAACTAGATTAATTACAAATTGACCCACTAAAAAGCGCGAAAATAAAAACTTTTTTGCAAATAATAAAACCGACTTCCATATCAAAACACTACAAAGCCAAAAATAATTTTAATTTCGGAAGGCGGTGTGAAAAAAAAGAAAATACAAAACCAATAACACCGACTACCGAAATTAAAATTATTTTTGGCTTTGTAGTGTTTTGATATGGAAGTCGGTTTTATTTTTTTGCAAAAAAGTTTTGTAGACCCTTACTTACAACATACCGGTACGTTACGACGAGTCTTTTACCAATAGCACACGAGTTTATTCATCTTTAATTCTTATAAATTTTGCATTGTCATCTACCGTTATTTCTCATTGTTGTACCTGTTCTTTACGTAGCCAAATTTTTAATGTAACAATTCACATGTAACGTGAATTTAACTAACAACTGCTTTACAGTTTGATAGGTGTTTTTTTTTGTAAGCTTTACTTATGTATTTTATAACACATTTGACTCAATTAAGTATAAATAGTACAAATACTAACTTATAGGTAACTCCGCCCCCAAAGATACCCACTAACCAAAATTATTTAAAACAAAAAAGTATTAAAATTATCAAATAATAAGTGCCGAACAGTTTGGATTTCAAAGAAACAAATCCACGTCAGTAACTATTTTTTCTCTTATGAAGGAAATACTTACTAATGTTAATAATAACAATCTGACTACAGGCATTTTTTTCGATTTATCGAAAGCCTTTGATCTGGTGTCACACGAAGTATTGGTAGATAACTTGGAGACTATCGGGATTAGGGGTCCTGCACTACAGTGGATATCATCCTATTTAAATAATAGACAACAACGTGTCATAATCAACAAAATCAACGAAAATAAAGATATGCTACCCTACTCATCGGAATATAGATATAATAAATATGGCGTTCCACAAGGAAGCGTGCTAGGTCCAATACTATTCCTCTTGTATAATATAAATGATATAAAAAAAATCCAATCACAAATGCATCTTATTTGCCGATGACATATCTATTATCGTGATATCAGATAAAAAGAAAAGTAGGTACTATTAAAGATCATGAGGTTGACATTAATAATACAATAGATAAATTAATTCATTGGCTTGATAGAAACCGTTTGAAAATAAATAAATCCGTTTACATTCAATTTAATCAATCGAATAATAATAAAAACAACATAAAGCTCAATATAAATAAAATCGAAGAGGTAACACAAACAAGGTTTTTAGGCATAGTACTTAATAGATAATGATATTAACTGGAAAGAACATGTAGATAATGTAATGTACTAAAATTAATAAATTTGTATACGCACTGAAACAAGTTAAAAATGTAACTAATATAAAAACTGCCATTATTTCATATCACGCTTATGTAGAATCGTTATTGCAGTATGGTCTTGTAATGTGGGGTAATAGCACCAATCAGAATAGAGCATTTATAGCGCAAAAAAATGTATTAGAGCAATATGTGGAGTCCAACCAGATGACTCATGTCGACCAATGTTCAAGAAGTTTGGTTTGCTACCGCTGCCATCTCTGTACATTTATGAAATATGTGTGTTTATGTAAATCCTTGAACTAGACGTGATCCATACAAATTAGTATTGAATGATTTGCCAAGACTTACCAAATATAATAAAAACTGCATCGCAATGTGCATACGTATTTATAATAAGTTACCGAGAAATTCAAAAATGTTAAATTCAAGATTATTTAAAATTAAACTGCACCATTGGTTAAAAGATTACAATATCTACAGCTTGAAGGAATTTATGGAGATGAAATGTTGAGAAATCACCATTTCACATCCATTAGTTCCTTGCCCGTCGTTTGTCAAAAATTTAATTTTTGCATGCTATGTTTTCATACTATCTAAACATGTTTGTACTATTCTATTATATTTTACACCATTTTGTACCATGTTTTATGCAAATAAGTAATTATGATTATAATTTAAAAAAAAAAACAACGTCTGATAATGGATAACGAGTAAATATAGTACAGAAAAAATCCGAACTTTCAGTAAACACACGGTTTTACCTTTTCCGGAGGTCGAAAGCTTCGTCTTCTGGCATTCCACGGCCTATTAAATCCTCTTACACTTTCCGTCTACTATCTCATGTTCATCAAGCCGTGTCCATCGACCACAAAGGGGGTTTAAAAGAACTCATAGTTCATTTAATAAAAACATCAACTTAGTAACTGTACGAATAAAAAGGACCTTTTGGAAGGATGCCTCTGACATAATATAATTGAAATGTTTTTGTAGTTTATTTTACTTGTTTATTCAAATACTGGAATTGTTTTAAAAAAAATGCATAGTTAAGTGCATTAGGAACTAGAAACTGCACGTTCTTATTCATAATCAAACTGAAATACGACACGTCAAACGTTTTGCATGCGATAAATTTCAAGTATAATCAATTATTAACGCTTGATACTCTATACATACCTGTACAAGGCAAATCCTCTCAAATCCTCCCTTTGAACTCATGACAGTTTGTCAAAGAAAGCTGCGGAAGGAAACTAATTCAAAATCTGCGCTAAAAATAGCGGAACAAATCGCATTGTATGAGCTTTCCTCGGCAAATCCCTATCTTTATTACGTGGGATTTCCTGTATTATCAGTGTTTGTGGGTGAACAGAAGTTGTACTGTACACAGGTGTTAATGTATCGCGTTTATTGCTGGTTTATGCTTCTTACTTTGTTTCTGTTCTGTAATCTGTGGGCCGTAGATGACGACATGGGGGGCCTCGTGCGTAGTTCTGAAGTGCACTTGATCGACCTTTCATTGGCTGGATCATTCGAACCGGTATGCGGAGCCACAGACCAAAATAGTGCATGTACTTTCGAAATATAAAATAGTGCATGTGCATGAAATTACGAACGGATCCGTTAGTAATTTCGTCACACAAATATTCGTATTTTTTTTTGTTATGTTTTGGTAATATGTGTTATTCTTTCTTTAAATGACATCTGCAAACCTTTTCATCCGTACATAAAAGTCTTTCCTCTAAAAACTTCAAAGCAACCAATAAACTAAAACGCAACCTTTTTTTATACGGTTCAAATATTAAAATCCAAGCATAACTGTGTGGTCCCATAACGCTAAATTATAACTGTTATTTTAGAATTTCCGTCTGTCTGTGTTCGGACTTATCGCTTGATGGCGATTTTAGGTCATAACATCAAACGCCGGGTTAAAAAAACAACGTCATGATTGAAACGATGGACTAACACTTTATAATATACTAGCAGTCACGCGGGGCTTCGCTCCCGTGGAATTTATTAGCAATCGGGTACAAAGAGTAACAAATGACCTTCCTCAAGCTTTAAGCTACTTCCATACCAAATTTCATCCAAATCCACCCAGTACTTTCGAAGATTATCGCGTTTGAACCTAGAAACAAACTTTTCCGCTTAATATATTAGTATCATTATTCGTCGTTTGGTCGTTTTACAACACGAATCATCAAATTGTAGTTATAACTTGTGATAAATTGGCATTACTAATCAAGGGATGTTTTCCGTTTTCCAGGCGACTGAGTGGGGTTGGCTTCAAACTGAATAGGTATATGGGGCTAAGTGTTTCTATAGGAAACCTTTTTACTAACTTCGGAGTCTGTCGCCTTGGCCACTGGAAAATGCCACGATAATTAATATAAATAAATAAATAACAAGCTATTATCAATTTTATTGAAGCAGGTTGATTGGATGAAATAGTTTTGAAATAAGAGTTAACGAAGACGAAGATTAGTACCAATTTTATATTTTTAATTATTATGTTTTAAACAGAACTAACAATATTATTAGATCTTATAGATGTTGTGCTATTGCCGATTTTTGAACATCATTATTTTTCATAGACCTAACGTGTTCTGAAATTCTGCAAGCTACGGTACTTACGCTTTGTCTGACCAATATATGCCTTTCCACAGCGGCAGTCCACTTTATAGACCCCGGGTTTTTCCAGAGGTAAGTTGTCTTTCGGCGAACGCTGCATCTGAAATATTTTCTTGAACGGAGTGTAGATAATCTTTACACACACACATGTGACAGTGGTAGCGGTGGCGATCATAAAAAACGAACGAGAAAGAGGGTAGACCGATTCGTCTGTTCATAAACGTCCACTCGCAATTACTTCAGTTCATCCGTCAGTTCTTTTCTTCTTCTTCTTTGCTTCAGTTGATCATGGCGCTTGCAACAGTGCCGAAATATCGGAAACTCGAAACAAAAAGTACACAGTCATGGTCAATATCCCGTTATAAGTTCTAATAATACTGTTAGTGACCATGTTAGCTTAAAAACTTATAGAACTAACAATGTGGGTAGAATTTACAGTGTCTGGATTGGATTCGAACCCGCGACCATTCGATCACAAGTCTGACACCTTGATAATTAAGCTAATGACCCTCATCGAAAGAGTCCTACAACCGCTGCAGTGGTAGGTACACTCATTAACGGTACTTACTTCTTAGAAGTAAAACTGTCAAGACACCGGCCCCATTGTGAATTTATAGATGAATGCAAAACTTACTCCGGCTTCGTTTGATATTCATTTCACAATTTCACGTTTGAAGTTCTTGAACTAGTTGCGTGTTGCTCCTTAATTACGAGCTGATTGGTTTCTATAATTAATTATTTTAGCATCGTGATATTGTTTATGAATGAGGAGCTTGTGACTGAATAATAACTGCCGCACAGTTCGATCTTTGAGTTAATTTAACCCTTGAACCCTACCCAGGGGTCACAGAAACCCCAATGCCTAATTTTTTTAAATTATTTCATAGAAAATGAAACGAACACGCCCACGCTCCTAAATATGTTCAAATGGCGTTAACGGCCATCTTGTCGCCAGTCACGCGTAAGCGTCATATGAGTGTGGACGCAGTTATAGCTGTTTTGGGGTTTTTGGGACCCCAGGGTAGTAACCACGTAATATTTCGTAGTTTCAGTTTTTTGTGTATTTAGGGACAAAAATTGGCCAAGTGCGAATCAGACTCGCCCATGAAGGGTTCCGTAGTAACTATAATAAATATAATTTAATATATTTATTTGAAAAAAAAAACTTAAAATTTCTTAAAACTAGCTTATTTACAATTTTTACAACTACGCCAAATAACTTTGTTTTTCATAGTATTTGTATGAATTACAAAGTTATATTTGCGGTTTTCGAAAATATACTGTATCTCAAAAACTGCTGACTCGATCTCATTCAAACCAATTTTGGTTGAAAGTTTACATTAAGATCTACAACATATGGTATTTTTAGATTTTTCACTTCATTATTATAGAAGTTAGAGGGGGTGGGGACACATTTTACCACTTTGGAAGCGTATATCTTTTAAACGATTAATTTTATGAAAAAGTCATTTTAGAAACCATAATGTCATTTTTAAATACCTGTACCACACACGTATAGGTTTCATGAAAAAATATATTTTCAGTTTCAGTTCCGTGTATGGGGAACCCCCTTTATTTTAAATATTTTTTAAATTTTCATAAAATCGGAAAGCGGTTCACAGACCAAGTTTTACATGTATAGTCCTAATAGTTTCGGAATAAAATGGCTGTGACATACGGACGGACGGACAGACAGACAGACAGACGGACAGACATGTCGAAACTATAAGGGTTCCGTTTTTTGCCATTTGGCTACGGAACCCTAAAAATGTGGTTACTCTGTTATCGACAATGCTGTGTGCATATCCAGATTATATAGCAGATGATATAGCAGATCCAGATGCTAAAACAAAATACCGGAGATGGTGGAGTACTACAACAAAACTAAATGTGGAGTCGATTTAATGGACCAACTGTGTCATAAATACCGTGTGTCCAGGAAAATAAGATGGCCTATGGCAAATTTTTATGGCCTTTTGAATATCGTTGGTGTTAATTCATATGTCCTCTTCAAAATGACCACAAATAATAACCAAAAACATCGGAATTTTTTGAAAAATCTTGCTTTGGCACTCATTACGCCACAAATGGAGAAACGTTTTACTTGGCGAACTTTACCCACCAATCTCCAAGTTCTCTTGGGAGGTATACTAAAAAAGTCGCGGCACGTAGAAGCACAGGTTCCTGCTGTCACTGCTAAAAAAAGGTGTGCTGTTTGCCCCAGAGGAAAGGACCGAAAAACGAAAATCGCATGTAATATATGTCGAAATCCTCTGTGTGGCGAACATAGCCAAGCCATATGTGAAAAATGATTGTCAAAAAAATTGTAACTTTATTTTACTAATACTTTACTAAAATATTAATACTAATAAATAAAAATATATGCTTAAATTGTTGTTTTATATTAATTATAAACAAATAAATATTGGGGTCCCTGAAACCCCTGGGTAGGATTAACGTATCTCTGGGGATGGGTAGGGTTCAAGGGTTAACCAACACTGGTACAACATGGATTGATCAGGCATTACTTACCGAGACTAATAAAATTACAAGCGTAAATACCCTAATGGCTGTCAGGTGGCAGGTGTCGGACTTGTGATCGAAAGGTCGCGGGTTCGGAACCCACACATTACAGTTCTGCCGTAAACCAACTCTGGACACAAGCATATTCAGCTTTTTTAAAATAAAAAATAGGTTCTCGTTTGACCATCATCTCACCTGATGGTAAGTGATGATGTGGTCGAAGATGGAGCACGCTTACCTAAAAGTAACCTATTCACTCTTGACTTGAAAGACTCCTAGGTTATAGCTATCGGGAAACACAGACTCCGGCAGGGAATTCCACTTCTTAGCCGTACGCACAAGAAGGTATTCCCAAAACACTTTGTGCGTATAGGTGTGATGTCCACCATGTAACGATGGCGCTTCGCCGTTTGTTTCGTAGTCCGATGATGGAACGGGCTTGGCGGAATTAGACTGTGTAATTCCATCGCCCACTCTACGAAATGTAACCGATAGAAAACCGATTGACTTGCAACTCGTCGTCGATGTTCAAGGCTCTGGAGCTTTGACTGGAGCTTACACAGAGACAAATTTTATTCTAGAAATTAAAAAATCGTTTTGCAATGTCCGATAATACTATTTGATAACAAATCCAACAGAACTGTACTTTAAACTAATGGAGAAGATAGAGTTGGAGGGAAGAACAAGACTGCTAGTAATGTGGATTCTATTCTCTCTCTCTCTAGTTCTCTTTAAAGTCTCGAAAAGCATGTTAAACTGTTGGTGCGGTCTTTAATTTTTAGATCTTTGAAAAGACAGTCAGAAGCAAGTAAATCTGACAACTGAAATGCCCAGTATTACGCTCTTAAAAAAAAAATGAGTCCTGGAAAGCAAGTTAATCAATCAATCTCTATCTCTATCAAACCCAGGTTTGGTCGTGTATGGAGTACTGCTCTCATCTTTGGAATGGATCTGCCAAGTACCAACTAGATGCGCTTGAGTCTAAAGAAACGGGCCAAAAGACTCATTGGCAACGATGCACTGGTCGAGTCAAAGCTCCAGAGCCTTGAACACCGACGACGAGTTGCAAGTCTATCGGTTTTCTATCGGTTACATTTCGAGTGCGCGATGGAATTACACAATCTAATTCCGTCAAGCCCGTTCTATCATCGGACTACAAAACAAACGGCGATGCGCCATCGTTACATGATGGACATCCCACCTATACGCACTAAACGTTTTGGGAATACCTTCATTATGCGTACGGCTAAGGAGTTCAATTCCCTGCCGGAGTCTGTATTTCTCGATAGCTATAACCTTAGGGGTCTTTAAGTCAAGAGTGAATAGGTTAATTTTAGGTAAGCGTGCTCCATCTTCGACCACATCATCACTTACCATCAGGTGGTCAAACGCGAGCCTATTATCAGTAAAAAAAAAGTTAAACTGTTGCTCTGGTCTGTCAGATCTATGAAAAGACAGTCAGAAGCAAGAAAGTCTGACACCTGACATGCTTACCTAGCAGGGATGTGGCGGTCAGACAGACAGGACCTCTATGTATTTAGCTGCATCAAGTAAGATTGGCAGCCGACCCCAAAATAAAAAGGCTAGACAAATTAACTAATTTTAATTTTATTGTTTTTAGTCGCTTCGTCAATTTTTGTCATACTCCAGTTTCTACTCAAACAAAATACTGGTTAGTCTAAAGGTTGCTCACAGAATTTCTCTCTAATGGACAGACATTTATTTTGCAATTATTCAAAGCAGTTACCGTCAGCTGTGACGAACACTTTTTGATGCTCGACGTCGACATTATTCTAACTACAGAATAAATATTCAGTTTGGTTGATATTATGTAGATGGGGTTTCAGAGAAGCAGCGAAATGGGTAACAGATCTGGATGGAATGTTCTTGCATACGAGTTTTTCCTTCTATAGATATCATATTATCTACCAATTCGTCTTGGAAATGGGATTAGTTTTCCAGGATTAAGATAAGCATAGTTGTACGTTCGTCGGTTTATTTCTCTGTATTGACATTTTCATCGCGTGAACTTAGTGGGAATTGATGTCACATAAGTTGGTCTACGGTGGTCTAGTAACTCTAAAAAGTCAGAATTCCAAGTCAATGCAATAAAAAGACAGCTAGTTATGCGACAAATTTTTGTAACCTATAAGTTTGTACATAATTAACAAACAGTATTATTGTTAACTAGCGACTCGGCCCGTCTTCGCACGGCCTCATTCTACTAATTCATGCAAAACCTTCATAAATTATACACTTAAATCTTCCTTATGAATCACTCTATCGATTGATGGAAACTGCGTGAAAATCTGTTCGGTAGTTTTTGAGTTTATCGCGAACATACATTTAGACTGACGTGGCGGGAGACTGTTTCATAATATGTAAAGATTACGAAAATTATGTATTAAACGGTTAATATCGAGATATCACCACTCAATCTAGTCATGTAAAGATGGTGCATGCAATTTCATAATTATGTTGTTTTTTTATTCTCGTATTGTGTTCTGTTTCTGTAGCAAAAGCAAACCACCAAATCGTAGAGTCGTTATTAGCTTTAAGAGTAGTCAATAAGTATTGAAAATATTTTTAGGGATTTGGATTTTGTAATACAATTACAAATGACATTATTAGCTGTTTTATTTCTTAAGGAAACCTTACTGAGAGAACCCATAACAGGTAGAACAAAATATATATCAATAAGCTTCTTGGAAACTCATACTGAAGTCTAACAACCAGGCGCCGAGACGCTTCTAAGCCGCTTAGCTGCACCGACGACAAACAACACCACAATATGCAAATTTCAAAGCCCAGTTCCATCTTCTATAAAAATATCCAATAAAGGCCGACAAACAGATACTAGAGTCACTCCAGCAGAAGCCACTTTCGAACAATGTGCATAAATTTAGGCACTTAAAACTTATGCGGCCGAGAACTACTAAGTTCTAAAAGTTCGCGAAGAATACACATACATAAAGCTTTTAAAGTTTTAGCCGCGGTCTTCGCTAGCTGCTTTGTTGAACTACAAATTTTAAAAGACGACACACTGTTATAATATAGACGCCATGTCTGAGCCTTCAACGTGAAAAGCCACTTGAAACAGCACGTGTTGGGAATCAAAGCTATTGGATTCCCGATGCTCCTTGGTGTTAAATTTACAATTATTGGTTAAGATCGGGCTACCGTTTGGAACGTTATCGTCAGTTATTTTGAAGATATTTGTAGCTACCTAGAGTTGATATTGTTTGTAGAAAATCGAGATAGAAATCACCAGTATTAGTCGTAGTTCCAAGGGTCCATGATAAGGAACACTCTTCCTCACGCTCCAACCACCGTGGAGGCACCTCGGGCATTGGAGATCCAATTCCGGCCACCGTAGCTTGGGGACGGCGAGCAGAGGCAGCCCACCATCCTGTAAGGACCAAGCCATAGAGCAGTCAGCGCCATTGACGAGGCCCGATAGGGCCATTGCCTGCCGTGGTTGCGGGAATGTTCTAACGGGATACCACGGTCCCGGAGTGGTAGGGCAACGGAAGTAACGGGTTGGGTAGGTCAGTGGGAGTCCGACACTCCCTTCCGCTCCACCCAGAGCCAGAGTTTTTTGATGAATTCTTTTATTTTTTATTAGGTCAAATTTTAAAATTATTACACGAATATTATTTTAATAAGTTATAAAAACACAACAAATAACCAACATATTTTTAGACATCACGAATGTGAAAATTTGGCAACGTTGTTTTGCACACAAAATTGCAAAGTCTATGTATAATGGAGATATGTAAGTACCTATATGTAATAAATATCTTTAACCAAAACATTATCATAATTTAAATTTGTATACATCGGATTTGTAAAATATTTAATACATAATCCCGTCAAAGCTACCGAGTTTTGTGTACCGTTTTGGGAATATTTTCATTGTGCGTACAATAGAGCGGAATTCCCCACCGGATTCTGTATTTGGTGATAGCCAACCTGGGTGTCGTTACGTCAAGAGTGAAAAGGTTACTTCTAGGCAAACGTGCTTCATCGTCGACTACTTAACCGCTTTTCACAGATTTTACCCCTCTCATTGATAGTATTTTTTTATTTAAAATGTGTTCGCGTTTGACCACTATCTCACCTGATAGTAAGTGATGATGTGGTGGAAGATGGAACACGCTTACCAAAAAGTAACCTATTCACTCTTGACTTAAAGACTCCTAGGTTGTAGCTATCGGGAAACACAGACTTCGGCAGGGAATTCCACTCCTTAGTCGTACGCACAATGAAGGTATTCCCAAAATGTTTTGTGCGTATGGGTGGGAAGTAGTAGTGATTTGCCGGTTCTGGCGCACCAATCCCGTGGCTCACCGGTTCTGGCGCACCACCGCTTCTGGCGCAATCGCGGTCCAGGGCGTTTCAAACCTAAAAAAAAAAAAAAAAAAAAAAAAAAAGGTTTTGGGGTCCGCTGATCACGATTCTGCAATCCGTTTTCGCGTAGGATGCATGGTTCCGGAGATACAGAAATCAATTAACAACAATCTGTTTCATTTCCGGTGACACCCGAACCCTCATTATCGACTTTCATTGTTCGCCTTTTCTTATCTATTGTCCGTGCGTCCGCCCGCGCACCCTCATTAGGATTGCATTGGCGTTTCTATTGTATACTTTTATTGTTCATAAACGATTGCTTACTTACTATTCGGAATCATCAAAACAGAATCAATAAAACACATTCCTCATTCACAAATAAAGGTTTATATATAAGCGGCTCAAAGATTTTGCCGAAGCAAAGAGTCTAATACCCAATGAGCAGTTCGAATTTAGAACCAAAAACTCATGTATCCAACAAGTCCACCGCATCATAGAACACGTCAGCGCCGGCTTCCAACGGGGCGCAATAACGGGAGCGAAAGCGTTCGACAAAGTCTAGCACAATGGCTTAATCTATAAGCTATACCAACTCTCGTTATCACGCTATTCACTAACGATATCCCCAAGCATAAAAGTACCCAGCAAGCCCTATTTGCCGACGATACAGCTATCTATTATACCGATCTGAAACCCGATGCCATCGCTCGCACTCTCCAAACTTCCGCAAACAGTCTGGCGAAGTGGTTCCGGAAATGGAGAATCGAAGTCAATCCAGACAAAAACCAGGCAATCCTCTTTTCTAAACCGCGGATAAACGTTCGCGCCGCTTTCGCTCTAGGTAGGCTACTTCATTCTTAGCTCCCGCAGCAAATTATCACTCAGGTGTAAGCTGCATATTCACCTCCAAAACCGATTCCTCAGTAGAGTCACTGGAGCCCCCGTTTTATGTTCGAAATGAGCTTCTTCATGTAGACCTCAAGATGCCCACTATCCAGCAGTTCATGAAACGCGTCTCCAAGCGTTTCTTTGAAACTGCAATCCAACATAGGAATCCCCTTATCGTATCGGCCGTTTATTTATACTCCTATGGAATCATACTATCTCACATTCATACATATAAGCACACCGTCACCCGCGCACGCATATACACACACCCACTCACACAAACACATATACACACAAGCCTTTCAGACACTCATAAACACACACACACACAACCTTCTTTTGCTGTTGACAACAGAAATATTGTATGTCGAAATCAATGCCGAAATATCTCCGACTCCTAAGATACAGGTCTGCGTACCTAGTTTAGATGCCGGAAATCTGACATTAATTTTTAGATTTTCTGTACAACCTACTGTTTTTCTTTTCACTTATGTATTGCGTGTCTTTTCTCATGTACAAATAAATTTTATCTTATCTTATCTTTCTGGATCCTATCATCATTCCAGTCCCACCTTTTGCAATTCCTTTCTAAGAACTCAAGATGGGATCTTGTAGGTGCTCGACCATAAGAATCAAAATATTGATTGATGCCGTTTGTATCGATATGTAATGCTACCCAGTGTGAGCCTGGTTAATCATTCGTATCCAAATTGCATATTATATACGTTGGTACATGAGTATAAATGGGTAGCCTATTAGCGGCAGAAACATTACTTTCTAGACTAGGGTGAATCTTTTTCAGATACTGTTGTACCTCTAGTGTATTCATGGTCTACTATTAGTAGATTATTACGATACGAATCTATTCAATGGTCAAGGAATGTTCAATTATAGTGATTTGGAAATATTAAATAACATTCCTTTGCAATGATTTCGTAGGAGTCACAAAGGATCTGTGCATCACGAAGGAATTTGAGATAAGCTTGTTTACTCACAAAGTTACTATCAGTTCCGTAGTACTTAGGAATTTGTTTTAGATAAGAAATACCTTTGTGGGTGCTATATAAGACCAAGCAGTTGCACCACTCAATCCACACTCGTTCGACATCAGCGAACAGTATCTACCAATACTACATTTTGTAATTATTCTTCGCATCAATGACAACGGAGGTAAGTGTTTATTCTATTAATAAACTTACTTTTCTTTCTGTCTATTTTAATTACATGAACTTTTCCTTACGTGTGTGAGGGTGTTTGTGATTAAGTGTAAACTAATTGATATTAATATGATAACTGTGTTGTTACAGAAATCATCCAGTCTTGCATACAACGATGAAAATACCCATAAACACTATTTGGGAATACAAACCTCTGAGCAATATAGTACGTCGTTTATCATGACTGCCATTGTAGACGTTCAAGGCTTTAAAACGGAAGCAAATAAATTTGTGCTGAAAGAAATTGCTATATTGTGTAGTGACAAATTACAGATGTTTTTAATCAAGCCACCATTTCCATTTTATGATTTGACAAAACAAGAAAGACGGCAAGTTGCATGGATTGAACGTAACAGGAAGATATGTTGGGGTGAAGGGTTTATACCTTATTCAAATTATCAATATTTAATTTTAGATTTGTTAAGAGATAAATGTATTTATATTAAAGGTCTTGAAAAAGTGTTATGGTTAAAAAATATTTTAAATAATAATAATGTGATTAATTTAGAAGATAAAGGTTGTCCTAGTTTGCCAAGTCTGTATGATCAATATAAATATTCTGAAGATTTGTATAGTTGTATTTATCATAGCTCTATATGTGCTTTAAAAAATGTATTATGTTTAAAAAAATGGTGCTCTGATAATAAACTTTTTATATAATTTAAAATATGTCATTCATTACAGAAATTTAAAGCAGTGCATAGAAATGGGAGTAAAATTAACTAAAGTTCATAGAGTTTTAAAATTTAAACAATGTCCCTGGTTAAAAATGTACATAGATCTCAATACAAAATTTAGAACGTTAACAAAATCAGATTTTGGAAAAGATTTTTTTAAATTAATGAATAATTCAGTCTTTGGTAAGACTATGGAGAATATTGAAAAAAGGGTTAACGTAAAATTAGTTATACACTGGGAGAACCGTGGTAAAGCTTTAGGTGCTCAAGATCTAATCGCTAAACCACAATTTCATAATCTTTAAATATTTTCATTATAAAAGAATTTGTAGGTTTACGGTCTAAAATGTATGCTTTTGATGTAGAGAATAAGATTATAACGAAGGCAAAAGGGGTAAATAAAAGTGTCACTAAAAAGCTGACAACGAATAGTTATAATTCTTTTCTATTTAATAAAAAAGTGCAATATTGCAGTATGCTTAGGGGTCTCCCTTATTTGACCGAAAGGAATTTGTCATATTTTCACTCCCCAAAAACATTTTTCGCGTAATTTCATTTGCCAAATTATTACTTAGCAAAAAATCTATTCACAAAAAATTGTAACGCAAACCTAATGTTTGGGGAATGAACGTTTAAACTATAACTTGTTTACCAACTAGTACTTTTAACATTTTTTGTTTAATCAAATATTTCAGTTGGAATAACAGTTTTAACGCAAAATCAAATCAGTCAAATCTGTTTTCTATTAATGCAAGTCGTTTCTGGCACTCGCCGGCCGCTACCGCGGCACCACTCGCTTCGCTCGCTCGGCTCGTGCGTAAGAGGTCATAGTTTTAACCTAACCTAACCTACCCATTTTGTTTTTGTCAAAATCTTTTCGGCAAAACGGTTGGATTGTTTCCCTTATTTTTTACTTTCTTTATATTTTGCCATAACAAATTATTTGACCAAACGTTTACTGTCTAAAGATTGTTTGCTGTAACAAATCAAATGTTAAAGACCAAATGCCTAAATGACATTATCCTTCATAATATTCTGCCAAGTAACAATTTGACCAAATGAAAATGTGCGTACTAAAATCATTCCAAACATTGCATTGGTATAAAAAAGGTTGCTAAAATTTGTTTGGGTAGTGAAATTTTGGCAAAATCTTTTCGGCAAAAAGGCAGGATCCCGTATGCTTAGATTTAAATCGATTAAACACACAATTTTTACACAAAAACTAAATAAGACTTGTTTATCATACAATTACACAAAAAGACATATTTTAGACAATAATATTGAAACATTGGCTTGGGGTAATTATAAATTACGCTAAGATATGATACTGTACATTCGTTTTTAAATTTAGTAATATTGTTATCGTAAATTAAGTCTTCTTACTTTTTTGTGTAATACAAAATTTGTATTGATTGTAAAATTATGATATTACTATAATGTTTCGTGGAGTTCAAAATTTTGTGTTGATTGTAAATAATATTAGTTATGTAATGTTATACTTGCGAGCATACATTTGAGGTGATTGTAAAATTCTGATAAGTACTAATTGTGTTACAATTAATTTACATGTCGTTGCTGTTTTATATATTTTTTACTAATCATATATATATATTAAATTTTTTCAACAACACTGTTATTTTTTATTTCATCCCTTTAAGCAGATTAGACGTGTGTAATGTTTCATTTTATTCATCCGTCTTAGGTATTTTTTGTGTAAAAATCTGATGATTCTTTGACCGTATAACATACATATCACCCCTCAAACTTTCATTATGTTTTAAAACTTTTATACTTTTTAATATTCATGTTTCGTGTTATTGGCTTTGTTACTCCTTTTGCTTTTTTTATTTCTTTTTTCTCAGTTCTTATACAGTATAACTTGGCGTGTAAACCAACAAATTCTGAAATGACTTTTCATCCCATTTCGTGTTTAAAATAGCCGGGTATTTGCATGTTACGTTTAGGCATATAATAAATATTGTTCTCCTCAAAATTACTCGTATCAAAATATTGAATATTTTTTTCATATCCTTATAAAAATCATCAGTTTTTACATAATAAAGAAGATTATCGGTATCTGTATAACACAGTTTTATATTACCTTCATACATATTTTTCATAACAGAGTAATGGAAACTGTATAAATGAGCTTTAGAAATTTCAAGAATAGAAAATCCAACATAAATAGGACGATCTAAAATAATTTTTGTCTTATCTAATTGAATGGCTACTAGATTTTCCGAAAATATTGACAAGTTTTTAAAATTTGGAGTACTTATGTATTTTTCTGCTCCATGCAGTTTGTTTGTTGTATTCGACTTATCTTTCCATAATCACAAATCACAAATAGAAATAATCTTTATTCTCATCATTTAGATCTTTATTTAAAATGTGATGTTCTATTACTATGTGATATTTTTGAAAAAAATCCGAGATATGAGTTTGATTCATTATAATTTGGAACCATGCTTTTATGTTTCATCTCTATAATTAAGTTGGGATGCTATGCTGTTATACACCAAAGTGGAGCTTGAGTTAATATCGGATGTAGATGTGTACCAAATATTGGAAAGTGGAATTCGTGGGGGACTTGCTGAATGTTCAATAAGATATGCGAAAGCTAATAATAAATATCTTTCATCTAACAATGAGATGGAAGCGAGCACGTATCTCATTTATCTGGATTGTGTTAATTTTGTTGTGGATTTGTCATTATGCAAAAATTGCCGATGAATAATTTTAAATTTCTAAGCGAAAACGAAATACTCCATTTCAATATTGTAAAAATGTAAAAAATAAATAGCAAATCATCTATTAAAATAATACATCGATTTGTTATTCATTATATTCATTAACAAGAGTGTTTAAAAATAGTTTGATATTGCTGAAAATACATAGAATACTATAATTTTACCAAGATAACTTTTTAGAGCCTTATATATCTTTGAATACTTCTCTGAGACAAAAAGCTCAATCAAATTTCGAAATAGATTTATTTTTAAAGCAAATTATTTCTATTTTTATTTAGATGAAAGATATTTATTATTAGCTTTCGCATATCTTATTGAACATTCAGCAAGTCCCCCACGAATTCCACTTTCCAATATTTGGTACACATCTACATCCGATATTAACTCAAGCTCCACTTTGGTGTATAACAGCATAGCATCCCAACTTAATTATAGAGATGAAACATAAAAGCATGGTTCCAAATTATAATGAATCAAACTCATATCTCGGATTTTTTTCAAAAATATCACATAGTAATAGAACATCACATTTTAAATAAAGATCTAAATGATGAGAATAAAGATTATTTCTATTTGTGATTTGTGATTATGGAAAGATAAGTCGAATACAACAAACAAACTGCATGGAGCAGAAAAATACATAAGTACTCCAAATTTTAAAAACTTGTCAATATTTTCGGAAAATCTAGTAGCCATTCAATTAGATAAGACAAAAATTATTTTAGATCGTCCTATTTATGTTGGATTTTCTATTCTTGAAATTTCTAAAGCTCATTTATACAGTTTCCATTACTCTGTTATGAAAAATATGTATGAAGGTAATATAAAACTGTGTTATACAGATACCGATAATCTTCTTTATTATGTAAAAACTGATGATTTTTATAAGGATATGAAAAAAATATTCAATATTTTGATACGAGTAATTTTGAGGAGAACAATATTTATTATATGCCTAAACGTAACATGCAAATACCCGGCTATTTTAAACACGAAATGGGATGAAAAGTCATTTCAGAATTTGTTGGTTTACACGCCAAGTTATACTGTATAAGAACTGAGAAAAAAGAAATAAAAAAAGCAAAAGGAGTAACAAAGCCAATAACACGAAACATGAATATTAAAAAGTATAAAAGTTTTAAAACATAATGAAAGTTTGAGGGGTGATATGTATGTTATACGGTCAAAGAATCATCAGATTTTTACACAAAAAATACCTAAGACGGATGAATAAAATGAAACATTACACACGTCTAATCTGCTTAAAGGGATGAAATAAAAAATAACAGTGTTGTTGAAAAAATTTAATATATATATATGATTAGTAAAAAATATATAAAACAGCAATGACATGTAAATTAATTGTAACACAATTAGTACTTATCAGAATTTTACAATCACCTCAAATGTATGCTCGCAAGTATAACATTACATAACTAATATTATTTACAATCAACACAAAATTTTGAACTCCACGAAACATTATAGTAATATCATAATTTTACAATCAATACAAATTTTGTATTACACAAAAAAGTAAGAAGACTTAATTTACGATAACAATATTACTAAATTTAAAAACGAATGTACAGTATCATATCTTAGCGTAATTTATAATTACCCCAAGCCAATGTTTCAATATTATTGTCTAAAATATGTCTTTTTGTGTAATTGTATGATAAACAAGTCTTATTTAGTTTTTGTGTAAAAATTGTGTGTTTAAGGATCCTGCCTTTTTGCCGAAAAGATTTTGCCAAAATTTCACTACCCAAACAAATTTTAGCAACCTTTTTTATACCAATGCAATGTTTGGAATGATTTTAGTACGCACATTTTCATTTGGTCAAATTGTTACTTGGCAGAATATTATGAAGGATAATGTCATTTAGGCATTTGGTCTTTAACATTTGATTTGTTACAGCAAACAATCTTTAGACAGTAAACGTTTGGTCAAATAATTTGTTATGGCAAAATATAAAGAAAGTAAAAAATAAGGGAAACAATCCAACCGTTTTGCCGAAAAGATTTTGACAAAAACAAAATGGGTAGGTTAGGTTAGGTTAAAACTATGACCTCTTACGCACGAGCCGAGCGAGCGAAGCGAGTGGTGCCGCGGTAGCGGCCGGCGAGTGCCAGAAACGACTTGCATTAATAGAAAACAGATTTGACTGATTTGATTTTGCGTTAAAACTGTTATTCCAACTGAAATATTTGATTAAACAAAAAATGTTAAAAGTACTAGTTGGTAAACAAGTTATAGTTTAAACGTTCATTCCCCAAACATTAGGTTTGCGTTACAATTTTTTGTGAATAGATTTTTTGCTAAGTAATAATTTGGCAAATGAAATTACGCGAAAAATGTTTTTGGGGAGTGAAAATATGACAAATTCCTTTCGGTCAAATAAGGGAGACCCCTAAGCATACTGCAATATTGCACTTTTTTATTAAATAGAAAAGAATTATAACTATTCGTTGTCAGCTTTTTAGTGACACTTTTATTTACCCCTTTTGCCTTCGTTATAATCTTATTCTCTACATCAAAAGCATACATTTTAGACCGTAAACCTACAAATTCTTTTATAATGAAAATATTTAAAGATTATGAAATTGTGGTTTAGCGATTAGATCTTGAGCACCTAAAGCTTTACCACGGTTCTCCCAGTGTATAACTAATTTTACGTTAACCCTTTTTTCAATATTCTCCATAGTCTTACCAAAGACTGAATTATTCATTAATTTAAAAAAATCTTTTCCAAAATCTGATTTTGTTAACGTTCTAAATTTTGTATTGAGATCTATGTACATTTTTAACCAGGGACATTGTTTAAATTTTAAAACTCTATGAACTTTAGTTAATTTTACTCCCATTTCTATGCACTGCTTTAAATTTCTGTAATGAATGACATATTTTAAATTATATAAAAAGTTTATTATCAGAGCACCATTTTTTTAAACATAATACATTTTTTAAAGCACATATAGAGCTATGATAAATACAACTATACAAATCTTCAGAATATTTATATTGATCATACAGACTTGGCAAACTAGGACAACCTTTATCTTCTAAATTAATCACATTATTATTATTTAAAATATTTTTTAACCATAACACTTTTTCAAGACCTTTAATATAAATACATTTATCTCTTAACAAATCTAAAATTAAATATTGATAATTTGAATAAGGTATAAACCCTTCACCCCAACATATCTTCCTGTTACGTTCAATCCATGCAACTTGCCGTCTTTCTTGTTTTGTCAAATCATAAAATGGAAATGGTGGCTTGATTAAAAACATCTGTAATTTGTCACTACACAATATAGCAATTTCTTTCAGCACAAATTTATTTGCTTCCGTTTTAAAGCCTTGAACGTCTACAATGGCAGTCATGATAAACGACGTACTATATTGCTCAGAGGTTTGTATTCCCAAATAGTGTTTATGGGTATTTTCATCGTTGTATGCAAGACTGGATGATTTCTGTAACAACACAGTTATCATATTAATATCAATTAGTTTACACTTAATCACAAACACCCTCACACACGTAAGGAAAAGTTCATGTAATTAAAATAGACAGAAAGAAAAGTAAGTTTATTAATAGAATAAACACTTACCTCCGTTGTCATTGATGCGAAGAATAATTACAAAATGTAGTATTGGTAGATACTGTTCGCTGATGTCGAACGAGTGTGGATTGAGTGGTGCAACTGCTTGGTCTTATATAGCACCCACAAAGGTATTTCTTATCTAAAACAAATTCCTAAGTACTACGGAACTGATAGTAACTTTGTGAGTAAACAAGCTTATCTCAAATTCCTTCGTGATGCACAGATCCTTTGTGACTCCTACGAAATCATTGCAAAGGAATGTTATTTAATATTTCCAAATCACTATAATTGAACATTCCTTGACCATTGAATAGATTCGTATCGTAATAATCTACTAATAGTAGACCATGAATACACTAGAGGTACAACAGTATCTGAAAAAGATTCACCCTAGTCTAGAAAGTAATGTTTCTGCCGCTAATAGGCTACCCATTTATACTCATGTACCAACGTATATAATATGCAATTTGGATACGAATGATTAACCAGGCTCACACTGGGTAGCATTACATATCGATACAAACGGCATCAATCAATATTTTGATTCTTATGGTCGAGCACCTACAAGATCCCATCTTGAGTTCTTAGAAAGGAATTGCAAAAGGTGGGACTGGAATGATGATAGGATCCAGAAAGATAAGATAAGATAAAATTTATTTGTACATGAGAAAAGACACGCAATACATAAGTGAAAAGAAAAACAGTAGGTTGTACAGAAAATCTAAAAATTAATGTCAGATTTCCGGCATCTAAACTAGGTACGCAGACCTGTATCTTAGGAGTCGGAGATATTTCGGCATTGGCAATAAATAATACGATCGTGACATTTCGGTTACAATATTTCTGTTGTCAACAGCAAAAGAAGGTTGTGTGTGTGTGTGTTTATGAGTGTCTGAAAGGCTTGTGTGTATATGTGTTTGTGTGAGTGGGTGTGTGTATATGCGTGCGCGGGTGACGGTGTGCTTATATGTATGAATGTGAGATAGTATGATTCCATAGGAGTATAAATAAACGGCCGATACGATAAGGGGATTCCTATGTTGGATTGCAGTTTCAAAGAAACGCTTGGAGACGCGTTTCATGAACTGCTGGATAGTGGGCATCTTGAGGTCTACATGAAGAAGCTCATTTCGAACATAAAACGGGGGCTCCAGTGACTCTACTGAGGAATCGGTTTTGGAGGTGAATATGCAGCTTACACCTGAGTGATAATTTGCTGCGGGAGCTAAGAATGAAGTAGCCTACCTAGAGCGAAAGCGGCGCGAACGTTTATCCGCGGTTTAGAAAAGAGGATTGCCTGGTTTTTGTCTGGATTGACTTCGATTCTCCATTTCCGGAACCACTTCGCCAGACTGTTTGCGGAAGTTTGGAGAGTGCGAGCGATGGCATCGGGTTTCAGATCGGTATAATAGATAGCTGTATCGTCGGCAAATAGGGCTTGCTGGGTACTTTTATGCTTGGGGATATCGTTAGTGAATAGCGTGATAACGAGAGTTGGTATAGCTTATAGATTAAGCCATTGTGCTAGACTTTGTCGAACGCTTTCGCTCCCGTTATTGCGCCCCGTTGGAAGCCGGCGCTGACGTGTTCTATGATGCGGTGGACTTGTTGGATACATGAGTTTTTGGTTCTAAATTCGAACTGCTCATTGGGTATTAGACTCTTTGCTTCGGCAAAATCTTTGAGCCGCTTATATATAAACCTTTATTTGTGAATGAGGAATGTGTTTTATTGATTCTGTTTTGATGATTCCGAATAGTAAGTAAGCAATCGTTTATGAACAATAAAAGTATACAATAGAAACGCCAATGCAATCCTAATGAGGGTGCGCGGGCGGACGCACGGACAATAGATAAGAAAAGGCGAACAATGAAAGTCGATAATGAGGGTTCGGGTGTCACCGGAAATGAAACAGATTGTTGTTAATTGATTTCTGTATCTCCGGAACCATGCATCCTACGCGAAAACGGATTGCAGAATCGTGATCAGCGGACCCCAAAACCTTTTTTTTTTTTTTTTTTTTTTTTTTTTTTTTAGGTTTGAAACGCCCTGGACCGCGATTGCGCCAGAAGCGGTGGTGCGCCAGAACCGGTGAGCCACGGGATTGGTGCGCCAGAACCGGCAAATCACTACTACTGTGGGATGTCCAACATGTAACGATGGCGCTTCGCCGTTTGTCTCGTAATCCGATGATGGAACGGGCTTGGCGGAATTAGATTGTGTAATTCCATTGCACACTCCCCGAAATGTAACTCGTCGTCAGTGTACAAGGTTCTGGAGCTTTGACTCGACCAGTGCATCGCTGCCAATGAGTCTCTTGGCCCGCTTCTCGATAGACTCAAGCGCGTCCAGTTGGTATTTCGCAGATCCATCCCAAAGATATTTACATAAGTATATGCTTCTTTTCAGAGCTAGAATTGTAAATTTATGTAAATAGTACACAATAGACCATCCGCAGAACCTATTGTCTCTCCTAGGCTCATTTAAATCCGTCCAAAGATTGTCTTTAAGAAATCGATGTTAGCGATAAGACCAGCCATTGTGTCACCCTATGTAATAGTTTTTTATATATTCTGATATGTCAAACGTGCTCCTACCACTCATAAAAATCACTGTAAGATGATACCCGAAAGCTGAAGAAAACAATATTGACAACACTATTGGAATACATTACACCAGAATTCAACTGCTGACATATTCATGTATATAATATAATGTTGCTTTTCTTTCATAATGCTCCTTTTCTATTTTCGTAAGGAAACTTTCAGAAGACGCCTGGTCTTTAGAAGATAACACCAGGGACTGTAGGATATTTGTGTGAATAAAATCACCCTGGTGTTCACCATCAGTACATAGAAGGGGTCCCGTTACCTCAAAAAATACCACAGGAACCCAATATCTGCTATGCCAGTAAGGACACATGAAGAGAATGACAAAGACTGGCAAAGTAGAACACAGCGGGAAGTGTCCCCACTCTGAGCGCCCGTGACACCGATTCTCTACTCCTAGGAACTCTCGGCGGCGACCATAAACACTCAATTTGCAAACATCAAACTTATAATGTATGCGAGCTTAGGGACGTGACCGCCTTCCATATTCTGCCCCTAACTTAGTAGTATTATAAAAAACCTCCAAGGCACTACTACCCTTTTAGCTTTTCTCTGGAGTGTGTTAAAGTATTATACGTCTTTTTTCTCCATATTTCTGTACGTGCGTTATTGATTCGTTGGTGATTCAAAGGGTTTTTTGCTTTGCTTTAGGGATAAATTATTTATACAATTGTTTAATATGAAGAAGGTGATTTTGTATTGAGAGTAGTTGAGCTACTCTCCTTACAGGAACTCATAGTGTATTGGCAATCATTCATCATAGTGTTTTAGCAAAATTTGGTAAGTAGATAGTTGAAATACTTTAATAACACATAGGCTACTTTTTATCCCAGAATTCCCGCGGGATCGAGATTTAAGCGGGAATTACCTCCCACGCGAACGAAGTCGCGGGCAAAAGCTAGTTTTTCAACCGACGACAAAAAGGAGGAGGTTATCAATTCACGCGTATATTTTTTTTATGTATGATCACCGATTAGTACCTACTCGAAGACGGCTGAACCGATTTGGAAAATTCTTTTTTTTGTTTGAAAGGGTGTATACCGTTCGAAATTGGTCCCATTGTCACCAAGTCAGGATCTGATGATGGGATCCTGGAGAAATCGAGGGAACTCTTAAAATATTATAGGCACACCTATGGCGTTTTGGGTATTTTTTATAGTAACTTGTGCAGTTGCCCTCAAAAAGTACCATTTGGGGAAGTGGAACTGATGATGAAGACCACAGATGGCCTCCGAAACTACTCAATAATAAGTATTTCGTGGATTGCGATTCGATTACTTGAATACGGATGTTAAGCACTTTATGCTCGTCACAATGCATATGGTGATGTAGAGTTGATGGTGAAGTATCAGGAGAACTCCTCAACAATTAACGGCCCAGCATTGGGAAAAGCAATATTTTGTAAAAGGTTATAAGTAGTTGACATTTAGGCTCTTATAACTAGGTAAATTAAAAATCGACCAACTAAAAAGAGTGAAATAAAATAGTTTACCAAAAAATTAAACCGACTCCTAGAAACACTGCAAAGTGAAAAATAACTTTAATTTCGGAAGTCGGTGCCAAAAACGAAAATACAAAACTAAAGACACCGACTACCGAAATTAAAGTTATTTTTCACTTTACAGTGTTTTTTGGGAGTCGGTTTAATTTTTTGGTAAAAAGTTCTTTCATATGACTGTTTCGTGTTCAGTCAGCTCAGCCCCTTATAGTTATATATCATTGAGTAAAACAAGCATAACAAACAAAGGCATTAATTAAACTTTGAAGAGAAAATCATATTTGTTTACAGATTTTCTGTTTCAAGATCCATTAAAATCATTAGCGAAAATTGAAAGTCATGCTTTTCTTGCATAGCGCATCAGGATTTAATTACTTTTTAATGACCTGTAATTAGCTATATGATTTTACGACGAGTAAGAAAAATATTTATTTAATGTAGTTAATTAAATTTTATAGCAAATCTTAGTGGAAACTGCACGACTGCATTATTGGTTGCGATCGTAATCATAATTGTCCGTAATTGCATGAGCATCTATACTAAAACTCGTTTACAATTGATTTTAAATTCTTAATTAGTACTATATTAATTGTATAATAACTGTGTTTACCGTCAACTGTGGCTACTTTACCGTATTTTTTTACATTTTTACTATTTACCACAACATGGAGCTAGATATTTAAACTTTTATTGATTTATTTTGTAAAAAATATGTGTCTCTTTTGGTTGAAGCAATGAATTCTACTAAATCTCACATAGAATCGCCAAAAAAACCAAGAATATGAGCGAGGTAAAATTGACACAAATTTGGCAACTTTACCTAGCGTACTGTTTTTATCGAATGTGTGTTCCAAAGTGCATGCAATGTAAAGTTGCCATAGGTCCAAGCGGTAAAAAGCGATGTATTTTATTTTGAAGTTATCATCTTCGTTTGAGTAACCACTACCAATACATAGGTAAAGTTGCCAACAGAAATTCAAAATTATCATAGAAATGGCCGCATTTCATCAGGGTTGTCGAAAAATAATACACATTTTTTTTTTAATTATGAACTTTTACTTATGCATTACTTGGCGTCAAAAAATTAAGTACTTAGCGTAATTATAATCAAAACTAGGTACCTATTCGTTAAACAGTAGGTATGCAAAAAAAAACCAATCGTAAAATTGTCTTTCCAAAATGAATAATCAAAATACCTAGGTAGGTACATAATTATAATCACAATCTATAAAAGTAATTCAGTCTCTTGTTAACGTAAAAATATTCGTAACAAAAAAAAAACTAACACAAATCTTAAAATTCTCTCTCCAACATCAATAATCAAAATACCTAAGTAAGTACAGACGCCAGCAGGTCAACCTATTCGAATCTGTCTTTTACCAATCGAATATTTTTTTTTAATAATTAACCTTTAATGTAATAAGGTTGAAAAAAAATTACAGATTTAGGTAGGTTGTTGTTCAGTGGCGTCTGTACATAAAATAATCACAATCTACAAAAGTAGGTAACTCAGTCTTTTGTTAATGTATAAATATCTGTAACAAAAAATAACTAAAACAAATCTTAAAATTCTCTCCAAAATCAATCAGCAATATACCTACGTAAGGTCGCGCTCCCAGACGTCTTCTATTTCTTTGTTTGACGCTTACTTTTGGAGGCATCTTGAATATAACATCTGTAATAGGATATCAGCCAAATTTGTTATCAACTTAATTATATCACATGTATCCCAATATTTCATGAACGAATAATAAAGTTAGTGCTTTGAACAGCTAAACGAAATTTTAAAGGGTTTCCCACATAAAACCAGATTAGTTATGCAAGTTAAATTTGACAACCCTAGTCACAGGTAAAGTTGCCTTCATGCTGAGTTTGGTAACTTTACCTAACCTCAAATAACATTACCGTTTCGAATAACTCAGGAAATAGAAGATTCTTAGAATTAAATCACTGCGATATACCTACATGACAATATACCAAATACTATTTAGTATACGCCACTTACCCGCACTTTAATTTACTGTAGGAAACAGCTATCTTTACACGAAGACGCTGCGGACAAAATTGACCGCACATAACGAAAATGCACTCTATTTTGACCGTTTACGAAGTTGCTAGCCTAAAAATCTTTTTGGGTTACCACAATTTATTACAAAATCCACCAATATCTGCGAAATAACATAAACTTCCACAGACAAAACAAAAATTAAGTTGAACTGGTATAGGGTATGCTTAGGTAAAGATACCTACGAAAAGTAAAGATGCCACAGTTGACGGTATGTCTTATGCTCCACATAAAAATATTTCTCTATATATAGTATATCTTATCTATATACCTAGTCTGTAAGGAATCTTGTTCAGTTTCTAGGTTTAGAATACCGATAAAATATATCTACATATAATAAAACGAAAACCCAGTGTGTGTGTACCAAATAAAAATCTTAATATTTTTCTGTTATATTTCTCTGTGTCATCTCATATCTCCGAAAGTACTAAATCAATTTCATGTGGGTTTTACAGGTGGACAAAGTACAATAGGGGGCTTTGTTTAATTAAAATGGGATATCGGAAAATCATTATCATTTTAAGACAATTACTTGCAAAGCTACTCAGCACTTAATTAGTCTAACACCTGCGTTTACTACTTACATGAAAATACATTTGTCACAATTTGTTCTGAAAGCTAAATCAATTTCTCGCGGACGAAGTCGCTAATATTAGTAGTATAATATAATAAAAAGTAATCTAGACAAACCTGAGCTATAAATTGTAGTATTGCCCATTTAAATTGCTTCTACGCAACTATGAGAAAAAGGGCTAGCGCCAACAGTATCCTGAACATGATAGCAACGAGACTAGACTATATAATTATACATATATATGTATATAAATAGACTATATATGGATAGTAGTCCTGCCATCTAGCATTGGAAGAAGTAGTGGTGACCTATTGTAATAATTATAACCTATGTTGCGTGTCACACAGACATGTTACAAACATAGTTTTTAAGTACATCATACTAACCTTTTTTGAGTCGTATTAACGTAAATTAAGAAAAATGCTATTATATTCTATAAATAGCTTATAATAATCTTTCATCCATTATCGCATCTGGCAAAAATAACACGTTTATTTTTAAGCTCAATAAATCTCCGTTAAATAATACAAAAGCAGTCGACAAAAGATGTTAGGCCGGCTGGCGGGCTGTCAGAAACATTGCGGCCGAAGCCATGCTTTACGATTCTATGACAAAACAAAATTCAGCTTTCGAATGATTTGAATTTTAAAAAAACTTTTTTGCAAAAAAATAAAACCGACTTCCATATCAAAACACTACAAAGCCAAAAATAATTTTAATTTCGGTAGTCGGTGTTATTGGTTTTGTATTTTCTTTTTTTCACACCGCCTCCCGAAATTAAAATTATTTTTGGCTTTGTAGTGTTTTGATATGGAAGTCGGTTTTATTTTTTTGCAAAAAAGTTTTTTTTTCATACAAAATAATTCGGCAAAGTCACGATTATTAATGTAAAACACCCTTACGTGAAATATGACAACGTCGCATTTTCTTAGCTTTAAATATGAATGATTGGTTTGAATAAAAATGAATTACTTGTATTTATCAATGAAACTTAGATACCTAGACACATCGAGGGTCTATTTTGTACGGTAAGCAAACAAAATTAGGTAGGTGAACTTCAGCTTTTAGTGTTTTTAAAGGACGCAACTAAGACAACGCTAGGATGATGGATAGGATAATTTGAAATAAGTTAAGCGAAAACAAACTGGCCTAAATGTTATCACTTCATTGTTTAATTAAGTTTTAGAAACTTATGAAACCTGGGACTTTTGGCAATTTGGTATAGCACTGGCTTTATTTTTCTTAACTTTTAAACTAAACTGATAATTTTTACCTGCCTATCCAAATATGTCAAAATATGCCATCGTTAGATATTGAGTTGAAAATTGATTGCGGGGGTTTGACAGATTTGGGTAAGTTGATGTGTTGTGTGTGTGTTTTATGGGTTTAGGGTATGATAAATAAAACAAGTTTTGTTAAAGTAATCCATTTAATTTAAATGATTTTCAAAGTGTCCGCCATGGTATTCCAAGCACACATTTAGCCTGGTGCGAATCTGCCTATTTAAATAAACATTGTTTTGGCGCATTTCATTAGCTGCTTCTTCAATTCGCCTAAGTAAATGGTCCCTTGATAATTTTTTTTTTTCATACACCTTACTTTTTAATGTACCCCACACGTAAAAATCTAGTGGGGTAAGGTCTGGTAATCGCGCCGGCCACGCTATAGTCGGGCTTCCACGCCCGATCCAACGTTCTGGGTATTGTTCGTTTAGGTATTCCCGTACCTGTGTCCCATAATGGGCAGGCGCGCCAACGTGTTGGATCCACATTGTGCGAATTGTCTCCAGATCCACATCCTCAAAAAAATCTAAGAATATTAGAGTCCGTAAAAACGTTAAATAATTTTCTGAGTTAAGGCGGTGCGGGATTTCTATGGGACCTATTAATTTATTATTTAAAATTCCCGCCCACATGTTGACAGAAAACTCATGTTGGTAAGAAGTTTCCCACACAGCTTGCGGATTCTCTGTTTTCCATTGATGCTGGTTTTTTGAATTAAAAACGCCAGCGCGCGTAAATTGGGCTTCGTCCATCCATAAAATTTTACCTATCATATTTGGGTCCTGAATTAAAAGTTCATTCATGCGCTGACAAAAGGCTATTCTAGAAAAATTATCCGCGGGTAATAGGCCTTGAGCTTTGCGATAATGGTAAGGGTGGAGCCCATATCTTTTCCATAATTTCCACACTAAGTTGTGAGACACTCCAACTATTACACCCACACGTCTCGTAGATAATGTTGGATCTTCAATTATTAGGTTCATGATCCTCATTTCTTGAACCTGAGTCAAATTCAAGACTCTTTCGTGAGAAGATGATCTTAAACCATTTTCCCGAAATCGTCTATGTATCTGTAACAAGTAAAGGTGCGCTTAAAATGTGACATAGGTAAGAGTGGGAACAAAGGCAACCGGGGACTTTTTTGCCTATTATTTTTTATAAAAAACGTTGCCCCACACTAGGAATATCTCCTGTGTCGTGGGTGCATTTACAAACATTTAAACTCACGTACACAAACACCCAGACCCGACCCGGCACAACTACTTGTAGGTCATACAAATATTAGTTTC
Source organism: Tholera decimalis (assembly GCA_943138885.2). NCBI lineage: Eukaryota > Metazoa > Arthropoda > Insecta > Lepidoptera > Noctuidae > Tholera > Tholera decimalis. The sequence goes on along the minus strand of OW964556.2, from coordinate 33,024,895 downwards.
GTGCGGGAATCGAACCCGCGACACGCAGCGCAGCAGTCGATTGCTCAGCCACTGCGCCAACCGTGCCGTCGAATTTGGTTTTGTTTACACCAGCTTCAAATTAAACACGCAGCATCTCTCCTAGTACAACAATTAAATGTCATTCGTCACGTCATCATATACCTATTCAAATCGGCATTCGCCTGCACATCACATACCTATTCAACGCGACTGTTGAGCATGAGGTCCTGGGTTCGATTCCCAGGTCGAGCAGTGTTATTGGGTTTTGCCATTAAAAATTTCTGAGTAGCAGCCACCGAGTCTGGATTTGTGTCCGGTTAATGGCAATAGGCTTGCAAACCCTCGTGTCCGATACTAAATTAGTAAGTCACCAGGAGCATAGCAGAATTATTTAGGTACAATTTTTTTCGAACCTTTCAATAATATCAACAAGCGAAACCTATTATCCGGTACGGACAGACGCTGTGTATTTTGCAACTGTAACACTTCTTAAGAAGCTTCTGTAATTATTTTTATTTAAAAAAAAGATCATTTCATCCTATGTATTTTACTGTATGTACATAAATGATAAAATAAATAAATAAATCATTCATTACATTTAACTGTCATGTAATAGTACATTATGATATAGGTAAGTGTGGTAAGTTGAAAATTACAGCCGAGGCGATATTGCTACAAGAAAGCAGAGGCTGTAATTATCAAAGCGCACGTATGTCATACGACGTTTTATAACATATTTGCGAGTAAATAAATAAAACTGTTCACGAATTAATCTTTTACTTGTTCACAAATTAGCGATGCGCGCGCATCAGTGCTTTTTTTTAAGGCAAAGGCACAAAAACAGCCAGTATTACTAATGAAGTAAATTAATAATTTTGTGTTTTTGTTACAGATAAATAGTTGTAATTTATTGTCAAAATTAATTAAATTAAAGAATTAAATGTTTATTTATTTTTAATCTCCCAAAGTTAATTTTATTCATAAAATGTTGACCACTTTTCTGACATAAAAACTCTTTGCTATGATTTAAAAAAGTACCATTCGTTTTAGACGGAGCATCTTCATAAACCGTGCGTTTTACATTACAATCAGGGATGTTGCGGATGCCGATTTTTTCACATCCGCGGATGTGAATGCGGATGCGGATTTCTGAAAGCTCGCATCCGCGGATGCGGATGCGGATGCGGATGTTTGAGCCCATATAAAAAAAGTATATGAATGAAGAATTAAAATAACGATATAGTAATTATATTTTTTTTATTAATTAGAATTAGTATGTGAAGTTAAAGATAGGAGCATTATACTTAATAAAAAGAAATATTGCCGCTTTCTCTGATTCAAGCCGATTATGCAGAGGTTCGTAAATTAAACCCGCGCTACTAAATAATTGTTCGCTAGGAACACTGCCTGGTGGAGTGGATAAAAATCTTCGTGCTATCGGTGATAATATGTTAAATTCCTCTCGATGAACACTCCACCATTTAAGAGGATTCTCATCCACATTGACTCCTTTTTTAGTGCGATAAGAAAGTAATTCCTTTTTGAGTACAGCTTCAGTGCTACCATTTCCTGGTATTTCTTGGCTCTCATGTTCACTTGAGGAATCTAACATCATGGCAAGATCGTTTTTTAAGCATGGCTTTCTGAGGGAACCTGACGTCCCTGGTCCTAGTTGTCCCATATCCTTTTCCGTGGAATCTGTCATTCTCATTCTTTTAGCCCCTTCGTAATTAGCATTAAGAGAATCGGAAACGTCACTTTTGTAAACACTGTAATAGTAGTGTTTACAAAAGTTTAACAGTGGTCATTGTTTGAGCGCGCTCTCAAGGCACGCGTGTCGTATGTCTGTTTACATTATATTTAATTTATAGTATTTATAATAATATTCCTTTGTGCATTGTATGTACGGTTCTAAGTGCGCGTGTCTCAGACGTTGTTTATGATCGGCATCTTCTCAAAAGCGAAGGGTAGATAGGCTACATATCTATACGATAAGTATCCCACAACGTAAACAAACACGTAATGATTTATTTACAAGAAACAAATGATGCACCACAACAAACGCATCGGATCTTGTGGGGCCGGCGAACAGCACGTGCCATTCGCCGCTCAATTTCTTTCTGGTTGCAACTTGTCTTACATCCGCATCCGCATGAAAATCCGCATTGATTATTGCGGATGCGGATGCGGATGCAGATGTCCAAATCCATACGGAAGCTCCGCATTTGCGGATGCGGATGCGAATATTCGCAACATCCCTGATTACAATACACAACACGTACAAGTACGTAATGAGATACATTACGATATTGAAATTGGTGCAATAAGAGACCCTTTACGAGCAAATGTGTTATAAAAGACGTTTTATTAAACTGTATTGTTTCATGTATGTTATTATTACTGAAAGAGACCATACTAAGGGCTAAAACGAATAAATAAACTATGTGAACTTACGTTTATGAAGGTTTGATTATCCGGCACAGTGCGATTCGGAAATCGACGCTGGTATTCCCTCATAGCTTCCATGGAATTTCCATTACAATATCCATACACAAAATGAATATCTGCTAGATGTTCTGGCGGATAGTTGTGCCTCGGCATTGTAACTGAGTTAACACCCAAAACACTTCAACGTACAAAGTTCAACAAAAACAAATTAACAAGAAAACTTAATAAAAAGCAACAATAAAATAACAGCAAAACCGTAACAATTTTACGTGGCACAGAAACTTGTAAGCGAGACGAAAGTCAAGAAACAAGTGTTAAACAAAGGGCGCGCTAAAAATAATTTCACTTTTTGCTAACGCTACGAGTTCCATGTGTTCATTCATTGTATTCAGTACCTAACAAGTCGGTGTCAGATAAAAGAATTAGTAGGGTTGTCAATATTTATGTAGGTAATTGAGTTATAAACTAGTTGTGAAAGTGAGATTCGATCAGGACAGGTTTGATTTCGTGTTTGGTAAAATCTAAAATGCGTATGGATATTATAAAAAAGGACGAAGGGATCCAGGTACTTAATGTTACTCAACAATTTAACATCATACGATAGTATCTAGTTTGTGTAGCTCAACTTTAGTTATGTTTAGCCACGCAAACTAGATATTATCCTTGTAAAATGACGTCATTTCAACTTTGCACATTGGAATGAAAAACTTTTTAGTATTTCAGAAAAGTAAACAGCTAGGATAGATACCTCATGGAAACTAACATTTTTAAATTCGTTTATTGATTTGTACCTACATAATAAATTCCAAAAAAGTCTTCTTCAGTTACTTAATTGGAATATCTAAAACATATTAGGTACATGTGATGTGGCTATCCAGGCCATTCGTTTCGCTTAGAAGAATTAACTTAGGAAAAATCAGAAAAAGGCCAATGACTCCTAATGAATGAAAGACTAAAAAATCTTACGTACATAACTACCTACGCATTATTAAACTCGTAGGTGACAACCCTGATATTCCGAGCACCACACACACATAGTACTCATTGTTAACCGTCCCGTCCAAGCCCGTGACGCTACGCAGGAACCTACTCAATAGCTCTATCTTACTTACACAAAGCGACAAGCGCCAATGAGAGAGTGAAAAACCCAAGTCGTAACGTCGTCGGCAACTCTTGCGCGCCACGCGCTAGGATATGTTGTGCTGTCGTAACTTTTTAATGAAATCGATATCGATTAAACCCGTACTTAGTCTTCAATATCATTAAACACTTACTTTGATTTAACGCACATAATTATTCAATGAAGATTACGAATTTTCTAGTCAAGCAAAAGTGCGAATATTACGAAGGTGGCTCAAATTAATAATAACCTTCACCCAGTACTTAATTTAAACTTTAGCCATAGGTTAAAACCTTAATTAATGATGCTAATTCGTAGTTAGTTTAGGTAGCATACCCGATCATTTTGGTGCAGTAGTAGTTCTACTAAAGCGTACAATGTGTTTCAACTAAGAATAGGATGACCTTTATTATTGTGACGACAATTACATGAAAAAAGACTGCAAATTAATTTTCAATAGTATTTATTATCGTTATTATCTTGTTAATGTTACTTTCATGTTTTTAAGAGCATGTAAGTATTAGAAAAGCGTGCATTAAATCACAATATGGCGTCAAGGTCATCCTATTTTTAGTTGAAACGCATATTAAATAAGATGTAATGTCATTTAAATTTTGCTTCGTAATTTAGATATTCAAACTACTTGAGGTTTCATCGATGTCGACAAGGTAGCTTTCTCTTCACTAGCTGCCGTCGGGAAGCCCCGATACCAACATACCTACATATTTTAGGTATTTTACTATTTATTTTACTACACTACTGCGAAGTTTGGCAACCTCGCAAAAGTAAAGATTCGTCATACTGGTGACAATTTTTGACCTAATTTAATTATGATTGATGATATCTCCGAAACGATGCATTTTTGGACCACCTATTCTAGGAGTTTTAGTATTATTTTTACCTACAAAATATAACCCTAGAGTTATGGGATATCAAAAAAAACAGGTTGTATATGGCGGGATTGTTACTAGTTTAATTAAATAAACTTAATTAATAACAATATTTCTAGTACCTACCTAACCATAAGTATAATACAACTCCTCGCTATCAAATTAATTATATTATATAATAGTAACTAAATTGGTTTGGTAGGTAAATGAAGGTTTAGGTATACTCACAGTAACATAATTACTTCATAATTGATAAACTCTATAGGATAACTACTTGGTTTAGGTTTCATAGGCATTTCATGAAAAGCGTAATTTTATGTTTCTGCTGAGTCTTGTTGTCTAACCTAAACCTTTCACAGCTTAAGCTGTAACTTGCCGTAGTATTCCTATTTTATCCTTCCTAATTAGCAGTTCCCGAATAAATTTCCATTTTCTAAACTTTTCATTTGGCTCATACAGACAAACATAACTACCTACTCAACGTACAGCCCGCACTCCGCGTCTCCGCCACTCCCTCCTGTACAGAGGTGGGCGTTTAAACGAAAAGCATATAATATAACATATTATTTAAAATAAGCGAATAAGCAGACTAGTTTATAAAAGCATTTAAAGTTATCTGTTTATTCCGCTTTTTGTTAAAATTAAAACGCAACCGCGTTTTGATAATTTCTTTTCATAACCACGTAAGTAAGAACGTGCTCAAATGAATTATGTAACAACTGATAGATGGCGCCTGATTCAATTTTAATCGATCGTAAACAATGATTATGCAAAAATCGACCTTAATTCAATAAGTTTAAGGTTTAAAATATTTACATCTTTTGTTTATGTACTGAATCGCGTTGACTTACTCAAAATTGGTAAACCTAGCAAATTAAATATGCTTTCCGTTGTTCACTTTTAAAAGCGACAATTTAATTTAAACGGGTTGCTTATACTGCTTATTACTTATTTTGCTTTTTACGTTTAGTAGCGTTTCCTCCGCCCGGTGAAAAGCGTCATTTTTTGTGAATTTCCGAAACAATTTGATTAGAAGTTGTGACTCGGACTTGTTTACGTAAACATAAATAGTGTAAAACATTTTTTCATGTGGTGAATTGTTTCTTACCAAGGAAATAATTCTGTGAGTTTTGGACTTGTTTATAATATAGTTTTTAGGTGTAGTTAATTGTGTTTAATAGGTAATTGTGTTAATAACAGGGACCGAAAGGTTAACCCGTATGAGTGTTTTAAACCGGTTAATTTTTAGGATTAGGTTACAAAACCCTCAATAAAGGTTAACCCGTATTATAGGGTTAATCAGCCTATAAGAACCGGTTTCGACATAAGGTGCATTTTAGCACATAAAACATCTGCAAGAAAGTGACAGAGATAACTACCACGCGGTGTTTGATCGTGTACCGACATGACTCTCGTAGTCACCGCGTAGAATGCATTGAACTTTGAGCCCTATTAATGTTGCACAATACTGTTTTTAATATTGAATAATGTTCGACGCTAAAATATTAAAAATAATATTTCGATTCTAGCGCATTTCACCGACCGACACGGTTGAATTGTGAGTGTGTTTGTACTTGTACATATCGTCGTTTGTCGTAGGTACTTAGTAGAAATTTGTTATTTTTAACAGACTTCAAAAAAAGGAGGTTCTCAATTCATCTTGAACATTTTTTTTTAATGTATGTATATACCTCATAACTCGGACACGGCTGGACCGATTTGAAAAATTATTTTTGCGTTTGAATGGGTATACTTTCTAGTTGGTCCCATTGTTACAAAATCAGGATCTGATGATGGGATCCTGGAGAAATCGAGGCAACTCTTCAAATATTATAGGCACACCTATAGCGTTTTGGGTATTTCTTATAGTACCTTGAGCAGTTGCTTCCGAAAAGTACCATTTGGGGAAGTTGAACTGATGATGAAGACCACAGATGGCCACTGAAACTCCTCAATAATAAGTATTTCGTGGATTGCGATTCGATTACTTGAGTACGGATGTTAAACACTTTATGCTCGTCACAATACATATGGTGATGTAGAGCTGATGGTCAAGTACCAGGAGAACTCCTCAAAAATTAACGGCTATGCATCGGGAAAAACAATATTTTGTAAAAGGTGATAAGTTGTTGACATTATGGCTTTTGTAACTAGATAAATTACAAACCGGCCCACTAAAAAGCGTGAAAAAATTTTTTTTTGCAAAAATTAGAACCGACTTCCATATCAAAACACTACAAAGCCAAAAATAACTTTAATTTCTATATGGAAGTCGGTTCTAATTTTTGCTAAAAAAATTTTTGATCTCATAATTAGCACATACATACCTAAGTAGCGTTATTACCAACCTGTTTTGAAGTCAAAACTTCTTTAGCATCGTTGTGATTTGAAAGTTTATGAAACAAAAAAGTGACAGTAAAAAGAGACAGACACAGGAATTCATAAGAAAAAAAAAGCCAACATTGAAGGTTTCACTTCTACCACGTGTGAATTGCCCACATGTTTTTTTTTATTTTTATACCTACGTGAACTTATAGTGATCTGATTAATTATGCCTAAAACCAGGCGTCCGTCACTCGCTCAAGGCCACGTATTATATGCCTACCGCTTCGCGTATCGCCGTCGGTACATCCGACAGTGGGTTGCCGCACGCCTGCCTGAACCTTTTTAAATAATTTTGACAACGTCATAATGGATCGACCTAAAAACAATTGATTTTCCTCCGCTTTGCTACTGTTTCCATTCTGATTAATTATTTATTACAATTATTTACGCGGTTTCGGATATTTTAGACGTTAAAATTTATATAATCGGGAAATCAGGGAAGGAAAAAAATGCATCTATCATTTTATTAAACTGAAACATATTTAATCAACAAATAAAAATAGAATTGTTTTTCTACAACATTCGTTTTTTTACCAATATCAGCATAGGTACAACCATAGAAATATAATATTATATTTATGGGTACAACCCTAACACATTCGTGGGCCGCGCGGCGGTTAAAACAATCTTAACTCTCTGTGTACGGAATTATGGTACATTTCTTCTCGCTGCAAACAGCTGGTATTATTATTATTAGGTACCCGCGCTCGCATTGAGCTGCATTGCGCCAAGATATCATCTCCGTGAGCGGTGTCTATGAGTGCGTTGCTCGAGCGCGCTTTTTATGTAGATTGACTTCTGAACCTATCTATTTTGTGGCTGCACAGTGGGACGGCACCGCGTGCCTATCAATTATTGGTCGTTAGCTTAGATGTAGCGCTCGGCGGCTATGTTGCTTACTGGTTTTGCATTACAAGATAAGGACCAAGCTAACACAATCAATGTACAAAATATAAAATCCCATCAAAACATCCTGTAAAAAATTAGCCAAGCCTCGCCTAAGCTGCTTGTTTCTCTATAAAAAGTAATGAAATCTCTAAGCAAAGCGAAGCCAAGTCTAAGGATCTTTACTGCGATTTCCTTATTAATATAGTTAGATTTTATGTAACCGGCTGTTGAACATACTCTGTGCACTTTTTTTTACTAGTTAATACATCGAAGTCAACGGCCAAGTCACCGTGCATTTATGGGCATAAAGGTACAATATATTAAAAACGGCATTATAATCATACGCACTTTAGCGACAGAGGAAGTCTACAGAAGTCAAGCAAATTCAGCGTATATTCACCAAACTTTACTGCGTTAACAGAAAATCCTGATGACATAGTTTGCAGAATTATGTATAATCTCTTGATCAACTCTTCATCGATACCCGTGATTTCTGCAGAACATTGATAGGTTTGGAAGAATCTCCTTGCCGTATTTCCGTCATTGCTGTTTCCAGAATCTTGACGAGGTTTATCAATGTGTAAACCAAGCAATTTCCGGAAGCGAGTTTGAACGTGCTTCTTTTTCTCTTCTTTAATCTTTTATTCTCTGGAGTCAATTCAGCCCACTTTTCAAATCCTAGGTTATAAGAAATATGCAGAATCATTTCCATACATCTTATCCAAGCATGTAAGGTAGACAGCCCGTATTTAAACGTATCTTCATTCTCAATTCTTGCAGTTACTTTTGTTATATTGTGCATCTGTCTAGGAGTTGCTCCACAAACAGTACATGAAGCACTCGATGGAGTCTGCGTTAACACTTGAGCAACTTTCCCGTCGATCAATGTCATAAACAGCTCATGTCTTACTCATGTTACCTTCTTTTGCTGCAGGCGTTCGCGTTTGACTTAATTCATTAATTTTTGCTTCAAGTTCACTTACAACAGCTGTAGTTTTTTCAGGAGTTTCGTTTGCTAATTCCAGAGAAATGGGTCTGCAATATCTAACTGAAGAACATGTTGGATTTTGCGATATAACTACTTTACTTTATTCATCCACTAGTCTCAATGGTACAAGTGAAACTATAAACATATTAGCATCCGATATTTGTTCATTTTCTTCCGGTAAAACTTGTTTATACTCACTTTGTCCCGAGGATCCATCGCAACACCATTTGCTATACAGTTTGAGACGGGTGAACTTTTTCGATACCGAGTCTATTTTTAAAATACGACAGGCAGTATGATCTGAGAGTTCTTGAAGGTTCACTTTAGCACTTATATTCGTTACGGATATGCTTGACGCAAGAGGATAGCAATCCTTCTTTGCTTCAGCCAAAATTTGGTATGATGGAAATACCGAAAATAAGTTTTTCTCAACAAGTCTCAGCCTCAGGTAGGAATATTGAGCTTTGGATAGATCGGTTTCAATATATATACATAATGCTTCTTCTTTGGTATGGGAAGGTACACCATCTGGACTTCGTAAAATGACTTTTTCTCCTCCTTTTCTGTATTTCTCGTAATACTCACAATCGAAGCTTCATCATTTTCACCCATAGATCGTAAACCTTGAACATAAGCGTAATGCACATGTCCCATTCCATACTCCTGGAGTAATTCCAAGTTTTTACGTTTTTTTCGTACTCTCCGAACACGTCAGGATTTTTTTTTTTTTTTCACGTACTCTAAACTCGCCATTTAACCAATTTGTGTTTTGTGTGTGTGTTTTGGATGGAATGGGGCGTGCAACTGTCAAAGTGGCGCTAGTAGCACACTTACCAATATCAAAGCAGTTTCTCTATGGAACTGTAATGAATTCCTAAATTAGAGACAGTTATTGAGAATTTTTTGATTAAAGAACATGTATTATGTTCTTTAACCGGAAATTTGTACAGAAATCAATTGAAATCACTGAAATGAAAATAAAAAATATTACCACAGATAACCATAGATAACTATATAATATCTCACAATCTAACTAACACTGACAGTGACAAAGGTTCTTACGGTGGTGGCGCCATCTGCGATTAGCTTTCACTTGCACGCCCCATTGTACTGTGACTGGAATCCCATTGGTGGAATCCAAATCCTCTAAATTGTCTCTGTCACTGTCAGCATTCAGTCGGTCTGTCAATGTCAACTTCAAGTGTTACCATTGAGATGGTAAAAAATAGGTCAATGAGTGTTACTCACTGTCGTCTGTCGCACTGTCACAGTGTTGCCAATAGAAATGACAACTTTTGCTTAAGCCTTAGCGAAAAGGAAAAGATTTGACGACAAAAATGATCTAGCGACTTAGCTGACGACTTTTCAATGTACAAGATAACAAAACATATATATGCAGAAGACCCTTTTTTAAAAATGCTCACTCGCAATTAAATTATCTTTACCAGAGAACATTAGAATAATGTGGTCGGGGAATCCCCGTATTTTATTATGTTCCGTAGTTTTCGTACTTTTCCTACCTTCGTACTTCCTCAAGTCACTACTAGTTTGAGTGAAGTTCTATTCGGATTCTAAATTCTTCGTATGCTGTACCTAACCTGATTTTTTATTCGTCACCCATCATAGTAATTACAAAGTGTATGAACTGTTTTGTGGTGACCAAAATTATGGATTTACCTCAGAAAAAGAAGCAGTACATTCAAAAATATCGAGAAACATGGAAGACCGAGCCCAACATTGTACAGACACATGCACATGAAAGCTACCCGAAACTGTCAAAATTTCCCAATCAACCTTGAAACTAATTTTTTTAACAATAAAGTTGAAAATCTATTTATATATCAGATAGTTGTAGTTTGATCTGCTGGCGTCTGTACATATAATGTTGTGTACTAACGGTTTTATTGAAGGTAACGTCAGCTCAGGCAGCATGTAGGGCTCACAAAGTGTTCAAAGTGAAGTGATTTCTATTCCCATGGCAACAAAATCTTGTTGCGATGGGAATAGAAATCCATTCGGATGCCACGTGTCACATAAAATAACATTATCGAAAATGGTTCTTTAATGCATACAAGTAAAAGTTAAGCCGGTATTTTGAACATTTTTTAATAATTTTGATGCTGACTGTACATAAGGCAACTATGTGTCAATTTATTTTATAATTATTAATGATTGTATTGCTTACTTCACTTGCTCCGCCCCCCCAACCCCTTTCCAGGCTGCTAATGGCCTTCAGTAACCAGAAAATAAGTAAATTCGGGATCCGTCTCTAGTTGAATCAGTTTTAGCGACTTCTAGCGACTTAAGATAATAAATCTAGGGAGAAGATTTTGCTGGAGTTGGCAACACTGCTCTGTCACTGTCAGGCTGCCTGTCGCAAAAAAAAAAAAGGCGGTCGCCGGCTGCTACAATATTTTGATTTTTAATTGTTTACGATATAAAAAAATGTTAACAACAAACTAAAAAAATCTTTTTAGATTTTCAGAATGATGACATTATTAATCATCGCAGTATTCGTCTGCTTCGCAAATGCAAAGATTGAAGAAATTAAAATTGTCGAAGTCTTTAATGATATTCAAGAGGATATCAGTTATGATAAGAGATTTAGCCCTACGTGGAGTGACCTGGATACCCGACCATTACCTGAATGGTATGATAGAGCCAAAATAGGTATCTTTATACACTGGGGTGTATATGCCGTGCCTAGTTTCGGGTCTGAATGGTTCTGGACAAACTGGAAAGGTAGGTACTTTTGAATCACTCTAAATCAAGTTGCAGTTTTGAATTCTGCCTTGTCTAAAATGAAATACAATTAAATTTATTTTCAGGTAGTGACAACAAGAAATATGTAGACTTTATGGAAAAGAACTACCCCCCAGGATTCACATACCAGGAGTTTGCTCCCATGTTCACAGCTGAGTTTTTTGATCCTACAGCTTGGGCTCAACTGTTTGCAAAAGCTGGAGCAAAGTATGTTAATTTATGATATTTCAAGAGCTCCTACTAAAACCATAATTTTATGAATAACTAAAATTTCTTTCAGATACATTGTCTTAACAAGCAAGCATCATGAGGGTTTCACTCTGTTCCCATCAAAGCGTTCATTCAGTTGGAATTCTGTTGATTTGGGTCCAAGACGGGATATTGTTGGCGAGCTGGCTGCTGCAGTTAGGAATGAGAGCTTAAAATTTGGTGTATACCATTCCCTGTATGAGTGGTTCAATCCAATTTATGAACAGGACAAAAGCAACAAATTTAAAACACAAACATACACTGATACTAAGCTATGGCCAGATATCAAACAGCTTGTTAATGATTATAAGCCATCAGTTATCTGGTCGGATGGAGACTGGGAAGCCCATGATGACTATTGGAGGTCTACAGAACTTTTAGCTTGGTTGTACAATGAGAGTCCGGTCAAAGATGAAGTGGTTGTCAATGATAGATGGGGTATTGACATACCTGGACATCATGGAGACTTCTATAATCATGCAGATAGATTTAATCCTGGTTAGTGTCACAGATGATTACTTAAAAATGATGTGCAAATTATTTATTTTTAATAAGAATTTTTTTTATAACTAATTAAAAACATTTATTTGAGGAGACCTTTCCCTAGACATTTACTGAACTCAAAAATTCTTACATACTATACAGCAATGTCTACCACTGTATCTGTCTATCTGTTTGCGATAAACTCAACAACCCTGGATAGATGTTCATGCGGTGTTCACCAATGGATAGAGTGATATAAGAACGGTTTTAGTGTATAATTTATTAAGGTTTTGTGTGAATTAGTAGAATTAGACTGTGAACCGTTAGACTGGTGTGACCGGGTCAGATCACATGAATATTATCTATACTAATATTATAAAGCGGAAAAGTTTGTTAGTTTGTTTGTTTGTTTGTTTGTTTGCTTGAACGCGCTAATCTTCGAAAGTACTGGGTGGATTTGGATGAAATTTGGTATGGAAGTATCTTGAAGCTTGAGGAAGGTTATAGGCTACTTTTTACCCGACTGCAAAAAAGGAGAGTTATGTTTTTACCGTGATAGAATCCACGGGAGCGAAGCCCCGCGTGAGTACTAGTAATTCATAAAAGGACAAGAAACAACATTCAAATTAGTATGAGAGGGGAGTTACATAATGAAAGAGTTATTTAAATTGTAACAGAAGAAATATGTTGTGTCTACCTCTGTCTGTGTCTCTGCCAATTTTTTCTAAACCATTCAATAATTTCCACTAATAGAATAAATCAATCCTTCATTATTTTTTAAAATATGTATGAACTATTGCATATGTTTCAGGAGATGGAATTGGTTCTTTTATTATGCTTTGCACTGTTATCTACTTCTTTAGCCTAAGCTTGATTGACAAAGTGTGCTGGTTTTTATTCCTAACTCTGTGTGAAAAGTTTGTAATCATTTCTTTTTAGGTAAACTACTAGATCATAAATGGGAGAATGCTTTCACTGTTGACAGCCAGTCATGGGGTTACAGAAGAAATATCCACATCAATGAAGTATTGTCTGTTGATGAGCTGCTTTATCAAGTTGTATCTACGGTCAGTTGTGGAGGTAACAATTGTTTTACTTTATTCTGTTTTCACTTAGAAAAATATGATTATTTAAGTATGGAATATCTGAAGGAGGAGGCTGAACGCGTGAGGGAGAGACATCTCTCTTCCTCACGCCCAAGCCGCCACGGCAGACGCCCTGGGCGTAGGGAATCGCGAGCCGATCTCCGGCCACCGTAGACGCGGGCTCGTGGGCGGTGAGCAGGGGAACTAACCGTTCGGTAAGGAACAGGCCTGGGTTGACGGCGCGTCGTGTTCCACGCGCGCTTCAAAGGGCAGTCGGCAGCATTGACGGGGTCCGACATGGTCATTGCCTGCTGGGGTTGCGGGAATGATCTAACGACATACCGCGGCCCCGGAATGTTAAGCTTTGTTTTCCTAGGAATGCGGTGCCGTCATATAGCGGCCGTAATACAGCGGTGAATGATGTCACTAGAACGTTGTCTATGTAAACAAAATGGCGCGGTTTCCTAGAGAGCGGTAACTGACACCGTAACGTCAAAAAGCGGTGCCGCCATTTGCATTCTTGTCGGTGACAGTTGGTTTCGTGAACGTTTCATTGATAGCGATGAAGCAGACTGTGTTAAAACGGCCGTGGAACTTTCCACATGTCGTCACCGTAAAGACGGCCGCCTTTTTGCGTCCGTAATATTACGGCCGCTATATGACGGCACCGCTTTCCTAGGAAACCCAAGCTTTAGGGCAGTGAAGGAACAAGGTGGGTTTTTAGTCAGTAGAAGTCTTACACTCCCTTCCGCTCCACCCAAAGCGCCATGGGGAGGAGCCATTAGATGATTTTCCCACTGAAAAAAAAGTATGGAATATCTGATCTAAATTAACATTGCCTTTTTCAGGTAACGCCCTCATCAATGTTGGCCCCACTAAGGAAGGTACAATAATACCTATATTTCAAGAACGCTTGTTAGCACTCGGAAAATGGCTATCTATAAACGGCGAGGCCATCTACAATAGCTCTCCTTGGCATTCCCAAAATGATACAAGAAATGGCAAGGTTTGGTATACTTGCTCTAAGGCGACGTACAATGCCGCTTATCCTACTCACCCACCAAGCCGAGCTGATAAAATAAACGCAATCTATGCTGTTATTCTTGTGTGGCCTCAAAAGAGTGTGCTAACACTTAGAGACATCACACCCTATTTACACAGTGGCACCTATCAAGTTGAGATGTTAGGCAATGAAGGGCAATACTTGAATGTAAGTATTTGTTCTTGATATAAATACTGTTTTTATCTGTAAACACTTAGCTAATCTATTTGGATCATTAACCTTAGTACAGATGTTGATACTTTCTCTTATCTTGTTTTATTTGTTTCAGTGGAAGATAACTAATGGAGAGGTCGCAATACAACTGCCAGATATAACAACTGTTAAATCTCCTAATGCTTGGACATTAAAGTTTACTTTGAAATAAATAGTTGTAACAATTTTGTGCATAATAGGTAAATAAATAAACTCTAGCTCAAGAAGTTCTTTTTTGTCTCAGCTATATCACTACATAGTATAAAACAAAGTCGCTTCCCGCTGTCTGTCCCTATGTATGCTTAGATCTTTAAAACTACGTGACAGATTTTGATGCAGTTTTTTGTAATAGATAGAATGATTCAAGAGGAAGGTTTAGGTGTATAATTTATTAAGGTTTGCGGACGAAGTCGCGGGCAGGAAGCTAGTTAAAATTATAAATTCGAAAGTCTGTTACCTTTTCACGCCTAAACCACTGAACGGATTTCATTAAAATTTGATAAGGATGACATCCTGAGTAAGAGCATGGCTACTTTTTGTTTAAAAAATAATTCTACAGGGGATGAAAGTTTGTATGGGAAAGCCAGATATGAAGATTTTAATTTATATGTAGTACAGCGTTTTTTAAAAACCATCCCCTATGGGGGTACAATAGGTGTTGATTGCATGCTATGCAAATTGCTATGGCAACTGTGAACTATAGAAATATAGATTGTCTTTTTTTCTTCTATAAAACAGCGCCATTTAGTTCATACTTAGGATATAATAAAGGTCGATATTGCTACCTTAAATATATAAAACAATGCTGGAAAAAAGTCCCCACAAAGTGTGATAGTTAAATTAAAATTGGTTGATATCTTAACATATTATACTATAATATATGTTTTAAAGCATACAGAGATATGAGGGGTATAGAATCAAAGGCAGCTATATCCACACTTTGGTCTGTTTGAAACTATGAACGTCATTTTATTCTTTGACCAATTTTATTTATGACTAGCTTGTGCCAGCGGCTTCGTCCGCGTGGGAAGTTTTTCCGGTGTAAATCCCGATCCCGTGGGAATTTCGCAAAATCCTTTCTTAGCGGATGCCTACGTCATAACATCTACCTGCATGCCAAATTTCAGCCCGATCCGTCCAGTGATTTGGGCTGTGCGTTGCAGTCAGGGAAAAAATAGCCTATAACCTTCCTCAAGTTACTTACATACCAAATTTCAACGAAATCCACCCAGTACTTTGAAGTTTAGTGTGTGTTCAAATAAACAAACTTTTGCGCTACTTAGTATAGATAAAGGAACTTTCACCAGAAGATGTAATAAGGGATAGGCAAATTTTTATACTGGAATCCCCACGAAATCGGGATTTACACGAGAAAAACCACGTCGTCGGAAATAAGGCACAGCTAGACTTACCAATAAAAAATTGTAAATGACACTCGAGTAATTTCGTTGAACATCCATAAGTTATAGTAATCCTTAATTTTTTTTTTATTTATAGTAGGCTCACGTTTGAGCACCATCTCACCTGATACCACTACGGTACTACCGGTAAGTAATGATGTAGTCGAAGATGGAGCATGCTTGCCTAGAAAGAAGTAACCTATTCACTCTTGACTTAAAGACTCCCAGGTTATAGCGATCAGGAAAAACAGGACTCCGGTAGGGAATTCCACTCCTTAGCCGTACGCACAGTGAAAGTATTCCCAAAACGTTTTGTGCGTATGGGTGGGATGTCCACCATGAAACGATGGCGCATCGCCGTCGGGGCCACTAGCTTTGTTCACGTCGAGATTACGCAGCACTCTACGGACGTACTTCTAGCTGATGTATGCGAAATTGCGAATGTCCGACATACACGTTTCGCAACCAATAGGAGCATCAGGAGGGTGAGCGCCACTACTATCCAGACGTGAAGACTCCGTAAAGAGCGGCAAACAAGTTTGTTTTTCCTCAGTGGGCCAGAGACTTGTCGGGTTTGAGCAGTGGTGGTAGTGAGAAGCGACAGAAATTCGATTCGACCGATTTCGGCAGGGAACAAAACGCTTTGCTGTCAGCAGGGTATGAAGCAAGCTTGTTCCCAATTCGGCTTACGTGGTCGAACCGAGCCTACCTCAAAAACTTCTTGCAGGACTTGGCAGCCCTGCTGAAGGCTCTCTTCTGATCCAAGTCATTTGTTTTGCAGTTTCGAGCATCGACCCATGGTACCCATGGATCACATTCGGCGCCAAACCAAGGTCGAGCTTTGCTGGACATTATTAGGTCAGAGTACGGAATGTAGTACTCCATCCCCTGTCGCCATGATGAGCGGTACACTGCTCTTTCCCCCTGTTCCATATATCCCTACTGACATATCCCCACTGGTAGGGATACTTGGATTTTTTTCCAATTATCGCTACCGGTTGGGATATATGGAACTTTCTACTCCATATATCCCTACTGATCCACACTGGTGGGGATAGTTGGATATTTTTTTCCATTTATCTCTACCAGTAGGGATATATGGAACAGGGCAAGTTTTCAAGGGTTTCTTTATATGATTAATCAGGAGTTCCTAAATTACTTGTGATAAAAAAGAATAAAAAAACAAAATAAAATCGCGAAAACAATTGAATACAAACAAACCCATTATTTTTGAAAACATAACTTCATTTGAGTCAACTTAAAACATAAAATTATACTTCCATAAATTGTACAGTACAATGTATCCCGTTTAGTTCCGAATTTATTAATAATACCCGAAGCAATCGCCATAATTCATCGATCGATAATTAATCATATAAACTCTTGAACACGATTCAAGGGTTTATATGATTAATTAGCAAATGCAGCGACACCGGCACTAGATCGGACTACCTAACCATATCTAAGAAAGCACCTACTGTGATTTCCGCCGTAACAAGTTCTAGCTGTGCATTTTGGATAACAATATCACGTAGCACATATGCTTGGTTTCACTATAAGATTCACTATCACAAGTAATTCAGGAACCGTCGTATCGATCGACGAATTATGGCGATTGCTGCGGTTTTTTTTTAAATTATAATGATTTAATTGGAAAAAAATCCAAGTATCCCTACCAGTGGGGATATGTCAGTAGGGATATATGGAACAGGGGGCTCTTTCACCAAGTCGTTTTCATATATTTCAGTTAGTCATTTTTGGTGTATTTGGGCTTTCAGTTAGAATATAAGGAGGAGAATATTTTTAGTTTATTACAAATGACTGTTATTTTCTTCCTTTTATTACTAGTGTCAAATTAAATACAGGTGGTATAAATTATTACAGATCTAATATGTCTTGTAGGACGAACAGAAACTGGTCTCCATTGTGGTCCTACTAGTAGGACAAAATAGTAGGACCACGAGAAAACGGCGAATTCGACATACTTCCCGAGGCACGGGGGTATCACACTACCAACTTCCAAGCTCCGGGCGACTACTGAGGAATTCCTTACAGAAAAACCCCAAAATCACTTATTGCCCGACCCGGACCCGAATCGAACCCCAAGACCTCTTGCTCAGCAGTCGCGCTTGCGACCAGTAGGCTACCGAGGCAGTTGTACTTAAATTGCTAAGGTCAGCTTGCAGGAAATTAAAGAAACACATTTATAACTTCAAACAAGTGTATTCAATGAAACTTGTATAATATTCAGATATTATAGCTACTTACATGGACATGTTTAACCTTAAGAATAAAATAAAATATGTTCAACATTTTGTGCTTGAAAGTACATTTTAAAAAAGAATGACAATTATAAAAGTTCATAAAGGTATGAGGAAAAAAGTATTGGCTTTCTATATAAAAAAATAACAATGATGATGCAGTTGGGGTTACTGGATACCAAGTCTTCGCTCCATGTATTTACTAGACAGGCACCAGATAATATAGATTGGTACCAGATACCATAGACTGGTACCAGATACCATAGATTAGTACCAGATATCAAAGACTGGTACCAGATATTTACTTGTTCTGACAAAGCAACATCCATTACTGCCGAGATCCGAGCAAGCTTCGTAAAACCCTAATCTGAGTTTTAATTATGGTCATAATCATACATGACAAAGTTTTGGAACGCTGAACAAAGATTTATATATATAGTTAGTATTGTCAATATGGTATTGCTGTACTTACAGGACATACAGGAGTAACTAAGGTATTATAAGTATGTAAACACGGTTTGTTTCCTTTCCTATAAGCTCCTGAACGATTGTACCCATTTTTAAACATTATTTATATATAATTAATTATACTGTGGCTTACAAAAATAAATATGATTAATATACATATGCTTATGAAGCTGTTATTGCATATTTTACGTACATCTATATTTATTTAATTATCTACTAAGGATACAAATTAAGCAAGTTATTTAGATTTGTTTACTGTGATTGGTTACTTTATACTATAATATTAAGATTATTTATCAACTGTTTATTTTGAATATAGTTTTCGTTGAATGCATAAGCTGGACACTTCATAAGCAATTCTGTTCCATAATATTTATTTTCACATTAATTTGTTATTTTTAGAACTATATTTTGTCCTCTTTTGGTTAATATTTTACTTGGATTACGTTTTAAACAAAAATGTGTACGCGCATTCACACTATTGTTGTCACATATTTGTGACTGGCGCACAGTACATCTAATATGCCACAATGGTTAAATAGTCTTCCAATTGCTGGGAATATATCTTCTATTTTTTTCTTTATATATATTTTAAGCCCAGCAATCCTTATATATTTCATTATAGTCAAGCACATTACTCTGCAAAGCACCATTTACTGAAGCACTAAACTCACGCCTAAGTACTACAATAGGCACAATTATGTACATTATGTATTTTTGTAGGGTATATTTTTGTCATTTTCTTAATTTTGCTTTACAAGCATATGAAAATAAAGTATTTATATGGAAGCGAAGCAAACATCTAAGAAGTAAATGGTTTTAGTGCTATATATAATACAGAAAATGCTATTTTGTACTAATCCTAGTATTTTTAAGAACTCTGTTAAAATACATTTTATATAGTTTTGGTACTAAGGTTAATTATCAATGTTACAGGCTAACTTACGAATAATATGGCTAGGTACACTAAGAAAAAATAATTTGGTACTGGTAGCTGAGATTTGCTTATTCTTTGTGGAAGTATACACGAGAATTTGGTCTTAAAGGCAGACTTTACAGAATAAAAAAGTATTTTATAAATTTCGTTATAATAATGTAATTTAGGAGCGATTTTTCAGTCATCAGACAACTTTATCTGTAAAATAAAATCGGTTTGATAGATTATTTAAAGAAGGTATCAAACCATATAATCAAACCGCCATATTTGTTCTTCTAATAAAGGATACCAGACTTTAATAATAGCCCAAAGAGAAAATTAACAAAGCAATATCTGAATTAATCTATCTGATTAGTTTTATACCGATAGTCGATAATATAATAATGTTGGTGTTACTTCATTAATCGTTACTAATGAATTACTCGTTATTAATACATCAGTTAATCGACAAACAGACCAACAAATCCAGTAACAATGTTATCTCTGACAATATTATGTTACGTACTTTATATATTGGAATGTTCAACAAATTGCCTTGAAAATTCTTACCATATAATGTTATTACAAGATTAAACTAATAACAAGCATAATTTAACACTCTAATCAGTGTTTTTACAAGCATATTTTTTATAAACTTTGTCATTATAAGGGGGCTCTAAAATGTATGCTATAGCTACATTGGTCTTTGGAAGATACATTTAAATATCTACATAAATTTTAGGTTCTAAACTTTAAAGAGCTTATTGTACCTCCCCTGTATATTTGGTGCAACTTAAAACATTTATACACCTTTGTATGAACTTCTAAATTTTGCATAAAATACCTAAAATCGAAACCAGTACCTATAACTTATAGTACAGACTTACGCGCTATATACAATGTTTACATAGAAATAAGCGAGATAACGTAAACTTGTGTTAGGTGCATAGAAGATTAGGTGAATACATACATTCTAACACTTACTAAGGCCATAATTTGTTTCTCAAATCGCGGCTTTGCTTTTGGATTCTCCTATTTGAATATATTTTCAACAATGCTGTATTAAGAGTTCTCTCATTATTATGCAGAAATTCTAGTCTTTATCTATGAACGTATTTTTATGAAATTTGATTGATATTAACATACACTTAAGTCTAAAGAGTATAAATTACCCATTTCGATAAAGAATTCGAGTGTTTTTTTTACGTTTTTTAATTGGTCCAGTCCATTTAAAAGCAATAAGGACAACGCAGAATGAAAAGAACAAATATGGAAGGGAAGCATTGTTGAAAATACGTTTAAATGGTATCTTTAAACCAGGGAAACTCTTTTATCCCAAATCCAGAAGACCATTAAAGCAGGGTCTACAGGCTTATGCCAAGCAACCCAGCTATTTCCTTCAGCTATGAAACTGACTGGAGTCTGTCCCTTGTTCTGAGCAGTTCCAGCTCTGGTAGAATAGACACCTTCTCATTGAAAAACTCTTCCAGTGCCGGCTGGGAGAGCATGGTGGCTAGGAACTGCTCCAATGTGATGGTCCAGACGCCTTCGGGCTCTGTTTCTTTGGATGGAGAAGATTTCTGGCTTTCTTGTTCTGGCTCCGTTGCATTGCCGTTAGGGTCCAACTGTTAAATAGAAAGATACGTGAATACACTACACTACATATTGTTAAAATCTTATTTGTTTGCCCGTAAAATAATCGGAACAAAAAATATCTTCCTAAGTTAGTTCGTACTTTGTAGATTTTTTCATTTGGTATTTGGTTGTATTTTCTTATAAAAACTTTTATAAATTTTCACTTTATAGTGTACCCTAGACTAAAACTCAAAAACTATGAATGTAACACATTGTACGTGCCTATTAAATTTGAGGTATCCCACGTTTTCCCTGAGTCGCCATCATCAGATCTGAATGATTGACAACGGGTTTACCACAGGTATACATAGTATACGGTGATAAAATTTACTAAATAATCAATGAACGTACATAAAAAATATACAAGGTGGGGAAGATGATACGACAATAAATGAAAACACCGACTGTACGAATCCCGAGGAAACCATAGTGAGGATAAAATAAGATGTGACATCAAAATAAAATAAAAAATGTTATTTTCGAATAATCTAAATATTACGGATAATTTTTTTAACAAAAAATTGAACCGACTTCCATATCAAAACACTACAAAGCCGAAAATAACTTTAATTTCGGTAGTCGGTGTTATTGGTTTTGGATTTTCTTATTTTTCACACCGCCTTCCGAAATTAAAGTTATTATTGGCTTTGTAGTGTTTTGATATGGAAGTCGGTTCTATTTCTTGTAAATATTTTTTTTCACGCTTTTATTGGGTCTGTTTGTAATTTATCTAGTTACCAAAGCCATAATGTCAGCAACTTATCACCTTTTACAAAATATTGCTTTTCCCGATGCATAGCCGTTAATTTTTGAGGAGTTCTCCTGGTACTTGACCATCAGCTCTACATCACCATACTCGTATGAATTGCGACGAGCATAAAGTGTTTAACATCCGTACTCAAGTAATCGAATCGCAATCCACGAAATACTTGTTATTGAGTAGTTTCAGTGGCCATCTGTGGTCTTCATCATCAGTTCAACTTCCCCAAATGGTACTTTTCGAAAGCAACTGCTCAAGGTACTATAAGAAATACCCAAAACGCTATAGGTGTGCCTATAATATTTGAAGAGTTCCCTCGATTGCTCCAGGATCCCATCATCAGATCCTGATTTCGTAACAATGGGACCAACTAGAAAGTATACCCTTTCAAACGCAAAAAGAAAAAGTTCAAGACGAATTGAGAACCTCCTTTTTTAGAAGTCGGTTAAAAAGTATGAAATTGCCGTTTTATAGTGAAAAGATGCTTTGAATTGACTTAAAACCTTCATGGTGTGAGAGTTTTTGTGCTTAAACGCAGGGTATTTGATCCTGCGTTGAAGTACAGTAGCTAAATAGAGTCTGGAAAAATACAAAAATAGAAAAAATATCCTGATTTATTTTTGTACAGACTAAGGACATCATCATTTAGGCTATGGTAAAGGAGATTGACAGGGTTTGGACCAAATGCTGCCCAGAAATGAAAGTACCCCTAGTGTGTTCCTGGCATAACTAAATATAGAAAACAAATAATTTAAAAAAATCGGTCCCAGGGGTAAGCAGTAAATATTATTTTTTTGTACTAAGAACAAGTTCTTATTACATTATTTAGATGTTTACGCTCTAAAAAATATTTCGTTTCACATCTAATAATGCCTTATCACTTAACCTTGGCACACCAAGATCAAAAACCATTTCTATTATACCTACTTTACTTTATCTTACTTTGTCATGCTGGGCGTACAAAACGTAGTAGCCTTAAAATCCCCTAATTATGATGATCTGATCCAGCCTGTCCCTAGCTGTTCTCCCCCTGTGACGCCCTAAGCCGAGGTCCTTACCCCTTAACGTGTAGTCGCCTATTTTGTAAGTTTTTATAAGAAGCACTGGGTGGAGGTTTTAATTAATTTATTAATTAAGGCAACCACAGGAATGTCCTTTTAAGTAGCCGACAACCCCAGACCTGTGAGATGCCACACAAAAAAATGTTGCTGGTTTTCATCACTCTCCACCCGACGCTCGCTCGTAACGATCGTACCGCTCTGCTCTCCACGATCGCTCCGTGCATCGCTTCATCCCACTCGCCGTGACGTCATTCGTAGTCGCTGACTACATCAACCGATCCAGAACTGTTTTAACATCAGCTCTTACTTCGATTGTTAGAGGCGTCCCGCAAGGCTCTATATTAGGCCCTATTATTTTTATCTTGTACTGTGCAGATATTATAAAGTGTCTACAGAAATGTAAATACCATATTTACGCTGACGACGTCCAACTCTATCTATCGTTTATGCCAGATGATTACGATAGGGCCATCCGAGATATTAATGAAGACCTTCTTAGAATTGCCACCTGGTCTCAAGAAAACTGCTTGTCGCTAAACCCAACCAAGACAAAGTACCTTGTATTCGGCACTAGACAGCAATTATCTAAACTTCCCTCCACCCTTAACCTAGAATTGATGGGTGAACCAATTGAAAGAGTTTTTGAAGCGCGCAATCTTGGTCTCATAATGGACAAGGACCTCCGGTTTGAAAAACATGTAGCCGACTCTGTACGAAACTGTTTCTACCAAGGGCGGATCCGGGGGGGGGGGGGGTCATGGGGTCATGACCCCCCTGGGCTGGGTCCAGGACCTAGGTGGACCACTAATTAAAATTTTTAAACATTGTTACTAGATTATACTCCAGTTTCTATCGTTGTAAACGAATATCGGCAGTGGATGGCCAAGTGGCAGCGGAGCCAGGAAATACAAATTATAACTTCTTGTGACTTGACCACGATTATGTGATCCCCCTGGCACCAAAGCTGGATCCGCCCTTGGTTTCTACCGACTGAAGGTTTTGTACAAGATGAGGCCCCACTTGTCTGTTACACTACGCGAGCAGCTTGTCGAGACTCTGGTATTGTCTAAGTTACACTACGCAGATACAGTTTACGGCCCTCGCCTATTAGCCCACACAGACCGTCTTATTCAAAGGGTGCAAAACGCCTGTGCCCGATTCTGTTACACAATCCCCCCTAGGAGTCACGTAACGCCCGTACTTAATAAACACTTCACACTCAAAATGAAATCGAGACGCAAGTTGCACTTGGCCTGCCTTCTGTTCGGTGTGCTAAAGCATAAAAAGCCAGAGTGCCTGTACAACAAGCTAAGTTGGCTGACTAGTACATGAGGGTGCGATAGAAGGCAATGTTCACAGCAGCTTACGTCTCGGTATCACCGCACGGCAGCATTCAGAGGCAGTTTCCGTTATGCGGCATCAAAAATCTGGAATAATCTGCCGCCTCCGATTAGAACATCCAACTCGTCTAATTCCTTCAGAAAACGTTTGCGACAGTATTTGATAGACGCACAACGGAGACTGGACATGGTACATTTAAATGTTTCTTTGATTATGAACCAAGACAGTGAACTGTCTTGGTTTATTGGATTACCGCGACAACGCGGTGTTGACCCACCCGCTGATCCGATTCTGGGTGATGCAGTCCATAGGCGTCGAGTGCTAGGTTTTGGCCTTGGGGATCTCTTAGTCAAACCTAGTTACTGAGTTTTCTCCACAGCAACTCACCTAGTGTCGGTTGGGTGTGTCTACCCCTTCGCACTAGATTCAATAGGGCCCGGCCCGCACAATAAGACTGGTGACCAACCTGGACCCGAATGGAACAGGCTTAACTAC
This sequence comes from Tholera decimalis, assembly GCA_943138885.2. Lineage (NCBI taxonomy): Eukaryota > Metazoa > Arthropoda > Insecta > Lepidoptera > Noctuidae > Tholera > Tholera decimalis. Next base: position 33,000,004 of record OW964556.2, on the reverse strand, counting down.
GAAAGAACCTTTCCTAATATGGCCTCTACTAAATTCTTGCCAGCGCTGATGGATAGTGACGGTACCTTAATTTATTATAAGAAGAAACTATACTGCATCCCACTAAGCCCACCCACCGCCTCTCTCATCGCGGCAGTGGGTCATATGCTATCTAACAATATGCCATCAAGTAACGTGCAATTCTTAAGAGTGCTCGTAAAGAATATACACTACCACCAAGATCCACCATTGCTATATATTAATTGGTGCAGACAATCGTGATCGTGGACTAGAGTGCATAATAAACTATTGTTGCTCATGTTTCACGGTACATTATGTGTTTAATTAGTACTGTCGTTAATTAATAATTTCATTTTATACCAATGAAATAATGAATGAAATAATGATGTTTATTTTGCAAATGGGTTATAAGTAACACTTTTACACGTCATTTATTTTCCATAAATGTAAACTAGATGAGGCCAGTAAATAGTTCCCACGAAAAAGCTTTTTTCTCATGACTCCTGGGTTAGATTTTGATGCGCTTTGGTTTAGTGTTATCCTGAGGAAAATTATGCACTATATTTTCATTCTGGGCAACACTTGGTCCAATTACCATACAAAGACTGTCAATCTCCTTTATGATCGTATTGCCTTCTCCACTTTGTATAAAGTGAAAAAAGTATCATCATCATCATCTGCTGAGCTGTTTCCCCACTATGTTGGGATCGGCTTTCTTTCTTATTCTTTTTAATAAAAAGGGAACTCGCAATGTGGATAGAATTTACATTACTAGCAATCTAGTTAACCCCTCCAACTAAGTCAAATATGCTTGAATTTGGAGTGGAATCACGGCAATAGTGTAATGGGTGGGGTCAAATCCCCGACCTTTGATCACAAGTCCGAAAAATTAGCCATTAGCCTATTGACGCTTAAGTCTAAGTGGATGCAGTGTAAGTATGATGTGTTTTGCATCGAGCGAATGCCTACCTGACCTCCACAACACAGCCGGGACCAACGGCTTAGTGTGCTTCATCTACATACCGACCGCGGTAAGTGTTGCTTAACCTCGAAGATAGACCCACGCGGCTGTTATTATTTAGCCACCAGCTCCTCACAGTGACAAAATACATTATTTTCTATTTTCTTCTGTCTTTCTCACTTATAGGTTTTAACCTTTTAACCGCCCGACTTCATATCGTTTGTCGGGCCCCCAGCGCCCGGCACAGTGAATCGAAAAATAAATACCTACAACAAAAACAGCAGTGCAATATAATTAGGACTTCTGATTAAGAGACTAAAGTTTGTTTAACTGTTAAATGATTACTTAATTAACTATTTACCTAATATAAACATCGTTTTGATAAAATACAGCGTAATTAAACAAAAAAGTACATGAAACGAGCTGTGATATTTTTGTCGTATATATACGACTCAGGCGAAATGGGCCCGAAAATATTTGTCGTAAAAATCCGACGTAGGCGGTTAAAAGGTTAATTATTTGTTTTGTCAAGTCCTTATTAACAGTTGGCACAACGTCGAACAATGTTATGTTTGTACTGTTGCTTGTGCGAGTAATACCACAGAAACCATCTCAAGGAGGGGAAAAATTACAGTGATAGGTAATGATAGGTAGGTATGGTAGGATAGTTATTGAAGTATGTATTTTATTTGTATGGGCCAAGTTTGTCTGAAATAAATGGATTGATTGATAAATTTACCTGTGATTCAGGCTGCTTGGCGGCGGCGGCTAAGAACAGACTGTCTTGTGAGATCTCGCGGTCCAGCTGCGGACGGTGGTTGAGTTCACCCAGTTGTAGGAGAAGCGTACCTGAAGATTTATTTATTTAGAGTTAACTAAGTTTGATTACACCACTACCGTAATATAAAGATAACAAACAAGGTATAGGTAACTACAACATTAACGTATAGACATAATTAGAAAAATTGGCCAAGGGAGAGTCAGACTCGCCCATGAAAGGTTCCGTAGTAACTACGCCAAATAACTTTGTTTTTATTATTGTATGAATTAAAATGTTATATTTGCGGTTTTAGAAAATATGCTGTATCTCAAAAACTGGTGACCCGATCTTGTTCAAACCAATTTTCGTTGAAAGTTTACATTAAGATCTACAGACATATATTGTTTTAGATTTTTCACTCCATTATTATAGAAGTTAGAGGGGGGGACACATTTTACCACTTTGGAAGCTAATATCTTTTAAACGATTGACTTTATGAAAAAATGGTTTTAAAAACCCCATGTCATTTTTAAAGACCTGTCTATAGATACCACACACGCATAGGGTTCATGAAAAAAAAAATTTTGTTTCAGTTCCATGTATGGTGAGCCCTCCTTAATTATAAATATATTTTTATTTTTTTCTTAAAATCGGAAAGCGGTTCACAGAATACTAAGTTTCATGTGTATAATCCTATAGTTTCGGAATAAATGGCTGACATACGGACAGACGGTCGGACGGACAGACAGTCAGACAGACATGACGAAACTATAAGGGTTCCTTTTTTGTCATTCGGCTACGGAACCCTAAAAAGTACTGAATTGCTATATTGTAAACAAACGACCCGCCACGGCTTCGTACGGGTGCAATGTACTAATATGGGGCAGTGAGGAGGGACTAATTTTCTAATTTGAATTAATCGGCTTTTCTCTACTATAATAATTAATATGCATGTATTATATACATATAGATTATAGACCTTCCTCTTGAATCACTATATATTTTGTTGAAAACTGTATTAAAATTCGTTGCGTAGTTTAAAAGATCGCGTACAGACAGAAGTGACTTTGTTTCGTACTATGTAAAGAGCTTTAAGTACGCTTACCTAGAAGGTTAGCCCGCTTAGCTGCACGCACAATAAAAGTATTCCTAAAACGTATCGTACGTGGGGTTTTGTAGTTCGATGTTAGTTTTGATGTTCGGGTTTGGTGGAATTAGGTTGTGGAATTCCATCGCACAATCCCCGAAATGAATAGAAAACCGATAGTCTTGCAACTCGTCGCCAATGTTCCAGGTTCTGTAACTTTCGACTCGACCTCGCCCCAAATGCATCGTTGCCAATGAGCATTTTGGCTTGTTTCTCGCTAGACTCAAGCGCATCAAATTGATTTTAGTAGAGCCGTCCCAGAAATGAGAGCACTACTCTATACATGATCGAACTTACGCTTGATACAAATTAAGCAGCTGTTTCGGTGTTAATTAGTGTATCACCTTTGTCAGGATTCCCAACTTTTTGGCTACCAGTTGAGCCTTACCCGCGAAGAACGAATTAAAATTAATTTATGTAACCTCAAGAAGCTCAATATGATCGGTTATCGGCATGGTTACACCACGAAAAGGAGTCGGTTGTAATTCGTTGCTTTTTGCGAAGAGACGCCTGGGTCTTACTCTTAGTAGAATTAAACTTGACCAAGTTGACGAAGCCGGATTCGGAGACAGTCTCAAACTCAAACACTAAGGACACGCTCAACCGTGGCTTCTCAGATATACTGGGATCTGTGACTCACTAGCACGCGCGCTGGACACATATCTCTCAGCATCATTGCTATCATGTGCATACCCAAAAGTAGCGGTCTTTAGCTGATCGTTGACGTGCAGCAAGAATAAAGTTGCTGAGAGAAATGACCTCTGAAGGATAGAATAGAATAGAAGTTTTATTAGCTCAAACATGTGTACACATACAGAATTTAATATAATACATGCATGCATGCATGCAAGATCTCAAAGTTTGATTGGTTCACGACATGTCTGCCATTTCTCATGGCGTGCAAATATGTTTACATACAGGTACATCAATGATTATTTCGATTCTACTCACAATTTTACAATATAAATTTCATAAATTATTTCATTTTACACAAACAAAACAAATTATAATATTATTTAAATTCTACACTTAGAATATAAATTTCATAAATTAAATAATTTTACACAAACAAATCCTTAAACACAACAAATCATAACATAATCCAATTTTACTAATTAATTTAATATTTACATGAGTCCTTTAAAAAATTTGCGATGCTAATTTGCGAAAACCCCTTTAGCCTACTATGTGTTCTTACTTCAAAAACTGCACTTATGCGCATAATATTAGTGTTTATTTTTTTATGTTTGTAATTTTTTACTGTATGTTGTTGTGTATGTTTATCTCCGAATGAATGTTTTTCAATTTCAATGTTGTTAGAATCACATTACTAGCAATCTTGTTAATCCCTCCAACTATGTTAAGAAAGTTGTCCCACCGCCGACGATGAACGAGTAGCGAGTAGAGCTAGCATCTGAAAACGAGTTGGCGAGTAACGAGCAGCGAGCGTGTAATTCCGATAGTTTTGGCGCTGGGCTATAAGCAAATGGGCGAGTGTGGACGGCCGATTACTCGCTTGTTGGTCCGCTGGACCGCAAGTTGGTCTCTGGGCGTGAGTTCTGACCGCCAAGCGAGCATTATCTTTGACAGCTCTTGTCGCTCAGCGATAGAACTAATGAAGCGAGTCGTCGCCGGCAGTGTGAACAGTCAGAGAGCAACTATTAATATATGCATCTCCTTCGTTTACACGGAATGTATGTTTCATTGTGCGATTCTTGAGCGAGTAAATCGCCGATAGTCGTTTTCTCGCCGGCGCACGGTGGGGAAAGATGACTTAAATATATACATTAAATGAAAATAATAAATTTTACGTTAGCAGGTAGCTTTGTGTGCTACAAAATAATCCTATAGCTGTAGTACAACACCGCAGGTAAACAAGCGCGACCCGCCCAATCCTCACTCCGTACCATACCACTCAGTCTGAGCCAATCTCTCGTAGAACGTAAAAGTGTAACTCGTGCGCCAGCGCAACTTTGAAGTGTACTAGGTTTTTTTAAATACACGTCTTATAAACCCAAAAAACAAATATGGAAGCGTCAAGTTCAGGTACGTAACCTATTATAGGAAACTATGGATGGATGGATAAAACGGTAAGTGATTGCGTGAAAAAGGAAGTCAGGATGAAAAACATTATAAAACTACTAGAGAATTAGTTATGTTCCGTGACTGTCCGGGCTTACCTTCGGTTTTTTTTTGCACGCGTAACTATTATAGTTTACGATTGTATTTTAATATATTGCACATATTTGCCCGAATTAAAATAAATATCAATTTAGACGAGTTAGGTCGCCATACCAGAAATTAATCGTTCTTATTATTCAATACTTACTATTACTTTTTTACACAGGTACGGACTCCGATGCCTTATTTATGTCAAGACGTGAGTTGTTTATGATAATGAAGACCTCTGGACATAAGAAACTTCAAGACCAGAAAGCCTTGGTTCAAAAGAAAATTGAGAAAAGGACGGAATGTGTCGGTGATTTGGACAGCTATTTCACAAACGATAAATCGTTTTAAATCAGACAATAAATCACGATGGGAAGCAGCGCTCCGCATGGAAAGTAGATTTTGCGGCAAAAATAATACGTAGCTAGATTCAACACTTGCCTTTCCTGTATGTAAAATAAAACAAAGCATTCCCGGTCGTCCAGCAATACTTTTTGAGGAAAGCACAGAGAGGATGAAGCGACTCAAAATTTGAGAAAATCTATGCCTCTACCTGAGCTCCTTTATGCCACACAACAGCATTTTCTAAATTACTGTCGCGAGAAATCTAACAACCTCTTGCTGTTGTCATCAGACCCAGTTATAACAAGTAAAAGGAAACTGCTAAAAAATGTTAACTTCAGTTCCTCAAGAAGTTTAAATCTTCTGATACCTCCAATACAGCCTAGTGAAGAATCTATGGATGATGATCAGTGATCGGTGTAGGTAGATTGATTTTTGGTACTTGTATCATAAATGCACACAGAAAGAATAACATGGATAAGCCATTTTCCCGGAAAGTAATTCCGGTATTTCCGGATTGAATTAAACATTGTTAATGTTGGTAGTGATATTATTCCTACTCAATTCAAAATTTAAAGGAAGGTATAAAAACTAAATTAATTCATTCTTTATCTGTAATTTTTATTGTTTATATGTAATTATATTTTTATCTGTAATAATATTGCTCATTTTATTACAATTCCTACCTTTTTTTTGAGGATGGCAAATCATCAAATGACTCCTTCCACTCTGGCAGAATAAAATTCCTACATAAGTTCCGGTTTTTTTTTAATAATCCATCAATTCCGGTGGATTGTCCATATTAATATATACGTTTCGGATCAATGACCCCATTTCAATCTACCTACTCCGATCACTGATGATGATACTCTAAATCATTCTAAGTATGACGATTATACTGATTGTAGCGATGAAAGTGATTAGGGTCGTTATAATATAAGATGTAATAGACTTAACTCTAGACGCAAGCATAGTTTTTTTTTAATAAAAAAAAAATTTAAAAAAAGTTGATAACATACATATAACATACCTTTTTTTGCTAAACCTATCTCGTCATATTGAAATGTCCACTCTAAAATATAATTATGAATTAACGACACATTTTAAGCATCTTGCCCCAGTGTGCGGCGGTCGGACAACTCCCGTAGAATTTATGACGATAAAAATATAACCTCCTTCTTCTGCAGTCGGGTAAAAGAAGTAGCTTACAATCTTCCTCAAGCTTCAAGCTGCTTCAACATACTTTTCCGCTTTATAATATTAAGTATAGATTAACTTGTGTCTTGAGTGGGTTCCCGGCAATAGTGTAATGGGTGAGGTGCGAACCCGCGACCCCAAGTCTCTCTCTCTCGATCACAAGTCCAGCTATTACCGTATGGCTAACGAGGCGTCATAGCGTCCTCACCTTCCGCCTGACGCAGATGCTCACCGGACACGGTTATTTCGGGAGTTACTTGTGTCGGATTTGGCGGGAGGAAACTCCCGGATGTTACCACTGCGAGGATCGCCGTGAGGACACGGTGGAACACACAGTGGAGGTTTGCCCCGCTTGGGCAGAGCTCTGCCGTGTCCTCGTGGGGGCGTTAGGCGGCAACCTCTCGCTCCCGACCCTGGTTCGATCCATGGTCCGGAGCGAGGAGGCATGGGAAGCAGTCACCTCTTTCTGCAAAGCGGTTATGCAAGCGAAGGAGGAGGCGGGACACGCGAGGGAGAGGCGGGTCTTAAGGCCCTCTCAGCCCTTGCACCCCAGCCACCGTAGGCGTGGGCCTGCAGGCTGCGAGCAATGGGTAGCTCGCCGCCCGACTGAAACCAGGCCCGTGTAGACGGCGCGTCGTGTTCCACGCGCGCCTCAAAGAGTGTCAGCAAAATTGTCGGGGCCTACAAGGGGGCAGATCGGGAGGCAGTCATAGGATGACTTCCCATCCTTAAAAAAAGAGCTATTACCAAAAGTTATTGACTTACCAGCCAGTACGACGGCCTCGTAGACGTGCGGGCGCGCCTGCGTGAGGTCGTGCAGCACGGCCAGCAGCTGCAGGAAGTGGTCCCGCGGCAGGGGCGGGGCGCCGGGCGCCGCCCCGGGCGTGCTGGCTGCACTCGCCAGCCCGCCCAGGCCACATGCGCGTACGCTCTCCGCACTGTAGCTGCTACTGCCTACAATGTAAAAATGAGATAGAGATAATTGCATACACTCTTAAAGTGTGTTAAATCGTACTGTTCCTAATTCGATTAAAGCAAAGGTTGTCAAGAAACAGAGAGAACTGCATACACTCTTAAAGTGTGTTAAATCGTACTGTTCCTAATTCGATTAAAGCAAAGGTTGTCAAGAAACAGAGAGAACTGCATACACTCTTAAAGTGTGTTAAATCGTACTGTTCCTAATTCGATTAAAGCAAAGGTTGTCAAGAAACAGAGAGAACTGCATACACTCTTAAAGTGTGTTAAATCGTACTGTTCCTAATTCGATTAAAGCAAAGGTTGTCAAGAAACAGAGAGAACTGCATACACTCTTAAAGTGTGTTAAATCGTACTGGGGGCTTACCATGAGCTCTTATAGCAGGTCAATTATTGACGAAAAATAACCTGTCCTGCTAGTTTGTACCATGAGCGCGCCAAGTAGCAGGCGAGTCAGCGATCACGTGACCTAAGCCGGTGAGCGATTGCGTCACAGCATTTCAGCAGGCTGGCATGCAACATATCCTTACCATCAAGTATTTTTTGACATTTGAGCATTCAACAATTGAACTGCCCTGCTGTCATAATTAGCAGGTGTGCGAGACTAACTTTTATTCACCTGTTGTAATTAAATTTAATTACAAAAACGTAAGTTATTGTAAAAATGAACATGTAATATAATTTGAGTGTTATTTCAAACTATAGGAAAATATAAAAAATCCGATAAACGCATTGTGTTTATCGTTTATTTTAGATGTGTGTTGAAGATGTTGAGTTTCTCGAGGAAGATAGTCGTAGCAACAACGCTAAATAAAATGCCAAAATTCAAAGAAATGTATTGAGAAACTCAATCAAACCATTTGACATGCAATGCATAGGCATACCTACCTATTTGATTTCAGGTTTTAATAGCATTATCTTTTTACACGAATGGTTCATACCAAAGACCAACGGGTGATATCGCTGCACAGCAAATGGTATCAATCGCCATAGCGCAAGTAAAAGAATGCCTAAATCTACTGCATTTTCGACGAAAATACATAAAATTCCCAGCTAACTCTAGCGAACGGCGAGTGAATGTGATTGGGTAAGTACAGTGAATTTCTTTTGATTGCGGTAAGTATATTGTTTACTCTGAATGTGACAGAACAACTCTGTTTTTATTATTTCAGGTTTGTGAACAAAGGTATGCCTGGAGTTTTAGGTTGCATAGATGGAACCCATGTAGCAATAAAACGGCCAAATAGGCATGAAGAACGTTATTATTGTAGGAAACAATATCACTCATTGTATGTGCAAGTGGTAGATATATTTATTCAATGACTAGCTCGTGACTTTGTTCACGTAGATGTCGGTTTTCTGAGGAGTTTTACATTTCTGTGCAGAAACCTATTTTTCCCAAAAATAAAAGTAGCCTAAGTTACTGTTTGTAATATCAGATTTTCTTATAATATCTGCCAGTGAAAGTTTCGTCAAAATCAGTCCAGCTGTTTCAGAGATTAGCCAGAACAAACAGACAGAGTCAAAAATATTAAAAACAGTTTTTTGTTTTATTATCATATATACTTTCATAATGCATTTAGTAAAAAGCTGGAATTTTGACATTACAAACAGACACTTGATGATGATATAATAATATGAACACACTGAGAAGACCAAAATCATTTATTAAAATAAAACATTATACTATATAATAACACCCCATTTACGCAACAGTGATTCATGTTTTTATTTTAGCACCAATAGATGGCTTGATTCAACGAGAGCAGTTCTTGCCATCTCTGCAGATATAGGCGCTGACCACCGCCGCCGTCTCTGACACATCTTGAGGAGCACTTGATGTTGATGCCTGAAAATATGTAATACCAAACTTAGTGACTATTATGAAACAAGCATAGAAAATATATATATATATATCCAGTCATAACAACACTAACAAGGGAGGTACTTATGTCTCTCATTCTAAATAATTAAGTTGGTTGACTGAAAATTAAGTCATAAGGTAATAAGAGTGAATTTAAATCATATTTAATATAATTTGCATTGTATTGTACAAATTAGATGTTGAGTACTTATTACTGTATTGCATGTTATGTTGAACAAGATTGGTTTTAGTTATTGTATTATACTATTAACTCTAGGTCTAATTATAGTTACTTATAGTTATAATAGTTATAGTTATTAATTATAGTTATAATTCTAGGTCTAATTATTTTGTAATTTACATGCTATTTCTTACAAAACCCTATGTATGTTTCTTTGGAATGGAGAAGGAAACATGTGTGCCAACCCCGAGTAACATGGGACAAGGCAGGAAGATGACGATGATTACATAAGTTAAGTTTCAATATTTTGATAGATTATGTGAGAACTAAAAACTGCTTTAATTGTACTATCTGCTGACACTATTATAATAATATACTACTTTAATATAGTTTTAAATTTAAATCTATTTTTATTTACAAAAATATTACTTACATGAGTGCTTTCTGTGTCAAATGGGTTCACTTGAGTTCCTGGAAGACCCACACCATAATCCTCACCAAGAATCGATCTTTGCGTGTTTGTGATGTTCGGATAGTGGCACATTTTCTTTTTAATTTCCCCTTTTAATCAATCCAAAACTGTAAATATAAAAAAAAACGAATAAATACCTTGTTAAATTGTGGTTTATTAATAATTTATTGAAAAAGCTAAAACTTACAGCTGCCCAAGTTTTCCAATGTTTGTTAGCACCACTAACAACCGAATTTAGGTTTTCAGCCACCTCAGTCCACATTCTTCGGGACATTTCCCGAGCTTGAGCGCTTTTATTAAAACCCATAGCTATATCTCTGTGTGTATTTAGAAAATCCCACAAAGTTTCTAATTGTTCGTAAGAAACTCTTCTTGAAGTCACAATACACTCTTTATTCAATGCACCACTCACAGACACGGCCACCAAATCACCAAACTAATGTCTCAGACTCTCAGTTAATACTCTAATCTTTAAACTATATAAAAACAAATCCACTTGAATTAAAAAGTTTACCTCGTAAATACCTCAATACTTTTTGTGCTTTGACATGTACTTCGTTCGAAAATAGATGTGACTTAAGTGTCTGATTTGTTAACTTTTTTGTTTTGAAAGTTTTCTAAGTGGATGGGAGGGTGTTCGCTCTCAAATATATTTTTTGTCACGGAACAATATTTCTTTCATCATTCTTTTCTATTTTTAAACTGTTGCTATTTAAATATATTTAATTTTCATAAAAACCGTAAAACCGTATAAGTATTATTGAACGTCTGTTTGTAATAATCTTGTTTATTCTGTGCTGCCAGCTTACCGACCAGAGACTATGTAGCAGGTCAAAAGTTGACATGCTAGGAATTACTCATGGTACAAACACAAAACCTGTCAGGTTAACATGCTAAGTTGAACTGCCCTGCAACTTGGCAAATATTTTAGAAGTTTATGGTAGGCCCCCTGTTCCTAATTCGATTAGCGCAAAGGTTGTCAAGAAACAGAGAGAACTGCATACACTCTTAAAGTGTGTTAAATCGTACTGTTCCTAATTCGATTAAAGCAAAGGTTGTCAAGAAACAGAGAGAACTGCATACACTCTTAAAGTGTGTTAAATAGTACTGTTCCTAATTCGATTAAAGCAAAGGTTGTCAAGAAACAGAGAGAACTGCATACACTCTTAAAGTGTGTTAAATCGTACTGTTCCTAATTCGATTAAAGCAAAAGTTGTCAAGAAACAGAGAGAACTGCATACACTCTTAAAGTGTGTTAAATCGTACTGTTCCTAATTCGATTAAAGCAAAGGTTGTCAAGAAACAGAGAGAACTGCATACACTCTTAAAGTGTGTTAAATCGTACTGTTCCTAATTCGATTAAAGCAAAGGTTGTCAAGAAACAGAGAGAACTGCATACACTCTTAAAGTGTGTTAAATCGTACTGTTCCTAATTCGATTAAAGCAAAGGTTGTCAAGAAACAGAGAGAACTGCATACACTCTTAAAGTGTGTTAAATCGTACTGTTCCTAATTCGATTAAAGCAAAGGTTGTCAAGAAACAGAGAGAACTGCATACACTCTTAAAGTGTGTTAAATCGTACTGTTCCTAATTCGATTAAAGCAAAGGTTGTCAAGAAACAGAGAGAACTGCATACACTCTTAAAGTGTGTTAAATCGTACTGTTCCTAATTCGATTAAAGCAAAGGTTGTCAAGAAACAGAGAGAACTGCATACACTCTTAAAGTGTGTTAAATCGTACTGTTCCTAATTCGATTAAAGCAAAGGTTGTCAAGAAACAGAGAGAACTGCATACACTCTTAAAGTGTGTTAAATCGTACTGTTCCTAATTCGATTAAAGCAAAGGTTGTCAAGAAACAGAGAGAACTGCATACACTCTTAAAGTGTGTTAAATCGTACTGTTCCTAATTCGATTAAAGCAAAGGTTGTCAAGAAACAGAGAGAACTGCATACACTCTTAAAGTGTGTTAAATCGTACTGTTCCTAATTCGATTAAAGCAAAGGTTGTCAAGAAACAGAGAGAACTGCATACACTCTTAAAGTGTGTTAAATCGTACTGTTCCTAATTCGATTAAAGCAAAGGTTGTCAAGAAACAGAGAGAACTGCATACACTCTTAAAGTGTGTTAAATCGTACTGTTCCTAATTCGATTAAAGCAAAGGTTGTCAAGAAACAGAGAGAACTGCATACACTCTTAAAGTGTGTTAAATCGTACTGTTCCTAATTCGATTAAAGCAAAGGTTGTCAAGAAAGAGAGAGAAGTGCATACACTCTTAAAGTGTGTTAAATCGTACTGTTCCTAATTCGATTAAAGCAAAGGTTGTCAAGAAACAGAGAGAACTGCATACACTCTTAAAGTGTGTTAAATCGTACTGTTCCTAATTCGATTAAAGCAAAGGTTGTCAAGAAACAGAGAGAACTGCATACACTCTTAAAGTGTGTTAAATCGTACTGTTCCTAATTCGATTAAAGCAAAGGTTGTCAAGAAACAGAGAGAACTGCATACACTCTTAAAGTGTGTTAAATCGTACTGTTCCTAATTCGATTAAAGCAAAGGTTGTCAAGAAACAGAGAGAACTGCATACACTCTTAAAGTGTGTTAAATCGTACTGTTCCTAATTCGATTAAAGCAAAGGTTGTCAAGAAACAGAGAGAACTGCATACACTCTTAAAGTGTGTTAAATCGTACTGTTCCTAATTCGATTAAAGCAAAGGTTGTCAAGAAACAGAGAGAACTGCATACACTCTTAAAGTGTGTTAAATCGTACTGTTCCTAATTCGATTAAAGCAAAGGTTGTCAAGAAACAGAGAGAACTGCATACACTCTTAAAGTGTGTTAAATCGTACTGTTCCTAATTCGATTAAAGCAAAGGTTGTCAAGAAACAGAGAGAACTGCATACACTCTTAAAGTGTGTTAAATCGTACTGTTCCTAATTCGATTAAAGCAAAGGTTGTCAAGAAACAGAGAGAACTGCATACACTCTTAAAGTGTGTTAAATCGTACTGTTCCTAATTCGATTAAAGCAAAGGTTGTCAAGAAACAGAGAGAACTGCATACACTCTTAAAGTGTGTTAAATCGTACTGTTCCTAATTCGATTAAAGCAAAGGTTGTCAAGAAACAGAGAGAACTGCATACACTCTTAAAGTGTGTTAAATCGTACTGTTCCTAATTCGATTAAAGCAAAGGTTGTCAAGAAACAGAGAGAACTGCATACACTCTTAAAGTGTGTTAAATCGTACTGTTCCTAATTCGATTAAAGCAAAGGTTGTCAAGAAACAGAGAGAACTGCATACACTCTTAAAGTGTGTTAAATCGTACTGTTCCTAATTCGATTAAAGCAAAGGTTGTCAAGAAACAGAGAGAACTGCATACACTCTTAAAGTGTGTTAAATCGTACTGTTCCTAATTCGATTAAAGCAAAGGTTGTCAAGAAACAGAGAGAACTGCATACACTCTTAAAGTGTGTTAAATCGTACTGTTCCTAATTCGATTAAAGCAAAGGTTGTCAAGAAAGAGAGAGAAGTGCATACACTCTTAAAGTGTGTTAAATCGTACTGTTCCTAATTCGATTAAAGCAAAGGTTGTCGTGGAAGATATCGCTCTCAGCGATAAGACCGCCATTGTAACCAAGTTTTAGCAATATTGTTATTTAATTGTGTTTAAATTTTTGGTGTACAATAAATTACTATCGACCAATCTTCCGCATGCTCACCTTTAAGGCTATAATCGCATAGCACGGCCCACAACTCGATCGCCTAATGCATTTATTTTAACCAACAGCATGCACGAAGCGTATTTTAGTAGTATTCGTAATAGTAAGTAATAATATAATGTTACACGCCCTGTACTCACAAAATGTATATTATCTGTAATTGGGCGAAACCAGGAAGGGATGTGGTTTGTCACTAGCTGCGTTTTCACAGAAATATTTTCTTTAAGTGAGCATGCGTAACTTTGGCCGATAGTACATTCATCTATCTATCTATCCTACTTCGTATTATGCTACTTCCCTACTTCCAACTATCCCCTTTTCTTCTATCTATTCTGGAACAACACGCTACTTTTTATCTCGGATTTGCCACGGAATCGGGATTTATAGTCGTTGTACAGGCCAAACGCGTGGGTCGATTTTAATGATTCGCCTTAACCTTGCGAGTATCACAAAATACATGACAGTTATCGAAATTCTCCCTATCGACAATCAGACACCATATTCTCAAAATAAAAAATCGACAAACTATAACAAGTGGTGTATCGTTGAATAGGTTTTTAAAAATATTTTTAGGTTCCTTTCACCACTTTTCATTTCAAGCAACCGTTTAGGATTTTAAAATGGATTTGGAAGGCCATATTCGGAGGAGCAGATTTTTTCTTTCAAACCCATTGAGTGGAGTATCAAAATAAAGGGCTTTACGAGGGGGTATCATAAATAAATATGTGACATAGATGTTTCAAATAACATAGAAATATTAAATCGTATAAAATTACTGACAAATCGTTAATTAGTATTTAAACTAAAAAGCTGTTAATAAATAAAAAGTGATTTAAAAAATCTTCTTTAATGGCTTCCAATACGTCTTCGCCGGAACTTACACATTTTGTCTCTGCTTTACATTGTGCTGTTTAATCCTAAAACCCCCACTTATCATAAAGAACGATTCAAGTTTCTTTATGACACATGCAAAATCTCTGAGGTCATCAGAAAATTTAAGGCTTGCGGTACCGAGTCACTCCACCAATGTCTATGGTAAGTCATTCACAGATCAAGCAGTACGGCTGTGGAGTGCTCTACCCGTGTCAGTAAGACAAGAACAAACCCTATCTTCTTTCAAAAACTTAGTAAAAGATCTTTATCTCTCTCCATAAATTGTTGTTATTATGTTGACTTTGTTTCTTTTTTATATTCATATGTATATTTGAGAACGTAATTTATTGTTTTTGTATCATATATATATATATATATCTATATATATAAAAGAAAGTCGTGTTAGTTACGCCACTTATAACTCAAGAACGGCTGAACAGATTTGGGTGAAAATTGGTATGGAGGTAGCTTAGAGCCAGGAGACGGACATAGGATAGTTTTTATCCCGGAATTCCCACGGGATAGGGATTTAAGCGGGAAAATCATCCCACGCGAACGAAGAAGAAATGGAGAGTAGGGTAGGGGTAGGGTTGGTGTAGGGTAGGGGTAGTGTAGGGGTAGGGTAGGGGTAGGCGTAGGGTAGGGGTAGGGTAGTGGTAGGGTAGGGGTAGGGTTGGGGTATGGTAGGGGTAGGGTGGGGTAGGCTAAGGGTAGGGGTAGGGTAGGGTTAGGGTAGGGTTAGGGTAGGGGTAGGGTAGGGTTAGGATAGGGGTAGGGTAGGGGTAGGGTTAGGGTAGGGGTAGGGTAGGGGTAGGGTAGGGGTAGGGTATCGGTTGGGTAGGGGTAGGATACCACGCGAACGAAGTCGTGGCGGGTCAGCTAGTATATATATAAAAGAAAGTCGTGTTAGTTACACTATTTATAACTCGAGAACGGCTGAACCGATTTGGCTGAAAATTGGTAGGGAGGTAGCTTAAAACCAGGAGACGGATATAGGATATTTTTTATCCCGGAATTCCCACGGGATCGGGATTTAAGCGGGAAAATCATCCCACGCGAACGAAGAAGAAATGGAGAGTAGGGTAGGGGTAGGGTAGGGTAGGGGAGGGTAGGGGTAGGGTAGGTGTAGGGGTAGGGTAGTGGTAGGATAGTGTAGTGGTAGGGTAGGGGTAGGGTAGGGGTAGAGTAGGGTAGGGTAGGGGTAGGGTAGGGTTGGGGTATGGTAGGGGTAGGGTAGGGTAGGGGTAGGGTAGGGTTAGGGTAGGGGTAGGGTAGGGGTAGAGTAGGGTAGGGGTAGGGTATCGGTTGGGTAGGGGTAGGATACCACGCGAACGAAGTCGTGGCGGGTCAGCTAGTTTTATATAGATAAAGATCGCATTTAGCGATAAGACTGCCCATTGTACCACCCTTTTTAGTTGACAAGTCCATATTTCTTTTACTGTTCTGGTGTACAATAAAGAATATATCTATCTATCTTAAAAACCCGACTGTCCGACTGAAATCAAGCCACAAGCACATTTTTATTTAGATTTCTTGAATTACAGTAGAGCAGCCGGGCTTTTTAGATTTTTTAAATTACTTTTTATTCATTCATTATGTTCCCTCTCATACAGGGAACCCTCCCTGTGTTAAAAGGTCAGAATTTTAAAGACATGTAGTTGAATTACAGTTTTAAGCAGTCGGGTTTTTTAGATTTTTTAAATCACTTTTTGTTTATTTTTTATGTTCCTTCTCATATAAAGAGGGTTTAAAAGGTCAGAATCAGAAAGACATCTATCGGGTCAGCTAGCAACGTATAATTTCTAATTCCCGTCAGCTTTGTTATATCAAGGTTACACTGCTGTTACAACATTTGTTGATGAGTAAGAGATGGTAAGAGAGTATGGCTTAAACAGGCTAGACATTGGCTTGATTCAGACAATACTGGCATAACTTAAGTCTGATCTAGCGAAACAACTTTGTAGGCTTTTTTTTTAAAGATATGGGTAGAATTCACATTACCTACTAGTAATCTTGTTAACCCTCCAACTATGTTAAATATGCTTGTGTCTGGAGTGGGTTCACGGCAATAGTGTAATGGGTGGGGTTCGAACTCGTGACCTCTCGATCACAAGTCCGACATCCAGCGGCGTGCACAGGATTATGACACTGGGTATGCGGCGGAGTACTCGGTCACAAAAACTTTTTCTTTTATATGTTTTTAGCATAGCCACAGCCACGCGACGGATCTCTAAGTCGGAAACCATGCCAACAGAAAACAAGTCTTAGATGTACTACTATTCATGTACAAATTCTACGGCAACGAAGACAAAACAGGGATCGATCATCGCGGAGGAAGAAATTCTAACAAGTAAAATAATAAGCAAAAATATTATAACTATTCATCTAGTCAGCTTCAATTTTCACATATTCCAGTTTCCGGTTAATTGAGATTACTATATCCCGATGTAAATAAACGCAAGATTTTGGCCACCTCAAATATCTTATCCAAGTGAGTGATAGTTACAGAACACATAAATAAATAGATTGACTCGGCCATCGCATGAAAACACAATATCTCTCAATACACTAATGGATAAGGTGTCGGCGACACCTTATCCATGAGGGTATTGACGCTTCATATCAAATCCATAATGTAATATTTATTTTTTGTGTTAAAAATATTGTAAGTTTATTTATATTGTTTATAAGTTAGAATGGGGTTGACGTATCCTTGTGGATAAAACCCCCAAACAAATAAAGAATAAAGCAAAGGTTGCCCTGCAGTAAGTAACTTACCCATTTGACTATTTTCGGAGTCGCTCTTGTCCATTGACGTGCCGTCTCCACACACTTCACTTATAGAGCGTTGTAACGGGCCCGGCTCGGGCGATGCGGGCTCTTCTTCCGTACTGTAACGTAAAAGATATGATGGTCAACTTATTTCAGGTGGTGGACACAGATAACACTAGTTCACAAATAGTTCCTTTTTTTGTGGTTCCATTGATAAGTCTTTAGATATAAGTTTTTAAGGTAACATGGTCACTAACAGTATCATTGGAACTAACGAGATATTTACCACGTGTATTTATTGTTTCGAGTTTCCGATATTTCGGTACTGTTGCAAGCGCCATGATCACGGATGAACTGAAGCCATTGCGAGTGGACGTTTATGAACGAAGTATCAATGAAAAATGTTACAAAAATAAAAATAAAAATCTATTCGACTAACTGAAAGCACTGATTACTGCTCTCATCTCTGGGACGAATCTGCCAAATACCAGCTAAATGCTATCGAGAAACTGGTCGAGACAAAGCTCCAGAGCATTAAACATCGGCGACGTGTTGCAAGCCTATCAATTTTCTATCAGTTATATTTCGGGGAGTGTGCGATGGAATTGAACAGTCTAATTCCACCAAGCCCGTTCCATCCTCAGACTACAAGACAAATGGCGATGCGCTATCGTTGCATGGTGGACTTCCCACCCATATGCACAAAACGAAAAAGTTTAATCATGCGTACAACTAAGGAGTGGGATTCTCTGCCGGAGCCTGCCCTATGTCATCTTATAAACTGGGAGGAGACTTTTCCAATACATAATAAGTCGTAAGCAGGCTAGGCCAGTTAAATATTTAACTGGCTTCTGCCTACGACTTCGCTTGCGTGTTAAGTTCTGCATCAGGTGTTCCAGTTTCCGAATTCAAGTTAGCCTATACCCAGATTTAATAGCTACTATATTAAAAAAAGTTTCATTCAAATCCGTCTAGTGGTTCCAGAGATTAGCGTGTACAAACAGACAAAAATGCATAAACAGTCAGTTTTTTAATTCTTGCTTTATTACTATTTCTTAATCCAAATTATTTTTTTTTTATATATTTTCACTGTACAAACACTATTTTTACTGGTTTATTATATGTGAGTGTAAGTATAAATATTTATAAATATTGATCATTTAAAAACTAGTGCTAAATACATTTATTATAAAATTCATAAGCAATATCTTGATTCCAACATATCGCATCACTAAATTTTATCCTGAAATTCCCACAGGATCGGGATTTACGCAGGAATAACCCTCCACGCGAACAACATCGCAGGCACAGATAATTTTATATCTAAAATAATATTAAAAGGGGGAAAAGTTTGTTTGTTTGTTAAACGCGCTAATCATCGAAAGAACTGGGTGAATTTGGATGAACTTTGGTATGGGAGTAGCTTTGAGCTTTGGAGGAAGGTTATAGGCTACTGCAAAAGCAGGGTTATGTTTTTAACGTGATAAGTCCACGGGAGCGAAGCCCCTGGTAGTACATATACAACGTGTATTGGAAACCCCATATCTATCCAAAAGGGCTGAAGACAAATATCTGGTATGGAGTCTCTATTCACAGTTTCATCTCAAAATAAGTAACTCAAAGAATTGATACCAAATTATCGGTATCATATTTTTCACAGAACAGAAAATTAAGTAAAGTGCCCTTACACTCTCTCAAAACGAGAACCAGTGTCGCCAAACTCACACATTTGCAAATCAAATTGTCCATTACACACATAAAAAACATTGATATAATTGGCTACAAAGTTGAAACGCAACTTTAACAAACCATCTTTTTAATACTGTTAAAAATTGAGTCTTATTACAACGACCGAAAGCTGTTATTATTTGACATGACATAATCAATAAAGGCGTTTTTCGTTTAACCTTTTCACCGCCAAGCACTTCTATAGAAGTTCGGGATTTTCGTGCCACCAGCGCCACAACTTCTATAGAAGTAGTTCATTTTAACTATCTTATTAAAATAAATTTACTGTGATTAAAAGCTTTGTTTCATTTTATTATTTAAGATAGCACTGTCTACTACCCTGTTTTTTATTTTTCTACACAAAATAAGCCCTAGTTTGTCCTAAAATCGGCAAAAACAGAAACTCCGAATTTTGTTACTTTCCTCAGAACGCCAATCACTTCATATCAAGTTGGCCAGTGATGTGCCGTGAAAGGTTGATTTCACCATTGAAATATTTATAAATACAGAAAGTTACGAATATCGGTAAAACAATTTTGAGGTCAATAAAATATGAACTTAGTTATCTACTTCATTACAAAGGATAGTAGATGAATTTCGACCTTCAGGTAGATGCCGATACGTAATTATAAAGTTGTTACCAATTCTTGTCGATAGTTATTTTCCCATCTCTACAAAACAATTGGTCGTCTATGCCCCCGTGCGCCACCGAGTGCCACGAACTACTATAGAAGTTGGTCAGTGACGTCATAGGCGTGCGGCTGTCAAGGTCACTTTGGCATAGTGCAGCACAAAATCGGATTCGCGCGCACAAAATCGGATTCGCGCGCACGCATATTTCTTTCTTTCACTTGATAAAACTTGATTCGGACGAACTTCTTAAAATTTTGCAAGATGTGGAATCGGACTCGGAGTATTTTGTGGAGAAAAAACACTTAAAAAACAATGCTTTGATAAGTACACGGCTACAAACGTGATAGAATTTAAATATATACTTACTTTCCATTTCAAAAAAGACTTTAAAACAATTAAAAATTCTGCCACTTAGATACCTACGGTAAAAAACGTTGACTGAAGTTATTAAAAAAACACAGGAATAAACAAAAATAGAAGAAAGAAAGACCATAGACCCCATCCCTGATCAGAATCGAATTCAACGTGCCCTCAGTACCAATAACTTGATATGAAGTTAAAGAATGAGATCATGAAACAAATAGAGATGTACCCCATTCCTTATAGTTCTAATTGAGTTATATATTAGTTTCTTTGATACTCATAATTTATACTGTTTTTTCTTATTAAGGATACTGTGAAATAAAACAAATCTGGAAATATTTAATCAGTTTTTATTTATATTCGTAAAATCAACTTTAAATCTTAACTTTACGCGTACAAATCTTATTCATCGATATGACGATATCCCCATCACTACTGTTTACTGTATATTTAGTTATACATTTATAGCTTGGCGCTCGGCGAGGCATTGCGTTTTGTGTACGTTGGCGGCGAAAAGGTTAAAAAACTTAAATCGAACAATTTATAACGATTTCAGCTACTCAACGCTAGATGGCGCTGAAACCAATTTATTCTATTCGGAGCGCTAAATACTTTGAGATAGATGTCATATTTGCATGCACATGTAATATCTTTTGCTACTCAAATATAGATGTAGACAAACATCGATATGTTAATATCGATTTTACGTATTTTATTCGTGTGACCAATGTAATAATTTATCGACGTCATACAAATGCTCAGTAATGAAAAAAGGTTGATGATCTTCAAAAAATAGAATCTATGTTAATATTAAAGTTGTAAAATTTGTAAGTTTGTATGTAGGGGTAATCTCTGAAACTACTGAACCGATTCTGATTTTTTTTTCCCTTATATTTAGTTGCATTATTTAGAAAAAGCTAATGTCCCACCTGTAATAATTAATATATTTAAATTCTGGTATGGACACCAGGTCAACAATGTGCGTTGGGCAGGTGCTTTATCTGATCCATATAGGTTGGAGTGCGGGTTGAGCTCACCAACGCTCTTTAATCTATATGTCGATGCGTTGATTGGCAGGCTCAGCAGCATCAGGGTCGGTTGTTATATAGATGGAGTCTGTGTTAATAATATCAGTTACGCAGATGACATGGTGCTGCTGAGTGCGTCAATCTGTGGCCTTAGAAAGCTGGTGGCCATTTGTGAGGAGTATGCTAACTCACATGGTCTAATTTACAACTATAAAAAAAGTGAGCTCATGGTCTTTGGGGCCAGGGGTAGGTACCCTGTTTATGTACCACCAGTTTACCTTAATGGTATGCCATTAAAGAGGGCATACAAGTTTAACTATCTAGGCCATGTACTTACCCCTGACCTGAAGGACGATGAGGACATTGAACGTGCGCGGAGGACATTGAACGTGCGCGGAGGGCATTGTCGGTTAGAGCGAACATGCTGGCCCGCAGGTTTGCTCGTTGTTCAGCGGAAGTTAAAATTACTCTTTTCAGAGCGTACTGCATTATCTTTATCTTTATTTATTTATTTCTCTCAGAAAGGTACAGCATAAGTTTACAGAATAGTTAATACAACAAGATATAGACCTTAGTGAGAGCTGGAGTCTGTACTGGGTTCGGGACCTGTATTACAGATCTCCAGGCTCACACCCTTTAAAATTATGAACTAATTACATTGAAGTACAATAACTATAAACGTTTATAAGAGCTCCAAGTAATGAGAGAAGGTAAATTTAAACAAATACAAAAGGAAATAATAATAGGAAAGCATGCTTTTTGTGTTTTGAAGAGTGTGTGTGTGTGTATGTGTGTGTGTGTGTGATAAATAAGGTGAAATGACGAAGTCAGGTGTATTGAAATTCTGATCAAAAATCATTTCAAAATGTTTAAGATATTTTCAGTCTCTGCATAGTCTAATTCAAGGAGCCAGTTAGTGACTGTTCTTTTACATTTTAAGAGCGCGTATTCGATTTAGAATAGGTACAAAATTGCAAGAACGACGTAATATTTATGCACACTGCAATAGTTATTCAGTGTGCGTAAGCTCGAACCTCGAAACCAAACGTTTTGATACTTTTATCTTAAATAATGATTTTGAGTTTATATTCTAAATTGTTTTACGTGATTATTATTATATTAGTACGCATAAACTTCAAGGGTGTGGTCAAATCTTAAAAAACAAATTTCACGACTGTAAGTATGAGGTTTTCTGGAAAACATACCTGGGACAATGTATACCGTAACCGTAAATAAAACTTTTAAACGACTTCAAAAAGGGAGGTTCTGTATTCGAATGTATGTATTTTGTTTGAAAGCATATTTTACAACAAAGGTTTTTAGTGCATAACATATCAGGTTCTGATAAAGATCATCGGAGACAAGTGATGGAACTATTTAATTAATAAAACTTCAAAACTTCCAAAAAAGACTACTAAACTACAAAGCACAAAATAACCTTAGATTGTTTCATTTGGTGTCTAGTTCCGTTTAAAATAAGAGACCTTCTCACCTTCTCATATGGCTGAAGTCAGTGCCAAGCCAATGAATACTTTTGATAGACATAGTACCTACAGCTACGTCGCATTCTGGGGGACACCCGAGGTGATCAAACCTATTAATTTATCTTGGCACCGACTTCAGCCATGTGAGATCATGTGTTACCTAGCTCTTATTTTGAACGGAATTAGACACCAAATGAAACAATCTAAGGTTATTTTGCGCTTCAGTAGTCTTTTTTTGAAGTTTTGAAGTCGGTTAAATTTTTAGTAAAAAAGTCTTTTTTTATGCTTTTTAGTGTATCATTGTTTGTGTTACTTGAGGTACTAACATACCGTTCGCACAGTTATTTTAATCGGTTAAAACAGAGAGTTTGCTGTATACGTCTTTTTTACCCACTAAAACGATATTTCAGACGTGATTCAGAAGCTGTGGTGATATTAATAGGCTGATTATGCTAAATAATACATAGAGGTACGAGGGCAGCAATCGCGGGAGATTTGCTGTTTTTAATTGAAGACATCCTTCACTTATCTCTGAAGATCTTTATCTGAACCTGATTTGTTATATACTAAAACCTTTCTTGTAAAATATGCTTTCAAACAAAGAAAACGCTATCAAAATCGGATCAGTAGGTTCTGAGAAAATCGCGGATATACAAACATACATACTAAAATAGCCCCACTAAAAAAGCTAATTGAGTTACAAAATAAAACAAAATCGAAGATTTCATATTTTATTTCAATATCACACATTTTGATGTCCATTGACAGAATTTTCCTGGGATCAATCATCTCGGGCAAAAGACATTTATGTTAGAAATCGAACAGCTAATGTTCCATTTTGGTCACCCAAAACGCATCATTTCTTGGTATCCTTATGGTCTTCAATTGAAATTCATTTCCTGCGCACATTGCAAAAAAAAAACAAACGTTTTTCTGGCTGAAAATTAATTACAATTTATAAGAAAAGCAATTTTACCTAACAACTACGTCACTACTAACACTTGATCTACCATACTGCTACAACATAGTGGCGCTGTCAGTGGATGTGGGTATAGCGAAATATAGATGACAGGCCTGTTAATCTAGTGGTCAGTGGCCCTGACTGCTATGCACAAGGTCGTGGGTTCCATTCCCACCCAGGACAAATGTTTGTGTGATGAGCACGATCATTATTCTGGGTGTAATTTATTTATTTATCTATAATATGTATGTATTTAGAAACATATATGTATGTTTATCAGTTGTCTAGTACTCATAGCACAAGCTCTGCTTAGTTTGGGACTAGATGGCGTTGTGTGAAAGTTGTGGAATATTATTATTATAGACGATTTATAGGGTGGACTAGAGCGATAATATAGTTATAGTGAATCTCATCTGACATGAAACTGCTCTTGGATAGGAAAGTATCAGTCGTGGTTGGTATTAGTAGTTCCATCGAATTAAAAAACAAATGTATGCTGGCCTGTTCAGCATCTATGTTCATGCTGAATATAGACATTTTATTTCGACTAACAGACAATTTCCTTCATCAAACAGACAGAAAAATAAACAAAAGAACAAACGTCAATAAAAAATGAAGGGTCCCGTAGTAACTTTAATAAATAGAATAATAATATATTTAATTGACAAAAAAAAACCTTACAAATTTCTTAAAACTAGCTTATTTACAATTTTTAGAACTACTCCAAATAACTTTGTTTTGCGTAGTGTTTGTATCAATTACAAAGTTATATTTGCGGTTTTATAAAATATACTGTATATCTCAAAAACTGCTGACCCGATTTCGTTCAAACTGATTTAGGTTGAAAGTTTAGATTAAGATCTACAGCATATATATTTTTTTTAGTTTTTTCACTCTATTATTATGGAAGTTATTGGGGGGTGGGGGGAGGGGGGGTGGACGCACTTTTTACCACTTTGGAAGCGTATATCTTTTAAACGATTAACTTTATGAAAAAGTGGTTTTAAAAAACTCAATGTTATTTTAAAGACCTGTCTATAGATACCAGGGGCGTGCATAGGATTATGACAGGGCATGCGGCGGAGTAAAAACACACAAAAACTTCTTCTTTTATTGATTTTTAGCATAGCCACAGTCACGCATCGTAGCATGTTGGCGATGCGTGGCTGTGGCTATGCTAAAAATCTATAAAAGAAGAAGTTTTTGTGAGTAATCGGTCACAAAAACTTCTTCTTTTATAGATTTTTAGCATAGCCACAGCCACGCATCGTAGCATGGTGGCGATGCGTGGCTGTGGCTATGCTAAAAATCTATAAAAGAAGAAGTTTTTGTGTGTTTTTACTCCGCCGCATGCCGTCATAATCCTATGCACGCGCCTGATAGATACCACACACGCATAGGTTTCATGCAAAAATATATTTTCAGTTTCAGTTCCATGTATGGGGAGCCCCCTTTATTTTAAATATTTTTTAAATTTTCTCTTAAAATCGGAAAGCGGTTTACAGAATACATCTACCTACCAAGTTGTACATGTATAGTTCTAATAGTTTCGGAATAAAATGGCTGTGACATACGGATGGACGGACGGACAGACACACAGACATGACGAAACTATAAGGGTTCTGTTTTTTGCCATTTGGCTACGGAACCCTAAAAAGCACCGTTTTGCACAACGACGATTTCATGACGATCCAGCTGCTCTGGATCCGGTGGGAAAATCATCAAATGACTCCCACTCTAGGTAAAGTGGAAGGGAGTATCAGACTTCTACTGAATAAAAACCCACCATATTCCTTCAGTGGCCCATGTGTTCCGGGGCCGCGGTATCTTATTAGAACATTCCCGCAACCCTAGTATCTCTCCATTTGCTCTATTGCTGTGTTTTCGATAGTTTTACCGTACTCAATGCCACACGAAATTTGTTTTGTCTGAAAAAAAAAACTGGTAAAAATAAGTAGGTACATAATACAAATATATAGATTTTTGTATATACAGAATATGTATGATTATGTTACACACATAAAAAATACACACAGCCGAACATAGAATCGCCTCCCTATTGAAAATCGGTTCAAAAGTACATAAAGACATGACTCACCTTTTTGCTTGTCTAGCGATAGCCAAAGTATTTTTTTTTATTTCCAAATAAATTTCGTTTATAACCCATTTCTGAAAAAAGAAATATTAAATTTAACATATAAATTATTTTTGATTGAAATTATAATTATTGACATCATTTGTAGTACACAAACATGTTAAAACTGATTATTAAATAAATTCAGTATATACAAATAATTACCTGCATATAACGTTTTTCAAATTTACTTACCGAATAAAAAATATTAGTTGCTCATGTATCAATACTATTGTGTCGCACTATGTCTCACCGACACTATGTATGTTTATGCGAGCAAGCGGCGGGCGGCGGGAAAAAAGTGATACGTCCTGTCGTTGGGAGGACCCGGCACGAACTGATTGGCTACGGATTGCGCGCGTTGATTTATAGTGTATTTAAAATAATTTTCTAAAATAAACGATTACATGAAATTGACTGAAAAAAATAACAGTGTATTTGGCAATACGTTTATTTTCATAAAATAAATAAATAATAGTTATGTTTCTATTCAAAACTCGGTTAAAAAAATGTTAAAGAGAACCGATTTTGCATTATTTAAAAATTGTTTCTTTAATATGAAATTGCCATATTTTCGTAATTGGGCTACGTAGTGCACTTTAAGACTATATATTCTATTGGACAAGTACATAAAATAAAATGTGTTGGTACGTTATCATGGTTATTTTCGTCCTGAAAGACGACTGTGACGTCTATTTTCGTAAAACGCGTCGAACAGATTGCCTTGTCTTTAAAAAACTGTCAATAAAAATTATAATGTTACATCGTTATGTACTAAACCAAGACTTAATCTTTCTATAACCGTAATAATCTTTGAATAATCTGTTAACATCATTACGATATCGCTCTTGAAAAAACACCAAAACGCGTTGTTTTCGTCGCGAATGGAATACACGCTCTTAATTTGCACATAGGATATATGTTTAAAATTTTATTAGCCTTATTGTAAACGTAACTGCTGAGGTAAGAAATAGTACGTTGGGCTGAACGACATTTTGTGCGGATGGAGGGGCAGACTGTATGTTTGCGACGTTGGGAGCTAAATTGGGATGGATCGTAAGGAGTTTGAGAGTGTGTGGTTAAAATAAGGTTAAGAATAAATAACTTACGTACCGAGAGAACCATACACGTTTCATAGAGATCGGTGGTAGGAAATCGGTATGGTAAACGCCAACCAACCTTCAGAAGAGCCCTTTGAGCACGTTCCAATTTGAGCATGTGAGTTTTTGCTGATCTGCCCCAGATAACTATGCAATATTGTATAACCGATTGACACAGAGCTAGATATACGAGTTTAAGAACTTTGGTGTCTGCAGCATGACGAAGGGACTTAAAAATAAAGATCAACCTGCGCAGTCGTGAGGTGAGAGATTCTATATGGGGACAGAATGACAATCTGTCATCAATCTGTACCCCTAGATATTTGACACAGTTGGTCTGGGAGAGGCAAGAGCAATTGCAAGCTGTTAGGTGAGGAGCATTACAGGAGTGAGCTTTCAAAAAATAAGAAGTAGAAGGTTTCCCAGCGGCAGAAAACGAGAAGGTTAGGTACATCGTTTTTTTTACATTTAAAGTAAGCAGATTCTGGGCCAACCATTTAGTGACAGAGTCGAGTCCCGATTGCGCATGCTGGAACACCAGCTCCCAGGAGTCTCCGTGGAAAAGTAAGGCAGTATCATCGGCATACGTGAAGATGGAGGCATTGGGAAGTGTTAACCCGCAGAGATCATTTATATAAATGAGGAATATGGTCGGGCCGATAATACTGCCCTGGGGAACCCCATAACATATTGGAAGCTCGCCGCTTATCCAATCACCAATCTTGACGCATTGTCGCCTATTTGTGAGATAACTCTTAAAGAGAGCAAGTTGGATGCCTCTAATACCAATCTTTTCAAGTTTTGCGATAAGTGTAGGAACAGAAATTGTGTCGAAGGCTTTCGCCAGATCTAAAAAAATACCAATAACCTTCTGCTTTCTATCCAGGTTGGAGACAATGTTGGTAGTTAGGTCTAGCACAGCATTATTTGTGGAAATACCGGAACGAAAGCCATACTGGGAGGAAGAAAGCAGATGATTTTGCTCCAGGTACTTAACCAGTCTGTTGTTCATAAGCCTCTCGAGTAATTTAGAAAGTGTTGGTAAAATTGAGATAGGTCTGTAATTATTCGACAAATTTCTGTCCCCGCCCTTATGCACAGGATGTACTATCGCAAGCTTAAGTGCATCGGGAAAGATACCAGAGGAAAAAGATTGATTAAATATGTGAGTCAAATGGGCAGTGAGATAACTTTTAAATTTCTTAAGAAATGCGCCCGATATGCCATCAGAACCAACGGCACAATCACTTCTCAGTCTCCCAATTATGCCATCCACTTCCGATTCGTCTGTTTCCAGAAGGACAAAAGTATTCTGATACGCGGGGAGATCATTTGTTTGTGCAGGTATGCATGTAGTGGACTTAATGTTTTCAGCTAAAGTACGTCCAATGTTAGCAAAATAGGAGTTGACTTCATTTACAGAGCGCTCTGGTTCCGAGGGTGATAGAAGGGCGTCAGCATGTGTATTTACTTTTGATGTATGGGTGATAGTTTTTATGGCATCCCAGAGTTTTTTACTATTGTTTTGCGCATTAGTAATTAGGGCTGAGTCATAATTAGTTTTAGCAGTTTTTAGTACCTTCGAACAATAGTTTCTGTATCTTTTAAATGTAATGTGTAGTATTTCATTTTTGGGATTATTTTTTAGTTTTCTATGCATATTATCCCGATTCCGTAAGCATTTAAGGAGCCCTGGAGTCATCCATGGCTTCCTTAGCCTTTTACGATTGGGAACTAGTTTATAAGTAGAGTTTTGATCTATGATACGGTTTATGGAATTTATAAGGAAATCAGTTGCTAAATTAACATCTGTGGTGCCATATATGGGGCTAAAATCGGTTTGTAGCATGTCTATCTCCATTTTGTTGAAATCAAGAACCCTGATTTGTCTAGTTTTTTTCTCATTGTTAGGATTGTTATTATCGACAAACAATAAAACGGTGTCGTGATCAGTGACTGAAGTGTCTGCGACGTAACAAAAAGCAGGTTTTTTCGTTTTTAAGATTAGGTGATCGAGGCAGGAGTTGCTTTTTCGCGTAGGGAGAGTATGCGCTGGCAGCATACCGTGGTAGGCGAGCATTGTCAGATACTCTGTCGCGCGTGAGTCGTTACCAGCGTCGGAGATGTTAATGTTTATGTCGCCAGTTAGAATAATATTTTTATACGAGGAAGCAGACTTTAATAATTCATTTAAGGACTCTAAGAATGCGGACACATTCCGTACAGCAGGCGGACGATAAATTGCAATCACGACAGTATCACTGTTGAGTCTTAACAATAAACAGTTGAAGTCCTGGACCAAAGGCTCTGAAGAAGCAACTCTAAGATGGGAACGGAAGAACACCACCACACCCTCATTCTGCGATCTATGCTGATTTGTAGAGACACAAGTGTAGCCATGGATTGAAGGTAGAGGAGGAGAGTTGTAAAGCCAGCATTCCGTAAGGATTATGATATCCCAGGATGTTTTGCTTCTTTCTATGAGCGTTGACAAGCTATTGAAGTTCTTTATAACGCTTCGAACATTTTGACAGAGAATTGAGAGCGCATTTTTGTGCAATCCAGCAATATCACCGCAATGCTCAATCATACAGGTTGCAGAGTCAGCCACCGAAATACTGTCTAAATCAGTTTGTATAGCATTCAGGTTATCGAATTTTAAAAGAGAGAGTCAATAACATTAAGCTAAAATGGGAGGGATCAATTGCGTTGTCAAGCAGAGAATCAGAAAAGTGTGACTTATTTATTGATTGTGTGTGACGGAATAAGACTATTAAAATACAAAAACGTCCGTAATCTGTTGGCGCGTACCGGGTAGAGCTGGTAAAAAAGTGTGAGTGTGACTTTGAGTTGTGTTGTGTGGAGTGTAATGCTACAGACAATGTGACAATAGAAACAAAACAATTATTGACATAAGGCAAAACAAGTAATACTATGAGAGAATTTAGTCACAACATGGCACCAACAAATTTATGTAGGTCGTTTTCGCTATTTATACAAAATGGAATCGAACCTGCAGACTTTTTTATATAAATTTTTCCGTGGCTCGGCCAGCAGCTATCACATTTACCCTCTTTCTGGAGTCTGCGGCCCAAGTAGTAAAGGTGTTTGCCGTAGGAAGTTAGGGACTCGGCTATATAAATAGGCTTCGTAGGACCCGGAAATTCAATACTGGCTGTAGATAGTTTATTTGTTCCGTTTTGCTTATTATAATTTCTGGTGGCTTTTAAAATATTTTCATTTAAGGTTGTAGATTTAAATTCCGCAACCACAGTACCATACGAGTGCGAGTCTTTTTTTGGCTTCATTCTGTAAATATTATTAACTTCAGATGGTTTTATTTCTTCATTAATCACACAGCCAATCTTACAGAGGTGTTTCATTAAAGTTTCTTTACTTTCTGAGGCAGAGGTAGGTAGGTTATTTATTTCCAGCAGAGAAGAGCGCGAATATCGTTCGAGGTAATCAATTTTGGACTCTAGCGCGAAAACCTGTTTTTTAAGAGCGGTGTTTTCCCGTTCAGTTGTATCAAGTCGTTCCAATAACTCATCGTACTTTCCACTAACAAACTCCACAGCTATCTGGATCTTTGAGTTCTGCTCCGATATTTCGTCCATTGTAGATTTAAGACAATCGAATTTTTGATTTTGTTTGGACTCAAAATCAGTAAAGAGTTTCGATATTTCGGTTAAAAGCAGAATATTGTCCGAGTCACTTTCCACATCATATGTACCATCGTCGAGGCGGCGTTTTGTTCTCCGGCTAACGTTTACAAAAATATCTTTAATTCGCTCGTGATTTCTTGAATGAGAGCTCAGTTCAGGGTCGGATATTGCTCCGTGTAGATTTGTGATCGGCGGGGATTTTTTCCCGGGCGCAGGTGACTTAATGTCAGCGGTGTTTGACGGTGGCGGCGACCGCTGTACGCGGGCCATCATGAGCGGCAAAACACCGTAATACTCACGGTTAAAAGCGACGTCAAATGTAGTGACAGCACGCGCGTAGCGATGTTTGACTCAGTCGTAATATCAACCTGCGCCTGTGGCGATGTCTAATTTACAACTATAAAAAAAGTGAGCTCATGGTCTTTGGGGCCAGGGGTAGGTATCCTGTTTATGTACCACCAGTTTACCTTAATGGTATGCCATTAAAGAGGGCATACAAGTTTAACTATCTAGGCCATGTACTTACCCCTGACCTGAAGGACGATGAGGACATTGAACGTGCGCGGAGGGCATTGTCGGTTAGAGCGAAAATGCTGGCCCGCAGGTTTGCTCGTTGTTCAGCGGAAGTTAAAATTACTCTTTTCAGAGCGTACTGCATTACGTTCTACATGAGCAGCCTGTGGGCTAGGTACACTCAACAGTCGTATAGTGCCCTCAGTGTGCAATACAATAACGCATTCAGGGTTCTGTTGAGACTGCCCCGCTACTGCAGCGCGTCAGGAATGTTCGCGGACGCACATGTGGATTGTTTCTTTGCCACAATGCGTAAACGCTGTGCATCCCTGGTGCGGGGCAGTAATAACAGGATCCTGTCCCTAATCGCGAGCAGGCTGGACTGTTTGTACGTGAATCACTGCTCCACCATTTCCCATGGAATGGTGTTGCCGCGATAAAGCGTCGTACAGTTCGGCAATTATGTAGTTCTTAAAATTATTTTGTTTAGTGTATTTCATTTTTTTAAGATTAAATTATTATTATATTATTACTAACATAGGATAAGTGCTACTAACAAATGAGTCATAGTAACTTGTAAAATAAAATAAATAAATTAAAAAAAAAATATTCTTGAGTGCTATAGATAGGCTATAAATTATTTTCATATAATAAAGTATTAATTTCACGCGGGCGAAGCGGCTGGCACAAGCTAGTAATAAATGAAACGTTAATATTAAAAATATTTATTGACCTTGAAATAATACATGTTTGTTTAATAATTGCTGTTTTGATAGTTTTATGTTTAATTTTAATAGGTGATGGCTTTCATTAAGTCGGTAATATGATTAAACGTAGGAAATTCCCTTAACTGATGATAGATTGTTTTGGAATATTGATGACCCAATAAAAATCCATTTTCATTAATAAAAGGATTTTGGGGAAAACTGAAATATTTAAATTACTTTTTTACTTTTTTTTGAGGTCAATATCCAGAAATTGATGTGTTATGGTTTACATTATGTGATGTTATCTTTATTAACTACAAAGCTGTTTCGCCCGCGTGAAAGTAGAAACTTTTCCCAAAGGAACATAGTCTCGGGAAAAAATCATATGTGCTATTCCAAGACATGGTCTACCCGTTTACCAAGTTTCGTTGAAATCCGTTCAGCCTTTCGAGCGTGAAGAAGTAACAAACACAAACTTTTGGCTTATAATATTAGTGTGATTATTATTATTATTATTATATAATTTATTGTACACCTTAACTTAACACAGGACAATCAATTAAAAATAAGTGTACAATAGGTGGTGTGCTTAGCGACCCGTATCTACTACAGACGGATGCAGGCTACGTGTGGTTAAAACGTCGACGTTTCTGTGCAATCTTAGTTAAACATTAATGAACTATACACATAAACCATCCGAAATCAATTTTCTGAATGATGGTGCCAGCTATGAAATGAAGAGATAGAAATAAATAAAAAATATCGATACGGACCTACTTTACGAATGTGTCCCATCCCTAATTTATAGAATTTATAGTATGTTGCTCCAGATAACGACCAAGTAGATTTAAACGTTGTGCTAATGAAAATAAGGTTGTTTATAGTTGGCATTGAAGTTATGAAATGTGGTATTGTCAATAGAATCAAATATATTTAAGTTTAATACTTACCGATGACACGATACAACTCCACAAGATACATACTTTTTTCTGCTTTCGTCTTTGCAGGTCAAAACCGCACAACAATGCGAAATTTCTAATATATTTCGTGTATTTTAGAGACAACCAATCGCGACATGAATCTGACAGCGAATAAGCTAATGTTGCGCAACTTTGCTTAATGTTGACACGCGCGCGATATCTGAGCGGCACTTCCACTGTATTTTCTATTCCGTGATATTTTTCTTGCATTCCAATCATAACAAACGTGTCACAGCACTACGAAGTTCAATAACTTTCCACGTCACTCACCAATAACACGATATTTCATTTCGTTCTTCTTAATTTAAAAAACTCGGTCTATGGTATCAATGTATAGAAATTTCTAATAAGTTTCACACATGTAGATATAAGATTACAAAACCCTTGACCCAAAACCAAACCCCATATCATTTGTTACCGCCCAAAGAAGCCGTGCACTAGGTATGTATATACCTTTTAAATTACACGTTGTATATTTTTGTTACTTACGTATCAAAGAACGAAATAGCATCGGTAGCGAGTTCTTCGCCTGTGTCAGTGAAGTGCGTAGGTCTCAGGTCTCTCCTAGGCAGTAGGGGAGGGGAGTGCGCCGCGTATAGCACTCGTAGTCTTCTAGTAGCGTCGGCGCGACAGGAGAGCCCTAACGCCACGCTGAGACCCCGAGCGCTCACTATACCATCATCGTCATAGTCCATTAGCTGGAATTGAAAAAGTGTGCCATGGAATTACAAACGTCAATACTCGAATGCCTCTGTCTAATGAGGTGTCGGACTTGTGATCGAGAGGTTGCGAGGTCGAACCTCACACATTACACTTTTGCTAGTAAAGTGAATTCGACCCAGATAGCTAAATATATTTAAAAAAAATATTGCTGGATGCCAGTCAGGAGTAAGATAAAAGGGTTCAAAAACAGACTGAAAAAATGACGAAAAGAGGTTGCATATTCCAAGTGGATCGGTAAATTTTTCATTTTTATATTACACTAGCTTCTGCCCACGACTTCGTCCGCGTGAGGGTCGAAAATATTCCACGGGGTCCCGTCCCCGACTTGCTTGACAAAGATTATAATAGCTCGGCTAATATGCATGATATAAAGATAATTTATAGCCTATAGCACTCAGGGATAATGCAGCTACATGTAAGCGAAAGAATTTTCAAAATCGGTTCGGTAGTTTCAGAGATTACCCCCTACATACAAACTTACAAATTTTACCTCTTTATAATATTAGTATAGATGTTTGATGGGACCCCAGACTTGCCCTGTCGATTGGCAACGTATGTCCAGAAATGTTTCACATTTTTGGGAATACTGTCCTTGTTCGACCCCAAGCCCAGCCAACGGTAACTGGTATGTCGAACTGTCCGCGATTACGCGGAGCCCTACGTTGTGGTAGGCTCTTAGGCCTTAATTCAAGAAACAAAATGTACCACTAACCTGATTGCTGGGGACGCCAAGTTCGACCTTCAAAGGTCATGCCCTAAGTGTGGTTGATGTATGTAAAATGGGGTGAGTAATTGAAAGGTGTGATGTAAGTCAAGTGTTGTAGAACGTTCCCAAGGCGCCGATATCCAGATGGCGCGGTTCCAACTCAGCTCACACCCGACTCGTTCCCAACAAACGCGTGCCACACGAGATGACGCAATAAGGCGATATGTTTCAAGAAATATCACTGGATTCTTGTTAATCCGAGCTTACAAAGTTCAATCAATCACTGAACACAATTAATCTGTTCATATCTCGTGAGATCCAATTCGATTTTCAATTAATTCCGCGTGCCAGCTCAACCGACGACAAGGCGGCGTACGATTCAACAATACCCCGGGGATTTCAACAAATGGGGAATACACTTCAACCAACAAATAATTCGCGACCCAATTATCGGTCTCAACAGGCGAATTCAACAATATTTTTCCAATTACATTAACACAAGAGCGGTTCCCATGACCGGCATTTTTTCCAAGCAAAGTCAATCTGTCAAGTCAAAGTAATGTCAAGATCAAAGACAATAGAATGTTGCCACACCAAAAAGAGCGTTCAAAATTACATTTGGGACGCAACATCTACCCCCCCCGGACGGGCCTACCCGTCCGCTAATCAATTGGAAGTCTTGACAAGGTTGCAAATTCAACACAGCTTCAATGCGGCCAAATACCGTAGCTAGTTCATTAAAGGTGAGAACGGTGTCTCCCAACAATCTCCGCCAGCGTCCCTTTGCCGCTTTCACCGCGGCCCCAAAAATTCCCCCCCAATGGGGGCAGGCTGGCGGGTCAAACAACCAAGTGACCCCTCGGCGGGCCAAACTATTACCAATGTCAACCTGGTTCTCATTAAGGAAGGCGTATACCTCCTTCAAATAGTTACTTGTACCCTTGTAATTCGTACCGCAATCAGACCTAATCAACGAAGGTAACCCACGGCGAGACACAAATCCTTCCAAAGTCGCCTCAAAGGCCTCTGTCGAGAGGGAGGTTACCAGCTCCAAATGTACTGCCTTGGTTGACAGGCAGACAAACACACAAATAAGCCCCAACAATCCTGGTATTACGAAGGGTGGACGTCTTCAACAAAGGGGGACCAACAAAATCCGTTACGACGCCAGCAAAGGGCCTCGCCTCATTGACGCGATCAGCCGACAAAATCCAAAATTCTCGCTGCAGAATGGCCAACAGCGCATTGCAACCGGCATGCGAGTTCTTAGTGTGACGATCAGTCACCAACAATTGTACCAAGTTCAGTTACAACAAGGGCAGGAGCACCAATTTTAGGGTAAGGACAATTCACAAGGGTGACCTCAAACCAGGTCCTTCCCTCAACAGTGGTGTCAGCCGGTTCGCCAATTCCCCAAATCTTGCCTGAAAGGTCGTTCACCTTCAGGCCAACCTGTCCCGCTAACCAAGAAGACAAAGGCAACCCCGGACTCCCGTCTCCAAAATGGCACAGACCACAATCGAGTCACCCAAGGGTCCCCAGACCGTGACCGAGGCCGTTGGCAACAAAACCGTCTTGATCGGGGGGTTCCTTTAGCGGGGCAGGCGTCAATCTCTTAGTGATGCCTGGGCGGCGACCGATCGCCGCTTCCAGGCTGCCTTCGTTCACGACGAGGCCAACAATCAAACCATTCGTCCGCGCGGTGTCCCAAGCCGCTCGCCATCACTGGAGGGGCATATCCCACCGGATGCCCGAATGGCGGAGGGCGCGACTCCAGCCGGGGACGTTCCGCCAACGGAGGGGAAAGGGAGCGGCGCCGACCCGGCCACTGCTGCCTAGCAGCCAATGCGCGTTCTCCCTGACGAGGGAAGACCAAATGGCGCTCGTGGGGCTCCCGTTCAACTTGCGCGGGGGGTGGAGTGCGGCGTACAGGATCGCGGGTCTCAGCCCGGTGCTCGTCTCCGGGGTACCCCCCCCTGCGCGAACCCCCCTCAGAGGCTGGTCTGCTGGAGCGGTTCGCGTTGGCGCACAAAATCTCAAGGTGGGACCCTTCACAAATTCTACACGGGCGGGGGTCGGGGCAGTCCCGATGAAAGTGGGCCCCCAAGCACGAGAAGCACAAACGGCGTGCGTTGACAATGCGGCGGCGGGAACTTATGTGCAAATTCAAAAAGTCCCGGCAACGCGCCATGACATGCCCCGTTGCCTTACAAAAGTCACAATGATGAGGACTCCGGGCACCATCAAAACGGGGGGCGGGGCGAACATCAACAGGCCCCCTAGCCCGAGGACTCCGGGCGCCAGCCAAACGGGGGGCGGGGCGATCATCAACAGGCCCTCTAGCCCGAGGACTCCGGGCGCCAGCAAAACGGGGGGCGGGGCGATCATCAACAGGCCCTCTAGCCCGAGGACTCCGGGCGCCAGCCAAACGGGGGGCGGGGCGATCATCAACAGGCCCCCTAGCCCGAGGACTCCGGGCGCCAGCAAAACGGGGGGCGGGGCGATCATCAACAGGCCCCCTAGCCCGAGGACTCCGGGCGCCAGCAAAACGGGGGGCGGGGCGAACATCAACAGGCCCCCTAGCCCGAGGACTCCGGGCGCCAGCAATACGGGGGGCGGGGGGAACATCAACAGGCCCCCGGGCCCTAGTCCGTCCCTGGTCTCTGGGCTGAGAAGGTAGTGGGGGTGACCCCGTGGCGCCACGAGTGTTATCCGCAAACCGACACTCGTCTTCCAAAAATTTGAGGAGGTCGTCAAAGGGGGGAAGATGGGTGGCACTATCCCCACCATACTTCTGCTCAAAACGTGACCTCAACTCCGCGGGGAGCAACTGCAGCACTATGTGCACCAACAAGTAGGACCAATGTTCTACCGGTAACTCCAAGCGTCTCAAAGCGTTGGTCGCTGAGACCAACGGATTCAGCAAGTCAGTGCGCAACGTCGACGCGCTGACAATGGCCGGTAGCCCCAAAATCTGGTCGATGTGCACATCAACCAGGCAGCGCTTGTTCTGATACCGTCGGGAGAGAAGCTCCAGAGCGGTCGGGTAAGAGGAATCCGTCACCGGCAAGTGCTGCACCAAGGCTCTGGCTTCGCCCTCCAGGACAGACAATAAATAGGCCAGCTTCTGGGCAGGTCCGAGGTCCGAGCGTGCATCGACAAGACTCTCAAAGAGATCTAGGAAGCCCAGCCAGTGGTCCAAGCGACCGTCAAAACGTGGCAGCTCCAGGGTGGGCAGCCTACTCAATAGTCCAGGGCCTGCAACAACAGGGGTCTGCGGCTTGGCCGCATCAGGCACCCGGCTCTTCAAAATTTCCCGCGCTCGCAGACATATGACATCCCCCAGGTGGATAATCTGGTCATAGTCAGCCAAAATCCTATCGCGGGCCGACTGATCCATCACCCCCAAATCCACGTCCATGATGTACTCGTTGAAGCGCGTGAGCGCAGCATCAGCTGACTTGATCCTCTCAATCACTTGCCCATACCGAGCAAGGGTGAGCTCTTCCAATTCCACACGCTCAACAGTTGCAGCTGCCGATGTGAACCATCTCAACTGTGAGGTCAATCCCGCAGCAGCCTCCCTGACTGCCCTTAATGAGGCCATTGCAACAATCAAATATTAATACAAAACAACAATCAACAACCAACAATCAAATATTAAACAAACAGCAATGACTTGCTAGCCGGCCAAATATATTCAACAAAATAAAAATTCAAATTCAATTATTTCAAGTCCAAATCCAACCCTGTACTTATTCCAAGTATGAATCTAGCTTGCTAAGGATGGCTAGTTACAAAATAAATAACAATTCAATGTATATATTGTGCAGGATCACACCAACAATTAAATACAACAATTGAAGTATAATATTGAGCCGGAGAATCTCTATCAACAATCCAATAATTACTATAAATGCAATAACCAATACACACAATTCAAGTCCTATTATGTTAGACTATGTGTAATTATTATTTAGATAACCTTTCAAATTCAGATCAATGACATTCAATTATTAATTTCAACAAATACCAAATTATGTACCAAATTATGTACCAAATTATACCAAATTATACCTAATTTCACAAATAAATCCTACCTGTCAATGCAATGAAAGAGGCTACAATACAAATTACAAATACAACTTCAAATAGATAGCCCGGATGACATGGTAATATATTCAAAACTTATTAAGTTACAAGTTATGTTAAGTAATTAAACTCAAGTTTTAAGTTTTCAACAATATTCAAAACTTCCAATTAAACCAGTGGATCTTATATTATAAGAGCCGCGCTTATACCAGAATGAATCAGTGGATCTTATAAGAGCCACGCCTGCTACCAGAATGTTCGACCCCAAGCCCAGCCAACGGTAACTGGTATGTCGAACCGTCCGCGATTACGCGGAGCCCTACGTTGCTTAATAATGATAACAAAAATGTACCACTAACCTGATTGCTGGGGACGCCAAGTTCGACCTTCAAAGGTCATGCCCTAAGTGTGGTTGATGTATGTAAAATGGGGTGAGTAATTGAAAGGTGTGATGTAAGTCAAGTGTTGTAGAACGTTCCCAAGGCGCCGATATCCAGATGGCGCGGTTCCAACTCAGCTCACACCCGACTCGTTCCCAACAAACGCGTGCCACACGAGATGACGCAATAAGGCGATATGTTTCAAGAAATATCACTGGATTCTTGTTAATCCGAGCTTACAAAGTTCAATCAATCACTGAACACAATTAATCTGTTCATATCTCGTGAGATCCAATTCGATTTTCAATTAATTCCGCGTGCCAGCTCAACCGACGACAAGGCGGCGTACGATTCAACAATACCCCGGGGATTTCAACAAATGGGGAATACACTTCAACCAACAAATAATTCGCGACCCAATTATCGGTCTCAACAGGCGAATTCAACAATATTTTTCCAATTACATTAACACAAGAGCGGTTCCCATGACCGGCATTTTTTCCAAGCAAAGTCAATCTGTCAAGTCAAAGTAATGTCAAGATCAAAGACAATAGAATGTTGCCACACCAAAAAGAGCGTTCAAAATTACATTTGGGACGCAACAGTCCTGTATATAGCATTTAGCACATAATCGCAAAGGTATTTGATAATACCATATAAGTAATTATACAGTGTCAACACGTACTTCAGCCGACATATAGTTGTCGCCAAATAACTTGGCAAGAGTCGTTCAATGCGCAGAAGTCGATTTTTAGGTGTCAGCGGTTGTCAGCGGGACGCGGGGTATGACGTAGCGCCGCTCCGAGCGCGTGATTGGTGCGTCAGTAGTTCTCGTTCAATTTGCTCCCGAATACACTTGCGTACACGAAAGTTGTACCCTTTGTTTTTGTTACGAGTTGTTGTTTTAAACTTAGTTTTTGTTACGTTGAAGTTACAATGGCAGGACCAAATACCGTTTTACGCAGACTATTAAAACGTCAGAAAGAACAGTTAGACACTATAGTTAAGGAAGGTTGTAATTCCGAATTCGTCACTATCTTTAGGGCACCGAGAAAAAAAAGAATAAAAGGGTTAGCAGTTTTATTAACTAATTGTGACGACGAGAACATATTATTATTAATGTCTTTTTAAATACATTGTTTTTTTTTTTTCACTTTTAAATGTATTTATGTATTATATCTATTTTATTTATAATACCGAATTAACAAATGAATTCCTCTTCTTTCTTTAACATTCTTCTGAACAGATATGGATTAAAAATAAATGATGGCAATAACCATAGATTAATGGCAAGCAGTAAAAGTGACCACTTTTTTCTTCCACTAAGTGCACGATGCGCGAACTTACCCCCACTACGCCAAAACCTTGCTAAGTTATTTGGCGACAGGTATACCATCCAATACTGTATCCCAGTCTATTTCTTTTATATCGTTGTTAGCGAGGTTAAAGTCGACTTTACGAAAATTATACTTGGAATTCAATGAATGCAAGCTATAGAACGGAGGATGATGATTATCTATTTTATTATATTATTATATTATATTAAGTAAGTATTGATTAGGTTTTAAAAAGATAAGACCTCTCTTTTTGCGTCGGGGGTTAACAAAGTGGTCTGAAATAACTGTTGATTCTAGCTTTCAACAATTGTCCTGGGTGGTAAAAATATGTAATACATTCTTACCTTAAACATCCTAGCGGTAATGGCTTCTGCGAAGTCTCCCTTAGCCCAGGGCGAGAGTGCGAAGTACAAAGTTTTGAATTGCGTGTAGTCCAGTCTATAGGATTCATAAGGAGCTTCTAACCGCTCGCAAGGAACCCTCTTGGCCCATAGGAGCTCTTCACGAATGGCACTGAGTAATTCCTGACAAAACACAGGGTTTTTAAACTTACTTAAACAACTTACTTTTTTATATGTAGGTATAATTATATAGGCTCGCATTTTTAGTCGGGACCCGTTAAATAATCTAGACTGAAATCTTCGTACTCAATATGGATCCTGACTGTAAAGACCCTATGTTCCGTATGGAGTGGACTGAACTTGTTTTTATTTTAAAGTTATCATTTACGCAGTCGGGATTTTAATTTTTAAATGTATTATTTAAAAAAATGTCAGTAGTAGCCCGGAATTTGGAAGTTGGTGGTGTGATAACCGTGTGCTCGGAAAGCACATTAGCCTCTCAAGGACCGCCATTATTTACGTCAACTATTAGTTGAGCCCCGCTGGCACACAAATTTGTTTTGGCTATTTGGCACAACTTATACTTGTTTACTGGCACGTTTTTGTGCCGCTGGGGCTCTAGAGGTTAAGCTGTTGAACGTCATTTAAAAATCTTTAACAATCGTTACAGGTAGTCAGAAGCCAGTAACTCTGACACTCGTATACAGGGTTAATTGTAAAACATCAAAAACCTCTCAGGATTATGTTACTAACATCATAATCAACAACTTTTGTTCTATGACTTTTAAAAATTTGTCATATTTTAGTTCACCAGATTTTCATATAAAAATAAAAATATTTAAATTGAACGCCCTAAACGCATGTAGCGTCTATGCAAAGCAAAAGAAAGCGATCGTATAAATTGCTTTCTTTTGCTTCGCATAGAGTTCGTAACATTTAGGGCGTTCAATTTAAATATTTTTATTTTTGTATGAAAATCTGGTGA
Source organism: Tholera decimalis (assembly GCA_943138885.2). Taxonomy (NCBI): domain Eukaryota; kingdom Metazoa; phylum Arthropoda; class Insecta; order Lepidoptera; family Noctuidae; genus Tholera; species Tholera decimalis. The sequence goes on along the minus strand of OW964556.2, from coordinate 32,958,717 downwards.
ACTAAAATATGACGAATTCTTAAAAGTCATAGAACAAAAGTTGTTGATTATGATGTTAGTAACATAGTCCTGAGAGGTTTTCAGTGTTTTACATTTAACCCTGTATATATATATATATATATATATATATACAGGGTTAAATTGGTTGCAGGATAAATATATATATATATATATACATTTATCCTGCAACCAATTAGTCGTCCTCTGAAGAAAAAAATACATTTAAACTGGCGTCCACCGGCATATGGCGTCCGCATACCGGACGCCACTTTTTTGGTCGGTGGCACTTAGGTCCTATTGGTCCTGGTTAGCCGTAGGACAAAATTCGATAGAAGCCAAAAAATTTGATAAATGGCTGCAAAAATATAATAAAAAGTTCCCGAAGAAATCTCAGCGCAGGCGAGGCGCTGCTGTAGGGCGTATATTCACAGCCGTATATCTCGGGGACTTCCTGACTGCGAATCTGCATATTTGGCGTCCGCACTTGCGACGTTGCCAGCTCGCTCACCTCATGCTTGACAGAGTTTCTGATTTGTATTTTAATATATTGGATTTATGTGTGACACATTTTCAATTTGCAATATTAAAAGAAGGAACATAAAATACTTTTAATTATAAATAAACATTATTGCAGCTTCATTTAATGACCACTAAATCTAACTCTGAAAGCAGTTAATTTTTTTTTTAATTATTAGTAACACATAGTTACTCAGACTTACTTCCCCACTTTCCAAACAACAGTAATGAGACTTCTTCCTATAGTGCATCTATAATCCTCATAAGTTTCGGACATTTACTTTCGCGTAGATAAATTTAATTTTGAAAGAATAGAGTTATGTACATCTATCTCACATTTTTGCACGATAAAACGCAATCGGTACGTGCGCAAGATCCAAACCTTATTTTATTTTATTAATAGCTATATACGGACGTCTTATAGCTTTATACGGACGTTCAATAGCCTAGCGGCTTTAATTGCAGGAATACGATACTATTTAAGGTATTCTTATTTGGCTGCAAATTACTGTAAGATGAAAGCACTGTACCCAGTCCGGCTGCGCCAGATTTGAACGAAAAATCACACAGTGCTCACGCATTTGTCTTCAGGGAAGTCCAGTTTGCAATTCGAGCTGTTTTACTATCTTTAGATGTTCCCACCATGTACTCGCCGAGACACCGACCTTCCTCCGGGGGAGAGACTAGGCCTTCATAACGATGGACGGATGACCAGAAGAACTTGACTACTAACTAAATCTATAGAGAGAGAAAGACACTAGAAAAATATGTTTTGTGTGAAAGAGAAACATACGTTTACCATTCAATACGTTTTTCTATACTCATTCCGACACAAAAATACACACTTCCCAAACCTCAATAATGAGAATGTAATCTATAGCGTATCTAAAGTCTTCCTAGGTTTATGACATTTTAAGTCAACCATTTGCGAGAATAGAGCGATGTCTATGGGCTCACATTTCCCCACGCCATCAGTGCCATCAGCATGTGCGCAAGAACCAAACCTCCCAAATGGGTATTGTATTGCCGAACTACATAGTATGTTTGGATAGGGCACTGTGTCTTTGAGCTTCTTGTCTTTATTTTACTTCAATACATGATCAACCACGTGAGCATCAATGTAAGAACCGGCCGCAGTAAAACATTGTCATAAGAAGGAAAGTCGCATGCGCGCTTGAAAAATACAAGCAAGAAATCGATTTCCGTCATCTTTTTTACGAAAATTTAACAATACCAGGTAGACTCAAGTGCGGGGTATATTTTTTTCGCTGCACTCGGTCCATCTGAGATGAACCTCCACATGTAAGAAAAGTGTTGTGGAATTAATACTGCTTCCGCGTCTGCCTAATATCGTTCAGCTCTAGGAGCATCTACCTCCCGGACGTGACCTACAGAAGCCAGTTTGGAAAACAATCTCTCGACTGCCAATCTCGCACTCGGGCACTCTTGCCTGGTAAAATCATGTCCTACCTAATAGAGTGCCCAAAATACGAAAGTTAAATAGCTATATACGGACGTTCGATAGCTATATATGGACGTTCAATAGCCATATACGGACGTTCCATAGCTATTTAATGCACGGTACTTAAGGTTATGCAGTCGACAGCATAGTTGCTGAAGGATATATATCCTGCGCTCATGCTAGTGGGTTTCAGATTTGGTCTACGTGAAGTCATGATGGGCCGCTTAATATGTCCTTAAAGGTTGTCTCGAATGGGTTGATGATAACTTTGGTTAAGTTTAATGCCGCTTGGACCCAGGCGTTTCCGACCGGCTCCATCATTCCGTGGTGAAAACGAGTCGATAAGCGATCATAGCGAGCTTCTTGGGGTAACGTTGACCCTTACTTTTGGTCTGTTCGTCGCGGCTAAAACTCAACTGGTTGCCAATAATTGGCAATTCTAGCAAAGGAGACAGTATTTTACATCGGAATATCTTGATGCACTTGACTCATTCAAGAAACGACCAAACGTCTCATTAGCAACGAGGGACTGGTCGAGTCAAAGCTTTAGAGCCTTGAACATCGGCGACACGAGGCAATTCTATTGGTTAAATTTTAGCGAGTGTACCATGGACTCGCACAATCTAATTCCATCAAGCCCGTTCCATTATCGAACTACAAGACGAACGGTGAGCCATCGTTACATGGTGGACATCCCACCCATACTCGCAAAACGTTTTGAGAAATTTCATTTTATAGCTATGGAGTGGAACTGTATTAAATTCTATTATAGTTATACTAGGGCTCTTTAAATTAAGCTTCAACCACATCATCGCTTCACCATCAGGTGAGATGGTGGTCAAATGTGAGCATTTTATTAATAAAGATGAGCTCTAAGAAGGAATGAGCGAGCCTAGAAGTTCACTCTAACTTTGAAGGCAAACAGGTCATATATGGTAGGGAATACAGGAGCCGGCAGATACTTCCACACCTTGGCCGTGCATACAATAAATGCAGCTTACCATCAGGTGAGATAGTAGTCAGAATCGAGCCCATCATCAATAACCACAATATATACGGACGTGCAATAGGTATATACGGACGTCCATAGCTATATACGGACGTTCAATAGCCTGGTAACCTTAATCGCAGGAATGCTATTTGGCTGCAAACTACTGTAAGATGGATGTACTATATACCCAATCTGTCTGCACTAGATTTGAACGAGAAAGCCCGCAGTACTTTCGGTTGCACTTTCGTGTTCAGGGAAGCTCAGTTTGTAAATTGACTAGTTTTTACTAACTTCATAAGATCCCACCATGTACTTGCTGGAAACCGGCCTTTACCCGGCGACGGAGACACTAGGCCTTCATCACCTATGTGGCCCATTACCTGAGTATTTGATGACCAGAAGTACTTAACTCTCTCTCTCTCTCTCTCTCTGTAAGAAGACCCCACGAGGAAAAGAGAGACATGCAAACGTCTTCGTGATGTTTTGCATAGACATACTAAGCTTAGCTAAGCTAGTTCTATCATACTAAATCTTAACTTGACTCACCAATGAACTTACTGCGCACATTGTTTAAATTTGTAAAAAAGTAGACAAATATTTACAATAGTATGTCATTCTAGATATGTCCCGCGACTTCTCATGTAACATCTCACTGGAACCTCAATCATTATTCATCTTATTATTAACTAGGTATTTCAGTCCCTAATGTAATTCAAATCCGTTCGTTAAGTTTTGCATGAAAGAGAAGCCATACGTTTACTATTCAATCCTCTTATTCAACGCTCCTAACAACACAACAAACTTTTTAATAATATTAATAGCATAATATGCGATATTCATAGATATCAATATCGGGCATCCGTATATTAGCACATCTTACGAATATTGTGATAAGTGTAATGTTCAAACTGTGGACTACTGTCAAGCAATAATAAAAGAAAGAGATGAGTAGATAAATCGAAAGCTGGCAACGTCGCACTCCCAAATACCTGCGGGGACGTTAAGTAGTCAATGCAATAGGTAAATCGCAATCAATATATCCAGGACGCATAGAATGTATTACCATGGTTCGGGGTTCAAAAATGTTGGGGCATGACTGCAGGAGGAATATCGCGAAAAATAAAATTATCGGAAAATGACGTACCCCACGTTGCTGGAAATCGACAAACTACTACAAAAACTAGAACATAATTGAGTACACGAGCCTCAGCATCACAGCGTCAGTAACACATATTCGACACACGCGTCGTAGTCACCGGCACACCGTCAGCACTAAGAAGTGACCTAATGAGATCTTCGCTTCATCGGCTCAATACACATACAGCACACATGTAAATAGCCATCAATGTGTATTGACCATAATATTTGTATATAATGTTACGCCAGTCGCTTAGTGAAGTACGTCGAGAAACTTCGACATAAATCTAGAATGTTCGAGACACTAATGCCATCTAGCGGCGAATAGCGGTAATGTGTATATCTAGTCGAGACACTAACGCCATCTAGCGTCGAATAGCGGTACTATGTATTTCGAGTATTTTCTAGGCAGTATAAACAGTGAGTCGATTTTATAAGAATGTTCTCGAACTCATAGACCGGGGTATAAATAGAGCGCAAAGGGGCGCAGAGAGTCAGTCTTATAACGAGGCGAATACGAGATATAATCGAAGATTTACCAGTGAATTTCAGTGCGATTTAAGTGTGATCTAAGTGTTAAGTGACAAGTGTTGTGGTGCGAATAATTGTGTTAAATTTTTATTTTGTGTTCAATTAATTAAAGTGTTAATATTGGTTTAATTGGCGTTAATTAATTCTTTCCCGAACCCCAGCTCGTAACAATAATATAGTTAATTATAGTAATAAATCAGTCATCAAGCTGGAGTTGTGTGTGATTCATACCCTATACTTCCTCTTACTGTGACCAAGACACCTTTAGCCATCATCGGTCCTATGAGTCTGTGGGATCGGCAGTAAGAAAACCATTCCCTGTGTACATTGCACGACGTACACAACCCTTATTCCTACCCAAACTCCGTCTGTTACCGTAGCTCTCCCTGTAACAGACTTCCCGTAGATAAAACCAACGCAACCTGCGCTTGGTCTGGTTTGTATGGTAGAATAGGGCTTTAGGGTAGCTAGGGTGATAGGTAGTGTTGTAGGACTAGGTTGATAGTCAGTAGGGCTTAGGTAGTTACTAAGTACCAGGCTCAACTGTCTGGAACATAGCCACCATCGACGCACTTGGAGTCGGCCGTATTGAAAGGTTGGTGCCGGTGCGTACAATGACTGTCGAGTGGTCTACTAACCTGTAACTCATTAAGTTCAAGCAGTTTATCCTGCTGCAATGCTCGAAGCGTGTTCTTCTCAAGACTGTCTTCCAATTGTCTGACTACCCTCAAACGGTGCTTTAATCGTAACCGCTCGATATTTTCGCTTGAAACGCTGCCCCCGTAGGAACGGTAAGACTGGTATATCAGCTCTTGGATTTTTATTGTCTGTAAAAAGCAACAAATCATAATATATGACTATGAAATGTGTAACTTACGAAATAATTATTGACACATAAAGTAAACTAAAATCACTGTGTCTATATAGTATGTTAACTAAGAGAGGGCGTTCCCGTTAACCCGCAATAGATACTAAAAAAATATAACCATTCGAAAACAAAAAGTTTACATTTTTTTTAATATTAAAATATTCATTAAAAATGTTAAATTGATACGTAAAAGAAACACTCTGTACACGCGTACTTGAAGGACGGCAACGTCGCAATTTATTTATGAATAACGGGCCGCGTGTGCGGCGATCTAATTGATGTGCTTATACTATTGCGGGTTAACGGGAACGCCCTCTGTTAGTTAACATACTGTATATCTATCTCCGGGGTTGAGGATATATTTAAACGAGATGCCGTGGTCCCGGACACAAATAACAACTGAAGGAACGGGTTGGGTTTTCCATTAGTAAAAACATATCTCCGATTCGTGGGTTGAGATCGACAGTGGACGACTGTTTACGATGATTAAAAAGGTTAGTAAGTTTTAGGTAAATCAAAATAGGACTTCAGGCCACACTTAAGATCACCACTTTACTGGTTTGTGTGAGTCAATATTTGAAGCTTACTGTTTCCTACGACTGTGTTTGCGTGGAAAATGTTTTCTTGTTATTAAACTGTGCTATTCCAGACTAAAATCTGTCTATGCTAAATTTTATCCAGATCAATACAACCATTTTGGTGTTATTGAGTAGCAAATGTCTCAACATCCACCCATCAGTACCACATAATATTCTGTCGCATGTATATTATAAGCACACATAACATCACCGCTTTAACATGGTACTTTTGAAATAACCGGCGATCTATTAGCGTATGAATACTTTAAAAATTACTATGTACTAATAAAAAGTACTTCTCAATCCACCTGATGGCTTCATCGAACCATCTGAGACCCTTCGACCTGGGCGCGTGTTATCGTGGCCGGCTTGGAAATGCCTTAACATACTGCGAACCCAAGTCCGCCGAAGCAATGATAACCTGTATAGATGGGGATTCATAGATAGCTCAGATCTCAAATGTATATGCGGCGCGAGCCCACAGTGCCACCTTCTACCTTGATGATCTTGTGCCTGCATCAACAAGTGGAGTTCGCATAGCTGAATTTAGGGCCAAACTTATTTAAAACATTTAAACCTTCGACACGCCAAGAAGTAAAAAGGCTATTCACTTCCATTAATATTTAAGAGACGATATATAATGAATATAATGACGTCACTAACCTTTTCAGCCGTCCGCGGTTCCGTAGACAGCGCCATAGCTTCCTCGTTGTAAATGCCTTGCAAGTAATTATTCAGGACTTCCATAGCCTGGCCATCTTCAGTGCACTTGAGGAGTATTTCTCGGTTTATGTCTAGGATAGTGAGGGTGACCTGATGAAAGACAGAATATTAAATTAAACAATTTAAGAACCTACTGTAAACTATCAGTTAACTTTTATCTGCGACTAGTACTCACGCGGGGCTTCGCTCCCGTGGATTCTAACACGGTAAAAACATAACTCTCCTTTTTTGCAGTCACGTAAAAAGTAGCCTATAACCTTCCTCAAGCTTCAAGCTACTTCCATACCAAATTGCATCCAAATCCACCCAGTACTTTCGAAGATTAGCGCGTTCAAGCAAACAAACAAACAAACAAACTCTTCCGCTTTATAATATTAGTATAGATAATAAAAGTGCGCGACTGCTGAGCATGAGGTCTCGAATTCGATTCCCGGGATGAGCAAAAAGAACTAGTGGGTGTTCTGTGTAAGGAATTTCTCAGTAGTAGCCTGGAGTTTGGATGTTGGCGGTGTGATACCTAGGGCTTCCAATCTCGGAATACCGAGATCTCGTTATTGCGGGATCCTGCCTCATTTTCCAATCCCGCGTAATGTGGGATTACGGGCGCGGAATCCCGCGGGATTAGCGAGACTGAAAAAAGCACGCATGCGACCTCTCGCGAGCGCGATGGCTCGGTGATAGGCGTGTGTAACTCTTTACGGAACCGACTCACTGATTCGAATCATTGAAGTGATTCAAAAGATTGGTTCAGTAACAACGTTTCAAATGCATCATTTGAATCTGAAACATTAGTTTGCTCTGGCTCATTTCGCGCAACGCGTCGCTCGTGTGGCGACTGAGCAGTGTGCGAGCGAGAGAGAGAAAGACCGAGACACACTGAGTTACTTTAACTATTTACTCTTGTATCCTATGCACGAAGATCAACTTTATTTATAATCTCACTTATTACAATAAATATGTAGACATAAAACATTCAGTATTGATGCCTGAAAACATTTCTGTTTCAATAGTAAACGTCCGCAACTCAACGTAAGAATGTTACGTTTCTTTACATGACGTCGCGTCGCGGGCGTTTACTGAGTCATTGAGCCAATGATCCAAATGAGCCAAATGAAACATCAGTGTTCCGGATCATTTCAGTGATCGAGATGCAAATGTTCCAATCTCAAAAATTATACACTTTGCCCACCTCTACTCGGTGACTGGCGGCCGGCAGTGTGGCAAACAACGCGGGAGCCGATGTCGCCCGTTTTTCACAGCTTAAGTAGCCTAATATAGCAGAATTTCAGTCAGTGGTAGCCTAAGTATGTAGCCTAAAATATCAGTAAAGTTTTTTATTCAGTATTTGTTACTGTTTTTTGTGAAGAAAAACGGTGTAATTTGATTGATCTCATACTAATAGTAATACGTAAATAAATGTGGAGTTATTTGATTCATTCATTGTTTTATTTGCCTTATACAACGTGTAACGGAAACCCCATATCTATCCAAAAGGGCTGAAGACAACATCTGGTATGGAGTCTCTGCATCTGGTATGCACAGTTTCAGCACAAAATAACTGACTCAAAGAATTGATACCAAATTATTGGTTCCATATATTTCTTGAATACCAATCATGACAAACGTGTCACAGCACTACGAGGGTCAATAACTTTCCACGTCACTTGCCAATAACACGATAATTCTTTTCGTTCTTCTTAATTTGAAAAATTCGGTCTCTGGTATTCTGTATTGGAATTTGTTATAAATTCTACACACGTAGACTTAGGATTAACCCTATCGTTTGTTATCATCCAAAGAAGCTATGCACTTGGTATGTATATACCCTTTAAATTACACGTTGTATAAATGTGAATAAAAAAAATACCGAGATCCCGCGGGATTGAAAATTCGTAGTCCCGCAAATACCGAGATTGAATTTAGGCTGCGGGATTGGAAGCCCTAGTGATACCCGCGTGCCTCGGAAAGCACGTCAAGCCGTTGGTCCCAGCGGTAATTTAGAAATCTTTGACACTCGTTACGGGTAGCCAGAAGTTAGTAAATCTGACACTGCTCTAGCCATGGGTATCGTGTTACCCAGCTACTGGGTTGTGGAGGTCAGATAGGCAGACGCTACATGTAAAACACTAATACTCAGTAGCTCAGGTTAGACTGGAAGCCGTCCCCAAAATAGTTCGGAAAAGCCTGAGCTGATGATGAAGTTTTTAAACTGACATGTCACTAATATATTAAAACGGGATTTTTACTCTGTTTTTATCATCCGTAATCGTGGCGCAAAAAAACAAGGTAAACAACACCCGTTTTATGCTTATTCTTCGGAAAAAAATCAAAGGTTCCGGATTTATTAGCACCTCCCCACATAATCATCTGCGTGCCTTTCTCAACTATTATTATTTATTTGTTGGTATAGTGGTCAGTGGCCCTGACTGCTATGCGCAAGGTCGTGGGTTCGATTCCCACCTAGGACAAATATTTGTGTGATGAGCACGGTCATTTGTTCTTTGTCTGGGTGTAATTTATCTATAATATGTATGTATTTAGAAATATATATGTATGTTTATCAGTTGTCTAGTACCCATACCACAAGCTCTGCTTAGTTTGGGACTAGATGGCGTTGTGTGAAAAGTTGTGGAATATTATGATGAATGGCTTTCGATCTAAATGGATGGAGCTGAGTACTAGTGTTTTACTTTCGCTACGACTGTCTAAGATGTTAAAATAAAAGCTGGGAACAAAAGCACGTTAAGAGCTTTCCGAGGCATTGAGGAGTCTCGATTATGGTAAAATGGATGAGATTCACGGACCGAACTGGCAAGCGTTGCTTTATCTTCAGGCTGGAAACAGTGCTCGACCGACGGTCAGCGACCGTACGACGTTTTGAGAATTGTACACACGCGTCGCAGTTCGCCGTCGGCGTAGCACTGAATGCATTTTCACAACCGACTGTCAGCGCTGACGGTCAAAACGTACGGTCAGTGCTGACCGTCGGTCGAGCACTGTTTCCAGCCTGAAGATCGACCCAAAGACTAATAAGTAACCTGTTTAACAAAATTAAACCAGCAGTTGCTCTTAGTACTTGTACCCATTTATAACAACAGATCCCCAAGTTAGCATCAACCAACCAACCGACCAACTTAACGCAGCGCGTCCTTGACTTAATTACTGCTGGGACTAACAGCTTACCGTGCTTTTCGAGGAACGGAGGTCATCCATCCAACGGACAACATGGCAAGCGTTGGTTGATCATGATGACCGTTCGAAAGACACATCAAGTTGGAGAGACTAACTGTTACATTTTTACTAACTTTAGTAGCAGAAACCGAAGCTCTCCAAACCCGAACTCGTTACTGTTATTCATTTATAAATATCATGAAAACGTTACCATATTCTCGATTCATAATGCGGAAAAGTTTGTTTGTTTGAACGCGTTAATATTCGAAAGTTCTTGCAAAGCTTGAAAGTTGAGAAAGGTTATAGACTAATTTTACCCGACTTTAAAAGAAGTAGCTTATGTTTTTATCGTCATAAAATCCACGGGAGTGAAGTCCCGCGCGACAGCTAGTAATGCAATAAATGTATTGAGTATTGAATGAAAAACTAACTCACCTGGAATATAACTTTCGCGCCATCATAGAAAAAACAGTCCATAACATTGACAGCGCATTCGTAAGGCATGACACTGATGAAAAGCGTGAGGAACCAAGATAAGGAGATCATTTTCATCATGCCCAACTCATCCAGTTTGGCGTGAAGCTCTGGTAAGTGGACTTCTGTCAACTCTTCTAATACACCTTGGTCTACCTGCAAGATAATGTTGATTTATACCAATGAGAACCATTTGAAAAACATATACAAACTACTTAATCATTACATATGTATATTAAAACAGTAAAAAAAGTGTATCTGTACATTAACGCAACGAATAGGCTATAATTCGTTTTATTATTAACAGGCTCTGTATGTACTGGTTTATGGAAGAAGAACGTCTTCTGTTACTCATAGGTATCTTTTTACTTAAAAGAAGATCTCTACAATATTTTTGTTAAAACCTGTTAATTATGAAATAAAATTTTATTATTCCATTTATTACATTTTACAAACATATTATTTACATTTTTAAATATTCCTATAAAAACAAAAAACATTTAAAAATATAAAAAACAGTAGCCCACCGGTATCGGGTACAGGGTCCAAGCTACCGGTGGTCAGGGCTCTTGAGAGAGGAACCTCCTAACAATTCGCGCCGTGTCCAGAAGTACTGCTTTCTGGATCAAGCCCTTGATCCAGCTGCCCAACGAGAGCCTCCTAAGATGTTTGTCGAGGCTCTTGGCTATTATGCCATTGGCCGAGACGACTATCGGCACAATGATTGCTGTATCCACATCCCACATGTCGACAACCTCGCGAGCCAGATCAAGATACTTAAATTGCTTATCTTTCTCGGCTTTCACGAGGTTTTCGTCATGAGGGACCGCTATATCAACAATCATTGAGCGACGCTCTAATCGGTCTATCACCACTATGTCAGGCTTATTGGCAACAATAGTCCTGTCAGTGATGATAGACCGATCCCAGTACAATGTAATATTGCCATTTTCGAGAACTGGGTCGGGCACATACCTATAGTACGGTACTTCTGATTCCACAAGATTGTATTTAAGAGCAAGTTGCTGGTGAACAATCCTGGCTACAAGGTTGTGTCTATGCAAATAGTCTCCGTTAGCCAGACGAGAACAACCGGAGATAATGTGACGAATGGATTCTCCCGGTTTGTGACATGCCCGACATGTGTCTACCGTACCATCCTTCACAATATATTTCCGATAGTTATTCGTCATCATAACTTCATCCATAATCGCACAAACAAAACCTTCGGTTTCCCCGAAGAGGTCACCAAAACGTAGCCAGGCTACGGACGCTAATGTATCTACGTCAGACCCATGAAGGGCCCGGTAATAGCGTCCGTGAAGCTCCTTGCTCTGCCATACTTCTCTGCGGTCATTAGTATCTAATACTACAGGTTTGCGCCAATTCTCGCTACCTAAGGAGAGCGGAGTGAGGCCTTTGTCCACCGCTACCACATCTCGATGCATACCCACGTCGGCTTTTAGGAAATATTCCCTAAGGCTGCATACCTCGCGGTTATGCAGGGTCTTTGCATTTAAAAAGCCACGACCCCCGCACTTCCGCGGGATATACAGCCTCATCACCGATGAACGTGGGTGATGCATCCGATTTGCAGTCAGCGTTGTGCGGACCCGCCTGTCCAAGGCGTCAAGTTCAGTCTGAGTCCATTTGAGTATGCCAAAAGAGTACATCAATACTGGCATGACCCAACCATTGAAGGCACGCACCTTGTTTCCGCCTGATAGAAGACTATTCAGTACTTTATTCAGGCGGCCAAAGAAGCGTTCCTTCAGTGATTGTTTAACATAAGCAACATTGATGCCTAGTGCCTCTGACATACCCAAATACTTGTAGGTTTCAGTTGAGCCGAGGGATCTTAGGTGTATGGAGTCCGAAAGTTGAGTTCCCACGGATTCCATAATCTCCCCTCGCTTTACATGCATGACCGCACATTTGTCCACCCCGAATTCCATCCTGATGGCGCTACTGAAGGTTTCCGTTACCTTCAGTAGCTCCATCAGTTGCAAGTTGGTGGAGGCAAAAATTTTCAAATCATCCATGTAAAGCAAGTGTGATATGACCTGACCACCTCTTCTCAACTGGTAGCCTTGCCCCGAACCCTCCAGCAGTGTACTGAGGGGGTTCAGAGCCAGACAAAACCACAGTGGGCTCAGACTGTCGCCCTGAAAAATACCTCGCTCAATCCTAATCGGTTCGCTGTTCTCCTGGCTCTGTCGACATCCTGGGTAGCAGAGGACCGTATTCCATTGCCCCATACATGACTCAAGGAAAGTGCGTAGTATTGGGTTTATTTTATACAACTCCAACACCTTCATGAGCCATGTATGTGGAACCGAGTCATAGGCCTTCTTATAATCTATCCAGCATGTCGACAGATTCCTTCGGGAACGACGAACCTGTTGGTTAATGGCAATATCGATGAGGAGAAGCTCCTTAGTACCGCGGGACCCGTTCCTACATCCATTCTGAGAAGCAGACATGATTGAATTGGTATCGATGTGGTTATTAATTTTGGCTCTCAAAATGGATGTAAGAACTTTATAGACCGTCGGTAAGCACGTGATCGGTCTATAATTTTTAGGTTCCGCAGTACTGCCTGATTTATGGAGCAGGTGGGTTATTCCTGTAGTAAGGAATTGAGGCAGCGATCCTAACTCTAAGGCAGACTGGAACTGAGCGGCCAAGCGAGCGTGCGAGCTTTGGAAACATTTTATCCAGAAATTGTGCAGCCCGTCCGGTCCTGGAGATTTCCAGTTGGATAACGGACGGACTGCACGGGTTACATCTTGGGGGCTGATCGTAATTGCCCCCATTTCTGGTATAAGATCGCACGTGCGCCTGATCTCTCTCATCCAGTCACCCTCGGTGTGGCTGACAGGTACAGACCAGATGCTGCGCCAGAACGAACACATGGCGTCATCATCCGGTAGGCACGTATCCGTCACACCTTGGTCAGGTCGCTCCCAGGCCCTATAAACCCACCTTTCATTGCTTTGGAATGTGCGATTCTGAGTGTATCGCTCCACCCGCCGCTTATATCGACGAATTCGATTTGCCCATGCATAGACTTTCTGCTTCAGGAAGTCGATACGCTCTGTGGCGCGGGTCAGATAATCCCGAGGACTGATATCAGTCCCCGCGAACGCCCGCCTCACAAAGCGCATCACTCTGGGACGAGTGTTGCCCTGCCTGAAGCAGATAAGTTTACCAATGAGTGCTCTAGCCCCAGCGATACGACGTTCGATCCTGCACTGCCAAGCTGGTACCGCCGGTCGAATAGTTCTGTCAGTCTTTGGGAATTTGACATGAGCTACCCGACATGCTGCTACAGCTGCACAGTACAGGACCGAATGGGTATCGGTGAGGTCTTCACTATTATCAAAATAATTTAACAGTAGTGAATCTAGAGCACACACTAGCGCCCTATTTTTCTTATGCATGGGTAAACGGGGTAGACGAGGTCTAAGCTCAGGCGGTGTGGAGCGATACTCCCGTAATGCGTCTTCCAAAGCACTCCTCAATTGTTCACAATTGCACTGGGTACTCACGGTTATAGCCTCGTCATCATCATGATCACTGACGTGGTCGGGTCGCGGTGAGATACTGGGTTGTAGTTGCACCGCGGCCAGTGGTGAAGCAGATGAGACACGGCTGCACCGTGATTCGAGGCGTAGTCTATCAAGTACGGTGTCATCCAACATACGGTTACGCTGGATGACCCGCACCTGATCCGATAGTCTTTGGGCCGAAACGTTGACAGCTGGTTCAAGTACCTGAAACAGAGAGAGCATCCGACCACGGTACGCAGTCAGGTTAGTTCCCCCCTCTGTAGCCCCAAAGTATGAGCGCATGACATTTTCATTGATGGAATGTGTCCATCGCATGCGCTGCACACTTCCACCGGCAGCGGGGACCCCATTGGAGGCCGGAGGGCCTCGAAGTCCTAAGCCGACCGGAGGGCGGCCTCTTCCTCGCCGACGCGCAGGTGGTGGTGTCGTCGGCGGCGAGAAGTATTCGTCGCTCGAGCTCGACGCTACTGCAGCGGCCGGAGTCTCTTCACTCACGGCTGGAGCAGGTCCCGGCAGCTGCGAGGCGGAGCTGAGCGATGATTCCGCAGGTGTTGGGCGTGTGGATAGTTGTAATTGTGCCCGGCTTCTTGTCAACATTTTAAATCAATCTGTTATAATATTATTGTGTTCTGTCCAAGATGGTGCTATTTCATATTTGTTGCTTTCTTGTTCCTTTTTTTACGGTTTTTAATTTGCAGTAAGTACATCTTTTGTGATGGTTTGCACAATAAAATATTATTTAAAAAATCGGGATGAAAATTTCTGACAGCCTGTTGACAGCCGGGCCACAGATTATTATTATTATTATATTAATTGATTTCAGAAACTGTAACATCTGATGCAGATTTTTACACGCGAGCAATGTCGCAGGCAGAAGTTAGTTTACACTAAACTACAAACTAAAATAACTCTCCAAAAAATTCGTCTTCAACGCTTTTGGCTGGTAATATGCCTAAGAAACCGGCAGCATAGTCCCTTGTAAGGCCAGGCGTCCGTCACTCGCTCAAGGCCACGCGTTATATGCCTACCGCTTCGCGTGTCGCCGTCGGTACATCCGACAGTGGGCTGCCGCACGCCTGCCTGAGCCTTTTTAAATAATTTTGACAACGTCATAACGGATCGACCTAAAAACAATTGATTTTCCTCCGATTTGCTCCTGTTTCCCTTTTGATTATTTATTTGCGCGGAATTTTATTAAAATTAAAATTATTTCGCGGTTACGCGGTTTCGGATATTTTCGACACTAAAATTTAGTCATCGGGATTTCAGGGAAGGAAAAATGCATCTATCATTTTATTAAACTGAAACATATTTGATCAACAAATAAAAAATATTTGTTTTTCTATATTCCTTTATATCATAGGTACAAACATAGGACATTCGCTTTCTTCAAAAAAATGATTAATTTTATTAAGTAGCCTAACTGACGGACTTCTTTTATTTTTAACCGACTTCTGAAAAAGGAGGAGGTTCTCAATTCAGATGTTTGTTTGTTTGTTTTTTTTTTATGTTTGTTCGGGCATAGCTCCGTCGCTTGCCAACCGATTTGAAAAATTATTTTTTCTTGGAAAGGGTATACTTCCCAAATGGTCCCATGAAAATTTTATCGAAATCGGACAAGCCGTTTCTGAAAAATCAACAAAAGTCTAAAAAAAATATTTACATTGATGATCTTTCCGTTTACTCTGCATTGTGTTTTTTGTCCGCGCGTTTTTAGTTTTTTGTAGTTGACATTTTGGCTTTTATAACTAGATTAATTACAAATTGACCCACTAAAAAGCGCGAAAATAAAAACTTTTTTGCAAAAAATAAAACCGACTTCCATATCAAAACACTACAAAGCCAAAAATAATTTTAATTTCGGAAGGCGGTGTGAAAAAAAAGAAAATACAAAACCAATAACACCGACTACCGAAATTAAAATTATTTTTGGCTTTGTAGTGTTTTGATATGGAAGTCGGTTTTATTTTTTTGCAAAAAAGTTTTAGGAGTTAATGTTGTTTGTAATCTATCTTATATATATATAAATCAATAGCTATTCGTTAGTCTCGCTAACACTCGAGTGTCTGTGTATCCTCTCATACAGGGAAGGTATAAAAGTCGAGAAAATAAAAAAGAGTCAGACTCGCCCATGAAGGGTTCCGTAGTAACTACGCCAAATAACTTTGTTTTTCATAGTGTTTGTATGAATTACAAAGTTATGTTTTAGGAAATATGCTGTATCTCAAAAACTGATGACCAGATCTCGTTCAAACCAATTTTCGTTGAAAGTATACATTAAGATCCAAAGCATATAGTTTTTTTTAGATTTTTCACTCCATTATTATAGAAGTTAGGGTGGGGGACACATTTTACCACTTTGGAAACGTGTATCTTTTAAACGATTAACTTTATGAAAAAGTGGTTTTAGAAACTTCAATGTAATGTTTAAAGACCTGTCTATAGATACCACACCAATATAGGTTTCATGAAAAAAAAAATCAGTTTCAGTTCCATGTATGAGGAGCACCTCCCTTTATTTTAAATATTTTTAATTTTTTTCTTAAAATCGGAAAGCGGTTCACAGAATACATCTACCTACCAAGTTTCACATGTATAGTACTAATAGTTTCGGAATAAAATGGCTGTGACCTACGGACGGACGGACAGACAGACATGACGAAACTATAAGGGTTCCGTTTTTTGCCATTCGGCTACGGAACCCTAAAAAAGGTACGAAGTTCGCCGAGTCAGCTAGTTTATAAAATAAACTTCGCCCATGACTTTGTCCGCGTCGATTTTGGAATAATTGATACCCTATAGTACTTAAAACTTCGTACGTAAAACTTCGTTACGCAATTACGAAGAGAACAAACCAAAAAAAAAAGTCATGATACTATGTAATGAACAAGGGAACGGATTGCGTCAAACACTCAATCAATTACTGGGATCAGACTACACGGTATTCTCGTATATAAAATCAGGTACTACATTGAGAAATCTCATCAATACAGCTAGATCCGAAATTGCTACATTCAACATGAATGATTATGTTATTATTGTTGGAGGCTGCTATGAACGCAACCCGTATGATACAGAAATGTGCCTACATACATGGCTATCATCCATTTCGAACACAAATATAATTATAAGTGAAGTTCCAACAAATAAGTACCTCAATGAAGCAAAACTCAACTATATAATAATAATAATAATATTCCACAACGCCATCTAGTCCCAAACTAAGCAGAGCTTGTGGTATGGGTACTAGACAACTGATAAACATACATATATATTTCTAAATACATACATATTATAGATAAATTACACCCAGACAAAGAACAAATGACCGTGCTCATAACACAAACATTTGTCCTAGGTGGGAATCGAACCCACGACCTTGCGCATAGCAGTCAGGGCCACTGACCACTATACCAACGGGCCTGTTATGCTAAGGTTTGTTTGTGGAAAGTATGACAATGTTGTTTTTATGGATTTGTATTGCACTAGACATAGGCCGCGGAGAACACATTTTGGACTTAGCCTATGCAGGTCTTTACTAAGGGAAATCTTGCACTTGGACTACAAGTACAAATCACAAGAATATCAAAAATTATTAACCATACAAAATAAATATAAATATATTGATAAATCTGTACAAACTGACTTTGCAAACTATAACAATAAAATAAAGACTGGAGAGATACAAGAACAATTGTGTAGTAATAACCCATCTAGTAGTGTCAATCAACCATTGGAAGATAATTCGGATTGCAGCGACTTTTTTCGTGACTAAATACCTAAATGTTCTACACCAAAATATAGCGAGTCTGCTTAACAAATCTGACAACCTCTCAATCTTAATGAACTGTCTGAAAAGGGCCAGTCTGTGGATGTACTATGCATAACGGAGCATTTTATGGTGTCAGGCCAAGAAGACCACCTTGTAGTACCAAATTATAGATTGGCTGCATGTTTCAGCAGACCAAATAGTAAAAGAGGCGGCTCTTGTATTCTCGTTCGGTCTGGACACTTATGGAAAGAGTTACCAGAGGTCTCTGAACTCTCATTATCTAATGTAGTAGAGTGCTGTGCAGTGGAACTGACAAGCTATAAAATTGTCATAGTATGTATATATAGAGTACCAAAATAGACTGCAAAGCCAGACTTGTATTGATAATTTTGCCTACAATTTCGAGAAAAAATGTAAGACGGAAGTGTTAGAATTTGGCTTATCGGATCACACTGCGCAGGTGTCCTGTACGAATGAACTGTGTTCTGAGATATTGGTATAAATTACAACGGGACTTCAGTCCAGATAATATTATTAAGTTTAGAACCTGCCTTGATAAATTAACTTTCTCTGAAATCTATGAAAATGATGATCCAAATGATGCATTTAACTCATTTATTGAACAATTTAAATTATTTTATGACTTGTGTTTCCCACATAGACGTATAAAAATTCCAACTAACAGAAAACCCAAATGGATATCACGAGGCCTGAAACTATGTAGTTACAAAAAGAGGCAATTATTATGGGCATCTAGACTTCAACCTACTCAAATAAATAAAACAAAATATTCAAAGTACTCAAACTTGCTTAAAAAAATAATTCAACTGACAAAAAAATCTCAAAATAACTACAATATTAAGACTTCTGATAATAAAAGCAAAATGACATGGAAAATAATAAAGAACCCTAAATTACATCTACCCAATGACTCAATAAATACAATACTTATAGATAATAATAAAACAATAAAAAAACCTCAATTAATTGTTGACAAATTTAATGACTACTTCATTGAAAAAATTGTGTCCATACCAGGAGCAGGTAAAAAACCGACCGTAAATATATTAAACAAACAAAAATCTATGTTCATGGCCCCTTGTCAACCAATAGATATATTCAACATTATAAAAGGTCTCAAAAACACCAATAGCGTAGGGCATGACGAGATTTCAACTAAGATCATAAAACAAGTCGCCGATTTAATATCTAAACATTTGAGTCATATTTTAAACCTGTGTATCAGTCAGGGTGTTTTTCCTGAACATCTGAAGATATCCATTATAAAACCTATATTTAAAAAAGGGAATAAACAACTTATGCAAAACTATAGGCCCATTGCTCTTTTGCCAACTTTTGCCAAAATATTTGAAAAATATATATACACACATCAAAAGTGTCTAGGGATCAAGCATTTTTATGCGGATTTCTTGAGATTGAGATGTGGCTTTGTAATAAATTTATGATTTTATAAATTTATATGGATCCTTTTTGGTGCATTTCATAATTTGAAACAGGAACTGTTAATCAAATTCGAGTAAAAGATGAAAATCAGCTGTCAATATTTTCCCTATAAAAACATACAACGCATTGAAGATATTATTAGTGCTACTGTTTCCCTACTACTGATTAAAACCAACGTTATTATGGAGCGGCGACGTCATTTAAGCAGGGAAGAAATGCTCAGAGCCGTGGGAATGAGAGAAGCTGGTTCCCGGCAACGTACTGTGGCTTTAGCTCTGAATACAAGTCAGAGTGTTATCAGTCGACTTTGGACACGTTACCGAAGCACTGGTACCGTGGCTGAGCGCCATGGAGGACGGTATCGCTGCACCACACGGATACAAGACCGATACACTCAAATCTTAACTCGTAGAGCTCCAACAATAACCGCCATGATGTTAGCCGTGAGGCTTCATCACTCTTCAGGGAACTTAATTAGCGACCAAACAGTCAGAAACCGCTTGCATGAAGTGAACCTTCATTCCCGAAGACCGCTACGGGTACCACCTATAGCAATGCACAATCGTAGGATTCGATATCAATGGGCTCTTGAACACAGAAATTGGGCAGAAGAACAATGGCGTTTCGTGTGCTTTTCTGATGAGTCTCGTTTTGGTATGAGACCGGATACAAGACGTATACGATACTGGAGAACCCCTGGACGCCAACAGCGATTAAAATCCTGCCAGGAAGTCCATCCTTATAGTGGTGGAACCATCATGGTATGGGCGGGTATTTGGATCGGCGGAAGAACTGAGTTGATTTGGATCAGAGGCAACCTCAACGCTCAAATTTATGCTGAGACGATTGTATCTGACGTCATCGTTCCTCTACAAGTGCAAATCGGTCCCTTATTTCAGTTAATGCATGATAATGCACGACCGCACACCGCAAGAGTTGTAAGACAGACTCTCGCCGCAGCTAACATCAATGTCCTGCTCTGGCCTGCTCAGTCGCCAGACTTGAACCCGATTGAGCATGCATGGGATATGCTACAGAGAAGAGCTCTGCCGAATATGGAGGGTATCCAGTCGCAAGAAGACCTTTTTTTGTTGTTGCAACGAACATGGGCGGCCATTCCACAGCGTGATTTGGATGAACTCATTTTGAGTATGCCAAACCGATGTTCTTGTGTTGTTAGTGTCCGCGGTAGAAACACGGATTATTAATTGTTTAAGTTACCCAATAAAATTTTTAAGAAAACTGTTATTTCAGTCTTTTTTTCGAACTTTAATGTTAGTGGTTCAAATGTCAAAAATCCCTTTATTAGGAAAATGGCAAATTTCTTTATTAATGCAAAGGTGACTTGGTTTATCGTTACTGTGACAAACGAAAACACTTTATTTGATGAATCCTTAAAGAAAATTTTAATTAATATCAATCAGGAGAAAAGTTATTGCAAAAATATATGTTGATCCCTAGACACTTTTGATGTGTGTATAACGAACTATACAACTACTTAAACAAACAAAATATTCTTTGTAATGAGCAAAAAGGCTTTCGAAGAAATATGACAATAAATATGGCCATCTATGACTTTTTAAACAAAATCATGACTGATATTGATAGCAAAACACCAGTCTGTGCGGTGTATTGTGATATGACGCAAGCATTTGACTGTGTTGACCATAATATTTTAAGAAAAAAGCTCGACGCGTATGGTATACGAGGTAACATTCTGGACTTGCTAAGTAGCTACCTTTTTAACAGAAAACAATTTACTACACTAACAGACTTCAATTTTAAAACCAAAGAAGAAGTAATATACCTGTCCAACGGGCGCACAGTGTATTTTGGCGTCCCACAGGGTAGTGTATTGGGTCCTTTACTGTTCTTAATTTACATAAATGACTTGCCCAAGGCCATAGACTTCCCCATAACGCAATTTGCTGACGATAGCACAGTAACAATACCTTGCCATAAACAAGAATTATATGAAGCTGATGTGAATAACGCGTTAAATTCAATAATATCTTGGCTTAATAATAATAACTTAAAGATAAATCTCGGAAAAACTCAATTAATGCACTTTGGCCAAAAAAAAACTCACATTAAAATGCTCATTCAATACCAAAATAACAAAATTAATGCTGTCGATAGTGCAAAGTTTCTAGGTTTGTTAATTGACAGGCAACTTAACTGGAAGGAACACATTGAAGTGCTATGTAAGAAAATAAGTAGTTCGTCTTATGCTTTATATAAACTTGCACCAACAGTCAACACAGACGCACTACTCATGGCTTATCACGGTCTTGTTGCATCTGTACTAAGATACGGCATAATTTTTTGGGGAAACTCTACTAACAGAGAAACTGCATTCAAAGCGCAAAAGCGATGCATCAGGGCCATGTTCAGGCTTCAAATAACGGACAGTTGCAAACCTATATTCAAAAAGCATAAAATTCTGACACTACCGGCCTTGTATATTTATGAAACTGCCTTATTTGTTAAGTCAAATTTACACTTGTTTCCTCAAATATCTGATGTTGTTAAACGTAACAGGCGTAATGAAATGTTACGGGGACGGAGAGCCAATACTGCTCTGATGAGGAAAAGCATATTCTGCATAGCTCCTCAAGTGTACAACAAGATTCCAAAATCAATTAAAGAATCAAATTTATTAAGTTTTAAAAACAAGCTTAAGGAATTCTTGTGCAATAAATGTTATTACAGTTTAAATGATTATCTGAATGATACCTTAACATCCTAATTAAATTGTATTATTTTATATTTTTGGACATAATTTACTCTGACGTTGTACTTTGACATCCTAATTAAATTGTATTTTCTACATATTTTGACATAATTTACTCTAACATTGTATAAAATCTTGACATCTATTCAATTGTAATGTTATTATTATCCACTGAAAAATATTTTAATGTTAATTTTTAGTCATTAATGCTAAGCATGAACTTATCCATTTCAATTATATAAATGAATTATGTAAATACCAATATTTGCACGCCACATATGGCAGAATGTGAAGAAGCTATTAAATAATAATTTTAAGACCTTACAATGTACCATGTTCAGACAAATAAATGATTATGATTATGATTATGATTATGACTTAGCGATAATGCACCTTACTATCAATGAAAAATTGATTTGAATTGTATCAATAGTTCCGGAGATTACCCCCTACATACAAACTTACAAACAAATTAATCAAACTTTTGGTTTGATTAATTTGTTTGTAAGTTTGTATCACAAAAGGCCTATCACAAAAGGATATGTTTCATTTTCGGCCATCAGATGTACATTTATCGAAAAAGAGGAAAAAATACTACAAATTGGGGAAAAATATTATCTTGTGAATTTGAGCCTGATTTGTTGTGTACAAAAAATAATAGTTTTTCAATTATTGCCATGTTTTATTCAACATGGCGTCTCGTTTGCTTGCATACTTCATTCGTTCTGAAATCATGTCTCATCAAATCAATGTTATGTTGAAGATAATTAAAAAACGTGTGTATTCTTGTAGTGTTAAAAATAAATTACTATTATTCTCATGTACATATTTTTGAATAAACATAATTAAGTGTGATGATTTCATCGTTACAAAAATTTTTAGTGTCCATTTTTGAAATGTGTTTCTGAACGAATTCAAAATAACCACTATTGTGGTCTTGAAACTCTATCAGCCACTAGTCAGTCAGGTCCCAGCTAGTATAATAGTGTTCTCTGAGTTAGTTCTGATGAACAAAAACAAAACAACGTTAAATAAACGTCATTTTTACAACCTGTCATGGCTGTCATAACTCTTAGGACAAACGTCAAACATTTTTAATTTTTATTTTGTACATAAATACCATTTGATATTATGAAAAAAATGTAACTTTATTCTATTCAGGGGTAAGTTTCCCAGCTTTGCGGAAATGTACATGTTATGGCCGGAGCCCCATATAAAAATGAAACATCTCCGTTGGCAAGAAGTCAGGACTATCGTTACAGAAAATAATTTAAAAGCAGCATATATGTTTATTGTAGTTCTGACACAAATATAATAATATTTTTAGCGTTAATCCCAATCCCACGGGAATTCCGGCATAAAAAGTGGCCTTTGTTTTATTCCAGGATGTCAACTATTTACTAACGAAATTTCATTCAGATCCTTTCAGTAGTTTTTGCGTAAAAGAGTAACTAACATCCATACATCATATAATTATAATATTAATAAGATAGTAAAAAAATAAGATAAAATAACTTACCAAAGCACCGACCACTCTAGTATTATAATAATCAGGTAACAAAGTCTCGCAAATGGTTGCCAATAACCAGAATGCTTGTTCTTCTGGACAATATATTAGCAGTACTGACGCAACGATGTTCATTGCCTGGCAGTAACCAATCTGTGGGTTCTTTAGTGCGTACGCGCATAAGACGCGGCGGAGCGCTGAGATTCCTGAAATTCAAAAAGATAGCAGATTTAGAAATTGCAAAAGTAGCAGAGGGAAACGAATAAGGAGATTGGAGGACGAGCTCAGACTGACAGCAGGCCCTCATTGGAGGAGAGTGGCCCGGGGTAAAGATCAGTGGAAAATGCTAGAGGAGGCCTATGCCAAAAGGCAAGTGTGCCTTGTTGTGTGTGGAATTAAGAAATATCCTCTAACACTTTAACAAAAACAAAAAGAATTCAGGACAACAGGCTTCATTATTATAGCAGATGTATACTTATAAAACTTAGTATAATCAATATTAGTATCAGGGTAAACAAGATTTTGTTTATTCGGAACTAGTACTCACGCAGGGCTTCGCTCCCGTGGATTCTATCACGGTAAAAACATAACTCTCCTTTTTTGCAGTCGCGTAAAAAGTAGCCTATAACCTTCCTCAAGCTTCAAGCTACTTCCATACCAAATTGCATCCAAATCCACCCATTACTTTCGAAGATTAGCGCGTTCAAGCAAACAAACAAACAAACTTTTCCGCTTTATAATATTAGTATAGATGAGCCCACTCTTGACCTCGATCTCGCCTGAAGCGATAGATGAGGTCTACGATGAAACGAGCGAGCCCTGAAGATGCCTGTTTACTCTTGCTTTAAAGGTTGAAAGGTCTTAAGAGGCAGGGAACACAGAAGCCGGCAGAGAATTCCACAGCTCGGAAGTGCGCAAAATAAACCAGTCAGGTGAATTGTGTTTCCTGCCGGGGTTGTGGGAAAGTTCTAACGAGATTCCGCGGCCCCGGACCGCAAGGGCAACTGAAGGTACAAGTTGGGTTTTTAGTCAGTAGTAGACTGAAACTACCTTCCACTCGCAGAGCGGGAGGTAGTTTCATTTGATGAAAAATAATGAGGTGAATTGTGTTTAAACAATCTCCTGTGCCTCGTAAAGCTCGTTAAGCCATTGACCCCGGCTGTTTCGTACATCTTTGACATTCGTTACGGGTAGTCAGAAGCCAGAAAATATGACGCCGTCTAGCAAAGAGGTATTATGTTACCCAGCTACTGGGTTGCGTAGAGGCAGTCGTTCCATCTGAAGATTCGAATAAATATATTTCACAAATGAGGTTTATGTTTCCTGCGATGGTACGAATTTATACTTAAGTAGGCTGAATAAAACAACTATAAGCACTAAACGTTTTGGGAATACCTTCATTGTGCGTACGGCTATGGAGGGGAATTCCCTGCCGGAGTCTGTGTTTCCCGATAGCTATAACCTAGGGGTCTTTAAGTCAAGAGTGAATAGGTTACTTTTAGGTAAGCGTGCTCCATCTTCGACCACATCATCACTTACCATCAGGTGAGATGGCGGTCAAACGCGAAACTATTATCAATAAAAAAAAATGGCACCATATTTAGGGTTCAGTAAATATATGGCAAAGTAAAGTAAAGTCTTACCAACATCATTCTGGAAAGCTCTATGCTCAGGTAGAGACCGATGAAGATCCCTCTCGATCTCATCATTCGCCTGAGTCTTGGTTGAAAGTGCCTTATTCACAAGCCGTTCATACAAGCCTTTGTTTTGAGCTTTCTGCAGTATGGACCCTGAGAAAACGCTCCATAGTTCGCCTCGTAGGAGCTCTGGAATACCGCTGACTACAAGTTCGCTGCCGTCTGTCGTTTGGTACATGCTTACTCCTCGGCCTACTTCAGCCATGTGGTCTTCCCATTGTTTTTCCTGTAATTTCAGAAATTTTCTGTAGAGATGCTCAATTTCAGGGTGTTGGAAATTAGAACTTAAGAATAACTTTCACAAAAACCACACAATATAGTTTAAAATAATTATTAGCATATGTAGGCTAATAATTATTTGTTGTGTTTCAACTGCTGAGACACGGACCTCCTATGAGAACGAATGGGCGGGATAAAAAATAGTAAAAAAAATAATACGCTCAAGAAGTAGCGCATTTTACCTCTTTTCAGGTTACAAAATCTGTTCGAAAAGAAGTACGTGTGGGCTATAAATAATGAAAAATATATAGAATTTCTCAAAAAGAGTATTGATATTATAACTAACCTTTTTCTGCTGAATTTGTTTGATAGGCGAAGTCTGGTGCGTCCTAAACAGCGTCATAAGAGGCGGCTGCGGAGTCCATCCCTCGACCTCACTCTGTACCACTGCCTTAGTCGCCTTCTCCCTGTACACATCACTGCATATTGACGCATTTGAATTAGTACACGGAAAAGAAAACCTTAACTATAATATCCCAAAGTTGAAAATAAAAATCCGGTGTTAAAGATGTAGGCTGGAACATGCTGGGTTAGACGAAGGCGCCTGTTAAACAATAATGCATAGGCAACTGGAAAGTAAGAACATAGATTAAATGAGCTTATACATATAGTTATTGTAAAAACATTAAATTACATTCTGAATTAAGGTTTAGTTCGTTTGACTGAATTGGAAAATTAGTAACTGAACAAAATAAAAAGAAAGCTTTAAATTAAAAAAAGAACAAAATAAGTTAACGTAGAAATCGTCGAAAGATCGCTTAAGCAAGATTTGGTATAACACAAGTTAAAGTTCATAATATGATAAAACCGCTATTGTAACCATAAGTTAAGCATTATTTTTAAGCAGTTGTCGTAAAATTTTGGACTATAATATTTTCTGACAGCTCGTAGTCTAAAACAGTCCATCTATCGACTAAATGAGCATGGTAATGATTAAAGACACACAAGACTTACCTAATATTAGTCAACTCAACATGCAAATAGAACAACAGCAACTTACTTCGGCAACTTAGCAAGGAGTTCCGATATCTTATGGACCAAGAAGTCCCTGTCCGATATATTTCCGAAGAGGAATGAAGTGTGGTGAGCCGTAGTGATTAGGATACTGCCAGACTCTCCAGAACTGGTGGTTCCGCCTGAGTCTGCCCTTTCCACTTGGTGGACGTTGCGAAGAGGTATTGTGAGACGGACTAGGTTGCGGACCTAGGAAGATAAGGAAGGTTTTATTGAGGTGTCACAGCAGGCTATATCTTGCTTTTATTAACCTATGAACTTGTCGTTTTGCCGGACCGGCCATTTCAAGTGAAAATATTATTTTTTGGCTAAGAATTCTAATTTCAAATTAATTTTATTTTAAAAACGTAGAATTCTTTTTAAAATTAGTCATTTGTTTAAAGCCGGGTCCGCTGCGACGTGTTTTCGTGTTTGCAAACAGTATAACATTGTTTGCTAACAGAATATAGGCGTGGCTTAACAGTTTGGTTAGCAAAAACACAATAACATGTTTGCCGTCTCGAATGGATAACATCCCCCGCGTTCGCCTGCGGGGAGGGAAAGTGACGCATTTTGTATTCGCGCTCGCTAGAGGAAGACGGAATCGTTCGAAGAGTGTGTTGATTGTGTATGACAATTCTCTTTGGTTTGTGCTGGAATGGAATAAAGAAAATACTTTGTCTTTTAATACTTTGTTTTCTTCTCTATATCTGGTAAAATCAAACAAAACATCTAAAACTAAACAAAAACATTACAACAATTGGCGCAGCGGACGGGCGTTTTTACTAACATGTTTTGCTAACATGTTTTGTTAGAAAATTGGCGCAGCGGACCCGGCTTAATAGTTAGCGTTCTGTTTTCTTTTTATTTGAACATTTTTCGGTATCATGAATATGCTAAAAATTCGAGTAGGTAATTGTAGATTGTGAGTACCGTAAGCGTAAAATAAGCGTAAGCGGCACAACCTAGGCGTGTGTATAGTTCTCGTCATGTAAGTTGGCAAGGTTTTGGCGTAGTGGGGGTAAGTACGCGCATCGTGCACTTAGTGAAAGAAAAAAGTGGTCACTTTTACTGCTTACCATTATTCTATGGTTATTGCCATCATTTATTTTTAATCATGTCTGTTCAGAAGAATGTTAAAGAAAGAAGAGGATTTCATTCGTTAATTCGGTATTATAAATAAAATAGATATAATACATAAATACTTTTAAAAGTGAAAAAGGTATTTAAAAAAACATTAAAAATAACATGTTCTCGTCGTTAATTAATAAAACTGCTACCTTTTTTATTCTTCTTTTTTCTCGGTGTCCTAAAGACAGTGACGAATTCGGAATTTCAACCTTCCTTAACTATAGTGTCTAACTGTTCTTTCTGACGTTTTAGTAATCTGCGTAAAACGGTCTTTGGTCCTGGCATTGTAATCAACGTAACGAAAACTAAATTTAAAACAACAACTCGTAACAGAAACAAAGGGTACAACTTTCGTGTACGCAAGTGTATTCGGGAGCAAATTGAAAAAGAGCAAATTGTTTGTTTTTTTTTTTTTTTTTTTTATGTTTGTTCGGGCATAGCTCCGTCGCTCGCCAACCGATTTGAAAAATTCTTTTTTTGTTGGAAAGGATATACTTCCCAAATGGTCCCATGAAAATTTTATCGACATCGAACAAGCCGTTTCTGAAAAATCAACAAAAGTCTAAAAAATATATTTACATTGATGATCTTTTCGGTTACTCTATATTGTGTTTTTTGTTCGCGCGTTTTTAGTTTTTTGTAGTTGACATTTTGGCTTTTATAACTAGATTAATTACAAATTGACCCACTAAAAAGCGCGAAAATAAAAACTTTTTTGCAAAAAAATAAAACCGACTTCCATATCAAAACACTACAAAGCCAAAAATAATTTTAATTTCGGAAGGCGGTGTGAAAAAAAGAAAATACAAAACCAATTACACCGACTACCGAAATTAAAATTATTTTTGGCTTTGTAGTGTTTTGATATGGAAGTCGGTTTTATTTTTTTGCAAAAAATTTTTTTTCAGTGGGAGAATCATCAAATGACGCCTCCCACTTTGGATGGAGCCGAAGGGCGTTTCAGACTTCTACTGAGAAAAAAAACCACTCTGTTTCGTCAGCTGCACTTGCGTTCCGGTGACGCGGCATCTCTTTACTTCGTTACGTACCTGCTGTGAGGAGAGATACCTAACCCATAGCATCCCCGATACGGTTATAATTTTTTTTTTATTGATAATAGGCTCGCGTTTGACCGCCTTGTCACCCGATGGTAAGTGATGATGCGGTCGAAGATGAAGCACGCTTACCTAGAAGTAACCTATTCATTCTTGATTTAAAGATCCCCAGGTTATAGCGATCAGAAAATACAGACTCCGACAGGGAATTCCACTCCCTAGCCGTACGCACAATGAAAATATTCCTAAAAAGTTTTGTCCGTATGGGTGGGATATCCAATATGTAACGATGGCGCATCGCCGTTTCTCTTGTAGTCCGATGATGGAACGGGCTTGTTAGAATGGGCTTGTTGGAATTAGCACTCCCCGAAATGTAACCGATACACTTGCAACTCCTCGCCTATGTTCAAATCTACTAGCTACTGCCGAAAAGGTAGCCTATGTTACTCTCTAGTTCTTCAACTATCTCCACGCCACATCGCATCGATCCGTTGCTCCGTTTTGACGTGAAAGAAGAACAAACAAACACAATTTCGCATTTATTATTAGTATGTATTCTTAGGGCCTACTCATTGGCACGAGCTATCTAAAATGCAAAAGATGCAACGATAATATAGTTATCGTGAGACAAAGATAACAAGTATTGATAAAAGGTTTGATTGACAATTTATAGTCCTTTACGACCCATGAGTCTGTTTATTAACGCCGCAACTATGGCACTACACTGTGCATAAATATTTTTCTAATTAAAATTATTTTTTATTTAAATGGAATAGGCTTATATTTTCACTCGTTAATTATGGTTGAAAACTTGTCTTCAAGTCATTAGGTATTATTTGATAATGGAAATATAAATTTAATTAAGACTTACTAACGACTTTAACTATTACAAAATAAAACCAAAACTCGCGTTCCAAAACATTTTGAAGTCGTTATGACTTAAGGACAACACAAGTTGTATAAACATTACTTCTGACTCACAAGAGCAATGATAACAAACTTGGTACAACATATAGCTCATAACTATTTGCACATTATATTCTGCAAGTGCTAAATGAACATAACATAATCCTTATTCCGTTCGAACAAGGTCGATAATTGCTCGTTTATAAAGTATATACATCGGTAGGTATTGCATTTCATAATAATAATTATGCAATTGTATTAATATTGCTTTTATAATGGTGCATTGAATGGCATTGCATTGCTATCTTTATTTATTGAACAACTATAAACATGCATCGAGTTTGAAGTTTTTATACAATTATAAGATGTGACAGAACTCAGCGAGGGAAGGTTTAAATGCCATATTAAACGTGTCCTTATGAAAAAAGCATATCTATATATATATATAACTCAAAGGTGACTGACTGACTGACTGACATAGTGATCTATCAACGCACAACCCAAACCACTGGACGGATCGGGCTGAAATTTGTCATGTAGGTAGATGTTATCACGTAGGCATTCGCTAAGAAAGGATTTTGCGAAATTCCTACGGGATCGGGATTTACACGGGAAAAACTTCCCACAAAGGCGAAGCCGCTGGCACAAGCTAGTCAGATATAAGATTAAGGACTACATTGAAGGTATGACTGCTTAGCAATGATTCTTTCTACACATGTGACTTCCCAGGCTTATTCTGACTGTGTTATTGTAAAAAGGTCTATTAACAACTCCACCTTTTGTGTGCATACTTGTTGTTGTTAATTTATTTTACTTGTATTTTTTTTTTGTGCTTTGCTTTAGGTTATTACCAGTTTTGTAAAGCTCATTTTAAAATTGAATGTGAGAACACTATAGACTCTGAGATTCATTTCTGATTAGTTATATGGATTACCTATTCTTCTAAGTGTATTACATTGTACTGTCCTCTCATACCTAAAGAAACAGATGTATTATGCAAAGATTGTGAAAATCAATTATTTTTGAAACGACCAATTTCGAACAGTGCACTAACTTCTGATGTTTTATAAGTGAAATAAAACATTTTTGATTTTGATTTAGAAGCATTTTGCCTTACAACCCACACATACAGTGCGATTCAACTATGAATATGATCAACTTAGCGCCAACTTGTGACGTCATAGCTGTAAAATCGAACAAGTTGGTTAGTGTGAGCAAAACAAAAATGTATTTACAAATATTTGAGCGGAATAGCGGATTAGTCCACTTTCCTTATTTTGGTGACAAACGCGAGGCTTCCGGGCCTTTGCGCCATGCGTTCTATTTACTTTCAGGCGAATTGGTGCCAACAATGAAAATAAGAGAGATAATTATGGTTTAAAAAAACTAATTATGACTTTAAATAATTAAATATGATATTTAAAACAGATGTAAGACTCGGTTAACCAGTAAACAAACCGTTATTAATTTTCGAAAATAAGTTTTCTTAGCAAACCTTACTTATGACAGATAGAAACATAAACAATCCTATTCTTTTTTGAAACGCATAGTATAATATTATATTATATAAAGCTAAATTACCACTGACTGACTCACTCACTCACTGACATAATTGTTCTCCCAGATGGTGGATGGGGAGGTGGGTATATTTTGACAGATTCGTAAACAAGTAACTCTCAAACCTACGGGAAAAGTGCCAAACCTCCCCTTTTCCCCCCTTCTCCCCCCTCCCTATCTTATCTCGGAAACTACGAGACCCCTATTTTTTTTTTTACGGATTCGTGTAGAGGAGGCTCGGTAAAGTAAAAACCATCTTTCAAAGTCCCCCCCCCGCCCCCCTTTTCACCCCCTTTAGGCGTATCTCGGAAATTAAGAGACTTGGAACATTTTTTTTTTCAGATTCATTTAGAGGGGCAATGCTTTAGTCAAAATACTTCTGGAACCCCCCCCCCCCCCCATTACCCCTACCCCCCCCCCCACTTTTTTTTTTTTCTTTTTTCTCAAGCACGCGAGGTGCTTGCACCTCGCGCAACACGCAAATACTAAACCCCCCATCACCCCTCCACTTTTTTTTTTCACAAGCACGCGAGGTGCTTGCACCTCGCGCAACACGCAAATGGGCGGATTTCCCGGACGTTGTTCGTGACGTAGTGTAATTCCACAATTTACAACAATCTTTTTTTTACTGATTGTGTGTTCTAATTGATTTATTATTAATTATTATTTATGACACTGTAAATCTGTAGCCACAATATTTATTTGTTTTTGCGTAATCTCAATTCAAATTTGTACTCGGTCAATAAAGAGTCCCATTACATCACGAAAATAAGTTGTTGTCAAATAAAAGCTAGCCAGTAATATTTTTTGCAGCATTTATTAATTGAACACTTATAATATTCAGTCTTATAAAAAGTAATCACTTAACGATAAATCCACTCAATTCCATATAATTCGGTCCTTAAATAACTTTACGTCACTTTTGCGTACTTGTCGCTTCACAAAAATGTCTTTTTATTGGTACATTCATATGGCACGTTGATACATTTAGGAAAAACTTAAATATAAATCTCCTATTTTTCATTAAATATAATTTTCCTTACATTGAATAAAGAGTTGTAAGAATTATTGAAGCAAAATAGCACAACAAAAAAAAGGACACATGACGTAAATGGAATGTGACGTGACGTATAAGAACTATTAGGCTCAGTTTCCATGGCATCATAAAAAAGGACAATATAGATGTATTTTATGTATTAAATTAAGATTGACAGCCATTTACTATACATAATTAGAAATATTATGTTTTGATGTAACAAATAAATTCTCAAAAACATAAAAGGTAAATTCTCAAAGATAACTCAAATTGTTTAGGAACGTATTAAAATAATACTAATCTAAATATATATAACTCGAAGGTGACTGACTGACTGACTGACTGATTGATTGACATAGTGATCTATCAACGCACAGCCCACTGGACGGATCGGGCTGAAATTTGGCATGCAGGTAGATGTTATGACGTAGGCATTTTGCCGCTAAGAAAGGATTTTGCGAAATTCCCACGGGATCGGGATTTACACGGGAAAAACTTCCCACGCGGGCGAAGCCGCTGGCACAAGCTAGTAGCTTATAAAGTCTAAGGAACTCAGAACAAAATTTCCCGTTAGCACCCCTGGTGGTTCAATTTGGTGATATTAGTGGGAATAAACTTACAACAAGACAACAAAAAGTAACACTGTTAAGACCGTCTACGACTCTACGTCGTACGGCATTTCAAACAAACTTTCAAGTCCTTATTTTTCGAAATGACGATACCGATTTTAATGACACTTCATACGCATCAGCAGGATACATAGATCTAAAAATTATCGAAAAATAGTGTTACAGATAATTTAAACCGATTTTAATTTTTCCATAGAAACAGATTTCCAATTACTTTTATTTAAATAAGACATTTTGAAAATGTTCTCTGATAACTTTTTAGATCTATGTATCCTGCATAAGCGTATTAAGTTTTATTAAAACCGGTTCAGTCATTTAAAAAAATAAGCACTTGAAAGTTTGTATGAAATACTGTACGGCGTACATGCTCTTAAACTAAAAATACTTTTCAAAAATCGAAATAAAAAAAATATTCTTCCATGTTAAACTAAAAACATTTCTCAAAGATGTAAGAAATTAAACAAAAAAAAAAACGTTCAAATCGTAGTAAAAAAAGTCTTCTAAATACGTACACTAAAATCAATTTTTCAAACAAACAAGGCAAATGAAGTCGAAAAATGTTGTACCACTGCATGAAAAGCACACCCATTTTTTGCAAACCATGGATTGTACC
Source organism: Tholera decimalis (assembly GCA_943138885.2). NCBI lineage: Eukaryota > Metazoa > Arthropoda > Insecta > Lepidoptera > Noctuidae > Tholera > Tholera decimalis. The sequence goes on along the minus strand of OW964556.2, from coordinate 32,925,321 downwards.
ATTCTTTGAAGAATAAAAGGCCGGCGAGTCCTGCATACATTGCAAGGAAAGGTCCTCGACGAAGACCGCCTTTCAGTCTTGTTAGGAGCCAAAGCCAAATGATTTACCCGACTTGATAATAGAATCCTTGCTCGTTTGGCAGGCGAATTTACTTCGGAGGTTGGTCGGCAGTCAACAGGCGTCGGTTTTAAAATTTTAACTCTCTTTGCGGGCAGGAAGACTTCGGATGGTTTCTCAGCAGCAGAAGGTTTTAAAGTTATTTGCTTGATATGCGGTGCGACTTGGAGATGATCATTATCTAAAGGTTCAATTTGGGAGTAAGTAGAAATTGGTTTTGAAAAAAAAGAGCCATTCTATTATAGAAAACGTTAATATATAGTGTTCAGGACTACAATAAGGCCAGTGCAACGGTAACTGGACTGTCTGAACTTGTCCACGATTCGTGGAGCCCTACCGTTGCTTTCAACAATAATAAACAAAAGGCTCTTCGGCCTACAAACCATACATACAAATAACACTTACCTGAGCTGTAGACGGCAACCAGGATCTGCTTGATCACGTCCAAAGTGTTTGTGTGTATAAGTAGGTGAGTAATTGAAAGTGTGATGTAAGTCACGTGTTCTAGAACGTTCACAAGGCGCCGATCTCCAGATGGCGCGGTCCAGACAGCATCACAGCCCAAACTCGCACCGGATTGAAGCTATTTATCACTACTTATTTCCAACAAAAGCGCGTGCCACGCGGTGGCGACAAACCGGCGATAAGTCCAAAAATATCCCAGGGTTTTCGTCAATCCGGGATTACAACTTCAAACAATAGTTAATCGCGACCCAATTATCGGTTGCAACCGGCGATTCCAAACGATATTTTACCAATTACAATTAAATCAACAGGTCCAACGCGGACATTTTTTCCAACCGGAAACAAAGAGTATCTGTCAAGTCAGAGTTATGTCAAGCCCACAGATAATTAGTGTTGCCAACCAAAAAGGTGCGTTCCATTTCACATATCGGACGGAACATCTATATGTTCCGTCCGATATGTGAAATGGAACGCACCTTTTACACGATACACGATATTTGACAAATGCTTGTACTGTTTGGACGGACCTGCTCAAATCTGTATGATTCTGTCCTTTAAAGGGCGCCACAGGCAAAAACCTACATGGCTCTCATATGATTTGATTACTACACATTGTATGGACTTTAAAAGAGACGTTGACCTCTGAGTTTGTTTCAGTGTTTCTTCTCAGAGTAGTCAGTTAGGAAACACTGGCCTCATCTAGCTTACATTTACAAAAAAAAATGACGTGTAAAAGTGTTACTTATAACCCATTTGCAAAATAAACATCATTATTTCATTATTTCATTAATAAATAACCAACCAAAAATTCTAATTCCATTAGTCAATCATATATACGCTGCCTATGAATTCCATTACGTCACATTTCGGAATCCCTTATACAACACGTTACGTAATGGATGTGACGTATATCTACCGGTCGTGAATCAAATGATATTTATGTGAAAATGATGAAAAGCTAACAACCTACAGTTACTTATTATGAATAATGATAAATTTTAAAGTAAAGACCCAAAAAGAAAACAACGGTAAACACTTACATACCTTCAAAAGTACCCGTTTGTAATGGAGTGAAGATTTTCGACGCGTGACGGACCACCACTTCGGGTGAGATTTTTTATTGTTTTTTAGTTATACTGGCTGTCAAATTGAAGTTTGATGGTTGTTTAAGGTATGATAATGTTGCCTTGTTTTAGCATTAATCCTAATACGGTAGACTTTTTACTCAAACTCAACAAAAGTGTCGTTACGTATTGTGGAATTTCCGCACGACCGTATTTCAGAGACGGCAAATATTTTACTTTATTTAATGTTTTTCAATCTAAACGTCTTGAAATAAAGTTAAATTTCACATTTCGAACATATGACCTTTTCAAAAAATGTTTAAGTTGTAACCAATCAGAGACAATGTAAAAAATAATTTTGATTTGAAACATTGAACTGGGTGTGGGCACTTGAAATTTTCCATTTTTTTATTTCTGTTTTGTCGAATTTGTTAAAAATGCATAATTATTACTATCGTATAAGAACACTTTAGTGAGAATAAGGTTTGCTTTATTGCTCTATGTAAAAAAAAAAGACATGTTGTAAAGTAAGTTCTACTGATAAACTGAGTCAGAAGTCGTAGGACACAGTTATTTTCGGCGAACAACGTCCGAGAAATCCGCCCAAATACTTGATTTAGAGGGGCAATGCTTTAGTTTTTTTCACAAGCACGCGAGGTGCTTGCACCTCGCGCAACACGCAAATACTAGTAATCTATACTTATAATAAATCTGTAGAGAGGTCAATTCTGTACATGAAATATATTTCCAAAATAACTATCAGGGGGTGATTAAGGATCGATACTCATGCCAAAAATGCAATCAGTTAAATTTTTGTCTGTCTGTCTGTCTGTCTGTCTGTCTGTCTGTATAACCGTTATAGAAACAAAAACTACTCGACGGATTTTAACGAAACTTGGTACAATTATTTTTCATACTCCTGAGCGGGTTATAGTATACTTTTCATCACGCTGCAATCAATAGGAGCAGAGCAGTGAAGGGAAATGTTGGGAAAACGGGAGAAGTTACTCCATTTTTTAAGCTTCCGTCGCGTGTGCAACCTTAATGGTTAAAGCTACACAAATCATTTCATGACGGAAATGTTCTCCTTAAAATTATATAAAAAATATCCCACGACAGCATATGTCTAACTTTTGTGGTTGACTCACAATAACACGTGTAACTCCCGATAGCTTAGCAGTTCGAAGCTTTCTGATTATAATATTTGTCTACTCTTACGTTTATAACACTCTCAGTCACCCCTAATTGAAAAAGTTAACATTATTAACTATTCCATAAAAAAATTGGCCAAGTGCGAGTCAGACTCGCCCATGAAGGGTTCCGTAGTAACTATAATATAATATGCAAATTTATTTGACGAAAAAAAAACCTTACAAATTTCTTAAAACTAGCTTATTTACATTTTTTACAACTGCGCCAAATAAATTTGTTTTGAAAAAAAAAACCTTACAAATTTCTTAAAACTGGATTTTTTACATTTTTTACAACTGCGCCGAATAAATTTGTTTTTCATAGTGTTTGTATGAATTACAAAGTTATATTTGCGTGCTGTATCTCAAAAACTGCTGAACTGATTTCGTTCAAACTAATTTTGGTTGAAAGTTTATATTAAGATCTACAGACATATATTTTATTTAGATTTTTCACTCCATTATTATAGAAGTTAGAGGTTGTGTCCGCCACACACACATTTTACCACTTTGGAAGCTTATATCTTTTAAACGATTGACTTTATGGAAAAGTGGTTTTAGAAACCCCGATGTCGTTTTTAAAGAACTGTCTATAGATACCACACATGCATCGATTTCATGAAAAAAAAATATTTTCAGGTTTAGTTCCATGTATGGGGAGCCCCCCTTTATTTTAAATATTTTTTAATTTTTTTCTCAAAATCGGAAAGCGGTTCACAGAATACATCTACCTATCAAGTTTCACATGTATAGTCCTAATAGTTTCGGAATAAAATTGCTGTGACAGACGGACGGACGGACAGACAGACAGACAGACAGACGGACAGACATGTCGAAACTATAAAGATTCCGTTTTTTGCCATTCGGCTACGAAACCGTAAAAAGAATCATATAAATCGGTATAGAAACACCAAAGTTATTCATGAAATACGCTTATAATAATACGCCATCGCGCGTGAATACTGAATCATGCTATAATGATTATTTTTGAGAATCGGTCGCCGCGCTCGACGCGTCTCGCGGTCGAAGCGTTCTCTAGGTACTTAAGCCTCATGTGAACGTGATCTAAACAATATTACCAATACATTAACTTACGCTGACGGAGTCGCGGGCACAGCTATATTGTTGAATGCTTCAAAATCGGGGTTAAATTTAACGTTAGCCCAAAGTAACTATTCCACGCGGACGAAGTCGCGGGCAAAAGCTAGTATTATATAAAGCTCGATTATCACTCACTCACTGACATAATTGTTCTCCCAGATGGTGGATGGGGAGGTGGGTATATTTTGACAGATTCGTAAACAAGTAACTCTCAAACCTACGGGAAAAGTGCCAAACCTCCCCTTTTCACCCCCCTTCTCCCCCCTCTCGATCGTATCTCGGAAACTACGAGACCCGTATTTTTTTCTTTTTACGGATTCGTATAGAGGAGGCTCGGTAAAGTAAAATCCATTTTTCAAAGTTGCCCCCCTTGCCCCCCTTTTGGCGGATCTCGGAAATTAAGAGACTTGAAATTTTTTTTTTTTCAGATTCATTTAAAGGGGCAATTCTTTAGTCCAAATAATTGTGCACCCCCCCCTATCCCCCCTCCCCATCACCCCCACCTTTTTTCTTTTTTTATTAAAGAAAGCACGCGAGGTGCTTGCACCTCGCGCAACACGCAAATACTAAACACCCCCCATCTCCCCCATCACCCCCCCCCCTTTTTTTTTTACAAGCACGCGAGGTGCTTGCACCTCGCGCAACACGCAAATACTATATAACGCTAAATTACCACTCACTCACTGACTGACTCATTGACATAATTGTTCTCCCAGATGGTGGATGGGGAGGTGGGTATATTTTGACAGATTCGTAAACAAGTAACTCTCAAACCTACGGGAAAAGTGCCAAACCTCCCCTTTTCCCACCCCTTCTCCCCCCCCCCCCCCCTATCGTATCTCGGAAACTACGAGACCCGTATTTTTTTCTTTTTACGGATTCGTATAGAGGAGGCTCGGTAAAGTAAAAACCATTTTTCAAAGTCCCCCCCCCACCCCCCTTCTCCCCCCCTTTAGGCGGATCTCGGAATCTAAGAGACTTGGAACATTTTTTTTTTTCAGATTCATTTAGAGGGGCAATGCTATAGTCGAAATACTTCTGCAACCCCCCCCCATCACCCCCCCCCTTTTTTTTTTTTTTAACAAGCGCAACACGCAAATACTAAACACCCCCCATCACCCCCCCACTTTTTTTTTTTTACAAGCACGCGAGGTGCTTGCACCTCGCGCAACACACAAATACTTGATTTAGAGGGGCAATGCTTTAGTTTTTTTCACAAGCACGCGAGGTGCTTGCACCTCGCGCAACACGCAAATACTAAACCCCCCATCACCCCCCCCATTTTTTTTTCACAAGCACGCGAGGTGCTTGCACCTCGCGCAACACGCAAATACTAGTTATACTATATAAAGCTAGATTACCACTCACTCACTGACTCACTCACTCATTGACATAATTGTTCTCCCAGATGGTGGATGGGGAGGTGGGTATATTTTGACAGATTCGTAAACAAGTAACTCTCAAACTTACGGGAAAAGTGCCAAACCTCCCCTTTTCCCCCCTCCCTATCGTATCTCGGAAACTACGAGACCCGTATTTTTTTTTTTACGGATTCGTATAGAGGAGGCTCGGTAAAGTAAAAACCATTTTTCAGTCGCCCCCCCCCCCCCCCTTTTGGCGGATTTCGGAAATTAAGAGCCTTTGAACATTTTTTTTTTCAGATTCATTTAGAGGGGCAATGCTTTAGTCAAAATACTTCTGCAACCCCCACCCCATCAACCCCCCCTTTTTTTTTTTGTTTTTTTCACAAGCACGTTAGGTGCTTGCACATCGCGCAACACGCAAATACTAGTTATACTATATAAAGCTAAATTTGACAGATTCGTAAACAAGTAACTCTGAAACCTACGGGAAAAGTGCCAAACCTCCCCTTTTCCCCCCTCCCTATCGTATCTCGGAAACTACGAGACCCGTATTTTTTATTTTTTTACGGATTCGTGTAGAGGAGGCTCGGTAAAGTAAAAACCATTTTGCAAAGTCCCCCCCCCACCCCCCTTTTCACCCCTTTAGGCGGATCTCGGAAATTAAGAGACTTGGAACATTTTTTTTTTTCAGATTCATTTAGAGGGGCAATGCTTTAGTCGAAATACTTGTGCAACCCCCCCCCCATCTACCGCCATCACCCCCCCCTTTTTTTTTTCACCTCGCGCAACCCGCAAATACTAGTTAAGCTATAATTTTAATTTCACTTTTCTGATACTGTTATAATTAATGTCTTCATTTTGAACTATTTATTGCATCAAGTAATTTTTATTCATTATAATACACGGAAATAGAAGTTTGTTGCGTTACTTTTTTCCTAGCTACAACTCTTTTTGTTTCTGGTTGGGAAAATCATCGAATGACTTCTCCCGCTGAAGCGGAAGGGAGTATCAGACTTCTACTGACAAAAAACCCACCCTGTTCCTTCAGCTGCCCTTAAGTTCCGGGGCCGCGGTATCTCGTTAGAACATTCCCGCAACACCGGCAGCTACAACTCTAAGAAGTGATGACGCGTAATTTTATAAACCTATGTCGCATTACACACCAAGCAACTAACTTTTCTGATTATGTTTCGACAAAAACAAATAATGCAACTGGATACTCGCATAGTTATGTACTAACTCACACGTATAGAGCGTTACACGTACACAACGCCTTTTTTATAGAAATAAATTACTAAACAAAACGAAATAAATTATTACACGATTACTGCATTGAGCAAATCACCGTAGAAGACCTTTAGAGAATCAAAATAAAAAAGCTAAACTCACCCGACTATCAAAACAAATGAAGTTCTGCGAAAGATACAGCCTTCCCCAATTATGTCTCTTATTATAAGGAGTCCATAAGGTGCACTCTTCCGTGCCATCCAGCTTTTCGTTCTGTGGTAATCTGAACCTTAAGGTGAACAGGTTTGATTGCTTTCTAGCATCTAAATCTCTCTTTAGGAATGAGGGCTTCTTGGGTACGTTTTTGCTAAGTTTCGTCAATAGTTCCTTATCAATGTTGAATGATCCTGTCTTGTCGTCGATTAGCCTGAAAAAAATTTGAAATGTATAAATTATACGGATGATTCGAACAAAACAAGCGATTAAGTTTTGGAAGAGCCGAGGCTCTTAACACAGGCTTATTTTTTTATTATTTTTTTAAGAGAACTAGCAAAGAATTCACATTACTAGCAATCTTGTTAGCCCCTCTAACTAAGCTTAATTTGCTTAAAAGGAGCCTCTCCTATCACCAGTTGCTAAGATTAACCTGTTAAATGAATAAACCATTTTTAATTTTCATTCATTTTATAAGTCTATTCAAACTTAATGACGTCTAGGTCTGTGGAATTCGCCCCTTATTCGCTCAGCCCGATGAATTTGATACTGCGCTGCTCGACGACTCGTAGAGTATGCCGAAACGGCATAAGGTTTGATTTTACCTGTACAATTATACATCTACCTATTATTTTCTTGAAAACCAGCATGATGAATCTATTAGCTATGCGATTTTTTACGGCTTGTAACTTTGTTATACCGTAATGATAAAAAATTACAAAGGCGGACTTAAAACGCCTTTAGGCATTCTCTACCAGTGAACCATGTCACACATATTCTAAGTCACTACGGTGATGATGCGTATTGAAAGAGCACAGAGAGCTGTTTTAAAGGTCCTTGCAAAAAAACTTACGCTCTCTGCCAGGTCCTGACAGTCAGACAGTTATTCATATCTCAAAATTATAATACTCCAAAAACATACCCTGGTTCAAAATAATCCACACATATGTGTGAATGAGTGCAAAAAAACTTAACACTTGGCTAAAAACACTCCCTTATGACTCTACAGAAAACCTCGTGGAGGTAATATTTACACTCTGGCTAAAAACTCTCACTATATACGATTCCCATCAAACACAGAAGCAAAACACACACACACACACGCTTAAATAATCACGGCACGTAATATTATTGTTATAATAATGTATAATGTAATATTATTATAGTATAATTTTAACTAGGTATATGTAAGTATAATTTTCTTTTAATTCTATTTATTATGATTTATTTAATTTAATTCGTTTAATATTTTGCTATTTAAAAAAAAATTACTTATACCGTTTGTAAGCTGGAACAACCCTCCTCCCAACTTTTGCAGCTACCATCGTTGAATTGTTTGCTTGTATATTGTTTTTGTTTCAAATAAACAATTTTATTTTTTTATTTACTTCGTCTACAGTACATCCTCGACCCAGCCTCTTTCAATTAAAGTGTAGCCTGTTGTTGATAAGTTTTAACGCCTTCGACTTGAGTGTTTTACTATTGTCGAGCGAGACTATTGATTCGAGTGTAGCGGAGTAAATTTTCTTCAAAAGGACTCTATTATAAAATCAAATAACCAAACATACATACGCAACATCAAGCGTTAAAAAAACACTATCATATGTCATCCTATATTTAGATAAAAAGAACAAACCCCAACAAATCAATACAATTAAATCACACTGCTATCATTGTTGATAACAGCTGATTCATAAACAGCCGCCCGGTAGGATATGTTTTCAGTTTATCTACAAATTCATGTATTCTCAATTTCCTCCAATTATTCGCTATTTACACACCTCAATTGTTATGCACTAATTGTAATATCAAGCTCAGAATCGCTCGAGCCAAACGAACGATATAGGTAGGTTTTCACAATAAAACTAACCACCCGTCCAGGCTTGCATCGGTTCCAAATGATTCCTTCACCGTATAGCGGTCTTTCCATCAGTGCTAAGCGTGATAAGCGTACCAAAATCTTTATTTTTTCGAGAAGAAAATCATCAAATAACTCTTCCCGCCCTGGTCATGGCTTAAGGGAGAGTCAGACTTCTACTGACTAAAAACCCAACCTGCTCCTTCAGTTGTATTTGTGTTACAGTAAATTAGCAGGCAATGCCCCTATTGGCAAACCCGAAACAGATACTCCCCGAAACAGCCATGTCTAGTAAGTACCTGCGTCGGGCGGTAGATGAGAACGCCGTGGTGTCTCTCAAGCCATTCCTCAAAGAGGGGACTTACCGCCGATATTGTGGCGTACTCAGTAGCAAAATCCCTTGGTAGATAAGAGGTAGGCAAGCGACGAATCACTCAGAGCTAGCTTGTTATTTATACTATTTAAAGACTGTTGCTTGTTGCTTCCCTAAGCGGTAAATAGAGGTTAAGGTAATGTAGAGGGTAGACCCCATATTTAGCCCAGTTGACTTATTGGCAGCAGACGGCAACTACATAGACTTTGGGCAGCTTTTTTTTTTTTAACGTGGTAAAATTATCAAATAAGTCCTCCCACCCCGGGCAGGGTGGGAGGGACTGTCAAACTTTTACTGACTAAAATCCACGGTGTTCCCTCAATAACCCTTTACGTACCGGGGTCACGGTAATGGGATAAGTCCCACGACCCCGGCAGGTTTCGGCCCTCTACGGGGTGGCCTCGTCATATTGCTGACGCTCTTTAAGGCGCGCGTGGAACACAACGCGCCGTCGACCCGGGCATGGTCCATGGTCGGACAGCGAGTTGCCCTTTACTCGCTGTCCGCATGCCCGCGCCTACGGTGGCCAGAGATCGTCGGCCGACGTCCGACGCCGTGGGCGTCTACCACTGCGGCTGGGCTGGAGGGAGGACGCCATCCTCTCCCTCACGCGGCCCGCCTCCTCCTTCGGAAGCATGACTGCTTCGCAGAAGGAGGCGACCGCTTCCCATTCCCTCTCGCCCCGCAGCATGGCCTCGACCAATGCCGGGCGCGAGAGGTCTCCGCCTATTGCCGCCATGAGGACACGTCGGTGCTCTGCCCAGGTGGGGCAGTCTTGCACCGTATGCTCTACTGTGTCCTCAGGGCTACCCTCGCAGTGGTGACACCCAGGCATTTCTTCCTTTCCCATCAGACACAGGTACCTCCCGAAACTTCCGTGACCGGTGAGGACCTGTGTCATGCGGTAGGTCAGGACGCCGTGACGCCGATCTAGCCACTCCTCAAAGAGGGGTCTTACCGCCGCAATTGCGGCGTGCCCGAGACTTTGGGCAGCTAGTGGAATTTTTCTCAAAGCTAAATATATAACTACACTTTGCCGGAATTGTAGTCAGGCTTGAGATTACTGAACCAACGAATTGACGGGGTTTGAGTTCTATAGATATTCTTCCAATTTGTTCTTGATTTTTTTTTTGAATCAGCGGAAAGCGGTGCAGAGGAAGAAGAAAATTATCTAGCTAGAAATAACAATTGAACGTTCTTTAACAGCCTAAGGAGGCATCGCGGGCATTAACGAGGATTTTCGCGCCTCCTTGCGCGACCAGGCGAAGTTGTTTCTTCTTTTCCATTTCGTTCCCCAGCAATGTAAATTGATCTTTAGTAGTTAGTAGTAGTAGTACAGCATACTGCGCACATCACCAGCTAACTAAGTGCAAATTACTTCAGTAAGCATGTTCATCTAGTTTCTCAAACAACATGAGGTATGTTGTTTGATCTTAATCCAGTTCACACAAAACATGAATAGGTTCATAAAATTACATTGTAATTGTCACGCGTAACAAGAGATTAGTTTCGCATAATCACCCTTATGCTACATACTTAGACTGATTAAGGTTAAAAAGTACGTACGTACTTTTTGCTCTTCAAATTGCGAACCGCCGAATAAATGTCGGGGTTATCACTCCCAAAGGGTTTGGAGGTAGAGGTGAACTGTCTCACGCAAAAATGTTCGCAATGAAAGTCAAACGCTAAAAGTGGGATGCTTTTCGAGCATACGGTAAAGTTATTTAACAGAACGTTTATTATGCTAATGGAAACCATCTGAGATAAATCGAATTCGTTATGCGGAAAACCAGTCGTAGTGACGTAACGCACATAGCAGTGACGCTACATAACGCATATATTATAACGCGTTATATAGGCACATACGATTTCGATTGACGTAAAAAATATCCTTCAGAAGAATATTTTATTACAATGTAGCTTTATCCCACGTGATTGTAAAATTACACTATGCGAACATACTATCGGCATTAAAATCGTTTTCGGGGCCATAGCGCCTTCGCCAAATCCGTTCAAGCTTGATTACTAACTTATAAACCTCATAAATTCATTAGTACAATGGAGAGAAGGTAACCCATTGTCCAGCAATGGAACACAATTATAGAATAACAAAAAAATGTTGCGAGTCTTTGGTAGATGTCAAACATTTAAATTATTTTGTACAGATAAGAGCCGAGTGGGGAGAGAGGACAGTCACTTGCGCATGGCGACTCGTCACCACACCGTATTAAGGTACATACATAACACACAGGTGCACACAATAAAACTTGGAAAGGGATCTCGAGCCTTTCAATATTCTTTGTATGAAATTCCTTACTGTAACACACATTAATGGAATCATAACGTAATCGTCTCGCGTTGAGACAAACTTATTGCGGTGAGATGCATGGTCAAGTTGCAGTTCCCGTGTTTACGTATCTTCGTACGACCATCGTCCATCTCTCAACCCTCCCGAGGTCTGTTTCCAGCACACTACGATTGCCACACATGTTGTGGTATGAGCCGTAAGCGCGGCGTGGCCTAGTCATAGCCGAGTCGACGTATTCAGAGCTACAGATCCGTATTGGTTACGAATGGAGAAACGGTGACGATCCCCTTATGAGTTGAAATATGTGCCTAAAGGTGCTTCTTACTATTATAAAGCATAGCGACGCACGACGTGGTGACGCCATGTCGGCCTAACCCGCGTTAATTAGAATTTTCACATAAAAAAAATAAAAGAACAAAGCAACTTACTGTTTCATAGCAATATTCGCCAACTGCTGCATCAGAGCGAAAGTCTCATTCTTCCTCAAAAACAATGTGAAGCAATGTTCTCCATCCCTGGTGACCACTTTAATTGAGTCAGGAAACCAGAGACTGTTGGTCTTAGCCAGTTCTGTAACGTCAGCCCATCTGATCTTGATCGAAGTTTTACGTCCTAATATGTATGAGTAGAAACACATGTAGTGGACTGATAAGTACATCCAGCCTTGGCGAAGCATCTTCCCTTTCCAGTAACTGTAAATTACAATACATTAGTATACCTTGGGTTTCATGAGGGACTGATATTCTGTAGTGGGTTCATGCGTTTGATAAAAGGAGTTCATATTAGGCCAACATAATTCAGGTTTCACGTGAAGATATGTCTTCAAGTTCGTGGTAATCTTAAAACGCGCATTCACCGAAAACCACGTGATATTTTGAGTTAAAATGTTGGCGGCGTTTTGCTAAAACAGCTTTTTTTATTGATTATAGGCTGGCGGTTGACCATCATCTCAACCTTGATGGTAAGTGATGATGTGGTCGAAGCTGAAGTACGCTTACCTAAAAGACCCAGGTATCAGGAAGCGCAGACTCCGGTAGGGAATTCCACACCTTAGCCGTACGCATAAAATGAAAGTATTCTCAAAACGTTTTGTGCGTATAGGTGGGATGTCCACCAAGGAACTAAAATGCTATATGAAAAATTAAGATTTAAGCAGAAGAGAATCATCCAGGATGGATAGTATGTATATAATGGATTCAGGGTATGAGTCAGATGTCCGGCGGTAGCAGTAAGGAATTACCCTTGCGTGCAAGTTCAAATAAAATATATTTCTGTGTGTAATTCTTTGGCCAAACCGGTCTAAATTCTGTTGGTTGTTACGTCTAGCATGAATCACCGTTAATAACACAGGCAATCAATTAATTGTCTCGTCCAATTATTATTGGGAACGGTCAAAGTAATGATAAATAATAATAAAATACTGTTACTTACCTACAGGAGTAGTAACAGACCAATTTTTCGTCTTTGGGCATGCGGAACCTTTCGTGGAATTCATAGTCGACATTTTTGTATGTGATTGTATCTTCATCTAGACAAGGAGAATAACATAACACAATCATAAAATTTATTAATTAAAAAATCTTACATTTAGATAGTGGAGGTAGAAAGTTGAGGCGTCAGACTTGTGATCGAGAGGTCGCGGGTTCTAACCCCACCCATTACACTATTGCCATGAACCCACTCCAGACACAACCATATTTAACTTAGTTGGAGGGGTTAACAGGATTGTTAGCAATGTGAAGTCTACCCACATGGCTAATAACAATTAAAAAAAAAAAACAATAAAGAAGTTATTTAAAAAGCCTAAAAAACTCGAGTGCTTAACTGAAATTGCAAGAAATTAAATAAAATGCATTTCAGTTGAGCAGTCGGATTTTTTTAAACTTTTTAAATAACGTTTTTTTTTCAGCTTTTTAGTTTAAACATTAATTTTTTTAAATCAGTTTTCCCGGTCGTGTCACTTTGGCAGCCCACCGGATTCAGAAAGTGAAAGAGTCCATATTTTTAAACTTTCTCATTGTATTATTTTTGCTAGTATTTTTCACTATATACACTGTGAAATTTTAATGGTTGTTTCCCAGAGCTTGTGCCAGCGGCTTCGGCCGCGTGGGAAGTTTTTCCCGTGTAAATCCCGATCCCGTGGGAATTTCGCAAAATCCTTTCTTAGCGGATGCCTACGTCATAACATCTACCTGCTTGCCAAATTTCAGCCCGATCCGTCCAGTGGTTTGGGCTGTGCGTGGATAGATCACTATGTCAGTCAGTCAGTCACCTTTGAGTTATATATATTTAGATAAAATATTAGAAACAAAAAATGGCGCAGTGTAGTTAATGCATTATCACCATGCGTGAGAGCTTATTTTGCTCTGAACATTTATTAATCACTTTTCCTTTGTTGCCAGCACGCGGCGGTGCGTGTTTCGTGTAGGTACCTACGTTACTGTCTACTGAACTACTAATGATTCTCGCGCTTTCGAGTTTATTAATATTTTTTTCATAATTTGAAAAAAAAACATTCGTTTTTTTTTAAGTTTATACTATATTTCGATACTACTACTGATGGGTAACTGTCCTGCCGCGGGAAAACAACCATTTAAATTTCACGCTGTATAATGGCTTCGCACAGCCGCCATGTTTGATTTCAAATGTCACCTATCTAAAAACACTTGGTCTGCTAAGACGAATTGAACGACACCTCAATTATGTGAATCCGTTCAGCGGTTCTGGAGATATGAGGTAATAAAGAATATTACATACATACATACAAGATACGCGCGAAAAACATACCCCTTCCTTTGCAGTCGGGTAAAAAAGGTACAATCATTTGGTTTGCAAGCTCTTTAGGAAATTAATTGTTCATCTAAATTGGAGGGAGAAGTTGAGCTGAACTTCATACCAGATAATGTAGAAAATAAAGCTAAGCAATCACATATGCAACACCTCACTGCATTCCAAGACGCAAATAGCTGATATTCAGATATTTCAATTCTGAGTTGAAGTGGGCCTGGGCTTGCGACGTCTGCCGCATGCTCAAGGAGTAGTGGGCCAAAGTCAACACTTTCTGAAGCCCTGACACGGCCACAAGATGTCGCGGCATACCTCGTAGAAGATGGCGGGACGAGCTGGACCAAGCTAACAACCAATGGTATACTTTGGCCGAGGCAGAACCATCAGGAAATCATGGTGAGAGGCCTTTGCCCAGCACTGGGATAATGCAGGCTAACACCGTACTGTGTGGTGCACCATGACATTCGCTTTCTCAGCACTCCAATAGCGTGGGATCTAAGACTGTTCAATAGCAGTGATTAATGTGAATTTTGTGTTTAGTACTTCACTCTTGTTTCTCACATTGAACAACTGTCACGCAACTTAGTTTTAGCAACTTAAATGTAATTTTTAATAATTAAATTGCACACTCAACTGCAGCCGAACGTAATTTCCTCTCTATGAGAGTAGGAAGTATTTTTGCAAAATTGATGGACATGAGTATAGGGAACAACTTTTAAAAGTAATGCACAATTAGAGAATGTTCTAATTGTTTTCATGAGAATCATAAATAAAACTATTATGTTTTAAAATCCAGAAACAAAATAGTAGTGGCAAACTACCCTCAACTAAAGAAAAGTCAAATGGTAACTCCACAAAGGACTCAAAATAAACATCACACAAATATTTTCTCCTACACAAAATAAAAAAAATAAAATAAAGGTTTTAAATAAAAATAAAATTGTGTTTGGCATACCTTCAGTAAAAGTATCTTGCTCTGTAGCAATGAGAGAGTTTATTTTGCAGCATACAAACTCGGTCACTTCTTCTTCAGTGTCAAATGAGTGTAACGTCGAACATACATTGTCAAACAGCCACTGCCAGTCCAGGCGTATCTCTGGTTCAGTCAACGCAGTGGCTATTACTGTAACATGTTTTGGGATTAAAGGCATGCTTTTGTATAAGTGCACATTTATGATGTACTAGCAGTCACACCCGTGGGTCTTATCATGATAAAACATAACCTCCTATTTTTGCAGTTGGGTAAAAAGTAGCCTATAAACTTCTCCAAGCTTCAAGCTACTTCCATACAAAATTTCATCCAAATCCATCCAGGACTTTCGAAGATTAGCGTATTTAAACAAATACACAAACTTTTCTGTTTTATATCAGTATAGATATAGATAAGAACACTTGTATTGCATTCACATTCACCCACATTTCCAAGCCATTTTGCTGGTGTAAATTGAATTTAAGAGATGACATTGTGCAAACACAACTGATTTTTGCCTGTGTTAAAAAAATTGCCATGTCCTTTTCCAGGATGTAATCTATCTCTGTGTGTACCAAATTTCATAAATTCATTTCACTGATTTAGGTGTGAGCACTGCTATGCAGACAGACAGACATTATTATTTTTGCATTTATAATACTAGTAAGTAGGGATTATTGTAGGTTTACATTTATCATTACAAAATGCAAATAAACATGAATGAGCATAAGAATACATCTGAACAGGTAATCATGAGAGATTCAAAAGTTGTAAGGCCTTCCTGTATAAATATATAAAGTAGTATGAAATAAATACTTTACATTTAACGATCAAATAGTTGGATAAATTGGTTAAAGGTAAAATCACTTATTAGGATAGACTCACAAAAGACATTTTTGTGAGTCTATCAAATTGCTTTGCTTTTCATTTTGAACTATTAGATAAAGAATCCTTGTTGACCACAAAATCTATAAATTATTTTTAGGCCATTGTCTATAATTCTATATCATTGCATCCATGATTGATTTCAGTTAGCCAGACCATAATATCCTTAAATAGTTTTGAATTTAAAAAACAAGTAGGGACATAGATTTATATGCGCTTACCATAGTATACTTCTGAGTTTGGTGTCTGGTGTAATATTCTATAGGGCGCAGGTTTTGTATCTCGGACGCTATCTAAAGTACCCACAAGAAGCGAGGAGAAACCTTTCGACTTTCCATGACCTTTTCTTCTCTGCAGGACGAAGTACAAAGATGTGTCATCGGTATCCCTAAGGGTTGTACAGAAATATTAATGCCATTTCGCAATCAAGTTAAATAGTTATGATAAGCGGCCATCGTAAACATAATCACCAAAGCGCAGTTTTTATGAAAATTTCTTGAGGTTTAATCCACATGTCGATAATTTACTAAACACAGTCAACGATCACTATTTAATTTTTGCCAATCGCCAACATCGCTGAGTTTCTAAAATTATTTTTGAAAACAAATATTTCGACAAGGACACACCAACAACAAATTTTTTTTTTTTTTCCCTTCGTCCGTTAGGACAGGCAAAGAGTCAAGCCCATACAGCCAGGTCTGTAATATTTGTTTCTGTTCCAAGTGTGTAATAAGGCCGGAGCCAAGTCTTCAATGTTACATCCGATGCATATTCCATATTCAATTGTTAGTTATTTAACCCAGATATTATCTCATAGAATTTATTTCTAAGTCGAGTCCGATATTTGTTAAAATCCTTGTTTCATATGTCCTTGATCGTATTTTTAATAAAATCGTAAATAAATACATAGGTGTCTTTATTTTTCAAAATGTCTTCAATGCAGCGCGGTATATTCTCTGGTTTTTCATATAAATTCAATAAATTGGCTACTAAAGACAGTCTTTGAATATTAAAACTTGAGCATTGAAAGAAAATATGATCAAGGGTCTGTTCATCATTTGTTGAGCAATAGGTGCAAGAAGGCGATTGAATTATGCGCATGCGATGTAAATGAGCGTTGAAACGGCAATGTCCAAATCTCAAACGGCAAAGAATAGTATAATATTGTCTGCTTCTGAAGTAACGGCAATTGGTGAACCAAGGGCTTTTACCAATATTCTGATTAATTTGAGCATACCAAGTACCTTTTCTAGTAAGAGATTCTGTCCATGTGTCCTGCCAATCTTTTAAAAGTTTGGACTTGATTATAGGTATTAAATCGCTATAAGGAATAGCGACATCGTCGACGGGGCTGCCGCTGTCACTGTCAACAATGTCAGCAATCGCGCGTGCTAGAAAATCAGCTTGCTCGTTACCCGAAACTCCGAGTCCGATATGTGATGGAGTCCATAAAAATGTAATACTATAGTTTCTTGTTGAAAGATTATGAAGTATGTGCCTGATTTCTATTATAATGCAGTTTGTGTGAGCACTGATTTGATAGTTTTTCAAAGCATGCAATACGCTCATGCTATCAGTGATAATGAGCCAACGATTTTCAGATTGGTCTTGAATGTATTTAAGTGCAGCAAGAATGGCATAAGCTTCGGCGGAAAATATGCTTGATTCTTTCTTCAGTTTTACTCCCAGTCCAAATTCCTTATGAGGAATGACATAAGCCATAGAAACCCTTTCATTACTTTTAGAGCCATCTGTATAAATGTGGTGATAGTTTGGGTATTGATCTAAGAGGTTATAGACTTCTTGCCGATCTCTTAATTTGTTGTCAATTACTATATCCAGCTCATGAAATAGACATTCAAACTCTTTCTCATAACACACCCATTCATTAGATTTGTGAAATTTAAACTGACCATCTAACTTGATCATGAATGAAAAATCAAAAAGCATAAATGGAATATTTTTGGTCAGATGAGTGTTAACAGGATACTTAATGTGAAGTGAAAATAACTTTTTAATCAGAGGATGATGATTTACAGAGAAAAGTTTAAGTAAATAACAGAATTTGAGATACTGAAAGCGTAAGAAAGGGGGGAGTATTACATTCTACTTGTAAAGAATTAATGGGAGTAGTTCTCATGGCACCTGTAATAAGTCTAAGATTATGATTTTGAAGGATATCTAGTTTATTTACCAATTGACTATCTGAGGAAAAACAGAGGTAACCATATTCAAAGTGGCTTCGTACAAGGGATTTGTATAATTTTAAAAGAATTTTAGGGTCTGAACCCCAGTATGTCCCTGCAAGAGACCTCAGGACATTTAGGGCTTTTTGAGCTCTGTCACATATACAATCAACATATTTTCTCCAAGAGAGGTTGCTTGTAAAAATAACACCCAAAAATCTTGCACTATTCTCCACAGGCAAATCAGTGTTGTCATATTTAATATTGACTATAAAAGGCCCAATATTGCTAAAAACTACAACCTTGGATTTATCTATACTAATGTCTAATGCAAGATAATTAAAGTAACAATTTAGTTTATACAAGGCAATGTTAAGCTTGGAGCATACTGTACTGGTATTATTACCAACACAGTACACTACCAGGTCATCCGCAAACTGGAGATTGGATACTTCAGTGCCTAGGATAATATTAAGTTTGTGGATGTATAAAATAAATATTAAAGGACTCAATATACTGCCCTGACAAGTGCCCTTGTAAGAATACCTAGGGCCTATAAGCCTATTTTTACACTTAACAAATACTTTTCTACCATTCAAAAAGTTATATATCCATTCTATCACCTTTGCAGGCAAACCAACAGCAGCCAATTCTGAAGAGAGTATATGATGATTAACATTATTAAATGCACCTACCACATCAAAGAAAACACTGACAAGAGCATTCCTTGATTTGAAGGCTTCAAAGATATCGAGATGTAAATTAGCAATGCTTTCCCTTGAAGACTTACCCCTCCTAAACCCAAATTGATTCGAAGGTAGTATATGGTTCTTCTCAATAAAATGTTCTAACCTCTGTTTGATAAGTTGCTCGAAGATTTTACCCATACATGAAGTTAAAGCTATAGGTCTGTAAGAGTCAAAACTATTTTTATCTTTGTTGGGTTTGAGAATGGGAACAAGACAATCAGTTTTCCAATCTTCAGGAATTAGAGAATGCTGCCAAAGAAGATTGAAGATTTCAAGCAAAACTAATTTAGATTGATCAGGTAGATTTTTTAGCATTTTATAAGAGATATGGTCGAGGCCAGCTGCAGTATCCCTACGAGAATGGATTGCTGTAGTAAATTCAACAAATGTAAAAGGTTTAATTAAGTGAAAGTTACTAGGAGAAACAGGATGAGAAGGGTTGAAAATAAAAGCTGGCTCTACTGTATCTGGTGTAAATTTTTTAAGGAATTCGGGGATCCAAGAATATATGTTATTATTTTGAGATGTGGATGCAGAACTTTTATTAAATCTACGCATATATGACCAGACCACAGACATAGGTGTAGTTCTGTTGAAAGATTCACACAACTTCAACCAACTCATCTTTCTTTCATACTTGATAATGAACTTTTTCTTTGCTTGGAGTTTCTTAAAAGCTAGGTAATTTGTTTCAGAGGGATTGTGTTTGAAAGTTAAGTAAGCATTTTTACTATCTTCCACAGCTTTGCTGCAGTTAGCATTCCACCAGGGGAGTGGAGTTCTTTTCTTTCTGTTAGAGGTTGAAAGGGGCTGAGCCTGCCCCCCATCAGAGGAGTAGCGCCTTGGAGATGGAATTGAATCTACTAGTGCCAAATGTAAGAATTTAATAAATTTATTATAGCTAAGCAAAGGATTGTGTCTGTCTATAGAAAAGTTACACAAAAGAGCATCAATGCCGGATGAATATGTTTTCCAATCAACAGTATTGAAATTATAAGAAAATGGAAGAGGAATACTGTCAGGTATATGAAAGCTAGAAGAATTATTGTTATTCACTAAGAATTTTGTAATTACAGGAAGGTGGTAACTGCCTAAAGGATCATCATGAACTGACCATTCACACTCCAGGGCTAGCAAAGGAGAGACAATGGTCAAATCAAGAGCATTTCGCCTCCAAGTGTGGGAACCAACAGTAGTCGTTTGACCATCATTTAAAAGAACAAGATTGTTTTTATTAATGGAATCCAAAATATCCCTACCTCTGCAGTTAGAAGCTGAACATCCCCAGGTTGTATGCAAACCATTAAAATCGCCAGCTAAAAAAATTGGACGAGGGAAAGATTGAATTAGTCTATCTAATTTTGTTTTAGAAAAAGGAGGGTTGCAATTAGTTGGACTGTAAAAACTTACAATAGTAAGTTCTTTATTATTAGCATAATTAATACGAACTGCTATATTTTGTAAGGAATCATCATAGATTGTGTTTATTTTAGTATACATAATAGATTTATGTAAAATAATGGCGACACCATTATGAGCATTCCCTGAATCAAGTCTGACTACATCATAACCACGAAATTTGATAGTGTGACGGGGCTTAAGCCAAGTTTCACAAACTAAAGCTATATGAATAGAATTGTCCAACAAAAAGTGATTGAAAATATGTTGATTGTGTAATAAGCTCTGAGCGTTCCATTGGACTATATTTAAATAATCCATTAAAATATATATTTTTTAATACCTACCTAATATTTTTAAAGGATTCTTGCAGGACATCTTTAATGCTAGTACTACAAATTGATTTTTCATTCATTTTATTTTGTGTTATTAATTTAACTATTGATTCTGAAATAGTTTTTAAAATCAGTTCTGAATTTAAGAGTGACAGAAATTGATCAGTTTTGTTTAGTTTCGGAAAGTTTGTGTCATTAAGAGTTTCAACATAACTTCTTTTTTTCTCATATTTTTGTTTATGTAGCAGAATCTTTTCTTTTTTTACAGGGCATAAAGAAGATATAGCAATGTGATTGCCCGAGCAGTGACAGCATTTTGCACCCGAGGCGGGAACTATACATGCTTTGTAATTATGTGCTTCTCCACAAATTGAACATCTCTCAGAGTTTTTACAGAATTTGGCAATATGATCATATCTCAAGCACTTAAGGCATTGCTTCACTGGAGGAATATATGGTCTTACCTCAAAACGCCAACTGTTGAGGTCGACACTCTCTGGCAAAACTGGACATGAGAAAGTAATTGATACTGTTTTTGTTGGTGTATATTTTACAGTTTTATTCTCCACTAATTTTCTCATAAAACGTCTTATAGAGACGATGTTCTTGGTGCTTGTTAGTGCGGAATAAATTTGTTTATTTGAGAGTTCAATGGGGACATGTGTGATGACTCCAGTAACCTCCGTAGCGGCAGCCGGGATTGACGCTTTTAATTTGTGACCGTCAAGAAACTTTTTATTACTTAAAGCAGCATTGGCCAGTGCTGGTCTTTCATATATGACACCTACCTTACTCTTGTTAATCCGCTGCAGTTGTTTGACACCTTTGTTGTAACGCTTAATTGCATTTGCAAGGGACATCATATCCCTCAAGCCAATGGGTTTATCTTCTTCTATACTTTCTAGAAACACGATATATTCAAAATTACCACCATCTTCGGGGTAATATCGGACGTAATCTGGGATTCTAAAAGGAGTATACTTATCAGTATCCTCTTCGGATATTACAGAGCCGACGTCAGACGCTGAGCCCTCATCAACCGACTCCGCCTCTCCGTCTTCAGCCGAATGTTCCTTTTTACGTTTTTTACGGCTCCGGGCCATCTCTACCACGTTATCTAATAAATTTGTTCAAAAATGAGTTGCTTTTTATTTATTACAAATTAAGTTTTTTTTTGAAAAAAAAAAGGCGCCTAACAATCTTGAAGGTTCCCGCGCTTTTTTCCACCAACAACAAAATACCTTTTGACATTAGGTTTTTTAATTTACTCAATGTCATGTTTCAAGTATAATAATCGGATTAAGAGCCTTTTGATATAAAACGAAAGCTTTGCCATGAAATGGCAGCACTGTCGACTGTCTTCCGAAAATCCTAAATGATCTCCAAATAATCTAAAAATAATATGTTGAATTCATACTAAGTTACCGGGCGTACGAAAGTGATGGTTTCCATCATACGATTACATGAACAGTGTGATGAGGACGGGACAATAAAAAGCTTCAGTTGTTAGCAATGTGCTACAAACTGCAAAATCGCTCTCAATTTTGACCAGTGGAGAGCCTAAAGAGAAACTTTGTAAGTTTCAGAAGATAAAAACAGTTACTGCAGAGTGGTACACTAACAATTGTTAGCCACTTATCTTGGAAAAAGTTCGGGAGAAACGACCTCGCAATTAGGGTTACCAGATGACAGGAATTTTCCTGACATGTCCGGAATTTCAGCTCTCCGTCAGGGAAACAGGGAAAGTTGGAAATTTTAAGGAATTAAAAAAAAAAAGAGAAAAGTAAGCCTTTTCGTTATAAAATCAATGCTTGCCACACAAATACGCACAACACTAGTAAACTTCGCACCGTTTGCAAGAGTACTGAACTACTAATCGACTCGCTCAGTCGCGCCGCGCGCCGCATCCCGCCACAAGGCATCTAACACTTACGACTCCCACGCGCCGCGCGCGAGTTTGTAAAATAATATAAGTTTCTGCTAAAATGTCAGGAAAATTATTGCCGAAACAAGAGTTTTTTCAGGAAAACTTATTTTTCGGATCTGGTAACCCTACTCGCAATAGGGTCCTCCTTCACCTCGACAACGCCTCGTCGCACACCGCCACGCAAACAGTCGACTACTTGGTGACGTCAGACGTGGAATTACTGGGTCACCCGCCCTATAGCTCCGACCTCGCACCTTGTGATTTTTATTTATTTCCGAAAATAAAAGAAAAACTTAGAGAAAATCATTTTATGGACGCCGAGGAAGCAGTGGCTGCGATTCAAAATGCTGTCGAAGAGGCCACTAAGGATGAGTGGGTTAAATGCTTTTCTCAGTGGTTCCATCGGATGCATCGATGTATTAATGTAAATGGACACTATTTTGAAAAGTAATAATAAAACTAATAACTTGCTAGTTTGTTCAGTTTTTGATTTTCTAAGAACTTTCAGTGTCACCCTCGTAGTTGGTAACTTTTATGTAAGGTTCACGCTATTGGGAATTATTGAAAAGTGTGTGGGTATATTCTAAAGTGTGTGTGAGTGTGTGGTGAGTGTATAGAGTGAGTAAGAATATGAGAGTGTGGAAACATGTTTGTGGGATTATACGAACTTTTAGTAGATCCTGAAAAAACCTATCAAGTGTATCTGACTGTCGGTATTTCATAAGACCACACTATATTCCTAAGTCCCCAATAAACAGCTCTGTGACTGTTTTTTTATTATTTTTTGGGTAGGTTACTTACTCTGCGGATATAAAACACTTATCCTAACTGTAAAATATGCTGACCTATTTATATCTCTAGTCCATACTTGACACGCCAACGCACCACCATCGAAGCTAATTTTCCTATCTCAATTATCGAGGCCGACAGTCCAACAACGACTGTCTATATAAAATGTACTCTGTGACACGACTCACACGACTGTCGAGTGTCGACTGACTGCATTGGTTTTTTTTTTGCTGTATGGCATCTCGTAGGTCATCTTCTGAGGTTGTCGGCTGCTTAATCGGGCTTGCCTTAATAAATTAATTAAACCCTCCAGCCAGGGCTTATTACAATACTAAACAGACTCCCCCACCATTCGGACCTGTATTTATAACCGAGTGACCTGTGCGCCCGAGGCATCTATACTGTCATTGGTTTGTATGTATATACTACACTACACAAACGAACATTAATTGCTTTTTATCTTTAGTGCTTTGGTTGAGCACTATTTTTAGAGATTATATTTAAGGTAGCAGAGATTTAACTTTAGAAAGCACTTTGGAGAATTATTTAGGGAGAGCAATGACAAGGCGTGCGTGAGTCGCAGTAATGAATGTGGAATGAATGTTTTTATTAAAATAGAATTGTTATAATAGTAGTGTTTACAAAAGTTTAACAGTGGTCATTGTGTGAGCGTGCTCTCAGGGCACGCGTCTCGTATGTCTGTTTACATTATATTTAATTTATAGTATTTATAATAATATTCCTTTGTGCATTGTATGTACGGTCTAGGTGCGCGTGTCTCAGACGTTTTTTTATGATCGGCAGCTTCTCAAAAGCGAAGGGTAGGTAGGCTACAGGATTCCCCTTCAACCGATGCGACGCGCTCAGGACGTATCATCAAACTACTACATGTAGTTTGATGATACGTCCTGAGCGCGTCTGCTTGTTTTCAGAGGGATGTGACGACATGCTTGCTCTCGGTACTTCTGTTTTCTTGGTATCGCTGACTGTAACTGGTGTGGTAAAATGAAAATGAAACTCAACACTGAGAACACTTGCATATCGTACTCAAAAGACTAGAACAGAACGGTATAACTATCAACCCCGCCAAATGCAACTTAGGCCAATCAGAAGTCCAATTCCTTAGTTACATTGTATCAGCACAAGGTATCAAACCTCCAAAACAAATTCGAAGCATCAATGACTATCCCAAGCCGACTACAATGAAGAGCTGAGAAAATTTCTCGGTATGATCAATTTCTATCGCGATCATATACCAAACGCCGCATCTCAACAAGCTCCATTGAACGCATACCTACATAACGTAAAGAAAAAGGACAAAGCGCAAATCACGTGGACCGATGAAGCAATGCAAGCTTTCGAGCAGTGTAAAGCCAGCATAATAAACGCAGCTTTATTCGCTCATCCATCTCAACACGTAACAATCGCTTTATTCTGCGACGCATCCGACACATCAGCTGGCGCAGTACTTCAACAGTACATACGCGAAATATGGCAACCGCTCTGATATTTCTCCAAGAAATTCACCAACACGCAGATGAAGTACTCTACATTCGATCGTGAACTACTTGCAATCTACATGGCAGTCAAACACTTCCGCAAGATATTTGAAGGACGAAATCTCATAATATTTACGGATCACAAACCGCTGACATACGTAATGTCAAAGACTCCTTCAAACTCAGAAACCAACTGGCAAACAAGGCAAGTTTTGTTTATCAGCGAATCTGTATATTACTTTACTCTTTGCAGCGAATTTACGACCGACATTCAACACGTGAGTTGACGTGAGCGGTAAACAAAACGTCGTCGAACACTTAGCCGCATAGAAACAATCTCATGCCCACCTACAATCAATTATACCGACATAGCCAGAGCGCAAAAAAAAGGATACTAACATCAAACAATTATTATCACAAGACAACATTAGTCTTAAGAAAATAGTTATACCCAACAGCAGCATCGAGTTATACTGCGAAACCTCTACTGAGAACAAAACATATAGAAGACAAGTATTTAACAGCGTGCACGATATCAGTCACCCTGGTACGTACACGACTCACAAGCTTATTACTCAAAAATATTTCTGGCCATCAATGAACGCAGACATCAGCTGTTGGACTCGAACGTGCATACCTTGCCAAAAAAGCAAAGTTCAACGACATACACACTCAAACATCGCATCGTTCCCGCCAACCGAATGTTTTCAATATTTACACGTTGACATCGCAGGACCTCTACTCTACCTACAACATCTCAAGGACATCGGTACTTAATTACAATGATCGACCGATTAACTAAGTGGTGGCCCCAAGCTATTCCTACCGACGAGATATCAGCTGATCGCATAGCCCAAATTGTTTACCAACATTGGATCGCAAGATTTGGATGTCCGACTACACTCCTTGAGACGCCTTCGTAATTTTCTTTCCCATTTCCACTAAAATTGCAATAGCACAAACTCTTCTTCTCCCTATTCTGGACTATGCTGATGCCAGCTATCTCGACTTGACCCAAGACCAATTGGACAAGCTAGAGCGACTTCAAAATCTGTGTATCAGGTTTATATTTGGCTTGCACAAGTATGACCACGTTTCTGATTTCCGTGCTCAGCTCAAATGGCTTCCTATTAGATTTCGCCGGAATCTTCACTTACTTTCTTTACTTTATAATGTGCTCTTTAATCCTTTTACTCCTTTTTATCTTAAGGAACGTTTTCAGTTCCTCTGTGACACACATTCTAGGTCCTTGAGATCATCGGAAAATCTGGAGTTAAGTATTCGTATGCATTCCACTTCTTTCTTTAATAAATCTTTTACCATACAAGCAGCTCGTTTGTGGAATGCATTACCCATAGAAGTGAGGCGTGCTCAAACGCTACCAGCGATCAAAAGAATGGTGAAGGAGCATTACCTCTCCCTATAACTGGTCCCCTTCTTTCTCATTATACATGTAATATTTATTAGTATATGATTTTCGTATTTTATGTATTTTATATTATTATGTTCAGTTAAAATTATGATGTTTGTACACTGACAGCCCTTAAACTGTCTCCTTTAAGTTTGTCCATCCAAAGGTTGTCTGTAAGAGATCGCCCTGTGCGATAAGACCGCCCATTGTACACTAATTTAAATTTTTTGTATCCATAGTAATATTGTAAGGTGTACAATAAAGTATATAATAAATAAATAAATAACAAGCGACCAAGGCCTCCAATTCCGGGCACGCCGCAATTGCGGCGGTAAGACCCCTCTTTGAGGAGTGGCTAGATCGGCGTCACGGCGTCCTGACCTACCGCATGACGCAGGTCCTCACCGGACACGGAAGTTTCGGGAGGTACCTGTGTCTGATGGGAAAGGAGGAAACGCCTGGGTGTCACCACTGCGAGGGTCGCCCTGAGGACACCGTAGAGCACACGGTGCAAGACTGCCCCGCCTGGGCAGAGCACCGACGTGTCCTCACGGCGGCGATAGGCGGAGACCTCTCGCGCCCGGCATTGGTCGAGGCCATGCTGCGGGGCGAGAGGGAGTGGGAAGCGGTCGCCTCCTTCTGCGAAGCAGTCATGCTTCCGAAGGAGGAGGCGGGCCGCGTGAGGGAGAGGATGGCGTCCTCCCTCCAGCCCAGCCGCAGTGGTAGACGCCCACGGCGTCGGACGTCGGCCGACGATCTCCGGCCACCGTAGGCGCGGGCATGCGGACAGCGAGTAAAGGGCAACTCGCTGTCCGACCATGGACCATGCCCGGGTCGACGGCGCGTCGTGTTCCACGCGCGCCTCAAAGAGCGTCAGCAATATGACGAGGCCCCCCCATAGAGGGCCGAAGCCTGCCGGGGTCGTGGGACTCATCCCGTTACCGTGACCCCGGTACGTAAAGGGTTATTGAAGGAACACCGTGGATTTTAGTCAGTAAAAGTCTGACAGTCCCTCCCTCCCTGCCCGGAGTGGGAGGACTTATTTGATAATTTTACCACGAAAAAAAAAAAAAAAAAAAAAAAAAAAAAAAAAAAAAAAAAAAAAAGGCCTCCAATTCAAAAGTCAACTTTTCCAAAACCTGATTAAAGCTAATGGGAATAAAGAAAACTCGCACCACAGCTTATCACCCACAGAGCAATGGCATAATCGAGAGATGGCATTGCACCCTCAAAACCGCATTACGCGTGAAACTCAAGTTCCTGGATCGACGAGCTCCCGACCATTCTGCTCGGTCTGAGAGCCTCTTTAAACACCGACACCGGAGTAAGCACAGCCGAACTTACCTACGGTTACAATCTACGATTACCTGGCGAATTTTTCACAGAAAAACGTCGAGAAACTACGTAATATAATCCAAGTAAACAAGCCGCAAGCCGTTACCAAACACCACAGCAACAATAAAACTGTATTCATACATCAAGACCTTTTGAAGTGCACCCACGTTTTTATCAGAACCGACGCAGTCAAGAAACCACTTCAAACACCATACGAAGGATCCTACCGAGTGATAAGCCGCACAGAAATAGTTTACACAATACAGTTACCCGATCGGCAAGCAAACATATCGATCGATAAATTAAAACCTGCATACGTTATGTCAGAAGAAACTTTACCATCTACCACACCAGTTACAGTCAGCGATACCAAGAAAACAGAAGTACCGAGAGCAAGCATGTCGTCACATCCCTCTGAAAACAAGCAGACGCGCTCAGGACGTATCATCAAACTACATGTAGTAGTTTGTCATGTATGCAGGTTTTAATTTATCGATCGATATGTTTGCTTGCCGATCGGGTAACTGTATTGTGTAAACTATTTCTGTGCGGCTTATCACTCGGTAGGATCCTTCGTATGGTGTTTGAAGTGGGCACGCCGCAATTGCGGCGGTAAGACCCCTCTTTGAGGAGTGGCTAGATCGGCGTCACGGCGTCCTGACCTACCGCATGACGCAGGTCCTCACCGGACACGGAAGTTTCGGGAGGTACCTGTGTCTGATGGGAAAGGAGGATCGGATACGTCTGGGTGTCACCACTGCGTGGGTCGCCCTGAGGACACCGTAGTGCACACGGTGCAAGACTGCCCCGCCTGGGCAGAGCACCGACGTGTCCTCACGGTGGCGATAGGCGGAGACCTCTCGCGCCCGGCATTGGTCGAGGCCATGCTGCGGGGCGAGAGGGAGTGGGAAGCGGTCACCTCCTTCTGCGAAGCAGTCATGCTTCCGAAGGAGGAGGCGGGCCGCGAGAGGGAGAGGATGGCGTCCTCCCTCCAGCCCAGCCGCAGTGGTAGACGCCCACGGCGTCGGACGTCGGCCGACGATCTCCGGCCACCGTAGGCGCGGGCATGCGGACAGCGAGTAAAGGGCAACTCGCTGTCCGACCATGGACCATGCCCGGGTCGACGGCGCGTCGTGTTCCACGCGCGCCTCAAAGAGCGTCAGCAACATGACGAGGCCCCCTCTGCAGAGGGCCGAAGCCTGCCGGGGTCGTGGGACTCATCCCGTTACCGTGGCCCCGGTATGTAAAGGGTTATTGAAGGAACACCGTGGATTTTAGTCAGTAAAAGTCTGACAGTCCCTCCCACCCTGCCCGGAGTGGGAGGACTTATTTGATAATTTTACCACGTTAAAAAAAAAAAAAAAAAAAATGGTGTTTGAAGTGGTTTCTTGACTGCGTCGGTTCTGATAAAAACGTGGGTGCACTTCAAAAGGTCTTGATGTATGAATACAGTTTTATTGTTGCTGTGGTGTTTGGTAACGGCTTGCGGCTTGTTTACTTGGATTATATTACGTAGTTTCTCGACGTTTTTCTGTGAAAAATTCGCCAGGTAATCGTAGATTGTAACCGTAGGTAAGTTCGGCTGCGCTTACTCCGGTGTCGGTGTTTAAAGAGGCTCTCAGACCGAGCAGAATGGTCGGGAGCTCGTCGATCCAGGAACTTGAGTTTCACGCGTAATGCGGTTTTGAGGGTGCAATGCCATCTCTCGATTATGCCATTGCTCTGTGGGTGATAAGCTGTGGTGCGAGTTTTCTTTATTCCCATTAGCTTTAATCAGGTTTTCGAAAAGTTGACTTTTGAATTGGAGGCCTTGGTCGCTTGTTATTTATTATATACTTTATTGTACACCTTACAATATTACTATGGATACAAAAAATTTAAATTAGTGTACAATGGGCGGTCTTATCGCACAGGGCGATCTCTTACAGACAACCTTTGGATAGACAAACTTAAAGGAGACAGTTTAAGGGCTGTCAGTGTACAAACATCATAATTTTAACTGAACATAATAATATAAAATACATAAAATACGAAAATCATATACTAATAAATATTACATGTATAATGAGAAAGAAGGGGACCAGTTATAGGGAGAGGTAATGCTCCTTCACCATTCTTTTGATCGCTGGTAGCGTTTGAGCACGCCTCACTTCTATGGGTAATGCATTCCACAAACGAGCTGCTTGTATGGTAAAAGATTTATTAAAGAAAGAAGTGGAATGCATACGAATACTTAGCTCTAGATTTTCCGATGATCTCAAGGACCTAGAATGTGTGTCACAGAGGAA
Organism: Tholera decimalis; assembly: GCA_943138885.2. Classification (NCBI taxonomy): domain Eukaryota; kingdom Metazoa; phylum Arthropoda; class Insecta; order Lepidoptera; family Noctuidae; genus Tholera; species Tholera decimalis. Next base: position 32,895,482 of record OW964556.2, on the reverse strand, counting down.
CTGAAAACGTTCCTTAAGATAAAAAGGAGTAAAAGGATTAAAGAGCACATTATAAAGTAAAGAAAGTAAGTGAAGATTCCGGCGAAATCTAATAGGAAGCCATTTGAGCTGAGCACGGAAATCAGAAACGTGGTCATACTTGCGCAAGCCAAATATAAACCTGATACACAGATTTTGAAGTCGCTCTAGCTTGTCCAATTGGTCTTGGGTCAAGTCGAGATAGCTGGCATCAGCATAGTCCAGAATAGGGAGAAGAAGAGTTTGTGCAATTGCAATTTTAGTGGAAATGAGAAGAAAATTACGAAGGCGTCTCAAGGAGTGTAGTCGGACATCCAAATCTTGCGATCCAATGTTGGTAAACAATTTGGGCTATGCGATCAGCTGATATCTCGTCAGTAGGAATAGCTTGGGGCCACCACTTAGTTAATCGGTCGATCATTGTAATTAAGTACCGATGTCCTTGAGATGTTGTAGGTAGAGTAGAGGTCCTGCGATGTCAACGTGTAAATATTGAAAACATTCGGTTGGCGGGAACGATGCGATGTTTGAGTGTGTATGTCGTTGAACTTTGCTTTTTTGGCAAGGTATGCACGTTCGAGTCCAACAGCTGATGTCTGCGTTCATTGATGGCCAGAAATATTTTTGAGTAGTAAGCTTGTGAGTCGTGTACGTACCAGGGTGACTGATATCGTGCACGCTGTTAAATACTTGTCTTCTATATGTTTTGTTCTCAGTAGAGGTTTCGCAGTATAACTCGATGCTGCTGTTGGGTATAACTATTTTCTTAAGACTAATGTTGTCTTGTGATAATAATTGTTTGATGTTAGTATCCTTTTTTTGCGCTCTGGCTATGTCGGTATAATTGATTGTAGGTGGGCATGAGATTGTTTCTATGCGGCTAAGTGTTCGACGACGTTTTGTTTACCGCTCACGTCAACTCACGTGTTGAATGTCGGTCGTAAATTCGCTGCAAAGAGTAAAGTAATATACAGATTCGCTGATAAACAAAACTTGCCTTGTTTGCCAGTTGGTTTCTGAGTTTGAAGGAGTCTTTGACATTACGTATGTCAGCGGTTTGTGATCCGTAAATATTATGAGATTTCGTCCTTCAAATATCTTGCGGAAGTGATGGACTGCCATGTAGATTGCAAGTAGTTCACGATCGAATGTAGAGTACTTCATCTGCGTGTTGGTGAATTTCTTGGAGAAATATCAGAGCGGTTGCCATATTTCGCGTATGTACTGTTGAAGTACTGCGCCAGCTGATGTGTCGGATGCGTCGCAGAATAAAGCGATTGTTACGTGTTGAGATGGATGAGCGAATAAAGCTGCGTTTATTATGCTGGCTTTACACTGCTCGAAAGCTTGCATTGCTTCATCGGTCCACGTGATTTGCACTTTGTCCTTTTTCTTTACGTTATGTAGGTATGCGTTCAATGGAGCTTGTTGAGATGCGGCGTTTGGTATATGATCGCGATAGAAATTGATCATACCGAGAAATTTTCTCAGCTCTTCATTGTAGTCGGCTTGGGATAGTCATTGATACTTCGAATTTGTTTTGGAGGTTTGATACCTTGTGCTGATACAATGTAACCAAGGAATTGGACTTCTGATTGGCCTAAGTTGCATTTGGCGGGGTTGATAGTTATACCGTTCTGTTCTAGTCTTTTGAGTACGATATGCAAGTGTTCTCAGTGTTGAGTTTCATTTTCTGATGCTAGAAGTAGATCGTCGATGAATTGGAAAACAAAATCTAATCCACGTAGGACTGCATGGATATATCTTTGAAATGTTTATCCCGCGTTCTTTAAATCAGGGCACATACGTGGGAATTCACATAATCCCATCGGTGTAACGATTGCTGTCTTTTCTATGTCTTCTTCTCGGACATTCAGTTGTTGGTAAGCACGGTAGAAGTCTATCGTATAGAAGATAGTTTTACCAGATAGATGATGCGTAAAATCTTTGATGCCTGGCATGGGATATCTGTCTGGTACGGTGATAGAGTTGAGTCGGTGGTAGTCACCACAAACTCTAATATCGACATTCTTTTTAGGCACGATATGAAGAGGAGATGCCCATGGACTCTTGCTAGGTCTGCATAGTCCTTTTTCGACCATGTTTTCAATTTCCTTCTTTACAATCTCGAAGCGATGCGGTGGAACGGGTCAGGCACAGGAGTGTACCGGTGGTCCTTGAGTTTCAATACAATGTTGCACATTGATGTTGCAGTTCAATTGCATTGATGTTAATCGCGTTATTTCCGGATATTGTGCTAGGATATCGTGGTATGACTGTGACATGTTAATACTACGTACGGTAGGAACATCTGATACACGTACCGGGGCATTGACCTTTAAGCTCGTGACGCCGTCGATTAGTCTGCGGTTTTTCAAGTCAACGATAAGCTGATGATACTTGAGAAAATCGGCTCTGAGTATTGGTTTCGAAACATCTGCTATTATGAACTTACACTTGTATGGGCGACGTAAGTTGAGGTTGAGTGTCAATGTTTTTTCGCCATACTAGCTATCTTTGTGTTATTGGCAGCGTAAAGTTGAAATGTGTTACGACGTGACCCTTTCTTCTCGGTAGCATGGATATGTTTGCTCCCGTGTCGACCAAGAAAGATAATTTCGAGTTTTTGTCGGTGATGTATATGTGGTGTGAATTTTCATGAACTCCGGTGTCGGCCTCTGCCAACGTTCTGATCAGTTTTTCGACTGTTGTTTCTTGAAAGAGCAGGGCGATATGCAGTGTCTAGCTTGATCCTTGAAACTTCGGTGATAATAGCAATGTGGTGATGGTGATGTTTCTCGTCTTCGTGATCGTGATGCGCTATGGTGGTGCGCTGCCTAGCGGCGGCGGCGATAGTTGTAATCATACGACGGTCTTGCGTTTAGCTTGGCTATTTCTAGCGAGAGTTTTCTTATCTCGTTGACGAGGTACTGCGTAACGGTACGGGTGCGACTTCTGTTGATGTAGTCTGCTCCAACATTTTGTTGGCGAGTAGAGCGATTTCTTCGAGTTACGTCTTAGTGCTGAATGATTCACTAACCTCAGGTATGTCTGGTTCGGATTTATTCGCGTCAGGTTCGTCCATCTCGGGGTTTTCTCCGCGTCAGATGTTTGGTTCGGGTTTTCTCCGCTTTGGGTGTATCATTTCGGGGTTACCACTTTAGTGCTTTGGTTGAGAACTATTTTTAGAGATTATATTTAAGGTAGCAGAGATTTAACATTAGACAGCACTTTGGAGAATTAGTTAGGGAGAGCAATGACAAGGCGTGCGTGAGTCGCAGTAATGAATGTGGAATGAATGTTTTTATTAAAATAGAATTGTGTATATATAATAGTAGTGTTTACAAAAGTTTAACAGTGGTCATTGTGTGAGCGTGCTCTCAGGGCACGCGTTTCGTATGTCTGTTTACATTATATTTAATTTATAGTATTTATAATAATATTCCTTTGTGCATTGTATGTACGGTTCTAGGTGCGCGTGTCTCAAACGTTTGTTTATGATCGGCAGCTTCTGAAAAGCGAAGGCTAGGTAGGCTACATGTCGTTTTCTATTGTAAATGAAAAGAAGGATAATTAGGCAATGGTAGATATTTAATAGGTAAGTAGGTACCTCATATTTTAAACAACTGTAACAGTTAATAGTATGGTTCTAAAGCAATAAAATAATTACTAATGATGTTGCTTTTCAGCTATTTTTCTTTGCACCTCTGCCCAACTTCTCTTATTGGAATCAGAATTAACTACATTGTTTATTTTGTTGAATACCCAAAAGCTGCCTAATAAACCAAGTGGGTAGTACATCCAAATCCAATTGTTTTTCATGTAAAAAAAAAGTGGAAACTGAGCTATTTTCGCGGTAAATGTATATGGAAACTTCATGTGACGACTAGATTTTCTGAAAGATAAAAAACAAATTCGTAGGTGTTTGTTATCAGACAAACTTAATAAGAGTTATTGACTTAACGCAGTGGACCCCTAGGTATCCACATATTACACAATAGTAGCACTAATATCTGTATGCAATGAACAATAATTATTATAAATGAACTTCTTGTAGGCTGCTGTACTGGACTGTACTGTCCAGTCTGGACAGTAAATAAATAAATTATAAGCTCATAATATTAATTGAGTTCTAGATTACCCTGCAATTATTTCTCGATTTCGCAGTTGTGTTTCCAGGAACTCATAATATCTGATCAAATCCTTCGGGAAAATCATTGTCTCAGGTTAATCAACAATGTTAATCAATTTTAAGCTGCAACAAAACTGTCACTACGACAGACAACGTTAGAGTCGTAAAACAATTGAAAACAAAAAAATATAATTTACTACAATTATTGTACTTATGGTTTTACTTAATTGAGAACTGATGCGATATAATTTTTTTTTGTAAGCCTTATTAAAATAACATTATTAAGGATGAAATAAATAAATCTCAATCACAGTATTTCTAATTTAATTACAGTAGTTAAATTGGAATCAAATGGTCTATTGTTTTTTTTTTTAAATTAATTCGAAAACATTTTGCGTTGCTCAACCTCTGTCAATTACAGACAATGTTGTAATTTCTTTTCTAGACGAACTCATAAATGTCACAACTGAATGAAACGTCCCCCTCATCACTGGTTTCCGCACCCCCTTGAATTTGTGAATTGTGAAATTGAAAAGGCTTCCTTCTTTGCTTGACATTTACGCTAAAATACTTCATATTTCACTTCATAATCTTCCTTTGAAATGTGTGATAACGAAAAAGAAGAAGCAGCTAATCTGGTTTGTAAATCAATTCGTCTTGCATCTGCTGTAAATCCCAGACCTGTGTTGAATAATTTAATTCTATCATTTGATAGAAGTTACTATAAATTTCGTTTTTGTGTAATCTGTTTTAGAAAGAGGAATTCGAATGGGTTCTTCGTGAAGAAGTACACGCGATTTTACATCAACTTCATACGGTTTTAGTAGTAAGTGTATCAGATAAAGATGAAAAATATTAATATTTTCTTCGGATGTGTTTTTGAGACCAGATTTGTGTTTCAGGAATGCGCTCACAGATTTCCCGTGCCTTTGTATGGCAACGAGGGCCAGAAACAGGATAAATTCATATTGACATCACAACCTGAGCAACTAAAATGTATTGTGACATTAACTGGAGACAGTATAAGCCATGCTGTAAGTAGCTTAGCTTTATGAATCATTGATGGTAGTCAACACTGTGGCACTACTATAGCCATACTAGTACAAAAACCAGGAATATCTATAGCCATTGCTTCAAAATATTTCTTTTTTAAGTTTTGTTTCTGATAGATGGTATTCTCTTCTCAGGACATAAGTTTCAAGGTGTTACGACAAATGCACACAATATGCCGTACATCAATCAACCAGGATGGTCCATGGAAGCTCCAGCAGATACAGGATGCAGCTAATCATTTGCAACAAGCTATTGGTTATATTGACAATGTGGATAAACATTATGTTTTCAGGTATTCTAATATAGTTAGTTCAGACAAAAACATAAAAAAATAAAATCAATATTCAAGGCTTAATTTAGTATTCCTTCCCATTTTATTTTGAATCTTGCTTTAACATTAATTATTATACTGTATCAACATGTATTTAAAATTGTCACACACTGTACCTCTCATTATATTTTAAAAGGAAATAAGTAAATAGCCTACATCCTGTATAGCAAAACATCACATGCACACTACTGATATGACCTCAACACACATGACAGAGAGACAAGGTTATGCATATTTATTTCACCTGAATAACAATATCCAATGTTTACCATAACCATGGATGATTTAAATTAAGTATGCTTATTTTAAGTGGCTATTTTTCATTACATAATTACATAATGTTCTATCTGATCTTGAAATGTTAAATTGATCAATTGGGTTTACCTGTAAATTACTGTTTTATGAATAGTTTATGGTCAACTCACAATTCTTTCTGATAGTGAATGATTATATAAGATGACCATTTCATATTCATGTACTATTACTTTAAAACACATTGTCAACTGGCTGTTTTATTTATTACAAACTTTTGTCTATTTAAAAAAGTAATAATGTTTGAACTTGAGTTATCAACTATCTGCATACCAAAATTAATCAATTTTAATTCAGCATATTAGCTGTAAAAGCGTAATTGACAGACAGACCTACACATTTATAAGTAATATTGATATAAAATATAATCATCACATACTTATTGAACTATTATTTTATTGCAGATCGTCAGAAGAAGTCCTCCACATAATACAGTGTCTGATTGGCTCTCTGCAAAGAGCCCGAACTGCTTTAGTCTTACCTAAGAAAAAAGCTATTGATGAGCTTATGAAGAGTAGAAATATGGTACATACATTGTTTTCTATGTATACTAAGTAAATATTAACAGCTGCACATGCTAAACTTTGAGGATAAGCATAATTTGTAAAATCAGGCTGAGAATTGCTGGTTATCCATTACATACCTATGCAAGACTTTTATGCATATTTGTAAAACATGTTATGTCATTGAGTCCAGCTGTCTTTTGGAGACTTTTGGACAGTCATTATGGATAGTCAAAAACTATTTGACACCATAGTTCTGATATTCACAGAAAAAATAAAAATTCAAAGTGGTTACATTTGATTTTTTTTTTGTTTATCTTCCAAATAATGTCATCCAACAAAAAGAATCTTGTGTTTTGCTAAAAGAAATCATTACTTATCACCCAAAAATTTATTTTCAGAAGGCCCTTTCTCCAAATCTACCAGAAGATTTAGCAATTTCATTCTATATACAGTCGCATAAGCTTATATTTGTTGCATACCAACTAAGTTCAGTTCACGGTACAATGAGGATTGACTCATGTCAGGCAGACTGTGCTGTACCGTGGTTGAGTGATGTCTTGTTCATGTTAACGGCAGCACTCCATATGTGTCAACAACTTAAGGACAAGGTAAATATAAATATAATAATCTTCGACTATTTTCAGTAAGATTCTTTAGAATCTCAAGCAGCACCATTGTTAAATTGCATGTAATGGTTTTCAATTAGGCTTTTAGCCAATAACAATTATTAACAAGTCTATTCTGTGATTGTTATGTCAACGACAGTACATACTTTAATCAATCAATCAATATTGTGGAGCCTGATGTAACAACCAAACTGACTATATTGTGAATTTTTTTTTATAAAATAGAGCAATAGTTATACAATCCAAATAATGTTATGAGCTCCTGGTATTACTGTTTATACAAGCCATTTCTTATCATAGTTACCTAAAGTTTTGTTTGGTAAATATTTACTTTAAAAATAGAACCTGAAGGTCTCCCTTCAGGTTTGCCAGTTTGCGACAAATGTACTATTTTTTATCTTTAGGAAGTATTTTATCTTTTTGACGTGATACGACAAAGCTTTGATAACAGTTCGTTCGGCGTTTCAGTTATAAAACTAATCTATAATTACCCAATTTTATTGGTGAATTGTGGATTATTACTAATTTTATTGTCGTTTCTAAGATAGCTTATCTTCATTAAGATGGTAAATCATTGTCTTATCACTAAACAGTTTTTCTTGGTTCATTGTGAGAAATTGGTATTCATTTATCAGTCAGGTTTGGTTTCTTTTTGTTTAATATTGACCTGGGATGTACCTAATTTCTCTTACAGATTTTCATAATGGTATTTCTGTTTTCAGTTGTGTGTCTTCTCCCAATATAAAGATTTCACAGTGGGATCAAGATCTGCCTCCATGGTGTTTAACTAAAATTACTTACCGGGATGTTACCTAATTCTCAAGTGTATGTAAGCATTATATACCTAGGTATGCGTAATATACAAAACAATTGTATGTAAGTACATGTATTTATTTAGTTATAGTTATTGAGTCCATTGTTGATTGATATTCTTGTTGAGTATGATGTAATATAATGTAAAGAAACTAATGTTACAACTAACTATAGGGAAACTAATCTTGGGTCTGCCATGAGTGTATATTTTGAGTAATAGCAAAGGGGAATTAAGTATTTTGTTAATTTATTTCTACTACTTATTTATGGACAAGATTATGTTAAAATTATGATTTAAGAGTTGCTTATATTGTAAGGAAATTGTTGCTGGTTTTGTCCGCGTGTTTATGTAGATGAATTCTTAGCTAATAAAAAGCACAGTATATGCCATCTTCTGGCTAGTGATAACTGAACAATATCTGAATTGGGCAAAATTCAAGAACCTATTGTTTTCAATTGAAAGTTCATTAGCTCGATTTCGCGGCAGGTTGACTTCGATTTTGATTCAGTTGATCCGCCGACGGGATGGCTCCAGTTAGATAATGTACACAAAGTGTTGTAGAATACGATAAAGCAATAATATTTTCTACAGCCTAACAAATTAACGTATACAGTGTAAGTGCAAAGTTACTGGTGTACTAAAATGGTATTTATATCATGTTAGTAAAGTCCATTTCAGAATGAAGGGCCTGTGCACACCACGTTTTAAACGCGCCGTCGACGCGCGTTTTAGAAACGCGCTAAAACGCGCGTCGACGGCGCGTATCCTCCAGAGCAGAGCATCTTGCATGCGTATCGCGTCTGGATCGCTACAAACGCGCGTCAACGCCGCGTTTAAAAAACGTGGTGTGCATAGGCCCTAAGTCTTGATTTACGAGTTGTATTTCGTGCGGTATTATTTAACGTTTCTATATCTGTAATGAGAGGCTATTTTAAGAAGGATGACCCTTTGAATGAAGGATTGGGCATGGGCGTGTAACCTAAATTAAGTTTATCAATACATTTTTTAAGTCGGTATTTTGTAATCTTAATATTTGCAGAAGGCTATTCAAAATGGTGTAATTCATATTTCACATATTTTTACCGATAAACAATTTAAATTATATATCAAGATGTTGTTCAAAGGGTATATAACGAAATGCATAATACAGCAAAATTATTTAATTAGTTACCTATTTAATCTTATTTAAAAAATAGATCTGAATGTATAGTTAAAGGAATTATAAAATGTGTAACTCGAAGCAATAAAGCTTCTATCTTTTGTCTGTATTGCCATAATGAACATACTAATTTACACTTAATAAAATATATACATGTATAGATGATAAATTGATAACTAATCAAATGTTAAGAAAAGGTCCGTCAAATGATAACTATAAATATCTTGCTTTCTAAAAGTTTGCTATTTATTTTTATATTCAGATAAGTACTACATTGTGGAAAAAGTGTCTGTTACTATTTAAAAGAAAAAAAAATTATAGTTGCCAAAGTCTCATTGTAAATTTCTAATATTCTTTTCTATATTTTGTAAAAAAATATGTCATTTTGATATTACATCAGTATACTTAATCAAATTGTGAATTGTTCAAAAGGATATAAATGAATGTATTATAGTATGGATGCTTTTGCCTTCAATGTTCCCATAAAATATTTCTGATCTATTTCATAGTCAATTAAATTCTTTATAATGTTCCACAATTCGTCTAAAGTATCTTAAAGAATTCCAATTTCTTATAAAAATGTGATAGTAATTACATCTTCGAGTAAGGGGTAGATAAGGGCCAGTCTTGCTTCCCAAAAATACTACAAAATGAAACGAATTTGATTAACTTTTTACCTGCCTGTGCAAGGTGTGCTTTTAAACAGGTCTTTTATCATCATATGACGCTGAAATTTAAATTACCACCCAATGCTTCCCAAAAGAGATATATATAATAAAAATTACATAACTACCCTTTTCATTTTATCATGCAATAAATTCTTCCCTAAGTAAAACTATTTGTGAGTTGTCTAACATATTTGCTTTTGTCGAAAACCTTGTATTTTCACAATGTGTGAAATAATAACGCCTTAAAAAGCATACAAAAAACTGAACAAAAGTAACGCAATATGTTATCAAAAACCTTATCAATGATCTGTCTAATAATAATGTGAGAAAATATCAGCTGATACAATTTCACTCGCCTGATAAAAAAGTGGGATAACCATAGTGCTCTATCACCTGATTATGCAACCTTTTTTGTTGTTGATGGTATATTAACATTTTTTACAGACTTGTAAACTTGCTTCTACTTAAACCGTGTACATAAAAATGCATATTAAAAATAAAAAGGTTGTAAATAAATGTTGTTTAAATCATGTAAATAATGAGATTGGGTATTTGGAATAATAAAAAAAAATTGACAGTAGGTATCGAAAATTAAGTCTGGTCTTATCCAATCTCTTACCAGTAATTTACATTAAATCTCAAGTTTGTCAGTACACCTACTTAATGGAAATATAATGTAATAATGTACAGTTTTTATATTGCTTACGTCATCATATTTTTATTCATGAGTGGTCATGCACAGTATTTAATATCTTTTTATATTATTCTCAAATACATATATTATATTTCGAGTGGGTATCAAATCAATTTTGGGAAGCATTCAAATTATGAAAAGATTTCTTTATGAAACAAGTATGATTGTATATTAATCGGCAAAGGATTTGGCAATGTATGTTGAAATTGTATTTTTATGCACATATTGATAAATTTGATAAGTCATAAAATTGTTAAACGCACTTTCTTAATATTCGCTACTATTTTAGTCTTGTGATCTAATACATACATTCATTTTTAAATTGAGACTGCACTGCTTACATGGTCATTGTCTGCCTAAGGTTATACTTAAGATGCATTTAATTGAAAAAAATATTCCACAGTTTATTGTTTTGAGGGAAACTGCCTCAAATGTGTAAAGAACCATCATGTTCAAATTATTCATTTGACATATTCGACAATAAAATTATTGTACTAGTATTATTAGGTAGTCTCAAGACTATTTTATCTATACCTACTGTATAAACAGTTCATGTGATTGTGTTGTATTTCAATAAATCAAAATGCTGTTATGCAGAATTTGTTTTCATTTATTATACTTTATCTGATGTCACTTATACATTGGCATAAATAATATAATATGTTAAACTAGATCCCGTGGGAATTCCGGGATAAAATGTAGCCTATGTGTTATTCCGGGATGTCAACTATCTACTTAATTACTATTACTTAATACTTACTAATTTCATTCAGATCCGTTCAGTAGTTTTGGCGTGATTGAGTAACAAACATCTGGATAGATACATCCAAACATTCGCATTTATAATATTAGTATAAATAATAATTGTTAAATTGCCTCGTTGGTTGAGTGGTCGCAAGCGGGACTGTTGAGCATGACGTCTCGGGTTCAATTCCCGGGTTGGCCAAAAAGTGCTAATGGGGTTTCTCTAAAGCCGGCTCTTCACGTTGGCCAACACAGTGGCGAATGTAGTGGCCAATGCCTATTGGCCAACGTGTAGACGGGGTGTTTGTGCATGTTGGGTGCACAAACACCCCCTCTACACGTTGGCGAATAGTCATTGGCCACTACATTCGCCACTGTGTTGGCCAACGTGTAGAGCCGGCTTAAGGAAGTTCTCATTAGTAGACCGGAGTTAGGAAGTTGGCGGTGTGATACCCCCGTGCTTCGGAACGCATGTTAGGCCGCTGGTCTCGGCTGTCATATGGACATCTTTGACAGTCGTTACGGGTAGTCAGAAGGCAGTAAATCTGACACTGGTCTAGCCAAGGGGTATCGTGTTACCCAGCTACTGGGTTGCGGAGGTCAAATAGGCAGTCGCTCTATGTAAAACTTTTATGTTTATTTTATTTTTTATTTTTATTATTTTACTTTATTTTATTTTTATTATTTTTAACATTAATAATCATTAGCTGCATCCGGTTAGACTTGACGCCGACCCCAACATAGAAAAAGGCTAAGCAGATGATGATGATAGGTAGATAATAATTTTTCTGTCATGCTTACCATTCATACAGATATGAATGTACATGTTAGTTGTTCATACTCAAAAAGTACGCTTCTACCTGTTCTTTCAGCGATTACGCACGTGAAGTTAGGTGAAGTATACAGAAACACTGCTATTTAAGCTTGCTTTCATAAGAAACTCAGCAATTTGATGGAAATCATTTTGCAAATGTGACACATCCAAACTTGGCCACCGTCATGGATCTGAAATATAATCATACCCAGATTTAGTCATAAATTAGTCGTCCAATATCAGAATTAGTCGTTTCGTGGTTTAAAAGATAAAAGGGATAAAACATTATATTAGTGGCTCTGGCGTCTCTGTATCTCAAGATCTAGAGTATGGAACTTTCTGTCTTGGTCACGGTCATAGATCTGAAATCAAATCACACCTACATTTTAGTCCAAGAATTTTCAGAATTAATCAGTTCATAGTTTAAAAGATATGGAGATACATTTTTTCTGGCTCGGGCACCTCTAATTCGCGATCTAGCGGCGATCTGCTTTCACATAGAGTTAGTGGCTAATTATTTGCCAAATATCAAAATTTGTCGTTTCGTAGTGTAACAAGTTCCCTGTTCCAGTACAAAGTTATAAGTAAGTTACATGGTGGACATCCCACCCATACGCACGAAACGTTTTCGGAATACTTTCATTGTGCTTACGGCTAAGGAGTGGAATTCCCTGCCGGAGTCTGTGTTTCCTGATAGTTATAACCTGGGAGTCTTTAAGTAAAGAGTGAATAGGTTACTTCTAGGCAAGCGTGCTTCATCTTCCTTCATCGTCCACCTACGTCTCGCCCTAACTTGACAATAATCAATACAAGTGATTACATTTATACAAATAAGGCTAAAAACATATTTTTTTAAACACTACTGAACAATACTTATTACTTACTCAGAAAAATGTGTGGGCGCTGAATCTTCAGCGGCGACCAGCTCGCCAGCTGGTCGCGTCTCAGAGGGTCATGACTATCCGGATGATCTGGGGTATACCGCACGATCTCCGGGGAGGCAGCGAACCTCCTTGCCAGATTGCTGCCGTGGGATCTGGAGGCGGTTGCCCTCCCGCGCGTTCACAATTGGCGCGTGGAGGTCCTAAGCCAGGGTGAAACTACGCTACCGCGGCAAATCTCGGCTAAGCGGACAGAGCTCCGGCGCGATCTCATGGCAGCATGGAAAGAGCGGCTGTCGCAACCGAAGGCTGGGCACGCCGCAGTCGCAGCGATAAGTCCCCTCTTTGAGGAGTGGCTGGAGAGACGCCACGGCGTCCTCACCTTCCGCCTGACGCAGGCACTTATCGGACACGGGTGTCTCGGGAGGTACCTGTTTCGGATTCAGCGGGAGGACACGCCCGGGTGTCGACATTGCGTGGACCACCCGGAGGACACGGTAGAGCATACGATGGAGGTATGCCTGGCTTGGGCAGAGCTTCGCCGTGTCCTCGTTGAGGCGATCGGCGGCGGTGACCTCTCGCGCCCGGCCCTGGTTCAGACTATGGTGCGGAGCGAGAGGGAATGGGATGCAGTCGCCTCCTTCTGCGAAGCAGTCATGCTAGCGAAGGAGGAGGCTGAACGCGTGACGGAGAGACAACTCTCTTCCTCACTCCCCAGCCGCTGTCGGAGACGTCCCGGGCGTCGGGGATCGCGAGCCGATCTCTGGCCACCGTAGGCGCGGGCTTGCGGAAGGCGAGCAGGTGTAGCTCACCGTCCGGTAAGGACCATGCCCGGGTCGGCGGCGCGTCGTGTTCCACGCGCGCCTCAAAGAGCTGTCAGCACTAGTGACGGGGCCCCATAAGGCCATTGCCTGCCATTGTTGCGGGAATGTTCTAACGAGATGCCGCGGCCCCGGAACTTAAAGGCAGCTGAGGGAACACGGTGGGTTTTTAGTCAGTAGAAGTCTGACACTCCCTTCCGCTTTACCCAGAGCGGGAAAAGTCATTCAATGATTTTCCCACCCAGGAAAAAAAAAAGCATAGCATTATATAAATTGCATTTATTCAAAAATATTTGCAAAGATTATTCACAACTACACTATACAACGTGTAACGGAAACCCCATATCTATCCAAAAGGACTGAAGACAACATCTGGTATAGAGTCTCTATGCAAATTTCAGCTCAAAATAAGTGACTCACAGAATTGACCCCAAATTACCGGTTTCATATGTTTCTTGACTACCAATCATAACAAACGTGTCACAGCACTACGAGGGTCAATAACTTTCCACGTCACTTGCCAATAACACGATAATTCTTTTCGTTCTTCTTAATTTGTAAAATTCGATCTCTGGTATCTGTGTATTGGAATTTGTAATAAGTTCTACACACGTAGGCTTAGGATTACAAAACCCTTGCCATATCGTTTGTTATCATCCAAATAAGCCATGCACTTGGTATCTATATACCCTTTAAATTACACGTTGTATATACAAAAAAATAATAACTTCACATAGTAAAGATTTAAAGCAAGCCATAAATTGTTTTGACGTTTTTGATGATACTGGCATGTAGGTACGTAGGTATGTGTTGGAATCGAGCACTAGGGGCGCAGTGGGAACTTATCAGGAGCAAAACGAAAAAATAATAGTTCTGCCTAGTTTGGCCATTCTTGCGCCCCCCAGAGTCTACGCCCTGTTCCTAGGCACCGCTGGCTCCGCCCTATTTACGGCACTGCATATACTTACTTATATTTATTTTAATTTTTTTTCCCTGTTTGTATGAGTAAGGTAGTAAGTACACTAATTTAGCCCTCCCCTCCCACTTAATTAAAGTTTTTAAAGTCCTTCCAAAGGTTGTCTGGAAGATATCGCTTTCAGCGATAAGACCGCCATTGTGACCATACAATAAGCAATATTGTTGAATAGGTGTGTTTAAATTTTGGTTTACAATAAAGTTCAATAAATATTCTATCTATTCTATATCTCTAAGGAGTCATGGAAGTGTGAACTAATATATTTGTGAGTCGCAAATTCGCAATAACAATATTTCTGACGATCTTCGAAACTTGCGGTGTCAAAATATAGTACTCTGCCGTCCATGTCCAATACATTCATTGAGATAGGTAAAGTACCTACCTAGGTTTCCAAGTCAGTGAATATATTACAGTGATTTAAAAAATTAAATCCCGCCAAAACATCCTGTAAAACATTAGCCAAGTCTCGCCTAAGCTGCTTGTTACTCTATAAAAAGTAATGAAATCTCTAATCAAAGCGAAGCCAAGTCTAAGGATCTTTACTGCGATTTCCTTATCAATATAGTTAGATTTTATGTAACCGGCCGTTGAACATACTCTATGCACTTTTACTAGTTAATACATCGAAGTCAATGGCCAAGTCACATAAAATCTAACTATATTGATAAGGAAATCGCAGTAAAGATCCTTAGACTTGGCTTCGCTTTGATTAGAGATTTCATTACTTTTTATAGATAAACAAGCAGCTTAGGCGAGACTTGGCTAATTTTTTACAGGATGTTTTGGTGGGATTTCACTTCTTTTTGCAGAAAGCTATTTTTTACTTGATTAGTTTCTTAATTATTCAGACTCCAGTTTCATATTCATTTACAAGAAGGGGCTCGTCACATTGAATAACTTTTGTCAAGGCGCATTTCCATATCTCCCATAGTTCGGCTGAGCTCTAAGGGTTCTTTATCAGATACTTCAGACCTTCAATTTTTTATACAAATCAGTAGAAGGGACTCGTCACTCTGAATAACTTTTATCATGGCGCATTTCCATATCTCTCATAGTTCAGCTGAGCTCTTAGGGATTATATATATGAGATATTTCAGACCTTCAATTTTTTAATTTCAAAAGAAAGGGCTAACCACGCTTAATCGCGTGCCATACGCGCTCGCGTGCAGACGAGGTTACGCTGCACTGTATGAATAGTATAATTCGCTTGACGAGCGGCTCTAGCCGCTGCCGGTTGTTGTTGCTATGGGCTCTGAAACGTTCGTAGCTAACGAGCTATTGGCTTTCATGAAGCATGCCATCGATTATATGGACGAGGTCAGCATTTTGCAGATCTCCTATAAAGAAGAGGAGATCAGCAGTGCCAAGTTGCTGCTTTTTCAATCGCTTGTGAAAATCGACCAGATGTCGTCTCGCCGAAGAGATGGAACAGCGAGGAGTCTCCAGGACATCACCCTGTTGAAGGAGACCGATCCAGATGACGTGCCTATATTCGTGGCGAAGGAGCTACATAAGCTACCCCCTGTTACCTTTGATCACGTCGATGTCACCAGGCTGCTGAAGGACATAACGTCCCTTAAGTTAAGCGTGGCTGAGCTGCAGTCCAAGTTGGAGGTGTCAAATAACACCATTGGGGAACTGCGTGCCGAGGTGGTGTTGTTGCGGAATACCGTTTCGTCAAGTAGGTCACCGGACGCCTTCAATGTAGACTCTCGTCGTACGGCGCAAAATACTTTCGTCGGCGATTTTGAGTGTGCCGGTGCAGCAAAGGCATCACTGGGCGTCAATAGTGCAAGCGAAGCAGTTTGTTCCATCGCCGCCGTGCCTGTATCGACACCGACCCAGGCTACGTCAAGCGCAGGTACGTCGACCCCAAAACGTGCCTACGCAGCTGTTGCAGCGACCAGTAAACCCGCTGTGTCGCAATCGCATAAAGCGAAAAAGGGGAAACAGAGCCGCAATAAGCCCATCCCTGAGGAGCCCCAGCGTGATTCAAGGAAGGACATGTGTGGCAAAGATGGTTTCGTCAAAGTGGAAAAGAAGAAGAAGAGGAGGCCTCTTTGTCAGAACCAGTGCGGTACCGCGCTGGCAGGACCCAACATGCTGCTGCGTTCAGCTGTACCAACAACGCAGCTGTATGTGTCCAGATTGCATCACTCCACGAAGGTTGAGGAGATCGTGGAGTACATTCGTGTGAAGACCAACTGGACTTTGAGGGTTGTGAAGTTGGAGCCGCGCCACAATACGAATTTCAAATCGTTCGTGGTACGAGTTCCAACCCTCCAACTGGAGACTTTTCTCAAAGAAGAGTTTTGGCCAAAGGGTGTCGTGTATCGACGATTTCGTGGGAGACTCTGTGACACCCCGCAGCGTAACACGACGCCGCCACTTCGTGCATAGTGATAGTGTTATGAAAATATGTGTTAGTATGTAGTTTATTTTGTAATAGAATGTATTTTTTTGTATGAATTAGAAAAATATGTATTAGTCTATTGTTACTTATTATGTATGTATATTTTCTATGGGCCTTAGAAGCCTGAAATAAATAAATAAATAAATAATAAACTTTGTGAACATAGCATGTCGATAATTTCAATAGTTTGGCTGGTCTGTTACGGTTTCTACTCAGGGTCGTAAGGTACTCCAGATCTTCCATGATCCTAGTTTTGATAGTTTTCCCTTCATATAGGCACTAAACCCTACCTCTTTGCCAAATTTCAGGTCTCAAGTTTTAGGGGAAGTACTAGTTCTAATATTTTGATGATCAGTGAGTCTATATATGTCGAAATAGTACAACTTTGCTTTTAATAAACAAAAATTTAATAAACAAGCTACAAACATAAAATTTTGTGGTTTAAGTATGTGCTGGTAGCTTACTAGATAACAATAATTTCAGCGTTATAAATCTATCCAGAGGTCCCCATATAGGGGCCTGAAAATACGTTGAAATGGTTCCAGAAAAGGATGGTACGGCAAAAGTCCTAAAAAAAATACCCTAAAAAAATGTTGCCAGTTTCCCATATATGAAGATGTAGGAAACTGGCAACATTTTTTACAACTGTTCTTTTAAAATTTCGGTAGCCACGTTGTCTAACCATACATCCATGAGAATCTTTTTCTTCTTATTCATACGTCCAGTCAAATAAAAAAATATCAAATGTACTTATGGCTTATGACTCCAACTAGAGTCATGGACATGAGTTTGGTACTAATGTGACTCCTTTGGACTCATCCGACAGTGAACGTTTTAAATGATAAAGGACCACATTGGTGGCTCGGCCACATCTGTATCTCGAGATCTAGAGCACCTATCGTAGATATGTTTTCATCTTGATTACTCGTTTTATAATTTAGAAGTTATTAATTAATTTGATTTCCCCATACAAATGTACAAACGAGTTGCAAATTTCTTAGTAATGTCACAGTATATAAAAATAATTATGCTGTGGTAATGTACAACTCTCGCTTGCACTTGAACCGCGTTCTGTTTATTATGGTCAGTCGTGATGGGAGAACTAGTAGGTATGGATCGTGCATCACATTGAGTAGGTACCTACGTTAAAACTTACCTACTCAAGTATAACAAATACTTGAGTGAAAAAGATGTGAAGTTCTTCAAACCGGTGAAGTGTTTATATTACAAACCGAGTTATGACATAATTATAACATATATTATCAAAGGACATGCTGAATAGTCAATAGATGGCTGTGTTTCTATCATATTTTCTTGTTGCATCAACGTGAAAGATTCTTATAATTTCAATACAGTAAAAATGTCACAAGAATGTGGGTGTATGGTGTGTGGGAACTACCTACTACTGATGGGTAATTTTACGAAATTTTTCAAAACTTGAAAATTTTTCGTTTTATTTTTCGAAAAAATAAAAATATGGAAAAATATTGTTATAAATATTTGTCATTAACTGTAATATTTAAGTCGTCTAACTTTTATGTAATAGCCATCACTAAGTGAATCCTGTATGAAATATATAGAGGATTTAAAATTACAATGTCCCTACATAATTATGTTAAAAATTGAACGAGCAACTGCTGTGCGTGATTGTACTAAACTTTGCTATGAGGAAAAGGGGATGATACAAATATTTTTTTCACTTCTCATGCTCTGAAAGTGCTTCTTTGTGCAGGGTATAGGCTGCACAAAATCGAATTTTGTGCACAAGGGCATTAACGTATCTACTCATAAATGTATTATATTAAGGCAAAGAAAATGAGCCATACAGCCAAATGCAATAAGAAGTTCATAGATAGAATTTGTTATTATATAAAATTTACTTTAATTTATTTGCCTTATGTGTTTTTTAAGATATAATATATAGTTATTCAAATTTTAATTCAAGTACGGTAGGTTAGTTGATTTAAGAAAATTATGATTACAAAATTAATTTAATAGTAGGCTGTATATGTCTGCAGCCTAATATCAATGTCGTAATATTTAAAAAAAAAATAAAGCGGCGGGAAACAGCTCTTGTTCTTTTTTCGTGCATTTATTAATTTCTTCAATTTGCTAAAATTGTTAAAAATGTCCAGTGAAGAAGAGGATTTAACAGTCTCTCCTAATACGCTTATGGAAATGAATGCACAGAGAGTTGTGCAACAAATATTACCGCCAAAGTCTCGGGAAAAATATCTCAAAGTTTACGATAATTTTGTAAATTGGAGAAAAGAAAAAACAATTTCCTTCAGTATTCAAAACTGTTCTAATTTTACTTTGAATTTTAATTAAAGAAATGTTATGTTATACTACTGTTTTATTTCCTCGCAATCGAAGTGAAAAGCAGAGTTTATAACTCGTCCACAAAACCATTTTTATCCTCGACATCTGATACTATCAGCCCTCGCCTTCGGCTCGGGCTGCTAAGTCTCGGATAAAAATGGTTTGTTTTTTCCCGACTGCAAAGGAAGGGTTATGTTTTTCGCGCGTATCTTGTATGTATGTATGTATGTAATATTCTTTATTACCTCATATCTCCAGAACCGCTGAACGGATTCACATAATTGACATATCGTTAGATTCGTCTTAGCAGCTCAAGTGTTCTTAGGTAGGTGACATTTGAAAAATTCAAACATGGCGGCTGTGCGAAGCCATTATACACAACGAAAAAAAAATTTTTTTTTAGAATACTGTAATATGGGTATCAAATTAAAGGGCTTAAACACAAGGATTTCAAAAAGGTATATCATATTTATCATTAGTGTAATACTAGCAAAAATAATACAAAGAGAAAGTTTAAAAATATGGACTTAGCTCTTTCACTTTCTGAATCCGGTGGGGTGCCATTGTGACACGACCAGGAAAACTATAAAAATGTTAATTAATAAATTAACTAAAAAGATGAAAAAAAAGTTATTTAAAAAATCTAAAAAACCCGACTGCTCAACTGAAATGCAAGAGACAAGCACATTTTTATTTTAAAAAGTGACAAGCAGGCGGACCCATCCCATTAATAAAAAACGTTCAATTGGGTCTCGCCTGCTTGTCACTTTTTAAAATGAAAATGTGCTTGTCTCTTGCATTTCAGTTGAGCAGTCGGGTTTTTTAGATTTTTTAAATAACTTTTTTGCACTTGTAAAATCTACTATTTCACTTCAGTAGCTCAAACATGTAGGCGTTGCATGTAGGTTTTGCTGCCTGAAATCAGTGAGCAAAATGCGATTTTACTCACTGAATGAGACAAAGTAACTTTTTAATTTTTGTTTTCAGAAAGCCACGAATATCTTATTCAGCTTTGGATTAATCATACAATTCGAAACATTCACACTCTCTCTCATTCCCGCCATTAGAAAGAGAGAGAGAGACAAAGACCAGCCCTTTCGAAGTTCCGATTTTGAATTCGACCTCAAAGACAAACACGTTCGGAATTTCGTACTAACTAAAGAAATTTTACAAAAGATAATTATGTCTTTTAATGTAATTTATTGAATTTTTAACGTTTTGTTGTATTTAAACAAAAATAAGTATTTACTGCAAATAAAACTGATATTTAACATGTAAATATTTATTTATATTTTAATAATGTTACGTAATATATTTTGAATAATAAAATATCATAGGTGCTATTTCCGAACACGCCTTAATTTAAATAAAAGATCGTCAATAAAATTTCGTGGCTGGTGTAAAGAGTTGAATAAGTTAAAAAATATAAAATTAATCGTAAAATATGAGTGAAACTAGCGACGAGAACAGTATTTTAACACCGGAAGAGTTAGTTACAACAAGTTATTAATGCAGAATTAAGTTTCCTATCTGAGAAGTCTCGCGAGAAATATCTGAAAGCATACTAAGTCTTCAATGAATTGAGATTTCAAAAGGGCGCAAGCAGTTTTTCAGAGATGGTGTTGCTCTCTTGTTTAGATTTATCACAGACAAGGCGATCATGTGGAGTATTTACTCAATGTTGAAAGCTACTTTAAAAACAAAACATAACGTGCATATTGAAACATACGCAAAACTCGTATCTTTTCTAAAAAGAATGTCAGTTGGGCATAAGGCTAAAAAGTCCAAAATTTTCACGGCCCTTAACATAGAAAAATTTGTTAGTGAAGCTCCGGACTGCAATTTTCCTGCCGCTAAAGTAAGTGGTACCTATAAATCTATGTTGTTAGTTATTAAAATTTGTGTGTAGACTGTTATGTATAAAGGTACTTACTGCCTACTACTAATACGTTTTGGAGGCGCAAAGAATCCTAGTCTGGCTTAGCAATACTGTTAAAATATTTATTACGATATGTAAAAGATGCTGTAAATGTTAAATTATGCATATTAATTATGTAATATTTTCATTACAGGTTGTACCGATCATAGGAATTAGTGGAGCGTGTCGCAATAACGAGCTATTACAGCTAACAGTAAATAATATCGAAAAGCCTTCAGATAAATTACAGAAAGCCGATCAGAGTTGCCAACGTTCATCGTTGTTCCTTCTCAATCCGCCACCGAAACACAAACTCAATTCAATGCAACCAAATGCAACTATAACCACGGCTATAACGTTGCCAAATAAATCTGTTACTTTTAATTTGCAGAACTGCAGTTATTTTACTTTTAACTTTTAAAATGTTCCATTTTATTGAATTGGTACCTCTACCTACAATGTTAATTATTTTGATTCACAATAAATACTTATTTCAATCAATTCCTGTTTATTATTTTATCTCCTAAAGTGTTCTCGCTGCTGAAGTGAAAAGTTATGTGTGTTACACGAGAGCAAAGTTTTTTACATCTCGTGCCTTTGAATCCCTCGCCACACTTAGGATTCAATTTTAGAATCACTCGCTACGCTCGTGATTCAATCGTTGAATCCTTCGCTTGCTCGGGATTAAAAATCAGCACTTGCAGCAAAAAACGACTTTGCTCTCTTGTTGCACAAATAACTATTGTGATTTTTTTCTTATATGGAGATGAAATATTTTCGATTTTAATGACAGATTAATTTCATACTTGCACAACATATATTCATAATATATTTTATAAGGAAACTATCTTACATAATTACGAACCCAACGTCGTCTCACCATACATGTAACGTTATATCAAAGAAAACTTGTTTTTTTACTTTTAAAATGTTAAATACTTCGGGAAGCGCGACAGTTAATTGATAAATTAAAACTAAATTGTGTAAAAAATACAATAAAACATTTACTTAAGACGCAATATAATCCCGTTGACCTTGCTCAAACGGGCGCTATCACAGAGAATGCCCCGCGCACCTCCTCATTAAAATTACGCGTAGTGTCATATTGTGCGCGGCGCGACACACACATAAAAGTAGTCAGTAAGACATTTCAGAGCAGTGTTTCAGAATTGTTAGGTACCTACCTACCTACTTATTTGTTTGTAAATTATTGATCCACTTTTTGTTGTAGTATTACTAAAACAGAAAATATTATAATTATCAATGTAACCGGATGGCGATGTGTAGACAGTTATTATTAGATTTTTCTCGCAACTTCGCTTACAAATAAAAGTAAATAAATTAGTACTTACCTACTTACATAAAACATAAAAAATAGAGCTAGTGGAAAACCTACGCGTAAATAGCTATGCCTAAAATTTTTGATAATAATAGGATTATACAAAATAAGTGACTCAAAGAATTGATACGAAATAATCGGCTTCATATTTTTCTTGAATATCAATCATAACAAACGTGTCACATCACTATGAGGGTCATCACTTTCCACGGGGTCCCCTATGTTGTTTCGAACGCCGCTGTTGCGACACACGCTGTTGCGAATTATTTTTCCACTGCCTCACAGGTTCGAAAGCTCATGGACTCGAATGAAGTAGTTGCGAAAGAAGCTGTTTCGAATAACATTTTCACTGCCTCATACGCTCGAATGTTTGTGATTTCGATTTATCTAGTCATCAAGTGTACAGAAAAATATTTAAGCAGTAATTAAATAAAATCAACAAATTATTATTTTATAGAAATTCAGACATGATGTAAAAATCGTTATTGAATAAATGAAATGAATTCGGTGTCAACATCATCATTCAATATTATTATCCTACCCACCTACCTACCGCATGACGCAGGTCCTCACCGGACACGGAAGTTTCGGGAGGTACCTGTGTCTGATGGGAAAGGAGGAAACGCCTGGGTGTCACCACTGCAAGGATCGCCCTGAGGACACCGTAGAGCACGCGGTGCAAGACTGCCCCGCCTGGGCAGAGCACCGACGTGTCCTCACGGCGGCGGCGATAGGCGGAGACCTCTCGCGCCCGGCATTGGTCAAGGCCATGCTGCGGGGCGAGAGGAAGTGGGAAGCGGTCGCCTCCTTCTGCGAAGCAGTCATGCTTCCGAAGGAGGAGGCGGGCCGCGTGAGGGAGAGGATGGCGTCCTCCCTCCAGCCCAGCCGCAGTGGTAGACGCCCACGGCGTCGGACGTCGGTGTCGCGTCGGTTCTACTCATGACCTTCCAGCAAGTAAGATTATGGTATCTGTATGACTCCCTACAAAAGGAGGCTAGCATTGCCTAGATTCTTTGACACAAATTGGAGAATGTAATAGTTATACTAATTATGAATAATCTGCTTCGCTTTGATTCTATGGGGTGAGTATCTGATAATAAAGAGATAAATGCATAGTAACGGGTCCCTTGTAGTTTTATTCTATTGTAATCTGTTTGTCAACTACTGGTCAACTGTCTCACCTGCATGATGCAGATGTCTTTGCTCAGCCACACAGAACTCATCACCTCCCTCCACGAATAGGTCACTCCTGTTGTGGAAAGAAAGTCCATGATTACACTGTAGGACTACTAAGTACCACCGAATGGTATGAAGGTACATAATTATATTATTAACATGAGTTTTAGTACATCAATATGGACTCTATTAAATCACTAGGAGTGCAATCACATACTTATTGCTTGGTGTATTATTATGTTTATCTCAACAGATATACAATGTGAACCTTAGTGAGTTTGTTCACTTAAACAATCTTGACAGGCCGTTGCCTCTTGTCCCTATGGATGTAACTATCATGCTCCACGAACATGATTTACTGTCTACCCAAACATACTTGATACCTTGTGAGAAGATTGGCCAACCTACCACACATAGGTGAGCTCCTAAAGAGCTCTTAGGATTGTATGCTTACGATATTGGGAGTCGTGAGAATAGGGAGCACCCTTCGGTCACCCTATTGATATTGATATAGGTAGGTACTTGTATTTTATTACCCAAACCAAGGACTCTGTTGATTGCATTATATTAGATTGCACACATTATGATACAAACAATCGAAACTATCGGCACATTACGTCTATACGATGGAAATCATGTTTGCTCATCAGCTCATAAGAGTTTCGCGGCATCCACCATTTCCCATCGCTTTTAATTTACTCAATCCATAACTCAATACGCGAGTTCAATGCGGAATAATATTGGCTTATAATCTAGATACTTAGCTGTCGTATTATTGCTGGCTGGCAGGCGAAGATCACACACATTGCAATTTTAAACTTTGATTGAAACTTTAAGAACAGTATGTCTGTTGCAAACGTACCGGGCAAAAAGAGTGTTGCCACTTACCAAATTTGTTTTGTGGTTGGTAACAAGTGTTGCTCTATACAATATAGTTGGGTTTATTTAATAATCGCGACCCTTCGCGACAGTCGGCCGACGATCTCCGGCCACCGTAGGCGCGGGCATGCGGACAGCGAGTAAAGGGCAACTCGCTGTCCGACCATGGACCATGCCCGGGTCGACGGCACGTTGTTTTCCACGCGCGCCTCAAAGAGTGTCAGCAACATGACGAGGCCCCCTCTGCAGAGGGCCGAAGCCTGCCGGGGTCGTGGGACTTATCCCATTACCGTGACCCCGGTACGTAAAGGGTTATTGAAGGAACACCGTGGATTTTAGTCAGTAAAAGTCTGACACTCCCTCCCACCCTGCCCGGGGTGGGAGGACTTATTTGAAAATTTTACCACGTTAAAAAAAAAAAAAGGGATTACAAAACCCTTCACCCTTGCCATATCGTTTGGTATCATCCAAAGAAGCTGTGTACTTGGTATGTATATACTAGGGCTTTCATCCCGGGAATCTCGGTCTCGAAAATTTCGAGAGTCTCGACGATTTTTTAGCATTTTCGAGGCTCGAGACTAACATTTTCGTTCACGGGAATAACGAGACTTTTGAGACTTCAGTTACATAAAAACTGTATTAAATAATTTATTAAACCTATATTAAATTTTTATTATGGGTATGGCAATGGCAGCACGGTCGAGCGTAGAGTAAAGCTTAGTATTATCTGTGGAGTTTTATTAACCTTATTGACAAATAACACAGATTTTGTCTACATATTATAAAGGTAAATTGCTGTGCCCGAAAGGGTCCATGTGAACTATTACCTACTTATATTAAGATCTTGTTAACACATAATTATGATTGCAATAAAGATTAAATTATGGAACTATTCTGATTGAATTGAAAGGGGTTCGAACTTTTTTCTATGAAGACTGGCATGTCGACCCACCGCTATTTAGATTTTTTTTTAGAAATCGTGGCGCATGCTGAAAGCGGCATGTATCTAACAAAAATATCAGTAACATGGTACCCCAAAATGTCACATTACCGAGATATTTAAAGGTAAACATTGACATATGACTACAAGAACAATCATTAAAAGTAGGCTTATTAGGTGTCTATAAGTATCAGATTGTATCCAAACAATCGTTCCTAGGTTGATTATGATTATTAATGTTTATAGAAAGAGAGTAGGTACATTACACGCTACTAGGAGCACAAGAATACTACGACAAATAATTATTTATCCACTAAATCGCATCGCAATGAAACGCAGTCGACATGTCACTATCGTATGGCGGATCATGTGATATGTTACTCAGCTTGAAAACGTTTTTCAGCAATAGTTAAACAAAAGTCAAAAGTTATGTCATTGACATTAACATTTATTTATAACTGTAAGTACAATATCAAACATAAGCGAATATTAATACTAAGATGTGACATTTTAAAAGATTTCTAATATATCTAACACGTATCATAAATACTACTATACTACATAATTTATATTATATACATAATTTACATAATTTATTTATTTATTTATATGTTTATATATTCTAACATTATGTATTTATTTAAGTATATGTTATTTTTATTGCATTATAAGTATGTGTTATTTAATATTTTAGTTTTAGACTTCACATATTAATTTTTATTTCTCTTCTTGTTCTCACACACTATTGTCTACATTTCTTTTTCACTTCTCCTTTCGCAGGTCTGCTGGAAGATATTTCTTAAGAAATAAGCAGTACCTTTGTACTGAAATATTATAATTATGTTGTCCTATTGTATTTTACTGTGTGTACATAAATAATAAAATAAATAAATAAATAATCCATAAATTCAGCAGGAGGTCGGGTAGGGGTTCTTGATGCCGAGCCTAATCCTTGTACCAAGGAAAGACATGTACCAAAACACTTTTTGTTCATTTATAATACGGTGGGATGAAAGACAGCCAACACGCGCGTGTGGTATTCTTTGAAATGCGTTTTATTGCGATGCGATGCGATTTAGTAGATAGATAATTAATTATAGTGGCGGTTTTGTCGTACTGCTAGACTAATAAGCTAAATACTAATAAGCGTACGGACGCGTAATAAGTCTATTTTTAATGATTTTCGTTGTTGTATGTCGATGTTTATCTTCAAACGTTTACGTGATACTTTGGGGTACCGTGTTACTGGACATTTTTTGTTCCTCTAGCCATGCATACCACATTCCTAATGCACCGCGATAAAAAAAAGAAACAAAATGGTGACGTCGATACGCCAGATAGGTTCTATCCCTTTTCATTGAGAAAGCGCGAAGTGGTACTAAGTAGTATCCGTCTAGCGTATAAGCAGAAAGAGCTTTTTCTAATGCAGGTTACTTTTGTAACAAAATTAGGGTTAAATGCCCTTTTTTACGTGTCCACTACAAAAATGAAAAAATATTGTAATAAATGTTTTTTGTAATTTGCGCTTGTTTATGAAAGTAACAACTTTATTAAAATATCTTGATTTGACTCTCTAATTGCATAGCTTATAAATAAGAAACGTAGTTTTGAAATGGTCTCGAAAGTCTCGTTTGTCCCGGGAATTTCGAGACCACACCTAGTCTCGTTTTTTTATTCCCGGGACGCAGTATGCATCGAGACTGAAAGCCCTAGTATATACCCTTTAAATTACACGTTGTATATATATATACATAAATAGCCATATAGAAAACGACAAAGGTGGAGGAAACCCAATCAATTTCAATAAAATAGTAATCAATCTATTGAACAAAATCTAAACTTAGCAAAAGAACAACATCAGACAGCAAATGATATGATAATTATTATATTATTACATAAGTAAATAAATATCAATGTATTCTGAAATAATGAATCACTAAATTAAATAAATATAAACATACTTATCACAACAATCAATGTATTATTTTCTGCATATTATAATTATTATGTTTTTTACAGACCTAGTACCTACTGAAAATCCATCATCACTCATTGAATTCGATGTAAATTTACATCAGGAACTAAATCAAACAAATCATTATGAAGCAGAGAGGTAATTTCAACATTGTATATTTTCTTTGATCAAAACTTGTCTGTTTGAACATAAAAATATTTCTTCAGCCCGTCAGTATTACGACAGAATTTTATTTTGCTTTGTTTTAGGGAAACCGAAGAAATATCGATTGGTAGGCGTGTAAATATCGATTGGTAGAGGAAATATCAAGCCAAGGACTTCTGGACTGCGGTTTAAAATCAATTAAAATTGTATCTGAACGATTGACACGTTTAATGACGAAATCGAAACTGAAATATTGTTTATGCAATATGATTTTCAACCGACAACAAAAAAAGGAAGAGGTTATCAATTCGACGCGTATTTTTTTTTATGTATGATCACCAATTACTCGAAGACGGCTGAACCGATTTGAAAAATTCTTTTTTTGTTTGAAGGGGTATACATTGAAATTGGTCCCATTGCCACCAAGTCAGGATCAGATAATGGGATCCTGGAGAAATCGAGGGAACTCTTCAAATGTTATAGGCACACCTATAGTGATTTGAGTATTATGTAGTATGTAGAGTATTATGAGCAGGGGCGTAGCTACCGCCGTATTTGCCGTATCAATTATACGGGGCCCCCGGGCCACGGGGGCCCCCAAAGTGTGTAAGGAAAAAGAATAAAAACTTTCTAATTTATTTTATTTTACAAATGACAAAATTCTATAAAGCAATTCCTTTTTTTCCCGCCTTAAGCGTGCGTTCAAAAGTTGGCAACACTACATCGTTATGGCGGGCTGCGGGACTTCCCCGTTTTACTTACTTCATCTTCAACTCAGCGGGGAATCCCCGGGAATCCTTCATCGATATCGCGATGTACGTGTACGTTGTTGTACTTTGCATTGGATGTTAAACCACGGAGTGCAGTGCACTGTTTATTTACGCGCTTTATATAAATGTGCATTACATTGTAATTCAGTACAAACAATATTGTTCTTCTGGTTTAGCAGTATTAGTAACGATTTGTAAAAGAAATGAGTGAAAGGAAAAGAGATTATCCCAGCGGCGCTGAGAAAAGAAAAATTAAACAGAAAAGGGACGAGGTTATAAAAAAAGTGCCCAAAATTTCTTCATTTTTTCAGAGACAAGATACTGTGAGTGATTTAGATTGGAAAGGTAAGTACTACACTACTACCCAACCCATTTATTAGGGGCCCGTAGTAATAAACAAGGAAATCTTTTAATTTCGGTCTGTCCATCTGTCCGTCACAAAAAGTTGTCTCCCCCCTCGATTTTCACAATTATACTGTTTTTAGGGTTCCGTGCCTTGATTAAAAAAAACAAAATTCTAACTTATCTATAGGATCGATTTGTTTTGTTGTTTGTTTATCAGTCCGTATCGTATCGTTAATTGCGTGTTGAGAACTTCAGATGTGCAGACTCGCTTTCGGGTTCTCGTTTTGTATGGCCACTACACTACGCGCTGCGTTTAAATAGCACGCAGGTGTATAGTAATGCACGGACGGGCTGCAGGTGATTTTGTATCTACTAATAGGTACGAGCACAATCCGCGTAGAATCTGTGTGCGTCTGAACTGAACACTCTCTAACTGTGACCCTTAGTAACGTTATTTATTTATATATAACTCTTTTTAGTTTAGTATCAAAGCATTCGTATTTATTTTTTAACAATTACTCGTTTATTTTTAGATTCTTCTGAAGCATGTTCTTCGTCACATATCCATCCGGAAATAGAAGAAAGCCAAGCACATACTTTATCGGATGTCCATCCAGAAATCGAGGAACCCCAAGTCAACGATTCTGATATATCTGCAGATAATGCAGATTGTAATATAATTTCATCAGATAGAGGAAATTTTGGTGACAATTTAACTGAATGCTAACGAAAAATAATTTTTAAATTGGTCCATTTAAACCACAAGGACCATTTCCAAAAGTTTCAGAAAATAACCGACCTTTTTCAGCTTATTATTATTCATATTTCAATCAGGCAGGCATAAAAATTATAAGACCATGGTTATGTTATTCTAACGTTTTAAACAAACCGTACTGTCACTTCTGTTGGTTATTAGCAGATCGTCAAAACAAATCGTACTCCTCTGCTTGGGTTAACGGTGTTTCGGTTAGAAGCAATTTCACACAAACTATTCTTGACCATGAAAAGTCACAGCAGCATATTAGTGCCTCACTCTCTTATAATAATTGGTTGCAAGGAAATACCATCGATACTCTATTGAAAAGTGAAATCGATAGTAAAATTACATTCTGGAGAGATGTACTGCATCGTATAATTAATGTTATAATTACTTTAGTATCTTGTAATCTACCTTTGAGGGGGCATGATTCTGATTCTGGCAATTTTATGGCAATTTCACGTCTGCTATCTAACTATGATGCAACTTTAAAAGAACTTTTTCTAAAACCGAAAGGTGAAATAAATTATTTAAGCCCTACGATTCAAAACGAAATTATTAGTTTGCTTGGTACTAACGTTAGGAACAGTATTATCTCAGAAATTAAAAAAGCTCCATTCCTGACAATAATTCTGGATACAACACAAGACTTGTCAAAAATTGACCAACTATCTGTAGTTTTTCGATATATCTCGGTTACAGAAAATGATGATAATGTGCCTAAAGAAATAAAAATCTGTGAGTCCTTTTTAGGATTCATAGCAGTAACCGATTGCAGTGCTGCAGGTCTGAAAACTGTCATTTTAAATTTGACTAAAGAATATGGAATTGATTTGACTAAATGTAGAGGACAGGGATACGATGGAGCAAATGTTATGTCGGGTGTGTATGGAGGATTACAAACCCTAATAAAAGAGCATGCTCCAAATGCCGATTATGTTCATTGTGCTGCGCACGCTTTAAACTTGGTTTTGAACGATGCTGTGAGACATGCTCGTGAAGTATCGACTTTTTTCGATAATTTAGAAAAAATATATACTTTTTTTGGCAATAGTATAAAACGCTGGGCTATGCTAAGTGACGATTCATCTGAAAAATATTTGATTACCCTTAAAAAGGTATGTCCTACCAGATGGTCTTCTAGGAACGACGCTTTGTTAGCAGTAAAGAAAAATTTTTTACTAATCATGAAAACTTTGTACCAACTAAATTTAATTTCAAATAAAAAAGATGAACGTGAAGAATGTAAAAGTATAATTAATATTTTAGAGAGTTTTGATTTCTTGGTGCTCGTTACATTTTTTTCTTCACTATTTGAAATTATTAATCCTGTTTCTAAAGCTCTACAGCATGATAATAATGACTTACAGAAATCTAGTATTTTATTAAGTAATCTTTTAAATAGACTGTGCCAATTAAGAAATCAGAATTCATTTAATAGTTTGCTAAATGAATCCAAAGATTTAGCAAAAAAGTGGGGGGTAACAACTGTTTTTAAAAACAGTAGGCGAAAGATAACGAAGCGTTTTTTTGATGAGTTATCACAAGATGAGAGAATTTCCGACCCGGAATCCTATTTCAAAGCCAATGTATACTATTTCTGTTTAGATATATTAATTTCTCAAACTAAAGAAAGATTTCAGAGCCTTTGCAACCTGAGTAGTATATTCGAAATATTACAACCGGAGAAACTCCTATCTTCTTCAAGCGAAGAGATATTAAACGCTTCCGGAAAACTGTCTGCTAAATACAGTAAAGACATCTCACTTAATCTTTGTGACCAATTAAAGGCTCTAAAAACATGCTTAAATTCTGAAATTAAAAAAAATTATTCCATTAAAGAACTCATTGAATTATTGCTAGTAAAATTCAATAGTCTTGCATCCAGTTTTCCCGAGGTAATCACAGCATGCTTTTTATTCTTGACCCTTCCAGTTACAACCGCAACGGCAGAAAGAAGTTTTTCAAAATTAAAACTAATAAAAATTTACTTAAGAACTTCGATGGGACAAGAACGGCTGTCAGACATCTCACTATTGTCCATAGAGGCAGAAACTTTAGAAAAACTAAAATCATCATCAGCCATAAATGATTTAATAAATCAGTTTGCCGATAAAAAGGCAAGGAGAGTGAATATTTAAAATTCGATTTTTATTTGTAAAATGGGTAAATTTTGTGATAAATAAATATTACTTCTCACAATATTTTTTTTCTTTTGTGAAAAATCTTTACCTCCATATAAGGGCCTCCAAAAAAATTTTTATACGGGGCCCCGACAAGGCACGCTACGCCACTGAATTATGAGTACAGTAACTTGTGACGTTGCATTCGAAAAGCACTTTTTGTGAAGTGGACCTGATGATGTAGACCACAGATGGCCACTGGAACTACTCAATATATAAGTAAGAATAATAAAGTAAGAATAATAAGTATTTCATGGGTTCCGCTTCGATTACTTGAATATGGTTATTAACCACAATATGCTCGTCACAAATAATGCATATGGTGAAGTGAAGCTGATGGTGAAGTACCAGGAGAACTCCTCAACAATTAACGGCCCAGCATTGGGAAAAGCTATATTTTGTAAAGGGTTATAAGTAGTTGAGATTTAAGCTTTTGTGTAAAGGTAAATTATAAATCGACCAACTAAAAAGAGTGAAATAAAAACTTTTCACTTTGCAGTGTTTTTTTGGAAGTCGGTTTAATTTTTTGGTAAAAAGTTTTTATTATATTAGAGGGAGACAAAACCCCAGAAGAAATGAATTTAAATACGTGTGCCGTAGCTGGTATCTTTCATATGAATATAGTAAACAAAAAGTGAGAATCTGAAGCATTAAGATCCATGAACGAAGCTGCTGAGGAGGAAAATGTGCGGTAGTTGAGGCAGCACATCTTTCCTCAGCAGCTTCGTTCATAATATTCGTTCCTTCATAAGGTGAAGTAAATGAAAAGGGAATACTGATGATTGACGTCATAGCTGACGGATGTTGGGGAAACATATCATACAAGAAAAAAATACTCCTCATTGTCAGGAGCAGCAGCTATATTTGGTAAACGAACGAATAAAATATTATACATGGGTG
Source organism: Tholera decimalis (assembly GCA_943138885.2). Lineage (NCBI taxonomy): Eukaryota > Metazoa > Arthropoda > Insecta > Lepidoptera > Noctuidae > Tholera > Tholera decimalis. Next base: position 32,862,872 of record OW964556.2, on the reverse strand, counting down.
TTAAAATAAATTCTACTACATTTGCGCTAGAGCAGAAAATAAAGGAATCTTAGCAAAGGATCGTATTTGCTACAAAAATTACACAGGTTAATTTACTTATGTCAGTAAAAAAAATTGTAATATTATAAATATATTGATGTTTCTTTATTTTGTCTTATTAATAACTTAAAGTATTTACTTTAAGATTGATTTTCCAATGTTCTTTATTTCTTCTTAGTATATTTCTAAGACCTCTTCAGTATCTTTATTCTGTTCAATTCAAATTAACGTATTTGTCCTCTTGGACTTCTACCTAAAATAGACTAATGCCAGATGCTCAACGGTTTTCCTGTGTTGAAAGAAGAATATTGATATTTCATTGATGTTTCCACCAGAGCTGTGCTGACTGAGGTGAGGTAAATGAAGCGATTCTATTGGTTATCTTCTTTACAAACACATCCCTCGCTACGCATCCTCGCACATCTCTGGTGGAAACGCAGCCTTATACTCGTGTGATACCAACATTAGTAAATATCTAAATTTCAAAAAGTGTCTTCTACATTTTAATGACGAAATATTGACACAAAAGCAATTATATTAACTTCTATCGCTTACATACATATCTGTTATTATAGGTATGAAATGTTTTTTTTTTCTTTCTGATTTCGACTAATGAACAACTAAAATTGGGTGTGATTAGATTTCGGATCCACGACCGTGGCGAAGCCAGGAAGTGTCATACATTTTGTAGCAGGCTGTTTGTGAATTTATTGTGGAGTGAATTCATCTTTAGCACAAATATAAAAACTGAAGCTTTCTTTATAAACTGATATTTTACGTCATTGTAATCTCAAAGCTAGGGAAGAGCTAAAAAATTTATTTACCTACTTACTTATTTTTAAACTGACCTGTTATTAGTGTTGCCACGTCCGATTTGTTTTAAATCGGGACAGAAGTTAAAGAAAATCGGGATTTAGGGTTGTAGATCCGGGCACGCCGCAATTGCGACGGTAAGACCCCTCTTTGAGGAGTGGCTAGATCGGCGTCACGGCGTCCTGACCTACCGCATGACGCAGGTCCTCACCGGACACGGAAGTTTCGGGAGGTACCTGTGTCTGATGGGTAAGGAAGAGACGCCTGGGTGTCACCACTGCGAGGGTCGCCCTGAGGACACAGTTGAGCACACGGTGCAGGACTGCCCAGCTTGGGCAGAGCACCGACATGTCCTCACGGCGACAATAGGCGGAGACCTCTCGCGCCCGGCCTTGGTCGAGGCCATGCTGCGGGGCGAGAGGGAGTGGGAAGCGGTCGCCTCCTTCTGCGAAGCAGTCATGCTTCCGAAGGAGGAGGCGGGCCGCGTGAGGGAGAGGATGGCGTCCTCCCTCCAGCCCAGCCGCAGTGGTAGACGCCCACGGCGTCGGACGTCGGCCGACGATCTCCGGCCACCGTAGGCGCGGGCATGCGGACAGCGAGTAAAGGGCAACTCGCTGTCCGACCATGGACCATGCCCGGGTCGACGGCGCGTCGTGTTCCACGCGCGCCTCAAAGAGCGTCAGCAACATGACGAGGCCCCCTCTGCAGAGGGCCGAAGCCCGCCGGGGTCGTGGGACTCATCCCGTTACCGTGGCCCCGGTATGTAAAGGGTTATTGAAGGAACACCGTGGATTTTAGTCAGTAAAAGTCTGACAGTCCCTCCCACCCTGCCCGGAGTGGGAGGACTTATTTGATAATTTTACCACGTTAAAAAAAAAAAAAAGGGTTGTAGATCGGGACAAACAAAAAAAAAGGTTTTTAAAAAAGTAATGTTAATTTATTCGTTTTCGTCGTATATAAAACGATGAAATTTTGTTTTTCATAGTGTTTGTATGAATTATAAAGTTATATTTGCGGTTTTAGAAAATATGCTGTATCTCAAAAAATGCGGGCCCGATCTCGTTCAAACCAATTTTGGTTGAAAGTTTACATGATCTACAGCATATATATTTTTTAAATTTGTCGGTCCCCCTCCCCCTCTAACTTCTATAAAGAAGTTAGAGAGGGGGGAGGGACAAATTTTACCACTTTGGAAGCGTATATCTTTTAAACGATTAACTTAATGAAAAGTGGTTTTAGAAACCTCAATGTCATTTTTAAAAACCTGTCTATAGATACCACATACGCATAAGATTCATGAAAAAAAAAATATTTTCGGTTTCAGTTCCATGTATGGGGAGCCTTCCTTTATTTTTTTTCTTACAATCGGAAAGCGGTTCACAGAATACATCTACCTACCAAGTTTCACATGTATAGTCCTAATAGTTTCGGAATACAATGGCTGTGACATACGGACGGACGGACAGACAGACCGACGTGACGAAACTATAAAGGTTCCATTTTTGCAATTCGGCTACGGAAACCTAAAACATGTTATAGTCAGACTTGCTTGATAGACTACTCTAAATATGTGGGAGCGTGTCAAACCAAGTTTAAGGAAAAGAGAACTAAATGGAGCGGTGTCCAGGCAGGTATCACCTTGAGTAACAGTTACACTCTTAGTATTACCGTCACTTAAGTCGGTATCTGCGCGGTATCTCCAGGATCTGGTCTCCAGGATACCACTCCATTTTCCATTTTTGACAGGCCCGTTGGTATAGTGGTCAGTGGCCCTGACTGCTATGCGCAAGGTCGTGGGTTCGATTCCCACCTAGGACAAATGTTTGTGTGATGAGCACGGTCATTTGTTCTTTGTCTGGGTGTAATTTATCTATAAATATGTATGTATTTAGAAATATATATGTATGTTTATCAGTTGTCTAGTACCCATACCACAAGCTCTGCTTAGTTTGGGACTAGATGGCGTTGTGTGAATAAAAAAAAAAGTTGTGTGGAATATTATTTGAGGAGGACTAAATAAAAAACATTGCCCACTTCCATAAAATGACCTATAATAGGTGTATACAAATAAAATATTCTGATAACAAAGTCAAAATCTACAAAGTTAAGTATGAAAGTAGTTTACAGATAATTAATTTTTTATTTAATTTATATTTTTCATTACTTTTTGCTGCCTTTAGAAGGCCCTTGTTTTTTATTACGTAGTTGTGAAATTCACCGCAAGTCATGCTGAAGTTCAACTCTTGTTAAGTGATGTTTGTGGAGGAGCCACCACAATTTTGCCAATATCACGTGTAGAATAATAGACCATCAAACGCAGGAGGTTGTTCGGCATGCTGAAATTAGTTTATATTTAAATCTCGGCTTTGACATGCTCCGGTGTCAAATGGTTTCGCTTCACAGATAAAATTAAGAGTTGGTTTGTCGATATCAAGGATCTTCTACTACAAGTTCCTTGGTCAATATACTCTTTCCGTTGCCGCGTTCGACACACGCGGAATTGACGTCATAAAAGAAAATAACTTCAAAAGATTTGCGAAGTCTTGATTCTCCTTAAAAATGATTTGCCATTTTTGTAGCGGCGTCAGATCTTTGTTCTGCTCTGCTACTTTCACCAAGTCTGACTGTGCACACTTCTTCATAAAATTGATCCATGTTGAAGAACTCATTAATTTTTTTTTTAAATAAATCTAATTTGCTATCGTTGAGTTCATATTTGGTCTTTGGTGTAATGAGACATGGCACAACAGTCGTTTTTTATTTTTGTAACTTTATCATCAGACAATTTTTTAAATAAGTTGCTGCATGTGAATACAACAAACTCATCCTCAATCCTCAAACTTCAGCTCAATTGCTTACTTAATATTACCATGATTTTGTGACATGTTGAAGGTCACAAAATCATGATAATATTAAGTAAGAAATTGCTGATGCACACAGCAATTTTACGAATTCAAGACATGATACTACATCCTGTAAAACCTTAAAATTTAATGCTTATCTGCAAACAATTTATATTTTTAACACGCTTTTATTAGGTCGACCTGTATGTAACTAACTATGTAATTGAATCTAAGGTAACTAATTTAACCATCTTCCAAGGGTCGTACCGTAATGAAAATTAGCAGCTGTATGTAGTTTTGATGATAATACAATAATATGGTACTGTCGAACTGATCTGATGATGGAGCCGGAAGATATGAACTGGTACTTTATGATGAAAAATCGTATCATAGCTGTTTTGGATTTCTTAGAAAAGTCTTGTAATGAACTTTGACCACGATTAGGTTTCAAGGATGATGAAGCCGGAAGATAGGCACTGGCATTCCATGATGGAATATCGTAGTCGTGTTTGCACTTGTGAGAAAGGCCTTTGAACACGATCAGGTTTCAAGGTTATAACAAACCTAAAGAAAATCTGTTATCGAGTTTCTTAACCTTTTTGAATTACCGCGTAATCCATAGATTTATGTTTTATAGATGTCACTTTCAAATCCTCTGGTGGATCGACCGTTTAATTGTTTACTTTTTATTTTTACGTGCATTTATAAAAGCGTGTTTTTCTAATGTTTTTGGATAAAGCAGTAATTATTATATTTTATCTGCTATTAAAATTGCAAAACCCGTACGATGAACCGCAGTAATAATTATTATGATCTGACGGATACCAAATGAATGGACAAACGAAGATCAATGATTGAGTAAAGCCAAATTGTATGCGCCCACAGGCGTGTCTCTGATAGAGAAAACAAAAATCGATTATCTGAGCAAAGCCAAAGTGTAAACGCACACGATCGTGTCTCTAATGCTGTAGAATAGAAAATTTTGTTACTTGGCTAAGGCCTCTGGAGCGAGTAAAGTAACAAAATATACCACTAGTGATCTGACGCGTGTTATTTTGAGCGCATTGTTACAACTAACATGATAATGTTATGCGTAATTTGATTCATTTTTTCTAATAATAATGCTTATTGTTAATATTTTTATTTATCGGGACATTTCGCGTCCCGATCAGCGGCAAATCGGGACGCGTCCCCAAACCCCTAATAATCGGGACGTCCCACAAAAATCGGGACACCTGGCAACACTACCTGTTATTGTGTTTTTACATATAAAAACGAGATATCTACAGTTTCGAGTTCCTTATATTTCAGCACTATTGCAAGCACCATTATCACGGATAAACTGCGCTTGCAACAGTGCCGAAATATCGGAATCTCGAAACAATCAATAAATAAATATGGTAAATATTTATTTATTTATTTAAACTTTATGTACACAGTACAATATTGTTACATGGGCGGACTTAATGCAGCAAGGCATTCTCTACCAGTCAACGTTTGGATTAAAATAAAAACACATTGTGGATACTGTTGTTGTGAAAAACTGAAAAATACTGTTTATGACCATGTTAGCTTAAAAACTTATATGGAAAGGAAAATATTGCCGTACTTAAAGTACTAGGTACTAACTAGGAATTTCTCATGTATAGTGAGTGCGTTTTTACCAAAGAACCATTATTTGCAACAACATTTTTCCAGTTCGGGAATTGAACCCAAGACCCGCATTGACATGGATCCACAATGTATGGAACTATTTATTGAACTAAAATACATAATGTAATTTATTATGTCATGAGTAATATTTTACTTTTTGGATAAAGAGGTCTGGGGAGGTGATTTGTTATTTGTAAAAGTGACTAAGAATTCCTTAACTTTTTTAATGAATATGACTCTCTTATGTCTGGCATGTGACTTAGAGTCTGGCAAACGAAAGTAGACACTCGATTAATAGCAAAGTTTTTATATGGCAATGCTATACTAATGTCAAACTCAATTTTCCAAAACAAGATGGCGTGTTGTTGGCGATTTGTTGTGATCTGTTTATAGTCTGGCAAAAGAAAGTAGAGACTGGAAAAGCGCGGCAAATTTAAAAAATATTAGCATAGCAACCCCAAAACTACTATGAAATACCTGGAATAACCATATTTGATACTTTAGAATTATCTATTTTATTTAATCGAAATAAAAATAATAGTTTAGATATTGTGTCTTAATTCGAATTAAAAACAAACAACAGTATTCTAAAATAGTTCTGATTTATTCACTACTAGCTTCTGCCCGCGACTTCGTTCGCGTGGGAAGGTTTTCCCGCGCAAATCCCGATCCCGTGGGAATTTCGGGATAAAAAGTAGCCTATGTGTTATTCCAGAATGTCAATTATCTACTGACCAAATTTCATTCAGATCCGTTCAGTAGCTTTTGCGTGAAAGAGTAACAAACATCCATCCATCCTCACAAACTTTCGCATTTATAATATTAGTATTAGTACGAAGTACGAAGTACGAAGTACGATAGTACGAAGTAGGAAGTAGGATTAGTAGGAAGTAGGATAGTAGGATAGGATATTCAAAATCTGAATGTAAGACAGAAAGTTTCATTAGTCACTGGAATCATTGTTTCCTACGTTAATTTTAAAACTTTCTAAATTATTTTCTGTAATTCTATCCCTTTTTTATATTTATTTTCAACATGGATGACATGATCAGTCATTTTCTTTCACTCGGGAGTTATATTTTCAAACGACTCTTTTATAACTTTCTCTAACTCCACTGCAGGCAGAGCAATATTTTTACTTGCCACATTACGTTTAGCCAAACTCCATACTAACTCATTGGCATTTAGATCACTGGTAGGAGGGAAGTCGAAATACCTCGTGCCCATTCTGCTTCAGAGTTTCATCAGCTTCATACTGGCTCTAGTGTGTTTCGTTTTAAATTTGTTTTCTAACGATATGAAATTCGTAAATTTTGTTACGAATAGCATCTATGTCGAAACTATCTAAGTCGGACACTGTGGGTTTATATGGCCTTTACGCGCACCTTCTTTTTAAATTCTTAACTCTTTTACTAGGAGTACATAACTTTATAAAGATGTAACTGAATTCATGATTTGCAGAACCTAATCATTTTGTTTTACCATTCTTTACAGAAGTGAGCGTTACTACATTAAAAAGAATTTAAAAAGAAGGTGCGCGTAAAGGCCATATAAACCCACAGTGTCCGACTTAGATAGTTTCGACATAGATGCTATTCGTAACACAATTAACGAATTTCATATCGTTAGAAAACAAATTTAAAACGAAACACACTAGAGCCAGTATGAAGCTGATGAAATTCTGAAGCAGAATGGGCACGAGGTATTTCGACTTCCCTCCTACCAGTGATCTAAATGCCAATGAGTTAGTATGGAGTTTGGCTAAACGTAATGTGGCAAGTAAAAATATTGCTCTGCCTGCAGTGGAGTTACAGAAAGTTATAAAAGAGTCGTTTGAAAATATAACTCCCGACGAGTGAAAGAAAATGACTGATCATGTCATCCATGTAGAAAATAAATATAAAGAAAGGGACAGAATTACATAAAATAATTTAGAAAGTTTCATAATAACGTAGGAAACAATGACTCCAGTGACTCTAACGAAAATTTCCGCATGGAAGTCTTACATTCAGATTTTGATTATAGTGAATAAATCAGAACTATTTTAGAATACTGTTGTTTTTTTTTTAAATCGAATTAAGACACAATATCTAAACTATTACTTACCTAAAATACCTCTTGTATTTTTATTCCGATGAAATAAAATAGATAGGTAATTCTAAAGTATCAAATAAGGTTATTCCAGGTATTTCATAGTAGTTTTGGGGTTGCTATGCTGATATTTTTTAAATTTGCCGCGCTATATCAGTCTCTACTTTCGTTTGCCAGACTTTAGTTATTTAATAAGCCAGAGTACTTCATGTGATTAAGGTACAAACCTATAACTGATTTGACTCACTTGTAGCGTACATCACTAAATCATTTTGACAGGAACCAAATGTCAGATTTACAAAAATAAATCGTCAAGAGTTGAGGCGTTGAAGTTTGTTTTCACTTTTATTTTGTTATTATATTGTAAATTGTAGTTATTTCTATATTGAATACAAACATGGCTATTAGAATTTTCGGTTGGTTTGGTCTTGTTACAATTATTACCACTGGATTGTTTGGTTTTGGATTTTATTTAACATTTCTTGCGTTCATTGTTTCGTTTCTGGCTGGGTAAGTTGATAAGAAGGCGTTATTTGATTTGAGAAGAATAATATTATTGTTCTTACTAATCCACTGTGGTCATATTTTATAAGCGCGCATTGACGAGCGTTATTTCTGTGGAAAGGTGATAGACTATGTAATCGCTTGTCGAATTTAGGGCACCTTTGAGACCAGTTATAGTCAGCGATTTTTGATCAAAGATCAAGTTCTTAGCTACAAAAAAAAACATTTATAACCAATGAAATATCTAATTCTTTGTTAAAAACATTTAAGAGTGTGTTTCTATTTTCAGAATTATAACAGTTCTTTACTTTACATATGACAACAAAAACATATTCTCTGTTGATTTGGATTGTTTGGATGATCCATTGCAACAGTCGAACTTTTCTATACAAGTACCCAAGGTATGTTGTCTTCTTTTTTCTATCAAAGGTGGAAGAAACTGTGTGATTGTTGATTTTACTCAGTACTTTGTACCTGAAGAGCTATATTTCATTAGAATATAAATTAGATGAGTTACACGAAATCTATAATTTTATCAAAAGCTTCTTATACACAGAACCACTGTTAATAAGTTGACACTAAATTCCAGGTATTGGAACTATTTAAAAAAGAAACTCCTTTGCCAAAATATGACAACCGGATCACTGGTAGTGAAACTGTGGATTCATTCTTAAATGAGATAATAACAATAATTATCAATGATTATGTGACCCCATGGTATGAAATTCTAACAAGTGACGAGGAACTTACAAACCATTCTATCAAGAGATTGGTGCTGGCTGCTGGTGCTAATGTAGCTAATAGGTAAATATAAAAACTATGATAATCATATAACATTCCCTTAAAACAGTAGATAAGGTCAAGGTACATAATGCATTATCATCTTCACAGGATTGTTTTTCTTTTTCTTTTAAATTGATAATAGACTCGTGTTTGACCACCATCTCACCTGATGGTAAGTGATGATGTTGTCGAAGATGGAGCACGCTTACCTAGAAGTAACATATTCACTCTTGGCTTAAAGAACCCCAGGTTATAGCTAGCAGGAAACAGACTCTGGCAGAGAATTCCACTCTGTTTAGTTATTATTAATTAAAAAATAATAGTTTTATACTTACATTCATCTTTACTGTACCTATATATATATATATATATATATAAATTACAATACTGAACTTATGATTTAAGGGTATTTATATATTCACATGTTGTAGTCTATCAAAACAGCAACACAATTGTTGTATGTGGTGCTGATAATGCAGATAAATTTTAAATAAAAAGTTTGCCTTTGAAACTCCTTCTAATATTTCAGAGTCAAATGTGTGGATTGGATCCACCTCCTCTCTACCCGGGTTCCAGAAGAATTAACAACACATCTAAAACTATTCAAACAGTCAAGGGTGAGGTTGAAACATGTGGATTTAATGAATGCCAAAGATGTATCCAACGGTACTTCTAAACCGAGTCCCAAGAAACAAGATGAAAAGAAGACACACAGGAGAAATAAAAGTGAAACTGATGTGTCATGGCCACCAGGTAACAAGTTATTTTAGAAACTAGTGTATTAAGCTATATAATATGCTCTATTAATTAATTAAAACACAAATTAAAACTGACAACATAAAAAGATCTATGCACGGCCAAAAAGGCTCCTATCTCAGTATATTCTTGAGGAATTTAAAATATAAATGCTGCTGGTGGCAGTAGTTACCTTGCTATATTTTTTTTTAAGACTACTTGCAATGCAGGTAGAAATCATATTACTAGCTATCTTGTTAACCCCTCCAACTAAGCGTAATATGCTTGTGTCTGGAGTGGGTACACAGCAATAGTGTAATGGGTGGGGTTCAACCCGCGATGTCTACGTCACAAATTCACCACATCTTAGCCATTAGGCTATTGACACTAAGGAAAAAAGAATAGGAAAGCTATAATTAATTGTTAACAATGTCAAAACCAGATTGATGCGCTTATTGCTAGAAATCTGATAAGAATAATGAGATTTTGATATTGTGATTTTGATGATGAAATCACCGATTTTGCAGAAAGTTAAGTTATGGCTGACCAAGTGTATACGACACCCAAGATAGTGGCGACTATTGTTCTACGCGCGCACCTTTTTAGGGTTCCGTAGCCGAATGGCAAAAAACGGAACCTTTATAGTTTCGTCATGTCTGTCTGTCCGTCCGTCCGTCCGTATGTCACAGCCATTTTATTTCGATACTATTAGGACTATACACATGAACCTAGGTAGGTAGATTTATATTCTTTGAACCGCTTTCCGATTTTAAGAACAAAAAATATAATTAAAGGGGGCTACTCATACATGGAACTGAAAATATTTTTTTTCATAATACCTATGCGTGTGTGGTATTTATAGAAAGGTCTTTAAAAATTAGATTGAGGTTTCTAAAACCACTTTTCCATAAAGTCAGTCGTTTAACCTTTTGAACGCCATTGTCACATATATGTGATAAACGAAATCTTACCCTGAACGCCAACGTCACAAATATATGACAAAATACACGTCGCACCATATTATGAAATAAACAATTTAACCATTACTTTTGTGTGTTTTTATTTATATAATTTAAAAGTTTAAGCTTCCGTCTATATTATATTGCATGAAACTAATATAAATAAACCACCAATATCGAGAATTTTGTTGTTTAAAAGTAGATGTTAAACGCGTATAAAAGGAGTGTCTCACACGCCGTAGTCTGCTATATGTGACAGCTAGTGTTGTGACGTATGATTGTAAAATCAATAAAAACTTAAGAAGATGAATATGAAATTTTCCTTTATAAAAAATCCTTTTGTTACTTCTATTCCTGTTGTTTTGTTTATATTAGATACTAAACTGATGTTCTTTCTATTACTAACTAGCTTCTGCCTGCGACTTCGTCCGCGTAGAAGTCGAAAATATTCCACGGGATCTCGTCCCCGACTTGCTTGACAAAGATTATAATAGCTCAGCTAATATGCGTGATATAAAGATAATTTATAGCCTATAGTACTCAGGGATAATGCAGCTACAAATAAGTGAAAGAATTTTCAAAATCGGTTTGGTAGTTTCAGAGATTACCCCATACATACAAACTTACAAAGTTTACCTCTTTATAATATTAGTATAGATTACTATTTCTAATTTCTATTTCTATTACTATTACTAATTATTAGGTACATTTTGTTAAAGATTTGTGATATTGTAAGATTGATTCGTAATAATAATTATTAGGTATATGTAACTGTTGATTTTTAAATTATTTTTGCGTATTTTTTACACGTAAAAGAAACAATAATTAAAGTACTGATTTCAATTTCTTTTTATCACTACATTAAAATCCTTGCGTATTTTTAGATATGGATACGTATTATATTAGATATGGATAGGTATTATATTAGATAAGAATACTTATTAGAATCGATAATCAACGTGTAGGTACACTGCTACATCCCTAATTCAGATGCGGGAATGTCATAAAATTGACTGGCAAGCAACGCCATTGTCACAATACCAAGACAAGTCATGTTGAATAGTGTTGTAACCATATTGTAATAAATATATTTTTTAGTTTTCTAATATCTGCTTTTTCATTGATAAAGTCTCTGTTAAATGCTGTGTATAATTTAATAATTTATTGATAAATAAAAATGTTGGTACAGCTCGTCTATCTTAATCTAAAACAAAGTACATAGATACACATTAAAGTTTCTAAAGATAGAGTGAAACGTCGATGTCCGCGCTAGTTGGAACTGTGTGACAGACATCGACGCCTTCCCCCTGCACTATTAGTTACAGATTATTCCGTATGACAATTTTAGTGATTAAAGATTATACAAATAGCAATACAAAGTCTACATCTACATTTAACTATATAAAACTTTTTACCAAAAAATTAAACCGACTCCCAAAAAACACTGCAAAGTGAAAAATAACTTTAATTTCGGTAGTCGGTGTCTTTAGTTTTGTATTTTCGTTTTTGGCACCGACTTCCGAAATTAAAGTTATTTTTCACTTTGCAGTGTTTTTTGGGAGTCGGTTTAATTTTTTGGTAAAAAGTTTTTATTTCACTCTTTTTAGTTGGTTGATTTTTAATTTACCTAGTTACAAGAGCCTAAATGTCAACTACTTATAACCTTTTACAAAATATTGCTTTTCCCAATACTGGGCCGTTAATTTTTGAGGAGTTCTCCTGGTACTTCACCATCAGCTATACATCACCATATGCATTGTGACGAGCACCAAGTGCTTAATATCCATATTCAAGTAATCGAATCGCAATCCACGAAATACTTATTATTGAGTAGTTTCGGCGGCCATCTGTGGTCTTCATCATCAGTTCCACTTCCCCAAATGGTACTTTTTGAGAGCAACTGCACAAGTTACTATAAGAAATACCCAAAACGCCATAGGTGTGCCTATAATATTTGAAGAGTTCCCTCGATTTCTCCAAGATCCCATCATCAGATCCTGACTTGGTGACAAATGGTACCAATTTCAAAGTATACCCTATCAAACAAAAAAAGAATTTTCCAATTCGGTTCAGCCGTCTTCGAGTACTCGGTGATCATACAGAAAAAAAAAAAAAAAATATACGCGTCGAATTGATAACCTCCTCTTTTGGTCGTCGGTTGAAAATGGAATATATTAAATAAATAATTAATATTAATAATTCTATTGAACATAAATTAAATTAAAAAGTAATGGCAACATTAATTATTGAAATATAAAATTAAATTTAAGAGCATGCAAGAAAATACGAAAGTGTGGGTGTAAAGATTACTATATTGGAATATAGTGGCAGGTTAAATAAAATTTCAGTGTCGTGAGTACGGTTTATTAGAAAATTAAAGACGAAAATAAAAACTCAGTTGTATATCGATATAAGTTTTGGAATCCCTATTTTTTATGAAGGTCATTTGACAGAAAAAGTGGCCTGGCGTCAGGGGTACGGCGATACGTTTATACTCTGGCGTTCAAAAGGTTAAAAGATATACGCTTCCAAAGTGGTAAAATGTGTGTCCTCTAACTTCTATAATAATGGAGAGAAAAATCTAAAAAAAATATGTACTGTAGATCTTAATTTAAACTTTCAACGAAAATTCGAAGAGATCGGGTCAGCAGTTTTTGAGATATAGCATATTTTCCAAAACCGCAAATATAACTTTGTAATTCATACAAATACTATGAAAAACAAAGTTATTTGGCGTAGTTACTACGGAACCCTTCATGGGCGAGTCTGACTCGCACTTGGCCAGTTTTTTATTTATTTATTTATTTCAGGCTTCTAAGGCCCATAGAAAATATACATACATAATAAGTAACAATAGACTAATACATATTTTTCAATTCATACAAAAATAATACATTCTATTACAAAATAAACTACATACTAACACATATTTTCATAACACTATCACTATGCACGAAGTGGCGGCGTCGTGTTACGCTGCGGGGTGTCACGGAGTCTCCCACGAAATCGTCGATACACGACACCTTTTGGCCAAAACTCTTCTTTGAGAAAAGTCTCCAGTTGGAGGGTTGGAACACGTACCACGAACGATTTGAAATTCGTATTGTGGCGCGGCTCCAACTTCACAACCCTCAAAGTCCAGTTGGTCTTCACACGAATGTACTCCACGATCTCCTCAACCTTCGTGGAGTGATGCAATCTGGACACATACAGCTGCGTTGTTGGTACAGCTGAACGCAGCAGCCATGTCTAGATGTCGCGAATGGAGTTAAAAACCTCCCCCCACGGTAGTTTTAATTACTTAGACTTTTCCACCGCCCCAAGGCGGCGTTTATCAATGAGGGCTTCACCTCGATAAAATTAAAAAATGGCTAGCCAAGTGTAAAATGGCTAGCAAAGTGTAATCGCCTCAGACGACTCAGTTTCATTCTCGACTCATTTTAGCCTAGCCTCTCTTGGGCTGCACTTGCATTTACTTATTTATTTCAGGCTATCAAAGGCCCATAGAAAACTATACTTATTTATTTATTGACACACCAGTGACATATTCAACTTAAAATAAACATGGTTTGTAACATATATTCTTATATAATATGAATATGACTATTGAAGGCGTGCACATCACTTGTATAACAAATTACTTAAAAGAAACATTACAATTTGAAGGAAAAAAAAAATTACAAAACTTATGAATTAAATCGATTTACAATGGCTACGCTTTCGCAAATTATTAGTATACAAGAAAGAATAAGTGAAGTATTTAAATATTATAGTGTTGGCTAGTGTCGAGAACTTGATAGTGAATGCAAAAGCACGATGTCCTAATACTAATGAGAAAAAAAAACATGACAACAGATAAGCATGTAATAAAAAATAATAAAATAAAATTGAGTTAAACAGATCACACAGATTTATTATTGAACACTTAGGAACCAGGAACCGTTATACTTATTACGTCTAAATTCCATAAGTTTGTTGGAAAATATATCTAAACTGTTTGTGCGTGTGCACAGCTTATTGTACGCAGACAGAAATCGGTTTAATGGGGCGGTGGAGCCTAGTTTAGTTCGACTTTTTGAGACTTCAAACGTGTTTGTTTTATGACTCGTTCTGTAGAACGTTTTACGTGGCACGGTTATATTTATTTCCGAAATTAGTTCCTGTACATTAGCCAAGTTATGGATTATTTTGTACAGCAAGATCAGATCAGAAATTCTTCGTCTTTGCTCCAGTGAAGTCATCTTAAAGTGAGAAAGCCTTTGGGAATAATTAGCGTCACGATCGCAAGATTCTGACCTGTGATTTAGGTACCTCGTGAACTTTTTTTGAATACGCTCTATCCTGTCATCGTGTACACGATATGCTGGATTCCATGCGGGAGATGCGTAATCAAGAATACTTCTCACAAGAGAATTATATAGAACCTTAAGTGTGCTGATACACCGGAAATCTTTACAAATTATTTTTATAAATCCGGACATCTTATAATAGTATCGAAGTGATTTATAAAAGTTAATTTACTGTCGAGATGCACCCCTAAGTCGCGTATCGTATCAACCTTCAATACATACATAATATGACTATAAACTAATACATATTTTATAATTACACAATAAAACTACTATTTACTGTTATCAACAAACTAATACATACAACATAAACACTATTACACACAAGTATTCTGTAACGGCGTGTCGGCGTAGTGTGTCGCGCAGTATCGGGTATCGGTCCACGGAATCGCCGGAACACAACATCTTTCGGCCAACTCTTCCTTCATGAAGGTCGACAGATGTTCAGTAGGAACCCTCACCACAAAAGAATTAAAATTCGTATTGTGACGAGAATCCAACCGTTCGGCCCTCAGCGAAAACTTGGTCTTGATTCGAATGTACTCTACAATTTCCTCGACTTTTGTAGAGTAATGCAGCCTAGACAAGTATAGCGGCGTCACTGGTAGGGGAGAGGTGGCATGAAAGGGACATTTTTGATTTTGAGGTCCTAGTAAGTGATTGAGAAAATATTTGAAACAGGTTGGAGTCGAATAGAAAGCTTTAATTATTAAACTATTGAAATGAAATGCAATAATTGCCAATAATCAAATCTTAGTTGTTTATTTTCGCAACTTTAAAAAATGTGTATTTTGTCCCTTTCATAAATGAACTGTATTGAAAAGGACGCAGTAATTTATGAAAGGGACAGTACCTAATTTCGAGGAAATATGTGTACAATAACTACTTAGGTATGTTAAAAATTGAATATAAAAGTGACTGGAACTATTGTCATGATTAAATCTTGCCTTTTTTATCTTGAAGATTTTTTTATAATTAAACACTTTAATTAAACAGAAATCAACAATATTAAAATGTTTTTCTCAGATATTATGAACTTAAAAATTATTAATATCTTTTCTCAAGACACATAATCAGTCTCCTTATAATTAACAAGAAATGAAACACTTATATAAAATTAAAGACAAATTAACAATTTTCTTTTTAGACTTAGACTGCACCTGAAAAATAACTATTGTTTTTTTAATAGAATTATACTTAATCAACCTCCATAAAGTTTGATTTACAGTCTTTAAAATGTAAACATAGATTTTTAGAATTAGGTAAAAAGTAAACACAGTGTTGGCCGATTTCGTGCTAATTTTACATTGAAACCAATCTTTTTTGCTTTCTGAATACTTTTTCTTACAAATATTACATTGGTAACTGTCTCTTCAATTTTATGTGCATCGACACGCGTTCTCTTAGGTGGCATTTTTAATCTGAAAAAGAAGTTAAAAATGTATTCAAAACCTAGTACAAAATAACAGCCTTGAAAGAGAAAGTTATGAAGGAGACATCCCATTCATAACCGTTTGTTGTGTCCCTTTCATAAATATCATACAAAAATTGAAAACATGACCACAAAATCACAGTATTCAATTAAACTTTACTGACCTTATAATATCATATCTGTGGATGTCCAGCCTATCTTAAACAGTGATTCACATATAAATAATTAACTTGCGGCACTCGATAAAACGTTTCACAATTATAACAGAAAAAATACTATTCAATCCGATTATCAACACTCGCACAAATCTGCCATGTTTGAAATGTAGTTGGTGTATGAAGTTACCCGCGAACGAACTTCCGTTAAGGTTGCCATACGACAAAAATAATGTTGTCTCAAAATTGTTTTTATTTTACCGGTTATTTGAATTGTCCCTTTCAATACGTGTCCCTTTCACTCCTCCCTGCTGGACGCAACATATAGTTCGGTCCTGTACCGTGTGTTGGTTGTGTGTTGGTGCTGTACCGCACTTATTGCGACAGGAAGGCTTCCTTTTCCTCGTCTGTACCTTCATGAAACCATCACTGTATTTCAGAGCTTTCTTCATTATTTAATACGCCGAATTCGGTATTCGACTCAGTTTTAACAAATCATCATGTTGAGATATGTTTCTTTTTTGTTGCAGAAGCCCAAACATTTGGCAAATCGAAATTTTACGACAGTTCAGAGAACATAAGTGGGAAGACACTCAAGGATATATTTTTCGATCTGGAATGCTCTATTGAGAATAGGCAGATTTGTCGAGATATTTACTGTATGGATTCTGATAAAGAATATGGTAAGTCGGACATCATTATTATCTTCCTACTTTATGCAAATTTATTTTTAGGGCGACGCAGGTGTTCTTATAGGCATGGCTGCTACAGGAAGTATGTGTAAGAGAATTGCATAGGCAGGAACCCAGTAGCTCGGTATCATCACTGCGTCCATTGTAGCGAGGACACGGCGGCGTGGCATTCACTTGCAGAGTGCGTCTGGAAGTAGCCGCGCCGTTCCCTCGTTTGGGAATGGGAAGCAACTTGTCGCTGTTGGCTTTGATTAGCTCAATGGTCGCGCAGCGTGTGGCAGTTTGTGTGGCGCAAATTCATGGCTTAACAAGCAAATAGTGTCTCCCGTTAACTTTAATACGATAAAAACACAAGCCTTCTTCTTTTGCAGTCAGGTAAAAAGGTAACCTTCCTCAAGCTTCAAGCTACTTCCATACCAAATTTCATTCGAATTTACCCAGTACTTCCGAAGATAAGCGCGATTAAACAAACAGACAAACTTTTCAGCTTTATAGTATTAGTATAAAGATATATTTTCAATTAAAAAATTCTGTGATCACGGTCATTCTCGTTTATTTTCGTCTTTTATCTCTGTTTGAGAAATATAATGAAAAAAAAAAAAAAAAAAACAATAAAATGCTCTATTGAATCAAATTCTTTTTGATTGGTCCACCGTAATCCAGAGTTTCGTAAACTTTTTTCTATAGAAATTAACTCTGCGTATTCCTTCTGGAAATAACGATGTTATGTTATTTATTCATCTAATTACTTTGAAAATTATATTAAATATGCTAGCATTTATGTGTATAAAAATCAATGACGCTCGGTTTTCTAGAGCTACTGTGCGAAGTTTCCGAAGCGGTGCTGTACCTGATTGCTCCAGAAGAAGCCTGGCGCTGTCACGCTTTGAAAGTGATACTGATCGAGCTGTTATCAGCTGTTGTGCTGCGACCGATGATCAACTTGTTGAGCGATCCTGATAATATAAACAGGACCATTATAAGAAGTGTAAGTTTTTTATCCAATAACCAGTGAAACATTAAAATTACGATAAAAAAACTAAGCAAATGTTGATAGCTTTCATACGATAATTATCTGCTTAGGTTTTGTTTTTTACTATGTGAAATTACTATGTCTGGGGTAGCTTCCAGTCTTCCCTGATTAGATTAGATTAGATTCATTTATTTGCCAGAAATATGGTATTTTACAGATATTATAACAGATACACAATAGTTCTACATATTTCGCCTACTAAATTCTGCATGCAAATTTTGTAACAATATCAGTTTAATATAATTAAACAAAACAATAAAATTACAATGTCAAAAAGTCTAAATATAAATTATCTTAGTAAATTTCAAAATATAAATGTCAAATAAATAAGTACAGATTTGATAAATGTCTTCTATTTAAATTACAACCAAAGAAATTAAATTACAAAATGTCAATAGCTTAAAATCTAATATCAAATTTAATTATCATGTCATACAATTTTTCCCTTTGTCCTAAAAGTCATAAATCCTGAATGCCTGAAAAGAAGCCTGATGGAGCTGTATACTAGTTCTTTCATTTTTTTTTAAATTATTACTAGCAATCCTGTTAACCCCTCCAACTAAGTTAAATATGGTCGTGTCTGGAGTGGGTTCACGACAATAGTGTAATGGGTGTGGTTAGAACCCGCAACCTCTCGATATAATACGAACAACTACCTACCTGACCTCCACAACCTGACTTCTAGTTCTGTCCTGTTCAAGATGACTGTAAAAATACAGCCAACACAGGTCCGATGGCTTAATGTGCTTTGTGAAGCATCTTAACCCATTACTTCCCAAGCATCGAAAAAATTGAAATTTTTCGATCAAATCTTTAAATTAAGTTCTTAATACGTTAAAAAAAAATAATATGACTTCTTTTTTCAAAAAGATCGAACACGATTTCGTGGCAATTTGTATAGACATGTTCCCGGTGCCATATTTATAGTACGGCTTAGTTTGAACGTATCCCGTAAGTTCCCAAATTCTATTATGTTTTTGTTTTTATTTAATATATATCTGGTAAAGGTTTTAGAATCAGTTTTATGTACTATGAAGTTGCTATTTTTTGCTTTTACGGTATATAGAATCAGAATATAATGCTCTTCTTGATGCATCAAAAAAGATCAATTTGAAAAAATTATATTAAAATTAAGGAAACATTTTTTACAGCGAAAAAAAAAACATTTAATTAGAAAAATAGTGTAAAACTACGAATTTCATCAGAAAACATTAAAATAAAAGACCTAACATTTAAAAAAAAATTGTTGAATATAGTGTCTTAAAAATAGGACAGTGGGGAGGAATGGGTTAATATAGTACGGACCGAACTTGGCAAGCGTTACTTAACCTCGAAAATCGACTTGTGTGCCTTTTTTATATAGCCATGAGACCCATTTCATACAACAATCTAGATTTTAGTTTATAATAATATTATGTTTATTTCTCTCCACAATATTTACAATACATCATTTAGATTTGTATATTAACAGCTTTATTATTGTGGGAGACTGGTGCCTAAACTAAGCTGTAAGCCTGTATTTCAGGATACCAGGACTCCACCTTTTAACATTAAGTATTGAAAACAGATAGTTGAACCTGAACATAATTATTATCAATAAATGTTTGTTAGTAAGTGTGTATGTATAAAAGTGTGTGAGTGTGTGTGCGTGTGTTGTGTATGGGAGTGTGTGTGTTTTTGGGGGTGTGGTGTTAGTGTTTTGGGTGCTCACACCCAAAACACTAACACCACACCCCACTCACTCACACACAAAACTCACTCATACACACAAACCCACTGTTCTCAAACAGTGGGTTTGTGTGTATGAGTGAGTTTTTATCTTACATTTACAAGATTACACTATGGTAGCATTGGTAGCGAATAAGTTTTCGGTGCCATCATAATTTAATCCTTGTAGAAAGGAAGTTGTTTTTACAAATGATCTTAGTAAGATTTAGTATGTAGCATTCTATTTATTTTATTATAAAGAAAACCACCTAGATGGCAGTAGAAGCGCTTCGAGAATTGGGTTGAGAGCCGAATTTCTGGGCGATATAGTCGAAGTCGAAGGGTTAGTAGGAAGGTTAGGGGGAAGTTAGTAGGATTTAGTTTAAAATTTAATAACTGAAAGTATTGCTCAGTGTAGTGAGTTGAAATTTCGCGTGACGTCACGCCTTTGTTTGCTTTTACCTAGATGTGAAGTCGACCTGGCCCTCTCCAAAACAAGTATTTTTATTGATTTCGTATAACATAAAATAGTTAATTAAATCGTTTTCAATAATGCTTTTTTCTATGCTTTTACTGTGCCATTAAAATGCGCTATCAAACTTGTAAGCGTACTTTTTAGCCTATTGCCTTCTATTTTCACAGTGTTGCCGAGATTCATGTCTGCCATCAGAGCTGTTCCTTGTAGTAATCCGATGCTGTACTGACGCCGAAGAACTGGACGCCACTGTCGAACTTGTACAAAAAGATATTCAGAAATTAGTAAGTACATAACTTGAAAAAAATGTATATATATATATATTAGTGTCCGACCGAAAGTTCGGTTTCGGTTTCGGTTTCGGCCAAGTTTCGGCCAAAAATCAAGTTTCGGCGGCAGTTTCGGTTTCGGCCAAAATTGGCCGAAACTTTTGCCGAAACCGAAACTGATTTCGGAAGTTGTCGTGCACGCTCGCCTAACTTTGTTTCTCGCGGCAACGCTTTGGCGGACGCTGGCGGCCCTGTTCGGGAATTGTCGTGCACCGTTCGGATAGCTCTCTAGCAACACAACTTAGTCAGTGCACCCGACGCAAACATACTTTAGAGGTTATGTTTTGATGGAACTGTTAACATGTAAGTTTTTGTTTCGTTTCTGTGCTTGAATGATTTATATAGTTAAATATTGAGTCAGTAACTTTGTTTTGCTGTTATTAACAAATCAAGTCACATGTAAAAAAGAGATTATAAGATTGTAATAAGATTTCAAAATACCAATACTTAGTATTAAATGAAACAGTAACAATTAGTGATTTGATTATTGATAACTGATAAACATTTTGCTATGAGAACTTAATTTTATAAATATTATTAATATTTTTTATATTGTATTAAGTAAATAAATGATTACAACAAAATTAATATACTGTGTTTCCATTTCATGTTCTAATTAATGCAGAATAATGGGTAAAATGCACCAAATTTCAGTATTTTAAGGAATTTTATACTTGACCACGTGAGTTTCGGTTTCGGTTTCGGTTTCGGCCGAAACTGAAGCCGCGGCCGAAAGTTCGGTTTCGGTTTCGGTTTCGGCCGGAAAACCAGTTTCGGTCGGACTCTAATATATATATATATATCACGGCCAAGCCATGTTAGGGACACGCCATAGACAGAAAAAATATCTGTCTATGGCACTGTCTCTATTTTGTCTATCTATAGCATGACGTTCAACATCTGACAATAGCAGCCCAAACTAATCAAAACAAACAATGGATGAAAAACAGATCACAAAGAATTGACTAGATATCAGTGGCGAAGGCTTCCCTTTTGAAATATGGCAAGTATTAGTCTATTATTTTATATATGAATATATAAATAGTAATCTATTATTTTCAATTAAACAAATAATTATTAACGAAGTTACAAGATTTCGAAGTCAGCCACAGGGCCACAGTTACTGGAATTCACGCATCACACTTGAGCAAGGTAAGAATTTTTTGGTCAGGCTTCCCTTTTATGAAAATTCACCCTTCGCCACTGCTAGATATAATTATAATTAAAAACCAATTTATGCAACATACCGAGGAAGAAACGGTTGTTGTATTAGTGTTAAGATCTCAAAATTAGGTTTGAATCACTCTATATGTGATGTGTGCGTACCGTCTCTCAACTTAAGTAGAATTGGCGTTTTCTATAAAAGGTTATTTAAACAGTTCATTGGACCCACATTATTGCCTGTAACAAACTCTCGAGCAATCAAATCAACAATCTTTAAACAAAAATACATAACTTTTTATTTTATCTATGTCGTACGTGGTACAAGTACGGCCGTTCTAACTTGGCGAGTGTGAAGTTAGGCTCTGCGAACTTAAGCGCTTGTGCACTCGTACAAAAATAAAGGTTTTAAAAAAATAAATACCAATAACAGTTGTTAACAGGAATAACAACTGCTAATTGCATTTATTTTTTTAAAACCTTTTATTTTTGTACGAGTGCACAAGCGTTAAAGTTCGCAGAGCCTAACTTCACACTCGCCAAGTTAGAACGGCCGCATTTTGTACATTTAATTAATTATCTGCTTAGACTTTGTACAACTATGTTCGAGCGGCTTCCAGTCTAACCGGATGCAGCTGAGTATTAGTATTTTACATGCAGCGACTATACTATACCTGATCTCCACAATCCAGTAGCTGGGTAACACAATACCTTAGATTACAGTAGAAGCCGTGAGCGCGCCTAATACTGAAGCAACAAAAACTACTCCTAAATGGAGTAGTTTGACGCGCAGCCGATCAGTTGTACTATGAACGTCATCGCGTGACGTGTTTTACCCGTGTCCAATTTATTTAAATTATGACGTCTTGTGTCGTTTCTACCTGTAAAAATGCAGCGGGGCTAAAAGAAAAACAGGATGGGATCACATTTCACGTGTAACTAGCGCGTTCACTTATCGTTTTATTTAATTATTGAATAAATTGTTTAGTTTGTAATTGTCAAAGAGAATAATGCATCCATCTTGTTAGTGTTGCCAATATAAGACTTTTGATTTTCCCTTCTTTTTATTACCTACTGAGGGCTTTTATAACTATTACTTACTTACTACTTACTTTAACTACTTTAATCAAAAAATATTTTAACCAACCTGAAAAAAGAAAGGTTATCAGTGCGACCCCTATACAACATGTAACAGAATAAACGCAATTCCTGAAAGTAGTTGGTTCAGAATCGAATTCCGTCATAAAAAATAGGTGTAACATTTTGACGACAAAATCTTTCATTTAACTCAAAATGGAAACAAAGTATCATGACAAATTAATACAATCCTTAATTCAAGAAAATGTGCTCGTGTGCGTGTCGGCCGCTAATATTGCATGAGTGTATGCGTCTGCGTAAGAATATTTTATGACGCACATACGTTTTGCGTTTAGTAAGGATAACTATTTTATAAAAAATGTCTAGGTTTGGTTTCAATATATATTTAGTTACGGTTGTTGTTTTAGAATTATAATTTAACAATCTTTTGGGGTGCCTGAGGTATTGCGCTTAATCTGTTACACCTTGTATATATAATTATGTATATGATATTGTTAGAATTGAATAACATTCATAATAGGTACTATGTGACTAACATAGTACCTATTAAGATTACGAAACAAATTTACAAAATTTGTAGTATGTGTGTGTGGTGTGTGTGAGAGAGGAAGGGGAGGGGTGTATGAAATAATGTATCTAAAATTTTAGCTTCCCTGCTGAAGAATTTACCCCTAAAACGGACAAATAATGTCTGAGCTAGCAACATTACGGGGGTGGGAAGGGAGGCTAGCGCGGGGGTCTAGTCTTGTATTTGGACACAGAGCGCGGCTTACAATTACAGTTGAACGCGGTTTCTACTGTATTCTAAGCATGATACCACTGGTCTACCAGTGTCAGACTGGCTTCTGACAACCCGTACCGACTGTCAAAGATGTCCAAATGACAACTGGGACTAAGAACATTTAATGAATAATTATAATTAATTAGTTAAAATTCACATATATTTTTTAAATTTTTTTTTCGGATGAGCCCGCTCTTGACCTCGATCTCGCCTACGATGTGACGAGCGAGCCCAGAAGATGCCTATTTACTCTTGCTTTAAAGGCTGATGAAAGGTCATAAAATACTTATTTCTTTTAATTTCATTTCATTTCAAAATCTATATATATAAAAATCAATTGCTGTTCGTTAGTCTCGCTAAAACTCGAGAACGGCTGGACCGATTTCATTCATCTTGGTTTTGAAATGTTCGTGGAGGTCTCTAGGGAAGGTTTACAAGTTGAGAAAAGTATAAAAGGTCTCAAGGGTAGGGGTAGGGTAGGGTAGAGGTACGGTAGGGGTAGGGTAGGGGTAGGGTAGGGGTAGGGTAGGTGTAGGGTAGGTGTAGGGTAGGGGTAGGGTAGGGGTAAAGGTAGGGTAGGGGTAGGGTAGGGGTAGGGTAGGGGTAGGGTAGGGGTAGGGTAGGGGTAGGGTAGGGGTAGGGTAGGGGTAGGGTAGGGGTAGGGTAGGGGTAGGGTAGGGGTAGGGTAGTGGTAAGGTAGGGGTAGGGTAGGGGTAGGGTAGTGGTAGGGTAGGGGTAGGGTAGGGGTAGGGTAGTGGTAGGGTAGGGGTAGGATACCACGCGAACGGAGTCGTGGCGGGTCAGCTAGTACTGAATAAAATGTCTATAATTTTATTATGGTACCAATTTAGGTTGAGTCGATTTGGTTAGTTGCCAGTGTCGATGAATCAAATTCTGCAAAACTATGACCATAGGTCTGATGAGTTCTTCAATCGTTTTTCAGCATTCTAGAGACAGCGCAGGCGAATGGGAGTTGCAGGACCGTCAGAAGCTATCCTCTTTACAATACTTGACTCGTATTATCCAAGCAAGAAGGGCTACATTAGGACCTCAAGAAGGCTTGGCCCATAGTGCCAATGTGGATAAAGTGTCCGAAGAGGTTTCTAGATCATTGAAGTTCTTAAGAGCGACCACGGCTTGGAGATCGAACGCCCAGTACTTGTTGGAAATAGAGTTGAATGAAGCTGGTGAGTTATAAATTATAATATTATTTAAAAGTGGATTAGTGTGCTTGAGAATATTGTTAAATTCAGAGGTCCAGTCAGTATGGATTACACAGTGGTTAATTATACTTTACTAGACTAGTATTTATGATATTACTAACTTTAAATTAACGATTTTCTGAGACTTTCCGAGACACAAACGTTGCTTTCCGAAAATCCGTGACAAATAAATATTTGTGGATATTATTTAGTTACTGACATAGAAAAGCTATGCAGCAAGCATCCTCGGAAAATGTAAGCTAGGCGAATGCGTAAGCACGAAACTTCGCTCCATGGAGGGGCAAAATCCGAGTCGAGTTTGGGTTGCGTGGACACAAAACTGTGTTGCGTTTATAAATATTGTCCTTAAAATATTTATTTTTCTATGAACACATCTTATAGCACTTTTTATGGTTCCGTAGCCGAATGGCAAAAAACGGAACCCGTATAGTTTAGATATGTCTGTCCGTCTGTCTTTCTGTCTGTCTGTCCGTCCGTACGTATGTCACAGCCATTTTATTCCGAAACTATTAAGACTATACATGTAAAACTTTGTAGGTAGATGTATTCTGTGAACCGCTTTCCGATTTTAAGAAAAAAAATTAAAAAATATTTAAAATATAGGGGGTCCCCATACATGGAACTAGAACTGAAAATATTTTTTTTTCATGAAACCTATGCGTGTGTGGTATCTATACACAGGTCTTTAAAAAAAATGATATAAGGGTTTCTAAAACCACTTTTTCATGAAGTCAATCGTTTAAAAGATATAAGCTTCCAAAGTGGTAAAATGTGTGTCCTCCTCCTCTAACTTCTATAATAATGGAGTGAAAAAAAATATATATATGTCTATAGATCTTAATGTAAACTTTCAACCAAAATTGGTTTGAACGAAATCGGGTCAGCAGTTTTTGAGATACAGCATATTTTCTAAAACCGCAAATATAACTTCGTAATTCATACAAACATTATGAAAAACAAAGTTATTTAGCGTTGTTGTAAAAATGTAAATAAGCTAGTTTTAAGACATTTTTAAGGTTTTTTTTTATTCGTCAAATAAATATACATATTATATTATGTTATTATAGTTACTACGGAACCCTTCATGGGCGAGTCTGACTCGCACTTGGCCATTTTTTAAAGCCAATTACGACGAACATTCCACAAATTTTCTAGTACATATTTTACATCTATCGGTCAGATTAGTGTCAACAACATTTTCATACACAAACATTTTTTTATATTAATTAAAATATAAATAATATTAACTGATAAAGAAAATCTTTTTCAGACGCGCCACATTCATCAAAAGCGGTGCTGGACAACCTACGCTCATCCGCGCTCGAACTCTGCGACCTCTACTTAGCCCCCAACCTACCCGTCGTGATGGGTCTACCAGAGAATTGCTTTGGTGAATTAGTGAGGAAGATCACAACTGAAGGCGAAGAATTTACCAATAACCCCGTGTTATGCTTCGATGATGTCCAAAAGTGTGTTTGTGATGCGTTAGAGGTAGGTTTCACTGTCCTTTCTTACACCAACATGGATTATCAGTTTAAAAGTTATAATAAAACTGTAGAAGAGGTCAATTCTGTATATTAAATATGAACAAAAAAAAAATACTACTACGCTGTTTCGTAAACATAGAAGAAGCCAAAAATATGACATTTGAATTTTTTTTCTGTCTGTTGTGCATCTTTCACACAAAAACTACTGGACAGATTTTGATGAAACTTATTTTGTTGTAAAGCTATAAGTTCTCGCCAACATATAGGCTATAATTTATTTTGAAGATCTGAATGTAAGACGTAGAGCCATAGCAGGCCCGGCAAATCTGTAAGAAATATTAATATACCGCTTAAGGTATAGTTTCCATTAAAAACTTTTTGGTGTCCAGGATGACCCGTCTTGGCAGAATGACTATATGATGGATAGCGAAGATGGTTCTGATAAAAGCAGGTATATTTTATTATCAATACATATTTAATATGTTATGTTTTAAAATAAAATAAACTATTTTTTATTATTATTACAGTAGCGACTTAAAAAAGGACGAAAAGCCTGACACACGAAAATACAGCGGTAAGTTACACACTTAAACTCGTATAAAACGACTGTTTCTGTTCTGTCTGTTGCGCTGTAACTTATCTTACATACCCATCCAAAATGTGCAGACAAATGCAAGAAAATTATGAAGTCATGTCTCAATCAGTTGCCAAAGTTGTTTCTGAAGTCGAAATACAAGTACGACCTTCCCAGCAAGTCGTCGACGTTCCCTCGCTCCCTCACCCGAAGAGTACCAAGTAACAAGAGCCACACACTACCTAAATGCAATGCGTTTGGTATTACATTTCCAAGTGAACTTCTAGACCTTAACGCACTTCAATTGGCGTTTTTCATCAAATATTCACTCAACACTGTCAATACAAAATTAACCTTATTTCCATAACTGTAAGGTATATTTTGTATTACACACATGACGCGAATATTTTTCTAAACACGCCAAGTGAAGTGCCACGTACCACATAGTTGTTTGCGTATTGTAGATACTTGCATCGGCAACATGATTATTGCTAGTTAGTAACCTTTTCCTGTACTTCTTCTTACTTCTTTTGTCCACTCTCTGTTACTCTAGTTCTGTTGTGAGCGAAGTCTTCCAATAAATATCAATTACAGTGCCTGGCCGCAAGTATGACAGATGGAAATCAATACGTGGGACGCCTAGCAGATGTGAAACATCTTACTGTATATTATAATAATTTATAATTATAAATATCAATGACGAAATATGATGCGAAATAAAAGAAAATAATTTAAAAAAATAAACCCGACTCTCAACTGAAATGTATGAAAGGAATACAGCTTAGTTTTATTTATAAAGTGACAAGCAAGGCGGGACCCAACCCATTTTTATAATAAATTCAAATATGTAGGCCCACAAGGGAGTATTCTTGACCCGCATTGTTGCCAATATAATTCTTCAATATTTTTTCTTATGCGGATGACACGGCACTCTCAGTGCATGGGAGTAACTGGGTGGGAGCTAAGACACAGGCCGAAAGTAATCTGAGGGAGTCCAGGTTATGGTCATCTTCTAATCTTACGTTGAATGTGTATAAGACGAATAATATTCTATTCATTTTATCTCCCCAACACCGCATCGTCATCAGAAGAAACTGTAACTCAGATCAACAATAACTTGTCTCACACGAGCTACGCGCGGGACTGATAAACATCACTTGATATTTCACATCAAAAGATTGGCTTTTTAGTGTTTTGTCCCTCTCATTCATTCCTGAGTAATGGGCACAGGTATGAATGAGAGTTCTTAATCTCGATGTCTGATATTTATGCCCGGGTACTGTGATGTCTTTATCGATACTCAATTTTGTGGTGAATATGTAAAATGATGAAGTTTTCTGATTGGAAAAGTAAACATTAATAACATGTATTCTAGTAGTTCTTTAATTATCAGAACCATCTTAAACGAAATTTTAGACTTTTCTGTGCAGGAATAGACGGGATAATATATTGATAGATAAAAACTGTGCTGAATTTAAGTACGTATTGGTTTGAGTATCGATGTTTTATGTCCCATTTATACCCCTTAAAATAAACCTGATTTCTCCTAACTTCGCTGGCAACAGGATCTATTATTTCTCTCTAAACTATGATAGTAAACTGATGTGATAGTGTAGCTCTACAGAATACTTCTTACGTACGTCTAAAAGTGCGTAGTATCAGACATTATAATGTCGATATTGTTTTTACAATGTATTGTGTGTATTTCAGGTGATTTGCTACCAGTACCCGGAACAAGACATAATCGGTCTAGATCAGATATTGTTGGCAATTTGGCGCAGAGGATGATCAATGAAAGTGCAGGTTACAATTTATTATTTTGTATGTATTGTATGGGTATTTAGTTGCCCAACAGTTTCGAGTCTGAAACTGGTTGAAACTTGGTAAAGAACTGCACTTAAAGATCTAAAATTAAATTTTACTCACATACCATGTAACGTAATGAGACATCATTCTCGAGTGTTATCAAATAACTCCTCCCCCTCTGGGGGGAATGGGAGTGTCAGATTTATACTCACTGAAAACCCACTGTTCCTTCAGTTGCTACCTCGTTGGATCATTTCCGCAACTCCGGCAGTATTCACAAGTTGCTATGGCTTTACTTATTTTTTTATGATTTCCAGGACCTTCCAACTTATCGTCTGCCAACAGTAGCAATCTATCACTGTCTCACTCAGAAATAAGTCGGAACGCGAAAAACTTGATGTCACCCTTATCAGCATGTATAATTGAAACTGGTATGTATGTTAAATCCTCGGACTAAGTAAACTGAACGAATGTTCCCATGTTCAGATATAAGTATAATATTACCTTGAAATACAGCATGAGATTATGAAGCGGAGGATTTGAAGGTCCAACTAATATCGTGATGTAATTAAACTATAAATAGAATTAAAGAGAAGAGAGTTAGAAAAGTGGTGATGTTAATTATAGACTTCTATGTAAAGTAATATTTATAATGACTATTAAACTTGTAGACGAAGAAACCTACACACATATACATACAATTAATAAAACAACAAAAATGTTTGTAAAGTACACACTATTTTACAAACGTTTTTTTTAGTTCGTCGAGATAAACAAGAAATTCTAGGACAGATTTGAATTCAATACATTAATAATCTTCTGGAGACAATAATAGCATTCTTGTAACAAAAATCGTTTTTAATATGTGTTTGAGAGTGAATGTACCTTCTACCATTTATATAATATTCATCTTCTTTTACAGCTTTAGTTCAAGATAAAGGGCGTACCTTTGGCATATACGCCATAGCCGTGACTAGACTATCAGACAACGAAGTCTGGCACATATACAGAAGATATAGCGATTTTTATGATCTCCACGCATCTGTCAAAGATAAGGTCAGAATTGTCCTTAAATAAAACCTATAGTGCCCGGTACGGAACTTGGCAAGAGTCGTTAGATGCGCAGAAGTCGATTTTTAGGTGACGGCGGTTGTCAAGCGGGACGCGGGGTATGAAGTAGCGCCACTACGAGCGCGCGATTGGTGCGTCACTAGTTCTCGTTTAATTTGCTCCCGAATACACTTGCGTACACGAAAGTTGTACCCTTTGTTTTTGTAAACGAGTTGTTGTTTTAAATTTAGTTTTTGTTACGTTGATTACAATGCCAGGACCATATACCGTTTTACGCAGACTATTAAAACGTCAGAAAGAACAGTTAGACACTATAGTTAAGGAAGGTTGAAAATCCGAATTCTTCACTGTCTTTAGGACACCGGGAAAAAAGAGGAATAAAAGGGGTAGTATTATTAACTAATTGTGTCGACGAGAACACATCATTTTTAATGTTTCTTTTTTAAATACATTTTTCACTTTTAAATGTATTTATGTATTATATCTTGTTTATTTATAATACCTAATTAACTAATGCATTCCTCTACTTTATTTAACTTTCTTCTAAACAGACATGATTAAAAATAAATGATGGCAATAACCATAGAATAATGGCAAGCAGTAAAAGTGACTACTTTTTTGTTCCACTAAGTGCACGATGCGCGAACTTACCCCCACTACGCCAAAGTCTTGCCAACTTACGTGCCGGGGACTGTACCTGTCTTTTTATTCCTAACTTTATTGGCACGTTCCAATTTCAAGCAACCCAATGATTTTTAACTTTGATGTCTGTGTCAAAGGATACAAGATTCAAATTCCTCCCCAGTGGCCTGAGTTGAGCAGTCTACCGTTCCCAGGGAAGAAAACATTCCAGAACACATCTAGATCAGTTTTGGAAAGTCGGAAACGGATGTTAAATAGCTACCTTCAAACCTTGGCGAGTTTGTCGAGAGACGCGAAATATATGACTTTGTTGTCTCCGGCATATCTAGGCGGATTCCTTAGTCCTGAAAATCATGCTGAGAAACATAGCAATACGGTAAGTGATTAAGAAATATTACATTGTTCACCGAGAGGAGAAAGTGACCGATTACCGTCGAGGGTGTCGTTTGAAGCCCGAGCCGTAGGCGAGGGCTTTAAAACACCCGAGATCGGGAATCGCACTTTCTCTCGAGTGATACATAGTGCTTTATACTACACCTACGAGGAAAATAAAAAACTAAATCTTTACTAATTGAAATTTATATTGAAATTGTTGCAGTTAGTGAAGCTTAATGTAACACTGTTTTCACAAATGGCGCCAATGGCGTCTGCAATTTTCACATGTTCTTTTTTCAAATTGTTTATCCTGCCGCCGCAGGGTCGCAATGCCAGCCCGACACCATCCAACACACAGCTAGTGGCCAGTGTCATTTTGCGAACTTGGAGATAAAATCTCACTGTAAAAACTTTTTGGCTTTTGATATTTAGGTTACCGGCGCATAGTCTTACCCAAAATTAAAAAAGAAAAACCACGTAAGAAATGGATTTTCATACACTTTTCTCTCCCGCTCAGATGCGTTTTCTCCCCGCATATTTGTTCGATATGCAATGACGTACTTTCTACCGTAAATTTGATAAAGTATCAAGGTATTTTCCAAGCAGGTGTAGTATAAAATATTAATGTGTGCTTGTGACGAAACTACGCGACGTCCACGTCGAGTTATTGTATTGTGGCGTTTCTCTAACGAAGCTAGAAATGGACGCCTTTACTGCCGAGGAATGTTTTAACGAAGTACCGCGGCCTTGGATGCAAGGACAGTAAAGGAAAAGGGTTGGTTTTTAGTCAGTAACAGTCTGATACTCCCTTCCGCTCTACTCAGAGCCGAAGGAACCAATCGATGATTTTTGTTCAGAAATTTTTTGTTGCGTGGAGAGTGGATACAATTTCAC
This sequence comes from Tholera decimalis, assembly GCA_943138885.2. Taxonomy (NCBI): domain Eukaryota; kingdom Metazoa; phylum Arthropoda; class Insecta; order Lepidoptera; family Noctuidae; genus Tholera; species Tholera decimalis. The sequence continues at coordinate 32,831,168 of OW964556.2, read as the reverse complement.
AATATATCCATAATTTTTACAGGAAAAACTGAAGGTATTCATAAATAGTGTAGTATTAATTAAAGTTTTTAGAAAAGATCCGCTTTGTCCCCGAATGCGAAAGGTAGCTGATAATGGCAGAGGCTGCAAACATGTTCTTGGCTTACCCGCCCTTAATTTTCCTATGCGCATGACATTAGATCCGAGTTCCCGCACTGGAATAGGACTTTACAAATTAAAGTAAACATTAAAACCTGTTTTCAGATCGATGCTCTACTTGTAAACTCCCTTAAAGCCGGAATGAGGACGTTGAAGAATATGCCTGATCAGTTTGCGAACACAGTTGATGGGGTCATGGATGGTAAGTAACTATTTTAAGAACAATTTGTAGTATTTTCTAAAGCACACTGAATGTTGATGGATGGATAATGGATGAACTGCCTCGTTGGTCGATTGTTCGCAAGCGATACGAGATCCCAAGTTATTCTGTAAGGAATTTCTCAGTAGTAGCCCGGAGTAATCAGGTCATGGAGCTTCTGCGCAGACTCCCCGAAGTACAATCTATAGAAAACCGACAGACAAGCAACGGTTCGCCGATGAGCCAGACTATGGAGCTTGCCCGATAGCACCTCGTCGCCTATAAGCCTATTAGCCCTGCGCTCGATACATAGTTGGGAAAAGGCTAAAAAGATTCTGACTGAATGTCTGAATGGATGGAGAGGTAAAGGAGGGCCAAAGAAAAGATGGATAGATTGTGTGAGAGTAAATTATGCTGTGACGTCTGACAGGGGAGAATGGAAGAAGAAAACGTGTAGCACCGACCCCAATCGCCTACTAAATTTTGGTGAAGCAAAAACAGTTCAGGAAAGCTTGAACTTAATATGGTTTATTAATGAAAACAATATAATTAGTTCAAATAACGATTAGTATGTAGCGACATCTATATCGCAACATACAAACTAAACGGTAGAAATCCTGTATCATGCAAGCAAAGTTTACCGCTCAACTAGCCTGCATACAAATCACCCGATCACAAACATCGGGCAGTTGCCCACCAGACAAAAACACCTGTCTGGTCGGAGGATCCTCCCTTTTTAATGGGAATGCGGGACTTTACACCCTGTTCCGCATATCCCCAATTCAAATCCTCTATGAAAATCTGATTAAGAAGGGCGTGGCCAAATTTACGGATACCAAATAAAGCTATTCCAGTTGACTGAACCAAAGAAATTGTTGCATCATACTGCTTGGGAAGAGATATGTTTGGAATTGGATTAGTAATTATTTGCGGTCGAGGTTTTTGAGTAGTTTTCTAAAAAAATGGTTTTACCAATCAGTATTTAAAGTGATCAAATGTTTTAAAAGTTTTTATATTAGGCCTTAAATTACCATCCTGTCACAAAGAGAGGGGTCTGTGTCTCACGAGTGGGAATTTCTTTGTATTATGCGTATGCTAATTGTATGTTCATATTACAGGTATTTCAAAAGTGTTCCAAGGTAAAAACGACGAGAATTATTACGATGGCTTCAAAAGTGGAAATTCTTCCGACGGACAGGAGGTAAGGAATATTTCTCAAACTATGTGATTCAAATAAGAATAAGAACGTTAATGTTTCTCTCTCTTATTTTTATTGTTGGCACCAATTCCCCTGAGAGTAAAGAGAACGCATGGCCCAGATGTCATCGCAAAAGTGGACTTATTTGTTTTAACTCAATCTTCGTAAATAAATAATTTAATAAAATCTTGCGTACTTCTACCTAACTTATTTGATTTGACATCTATGACGACACAATATAGCGTTAAGTCGATCCTATTCTCAATTGAATTGCACTGTACAAATGTTAAAAAAAAAGTACTGTTTAAGGTTTTCTTAATTGTTTAATTATACTTTACAGGAAAACGACGAAAGTGTGGCTCTAAAGTTGTTTGAAGAAGTATTAGGAATAAGAGGTTTATGGTTAAGAAGACGTCTGCTCGCTCCCATTAGGACATTGATTGCAGATAGAGTTAATAAGTACGTATTCAAAATACTTTCATAGTTGCTTTTGGTTTAGCATTGTAGAGGTCCATTGGGCGTCGACAGAGAACAGATGCATATGATGACAGTGCCCTCTGTTGGCCCCCCTAAATAGGTCCAGAGACGGCGGATTTGGGGTCGTCTCTATATCACGAGACCCGAGATGGTGGCGTTAACACTTCGTTCCCTCCGTTTGACCATACGGCACCGATATCGACAGAAGATTATTGATTTTTTTAGTTAACCCCATTGGCAGGTTATCTATATGCGAGCTTCTCCAAATTTATTGTGCGTAGTACGCACTGCGTACAGCCAGGATGTGGAACTCTGCCGTCTTCTGTGTTCCCTGCCACTTATGACCTTTTAGCCTTTAAAGCAAGAGTGAACAGGCTTCTTGGCTCGCTCGTTCCATCGTAGACCTCATCTATCGTTTACCATCAGACGAGATCGAGGTCAAGGGAATATTAAAAAGGCATTCGGATATTACAGGTTACGTTTGTAAGCGTAAGCGTGCGATGTGATGTTGCCAACTTTTTAAGATAGCTATATGATATGGAACTTTATCATTACATTTACATTACATAGTGAGATGAGAGGAAGAACACAACGCAGTACATCAAATTATAGTACAGGCTATTAATATTTTTCATTTTGTTTTTTGCAGAAAGGTGCTAGAATTCGTATCGTCCCTAACTTCTCCTCGGAACGTAGTCCAATATTTGAAAACGTTCAAGTAAGTCTACTCATTTTTACACCATTTTTTTTTATTGTGTTTGAGTGTGCTTACTAAAAAATTGAATGTTTTAGACAGTGGTTGACCAGTCGAAACGGTTCAAGTTACGGTAACAGAGACGCTGCAACCAAAGCTAGGACGAGAGTTGCCGCTAAAGTTGCCTTGCTTTCTGCTTGTTCAGGTAAATGCTACTATTTGTATTGGAAATATACTTCATTTTAGTATTTTGCCAGCGTATTCCAAGGTAGCCCTAGGAGCATGTGGTGAAAATAATAACAGCCTCACGGGTTAAGCGACGCTCGCACTTGGTTGGTCTGTTAATGGGTATCGGATATATGTGAGAACGAGATTCTTGGGTATCTCGGAAAGCATGCTTTGCTGGTGATCCCGGTTGTCATTGGTACAGACGCCAGCACATGAAGCTACCCGAAACTGTCAAATTTTCCCAATCAACCTTGAACCTAATTTCCTTAACAATAAAGTTGAAAATCTATTAAAGAAATTTTACAGATTGTTGTAGCTTGATGTGCTGGCGTCTGTACATCTTTGACCTTTACCAGTTAAGCTTTGGTTTCCTATGAAAGCGGTGCCGTCATATAGCGGCCGTAATATTACGGACGCAAAAAGGCGGCCGTCTTTACGGTGACGACATTTGGAAAGTTCCACGGCCGTTTTAACACAGTCTGCTTCATCGCTATGAATGAAACGTTCACGAAACCATCTGACACCGACAAGACGGCCGTCATGCAAATGGCGGCACCGCTTTTTGACGTTACGGTGTCAGTTACCGCTCTCTAGGAAACCGCGCCATTTTGTTTACATAGACAACGTTCTAGTGACGTCATTCACCGCTGTATTACGGCCGCTATATGACGGCACCGCTATCCTAGGAAACCAAAGCTTTAGTCAGAGGCCAGGACACCTGTCTTGCTAACATATTCGAAAGAACTGGAAACCAACACCTACATAGCAAAAAGCTACGCAGATGATTTTCAGGATGGAAATACCTGGGGATCTCAAATTTGTCAGATTTGAGAAATTTGTTCCATTGTCCTAAAGCTTCAAAAAAATATCGATTTTTGTATTGGTTTTTGCTTAAATCTATAAAAGAATAACGCGATTCGTTTGGTGTGCAATTAATTGAGTTATTATTCACATATTACTTGTGTGCAGTTCAATCGTTAGTGTTTTCCAAATGAAATGAGGATAATTATCCCATCTGATGCAGATTTATAAATCAGTCATTTTTATTTTCAGATGATTTGCGTCACATAGTTGGGTCAGATACTGCTCGAAGAGGCTTGCTGACAGTATTCGACCTGTTCCAAAACCAGGAGATCAACAGGCGATTAATATTCGTGCTGCTCGAAAGTAAGGCATTATTTAAAATTACACCGTAAATATTTTAGGAAGATATTAATTATAAATATTTAGACAATGTTTACGCCAGAACTAGGCCAGATAGATAGATAGATATATTTTTTATTGTACACCATAACAGAAAAAAAAATTAGGACTTATCAACTAAAAAGGGTGGTACAATGGGCGGTATATTATATTGCATGGCTGTTCTTAGTTGGCGGAGCGATTTGTCTGGTTAATTCCGGTAACGAACGAGACTCTAGCCCGCTAAATAGGCGTTGTCATTTAGGTGTGCGTCGCCTCGTGTCGCGCAACTCACTGGCGACGTATAAAAATTCTTCTTAGAGGGACCGGCGGCTTCGAGCCGCACGAGATACAATGGGCGGTCTTATCGCTGAAAGCGATCTTTTACAGGCAACCTTTGGATGCATTTGACACATAAGGAGAAAATAAATACGCGGGTAGTCAATGGTGTACTATTATATATATATATACATATAAATATAAAAAGAAACAAAGACATACATAGTTTTTGAGTGAAAGTGAATCTATAAAATGAGTCCTATATGCCAAAGGAGCCATTTGTCATAATTATGGTCCAATAGTTTTTTTTTGATAGGGCCACTCATAGTTCAGCACACTAAGGCTGGTTACTACTTAACTGGACGATCCTGTGGTGACCTCTAAATTTAAAGGCACCCAGCTAGGGCTTACATACTAATATTTACATTTAAACAACCGCACGCTAGGGGCACTCCCCGTGGAGTACGGGCTTCGGCATAGCGGGGTCGTTGGTGGAGGGCAGCAAAGGGTCAGGCTGGGTCATAGAGGGGCAATTGTTATATTAAAAAAAAGTTCAAGACGAACTGAGAACCTCCTTCTTTTTTTGAAGTCGGTTAAAATAGTCTTAGAAATAGTGGTGGCCCAGTGGTAACAGGCTCGACTTGCAAGTGGCCGGTCGTGGATAAGAACGCAGTCGAGCACATTACTTTGTGTAATTAATGTCTTCACTACTGCTATCAGATCGGCGGTGTAGGAAAACATCGTGAGGAAACAGACATGTCCTAGGACCAAAAATCTGAAGACATGTGATATCCACCCAAGCCCAGTTCGGCCCATTCCCTTTCATAGAGAGTTTTCCTGCTAACTGCTGCTCCAAAGGGTAGTTTATAATCGAGGAGGTCTAACACATTTTGGAGCGTGGGTTGCATTATGAGTTCATGAACGTCATTCTAATTTTAGATATAAGTTTAATACCCTGTAATCCCTAAAACCCTCTCGAAAAACTATCATTTAAAAGTTAGTTTTGGAATCTTTAATTAGTTACCTAGATAAGTATTAGTGGGAAGATTCAGATCAATAAATCGATGGAAAGCTTTTTACATTCTTCACAGAAGCTCTTTGCCCTTTTCAATGTTGATATTGAATAAAACGAAATTTTGTTCATATTATATTCCATTTTAATTAGTCTACTATACGATTGCTTTTCTAATTTTCTTAATGAAGCATTCACTTCCCTTAAAATAGCGTCACCCCATTCCACTCCTTTCGGGGCTGATTTTTGAAATAACAAAATACGTAGTTCGTATTATTCTCAACCAGACTATCAATGCAAGTTTCAGCTACATCTAAGCAACCGTTATTAGTCATCCCTTATTCTTAAATTCATAATATTGACTTATAGCATCTTGTATGAGATCTACATTGTGATAATTATTATTAAGAAGCTTTAATTTAATTTTACTTCTTTTTGTTAATATTAACTCATTATTTTTCAGCGATGCTCACGAATTTGTTCCCTGACAACAAGATACCTGAGTTATTCAAGAAGATGTACTCACATTCACCGCGTGTGCCTCCCCCCAAGAAATCTGTTAATGTATAATTGTCACAAAGAATGTTATATTTAAATTATTTGAATTTCAAATGTTGACAACGATGACTGCCCTATGCTGTCAGTGATACGTTTGGCTCCAAAGCCGACTATTATTTATGAACTTGTCGATGCAGTAATGAGATTCAATATTTTTTGTGAACTGCAATATTTTGAGATTTTTCTCGAGTATCATCATACTAAATTCATATAACCTTCTTATTTATTAAAATCTAACAACGCTATTATGGTAAGAAAACGTCCATTTAGGAGACCAACGAATGAATTTTATACAGTGTTAATGGCTAGATGATTTAAAAAAGGCCAAGCGGTAGTAGCGACATCTACTGAGATTTATTTATTTTGAAATACGGCTACTCTTTTCTATGGCAGAGTAATAAAATTATAATTAGCACAGTGCCAAAGACATTAGTCATTACTTTATTGGCGATGTTAATACGAAATTGTGATATATGAAAATGTACCTAAATTGAAATTCTAAACATTAGAAAGATTACTTCCTTCTTTGTTAGTTAATCAATTACTAATTAGTAGAAAAATATACAATTATAGTTAATTTTATCGGTTTGTTGGCGTAGAAATGAAGTAATATGAGCTGACGTTATTTTCTTGTTATGTTGGCTGCATGGAAAGAAATTAAATAATTTCACAATGTATTGGGTCAGGCGCTTATTTGCGTTTATTGTTAAATGAGATTTAGAAATCAGCTTTAGTCGTCATAAAAACATTCATTGGTGCGTTTTAAAGCATGATTAGAAAAGAATGTTTTACTTTCATGTTAGATCTGAAAGACAATGTGAGTAGCGAAATATTTGTTAAAATATAAGTTTATTTATTGTCATACATAGTTGAATTTATTTATATTGTCAAGCACTATCTAGCAAATATTTACCAGGCTAGGCTTGAATTTTGAGTGCCTCAGACGATTTTATTTGTGTTTAAAAGTTGCCTGCATGAGCCATATTGTTATTTTATGTATATCATCGTATTTGCTGAGCCTCGAGAAATAATTATTAAACGAGCCTTTAAAAGCAATATGTAGCAATAACTTATATTAAACAGATACATATCATAGTTTCACAATAATGTAATATGATAGTTACATACATTCCATCGATTCAGATTATATTTTTATTGTAATTAAGTACCTAAGTATTTATTTGATTAAAATAAAGCCTTTTCACCGAAAATATTTTTATAATTTTATTAATCATCCCACCTTTTTTAGGGTTCCGTAATCGACAAGGAAGCGTTATAGTTTCGCCATGTGTGTTACTCCGTCCGTCTGTCCGCGGCTTAGCTCAGAAACGCTTGGTAATAGAATATACTACAAATTAATCAAACAAATTAGTGAGATGGTGGTCAAACGCGAACCTATTTTAAATAAAAAAAAAAATTAATCACGCTGACCAAGTGGTAAAATAAAATTCTTACTCCCCCTACACGTAGAGGGGATGATTTTTTTTTCATCTCGTCTACCCCATAGTGTGGGATATCATTGTATAGGTCGTAATGACGAATGAAAATAATGGGACGCGATGGGGCAAGACCAATTTTCGATTCAGTGAACCGTTTGCGAAATATGAAGCTTTAAATTAGAAATATTCGTTAGAGTGAAGTATCCCCCCTACCAACTAAAAACGCCACGGTAGTTCATATAAAAAACTATCAGACCTAAGTTGGCTTCACAAGTTTACGAGTAATAGTCGACCTGTATTCTATTATATTCACCCTTTCGGATTTTCGGAATTCCATTGAAAAATATTTACCTAGATCTTAGTTGTGTAAAACAGAGTAGTTTGTTTTTGTTAGAGCATGGTACGGAACTCTCAGTCAACTAATCCGACTCGCACTTGGCCTGTTTTTTCCAACTAGATTTGTAGTCAGGATCGACTTTCAGTTTTCACGTTTTTCACCACTCCTGATTTCATAATATATTTTCGTATTTTTACATATTATTGCACCAGTCATGTCTTTGAACTTAGAGTTGACCTTTTAAATTCTAATTATTTGTAACATTGTCACAGATTTCTAGACAAAAATATGAACTTAACACATTCGTAGCTAAAACAGGCTTAAGGTTGCGAGTAGTTTCTTTAACACAAGGGTAGGTATTTTGTTCATAAAATTCAGAATACATCTGTCAACATGCCTGTAAAATAAACTTCGACGAGTAAATATGATGTAACAAAGTCATATACCGTAAAACGGGGCTAGTTTGCACATATTTCGATAGTTTTTTGGGAATTACTTTTTTTTAACAACCAAAATTAATTATGCTTTTGTTCCAACTGAACAATGTGTTCTTTAACTATCAATCCCATATCAATATCAAGCCCTACAGGCCCCCCACAATTATATATATTTTTATTTTTCATGTGTCAAAGTAACCCCGAAGTGGGGTTTCTTTGACAAGGCATTAAAATGCAATCAACGTCAAAGATCTAAAGTGTAAATCCTTACACTTTAGATCTTTACTTTAACATCATTTTGATAAAAAGAAATTAATATTTTATGCATTTTAGGGGAAATAGAAATAAAAACAACGAGTTATTGAGATCAATCAGTAATTTTTATTATCACTTAGGTAACAGAAATATAGGCACTTAATCAGTCTTGTAATTATTATCTTTGGAATCAACACAAATTGACATTATAACAATCATCTTTCAAAAATCGTAACATTTTTTAACAACTATGAAAATCTAAAAATAATTATTAATTTGTGTCCTCGCACACCATACATTCATAGGATGGATTGGTTGAGCCTTTGTTACACATGCCACAAATCCAATTTTTGCAAGTGATGCAACAAATCCAGTCAGCAGGATGATAGTAGAACTGGAAATCACATTTACAATTGTAACAGAGGTTGCTGTTCTTATTGCCCTTCTCCTTATTCTTCTGCTTGCCCCTTAATCTCTTTTTACGAGAAAAATCACTCAAAGGAACATCGTCATCAGAAGAAGTCTGGCCTGTCGTAGGCGGCAAAGAAGAAGTTGAAGGTATAGGTTCGAAGATCGAGACTTCCATGACAGCCGAGACAGTATCATCAACTGTGTCATCGTTTTTCATTTCCGGAACATCATTTGTTGTTGGGCGTGGGATATCTTGGCGTGTTATAGATATCTGTGTACCTGGTTCATGAATCACTTTCTTTCCTCTTCTGTGTCGAATTATTTCAGAGTTGTAGGCCCTTGTTTCGGGAGCGGTCCCGCGCCACCAATCAAGGTCACTAGCGTTCGTTTCGCACACGTTTAAATCATTATTTGGCGCACTGTTAAAGTAGCCCCATAAACTGTCAAAGTTACCCTTACTGTTAAAGTAACCCCGTTTTACGGTATATGCTGAAATTTTTCCCAACTGTGTCGGGTTTCGGCTTCCAGTCCAACCGGATACAGCTGAGTAGGGGAGACCGGGGCTACAATTAACAAAAAATATATTTTTAGTTGTAGCTAAGAAATAATTCAACATTTAGACTTGATTTTTGAGATACGTGATGCTTAAATCATTCAGGTATTACGTAATGATCTCAAAACAAACTTAATAGTAATCATGCCGTATATAGAACGCTTTTTCCCAAAAATGGTGGTTGTTAATTGTTACCTCAGGTTTGGGGCTACAATTAACAGGTATGGGGCAAGTATTAACAGAAGGGGTAAAAATTAACATAGGTTATGCTGACTAATATAAAGAAAAATAAATATATTTAGGACATATTTTTTTATTAATTAAAAGTGTAATTAATACAGCCTTGCATGGAACTCGTATTCTTATAAACTCACAATAACAAAATCACAAAATATCTGAACATAAACGAAATCTCAAAATATGTTTAAATATTTCAACGTAACAAAGTAAAATCTCTCTAAAATAACTATTGATCATTCTTAACAGGACATATTTTTTATATTTAAACTTAATTAGATATATTACTTAAACAACATCATACGATGAGGTAGAAAATGCCTAATTTTTTATCTTAAAAGCTAGGTAATGAGTCTTTAATAAACATCTTTAAACTTAATTATTATCGTCTTTAGACTTAAACAACGTATATAAAATGTAGTTTAATACAAAATCAACAAAAAATATCAAGGATTAGAAACTATTTTAAATACCTACGAACTGAAAGAGTATCTATTAGTATTCATCATCTGAATCACAATTCAAACAACGGAATACTGTGATATCACCTTTGATAGCTTGCGCCCAGTCCTTGCAAGAGATACATTCGATCCATTCACCACCTGATGTATCTTCATTTAGGAGGCACCGCAAATGATACAAAAATAGTCATCATCATCGTTAGAGCTATTGCTTTCATTTAATATCCTTTTCTTCACTTTTCCTACTTTTTCGTCTTTATTTACATTTCCTTTAGCCTTTCCTTTACCTTTTCCCTTATCTTTTTTGTTTTCTTTATTTTGGTGTTTTGATGTGATTTTCTTCTCCTCTTAAATTATGTTCTTCTACTAGACATCCTATAATTTATTTTCTTCTCAATAATCTCTAGTGCAGCCAGCTCGTAGACCTCTATAGATGTGGTGCCACGCGTAGTTGTCCGTTTATAAGTTCTCATCTATACTAATATTATAAAGCGGAAAAGTTTGAACGCGCTAATATTCGAAAATACAGGGTAGATTTGGATGAATTTGGTATGGAAGTAGCTTGAAGCTTGAGGAATGTTATAGGCTACTTTTTACGCGACTGCAAAAAAGGAGAGTTATGTTTTTACCGTGATAGAATCCACGGGAGCGAAGCCCCGCGTGAGTACTTGTGCTTTCGTAAAGAAGAAACATATAAAATAATCATTCACAAACATTCAGCTACTCTGTTAATATTAGATAGATAGATATACTCTTTATTGTACACCATAACAGAATTAAATAAGGACTTAAAAACTACAAAGGGTGTTACAATGGGCCCACATCCTAGCCCCCACATCTGGGGTAGGTATTAACAAGTTAATTCTAGCCCCTCCCATGTGTTAATTATAGCCCCAAAGGTACATATTAAGTATTAAATAACATAATAAAAGATTGGTCAATAGTAATGGCAAATGAAAAACTTAGAATTGTTAAGTATAAAATATGCTTTTAAGGAAACATAAAACATAATCATAACATTTTATAATTATTGTACAAATCAAAGAATCGTGAACTATAAAAAGATCGTTGCCTGCTTAAAAATTTCGACCGGCACACAACTCACTCACATGACGTGCGGAGCGTAACTAACCGACGGCTGTGGCATGCGGCGCCATGGAGTTGTCAAATTGAGACACGCACTGGAGGTGTAGTGTGTATAGTTATAGAGAAATTTGCTTGTTAATACTTACCTCTGTTAATTGTAGCCCCGGTCTCCCCTACTAATGTTTTACATGCAGCGACTGCCTATCTGACCTGTAAAAACCAGTTATTAGCTGGGCAGCACGATACCCCTTGGCCAGACCAGTGCCAGATTTTCTGGCTTCTGACTACACGTAACGACTGATCGGCGGTGTAGGAAAACATCGTGAGGAAACAGACATGTCCTAGGACCAAAAATCTGAAGACATGTGATATCCACCCAAGCCCAGTTCGGCCCATTCCCTTTCATAGAGAGTTTTCCTGCTAACTGCTGCTCCAAAGGGTAGTTTATAATCGAGGAGGTCTAACACATTTTGGAGCGTGGGTTGCATTATGAGTTCATGAACGTCATTCTAATTTTAGATATAAGTTTAATACCCTGTAATCCCTAAAACCCTCTCGAAAAACTATCATTTAAAAGTTAGTTTTGGAATCTTTAATTAGTTACCTAGATAAGTATTAGTGGGAAGATTCAGATCAATAAATCGATGGAAAGCTTTTTACATTCTTCACAGAAGCTCTTTGCCCTTTTCAATGTTGATATTGAATAAAACGAAATTTTGTTCATATTATATTCCATTTTAATTAGTCTACTATACGATTGCTTTTCTAATTTTCTTAATGAAGCATTCACTTCCCTTAAAATAGCGTCACCCCATTCCACTCCTTTCGGGGCTGATTTTTGAAATAACAAAATACGTAGTTCGTATTATTCTCAACCAGACTATCAATGCAAGTTTCAGCTACATCTAAGCAACCGTTATTAGTCATCCCTTATTCTTAAATTCATAATATTGACTTATAGCATCTTGTATGAGATCTACATTGTGATAATTATTATTAAGAAGCTTTAATTTAATTTTACTTCTTTTTGTTAATGTTAACTCATTATTTTTCAGCGATGCTCACGAATTTGTTCCCTGACAACAAGATACCTGAGTTATTCAAGAAGATGTACTCACATTCACCGCGTGTGCCTCCCCCCAAGAAATCTGTTAATGTATAATTGTCACAAAGAATGTTATATTTAAATTATTTGAATTTCAAATGTTGACAACGATGACTGCCCTATGCTGTCAGTGATACGTTTGGCTCCAAAGCCGACTATTATTTATGAACTTGTCGATGCAGTAATGAGATTCAATATTTTTTGTGAACTGCAATATTTTGAGATTTTTCTCGAGTATGATTTGTCATCATACTAAATTCATATAACCTTCTTATTTATTAAAATCTAACAACGCTATTATGGTAAGAAAACGTCCATTTAGGAGACCAACGAATGAATTTTATACAGTGTTAATGGCTAGATGATTTAAAAAAGGCCAAGCGGTAGTAGCGACATCTACTGAGATTTATTTATTTTGAAATACGGCTACTCTTTTCTATGGCAGAGTAATAAAATTATAATTAGCACAGTGCCAAAGACATTAGTCATTACTTTATTGGCGATGTTAATACGAAATTGTGATATATGAAAATGTACCTAAATTGAAATTCTAAACATTAGAAAGATTACTTCCTTCTTTGTTAGTTAATCAATTACTAATTAGTAGAAAAATATACAATTATAGTTAATTTTATCGGTTTGTTGGCGTAGAAATGAAGTAATATGAGCTGACGTTATTTTCTTGTTATGTTGGCTGCATGGAAAGAAATTAAATAATTTCACAATGTATTGGGTCAGGCGCTTATTTGCGTTTATTGTTAAATGAGATTTAGAAATCAGCTTTAGTCGTCATAAAAACATTCATTGGTGCGTTTTAAAGCATGATTAGAAAAGAATGTTTTACTTTCATGTTAGATCTGAAAGACAATGTGAGTAGCGAAATATTTGTTAAAATATAAGTTTATTTATTGTCATACATAGTTGAATTTATTTATATTGTCAAGCACTATCTAGCAAATATTTACCAGGCTAGGCTTGAATTTTGAGTGCCTCAGACGATTTTATTTGTGTTTAAAAGTTGCCTGCATGAGCCATATTGTTATTTTATGTATATCATCGTATTTGCTGAGCCTCGAGAAATAATTATTAAACGAGCCTTTAAAAGCAATATGTAGCAATAACTTATGTTAAACAGATACATATCATAGTTTCACAATAATGTAATATGATAGTTACATACATTCCATCGATTCAGATTATATTTTTATTGTAATTAAGTACCTAAGTATTTATTTGATTAAAATAAAGCCTTTTCACCGAAAATATTTTTATAATTTTATTAATCATCCCACCTTTTTTAGGGTTCCGTAATCGACAAGGAAGCGTTATAGTTTCGCCATGTGTGTTACTCCGTCCGTCTGTCCGCGGCTTAGCTCAGAAACGCTTGGTAATAGAATATACTACAAATTAATCAAACAAATTAGTGAGATGGTGGTCAAACGCGAACCTATTTTAAATAAAAAAAAAATTAATCACGCTGACCAAGTGGTAAAATAAAATTCTTACTCCCCCTACACGTAGAGGGGATGATTTTTTTTTCATCTCGTCTACCCCATAGTGTGGGATATCATTGTATAGGTCGTAATGACGAATGAAAATAATGGGACGCGATGGGGCAAGACCAATTTTCGATTCAGTGAACCGTTTGCGAAATATGAAGCTTTAAATTAGAAATATTCGTTAGAGTGAAGTATCCCCCCTACCAACTAAAAACGCCACGGTAGTTCATATAAAAAACTATCAGACCTACGTTGGCTTCACAAGTTTACGAGTAATAGTCGACCTGTATTCTATTATATTCACCCTTTCGGATTTTCGGAATTCCATTGAAAAATATTTACCTAGATCTTAGTTGTGTAAAACAGAGTAGTTTGTTTTTGTTAGAGCATGGTACGGAACTCTCAGTCAACTAATCCGACTCGCACTTGGCCTGTTTTTTCCAACTAGATTTGTAGTCAGGATCGACTTTCAGTTTTCACGTTTTTCACCACTCCTGATTTCATAATATATTTTCGTATTTTTACATATTATTGCACCAGTCATGTCTTTGAACTTAGAGTTGACCTTTTAAATTCTAATTATATGTTCTTCTACTAGACATCCTATAATTTATTTTCTTCTCAATAATCTCTAGCGCAGCCAGCTCGTAGACCTCTATAGATGTGGTGCCACGCGTAGTTGTCCGTTTATAAGTTCTCATTTATACTAATATTATAAAGCGGAAAAGTTTGAACGCGCTAATATTCGAAAATACAGGGTAGATTTGGATGAATTTGGTATGGAAGTAGCTTGAAGCTTGAGGAATGTTATAGGCTACTTTTTACGCGACTGCAAAAAAGGAGAGTTATGTTTTTACCGTGATAGAATCCACGGGAGCGAAGCCCCGCGTGAGTACTTGTGCTTTCGTAAAGAAGAAACATATAAAATAATCATTCACAAACATTCAGCTACTCTGTTAATATTAGATAGATAGATATACTCTTTATTGTACACCATAACAGAATTAAATAAGGACTTAAAAACTACAAAGGGTGTTACAATGGGCCCACATCCTAGCCCCCACATCTGGGGTAGGTATTAACAAGTTAATTCTAGCCCCTCCCATGTGTTAATTATAGCCCCAAAGGTACATATTAAGTATTAAATAACATAATAAAAGATTGGTCAATAGTAATGGCAAATGAAAAACTTAGAATTGTTAAGTATAAAATATGCTTTTAAGGAAACATAAAACATAATCATAACATTTTATAATTATTGTACAAATCAAAGAATCGTGAACTATAAAAAGATCGTTACCTGCTTAAAAATTTCGACCGGCACACAACTCACTCACATGACGTGCGGAGCGTAACTAACCGACGGCTGTGGCATGCGGCGCCATGGAGTTGTCAAATTGAGACACGCACTGGAGGTGTAGTGTGTATAGTTATAGAGAAATTTGCTTGTTAATACTTACCTCTGTTAATTGTAGCCCCGGTCTCCCCTACTAATGTTTTACATGCAGCGACTGCCTATCTGACCTGTAAAAACCAGTTATTAGCTGGGCAGCACGATACCCCTTCGCCAGACCAGTGCCAAATTTTCTGGCTTCTGACTACACGTAACGACTGTCAAAAAGATGTCCAAATTACAGCCGGGACCAACGGCTGTACGTGCTCTCAGAGTCACGGGGGCATCTACCGTCAACTTCCAACAAACTACTGGGTTGTGGAGGCCAATACCCAGTAACGATACTCCGTAGCAAGACTGGTGTCAAATTTTCTGAGTACCCGTAACAACCTACTAAATGACAGCCGGCACCAACGGATTGATGTGCTTTCCGAGGCACGGAGGAACCTTAATATGTTAAGGCGGTCACCCATCCACGGACAGACCTCGGCAAGCGCTGCTTAACCTTGAAAAATGCGGCTGGTATTATTTAGCCATGAGGGCCTTAGCGATCATCTTAATAATTATTAAGATTTCTGTGTTCGTACCATACCATAAAAAAATTGGCCAAGTGCGAGTCAGACTCGCCCATGAAGGGTTCCGTAGTAACTATAATAATATAAAATAATATTTTTATTTATTTGACGAATAAAATAAACCTTAAAAATTTCTTAAAACTAGCTTATTTGCATTTTTACAACTACGCTAAATAACTTTGTTTTTCATAGTGTTTGTATGAATTACAAAGTTATATTTGCGGTTTTAGAAAATATACTGTATCTCAAAAACTCCTAACCCGATTTCGTTCAAACCAATTTCGGTTGAAAGTTTACATTAAGATCTACAGATATATATTTTTTTTGATTTTTCACTCCATTATTATCGAAGTTAGAGGGACACACACTCACACATTTTACCACTTTGGAAGCTTATATCTTTTAAACGATTAACTTTATGAAAAAGTAGTTTTAGAAACCCTTATATCATTTTTAAAGACCTGTCTATAGATACCACACACGCATAGGTTTCATGAAAAAAAATATTTTCAGTTCTAGTTCCATGTATGGGGACCCCCCTTTATTTTAAATATTTTTTAATTTTTTTCTTAAAATCGGAAAGCGGTTCACAGAATACATCTACCTACTAAGTTTCACATGTATAGTCTTAATAGTTTCGGAATAAAATAGCTGTGACATACGGACGGACGGACAGACAGACAGACGGACAGACATATCGAAACTATAAGTGTTCCGTTTTTTGCCATTCGGCTACGGAACCCTAAAAATAAATGTGACCCAAAATTATTCAAAACCAATAATGATGCAACATGAATTGAACGCACATTACTATGCCGTGAAAGACTGCCAAATGCCTGGTAAACGTTGCAACCACTTCTCTCTAAGGGTTGGGAGCCCGCCAGCGAGGCCCCGATGCCAACTTGCTCCCGTAAATGTGCCTATATTCGGACCGGACTAATTACCGACAATAAATTCTTCGATACGTCTCCAATCTGCTTAAAATGTTTGACCCAATTAGGTTTTCCGAGTTCGCGGAAGAGGTTTTTTTTAAGTGTAGAACATAAGTGTTATTTGATAAAAGGAAAACTTTTACGATTCACGATTTACAAGACTCTGTTTCAATATTCTATCTCTGATTTAACTTTAGTTTATCATCCCAAAGCTATATGACTTAAAACAATTATTAATCATTAATCTAGCCATCCGGGTTTAATGGTTCTCTAGTGTAATTACTAGAAAATCCTTAAACCCAAACAACACTGAAAAACGTTCCTCGACGGTGTCCGTACATTTCAATTACGATCATTAGCGTCGAATCTTAATTTATAACAGGGAGTGCCACAATTTGAGCACGTTTGCTGACGATGGGTTCCGTTCGCGGGTCCCGTCACCCATTGTCGTGTGTCCGGGTGTTCGGACATACCCGGATATGTCCGCTGCTTGATGAATTGATGGCAGATAAAAAACCTCAAGGACTGGACATTGATGAATAAGCGAAAGAAGATTCGGTAAAATATATCAAGTATTTTATTATACTTTGCTTGTGAGAAAGGTATTTTATGTTGCTAAGATGAAGCTATTCTCTCAAACTCAATGTAGATTTGCACTGGGATGGGGTCACAGTGTACAATTGAGCTTCACCCCTGCCTAGGAAGAAATGGAGAAAATGTTTCTACGATTATCAATTTAGTTTTCTGTAATCATTGTGTTTTAACACTTTTATCATTATAGAGAACATTATCATCAATATTATTTATATAAAACGCTTCCGTTATTGACTGACTGACAGACAACGCACAGCCGAAACTACTCCTTGAGAAGTGTAGGGGAGCACTAAAAGAGGATTTTTGGAAATTCACCCCCTAAGGGGGCAAAAAAGGAGGTCTGAGTTTGTACGAAACCTTTTATTTGTTCCATAGATTCATTTGAAATTTTGTACATAGGTTCATCAAATTATGTAAATGAGTACCTACTTAGAAAGGTTTGTTAGTAATCTTTATTCTTAATACATTTTACTTAGACTTTATACTTAGATTTTTCAAGTGATATTGCCTTCTTGAGTTTCGGGAAAGTTCTAACGAGATACCGCAGCTCCGGAACGTAAGGGCAATTGAAGAAACAAAACAATTATTCGCACTACAAAACTTGTCACTTAACACTTAAATCGCACTGGAATTCACTTGTATAGCTTCGATTATATCGCCTCGTATCTTGAAATAAGACTGCTGTCCGCGTTCTGTGCGATCTATTTATACCCCGGTCTATGAGTTCTAGAACATTCTTGTAAAATCGACTTACTGCCTATACTGGCAAGAATATTCCAGAAGCTACTTGAGATACATAGTACTGCTACTTGCTGCTAGATGGCGTTAGTGTCTCGACTCGATATACTCAGTACTGCTACTCGCCGCTAGATGGCGTTAGTGTCTCGAACATTCTAGATTTCTGTCGAAGTTTCTCGACTACTTCACTAAGCGACTGCCGTAACAATATATTATGTTTAACCCACGTATGAGGTAAAATAAGTTTGTATGTAGGAGGTAATCTCCGGAACAAATGATCCAATTCTAAAAGATTTTTCCCTGGTAGTAAGGTGCATAATTTGTTGGTACTAGAGGCATATTATTTCAAAATACACGTGGACGAAATGATATAAATGATATTTTTCTTTTTTCACTCACACAAAGAAAATGATAATAATTCATTTATTTCAGGTTGGTTGACCCATGCTAGTAATACCATAACTAATAGCCACACTGTAACAAAATATATAAATAAACTAATACGTATAACATATTAACCGAATGCATGGTTGGTGGAGTGGTATAAGTAGGTAAATAGGTACTATGAATGTCGCAACAAAATAGCCTGTAACGTTTCCAATGCTGGGAGATATATATTTCTATGAGAGGGAAAGGCCGTAATCCAACACGCGATCGTAGTTCGTTTTAGTGATGATGAAAATTACATAATCTAAGTATAAGTTAGACCTAAGTTTGAGTGCTTTATACAGCCCACCCAAATGTCCTAACTTTAGTATTGTTCGTCAAATCGTTCGAGCTCCTTAAGATTCTAAGTTGAGCTACGCAATAATTGAGAAATGCTTGCACTGTTTGGACGGGCCTGCTCAAATCTGTGTGATTCTGTCCTTTAAAGGGCGCCACAGATATACTACATGGCTCTCATATGATTTGATCACTACAGATTGTATGGACTTTAAAAGAGACATTGAGTAGTCAGTTAGGAAACACTGGCCTCATCTAGTTTACAATTACAAAAAAAAATGACGTGTAAAAGTGTTATTTATAACCTATTTGCAAAATAAACATCATTATTTCATTAAGATTCTGGTGATGTGACAGGGCAACGTTATCGTTCAGCGATAAAGCCCTTAAAATATAGAGAAAAAAAACGTAATCTAATGTGTAAGAATTCGTAAATTGTACCAAACAACACTGCTAAAACATACGTATAAAGAAAGAAAGACAGAAAACCTTTTATTTGCCATTAGTATATTACATACCTACATGAAAAATACACATAAATAAACAGAAAAAAAGAACAAAAAGGTCTATTTCAGCATTAATGCCGGACATACAGTACTATAATCATCATCAGTAGGTACTGTTAGCAACATGACATAATTGTAGTTTAACGAATATAATATGTTGACTGTTTTAATACACATCATTTCGAAATTCCACAATTTTTATTATGCCTACCGTACATTTGAATATTTCCTAACTGTCCGCACTGTAAAATGTACGTCTAATTCTAAAATTCTCTACCTCAAAAGGTAAACAATTTCATGGGTAGTGGTTCAATTTAATTGGGGGATTATCTTTTTTCCGCTTGGAAGGGATGGACCGTTGTCAAGGGCTTCGGCGACAGACGACAAATGATGCATCGCCGATTGTTTAATGTGCGCCAGTTAAGTTCTGGGCAGGTGATAAATTTAGTATTAAAATATCTACCTTTGGCGGTAGCCTCTAGGGTTGGGATGTCAGCAGGCTCACTCTTGTTAGGACTTGTGAAAATGTTAAGAAATGGTAGCTCCTCCAGGTAATTCTCTTCTATTTCTAAGAAGTACGCTATGTAGATATTTCGTCTGCCAATCTCAGATAGTAAGATACAACTGATAAATGAATGGTCAGGCTCTGGTATTATTTTCAGAGAATGCTCATAACACGGCTATTCTTTAAAGGCTTCTTGAGATACAGCATGGAATCAGGCGTTATTTTACGGAAAGTTATGACATTTATATTTATATACAAAATAACTCCTGAGAGAGGTGAAACACGTGTTGAGTACATGTTGCCACATAAAATTCCCATCTTCATTTGTATATGCAAGCCTAGATTTTGACAATTTTTTTAGTACTGTCATAAAATTTAAGCCATTTTTAAACCTATGTATATGTTTGAAAAGTTTTTTTTGGCTGTATTGAGTTCGATAGAGGGAGAGCATATATTTTTAATTTACCTTTAGTTTAGCTTCCGGGTACGGCAGGCTCAGAAGGAGATAGCGGGACTAGCTTGACTCATGTCTAGAGAATTGACCAAGGTATTATCGCACGTTGGGCACGCCGCAATCGCGCCGATAAGTCCCCTCTTTGAGGAATGGCTTGAGAGACGCCACGGCATCCTCACCTTCCGCATGACGCAGATACTGACTGGACATGGCTTTTTCGGGACGTACCTGTTTCGGATACAGCGGGAGGACACGCCCGGGTGTAGTCATTGTGAGGACTACCCGGCGGAGGACACGGTGGAGCATACGGTCGAGGTGTGCCTT
This sequence comes from Tholera decimalis, assembly GCA_943138885.2. Lineage (NCBI taxonomy): Eukaryota > Metazoa > Arthropoda > Insecta > Lepidoptera > Noctuidae > Tholera > Tholera decimalis. The sequence continues at coordinate 32,810,639 of OW964556.2, read as the reverse complement.
GCTTGGGCGGAGCACCGCCTTGTCCTCGTGGAGCGAGCGATCGGCGGCAGCGACCTCTCGCGCCCGGCTCTGGTTCAGACCATGGTGCGGGGCGAGAGGGAGTGGCATGCAGTCGTCTCCTTCTGCGAAGCAGTCAAGCTAGCGAAGGAGAAGGCTGAACGCGCGAGGGAGAAAAACCTTCTTCCTCGAGCCCCAGGCGCCGCTGGAGATCTCCGGCCACCGTAGGTGCGGGTCTGCGGAGGGTAAGCAGGGGCAGCTCACCGGCCGGTAAGGACCAGACCCGACTCGGCGGCGCATCGTGTTCCGCGCGCGTCTCAAAGAGCAGTCAGCAGCATTGACGGGGCCCGATAGGGGATAGGGTTGCTGGAATATTCTCATGAGATACCGCGGTCCCGGAATGCGAGGTCAACTGAAGGATCAGGGTGGGTTTTTAGTAAGTAGAAGTCTGACACTCCCTTCTGCTCCATCCACAGCAGGCGGAGTCATTTGAACATTTTCCCACCCAGAAAAAAAAAGGTATTATCGCACGTACTACTTCATGGAATAGCCAGCTATCTCCGTTCCTCGCTAATAACGAACAGACCTGTTTTCCAAGCACTTGGTCTATTGCTAGTATGTGCAAGTGGACGATACCCTTAAACGAATCATCCACTGGCATGCCTACGGGATTTGTCTCTTGCCTTTCATTGTCACCCAGCCACTTAGACATCGTATCATACCATTCACATTCACAAATATTTATTATTATATATTTTTGAAGTCACTTGGTATCTGACTTTTATTTAGGTATGCGACATTTTATTCTGGCTTAACAAAGCCTCTTTGATAATAAGCTTTCAAAAGCTGAATAACGAACTGCCAACATACCTACTCTCTCATTACAAAATCGACTCTCATTATTTTCACTTTGACATCACTTTAAATCACGTGAAACACGCAGTTATGTACTTGTTCAGCGGAAGCGTTTATAAACAAAGGCGCCCACTGTTTTAAAAGGCAAAATTGTTTCCGCCATTACACTGGCCTTCCCAAAGTCCCTGCGCCAATAAATGTAGGTGGGTATTTAGCAGACTATTTACTGCGCGACACTCCGCTCGCCGACTCCACTAATACTCTTAATTATTTTTGCTAGTGTAAGCTGTTTTTCTGACGGGGAAATGCAATTGCAACATTTTGCATCCCGCCGCCGCCCTCCGCGTCGCGCCGCCTCGCCCCTCTCATTACGTACTCTGCGAGCGTCCGCTACGGCTGAGATCGCAGAATAATTAGACTCTAAATCAAGAGTAGCAAAGCGGTCAACCGCTTGAATGTGGTATGAATAGTCAATCGTCATTAAATTGTTCAGCTTTGGTAGTCTAATGCGTTCGAGCAATCGTCTGCTCTCGTCCACTTTCATCTTGAATGTGGGTGGCGATATTTCTCACGAAAAAGTCGAAATCTTTCGGCTGCGGGTAAAATATCGTGTTTTTTGTGAGATTCCTGATAAGTGCTGAAGCGACTTTATCTGTAAAGGCCTAAAGCATAAATATCCTTTTCTTTTCAAGAAAATTGTATCTAAATTGCGAAGGGATTTTGTTTTTGGGGTGATTTAGAGGCGGTGGTAGAGCGGCACGTGTGAGTTGGTGCACAATGGCCGCGTTCCAGTAGAGAGGCGAACAAAATTAAATTAATAACACGGCCTCAGTGAAGTTCGCTTCAAATTTAAGCAGTGCAAGATTTAAACGACAGCTCACATTTCGTAGGTACGTAATTATGCCGTGGCCGCCCCGCCCGCTCCCGGGCGCAATGTGCCAAATCGCTTACTCGCGGCTCCGCACCACTAACATTTGTTTCATACACTTTATGCTTGAATATTGTGAATAAATTAAAAGAGTTTTTAACAGGATGTAGTGACGCGCGACACGGCACTTTGTACAAAATCTCTTGTAATTTATTTGCGTTGTAAATAGTTTTTAGTGGTGTCAATCATCGAATACCCTTTGTAACGTGGTACCTACAATTGATGGTTTTTCTCACATAAATCTCAATGGGGCATTAATGTAAGCATATATTGTTGTTTTCCTCTATAAGGCCTTAGCGGAACGACCACTAGGGTTACCTACTACTTAGTAATCATACATACTGACATAATTTTATTATAAACTATTTGTGCCCCGCGGTTTCACTCGCGTATAATCCTACTACTGTTATTAACTCGATGATTGCTGAATATTAATGAATAGATGTTAAAATTTAAGTAAACCTATCTAATTCGCACTGGATAGAGAACCGCGAAGTAAAGATAGTTGTTAATTATGTTGTTAAGAATAGATTTACAGTATTTCGGTATATACAATATTTTAGTCCTATTTTCTTGTGGTATAAGTATGTTTTGGTTTTCCCTGCGTCCGGATCTACATAGATAAAGCAACATATAATTGGCCATGTGGAAAAAAATAGGCCAAGTGCGAGTCAGACTCGCCCATGACGCGTACCATAGTGGCTACGCCAAATAACTTTGTTTATTCATAGTGTTTGTTTGAATAACAAAGTTCAAACGATCCATATTTTCAAAAACCTGATCAAAGAACACTGCTTCTCCATCATCCCGTAATTTTACATGTTTATATTTGTTTATTGTATCTTTATAATTTATTTTATTAGTAAATATTTTTTTTAGTAATTTACGTAATTAATATTTATTCACACTGTGTCATCATCATCATCATCTCTTATTCAACTCTCCTGTCGCAGGTCTATTTTTTTTCTCTTTTAAGTCTTTTATTTATTTATTTATTTTATTTATTATATACTTTATTGTACACCTTACAATATTTCATTTGATACAAAAAAATAAAACTTGTGTACAATGGGCGGTCTTATCGCTCAGGGCGATCTCTTACAGACAACCTTTGGATGGACAAAACTAAAGGAGACAGATTTAGAGCTGTCAGTGTACAAACATCATAAATAATATTCATTGAAACACAATGATATAATATACATATAATAAAATACAAAAAATATACTATATATACTAATAAATATTACATGCACAGTTAAGAAAGAAAGGGAAAAGCTACAGGGAAAGATAATGCTCCTTCACCATTATTTTGAATGCTGGTAGCGTTTGAGCACGCCTCGCTTCTATGGGTAATGAATTCCACAAACGAGCTGCTTGAATAGTAAAAGATTTGTCAAAGAAAGAAGTGGAATGCATACGAATACTTAACTCTAAATTTTCCGATGATCTCAATGATCTAGAATGTGTGTAACAGAGGAATTGAAAACGCTCCTTAAGATAAAAAGGAGTAAAAGGATTAAAGAGCACATTATAAAGCAGAGAAAGTAAGTGAAGATTCCGGCGAAAACGAATAGGAAGCCATTTGAGCTGTGCACGGAAATCAGAAACGTGGTCATACTTGCGCAAGCCAAATATAAACCTGATACAGAGATTTTGAAGTCGCTCTAGCTTGTCTAGTTGGTCTTGGGACAAGTCGAGATAGCTGGCATCAGCATAGTCCAGAATAGGGAGAAGCAGAGTTTGTGCAATTGCAATTTTGGTGGAGATGGGAAGAAAATTACGAAGGCGTCTCAATGAGCCAGCAGAAGCAAAAACTTTACGACTAACTTCCTGTAATTGCTTAGTCCAGGAAAGGGTAGCGTCAATGTGTATCCCCAGGTTCTTCACAGTGTGACTAAAAGGTATGAAAGTGTGATTGAAAGAAACCTGGGGAAGAGACGTCCAATCGATCCTGGAGATAGTACGAGAACTACCAACAACAATTACTTGAGTCTTAGCAGGATTGATTTGCAGCCCAAACTCAGCGCTCCAGTCACCAATTCGAGCGAGGTCCATATTAATAATTCCAATGGCATCAGCTAACTCTACGAGTGGAGCTTGGGTGTAAATTTGAAGATCATCAGCATACAAGTGGTAGAAAGAAGATAGTCGTTGAGTGATAGCATTAATAAAAAGCACGAAAAGTAAAGGAGATAAAACGCTACCCTGCGGGACACCGGCAGAGGTGTCACACCAAGAAGAGAAAGAATCCTCAGTGCAAATACGCTGCCGGCGACCAAACAGGTAACTACGAAACCAGTCAATTACCGATGGAGATATGTTAAAAGAGCATAGAATGCCGAGCAAAATGTCGAAGTCAACTGTGTTAAATGCGTTGCTAAAGTCTAGTAGTGCAAGTACAGTTAACTTCCCCATCTCCATGCCAGACCTTATATCGTCCGTAATATGAACGAGTGCAGAGGTAGTGCTGTGACCAGGCCGGAAACCAGATTGGAAGGGATTCAGGAGATTATACTTAGAAAGGAACGAGCTGAGTTGTTGGTGGACAAGCTTTTCAAGGACTTTGGAAAGGAATGGGAGAATAGAAATGGGTCGGTAGTCGGAAAAAGATGCAGGACGAGTTTTTTTAGGTAAAGGGATAAATTGGGCGTCTTTCCAGGCTTGTGGAAAGACACTACTGGAAATCGAGAAATTAAGGATTCTGAAAATGTTCTATATCTCAAAAATTACTGGCTGTATCTTGTTTGAAAACTAACTATAATTGAGTTAATATACATATTTCATTAAAATATACAGTATATATATATTTTTTTTTTTAATTATTTTAGACTTTATTATTTTAAAAGTTAGAGAGGACACATTTTACTACTTTGGAAGTGTATAGGTATGTTCCAAATGACTGGATTTGAGGCAAAATTATTTTAGGAAAATTAATTTCATTTTTAATGATCTATCTATAGACTCCCGCACGTACAGGTTTGATGAACCAAACATATTTTTAGTTCCAGTTCCATGTATGAGGAGCCTCTCCTTAATGTTTTTTTTTAAATATTTTTTTATTTACATCGGAGCGCGGTTTGCAGATTACATCTATATACCAAGTTTCAACTCGGTAATCTTAATAGTTTCGGATAGTCAGACGGACAAACAGACATGACGAATCTTTAAGGGTTTCGTTTTTGCCATTCGGCTATGGAAATCTAATAACATAGCAATCATCGAATAACTTCTCTCACCCTAAGTGGAGCGGAAAGGCGTCTCAGACTTCTACTGACAAAAAACCCACCCTGTTCCTTCAGCTGCCCTTACGTTCCGGCGACGCGGTATCTCGTTAGTTCATTCCCGCAACTCCGGCGCTTTATTTATTGTGACTTCGAAACATACCTTTACAGGAAATTGTATATTTTTAAAACTAAAAGGTAAATCTGTAGATACCATAAATATTCGAGGTATTAGTGCCGTTTGTCTAGCCGCTGGTCCAGTGAAAACTACAGCACCTATGACATTGCTTCGAAGGTATTTTAATTAAAGTAACGACTTAGTTAGACCCTATATATTACCTACAACAAATAAGAATTGAATCCCTATTATAGGTGCACATGAAATTAAGAATCGTAAAATATAGACCACAAATACCTACGCATTTTTAAACCGTATACATCAATGGAACTAAAATAAAACAATATGAATAAACTAACTATAAACTTTAAACTAAACGATGGTATAAAAAATGGGATAAAAGAAACAACAACCTATCAAAATGACTTATTTAACTAAACAGAAAGTAAAATAAAAATATTCAAATGTATAGATACAAAATAGACATCTGACGTAAAAAAATCTGAAACAATTTTACATTCTCTTAGCCAAGAAGTCGAAATGAAACCAAGTTTAGGTTCACTATCGAAGTGCCGTGCATCCGTGCGCCGTTTGGTGAATAGCGTTGTTGAATAATTTTAATTTTACATTTTCTCCTAAACTATAAGTCCAAGTTACTTACTGTTAAAAGAGAAATTTATCTTCATAAAATTGTCTTGATGATGAAATTACTTGCGAACGTAAAATATATTAATATGGTTGCATAATTATAATACTACAAAGTCATGGCTTATTATTTAAATATTTTCTTTACATAATTTGCCTTATTGTGGATTATTTATAAAAGTTAGATGTGTAATACCACGGACTTTTTTTAGATCTACATAAATCCTACATTTTTTAGTACATGGTCTTTACGTATATCTCAGCATTTCGCCAATGCACGCGATTATAGTAATTTAGCGGCGTATTTTCTTCTGACTTACTTCACTAATACCCTTATTTTAGGAAAACCAAGAGCAGTAGCGTAATGTTTAATAGCCTATAGCCTTCCTAATGAAACTGCCTATCATAATCAGAAAGAATTTTTTAAATCCACCTAGTACTTTCGAAGATTAGCGCGTTCAAGCAAACAGACAAACAAACTTTTCCGCTTTATAATATTAGTGTAGATACGTGAAGCAAAATAGTTGTACCTTTTTTATGAAAAATATGCGGTAAAAGTATGAAAGGAAGTAAGTACGGTCAAAATTCATATGGATAAAGAGTACAGAAAGCGAATATTTTTTAATAATAATGCATTTGAAATAATTTAAATTTTGATCGAATTTCGGCCTATGGACGCACACTAGTAAAACTTGTATCTGTCTATGTATTAGTGACCAAAATCTTAATAAACCGACGTTGTTTTTATTACTAGTTTTCTTTGTCTCACTGCCTCATATTAGTGGACAAGGCTGGTCAAACATGGTCGAACCAACTTCTACCATGCCATCTATCGTGATGTTTCTCCAAGTCAATTTCATGAAGACATTCTATTACTGCTCTCAGAGTTTTCTACTTCAAAAAGTTCCGTTCGAAATCACGTTATTTCTCATCCATCTAGATTCTATCTAGATTCGAGTTCTCCTGATAGTGGTATCTCTATCCTGAGTCAGCGGTGTTCGCCGCGCTCCGTTGCACCCCGCTTCCTGTCACCTTTGCTACAGACTTTCAGTTGATTTCATCGTTGTACGCTGTACGCAAATGTCATAGGGAATTGTGATATAGTTGTTATTCGCCAAGATAGCTGTGCTTTTATGTTTTGGTCAAAATTATTAAGACTGCGGTATAATTTAATCAAGATTATACCAAAAAAGAGGAACGAGTATAATGTTTTCCATGATAATTTCTATCCTCGTTTTTCATTCAGATTACCGTTTCATATCTAGTAAAATAATAGGTACGAGTAGATACATAATATTAAAAAGATGGATTAGATATTCCATAGACAAAATGCTTCCACAAAGATTAATTTTGTAAACATCGCTATGATTAAGTAAGAAAAATTGGCCAAGTGCGAGGCAGACTCGCCCATGAAGGGTTCCGTAGTAACTATAATAATATAATATAATATGTATATATATATATTTGACAAAAAAAAACCTTCCAAATTTCTTAAAACTAGGTTATTTACATTTTTTACAACTACTCTAAATAACTTTGTTTTTCATAGTGTTTGTATGAAATACAAAGTTATACATACATCAAAAGTGTCTAGGGATCAACATATATTTTTGCAATAACTTTTCTCCTGATTGATATTAATTAAAATTTTCTTTAAGGATTCATCAAATAAAGTGTTTTCGTTTGTCACAGTAACGATAAACCAAGTCACCTTTGCATTAATAAAGAAATTTGCCATTTTCCTAATAAAGGGATTTTTGACATTTGAACCACTAACATTAAAGTTCGAAAAAAAGACTGAAATAACAGTTTTCTTTAAAATTTTATTGGGTAACTTAAACAATTAATAATCCGTGTTTCTACCGCGAACACTAACAACACAAGAACATCGGTTTGGCATACTCAAAATGAGTTCATCCAAATCACGCTGTGGAATGGCCGCCCATGTTCGTTGCAACAACAAAAAAAGGTCTTCTTGCGACTGGATACCCTCCATATTCGGCAGAGCTCTTCTCTGTAGCATATCCCATGCATGCTCAATCGGGTTCAAGTCTGGCGACTGAGCAGGCCAGAGCAGGACATTGATGTTAGCTGCGGCGAGAGTCTGTCTTACAACTCTTGCGGTGTGCGGTCGTGCATTATCATGCATTAACTGAAATAAGGGACCGATTTGCACTTGTAGAGGAACGATGACGTCAGATACAATCGTCTCAGCATAAATTTGAGCGTTGAGGTTGCCTCTGATCCAAATCAACTCAGTTCTTCCGCCGATCCAAATACCCGCCCATACCATGATGGTTCCACCACTATAAGGATGGACTTCCTGGCAGGATTTTAATCGCTGTTGGCGTCCAGGGGTTCTCCAGTGTCGTATACGTCTTGTATCCGGTCTCATACCAAAACGAGACTCATCAGAAAAGCACACGAAACGCCATTGTTCTTCTGCCCAATTTCTGTGTTCAAGAGCCCATTGATATCGAATCCTACGATTGTGCATTGCTATAGGTGGTACCCGTAGAGGTCTTCGGGAATGAAGGTTCACTTCATGCAAGCGGTTTCTGACTGTTTGGTCGCTAATTAAGTTCCCTGAAGAGTGATGAAGCCTCACGGCTAACATCATGGCGGTTATTGTTGGAGCTCTTCGAGTTAAGATTTGAATGTATCGGTCTTGTCTCCGTGTGGTGCAGCGATACCGTCCTTCATGGCGCTCAGCCACGGTACCAGTGCTTCGGTAACGTGTCCAAAGTCGACTGATAACACTCTGACTTGTATTCAGAGCTAAAGCCACAGTACGTTGCCGGGAACCAGCTTCTATCATTCCCACGGCTCTGAGCATTTCTTCCCTGCTTAAATGACGTCGCCGCTCCATAATAACGTTGGTTTTAATCAGTAGTAGGGAAACAGTAGCACTAATAATGTCTTCAATGCGTTGTATGTTTTTATAGGGAAAATATTGACAGCTGATTTTCATCTTTTACTCGAATTTGATTAACAGTTCCTGTTTCAAATTATGAAATGCACCAAAAAGGATCCATATAAATTTATAAAATCATAAATTTATTACAAAGCCACATCTCAATCTCAAGAAATCCGCATAAAAATGCTTGATCCCTAGACACTTTTGATGTGTGTATTTGCGGTTTTATAAAATATGCTGTATCTCAAAAACTGCTAACCCGATCTCGTTCAAACCAATTTTGGTTGAAAGTTTACATTAAGATCTAAAGACATATATTTTTTAGATTTTTCACTCCTTTATTATAGAAGTTGGAGGGGGGGGGGGAGGGGGGCACACACATTTTACTTGTATCTTATATCTTTTAAACAATTAACTTTATGAGAAAGTGGTTTTAGAAACCTCTGTGTCATTTTTAAAGACCTGTCTATAAATACCACACGCGCATAGGTTTCAAGAAAAAATAAATTTTCAGTTTTAGTTCTACAATGTATGGGGAGCCCCCCTTTATTTTATATATTTTTTTCTTAAAATCGTAAAGCGGTTCACAGAATACATCTACCTACCAAGTTTTACATGTATAGTCCTAATCGTTTCGGAATAAAATGGCTGTGACATACGGACGGACGGACAGACAGACAGACAGACGGACAGACATGTCGAAACTATAAGGGTTCCGTTTTTTGCCATTCGGCTACGGAACCCTAAAAAAGAACATGATTAAATTATAATCGCTTAACATAAGGGTAAAAAACTATCCAGATATGCCTACCAAGTCCACGAGGGGTCACTCCGGCTTCCATACTTACTATGTATATTTATAATAATATCTATTCCAGTATCTCATAGTTAAATTATTTTTTAATTTTTATTCGAGACTAAAAATAAATTCTGTTACTCAGGAATAATGTAGCTTTCTATTGTTGAAAGAATTTTCAAAATCGGTTCTGTAGATCGAGAGATTTTTTCCTGCCGATCGCCAGCCACTGCGCCGTAGGCGCACGCTTGTGTCCATGTGTAGGTAAGGATCATGCCCGGGTCGGGGTTCCACGGGCGCCTCAAAGAGCAGTCAGTAGCATTGACAGGGCCCGACAGGGCCATTCCCTGCCAGGGTTGCGGGAATGTTCTAATGAGATACCGCTGCCCCGGAACGTAAGCTCAATGAAGGTGCAGGGTGGGTTATTAGTCTGTAGAAATCTGACACTGCTTTTTTTTATCGTGGTAATATTATCAAATAAGTCCTCCCACCCCGGGCAGGGCGGGAGGGACTGTCAGACTTTTACTGACTAAAATCCACGGTGTTCCTTCAATAACCCTTTACGTTCCGGGGTCACGGTAATGGGATGAGTCCCATGACCCCGGCAGGCTTCGGCCCTCTACAGGGGGGGCCTCGTCATGTTGCTGACGCTCTTTGAGGCGCGCGTGGAACACAACGCGCCGTCGACCCGGGCATGGTCCATGGTCGGACAGCGAGTTGCCCTTTACTTGCTGTCCGCATGCCCGCGCCTACGGTGGCTGGAGATCGTCAGCCGACGTCCGACGCCGTGGGCGTCTACCACTGCGGCTGGGCTGGAGGGAGGACGCCATCCTCTCCCTCACATGGCCCGCCTCCTCCTTCAGCTGCATGACTGCTTCGCAGAAGGAGGCGACCGCTTCCCACTCCCTCTCGCCCCGCAGCATGGCCTCGACCAATGCCGGGCGCGAGAGGTCTCCGCCTATCGCCGCCGTGAGGACACGTCGGTGCTCTGCCCAAGCGGGGCAGTCTTGCACCGTATGCTCTACTGTGTCCTCAGGGCGGCCCTCGCAGTGGTGACACCCAGGCGTTTCTTCTTTCCCCATCAGACAAGGGTACCTCCCGAAACTTCCGTGTCCGGTGAGGACCTGTGTCATGCGGTAGGTCAGGACGCCGTGACGCCGATCTAGCCACTCCTCAAAGAGGGGTCTTACCGCCGCATTTGCGGCGTGCCCAGTCTGTAGAAATCTGACACTGAGCGTGAGAAGTCATTAGATAATTTTCCCATTGAAAAAAGAGGGATTATATCCTACAAACACACAAACCTAAACTCTTAATAATATTAGTATACAACGTGTAACAGAATAAACGCAATTCCTGAAAGTAGTTGGTTCAGAATCGGCTTCTGAATCGATTTCCGTCATAAAAAATAGATGTGACAGAAAAATCTTTCATTTAACTTAAAATGGAAACAGTATCATGACAAATTAATACAATCCTTAATTCAAGGAAATGCGCTCGTGTGCGTGTCGGCAGCTAACATTGCATGAGTGTATGCGTCTGCGTAAGAATATTGTATGACGCACATACGTTTTGCAATTAGTAAGGATAACCGTTTTATAAAAAATGTCTAGGTTTGGTTTCAATTTATTTAGTGACGGATGTTGTTTTTAACCGACTTCTAAAAAAGGAGGAGGTTCTCAATTCGGATGTTTGTATTTTTTTTTTTTTTTTTTTTTTTATGTTTGTCCACGCATAACTCCGTCGCTTGCCAACCGATTTGAAAAATTCTTTTTTTGTTGGAAAGGGTATACTTCCCAAATGGTCCCATGAAAATTTTATCGAAATCGGACGAGCCATTTCTGAAAAATCAAAAAAAGTCGAAAAAAATAATTTACCTTGATGATCTTTTCGTTTACTCTGCATTGCGTTTTTTGTTCGCGCATAACTCCGTCATTTACGAATCGATTTGGAAAATTCACTGACCCACTAAAAAGCACGAAAATAAAAACTTTTTTGCAAAAAATAAAACCGACTTCCATATCAAAACACTACAAAGCCAAAAATAATTTTAATTTCGGAAGGCGGTGTGAAAAAAAAAGAAAATACAAAACCAATAACACCGACTACCGAAATTAAAATTATTTTTGGCTTTGTAGTGTTTTGATATGGAAGTCGGTTTTATTTTTTGCAAAAAAGTTTTTTATACTTATAATTTAATATTCTAATTGGGGTGTCTGAGGTATTGCGCTTAATCTGTTACACCTTGTAGATACAGAAACGAAAACAGTTAAAAATACTACTACTGCAACTATTTCTAATAAATTACGACCTCTTAAAATGATAAAAAATCGATGATATTTATTTTGCAAAGAGGTTATAAATAACACGTTTATACGACCACTATCAAATAAAATACTTTTCAAGCAGTTTGATGCAACAAATGACATTAAATCTGCGTTTGAACCAAAATAAATGCTACCAACTGCATGCAGACTGATTGAAAAGTGAATGTTTGAGTCTTTGTAGTGGTTAAAACATAGTGTATTACATACTCTTTGGTAGTGGTTTTATGGACTACCTCGTTGATCGAGCACGAGGTCTCGGGTTCTATTCCCGGTTCGGGTAAAAAGTGTTTTTAAGTTTTTCTGTAAGGAATTTCTCAGTAGTAGCCCGGAGTTTGGAAGTTGGCGGTGTGATACCCATATATGACTCATTTGAACATCTTTGACAGTCGCTACGGGTAGTCAGACGTCAGTAAATCTGACAGTGGTCTAGCCGAAGGGTATCGTGTTACCCAGCTACTGGGTTGTGGAAGTCAGATAGGCAGTCACTCTATGTAAAACACTAATACTCAGCTGCATTCAGTTAGACTGGAAGCCGACCCCAACTTAGTTGAGGAAAAGGCTAAACAATAATAATAATAATAATAAATATAATGTAGCTTATAAACCTGATATTGTGGTGGTAGACCGAATCGAGAGGCATGCCATGATTGTCGACATAACCATCCCGCATGCCGAAAACCTCGTGAAAGCTGAGAAAGATAAGCAAATCAAGTATCTTGACTTGGCACACGAGATTGTCGACATGTGGGATGTGAACTCGGCAATCATTGTACCGATAGTCATCTCAGCCAATGGCTTAATAGCCGAGAGCCTCGACCAACACCTCAGGAGGCTCTCGTTAGGCGGTTGGGTCAAGGGCTTTTTTCAGAAAGCGGTACTCCTGGACACAGCACGTATCGTCAGGAGGTTCCTCTCTATGGAGCCCTGACCGCCGGTAGCTTGGATCCTGTTCCCGATACCGGTGGGCTACTATTTTTTATATTTTTAAATGTTTTTTTTTAGAGATTATTTAAAAATGTAATTCATAAGTATGTATTTTAAATAAAGGAACTAATAATAATAATTTTTATTCAAAAACATGTTCACAGAAAAGTACAATAGTCCAGAACATAAATATATATAATAGTTCTTAAAGGGTAAATATAAGTGCTTGAAAAACATTGGTATAAAAACTTTTTTGCAAAAAAATAAAACCGACTTCCATATCAAAACACTACAAAGCCAAAAATAATTTTAATTTCGGTAGTCGGTGTTATTGGTTTTGTATTTTCTTTTTTTTCACACCGCCTTCCGAAATTAAAATTATTTTTGGCTTTGTAGTGTTTTGATATGGAAGTCGGTTTTATTTTTTTGCAAAAAAGTTTTTATTTTCGCGCTTTTTAGTGGGTCGATTTGTAATTAATCTAGTTATAAAAGCCAAAATGTCAACTACAAAAAACTAAAAACGCGCGAACAAAAAACACAATATAGAGTAACCGAAAAGATCATCAATGTAAATATTTTTTTTAGACTTTTGTTGATTTTTCAGAAACGGCTTGTTCGATGTCGATAAAATTTTCATGGGACCATTTGGGAAGTATACCCTTTCCAACCAAAAAAGAATTTTTCAAATCGGTTGGCGAGCGACGGAGCTATGTCCGAACAAACATAAAAAAAAAAAAAAAAAAAACAAACAAACATCCGAATTGAGAACCTCCTCCTTTTTCAGAAGTCGGTTAAAAATGGTGATTTATCTTAAGTTCAATAGCGATCATATACTGCTTACGTAGCGACCTATCTGATGTAGGTTTATAAAAAATCTGTGTTTCAAGCCATCACTTTACATCGATAATATACAAAAAAAAAATCGCTAATTTAAAAAGAAGATACAATAATTACAGTGACTAATGGATTAGGAACTAATACTAAATTATTTCAGGATTTCTAGTAGTTTTTCCGTGTTTGTATAATTGAGTTTTGACAAATATTTCGTAACTATTAAATTACACCTATTATAACTTAAACTATACACTGTTAGCACTCTATTAATCTTGTTATAAAAACAGATGATGATGTAGGGGTTTTATGAAAAAGAAAGCAACCGTTTTGTCATTCTTTTTTTACGGAGTTTCAGGTACAGAGTAGTACCTATAAATGACCACTGCTGCAGAAACACCCTGTATAATATATTCTCCAGCACGGGACCACGAGAGACCACTTCTGAAAAATAATTTATAATCAATGAATTTCAAAAGCCAATGGCATGGCTGTTGAAAATCATTCAGCCAATAACAGCAAAAAACGCACATCCTACAAGAATCACATTAGTTTCACAATCATTTTCAGCTTAGATACTCGAAGATTCTGAAAGATCTACCTACAAAACGGGCTTTGCATAATCCACTGCCTGCCTTATCAGAATTAAGAATTCAAATTTGAGTAATTGTTAAACTCTACTTTGTCATCAAATTGTGATCTTCAAATGTTATTTACGTATTACACATTCTTTTTTCGTGGAAAAATCAACAATTGCCTTCTCCCGCTCTGGGGGGAGTGGAAGGGAGTGTCAGATTTTTACTGACTAAAACCCACTCTGTTTCTGCGTCACGAGGCCGCGGTATCTCGGAAACATTCCCGCAACTCCGACAGGATGATAAATTATACAGTATGTTAACTAACAGAGGGCGTTCCCGTTAACCTGCAATAGTATAGCATCCATACATCCTAAAAAAGATATTACCATTCGAAAACAAAATGTTTTTATTTATTTTTAATATTAAAATATTTACTAAAAATGTTAAATTGATACGTAAAAGAAACACTCTGTACATGCGTACTTGAAGGACGGCAACGTCGCAATTTATTTATGAATGACGGGCCGCGTGTGCGGCGATCTAATCGGTGTGCTTATACTATTGCGTGTTAACATACTGTATAATGTGTCTTTTACTAGCTCATATGTTCGTCTTTACAGGGGGAGTTTGTGGCTAAATAATAATAGCCCAACAGGGTTAAAGTTAAGCAATGCTTGCTGAGGTCGGCTCATAGATGGGTAATCATCTTAACATATTGAGTTTCCTTCATGCCTTGGAAACACGTTTTACCATTGGTCCCTGCTGTCAATTGTACATATTTGACAATCGTTGCGGGTTATTTAGGAGCCAGAAAATCTAACGTCTGTCTTGCCGAGGGGTTTCATGTTACCCTTACTTGGTTGAGGAGGTTAGATGGGCAGTCGCCACATGAAGACCAAAATTCAACGGCTCGAATCTTCTTGTATTGTCATCACTACGTAACACTAGGAAAATAATCGGAAACGGTTCAATTGGGACAATTGTACCGTTTCCGATTATATTTGTTTTTATGACAATTGAATTGTCATAAAATCAAATTAAAACAGGCCAAGTTCGAGGTGAACTTGCTAATCTAGGTTTCCAAATAAACAAATTTAAGTATACAAGGTGTAACAGATATACGCAATACCTCAGACACCCCAATTAGTATATCTTATAATAACATAGTATAAAGCAAAGTCGCTTCCGTCTGTCTGTCCTTATGTATGCTTAAATCTTTAAAACTACGTAACAGATTTTGATGCAGTTTTTTACAGTAGAAAGAGTAATTCAATAGAAAGGTTTTAAAGTATATACCATGCATAATTTAGTAGAGGAACACTGATAATTTTTGAGGTTTCTAATGTGATGTTGCAAATAAACACATTTTTTTGCGCTTGCTTTGCAAACACTGGCTGAACCCTACGAGATAGATGAAAATAATGTACTACAGTATTGTACACCTTAAAAAGATCAACAAAAAAGTTCACAATGGTATATTTTTATATCTTATAGATAACACACAGCAATCATTTTTTATCCTTTACTTTTTACGAGAAATACGAGTATATTTTACGAAGTGATTTTAAGCAATACAGCATTAATCCTTATCCTATTAAGTAACATAAGTACATTTTGAATTTAATGTAGATCAATATTACCCTTTACAGCATGTAATTTAAATGAATAGTTTCGAAGATATTACAGATTTAAAATGCAAGTATATAGCGGTTACGGCGCGGCGAAGGGCCGGCGCGCGTGCCTATCTCGT
Source organism: Tholera decimalis (assembly GCA_943138885.2). NCBI lineage: Eukaryota > Metazoa > Arthropoda > Insecta > Lepidoptera > Noctuidae > Tholera > Tholera decimalis. Next base: position 32,794,752 of record OW964556.2, on the reverse strand, counting down.
CTCAGGCCGCACTTGGAGTGATCCTAGACCAAAACCTAAATTTCAGAGAGCACATAAAGTCGGTTCGCTCGCGAGCCGCTTTCGCTCTCGATAGGTTACACAGCATGCTGAATGCACACAGCAAACTCTTCCTAAAATGCAAACTACGCATTTATACTACGTGCATACGCCCTATTCTGACATTCGCCTGTCCGGTGTTTGCTCAATCCAGTCCGGCTCAGATCCATAGGATGCAAGTAATTCAAAACCAATTTCTCCGAAAGGCTATGGGCGCGCCCTGGTACTTGAGGAACGAGGATCTCCACGTGGACCGCAAAATCCCGGCCACAAAGCAAGTATTGAAACACCATTCAATGCGTTACTTCGCCTCTGCTGAAAAACACACAAACCCCCTGATTGTATCGGCCGCCCGCTACACAGCCTCAAAAATTTCCCGCGTGGGTTTCGTTGTCTTCACGTGAGAACAGGCTTTTTTCAGAGATGCTGCTAAAAGTTGACAATGGAGAGTTAACACAAAGTGATGGAACGATTAACCTAGAAAACCTTTGTATTTTGATAGACAACCTCCAAGAGTTGATCAAGAATGTCTATACCGACATTGATAACATAAGTTGTAAGACTATATCTTGGTTAAAAGAAAGGGCGATTCTATCACCCACTAACGAACAAGTAAATAAGGTAAATAACTTGATTCTTTCAAAGATTGATGTACCGACGCAAATATACTACTCGGTTGATACTGTTCTGGATTTGGAAGAAGCTCTTCACTTTGCTACAGAATTTCTTTATTCTTTCAACCGTCTGGACTCCCACCTCATAGAATAGTGTTGAAAGTAGGTTGTCCTGTTATTATATTAACAAAGTCAAGACTGAATAGGTTACTTCTAGGCAAGCGTGCTCCATCTTCGACCACATCACCACTTACCATCAGGTGAGATGGTGGTCAAACGCGAGCCTATTATCAATAAAAAAAACCTGAATCCACTTAAAGTTTGCATTGGCATGCCTTTGCTGGTAAAGTCGCTAAAACTTTCATAATAGATAGATAGATAGATAAAACTTTTATTAGACAACAGAAGACACAACACACAAAAGCACATGAACATAATAATAACACATAAATTACAGAAAAAATTAACAGAACAAACGTATACAACCAAAAATATAACAAATGAGAGAGAAAAGAAAATATACTTAAAAATGTAACACGAAACATTGGTGTGGTGCGTGTCTCCAAATTGCACCAAATGGGAGTTCAGCTCAGCATGTGCCAGGCAAATATGCCTGACGTTGGTATTCTGCTGGATCCCAGTAGCCGTACTTATGGACGTCGAGCAGGTGGCGTACAGTAAAATAATAAAATTAACATTAGAGTAAAGCTAGTGTTCTGGAATTGTTTGTGTAATATTTATGTAATACTTATTATACTTATTTGCATAATATTAAAAAACATTTTTTTTTTAAAACAGAGGCATCATTTCCGACGCTGGCATTAAACTGATGCTGAAAATATATTAGAATCAATCATTCATCATCAAATCAATCAATCATGATGAAAATATATTAGAATAAATTTTTAATTCATGATTTTAAATTTTTACTAACATAAAATACAATGTGTTTAATAATAAAAAAAAAAAGATATATATGAAAATAAATAAATAAATTAGCTGTTATCATTAAAAAAAAATACGGAAAATTTAAATTTAAATTACGGAAGTGTTCGCAATCACTTCACCCAGTTCCTTCTGTGAATTTATAAGAAATTTTCGAAGCCGACTTCTAAAAGTTTCAATTGTTTTAATATGTCTTATCGGTGGGGGAATATTGTTCCAGCATTTGGATGCAGCGTACCTGAAACTGCCTCTAAAAGCAGCTGTCTTGTGCGGTTGAGTAGCAAGCTGCTGCGAGCATTGTCTGCTAGCGCATTCCCTACTACCAGCGATCCAGCTCAATTTGTTGTAAAGGTAGCTGGGTTGCTTTTACTTTATCACTCCAAACAGAAGGCAAGCCAAATGCAACTTACGACGCGACTTCATTTTGAGGATAGTGTGCTTATTTAAAAATGGTGTTACGTGAGTTCTCGGTGGAATTGTAAAGCAAAATCGAGCGCAGGCGTTTTGCACCCTCTGGATCAGACGATCAGTTCTTGCCAGCAGTCGAGGGCCAATAACTGTATCCGCGTAATTTAGATTTGAGAGTACGAGTGATTCAACAAGTTGGATTCGCAGCTCTTCCGATAGGTAAGGTCTTATTTTGTAAAGGACCTTCAGCCGATAAAAACAAGTACGCACTGATACTGCCACATGCGCTTCGTACCTCAAATAGAGTGCACAATATTCACCGGATGTGGTACCGGAGAAGATGTATTGATTCCCCGAATTCCTCTAATACCATGGGATTTACCGTTTCAATTAAAATACCTACAATTTCCGTTAAATATATCTTTTGGAATGAACATTAACAAATCCCAGGGTCAAATATTCAACGTTGCAGGCTTAGATTTGAGCGTTGAATATTTTCCCATGGTATTGACCATATATGTCGCACTTTCAAGAGTTAACTACTAAAGAGAACATGTATGTATTGTTGAATGACAAAAAGGCTGTCAACGTTGTATACAACGTGTAACGGAAACCCCATATCTATCCAAAAGGGCTGAAGATAACATCTGGTATGGAGTCTCTATGCACAGTTTCAGCACAAAATAACTGACTCAAAGAATTGATACCAAATTATTGGTTTCATATATTTCTTGAATACCAATCATAACAAACGTGTCACAGCACTACGAGGGTCAAAACCTTTCCACGTCACTTACCAATAACACGATAATTCTTTTCGTTCTTCTTAATTTAAAAAATTCGGTCTCTGGTATTGTGTATTGGAATTTGTAATAAGTTCTACACACGTAGACTTAGGATTACAAAACCTTTGCCATATTGTTTGTTATCATCAAAAAAAGCCATGCACTTGGTATGCTTGGTTTGGTTGGTATGCTTGTATAAAGACATTCTATAGTATATTTAATAATATAAACATTGCACCCGTGCGAAGCCGGGGCGAGTCGCTAGTTAAATTATATGTCTAAAACAAAATTCGTAACGAAATAAATTGAAACCAAACCTTTTTTACAAGCATTTTTTATAAAATAGTTATCCTTACTAAACGCAAAACGTATGTGCGTCTTACAATATCCTTACGCAGGCGCATACACATGCAATATTAGCGGCCGACACGCACACGAGCGCGTTTCCTTGAATTAAGGATTGTATTAATTTGTCATGATACTGTTTCCATTTTGAGTTAAATGAAAGATTTTTCCGTCAAAATGTAACACCAATGTTTTTTATGACGGAAATCGATTCTGAACCAACTACTTTCAGGAATTGCGTTTATTCTGTTACACGTCGGTTGTATAGGTATAGTACGATCAATAGTACCGAACTAACGACATAGGTATTTAACTGTTTTGATTCTCTTGTAAAATCACAAAATTTACGAAAATATCCGACATAAACGGTAATAACACTGATTACTAAATAGTTACTTCGGTAATAATATCTTGTGATCGCGTTATCTCACAAGTATGGTCTTAAAGTTTTCACAGCTAATATTCATAATAGTGATATGCATCACTGAAAAAACGGGTCTTGATAGCCTGACGAACAATGCAGGACTTTATAGGTACGGAACCCTAAAAAGGTATTGAAACGTTTTTAAAATTAAATATTCATTTCTAATATTGCTATGGATCTAGAATTACGGCCCCATTAGAAGACCACCCCACAAGATACCTAATGTAATCCTACATCAAACAGTAGGCTACAGTCGGCAGTAAATAATCAAATCATTTTGATTTATTAGTTTAAGCCCGGTATGCTTATTAAACTGCGGAATGGAATAGCAATTTGATTGTGTTCATCGGTAGTGTCTAATCACTGTGTGTGCATTGTTTGGGGAACGTTGTTTAACTTTTAGAAAGCATACGGTGCATGTTTGATGCTGTACTGGAACTGTTTATTTCGGAAAAGTATCAGTGCCAATCAATATAGGCTTGTAGCCTACGCTTTTATTATTGTAAAATTTTGACTAATATCCTTTTCTGAAGATACTACAGTGCACAGTGAAAATACTAGTGATAAATGCCAATACAATTAACGCACATGCTGAAGTTAGTTTGTTCTTAATCGTTTACTGAATCGATTTTATCATTTTGAATACAAGTAATTTTTATCCTAAATATAATGAAATCTAAGTATCATTGAACACCCACCCCTATTGGATTTCGACAGCCTTCACTGCTTTTCAAATTTTGCTGAAAAAATAGTAACTTAAAAATTGCTCTATCTCTTCATATAAACTTTGAACATTTATTACGGCTCTAATTTAAGTTTGGATTTAATACTTAAGATTTATCTATAAAAGATTTAGTTTTTATTAATAGACTTTTGGTTCCAAAGTATTCAAATGGATGCTGGTAATGCCTGAGAATTGCAAGAGGTTTTTTAAAAGTTTGTAATTCATTCGGATGCATTCGGATGTTGTTTGTTTTGATTTGCACAAAAAAGTCGAGTTGAACAGAAATATTTGAACGGGGATCTGTTAGTATGAAAAATCTAACGAATCTTCTGTTGTTTGTTGAGTTTATTTTCTCTATTCCTCCAATTATTGCTTTCATGGTTGTTAGATATTTTTTGTGTTTATGATGAAACTATTATATTGTTCCTCCGTTGACAATACAGCACCACACATAACCTTAAACTAAATGCTTAGTTAGTTCAGTTCAGTATTTTTCTGGGACCAATAAAAAATCTCCGAGATTGTCCTGAATCAACTGGCCTGACCACAGTTGGAGCATTTATTGAACTTTTGCCAAAACAAATGTGTAGAACGTGTGATTCGATTGCTCTGTCTCACTTGAGCCAAGGTTACTGGTTCAGGGCGTATCAGAATAATATTAGTATTTAGTAGAGCTGTCTGCAACGGATGTCGGATGACTAATATTCTCCCGCTGAAGTGGGTGGGACTGGCTTATGATTTCTTGTTCCAATATTTGTATGCAGGGTTGCTGTCTTTGAATGCTAGTTTAAGCCAGAATTAAGTCTTTGGTACGAATATGAATGCAAGGGAAGTGATGGCTGTTAGAAATTCTGTACATCTAAGTGAAGCTGATTTGTGTGTGTAGTATGTTATTAAGGCATTAAACTGTGTCAGATTCGTAATCTATTCAATATATTGCTTGACTTTGATATGTTAAGCTTTATGGATTAGTTTCAATTGATGATTTCAATAGGAACTTTTGTGAATGTACTATCACAAAAGCAACTATTCATGTCTTAGAGTACATACCTAGAGTTATTAGTATGCGCGTCTTATGACGACGTCTCGTCTAATAAATTAATACATTTGATAAGTATCTATAGATCAATATACGCCTCTAGTTTAAAGAGTATTTCAATGAAGATATATTATGTTTTAACTACATTAGGGAAAAATAAAACGGCATTTAAAAATTTTAACTCTGAATAAAATATAATCACCTCAACCATACATGCATACAAAAAAATAAGGTCTGTGATTGATTTCAAAATAACTGTAATCTCAAGTGTTTATAGTTATTAACATAATACTTAAACACAAACCAACTTTACTGGAAGATAGAAGAGCTTATAGGACAGGATATAGGCTAAGTTTTATCCCGAAATTCCCACGGGATCATCGGGATTAACGCGGGAAAACTAGATATACAAACGTAGTCGCGGACACTGCTGGCTAGAATAGAAAGAGAATATTTCTTTCCACGCGAAGTTTGTTCAAACGAGAGTTTGAAACCCAGAGTCTGGGTACGTTTTAAACACCTTAATTTTTCACTAATAAACGTCCCATCAATTAGTTTCATGCCCCAGAACACTTGTATCCTAAATTCACACGATGATCCTCGTCTGGCAGTTTGTGGCCTCTGGCTACGACTGGCCAGTTAATTGTAATCAAGGAGAGCAGGCCAATTTGAGTGGCGTCCGTACTAATGTCTTGTTACTCCTGTGTCGCTCTGACTGTTAGCTTCGTAATCGATTATATTGCGTTACCTACGAAACGGAACGAGTCTTGGCTTGTTGCTGGGCAGCTGATGGGCCCTAAAGTCTTTGTTCATTTGTATATGTGTTTGTTTAACAGTATGTTGTAGTTGAAAATCCATTGAGGAAACTTAACGCCGGTATCGAGATGGATTATAAGAGACTGCTGATTATAAGAGAAACGAATATTATTGAATTCCAATCATAAAAAAGGTAGCTAACAGGCCATCTAATCCAGAGCTTGGAATGGCAGTTTCGAAACAGAAGATCAAAATTGAGACTAATTAATGTCTAAAATATGTGGGTTACTGAAAAAAGGGAGAGAGAGACGAAGGTCAAAAATGAGATGGGCCATCTACTTAGCCTTTTTCCAACCATGTCGGGATCCGCTTCCAGTCCCAGACGCAGCTACTAGTGAATACGTTTTACATGAAGCGACGGCCTATCCAACCTCCACAACCCAGTAACTGGGTAACATCATACCATGGCAAGATTAGTGTCAGATTATCTGGCTTCTGACTATCTGTGACGACTGCCAAAGATTTACAAAGGAAAGCCGGGACCAACTGCTTGACGTTGTTGATTCCTCAATACCTCGGCAAGCAACACATCGGTGTTAAGATTGTCACTCATTCACGGAACGGACTCGGGAAGCATTGTTTAATCTTGAAGAACAAACCGTGTGGTTATTATTATTTAGCAACAAGGATAGTGTGGCGGTAAACTTGGGAAAATATTTAAAAAAAAAACGCTTTGTAGCGACTCCAATTAGTAGAAGAAGACAGAGTAGCTAACCAAACCGCTACAACAAAACTATTACCAAGCTATTCAAACCATCGTATGTTTGATCATTTTCAATTGAATTCCCTTTACATGGTCTAGTATCTTGAGACCATTGTCCCCTGCAAGACTCCATATGAACCAAAGCGTGTTCACAGTTCACAGCAGTATCACATATAGCTATATGTATGTATGTATGGACCATAAACGCCATTGCACAATTTCTCTTCGGGCATATTACACCTCCTGTGAATTCCATTTGATGTTATGATTAGGACGTTCTACTTGTAGATATAATGCTAATCTAGAACTAATGAAGACTTAAGTATCTATGTGGGGCATTTTTTAGGACTAAAGTAGGGTTTTATATATTTATTGTAGGTACTTAATTTCAAATTCTTGTGCAATTCATAAGCATCATAGTTTGAAATATATACCATATTGTATTGCTCAATATGGTAGATATTTCAAACTATTATATAGATAAATAATAATGGAATTATTTACGAATTCTATTTTATCAATGGTCGTGAAAAAGCTTTTGCTAGAAATGCCGAACTTTAATTACAAATTTCTTTCTTAAAATTATACCTTAATGTGTATTTTGTGAAAATTACCAAATGCATTTGATGAATCTTTAAGGTAATTCATTTTCACACGAGTATCGGCAAAAGTCAAGAACGCCACCTGCCATTTTCATTAATGACATTATTAACGCATTTTTGTGAATAAATTTTAGTAATTACGCGAGAACTCATTATTTAGGCTAACCTTACTCACGATAAAAACAACAAAAAACTCAATACCTTTCAACAGAAGCTATCAAATATTTCCACGAAAAGATAGAAAACTTTATATATAAAGTCTTGGAGTTTAATAGAACAAACCTGTCCAAGTGTGTAAAAGCTGTCATAGAGTTGCGTGGATGGCACGCAGCCATTGCTTATCTGTCCGGAGTTACTCGCCCTAAATAAAATAAGAATTTTGTATTATAAACGTTTATTTTTATTCTGATATTTGGAGCAGGACATCTGACAAATATATCTGGGATTGTAGATACTATCTCCAAATCAACTGCATCGAAAGTATTTTGCCAAGAGATTTTCTTCTCTTGTAAACGGTTCGTATGAGGATAACAAACTGTGAAACATATAAGATGTATTTTTTGCGAGCAATTTTTAATGACACAAAAAGGTATTAATTACTTGCTTTAAACTTTAATTTAGAAACATTAACTTCATGTTTTTCAACATGTTCATTATGTAGGTAACGTTTAAAGTTAAATTAGTTTTAATAATAGTATTGATATGGAAGAGTAGAGCCTCCTAATACAAGCATCAAACTTTCCAATACTAATTTGAAAAAAAAAAAAATATATTTTCAACTATACAAATAATATTTTAACTAGCTTGGGTTAGCTTTGACAAAGCAGTGGAAGACATTCCTCAAGGTGGATCAATGACCTGGTTAAGGTTACAGGAATTTGTTGTATACTAGAAGTAGAGTACCTGTCGATCTGGCGACTCTTGCGGGAGGTTTATACTCAGTACTGGACGTCCTCAGACTGAAATAATGATGATGATTATGGGTCCAGATGTAGGTCATTACTTTCTGTAATTTTCATCGTCACGACTCCTCTCAAAACGGTGAAGGAAAATATCGTGAGGAAACCGTCTTTTTTAACCGACTTCTAAAAAAGGAGGAGGTTCTCAATTCCGATGTTTTTATTTTTTTATTTTTTATGTTTGTCCACACATAACTCCGTCGTTTGCCAACCGATTTGAAAAATTCTGATCTTATTAGATAGGGTATACTTCCCAAATGGTCCCATGAAAATTTTATCGAAATCGGACAAGCCGTTTCTGAAAAATCAACAAAAGTCTAAAAAAATGTTTACGTTGATGATCTTTTCGTTTACGCTGCATTGCGTTTTTTGTTCGCGCATAACTCCGTCATTTACGAACCGATTTGGAAAATTCACTGACCCACTAAAAAGCACGAAAATAAAAACTTTTTGCAAAAAATAAAACCGACTTCCATATCAAAACACTACAAAGCCAAAAATAATTTTAATTTCGGAAGGCGGTGTGAAAAAAAAAGAAAATACAAAACCAATAACACCGACTACCGAAATTAAAATTATTTTTGGCTTTGTAGTGTTTTGATATGGAAGTCGGTTTTATTTTTTGCAAAAAGATTTTTTAATTAATAATAGGCTCGCTATTGACCACAATCTCACCTGATGGTAAGTGATGATGTGGTCGAAGATGATCCTAGGATCGAAAATTAGAAGACATCTGACACCCATCATAATCAATCATAAAAAAAAAAAAAAAAAAAAAAAAAAAAAAAAAAAAAAAAAAAAAAAAAAAGAGTATGAAGAACAGGAATTCGAAAAGGCTAAAAACAACCCCAAAAAGATGTGGGAAGTAATTCGCAGTGTGACTGACACCAAATGCATACGCTCGACATCAACAGAGCTTTTGACAATTGAAAATTGCCCTACTAAATCCGTCAATAGAGTGAACACGTTCTTTGCAAATGTAGGTATAAATCTAACCAATAGCAACTCTCCCCAGATTTTCCCCCTAACCTCCAAAAATGATCAACAAGGTACCGCTAACTCAATGGTTGTTTTAGAAACAGATGAAGAAGAGGTTAAATCGATAATAAGCAATCTCCGAATCAATAGTGCTACCGGATGGGACGGCATTCCATCAAAATTGCTAATACACACTAGTCACATTCTAGCTCCACCTATCACACATATATGCAACCTGGCAATATCTACAGGTACATTCCCAAATGCCTTGAAAAAGGCCATTGTACATCCAATCTACAAGTCTGGGGACAGAGACAAGGTCACTAACTACCGCCCAATATCAGTCCTCCCTGCGATCTCCAAGGTCCTAGAAAGAATAATGTACAAACGCCTGAATAATTTCCTCAACAAACATAACATTATTTCTCAAAACCAATTCGGCTTCAGACGCGGATTGTCAACTGAAGATGCAGTGACATCCCTACTCGACTTTGTAGTTGATAGGGTTGACAATAGATTCAAATGCTTAGGAATTTTTCTAGACCTTTCAAAGGCGTTCGACACTGTCTCTGTCCCTCTACTTCTATCGAAACTTGAAACCATCGGAGTTCGAGGCATTGCTCTGTCTCTTTTCAGTAATTTCCTCACCGATAGATTGCAGTGCGTTAAGATTGGAGAACATATTAGCGATGCATGTAACGTGGTTGTCGGCTTGCCACAGGGAAGTCTTCTCAGTCCCCTTCTTTTTCAAATCTACGTCAACGAACTCTGTCAGCTATCCCTCCCCTCCACAAAAATAATAGCCTATGCAGATGACACGGTAATTCTATCGTATGACCGTGATTGGACCTCAGCAAAAGAGATTGCCGAAAGGGGACTCAGTGAAGTGATGCTATGGTTGGGTAAAAACAATCTTGCCCTAAACATAAAAAAAACCAACTTCATTACCTTCGGCTTAAGACCCTCCACCCTTCCCCCAGACGGTTCTTTATCAATAAAAGCCCACAAATGTACCAACCACTCTCCCCTCTGTTCATGCCCCACTGTTACCAGAGCAACAATAATACGATATCTCGGTATTCAACTGGACTCTTGTTTATCCTGGAAACCACACTTACAAGCAATGTCGGCGCGAGTTCGGAAATTAATTTACCTATTTAAAAAACTTAGAGTTTCCGCCGATAGCAACATCCTTAAGATCGTTTACTCGGCACTATGCGAATCGATATTAAACTACTGCATCACTGCATGGGGAGGGGCTGCCAAGACCGACATTATTCAGATAGAGCGAGCGCAAAGAGCGGTTATAAAAGTTATTTTAAAAAAGCCTTTTAGATTCCCAACACGGCAATTATATGCAGAGTTTGAAACGTTAACAGTTCGACAACTCTACATCCTCCGCACAGTTATGAGAAAACATGTCACCGTTCCGTATACCACAAATAACAGCCCAACAGCCAGAAGAAGATCCAAACCGCCATGCCCCACAACACACACAAACACTACATTTGCTAAGCGACACTTCACTTACCTAAGTGTACGCATCTACAACAAAATGCACCAAAAGCTGGATATCCACTCCCAAAATACATACAAATGTAAAAAAAATGTTAAAACGTTTCTACTTACCCTAAATTATGACGAGACAGAAGCACTGGTAAAACCCTCTTCCATATAAATCTTTAATATAATCATCATACAAAACATACACAAGCCCAGACATCATCACACACATATCATTACTTACATACACAAACACCATCACACTCTTCCTATCAAACTCACACACACACTACACTATTTTCGTTTGTTAGTAAATGTTGTTATTTGTTTTGTTTTAATTAGAGTTCTCTATTTTAATGTGATTATTGATCACAATCAAATGTAATTATATTGTAATTTAAGTTTAATTAAAATGAACCCGATTTATAAAAATTGTATTTAATGTACTAGGAAATAATTATCTTTATTTATTTGTTTTAATTTATTATTTATCTAATTGCTTTTTACTTTTACATTTTACTTTTTCTGTTAATATTATAATTGATATTAATCAAACCTAATGATCTTGTAATAATTCAATGTTATCTATAGTATTCTGACTAACTGAAATTTCAATGTTATCTCTAATTCGTTTCAATGCAACTTAGCTCAACATTTTACAGTTATCTTAATTTTTAATTTAATTTAATTTACTGTTTATACAAGTGCTGTGCACACCTTTAAGTGAAAAATTCACTACAAACTATTATTTCGTGCCTTTTTATTTTCTTGCTAATTAACTAGTGAATAACTCGTTGGTGTGTAAATAAATAAATAAATACATATACTTAACTTGCACACGTGCTCACACGTACATAAGTTATTGTTAAGGTTACACGTTTGGTTCACCGAATTCTTGTAAATTGTAATTACGGACGAATGGATGTCTCCTATAATACAGGACTTTCCTAGTATAGGGGACATTATTCATAAAATTAAATGTAAAAAGAACTCATACACTTGATATGTAACAAGTCATGTATTTTCTTTTCTTTCTTTGTGGAAATAAAATTATTATTATTATTATTATTATTATTATTATCAACCCGCTATGCGCCCGCATGGTCGATTACGGGCTACGGCCATTTTAACCAATTTAAAGTATTATTCATATTAGTATGACCATGACCTGATTCCTCCATCTCCATTTCACTACCGGTCTACCAGAAGCACGGCTGGGTACCATCCACACTTGGTTGATACCGTCTTGTCGTACGCTTCTCCGCCACATTTATTGTGCGCACAGCCAAGCTGTGGAATTCTATGCCGGCTTCTGTGTTCCCTGCCACTTATGACCTTTCAGCCTTTAAAGCAAAGTAAATAGGCATCTTCTGGGCTCGCTCGTCACATCGTAGACCTCATCTATCGCTTACCATCAGGCGAGATCGAGGTCAAGAGCTGGCTCATCCGTAATAATATAAGTAATTTTATTGCTTTATTGATGAAGCGTCAATAGCTTATTAGTTAAGGTGTCAACTTTGAGATCGAAAGGTCGCGCGTTCAAACCCCACCCATTACACTATTGGCGTGAACTCACTACAGACACATTTAGCTTAGTTAGAGGGGTTTACAAAATAGTTAGTTATGTAAATTCTATCCTACTTGCTAGTAATAAAAAAAGAGGCGCGTAAAGGCGATCTGCAAACCTAAAATTTAATTTAAAAAATTAATATGTAAAACTATTTAATTTGCAATAAAAAATACGTATTTAATTATTATTTATTTATATTTTAAAAATGTGTTTTTAGTATTATTGTTCATATATTACACAAACCATTGAAGAGACAACAAAAATATCAACGTCAAACAAACTCTAAGCCTTCGGTACGATTACATTCAAATCTCCAAGGTACTAGGTGAACCAAGTCAAGTAATGTGGCGGCACAATTTGATAATAGATTCGTGTGACGCCTATAACTATGATTAAAGCTCCAGGGATTTATCTCACGAGGTACAGGAGCCAGGCTGAATATTCCAAATCATATCTAGGATAGTAGGCCTGAGTGTCTGACGCAATTGCGTTATGGCAAGGAATTGGTTACCATTATATTTGAATGTAATTGGAATCTAGGATACTGGAGTGAAATGTGTTAATGAGGAGTTTTGTGTGACCTTATTTTTCTGACCCTATTTTTCTTTACTTCACTTCTTACGAGACAGTGGCGTAAAGAAAAAGAGGCATTGTTTAAAAATAGTTACGTTATGGACCCATTCAGACATATTGCTCTATATACTCATCTTTGACATATATATTATGTTTATCATAATCCAATCAATCATAATCATTACGATCCGCAAATGGAACAGCAAATTAGTCAGTAGTAGGTAGTCTCCCGTCTCTTAGTTCAATTTCATTTAATGAACTACCCTAATTAGTTAGTGGCAGTCGAACGACTAAGATAATTTTGACAATCATTTGCATAGTTGGTCATGTATTTACAGAATATAACTTTGCTATAGCTATATATTATTAAGCCACAATTTTGGGTTAATAATATATAGGTTAAGTAACGCTTACAAAGGCCGGTCTGTGTATAGGTAACCCTCGTAAAATATCGAGATTTTTCCGAGGCTCGGAAAGCTTTGATAGTGGTTACGTGTGAGTCAGAAGTCTGATAATCAGCCACCAGTCTTACCAAGGGCTCTCCTGTTTCCCAGTTACTGGGTTGTGGAGCCCAGACAGTCCCTCCGTATATTCTAATGGTAATTAGCCGCATCCAATTAGACTGGAAGATGATGACAGATGATGTTACATAGGCTAACAAAAGACTCCGCAACACCTTCGCACATAAAACACTAAAATAATCACTTAAACAATTTTCCTTTGATTTACGAACCTTCGCCGCAATATGTGCCTATAATTCATAATTTTCAGACTAGAAAAATATTACCCGCCTTTAATTACAACAGCTAACAGCAGAAAACTTCTTATAATAAATATGAATTATTATTACATAAAAAAGATTGTGCAAAGAGCGTTCGTTCGCACTACCTACATCATTTGCCTGCGTCACAAAACCATGACGTCATTAGACGTGGGTATTTCATTCACTCCTGTATTATTTGTTCGCTTGTTTATTTGTACGAAATTAATGGTTCCATTTATCGTTTAAGCCTCACGTGGACGATTTTAATTGGTTTATAGTGTTAGTTGGCGCCTTTAGCACGTGAGGATTGAGTGCAAAATTTTCAGTAGCTGATTTTTTTTGAATAAGTTATCTGTATCTTGTCGTATTTTCTATCCCTTTCACCGCTATTTTTAACCGACTTCTAAATAAGGAGGAGGTTCTCAATTCGGATGTTTGTATTTTTTTTTTTATGTTTGTCCGCGCAGAACTCCGTCGCTTGCCAACCGATTTAAAAACTTCTTATCTTGTTAGAAAGGGTTCCCAAATGGTTCCATGAAAATTTTATCGAAATCGGACAAGCCGTTTCTGAAAAATCAATAAAGGCTAAAAAACATATTTACGTTGATGATCTTTTCGTTTACTCTGCATTGCGTTTTTTGTTCGCGCATAACTCCGTAATTTACGAACCGATTTGGAAAATTTACTGTTCCACTAAAAAGCACGAAAATAAAAACTTTTTGCAAAAAATAAAACCGACTTCCATATCAAAACACTACAAAGCGAAAAATAATTTTAATTTCGGAAGGCGGTGTGAAAAAAAAAGAAAATACAAAACCAATAACACCGACTACCGAAATTAAAATTATTTTTGGCTTTGTAGTGTTTTGATATGGAAGTCGGTTTTATTTTTTGCAAAAAGTTTTCTATTAGTAAGACTGATATTTCATAACTCGACACTAATTTCATTACGAAATTAATATCCTACTTAAAGTTTTGTATGCCAGACCATAAACGCATCGGTGTAGGTACCTACCCAACTCACCAAGCCAAAAAATTTCCACATTTTTTGTCATATATTTGTGACAATGGCGTATAGGGTAGGTTTCAGTTTGTGACATATAAGTGATAATGGCGTACAAAATGTTAATCTTTATACACACATCAAAAGTGTCTAGGGATCAACATATATTTTTGCAATAACTTTTCTCCTGATTGATATTAATTAAAATTTTCTTTAAGGATTCATCAAATAAAGTGTTTTCGTTTGTCACAGTGACGATAAACCAAGTCACCTTTGCATTAATAAAGAAATTTGCCATTTTCCTAATAAAGGGATTTTTGACATTTGAACCACTAACATTAAAGTTCGAAAAAAAGACTGAAATAACAGTTTTCTTTAAAATTTTATTGGGTAAATTAAACAATTAATAATCCGTGTTTCTACCGCGAACACTAACAACACAAGAACATCGGTTTGGCATACTCAAAATGAGTTCATCCAAATCACGCTGTGGAATGGCCGCCCATGTTCGTTGCAACAACAAAAAAAGGTCTTCTTGCGACTGGATACCCTCCATATTCGGCAGAGCTCTTCTCTGTAGCATATCCCATGCATGCTCAATCGGGTTCAAGTCTGGCGACTGAGCAGGCCAGAGCAGGACATTGATGTTAGCTGCGGCGAGAGTCTGTCTTACAACTCTTGCGGTGTGCGGTCGTGCATTATCATGCATTAACTGAAATAAGGGACCGATTTGCACTTGTAGAGGAACGATGACGTCAGATACAATCGTCTCAGCATAAATTTGAGCGTTGAGGTTGCCTCTGATCCAAATCAACTCAGTTCTTCCGCCGATCCAAATACCCGCCCATACCATGATGGTTCCACCACTATAAGGATGGACTTCCTGGCAGGATTTTAATCGCTGTTGGCGTCCAGGGGTTCTCCAGTGTCGTATACGTCTTGTATCCGGTCTCATACCAAAACGAGACTCATCAGAAAAGCACACGAAACGCCATTGTTCTTCTGCCCAATTTCTGTGTTCAAGAGCCCATTGATATCGAATCCTACGATTGTGCATTGCTATAGGTGGTACCCGTAGCGGTCTTCGGGAATGAAGGTTCACTTCATGCAAGCGGTTTCTGACTGTTTGGTCGCTAATTAAGTTCCCTGAAGAGTGATGAAGCCTCACGGCTAACATCATGGCGGTTATTGTTGGAGCTCTTCGAGTTAAGATTTGAATGTATCGGTCTTGTCTCCGTGTGGTGCAGCGATACCGTCCTCCATGGCGCTCAGCCACGGTACCAGTGCTTCGGTAACGTGTCCAAAGTCGACTGATAACACTCTGACTTGTATTCAGAGCTAAAGCCACAGTACGTTGCCGGGAACCAGCTTCTATCATTCCCACGGCTCTGAGCATTTCTTCCCTGCTTAAATGACGTCGCCGCTCCATAATAACGTTGGTTTTAATCAGTAGTAGGGAAACAGTAGCACTAATAATGTCTTCAATGCGTTGTATGTTTTTATAGGGAAAATATTGACAGCTGATTTTCATCTTTTACTCGAATTTGATTAACAGTTCCTGTTTCAAATTATGAAATGCACCAAAAAGGATCCATATAAATTTATAAAATCATAAATTTATTACAAAGCCACATCTCAACCTCAAGAAATCCGCATAAAAATGCTTGATCCCTAGACACTTTTGATGTGTGTAGTTTGATATTTAAAAACAGTGTGTACCTAAATGTGGCCGTGATCTATGTAAGGTTTTCAGACGCCTACCTTGCAGTGGAACAATGACAAGTTATACATTGCCGGTCCAATTCTCATCGCACGCCCACTAAGACGGCTAGTTAGTGCGACACGAAGACAAGCTGTGTGTATGTATGTTAATACGGATTATATGGCATGGCCCGACAGTTGAAAGCCGGGACATTGGCTCAGCATTAATTAAATGCAGTGTATGCAACACGTAAAAGCACTTTAGTGAGCAGTATAGATGCCTACAGTGAGTTATTGGATTTTTTGTTGAGAACCATTCCCTGGATTACATTTGATTTATTCAATAGCTTCAGGGGTTTTGGAGTTGGTGCGCTGTTTATTAGTCTGCAACTTACTTTCTTTTCTAAGACTTTCCATTTTGAAATGAGCCGTCCACTGTTTTTATTACATTGTTCCTTGGCTGTCTAGTTTCTGGTCTTTCCTTTTTTGTTTTCAGTCAAATGTTAGTTTTAAAACATGTTTTTGGTAACACATTGTATGTACCACTAATAATAAATATTGCTAAGGAATTTTGTTTAAATTGTATATTATTTTGTATGTATGGATGTGTAAATAAGAAATAATTCTGTGATAGTATAGTACATTTTGATACAAGTGGAGAAAGTTTGTTATTGCGTACGAGGCGGAGTTACGCCCCAGCCGCAAGAAGAGGGGTTATGGAGCCGAGTACTGCAGTAACAAATGTCCACGTGTATCAAACGACGTTTTTCAATACACTTTCGAAGAAAAATACTTGCTCTGAAAATGACGACACATTTTTATTGATTTCCATTGAAGAAAATTATGCAAAGTTGCCATATATTTTAGCTTCGATTTAGATGGCAACAGGCTATCGCAAGAATTTTGAGCCTTAATCATAATATCTGGCGGCGTAGCATCTAAATTGATCTCATCAAAACTTAAATTCGACATACTCACGCAAAAAACACAAATTAATAAGATTTAATTTACTTTTCCTCGCGCTTTACCTTCGCGGGTTAAAGGAGAAGCAAAGGTATGAAGCCGCAAAACAGCCTGATATTAAAATAATAGTACATTGTTCACCGAGAGGAGAAAGTGACCGATTACCGTCGAGGGTGTCGTTTGAAGCCCGAGCCGTAGGCGAGGGCTTTAAAACACCCGAGTTCGGGAATCGCACTTTCTCTCGAGTGATACATAGTGCTTTATACTACACCTTTTTTTTTTTTTTACGAGGAAAGTAAAAAACTAAATCTTTACTAATTGAAATTTATATTGAAATTGTTGCAGTTAGTGAAGCTTAATGTAACACTTTTTCCATTAATGTTTGTTTGAGATGTTTGCGGCAATGTAGTGCTATTGGCACTGCGCTCGTAGAAGGCTGTGGTGCCAAAGGGGCAACTGGCTGCTGAGGGGCATTTGGCATCGCCGCGCTCGTTGATGGTTTAGGAGATGAGTCTTGATGCACATTAATCGATCCCGATATTTGGTTATTTATTCGTGTTTTGTTTTCTACGGAATTCTCTATGTAACCTTAATTTACTCAATCCACTAGAATACACTGGCCACTGCTTTCGCAGAACTTCAGCGACTATTGTTGCCGATACTGGTGCTGATTTAACCCCAATAAAACGCCACGGTGGTTGGAAATCGTCCGCTGTTGCAGAAGGTTACATAGAGAATTCCGTAGAAAACAAAACACGAATAAATAACCAAATATCGGGATCGATTAATGTGCATCAAGACTCATCTCCTAAACCATCAACGAGCGCGGTGATGCCAAATGCCCCTCAGCAGCCAGTTGCCCCTTTGGCACCACAGCCTTCTACGAGCGCAGTGCCAATAGCACAGCCAGTTATTCCTCCTACATTGTCGCAAACATCTCAAACAAACATTAATGGAAAAAGTGTTACATTAAGCTTCACTAACTGCAACAATTTCAATATAAATTTCAATTAGTAAAGATTTAGTTTTTTATTTTCCTCGTAGGTGTAGTATAAAGCACTATGTATCACTCGAGAGAAAGTGCGATTCCCGATCTCGGGTGTTTTAAAGCCCTCGCCTACGGCTCGGGCTTCAAACGACACCCTCGACGGTAATCGGTCACTTTCTCCTCTCGGTGAACAATGTACTATTCCAAGCAGGTGTAGTATAAAATATATTTTTTTAATTTAGAACACAAATAAATGTTAATTTGTCGATAAAAGCTAAATTAATTTATAAATAATGATTATTTCTGATATTCTGTTCATAATAAACACAACTTTAATTTTCATTAAATATAAAAAACATGCGCCTCTTTGCTGTGAAAAAAAAAAAACAATCACCGCCGAATATAGGGAATTGAATAGTTGTTTAATGTTGTCTGTGGCAAAATTTGGAATGAAAAAAAATCCCTCGTGTGTAAAAAATGAAAAAAAAAAATCCACGAGTGTGAAATACATTGCATATTGAACCTAATCGTAGTGCGATAAGAGCCAGTTTTCAAGGAAGTGTATTGAAAAATATTTTCTCATAGTGAACTTCAGACACAGATTCTGTTACTCTGTTTAGTTTTGTAAAAGTCTAGCTAAACCAGATCTAATCAAGTGTTGATAAAACTCAATGATCAGCAACTAAAAGTAGAGTAAAAATGCAACACCACATCAGAATGTCCGCCACAGATACCAGGCAACCAGAAATCACATGAAACATGAATTCACACAAGACCAAAATATTCGCAGTAGCGGCGGCGAAAACGAGATTTAAATACGGAATACACAAAAACCGTCCCAATATAGTTTGTTAGTTATCGCATAGATGACATCAAACGAATCGACAATTCAATTCAATGTCAGAAGTTGCTGGCGCACTGGCCGGGAAATTTGCAACTAAGTTGAGGCAAATTTTTGAAAAATATGATATAACGGGGCAAGAGGGCGCGGCAGGGTTGGCTACAAGTTTGAAGAGGAATCGGACCCTCGGGGGCTGTGATGAATCTTTCACGCGTTTTATCGCTTTGCATCGGGAATCGAACCTCAGAATCTTCGCTCCGACGGACAATGTAGGTATTTACACTGAATATTTAGGATGAAATGTTAAATTGTGTTATTGAATCGCCGAATATGCAGTGTTTGTTTGGTTTCATTAACATTGTTGTTTGTTGCTACAAAGTAGGAATCTTGAAGCATTTATTGGAATCTTCAAATTTCACCGTTAAATTTCAAATCGATGTAGTTATTTATTATAATTATAAGCGTCGCTATTCAAAAATTCCTTATACTGAAGGATATAGAGATAGATAGATATAATATACTTTATTGTACACCAAAATTTAAACACACCTATTTAACATTATTTCTTAATTCTATGGTTACAATGGCGGTCTTATCGCATACATACGGGTGTCATGCATTTGTATGTTTAGTTCATAGATTCAAAGGGTTTTTACTTTTCAGAGTGACACATGAGCTGTCAAAACGTCAGTCGACCTATCCATCAAGGCTTATGCACAAATGCGATCTATAATTCTCACAGATTACTGCTATCCGCGGCTGCAAGTGGTATATAACGTAAACATAGCCACATTATTGATAATGTGATAGTCTTGTCACAGCTATACTCGAATGATGTCTATTGTGTATTCTCTGCGTAAACCATCGATTTACCGGTAACATGGCTGGAGTACTTAGGCAACCAGCCTCAAATCCTGCTACACACCAACGCGTTGTGACGATCAGGACGAGGCTTCACCATGCTGAATTAAAAAAAAAGCAGTTTGGCAATTTTTAGGTCGTTAGGGCTTTTATAAGTTGCCGGAGTTGCGGAAACTGTCTAACGAGACACCACGGCCCCGGAATGCAAAGGCAACTGAAGGAATAGGGTAGGTTTTTATTAGATTAGAAGAAGACTGACACTCTCTTCCGCTCCACGCAGAGTGGAAGGAATCATTTCATGACTTTACCCCCGAAATAAAAATAAAAATGGCTGGAGAGTAGGTAGGCAACAAAGCAACCAGTTTACCAATAATCCTGTTACGTAGTAGGTATATAGGTGGAGATTAGAAGTAGGCTTTACTACGTTAAATAACAAAAACGACGACTAGTTTAGTATACTGATTAAGAGGAGGCTCCCTAAATTGTATGTAAATTTGCATTAATATTCTAAAACAATCACGCATATAATCAAAATGGAAATTTAGTATATGATTTATTGGATTTTTTTCTTTACATGTCTAGACCAGTTTCGTGATTGGAACATTTTCGCTGGATTCATTTTTTAATCGTTAATCATGTCTATTTTCAAGATTATTCAAAATTTAATCAAGATTACTTGGCTTTTATGTCTGAAATTTGTATTGACAGTAAGAAAATATAGTTTATTATCCAAATATATGACATTTTTTCTGCAGATCAATTATTACTTTAGTTATAAGCGAAATAAGAATTGAGACTTACGACATTTAATTTCGAATGCGAGTATGGTAAAAGAGCGCACGTGATATTCAACTTTATTACTGCTGCGTTAGCGTTTAGCACACAACGGTAGTTTCGAAACCGAACATGGTGAAAGAGCGCACGCGATATTCAACTTTATTACTGCTGCGTTAGCGTTTAGTATACAATGGCCTAACAGGGCTGCATGGGGGCGGAGCTTGCGTGAAAATTGTTTTGGACTGCCTGGTCTTAAGCGATAGGCTGCTGCGCCGATAAAATGCCTCATACTCAGGACACAGAGAAGTGTAGTGGGTCCGATTCCCACACCGGAACTAATGTTTTTTATTTATTTATTTAAACTTTATGTACAGACACCAGCACATAAAGCTACCCGAAACTGTCAAATTTTCCCAATCAACCATGTGCTGGCGTCTGTACAATGGTGTTACATGGGTGGACTTAATGCAGCAAGGCATTCTCTACCAGTCAACCTTTGGGTCAAAAAAAAAATTCATTGTGGTAGGTGTACGAGAAAAAGAAAAGAAAATTATCTTACTTCTTACTAATCTTATCTTACTAATTTTTCTTACTAATACTTACTTACTTACTAATACTAATATTATAAATGTGAAAGTTTGTGAGGATGGATGGATGTTTGTTACTCTTTCACGCAAAAACTACTGAACGGATCCGAATGAAATTTGGCAAGTAGATAGTTTACATCCTGGAATAACACATAGGCTACTTTATATCCCGAAATTCCTACGAGATCGGGATTTACACGGGAAAACCCTCCCATGCGAACGAAGTCGCGGGCAAAAGCTAGTAATAAATATAATACTAATAAAATACTAAAAAGAAAATACATATATATATATTAAAATAATAAATACGGTGCTTTAAATAATCTTTATGATTACGAGAGCTCTTAATGTCTTTATGACCTATAAATAGTTGTTCTGATTACGGGTGTTTTAATAAATGCAATCACTACTGTTTTCAATGACTCCTTCAGCTGTGGGTGGCGTGTGTCATAACTAACATAAAAATTTCTATGACCGAAACACACACGAGTAACGTAAATTAATACATTCTGACTGAAGTGTCACTTTCGTGGATAAATAAGGAAAATAAGTATCTTACACTGAGCCGTTTTGTGCCGCAAAACAGCATCGTTAGAATATATATAAAAATACATTTTTATAAATCAAATCGAGCCTTTAAATCGTTTATTCTTAATTTGCGTAATAGGGGTTAAGCGAACATATCGCATTAGCAACACCACCCTGAGTCACGATTACTCAAGTAGCTGATGTTGGAGTTAAAACAGCCAAACTGAGGTAGGAGTGGATTGGATACGTCGCACGAGTGCACCCGGAGAAGTGGGCCTAGATCGTCACCCACTGGACGCTTGAAGGAGGACAACGTCATTGAGGTCGAGCATGGCGAGGGTGGGACACAATGTAGGCTAAGAAAAAAATCTCAATTTCATTTCACAATCAGAGATTGAAATAATCTTAAGGTTAAAAAGTTTTTGTTACGAGTAATAAGGCTAAATAGGCTTCATAGGCTAAGCTATATAATATCTTTTGTATTATACCTACATATTAACAAACAGTAACGGTCTCTATTAACTTTTTTTATTCATTGATTTATTGCGAACTGTCACTTAACATACATTTATAAGCAGTGATAATACGTGAAAACTACGTCATTACTAACGTTTACAAATCGGTTATGTGATAAAAAAAATATTAAAAAATGTGATTTCAATTAAAGTTAAGAAATATCAATTAAATGTAGAAATCGTATTAAAATTAAGAAATATAAAATAACAATTAATTAACAGCATTATTTCCAACACAACACCCAGCAAACACATAGCTAGCTACATACATACACTATAGGAACTCAACTCAACATTCATTCCACTGTCGAGCATTTCGACTTCTTACCGTCGCGGTTTTCGTACATTGCAGGACATAGTTGGAACAGCGGAGGTCGGCCGCATGCTGCCCACACTTGAGTGTGCCCCCAACTTGCATGTTTACCCCATGTTGTCTCGTCTAATGAACTTCAAGTCTATTTAGAGGAGTTTAAGAGGAAATTAAGGTAGTATATTGGACATGAGTTTAATTTTGTTCATGTGGATTTTTACAATACATTGAAACATCGCTCCATTTGTGTAGGTTTTACTTAAATCTGCCATAGTAGTTGCTTTTAGATTTTTAGTGCATATAGATCAAAATAAAATAAATACAAATTGTAATCATAGATAAAAAAAAAATATTTGGTAGCACTGCAATATTATTATAAGGACGAATATAACGTTAATGTTAAAAACAAGTACAACACACGTAGGGTTAGAGAGAAAAAACTGTTTTAACTCAAGATGAATAATTATTATGGTAAGAGAACAACAAAGTATTTGGTACCTCAAGTGTTAAACAATAAAAATTTGAAGAAAAAAGTAAAAACGAGTAAAGGATCACTTTATTTAGCACATTGTTACTGTGAGATATAGGTTTAGGTATTTTGCGATATTATATTGTAAATATTGTTTAGAATTGTTTTGTTTAGTTTTTGTTATATAAAGAGCGCCTCTCGCCATCAAACGTAAAAGTTTGGCGAGTTTAGATTTTAGTGATACCTCTGTGTATTAATAAAATTAAATAAATATAATATATTTAAATAAATATAACATTAAAATAATAAATAAATATAGTGTGATTATCTAAGATGATAAACAAGCCCCATTTATTGGATAATGAATTATAATCTAATGTATTGATACATGTGATTTGTTTATTGTATGAGTATACATTTTGTAATTATATATCTATTATGTGTGTGTATTGCACATTCGAGCGTGTGGCACCCGTGGGCTGCAGCTGAAAACCAGCGTTAGGTGGTAATACTTAGGGTTGCCACCTGAGATTATGCTGAGCTGAGGCCCTTTTGGCACAATATTGTTTTTTTATTTTTAATGTTGTATATAATGTGTATTTCTTAATTTTATGTGCCAATAAACGCAATTTTCTTTCTTTTCTTTCTTTCTATTATTATATTAGCCTGTAGTATCCAACTGCTGGGCAAAGGCCTGCCTCTATTTTTTCCAATGGTCACGGTTCTGCGCCTCGTCCTTCCAAATCTTTAGGGAGCCATCCAGATTGTCCTGCCATCTACTTCGTGGTCTTTATTTTATTGAAAATGTATATATTTCGAATATTTACCTTTTCTTTTATGTTTGTTTTAATTAAAGTTTTATAGGAGGTTTAAAAAGTTATACACAAAAATCTGGTATTAATTACAACAAATATACAAAATTATGTACTAATATACAAACTACAATAAAGCATAAAAAAATTCATCCTCAACGCTGTCGGCTGGCAACGTACCCAAGATACAAATATTTAAGAATAAAATCACTTGGTAGCAAAACCTTAAAAATTATAATTATATACTTTTTTTTTATTGATAATAGGCTCGCGTTTGACCACCATCTCACCTGATGGTAAGTGATACTGTGGTCGAAGATGGAGCACGCTTACCTAAAAGTAACCTATTCACTCTTGACTTAAAGACCCCCAGGTTATAGCTATCGGGAAACACAGACTCCGGCAGGGAATTCCACTCCTTAGCCGTACGCACAATGAAGGTATTCCCAAAACGTTTAGTGCGTATAGGTGGGATGTCCACCATGTAATGATGGCGCATCGCCGTTTGTCTTGTAGTCCGATGATGGAACGGGCTTGGCGGAATTAGATTGTGTAATTCCATCGCACACTCCCCGAAATGTAACCGATAGAAAACCGATAGACTTGCAACTCGTCGTCGATCAGTTCGATCGAATTTCCGTTTTAATGATATTGGATACTTATTTTCCCACTAAAACGAAACTATATTGATGTATATCAAATTATGGGGAACGCTCGCAATAAACCAATCGGGTTCCTGATATTAATATTCAATCTATACTAGTTTAGTTCTAAAGCCGATTAGCTGAATATTCCGCAGATATTGAACGATAAAAATATTGGGGGTTTAGTATTTTTCCACTGCTCGAGTACGAGCTTTTGAAGTCTTTTGCTTTATTTATAATACTGCAAAACATTATCGCTTTAATTTCAACAGTAAATCCGATTAGGCCGAAGTGCCGATAGAAGGCGCTTTCCGTTTTCATCGAACAAATGAAGGCTTTATTTTTTTTTCTGGGGGTAATTCATCGATTGACTCCTCTCGCTCGGGGTAGAATGGCAGACTTCTATTGACTAGAAAGTTGCCCTTAAATTCCGGGGCCGCGGTATCTCGTTAGCATATTACTGTTTTTTCATCTATATTTATTTAGAGGCTAGCATGTTACTGTTGCATACACGCGCTATTATCGCTTTTTATTGTGACGCAGGCGATGCTTATATTCTCATTGTTAGGTCTTGGCTTGGTTTTGCTCTAGGATTTACTATATTTTTTGTCAAATACCCTTGGCACCGACTTCAACCAGATGAGTAGGTACCTAGTCTTTTTACAACGTTTAACGGAAACCCCATATATATCCGAAAGGGCTGAACACATCTGGTATGGAATCCCTATGCACAATTCAGCGCAAAATAAGTGACTCAAAGAATTAATACCAAATTATCGGTTTCATATGTTTCTTAAATACTAATCCCATAAAAAACAATACTTGTAATAAAAACCAAGTCTCGCAACTCAGTTCTTCTACCGTAAAAAGTTGTGAGATCCATGTAATGCTAAGTCGGTTATTCGATTATTCAGTCCCTGCTTAAGGGACCTGTCTTAAGCTGTTACGTGATTATCTAACCCAACAACATTTTATAGTGACCATATCAGTATTAAAAATCTTTAACCTTATAATAAATAGATTGACTTGGCCATCGCATGAAAACACAATATATCTCATAAGTAATACATACATAATGTATAAACCAGATTGTTTTTGCGATTGCCAAGTAAATCTATTTATTTAAAACGTTAAAGATTTTTATATTGATATGGTACCCTTTAAATTACAAGTTGTATCAACGAAATAAGACATCCAATGAAAAAGTCATTAAGGTTACTTTTCGCTAGGTTAATTTTCTTTAAGTTTGTAATTTTTCCAGTTTTTTGTATAATTAGACTTAAGTATCACTATGGGCAGACCAATTAAAGGTGCCACGCAAAAGGGAAAATGGAATGAAGGAATCTATTTTTGCAAGTAAAGAACCTTAGAATCGCAATCAAAATGCTATAGTCATAGCAAAATACGCAATTATGTTTACTTTGATGCCATATTTTACTGTTATTTCGATATAAGACTAACACTGCTAAAATGTTTCTGATAAAAATTCTATGGGACCATTTCGAAAGTGTTCTATATCAAATAAAAAAGTACGTGAAAACCGGTTCATAAACCATAAAGATATGGCTGGCAGACAGAAAAATTTTTTTTTGTATATATACAGACGAATTGAGAACCTCCTCCTTTTTTGGTCCTCCATCGAAAAAGTACGAAACAGGAAAATATTTCAGATTCGAGACAAAAGAACAAAAGTGGTCAAGGTAATTTTACGCCGCGTCGGGTTACACAATTGCTTACACTTTTTTAGGATTCCGAAACCAAATGACAAAAACTGTACCCTTATAGATTTGTCAAGTCTGTCTGTCCGTCCGTATGTTACAGCCATTTCATTCCGAAACTGTTAGATAAAACATTATAGGATATCCTCATACAACTGGGAAGTTTTTTTTTTTTCATTAAAACCTATTCGTGCAGGGTGTCTATAGATAGGTTTTTACATTGCTATGGAGGTTTCTTAAACTATTTTTTTGTAAAGTCAACGGTTTGAAAGATAGACACTTCCAAAGTGGTAAAATGTGTGTCCCTCCCTTCGAACTTTTAAAATAATAGAGAGAAAAATAAAAAAATAAAATATGCTGTAGATTTCCATCAAAACTTTCAACAACAATTAATTTGAACGAGATATAGTCAATCGTTTTTGAGATTCAGCCTATTTTAAAAACCACAAACAAACTTTGTCATTTATGTAAACACTGAAAAACAAGTTATTTTGCTTAACTACTACGAAACCCTTCATGGCCATTTTTTTCTTTATCTGTCTGACCAAATATATTATTTAGGAATCTAAATTGTAATCGGATTTCTGAAATTATTTTTATTTACATTTACGGAAATTAGTATTATTTTAATACGAGAACTGTCACTATAACATTACCAATGGTCGGCGGAAAATGTTTGAACATCCTAAAACAGAGTTGGTTCTCCTCTTGGGATAAGTAAATATACCTACAGTCTTAGCTAAGACAACAGTGAATGTCATTACGGTAAATCCCATTTATTTTCTTCTATTTAGTCTCACAATTTGCACCTAAAGATACGCATCTAATCTACTCTCTAGCCGGGTTTCCATATTTCTTTTGTACTCCAGACACGGTACTTTTTCCTTTCTTCAGCGAAAACAATTGTATTTTAATTGAAAAGATTTGTATTAAAAGAAGCAAGACACGATGAGCCCGAATATAATTTAAAGCCGATTTTTTATTTCTATCACTATTAAATAAATAAAGCGTACATTAAACGAATAAGAACGAAATTATTCAGAACAGGCACAACCGAGACATTTAGTAATTTAATATTTTACAAACAAACTTAAGTCAACGCAACTTATTCAAATTATAAGCAGGTATTTTAACAGTTTTCGAAACAAACAGAAAAAGGAATATGTTATTCAGAGAGTTGGCTGAGGGTCGCAGTGGCCCGCGCCCCGGCTTCGCCTAACTGCAGTAAGTGTCGGAAAACTTTCGCGAAACATCCTTTACTGGCGCTCGATCGACATGTTAGGTTTTTAGATTTTCACTCGAACGAGCAGCACGGTCCCTTAGTTATGGGCCGATGTCTTACTTGTTCGGCCATTGGGATTTTATTTTGTATTGCTGCTCTTTTTACCCACGATGGTACAGAAGATAGAGAGACAGGTTGTTTGTGCGTTAGTTTGTGTGTCCCGTACTCCAATTTATCATCATAACGGTTTGTACTATTGAGATGCGGTTTTCTGTAAAATTATTGCAATATATTAGCAATGATTTTCAGGTACGTAATACGGCGATTACTGAGGAGGGTAGGTTAGGGTAGGTAGGGCAGCCCTACAGTATTTTTTTTTGTTGAATGATCCGATTTATCTTCAAAACGATTGCACCAATTTAGATACGGTTTTATTTCTTACAATGTGTGAGCGTTTTACCTTTACTTGCGGTTCTAAGTAACGCACGTGCGTGCTCTAAGATTACCTTTAAGAAATTCAATTAGTGAATTTTTCATTTATTATAGCCATTTATCATTAAAGTAACCTTAAAAAATACAAAATTCTTACCCAGGTCAATTTACCCCTTTCAAAGCCACGATTGAATAACAAAATACTAATTGAATTCCGCCGTGCAGTGCACGTGACGGCACCAACAAGACGCGAGACAAACATCGTTAATTACACATAAATTACAAATTCCTTGTAGGTTTCAAAGTCGTTACCGTACCGAGTTTTATAATGTGCTATTCAGAAGCAAAACATCATTGTACAGCATTCTCGAGTTACCAAGAAACACTATAGGAACTCGAAACCGTGCTGACAGACAGGAATAACTTAATTCCAATGGAGAGCACTTAAAAAAGAATGGGTCTTAAAAGACAAGCGCAATTGTTACAACTCTTCAGTTGTGCAGACTCCGTGAAAATCTGTAAAATAATACCCCGCACTAGTAAAGCCCGTCCCTAGCTGACGATACAATAAAATAAGTAGTACTCAGGGACTAAACTACAAATTACGAGAGAGCTATGCTTGCTCAGCTTAAAATAATTAAGATTCTTTGTTCCGCTTGATGGCAGCACTGAAGATCTGCTGGGATGGTACGGTGGTGCAGTGGCCGGTCAGCACAGTCGAATCCAGAACTTTCTTATCGTAACTTGTGAAAGTTTTCGTTTAATTTTACCGTAACAATCGCAGCATTTTATCAAATGAGCGGACTTGTTATTTTTTATTGGCGCACGAACTTTTTTCGACAGATGTTGGAGTACTTCGCTAAGTGAGGGTAGCTAGTACAGCGTTGTACTGTTAGTTCTGTTCTTAGTCATATTTTCGTGCGGAATTATTTATTTAATTTCGTTTTTCTCGTCTCAAGGTTTTCAAGTCTCACACTGTAATATTGTTGGGTCTATATTTATGGTTCATTTCTTCTGATATTATTTATGCTGATTTTTCAACTCTAGTATTTTATCTATGGAATAAATTTTTACTTATGTGTTCAAATATTTATACGCGTGTACATTATTTATATTTTATATTAATGGTTCAGCAATAATTGTGTTAATATAATGTTTATCTATGACTACCTGTACCTGCGAATCTCGATCCCTTGGGAATTATGGGATGAAAAGTAGTGTTGCAATAGCCATAGCAACACTACTTTTCATCCCAGAATTCTCAATTTTTTTTTACTTCGATCTCCCAGTTGTCCTATTAAAATCGGTTCTGTCAGCTTGGACCAACAGAGAGACAGACAGAAAAAAAAACCGTTAGTTTCTGTTTTATTATCGCATAAATACCTGTATTTAGTACAGTTATTTTGAAAACATAAACAGACACAGTTTATTGATTTGTACCTTTGTATAGATATTTGAGGTGAGTGACTGAGTGTTACAATTTATTACATTAAAGTAATTAGTGTGCTAAGAGAAGCTAATTAACTCTAAATTGAGGTTGATTACTATGGGGTTTTTCAGGAAAGAAACATTGTTCTCATGTCCTTTTTCTTTTAACTCCATGATTTCAGATGACAACTCAACCCAACCATAAGTTGTATTAACAAATATTATAACGTCCATCGCAAGGCAAGTCTTAGTTCCAAAAAGTAGTTGGAATTTCACACAAGGTAAGTTAGAGGGGTGTCGGAGTCGAGTGGTCGCGGCGTGCAAACTATGTCTTTGTTTTGAGACGCTGTCTGTGGTGGTGATGTGTAAATTTGTTGACACCTATGGCAATTTCACAATAACACAATATAAATAGGAACTTTTTGGATAAGGATTTGATTTATAAAGAGGGGACAAACCTGTTCTGTTATGCCACGTGCTAAAAAGGCATACCCTTATAAAATGGTGAAACAAACCTACAAATATTTTAAAATACCTATTCCACGATACCCACTTGACATAGTGTGTCGGTTTTTTTTTTTCATATTGACAATATGGCGTCTGGTTGTCGTTATTGTAAATTTTGATATCTGTCATACCTTTAGTGACACTCAAAGTTAAGACGAATCGATTGACATAAGAAACATTAAAATCGGTCCATGCGTTTGGCTTCTACAACGCCACATAGGTACAAACATACATACATAGACTGATAAACACCTTACCCTCCTTTGCGTCGTACAGTCGGGTAAAAATAAGTCTTTGTTTCGAGACGCTGTCTGTGGCGGTGATGTGTATATTTGTTGACACCTATGGCAATTTCACAATAACACTATATTAATAGAAACTTCTTAAAAGAGGATTTGATTTACAAAGAGGGGGCAGGCTTGTTCTGTTATGTCATGTGCTAAAAAGGCAAACCGTTATAAAACATCAAATTATTTATTAATTGCCAATTTTATCGTCAAATGAACAATGCACAAAATACTTTTAATGTTAGTATAGGGTGTTAAAGCGTGGCATAGTCCCTTATTTATTTATTAAAACTTTATGCAACATAAAAGGTACAATGGCGGACTTAATGCCATAGGCATTCTCTACCAGTCAACCATGGGTGGTGAAGAGATGACATGGCAGGTGCATAAAATACTAGGTAAATATATATAAGTATTATGTAAACGCATAGCTTCGTAGCTCCACATAGCCCCTTACTTTGCCCTGGTTTAATGTTACTTGTAATATAGTGGGTTTGGAAAATAAAGAGATCCGAAACAAAACTTTCTTTCGGCGGTCACTGCACATGATTGTTAGAATTTCAATAGACTCAAGGCCTGGTTCTTACTTTGGCCAAAGCCAGCACTTCTATACAACGTGGTATCCTCTTGGGTACTCGTACGTTACCATCCGACAGCGTTCAGGACAAATTTTTTATGCTTTATTTTAGTTTATGTTCATAAAATATGTATATGTATGAAAAGTCAAAAAATAAATGGCATTAAATAAAATATCAAACATATTTGGGTTTGACATAAAACAAATAAAACAGTTTTGACAACCATTATTGTATTCACTTCAATTTCGTTTTTGCCGATTTTATTTCTTCTAGACAAAAGAAAACTCACTGTGAAAACTTAGTTGAAGCACGTTGATATGATGGATTGACAGGTTCCTACATATTATTCATTTCACTTGGGTGTTCAGTATAGTAAGATTTTCTCAAAATATCACTACATTTATAGATTAAACCGGCGGAAACTATAGGCCAATGAATACATGTATGAGTGAAATTTAAATTCCAGAATAAAATTGTTTACTACATTACAATTTTGAACCCCGAAACAGTCCGTTAACAAATTAACAAAACGTTATCGAGATTGACCGTTCAATTCTCCGATCAAAACAACTCAATTCCACGCCATTGCACACCAAAAACGATTCTAAATGACATTTCGAACCCCTATCTTCCACCAATCACGACTGCCGACTCTTGTTATCAACACAGTCAATTCATAAAGTCGTGTCCTAAAAACGTGATACCACAAAGAGTATCGTTCCAACGGGTGAGAGCGAGGTCACGCCAGTTTCAGAGGGCCCTTCGCTTTGTTCCACTGGCAACAATGCCTCACTGAGGGTCCAGAAGAGCATACTTGTATCGGATGCAAGCGATGTTTCGTTGGCGAGGATTAGGGCTTGCGCCCAGGACTGTACTTAACCACGAGATTTTAATGCGAAAGAAACGGTTCAAATGGTCCCTTGAACGTTGAGAGGGAAAATTGACGGTTCGAGATGAGGGGATAAGGTACAGATGGATTTTGGGGTCTTTATTTTTATTCTGTTTTTGATTGCGAACAATATAGCCTTGTATCGCTATATTCATCGCCTTTGTGTGGTGGTGTATGCTGTTTAGGTAATGATAAATTACGGCGTACTATATAGTGTAAAATATACAGCTCTTTTTAGCATAAGTGGTTTGGTAAACCATACCTTAGACATGTTTATCTGAGCTTAACAATCTTGAGATTTTCAATCAATCTTGACTACCGACATACTTTGACTCAACACAGAACTACGTATTGAGAGCGTATAATTTATTACTATACTGACACGCGATAGATCTACGAGTAAACTCCCTAGAGGTGAATATGCGAAAGAATTATCGATGTTTTATTTTTTTACCCTTGCTTGTGGTTACGCTTTGGTTTTCCAAGTCCGTCCCTGTTCGCTGAGAGTAGTAATTATACGATATTTATGCGAGCCACCCCTCCCCACTCTTGTCTTGAGAGCTTGCTGAGAAGAAAAGCGATATGAGTGTCGAAACTTATGAGCCATAATTCTCTTTTAGTAAAAAAATTTTTTGTTAACTTAGGAAATTAATCTTACAAGCCACCAAATATTAAAGAACTTTAATTCGAATGCGATCAAAGCGATCGTGAGGCTTGTGAGCTAGAGCCTGTAATAATGCAATATAGAGTCCTCGTCTTTCACTTCTCTATTAATAAAACTACGCCACGATAAAGCCGCGTTCGCAAAGCCGCTGGTTACAAGCTACCGGTTGGAATTGTAAAAAGTTTAATATTTTATAAAAAGTTATTAATCACTGTGTGGAATCGTAAAATTCTTTGCGAAATACAGAGAAACATAAATGTTGCATTTCCAAGTTCCGAGCTAGTGTAAAAAGTTTTCATAAAATTTAATTAATCTCACACGTGTGTATGTGTTCCGCGCATTTTTCCATGAAACGTTTAAATATATCGCCGGCTGCACTGGCTGGGAACTGAGAAGTAGACAGCAGCAGAGCACACGTTACTGCGTAGGAGTACAAAGTCCAGCTAAATGCCGGAAGACGTGAGCCCTCTTCGCTTTGTTACTGCGACAATGAAAAGGAAATGTCTTTTTCATTTTTCCAAGGTTTAAACCACTGAATACCTGCTCATTTGATAATACAAAGCGGCCTTAGTGAAACACGTTGCGGATTTTCGGGATTATTAACGGCAAACAGTAAGAATTATTTATCACTAGGTTCACTTCCGAAGTGCTTAACAATAAAACCGCGTAATCTACGTAATTAACCGTGGCGCACACACGCGCACCGCTTTACGTATACGTGACGCGTGAACGTAATTAAACTAGACCCGAATAGGTTTTTAACAAATGGTGCACTTAATTATTATTTCTTCGTTCACTAGCTGTTTGAAAGGAATGAGACTTTCGGAAAACCACGTGTTCGTGGGTCGGTCGTGTGCAATTGAGCAGCACCAAGCACCTTTATTGCAGCGCCCACTATTTTCTGTGCAACGGGTACACGGCAAGAAATAAAGGAGCCCGAACAAAAAGGACATTCCTTTAAAGTTCTTTATTTAAAGGGATTGTAGCAGTAAAGTGCGGTTTAATTGCATGGTAGAACTTTCACAGTTCCACACTTTTATTTGTATTCGATGAATTCAGATTCGATTTCTTTTAGTTCGCGGATCGCGCGCCTCGCGCTCGAGAAATATAGAAATAGCTGCGATTTTCTCGGCATCTCTACTTTTACTGTAACAATAATAAAACTACGGCACTTAATGGAAATTCTCTTACGTTTTTCTTTTTCAAGTAATGAACTTGCTTCGATAGGTAAATTGTAGGCTTACGATTGCGTCATTGTAGTTCAGTGGTGTTTGAGAAGTTGGCGTGTGTTCGACTTTGTTCGGGAAGAAGGTAAGGTCGTGTCGCAAAAATTATCAAAGTTTCTTGTGTCCAGTGACGAGCGACTTGGAAGTTGGTGGTTGTTGGTGGCGACCGGTCGTTTCCGTCCCCGTGCCTCACCTATGCTCCTATGCCCGTGTGCCGCGATGCCGCGCCTCTGCCGCCGGACAATAGCAAGCCAATAAAACTTTTACTGCGCGATATGATTTCAAATATATTTTGAGAGATGAGTTCTATAAATTAAATAATTTATTCTAGACTGTTTGGACGTTACTTCCACTTTATTGTTGTTAACAAATAAGCTTTACTATTTTTACTTTTTAATCTACTTATCGTGGGCTGACACACTTGAAATTGGTGTGCCATAGCAAAGTAAAATTGCAAGAGTATTGTCTACGTACAAATGTTCCGTACATTTGGAAATGGTCATTATTTTTTTAAGACAAAGGTCACGTAAAAGTTTATCATATTTTATAATAATAGTTGGTTTACATAGAAATCAGTATTTATTTCAGCAGAATTAGTATGAAAGTATAAATTTACTTAGAAAATATACAAAAAATATGTTGTAAAGTAAATGTACGGTACAGAGTTTCCTGAAAAAAGATAGACGATCTTGTCTTTGAAATGGACTTTTTCTTTACAAAGAAAACATTTTACCTGTTTATATTTTGGATGTTTGTGGGGAGGGGGGAAATGGGGAGTTTAGTGGCGGGAGTGTGTGTAGCGGGGGGATGAGATAAGAATCAAATAGATGTTGTTTCGCTGCATGGCGCTCTGTCGCACGGGCCATATGCACGTGTTGACGTGCAACCGCCACGACTTGACACTTGCGCTAAGATATTGTTACACTAGTGGATAGTATCTAGATAGTACGCTAGCATTCTGGGGATATTTGGTGCTCTTTTCCTTTACTAGGTTAAGGGAACATTCGAGGTTCTTAGACTTCACCGTTTTTGGATAAGTTTGTTTCAAATGATGTAACCGCTTGTCAGGGTGTATGAAGAAAATAATATTGATAGTGCCTGTAAAAATATAATTGCACATGCATTGGACACAATAACCTGTTTAAAGGTCTTGATTTTTTGTGAATGAGCAAGTGCTCATTATCATTAGTGTTTAATAATACATAATGAAGTCATTATGTATTATTAAACACACTTAATTTACCCATCACTTTTTCTTAGTCCAATGGTAAAAAGGAACCCTTATAGATCCGTCATGTGTGTCTGTCCATCCGTATGTCACAGACATCTTATTCCGGAACTATTAAAATTTGGTAGGTAGATGCATTCTGTAAACTAGCTACGACTCTTAACTAAAAATAAAAAACACCAATATCAAACCTATACATGTGGGTAGAGTTACCAGGTCGTAAAACCTAATAGCCCGACAGATCAGCCAGTTTGGCCGAACATTTAAGTAAAAAGGCCGGACACCCTATATTATTAAGGATTTTTTGTCTTAGTATTAATACGACAAAAATTTTGTTTGTGAACCCAAGCTTTTTTTTAATATTTACCATAAATTTTCTTAAGGTGTTGTGGTGGTGTTGTTTAAATTTAAAAAGCCTCACAAAAACCGGATACGCATTCAAAAAGCCTATGTCCGGTTTTATCCGGACGTCTGGCAACTACGTGTGGGGTATCTATAGATAGGTCTTTAAAAATTACATTGAGTTTACTAAAACCATTTATTCTAAATTGAACAGTTCAAAAGATAAACACTGCCTATGCCACGACATTGCTTAAAGTCGAGAGAGCACAAAGATCTGTCCTGCAGGTTATGCTTAAAAAACCACGAATGTACCCTACAACTCTCTTGTGCAGCGAGTGCAAACTTCTCACTGTGAGACAGCTCTTTGTTCTCCAGGCTGTACGTCGCCAGCATATTTCTCTCCCCTATGTTCCAGGGCTTATGGATGAGAAGTCAAGAAGACAAGAAGAAAAAGCCACGTATGTCCCAACGTACGTCATAGGACTACCTTAGCTAGCTGTCACTTCTATGTTCTTGGTTTTCGTCTTTACAATAAGGCAAACAAAAATCTAAAAATATACGAAGCCTCGTTCTCCAAGTGCAAGTTGTTACTACGTGACTGGTTGCTAAAACTGACATATAGCGATACTGAAAGTAGTTAATAGTTCTGCATTGAAACTCTACATTCACACGCAAACACACGCCATATAATACACTCACACAACACATCTACACATCACATCCCACATAATACACCTTTACACACACTTTTAGTTAATTAATTTTGATTCTTATATTTTATACCAACTTGTTTTTTTTTTACCTTCTTGTATATTATTATTTTTTTCCAATATTCAACAGTTTGCACAGATATAAAATGTTTATCTCGTAATGGAAGGACCTGTCTCCTGTAATACAGTTTCTTTTTTTACCTAGCACAGGACACAGGTGATCATTTCCACTTATAATGGGTACCATGTCGCATTTTTGTTTGTATGTCCAAAACTAGTGGTAAAACTGTATCATGTATTTTGGAACAATAAATTATTAAATTAAACTTCCAGAATGATAAAATGTGACCCCCCAACTTTTTTTATAAATAAAAAAAATATGCTTTAGATCTCAACAAAAATTTAGTTGAACGAGATATAGCTAGCAGTGTTTGAGATATAACATATTTTTTAAATCCGCATTTAGCTTTGTCATTTGACAAACACTATGCAAAACAAAGTTATTTTGCGTAGCTACTA
Source organism: Tholera decimalis (assembly GCA_943138885.2). Lineage (NCBI taxonomy): Eukaryota > Metazoa > Arthropoda > Insecta > Lepidoptera > Noctuidae > Tholera > Tholera decimalis. The sequence continues at coordinate 32,758,195 of OW964556.2, read as the reverse complement.
CCAGACCCTTCATGGGCGAGTCCGGTTTACACTTGGTCACTTTTTTATTTTTGTCGTAGACATACCGTGTTGATGAATGAAAAAATTCTTAGTAAAATGACGACAGAGAAAGTGGTTCATAAATGTAACAAATGTAGACTCCGAAAACGAGACGTACCTAGCAAATTTTCATATAGACACTGTAACGTGGAATAGTCTCGTCTCCAGTGATCTCAAGATATTTATATGTCTGACAGACAAACAAATGAGACTTGCGATAAAAGCTACGTTTTAGAAATACGAAACATAAAAGTCTTACAAAATATAATAAAATAATTTACAGACACTTTGCAACACAAAACGTGCAAAGCAAAGTAACTTATTTAACGCCAAAAAATTAACACCACACCGTTATAATACAGAATAATATAGAATGTAAGGGTGAGTGCGATGGGATTGTAACAAAGTAAAATATTTCTGGTTATATAGCGGTTACCTACGACGAGCACTTGTGCGGTGTTCAAAGAGATTTTTATAAATAATGGCTTTTGTACGTACTATGTTTTCACGGAATATTTAACAAAAACAACGCGTTAGAGAATGTGAACATTATTTTTATACCAACTTTCCACAATTGTTCCCAGTTTTATATGTACACGAAGTTGCGGTGAAAATATTTGTCGCTAGCAACGTGCAATGGCTTGCCTCGTATTCGTGGAAAAATTTTAAAGGTTCTACGCGAAATACCTGTGTGTAATTTCTGATTTAACCAAAAAAGCATAATATATAAATAACGTTCCCATACAAGAGCTTCAGTGGGGCCCCCATATAGATAAATTGTCAAAAAAGTTAAGTTCTGCAGCATATGCCGTTAGAAAAATACGTGGATTAACTGATATCGAAACAGCACGTTTAGTCTACTTTAGTTACTTTCACAGTGTGATGTCATACGGCATTTTACTTTGGGGAAATGCCGCCGACATTCACACAATATTTGTATTACAAAAAAGGGCCATTCGTGCAATTTATAAATTAAGTCCTAAGCACTCCTTAAGAGACAAATTTAAAGAGATTAATATTATGACTGTGCCATCTCAGTATATTTATGAGAATCTCTTGTATGCACACAAAATATTAATCTGTTTAAAAAATACGGTGATATTCATAGTGTAAATACAAGGAATAAAGACACATATGTCATTCCTAATACAAGGTTAAAAATAATAGGTGGTTCGTTTAGATGCCAATGTATACGTTTTTATAATAAAATTCCTAGCCATATTCAAGAACTAAGTATTCATAAATTCAAATTATTTATAAAACGTAAGCTATGTTAGAAAGCTTTTTACAGTGTTAAAGTTTATATTGAGGACAAGAAGGCTTAGGAATGAGATGCTCCAGTGATATACGTGAGCCTTTTTTATTTTCTAATTTTTGATAGCTGATTTATTTTTTATTGATTAAAATATTTGTTTTGTTAAGTATTGTATATACCTATTTATTTTGTTTTTGTTTTTTTTTTATATAATTATTTCATTATTGTTAATGTGAGGACAATGTAGGTTATTCTTTCTTCGTTGTTTTTACTTTCACTATAATTTATTTAATGATGTCAAGCAGTTTGAGTACTTGTGTGGCCTACCCAAATGTCCTTTGGTATTTTTTGTCAAATTGCTGAGCTCCTTAAGTTCCAAGTTGAGCTACATGATAACTGACAAATGCTTGCACTGTCTGGACAGGTCCGCTCAAATTTGCGTGGTTATTTCCTCAAAAAAAATACCACGGACATGAACCTACATGCTTCTCATATACAAATACATATTGTCTGGACTTTAAAAGAGACTATGACCTCTGAGTTTGTTTCGGTGTTTCTTCTCAGAGTAGTCAGTTAGGAAATACCGGCCTCATCCAGCTAAACTTAACACGCAAAAAGACATGACGTGTAAAAGTGTTATTTATAACCAATTTACAAAATAAATATTTCATTTCATTTCATTTTATTTCAAAATTAAAACTACTAAGCAGTTAAAATTAATTAACCATAATTCGTTGCATAAAAGCATCAAGACTACAGACTCGCGCTATATTTTCACCTGAAGTATGTTTCGGCTGACGTAACAGTCATGAAACGTATTTTGGCAGAGCGATAAGGAAATGACACAAAGAAAACAAACTACAGTCCGCTTCGGCCGAAAATTTGTGAGAGCGGGGGAGAGGCGGGAGCGGGCGCGGGAGAGGAGCCGGAGCCGGGCGCGATAGCGTCGCGGGTCGCGTCAAACTTATTGGAACGTTGTCAGAGATCGCTCGCACTATCTACCTTTACACTCACTTCGTTCTATCCCACTCAAACAAAGAGCGCTCTAATTAATTTCGAGTTTTTTTAATATCGGTATTCGTATTCTGTCTTACTGCGACTCAATTAGCGCGGTAGGAATTCATAAATAGTTTGAAAGCTTTTTAATTGAATGTTCGTTGAGCGACGCATTAAATAACGCGCTAACTCAACACGTTGATTCGGTTTGATTGAAGCATATTTTACCCATCTGTTATTAAAATAAATATCTTTACTGAAAATACTGATCAATAATTATAGTTTAAATAAGAATTTAAAAGCTTTTACCCAGTTTTTTTCATTTGCTACGACGCAGAGAAAATCCTAAAGACTGAAAATAGTTTTTATAAAAATCTATCAAGCTACAACGGTCAGCTACGGAAAACCGCCAGAGCTCCGTTCGCTAAGCCTTTGTCCAGTATAAGGCTGTTAAAGAAAGAGCTATAATAGGACAGACATTTGTAAGATTGCCTCCACTCCTAACCCAGATCGATATATCGCAGCCATTGTATATTCACCAGCCTATTTCAGGTTAGAAACGTTAGAACCGAACGGACACGCCACGCGAACACGATTGACGTATTATAGTTTTGTCTTGGAATAGCCTTCGTAGAAACGATTTCAATGGCCGTCGACCCATTTAATTTAACAGACAATGTACACTGAGTGCAGAGCACCGATTTGTCAAGGGAATGAATCTCGACAAAGGGCGTATTCATTTGAATGGCAACTTGTTGTACGAGACCGTTTTAATTTCATAAGTCGTTTATCATAATCAAGGGTGGTGGTACCACCAGCGACCAGCAACGGACCCATGTCAGTGTCTGGAGGAAATGTCACATACCTGTTCGGACAATGCGGACAATTTGCGGACACGGCTTTGCCATACTCGTTTTGTGGCGTTGGGACTTGGCTTAAATGATTTAGCTGAATATTTTTTGAAGTATATGGCGAAACTGCTTTATCTGCCGGGTTTCTCGCAGAAATACGTGTGACCGAGATATTTGTCAACTCGCTTGGGTGATTATAGGCACCGGCGGAGTCGGGCGGTGAATTTATGTCGAGACATTATAGCCTACGGTGGAAATAGATTATCTGTTTTACCTACTTACGTGCGACAGTGATATAAAGCCAAGCCAGTTTCTTTTTCACGGCTTAAACTTGGGCTACATTTATTTGGAGATACCTCAAGCCTATACGTATCAATTAACATAAATAAACGAAGAAACAAAAGACGAAAAGCTTTGTTAAAGTTTCGCTAAATTGAATTCTGAAAATAGTTTACAATTTACGTTCATGCTATGTAAAAAGACTTTTGACTTTTTTACTGAAACATAAACTTGTTTTTTTTTTTTATCGGCACAAAAAGCCGCTTCCACAGCATTCAATCATCGAGACATAGCCGGGATCGAGTAGATCGCTAAATGGTGGCAGCCGACATCCCTAATCTAATATGCCCGATTCGGGTCCGACGGCCGGCGGCGTGTCGGCGCGGCGCTGCAATCTTCGACCTAGTGTGGGACGAGGCGACGTTCGCCTCTCTATTACCTCGTAACGGCACACTTGGACCCTCGCTGACAAAGACTAACTATCTCTATGAGTTTCAACCTGTTTCAAATATATCACCACGTCACTGTTTTGGTAGAATTTAAATTAAACTCCGCAGTACTTAACTCTCTCGTTCAATACGGCTACGTAATCAATACCTATTAATTATTTCGAGTACGGCAGGTGTAATTGAAGAATATTTCACCATGTAATCTGTTACATCGATCGCAGTGGATTTTATTTACATGAATTCTTCTTCATTTTATCGTCAACAAGTAGATTAAATTAACTTCCATCGTTTTAATTGGAGTTGGGAGCGAGGTTTAATATGTACGTACCTACACGTTCTTAGGGTAATTTTAAACATTATAAATGTAATTTGCGTCCTAATATTAGGGTGGGTTGTAAAGCATTTATGACAAGATATTTTCATGGTAGTAACGGACTGGATTAAGCGAAGGAAGCATGGTGTATGCATAAAGTATGATACTAAGGAGGTATATACAAAGTTCGCTGTATATTCGAAGTGTGTTGAGTCAGATTGTTGACTAGAGACGACCTCATCGCTATTGTGAAGTGTGCCATAGGGGATACCCATAGTACGGAGCCTCGGTAAACGATCAAAATCTAAATAATAAAGATCGTGAAGCATCCCCCTAGCTGGATAGGCTTAGTCGTACAAAATTCGAGTAATAAAAGAGGAATGCTCGCAAAAGTTTTGCAATAAAGCCAACGAGTATCGACTGTTAAGGAGTGAAGAGTTCTCCGCTATAACGTTACACGAGGGTAGGCTGGTGCGTGTTATCAGAACGAGGATTTCACGTGTAATATGTGTATTCTGGAGAATTATTAACATGCTTTTGTTTGGTGAAAATGTGCTAGGCTTTTTTCATGAGGATTACAAGTTATTTTGGGAACTTGCACGTGGGTGGCATGTTGGATTATAGACGGAATGGGTAGATATGACTCGAGTTAATAATATAATTTTTTAATATTTTTGATAGTATTTGATGCAGATTCACTTAAAAGTGAATAAGAATATGATACATGTTGTATTGTATGTATTTTGTTTTCGATAGATGGAAAACATGGAAATGTTATTTTATATTATCAGTTTATACGTAAAGTATCAATGTACGTAGCGAAAATTACCTCTTTCAGATATAACCATCCTCGATATGATAAGTAAAAGATCTTTCCTCTAGTAACGTCTAGAATGTTCGATCTTATTTCCAATTTTAGCTTACTTTGGGAATATAGGACACACGAGAAGGAACTAGGTAGCGAGCTAGACTCGCGTTGGTAGATGCATCAACGAAATTACAACGACAGTCGGTGAGAAATTGATACTGGATTCCGAAATAGATACCCACAAAATAGTTGCAAGAATTCATATATATTAATACAATTCCCCGGAGCAAAACAAAATGAAATGAGTTAATGAATTATGTATTTTTCTGTTTTGGTTAGTATGGCGTAGAAATAACCCACATTTGTTCTGCAGCCAAGAGGCAGGAAGATGGTGACTATGACATGCCAATGCTATCATGATTTGTGAGAGAGAGACAGAGCTATTTGGGATGATGAGTTCTGTTTCCTGTCCCGGGGATGAGAATTGTGATTCGAGAAACATTATCTGTAGTAGACCTAAGCGTCAGGATATATTAAGAACTTCGTATTGTGGGCTTTAGTATTTCAGGTAATCTTACTGGCATTTACACTTTAACCTTACAATAATCTAATCTATAATCTCATTCGACAGACACGAATCAAAAACCCGCTGCATCAATAGTTCCCGTCGTCCATTCAATTTATAGTACACATCGCCAAATCAGCTCATTTGCAGCGTTCAAAATCACCCTCGCCCATATTTGAGCACGCCCTTTGTAAGTATGCCCTAATGAAGGCGCATAGACAAATTAAACAGAGTCCATAGAGTAACGAGTCTCGTTCCAAAGATGCTTCTCTAACGTTTTTCGAGTGTTCCACCTGGAAAATAATTACATGGTTTCTGTGACGTATGGCTGCTATTTAAGCTCGCCCTAAGTAATGTCGGCGATAAACAGAAGCAATTAAAACATTGCCACGCGACGCACGCCTTTCTTAACACCGTCGGTAATAGAGATTTGTTGTGAGCGCGTTTAGTTCTACTTTCTACAATCGCGAGATGTAGAATTTGTTGTTAGTGGGGAATCATTGCGGAAATAATGAAGAGAATGCCTAAGGCAATAAGTCCGCCATTGTGCATGAAGTTCATACTTTTAGTCTCATAAATATAAAAACGCGAACATGTGTTTGTATGTTTGCTTCTCCTTATTTCACGTCACAAAGCAGCAACAGATTGATGTAATTTTGGTGTGAAGATAGTTGAAGGGCTGAAGGGGAAAACTTAGCTCGTGAGTTTAAATAAATAAATAATGCTTGGGTTAATACAATGCGCAATTTGTTCTGAAGAGGAAGTGTGTATAGAAGTTCGATTGCCTTTTTCATTATTGACAGTTTATGTTTTAATTCAGCTGTAGTTTCAACGCAAATAATATGAGCCAGCATCAAGCGAGTTTTGCGTGGTTTCAGTTTAGGCTTAGATTGACGCAACTTATCACAATTTTAGTGCTTGAGGCTCATGTAAACCATATTTAGCATATTTTTACGAATACTGACGGATTATGAGAAATCATCATTACGCTTCTCAAGACTGAAAATGAAATATTTACCTGGTTTCGGTGCGATTCAAATATTGACACACGAGACACGTCACACTGTTGATAATAGGGTATTACGTTGTGTTCTGAGCGCATTTTATTTTATTTCTATAATAATAAGATGTAGAATTTGTTGTTAGTATGAAATTATTGCGGGGATGCTGCTTATATTAATTTATGATGCGTTTTGTTTTTCATGAAATATTTATTTGTATAATTTTTGGTAATTTACAAAATGTCAGTTATAATATTATAGAAGTGTTCAAACGCCTACCCGTTAGGCTTACACAGATAAATTACACTATTAAATAACGATTAATCATAAAAACTAAGTCAAGTCATAATGCTAATGCTTTGCATCTGTTTCCATCTTTGACCTACTTTTCAATTCTTTTGATAGCGAAAAATTAAGTCAGAAAAATTAAGCTCCCAGCGTATTTTGAGTTGCTCAAAATGAGCCAAGGCATAACGCGTAATTTTAGCGTTGTTTAATATAGCAGTATTATCGTGGAATCCACAATAACTGAGCAATTTTTTTATAAACGTCAAGTCTAATGGGTAAAGCGTCAGATATGTGATCGAGAGGTAGAGGGTTCAAACCCCACCCATTATATATTATTACCATATTTCCATGAACCCACTCCAGACACAAGCATATTTAGTTTAGTTGGAGGGGTTAACAAGATTGCTAGTAATGTGAAATCTAAAAAAAAATGCTAGTTCTCTTTAAAAAAGAATGCTATCTGGTTCCTCACACTGTAGATGGTTGAGAAACATTCACGAGACGTTTGTTCGCAACCAATGTCTGTTGTCCAAACTCCAGCCCACGTTCACCACTACACCGTCTTATTGCTATAATCAATAGTTCTGTTCAATAGATATTATGTTTCTTGGACAAAATGTATTTAAAATATTTAAAAATATACGAGATTATTAAATACTTGTAAGCTCTAATTTAATTTAATATTAATCAACAGCTAGTTACTCTTTGTTGTAATCTGTGAATAACGTAGTGAAGTAATACACTATGATTCTATTCTGTACTGTGTGTAATCTATATTATCGAATCTGACTGTAGTCACTGCATAAATGGAAGAAATAGTACACACAGCAAAACAGTTAAGTGGACAGGCAATTAACGTGCATACCCGTACGCATGCAACTGTCACTGTAGTCGTGTGCGTTTAACTTTTATACAGAAAACACGCTCAGACGAGCGTTGACAAAGACTTCGCCACTTAACGCACGCACACTAAAAATGGAGATGGAAGCGTACCTAATTAGTAGGTTGGTTACTGTTTTGTATTGCTTTTCATAAAGGTACGAGTTACTTTGGTTCAGTCACTATTATTTATCTATCAGTTTAGTAGTTTTCATAGACAACAAACTTCTTTAACCACTGGCTGTATGGTAGACCAGAAAGATATTGATAAATAAATTGCAGAAATAAAGTCATAGCAATCTTGCTTGACCGACGCGACGTCTATTGTGATTCTTTGTATATTTTTTTTGTAATAAAGGACGGTAGTTTGTGGCATGTCATATCTTTGAAGGGTTAGTAGAAAAAATCAATGTACTTTACTGTAATTGTGGGCATCTAGCGCCCACCATACAAGCGTGACATTTTGTACACAAGTTTCTTTAGTTATAAAATGAAGGATTTAAAAAAAACGCGTTCATCCGTCACTGCCTATTGTGTCAGTTAGACATGATAATAAGTCTTCTAATTAACTAGGTACTATACTGTTCGTATTTTCATATGCTTGCTAAGCAATATAGCGATGGCAGTTAATTGCGTGTCGATCATATTCCGAGCTGACAGTCAATACATCGGAGCACCCTGTAGTTGGTGCTTGCATGACAGGTGAATGCTATTTATCGCCGATAAAGCCTGACAAGATATGAGTAAATTACAAACAAATTAATTATATTCCATACTAGCTATCCGGATACGAGCAGTCCGGACTTCGTTCGCTTGGGAGGATTTTCCCGCATAAATCCCGATCCCGTGGGAATTTTGGGCTAAGAAGTTTAGTAAGTTTAATATGTTGTCCTATAACTTTGTCTATTTTACAGTTAAAACCGTATTGAAATCTGTCCAGGGATTATTAGCCTGGACAAACTGAAACACCGTTACCGAAAGTCGAGTGAGACGAAATACGATCGTAGAAATTAAAAAAAAATTTAACAAAAAATAGAACCGACTTCCATATCAAAACACTACAAAGCTAAAAATAACTTTAATTTCGGTAGTCGGTGTTATTGGTTTAGGATTTTCTGTTTTTTTCACACCGCCTTCCGAAATTAAAGTTATTTTTAGCTTTGTAGTGTTTTGATATGGAAGTCGGTTCTACTTTTTGTTAAAATTTTTTTTTTCACGCTTTTTAGTGGGTCGGTTTGTAATTTATCTAGTTACAAAAGCCATAATGTCAACAACTTATCACCTTTTACAAAATATTTCTTTTTCCGATGCATAGCTGTTAATTTTTGAGCAGTTCTCCTGGTACTTGACCATCAGCTCTACATCACCATACTCGTATGTATTCCGACGAGCATAAAGTGTTAAACATCCGTACTCAAGTAATCGAATCGCAATCCACGAAATACTTATTATTGAGTAGTTTCAGTGGCCATCTGTGGTCTTCATCATCAGTTCAACATCCCCAAATGGTACTTTTCAAAAGCAACTGCTCAAGGTACTATAAGAAATACTCAAAACGCTATAGGTGTGCCTATAATATTTGAAGAGTGCCCTCGATTTCTCCAGGATCCCATCATCAGATCCTGATTTCGTAACAATGGGACCAACTAGAAAGTATACGCTTTCGAACAAAAAAAAAAAAATTCCAAATCGGTCCAGCTATCTCCGAGTTATGAGGTAACATACATAAAAAAAAAAAAGTTCAAGACGAATTGTAAACCTCCTTTTTTTCAAGTCGGTTAAAAATGAGTAGGACCAAATATCCAGTGCAGACAGTGGTGGCTCAGTGGTAGTCAACTTAAAACGGTGAAGAAAAACTTTGTGAGAAAACAGGCGGCATCAACAACGGACCGAAAAATCTATCCATACCACATACACTGTGCCCGCGTGGTGGATTATAAATATTTTTTTTTATTGTTGATAGGCTTGTGTTTGACCATAATCTCACCTGCTTTTTTTTTTTACTTTCACACAACGCCATCTAGTCCCAAACTAAGCAGAGCTTGTGGTATGAGTACTAGACAACTGATAGACATACATATACCGGGTGCTTCAAAAAAATGTATACACACTTTAAACTATCGTAGTTTTCCCGCTCTACAAGGCTAATGTTATATTTCTTCGCCAGATGGCAGCATAATCGTCCCTCTATGTTATATTGTCAGTTGGAAGTTGTAATATCAACATGGCGGACGTACGTTTGAGTTTTGAAGAACGTAAGCAGGTTATTAAGTGGTACTGGAAGTTTGAGAATGTAAATGAAGTTCAAAGACAGTGGAGAAGGGAGTATGATACAGAAACACCTTCAAGATTAACAATTACACGCATACGAGACAAATTCGAAGTTCATGGAACAGTGTGTGATGTGCATAAAGGTCGTTCAGGTCGACCTCGAACAGCTACAAGTGATGAGTCATCAACGGCAGTCTTATGGGGCACAGTAAAAAATGAGGTGTACAAACGTAAACCACGTAACCTAGACATTCTTTGGAATGAGATTCAAGCCGTGTGTAGAGAAATCTCATTGGACATTTTGATACGATGTACAGAATCAGTGGTGACTCGTACTCAGAATTGTATTGATGCTGCAGGTCACCAATTTGAACAGTATTAACATTTGTTATTTATGTTTCATTTACATTGGACTTTCTGCTTTCTAATTTCCTGAAATTTAACTTTGTAGAACGGTAAATAAATTTTCTATGGACGTTCAAAGTGTGTATACATTTTTTTGAAGCACCTGTATATTTCTAAATGTTTTATGGTTGATAGGCTTGCGTTTGACCATAATCTCACCTGATATTAAGCGATGATGTGGTCGAAGATGAAGTACGCTTGCCTAGAAGTAACCTATTCACTCTTGACTTAAAGACTCCCAGGTTATAACAATCAGGAAACACAGACTCCAGCAGGGAATTCCAATCCTTAGCCGTACGCACAATGAAAGTATTCCCAAAACTTTTCGTGCGTATGGGTGGGATGTCCATGATGTAACGATGGCGCATCGCGGTTTGTCTTGTAGTTCGATGATGGAACGGGCTTAAGTATGATAACATGATGTTAAAGAACATATTATATGTATTGTATTATTTAATTACCTATGTATTGTATTGTATTTATACAACGTGTAACTTAAAGGGTATATACATATCAAGTGCACAGCTTCTTTGGGTGATAAAAAATTATATGGCAAGAGTTTTGTAATTCTATGTCTACATGTGTGGAACTTATTAGAAATTTCAATACATTTATACCAGAGACCGAATCATTCAAATTAAGAAGAACGAAGAGAATTATCGTGTTATTGCATGGTTATTGCCAAGTCACGTGGAAAGTTATTAACCCTCGTAGTGCTGTGACAGGTCTGTTATGATTGGCATTCAAGAAACATATGAAACCGATAATTTGGTATCAAATTTTTGAGTCACTTATTTTGAGCTGAAACTGTGCATAGAGTCTCCATATCAGATGTCGTCTTCAGCCCTTGTGGATAGATATAGGGTTTCCGTTACACGTTGTATATATATTTATTTAAAAAAAAAAATTGTTTTCTCTGTTTTTATGAGTAATGTAGTAAGTACACTAATTTAGCCCCACTTTAATTAAAGTTTTTAAAGTCTTTCTAAAGGTTGTCCGGAAGATATCGCTTTCAGCGATAAGACCGCCATTGTTACCATAGAATAAGCAATATTGTTAAATAGGTGTGTTTAAATTTTGGCGTATCTATTACGGCCCTCCCACCCGTAGAGAGGAAACCTGTGTCACAGTAGTGGAAACGTGACAGGCTGGTAATGTTATGTTTTTTAGGGTTCCGTAGCCAAATGGCAAAAAACGGAACCCTTATAGTTTCGATATGTCTGTCCGTCTGTCTGTCTGTCCGTCCGTCCGTAAGTCACAGCCATTTTATTCCAAAAATATTAAGACCATACATGTGAAACTTAGTAGTAGATGTATTCTGTGAACCGCTTTCTGATTTTAAGAAAAAAATTAAAAAATATTTAAAATAAAGGGGGTCCCCATACATGGAACTAGAACTGAAAATATTTTTTTTTTTCAATAAACCTATGCGTGTGTGGTATTAAAAATGATATGAGGGTTTCTAAAACCACTTTTTCATAAAGTCAATCGTTTAAAAGATATAAGCTCCCAAAGTGGTAAAATGTGTGTCCTCCCCCTCTAACTTCTATAATAATAGAGTAAAAAATCTAAGAAAATATATGTCTGTAGATCTTAATGTAAACTTTCAATCAAAATTGGTTTGAACGAAATCGGGTCAGATTTTTTTGAGATATAGCATATTTTCTAAAACCGCAAATATAACTTTGTAATTCATACAAACACTATGAAAAACAAAGTTATTTAGCGTAGTTGTAAAAATGTAAATAAGCTAGTTTTAAGAAAATTTTAAGGTTTTTTTTTATTCGTCAAATAAATACACATATTATATTATTATAGTTACTACGGAACCCTTCATGGGCGAGTCTGACTCGCACTTGGCCAATTTTTTTGGTTATAGGCTCGCATGTGACTACCATCTTACGATGGTAAGCGATGATGTGATCGAAGATGAAGCACGCTTACCTAGAAGAACCTATTCACTATCGACTTAAACACTCCCTCCCTCCCTCAGTGTGGTGGTCACACTAGGTCCTACTTAATAACAGAGGGGGTCTAGTTTAGAAACTTTTTCTTTGGATTATTTAAGGCTCCTCCAGACGCGAAAATAGGTTTAAACGCGAGTTTTATAATGCGTTAAAGTATATGATTCACTGCAGTTAACACAATCAGAAAAATATATGATATTCTTCAGGATATAATCTAGTTAAGTAGTGTATTGAAAACATAATACAACAAATTTTAATTCATAGAAAAAAATCACAAAGATACCTCTAAAAAAATCTTTTAACGAATAAAAACCATATTAAAATACATACGATCATTCTGATTTTTTGACAAATTATTCAACAAGAAACATACTAACGAAGTAGTGTTTTGTTTTTTTAATCCAATCAATACATTTTCTGTAAATCGCGTATTATTATTTCGCAATATAATACGTACGCATGTGTGCGTAAACGCCTGTGTACCGACAGTGCCGGCCAACGCCTGTTGCTATATGGACGTGTCGCTTTTCTCGCCGATTTATTTCGACTCGGAATTGTTTGTAGTTATTGTAAAGTTTCGTCTGTAAATTCATTATTTAATTTATAAATTCATTTTTTATATCAATTTTCTATAAATAATCTTCTTTCTTGTAAATATAAAATACTTTAGGTTAAAATAGCGTAACTTGATTTCAATTTTATTTTATAAATATGGGAAATAAAGTGAAGCCAGTTAAAAGGACTAAAAAACGTTCCTATAAATCAAACGCGGTACATATGAACGATGTTAAAAGGTAAGAATATTTTAGATTACTAAATTATTTCTAAAATATTATGACACATTATTGGAACCGTCTCAGTATTGAGCACTTTATTTTACTCGAATACGGTCAGTTATTTCATTACAATTCCTAAGTTCTATTAGCGTGTATAGTAATGAATCGGATTGGCAACCGCCAGTGTCCTGGATCAAACCTAAGGTCTAATTTTGTCTTTTTGTCACTTCTATTTTATTGAAAGTACTTTTATATTATATTTAGATATTTTTGTAAATATTTTGTTGAATAAAAAAAGAAACGTTTTCATTTTTTTATAGGAGAAAGAAAGTCGAAAATGTCAACGCCGAAGTTATTTTCAATGAGTAAGTATCGACACATTATCTAGGCTATAATAAAGAATAAAACAAAGTAAGAAACATTTTGTTTCAAGACCGCGGTTTATTGATATGGGCAGTAATGTGCATGACAAAATATCTGATTGATCTGAAAATTCAGATGTTGCTTATTGTCATACATAACTAAGTAAGAGAATAGGTATGTACCTAACTATGAATGTTAGTTGCCTAATCTTTTATTTGTAGCTCAACAATTTTACGAAATGAATACAAAAAATTGGCCAAGTGCGAGTCAGACTCGCCCATGAAGGGTTCCGTAGTAACTATAATAATATAATATAATATGTATATTTATTTGACGAATAAAAAAAACCTTAAAAATTTCTTAAAACTAGTTTATTTATATTTTTACAACTACGCTAAATAACTTTGTTTTTCATAATGTTTGTATGAATTACAAAGTTATATTTGCGGTTTTAGAAAATATGCTGTATCTCAAAAACTGCTGAACCGATTTCGTTCAAACCAATTTTGGTTGAAAGTTTACATTAAGATCTACAAACATTTTTTTTTTTTAATTTTTCACTCCATTATTATAGAAGTTAGAGGGGGAGACCCACATTTTACCACTTTGGAAGCTTATATCTTTTAAACGATTGACTTTATGAAAAAGCGGTGTTAGAAACCCTCATATAATTTTAAAGACCTGTCCATAGATACCACACACACATAGGTTTCATGAACAAAAATATTTTCATTTCTAGTTCCATGTATGGGGGACCCCCCTTTATTTTAAATATATTTTTTTTTTCTTAAAATCGTAAAGCGGTTTACAGAATACATCTACCTACTAAGTTTCACATGTATAGTCTTAATAGTTTCGGAATAAAATGGCTGTGACATACGGACGGACGGACAGACAGACAGACAGACGGACAGACATATCGAAACTATAAGGGTTCCGTTTTTGCCATTCAGCTACGGAACCCTAAAAAATGAAATCTAAAATGTACCAACTTCTGAACCACAGAACTAGAAATTTAGAATTGACATTTTCACGCAGTTTTAAAATTGACATGGTCACTAAATCTGTCTTAAAACGGGATATTTACTACTATATTTTGGCACAAGTAATATACAGGGTGGCAGGGACATCGACGCACAAACGCTTACCAGGGATTCGGTACATGATTCTGGACCCCCTGCGTTGGAATTTTTCGACGTTTTTTTTAATTTTTCAGGATTTTTCAGTATTTTTTTACTGAAAACTGTATAAAATCATTGTTAATTAAAATATAAAATTCACTTGTTTCACTTGAAACAGCAATGTAAATAAAATTCGAAAGAGCTACCTGGTCAGCTGTTTTGCTAGGGTTAATTTGCGAGATCAACATAACTAATCAGGTAGCCTTTTCGAGTTTTGTTTACATTACTGTTTGAAATAAGTGAATTTACTGTTTTGTTATTGCGTCGGATTTTTCGTAATTTTATGAAATTAAGAAAAAGCCGACGAAAACTATAAACGCAGGGGGGTCCAGAATCATGTACGGAATCCATGGTAAGCGGTTGCGCGTAGATGTCCCTGCCACCCTGTATTTGTTGTTTATAGTTTCGTCATGTCTGTCTGTCTGTCTGTTTCCGTCTGTCCGTCCGTCCGTCCGTCCGTCTTCCGATAAACCGCTTTCCGACTTTGAGAAAAAAAAAAAAAAAAAAATTAAAATACATGGAACCTCCCCATACATGGAAGGCTCCCCATATATGGAACTAAAAACTGAAAATATTTCTTTACATGAAACCTATGCGTGTGTGATATCTATAGACAGGTTTTTAAAAAATGAGATTGAAGTTTCTAAAACCACTTTTTCATAAAGTAAATCGTTTCCAAAGTGGTAAAATGTGTCTCTCCCTCCCCCCCTCTAACTTCTATAATAATGGAGTGAAAAATCTAAAAAAATATGTCTGTAGATATACACTTTCAACCAAAATCGGTTTGAACGAGATCGGGTTAGCAGTTTTTGTATTACAGCATATTTTCTAAAACCGCAAATATAACTTTGTGATTCATACAAACACTATGAAAAACAAAGTTATTTGGCGTAGTTGTAAAAGTGTAAATAAGCTAGTTTTAAGAAATTTGTAAGGTCTTTTTTTGTCAAATTAATATACATGTTATATTATATTATTATAGTTACTACGGAACCCTTCATGGGTGTGTCTGACTTGCGCTTGGCCAATTTTTTTTAGTTGTTTCACAATTGAAACTCGAAACAAATAACAAACATGGTAAATAATGTCCCGCTTTAATTTGTAATGAATTTCATTACCACAAACTTTTTGTATTTTTAGATTGGAAACTGTGGCATCACAGAATGATCACGGTCGTGAAGTTATTGATAAAAGTACATATTCATCTGAGCAAGTACTAGAAGAAACCTTTAATACACAGGTAATATTCAAAACTTCAACCGCACGTTACAGTAACATAATTTTGCGAGTTGTGTAGAATTAGTTTTATAAATAAAAATGGTATAATTCAATTTTAGGTGGCTAGTGCTACTGAAGAAAGTCATTGTGATGTCTAACCTGAAAACCAAGAAACTGATGGGTTAAATTATAGTGCAGAAGTAAGTTATTCCGTAAAAACATTCTTATTTAAAATTATTTTAAGTTAAAACAATGTTTTATGGTATAAAAAAAAATTTATTCATTTATTTTTACAGACGGAAAACTATACTCCTAAAAAGAACATACAAATTGGACGCAGGATTATTAATGTTTCCTATTTTTTTTAAAGTTGTGTGAGATCTCAAATCACGGACCATTAGACTGCGGGCTATCTTCTCTTGAGTTAGTTGGTGAAAAGTTTCACGGCTTATCTTCCAAATTTACTTTTTTATGTAAAATGTGTAAACAACAATTTGTTATCATTAACGACAATGATAATTGTTTATCAATAAATACATGTGCTGTAGCTGGTGCAATTTCTATTGGTTGTGGTCATTCTCAGCTACAAGAATTTTCATCAGCCATGAATTTGCCAATGATTTCCCAAAAAACATACCAAAAGAACCACAAATTACTGTCGGAAAACTGGCAGCAACTGGCACAACAGTCCATGGATCAAGCAGCTGAGGAAGAGAAAATTATGGCTATAGCAGAAGGCAGGGTCACAAAGAATGGTACGCCTATCATAGCTGTGATAGCAGATGGTGTGTACGGTAAAAGGTTGTACAAAAAAAATTATTCAGCTTTATCCGGCGCTGCTGCAATCATAGGTAGAAAAACAGGCAAACTTTTATATTTGGGAGTCCGAAATAAATATTGCTACCATTGTGATCGTGCCGAAAAGAAAAAACAACAGTGCCTGAACATTTACGTTCGAAAAACTATTCCGGTCCGTCCACAGGAATGGAGAGCGAAATCATAGTGGAAGGTTTTAAGCAGTCATTAGCTACCCATGGTTTGATTTACGGACGACTAATATCTGATGGTGACTCAAGTACTTATTCCAAAATTTTGCAGGCAAGACCTTACCTTGATATTACCGTCGAAAAAGTAGAATGCAGAAATCATTTACTGAGGATTTTTTGTAACAAAATGATGACATTGCAAACTGAAACCAAATATTTAAAAAGTCACAGAAAATTATTGACCATATCGAGAGTTTTGAGCATGAGATCCTGCATAACCAAAGCAATACAAAAAAATAAAAATGATCCCTGCCCAGAAGAGCAAAAATAATTTGAGGACATTTTACAAGCACATCATCACGCTTTTGGAAACCACCTTGAATGCAAAACACATTTCTGCAAAAAAACGGGAGATATGGAGCAAAATGATGTTCCAAGTGACTTTCAGCTAAGTTCTCTGTGGCAGAGAATTAGTATAATGATACAAAGTATTGCTGGCCATGCTCGAAGTTTACTTCATGACGTGGACAGTAACGTTGTAGAACGCTATCATAGCATCATAGCAAAATATGTAGGAGGAAAAAGAGTTAATTTTTCCCTCAAAAACTCATATCAGACGCGATGCATTGCGTCAGCAGTGTCGTTCAATGAAGAAAATGCACTTTCGAAGCTTTATAAAAAAATTACCAATAAGAGCCCAAGAGGCAAACTGAAACAATGGGAAGAAAGAAAGAAGAAACAAAAACTCCTTAGTAAAAGATATATAAAAAGAAAAAGAAGGCTTGTTTTCAGTAAAAAACAAGACGATAAGGATTATGGCCAGTCCTATGAAAAGCCCGATATGCCGGTAGAAATACTGGATAAACTGAAAAACGAGTTTATGAAAAAAATTAAAAAGTCTGATTTGGAACGAGCAACAATTGAAAGAAAAACTGTTTTACAAAGTGATAGTGGAGAATGGCTAGAGATGAGAAGATCGTTATTGACTGCATCCAATTTCGGCAGAGTTATAAAAAGGCGTATTAATACACTGTGTGCTAATTTAGTCAAAGATATTCTTTATCGGAACAAAATTGACCACGTGGAATCTATTAGACATGGCCAATTGAATGAAAAAATCGCACTTGCACAATTGGCTGTACAAGAGCGCAAAACGATTAGACCCTGTGGTTTATTTATAGACCAAGAACTATGTTTCTTGGGTGCAACGCCTGATGGATTAATTGGAGAAAATACTGTTGTTGAAGTAAAGTGTCCTTTGACAGCCCACAAAATGGGCCTAGCAGCAGCAATTGAAAATAAAAAAGTAAACTTCTGGCAAAAAACAAAAACTAGTGAACTAGCCATCAACAAAAAACATGCTTGGTACTACCAAGTTCAAGGACAGCTACACGTAACCCAAAAAACATATTGTTTGTTTGCCGTATGGGAGAATGAAAAAGAAAAGCTGAAGACGGAAATCATTCAAAGAGATGATATATTTTGGGAAAGAGAAATGAAAGAAAAATTGAAAAAGTTCTATTTAGGCTGTATTTTACCTGAGATACTTGATCCCCGAATTTCAAGAAATATGAAAATTCGTGAACCATACGTAAAAAATAGAGATGAAAATACAGATAGAGATAAAAGTGACAAAAGAGACAAAAGCGAAATGGAATGAAAGCAAACTGTTCCGGTGCAGCAGTTTGTTTTTTCTCTGCACGAGCAAATACAAGGCAGTATTTGTTTTGGATGCCTAAAAACAAAACTTGTTGTAGTAGAAAACTAAATTTTGAAGATTTGTGACTTGAGTAATTTTTTTCCAAAATTTGTGTATTAACATTGCGCTCCGTATGCGTAAATACGTCAAAAAATCACAAAATAAAATTATAATAATTAGCTTGTTTAATTTTTATGTATCCTTCCTGTTCGTTCACCTGTCCATCCATCCACCCAGTCCGTATCCCACCCTTTCATTCGTCTCTCCTCGCATCCGTAGGTATGTTCACTTCACACGCTGTATTCTTATAAACCGTATATTGCGAAAATAAAAATGACGAAAATAAACTGCTATTTTATATAAAAAGTTTATTCACTTGGAAAAAAATAATTGAAACAGCTGTTTTTATTGTGATTTCAGAGCTGGTGCCATAGTAAAATTTGTTCATAATTATGAGTACAATAACCTCCTTTGGTATTACTTAAACTCTTTTGTAACACCCTGTATATTATTTTTCTTCAGAATCCACCATCAAACTTTTTGATGTTTTTTTTTTTTTTCATTATGTTATTCTTGATTCTGAAATAAAATATCTATAGGAATAAAAATTATTGTTTTAACCGACTTCAAAAAAAAAAAAGGAGGAGGTTCTCAATTCATCTTGAACTTTTTTTTTTATGTATGTTACCTCATAACTCAGAGACGGCTGGACCGGTTTCAAAAATTCTTTTTGCGTTTGAAAGGGTATACGTTCTAGTTGGTCCCATTGTTACGAAATCATGATCTGATGTTGGGATCCTGGAGAAATCGAGGGAACTCTTCAAATATTATAGGCACACCTATAGCGTTTTGAGTATTTCTTATAGTACCTTGAGCAGTTGCTTTTGAAAATTACTATTTGGGGAAGTTGAACTGATGATGAAGACCACAGATGGCCACTGAAACTACTCAATAATAAGTATTTCGTGGATTGCGATTCGATTACTTGAGTACGGATGTTAAGCACTTTATGCTCATCACAATGCATATGGTGATGTAGAGCTGATGGTGATGTACCAGGAGAACTCCTCAAAAATTATCAGCTCTGCACCAGGAAAAGCAATATTTTGTAAAAGGTGATAAGTAGTTGACATTTTGGCTTTTGTAACTAGATAAATTACAAACAGTCCCACTAAAAAGCGTGAAAAAAAATTTTTAGCAAAAAAATAGAACCGACTTCCATATAAAAACACTACAAAGGCAAAAATAACTTTAATTTCGGAAGGCGGTGTCAAAAATATAAAAGAAACTACAAAACAAATGACACCGACTACCGAAATTAAAGTTATTTTTGCCTTTGTAGTGTTTTATATGGAAGTCGGTTCTATTTTTTTGCTAAAAATTTTTTTGATAACCTAATGAATTAAATAAAAAATAAGAGAACAAAACTATGCACATATTTTAAAATAATAACAACACGAAAATATGTAAATATCTATAAATACATAATATTTAATAAATAAGACAACAAAAAGCTATACCGCGAATGAGATTCGATCTTGGTGATCGCCGCGGAAACGCCGCTCGAAACCCGAACGGTGACACACTGGACCGCTCGAGCTCTGTAAACCAGCCGCGAAATTACGATGTTAAATGTAATGAAAAACACGCATCGACGAAATTCGCGCGGTGCACCCCGCAGTAGGCGGGACTACTCGTGTCCCACTTCATCTGCTTCACCCCCTCAAATGAGGGGGTGCGCGGGGCATTCTCTGTGATGTGTCTGCGAGTGTGCCCGTTTGAGCAAGGTCAACGGGATTATATTGCGTCTTAAACAATAACCACCATTAATTAAATCTTTTTTATGTCTGTACTGCAGACATTATTTAGTCTTTGACGTCAGGTTACGCATGATAGGGGAGAATTTGAATCTAAAAGTGCTGCACCCAGACGCACCGTGTATAGGTATGTTGTACAACTAGTCTGGAATGTGTACTTGAGATTAATGATTATGTAAACACTAAGAATAAAGAGGAGGTTGCAAATACGCTGCATTTAAACAAGAAGATAGTTATCTTGTACAAGGTAGTTTATACGAATCTATATTTTTAAAGGAATGATTGGTTTTTTCTAAGGCTTGTATTCTCTGCTGATATCTGGCAGCCGCAGGCGTAAGTAGCTAACCGTCTGGTAAGGACCAGACCCGGGTCAACGTCGTGTTCCACGCGCCCCTCAAAGAGCAGGGACCAGCAATGACAGGTCCGGCCATTGTCTGCCAGGGTTGCGGAAATATCCTAAAAGAGATACCGCGACTCTGAAACGCAAGTGTAACTGAAGTTTTTAGTCAGTAGAAGTCTGACACACACCTTCTCTCCGCCCCTTTTTTTGTTATCGGGGGGAAACCTTCAAAAGGCGCCTGGACTTTTGGGGAAAGACCAGGGAGTGTGGGATTTCTGCCTCACTAAAACCACCCCGGTGATCACCATCAGCACATAGAGAGGGTCCCGGTACCTCTTAAAAGATCACTCCAGAACCCCCTCCGTGCATCGCCTATTAGGGCACATCCCTGGGGAGACTGTAAAAGGGTCTCCGATGAGCCTGAGGTGGCACGTGACCACTGTGCCACCTTCTTTCCTGAGTTCACTCTGTGAGTGCTCAGATTCCCTAACTGCCTTAAAAATGTAGACGGGGATTTCGACGATGTTAGGCGTCGAGTCGGTTGCCTACACGACGCCTTCTTCTCCGAGCGGGATCGGCTCTCTCACGATCACGCTCAGCGGCCTCTTTCTGGATCATCACGGTTTCACAGAAAGAGGCCATCGCCCTCCAGTTTTCATTCATTTCAATTCATTGGATGATTTCAACCCCGAAAAAATTAAAATTAATGAGTCCTATATTCTAAATACTTACTTCATTCGACACGGCTGTTAAAATTAAACTTGTTTGATGTTAATATATACATATAGCAAGCTACTAATCTTTATTCGATTAAAAGTGGGGAAAATGCCCTAATGTTCCACCCTTATACATCAAAACATTGTATTTTTAATTACTGCTTAGCAGTAAAATTAATACTTAAGCATTAACTTTACTGCTAAGCAGTAATTAAAAATAAAATGTTTTGCAGATTTAGCAGATTTTTAATTAAAATTTTCTATATAGAATTTGAATTGGAATCAGCATTAAAATTACGCAAAAGGTTTATCTTTAGGGTTCCGTAGTCGAATGGCATAAAAACGGAACCCTTATAGATTCGTCATGTCCGTATGTCATAGGCACTTTATTCCAAAAGTATTAGTTTAGTAGTACGGCTGGCAACGTACCCAAGATACTGGCGGCATTGCCTCGTTGTATGGAAATGCTTAGCCTTTGGCCAAAAAAGAAATAGCCAGCTCTTGGGCCACGGGAAGCGTCAACGAGCTGTTTCGATATGTTTTTAAAAAGGCTGTGAGCGCACGGGCCCCACGGTCCGAGAGTTTCAACCCCAAACAGCTAGAAAATATAGTTATCACCGAGATGACTATATATCTTTAATTGTTGATTACCGGGTGATTATAATACAGATAAATAGTAGTTTTAAAAAGTAATTATCTTGTGGTTATTCTTAGGCTACTATTAAAATGACCACCTACTGAGCCTAAATTACTTTAAAAGTCAACCTTTGATTCCAAAAGAAGCTCGTATTCTTTTACCATAATGCGATGCTGTATTGTATTTTAATGACATCAAATTAAGAATCACTGAATTCAAATACAATGTATAAACATCAAATCAGTATTCCATATCCTTAGAGTTGTTTGCAAGCGGTTGTTACTCTATATAATTCCGAGGAACGCCAGGCAAGCGCAGCTATTGGTAGCTTACAATTTCCCAGCAAACTTTAGTTAAGGCAGGTAACTGGAATCTGGCAGTTTGTAGTTGTACACTCCGTTTGCTTCTAATACATATACTTGAAATAGAAAAGTTTACACGGGTGTGGAGACGGTTTGCTGATTAAATGTTGCGGGCTTGTTAGACTCGTGTTGGTTTTCAATCGACAACAAAAACGGAGGAGGTTATCAATTCGATGCGTATATTTTTAAAAAATGTATGATCACCGATTACTCGAAGACGGCTGAACCGATTTGGAAAATTCTTTTTTGTTTGAAAGGATATACTTCGAATGTGGTCCCATTATCACCAAGTCAGGATCTGATGATGGGATCCTGGAGAAATCGAGGGAACTCTTCAAATATTATAGGCACACCTATAATGATTTGAGTATTTTTTATAGTAACTTGTGTAGTTGCATTCGAAAAGCACGAAAGCATGCTCGTCACAATGCATATGGTGAAGTGAAGCTGATGGTGAAGTAACAGGAGAACTCCTCAACAATTAACAGCCCAACATTGGGAAAAGCAGTATTTTGTAAATGAAAAGTAGTTGACATTTAGGCTCTTGTAACTAGGTAAATTAAAAATCGACCAACTAAAAAGAGTGAAATAAAAACTTTTTACCAAAAAATTAAACCGTCACCCAAAAAACACTGCAAAGTGAAAAATAACTTTAATTTCGGAAGTCGGTGCCAAAAACGAAAATACAAAACTAAAGACACCGACTACCGAAATTAAAGTTATTTTTCACTTTGCAGTGTTTTTTGGGAGTCGGTTTAATTTTTTGGTAAAAAGTTTTTATTGATAATTGATTTGGCACTTTCATGGCTTGGTGAAAAATTAATGTTTTACATGGGGCCACTGTCTATATTTTTTATTGATGATAGGCTCGCGTTTAAACCACTGTTTCATCAGATTTATGTTTTTGTGCCTATCTGACATCTACAGCTCAATATTTGGGTAACACGATATCCCTTGGCCAGATCACTGTCAGATTTTCTGGCT
Organism: Tholera decimalis; assembly: GCA_943138885.2. Classification (NCBI taxonomy): domain Eukaryota; kingdom Metazoa; phylum Arthropoda; class Insecta; order Lepidoptera; family Noctuidae; genus Tholera; species Tholera decimalis. Next base: position 32,734,750 of record OW964556.2, on the reverse strand, counting down.
TCTGACTGTCAAAGATGTCCAAATGATAGCCAGGACAAATGGCTTAACGTGCTCTAGAGGCATAAGGTTATCACACCACCAACTTCCAAATTCCGGGCTACTATACTGAGAATTTTCTAATAGAAAAAACTTATGATCGCGACGATAGGTCGTGGTGAGCAAGCAATAAAAGAATAGTGGACTGTATAACATGTAATAATGTAAAAAGATGATTAATTATAAAACGGTACGGTTGGTTAAAATACGTGGATAAAGGTTACGGGAATATAATATGCGCGAGCGCAGCCGTGCTTAGAGACGTGCAACAGCTGACTGTGTGGCGTGGGGGCGTGCGCTCGGCCGTCGACCGCCGCGGTGCGAGCCGTTGCCCCGCACCCCTTTTTCACTGCCGCCGGCGCGCGGCGATGTTGAGACGGGTGGACTCAACAACTTAAAAGCACTTTTGTTCGATCCGAGAATCCAAACCGAGATCTCCATCTTAGCAGTCGTGTTTGTGACCACTAGACCAACGAAGCAGATTTAGGTGGTAGACACACAAATTGAAAATAGTTTTTGATCATCGTGGGTGTTTGAAAAGTTTGGTCGACAGATAAAAACCTTCACAATGTTTTGATGAAAAATGGTAATATAAACTAGTACTTTTATTGTTCTCTCCCACTACTATACAATATGTAACATAATTAATGCACATCCTGAAATTAGTTTGTTCAGAATCGTTTACTGAATCGATTTTTATCGTTTTTAATATCGATATTTTTTTCCCAAAGTTATTAAATCTACGTAAATTACAAATTACACTTTCCTTGTTTTTTTAATTTAAAATTAAAGTAGTAACTTTTTAAATGCAGATTTATGTAAATTCCGTCATTCAGTACACATTACAGAAAAATGAAACTCATTTAAAAGAAGTTAAAGTCTTAAAAAAAAAGACTGTTTAAACAGTCTTTTTTTTTAAGACTTTAACTAATAAACAACAAACAAGTAAAACTAAAAATTCAGAGTATTTATTATGATAATAACATAATTTTCTAATTGGGGTGTTTGAGGATGTGCGTTAATTAAGATACATGTTGTATAGAACTGTTGTTCCTTATAATTCATTAACGTAGCCTGAATATGATCATTTTAAGGTTACCTTTAGAGAGTTCCCTGGCAGCAGGCTCTCTTGTGTTCAAAGCTAGAAAATGGCTTACGAAACTCGAGTATGTAAATGGTAGTTGAATGTTATGTGAGTTCTGTGGATCCATTGTGCGGAAGTGATCGATTCTAATATATAAACTTCTGTCTGCAAAGAACACAAGCGTATTTACTTGTATGATCAACAACACAGTATCCAAAAATGATTGAAACCTCTTTTTTCCGGTGAGAAAATCATCTAATGACTCCTGCCTCTCTGGGAAGGGAGTGTCAGACTTCTACTGACTAAAATCCCACCCGGTTCCTTCAATTGCCCTTAGATTCCGGGCCCTCTGTATCTGGTTAGGACATTTCCGCAACCTTGGGAATGAAACCTCTCATTGTTTCAATAATAAACGGTTAGTCATCTACATTACTATACTCAGCCAAAGACGGTCGATGATTTAAATAAGACACGCCTGAAAACTTAGATTTTGACTTAGACTTAGAACTATAACTAAGATTTGGAGGAGCTCTTGGAAAAATAATAACAGCCGACACGAGTAAATGTTCAAGGTTCAACAACAATTGCCGAGGTCATTCCGTGGAGGTATTCCATGAAGCGCACCCAAACGAAGCACACAGACGAAGCACACCTAAAGTATTCCACTTAGCACACCCGTAGGTGCGCTTCAAATAAAAATTTAAAATAATTAATTTCCTATTATAATTAAATACTTTAGGTGTGCTTCGTCTGGGTGTGCTTCGTTTGGGTGAGCTTCATGGAATACCTCATTCCGTGGATGGGTGACCAACGTAACATAAGGAGGAGATCACTCAGTGCCTCGGAAAGCAAGTTAAGCCGTTAGTTCCGGCTGTCATTCGAACATTTGACTATCACTACGGGTAGTCAGAAGCTAGATAATCTGACTCCCGTCTTGCCAAGAGCTATCGTCAATCGTGCCACTTAGCTACTGGGTCGTGAAGGTGAGTCGCTTCATATCAAATACTGGAGCTCATCTGCACCTAGTTAGACTGAAACCCGATCATGGCAACGTCAGAGAAAGGCCTGGAAACTTAGAGTGAACTGCCATTTGATATTTATTATTTTTATTTATTTATTATTTATATTTATTTATTATTTTTATTTATTTATTATTTTTATTTATTTATTATTTAATATTTATTATTTGATATTTCGATATTCTGTAACCTCACTATAATAACTTTGGTGATGCAAGCTTGAAGTAATTTGTCGATAGCTAACACCAATTAGATTGGCAGCTAAGTTTATGTATCGCGGTGTGTGTGATGGATTGATACGTCAATACATGTTCACTTCACCTGAGTTGTGAGATGCTTATTAGTTTTTTTTTTCGTTCTGAGTATTTGTAGTACACTAATTTAGCCTTCCCCTATTTAATTAAAGCTTTTAAAGTCCTTCCAAAGGTTGTTTGGAAGATATCGCTCTCAGCGATAAGACCGCCATTGTAACCAAAGTTATAGAAATAAGGTCATGTGTGTTTCAATTTTTGGTGTACAATAAAGTATATTCTATCTATCTATCTATCTTATTTCACTCTGACGTACCTCTGACATTGCTCGAGGTGAATTGTCATCAGTCTTGTATAGCTATGAAACAGCTTCATATACTTCAAATACCACACCCATATACGAGTATAAGCGTCTAATTCAGAACAAATTGCCATCATCCGACAACTTTATGATGAAAAACAGCCCTCGCATAATATTTGCTAGCATTCCACGCTTTATTTTACTAACACTCGTATATATAAACATGGAAACGCGTGCCGTTAGCGAATTTATATTAGTTGAACGCACTTGTGCACGGTGGATGCGTGCAAACGCGTTTAACAATGCAAATTTATTCTAGTTCCCGGATTAACGGTTCATCATCGAGGCACTTGCGGTAATTATGTGAACAGGCAGCGGTATCCTCGCGAATATTCGATGTATCATTCGCTGGGATTAACTGGTGCTGATTAATAAAGCGGCTGCTATTCAAATTAAGGTACGAGTAGTTTTGTTTTTCTATTTTTGGTTTTGGTTTAGTTTTTACTCATATGTGTTTTCAAGACTGATATGAAACCTACATTACAAATTGTAAATTTTATGGCACTTTGCTTGGTATTATTTTTGCTTAGAGTCTATATTCAAACAATAAAATTAGAATCGTCAATAGCGAGAGGTTGCGGGTTTCAACCCTATCTATGATACTATTGCCGTGAACCTACTCCAGAAACAAGCATATTTAGCTTAGTTGGAGGGGTTAACAAGATTGCTGATAATGTGAATTCTACCCACAACCAAACCTGACAAATGCTTGCATTTCTGAACAGGGCCACTCAAATCTTTCCTCTAAAAATCGCCTCAGACCTAACCAACCAAGGTCCAAAACCGATTCCTCCGTAGAGTCACGGGATCCCCCTTTTATGTTCGAAATGAGCTTCTTCACGTAGACCTCAAGATGCCACCATCCAGCAGTTCATGAAACGCGTCTCCAAGCGTTTCTTTGAAACTTCAATCCAACATAGGAATCCCCTTATCGTATCGGCCACCCAATACGAACCCTCGCGTATCTCTAAGATTCGCCGACCAAGGCATACCCTAGTCACTCCCGATGACGCAATCACCCTGCTCCAAGAGAGCCGTAGGGAAACAAGTACAGTGGCACACAAACACAAAAACCAAGCGTCCTTCCGTCCTCGCCGCCGAGGCCCGCCGCGACGTCCCCGTAATAGTCCACCCCGACCCTTGCCAGAGCCAGCCCGAGACGCTGAGCCAGTAGCTTTAAATTCCTTATTAATAATGATAATGATATGATCCAGCCTGTCCCTAGCTGCCCTCCCCCTGCGACGCCCTAAGCCGAGGTCCGTACGCCACAGGAGGTGCCCTTAGCGTGTAGTCGCCTAGTTTGTAAGTTTTTTAATAAGCCCTGGCTGGAGGCTTTAATTAATATATTAATTAAGGCAACCACAGGCAAGCCCGGTTAAGCAGTCGACAACCTCAGAGGTCGACCTGCGAGATGCCACACAAAAAAAAAACAGCTACAAGGTTCTCATATACAGTATGTTAACTAACAGAGGGCGTTCACTTTAACCCGCAATAGTATAGCATCCATACATGCTAAAAAAATATTAACATTCGAAAACAAAATGTTTTTTTTTTATATTAAAATATTCACTAAAAATGTTAAATTGATACGTAAAAGAAACACTCTGTACACGCGTATTTGAAGGACGGCAACGTCGCAATTTATTTATGAATGACGGGCCGCGTGTGCGGCGATGTAATTGATGTGCTTATACTATTGCGGGTTAACGGGAACGCCCTCTATTAGTTAACATACTGTATAATTTGACAAGTATGAACTTCAAAAGAGACTTTGATCTCTACTTTATTTCGGGTTTTTTTTTAGGGTAGTCAGTTAGAAAACACCGGCCTCATCTAGTTTTTTTTTTATAGAGAATTTGCAATGTGGGAAGGATTCACATTAATAGTATAAAGGGTGGTGTTCGAATCTGTGACCTCTCGATCACCAGCACAATGACACCTAAACAATTAGGCTATTGACGCTTCAAATAACCAATTTTCAAAATAAAGATACTTGTAGAAAATTGACCCCCTGAAATTAAACATGTAAAAAAAACTGTACGTATTCAAATCAAACAATCTACATCAATGAAGCTTTAAACATATTATATTGTCATACAGATTGGCAGACTTTGCGGAGTTAGAGACCAACCTAATTAAATTGTGCATGTAAAGTTCTCAACTGTGCCCGCGTTTGTCATCATACGGAACACTGGCTCACTGGGAAGCTGTAAAAATGTGTTGAAAAAACGTATTTTTCAGATGTTACGTTATAACGTGGACAGTTCCACCATGTGGTGCTTCAGTTACACTGTGTTTTAGTTGAAACCATAATGGCGTATATTTTTTGTATAGAGCTCTTTTGTTGCGGTTTATTGTGGTAGTTTTGTGAGTGTGTTTATTAAACCATCTTTGTCAGGCACGGTGAATTAATTGTGGCCCTTTTTTATAACTTTGGGGTGGACAAAACGATCTTCATCTCAGTAAAAGTTAAAATTATTGAATCTTATTAATATTACTAGCTTTTGCCCGCGACTTCGTCCGCGTGGAATAGTTACTTTGGGCTAACGTTAAATTTAACCCCGATTTTGAAGCATTCTTCATTGGTGCTCCGCTCCTATTGGCCTTAGCGTAATGATATATAGCCGATAGCCATTCTCTATAAATTTACTATTTAATTAAAAATATTTTTTCAATTCGAACCAGTAGTTCCTGAGATTATCGCGTTCAAACAAACAAACAAACTCTTCAGCCTTATATTATTAGTATAGATAGCTGTTGCCCGCGTCCCTTCGTCCACGATTCCGTCGTTTTTCGTAAAAAAAAGTAGCCTATGTCCTTCCTCACGGTTCAGTGATTTTGATGTAACACACAGATTAACTTTCGTAATTTAGTAGGGAAATATAATGTAATGTCAATCTATAATACTGTTGAAAAATATCGCAATACCGAACCGCACAATATTATTGTTAATAGCTGTGCCCGCGACTCCGTCAGTGTGTAACTCCTTGTGTGTTATTAAGTTAATGTATTGGTAATATTGTTTAGATCACGTTCACATGAGGCTTAAGTACCTATAGAACGACAATACTTTAGCGCAAAGCTTCCAGGTAAACTATGTTAAAAGTTGACCCGTCCGGCACGTGAACATAAAGATTTCTAGAACTGCTAACCCGGGAAAGAGCGACGTACAACTGACCATGCGAGAAACAACTGACACCGAGATCTACTCCAGCAACACGAAAAGTCTGCCCTTGAGCCTTATTAATTGTCATTGCATAACACACCGGTACTGGGAATCGCGTTCTTTTAAATTGGAATGGAAAATTATTTGGTTATTATGGGAATTATGTGATTATGGGAATTCTGGGAATAAAGACGGTTTCTCCTGCACCGCAACCTGTTAAAATTTGAGCCTCGATTATATTTTGTTGCAACTGGGTTACTTTTAGCCGAGTTCCATTGCAAAGTTGTGGTGGCTTTAAATTTCGAAGCAAAATAATAATCAGAAAGCTTCGAACTGCTAAGCTATCGGGAGTTACACGTGTTATTGTGAGTCAACCATAAAAGATAGATATATGCTGTCGTGGGATATTTTTTATATAATTTTAAGGAGAACATTTCCGTCATAAATGATTTCTGTGTAGCTTTAACCATTAAGGTTGCACACGCGACGGAAGCTTAAAAAATGGAGTAACTTCTCCCGTTTTCCCAACATTTCCCTTCACTGCTCTGCTCCTATTAATTGTAGCGTGATGAAAAGTATACTATAACCTGCTCAGGAGTATGAATATTAATTGTGCCAAGTTTCGTTAAAATCCGTCGAGTAGTTTTTGTTTCTATAACGGTTATACAGACAGACAGACAGACAGACAGACAGACAGACAGACAGACAAAAATTTTACTGATTGCATTTTTGGTATCAGTATCGATCCCTAATCACCCCCTGATAGTTATTTTGTAAATATATTTCATGTACAGAATTGACCTCTCTACAGATTTATTATAAGTATAGAAGATAAATGCAAAAATGTAGATGGATGTTTGTTGAGCGGCTGAACGGATTTGAATGGGTTTGTAGATAGCTGAAACCACGCATAGGCTACTTTTTATCCCAGATAATAATAATGATAATTTGATTGGCATCGGGATTTATGCGGAGAAATCCTCCCACACGAACAATGTCGCGGGCACAGCCAGTTTATTATAATTAGTCAATTAACTGGCACTAAAATGAACTTGAAAACAACAAACAGATGGACGTTACAGCCACTCGATTATTTTAAACGGCATTAGCTTAATGGTTAAGGTTTCGGTCTTGTGATGTTCAGTCACGAGTTCGAACCCCACCCATTACACTATTAGCGTAAACCCACTCCAGACACAAGCATTTTTGGCTTAGTTTAGGTAAACATCGCTGAATGTGAAAGTTACCCACATTGCTAGATCTCTTTAAAAAACTATCCGTTTTAGGGTTCCGTAGCCGAATGGCAAAAAACGGAACCCTTATAGTTTCGACATGTCTGTCCGTCTGTCTGTCTGTCCGTCCGTCCATATGTCACAGCCATTTTATTCCGAAACTATTAGGACTATACATGTAAAACTTGGTAGATAGATGTATTCTGTGAACCGCTTTCCGATTTTGAGAGAAAATTTAAAAAACATTTAAAATAAAGGGGGCTCCCCATACATGGAACTGAAAATGAAAATATTTTTTTTCATGAAACCTATACGTGTGTGGTATCTATAGACAGGTCTTTAAAAATGACATTAAGGTTTCTAAAATTACTTTTTCATAAAGTTAATCGTTTAAAAGATATACGCTTCCAAAGTGGTAAAATGTGTGTCCACCCCCTCTAACTTCTATAATAATGAATGTCGGCAGTTTTTGAGATACAGTATATTTTCTAAAACCGCAAATATAACTTTGTAATTCAAACATATACTATGAAAAACAAAGTTATTTGGCGTAGTTGTAAAAATTGTAAATAATCTAGTTTTAAGAAATTTTTAAGGTTTTTTGTTTTTTCAATTAAATATATTAAGTATATTATATTTATTATAGTTACCACGGAACCCTTGACGGGCGAGTCCGACTCGCACTTGGCCAATTTTTTTCAATATAAATCATCAATATTTACTGTGAAAAAGGATGTTTAAAATAATGGAGTAACTGGAACGTCCATTTGCTAAGATAGATTAACAAGATACTCCGTAGTTACATTTTACTTAAAGCATCAGGTTGCTTATATCGTTTCTTATACAATTAATTTCATTAAAGTTAACACCGAGATAATATTTCTTGTACGATGTGATTATTTTCAACCAAGCCGCATACTTCAATCATATGGAACTAAATATTTTCATTAATATACACATGAAAGTCAAATGGCGTACGTTTTCATAACGTTCAAACATGCTAATAAACCGCGTCCATGTATTATAGTGTTGCCGCAAAAACATTTTCATTTTAGCATTTTATTGAGCCTGTTGTAACTGATTTACGTGTTGTCCGTTCCGGCCGTTTGTAACCTTTCCGAGAGCCGCATCATAAACGGTTTAGTGCCGGTTATGGAGCTCAAATTACGAAGAATGGGAGTATAGCTCTCCCTCATTGTCTGTCCTTTATGAAGGGTTTGAGTGTATAAAGGAATACAAGCGAAATGGCCCGTAATTCGAATAACATTTCTGTGACCTATAAAAACTTGGTGAGTGGCGAAATTGTTTTAGACTACATATACACTGTATACATTTACTGGACAGAATAAATGTGTTTTGTGATGTAAGTAACTTTTCTATCTTTTGTTGAGCAAAGGGTAAAGGTTTCCTCTCTGCCGCTCTTGAAGTTTGCACGAGCTAAAGGGAGGACACAATCACAATAGATTTGTATCTAAAAGTCTCCGACTTACGTTCTGTGAGTTTTTACGAACCTTTTTGTAATTACTATATCGAAACTAGGCTGAGTGCCCTTGTGAGTGGTCCGCATGAGATGTCCAAAAGAAATTAATCAGGAGTATAGTAAGAAAGACCGGTTAATCGCGACGGACATCGGTAACAATAAAATAGAGACGGCCGAAATTACGTGCTACTTGAATGCGTTAATAAAAATCGTGGGGAGTCGAAATTAAGGCTCCTATACGAAGCGTCGTCATTAGGGTCGAAATAGGGTTGTATCCTGGTGGTTGTAATAAGTCATGTCTGCCGCAGGACCCCCGCCGCCCCGCCCCGCGACCCGCACCCCCCGGACGATCCCGCACCATTTCTCGCCCTACCCTGAAGATTATCGCGCACTAAGTATGATCAATAGTCAATTTAACGGGCAAGTGGCTAAAACTGGTCAGATTAATCAGTGACGAAGCAACACTTTTAGTCAGTTGTCATTAATTAGTGCTGTGCTTAATGGCATATTAGTAACATTACGCGTGATTTAGCTTTAATTATTTTTTGATTGAGCGTGTGTCTGAAATTGTGTAGTTTCTTCTGTGATTTTTGCGCGAGATTACATTCTAAAGACTATCGATATAAAGTTTTTGCGGGTCTGCTTTACTGTTTCGTATAAAAACCAGCCCGCGGTGTTGCTCACAATAATTTTGGCACACATTTTATCAAAACAAAATTCCATGTAAATTCGTCGCGCACACAAATCCTAAGCGTAAGCTTGGGGCACTTCCCTGGGTCCCGGTATCAGTTCAGTCCATAAACTAGCATCCCCGCCTCCCCCGCCCCCCTGCCGCATCGTCGGTGGCTCCTCCGCCCGCTTCCGCTCCCTCGCTCGGAACATAAGCTGTGCCATTTTTTAAAATGCGTGCTTCGGACCTAGTAGTTCTACGTTATATCGACGTTTAGAACTTACTTTTATTTTCTTCATGAAGCTCGTTTTGTTCAGTGATAGCGAACGGTGCTGTTATTTAAAGTCTGTCAGGTGCAAACGATCAGTTTATTTCTTTGATGGAGCATTGTTGTGAGTTAATGGCTTTGAGAGTATGGAAAATAATGTAGATATGTGAAGCAGAGTCACAGACAAGACAATCCATTTCTTTATTTAATGACGCATTCACCAGTCGTAATTTCAGCTTTCCAGCTTCTAATTCCATGGGAAAGTTTTTATTGTATAATATTATTAATCAATTACGCCGAAATGGCTGACTGTATCTGGACGTGATTTTGGGTGGAGATTGATTACAGCCTGGATTAGTATACACTACTTTTCCTACACTAGTTTCCCTTAGGGATAATTTCCGCTCGAACAAAGTCGCGGGCAACTGCAAGTTCTCTCTTCAAATCGCACATAAAGTAACATAAAGTAGCCATTCCAATTACAAGCTGTTTCTCCATACATCTTACAGGCCCAGATAAATGGTTTCAAGTGTCGCTAAACCCTTGATAGCACCTGTTATTAATTTGCTCCCTGCCGTTAAATCTGTTGCTTTCCTTATGCACTATCGTAACCATTAATCCCTATGATTATATAACACCTAGTTTGATAAGGCTCTTATTGGGAAAACTCTAAAATATTTATATTATTTTTCCAAATCAGGACGTCTATAGAAAATATTTAGAGATGCAATGAAACTGGTGTTTTTTTTTGCATATAATTCAGATGAAAGTAATACTTCTATCCCATCATACAGTTTACAACTGCTTCAGGAGCTAGGAAATTTCAATTGAAATGTACATAATCTACACACATCAAAAGTGTCTAGGGATCAACATATATTTTTGCAATAACTTTTCTCCTGATTGATATTAATTAAAATTTTCTTTAAGGATTCATCAAATAAAGTGTTGTAAAAAAATAAAGTGTTGTCACAGTAACGATAAACCAAGTCACCTTTGCATTAATAAAGAAATTTGCCATTTTCCTAATAAAGGGATTTTTGACATTTGAACCACTAACATTAAAGTTCGAAAAAAAGACTGAAATAACAGTTTTCTTTAAAATTTTATTGGGTAACTTAAACAATTAATAATCCGTGTTTCTACCGCGAACACTAACAACACAAGAACATCGGTTTGGCATACTCAAAATGAGTTCATCCAAATCACGCTGTGGAATGGCCGCCCATGTTCGTTGCAACAACAAAAAAAGGTCTTCTTGCGACTGGATACCCTCCATATTCGGCAGAGCTCTTCTCTGTAGCATATCCCATGCATGCTCAATCGGGTTCAAGTCTGGCGACTGAGCAGGCCAGAGCAGGACATTGATGTTAGCTGCGGCGAGAGTCTATCTTACAACTCTTGCGGTGTGCGGTCGTGCATTATCATGCATTAACTGAAATAAGTGACCGATTTGCACTTGTAGAGGAACGATGACGTCAAATACAATCGTCTCAGCATAAATTTGAGCGTTGAGGTTGCCTCTGATCCAAATCAACTCAGTTCTTCCGCCGATCCAAATACCCGCCCATACCATGATGGTTCCACCACTATAAGGATGGACTTCCTGGCAGGATTTTAATCGCTGTTGGCGTCCAGGGGTTCTCCAGTGTCGTATACGTCTTGTATCCGGTCTCATACCAAAACGAGACTCATCAGAAAATCACCCGAAACGCCATTGTTCTTCTGCCCAATTTCTGTGTTCAAGAGCCCATTGATATCGAATCCTACGATTGTGCATTGCTATAGGTGGTACCCGTAGCGGTCTTCGGGAATGAAGGTTCACTTCATGCAAGCGGTTTCTGACTGTTTGGTCGCTAATTAAGTTCCCTGAAGAGTGATGAAGCCTCACGGCTAACATCATGGCGGTTATTGTTGGAGCTCTTCGAGTTAAGATTTGAATGTATCGGTCTTGTCTCCGTGTGGTGCAGCGATACCGTCCTCCATGGCGCTCAGCCATGGTACCAGTGCTTCGGTAACGTGTCCAAAGTCGACTGATAACACTCTGACTTGTATTCAGAGCTAAAGCCACAGTACGTTGCCGGGAACCAGCTTCTATCATTCTCACGGCTCTGAGCATTTCTTCCCTGCTTAAATGACGTCGCCGCTCCATAATAACGTTGGTTTTAATCAGTAGTAGGGAAACAGTAGCACTAATAATGTCTTCAATGCGTTGTATGTTTTTATAGGGAAAATATTGACAGCTGATTTTCATCTTTTACTCGAATTTGATTAACATTTCCTGTTTCAAATTATGAAATGCACCAAAAAGGATCCATATAAATTTATAAAATCATAAATTTATTACAAAGCCACATCTCAATCTCAAGAAATCCGCATAAAAATGCTTGATCCCTAGACACTTTTGATGTGTGTATTTGGCAATGAAGAATTAAAAAACAAAAACTATAGAAACAAAAACAAGAATTTTAATTCGCTACGAGTCCACAGTTAATATATTATGTATTTCGAGCAATGATTTCGATTTCGAGTATAGAAGTTCAATTGGAAATGTAGCCTATAGACAAGAATATGAACTTAGACTTTTTGGTGACCGTTTGTTTTTGGACCACTTCTGTAGAGTAACTGAAACTTGGGGTACCTTTATTTTGAATCAGTCATATTTAAGCGGCGCTCATTGTTCATTTTGTATTACTTAAGAAAGCAAATTCTTGTACTTAAAAAGCGTTCATATCCTATTCGTTATATCAGCTCAGCGATAGTCACAGACCTTTTAGACATATTATGCTTAGTATGTATGTTTAAATAGTGGATATAACATAACGTTTCATTCACGGGCCTTCCAGTCACGTCAGCGTTGAAGAAAGCCGAAGATAAGAATGGATAGAGAAGAATTATGACCGAGGCTACTAAGAGTTTTCAAGACGGACACGGTTCTAAATTCAAATTCTCTTTAAAAAAAAAATAACAAAGCATCAGAAATAAACCGAAGTATATGATTAACTGTTTTTTCAAAATCAAACGTGTTTTTGATAGATCGCAACCGCGATGTGTGTGGATGCGCCCTAAAAATGTGAGAATTTCCCTATAACTATACCTACGTATTCCTGAACAAACTTATTTCGATGATATAGTGAGCACGATGTATTTTATCGCACACCCCTCCCGCCCTAGTGTGCCATACACGGTGGTTATAATGTTAGCGTGGCCCCGGTTATTAGTAAGGTAAACCCTTCTGTGACCTTATAGTGAGACGCTCAATTTTGTATACTTATACAAACCTTGTTTTGTGAGGCCATGTTAACGAATACCATGATTGGAGAAAAGTATTGTAGATTATCGTGGTCTTAAACGTAGTCAATTATTGATCTACGAAGTTGACTCATCGATCTATTGATGGGCGTATCTTAACAATAATTTATGCTACTTACATCATGCTCATTCGATTCATAACCTTGATTAAAAACATCTCATGATTTGGAGATAGATATAGCATTTAAGCAAGTTTTAATTAATGAAACATACAACACTCAGTTAAAGACTTTATTAAAGCCATTTAAAAAACGCATAACATAGCACAATACCTAAGTGATAATCTAAATCTAAGTACATCTGCCCTGGGATCTGGAGGCGACTGCCCTCCAGCGCGTCTATGAATGGCGCGTGGAGGCGCAGCGCCGGGGCGTATCCCCGCTGCCTCGAGAAGTCGAGGCGCGGCGGGAAGAGCTCCGGCGCGATCTCAGGGCAGTATGGAGGGAGCGACTGTCGCAACCGACGGCCGGGCACGCCGCAATTGCGGCGGTAAGACCCCTCTTTGAGGAGTGGCTAGATCGGCGTCACGGCGTCCTGACCTACCGCATGACGCAGGTCCTCACCGGACACGGAAGTTTCGGGAGGTACCTGTGTCTGATGGGTAAGGAAGAGACGCCTGGGTGTCACCACTGCGAGGGTCGCCCTGAGGACACAGTCGAGCACACGGTGCAGGACTGCCCAGCTTGGGCAGAGCACCGACGTGTCCTCACGGCGACAATAGGCGGAGACCTCTCGCGCCCGGCCTTGGTCGAGGCCATGCTGCGGGGCGAGAGGGAGTGGGAAGCGGTCGCCTCCTTCTGCGAAGCAGTCATGCTTTCGAAGGAGGAGGCGGGCCGCGTGAGGGAGAGGATGGCGTCCTCCCTCCAGCCCAGCCGCAGTGGTAGACGCCCACGGCGTCGGACGTCGGCCGACGATCTCCGGCCACCGTAGGCGCGGGCATGCGGACAGCGAGTAAAGGGCAACTCGCTGTCCGACCATGGACCATGCCCGGGTCGACGGCGCGTCGTGTTTCACGCGCGCCTCAAAGAGCGTCAGCAACATGACGAGGCCCCCTCTGCAGAGGGCCGAATCCTGCCGGGGTCGTGGGACTCATCCCGTTACCGTGGCCCCGGTATGTAAAGGATTATTGAAGGAACACCGTGGATTTTAGTCAGTAAAAGTCTGACAGTCCCTCCCACCCTGCCCGGAGTGGGAGGACTTATTTGATAATTTTACCACGTTAAAAAAAAAAAAAAAAAAAAAAAAAAAAAAAAATCTAAGTACATCTAAACTAGCACATTTGCGGTACCCTACAGCGTGTTTACAACTAAAACATGTACATGGTGTAGTTTTTGCGAGAGCTTAGTTGTCGTGACGGGGGACCACTCAAACCGCTCCGCTGCCGCCAAGTGTGGCAATTAAAACTTGCGAATGTCAAGTGTGGTGTTGCGAGACCCGGCTTTATTATTTTTTTATTTTATGGCAACAAATGAAGGCGAGGTATATTTGTTTAAGATGGAGGTCTGTTTAGTTTAATGGTAACCACTGCTCGTACCAACGGATGTTAAAAATATTATAATTAACCATTGATTAATATTAAATAATGAAAAGTTGAAAATAATAATTATACACACTAAACATTTCAGTCCTTACATGTCAGTTTCCTTAGATATTCATGGACATCATCAATCATATTCCATGCTGGTTCTGCTTGCCATAAATAAAAAATAAAATGGTCAATTTAGTTTTTATTGTATCATTTCCATTTGTTATAATCACAAAAAATAGGAATTTTGTTTGGTGTGATGGTAGTAAGCTGATGTTATTCAGGGCGTATTATTTAGAGTATTGTTTAGATTTCGTTATTGCTTTTTTGATCGGAGCATGTATTTGGAGCATCAATATAATAAAAAAAACTAACAAATTTAACGGATGGACTGAAAAGCAATATGGATTTAGTCTGAACTTAGGTCTGATCTGAGCTGTGTTTTAAGTTCTATTAAATTAAATATGAGTAAAACTATTTCACTGAAGCTGTGTTGTTTATCGAAATCATGCTAGGTACAGTTAAATACATAGGTAGGTACGTATTGTTGAAAGCCAGTGCCGCGGATACTTTATTTAATTATGTTTATGCTAATGAGTTCCAGTAAACATCGCCTAGCTTTTAAACCCAGTCTCACAAACAATTTAAATATTTCGTTTCCAATGGCGAATGAGAGAAAATTATATAACTTACCAAAGTAGGGTTTATATTTTCTGAAAAGTCTTCTTATTATTAACTTTTTATGGTAAAAAACTTAAGATCGACTGCCTTGCCTTTGTTTTTGTTTTTAAAGAGAACTATCAATGTGAGTAGAATTCACATGATTAGCATTCTTGTTGTGATTTTTTTTAATATTATTTTATTAAATATAATTATTATTCTAAATATTTTGACATTTAATTGTGACATCTAATAATATAATGATAATGACTTGTTTATATGTAATTTCACACTGGTATCTTTAACCACATTTTATTTTTATTTTTTTGACTTTGATATTTATATATTTAGTGTGAAATTCTGGATAAAAAAGTCTGGATAATTTGACATTGTTTTAATTTCTGATTTTGTATTAGTTGAGCAATTTGTGATTTTTATTAATAATTTAGAAACATTATTAACCCGTGTAAGCCCAATGGGTAGACTTTTGAGCGCTTTCATATTTTTATCTGACATTCTGTATTTACCAAAAGTCACACGAATAAATGATTTGATTTGATTTTTTAACCCCTTTAAATTAGCAAAATATGCCCGTGTCTGGAGTGGGTTTACGGCAATAATGTAATGGGTCGGGTTTGAACCCGCGGTCTCTCAATCACAAGGCCGACACTGACGCTTCAATTCGCTATTAACGCTTTAAAATATTATTAGTACATTAGTAAATATGTAATGGCAAAAATCAAACGCATTAAGGATATGAAAACCATGAACATACATACAAGCACTTAATTGGATGTTCTTAAATCTGAGGACAACAGCTCCTTAGAGAACTCGTTTGAAAATAGTAGACATGAACGGGTATATTTAAAATAAAAACGTTTTCCTACACTAGGACTTTCTGCTGTTTCATGAGTGCATTTTTATAAACAAACCCGCATCGAACCCGCTTCAAACTGTGCTGCACGCAAATGCTCAACTACCGCACCAACTCTGTCGTCACAATTGTAAATTATATAATGATATAAGACCAATCACCATACAGCTTCTTGAGCTGTATGGTTGTTTTTAAGACAATCTGACTAACCGATAGATCGTAATAACTCTTAACACTACATCCTCTCATAATTATGTGTTAGTCGGTAAGTACAAAAACAGCTCTTTGTGTTATAGAAGCTACGGTGAATGATATCTTAGTTATGAGATATTTAGATAAAACTACACAGTCATTATTAATTTACCTAAGAGGTAGACAGCGTATGCAACGAGGGTCCAATTAATTTGTTCATTTATTTTAATTGTTCATAGGCTTGCGTTAAACCACCATTCATACTATGGACACGGCCCGACTTCGCACAGTCTAACTCTTCAAATTAACACAACACCTTAGTAAATTATACACTAAAACGTTTCCCATGAATCACTCTATCCATTGGTGAAAAACGCATTTATTTAGTTAATTTTGGGTTTATCACGATCAGACAGACAATCAGACACGATGGGAGACTTTGTTATATATAATAAGTAAGGACATATGGACAATATCAACACTTTCTCAGTTCTATGTCTGACAATAGGTGTTAGGCTACCACCGTCTATTTCGGGAGCTACTTGTGTTGGATTCGGCGGGAGGAAATGCTCGGGTGTCACCACTGTGAGGATGGCCCTGAGGACACAGTGGAACATACGGGCGCCTCAAAGAGTGTCAGCAAAATTGTCGTGGCCCACTAGGGGGCCGTTGCCTGCCGGGGTTGCGGAACTGTTCGAATGAGTTACCGCGGCCTCGGAACACGGATGGGTTTTAGTAAAAGTAAAACACACAGTCCCACTTTACTCAGATCGGGAGGCAGTCATAGGATGATTCCATCCATATGATTGATGATTGATCCAATCCATAAGATCTGTATTTTGTGTTAAATAATAAAAAAATGGATTAAATGTACACTGAATCTATTCCACGAGTTAAGGTTGACCAAGTAACGAACAGCATTGAGGTTAATGTTATTTGAAAGGCCTACATAAATTCATTATTTTTTGTAAAAAAAAACTTGCGTCAATTGTGTTATAGTTCTGAAATACTGTACTGTGGTAGCTTTTACTGACTTTATCTTGAGTGTAACTACATATACCTATGTATATAACGAACAATCAGACTACAATGTAATGTCTAAAAGAGCTTTTAATCTATACATTAAAACATGGAGAAAATTATACAAGGTGTAACAGATTAAGCACAATACCTCAGACACCCCAATTAGAATATTAAATTATATGTCTAAAACAACATCCGTTTCAATTTATTTAAATTGAAACCAAACGTAGAATTTTTTTATAAAATAGTTATCCTTACTAAACGCAAAACATATGTGCTACTGTGCGTCATACAATATCCTTACGCAGACGCATACACTCATGCAATGTTAGTGGCCGACACGCACACGAGCGCATTTCCTTGAATTAAAGATTGTATTAATTTGTCATGATACTGTGTTTCCATTTTAAGTTAGATGAAAGATATTTCCGTCAAAATTTAACACCTATTTTTTATGACGGAAATCAATTCAGAAGCCGATTCTGAACCAACTACTTTCAGGAATTGCGTTTATCCTATTACACGTTGTATATATGTGGATAAGGAGTATGAAATTTCTCAGACAAAGTTTATAAAGAGAAAGATTGCAGAAAGCTAATATTTTTATATGCAACATAATTAATGCACCTCTGTAATGAATCTTTTACTGAATCAATTTTTATACATTTTACGATGGGTAATTTTTAATCTCAAAAATAGTTAAATAAACGTAAATTACAATTACTCTATCGCTGTAAAGTAATGAAAAAATTAACTGAAAATCATCTCATCATTCTATTCAAATCAAAGTAAAATGAAAATTATTTCAAGGAAGTTTAAAGTCTTTAAAAATCTGTTTATATAAGTAAAATTAAATAATTTAGTGCATTCGTATTATAATTAAAACGTATTTGTTAAATTGCGGTGTGCTTTAATTATAAACTATACATGTTGTACATACCTACACACATCAAAAGTGTCTAGGGATCAAGCATTTTTATGCGGATTTCTTGAGATTGAGATGTGGCTTTGTAATAAATTTATGATTTTATAAATTTATATGGATCCTTTTTGGTGCATTTCATAATTTGAAACAGGAACTGTCAATCAAATTCGAGTAAAAGATGAAAATCAGCTGTCAATATTTTCCCTATAAAAACATACAACGCATTGAAGACATTATTAGTGCTACTGTTTCCCTACTACTGATTAAAACCAACGTTATTATGGAGCGGCGACGTCATTTAAGCAGGGAAGAAATGCTCAGAGCCGTGGGAATGATAGAAGCTGGTTCCCGGCAACGTACTGTGGCTTTAGCTCTGAATACAAGTCAGAGTGTTATCAGTCGACTTTGGACACGTTACCGAAGCACTGGTACCGTGGCTGAGCGCCATGGAGGACGGTATCGCTGCACCACACGGAGACAAGACCGATACATTCAAATCTTAACTCGAAGAGCTCCAACAATAACCGCTATGATGTTAGCCGTGAGGCTTCATCACTCTTCAGGGAACTTAATTAGCGACCAAACAGTCAGAAACCGCTTGCATGAAGTGAACCTTTATTCCCGAAGACCGCTACGGGTACCACCTATAGCAATGCACAATCGTAGGATTCGATATCAATGGGCTCTTGAACACAGAAATTGGGCAGAAGAACAATGGCGTTTCGTGTGCTTTTCTGATGAGTCTCGTTTTGGTATGAGACCGGATACAAGACGTATACGAAACTGGAGAACCCCTGGACGCCAACAGCGATTAAAATCCTGCCAGGAAGTCCATCCTTATAGTGGTGGAACCATCATGGTATGGGCGGGTATTTGGATCGGCGGAAGAACTGAGTTGATTTGGATCAGAGGCAACCTCAACGCTCAAATTTATGCTGAGACGATTGTATCTGACGTCATCGTTCCTCTACAAGTGCAAATCGGTCCCTTATTTCAGTTAATGCATGATAATGCACGACCGCACACCGCAAGAGTTGTAAGACAGACTCTCGCCGCAGCTAACATCAATGTCCTGCTCTGGCCTGCTCAGTCGCCAGACTTGAACCCGATTGAGCATGCATGGGATATGCTACAGAGAAGAGCTCTGCCGAATATGGAGGGTATCCAGTCGCAAGAAGACCTTTTTTTGTTGTTGCAACGAACATGGGCGGCCATTCCACAGCGTGATTTGGATGAACTCATTTTGAGTATGCCAAACCGATGTTCTTGTGTTGTTAGTGTTCGCGGTAGAAACACGGATTATTAATTGTTTAAGTTACCCAATAAAATTTTAAAGAAAACTGTTATTTCAGTCTTTTTTTCGAACTTTAATGTTAGTGGTTCAAATGTCAAAAATCCCTTTATTAGGAAAATGGCAAATTTCTTTATTAATGCAAAGGTGACTTGGTTTATCGTTACTGTGACAAACGAAAACACTTTATTTGATGAATCCTTAAAGAAAATTTTAGTTAATGTCAATCAGGAGAAAAGTTATTGCAAAAATATATGTTGATCCCTAGACACTTTTGATGTGTGTATTTCAATTTCGGTCGATTTTGAACCATTGGATGTCCACTAGTATTATTATTGTATCGTTCAGAAAAGAATGTCAATCGTGTCTCAGTTCAAAAATATTAAGGTCGTCGTACAATAATGGTTTTCGATAAGTTAAGGTTTACATCGTTACCGAAACTAGCAAAATCAATATTTTCTGAGGCAGCTGTTTAAGTGCTTCGCTAAATATTATAAAAGGCCAACTGTGTCATAATTCTGAATATGACATTTTAGTTAATGTTCTCGAGCTATATGCATATGAAAAAATAAAATTGTTTTCGTATCGACTGCTTTTTATTATAATGAGTGAAAATTTTCATTTAGACAAAATATTGAACACTCACACTTCTCGCTAAATTGAACCGGATTTCTTTTAATTTTGTTTTTCAAAATCATTGTAAACTTATATAAAAATGTAATCTATTCCTTTAGGAGGGAGTCCCTGGTGTCCTGAAATACAAGTCACGGCTTAGTTTAGGCACCAGTCTCTCACAAATTAACATTGTAAACAGTAGATATTTTATCTTGTTTCACCATTTTTTTGTATTAGTGCATAAGTTACCTTTTAGCATCAGGTCCAATCAGTGCCCACCAGACTCCCTGTCCCTTGTAGCACATACATGCAATTCTAAACTGCTATGTAACCACCTTTCCCTGAGCAAATTCTCTTCCGGTACCTTGGCATACATATTGACCAGCATTTAAATTGGCATAAGCAGATAGAGGTAGTATCAGCTCGAGTGCGTAAGTTGATAGTTGACGTTTTTATGAAACTTCGCAAATCGGCTGACATATCTACGCTCAAACTGGTTTACCTGACCTTGTGCCAGTCTGTGCTAACCTATTGCTTACTAATCCGGGGAGGAGCCACAGAAAATGCTTTCATTAGACTCGAGAGAGCGCAGAGGGCTGTCTTGAAGGTAATGATTTCCCTTCCATGCCGGTATCCCACCATACGGCTGTATTCGGACTGTAAAGTTTTAACGGTTAGGCAGCTCTATGTGCTTCTGTTGGTTCTTCGAAGGCATGCTTCTCGACCTACACATCCCCCAAGCGGTAGAGTAAAGCATAGGGTCTTTTTCCAGGAATTGCACAGGACCGCGTTTGCGAAACGCCGGTACTATGTGACAAGCACTAAAGTGTATAACTATTTTAATAAAAAATCAACCTCTTGACAAAAAGCAAAATAGAATGTAAAACTAGCCTAACAGATTATTTGGCATCATTATCATATCGTAATACCGAGGATCTTCTGGCAGGAACTTTATAGTTTCCGTACATAATAATATGTATATACTCCATGCACAATCCATGCATAAACAACACAGACTCAATCTTACATATACATTATCGCAAACTCCTTATAAAAGCACACATTCCCTCGCACACACAGTTTCCACACACACACATTCACTCGCATACTCTCACTCCCCTCCCCCACACACGCACTCATTCTAATTTTTTGTTATCTCTAAAAATAGTTTTTTTTTTTGTCTTTTATAGCTTAGCCTTTAATATTTTTGTATTTTTATTTTCAATCAATCTGTATACTCGGAAAGTGGTCTGCTTGCGCTTGATGTTTGAAGAACACTGACTCCTAAGATACAGGGACATATACCTAGTTTAGGAGTCAGGGTCTCTATTGACACATGCTTTTTTATTTTCATTTTATGCTTACATTTTATTTAACCATGTGTTGCTGTGTAACCTTTTTTTGAGTAATAAAGATTATTTATTTATTTTATTTTTATTTGAGGAAGAAAATAAAAAAGTAATAAACAAACAAAAAACAAAAACCACCATTTGGTTGGAGTTTGTATACGGCCTACAACAAATCAACTTAACAATCTTAACATAGTCATAATAAGGCGTAAAAAACATTCGTACACGGTATTATATTCTAACGTTTTTACGCTCCCAGTAAAATTCACAGTCACGTTAACTTCACGTCGAAAAGATTGGTGCGTACTATAACGCAAGCATTTCAGTACTTGACGATAAATACCGTCGATTCATTTCGTAACGAGCGAATATGAATCCTCCATATGGCAACAACATTTAGAGACGCATACAAAAATCGTGTAACAGTTACGAAAGGTTCATTGTGGCCCATCAAGGAGGTCATTAACGATTTCATAAAAGGCTTAGAGGGCTCGCTTCCCTTTCCCCGTGTCATATTTTTCATGGGCTCGACCATTTCCGTAGTGCTTATGGAGCGCGTTCCTCAGGTAAACGCGTTGTGGGCGCCGCGAATCGATTCACCACGTCCCTACATGCTGCTTGTATCGTATAACTTCCACCTTTATATTTTTATTCGCCCAAAATCTTGTTATTTTTATTCTTATACACAATAAGTTTAACCTCTTAAGTATACTTGTGGTCTGTGTACGCGAAATTGTTTGTAGGTACTCTGTACTCATTATTTTTTGCTTCTGAAGTCAGGTTTTGTATTTTAAGGGACGGAATATGAGTTTGTATTATTTGTTCGTTGACCTCGTATGAAGACTTCTTGGAAGGCTGTCGGTATTATGCTGTCTTTACAGATATTCTGTTTGACCTACGTTTTACCTACTAATCATTATAGTTGTTCTTGTGCCGCATTTTACCGTAAATTTGTTTGATTAATTTACACTTTTGTGTTGTTTGTTATATATATTTATATGTTGTTGTCCTTTTCAAATGATATTATTGTATATTATATATGTTACATGTATTCAATAAGGTCTAATGTTGTAATAAATCTGTGTTAAGAGTAAGTTAATTTTGTATTAAAAGTCAAAAGCCCCATATATAATTTAAAGTGTTTTAATTATTTAATCTTGCAAAGAAATATAAGCACATTAATACAGGTTATAATAATGAGATAATTACGTAATGAACTCGTACGTACAACCAGAATAATGACGTTCTCTATGTAAAGTTTAATGTACCTGGAGCTTCATTACGATGTATTCATTGCAAAATAAATGTATTTATTAGGTAACACAGGTTTAATAAATTATATAATTTGTTTACTCAAAGAACTTGAGCCGTTATGAATAATCAAATCTATGCAACCAATCAGAAATATAGTTTTACAGACTCTATTTTTTTCTGTCGGTTCTAGCATGCTGATTGCATTGTCTCTCTATTTTTATATCTAAATATCTAATAAACTTAATCTTCATGAAATTTTCTAAGTAAAAAAAATAAACAAGTGGATTCGCAAGCAAAAACCAATCAATGCTCAGAATTAAGTTTTTCTCCTAAAAGTATTGTGCAGTAAGTTCGACATTGTTATTTTTAGTTTAACAAAAAGCAACCTCTAAGGATTTTCAAGTCAAACTTGGGTCATAGAGGTCACCTTTTAAAATAACTCCAATCTGATTAAGCAATATTCGTGACGGCTTTTAAAGTTCAATTGTTTTTAGTAACACTAAGTATTCAAATATCGAGTTAGTC
This sequence comes from Tholera decimalis, assembly GCA_943138885.2. NCBI lineage: Eukaryota > Metazoa > Arthropoda > Insecta > Lepidoptera > Noctuidae > Tholera > Tholera decimalis. Next base: position 32,711,638 of record OW964556.2, on the reverse strand, counting down.
ACGGAAACTGATAGGTATGTGTTATTTTGACCTCAGAGGACGTTAGCCTGACTAACCTGGAATACTCGGAAAACTAGGTCTTTCTCGGTAGAAACAGCTAATCGACTACATTCTAAAAATAAACCAAAAGTTACTATAAATACAGTAATATACAGATAAGATGAGGAAAAGAAAAAATATATACAAATGTGATAAATGATGTATAGAAATCTCTGTATCTATTATTATTTTATGTTCTGTATTCTATAACAACTATAACTTGTTGTTTGATATGATATGGATGATATGATATTTTGGATGGAGTTATAGATTAAAGTTCTCCATGCCTCTAGCCACGCCAAACTAGCGAGCTCCCGGAATATCACTGTATTATATAATTTCGTAAAGTCCATCCAGATGTTGTCTGGAAGATATCGCTATCAGTGATAAGACTGAATGCTATCGCTATCAGCGATAAGACCGCCATTGTAATCACTTTATTAAACCGAAAATTTAAAATATATATTTTCGGTTTTCAATAAACTATAGGTATTTTATACATATATCTTCTGCCTTTGTAAAGTACCAAAACACTCCAAAGAGCACTGCAAACTTGTTTCGCGTATTTTTGCTGCGGGTTTGAGGATGACAAATACTTTAGTTTGCAGTAACTCACACTGCTTGTAACTAATACTTTCTTCCACGTCTACCCCAGAGTGTATACTAAATCTTATTCAAAACAAGAAAACAAGGACTAAGCAATATCTTTCCTTCATCACAAATACTTTACGAACAATCAAGAGAAAATTGCAACAATTTATATACACAAGACGAGTTGCAGCAAATAAAAACTATATAGCACTTGTAATTGACAGTGTTAAATATGATAATAAAGTAAATAATGTAACATCGCGTCTTTGTTTTCAAAGAATAAGTAGCGGTGTAATAATACATATATCCAAATCCGTAACAATTATAAATTACTAGCAGTTGCTCGCGACTTTGTTCACATGGGATGTTTTTCCCGTGTAAATCCCGATCCCGTGGGAATTTCGCAAAATCCGAGCATCTATGAACTAAAAGGAACCCCCATGCAAAATTTGAGAGCCCTACTACTTGCAGTTTGTAAGATTTCGTGATTAATCTGTGATTCAGTTATATTTTGCTTTTATATATACAACGTGTAACGGAAACTCTATATCTATCCACAAGGGCTGAAGACAACATCTGGTATGGAGACTCTATGCACAGTTTCAGCTCAAAATAAGTGACTCAAAGAATTGATACTAAATTATCGGTTTCATATGTTTCTTGAATGCCAATCATAACAGACCTGTCACAGCACTACGAGGGTTAATAACTTTCCACGTGACTTGGCAATAACACGATAATTCTCTTCGTTCTTCTTAATTTGAAAGATTCGGTCTTTGGTATCAATGTATTGAAATTTCTAATAAGTTCCACACATGTAGACATAGGATTACAAAACCCTTGCCATATCATTTGTTATCATCCAAAGAAGCTGTGCACTTGATATGTATATACCCTTTAAGTTACACGTTGTATGTACATAGATTACTTGACTTAGAAAAGAGGAAATTTTCATTTTGGAAGTCAAAGTTCATAGTCAAGATGTAGCGGTGTAATAATATATCCTTCGCCGTGATCATTGTAAAATACTTGACTTAGGTATAAAAGAGGACATTTTATTGTTGGAGGTGAAAGTTCAAAGTTAAGATACCTATGGTAAATCCATCGCCTGTTAAGCCTTTTCTCAATTATGTTGGGGTTATCCGCAATCCGCAATCATACGTGTTCCCGTATTTTATATTTCCTTTTGGCAAAACTGATGTTAGATTTTCTGACTTCTGACTGCACGTAAAGTCTGTTAAAGATCATTAAATGGCAGATAGGGTCAAAAGCATGACGTACTTTCCGAGGCACGGAATATCTCTATTATCCTTACTAATATTATAAATGCGAAAGTAACTCTGTCTGTGTGTTACGCAATCACGCCTAAACTCCTGAACCACTTTTAATGAAATTTGGTACTGACATAGTCTAGAGCCTGAGAAAGGACATAGGCTACTTTTTAATGCGAAAAAGGGCTGTAAGGGATTGAAATAGGGGATGAAAGTTAGTATGGAAATAACGTCATTTTTAAAGCAAGAAGCTTGAAACTTATTTTTTAGACTTTTGATTAGATATTAATAAATACGACATTCAAATTATGTATGAGTTTTGTTTTCAAAATAATTAGCCTAAATAATTTAAAATGCTGCCGAAAGTCACTATTCCGCGCGGACGTAGTCGCGGGCACAGCTAGTTCTCTAAATGTTAAGATAGACAAACGGTCTCTGAGGAGCTCTTGGCTAAAAAATTATAGACACATCATGTAAAACACTAGTCTTAGGCTGCACCCGGTTAGACTGGAAGTCGACTCTGACATAGTTGTGCTAAAAGGCTAAGTAGATGACCTTGATGACATCCTCTGTAAGCATAGCTTGACCTTCGAGATTGACCCGTGTGACCTTTATTAATAGCCATGAATTTATCCCTATTGCTAATCTATGTATTTATCTGAAAACCTTCTATTATATTTTGTGAGTCGAAATCACATCTTAAGGTACTTGTACTCGTACCAACTGCTACTCGTACAACTCAGAACAAAAATCTAGCTTCCAGGTTGCACCTGTAATTGACAGAATAAAATATGATAATATTCAAAAGTGCGGGTTTACTCGGATCTCGGGTTGTGGAGCAGTTGAATCAATTGCCGCCTCGTGGCTAACGGGCCACGAAAGGCGATAAGCTAAACTTACGACGTCTTTTGTATTCAACTGTACTTTTATTTAGATCTTTGGGTTTTAGATTTTTAAATGAATGTGCTGAGTTACGTAGATTTTTATTCTGTATGTAATAATGTAACTCTGTAACTTACATTATTGTATCTGATCACGATTTTTTTCCACAATTATTGAATGTAAATAAAAAAAATGTGTATGTCGTTTCTTTTGCAAAAATGACGTCCTTTACTTAAGTAGAGAAGAGTCTTCAGTGATTTAAATTGATTGATTGATTTAAATTTGACCTTAAATCTCGTTTCCCAATGGGGTGATGACAATCTGATCAAATTCAACGCTCTGAAAACACAGGCTTGTCTTTTAAGCACTAAAAGGAGCCCTTTTGAATTGACCCCTACTTTTCGAAGTACATATGTGCCAGCTACCAATCACCTGGAGCTTTTGGGCATGGAGTTGACGTCAGACCTCAACTTCGGCTCAACCATCGAGTCCAGAGCTCAGACTGCAGCAAAAAAGCTGGGAATCCTACACAAGGTGAGGCGGTACTTCACGCCTGGACAGCTTCTAAATCTGTATAAAGCACAGGTCCGTTCCTGCGTGGAGTATTGCAGCCACTAGCGGGATGACTCTGCAAAGTACCAACTTGCTGCATTGGACTCGATCGAGCGCAGAGCTAAAAGGCTTATAGGCGACGAGGTGCTGGTGGACAAGCTTCATAGCCTGGCTCATCGGCGAACCGTTGCTTGCCTGTCGGTTTTCCACAGATTGTACTTCGGGGAGTGTGCGCAGGAGCTCCATGACCTGATTCTACCATCTCCCTTTCACTACCGGTCTACCAGACGCACGGCTGGGTACCACCCACACTTGGTTGATATACCGTCTTGTCGTACCAAGCGCTTCTCCTCCACATTTATTGCGCGCACAGCCAAGCTGTGGAATTCTCTGCCGGCTTCTGTGTTCCCTGCCACTTATGACCTTTTAGCCTTTAAAGCACGAGTAAACAGGCATCTTCTGGGCTCGCTTGTTCCATCGTAAACCTCATCTATTACTTACCATCAGGTGAGGTTTAGGTCAAGAGTGTGCCCATCAGTAATAAAAAAATGAAATCCTGCTCATATTGCCTGAGTGTTGCTCATTAGTATACGTAGATACACATCATTCTGTTATGTTACTATTTTAAGTTCGCTTTACATTCTTTCCAGATGTTGCTGAATATAAACTGTACAAAATATACACGAAGCAACTTTTTCCATGTATTCTACGAGGTCTTCCGATAGTAATTTGAATAATACGATGTAATATTGTTAGGTATCGTATCGATCACGCAACCGCGTACCCTTTTGATGCAAGCAACCAGCTACGGAGGCACCGTATACCAACTAGTCACGGAAACCAATAACATATTCGTTTGAATGTTAGTAGGTATTCATAAAATATGATCAGTTGTATTGGAGTTAATAAGTGATCACGCTACGGAAAGAACTGTATTGACTTTTACTAGTCGGTTCGGATCATATTTTGAGTAAACTTTTTGATAGCATGGTAATAAATAATCGCAAAATTAGACAGGGTAGATAGAAGGCGTTTTTAGTTTGGGCTTATAAAATGATCTGCAAACAATTCTGTAACATAAAAGGCGAAATAATATTTCACTTTTTCAAATTCATTCAACAAAGTTACCAAATCTATACCAAAGTAGCAAAATATATAGCGTAAAGAGTTATATCTATTCTTAACAAATGTTGCCCTCGAGATTTTCAATTTTGATTTTTGTTTGCGTAGGTATATAATTGAAAATCTCGAGGGCACAATTTGTTAAGATTATAACTCTTTACGTTACATAGATAATTTCATGAATAATATGGTTTTAGTATTTCAATCAGTTAGTATACTACTTTGTTAAATCCGATGATTTTTAAGCTGATGCTTTTACGTCACGTAAAAATATTGTGTAACAACGATTCAAAATCTATACACTAACACAAACTAACTCCGAACACAACAGCATACATACCCACGAAAATGGCGTCTCCTATTCTGTTATCAAGTCCGCATTAGAGCGAAGAATTTCATTTCACAGCTTTTATAACTATTCAACATAATGCGTGTAAGAGAACCTTTCGGAGAGCACGGGGTATCGGCAGGAAGTCCTGCCGGGCACAGGGTCATTAGCCAAAAATAGGGTCATTAGCCAAAAATAAACGATCACACTGTGAAATGGTGAAAATTTTTGCTTATATTACGACTTTTTTCGGGTTTAGCTGACTTTTTGGTGTTAGAATTCCATTACTTTGATGTTTAAGTGTGCCTTTGTGCGGTGCAGTTTTTTGCTTATATGTATTTAGGGTTGCCTACCTAAGGCAGGCAGGTTGTGTTAGATTTAGTTGTCCATATATTCGAATTTTTCGACCGTAGTGACCGAACTTTAAATTCCTGTATTTATTATTTTAATATAGACTAATCTTAAACACTGCTCTAGATCCCTGTTGTAACAGAGATTCCATTAACAAGTAATAAAGAATCGGTTTATATGTCGGTCACGGAAGACGTAGGTACGTTTAAATTTACTCAACACTGCTTTTTAGGGTTCCGTAGCCGAATGGCAAAAAAACAGAACCCTTATAGTTTCGTCATGTCTGTCTGTCTGTCTGTCTGTCCGTCCGTCCATCCGTCCGTCTGTATGTCACAGCCATTTTATTCCGAAACTATTAGGACTATACATGTGAAACTTGGTAGGTAGGTGTATTCTGTAAACCGCTTTCCAGTTAAAAAAAAATAATTTAAAAATATTTAAAATAAAGGCGGCTTTCCGTACATGGAAATAAAACTGAAAATATTTTTTTTTTTCATGAAACCTATGCGTGTGTGATATTTATAGACAGGTCTTTAAAAATGACATTGAGTTTTCTAAAACCACTTTTTCATAAAGTTAATCGTTTAAAAGATATACGCCTCCAAAGTGGTAAAACTTCCTATCTTGGACTATGCTAATGCCAGCTATCTTGATTTGACCCAAGACCAATTCGACAAGCAAGAGCGACTTCAAAATCTCTGTATTAGGTTTATATTTGGCTTGCGCAAATATGACCATGTTTCTGAATTTCGTACAAAGCTCAAATGGCTTCCTATTAGATTTCGCCGGAATATTCATTTACTTTCTCTGCTTTATATTGTGCTATTTAATCTTTTCACTCCTTTTTATCTTAAAAATCGTTTTCGGTTTCTCTGTGACACACATTCAAGGTCCTTGAGATCATCGGAAAATTTAGAGCTAAGTATCCGTATGCATTTATTTATTTATTTATTAAAACTTTATGCAACACAAAAATTACAAAGGCGGACTTAATGCCATAGGCATTCTCTACATTCCACTTCTTTCTTCGATGAATCTTTCACTATACAAGCGGCCTGCTTGTGGAATGCATTACCCCTATGGGTAATGCATTGCAACTTAGACAATGTTTGAGCACGCCTCACATCTATATGTGAGGCGTGCTCAAACATTGTCTAAGTTCAAAAGAATGGTGAAGGAGCATTACCTCTCACTATAATTTTTTCCCTTTAGAGAAAGCTCTATTATGAATTTGATATGTATTAGTATATATTTATATATTATATTTTGTGGTATGTATTTTATATTATGATGTTTGGTTAGTATTATGTATGATGTTGTACACTGACAGCCCTAAATCTATCTCCTTTAATTTCTGTCCGTACCATTGTACACTAGTTTTATTATTTGTATCCTTATGTGTATTGTAAGGTTTACAATAAAGTATGTAATAAATAAATAAAATAAAATGTTCTAACTTCTATAATAATGGAGTGAAAAATCTAAAAAAAAATACTTGCTGTAGATGTTAATATAAACTTTCAACCAAAATTTGTTTGAACGAGATCGAGTTAGCAGTTTTTGAGATACAGCATATTTTATAAAACCGCAAATATAACTTTGTAATTCATACAAACACTATGAAAAACAAAGTTATTTGGCGTAGTTGTAAAAAATGTAAATAAGCTGGTTTTAAGAAATTTGGAAGGTTTTTTTTTGGTCAAATAAATATACATATTATATTATTATAGTTACTACGGAACCCTTCATGGGCGAGTCTGACTCGCACTTTGCCAATTTTATGAAGCTTTTCTTGTTTAACTCAAAAATATCAATTTTTGACTTGGGTAATTCTCATCCCATGAAAGCGATATGTTGTACACAATAAATAGCATTTGACGCTGAACCTTCCACAATGATTTAAAAATAACTTAAAAAAATAAAGAGCATATTTAGAGTTTTATTTTAAAAGTCGTATTATTGTACAAATAAAATAAAGAAAACCGTTGTAGCTTAAAAATACACCTTGATTTGCTCAGAACAAAGCTAGAAACATTGTTGAAACAAATCATATTCTCCATTTTCCCCATTGGAACGCGAAGATAAAAAGCTTACTCATTCATTTTTCTCGGCTCCTATCAGCAAACACACAGACATAATTATAACATTTTATATTTTTAGTATTGCGTTTTGTTTCTGGCTCTTGCAAAATAATGTTCTTGCAGATATTATGATTTTTACTTTAGTACTGACTATTATATTCTACTTAATACAAATCTCGATTTAGTAGGTTATTAAATAACAATATAATGGATATCGTGTTATGAAAATAAGTTTAACAAAGAATTAAATGAAGTAAGAGAATTCCTATAAATACAGGGATGTTTATACATATAAATGAGGTTTTGAGAAATCATTAAAACGTAACCGGCTTGCGTTTTAGACAAAACTGTGAATGTCAACGAAGCGAAAAGGGTGGCTTATAATAGTAGAATGTATTTGGGGAAAAGGCTATGTATGGGAGTTGTAGCAAAACCGTTTGTCAAATATTTCAAAATGATTGACAGGAGCTACACACTGGAGCATTACTCGTTTTATGATAATCGAAAGTAACTTAATTTTCTAGGGGTGAAAATAATCAAATGTCTCCTCTCGCTCTAGATTAAGTGAAAGTGAGTGTCAGATATTTACTGACTAAAAGCCCTCCCTGTTTCCTCAATTGTCCTCGCATGCGGGGCTGCGGAATTTCGAATATTCTTGCGAACCCATTAAAAGTAATTTCTATGGATTTAGGATTAAATATGAATGTAAACGGAGCAAAAAGAGTAGATACGTAAAAAGTGACGAATAATTGACATAAGTGTACTTATTTTATTAATAATAATGAAAATTTGTTATCTAATACGTGCATATTAAATCAAAGTTACAAGTATGTTTATACAATATGGCTGTTTATACATTTTTTTTTTTTTTTTTTAGCGTGGTAAAATTATCAAATAAGTCCTCCCACTCCGGGCAGGGTGGGAGGGACTGTCAGACTTTTACTGACTAAAATCCACGGTGTTCCTTCAATAACCCTTTACATACCGGGGCCACGGTAACGGGATGAGTCCCACGACCCCGGCGGGCTTCGGCCCTCTGCAGAGGGGGCCTCGTCATGTTGCTGACGCTCTTTGAGGCGCGCGTGGAACACGACGCGCCGTCGACCCGGGCATGGTCCATGGTCGGACAGCGAGTTGCCCTTTACTCGCTGTCCGCATGCCCGCGCCTACGGTGGCCGGAGATCGTCGGCCGACGTCCGACGCCGTGGGCGTCTACCACTGCGGCTGGGCTGGAGGGAGGACGCCATCCTCTCCCTCACGCGGCCCGCCTCCTCCTTCGCAAGCATGACTGCTTCGCAGAAGGAGGCGACCGCTTCCCACTCCCTCTCGCCCCGCAGCATGGCCTCGACCAAGGCCGGGCGCGAGAGGTCTCCGCCTATTGTCGCCGTGAGGACACGTCGGTGCTCTGCCCAAGCTGGGCAGTCCTGCACCGTGTGCTCGACTGTGTCCTCAGGGCGGGCTGTTTATACATAGTGAAATTTTTAGTCAAAATTATTGTTAATTCAAATCATTGACTCTGTTAACCAAAATGATAGGTAGTCAATCCTATACATTTTTGACGTTCTAACAACTGCCTTTTCCTAGCAATTACTTAAAGTAACTCGCGTGCAAGTTCGTATACATTGCGAGTTTCGATTTAGCGATTGAACGCATTATATTGCGATAGTCCGCAATGTAAAGAGCCTCAGTATTTCGTACGGAGAAGAATCATAGCGTATCCAAGTTCCCGTTCTATTTTATACAAACTTGCTTTTCAAATAGTTTTTTAGACATTTCGCCGTAAAGAAAACGATTGTTATTCTTTTAGTTTTTGGCATCGCATAGGTTCTTCATGATCAGATATTATTGTGCAGCTTTTTGCGTTATGCAATATTCTAGCGTTATTTCCCTGTGTGTAGTATGTATTATTCAAATTAATTTTCTTTGGAAGTTAGAACGGAGACGGCTTTGGATTCGTAATAACGTGGAATCTTTTTGACGTTATGTAAATTTCTCTGAATATAATTCACATGGTATAAATATGTTGTAAGGGATTTAGGTTGCAGAAAGAGCGTGAAATTTGTGTCCTCCTCCTTGCATCGTATTCCTCAGTATTGAGGGTCGTGACCTCCCTTCTACATCACTTTCTCACGTACGATGGTTTTCTAACAGTTTCTGTCTCTGGTGGTGTGGAAGGCGTTGTGTAGAGTCGAATGCGGTGCGGATCTGATCAGACCAACGTATTAGGCTGTGTCTACGAGGGCTTTTCCTGTCTACTTTGCCGGACACAATGAGTTTCCACCCGTTGCCACCTTCATTCCTAGCAGTATCGACAAGGGTTTTAAATAAATAATACATAGAATGTGGTCTTTAGGGAGGTTATTGTAACGGGGGTGTGTGTTTACTCCAGAATTTCAATATAAACGTGATAGGTTTTATACTTTGTATATTATTATATTTACATTTATGGAAGATTAATCTAATTATATTTTTCAAGTTAAAACTATATCAAGCTTGGCTATGCTGGCAGCGTCCCAGCCTGCTCTAAATTGTAATGGGGGCGTGTGTGTAATCGGGAATTTCAATATAAACACGTTAGGTTTTATACTTTGTATATTATTATGTTCACATTTATGGAAGGTTAATCTAATTATATTTTTCAAGATAAAACGATGTCGAGCTTGCTATGCTGGCGGCGTCCCAGCCAGCTCTGTCTATTTCTTAAAACAATTTCTTCGCATGTCAAACACTGCGGTCTAAATTCAAACTGTACCAGCCAGTACGATGGGCTGACCGCTCGCATAGCAGAACTCCACATTCGGAGCCGGCTGGGACGCCACCATCATAGCAAGCTCGATATCGTTTTAACTTGAAAAATATAGTTAGATTAACCTTCCATAAATGTGAATACAACGTGTAACGGAAACCCCTTATCTATCCAAAAGGACTGAAGACAACATCTGGTATGGAGTCTCTATGCAAAGCTTCAGCTCAAAATAAGTGACTCACAGAATTGGCACCAAATTATCGGTTTCATATGTTTCTTGAATACCAATAATAACAAACGTGTCACAGCACTATGAGGGTCATCACTTTCCACGTCACTTGCCAATAAAACGATAATTCTCGTCGTTCTTCTTAATTTGAAAAATTCGGCCTCTGGTATTAATGTATTGAAATTTCTAATAAGCTCCACACATGTAGACATAGGATTACAAATCCCTTGCTATAACATTTGTTATCATCTAAAGAAGCCGTGCACTCGGTATGTATATACCCTTTAAATTACACGTTGTATAATAATATACAAAGTAAGAACCTATCGCGTTTATATTGAAATTCTCAAGTACACACGCCCCCGTTACACTATCGTCATCTGTTTAGCCTTTTCCCAACTATATCTGGGTCTTCCAGTCTAAAGCTTTGGTTTCCTAGGATAGCGGTGCCGTCAAATAGCGGCCGTAATACAGCGGTGAATGACGTCACTAGAACGTTGTCTATGTAAACAAAATGGCGCGGTTTCCTAGAGAGCGGTAACTGACACCGTAACGTCAAAAAGCGGTGCCGCCCTTGGTGCCGCCATTCAGATGACGGCCGTCTTGTCGGTGTCAGATGGTTTCGTGAACGTTTCCAAAGAGAATGTAAGACACCAGATTGCGATGAAGCAGACAGTGTGATAAAACGGCCGTGGAACTTTCCACATGTCGTCACCGTAAAGACGGCCGTCTTTTTGCGTCCGTAATATTACGGCCGCTATATGACGGAACCGCTTTCCAAGGAAAACAAAGCTTTACCGGATGTAGCAAAGCACTAGTGGTTTACATGGAGTGACTGTCTATCTAACATACACTACCTGGTAGCAGGGTAACACGATACCCTTTGGCAGCCTGGTCCAAGGGCTTAACTTACTTTCCGAGGTATGAAGGAATCTCGATGTGGTAAAATCGTTACCCATCCACGGACCAACATTGCTTGACTTTGAAAATCGAGCATTATTTAGATACGAGCTCCTCGTCTCGTCATCATGGTCTTCAGGGAGGCATAAAGTTTAAATCATAACCGTTAAAGTAACAATCTTAACCAGATATTGTTTACTTACTGTGTGTATTAATCTACTTCATCTTAGCAAAATCTAAAAAAAACATGAGTAAAAAATTAGTGATTACTGAGAGTTAGATTTACTAAGTTAGTTAGAGACTTAGAGACACTGAGTACACTAATTTTTACCCGACTGCAAAGGAAGGGTTATGTTATTCGCGCGTATCTTGTATGTATGTATGTTTGTAATATTCTTTATTACCTCATATCTCCAGAACTGCTGAATGGATTCACATAATTGAGGTATTAGATTAGACATATTGTTAGATTCGTCTTAGCAGCCCAAGTATTCTTAGATAGGCTACATTTGAAAAAATGAAACATGGCGGCTGTGCGAAGCCATTATACATAATGAAAAAAAAATTTTTTTTCGTGTACTGCAATATGGGTATTAAATTAAAGGGCTTAACACAAGGATTAAAAAAAGGAACATCATCCTTTATCATTAGTGTAACACTAGCAAAAATAATACAAAGAGAAAGTTTAAAAATATGGACTTTGCTCTTTCACTTTCTGAATCCGGTGGGGTGCCATTGTGACACGACCGGGAAAACTATAAAAATGTTAATTAATATTTTAACTAAAATGTTGAAAAAAAAAGTTGTTTAATAAATCTAAAAAACCCGACTGCTCAACTGAAATGCAAGAAACAAGCACATTTTTATATTAAAAAGCGACAAGAAGGCGGACCCATCTCATTAAAAAAATAGTTCAATTGGGTCCTGCCTGATTTTTTAAACAACTTTTTTTTCTACTTGTTGTCACTCTGTCAATAACTTGTTCTTTGGGATATCTTAAAGAATAACTGAAGGAACAGGGTGGAATATCTTAAAGAATAAAGCTGGAATTAATACGTATCCTAGTTAATGGTGCCTTGGAGGTCTAAAGAAATTAAGTCCTTCGCCACAGTAGGGTAAAAAGGGCTTCATAGTGAAATAGAAAGAAATATATCGGATATTTGTAGTTTAACAGAGTTATTGTCAGTGCTTACATAGTTGAATGTTATTTATTTATGGTTTTCAAAGTATTTAGGATCGCTTACAACGATAATGGGTTTGAAATTATTTTGCCTAATTTCTAGGGCACATACCTACGGAACCCTTGAATGAGCTGGACTCAGCAAAAACTTGTCTTATACATCATTAACACACATCACTGAAAACAAAAAAGGGTTCATTGGACACAAAATAATCAAGGTGAAATTTCAGTGTAAATTCCACACGTAAATATCAAGTACATATATTTAACATTCATCGAAAAAACCTCAAAAGTACTCGAAAATAAATACATTTCAGGAACAAACTTAAGAGATCATCAGTACAGAATTAAGGTACTTTATAATATGATATTTCAATTTCAAAAAATCCGGCTTTCTGTCTCTGGCATGAATAAATATTGTTTTTAAAACCGTGCTCTGTTTTTGGTGGAGTTCAAGTAACAGAGTAGCGAGGCTATGCCCACGTTGGTACATATATCATTTTTATCGGTCGCACTCGGGCCAACCGTTTATTCATTGCTTACCTATTGCATACGAGGCTCAGTGACGACTCTTGCTACCATTTGTTCGCGAGAAAGTATTTTTTGAACTTTTGAGTCTTACCTTAACTTAGCTTAATTTCACACGGTATCATAAATATAAGAATATGCTACGCTTAGGTATGCTACGCAAAAGTATGCTACGAAAAAGAATGCTACGCTGGAATATGCTACGAAAAATTATGTTGCATTTTTCGTAGCTGCTGCAACGCTTCGTAAGTTAAAATAACTAAGACTTAAATCTAAAGTCCAATAATTAAACCACTTCCCGTTATAACCTATATTAAGTTTGTAGACTATATATACCAAGTTAGTATAATCCAAGTTGGAACAAACCCGTATTAGTAACTCCTTACAACTTTGTAGCAAACCGCTACGCGGGCGACGTGGCACACTGTTTCCTTGTCTAAGTAAACTAGCGGATTTTATTCGCTCGGATTTAGATTTTTAAATAAGTTTTAAGTATTTAAAGTGTAGTATTAAATGTATTAATTTGCTTTAGCGTCGTTCCAGAAATGGTTCGATTTGTTTTCATATATACATAATTATAGAATGGCTTAGCTGAGACACTATAATTAAAATTGCTTTATCTTAAAACTAAACTGATCATCAACTCTTTTAAAATCTATAAGTACAAAACTATTGGTCAAAGTAAGTTTGTGTAGATTTTAAAAGAGTTTTTATTTCAGGGTAGTCAGCTGTTTCTGGCCTCATCTATTCTAAACTGCCGTAAAATTAGTGTCGTGTAAAAGCGTTATATGAAGCTATTTACAAAATATATATCATTTATTGATGCCACGGATTTACGGTTTTTTTTTGCATTGTGTGGTAATACTCGTTACAAACTCACTGCAGACCCATTTGTAATTCCTGGTACGGCCTAACTGGGTACCAATCGCACGTTTAAGTGAGACCGTATTTCTTTTTTAGAAAACGCCGTTTAGTCAACTATGTATTGAAGATGAATGTTTATCGGTTTAACATTCGTTCTGAAAAAGGTACCACAGTGATTTATTGATCACTACAAACATCAGCTGTTGAGATATTGTGCTTTCTCAAATTAGACCCTATTTTTTACTAGGACCGCAGTGTGAAATATTGGTGCTTGTACCTCGAAAGAGTTAAACGGGTGATTACGTTCGGTGGTTTTGTTTCAGTGTAAGAAATACACTGGTTGAGTTATTGGTGGTATGAGAAATAACTTGAGAATATTTCTTATTACGAAACAGACGTCTGATTTGTGACTTACATAGTTTTCATGTTTTTTTTTTTTATAAAGAAAACTAGCAGTATCGACACATTTCAGCTGGATTGATAATTATTCTGCTAAAATCATATCAACATTCACTGTGAGTTGTCATTTGTTTCTCCAGCCATCGCAGGCGTGTAAGGCCTGAGTCCACGGTAAGTCGTGTTCCATGCGCGCCTCTAAGAGTAGTCAGCTGCATTGATGAGGCCCGATAGGAATGGACTCAAAAAAAGGTGTCACCGGTATTGTTTTTGTCGAATATCAACGTTTAATATTTACAGATCAATCAAACCTTCAAATCTTTCCTACCTACGTTTAGGTTGGCTTGTTCTGTAACCTAATACAGGCGGGTTCTAGTAATTTACATGAAGCAACTGCTTACATGAACGTCTCAACCGAGCAACGGACAAACAGGGCATTTCTTGATAATGCTGGTGTTACCTGTATTGTCGCTACTTACTTTGCTACTTACTACTATTAAAGATAAATAAATAAATAAATAATATTCCACAAATTTTTCACACAACGCCATCTAGTCCCTAACTAAGCAGAGCTTGTGGTATGGGTACTAGACAACTGATAAACATACATATATATTTCTAAATACATACATATTATAGATAAATTACACCCAGACAAAGAACAAATGACCGTGCTCATCACACAAACATTTGTCCTAGGTGGGAATCGAACCCACGACCTTGAGCACAGCAGTCAGGGCCACTGACCACTATACCAACGGACCTGTCAGACTATGTCACACTATTAAAGATATCCTTCAAACTATGGTCAAATGTGTTTTCCTAGGAACGAAGTAGTTGGCTTGTAACAGGTCGTAGATAGGTATCCATGTTCCAACGTTCCCAAAGACGACGAGAGAGCGCATATGTATGTTTAGGCACAAAACTATAATAAAAAGGTACAGAGACGGAACCTACGTGTATTGATTCTATACTAATTGGTAAATAAGATATAAAGGCTGTTTACGAGTTTGTATTTGAGATCACAAGCTCGTGGCTAAATTATTGCAGCCAAACGGTGTGATCTTCAAGGTCAAGCACACCTGTTTTTTGGTGGGAAAATCATCAAATACTTCTCCCAAAAACCCAACTGGTTACTACAGTTGCCCTTACGTTTTGGGACCGTAGTATTTCCTGCAACCCGGGCAGGCAGGTCAAGCACCTCTTCGGTAACCATCTTACCAAATCAAGATCACTAAGCACGTTGTTAACTCAAAATAGTCAAATCAGAATTCCACCCTAAAACTCTTGATTTCAAACAGACAGCTCAAAGAAATAATTACCCAGGAAAAAAGCACTGTGCCGTCCAAAAACTGCTTCATATTAAATGCGCATCGCAACACTAATCAGAACATACATCGCGTGAGCACTACCGCCTGATACGTTACACTGCGCCTCGAATAAATAGAGGCTGTACCAATAATTAATGATTACCAGTAAGTAGTACTAGGAACCGATGCCAGGCAGCGTGGCATCGAAGAGGATGATTAAAAACTTATTTTAGACATTGGGTTGCACGTGTTGTAAATACTGTGCACGTATTATTTTCTTTCAATATTGTGTCGATACTGTCGTGCCATCCCATCTTCTCAGTTCATCATGTTGTGCTGGTGCTCCCGCTACGGCCTTAACCTTAAGCGACGTAAATATAGTCATCTCGGTGATAACTATATTTTTGAGCCTTTTGGGGTCGAAACTCTCGGACCATGGGGCCCGTGTGCTCACAGCCTTTTTAAAGACATATCGAAAAGGCTCGTTGACGCTTCCCGCGACCCAAGGGCTGGCTATTTCTTTGGTCAACGGCTAAGCATTGCCATACAACGAGGCAATGAAGCCAGTTTCTTGGGTACGTTGCCAGCCGACAGCGTTGAGGATCAATTTTTTGATGCTTTATTCTAGTTTGTATTTTAAGTATTTTAGTACATAATTATGTATATTTGCTGAAATAGATGTTTTTCCATAAAAAATAATTGTAGAATAGAATGTTATCCTTACGAATCATTAGGGATAAAATAATAATAATTCAGCCTATTAAGTACCCATGGCTGGGACACAAGCCTATGAGAGGGCATGGGCTGTAATCCATCAACGCCGCGAGCCGGTTTTGGTGGATGTCACATGTCTTCTGATTTTTGGTCCCAAGACATTTTTCCTAAAGATGTTTTCCATCAGCAATTTGAGAGTAGTAAGAGCTCTCAACACCAGTGACGGGGCCTCATAAGGCCTTTGCCTGCCGGGGTTTGCGGGAAAGTTCTATCGAGATACCGCGGCCCCGGAACTTTAGGGCAGCCGAAGGAACAGGGTGGGTTTTTAGTCAGTAGAAGTCTGACACACCCTTCCGCTTAACTCAGAGCGGAAGAAGTCATTCGATGATTTTCCGACCCAGAAAAAAGAAGTAGTGATGATATAAATTACACAAAGTAATGTGTTAACTAGGTTCGAATCCACGACCTGCAACGCGTAAGTTAAGTCTGTTACCATTTGGCCACCACTGCTCTCTAATTCATTAGGGATACTTAACTAAAATACGCAGTACATTTAGTACATATGCTTATAAGAGGAGCTTGTGGCTAAAAACACATAGGTCGGTCTTAATCAACGCTTGCCGAGAACGACCCCGTCAAGCGTTGAAGATAATTATAAAAACTTTTTACCAAAAAATTAAACCGACTTCCAAAAAACACTGCAAAGTGAAAAATAACTTTAATTTCGGTAGTCGGTGTCTTTAGTTTTGTATTTTCGTTTTTGGCACCGACTTCCGAAATTAAAGTTATTTTTCACTTTGCAGTGTTTTTTGGAAGTCGGTTTAATTTTTTTGTAATAAGTTTTTAGTAGTTCCAGTGGCCATCTGTGGTCTTCATCATCAGGTCCTCTTCACAAATGGTGCTTTTCGAATGCAACTACACAAGTTACTATAAAAAATACTCAAATCACTATAGGTGTGCCTATAATATTTGAAGTGTTCCCTCGATTTCTCCAGGATCCCATCATCAGATCCTGGTTTGGTGGCAATGGGACCATTTTCAAAGTATACAAAAACAAATGTAGTTATTTCTTAAAAAAAAAATTGTATTTACTTTTTTAAATTTTATTGTTCTTTTTTTTTGTTTCCATATTCAGTTCTATTTTATAGTCTATAATTATGTACTTTTCTGTATAATGTTATAAAATTTAATTAATACGTAAGTGATGATGATCCCCTTATAAGTGACAAATTCACTCTAGACCTTAAGTTTGATTGTTACAGTACCTCATAAAATATATTAGTGAATAAGTCGTTGGAGTGCCTTAAATAAACAAACATCGATATGTTTATTTATTTAAGGCACTTTCCTCCTTGCCTTCGGAAAGTACGTCAAGCCGTTGCTGCCAGCTGAAAGTACATCTTTGGTAGTCGTTATGGGATGTTAGAAGCCAAAATATGACTAAGTAACATACTCTCAGTAAAAGTCAGTGCATCAAGTCCGAAACATATAAGATTAGTCGCGTGATATTTCGTTGTTTTTCTCGAAATAACCTTATTGGTATACTAGCTTCCGCCCGCGATTTCGTTCGCGTGGAAGGGGTTTCCCGCCTAAATCCCGATCCCGTAGGAACTTCGGGATAAAAACGAAAAACGTCCCAGGGTCCTAAACTATTCCCATGCCACATTTCATCTAAATCGGTTCAGCGGTTTAGGCGTGATAAGGTAACACACAGACAGACAGAGTTACTTTCAGATTTAATAATATTAGTATGGATTGTATGTATGTTTACGTTGAAGTTCCGACTTTTGCTTTCATCTTCGTTAGCGTGAAAATAATCCCCACGGGAATCGTTTTTGCCATTTAAAACTATTTGATGCCACTTTCATACAAATCTGTTCAGTTATATTTGCGTGATTTAGTAACAAACATTCATATATCAAAACATTCGCCTATAGATACGAGTATATTGTACGAGTATTTGCTGAACTGCTATAAGATCTTATTTCTAGGAAATATAAAACGTCGCTAACGTTTTCTTCCTACAATAACGATACTGTCATGCTCTAATCACCTTATAAAATGGTTTCATACCGAGACGATACAAAAGACATCCCGACCTCATTCCTGGTGACATTTTGTCAGCTAAAAACGGGACGCATGCTAACTACGGTTCAGTTTGCGTCGTACTGCAGTAGACTTTACATATGTATACCTTCTACATATGTATGTGCGGGGAAATTCAAAGCGTGAACTATTTAATCAACTCATGAAATATGCATTCGCCGAAATTCTGGCTGGGCCCGTCCATCAGCAGGAGGCCTTATCGACGACGGCGCTTATCATCAACAGGTCCCACTACCAACTCGTGTGCTGTTATCTCTTGCTACAAATAGTCACGACTACATTACTGGCAAGGAGCCCTAACTACGACCTAAATGTTTATAGAAATTCAGCTGTATTTTTGAGTGTGTAGAGTTTGTTTTTGTGGGGTGCCAGGTCACTGGTGTGGTGCATAATCACGGATAAACGCATTGTCACAGTGTATTACGGGGCCGCTCGCCTAATGCGCCTAATTCACGACAATGTAGACAAGTCGTTTGCAACTATACTTGTTATTATTTCAATTTGAGTGTGTTTACTAAATTTTGTTGTGGCACCCGGTGTAATGGCGGCGCTCGCTTTGTTTTAATGACGTAATTTCAAGTGTTTTTCACATTTTTGGGGCTAAAACAAAGCTTTGTTGTTCTGTATAGTAAGGTTTTAGGTTCCAAATGAATGAAATAATGGTATATGTGTACATTTGTGTGGAATTTTTCATGTTATGGTAGAAAAAGTGGAGTACATATTACAATTTTATACTCTGTTGTTAGCGCATGCCTGTAGGTTTAAGCCGTTTAACATTGTTGGTTACATATGATAAATTATCATAAATTCCTTAATCAAATATAATATAAAATTTAAGTACTGACATTAGTATATTATCTCCTTTATTTTCAATACATACATATAAATAAAATTTTTAGTATATTCATTATTAAAATAGGAAAATAGTGCTGTATGCTTCATTTGAGAAAAATATGTGTCATTGAAGCTGAGGTAGAATAGGAATGTGAGGCTTACCTCACATGCGGTTTGGTTGCAAGGTGCTGTCATAAAAAAATATATAAGGGTAGAAATAAAAAAATCAGTCTTATCGCTAGAAGCCCTCTTTTACAGAAAACCTTCGGATAGATTTCACACAGGAGAAAATAAATATGCGGGTAGCCCATGGTATACTATTTACTTAGGTATATACAATACAAAATTAATAAGCTAAGACGTATTGATAATAACAAATTAATGAGTGAGATAGAGATCTCTTACCATGTTTTAAAAGGTAAAAAGGGTTTGCGCTCGTCTTAATTACACGAGTAAGGGATTCCACAGCTGTACAGCTTGAGCCGCAAACGATTTACCTAAGAAATTGGTATTGGCCTCAAGTTTTTTAATGAACTCAGAGATTTTGCATGTGTACCCAAAGGGTAAAACAGGACGCTATCACTAAGACTCCACTGACCGTCCATATGTTGTCTGCCCGTCTGTCACCAGGCTGTATCTCATGAGCCGTGATAGTTAGACAGTTGAAATTTTTACAGATGATGTATTTCTTTTTCTTGATATTGATAACGGCAACAGGTAGACACTTGAAATATTCACAAAATATTTAGTTAATAAAGTGAATATTCACTTTAAAAATAAGTAATTAAATTAAAACAAATATTTAAGGGAGGCTTCCATACAACAGACATGATTTTTTTTGCCGTTTTTATAGATAATGGTACGGAACATTTCGTGCGCGAGTCCGACTCACACTTGGGCGGTTTTTTTAAGATACATACATATTGTAACAACATAATTGTAAGAAACTTTTTTACTAACCGTGTTTTGTCTCTGTAGGAGAGGCAAGATGCCAAACATCTTAACATTAAAGAAAAAAACTAAATGCAATAGCCAGTTATTGAGCAATCATTATGAGACTGCACCAACTAGATTGTCACCATAGAAACAGCTATACTATACTAACATAATACTCAAGAACATCTCGACTTCCTACAAAGTAAAAAGAAAATGAAAACTTACAACTACCCATTACCTACTCCGCAATATTATCGTTATTGCGCGTCGTGTCATTGACACCTCATAACTGTGGTTTTATTTATAAAATGAGAAAGAATTTTCTACATTATACAGTACTTTGTACACAATAGTAGTAGATTAGACGTGCCCTAATGACACGAGGATCGGCATGAAGAGAAGAAGGTTATGTGTGAATCATGTTTTCTAAATGCTAGCCCATAATTGCATACATAAGTTATGTACATAAAGGATATGACTTTATACATAACTAGGGGATGCCCGCGATTTTATACGCATCTTAATTTATCTTTCCCGCGTGATGATTTTCCGGCAGCATAAAGTAGACTATGTACTGTTGCATCTGATATTCTAACTTTGTGACCAATTTCATCTAGATCATATTAGCCATTATGGCGTCATTTAGTAACAATCATCGATTCATATGTATATTTAAAGTTTCGCATATACATATGTATGTCATTTTAGTACAGCGCTTATAGATGTACCTATGTATATCACTTGTTTGTATATCGAATGGGCTTTGTCGTCCAACTTAAGATTTGTTTTAGAAGATCGAAACATGTATACGATGAATACGTACAAAGAAGTCATATACATACGTCCTAAATTAATTAGTATTCCAATAATGGACATTGAATGTCCTCAATACAGCAATAATAAACTACTTGCCATTACTAAGAACATCTTCAAATGCATTCACAGGCCCGTTGGTATAGTGGTCAGTGGCCCTGACTGCTGTGCTCAAGGTCGTGGGTTCGATTCCCACCTAGGACAAATGTTTGTGTGATGAGCACGGTCATTTGTTCTTTGTCTGGGTGTAATTTATCTATAATATGTATGTATTTAGAAATATATATGTATGTTTATCAGTTGTCTAGTACCCATACCACAAGCTCTGCTTAGTTTGGGACTAGATGGCGTTGTGTGAAAAAGTTGTGGAATATTATTATTATTATTATTATTCAGTTCTGACAAGCCCCCGTAGAAATTCGCCACAATAGTTAGTTAGTTAGTTCTTGTATCTTCCAGGTTTCCATCAAATCCTCTACAGGTTCTTAAAAATAAAGAACAAAGATCTGCTATGCTTATTAGGTTGGCGATCTCTGCTATTTGCAATGAGCTTTAAAGGTTCTACAGACTAAGCGAACGAGCGAAGAATGCACGCTTGCTTTCGCTCATTTTTGTTTGTTTGCGGTCTATGTGAAGGTTGTCTATTACTATGTAAGTGTCACTCGCTTGAGGTTGCGGGAACATTCTAACGAAGTATCGCAGCTTCGGAATACAAAGGCAATAGAAGGAAACGGATATACCCCGAAAAAAAAATTGTTCGCTTACTTTAAACTCGTCAACTTCAACATTACAAAGATATTTAAAAAAAAGGCGGTGTTAATACTTCCCATGACTCAAGGATTGGCTATTACTTTGGTCAAATAATATTCCACAACTTTTTTTTTTTTTTTTCACACAACGCCATCTAGTCCCAAACTAAGCAGAGCTTGTGGTATGGGTACTAGACAACTGATAAACATACATATATATTTCTAAATACATACATATTATAGATAAATTACACCCAGACAAAGAACAAATGACCGTGCTCATCACACAAACATTATTTTGTCCTAGGTGGGAATCGAACCCACGACCTTGCGCACAGCAGTCAGGGCCACTGACCACTATACCAACGGGCCTGTCTAAAAAAAGGTCAAAGGCTAAGCATTGTCATACAATGTGGCAATACTTGAAGATTAATTTTAATTTGTAGTTTGATTTATTGAGATATTGCAAACGCATTCAATGCATGCTTTAAATAGTCGAGCCGACGAAGTTTTTGAACACGGTTTTTTTTTAATGGTTTTTTTTCTTTTTTATTACGGATGAGCCCGCTCTTGACCTCGATCTCGCTTCGATGGTAAGCGATAGATGAGGTCTACGATGTGACGAGCGAGCCCAGAATATGCCTATTTATTCTTGCTTTAAAGGCTGAAAGGTCATAATGACAGAAATGGCTGGGAACACAGAAGCCGGCAGAGAATTCCACAATTTTCTTTCTTACGGTCTCCTTTCGATTGTGAAAAGATACGATCAACGCGTTGCACATCGCACATCATGATACACTAGTAATTTTTAATTGTGGATTCAGTTCAGTTAGAGTTCTGAGAACTGAACATCTATACATTGTTAATCAGTTCCAAGACTTGCTGATTGATTGACAGGGTACAGCCCAAACCGCTGAAGGTACTAACGTGTTCGGTAGAATACATTCTGTGAATTTCTGTAGAGCATTTAAGGGTGGACCTTTGTTTTGTTTGTAGTTCATATGAAGGTTTTCGAAACAATACCTGAGTAGGTCTAATGGGTTAAGGCTTTTGTTATTTAGGTTTTGAATTTGATTTTCACTTATTAATGTACATAATAACTAGAAATTGAGTAATAATATTTATAGACATGATAGAATATGGATGTCATAATATTTATATTCAACGTCATCGGCTTAGCCGTTTTCTAATTATGTTGAGGTCAGCTTCCAGCCTAAATAAATTCAAGTAAGTAGTATTTATGAAATAATAATATTTATTTTGTAAATAGGTTATAAATAACACTTTTACACGTCATTTTTTTTGTAAATGTAAACTAGATGAGGCCAGTGTGTCCTAACTGACTACACTGAGAAGAAACACTGAAACAAACTCAGAGGTCAACGTCTCTTTTAAAGTCCATACAATCTGTAGTGATCAAATCATATGAGAGCCATGTAGGTTTATGTCTGTGGTGCCCTTTGAAGGACAGAATCACACAGATTTGAGCAAGCCCGTCCAAACAGTGCAAGCATTTGTCAAACATCGCGTAGCTCAACTTAGAACCTTAAGGAGCTGGAACGAACAATACCAAAGTTAGGACAGTTGGGTGGGCCGAATAAAGCACTCAAACTGCCAGACAGTGCGGTAATCTATACTAATATTATAAAGCGTAAAAGTTTGTTTGTATGCTTGAACGCGCTAATCTTCGAAAATACTGGGTGGATTTGGATGCAATTTGGTATGGAAGTAGCTTGAGGCTTGAGGAAGGTTATAGGCTACTTTTTACGTGACTGCAAAAAAGGAGAGTTATGTTTTTACCGTGATAGAATCCACGGGAGCAAAGCCCCGCGTGAGTACTAGTCTATTCATAATATTCCTTATGTGACTACCTAGTCTGACCTCCAGAACAGGTAATCACATAATCTAGTCACTACTTAGCTACTAGGTCGCTAAGTAACACGTTACCCTTTGGCAAGATTGGTGTCAGATTTTTTGACTTCTGACTAATCATAATAACTGATGTACAGACGCCAGCACATCAATCTACCCCAATCTGTCAAATTTTACCAATCGAACATTAACCTTCCACTATTGTGTTAAGGTTGGGAATCTATTAAAGAAATTTGACAGATTGAGGTAGGTTGATGTGCTGGTGTCTGTACAAATGACAGCCAGGACCAACGTATTAACTTTCCGAGGTACGGAGGAATCTGGATTATATGTTAAGATAGTCACCTATTCATGGAACTATCTCGGCGTATAGTATTGCTCAACTTTGAGGACCACGCGTGCGTAGCAAAGAGATCCTCCGTATTTCGTACTTCATATAGTGCGCACATTAAATGACTGATATGGTATACAGGGTGGCAGGGACATCGACGCACAAACGCTTACCACGGATTCGGTACATGATTCTAGACGCCCCTGTGTTGGAATTTTCCGTCGGCTTTTTCTTAATTTTTCAGGTTTTTTCAGCATTTTTTTTACTGAAAACTGTATAAAATCATTCTTTCTATCCAACCCAATGAGAATTTAATTAAAAAATTAAATTCACTTGTTTCACTTAAAACAGCAATGTAAATAAAACTCGAAAGGGCTACCTGATCAGCTGTTTTGCTAGAGTTAATTTGCGAGGTCAACACAGCTGATCAGGTAGCCCATCCGAGTTTCATTTACATTACTGTTTTAAGTGAAACAAGTGAATTTACTGTTTTTTTTGCAATGCAGGGGGGTCCAGAATCATGTACTGGATCCATGGTAAGCGGTTGCACGTCGATGTCCCTGCCACCCTGTATGTCTTTAAAAAAAATATAGGGCAACTTTAGAAGAACTAACTATACAGAATGTTCATGAGGGGTTTTAAGTAAAGTAAAAATGTATAGGAATTACCTCATAATATAAGTAACAAGTACTACTACTAGTAGTTCGTACGATCTGTTTACGCAGTAAGCTAAACAAATATTAACTTTCTTTTGAGACACCTGTACGAAGCCCTTAAATATGACAATACACTTATGAAACACTCTGTATACAGATTTTTAAGTACTTAATAATATTTTTGCAGAAATTTCTTATCCTGCTTTATATTTTTTTTATTTTATTTTATAACGAAACGTAAGCTCAATTTTTTCAGTAACTGCCCTTATCACGGAAGCCATAATAGGAGCCTGGTAGGAATCTAATAACTTACCTCACACATTTAAACATGTCAGACACGGCCTATTCAGTAGCTGTAACAGACCAAAGATTTATGACACATAGATATCTGACTAACAGAATCACTGTAACATTGTCAAGCGTTTACTCCTAACGTAATGCTCAATGGACTACGTTTAATTACGATACAATGTCCCAGATATATGAGGGTTTGCTACACATGTATTTGACAAATGTTCAAGCAATACCACCGATACGTCACCGGCAGAGTTAATGAATTTCTCCACTGTCGGGGTTTGGCAGGTAGTTCTGGTCGTGGGACAGGGCTAGTGTATATATAATTAAGGCATAACTTGATTTTTTTTTCACCATAATTATCAGATTTATGGAAAACGGTGTCATTGGCGACTACAAACGCTGTAGTGTTAATAAAAATAAACATTTTTATTTAAAAGTATAAAGAGTCTGTGTTTCCTGATAGCTATAACCTGGGGGTCTTTAAGTCAAGAGTGAATAGGTTAATTCCAGGTAAGCGTGATTCATCTTCGACCACATCATCACTTGCCATCAGGTGAGATGGTGGTCAAACGCGAGCCTATTATCAATAAAATAAAAAAGTGATATAATCCATAATCAAAGTCATCTAATTATAGGCAAAACATCTATATTGTGCGCGCAAGCAGAAATTTTAATGAGATATGCAAGCAGTATGATCTGCATCCTTTCACAGCTAGTGTGAACTCAGCCAGAAGGTGCTTAAGCCTCAAATTTTTCAAATAGTGCCTACCTATGTTATGCTGTTGATTTATTGCAAGCAAATCTTTGTATATTATTTATTTCTAATGTGTAAATTTGTAACTTTCTTTTATAATTATCGTGTTACTGTTTGTATGCTTATATTGTTATTTTAGTCTAAGTTTAAGCGTGAAAAACTACATAAAGTAAATAAAAGAGTACGTTTTTAAGTAAATAATCTTTCGGCGACTAAATCGTTGAATTTTTAATCAAAAACATTAATTTCAAATAAACAATTTACAGGCACTCTCCAATTGTCAAGTTCGGTCAGTTAAAAAGACGAATATAGTTCAACCAGCGAAAACAGCATTAAGTAAGATTCGTAGCAAAATTCAATCATCGCTCCCGTCGCAAGCGCGGCTCTAAGCCGTAAAAAAGTTCCGTACTTAAACCTCCATTGGGTCTCTTTAAAACAAACGCTTGGATAAAAATAGTGGTTAGGTACAGACGCCAGCACATCAAGCTACAACAATCTGTCAAATTTCTTTAATAGATTTTCAACTTTATTGTTAAAGAAATTAGGTTCAAGGTTGATTGGCAAAATTTGACAGTATCGGGTAGCTTCATGTGCTGGCGTCTGTACATTCATGTTAAAATTATTCTGAACTAGCTTTTGCCTGCGACTTCGCTCGCGTGGGAGGGTTTTCGGAAATCGGGAAATTTCGGGATATAAAGTAGCCTATGTATTATTCCAGGATGTAAACTATCTAGTTGCCAAATTTCATTCAGATCCGTTAAGTAGTTTTTGCGTGAAAGAGTAACAAACATCCATCCATCCTCACAAACTTTCACATTTATAATATTAGTATAAGTATATATATATTAGTTTTTTTTTTTTTTTAACGTGGTAAAATTATCAAATAAGTCCTCCCACCCCGGGCAGGGTGGGAGGGACTGTCAGACTTTGACTGACTAAAATCCACGGTGTTCCTTCAATAACCCTTTACGTACCGGGGTCACGGTAATGGGATAAGTCCCACGACCCCGGCAGGCTTCGGCCCTCTGCAGAGGGGGCCTCGTTTATGTTGCTGACGCTCTTTGAGGCGCGCGTGGAACACGACGCGCCGTCGACCCGGGCATGGTCCATGGTCGGACAGCGAGTTGCCCTTTACTCGCTGTCCGCATGCCCGCGCCTACGGTGGCCGGAGATCGTCGGCCGACGTCCGACGCCGTGGGCGTCTACCACTGCGGCTGGGCTGGAGGGAGGACGCCATCCTCTCCCTCACGCGGCCCGCCTCCTCCTTCGGAAGCATGACTGCTTCGCAGAAGGAGGCGACCGCTTCCCACTCCCTCTCGCCCCGCAGCATGGCCTCGACCAATGCCGGGCGCGAGAGGTCTCCGCCTATCGGCGCCGTGAGGACACGTCGGTGCTCTGCCCAGGCGGGGCAGTCTTGCACCGTGTGCTCTACGGTGTCCTCAGGGCGACCCTCGCAGTGGTAACACCCAGGCGTTTCCACCTTTCCCATCAGACACAGGTACCTCCCGAAACGTCCGTGTCCGGTGAGGACCTGCGTCATGCGGTAGGTCAGGACGCTGTGACGCCGATCTAGCCACTCCTCAAAGAGGGGTCTTACCGCCGCAATTGCGGCGTGCCCGATATATATTAGTATTAGTATAAGAAAGATAAGATAGTAAGAAGATTAGTAAGAAAGTAAGAATTAGTAAGAAGTAAGTTGTAATCTGCTTAGCCTTTTCTCAACTATGTTGGGGTCGGCTTCCGGTCTAACCGGATGTAGCTAAGTTTTAGTGTTTTACATGAGACGACTGCCTATCTGACCTCCACAACTCAGTACCTGGGTAGCAAGATATTCCTTGGTGTGACTAGCGTCAGATTTCGTGTTTGTTATTTGACCTCAGAACCCAGTATCTGGGTAATACGGTACACCTTGGGGACACTGATGTCAGATTTTTTGCTTTCTGACTACCCGTAACGATTGTCAAAGCTGTTCAATTGATAGCTGGTACAAACACGTGACACGGAGACACAGAGAATTCTCGATAGGTATGTTAAATGGTTTTAAAATCCATAGACTCTTCATGAAATCTAATACATTTAAATCTCGTGTCACGTTGCTTGTGGTCGCACTCCTCCAAAACAACTAGACCAATTTTTATGTTTTTGTTTTAAGCATCATAACTAATTCATTGCATAAGAATAGATATGAAGAAAATAGGTCGTAAAGTATATCCAGGAGAAAAAAAAATAACGGCGGAATTGCATAGCTAGTAAAATTATACAGACTTTAAGATATTGTATCTATACAACTCAAATATAGGCTTACTATCTTAAATTAGCACAACTATGTAGATAATATTGGGGTCATACCGCATCGCTCAAAAATACTATTTTTTGTGTGTTGCATACTTGCTAGTTACCTTATTCTGATTTGTTTTCTTGTTATGCCAAATATTCGAGTAATTTTAAGTTGAAACATCATTTGTAATATTAGTTTTAAGATAACTCTTACTGGCAAATAATATTTTAAAAACCTAGTTATATTTTGTCTTTAAAATAATATGTAATTCTTTTGAGACAATCTTTAACCGTAATGTTTACAGGTTCTACACCTAAAAGGCCGTAAATCTATTAGGTACCAGGGTCAGGGTATTTTGTTTTTAACCGACTTCTAAAAAAGGAGGAGGTTCTCAATTCGGATGTTTGTATTTTTTTTTTTTTTTTATGTTTGTCCACGCATAACTCCGTCGCTTGCCAACCGATTTGAAAAATTCTTTTTTTGTTGGAAAGGGTATACTTCCCAAATGGTCCCATGAAAATTTTATCGAAATCGGACGAGCCGTTTCTGAAAAATCAAAAAATGTCGAAAAAAATCATTTACGTTGATGATCTTTTCGTTCACTCTGCATTGCGTTTTTGTTCGCGCATAACTCCGTCATTTACGAATCGATTTGGAAAATTCACTGACCCACTAAAAAGCGCGAAAATAAAAACTTTTTTGCAAAAAATAAAACCGACTTCCATATCAAAACACTACAAAGCCAAAAATAATTTTAATTTCGGAAGGCGGTGTGAAAAAAAAAGAAAATACAAAACCAATAACACCGACTACCGAAATTAAAATTATTTTTGGCTTTGTAGTGTTTTGATATGGAAGTCGGTTTTATTTTTTGCAAAAAAGTTTTTATGAGAACTTTTTAGGTACTTTTACAGTGGTCTAAAAATGACTTATACTTGAGCCGGCACTAACTTAACCAGACAAGTGCCCAGAAGTACAAAATTTACAAGACGACCATTCTAGTGAGAATCCATCACAACGGGAAGTCAAGCTAGGCAATTCAAATTTTTTGACGGCTTGAAGGGAGATATTAATAATATAATATAATATAATATAATATAATATAATATTCCACAACTTTCACACAACGCTATCTAGTTCCAAACTAAGCAGAGCTTGTGCTATGAGTACTAGACAACTGATAAACATACATATATATTTCTAAATACATACATAATATAGATAAATTAAATTACACCCAGACAAAGAACAAATGATTGTGCTCATCACACAAACATTTGTCCTGGGTGGGAATCGAACCCACGACCTTGAGCATAGCAGTCAGGGCCACTGACCACTAGACCAACAGGCCTGTCGATAACAGATAACGATAGTATAAATCGCTTTCTTTTGCTTCGCATAGACTGCCAAATACCAACTGGACGCGCTTGAGTCTATCGAGAAAAGGGCCAAGAGACTCATTGTCAACGATTCACCGGTCGAATCAAAGCTCCAGAGCCTTGAACATCGACGACGAGTTGCAAGTCGGTTTTCTATCGGTTACATTTCGGGGAGTGTGCGATGGAATTACACAATCTAATTCCGCTAAGTCCGTTCCATCATCGAACTACATGACAAACGGCGATGCGCCATCGTTACACGGTGAACATCCCACCCATACGCACAAAACGTTTTGGGAATACTTTCATTGTGCGTACGGCTAAGGAGTGGAATTCCCTGCCGGAGTCTGTGTTTCCTAATTGCTATAACCTGGGAGTCTTTAAGTCAAGAGTGAATAGGTTACTTCTAGGCAAGCGTGCTACATCTTCGGCCACATCGTCACTTACCATCAGGTGAGATGGTGGTGAAACGCGAACTATAATCAATAAAAAAAAAAATTGTATGAAAATCTGGTGAACTAAAATATGACGAATTTTTAAAAGTCATAGAACAAAAATTGTTGACTACGATGTCAGTAACATAGTCCTGAGAGGTTAACGGTGTTTTACAATTAACCGTGTATATCATATCACAGGAATCCATTTTATGTTAGTAATAGTGTAAGTGCATTTACTTATATTTTAAGTATACTTAAAATATATTATATAGTATACAAGTCTAAATATCATGTATTGAATTGTGTTTAATTGTACAATACATCAAATGTCTGCTTATCAATACATACACCGAGAAATTTTAATGGTTGTTTTTTCGCAGCGAAATGGCTTTGTCTTTGTGATACAATCGTTTTATAAACAAATAAAATATTAGAAACAAAAAATGGCAGATTAACCATTTTGAAAAACAAAACTCGAAAGCGACCACGAAGCAATAGTAATCCTCCAGATACCTACGCTCGGGTAAGCCGGGCGATGAACGGCAGCTCGGCCGTTGACCCGCGTGCTTTTCAATAAGCTGTTAACTTATTCTTGATAATAATAAGCTTTACCCGAAAAGTTATTCAAATTTTTCCGTCATACGGGCTTAGGACCGTCATAAATACTTTTTAGCTGCAATTTACTGAACACGAAATTAAATAAAAACAAGTTTATCACCTAAGAAAAATAATTTTCTGAATTAGAGACCGAACAAAGTATTTGAGGCGTATTTCGATTTGAATCAACTTATTTATAATAATTTTAATTAACTTAACTACTTTAAAATATTCATTATTTACAAAAGTACGAGTAGGTACTTACTAGGGCTTTCAATACCGGTATTCCGGGATCCCGTAATACCGTGATCACGGATTTTATTTTGGCCTTTTACAATACCGGTATTGATGCCCCAATACCGTGATTACGGTATTACAAACATTAGATCTGAAAATGTATGTGATCTTATTCTCATACCAGTTTTCACCAGCGCATGCGTCTCGCTGTAGTCTTAAGCCGAAATCGAGCTGTAATTATGTCGTTTTTGTTATTGTCAGTCAGTTTCGCAAAGGCGACGGGTTAGCGCGTACATAGACTTTGTTATTGTGTTGTGTTAACTTGTGATTGTGAAGTTGTGATATAATAGCGCGTATTTTTGCTAGTTTAATTAGATTTCCATCGTTGCTGCCTCTTCGTGTCTTACCCAAAACGTTCTTGACGTTTGAAATTCAGAAATTTGAATTTAAACTTTTTGTGTTATTTGTATACTTTTATATTTTTTTACTATGTTTTTCAGAAATTGTAACGCTTGATTTATTTTGTTACTTTTTTAGTTCGATTTTTTGATTATTTTTTATTACATCATTATTAAGAATTTTACTAAAATGATCACCAAATGATTGCTAGCGACTAACGACTTAAGCTATATTTTACTTACTTACATTTAAAGCCTATGTGAAATGCCTTTCTGCAAAAATAATAGATTAAGTTTCAGTTTTCATTATGTTCCTAGTTCCTAGACCTACTTAAATAATCAACCATGACCAAATTGTTATATAAGAGAGCTATGGATAAAACGTATTAATTATTATGTATTCTTTATTTCAATTTATTTCATTTAAAATATAATTTATATGTATGGATTATACATATAAATTACATTTTTAAAAATTCTCTATAAAAAAAAAACATTTAATAATATAATAAATAGTAGCCCACCGGTATCAGGAACAGGGTCCAAGCTAGGTCAGGGCTCCATAGAGAGAAACCTCCTGACGATACGCGCCGTGTCGAGGAGTACCGCTTTCTGAAGCAAGCCCTTGATCCAACCGCCTAACGAGAGCCTCCCGTGGTGTTGGTCGAGGCTCTTGGCTATTAAGCCATTGGCTGAGATGACTATCGGTACAATGATTGCCGAGTTCACATCCCACATGTCGACAATCTCGTGTGCCAAGTCAAGTTACTTGATTTGATTATCTTTCTCAGCTTTCACGAGGTTCTCGTCATGCGGGATGGTTATGTCGACAATTATGGCACGCCTCTCGATTCGGTTCACCACCACTATATCAGGCTTATTGGCTACAATGGTCCTGTCAGTAATGATGGACCGATCCCAGTATAATGTGGTATGGCCGTTATCGAGAACTGAGTCGGGCACATACCTATAGTACGGCACTTCCGATTCCACAAGAGAATATTTCAGAGCAAGTTGCTGATGAATTATCTTGGCTGCAAGGTTGTGCCTGTGCAAGTACTCGCCATTAGCAAGACGATAACAACCAGAGATAATGTGGCGGATTGATTCACCCGGACGGACGCCACTTGGTCTACGTCGGACCGATGTAGGGCCCGGAAAAAAACGTCCATGAAGCTCCTTACTCTGCCATATCCCCCTCCTATCGTTAGTGTCTAGTACTGCAGGTTTGCACCAGTTCTCATTAGCCAAGGAGAGCGGGGGGAGTCCTTTGTCCACCGTTACTACATCTCGATGCATACCCACTTCGGAAGTAAGAAAGTGTACTCTGCGACTGCATACCTCGCGGTTGTGGAGAGTTTTAGCATTCAAAAAGCCTCGACCTCCACATTTCTGCGAGATATACAGCCTCATCACCGACGAGCGTGGGCGATGCATTCGATATGCAGTCAGCAATGTACGAACTCGCCTATCCAGGGCCTCAAGTTCAGTTTGAGTCCATTTGAGTACGCCGAAAGAGTATATCAACACTGGCATGACCCAACTGTTGAAGGCACGCACCTTGTTCCCACCCGATAGAAGGCTTTTAAATACCTTCTTTAGGCGACCAAAGAAGCGCTCCTTCAGCGATTGCTTCATGTCAACTACATTGATACCTAACACTTCCGACATACCCAAATACTTATAGGTTTCGGTTGGAGAGAGGGATCTCAGGTTTATGGAATTCGAGGGTTGAGATCCCACGGATTCCACAATCTCCCCTTGCTTTACATGCATAATCGCACATTTGTCGACACCAAACTCCATCCTGATGGCACTACTGAAAGTTTCAGTTACCTTCAGTAGTTCCATCAGTTGTAGACTAGTGGTGCCAAAAAGTTTTAAATCATCCATGTAAAGGAGGTGAGAAATAACCTGACCACCTCTTTTCAACCTATAGCCTAGGCCTGAATTCTCCAGCAGTGTGCTTAGAGGATTGAAGGCTAAGCAAAACCAAAGCGGACGTTACAATTAATAATAATAATTATTATTTTCAATAAATAAGAACAATAAAGATTGATTTGAAAATAAAAACACGTATTTTATTGCTTTTATTAATGTCCTAATTGAACTTGCGTTTAATACCGGATTACCGGTATTGATACCGGGATCACGGTATTGACTTTTCCAATACCGGTATTGATACCGGTATTGAAAAAATCCGGTATTTGAAAGCCCTAGTACTTACCTACACTTTCCGGTAACGGAGTAATTGTTCGAAATGCAAGCCACTGCGTTGAATAGACAATTGAGCACGTTTTAATTGATGTTTCAATTTTATTAAGGTGTCTCTGTCACGTCTTACGATATTAAAAGCGTCCACTATCGCATTTATAACATGTTTCGCGTTCTTCACGATACACCAAGCGTTTGAGCTCAGACCACAAGAAAAAGGCCAACGGAGTCAAGTATGGGCATGGGAGTTGTCATTAGCCCTGGCGTACAGTTGCACCATAGCGACATACTTATTTTTATGACGATTCATTTTTGAAACGATAACGCATTGCACGTACGACGTTTGCGAAAAGACTAACCGCGGAGTGCTGCAATTGGCGCCTCGAAATGTTACGGTGGCGGAGCGGGTAACCTCCCTCACCATGTGTGCGCAGGGTAGTTAATGCAGTATCACCATGCGCGGGAGCTTATTTTGCTCTTAACATTTATTAATCACTTTTCCTTCGTCGGCAGCGCGTGCTGGCACATGCGTTTCGTGTAGGTACCTACGTTACGTCTATTGAACTACTAATGATTCTCACGCTTTCGAGTATATGAATTTTTTTTTTAATAATTTGATATTTTTTTAAATTTAGTTTATCTTTATGTTTCGGTACTACTACTAATGCGTAACCGTCCTCTCATGGGAAAACAACCATTAAAATTTCACGCTGTATAAAAGTTACAGTAATCTGAGGAGAATATTATGTGTTGTGTATTAGATTTATTAGGATTAGAAGTTTGATTTGGGTCATTTTTTATTTGTAAGGCGCATTTGTTCATTTTTCTTCCATTAATAAATAAAAAAAGTCACAGAGCGCTCGTGTGGTAACTGTCCGCGATAACTACGGAATACTACGCTCTGCGGCCATAAGTCCTCAGCCTTGACGAGGTCTTGAACACAAACTGATTTTTGCACCACGAACGAGGCATTATGGATGGCAAGGTGGAGGCATCGTGGGTTACGTCCTTCGGCGCGCGTAATCTACGGTGTCTCCACCTTAATGGTGAAAGGTAGACCAGGTAGTTCAGCTTAGCTGCACGCACAGTGATGTTGGTCTCCAAATAAGCCGCTCCGCACCTGTTCTTATTGGCTCGAAGAAGCTTATTTTTATGGTACCTTTGTATGGTAAGGGTTTTCACGACACGCTACAAAAATAACAATCAGCGATGACAATAGACGTCTATACCCATCAACCTTTAACATCGTAACAAAAGCGCAACAAAACTAATCGCAACACTTAACTGACAAAGTAAGACGCAATTGAAGAGTTGCAACACTTTATGCGACGAACAGTAGCTTTAATTACATTCTCCGTAAGTCGCGTTGTCGCAGTTACGACAAAACGCTGCGACGCGCGATACGGCGACGGTAAAACGCGCGCTTTATGATTATTTGCTCAACAAGTAGATAGTTTTGATGGCAACGTGTTACAATTACATTAAATAACGTCATTGCAGTACAGGTGATGCGTTCATTCAAATGTTTTATTTGTTTGTGTGTTAAAACTAGTTAAAAGGATCTTATGTTTAGTATAGAACAATGATTTTCGTAAGTCAAAAGCACTAAACGCTGTATAACTGTATGTCTTCTATCATATGTTTAAAAAATATTAATTTAAATAAGAACAAACTTATTTAAAATTAATGTTAAGAAATAACTAGCGGTCCCATCAGTAGATATCAAGCCCGAGCGTTCGATTTGCGTGAAAATATAGGTGTTTGAAATCATATTGCAGCGCCACCTACTGGGTCAAATTGAGACTAAACAATACAGGGACAAATTCAGCCTATTAGGTTACCATGACTGCTCTGGCACAGACCTCTTTTGGAAGGAATCGGCCATAATCCACAACGCGTGTCCACTGCGGGTTGATGGACGTCACAATTCTTCGATTTTTTAGGTAACAACCGTTAAATCGGTAAACCGGTTTCCTCATGATGTTTTGCTTCACAGATTTGAGAGTTGTGGTGATTATATAAATAATATAAAATTCGAACCCACGGCCGCAACTCGCAAGTCAGGCCTGTAACCACGATTAAGATAAAATTAATTAATTATAACTGTTGAATGATTCATTATACTAAGAACAAAAAACAAAAAAATACGCTTATGGTTAGCTATGGAGTTCTTCTAGTGTGATGATCTATGTGATTTATATAACGTGTAACGGAAACCCTATAATAGATATAGGGTTTCCGTTCACGTCCAAATGGACTGAAGACAACATCTGGTATGGAGTCTCTATGCAAAGTTTCAGTTCAAAATAAGTGACTCACAGAATTGACCCCAAATTATTGGTTTGCATATGTTTCTTGAATACCAATAATAACAAACGTGCCACATCACTATGAGGGTCATCACTTTCCACGTCACTTGCCAAAAAAACGACAATTCTCTTCGTTCTTCTTAATTTGAAAAATTCAGTCTCTGGTATCAATGTATTGAAATTTCTAATATGCTCCACACATGTAGACTTAGGATTACAAAACCCTTGCTATATCGTTTGTTATCATCCAAAGAAGCCATGCACTCGGTAGGTATATACCCTTTAAATTACACGTTGTATAAATAATATAAAGTTATATGCCTGATTGGATTCGAACCCACGGTCGCAACTCGCAAGTCAGGACTGTTTCCACGATTAAGATAAAATTAAATAATTATAACTTAAACTCGCCACTGCTATGGAACCTGGTCGCAGACAACCTCATCAGGAGACTCAACGATAAAGAATACTTTACCGTTGGCTACGCCGATGATATAACCATAATAATAAATGGAAGCCATGAGAATACCATATGCAACCTCATGCGCCAAGTCCTAAAAATAGTAGAGGACTGGTGCCGAGAGTATCAACTCTCAGTGAATCCCACAAAAACTGAGCTCATACTTTTCACCAAAAAGAGGAAACTAACGAAGCTGGCACTGCCAAAATTCTTTGGCACTACTCTAAGCCTTTCAGCTGAAACCAAATACTTGGGCATTTTCCTGGACAAACAACTGAATTGGGCAAAACACACTGAGCACATCACCAAGACACGACTGTTATAAGACCAATTATCACGTACGGCTCTCTAGTCTGGTGGCCCAGAACAGACTTAAGCACGGCACAAAAAGATCTTGAGAAGCTGCAACGACTTGCATGTGTGGCGATCACCAGCAGCATGAGAACTGCACCCACTGCCGCTCTACAGGCCATGCTGGGCCTACCACCACTGCACTTTATAGTACGAGAGGAGGCTGCCCTGGCAACCTTCAGACTTGCTATATCCGGGGCACTCTTGCGAGACTCCAGGGTCAAACACACACGCATCATGGAGGACTCAGTCGAACAACAACCCCTGATGACTGCACCATATGATAAGATTGCAAAGACGCACCACTTCCAAAAAAACTACCAAATGCAGCTCATGCCGGAGCCAGAGGACAACTCAGGGCCCAAGGAGCTTAGGATCTACACTGACGGCTCAACGACAAACACTGGAACTGGAGTTGGAGTTTTCTCCAGCGATCTCAATCGGAATCAGGCGGAATGTGTGGGCATTATTCAGGCGATCCATGCCATAGAAGCCAGGAGAGTCACGGATAGTCATATCCGCATACTTTCCGACAGTGTCTCAGTACTTCAATCCCTAGAGAAAAATTATATCACGTCTAAGCTCATACTAGAATGTCACAATGCGCTGCAACGCTCGGCGGTCGAGAACCGCAACACTGTGACACTGCAATGGATAAAGGGGCACAGCCGATCACTCGGCAATGATGCGGCGGACGAACTGGCCAGGAGGGGGTCCGGCACGATGGTTTTCGGACCCGAGCCCATCGTGCCACTCCCCTTCACCCAGCTGCGCACATGGCTTAAAGAACACACACATGACCAAGCCCAGAAATGGTGGTCCTCGGCACCAGGCTGCAGGCAGTCCAAGGAGGCGATGCCAAACCTGGACAAAAAACTAACCAGGCGCCTCCTACACCTGGACAGAAGAAGCCTGCGAATGGTGGCGGGGACCATCACCGGGCACTGCTCACTGAACAAACACTATCACACAATAGGTATAACGGACAGTCCCCTGTGCAGGGCATGCATGCATACACGTGCTCCTAGAGTGCATGGAAATCACCGAAATACGGAAACGAACCCTCGGGCCATTAAATTCCCTTACAGATACCCTGAATAGACCGAAAGACCTGATCTGCTTCTGGAGGGAGGTTGGCTGGATGGAGTGACGGCCGACACGGCTCACGCACAATGGTCTCGTGCAGAGACTAAGTGCGGAAACCACACTACAGAGGAAGAAGAATAATTATAACTGTTGAACGATTCATTATACTAAGAACAAAAAACAACAAATACGCTTATAGTTAGGTATGGAGTTCTTCTATTGTGATGGTCTGTGTGATTTATATACCCCCTGATTTTGATACTTGAAAGTATCCTGAGAAGTCTACAACGATATATCTCAAGGATAAAGCCATACTCTGAACTAACCAGGCAGATTGTAGTTGACGGCAAGATCTTATCACTTAAATTACTATACCTACCTTCTTAAGTTATTACCTAGAAACTGCCTATATAAACGAAATACAGCGACTATAATACGTACAAAGGTAGGGTCACATCAATCCAGAATTAATGAATTAAGCTTAGAATAGATTTATAGCCCATCTCTTCCTATTGTGAAGTAAGATTACATCGTTCTAAGTTGCTTGGAAAACTGGTGGCTTGATAACGTCGTCTGTTCAACATATTGTGTGGTATGATGAAATCTGGAATAGATTTATATTTAGCCTGAACTTTCTAAGATTCTGGCATTTTTAGCAGAATAAAGTAGGTAGATTAAGAAAGATTTTCGAAACCACCAGGTGTTCACTTTTTTTGTAATCGAAGGGATACCTATAAAAGCCGCATGAAATTTTAGGGAAAAGACTTGTGAGTATGCGGTTTATACCTCGCCAAAATCACCCTGATGGTCAGTATCAGTACATAAAAGTTACCACTAAAAAGACCACTCCGAAACTCCTTTGTGCAACGCCTTCTAGGACACATCCAGAAAAAATAAAACAGTCCTCTAAATCCTGACAGAGACAGGTATTCTTATCTTTATCCCTATCCTTTGCAACACTAGGGAGAATATAATACAAGGACTCCTCCAATTGAGGTTTGTGATTGTATGATAAAAAGTGGTGAGAATAGTTGCCTGAAACAATTAACTGATACATTTTGATAAAAACTTTGCTATAATAATATTTAAAAAAGCTGACTAAACCTAAAGAATAAAAAAATGAAACGTAACAAATTTCAACTGAAATAAAAAAGAACATTCAAATCCGATTCGAAATTCAAAAACGTCAGACGTAAGCGCTTTATCGTCCGCCATTGTGTGGTCCTGCCCTAACATGACCATAATTCAGGATACCTTGCTAAGTTATCGCCAGTCTTTGAACCCATGTCCCGTACGCTAATCGACCCACTGTCAGAAGCACTTGCCCCTTCCGAACGATCACACAGACAGCCACATATCCTGAAACTTTTGCTGATAATTTTAAACGAAAATGAACCTTACTGAGACGTTCCAAGAGCGTGTGAATGTTTGTTATGGATAGGTAATGTGGGCTGTCAATAACTTGAGTAAACAATGTAGTTAGATGTAGTTTTATGCTTTGATGATTTGTATCTGAGTGAAATGTTTGAAGGCCTGTTTCTGATTCAAAGATGAATTGCTTTAGGTAATAGTTTTTCAGTCGATTTTTGGAACGATCTTTTACTAAATATACTAATGTAACTATCTATTTTATTTATTTACAAACCCAGTTAAATAACCGGAACTCTAAACGCGTGCGTGATAATTTCATTAATAAAACCCATGTGTGATTTTCTCATTAACACACATTGTACCGACCGAATTACCCAACACAAACATTACAGCAATGAAATATCGCCCCTTATAACTATAATAGTTACATTAATATCCTCTTTAATAGTATCGTACCAGTCAGCAACAATCGGCGTGTAAAAATATGACCTATTAACTACAGCCTGTACATTATATTTTATACAGGTGAAGTACCACACTTAGATGAGCTATAAATACGGCAAACAGCGTGCAAGACACAATAAAAATGAATTATTATCACGAAATGTATTCGTACGTAGCGTATTTATTTTTATGGTATTTCTTCTGTTATCTTTACTTGATATAAGAAGGCAAAGTTGTTTTTTTAGGCGTTCTGAGGACCGCTAAAGCGATTTGCGCTGCTCCCGCCATGTTTAGAGGCCTTCTTTCCTCAAGTAATATAAGAAAAATATTATTATGATGTGCTTAATGCGAAATGAAGAGGAATATGTATTCAAATGTTTAAGTGGGTTGTAAGCTTTGCGATAATGTGATTGCTTCAGTTTAATTTATTAGCTGCATGCTTGTGTGTGTTGGTGAACTTTTCCGTAAATAATGCCATGGGCATATTCGTAGTACTAGGATAAGAATGAGCGTTATGGACACAACGGGAGACCGCGCCGAAAGTGATAATCGTGTCATCATTTTGCTGTCGAATGGGGGACAATATCAGGATAATACGTAACATCATATTGGGATAATCAATCTGCCTGCCATACATGATGATAATGGCGATATTACACTGTTCGTCGATATTTCACCAAGGTGGAGGGCTTAGTACAGCAGTGGACATTTACATACAGAGCAAATTGCTAGAGAAATTAATTTCCGTGAGACTGCGAAGCGTTAACTAAGTGTGTCACAGGAAAATAAATTAAATTCAAATGGACTGTTGAACGTAGAGACTTCAGCGAGATGGACTCCTTGGTTAGCTGCTAACGCGGCCAGATCTTGTCTTAATTTAGAAGCTGGGATTGCTTCGGTGTTAGTTAGAGTGGGGAGTTTCGGTTGAAATGGAGCCTGCTGCGAAGACTGCAGCATTGTGACGAAATGAAGTAACAAACAATTTTTTCTTGTTATGATAAGATTGTGACGGATAGTTTTATTACAAATTGGTTTGAACGTATTGCATAACATTTTACATCAAAACTATACCGATTTTAGAATCTTCGTGTGAAAAGACTTCGTCCCATATTTTCGGCATCTCCACCTCTAAGTAATTCCCAAAAAGCCTTCCCTAGTTTATTCCTACATCAACGAAAACATACTCCAACACTACAATGGAGTGATTAACCCCTCAGCTGGGTCGTGGAACAAAGAGTGCTCGCGTACACTATCTGGCACTAAAGGTACCGCACTTCCAAGCTTCGTATGCGTACTATTAGCATGCAAATGAACGTACCAAGTCTCCCCAGAATATGTTGTACATATTCGCTGAATAATCGATGGTGTTGAAGGCATAAATTTTAACGCTAATATTCTTCGGTGTAAGTAGGTTTTGCGTTGAGCGTTTCATGTTAAATAGTTGAACACTTACGTAAGACGGTTAAAAAGTTTAGACAGTTAGTTGAGATATTGTAGATACCTGTTTTAAGTGTGATGTACTTGGGCTGTCAAAAGTGAATGTGGGTGGTGGATTTTTATTGTCTCTAAAAGGTAAAACTTAAAACAGGGGTGTACGTAAAACAGAGTTTTAGAGTATTCGGTTCTATCAAACCTAATTTTTAATTAAAGTTTATGGCATACACAACGTGTAACGGAAACCCCATATCTATCCAAAAGGACTGAAGACAACATCTGGTATGGAATCTCTATGCAAAGTTTCAGCTCAAAATAAGTGACTCACAGAATTGACCCCAAATTATTGATTTCATATGTTTCTTGAATACCAGTAATAACAAACGTGTCACAGCACTATGAGGGTCATCATTTTCCACGTCACTTGCCAATAAAATGATAATTCTCTTCGTTCTTCTTAATTTGAAAAATTCGGTCTCTGGTGTCAATGTATTGAAATTTCTAATATGCTCCACACATGTAGACATAGGATTAGAAAACCCTTGCCATATCGTTTGTTATCATCCAAAGAAGCCGTGCACTCGGTATGTATATACACTTTAAATTACACGTTGTATAATACTAGCTGTGCCTATGACTTCTGGGAGTTGATGTTATCCGCGGGAATTCCGGGAACAAAAGTAGCTTATATGTTGCTAAATAACCTTCTCTCTTTCCAGTGAAAGTCCCATTAGCCCAGACAAAGTGAAAGACGGACCAACAGACAGATAGACGAAAAATTTTTTATTTTTATTTTTACCCGACTTCAAAGGAAAGGTTATGTTTTTGAGTGTATCTTATACGCATAAAGACTGATTGTTGTATATATGTTTGTGTGTATGTAATATTCTTTATTACTTCATATCTCTAGAACCACTGAACGGATTTACATAACTGAGGTATCGTTAGATTCGTCTTAGCAGCCCATGTGTTCTTAAATGTGAAGTTATAAGGCTGTGCGATGCCATTTAAATTAGTGAAAAATTCTGGTGGGGTGCCAATGTGATACGAACGGGGAAACATAAAAATTGTTGATTAATATTTAAACTAAAAAGCTGAACATAGAAGAAAAAAGATATTTAAAAATCTAAAAAACCCGTCTGCTCAACTGAAATAACTTTTTTTAGTATCGTTTAAATAACTATAATTAGAGGAGCTCGTGGCTAAATGATAATAGCCACATGAGTCTGTTTTCAAGGTTAAGCAACACTTGCCGACGCTGGTCTGTGGATGGGTAACTATCTTATTTTCTTTTTTTATTACTAGTGGGCCCACTCTCGACCTCGATCTCGCCTGATGTTAAGCGATAGATGAGGTCTAAGATGGGACGAGCGAGCCCAGAAGACGCCTATTCACTCGTGCTTTAAAGGCTGAAAGGTCATAAGTGGCAGGGAACACAGAAGCCGGCAGAGAATTCCACAGCTTGGCTGTGCGCACAATAAATGTGGAGGAGAAGCGCTTGGTACGACAAGACAGTATATCAACCAAGTGTGGGTGGTTACAGCCGTGCGTCTGGTAGACCGGTAGTGAAAAGGAGATGGAGGAATCAGGTCATGGAGCTCCTGCGCACACTCCCCGAAGATTCTCTTAAGATCTCTTAATATATAGAGATTTCTTTTTGCCTCGGAAAGAATGTTAATAAGCCTTTGGTCACAGAAGCCAGATAATCTGACACTATTCTGGCCAACGGGTATACTTTTAACCAGCTACTAGTCAGATAGGCTTTATGTTAAGCACTAGCTGCATCCGGTTAGGCTAGAAGTCGAACCCATTGTAGTTGGGAAAAGCTCAAGACCAAGTTCTCGCTGAGGGTCGTACGGTTGAATTCTCGTCACAATATTCATTTTAATTCTTTTGTGGTGAGGGTTCCTACTAATCATCTGTCGACTTTATGAAGAAAGAATTTTGGCCGAACAGACACATACCCGATGGACAGATACCCGATACTGCGCGACACACGACGTCGTTACAGACTGTTCCTGTGAATTAGTGTTTATGTTATATATTGTATCGCAGAAGTCGATTTTTAGGTGTCAACCGTTGTCAGCGGGACGCGGGGTATGACGTAGCGCCGCTCCGAGTACGCGATTGGTGCGTCAGTAGTTTTCGTTCAATTTGTTCCCGAATACACTTGCGTACACGAAAGTTGTAACCTTTGTTTTTGTTACGAGTTGTTGTTTTAAATTTAGTTTTTGTTACGTTGATTACAATGCCAGGACCAAATACCGTTTTACGCAGACTATTAAAACGTCAGAAAGAACAGTTAGACACTGTAGTTAAGGAACGTTGAAATTCTGAATTCATCACTGTCTTTAGGACACCGGGAAAAAAGAAGAATAAAAGGGGTAGCAGTTTTATTAACTAATTGTGACGACGAGAACATATTATTTTTAATGTTCTTTTTTAAATATATTTTTTCTCTTTTAAATGTATTTATGTATTATATCTATTTTATTTATAATACCGAATTAACGAATGAATTCCTCTTCTTTCTTTAACATTCTTCTGAACAGATATGATTAAAAAGAAATGATGGCAATAACCATAGAGTAATGGCAAGCAGTAAAAGTGACCACTTTTTACTTACCCCCACTACGCCAAAACCTTGCCAACTTACGTGACGAGGACTATATTAGTTTATTAATAGTAGTAGTAGTTATTACTTGCGAACACACATAGAACGAAATCATAGACAAAAATTCAATTTCATTTATACAACGTGTTACGGAAACCCTATATCTATCCACAAGGGCTGAAGACAACATCTGGTACGGAGAGTCTATGCACAGTTTCAGCTCAAAATAAGTGACTCAAAAAATTGATACCAAATTATCGGTTTCATATGTTTCTTGAATGCCAATCATAACAGACCTGTCACAGCACTACGAGGGTTAATAACTTTCCACGTGACTTGGCAATAACACAATAATTCTTGATAATTCTCTTCGTTCTTCTTAATTTGAAAGATTCGGTCTCTGGTCTCAATGTATTGAAATTTCTAATAAGTTCCACACATGTAGACAGGATTACAAAACCCTTGCCATATAGTTTGTTATCATCCAAAGAAGCCATGCACTTGGTATGTATATACCCTTTAAGTTACATGTTGTATATATAGATGTGAGTAAAACGTGTTTGTAGGATCAATAAATAAACATTGACGAGCAATTATTTACGTAGACCACGTGTCCGGAGTAAGATCATTTTCCACGATACAATATCATGGTAATTATCATGAACAAATCTGAAATTGGCATGAACAAGTGCTCACAAGTTATGCCTGAAACAGATTTTGCTATCTGTAAGAAACATGTAGTGCAAATAAATCTGTTCCTTGGCACTGTGAAATAAAGTCTTAAATTGCGTGTGCTGTTTAAATTTCACGTCATTAGTTCTGTATCTGTGTGTATCCCTTGATTAGTTATATTAGAACCATAATCTGATAAATATTTGTGTAAATAACTTGGCCATGCAATTCGAAATCTATTATACTATATAAAGCTAAATTACCACTCACTCACTGACTGACCGACTCATTGACATAATTGTTCTCCCAGATGGTGGATGGGGAGGTGGGTATATTTTGACAGATTCGTAAACAAGTAACTCTCAAACCTACGGGAAAATTGCCAAACCTCCCCTTTTCACCCCCCTTCTCCCCCCTCTCTATCGTATCTCGGAAACTACGAGACCCGTATTTTTTTTTTACGGATTCGTATAGAGGAGGCTCGGCAAAGTAAAAACCATTTTTCAAAGTCGCCCCCCTTGCCCCCCTTCTCACCCCGTTTAGGCGGATCT
This sequence comes from Tholera decimalis, assembly GCA_943138885.2. NCBI lineage: Eukaryota > Metazoa > Arthropoda > Insecta > Lepidoptera > Noctuidae > Tholera > Tholera decimalis. The sequence goes on along the minus strand of OW964556.2, from coordinate 32,667,374 downwards.
CGGAAATTAAGAGACTTGGAACATTTTTTGTTTCAGATTCATTTAGAGGGGCAATGCTTTAGTCAAAATAATTGTGCAACCCCCGCCTCCCCCTCCATTTCGATTTTTTTTTCACAAGCACGCGAGGTGCTTGCAGCTCGCGCAACACGCAAATACTAGTCTATATATATAAAAATGAATTGCTGTTCGTTAGTCTCGCTAAAACTCGAGAACAGCTGAATGGATTTATCTTATCTTGATTTTGAAATGTTCGTGGAGGTCTAGGGGAGGTTTAAAAGTTGAGAAAAATTCTAAAAAAAAAATGCCGGGAAAACCGTCAAAACAGCCCTTTTATATTTCCTATACAAACGTTTTCTAAATAAAATGGAGAGTAGGGTAGGGGTAGGGTAGAAGTAGGAATAGTGTAGGGTAGGGGTAGGGTTGGGGTAGGGTAGGGGTAGTGTAGTGGTAGGGTAGGGTTAGGGTAGGGGTAGGGTAGGGTAGGGGTAGGGTAGGGTAGGGTAGGGGTAGGGTAGGGTAGGGGTAGGGTAGGGGTAGGGTAGGGTAGGGTAGGGGTAGGGTAGGGGTAGGCTAGGGGTAGGGTAGGGGAAGGGTAGGTGTAGGTTATTGGTAGGGTAGGGTAGGGGTAGGATAGGGGTAGGGGTAGGATACCACGCGAACGAAGTCGTGGCGGGTCAGCTAGTGTTGAAATAAATTTCATCCGTTCATTTTATTCCTACAAATATATAATTCTGTATATGTGTAAGTAGTAACAAACTTATTTTTTTTTATTCTAATTCGCTGATTCAATCTTGACAATTGTTTCATGTATTTGAAAGGACCTTAGGATTAGGGTTGCCATACGACCGGAATTTTCCGGACATGTCCGGAAATATAGGTCTTTGTCCGGAATGCGGAGGGAATCATAAACCATCCGGAATTTCTACAATTGAATGAAAGAGTGAAACATAAAAAATATAATGTTTTTTATTTCAAATTAAAGAAAGTCAGGAATTTTCTTTTCAGGAAACTTCGATTTTATGGTTCAAGACCATATCTTTTTAAATTATGTTGATTGTTGTATTAGTTTGATATATTGTGATAGTATTTTTTAAAAGTACTATCTAGACTAGGTTTTCCGCTGTAGTATTTTAGGTGACCAACACAGAATTCGCGCCGTGCTGTATATCTGCACATGGCGAAGCATTATGCTGAGTGGGAGCCTTGTTACCACAGCATTATGCTATGTGGGTCGCTTATTACCACAGCATTATGCTGAGTGGGGCATTTGTTACCACAGCATTATGCTTTGCGGGACCATTGTTACCACAGCATTATGCTGTGTGGGATCTATAGTTACCACAGGCACGAGTTGCATGTCGGGGCTGCGTTGAAAAGTATTTAAGTGCTTTCGCAGTCCCCGGTGCAAGTGTGTGAGGGACCACAGGGTGGTTTTAATCAGATAGAGTCTGACAGACTATATCTATATCTATGAGTATTTTAAACTCGAGAAAATAAAGCAAAACTTCAATCATGACGTGCATCTGCCTACATTTCTGGTCTTTCTTTTATTTTAACTAGCTATAAAATGTAAGCATCATGATAGTCTTTACTAACATACTTCAAATACTAATAATGTCACTCAAGATGCTTCAATCTTGTGTGACTGTGACCCTTCTCACTTGTTGCACTTTTTTCTTCCATTGGCCAATACCACTTAATCGAGTATGTGATTTCAGAAAAGTTGACATTATGTAAGATTTGATGACTGCATTCCATTTAATAAACTGATAAAAATATGTTAATTAGTGGAATAGAATTCGATGGCTCAATAACCGCTCTGCTATGTCCTGTTAAGATACTTGAATGTAGCGATAGCATGTAAAGTATGGACATGAGTTTGTAACGTGCCAAAATAGTCTCTGACGATGTCATTCGAAGCTGAGATAGTTTGGTACAGCAAAACCGTATCATAATTTGGAAATATATTTAAAAAAAGCACTGATGTCATGTTTCTTTCAACTTAAATTTACCACGCATTCCCTGTTTCGCGCTGCGAGTTTGACAGCTGTCACGTAGAGAAGAAATGAAGATGGCGTCAGTAGTTTTTATAAATTAAAAGATATTAAAAGTTCACTTATGTACGCGCATAACTTCAGAACGACTGCACTCAAAATGCACATTTTTTTTTGTTTTTTATTTGTGTTTGATAGGACAAGGTGATTAAAAAAAGAAAATACCTAATTCAAAAACTAATACCTTTATAAATAGCGACTATACATTCGAGTTCCGGCTGTAACGTTGCTATATTCCGTATGAAGTGGACTGAACTTGTTTTATTCTTTCCAGTGATTTTTACGGAGTCTAGATATTATATTTATATTTATTATTTTTATTTGATATTTTTGAAGTGAAAACTTCTTTAGCGGCGTTGTGCACTTTTTTGTAATGGGCAAAAAATGTTAAACTCGCGTCAGGACACGTGACCTGATCGAAAATTCGTAAGACGGACGGAGAGTAGACAACCGGCTCGGCGTAGAAGAGGAAGTATCCCCCTGTCTTTCTACGGCGGCGCGGCGAAAATGTATGCCTGCGCCTGCTGTTTCGAGAGATAAACTTTTTAATGTAATATAAACTGTCATGTTTGTGTACGATAGCGCAATAAATAAATATTGTATTCTACCACGTAAATGATAGTACTTTTATACTGATAATTAAAGCAATTCGTGCAAAGTTATTCCCTAACCATTCCAAAATATCAAAAATGCACAACGTTAATATTCAAGTTTTCACTTCTGCCGGCACTCCCGGAGTGCAACCCGTCTTTTTTTTGCATAACGGTTACTTCTAATTGTACCTTTAAAATAAGCATATTTAGTTTAGTTGGAGGGTTTAACATGATTGCTAGTAATGTGAACTCTACCCAAATTGCTAGTTCTCTTAAAAAAAATGGTATTATTAATCATTTTAGATCCTCATAAATATCCCTTTAATTTGATACCCATACATATTGCCATTATAAGTTTCTTTTTTACTTTATACTGGTGTCTTACAGTCGCCATGTTGATTTTTTTAACGTCATTCATCTAAGAAGAATTGGGTTATAGAGACTATATAAAGATAATTTAATTATACAACGTGTAACGGAAACCCCATATCTATCCAAAAGGGCTGAAGACAACATCCGGTATGGAGTCTCTATGCACAGTTTCAGCACAAAATAACTGACTCAAAGAATTGATACCAAATTATTGCTTTCATATATTTCTTGAATACCAACCATAACAAACGTGTCACATACAATAACTTTCCACGTCACTTGCCAATAACACGATAATTCTTTTCGTTCTTCTTAATTTGAAAAATTCGGTCTCTGGTATCAGTGTATTGGAATTTATAATAAGTTCTACACACGTAGACTTCGGATTACAAAACCCTTGCCATATCGTTTGTTATGATCCAAAGAAGCCATGCACTTGGTATGTATATACCCTTTAAATTACACGTTGTATAAATCTGTTCAGTGGCTTGAAAGATATAAAGCATATAACATGCATGTGTACCTACAAGACGCGCGCAAATCATAACCCTTCCCTTGCAAGGCTTCGGAGTTTACCGGTTCAGCTAGTAATTAAGAAAATAACACAGTGATTTATTTATTTTATTTATTTAAGAAGTATGGAGGACTAACAGCTATTAAATACAGAAAATTAACTTTAAATTTGATAAACTTTAAATAAGTTTCTTTGTTTTCAGGTTTCATTATAATAATGTTTGTAGTAATAGTGATAATTTGGGTTGAAGTGTGAATGAAAAGTAGGTACTTAGGCACCTATTAAATAGGTAAAAATTCTTTTTCGTTTAGGTCTTCGTCTTTGTTTTCAGACTGATAAAATCGTATATTTTTAGTAAAATACATTAGAGGTATTATTTGTATACAGGGTTATTGGTAAGATACAACCTCTCAAAACTATGCTAGGTTCTCTTCCTCCGGGCACGCCGCAATTGCGGCGGTAAGACCCCTCTTTGAGGAGTGGCTAGATCGGCGTCACGGCGTCCTGACCTTCCGCATGACACAGGTCCTCACCGGACACGGAAGTTTCGGGAAGTACCTGTGTCTGATGGGAAAGGAAGAAACGTCTGGGTGTCACCCCTGCGAGGGTCGCCCTGAGGACACAGTAGAGCATACGGTGCAGGACTGCCCCGCTTGGGCAGAGCACCGACGTGTCCTCACGGCGGCGAAAGGCGGAGACCTCTCGCGCCCGGCATTGGTCGAGGCCATGCTGCGGGGCGAGAGGGAGTGGGAAGCGGTCGCCTCCTTCTGCGAAGCAGTCATGCTTCCGAAGGAGGAGGCGGGCCGCGTGAGGGAGAAGATGGCGTCCTCCCTCCAGCCCAGCCGCAGTGGTAGACGCCCACGGCGTCGGACGTCGGCCGACGATGTCTGGCCACCGTAGGCGCGGGCATGTGGACAGCGAGTAAAGGGCAACTCGCTGTCCGACCTTGGACCATGCCCGGGTCGACGGCTCGTTGTGTTCCACGCGCGCCTCAAAGAGCGTCAGCAATATGACGAGGCCCCCCCTGTAGAGGGCCGGGGTCGTGGGACTTATCCAATTACCGTGACCCCGGTACTTAAAGGGTTATTGGTTATTGAAGGAACACCGTGGATTTTAGTCAGTAAAAGTCTGACAGTCCCTCCCACCCTGCCCGGGGTGGGAGGACTTATTTGATAATTTTACCACATTAATAAAAAAAAAGGTTCTCTTCCTCACGCCCCAGCCGCCGCAGGAGGTCTTAGTTGAAATTACAAAATCATTAAGGTCCAGTCATTATGAATTCAATAACAAAATTCCTTTACAACACATATACATTATAGAATTATTAATATTATTGCGCTTGCAGAACAATGTTACATTAAGACTTAATGAGTTCTATAGGTCACCAAAATACAGGCTGTGCCTAGTTTGGGACCCACTGTGTAACCCTATGTATTTTTTTTTATTATAATATTATTTTCAGATAAACATAAATAATTAAAAAAATAATATCGGATTCTGAATTATGTCATTCGGGTTAAGAAAGTGTAAAACCCTGCTTAAATGCCTTAGTTTATATATATATATTTTTTCCTGTCGATTTTTTGTTACAGGAACTGATGAACGCTTCCGAACGGTGCCAAATTCGTTGCCCTGTTCTGGGTGAACTCAGTTTCCCATCGACACGCTAAGAAAAATACTGAATATTTTAAGTACCTACTTAACTTTAAAATCCTAATTCAGAAATCAAGGGTAAGTTACTCACATTTAATAAAATGTAAAAGTAAATTAAAAACCTTGACAGTCGGCTAAAACAATAGTGAGCATAATTGATTTCATAGGTATGAGTCAAGTATTATGCCTTTTTACCCGACTGCGCCAGAAGTAGGGTTATGTTTTTAACAATATTTTTCAAAGAGTTCAAGATTTTAAAATGTCCTTAGTATTTTTATCCCATCTTGCATTTCATTTAATTACGTAATGTGCTAAAAGTTAAACAGTTTTATTTTGCAACTACAAAGTTGGTGTTAATTAAATTAAGATTATTCACTTTTTGTAACTCTTTGCGAATTGACTTGTCGCTGTTTTAAATGCACCTTTTGAATGTGCTCCGTGTTTCAGGAAAGTTCGTATCAAGTTTGTTCTTAGTTCATGTGAACAATATGGCAACTATTTCTCATTACTCTTGAAATTTTGGTCACTTTGCTGTTGAAATGTATAGGTAACTAGTTTAATCATTTTTGGATTAGTTTAATATATACCGATGTCGATTTTTTTGCTGCTTAAGTTATACTTTCCTTACCTCCTTTTTTGTTGCATAATTATTTTAAATTATCATGTAGGTACTTCTAGTACTGCGCTGATTAATTCTATGTGAAAAAAAATGTAACGTCTTTTGTTTCATAGATCAAAACATGGATATAAAATGTCGTGAATGATTTCGCAATAAGGCATACCACCATGACGGATCCAATCAAAAACCTCAGCTATCGAAAAACAGCACACAAACACACGCGCTCATAGCAAAAAAATCTGCGTGATAGCGACATTACGTGTTTACGTAGGTTCTATTTCTGTATGCAATTGTGGAGTACTGACCAATATACCTTTTGCTGTTGACATTTACAGTCATGGTACCGATATTGTAATCCGCTTAGCTGGCCTACGGGATGGAATGAGGCTCAGTGGGACTTCTAAAAGGTGATAGTAGACGGATGTTCAATATTTTGGCGAGTCTAACGATCGCCGAACGGTTTTTGGTAAAGCGAGACTACAAAGCACTGTTAATTATAATCGCTGCCGTAATTGGATATGTTCTGTGCACTGGTTGTTGATGTTTTGAAAAGTTCAATACTGGTGGTTTACTTCCTGACTACTTGGTACATAGCAACCGTATTTTAGAATGGTTATTTAAGTTGTAAGCAATGCTGATAGACAATAGTTATAAGTTGTAGCCCTGAGAAGATACGTTGTGTGTAATAATTGTCGGAGTGTCAGACTTCTAAAAAATGTTGAGATTTCAGCTCTGCTGCGTGTGTGGAGTCTGAAGGTTCTTGAAATAATTTAGTCGACAACAGGAATTACTATGGAATTTCAGTGTATTGCGAAGATTAAAATTAGGTATAGATTAGAACAAAGATGCGTGCGATGTGATAGTAGTGATCGGAATCAACAAGAAGAAAGAAGAGATTTTATACACAGCGATTGGTTGTCCACGGATGCCGCCGACCAATTGACCAATCACAGCTACGCATCAACGTCATTGTCGTCAGAGATTTTATAAATTGACGTTGATGCGTAGCTGTGATTGGTCGATTGGTCGGCGGCATCCGTGGAGAACCAATCGCTGTGTCGTAGGTGGTAGACCCAGTCCTTAAGACGATGACTGTTTGTTAACCTTTTCGCCGCCAACGTACACAAAACGCAATGCCTCGCCGAGCGCCAAGCTATAAATGTATAACTAAATATACAGTAAACTGTAGTGATGGGGATATCGTCATATCGATGAATAAGATTTGTACGCGTAAAGTTAAGATTTAAAGTTGATTTTACGAATATAAATAAAAACTGATTAAATATTTCCAGATTTGTTTTATTTCACAGTATCCTTAATAAGAAAAAACAGTATAAATTATGAGTATCAAAGAAACTAATACATAACTCAATTAGAACTATAAGGAATGGGGTACATCTCTATTTGTTTCATGATCTCATTCTTTAACTTCATATCAAGTTATTGGCACTGAGGGCAGGTTGAATTCGATTCTGATCAGGGATGGTGTCTATGGTCTTTCTTTCTTATATTTTTGTTTATTCCTGTGTTTTTTTAATAACTTCAGTCAACGTTTTTTACCGTAGGTATCTAAATGGCAGAATTTTTAATTGTTTTTGACGTGTTTTTTGAAATGGAAAGTAAGTATATATTTAAATTCTATCACGCTTGTAGCCGTGTACTTATCAAAGCATTGTTTTTTAAGTGTTGTTTCTGTTCTTTTCTTAACTCATGTATCGGTAGCGTTTACCCATCTGCGCGCGGGGGACCCCGCGCACAGATTGCGTTTCTCTATTTACCCATGACGGAACGGAGCAGGTATATGCGTTTAGGGTGAGAGATGTTTGTGTGTTTGTGCAAAGTAATAGTAAGTGAAAGAAAGAAAGATGCATGCGCGGGAATCCGATTTTGTGCTGCACTATGCCAAAGTGACCTTGACAGCCGCTGACTGACCAACTTCTATAGTAGTTCGTGGCACTCGGTGGCGCACAGGGGCATAGACGACCAATTGTTTTGTAGAGATGGGAAAATAACTATCGACAAGAATTGGTAACAACTTTATAATTACGTATCGGCATCTACCTGAAGGTCGAAATTCATCTACTATCCTTTGTAAAGAAGTAGATAACTAAGTTCATATTTTATTGACCTCAAATTGTTTTCGATATTCGTAACTTTCTGTATTTATAAATATTTCAATGGTGAAATCAACCTTTCACGGCACATCACTGGCCAACTTGATATGAAGTGATTGGCGTTCTGAGGAAAGTAACAAAATTCGGAGTTTCTGTTTTTGCCGATTTTAGGACAAACTAGGGCTTATTTTGTGTAGAAAAATAAAAAACTGGGTAGTAGACAGTGCTATCTTAAATAATAAAATAAAACAAAGCTTTTAATCACAGTAAATTTATTTTAATAAGATAGTTAAAATGAACAACTTCTATAGAAGTTGTGGCGCTGGTGGCACGAAAATCCCGAACTTCTATAGAAGTGCTTGGCGGTGAAAAGGTTAAGGCGATGTCTGAACACCCACCCTGCTCCTTCAGTTGCCATTGCGATCCAGGGTTGCGGTATCTCGTTAGATTATTCCCGCAACCCCGGCAGGCAATGGCCCTATCGGGCCCCGTCTATGCTGCTGACTGCTCATTGAGGCGTGCGTGGTTGCGAGGTCGACTCGGGATATTCGAAGAACTTCAAATTAAAATTACTCATTCGTCATGGCAACAGAAAACATCTTAATTTATATCAACAAATAACAAGCTATGATTGTGAATATGAGAGGTGAGTAGAGAAAATAAGTTCACTGAATATGTAAAGTAGGTAAATGAATTTTCTATTCAGAATGGCTATTTGTTTATTTAATATTTTTTTATTATATGCTTTATTGTAAACTTTACAATACATATACATAAGAATATAAATAATAAAACTATCTATCACAGAACCTAAACGTTAAACGTTTATAGATGTTCCAATTCTGTTTTTAACCTCCGCGCGCCACATTAACAATGCCTGCATGTGGATTATTGTATGCACTGACCTATAATAGAACTTAACTTATAGTTCTAATACAATATAATTTTTATTGATTTGTCAATAGTCTAATGGCTAAGGTGTCGGTCTTGTGAGCAATGTGGGTAAAATTCACATTACTAGCAATCTTGTTAACTACCCAAATGAAGTTAAATATGCTTGAGTCTGGAGTGGGTTCACGAAAATATTGTGGTGGGGTTCGAACCTGCGATCTCTCGATCATAAGGCCGACACCTTAGCCATTAGGGTATTGCCACTTCATAATGTTATTAAAACTCTTTATTTAAATTATTATTGTATTATCTATTGCTGAAACAAGAATAAGTCTCATCATCAAGCCGCACCAAGCGCTACTCCTCCACATTTATTGTGCGCACAGTCAAGCCGTGGAATTCTCTGACGGCTTCTGTGTTCCCTGGCACTTATGATATTTCAGCCTTTAAAGCAAGAGTAATAGGCATCTTGTGGGCTCGCTCATTCCATCGTAGACCTCATTTATCGCTTACCATCAGGCGAGATCGAGGTCAAGAGTGGGCCCATCGGTAATAAAAAAAAAAACATTCAGCCGTTTCCCAACTAAGTCGATATCGGCTTCCAGTCTAATTGCATGCAGCTCAGTACCCGTGTTTTAAATGGAATGTCTACCAAAATGACCTCTGCAACCCAGTAGCTGGGTAACACATTACCCTTAGGCAAGATTGGCGTCTGATTTTCTGGGAATGGCTGTCAAAGATGTACAAATGGCAGCCAGAACTAACCGCGTAGCATGATTTTCGAGGATCGGAGGAAACTCGATCACGATGTTAAGACGATCACCCGTCTACAGACTGACCTTGGCAAGCGTTGCTTAACTTTGAAGATCGTACCACGCGGCTGTTAGACATAAAACAAGAATAAGACTACCAACTTCCGCAGATATCGTTTCCTTACAAATCTTTTGAAAACAGGTAGTGCATTAAAATCTTCCAAGAGTTTAACCAAGGACTAGTGTTATATGTGACTACTTACTGTTGACGTAAAAAGTTTAAACTAGCATGAGTCGGAAGTTATACCATCTTAAACCATAATGGGGTTCTTATGTGATGACGGGCTACCTGTAACCCGTCTACAATTAAATTTTAAAACCTGTTTTCAGCTTCAAGTAGTACTAACATACCTCGTACTTGGCTTAGTTAAGTTCAGCTTATAAATGTAAGGATAAACACACATCATTTATTCTCTCATAGTTTTTCTTTCCTCTCCTACAAAGTAGCTATTATATGTACTTCTGTTTTATAAGTCATGTAATCGGTAAAAAGATTTGGTGAATGTCTCACTGGAGACCTGTGACCTTACAGTATATAGTTAGACAACATAAGGTTTTTGTTTATTCATAGATTAGGAGGGAAAAGCAGCAGAGAAGAAACAAGTAAGTCTTTCTTGAGCTGCTAGCTTGGACATAGTTTTTAAATGTTATGTAAAAATCTTTGAAGTCATATTTAAATGTCTGTATTAGGTGAATCATTTAATACACCTATTTTTATCTTTGAGTTCTTAATAGGAATACCTCATGATGAAGTCAAAACAAATTTATTAAAAATAAACAAACAGGCACCTTTGGATAGTTAACGCTGGCGTCGTCGGTACGTCAAATCTAGTTGCTAGAAGCTTTATTGAGCAAATATATAAATAGTTTTAATAGGTAAAGTACGTCGCATTCTGGTGCTCACCTGAGATGATCAAGCCTATTCATTTATCTTGACACCGACTTCAGTCATGTGAGTAGATACCTCGCCTTTATTTTAAACGGAATTAGACATCCAATAAAAAATCTTGAAGGTTATTTCTCTCTTTACACTGCAGGTCTTTTTTGTACGTTTTGAAGTCGGTTCAATTTTTTGTAAAACAAGTTTTTATATTATGCTTTTTAGTGTATCATTGTTTGTGTTACTTGAGATACCTACATACCGTTCGCACTTAATTTTATTAAGACTGCTGTAAACGTGTTTTTCACTCACTAAAACCATATTTTAGACGTGATTTAATGTTATGCAAAGGTTAAACAATACTCGAGGAGCTCGATGGAATATACGGCTTAGCGCGTTCGGCTACGATTTGATGGGTAAAGTAGTGTTCGCAGTGCAAGTGGCCGGTCTTCGGAGAGGAGTTCAAAAACTTATCATCTCAAGTTTTTCCCATTGGGCTTGCTTAGTAGGTTCTGTCTAGCCCATTCTCTTTAGGTACTTACAGTGTTTATCCGTAGGGTAGGTCTGTGCCTCAGCACTGGTGATATTAATAGGTTGATTATATTATGTTAAACAGTACATAAATATAAGAGGGCAGCAATCGCGGGAGATTTGCTGTTTTAAATTGAAGAGTTCCATCACTTAACTCCGAAGACCTTCATCAGAACCTGATGTGTTATATATTAAAACCTTCCTTGTAAAATATGCTTTCAAACAACGAAAATGGGATCGAAATCGGATGAGAAGTTTCTGTGAAAATCGCGGATATACAAACATACATACATACATAAATACATACTGGTTGAATACAGAACCTCCTTTTTTGAAGTCGGTTAGTGATGTTTTAATGAGTTAAACTATTAAGTTGTTTGTGACAGCGTGTGAGCACCAACGCTTAATTTAGACTATTTAAGCTGATAAGGCTGATATGATGTGAACGTATTCTCAAATTTATGCTTAGATAAGCTCTAAAATATTAATAAGAGAGAACAATTACAACAATAGTATAAATCAAATAAAACCATACGAGTTAAATTAATAACGCCTACAATGTAACATCGGTGTTATAACTAATATATTGGCGTTATTAACGTAACTAAACTGTTCACATTTATTCTGCCACATGTGGGACCGGCGACACTTCTAACGTTTATCAGAAATGTTACCAACGTTTTAGATGTAACAATAATTGTAATTATAACAGATTACTCATTAATAAGTAAGTATTTCAAGTTAATGGCCACATAAACAGCAGTTGCAGGGTGGAGGGAACATTTATCAGCAAAAACTGGTAATTTTCGTCGAACATATTTCCAGCTGAGCGCTGTTATGACGGCGGTGCGCAGTTGTTCAAAGTTTCACTTTGTCCGATTAGTGGGCCATTCGGTTCATCAATTTGTTTTATAATTAATGTGGAAAATAAAATGTCATTAACTATTAAAAAAAACTTATTTTGATGTCCGATAATAGATTAAAATGGCCTTGTGTACAGATGTTTTAGTTTACCCAAATAGTGGAAGTAATAATTAGTATCGTAACATATGTAGATAATTTAAGGGTACAAACTACGTACTAAAGTATCCATCATTTACATTATGGTAAAACTAGTGTATTAGTATATTTTAATTTTATTAGTAGTTTTATTAATTTTCGTTCTCTATAACATTTTTATTATTAAGGTTATTTATGTACATGCCCTAGTAAAGCGGTCGTGTTTCATTTCCATAAATAATGTCCATTCGGCGAATTTAATGCATCTTTTTGTGACTGTGATAAAATGAAGAGTGATATTTTCGGTAATGAACACTGAAATGACTGTTACATTTGGATTTTGTATTGATAGAATTTGTTATGCGGTTTTCACCCGTAGAACCTGCGCCTAAGTATTGCCAATATTAATTATTAATTAATACTGCTGTATTGTAATACTCAGATCCAGAGATAAATATATCCGGAAAGGTTTTTTTTTATGACAATCTATCGAGGAAATTGGAAAGTTATTAATTTATTGTAAGTTTCAATTGTCGTTTTCATCTACCTCTACTATAAGACACATTTTTGATTTGTCTTAAGACATGTCTATCTAGACCCATATCATCCAGCATTACAACCATAGAGTTAAGAGCAACTTGCACATTCCATTCTGCGCGGTTTAAATCTTTATGGCTGATGTAAAATACGAAATCAACCGCGTACTGTGATACAATTATAGTCTGAATTTTTTGGCAAATTATGCATGTAACAATATTAAAGAGCAGCGGTGATATTGGGTCGCCCTGTGCCAACCCCTTGCTTGCTCGTCTAACATCAACAATTCGTCCATCACTACTACTTCTCATCATCAAATATCGCTCTAATAAGAATTAATTTAAATAACTACAAACTTTTGAGCCAATTCCCAAGTCATCTAATGTCTGAACCATCTTTTCTACATACTAAGACATGGTTATAAGCATTTGTAATGTCCAGAAAGCAAGCCAACGTACGATCATTTCTAGTGAAACCCAATTGAATATAAGTGATTAGTCTTGAAATGGAATCTAAACAATATTGAGCTCTCCTGAAACCAACCGTGTAAGGTGACAAAATTTAATGTTTTTCAATAAACCATTATATTTTTACCGATCATATTATGGAATATCTTACAGACACAGGATTTAAGGGATATTGGCCTAAGTTTAGTCTTCGTATTTGTGTTGTGCCCAGCTTTAGGAATAGCAATAACTGATATCGCATGCCATTGTTTTGGGATATTCCCAGTTCTGTAAATGTCATTAAATACCCCGAGGAGAAAATCCTTGGCCTCACACGGAAGATTATAAATCATAGAGTAAGTTGTTCCATCATTACCCGGAGCAGTATCCTTCTTTTTTAAACTATTCTCAAATTCTTCTATTGTAAATGCTGAATGCTGTAAACGCTTTAATAGAAAGCGTTCTGTGATTTGAATATTGGTGGTTTTCCAGCTGCTATCTCTGGCTTTCATTTAAATTATGTGCATGTACTCTTTTTTCTTTTAACCTTTTTAGATTGTCAGGAGTAGGATTTCTTCTGAGTTTAGCTAAAGCCAACCTTCGTTCAACCACTGCTCTAGATAATGATGGATCCCAATACTCTTTTGGCTTAAAATTCCTTAAGGGAATAGTACATATACAATTTTAATTATAGGTATGTGTTTATTCGCTGCCATATAAACTTGTTCTATGAAATAGTCGTATAATGCCTGAATATCATTATTGATGTCAACTACTCGAGAAAAGGACTCTGTAAGCTCATGACGATAAATCTCCTACTTTGCTTTTTTGAAGTTTCGTCTTTTATTATACTCGATGTTTTCTTGAAAATTCATCAAAATCTTAATTAAGGCAGCTATACATCCCATTTTCAAGGGCGGCGATGGGTGCCTCGTTAATAACTACCGCCCCATAGCGGTACTTAGTACTTTATCAAAAATACTCGAACGCTTAATGAATAAAAGACTCATTCACTATCCTAAGCATTTTAATATTTTATCACCTCAACAATTTGGTTTCCGTAAAAACAAATCCACAAACGACGCAATATACAAGTTGATTGATCACATAGTGAAAAATATAGACAGTAATAAAAAGGTATTGACCATTTTCTTAGACCTTACGAAAGCTTTCGACACGGTGCCCATTCCGACTCTTTTACTCAAGCTAGAACGTATAGGTGTAAGGGGCCTACCACTAAATCTATTCAAAAGCTACCTGACTAGCCGTTCGCAATTCGTAACGATGGACAATTACAATAGCGATACAGTCACTATTGAATATGGTGTGCCGCAGGGTAGCTTTTTGGGGCCCACATTGTTCCTAGTATTCATAAACGACCTCTGCAACTTACATATACCAAATGCCCAAATAATTTCGTATGCTGATGACACTGCAATAACTTTTACTGCTGACTCATGGTTAGAACTACAGTCAATAGCACAAAAAGGATTTAACTCAACACTAAGATGGCTTTACTCACACACCTTGACCCTGAATACCTCTAAAACTAACTTTATTACTTTTTCAATTAAATCAAATTCCCAACCTAATCCCTCTATCTCTCTAAAAGCTCACTTGTGTTCTTTAATGTCTCAGCAGGCCTGCCAGTGCCCATCACTTACTCGAGTTGAACAAATAAAATATCTTGGAATTTTCATTGACCAACACTTGAATTTCAAATCACACCTTAACACCTTATCCGGCCGCGTACGCAAACTTACGAGGTGATTGCTACCTACATTTTCATTCATAAAAACCCAATTAAATTTAATAGCGATGTCAGATGATGATATTGTGATGTCCAGTGATGATCTTTGTACATTTCTATTAACTAATTTGACCCGGGTTGCCTCTCCATTATTTAAATGTCACAAAGCTGTATTCCAAAGATGAGTCTATTATTTGAGTTCATGATTTTTTAGGCACTAACGAGAAAATATTGTCCCAATCTGATGATGTTGTACGTACTGAAGATGGACAGTAAATAGATACAACATATTTCAAACTCTTACAATTAAGTATTTTCATACATATAACCTCTACACCTACATTACTTATGCTAATTGGGCATACTTGCATCTGTATAGATTTATGGATAATTATCGCCACACCACCGTAAGAATCGTCTTTGTCTTTTCTATATATATCATACTCAAACGAAAGTCTGGATTAAGCCAAGTTTCATTTAAAATAGCAATATGTATTCTTTCCTGTGTAAGTAATGCGTTGAAACTAGTTGATTTTGGCTTTAAACTTTGACTATTCTATTGTAGGATATTGATCAAAGCGTCTTTGCGATAATTATCCATTGAATGATTTTAATAGCCATTGGAATCAATTTCCTCCAATCAAAAAATCCTTAATAAATACCTTACATTCTTCAAATATTACTTTCAACACCAACATTATTATTTCTTCAAATCCTTTTTCTTTCTTCTTCCTTCTCTTTTCATTTTTAAAAATATTTCTTCAAATCTGAATTTTCTTTTCTTCTTCTTTTCGGCTTCTTCTTTTTCCAATTGTCTATTTTCGTGACTACTTCCAGTTATCTCATCTTCCATAGAAACGATTTACTACTCTGTTTCCATAGATATAGTTTGGTTTTCTCGTCCATCTTTATATTTATTTTGCTTCTTAGTCTTATCCACTTTTTGTTTTTGTAATTGACTGTTGCCTAAGATTTCTGTATGAATGAATATACTCTCATTAGTTAAGACGTCTTGTGCATTAACTATCGATTTCACAGCACTTTCCACAGCACTACTGTAAGTTTTCTTCAAAGTTGTTTGATTTTCCGCCATCTTTTCAACAGAATCCTCAATTGCTACACTCATATTGCCTTTATTGTTGATCTAAATATACTTCTAAGACTTTTCTATAGGATGTATTTTCTACACTCATTAGAGATCGAATCTTTTTTATTTTAGGAAAGCATATAATGTTGCAATGTTTTAGTCGTAAGTTTCTGTGCGGGACTGTTTATGTATGTACAGACAATGGTACTAGTCGTTCGATTCCCATGTTGTTTTATTTATCACTATTTTCCAATTGTATTTCATAATTTATCGATGATCTAACGAGAGGTCTAATTTTGTTATTTGAATCATAAAATTGTAAATACGCCAATCGAAACGAAATCACTGTATTGTTTCGGAAATGTGTGATACATTGTCAAAGTAATAATAATTGGCGACTCGGGCTTAACCTTCCTAAATGACGGTAACTATGGCCCATGTGTAATAGATAGATAGATAGAATATACTTTATTGTACACCAATAATTGAATCACACTTAAATAACAATATTGTAAATAAGATTGGTTACAATGGCGGTCTTATCGCTGAGAGCGGTATCTTCCAGACAACCTTTGGAAGGACTTTACGAGCTTTAATTAAAATGGGGAGGGCTATATTAGTGTACTACTGTACAAATAATATTCGTCAAAAACGGAAAAACTAATACAAATATATATATATATATACACAATACATAAATACAAATATAAATAATGTGTTCTTTAACATCGTGTGTAGAAAACAAAGGAATAATCATAAGTTTGAAATAAAGTGATTGGCAACCGAGATTTTAAAAACAGCGACTGACTGAGCTTGTCTTACTGACACTGGCAATCCATTCCACAACCGAATAGCCTGCACCGTAAACGACTGGTCGTAAAATTTTGTGGAATGCGTAGGCATCAAAAGTCTCAAATACTCTGATGATCTCAAATCTCTAACATGTGTGTCATGAAGGAACTTAAAACGTTCTTTGAGATAAAAGGGAGTCGTTGGATTGAAAAGAATACTGTAGAGTAATGATAAAATATGTGTATTCCCGCAAAGGTCGATAGGCAGCCACTTGAGTTTAGTGCGAAACTCAGAAACATGATCATATTTGCGCAAACCAAATATAAATCTGATACAAAAATTTTGGAGTCGCTCAAGCTCATCTAGCTGCACTTCTTTTTTTCGTTTCTTCGTTAGATCTGGATAACTTGCATCAGCATAGTCAAGGATAGGGAGAAGAAGAGATTGGGCAAGCGCAGTTTTAGTAGCAATCGGCAGGAAATTGCGCAATCTGCGTAAAGACCCCGCAGAGGCGAACAGTTTGCGGCTC
Organism: Tholera decimalis; assembly: GCA_943138885.2. NCBI lineage: Eukaryota > Metazoa > Arthropoda > Insecta > Lepidoptera > Noctuidae > Tholera > Tholera decimalis. The sequence continues at coordinate 32,650,201 of OW964556.2, read as the reverse complement.
ACTTCTTGCAACTGGGTACCCCAAGACAAATCTTTATCAATATAAATACCAAGGTCTTTTACTGAGTCACAGTAGGGTATAACAGCTCCATCAAAAATGATTTGGGGAAGGGTCGTCCAGTCAATTTTAGAACGTAGCCTAGGGCTGCCAACAATAATGACTTTAGTCTTCGCAGGATTTACCTTCAAACCATTTTCCAAACTCCAATCAGAAATACGCGCTAAATCTTTATTCACTGTCTTCACCGCCTCAAACAAATTCAACGGGAGCTTTTTTTTTTTAACGTGGGTAAAAACATCAGATGAGTCCTCCCACCCCGGGCAGGGCCGGAGGGACTGTCAGACTTGTACTGACTAAAATCCACGGTATTCCTTCAATAGCCCTTTACGTACCGGGGTCACGGTAATGGGATAAGTCCCACGACCCCGGCAGGCTTCGGCCCTCTACAGGGGGGGGCCTCGTCATCTTGCTGATGTTCTTTGAGGTGCGCGTGGAATACAACGCGCCGTCGACCCGGGCATGGTCCATGGTCGGACAGCGAGTTGCCCTTTACTCGCTGTCCGCATGCCCGCGACTACGGTGGCCGGAGATCGTCGGCCGACGTCCGACGCCGTGGGCGTCTACCACTGCGGCTGGGCTGGAGGGAGGACGCTATCCTCTCCCTCACGCGGCCCGCCTCCTCCTTCGATAGCATGACTGCTTCGCAGAAGGAGGCGACCGCTTCCCACTCCGTCTCGCCCCGCAGCATGGCCTCGACCAATGCCGGGCGCGAGAGGTCTCCGCCTATCGCCGCCGTGAGGACACGTCGGTGCTCTGCCCAAGCGGGGCAGTCTTGCACCGTATGCTCTACTGTGTCCTCAGGGCGATTCTCGCAGTGGTGACACCCAGGCGTTTCTTCCTTCCTCATCAGACACAGGTACCTCCCGAAACTTCCGTGTCCGGTGAGGACCTGCGTCATGCGGTAGGTCAGGATGTCGTGACGCCGATCTAGCCACTCCTCAAAGAGGGGTCTTACCGGCCGTCGGTTGCGACAATCGACCCCTCCATACTGCCCTGAGATCGCGCCGGAGTTCTTCCCGCCGCGCCTCGATTTCTCGAGGCAGCGGGTATACGCTCCGGCGCTGCGCCTCCACGTGCCATTCATAGACGCGCTGGAGGGCAGTCGCCTTCAGATCCCAGGGCAGCAATCCGGCAAGGAGGTTGGCCGATTCGCCGGCGATCGTGCGGTATCCCCGGATCATCCGGATAGCCATGACCCTCTGGCATGCGACCAACTTTAGTGGTCGCGTCCGGACCGCACGACGCCGGCGTACAGCCTTCGGCAGGAGGCGTTTGGCCCGCTGAGATTAGGCAGGAGTCGCCTGAGGGCGGCTGCTGCCCGGTTCAGCTTTGGGGCCAAACTCAGGAAATGCTCCCTGAAGTTCCACCGGCTGTCGAGTTCAACGGGAGCTTGCGAATAAACTTGCAGATCGTCAGCATAAAGGTGGTAGGATGAGAGAAGTTCATTTGAAATAGAATTTATAAATATGGCGAAAAGAAGAGGAGAGAGAACGCCCCCCTGTGGTACGCCAGCAGTAGTATTGCACCATGAAGACAACGAACCTTCAATGCAAATACGTTGTCGGCGGCCACACAGGTAACTATGAAACCAATCAATAGCTGTTGGAGATATGTTAAGAGAGCAAAGTATCCCGAGCAAGACATCAAAATCAACAGTGTTTGAATTTGAATTTTAATACTAGATATCTGTAAGTAAAGCAGCACGTTTTATCAAGTGCTATGTGAGGCCCTTTGTAATTAGGACATACAATTCTGTCTGTTTCACAAGTCTCATGCTCTTTGCTGCATTTGGGACACAGTCTTTTTTGTAGGGCAGAATTTCTTTATACGACTGAATTTCCAAAATTTGTTTGAGAGGGTGTTCTTTTTAGTTGGTCCTATTGTCATGAAATCAGGATCTGTTAATGGAAACCTTGACAAATCAAGGGAAATCTTCAAATATTATAGGTATACCTATAGCGATTTGGGTATCTTTCGTAGTAACATGTGCAGTTGCTCTCGAAAAGCGTCATTTGGTGAAGTGGAACTGATGATGAAGACCACAGATGACTACTTGAACAACTCAATAATAAGAATTTCATTGGTAAAAAAAGCGACATTTAGGCTTTTGTAACTAGGTAAATTACAAACCGACCCACTAAAAAGCGAAAAAATAAACTTTTTAACAAAAAATTAAACCGACTTCCCAAAAAACACTGCAAAGGGAAAAATAACTTTAATTTCGGAAGGCGGTCTCAAAAACGAAAATATGTACAAAACTAAAGACACCGACTACCGAAATTAAAGTTATTTTTCCCTTTGCATTGTTTTTTTTGTGAAGCCGGTTTTATTTTTTGTTTAAACGTTTTTTAATTAACATTGCGTCCTATACTCTATTACCAAATACTTTTTGCATTGGATATTGAAACAATTTTATTACTCTTCAAAAGGAATATTTTTTTATTTTCGTTTTAAGTATGAAGGCTCATTTGTCTCAAATAATATGGCGTTAATGGCTACATATCTACCCAGTATCGTCCACAAAATAATTATTACATAAGAAATATCCAATCCCAGAAGATAAGAGGAGCTATTAACGCCATTAGGCGATGCATTGAAAGCCATTCGCGTGTAGCAATAATGTTTGGGATTAATGACAGATATAATGCATTGCTATTGACAGCCGGGATCCGTTGTGTGTTGTGTGGTGCGGCTACATCTCAATCTGTTTGTTTTTGTAATATTATTTGTTTGTCATGTTTTAGATCTCCTGCTTATTTTTTTATTATCATCACCGCATCGATAAATATATAACCTCCTTCTTTTGCAGTCGGGTAAAAAGTAGCCTATAACCTCTCTCAAGCTTCAAGCTACTTCCATAAAATAAATTTCATCCAAATCATCCCAGTACTTTCGAAGATTAACGCGTTCAAACAAACTTTCCATTTTATAATATTTTATTTGATATTACACATACACTACTCATCAGAAAAATCGAAACACTTCCGTTTTCATGGTTTCTATCCTAATTTAATTAAAAAGAGTTTTCAGTCCATGAAAAAAATCACATGATTGTATAGCTGGCAGTTTGGCCATTACAGTGATAAGCGAAAATTCTAAATTAGAATTTTATTTGTTTATCCTATAAGTGAAATGATTCACTGTTTTGAGATAAATATGTGTTTAGAGTTGGAGTACATTTCACTTTTGAAAAAACTTTTTGTTCTTTATTTGTTTACTGTAACTTTGGGATGTCGGAAAAAGTTTTTTTTCTAAAACATATGGATACTTCGGCCGAAGAAGCCACCCAAGAGATGGCATTGCTGGATTCTGGACTTAGTCAGCGTGTTGTGACTGAAAGATTGCATCTAAGCCTGTCGTCTGTTCATAGAGTCTACAAACGCTATCGGGAGTTTGTTTACGCGCCGTTCAGGGTCTGGTAGGAATCGGGTCACTTCTGAGTGAGATGATCGATTTATTGTAACAAATTCTTTACGAAATCAACGCCTTAATGCTTTTCAACTGTAGCAGCGGCTTCATGTTGTACGTAGGGTGGCTGTAAGTGACTCTACAATTAGAAGAAGGTTGAAGGAATGTGGACTGGTACCGCACAAGCCAGCAAATGGACCAAAATTAACTACAGTAACGACGGAAGGAACAAGGTCTACAGAAGAGATGGAGAACGCTTTGCACAATGCTGCATTGAAGAAAAGGTCAGCTATGGCAGCGGTTCGTGGACGCTTTGGGTAGCGCCGACGGTAAGATAGAGCTTGTCTTTGTGTCTGAGCCACGTCTGCCTGTACTAAACAGTTATCGGTATATCGAACAGTGTCTTGAGCCTCACGTGATGCCCTATGCACATTTTATTGGCAACGGTTTCACATTCATGCACGGAAATGCTAGGGCACACACCGCGAGCATCGTTCGAGATTATGTTACTGAAGTCAGTATCTCCATTATGGAATGGCCAGCAAGGATCCCGGACATAAATCCGATTGAAAATCTATGGGATGAATTAAAGAGACGAATTCGTGCAAGAGATTATGCCTCCGAAACACATAGACAGCTGCAAAATGCAATCTAAGAGGAATAAAATGGAATGCCACAACATTTGATCGTGATGAAGTATGGTAGCAGTAATAAAAGCTCGGGGAGGGAATACAAGTTATTAAATAAACGTTTCTTAGCTCTTTTTTCATTTACGTGTGTTTTTTTATCAATTTCCTTCGTACTCCATACAGGGTAAAAATTACTTGTTAAACAAAATACGAAACCAATGAAAATTTAATTTAGAACATTAACATTAGAATTTAAAAAACAACATATTATTCACTATTAAATGACATTTGACATGTATTCCTAAATATACAGATTTTTCTGATAAGCCTTACAAAACATAAACTTGCAAGGTGTTTCGATTTTTCTGATGAGAAGAGTATTATGATACTCAGAATAATCATATTTATGAACTGTGACAATGTTTAAATGCGATGTTTAAGCAGAGTTTCTGAAAATTCTATGGAAAACGTTGTGATACCTATTTGCAAGACTTATTAGAACAATGGCTTCAAATTTAAATTTAGCTAATTTATTGACATTATCAGCCGACAGCCGTCCAGTGCTGAACCTCCCACCCCATAAATCATTAGAAACTCTAACAGCTTTGGGTGAAGCGGCGGTGTCAGACTTTTATCGTCTAAAAACCCACCCTGTTCCATCAGTCTTAAGTTTCGGGGTCACAGTATCTCGTTAAGACTTGCCCGCAACCCTGAAGAAGAGTCCCATAACCTCAGACCTACCTCGTTCCGTTAGTGTCGCCACATCGACTGGTTCTGTGTTTTTTGTATTTAGGTAGTGAATTCTCAGAGTATGTTCCGCGAATAATGTTAGGCCTATCTAATTAATCAAACTAATAACTAAAATTTTACTTCGGATTCGATCATTAATGATATATTAATATTTCAGCCCATTATGTTCTCACTACTGGAACGCAGCCTCCTCTCTACGAGTGGAAATGACCCGTAAGGCTCAATTTACACCGCCGCGGAATGGAATGGAATGGAAGCGTCAATTTCGCTTCATGACGCGAGAAGGCGCGCAAATTCGCGCGACTGCGCCATGAGGGACGTTCAGTCTAGATCTATTAGTTGGCACCGCACTGCTGTGACCGACCCAACCAACTCCCCGTTCGCGCCACTTCCCGCAGATTCCACAGACGGCGCCGACAGTAGCTAGGGGAATTCTCGAAAATGCGCGAGGATTCCCGGGAAGACGCGCGACCTTTTGTTTGGCTCCTATTTAGTTTGTACCTAAGTTATATGGTTGCCAATGTTCATTATGCTACGTACAATGTCGTTGCAAAAGTCGCTTCCATTCCATTTCGCGGTGGTGTAAATTGAGCCTTAGCCACCACGCGATCTCACAATTTTTCGGATTTTTAGTCCTAGGACGTGCCGCTTTCCTCTCAATGTCTTCCTTCAGTGACTTGAGAGCGGTAGTGATGATATAATTGATATTGCACAATATAATATGCCTGACTGGGTTCAAACCCATTACCCCCTTACTATTACTGACAGCTTGTCATTAAAATCAGAAGGTAAATTTAAAGAATCAACTATGTACAGTCATAAATAAAAAACCACTCATGCATTTCATATCTGCTTCAAAAGAAAACTGAAACCAATTTACAAATGTCACAAAGCTGGTAGACTTGCATGTCGCAGTCGTGTTTCAAGACGAAAATAGATAGCAATCGATACCACACAACGACAGTCGCCAGAATAGGTTATAACATTTTGTGACAATCTGCCTTTAATTACTGACTTTCGACCAGTTTCGATCGATATGTAGCGATTAGGTCAAGAATAGGACTTGTCTGTCATTGGTGGAAAAGCTGTGGAAATTCTCAGCTATATAGATTATTTATTCAGTATGAGAATCATGTTACAGGTAGTAGAACTAAGTTTATTTTTCCCAAGTGCTGGAATATTTTTTTAGCGCTTTTTGTGTGTTTACAAAATTTAAACGGTAACGTTTCGGGTTGTATGACCCACCTAACTACCAATTCTGATGAAAGTTTGACAATATATTGTGGTAAAATGGTATCATTTGGTAATATGTATGCACATTTATATGTATGCCATGAGGCACGCACTGTTGTCTTTTGTCTTTACTGTATTTTTTTATATATTTTTATTTTATTTTATACCTCGTATATGTACACAGTTTGCAATAAAATACACATTTTTCTCACGTTTATTTCTTTTTAATTTTGAATTTGTTTTAATAATATAATGTAAAAAATTATAATAATCATAAATTATTTAAAAGGAAATATATAAAAAAAAAATCATATGGACACATTGAATACCAATGCTGATTCTTTGACTGAGGAAAAATGCCAGCCCTCTGGCCATGTGAAATGTTAACTCATGTTGTACTGATTTCTTAAAGGCCACAAGATATCATCTTGAAGGTTATAAATAGAATCTTGTTAAAAACCTTATTTCAATCAACACAAAACTTACTAAAAGTCGTGCCAAAATTCTCAATTTTATTGTGAGGATTTTTAGTAGAGAATCTTTTTCCACTGTGAACTGATCTATAAAGACGCCGAGAAAGAAGCCGAGACCCGTATACTAAGTAGGCATTAGACAACCTACTAAAGCCACAAACTAAGTCGTGTCAGTTTGACAAAAAGTCAATCATTTAGCGAGAGTACCGTCCATGAAAGGAAACAATGCGCATAATAATCAGACAATCTGAATGGCGACGCTAATTAGGTCTGACAGTGACAGAACGAACAGTGTTTGCGTAGTGCAGGCCGCACTCATTGTCCCGCCGCTATTGTGCGCGTCGCTTTGTCGTACGGAATACACTGTTTGTTACTATTGACTGTTTAGTTGCGGATTTGTTTACGAGGATTACAGCTTTGCGCTCGATGGATTACGATTTTTTTTCTATTTCGAAAATACCAATCAAAATCAACTTTAGAATATCATACTGACATTTGGTACAGTCGTCGCTAAAATTCTTACCCAACTCGTTCAGAAACGCTGTAATGTAACTAACATTCGAATAAAATAATGAAGATAAACCAATATTATTCGTAGGCGTCACTGAATCTCACACCAACTTATACATACAGCTACTCATAGGAAATTATGATTTGTACATTCACGATAGAGGTTATAATTGCTCGGCTTTTATTTTAGAGGAGTTAGTATTATGTTTGCATATGTGTAATGTTCACCGCTTAGTGTAACTCTGTCAGTGTCAGGGCTAATTAGAACCATTGAAATTGGCTGATTAATATGCGTAATGCTAACGTGGTGTATGTGCGTTGCTCTATTGTGGAGGCGACCGAGTGAATTATGCACATGGAGTGAAATGACGTGATTATATCCGATATTATCGTTACATATTGTCACCGCATAATTATTAAGTGTGTGCTGAGGATATTTGCCTAAAAGATAAGGTGTCACTTTTGGCAGGTATAACATTTCAGTCATTAACTATACTCGTCCAAATCCAGTATAAGAATCCTGCGTGTTAGTGAGATTGTTGGAAAGATATCAAACGGCCATGCCTTTCCCGTATTTGCTCTCTCTTAACTAAGCCAGTTATTCGACCAGCCCCTATAGTATGACCTTTCAATGCTATCATGAAGGTTGTGTTGTGCGAAAGGGATAGTGCTATATTAACCTGTATAGTACCGTCTCTGTCTCTTAACGGAATCATGATTGTGTGATGGTATTGGCAACTTGACGATGTTTATTCATTATTTTCAAATATGTATTACGGTATTGGTGAATTGTATTTTCTATAGACGTTTGATACCTGACATAAATAAATAAATAAAATAAAATTGTTCCCTCATAATGCTGTCAGGTAAAAGCATCCCCACAAATCTAAAGCAGCAAATACGAAAGGAAAAAGCATTTAATAGTTACAAAACAATGTGATTTCAATTGGAATTAGAGTAGATTTTATAATATTACTGCATACTGGTATGGAATCTGAAATGAAATTAGCTTTGATTACAGCTTTTATATAATTAGGTCACTGTTTCAATTCACGGAATTTGAAAATAATATTTCATGATGTGTGAGAGATGCAGTAAATGATTGTAACCAGCGTTAAAATAATGACTACATTTAAGTATATGAAATATCTAGTTGCTAAATAATTTTGAATATAAAGGTAATTTCTCTTCTTTTCATTTTCTAATATCTACAACATTTAACAACACATAAAACAACAATTTGACTTTTATTACCAAAAGGACAATTACATGATTATAATTTCAGGCAAACCCATGTTACACCAAGGACGGCACGAGTTTAGGGATTACTTATAAAAAGTGTCTCGTCACACAAGAATATTAAAAAGCAGAAACATAATTACGTCCATGTCCACAACGTTTAAGCCAACATAAAAACATAAACAAATCCCTCTAATTTTGCAACCCGCATCAAGCTCGACTTAAAACCCTCCAAAAACAAGGAGTCCACACGTCAAACTAATCCAAATATTACAAACGCTTGAGCGTCGCGCACAATGGGATAACCATCTGTCATCCGGACATAACGAACTTAAACTGTGCCTGCCTGTACAACGCTCCAAACGCCTGTCGGGCCCAGGCCTCGCAGGCGGATTGATTTGTCAGGACCATTGTTTAAACGGTATGTTACATTGATAGTTTTAATTGTTTAGCTTATTTGCGTGTTTTGAATTGTTTCGTTGGCAGATAAGGGTTTTGTTGGCGAGTGTACCTACTTATGTTAAATGACACTTTTTTATCATATTATAGTACTGTGATTGTACCGACCAACAATCAACATTAAATCTACCAATTGACATACTGTCGAGATACATAGGTAGTTGTCTTTTTACAAGTCTTTTTAAAAGAGCAAAAACAGTTTTCAATTAAAACTTGTCAATAAACAAACAGCTTTTTATAGAGACTTCGAATAGCGAACTTTATTGATTAGAGGAAGTGACACAGACAACGTTTTTATGTCGACGGGATGGTTAATAAAAGAGCTATTCAAATGTTCGAGTCACTCAATCAGCTCCATCGAGTGTTGTCTGTCGAATAATTAGAGGACATTAATTATTTTTCACTTCACTTATTTTAGTATAGAAATCTTAAACTACAAGAAAACTACCAGAAAATCATATTTTAGTTGGAGGTAACAAGAGATCTCAATCAACGGCGAACTCATAAAAATAAGAATTTCTTATTGTAGGTAAACTTCAATCAATTTAAGATCACTTTTCACGGCAGCTCGAGACTGCTGGTTATAAGTTGTTTCTATTAAAATTAGAGGTTGCAATCGCGGCAGGCACCTCACCAAGAACCGGCTTGATTACACCTTTAATTAACAGCAAAACTTGGAAACACGGTCATTAAAAATTTAAGACCTCTTTTGAACTAATTAAAAATGGGCGCGTCTCCGACACAATTTAGACTATTTAAGTGCTTACGCGGCCCGCTTCTGTCCAAGTCCAAGTTGTTTCGAATGAAGAATTAATTATGAAGAGAGTAAGGCTAACTTGGCGGGCGGGAACGGGCGACTTGCGAGTTGAAACCGGTTACAATTTGTGGGAAAGTAGCAGGTGTGACACAGGCCCGGAAAACTTGGGTCGCTCCTACATACGCTTTGTTGCCTTCTCGGATGATAAAGTTGATTTGAATCGCAGATTGTACGCTAGGTGTTTTAAGTATAGCTTCAACATGTCATAATGGGACTTACTTATAAAAACTTTCAACACAGATACAAATTCTACATTCAAATTTGTTACATAGAATTTGAATTGAGAATTTCCTAATCGGTGTTTAAACTTTGTCATATATCAATTTTCCATAAAGAATTCGATAATCAGTGTGAACCAACGCTCCAGTGAGCGTTGGTTCACACTGATTATCGAATTCTTTCTTCTTCTTCTTTTGGGCCCAGTGGCCCGCGTGGTAGATTACGGCCCATTACCTCTCATTAAGAGGCCCTTGTCCCAGCAGTGAAAACTTTATAGGCTAGTTATGTATGTATAATCAGTGTGTAAACTAATCATCAGAGAAGAATTTAAAAAATTGGCCAAGAGCGAGTCAGACTCGCCCATGAAGGGTTCCGTAGTAACTACGCCAAATAACTTTGTTTTTCATAGTGTTCGTATGAAATACAAAGTTATATTTGCGGTTTTGGAAAATATGCTGTATCTCAAAAACTGCTAATCATTTAAACTAATTTCCGTTGAAAGTTTACATTAAGATCTACAGTATATATTGTTTTAAGATTCTTCACTCCATTATTGCAGAGGGGGGGGGGGGGGGGAAATTTTACCACTTTGGAAGCATATATCTTTTAAACGATTAACTTTATGAAAAAGTGGTTTTTCAAACCTCAATTTCATTTTTAAAGACATCTCTATAGATACCACAAACGCATAGGTTTCATGAAAAAAAAAATCAGTTTCAGTTCCATGTATGGGGAGCCCTCTTTAATTTTAATTTTTTTCTTAAAATCGGAAAGCGGTTTACGCAATACATCTACCTACCAAGTTTCAAATGTATAGTCTTAATAGTTTCGGAATAAAATGGCTGTGATATACGGACGGGCGGACAGACAGACAGACATGATGAAACTATAAGGGTTCCGTTCTTTGCCATTCGGCTACGGAACCCTAAAAAGGCTCAGATATATTTCTAAATAGGTATGGCTATATTATTTTTTTCTGTTATATCCATTCCATTGTACATTATTTACAGTTAACACACCTACACAAAATTACGAGTATTACACTAAAACCGACCTCTATAAATATTCTAAATTGTAGTTACAACCTCGCCAAAATATGCTAAAGAGTTTTAGAGATTAGGCCGAACGGACTATTGGACAAACAGACACGCACGGAAACTGTTTTATAATTCATAGTAATTCCTTGTAACATTATTTTGTTTAAAAGTTTAATGACGAGCGTGATGAAGTAATTTAAAATTGAAGTAAATGTTGGCGTCGCGTTGGCTTACCGTTTAGTTGAAGAGTACTTACAACTTTTGTTCTAAAAATAACATCAAGATACGTAGGTATGTTTATTGAATTGTTTGGGGCGTATCTGTGTGCTTAAGGAATTTAATAAAAGAGAGTATTTTTATTAGAATTATAATTTTTTTTTTCACAATAACATTTTTAAATGAAATATTGATTTAATATGCATTTTATCAGGTGTTGTAGGCGGTATCAGCTCAAGGCTATGAGTTCAAGTCTGCAAAGCATTAATGATGTAAGCCCGCGCATAAATCTAGCGTAACTCAAAGAGTTTTAAAGGAATACAAGCCATGTCCCACGACCCACCCACGATGCTCCTTCCCCAGTACTTATTTGAAAATCTTTCTTCTCGAGAGCAGTGCGCTAAGATTGTGTCACAGGTGTCCTACACTCGAGCCGCAATTTGTGTCGCGGTCCAAATTTAGCTGTCTCAGAATAATTTGACTACCCACTTATTAAAAAGAAAATTTCTTAATTCTTTTCTACGTAGAAGGAAAATGTTGTCCGTAAATAGTTTTTTGTAATTTAAACCTCAAGTAGAAATAAATCAATATAATGATCAAAATATCGGGATCACCAATTCCTTCTAGATATGATCGACTAGCACTTTCGATTCCGAAATTATTTATAGTCTGTACTTACCAATAATGCAACTTACTATCAGTGAAAAAATGTTTATACTTAATTGGATTATTAGTTCCGGAGTTTACCCCCTACATACACATTATATTAGCATTTTTTATTTTATTTAAAGTAGTCTCGCGTTTGAACACCACCTCACCTGATGGTAAGTGATGATGTGGTCGAAGATCGAGCACGCTTACCTAGAAGTAACCTATTCACTCTTGACCTAAAGGCCCCTAGCTTATAGCTATCAGGAAACACATACTCCGGCAGGGAATTCCACTCCTTTTTTTTTTTTTTTTATCGTGGTAAAATTATCAAATAAGTCCTCCCACTCCGGGCAGGGTGGGAGGGACTGTCAGACTTTTACTGACTAAAATCCACGGTGTTCCTTCAATAACCCTTTACGTACCGGGGTCACGGTAACGGGATGAGTCCCACGACCCCGGCAGGCTTCGGCCCTCTATGGGGGGGCCTCGTCATATTGCTGACGCTCTTTGAGGCGCGCGTGGAACACGACGCGCCGTCGACCCGGGCATGGTCCATGGTCGGACAGCGAGTTGCCCTTTACTCGCTGTCCGCATGCCCGCGCCTACGGTGGCCGGAGATCGTCGGCTGACGTCCGACGCCGTGGGCGTCTACCACTGCGGCTGGGCTGGAGGGAGGACGCCATCCTCTCCCTCACGCGGCCCGCCTCCTCCTTCAGAAGCATGACTGCTTCGCAGAAGGAGGCGACCGCTTCCCACTCCCTCTCGCCCCGCAGCATGGCCTCGACCAATGCCGGGCGCGAGAGGTCTCCGCCTATCGCCGCCGTGAGGACACGTCGGTGCTCTGCCCAGGCGGGGCAGTCTTGCACCGTGTGCTCTACGGTGTCCTCAGGGCGACCCTCGCAGTGGTGACACCCAGGCGTTTCCTCCTTTCCCATCAGACACAGGTACCTCCCGAAACTTCCGTGTCCGGTGAGGACCTGCGTCATGCGGTAGGTCAGGACGCCGTGACGCCGATCTAGCCACTCCTCAAAGAGGGGTCTTACCGCCGCGAATTCCACTCCTTAGCCGTACGCACAATGAAAAAAAAAATAAGCATAGATAGTCAGGCGTCTGTTTGGGGTCTTCGGCCTGAGACTTTGAAATTTGCCCACTTACTAAGTCTCCAACCATAATTTCTCTTCTATTGCAAGATTTATTTATCTTACAACACTAAATGAGAAGCAACCCCAGAAGGCACAGTACAGTCATATAATTGTTTACCCATTAGATACAATGGAGGTAATTGCTGCTGACAACCTAGTTTATATCAGTATTGTCAACCGACATTATTTCAATGTGACAATCTAAACAATACATATCCAGTGTTGTTGCGATTAATGCCCTGTTAGCTATTCCGGTGTCATTGTGTATCATTTTACGTTTATTAATAAGTTAATGGCCTTTCATGGTGTTATTAGTGTATGACATTTTGGGAATATAAAACAATATAAATATATCAATATAAACAATATAAGAATATAATAAATCACGAGATCAGAATCAGACTTTTTCTGACTAAAAACCCACCCTGTTCCTTCAGCTACTCTTGTGTTCCGAGGCAGCGGTATCTCGTTAGAACTTTCCCGCAACCACGGCCTGGGCCTTACTGCTCCATGAGGCGCGCGTGGAACGCAACACGCCGTCGACCCGGGCCTAGACCTTACCGAACAGTGAGTTATCCTATTTAATCAATATCTAAATTACCTTTTTCCAGATTAGACACCAAAAGAAATTAATACAGTTGTGGCTTCATTATAACAAGGAATGAATCTCATAAAATAAACAAGGTAACTGATAAAATAACTTAGTCTTGAAACACAAATTCCAATACAGATTAAATTCGTAGAAAATACTTAGTGTATTCTAAGCGGCATTTTTTGGGAAAATCGACTTGAGCTTCACTATTTTGTCCTATCACCTCGCCTTACGACAGGGGCTGAAAACATTTTTCCCCAGAAATAAATTAGGAATTTTCCTTTTTTTCCAAACCATCGCTTTGAATACCTAAAGAGATAAAGTGCTTTTAATGGCATGTATAAGTACCTGGCCACATAATTGATTTTGACTGTAATTCCACAAACGATGCCCTTAAGCATGGGCGGAGCGAGAGCGGGTGTAATATAGACTTAACTTGTATATTATGTACTTATATGTATGTAGTTATAGACGTGAATTGGGTCGTAAATGTTCAACTTAAGATTTATTGATAATTAACACCTTGGGATGAATTATGTGCGAGGCTGCAGAACATTTTCAGTCTTATAACATTTTTTTAGGCATATGAATTGGACAGAGTACAGGCTATTATTTTTAATATCATATTGCTAGCTTCAGACTGCGGTTTTGCTCCCGTAAAAAGGTTGTTTTCAGAGAAAAAGTAGGCCATGTCACTCTGCAGCCTTTCAATTATCTCCACGCCAGAAGTTTTATTAAAAGTATATGTATAGATTATCACTTAGTATATTCAGCTATCGATCATCTTCTAAGTACACCACACTAAGGGAATATGGGAATACATACCTCCAATATATAATTATACCGATATCCGCATAAAAACAACATGCTTATCGTGGTAAAATTTCGTAGAGCCCTTACCTAGGGACGGACGAATCAGGGTAGTAACATAATATGAATATTATTTTCCTCTACGATGGAGCATTTCCATTAAAATAATTTGTGAATGTCAAAATCAATTTAAAAATTTATTAGTTTTTTATTTATTTAAAATTTGTATTTATTATTTATTTGTTGTACAACAGCCGCACTGCGAACGAATCTGCTGCCAATGATCATGGCCTGGGATTTAGTTGGGTTAATTTGCAAACCAAATGACTTAGCCCAAACGCTGATGCAAGTCAGGTCATGATTCATTGCAGCAATTGCAGAACCCGCGTCAATTACAGTAAAATGACGGTAAAGCTGCAAGTCATCTGCGTAGAGATGAAAACTAGAGGAGATTACTCTGGTAACAAAGTTTATGAAAATTGAAAAAAGAAGAGGATAACGAACCCAGTTCTGAGGTTCAGATCTGTCTATGAGCGAGAGGGCCTGGTGGTGGCTTTGTTTTAATTTTTAGGATATGCCGTAATTTCTTCCGCCGCCAATAGGCTCGGGCTGGATCAGCAGATCGTAAACATTATAGCAACGCTTTATAATAGACACGTAGCTGTAGTTACGCCAGATGCTTTTACTCTTTTTGTAAAATGACCTCGATCAGTGAATGATAATGATAATTGTATCTGTTTTATAATTATGTATAGGACCTAGGAGAAGACATCGGCATGCCAGCAAGCTGCATAGGTCATACCGTCAAACCGTTTCATGGAGAGGAAGCCTGTGGACTAGCAGCTGGACCGTAATAGGCTGAGTAGTTATTGTTAGGATCTATTTCTTAAAAAGCATTGTATTTCAGATTATGTTCCCAAGTTATCTATACTAATATTATAAAGCGGAAAAGTTTGCTTCTTTGTTTGTTTAAATGCGCTAATCTACGAAAGTACTGGGTGGATTTGGATGAAATTTGGTATGAAAGTAGCTCAAAGCCTGCGGAAGATTATAGCTTACCTGGCTGAAAAAGAAGGAGGGTTATATTTTTATTGAGATTAAGTCCACGGGAACGAACCTCCACGCGACTGCTATTACAGTATAATTGAGCTTTTCCTTTTTATTTCTTTATTTAACACAAAAGTTCATATTTGTAC
The DNA here is from genome assembly GCA_943138885.2 of Tholera decimalis. NCBI lineage: Eukaryota > Metazoa > Arthropoda > Insecta > Lepidoptera > Noctuidae > Tholera > Tholera decimalis. The sequence continues at coordinate 32,634,760 of OW964556.2, read as the reverse complement.
AATACGCCTACGATAGATAGATAGATAGAATATACTTTATTGTACACCAAAAATTAAACACAACTATTTAACAATATTGTTTATTCTATGGTAACAATGGCGGTCTTATCGCTGAAAGCGATATCTTCCAGACAATCTTTGGAAGGACTTTAAAAACTTTAATTAAAGTGGGGAGGGCTAAATTATAATTAGCTATTTATAATTAATTAGAAAACAGTTAGGATAGTGTCATTTATTAGCATCTGCTACCACTACCACCACTGTTTAAACCTGACGGGTCACTGGCCTACTCCGCTGAGGAAAAAGCAAAGATGTTTGCCGCTCTTTTTGCGGAGTCTTCACGTCTGGATAGTAGTGGCACTCACCCTCCTGATGCTCCTATTGGATGCGGGACGTGTATGTCGGACATTCGCATCCATCAGAAGGACGTCCGTAGAGTGCTGCGTAATCTTGACGTGAACAAAGCTAGTGGCCCCGACGGGATACCAGCAATTGTTCTAAGAACTTGTGCGCCTGAACTGTCTCCAATTTTGACACGCCTGTTTCGCCTTTTGCTAGAGACTGGAAAGGTGCCGAAAGTATGGAAGCTGGCTAACGTGCAGCCTGTGCCCAAAAAGGGCAGTCGTGCTGACCCGGCCAACTACAGACCTATTTCAGTCACGTCCATACTCTGTAAGAGTATGGAGCGTGTACTTAATAGTAAGCTCCTGGCATACCTAGAAGACAACGACATCCTCAGTGACCGAAAAAACCGGTCTACTGGGGATCTTCTAGCGTATGCTATTCATATCTGGAGTGAGGCCATCGAGAAGCACGGGGAAGCATTTGCTGTCTCTCTTGACATCTCTAAGGCCTTTGACAGGGTCTGGCACGACAGCCTTATTGCTAAGCTACCTTCTTTCGGTTTACCCACCCAACTTTGCGTTTGGATTGAAGACTTCCTGAGAGATCGGTCCATTCGAGTGGTCATAGATGGCTGCTCATCTGGTCAATTGGCAATTAATGCCGGGGTCCCTCAGGGGTCGGTTCTCTCAGCAACTTTATTCTTGCTGCACATTAATGATCTGCTTATGCCCGGTACCTTTGTATGCAGACGACAGCACAGTTGCTGAGAGATATGTGTCCAACGCGCGTGCTGGTGGGTCACAGATCCAGTCTCTCCGTGAGGACATGGTTGGGCGCTTGAACTTGTCCTTGAAGGCTGTCTCCGAATGCGGCGATGCCAACTTGGTCAAGTTTAATGTAGCTAAGACTCAGGCATGTCTCTTCTCCGCAAAAAGCAGTCAATTTGAACCGGCTCCTACTTTCCGAGGTGTAACCGTGCCGATAACCGATCGTATCGAGCTTCTGGGGATAACACTAACTTCTACCCTCAATTTTGGCTAGCATCAAAAAAGTTGGGAATCCTAGCAAAGGTGAGACGGTACTTTACACCCGAACAGTTGCTCAATCTCTATCAAGCCCAGGTTCGCTCGTGTATGGAGTACTGCTCTCATCTTTGGGATGGATCTGCCAAGTACCAACTGGATGCGCTTGAGTCAATTGAGAAACGGGCCAAAAGGCTCATTGGCAACGATACACTGGTCAAATCAAAGCTCCAGAGCCTTGAACATCGGCGACGAGTTTCTAGTCTATCGGTTTTCTATCGGTTACATTTCGGGGAGTGTGGAATTACACAATCTAATTCCGTCAAGCCCGTTCCATCATCGGACTACAAGACAAACAGCGATGCGCCATCGTTACATGGTGAATGAAAGGGAATGAAAGAAGGAAAGGAAGGGAAGCAAAGATTTTAGTCAGTACAAGTCTGACAGTCCCTCTGGCCCTGCCAGGGGTGGGAGGACTTATTTGATGATTTTACCACGTAAAAAAAAAACAAAAGCTCGCGTAGAGGAGTCCTGTGTCTCAGCAGTGGGAAAGTTTAGTTTTAGTATTTATTTTAATTATATAACTTTTATATTATTGTGATAATAAGTACGAACTTATAGGGTTAAACAAATTTGTAACCAACGATGTTCTCCATAGATGTACAAAAAGGAAAAGAGAGTCCCTCCATCTCCCTTTCACTACCGGTCTACCAGACGCACGGATGGCTACCATCCACACTTGATTGATATACCGTCTTTTCGTACCAAGCGCTTCTCCTCCACATTTATTGCGCGCACTTCCAAGCCGTGGAATTCTCTGCCGGCTTCTGTGTTCCCTGCCACTTATGACCTTTCAAACTTTAAAGCAAGAGTAAACAGGCATCTTCTGGGCTCGCTCGTTCCATCATAGACCTTATCAGATAAGGTCTAGTAAGCGATAGATAAGGCATATCTATCGCTTACCATCAGGCGAGATTGAGGTCAAGAGTGAGCTCTTTCCGAATAAAAAAAAGTAAAGATGGAGTACAGTTACTATTTGTTCAAAATTATTGATGTATTCAATTATTTTCATATTTTATTATATTACTTATACATATTACAAAGTTAAAATTACTTAGACAAATTTCAAATTTTATGCAAAAGCAAGTTTTTGAATCTTCTAACTGAAGGTGTAAACAGATCCAATTCAAAGAAAAACTTATATGCTGTTTTATGTTATAGGCTGGATATATGATGAACAGTACTAGCCCTTATGTATATGGAGGAGGCGGGCCGCGTGAGGGAGAGGATAGCGCCCTCCCTCCAGTCCTGCCGCAGTGGTAGTCGCCCACGGCGTCGGACGTCGGCCGACGATCTCCGGCCACCGTAGGCGCGGGCATGCGGACAGCGAATAAAGGGCAACTCGCTGTACGACCATGGACCATGTCGACGGCGCGTTGTGTTCCACGCGCGCCTCAAAGAGCGTCGGCAAGATGACGAGGCCTCCCCTGTAGAGGGCCCAAGCCTGCCGGGGCCGCGGGACTTATCTCATCACCGTGACCCCGGAACGTAAAGGGCTATTGAAGGAATACCGTGGATTTTAGTCAGTTCAAGTCTGACAGTCCCTCCGGCCCTGCCCGGGGTGGGAGGACTCATTTGATGATTTTACCACGTTAAAAAAAAGCCCTTATGAATATGAATTAAATTCATTTGATATTATGTCACTTACCCAAGACAGACAATCCCGTTTCCGATATTTCCATTTATAATATTAAAAAGGATTTCACAATAGTGGAGAGCCCAATCAATTTATTTGAGTTCTGTCAAGCAGGACACGGTAAGGATTCATTTGAGGGTCCCACTTCCATGTCGGGTGGCCGAGCCGACTGCAATTAATTCTCTTAATTGCTTGTCATCTGTTGATCTGCCTTGCACATGTAATTAGTCAAAACGAACGTTATGTACGATATGTTCGGCTAAATACAAGTCTAACGGATATAATTAGGTAGTAATAGGTGAGCCGTGATCTCGAGATTAATAGCCTGTGAGTAATGCGTGATTGATGGGCCTTCAAGGGTTATGGATATTAAAATTTTAGGGTGACTAACGTTCCGTTTTGGTGATTAACGAGTTGTTAAAATTTATAATAATGTGAGCGTAAATCCCTTTTACCTGTGTACGTAAAAACCATTTCCTTTTAAATCACTATCCATATATTTATTTCCATGAAAATATCTACACTAATTACAAGAACATTTTTATCATAAACTTATTTTAAATACCAATTTGGCAGATCCTAAACTCAAAATATCTATGAGATATTTGAATAAAGAAGCTGGTATCTAGTATTTCAACTTATATATATATTCGCATAATATGGTTATATTTTTGAAATTAATGAGTCTTTTAAGTATCTCACAAATTATATATATTATCATCGATATTATCTATAAATATTTAGTCGATATTTATGCCAAACAGGAACTGACGATGTCTAAAACTGATATGTAGTATATTATTAGTATTTGGGTAAGTAATATATGATATATTTACAAAATCTTCAATATTTATAAGATATAACAACTGAATCTATAATTTTATTTGATATAATGATCAGTTAACATAATAAACGATTGATATAATATTAAAGCAACTAATTTTTATAAGCATAACATGCATCTAAATATAAGGTGTATCTATTCATACACGAAATATTTTAAGAGATATACCTATAGCTTGTAAAGAAACAATAAACACGACAAAAATGTTTATCAATGTTTTTTTTATTTTACGTAATTATTATAATTTTAAAACTGCTTGAGACATTTTGCATAAAATCTTTACTCCATACTCTATGAATGACCCGCCCGCCCGCGCCGCGGTGAAGTGACGTGCCCCCGCGCGCCTGTGTCGAGCAGCCGCGTGTTGGTGAGATTGTGCGAGTATTCGCTTCGTATGCATGTCTCCACGTGACGGCACTACATGCTAGTTATTTCGCGTCCTGAAGGTTACCGCACTCCAGTCTGTGTTCTGCCGGATTCAAACACCTGCCCCCACCTCATTTTACATGAGACCTAACAATATCACTGGTGAACTGTAGTGGACTTACGAAAATACACCTCTGCCTATCTCTATCGAGAAATCAGGCGTGATGATGTTAAAAATAAACCAATGTAGCTAGACTTCGTATCTCAATCTAGTGTCATTTTAATAACGTATCGCTTACAATGGATAATAAATGTGAATTTAAATTACAATACCATTTAAAGCTAAGTAGGCAAATTATTAAATTCACTCCATTAAAGTTTTACGAAAAGGAACCTAAATGTGATTAAAATATTTTTTCAATTATAATCCTAACCTACAATTATTATTATTACCCATCTACATTTACATCTATCCTACCTACATCACATACAATGATACGAATTGAATGGACTTTAAGAGACGTTGACCTCTGAGTTCGTTGTTTCGGTGTTTCTTTTCAGAGTAGTCAGGAAACACCGGCCTCATCAAGCTTTACTCAAAACTCAAAAAAATGACGTGTAAAAGTGTACTATTTAGAACCAATTTACAAAATAAATAATTATTTCATTTCATCTGTAAGCTAGGTAAATACCAATAAACAGCTGATAGGTTCAACTCAAATTCGCATGTTAATGACCTCTGTGAGGTTATTAAGATGCGTCGAGCGAGTCGTATCCGTCAGCTGATTGTTAGTTGCCTACACATGTGAACTTTAAGAATGCCGTCAATCTATACTAATATTATAAAGCGGAAATGTTTGTTTGTTTGTTTGCTTGAACGCGCTAATCTTCGAAAGTACTGGGTGGATTTGGATAAAATTTGGTATGGAAGTAGCTTGAAGCTTGATTCCTCAAGCTTCAAGCTACTTCCATACCAAATTTTAACTCTTTAAAATATTTTTAACCGACTGCAAAAAAGGAGAGTTATGTTTTTACCGTGATAGAATCCACGGGAGCGAAGCCCCGCGTGAGTACTAGTAATGAAATAATAGGTACTTATTATTCTACATTATTATTGTTTTGGCTTTATGTCGCAGTGAAGTTAGTCGGAAACCTGTCTATTTTACAAGAAATTCGTAATTGTGACGCTTTTTACGAATTACAGTAACAATAATTTGGCGTGTCTAAAAATTAGAAACAACTTATTTACAATAATTTATAATGTACATACCTAGTACCTTCTTCCTTGCACTTTTAATTATGTGTCTCTATCACTAACCATCACTGCGAAAGCGTTCACCATTCGCGTTTTTAATTGTTCCACACTTGATATGGTATGGCCGTCATTACCATAAACCAGGTCTTTAGCCCTACCCCACATTTACACTGAACCGCGTCGGCCTAACAATATGTGGATTTTCTGATGCCCACCAATGTGCGTTGTAGATGTTAAACATCCCAACGCGCGTAAAGGTGGACTCGTCCGTCCAGAGTATGCGCCGCGTCGGGTCTTCAAGTAACCAATGGCAAAATTCCACGCGTGGATTTAAGTCTATCGGCTTTAATTCTTCCACCCTAGTGAAGTGGAACGGGTGCTTCCCCTCATCCCGCAGAAGGCGCCAAACGGTCATTTTGCTCACGTTAAAAACACGAGCGGCGTCTGATGTGCTGGCCATTGGGTGCTGCAAAAAGAAGTCGACGATGTCGTCCTCGATTCTTACTGGCACTCGTTGCCTTCCTCCGTCTGCAGCTGGTGGCATGTAGATCCTATAGTCCATATGCCGCTGTACAGTTCCAAGGATGGTCTGCAGTGATGGTCTTCTCCCAAATCGCTTCAAGAAGAGGGCTTGTGCTGTGAGCAAAATATTTCCACCCTCATTGTAGCACCATCAAAATGTTCTGGACCTGGTACTCCTGTAGTTAGGCATTGTTTAATATGTTCCCCGAGCGAGCCCGACGCGTGTCAGCTGTCTGCTACAGCGCGCGCGCGCGCGACACGACACGCGGATTGAGCGGGACGAGTAAGACTGGCCTAGCAAGACGCCGCGACTGAGACGCGGGCGCCGGGAGGGGTAGCAGGCGCCCCCGCCGCCCGCTGCGCGCGCATGTTTTTTCTTTGATCATATTCACAAAAGCTGCGCGCCGTTTCAAATACCGCCGCCCGCGTAAACTAGCGTAGTGGATGTTTAAAAATAAGAAAGAACCATTATTTATTATGTGTGTCAAGTAATATTAAATTATTTAATTTCATTGATAATATACCTAGATATTTTTTTATTTTTTATTGCTATGGTTTCCGTACCACCTATAGGTATATCTCTTAAAATATTTCGTGTATGAATAGATACACCTTATATATATAACTCAAAGGTGACTGACTGACATAGTGATCTATCAACGCACAGCCCAAACCACTAGACAGATCGGGCTGAAATTTGGCATGCAGGTAGATGTTATGATGTAGGCATCCGCTAAGAAAAGATTTTGCGAAATTCCCACGGGATCGGGATTTACACGGGAAAAACTTCCCACGTGAACGAAGTCGCGAGCAACTGCTAGTTGAATATAAAATCGTTTGATATACCACTCAAAAGACATAAATGCTATTTAGTCTAATATGATAAAACGCTTAGGCATGCAAATAAGCATAAGCCATACATGCAGCATGCAACCAAGCATGCAGCATCTAAGCAAGCATGCATGCAGCAAGATACAACATACAGCAGGCATGATTTCTGTCATGGCTCCGGCGCTGCAGGGTTCCAGCGGTCTCATGCGAGCTTATCGTCGCAGATGTATTTAACACTCACCACCACGGCTTCGGCTTGCCTTAGCCGTGGCGGCGTGTGTTAAAACCACCTGTTCCTCAGCTGGCGGGCCGCCTTGCTCCTCCGCGCCTACGCGATTTTAAATAACACTCTAGGGGAAGGGCCACTTGCGGGAAAGTTCTACCGAGTTACCGCGGCCCCGGAAATTTAGGGCAGCCGAAGGAACAGGGTGGGTTTTTAGTCAGTAGAAATCTGACACACCCTTCCGTTTGACCCAGAGCGGAAGAATTCATTCGATGATTTTCCCACCCCAAAAAAAAAAGGGGTAGGGCCATAGAATAAAAGAGGTTAGAAAGGAAATAGTTCCTGATTTGTATGAGAATGCGTGTCGCCGCTTGTCTCCCACTTTTTAGCTCCACTACAAGCAAGAGGCCCGTTACGTATGCGAATTAGGCTCACATATAAATTACACACACTTAAATCGAGAGCTTGCTACTGATTGTAACTTACTGTCGATAAACATGCACCGTGCATCACGGCCAATCAGGGCAAAGGACGAAACGACAATGGTTGAAGTGTGGAGGACGCAACGCATGTAGTACATGGTAAGCGGACTTGGTCATTGCGTTGATTAAGCGAGTACATATTGGGCAATGTATATATTTTGTAACTTGTTGCAATAATGTTGTTAATCTTCGGAATTGGGTCCTTATCAGGAGACTCGTTAATTTGGTTGACTTCGGTGGCCATATTTTTTTTTGTTAATTCAGTTATTACTAACATAAAATATCAAATCTAGAGCTAATTTGAAATATATTATATAGTAGTGGAGGGAACCATATAGACCGAATAGATATGAAGGTATTCAAATTTTAAAAAATGGTGCCCACCGAAATCAATATTCTTATCACCGAAATCAAATATATTAAATAATTTCTATTTCAAAGACTGTTTTATATATATTTGTTAACTGCCTTAGTCCCAATGCCTGTAAAAATTTAAGATTGATTTTACAACAAACCATTTAATTTTATCAAGACTTATGCCCCATTTATTAAGTTATAGGAAATTTATAAAAATCAACTTTTGTAAGCGTTAAATTGTTACATTAAATGTAATTAAAATAGTGGGTAAATTATTTTAAATAAAAAATATTAGTAAAATTACTTAAAATCAGTATTTTAAACAACATCGACAAGTATAGAAGGCAATTACTGTCGAAGCACTATTTTCACAATATGTTAACACAGGTGTCCAGAAGCATTTTCATGCATTCTAATGTCTGATGTTAAGGTATGGGACAGGCGCTGCTTGGTTTCGTAGAAGTCATCAGCAAGAGAGCTTCTACTAGGTTAAATTTCAATATTGAATAAAATTTGAGGTTTGGCTGCACCGACTACACCCCTATTTTAGGCTAATATTAACTTTTTGACCAGATCAATTTTCTCAGTCTTGTTCTCGTTGGTTCTATCAGTCAGTAGTCTATCACTATGCTCGCATATGACGTATAATCCTAGATGATAGCCATGTTCACACGACACTGAATAATTTTTTAGCCTTCGAGGGACCTCATTTTTTCTCATCGATAGTTGGTTAAGCACATTGACATCCCAAACTGTTTGATGAACTTTAATAGCCCCTGCAAATTGCTTAAGATCGGATGGAATGAAGAATTCTTTTTCATAAACACCGGAATCGTTAATAGTTTTCGTTATAATATCTTCAACAGTACAGCCGCATTGAGTTATGCCTTATGCTTTCTTCGTCAGTGAGATCGCTTTTAATTTTTTTTTGAACCTGGTTGACTCAGGTCAGTCAGGTCAGGTGGTTTCTATCAGTAGAAACAGGTTCAAGAAAAATAGTACAGATCATAATTCCAGTAAGACATGTATGGATTCACATTTTTTTTCTGAAATGCTTCTCTAGGGAAACTTTTACTTTATCTCAATGGTGCTGCCAAGTCGCGGTAAGCTTCAATGACGAACGATGAATTCGATGTTAGCAAAACAAAATAGAAACTTGCTTTAGATGAAGTGTTCCTTATTGTTTTGGTTGTGATTGTAGAGTCACAACAAAACCGACAGATTCTTCATTTACTTTTGATACGATTATTAAATACCTACTCTTCAGGATACCTGCGCCTTCTGCTTGCGTTTTTTAATTGTGTTTATTGGAAGAGCTACGTAGAGGACTAGAATAAGTTCTCTACGTAGAAATTCGTTGTTTGCACTGCGTAAACCTCTGGACCCTGTGAATACGAGTTTCCGACGTCGCTTAGACAATCTTTTTATAGCCAAACGATCTTCTTTTGAATCTGCCTTAATCACAATACTGAAAAACATGAGAGGTGATCGGTAAGTTAAATAAACTATCTTAAAATGTAAATACATAATTGCACAGTGCACGTATTTTCCACCGAAATGAATACCACTGAAATCAAAATAATTAACAAAATGCTAAATATTTTCAAAAGTAACCCGAATTATTAATATTTATCTCTTTTATTGAAATCGAATACACATAAGACATACTTTTATTATAGTTTAAAAATATTCATTCCAACAGTACTGGATAAAATGAATTCACACACACATTCCAAGTCATCGAAAACGAGTACTTACCTTAATAAAAGATTTGAATGGAGACGCACAGAGATGGTATCCTTACTACTGATGCAGCGCGACTGAAAGTTTATATCACTCTAACAACTATTCTTGAAGACACTAGAATATAGGATTTATAGACGGATCGGTGCGCGACACTGAGATCAACTCAAAACGTCGGACGCGGAAACAACCAGGTGTAACTTGTGTATTAATCCATATTATGGTGTATAAATAATATTGATTGAGGTAATAACTATCTAGTTCTTTGTGAACACATGCGAAATAGCGTCATGTATTGGAGAAAAAAGACAAAAAATAATTTCCGCCGCAAACTAGGACCGGACGCAGCACTTTTTTACTAACTTGTATTTAATTTATTAAAAAAATAACATCGGCCCCACCTAATATTTTGATCGAACCTATTACAGAAAAATATCAAGTTGTTAGGTATCCATTTAGTACTTGATTTCAACCCGGACGCGCTTTTTTGAAGCCAATGAGAATGACCCAATTTCATAGTGATCAGAATATTTTTTTGTATTTTTTACAAATAAAATTGTAATGAAATGTTATTTTCGACTTACCGTTGGAAAGATATACCTCCTCGCACTATACTTGCGGTCTGAATTTTTGTTTTACAGGTTATAATTGCACAACACGGCATTTTAAAGCAGAGCTCTGTGTTCTGAAGCACACTAAACGGGGTGAATGAATTAATCGGTCGAGCTATGATTTTCGAATCATAAATGTGGCGCGCTCGCCACGCCCACATTACCATTCCAACCTTATTCATCTATTCCGAGGGTAGGGCAGACAAGACTACGTGAAGTCGGTTTTGCAGCGATTCGTTTCTGCTACGCTGCTCCCGCAGCACACTCATCAAATGAATCGCAATATTATATATTTTAAACGATGGGCCTAAGGATTTTCGATTAAATAAACGTTATATCTAATAAAGTTATACGAAATAAGTTTTAGAGTATACAGAGTTGATACGACCGAGGGGCTTTCCTTTAAACTGCGTATACTAGGTACCATTTTCAAGCTTTGTACCAAAAATCAATTAAATAGGAGAAATAGTTCAGTCGCAAATGATTTTGATGAGATGCACCTTAAAGCAATAAATCTGACCAAGACAAGAGATAACACACGCCGCGCTACGTTGCCACTTTGTTACTTAGGTATTTAAGGTCAGTCACATTTATTTACAAAGGGTGGTTGCGTTTTACTCTGATTTGTAAGCTAATTAGTTTGTTTGAAAAAAAAATCTTGGCTCTTTTTATTTTTTACTGTATCATATTAACACTAAACACGTATAGTATACGTAGTGTAAAATAATGCCCCTCTGTCGTATCAGCTCTATATAAATGTTATATCTAAAGAAATTATGTCATCAAATGGTATCTTAACTCTTTAACTTACGTTTATTATTCTTGTGAACGTAATTGAAATGAAAATATACCAAATAACTTTATATGATATGAGACGCACCCTTAGTATTTAGCATAGTACTCGGACTAATCAGTCCGACTACTATGCTAAATAGCTATTAGATGTTTTAGTATTGACGAGAAAATACTATCTATTATTTTTAGTTTCAATGTCCATTACCAACGTACAACCCAACCAAATCCTAGTACTGACACCGGGCAGCCATTCAAAGTCCATCCCATGAAGTGTATAATCATACGCTGTCAAAACATAAAGGCAACGGCTCTCTACAAAATCTATTTACCGGATTGAAACAGCTATGTCGAAAACAATTCTATCAGGCTGCGTAAGCGTGGACTGAGAAGGCCGGTAAAGCAAGGACACACGATTACGCCTGACAAGGCAATTAATAAGGGCAGATGGCGATTGAGCACGAGTCACCCGGTCGCTCGGAATTAATCATAGGTACGGCGGTATTGCGTGTGGATGGATACTATTTCCATTCAGTGGCTTACTGTCGAACATGCAATCTTCTCATGTTTTGTTTTCTCACAAACACTCACACTCACACAACAAATCACTTGAGCTCTTAGTGGTTATTCTTGTTCTTTTCCATCTCCAATATTTTACTAAAGTGCGTAAAAGAATGACAGTTCCTTCGGGTTTATTAATATACTAGCTTTTGCCCGCGTCTTCGTCCGCGTGGAATAGTTACTTTGGGCTAACGTTAAATTTAACCCCGATTTTGAAGCATTCTTCATTGGCGCTCCGCTCCTATTGGCCTTAGCGTAATGATACAATATAGCTGTGCCCGCGACTCCGTCAGCGTAAGTTAATGTATTGGTAATATTGTTTAGATCACGTTCACATGAGGCTTAAGTACCTAGAGAACGCTTCGACCGCGAGACGCGTCGAGCGCGGCGACCGATTCTCAAAAATAATCCTTATAGCATGATTCAGTATTCACGCGCGATGGCTTATTATTATAAGCGTATTTCATGTATAACTTTGGTGTTTCTATACCGATTTATATGATTCTTTTTACGGTTTCGTAGCCGAATGGCAAAAAACGGAATCTTTATAGTTCGACATGTCTGTCCGTCTGTCTGTCTGTCTGACTGTCCGTCCGTCCGTCTGTCACAGCAATTTTATTCCGAAACTATTAGGACTATACATGTGAAACTTTATAGGTAGATGTATTCTGTGAACCGCTTTCCGATTTTGAGAAAAAAATTAAAAAATATTTAAAATAAAGGGGGGCTCCCCATACATGGAACTAAGCCTGAAAATATATTTTTTTCATGAAATCGATGCATGTGTGGTATCTGTAGACAGTTCTTTAAAAACGACATCGGGGTTTCTAAAACCACTTTTCCATAAAGTCAATCGTTTAAAAGATATAAGCTTCCAAAGTGGTAAAATGTGTGTGTGGCGGACACAACCTCTAACTTCTATAATAATGGAGTGAAAAATCTAAAAAAAATATATGTCTGTAGATCTTAATATAAACTTTCAACCAAAATTAGTTTGAACGAAATCAGTTCAGCAGTTTTTGAGATACAGCATATTTTCTAAAAAAACCGCAAATATAACTTTGTAATTCATACAAACACTATGAAAAACAAATTTATTCGGCGCAGTTGTAAAAAATGTAAAAAAGCCAGTTTTAAGAAATTTGTAAGGTTTTTTTTTCAAAACAAATTTATTTGGCGCAGTTGTAAAAAATGTAAATAAGCTAGTTTTAAGAAATTTTTAAGGTTTTTTTTTCGTCAAATAAATTTGCATATCATATTATAGTTACTACGGAACCCTTCATGGGTGAGTCTGACTCGCACTTGGCCAATTTTTTTATGGAATAGTTAATAATGTTAACTTTTTCAATTAGGGGTGACTGAGAGTGTTATAAACGTAAGAGTAGACAAATATTATAATCAGAAAGCTTCGAACTGCTAAGCTATCGGGAGTTACACGTGTTATTGTGAGTCAACCATAAAAGTTAGACATATGCTGTCGTGGGATATTTTTTATATAATTTTAAGGAGAACATTTCCGTCATGAAATAATTTGTGTAGCTTTAACCATTAAGGTTGCACACGCGACGGAAGCTTAAAAAATGGAGTAACTTCTCCCGTTTTGCTAACATTTCCCTTCACTGCTCTGCTCCTATTGATTGTAGCGTGATGAAAAGTATACTATAACCCGCTCAGGAGTATGAAAAATAATTGTACCAAGTTTCGTTAAAATCCGTCGAGTAGTTTTTGTTTCTATAACGGTTATACAGACAGACAGACAGACAGACAGACAGACAGACAGACAGACAGACAAAAATTTAACTGATTGCATTTTTGGCATGAGTATCGATCCTTAATCACCCCTGATAGTTATTTTGGAAATATATTTCATGTACAGAATTGACCTCTCTACAGATTTATTATAAGTATAGATAGATAGATAACAAGATACCTGATGTAATAAAAAATAATTCAATCTCAATGTTTAAAAAGAAACTGAAAAGGTAATTATTTGATAGGTGTGTTACTACTCTGTTCAAGACCTTTTAAATGATAAATCAATTAAGATTTAGCAGAGAAGTAACTGATTCAGACATATTTTGTATTTATTGATTATAGAGATAGAAAACACAAATATCAGATTTATATTTTCTTAAGGTTGACCTTGGTATTTTAATTAAGATTTTTTGACATTTGTATTTTGATGTGACCTTTTGTATACTTATTTATATTGTTTTTTTTTTTTTTGTTAGACGTGAGTGTTTTAATTTTCATTGATTGTATTTAGACTGATATGTTTTAACTTAATTCTTGACTGCTATATATTAATCCATGTTGACATGATTATTAAACAGATAATTTATGCTGTAGTTTACAATTTTGTAAAGATCTATTTATTTATGTAGGTACCTACTTTCGAAGCAACAAAAAAGCATTATTCTATTCTATTCTACAGAATACCAGTGTGGGGGTATTTTTTTACGATACCCCAAAAAGGAGTTTTATGTTCTCAGGGTTAATGTAAGCCTGCCCGGGTTAGCTGGCTTTTACTTTAACCAGAGGCTAAGCATTGCCATACAACGTGGCAAAGCCATCCGGCTCTTAGATACTAGCCGACAGCGTTGAGGATGAACACATTTGTATCATATTTTATTTTAGTAGAAGATAGGCTGTGTAAAAGACCTTTTACACACCTGCTAAAATAAAATAATTTAGTTATTTTATGTGACCACAGAAAATAACTAATAATTGACCAAAAATACAAAACGTGTAACTTCTCCATTTTTCCTTCGATTTTATGAGTTATTCCGTCCGGATCCCCCTGAACTGCTTGTTTTTTTTTTTGTTTTTTTTTTCGGTCTTATCCGCTTACTCTTTTTGAATGCTAAGTACAGTCAAGATAAAAATAGTTCATGTAGTAAAATATTAGTTTTTATGTGTTTAAAACTATCACTGGTAATTAGCCACTTGGTCTTTTAATATTTGACCATCTTAATTCAATAACAAAATTTTAACTTAAAATTAATAAAAATTATTACGAATTGTGCATTACTAAATAGAAAAAATGAAGAAACCTACCTAAAACTATTCCAATTATTATTAAAAGAATATCTCTCGAAAATGAATATCTGTCACACCAAACACAAGCATTTTTAGCTTAGTTGGAGGGGTTAACAAGATTGCTAGTAATGTGAATTCTACCCACATTGCAAGTAATCTTTAAAAAAAAAAAACTTTTTTTTATTACTTGGCCAAGAAGACAATTAAGAGTATTTGTTTCTCAATACCACACGTGTCCATTAGCATAAGAATCATGTACAAACAGTATTTTAATAACCCTGTACGTATATTTTTGCTAACCGTCCAAAAACTCTGTTAGGGTATCCAACCGGAATAAAATAATAATAATTTTAATTGTGATACCCTGCGTGGTGGATCAGACTGGAATAAAAACTAATTATAAAATAAAACCGACTCCCCAGGGGATCAGAACAGGGTATCAGACCGGAATAACTCGATTTTATTTATTATCTGATCTTACTGTTTCTATTCTCTGATCTTATTGATGTATATTTTTCATAAGTTAAATGTTCATCTGTCTATCAATAGTATGTGACAGTGTTGAAAACTTTTTTTTGAATGATGTACAAATATGTATGTATGCATTTTACAAACTTTCAGATCCAGATTACTTTCATAGTTCCGTTCTATTTGTAACAGTGGAGTATTTTATTGTTTTGTGTACTTCGAAAAAACCTGCGCTTTGAATCGAATGTTTCGAAAAGTTTATTTTTCTGCATCGGGGAATAAAACCTGGAAATAGTTGCAGTGTCATTGTATGTAGGTACATATGTAAGCACCGCAGTGTAAACTTTAAGCAAATCTGGTTGAAATAGAGCCAATAACTAAAAATATTGAAGGCTTTTTCCCAAAGCTGCGTTCCACTACGTGAATGGACTACTCCATTAACGCAGTGGATTTCAGCCTAAGGTTCGACCAAAATATAGATGTTAGACCCTTTAACTATGATAGATTATGTAGAGGCTCTGAAATAATCAATGTCAAAATGAAGGTCAATCAGAGGTATTCTTGACAGATTGGCCTACTCGTTGCAATGTTAATTATTATTATTCTTGTAAACCATAGGTGCGATGTAGACGTGCAGCCTGACTGCCACTCTGCCCTCGCATTTTAATACTTAAATAACTTTAAGTTATTAAAGTATTAAATAATCCTTTCTTAGTTCTCTCCTACACGCCCCAAGGAACATACATGCCAAATTTCAGCTTCTTGCGCCCAGTAGTTTCGGCTGTGTGTTGTCTGTCAGTCAATCAGTAACGGAAGCGTTTTATATATATGTTGATTATGTGAAATTTAAAAAAAATGCAGATTATTTTATAGGTTTTTTTAAGATATAGCATTACGTAGTGCAATATTTTGATATATGTCGTAAGGTTCAGCTAGAGTTAGCTAACCGTACAAAAATATGTTTATTACATCATTACATTACAAATCTTTGAGATTCTCGACATTTTTCTACTATAACATGCATGTTTTATACACATAAACCTTACTCTTGAATCACTCTGTCTATTGATTGATCAAGCCAAGAAAAAACTTGCAGCCTTAAGAAATGATTTTTAAGCAACAACACTTTGGGGAACACCACATTAAAATCCGTTGCGTAGTTCATAAGATCTAAGTGTACAGATTTACACAGGCAGGACGTGACCTTGTTTTCACTATGTAGAGACTAACTGATACTTGCGTCTTCGTTTAAATGGAAATGATTTTCCCTGGATAAAAGTCAAGTTTCGTCCAAACCCCATAAGCCATTTTTGATGTGTGATTGAACCACAAACCTTTTTTATAGGCATGCGTTTGATCACCATCTCACTTAATGGTAAGCCATAAAGTGGTTGAAGATGGAGCATTCTTATCAAGAAGTAACCTATTCACGCTTGACTTAAGGACCGCTAGGTTATAGCTATCAGAAAACACAGACTCCGGCAGGGAATTCCACTCCTTAGCCACACGGACAATGTAGTATTCCCAAAATGTTTTGTGTGTAGGGTGGGATGGCCACTTTTCAGTCCGATGATCGAATGGACTTGATGGGATTAGATTGTGCAACTCTATCACATTACACATCCCTGAATTGCAAAAAACATAAAATTCTAAACTTTCAGGTTTGTAATATAAAATCTGGATACGATTCAATTAACCTCAAAATCTTTCCTTAACACTTAATATGCTAATTTTCTCTCGGCTATACTCCTTAGCAATAGCAAGTATATACGTAATGCGGGCAACGTATCAGTCTTCGTAATGACGTTTTACTTGCGTGATTGTTGCTGTCAGTGCGTCGATGTGAGGTGCCCTCATTCAAACTTCTTGCTATAAGGGAGTAGGAGAACGGTGTTCTTGTAAATACTTGTGTTTGAATTACATATATGGAGTTTGCTATATAAGTTTGGGTGGAACAATGATTTTCTTGATGCATTAGTTGATTAGAATTTTCGGGAAGTTTGATGCTTATTGTGTGAATGTTTGCTAAGAGTTCTAGTTGCTTGTTTTCTGGTGTAGCTTTATCAAGTAAATATTTTTTATTTCTTGTTCATTTTCAGGAGGATTTTGTGGCTAAATAACTACAGCGGTACAGATCGAGATTTGAGGTTAGGTAAGTAACGATTACGGACGTCAGTCCTTGTAATATATGATAGACTAGTTCATGCCCACGACGTTCGCATGGGAGGGTTTTTCCGCGTAAATCCCAATCCCGTGGAAATTCCGGTATAAAAAATAGCCTATGTGTTATACCAGGATGTCAACTTCTACCAAATTTTGTGAATTTGTCTACTTACCAAATATCATTCAGATCCGTTCAGTAGTTTTTGCGTGAAAGAGTAACAAGCGTACATACATCTATCCTCACAAACTTTCGCATTTATAATATTAGTAAGATAGCACGTTAGGCCATTATTCCAGGTTTTTATTTATACGTCTTTGAAAGTTGTTATCGGTAGTCAAAAACTAGAAAATCTGATACCAGTCTTACCTTCTGATACTTATCTTAAGGGGTATCATGTTACTCAACTACTAGGTGATGTACGTCAGATAAGTTGTATGTAAAATACGGTTATCCAGCTGTAGGTATCCGGTGAGACCGGATGCTGATTTCAACATGTATCGTTGGGGAACGCTTAAAGAGATGAACCTGTTTTATTCGTTCTCAAGGAGAGGGAGGTTCCCAATTCGTCTTAACTTTTTTTTTAATAAATGTTACCTCATAACTCGGAGACGGCTGGACCGATTTGAAAAATTATTTTTGCGTTTGAATGGGTATAGTTTCTAGTTGGTCCCATTGTTACAAAATCAGGATCTGATGATGGGATCCTGGAGAAATCGAGCTCTTCAAATATTATAGGCACACTTATAGCGTTTTGGGTATTTCTTATAGTACCTTGAGCAGTTGCTTCCGAAAAGTACCATTTGGGGAAGTTGAACTGATGATGAAGACCACAGATGGCCACTGAAACTCCTCAATAATAAGTATTTCGCGGATTGCGATTCGATTACTTGAGTACGGATGTTAAACACTTTATGCTCGTCACAATACATATGGTGATGTAGAGCTGATGGTCAAGTACCAGGAGAACTCCTCAAAAATTAACGGCTATGCATCGGGAAAAGCAATATTTTATAAAAGGTGATAAGTTGTTGACATTATGGCTTTTGTAACTAGATAAATTACAAACCGACCCACTAAAAAGCGTGAAAAAAAATTTTTTTTGAAAAAAGTAGAACCGACTTCCATGTCAAAACACTACAAAGCCAAAAATAACTTTAATTTCCGAAGGCGGTGTGAAAAAAAAGAAAATCCAAATGTTGTGTTTTGATATGGAAGTCGGTTCTTTTTTTTGCAAAAAAAAAATTTTTTTTTCACCTGCATTAAATACATTCGATAGTATGTCGAAGTATATGCACTATATAAAAATATTCTTAATCTAAAAATGAACTGTACTATCCAAAAATCCAAAACAAACCTAAAAACCCAATAAACACAATGCACCTAGGTCAAAAGTGAGTACGTCGGATGGTATTATGCACAATGCATACAAGACAGCAATTCCATCAAGTACAGAACGGGCGGTGATCTCGGCTTCGCTTATCTGGCACCTGTGGACTCTTGAATAAACCCGTCCATTTGACGAATGGGAATCTTCTTGGTTCCACGTACGACTGGTGCATACGTCTGATAATGTTTGCTTTACGAAAAATGGTATTATTTTTAGTTTTGAACAAGATTGTTAGGGTTTGTGATCGAGGAGGGTATTCTTTTATTAAGTGTGAATAAAGATGATGAAAAAGCTATACCTACTGTTGATGCTAGTTAGTAATTGTGTTGAGCTTCAGACTATAAATTTATCAGGTATGTAATGTTAGTCAGTTTTCTTGTTACTGTACGTTATTTTTTGCAAATATTTTGTGATGATTCGATCAAAAATTTATAGTTTAAGCTTAAATGCAGTATGAAGCACCATCCTCCTGTCCAACACAATAGATGTTCTTGTAAATGGTGCTATTTAGTGATGCGACATACAAACGTTACCACTTATTTCGTACGCTCCGGAGCCCTTCAAGGGATGATGACAGGTCAACCACTTTAGCACGATAAATATTTCTATATTTTTTGTTTAATAATTTAATATTTTGTTACAGAATTAGTCAATGTCATCCAGCCAACGCCGGCTGTCGTTGGAAATCCACGTCAGGATTTCTCTCGGATAAGAGTCTCAGCATTATGCTGAGCGATGGGCGATATGATGTGCTGCATAAGTTCCATACTTAGGCAGATATAATATTCATTATTTTAAAACGTTTAGAACAAACATTCTCCACGGTTTTGTAAAGCAGGCAGGAAATACGTTTACTAATAGAAGAAACTCACTAAAATACAACTGGACACAACATAACTGGATTAAAAACTTCCAAAAAAAAACCTTAGACTTGAAGACGACTAGAAATTAGAACAAGACAGTTGCTTATTTTAATGTTGCTAATATCAGAAAGTTGTTATTTCTTCTATTAGCAATTTCTTTCTGATATTAGCAACATTAAAATAAGCAACTGTCTTGATCCAATATCCAGTCGTCTTCAAGTCTAAGATTTTTTTTTGGAAGTTTTTAATCCAGTTACGTTGTGTCCAGTTGTATTTTAGTGAAGTGAAAGAAAAGTAAACGCATTTCCTGCCTACTTTACAGAACCGTG
Organism: Tholera decimalis; assembly: GCA_943138885.2. Classification (NCBI taxonomy): domain Eukaryota; kingdom Metazoa; phylum Arthropoda; class Insecta; order Lepidoptera; family Noctuidae; genus Tholera; species Tholera decimalis. The sequence continues at coordinate 32,614,860 of OW964556.2, read as the reverse complement.
GAGAATGTTTGTTCTAAAAGTTTAAAAATAATGAATATTATATCTGCCTAAGTATGGAACAAAACTGTAACAAAAATTTTCAACTTTTCTTATTATGTTTACACTAAATCTAAAAACAATCTTTAATTCATACGCATGGCTGTCTACTGAATTACCCATAAGACTTGCTGCATTGCCACGTTCTTTAGCGATGTTTAACCTCTGACCAAGATTTCTGACACCCCTTGGGCCTTGCGAAGTATCAACTAGGCGGGTCTGTCAAGACCTTTAAAGAGCATTTGAACATTAGTACCCCAAGATAGGTATCGACGAGGTTATGCTGAAACTAAATAGATTCTGTAAGCCTGCTACTGGACGAAGGCCCCATAACTTCCAAATTGATCCAGGGCCAAAGCGGACCACTGGTCGTTAGTTTTATCCAGCAGGATTTATATACATATACATAATTATGTGTATATCTCTTGGCGTCAGGTTCTCTGCAGCTGCAGTGGCAGCACCAGCAGAACACGACGAGCTTGGAACATGAGGTGTAAGAATATCGACGTAAGAAGACTTCTACGCTAACTCGAACTTCATAAAATTTTTCTCCATAATTTCGTGCACCCATTCAAAATTACAGCCAATGTAAAGAGAACAAATGATAAACAATTCAGTTGATACAACAGCGATAAGCCGACGGTTCACGTACGGTTTGTTACATGGCTAACGATTATAACTCTGGTCCAAATGAGCTCTGTGCCAACAACACTCCATCAGCGCATTGGCAAACATTACTGTTGACTAAATAAACCGAACAATTTATTAAGTATTTTTGAAATACATATGCGGGTAATTTTGTGGTGTTTTTATCCAGTTTTCGTGTATGATTTATTTTATGGGTAATTGAATAGTGGGCTTATATGGGTTGGCACAATGGCTAAATGCTTTTTACGAAACAGTAATGAGTCCGAGCTCTGTATCAAACAAAGTTGAGGTGGTTTTACCAATGATCGGTGTAGTCATCCACTCTTCCCGACTTGCTTAGAAGGAAGGAGGAACCAGTACATAATGGGTATTCTCAAGATCATTTTTCCAAGAGCACTCCTCAGTTCCTAACTTTCCCAGCGTGGGTTCCGAGAATCATTAATACAAAATGGTTTGTAATGCAATAAGAGCAAGGTTATTGAACCTGTAAGTACCTACAGTACTCGTAATGAGTAGGATCAAGTAATCTTGGTATTTGGTAATGAGCACACCAGTGTTACAACAAAATATCCGTTAGCATAAAGACAGATATAATATATACGCCTTTGGTCTCTCTAGACTTCTATTAAAACTAATTATTTACACAATATATAAAAAATAAAGCAAAAACCTAAATATTCGAGTGATAAAACATTCTGTATAATAAAAATGGTTCAATAAAACTGTTTAGCAAAAACAGATTTATAGCGTTTCATGAAATAGAAGTTGATTTGATTATAACCTCACATTCGTACGCAGTCGCAAACAAATCTACTTCTATTTAACATAAAATTCAATGAAGCCAAAATAAAACTTATTTTTGCACCATCCCCTCTGCAAACGAAAACGTAGGTATCTGAATTGTTTGCGCAAAATTCCTGATTCATTTACCGTGTACGCCAAACAACTGGTGGAATTTTGACGATTCACATCAAACAGTCATTGGGGGCAGCATATTTTGCTCTAACAATATTGGATGGCTTGCCAGGTGTAAGGCTCGTCTCAATTTCTAGCCTTACATTACCACGAAATCTGTCGACGTCGGACGCCGCCGCGCGAGCTGGCTGCACTGCAAATTAATACACGTTGCGACCCTGGTTTTAATTTCGGTAGGCGCCTCTGATTTACGATGCCCATATGAAAGACCGGTCCGTGCGTGCGTCCTGTCAATTTAGAGCTTCAAATTAATATGACGGCCCCCTCGGCCGTCCTACTGTACTCAAGCTGCGGGGGGTAGGGTAGTTTACAAGTCGGTGGAACTATAACTCCGCCTTTTCATGTTGGTAACGTAGCATTAGTTGGTGGCTATTCATTACGCGTTGGAACGCGGTGTGATGTTGATTGCTTATTGAAGTTGTTAATAGTTCCGAATGGGTGCAAGCGTGGAATTTTAGTTTATAAAATTACTAACCATTTTGTGGTTTTAAAATGGGTCGTAATTTTTAACAAATGGCTATATGTTGGAAATTTGAATTAAATGATTTATAATTAAATTGTTTCAGTGATTGCAGACAATTTATGTTACAGATACATGATGTTTCAAAAGTACGTGGTTACATTTAAGGATGATGTCTCTCTCTTTCTCTAATATAAAGTAAATAAATAATTACAGAAATAATAAAAGTAACATCTGCCGGCAATAAACGGTATACCAATTTATTTTCAAAATGCATGTAATGATCATAAATTATCAATTTGATGCCATCAACTGCAAAATCAAATTTTGTTTATTGTTCTTGCAACTGTTTCTTTATTGTATTTCAGATACAAAATTACATCTTAAATATGACCACTTCTGGAACACTCCGTATAAGGTCAATTACATATTATGAGTATTAAATAATCAGTTCTTACTAAGTATTGAAAAGATTAATTTAATCGAATAACTACCAAGCCAAATATTTTTACTTCATTTTACATATTTCGCAATTTCAAACACAATTTCAATCCAATCTTTGTATTCAACTTTGATATTTCATGAAATTGAATACAATTGCATTTATAAGCAGTATTATTCCTTGGAGAGAAACAAGATTTTCTACAAAAAGTATACATTGTAGAAAGGTGCAGGTTGGCACATACATTGCGCAGTCGGCATATTTCGATATTGAACGCTCGACTTTAATGCAATCTTATTCTGAGCAGTACTGGCAATCGGCTTGATATAGATACTCTACGTAGCTATACCTTGTCTGACCTCTCAGCGTTTTGCCATCAGTTAAATATCATTAGATTATAGAAATTTTTCCTCTTTTCTAGACTTTATTGACCTATTTACCAGGACCGCTTGTTTGTAAAAGTTAGGTATGTAAGTAAGTGCTTATAAGCATGCGGTCGACGAAGTAAAAAATGTAAGCACTTTAGCTGGAGTACAATATTCTATTCGGTAGCACGGTCAGCTTAGGTTGGTAAATTTTAAGGAGCAGTAGCAAAAAATAGGAAAAGTGTGCATAGTGTTTAGAGATTTAAATCCATATATTGTGTGTCGTATGAAATTTTAATTATTTATTTATTTTATGTTAACAGTGTTAACCAAAAAAATTAATTTTAAGATATTTGGTTCTTTACAATAGATCTATAGTGCCGACAATGTGATATAATGGTAAAAATAGGTGCAAAAAGCTTCCAATAAACAAATACGCGTAAAATACATATTATTTTTTTCTTACAATGAAACATTATGTCATTATTAGTTTAATTAGGTACACATACCTTAGATATTACATTTTTTTATTTTATTTATTTATTTATATATTTGCATAAAACATGGTATACAAGTTGTTATTATAAATATGAGATCAACATGTCTTGCTTATAACTAAAGCATGCAAACTTACTTACTAAAGGTACATTATTACATTCAAATTAATATATTACATTAAAATTCATATTAAATAATCATTAATTGAATAGAAATTATTGTTATTGAGCCATTTATATAATTGGATTTTAAATAATTTGCAATTTAATATTTTAAACATATTGGGTAATTTATTATATACACGAATACACATAGCCAAACAGTTTTTATTATATTTTGCTAATCTGGGCAACTCATCCCGTACAAGTCTGTATTGGTCACGGCGACTTCGAGAGCTTATTTCATCCGCTGTTTTAAATAGCCCTTTGTGTTTTTGTACAAACATGCATGCTTCATATATATATAATGAAGGTAACGGTAGCAAACCAAGTTCCTTAAATATTGGTTGACATGATTCGTCAGATGGGATCCCGTATAGATCACGTATACATTTCTTCTGAGCGACAAATGCTCTGTTGCGGTCAGTACTATTACCCCACATTATTAGTCCATACCGTAGTGAGGACTCAACATATGCGCGGTATGACATCACAGCCGTTTTTATATTAGTTACTTTTTTTATTTGTCTCAAAGCATATACGAACTCATTTATTTTACAGCATATACTATCAACCCGTGCTTTCCAGTCTAAGTGTTCGTCAATTACTATTCCTAAAAACTTAGTTTGTGTAATTTTCGGTATGTCCATTTTAAAATTAAATTTATTATTATAAGATTGATTAAATTGTATATATACTGATTTATTAAGATTGATAGATAAATTATTATTATTTAACCAGTTAATTAGCTTATCTATTGTATAATTAATGTCCGCTTCATGATCCGTAATTGAATTATATTGTTTGTCGGTCGTAACAATTATAGAAATGTCATCGGCAAAAAGGATGCATTTATGATTGGTTACATTAACGATGTCATTTATGTAGAGTAGAAACAAAATAGGGCCTAATATGCTACCCTGGAGGACGCCGCGTTTTATGTATATATATTGAGATGTATATTCTGTCTACTACCATTAAGTTTACAGACAGTGACACACTGCTGTCTGTTCCTTAAGTACGACGACAACCACTGAAGTGGCAGTATTATGTTAGTACTTTTTTTTTTCTCGGTGGGTGTAGGAATCCTACAATATTAATAACTGGCAACACTGCCATTTTTATACTTCTCAATTGTTCATTCGGTCTGAATCCACTTCCGTCTACCATTGCAGTGTGCAGACTTTGTATTCCGTAAAAATCATTACAATAAATAGTTCTTGTGGTAATTACTTGCAGTGTTTCACTATAAAAGACCTACAAAACCTAAAAATACAGTCCACGCTTAAACATGGTCCAAACGATCCGTAAATCATAGTGAAAAATACAAAAACTGTAAGTACGTGGAGCGTGGTGTGTGATAAGTGCATCGTTGTGAGAAAACATTACAACCGAACTGTGCAGTGCGCCCAACTTCGCGAGAACCCAGGAACCACGGAGTGCAACGATTCCGTGTTTGATGAGCAGTCTTGACGCCATCAAATATCAACCTGCAAGCATACCAAACAAAGAAGTCTAAATCTCAGCCAGCCAATTCAGCCATCCATCTTTATTTTTTCAATTTTTTGGTGGCGCTGGTGAAGGTGAACGTGTTATGTGGCAGAACATTCAATCGGCGTGGCGGGTTTTTCCAATTTCATTCACAAATCCGCTCACAAAATCAAGAGTGCCAACTTCCAAAAACGAAACATTCGTTCAACGTGTTGGCGTTGGTAGCATCTTCTCTCACACGCGACGCACACTGTACGGCGAGCGAGTGAGCGAGAAAGAAGAATTCGTCGAGTGAGAGTTCCTGTTGGCCGACACGACATTTTTATGTTGTCTATCTGTATAAATTCTCTAACTTCGTTCGTTCCGTCGACGCCATTTTGACATTCATTTTTATCGATTTGTGTTCGATCCACGTTGTAATTTTTTTGCATTTTTGATTTTGCATATTGTTGTAGCGTCAAAATGGGAGCCGACGAAGAAACGTTAAAGCTGAGCAAACTAAAACGAGGCTACATACAACAATCCTTAACTAAATTGTTTAAAACTATTGCAGCAAAGGATTGTGCCACCTTGTCAATCGAGGCGCTTTCTGTGATAGAAAATCGTTTAAAAACGCTATTTTGCGATTATGAAAATCTTTGTATTAGTGTATACGCTCTTGGCGATAGTGACACATCCGCTGCAGAGGTGTGTGAAGAAAATTATTTGAAAAATCTTACCATGTTGCGCGAGCTCATAAATGAGAAATCTCGGCCTCCTCTCAGTTCGCAAAGTTGCTCTCACAGTCGCAATTCTGAAACTAAAACTAAACTACCTGTGATTACCATACCTGTTTTTAACGGTAAGTCAAGTGAATATAAAACATTTATTGGTTTATTCGAATCATTGATCCACAATGACAAATCATTAGATGACATTAAAAAGTTGTACTATTTGCGTAATTTTGTCAAAGATGAACCTTATAACCTCATAATAAACTTACCTTTAGTAGGAGAAAGTTATTCTGAAGCGCTGAAAATCCTAAAAGAAAGATATGATAACAAATATAAGATAATAAATGATCATGTAAACAGCTTGCTTGATTTGCAACCTATAACAAAGTCTACTGCTGCCAATATTAGGGAATTTGTCTGTACAGTTAAGCAGCAGCTGGCTGCGCTCAAAAATCTTGATCAATGTGTTGATGCGTGGGATCAAATTATTGTTTGCATTATGACTAGGAAGCTCGATCTGTATTCTAACAGGGAATACCAATTAGATCGCAATTTTAATGTAGAACCTACAGTAAAGCAATTGATTGATTTCTTAGAAAAACGCGCTTTAGCACTCGAGAATGCGGAGTCAGCAAGCCGAGGTGGTCACAGTGCTTCTACTGCACAGCGCATCGAGTCAGCAGTGGGTCCGAAGAAGTGTTCTGCATCTGCAAGTGTAAGCAATGTAGCTATCAAGCACCCTGCTGTATGCGCCTACTGTAAGTGTGAACATAAGCTTTATAATTGCCCTAAATTCAAATTATGTTCTTCTTCTGAAAGAAACAAGTTTGCGGTGGACAATCAGCTGTGCAATATATGCCTAAACAAACATGCCAAGAAATGTCGATTTTATTTTAAATGTGCTACATGCAACGGTAAGCATAACACGCTTTTGCATGAGGATGAGCATGTGAAATCCACTGTCACAATGGTATCAGGGGCCTCTAACACGCAAGTATTGCTGCCTACTGTACAGGTAAAACTTTTAGCAGCAGATGGAACTGAGGTGCGAGCCAAGGCCCTGCTTGATAGTGGGTCTCAAAACTCTTTTGTAACTTCTGACTTGGTAAGGCGGCTGGGCCTTAAGCCAAAGACAACTAGCTCTAGGGTGATAGGCATTGGGAATGCTTCAAGCGCTATTAAAGAGAGTGTACATTTGGAAGTCCAGTCAGTGGTGTCTTCTTATCAGATGTCAATAAATTGCTATGTTATTGAGCAAATCACATCTAAGATTCCACAGACCCAAATAGATATGAGTGCAAGTAAAATACCCTCTCAATTAGCTCTTGCTGATGCCAGCTTTGACACACCCAGCAATATACAAATCCTCATGGCCGCTGATGTATTCTTCCAGGCATTGCTACCCCAGTCTGAACAACACAAGAACGAGCCATCAGCACCATGTAGTCCAGTCGATCCTGAGCACCAGTCTGCATCTCCATATCTTTTAAACACAAGGTTTGGTGTAGTAATTGCAGGTACTATTCCCAATTTAAGTCACAATCAAAAAGCACAAAAAGAATCAACTTCTTTATTTTGTCAATCTTGTAACAATGACATAAATGATACTATCAAAGGTTTTTGGAGAGCTGAATCTGTGCCTGAAATCTTCCCAGAGAAAATACCCGAGTTTGAGCAAGCTGAAAAACATTTTCAGGAAACTGTTAAATTTAATAATAATCAGTTTCAGGTTAGTTTACCCTTAAAAGTGCCGCTCAGTGAAGTTAATGAAATGCTCGGTGATTCACTTCATCTGGCTTTAAAAAGGTTTCAGAGCTTAGAAAAAAGGCTACAAAAAGATTCTGACTTGTATAACCAATATAAATCTTTTATTGGTGAATATATTGCTTTAGGTCATGGCACATACTATGATATTGATAAATATAACCTCACTAGTGATCCAATATATTTTTTGCCACATCACGCTGTATTACGGCCGGACAAAAAGACCACTAAGTGTAGAGTAGTATTCGATGCATCAATGTTAACAAGTCAGCGAAGATCTCTCAATGATTTATTATTGAACGGTCCCACAGTTCAAAAAGAACTATTTGACATTTTATTATTTTTTCGATTAGGTGCTTATGTTTTCAGCACAGATTTAAAAAAAATGTTCAGATGTGTTCTTTTAGATCCGAGACACCGTCCACTTCAACTTATTTTGTGGCGGAAAACACCAAGCGAAAGCATAAGGTGTATAGAACTAAATACAGTCACATATGGACTCAAGTGTTCAACATTTCTAGCTACTAGATGTCTCATAGAGCTAGCGAGTAGGTACATGACCGAGTTTCCTGCAGCATCTTTCATTCTGCAAAATCAAACATACTGTGATGACATTTTAGTCTCCAGTAACTCTTTAGAGTCTCTATCTCAGATGAAAGATGAATTGATAAGGCTCTTGTCACTGGGTGGATTCCAGGCACACAAATGGTCTTCAAACGCTGCTGAGATCTTACAGGACATACCTAAAGAACTCAACTCAAAAAAAATCAACTGGGACTCTTCATTACCTGACGATCTAAAAAACACTTGGCTAGAGTTTTACAATAGTCTTCTCATTATGTCTCCAATACACATTATTAGGAATGTCACCTTACAAGGCCCTACTACAACTCAACTGGTAGGTTATGCAGATGCCAGCAATACAGCATATGGCTGCTGTTTATATCTACGTGAAGTCGACCAAACAGGTAATGTCAAAATCACTTTACTGTGTTCAAAATCTAGACTGGCCCCATTGAGCCAAAAACTTACTACGCCCAGATTAGAGCTAAATGCAGTACTATTACTAGCTAAACTTGTCCACAGAGTATACTCATTATTATCTCTCAAACTGCATTTCAACCATGTACTTCTTTTCTCAGACTCGCAAATAGTACTGGCGTGGCTAAAAATAGATATTACCAAATTAAATACCTATGTAGCGAACAGGGTAAAGATGGTTTGCGAATATGCTGAGAACTTTGCATGGTATTATGTAAAAACAGGAGACAACCCTGCAGATTGTCTAAGCCGCGGTGTGCAGCCTCATGAGCTTGAACAAAACGTGCTGTGGTGGCAGGGCCCCAGTTACTTGCATAACAGTAAGTATACTCTACCTGAAACAAATATTAATAAAATTATAAAAGACTTACCTGAGTTGAAGATTGGTGCTGCTGGACTCCCATGCTCGAGTGCTATGGTTTGTAGTGTGGATAATAATAATTCTTTAAATCTAGAGTTTCTAAACAAATTCTCTACTATTACTAAAATGCAACGTGTACTTACCTATGTACGTCGTTTTTGTAAAAATTTGAACCCACAGTCAATAAAAATTAAACTTAATTATTTAACTAGCGCTGAGCTAAATGATTCTTTGTTATTGATTGTCAAGTATGAGCAACAGAATCACTTCTCGAACGAAATAAATTTATTAAGACAAAATAAACCTGTCATAGGCAACTTAAAACCACTTTATCCCTTTATAGATGGCAATGGTATGCTGAGAGTAGGTGGTCGTTTAGATAGTGCCACAATACCTAACTCACAAAAACACCCTGTAATCTTGCCCAACAAATCACGAGTTACACAATTGATTGTTACTAATGAACATGTAAAAAATTTACATGCAGGTCAAAAACTTATTTTGTCTTCACTTAATCAGCGATTCTGGCTTATCAATGGTATAAAGGAGATTAAGAAAATCATCCATTCATGTATTATCTGTTTCAGACTCAAAGCTCAAGTTGTTAATCAGCTGATGGGTTCCTTGCCCCCAGACAGAGTGAACATAAGTAGACCATTTCAAAAGGTAGGCGTAGACTTCGCTGGGCCGATCTCTATCAAACAGTCTCGCATCAGGCGTGCCGTAGTATCAAAGGGATACATCTGTGTCTTCGTCTGTTTTACGACGAAGGCAGTGCATCTCGAGATCGCATCCAATTTAACTACTGCGGCATTTTTAGCTTGCTTTAAGCGTTTTGTATCGCGTCGTGGCCTGCCCAGTGATGTCTATTGCGACAATGCCTCTAATTTCAAGGGGGCAAGGAACCAATTAGATGAGCTCTACAAACTGCAGAATTCTGCAGACCACCGACGACAGGTGCAGTCACAAACAGCTGAGCAAGGCATCAATTTCCACTTCATACCCAGCTACTCGCCTGTCTTCGGGGGTCTATGGGAGGCTGCAGTAAAGAGCACCAAATTTCATTTAAAAAGAGTTACTCAAAAAGCTTTGTTAACTTTTGAGGAACTATGTACTGTATTATGTCAAATAGAGTCAATTCTAAATAGTAGGCCTTTAACTCCTATGTCTACCGATATAAGTGACTACTCTTATCTTACTCCAGGACATTTCCTAATTGGTTGTGCATTGAACGCGTATCCAGACAAAAATGTTATAGACACGCCTATAAATAGGTTGAATTTTTGGAATATTTGTTGTAATATGTTTCAGAGTTTCTGGAAAGTGTGGAGTAAACACTATCTCAATGTTCTTCAATGCAGACCCAAATGGAGAAATAGTTCAGATAATATTAAGGTAGGGTCTTTAGTAATTTTAAAGGAGGATAACACTTCACCACTTCATTGGCCGATGGCCCGAGTTGTAAATGTATATCCAGGTTCTGACAACAGAGTTAGAACTGTTGAGTTGAGAACTCCAAATGGAAAAACACATAGAAGGGCAGTAAATAAAATATGCTTACTCCCCATTGATTGTACTTAGCCAATAAGTAGGCATTTAGTTAGTCTCTATTTTTAATTTTAAATGTTTTAAAACTTCTGTTTTTTATAAACATTCGTAAGTGCTTATTTGTTGAACCTATTTCTAATCCTAGGCCCTTAAATAAGAACTTTCATACTTCTTTTATAACAAACATTTCATGTTTCGAGCTTTAGTTTTTGTTTTTTTTATATAAACTCTAGGTTCTTATCTTGTGGCCGGGAGCATGTAGGAATCCTACAATATTAATAACTGGCAACACTGCCATTTTTATACTTCTCAATTGTTCATTCGGTCTGAATCCACTTCCGTCTACCATTGCAGTGTGCAGACTTTGTATTCCGTAAAAATCATTACAATAAATAGTTCTTGTGGTAATTACTTGCAGTGTTTCACTATAAAAGACCTACAAAACCTAAAAATACAGTCCACGCTTAAACAGTGGGAAAATCATCGAACATCTTCTCCCGCTCTGGGTGGAGCGGAAAGGAGTGTCAGACTTCTACTGACTAAAAACCCACCTTGTTCCTTCAGCTGCCCTTAACCCAGACGGGGAGCTACCCCTGCTCGCCGTCCGCAAGCCCGTGCATACGGTGGCCGGAGATTGGCACGTGATCCCCAACGCCCGAGGGGTCTCCCGCGGCGGCTGGGGCGTTAGGAAGAGAGATGCTTCTTCCTCGAGCGTTCTGCCTCCTCCTTTGCTAGCATGACTGCTTCGCAGAAGGAGGCGACTGTATCCCATTTCCTCTCGCTCCGCAACATGGTCTGAACCAGGGCCGGGCGCGAAAGGTCACCGCAGCCGATCGCCTCCACGAGGACACGGTGGTGTAATTATGTTAGTACCTACACTCTGAATTTGTGTCGGTGTTTCTTCTAAGGGTAGTCAGTTAGAACCGTTCTCATCTACTTTAAATTTACGGAAAAAATTGCTTGTAAAAGTATCATTTCATTTGCAATAAAAACCTACTTAGTTTTAAATAATAATGTTGTACAAGAAGACGGCTCCCAATGTCGGCCGCTAGCGTACTGCCATTATCCGTCTCCTGAGCGTGTGTATAGATCGGTGGGACTCCCCTATGATGTGTCACTGAATCCGTACGAGTTGAGGATTATGTTTTATTATTATGTGTATACCTCTGTTACGAACACTACTTATTATGTTTACTAGTACTATAGATTCATGTTTGAAATAGTTTAAATATCAATAGGTTTAAATCTGATGGCGAACGAAACCTTTTAAACTAGAGCAAGAACATGTCTGACCATGTAACCCCAGAATAATGCTTACAATATGAACCAATAAACTAACAGAACTTGGTCTGTGGAAGGGTGACTTAAAATATTGAGATTTTCTCGTGCCTCAGTAAGCACGTTATACCATAGGTCTCTGCTGTCATTTGTACATGTTTGAATATCGTTACAGGCAGTGAGCAGCCAGAAAATCTAACACCAGTGTTGCCAAAGGGTATCAGTTATACTGGGTTGTGGAGATCTGACAGGCAGTTGCTCCAGTAAACCACTAGTACTCAGCTGAATCCGTATAGACTCAAAGGTTTTTTTTTATTGATAATAGGTTCGCGTTTGACCACCATCTCACCTGAAGGTAAGTGATGATGTGGTCGAAGATGGAGCACGCTTACCTAGAAGTAACCTATTCACTCTTGATTTGAAGACCTCTATGTTATAGCTATCGGGAAACACAGACTCCGGCAGGGAATTCCACTCCTTAGCCGTACGCACAATGAAGGTATTCCCAAAACGTTTTGTGCGTATGGGTGGGATGTCCACCATGTAACGATAAATAAGTAATATATCAATATCAAATTAAAATTCAAGATATTATACACAAGACATTACACTAATAAAATATGAAAATATTGTGTTATAATTGAAAAAATGGAGCGTGTGTGGTAGTCCTCGTGAACAACATCGGTTGATCTTTGAGATTAAGCAGCGCTTTCTAAAGTTGGTCCGAGAATGAATGAACATACATGAAATACCGAGACTCGTCTGAGGGTCAGAAAATATAATAAGTCATGCTATTTACGGTTATTTGTAAATTTTTACAGATTCTCAGAAGCAGTAATTCTAACATCAGTGTTGTTAACAGCCAATCTTATTACACAGTCAACTAGGTAGACGGTACAAGTACATTTTAATGCCGAGCTGTATCCACTGAGACTGGGAACCGACGAGATGGTTGCATGATGAAGAAAAAAGAAATTTTGAGAAGATGGTAGAAAGATGATGACTACAACTAAACCCATTTAATAAATGATATTTATCCTTGTAAATAGGTTAAAATATTTTTTGGGTCACTTTAAAGTAGATGAATCGTAGCTGATTATCCTGAAACGGAATATTGAAGATACTAAGTTGGTTTTCGTCAAAGCACAAGCAGTGTTAGCATTTGTCACTTATGCTGTAACTCAGCTTACAACTTAAGGAGCTCAATGATTTGACTTACAATGATTGTTCTTGTGTTCAAGTACAATTCAGTTGGTTAAACTACAAAAAACTCAAGAGTAACTGTCGGAAATAATTATATTTCCGTTAAAATATCGAATATCTCAATCCTTCGTACAAACTTAACCCTAGTTCGCTTACCATACCATACCTTACAACGTGACAGTATTATTGGTGTGTGGGTAAAGTGTCGGACTTGTGATACAGAGGTCGTGGGTTCCAACCCCACCCATTACACTACTGCCGTGAACCCACTCCAGACAAAAGCTTACTTGGTTTAGTTGGAGGGGTTGACAAGATTTCTAGTTACGTAAATTATGCCTACATTGCTAGTTCTGTAAAAAATATATTTATAAGGGTTGTATGCGTTTGGATAATTTATAAGATAGATAAGTTTTGTTAACGTTCTTGTATCTTCAAGTTCATTTTTTTTTAAACCTTTTTAGCAAAAAAATAAAACCGACTTCCATATCAAAACACTAATAACATTAATTTCGGTAGTCGGTGTTATTGGTTTTGTATTTTCTTTTTTTTTGACACCGCCTTCCGAATCAAAGTTCGAATTAAAGTTATTGTTGGCTTTGTAGTGTTACGATCTATATCATAACACTACAAAGCCAACAATATCTTTAATTAATAACTTAAAAAAAAAACTTTTTAGCAAAAACGCTTTCAGGGCGGTGATGGGGCTGCCCCGATACTGTAGCGCCTCGGGTATGTTCGCAGAAGCGTGCACTGACTGTTTTCACGCGACTATGCGTAAGCGTGCCGCGTCCACGGTACGCAGAGTGCGGGCCAGCTCCAACACCGTTCTAGCGATGATCGGGGAAAGGTTGGACTGCCCTTACCTCCGGCATTGTTCGAGCAGACATGTCGCCGTACCAATGCCGGGTAGAAGATTGTAATTTATAATATCTGTAGGGATTTTTATGTTAGTATTGTATTTCTTGTTTTGATTATGTATTTTAATTTGTATTTTATTTTAATTTTGTGTTTATTATTATTATGGCTTTATTTCATTTTATTTTATGTTACTTTTGTTTTGATTTTAATTGTATTTGTAATTTGATTAATTAATGGCAATGGGTGTAATTTACCTGAATAAATGAATTTATTATTAAAAAATAAAATCGACTTCTATAAGTCGATTTTATTTTTTGCTAAAAAGTTTTTTTCACGCTTTTTAGTGGTTCGGTTTGTAATTTATTTAGTTACAAAAGCCAAAATGCCACTTATCCCCTTTTACAAAATATTGCTTTTGCCGATGCAGAGCACTTAATTTTTGGGGAGTTCTCCTGGTACTTCAGCTCTACATCACCATATGCATAGTGACGAGCATAATGTGCTTAACATCCATATTCAAGTAATCGAATCGCAATCCACGAAATACTTATTATTGAGTAGTTTCGGTGGCCATCTGTGGTCTTCGTCATCAGTTCCACTTCACCAAATGGTGCTTTTCGAGAGCAACTGAACAAGTTACTATAAGAAATACCCAAAACGCTATAGATGTGCCTATAATAATATTTGAAGAGTTCCCTCGATTAGTCTAGAATCCCATCATCCGATCCTGATTTCATAAAAATGGGAAACAACTAGAAAGTATATATACCCTTTCAAACGAAAAAGAATTTTCCAAATCGGTCTAGCCGTCTTTGAGTTATGAGGTAACATACATAAAAAGAAAGTTCAAGACGAACTGAGAACCTCCTCTTTTTTGAAGTCGGTTAAAATGAGATGAATTGTGTAATGTTTATTTGGGCTGTCACATGGCGTATAAAAGCTAAGAAAAAACACACACAAAGTACTATAATTCATGGACTGATGAAATGGACTCAGGTGCATTACGACCAAGAGTGAGCTTATGCTTTTTAAGCTGCAAGTAAAAGATAGATAGATAGATAGATATATAAAGCTACAAATCTTTATCACCCTTAACTCTTGGCAATACGCTGCTCAAAAGAGTGACTAAACTTAAGTACCTGGGTCACTGGGTAACTGATAACCTCAGTGATAACTGTGATATTAAAAGGGAAAGTAGGGCGCTGGCTGTCCGATGTAATATCCTTGCCCGTAGGTTTGCTAGGTGTAGTAGAGAAGTCGAAATTACTCTCTTCAGGGCGTTTTGCTAATGCTTCTACACCTGCAGCCTGTGGACCAGCTTTACGCAAAGGGCGTACAGTGCCCCGCGGGTCCAAGGCAACAATGCTTTAAGGGTGCTTCTGGGATTGCCACAGGGGGTTTTGTAGCGCCTCCGGTATGTTTACAGAGGCGCAAATTGACGGCTTTCACGCTACCATTAGGAAGCGGTGCGTATCCTTAATGAGCCGAATGTGCACCTGCCACAACAGCATCCTGAAGACATTGGCGAACAGATGGGATAGCCCAGTCCTCGAATACTGGCTCCGCCTCGAGTCGAATGCAATCGACTACATCGAGATGCGTGTAGGCTGGTTATAATGCCGTGTTTCTTTTGATTTTATTATTTCTTTTGTTGTGTTTTTTATTATGTATCAGTGCATTATTTTAATGTAATATTTATAAGTGTATGTTATAGATAGAAATATACTTTATTGTACACTAATAATTGAATCACACATAAATAACAAAATTGTAAAAAATTTGGTTACAATGGCGGTTTTATCGCTAAGAGCGATATCTTCCAGACAACCTCTGGAAGGACTTTACGAGCTTTAATTAAAATTGGGAGGGCTATATTAGTGTATTACTGTACAAATACTCATCAAAACGGAAAACCTAACAAATATATATACGAGTATATGTATATAAATATATAAATACAATGTGTAAGTCTTAAATTACTCTTACTTTTAGATGGATTTAAAAAGGCAAGAGGAGCAAATAAGCCAATGGTTCAATGCAGAAGAGGATGGCGAATGTGAAGACGAATCTGAACCGTCAGCATCGAAAATAGAGGATAATTTGGTGGAGAAAATACATAGAGACACAGACAGCAAATTTTATTTTTTGATTAGCTCTTCGGAGTGCGATGAAGACAATATTCGACCCAGTTCTTACTGGGTCGAACTCAGATAATAGACTCAGATGACTCCCAGGGTGAGGATATTATAGATTTTACTAATGTTCAAACCTCAAACTCTCGTAACAGCAACGTAAGTGTCCTTCAGCCGACTGCCCGATTTCTCTATGGAAAAAATAAACACACATAAACACAAAAATACCTTGAGAATGAAAGTAATAAACGAGAAATTCCTGAAAAATTTAAGAATTCTAAATCACGCGCTGTCGGTACATCGGTATTTTGTTACGACGGCGATAAGACATTAGTATCGTATCCAAGAAAAATTAAGTTGTTTATGTTTTGTCAACTATTCATAATCAACCTAACATCAATGAAAGTAGGTACAGGAAAACCCGAAATAATATTTTTTTTATAATAGTACGAAAGGTGCAGTCGACACGGTAGACCAAATGTGTTCCAACATGAATATTCACAGAAAAACTAGCTATAAAAAGTGGCCGCTATGTATATTTTATAACATGCTAAATCTGTCAGCTATCAATAGTTTTGCTATCTATGTCTCTAATAACGTTAGAAACAAAAAGAAACCTGTGTCTCGGCGAGATTTCGTCATGAAGATGGGAGACCAATTCATGGAGCCCTGGCTACGACAACGATTACAGACAGTGACTTTGGAGCGGGAAATAAAAATCATGATCCAAGACATTCTAGGTGAATCGTCCAATGAAGAAACTCCTGCTCATTTTGCACCGAATGCACGCAAAATATGCTATTTATGTCCGTCAAAAGCTCGCCGAATGACTAAACACCGTTGCATAAAATGTAAAATAACAATCTGTGGCCCTCATAATGTTGACATGTGTACCAACTGACTGTACAATATTTGTCATATTTTTTTATTCTTAATTAGTTCATACTTACCCAAACTATTGTGCCATGTAACAACTTCCTGTTTTTAACCGACTTCAAAAAAAGTAGGTTCTCAATTCGTTTTGAACTTTTTTTTTATGTATGTTACCTCATAACTCGGAGACGGCTGGACCGATTTGGAAAATTCTTTTTGCGTTTGAAAGAGTATACTTTCTAGTTGGTCTCATTGTTACGAAATCAGGATCTGATGATGGGATCCTGGAGAAATCGAGGGAACTCTTCAAATATTATAGGCACACCTATAGCGTTTTGGGTATTTCTTATAGTACCTTGAGCAGTTGCTTTCGAAAAGTACCATTTGGGGAAGTTGAACTGATGATGAAGACCACAGATGGCCACTGAAACTACTCAATAATAAGCATTTCGTGGATTGCGATTCGATTACTTGAGTACGGATGTTAAACACTTTATGCTCGTCGCAATACATACGAGTATGGTGATGTAGAGCTGATGGTCAAGTACCAGGAGAACTCCTCAAAAATGAACGGCTATGCATCGGGAAAAGCAATATTTTGTAAAAAGTGATAAGTTGTTGACATTATGGCTTTTGTAACTAGATAAATTACAAACCGACCCACTAAAAAGCGTGAAATTTTTTTAACAAAAAATCCCGACCGACTTCTCTTCTTCTTAAACCGACTTCCATATCAAAACACTACAAAGCCAAAAATAACTTTAATTTCGGAAGGCGGTGTGAAAAAAAAAGAAAATCCAAAACCAATAACACCGACTACCAAAATTAAAGTTATTTTTAATAAATAATTTTGTTAATAATTACGTTTTTTTAATGTGTAGTCCGCTCGACGAATGATTAGGTATTACGTTTCTGTAAAACTAGTTTAGTTATCTAGGGTTAACATTGTGTGGAGAAAAACAAAGGAATAATCATAAGTTTGAAAGAAAATGATTGGCAACCGATGTTTTAAAAACAGGGAGTAATTAAGCTTGTCTTACAGACACCGGCAATCCATTCTACAACCGAATAGCCTGCACTGTAAACAAATGGTCGTAAAATTTTGTGGGATGTGAAGGCATCAGAAGTCTCAAATTCTCAGATCATTTTAAATCTCTAACATGTGTGTTATGAAAATAAATGATATAATAATAACGGACATTGCTCGGCATAATCCTGTGCCTCCATGCGATACAATGACGTAGCGCTGATTTTCAACGACTGCCGGCTTGATGTCAACTGCTGCTAAGTTGTGTTACATTAAAAATCAAATTTATTAAAAAATATATTAAAAACTAGCTTTTGCCCGCGACTTCGTCCGCGTGGAATAGTTACTTTGGGCTAACGTTAAATTTAACCCCGATTTTGAAGCATTCTTCATTGGTGCTCCGCTCCTATTGGCCTTAGCGTAATGATATATAGCCTCCTTTCTCTATAAATTGACTATTTAATTAAAAATATTTTTTTCAATTCGGACCAGTAGTTCCTGAGATTATCGCGTTCAAACAAACAAACAAACTCTTCAGCCTTATATATTAGCATAGATAGCTGTTGCCCGCGACTTCTTCCACGTCTCCGTCGTTTTTCGTAAAAAACAGTAGCCTATGTCCTTCCTCACGGTTCAGTGATTTAGATGTAACACACAGATTAACTTTCGTAATTTAGTAGGGAAATATAATATGTCAATCTATAATACTGTTGAAAAATATCGCAATACCGAACCGCACAATATTATTGTTAATAGCTGTGCCCGCGACTCCGTCAGCGTGTAACTCCTTGTGTGTTATTAAGTTAATGTATTGGTAATATTGTTTAGATCACGTTCACATGAGGCTTAAGTACCTATAGAACGACAATACTTCAGCGCAAAGCTTCCGGGTAAACTATGTTGAAAGTTGACCCGTCCGACACGTGAACATAAAGATTTCTAGAACTGCTAACCCGGGAAAGCGCGACCTACAACTGACCATGCGAGAAACAACTGACACCGAGATCTACTCCAGCAACACGAAAAGTCTGCCCTTGAGTCTTATTAATTGTCATTGCATAACACACCGATACTGGGAATCGCGTTCTTTTATATTAGAATGGAAAATTATTTGGTATTATGGGAATTCTGGCAATAAAGACGGTTTCTCCTGCACCGCAACCTATTAAAATTTGAGCCTTGATTATATTTTGTTGCAACTGGGTTACTTTTAGCCGAGTTCCATTGCAAACTTGTAGTGGTTTTAAATTTCGGAGCAGAATAATAATCAGAAAGCTTCGAACTGCTAAGCTATCGGGAGTTACACGTGTTATTGTGAGTCAACCATAAAAGATAGATATATGATCTCGTGGGATATTTTTTATATTATTTTATGGAGAACATTTCCGTCATAAATGATTTCTGTGTAGCTTTAACCATTAAGGTTGCACACGCGACGGAAGCTTAAAAAATGGAGTAACTTCTCCCGTTTTCCCAACATTTCCCTTCACTGCTCTGCTCCTATTGATTGTAGCGTGATGAAAAGTATACTATAACCAGCGCAGGAGTATGAAAAATAATTGTACCAAGTTTCGTTAAAATCCGTCGAGTAGTTTTTGTTTCTATATCGGTTATACAGACAGACAGACAGACAGACAGACAGACAAAAATTTTACTGATTGCATTTTTGGCATCAGTATCGATCCCTAATCACCCCCTGATAGTTATTTTGTAAATATATTTCATGTACAGAATTGACCTCTCTACAGATTTATTATAAGTATAGATTATGGGAATTCTGGGAATAAAGACGGTTTCTCCTGCACCGCAACCTGTTAAAATTTGAGCCTCGATTATATTTTGTTGCAACTGGGTGAAAATAAAACTAATATAAAAAAGTGAACGTAAATTAGCCAATACTTACCTACCGGTATACTAAAATAACTAATACCTATTTTATAAAATAACAACAAAAGGAATCTAAAAATAAATTATCAACGACTAAAAGTCGCGCTGATAAGCACGGTTTGTTAATATCAATTAAGTATTGTCTGTCAATAAGGTCGAACGCTCTGAACCTCTATTCGGATCAACAGGCAAAAATTGTATGAAGCCCGCACTTTTTTTTTTTTAGGTAGGGCCTCTCGTAGTTCAGCACACTAAGGCTGGTCACTACTCAACCGCGAACCTCGCGCTCGGACGCCCCGCTTTTTTAGGGTTCCGTAGCCAAATGGCAATACACGGAACCCTTAAAGTTTCGATATGTCTGTCCGTCTGTCTGTCTGTCTGTCTGTCTGTCCGTCCGTCCGTATGTCACAGCCATTTTGTTCCGAAACTACTAAGACTATACATGTGAAACTTAGTAGGTAGATGTATTCTATGAACCGCTTTCCGATTTTAAGAAAAAAATTAAAAAATATTTAAAGTAAAGAGGGATCCATCCCCATACATGGAACTAAAACTGAAAATATTTTTTTTTCATGAAACCTATGCGTGTGTGGTACTTATAGACAGGTCTTTAAAAATGATATAAGGGTTTCTAAAACCACTTTTTCATAAAGTCAATCGTTTAAAAGATATAAGCTTCCAAAGTGGTAAAATGTCCCCCCTCCCTCTAACTTCTATAATAATGGAGTGAAAAATCTAAAAAAAAATATATGTCTGTAGATCTTAATGTAAACTTTCAACCAAAATTGGTTTGAACGAAATCGGGTAAGCAGTTTTGAGATACAGCATATTTTATAAAACCGCAAATATAACTTTGTAATTCATACAAACACTATGAAAAACAAAGTTATCTAGCGTAGTTGTAAAAATGTAAATAATAGCTGGTAATATCAGCCACTGAGTTACTTATAGCCCTATTAACTAAAATGTAGGCGAAGTACACCTTACTGCTAATATTTCGTGACTTAATTCTTCCCCTTACTAAATACTTATCCGTTCCCAATACCAACGGCAATTCATCCTCAATGCTATTTCCTACTTCAATTTCGTATTTTTCGTTCCTACAAACACGCTACCCATAATATGACCGTGCCTGTTTAATCGGATACGACCCTAGAGCTACTGTCATCCTCATTATGTAGTAACAGTTTTGTAAATGTATTTAAATGAGGATGTTTGGCATCTATAGTTAAGAAAATTGCTCTCCTCAAAAATATGAATAGATATTCATATTTTCATGTTGAATGTACTCTCCCAAATAATTTCTTCTTTTTAATCTAGCTTTAGCTATTTCCAGGAACTGTTGAGCATCAGGTCGGTCGTCCACATTTATTGGTGCATGGAACTTATTGAGAAGTGCACATGGTATATTAAAATCTAACATCAGGTGTGTCGATGTACGGTTGAAGTATTCTTGGCGAAATAATTTATAAACGCGTTTTATGCACCCATTTGCAACTTCCACCACCCATCGACACATCATAACAAATCTTGATCGATTAGCATGCTCTATGGTCAATTACAAAGAGAATGTAATACGCTATGTAAAATAAAAACATTTCCAAGTTTAAAATATTTTTTTCAGTTGTGACAGTTCACCTTTCACATTGGCGTTTGGTGATAGTGTTACCAACAAGTAATCTAAATTAGCCTGACTGTAAGTGATTAGTCAACCAAAGAAATATTTAGTTAGTAAAATAATAAATATTATTTAAAGGCGTAATTAACAAAAATACCGTATTTTAATTATGATATAATACAAAAAAAATAGTCAAACGGCGCTGCGCCATCGTTACATGGTGGACATCCATCCAGATATCCAACTCATATGCACAAAACGTTTTGGGAATTGTTTTATTATGCGTAGGTATAGCTAAGGAGAAGAATTCTCTGCCGGAGTATGTGTTTTCTGATAGCTATAACCAGGGTTCTGGGGGTATTTAAGTCAAGAGTGAATATATTACTTCTAGGTAAGCGTGCTTCATCTTCGACCACATCATCACTTTACATCAGGTGAGATGGCGGTCAAACGCAAGCCTATCAACAGTAAAAAATATTAAGGAAAAATGTTATAGTTTATATTATTTTAAGACCAAATATAGGGGAGGTTTTTAAAATTGGCAACACTGCTTTTACAACTATCCGCCATTTAAAAAGTATGAAAAAATCCAATAGACAACTAATTAATACAAAATATTAAACCCCACATTCTATTTGAACTAAATGAACTAAGAGAGGCTAAAAAAATATTTTATGATTTATGAGTATATTTTTATGGCCATAATCTTCTATTTAATGCGATGTTGCTTTTGGTCATTGTCTTTTAAAAGTTACTCTGTCTGTTTATCTGCTACGCTTTCACACCTTAACTAACGATTATTATTAACGATTTTGATAATTTGTACAAAGGTAGAGAAAGAGAGGGGTTGAAAGAGTTGAAATAGGCGATGAAAGTTTGTATGGAAGTGGTTCATCATTGTCAAATTACTTGCCGAATTTTTATGAAACTTATTTTTGTTATGTAACTATTCGGCCATGACAACATAAAGCTCAAATTGTTTTTGAAGATCGGAATACCTGACGTGGAACCACAGCAGCCCAGTTAAACTATAAGAGCTACATATACAACGTGTAATTTAAAGGGTATATACATACCAAGGGCACGGCTTCTTTGGATGATAACAAACGATATGGAAAGGGTTTTGTAATCCTATGTCAACACGTGTGGAACTTATTAGAAATTTCAATACATTGATACCAGAGACCGAAATTTTCAAATTAAGAAGTACGAACAGAATTATCACGTTATTGGCAAGTGACATGAAAGTTATTGACCCTTGAGTGCTGTGACACGTTTGTTATGATCGGTATTCAAGAAACATATGAAACCAATAATTTGGTGTCAATTCTTTGAGTCACTTATTTTTAGCTGAAACTGTGCATAGAGACTCCATACCAGATGTTGTCTTCAGCCTTTTTGGATAGATATGGGGTTTCCGTTACACGTTGTATAATGCCATTTTCTATTGTTGGAATAATATTGAGATCTGGATCAGCCTAGATGAACTATAAGAGATACAATAGAGGAAAAGTCAGTCAGCGTGATATGTATTTCCTTTTTTTGAAAAAATATCGAACGTCTGGTGTGTCTGTTAAAACATGGTTGAAACATATTTTTTCTTGGTGGGAAAATCATCGAATGACTTCTCCCGCTCTGGGTTAAGCGGAAGGGAGTATCAGACTGCTACTGACTAAAAACCCACCCTGTTCTGTCAGCTGCCCTTAAGTTCCGGGGCCGCGGTATCTCGTTAGAACATTACCGCAACCCCGGCTGTTGAGAAACCCTAGCATTCAAGCTAAACTATATGAAATACAAATATAGCATGGAAGGCGTGGCATACTGTAGTTTTTTGTCTTATTGTTGTTGGGATATTGGTACTAAATTTAGCCAGAACGGCTGAAAGGATACAGATGAAATTTGCCAAAGAGATTATTTATGCCCATAAAGAAAAGCACATAGCCTATAATTGGATTTAAGCAAATTCATAGTTACTAAAATTATACATGCAAAATTTGTCTACTCGGCTGCTTCTGACATAATGCTCTCTCTTCTGCAAGGCTTTAAAACTGCCCCGCTTTTGCGTTTTAACACATAAAGAAATTTGCGATTTTTTGTTTGTCCATCTTTCACGTCAAAACGGAGCAATGGTTTTATGGGTTTTCTTGTATGAAGATAGTCAAATGGCTGTATAGTGACATAAGCTACTTTAATTTCGCTAATAGAAAACTTTTACACGCTAGTGAAGCCGCGGGTACAAGTTCATATAGTAGTATCATATCATCAAGTATATATATATATACTGATATATACTATCATATAAGTTTTCCCAGTTAGATAGATAGAGCACACAATAAATACAAAAATTTTTTTGCAAAAGATAGAACCGACTTCCATATGAAAACACTACAAAGCCAAAAATAACTTTAATTTCGGTAGTCGGTGTTATTGGTTTTGGATTTTCTTTTTTTTTCACACCGCCTTCCGAAATTAAAGTTATTTTTGGCTTTGTAGTGTTTTGATATGGAAGTCGGTTCTATTTTTTGCAAAAATTTTTTTTTCACGCTTTTCAGTGGGTCGTTTTGTAATTTATCTAGTTACAAAAGCCATAATGTCAACAACTTATCACCTTTTACAAAATATTGCTTTTCCCGATGCATAGCCGTTAATTTTTGAGGAGTTCTCCTGGTACTAGACCATCAGCTCTACGTCACCATATGTATTGTGACGAGCATAAAGTGTTTAACAGTCGTACTCAATTAATCGAATCGCAATCCACGAAATACTTATTATTGAGTAGTTTCAGTGGCCATCTGTGGTCTTCATCATCAGTTCAACTTCCCCAAATGGTACTTTTCAAAAGTAACTGCTCAAGGTACTATAAGAAATACCCAAAACGCTATAGGTGTGCCTATAATATTTGAAGAGTTCCCTCGATTTCTCCAGGATCCCATCATCAGATCCTGATTTCGTAACAATGGGACCAACTAGAAAGTATACTCTTTCAAACGCAGAAAGAATTTTTCAAATCGGTCCAGCCGTCTCCGAGTTATGAGGTACCTAACATACATAAAAAAATAAAAAGTCCAAGACGAATTGAGAACCTCCTTTTTTTGAAGTCGGTTAAAAATAAAAAATAAAGCATTAATGTGTGTGTCTCACGGGTGTGCCAAAAAGGGCCCAGTTCAGCGAAAAGTAAAGTACCAGACAACTGCAAAGTACCTGGCGATGGTTTTCTACTGGATCTTATGTATTTAAAATCTTTATCAAAATAATTATATTATAATTAACTTGGCAAATCTTTATGTGTCATAGTTAGAAAAGGTCCAATATACTTTTATTAGTTAGTGTCTTTTTATTTCCTTCGCCTGTTTAGATAACAAATTAACAAATTAAACAATATTTACCCTCAAAGCTGACCTAAAGAATAAGGACTATATTATTATTTCTATTCCAACAAAGGAAGTAAAACAGAATACATTTTAGAGTCAGCAGTATGAAACAGCAGGTGTTACAGTATTTTATGTAAAATATTAAAATGGGACCGCGTTTGTTGGAAAGTTACAAATTAGAGACTCGAATGACCTTTGCCGTTTAGAGTTTATGGTCAGACTTTATTTAATATGTCCGCTGAGCTACATGACATGCAGCTTCAATTATCTTCGTTAACATTCTAATATTTACCAAAATATTAATGTGTTCCTATGAGAGAAAAACGTTCTCGTCAAAGAAAAGTTCTAGAAAAGAGCTAGACAGCAAGCTAAAATATGGCATATAAAAAATTGTCATCATCGTTGTCGTTTGGTAATTAGCTCAAGAGATCAGTGGCATTGCCAGGTATATGGCAATTTATTTATTTATATATTTTAGGGTACCAAATTCCCATAGCGACTATTAAGTGACCATAAACTAATACATATTTTATACACAATAAAACTACTACTAATATTAATAAACTAATACATTTTACAAAAAAACTATAACACACGAATAGTTTGTAAGTTGTGTGTCACGCAGTATCGGGTATCTGTCCACGAAATCCCCGAAACACAACACCTTTCAGCCAATATTCTTCCTTTATATAGGTCGACAGATGTTCAGTAGGAATCTGAGGGTTCCTACTGAACAAGAGCCACAAAAGAATTAAAATTCGTTTTGTGACGAGCTGAGTCCAACCGTTCGGCTCTAAACAAGAACTTGGTCTGGATTCTGATGTACTCTACAGTCTCCTCGGCCTTTGTAGAGTAATGCAGCCTAGACACGTATAGGGAATGCTTCGTGGGTTCGACTCCAGGCATCCACATTACTTTGTATAATTTTCAAATAGTTTTCAAATTACCACACAGTTCTCAAAACGGTGAATAGAAACGTAAGGAAACCAGCATGACTTAGGACCGAAAAATCTGAAGACGACATCCAACAACCTACCCCCGTGCGGTGGAAAACAGCCTATTCCCTCTCATTGAGAGAAGGTCAGGCAAGGAATGCTTCTGACAGTGCCAAACTTGATGCCCAGTTCTGGGCAGACTCAATTGCTATTGACACGCTAAGAAAATAGGCTGATTATGTATGAACATATACGTAAGTGTATGAATGCATTCTTGTGACAACAAAGTTATCTCATACATATCTCAGTGTTGTATATTTATGTTACAACTAGCTGTGCCCGTGACTTCGTCCACGCAGCTTTCGGCAGCATTTTTAATTTTGTAGGCTAATGATTTTGAAAACAAAACTCATACATAATTTGAATGTCGTATATCTAATCAAAAGTCTAAAAAATAAATTTTAAGCTTCTTGCTTTAAAAATGACGCAATTTCCATACAAACTTTCATCCCCTATTTCAACCCCGTACAGCCCTTTTTTCGCATTAAAAAGTAGCCTATGTCCTTTCTCAGGCTCTAGACTATGGCCGTACTAAATTTCATTAAAATCGATTCAGTAGTTTAGGCGTGATTGCGTAACATACAGACAGACAGAGTTACTTTCGCATTTATAATATTAGTAAGGATTACAGATGAAGCGGTCAGCAAGAAAGACTTTCTTTCTTAAACAAAACTCTACTTGTCTAGTACCTCTATCGATCTGAAATAAATCTGTGCAGTAAAGTTTTAAAAACCTTTAGTTTCACTTTGTTCGCTGTGAACAAATAAATAAAGGTTAGTTGAGTTGAAAGCGCAGATTTTTGGATTTTATGTCTTAAGGATCTTGGGATCGATCTCGTTTGGTCTTTTAGGTTTAGCGTGCATTGCTAAAAATGGCAATCGTGATAAGGATAGCTTCACAAAAGTAAAAAGAGGAAGAGAAAGCTGCCTTCTTGTCAAACACATTGGGGTACCGCACTGGGTGGACCCAATATCCTGTCGTTTGCAGTTGTACCATCAACGCAGCTCTATATATCTGGGCTGCACTGCACCACGAAGGTTGAGTTGATCTTGAAGTACGTGCTAACAAGACAAGCTAGACTGTGAGGATTGACGAATTGGAATCGCGCCATAAATCGAACTTTAAATCGTGTGTGGTGCAGATTTGAGCTAGAATTGGCCGCACCATACACGGTTTATAGTGTGGAGACATTTATCAAGTAGGAATTTTGACTGGAGGTTGTTGTGTATCTTATCATTTCTGAGTCTGATTTGTAAATCTTTGATTGTCGTTAGGAATAGTCAGAAGCACATGAAACAACTGCCTATCTGATCTTCCTGACTTACTAATCAGAAAAACTCGGTAAGACTTTTGAGTATCTTGAATGCCCGTATTAGTATGAATATAATAAAAAAAATATTTATGTACACACATGACAGTTATTATCTTTTAAATTAGTTCTTCAATACCCCGCAGGTATGCTTTACAGAGAGACTAGAGTTCTTATGGTACGCCTATTATACATTTTGTCAGTGTTGTTAAAATGACATAAATCAGCAATGCCCTCAGAGGTATCTGATAACATTCAAATTATTCTCAATTTGCCGTGTAAAAAATTACTCTTACTAATTCAGCTCATTTCTTACACTCGAGAGCAATGAATCCGGGTCACTTAAAGAATCCTAAAAATCTCGGAAACTAAAAATGCTAGGTTAATGCAATAAATTGTATTTAATAGACAATGTAATACTCCTTAAATGAAGGTATTAAAACTTCTTAGTTATTATAAAGTTATATCATAAAAAAATCAAATTTGAAAAAGGGCCACTTTCGAAGATGGAACTACGAAATTACAGCATTTGGTTTTGCTTTTGTTTGTAATCTGTCATTTATGTGGGTACATAAACCATGTTGATAGTGCTCTATATTCATTATTCAAGCTGAAATTATGTCGCTTACGCCTGAAGAATGCACCAGAATACTTACAATGCTGGAAACCGGCCGGAGTCAGCGCGATACAGCCAGGACTGTCGGTGTGTCGCTGTCAACAGTACAAAGAGTTCTCCGACGTTACGAAGAAACTGGTTCTAACCTACGCAGACCAGGAACGGGCAGAACCAGGTGTACCACAGCACGAGAAGACCGATACTTGGTGAACACCATGCTTCGAAATCGCTTTCTCACAGGAACTGAACTCACCAATCAGTTTCGACGCCTCGGAGGAAGTAACCCAAGTGCATGGACAGTAAGACGTCGGCTTGCTGAATCTAACTTAAAACCCCTTAGACCTGCAAACGGCCCTAAACTGGAGCGTGGGCATCGTATTTCAAGACTAAGATATGCCCAGAGCCAAGTAAATTGGAGTATTGAAGATTGGTCAAAAGTTATGTTCTCCGACGAATCAAAATTTATGCTCTACAAGCACGATGGAAGACACAGAGTGTATCGAAGACCAGGGGAAAGATTCAAGCAAGCATGCATCGAAGAAAAAGTAGCCTACGGTGGTGGGTCTGTACTTGTGTGGGCCGGAATTTCTTCTGAAAGTCGCACAGAGCTGGTGATCATAGAAAACGGCTCTTTAACTAGCGTAAGATATGTGGAAGAAATCCTCAATGATCACGTTGGTCCATTTATGGTCAATTTAGGTGAGGATGCTATATTTATGCATGACAATGCCCGACCTCATACAGGTAGGATTGTGAATGACTACCTTCAAGAGATGAACATTACTCGTATGGAGTGGCCAGCGCGCAGCCCGGATATCAACCCGATCGAGCATGCTTGGGACGAGCTAGGCAGATGCGTAAAATAACGAAACCCTCCCCCAATCACGCTTCGTGAGCTCAAAATTGCTCTCACAGAGGAATGGGAGAATATTCCCCAAAATCGTATAAGGAACTTGGTGTACAGCATGCCAAACCACGTAAACGCAGTAATGGAAGCACGAGGAGGCAATACGAAGTATTAAAATTCAAGAAAATCGTAATAAAGTTCAAAAATTTCATGTTTCCTATTTTTGTTTTAAGGAGAGATCAGCAGTTTTTTTCTTTATGTAATTTTTGTTAATAAAATGTATGGTGACTCATATTTTTTTACTTTCATTTAAGGAGTATTACATTGTCTATTAAATACAATTTATTGCATTAACCTAGCATTTTTAGTTTCCGAGATTTTTAGGATTCTTTAAGTGACCCGGATTCATTGCTCTCGAGTGTAGTTCAAATATTAGCTTCAAATATATTTCTAAAGCTACTCCGGGAATCCTCCAAAATAACACTCATAATATGCAACAATTCAGCAGCGTATCGCAGTTAGTGAATTGCTACAAAATGAATCTTCCTAACACGCATCTTATAATACATTTTGGCTCAATGTGCGCACGATAAAATATGTGAACAGGTGCTTTATCATATCGCAAAGCCTCGTGTCACGCGGCGCGCCCGGATGATGTACAGGCTCCTTACGGGCTTACCCTCGGCCCCAGTGCAGCATCTCCAGGGGAAATTAGACAACGCCATAATAGATTTCTCGGGAACCCTCTTACTTAACAAACTCCCCAACATTTGTCTGAAAACTCTTTTTCAACTCAACAGTAAGAAAAGTTGTTCGTTGTAATTATTATTTATTTAACAGTGCATTTTCAGCCCTTTTGTAAAACTGCGCTATGAAAACTTAACGCAATTTGTTACTCCACAGTAATTACCAAATTACACTGGGCTATCTCGCGAGCCACCCTAATCAAACCGGAGCCACTAAAGAGAATAACTTATTCGATTTATCCGCTAATAGACCTAGGAATAAACAAACAAGATTAAGTTGGAGTAAGCGGCTTTATAAATTTATGGAGTGAATCCCTTAATTCCCGAAACTGATGTTAGAATTTTAAGTTCGCTGTCCGGTAAGATTGCGCGGAACTTGCTTAATCCACCGGAGTACGCAATGTTGGCCAACTAGTCTGGGCCAGTTTGCACCTACTTCAATAGTTTTGTGCATTATAAAGGGTATTACTTGGGCACGGGTTTTATTGGTAAACGTTGCAGTAGATTAGGGAAAGCGTCTTTGAACTTCAAGTGTTTTCTCAATCTCTAATTATGGTGAAAGTTGTGCTGTATCTAGCACTTTTGATACTCGAAATTCTGTTTCTACAAATCACAAACCATAACCAAAACATTTATACTCAACTTGATATTACATGAAGAACATTGCGGTAAAAAAACGAAACTTGGTTAAACACTGACCTGATTTCTGAGTTTTTTTTTAATCGTCAATCTGTGAACAATTATGTGGATTACATGTTTACAAAATGCTTTTTGTTACCTTTACTGTCCCGCTATGGCATGTAAATGTTTATTATTCCAAATATATAAATTAAAACAAATACAGTACCTACATAAAATTTATTAATAATTTACTATGGACTCATACCTGTATATTAATATTATATATTAACTGAGCCTTATCATGAAAAAATAATAGTTGTTCTGTACATAATTATTGTCAAATTATACTTTCGTCTTATACTTAAACGAACGAAGCTGTATTTTTTTTTCATGATTAATGATTAAAAATTTCTTCACATTGACGCTTTTATAGATTTTTGATTGTTGTTATAGGCATTGATTTTCTTATGTGTTATAAAGGGAAAACCTGAATAATTACTATGAGATTATTTAACTGCTTAAAACTTAATTATATTAAAACTTCGGGCTCTTACATATTCTAACTGTTGTAAAGAGCGATATATCCCCGCGTTACTTATAACTACACATTTGTTCGAATTAGCTAAGTCTCTCAACTTAAGATAACACACTCTCACGCTTCGTAATGAATAGCTAAACTAATATAACTTATGGAACAAAACTGACGGTTGAACCAGTTCTAATTGACCCTCCCTGCCCCCTTCATTCACCTTTAACATATATAATAAAGGTATTAAATCTAAGATACTATACAGACCATTCTAAATTGGTGGAGTTCACAGCTCTTTCATATGGACCTCGTAAATCAACGAGTCCTAGTGAAATTAAAATATTTCTACAGATTTGGGCAGGTACTTATTGTGTTAATAATTTGAATGGTCGCAGCCATCTTGGTATTTAATTTGATTTAGATAATAAATTGTAATTAATTAGCAATAATTTCTTGCCATCTATTGTGATATATTTCTGTTATAAGAACATTTATATTGGTCTTATTGGGAGTACAAGGTCTATTATAGCGTACTCACTTATTATTTATGTTTTAAATAATATCTTTCTTTACATACCGTTGCTTTTAAGGGGCTATGTCGCACTTCAACCGGCGCGTGCGCTTCTTGTAACGCGCTACGCCGCGGGTCAACTCGGTGCAACGACGTAGCACACACTGAGCACACAAGGTGCAACGACGTAGCATACTTCGTATTACAAGCATACTATTCGATTGTTGCTTCACTTTTAGAATGGACCAGAAAAAGCTAACTTATGTCCATTTTTATGTTCTTAAGTGGATTAATCATGTTTTTAAACTAATAAGTTTTACAACGTGTCAAATCTTAATTAAAATATAGTTATTACTACGTAAACTACTGAAGCGCAAATAATTCAGAAGCAAATCCTTTCTGTGAAGGTGACCCATCATCCAAAGTTCCTAAGTCATTAAGGATAGATTACCAGATAAGAACATACCCACTTAGTAAGTCTAAGTTGAAGATAATTCTCGTTACCCACACACTCGTATTACAGCACGTTCGTACACATAAAGTTGTGCTCAAACTCAAACCGGAAGTCGGGCCCACATCAATCTGACGCTAATGTGTTGGCATATGTAACTTGTAGTTGGATACAATGTTTGTATACCCGAAAAATATTTAAGGTATTTGGGAAACTGCCTGTGAGATAAAGCTGATCAAGAAAGGGTTAAGCAAAAAAAAATATTTAACTCAGATTTTTTTAAATGTATACAGAGGTATAATTAAACGACAAAACTCGGTGTGTTTGTCTTAAACAAGATGATCACTAAAGTAGCACATAAATCAGATATTATTTAGAATTATTTTATGTTTGTTTGTTAGCATACATCTCGGAAATTTCGGAACAGGTTGTGATATAATTAGTAGTTTCCAAGATTACATCACTTTCATATAGAAGAGGCCCGTGTCCCAGCATTGAGAACCTGAGGTATTCCTCGAAGCGCTACCATTTTGAAGCGCTCCTA
Organism: Tholera decimalis; assembly: GCA_943138885.2. Lineage (NCBI taxonomy): Eukaryota > Metazoa > Arthropoda > Insecta > Lepidoptera > Noctuidae > Tholera > Tholera decimalis. Next base: position 32,582,944 of record OW964556.2, on the reverse strand, counting down.
ATGAAGCGCTCCTTTTTTATTCCTCGGAGCGCTCCTTTTAGTAGCGTTAGTTATCGGGAGCGCTACTAAAAGGAGCGCTTCGAGGAATACCTCGAGAATCTTATAGGCTGGTAATCTGTTGTATTATTGAAGCGTCAATGGCTAATGTGGCGGCCTTGTGATCGAGAGGATACGGGTTTGAACCCCACCCGTTACAATATTGCTGTGAACCCCTTCCAGACACAAGCATATTTAGCTTGGTTGGAGAGGTTAAGATGATTGCTAGTAATGTGAATTATAACCCTATTACCAGTTATCTAAAAATAATCATGTAGTTTCTACAGACAACGTAACTTATAGCAGAATTCTTCTTTGATGTCGTCTGAACTCGGATATCAATATCGGGTAAAAGTAATTACCATTTCAAAATAGTTATCCATATCTGCAAGTTCCTATTTTAACGCGGAAGCCGTAGGAAGACACTGGTTTAACAATAAGCCTATATATAATAATAATAATATAATAATAATATTCCACAACTTTTTCACACAACGCCATCTAGTCCCAAACTAAGCAGAGCTTGTGATATGGATACTAGACAACTGATAAACATACATATATATTTCTAAATACATACATATCTATACTTTTTTTTTTTTTTTTTTTTTTTTTTTAACGTGGTAAAATTATCAAATAAGTCCTCCCACCCCGGGCAGGGTGGGAGGGACTGTCAGACTTTTACTGACTAAAATCCACGGTGTTCCTTCAATAACCCTTTACATACCGGGGCCACGGTAACGGGATGAGTCCCACGACCCCGGCAGGCTTCGGCCCTCTGCAGAGGGGGCCTCGTCATGTTGCTGACGCTCTTTGAGGCGCGCGTGGAACACGACGCGCCGTCGACCCGGGCATGGTCTGAGCATGAACTGAGCCTTATCATGAAAAAATAATAGTTGTTCTGTACATAATTATTGTCAAATTATACTTTCGTCTTATACTTAAACGAACGAAGCTGTATTTTTTTTTCATGATTAATGATTAAAAATTTCTTCACATTGACGCTTTTATAGATTTTTGATTGTTGTTATAGGCATTGATTTTCTTATGTGTTATAAAGGGAAAACCTGAATAATTACTATGAGATTATTTAACTGCTTAAAACTTAATTATATTAAAACTTCGGGCTCTTACATATTCTAACTGTTGTAAAGAGCGATATATCCCCGCGTTACTTATAACTACACATTTGTTCGAATTAGCTAAGTCTCTCAACTTAAGATAACACACTCTCACGCTTCGTAATGAATAGCTAAACTAATATAACTTATGGAACAAAACTGACGGTTGAACCAGTTCTAATTGACCCTCCCTGCCCCCTTCATTCACCTTTAACATATATAATAAAGGTATTAAATCTAAGATACTATACAGACCATTCTAAATTGGTGGAGTTCACAGCTCTTTCATATGGACCTCGTAAATCAACGAGTCCTAGTGAAATTAAAATATTTCTACAGATTTGGGCAGGTACTTATTGTGTTAATAATTTGAATGGTCGCAGCCATCTTGGTATTTAATTTGATTTAGATAATAAATTGTAATTAATTAGCAATAATTTCTTGCCATCTATTGTGATATATTTCTGTTATAAGAACATTTATATTGGTCTTATTGGGAGTACAAGGTCTATTATAGCGTACTCACTTATTATTTATGTTTTAAATAATATCTTTCTTTACATACCGTTGCTTTTAAGGGGCTATGTCGCACTTCAACCGGCGCGTGCGCTTCTTGTAACGCGCTACGCCGCGGGTCAACTCGGTGCAACGACGTAGCACACACTGAGCACACAAGGTGCAACGACGTAGCATACTTCGTATTACAAGCATACTATTCGATTGTTGCTTCACTTTTAGAATGGACCAGAAAAAGCTAACTTATGTCCATTTTTATGTTCTTAAGTGGATTAATCATGTTTTTAAACTAATAAGTTTTACAACGTGTCAAATCTTAATTAAAATATAGTTATTACTACGTAAACTACTGAAGCGCAAATAATTCAGAAGCAAATCCTTTCTGTGAAGGTGACCCATCATCCAAAGTTCCTAAGTCATTAAGGATAGATTACCAGATAAGAACATACCCACTTAGTAAGTCTAAGTTGAAGATAATTCTCGTTACCCACACACTCGTATTACAGCACGTTCGTACACATAAAGTTGTGCTCAAACTCAAACCGGAAGTCGGGCCCACATCAATCTGACGCTAATGTGTTGGCATATGTAACTTGTAGTTGGATACAATGTTTGTATACCCGAAAAATATTTAAGGTATTTGGGAAACTGCCTGTGAGATAAAGCTGATCAAGAAAGGGTTAAGCAAAAAAAAATATTTAACTCAGATTTTTTTAAATGTATACAGAGGTATAATTAAACGACAAAACTCGGTGTGTTTGTCTTAAACAAGATGATCACTAAAGTAGCACATAAATCAGATATTATTTAGAATTATTTTATGTTTGTTTGTTAGCATACATCTCGGAAATTTCGGAACAGGTTGTGATATAATTAGTAGTTTCCAAGATTACATCACTTTCATATAGAAGAGGCCCGTGTCCCAGCATTGAGAACCTGAGGTATTCCTCGAAGCGCTACCATTTTGAAGCGCTCCTAATGAAGCGCTCCTTTTTTATTCCTCGGAGCGCTCCTTTTAGTAGCGTTAGTTATCGGGAGCGCTACTAAAAGGAGCGCTTCGAGGAATACCTCGAGAATCTTATAGGCTGGTAATCTGTTGTATTATTGAAGCGTCAATGGCTAATGTGGCGGCCTTGTGATCGAGAGGATACGGGTTTGAACCCCACCCGTTACAATATTGCTGTGAACCCCTTCCAGACACAAGCATATTTAGCTTGGTTGGAGAGGTTAAGATGATTGCTAGTAATGTGAATTATAACCCTATTACCAGTTATCTAAAAATAATCATGTAGTTTCTACAGACAACGTAACTTATAGCAGAATTCTTCTTTGATGTCGTCTGAACTCGGATATCAATATCGGGTAAAAGTAATTACCATTTCAAAATAGTTATCCATATCTGCAAGTTCCTATTTTAACGCGGAAGCCGTAGGAAGACACTGGTTTAACAATAAGCCTATATATAATAATAATAATATAATAATAATATTCCACAACTTTTTCACACAACGCCATCTAGTCCCAAACTAAGCAGAGCTTGTGATATGGATACTAGACAACTGATAAACATACATATATATTTCTAAATACATACATATCTATACTTTTTTTTTTTTTTTTTTTTTTTTTTTAACGTGGTAAAATTATCAAATAAGTCCTCCCACCCCGGGCAGGGTGGGAGGGACTGTCAGACTTTTACTGACTAAAATCCACGGTGTTCCTTCAATAACCCTTTACATACCGGGGCCACGGTAACGGGATGAGTCCCACGACCCCGGCAGGCTTCGGCCCTCTGCAGAGGGGGCCTCGTCATGTTGCTGACGCTCTTTGAGGCGCGCGTGGAACACGACGCGCCGTCGACCCGGGCATGGTCCATGGTCGGACAGCGAGTTGCCCTTTACTCGCTGTCCGCATGCCCGCGCCTACGGTGGCCGGAGATCGTCGGCCGATGTCCGACGCCGTGGGCGTCTACCACTGCGGCTGGGCTGGAGGGAGGACGCCATCCTCTCCCTCACGCGGCCCGCCTCCTCCTTCGAAAGCATGACTGCTTCGCAGAAGGAGGCGACCGCTTCCCACTCCCTCTCGCCCCGCAGCATGGCCTCGACCAAGGCCGGGCGCGAGAGGTCTCCGCCTATTGTCGCCGTGAGGACACGTCGGTGCTCTGCCCAAGCTGGGCAGTCCTGCACCGTGTGCTCGACTGTGTCCTCAGGGCGACCCTCGCAGTGGTGACACCCAGGCGTCTCTTCCTTACCCATCAGACACAGGTACCTCCCGAAACTTCCGTGTCCGGTGAGGACCTACGTCATGCGGTAGGTCAGGACGCCGTGACGCCGATCTAGCCACTCCTCAAAGAGGGGTCTTACCGCCGCAATTGCGGCGTGCCCGGCCGTCGGTTGCGACAGTCGCTCCCTCCATACTGCCCTGAGATCGCGCCGGAGCTCTTCCCGCCGCGTCTCGACTTCTCGAGGCAGCGGGGATACGCCCCGGCGCTGCGCCTCCACGCGCCATTCATAGACGCGCTGGAGGGCAGTCGCCTCTAGATCCCAGGGCAGCAATCCGGCAAGGAGGTTGGCCGATTCGCCGGCGATCGTGCGGTATCCCCGGATCATTCGGATAGCCATGACCCTCTGGCATGCGACCAACTTTAGTGGTCGCGTCCGGATGCACAGGGCCCACACTGGGGACCCGTAGAGGGCCATGGACCGCACGACGCCGGCGTACAGCCTTCGGCAGGAGGCGTTTGGCCCGCTGAGATTAGGCAGGAGTCGCCTGAAGGCGGCTGCTGCCCGGTTCAGCTTTGGGGCCAAACTCAGGAAGTGCTCCCTGAAGTTCCACCGGCTGTCGAGGACGAGTCCCAGGTACTTCATCGTCCTCCCAACGCCGATGCGAACCCCCTCCACCGTTATGTGGGACTCGGACCGTGGCGCGTTCCGACCGCCATGAAAGCACATGGCCTCGGTCTTGTGCAGCGCCACGTCGAGTCCCAACTGCCGGATCCTATGAACGACTGTCGCAACCGCTTGCGTCGCCAGGTCGGCCGCCGCCTGGTGCGACTCTCCCTGCGCCAGGACGAGCGTGTCGTCAGCGTAACATACTACGCTGACGCCGTCAGGGAGGTCGCCGCGCAGCACCCAGTCGTATCCGATGTTCCACAGGGGCGGCCCCAAGACCGATCCCTGTGGGACACCGCACGACATCTCTCGCCGGTTCCACTCTCCCCGGTGACCGGGGTAGATGACGGCTCTGTCCGTCAGGTAGTCCTCGACTATGCGACGGAGGTAGGTCGGCACCCGGTGATACCGTAGTGCCTCCCTGATGCAACTCCAGGGCAGGGTGTTAAAGGCGTTGGTGATGTCCAAAGACACCGCCAAGACGACCCTGCCCCGGGATACCGCGTCCCCCGTCGTGAGGGCTCTCACGCGCATGATGGCATCCACCGTCGAGCGCCCCCTGCGGAAGCCAAACTGGCACTCAGCAAGATCCGGGCCCACCTGATTCAGGTGCCCGAAGAGGCGGTCTGCAATTACTCTTTCCAAGAGCTTGCCCGCCTCGTCGAGCAGCACGATGGGCCGGAATGCGGACGGAGAGTCCGCAGGGCGCCCGGCTTTCTGGATCAGGACCAGCTTTCCCGTCTTCCAGCGAAGCGGAAACTGGCCCCTCTCCAGGCATGCGCTAAAGAGCCCCCCTAGTCGAGGCCCGAGAGTCTCCGAGGCCAGGACCCACGCTTTCCCTGGCAAGCCGTCGGGTCCTGGGGCGGTATTTTTGGCCTTGAGCCGTTGTACCGCCACTCTCAAGTCTACCTCGGTCACCTCTGGAGCGTCGTAGACGTCGTCGTCGCTGTGGTCCGCGTTTGCGCCAGCTTCAGGTTCCGTCGGAGACGGAGCCATGGGCGGGGGAGCGTGCTCCCCTCGCGATGGGAACAGGGCGCTCACCACGTCCTCCAAGAACTGAGGCTGGAGACTCTGCGTCAACGGGGGAGCCCAGGGGCGGAGCTTCTCTCGCACCCACTTGTAGGGGCGGCCCCATGGGTCCCCGTCCAGAGTCGCCAGCATCTCCTCCCGGGCCAGTTCCTTGGCCCGCCAGATCTCGTCTCGGAGGACGGCCTTCGCTGCCCTGTAGCCCTCGTACAGCTCCGCCTCTACAGTCGCCGCATCCGAAGGTCGGGTGCGGCGCCTGCGGAACCTGGTGTACCGGCGTCGCGCCGCAACGCACGCTTCGCGCAGCGCTGCTAGCTCGCTCGACCACCAGTACAGCTGACGCCGGGCGCGTCCTTGCCGGACCCGGGGCATGGCCACGTCGCAGATCTCCGACATGGCCTCCCGGAACCACTCCGCCTCGTCGTTTATGTCGGCAGGCCTGTCCGGGGGTGACCCCCAGGCCTGCACGATCGAGGCTTCCAGGTATAGCTCCCGGTCCATCTGCTTCAGCGCCCATCGCGGACCACTCAGGTCCCGTCGGACCGGCGCATCTGGAGTCTGGGCGGAGACGTCGAACCGGATATACCGGTGGTCGGAATAGGTCTCCACCTCCTCCACAACGCGCCAGTCGGTGACGCGCGGTGACAGGCTGGGGGTGGCGAACGTAACGTCCACCACCGACTCACCCGTAAACCGCACGCACGTGGGGACAGAACCCCGGTTCTCGATTAACAGGCCCTGCGCACGGGCCCAGTGCTCGAGCATCCTGCCCCGCCCATGGTCCATGGACCGGGAACCCCAAGCCGGATTTTTGGCGTTGAAGTCCCCGAGGACGAGGGCGGGGAGGGAACCGAGGGCGACGACGACGTCTCCCAGCTCCGTTAGGGAGTTCTGGAACTCGGCGAGAGTTCGGTTCGGGGAGAAATAAACGCCTACCACAGCGATCTCCCCGAACCGTGCTGCGACGATCCCACGCCCTATCTTGACGCGATCGAGGGACGGGGTACCGGCGGCGGCCGACGAAACGAGGGTCACCGAGCCGTCCAAGTCCGCCACCCAGTCATTCCTGGGCAGGACAAAATACGGCTCGGCGACCACGGCGACGTTGATCAACCACTGCGCCATGCTCTGGAGCAAAAGTTCCTGAGCAGCGGCGCAGTGGTTGATGTTCGCCTGGAGGAAGCGCAATGGGGCCATTAATCGGGATCCATTGCAGCCTCCTCCAGGGCCCCTCGCGGGGGTTCAGCCACGACGGCGACAGCGGCGGCAGTAGCGACGGCGGCGGCGGCGGCGGCGGTGGCGGTGTCGATGGCGGCAGAGGGCCTACCTCTGCGCCTGGCTTTGGTGGGTGGGGCGCGAGGACTTGCCCCCCGCCCGGTGATCGGCCGGCTTGCCAACCGCCTCACATGCGAAGCAGTGAGGCGGGGCGGAGCACGAGCCGGCCTTGTGACCGGGCTGACCGCAGCGGAAGCACCTATCGCTGCGGTCTACCTCCGAGGTGCACACGCATGCCGCATGGTTGCCCACTTGGCAGCGGAAGCACCTCAGGGGTCTGGGATCCAGGACTTTCACCTGCGCAGACACCCAACCAACCAGGAGCCTTCGGCCCTCCTGGATCTTTTTGACCGCCGGGACGGGGCAACTAACCGTAATGGTTTGCCCCCCCGTGAAGCCAGGACGCAGGGCGCCCGCCCTCACCTGATCGGGAGGGCACCCCCCAGTCCTGGCGACGGCGGCCACCACTTCCTCGGCCGTCACGGAGTCATCCAGACCCAATATGCGCATGTCTGCGCGCTTGGTGGGTCTGGAGACACGGGCCTCCTCCGCATTTAAGGACGCTCTGAGCCGTTCGGCGAGAGCGTCAGCGGCAGGGCCACTGGCCGCGCCGGGGATCTCCAGCATCCGAGCCCCCGTTGCAGTGACCCGGTGACGGAGGCCGCCGACGATGCCGAGCTCCGTGATGTCGATCGCCATCCGCGCCTTCGCCAGCACGTCGCGGTACGACACGCCCCTCTTCACCGCGTCCGGCTGCAGTGTGATCACTACAGCCGCGGTCTTGGGGGCGCGCAATCGCGCCGCGGCGTCTCGCCGCCGCCGTCTCTCCCTACGCCGCGAGGACCTGGCTGCGCCAGCAGCCTTCCTCTTCTCCCCGGCCACTTGCCAGTCGGCGCCGGCCGGAGGAGTCTTTGGAGGAGGCTGCTGGGACAGCTGGTTCCCGGCCTGGGCCTTCTTCTTTTTGGCCGCCTGCTTCGGCCCCGCAGGTGTCGGGGTCGGAGGCGGCTTTGATGGGCCCGATTTCAGCTTGGCCGGGGCCGTCTTTGCCCTCGCAGGGGCCGCCGTCACTGGTGCCGTCCGCACCGTGGCCGTCTTCGCCTGAGGCGGCCTCGTCGTCGTCTGGGGAGGCTTGGACGCGGCCGCAGCCGCGTACGAAGTTGCCGCCAGCGGGGGTCGCAGCACGCGGCTCTCCAATACGGAGAACCGCTGCTGGAAGGCGGCCAGCTCCTGTCGCACCAGGTCGAGAACCGAGTCCCCCGCTGGTGTGGGCTGGCCTTTCTCCTTTTGGCCCCGCGGCGGCGCATTCCGCTGGCCGCCTCCCCGGATTGCGGCCAGGTCCGCCTTGAGGGCGGCGTTCTCCCTCTGGAGAGCCTCAATGGCGGCAGTCAGGCGGGTGACCTCCGGCCGCAGATCGGACATATCGTCCCTTGCAGCCGGAGCCCCGCCGTAAGTCCGCGTGGCCGCTAAGATGGAGGCCGTGGCTTCGCCGATCGCGTCCTCCTTGCTCTTTCTGTTGCGCTTCCGCGAGATGGTGCGGATGGCAGCTGCCACGGCCTCTTAGTTTGGCCTCGCTCGAGGCCAGACCAGTGTTGGGCTCTCCAGAGGAAGGCCCTCTCCCCGAAGTCTTGCCTCGGCCTTTACCCCGCACGCTTGTGGGGATCTTACGGGCCGAGACAAGCCCTTCCTCCGACGACGTCACGTCCTCGCGGGGGTGCTTGAGGAACTCCTTCCTCCTATCGGCGCCCCCCTCGTCGCTCCTCACTGCGCTCCCAGAGAACATGCTCTGGAAGCTCTCGGCGTCCGATGCCGAGTCGGTCTCCGACCCGAGCACCAGCGCCCCCTTCCTCCGCGGAGCGGCGCTCTGCGCTCGCTCAGAATTCGGTGCCGGTGAAGTGGACGTGCTGGACAAGTCCAGCGACTCCACCTCACGGGCACGTGAGCCTCCCTGGCTCAATGCGGCGACTGCCGGGGTAAAATTGGGGTAAAAGCCTTTGTTGTCCCCCCCAGAGTACGACGGGACTGACCGGACGTGTCCGGTGCGGGACTCCCCAGCTGAAGAGCAGCTGGGACCCGCCTGGGTAGCTTTCTCAAAAACTTTGTCTGCCATTTCTATACTTTTTTAGCGAGGTGAGTTCCTCCGTCCCTACTCCCATTTCCCCTCCCCTGGTTCACTTCACGGTTACGTCTAAAGATTAGAAGAATACCGGAAGTGAACCTTTCCTCCCCCTTGACCCGATCTCTGAGACCGGGCCCCGCGCCGTCTAGAAGCTCGAGCTAGCTGCTCGATCCTCCAGGCGGCGCGCCTTTCCCCCGGTGTGTCCCTCTTGGTCTGGTTTCTCCCTCTGGGCCCGTCCGGCATGAGTGCCTCTACCGGCATGGCCCCAGAGATCATCGAAACACGCAAGCCCCACCACGACGACAACGTGGGGACACAGTTGGTGGGGATACATATCTATACTAATATTATAAAGCTGAAGAGTTTGTTTGTTTGTTTGTTTGTTTGCTTGAACGCGCTAATCTCAGGAACTACCGTTCTGATTTGAAAAATTCTTTCAGTGTTAGATAGCCCATTTATCGAGGAAGGCTATAGGCTATATATCATCACGCTAACACCAATGGGAGCGGAGCAGTAATGAAGAATGTTTCAAAATCGGGGGATTTTTTTTTCCACGGGGACGAAGTCGCGGGCGGAAGCTAGTTATAGATAAATTACACCCAGACAAAGAACAAATGACCGTGCTCATCACACAAACATTTGTCCTAGGTGGGAAACGAACCCACGACCTTGCGCATAGTCAGGACCACTGACCACTATACCAACGGGCCTGTCAATATGGGAATTATTTCTTTGTAGCATCAAACAATTGAATCGTTCCTCCTAGACTTGTCGATTTCCATTAATAACAGAAAACTCGTTAATGGCGCAGTTCTTAGAACTATGATTATCTTAGATTAATCTAATATATGCCTCATATTAATTTACTCTAACTCACATTAGAATATTTAAAACGATACTCAAGCAGATTTTAAACGAACAACACTAAACTGTTAAGATAATACAAAATAAATTAATCTTTAAAACGTTATGGAAATACTTTCATTGTGCGTACGGCTAAGGAATGGAATTCCCTGCAGGAATCTGTGTTTCCCGATACCTATAACCTGGGGGTCTTAAAGTCAAGAGTGAATAGGTTTCTTCTAGGTAAGCGTGCTTTATCTTCGACCACATCATCGCTTACCATCAGGTGAAATGGTGGTCAAACGCGAACCTACTCCGAATAAAAAAAAACAATAATATGTCGACATCATACCTACCTACTCTAAGTAAAAAAAAACTGATGGCTACTAGACTAAACCTATCTTAGTTATGTATTTATTCGCTAAGTGAACAATATACTTATGTTCTTTTAGAATAAATAAAGAATCTTTCAACCCATATTCATGTATTGCACGAAAGGTACTGTTACTGATTCCCAAACTAAGCTTGAGGTTGTATTTTGGGAATCATTGTCCAGCCGCAGGACGATAAATAATGAAACTCACCGCAGTTGATTGATAGTATTCTTATCTTCTCTTCTGTGAATTCTGGTCCTCAGGAATTGTCCTGGTCGGCAGTAGTAGTGGGCTTGAAAATCCTGTCTCCATACCTTGTTAATAGTAAATGTGTTTATCTATACTTATAATAAATCTGTAGAGAGGTCAATTCTGAACATGAAATATATTTCCAAAATAACTATCAGGGAGTGATTAGGGATCGATACTGATGCCAAAAATGCAATCAGTAAAATTTTTGTCTGTCTGTCTGTCTGTATAACCGTTATAGAAACAAAAACTACTCGACGGATTTTAACGAAACTTGGTACAATTATTTTTCATACTCCTGAGCTAGTTATAGTATACTTTTCATCCCACTATAAGCAATAGGAGCAGAGCAGTGAAGGGAAATATTGGGAAAACGGGAGAAGTTACTCCATTTTTTAAGCTTCCGTCGCGTGTGCAACCTTAATGATTGAAGCTACACAGAAATCATTTCATGACGGAAATGTTCTCCTTAAAATTATATAAAAAATATCCCACGACAGCATATGTCTATCTTTTATGGTTGACTCACAATAACACGTGTAACTCCCGATAGCTTAGCAGTTCGAAGCTTTCTGATTATAATATTTGTCTACTCTTACGTTTATAACACTCTCAGTCACCCCTAATTAAAAAAGTTAACATTATTAACTATTCCATAAAAAAGAATCATATAAATCGGTATAGAAACACCAACGTTTTACATGAAATACGCTAATAATAAGCCATCTCCCGTGAATACTGAATCATGGTATAAGGATTATTTTTGAGAATCGGTCGCCGCGCTCGACGCGTCTCGCGGCCGAAGGTATAAAATTTCGTTCTATAGGTACTTAAGCCTCATGTGAACGTGATCTAAACAATATTACCAATACATTAACTTACGCTGACGGAATCGCGGGCACAGCTATTAACAATAATATTTATTGTGCGGTTCCGTATTGCGATATTTTTCAACAGTATTATAGATTGACATATTATATTTCCCCACTAAATTACGAAAGTTAACCTGTCTGTTACATCAAAATCACTGAACCGTGAGGAAGGACATAGGCTACTTTTTTTTACGAAAAACGACGGAAACGCGGACGAAGACGCGGGCAAGAGCTATCTATACTAATAATATAAGGCTGAAGAGTTTGTTTGTTTGTTTGAACGCGATAATCACAGGAACTACTGGTTCGAATTGAAAAATTATTTTTTATTAAATAGTCAATTTATAGAGAAAGGCTATAGGCTATATACCATTACACTAAGGCCAATAGGAGCGGAGCGCCAATGAAGAATGCTTCAAAATCGGGGTTAAATTTAACGTTAGCCCAAAGTAACTATTCTACGCGGACGAAGTCGCGGGCAAAAGCTAGTAGGTATTAAATTAGTATTTATTAACTACTACTTTGTACTACCGTATGATCTTAGACGATTTTATTTCCCACCTCATTTTATATTTAGATTTTAAATTTAAATATTAGTCTGTGTGGTAAATTTTCATTTGAAATCTATATTATTATAGTAATATTATAAAAAGAGATAAAATTTGTTGGTAAGTTTGTGTATTGGGGGTAATCACCGAAACTAAGGAACCAATTGTAAAAACATTATCATTGTGTTAGCCACTTTATTCAATTATACGTAATTATTACTGTTACTTTAGTATCTTAATTATTGTTATTAAATGATTAGGTAAAATTATTATTTAATTGTAACAAACATTTATTATAAATTACTTGATTTAATTTTAAAATATTAAACGGTTAAAAGTTGTGAAACGAATGACACTCGGTCGGTCGCCATCTTGTTGTTTACGCAAGCAAGCGGCACAACGACCGAGAGCCATTCGTTACTTGATCATCGTCTCGTGCACATCAACGACAGTGTAATAGTCTATGTAAGTACTAATAACCTATATTACTCTTATTTGTTTTGTATGACTTAATGGTGTTATATGATTTACTACTATTTAATATTTTCCTAGTTAATTAAACTATTTGTTGAATATATAAATATTGTGTAACTACATACAGTATATAAATTATGCCTGTAAATGTTTATATCATTTCTAAAATATACCTACTAAATAATGAATATGTTTTACTGTTTACCACCAACCAACACTTTAAAATAAGATACTTTACATCTCAGAAGTGGGATTGAATCGCATATTTATATACTAGTATGTATAGAGTGTCAGTGAATATAGTGATATTTTAAGGGAATCCTCCAAACAGCCTTTAAACATGAGATCATCTAATTGTGACTTACTCGTTAAACAAATCGCGAAGTCGTGATGAAAAGTTTTATGAATCCACATGAATTTTAAGTTGTTATTTAATTATTTTTTTTTTTCTTTTCTTAAAACTAATGTACATGCGTAGCCGTCATATAACACCATATTATTTCAGACTGATACACACTATGTATGAGGCATACATAAATGATTTTTTTTATTTTTTCTTTTCTTGTCTTTTTCTTTGTTTTCTCTCTCTTTTACAAATATACATCCGTACGTTTGAGGAAAACAGGTACTTGTTTTTTTTATGTTATTTTTTCAGGATAACAATGGAATATCCAGGCTCTCCTGTCTTGCCCTCTGGCAGCGTATCAGGCGTACAGGAAGCAGGCCAAAGTCACCGCCACAGCTCACTGGGTCTATCCAGCTCGCAACAACCCGGTGGGTTCTCGAACCAGTTGTTGTCCAGCAGCCAGCAGCCAAGGGGTGAGACGCGAGCCAGGTCTCGCGAACATCGGCGTTCCAGAAGCCGGACGAGCCGTCCGTCAAGGGAGATGCATCATGAGCATCGCTCACCGCAGCGATCCCGAAGCCGAACGAGCCGCCGGTCAGGAGAGATGCTCCTTGAGCATCGATCACCGCGGCGAACCCGAAGCCGAACGAGCCGCCGGTCAGGAGAGATGCTCCTTGAGCATCGATCACCGCGGCGATCCCGAAGCCGAACGAGCCGCCGGTCAGGAGAGATGCTCCTTGAGCATCGATCACCGCGGCGATCCTGAAGCCGAACGAGCCGCCGGTCAGGAGAGATGCTCCTTGAGCATCGATCACCGCGGCGATCCCGAAGCCGTGCCAGCCAAGCAGTCTACCATCAGCATGGGCAGCGGTCACGTAGCCGTGACCAGCGGCATCGCTCGTCTCTCCGCGGTCCCAGCCGGCCTCAAGACGAGGGCTGCCTCAGCGGCTGTCGGTGCGGTGCACAACGGACCACTGAGCAACAAGCTGTAGTTGGAAATAAGGTTAGTCCACCATCTCCTAATCTAACTATCTCTGATAACAGTACTTTGAACATGCTAGTAAGGGCACTTAAGGCGGTTGCTCCTGACTCAGACAAAGTAAACCCACAACAAAACACTGTGCCAGAGTTCGATCCTGCTTGGAAAGAACAAACCATAACTATGTGGCTACACAAAGTTAACGAGTGTGCCACTATATATGGTTGGTCTGATAGGCAAGTTGTACACGTCGCGCTGCCCAAATTAAAGGGGGTAGCCAAACGGTGGTACGAGGGTCTACCCTCAGTTTTATTTTCTTGGGATGAGTGGCAATCCAAATTACTTACTGCTTTCCCGTCAGATGAGAACTACGGGCAGATGCTAAGTGACATGCTAGCTAGGCGCGCTAAATTCGGGGACTCCCTAGAAGATTACTTTTATGACAAAATAGCCCTTATAAATAGGTGTTCTATTACCGGAAGGAAGGATGTAGACTGCGTACTACACGGCATAGACGACCGCGCCGTTAGGTTAGGTGCAGAAGCGGTTCAATTCGATGACTTAGACAAACTCTTAACTTATTTAAGAAATTCACGTAATGTCAAAATCAATCCTGATAAACGCAATTCTAAACCAATTCTCCTTAAAAATCCTACCGAAAATTCTCAATCTAGTAATCAATCACAATCAACTTCATTTGAAAGAAAAATTATACGTTGTGCCAACTGTAAGGTTGAAGGATATATAGTTAGTCAGTGTAGTCTCCCTATAAAAAAATGCACTAAATGTTTTAAGGTAGGGCATGAAATTGAGAAATGCTATTTTAACACAACTACAACTGAAAAATCTGTGAACAGAGTTAGTTTAGATTCTGATTCAGGTCAAAAATTCTTAAAAACCGCGTTAGTTAATAAAATTCCTATAGAGGCATTTGTAGATCTAGGTAGTGAATGCTCCATGTTAAAGGAGTCTTACTTTTCTAAATTAGGAATCAAAGACGTTCAATTCGAAGGTTTACCTATTTTAAAAGGGTTTGGTAATTCTTTCGTGACCGTTTTAGGTAGAATCAATGTGCATGTAGAAATTGATGGTGTAGGTGCGTTTACGGAGCTACTTTTGGTCCCAGATAATGCCATGAAAATGCCACTGATGATAGGTCAAACATTCACTGAGCAACCACATATCCTAATACATAAAACTTCCGAACGATTCGATATTCTACTGAATCTTACAGATATAGTAACGAGTAATAAAACCAGTTTACACAGTTTAGAATCTGTCATAATATCCGGCCTTACTATTGTGAAAGTTTATACTAATCCAAAGTTGACTGGGGTATTATTTATCGAGGGAGGCTTAAGAACTAAAAATGGTGTTTATCATTATATACCTACTGGTATCTATGAATTTAATAATTCTGGTGAGGGTGCAATTATTGTTAATGGACTAAATTCTAAATCATTTTCCGTTATGAAAGATGATTTGGTTGCCCGTGGTAAAGAGGCATATGAAGGGACCAAAAGGGACATACTCCGCGTAACGACTCAGGACCATCAAAGTCAACCTAAGCCCATCACTTTATCAGATTTACACATTAAAAATCACTTAGACCAATCTACATCTAACAGCCTTTTATCGCTCCTTAATAGATTCCGTAACTGTTTCGCGTTTTCAATGTCCGAATTAGGTAACTGTCAAGTGTCAGAGATGATCTTTACGAGATAATGATCCTGTAGTATACAGACCATATCGGTTAGCTACGAAGGAAAAGGAAATAGTTAGGGAAATAATTGATGAACTGCTCGAAAATGATATTGTTAGACCTTCTACCTCACCGTATTCTAGTCCCATAGTTCTCGTTAGGAAGAAAACCGGCGACTATCGCCTTTGCATAGACTATCGTGCATTAAATAAGAAGACAGTAAAAGAAAACTATCCAATGCCTCTTATTGATAACCAACACCAAATTCGGCAGTTTTTAGGATTAGCTAGTGTCTTCCGACGCTTTGTACAGGGTTTCTCTATATTGGCTAAACCATTAACTCAACTCCTTAGAAAAGATGCCACATGGGTATGGGGACAGGATCAGCAAAATGCTTTTGAAACACTTAAAGATAAATTGGTTCAAAAACCCTTACTAGCTTTGTATAATCCAAAAGCTGACACTGAGCTTCATACCGATGCGTGCAAAATAGGCATTGCCGGCATTTTACTACAAAAGGACGATCAGGCTAAGCTAAAACCAATTGCTTATTTTAGTAGACAAACTACACCAGAGGAGCAAAACTATTCCTCCTATGATTTAGAGACACTTGCCCTAGTAGCCTCTCTTCAAAAATTTAGGATTTACCTTGTAGGGATTTCTTTTAGAGTAATTTCTGATTGCAATTCATTGCGTGCTACATTTTCAAAACGCGATATGCTACCACGAGTTGCCCGTTGGTGGACGCTCATGCAAGAATTCGACTTTAGCATTGAATATAGGGCAGGGGTATCTATGAGCCACGTCGACGCCTTGAGTCGCAACCCACCTATCGAACAACAACAAATACAATATTCTGTCTGCAATATAACTGAATCAGATTGGATTACGACGGACCAAAACGCCGATTCAGAAATTCAACGAATCATTGGCATTTTAAGCGATCCTAATTTAGAAGATGTAACAGACATTAAAAATAATTACAAATTAAAAAACGGTAAATTATTCCGAGTCACTACTGACGGTGATCGGTGGGTTGTGCCTAAGGGCGTCAGGTGGCAAGTGGTGAAACAAAAACATGACGATATAGGTCATTTCGCCCTAGATAAAACTTTAGAGAAAATAAAACTTTATTTTTGGTTTCCTAAAATGAGACGTTTCGTAAAAAAATATGTTTCATCTTGTTTAGAATGTGCATATTCGTAAGCCTCAGCGGGTAAAAAGCCTGGTTACCTTAATCCGATCGTAAAAGTTAGTCAGCCATTTGATACGATACATTTGGATCACGTTGGACCTTTTGTTAAAAGTAGTAAGGGTAACATTTATATCCTAGTTCTCATTGACGCATTTACCAGATTTATTTATTTAAAAGCAGTTCGTAATACTAAAAGCATAAAGGTAATACGCGAGTACATGGGTATTTTGGTGTCCCACGTAGAATAATATCTGATCGGGGAACATCATTTACGAGTGAATCGTTTAAGTCTTTCACGACTGAGAAAGGTATTAGTCATGTCCTTAACGCGGTTGCCACCCCCAGGGCAAACGGGCAACTCGAGCGCTATAACAGGGTTATTGTAGATTCTTTAACAGCTAAGTGCGTAGGGACCTCTGAAAGTAAATGGGAGGAACACTTACCCGAAGTTCAGTGGGGAATCAATAACACCTTCAATAAGGGAATTAACAGAACACCTGCCGAAGCTCTCTTTGGTGTTCGACCTAAGGGTATTAGTGATAGTAGGTTAATAACAGCCATTGACGAAGATGTAACAGCTAATAACAAAGAATCTGACCTAAACACAATTTGAAAAGAAATAAGTGCTTTCGTTACTAGTTCTCAACAACAACAGAAAGAGAGATATTATAAATCAAGATCCAAACCTATACAATTTAATGAGGGAGATTTAGTTAGAGTAGAACGACAAGTACCCGCTACGGGTAATAGTAAGAAATTAGTCCCAAAATTTCAAGGTCCTTACAAAATTATCAAAGTTTATGAACACGATAGATATCAGATAGAAGAAACTACCATGACCAGAAAAGGTAATAAGAAATATTCCACTGTGGTTGCGGTTGACAAATTAAAGCCGTGGCTTAACTTCTCACGACCCAATGATGATATTCTGAGTGAGGAGGAATCTGATTAGTTTGTATGTTTTGGCATAATGTGCCTAAATAATGTGTAAATTGCTGTATATACAAAATTATTATATGCAGAACAAAGAGGTCTGCTAATGAATACATATTAAAAGTAGTCAGGACAATGAGGCCTGTAACTACAGTTAAAGTTTTGTGATACCCAGAACAATGAGGTCTGTGGTTTTACAAGATTAACGGGACAATGAGGCCCTATTGAAATTTATTTTACCCAGAACAATGAGGTCTGTAGTTTTAAAAGATTACCGGGACAATGAGGCCCACTTTTTTTTTCAGATATTTTCTAGTTTTAAGTTGGTTAGTGTAAGGACACACTTAATGTTGGATGGCCGAATCTGTTAGCCACTTTATTCAATTATACGTAATTATTACTGTTACTTTGGTATCTTAATTATTGTAAAAATTATTATTTAATTGTAACAAACATTTATTATAAATTACTTGATTTAATTTTAAAATATTAAACGGTTAAAAGTTGTGAAACGAATGACACTCGGTCGGTCGCCATCTTGTTGTTTACGCAAGCAAGCGGCACAACGACCGAGAGCCATTCGTTACTTGATCATCGTTTCGTGCACATCAACGACAGTGTAATAATCTATGTAAGTACTAATAACCTATATTACTCTCTTATTTGTTTTGTATGACTTAATGGTGTTATATGATTTACTACTATTTAATATTTTCCTAGTTAATTAAACTATTTGTTGAATATATAAATATTGTGTAACTACATACAGTATATAAATTATGCCTGTAAATGTTTATATCATTTCTAAAATATACCTACTAAATAATGAATATGTTTTATTGTTTACCACCAACCGACACTTTAAAATAAGATACTTTACAATTGGTAGTAAGGTGCACTGCTTGTGAATGTTATATATAGGCTATAAATAAGTTGAGCTGCAAGTTTGAAATTAAGTTGGTTCAGGGGGGCCATATCGTGAAAAAAAGGATATTGTATGGGATTACTCCACCTGCATGAAATTCAGAGAACCCAAGATGATATAGATCTGGGATGCGAAGATTAATTTTGATTCCTCCTTAAATACAAGTAATAAGAAAGATAGTCTATTAAAACTATGTCATCCATCTAAACTGATCCCCCAACAACACGCACACTAACAAACAAACCATCACTATACACAGGATTATCCCCCTCAATATAACATAATGTAAGTTCAGTTATTACTGCAATAACATTTTGTTTTAACTGGATAACCGGGTACCCGAACTCGGGTACCCATACCCGGGTACCCGCCACTCGATACCCACTGCAGAAGATTATCTTGGCTTTACTGGTACAATTCTTCCGACCGATAGATAAGGCTACAATTGATTAAATTCACTCGTAAGCTATACGTTGTGGGTATTAAATTGGGGGTAGTTTGTTTCTTTAAACTTTTGAAGGTAGTTTTATTTAGAACGCCGCGCCGGTGGGGGCAGAAGTGTAGCAATTGGCCACTGCACTTGATGTCACATGTTCAATTCCTGCAAATTTTTGTATGGCCTAATAGTTATTCCGTATTCGTGCGTATGGGTTTAATTGTTAGTTTAGGCATGTGTTAAAATATGACTACTATTTTAATAACCACATGCTGTTGGCGTATTTTATTATCAATTGAAAGAAGCTATAAACATAGTCTTTAACTATGTTTACTAAGTTTTGCCTTCGAATTACTGGCATTTACAAAATGAATATCTAATAATCATGGCAGTCTTTATACCCACCAATTTTATTAAGATATATAGTAGGTACTAGCTTCTGCTCGCAACTTCGTTCACGTGGGAGAATTTTCCCGCGTAAATCCCAATCTCGTGGGCATTCCGGGATAAAATAAACTAGATTATGTTATTCCAGGATATTAATTGATAATTAATTAATTATTAATTATCAATTATGTACTTACCAAATTTCATAAAGATGTGGTTTTTATGTTAAAGAGTAACGAACATTCATTCAGCCATCAAACTTTCGCATTTTTAAAATAAGTATAAAGTAAGATGTGGTTATAAGTCACCAGTGAAAATAAAATATTACTTACTAAGTTAGTGAATAGGGATAGGGGTCTGGTTTTCTTTAAATTCACTCGTAGACATGACAAAGTTTTTTTAAGTATGGTGTATACAAAAATATCGATCAAAAAAATTTTTAGCAAAAAATAGAACCGACTTCTATATAAAAACACTACAAAGGCAAAAATAACTTTAATTTCGGAAGGCGGTGTCATTTGTTTTCTATTTCCTTTTTTTTTTGACACCGCCTTCCGAAATTAAAGTTATTTTTGCCTCTGTAGTGTTTTTATATTTATTTTATTTAGACATTTATTTCGGATTAAGTACATCCATAAATAGGTTAGTAATACTTACATCTATGTTAGTAGTTAAAATTATATTGCTGAACATTATTAATAAAGAATCAAATAAAAATAAAACAATTACAATTAAATTTTAAAACAGCATAAAAAGTAAAACAATTAATTAATTCATCAAATTTCGAATGAAATATAATAAAATAATAATAAAAGTAAAATTTACCTAACATTAAAAATAGCACCGCCGGAAACGTGGACAGTATTCCAGTGCTTCACCCCAGGACAATCCAGCCTATCCAGGATGGTTTTCAAAAGGCTGCTGGCGCTACCGCGCACACGCTGCATCAGGGAGGCAACTCTTTTACGTGCTATTGCTCTAAAGCAGTCAATGTTGGCCTCGGCAAACATACCTGATACACTGCAAAAGCGAGGCAACCCCAGCAACATTCTGAACCCATTATTGTACAGGACAGTTGGTTAAATTTTTTGCTAAAATTTCTTTTTCACGCTTTTTAGTGGGTGGGTTTGTAATTTATCTAGTTACAAAAGCCAAAATGTCAACTACTTATCACCTTATACAAAATATTGCTTTTCCCGGTGCAGAGCCATTAATTTTTGAAGAGTTCTCCTGGTACATCACCATTAGCTCTACTTCACCATATGCTTTGTGACGAGCATAAAGTGCTTAGCATATATGTTCAAGTTATCTAATCACAATCCACGAAATACTTATTATTGAGTAGTTTCGATGGCCATCTGGGGTCTTCATCATCAGTTCCACTTCCTCAAATGGTGCTTTTCGAGAACAACTGCACAAGGTACTATAAGAAATACCCAAAACGCTATAGGTGTGCCTATAATATTTGAAGAGTTCCCTCGATTTCTCCATAATCCCATCATCAGATCCAAACATAACGACAATGGGACCAACTAGAAAGTATACCCTTTCAAACAAAAAAAGAATTTTTGAAATCAGTCTAGCCATCTCCGAGTAATGAGGTACCTAACACACATAAAAAAAAAGTTATAGACGAATTGAGAACCTCCTCCTTTTTTTTAAGTCGGTTAAAAACCTGTCTTTTATTCGTAAATATCATAGTCGTAAAAACTTTCTGTTGGCTAGAATCTGGATTTTTCCGGCCGTCATTACCAGTTTTTCAATATATAATTATCAATAATGGGCTAGAATCCGCGGAATCCCAATAGCAAGGATTATGTGAAACACATTAATGTTATTCGATTTAGATTTAAATTACTGTTGCAACCGGTCGGTAATGCACGGTATTTGATTAGATTATATTAATGCTAAGGAAGCTTAATTGAATATACCAGATATGGTTGGTGCAGTTAAAATATTTTATGTCTCAGTGGTTTTAATCTAACGAATTGTTTGTATTGCTAAAGCGGTTAGTTTGGAATTTATTGTTGTAGTAGATTATGTATATCTTTGTTTGTGTGTTTTGTTTTTAGTTCAGAGATTAATATGGCTTTGTGTTACGTATTATTTGTTGTGTAAGTATCAGTAACTTACTGAGTATGAAGCGGTTTTATAGGAAAAAATCAATAAATTCAGTGAACGCTAATGAAGTTCTACCAACTTGACTTTATGAAGAGCATGTACAAACTCAAAATTATATCATAGGCGTACATTAACTAAAAATACTCAAAGTACATCACCACCTACTTCTCAAACAGGTCATCATCATACATCATCACCAACAAAACACAACACTCCGTTAACTAACAGGTATCTATAGTTCTCACCTTAATCCCGACAAGCGTAGTGCAGGGTAATTGCCAACTTATGTCGTCGGACCAATCGTTTTCATTATCCGGCCGGCCCACCCGAGTGTGAAGATTATTTCGGCTGCCAAATGCAGAATATATTCGTTTTAATACAGCACTGCCGACCGACAATGCGATACGTGAAATCAGATTACTTTATTGAACAGGAACAGATCATGAATGAAATTGATAAAATCGTCTGCGGTGCGAATCGCGCGATTTGTATGAGTTTTCAACGATAACCCGTATGGAGGAATGTTAGATTGATATTTTAGATAGCGCTGTTTTGTTGTTTGTTAAGTTCGATGATTTCGATGTGGTTCCAGTTTATTGATATACGTACAGGTAGTTAATTTGTGGACTTTTGGGATATTGACTCATATATTTATCATAGTATGTATAAGTGAAAAGATTCTGTATATATATATATGCTACTCAACTTTTCTGAATATTCAATATGCTTGCTTGTTGTTTATTATCCTATCGAAATCTATTCCCGCTTTTTTAATAACAGCAATGCAACTACAATAAGGCCCCGTACATCGTCATATTCTATCACAGCTCTGCTTATTCCCCTTATAGAAAACTCGAGCGATATATTTCTACAGCTTCCGACATTTTCAGCGGCGACACGGAACCTATTGAAATTGAATCTAATAGTCGGCTACCTCCATCCTAGTTTTGTATAGATTTTTTTAATAATTGGACGTCTGACCTCTGAATCCAATTTAATTTCCCTCGTTACCCACTCAAATAATACTTAAAGCGATTGCTCGTACACAATCAGAGATTTTCGACAAACCACTTTAGTTAACATTGCACAAATTGTATATGGCATTACAATACTTTAACAGATTGGTCTATTTTCGCTGGGCGGCGGTAAATTGGTAGAAAGAGGTCGCTGGCTTTCTAAATAGAGTCACGTAACGTATAAGAAGGCTCTGTGTAACCGGCAAAGGTGACTCTGTTAACAGGCGTGGGTTGGCTCGAATAAAAGGCCAGTAGGCTGAACGAATGAACGAAATTGCCTTTACGAACGGAAACACATGTCCTGAAACTGAATTTCAATTTAAACTTATAAGATTTTCGTTTTTCTTTTTGTTTATGAGCGTGCGTTGTTTAGCTATTGTTTTTCGTCACTTTTTATTTGAAAAGCTTAACTGTGTATACTCAATTTAATTAATTAGGCAGCAGTGGCGAAGGGTGAATTTTCATAAAAGGGAAGCCGGACCAAAAAATGCTTACCTTGCTCAAGTGTGATGCGTGAATTCCAGTAACTGTGGCCCTGTGGCTGACTTCGAAATCTTGTAACTTCGTAAATAATTATTTGTTTAATTGAACAATTATATATCTATACTTATAATAAATCTGTAGAGAGGTTAATTCGGTATATGAAATATATTTACAAAATAACTATCAGGGAGTGGAAAAAAATGCAATCAGTAAAATTATTGTCTGTCTGTCTGTCTGTCTGTCTGACGGTATGTCTGTCTGTCTGTCTGTCTGTCTGTATAACCGTTATAGAAACAAAAACTACTCGACGGATTTTAACGAAACTTGGTACAATTATTTTTCATACACCTGAGCTGGTTATAGTATACTTTTCATCACGCTACAATCAATAGGAGCAGAGCAGTGAAGGGAAATGTTGGGAAAACGGGAGAAGTAGCTCCCTTTTTTAAGCTTCCGTCGCGAGTGTAACCTTAATGGTTAAAGCTACACAGAAATTATTTATGACGGAAATGTTCTCCTTAAAATTCTATAAAAAATATCCCACGACAGCATATATCTATCTTTTATGGTTGACTCACAATAACACGTGTAACTCCCGATAGCTTAGCAGTTCGAAACTTTCTGATTATTATTCTGCTCCGAAATTTAATACCACCGCAACTTTGCAATGGAACTCGGCTAAAAGTAACCCAGTTGCAACAAAATATAATTGAGGCTCAAATTTTAACAGGTTGCGGTGCAGGAGAAACCGTCTTTATTCCCAGAATTCCCATAATACCAAATAATTTTCCATTCCAATTTAAAAGAACGCAATTCCCAGTATCGGTGTGTTATGCAATGACAATTAATAAGGCTCAAGGGCAGACTTTTCGTGTTGCTGGAGTAGATCTCGGTGTCAGTTGTTTCTCGCATGGTCAGTTGTACGTCGTTCTTTCCCGGGTTAGCATTTCTAGAAATCTTTATGTTCACGTGCCGGACGGGTCAACTTTCAACATAGTTTACCCGGAAGCTTTGCGCTGAAGTATTTTCATTCTATTGGTACTTAAGCCTCATGTGAACGTGATCTAAACAATATTACAATATTGGTAATATTGTGTTATTAAGTTAATGTTGCAATACATTAACTTAATAACACACAAGGAGTTACACGCTGACGGAGTCGCGGGCACAGCTATTAACAATAATATTGTGCGGTTCGGTGTTGCGATATTTTTCAACAGTATTATAGATTG
Source organism: Tholera decimalis (assembly GCA_943138885.2). NCBI lineage: Eukaryota > Metazoa > Arthropoda > Insecta > Lepidoptera > Noctuidae > Tholera > Tholera decimalis. The sequence goes on along the minus strand of OW964556.2, from coordinate 32,558,848 downwards.
ACATATTATATTTCCCTACTAAATTACGAAGGTTAATCTGTCTGTTACATCAAAATCACTGAACCGTGAGGAAGGACATAGGCTACTGGCTTTTTACGAAATACGACGGAAACGTGGACGAAGTCGCGGGCAACAGCTATCTATACTAATAATATAAGGCTGAAGAGTTTGTTTGTTTGTTTGAACGCGATAATCTCAGGAACTACTGGTTCGAATTGAAAAATTATTTTTTAATTAAATAGTCAATTTATAGAGAAAGGCTATAGGCTATATATCATTACGCTAAGGCCAATAAGAGCGGAGCGCCAATGAAGAATGCTTCAAAATCGGGGTTAAATTTAACGTTAGCCCAAAGTAACTATTCCATGCGGACGAAGTTGCGGGCAAAAGCTAGTTCATATATAAAATAATAGACTAATATTTGCCATATTTCAAAAGGGAAGCCGGTAGGAATCGAGTTGTATGGAGCCTTCGCCACTGCTAGGCAGGCACCTCAATTTGTGTAATGTCCATTTTCACCACTGTTGTGGTGTGAAGTGAAGTGAACAGTGAAAGACTGCCTCGTTGGTCTAGTTGTCACAAGCGCGACTGCTGAGCATGAGGTCTCGGGTTGGATTCCCAAGTTGATTTTGAGTTTTTCAGTAAGAAATTTCTCAATTCAGACCGGAGTTTGGAAGTTTGCGGTGTGATATCTCCATGCCTTGGAAAACATGTTAAGCCGTTGGTTTCAGTCGTCAAGTAGACATCTTTGGCAGTCGTTACCAAGGTCGTGGTCTGCCCTCGGGGTATAGTGTTATCCAGCTACTGGGTTGTGCAGTTCAGATAGGCAGCCGCTACATGTAAAACACCAATACTTAGCTTCATCTGGGTAGACTACCACCTATTATGTCTTATAAGCTGACTTTACGAGGAAGAAACTGCGGCTGTTCGAAAAGACGACGTTGACTTGAAAAGCTTTCAGACTCATGCTGGTGTTAGACAGGGGAGTGATATGAAGATTCGATGCACGCTATTTCGAAAAAAATTAAGAGTGGTACACCAGTTCGAAAACACATTAAGTCGAAAACCGCCAGGGATGCATACTCTCTCCACTCCTATTCAACATATATATACAGAGTGTATTATGAGGATTATTTTAGAAGATTGGGACAAAGGCATTTCAGTGGGAGGCCGGAAAACATCAAATTTGAGATACGCCGATGACACTACTCTTCTCGCTCAGACAAGAAGATATGCACGTTTAGAGACAACAAGCCTTTCCTTCGGACTTGCGATCAACAGAGATAAAACCAAGACGATAATCGTGGACCGAGCAGAACTGAACCAACCGGATATCCATGTGATTGACAACTGCGAGGTTGTTCAATCCTACGTGTACCTTGGTTTGACGATCACGAACACTGGGTGTTGTGAGCACAAGGTTCGAAGGAGATGCGCTATCACAAGATCTGCCGTTGATAAGCTTAAAAGAGTCTGGTGTCACCATAACATCACCAAAGCCACAAAAGTACGCCTGATGAGAAGTTTGGTTTTTCCAATATTTCTGTATGGTGCAGAAACTTGGTCGGTTCGCTTCAAAGACCGACTCAAAATCGATGCTCTTGAAATGTCATGCTGGTGGCGACTGCTGCGGATCCCTTGGACAGCATTTGGGACCAATGTGTCGATCCTGGAGGAGTTCCGAATCAAGGAGAGGTTATCGTCCACTGTACAATTACGAATCCTCAAATAATTCGCACACATTGTGCCTAATGAACACTCCATAGAACGACTTGTTGTTCAGGGGCAAGTGGAAGGTAAAGGGTTACGCGGTCGGTCCCCTACGCGTAGGACAGATTTAATTAATGTGACAACAGAGACGACCTTAGTGCAAAGCTCCCGAGACAGTGAAGACCGCAGGAAGTGGAGGCGCATCGCAAGGGCTGCTTTATCTAGAGGCAAAGCATCATCGTGAATCACGACCATTCTGTCAAAAATGCACGACTAAGGAGGATGAGGGGTCAGACTGGAAACCAATCCCAACACAGTTGGGGAAAGGTTAAGCAGATGTCTCTCAACGGTGAAGGACAACATTGTGAGGATACCTGCGTGTCCTAAGTATGAACGCCCGCGTGGTCGACTACGGTCCGTTTCCTCTCATAGAAAGAAGGTCTGTATCCTGACAGCGGGAACTTTTAAGTATACTTTGCACAGGGGAAGATGCAACGTAAGGAGATGAACGGAGAACGGATGGAGCTGCAGATGGATTTCTGATAATTGCTGATTTGCATTTCGGATAAAATTATGATACATATGACAGAAATTACCTATGCGAATATAGCTTTACAAGTTTTTAGACCTATTGAATTCCGGATTAGGATAAAGTTTTTATATAACATAATGCTGTTAATACGCAGATCTGTAAATATCACTACAAAGACTTTGATAATAAGTATAATATTGCTTAAATCTTACTGTATGCAATGAAAGTAGTTTATACTGAAAATATAATATTTCAAGAGTTTTAAAGAAGAGTTTGAATAACTATTCTTGGAATATGATATAATTGTTCCATTTCTTTTTTTCTATAAATAAATAAACGTGTATTTTTGTGTACTTCACAATCAGTATTTGTTTGTATATGTCAAGTTCAGTCGTATTACCCACGTCATCATATTGATGATAGTTTTTTCCGCGGTTTTGTTTGCGTGGAAAAATCTAATGAAATAAATATTGTTAAGCAACTAAATACTAATATTTTATATGACCTGACTACCAATTTGATCGGCACAACCAAAGCACTTGGCAAGACTGTTGGAAGAATAAGTCAGAAAATCTAACTTATCCTTCCAACAGCTTTTAAACGCACTGATCCCGGTATGTAAAGGGTCCCATCCACGGGTGGACTTCTACAAGCGTTGCTTAACTTTTGATGATAATAGAATTTCCCCCTCTTGACTATTTCGTTTTAAAAACTAAAACAATCTGTTATATTAACATTACCCTGGCTACTTATTGGCATTTTATTAAACAATTACCTACGAAATTTTACAAATAGACGAGTAACTGCGAGTTTTTGACAAAAATTTATTGCAGTTTGGCTGTCTTGGCTTTATTCAAAATCCCTTAAGCCACTTTATTCAAGTAGTAGAATTTATAAGATGTTAGCATCATCCTTATCTTAAACCCCAACATTCACTTTAATACAATCTTCTCCCACCTTTAAATATTGAAACATTATACAAGGAATGCCAACACACATATTAGTGTAAGGACGCTTATCGTCTAGAACAACACGCTCACCCCTAACATATTTATTTTATATATTTATTCAGTATTACCGCGATTCGTAACACCTGTTAGCTAGTGTTCGCTTGTAGAAGGCCGTTCTGAGGCATATTGGACGGATATTATTTTTTTGGATAAGTAATGTGAATTCAGGTGTTCTTGATATTACTTTGGTGATTATTGAAATAGAAAGCGTGTAGGTAAGAAATAAATAGTTTTGAATGGTTCATATTTTGGTTTGCTTTTCAAGCGACAATAGCCTAAAGTTACGGTGTCGGACTTATGTATACACTATACAACGTGTAATTTAAAGGGTATATACATACCAAGTGCACGGCTTCTTTGAGTGATAATAAACGATATGGCAAGGGTTTTCTAATCCTATGTGTACATGTGTGGAGCATATTAGAAATTTCAATATATTGATACCAGAGACCGAATTTTTCAAATTAAGAAGAACGAAGAGAATTATCGTTTTATTGGTAAGTGACGTGGAAAGTGATGACCTTCATAGTGCTGTGACACGTTTGTTATTACTGGTATTCAAGAAACATATGAAACCAATAATTTGGGGTCAATTCTGTGAGTCACTTATTTTGAGCTAAAACTTTGCATAGAGACTCCATACCAGATGTTGTCTTCAGTCCTTTTGGATAGATATGGGGTTTCCGTTACACGTTGTATAGAAACACTATATATGTACATATTTCATATCCATCAAATAATATGTCACCTTTAGCACTGTGTATTTTAAATTGACTTTACTAACCGTTTTTAGAGTATTGGATGCAATAGAATTTGAACTTTATCGACTACTAGCAGTTGCCCGCGACTGCGTTCGCGTGGGAGGTTTTTCCTGTGTAAATCCCGATCCCGTGGGAAATTTCAAAAATCCTTTATTAGTTCTCCCCTACACGCCCCAAGGAACATACATGCCAAATTTCAGCTTCTTGTGCCCAGTAGTTTCGGCTGTGCGTTGTCAGTCAGTCAGTAACGGAAGCGTTTTATATATCGACGCGACGGTCTAAACATCAGAACTCGTAACTCCATTTGAGTGAACTTTACAGGGGCAAGAAAAATCTGTTTATTTTGTTCATTTATTGCAATATTTCAACGTGTTGATAAATTCAGAGGATATTTAAAGATTAATTTAATTCCTCTTAAATTCATCGACGGCCACAACATCAGAGCTCGTAACTCACGAGCTCTGATGTTGTGGCCGTCGATATATTGATTGATAATATAGAGTTTTTTTTTTCTTAAATTTGGTATTCTGAGTCTTGAATGAAATTATAAAAATAAGTGATAGCATAACGGTAATCGGGAAAGAATGATAAAAGATAACGTGCTGTAACATTTAAAAAAGGGGCAATACTAGTATATAACTAGATCTTTCTACGAGAGTTTGAGTAAATAGTTATAGTTAGTAGTTTCAAACTCATTCATGTGTTTCTAATTCAAAGCGAAAGTCAGTGTCAAACATATATAATAGCATTGACACACGCTATCGAAATGTCTAGTGATGAATCTTACTAATCTATATAAATATAATAAAACAGTAAAAAAGTATGTCTGTTCATTTAAATTTTATTCAAAAATAATAATTGAGGTGGGTAATGAAACAGAAACACGGACAAAAATAAAAATAAAGTCTGTCTGTTTGTCTGTTTGTACACCCTAATCTCCAGATCTACTAGATGGATTTTAATGAAATTTGGTAAGTAGATAGTTTACATCCTGGATTAACACATAGGCTTTTATCCCGGAATTCCCACGGAATCGGGATTTACGCGGAAAATCCTCCCACGTGAACGAAGTTGCGGGCAGCAGCTAGTTATAAATAATACAATTTGGCTGTTTGTATTTTAATCATACAAAAATGGTCTAAGGGAGTCAGATGAAACTTAGCTCAATACTGCTATAAATACGGGCATTAATCCAGTACTTCAATGTAAATTTGTTTGAATTCAGTGCCTAATTAGCGGGTGCTCTGTGGCATAAATCTTAAATCTGGCGTTAGTCATGGAGGCCTATGGACGGATCGTAAACCGAAAAAGGGTTTTTAATTTTCCAATATCAATTCAGTATAGGTACTTACTGAACTGGTATTGGGGCTGGGGGATGCTTGCTGGCAAACGGGCGGATTGACGCAAGAGTGCGGTGGAGAACGGCAAAATTTGCGATGATGCCTTGTTCAGGATACTCGCTGACAAGAGAGCATACAACATCAAGACGTCTACAACCGCTAACTTCTCTCGTTAGGTCTGCGGCAAGTCATGCCGCTCCCGCATCGGTTTCTATAGCCACCTCACCTCGCAGACCTTGCCATTAATCGTCTGCAATAGACGTAAAGGCCTCTATACTAAGTATATATCAACAATAAAACACTGGGTAGATTTAAATTATCTCACAAACCCATTTCTGTATATTTTATAAATATACAACGTGTACCAGAATAAACGCAATTCCTGAAAAAAATTGGTTCAGAATCGCCTTCAGAATCGATTTCCTTCATAAAAAATTGGTGTTAAATTTTGAGAGAAAAATCTTTCATTTAACTTAAAATGGAAACACAGTATCATGACAAATTATTACAATCCCTAATTCAAGGAAATTGTGTGTATGTCACGTCGGCCACTAACATTGCATGACTGTATGCGTCTGCGTAAGGATATTGTATGATGCACATGCGTTTTGCATTTAGTAAAGATCACTATTTTATAAAAAAATGTCTAGGTTTGGTTTCCATTTATTTGGTTACGCATGTTGTTTTAGACTTATCCTTACTAATATTATAAATGCGAAAGTAACTCTGTCTGTCTGTGTGTTACGCAATCACGCCTAAACTACTGAACCGATTTTAATAAAATTCAGTACGGACATAGTCTAGAGCCTGAGAAAGTACATAGGCTGCTTTTTAATGCGCAAAAAGAGCTGTAAGGGGTTGAAATAGGAGACGAAAGTTTGTATGGAATTTACGTCATTTTTAAAGCTAGAAACTCATTTTTTAGACTTTTGATTAAATGTTAATAAATACGACATTCAAATTATGTACGAGTTTTATTTTCAAAATAATTAGCCTAAAAACTTAAAAATGCTGTCGAAAGTCACTATTCCGCGCGCACGAAGTCGCGGGCACAGCTAGTGATTTTATATTTTAATTGGGGTATCTGAGGTATTGCGCTTAATCTGTTACACGTTGTATATTATGATAAAAAGGAGTTCGTGGCTAAATAAAACAGATGAACGTGTCGATTTTCATGGTTAAGCAGGGCTTGCCAATGGATGGGAGATCATCATAACATACCGAGATTCCTCCGTGCCTCGTAAAGCACGTGAAGTCGTAGGTCCCGGCTGTCAATTATACATCTTTGACAGTCGTAACGGGTAGTCCGAAGTCAGAAAATTTGTAACCAAACTTACCACGGGGTATCTTGTTATCCAGCTACTAAGACTGGCTCTAGCCTGGTCAGGAAAGCAGTCGCTATTATAAATAACTGTCAGTTGTATACGGTTAGACTGAAAGCCGACCTCGACATATTTAAGGTTCAATGCTCAGCAGTTGATGACGATATTATATTGTAATACATATTGTTTATTATAATTTTGTGCGCCTTGCCTTGTTACAAAATGCAAGTATTAGTCCACCTTTGTAATCTATATTATACTCAGCATTATTATATGATACCTGCCTTGTATCTATTTTTTATCACTAATCAGACAGTTTTGCACTCTTGAAGTGACTCTAAAAGTGACCCTCTCCACACTTCTTTATAGATATTTTCATTGTGCGTTCAGGTAAGGTGTGAAATTCGATAACGGTAGCTGTAACAAGGGGGTACTAAAGTTAAGAGTGAATAGTTAATTCGGTAAGTGTGTAAGGTAAGTGTGCTACATCTTAAAACCATATCATCGCTTACTCTCAGGTGAGAAGGTGGTCAAACTCGTGCCTAACATAAACAAAAAAAATGTATGTTCTGATTGTCAATTGTTTTAATTGATCACATTATTGGTATACTTACTATACTTACAAATATTCTTGTCATAGTCTGGAACATCCAGTGTCCATCCGCATCATGGAGATCCCTCATTAAGTTAAACTCTAAACAAGGAGACTGCAGCTGTAGGCTTACTCGCCAATATATTCAAGTTACCGTAACATACTTACGAATGTTTTTCCACACATTGTATCAGCTAGTTTAATTTCTTTGTAAAGCTTTTCCAAGACTTTATATTTGTTATTCCAATTTCATATTCTTTCTGAGTGTCATACAGTGTATTGCTCTACGTTTGTATTTTTATTGAAGTACAAATAAAGTTATTTTCACATTAATATACTACCAATCCATACGAATGTAGTGCGGGATGCAGCATCGTGTAAATATACAGTAAATGCTAACATTTGCTGAATATGTCTGATTGCTTACTAATATTTGATTAATTAAAATATGCATAGTAGGATTAGGGCTTAAATTATTAACAGAGTAAATAAAACAACTGGTTATTGTTTGAACAATGTCCATATTATATTTATTACCACATACACACGGCACGATGTGAACCTTGTCTTAAATCATTGTATTATATAAGGTATATGTACATTGCACAATGTGTATACATACATCGCCATACACGCGCGCCCCGGAAGGCTGTATGATTATATATCTCATAGTATTATGTACGTTATATAATGTAATATTCCAATAAGAAAGTGCATTGGTGCACGAAATCGGGGCGGCGGAACATACCCACCGCTTTTTACAAAACGTTTTGATATTATCATTATTTTAATAAAGAGATGCCGTAAAAACTAATTTTATTCATCATTACGATTTATATCCATATTGTATACAGATTCATGTAACATATTATACACGAAGAAATGACGAAAATAATGCGCCGACGACGCCGCGACGGGACAGTCGCGGCACGTTCGCCTATCGCTATCTCCCTCTCTAATATTTTAAATGTACATGACACCAAATTCGAACGTATATAAATCCAAATTTATTTTAATGTAAATCTTAGGTAATTGATTTTTATTGCTATAGAAAATCAGTCAGCACGCGAAGCACGCAATCGAGAAGTAACCGCAGAACGAAACCAAGCGGGCGGCATTGCGCAGGGGACTTGTCGGGAGCGGGACGGGGCCGTGCTCGGACGACGCAGCCGCTCGGCTCGCGTCGGAGTTCGTGCGGAGCCAGTGCCTCCGGTTCTACGCGAATTAGTATACCTTTGGTCCAAGAAACTCTTAGTTGGCCATCGCCGAATATGCAAAGCTACTTGATCTATGGCCGCCGCGGCGACTCTACGAACTTTACCAGTCTGTCATTATTAGATTAAAATTAATTATTATCTTTAATATAAAGTAGATCGAGTGTAAATAAACGTAGAATGTTATACAAAATATAATAAATTATCTTTTTAATTTTATTACATACATATTATAAATACGATAAGTCGCAATATTAGGATCACATAACGAATTTTAAAATAAATTTGAGATCTCGCTTATTATTACGTAGTCTTTATTCTGATATAGAACACGTCTAATGGTGACTGAAGTAACTCAACTACCGCGTATGCGAACAAGCGAGAGGGGTCGCGCGGTGCTCGCGGTGACCGCGTGGTGACCTTGTGGTGATCGCGCGGGTACCACGAGCGATCGCGCTTGAAAGGATTGGCTTCCGAAGTACGGGCCATATTAACTACCAAATAATTCTAAAGATAATTCAAAATATTGAGTACTAAATAATAAATTTGAAATTAACATCAATGTAACGAAAACAAATATATCAAATAACAGTATAATTGAAAAAATCAAATGAATAACTTCACGTAAATACATAACAATTGATATGACAGAGCCGGCACGTAACATGGCCCGCGCCCGGAAGCCCTAAGGGTGATACTAAATAAACTCACAAACATTATAACTAAACAACAACAATGAAACTAATATCCGTCAGCTAATCCTGATTGCTGAATGAATCTAATATCGACCAGATGGTAACTCAGTGCGTCGCCATACTTTTATTATGACGCATTTTTTAACACTTGACGGGAAAAACTGTGTGAAAATTCGCGTTTTATATGAACACTTTGAAATTCCAAGTTTTTGGCATGCGGTAAATGCAGTTATCGAAATCAATATTTTTAGTGCCTGTTACTTTAAAAATGGACTTTTATTTCCTGATTTCGTGTGTCATTTCGAGTGTTAAAAAGAGGTTATGATATAAGAGTGGCGCCACACTATCGGCTCGATGGTCAGCACGGTGGTACACTGCGCTGGTGCATCATCTGTCGCATACAATTACACGCCACACTTTGGCGTCTACCTAAACGTCTTTTTACACATGCGGCTAACTATGTATATACAATAATTGTCATTATGTATCGTCTCGATGCAATCGCGGCGAACCGATGGCTTCTCACGAACGCGGCGAAACGAACGTCTCTCACTATATGTTTGTTTGTATGTTTGTACTCGTACTCGCACGGGGACAAGCGGCCGTGTGCGCTTCTCCTACGTTAAAAAGGTCGGTAAGAAAATATAATTATAGTGAGGATGTGAGAGTGAATGAGACGGCCGACGGCGCCGGGGCGGCCGCGCCGCGTCGCCGCCGGCCCGGGCCTAACAATATAACATCTCATCGTAATAATTAAATATTCTAAGAAAAAATGTCTTAAATACCTATAACACCGTAAATATAAAACAAATAATTACGTTAATTTGTTAGGTATGATATCGATACTCCGACCGTCCTATAGACTCACATCATTCGATTTCATTATCAATTTCCTAGCTAACGTTTTAACAACATAATCGCGGTCGCGTCTCTTGCGGTGTGTGCGGCGTGGCGCGGCTTGGTACGGCGCGTGCGGCCTCGGTACGACCCGGTACGGCCGGTGCGGCCCGGTATGGCCGGTGCGGCCCGGTATGGCCCGATGCGGCTCGGTACGGCGCCTGCCGCACGTGATTTCAGCGAACGAATTCGGCACGAACGAACATAAAATGCGAAGCGAGCGCGCCGCTCGGCGACGAACGCACTCCATCTAACACTCCATTATTCAATTAACTACATACTCATAAGTAATAAATTACCTTTAAAAAGAATATTGATTTATTTCGTATCATTTTCAATATTTTTTTTTTGTAACAGGAAACATTTATATTTATAACGTATTTATATAATAATAGCTTTAAAAGATTGTTTATTATTATTACCTAAAATTTAATACCTAGATTTATAATATTAATGTTTAATTGATGTAGGTAATGAGTAATAATAATAGTAAATAACGAATTAATGCAACTGAGTGCATGTAAATAGCGAGCGGCGATCGCACGCGCGGTTTGGGCGTCTAGCAGGCGGTCGCGCTACCTCGTAGCACCCGTAGCACTCGTAGCGGTCGCTACAGTAACTGCTACGCGTGCATCCCGCGTAGCTGCCTAGCTGCTGAGCCTAGACAAAGTGGTCGATAAAAATGTCTCCAGTACCTAACGAATATGATTAATGAATTGACTTCATATTTTAATCTATTACCTCAAACCTGCGCCTTTGGCTTGATTTTTTAATATCCCTGTCTTTATTTTATTGAAATGTTTGTGTCGTGTAGCTATACCGTCTGTACGAAATATTACTGTTATTAATTATTATTTTGATTAAAATTTTAAATACAACTAAGTACTGTGTGACTCCTCAATCCGAGTGGAGCCGCATATTTTTTTCAACAGTGGTCTTATATTACGGTAAATACAATGTAAGAAACAATGAAATATTTATTACGTAATGCACAAAATTGTTATTTATTATAATTACAATACCTACGTTCAAAGGTACAAGATAGAAACGAATTATCTTAACGCGATGAGAGATATTCTGAAATGTACCGACTTAGCTTTCCAAACGTCCTTATGAATCGTAAATATGATCATATTATCCTTAGGATAAAATTTTATACATAATATTAGAAAGTATGTATACGCGTAACTAACGTAGTCTTATACGGAAGTAATCGAGAAACTTGATCGCTACTGAAACAGAACAGCCGTTCAAAGAGGTGATTTTATACAATTCGAATTAGGCGAAAATAATTACATTCATAGGTAAAATATGCGTAATATAATTATAGTAGTATAATAATTATGTTAATATTTGACATTAATATTAAAAATAGATAGAATAAAATATGTGTGACGAGCGGGGGCGACCCCTGCGTCCTACACGCGCGGCGGCTCCACCGGCCGCCCGCGCGGGCAGGACAGCGCTGGACTATGACCATCAGTAGTAACACATACCTCCCTGCTATGTAATCCTCTACACGCACTTTATATTATATGAAATGTATTTTTTTTGGAGTTTAAATCGTTTATTACTCTGACAACACATCTACGGTACAGTCGAAAGCGAGAAAAATTTGAAAAAATACCTGTTCAATCGATAGACTATCTCTCGTTCACACGACAAAAAGTAGATTATCGTTATTTACAATAGACGGGGTCACGAGACCGGGTCGGTGGGGGTATGGGGGGATAGGGTGAGAGTGAGGATGAAGAGAGATGTGGATGAGGAGAGATGTGGATGGGATTGGAGGGGGAGGTGAAGACGCCGTGGTTGACGGAGTGGTGTTTAGAGGAGTTCCGGTGTTGTCCGGCTCCGTCGGGCGCGCGGGGGTGCGCGGGCGGGCAGCGGGGCGACGGAGGGGGGGCGCGCGGCCGCCGGCGCGTGCGCTAGGCGCCGCCACACCGCTCGCCACCTGCGACAACATAGCACACGTTACATGATGGTACTTGCCTTAACATGATCTACTTCAGTGCAGTCACCCACAAGGAAATTCTGACAGACAGGGTAGAACCGAGGTGAATCGGTTCAAGGGGCGTTTCGGATCACCCCAAGAAATTGAATAAGATTACAAAGTGTTTGTCTGTAGGTGTGACGGAAAAACAAAGTGAGCAACTGCTGTATTTGCATTTTGTTCACCGTATCATTACAAATATTGATCGATTTCTTATAACGATTAATCTCTTAATGATTCCATTCGCCTCGGTCTACCTGCAGTACTGATTTCACATCTATGATTATTGAGTATTTAACAATTTCTGCAGCAAACCAGTACTATTTCATAAACCAATTCAACGCTAGGCCATAAGTCTTACGAGACCATTTAAAAACATTTTGTGTAATTGCTATACAAGTATTCATTTTCGCGGCGCTATGAACATATGCCGACGTTTTTATTCAGCGTAACGACATTTTAATAGAGTGGAACACAAAAGCACATTAAAAACAGTGTTATACTCACGTAAAATATTTGTGCTATAACACTTTCAATGATAACCGTTGGTAAACGCCGCAGGAATCAGGGGACCCTGGAATGAAACAAACAAACAGTCAGTGTTAGGTAGAAGACGAGTACAGCCCAAAATTATTGACATGCAGTCGAGGTTATAATTGAATGGAAGTATAAACCATTCAGGCGAACATTAACCTCTCCGGGGGCGGATTTAAAGGCAGTAAGTTTGGTGTTTGCAGTCGATAAGTGGTAGCGGCTCGGTGGCCAACAAAATAAAAACAGCGAGTGGATGAGTTAGAGCAAGCGCGCGACCGCTCGGCAATGGTAATTATACCGCTTGTTCTCCTTGATTTACGGTTATTGCCCATGGGGGCATTCCCGTTACCTAATAAGACCGTTTTACACCCGGGAACCACATGCGCCGCCAGTCCAGCCCGTCCGACGGCCGGATCGTTCATTCTCTCATTAGCGACGTATTTGTTTTGCCCCGGCGATTAAGGGCGATTGAGTTAATATCCCGTTTGATATATGACGCGCCTGAACCGGAAGGGTAGAGCTCACTGTAACGCCGCGAGCGAATGACTCAAATTAAGCGTCGGGTAACAATTAGTTAGCTCGCCCGTGTCCAATACCTGTTCTACATTTAATTACACAGCGACCCTTGTAGATTGACTGTATCCCGATTATTTGATCAACGACGGACGGCCTCTTCGAATTAGTCACTGTTCTAAAACAAATGCAGGATCGTGCGCACGTGTCAAAGTTCATATGACCGTATTATAAGTTGGCAGAGGCCAGCGTGGTGATAGTGTAAAAATTAAAGTAGCTCTCGAGTGCAATTTGAAAAATGTCTCGAGATAGCACGACGTGAGGAGTTAAGATCTCGGCGGCGGTGGTACGGCGTGGCGGCGTCGACGAGCAATGAAGACTGATGGCGTCTCAGGGAAGCAGTTATGGAGCGCGGTCGCAGTTTTAAAAAGCCATTACCCGCGGCAGTGCACCGCGTAGATTGTCCGCCCCGCCCCCGCCGCGCTCATATTTCGGAACACTTTATAATCGCATCTCTCACGCTTCACTCGCTCGCTAACTTATGGTGATTACGCTTTAAGAGCGACTAGGAAGATCGGTTCCATAATGAGATTGGACCGTCTCGCTAAAATTTTAGAGTGTCGTCGGCTGCTAATTGCGTCTGAGTCTGGAGGCCCGGCTCCCCCCGCACCGCTCAGCGCCGCACCGCGTTGCGCCGCGTCGACACCGCGCACACTTAGTGCCTTATCCCGCGATGACTAACTGCTAATGAAATTCTTACATCGGCTAGACACACCAAATTTACTACAGCTCCCGAGAAATAAGATTGTGTAAACACGCAGTTATTTTTCTTTCCTGTTACCATGAATAATGCAAAAATGAATTTTAACATCAGAGAATGCGAATCAAATGTCCTGACAAAAACAAAACAGAACAAACATTAATTTGAATGCTGTGACAGTTGAAAGTTCTCGAACAAGGACAATTTTGGGAATTGCCTTCATTTGGGCGTTACTGAAGGCATTTTGAACATGACGTAATAAATGAAAAAAGTTAGAATCAAAAGTTATTAACTTTATCCCATTCATCATGAAATAAAATAAGTATGACGAACTTTTCTTATATTCTTTCTATAAAATTCTTTTTGTATCTAGGATTACTATATAATTTCATTTCTCGGTCCTCGTTTCATATTCTAATTCTGTTTCTATAAAATGAAACCGTGAAGTTTTATGTAAATTGTCACGAACATATCATTTCACTTGTCTTGAGTATCGCAACAGGTGCCAAAGAATTATATCAAGAGGAATACTGCACCCACCTGCACGTTAAAAATATGTGATCACCAAATTGCCCAACAAGTATGACGTCATAAGCTATGAGAGCTTTGAATCGCATTCTGCGGAAAGTGATTCACTCCTGAAGTTGTATGCATGTTTATGATTGCTCTCTACGCACTGATGGGAACCAGCCACACTTAATTAATATACCTGTTCCGTTCAACGAGAATATCTGCACGTATATTTTTGGTATGGCAATTATTATCTATGGTCTTTGAAAATGACTTGACAGATAACCTTTGCTCGGTTGAAATAATGTCCGCCGTTTGTCGAGATCGATTTATTGATTGTAATTAAAATCCTGTTGAATCTACGCGGTTAAAGGACAAATCGGATGTGATTAGTGATTAGTTGAACTCTAGAATCCCGAATTGAGTGGAAACCTGGGATATTTTGAACAGTATCGCCTGATGACGCCAGACCGTATGGCATGCGAATTTGTTGAAAGTAATTGTGAATTGGTGATAAGTAGCTGCTCCAATCTGGTGCGAAGTTGTGCTACATCCCGGCCTGGACCACACATTGAAGCTTGCGTCCTTTGTGACCGCCGTGACACCACTTTCCCACATTACACGTTTCAATTACTCATTACCTATTTACACACATACTACCTCACGGACGTGACCTTTTGGAAGGTCGAAGCTTGGCGTCTCCAGCCGCAGGTAAGTGTGCATGTTGGAATATCTAATTATTGGTAAGGCCTAAGAGCCCATATTGTGTTTGTAAGCAACGTTTAGGGCTCCACGAACCATGGACAGTTCGGACCATCCAGTTACCGTTGGCTGGCTGATTGAAGGACCGAACAATACCTTCTTGTCGTACTAGACTCTTCTCCGCATATTAAAGCAAGAGTGAACAGGCATCTTTTGGGCTCGCTCGTTCTATCGTAGACCTCATTTACTGCTTACCATCAGGCGGTTAAGAGTGGGCTCAACCGGAACAAAAATAAAATAAAACTTACTGGGGTGTAATTGAGAGGCGCGCGGCTGACGGCGATTGCTGGGAATCCAGAGGGTTGCGGGCTCGCGGCTTGCACGTAGCCGACGCTGTCAGCGGCGGAGCCGTACACATCGAGCGCTGGGCCCGGCGAGCTGGCGGCCGGGAAGCCGGCCCGGCCACCGGCCGCGTGCGGCGACGCTGGTGGACCAAACCCAGCCGCCGCTGCTTGGTAATTGTTCATCACTGGGGACATGACATACCCTAAATTAAAAATGTGCTGTGCCATCTTCATCAGCCTAGCTGTCTGCTTGGGTAGGATTGGACATGTCGAAGGCTTTCCTGCTTTCAGGAGTGGGGATTGCCTTATTATAATAAGCCTCTCAAATTTTATACTCATAGTCCCTGATGATGCAGCATATATTACAATAATCAATAAGTTTTCATCCAAAATTTCTCGCAAATCTACCGCAATAGACGTTGATTCTCTAAAAAAATTCCCAACGAGATTCACCGAATATGCGATTTTAAGACTAAAAATCGTTTAAGTCGGGCTTGTTCTGGCTGGGCAAAGCTCACTGGCTCGGTGACGGAAGCGAGATAGACAGTGAGCCACGTGTTTATTCAGACAGTGAAAATGCGAAACATTGTGCCAGCCGTACTGGCCTTTTTCGTATCACTGGGCGACGCTTTTCCAATTCCAAGGTGTAATTTTAACTCCGTTATACCAGTGCTCTGGGTCGATTTCAAATTTAAAAAATTGAGAAAACCTACTGAAATACTGTGGAAAAGGCAGTCAACACGCATCTGGAGTCTTATCTTCAATTGGATTTGAAAATGTGGCTCCGATTTTAGGTAGCTTACAAGGAAATTAGGAACAAACAACATACACATAAAGCTGTCATAGAAGCGCTTATTTTCGTAAGTAATGTTATGATGACTTGTCACCGGTGAGTGATGAATGATGTCGGTGTCAAGTACATACAGTGGAGTGTCCCGAGGTCTGATGTGTGAGCTCTGTGAAATGATACAAGGATTTCCTATCAGGGATGATAAGTAAAGGTGCAAGTTAATGGTAAAGCCTCAGGTTAGTGAACACCCGCGATGTGTAATGATGTTGTAGAGTGAAGGCATGTCGGCGTCCTCACCTGAGAGCGCCTGCGCCAGTAGCGGTGTGTTGTTGTTCGGTGTCAGTTGGCCGTTGGTCAGGTCAACTGCAAACATACACATGGTTCGCATCCGCTCCACAAACACGAGTGACCCACACTCGTTAGTGAAAGCACACACACATTCATGACTGAACCATCGAAATTTTTGAAATTCAAAAACGCAGGGATACTTTACCATCCCGGCTACACCTCATCTTTCCTCGATTTAGCATATTGAACGGTAAAGTGACTATCGATGTAATCCCAACTCAATATTAAAGTTTTCTAGCGCGGATAAAGTTGAAGCGCGTAAATGCATGAATAATTTAACCGTTGGAGACAGATGCGGAGCTGACGAATGAGAACAGGGAAGCCTCCCCGGGCTCAGATTATGTCGGAATAAAAAAATATCACGTATGTCACGTGCATTCAAATGAAAAAGAGAGCTCGAAGTTTCGCGGGCATAAATCACAGAGGGCGAAAAAACTTTTACAAAATATCCAGTAAATTATCCGACGTGAGTTCTCGGTGGCACGCGGCGGTCTGCTTATTGAATAGGGAAGGGCATTAGCATACGGCGCACGTCGCCGCGTCTTGCGACTTGCGGCGCGCTCCGGCCGCGTCCGCGCGAGCCCGCCGCTACTCGGCCGCCGCCGCCGCACGCACCTATTTAACCGGCGCAAACCCGAGAATAAATAACGATGAGAACCGTAACTGAGTTAAACAAACTTCTACCTCCAGTCGCAATCTCCATGCGTACCCACATGTTCTACTCATTACTTAAACACTCTAACACCCAGAATTGAATTTTAGGCAAATGCTGTAGATTCATTATAAACGTAACCCGACATCTCAACAATAACTAGATTAATATTCGTCCCACATTTTTTGCTTGCTCATAGTGTCACCATTTACCCCTATTGGCTTGTACGACAAATTTTATTTTTGTCAGATGCGCGAGTTATGATTTAGTGTGAAAAATGGAGGTCCGCGGTCGCACCAGGTGATTACCGGCCTGCGAGTGACTTTGCGAAAAAAGTACAATATAAGTAATGGAGGATGAATGATAGATGGCGCGCGGGTGCCCACTCCCGTGCTCGCGAGCGCCTGCGCCCACCCTACTAAAATGCTGACACATTTTAATAACATTACTTTGCGATGTGAGAGGCTATTTATTTGAGGGCCTAGTGTAATAAATAAGAATTCGAGTGTTGGCGCAGACACGTCTCGGGATCATTAATATGTCGATCGGTCTTAGTTCATTCTTTTCCCATTACAGCGAGGCGCTCGGCGATTGACTCCTTATACTCATTAATTTAAAGGAGAATGATACCTAACAGGTCACCAAGGACTACAAAGACTGCTGCAGTCAATAAAACATTCCTGATTCATCAGTAAGTTGTAAAATAAACGTGTCATCGGTTAACCTGTAAGAGCGCGGCGGTTATATTGTTATCAAACGTTGTTTATGGTTTCAATCATACTTCACGGGTCGCTTCACAGCAAACAAAGTCACAAACAGGCCCAACTAAGTCGGGTGCGAAACGTGTTCCTGACCTCAAATAATTTACGACTTGAACAATCCAGTTTACATGTGAACGGCGCGAGACGAGTTATCTACAGCGGTCATATCTGTGTCGGACGTAGCTCGCAGCTAATAGATAGTTTGCACAGACATGTTAACGCATGTTCGCCATGTAATTTGTGTATGTAATAGTTAAAGTTTCTTGACGCTTTGAACGTAACCGAGGAGCTAGAAACAAAGACGCGAACAACAAAGTTTAAAGTTCAAAAAGTTGATGCACGTGTAATTACGGAGTTTTCTTCGTTGATAAACTTTTGGCTATCAAGCTTGGTATTCCAAATCGCTGGCATACTCTTTGTTTTCTACCTAATTGTAAGTTGTTTGCTAGTTATACATTTGGTGAAGTGGTTCATCTAAATTATTTTTATGTGTTGTATAACTGGTGGTGAGTGTCTCACCTTGCGGCGGGGTGCGGGAAGGGGCACACATTCATCTATAAATTCAGAGGTCGTCTGGTGAGAGCTGTTCGAACTTTCATAATTGCGAAGTTCGGGCAAACTTAATAATTCTTCTTCAGAAGTGGGATGACGGCCGAACGAAATATTCACGGAGCGTACTACCGACGTAACACCCTCCTCGAATCCACTATATTACGCGGGACTTTTTATGTGTTACAATGTCCTCGGCTTCGAAAATCAACTCCGAATTTTAAGGTAGTAGTAGGCAAGTATTTTATTAGCTTTACTTATGGAAGTAATAACATAGAAATGGAAAAGTTACAATCAATATTCTTTTGTATGGATATTAAAGCTTTTCTATATTTCGTTTTGTTTTGTAGTAGCCGTAGTATTTATGGATATACACAAATTTTAGGAGCAATATGTTTATTTCAGATGGTGTAATCATTTAGCGTTTGATAACTTTTTTATTGCTTGAGATTACATGGTAGATTGTAGAGCTTTGTGTAATGCATTGCTCATAAGTTAAGCGTAGCTATAACAGCAAATGTGTAAAAAATTCTGAGGGTAACTTAAAGAATGGACTTTTCTCATCCGTCACCTACTAAATCGCAATACTTCATTTCCCACTTGGCAAGATTGAAATGTTTTATTTGAACGTTTACTGGAGATCCACGCACGTTTCGCCCAAAACGTATATTTAATAGGTGCCATCAATAACTCACCCTGAAGATGATACGCTTTTGCGGGTTTTCGATCGTTTAGCCGTTGGGACTTATCTCAATTGCAAATTAATCGAATATCTACGCTGGGTGTTGTAGGCTAGCACGCTCGCGCGCGAACATATTTGTAATTCAAAGAAGGAGCGCTGTGTCCTTTCTGTAAATCTCATGAGTGTTCCAATCTACCTGTACCTACTCTTGTATGGCGTCTCGCTATCGTACGTAGTAAGATGTCCTCTCGGGCACCGCACCGTCTCACGCACTTACGTGGTTCAGCCATAGAATGCAATTAGTCGAATAACATGAAAAGCGACATTAAAAAAGCGAAAAGAAACTCGAGAATATGAATATTCATAAAACACACAGATTATGAAATAGAAAAATGTTCAAATTATCTCTGTCTACAAATTTCTAAGGCTTTTCAATTCAAATTACTACCCATGTAGTCAAATTATAATGTACCTACTTGCGGATTAATTCCGCTTACAACTACAAAATCAACTACTGCTTAAATAAGTACAATGTTTTATTGTTCTATTCTATGATCAAAAATATTTTCTTTCTATTCTAACTGCGTATTATCTTAAGGAATTAACACTTCAATTTGATACTAAAATGTACAAAAACGCTGCCTAAGGCAAATAATGACAAAATTACAATAACACTATTCTAGAATAAAGTCTTAAAGCTAAACAACAATAAATACATCTATAAAAAGTTTGCACCACCAATCACATTATTTTGTTTTACCACCAATTACTATTCTAGTCGTTTACATTGCTACATTTTGTACAAAGAAAAAGCAATTTTATTTTCCAGCTTTAAAGTCGTTATTTTTTTCACAGAAACCTTGTAAATCGACGCTAATTTGAAGCTCTTCTAATGTACAATAAGTTAAAAAATCGCCCGAATTAATTTAAAATAGCTAGCTAGACTAGACTATCGGGAATCCTACTAGTTGTAAGTTTATTACACGCCAGAAATTTCTACGGAGACAGCCTACGCGGTATTGCTTATTTTTAGTCTAATTCTTATTCTAAGCTAGAATCTATTTAACATTTTGTCTACTGTTGATCTAATTTACTTCTTAAATCCGAAACACTATGAAATGTCTACCACACTTCAGTCTTTACTCGTTCAAATCTTCCAAAAGTACACACATGATTACACTATTCTAATGCTCAACGATAGTGACCAAACTGTAATGTTCAAAATCAAAGTTACTCGCCCTAGACTTGAAGAGGACGTCACACTCCTTTGGCGAACTGCTGTTCTCTTGGTAATCACAAACTGTTTGCTCGCACACAACGTGCGTGGATAGGTATAGGTAGGTTCTAGGTACTAGTAGGTATTTACACAATTTGTGTGTATGTAAATCCCTTATCCCCGTTTGGAGTAGTTTAGAGAGTGGATCGGCTCGTTGGCGAATGCAGACACGGCCTATGGGCTATTAGGGCGGTCTGCCTAACGCACCGGCGTCCAGCGTCCGGCGGCTCCGAGCAGGGGAGAAGGGACCCACTGTGCGTACTCCGCACATTGCGCAGGATTTGTGCGCTCAATACGACACTAACTAGAAGAGATTAGTATGCTAATAGTGTCCATTATGGACTCACGGACA
Source organism: Tholera decimalis (assembly GCA_943138885.2). Classification (NCBI taxonomy): domain Eukaryota; kingdom Metazoa; phylum Arthropoda; class Insecta; order Lepidoptera; family Noctuidae; genus Tholera; species Tholera decimalis. Next base: position 32,538,009 of record OW964556.2, on the reverse strand, counting down.
CACTCCAATTCAGTGGAATACTACAATAAAAAATTATGGACGATGGAGCTCGCTAGACTAGCGTATTTATAGTCAAAATCTATTGGCATCCATAAAACAAAATCTATCTAAAGTAAATAAAATAAAGAAATAAAAATTTCTGACCCATCCAAACACAGCACTCGTAATGCTAAATCAGCGTGGGACCGCTGGCTATAGAGGTACACTATCAACTAGTATTTACATGAGTATCTAAACAAGTGCCACAGAGGTTAGAGTGGAACGAGGTCGCACTCAACTCCGACCTAAGCAACAAGCACTAAACGTAACAGTTACTAACACAATTAACGGTCAAATATCTTAAATTACAAATGGAGTTGGCACAGTTCACGACGCGCGGCCACTCGCCGCCTCGCCAGCTAATTATTTGGATTCGAACCGACGCGCGACGGCCGTGTGACCCTTCAAGGAATTTCGTTTCAAGGCGCTAATTTGTCGTAACGTTGCTTCCTTATTTCTGTTTCAGACTTTGTGTCGGACGAGCTGTTAATTTAACTCGATACCGAGGAGTTGAACGATACGGAGCGCGATTTGTTTGTGTTTAAATGTTTCGGCTCCGGTAAGAGTGCAAGTAAGGATCGAACTATGCAAAATAGTTGTGTGGGTGAGTCTGGTTCGCGGGCTGCATTCTGAGGCCGAGCGTGTTGAATGTGCGGAATGTTGGCGGTGCGGCGCGCGGCCGCGGTCGGCGTGCTCCACATGTGCTTACCGGCTTGCTGGGCGGGTCGCCGCGGGCACCACGCTGCGTGTGCCGCATTGGATGAGTCAGAAAAACGAAACGACAACGTTAAAATACGTCATAGACTCGACAGTGACGGCCCCACTGAGGCATCATAATCAAAGTTCAGCGCACGCTAGCCAACTCCACGGTACACACTATCTCTTCCAGTTTATTTCGGGCGCAATCGATATGTGATGGTAAATAACCAAGGCACTGATCGGCCTTCATTTATAAACGATCAATTGGACAATAAACGATAAAATGTTTTGCTTATACAACGGCAATTTCCTTTATTTTAAAATATAGCGGCTTCACAATATCATAGACTTACGAATAATGATATAAGACGATATGTCAGAACAGCGATAAGAACAGTAATTACTATTATAAACTTATGATTATAAAATAGACTTAATTATTAATATAAAGAATTTGACACATGGGTTACAATTCATACAATCATGAAAGTTTTGTGCAATATGAACGACACCTAACTAATTAATTTACGTATTTAATTTTAAAATATTGGAATTACTTCCTGAGGGATACCGCAGCTCAATGAAAATATCTCAAATTCAATATTGAAATCGTTTACATCTGAGTATATAGTATCGTGCTATATGGGCAAACCTAGTCGGGCGATCGTAACACGCATCTGCGAAATCGGGCCTTAAAGTACAAAAACATTAGTTTTTGCGACATTGCATTCCTTGATTCGAAAGGGGAACGTGGGGCGTTAATACCAAAGAGCTATTCGCTTTAGAAAAGATTTATTTATGTTCGTAAGAATTTCCGGGAGCCGTTTAGCGGGTGTTCGGTGTACGAGAGGTGGCGACGAGGCCTGGCAGGGCGGCGGCGGCGGCGCCTCAAGAGCTCTGGCCGAGCACGCCGGCGGATACGTACTCCGCACCGAGCAACAGACGACTGTCCGGTGCTATTACGCCCACTACACCTGCGGCAACAAAATAAAAAAGCTACAAAGCCGGCTACGGAGCTACGAGGGTTCCGCCAACAGAACCGCGCTTAAATAAACAAACATTCCACATGAAAGGAAAAACGTTACGCGGAACCCTGATAAGAACTCATAGTCTAATTCAAAATTAACATGAAGGGGAAAAACAAAAGATATAAAAATATCATTACAGCGAGGAGTGAAAGAGGAAGAACGTCGCCCTGAGCCCCACTCATCGAATCTTTATGGGGAAACTTGGAATTGATAGTTTCCTGTTTACTGTTTTCGGGCTATTTAAAATTGTTTGCACGCACGAAATGATGGACTGGCTTTAATAATGTAGTTGGAGGGCTGTCTGCACGCACGGACGCCACCGCCGCGCCACCGTCACGCTCCCGTCACGCCACCGCCATGCTACCGAGCCGCGCGGCGGGGCAGGCCCGGCTCATTACGATTTGTGCCTACATATTGATTCCATCATCAAAACTGTATCAAGAACACGGTGTTATTCACTGAATAATAAATTCTGTATTAGTATATTTAAACACGCAATGGATCACGTAAAGGGGAAGTCAATTTGAATGCCCGAACACTAATAACGATTACAGTCGCCGTACCTGAATGTACGGTCATTTGCTCAATGAAGATATAGAAATGGAACGGGTTCGTTCCAGTAATTGGGTGTAACGGTAACTAAAGTGGTGGTCACACGTTAAGGGTACACTTACACGACGCGATATACATAATACTTCAAGCTTACTTTATGTATGACTAGTTTAGAGGATGGCGATAAGGACGGTCGCACACGTAGCGATTTAATGATCAAATGTTAACTTATAGTTACGTAATAATTTCGATAAAATACCTTAATTTTGACAAATAATTATTGCGAGGTGTTGTGATTTATAAAGCAACGGTTTATTGCTTTAGAGTTCGATGATTACTTAGACCGACCGAGGGAGGCAAGAGCGTCCCGTGTGGTTGCACCTTGAAGCTTCATTTAAATACACTGAACCGCTTTACAATAACGATAACACGAAAAAGGTAGCGTAAAATAGATGCATCCAAAAATATTATACAACAACAACAATAAATATTAGTATCATTAACATTATCATTTAAGCAGTGTAAATATATAAAATATAATAGAGAAATAACTTTAAAACTAAAATTAAATACATACATATATTACAATATAATTATAGCGAATATCCAATAAACTATTAAAATAACACTTCTCAAGCTCGATGTATTGTTAATTTTATCATTATAATGAGTAAAATCATATTTACGAATCTAAACTAATGCTAAACCGTGACAAGCTATGCAAAGAAAAGTCTAAATGTCGGTTAGTTTTCATCCTCTAAACTTAGTAATTTTCAAATCTAATTGCACTACAATCTTATCTGTCTAATATTAATTTACTCTTAGGTAATACAATCTTCCTATGACGTAACGACTGAACACAACTCAAGGCGCCCGCTTGTCACTTGAATACGTTTACAATTATTCATTGTGTTTGAGAAACAAAAATTGAATAAATACGTTATTATTCACTCCAGCGAGTATGAATAAATAAAGTTGTTACGTATACGTTGAAATGCGCCAGTCTCGTTGCCACACGTAAAAGTTTTATTAATTATTTATACGTGTTATTACGAGCTATTGCCACTATTGAATTTATTGTTGGACAGTATGTGGATAGTTGAGGGACAAGGATAAATTACTTGGTATTAATTTTATTGTTATATATGAGGTGAGTTCGTTTTGTATGCATATGCGGGGATTCGGGCCCTCCCTATTTGAATCCTAGTTATGTTTACAATTTGTGATAAATTGTTTGAATAATGCTATAGGATGTAATAAAGATAGCATTTTATTTTAACTGTCAATGGAATCGTTAACTGCAATCGTTAAAATCGATTTCTATTTGTAAAGAGAACATTTTTAGGAAAAGTAGAAGTACTTTTCATGTAATCGTTGTGTCCAGTCCATACCTAAGTCCTAACTATAGAAATCCGCTAGAAAACGCTACAAACTACAGCATGCTATGTAGAGGATATCGATATAATGATTACTGATGCTAACAAAGTTCTACATCTATTTGCCGGTATCATTGTTACACCTAAGATAAGAGAAGAACGAACAACTACACGAGGCCAACGATACGCGTCTATCTATCGCCGAGATTACTATAATTTAGTCCGGTCTACAATTTTCAATAAATATGCAAATAAGATTATGATCTTAGTTGTTTCAGCTTGTAAAGCTAGAATGCTTTCATTATCTTCGCCATCACGGTACTTGTAATTGAGTTTCCGAAGATGGCGGCGTACGATTTCTTCTCGAACGTTTCTCGTCGGATGACCAGGGTAACTAGAGTACCGGAGGAAAGTATCTGCGAGTTATTTGACCGCATACTGAAACTAAATGTAAACTATGCCCTAGTGGCTTCATCTTTTCTCGCAACGTATTTAACGATGTTGTCTGCCGAATTTTGCAATGAATATGTAATATAGGGAAGTGTTCTCGTACGGTACGCAACTACAGTGTCACAAATTATTTGACATTAGAGACTATATGTATGTTTATACGTTCGGAAACTATCTTCGTCGGTGCCGTACGTGCAGTCGTTTCCAAGTTGTAGGAAACGACTAGTTCATATTAAAGGCGCGCGACGAAGTTGTGGATTGCAGCGGCACTTTGTCATAGCATCTGCTGCGTCAAAGGACGTAACCGCGTCTTACATCATGACCAAATTATAAAGGCGAGCGATGCGATGCTATTGAGATATTAACATTAAAATCGTGGAAATTAATTAACCTGGCTCCTGGCCGGATATCGGTTTCATAATTTATGGTCGACTAAATATTGGTGATAGACATAGATGACGTTTGCTACAAGCCGCTGTGACATCTTTTGGGGAATGCTAATGAGCGACATAGCGCACGTTGTACGTAATGATGTACATATTACATTAAATTCACAATATGAATCTAATTTCGTGTTTACCATATTTCAATAGCTTCTTAAAGAAAAACTTACCGAGTTCAAAAGTTGGGAAACACTTTGTTTCGCTAGCTACGGTTTTAAACTCGAGAACATCATTACATTAAGGGGTCCAGTTGGATACAGTAATTATAAAGTTCTTTGGCTATCCAATTATATTTACAATTCAATGACTACCCGCAATTGTTTTCTTAACGATAAGAAGATGGGACGGTCTCGCATGCCGTAAAGCGGTTGAAAAGTAATTAACGCGGAACGATTTGTACAGCTAATGCTGAAGAAAAAGTTGACCAGTCGCGCTGTCATCCGCTGCGATAACATCAATCGTTGTTCAGTGACGGAGGCTCCGGTGGCCAAGTACTCCGGCTCACTCGAGTCCTGCGCTCAATTACAATTTCCAATAGTGTTCATATTTCTAGACTCCGTCTGCGTCCAACCGAAAAATTCTCGCGGCATGCCCCGGTCCCGGCCGCCGGGAAAAAAGTGGAAAGCCAAAGCTTAGTGGCGTAATTATGGCAGAGCGGAGGCAGCTCAAACACGGAGTGTGGACAAATAACGAGAAGAGTGTTTGTGCAGCTGCGGTCCGTACTCACCTCACCCGCCCTGCTCCCCGCTCCCTGCGACCGCGCCCCTCGCACGGCCTACTCCTTGCTACTCCTCTCCGAACACGCGACCAACTAATCCCGAAAGAACAATAAGAACCGCACAAAAATTAACATTCTAGTCTCATTCGACGGGATCGACTGGAAGCCGGTGGACTACTTTTAATTAGTGGGAATTCTTTTTCGTCCGTCCTAAGATTTACATAGAAGTCACCACAAAAAGGACGTCACTTTTTCAGTACTTCTGTTTGAATCTGTTTAAATCTCTTTTAAAAGCTTTCGCTGTTAATGAGGAGCGGGCGATGGTGCGATACTAGTAGCAGCGGGCGGGGCGCCGTGCTCGCTGCTCGCCCCGAGCGCCGAGCGCCGAGCGGCCGGAGCGAGGCGAGCTCGAGTTAGCGCTAGTGTTTGTTTGCCCGACGCGTAGCATTTGAGAATCGTTAGAGCGAATCGTCTGTAAACATGGAGCGACGCGCTCGCAATTGGCCGGATTGTCTCGACAAAATTCTGGAGATAAACAATAAATAGCATTTCTCAAAACATGGACGTTTTGTAATTGACGGCGTGGCAGATTTATCTAGATGGTTCAGTCATTGTTAGGGGTGTTAACTTGTTAGTAAAGTTGTTAGTGAGAGTTCACACGAACTTTTGCCTCGGCGAGTTAGTTAAAATGGGAAGTTAGGACATAGTCACCACAGCAGATTACGAAAATTAGCGTATGCGTAGTTAAGTTTGTAAATGAGCAGCATGTCAGCAGTAAGCGGGTCGTGTCGACTGCTAGATAGACGTTAGCGGTTAGTGGAATGCATTGTCGCGGCGCGAGTTCACAGATGCATGGCGTGTACATTGTAAACCCCGCTGAGCTCGAGCGGGTGGTATGGCAGGAGAGTCGCCAGGTGGTGGTAGTGATTGCCGGATAGTTGGTGGTGCAAGCTCGCCAGGGGATTACCTGCAGGGTATGGCAGCCCGAAGCTAGGATAGCCCGAATAGCTACGTCCTGCCGCGTAGGCGGCGTACGCTGCTGGAAACCCTGCGCAACAAACAAACACAAGTTAATACTCGTCCGCGTCGTACCGCGCGCGGACGTCACAAGCGGAGGTTAATCGCCGAATCGCATGCTTTCATTCGGCATTATGTCGTTTCAAACGTTGCTTTTTAAATGCTGCGTCGTCGATAGTGATTCATTGGCCGATATAAACATTCGGTATGCAAAAAAGTATCCCGGTGGCCCAATTCTAAAATAGAGCCAAGTAGGCAAGTATATCGCACGCGCTCGGTACGACATTGCTTTGGACAATGTCCAGCGGATAATATTTTGTAAACATCGTTTAATGTAGCACAGTATTAGTGGACTAACGATGGCTCCATATTGCCGTAACAGATACATAGAGTGTTTCATTAACAATCTTACTGAATTATCAACAAAAAATACTACTCTATGTCAAAACAAGTCATTAAGTCTAATGTGAAACAAATAGTACGGCAGGCGGTCAACGGGGCGCGTACTATGAGTTTCGTTAACAAAATGAAGTTGGATATATAATGTAGGATGAATGATGACCGGGTGGTTCACGGCTGCTACAATTACTACACTGGATCGTTTATCATATTATTGCCAATCAAAATAGTGTATCTGTCAGGCGGCGATCCATCACGTGCAGACGGGCGCGGCTACCACGCGGCGACAACATTGATTGAATCTACTCCGCCAACCAACACTTTAACTGAATTAGTGAGTTAATTAATTACTGCTATCCCTTTTGGCATGTACCCCCGATTAGCACTTCAATAGTCCGCTTACGAATGTCGTATACAAGCTAGTACGTACTCCATGAACAGAGTGAGGAATGGTCTGAGAGATGCGGGGGAGCAGATATGAAGTGACTTGAAAATATAATGTGAACCAACTTACCGTCAGGAAGAGCACCCAATGACCACATGAAATCTAGAAATGTAAAAACATTTACATAAATCGATCGATTTTTACACCTTACATTTATATATGTGTGTTTTATTATAGATATGAATATTATAAATTGATAGTATAGTGATAAATGTGCCTTGAGACACTATTTTGCTTGGCGGAGAATTTAGAGCTTACGAGTACTGAGTATATGGTGAAATATTATATCTAAATCTAATTTATATGTATATAAAGAGCATTCTAAGTTTCTATATGGCACACTACTATCAAACTTTTACTAAAGTGGCTCCAAATATGGGGTATGTTAGTATACTTGAGCATCATAGATGACATCCCTTCACTTGACAATGTTAATCTATTCTACACATTGTTAGTCTAGAACTAAACATGTTAAACAAACAGACATTTTTAAATATTTTAGAAATGAATTTATTAATACTAAACTCTACCAAAATTACCTACTTAATAAGTTAATAAGTACAATTAATACTATTAGTTTACGAGAGCTATGTATCTTAATACAAATATTGGGAGTTTCAAGATAGATCATACTGTTAAACCAGTAACAGGCGATCGAGAAGAGTTGGAAGGTTTACAACTAAAATATAAACTAATAGTGAACATATTTTTAGTCGTAGTTGCATTGCACAATTACATAAATATATAGTAAGGATTCAAATTATATAGATTACCTAATTTTATCACAAGTACTATGGACACACAATAATTAAATGGAAAGTTGGATTTACCTAATTTAAATATATGTTTACAAAACAATATTGTAAATAAATCAACATAAATAAATAAAATATCTAATGATCTCCATAAAACTGATAAGAAACATCCACATAATAGGTACCTCTTTCCTTCCACTGATAACATTTTTGAAAAGCCGACATCAAGTTGTAAAGCTATTCATGGTAGAGCTAGAGAATTTAATATATCATGTATGAAAATATTGTGAAACAACAGTGTCACCCGTCCGCAATCACGACTGTGTATGCTGCTGCTAAGTTAGTAACCTCATGGATGGATGTGTAGCAAAACTGGCAAGAATCATCCACACCTAAAGGTGCTCGTATTAAAAAGCTACTCAGAAATCAGAAAATACCAGGCTTAATACTATAAATCTTCTAACTATGTAAGAATGTATGTATTTAAAACAAATAGAATTAAGCAACCACCTGGTAGAAAAATATTGCTCGCTATCAACCCTACGCAAAATTGTTCCAGTTTTCATTCTACTTTTCATCAAAATGTATGAATATTTATATAAATTATTGTATAAGAACTGATTCTAGAGCTCTTCTAAATTATTTTGGTACACATTTCGAAAATCTGCTAACTAACTGATTCTCTAATGGCAATTACTAAAAATAAGACACTTTGGATATTATCAGTTTCCTTAAAGTACTTAATAATTGTCACTTTGGCTTGGTAGGAGAAGAGTGTAGGAATGTAAGAAAGAGCTAGGAATGGACAGGAAGCTGTTCCGGCGTAGAGGAATGCAATTTGAAGGTTCTGGTCAGAGAAGCCCTGTCGGGTGCGCGACTAGAAGGGATGATGCGGATGTTGCTGAAAGAGAATCGCGGATCAGAGGGGCAGAGGCGTGGGTATCGTGGTGTGGGTGAGGGGGGAGTACAGGGTCTGGATGTCGAGAGCATGAGCATTGAGGAGTTCGGAGACAGAGTAAGTGAGTGGGGGGAGAGTGAGCGGCGCGAGCGCAGGGCGCGGGGGACGCGGCGCGGGGCGCAACGCGGCTAGCGCGCGGCGGTAGGCGGCTGCGGCCCCCGCGCCCGCGCCCGCGCCCAGCAGCAGCTGCGCGGGCGCGTGCACCGGGTACGGCGCGTAGCGCACGCCGCCCGCGCCGGCCACGCCGCTACCTAGCAACTCACCGTACGCGCCGCGACCGGCGGCTCTCGTCTTGGCCAAGTTTGCTGGGAGCATGACTTCTTTTGGTTGTGCTTTTTTGCATTCCACCTGTAACAAAAATAATGTGGTTTTATATCTTGCTTTTATAAAACTAAATAACGTCCAAATACACCATACACCGCCTATATATTACTAACGTAGCTATAAACTGCAGCATATGTAAATAGCTGGACTATACAATATAAAAAAAAAAACAGTGATTTTCCTGCGTCTCAATTCATCATCTTTTCCTTTTTGCTCTCTTTTTTGTCATATTTCATTCATTGTTTGTACTCTCTGCTATAACTGGAGTCAGCAGAATGAAGCAAATATCTTCAAGATCGGGTGACTCGCAAAATTATGGAAGAAAAGGGGCGACGAAATCGGTCGACAATCCGTTATGCTTCACGGTTCGAGTAACAAATTGAATTTTAATTTGCTTTACCAAGTCAAGGAGCTTATCATTGAATACTTATTATACAGCACGACAAATTTTACGAGCTCCGATGTAATTATTCGCTATCATTATGTCGAATCTTACAACTTGTTTGCTAACCAACCTGAGAAGAGACCTGTTGATGTCGATTTTTAAAAATTTACACATTTTTCAACGATAAGTGGATTAAGCTGTGAAAAATATCGGCAAATTTAAGCGAGGCTATAAATAAATAAAGCATCAACGTAATCCCGGCGCTCTACCACGGACTACGAAAACCAAAGTAAATTAATGTACCTCATAATTAAACCCTACGTTTAATCGATCCATTAAGTAATTTTAACGAACAGCATGGCTCTCTTCAGTGCTTGTATCTGCCCCTCCCCACCCGGGTGGGGTTGGAGGCAAGTATAAATTACCCAATCTACGCTAACCTAAACCTCTAGCAATAGAATTTTCGCTACGGAGCGCCGACATTACAGAAAAGTATATAGGCTTAAATTAAAGCTGCCCGAATGCATGACTCGGGCGTTGTTCATTTTTCAGAGACGGTTTAAAAAATGATGTGGTAAGAACAGATCGGAACATTTAAAGTCGCGCCAGAGTTACATTTCTCATAGTGGTGCATAATCGCGACGTGTCCTCGTTCGGCGAGGGGGGTACATAAACTCGCGTCCACATTTGTCACGCGGCCGTCACAAGCCGACAAATGAAGGCTTTGCCGCTCGCGCACTTTGTGCACTTTGCACAACTTTCTGCGTCGACATGGAACTACGTGCCTTTGCATTAACGTGGGGAAGTGAGTGAGCGAGGCTTTACTGCGCTGAGTGTCTTTCCACCAAGTTTTATGCCTAGATAAGGCTGAATAATCAACATGTAATATTAAAGTTAGGGACTGAGATTACAACGGTACATAATAAAGCACGTTCTAAGCCATAAGACGTATGTAAAAAAGTTGAGATATTACTATAAAACGTATAGTAAAACAATATTAAAAGTGGTGTTTTTGCGCCAAAACACAGCGAGATTTGGGTTAGGGATATCGGTGCTAAATCGTCCCGTAGCATGGACGGTATTCTTCGATCGTCCGCGACATAAAAATAGTGAGTGTCGCCATTTGTCAGGAGCGATAAAGCTTTACAAATGAACAGGCGCCTACGCCAGCAGTGGCCGCCAGCGCCGTGGCCACCCCCCATTTGTTCGGCAACACGCAACCAAGGGGACATACCAGATAAATGCCAGCCTAACTTAAAACTCAGATAGGAAACATCGTTTGTCATACTGTCACATGCACCTCTGTGTAACACGGTCTATCTAATTGAATGGCGAAGTCGAGACGAAACACGAAAACACAATCTGTTCTGTGTAATCAGCAGCGGAAAATGATTCCATTTTAAATCTACCTACAATAATACGAACAGCCATGAAGAAAATTCAGCGAGGGGATCCGACGTTAATTGATGTCGCGTCGCTGGCGAGCAGAGCGGGAAACAAAGCCTCACAAACAATTCACATTGGAGTTCGCAATCCCGATCAAGCGTTCGAGATCGCGACGCAGTTTAATGACACGAAAAATAACAAAGGTAAATTGTATTTAGCCCCTGGTAGGTAGGCGCCCGGTCGATATATCGACCCGGCTGGATCGAGTAGTGTTCGACAGCGACGCGAAGATCTCCGTTTAACCGAGCGGACTTAAGATGCGCTTCAGTGCGGTGTGGCTTAATGCGGCCCCAGGAAAGCACCTTGCGGAAACCTGCTCCTAATCCCATCGATGTATGAGAAATTTAATTGTTTCGCGAGAAAACACAGCGTTTTATGCTCCACCACCCCGCCTGAACATTCGCACGTAAACGTGAATTAATACGAATCTGAAAGCAGTCATTAAATTTTCGCTCGATTGATTTTGAGTGAAAACCTTTTAAGGTAAAACAGTAATGTCAATAAATTGGACGGAGAGGAATCGTGCCTACCTTTCAAGAACATTGATTTTGTATTTCATCGAAAGGCACAGTGTTTGTACATTAATAAATTATTAAGTTCTGTACAATTAATGTAATTTTTTGTCGCTGTCACGAGAACAATGCCGGACTTTTTCTTCACATTTACCTGACTTTAATTGAATATTAAAGTGGAAGATAAATGAGTTAAATAAATGTAAGAACTCTTCAGGTAAAACATTTACATTTTGAGAGATAAAAGGCAGCATTACCATTTTATTCATTTGTATAGGTATTGTGGTGTGTAATATTGCGGGTGCCGATGAGTTATTACCGGGCGGGACCTGGCGAGACCCGTTGAACAAAGACGCTTAGATTAAGCGATGCTGTTGTAAAACGATACAGAATGCGTGATTGTAGCGCGATGGAAACTTGTGCCCAGTGCCCAGCACCGCGAACAAAATTCCGCCGTAGACATTATTCCGAATTCCAGACGCTTCCTTCCTATCTCAAGAAACTACAAAATAAAGACAGTTCTAAACTACACGCTCTTCGGAACGACTCGCATGTGTGTTGACGTTAAATGCATTTTATAAGATTCTGCGATTGTTTCTTTGCATCTTTATTTCTTTTACTTTGAAATACTTGTGGAAGACTACGGGCAGCCGGCCAAATAGACAACTTTATAAAAGGATAAAATATCTCAGCTCTTCCTAAACGAATATAAATTGGTGCTATGAACGAGTGGCATTTTGATTTGAATTCGGAAAAGAGCTTCATAAAAGGAGGCTAGAGAGACTTTCTTCTAAAAATGTGAGACGATTTTCATATTAGCGGCCCAACGCAGTAGATATAAAAAGTCAAGAAAGTACTAAGCAAGCAACTTTGCTGGAGAGTAATGCGGTGCGGGCGTAGCGTACGAACATACGTGAGAGATAAACGGAGACGACAGGGGCTAGGGATGGTATAGGGGGGGGGGGGTGTAGGAGGGTGGCTGAGGGGGTCGGCGTGCTCGCTAGATAAGTTTATCAGGGAAACCTCTCGCCTTCGTATTGACAGAGCGTCGCAAGCCTGGCCCTGATTGCCGCTAAGCGGAAGCCGGAGCGTGGGAACCGGAGGCAAGGTAAGAGCTCCAGAATTACATATTTACCGAGATAAAATTCTAAGAGGACGAGCTGACTCAATAAAACTAGAACTCACTTTTGAATAAAACCTTAATACCTCCTCTATCTTTTAAAAAAGCAACGTGAAAATTTGGCATACATATTGTGCATTAGTATTTAAGAGACTTGGAAAAATACGTAGTACACAAATATTCAAGATAACTAGGTAGCTCTAAAGAAAAATCCTACAGCCAACGTACGACGTTACGTAAAGGAGATGAGTCACAAATCTTGCGCTCAACAGGTCACGGATAATGAAATACTCTGCCGCACCCCGGGAGCTCTTTCCATATTTACGTAACTGTTGTTCGAAGAAATAAGATAAGCGCGAGTCGACGTTTTCCGTCGAATTTCGGCACGGTTACTTAAAGTGTTGGAGTGTTTACTGAGAGGGTGGAGACGCGAGACGCGCCTTGATGGGCTGTAATGCGCGAAATTCAAATCAGATATAAGCGATCGAGTGTCGCGTCGCGTCGATAAACGAACTTGCAGCTTTATCGCCTCACCGCCCGACGCCCACCGTATTGCACACGCTTATAACGATACGATATTCTCAAATGTAACACCAAATTTTCACCTCGATGCCCTTTCGAATATTCGATAAAACATGTCGACGAAACACGTTTCTGTTTATCAATGTTTATGACATGCTACAGACATTCTTTACGACACAAATATTAATAGGCATAAACACCATAAATAGCAACAGTTTTACGTCAAACGACCTAATAATATATTAATTTTAGAATATCAACTATAAAGTAGACATTAAATGATGCGAATGAAATTCTCCTGCACAAATATCGAGTGCATACATACTATGCTACTAAAGACATGGAAATAATACTTTGTGTCACATTCACGTTGAATTTTAAATTACAGCCGCACATTCACCGTCATAGAAATGTTAGTTAGACATTAAATATTAAGGGGTGGCATACTCGTACACGGGCACGGGCGGCTTGGCGTGCAACATTCATTGCGGTGCGGAAGCCTGTCAAACGCCCGCGGCTATTTCTGGGAAATCGATTGCAGTCGATGGCACCGACGAGTTTGTTACGTGAAACCACCAAGACGTTTTACATGGCACGTTTTATTGCTATAAATATTATATTCAAAGTGCAGCTAGTTTTGGTTCAGAATACCATATTCGTAATTCAAATTCAATACAAAATGTTTTCGGCAACGTACAAAGTAAAACTACTCGATTTTGGAATCTACAGCGCAGAATTAAAAAGTAAAACTATGTAAAGTTTTGAACAGTTCCGCTAGTTGCAGCGCAGAACGACAAACAACTTGGATAACTTCTAACATAATCCAATTTAATAGCTGAACAAACAAAATACCAATTAAATTGAAAGCAAAACGAGCAAAGTGTATATTGGCAGATACTCAGCGGTATTAGCGGCGTTTGCAATTGTAAGCAAACACATGATTACCGAGCACTCGCTGCTTAACTAATTCGTATCACGCTTAAGAGTCCCTCGAACATGAGAGGAAAAGAATACAACGATTGTGGACGTCCGGCGGCCGCAGTTTACCCAATTGAAACGTATAATGGAATTTGTATATTAGCTCAGGAAAGGCCCAATGAAAACCATGTAAAATTGTTTCCATGTACGAATTGAAACGCCCCGGAAAATTCCTCTGCGAAATTCAAATAAAATTGCAAACGATGTATTGGCTCTGCCAGTGCCTCGGCCACGTTACAGGCGTATGAGTGCAGTTTACATTAAAGTAATTGTTGAGTGTCAACCGTTTGTGGTCGCGCTGTGTTCACGCAGCTTCAATTTGCAAAACTAGACGCTGTTATACACGAAGTGGCCATTTTTATTCATCAAACAGCTTTGCTTTCTTGATTAAAATCTACATGTCTTTTATACGTACATGTTGAATATGTATGGGAATATTTTTGATTTGACATCACCCCTTTGAGTCTCGTTAAAACAACGATATAATTACACTACAAGTTAATGACACTTAGATAGAGATAGTAACAATAAATGCGCATAAATCAGAAACTTGCTCATCAGGGTAAGGAAAGATAAACCAAAACGTACAAGACAAATTCAGGTAATAGTCAGAATTAATAACAGCCCGTGAGAAAGTTTATGACGCACGTACATGTATAAGCTGCAGCAATTAGTTGTAATTAAGTAGGTTGGGGGTCGGGCGCCGCTTGCCGTCACACTGCCGACTAGATTAAGGTCTCCGGCACGCGGTCCCGCCGCTCGTAACTTGTTTTGCATGAATCTGTACGCGACTTTCATATGACTCTCAGGAGAAGACTCAGTTCAGCACCTCTAATGTAAATGAAATTGTGTGCAAGAAATAAAGCAGGGCTTCTCGGCCGCTATTTATCGCCGCTCGCGTCTCCTAACTCCCACGTAATGGGAATGTGGAGACGACACGGAGCGCGGTAATGAACCGGCCTGCCTTAACGTATGGGCCTTTATTGATGACACCCGCGCCCGCTCTCGCGCCAGCGCACTCTACACACTTTCTACTTTATTGTAACAAGCATAATTTCAATTACGACGCTCTTCTTACAATACTTTACGCCGCTTTCGCCGAACACATGCTCCAATGAGTCTGATCCTAAGCTTTCCCAGTCCTTTTGTTGGCTTTAATTACTATCCAAAGAGGTCTGCTCAATGGGTAATTAATCACGGAATAAGATGGATTATCAACTGGTTGATATTGAATATGAGTAATTAATGTACTAATTTTGTCACCTCATTTCCATTGAATTAGGTGCATACTTTAATATTTTGATTGAAATTATGAACAGATGATTATTTTATGATCATCAAATTAATCCAATCAGAACGCAAAATTATGGATGCTTCATTATTGGAACATTTTGGTTAGACTAGTAAATAGAACATGATTGCCGAGATTATTGGTGTGTATAGAGAGGGTGAGTGGGGTGTACTGTGCAGCCCTCGGTATGGGCGGTGTGTTCTCGGCTCAAACACAAATTCTGTCGATCGTTAGCCGGTACCACGTGTGATTAATTAAATTTCTTTCACACTTTGAATTTAAGTTCGAGTAGAAACCGTTAACGGCCGGAAAGGCCTGTTGAGCCGTAATTTACGTCTTTTCGTTCGACTCTAGCTACTTGCGTCATTTGGGAATTGCGTGCTGTGTGCCTTATAACCATTAAATTTATATACGTACATAGGAAATTAGGTAGTTGTTCAAATAGTGATTGCCGCCAGATTACGATCGTAACTTGTAAATTTTTACCTTAGAAAATATTAAGCTTTATTATTATTTTTATTTTACTCGTGTTATTAATGTAAAATTAATCTGTTATCCGTGTGGGATCGAAAGAGTGTTTACGTTAATACGTTTCTACATGAACGCTTCAAACACCTAAACGATCTTGTGTAGTTTTGCAATGGAGTTGATAATACCGAATGAAACTTTAGTGCAGTTTATAATTTCTGTAATCAAGAAACAAAATCTAACAGATACCAAAAGTTTAATATCTGTGGCATGCAATCAAAACTTGGGTACAATAAAACGATAATATCTCTCTATAGTTTATAACACTCACTTCTCGAAAGTCCTTATTTGAAATTCGAACAAGTAAGTTGAATTAATTTAGGGGTTGTGCACCATGACGCGTGCGTACGTACAAAATGTCGTTAACAACAGAAGTGCACCTAGGACATGGCGTGGCATGTGTATTTAGGCCATAGTGTGGCATGTGTATTATTAATGACATATGCCGGCTGCTTCTCTACTTGGTAGCTCAATTGGTGGTTCAAGATTATTGTATTTTTTGGGATTGAATTCAATTTTGAAGTGAAAGAAATCGTGAAATGTAAACAATGTTTTGTAAATAATATAATATAATATATAATATAAGACGTTTAATTTTCTCAATTAATGTGTAACGAAGTATTCTTAGTAACTACAACGTTTGGAAAAGGAATTGATGATCACACATTGGTCCAGTTACTATCAAAAAGGTAATATTGCTCAACTTTCTCTTAAACCTTTAAAGAGAACCTTTAAGCTTTTAGTAAAGGAAAGGACTAAGTGGACCTAGCCCAGTCATAGAACCATATAGAAAAAGAAAAAAATACCAAGAAGGTACAGCCTACAGGTTAACTATTCTTAATGTCCTCATTTAAACAAAAAGTTAGACAAAATGCCGAAAGCTAGCTAGCTACAGGGTCAACCATAATCTTGATTCTAAAGCTTTTCTTTAACAAAAACAATCAATTTTTATTAAAGAAAAGGCAAGAGCCGCAGACAATAGTAACGCAAGTAAAGAACAAAATGAATTTCAATCTTTTCTACTTACCCTGAAAAAGACAAAGTGAAAACGTTCATTTCAAAATATCAATCCGGTACCTTATATTCAAGTTTTGGCATTCAAACGAAGTCCTTTTATACTTCAATCATTACGTTCTTTCTGAATAAAAAAGTTAGAAAAAGGACTAGACAAAATCCATCCAAATCTTGGGCCCACAACTTGCCAATTGCAAGTTTCAATGAAAAAGGACGGTCGCACGGAACGACTGATATATAGAAGGCGCAAAAATGGCCGCGGACGAATCGATAAAGCTTAGAAGAAGCGCGCTGGGTCCTGCTAAAACGGGAAGTTTATGGTAATCACGGTTGCGGAGGAGCCGTGATTGATTGTAGCCGGCGACCTACTGCGGCCCGGGCACGCCCACGCCACTGCCACCACTACACACGTGCTGTCCGTACAACAACTATAATTTTCCTTAGAACCTTTTTGCGAACGTGCCCACCGAAACTATTTATTAATGGCAGCCGTGACTGTGTGCAATAGAACAGCTCCCTTGTCTATCTTCCATCGACGCGTCGGTAACGCATGGGTGTGTGCCATTCTTTAATGCGGCAGTAACGACAAGGGTGCGACTTCCAGCCCTAGCCCTGTTAAGACGCTAAGAGAAATGGCGATTGAGGATCCCAAGATTTAAGTGGCAGTTTCAAATGTGCCTACTTTTAGTGTTATTTCCTAAACGGAAGCCATTTGTTTGCCTCATGCACGATCGAGGAGAAAAATTTACGCAATACTCGAGTATTTCTCAGAAGTGTTTATGCGAAGAGGTTGCTCCGGGCAAAGTGCATTTGCACCATTATATTTGTTTGTATCGTTTTGTGAAATGTGTATCAAAATACGTAAAGTTATTAAAACGTATATCGGTGGAGTGCGTGCGCCTAAAAAGAGGAGTTGTGTATGAATCATCGAGTTCCGCTGTCACGTTGTTTTGGAAAACCATTAGTTAAACGTCCAATAAAAACTAGTGGAGCTCGTGAAATAAAACCGCGCCGGGTGTGTGCACTAGTGTGGTTTACGTTACTACGTCGTGCATACGTGGAACTTGGCCAATCTATACCAACTTGTAACTCGCTCGTAATGGCTACTAAAATTTCCTACCACAGCCCTAAAATAAATTGTCGCACAAATATGAAATCAGTTTAAGGTGCTCTTATTATATACGTAAGTATAGCTATGCTGAGTCGTGAGTGATATGCCCATCGAACTTATGGCTTTACATTACTGTTCGATCGGCAGACATACTTTCTGTTAAACTTTAGGATCCAGAAACACAATATGTAACGGGTTTCGTGACAGTAGGCCGTGTTATGTGGAAACTTAGTTTATTGGGCCATTTAGTAGAATATTTCTGGAGGTCAAACTTGATGCGTACACCCTCATATATCGTGGGGCGATATGACTTTAACAGGTGCGAGCTCGTAAAGCAGCGCAGGTGTACACGTCCCAGGGACGGTTAAATCCAACAAATATAAATTGATGTTAGTAGGTGAAATCTAAACTACACTATATTTTAGCCATTACGAGGCGCGTCGGTGCTTTGTTGTTAAAATTCATGGTAAGCGGAAGCAATTAAGGGAGTAATATGTAAGGACGTAATGGAGTGACGGGAATTTGTTGCAAGCGTTTTAATGGACGTCCGTATTTATGTTTCAAAATGCAGCACCGCGAGCTTCCCTGTCTCCTCGCATTAATAATTATCACAATCATTTATAAAGCAATTACATGAATACGCTGTCTTATTAAAAGCGTCATTCAATATTTAGTTAATGCCAACTTTGTGTCTCTGTTGTAAACGTTAAAAATAAAATACGATTTAGATTTATTGTGAAACGTGTAACAAGTTAATATACCGGCGTAACTACTGTTGTGGGAGTCTAATTGTTGAACTTCCATAGTAAAACCTAATAACTACCCAAATAAAACTGTGTAGTTGGTACATTGATATTTAAAAAACCGCTGACAATTAAAAACAAAATTACAATTTCAACGTCGCCATTTAAATCTGTGTCATTTACTCCTCGGTCATTAAACACAAAACCGTCAAAGAAATAAAGATATTTTTTATTATTCAAAGTGAGCCACGGTATCACCCTATCACTCCGTGCGGGAAGGCGGAGCGGCTATTAGCTTAACGACCATTTTAATATAAGAGATGACATATTAAATTTACGAGGGCGAGCTTCCCGTAGCGTAAACGTTGACGCTGACGTGACGCCTGTGTCTTCTTTATTGCGTACGTAAATATAACTATCAGATGTGTTTATGATATGCTAAGGCGAATTTATAATGGCCGGAATCGTTTACGAGTCACGTACTCACTGTATAACCGATGATCGTAACTTTAATACTCTAGCGTCAATTGCGCGTTATACAAACACTGTCCTTACTTTGTGACTCAAACGTCGCGTTGTTTACGAAAACTGTGTAAAACCGAGTCTGTAACATAGATCATTTTCTCCGACACGCAACAAAAAAGGGACGAAATAATAAGCGATTAGTTTCCCGCTCCGTCGTATATACATTACGCGGATCGCAGAGAGAAAAGCTTGCTTCATGCACACCTCTCGTTTCGCACGGAAGCGAACCGTAATTACTCTAAAACACTACCCATTTGTTTGATGTCTTTGTTCGTTGTTTGCTCCACTTAGGGCGAGCATCACCCTTGCGATTCCGCCCGACACATGCCGTGAGTTTCGTGCAGCCATTAGGTGCGAGACAATGGGGCAAGACACAAAAAACAAGCATTAATAATCAGGAATATGCATCGACAACGGCAAAGGGTGGTATCTGTTCCACAGCCCTTTCAGCGGGGACGAGAGATAATGGCTGTAGAAACTTCAAGCGACGAAGACAATGGTAATGACTCGAATAGGTATAGGCACCGTGGCGCCGATTTTTCGTACTTTTTCTGCGTATTCTGTTCTACGTTGAGTAAGTGTGTAGGGCTCCTTTGTTCCACCGAGAAAGCAAGAGTGATTGAATTGTTGAATATCACTCGCTTTCCGACAAAAGAATTGTTAACGTGACGGCGGCGTCTCATTACAATAATTAACAGGCGGTAAGTTTAGAATCACAAAATGTATCAAAACTTCAGCGATAAGAAATGCTCACTTAATATTACGTTAAGTAGAAACATTTCGTGAAGTTAAAATGCAGTGTTGACCAGCTTATATTAGCTTAATTATTCCTTATAGTGCTATCAAATGTCGCGTGGATGACCTCAGTGAGTTGACGATGTCCCGAAATTTACATTAAAATAATAAAGTGGCGTTAGAGACAGACAATAGCTATATTGTATGCATGTTGTAGCCTAGTACAAGTTAATCGGGGGCAAGTTTTATAGGCGCACATGATTGTAATAGTCTTGTAAAGGGTGACTAGTAATGTATTACGACAGATGGACGGTACTAAACAGTATGACGTAAGCAAATTAAAAAAAAAAACAAAATATTCTTCTACATTTTTACTTTTTGTCCGCGAGAACACTGAAAGATTTAATTATATTAGGAATCGAGGGAATAAAAAACATAGTTAAAAGTTTAAATGCGCCTAACTTAATTTTCAAGGCGAACAGACGAACAAACGGTTCGGGCTAAAGCGCTAACTACTACAATTAAGCCGTTAATCTATCCAATGTTAGCAAAGTTCATGGCTACATCTGGAATACACATGTCACAGTGCCTCCCCTCCCACGTGGTGGGGAAAAATCTAAACACAGTAAAAGCTGGCTTTAGTGGCATTTTATTGGCTCCATTTGGAGCTCCGCCAGCTCTGTTCCTTTTTCTCTAATTGATATCTGACCAAACCTTCACTTTACGTACGTAGATTTCTTGTAGACAAGTGTAATGCGTATTGTTTCGTCTGTCAACCGGCTGTTTACCTCAGCTACACTGTTTTAATTGAATGTTACAGTTTATAATTGCCTATTCTGCTGCGTTTAAAATTTTTTTTTTTTGTAAGTTTCAGAGTCAATAGTCTGTTCTGGTTACAAAATGTTAGAAATAAGGGCAAGTTAGAATTAGTTATTTTTTTTATGTTGTGTTTCGGGTACACGAATCTCTTACAATGCATTCGATTAAAGACAATTTTTTTTAATAATGTCTAATAATATTTTTTTTTTTATAAAACGTACCTATTGTACCTACGGGGTTTTTGCAATCCATCAACCTCTTTGTGCCCCCCACAACATTTTAATGTGACAGAAAAAGAGAACTATGTTTAAAAATGGAATACAGAGTAAGTTCGTATTTATAATCTAATCTTAATCTGTAACCAAGAGGTGACGCTCTTCACATTTTATGATGAAATGAGTGTAAATAATTAATTTGTCGCTTTATAACCCTTCTCCTTATGCATTATAAGTGCAAATGAATATCTAAGTTCTGAAGGAAGTAAACATGAATAAATAAAGAATGATAGCTCTCTTCGTGTGCACGATGTTACAAGTTACTTATGTTACAAACTTTCTCTCATTTGTCTAGCATAGGAAGTTTTAGGATAACATCTAATCGGTAAAGTAGGATTGGAAGGTTTATACACGAGAATAAAGTGCTATTTTTATTTAGTTTTATGTCTAATGTAAATGAGTTCTGTTTACTGAATGATAATGATTAACTTGAAAAATTATGGAGTACTAGCTGTTGCGACTTTGTTCGCATCGTAGGTTTTTCCCGTGTAAATTTCGACCCCGTGGGAAATTTCAAAAATCCTTTCTTATTGCTCCCCTACACACCCCAAGGAACATACATGCCAAATTTCAGCTTCTTGCGCCCAGTAGTTTCGGCTGTGCGTTGTCAGTCAGTCAGTCAGTAACGGAAGCGTTTTATATATATTGATATAGTAGGATCTTGTAAACATATGTGTAAATACAAGTTTTTAATTGCTTTCCTGCTACATGCTTGCGGGCGGGAGCATGGTGCTGCATACTGGATGCAAGATTGATCATCTATTTTTATTAGAGATTATATTTCTCTGAAGTATTAGTTTAGTATGGATTTTCGCAAAGTTACGCCTGATTCTATTCTGTATAATAAAGGATGAATTGAATTAATATTGTGGATATTAACTATATTAAAAAAAACACCCATAACTAATGTAAGACTAGCAGCCCGCCCCAGCTTCGCTTGGAGTTGTAAAGTTCTTATTATTTTACTGTTATGGTGTACAATTAAAAATATTGATCTATCTACGCAGTATTACAAGCAGTACGTTCTTTAGCTTCCCATCCAACCGACCAGCAGTGTTTTTAGTTCACGTAACTTTGAATCAGTAATATCTTCTAAGCAATCCATACATATTGAATACACAAAGTAACTAATGTATTTTATTAATAAGAATTTATAAAAATATTTTGGAAATAGCTATCGCATATTCGCCTTGATTTTTCCCCCATCTTCATCATTTATCGTCACATTTCAATCAACTTACATATATTTTAATGAACTATAGGTACACCTAAACTTTTCTCATGAATCATTCTGTCTATTGGTGGTAAAGCAGTAGTTTTAAACTTTATTGCAAACAGATAGACTGACAGACAGACGCGGTGACGGACTTTGTTTGATAATATATGGTAGTGAAGGGTTTCACTGTCCCAAAATAGCGATTGAGTCCCTAGAAGTACCTATAAGTATACTCTTGGCAAAGAGAATCTTAACCTCTTATGAATGGAATATCACACACAGACAAAAAAAAGAAAACTTAATAAAAACTATTTGTACTCACCATTTTGTTGTTGATTTCGTGAAAATGTATTTCGCACACTTTATCTACTATGTCTTCACTTTGAAACGTGACGAATCCAAAACCTGAAACAAAGAAACAGCGACATTAGTGAAAGTATACAAACTTCATGATAAAGTAGGTAAGTATATAAAACTATTAAAACAAATTCATAACAATGTATATTTTAACGAGAGTACCCATCCTGAAGTATTTATTTGACATTAATCTGATTAAAGTATATAGAAACTTCGATTTCAACCTTAGCTTTTCAGTCTAAGCAGTTTTCGACCCAACTTTTCAAGTTATCAGAAACATAAAAGTGTCGGCTTTGATATCGCTTTAATTAAAGGCAATTCGCTTCGAGTTAATTTCAAAAGGCGCGTCAATCAGTTTTCGACAACACCTATCAGAGTATTGTAGTGGATCGCTCGGGCAGGCACGGTGGCTTTGTGCGCCAATTTAATAAAACTTGCGCCCCGACGCCGCCCGCGCACCGGCGACAAGCCCAAACAATACCAACCCTCCTTTAAACGCTCCCAGACATTCACGTGGTCTCACAGACGACCAACTTCGCCTATATGTTCCGCATTTGACTCAAAAGATCGTTCAAGTTCGCCCCCGCACGATTCATGAATTACAAATTGCAATTTTGAGTTTCACACTCGAATCGCTTTCCGATATTTACACGATTCCATGCGACAACTTACGACCTGGCTACAATCTGTCGCACAAATAAATCCCTACAGTTCGAAACACGTCGCTCGGCGCGTCGTGCTTCCCGATTCGCAATCACCTGACGTAGACCAAGTTTCCGCTTAAAGTGGCAAACAAAACAAGGCGATGAGCAGGCGTGTTTCTGTCTGCTAACGATTAAGACACACACACGTGACGTATCCACCCACGGAGACAAATAGCATTAGCGAGCCGCTCCGCAAACAGTCGGCGGCGGCGCGATTATGCTGGCACGTACACGAACACCGTATCGCACAACTTTCTCGTCCCGTGTCCACGTGTTGATATGGGCACGTGAGCGCGACATACATCTTCATGAGTCAGGATCAACGTCGCCAATCCCGAAAGTTATACACAGCCGTTTCAAAACGGAACTTGTCCGACAACAGCCGCCGGCGACGCAGCCCTAATCGATACCCTTGTAAATGTTACGGCCGAGCCGATACTTATAATCTGACAGTGTGGCTCTTTGTTCATATTTAGTTCATCACCTTTCGCGATTGGGGCTGCCCTAAACAAACAGCACGCTCCGGGCCGAAGTAGGGCGCACTTGGTATTTCACGCGCGGCCGGGTGGCTTTGCGTAGGAATCGAGGCAAAGATAGTAACACCCCGAAAAGGCAAATAGGGGTTCAATCGAGTTCCGTTAGATGACCGTATTTTCTTTATGCATTATAAGGTCGGAGCGGTATATCAAGTGAATCGTTTCTGCGTTATTGGTTTTCCAATAAAAACGATTGGAAACAATCCCCACTTACATAAAACATGGTGTCGGGAACGCAGAAGGGAACTGGATAACGCATTGTTTTGATGTCTGGATATTATAAGTGAGTCAGAAGCCTCACTGGACAGATATTACGTAGCAGCGTGCCGAGTGGCGAGTGCTGCCGGCTCCCCTTATTTATGCGGGTCCACAAACCGAATAAAGTAAGAAGCGAGCAACATCGACGGGCGCCGAGTAAAGTTATCTGCGGGCGAGATGGCTGAGTAAATATGAAATCGGAGCACATGATCAAACTAAATGAACTTCTTAATGGATTAGCAACGTTAAAATCACAAATGTTTTGCTGCCATACACACAAACTGAGCAAATAAATACAATACCCGTAAAGTTTGTAGATGAAACGTTAAGAGAAGAGGGAGAAATAGCATTGTCACTGACCACGTAAAAAGTTTTGGGTTTTGTGTTGCCTTTGTGTGCCCGCTCCAGATAAATGGGGTATTTTCGTGAAATTCGTCCGCGTCACTTCTCGTAACAATAGCGAAGATAAATAATCTCTGCGTAAGAAAAGGATTCCGTAAACATAATTATTTGAACTCGCAATTGTAGCTGTGAAGCGCTAATGAAAGTTCTCCTGGGTCGCTTCAGGAATTAACTTTATTTTTCTCCGACTTCAATTACAGCGGTACCTTTACTTTTTAAGCGGAATACTTTAATTAAATCTGGCGGCTTATAGGTGATCTGCGACTCTGTGTACTGATTGGTCCTGTTCTTTGTTTGTTCAATGAAATTCACATCAGTTCGTTAAGCTTTACGTGACAAATATAAATACGATTTCACCTAAAAGCGACTTTTCAAAGTAAAAATCTTGATATTTTAAACATAAAAAACTGTCAATACAATATCTAAAAAATATTGCTAAAGTATTCCATTTTTGTATCAATATGTCTCAGATATCAATAGGTCTATTGCCTCCCCCTGCCCTCCTGTCAAACTCGTGAACCGCCACTACAGCTACGTAAACGACAGACGATTTTTATTAATTCCCATCGAGTTCGCACCTGCGATAGCAGCGCTCGTTATTTTAATATAAGAAGCGAAAGGTTGAGGCAAAGATTATGAATGTGTCTCCCGATATCGGATATCTCGACACATCTGTCGGGCGGCACGTGTAGCTGACAGTGGGCGGCCGCCCCGGGCGCCCCTTCCCCCCCTACGCTTCCCCGGCCCCGAATCGGGGCCATAGGCAGTATAATCTGCCCCGCCACTGTATGAAACACCGGCCGGTGGCGTTTATGGCGCTATAATAACCGTATAAAACGCGACTTATTGTAGGCGTCGATAACGGACGTTATACAACCTTAGGCCTCTACTTTGTGCCACGCCGGCGTTCCCGGTTACACCACATTTTTTCTCTATGTTACCTTCACGCTCCCGAATGCTTAATTGAATTTATTGCGATATCTCCCACTAATGTAATTCCCGCAGTATTCATTTGTCTAATTGAATATTACATTAGTACATACATTATGCACAAGGCAGATACCACTCCAAGGCATATACTAAATAAGAAGACGGCAGTTCGCCTTCGATTTGTATTTTTGTTGGCACACTAATGCAGGATTTCCTCTCTGAAATGCAGATTTTCTCAAGATGTTTTCCTTTACTGAAAATAAATATTTACCTGCGCCGCGAAAAATTCAATGGTGCAAAACGTGGATAGAACGTGGCTCACGTACGAGATTAATTCTGTATCGATCCTATCAATATGTACTTGAATTTAGCGTGGATGACGGCACAAAGTCGTAGCTATGCTATGTCGTACATTTACTACTTGTCATTTCCACAACAACAACTGTACAAGTTAATAAACAGTATCTTGTTTCAGAGAGAGTGAGTCGACAGGACTCATTGTAGCATCAATTTTGCTTGTTTTTGTAGAGAATAAAAGTAATGTAGTATGTCGGCGATAACTAGGAAGTTTTCATTAGGAGCGCTCAACAAGCTCTCAGGCGATCAGCGCGTTGGCCGGCAGCGGCGCTCGACATCGCAACTTTTGTTATTGTTTCGCTTCATTATTGTAATACGAAATACGCGGCACAATAATTAGGAGATCCTCGTCTATCGCCCTTCTGACGTCATAGTTAGCCCAAACTTTTATCAACGGATTCTCATCGCGACAGAATGTTTGCTACGTAAATAATTGCTGGGATGCTTCTGAGCTCAGTTAATAATAACAAGTTAATCGTAATAGTTATTAGCGAGAAAAAGGCTGGGTATTAGAAACGGGATTGGCTCCCGAGCTCGAGTGCTGTTACGCGATCAATGTTTATTAGAAACCTATTAACTGAACATTTGTTTCCATGTAGGCGGCTTTCCTAGGCACGTACCGAACCAACTTCATATAAAATAATTCTTAGTTCATACCAACGTACGAAAGCAATGTAGTAACGGCCTCGACGCACGCCTATTGGATATCGAACCAGTTCCAATCAGTTTTTTCAGCTTTACGTTCAATTAATCACAGGAAAATATCGCGAAGTCGGTGGGTGGATGAGGTAAAAAATATATAACATACCTATAAAAAGTCTCAAGCACCTAATACGAATTTTATGTCTATAAATCACACTAAAGCTGAAACTGCAGAGCGAAACGATTCTTTTTAAGTTATTTTCTAATCAACATTACAGGAGAGTATTACACTCCAGTTTGTACTAATGGATGATTGATCAAGCTTTCATACAAGTTCCTATTAAATATTTATTTCTGTTCAAATACTACGCGGTATGTAGGTAAGAACAACAGTCATACATTACCTTGCTATGTGATAAAGTAATCTATCGAAGATTCAAATAGTTGATCGTAATAGCCGCTTCAAAATAATACGCGAATCCCGTGCCAATACAAATACGCGCCGGTTCTAATGCATTCGCTGTGAGGTGAAAAGTCTAAATGTAAACTTTCGGCAAGCTAAGAAAATGGGAAATAAAAGCTGGAAAGAATTGGCTCATCCTCATTTTCTCTATTGTTAAGTTGAATAGCACACGAACTATCAACTTGCTAGACGCGCTGATTGTGTGGAGACATCTTTATTGTCTACGTTCAGGTAAGTAAAACAGAAACACTGCTCCTACAACGCTTTTTCCGTCAAGATGTTAAACTTTTAAAATCCCGAAGTTTGTCCAAGTTGTTTTATTGCTTCAGAAACGTTTTAAAGCTTTTGACACAAAAAGAATTTTCGGACTCGTCCCGTCGTGTTTGGCGAAGAATTCGCAACATGATTTCTTATAGAAGCGTGCAGTGTTGTGACGTATTGCTGCGTGGGTAGACTATATATGGAATATGATCTCTTGACGTGTTATATGAAAATTTCTATGAGAACTTATCAAAAGGGCGTGAAAGGAAATTATGCCATAAATCAAACACTTCCAAAAAAAAAAATTAGAGCGATCAGTAACAGGAGAAATATTTGGGCGAGTGACCGTTAGGCCGCAAAGCGGCAGGACAATTTATCAAGGGCGACGGTACCCTCGTCCAATCGGTTGATAGCATTGCCATAAATATTTACTTTAATAAGATTCCGTCCTTTTTATTCGCGTGTGTTTTACGACACTGTTTGGCCCGTGATGTCAACCTGGTAGCAGCGTAAGCGCATTGTTTTTTATAGTGTCGGAATTTGTAGCGGAGTAAGTGAATATCCTGACCCTGTCGTAATAGATTGTAAAGCTGTGAAATGTGGCTATCGGCTATATTAAATTTGGGTAGATACGTCAATGCGAGGTAAGTCTATATTTTGTTGATGTACTAAATTTCTGTGTATTACCATACGGTTAACCTTTCGATTCTAGTTCGAGTAGAAGTTAGTGATAAAATTAATAAATAAATCGACTCAAAAATGTAAACATAAAATATATAATATAAAATTTATCAATCTAGGCTAAGATATGAGGGCTTCTAATCATCTTAAAAGGATGAATAAGGTCAAGACTTCATACTCAAGAGGTATGACATTTTATTTACTTGTACACCTACCACGCTGTGGTCTCTTTAACCCAAAGGTTGATTGGTAGAGAATGCCTTGTTGCATCAATTCCGCCCATGTACCACTATTGTATAAAGTTTAAATAAATAAGAGGTACGAAAAGTAAGAATGCAATACTAAAAAGGTTGCTAACCTTTTTTATGCAAACTAGCGTCTTAGGTAAGGCCACCTTGTGAGTTGTTTTTGCAAAGATCAACAGAATGGGAAGCTATCAGAGGATTTATATTATTATTATCATAAGCAACCTTTAGACATGGTAAAAATAGAAATTTAATAATAGGTAGATTCGTTCATTGCATTCATAGTGTAGGTGTTTCGTGTTCAGCAGTAAAGAAATAAATTCAAAGCTCAGCGTTGGTCGCAATTGAAACATCGTTCCACAATCTAAACAGGAGTTAGTGCAGACCGTAAATAAGGAAACAGCCAAGGTTATGGGGTTCCAGTATGTAAAACTACAAAAACACCGCCTATTCGAGTCACAAAAATATTGTACGGAAAATTGTAAAGTTGATCGTTCGTCGCACGGAATGAAGCCATAAGAATTTGATGAATTTAATACTAAACTATAACCCGAATTTGCGATTTATAGCACATAATAATGTAAATGGAACATTGTTGAAGGGAGACCAATTTTTCTGTGAACGTCATAAACATTGTTTTACGATGGGTGGCAGTCTAGGTAGTACAATTTACTAAGTAAGCTATTTATTACGACCACAATGCCGAAGTCTTGTCCGGTTCTTAGTATTTTTAACCGACTTCTAAAAAAGGAGGAGGTTCTCAATTCGGATGTTTGTATTTTTTTTTTTTTTTTATGTTTGTCCGCGCATAACTCCGTCGCTTGCCAACCGGTTTGAAAAATTCTTATCTTGTTAGAAAGGGTATACTTTCCAAATGGTCCAATGAAAATTTTATCGAAATCGGACAAGCCGTTTCTGAAAAATCAACAAAAGTTTAAAACAAATGTTTACGTTGATGATCTTTTCGTTTACTCTGCATTGCGTTTTTTGTTCGCGCATAACTCCGTCATTTACAAACCGATTTGGAAAATTCACTGCCCCACTAAAAAGCACGAAAATAAAAACTTTTTTGCAAAAAATAAAACCGACTTCCATATCAAAACACTACAAAGCCAAAAATAATTTTAATTTCGGAAGGCGGTGTGAAAAAAAAAGAAAATACAAAACCAATAACACCGACTACCGAAATTAAAATTATTTTTGGCTTTGTAGTGTTTTGATATGGAAGTCGGTTTTATTTTTTGCAAAAAAGTTTTTATTAGTTTAAACAACGCATTAATAATTATGGTATGTTGTGTGTTGGATAATATCGAAAATGTTTTTGAATACCTGATTTAAAATAACCATAATTATCATGAAAACAGAGATACGCAAGAATTTTAGTAAAACAAAGAGAAAAATTATGATTGCATGCTGGCCATTGGATTGCCCTTAATTGTAGTTTCACGCTGGGCAACAATTGTATCTCAGTTGGATAACATTGAGCTGCTGATTTGTTATGAAAGGATTTTTGTTCCTAACCAGCTGTCTGCCCGCGGCTTTGCACACGCTGACTTTGGTCTTATAGTCAAATTTCCTCACAACTTTACTGGATTTCTCTTACTCCATAAGAATCTTCACTCATGGTCACTCATCGTTGACTGATAGATAATGCCTACAGCATTAAGTCCGCCTTTGTATATATGTGCATAAAGTGTAAATAAATTAAATTAAATCTTCCCCGTGCCTTAACAAAAGTATGAAAATTTTTTAGCTTTTTTGGTGTTTTATTTTTATATAGAGAGCCCAAAACACAAGAATTCTCACATATTCTAGATCACAAGCGACGTATGACCTGTATTTGGATACCTATGTAACTTTTCATATCTCTATAGAGAAGAGAAATAAAAAAAATATGACAATAAAGACGCGGGAGTATTGGGCGCCGTTACAATTATCGTTTATTTATTTTAAAAGATGCTATGTGGGTACCACCCATACGAACAAAACGTTTTGGGAATACCTTCATTGTGCGAACGGCTAAGGAGTGGAATTCCCTGCCGGAGTCTGTGTTTCCCGATAGCTATAACCTAGGAGTCTTTAAGTCAAGAGTGAATAGGTTACTTTTAGAGAAGCGTGCTCCATCTTCGACCACATCATCACTTACCATCAGGTGAAACTTGCCCGTAGCCCGACTAACCAGTGACTAGTGGACGGTGCTACTCATAAAACCTATTATACTAAACGTCATGCAAGCTTGCATAATAGACATGTGTTCTCCTACATGCCCATATAATCTTATTTTTGCATTAGCCTGCCCTGTTCCGTTTCTTGACAAAAGCCTCTCTCCACTCTTTCCATTTCTATGTTGCCCATGCATCCTCATTCCAGTTCTGACAGTTCCTATCCACTTTGACCTATCTTTTTCTTCGTCTGTAACCTCTCTCTCTCAGGGCGATAGTTTGGTGCAATTTCGGCCCACAGTTGGTCCAGCATACGGCATACATGTTTGCCCAGTTCCATTTGAGTTCAGCAGTCTTTTGTAACATCATCATCTGCTTAGACTTTTCTCAACTATCTTGGAGTCGGCTTCCAGTCTAACAGTTGGGTATTAGTGTTTTACACGCCAACGAGGCAGTTCATATATCATCATCTGATGTAAATTAGTAATTTATTTTAATGAAATATATGATTTTGTAAAATGATGTAATATTATTAAATTATTTAATATAATATAATTATTTTATTACATCATTTAACATTATTAAATTATTTTATTACATCATTTTATAAAATCATATATTTCATTAAAATAAATTACTAATTTACAGCAGTGAGAACGTATCGAGAACAGAGAGGTATATCCAATATAGTTCGCTTAATTGCTTTTTAACTCGAACGAGCTACGCGTAATTAGATTACAATGGTGAATTTTATTTGTATGTATTGTCACTTTACGTAAATGTACCGACAGTTTCACTTGATCACATTAACATGAATTTGAAAGCGGAACTTTGTTTCCCGGACTGTTTTAAACTTTTTATATAGTCTGATGGATGTGTAGTTATGTTTATGTTAACATTATTTCTATGAGTGTTAAATATAGTTTGGAATTTTGATTTTATAGGGAAATACTGTTTTTAGCGTTGCATGCTTAGATTAACTTTTTTTTTAATTTAAAATAGGTGAAATGAAGGGCAGCTTTTTATGAATAAAATTATAGGTTGATGCTTTAGTATTATCTGTCAATACATTCGCAAAATTTCACTTTCCAAACTCAATAGGTTATTCTGGTCGAATATTTTGAATATACCTACTAGGATTACATAGAAGGTATCTGAGGTAGTCTGGTATGATTGTTGCGGTCATTCGGCATCGCGACAAGATCGTCTTGTGAGCGCGTAATCCCGCAGGGCGACGTGCTCGAGACGCGAGGGATGGGATTTGCAGGATCATCGGACACGAGACGGGAATACCCTTGTAGTGGCTACAACACTACTCAATGTTCTCCGCTATTGTCCACCAACGATTCAGTTTATTTAACGAGATATACTCGTGTTATTATAAACTATGCAGTTTTTATAAAACCTACTGTTTGAAACTTAAACTTAAATAAGATTATAATGCACTGCAATAGATAAATTGATACAATAACATCGCAGATCTTCACTCATGCAGAGTTATAATATTCTATATTGGATTGCTCCGAGAAAAAAAGTCCAATGTAAAAGTTATGACGGGGGCGAGTGCATGACTCTGATAATATCGTTTTAATTGCGAATAGGAGTGAATCGAGCACGAGGGGGGAGAGCCAACATTATGATGCGAGCAGCGCAGCCGGGACTTGCGCAGATTGAGAATGAAGAGGCCGCACGTACGCCACGGTTCACTTGTTAAGAAGACCGCAGCGAGAAAACCAAATATTTACAATTGCATCCGAAATACAGAACTTTGCACTCGAAAAAGAGCCATCTTAAAGTTGCTGGGTAAAGTTACGAGGGTTGTATTTCGAGCTGTCCCCGCTTGAGTTCTCGAGTGACCAGTCTCGCACCAGTCCAGGTTATTGCGGGACCGACCTTGTTTGCACAGCACTACAGAACTGTTCCGAGCTGATTTTGGCAATATTCCTTGTTTCATGTCACGAGGCCGCTGCAACCGTGGTACGATTGTTACGCAGTTTTTATTGTTATTATGGCATGAAATGAAACATTTTCTGTTTGTATTTCTGCACAATTGCAAAGTTCTGTGGGTACGCAATACAAATACAATTTGAAATGACAGTAGAATTAGTTTCCAACTACTACTGTATACTAGCAAGTATTAACTTTGAAAGAAATTGTATAAAATACTAAATCCAGAAACAGAATACGAATTGGATTGTCAACGAAGTCTGTAAATCTAGTAATAAAAGCGTCCACTCAACGTCGCGATTCACGACATTTCTTCAAGCAGCTCAGCGGCGGGCGAGGACGGAGTTGGGAAGCCTTAATTTGTCTTTTTCCAACTAGAGACAAAGTGTATTTCTTAGCCTTGTCTATCGCCGGTTCGCGGTGGTCCATGTCATCATGGACTTAGTCTAAACGATGCACTTTCTTGTTATCTCAATGCTGGATTATTGAGGTTTATCCTTTGTGTAATAAATAGATGTAACAGATGCGACGTCGATGAGTGTTTCGTGTTTGTAGTGAGACCTAATGATGGCGAATATATTCGTCGATAAAGTGCTCGTCGTATAATTTAGGTTTCTTTTTTCTGTTGCTTTTTATGTGAGTCGTTTATTAAATTATGTCTGGATGGCAGTCGTTAGGGAGGAACAACGATGTACCTACAAGGTGACCTGACTTTAACGTGCTCTATATCTATTGGCAATTTATGGCTCATGCAGTTGCCATAAAATCAGTTTTCAAGGTGAAAACAATGCTTTTTCAGTAATAACGTGACCATTTTTATCGTGTTAAAGCGGAACGCCTTCGGAATTTTGTATAGGTATAAATAAAAATAAAAATATAGGTTATGTCGGTATAAGATTAAAGATAAGATTAAGATTTAAGAGCTAAATACATATTATGGTTCAGATGAGAATTTAAACAGATAATTGTGGTATCTTACCCTCACTGCCATTACACCAAATTACCCTAATAATAAAATTTATACTTAAATAATTTCGTGACAAAAAACGGTTCAACTACAGCCAAATCGGTTCAACGGTCTCACGACTGTTTCACGAATTTTTGCTTAGGCGTGAATTCGTGAAATAACTTACTGAGTTACTTTTGTATTTATAATATAATAGGGAGTTAGGATTAGTAAGTATAGCGGGGCGTATGGTCACGTTATTCAGTAAAGATGAGTCTGTTAAAAATTCCGATATGCGTGGTTTGATAAGTAGATATGCAATATAATTTTGAAGCATAACCTTAGTATAGGACGCAGTTACAAAAACAAGCCAATTCACGCCTCCGTTTAACATCTGGATGTTTTCCGCGCCGCGTTCATACGTCCATCAGAAAACTAACGAAAAATCGTTCACCGGTATAAAGGGTTAAGTCGATTCTCAACACATCAACGCTTTATCCGGCGCTTTGTTCGCGATAAGGACTTGAACACACACAGAGCACCTGTTTCGAGTGGCCAGCAATAAGAGCTGAACGTATTTGCGTAGCGCGATTACGCGTCGCTCCAGTCGAGCTAAAATTGAGCGTTGAGCTGAAGCACGTAATGATTTTAACGACTGTTCCGATTACACAATAAAAAACGTAACATTCTTTGTTAAAAAACTACTGTACAAAAAAGGTTTGTTTCTAAAGCAAGCGACGTTTTCAAACCAATTGGATCACGGGGTTATTACTATTTAAGTGTTATGCTAATTTCGAAAAAGTTCCAGTCCGATTCACGGTCTACTAAAAGCTCGTAAAGCTCATCTAATCAAAGCCGTTAAGGGGGCATCAGATTACAAATTTACAGGTAGGTCGGCCAATAAAGATGAACGTAAGAGAGAGTTAACTGCGCGAAGTAATCGCGGGCCGAAACGCTGTTTTACGAGTCCGACTTTGCATATCCCGACAGATGTTAGAACAATAAACCCGAAAGAGACGCCGGGGTATTGTGCCGAGTTGTTACTTGTTATTCTGTCGAAATCTATGTTTTAAAGGTTTAGAGACGTGTTCAACTAGAATTTTATGAAACAACTGCGCACCGGTAGGGTTACACTTAGATTTTTAATGCTCTTGGTGTGGCTCAGTTTGTGACTGGAAACTTTGTTATGTATATTTTATGGCAATCATCAACAATGTTACGACTGAATTTATGAGTTACATCTCCAAATATGAGCTTAGACATTAGTTAAATATGTAATTCTCACGTCTATTGCCAACGCTAGTTTAAAATAAGATATCACTATATTATACGTACCTATTTTAAATCATACAATTTACGACATATGTATAAAATATAAATATTATTTCAAATTTCTTTAAAAAGTATTAGGTTCACCCATTTCACTAGTATCTATAAATTATTTTCATAGCACAGAAATTGTAAATATTTTATTCAAACGGTGAAAATCTCATCCACTACACGTCGAATAAAATCAAACATCTATCACATTTAAAATGGCCGCTGTTTCATTTAAAAATCGAATCCTCTTTCACATTTAAATTTGAAAAGTTGTCGGTGAGCGTCCGACCCGCTGGGTAAAAGGGTATTACTTATGAATCAATAGTTAATGAGTATCAATGGGAGGCTTTTGAAACTCGCCAGCCTCTGTGTGCATTCTCGGCGCATCATTAATATTGAAAGTTACTCGCCCGTCCATTGTCTCTGCAGTGGCCGCCTCTTTATATATTATGCGTCTACTTCTGTACGGAAGCGAACAACTCATTTCCTTTACACAAAAGTTTTACTTGCAAAAATATTGCATCGTCCCATTTTCTGAGGCGCGTTACCAGATTTTGTTGTTTTACACGACTTCCTATTTGCATCGGAAAGTATCGAAATTAAGTATAATAACGGGTGTAATGATCGCTAAAGATTTTTGTTAATATTAAAGGATATATGCAGTTAAACGCAACGGCCCATAACGCGCGTTATGTTTTGGTTACATTTAGGCTTTATGCGCAATATACTTAATAATGAAAACGGCTGCGTAAATACAGATAATAATCATATGTGCGGAGGCATAACGGAATTGCACAGTCGGCATATGCGATTGTGGTCATGTGGATCCGTTCAATTCGCGTCGTTTCGCCCCAAACTAGTTCCAATCAAATACGAGCACCGATCGTATGCGTTCCACTGTTGTCGTAATGTTTATAAACTTAGGCTGGGGGATCTAGAAAACGGGAGCCAATATAGACCGCTAGGAGCGAAAAGAGCATAATAGGCATCGGTAAAAATACTGTCTGGGAATATTCGATGACTGCAAATAAATGAAGTTAGCCCCTTACTATTTTTCCCGTGAAACTATTTTAATTAAAGCTGCTCGAATGGAAGGAGTTTATAGAGGGACAAATCGGTCGGCGGCCGATAGATTGGGAACGTTCAATTTCGGGGGCGGCCTCTCGATGAAGCTTGGAGGCTGCCAGTAATTGTCGTGGTCATTAACATTTACGATAATGACGAAGTTAGGATTGAGGTGGCTGGTTATCGCAGCATCCGATATGGCTGAGACGTCGTATAATCCTCACTGGAGTACGTTACGCCGCCGCGAGATCCAGTCGAGATGGATGGTAATTCACTACTTGGTTACACGCGGTTAATAATTGATCTCGAGTTTTGTTCGTCTAAGTTTACGCCGTATTCGCTTGTACATACTGTGAGTGTGATGAACATAGTTTCAGCATTATGATTCTATCAAACTTGAAATTGTTTATTAGAAAATTGACACTAGGAATATAATTTTACATGAGACAAATGCACTCAAGACATAAAGCATGTTTCAAATATTTACTCGCCCCAGTAATTTTGTAGCGACCTACTTAAATGATCTGAAGCATGGTTGTAACGTGTCTAAATGTGAAAATAATTTACGTTACAATTGTACATTTGTTCCTGAGAGTACTTCCAGCACGGAAAACATGTTTAGACGGGGGTATAATGGGATTAAATTTTCAGACAGATGTGTAACAAAATTGGAGGGTACATAATGTCACGTCTCATTATTTTAGGTCAAGATTTTCCTGGAATTTGTCAGATATTTTTATTTTAGATTTTTGGATCAAGTTCGGTTAGGATTCTCGACATTTTGAAGAGCTGTTGAGCTGATTTCATCGTCCATAAATAATTATTGGAGACAAGATATACCTACCTCTCTAAATTGTTTGTAGACTAGATTGAAATGTATTGAATATGCTTATTGGCCTAAATAAGTAAGTATGCGCTTAAAATATCCCTAAATTCATCAATGATCCAATCAATCAATATTAATAGCACAATACTGAGTCTCTAATTAAAAAACGTAGTTAGCTAACGTAATATGTGTGAAACATTTGACACATATCAACGTCACAAGAATCCAAGTATCTTCATTAACCCGTAATCCATCTTCAACCATATTATTATGAAAATATTCTTCAAATCTTGTTTCCTGATAAAACATGTTGGGTACCTCGAAAAACGTAACAAAGCCTTCCTCCACTCGACACAATGGCTGACACTATTACTTCAATCCACTTAGTCACACAGTGTCACGCAGGCATTATAATGCGCCTGCTTCGAGTCACGGGCAAGTCATTAAGGCTTTGGGGGATGCTCTCGTCTCGAAGATGCCATCTGCATGATTTGCGCATATTAATAACGCCGAGCTTGCATGTAAGAGCATACTGCCATACACGCTATGACGACGAACATACATATTATAAGTTGGCGATGAGCGTTTCGGTTTAATTTAGACAGGGTTCCGCCGTTTTCATTTTGAAGATTTGCATGTAACAGGTTGGGTTTTCGTTGGAGTTACAGAAATATTCATTTAACATGGTTTTGTTGATTTAATTTTGATTTCAGATGACAATTCTAGGTAAGAAATAAATTTCAGAAACTAATCTAAGATTTATTACATATCTAAACGCGCATTATTGTCTAAGACAATGATATGTTTCAAACATAGCCAGATTGTTGACGTTTCTCGTTATATTGCTACGATTAGCATAATGCTGGCAAAACTACGTTTCAGAAAGTATTTACGCTATTACAGGTGAAGAGGTGAAAACGTATGAAAAGTACCGAAACAGTCGCTCACGAAAACAATGAAATAGAGGACGTATTTCATTGTTTTTTTTTTTTTTTTTTTTTTTTTTTTTTTTAGGTAGGGCCACTTGTAGATCAGCACACTAAGGCTGTGAGTCTACTTAACCGGACTTTCCTGTGGTGACCTCTAATAAATTAAAGGCCCCCAGCCAGGGCTTACAAACTAAAATATACTTAAAAACTAATGACCGCACGCTAAGGGCACTCCCTGTGGAGTACGGGCCTCGGCATAGCGGGGTCATTTCGGGAGGGCAGCAAAGGGACAGGCTGGGTCATATTATTTACGGGAGTATTTATTGCTACTGGCTCAGCATCGCGGGCTGGCTCGTTTGGCAAAGGTCGGGGAGGATTTTCATTACCAGTACGCGGACGTCGCGATGGGCCTCGTCGGCGAGGCCGGAATAAGGAACGCGTTCTGTATCTGTGTCTTCTAAGAGTGCTGGTTTCCCTACTGCTCTCTTGTCGGATGGTGGTGGGGTCGTCAGGCTCGTCTAGGATGTTACGCGGGCGACGAACCCGAGAAATCTTGGAGGGTCTGTATCGGGCGGCCGATACGATCAGGGGGTTAGTGTGGGTCTCAGCAGAGGTGAAGTAACGCACTGACATGCGTTTCAACACTTGCTTTATGGTCGGGAGTTTGAGGTCTACGTGGAGATCCTCGTTCCTACAGAACCAGGGCGCGCCCGTGGCCTTTCGGAGAAAACGGTTCTGAACGACTTGCATCCTATGGATCTGATTGGGACTGGCATGAGCAAATACTGGACAGGCATACGTCATGATAGGACGTATGCATGTCGTGTATATTCGGATTTTACATTTAAGGGAGAGCTTGCTGTGTTTATTCAGCAGGGCGTGGAGCCTACCGAGAGCGAAAGCGGCTCGCGAGCGAACCGACTTTATGTGCTCACTGAAGTTGAGAAACTGGTCGAGGATCACACCTAAGTATTTGGCTCGCTTCTCCCAAGGGATTGGCTTGCCGAACATAGTGATCGGGCGTGGGGGGGTGAACTTTTTATGCTGGCGAGCCCTGCGAAACAGGACTGCTTGACTTTTGTCGGGATTTACCTCAATCCTCCATTTCCTAAACCAATCGCCTAGTGCGTTGGCTGAGGTCTGGAGGGTATGAGCGATGCTAACGGGATTATGTCCCGAGTAGTAGATGGCCGTGTCGTCGGCAAACAGGGATAACTCTACTGGGGGCTTTTTGGGGATATCGCTAGTGAATAGCGTGAAGAGTGGGGGGGAGAGCACGGCGCCCTGAGGGACGCCGGCTCTGATAGGGCGGGGAGTGGAAAGCGCTCCTTCGATACGATATCTGAAGGAGCGGTTTGACAGGAAGTCTCGAATGATGAGCACGAGACGGTCCGGCACACCTAGTTGGTAAAGCTTATAAATTAAGCCATTGTGCCAGACTTTGTCGAAAGCCTTTGCTATATCAAAGAATAGGGCCCCCGTCACCAGACCGCGTTGAAAACGGCCGCTAATGTGCTCTACGATGCGGTGGGCTTGGTGGACACTGGAATGATGGGCTCTAAAGCCAAACTGTTCGTTAGGGATTAGGCTCTTGGCCTCGACAAAGTCCTTGAGCCGATTAAGAATAATCCGCTCGTAGACCTTGCCGAGGGCGCTGAGCAGACTAATGGGTCTATAGCTAGTCGGGAGGTTCTTGGGCTTTTTGGGTTTTGGGATACCTATCACTATAGCCTCTTTCCAAGCTTGTGGAAACAAGTTGTTGGACAAGGCGCCATTGAAGATGGCAGTCAGTAGGACTAAGATCGTACGTGGGAGGAGTTTAAGTGCCCTAGTGGTCAGTCTGTCAGTCCCGGGAGCTTTCCTAGGTTTGAGTTTCTTGATGATCTCCTCCACCTCGTCCTCCGTGACGGGGGGGAGGGGAGCATCAGGGTCCTCGACAGGGGGTAGGGCAGATCTACGTTCGACCTCAGCATCCACGTGGGCAAGGTGGGCTGGGTCGACTGGTTGGGAGCTGGGAGAGCACTGTGCCTCCAGGCTGTCGGCTAGGCATTCGGCTTTGTCTTCGTCGTCGAAGGCAATGCTTTTGTCCGGGCGGATAAGGGGAGGCATTGAGGCAACCTCAGTGGCGCGCATATTCCGCTGAAGTTGCCAGAAGGCATGGTGGGTGGGTTCCAGTTCGCTCAGGGTCTTGTCCCAGCCGGCTTCACGCCACTCTCTGATGCTGTTACTTACTTTGCGCTGTAAGTACCGCATGAAAGTTTTGTTATTCTGGCAGGGGAAAGATCTGTAGGCACGGACTGCTGCGTTCTTCTCAGTCAGCAGGGCCCGTACATCGTCCGGGAGTTTCCGGCGCCAGTGCTCTGACACCGGAATCTCCTTTGAACAGTCGTTCAAGACAGATTGTACGTGCTCCGTGAGTGAGTCGATCGCAGCCGTCGTGTCGGCGGCGGACTGGATGTGATCGGGGATCTTGTCCAGGTGAGGAGACGTGTTGGATTTCAGCAATTCGCCTACTTTCCTCCAGTCAGTGATCACCTGTGTGGGAGGGGGGCGGTTAGGGTCATAGGGACCCGATCTCGGAGTTAACTCCAAGATCACCGGTCTATGGTCAGAGTCAAGTTCGTCTACCGTCTCTAAAGAGTGCAAACGTAAGTTCACATTCTTCAGGAGGGCAATGTCGAGTACGTCGGGCAAGTGGGATGGCTCGAACGGATAATGAGTAGGCCGCATAGGACCTATGATATCTATGTGGAGAGGTGTGCAAAGGTCGTATAGTACCTTCCCACGGGGGTTGGTAATACGACTACACCATGCGGGATGTTTGGCATTGAGATCCCCCGCTATAAGGACGGAGTCACTCATGTCAAGAAGGGCTGTAAGGTCGCTTCGTAGTGAGGCGTTTATCGAAGAATTTGAATCTACGTCGCTGTGCGGTGGGAGATACGCGGATACTATTGTGATAGAGGGATGGCCCGTCATGCCTAGCCGGCAAACGGATACCTCTAAGTGGGCAAGGGGCGGCGGATCCATAGGGATGCAGTGCAGGGAGTTCCTATAATATATTAGAGTGCCACCTCTGTGGCATCTAGTCCTATCGTTCCTAACTAGCCGGTAGTTGGCTACCTTGGGATCCCTAAGGTGGGGTTTGAGGAAGGTCTCTTGGACCAGAAGGATGTCGAGACTATGATCGCGAAGGAAAGTCGCGATCTCGTCCCGTTGATTAGTGATGCCATTGGCATTGAAGTAACCTAGCTTTAGGGATCGGGGCTTTAATCTTTTACTAGCCGTGTTATACATTATGGCTGTTTAAAGAGGTTGTCAAAATGGCTTTTTACATCAGAATACTTATAGTATACCTGAATCAGGGATTCAATGCTTTTGCAGGCCACGACCTCCTTTGCCATTTGGATGGCGCGGGGGGACTGGAAGAAACTGAATGTTTTCCCAAGGATGAGGAACGCATCGAGTTCCGGCTCATCCGAGCGAGGGAGTGACTGGGGAGGAGGTGGGGGCTGAGAAGCCACAACAACCGGAGCGGAGGGCATGATGGGTTGATCCATCAGCCCAGGGACTTTCGGCCTTAGTGCCGGGAAGTTTTGGGCGTGATTCGCCGCCGTCCAAGGAGTTGGACGCTGGGGACTGAGGGTCTGGGGGAGCTCAGACGAGAGTGTAGGACACTCTCGTCCCTGGCGTGCGCTAGCGCGCGTTGCCAGTTTAGGGGCGGAGGTTTTCGGGGCTTTCGGACAGCCTCGGTAGTTGGCGGGGTGGCCGGATTGCCCGCACAGCACGCAGCTGGGCGGGTCTGGGCACTGGGACCTATCTTTTGGGCGACTGCACTCCGCGGTGCCGTGATCGCCCAGGCACTTTACGCACCGGGGTTTGCCGAAGCAATTCCGTTGCGCGTGGCCGTATAACTGGCAACGGTGGCATTGGCCTACCGTGCCACTTTTGTGTGGCTTCTCAATTAAAATTCCTGAAAGACTGCATACAGTCTTCAGCGCAAAGATGGGGTGGGGACCTTCGGAGACGGGGTGGCAAATGACGAGGACGTTGTTAGACGCCCTGCCACCTCTGCCGTGCATACGGTGCACCTCAATCACCGGGATGTTCTGTGACTCTAGGTCGCAGACGATCTCGGTGGTGGGGATCTCACTGGGGATCCGGCAGAGGACCACCCGAACGGGCTTGCTCTCATGGAGCGTATAAGTGTGGTGGGGGATATTTCGAGCCTTGAGTAGCTTCGAAAGCGCGCGGTGGTCGTTAGCTGTCGCTAACCCTACTTTTATGCCGTTCTGAACGGCGCGGGCATTCGTGTAGGCGATGCGTTGCTCGCCACACGCTTTGGACACGTTTGTCCAAGCCCCCTTATCATGTATGAAGATGGGTGGGGGAGGGATGGTCTTGCGCACTGAGGCGCTGACGACTGGGGTTTGAGTAGGGCTGGGCCTAGTGGCCGAGGAAGTGGAGGGCTGGCTCTGCACTAAGCGTGCTGGCTCGGGAGGGGAGGGTTTCTTGGCCTTAGGGGCCTGGGTGGAGGACGAGGCCTGCGACCTCTTCTTCCTCTTTCCCTCGACGAGGATAAACTCGTCGGAGGAAGAGGTTTGATCGGAGGAGGAGTGCTCGGACTCCGCTCGCTCCGAGCGCTCAGAGTGTATGCTCTCTGCGCGCTCCGAGCGCTCGCCTTCCGAGCCCTCTTTTTCTTGTTCCTCCTCCTCAGAGTCCATTTCGACGTCTGGGGGGGAGGGGGACCTATCTGCGTTGGGCGCGGGGGTGGGACCTAAATCTGGCTGTGGGGCGGGAAACACCGCGGGGGGTAAGGAGTCAATCTCCTCCCCATATTTCCTTTGTAGGGCGGGGTTTTCAAATAGGATCTTTCCTAATATATCGGTTGTTCTATTTAACCGAGCCGATAGGGATTCGACTTTGGACATGAGATCCTCCATCTTGTCCTCCATATTGGAGGCGACAAAGGTGGGCATCCTAATCTCCTAACCCTAACATAAGCGCCTCGAGGAGACACGTCAAACGTGAGCTCCCCGAGCAGACGGTCCCCAAAGAGCCCTGCCCCGGAGTTTCTCCTAACACTTCGCTACCGAGAAGAGAAACCCAGACAAACTCGGTAGCTGTGTTGCCGTCTGATGTGGCCTGAGGGGCCCTATTTGCCTAACCCTCCGGGCGGGAATGACCCGGAGGTGAGTTCGCTCCCTGCGGGGATAGCAGGGAGGTGTGTGCCTAATGGTGAGCCCTAAGCTTGTAATCCGGTCGCCAATCTCAATGTGCGTACCGGGCCCTATTGGGTCTAGTGCGAAGGGGTAGATACACCCAACCGACACTAGGTGTGTATGCTGTGAAGAGAACTCAGTAACTAGGTTTGACTAGGAGATCCCCCAAGGCCAAAACCTAGCACTCGACTCCAATTGACTGCTTCACCCTGAAGGGGATCAGCGGGTGCGTCGGGTCAGCACCCCCTTGGTATTGTTGACACCGTGAGGTTTCCAACCAAGGACCACGAAACTGTGGTTTTACCCTGAAGGGGCCAAACCAAATTGTTTTTGACAATCTCTGTTAGAGAAGCACGATATCCTTCACCGCCTCGAAAAAGGCGGATCCGGACCAGGCGTCGTAGTCGGCGACTACGAGTGACGTCACGGCGGGCGTGACGAACGGAGCGATGACTCAGGCACGGAACGATCGAGAGCGCGGAGCGGCACGACTGTCGCGGGCGAGCGTCGGAAGCAGAATCATTGATGTATGTATTTCATTGTTTTCGTGAGCGACTGTTATATATAAAGTATATAAA
Organism: Tholera decimalis; assembly: GCA_943138885.2. Taxonomy (NCBI): domain Eukaryota; kingdom Metazoa; phylum Arthropoda; class Insecta; order Lepidoptera; family Noctuidae; genus Tholera; species Tholera decimalis. Next base: position 32,494,755 of record OW964556.2, on the reverse strand, counting down.
TAATTTATATAGCCAAGTATAAAAATAATTCAGCCAAGTTTTTGTACATAAGCCTAACAACCACCGCTAATAACACGTGAAATACATAAATCTTTAAAAACTACGCATAGAATTTCGTAAAGAGGTGTCTTTTTTAAAGAAGTGTATAATCTTTGTATTCAAAAAACTTTTTTCAAAACCTTTATGCCAAGACGTGGCGTGTATGCACTTCGGCAAAGACGTAGCTTCGCGATGAGTAGGTACACTATGTAAACACACCTTTAAATGAGATGTAAGGCTTTAGTTACATTCACAGCGGATAGCGGATCATTTTTTTAAACACCCTTGTATTCATTAAGACTTTCTAGAAGAAGTTTCTAATATAACTGTTAAAACTAATTTCTTTTCATCTTATAATACAAACTTAATTAGATTCCCAAATAACAAACTGCGTTAAGTTAAAATTAATGAGTGCTAATTAAACTAAAAACAAACCAGAGTAAAATAATAACAAACTCGCTTAATATCTTGGTCTAACGACCTTAATTTATTTCACGTAATATAGTGTGATAAATAATAACTAGACTATGTTTTGAAATCAAGATAAAGCTTAGTTTGCCTATATATTAGTGTAAATGTTTTTGCGCTATTTTGCTTGGTAATAGATTTATATTTCGAATAATTAATTAGTTAGAGCATTTTCTTTTTTTTTTTTTTTTTTAACGTGGTAAAATTATCAAATAAGTCCTCCCACTCCGGGCAGGGTGGGAGGGACTGTCAGACTTTTACTGACTAAAATCCACGGTGTTCCTTCAATAACCCTTTACATAAGTTCGAAACGCTTAAATCTAGGGGAGTTATAATGAGGGACGGATTGCACATTCATGAAAAAATGTTCCCGCTCTCGCTTCCGCCTATGTTGGGACCGGTCTTTAGGCAACCACTCAACTCTCCGTGGCACGCCACACCCCTATAATGATGCATCTTGGGAGATACAGCATAAGGCTTTACAGATTTTAACTACGCCACAATATTTATCTTTCTTTTTACGCGTGATCACGCACACATTTCGTGTTTTTTCTTCATGCCTTTTTATTTATAAGTCTTAGGGGAGGGCTCGTATGAAAAACGCTTTGTAAAAAACAAAAACAGTGAATTCACCTCTCTATTTTATATGGCCAGTTATTTCGAGAGGTTTTGTTTCTGAGTTTGACGCAGGCTGACGCCTAGATCAAGAAAAATGGTAAGATAATACAGTACCTATGTATATTTAGGTACTAAGAGATTGGGGGTGTTTTCTGTTGTCGAATATTTGTTGTGGTTGATATTTCCTCGTCGCTATTTGACACTTAGCCCTATTGAAAAGAAGTAATCATAAAGTGATATTAAAAGGGTATGTTTTCGTAGGGTTTATACGATAAATGATTCAAATGTGAACATCACTATTAGCGTTTAGTAGCTACTAAATTTTTAATACTGTTTATTTAGCATTAAGGAATAGGATATTCTTGTTTAACATTTTGAGTTAAAACAACAGTTGGTGCCAGCTTTCAGTGTATCCAGATGCAGTTGAGTACCAGTAGGCTATCTGACCTCCATCTCTTGGGAGACTGTTGCCAGATTATTTAGTTAATGTCTACCGTAACGATTGTCAAGGACCTTCAAATGACAGCGGAGAAAAAAAGCATGGTTTTGAAAGCACGGATGGGTCTCGGAACCTAATGGATATTCACCCATCCATGTGCCGACTTCAATAAGTATTGCTTAACCTTGAAAGATGAACTTGTGTGGCTGTTATTATTAGGCACTTTTCCTACTTTAGTGTACATACACCGAGTAATAAGTAGTGAATAAACAAGCTAAAAAGTAATACCTCAGTTTGCTTTGACTCTCGCGTCGACTCTGCACTTACCTAATTAGCAGTGCAATACTTAAACAAAACTGTATTTGACTAGAGGAAATATTTGGAATATTGCGGGTAACTTGGAATACTTTGGTATCTAAATCCATATAAACGCCGTGTTTTTTGCTGTAAACATAACGTCATACGATGCACGAAGCCATTAAAAACAGGATGCCATCTTGACATTCCGGCTACCAGCCCCAAACGAACGAGACGCCTGCTTTGAAAACTTATCCGGTAAAAATGCAATCAGTGGTAATAATTTGCTGTAATAATTTAAATCTTTATTGTAATTATTTAAAATACTGAGTGACCTTGTTAGTTTAAGATGTTACTATGATTTTGTAAATATTTCTAGAATTAAAAATGTGACATGCAATTTTAGGTTAGCATGGTGTGTTGTTAATTTGGAATACCGAGAGTGAATATAGTTGGGAGTATTCCATATTTTATGCACATTTTATGAGTTTATTTATTCTGTTTTTTTTTTCTTTTTTTTTTTGAAATGGCAGCTTTTCAAAAATACAAGAAAAGAAAGAGGTGGGAAAAGGAGGAAATGAAAGCTGCTGTTGAGAAAAGAGAATGGGATACTTAAAGGCAGCTAAACAGTTCAACGTTCCCAGGTCAACACTTTTTCGATTTGTAAATGATAAAGACTCTCCGATTGAATCGATAACAAATAAAGTTATTGGTCGAAAGCCAGTTTTTGGTCAAGATATCGAAAACCTGTTGGTGGAGTACGTATTAACTATGGAGAATAAGTTTTATGGGCTGGCCAGAATGGATTTGCGCCGTTTGGCATATCAATTCGCTTTATAAATTACCTAGAGAACTATTACAAAGATAAGAGTTCTATTAGTTTCTAAGAAAAAGTGTTAGCAATTTTCAAAGAAAAAATGTCAATATAATTTGGAATACTATATTCCAAATTACCTGCACCCTAAGTCAAATCAAGTTTTTGGAGTATTTTTAGTTTGATAAGCATTTTGATAAAATATCTGAGTTTTGTTATATTTGATTTTTCTCATTATTAGAGTTTAATAATTTGACAATAATTTAATGTATTTTTTATTGAGCCATCCCGTTTCAAACTAAAAAACCAACTAGTATTCCAAATATGCTGCAGTTCCTCTACTGAAACACAGTATTTTTCTGTCCATACTTTATGTTATATTACTTCTAGTGAGACAGCACGATTGGAGATATCCTTGTAAAGTAAATATTATACTCGTAATTTAAAATGCTAATATTTTTATTAAACGTTAACTTTCTTTAATTAAGTAGTGCGTGAAAAAATTCACAATCACTTCTAATCTTATCAAATTAGATTAATAATTACATTGTTATAAACATTTTTGTGGACATGGGTTTTTGCTAAGCTTTTCATTCCCCGTCTAAAACACTTCACATATTTGCATACCCCAAGATTTGCATTTTAAACTCTGACTACGATATTAAAATAACTACATCCCATCAACTTACTTAACGTTACAACAATGTATTCATATTGTTCATATCATTAATTTTTGCGGTCCAGTGGCGGGTCCGATTCTTGCCGGGGAGGAGTGACGCTGCATTCCCTCGGTGCTCCATGGTCGCTTCTAATGAAGTCTCGTGCGGCCACAAAGCCTCCTCCCTCCCTGTCACTCCCTCTATCCCTCTTAAGAATGTACCCTCTAAAATGTGTGACGTCAATGCGATGGTGTTTTTATGGCATCTATTAAGAGTAAAACTGAATAAATCGACGATTAAAATAAGCTTTCCGGGAGTCCAGCCTTTAATACCGTGTGGACGCTAAGTTTATGCTCCATTTTTATAAAAGATAGATGATGCAAAGTAATTTTCGCTTCACAGCATAACAATTTAAATTCTTATTTATTATAACTACATTTTACGTAGCAATATCCTTACATGGAAACCTTTAAAACTTTTATCGAGTAAAGTAACGCAGGAAAGCAAAACTGTAGTTTTAAAATCAAGCGAAACATCCATTGTCGCTCGTATTTTCTTTTTGAATTATATCTCTGGTAACATTGGAACACTGTACATTTTTATTTTAAGCACGAATATATATCAAAAGATAGAACATGACCGCTCAAATGGTGCACAGATGCGACGAGTCCAACTGATGCCGCCCGGGGAAGTGGGATACAAACATCGTAAAAACTTGTGAATATTGCCAACAATTCGCAAAAACTTGTAGGTAAGTGGGCATTTTTCTCGTTTGTAACATTTCTGCGTAGTTCGCGGAATCGGCCCTCGGCCTATAGTACCCTGTGTGAATAACTAATGAAAGAAAAATGAAGCGCTCAGCGGCCCCACAAGCAAAGTACGCGACCTCTCTGTAGCCGAAGACGATCAAGTATTTTATTTTGCATATTATAGCTTCATAAAGTTTTATTAAGATATTTTGAAAAACCTTTGCTATCTTATAATATTTGGTTATTGAAAAACGGGAGATTAAAGGATTGGTTATGGTATCGTTTTCTAAAGAGATTAGAGAAATAATGGTAGGGGAGCGTGAACTCTTCTGTCTTATCGCGAAATCTGTTAAATCGCTGCTTAATGCATGAGAAAGCGGCAAAGACCGAGTCAGATTCGTGCGTAAGGAGTTCCTAACGTATCGTACTTTTTTTTTTGTATGCATATTCCAAATACAGATATGATTTCTTTTTGTGCCGTACGTTTTGAAGATATAACAACTTTCTATGGAAATTATAAATTCAGATTAAATGGGCTGTGACACATGGTCATACAAATAGATATCATAATAAAAAATATGCAGTATAATGATGAATATAAATCTTGAGGCTTGCAATAGGCACAACCTTTTGTATTCCGATAGGTACCATTATTTTCAGTACCTACTTTCCGTCATCCTTAGTTCAGGTGTAGTGCTATAACCTACAAAGAAATGGCTTGCTCATTAGCCACCTGACGACCAGTCTATATTCCAAATGGCAAGTTTTCGGGTTTACTGCCTCCCTTCGGACCTTTTCAACCCTTCGGAGAACTAATATAGCATCAAATCATTAGCATAAAAATCTATATAAAAGAAGTATTTTTTATGAAATTTTGAACCTCTTTTCAATATCAACTTGATGGCATTTTGTCGTTTAAGTCTCTTGCCAAGAAGTTTCGTATTTGTTGCCGAGTCAAAAGCCTTGGAATAGACGCTAAAATGTTTATCTATACGGAAAATATTCTGTATCAGAAAGTGTTTACGATTTCCAAGTAAGTACTTATTTGACAATGCATTGAATATAAAGGCGGGGAGCAATTTGTAAGTGTTTCGATTTTAAAAGATTGGATTTAAAGTTCTGACTTTCTGACATGTTTTGAGAGAATGTTGCTTCTTCAGAACATAAATATGCATGTTAAGTAAAGCTGTTTAAATATATTAGTAGAATATTTGATTTTTAAGCAAAATATTCGCCGAACATACTAAAACTACTCTTTTGGCCTATCACTAAATCTAGAGCGACATTTAGAGCTGACATATATACTATTGCAGAGGTACTTTTTTCCATGATGTCCTTTTGTTAGGTTTTATATACTAAACTGGATGTACATAATATGCTTATAAATCAAAATTTCAAAAGTAAAAATAACTTATTTTCCATTGACTATAAAAGAAGCAAAATGCTATTTGATACAGTGTAGATCGAAAATTAAATAATGTCGAGAAATAATAACTAATTTTCTTTATAAAAATAACATCTATTAAGTCGTCAATAACACTCCTATTTACGTACGGCGTGTGGAAACTTAGCCATCTGCGATCCACACCAGCGTTGCATGTAAGCTAATGTGTATTATCATTATAATAGTGCGCCATAACACGTTTGTTTCTTAAAACTTTGATACTTACACGTGGGAAAATGCATGTGTTTCAGTATTATATCAAAAAAGTTGGTGAAAAAGGATTTATTTGACTCCGATACTTTTAGAAGTAGGAAGTAAGTTGGCTCGGGTCGGAGGTCATCGATTAGGGTGTTCATGTACTAAAAAAGTGGTCAAGTTCGAGACTGACTTACTCTTGAAGGGTTTGGCCATAGCATTTTTACTAAAAAAAATAGCTTTGTTTTCATTGTTTTTACAAATGACAAAGTTGCTGTCTCAAAAACTGCTGACCATATCTCGTTCAAAATAAATTTTGTTGAAAGTGTTCATTGAGATCTACAGATCTTCATTTTTGTTTAAAAATCGTAAAGAGATTCACAGAATATATCTACCTAGCAAGTTTCAACTGTGTAGTCCTAATAGTGTCAGAATTAAGTGGCTGTGACATACGGACGGTCAGAAAGACCATTAGACGTGAAAAATTTATAAGGGTTACCGTTTTTCGTCATTCAGCAACGGAACCCTAAAAAGAAAATTAATAATCCTTACTAATATTATAAATGCTAAAGTAACTCTGTCTGTCTGTGTGTTACGCAATCACGCCTAAACTTCTGAACCGATTTAAGTGAAATTTGGCACGGACATAGTCTAGAGCCTTAGAAAGGACATAGGCTGCTTTTTAATGCGAAAAAAGGGCTATAAGGGGTTGAAATAGGGGATGAAAGTTTGTATGGAAATTACGTCATTTTTAAAGCTAGAAGCTTATTTTTTAGACTTTTGATTAGCTAGTATTGATTATAACTGTTATAGATGGTCGTCATCTGCCTATCTGACCTGCACTACCCTGTAACTGGGCAACATGACACTCTGTGGCAACTCTGACGTCAGATTTTCTGGCTTCTGAGTACTTCGACAAACGTTTAACTTTTTAAATTGAAACAACTAGCTCTTCAATCTATTTAGACATCAATTTTAACTATTTAATTTGAAGCTATATAGCTTCAAATCGTTATAAAACGTACTTTTCCTGACTAAAACGTGGTTTAATTATTTCAAATTATAGTTTACTTATAGGTAATTTTTCCAAACATTTTGAGAAACAAACACATAACCAAAATTAATCAATCCTCGACAAACTTCCGCTTTCTTCATAAAGCAAGAATATATTTACTGTACGGTCGTCAGCAAATCCTCAGTCGTGTCTTACAAATTGTCGCCGTGCCGCGGGCTACGCGGTGTTATGAAAACTCCGGGCCAGGTAAAGAGAAGCCAACGATTTGTACACCGCTTACACTCTGTATAAACATCTTCATCTGTGATATAGATACCGCTGTATTTTATGTCGCCCTGGTAAGTTTCGAGTTCGTTAGGCAAGGCTGCGGTTTTTTTTTTCTTATTTTTGGTGGAAGTCCATCTAAGTGGCTTGACATGTATTTAGGTTAGTATTTACTGCTTTTATCCTGGTATTCGATTTTCCATTACTGAAACATTGAGGGATGAACATTTTTTTTGTAAGTCCTATATTCGTATTTTTGATGAAGGTCACGTTTTTGATGGATTACGACGGAGATGCGAATGGACACTTCACTATAAGAATGGGTATTGTCCCCGTTATCGGTAAGAGAGTTAGCAATAAAATGATATAGCCGATGGCTATCCTTCACTCAGCGAAATATACTATAAAACAACACAAAAGATTTCGTTAGTTTTCTATCAACAAACTGTGACAGCGTATTATAAATACAACGTTATCGACTCAACCATAATTCACACTTAACACTAATTCCTAAATAGATGTAAGCGCTCTGTAAATATGTGCGCAACAAGTTACTCAAATATAACAAAACCATTTTCAATAACACTTAAAACAACGATAATAATACTGTCACAAGCCACGTGGCTTTAAATACCATCTTAATGATTATCATTGTCGAAACAATTAAGCTAATGGCTTACAAACTGCGTCTCCACTCAATATTTATGTACGTTCATTGGCGAATCTGTGTAAGTAAACAATTATTTTCCCTAATTGCTAGTCCTGTATACCGGTTGCCATTAAACCACTAATGAACATAAACGTAATTGATATTTTCTGACCTCTTATAATATACAAATCGTTAACGTTTCAAACGAAGGTTTAGTAAACGTTTTAATTATTTGAAATGGAAATTATATCTTTACGTATTTTGAGATATTATTTTCTAATAAGTTTGACCGCACAATTGTTATGGTAAAACAGCGAGGAAAATCTGTGTTTTATTGGAAAATATAATATTATCCAATTGTTAACAACGCAATGAGTACCAAATTGGTTTTGTTGTGTTTTTCTTTTATTCATCGGTTAGGTATGAGAAATGACAATTTGGGAATCTTGACTAACAACGCTTTAGTGTAACGGTAGCGAGAAACAAAGTTTAGCAAAGAGGTTCGAACTTTATGGAACTTTTGTATGAAGGCTGGCCACTTCCCAGTCAGCCTGTATTTATTTATTTTTTGAAATGGTTTCGCCCAATTTATACCTACATATTTATTTATATGAAAATGGGAAGCATAGACACAAAAATTTCAAGTGACAAAATGTCTTAAGAGAGTGCTTAAGAGTCAAAGATACTTTAAGGATAACTATTCTTTAAGGTAAGGTATTATATACAAAAGTTTCCCATTATTTAACTATTCTTTCTGTAAAATATAAAAGAAATTTATCTGCGCTTATTTTGAGTCTAATCTTTAAACTTGCTTTTATTCCATTCATAAACAAAGTGAGTATATAGTTTTTTGTATTACACTACTTTTTCTCTCTTCCCATTTATTTAAGTAGCCACACGCAAAATCTATGGCATGTAAGCTGTCTTCGCAGGGCCATTCTGGCTACAGATAAGCAGAACAATAAAAGTAAAATCAGTGTTCGCGTGCCACTGTCTCATACATGACCCTGAGCGACCTACTCGCCCCCATTCTGCTACGCCGCAATGATACCATCTACGATACGCCGTTAGTGATTTGTTGAAGCCTTAATTACAGTTCGTTGGTAGATTAATGATGTTACACGGGATTTTTTATCTCCGATCTAGATATTCGTAAGGGTAGGGTCTGTTATGAGCACAAAGCACGCTGATAATTGCCGCGGTCTGTACAAAGCGGATGTTTGATAAAATATGTTCACGCACGCCCGATACGGCGAACATCGCAGTTCCGGGAGTTTACGCGCAAACGGCCTTAAATATGTCGGGTATAATGCTGCCATACCTTATGTGCACTCTATTCTTATGGTGTGCCAGTTTGCTAGTAGACCGAGTTTTTGAGAAGTTTATCAACCTGCTTATATAGAGTTTAGTTGGTACATTAATGAGCGGTATTTCGCTCGGGTGCCAAATAACATTTTACATTTTTCTCATCAAATATCAAGCAAGCATATCGAAACTTCGTCTCGATATTCGACCAAACTTCTCATACAGTCTGTTCACCTGTTCACTTAAATGTGTAATCTAATTAACTTGCAAGTTGTTAGTTGAACAATTTTCAAGAACATGTAGGTAAGCGCTTCTGTCTTTGTTGGTATATGTACCCTTGTTTACTCATAGAAAATCACTGAACCAGTGCTGATGTCTTTTCCACTTGAAGTAATTACTCTATGAACGTAAAATGGAGAGTAATAATTGCACGGGTTCTCTTAAGGTAGGTGTTATTTGATGTTTGGTATAATCACAAGACACAAAACATGTGCGATTACGTCAATTACTGGACTGTGCTCGAGAACAACAAAATGTGTTCTCTACGTTGCACCTTGGTCCACTCGTTTCATTGAAAGATATCAGCACTGGTTAAGTTTCATATGAAAAACTGTTATCTCCAAACTCCTCCATTCAGAATGACCGCCCGTCATCAAGTTGTACTGTTTTAGCTCGAGAGATGAAACGGCAATGCCCCAACAACACATCAGTCGGTTCATTTGTCTAAAGTATGATCTTAAGGAATCAGAATCCCATTTTCACCATATCTTAGTAAATACTCCATTAACAGTTACATAGTAAGTTAAAAATGATTGCGGTTCACTCTCATTAAAGATGCACTGCCACTATATCTTCAAGATTCCACTTGAACTTTCATGAATGAATAAGAAAGTGGGTAGTGTTTACTTCGCAAGCGATAACTATGCTATTAAGTGCCAGTAGTAGAATTGCTAAAAAGTTTGGTCGGAGTTACGTGAATAGTTCTAATCTCGGAGTCGGGTTGAGTCGAGTCACACGCGACTCTGGGCCACCGTAAACACGACTCGGCTGCACTCTAGAAAGTTCTACGATTACGTACCGTCTTTAGACTAGACTCAACTTTTCCGCCTAATACTAACATTGTGGATTCAAAAAAGTATTCATTCCTTTCTTTACCGACAGTTTATGGTAATGCTCTATAGTTTTGTTTAAAACTGCGCGGTGCTTGTTGGTTAGTACCTCCGTGGTTTCAGGTGTAGCACAATGCCAAGTTTCTGAATCTTTGTTTGGTTAACTGATAATGTTTTTAAAGTTGCAGTTTTTGTAATAGCTTACCCGTAGCTTCTTTATTTAATTTTCTTTGGAGTGCTGTAATACCGAGGTATTTAGTTTTCTTTGTGTTTAATTAGAAATAAAATTTTCTGTTTAGATTTTAATGCTGTGTAAATTTTTTAAACTTTCTAGTATTTGCTTGCTAAATGCTTCTGAAGAATTAAAATTGTGCGTTTATTGCAAAATTTTAGCCTGAATCCCTTACAGCTAAAACGCTCATCAAAATAACATTAAATTGTACCGAAAATCAAGTGTTAAGGAGAAGTGTGAAAGCAATATGGGCCAACGGCAGATAGGTACCGGCCGTCGCCGGCGGGTTCCGGCGCTTATCACGGCGATAACGCCGAACAGCGCCGTACGACCGGCGACCGGCGTATGGACGGTTTAACCCACTTATGTGTTTGTTAATACGAGGATGTGGGTAAGACTTTTGTAGTTACTAGTGTTGTTCTTATTTCAACTCACTGGTAGCAATGAAATTTTTATTTCATGAAATTCGTCTAGATTTACATTCATAATTGTTGATGATTAGATGGAAATAAATAAATGATTACTATGAAAATGCAACGAACGTTTATTGTTAACACTAGGTTACAAGCTTACGTGTCATAGAGAGATTACCGATAGACACAGAGTTATAAATATTGCCAACTTATAAATAAGGTTGCGTTCTTTTTTGCCAATACTCGCCACAGAACGCAAATCCAATTTACTAATACAGAACAAATGTTTTTCATAAGTAGTACCTTTAGTCAAGTTATCAGATACCATGAAGTTTGCTAACGTGCAGCCTGTGCCCAAAAAGGGCAGTCGTGCCGACCCGGTCTACTACAGGCCTATCTCAGTCACGTCCATACTCTGTAAGAGTATGGAGCGTGTACTCAATAGCAAGCTTCTGACATATCTAGAAGCCAACGACATCCTCAGTGACCGACAATACGGCTTTCGCATAAACCGATCAACTCGGGATCATCTATCGTATGCCATTCACATCTGAAGTGAGGCCATTGAGAGGCACGGGGTAGCACTTGCTGTTTCCCTTGACATCTCCAAGGCCTTTGATAGGGTCTGACATGATAGCCTTATTGCTAAGCTTTCTTTTTTTTTGGTTTACCCGCTCAACTTTGCAGCTAAGATCCAGGCGTGTCTCTTCTTCGCAAAAAGGAGCCAATTTTCTTTCTGCGATGTAACCGTGCCGATAACCGATCATATTGAGCTTCTAGGGGTAACACTAACTTCCACCCTCAATTTTGGTCCATTTATCGAGGCTAAGGCTCAAGTAGCAGCAAAAATGTTGGGAATCTTAGCAAAGGTGAGACGGTACTTCGCACCGAAACAGATGCTCAAACTGTATCAAGCGCAGGTTCGGTCGTGTATGGAGTACTGCTCTCATCTTTGGGACGGATTTGCCAAATACCAACTGGACGCGCTTGAGCCTATCGAGAAACGGGCCAAGAGACTCATTGGCAACAATTCACTGGTTAAATCAGAGCTCAAGAGTATTGAACATCGACGACGTTTTGCAAGTCTATCGGCTTTTATCGGTTGCATTTCTGCTTAATACCGCCAAGCCCGTTCCATCATCGGACTACAAGACAAATGACGATGCGCCATCGTTACATGTGGATATCCCACCCATACGAACAAAACGTTTTGGTCATACTTTCATTGTGCGTACGGCTAAAGAAAGGAATTCCCTGCCGGAGTCTGTGTTTCCAGATCGCTATAACCTGGGAGTCTTTAAGTCAAGAGTGAATAGGTTACTTCTAGGCAAGCGTGCTCCATCTTCGACCAAATCATCAATTACCATCAGGTGAGATGGTGGTCAAATGCGAGCCTATTCTGAATAAAAAAAATTATACAACCACTTACAAATTTAAATTTAACTTTAGAATGAACAATATTTTCTCTAAGAAAATGTAAACGAATATCTAATGTTTAGTTTTTGATTTAAAACAGTTTGTTGATTCCAGTCTTATTGCACTTTGGTTGTCACAGAGCTCGGCCTGCAGTTGCCTCAGCCACAGTGCCTCCTGGGTCGCTGTCGCCATCACCATGTACTCGGCCTCCGCCGTAGAGAGTGCCACAGTTTGCTGTTTACACGAATTTCAAGATAAACAAGTATTCTGAAACAGAAAAATGAAACCCGTGCACGGCCGTCTATCCACTGGATCACTCGCCCAGTCAGCATCACAGTATCCAGTTATTTCCTTTGAGTCATCTTTGACATAGCATAGCTTTAGGCTCTTGGTTCCTTGAAGATACCTTATAATCCTTTTTCAACCGACGACCAAAAGAGGAGGTTATCAATTCGACGCGTATATTTTTTTTAGTTTTTTTTTTTATGTATGATCACCGATTACTCGAAGACGGCTGAACCGATTTGGAGAATTCTTTTTCAATTCAAACAAATTCTAAAGGGTATACTTTGAAATTGGTCCCATTGTCACCAGGTCAGGATCTGATGATGGGATCCTGGAGAAATCGAGGGAACTCTTGAAATATTATAGGTACACCTATGGCGTTTTGGGTATTTCTTATAGTAACTTGTGCAGTTGCTCTCAAAGAGTACCATTTGGGGATATGGAACTGATGATGAAGACCACAGATGGCCGCCGAACCTTCTCAACAATAAGTATTTCGTGGATTGCGATTCGATTACTTGAATATGGATGTTAAGCACTTTATGTTCGTCACAATGCATACGGTGATGTAGAGCTGATGGTGAAGTACCAGGAGAACTCCTCAACAATTAACGGCCCAGCATTGGGAAAAGCAATATTTTGTAAAAGGTTATAAGTAGTTGACATTTAGGCTCTTTTAACTAGGTAAATTAAAAATCAAACAACTAAAAAGAGTGAAATAAAAACTTTTTACCAGAAAATTAAACCGACTCCTAAAAACACTGCAAAGTGAAAAATAACTTTAATTTCGGAAGTTGGTGCCAAAAACGAAAATACAAAACTAAAGACACCGACTACCGAAATTAAAGTTATTTTTCACTTTGCAGTGTTTTTGGGAGTCGGTTTAATTTTTTGGTAAAAAGTTTTTTATTCCAAACCGTTCATTTCCTGGATTATTACAGCACTAACTCAATTTGTTAACTGCATAGGTAATATCAGGTCTCGTAACATGTGCCAGATATATCAGACATTCCACTGCTTCCCTGTATGGGATATTTTGATTTCCATCTTCAGGAATTTTTTTTTAATTTTTTATTCGCCTCTATCGGCGTACAAACTGGTTTGCATTCAGACATATTAAAGCAGTCCAATACCTAGTATTGGACCGCTTTAATATGTCCGCGTTAATGTACATTTCTTGATCTAACATAATCATACCTGCCTCTCGGTTTCTATTTATGTTTACTATCCTTGATTTCACCTAAGTCTTTCATACCGCATTATTTTTTTAATTTGTTTGTAATCTCTGTAGCTCTATCCTTATTATTTGTGAATGACAAAAGATCATCCACCCACACTGCAATGAATACAATTGTCGACTCATTTACTAAATAATAAACAGGGATCCACATGTGATCTTTGTAAGTCAATCTTCAATAAAACATTATTTAATATAAGATTCCACTACCTGCTAGCTTGTGTGAGCCCATAAATTTATTTATTTAAAATTGTGATCATTCTCTTTGTGGTACTCTCTCTCTGTGACATGTATGTATATCTCAGTATCTATGTCACCCTAAAGAAAAGCACTTATAGCATCCATCTGGAACATTTCTAAATCATGCTTCGCAGCCAGCGAAAGTAAGAATCAAACAGATGTATATCAAACAACAGGAGCATATGTCTCATCATAGTCACTTCCTTTTCTCTGAGCATACCCTTTGATCACCAATCTGGCTTTAAAACGGATAATCTCACCTTTTACAGGTAGTACAAGTAATAGGACCTTTATACACTGAAAATGGCTGAACTCCCTCAGCACACTCTTGCTCTTATCACAGCTTGTTAACATCTGAAAAATTCAGGTGACCCATGCGTCTATGCCACAGGACAAAATCATTCACGTTATCTGAATAAAACAGGTTAGAAAATACCTCTTTGTGGGTGTTTAATAAATATAAATTGTTTACTAGTGTGGCTAAAAAACTTGCCATTTCAGCCATTTTTAACCGACTTCAAAAAAAGGAGGTTTACAATTCGTCTTGAACTTTTTTTTTTTTTTTTTTCACCATAGCACTGACTGACAGGAGGTTTGCAGCTAGCTTAGGTATGTATAAAACTTGTTTTACCTAAATTTTACTTTCTTTGTTACCATTTAGCATTGAATTGACATTTTGCCATACTTTCCATAGGTAGTGGTGTCTTACTAATAACAGTTGTAGTGGGTATCGGAGGACTTGTAACATCATACATCCAGTCTCGTCTATTCGTCATAAGCATGGAGGCACCATATATCACAGGAGTGGATTCATTGTATGAGGAGATGCTGAAAAAGCTGCAACAAAACCTTTATTTCCTTCTGTATTTTCTACATTCTTCTTTCTCGGAGCACGACAATTCTTAGCAAAGTGTTTATGCTTGTTACAATTATAATATCGGGGTCCTTTGTAGACCATGGTTGAATCATGTTGATTTCTATGAATGACCTTTTTCCTTGTGAAGAATGCTGAGTTATCTGAGCATTGAACTTCCTGCAGGAGTTAAGATTTAATAGAATCAGCACATATCTTGATGCCAGAGCTCTCCAGTCCCATGTTCATGGTCTTATATGCTTCAGGGAGGCCGGCTAACATCAGTGTACCGAGCCATTCATCATCAATGTTAAACTTAATATTCCTAAGGTGGGCGTCGACATTATTTTATGTACATACTCATCTACGCTTCGAGAAGATTCTAGTGTAGTTGTGATCAAGTGTCTCAACAAGGCTACTCTCATGTACAACCCGTTGTCATCAAAAGCCTGTTACAAACTCTCTCAGATTTCTTTACAAGTAGTTGCATTCTGAACATGTACGTAAATACCCCATCATTTACGTACATGTACAGAATGCAACAACTCCAGTAATAAAATCAACTTAGATTTAGCCTTAGTTTCTTTCTTTTGGTCTGTATTGGTGCCTGTGACACAACTCCGTTGAGTTCGAAATATGCTTGGACTGCAAACTTCCAACTGGCATAGTTATCTCTTCCAACTAATCTGTCGATATGGAATAGATTCGACATCTTCTAATTTGTGATTTTTCACCGAGTACGCCGCCCCGGTTAACCTCAAAATGTATGACGGACAAAACATGCTGGTAATCGTAGTTTCACTGCGTTTACTTTTTCTTTTATTTCCACAAGTAGCACGCTTTGCTACCATGTTGATAATTATGTGGAAATAAATAAACAATTACTATGAAAATGTAACGAACGTTTATTGTTAACACAAGGTTACAAGCTTACGCGCCATAGAGAGATTACCCATAGACACACAGTTATAAATATTGCCAACTTATAAATATGGTTGCGTTCTTATTTGCCAACAGAAATATTCAATTTCATGATTTCAATTCATTTCGTAACTGTTAACTTGGGAATAAAACAATGAATTCTACAATTGATATTCATAATATGCTAAACTCTTGGATATATTTTTTCAATTTTCATTTGCGAAAAATTAATCATATGCCAGCGAAGTCAATAATTATATAAGGGCAAAAATAATTCTTTCTCACTACGGAGTATGTTCTACCCATGACTTAACTTGTATCTAAATCCAGTCAGGCATTAAGAAGTGAAGAGGTAGACATACAGACCTACTTTTAAATTGATAATAAATTAGCTGCTTCCCGCGAGTTTGCGCGTGGAAATGTTGATAAATCTTTCCCACTACAATATACCTTTGTGCAAGATTTCATCCAAACCTTACACAAAGGTTTTATTCAGGTATATATATATTATATATATATATATATATTTCAGATATTTTGACATGATTAAGTGTATAACATCCATATATCCATCCATACATCTAAACTATAGCATTTATGATAAAACTAAGTACAGTATAAGGATTAATCTTCCAGATTAATAAATAATTAAATTTAAAAGGAATGACTTTATATATAGCTCATTGTTTAATGATTTCCAAAAGTATGATAAAACTTTACTCCTGTACAGATTATTATTTTGAATAGGGGAATAAGAACTTTCATAAATCAACTTGATTATCTGATAAGCGTGCTATGATGATGCTCAGTGCCAGAGCTACTGAACCGGCCACGAACTCGTTTATATTAACACAGTATCAACATAGTCCCCTTTGGCGACACCGTCTTATCTACTAATCTTGTTAAAGAACATTGATCCCCTTTTTATAAGGCGATCGAGTAGAAACCAAGATAACTGCGCTTATTTCCCAAATTAGTTTCCAACTACGATGTTATCGAAACTTGTATACGTCTCGATTGGCCCAATCTGCGTAATATTACACAAGTTCTTGATTAAATTTAATAAAACCAAGACGGTTACCTAATTGCGCGGGAGAAGTTTCATTAACGAGTGTTCGATTCGCACTGTTCCGGCAGATCCGATCGATCTGTCGTGTCGTATCTACGCCCCTTCGGATCGCCTGGACGCGGGGCTATTACGTGTCTTACTTCCGACCAACTGAGATTGCGTTGCTTACTATTGAAATTTTAAACTAAAAGTTTTTGCATATTTTGCGGAGTAGTTTCGATTTATATTTTACATTGCGATTTGGGATTAAAGTTGGAGTTTTGTACGTATTTTGCCCGTTATTGGTGAATGAGGTTTTAGTGTTTAATTGGTCCTTGGTTAGATATACTATACAGTATAGATATACTCTTTATTGTACCTACACCATAAAAGAATTAAATAAGAAATTAAAAAAACTACAAAGGGCGGTCTTATCGCTAAAAGCGATCTCTGAATTACGATTAAATTACTACTCTACTACCACATACCTGGGACATTTTGTCTTTATTAGATGTATTCTATGTGTTTGTGAATAGTGTGAATACTAACACATACCTACAAAGTATACTACTACCCCCCCCCCCCCCCCACTATACAAACGGACCTAAATCGTAAAACATTACAAAATACTATCTGAACGCGGCCTTACAAGAAAACTCAAGAACTTTCAACTTTTTAATCAATCAAAAGCACCTATTTCCATCACGTCATCCTCCTAAAAGTCTTTCAACAATCGCAATTTACGTAATAGCCTCTCAGAATTTTAATTCTAGGTACATCACATCGAGCGAATCGTACGATTGAATAATTTTGAAACGTGCGAAATGAAATCGAGGAAGGTAGCAGGGTAGCGGCAACCAGCAACCGGCAACCGTCAACTGGCAACTCAGCTAGTAGGTACTCCCCCTTAATGAGATTTATAAACGTGGTAGATTTCACGATTACCCAACGAAGTAAGATTTGATTCTCTTAAGTTATCCCTAAAATGGCGCCAAGAATCACTACTGTTTTAATTAGAAAAGGCGTTGATGATTTTTGAAGATTTTTCTGCCTATTGACTTTTAGAGTACGTTTTAATTTCCAATTAAGTTAACGAAATTGATTTATTTGTGAAATGAAGGTGATATTGAGAAAATGAACGCTGTATATGCTAGGGTAGAGTCAGATTAATATGAGAAATAATAATTAAACTAAACGGTATATGTTCTAAACTAAACCGACTAAACACTTTACAAATAACACCAATATTAATATTAACAATGTTAGTTTAAACGATAACAGTGTTTTGGATAATTCTATCGTGTTAACAGCAGTTGAAAACATGCCGTGTTGCACATAGCCTCGTTAACTGTAGTCAGAAACTTAACATGAGCGCGGAATATCGGCGGTTGTTGCTTATTAAACTTCGTTTTACCTTGAAATTATACCGCGTTTGTGCATCTTGCGGTACAGGGCTCCTCTGTATACTGTGGTATTTTGATAGCGAACTGATTGTAACGAGGTATTCATTAAAACTTGTAACGTTTTGATGATACTGTGTGTTGTAAGGCTGTGGACTTGGAACGATTTTTGAGTGTAAGCGGATTTAATTTCAGTCTGTTTTCTTCAATAAGAATCATTCCCGCTTTATTGTTTGTTAATAAAATAACTTAAATACGCCATGTCTACATAAGTCAGGAAACAAATGAATTTGCTTAGTTGCCGGAACAATGTTCCGCTATTTCCAACAAAACAACAAAATTGGCGCAAACAATTTTTGATGAATGTATTTATTAACATAATTGTACCAACAACTGCCACCACAAGGTAACAAGCGACATAAATATTCACTGAGCTGTGGTATTTCACTGACAAAACGACATAATTATTTAGTAAAAACACATAAAATTTGAATTGCAGTCGTTAGTTGCATTATTTTAAATTCAAAAGCTTTATTATACATGACACACGCTCGTACGGTTTGTAAATGATGCAATTACAGCCACCAATATGTTGTTTGTTTGATTTGTTAATTTGTATGGGAAAAAGTGTTGTATGCGGACACAATGTATCATTGATTTTGTGTTAATTATCACGTTTAATTGCATTTATTGTCTTTTTGTTTGGACACCGTGATTTAATGCGAGGTTTAGTTACATCATTTAATGTCCTATAAAAAGTTAGTTTCATTTTACATGTACAAAATTATACCTGTATTATTAAGTCCATTATTTATGCTTTGAATATAGTGTGTCATGTGTTTCTCCCCCTAGCGTTGCCTTGGTATTTATCAAAGGAAGTAGTTCCGCGCTCATTAGCAAGCGGACGACAAATTCTTTCGTTCATAATCTGACACTGGCTTATATTTTATGAATATGTTCTTACCTTCAAATGTAACTTTTTTATTAATCGTTGCCCACAGAAGAAAGTTCCACTGTTCTCTTTAAAAAAATAAAGCCAAATCTGGAATAACTATGTATAGGCTATTCAAGTATTGGTTTCTTTCGGGAAAGGATCCCTTGTCATGCATTATAGAAGTTAATTGTTTAGTCACTGCGCCAATTGTGTCGTCAAAATCTCTAGCTCACAATACAATATACAAAATCTTTAAAGCAAAATCGTACACAACGAACTCCTTGCAACAGATTATCCACATTTCCCACAAGACTCTTCAGTTGTAGAAACAACTCTATTCTAAAGACCCGACAGTTATTTCGACTACCTGTTATACCGAATAAAAATCAAGTCAAAACTAAACCAAAAAGAGCAATATTGAAATAAAATCGAGGGAAACAAAATGTGCAATCGAAACACAACAGCAAATCGGAACTAATGAAGCGTATTTTATCAATTATAGTTATGAAACGTTGAACGAACCGCTGATGAAAAAAAACGCCCGGCCGGTAGCACCGGCGGGGGTGAAACGGGAAATAAAAAGTATTAATTTAATAGAAACTTCTCTTCATTAGTTTCAGTCGTGTGGTTGAATGGGCAAACAAATAAAAACGTTTGATCTCGCCAGTTATGCAGTTGAACGATATTCGAATCATTACAAACGGATCGGTCGCGATCTGTTATACTTGCGGTCTGTATGCATTGCTACGATTTTTATTATTTTGTATGATTCGTATGTTTGTGATTGAGTTCCTTTGATAAGGTTTAGAATGTAGTCGAAAAGTTGTTAATTAATTCTATGATTGTTTTGTAAATGTTATACGGCTTTAAATCTCATTTTTACCAAATCAACAGTTCCGAGCATTTTCTTGCTGAGTTTTCCTGATAATAAAAATATGAAAAATATTTTCTAATCATTTCCACAACATGAATTACGAAAACATAATGAGACGTTTCAATTTGTACTAGTCAGAACGACAAATCAATATTGACTCAATCCCGAGCTTCATTCAAATTAGTATTTGGTCCCTGGATTTTATCTCTCTTATTATTTCAAACAAACAATCTAAGTACTTATCTGGTATAAAAACACCGGGTGTTTCTGAAATGCAAATATAGTACGATTTCATCTAAAATTGTTTGACCAAAATCGGTGAATACAGAATATTGTACGAGTTCACAGCTCAACATTTTTGCTGTTTTCAGCTCATGTGTGTTGTACGTACAGGTGGGATTATTAAGTGGAATTACGTGATCGGATTGATAAGAGGATGTAGTTAATTAATATTTACAGTTTTGTTCAATTTTTGTATGTTTTAATGTAAATAACTAATAGTAAATACTAATTATTTAATGGTCTCGTGCTTCGGAATGCAATAATCATTCATTATTTATACATGTTTGACAGTCAAACCATCTGACACTGACATCTCAACCTGACACCTCATCTGTCTTGCCAAGTGGTATCATATTACCTAGCTAATGAGTTGTGGAGGTCAGAAGGCAGTCGTTTTATGTAAAACACTAGTTCTCAGCTGCACCAGATTAGACTGAAAGCCAAACCAGACATAGTTGGAAAAAGGCTAAGTAGATGTTCGCAAATAAATTAATTTTATTTTTATTTTTGCGTCTTTTTGTTACATCCTCAGATAGAAACTCTTTTCATTTTGGAACGGTCAATTTGATATCAATATACACCAACGAAATAAGGTAGGTAACTAACTAAACCAAAAATATGCTACTCTATAATTTTAATTAACTTAGCACATAATCCTAATAATATTTTTTTAATATAAATGGGATATTAGTATGCCCGTTTTTGTATTACACAAAAATGGTGATGGGTAAAACGAACTCGAAAAAGGATACACTATACATAAGGATATACTTATTATGCCGAGCAAATGTACGAAATTTCCACACGAACGAAGTCGCGGAAAGCAACTAGTTACATATAAAGTAGTATCAATGTTAATAAACTCGAGGTATTTTCCTACATATACTTTCAGTTCACAGAAGCTAAATAATAGGTACACAAATAAAATACCTAGTTTAGTTCTATACGTTGTAAGTTAAATACAAATTTCAGTTAGTCGTGACCTGCGTTACTAATAAAATCGTATATCTAGTAGTAAAACCTTTTTAAGGTAAACGTTTTGAGATAAACTACGTACCGTAAGTAATGGAGATGAGGAGAATTTATTCTGTCTATCGCATTTTTTAAGTTCTGCCTACCTAGTAAATGTGCCTACGTTTTTATGGAGTAGATGGAAATTTCGCTCTAAATGAGGTACGGACTACGGGTACGTGTTTTTGAGTGGGATAGCAGATGACTGTTCGGGCTCGTCATTCATTCCATTTTTTACGACATTTCTTTTACAGAACAGATGACTTTCTGTTTCTGCTGAAAACATTTTTCAGGTCTAATTTGAATTTTTCGTTTATTTTAAGTTTTCTCACTTGAAAAATTACAGTGTATTTTTTTCGATTGCTAACTAAAAAGCTGTTGTTTCAGCAAGGAATTTTGCTTGCCTCTCAATACCAAACATTACGACTGAAGCAAACCTTAAAACCTAACACAATTTGCGTCTATTTCGATCCTCCCGGTGTGCACTAATAAGCCGAGGCTGGCTCACGTCTGCGACCACTCGACGCGACTCGAGTGGCCCACCGCGTTCGTTAGCGGCCGTGTGACGAGGCCCTGTGTCCCTCTCCTAGCCTCTTTTCATTAGGAAGTAATTCCAAGTACCTGCCACTCTTCCACCTCATTCCTCCACGTTTGTGAGCAGAGAGTGCTTCTGGCCGCTGAATCAGGTGACGCTTTTGTCACTAGATTAAAGAGAACTCGCTTTCTTGGCGCGGCGGTATTTTTCATGAGCTATTTTTGGTATTATGGTCTTGGCTAAGCGGAATTGTTGGGTTAGGCACTGTTTATTGTATGTTGGAAGGTTTTTATTTAACGCAAAGAACAATGTCAGTTTTCGGCTTTCACAGCTTCTAAATGTGAAATCGTGCGGACACATAGTGTTTGTGAAGATTGTAGGTAAATATAAAATTAAGAATTAATATGATACTCGTATTACTTAGTATCTCTCGAGGACTTTTCCAAAACAAAATCATTGTAATTAAATATAACTGAGAAGAAGCAATACAAATAAACAATGCTACCATCATTCTTAAATGACATGCCTGTAAATGTTATTAAAAAATTAACTCCAAAGAACTGCTGTAAAGTGCTAAAAAAACACTTTCTAGAAAGTACTACGATCTAGAAGGTGTTTCGATGCATAGTTAAAGTATTACTTTTAATGATGTATGTATGTGTGGTGTGGCATCAAGTTGCCGCGGCTAGCATACCACAGATAAACCCTCGATGGTTTAGGTGGTATGTTTATATTTCTTAAAAATGTACTCGCATGTTTTAAATAATAAACGATAAAAAAAATAACATGTCGTGTATTGCTATAAGACCACATATCGATTATTTTAATTAATTTAACTCAAATTATTATTTTTAATGCAACATAAAACATCTTTTTACTTCAATAATAAGTTAATCGTATCAACTGTGGAAACATTATTTATTTTTCAATCATAGTTTTTAATTTACTGAATTTATTGAACTAGATAACTTAATGAAAGAGTCCTAAAATGACAACCCGTAGGTCGTAGACAAGTCGTAGGTACGACAGTACCTACGACTCTAAAAAAGAAATTAACTGATTGACTGAACTTGTTTATGTGTAATCTAGTGGTTTACTTATAAAAAATCTAATACAATGTCGATAGATCCGTGGGAAAGCATATTTTGTATATATTTTGATAATTTAATTGATTATAATAGTTTTAATAGTTATAGGAAGGAGGACCCATGTGCACGCGAGAAATGGAAAAGAGATGAGAGGAGAGAGACGCGAGGTTTTTGCCCAAGAGTGGAACAGAGCAAGCTAATAAAAAATATTAAAATTGTTTAAATTTGAGATTGGGAGAGGGGCAGTCAGACAGTTTCTACTATTGTAATTGTAAAGTAGATACATGTTATAGAATATGTTAACTTCCGTTATCAACTTAAGACCTGTCATTTTCTGTACATAAGAAGCGATGTAATGCGGCAATCAGCCTGTTTCTCTGACTACTGTGGAATAAACACCTTAGATTCAAGTTAAGTATCTTTATTTTGTGAAACCTTTTGTAAACTCTGCTACCTACATATTTGTTGTTAAATTATATTTTAATATAACTTTGTTTTATGTGATTTCAACGCCGACGGCGATAATGCGTCGACATGCACTAACATTGTTTTTTATTAAAATTTGTAACTTATATGTTTACATTAAAAAGACTCAAAATATGTTTAAATTTGATGAGCAATAAAGTTTTCATATTTATTTAAATATGCATTAGTTTTCAAAACTAACATGAACAAATGCAATCATAGGCATCTACGTATGTTTATAAAATATAATAAAACTGCAAACATTTGCAAATGCATAAAAAGTGTGCGTGCCACACATATAGAATTCAGGTAACACCGTGTTTCATACAATAACGTACGAATGAAAACCTGAGCCGTCAGTTCTGATGTCACTAACGGTGTGTAAAAGAAATTTGGTAATGCACTTCTTATCTTAGACATTACTCTTACTACATGTTTAGGGCGAAAATAAGAAGTTTTCAAGAATGAGAGCATTTTAAAAGTTTAAAACTCGGCATTAGCCTACATAAACCCTATATAAATTCAGCACTTGATGAATTACTGAAGGTAAATCGTAGATGAAGTTAAACCCAGTCTAGTCAATTCTATTTAGGAGACAATGAACAAAACTGGATGTATTTGTTGTAGGGGCATCCACACGCTCCACTTACGCCACTATTATCCGTTGTCGCAAATTGAACCGAGGACTTAGCCGGCACACTCGGCGTACTCGGGGCCTAATCGCAAAAGGCTCTATATGAGAGAAAACTTAATCCCAACAATTACACTAATGATTACATAACACTGGGGACGCAAAGTATAAACAAAAGCATCTAGTGTCGCGCCACTGACCTCGCGCCTAGAGGACGACTATTAAGTAGGGTCGGTTCACTTAAAACGACCTCCGGGATTTGAAACCCCGATTTACTGGACATAGAATGAGCAATAAAAATATAATTACATTGTTTTACTCCGAATTAACGAATAATGTAAGGAAAAAAGGCGAGTAAATTACGTATTTAGGATAGAAAATCGGTACTAAATTACACTTTTGGGAGCATTATAACAAAATAGCGTATTATTTAAAACACACCGAAGCGACAGTTTTGGGCATTTCGAGGTAGTTATTTATTGTGATACTCAACAAACCTATTAGATTTATTACAGGATATATTATGTACATGTTTGTTTGGTAGTTTATTGAGCTTTGAATATAAATCGTTTTCATATTTCTGTCGTTGATATGTGGGTCGTTCAAACAATTAAAGCTATTATTCCACGTGGCATAATGTATATTGATATTTTAATTAACGGCTGTGTGTAGGCTGTATGTCGGTCAGTATGGTGAACACAAAACCTTCACGGTCTGCATAAAACTTGCTTGAATATTTACGCAAAAAGCGTATCGTGGGATCAATCGGTGTTTATCGTCGGACGCGATCTGTAGCGCGTGTGTAGCGCTCGGAGCGCGCGTACTATCGCGCTCGGCGATCGCGAAGCGAACGATATTAGTACCATTCGTCTTTGTCGTACCGTTACCTAATTTGAATAATCGTTGGTGAGAATGTAGAGTGATTTGCCGCAGCGCGCTACTGCTCTCAGAGAACTTCAAGCACTACTAATGCCTTTAAGATTCATGTACGTTCCATCTGAATTTAAAAACAACGACAGAATTTGCTCCACATTAAAAGATATTATGAGGTAAAATGAAAAAAAGATATCCGACCATTACAAAGGGAGGAAGGAAAAAAATTGCTAAGTGAGAATTTTCTCATTACGCCACAAATCAACTGTTAAAACAAATATTTAAAAAGAGAAAGGAATCCGTGGACTACAAAACGCTCCTCACCCTGGCTACTGGCAAATGCGAAATCCGATTTAATTTATTTTTATCGCGGGGCTTTATAATTTCATTTTCGCACTTTCCATTTGGAGAGGAGGCCGCGCGCGGACTGCCGCTCTATCCGAATGAGATCTCCACGAAATCAGGTACAAAAGAACGATAATGAACGCTCACTGCTTGCTACGTAATCTAAATTATTAAACGAGTCGAAATTCTTACTTGGCAGCGAAAGAAGTCTACTTTATCTCGAGCAACGGGAGATGTTTAATAAAATTAAAATGTCAGAGTTGGCCCTTCTAGATGTTTACTGTAGCTCTGCAACTGTATTTTGATTCAGACCATTCTCATCTAAGGAAAACGCTTTAATCATCTGCCAGTTATTATTCGCTTTATAAGGAAAGTTTTAACAATAAGTTTTAAAATAAGTTTAACAATAAATAAATAATTACTAGTTTTTAAGTTTTAAATGTATAGTATATTATAGAGACTCATCGATCCCACAGTCAAACCACTACCACGGTTTTGTGGGGCTTAGTTTATAAGTTATTTGTAATTAATGTTTATAAATAAATAATAAAAAATAAGTCAGTCAATTTGTAATGAATAACTGAGAGTATCAGTGGACACTTGGAATGTACTCGTAAATAAAGGAAGTCCAGAAGTTGTATTCACAATTCGTTATACAACGTGTAATTTAAAGGGTATATACATACCAAGTGCATGACTTCTTTGGTTGATAACAAACGATATGGCAAGGGTTTTGTAATCCTAAGTCTACGTATGTAGAACTTATTACAAATTCCAATACACTGATACCAGAGACCGAATTTTTCAAATTAAGAAGAACGAAAAGAATTATCGTGTTATTAGCAAGTGACGTGGAAAGTTATTGACCCTCGTAGTGCTGTGATACGTTTGTTATTGCTGGTATTCAAGAAACAAATGAAACCAATAATTTGGGGTCAATTCTGTGAGTCACTTATTTTGAGCTGAAACATTGCATAGACTCCATACCATATGTTGTCTTCAGTCCTTTTTGATAGATATGGGGTTTCCGTTACACGTTGTAGTTGTGACGTAAGATCACTGAAATCACTTTAACTGCTAACATTGGATTGAGTTGAACGTTAAAGCTCAAACTGTGTCGTAAGAGTGCATTTATTTACGTTGTGTCTCGATGTTTATTCGATTGTTGTGTCTGTCCAATTGGGACGAAAATATCAGGCGGCCTGTCTCGGGGAGTTAGAGATACGGAGCACCTCGGGTGCGGCGTGCTGGTGCTAGGTAGCAGTAGGCGGCCCGTCACTCCATGTCGAGCAGTGCATCGGGCGGGACGCGCCAAACTTTCCGCCGTTTCCCGAAATACACGGTAACACGAGCCCCGCCTCACCGGCGCCGCTGTTCGATTCCATCCTCTGCACTAACTCTATTTTTCGACTTCCTTTTCCCTGCCTTCGTACGACTGACTTGTATTAACTTCATAACTTGTTAAACACAACTTTAAGAAATATGAGATAAGTAAGTAAGAGAGCCTTGAAGAGATTCGAAAGAAATGTTTCAGGCAGATGATACCGACATGACGAGCCGGGGTTCACTTAGGTTTTTTGTTGGCTGCATATCGTATTACTACTAGGGCCAACAACCCAAAATATTCGGTATTTTATTTAGTAATAAGAAAGGTCGTACTATACTGGTGGATGATGGCTGAGCCATTCTGCAAAACGTAAGCCGAATAGAGTGGATGTCTTCCGAAATAACCGTTTCGGTAATCACGAATTGTCACACCAGTGAACTGAGCAGTAATTAGGCAAATGCAGCATGTAACGCGAACTCGGCGGGGGCCGCGCCGCGCTCCGTCGTATTGTTCACCGTAATTATTATATAACCGTACTTTTACTACACAATTAAAATTTAAGCGTTCCTAAAATTGTACGGAAGATTGTACGGTACTGTATTTCATCTCGATGGAGCGTGGCGAGCACCCTAAAAGGTTGTTTCTAAAATCAGAAGTAAATGTTACGACCGAATATAAATATTACGGAAAGAGGAGCAAATATTTGCCTTAATATCAGTTCCGAGTAAACCTAGGTAAAACATAAAGCCATTAGAGAATGAAACCCGATGCTGGCTACAAAATAGAGTGAATTAAGTTTACTATTGTCGAGGCAGCGGAATATGAAAAAGCAGCGTTTTGTTAAGACGAATACCACAGAAAGGTTAAAATGTTCTCGTCTGCAAGTTTACCGGCGCACTCAGAGTTTATAAAGCACCTTATTCGAAATAACAACGCGAACCGCCGCGGATGTCTAACTTAAATAAGATTTAATATTCCTATCCGGCAGGAAACTTCTTGAAGAAGCGTGTGTAATCAAAATCTGCACTGGGAAACTTTCCACGGGAATCTCCGAGCAATTGCAGAACCGGCTCGCCGGTAAAAAACTGAAATGAACTTGTCGCTTAAAACTAATTTCATTCCAAACTTTCGTCTTAGAATAGTTTTTTTATCATGTTTCGCGCTTTTTCCGTCCTAACTTGTGCACAGTTTAAAAATCAATTTCTTAGAACTCGCCAAAAGGGCAAGTTGCTTGGTGTTTACTCCAGCCCGCCGACGACGGGCCGATGTGAACGAAAACTTAAACCTCTTCGCGTTCGCTACCAGAGAAATTTCTTTTTGAAATTAACCAACTTTTGGAAAAATATTTGCAAACAAGTTTCCTCTACACAAAACGAGTCTACCCTCACGAAATCTTTTCACAGGTTACACGAAGAATATTAAAAACAAAACTTTTTTTTAAATAAAAAGTAAAATTTTCGTTCATCTTATATTTTTTATTGAAGTTTCTGTAGCGTGACGTTTCGTCCCTATATTTCTGTTTACCGGTCTCTCCCCTATTTCCTATTTATTCTTTGTGTCGTGTTTTCCTTATTATCTACTTACATTTTATTTTGCATGTAGTAGGTACCAAGTCGCGGTGAGGAATCAATGATAGGGTGAATCAATTTGTGATATCAATATTAGTATATAAATTGGGATTACATCGAGGGCTGAAGAGGAGCTAGCGTGGCTCTAGAGAAATTCTTGGAAGACAGAAAAACTATTAAACGTGACTAAGTATATTTGCGACAGAGCGCACGAAGTGGTCCTTGTCCTTCAAGAGCGCAATTAGTCCGCTTTTTGCTGCACTCGAATGCTTTGAGTAATGATTGGACGCTGAGCGCGACCGGCTTGTGGTTGTTTACGCTCGCAACAAACGCTGATTTATTGCCCGGGATGGTTCGACCACTGCCTCCCGCATTTAGCTACATACAATCATAATTATACCACCATTTAATATTAATTTGAGTTGATTTGACACTAGAATCACGATAAGGAATTTGTAACATAAATTATAGAAATGCGCCACAATTCTGCTTTTGATAGTTACAGCGAACGAATTGCAGCAGATACGTACATTTGTGGAAATATATTGTTGTAGGTTCTATGTACGTACAGTGTATGATGCAAATGTGTAGGCGTGGCACAAGAAACTTGGCAGCGAACGCGCGGTCGCGCGATCCTGCAAATCTGCGCGCCATGCTTATCAGCTGTGATTCATACTTGTGTCGTATACACGACAATGTAGGCGTTACGACCCTCCGTGTGTACGAACACTACGTACAAACAGTACGAGAGCATGTGGCGACGCTACTTATTAACTGCGCGCTACCAGACTTTATTTTATTTTGTGGATAAGGACGCTCATACGCCTCCGGGATTCACTGACGCTTTGTCGACGGACGAAAGAATAGTTAATAGTTATATAGGATAGTTATGAAAAATTTTAGGGAATAATTTATCTTTCGGTTAGTAGGAAACTAAGCTCAACTCCAGCGCAAGCAGAGAATGACGGCTTATGTTTAATTCAGAATCGCATTCAGAGGTAGATAAAACGTTGCGGACAATAACGAAATAAAAATGATAACTCGCCAAGTTGTGTGCCAAAATATCGTGGTGCAGTGCTAAACAATACCTGTTCCGCGGTGAAACAATAGAGGACAACAAGATTGCGACGTTAACAACATTTTTTCAGTTGCAGGTCGTTACAAAAATACAGATAAGAGCACACGTGCCGTTTATGGGTGAAGATGTTGAGCGGGAGACGGCACAAAGCGGCTGAGATTTATTGGGCTACCGTAAACGCGCGTAAGAGGAAGTTTGTACGCGGGCGCTCGACGAATCGCAATATTTAACGTTCAACTATTTCCATCAATTTGTTCTATCAAGAAAGGAAAAACTTAAATTGGAGCGATTAAAGCGCGCCGGATCTTGATTGATTTCACAATGGAAGGGGGCGACGCGGGCGCGTCTCAGGCGCCCGCGCCGCCCCCGCCCATTGTGCCCCCAGATTTATTTCTGTTTCACCGTTTTTATTGCGTACTCGGAACTTATAACGAAATAGTTACGGCTGTTAAAAGGTTTTATTGGTTAACCTTCGACGTGTGCGGTCATAAAATAGATTCGTAACCAAAGAAGCGTACGCATACAGCTAGATTTATAACTGTATCACGTGAAAAAGAAACAAATTTGCCCTGCAGAAGGATATAAAACAGGAGATATAGCACGAATTTATCGGTAAATTGTGGAAATCTCAGTATAATAAAATATCTTCTATTGAATATTGTATGAAAAGAGTTTTACGGGTCTCACTCATTTCACTCCATTTTACTACCTACCTTTTTATGCAAGACCTCTATATCTCGGAATACAAAATAGCGCTAACAGTGGTTATAAATTGTGTTATTAGTGATGTCTCTGGAGTTCTTACCTGAAATAAAAGAATGTATATATAAGTAGGAGAAGATGGCAAACACAATGTCAGACTGCAATTAAAATTGTTAATATCGCGGTGATCAGATTGAGAGCGACGGTTCCCCCGAGCCTACGAGCAAATTCACTTAATTTAACGCTCGTGTTGAAGCCCCGCTAAAACTTTACGCACTTAATAAACTCCGAGACGAATTAAAATTCCGTCGGTTTAGTAACAATCGTGTCGGAACGCCGTTAACTCTTTCGGCCGGCGCCGAGTTATTAATAAGGGACACGGCTCGGTCGCAGTGATTTATCTACAAAAATAATGACAGCGGCCACGGCTAATCAGAATTAACAAGTTTATGGCAGCCGGCGGATTAGCGCAAGTTGTCGTATCGCGCTTCTTTATTTAAATATGCAAATTATTTTTGAGTGTGCGCCGTTCGAGTTCGAATGCAAGTTGTTTAGCATATACAAATCAGAGTCGCTGACTCGCTGCTTGCGTCGCCGGTTGAGTATTAGACAAGCTAAGCAAATAAATAATCCCACTGTTAGGTGCTCCTTCCTCGAGGGCCGATTGTAAATCAGAACGAGACAAAATTTCCGTCTAATGTGAATGTAAAATTTAGAGAACAATGGCGTTGTGTAGTCGTAACTACCTTCCTTTAACTTCCTTGACGGTGTTAGTTTAAACTCAGCTTAAACCTGATTAACTAAAATTTATGAGCCCAACTCACTTATCACATCAAACTAATATCAAAGACATTCTTGTTAATATTAAATAACACCTTCGGTTTGAACGTTTTGGTCTGAAATTCTATTTTCGGAATAATGGTTTACCAGAATGTTCATTATGTAGTTTGTATATTAACCTATATTGTAATGATTAAAAGCAGTGTCCCTTTTATAATTAACCTGTACATTATATTTATGCTACCTTATAGAACTTTAATTTTTCAGTAATGTTGATACAAAACTTTTTATTAAACATAGCTTAGCTTAGCGGTAATTAGAAAGTAGAATACTGAAATAAAAAATCATAGAATAAAAGTGCTTTTGAAGAAGTTTATAGAAAATTGTTTTGTTTCCGTATTGCTGGAGTTATTTAATAATAAAACATTGTTTTTATTACATTACTATTGTAGCCAACTACGTAGAATGCTTTAGAAATTTAACGTATTAATTGAAAACTTTTCGGCAATGCATTTTTATTTAAATAATTTTATTACTAAATGCTTTTCAACTTTAATGTTTTATTTTAATAAGTTTATTGAATCATCTGTTACTTATTTTTATGTTTGTCCAATTGAAATAAATTATTTCGTTTTGACTTTGCCTTAGATTTTGACGTTGACTTGTATTTCAGTTTAATTCTATATTTTGAGATCTAATATAATTGAATATTTTAGTTCAGCCGGTTCTAACGTGCTGGTTTATTGGTGTCTCAATACCGGCCATAACCTCAGAACCCAAGATTAGGAGAAGTTATCCCCTCTGACCCTCCCTAGGACTACAGTGTTATAATCCAAATAAAGGATCTCTTCACATTACTGTGCCCCTAGTACTTTCATTGGGGTACGATTTGAAGTCACCTTTTTTCATATGCAAAATAATATAAAAAAAATGTATGGATGACTGATGTACAGACGCCAGCACATGAAGCTACCCGAAACTGTCAAATTTTCCCAATCAACCTTGAACCTAATTTCTTTAACAATAAAGTTGAAAATCTATTAAAGGAATTTGACAGATTGTTGTAGCTTGATGTGCTGGCGTCTGTACCTACTTACTAATTATATTTTATTATAAATATAAATTTTTAAAAGAAAGCGATGTTCTTATACAATTAAAAAATAGCAAGTCTTGAACACTTATTGAGGAAATTAAACAATATATTAAAATAATATAAATACAATACAATAAAAAAACTTTACTCTGTATATTTCAAACTAAATAAGCACAAGTTGGTTTTACAAGCAAGCTCATTACCCGAGTCCGCTTAAAGTTGTATCTGACAGAAGACTCCATTAACGTGAAGGGCCGACGGGTTAAATAATAACTGAGCCTCAAGATTGTAGCTGTAACCAGCCTTTAATATTGCACTGTGGTTATTATTATTTATCCTTGAGTTGGTTTGTATATTTTTTGTCGTATTTGTTATGAAAGGTAAGTAGAGAATAAAAACTTACAAAAATACAAATATCCATTATGAAAATTCAGTAAATAAATCTAAACACTAGAGCAAAACTTATTACTTTTATTTATTTGAATCAGACACATTAAATCAGAAACACTCAAGCCTTTGCCGAACATAAAACTTTAAACAATACCAACTAGAACTAGAAATAGCGAGACATTCGGCTTCAACTGTATTTAGAAACTCTTAAGTGGCGATAAACAATTTGTCATGCCAAATTCACCCGTATCGGTACTTTTAGTGTACTTGGCAATATCTTGAGAGGTACCAAGAACTTGTAAGAGATTCCGTGTAATCCTCGAGTGAGATTTATACGAGCCGCGTAGGTAACGCAGTGCGGCTACGGCGTAGCATGTAGCTACACGCTACGCCACCTAGCTGCGTAGCCGCGTAGCATCATACGTAGCACTTCGTAGACGTGTAAGCTTTAAGTGATTCTGGCTGGAATATCATTTTGTACGAACACTAGTTTCAGAAGTTTTCATTTTATTTTGCTTTTTCTGTACTCTAAAATGTAGTCAGTTGGGTTTTAATGATACCATTATGTGGCTTCCAGTTTATTTTGTGAGAAACATGTATATTAATTTGTATTTTCGCGTAAATTTCTAGAATTTTAATTTACACAAATTAAAACATACGACGAATACTTTTCGAAGTTAGTAGACAATTTCGGGAGTATAGTAGAATATTTCTTTAGATATTCATTAGTGAGGCGGAACGAACGAAAACATTCCTACAAGTCAGTTCATTGCTTTCCATTCCGCCGTCACTGTACCGACATTATTACAGGAAGCATTCCGGGAACTCAGACGACGTACTTGGTAGTCGAAAAAAGACTTAATATCTCACGATAAGCGGATAAAATAAAGGTTTATTTGGCTATGACGTAGTACGTCGTGGTCGGCATCATCTGCTTAGCCAATATCCAACTATGATTGGTCGGCTTTCAGTCCAACCGGATGCAGCTGGAGCGACTGCATCTGAACTCCACAACACAGTAACTGGGTAACACGATACCCCTTGACCAGACCAGTATCAGATTTTCTGACTTCTGATTGCTAGTTATAACCGCCCTGATATGTACAAATGACAACCAAGAGTGACAACTTTACATGCTTTCTAAAACACGGAGGAATCTCAATGTGTTAAATTGGCCCATCCTCGGCAAACGTTGCTTAACCATGAAGATCGATAAAAAGCAACGATAAAAAGTAAGTAAGTAGATTTTCGGTTCTTCTTCATAGGAAACGACCAATTACGAACAGTGTATGTGAAATAATATTTTTTTTTTTTAATAGTTACTAGCTGCTGCCCGCAACTTCGTTCGCGTGATATGCCTATGTGTTATTCCAGGATGTTAACTATCTACTTACCAAATTTCATTAAAATCCATCCAGTAGGTCCGGAGATTAGCGTGTACTAACACAGATTTTTTCTTTAATTTTTTTGCCGTGTTACCGTTTCTTAACCCACCTCAATGATTAGTTTCGTATAAAATTAAAATGTACAGACACACATTTTGTACTGTTTTATTATATGAATTGATTAGTTTGATTCGTGTGGCTGTTATTATTTAGACACGAACACCTCTGTAGTACGCTGTACTATGGGCATTATATTATCAAAACGCGAGTGAGCAAGTAAAGTGATACGGTGATTCACCTGCACGCGAGGTGTCCTTCCCACGCGTTTTAGCGTTCCTCTAAGTAGGTACAATGCTAATTTGCTTTTGTACTTACATTCACCCATTTACTTCAGCCATTTCGGTTTCGTACGCACTCAAGCGAGCATACACGCGTGGATTAGCTAGTGTACTTAAATGAACAAAGTGAATATGTAATGTTAAAATTTCGACAAATATTAACGTAATTTCTCGTTTTCAAATGTACACGGTTTAAGGAGAAGCTTTCAAGTGTTGCGTTCAATGTTTGTTTTGAATTAGACTCTTGCGATGTGTGAATTTGTTGTGTTTGGATTTAAACGGGTTGTAAGTAATAATTCGTCCAGTGAATTAAAAATTCAAACTCATCCACTAAATGATCTTTCATTCAAAAAGCTACAGATGGGGTGATAAAACTTTACCATTATACGTCTTAAGTTTATGTTTAAATTGTTATACAAAAAGACATGTAAATATTTTATTGACATTCCACCAAAAATAGCATTTCACTGGATCAATAGATAGATATACTCTTTACTGTACACCATAACGATTTAAATAAGGACTTATCAACTAACAAGGGTATTACTATGAAATGGGTTTTATCGCTACAAGTAATCTTTTACAAGCAACTTTTGGATGGATTTTACACAAAACGAGAACATAAATACACAGGTAGTTCATGTTGTAGCTTATACAACGTGTAACGGAAACCCCATATCTATCCAAAAGGACTGAAGACAACATCTGGTATGGAGTCTCTATGCAGTTTCAGCTCAAAATAAGTGACTCACAGAATTGACCCCAAATTATCGGTTTCATATGTTTCTTGAATACTAATAATAACAAACGTGTCACATCACTATGAGGGTCATCACTTTCCACGTCACTAGCCAATAACACGATAATTCTCTTCGTTCTTCTTAATTTGAAAAATTCGGTATCTGGTATCAATGTATTGAAATTTCTAATAAGCTCCACACATGTAGACATAGGATTAGAAAACCCTTGCTATATCATTTGTTATCATCCAAAGAAGCCATGCACTCGGTATGTATATACCCTTTAAATTACACGTATACAATAACACTGACAACCACATCCAATCAACATCGCCTGAGATTGCTCTGTGTAGAGGCCGTCAAGTGTTGAGTATAGATTTGGGTTTCATGTAACAAGACCGTACTTTTTGAATGCGTTTTATTTGCAAATTATGTATGTATTATGGATGTAAATTGAACAACTGAAATCGAATTGAGTATAAAACATATAAGTGATAATAATTTTAGTTTCTAAATTTCAGTTGCTATAGCGACCAATATAAAATTCAAAACCACTAAACCGTGTAATATTACAACATATCTACGCTATCTTAAATCTAAGTCATAATTATATCTAAGCCATAGGAAATCGAACTCAGTTAATCAACAACCGGCTAAGATAAAACGGAAAGTTTAATCGTAACTCACGTTATGATTACGGGTTACTCCTGTCATCAAAGTTGTTGAAACGCTAAAGGGAAGCGTGAAATCATTAAGGCTTGAGATAATGCGGTTTGGCTAATGAAGCAGCTCCTACCAGAAGACAACGGGGAACTCGAACAACATGGGTGTATGTGAAATGGAATCTTACTTCTTATCTTACTAATATTATAAATGCAAAGGTTTGGATGGATGGATGTTTGTAACTCTTTCACATAAAAACTACTGATCGGATCTGAAAAAAAAATATTATGTAGAAAGTTGAAATCCTGGAATAAGCCATAGACTACTGTTTATCCCAAAACTCCTGCGCGAACAAAGTCGCGTGCAGAAGCTACTTGGGTATATATAACATTTTTACAAGTAACTTTTCGCCGTTTTAAATTAAACAAAATGAGGCCGGTGTTTCCTAACTGACTACACTGAAAAGAAACAGAGAATAAAACTCGGAGGTCAGTATCTTTTAAAATCCACACAATTCGTACTGGGCAAGTCATATGAGAACCACGTAGGCTTCTG
The DNA here is from genome assembly GCA_943138885.2 of Tholera decimalis. Lineage (NCBI taxonomy): Eukaryota > Metazoa > Arthropoda > Insecta > Lepidoptera > Noctuidae > Tholera > Tholera decimalis. The sequence goes on along the minus strand of OW964556.2, from coordinate 32,458,989 downwards.
TCTGTGGAACTATTTTGAGGAAAGAAGCACACCGATTTTAAGTTAGCCTGTCCAGGAAGTGGAAGCATATTTTGTCAGTTATCGTGAAGCTCAACTTATGTTCGAGTGTGTGTTCGAGTTTCCCTAATCTTGGTAGTAACGTTTGACCTCGGCTGTAAAGGACTAGTTAGGTCAATTTAGCAAATTTACGGTTAGCTTTTGTTTCTTATTGCCACAAGATTTGGCCTAATTTGCGGTCTTTTTTGGAGTCTTTTGTTGGATGATTCTTGAAAAAGAACTTGCCAAGTGATTGGTTTAAACACTGATTATCTACACACATACATATATACATATTTGTTAATCAGTATTTAAACAACAAACATTAAATATATATATTATGTATGATATATATAATATGTATATTCACGCCATTGTATTCTATAAATCAGACATTTATTTATGTTACTCTCATATAAATAAATAAAACCTCTATACGGATCTAGTTACATATAGCTTCTGTGCTAATCCCCAACCTCTATAATTACACGAACATCCACTAAGGCGTTAAAAATAAACCGCTCCACAAACACGGAGAAACCCACATCTTCCCCAATAAACCCTACAATTAATTACCAAACATGAACATAATTTGAACGTCCAACTATTCGAGATCAAATGGTAAGCCGGCCTGACGAATCCCATGATGCCTTCCGTCTCTGCTTAGTTAGATTAGCTCGCATCATTAATCGTTGGAATTGCGTTCGACCCTTGCGACCCGGGAATCTTCAATTAGAAACAAACTTCAGTATTACAATCGCATCGATTGGTACCTCCACGTTCACGGAGTTTGATTTAAAGTGGGGCTGCGAGGAATAACTTGGGGTGTTTCGGTTTGTGTGTGTTCGGAGTTATGGTAGCTTATTGGGTGAAAGGATCAGTTTACTTAATAATTTGTCCATGATATTTGGTTCTGTTTCATTTAGATAGAGATACAATAGGTTGACAGTAGGTATAGCTGACATGTAGTACTAGAGTTGTCATAAATTTCCAGCCAACCCCTTTGAGGCTTCATTTAAAACGTCAAAAAAATTAGTGGCTTTCCATTTAGCTGCCAAAACGTGAGCGCATATTTTTTGGCATTAATTTTCAGTGTGTATGTATAGTGAAGCCACGATAGGAACGCCAGACTCGCAGAGACGTCAACGATCAATCAGGCGTATGACTAGCGCCATCTATCAATATGTCATGGAGGGCGGCGTGCCACGCCAGATGGCAGCACTGCCCGAAGAGAAATTAGAAAACAATTTTCGGCAAGTGATACGTATAGTACTTCTTTACCAGTATTTATAGGCAGTTTGGGTTAATTTATTAGTTTTGAAATTGCTGTTTTTGGTTTGGAAATATACCATCAATTTTATTAAGTTGTACATTGTTGTAGTAATGGCTGTCTGGTTTGTCAGAGAATTATTGAGACAGATTATCTAATGAAACCAGTGTTATTACGGAAAATGAGAAGGAAAATTTCAAGGAAGTATTTAAACGCCTTGAAAAATCATCAAAAAAATATAACGAAATTATCCTAAAAACAGAAGTAATAAAAAATAATCACGAATACAACATTTTCTAAAGAATTTGCCTAATATATTCATTGAAAATAAAGCCTCATTTTATAATGCGGCTGAAGATGATCTTTATTTTTTTATTACGGCGGGAAGCGCGCCGTTCGGTACAATTTAATCACGAATTTAACGTCCGCGGCACGTTCCCGGTTCGGACACTTTTATGACATCAGACACTCGGCGTTAAATGCTGAGGCTTAAAAAGGGTTGATAGCGAGGCGCCTGTCACCTGGAAAAGCTTGGGACATAGCGGGACCTTCATCATAGTGCCGCCGGACGCTCATTGATAATTAATGGGTTGTGCCAGTGTAACGAAAACAAACGACTGGTGGCACGCGTACGATAACGATTAATATCTTCGCGGCGCAGCAAAAACAGACCTACGTTCATAGCCTTCGTGTGATAAATCATATCTTCTCGGGCACAAAAATAAATGAAGCTAATGATTAATGACGACGAATGCGAAGAGTGCCACCGTCGATTGACTGGAGTGAATTTGAAAATTAAAAATTGTCTTGTGAAGTGAGGGTGGGATGCAAAAATACTGATGAAAACACCCATCTTGGCATCTTATTCTACTTCACCATAATAATCTGATCCAATAAATAGCTAGAGGTTATATTATGATTGAGGTGTAACATATTTTTCTTTATTAAAACAGTAATCTCCATTGCGCAAATAATAATACGATAATCCTAGAGTAGAATATATAAAAATCTTACTACATATATTCCAAATAAAATCTACATAACGTACGTATTTTTACGCAAGCAAACTCTCCATGTAACATTTCTCGTAGCCGATTTCGAAGCAGATTGCGTAGCCACGTAGCCATTTCGCCGGCCGTAACCCAGCTACGTTAGTCAATCAGCTGTGTCTACCGAATGTACATTGGAATCGCTACACTACCGCACTAGCTGGCTACGGCGTAGCATCTATCTTAATGTAACTAGATATGTACCTATATTCTAGGTTTCAGATACGAAAATATGTAAAAACATGGAAAACTTATCTTCAATATAAGATTGGAGGCGTAACTCGACAAAAAGCTCTTGTATATTGTCAATCATTTTGTAAGGAAAATTCCGTAGTAGCGAACTGTCAAATATTTATATTTTTCTCTTATTCTAAGCAATGTCAATATTCTTTAGTAGGGAATGTTGGTATGTAGAATTTGTGTCTTGTTAGTTATTTTATCATTTTGCTCTTAATAAAATGTTGCTTTATTGAAAATATTTGTACTGAAATGATTTGGCTCTGAAATCAGAGTTTCACAAACGAGAGCTCTGTTTGAGTTAGTGAAATACCTTCTGAGAAAATAGAGAACAAAATTAAATAAAAAATAATCTTAATATTTTCCATTTTAATTCAAGTAAGTTACTCGCAAGTATTATAAGTAACCTGTACCTGTACAACGGTTAAAATATATATGAGTAGGAATTGCAACTCTTTCGTCTCCTTGCCCACAATCCAGAAACAACGAAATGAGTGCAAATTAAACCGGCTATCATAAAAATATTGAAAACATAACTTAATGCTTAAATAAACACAATTTATACTCAGTCTTTGCAAGATATTTTTATAGTTGTAGTTAATTTTTAATTTATTAAGAACTGACTACTTCATAGAAGGAATCTATCTATCCTTAGAAGTCTACTCTCTGATTAAAAAGTATTCTAAGCCCTGAACTGGAGCATGGTCTATTATTGTGGCATGTTTTAACCAAATCTGTTTAGGCAGTTATACGTGATTCCTTATAGCCAGGGTAACTAACAGATAGATGAAACGATTGCTAAACTTAACACGACAAAAACATGACGTGTAAAAGTGTTAATTATAACCAATTTAAAAAATAAATATTTCATTTCATATAGAAATTTATCTTATGAAATACGTGATGATTACAACTGTACCTTAAGATTTCATAATGTCAATATCAACTCTAGCATAATTAATATATTGCATATACAAGAATATATAATAGATAGTACAAGAGTATAATAGATAGTATATGTAAAGAGCAACACTAACCCACTTAAATAAAAGCCATATCTATTGACAATTCGTCTCAATCGTATAATTTGAAAAGACTTCTTTATTTGATTTTACGATAATGGTCCCAGGAGCGGGTCCCGGCCGTCCCCAGGTACCTTATACATAGTCTCGGAAATTGCGTTAACCACAATCGAGTACCAGGAAATTAGAAACGTTCAAGGGTATAATCGAATGTCTCTCTAGCAGAAATAAACTTGCCGTATGTTATCGATGTGGTTCTGTAACCATTTGTGCGTAATGCAACATGCTTTGATTTTTCAGTTTCCGTTGATAATGTATAAATTGATTTTACGCTCGACCTTTGAACTCAGAAGGGAATGTAATTCATGGTATTGGAAATTGTTCATGGATTAGCTGTAATCTTTAAATTAATTACTGCAGGATCATAAAAGCTGCTTTTGCACGTTAGAGATAATTGCGTGAGATTCGCGTCGTAGACTTGAATATCCTTAAAGAACTTTATGAAACAATTGGAGATGGGGAGACTACAAAGACAATTGAAATTCGATTTGCTTTCAATTTGAACGCTCTCACTCCCGTTTGAGGTGGAGCACTGCACTAATAAGTCCTGATTGTTTCAATACATTTTTCTGGAGATGAAGTTAGTTGACGCCGGTACAGACGGTGACAAGAGGCGCTAATTACGTTAGTGATCCCCGTCGCCGGCCCCCAAAGTAAACGGCTCAGCTTTCTGTATAAACAACTGCTCAACTTCACCAGGAAAAATAAGCAAACACAGTTATTTACGTCTCAGAGGTATACCGGGACAGTGCGACGTACTCCACGTACACAACAATAACAAATTAAGTTAGTGTACTGCTCAACAAATAATACCACCTAACTCAAACATTTAAAAAAAGAAGCGGCCCAAAGATTTCAAATAAAATTCCGTTATAGTTAAAAAGTACAGAATATTTTTGCATATTTTTCGGTGTTCAAGCGATTCCCGAACATCAAAATAAGTTTCACCTGATACTTATTAACATAACTGTTTCTTGTACTTGTAACGTTAATTCTAAACAGACTTGTTTTATGTATGTTGCGAGCTCGAATTTCAAACAACTCAGCGACGAGGGTTAGGCCGTGTATGAAACTAATATAGCAGAAAAAAAAATTGCAAAAAGTCAGAATCTCAAGTCGAGCGCGAACTATCCACATATTATATTTCCGAACGTATTGATCCCTCAGGATACTGTGTTGGGTTTCGATTCGGTAGAAGTTTTCAATCCCTCTGCGTTTTGGGAGTTGCACTGGACAATCTTATCAGAGAGGGAAGAGGGGAAGATTTTCCACTGTCCAGTGCCCCCTCACCTTGAAGGATTTCCCAGGGTACCGAAGCGGCCGGCCGATTGGATTTCAAATTATTATGCGTGTATTTGACCGGCAAAAGATTTACATTTTTTAACGTCCAAAGTTTTTTATAGAATTATAGGGGTTATGTTGGGTCTGTCGCTGGGATTTGGAATTGAATATTTTATCTATGTCGGTCGCGTTACGGTACATGTCTACTTTAGTGATTATGCGCGTTTTAGTATAATTTACATATTATGTAAGTATGTTTTGAATAAAATGAGCTGACTTGGACGTAAATAAGTTTATTATTGAAGTAAACGTAGGAAAGTCAAATATTTTTTACATTATTGTGATGCCTTTGTAGGTTACATTGTCATTTGACCTGAATTCTAACATAAACATACGCAAGCATACGGGCAATCTCTCCACATTTCTATCTAAAATTAGTTAAACAACTTCCATTTTGAAGTGAATACGAAGTGGGAGAACTCGCCATTTTAGTAGATGTAACTAATTGTCAATAGGCGAGGGTGGTAGGTAAGTAGGTGAAAGCAAACGAAAGTTCTTAGTAGCGATCACATTAGAGACCGCGCGGCCCACGACTGTCGGAGATAATGCCATTGCAATACCCGAGATCCGATTGTATTGGCAAATTGGATCAAATGCAGCGCTCACCGTACAAAAGATAAGAGTCGGATACGGGTATAGCGGTAATATTATGTTGCGGCTATCTTCCCGGATCGTCCCCGTGTGCGGCTCGTGACGATCGAAACGATTGCCCGTAATCGTTTCGTGTAGTTTCCAACTTTTTTTAAATCTTTCCATTCTGTTCGCCGTTTCTTTTGTTGTGGCGCAATCGATTTTCAACCGGATTATCAGCTTATATCATTTTGGGAGCTCATTCTCTGCTTATAAATTTTCATCGACCTTTTTAATACAATGGATTTCAAAATGGAGGGATCCTATCTTGTTTTATATGTTTATTCCCTCGAGTGAGCTGAGATGCTGAATGCGAGTTTTCAGTATTGAACGATAAACTGTGTAAAATGTCATGTATTTTATGAGCACCGTGACAGTTAGTGCTGCCTGCATAACATAGATAAAACATCTCCTATTTTTTAACAGACGTAAATCTGATAATAAAGTAATGTAAACGCGACGGTGCAACAAACATATAGCGAGCAACAATAAATATTTGTAATAACGCGCGATACAGAGCCGCGAGCTCTACGTACCAATGTTTTTGCGACCAATGAAAAAATATCGTCCATGTAAACGACAATGCAGATTATTATTGCCCGTCGGGGACACATAAAGCGTAACGCAAGAAACATGGCGGATGTACGTGGCGCACAGATAAGCTACGACATCTTTCCGATGTTCTAGCTGTCTGTATCATGATCATCGTCCAAACAGCGGGCCTCATTTCCCCGTCGTTACGGGGTGAATTTTAAATTCACTGCGAGGGTGTCCCACTCAACTATGTATGAAGGACCGGCCTCTCCACGCGACTCGCATCCGGTCGTACGCATACGCTATGAGCCCTCATTGTCTGCCCGAACTCAAGGTAAACCGATTACGTGCTAAAAATTCATAAAGCCATTGTCATCTTCGCATAAAGCTTATACATTTAGTAAGCGAGCTCAGCGATTACTCGAGGCGTATCATTGTGACGTCAATAAACCAAAACGCCTGTAGCTTAATAAAAACATAACGCTGAAACTTGACTTAATGGAACATCAGATAGCATTATTTCAGCGACGCGACATTAATAATATCATCAACCCTCATCGTATTGCGAAAAATCTCAATTGGGACGTGATAAACAATACGGCACGCTTACGTTATCTCCTATTAACTTATGATGTCATTATTTCACTTTTTGCAAAAATTTACCGGGCAAAAACAAGAGCGCGGTGGGCATACTAATTCTCCTCGGTCAATATATTGGTATTAGTGGAAGGCGCGCAGGACCCTTTCTAATATTTCCGAACGCTAAATCTATATACAATAAAACAGAAACAAGCAATTTCAATGTTAAATCTCATAATTCAAATTTCTCTTGTTGTTTACCGGCCACGCTTCGGTGGCTATATAAACTCTCAAAATCTACCCACATCCGTAACGAAAGCCTGCAACGTTATTTATGGAAAGCCACGTTTCATTGTTGCTGTCGGTTTTCATTTTAACGCTTAATTTTTTTTTCTATTTATTGTATTTTTGTGATTGTCGGTCCCTACAAAATGATTTGTTTTTCGGTTAATTCCGGTGATATTTGATTTACGCAGCGGTGTGGGCTCTCCACGTACTACATACTCGTACGCCCAGCCTTGAACAGATCACGTTCGAAGACTAATGCCCTCCCAAGTACTTTTCTTGTTTTGCGTCGTGTGAATGAGGGTCCATTGTCGATCACACATAAACCGACGTGATTTACCGGAAAATATCGCTTATTTGCATCGCCAACACATCTGTCCGTGCGACATAAAACATTCGGACGTAAAATCGAATGGACGAAATAAGATATAAATGGGCGCTTGCACATAGAATCTCGGATTTTACCACCATCTCGTATATCTTAAAGTGAAATATGGTCCGATATCATATTCAATCGTCCCGGCATTATATTCTCAACTTAGATCAATAAGTAGATACTTACCGAAAGAAACAATTTATTCTTTGCAATTTTATAAATTTTAATACAATTTGTGGCTTTTAAATAATATTTTGAAGTTTTCTGTAGTATGCAACCCGTAAATCAGGGCACTTATACCAAAGATGTCGTGAAGAAAACTGTAGAAAACAGATTTATTGAAGAATTTGGATGGTGAGTAGCTTCGAGCATAAAATCTTAAGGTTCTATCAAGTAACCAAAATATATTTTAAGGTGCATCACTCTCCAATCTATGTAACGTAAAACTATCCAAGTGTTATTAAACTGCACTTTCAATTTTCATATCAAAAGCTAGGTAGGATCGATCGTAACTGACAGACTAGTGGCTGGATTGTGTTCGTCTCAATGACGCTCTTAAGTCAGGGTTGCGGTTTTATGTGTGAACGGAAGAGTCAGCTTGAATGACGGGGGTTTCGCCTCTAGTACGTACTCCACTATGTACGCTCCTATCATAAAAATGTAATTAAAATTCACATCATCCGCCCTCGACTAAGTTGGAGAGAGCGGGTTAACTATTCTATTGTTTTGCCATGTACAGCGTTGCCCTCACAGTTTCATCCCATTTAAATTACGTATACAGTGAAATAGGGTTGAAAGAATTTGTTAAAACTAGCTTTGTTCGCATTAAACAACAATAAAGTGATTTAATGGGCGCTCTTAGCACTTGGACCGATTTCTTTTTAAACAATCTAGTATCGTGTTCGGAAAATACTTCTTGGAAATAACGAGATACGTAAATTAAGTTTTGTTCAACAATAGATACTCGAATCGTGCCGGAGTTTCTATTGATTCCCAAATACGAACTTATCCATGTGGTATAAAATATATTTAAACGGTAACCCTTGAAAGTACTATAGAATATTTTGTACCGACTCATATTGTTTTATTGCTTCATATGTTCGATACGGGTGGAAAATAATTTTAAAGGATTATATAGCCCGTTCATCAAAAACTCGGCCTTACGACCAGTTTCATGCAAACAGCGTGTATTAATAAAAGCATTTAATAAAAAAAGAACCTTCAATCCTTTCCCCCAACACGTCAAGCGCCCAAATTGTTTGACAAACACATCAAACGGCCGCAAAATTTTAATTCAAACATGTAAAAAAATTTCAAACGTAATTTCATTTTGCTGTTCATAAACATTCTGGGTAAACGGGTAAGAGCGTTGTATTACTGCTGGTGACGACACGACCTAATGAAGGCATTACTCACTTATCTATTGCGATACGTACTTGGAATCAAAAAGAGAGTACATTAGTGGAATAAAATAAAGGTGAAAAGTTGGCACGCGAACTGCTAACGTTTATAAATAAAAGCGAACATTGAATTATTGCGAGGAGACAACGCCAAGGTGTGGTTGGAATATCATTTTTCAAGAACCAAGTCGCCTGATAGTGGGTAATGCTTTACAGTGAGTTCTAACCACGGACTCGACCGGTATTCTGATAGATAGGAAATGAAGACTGATTATCCTCGCGTGACTTTACAAGGCTCATGGAAACCTGCGGGGACCTACTTGGATAAATACTGCGTTTGCGAAACGTTAGATTGTTCGTAGAAATAGTGTGGTAGTTGCGGTTGACTGTGTAAATTTTATCTTTATGCTTTATAATCACAGGTATTATTGTAAGGTAGTTTGATCGTTTTGAGGGCTGCGTACTCGTGATACGAAACATTTAATTATAATTGTGACTTTTGGAGGTATATAAGTCAGAAGTGATCAGTGATTGAAAAATAACAAAAATTATTTGGGCCTAACAAAGTTTTTTTTTGTTGATGAACAGCTCGCGTTGGCCACCATCTCATCTAATGGTAAGTGATGATGTGGTTGAAGATAAAGCTTACCTAGAATTAATCCATTCACTCTTGACATAAAGACCCCCAAGTTATAGTAATCAGAAAACACAGACCCAAACTGCTAGTTCTTTTTTTTTAATAAAAAAAAGGACTACGTTAGAGAATTCAATTCCATATTCATATTCTTATTCATGTTTATTTATTTGCATACCATAATGTTTTTATAGGTGTTACAATAGGCTTAAAGCTAAGGTATAATTATGGACCCTGTAAGGGCACAGCAACAATTATTGTAGGAAGGACAAAATTAAAACTAAATACAAATTAAAAAATAAATCAAATTAAAGTAAAATTAAAATCAAATTAAAATAAAATTTTAAACGCAACAATTTATATTAAATATACTTAAATAATAAATTACATAATTATAAAATATTAATTATTGAAATCACTTCTGAATTTATTAGTTACAATTACCAATGTTTATTTTAGTGTATGTTCGTAAAATGTTTCATTCATAGGAACAATGAGGAGCATACTAAGAATAAATATGTTATGACATAGAAAAAACACTTTGAGTCTAAAAGAGGCGAGTGACGCGATTAACTAAACAAATGCATATATATTTAAAAATATGAACAGATTTAATGCACAGGAGTTTAAGGAAGTAATTTTTCGCTAGAAATCAAAGAGAAAAATTCAAAGTTTAGTTTTTACTGTTGTATTCAAACTTTTCAGCTTTTGTTAGGGTAAACCTAAAACAATTTCGGAAGTCATGCAGACTTCGTAAAATCTAAAAATCCACGTGAAAAAGCAGAATTTAATCCATCAAACCTTTTATCAAACTTTACGCAGTCTTTTTAAATTTTACTGTACCAGAAATTTTACTAAAGAACCGGATGTCATAGTGCAATTTGGTTGAGACCTGTGACAAGTATATGGATGTGATGGGCTGTGTTTAGGTACAACAGTCTTTCATTCTACTTTTGCAAAACGAGAAACCCAACCAAATCATAAAAACCCACGTTTATTCGATATGAAGCTCAACAGATTGGCTCAAGACTGTTGTAAGCTAAAAGCACATTCTTCACACATCCATCCATCATTTCCCCTAATTTAAAACTGTGTAGTCATATCTAAAAAAGCAATTTTTACGTTCGTTAATATTTGAGTGAACGCCCTCGCCTCTGAACATTATAATTAATGGTTTTAATACTTTTTCAGTAAGGAGCACTGAAGTTCTGGCGATTAAGTGACTAACGTGATGGAATTATGCTGAGTCACTAACGTAAATAATAATCGTAGATTCAGGGTAAAGCCTTTGGCCTATATTCGACAGGGGGCGTTGGCGTGCATGCGAACAATCACGCTTATAACCAGTTAATGTTTACACATATACAAGGTAATTATATTCTTTATGTGTCCTCTATCTGTCCGCTCCTACAAGTTAATGCTCTATTAAGTACCGTCATGTTTTCTTGTCGTTTTAAACATTTAACCAGCGACCAAAACATTTAATACATTTATTGTCAACGGGCAAATTAAAAAAGTTTGTTTTAACCCACTTCGGCGCACAGTTTATAAAAAATGTATAGAAACGAATTATTCCACGTATACCTCAAGGAGATTAAGTTTGTGTGCGAGACTTTTTTCGTAGCAATTGGTGATAAGAAACGTAATGGTTTTATTTGTGTCATTGTATTCTCGATTAAGCTACTCTACGACGTAAAAGTGAAAGGCACATAACGTTAGAAATTAATTTGAAACGCGAAGCTCTCGTTTATTTTTATTTTGGGAATCATTTATTTTCGTCAAACAATTAGGCTGCGAGCCCGTGTTGGTCGCAAGGCCACGGCACTGGCGGAAGAAACTCCTAGTCACATCGACTCGCCCTCTCAAAAAAAAGGGTTGGTTTAACGCCTTTTTTTGTTGCATAGCCCCACGCAACGCGCGAAACTCATCCCGCCTTCGGCTAATGCGCGCAGCTCGTGCGGACCGACCAACGTTGAGACAGGACGTTAAAAATGACATTTTCAGAGCGCCAAGTAAATCCAGATTTGCTGTTGGTGAGTGACTTTCTAATTCCACTGGCGGGACGAACTTTGTGAAACGTATACCGTGTTCATGAGACCTGCTAGTGACCGCAGCAGCCCCCAGCCTAATCCGATCCATGGACCAGAATTGTTGTCCAAACTTGTGCCGGACGAGCACCTCCCCCTGCACCCGCGCCCCACTGTCACCCGCTCGCTTTATAATCACCTACTATACAATACGATTTACTTTGATTAATTTACACCACAAACAAGAATAAAGTTTTGTCCGCTAAAACAGAACCGTTGTTTTGGCCCTGCCTAATCCCACGCCACCCGTGAAAGTTGATTGTTAATCTGAAACGGATACTTGTTTGTTATGACTACTCACTCAGTAGTCTATATAAACATTATTCACTAAAGTTTTGCTCACTTACTCTAAGTCTAATCCAATAAGTCGATGAACGTGATTGAAGCTTAATCAAACAATAGTATAGAAAGACGGGGCGACGAACTAGTTGGACTTATGATCCAGAGGGCGTTTGGAGGGGTACTGCACGTTGATATACCTTTCTGCTATAATGTACACCCTAACGTTAATTGCTTACCAGACTAGAAACAAGCTTTATTTTTATTTTCATGCGAGAGATTTATTCGACTAAATGATCGCCTGTAAATAATAGTGTACGATACTTTAGCTGCACTGGTTACCAATGTCACCCGTCTCAATGTTTTAGCTGCAAATAGATATACAGAGCGCCATTAATTACGACACATCACTCGCGCACTCATTAATTTGCAGCTGCAGAGATTAAACTGCTGATATTTTTCCCAGCTCTTTCTAACTCGGTATCTAAGCACGAAGCACGGAGTGAGTCGCACACAGCGCGGCGTACTCCTGCGAATATTCGATTTCGGAACCCGTGTCCGAACTTTAATTCCGTTTCTCCAATGCTCCCAATTTCTCTGTAATATGATGGATTGCATAAAGTAATCGATTCATGGAATTCGGGTGGAAAGCAGAATGGGTAGCTTACAAGGCAATCAGCGGGCAGCAGGAGGCTTTATTAACCCGTCAGGGTAGTGCGGGCCGGGCTAATCAATCGCCGTTCGCGTGTCGACCGCGCTATCTGTCTTTGGCCGATTGGACCCCGATAACGCCGCCGACGCAAGATTACCTACCTATACGGGAATGGGCCATTTATAAAATTAACTTCTTTTATCTTCCCAAATAGACGATATAAGAGGAGTAAATAAGTCTAAAGAGCTTCGTACGAAATAAATATGTAGGCCGATGAGAATGTTCGACTTTGGTCGCGGAATAGCCCTGCCTGGTACGATCGCGTTGTGTTCTCATGTGAGAGTACTCCGAACTAAATAAAAAACATACCGATTCTCTTTTAAAATTGGTATTTTATTTATTTACTTATTTATTTATTAGGGAATAACAAACAGTCCCACTTTTGTTATAAACTATAAAATCATAACAAATAAATGTTAGTAAACGTGCACCCACACCGTTATCCACCAATTATATATTAGGGTCGTGATATAAGTTTTAAAAATGTTTTTTTTTTCTAACTATTATACAAAACAATATTACTTCCTTAATGATGCATATTATTTTGTTATCATTATCATTAAGCTAAAGTAAATCAATTCAATAATTTCAATAAAATTAGTGTTAATATTAATTAAATTGTTTCTTATAATTATCACAATTCTATTATTATATATAAAAAAATCAAAATATTTCACTCATTTGTAATTACATAATGTTAAAAATGACTACAACTCTTTAAGTATCTGTATGAGACCGTTCCGGAATTTTGTTACAGACATAGCAAATAAATCTAAATCAGTGAACATACTATTATAATTTTTACTTATACGGTAAAGCAGTGCGCGAGCTCCGGCGTTTGTTCAACACGAAGGTAACGCAAAAAGTGGATACGCGGGCCTCTCGCCTGATGACAGTTCTGGGAACTACATAACACAACCTATTGACGATGTCGGAGCAATCATATCTGTTATAACATACATCGTAAAGAAACATTGTTTCCAAAAATATGCGTCTGGACCTCAGGCTCAATAAATTATATTTTTCAAGTAGGACATTATATGTTGAAATGTAACGACAACAACGATAGTGCACCGATTTAAGAAATTTGCGCTGGATGGCTTCTAAGCTGTCTATGTATTTGTGATAATACGGGTTCCACACCACCACAGCATACTCCAGTTGTGATCTGACCAATGCTTTGTAAAGGTGAAGAAAAGTATATGTGCGTCTAAAGTCAACCGAAGATCTCATGACAAACCCGTACATACGATATGCTTTGTTAATAATCATTTCAATGTTCTTAACAAGATGGAGCTTGTCGTCCAGCAATACCCCAAGGTCTCGAACAATGGATACTTTAGCTAAACCAACATTGTTAATATTATAACTATTCCGAAAGAGGTTTTTATTTTTAGTGAAAGTTATTGCAGAGCACTTAGATATATTCAAGCTAATTTTATTTTTAACGCAGTGGTTTGACAAACAGTTAAGTTCTTCTTGAAATAGTTGACAATCTGGAAATCTTCTAATAGTTCTGTATATTTTTAAGTCGTCAGCATAGAGGAGAAAATTACAGTGCTTAAAGCAATCAGCAATATCATTTATGAATAGGATAAATAAGAGAGGGCCAAGGATCAAGCCGTAGGGCACACCGGACGTAACAGATACAGATGCAGATTGAAATCCTTTAAAAACGACCCTTTGGGTTCTTTCGTGACATACGACGTTAACCAGCGCAACAAATTTCCTCTTATACCATATATATTGTATGCAATTTTTTTAAGAAGCAGTTGATGGTCTACCTTGTCGAAAGCTTTCTGAAAGTCGGTGTAGACACAGTCTACTTGTACTTTTTGATCCATGTTTTGAATAAGTAATCTGCAAACAATATCAAGTTGGTCGCTGTAGATTTACCCTTTATGAACCCGTGTTGTTGTTCTATAATCATTCTCCAGATTTATGGACTGGTGTAACATTAGCCTGCTTCCATACTTCAGGAAAAGTACCTTCAGATATGCATTTATTGTAAATCATATGTAATGGGATGCAGATACTGTTAGCAATTTTGTTTAAAAAATATGGAGGTATATTATCAAGACCAGGACCTTTTGTGTTATCTAAACCCTTCAGAGAATTTAAAACTTGTTCGTTATTAAACGTAATACAACGTAATACGTAGAAGAGTGCTATAACTTGCAGTTTCTTCAGGTATGAACCAATTACCACTATCAAAAGTAGATGTTTCATAAACAGAATGGAAATAGTCCATAAACATGTTACAAATCTCAACTGGCGAATTGCTCTTCAAATTTTTATAAGACATTGTGGACAGAATGCCTGGTACGATTCGAAACATAACTTCATAAATATTTCACTTTTTTTTTATATTTACTTCTATCGAGTCAATATAACATCTGTAAGTTTTTGAACACTCTGTAAAAAATCTATTCCGAAGAAAAGAAAACTGTTCATAATCCGATATATTATTATAGGTTTTCCATTTCAGCCAGGCTTTATTCTAGTTCTTAAAAATATGAATTAGTGAGTTAGTAAACCAGATGGGGAACTTGGATGATCGAAGCCAGATTCCGGAGTGTGATTTTTTGTAACTTTAAAAACAACATCATAGAAAGCATTAACGCACTCTTCAGCTGACAATCCTCCAAAAAGTTCCAATCAGCTTCAAATAACTCCTTGTTAATGAGGTCATAATTAGCTTTATAAAAGTTATATTTAATTATCTTAGCGCGATTGATTGGCTGAGATATAGATTTATATTTAATGTTTGCACAAAATGGAGGATGATAATTATCGCACAACAACAGAGGACATGAGGTTGTGTAGATTAAACATTCAGTATCACTTATTAATAGGTCCAGCGTTCGGTTCATACAATTGTTAATATGATTATATTGGGCAGCATTGAGTAAAGATAGAAAGTAGTATAGTATAGTATAGTATACAAATAGATGAAGTACCGTGACATATCAACGCCGCAGAGTTATTCAGCTTGGGTAGCCAGTCTACGTGGGGTAAATTGTAGTCACCGAATAGGTTGATACTACTGAATGAAAGATGGTCTATTTGATGTTACACTGTCTCAATATAATTAATGTATACTTCATCCGATGATTTGGGCGGAATATACACTACGCCAATTAAACATTTATTGTGGTCCACGTCATAAAGCTGTACAAAAACACTTTCTATATATTGTGAGTGCGTTAAATATTGTTTGGTACGCACTGAGAATGTAATTGTTTTAACACTGCTATAAGTACTCTACCTCCTTCTTTTTTTTACTAACAATACGGTCACGATCATAGCGATAAACTACATAACGCTGTGGTATTTGTGTAATCTAAATTTTACACAGATTTATTCTAGTTATTCAAACAAATATCAAGCACGCGTGAAGTGCAACCGAAATGTGTTAAGGTGAAATGAACAAACTCGCAATATTAGATCGACACCTCAGTCCTGCTTGCGTATAAAATAAAATTTAAATTACATCTTTTAAATATTAAAACTCTTTTAACCATGACAACAAAGTTAGCTGAAGCAATGAAAAATACTTTATATACTTCAGAATTTTCTAGTTTTCATAAATCACCGAGCGCTGAATGCCAGAGAGGGAGAAGTTTAAAAGTAAAGTCGGGTAAATTCTCAGCGGAACTTTCTATGAGATTAAAGTCATAATTTACTTGATGAGAGGGCATTATGTTGTCGAATATGAAACCGGCTACCCCATTACAGAACTGATTTCCCTAAATGGGAGTTTGCAAAAATTGTAAGCGAAAAAAGGCCCGAGCCAAGATAATTCCTAAGTATCGCGAATTTCAACCGTTATAACCGTACGTCTCCGAGATAGCGAAAGGGACGGCTCATTAACGTCAGCACGGATCCGGGGCCAGTTTATGCCAACCGATACCTTTAAGGTATTTACAAAGCAGCTAAGCGGGCGCAATCTAGACGGGCGCAATGAAAAAAAAAAGACGGCGCACCCCGCGTAATCCACGCGAAATGCCCTTTAAGAGCCTCACAATTTAATGCTAAGTATAGCAATCTCAAGACGACGTTGAGCCGGTCCTCCGAGAGGGTTGAAAAAATGATACACGTGGGGGCGAGCGGGAGGGGGCAATCACGGTTAGTTAGCGGGGCAGCTGCTCCCGACCGGCGATAACACTTAAGGTGTTTTACTGTACTTCCTCCGGTACATTGAAAAACAAGTTTTATTCTCAGCATTTTCAACACAGCGACGGAAATAAATAAAGGAATATAGCAGGACCCACACTGCGGGAAAACGTTTTGCGATTCGCAGGATATTGCGTGCGATAACGAATGTATTTTGAATATAATGAGTAATAAGCCGGTGAATTTAAAATTTAAAGCGTGCGATAAACATAATCAGTTTTATTAATCAGAATGTACATAGTTTGAAGCAATTTATTGGACAGTGGAGCTCGTTAAGAGGATGAGTGGTAAAGCTCTCTGTTTAAATTATGTGCCGGCGTCCCATTTAATGTAAACAATCATTCCGATCTTTGATATTTTCATCTACACGATAATATTTGTTTATTGCTTTGACTGACAGTGTTAAACTTTTGATGTCACTTTGTTAATTGGAAAGCTGTCTTAATTTTGAATTTTGATTTAAATTGATGAATATAAAGTGGGTTTATTTATTTTGATTTAGATCTTTATTTGTACATCAATCATCATCATTAATTAATTAATAATTCGGTTTGGGATTATTAGACACTTGAAACTGATTTGCTTAGACAATAATTAACAGTTTTCGAGGTAGGATACAGTAATGGTGGGTATCGCGTCCGTAGTAATGGCCAGTACAGAATTAATTAGCGGGTATCGCTTTATACGGAGTGCGCCAGGTGTGCACGTGGCTTTACAGTGTCATTAAGTTACAAAATACATAGGGGTTGAACCGCTTGAGCGATTGACTGCACACATTCCCAGCTTTTATGTTACAATGCCGACCTTTATGAAACAATAGAAACTTCTCAACAGGAAAATAGAAACTCACCCCTCTCTAAAAGAGGAGAAACGCGAAGACAATCGATCGGCTCGCACGTATTCGTATGCTAAGCGTGTATCCCTTCATTACCACTACACATACATTTAATTATATTCAAGCCACGCTTAGTTAAGATATAACAGTGTCGCTACGCTTAATCAAATCGCTTTCCAAATAAATGGAGCGTAGACGAATCAATAACGAGAATTCAATTTACAATTCTACGTACATCACTGACGTATCAATTGTTCAATCTAAGCGAAGACAGATAAACGCACAGATCCGCCGATTGCTTTCCGATGAAAAAGACTGGAGATTCATTGATAGGATGCGCGACACCCAAAGTGAAAAATGTACATTTGGATGGCGTTAATTCGTTTAATTTCCGGTGAGAGGGAGAGCGCGGCCCAGTCCGTTCAGATTAATTCAGCGCAGAGCCTGTCACAGATAAGGACACTGAAATAAATTGAAAATGTTCAGAGATTGATTTGAATACTCTCGAGGATATATCGAAAGCAGCCAGCGAGAAATAACAAACCGCAGTCTTACTTAGAGATTTTCAATCCGTGACTAAGCGAGAAAAATGTGACCTGAAGAATAAATTATGCGCCGCGTGGACTATCACAAATTAACGTTGAATTTTATAAAAGGAAATGGGCAACAATTTTATTTCCGTGCTACATCCTACCTTTTATAATTTAAACATTGAATAGTCCTTTAGAAATACTGAGATAAAACGATCAACAGTTTCACTGCTACTGATTCCCGAATAGCGAAATCTGAACATTGTCTATTAAATCGTTTATAAAATGGTAAAATTAATGCAATCGGCGCGAGCGAGTCGAGATGGGAGACATCGTTCGTGGCGTTCGTGATCCGAATGTCAATGAAGTCGAGTGGCAGCACTGGCAGACCCTGAGGGCCCGGGTACCGCCGCTAAGAGCCCAACCCATCATTTACATATTGCGATTTTGTATCGATAACAATTAGGAGATGGAAAATCCGCCGTGAGATGTTTCACAATCAGATAATTCCACGTAAAGTTAGAGAGCGAGTTACGGCAATCTAAGTGGGTTCGAATATACTAGAATTTAAACGCACCTCTAATCGTAAAGGTAACGCTACATGACTTCGCAAATAAAACAACATAAACTTGCAAATGAAGACACGCCGCAACGAGCGCACAGCGCACTCCCTGCCGTGTTCCAGTGAAATTCAGAGAATCAAAACGTCCGAACATGAAACAAATTGATTGCTGCAGAGGCGCTCGCCTGGCGCCAAGCTCGACGGTAGATTGGTAATAGCACATGCTAAACTTATTAGCCAAACGGAAAATGGTATTAGCAGACGTACTGTGCCGCCCAGCCTCCCGTGAAACTTCATTCGTACGTCAAAGTTGACAGTGTTGCTCGTAAGTGATTGTTGCAACCAATCAAACACGAGCTAAATTGACTCCGCTCGCTGCGCACAGGGTCCAAATTAAGTGCGATAAACAAAGTTGGAAAAGGTCCACTAGAACTCGAATGAAAATAGATTCAGTGAGTGGACTTTTAATTCGGAAAGATAACAAACGTCGGCGTCAAGTGAAATGGCCGCTTCCAAAACGTTAAAACAATTTATCCTAGGTAATCCCGAAGTGTCCAACGATAATAAGAGTGACATTTAGAGCGGGCGAGCGCGGCGGTTAATTCTGCAGTGCAGTGGCGACCGATTGTGACACCCACTAAACCCTGTTGCCAACGTAAACCCATCAGGTGGACCCCTGCCTACGACCTAATATTGTCGGCTCACTGACACAACAAATAACTCTGTTTTCATTTTCATCTAGTGTTTTCTTTATTCATTTTTGTTGTGCCGTATTCGTACCAGTTATTGTTTGGCTAGCATATCACAATAGGTTCACGCGGTCACGTGAGCCAAATGACGTTCAAAGGTTTATACCACAACAAAGAGACCGTCAGTCTACAAAGCCATTAAGTAAGAACACATACTGCCCCATTACGTTAAAACTACACTATCTATATTCCAACACTAACGAAAGCAATTATTCGCATTCAGTCAACAAAGACGCAGACGTGCGGTACAAAGGGACCATTTCATAAGTTAAAGCGTTACGGACGATAGTTATCTGCGAGCAACTAGTGATGTAGTAAATCCTAAGAGTACACTTCGCAACTATCCCTTCTTACGTCTCCGAGACCTGAGCTCTTACTACAGGCCAGAACTTAAATTGTTTCCAGCAAAGATTTTGGCGAGCGATAACAGGAATTTCACGAACAACTGTCTCAACTTGGATGTAATTTCGGCGCCGAGATTCGATTTTAAAATCGTTGAAGTATAAAATTCATATTACCTAAAAGTGAGTCGATTTATCACTGTAAAAATAATCAAACTATTACTCAATTAAGATGTAGAATTCTGCGCTTTAAATAAATGACTTTGGAATTCGAGAGTTTCATTTCGTTTTAAAGTCGATTTCGTTGTTATCGCTAGTTGAGGATCTGGAGGTTGTAAGGTTTCACATGTGAAATCTTTTGTCAGATGCATCGCTTCCATCGCGTGTGAATAAGTGGTAGTGGTAACAGTGAATCGTGGCCACACAATTCCCTGTGAGGATTATGGTCGGGAGAGAAAAGTAAGACGATTAATCCCAGTGGGTGCGGAACTGGAGGATTTATTATAAAATGGTAGCGTTCAAGGCAATGAAACGGCAACGACCACGCTGCTCAATGCGCTATTGGTGTGCTAACTCGACTATAACATTTAAAATAGTAGTTTAAATAGTAGTTTAGTAGTAAACAGTGATTTGGGTACATATCTGAATTATGGAGCCTTTGTAGAGTTTGAATGTAATTGTTTTAAAGGAAATTATATCATCAACATCATCTTATAATAACTCACGAGTTTTTGACAAAAAAGCGGGTAGTCGAGTTATTTTTTGAGCTTTCATTTTCACCCTTCATTTTTAAACCGCTAACCACCACGGAAGTATGAAAGTAAGTACAAATGTAATTATAACTTAATAAATAGACCGGAGGGGACTGGTGATTACAGTAGACTTTATAACCACATCTTTGTTAAGGCAGAGTCCGAAAGTCCGTTGTCTGAACCAGGCCTTGCTCATTGTTTTGTTTTTAATAAGTAAAGTTATTTTAGGTTGCTTAAATTATATCCCATTACTAAATTAATTTCACATTCCAGTTAAATGTAAACGTTGACCTTTTGGAGTACCGTGTTTATTTAAAGAACATTAGGATAAGTTACGTGGATTTTTTGGCTGTTATGTGTTTCTAAAGTGTAATTAGGTACAAAGTTAACTTTTTAGCACGATAGACTTTTATTTTTAATTCTGTAAGATTTTTAGAAACATATAAAGCATACATTGGAAAGTTTTAGATTACTAGCTGCAGGTTGCGACTTTGTTCATTATTTTGTCCAAGTTTCCAGTAATAAAAGTGTGTATTCCAGGTAATAAACTATATGAGGGCCATTTTCAACAAAATTCTATAAGCTATTTTTGAGTGATTGAAACACACCCATCCAAACTTTCGCATTTATAATATCTACAGGATTTCAGTTAATCAAAAACATTATTAAAATTTTAATGTAAGTAGCCTCGTGTACCGGAAACCGGAAGTTGTATTTCGCGCAACTTAGGAGGCTCTTATCTCCGGAAACGGACAACATGGAAGGGTTAGTAAACCGAAAAATAAATAATTTTAACCTCATAAAGAAATCAGGGCAAAGTTATTGTGTGTAGAAAATATCATCGAGTACAATAGGGGGGGTGGGTTGCGTGACGAAAAACACGGAATATAAGCTCCCTAGGCAAAAGGTTATTTAGTAAGTATCGATTGTTGGTGTCTCGGTAAAGAGCTTAGGTAAATGTCAAGAGCTCACGTGCGCAAATGTCAGGAGGCTACGGCTTACCTCCCGTCAAGTTCACGAATAATGTACAGTAAGTCAACATTTGAATGTGTTGAGATATCTTATGATTTTTACTCGTATTCAGTCACTTTAATTCCGTTTTTGGATGTTTTTTTAAGATTTTTTGTAAGTTGATACTTCGTTTTGGACCGGTTTGCGCTTTACAATTGTGCTAAAAAAACGAGAACTAAAATGAAATTATTTGAATCCGTGATCGATCGATCCTCGATCCTGACATATTGGCCGGAGATGGCTAGGCAAGCAGAGAATCAGGAGGATATAAGGAGGAGGATAGGATAGGAGGCTTTTACCCAGTAATGGGAGAATTATTAGGAGGTTATTAAAACGAAAGGATGATGATAAGATATATTTTGGAATGATTCTTTTGCGTCGATGATTCAGTTGTTGAAATTGGTCAAAATATATGTAGCAGTAATTGCTTGAAGTCTGGTTTTATGCCTATTTTCTTTTGAGCTCTATTAGTTTCAGTGCGAGCTTATTAAAGGCAGTACTTACTTGTCAAGTTACATACCTATCTAAGAAGAGGCACATTACTTATGTGTTTATGCCATTCATTACTCAAACGAACCCGCCACGTATTTAAAGGATCATTTATACCAAAAACAATAATGAAAGCCACTCAATCCAAGCGAATTCATTTTCTCTTCGTAGCATGACATTCTAATTTAATCGTATGTGTCACTGTCAAATTAGATATACTACACCATAGGCGGATCTGCCGCTCTGGCATTTCCGAACATGAGGGGAAACAAATGGTTTTGACATTTCAAGTATTTAAGCGACCTTGGATCTAATGCGGATTACCTAACAACGTCGGGGTTGGCGAATCAGTTAGGGCACTTACGACATTATGCTAACAGATATGGTGTTCTTACAGAATTGAGTGACACTACGGATTGTAATTGATTTTGTAAGGCAATAGATGTTTGCGAAATTGTTCGAAAGAGTTACCGTGGTCTCGGAACACGAAGGGCAAATTACGGAACACGGATGGTTTATAGTCAGTAAAAGTCTGACACACCCTCCCACTTTGCCTAGATCGGGAGGCAGTCATTGAATAATTTCCGATCCTCAAAAAAAAAAAAAAAAGGCTGTAGATGTCAGATACAACACATAAAATTAGTGTGGCACTCGGGGACTGCCGCGGTAAAGCTATTGCATAGCATTTTTTATCAACTTATGCAAATATAATTATTTATTTATTTTATTTATGCAGTATTTTTTTCTTTGATATTAATTCAAGTTACACTTTTTGAGCATGGTGACCGATAAGAAAACAATTTTTTTCTTGTATTGAATAAATGAGAAGTTAATATTGTTTAAAATATTTTTATTATCTTACAATACATGTAGGTTATTCAGGATTTTTTATCATTGACACTATAGGTTTATTAGCAGCTAGTCTACATGCATACGTCTAGTCGCACGCAGACAAACACCGTACCGAAGTCTGCCGAACTGAAACGACGTTAGACGATGCACGGCTTTCAACGCCGCACTGCTGTGCCGGTCGGAGTGGGGGGTGTTAGGTTTATTTCCGTTACGGAATTTCTTGATTCAGTCGCCGCGCTCAAAGCCCGCGATAAAAGCTATGCTAGCTAGCTTAAAAACGCTGACTATATCTTAGATCTTGCTATGTCCTGTCTTTAGTTAGAGGTAAGTTCAGTCGGAAGCAGAAACCTCTTTCTTGTTTATCGTTTCACAAAGCAGTTAAGACAATGAATGATTTTTCATGGGACTAGATGATGAACGCGCTATTCACTAAGCTGCGATAGGCATTTGTGAAGAAAGCAAAATATTAAAACTTTTAAAAATATACAGTTTCCAACTATCTAGACAACGATACAAAGTTTTATTCTCGGAGGAAATACTAGGGGAGGGGCAGGCGCGGGGGAGTGACGTCAATTCTGACGGTGTAAATAATTGCGCTGTCGAACACACCTGCCGGGGAAAGAAAATTAAGCGAAACGCAATTTGACTGAGTGATGAAGCACCAGAGGATCAGTTTAATGAGGAGTTACCAACGAAAAATTATACTTCCTACATGATTTATAAACTCATAATTTCATCATTAAATTATACTTACCTACTAAACAAAATACCCGCACAGAAATTTAGATAAATTTGAACGTTTTGAAGCGTTTATAAATTATGCATTACATAGTAGCACCGGCTATATTGACTCAAAGCAACGTCCCGATAACATTTCGCGGAGCGACACACGACTCGCAGTCGCGTTTATGTGCTCCTTGCATGATAACCCCCCCTAAAGACAACTACCTACGCCAATCTACTCCTAACAACTCGTAAAGAGAGACTCTCTTATCCAAATTACTATCGGATTACTTTTTATTTTAGTCGAATAACCCACTCCGGATAATTAGCGATAACAGTTACGGTCGCCAGCGGCGCGAATGAAAAATTTTGTCGCGAATTTTTCCGATGCCCGAATTGCAAAGGTAGCACAGAGCCGGCCGTGTTTATTAACAAATTCATAAACATTGACTTGCGAATAAAACGGCCGCGACTCCCTAACGTGGACGAGCAAACACGTTCATATTTTCATGGGATTCAAATAAAAATAAAGTGGATGACCAGCGGCGGTCTAATTTAATATGAGCGGGGACAACTCGTCATATGGATGATGTACCTGCCTTTGTTTTATTGCTTAGACGGGTGACTGAATACGAAAATGTTTGAGCGCCGGACGCGCGCTCGTCAGCTGTTAAAGAGTTTTATTATTACCGGGTGAACATCGCACAGCCTATTTGCATAATTGAACGGCCACTTGGAGCCACTAGCATTGTTATACTCTGCCGTTCCATTTGTCAGATTCGCCGTATCATTTATGCATGTAGTTCATAACGAGAGCCGCGCCGTTTTTCTGGACTATTCATTATTTCGCCTTTTGTGTTGTTTGTTATCCGGCGACCACTCTTATCTTAAGAATGGCCGACATAGAAAATATGTGATACAATGCCGACTTCCCTCCTTATAGGCACAAACCACCGCATTTTTGTTACATGAAGTTGAAAGGGCTTAATCTGAAATTTGGTCAGGTAACACAAACATTTCGTTTTTGTTGTGTCCCAACAAGTCAAAGAGGGGCCGCGCTTATAGCTTCATTCGTTCGAGCTTAAGTCAAAGTAGAGGGGTGAAGGCTTCATAAAAATAATATAATATCTGGCTGCGAGATGCCTCACTACAGCTATCCTTCGCCGCTTATTGGGGCTATATCTTAAAAGGTTATTTTTTATGTGAGCTCTTCCTTTGTGTTGCAATTTGACGCGTGAAGTAGGAAGACGTAGACGTTGCCTTTAAATGGCTTGTAGACGATATGAAAATAAGGTTAAGTGGGTTATCAAACGTGATTGTGCGTCGTAATGAAGAATTGTTTGTTAGAGGTAAGATTAGTCGTTGGCCCCAATGCTCCGATCTGATCATTGATCAATAAAGCTGCTATAAAATCTTGCAGTAGCCATACGTTATCTTAAACACATAAATGTTTTATAGCAAGCACACTGAGTGACCGTGTGCTCTTGCGATCCGATTTTAAACTGATGACTTTTAACAGCTTTTACGTTAGTAGGTACTTAACTAACCTGCCTGCTACCAGAATGGTGTTTTTACAATTGCTTGAGTAGTTTGAGTACTTATAGAAAGTGCTTTACTATGGCTTTAGATATTTTTTGACGATATAGGTAGGTACCTTTTGAGAATAGGTATTTGTAATGATTGACTGTTCTTTGCTCTCAAAGCCAGCTTCAAACTAGGTTGCAAAACACAAAAAAATAATTTTTGTTTGCAGTATTCACGCTATATTTGATTAAAACTCGAAGATAGATTTATTTCATAGCTTAAGAGGCGAGTATACGTTGTACAATGGAATTGGAAAAAAAATATAAAAAAATACCCTTTTTACCTACCTTTAAGTTGACTGTGGTTTAATGAGAAAAGCTGATTTTGTTAAAAACAAAACAAACACTAAGTTATTGTGTTTCTAATTATTTTATTACTAATAAGTACTAAACAAATAATAATCGTTAGAATCGCCTTTTGAGGGTAGCTAAACTTTATCAGCAACATATTTTTATGGCATACAAAAAAGTAATATATTTAAATCTGATCACTATAATTTTTCAGGAATAAAAATGTCACAAAAATCAACGACGTATCGTACTCATTTTGTTACCGAAACCATAAAACATTGTCTGGTTTGACATGGATTGAAATATTACCTATAATGAGACCTGTCAACCTGAACCGCTAAAACACGTTGTGAGGCTTTTATGGGAAAATATGGTGACTACAATGTAATATTTTAATTCTAGTCAAGTCATGATTGTTAAATGTGTGTTTGTTCACCATAATATTTTCTGAAAATTACATACTGTTATTTTTACTTGTAACTTAGAATCGCGCAAAATCGCGCAAAGATACCGTGGCCCCGGAACTTAACGGCAATTGAAAGAACAGGCTAGGTTTTTAATTAGTAGAACTCTGCCACTCCTTTCAGCTCCATCTAGAGCGGGAGAAATCATTAGATGATTTTTCCACCGAAAACTAACTATAAAGTGAAACTGAATATAAAGTCTTCTTATTATGGCATTAAAGTGTATATATATAATCAGTTCCCAATGCTTCCTATAGCTGAATACCACAGGGTACTTTTAACCCCAAATAAGTGTCCGATTTCAGTGCGACAGGCCACGAAGTCTTACTCGTATTAAGTAAGCAATAGAAACAGGGTGACAAAATCACGATTATAGAGGTGTAAGGAAGTGGGCCTAATTCTGTTATCACCTGAGATACTGTGAGATGATCACGATCAAAGTTAAGGCAGTCAATGGAGAGGAAATAATGCAGTCTTCTTGTGGCAGTCTATAGATATTTGCTACTGTTGAAGCGTCACATGAAGCTGGTTTTACGAAGCGCTACATTTGTTTTTCGCGCATTTTACTGCGTATACACGTGGTTATAAAGAGGAGCATAAGGAGCTCGTGTCTACGTAATAATATCGGTATAGGTCGAGGTTAAGCAACGTTTACTGAAGTCTGTTCTTGGATGAGTGACCTTAACATATCTTTGTATGTTTTAAGCTATTGCATAGCTTTTATCGAGGGCTTTGAGTACGGCGACCGAATCAAGAAATTCCGTAACGAAAATAAAATCAAATACGGACGAATACGGTCAGTCATTTCAATTCATGTTGCTAACGTTCTATTAGCATGTTTAGTAAAGAATCGAAATGGTAACCGTATGTATCCGGGATCAAACCCAGGGGCTCATCATATATCTTTTTGTGATTTCTTTTTTATTGAAAGTACTTTTTTTTAAATATTTTTGTAAATATTTTGTTGAATAAAATAAGAAAGAAAAAAAAAATACTGCATAAATAAAAAATAAATAAATAATTATAATTGCATAAGTTGATAAAAAATGTTATGCAATAGCTTTACCGCGGCAGTCCCCGAGTGCCACACGTGTTTTTTTTTATTCATTGGTATACCTTCGACAGTAGTAGGAAGCCAGAAAAACCGACACCAGTCTTGCCAAGTTACTGGGTTGTGGAGGTCAGATTTAATTTAACCTATTTTAAATTAAAAAAAAAACTGGATGCCAATCCCAACATATTCGGTATTGGGAAAAGCTAAGCAGATACTGTCACGTATTTATAAATATCGGGGGGACTTCATTCTTGTTCATGTGCATCACTACAGGCATGCGTGTAAGCCCTGAAGGTTTACTGCGAGTACTTACTCGATGTAAAATAGTAAGAAAGAAAGGAGGTTATTATCTTCAGCGTGTTTATTAATTTACACAAATGGTACAAATTTACGTTTAAGTAATCGCACGCATCGTTTAAATAAGGCTACTCTTGTATTAACATTAAAGAAGTAAAAGTATTGGGTTAAGATCGTATCAGGAGGCGTTCTTGACTAAGAAGCATATCATATGTGATTCAGAAAAGCATTTAGATAGATAGGTAAAACGTTTATATTTTAAAATATGTTCAAATTGTCCAACAGATGGTAAGCCTGGTGATCTGTCATACAGGTTTTACCTTTAACAGACACCAGTCTCTATGTAAAATGCCATGTAACTTTGTACTGTGCTCGTTCATGAGACAATAAATAAAATAACTATGACTATTTGGTACAACAGAAAACTCAAAATACAATTGACATAAAACAACAATAATGACTTATAACATAAAAAAATGTAAAAGAAAAAGGAATACTTACCATAAAAGCTGCAACTTGAGTAAAATTATGAACAAACAGGAAGTGAAATTTACACACATAACAAAAGATTCAATAGAGATATAAAATGAGTGCGGTGTGTGACTTGATTTTGCAACAAATGGGTGCCCAACACAGTATATAGTTGTAGATGAGAGGCATAGGCATTGATTTTGACAAAGATTATAGGACAGTTTGTATTATTACAAACAAACCAGAACAAAATATAAAATAGACACTCAGAACTCCACACTATTTGGTTTAACACACAGTCTTTAAATATTAAGTAACACTCACCGACTACTACATGAAAGATTTTATTGTACCCGTTTTGTAACGAAAGTTGTAACAATTAAACCCGTGTAAAGTAAGCAAGGTTAGTAATTACGTTATAATCACTGGTCAAAATGTTGATAACTGTTGAAACAAGGGTTCCGTTACCTAGTATTACGGTATGGAACAACTCCCACGGGGGATTTGAGGGAATTCAAGTTGTATAATAATTTCTACGTTGTTTCGGTAGGTTTTACTAGCTGTTCTTATCATTATTGAGGTGATAAGTTGATTGGCTTTTACGCTTCTGGCTTTTTAATCGTAGCTTGTTGGCGATGGGAAAATGTTCATAGAAAAAAGATTCTTATCTTAAATGAGTAGATAATAAACTTGCAATGGACAAGGATATTCCTAGTTAGTTTTCTCAGAATTATTGTGATGGATTCTACCACTTATTTACCATACACGACTTTTTTCGCAACTCAAGGGAATTCAATTTTGGTCGTCTGAATTTATCCGCTTTCGCATCCATCAACCTGATTTATTTCCTTAGAAGTCTTATGGAACATATCGGAAGCCTACATTCCTCTTTAGTCAGAACTGTTCCTATTAATCTTTGTATGTAACTAAGCCATTCTGTTAGCTTGTTCCCGTTGAATTTGTGTCTAGTGAAAATGCTTATGCAAAATATTTTGGATATTTTTAGAAGTTCATGAGGAATCTGTTGTCATTCGGCAAATCTGTGTGGTGGTATTATGTACAATTTCTAGATAGAATATTTGTATGAGAACGGATAAAATCTGAGAGACCCGTACTGACAAGTTGAAAGAAGCGTACCGTCGTTTAAAAACTTAAGAACAATTAAAGTTAATTGTTTTTTTATGAAGACTCAATACTTCTTTTTACGTATCAAATATAGGGCACATTTTAAATTAGAACTAGCGTGCATGAAACGGTTTAAATAATTGTTTTAATAACATAATATGCGGTTACATTTAAATATCCACTAAATGCAAATTTGATTTGGTCGGATTTCGCAAGCGTAGAGTTACGGTTTTTGGTTTATAATGAAATCAAATCGCCATTTAACATGGTTTATTAATGAGTTATAGTATTAAATGTAGCAAATCTGAATGTTTACTGCGTGCGAGCTTTTGTGTATACGGAAACAAAGTTTTTGGAACAAAGCTGTATGTTCATTTTTGTTTTATATCGTTATTCATCATTATCTGCCTAGCTAACTATATTAGGTTAGGCTTCCAGGCTGAGTATCAGAGTTTTACATGGAGTGACTCTCTAACTGACCCGATCAAACATCAAATCTGCTTACCTATCGTCACTGATCAAACATGGTTGTTGAAAGACCAGCAGCAGCCGGAAAATATAGCAGAAATGAATCTTTTTGGCGCAGCCGTGACGCACCCAGTTCACCCTTGTTTGGTATAATAACTTTTGATGTAATGTTACTAATTCGAACGACGTTTAAGAAAATAATCAATTTGTATAATATCGATTAACATAATTTTCTTTTTTTTTTTTTTAATTTAATTTTTATTTTCGATAACAACATTTGCGCTATTGATCAAAAGGTATAATGTTCATTTGATGTAATGTTCAGGTGGTATAACATGTATTTGATATAACGTCATTATGGTTAACACCCCGACTCAGAGTACTCCGACTCGGATACGTTGGTAATCAGTTACTAGTTATGTTTAATATCTACTTAGGTTACTAGTACCTATAACTACGATAGAACTTACAAAGAAAAATTGGCCAAGTGCGAGTCGGACTCGCCCATGAAGGGTTCCGTAATAATAATAATAATAATATCCAGCTGTCAACGTTTCGGCTCAACTATTGTCGGATCAGGTGCGGGTCATCCAGCGTAACCGTATGTTGGATGACGCCGTACTTGATAGACTACGCCTCGAATCACGGTGCAGCCGTGTCTCATCTGCTTCGCCACTGGCCGCGGTGCAACTACAACCCAGTATCTCACCGCGACCCGACCACGTCGGTGAAGATGATGATGACAAGGCTATAACCGTGAGTACCCAGTGCAGTGAACGATTGAGGAGTGCTTTGGAGTGTGCATTACGGGAGTATCGCTCCACACCGCCTGAGCTTAGACCTCGTCTGCCTCGTTTACCCATGCTTAAGAAAAATAGGGTGCTAGTGTGTGCTCTAGATTCACTGCTGTCAAATTATTTTGACAATAGTGAAGACCTCACCGATACTCATTCGATCCTATACTGTGCAGCTGTAGCGGCTTGTCGGGTAGCTCATGTCAAGTTTCCAAAGACTGACAGAGTTATTCGACCAGCTGTACCAGCTTGGCAGGGCAGGATCGAACGTCGTATTGCTGAGGCTAGAGCACTCATTGGTAAACTTATCTGCTTCAGGCAGGGCAACACTCGTCCTAGAGTGATGCGCTTTGTGAGGCGGGCGTTTGCGGGGACTGATATCAGTCCTCGGGATTATCTGACCCGCGTCACAGAGCGTATCGACTTCCTGAAGCAGAAAGTCTATGCATGGGCAAATCAAATTCGTCGATATAAGCGGCGGGTGGAGCGATACACTCAGAATCGCACATTCCAAAGCAATGAAAGGTGGGTTTATAGGGCCTGGGAGCGACCTGACCAAGGTGTGACTGATACGTGCCTACCGAATGATGACGCCATGTGTTCGTTCTGGCGCAGCATCTGGTCGGTTCCTGTCAGTCACACTGAAGGTGACTGGATGAGTGAGATCAAGCGCACGTGCGATCTTATACCAGAAATGGGGGCAATTACGATCAGCCCCCAAGATGTAACCCGTGCAGTCCGTCCGTTATCCAACTGGAAATCTCCAGGGCCGGACGGGCTGCACAATTTCTGGATAAAATGGTTTCTAAGCTCGCACGCTCGCTTGGCCGCTCAGTTCCAGTCTGCCCTAGAGCTAGGATCGCTACCTCAATTCCTAACTACAGGAATAACCCACCTGCTCCATAAATCAGGCAGTACTTCGGAACCTAAAAATTATAGACCGATCACGTGCTTACCGACGGTCTATAAAGTTCTTACATCCATTCTGAGAGCCAAAATTAATAATCACATAGATACAAATTCAATCATGTCTGCTTCTCAGAATGGATGTAGGAACGGGTCCCGCGGTACTAAGGAGCTTCTCCTAATCGATATTGCCATAAACCAACAGGTTCGTCGTTCCCGAAGGAATCTGTCGACATGTTGGATAGATTATAAGAAGGCCTATGACTCGGTTCCACATACATGGCTCATGAAGGTGTTGGAGTTTTACAAAATAAATCCAATACTCCGCACTTTTCTTGAGTCATGTATGGGGCAATGGAAGACGGTCCTCTGCTATCCAGGATGTCGACAAATCCAGGAAAACAGCGAACCGATTAGGATCGAGCGTGGTATTTTTCAGGGCGACAGTCTGAGCCCACTGTGGTTTTGTCTGGCTCTCAACCCTCTCAATACACTGCTGGAGGGTTCGGGGCAAGGCTATCAGTTGAGAAGAGGTGGTCAGGTCATATCACACTTGCTTTACATGGATGATTTGAAACTTTTTGCCCCCAGCAAATTGCAACTCATGGAGCTACTGAAGGTAACGGAAACCTTCAGTAGTGCCATCAAGATGGAATTTGGGGTGGACAAATGTGCGATCATGCATGTAAAGCGAGGGGAGATTATGGAATCTGTGGGAACTCAACTCTCGGATTCCATACACCTAAGATCCCTCGGCTCAACTGAAACCTACAAGTATTTGGGTATGTCAGAAGCACTAGGCATCAATGTTGCTTATGTTAAACAGTCATTGAAGGAACGCTTCTTTGGCCGCCTGAATAAAGTACTGAATAGTCTTCTATCAGGCGGAAACAAGGTGCGTGCCTTCAATGGTTGGGTCATGCCAATATTGATGTACTCTTTTGGCATACTCAAATGGACTCAGACTGAACTTGACGCCTTGGACAGGCGGGTCCGCACAACGCTGACTGCAAATCGAATGCATCACCCACGTTCATCGGTGATGAGGCTGTATATCCCGCGGAAGTGCGGGGGTCGTGGCTTTTTAAATGCAAAGACCCTGCACAACCGTGAGGTATGCAGCCTTAGGGAATATTTCCTAGAAGCCGACGTGGGTATACATCGAGATGTGGTAGCGATGGACAAAGGCCTCACTCCGCTCTCCTTAGGTACCGAGAATTGGCGCAAACCTGTAGTATTAGATACTAATGACCGCAGAGAAGTATGGCAGAGCAAGGAGCTTCACGGACGCTATTACAGGGCCCTTCATGGGTCTGACGTAGATACGTTAGCGTCCGTAGCCTGGCTACGTTTTGGTGACCTCTTCGGGGAAACCGAAGGTTTTGTCTGTGCGATTATGGACGAAGTTATGATGACGAATAACTATCGGAAGTATATTGTGAAGGATGGTACGGTAGACATATGTCGGGCATGTCACAAACCGGGAGAATCCATTTGTCACATTATCTCCGACTGTTCTCGTCTGGCTAACGGAGACTATTTGCATAGACACAACCTCGTAGCCAGGATTATTCACCAGCAACTTGCTCTTAAATACAATCTTGTGGAATCAGAAGTACCATACTATAGGTATGTGCCCGACCCAGTTCTCGAAAATGGCAATATTACACTGTATTGGGATCGGTCTATCATCACTGACAGGACTATTGTTGCCAAAAAGCCTGACATAGTGGTGATAGACCGATTAGAGCGTCGCACAATGATTGTTGATATAGCAGTCCCCCATGACGAGAACCTCGTGAAAGCTGAGATAGATAAAAAAAATAAGTATCTTGACCTGGCGCGCCAGGTTGTCGACATGTGGGATGTGGAGACCGCAATCATTGTGCCGATAGTCGTCACAGCCAATGGTTTAATAGCCAAGAGCCTCGACCAACATCTAAGGAGGCTCTCGTTGGGCAGCTGGATCAAGGGCCTGATCCAGAAAGCAGTGCTCCTGGAAACGGCGCGTATTGTGAGGAGGTTCCTCTCTATGGAGCCCTGACCACCGGTAGCTTGGACCCTGTTCCCGATACCGGTGGGCTACTATTTTTATATTTTTAAATGTTTTAATTTTTATATTAATATTTAAAAATGTAATATATATGTATATATATTAAATAAATGGAATAATAATATAATAATAATATGTTTATTTGCACATAGTAAATAAGCTATTTAACATTAACATACATTTTTTCATTTTGTTATAGAAAAGTTACATACATAAATGTGTCGTAACTGGCACCCTTGCTAAGTTAATTTAATAACTTGTATTAAAGGCACCAGTCCCAACCCTAGCGCACTTAAACTACAAAAAAACAAGTTATGAGGCGCAGAGTATGAGCGATAATATGAAGAGAAGACCAAACAAAAACAGGAAAAAAATATAAATGCTATAAAGAATATTATTTATAAAGTAGTTAACCAAAAGCCATAATTTTTTATTGTGCGTGTGTGTGTGTATAGGCGTAGGTATGTGTAGGTGTGTGTATGTGTACGTATATGTATGTGTACATGTGTGTATGTGTATCTGTATGTTTGTGGTTATAGGACGAGGGGACTTATGTGGGAAAGGAAGAATATTAAATTAAAAGTTAACATTACTAAGTCCGATCACCGGAATAGAGGAGACCTTCCGAATTAGGGTAGGTTTGTCCTAGTAGCCAATTTGTCACAGTTTCTTTTAGAGCGTTGGTAGTAAGTGAATAGATGTTCAATATTTTATTAAGTTTGTTATATAAATGAGGACCCTGGAAGTAGAAAAATCTCTTTGTGAAAGCGAGTTTACATCTTCCTGACTTACAGATAATATCCTTACGCCTTCTTGTGATTGTCTCATAAGGAGTATCGAGGTGTTGCAAAGCTACAGTGTGTAGGATGAATAATTTTCTCACAGTAAGAACACCGCAAGAATTGTAAAGCTCTTCTGTGGGGAAGAGAACTGGGCGAAAGGTGCTAATCTTTAGGACAGCCCTTTGGGCTCGCTCCAATTTTAGCATTGTAGTTTTCGGAGCACCACCCCAAGTGCAGATGCAATATGTCAGCAAGGATTGGCAAAGAGCAAAGTATACTCGCCTTACCACAACCGGCTCAGCTACGTAACGAAGTGTCCTAAAGACGAAAATCAATTTCCTTATTCTAGAGGTAAGGATGTCGATATGGGTTGCAAAGTTAGGACCATCATCGAGAGTAATCCCTAAGTATTTAATAGAGCGGACACGTTTAAGTTGTGGACTTGAATGAGTATTGGAATTTGAGGTGCGGCAAGAGTGAGCGATAATATTAAGGTGTTCCGGTGACTGGACGGACTGCCGTAAACTGAATGTGATTACTTTCGTCTTATCAGTGTTTAGTGTAAGGAGATGCATATTTAGCCAATTAAGAACTAAGTTCAGTCCTGATTGAGCCACTTCTAAAGTTTCCTCCCAGGTGTCACCGGAAAAGGTAAGGACTGTGTCGTCTGCAAAGACTGTTATTTTACCCTTGTCAAGAACCAAGTCACAGAGCTGATTAATGTAAACCAGGAAGAATGAAAGAAAAGAAAAGAAAGAATGGTAATGCGTAGTAACTATAATAAAAATATACTTAATATATTTATAAGAAAAAAAAAAAACCAAAAAACCTTACAAATTTCTTAAAACTAGATTATTTATAATTTTTACAACTACGCCAAATAACTTTGTTTTTCATAGTATTTGTATGAATTACAAAGTTATATTTGCGGTTTTATAAAATACTAGTACTCTCGCGGGGCTTCGCTCCCGTGGATTCTATCACGGTAAAAACATAACTCTCCTTTTTTGCAGTCGAGTAAAAAGTAGCCTATAACCTTCCTCAAGCTTCAAGCTACTTCCATACCAAATTTCATCCAAATCCACCCAGTACTTTCGAAGATTAGCGCGTTCAAGCAAACAAACAAACAAACAAACAAACTAACAAACTTTTCCGCTTTATAATATTAGTATAGATACTGTATCTCAAAAACTGCTAACTCGATCTCGTTCAAACCAATTTTGATTGAAAGTTTATATTAAGATCTACAACATATGGTTTTTTTAGATTTTTCACTTCATTATTATAGAAGTTAGAGGGGGGGGACACATTTTACCACTTTGGAAGCGTATACCTTTTAAACGATTAACTTTATGAAAAAGTCATTTTAGAAACCTTAATGTTATTTTTAAAGGCCTGTCTATAGATACCACACACGTATAGGTTTCATGAAAGAAAATATTTTCAGTTTCAGTTCCATGTATGGAGAGCCCCCTTCATTTTAAATATTTTTTAAATTTTCTCTTAAAATCGGAAAGCAGTTGTGGCATAGGGACGGACGGACAGACAGACAGACGGACGGACATGTCGAAACTATAAGGGTTCCGTTTTTTGCCATTCGGCTACGGAACCCTAATAAAATGAAGAAAAAAAAATTTGTGCATTTGAAAATTCGGTCAAATGACATTATTTCAAAGAAATAAATATGCTAAATAAAAATCTACCAATTAATTATTCGGTCAAATGAATAATACGCTTTATAATATTAGTATAGATACTGTATCTCAAAAACTGCTAACTCGATCTCGTTCAAACCAATTTTGATTGAAAGTTTATATTAAGATCTACAACATATGGTTTTTTTAGATTTTTCACTTCATTATTATAGAAGTTAGAGGGGGGGGACACATTTTACCACTTTGGAAGCGTATACCTTTTAAACGATTAACTTTATGAAAAAGTCATTTTAGAAACCTTAATGTTATTTTTAAAGGCCTGTCTATAGATACCACACACGTATAGGTTTCATGAAAGAAAATATTTTCAGTTTCAGTTCCATGTATGGAGAGCCCCCTTCATTTTAAATATTTTTTAAATTTTCTCTTAAAATCGGAAAGCAGTTGTGGCATAGGGACGGACGGACAGACAGACAGACGGACGGACATGTCGAAACTATAAGGGTTCCGTTTTTTGCCATTCGGCTACGGAACCCTAATAAAATGAAGAAAAAAAAATTAGTGCATTTGAAAATTCGGTCAAATGACATTATTTCAAAGAAATAAATATGCTAAATAAAAATCTACCAATTAATTATTCGGTCAAATGAATAATACGAAATGACTTTATTGTAACTAAAATTAGCTGGAGCGATTTTCGACAAAACGTTGTCATACCAAACAAGTGTACCGACGCACACACTGTTGTCTTGTTCTACTGCCACATTCTATGGATTTATATTTTTTGATTATAGGTTGGTATTGACTTCAGTCTTACCTGATAGGAAATGATGATGTGGTCGAAGATTGAGCACGCTTACACATAAGTAACGTATTCGCTTTGGACTTAAATACTCTTAGGATGTTTGTACTTTAGTAATTTTTATTATATTTGGGCTTCATCTTCGACCACATCATCACTTATCATCAGGTGAAATGGTGATCAAACGCGAGCCTATTATCAATAAAAAAAAAAATAGTTTTAAATTATACGGATTTAGAAATACCCGATCGGTTGAGTGGACATGAGTCAGTATATAGTATTATTGTGAAACGAATAAAACAAGTATCAATAACTATTATTTCCGTATAACTTAGAAACTGAGAACATTGGATTTAAAACAGTACAATCTGTTGTAGATATGGGTAATCCGTGCAGTAATATAAAAGCAGCTGAAATTCTACTTGATTTAATCCCATAATGCCTTGCTATAATATTCCAGAAACTATGCTAATCGCAGCTACACAGCAAAATTAAAGTAAAGTAATTAGATCGCTATTAACATTATCTTTACTTTTTGCTTATCGCACAATTTTTCAGCATCCCTCTCATTTTCCGCCCAGTTCATGTCAAAAGCCACTAAGCAGATATTTTAATATCCGACAAATTATAATACGTCCATAAATCTACAACATCTGCCCAGTATTTTAAATGGCTAACCTTTCCTTGAACAGCCTTTCAGTATTTTGTTCCATATTTTTTTATTAAAAGGCAAAATTAATCGAGAGGCTTTGCAGACATCAAAACAAGCCTGGGCCATTGTTTGGTATGATTACAAGAGGTTCTACAAAGTAAATGTTAATTTTTATTACACGAACAACACACCTAAAAGTTCCGACGGTAGATTGAAGGGTTTTCAACTCCGTTACCGTAAAATTCATCGCTTCTTTGACATATTTAAGAAAATGATTTCTTTTCGTTGTTTCGTTGTTAGGTAGTTTATATACAACGATTTATAAAATTGTCTACTTGTTACTTTTTGATATGTGGACGAAGGGGCTGTATTAATGATGCTTGCTTTTTTTCTATAAATAACTCTTATTTTATTTGTTCGTATTATGATTTTATTCATTTAAATCCATCTTTGTAAAGAAGACAAATTAATTCTTGTGAACGTTCAGTAGGTGTTCAAGTAATTGATAGTAATTAAATCACTAGAATCTTATTTCCTAGAAAGTCTCTCAGTGTCACAAAATTTCTTTTACATTCCAGCAGATTTACCTTATAACGTGAATAACACTGTAACAGCTCTGCGTAACGCTATAAACCCATTAAAATCTGATAGACTTGATATGCAAATGGCTACAAAACCAGGTGTTAGTTCAAAATTTACGTCTTAACCCTGCGAACGCGACCACCCAATCAAAACGCTTCATTTATTTTCTTACAATGGAACCCAAATGAATGAACTCTATTAAGCCGAATGCAATTAATAGGCACGAATAATGGCGCCTGTGATTTATTAGTGATAGTCTAGTGTTGATTGACGTTTTTAATTTGCCTCCAGGGGTGTAGAAGTGAAGGGTGTAAGTCTTGGAGGCGCCTGGGCTGTCACGCGTAGACAGGAGATGGCCAGTTCCTCGGGGCGCGGAGCTCTGAGTTTAAATTAATAGTTTTGTGGTCTGCCTAATAGTCGTTGGCACTAGAGGGTTAGATTTGTGTATTATTTGCTTTTGATTCACATTGGAAATCAAATTGTTTTTTATTTCTGTTTGTATTTTTGTGTTCCTAATTTGAATTTTAAGCTAAGAGCATAATATTATGATTAATGAAAGATAGATAAAAAGTCATACAGAGTCAACTTAATAGTGAATACAATTTCAAAGTGTAAATATTACGTATATCGCTTTCAAATTCTCTATACAACGTGTAATTTAAAGGGTATACAACGTGTAACGGAAACCCCATATCTATCCAAAAGGACTGAAGACAAAATCTGGTATGGAGTCTCTATGCAAAGTTTCAGCTCAAAATAAGTGACTCACAGAATTGACACCAAATTATTGGTTTCATGTGTTTCTTGACTACCAGTAATAACAAACGTGTCAAAGCAGTGTGATTGTCATCACTTTCCACGTCACTTGCCAATAAAATGATAATTCTCTTCGTTCTTCTTAATTTGAAAAATTCGGTCTCTGGTAAACATAGGTTTAGAAAACCCTTGCCATATCGTTTGTTATCATCCAAAGAAGCCGTACAATCGGTATGTATATACTCTTTAAATTACACGTTGTATGTAACATACCAAGTGCACGGCTTCTTTGGATGATAACAAACGATAAAGCAAGGGTTTTGTAATCCTATGTCTACATGTGTGGAGCTTATTAGAAATTTCAATACATTGATACCAGAGACCGAATTTTTCAAATTAAGAAGAATGAAGACAAATATCATTTTATTGGCAAGTGACTTGGAAAGTTATGACCCTCATAGTGATGTGACACGTTTGTTATTATTGGTATTCAAGAAACATATTAAACTGATAATTTGGGGTCAATTCTGTGAGTAACTTATTTTAAGCTGAAACTTTGCATAGAGACTCCATACCAGATGTTGTCTTCAGTCCTTTTGGATAGATATGGGATTTCCGTTACATGTTGTATAATGAATTTAATGATAGTGTCATTATTTACCTTAAAATACTGAAAGTTTAGAATTACCCACATTACCTCTATCACAGTAATAATTGTAGTATTGAAACGTTTAGCGAAACAACGGGACTAATTAACGAAATAATTATCGGGAACACACTAGGCTATTCTCGTTGTGGTAACAATTTTATTTAACATAGTACTGCTGATCTGGTTTCAACGCATGCCGCCATTTTGTTTAGCTGCCTGTTTTTAATCAGTTGGTAAATACATTTTGTTTTTATTTGAACTATATGATTCGAAAATATATACACAGAATATGTTAGGAACATGGGTTTCAGCTGATAGCAAAAAAAAATGGTTCCTTTAGATTGGTTGTTTCAAATCAGCACTATTCTAACAAAATTATATGGAAAACAAGTCATCAAAGTTTCAAACAACACATCAAACATTATAAGCGTGAACCTAACCGTGTAGGCTCGAATTACGGTCCCAATGTTTTGCATATAAACCGGTGATACTAATAATAGGCGGGATAATAATATGGGAAAACGTTAATTAAGTATGTAAATGCGGGAAGATCTAAATGATCAGCCACGGGCCTTGCAAATTACTTTTGTGAAACACCTACTTAGTGAGTGTTAGACTCGCCACGACACTGACTCACTCCTGTCCAAACGAAAATGGCACCCTAACAAACGTTTGTGACATGCGATTCTCAATTCTAATACCACACTTTTAGAGTCTAACTTTGATTAATTTATAAGGATCGGGTCGGTTGTTGTTCGTTTAGCGGCAGTCAATTATAACCTTCTATTCGATTTGATGCCCGTTTGGTCCCTTGGGCAACTCGCTGCTCACTTTGGCCAGCAAAGTTTAAATTAATTCTCGATTGACACATCAGAATCTATCCAATATTGTGATTTTAAAATACATTTAGGACCCTTTTCACAGTAAATAAAGTCTGAGCGTTTGGGATTCCCGAATCATTGTTAATTAGAATTTAGAGAGGAATGTGTGATTATTGGAGTTGTTACATTTTTATTGTTGCTAAAGCATGTAGTGGCCTATATACAAAGCCTACTAACACGAGATTTCAAAGTAAATACAGATTAATCCAAGAATTTATAACTCGATCGTTTGATCTTCACGAGTTTCCTAGAAATTGTTATTCAATCAAATCAAATAATTAAATTTTCCGAGATTCGATTTTCCGAGAAATAAATATAAAGCATTTAATTAAATCGTTAAACTCGTTTAAATCTTTTCAAAGCGTAAACCACTGTTACTTATTTCAAATCTACCCATTGCATTTTAAAAGAAAAATGTTACTCAAAACTTGTGTAATTTCAGCAAGCATACGGCCAACACAACAATTGCATGTTTTTTTTTTTCATGACAGTGTACATAGGCGCAATGTTCTGGTAGGCAGTAATATTTTTGTCTGCTTGTGGTCGTGCACCGTGGAGCAAGACAAACGTATAAATCTGTTTGCCGCACACATTCGTTGCGTGCTTCACTCTGCCTCGGATTTATGGGCCTCGCCCCTTACGGCTCCATCAAAACTCCAACATACACCGTCTTGCAATAAAACGTATAAATATTATTTCAAGAATTACGAGCCTGCACCCTAAAATGCGTCATTCTAGCATTTACGTTAAATATTTTCAAAAAAGGATTGCTGTTCGGTATTTGAATTGCATTGTGCAAAAATTCTTTATCGCCAGCGCGAAATTGCTGAGATACATACTTTACTGCTACAAAAGCACAATGAAAATATTTTAATGGAAACCCAATTTGTACAGTTCGAATAAATATTTAAATTATCAATACCGGCCAGTGGTTCCATTCAAATATTCCTATTCAAATAGTTTATTGGCTATTTTAAAATTTCAACAAGTTCGAAATCAATTTTGATAGCAAAAGACCTCAGTCCCGCAAACTAAATGATACGTACTGGATATAAAGCTGTGTGTACCTATGTGTTTTTTATGCAAATTTCCATTTGGCCGGTTGATATTCGGAAGCCAGTGAGTAAATTCGCACCGAATCGCGTGTGACATTTAATTGACAAGTGAATAAAATGTGATGCGCTGTTGTTGGAGCAATGCGCTCACCCAACGTGTGCCCGGAACATCTGTCAGTAAAATAAACTTAAAATAAATATAAATTGGCCACCTAAAGGGCGGTTCATCGGCGGTCGCGTCCGACGGAATCTAGTTAATTAAAATTGTTTTAATAAACTGTATGTTTAAAAGAGATTAATATTCTGCGGTTATTGAATCAATGTTTTTGCTGCGTATTAACTACAACCTCAAAATATTAAACAAACGTACTCGTTTCTGTTTGATGTCATTTATCATTATAATTGGTAGGTATTATTGGCAGCTAATTTATTACGTCTCAAAATATTTGGCTCTTATTTTTGTTCGATTGCCGAGAGCTTTCATATTAAGTCAATCACTTAAGTATTGTGTTCTTACGGTCTGTTGCTATTCAGCCCAGAATTAGGACACATTATGAGAATAAAGCTAAAATTTATTTCCTTTAGTTAAATGAGGACTTCATTCTTGATACCATTCGTAATAGTCAATATTGGCTATTAATATTTTGATATGTACCAAAAACAAATCGTAGCATAAAAATTCAAAAATGGAATCCGTCGGCCATCACATTGTAGATTTACACAATGCTATCAATATTTGTATATTCAATCAAGTTTTCGATTGGCTGCGTGTATACAAGACAAGTACAGTATAGTCATATGCCGGAAGCGTAAACCCGAGTCATGATAATTACGAGTCGGCGACTGGCTCATCCCGCACACCTGTTGCCGCCAACGACTTTAACTAAAATTTAGTGGCATACGTGTAACACGCCGTACGCGCCGCTAGTATATAATTTTCGAGCGGTTTAGTAATATTACGCGTTGGCTACATGTACTGAAGAGTTAACGTTGTTTTTAGTAGAGTTTAGTTGAAAGATATCACTTTAATGTTTTAGTTATGACTTGTTTTGTTAAGTTGAGTTGAATTTTAGTTATATTTTCCTTTAAAACGTATCCATAGTAATGGTTACAACAAATCCCACAGTTAATAATGCGTTTGGAATTATGTGAGAGAGAGATTATCTATGTATATTAGAAGGATTGGTAGCTTTCGCAGACGTACTCATCAATCTATTAATTACATCACATGGTTACAGACGTAGTAATTATGGTGATACATCCCAGGATCTGCCATTTAAGCTCCGTATTAGATACATCGATCTATGTTCAAGCTGTTCTACGTAATAGATACGTTAAGGACTAAATAAATACAAACACTACTTGGAGTTATCCGTTAAACCTAATAGGTGCCTTGAAAAATCTATCGAAATGAAATACTTATATTTCTCATGAAAATTAAAATGAATGTTAGTGGAAAAGGAAAAATACAAATATCAAAATTCCTCTGCGGCGTTTCTCGATTTCTATGAAAATGTATCCTGTGGCTTGAAAATCGTAGTGAAAGGTAACGAGCGAGTTGCATCGACGTATCGAGATCCGAGCTACGGCCCGGTGGTGAACGAATTCATCTTGCCCGCGGTGCATTGCGTTCCACGCCCGCCACAATACCGTGCGCCGCTTATGAAACGACCAGCGACTCAACTGCCGACACTAAAACTTTCAGTGGATTGTTACATTCGAGCCAACTAAATAAAGGCTATAGGTTTTCACCCGGGCCTTTTCATGGGCGTCGCCTTTACGCCGATTTTATGTAGCATGAGCAAAATACAGCTGTAATTCCAACACGGGAAAATGTATATTACTCCGAATCCTTAGTAGAATCTGACAATGCGGGGATTTTTCGAGAGAGCCTCGGGCTAGGTGAGGGTAGGCGCGACTCGAGTTTGTTACATAAAAATCCCGTTATCGCGACGTAGGTCGACAGATTACTTTCTTGTTAAAAGGATGAAAACAAGAGTTAGTTCGTTTTCTACAAGGAAATAAATATGAACTTTTTTAGGGTACTTTCTTTTTATAACGGTACGAACATTTTAGCTGCCTTTTATTACACTATTTCAGAATAAACGGCCAAATGGAGGAAAATTTCTTAGCTGGTAAACTTTTACTGTAAATATTTTAGTAAGGATACAGTTACAGTCATCGCCTAACTGCGGGTTTACATAAGCCGGCAAATTTGTAGTTCGTTAACATTTACTATTTTTTTACTCACTTTAGTTTTATGTTTCTAAGAAAACAACCGTGGCCCGGCTACATCACCAGCTGGTAGACAAATAGATTTTCACACGTTAGATAAATACTTCTATACCAAATATCGTTAGTTAATGTCCTCGCCCTTCATTATAACAAAACCCCTTTAACGAAGTGTTGACAAAACATTTAACAAACTTTCTAGTTTAATAGTAATGCTATTAATAAACGCAGTTGCATTAGAATGCGAAACAATTGGCTGATAACTTGGACCCGAGCTCAACACAAAAGTAAATGCGATGCTATCACTCACAGTACAGAATTAAACAATACAGTAAGCCAGCAGCGCGCGAAACAATTCACGTTAATATTTCAAATTGCGCAAAAGTAATCAGCGGATTTATTTCGTTCAGAAGTGGGGATGATCTCTCGGCCAAATGGCAAACACGCAATTTGTCGCCGGCGTTAAATCGACCACAAACAAAACGGCCCCGGGCACTAGTGCCGCACCATCATTCACCTGTGGTCGCCCATGGTAATGACATGGACCTACTGTTCAACATATTAGGCTGATTGCAATTGTGCGATCGCCAGGCGAAACACCGCGACCACACCCCACATTCTAGCCGATTGAAATAGCGTACGCGCCACACTCACGGAATTTCATGAACGACATAATTGTATAATTATTTTGTGTAACTATTCAAAGGATTTGGGTCGCATTTTGTGTTAATTATTTCTAAACGGCCCCGTATTGATTTTTCATAAACGTTACAGAATGCGTGTGTAAGTAGCCCTAAGTTAAAACTTCTAAGGGATCGTATTAGGTTGATTGCTCGTAATGGGACGTAGAGGGAATGTTATTGTAATTCATCGTGGATTAGTGTCTGAACAGCGCATTATTCTTTGTAGATGAATGATTACTAACAGAAAACATGAAACAATAAATCAGGGATAATTTTTTGCATTCAAATAAACAATGGCATAATGTATTATGAATTCACATTTTGTTTATGTGGAAACCACAAAAAGCGTGAGCGGTAAGCGTTGGTAGCGTGTCTGTGCGTCGAACTCATCATTACTCAACTGCGGTCGGTCGGGTAATGAGATGGACTTCTGTGCTCAGCCGCGTTCTCATTGTCCAAACACCTGTACTATCCACATCGCAAACCAGTTGCCTATGAAATTTCATCGCGGAAATGACTTCAAATGCATTTTAAACCACTGCCACAAGCCGGTGTTTACAATATTGTATTGATAGATATTTTCATATCCGCTTTAAGGTATGATATAAATTGATTTGCTAATCAGTCTGCTGGCAACCGTAGATAGATATCATTTGGCACAAAAATAGTTGGCTTATCAGTTAATTCAAATAATTGGAATACATACAAATCGTTCAAAAACATTTCTGTTATTGCTTAATCATTGATCTGCGAGAGCTTATATCTTAGAACGCACCATCTCTCATCCCCAGCTAAGTAATACGTTACCGAAGACTCGAAACTCCACCAAAGAATAAAGGTGCTTTTGTCCTATATCACAAGCATTGCTTTAATTTAGGTGACAGTAAATTATTAGGGCCATAAATAAAAGTAAATGTTAAAAGCAGCCGAAGAATTTTTCCGTAATTTTATTACACAAAAGTTGAGGACATTAAACCTACCTATTTGATATCAACCGAAGGAAGTTGGGCGATATCGTACAGGGGAATGACATGAAGAGATTTCCGCAAAAGCTACTCCGTACTAAATTAACGG
This sequence comes from Tholera decimalis, assembly GCA_943138885.2. Taxonomy (NCBI): domain Eukaryota; kingdom Metazoa; phylum Arthropoda; class Insecta; order Lepidoptera; family Noctuidae; genus Tholera; species Tholera decimalis. Next base: position 32,414,129 of record OW964556.2, on the reverse strand, counting down.
GATAACGCTCTTTAGGCGCTAAGTTTTACCCCGTGTAATTAACTTGGCCTTAGTAATTAAGATGGTTAATAAATGGGTGCGTAAGTCGCTTTGTGATAATTATTCCAGGAATCCTTTAATATAACCAAACAAGAATGAATAACTTGCACCTAAGCATTCGTGTTAATGTGGTAGAAGTACTTCAGTTATGTTTTAGAGAGTAACTTGGAAGCTGTTGGGTGGAATTACTTTATGCGGCTCTGGGATATCACTCCTTTAATAAGACGTAGCATGTTTTAGAACTAGTTAAGATAGTTGTCATAAGAGAAACGAAATTTTTACTATGTTTTAATTGTATTTTGGTAGGTTTTTGCATATTTATTTATTGTTATGGACCCACATTACACTTAAAAGAGAAATCATCAGAGATAACACCTAGTTCACTCTTCTATCTGTGACCCTAAGTCATCAAATTGAACCGAATCAAATGAACTTCCGTTCAATTTACGCCCAGCTCTCTCCACGTCCATACTTCACGTCACAGTCGGGTATAAAATCCAATTTTGAATCGAAGCACCTCACTAGGGGTATGAGAAAGAGAAAATAATTACTGAAGGGTGTCCCAGGGGCACTTGCATGGCATCCTGACAGAAACTACGGACGTGGATAGGTGGTTCGCTGAAATTGTCTATTAACAGAATTACATTAACCACTTGACAAGGATTAAAATTGGGTAAGAATTTTGATATTACCTTTTCGGAGGGTAGTTGAGGAAATTTATTGGATTTGCTGATGGAAGTGTTGATTTTCTTGGTAATTGGAAAATTCATACGGAAAATAATAATAAAAAGTTTTTGAGCAACTTTTCAAATTAAAAAGCACATAAGTTTAAGTATTATTATGTTAGATATCGTGTACAAAACATTTCAATCGATAGCATATAGTAATCTATATATATATAAAAGAAAGTCGTGTTAGTTACACTATTTATAACCCAAGAACGGCTGAACCGATTTGGCTGAAAATTGGTAAGAAGGTAGCTTAGAACCAGGAGACAACATAAAATAGTTTTTATCCCGGGATTCCCACGGAATTTACGCGGGAAAAACCTCCCACGCAAACGAAGTCGCGGGCAAAAGTTAGTAATATCTGTTTATCTGCTACGCTTTCACGCCTAAACTACTTAACAGATTTTATTGAATTTGGTACAGATATAGAATTGACATTAGGAAAGGACATAGGCTACTTTTTATCTCGGAAAATCGCGGTGAGATAACGTCGTGTAGTCCAAGAGGGCGAAGCCGCGGGCGGAAACCTAGTTGTTTATAAATACAAAATACTTCTTAAATCGATTTTTTCGTATACAAACATAAAACAGCGTATCGTGAAAATAACAGCTTTTTAAACCTCTGTTAATTGTACATTTTACTATCAGAATTACTGTGAATCTACTGGCAAGTTATTATCGCGTGCACGCCCGAAGCATGTAAGTAATAACAATGAAAATCGCCGATAAACGGCACTACACTAACACCCAGTAATAATTGCAGCACCATTGACTTATTTGTTCAACGAGTGCTTCACTTATTGTTCATGAAGCTGACAATGTAAACGGCGAGGACAATTTCTATCGTTCTTAGAATGACTATTCAATTGTGGGCACTTTATTTACCTTAAGGCGTAGAAGGTCGTCAATGGATTTCCACTATGTCATTTCCCGCTCTCACTATTTTTTTAACCATCCTTTTTGGGGCTTGTCCGGGCAGGAAGTGATTTGCTAAAACACACTCTTAATGTATATTGTAAAAGTGTCAGCTCCTTAATGCTCAATTGACGACCAATGCTCGTGGTTTCGATTTATTGCTATTGGTTCTTAAGGAGCTATTGTTGTTGAATCCAATGGAATTATTGGCCGTATTCAGCTTTTGCCGGAATGTGATTTAGTTTGCTTGAGTTACGTGAACAGGGGAGTAAGGTTGTGAATAAAAATTGTGTAATATTATGACGTACGAGTATAATTATGAACTGAATTAGCTTAATTTTTAGGGTTATGTCCCCAAAGGATAAAAACAGGACCCTATTACTAATGCTCCGCAGACGGACATGTCTGTCACCAGGCTGTATCCCTAGAACCGTTATAGCTAGACGGTTTTCACAGATGATGTATTTCTGTTGCCGCTATAACTAAAAATTCTAAATACAGAATTAAAAAAATGGTACGGAACCCTTTGTGCGCGAGTCCGACTCGCACTTGACCGGTTTTTCTATATATATGCATATAATGACGGTGCGTTTAATCAACGACTAAAACGTCAAACTACAATATTTGCCAATAAAGTTCACAGAAAGTCTCTAAAATACATAACGTATTATCTCAAACCAAATAGATTATCTATTATTTACACTAGCTAATTCCCTGAGAGTGTTCTTCCACTAAAGTGTAAACGAACTTATTTCGTTTATAATGTTTAATTACAACATTTTGGTTGACGAGGTTAACGAAATAATGGTAGTTTTTGGAAGCCATGATAATACAGGAGTTAATTAATGATGAGAAACTGTAGGAGCGGGAGCTTATTACATATTAAATTAAAAGGTTTAACTGAGTTTATGAATTATCGTGCGTGTATTTAAGGCTTTATTTTAAGTGTATTGATTGCTGGTTTTATTTGATTTTCATAATGTTTTAATACGGCAGCAATTATATTAATTTGCTATGAAGTATGTACATTAACTCATTTTGTATTGTTGTATTTTTGTCGACCTCTGGATAAAATACGTCTTTTGTAGAAGATCGGTGGAGCATCATTCGATTCGCCTGAATATTTTTTGTCTGTTCCAAAAGGTTTCCATTTCCAAACGTTACTACACCAGACACATACTCAAATTAATAAACAAACAAAAGACAATCACTAACGCATAATAAAATCTCAGTAAAGTCCGTGTGTGTTTACACATACTGCTCAGCATTCAATAAAAATGAAGTACTATATTTGCTTGTAAAGTAGAAAGAAGTGTCATTCCGTAAACAGGTGATTATAGGGATGTCCCAAGTGTTTGCTATCTCACTTTCTCATATCGATGCATCACACGAGATGCATTCGGAACCGCACCTCTAGGGATGTACAGAACTGGGACTCGATAAAGTTGCAAATATCGATACTGTAACGGCAGTAATCCCTGTAGAGGTAGGTACTAAGCAGTGTATTTTCGTACACCCAATGTTCGTAAATGACAGAATTAGGTCCCGGTGTCATAGAGATGTGTTCTGAATACTAAATTTTCAGGTTTCAGTTTGCAGTGTTCAAATTGGTGAGCCTATAACAAACAAACATTATCAAAGCTTGAACGGTTATAGGCTGTCGAATGAATGTGTTAAATATGTTGCCTAATATCATTATAGCACGTTTGAATTTCAAAATTGTTTTTATTTAAATATGATTTAAAATTTTCAATGTATGTGAGTAATATGATTATTTTTGTTTTCAATTATGCTTACATATTAATTGGTTTTAAAACTTTTCATCTAGAGTTCTGTGTTTTTGTTATTTCTCGTCACATCTAGCAATGTCTTAAACTTTTTAATGCCTTCGAAGTCTTGCAACTTTGTTTAACAACAGTCATAAGTTATGGAATGCATTGAGTCTAAAACTTATGTTGTAGTCTCCTACTAACTTTATATTTGGTTAAACTATTCCGCAGTTACATGCTCAGGCCCACAAACATCAACTTTGGCGATAAATCGTTAAAGTTTAATTATAAAGAACAGCACAAAAGTTGTTAGAATGTACATTAACTAATCAAACTTGAGATTGTTTTAAATTAAATTAATTGTAATACACGTATTATTAACAGGAGCTGTTGGCTGGCCGCAAGATGCATCTAAACCCGGTGTATTCCCATCTCTCTCCGGGGACGAGGCCACGTGCACCCACTTAGCACACGCCAAACACATTTAAACAAACCAACAAACAACCCACATTCCATACATATAAAGATCAAATTCCTTTGTACCGCGGTGCTAAGTAAGATTGCAGCCTTACACACTCTGAGAGCTCTACTTCAAAAGCTTTGCTGGTATTAGAATTGCCTCGACATGTACAAAAATAGCGAAATTGAAGTGTTTCGTGAAGTGAATTGAATACAGATAAGATTATATAAAAATCAACCGAAAATCTACGAGCATTTTATCCGAGAGAGATTATTTCTTCAACCTGTAAATATTTATTGCATTTGAATTGTAAAATAAGTTAACGATTTTATTACACACACGTTGGAAATTTATGACAATAATAATTTATCAAAGAAAATCGTAAACAAAGCGGTGAAAACAAAAGAGAAGGGCGTGGAAACGTTTGTACGTGGAACGCATAAACTTTAAAAATACTCTAGTGATGTGCCCTTTTGGGAAATTTTATGGCACTCAAAGAAAACGATCGCTATTTATGATTCACGCGATAGGCTTCTTTACACATCACGAACTGTGAGGAATGAAATATAGATGGCACTACTCTTATGCAAAGTGAGAGGTGAAATTTTCACGGTAGCTAGCACGCACTGGTAGAAATGCGTCCCTCAGGCGCGTGAGGTGGTTCGCACGACCAAATGGAATCCGCTCCGCAGAGATTGCCTGCGCTAGTTTTTTTTTTGTTTAATATTTATGAACTTTGTCTCTCACACGTCGCGTTTACCTTTGTGTAATGGCATTTACTTCAAGCTTCGCTGACACTTTGAATGCCAAACGAACGTGAACTTATTCGGTAACGCTCGGTTGATTACGATACACGACATCATGCCTGCCCATCTTAATTCACCGATACCACAACAACCAAACTCATATATTATTATGCAATAAAGGATTTATTCCCATTGGTATTTTATATCCTAAAAATTAAATTATTAGACACAGACAATGGAAAATATTTTGCGAAGGGACATCGTTAATTATTTTTTCAACCGGCAGAGGTCGTAAATAAAAGTAAAGGGTGCTATTAAACGCATTATTCGCGCATATTTAATGTACTGAAAAGGCTAAAAGGTTTTTATTTTTCACAGATTCAACAGCTTAACATAAAAATCACCCTTCGAATTAAGTCTCCATTCAACACGTGATTTATTAACTAAATAATGTGAAAAAGAATATTAAACATTATCAAAAATTATGTTCCCGACATATTTTGTCCTTTGTTTAAAAAATGGGACAGATATCATTCAAAGTAAATAGCTCCAGACATGAACCTCTAGTCGGGACAGTAACATCAAAGAGATTTATAGAGAACTCATTCTCTAAAATTCGACCTTTTTTATTCCATCCGCATTTCATTTTGATATAATGTCATTTATTCTGGCCTTAAAAAGAACCACTGAACTTTTAAGGGAGCAAAGAGGTTTCGTATAGAAATCAGCTAAAGTGTATTTGTTAGGAACAGCGTAACGTTCTATAATCAGGGCATTATTGAAATAGGTAATACGTTTAAATTATTGACATCATATTTGTTGGGTTATATTGGCGAGTGTGGATCTGCGTCACCGAGGCGTGGTCCTCACAACGAAAATAGATAATAAAATGTATTGAAATGGCTGCGGGCCGGCTTATCCGGTTGAAAGTCAATGAATATTTGATTTCAATTTTTTTCCCGCCGTCGCCGTGAAGTATTCACGCCATACCTAATTTGATTTTCGCCATTCCGCTCGTTCGCCGGGGCAGTTTGCATTCATATTCAGTTTGAATACGCGTTTGGGTTGCCTCTTGCCCGAGTTTGATACAAATAAACAGCGGATATTTTTACATTTCTTGCTAGGATAACCCGACCCAACTGATTACGTTCCGGGGATAATAACCCGACTGTAGTATTAGGGGAGGCCTAAGGAATATTTATATTGGATTATTATATGCGCTGTTCATATTTAGGTACGCAGCATCATTACACGACTCGTCTAACATAAACGAATCCTGTGCGCTGAGTGAGCAGGTAAGCGCCCGACAGATGAAAGTTTAAACGTCCTCACTCCAATGTATTCCGGGCACGTCGTCGTGTTTTATTTCAATGTTTATCTAATTACAAGCAGAGCGATCTCAAAATATCATCCAAATGACACGCAAAGGGCACAAAAGTAGTATGTTTAGAAAACATGGGTAAATTATTTTATGTCTTACAACGACAAGAAAGGGCCGTTTTTCCCTCGGCGAGAAATAAAACAGGATTCGTTTTTGCGAACTTGCATAAATGACGGCGCAGCGATATTTCACCAGGCCTGAATATTTGGGTCAACCTGTTTTTGTGTAATGGGGATTACAAAAGCAAATTTAACATTGTATTTGCTGTAACTGCTACAAGGGAACCTTCGTTGGCAACAAAAGATGGCTTGCCTTGATACGACTTTCGTGGATTTTAATTAAAATCTTACGCGTTGTGGGGATAATGAAAGAAACTGATTACGTGGGCCCCGGACTTTAGTGTTTTGGGACAAAATTTATTGGCTTGTTTATGACGATGTGAAATATTTACGAAAAAAGTGAGAGCACGACCATCGAAATTGAAATAGGCAGATTTCAAGCGTAACTTCGCTTTTACCCCCACAATAATACAAATCTCTTGCCGAGGAAACCGTATATTTTATCCGGGCGTCGATTTGTTATTTATTAGCCGGGAATAGTCGTAACATGGGGAGGGAGCACAATACGAAAACGGTGTGCCTGTTTAGTGACGATGCCACCTCCGTTTCGCTCCGCTTCGCCTCAGCCGCCCCGCCACCACCATAACGTGAGCTCTCTCCCTTTCCTGTTCGCTCAACTCCTTACCATCAGAAAGAAGGCTCTTTACATTGCGACATGTCTGTTTACAGTGGCCAGGTTTCATTGAGGGTCGAAGCCTATATTTATCCGTTGCTAGTTAACCAGTGACAACTTTGTGGCGAAGACGGCCAGAGAAATGAGGCGAGACAAACAAAAATGATATGATTCCGTGTGTGACATGCAAGCCTTTGGAGGTTCCGTTGTTTTTGTCAAGAAAAATAAGGCGACACACCACTCGTGCGTAGCTCGCCTGGCATTACTGCTAGGGAAGTAATAATATCATATTATTACGGTTTTGAATTCCGTTCAGTTTTATTGTACTACTATATTTTTGTTTTGAATGGCTTGAGTTTTGGTATTTAGTTCGGTAACGCAGGCAGCCGAAAGAGCTATCTAATAATCATAAAAGCGAGTATTATTTCCTAAACCTACTATTAGAAATAGTGATATTTGGGTTCTTATTATATCTAAGTCCCTAATCACTAAGCTCCTCAGAAGGATACCTATACAAAGCCATTATTGGCATAGTTTTATTAATGTACAGGACATTAATAATTGTGTATTGTATTACTCGGGCAGTATTGGGGTATCTGATTTATTAGGGTCTTGGCTTCGTTGTTGTATTATCCGCTTACTAAAGTAATGACGACTCACCTCTGTGCCTATTGGTTTGTTTGTCGAACATTAGCATGGCGTCCTCGATCTGCAACAAAAAGACATAATATTAACTACAAAATCTGAAAAAATGGTGAGGAAATATAGTGAAAAACAAGGGAGTCGCGCGCGATCTGTGCTCCGCCCCGGCAATAAAACACTCCGCCGTTGTAATAACGAATAAGCACCGGTACAAAGTAAACCACACGCTGCAAATAAACTTTGATAAGCGGGGGCGAGCAGGTAATAACGTATTCATAGAGAAATAAATGGAAAGTCGGTGGTTAGGACGCGAACAATACACGCTAGCGGAGATGCGCTGTCACCGCACGCCTAACGCGACTCGCTCACACCTAAATTCGGCCACGAAGGAGCATTTTTAAAATTCCCCGTCCGCCAACAAAACAGTGATAAATCTGAAATGGAACGAAATTGCATCGTAAATATTCATGTTGACGTCAACGCGTGACGCCTCCACATACGTAATTGTACGTGCGACTTAATTATAAATTCCTTCCTTATTAACTTTTCAGATGAGTATCGCATATGTCATGTTCGGCGGTACAGGCAAGGGTATCCTGCGTATGAACTGACCCACGTTGAAAAATGTGCCTGTATACAAAAGCGAGCAAGTTCGGTTTGACAGTCGGGGCCCGTGGGTTTTGTCTCAGAGCCGCGTCGCCGGCGTCGGCCGTCCCCAGGGCGACATTACGCGGGTAGGTCGACACGACGCACTCCCGATGATCGATGTCGAATACCCGTAACAGGTGACCTTTCGCTGAATTATTCCTACCTGTAGAAACGTTTGTTTAGTGGTGATTTGTTTGAGAGGGAATTGCCACGCTTTTGTTGGGCGAGCGGCCAGAATAACCCTCTTTTGTGGTGAATAAAAAAAAAACACCTAATTTTCGGACATACACGGACGCTGATTTATTTTTGACATTAATACCGTCTGAAGAGAAGGTAAAGAATCTCGTTTATTTTTTTCACAAACTTTATCATTTTCGTTAGGGTGTAGGATCACACCTTGTTTGTTCACGTGTTAAAAGTAGATGGGTGCGATGTAAGTTGGTACTTTGAAGGGCTGGGTTTTGGGTGGAATTTACTCAAGGATAGAGAATCTTAGAAAACAAAGGTTAGTATTAATATAAATTACATCATCGATATACTACGTCTTCAATATATTTTCCTCGATAGCATTTTTCAGAGTTTTTAAACTGTATCATAACTGCAAAACTATTCCTTTAGAAGAAACAAAGAGCGCAATGTTACACCTTTCGAACATTTTATGGAAGCCTAGTAGTTTCGATATTGACATGAATAGAACCTAACTAAACCTGTGAACAGAGTCTGCAATAAGATTGAGTACTAAAAAAAATTTTTTGCAAAAAATAGAACCGACTTCCATATCAAAACACTACAAAGCTAAAAATAACTTTAATTTCGGTAGTCGGTGTTATTGGTTTTGGATTTTCTTTTTGTTTTTCACACCGCCTTCCGAAATTAAAGTTATTTTTAGCTTTGTAGTGTTTTGATATGGAAGTCGGTTCTATTTTTTGCAAAAAATTTTTTTTTCACGCTTTTTAGTGAGTCTGTTTGTAATTTATCTAGTTACAAAAGCCATAATGTCAACAACTTATCACCTTTTACAAAATATTGCTTTTCCCGATGCATAGCCGTTAATTTTTGAGGAGTTCTCCTGGTACTTGACCATCAACTCTACATCACCATATGTATTGTGACGAGCATAAAGTGTTTAACATCCGTACTCAAGTAATGGAATCGCAATCCACGAAATACTTATTATTGAGGAGTTTCAGTGGCCATCTGTGGTCTTCATCATCAGTTCAACTTCCACAAATGGTACTTTTCGAAAGCAACTGCTCAAGGTACTATAAGAAATACCCAAAACGCTATAGGTGTGCCTATAATATTTGAAGAGTTCCCTCGATTTCTCCAGAATCCCATCATCAGATCCTGATTTCGTAACAATGGGACCAACTAGAAACTATACCTATTCAAACGCAAAAAGAATTTTTCAAATCGGTCCAGCCGTCTCCGAGTTATGAGGTAACATACATAAAAAAAAAAAAAAAGTTCAAGACGAATTGTAAACCTCCTTTTTTTGAAGTCGGTTAAAAACGAAGTGCTTCAGTTATTTGAAAATTTCTTATGGCACAGAAGTACTAAATATCACGATGCATGTATCATCGCCTGTCGGTACCCTTAACATACTCATTTTCCACAGTTGACTCTTACAACTTGCATGGGAAAATAACCAGCTGCTACATTATGCTTTCCTGGTACTGAAATATATGTATTTAGAATAACCTACTTTGGTCATTAATTTCCTTTACATTGATTTTACAGTGAAGCAGAGGTTCAAGAAAGTAAAATTTCTACGATACCGCATTCAAACTAAATAAAGGCTCTGCCCAAATACAGAACCACGAATGAAAAAATGAATTAGGCAAAGAAGCCTGACAATATTCCGAAATAGGAAAGCCATAAATATCTATTAACTTACATAAATGATGAAATTTATTACTTTAGTCAGGAGACGGAAAAATAGACCAATCGCAACACATTCCGTCATAACTACGATGGTTTGTGGTTTGACCGAATCAATAGAGATTTGTGGTAAAAAAATAGATTATGCCGTTTCCCTGCGACATAGATTGTGACCTAATGCGGTATTGTTACGGTCAATTTGTGAGGGCTACATCGCGTCATTACCTTCTTTCGCATTTGTGATGAAGTGCGTGCGACAAGGACGGGTATAACCGTTCGGGTTCGTTCCCTTGGGCGACGTTACGGTGAAACCGAACTTTGGCCGTGATCAATGCGAACCTCGGAGGTGTCTTTTGAGTTAATATTTGTATCTGATTAGTGATTACCGATCGATTTAATTCCTGTTGATTTAAGTTTTAATTTGTTTTGAACGTTTTATGATTTCATTCAAACGTTGCTTTTAGAAATCAACAAATTGATGTCTATTCGGATAAACGGGTAAACAACATATCACTACTTCATATAACGAGTCTCACTAATATTTCAAAAAATAAAACTGTAAAGAACCCAATTTGACAGGCCAGCCAGTGTCACGTAACAAGTGGTCTAACAATGCCACAGCAAATAAGAACATTTATGAACGCATAGAGGCGTGACCACTCTAATTCGCCTTTTAATATTCGACCGATGTGTGGTCCACACGGGCATCCCACCAACTTTGCTAATTCCACTCTTGGCCGAATATTTTTCACAAGCAAGGGTAAGTGAGCAAAATTGGAGACAATGTTCGCTGACGACCGGAATTTTTATAGCTGAGCGTACATGGAAGGAATAAAATACAGGATTTACTGAATGCTTGGATAGAGTATCGGGTTTAGTGGGGTCCCTTTTTGGTCAAGGAAAATGCCCCAGTTTAGTAGAGCACTCACCATTCGGAACCGCGGACTTCTAACGAAGTAGCTGATATAGAAAAGGTCAAGTCAGCAAATAAACATAGATTATAAGCGATCGATTAACATAGCATTATAAATGTGACAGTTTTATTAAATCGTTATATATTATCATTAAATGACGTCTCCAAACAACATAATTTACATCGATAATAATCTTGAAAACGATATGTGCCTAACTAAGTATAGTACCTAGTTTTTACGAAAGGGACAAGTTTCTCTAATGTCCATATGTTTGTGTTAAGCGTCCACTATCATTAAGTAGTTCATTTAAGGGAGTGACACGAGTGGGTCCCTCGGGATACCTGTCGCGGTAATTCGCAATGTGTACAACTGTACACCTATATTTTTTACTTTTGTTGTTAAGATTTCGGGAGCCGTTTGGGGTGGATTTCTATAATGTGGCAGTAAAAGAAGATAGTTATAGTTGACCATAGTAATGAGCGTTAGTATTTTAATTATATTTTACGTTGACTTATTGCGTTAATTACCAATAGGTACTTTGATTTTTAATTAAAATTAAAGGCTACAAACTATGGTTTAATTATTTTTAAATTGAATTTGAAAGCATGGCTTAGTTTTACCTTCACTCCACATCAAATTTTGCAATTCATACTTGCGAAATAAACCCGAAATTATTTCCATCACAATTTAATTTTTTTCAGTAATTAAATTATTTTTTAACTGAGACCAATTAAAGTTAGTTAAGTCATTAATTAACCTCGATTACAGTACACCACAATTTTACTTTTTGCTACGTACGTAGGCACAGAAATCTTAATAATGAGGCCGTACGCGCACTGCCTTGCGGTGGCCGTAATTGCGGTTATTCTACTGCACCGGTAGAATAACCGCAATCTCAGGTGCGCGCACTGCGGCGAGAAAAACGCACCTTTTGTCTTACATACAGATTTCTTCGTATTTATACATATTTTCGATGTGTGATTCAGATTAGCACTCGATACAGATTTTTATACAAAGTTTACACTGTATTGATAAAATTAACTGTTACAACTAAAGACAGAACTTGGCAAAATAAATTACCTAGATACCGCATTTATTACGTTACACACACCATTGTATGATTCTATTTTTCATAGCTATTTTTAATTTTTTTATAAACAACGTTAATTTGCTGTGCTCAGGAAATCCGTCAAAGATTGTTGCGTGCTATCCAAGGCTCTCGCATTTGTAGTGTCACACATACGTAAAATACGTAAATAATTAATATCATAGGTACAAACTTTTATTTAATTTAATATTAATCTAAAAACCCAGAGTAATGCAAAAATTGTTATTCTAAGTTTTCGTAAGATATATACGTTCTTATCCAAAAAAGTTTTTCTCAGGAAAAACCGGCCTTATCTAGTTTACTTTTACGAAAAATACCTATGTACTAGCGGCCTGGCCTGGCTTTGCACGGTGTCCTTAACAATTGTTTTCTTCGACAAACGAGGTCATTACAAAAAGTGCGTTTAGCTATCATTTAATTTAAAATATGTATACAAAAATGTTTCATCTTGAATCAGACCTGTGCCAGCCGTTTCGCTGCAATGAATTTCTTGGCTGCGTAAATTTAAATCTGTGATAACTTCTAAACATTTAAATGAAAAAAGTAAAGAGCAATTTTTGATCTACTTTAAATGACTAAGGTAAATAATATACTTATTTGGATAAGGATTAGTATTTATAAGGAGAAATTACCTTTTGCAAATAGGTAATACTTTAAATTACTTATTTAGAGATAAAAATGGTACTGTGAGTCAACCATATGAGATAGATCACAGAACAGATAAAAGGGTTAGAAAGGAAATAGTTCCTGATTTTTCAACCGACGACCAAAAGAGGAGGTTATCAATTCGACGCGTATATTTTTTTTTTTTTTTTTTTTATGTATGATCACCGATTACTCGAAGACGGCTGAACCGATTTGGAAAATTCTTTTTTTGTTTGAAAGGGTATACTTTGAAATTGGTCTCATTGTCACCAGGTCAGGATCTGATGATGGGATCCTGGAGAAATCGAGGGAACTCTTCAAATATTATAGGCACACCTATGGCGTTTTGGGTATTTCTTATAGTAACTTGTGCTGTTGCTCTCAAAAAATACCATTTGGGGAAGTGGAACTGATGATGAAGACCACAGATGGCCGCCGAACCTACTCAATAATAAGTATTTTGTGGATTGCGATTCGAATACTTGAATATGGATGTTAAGCACTGTATGTTCGTTACAATGCATATGGTGATGTAGAGCTGATGGTGAAGTACCAGGAGAACTCCTCAAAAATTAACGGCCCAGCATTGGGAAAAGCAATATTTTGTAAAAGGTTATAAGTAGTTGACATTTAGGCTCTTTTAACTAGGTAAATTAAAAATCGACCAACTAAAAAGAGTGAAATAAAAACTTTTTACCAAAAAATTAAACCGACTCCCAAAAACACTGCAAAGTGAAAAATAACTTTAATTTTGGAAGTCGGTGCCAAAAACGAAAATACAAAACTAAAGACACCGACTACCGAAATTAAAGTTATTTTTCACTTTGCAGTGTTTTTGGGAGTCGGTTTAATTTTTTGGTAAAAAGTTTTTATATAAGAACGCGTGTCACCGCTTGTCTTCCCACTCTTTAGCTCTACTACAAGCAAGAGGCCCGTTACGTATTCGAATTACGCACACAAATAAATTACACACTTAAATCGAGAGCTTGTTACTGATTGTAACTCACTGTTGATAAACATGCGCCGTGCGTTATGGCCAATCAGGGCAAAGGACAAAACGTCAATGGTTGAAATGTGGCGCATGCAGAACATTGTAAGCAGACTTGGTCATTGCGTTGATTAAGCGAGTACACAACGGGCAATGTATACTTTTTGTAACTTGTTGCAATAATGTTGTTAATGTTCGGAATTTCATAGTGATCAGAATATTTTTATATTATTTACAAATAAAATTGTAATTAAATGTTATTTTCGACTTACCGATGGAAAGATATACCTCCTCGCTCTATACTTGCGGTCTGACTTTTTGTTTTACAGGTTATAATTGTACAACACGGCATTTTAAAGCAGAGCTCTGTGTTCCGAAGTAATCCGAAGCTCACTAAACGCGGTGAATGAATTAATCGGTCGTGGTATGATTGTCGTATCATAAATGTGGCGCGCGTGCCACGCCCACATTACTATTCCAACCTCGTGAGATAGATATATGCTATCGCGGATTTTTTTGTAGGCCTTTTTATCAGATACAACTTGTAACGGAAACCCCATATCTATCCAACAGGGCTGAAGACAACATCTGGTATGGAGTCTCTATGCACAGTTTCAGCACAAAATAACTGACTCAAAGAATTGATACCAAATTATTGGTTTCATATATTTCTTGAATACCAATCATAACAAACGTGTCACAGCACTACGAGGGTCAATAATTTCCCACGTCACTTGCCAATAACACGATAATTATTTTCGTTCTTCTTAATTTTAAAAATTCGGTCGGTGCTATTTGTAACATTATATCTGTGCTCAAATACTGGTAATAAACAGTTTAAAAACTTAACGGTGTTCGTGATTCAAAGGTGTATTCAAACAAAACCTCACAAGTGTATTGGAATTTGTAATAAGTTCTACACACGTAGACTTAGGATTACAAAACCCTTGCCATATCGTTTGTTATCATCCAAAGAAGCCATGCACTTGGTATGAATATACCCTTTAAATTACTCGTTGTATACATTTCCGTAGTACATTATTTTAACGTAGGTATCTATTGACGTAGTACTTGCAATGTAAGCGCTTAAAAACCGTTTTTTTGGCGGCATCATCACAAAATATGGTATTTTCTCCATAATACAAATACTATTACCAATAAAAAAAAAACTTAATTAGAATGTTAAAATTAATGTTGTATATGAAAAAATAAAAAACCATAAAGAATGGAATCATACTGTTCGACCCCAAGCCCAGCCAACGGTAACTGGTATGTCGAACTGTCCGCGATTACGCGGAGCCCTACGTTGTGGTAGGCTCTTAGGCCTTATTTCAATAAACAAAATGTACCACTAACCTGAGTGCTGGGGACGCCAAGTTCGACCTTCCAAGGTCACGCTCCAAGTGTGGTTTGTATGTGATATGAGGTGAGTAATTGTAACGTGTGATGTAAGTTACGGGTTCTAGGACGGTCCCAAGGCGTCGATCTTCAGATGGCGCCGTCCTGACCAGCATCACACCCAACTCGTTTCCAGCAAGCGCGCGCTACTCGTGGTAGTCAATAAGGCGATATGTTCCAAGAAATATCACTGGATTCTTGTTAATCCGAGCTTACAAAGTTCAATCAATCACTGAACACAATTAATCTGTTCATATTTCGTGAGATCCAATACGATTTCCAACAATTCCGCGTGCCAGCTCGACCGACGACAAGGCGGCGTATGATTCAACAATATCCCGGGGTTTTCAACAAATGGGGAATACACTTCAACCAACAAATAATTCGCGACCCAATTATCGGTCTCAACAGGCGAATTCAACAATATTTTACCAATTACAATCAAATCAAAGTCCCAAACGTGCGGACATTTTTCCAACAAGCAAAGTCAATCTGTCAAGTCAAGAGAGGTTATGTCAAGTGCAACGTCAAAGACAATAGAATGTTGCCACACCAAAAAAGAGCGTTCAAAATTACATTTGGGACGCAACATCTACCCCCCCCGGACGGGCCTACCCGTCCGCTAATCAATTGGAAGTCTTGACAAGGTTGCAAATTCAACACAGCCTCAATGCGGCCAAATACCGTAGCTAGTTCATTAAAGGTGAGAACGGTGTCTCCCAACAATCTCCGCCAGCGTCCCTTTGCCGCTTTCACCGCGGCCCCAAAAATACCCCCCCCAATGGGGGGCAGGCTGGCGGGTCAAACAACCAAGTGACCCCTCGGCGGGCCAAACTATTACCAATGTCAACCTGGTTCTCATTAAGGAAGGCGTATACCTCCTCCAAATAGTTACTTGTACCCTTGTAATTCGTACCGCAATAAGACCTAATCAAAAAAGGAAACCCACGGCGAGACACAAATCTTTCCAAAGTCGCCTCAAAGGCCTCTGTCGAGAGGGAGGTTACCAGCTCCAAATGTACTGCCTTGGTTGACAGGCAGACAAACACACAAATAAGCCCTAACAATCTTGCTATTACGAAGGGTGGACGTCTTCAACAAAGGGGGACCAACAAAATCCGTTACGACGCCAGCAAAGGGCCTCGCCTCATTGACGCGATCAGCCGACAAAATCCAAAATTCTCGCTGCAGAATGGCCAACAGCGCATTGCAACCGGCATGCGAGTTCTTAGTGTGACGATCAGTCACCAACAATTGTACCAAGTTCAGTTACAACAAGGGCAGGAGCACCAATTTTAGGGTAAGGACAACTCACAAGGGTGACCTCAAACCAGGTCCTTCCCTCAACAGTGGTGTCAGCCGGTTCGCCAATTCCCCAAATCTTGCCTGAAAGGTCGTTCACCTTCAGGCCAACCTGTCCCGCTAACCAAGAAGACAAAGGCAACCCCGGACTCCCGTCTCCAAAATGGCACAGACCACAATCGAGTCACCCAAGGGTCCCCAGACCGTGACCGAGGCCGTTGGCAACAAACCGTCTTGATCGGGGGGTTCCTTTAGCGGGGCAGGCGTCAATCTCTTAGTGATGCCTGGGCGGCGACCGATCGCCGCTTCCAGGCTGCCTTCGTTCACGACGAGGCCAACAATCAAACCATTCGTCCGCGCGGTGTCCCAAGCCGCTCGCCATCACTGGAGGGGCATATCCCAACGGATGCCCGAATGGCGGAGGGCGCGACTCCAGCCGGGGACGTTCCGCCAACGGAGGGGAAAGGGAGCGGCGCCGACCCGGCCACTGCTGCCTAGCAGCCAATGCGCGTTCTCCCTGACGAGGGAAGACCAAATGGCGCTCGTGGGGCTCCCGTTCAACTTGCGCGGGGGGTGGAGTGCGGCGTACAGAATCGCGGGTCTCAGCCCGGTGCTCGTCTCCGGGGTACCCCCCCATGCGCGAACCCCCCTCAGAAGCTGGTCTGCTGGAGCGGTTCGCGTTGGCGCACAAAATCTCCAAGTGGGACCCTTCACAAATTCTACACGGGCGGGGGTCGGGGCAGTCCCGATGGAAGTGGGCCCCCAAGCACGAAAAGCACAAACGGCGTGCGTTGACAATGCGGCGGCGGGAACTTACGTGCAAATTCAAAAAATCCGGGCAACGCGCCATGACATGCCCCGTTGCCTTACAAAAGTCACAATGATGAGGACTCCGGGCACCATCAAAACGGGGGGCGGGGCGAACATCAACAGGCCCCCTAGCCCGAGGACTCCGGGCGCCAGCCAAACGGGGGGCGGGGCGATCATCAACAGGCCCCCTAGCCCGAGGACTCCGGGCGCCAGCAAAACGGGGGGCGGGGCGATCATCAACAGGCCCCCTAGCCCGAGGACTCCGGGTGCCAGCCAAACGGGGGGCGGGGCACTGCCCTTAATGAGGCCATTGCAACAATCAAATATTAATACAAAACAACAATCAACAACCAACAATCAAATATTAAACAAACAGCAATGACTTGTTAGCCGACCAAATAGTTTCAACAAAATAAAAATTCAAATTCAATTATTTCAAAGCCAAATGCGACCCTGTACTTATTCCAAGTATGAATCTAGCTTGGTACAGATGGCTAGTTACAAATAAATAACAATTCAATGTATAATACAATGCTGGATCAACCTCAAATTAAACATCAATAAGCACAACAATTGTCTGTATAATATTGAGCCGGACAATCTCTAACAAAATCCAATAAATACAAATAAATGCAATAAGTCAATCCACACCATTCAAGTCTTGTTATGTTAGACTATGTGTAATTATTATTTAGATAACCTTTCAAATTCAGATCAATGACATTCAATTATTAATTGCAACAAATACCAAACAACTTTTACAACAATATACCAACTTATGTACCAAATTATGTACCAAATTATACCAAATTATACCAACAATTCCTAATTTCACAAATAAATCCTACCTGTCAATGCAATGAAAGAGGCTACAATACAAATTACAAATACAACTTCAATTGATTCAACTTTAATTAGATAGCCCGGATGACATGGTAATATACTCAAAACTTATTAAGTTACAAGTTGTGTTAAGTAATTAAACTCAAGTTTTAAGTTTTCAACAATATTCAAAACTTCCAATTAAACCAGTGGATCTTATATTATAAGAGCCGCGCTTCTGCTACCAATTTTATATTAAAACCACGCTCTGCATACCAATTTTATATTAAAACCACGCTCTGCATACCAAATTGTTCGACCCCAAGCCCAGCCAACGGTAACTGGTATGTCGAACTGTCCGCGATTACGCGGAGCCCTACGTTGTGGTAGGCTCTTAGGCCTTATTTCAATAAACAAAATGTACCACTAACCTGAGTGCTGGGGACGCCAAGTTCGACCTTCCAAGGTCACGCTCCAAGTGTGGTTTGTATGTGATATGAGGTGAGTAATTGTAACGTGTGATGTAAGTTACGGGTTCTAGGACGGTCCCAAGGCGTCGATCTTCAGATGGCGCCGTCCTGACCAGCATCACACCCAACTCGTTTCCAGCAAGCGCGCGCTACTCGTGGTAGTCAATAAGGCGATATGTTCCAAGAAATATCACTGGATTCTTGTTAATCCGAGCTTACAAAGTTCAATCAATCACTGAACACAATTAATCTGTTCATATTTCGTGAGATCCAATACGATTTCCAACAATTCCGCGTGCCAGCTCGACCGACGACAAGGCGGCGTATGATTCAACAATATCCCGGGGTTTTCAACAAATGGGGAATACACTTCAACCAACAAATAATTCGCGACCCAATTATCGGTCTCAACAGGCGAATTCAACAATATTTTACCAATTACAATCAAATCAAAGTCCCAAACGTGCGGACATTTTTCCAACAAGCAAAGTCAATCTGTCAAGTCAAGAGAGGTTATGTCAAGTGCAACGTCAAAGACAATAGAATGTTGCCACACCAAAAAAGAGCGTTCAAAATTACATTTGGGACGCAACACATACACTGGTGTATGTGTGACGTAATAATTGCGGTACCTAGGTAATTTATTTTGCTAAGTTCTGTTTTACTTGTAACAGTCACTTTGATCAATACACTGTGAAATTTGTATAAAAATCTGTATCGAGTGCTAATCTGTATCACACATCAAAAATATGTATAAATACAAAGAAATCTATATGTATGGCAACATTATCAGACAAAATGTGCGTTTTCACCACAGTGCGCGGTAATACATACATTCCTATGCGATACAAAATATTTGCGGTAGACTCATCACAATTTTGCAGCGAGGGGCCACCGGTGACTCTACCACACGCGTTTATTCCACCGCAGTGCCCGCACTTCTATGACACTCCATACTTCACAGATTTTGCGTTTCCAAAACGCAACGCAGTGCGCGCAAGGCCTAAGGCAATAGAAGTCGCAAAGACGCGTGACCTTGTCGCCGCGCATGTGTCTCGTAGAACACAAGAGCGCGTGGAGCGTTTGTTGCGGTTACTTGTGTTGTTTGGGACGTGGAGAGGTAAACATGGTGTTTTGCAGCATATCCAACTGCGAAAACTCTTCCAAAATTTGTAACTTTACAAATAAAAGAATAATATTTCATATATAATTACTTAATTTTTGAAATAATGTTGTTTTTAATAAATATAATTACTGAAATATTTTCGCCACCTGCTACGAATATCACAGAAAACTATTTTTTTTTCTCAATTCAATAACCATTAATACTTAAGCTTGTTCATGTCTACTATTACAACTGCTAAAAGCAGCAATGAAATTATAGTCGTGCGCAATAAACAATATTGGCGTTTACGCAAATTCCAGGAGCACGCCGCATGAGTTGGCCGCGAATTAGTGATGTGCCACTACTATTTTGTATCGGTAATTTATTACATCTGGGGGCACGGCAGTGCCCCCGCCAAGTCGAGCAAAAAGCGGCACGGTCGTACGTACCATACTTTTCTCGAAGCAATTCAGGCCATTTTCAACCCTATATAACTTCGTTGTGGATAAAACTAGAAGCCTGAATTTTCAGTAATCAAGCAGGCATTGTGTAAACACGGTATATTTTAAATTTCATTCAATTTGAACCAGTAGTTTAAGAATTATAACCAGTCAAAGTTCCTTAATTTTGTCACTCACTGACTGACCGATCATCAAAAGTCTAAGGCACTTCTAGCAGACATAGAAGCTTCAAATTTAGAATACAATTAGTGTTTAGTGTATGAATCAAGGAAAAACTAAAATATTTTTCAATTTCGGTCCATTTTTCTAGATACATCAACTGCATAACTAACTTTGTAATCACATATATTTATATGGGATTACAAAGTTACATTTACAGTTAATTAATCAGTGTACCTGTATATAATTATGTATAATATAATGGAATAATATGTGTAGATAGGTATCTAGATATAATTATGTTCAAAGGTAACTTGTAAAATGGTCAACGGAATAAAAAAGCCCGAGAGAGGGCTTTAAGAAAATTCGTTATTGGTATACAAAAAGTAGAAGGCGCCGGAAAGGAAAAAAGTAGGACTATCTACAAAAAAACTTTTTACCAAAAAAATAAACCGACTCCCAAAAAAACACTGCAAAGTGAAAAATAACTTTAATTTCGGTAGTGGGTGTCTTTAGTTTTGTATTTTCGTTTTTGGCACCGACTTCCGAAATTAAAGTTATTTTTCACTTTGCAGTGTTTTTTTGGGAGTCGGTTTAATTTTTTGGTAAAAAGTTTTTATTTCACTCTTTTTAGTTGGTCGATTTTTAATTTACCTAGTTACAAGAGCCTAAATGTCAACTACTTATAACCTTTTACAAAATATTGCTTTTCCCAATGCTGGGCCGTTAATCGTTGAGGAGTTCTCCTGGTACTTCAACATCAGCTCTACATCACCATATGCATTGTGACGAGCATAAAGTGCTTAACATCCATATTCAAGTAATCGAATCGCAATCCACTCAATACTTATTATTGAGTAGTTTCGGCGGCCATCTGTGGTCTTCATCATCAGTTCCACTTCCTCAAATGGTACTTTTTGAGAGCAACTGCACAAGTTACTATAATAAATACCCAAAACGTCATAGGTGTGCCTATAATATTTGAAGAGTTCCCTCGATTTCTCCAGGATCCCATCATCAGATCCTGACGTTTATGAAAATGGGACCAATTTCGAAGTATACTCATTCAATCAAAAATAAGAATTTTCCAAATCGGTTCAGCCGTCTTCGAGTAATCAATGATCATACATTAAAAAAAAATATACGCGTCGAATTGATAACCTCCTCTTTTTGTCGTCGGTTGAAAAGAAATGAGATTCCATGAAAAACAATACTTGTCAAAAAACCAATTCTCGCAACTCAGTTCTTCTACCGTAAAAAGTTGTGAGATCCATGTAATACCAAGTATAATTATTCGATTATTCAGTCCCTACTTAAGGGACCTTCTGTTTTAAGTTGTTACGTAATTACTAATTATCTAACCTAACAACATCTTATAGTGACCATATCAATATTAAAAATCTTTAACGTTTTAAATAAATAGATTGGCTTGGCAATCGCAAAAACAATGTAATTTATATATGTATGTATTACTTGTGAGATATATTGTGTTTTCATGCGATGGCCGAGTCAATCTTGGTTTTTTGACAAGCATTGTTTTTATGGGAATTAGCTTAATAGTTAATACGTAGTTTTACCGAAATTCGAATGAAATATAATTTTTCGTTAAATATTTCAATACGTATTTTCATTAAGCATGTTTTTTTCCTGTTTAAATAGTTTATAAAAAGTCGTTTTTGAAGGATTATATATCTGTTAATTCGTACTTTTTAGGTTTCGTAGCCGAATGGCAAAAAACGGAATCGTTATAGTTTCATCATATCTGTCCGTCTGTCTGTCTGTCTGTCTGTCCGTCCGTCCGTCCGTCCGTCCATATATCACAGCCATTTTATTCCGAAACTATTAAGACTATACATGTGAAACTTAGTAGGTAGATGTATTCTGTGAACTGCTTTCTGATTTTAAGAAAAAATGTATAACATGTTTAAAATAAAGGGGGGCTATACATGGAACTGAAACTTTTTTTTTTTTTCTTTAAACCTATGCGTATGTGGGATACCGTACCGTGTAACGCTAAAGGCTTATTATTGTTATGTACGTGGGTAAGTTAAATAACAGTCAGCGTTGGGTATCCTTGTATCATTGACGTATTCAGTATTTATCTTTTTTTATGACAAAATAATTAAGGATACATATTATTATGCATATTGTAAGTATAATGGATTAAGTTGGATCGGATCGATACGTTTTTATATTATTTATGCATCTGTTTTACTCTATCCAATGCTATTATTACAGGTTTCCGAAAGATCTGGATATCATCAATCCATTCGAAGATTATCTAGAACATATCGCTATAAGCGATAAGACCGCCATCGTAATCATAGAATTTACGTAAAACAGTTTTGTAACAATTTATTTTGGTGAACAATAAAGTATATTCTTCATTGTTCGGTATTAAGTTGTGCCATTATAGTTCGATTTGATTTGGTCATTGTTTTTTTTTTCCGTAAGGTGAAGTATTGGAGAGCCTTTAAGATTCGTATAACTAAATAATAAAAAATATACTTACACTTAACGTTTTATTGTATTCCCTTTTCTCCTAAATAAATCGTCTGAAAGCGCGTCGAGGAATGAAAAACTTTCAAAAAATTAGTTATCTATTGTTACGAGACTCCTTGGCTATTAACGCTCATCGGAAAATGATCGATAATAATATGAGCATTACGAGCTCGGGGCGTCTGAGCTGTCCCAACGCGATGGTATGCGTACCCTTGCGGTGGGACGGCATGGACTGCTGTGCAGTTCTTCTAATGCAACCGAGCGGGTGGGCGGGTTGCGGATAGCCCAGCTTCGGCTGGGGGACCGCCACCTGGTTACCTGGGGGGTAGTCCCCCTGCCGGAGTGTCTCTGTAGATGAGACTCCGGACAAGAGAAGTTTCCCTTACGCCAGATCCCAGGCCTAGGGATAACCTAATACCCTGTTCCTCGGCTGCGCGGGTCTGCATGGTTCTGCTACTGTCTCTCGCTGGTGCGGGTGTGCTGCATATATTGGCTGGTTCAAGTGGACTAGCCAGTGATGCGGTGAGCTCGCGCCTGCAGGACGGTGGCGGATGCATGTGGCCCTGTGCAGTCGAAAACATCCCCCTCACACCTTTCCTTCCCCCTCCCATCCCTTTCCTTCTTTTCCCTTCTTTCCTCCAACCATCCAGAGGAGGGGCAACCTCGCTTTCCCAAAAAAAGCCCAACATTTCAACCATGAAGCAGAGAACAAAGAAAACTACCCAGGTGGGTCCCGGCCAAGCCGGGGACTCCCACACCGACATGTCGGTCAGCCCCCATCGTATTCTAGGAGGGGGCAATTCACTGCCTACTGGTGCTGCTCCTGCAGCAACAACAACTATTTTGGCTGCTACTACAGCGCCCCACGACAACCCTGCTGCTATCGCAGCCATACCCACAACCACGCTTGCTACTACAGCGCCTATAAACACCACACCGGCTGCGACCCACGTGCCTTTTTTCCACACCACGGCTGCTATCCAAGCGCCAGGTAAACCAACACAGACTGTGCTGTCCGCGAGCGCCTGGCAACAGAGCATCGTTAGGAACAGTTACAAAAACAACCCAGACGACGACACTGTCAAAGGTAAGGCGGCCAGCTCCGGTGGGTTCAGTGACCGGAGGCGCTCAATCTGCGAAGGCACTAGCTAGCGCATTGCGCCGGCGGCCGCTGAAGAGCAAGTACGCGACCAGCTGCGAATCCGCGAAGGGCCCTCCCAGCGCGTAAAGCGGCCGGACGCGGAAACACGTGACCAAAACCGAATCCGCGAAGGGGAAACTCAGCGCGTAAGGTGTCCGGAAGCGTCAGAATCCGCCGGGACCGAAAGCCGAACCCGAGACCCGACCGAGACTGACTTACCCCGAAGGATAAAGGCGAAAGGCAGGGGGAAACGGTCTGGAACCCTCATCAACGTGAGGTCGGTCGTCCGGGCCTCTGAACCACAACCTGGGCCAAGCGGCTCGGGAGCGGCAAAGAGGGACCGCCTGGACGACACGGCTTCGCCGAGCGCACGTCAGGGTAACCCGAAGCGCGTGAGAGTCCAGCCTGCTCAAGGGGAGCAGAGGACCTACGCGCGGGCCACGAAGGATATCCCTGCGCGACTCGCTGTAGCAATCTGCTTCCCCCCCCCCTCCAGGGACCTGACTCTGGAGGAGGCATATGACATAAAGAAGAAACTCAAAGAGCTCGTCATGGACAGCGATCCGTCCAAACCACTCCCGGCCTTCCGCGGATACCCTCGGGTAGCGGACGGTACTGTGCAGATGTGGTGTGAAGACGACCACTCCCTGACCTGGCTGACTCAGAATGTTCCACTGATAAGACTTTCAAATACTGACCAGACACTAACAGTTATGCGACAGACTGACATACCTACCCGTGTCCGAGCGGCGCTATTTGTACCCCGGTATAATGGGGACATAACGCGGCTCCAGAGCGTTCTGATCCGTCAGAACACTTGGTACGACATTGGTAGGTGGTCACTGTACAGGGCGACTTCTGTCGGTGGGGATAATCATGGGACGTACCTGACCCTGGGGATCCCGACCGATGAAGCCGAAAAGGTCTTGGGGTGGGAACGACGTGTATCGTACCTACTTGGGTCCATATACGTTCGCTTCTACCCCAAGAAACTACCCTCAGACAAGACTGAGACCACTGAACCGACACAGACAGACATTAAAGTGACCATACTGGAGGAGGAAATGGCGAAAGCTGCGATGGCCGACGCTGAGTCAGACTCAGCGCCACCCCCGTCACCGGGATGGACAACGCAACTGCTCGTATCCTCACCTAGACACCTGGCGAGAAACGGAGGAGGGAGATATAGTATCCGATGGATCCGACGCCTCCTAACTCCGCTTCAACGTCAGCACCACCCACACCAAACACCCAGATCATCCAGGCCAACCTCCAGCATAGCCAGACCGCCACGGCTAGCCTTCGCAGAGCGCTGGAGATGAATCCACAAACAATCGCACTCATACAAGAGCCGTGGATTAGAAATAACAAAATATGTGGCCTTGGAAACACCGGAGGTAAAGTCACTCTAAACACATTTAACTCAGAGAAGCCACGCACTTGCATATACACACCAAAAGATATACCTATCACCCCACTAAATCAATTCTGTTCCAGAGACCTGACTGCGATCAGGCTCCGGATCGACATCAATGTTCCAGATCTAGTACTAACCTCGGTGTACATGCCAGGCGACAACGAAAACTGCCCACCAATAGAGATGATTGATCTGGTGCGTCACTGCGAGGACGCGAACCTGGATCTGATCATCTGCACCGACTCGAATGCTCATCACTCGCTTTGGGGAAGTGAAGTATCCAACGCCAGAGGTGAGACACTATCCACATATCTATTCTCCACTAACTTGAACATTGTTAACCGAGGCTCAGAGCCCACTTGGGTCACAGCCAGAGGTCAAACAATCATAGACCTAACTTTAGCTACCAAATACGCGACTAACCTTATTTCTAATTGGCACGTATCTGACGAACCCTCCTGTTCTGATCATAGGAGAATCTGCTTTACCTTATCAACCAACATAGTAAAACCCATGCCAAGACGCAACCCGCGCCGCACAAATGTTACAGAATACAAACACCACCTAGCCTCCTTGTTGGCTAGACGACAATCACACCCGACACCTTTGACTGACCCCACACAACTTGAGGAAATTGTGACAAAAGTAACAAACAGCATAACGGAGGCATACCACGTGAGCTGCAAACCAAGAACACCTAACACCAGGAGTAAGGGAAACTCTTGGTGGAATGCTGAACTTGGTAGGCTCAGGAACATATTATGGAAACAATTCAACAGAGCAAAGAACACTAGGCTCCTGGAAGACTCGGAGCAATACAAAGAAACCCAATACCAATTCAAGAAACAAGTCAGAATAGCCAAGAGAACTGCTTGGCAGAACTTCTGTGCATCCATAGAATCAAACAGTGAAGCCGCACGAGTAAAGAAAATCCTATCAACTGATCAGGACCGTACTCTCGGCGCACTCAAGGAATCTGACAACTCCTACACACAGACAGACCAAGAAACCAGTAAGGTCCTTCTGGAGACGCACTTTCCGGACTGCCGCATCTCCGAGGACATCACGTGGGAAAGCGAACCCAGACAGACCCCAAGTACAACAGACTGGTCTAGAACCCGCGATATAATCACTGAGAACCGCATAGCATGGGCCATTAAAACGTTCCAGCATTTCAGCGTTTATACAAATTTGCAGGACTAAATGGCATTTTTCCAGCCCTTCTGCAATGGGGTGAGTATATCCTGACACCCTGGCTGTCGGAAATATACCAAGCCTGCATAGCACTCAGATACGTTCCACTAGCATGGCCTGAGGTGAAGGTCATCTTCATACCTAAACCAGGCAAAACTGACTACACACAGCCCAAAGCATACAGGCCGAAGTCTCACATCCTTCTTACTGAAAACCCTAGAGAGGCTTTGCGACAGATACTTTCGGGACGGACCTCTTTGGAAGAATCCACTCCATGGACAACAGCATGCCTACTCAACGGGGAAGTCAACAGAATCTGCCCTACACAGCGTAATATCAAAAATTGAATGCGCGATACACCACAAATGCTCCTCGATAGCTGTCTTCATAGATATCGAAGGAGCTTTTGACAAGACTACGTTCCAGAGTATGAATACAGCACTCAGCAGGCACGGTGTAGACCAAACCCTGAGTGGCTGGATCACCAACAAGCTCAAACAGAGAGCAGTACAAGTCACAATAAATAGCACAACGAGGGCCATTGTGGCGAAAGGCTGCCCCCAAGGGGGTGTCCTCTCGCCACTGCTATGGAACCTGGTCGCAGACAGCCTCATCAGGAGACTCAATGATAAAGGATACTTTACCGTTGGCTACGCTGATGACATAACCATAATAATAAATGGAAGCCATGAGAACACCATATGCAACCTCATGCGCCAGGCCCTAAGGATAGTAGAGGACTGGTGCCGAGAGCATCAACTCTCAGTGAACCCCACAAAAACCGAACTAATACTCTTTACCAAAAAGAGGAAGCTAGCGAAGCTGGAGCTGCCAAGTTTCTTTGGCACCACCTTAAGCCTCTCAGCTGACACCAAATATTTGGGCATCTTTTTGGATAAGCAACTGAATTGGGCAAAACACATTGAACACACCACCAAGAAAGCTAGCATCTGCATGTGGCAGTGCAAACGTATGCTGAACAGGAACTGGGGCATCAGCCCCAGAACAACCCACTGGCTATACACAACAGTTATAAGACCAATCATCACGTACGGCTCCCTTGTCTGGTGGCCCAGAACAGACTTAGGTACAGCACAAAAAGACCTCGAGAAGCTGCAACGACTCGCATGTGTGGCGATCACCAGCAGCATGAGAACTGCACCCACTGCCGCTCTACAGGCCATGCTGGGACTACCACCATTGCATCTCATAGTACGAGAAGAGGCTGCCCTGGCAGCCTTCAGACTCGCCATATCCGGAGCACTCTTGAGGGACTCCAGGATCAAGCACACACGCATCATGGAGGACTCTGTCAAACGACAACCTCTGATGACTGCACCCTATGATAAGATTACAAAGACACACCACTTCCAAAAAAAACTACCAAATACAGCTCATGCCGGAGCCAGAGGATAACTCAGGACCCAAGGAGCTTAGAATCTACACTGACGGCTCAAAGACAGACACTGGAACTGGAGTTGGAGTCTTCTCCAACGATCTCAACATAAAGATATCCAGACCGCTAGGCAAGCTCAACACCGTATACTAGGCGGAATGTGTGTGTATTATCCAAGCGATCCATGCCTTGGAAGCCAGGAGAGTTACGGATAGCCATATCCGTATACTCTCCGACAGTGCCTCAGTACTACAATCCCTAGGGAAAAACTATATCACATCTAAACTCATACTAGAATGTCACAACGCGCTGCAACGCTCGGCAGTCGAGAACCGCAACACTGTGACACTACAATGGATAAAGGGGCACAGCGGATCACTCGGCAATGATGCGGCGGATGAACTGGCCAGGAGGGGGTCCAACACGACGGTTTTCGGACCAGAGCCCATCGTGCCGCTCCCCCCCACCCAGCTGCGCACATGGTTAAAAGAACACACACACGATCAAGCCCAGAAATGTTGGTCCTCGGCACCAGGTTGCAGGCAGTCCAAGGAGGCGATGCCAAACCTAGACAAAAAACTAAGTAGGCGCCTCCTACACATGGACAGGAAAAGCCTGCGAATGGTGGCGAGGACCATCACCGGGCACTGCTCACTGAACAAACACTACCACACAATAGGTGTAACGGACAGTCCCCTATGAAGGGCATGCATGGGGACGGAGGAAACGGCGGCACACGTGCTCCTAGTGTGCACGGAAATCACTGAAATACGAAAGCAAACCCTCGGGTCTTTGAATTCCCTTACAGACATCCTGAACAGACCGAGAGACCTGATCTGCTTCTGGAAGGAGGTTGGCTGGATGGACTGACGGCCGACACGGCTCACGCACAATGGTCTCGTCCAGAGACTAAGTGCGGAAACCAAACCAAAGAAGAAGAAGAAGAAGAAGAAGATGAGCATTACGAGCTTTGCACTGCACTATTCCTAAGTGAGAGTGAGCGCGCGATATCTTTCTCTGCTTTTCGCACACGTTACGCCGCCTGAGACTACTTATGCGTTTTTAGAAAATATTGCGTAATGTCATCGGTAAAAGTTTAATTTTGTTGTAATAATGCAAAATGCATGTGCAGGCGATAGTGTGTATCTATTGTTTGTTTACGTGGTGGTAGCTGCGAACCGGCGACACGCGTCCCAGTATTAAAAGACAGTAGATAGCATTTCTATTGCTTTATTATTAAGATTTCTGTGTACGTAGGTAATCAAACATTTTTGTAATATATAGAAGCGTGGATAAGGGCTATCAATAAACTTCGAAACTATTCTCGTTTTCAAATTGAATTCGCGAAAGCATAAATGTATCAGAATGCATCATTAGAAACATATTGAGTGACGTCATTTCACATAATGAACACTGGAAATACGCTAGCATTACATTTAGTATCGCGATCCATCAAACGCGCGATATCACCATCGCGCAGCCAACATTACGCGATGAACTAATATCTGAACAATCGCGCTGTTTGCTCGGGCGTGCATCGCGACTGATTTGTTTGTTTGTCAGCGTGTCTCGTGACGTCACACTGACGTATTTCTAAACACACGGTGTTTATACAAGCGTACGTTTACCCCGAGGCTTTCAATGTGGCGGAAATTGGAAAAATATTTTCTTGTTGTTTATGATTATTGATGTTTTTGAAGTGAAAACTTCTTTAGCGGCGTTGTGCACTTTTTGTAATGGGTAAAAAATGTTAAACTCGCGTCAGGACACGTGACCTGATCGAAAATTCGTAAGACGGACGGAAAGTAGACAGCCGGCGCGGCGTAGGAGAGGAAGTATCCCCCTCTCTTTCTACGGCGCACGGTGGGCTGAAAATCGGCTTTCATAGACTTAGGCATTTTATTTTGCAAGTGCGAGTTTTTTTGCCGGATATCACTTCTATTAGTTATAACAATATACAAAAATGACACCAGAATTGATTCTGCACAGAAACGAAGGAATTATAATTTTTTTACGAAAATTTTGTATGGAGCTAGTATGAAAAATCGAAATATCTCTAAAACGGCAGCGATAACCGTAATATCCTTATAGGGGGTTATAGTACTAATTATTTATGATTTTTTGACATACGTTACATAATGGTTGTAGATGCCTTTTTTTTTTAAAAATCGTCAAAATATTTTTAT
The DNA here is from genome assembly GCA_943138885.2 of Tholera decimalis. Classification (NCBI taxonomy): domain Eukaryota; kingdom Metazoa; phylum Arthropoda; class Insecta; order Lepidoptera; family Noctuidae; genus Tholera; species Tholera decimalis. The sequence goes on along the minus strand of OW964556.2, from coordinate 32,384,171 downwards.
TTATTTTTACATATTAAACGTTCCTTTTAGTGTTTAAGTTGAAGAATTCAGAGCTTTAACAACTCTTATCATAAAATAGCATCACCCCTATAGACCTGAAGGACTAGACAGAGGTGTGTAGTGTCTTGTTGATCTTGTAAGATTTCCAACAATACCAAATAGTTGAATATCAGTGTCAAAGTGCCCATGCTGTCGCTTCTTTTTGAAAGATAGGGCAATGAAATTGTTAATTGATCATACCCTAAAAGTATGATTACAACATAACCGGACACATAATAATAATAATATCCTTATAGGGGATTATAGTACTAACATTATTTATTTTAACATATGAAACTGTTCAAAACGATCCATGAACTGTGTCAAAGTTAAGAACATCGTTAGGAAGCATGCTTTTTCCCCAAATATTAAGAATATGTGAAAAAAAAAAGACTGTATATAAACTTTTTATTGATAGGTAATTTAAATAAAACAGAAGTAACAAAAATAATATCTAATAAATTCAATTATACAAAATACATATTTGAAACTATAATTTATGAAATTATTAACTAAACATATTGGTACAATAAACTAACATAAATAACAAAAGAACATAAAGAAAAATAATTAAATTTTACAAATTTTCTTTACAACTTTCGTTGTCGGACTCCAATTCCGAGTCAGAATCCAGATCGGATATACCTACAAACTCGAACTCAGTTTCCGGAAACTGTATTAGGTCGAGAGTTTCAGCAAAAAAGGTTGTCTTCCTTTTGGCATCTAACTTCGGCCTTTGTGCACTTAGAAAAGGATCCGAAGAAACAACAAGCATATTTAGGATATCTTGATTAGAATCTTGCCTGCTTCTTTTCCGCGAATGATGTTCCCGGAACCTCCTAAAATCTTTGTTTCGAGACTCTGAGGCTTCTTCCGAGAGAGTCCCAATCGGGACAATATCATTTTTTTCGATTATGTCAGCTCCGTGTATTAATAGTTTATGTACGGTTGATGACATGTAGTACCAGTCGTATAATTCCACGTACTTTTCTGCTGTTTTGCGAGCAAAATCTTTAAATTTGATGACATCGATCTTCTCACCAGATGTTATTGCTTGCAAAATAACAGCAAATCTTTTTATCAGGTTTTGATCCAACCCAGTAATAGCTGCAGTTTTATTGGGAAACTCGAAAAACTTCCTTGCGGTATTCCCGTCATTGGTAGTTCCCGAGCCTTGTTTTACTATATCAATTAACAGATTGAGCTCCTCTTTAAATTTATTTTGAATGTTTTTTTTCTGTTTTGTAACATATCTTTATGCTCATTACTTCTTGCTGCCCACTGTTTGAAGTCAAGTCTGTACGCAATGTGTAATAGACATTCCATGCAATTTATACGGGCATGTAGGGATGATAGGCCAAATTCATATATGTCAGAACACACAGTTTTTGATGTTACAGCATCTAAGTGGTTCATTTCTGTTGGTTTTGCTAAGCACAGGTAGCATGATGCATTTGATCTAGCTTCAGAAAGGTACGTGCAGACTTTTGCGTCGATCATTGTCATCATTAGTTTATGAGTCACCCTGTTACTATTAATGAACTCTGTGGGGTTAAGGGCCTCAATTTCCTCATCCATTTTTCTTTTGTTATCAATGACAACTGCATGGCTTTCTTTTACAAAAGTGAACTGAACCGGACGACAATAAAAAGTTGAGCATGGTTTCGGGTTTGTCCATATAGTATTATCTCCATCTGTCAGTTTCAGTGGCACCAAGGAGGTCATGAAAATGCTTGAATCATCATGCTCGCCGTCCATTTTCTGCTTGTATCGGCTTTGATTGGAAGCACCATCAAATCCCCACTTCGATATCAGCTTTAACTGCTTATTTTCCACATTATCAGAAAGACTTTGAAGAATCCGCTTCACCGTGATGTCAAGTAAAGCTTGAAGTGTAATTCTAGCTGATGAATCCGTAACTGATACTGATTGATTAGGAGGGTAGCATGCAAGCTTAGTTTGTTGCAGTTTATAGTAGGATGGGTAAATATCCTTAGCACCTTCCCGAATGGCAGTCTCTCGCAACGTAATATATTGCCACTTTGAAAGCTTAAGTGAAAGAAGCAATCCAAGTGCTTTCTCTGGTGTAAATATTACTGTTTTCTTAATGCTTTCCTTGATTTTAACGGCAGCTTCTGGATTTTTGATCATATAATTGATTACAGATGCGATATCTTCATAACCTTCTTCTTTTAAACGTGCTGCAGCTGCATATGCCAATTCACAGGAATCCTCGCCTATGTGCTCACTAGATCTTCTCTTTTTCTGTTTGCTTCCCAGATCTTTGAATGGTTTTCGGGACCTTTTTGTCATTGTTCCAACAGTCGATGATGTCGAAGGTTCTGGAGAGACTGAGCGTGCTCTTGGTATCTCATCAACAGTTGGTTCTTGATTTATTAAAGTTTGCACGCAACTCGGCCAATCAATATTTGCTTGCAACCACTCTCCGTACGTATTTCTAAACTTATCAAAGAATCGTTTAGATTTCTGCCACCTGTTTAAAGCAGCTCGCGTGAATCTCCGGCAAAATTCTTTGAGAGTTACTTGATCTTCGGCAGAAAGGCAATCGCCTATGCGGGACACAATTGCACTAAACAATACTTCATGATTAAATGAAGGACACTCACTTTTTAGAAGAAAAAACAAATCTAAGTTGGTGATTAAACTTTCCATTCTAAGATTTTGTAGTCGCAAAGCAAATAGTTTTAGTGTTAGCAGTTACACGGTTGTGAACAATCTAAATTATGGAACAAAATTATAGCCCTTTTATTGTATAAAGTCAATAATTAGTTAACTACCCTCATTAAAGTTATAAAAGATATGATAATAAAAATTTATAATCGTCAAAAACATTTCGTAGAACTCATAGTAGAACTAATCAACATTAGCAAATCACATTAGCTCACTAATTATAAAAAGGTGAATGCAGTTCTTAGTTGGTATTGTTGCGAGATATTTCAAATCATTTAATCACTTAATAGGCTCATTAGAATCAGAAGACTACAACCATCATTCTAATTACTTAATTACTTGTCATCAGACTCATTAGATGACTACACAATATGTTATTTTGTATTTTGAACGTATGCAAGGTTTTAAAATTCCTTTTGTGTCGATATTATTATGTGTCCGGTTATGTTGTAATCATACTTTTAGGGTATGATCAATTAACAATTTCATTCCCCTATCTTTCTAAAAGAAGCGACAGCATGGGCACTTTGACACTGATATTCAACTATTTGGTATTGTTGGAAATCTTACAAGATCAACAAGATACTACACACCTCTGTCTAGTCCTTCAGGTCTATAGGGGTGATGCTATTTTATGTTAAGAGTTGTTAAAGCTCTGAATTCTTCAACTTAAACACTAAAAGGAACGTTTAATATGTAAAAATAAATAAAAATATTTTGACGATTTAAAAAAAAAAAAAGGCATCTACAACCATTATGTAACGTATGTCAAAAAATCATAAATAATTAGTACTAAAACCTCCTATAAGGATATTACGGTTATCGCTGCCGTTTCAGAGATATTTCGATTTTTCATACTAGCTCCATACAAAATTTTCGTAAAAAAATTATAATTCCTTCGTTTTTGTGCAGAATCAATTCTGGTGTCTTTTTTGTTTATTGTTATAACAAATAGAAGTGATATCCGGCACAAAAACTGGCACTTGCAAAATAAAATGCCTAAGTCTATGAAAGCCGTTTTTCAGCCCACCGTGCGGCGCGGCGAAAATGTATGCCTGCGCAAACTTTTTAATGTAATATAAATTGTCATGTTTGTGTACGATAGCTAGCAATATTTAGCTAGATAAATAAATATTATATTCGACCACATAAATGATAGTACTTTTATACTGATAATTATAGCAATTCGTGCAAAATTTTTCCCTAACCATTCCAAAATATCAAAAATGCACAACGTTAATATTCAAGTTTTCACTTCTGCCGGCACTCCCGGAGTGCAACCCGTTTTTTTTACTGTTACCGGCGTTATTTACTAATTCTTGAATTGTATCGCAACTGTCATTGTCTTTTTTATATTTTTTTTTTATTTGTAAAGCTGTTTTTCTAAATCAAAAACATTGTAACCGTTACACAGAACAATTTATCTTTTTTAAGATGCCATGCAAATTAGATCTTGAACAAATACCATAGCTCATTCCCTAACTAATATTTAGAATTCAAACTGTCAGTTGGTACGAGGAATTGCGGAACTATGCATCTTGTTACTTTGGCTGGACTTGCGGATGGCCCAGAGTTGGTCAACCTCACGTCAATCAAGGGAGTGTAGCTAACAATGACCTCGGTTTGCCGGATCGTTTGTAGGCAGCCTTGCAAGGAGTTCGGCTATATTGGCAAACTTTGACACGTATTTATTGTTTGGCTTGAGCTCCGACTTATTCTTTGGTTTGTAGTTTTGGGTTACACTTTGAATATTTGATAACTTACATTTCTCTTGGAGGTTAAATTTAACAAGTTTACAGTGAAACCCCAAATTAGATTATCATAGTAATACCGATTTATCATACATTTATTTTCTAACTCACGATAATCACAGGACACTCGTAATAATATTGTAGCGAAAAAAAGTTGTCGTAAACTCAATAAAACCGAATCGCAATAAGAATACTCTTCGGGAAATAGCATAAAGAAGAAGTTTTAATTTGTTTAAATATTTCCGCGGGTACGGAGTTCAGAGGCGCTCAAGTTTCGTGTCTTGGCATTAAGTTGCCCGCGGCTCTTAATGGGACAAGCCACCTGCTCTTAAAGGCGACATAACAATTAACTTGAAGAAGAAAATATTAGTAGAGCTAATAGAGCCACTCAGATACACTCCGGCCTCTGCCCTTCATAAATAACACCCCTTCCCGACTACAGACAGTCTACAATTTTGTCGTATTTTCGTAATGATTCTCAGCGGAGGAAACTCCCCGAGGATACCGACGTTTTATCCTTGTGCTTTTATAGGCGAATTGATTGGGAACCACTGGAAATAATCTCGGGATGGGATTAGTTTTCTTTGGAAAGTTTTCCTGGAGAACTCGCCGTTTCCTTATCAACATACCCCTTAAGTATACTTTATCGGACAACAGTAATTAAATATTAGAAGTACTTCGACAGAGCTGGGAACAAATACGGGTTTCGATGCTGAAGAAACTTTCTTGTGTTGTTTACGAATGGTACCTAATTGTTTCGTCAAATTGCGAACGCTCTTACTATAATAAGAATTTGGAAGTTACATCGGAATTAGGCACAAAAGTTTTGTAACAGGATTATTAAAGTTCAATAAGTTATCAAACGGCTAACTTCATTTAAACCTTTGCTCATTTTCTTTTATTTCCAAACGAAGCAATATATATTCATTATACGTTTCATCTGGTAATATGAGTAAGAACTTTTTAAATGCAAGAAAATCCGGGCGTGAAAGAGAACTGGTACCTACAAAAAAATAACAAATGTCGCAATGGTAGACCAAATCTACTCTATTTGTTTTTATTTCGTGCTAGGGATAGTCACTAGCAGTGCTTAAACTTTATTTTTGTTATGTACATATAGACCATTCAACATAAATAATGTCCACGTGACAGTCAATGTTCATACAAACTCATCTATGTGACCCAGGAAATAAAATTGTATTTTCAACGACAACTTCAACACAGTTTTTACCACAATTTCCATCTTACGGTTTCGTTCTTACTTTCAATTTGTTAAGCTTCAATGTAGTTCATAAAAAAAGTACGACAAACTTCAAAAAAAAATTACCTTATCCACGATCCGTAAAAAAATCGGTGAATAAAATATGAGGGAAGTTTACGAAAACCCAAAATCGTTTTTCGCATTTGAATAATCACTTTAACAAACAAAAGGCGGCCGAATATACTTCATTACTTATTAACCTGCTTGAGTGTGAGACAAACAGGAAATACTGAAGAAAACAACCTCTACACGATGTTTTATTCAGTTAAACTTAATGGTAAATATTATTCTTAAGAGAGTTTTAAGTTACGTTTCAAGGTTTCGATCAAGAAAGTTCATTCACTTGATTTTCTTTAATAACTTCCCTTTTAAAATAAATTGAAAAATCTCAATGATTAAAATATTCATGATTGTAAAAAAAAAATATTGGTAACATTTTCAAGATTTTCCTTATTTAATCATTATGAGGACCGCGGCAGATGATTGAAATCCGTGTGCCCAAAACCGTAGAAACACTTCAAAAGCCAGATCTATTGTTATCAATAGACTTGAATGAATAGATATCGCCAACATCAAAGGCACACTGAGCTTTGTATAAAGAACTTCTCTACACCATAATAACATTGCCTTTCCTTATTATTGGAATAAGTACAAGTGTATAGAAAGAAAACATTTCAATCCAGTTAATTCCATGTCGAATGATATTGTAATAGTGAAACGTCACTTTAATACTCGTTCCTTTTTTAATTACGTGACTCGTCCAATCATGCAAACTGAACAAAAAGTCATGATCCAAGCCTCCAGCTTTTAATTATTGGGGTATTTTCCAAACTTTGTGAACACTTCAAAAGTTGGGACCTGGCCTGGACTGTGGGCCGGTGTTAATTACCAACTTTTTAAAAACTGCAACTCATAATAGACAGCTCGGTTGAAAGATGAATGATGTGTTGGCTTTCAAGTTGGCTTTTTTGCTGACTTCGTTGGAAATTTACGGAAAAATGAATTGTTGAAAAACAACAACATGAATTTGACGTTCAACATTTTCTAAACGACAGACGAATAACAAATGGGCACTCAAAATTTCAAACGGTTTCGACTCATCCATCGCGATAGGCGCCAAAGTGGCTTATCTAATAGCCTATCATTACTCAGTACACATAAGCAAAAAGTTATTATTGGATAATCGAATATAACACAAATAGAGGTCTAATTGGCATAACCACAAGATTTGAATGGAGATAAGCATGCTGGCCATTCGACACCATAATATTCTTGCTCCGTGATTGAAACTTCGTTTCACATGGTGTTTTACTTTCATAATTCATGTGCACATACGGTTACGTTGATAACCTGTCGCTAATACCTAATATAAACAGCTTAATTGTGTCCAGAACTTGTGCAGGTTTACTTAATTGATTTAGTAAGTCGATCGGTATCGGATAGCATAAATATAGTGTATAATATACGAGTGAATGAAAAATCGCGAGCGCAAGCGATCTCTACCAGTATAATGACGCACTGAAGTTTCTCTCGTTAGTCTCATGTAGATTGTTGCCAGTCATTACCTATGGGAAAAGCCACGCTTTCATACGTTCGCCTCCATTTTCGAAATTACTTATTGTTTACGAGACTCGTCAGTGAGGAGATGAACGCAATCTGTAGCAGCGCTTGCCAACCCACGTAATGTGCGCCAACTACTAACTTTCAATACTCAGATAAAAATGTGTATTATGAGAAAATGTCTCCCCATATATTTGTATCCTCTGTGATTTTAAGTGACACGCGAGTTGTATTTCTAATATTATATTGTTGGCTTCAGCGGTATAAATACAACAACAGAATTTACCCTATTACCGTCTTTACGTATTGAATAAAGATATAATAATATTGTTACGGATCCGAAACAGCCCTTCCCAGAGAAAATAATGCTTTCATCATATCTGATTTGTTGAATTATGCCACTGACGCTCTCCATCTTGGATACTCATCTTGAATAGAGTTGACATCCATTGTGATGTTTTATTATTACTCTGTGAGATGCAACGAGGCGGGTGAAATTGTTAAATCCTCACAATGGAGGCTCTGTCTTCGTCGGGTCGAGTGCGCAAAAGTTGTACAAGGATCTCAGTTCCGTCGGGAATGTAAAGGGAAGGAATTAATTGTATAATCTTCAAATAAGACAAAGTTGAAGACGGCGGTCGGCGCTCGGATTATTTATGTAGTGAGCGGCGCGTGTGACGTCACGCCGCGCCCGCGCCGCCACTCCACTCCCAATCTACATATAAATCGGATATCGATAATGACGTCGCTATCGCAAGCTACCCGAAATTCGTTCAAAATCCGATAAGCCTTGCCCGTGAAAGCTCTAATCCACAGAAGTTTGGATGACCCCGATAGTGGGTAGACCTAGTCTTCTATTATGTAAATTATCAGCCACATGAAACTTTCGGCCGGCCACTGCGGTCGCTAAGTTTGCGGCCGGAACTTACGATATTGACTTAGGACCGTTATCTGTCTGAGTGACGAAACTAGTAGGTAACAATAGATGGAATGTAAAAACCGTAGTAAATTGTTAATGTTTAATATCTGTTCGGTCGTAGCAATAAACGGGGTAATACCGTATATTGTGAAAGCCTGGAAAAAATGGAGCACATAAATGAGTTTTAACGTTTACTATGAGTGTAAAATTCTGTGTGAAAATGAAGAGACCGTTGTGCGTGCGGGGACGCCTGCTGGTGGTAACGATAGGCGCAAATGACCCGCGCACGAAACACGACCGCGTCCTCTCCTCAACGCTCCACACTCCACCGATTTGGCCATTACATATAGCCGTATTTACTATCACTGCAGCCCACGTTCTACGCTACGACATTAAAAAAAAACCCTACAGCATAGCAATCATAGCACGACGTTCCAGTGCTGCGAACCAACAGGTAAATCGATCTAAAACATTTCAATTAGTTTCCTAACAGATCTCAAGTTTAGCGTCACGAAATGGAAAGCTCTTTAATTACACAAAAAGCATGACCCTTTTCAAACTTCGTAATGAGACTCAAAATAAGAATTTAAATTCCAATAATTATTCATTTGGCCAGTACAAGTGGGCGATATTGCGAAGTTGCTGCCCTGCTTTTTCCATTGACGTTTTTGAAGGAAACTTTTTAAGCGGTCTCCCATTGAGTGCATGTAACTTTCCTTTTACACTTAAGTACTAGCTAAAAGAAACTTAGTGTGATTGGTCGTTCCATCTACACGGTACTATTTTACCTGTAAATATACTTTTCTCATCGTTATAACTATCAACTTTTATGCCTGTGATGTACTTACATATTTATGTGGAACTGCTAATCTAGAATGAAACTTTGTTGCGTCTTGTTTCAAGGTGAGCGTAGTCCACTAACTAAACGTATTCGGTTACTAGGCGAGTTTACTTTGCGTATTGTTTGCTAGCGGGTAGGCAGCGCGGATAGATAACGAGATTGGCGCTTCCGACGTTTAGTAGTCGGGAGCACCTTCCAAAGAGCGTTATTTTTATAAGATATGGGCCTTGCCCTGACCCAGTTCCTTTTAATCCATCGCTTACCTATAAGGTTTTATTGGCAATGGCCCATTACGACCTATATTATCAACATCATCATCCGATTTTACTATTTCCAGTCACGAAAACTTGAACGACGAGTATAAACCATAAGGCAGACAAGTTTCCTATTGGATATGCGGAATTTAGGGAGAGGACATCCAGAGGTCAATGGTCGAGGCACGCAAGACCCACGAAGTCCACCTTTTCCTTTTCCAATCAAACGGTTTTATGAGAGACCTTGTATTATTTAAATAATTATATTCAACTCTGCGAATATTCTCCGGAGCTGTATGTGAATAGAATAAATAAATGTTGGAGGCGTATTTTCGCATAATACTTTCAATTACCCCAAAAGCAAAACGGTATCAATTTACTCCGTAACCTCTTTTTACGGTTTTTTTTTTTCAGTACGTGTTCCAGTCAGCTCCTAAGACAAATATGAATAGGGAAATGAATTATATGAAAAGCTCCTTCGTTGTGACGTGTGAGAGATTGCGTCGCTTTGCGTCGACCTCCGAATTTAACCAGTCGTTTGTTCGCCGCGCAAAACTTGCTTCGAGGTTACATTAAGCCGATTACTAGCGTCAATCAAAACCCGCCTTTTTCCCATATACCGTACGCAGGAACCACAAACCGTACTTTAAGTAATGTCTTTATTTCGGGAGTTTTTTTTTTTCATTTTTTTTTTTGAGATTTGTATGTAATGTGCTCAGTAGGCATTTATATGTTTATTGATTTTGTAACGAGTAGTAATGGTACCGCTGAAACTAATATTTTCCGGCAGATCCTTGGAATAACGATACAGCTATTTTCCGCGTGGGTGATCGCCGACCTACGGCCGATCGGGGCGAGCGGCCTTCGCTGATAAATGACAAGTCTTAAAACCAGTGGCAGGTAATTCTGCACAAATTCCAAGCTTCTGGCCCTCCGGGCTGCTACAGGAAAGTTTCAACGATTACTTTTACTTGTAATTTATGTCTCAAGGCACCGATAAAACGATGGCATCGAAGAGGGTCACAGGTGAGTCCCCGCGGAATTTCCTCAATTTTTTAAGGTGACTTTAAGGAAAGGTTTCCAGACTTTTAACTGCTTAACTGCCCTCATATAAATTATGAAGTTCGATGGCCATGTTAAGTACAAGTTTTATCAAGAGCAATGCCGAAAAACTGCCATAAATAAAATCAGAGGGTTGTGACTTTGGAGGAATTGTTTTTGTCTGGCTTAAAGAGGAGTGGAAAAATTACACACGTCTTGTGGAAGGGAAATAATAACGAAATAGATGCTCGTGTACTTGAAGAAAATGAAGAGGTCCGTTGTGTGCGATATAAGGCTGGGTATAGACTTGATTAATATTCGTTAGATGAGGCTTGGGGTGGCGGGGGTGTGGACTGATATATCGGCGGCCATCTATCAGCCACGCCGCGCGTCGCAGCACGCTGGATGCGTACGCACGCGTCTGCCAACATCGCAAACAAACGCCACAACGCTTGGATCGTTGCTATTATGTCGAACTTTACATCTAACGCTTTTTGCGTGTTTTGAAATGTTAGATGATTTACAGCAGCTATATTCCTTCTTAAAATCAGACAGTTTAACGTTCGCAAAAAATTACTGCGGTTTCGCGAGTTTATGCGACATATTAATAATTTCAGGTATTGACGCATATTCCTAAGTCCATTAAAATGATTATTTTGCGTTCGACCTATTGACATGAATAAACAAAATAAATGTAAGGACACAACAAGGTTTGCGAACAACCTAATCCATTTATCACGAATGATATAAAGATTGTGAGATTGGCTAGATCACAACGCACTTACACAAATTTCGTTCCCGTGTCTTCAGTGATGAATAATAGATGTTGGCCACAGTTTGACCTGTCTGTTCCTCAAGCACACGTCCTCACATCTTATACAATATTATTTTTACTATCTCACGGCATACATAGAACACACACCGTCCATTGATTAATTTCATGGAGCTCCCCTTTTAAATTGCTCCCATAGAACTATCTCGAAGGCATTATCGAGGTAAGCCATAAATAAATTTAAATGTTCTTTGCGAAATACCTCAACACATTTATAATATCTGAGAAAGGATAGGTGTAATAAATAACTACCACGTGAAATACTGCTTTATTTGTTTTTAACCCAGAGAGAGGGTTAGATTATATGAAGCGAAAGAACGACAAATATTTTGTAATAGTTGCCAGAATCTAATGAAATGAATATTTTGAATGTCACAAAAATTCAGTATTAAAGGCTCAGCATATAAATTAAGTGAACAAGCTTTGGACAATAATTGAATAACGCTCTAAGCTAGGCGGCTACATAGATTTCACTTTTGGAATCCGCTTCGGAATGCGTGCATAGGAATGATTTGAACATTTACGCCGGTAATGTTGCGGCAGCAACGGATTCACTCCGCTCTATAGCACCGCACGAGATTTATGTACGGTATTCAATATATCTTGTTTGTATCTGCTCAATACGCAACCAACCCTCAGGCTATTTGATTAATCGAAAACATATCACGTACCAGTTCCATACATTTTTGTACTTTCCGGCACTATACCAGGTTTTTATACTACAAAAACTTTTGTTCAGTTATATGTAAAAAGCGATTTCGTAGAGCGTCGATAAATAAAAACGGGTGCCACATTTCACGGAGTTACTTTATAAGCGGAGCACATCAGGCCGGTGCGGCAACTGCAAATGGCGCGAAACGACAATTTTAAATCACAACATTGAATATACATATAATTTATCTGGCAGCGCACGTGCGGGCCGATTACTCGCCGCCCGCGCCGCCGCACCGAGTGACTTGTATGCTGGCGCTTTTAACGCTTTTTTTTTTTTTTTTTTTTTTTTTTTTTTTTTTTTTTTAGGTAGGGCCACTTGTAGATCAGCACACTAAGGCTGTGAGTCTACTTAACCGGACTTTCCTGTGGTGACCTCTAATAAATTAAAGGCCCCCAGCCAGGGCTTACAAACTAAAATATACTTAAAACTTAAAAACTAATGACCGCACGCTAAGGGCACTCCCTGTGGAGTACGGGCCTCGGCATAGCGGGGTCATTTTGGGAGGGCAGCAAAGGGACAGGCTGGGTCATATTATTTTCGGGAGTATTTATTGCTACTGGCTCAGCATCGCGGGCTGGCTCGTTTGGCAAAGGTCGGGGAGGATTTTCATTACCAGTACGCGGACGTCGCGATGGGCCTCGTCGGCGAGGCCGGAATAAGGAACGCGTTCTGTATCTGTGTCTTCTAAGAGTGCTGGTTTCCCTACTGCTCTCTTGTCGGATGGTGGTGGGGTCGTCAGGCTCGTCTAGGATGATACGCGGGCGACGAACCCGAGAAATCTTGGAGGGTCTGTATCGGGCGGCCGATACGATCAGGGGGTTAGTGTGGGTCTCAGCAGAGGTGAAGTAACGCACTGACATGCGTTTCAACACTTGCTTTATGGTCGGGAGTTTGAGGTCTACGTGGAGATCCTCGTTCCTACAGAACCAGGGCGCGCCCGTGGCCTTTCGGAGAAAACGGTTCTGAACGACTTGCATCCTATGGATCTGATTGGGACTGGCATGAGCAAACACCGGACAGGCATACGTCATGATAGGACGTATGCATGTCGTGTATATTCGGATTTTACATTTAAGGGAGAGCTTGCTGTGTTTATTCAGCAGGGCGTGGAGCCTACCGAGAGCGAAAGCGGCTCGCGAGCGAACCGACTTTATGTGCTCACTGAAATTCAGGAACTGGTCGAGGATCACACCTAAGTATTTGGCTCGCTTCTCCCAAGGGATTGGCTTGCCGAACATAGTGATCGGGCGTGGGGGGGTGAACTTTTTATGCTGGCGAGCCCTGCGAAACAGGACTGCTTGACTTTTGTCGGGATTTACCTCAATCCTCCATTTCCTAAACCAATCGCCTAGTGCGTTGGCTGAGGTCTGGAGGGTATGAGCGATGCTAACGGGATTATGTCCCGAGTAGTAGATGGCCGTGTCGTCGGCAAACAGGGATAACTCTACTGGGGGCTTTTTGGGGATATCGCTAGTGAATAGCGTGAAGAGTGGGGGGGAGAGCACGGCGCCCTGAGGGACGCCGGCTCTGATAGGGCGGGGAGTGGAAAGCGCTCCTTCGATACGATATCTGAAGGAGCGGTTTGACAGGAAGTCTCGAATGATGAGCACGAGACGGTCCGGCACACCTAGTTGGTAAAGCTTATAAATTAAGCCATTGTGCCAGACTTTGTCGAAAGCCTTTGCTATATCAAAGAATAGGGCCCCCGTCACCAGACCGCGTTGAAAACGGCCGCTAATGTGCTCTACGATGCGGTGGGCTTGGTGGACACTGGAATGATGGGCTCTAAAGCCAAACTGTTCGTTAGGGATTAGGCTCTTGGCCTCGACAAAGTCCTTGAGCCGATTAAGAATAATCCGCTCGTAGACCTTGCCGAGGGCGCTGAGCAGACTAATGGGTCTATAGCTAGTCGGGAGGTTCTTGGGCTTTTTGGGTTTTGGGATACCTATCACTATAGCCTCTTTCCAAGCTTGTGGAAACAAGTTGTTGGACAAGGCGCCATTGAAGATGGCAGTCAGTAGGACTAAGATCGTACGTGGGAGGAGTTTAAGTGCCCTAGTGGTCAGTCTGTCAGTCCCGGGAGCTTTCCTAGGTTTGAGTTTCTTGATGATCTCCTCCACCTCGTCCTCCGTGACGGGGGGGAGGGGAGCATCAGGGTCCTCGACAGGGGGTAGGGCAGATCTACGTTCGACCTCAGCATCCACGTGGGCAAGGTGGGCTGGGTCGACTGGTTGGGAGCTGGGAGAGCACTGTGCCTCCAGGCTGTCGGCTAGGCATTCGGCTTTGTCTTCGTCGTCGAAGGCAATGCTTTTGTCCGGGCGGATAAGGGGAGGCATTGAGGCAACCTCAGTGGCGCGCATATTCCGCTGAAGTTGCCAGAAGGCATGGTGGGTGGGTTCCAGTTCGCTCAGGGTCTTGTCCCAGCCGGCTTCACGCCACTCTCTGATGCTGTTACTTACTTTGCGCTGTAAGTACCGCATGAAAGTTTTGTTATTCTGGCAGGGGAAAGATCTGTAGGCACGGACTGCTGCGTTCTTCTCAGTCAGCAGGGCCCGTACATCGTCCGGGAGTTTCCGGCGCCAGTGCTCTGACACCGGAATCTCCTTTGAACAGTCGTTCAAGACAGATTGTACGTGCTCCGTGAGTGAGTCGATCGCAGCCGTCGTGTCGGCGGCGGACTGGATGTGGTCGGGGATCTTGTCCAGGTGAGGAGACGTGTTGGATTTCAGCAATTCGCCTACTTTCCTCCAGTCAGTGATCACCTGTGTGGGAGGGGGGCGGTTAGGGTCATAGGGACCCGATCTCGGAGTTAACTCCAAGATCACCGGTCTATGGTCAGAGTCAAGTTCGTCTACCGTCTCTAAAGAGTGCAAACGTAAGTTCACATTCTTCAGGAGGGCAATGTCGAGTACGTCGGGCAAGTGGGATGGCTCGAACGGATAATGAGTAGGCCGCATAGGACCTATGATATCTATGTGGAGAGGTGTGCAAAGGTCGTATAGTACCTTCCCACGGGGGTTGGTAATACGACTACACCATGCGGGATGTTTGGCATTGAGATCCCCCGCTATAAGGACGGAGTCACTCATGTCAAGAAGGGCTGTAAGGTCGCCTCGTAGTGAGGCGTTTATCGAAGTATTTGAATCTACGTCGCTGTGCGGTGGGAGATACGCGGATACTATTGTGATAGAGGGATGGCCCGTCATGCCTAGCCGGCAAACGGATACCTCTAAGTGGGCAAGGGGCGGCGGATCCATAGGGATGCAGTGCAGGGAGTTCCTATAATATATTAGAGTGCCACCTCTGTGGCATCTAGTCCTATCGTTCCTAACTAGCCGGTAGTTGGCTACCTTGGGATCCCTAAGGTGGGGTTTGAGGAAGGTCTCTTGGACCAGAAGGATGTCGAGACTATGATCGCGAAGGAAAGTCGCGATCTCGTCCCGTTGATTAGTGATGCCATTGGCATTGAAGTAACCTAGCTTTAGGGATCGGGGCTTTAATCTTTTACTAGCCGTGTTATACATTATGGCTGTTTAAAGAGGTTGTCAAAATGGCTTTTTACATCAGAATACTTATAGTATACCTGAATCAGGGATTCAATGCTTTTGCAGGCCACGACCTCCTTTGCCATTTGGATGGCGCGGGGGGACTGGAAGAAACTGAATGTTTTCCCAAGGATGAGGAACGCATCGAGTTCCGGCTCATCCGAGCGAGGGAGTGACTGGGGAGGAGGTGGGGGCTGAGAAGCCACAACAACCGGAGCGGAGGGCATGATGGGTTGATCCATCAGCCCAGGGACTTTCGGCCTTAGTGCCGGGAAGTTTTGGGCGTGATTCGCCGCCGTCCAAGGAGTTGGACGCTGGGGACTGAGGGTCTGGGGGAGCTCAGACGAGAGTGTAGGACACTCTCGTCCCTGGCGTGCGCTAGCGCGCGTTGCCAGTTTAGGGGCGGAGGTTTTCGGGGCTTTCGGACAGCCTCGGTAGTTGGCGGGGTGGCCGGATTGCCCGCACAGCACGCAGCTGGGCGGGTCTGGGCACTGGGACCTATCTTTTGGGCGACTGCACTCCGCGGTGCCGTGATCGCCCAGGCACTTTACGCACCGGGGTTTGCCGAAGCAATTCCGTTGCGCGTGGCCGTATAACTGGCAACGGTGGCATTGGCCTACCGTGCCACTTTTGTGTGGCTTCTCAATTAAAATTCCTGAAAGACTGCATACAGTCTTCAGCGCAAAGATGGGGTGGGGACCTTCGGAGACGGGGTGGCAAATGACGAGGACGTTGTTAGACGCCCTGCCACCTCTGCCGTGCATACGGTGCACCTCAATCACCGGGATGTTCTGTGACTCTAGGTCGCAGACGATCTCGGTGGTGGGGATCTCACTGGGGATCCGGCAGAGGACCACCCGAACGGGCTTGCTCTCATGGAGCGTATAAGTGTGGTGGGGGATATTTCGAGCCTTGAGTAGCTTCGAAAGCGCGCGGTGGTCGTTAGCTGTCGCTAACCCTACTTTTATGCCGTTCTGAACGGCGCGGGCATTCGTGTAGGCGATGCGTTGCTCGCCACACGCTTTGGACACGTTTGTCCAAGCCCCCTTATCATGTATGAAGATGGGTGGGGGAGGGATGGTCTTGCGCACTGAGGCGCTGACGACTGGGGTTTGAGTAGGGCTGGGCCTAGTGGCCGAGGAAGTGGAGGGCTGGCTCTGCACTAAGCGTGCTGGCTCGGGAGGGGAGGGTTTCTTGGCCTTAGGGGCCTGGGTGGAGGACGAGGCCTGCGACCTCTTCTTCCTCTTTCCCTCGACGAGGATAAACTCGTCGGAGGAAGAGGTTTGATCGGAGGAGGAGTGCTCGGACTCCGCTCGCTCCGAGCGCTCAGAGTGTATGCTCTCTGCGCGCTCCGAGCGCTCGCCTTCCGAGCCCTCTTTTTCTTGTTCCTCCTCCTCAGAGTCCATTTCGACGTCTGGGGGGGAGGGGGACCTATCTGCGTTGGGCGCGGGGGTGGGACCTAAATCTGGCTGTGGGGCGGGAAACACCGCGGGGGGTAATTTTACTATCTCATCTTTATACTCCCTTTGTAGGGCGGGGTTTTCAAATAGGATCTTTCCTAATAAATCGGTAGTTAGATTTAATCGAGCCGATAGGGATTCGACTTTGGACACGAGATCCTCAATCCTGTCCTCCATATTGGAGGCGACAGAGGTGGGCATCCTAATCTCCTAACCCTAACATAAGCGCCTCGAGGAGACACGTCAAACGTGAGCTCCCCGAGCAGACGGTCCCCAAAGAGCCCTGCCCCGGAGTTTCTCCTAACACTTCGCTACCGAGAAGAGAAACCCAGACAAACTCGGTAGCTGTGTTACCGTCTGATGTGGCCTGAGGGGCCCTATTTGCCTAACCCTCCGGGTGGGAATGACCCGGAGGTGAGTTCGCTCCCTGCGGGGATAGCAGGGAGGTGTGTGCCTAATGGTGTGCCCTAAGCTTGTAATCCGGTCGCCAATCTCAATGTGCGTACCGGGCCCTATTGGGTCTAGTGCGAAGGGGTAGATACACCCAACCGACACTAGGTGTGTATGCTGTGAAGAGAACTCAGTGACTAGGTTTGACTAGGAGATCCCCCAAGGCCAAAACCTAGCACTCGACTCCAATTGACTGCTTCACCCTGAAGGGGATCAGCGGGTGCGTCGGGTCAGCACCCCCTTGGTATTGTTGACACCGTGAGGTTTCCAACCAAGGACCACGAAACTGTGGTTTTACCCTGAAGGGGCCAAACCAAATTGTTTTGACAATCTCTGTTAGAGAAGCACGATATCCTTCACCGCCTCGAAAAAGGCGGATCCGGACCAGGTGTCGTAGTCGGCGACTACGAGTGACGTCACGGCGGGCGTGACGAACGGAGCGATGACTCAGGCACGGAACGATCGAGAGCGCGGAGCGGCACGACTGTCGCGGGCGAGCGTCGGAGCGGGGATTTTTTTTGCTTTTAACGCATTACCATGAATAATATATACTCAAATTGAAATGTCGCATTCGTGTCGCTCGAGCTGCCTATCTGCACCGCGAGACGCCCGACGCCCGACAAGAGCACCGAACCTCCTTCTGTATTCTGCCCCTCGATTCGTTCTCCCAATAGGCTTTGCCTTTTATCGAAATCACTGAGCTCTTTTTCGAAAGGCTAAGTTGAATGGAGTTCCGTATGATTTTCCTATCGTATTATTCAAAAGGGTAAAACACAACGTGCCTACCTGCCTATTTTTTTGTTATTTTGTAAATTGGTTATTAATAACACTTTCACACGTCATTTTTTTGCGTGTTTAGTTTAGCTAGATGAGGCCGGTATTTCCTGACTGACTACTCTGAGAAGAAACACCGATACAAACTCAAAGGTCAAGTCTCTTTTAAAGTCCAGACAATTTGTATTTGTATATGAGAAGCATGTAGGTTCATGTCTGTGGTATTCTTTTGAGGAAATAACCACGCAAATTTGAGCGGACCTGTCGAGACAGTGCAAGCATTTGTTAGTTATTGTATACCTCAACTTAGAACTTAAGGAGCTCAACAATTTGACGAACAATACCAAAGTAAGGACATTTGAGTAGGCCACACAAGTACTCAAACTGCTTGACATCATTAATAAAAATTATAGTGAAAGTAAAAATAACGAAGAAAGAATAACCTACATTTTCCTCACATTTACAATAATGAAATAATTACATATAAAAAAAAACAACAAATATAAACAAAATTAATAGGTAGGTATATACAATACTTGAGAAAGCAAATATTTTAATCAATCAAAAATTAATCATCAATCAAAATTTTAAAAATAAATAAAAAATAAAAAAGGTACACGTATATCACCGGAGCATCTTATTCCCAAGCCTTCTTGTCCTCAATATAATCTTTAACTGTGTAAAAAGCTTCTTCTCATCTTACGTTTTATAAATAATTTGAATTTATTAATACTTAGTTCTTGAATATGGCTAGGAATTTTATTTTATAAACGTATACATTGGTATCTAAACGAACCACCTATTTTTTTAACCTTGTTTTAAGAATGACATAATATGTCTTTGTTCCTTGTGATTTGCACTATGAATATCACTGTATTTTTAAACAGATTAATATTTTTGTGTGCATACAAGAGATTCTTATAAATATACTGAGATGCCACAGTCATAATATTCATCTCTTTAAGTTTGTCTCTTAAGGAGTGCTTAGGACTTAATTTATAAATTGCACGAATGGCCCTTTTTGTAATACGAATATTGTGTGAATGTCGGCGGCATTTCCCCAAAGTAAATGCCTTTTTATTTGTTAGAGACTCTTATTTTCTAAAATGTGTAAAATTGTAATTCGACTTCAAGCTGAGTAATTTCAAACACGTTATCCAAATATGGGTGTTGCGGGATCGTTACGACAGAATTATAATTTGTCGCGTATCGCTTGACTTCTTATCAAGAACAATTTAACGTAAAGCTAGTCTTAATTTCCCACTCAAATTAAACGCTTGTTAAAGCAGACCAGAGATAATTATTACAAGATCTAAAGGCGAAGTAACAATATAATTTTGAAAATTACTTTCACCAAATAGTCGTCTTTTCTTTGTACAACGGTAAAGCGGAAGCGCCACAAATTGCCGACTTAAATATTTAATTTGTGAAGAAAACGGATTAGCGGGTAATTGCTAAGAAATTAATAGGAATATACGTACAAAACGTAAAGTCGCCAAGACACCGCCGTGGCGCCAGTAGCAGCCTCCACGATGTGAACTTCGGTACATAATTTATAGAGGTCCCGATTAGTATTAGGATTACGTGATCATTATGCGAATTAAGTAAGATTTCCTTGGAAACTATTAAAAGGGATCTCACGAACCTCGACCCCTAAGAACGCACAAAGCGAGGGTCACCTTCAGAAATCAAAGCCGGCCTTTATTTATGACCTGGACTCGGCTGTCTTATTTGGCTAAGATAAGTCCCCTGTATTATACATAACAAAGTTTATACTGTTAAGAACGGCCACCTTACTCCATCTCCGAGAGAAGATAAGATCTCCATTAGTGGTAGATCTCATTCATCGTGTGCGTGAAGCCGGCTGAAGGAGCGGTCTCCAACCCACGTAATTACACTTATAGGGGGCACACCAACTTACAGGCTCGCCTGAAATCTGATATTTACCTCTTACATCTTTAGTGACATTCTTGCTTCGGATAATTACCACATTTTTGTATTAAATCTCTAGCTTGAAAGGAGCCGGAAGTCTTGCGTACTCTCTGTAGCCAACCTTTTGGAAAATGTGATATCTATTACACCACCACTTCCACTAATTACTTATTTACTTGGCTTGACTTGAAAGGATTAGTCCAAAATAACTAAATACAGCTCTCGACTATATCTCCGGCATAACTTATATGTTGTATTTCCATGTAACAATAAAAGAGGGAAATCTCTATTAGCAGTAAGTCGTAAAGAGGTAAGCACTGAACCGGAAAACGGGTATGGGCAAGACTGTATCCCAACTTTATTCTAAAGGATGTACCTTTTGGAAGAATATGTGGAATGCCTAGGTAAAAACAATTTCAATTTAAAACTAGGGGCTTTAACTAGATTCTTTACTTTAAACTTTATGGTATGATCACGTGTGTTAGTATCGCTTTATATTATTTTCTGGAATACCTCCATGATACCTCCATGATTGGAGGTCACCAAGAATTGCTACATGTTTTACAAATAAGATTTTGTCATTTGAAAGGCGAGTGATGGCCAGTAGTATTTGTGCGGGTCTCAGAGCGCCGGTGCTAATCTACGAGGGAGACAGGCCAGGGCTCGCCTGACTAATCCGAGTGGCACTACATGGGACAAATAAGTTTGTTTAATGCTCAGAAGTAAGCATTAGTGCCGAGTGTTGCGTCGGCGTGCGGGTCCGTACGTAAGCAGATTAATTAGATGATTTTGCGGGCGTTATTAAAAGTTGAGCCGACTAAAGCACAGCTCAGTTACCTCCGCCAAGATAGCGGGCTTATGCGCCGCATATATTTACTACTTAGCGGATATTATACGTACGCTGGGAATGCTCTTTAATGTTTTAGTATTTTCGACTGAGGTTGCGAACTCAGTGCCGTTTTGTTTGTGCGCCACAGTGGGCGGCTGGAATAATTCACTTAAGCTTAACTGGGAAAGATAATTAGGATTCTACGTCGGTTGATGCAAAATGAACGCGAAAAACAAGGTGGAAGATTTTTTGCGCTCATTCAGAAATTGAATTTTATATTTGCAGACGAAAGTTTTAACGAGACGAACCTATTTTTTTCTACGCTTAGGCACACATTGAAAGCAGCGATTTAATTTTCGTAATTAGACGCGAATGGAGGTTCTCGTGTTTCTCATTGTACGTTTTTTGCAAGGGTGACTTTTGTGTGCAGTCCAATGGGTCGAGTCTGGATGTAGCAAATGAATTCCGAGAGCTTTTGTATGATGCAATGTGTGACGATGTGGGAAATGGTGGGCGGTCGGTGGCGGTAGTCTCATAGTATCGGATCACGGACCGCTGGACATGCATCGCGCGACCGAGCACGGCCCGTGTGCTGTCAATCATAAAACAGAAAAAAGTCGGTAAAATTACAGTGGCTAACTCCCTGTTTAGTATAGATGTACGGACGGCCGCGCGAACCCTTTAACACAAAGCCGCACTGCAACCGAAGTTACACAAAGCGGTCACATAGTAAAAGCCGAAAATATAAATGGTTCGACCACACGTTGCATCATTCTGATATTTACTTTCCTTGTGTTAAACCTTCTACTTGAATTGTGTTGTGTTTTTTTCTTTGTAGCGCTCGTTTTAAAAAGCGGCATTCACACGTGTACCGGACCCGGTCCGAACCCGGTCCGATAATTCACAGTACAGCGATTCGTCGAGTCCATTCTTTTGTTATTTCCTCTTTGTTCCCGTAAAAGGTGGCTGCATTGTTTTCTCGACGGAATGGCTCGAGATTGCGCTAAGAGTCAAGATTAGTGACAACGTGACGCGTGTGTGTAACCACCCTAATTTAGTTTCGAAAATGCTTTAACCGTACCTTAGTTGGGAACTGCTTTTAGTGACTTTGTTTTCTATTTTATGGCGACGTATGTACAATGTTGCATTGTTTCCTTGAATTTATTTTTATTTGAAATCTTTCGTTGGTTTCTAGTAAGGAGCTAACAAAAACTTTCTAGCTTGGTAGACATATCACCGCATAGAAGCTGAACAAATTAAAAATCCGATTAAAGTGAATAAAGATATCTATTAAATATTCGTATGTAAGCAAAAATATGATTCTAAATATTGAAACCTCTTGACACACGGCCCATCTCTCAGTCGCTTACAGCGCGACGCATAATAACACCAAGAGATCATATTTGATGCAAATTATGCAAATCTTCAATTGAATCAAGGTTTCCTGTCACTGGACATCTTATATTCATGATGTGGCGGATCAAGGTTTACAAGTCTAAATATTTGAATAAGTTACTTATAATAATAGAACTCAATCTTATATAAACTGACGGTATTCAGGCAGTCAATTTATCATAATCAAAGTTAATATTTTTCTAAAAAGCATCGGATCAGAATGGGTATTAAGTTAATCTCCACTTGAAAAAGCAATCTAACAAAACGCTGAATATATTTATTTGTTTCGAACCTAATTAAATTCTAAGCAAACTTTCGCACGATTAAATCCAGAAAGGAATATTCTGGTTTATTTAAGTTAGGTAGATCCCGAGTGCCAGGCGGCATTATCGTCCGATGAAATGGACAGTCCGGTCTCTTGAGGAGGCAAAGGGTTCGGTTCGGAGGCACTCAATAATTGAAGTCGTTGAAATTCCGGGTGGATTGTTGCGGCACCACCTGCGGCGGGGGGTGGGGGGACCCGTTTAACGGGAAACAATAACGTTAATGTTTATTATAATGCCCGATTTATTGGCGATTCTCATTTACGGTCCATGGTACGAGTTAAATTCGCGCGGGCTTATTAACGCACCGCACACGCCACGCGGTCCATTTTACTGCGCGGTCCGGCTTAACGGTCCAGCTGTAGCTTGATTAAAACTAAAACGACACTGTAAATACATCGATCTCGCTAATACTCTTTCTATTTGGGGGTGATATAGACGGGATTTTGCGATGTAATGATCGCGAATAGAGATGGGTATCGGGCGAACTCTAGACGAGCTTGGTCGCGCAATGAATAATAATTAAACAGACATTATAATGATTGAGGTGAGCCGTTTCTGAGGTAATAGCACGCGTGCCGCGTTAAGCCTGCAATTATTGGAGTTCGTAAGTATCACCGCCATATTTTGCTATTATTTTGTGTTGAAATAATGTCGTATATTCTGAAAACTAATTATGTTATAACAGGTTTATACGTTCAATTATATTTTGTAATTAAACAAATTGTGTGCTAAAAACTTTAACTTCACAGCTTTTATTGCTGTGATATTGTGGCTATCTTTATTTTCATCAATGAGAAAATAGGCGTGTATGGAAACTTATTTGACTACCGAATGTTTCGTTCTTGTAAAATAGGAATTTTTTTCAGCAATAGTGTTAATATTGCTGAAATACAAAACACCAACAAAAGGCTGCCTCAATGTACTGTTGAGATCATCCTGAACACCATAGAAGGGAATCAGGATTCTTCGATATTGGGTCACATTGTATACATATCAGGGATGGGCCGAAATTCGGTTCACATTCGGTTCAACCGAATTTCGGCAGCTTGAACCGAACTTCGGCCGAAATTCGGTTCAGATGCCGAACATTCGGCACAAGAAAAATAATACTTACTTCCACTATTTTGACTAACATTTTATAGAATTAGAATAGCATTACTGTTATAAAATTATGTCTTTTACTCACTCATTGTCATTTATTTTAGTTACGAACATGGTAAATGTAAATCTTAAATTAAATCGGTTCTTCTTATTAGTCTTGATAATCTCTGCCTAATTAATTTGACATAATAATTAGACATACTATTACAAAAATTAAATAAACTTATTATTCTTCTAACAAACATCTGGAAAACAATTCGTAAATTGAATTAAAAAATCACGTTTTTGATTCACAAACTAAACATTCATTAACTAAAGGGTACTTAATTTTCAAATTAACAAACTTTTCTCATCTATCTACTCACTCATATTTAAAATTTACCAGAGGCCGCCTATGGTGCAAAAACACCAAAACCTCTGCCTTATCTGGCAGAAGTTTGTTACGTTTTTTTTTTTTCGTATACGTTTCCTGCCTCCGATAAAAGTTGCTCAGAACATACAGAGCTTCCAGGAGACGATAAATATATTCGAGATTGAAGTAAATGCGTAAACAAGTCACGACGTGTCGCTCTCGACAAAGCGCGCGAAATTGAACCGAAATTCGGCCGAACTTCGGCCGAACTTTTCATTTTAACCGAATGTTCGGCCGAAGTTCGGATTCGGTTCAATCCACATTCGGCCCATCTCTAATACATATTAGTTGCATAACCAACTGCAAAATTGTGACCAAGTATTAAATATTATAGTATGATTTATTGTTACTAACATTAATAGAGGTTTTCTGTTTTTGTCACTAACCGACTTATCTGAAATAATGAGTATTTTATTTTATTTATCTTTTGTTTATTAATCAACATAATAATAAATCATCGTTTTCAAATCTTATGGGCATAAATGACTTGGTAAGTTGAATCGAAGTTAGACGCAGTACGTACCTCTGTCACAATATAAATTATATTAATCGGTACGATAATTGCCAGTTATCAGGTTAATCAGTCAGGTGGGTGGTACTGTAAAATATCATTAAATAATGTAATTAACTTCCTGGCAACACCGCGTTTGAATGTTGCCAGCCCTCAAAACATTACGTGCGGTCACCCGCATGTTATGTTCAGGTTTTGGACAATATTTTGTATTCGAATAGAGAAAAAATGTGTTGCGGTAAAAGTCGATTTTATATTCGAAATATATTTTTATAACTGAGTAAGTGTTAAAAGTGTTGGCGTAACAGAGGTGGTACTTTTCAACCCTTTATTTTTCCTTTTTTTTTTGTAAATACTGCATATATTAATTTTCCAAAAGGAAAAAGAGGTAGTTTAATAACTGTTTACACTTTTTATATCAAACTAATCTACTTATTATTATAGGTACCAACTCATGTAGCTTTTACCAGCGGTTTTGTGTGTGAAAGTTAGAAATAATCCCAAAGTATTATCATAATCTTGAGATATGAAGTTTCCTATATCCTTTGCCCGAATATGTTGTCCTTAAAGGCTACAAAATAACATTCAGGCAGATTTTTCCACATTTAGAATATTAATAATTCAGCTTATTAGGTAGTTTCTCACTGCTGGGGTATAGGCCTCCTCTCAATGAAAGGAAATTTCCCAAAACCACGCGGGTCCAGTGCGGGGGGTGGGTGGCACATTATTTCGAATTTTTGGTATTAGAATATGCCGATTTTCTTGCGATTTTTTTCACTAATTTGAGAGCATTGGTGATGTTATAAATTGCACGAAGTAAAT
This sequence comes from Tholera decimalis, assembly GCA_943138885.2. Taxonomy (NCBI): domain Eukaryota; kingdom Metazoa; phylum Arthropoda; class Insecta; order Lepidoptera; family Noctuidae; genus Tholera; species Tholera decimalis. Next base: position 32,358,710 of record OW964556.2, on the reverse strand, counting down.
TCACTGACTGGGTTCAAACCCACGGCTACCACATAAATTAGTAGCTAAATAATTTAATTTTTTCTCAATTTTTTATTTTATTTCTATAATATTTTTTATTTTATTTACTTATTATAAACTAAACCTTAAATGGCCATAACATAATACTACCAAGGAAAAAAAACAAAGATTTGTGTGGCATATTCACTTGCAAGGATAATCGTTCACGCGTAAGGATTCCATGAGGGTGTGGGTAAGCGAATTTATGTGCTAATACACCTTGGGACTGACCAATGTGCTAATGAAAGGTAATACATAATTCAACCCGTGAATTATACAGTGGCATGTAAATCGATATTTGCACCGAGTAACCACAAATATCTTACAGTACCTGTGAAACCATTTGTAGAAGCAAAACGTTGTAAGGGAATGTTAGAAGATATGATTATTTGATAATGTTATGTAAATTGTGTAATTTCTAGGGTTTTGGACTGCTGAGTGAGTTGTGGGTTTAGTTTGTAGTTTACTGGTGATAGTGGTTGTGCTCTGACATTTGAGGGTTGTTAATCACAGTAGGTATATATTTAATACCTACAAGTAGGATATAATTATAAACTTAAAAAATGTGTGATACAGACTATTTAATTAGGTATGTAATGTTAATTTTGGACACAACTTTTTGATAAACCTTTAACTTGAATCCTGATTTTTGTTTTGAAATATTGCCTTCGGAAATACCTAGCAACCTTTAAACCAACCTTTAGCAACCTTTTAATAAAATTCTAGTCACTTTTAAATAAAGGTTGTGTAACTTTATATTCAGTGTTTACAAAGCGATTTCAAATCACACAGGATTTTATTATTTTACATACGCTATAATTTCTCAAACCAACTATAATCCTAGTTCATTAAAAATTGAAACGGTTTAACACTTTCACGGATTATGCAAAATGTAAAGTTCTCTCTTTATAACTTTAAATATTTGTACATTGTAAAATACATTAGTGTTTTAACTTTATACAAGTGCATGGGGAACGTTTGATTTAAAGTTCATAACTATTATGACCGATACTGCAAACTATTCCGTATATTTTATACGGAAACAAAATAGAAAAGCGGCCGGCCATGTACGGGCGTTGATTAGTCCGGTTGAAACAAAAACTATTCCCAAACCGGCGCAACAAACGAAGTGGAAAAAGTCGATATGAGAGAGGTAGCACGATCTAATAGTAAACGTAAACGGCAATCGTCGAGATGCGTTTCACACTGAATGCCCACAATTTTAAAATGATTACTGTCCCCTACAGCCCACCGCACTGGACCCGCGGTCTCTGCCTACCCCACAGTCATAACCATTGATTGGCTCCGCCAGCCGGACCATAGCCTGCCACACGCACTCTTACAAAGAAATGTGAACCAATTTCAAAAAGAAATACGACATCCGAGATTTTCATTATCCCCGCCATTTTTCTGCTCTTTTTTACTCTGTGACGCTTTATAATGAGCTGTGGTCTTGAATTATTCAATTTAAAATACTAGACATTGCTGCCATTAGAAAAGTTTAATAATAGCGTGCATTTGAATTGTCACAAATCCCGTACACTTCAAATATTTAAAGCGTTTCCAAGCAGCCGAATACCTTGTGTTAAAATGGGCAAAATAAACAAAATAGCATTTTCGAGATTCATATGTTTGGCATTATAGGAAAATATGGGGCAACACGCGCATGTATAAACCAGTTTGTAAATAGAACAAATCCGCTATCAGCATAAAAGGTTTTACTAACGCACGACATGGGTATGAATACTATATCTATTATTTTTGTAACAATACCCCAGAGTAAATTCAACAAAGACAACACGCCGGCCGGTATAAATAAAAACGTATCAAATAACTAAATAAAATGAAAAAAACGTCAGTTGGGAGAACGAATTCACTCGTCGGATATGTAAAATGTTAAAGCATTCATCTATCCGCAGGCCCGCACACCAGAATTCATGAGCGAATATGGAGCATGCAAACTGCCATGACAGCAAACCCCGCCGCATCAAAACAACAAACCTCACATTTGATTAAAATAAATAACAGGAACCATATAACGTGGCTCTCGAACGCAGCACCTCCGCGCCGCTCACCTTGCTCGCCCGCGCCCCACAAATATTCAAATGTATCAATGTAACAGCCCATCAATATTAAAACAAAATCAACTGTATGAATACAATATTCATTCCATAATTCAAATAAAAATGGTTTCCGAATTACACGAAAAGACTAACACGCAATCGAATCCCACTCACGTGTAATCGAGTACACGTATATATCATGCAAATACTTGAAGTGCATAACGTCGTAAATATCTCAGGAACGCATGTCGAACCCGAGAGAGACGCAACACTCTGAAATGGCACATCTATTCTAAACGGAAGCTAGGGTATCAAGTTACAAATCGTACAGAAAATCTAGACATTGTTGGCGGAGCTCCAAACGAGAAGTGATCATATCTGTCAAATACGATGCGTTTAAACCCGTTCTATTACCGCAGTGATGTTAATCCCAAAAATCGAATATACCCAACCCCCAAATAATCATTTAGAAATCTCTGTCTGAAATCGTAGTAAAGCAGGGCCCTTTTAATCTAATTATGACAATTCAGTGAGTTACCACTTCGCGGGTTCTCGACAATTTCTTTTAATATCTTGGCATTTTGTGGGGGCCTAAAACAACTTTTTAATTAAAGATAATCAGGCTAAAATGTCAGCAACAACGCGGTGTCACCGAGGCAGCGGCAACTTCATAACTCCTCGCGGCCCTAGTTGACGTGCCATCAGTAGAAACACATTTTATTGGTAATTATGGCAAGTGGTAAAACTTAACTTTGTGGTGGAGCTCGGCACGAGAAAATGCCCATTTGTGGAGTTTGTAGTCGTGAAATGGATTCTAGTTTAAAACAGAAGGGGTGCTTGTGCTGAACGTAGTAAGGTGATATTGCTCTCGTTAGAGTATTGCGGGGCGAGGGCACTTCGTATTATATTAACTGTGCACCTATACGAATTCCCGGCTTGCGTGGATTGTGATTGTGCGCTCGGCACTTTTGCACTGTCTAAGTATGTACATAGACGACAATCTAAACAATTTATTCAAACAGTCAGAGTCGGTCGTAAACTACGAACTCGCATGTTTCGGTGTACCTAGTTGGTGGCTCGGTGCAATGCTACCCGTATATTTACAGAGCTGTCGAGTTGTCAAGTTGCGCGGCAACATTTGGCTGACATTTACATATAATTTCATATTCATATCAGTATTAGGTGTCAGGATTAGGCATTCGATGCCGTGCGGGGACGATACTACAGAACCAACCAAGTCTGCTGACTTGACAGTCAGGCTGAATCAATATATCTGCGCTAAGGGTTTTTATCGAGACGCATTTGCATATGAGATGGCAGATAAGTTTGCATGAAAGGTGATAGATGCAGGAAAAATATTTCCATGATGTATTACTTCGTGCATACATGTAATATATTTGCATTTTATTATATAAATACTAAAAACAAACAATAATCTTTTTAATATAATATCACGCCTGTCTTTTTCGATGGGTTAGGTAATCATACTCACCTACCCTCATTTCGCCGACCAATATTAATAAATTAATATAAGTAATTGTACCCACAAAACTAAGTTTGTGTAAGGACACAAGTGGTGTATATTATACACAAAAGTTGTGTATTATAATGTAAATACAGTATATTTTATTGTATATATTATATTGTAAGGGTTAATAAAGGGTCTTGCAGGCTCTGTGAGTATATGTTCAAAACGTCCAACTCACAAAGTAAAACGACTAAGTTTAAATATACAAGGGTGCAACTCCTGATCAAAAGTCTTGAAAAGATATTTCAAAACCCGCTTTGTTTTGTACAATTAACATTTCGATATAGCTAAATTAAAACCCAAACAGAAATCTTGAAGACTTATTTACCATCAGTAAGTAACAATAACTTGTGCATTGCTGATGCGAGCAAGACAAACAAAAAGATAAAACATTGCAAGTTATATTGAATAAAAACTTTACTCTTGCATACTAATGCTAAAATTTGTATTCGCCTGAGTTTGCTTGACTTTTCATTAAGTTTCTCGTTTCGCCGGGCGAGAGATGAAAATCAAAGTAATGATTAAGTCTGATTAAGCGTCTAGCAAATCGCACTTGGCATGGCTTCTTTGTTTTTTACTAATTAGTGATAATTAGCAAACGGTTTCGTTGAGATTTTGTTTTATACATTTATTTCAATCATAAAAATAGACATACCTAAAATCATAACCAAATCCAGCTGTATTTACTACTGCCGTACTTGTACGTCAAAACAAACGAATGACATTGAAGAAGCAAATTCAAAAACATCTCTAGGAACATTTACAAAAAGATGAAGAGAAGAAAGTGTGCCTTGAGAAAAATGGGATGCATTCAAGATGGAGCTAAAATAAACTGCTCACAATGCAACAGTCGATGTGACAGAACACTGTTCCGACGCGAAGCGGTATTAGAGTGCACTTTAGTTAGGAAAAGACAGGTACTCCGTGTGCATTAGGCGAATTAAAAACTTTCCCTTGTGTAACTCTTCATTTGTTTCTGGATGTAAAGGCGAAACATTGCATCGCGTCGCTCGGGCGCGAATCACAGCGAAAGAGTTGAAATCAAACGCTTTTAAACGTGGAAGCTTCAAAGGACACGAAATGAGCACGTTCAAAGTGAAACACATCCGTGTAACTTGCAAAACGGCCCGTGAACAGGTAATCGTAGCGATCGGTGTAGAAATAAGTTTGATGTGATGGCCACCGAACTGTGCAATCCCATTGCATGCGGCTTCACTAAAATATGTGTTTATGTCGTGGTCCCGGCGGGAGCGCGATCAGCTATCAATAAGTTTAGTTTTAAATGCGACGGGAATTATAAACCATTAATTATATTGCTTGGGATAATCTCCCAAGCAATATTTTAAATAGGTAGGATATATTTTTTATTGAAATGTTAGTTTTATTTAACGCTTTTCTTAACATTGTCTTAATTTTATTATTTTTCAAATTAAGATTTAAAATGAGAGCTAACAAAGTACTAGCTATACTGTTTAACATAATCAAATACAGTTTAAGGGTGCCAACGTTATGTTTGCGATGGGAATAATAATCACATTTTAAGAGAAGTCACAAAACTCTGTCCAAATAAAATATCAATTCGTGAACGTTATTGTTTTATAAACTATTTTATTGATAGGAGCAAACCAAAAACAAAACTTTTACTCAACTATTTTGTAACTCATAAAATATTTAGTTGCGTATAAAACCGCAGTGGGTGAACGGGAGCCCCACCTTTGAAAGCTGTAACTGACTGTTACACATTTAGGATAGAAAACCTTTGGCAAGAATTACTAAGGTCAAATGTAATAAATTTAGTTTTAGCCCACAAACTATGTGGTCGGAGATTTTCGGGCAGGTTCGCCTTTTGTTTTGCTGAGGCCTACTTTATTCCATGTAATCCATTAAGACACATAACGGATAGTCCGAGAAGGGGATTTCATTGACAGCCCTCTTAACTGCCCATGCCGTCGCAAAGATTTGTAATGTGTTTACAAAACCCCTTTTTGTAGGACACTTGGGTTAGGATGCGGTTTTCTAAAAGGCTATTTGTTATGATTTCAAACAAGGTCCTGTCAGATAAAATGGCTTTTGTTATTTATTTGCCGGACCGGATATTTTTAAGGCCTTCACCAGAGAAGAAACAAATGTTTGGTTCTGTTATAAATCGGTGGCAATGAAGATTTTCGGGTGCTCCGCTTTTCATCGATATCTTCTGGCTGGATTTACTTTTCTTAATGTTAAGAAATATGAGGTATAATATTAGGGTTTCTTACTTTTAGACGTTGAACAAGAAATTGTAGATATTTATACCAAGTCCGAAGGCTCTTTTTTAACATACACGTAGTAAGAATAAAAAGACCCTTATCCAAATAAGGTAGGGATGTATCAAAAAATAATTTATGGAGCAAAACTTTTTGAATGTTTTTATATCAAACCAAAACGCAATAAATAATAAATCAGTAAGATACACAGAGCTCTTCTCAACGTTGTTTTTAAGTTCAGAAAAGATGTTCCACAGAATAAAAATAAATCACTCCCGAAGAACTTGCACAATTGCTTTATGTTTTTCTGGAAAAGAAACAGAAAAGTAATAACTTCTCAACCAATTACAACACTCTAGTTACATTAATCCAGTGAACCCGGCCATTTCTTCCGAAAAGGAAAGTTTCAAAACAACTTACCCTCGAAAAGAATCCCGAAAAAGCATAAATATCAATGGTGAGGAGGGCTCGAAGCGAACTGCTCGCGATGGGGACAAACACGCCACCGAATGCGTTTTACGGCAAATGATACTTAGATTCAGAAATGTTCAATATTATATCTTTCCCTAACCAATCCCAACGTTATCCTACCATCACCGAGCACATTGTAAAAATAACTTCATGCTTGTTACCAGGAATACTAATTACGATGTAGGAAAATGACTTTAACCGTCAACATTACTAAATTGTTAAAATTTTTCCCTAGTGTACTGTTACATGATTTCATTATTAACGTTTATTTGCACGCACACAAAACCCGCTAAATAAAGCCTACACTTTGATATGATAATAAATTAAATAAGCGTCATAAATACCACCACCGAAATTAAATTAACGGATTATTTGCGTACGCAAATGTAAAGTAAGTGATTAAGCGTTTCCAACACGTGTTCGCTCCCAAAAGACTAATACGTTATGTGGCATAATTACTTAAGGTAAAACGGTGCGCCAGTTTAGGGAAGATGAAGAAAAATCGCAGGTGTAAACGGCCGCCTATAGCGCTTTCCATCACGGTGACCTCGTTTGTGTACCGCTCGGCTCTCCCACGAAAATCAAGCTAAGATATGAGACTACGCGGTCGATTTTGGCTCGCAGTGCTCAGTGCTGCGGATTACAACCGCGTAGCGCGTTTGCGGTACGGCCATAGCCCGGACAACGGAACATTTAGAGCCAATTCCCGGCTGGCTTGTTGTATGAACAATTAAGTGTGCCAACCTGCCCCCGAGCGGGAAGAAAAGTAATGAATGTTTACTGCTGCTAAGTGGTATGTCTAATGCCAGTATCATTAAACTCTAGAGTAGTCCCGTTACACGTACGCAACCGTTCTACATCAAAGTTTCTCACGTATCATAGATAAAAATATTCCCTATACAATTGAAAATGTAACGATAATACGACACGGGAGTGAATGCAACTTCAGCATTATTAAAATGATGTAAACACAAAGAGATACTCTCACCGCACCGCTGCACCGCCATTAAAGAGCCGCAAACGCTTCAGGAACTTACCTGTAATGATAAAAATAAACATATAAAGAACATTGAGCTCCATCGGGTGTAACAATATGTTGTCTAAGTCTGAACAAAGCTCCGTTGGCCATAATGAGCGTTGCGTGCGGCGCGTCAAACATGTAAGCAAACAATTTAGGTACGCCTGAGTAAATACGACTGCGAAATATCTCGGGCCGGGCCTGAGTGCGGCTTTTCTCGAGTTTGCTCGTGGGCGGCTATACCTCGAATTTGCGCTGAGCGTCATCTTTTCAACAAAGCTTTTGTTGATAATGAAATACAAACACTATTCTTCAGTCAAATTCTCACGGCGGAGCGGATTGTTTGAGGCGAATGTAAAGGTTCTTTTCATAGCCGTTACAGTTTAACTATTTACATTTCTTTATGGATGTTTTATACTCGAGCGCATTTGTTTTGGCTTATTGAAGTTAGGCTTTGTAAAATTTCTTTACATACAGTTAGCTGTAAATATTGTATCGAGCTCTGAGCTCGGTTAATGACCTCGGTTTTCGCAATCCCTAGTGTTTAAAACGCAATTAACATCAGAATAAACAATCATCGAAAACAATAAACATTACATAGAATTATTGTACTAAACTCTCACATTAACACGAAGCGTGAAAATAAGTGGCTCGTAGGTGGGTCATATTCACGGTTAAAATATGAGAATGAAGTTTACACCAAAGCAGGATGAGTAGTGAATAAATTAATTTAAATTAACTAAGCGAAAAGGGCCTAAGAAATGGCCCCAGTAGCTAGAATCCGGAAGCTTGCTTGTATTTTAATGGCGTCGAGACAAAGGTGTAGATACAAAGGGATTAGCTGTGGTATTGTTCGTGTGACAGCACGGACTTGAAGACAATGAGTCGTAGAACTAGACAAAAATAAGTTGCCTTGTACGGGGGTGCGTTATTGCATTTAAATTTTAAATCTACACAGCAAACTCACAAAGGGGGAAAATACCCGGAAAACCAAAACTTATTCAATTTATTTTGGATTCGGCTGTCATAGCCGGCCTTCATATTTCTCCGGCATTTACAGTAAAACACAGTGCCGTACTAATTTAACCAACAATTTATTATAAACTCTCCACACATCGTAAACGCCTTTATGGCTCCTAAACATCCAAAAACAAGCCGCATCTAACAGCGAGCGCACATTACGCGAACTTGCGACTTACGAAGTCTAAATAGAAGCGCTCGACAAACTCGGCATTAGGCTACAATACGCGGAGTGCACGATTGCGCATACATTAACGTCTTGTCCTTTCGCCGGATATCTTGCGAACTTCGCCGTGGCTCGCGACGATTTACATTGCTTCCGAAATGTAAGTCTCGCTCCACATCTAACTCTCTACCCGACTATGCGTTAAACTATTTTGTGTTTACGAAAGAATGTAAAGAAGCAAGAGTAACGCTTTTCGGTGTTTTTCCGTGTTTTTACCTTGATAGCGTACGAAATTTTGCGAGTGTGTTTGAGCGTCGTCGTGCAAGTTTTTTAGAAAGCTGTTCCGCTTTTATGCTCAAGTTTATAACTTTTCCGAAAGTAATTTAAGATTTAGGAACAGAATGGGCTACGTACTACTTCTAGATGTTTTGATTTATGTTGTTTCTTGAGCTGCCTTCGTCCCTTTTAGAAGTGGAAGCTATCAGGCTTTTTTCATTTTTTTTTTAACGTGGTAAAATTATCAAATAAGTCCTCCCACTCCGGGCAGGGTGGGAGGGACGGTCAGACTTTTACTGACTAAAATCCACGGTGTTCCTTCAATAACCCTTTACATACCGGGGCCACGGTAACGGGATGAGTCCCACGACCCCGGCAGGCTTCGGCCCTCTACGGGGGGCCTAGTCATATTGCTGACGTTCTTAGAGGCGCGCGTGGAACACGACGCGCCGTCGACCCGGGCATGGTCCATGGTCGGACAGCGAGTTGCCCTTTACTCACTGTCCGCATGCCTGCGCCTATGGTGGCCGGAGATCGTCGGCCGACGTCCGACGCCTTGGGCATCTACCACTGCGGCTGGGCTGGAGGGAGGACGCCATCCTCTCCCTCACGCGGCCCGCCTCCTCCTTCGAAAGCATGACTGCTTCGCAGAAGGAGGCGACGGCTTCCCACTCCCTCTCGCCCCGCAGCATGGCCTCGACCAAGGCCGGGCGCGAGAGGTCTCCGCCTATTGTCGCCGTGAGGACACGTCGGTGCTCTGCCCAAGCTGAGGCTAGTAAAATTTCTAGGTCAATTACTAAATAGCTTTTCGTATATATAAAGCGGAAAATCCTATCCAAAAACAAGCCAATTACGCAATAAACAAACACAACAGCATCCCGATTACACATGACACAATAATCACAATACCTGTTCCGAGATATCTGTTTAATGTTTAAAGCAAAGGTTAACAAAGCCGTTCTCATTACGCTAACGAGACTGAAGCACTATCTAATCACAGTTCACTTGCCAAATTACGCGGTTCACTGTTTAAATGTGGGCTTACTTTAATCTCACGATGTAGACAGTAATGCTTGTGGATGCCTACGTTTTGCCGAGTTGTGGTACTTAGGGAGAGGTTTAGGACGAGCGTTTTAAAAGGCTTATGGTTTGTATCTTGATATGTTTAAGACTTTATTGGAAGAAAATTGGAAAGATATAATTCCTAGTCGCTAATTGTTCAATTTATACAGGTCCTGTGGCTCCTTAAAACTGATAAATACTACCATAGTGCAATCTTATTCAGACTATAGACAAGACAAGTTAATTAAATGAAATAGTTCAACATTAAACACAGCCTTGTATCTTAAACATGTCTCACAAGTGCACGTGTTTATTTGGTGTGCCAAATGCAAAGTCGCCGTAAGAGCACTCATTAATTCAGTGCCAGTAACGCCTCTTAAGATAAGGCTAACACTGGTTTCTGGAAAACATACGTGGTTCTGCGAGCACACCCATCGGCTCAGATACGTTTATCGTTCGCAGTAAACCACCACGATATGTCAGGCTCCGTGGGCTTTGAATCACGGGACGCATAAACCAACCTGTTAAACAGAACCACAATTTGTACGAGTGCCAAGAAACGCTTCTTTATTCCGACGTCTTTGTAACTATATTCGCTTGAAAGCGCCAACCATTCACTCAGAGCTGACGCATGCAATACCTACACCTTATTGTTTTAATTTACTGCACGTCACACTAAACGTACACATGAACGTTATCTCGTGGAATAACTTTTCAACACTTTTCTTCTGTTATCGCTCCGTGCGGCACTCTCTAACTCTCGACTCCCATCGCCCCACGGGCTGATATTAGTGGCAAACAAACGATAATTGTTCGCACAAGTCTTGTATTCGGTGTCTCTTCGTGTAACGTCGTAAGTTCGCATCGGCGGGTGCGCCGCCGGCTAACTTATCACTTAGCCACGAACAAATTAATCCAAGGAGATTACGGCCTTAGTACTATGACCTGTCTCGATAACTCAAGAGCGCTACTGCTCGTCCTTTATCGTTCTGGGCTCGATATTGCCGTAATTTATTCCGCAGAGAGCCAAATTAAATATAAAACGTCGTTGCGGTGTATCACTGTTAGTGACTGTGATAAATGAACCCATTAGTAACGCGAGCTGTACTTTTTTCGGTTCATCCGGCGGCGTCGACGGGCTGAGGGGTTGCGGCGAGCGGGAGTTTGTGGACAATTTCATTAGAAAACGTTATAAGTGTGTTGTCGGGTGACGGGGTGACGCGGGTGACGTAGCGGGGTGGTCGCGGGGCGGAATTACAACCGGCGCGATAAATTTCGTCGCCTCGCGACATTAGGCTCGCGGCGGAATAGGGGCGCTAGACACCGTGGTAGGGCTCCGCAGCCGCCGGCGGCCGGGAAGCGTTGATCCTTACGAAATTAAAACAAGGAACGTCCGCGGCGAACTATAAAAACGTCGTATAAATCTCTGGCGGCGCTCTCGATGTGTGGACTGCGAGGCTTTATCAGGACTCCTTGGTTATTTGTGTTACACGACGTACAGGTGCGACCCGGCCGATATTGATCGCTATACGCCCGGAGGGGTTACGACTTTTTTAAACTTCTGCAATAGTTTTGTTTCTTAAACGTTCTGTTTACAGATTTTGTTTACTTACTGGATTTTCTTTATATATGACTTACTAAGTATGAAAAGGCAGTGTGTATCAAATGCGTTTAGCTATTTCTTTCCCTTCTTATCCTATCTAAGAAATGCAATCTGGAAAAGCTAACGCCTACTGAATTGAAAGCTTGTTGCACTAATTAAATAATATGTAATAATTAATGTTTTTTCATATCTAACCCGGTTTTTACAGTTCTTATTCTAAGGTACACTTTCTTAGTGACATAAAAATATTATGCATTAAATAAAAATACTAAGAAGAGTGAGGGATCTTAATATAAATAGCTTTAATGACTAATAATTTTTGTATCCCTGAGTCCAAAACTAGGCAAGGCCTGTATCTTCGGTCAGTAAATCCACTTTTATTTCTGTCAGCTATTAAAGCGTTCATCAGTAGGGTAAGAGTATTTTCAACCTTTTCAATAATGGTTTCCTTAAATTACAAAAACAATGTAAGTTTGGAAAGTTGAAGGGTACCAATGAAGGTTTTTATTTATTTTGTGTATCATCCAATCATGTATTCATTTTGTTTCATTCCATATCAACTCAAAAATGCCGCCACTAACACAAAAGTCTATTTGGCTGAAACTATGGGGTGGCGTTCTCCATTTACAAAATCTAAAACAAAACAATAAAAAAAGGGTTTTAACGACTATTCTGGAACCTTTCATATACATATGTCGTTACATTTTTAAAACGGTTTACGCTGAATACCTAAAATGTTGCACTATAGTTTTTTATTCCGTAAAAAATGTAGTCACTGGTTTGGATGTTACTTACCTAAAATTGCAGAAAACTACCTAAACTAGTTTAATTGGTAGTTTATTTCCCGGAAGGGCGAAAACAAATCAGCTCAAAGTAAACTACGACAGTTTATTGCTATTTTTAGCAAGACCAAGTCCGATTCCTGGATTTGTTTAGGAGAGTCTGTGTAATTATATGTGAAACTGTTGAATGTATTTTTTTAATATAACTATTTTACGAAAATATGGGTAAATAATTCAATTGCCTACTATTTTGTTCCTATCTAAAACAACAACATTCAGTCATTTGTCGTACTCACACCTGTACAAAATTAAAAACTCAACCCCATTAAAAAAATTAAATTCCATAATTTTGCATCAACCGTGAAGTGCAAAAATCGCCCTTGAAACTACGAAATTATGGCGTTGTGTATTGATAGTTGCTTGCCGGAGATGTGATCGGTTGAATGTACAGTCGTGGTCAAAACCACAGCTAGTTTAATATTAAATGATTAGGTACTGGCTAGTTTTGCCATAAAACCTACGACACTTGCCATCAAAGGCACTAATAAATATAAATACAAGATAATTGTAGACAAAGTACAATAATTATTGTTACTGCGACATTGTTACAGTTTGTTAAATGAATTATCACTGTAATACTTCGCGGTAAGCAGGAATAGTTGAATTTTATTGTTAGTTCTTTTTGTATTTGAAAGATAACTCTGTAGATTTCTGATCATTTTAAGTCTGAAATCATGTTGGTTTATATTTCAAAGAAGTATATAAATATCACTTTAAGTTTTGAGTGATATCGAAAAATAAAATGATGAATAGTTTTTTTAGGAGAGTATAATGGTTTTCTTTTATCACTATATTTTGTTATTCATATTGGAATAAGAGATTGTATTACTTTTGATTGCTTAATTTTAAATGAAAAAATATTGGAAAACTTCTTGACACATGCAGAAAAAAGTAGTTTCAGCTTCTGCTAGTTACTTATACGTTTTTTTTATATAAAAAATACTATGCTTATGATTGTATACTCTTTTTTCAAATTGTGCACTAATGCTGGTCTGCCAGAATGCCCTCCGTTAATATTTAGAGAAGATTAGTAGGTATATTAAGAGAAAAGAACTTATTTTTAGCAATAAAATATCTAAATATACCATCAAATATACCATCATCGGACTACAAGACGATCGGCGATGAGCCATCGTTACATGGTGGACATCCCTCCCATACGCACAAAACGCTTTGGGAATACTTTCATTGTGCGTACAGCTAATAAGTGGAATTTCCTGCCAGAGATTGTGTTTCCTGATAGCTCTTTTTAGGAGTCTGTAAGACAAGAGTGAATAGGTCACTTCTAGGCAAGCGTGTTTCATCTTCGACCGCATCATCGCTTACCATGAGGTGAGATGGTGGTCAAACGTGGGCCTATCAAAAATAAACAAATACACACAAAGAGAAAACAGAACCTAACAGTCTACTAACTCCATTACACACAATTGTTTGCAGAAGCTGAGTTTTACAAATCCTTACTAATAATATTAATGCGAAAGTAACTCTGTCTCTCTGTGTGTTACGCAATCACGACTAAACTACTGAATCGATTTTAATGAAATTTGGTACGGACATAGTCTACAGCCTGAGAAGGACATAGGCTGCTTTTTAATGCGAAAAAAGGGCTGTAAGGGGTTGAAATAGGGGATGAAAGTTTGTATGGAAATTACGTCTTTTTTAAAGCTAGAAGCTTGAAACTTATTTTTTTAGACCCTTGATTAGATACGACATTCAAATTATGTATGAGTTTTATTTTCAAAATAATTACCCTAAAAAATTAAAAATGCTTCCGAAAGTCACTATTCCGCGCGGACGAAGTCGCGGGCACAGCTAGTATCGAATAAGTAAGTACCTAGGCAATTATAGTACAAAGCCTTACCCGAGGTTTTATAACAAAAGGTAAATGTAGATGGTAGAAAACGTTACACTTTTTAAACGACTTCAAAAAAAGGACGAGGTTCTCAGTTCGTCTTGAACTTTTTTTGTGTGTATGTTACCTCATAACTCGAAGATGGCTGAACCGATTTGGAAAATTCTTTTTTTTTTTGTTTGAGAGGGTACACTTTCTAGTTGGTTCCATTGTCATGAAGTCTGGATCTGATAATGGAAACCTTAAGAAATCGAGGGAACTCTTCAAATATTATAGGCACACCTATAGCGATTTCGGTTTATTCATGAATAATAAATTGTGCAGTTGCTCTAGAAAAGCACCATCTGGTGAAGTGCAACTGATGATGAAGACCACAGATGGCTACTAGAACTACTCAATTATAAGTATTTCATTAGTTGCGATTCGATTACTTGGATATGGTTGTAAAACATTTTATGTTCATATGCATATGGTGATAAGGAGCTGATGGTGAAGTACCAGGAGTACTCTTCAAAAATTAACAGCTCCGGCATAGGGAAAATAAATATTTTGCAAAAGGTAATAAGAAGGTGACATTTAGGCTTTTGTAACTAGGTAAATTACAAACCGTCCTACTAAAAAGCGAACAAAACATGTTAACAAAAAATAAAACCTACTTCCAAAAAAACATTGCAAAGTGAAAAATAACTTTAATTTCGGAAGGCGGTGTCAAAAACGAAAATATGTACAAAACTAAAGACACTGACTACCGAAATTAAAGTTATTTTTTACTTTGCAGTGTTTTTGGAAGTCGGTTTTATTTTTTGTTAAAAATTTTTTCAAAGATTATTTTAGAGCCTTCAATCCTCACATTTAAATTTTGATAAAATATCCTTGATAGACTTAAAAAAAACTCATAGAAGAGAGAGTGATTTTTAATGTTCTATAAGAAATTTTAAATCATTCTCTTTTTTAAACTGTTTTTCGTATCAATGTTAGCGTATGATTCATCGATTTATTCCGTTTTAAGGGTTTAGCCGTAAAAGTTGTCATGAAACACTGTCACAGGAATAATGCCCTTAACAATAAAGATCTCTAGAAATGAGCGCAGCTAACAATTCAACCCCCATTTCTTAATCAATAACTGCATTAAAAAATAAGCACAACAAAAGTTAAAGTGTCCAGTTTCATCCGTAATTAGTATTTCCTTGTAATAATCGTTGTCTGTCGGCAGCCCATGCAATGTAGCTCCTTAATGAAAACGTTCTAAGTGCTTGTGTTTAATGTTTATTTACTTCCATTTTGTTTTTTACCTCCCCCAGTCTTATGGTCTCTTTAAAAGCAAGCGACATTAAAGAGTAAGAAGTCAGTGCTTGATTTCTTTTGAATTGTCCGGTTGAGTTTCAAAAGTCACACTAAATATTTTTTTGTTTAATTGTCTCTGCCTGAGGATGGTCGAAGCCATTAAGGCCAGCCCAGAGAAAGGTGGCGAGATGACGTACGCTGCGATGGCTGGTCTAAAGTGGTGCTCGCAAGATCACATGAAAGGTTTGGAGGAAGCCTTTGCCCAGCAATAGGCAGCAATTACCTTAATCGCTGAATAAAAATAAGATTCTTGTTAAAAGCAATCAATGGTGTGGTAACACCATTGCTCATGAACTCAAAAAAATATTTGAAGCAACCAAAAGTAAAGCTTGAGCTGTTAAAAATCGAGTCCCAAAAATGTTGACCCTCAATTCAAAGAAGAAAATCAAATAGACGTTTTACACATCAATACAATTGTAACAAATAACGTGTAAACTCCCAAGGACCGCCACTAGATTTGTTTTCATTGGATCGCTTTGACGAATGCCAGAGTCAGCCAACCGGAACAAAAGTTGGATCTGTTTATTATAAGACAAAGAGATTCAAACTCTCTCTTAGTGTAATTGAGACAGTAAAATGTATAGTCCTCTACCATGTATGGAGTTAGTTCTTCTTTTTTGTTATTAATAAATGCAGTTGTAACATTTATTTTGTATTTTCAATGAGTGTTATTATCTTCTTTATCGTTCTCAAGAGCTATTGAATCCCTTTCTGGATTACTTCTGGTGATTATCGGTTTTATTTCATTCATTATTTCAGTTCATTCTCTTTTTAACCTACTTCAAAAAAAGGAGTAGGTTCTCAATTCGTCTTGAACTTTTTTTTTAATGTATGTAACCTCATTACTCGCAGATGGCTGGACCGATTTCAAAAATTCTTTTTTTGTTTCAATGGGTATACTTTCTAGTTGGTCCCATTGTCATCATGTTTGGATCTGATGATAGGATCATGGAGAAATAGAGGGAACTCTTCAAATATTATAGGCACACCTATAGCGTTTTGGGTATTTCTCATAGTAACTTGTGCAGTTGCTTTCGAAAAGCACCATTTGAGGAAGTGGAACTGATGATGAAGACCCCAGATGGCCACCGAAACTACTCAATAATAAGTATTTCGTGGATTGCGATTAGGTTACTTGATTTTAGATGTTAAGCACTTTATGCTCGTCACAATGCATATAGTGAAGTAGAGCTGATGGTGATGTACCAGGAGAACTCCTCAAAAATTAACGGCTTTGCACCGGGATAAGCAATATTTTGTAAAAGGTGGTAAGTAGTTGATATTTTGGCTTTTGTAACTAGATAAATTACAAACCGACCCACTAAAAAGCGTGAAAAAAATATTTTAGCAAAAAATAGAACCAACTTCCATATAAAAACACTACAAAGGCAAAAATAACTTTAATTTCGGAAGGTGGTGTCAAAAAAAAAGAAAATACAAAACAAATAACACCGACTACCGAAATTAAAGTTATTTTTGCCTTTGTAGTGTTTTTATATGGAAATCGGTTCTATTTTTTGCTAAAAATTTTTTTGTGATTTTTAAAGCTTTTGATGATGATCATACTCTTTGCAAAGACTGACTTTTAGTAGACCAAGTACCAAATATTATTATAATTGATCAAAACTAGCTCCTTACTATCGTCGCTGCATCAAAAGACTTTAAGATCTGCTTACTCCGAGAGGGCTCCATCAAAACCCACACAAATGACATTAAAAGGGTTCCCGATTCCGCCATACCTACGTCACAGTGTCAATTTGGTGGAGGACGCAAAAGCGGTGACATTTTTTTTAGATTGACAGCTATACCCGAATCTAAATCTTACCCACCGATGCCTTGATATATGACTTGATATGACAAATCAGACAGTTTATAACACAGAGAATAAAGGTAACTGTCGTAGAAATTTCACAGATTATTGTGATATTATTTTTAGGATCTACATAACTTGTTTTTTTGTTGCTTTATTTTGTGGATTTGAACGTGATGTCTGTCCCTTTGGCCAATCAAACTCTTTCAGTATATCAAGCATGGACAGGTTTTCAGAAATTGTACATTCTAATTCTTTGATTATTTTTCTGTTGCTTTCCCCGGTTCACCTGTCAACGCTACTAGAATTGATACACCCTCCGTGGCATGACTGCACGTCCCGATCACATTATTATTATATCCAGATTATTGTTGGGATTTTCCTTAATAATCAAAGATGTATTGCGTCAACAGTAAATCAAACCCTCAAAATGTATGACGCCAAGAATTTGGTTACACGGGTACCTCAGTAAATTGTAAGGATCCTTATTGACATGCATTACGGTGCGCCCTGCCCTATCGGCATTCAGCGCGACACGCTGTTTCTACGCCAAATATTTATAGTCGACAGCAATTAGATTTTTACAGCTTTTAACTTAGTAAAACGAACTTTTCACAAAGATACATTATCTAATTCCATCGCCGCGGATAACAGTTAAGCAGGTTTTATGACTTGGACGTTGATGAAAGTACGCCTTTATTGATTTTAAGGACGGCATTTGGAAGTATTTAAAGCTTCGTGTTGGGTCATAAAAAGTTTTAGATTCCGTAGTTAATCGACGTAATTTTTAAAAGGCAAGACTGATGAGATTGTGTACGTTGAACACCAAAATATTAAATATCCGAACTGATATTTCCCTGTAATGAATATTTTGATACTTTGAGGGTTCTTATTGAAAATTTCGATGAGGATCAAGTAAACGATGATAAGAATTTAGCCGTATGTAATGGAACAGATAAAGTACACGAACGATGTATGGAGGACTCAAATTATCGCACATCCCGAAAGATGAACGTACATACGTATGTCCCTAAGCCTCTGGATATATAAAGATAGGGTTACATTTGAATAAAATTTTATTCGTAGAACTTACAAAGACCATAAAAACGTACATACGCGCCGCATTCGATTCGAAATCATATTATGACTTTTCAACATGTATGAATGCAACTCGGCTTCCTATTTCTTGTTCCTTTGCTATATTGAATCCTCCATGTAGTTTCTCCGTTTTCAATCTGGTACGTTCTGTTACGTAGCTTTATGTTACAAAATATAGCAGAGATGAGATGATATAAAACACATGTTGCGCGCAGTATGAGATCTCTCCACCAACCAATAATTCAAAAATAAGTTAAGCTCCACCCATCATGACATGGTTTATTGCAAATTATTTATTGGCAATTCCTTGATTTACGATATTTTGTATTATGACGAGATGTATTAAATGAAGATTACACTATTACATATTGCAAGACAGTTTTCTGTTCTGCTTTATTTCTACACGGATTGGAACTGTGTAATTTTTGTTTTTGTTAGTCTTGTCTGTACGTCCAGACTAGAATTACCACGAATATTCGGCCGAATACCAAATAGTATATTATGAAAAAAAAAATAACTCAAAATAATATTTACAAAGATGTTTATTTAACAAACAAATTAACATATTAATATTTAAAATCTACCAATGGAAAGTTATGATGCATTAAAACATTTTTTTCAGCATTTGTCGATAGCAGACGATTGCATTTTTCCTCATAAATTATACCTGCTTCCAAAAACAGCTGTTCACTGCTACTGGGAGATGATAAATACATTTTAGCCAATTGTGAAACGGTTGGATATTGTATTGTGTTTGATTTGAAACTAGTTTCTTGAGATTAATTCAAACACAAACAGTAAAAAAAATCTTATAAATACTCTGAAAAAGAAAAGCACCGGTGATGATTCATCTCCACGTCGAAAGAAAAGGAATGTCAATGAAAATGACAAAACCATTGAGACACATGATGGTTTCTGGAATTGTTTTGAGTTACGTTCAGATAAAAGTGTGATACATAAAAAGTTTGCTAGCAAATTAACTTAATTATTGCATGGCATCTGTTCATCAAGATCGGACAGCAAATCCTTACGTGGTCTGACTACCACGTAAGGAATGGGATCAATAAAAATGGAATTTAAATCATTTTGTTTTTCTTGCACAAGTGGTGATTTTTTTATAAATAATGGGCTCGCGTTTGACCACCATCTCACCTGATGGTAAGTGATGATGTGGTCGAAGATGGAGCACGCTTACCTAAAAGTAAACTATTCATTCTTGACTTAAAGACCCCTAGGTTATAGCTATCGGGAAACACAGTCTTTGGCAGGGAATCCAACTCCTAAGCCGTAAGCACAACGAAGGTATTCCCAAAATGTTTTGTGTGTAGGGGTGGGTGATATTTTTTAAGATAATCACATTTAAAGTAATTTTTAGTATACAGTACGTACAGTATGATGCACCAACAATCAACAAGTAAAGCGTTTTATGATACAGGGTCATGACATACCATGACCTAATCACAAATGAATCACTGCCCGCGCCTACGTGCTACTTCAGCGATGCAAATTTAAACTCGTAAGTGACAAGGTGTGACTTGTTACCAGCTGAAAGTTACCGAATATTCGGTGCTTCGGCCAAGAGCCTTGCCGAATATTCGGTATTCGGCCAAATAACTATTCGTAGCATCTCTAGTCCAGACTATAATTTTTATTCTTTCTGCCTTCATTTTCTTCATGCACGCCGGTTGTTGTGTAATAATTATTTTATTTTGGATCAAAAATCATAATTTCGTTACATAACAAGTCACTTTTGTGTATCGTAACTATATTTTTTATATGATACATAAATATTTTTCTATGAAAACTATATGGCTTGGCTGATAGTCTTTTTAAACTACTCCACACTAAATTCTACTTTCTCCTGAATCGCGGGTGCATTTTTACAAACATCTGGGCTTGAAAAAACTATTTGTAGACCACACAAATATTTTTGCAGGTCGAGAATCGGACCCACAGCGCTCAGCGCAGCATTCAATCACTGCGCGAACTGGGTCATCAAGTATGAATTATTATTATTATCCGATAAAACTATTCATAAAATTTTTGATTTCTGAATAACCACATTAATATTTTCATAAACCTTATCAAAAATCCTCTAGAAACTTCAAAGCCATTATGACAAGAATTTAGCGAGTCTGCTCTCGTAGTGGTCTCGTCGTGGGTAATTCCATTAATCTCTAACATTAGCATCGAGGGCAGGTCGCCATTTGATCTGACACGAAACCAAGCTTATATACTTAGAATACTTCATATTAATGCCTCTAATGAAATATATTTTCTCTGTGGTTTCACTGAGGATAACGGCGAATATTATAAGGATCTTTTGTGGTTTATATTATTACCCTTATAAAGCAAATGTTATTTGATAAATATGACTATAGAGTTTTGACTGAAGGGTTCAAATGACAGTACAATTTAAGCGGTAAGATAATATTAGTATTTCCGAGACTGAAACAACACTAATACTTTTCAATTACATTCCGGTTTCATCAATTTCGGCACGATATAGGATGTTAGTCGAAACAAAGGCGATTTTATGTCCCCAGATTTTATTGTCATTGCTAACTTTATCTGTGTCTTCTTTTTTATTATTATTTAATGTAGTGAATGTATTCGCAAAGCAGCTATACATGTACGAAGGATTATTATTATTGCTCAAAGAATGGTAGTCCCAGTAGAATTTTAGTTGGAATAAACACAAACAATTGATACCCACAGTTAGACAAAGTTGCTCCTCCCCCTTTTCCGCTTCGTCTGCATTTTGTAAGAGCTAAGCTTTTGTATTTAGTATCTACGTTTTGTAGATATTTTGTTTTCTCGCAGAAAACCCTATGTATTCTAATGTTCCACATTCACACGATTGATTCTTGCACTATCCGATACAGTGTGCTTTCCTTTGGCGATCGTGAGTCTCCCGTATAGTCACGACACCTCCATTTATACCCAAATTCAGACGAACCCACCCGAACACCCGAATAATCCACCGAGGGCCGTACTGCTCTCTCGTTTGTTGAAACGCCAAATCGCTGCGCATTATTCTAATTCGCTTTCAGGATAGCTTTCGAAGATGTTATTTATTTGCGGCGTAAGCTGAATCCGCGCTCGATTTCTAACCACGCACTTTGAATTACACGTATTTAAAACAATATACTGAAAGTAAAATTTGTGACTTTAATACAGTTTCATAACTCTCCTGACAAACGACTCAAGTTAGTTACAAATGAAATTTGCCTACTTCCTAGGCCTCAACACCGATGGCACTTATAATAAATTGCAGGAATGAAAGGAAATAACTTTTCCTATATATCATGATATAATATCGGAGCACATGTGGCAATCTTTATTCCACAGAAGTGCCGCAAAAGTGAAAGATATTTTAGATATAAAAACACGTGCCCGATGCTAATAAACTTGGGCAATATCTGAAAGGTATTTTGTATGAACGCTTTCCCGAGGAGGCCAGAAAAAAAGGGACATAAAACGAGAAGAAACGAAAGTGGAAATATGGCCAAGTCATATTTTATTTACTGCATACAATCGAACCTTTATCACGGTTTGTATCGAGTTAGAGTGTTGCTTGTGGGCTCCTGCGTTTAGGGGGATGGTCGACCCGGGCGCTGTAGTGTTATCTGCTTGTTTATATTTTACTGCTGTCAATGGAACACATTCCTGCTATCTGGGGAAAAGTTTGGCGAGACATGTTTGACATCAGACTTGTGATGGGCGTGCACTGTCACCACGTCACACACCATTGTGTTGCCACAAGCGATACTTTTACGTCTCAGGAATAAATTATAACTTAGTTGTACAATGTTAGTCGCTTAGACGATGTATTGAATGTACCTACTGTGTACGTTGGATTTAGTTATTTGTGATTTTATTCCGACGTATGCAACAAACAGGATACGGAATTTGACTTTATAATCATCTAGCACGCTGTTCTCATAACGATTCATCTCCTAAAACAATGCAGCGTACTACATTTGAAACAAAGTTATAAAGCAGATTTATAAATGTAAAACGTACTATCCTGAAAGCAATTTAAAATTCGCTTTTCAAATCAAGCAATAACAAATTCTAACGTATTCGTTGAATTGTTCTGGAAATGGTAAGCTTATTTCAACATCGCTCATATTATATCACTGAATGCTTACCCTGACTCGCTTTACTTTGATGCTTGCATAACAGACCAATTTAGGCAGCCTCAGCTGAACGAAATTGCGCATCCTATTGTACCAAACGTGGAACAGAATAAAATTAGAGCGCACCGAAAACATGTTTGCATTGGAAATATTACTCCATCAGCCCTCACCGGCCCCCACCAAGGAGACAATACTCTGGCGGCTGCTCCACGTCTTTTTCATATTTGCAACACTTAAACAAACGCCAAATGCATAAAATTTACGCGAAGGAGCGCAGCGGTGACGGGTTAAAAATAAACCTGAGAGCTCGTCGGACGGAACAAGTAAATAAACCTCCCGCAGGCCCAACTAAAGACACCCAAGTGTTCTATCGGTGAGGCTCAATAATTGGATTCGAAGGAAAGGAATTTTAGCGAAAAAAATGTTCGACAATTTGTCAGTCAGCGAGGTGGGGGTTTGGGGGACATGATCGTGCTTCATCATCGTTTTTTCGTCAAAGTGCCTGCCCCTGCCCCGCGGACCGCCCCACCAGGGAATTCTTATTACTTTGGATACATTCCGCGTATACTAAAATAAACTTTCCTTAAAACAACTTTAATTCTCTTAGTTGTGAATTGTGGAAATCAAATAGCTTTATTACACCGCGCACGCGTGCTTTTTTTTTTTTTTTTTTTTTTTTACGAAACCTAAAATGTGACGTTAGGACATTATACTGGGCACGCCGCAATTGCGGCGGTAAGACCCCTCTTTGAGGAGTGGCTAGATCGGCGTCACGGCGTCCTGACCTACCGCATGACGCAGGTCCTCACCGGACACGGAAGTTTCGGGAGGTACCTGTGTCTGATGGGAAAGGAGGAAACGCCTGGGTGTCACCACTGCGAGGGTCGCCCTGAGGACACCGTAGAGCACACGGTGCAAGACTGCCCCGCCTGGGCAGAGCACCGACGTGTCCTCACGGCGGCGATAGGCGGAGACCTCTCGCGCCCGGCATTGGTCGAGGCCATGCTGCGGGGCGAGAGGGAGTGGGAAGCGGTCGCCTCCTTCTGCGAAGCAGTCATGCTTCCGAAGGAGGAGGCGGGCCGCGTGAGGGAGAGGATGGCGTCCTCCCTCCAGCCCAGCCGCAGTGGTAGACGCCCACGGCGTCGGACGTCGGCCGACGATCTCCGGCCACCGTAGGCGCGGGCATGCGGACAGCGAGTAAAGGGCAACTCGCTGTCCGACCATGGACCATGCCCGGGTCGACGGCGCGTCGTGTTCCACGCGCGCCTCAAAGAGCGTCAGCAACATGACGAGGCCCCCTCTGCAGAGGGCCGAAGCCCGCCGGGGTCGTGGGACTCATCCCGTTACCGTGGCCCCGGTATGGTAGGAACACCATGGATTTTAGTCAGTAAAAGTCTGACAGTCCCTCCCACCCTGCCCGGAGTGGGAGGACTTATTTGATAAATTTACCACGTAAAAAAAAAAAAAAGGACATTATACTGCAAGTGAGGAATGTGTTATGATGCTCAACTTGACGATAAGATTTAAGGGACATAACACGTTTTCTTCCGCAGTGATAAAACACATATATCTTCAATACTGAACAGAAGCATCCACTTTCTCATTGGTATTGACAAATAAAAAATAACTTGAATTTGTTTTCATTTTTTTTATGGTTCACGTTTGATCACCCTCTCGCCTGATGGTAAGTGATGATGTCGTCGAAGATGGAGCACGTTTAACTAAAAGTAACCTATTCACTCTTGACTTAAAGACCCCTAGGTTATAGCTTAATCTTAATAAAAAAGATCAGCAAGCATATTCAAATTCAATTTTTAATTGTTTGACTTAGGAAATATCTTTAGTAATCTCATGTACATTACATAAACGCAAGTAAATAAAACGTTGAAATAAATACGGTGATAACTCATGCATTGATAGCGAAGAGCTTTGCAGTTTAGCCGCTGCGGGGCGCATTGGCGCGCCGAACACCGCGCGTGAAAAATACGTTTTCATCTTGGGAATTCGTGCAGAGATACCGAACTCTTATATTTATAAGGTGAAACGAGAAATAAACAAACCGAATGGATAGAAAAAAAGGAGCGTACGGTGTCTCGCTCGCTACGGCTGTAGATCTCGCTGATTGTGAGAAACGCTGCGCCGCACCTTGAATTATTTGACACTTTGAATTGTCACCTTCAGCCCGTTCCGTTGTTATTTTTCGCCGTTTCCTCCCCACGTCACCGGATAATGCGTAAGTGATAAAACAAACCGAAACTTGTTAACAATACACCGGTTACTTTAGTTTGCGTACGGAATGTTAACATTAACAATATAATTCAAACTTTACTTCGGATGAACCCAGAGCGAAGATACTTGAGTAAACATTGTTCGTGTGGATCCCCGGCCGTTTTGAACTTAACTATTGAAAATAACCGTAACTCGGTAGTAAAACAGGCAAACCTGGATTTTTTATGACACTGTTACGATTATTTCGTGTGTTAATCTTATTTCTGCGGAGCTGAGCTTTTCAATAAGAAATTATATTTTACCGTGTTGCTAGGAAAAAATGTGATATTCAGTGGAATATTATCTTATTATATGTACAAAACAGAAGTGCCGTAACCAAGATGCATATAAAAGGATCTCATCCGAGTGAAATATTACCTTTCACGTGCAATTTCTTCCAGGAAGTGTCGGTGTGTCTAGTCCAATCAACATGGCCGTTCACCTAATTATGTTTACCGCGTCCCGCCGCCTCTGTGCGCGACGTGGATTCATTCCATCCCCTTTAAATGTTTATAGGAACTGATTATGTCGCAGTACGCACGCTGTGACAACATTTAGGCCAATTCCACGGCATTTACATAACGCGTGCCTATTTGAGTGGAATATGTATGAACATGAAGACAAATAAACAAAATACAGGGATTTATTAACACAAATTTGGCGTAGGTTTTGAGTTACGTTTGATTTAATTTCGATTATTTTTTCGTCTGGTAATACAAATGCCACAATGGAATCTCCATTGCCAAACTGATCTTTCTGTAGCTTTTTTCCTCAAACCCGTCATAAAACAAATGAATTAGCATACCTAATTGTCTCGCAGAATGGGAATGAAAAAACGAAGAACCCCTCCGCAGAATCCGGACGGATTTCTGCGAGGCAATCAAAATTTAGGAATAATTTAACCGCTTGATCCACATGCAAAGCCGTTTTTATAGGAAAAGTTGATGTGAGAACAAAGAATTATATACGGTACGAAGACAAGGGGATTGCCAAATTAAAATACTATAATTAACGTCAGTTGGGGAGATATAAGATGCGTAATTGAGGCAAATCAGCATTGAGTTAAGTTTGGTCTGCTGAGTGAATTTTCACATACGCGAGATGCGAGTTGCATCAATTCTGGCGAGCCTTTGAATAAGAAGGCTGCTGTCTGTTGCGAGCTTATTCGAATGCTTTCACAGATTTTATTTATTTTTAACAGAATTATTATGTCAAGTGAAACGTACCGGTCCGATGGCGTCGCCGATGTAACGATTACATTAAAGTATTCATGTTAGCGTACAGAGTAATGCTAATTGTACACATGATATTTAATATTAATTTCGCATGAATGCATGAAACGTTATTGAATATTAGATATAGATTTTAGTTCTTTAATTTAATAATTGATGTATGATAACTGTGCTTTTGAACCGGAGCAACTATATATGCAATGGAAAATCGTAGCAACAAAATTCGTTGCAAGAAATCTCGTAGGCTGTAGCACAATAGAGTAGCATTGAGACCAAAAGGAAACGCTCTGACTTTTAAGCTAAGTCAACATGCTTTGGAAAACCGAGCTTACTTCTAATGTTCTAAAGCAAGCCTCGTTTAAACACCGAAGGTAGTCGAGCAGAACGCTTTATAGAACCAGCCTAGGTCTAGTAGCTATACCCACCTGAATTTCTAACTTATCCTATAGCACATTAGCACAAGTTCTGCTACCGATAGTACAAGTTAAATTGCTACATATGGCAGCACGGCAATCTCCTCCAAGACTTGGTTTGTTATATAACTCAAGTAATTCCATGCGAATGGCGACTGAGTTATACATATTGTGTATCTCCTATAATCATAATAATTATTGTTAGTACGCTCAGGATATTAATATTAATTTCACGTGAACGCATGACACTAACTCAAAATTAGACGTAACTGTAGTTGGGTGTGAGTGGTAAACTATGTGTGATTGTGGCATTGATTTAATTTGTTGGTCTAAACGTCTGTTGTAGTGGTGAATAAAGAGATTCCTCTCCTTAGAAAACCTTCATGAATCGATGGCTCACTCTCACCACTATTTTTTTATCTTGTAATCTTGCCTTTTAATCGTTCTTTAGTTGAGATTAATCATACTCAAACGTGCGTATGTTCTTTGACACACACTCAATGATTTTGACTTTAAATAATTTGATGCAGAAAAAAATGATTTAATGAAAACAATCTTCATTGATATTTTATTTAAAAATCTGCACAATCTTGTCTCAAATCAACTCAATTACTTACAAAAATATTTAGGCTTTTCTTACACAATAATTACTTGTATTTAAATGTATATAAATTATAAATTAAAGCCATTATAACTATATGCAAAATCACTTCACTTCACATTATAAAATCGATTATAGGCCTCATTAAGTAGCAAAATTTGTGTCGCTTTATACTAAACCGCAAATACACGATGTTGGTGATTAAACAGAAAATCTAAAAGCGATATCAACTGATCGATTTTAATATTGTATCAGATATGTACCTGAAATGACCACTCGCGGATGAAAATAATGGCGAACGAGTGGTTATATACCCATGTGTGGGTTTACAAGGAGTGGTGAAGCCAAATATCGTGAGAAAAACGGCACGGCCTAGGAACAAATATTTGAAGGCATGTTACATCCATCTACCCGCATTGAGTCCATCCACGAGGCAGATTTACGTCTCATTCCCTTTCATGGTAGTAGGCCTGTGTCGCAGTAATGAGGACGCTATATATAGGCTAAAAAGCAGTGAAATGCACCTATGAATAAAAAAAAAAAACAAGAACTCAAATACAAAATCTTTACACATAAAGCCAGAAACAGAGGCACACCTTTCCAATGGAATACACTAAACGAGAATTAATAACATCAGTAGGTAGAATCGTTTCCCGTCGGGCCAGTAACTTCACGTTTATTTTTATATTGCAAATGATCGGCTTATATCGGCCCATCAACTCGGACATTGTAATAGGATCAAGCAGTTGACGCGTGAATTGTATTTCAATTCAATTGAGTTTATAAATTTATATTCCGTGTAGCAATGTAAAAACATTTTGTGCAGTCAAAATATATGGTGGCGTTGCGATTTTTATACAAACAGTGCTAGATTGGTGTTTTATATTAATCTGCTTTTACGTTAATTAAAATTCAGTTTTACTCTTTGGGCATTATTTTTTGAATATACCTAGTTTGTATTCCCGTTTATGGACTAAATCAAAAAGAAAGAAACGTTTGATAAGCTGACTAAACTATAAGCTCAACAACTTTTAATAAAATAATTAATCGCAAGTTCTTAACGAGACATCAGAAGGGAATATCGATTGGAGGTTTCTCATTACTTTTTTTTCGGATTGGTCCCTTTTCCAAGTACAGAGTGCGACGATGCCCGTGGCATCGACAATTACGAGTACAGCACTAGACGGCTAATACAAATTGCTTGCCCGGGGGTGCGTTTATCCGGAATAGGGTTACCATCTTAAGAAATACTGACGTTTAAAAGAAAATAGCGCTATATACTTATGTTTTTTAATGCTTGGCCCTTTTTCAGTTCAAGGGTGTGTTATAATTGTGTTTGGATGTTAACGAACTCGAAAAGGCAAGCAACAAAGGAGGGAAAAGAGAAAGGTTTGAATTATAAGCCGAAATAAATTGAAGGGTATGAGATTTACCTGGAGAATGGTTCGATAAAATAAAATGGCGTCATGTGTTTAAGTTAAGTGTCAGATGATAAAAAACCGCAATAAAATCACAAGCCTATGAAGAAATATAAAACCGGACTGTAGTATATTGATAAATATAGAAATTTCTGACAAATGGTATCCCTTAACTCGCACCAAAACCTCACCCCATACTTCACGAAGGAAAGCTATTTTATCATTGTTGCCTCATTTCACTCATACAAAAATAAACCTACGTCCCTTCATAATAGAATCCAATTTTGTTTCTATTTTTATTTCAAATGTGTCGTACGATAGGAATAGTGTTGAACGATATTGTTTTTAAATTCATATGAATGTATTATTTTATGAAGCAGCTAGTACTTTTCTTTGATCGTCTAGACTGTAGAATATTGGTTTCTTGAGAGTATATTTCTTAGTTTTGTATAAGTAATCTGGTATAATTTATTCTCATCCCTGGAAAACTCTGAAAAGATTTTTCTTACCAAGAATACATTTGTTTCTCTCAAGTTTAAAAAAAAAAGTTTTTAAGTTTATTTTCTGATCACATCATAACATTATTACTGTATTAGTGTATTACTTAATAGTCGATACATAATTTCTACAAATAAAACTCTTTAATTTGATTGAGCCAAAACAGAACAAATGTTACACACTGTGAATGTATCTAAATCTGAAGTAGCTATTCACCCTTACGATACAAAAACTGCAAATAAACGTTTAGAAACTCCTCGAGGAATAATTCCGTGGTTCTATAAAAGGAGAGAGGGGTAATTAGTTCCCTATTAGAATAATATATTGGTACTGTAGGGGCATTTTGTTCCGATGAACAAAAGGAAAACCTCTCAATACAGATTCAGAGAGTGTTCGTAATTTTGTAAAAAAACTCATGCCTTTTTAAGTGGTTGTCTTTGCTTGCAACTTTTATGCTACGATGTGCTTGGTTTGTTTGTGTTTTGGACTTGCTCTCAAACCATCGTATGGTGAAATTACGTTTAAAAATAATGGTCACTGACGATGCTTTTTTTTTTTTTAGCGTGGAAAATTATCAAATAAGTCCTCCCACCCCGGGCAGGGTGGGAGGGACTGTCAGACTTTTACTGACTAAAATCCACGGTGTTCCTTCAATAACCCTTTACGTACCGGGGTCACGGTAACGGGATGAGTCCCACGACCCCGGCAGGCTTCGGCCCTCTACGGGGGGCCTCATCATATTGCTGACGATCTTTGAGGTGCGCGTGGAACACGACGCGCCGTCGACCCGGGCATGGTCCATGGTCGGACAGCGAGTTGCCCTTTACTCGCTGTCCGCATGCCCGCGCCTACGGTGGCCGGAGATCGTCGGCCGACGTCCGACGCCGTGGGCGTCTACCACTGCGGCTGGGCTGGAGGGAGGACGCCATCCTCTCCCTCACGCGGCCCGCCTCCTCCTTCGAAAGCATGACTGCTTCGCAGAAGGAGGCGACCGCTTCCCACTCCCTCTAGCCCTGCAGCATGGCCTCGACAATGACGATGCTAATGAAGATCTTACGTCAGAAATTATGTTGATCATTAATCTCCATAGACTCTTCCCAACTGTGTCGGGGTTTGTTTCAAGTATATTCTGACGCAGCTGAGAACTAGTGCTTAGCATGGAGTGACTGCCTATCTGAGCTCCATAATCTAAGAAATAACACGATTGGTAAGACTAGTGTGGAATTATCTGGCTTCTGAGTACCTGAAGCTACTATCAAAGACAACCGCGACCAACGGATTGACGTTGTCTTTTCAGCGCCTTTTGAATTGACCCCTACTTTCCGAAGTACATCTGTGCCAGTTACCAGTCGCCTGGAGCTTTTGGGCATGGAGTTGACGTCAGACCTCAACTTCGGCTCAACCATCGAGTCCAGAGCTCAGACTGCAGCAAAAAAGCTGGGAATCCTACACAAGGTGAGGCGGTACTTCACGCCTGGACAGCTTCTAAATCTGTATAAAGCACAGGTCCGTTCTTGCGTGGAGTATTGCAGCCACTTGTGGGATGGCTCTGCAAAGTACCAGCTGGCTGCATTGGACTCGATCGAGCGCAGAGCTAAAAGGCTTATAGGCGACGAGGTGCTGGTGGACAAGCTTCATAGCCTGGCTCATCGGCGAACTGTTGCTTGCCTGTCGGTTTTCTACAGATTGTACTTCGGGGAGTGTGCGCAGGAGCTCCATGACCTGATTCCTCCATCTCCCTTTCACTACCGGTCTACCAGACGCACGGCTGGGTACCACCCACACTTGGTTAATATACCGTCTTGTCGTACCAAGCGCTTCTCTTCCACATTTATTGTGCGCACAGCCAAGCTGTGGAATTCTCTGCCGGCTTCTGTGTTCTCTGCCACTTATGACCTTTCAGCCTTTAAAGCACGAGTAAATAGGCATCTTCTGGGCTCGCTCGTCCCATCTTAGACCTCATCTATCGCTTACCATCAGGCGAGATCGAGGTCAAGAGTGGGCCCATCGGTAATAAAAAAAGAAAAAAAAAAAAAAAAACATACTTTCCGAGGCACAGAGGAATATCAATATGTTAATATTTGGTTTATTTTTTATTGTAGTCAGATATCCTATTATTCTGAAACCCATAGAGGTTTCCGCTCATTTATTTTTAAAGGAATAAAAATACTTGGCTTGTAAACGTGACGATATCAACACGTTCTTTTTTTAATGAGAGAATAAAACGTATTATTTTTAGACATTATTTCAGAACTCGTCTTTAAACCCCCTTCATTCACCTAAATGTCAGTCTATTTTTATTTGCTGAACTCTTTATTCAACTACATGAATATATGTTTAATACTGACATTCAACTGTAAGTATTGTTATATATAAACTACTAGCTGCATCCGCGACTTTGCTTGCGTGGACGTTGATATTAACTTTTCCCCCGCATAAGTGCCAACCCCGTAGGAATTGCGATATAATGAATATAATAGTAACTAGTATTTGCGTGTTGCGCGAGGTGCAAGCACCTCGCGTGCTTGTGAAGAAAACTAAAGCATTGCCCCTCTAAATCAAGTATTTGCGTGTTGCGCGAGGTGCAAGCACCTCGCGTGCTTGTGAAAAAAAAAAGTGGGGGGGCGGGGGTGATGGGGGGGTTTAGTATTTGCGTGTTGCGCGAGGTGCAAGCACCTCGCGTGCTTGTCAAAAAAAAAAAAAAAAAGGGGGGGGGGAAATGGGGGGGGTTGCACAATTATTTCGACTAAAGCATTGCCCCTCTAAGTTAATCTGAAAAAAAAAATGTTCCAAGTCTCTTAGATTCCGAGATCCGCCTAAAGGGGGGGAGAAGGGGGGCGGGAGGGGACTTTGAAAAATGGTTTTTACTTTACCGAGCCTCCTCTATACGAATCCGTAAAAAGAAAAAAATACGTGTCTCGTAGTTTCCGAGATACGATAGGGGGGGGGAGAAGGGGGGGGGAAAATAGCTTTATATAGTATAATGAATATGAAATAATATAATTGAATAGATTTTTTTAGTTTCTCACCACAAAATAATAATATCCCATAAAAAACAATACTTGTCATAAACCCAAGTCTCGCAACTTAGTTGTTCTACCGTAAAAAGTTGTGAGATCCATGTAATACCAAGTCGGTTATTAATTTATTCAGTCCCTACTTAAGGGACCTTCTGTCTTAAGTTGTTACGTAATTATCTAACCTAACGACATCTTATAGTGACCATATCAATATTAAAAATCATCGACTCGGCCATCGCATGAAAACACAATATATCTCACAAGTAATACATATATAAATTGAATTGTTTATTGCGATTGCCAAGTCTCTGTCTTATGAGCTTTTCTTATTTTTGTAGGTAGCCTTCCTTTTTTCCGGTACTACTTCTTGAACTTCAGCTAAAGTTTTTTTCAAAGCCCACTCCCTGTCTCTATGGGTTTTTTTCGGAGGCTTTGATACGCACATATGAATACGCACGTACGTCTTTTGCATTAGTTAGTAATAATTAATGCCGCACTCGTCAAACGTCTCGGTTAAAGTTAATCCATAAGTAAGTAATTATGCAATTTCGGGTAATTTACTCTACTTAATACTCCCCAATACTCTTAATACTTCTTGCTTTTTTATTCCGTTGACCATTTAACAAGTTACCTTTGAGCATAATTATTAAATCTAGGTACCTATCTACACTGGAAGACACGGTGGAGCATATGGTCGAGGTGTGCCCTGTATGGGTGGAGCACCGTCGTATCCTCATAGAGGCAATCGGCGGCGGCGACTTCTCGCGCCCTGCTCTGGTTTAGACCATGGTGCGAAGCGAGAGGGAATGGGATGCAGTCACCTCCTGCTGCGAAGCAGTCATGCTAGCGAAGGAGGAGGCCTAACGTGCGAGGGAGAGGCAACTCTCTTCCTCGCGCCCCAGCCGCCGCGGGAGACGCCCCGGGCGTCGTGGATCGCGAGTCGATTTCGGGCCACCGTAGGAGCAGGCCTGCGGATGGCGAGCAGGGGTCGCTCACCGTCCGGTAAGGACCAGGCCCGGGTCGGCGGCGCGTTGTGTTCCACTCGCGCCTCAAAAAGCTATTAATACCAGTGATGGGGCCTCATAGGGCCATTGCCTGTCGGGGTTTGCGGGAAAGTTCCATCGAGATACCGCGGCCCCGGAACTTTAGGGCTTCCGAAGGAACAGGGTGAAAGAAAGAAAGAAGAAAGAAAGAAAAACGTTTATTGACACATGCCACAGGTACACACAGTAAAAAAAAAAAAACTTACAAGAAACAAACAAAATCATATTATTATGAAAATAAAATATATTAAAAAAGTGAAATTGAATAGATCCAGGATGATTAATATTACTGTGTGACTCACGGATGCGCCAAATAGGCCCAGTTCAGCAAAAGCCGGACAACTAGTGCCCAACGCTGGTTTTCAACTGGTCCTAATAGTGAGTGTACGGATGTCAATCAGTTTATCATATAATATAATAATAATATACATAATGTAATAAAGGAAATATACATAAAATAGAAATATAAAGTACTTTACGAATCCAATAAATATTTATATACAATACATAATAATTATATGTGTATTTCCAGTAGTTGCACGCGCATCGCCCGTAAACACAAACATTCCACTCAAATTGACACAGCATCATATCAGGGACACATTTATATTGACCATGTCCAGTGGTGGGTGGGTTTTTAGTCAGTAGAATTCTGATAAACCCGAGCGGAAGAAGTCATTCGATGATATTTTTCACCAAGAAAAAATAAAAGTACCCATCTACATCTATTATTTCATTATATTATACAGGTACACTGATTAATTAACTGCAAATGTAACTTTGTAATCCTATATATTTATATGGGATTACAAAGTTATTTATGCAGTTGATGTATCTAGAAAACTGGAACGAAATTGAAAAATATTATAGTTTTTCCTTGATTCATATACTAAACTCTAATTGTATTCTAAATTTGAAGCTTCTATGTCTGCTAGAAGTGCTTTAGACTTTTGATGATCGGTCAGTCAGTGAGTGACAAAATTTACAAAATTAAGGAACTTTGACTCGTTATAATTCTTAAACTACTGGTTCAAATTGAATGAAATTTGAAATATACCGTGTTTATACAATGCCTGTTTTGTTATTGAAAATTCCGGCTTCTAGTTTTATCCACAACGAAGTTATAGGGGCTCGAAAATGGCCTGAATTGCTTCGAGAAAAGAATGGTACGGCCGTGCCGCTTTTTTCTTCGACTTGGCGGGGGCACTGCCGTGCCCCCAGATATTAGGTTTCTTATCGACAAAAGGTACAGACAATTAAATAACTTAAAAATAAGTAAACATTATTATTAATTAATTTTAAAAACAGGCATAGTGGTGCCTAAACCAAGTTTTTTCAAACTCTGTAGGTTACCAGGCCCATATGTTGCCATAATCTCCTCTATCTTTTAGTGAAAGTTGCATTAAAATTTCATTGGTTTCAAAGGTCATCTTCAGCAAACAGAAAAAGTGACAGACAAAAAATTTGAAAATATTTATTTGTGTTTCCTATCGTATAAATAACTAAAACCACTACAGAAAACGCAGTTATTTTTTGAATCACAAACACTTCAATTTTATTTATGTATTGTGTATAGATATTCGCGTTTTTCGTCTAATATTGAGTGTAAGGGAGGTACTACCTTGCGGCTATAGATTGGCAATCTGTCAGTGTAACTCTCTATCACTCAGTCTGCGATCAATCTTCACTGTAATTCCAATCGGTAGATTATTCTGTACGGTGTAGACAATTGAGATGTCTGAATAATAGGAATTTTTATTGTATTATGCTATTGTTTTATTTTAATTGAATGTGTTTTTTTTTATATTATGACTATATATATTACCTTTGCATTGATAAGATAAGAACATTTTATTTGTACAAACATGAGTATACAACTAACAAAAGAAAAGCATGCAAGTTGTTAAGAAATAGTATAGGTACAAGTATTTAAGAAGGTGAGTATATGCAAATTATTGTTATTCAAAATTTCGTATTAAAATTATACAGTTATAAAATTATCTAAATAATTAATAAAAATAAATCAATATTATATGATTCAATAAAATAATATTACAGTTCACTTCTATAACAAATTTTGTATGTCTGTTTTCAGTACAACATTTTTTGAATTAAGATTTTCAATTTCATGGTGGGCAACTAATAAGCCGTCCGATAAAAGTTTAACTTTTTCAATTAGGTCTAGTACAGTTTGAATAGTACACGTATTAAGTGCCGTATTTGGTAAGCTCATCATAGTCGCATCAAATAGTGCCGAACTGTCTCTGCTGATATCATGTAGCGAACGGGTTCTGCATAATTTTCGATATTATTTATCGAAATAATAAACTAAATAATCAATGTTCATTTATGAGTCTGCGTGGAATGAAACGTAGGCTTAAATCGCTTGTATTCGAACACAGGCACGTCAAGTTTCTGAACGAAGCGTCTCTTGTCAAGTCAAAGTCAAAGTTCGCGATTGGTCGAGTAATGCAATGCTCCGTCAGTTGTCGCCGCCTTCCTAGACATTTCCTCTGCATACGATAACGTTCTTCTTCCCGTTCTCAGGCAGAAACAGCATCAGCTGAGTATCCCGGTTAAGATAATCGAATGCATATGTGGACTACTTGTGGGTTCAGGGTGAGGACTTTGATGGGAGGGTGACTTGGAGAGGACTCCCACAGGGCTTCGTCTTAAGCCCCCTTCTTTATAATCTTTACACAGCTGATATTGGCTCCTGCCTAAATGCTGACTGTTGTATTTTACAGTACGCTGACGACCTAGCCCTGTATGTCGCGCTCCTCTATCATGGACGCTGCGTCATCTTTGTGCCTCTCACTGGATTCTCTGAATCATTGGCTTTCAAAACGCGACCTTACGTTATCTGCACCAAAAAGCTCGGCAATTATCTTTTCTCGCAAGAGGACAATCCCACAAATAACGGTAAACATCTCGCGGAAAAACATCCTGTTCTCAAGTAAGGTCATATTTCTGGGCGTTTTCCTTGACTCAAAATTAACTGGCAAGCACCACATTAATCACCTAATCAGCAAATGTGAACGTGTCATTTCAATTTTAAAAGTACTTGCGGGTGTCTGGTGGGGTACTCACCCGTACACCGTGAAATTAGTTTATAATGCCCTAGTTCGCAGTTTTTTTGACTTAGCACCATGCAACAAAGGTGCTTTGGCTGGACTTGACAGACTACAGTCTAAATGTCTTCGGATCATCTCTGGATATATGAAGTCTGCGCCTATCAGCGCGTTGCAGGTCGAATGCGCTGAACCTCCCCTAGCCCTAAAGCGACAGTACCTAGCCTCTCATTTTTTATCTAGAGTAATTTGTAGGTCTTCCGATTCCCTTATTACTAAATTGCATGAGCTAAAATCCATAAGCAGAACCTCAAATTATTGGGAAAATAAAGAAACCCCTTTAATCCTTAAACACTTTCGTCTAACTCAAAGTTTAGAATGCGCAATCATACAGTTTCCCAAATAAAGACTTCGTAATCGAAATGAATGAGGGGTACTCTTTCATTTCGATTACGAAGTCTTATGGTTCATTCCAAAAATCCATTTCAACATCGGTATACCCAAAATTTCCCATTCAGCAAATTCAATCTTCAATACATCCATAGCCCAGCGATGGGACGGTTTCCAGAGATTTTTTACAGACGCCTCAAAATCTACTGACTCTAGTCACACTGGAGTTGCAGTATTTTTCGAAAACTCCAGGATCATACTACAATACAAATGTCCCAAAGAAGCCTCTGTGTTCACAGGCGAGTGTATGGCTTTATTGAAAGCATGTCTTTTTATCGAATCCCACCGCATTGACAAAGCCGTTATATTTACAGACTCCCTAAGCTGTCTCCAAACCCTAGTTCAAAACCCTTTCAAAGGTAAATTGCACAGTTCGCTTATTTAAAAAAATAAAAAATCACTTTTCTCGTGCAGTTATAGTCAAAAGGATGTTCAGTTAGTTTGGATAACTAGCCATTGTGACATTAAGGGCAACGAGTGCGTCAATGCCTTGGCTAAAGGTGCATGTTCATCTGCTACAGCCGATCTCTGTCACAATGCCCATCAGGGCTATGATTTACTGAGCCTCCCGAAAGAAAACCTTTACAGTACTTTGCAACAGCAGTGGAAGACGACTGGGAAAAAGAAAGGCAAATTCTTTTATGCAGTGCAACCATATGTCA
The DNA here is from genome assembly GCA_943138885.2 of Tholera decimalis. Classification (NCBI taxonomy): domain Eukaryota; kingdom Metazoa; phylum Arthropoda; class Insecta; order Lepidoptera; family Noctuidae; genus Tholera; species Tholera decimalis. The sequence goes on along the minus strand of OW964556.2, from coordinate 32,321,457 downwards.
AGCCGAAACCTTGTTTCTACACGTACAAAAAGGTGTCGAAATCCATCATCTCCGTTCTCTGTAGAATTCGCTTGGGTTTTTGTTGCACTCCTGTGTTCCTGGAAAAAATCCGTGTTCGGCACTCATCTCTATGCGAATGCGGCCTGGAAGAAGGCACACTGAACCACATATGGCCCTGACTGCTATGCGCAAGGTCGTGGGTTCGATTCCCACCTAGGACAAATGTTTGTGTGATGAGCACGATCATTTGTTCTTTGTCTGGGTGTAATTTATCTATAATATGTATGTATTTAGAAATATATATGTATGTTTATCAGTTGTCTAGTACTCATACCACAAGCTCTGCTTAGTTTGAGACTAGATGGCGTTGTATAAAAGTTGTGGAATATTATTATTATTTATTATTATTATATTTTTTAAATGCCCAAATATCATCCCATCTTCAGATTTGAATAGTCGTCTCCCGAAATTTAAGATCCCTCTACCAATTAACCTCTCTTCTCTTCTAACATTCTGAATAAAAAAAAAAAAAAAACATTTCCTTCGCCAGAACTGCTTGTGGCGCTGATGAGTTTCATCCGTCATAACAATATAAAACTGTGAGCCGGAGTACCAAAAATGGTCTGTATGGTTGTGGTATAATTTATCTAATAGTTTAACAACTATAATATTTATGTATTTTTATTCTTTGTTTGTTTCAGTCCTGTACTAACCCAACAAGTTCAACTGTACCAATTGAAGAAACAGAGACTACCGTTCCTGTTCTGAGTTTACCATTTTTCTTCTCTAAATCCATTCTGTTTCTAATCTTACACACTTGCATTTCCAATTTACTTTAGACATTGGCAGAATAGTCGACATCGGCTCCACTTGCCATTAACCAAAAATAAAATAGAATAGAATGCAATGCTCCGTTAATGAGTCATATTCCATGTTTAAATTCGAAAATTCATTAACTATTTTAACTGAATATTTTTTAAATAAAACACAATTCGGTTCAGTATTTCAAGTTACGCAGCACAATTTCAGCTTACTGTTGCAGATTGTGTATAGCTAACCTGTTTTTTAGATATTGTTGATAGATGTTAGTGATTATGCACTTCTACTTTTGGTCCTGTACTTCTTATATCTGCTGTTTGAGGCTTGGATAATACTACCACTGATATACCAACTGATTCTTAGTGTAATTATGTACTTTTTGTCACTAAAACCAGAAAAATCGATTATTAATTACTTAAAATTACACCGAGCGATGTTAATTGTAACGATAAATATGCTCTCTTACCTCTTTTATTTCGATTGAAATAAAATATGTAGCACACTATAAAAGGCCAAAGTTTAAAAAATATTGCTAGAAAAGTATTTCTACATAAAATAGCGTGAGTAATAAATTAAAATCGTGTAATTATTGTGACGTAATTGAATCCGTCTGGCGTTTAAACTAACTAGTGCCCTTAGAACTAGTTTTATAGCAATTGTAGTAGTAAAGCCTCAATTAGGTGGCCATTACCATAATACACAGCTATTTGTACACGTATTGAAAAAAACTTTTCTTTTCTATTCCATTTATTTGATATGAAAGGAACTATAAACGTAACTATAGTGACTTGCTTTGACAAGTATTTAGTTTAAGTAACTACCCACCCTAATAATAATACCTTTTTGTTATTCTTATTTACTACCTACCTAGTGTGCTCTACAATTTTACACCTATACGCTAAAATATTACAAGAATTATAAGGAAACCAGTGATTGAAATGGTATTCTAAATTGATGTCAAATTTACATGTGGCTACGCGAGTGTCGCCTGTGGTCAGCGCTAGCAGCCTTCGATCAACCGTCAGCGCATAACCAAATTAGAGCAATTTAAGTCAGGAAATTGGAAATGCTATCGGGCGCTCGATGCGCTTGCAACAGGAACGCCACTACCGCACTGGCATTTCAGACATCCACCGTTTTGGCGGCCACGGCTAATGTCGGAACAATGCACGAATCTGGACAGACAGATCCGAGCGGCCCCGAAGATAAACGACAACCGTGGAGCGTTGTAACAACTGATTGATATACGGCCTCCGATGATATCGTAGCTAACTATCGTGTACCGAATTCCTGACCCGCCTCAGATACAGTTCGAGTACTGTTGACATTAAACGATGTTTAGATAGTGAACGAGCGTTAAAGTTGACTACCTATCGCTTTTCGACTGTTTGTTTTGGTCAAATACACTCCATACATCCCCTGAATTTTGCAATAACCACGTGATGTCCTACGATAACTTTATGTGTAAATAAAAATAAGTTATCAAGTACGCTGTGAGTCCACTTATTTCAACGTTTTCTTTGGCTGATGGCTCTGAGGCTCACAATTTCCTCGATGTGATATATTTTTAGTAGAGAATTTCTCCGGCAAACAATAACATTAAAATGAAAATTACTCACCAATGAAACTAAGTCGAATGAGAACTGTTAGAAAGCAGTAACACAAAGTCGTTCGCAAGACCATATGCAGAGGAAGTCTGTTTGCAATTCCCGCTACCAGTCGCAGTCAAGACTCGAAGAGAATATGTCGATAGCCGATACAAAGTTAAGACCGTATGTTGAGATAATAACAAGTAATCGTACAAGTTGGATCGCAAGACTTGCGTACTAGTTATCGGCGGAGCGACGGTCAGAGTTTGGTCTCGCTCTAAAACAATAGCGAATCAAGCATGCAACGGAACTTCCTCAAAGACACCCTCTTGTGCGTGCGACGCTAAGCGAACGCGCTCACAACTTTATATTGGTTGTGAAACTTGAGCGTAGCCTGGAGCCCTTCATTCACAAGCGCAAGGCGTTAAATTAGGAGAAATTACTGCATTTGATTAAGTTTCTAACACAGCCATAATATATAAACCGTTTCTTCCTCTTAAACAATTATTAAGGCATTTTAATCGTTCCATATCGCGTTTCTTAATATTATAAAGTGCTGGTAATCCGACGTAAATTCCCCGAAATGTAATGAAACAATTACGTGGGTGGGTGAAAATATAATCGGTTATTTTTTTCGCGTTACCAAATCCAAAAATAATATTCACTGAGAAAAAGTATTTTTACTTAAACATTCCAGGGAAAATTGTTGTGAATAAAGTTGTCCACTTAACATTAAATATAAGATCGCTTTAGCGAGGCAGATAGACAGATAAAGACGGCATACATTTTCATGAGAAGAGAAAAAAATAAAATATAAGCAATCCGTGGTGAAATTGTGAGGGGCAAGTGTGCGTTTTCTGTTGACTGGGGGCAGAGATTGGCGGACAGGGGTAGCGGGAGGGGCGGCAAAAGAGGCTAAGCGTCAGGCGGCCGGCTAGGGAAAGGGCACTCTTTCACCGGTTAACATTGCGGGCGCTGTGCCTCCAAGATAACTCTTATCGGTGCTGGCTTCAGCGACTACACCGGTCATTCGGCTAATTAATTTTAAGACTTTACCGCGGATGCTGGCTTCCTCTTTCAAGTGAATTCGACGACGATTAATATAGTATAATACTTCTGTTTTCTTCCCGTTTTGTCTCCCCTGTTATTTTCGAAGTAATGGAAAGAGTGTACGAATATACTAGCATGTAGTTCCATGCAAGTCGTAAATAATATTGAGGAAAAGGATTGTTTTTAGTAGTGAAGTAAATAGCCTCTACACGTCCTATTCTTTTCGGAATATATGGTTTTAGGAACTATATATTTTACTGATATGTTTTTTAACATGGTGAAATAAGTAAAAAAATATTTGTAGGTTCAAAATATATGTATAAGTATTAAACGATATACATTTGCCATGTGTGCTCATAAGTATTTAATTTTAATCATGATTAAGTAGTTCTGAATGTCAATATCATTTTATAAACAAAATAACAGTACTACTACTTTTTGCGTGAGCCAACACTGGTGACAGGTCGTGAAAAAGGTTTCCCAACTTAAGGGTTTTCCCCTCAAGTAAGTGGAATATAAGTAACCCTTCTCAAATAAATGTGCAATGTAGATACCAATGTGGTGTCAGTGCTAAATGATTAATAATATTACTCCGTACCGGAGTCTGTGTTTCCTGTTAATTATAACCTGGGGTCTTTAAGTAAAGAGTAAATAGGTGAGACAGTGGTCAAATGCGAGCCTATCTAGGATAAAAAATATATAATATAGCTATAAATTTGTTTAATTATTTTAACAAATGAATGTCTTGCTTCTATTACATATAATACAACATAATCAACGTATAACATTTCTACTACTGTGACGCGGGTCTTTCTATGAAAATAAATGGTACACGCGGGCCCAGTGTGGATTGGTGGATCTCCTATTAGAAAACCAAAAAATATGTATAAGATGTAAAAAGCGTAAAATATGGAAGTGTCTCATTTTCTTTAAACTTCATTGTTGTCGTCGACCTGAAATTCAAAGCTGTTATTTTTTTCCCTTCCACCTTATTATGTTCTACTTCCTAAGAATATCCCTATATTTTCAGATAAATATGATGAATTAAGGACATACTGTTTGTGATATGTATGTCAAACTAAATTCCGAACTGAAGACAATTTCGGCCTCAAGGAAAATTTGCCATGAGTTTCTGTTAGAACGAGAGGAAAGCGAGATTGAAGTGACGAAGATAACTGAAAATAAAATAAGTAAAAAAAGTTGAACGGTTTTATTGTAAAGAAACATATCAGGTTCTAGTCATCACACCACTCTCCTCATCCATGTAGGGTATACATTTGATTAAAATGAACTACACTACTTCTACAGTCATACACTTAAATGCTTTGGATGTATCACCCCATGAGTTCTCACTATGTTATTATGATTATGACCTACTATGAACACAAATCGAATACATAATTAATAGTTTTCAGATAAAATGTACCGAAAAGTATTTCTTTTCTACAAATTGCTAATCGTAAATGATGAAAAACAATATTTTTTTTATTTTAATTGGCTAGCACTCCTTTTATACTAGGACTCTAGAGATAAAAAGGCGATTCACGAAAGGTAGTTTTGAAGTGCATAAATACTTGGAAAGTTTTCGATTTGAACTGAAATTTGCAACAGATGTGTGAAACACGCGTGTGCGCCTTTTTTAATTGATGTAATCCTAATTACAATTAATTGACTCACACGCGTGATATTTCAACTACTTAACGAACAAGACAATAGTGTTTGATCGTAGCAGTAATTTTCTTTACAATCCGCGATTTTTTACCAGTTGTGGAACACTGCCGGCTTCTGTGTTCCCTGCCACTTTTTTGTTTTTTTTTATTGATAGTTGGGTCGCGTTTTGCCACCATCGTACCTAATAGCAAGTGATGATGTGGTCGTAGATGGAGCACGCTTACCTAAAAAATAACCTATTCACTGTTGACTTAAAGACCTCTAGGTTATAGCTAAAATAGGCATCTTCTGGGCTCGCTCGTTCCATCGTAGACCTCATCTATCGCTTACCATCAAGCGAGATTGAGGTCAAGAGTGAACATACCGAATAAAACAAAAACTTGAAATAAGGCTGCGTTTCCACCAGAGATGTGCGAGGATGCGAAGCGAGGGATGTGTTTGTAAAGAACCAATAGAATCACTTCATTTACCTCGCCTCGGTCAGCACAGCTTTGGTGGAAACGGCTCAGCGGAGCTAGATTTTTGCGCATACAAAACAAGCGAGGGATGTATGCGAGGGATGTGTGCGAGAGATGTGTTGCAAGGGATGTGTTGCGAGGAATGTGTGTTGAGAAGGATGTGTTGCACGGTTTGCGCATCCTCACACCACACATTAGTGCGCATTTTCACAGCTCCGCTACACATCCTCGTAGGCACATTTTCATTGCACAGCTTTGGTGGAAACGCCCACACATTTTCACAGCACAGCTATACATCCTAGCACGACACATTTCCATCGCACATATCTGGTGGAAACGCAGCCTAAACATAATGAAATATGTTATTATATAATGTTATTATAATATATGTTAAGGCCGATATTGTACCAACACTTATCGCAAATAAATAAATTGACTTGAATATGATGCAATATTTTTCATTAGCCAACCTAAACATGAAATAAAAGTCTCACTAGCCACATTATTAGCTTACAATATTGTTATTTTTTAGTTATTTATTGATACTAGGTTAAGTGATTACTAAGTGTGTATACAGAAATTGATCCTTTAAAATTTTATAAGTCACGGTAGGTATAAATAATTCCCCATAGAAAAAAAAACAGAAAAGGACCAATTCAGTGCATCTACTGTGTTAAGTGTCACATACTTCAACAAACTGTTTAATAGTGATTGTTTTGATAGGTGCACTCGTAGTTCAGCACACTAAGGCTGGTTACTACTTAACCGGACGATTAACCTCTAAATTTAAAGGCCTCCAGCCAGTGTTAATAGTGATAGTATTTCTTAGATTATAGACAATACTTACAGTTTGTGTTTCAAGATAGCCTAGTTAAAGATAGGGATAGTTTATTCTCTTTTTGATTGTAATCCTGCTAGTCGCTAATTGGTCCGCCACTTCATAGAACGTAAACCCACGCTTCATATTTTTAATGTAAATTTCTCGGTATACCCTCCAAATAATATGTGAAATTCCCGTAATCAAAAGTATGCTAGCCATTATCAATTTGTGTGCTAAAGTTTCATCAAAATTTGTCAGCTCTTTAGATGTCAAGAAGTATTAAACAGACCAACAGAGTTATTGTCTAATTTATAATCAGTGTTACAAAGAAAAGCACATAAGCAAATATAAAAACTTGTAACTGACATAATCTGTATTTTCTTTAACAACACCGCTAAGTCTATATCTAATACTTGTGAATATAATTTATCACTTAATATTCGTACGTACTCAACAAGATAACTCAAGAACACGTGAGCGCTTCATACACAACTGGATTTGGAAAATTACCCTCACCTTAAAACATTTTCAGAGAATGTATGGAAGTAATTTCCCGTACGTGTTTGTTTTAGCTTAAGCGTTCTCGCGCCATTAAATTAACCCGCTGCATTCTGTTCTTTTTTACTCACCACTTCTGCACAGATTAAACTACCGATGTCACGTTATTTCCATAACTTCTGTATCGATAATCCCACTTAAAAGTTCCTCAATGAAAAAATGCTCTAACAAAAAAATCTCGAACAGATCACCATTATGCATACAATAGACAGAGCTGCGTCATGACGGACAAAATTCGCTAAAACTGCTCGCTCTATAAATCGCACAATTCCTAAATCCTTGAACAGGCACCGTCAAGCAACTTTCATCGGAGAATTCGCCATTATCTAAAGGAAATCGTTACCGGGGTCGAACCTCGCCCACCCCAGGGCCGACCGGCTTTCATTTACGGCGTTGCGTGTATGCGTCCCAGCTTCAGGTGGGCGTAGGCATGGTATTCGATATTTAAGTGGCTTATTTGATATTCTGAGACAGTTTACTTTCAAAAAGCTCGCACGTGGAGAGCCGGTATCGGGACATCGAAGTCACGGAGTACTACAGTACCCACACAGCGGGAGTGAGCGTAGTGCGTAGGTACTGCCTGTAGCAGTCACAATCACAACACTTCACCGTGCGCTCGCACGTGTTCGGGCGACTTCGTGAGATCGGCTCGGCTCGCACGAGCCACACGCGCCATGTTTGCGCAATGTTTATCCACAAATACACTAATGAAGGCACCTACAAAAGCGACTAGCTTGTTAATTAAACTTGCTCAAAATGTGACACCCTTACGAAATGACGCCGGCCCGGGAGCACAGTGCACGGCTTCAATGTTATTGAATTAATTTGTAATCAGAATTCTCGGTGTGCGTTCTTGAATGTAATAATGTATTCCGTAATTCACTTCCTTAGATACCTACCTATATATTATGTATAAACATTTAGGCCCTTTAAATGGTTAGCATTCAAAGCCATATTTGTTACGAGGCTTAAGAAGATAAGTTATGATATTGGTTATTGATACATGTATATCTTTATACTAAAATCTTTAGATACATAATATGTGTAATGGTAAAATACGATCTTTTCAAAAGAACCTTGTACATTGGATGCTATAACAAACTTATTTTTGTTACCCACGTGTTGCAATCTGTTCGCATCAAAGTGAGACAGACCATGGCTCGGCAGCCTATAGATTTATTAGTCTCGTCACTTTTTCTTCGCATCTTGCTTTTAATTAGAACAACTGTGGTTACAAAATGTTTCGTAGTCACAAAAAGTAATTCAAAAGACCCCATCATTAGCCCGCCGACGAAAAGGAATAACCATTCCCTGAATCATTATTCTTAAAGACTCTTCATTAAATTCCTTTTATCTCTCTCGGGATATTTCCTTCGCTCGGCATCAATCACATTCACTCCGAAAAACTCGTTGGCTTAATTCTAAACTCTCATAATAGGTAATGAAGGTCTTGATCGGCGCGGTCGCTGGCGGCTGGCGGCTGGCTCGCTCCGATTACTTTGAGAGCTGGCACAATGACTCCTCGGCCGTAGCCAATGTTGAATTCTAAAAGTTCCTTAGTACCCATCCACGCTAGATACGGGGCTAATTATGACGAAACTTTTGTGGATAGACACCTGGGCCGAGTCGCGGCCGCCAGACAAAGACCAAGTTATCGCAGACTTACAGGCACGCGCGCATCGCTACGCGAATATTAACTTTGAATAGTCACACAAAGATTCCTTTTCCTGTGACGCCATTCGAGAAACGAGACGATAGATTGGTGCTAAGACGGCAGTCTTATTCAATATCGAACTGAGACAATAACGGCACAAAGAAATTGTTTTCCTGATTTAAATCTCTGCTTTGTTATTTAGTATCCATTAAAACAACATTAATTTAGTTGAAAGCTTCAATTTCACATAATGGCGTTCGTTTGGAATAAAAACAGTGTACATCTACAATTTAACTGCTCGGAACTAAGCCGTTGTATTATGAATTTCCATCAAAACAAGTAAAGCGGGCACATAATCACAATAACACAGTTTGCAAGTTTGACCGACGCGCCAAATTTGAGGGTAACGTGTTTAATTATTATGTGCATGGAATGATTTAGCTACGGGTGAAATTAGCGTTGCCTAATAACAAATGAGACATTACAGTGCAAATTCAGTATAAATACGCTTTTCCAAAAAGTTTGGTGTAAATTAAATATGGCGAGTGAAGTTGTCTACACTTTGCGCGCACGACGCGGCTGCGATGCGTGGAATATGTCCGCTAAACGGTAAAACACTTCTATTCGGTCTTTTTTAAAACCCTTCTATTCGAGCTTTGCCAACCAGTAGTACCTACCTGCTACAGTAACTTTTTTTTTGTAATCGCGGGGAACCCTCAAAAGACGCCTGTACTTTTAGGGAAGTAGAACAGGGAGTGTGGGATTCCTACCTCACTAAAACCACCCTGGTGATCACCATCAACAACATATTGACCTAATGCCTTTTAAAAGAACACTCCGGAGCCTACTTGGCTCCTACAGTACCTAATCTCAATTTCACGTGCAAAAACAAAAGAATGCGAGTACTCACCGGTCCGAATTGTTCGAAGTAATTCTTTACGTCTTCAAGCGTTGTGGGTGCCGAAAGCCCTCCTACGAAAATCTTCTTTGTCCTGGTGACCATCTGCAACAAATAAAGTCAATCAATAAACATGATATATCTATAACTGCATATTTACAAATGGGGTAAATAGTTTACTGAAGATTTTCAATGAATTCCGCTTTTTGGTAGTTATTTACTTTTGTATCACTCCATCGGCTTACAAACAAATAGTAAGCACAGAAGAGAGCACCAGTAAGTACCTAGATGTGTCAGGATTGTGCATAATTTTTACGGTTAGTTCATAACGGAAAAACAATTGGAAGCGAAGTGAAGGCAACGCACAGCGGGTGAGCGAAATGTAAAAATAATTATTGTTAATATATTATGCAATCCTCCCGCGAAGGTTACTCACGGATATTCCTGAAGAACACAAAATACATAATGGTTCTGTGGTATAATGGTTACCACAGACAATGTTGAATCGTGTTCAGACTTGTTCACTGAAATTTGTTTGTTTAGATTAAGTCTGGAAATAATTCCTTCACTGAATCGCACAGATTTGCTTACAAGGGTCGCTGGTAGACCCGTTATACCTAATACATTTAGGTGCAGCCGTGAGAAGAATTCGTTTTTGGCATAGGTATTGTTTTCTTTTGTCATTTCTATGCACGAGGTGCAATTCTTGAATGAAGTGTGCTCTTTTATGCGATAAATTCGATAGCTGAAAATGTAGCTAATTTTTAAGAATCACGTAGACGTTTAAAAGGGGATTTCATCATAATGTCAATATCGCTGCATGACTCGAACTCAAAGGCGAGCTACCTGTTTTCTTCTTGGAAATTTATGCGCGGTAATAACGGAGGAAAAATTCACGCCGCGTCAAGTTAACAATGGTCGTGGAGATTTTTAAGGGATTTCCTATCGGTAACGAGGCCGGAGGCTGCGCTCGATACTATAATTATGACGCCGCTACAAAGTTAGCAGATGTTGCTACATGCAACATCTGCTAACTTTGTAGCGTGAAAAGGACCGAGTACCTTCGTAGGTACCTATTTATGTATCACATGACCGGTACAGTTAACGACAAAAGTCAAACAATTATACCCCAGTGAGCTGTTGTGTTGGCGTTTTTCAAACTCAGCGGTCGCCCGTTGCAATGCGGACTCAATTTCCACATACTGTTACAGTTTACTCGTATAACCTGATAGAATTATGTCAGGTGGTAAAGTTGAGCCTTGAGAATTAATATGTTTAAAGCCCTCGCCTACATGTAATGTCATAAGCCAAATTTTGTGCGACAGTAAACGTACTTTACATGGCCGAATAAATTCTCAACGGATTCAAGGATACAATCTCATAATAAGCTCAGTGAGTTTTTTTGTAAAATGAAATAATAAAGCCATCATAATATAACAATACATAAAATCCCTTAAACCTTTGAGGCACTAGAACCGAGAAATATTATTACGTCTCGGAAAGGAATCCCTATTACTATGAGTGGTGAAAGATAATAGCGATGTGGAAATTGAATAAAACAAGATTCGGTAACGTCTAATGTAACTAATGTAAGTGAGTAAGAGGGCCGGAGTTCTGGGACGATCTCAAACGAAATCACACTCAAATGTACGTAAATGATGAATAAGTGGCATGGCGGGGAGAGGCGCGGCGGACGGGGTGGTCTACGTGTCCAAGTGGCGTTCCCCGCGCCCCGCACCCTTCCTTCTGCCTTTTCCCTGTAAATCTCAAGTGTGACAACGCTTCCCCTCTTCCCCCTGTCGTGTTGTCTCACTCAATCAACGCGTTTTTCTACCGTTCCATGCTACTTACAGAACGAGTGCGTGCTGCCGATGATGGAATATTTTAATCTACAAAATTTATTTTATTACTTACTATAACAAAGGGATGAGAATTCATTACGACATGGTGACAATGACAGTGGAATAAGATTCTCACCGCTATAGTTTGTTGGTGTTTCTGTAACTATGAAATTTAAAATCATATTGAATTTATCGAAATTAACTCTATTCGAGTCGATACTCGTAATATTTGGGCAGTAGCCGCCAAAGCAAACAGCACCTTCATTGGTTCAATGCCCTCAGAATGAGAGAAATAGACTTTTGAAATTGCGGTAACCAACACCGTTTTATGATTATCCGTTATTATGAAAATATCCGTTAAAAAATCACTAAAATTTTACTACCACTATGTTAATTGACATACTTTAATAAATTCTGTGTTTTTAAACAATCAAGGATGTTTTTGGGTCCATTCCATTTCAACTCTTATATTATTGAAACAAAATATATTTTTCATCATAACATCAGTTTTGCAGTGAAATTCTAAGGGGAATTCTCTGAATACTATTCCAACAAAAATATTTTGATTAAACCATGAGAACCGTAGGTTACCTTTATATCATTATTATGTTGCCATAGTTACAACCATAACCCCAATGAAACCAATGAACGTATATAATTTTAGGGGAATATATTTCCGTGTTTAATATAAATGATATACTGCGAAGAGGCTATAAAAAGAAGGTGAAAACGGACCATGATCATACTTTTTTATTTACGCACACGACGGCCAGTCTGACTGATCGATAACCGCATACCCGGGTAATGTTCGCACTGATCATCCAACCCTTTTGACCGTAAAATATGAAATTTGATAGATTTATATTCAATACCAAGACACGCGATATGGGGTTTTACCTATGCAAAATGCAAGGCTAGGCAACGTATTTTAATACGGATATGAATACATAAGTCGGCCAGTAACCAAACTGACCGAATAAAACTGATATATCATCCGGTAATACATTAAAATTATCATTACGCAATTCGATTAAACTGATTAACAATATAATTACGTTTTGAAGTTTGAATATTATAATCACGGATTCATACGACCAAAATACTCGGGGAGCGATAAATAAAAATTTGATTAAGCGGCATTTATAAATGGGATTGTAAAGGGTGGTCCTTTGGGAGTGAATGTCAGACTGTCCGCCCGGCACGTCAGCCCAAACTGTTGGCAATTACCTTAAATGTGGACAACGCAGTTCACTCCATTGGGAAAATTATTATTCACCGCATATCCAATTTTTAGCTCTAAATTGGTACCTGCTACCTTTGATTGCTCATATTAATTATCACTACTCATAACTGCGTGCGAAGCTAAGTTTATTTTACGTAACATTAGTCAATCTGTTATTGTCAATATTTTATTTGATTGAAACTAATATTTTTCAGCAGTTGTCAAAGAAAAAACACCTCACCATAATTGAATGTTTTTATGAAACAGATGCAATTTTTTATAATAATGTTCATTACAAACATATGAAAACAAATCGTTGCGTTTAATGAACTGAAAATAAACGCAGCGAGCAATGAAAATATGATAAAGGTTTGTAAAAACAGAATTAGTTATTTTGAATTCAACTATAGCTACAGAACGAGACTCAAAACTAGGTACGTGCATCGTCCCCCAAACAACATTAGCGTGGTACTCGTTAGGAAGCGGCTGTAACCATCACAGTCATTTTGTTGTGAAAAATACAACAATTTAATTTGGACTAACTTGACCGCGGGCGGCAAACACCGAACGGCCGCAGCACGACAAAAAGCTACACACACCAATTACGTCCGTCGGCAGCACGGCAGCGTCCCTTTAGCGACGTGCCGGACCAGCTTATGAGTTGCTCTAACTCAATTCATAATGTGCCACTACCGCGAAACACGCTGCGCACAAATTTTTACGTTCCCAACCAACGCTCTCGCACCACACCGAAATTGTCATCACCTATATTTTCAGTAATAAACGCCATAAACTCTATCGCTCGAAAAATTAAAACATCCGTACACGTACATATATACATTTTTCAACCGTTTACACCGAAGGAAGTAAAATATAACAGTGTACAATGTTTTTATTCTGAACGTATTCCGTTTTGTAGCGCAACGTAACAGCGCCATGAAACTAAACGCATAAATGCATCCAACGTCAGCACTCGTACAATTTCTTCGAAGAGTTATTTTTTATTGCTCTAAATCCATTTTTTATTTCTAAAAAAATACCCAACGGAATCCTGTCGAAAATATTTTCTTTCAAGAGTTGTGTGCAACATGAAAGAGTGAATTTATACACTTATTGCGGCAGAGGCGGTTGGGACAATATTAATCAATTTTTGCATAGAAAATTTGGGGGGATCGTCGCGCAGGCCAGGGCACAAAGGTTAGACCCACCCGACGCGACGCTGACGTTGCATTTCATTTTTGTTTGCCCACAGCCACTGGCTCGCTTGTTCTTTGTCTTCCTGAATAAATGCGTATTTTTGAAGCACCTATTTTTTCATTATTACTACACCCACAGGATAGAATGTGACCTCCCTATCATTCATTTAATTTTTTGTTCACTCCACTTTGTGCGTTTTTTGGCAAAAGCTCTTGTGAAAGTATTTTGGTGGAAACGAAAATTGATTTTCGTTATGAACTGGTGTCCACCGTACGATTTTTGTTACAAAATTTGAACTGCGCATGAGTATACATGGTATGCAAACTTTATCCTATTTGTTGGCAACATTACAACTGTATCTAAATATGTATCGGTTGTGTTCGCCTCGGCGCAGTGAATATTTCATACACACAGGGGATGATCCCATCTTCTCGTGTCGCACACCTTATCTACTTCACAGCTCATTAGGTCCCGCACGGGGCGCCTTCGAACAGATCTATGCCATTTGTAACAATACAGAGACTACACAGATGGCAAATGGTGATTCCAGGGCTTAGGGTGCCAGTCTCGTTAGTTCAGTAGGAGGCGGCACGACGTGAAATAAGTACGTCCTCGGTTGTGGCGTGCGACGTCAAGCGACGCAAGACACTAACCGCGTACGTTCTAAATGGGACACATTAACGAAACGTTATTGCTTCTCGGCTTCACCGACACTTGCACAGTATTAATCTCTATCTCGTACTCATGCTTGCTGTCTGTCGCTTCCAGACTAGTTAATTCCGACAATAACAAGTCGCCGCCCCACCACCCAGCTTGTAGTGAAACTGAAATGATTCAGTGTTTCTATTCAATTAATACCTGCACGTACATCGCCACATTGTAAATCAAGATCTAACTATTTACTGGGAATATAATAAACGCCACCACTCATGTTACATTGGAATTTAATCAATCATAATAATGGAATTTTGCGAACCAGACGTACGTTTCCATTCAATACCCGATAAAGCAAACACAAATAAGTAAACACGCAAAAAACGAATACATGTAAATGAACAAACTTCTTAGAATTACATCGTGAGCTGAATAAATAACGCCTGATCGATGCGTTGATAAGCCCATGAAAAATTTAAAGAGGATCTTCACAATGGTGGAAAGAAACGGATGGAGAAGGTATGAAGAGGCCCGGGATATTGCTTCTTTCAGTTTTTTACGTCCTTTTACTCGTACGCAGCCCTCGGCGCGCGAACAAAGAACCACTTCATTCTATACAGTGAAATGTATCTACGTAGTGGGCGGCCCCAGACTTTAATGCTTTTTGATTGTTTATGACATTTTCCCGTTCCTATTGATAAAACATTGAACAGTACTATTCAAATAACTGTTAAAGTCATCACAAAATCGGCTGCTTTTACGTCACTTCAGAAATGCTAGCATGAGTTCTGGGAACAATAGCAGCATTTAGGAGCCTAAAAAGTGAACCGGCTCAGTGCACTTGTCATCGAAAGCCATTCTGAATACATCAGTGTCGCACATATGTAAGAGTGGCTCGTGGAGTATGTGCGTACTTTCTTTTATGTAGCAGAACCTGCGAGTGGATGAAAGCGAGACGTCGGGACGCCTACGCCTTGCCCCTTACTCGCCTTCTTGCTAAATGTAAAAACTATGCCTGTACTAACCCCCAGCTATTGTAAGATTGACTGACGCTGCTTTGTTTCAAGTATGCAAACGTGATGTCAGTATACAAGATGGATGTGTCGTTGAATTCCGCCACTATTTTGAATACACAAAATCGAATATTTGTATATCGTCAGCAGTTCAATAAAATTGAAATTTTGCGTGGCCAAAATACAATTTACCAGAAAGATAAAGTAAGAAGTTCAAGCATTATGGATTGTTTCGAGAAAAACACGTAATAAACAAGCCGTTACAGAATGAGTTGTATCACTAAAGATAACGCAAATGAACTTTCTCAAGTAAATCTTAATGTAAAGATTTCGCTCCCTATTAAAAGTGAAGGATACAAGATACTTGGAATTTTTCATTTTTGCTACGCATAATCAAATAAAACTTGATTTTATGTTTCGAGTCAAATTATAAGCCTTGGGGAGGGCGAAATAAAAAGTGAATAATGAATGTCGAGGTCGAATCCCGGACCGCGCGACCGTAGCAATTATTTTGTTTCGAGTGCCATCAACATGGTTCGTTCTTTCAAATTTTCATACATTAAGCAAATGTCGAGAATGCGTAATAAGGAGCTAAATGTTTTAAGCCGTCGCGGGGTTGCCAAGAGCATTCATTAAAACACCGGGAGACCGGACAATCGGACATTCTTTTAACGAAACATGAATTTTATATTTTTATTTATTATTACTTTTACTCAGTGGGGTCACTGTTTGTAAATAAACAATAAATTTCAAGGTAAAAAGAAGCTGCGTTGAGGAAAACTATGTACTTACACGTTTTCTAACATGCAGCATAATTATGTCCGCATTTGTTTTAACTGTCTATTTTTTCTTATGATAATACTGGTATCGAGGTACTTATCGGTGTAAACCTCACTATATTTAGGAACTTAATACCATGATTTTTTTCTTTCATAAAAATACTAAACCATTTTGTACACAATTTACTGCTTCCTTGTTTCAAGCTTTCGGAAAACACTGTCTCCGATTATCACATTGAATAAAATATGTGCATATATTCACATAAGCAAACACAAACAATGATATACATGTTCCTATTGTTACGTACGTTAAGATTAAACCCTTAACCTATTTGAAGTGTACCTACATAAAATTTAATTGGTGTTACACCAAGTAATGTCTCGGGTAACAAAACACTTTTGCTTTGGAGGAATCGTACGAATACATTGTAAGTATCACTTAAATGTCTTTCCAACGAACTACTTGACGTCACTAAGCCTCCCTCAAACGAATGTATGGAGCTATTCGTAAACTAAATAAATACAAACTACAGGAACAACTGTCGTATATGACGGAGGCTGCCTTCAAAACATGCAATCCTTGTGAATGATAGCCGACTCACTGAACTCTATTTATCCCGTATATTTTCTCTATCCCAACGAAAAGAAAACGGCGTCCCCACAACAAGACATTGGAAAACAAACCGTATTACATAAGTATAACAGTTGTATTTCGAGTGACACTTGTAGCGTGCTTGAGCGCTTTCGTCTACACATCGGTCGATAGTGTTGACGAACAAAATAAGCTCCCCTCCGGGCGGAGTGCGGTGTCAAGAGGCTATAGGATTAAACTTAAACTGGGTTTGCCCGCAGTTTAATTATACAAAAGGTATGTACTCTGCTACTCACGAAAATGTTCTACTCCTCTCGCACACATGTTGGAAATTAGTTAAATTATATCCTTTAGACACAGTTGAATGGCAAATAGAATTTAAAATTAGACGTCTGGAAAGTGGTATCAAAGGACGACGGTGAATTATTCATTCCTTAGAAACATACAAATACTTGACATATTTATAATCATCAGGCAAAAGGAATTCTCAATTTATATTGGGAGCGTGCAATATTTTTAAATTCAGACACGAATTCGGCAATGGCGCAATGCAGAATTAAACTTTGCACAAAATAATTTCCTACGTAATATATAGCTTATATGTACAGTGGCTGAATTAAATCTAGTTTGTACTCGCCAGAAACGTAGTAAATTGTGCGTTTCGTGGAAAACTTTTGCACTTTTATACCAAGGGAGGACCGAAGTCGATAAATTTTAAGCATCCTCCTCAAACGAGCTTGGTGAAATAGAAAACGTTATATTTCACGATTACGAGATCGTAATCTCCTTTGAAATTTAATAATGGATATCATATGAGATGAAAATTTTATTACCTTAATAGCTGTGGAAAGTATAGATAGGTAGCTATAGCACTTATCAGCGCATTCGAGTGTAATAAATCTGTATGTTTGTGAAAATATATTCTGTGATATAAGGAAAAAGGATATATGTAATCCGACATTAACTTTCGGCGGAGGGTATCTGTTTCTGGGAAAGAAATAAAGAAAATGAATCGGCGTCACTAATTGGCCGGCCTATGAGTCGGTGACGTGATGAATCTCGGACGAATGAATGAATGAATGGTTCGGCGTGGAGTCCCCGCGCGCCCCATAC
Source organism: Tholera decimalis (assembly GCA_943138885.2). NCBI lineage: Eukaryota > Metazoa > Arthropoda > Insecta > Lepidoptera > Noctuidae > Tholera > Tholera decimalis. The sequence goes on along the minus strand of OW964556.2, from coordinate 32,303,529 downwards.
GACACATTCTCGCCCTCCACCGATGGGTGTGTTTGACGCATGATTTATTCTTCATACCAGTGGTCCAGAATTTTGGAGTGCAACATACAAAACAATTCTAGGTAGATAAAAGATGAAAATATTTCACAGTAGAGAGTAAAGGATGAATTTAATTTACATGCAGCGTTGTGCGGATAGTAAAGTTAAATAGTTTGGTAATGTCATGCACAGTTTTTAATGTAAAGCATATTTTATATTTTTTATGCTTGGTTCTAACTATAAAAAATACTTTGTACTTCTCTATAAGTTAAGTGAACACCAGCGGACAGAACGTACTAGACAAATGTACCAAGTTTTATGAGTGGTAAGACATAAAACTAGCTAAATGTTCGTCTTGTACTCGTAGTGCTGACGACGCTTCCGCTTGTGACCAGCTGACACGCCGCAATATGGCCGACTTCCGTGCCACGCGACCACGAATAACGGCACGACCCTAAAGGCTTCATGTTTGGGATCTTTGAATATTTTCCTAGGTCTTGTATCTATGTTTCATTACTTTAAGCGTCTAATCAGAGACTTCGTTTAAAAAAGCATATTATTTACTCATACTTAGTCTCTAACGACAGCAGTAACTTGTGCCAAATTGAGGCTTAACCCAGCGTTGTAGTTAATTGTAATAACCTTCGAAGGATGGGGAGTTTGGCGCCGGGTGAGTGCGAGGAGGGCTCGGGATGCGGAGGCACCGGGGTGCGGGGGCAGGAGGGTGAGCGTTGCGCAGGCGCATCGAGCTCGGCACTCGAGCACGCGCCACTACTCGAGCGCCCTCGAGCGACCACTCGGCGCCCGCCGCGTCGAATTGAAAAGATACCTACGCCGACACTGCACTGAATATTCGCTCAACGTATCAAAACCGTAAAATGCAAATCTATGCACTGCGGTCGTCTAGAGTGCTCAGCGAACCCCGGTTCGCGTACCGCGTTTCATCAAATGCAATATGACTCAAATTATCATACACAAGTAGTTTGTCAACGGAATCATATTGTTGATAATGTGTACGAATTTTTTTGATATACTCCATAAAAATATTCAGTGAACTATTTATAAAATTTTCTAAATAATTATAAATTTAACATTTACTGTTTCTGTTAAATTGGAATTGCAAATCCTAATGCTAAAACATAGCAACTCGCGTCTTTATATGTAGCAGTAGTTTTCCTCTAATTCGGCGAATGTATACAAAATCAAATTACATCATATATCTAGATGCCCTAATAGTGTCGGGGACACGTTAATAGAAAACGCAAACGAATGCGGTGCGACATAAGTTGGAAGCGCGGGGTCCCAGGACACGCCGCCGCGCTGTTCAACCGACTCACAAACAAATTTGCGCATACATATGTACGCCCCAATTTATAATGCGGACAAGCCACACTGAAATGGATTTACAGCTGCAAACCTGCTTGTCTTTGATGAGAGTCTATTTTAAGATGCGCCGAGCGCACCGACACATTCCAATATTTCCAGCCGATATATTATTATTACGTTCGAATCCGAATCGATGCCGTGTTATAAAATTTATTACGCATTCGTCTCTTCGCCGTTTCTTATTTGTAAACAGGCGCTTCAGTAACTCCTCGCGGGGCCCTCGATAATGTTTGATGTCTCGTTAAAAATAAAGTCACCCGTCGATCGACACTAACAAATCCGTGACTAATTTGTCGACTGACATATGGGGGACAATCTGGAAATAATACACTGACGTCCGATGTTGATGATTAAAATTTTAATGAGATTAACTAAAACGAGGTGAGCTTTTCGTAAAGATGTGTCAAATGTTAATACACCAAACTATATTTTTTCTAAGCCCGTTAAAATAGAGCGACATAAATTGAATTAATCTGTAGTGTAAAGTGAAGTGGTGCTGGGTAGAATTGGGCTTTAATTTCACGTAGTTAGAGGCTCAGGCCCGTAAAGCCAGCGAGCTAAATGCTTCGGTTCTAACGGTTTGTCGCAGATTTAGGTGGCATGTTTAAGTTTCGTGTAATCCACCGTAGGTAAACTAAAGTCCGCAGTGTCTTTTAGGCACGCCTACTCAGTATGCAAGCGTTTTCCTGCACATCCGTTGTTCGCGACCGCGGAAAGACTTCCGTACACAAAATACTATGTTTATGTTCAGTTCTTTTAGAATTTCTCGTCGCAGTTGACTGTTCGTGCCGACATGTTGCGACACTGAACACAAAATATACTTACATACTTTAAAATCTTCACAGAATTACCATACTTGGAGATAAGTTTTACATTATCTTGTAGATTAAAATGAATATTTTTGTTTCAGGTTTCTTGTATACTGAGTCTCGGTTTTCAATCCCACATATAATATATTATAATTAATAGTAGTTAAGAATGAAGGTTACAGAAAAAGATATTTCCCAGATAAATCGCCCTTACTGCTTCCCAACTGAATATTTATCCCGAAAACCGTGTAGTGGAGAAGTAGCTTTATGAACGGATAGCGTAGTTCGAGATATTTGCCGCACTAATCTCCATTTTAAGAACGGTCGTACGATGCTCAAGCCTCGGATTATGGAACTTGCGTGACACTAATTAAGTCGGAATTAAGGGCGAGCCTATATCAAGAACCGCAACGGGAGTTATAAATGAAAGGGTATTACGCGTGTTTACTATAACAGGCAGCAATACGCCGGGAAGTAGCAAAAACGATTCATAACAAATAGATTGTACGCCCACATGCTGAAACACTATAAACTACGTATCGCTCCAGCGTAACAGATCTCGAATTGCTGCTCAAATATTCATTCAAAACCACGATTCAATCTATCAATGTATCGAAGATAAAATCGAACTTACAATCCGTTAAATATGTCATCGCTTTTACTTTAATCCTTTCAAGGAAACGCAAGTTTAGCGCAAATCCTACTTAACGTCAACTTTCACCAAAGTAGACAGTCACTGATGGCTCTCAACATTGACGAGTTAAGATGAGTTTATTCAAACTTTTCTACTTATTAACTTGTGTATTAAGGACTTATTTGTGGAAGTTAGTTGGTTGTATATCTGTGTAGTTAGTGTGGTATAGATATAAAGATTGGGCATCGTTTGAGCGTGGTATTGCGAGCGGTAGCCGGTGTAAGCTGTGCAGACTTAATCCGCGCGGCGGGCTAACAGTGGCGGTTAGGCCCACTACGTAAATTTGTGTAATTTGGAATGTAGGCCAAGTGCCAAGGGATCGGGCTGGTATACGGCAATGGTGATTGATATGACGCTATACTGAGCATCGTCTTGCCCCACCGCGTCCTGTCAGCCCACGAGACAACCCGATGCATTTGTAATGGAATCGCCGTCTATGTTACTGTAGTTTTGCCTCTTCAATATTGTGACGTGAGTTCGCTCTTTGATGTTATTTGTGGAGCGCAAAAATTTAGTTATTTTGACCATAAGTATTTTAAGAAAATGTATCTATAATGTTTTACATTAATTTACAGGGTATCTTGGCTTTTTTATTAAAATTTAATAAAAAATAAGTATTCAAACTAAATTAAATAATAATTATTTGTAAATAAAATACGCAAACCTACCATTCTATTCGCAATTATAAAAGCATGCCGAAGTTGCTGTACCCACGGTCTGTAACTCAAACATATGTCTACTCGTCTTTGGAGATCTCCTGTTTTCATGTTTTTCCGCAAAGTAACGCTCGATTCTATTTTGTTACTTAATTAATTAGCAAAATTACTAATCACATCTTCCAGATGCTCGTTTAAAAACTGATCAATCCACTCAAACCACTTACAGCTAAACAACCAATCTATTTATCCAAAAATAGAGTAATTACACCTCCAAACTGCGCTTCGAATTTCCGAGCACACCGTGAAAATCTCACAACGTTTCACTACTCCCGATACGTCGGGATGCAAATTTCAAATTCTGGTTTCCACTAGCGAGTTTTAAAACGATCCATCTCCTTAGTTCTATAGAAAATATAACGTGGGGTCTACAGCGATCGCTTCGAACCGTAGCCACGCTGTGCACAACGAGTAACTGAATTTCAAATACGCAAAATCCTGTGGTTGCTTCTAGCGCTCGCTCTTCAATTTATGCCATTAGTAGCCTTCCACCCTCTGTAAAATATATAATGTGTACGTGAAAATAATTTGAGACCAAAGGGTACGAGCTGATGAATTTGTTTACCGCAGGTTACAAAAGGTTTTCGTATATAATTTATTAGAATTTTGCAAATTCTGTTTTATTTTTGTTGTTCTTTTGCCGCTGTAATTATACAAGGGGTTTCCGTTTAATTGGACTATGAAAAGTGCTATTCAGACAAATAATTTTTGTGCTAACTTTTAAGTAGTTGTAGCAAAATGAAAGGGCATTTGAGAAACGTAATGTTAAACCTGGCTATGTCTCGAAAAGCTGGGGTAGCAAAATAAACGTTCAACTAAATGATAGCAACAAAACCTCCGTCAGTTTTGTAAATTACAATAAACCTTAGAGCAGATCGTGGGCAGAATTCATGATGGCTGTTCGTGCGCGTGACAATAGGCTTAGCTGAGACTGAAGCGCGCAGCAGATGCGAGCCCACCCAACTATTAACACAACCATTTCGCTGTTACACTGATACTAACGCTCGCCGCTACCCAAGTATTATACCTACCCACATTATCGATCAATATATTTATTTCGTCGTACAACGCGTTACATTTTATATAACATGAGTGAATACAAAAAAGATTGACTAAATAACAATGTATTATCATAAAGTACAAAAGATCGTCCACGATTGTTACCGAATAGATCGGCCCACGATATTGGGCGCACCGCTGGAGAAGGACGACCTCGTTATTATTTGAGTCTCGTGATGAAAATCCTCATGGCACGCAACTTTCTTGGCGTTCACTCGTCAGAATAAAAACGACATTGTATGGAATTTCGTTGGCCTCGCCTACCCTGAACATGAATATGAATAGAACACCTGAAGCCCGCCAAAATGAGACAATATCCTGACAACAGTTGAAGAATTGTCCTCCATCACGCAAAAATTTGAGTAAAAAGAAGTAGAACGAGCACAGCCGGTGCGCTTCACGAGTATTTGCTCCTCGGAGCGATCGTAATCGAGTACGTCGATAAAAATTGAATTTCTACCTTTTGCCCGTAAACGACGCGAGGACACGCCGAAGATTTACCTATAACGCTATCCTATTTACAGACTGGGAAATTCTATTTGCTTAAAGGTCGAATGGAGGCAATATCGTGGACGTCGCGACGCTGCGGGCGGGGGATGCAATAAGCGGAGCGGCCAGCGGCGGAGCCATCGCCAATTTAAAGAAAGCCCATTGAAACGAAAGACAAGCGCATTGGCGGCTCACGAGCACAGCAAGCCCGCTCCCGCCGCTTTCCAAGGCTTCTCATATAATTTTCAATCCAGCGAGCTTTAAAATCGATTGCTCTTTGTAAGTGCAAAATGAAACAAGGGCCGGGCAACAAACCTACACCTCCGCTAGATTAATGCTTTAATCCAACAATTTCCAACGTAAAAGTTAAATTGAAAGCTGCATTAGTTTTTAAAATAAACAGTACACTGAAAAAAAAGAATTGTTGAATGTACTAAAGTAGCGTAGGTTGAGTAATGAACTGCCATAGTCAACCCTTTTCATAGTTAATTTTACTATAACAAGAGTGAATTTAACAAAATCCACTTTGTTGATTTTACATAACACAACAGATTGACTAAAACTATTTTAAGTATAGTAAAATTTATCGAACAAATATTTGAATACACTAAAGAAAGTTTGTAAAATACTTTCGTAAGAGTTCTCTAAATTTCCAACAGGTGACGCTACTAAATTTGTTCGTAACACTAACAAATAAGAAAGTTGATTTTACTTGACACAAATCATGAGATACGTTTAATATAATTAACACTAGAAATATATACATTTTACACAAGCTTGTCAATAAAATCAACAAAGAAGTTTTGTTTAAACAACAGTACGAGTTTCGCAACACAGTTCTCCAGATATCCGATAGGTGTCGCTTGCTACTCTACTAAAGTTGTTCGTAAAAACTAACAAATTGGAAGATTGATTTTACTTGACACAAATTATGAGATACATTTCATATAATTGACATTAGAAATATGTTAATTTTACGCAAGTTTGTAAATAAAATCAACAAAAAAGTTTTGTTTAAACAACAGTACGAGTTTCGCAACACAGTTCTCCAGATATCCGATAGGTGTCGCTTGCTATTCTACTAAAGTTGTTCGTAAAATCTAACAAGTTAGGAAATTGATTTTAATTGACACAAATTATGAGATACATTTCATATAATTGACATTAGAAATATGTTAATTTTACGCAAGTTTGTAAATAAATTCAAAAAAGAACTTTTGTTTAAACAACAGCGCGAGTTTAGCAAAACAGTTTTCCAAATGTCCGACAGGTGACGCTTGCTAATCTACTAAAGTTGTTCGTAAAAACTAACAAATTGGAAGATTGATTTTACTTGACACAAATTATGAGATATATTTAATATAATTGACATTAGAAATATGTTAATTTTACGCAAGCTTGTAAATAAAATCAACAAATAACTTTTGTAACAACAGTACGAGTTTAGTAAAACAGTTCTCCAGATATCCGATAGGTGTCGCTTGCTACTGTACTAAAGTTGTTCGTAAAATCTAACAAATTAGGAAATTGATCTTACTTGACACAAATTACGAGACATATTTAATATAATTGACATTACAAATATGTACATTTTACACAAGCTTGTCAATAAAATCAAAAAAGAACTTTTGTTTAAACAACAGTACGAATTTAGCAACACAGTTCTCCAGATATCCGATAGGTGTGGCTTGCTACTCTACTAGAGTTGTTCGTAAAATCTAACAAATTAGGTAATTGATTTTACTTGACACAAATTATGAGATACATTTCATATAATTGACATTAGAAATATGTTAATTTTACGCAAGTTTGTAAATAAAATCAACAAAGAAGTTTTGTTTAAACAACAGTACGAGTTTCGCAACACAGTTCTCCAGATGTCCGACAGGTGACGCTTGCTAATCTACTAAAGTTGTTCGTAAAAACTAACAAATTGGAAGATTGATTTTACTTGACACAAATTATGAGATATATTTAATATAATTGACATTAGAAATATGTTAATTTTACGCAAGCTTGTAAATAAAATCAACAAATAACTTTTGTAACAACAGTACGAGTTTAGTAAAACAGTTCTCCAGATATCCGATAGGTGTCGCTTGCTACTGTACTAAAGTTGTTCGTAAAAACTAACAAATTGGAAGATTGATTTTACTTGACACAAATTATGAGATATATTTAATATAATTGACATTAGAAATATGTTAATTTTACGCAAGCTTGTAAATAAAATCAACAAATAACTTTTGTAACAACAGTACGAGTTTAGTAAAACAGTTCTCCAGATATCCGATAGGTGTCGCTTGCTACTCTACTAAAGTTGTTCGTAAAAACTAACAAATTGGAAGATTGATTTTACTTGACACAAATTATGAGATACATTTCATATAATTGACATTAGAAATATGTTAATTTTACGCAAGTTTGTAAATAAAATCAACAAAGAAGTTTTGTTTAAACAACAGTACGAGTTTCGCAACACAGTTCTCCAGATATCCGATAGGTGTCGCTTGCTATTCTACTAAAGTTGTTCGTAAAATCTAACAAGTTAGGAAATTGATTTTAATTGACACAAATTATGAGATACATTTCATATAATTGACATTAGAAATATGTTAATTTTACGCAAGTTTGTAAATAAATTCAAAAAAGAACTTTTGTTTAAACAACAGCGCGAGTTTAGCAAAACAGTTTTCCAAATGTCCGACAGGTGACGCTTGCTAATCTACTAAAGTTGTTCGTAAAAACTAACAAATTGGAAGATTGATTTTACTTGACACAAATTATGAGATATATTTAATATAATTGACATTAGAAATATGTTAATTTTACGCAAGCTTGTAAATAAAATCAACAAATAACTTTTGTAACAACAGTACGAGTTTAGTAAAACAGTTCTCCAGATATCCGATAGGTGTCGCTTGCTACTGTACTAAAGTTGTTTGTAAAATCTAACAAATTAGAAAATTGATCTTACTTGACACAAATTACGAGACATATTTAATATAATTGACATTACAAATATGTACATTTTTCACAAGCTTGTCAATAAAATCAACAAAGAACTTTTGTTTAAACAACAGTACGAATTTAGCAACACAGTTCTCCAGATATCCGATAGGTGTGGCTTGCTACTCTACTAGAGTTGTTCGTAAAATCTAACAAATTAGGTAATTGATTTTACTTGACACAAATTATGAGATACATTTCATATAATTGACATTAGAAATATGCTAATTTTACGCAAGCTTGTAAATAAAATCAACAAAGAACTTTTATTTAAACAAGGGAACGAGTTTCGAAGTCAGTTCTTCCCGACAGGTGACGCTTGCTAATCTACAAATACTAAAGTTGTTCGTAAAAACTAACATACTGGAAGATTGATTTTACTTGAAACAAATTATGATATTAGAAACAAGTATGTACATTTTACACAAGCTTGTCAATAAAATTTACAAAGAACTTTTGTTTAAGGTTAAACATTAGCCCGTGACATGACTCGCTATTGTAGGCACATAACGTGGTTTCCATGGGTTTTATCTTCTACATTATATATTTTAGCGTGTTCCGACAACTAACGGCAATTTGTTCACTATGAACTATAAGAAAGCAAAATTATGTCATTATATGCAATATGTTTTAGTATTTGCTGAATACAAATTAAGTGTGTGCATATACACTCATTTGTACAAATCAAAGTTGTATTCGGCAAATACTACAAACATACCGAATACAACAGCATTTAATGAAATAATTTTGCTTTGATAGGTAACATAGTTCATTCATACTATAACCTTAACCGTTAAGTATAGTTACAGGAAATTGTTCCTATGAGACCATCCATAACTTTTTAAGATATTCTGAACTGCATCCACAGATTCCGGAAAAAGTTTACAGTCAGCAAAAAAAAATCTAAAATACAAATAAATGCCAATCGATCCTATTTCATGTGGGGATCAAAAGACTCTATGGGACCATTTAAGGTATGAGTAATAGAAATGACAGCAATCGCCAAATACTTTTTAAGGTCAACTGAAATTTGAGTACAGAAACTACGGTAGGTAAGTCAAAACACCGGGTTCACACGCAGGCATAATCTTCTACAACATAAGAACTAAAAAAAGTAGTTTCTGCACTCAAATTTCAGTTAAATGTGACTTCACATATCCTAAAACCATAAGACAATTTAGACGCTTCTAACGATACTTCATTTATCAAATTATCATAAGTAATTTAGAAGTTATGAGGGAACATAATAATAATAATGAACATACTTTTGGGGTTGTAAATCGGGTGAATGCAAGCAAAGGCAAAAGCTAACAATGTATATTATATACAGCGTGGCATGGACATTGACGCACATCCTGTTACCATGGATTCAGTAAGTACATGATTCTGATTTTTATTTTGGGTGGTAATATCATCCAGTGAGTCCTTCCGCCCAGGGTGGGGCGGAAGGGACTGTCAGACTTTTACTGACTAAAATCCACCCGTGTTCCACTTTTCTGTGAAACTAATGATTTTTTTTTGATAACCGACGAAAAATTTCTTCGCTAGAGGGTCTACAATCGTGTGCTGAATTTACGGTTACAGTTTGCGCGTCGATGTCCCTGCCACCCTGTATATTTGAAAAGTGCTTATTAAGCCCTTTCATTTGGTACCCAATTTTTTTAACAAAATGTCACATATCCTATAATATTACAAATGCGCGAAATTTCATCCAAATCCGTTAAGCCGTTTATGTGTGATTGAGTCACAAACATCTAAACATCTTCACAAACTTTCGCATAATTATAATATTAGTAATATAAAAAACTTTTTTGCAAAAAATAAAACCGACTTCCATATCAAAACACTACAAAGCCAAAAATAATTTTAATTTCGGTAGTCGGTGTTATTGGTTTTGTATTTTCTTTTTTTTTTCACACCGCCTTCCGAAATTAAAATTATTTTTGGCTTTGTAGTGTTTTGATATGGAAGTCGGTTTTATTTTTTGCAAAAAAGTTTTTATTTTCGTGCTTTTTAGTGGGTCAGTGAATTTTCCAAATCGGTTCGTAAATGACGGAGTTATGCGCGAACAAAAAACGCAATGCAGCGTAAACGAAAAGATCATCAACGTAAACATTTTTTTAGACTTTTGTTGATTTTTCAGAAACGGCTTGTCCGATTTCGATAAAATTTTCATGGGACCATTTGGGAAGTATACCCTTTCTAACAAGATCAGAATTTTTCAAATCGGTTGGCAAACGACGGAGTTATGCGTGGACAAACATAAAAAAAAAAAAAAAAAAAAAAAAAAAAAAATACAAACATCCGAATTGAGAACCTCCTCCTTTTTTAGAAGTCGGTTAAAAAAGTAACGATTTAACTCTTTGTTTTGATCTATACCATACCAATATATCTACCTACATGTTACTTAATTAAAATGTTGATTTTACGAAACATCTTTGAGATTTTACTAAACTATAATGTCATTTGACGTGACGTCATACCTATTCTTCCACCAATTCGCGTTCCGTCTCGACTCGATACGACTTAGAGTTGCCAGATTAACACTTCTGCGCCCTTTTTAATTTTATTATAAGTAATTTGAAGTAGGAAATGACGGAAATAATTTTGACTAAAATTAAACGTTTTTAGGGTTCCGTCTAAAGGGTAATAACGGGATCCTATTGCTAAGACTTCACTGTCTGTCTATCACCAGGCTGTATCATAGGCTGCTGTATGATAGCTAGACATTTGAAATTTTCGCAGATGATGTAGGTATTTCTGTTGCTGCTATAACAACAAATTCTAAAAACAGAATAAAATAAATATTTAAGGGTGGTTTCCATACAATAAACGTGATTTTTTGCCGTTTTTGCTCGATATTAATAACGATTGGTACGGAACCCTTTGTGCACGAGTCCGAATCGCACTTGGCCGATTTTTAGACATATTGCATACTGCCTACTGGTCATATCATGTCCGGACGTTTTCAGCGTGACAAATAGTATTCCTGTAGATTTTGGGTGGTAGGTACTGTGTTTTCCCGTCCGCATAAGTTTTTTTTTTAATTTTCATGATATTTTGACGCTACTGAACAAGATAAGAAAGGGTGTCGCGCTGACACCCTTGAGCGTTTCGTATAAAACTCATAATTATGCCAAGAAGCTACCGCCATTAGATAAACTTCGGATTTTAAGATTTATAATATCATGAAAATAAAAAATAAAAAACTTTTATGCGAGTACACGAAAACATGCTTCTCTCTCATTTGTTCCAAGCATCTACAGAAATAAGGTAAAATCTAAATAATGGAAATGAAGTACAGAAAATATGGCCAATACCATCTCTAAATATATTTTGGACTGAAAAAAAATGCCAAGGCATGTTACTCGTGCGATTTACCCAATGAAGTAATCATAAATAAAATAATATATAATATTTTTGGGGGAAAAATTCCAACTTGCATAGCGGAATTCAAAATATCTCGTTGGCAACACTGTTCTTCAAATTCTTTCTATTGACGCGTGCGCCGCGGTGCTCTGTGTTGGATTAGTTAGATATTTAATATTTATATCATTCATAGTTACGCTAAAGTAATAGTAGTTCAATCATTGTTCATAGCAGTTCATAGTGAGTGAAAATGGACTCGACGTCACAAAATACGTTTGGATTTACATTACACTCCAACTTCGCCATAGCACTTCTCGATTCCTGGGGAGTCTCGAAGGAAACACAAGCTGTATTGCAAGGTAAGTTCTTACTTTAGAGATACTGTAGATAAATGTATTCCAAATTTTAATATCACTCCCTGGGCCCTGTCCTTCTTTTTTTAGAATATGACTTGGATGTATTTTGCATAGAAAATATTTCTGATTCTGATATAAATGAGCTGATTCCAAAATCAAGAATAAAGGATAGAATTAAATTCAAGGCTGGATTAGCTCAATTTAAAAATGAAAATAAATCCCTGGTGAGTATTTTGTAGTATACCTATTATTGTACCTACTTTCCAGAATGTAGCGAGGCAGAGTGTGGTGAGGCTCGGTAATCTCAAGCACAGGCTTTGCTTGTTTTAAAACTGATTGATTTGTTCATATTATTTTGTTTTTGTACTATAAGAGAAAATAAGTAAATAAACTACATATATATTACTAGCTTTTCGCCGCGGTTTCACACGCATTAATTTGAAAATGTACCGCGGTTGTATGTAGCGTGATGATATATAGCCTAAAGCCTTCCTCAAATAATGGACTATCCAACACAAAAATAATTTTTCAATTCGAACCAGTAGTTCCTGAGATGAGCGCGTTCAAACATAGAAGCAATCAAACTCTTCAGCTTAATAATATTAGTAAAGATTATTATTTTAAAGAGATTTAGTTTCGGTAGAAATGTTACTAATGTATCTCAGATCAAATGCTCTTAATAGTATGAGCACTGATCTAGCTGGAGTCAACTTGAAATTGTTTTTTCACATTAATAAAATACAAACTTGTTCGTATAATTTATTATTAAATATTTAATATTTTTCTTTAAATATTTAAGTTTTTTGCAAATATGCCATTCAATATTTATGCTTGACAAAATTCGGCCTTATGATATTATGCTTTTAGAATTTTTAATAATAAATATTATGCCAATTGATATTTATGCCATTTAACAGTATAGGTTTTATGTTTAGGACAAAAAATTATGCGTAGGTAATCATTCAATTTTATTTTTTATCTTTTCAGGTTGAATTAGATTTTGAATTCATGTACCCAAACCATGACCTAGAATTGTTCAAAAAGTGCCCAATATTCATGGAAAAAGCATTGCCAATTTACAGTAAAATAAAAAGTTGCGTGGATAATCTGAAAACTTTGAACGACGATAGTACCACACCAGGTCAGTAGATGCTAATTTATTTTCATTATCCTTCCTATCCTACTTCCTACTAATCCTACTTCCTATCCTACTTCCTACTAATATTATAAATGCGAAAGTTTGTGAGGATGGATGGATGTTTGTTACTCTTTCACGCAAAAACCACTGAACGGATCAGAATGAAATTTGGTAAGTATATAGTTGGCAGCCAGGAATAACACATAGGCTTCTTTTTATCCCGAAATTCCCACGGGATCGGAATTTGCGCGGGAAAACCTTCCCACGCGTACGAAGTCGCGGGTAGAAGCTATATTAAATAAAGATAATAGATAGTCCTCATTTTTACAGGTTTATCTTTGTAATAATTTTTAACTCCTTGCAGATGTGAGAGATTTAAGAGTCCCAAAATGTATCACTTGAAGATCTTAATAATATGAAGCTATGGTTGAAATTTAATAAAGAGCCTTGGGTAGATGTTGTGGAGAAGTGGAAACTAACAAGGACATTGCGAAAAGAAGATTTATCTGGAAAAGATAAAACCATCCGGGACTTATTTAATGAGTGGCCTTCAATCAAAGCAAGCTTGGGCTACAAACTTGTTCGTATAATTTATTATTAAATATTTAATATTTTTTTTTAAATATTTAAGTTTTTTGCAAATATGCCATTCAATATTTATGCTTGACAAAATTCGGCCTAATGATATTATGCTTTTAGAATTTTCAATAATAAATATTATGCCAATTGATATTTATGCCATTTAACAGTATAGGTTTTATGTTTAGGACAAAAAATTATGCGTAGGTAATCATTCAATTTTATTTTTTATTTTTTCAGGTTGAATTAGATTTTGAATTCATGTACCCAAACCATGACCTAGAATTGTTCAAAAAGTGCCCAATATTCATGGAAAAAGCATTGCCAATTTACAGTAAAATAAAAAGTTGCGTGGATAATCTGAAAACTTTGAACGACGATAGTACCACACCAGGTCAGTAGATGTTAATTTATTTTCATTATATTAAATAAAGATAATAGATAGTCCTCATTTTTACAGGCTTATCTTTGTAATAATTTTTAACTCCTTGCAGATGTGAGAGATTATGTTTACCTAAAACTTATGAGTTCGAAGTTGCCACCCACAATTCATTTTACATGTCGCGGTAAGTAAATAAAGTGCGCAATAAATTAAAAAAATAAATAACACAGTATTTGTGTCTACCTGTGGTAGCCGATTCGTTTTTTTTTCTTATTATGACTTGCTCTTTGGTGAAGGAAGACATCGTGAGGAAATCAGCAAGTCTTAAGAACTCAACCCAATGAAGACTTGTGATATTAGTTTACAGGCAATGGGTTCAGTGTGGTAGATTATTTATGACCCAGAGCATCTTGTATATTTGTATTTGTTCAACCTTGTATTTGTTCTATTACAGAATCAGAGCGAAATAGTAACAAAGATCAAGCTGCGTCAGGATGAGCACTTGGCCAAAGGACCTACTTGCCAACCACTGATAGTCGTGGTAGGGTCATCGATAGAAGAAATAACCGATTACTATGTCCATTATGAATCAGTCATTTATAAGATCGACACCCTACTAAAATCAGTAGATGTATGCTTTAAAATTTTCCATGTTTTCAATTTAGAGTACCCGACAGAATGTGTTAACGTGTGGACCTTTATACAAAAATATTTTTACGGAATTGATTGCAAATCTGATAAAAAAAATTCAAGTGTAGCTTGTTTTATGGCGGATCTGTCTTAAAACATTTTTAGACTGAAATTTCTATTTTGTGCCAAATATTTTATTTTGTGATTTGACTGTAAGAATTATTTAGCATATTTTGATAAAACTTAGAAATATTTTTTGTATGTATTGATATAGTATAAAGCTGAATTGTAACTGCGTTAGATGTAAACTTAGCAATAATGTTAAGTAATATAATATTAAGGTTTTGCATGGCGTTGGTATGTTGGACATTGTGGGCGGATAATTCTTTCTTTTTAGTGCAGAATGGGTCAGCATATCTAACTACCCTTGGAGTCACATGATTGAAGATGATCCCTTCTGGACATCCTTTAAGACGAGCCTTTTGTAAAAGGTTACCGCAACCTTAGTTTTAAGTACATTTAAATATAAATATGTTCATTCATTTAACCATCTCCATATTAATGTGATCCTGGTACTCTAAAATCTGTTCAGTCAGTTATTCCTATCTGTTCTAAGAATGTACATTTTGGGAAATATACATTAGGGGAAAGGTGCATTTTGGAAAAAGTACTTTTTCGGAAGTGGACATTTCGGGAGTTGTACCTACCTTTTGAAACCGGTGTACACTATGGGAAGTGTTCATTTTGAACCTGAAAGCCTTTTATGATTATTTTGTGTCACATTTGTTTTGAGTTGATTATTTTATGTGATATTTCAGTTATTACCTCGCCTGTAAGTGAATTGTTTAAGTTTTATTGTAAAAGCAATTTGATAACAATTATAATATACTTAATTTTATTCATTTAATATTTTGTTTTCTTTTACTATTTTAGTTATAAACCGAACAGAATTATTGTAACATTTTATCATACAATTCAGATTTAATTTGTTTAACATTTAAATGTGTATTTTTAACAGTTATAATTGGAGTACTTTTTGGTAAATTTTGCTAAACATGTTCTTTTATTTTGTACTGTATGATACCGCTCACTGGCGGGTGATTTTGTCTTTCGTTTATTTTTTTATTGGTAGTTTACTGATTTGTAAATTAGGCAGCTGACTCCAAGTCTCTGGCGACAAAGTATACACGGTGACTTTATTAGTGCGCATAATTTTTGAGGATGTTCGTTCAGTCGGACCATTAGTTTGATGGTATGAATATCCTTATAAGTTATGCGCACTAGTCACGCAGTATATTACGCTACGAGAGATTTTCAGTCAACCAATAATTTACAGCTTTCATGCATAATGGCGAAACATGTTTAATAGAATATACCTACATCCTGTTCGTACATTTTAGGAGAGCGCATTTTGTATATTTTACTACTAAAAGTGAAGTAAAGTATACGAAATGTGCTCTCCTAAAATGTACGAAATGGTATGAGTAAATGTTACAATACTAATTTTACATATTTTATTACAATACCTTACGTAAAATATGCAAAACTTATTTAATGTAATATACGAAATCATACGAGTAAATATCACAAAATTAGTTTTGCATATTTTAAGTAAAATATACTAAACCAACAAGAAGATATCTGGTAAATTGTATGAAATTAATTTCACATGTTTTACCAAACACTTTTAGTTAAACATATTAAATCAATATCGTTAAATGGACGAAAGTAATATACGTGAAATATGCAGGACTCGATTAGCTGAATATACTAAATTAAATGAGTAAATGTAGCAAAATTAATTTCATATATTATACATAACACATTTAGTGACATTCATTAAATCTCATCGTGAAATATACAGTACTGGATTAGTTGAATATACAAAATGAAATTAGTAAATGTAGCGAAATCAATTTCACATTGTTTACATAACACGTTTAGTGGTATTTATTAAATCTCATCGTAAAAGATCAAAAGTAATCGACGTGAAATGTACAGGACTTTTTAGTTGAATGTACAAAATGAAATGAGTAAATGTAGCAAAATTAATTTCACATATTTTACATAACACGTTAAGTGACATTTACTAAATCTCATCGTAAAATATCGAAAATAATCGATGTGAAATACACAGGACTTTTTAGTTGAATAAACAAAATGAAATGTGTAAATTTACTAAACGTATGGGTTACATAATCAACCAGTTCTATTTGGTAAAATCAACAATTTCGTGTGTAGGACCTATATTAACCCGCGGATTTGATAAAATTTACGCTGAATTTAGTAAAATCAATCATTCTTTTTTTTCAGTGTAAACTCACTAATTGTTAGGCTATATTTATATACGGTTCACTTAAACTTCACGTCTCGTTAAAATCTGTTCAGTTTAAAATGCACCGTTTAAATGCGATAGAAGTGAATTAATTTAGTTCTCATTATTGCGTCATAAACGTTTATTATTGACCATCCATTTATGACGTAGAAATTAAAGACAAACTGAATGGTAGCATCGAGTGGATGCTATTTAAGTATGGACCGCTTTATAAATATCTATTTGGCTGTCGGACCATCATGTCTGCATGTCTCAATATTTGCGCTAATAGCGTTGCTTGGACTTTATTCTGATTTTCAATACAATTTTAAATATTTTTTCCGTAGGTACTTTTGGCCTTTTCAATGCTCGGTAACGCAGTTAGCTTACTCAAAAAAATTATCAAATCTTACCCTACTCAGTAAATTGAACCACATCAATTAGCGATAATGAATATTCAAGTTCAGAGTCAGCGAACGATAAAGTTTAATTACATTCCAAACTATATCTAGCAAGATGAGATAGTTGCAATTTTGATTTTACGAATGTACCATTCGGATTTCTATACCATTCCAATTTCTATGTACCATTCCGATTCCTCAGAATTGAAACCCCAATAGGTATTCAATGAAAGTTCGTACGTACATAAATTAAACCACAACGTTTATGTATTAGGGTGTATAGTTAGTTGTATTGAGTGAGCCGGGTCGGCTAGTTTCATTGGTGCCTATAAACCTTTCATGCAAACTCCCAAATAGTATGAACAAGTGCGTAATGTAGAGGCTTATCTGTCGCCTTAATACCTGTTTAATGAAAGGGTTTGATCGTAAATCTACATGGTTAAACTTAATACACCGTCCTATTGGGCTTTACCCCCGCCAACGGTTAGTAATTAATGTGCTACCATCATAGAGAAAGTTTTACAACTACGGGTATTGAAACTACATAAGTATGAAAGTTTGAATCGAGCCAAGAGAGGTGTTTGCGTTTCACTTTAATTTGAGTTAAAATAAGTTAAAGCGATTACTGGCAGGTATGTATATTTTAAATGTGTGCTTAAATAAGTTGTGTAAGCTTCATAGTTTTAATTATTTCACTAGATTGTGTGAATATATTTTCATTAAGTCACTCATAAAAGAACTCAGTAAAGACCCTTATTGGTCTGCTGTTTTAAACTTTAATTAAAACTCAAAAATCTTCCTTGTTTTAATTTTCGTTTATTTATAATGATAGCATTAATAATGCCTGAATATTAAAGTGTTCATTACACGGTAAATTATTGAGAAAATTAATTTCCGAAATTTCAAGAAATATTAATCAAGCGGAAAATATTAAAACTGACTCATTTCAATACTGTCACTTAATCGCATTTTCTGTAGAAATAAATATTGCAATTACGGTGAAAAATTCGAAGATTATCGAGGCTTTAACTGTGAGCCTGGGAAGATATGAATTAATAAGTGGGGAGCCCTGCTCAACTTCCCTCAGGAACTGGTTGCCGCGCCGTAATAATAAGTTTCAAAATAAACTACTAAGTAATTAAAACAAGAACAGCAACTATTATTCAGTCAAACAGCTTGAGGCTTATTTTATATTCAACTGCGGTCAATTACACGGTAAATATGAGCTGTTTAGTTTAACGACTTGTTGGTATTGCATGTTGCTTTCTGATCTTTGAACAGGAATATTCACGTTAAATTTTATTGATTGATCGCATTATGTACATTATTGAGTTCCGGGAAAAAGTAGCGTGTCTTTTGGTCAACAAAGTAAATTGACGTATTTTATTAAAGGTTGAATACGGAACCAATAAGTGTGGCAGAATTTTTGATACCTTCGCTTTAATATTAATACGGCCATGCGAAAAATGCATGATTCAATAATGAATGAAAAAATTCAAAAATGAAAATTAATAATACATATTTGAAAGAATTAAGTTCCGTTTCGGTCTGTTTTCTCAATCTTTTGAGTACTTTTAAATTGAAATGGACAGGCGGAACAGAATGTGGATTAGTCTAAACGAATCAGTAATTTCTTAAAATGAATTAGCAAGATTGAATATATGATTTCGAAATTGTTAAGTGTTTTAGTACCTATGTAACGTAGTTTGGAAGTAGCTTATGCAATACAATGTCTATTCATTTTTCTTTCTTAGAAAGACATGCTTTGACGAACAGGAAATAACTTACCGAGGCTATTTTTACGCAGTTCCACGTCAAACTTTTCCCTGCGTCAATTTGCTCGTAAAGAACATTGTTACAGCATTGCAAACCATCAAAATAGATGGCTTACAACCTTGTTACGGCGTTGTTTTCAACGAAACGACCTAGAAAATTTGAAGGATTTGTATACAATGGAAGCCAACTACGCTTAAAAGCAAGTGTTTTTTCAAGTCGCACCTGTACCATAATTGACACATATATGACTCTTGAATATTTTTTATTTATTTCAACGTTTTAAAGTACTACACTCGTAAATGCTTCTTAACAGATCCCATGATAAAAAAGCTCGCTTTTCTTTAGCTAGAGGACAAGTATTTCCACACAAATGTGGCGATGTTGCCATAGGCAGTTTATCAACTGACAATATTTACGACAAATTTTTAAATGATTGTTAGTTTTTTACGAAACTAAAATGTCTTTTCAAAAATAATGTAGCGCTGATATCTTGATCATCATAGATTAATTACTATCCCTACTTAATACATTCATGGATATATATAAAAAACCATAAAAACTAGACAGTTTCAAATAACTCACAAAACTATCAATATCTTACTTTTTCCCCTTCTTTTTGATCTTCGGTATTTGTAAACAGTATAAAAACTATTAATGTTTCTAATTCATAAGTGAGTACGTGATCTGCTATGACTGTTAACATCAAAAGTATGGTAGCCGGCAGTTTATAATAGAGTGATCGATTATTTTTTGTTCACTTCGATATTTCTGGCTGATGTTTCAAGACTCGGTTCTAATTTCAGGGTACGTTGAACTTTGCTTATAAGGTTTTTTTATTTAATTATGGAATTTGGACGACGGTTTTTTATAAGATGTTTTAATTTGTAGGATTGAAAAAATTTCTATTGCTTTCCCAAATACTATCTAATCACCTAAATATAATCTTTATAATATTCTTTGTAATATAAGTTTTATAAGTATTCATATTGTAAAGAGTACAATAAACTTAATAATAATAAAGAATAATTGTTATAGCCCGAAACAAACTCCTAATAGCAACTAGAACTAAGGAAATCAATACGAAAACATATGATATATCATACATAACAAACAAATCTTAGTGGGTTAGCTGTGCGTAGACAACCAAGTTTCATCTATCATCCTCCCATTCGATCATTAGACATGTTTGTCTCTGCCCAAAGACAAGGTACACCATATTGCTGTTAACGTTCATTGAAGTTTCTCGACGTGTGTCTATGGCTTTAGCTATATAGTCTGTGGTGAAAATGGCGCGCAAAAATATTGTAAGTGTTGCTATCGTTTTAAGGAAACGTAATGCAATTTGTTGCTATGTGAGCTTTTATGCATTGCTGCACGCAATTTTATATAAAATGTTTGTAAAAAATCGTACTTAAACGTTTATAACTCATTTAAAAAAAAATGTATTGATAATAGATTCGCGTTTGACCACCATCTCACCTGATGGTAAGTGATGGTTGAAGGTGGAACACGCTTACCTAAAATTAGCCTATTCACTCTTGACTTAAAGAACCCTAGGTTATAGCTATCGGGAAACACAGACTGTTTCCACCCGGAGGTCCACTCCTTAGCCGTACGCACAATGAAAGCATTCCCAAAACGTGTAGTGCGTATGGGTGGGATGTCCACCATTTAGCGATGGCGCTTCGTCCTTTGTCTTGTAGTCCGATGATGGAATGGGCTTGGCGGAATTAGATTGTGTAATTCCATCGCACACTCCCCGAAATGTAACCGATAGAAAACCGATAGACTTGCAACTCGTCGTCTATGTTCAAGGCTCTGGAGCTTTGACTCGACCAGTGCATCGTTGCCAATGAGTCTCTTGGCCCATTTCTCAATGGACTCAAGCGCGTCTAGTTGGTATTTGGCAGATCCATCCCAAAGATGAGAGCAGTACTCCATACACGACCGAACCTGGGCTTGATAAAGATTGAGCAGCTGTTCTGGTGTGAAGTACCGTCTCACCTTTGCTAAGATTCCCAACTTTTTTGATGCATTTGTTATAAATAAACTTTATTTTACCATCTATATATCTATCTCTTTTACTGTCTATTTGGAAAAGTAGTGCATTACTATCATCTATAGCCAGAATCCTCGTCAATCGACACTTAACATCTGCATGAAAATTAAATCGGTTTATACTTTAAGTTTTTTATTACTCTTGAATTGGCACAGTGAATAATAACCTAAAAAAGCAGATGCATTAAATAGCGTCCGGCAATGGAAAGCATCTCTCGATCAAAAAGTCTATTTTAGACACAGTTACTCCTATAGATGCCCTCTATACATATATATTGAGTTATGACGTCAAAAGTAATCAGTGGTCGTCAATTCTTTTGTGAAACGCATTTGGGAGAATAAGGTCGAACTAAAATTGATCTATTATTGCAATAAAATGTGTTTAGTCGTCTGTTTTGAAACCATTAGACTTGCACGCAAAGTTTGTTTGTGTTTTACTTGGCAATTTGAGTCACTATTGTAGTGGTAGCAGAAATATTTTGAAAGAATTTTTCATTATATTTTTTCTTTTCGTTCTTATGATTTTACAGTAATAGCTTATCTCGTAATTATAATTGATGCATCGACTTATCTTTTGACCAGGAAAAAGTTAAATTGCCATCTTCATTTTCGTTAAGTGACTTTTATGATGACACTTGATGAAAAACAGGTGGCAGAGTTGAAACTGTACGTATCTTTTATTAACTGTGGGGGACAATTTTATTACTAAGCCGAATTACTTACCAATACTTACTTGTACAAAAATAATATTTGGAACTGACTGTTTTAATTATATCCGACTTTTTGAATTTAAATTAAGTTTACCCCGAGGGAGTGTTTTCTTTGAACATTAAACCTATCAATGTATGACACCTGTGCTTGATAGACACTTTCCCAGAAAACTTGATTGAACCTTCATAGAAAAAAAACTGTTGATGGTTTCATGTTTCAAGTTTTGACGTTTTATCAGGAATAATAAGTAGCTGAGTTAGTAAACTTTATAGAACTACTAGAAGGTAAATTTTAATGTGTTGTATTTATTTTCTCTGTTTCCATATGGGCTGAAAATTACAGTTAGTTAGTAGTAAAATATTTGTATAGGTATTTAGGTAATTGGGTGTAACGTTATTTTAGCTTTTTCTCTGACCTCGAAAACTGTAAGTTCAAAGAAAAAATCAATTTATCCAAACAATTATTTACTAAGTACCCACATTTCACTGTTACAATCTGACATCAGATTTTCATAGTGAACCTCAACAATGAAATATAAGGTTCTTATCATAATACAATATTTTTCATTGAACATCACGCAAAACGTAAATTAGCTGTCATAATAATGCGAGGAAATGTAATTGTATCATCTACATAAACTGTTTTCATAGTAGCACTTGAGTGACGGAGTTAGATCCACTTTACAAGGCCGGTAATGGATATAGTAATATGCAGATGGTCGCGTATTACTCATTATAGACGGTTATAGAAATGCATGACGTCATTTGGCCGTATGCGTTATCATTGCTTTGTTTTTTTTTTCAAATGTGCTGAGTTTTATGATACAGTTTGAATAGATGATTGTTATAAGTAGTGAATTCCACATTTTGTAAAAAGTTTGTCTTAGGTAACGTTTGGTAAAATGTTGATTTTTTCGCAATAAATAGTTAAGAAACATGCTTGGTGATCGTTAAAATACTATGTCGAGACTTTATAACCTTTATTAAAACAACTCTCAAATAAAATCTAGGGTTAAAATTTACGCCCGACAGACGACAATAGGCTCTCCCCCCAAAACATGGGACGAAATACGTCTACAGCGAAATTTGCGCGGATGCTTTCCCTCCGGCACCACTGTAGGGAAATATGTATAGGAAAATGTGGAGGATATATATATATACATTCTTAAGGCTTTTGTCTCTAAGAAAACATTACGAAGGACAATCTGCCCATCTTTCGAAACATTATAAGAGTTAATTGAGGGTAAAAGGTTAAAGCGATGCTTGCAAACAATGAGCTAGCAACCCTTAATTATGTGTGCACTATTGCATCCCTTGAACCCATACATTAAGGCTATAAGTGGCTTCAAACAGCTCCAATGTAACTGTGTGTGTTATGTGTTTTCAACTAATGTTATTTTGTGTGTCTGCATGTATTTGGTTGTTTGTTGATCAATCAAGCTTCAACAGCTGAAAAAATTTGATAAAAATATTACGTATGTTATACAGAGCACAATGACCTTCTTTTTCCTGTTCTATGTGGAACGAAAGGGAGTTTTAGAATTGTACTGACTAAAAACCCATCTTGTTCTGTCAGTTGCCTTTGCATACCGGGGCAGCGGTGTCACGTTAGAAAATTCCCTCAATCCTGATAGTACACAATGTCTTAAATTAGCGACTATGATTTTTTATCGTCTCTGTACTTTTTTTGGGATAAAGAATCCGGTCGACGCAGAAGGCAGAAGTTAGCAATACAAGGAAAATGTATTTCGTTTAAATCATCTCCAATTTGGTGGAATTTGAGACTCTACCACCGTAGAGTCTTTCCCCTTCGATTCAGTATTTAGCATCACCATGCTAAACACTGAATCGAAAGGGCGTATAATAATGTGCAATTTCTGAGAAGTAATTAATGACGGAATCGCGGTAAACAACGTAATTTGTATCTTTTTTGTGTAATGGAGTGGCGTTGGTAATTAGTGGGTACTATGGTAACATCAGATGATTTGTTATGATTTTATTAAGGCATGGTTGTTGTTTTTTTTTAATACGAAAGAGTGAACTAAATAGTAGTGATGTGAGCTTTACAACAATTTTTCTATTTGTATATTAAAGTTGTTTTTTTTTTCTAGCAGCAAAATGGCAAACATAAAAAGCACTCAAACATGTTCATTCGATATGTTTTGTAAAAAGTATTTAAAACGCAAAATATCATTGAAAGCGTAGCTTTTAACTGTTTGGAAGTAAACTGAAACTTTTTCTTCATTTTCAACCTCCTGGCTTTTTGCTTATCAAGATGTATTATGCTTCAATTTCCGACTTACACCTTCGTATCATTTTGAGAATCTTATTTAGCTAGTAAGTCCAAAATAAATCTAAGGCGATAAGATATGAAACCTCTGGCGTTAGTAGTATTTGAAATTTTTAATTTTCTTGTTTGTTTGCGTGCCCGTCGTGTATGTAGGTCTAAGGTATGTTAATCAATACTATCAATATTAAGACGATTAATTAATTAGCATAGCACTTGTATATCTGACAATTGACGCCTAAATTAATAAGCAGGCGGGTAGGAATTTCATTATAGAATTAATCAATTAACAGCCACCTATTCGATTTCGATACAAAAATAGAAAAGAATTTTCTGATATCACAAACAGATTTGTCGTAGGCGTTTTTTGTAGGAAGTGCTTATAAATGAGTCCATATCTTAAGTGCTTTTTGGCTCTTAAGATATGAACATTTTTGGTTAAGAGGTACGATTTATATTTTATTGTACAGACGCCAGCACATGAAGCTACCCGAAACTGTCAAATTTTCCCAATCAACCTTGAACCTCATGTCTTTAACAATAAAGTTGAAAATCTATTAAAGAAATTTGACAGATTGTTGTAGCTTGATGTGCTGGCGTCTGTACCTTTTATTGGAAAATACCACCTGCTAAATATTTATTATCACCCATTTATTTATTTATTTAAAAATTTTTACAACCCCAAAAGTAGGTACAATGCCAACTTAATGCCTAAGGCATTCTGTACCAGTCAATTATGGGTGGCAGGC
Organism: Tholera decimalis; assembly: GCA_943138885.2. Classification (NCBI taxonomy): domain Eukaryota; kingdom Metazoa; phylum Arthropoda; class Insecta; order Lepidoptera; family Noctuidae; genus Tholera; species Tholera decimalis. The sequence continues at coordinate 32,278,600 of OW964556.2, read as the reverse complement.
ATGGCAGGCTATTCTTTACACAATATTAGATCTGTGTCAATATAAAATTTGAGTAATAAATAAATACGTAATATGAACTTATAATTGAACTTACTAGTCATCATTTAACAAAATATTGCATAACAATAATAATAATTACATATAACATAAAAAATAAAATTATCAGATTAAAATTTATTAGGTTGAAATTAACTTTGGGAGTGCGGTGCGTCTCTACAGTTGATAGCTGTTAAATTGGACAACAAACGAGTTAAAAGCGACGAAATCGCGACGCGGGTAACATTTTATAAGCGACAGTCAGTGAAGCAAGGTTAGCTAGAGCCCACGAACTCAGTCACCTACAGGTGTCATAACTGCAGCTACTGAATTTCAGATCCAAATTTCACATATCAAATAAAATATGTGGTTTTTGAAAATATTTGTGGCTCATTTTCCTAAATTAAATTTTTAAATAACAAAAATCCTGATTTAGCTTCGTTATTTTATTTATTTAACCGACCAGTTTTCAGGAAAAAAGTCATATTACTAAAATTGCCAATCACTAAATCTTTGGTTTTGGATAAAATTATTGTAGTTCGAGATATTTTGCAACTAATTTAAATATTGAAATGAAACAGTATTTCAGCTGAGTAAATCTGTTGTCAATAAAATATTATGTGTTTTTTGTTTATTTGTACTATACATTATTAGTCATAAAAATGCTCCAGCCAAAATACCGCTCGCCAGATAAATCTGACAAATTTGCGTACTCTGAAACTTGAACAGATGGATGCAATGCCGCACTTATTTTGTTTCGTGAGCCAAATGCGTGCCACGTTTATTTTTAGGTCATTTCTGTTTTATTTTCCAAGCAATAATAATTTTTAATATTTATTCTGACGGCACGCTAATTTTCTACGCACCATAACAAAACAATACAAATAGATCTATGAATTTCAGTTCTCTACAAAATTGCCCACCGACTAATTTAAGAAAAAAGTAGGTAAACTTGAACCGTTCACAGCTAATATCACCGTTACATGCGATTCCACAATTTTATTTCTAGCTATTAGTGTAGCGACTCTTATCTTATCGCAATATTTAGGCATAAAAACAAAATATTGGGGTTGTTGTGAGTCAATTTGGATCCGCTTGCGCGAAGCATAATAGCCGGCCGAAGATTTGTATTATGAGTGTCTGGATGAATATAACAGGTCGATTGATCTGTTTGTTGTTTTTAGTGAGGGCCGAGAGGAGGGAGCGACACGACGGCGCCGCCCCGGTAGGAACCACTTGCGGCTGGGGCAATGTGCATCCGACGCGGTGCACTCTTCAACTTTACCAAACTTTGTTCCCGAAATAAACTTTTTACAATGGAACACTGAAACCGGTCACTGTAGCACGGAACTAACTGTCGGTACTAACCCTGAACGTTGTGCAGGTGGGTTCCGTCTCGAAAAAAGGCTGCGGGAGCACTGTCGCGTGGATGGGAAGCACTGAGTTGAGCACTTTGGACATGTAACGTGGAGCGGGAGAGTGGAACACGCGAGAGTCGCGCGGCGCGGGCCGGCGTGAGAGAGAGCGCGGGGACGGACGCAGCGACGAGCGTGAGCGACGGAGCCGCTGGGAGTGTGGCCGGCGGCGCGCTCCGCTCGGGGGCAGGTTCGCGCACGCGTCGCCCGCCCAGCGCCGCCCCCCGCCCCCCGCATCGACCGACCACCCCCACCAGACGCCCGACACACTGTTTTTCTCTCCGACCGGGGGACGCACCTGATTTTTTCCGTGATATTTTTTCCTCTTCGCGACGCGATCCGTTCGCTTTCATTACGGTTTCGAGTTTGATTTATCACCGCGGCGGCTCTGAAATATTCTTATGGAAATTGGTGTTGAACGCTCACCTACTAATTAGCATCGATTGATTGTAATAAATGAACCCCGCTTAAATGCATTCCACCTCTATATCACCTAATAAAATCAGAGCCCTGCGATTTATTGACCAAGATAATATGAACTTAATATTTATTTCGTAAGAAAGTTCATGTAATTCCTCTCATTGAAAATAGAAATCATCTGTTTTGTTTGGCTTGGAACTTGTTAAAAAGTAAACAATTTACATTTATATCAGCATGACTATTGAAACTATAAAAATATTTCATTTTCCATAAATTCATGAAAATATTTCAATATTTCAGTATTATACAAGGGCAACTAAGAAGCAAGCCTGGTGCGTAGCTCGGCGCGTAGCCTGGCGCGTAGCACGTGTCTACGGCGTAGCAAATCGGATGCAGGGTCTACGGCGCGCCCAGCGATTAGTATTCGTCGACCACTCGTGTCCTGCATAACCTCAAGAACTTAACATATTTGGCCGCGATTCAAATTTAATGTTTTCATATTTGTGTCATAACTTTCGGTAAAGGGGAAAACAAAAATTACCCCTGCGAAGGAAGGGAGTTATTTGTAAACGGCTGACGTCTCGGCATTTTTGTACAAAGTGCGGGCCACCCTTGTTCCATTTTGAAATTGTTTAGGTGGTCGGTATGCGATTTTGTTTTGTAGTTTAGATGAGGTTTACTATCGTGATCAGAAAGCGAGATTGTGGTGGTGTGCATCCATCATATGCGTTGCAATAAAAGTTGTAAGACACTGACGAATGTAATATGGAGTAGAGAGTTGAGAAACATAAAACTTGGTCTTTGTAACATTGTATTATTTTACAATAACTTGGAGCACTTGAGCTATTCAGAACACGGTATAAAGCAATATCTGGTACAAATATGTCACGTACAATGTGTTGTATTTGTTTGAAATCATTTATTATGACGACTACTAAGGAATGGAATTTGTTGCCGTTTCTTCTGTTCTAGTTATTTTATAATTCTCTTCTCTTGGTTATGGCAAATAATGTCACTTTTTTTAGGTTCTAGATGAGTTTTTTATGACGTTAATTTCTTAAAACTTGTAATGTTCATTCATTAATTCTCTAATATTTTAGCAAATTAGTTCTTTTAAAATTTGTAGGTTTAAATATATGAAATTTTAATGATTAGGTTTTGATGCCTGAATTAAAAAAAAAAAGTATTTTAAACGTAGTATTACAAATGTGTCATATTACTATATAGTACTCCAGTGAGTTGGCGAGCTTCCTTGCCAGATTGCTGCCTTGTGTAAATTTAGCGCGTGGAGGTGCTAAGCCGGTGTGAAACTCCGCTGCCGTGGTAAATCGCGGCACAGCGGACAGAGCTCCAGCGCAATCCCACGGCGGCATGGAAAGAGCGGATGTCGCAACCGAGGGCCGGGCACGCCGGAATTGCGGCGGTAAGTCTCCTCTTTGAGGAGTGGCGTGAGAAACGCCACGGCGTCCTCACCTTCTGCCTGACGCAGGTGCTAACCGAAAATGGCTGTTTCGGGAGGTACCAGTTTCGGAAACAGTGGGAGGACACGGCAGGGTGTCATCATTGTAGCACACGGTTGAGGTGAGCTCTGCTTGGGAGGAGCACCACCTTGTCCTCGTGGAGGCGATCGGCGGCGGTGACCTCTCGCGCCCGGCCCTGGTTCAGACCATGGTGCGGAGCGAGAGGGAATGGGATGCAGTCATCTCCTTCTGCGAAGCAGTCATGCTAGCAAAGGAGGAGGCCAAATGCGCGAGGGAGAGACATCTTCCTCATGCCCCAGCCGCCGCGGGAGATCCCCCAGGCGTCGGGGATCGCGTGCAGATCTCCGGCCACCGTAGACGCGGGCTTACGGACGGCGGGCAGGAGTAGCTCACCGTTCGATAAGGACCAGGCCCGGGTCGGCAGCGCGTTGTGTTCCACGCGTGCCTCAAAGAGCTGTCAGCAATAGTGACGGGGTCCTATAGGGTCATTGCCTGCTGGGGTTGCGGGAATGTTCTAACGAGATACCGTGGCCCTGGAACTTTTTTTGACGTGACTACGTCTTATAATTCGATGAAGCTGGCTGCACGCACAAAAATACATGAGTCATGTGGCGTTACCTCGCTCTGAGGCGTTCCATTTAAGGCTTGAAGTGCAAGCGAGAGCGCGGAACGAGCGACAAAGAGGCACAATCGGCCTCCGCGTTCGGCAGCGTTCGACATCTGTCTCTCTCCTACTTGAGTGAGTGACGTTGTCACGTTCAACTATCGTCAGTAAACCGACTTTACAGACAACCAATTTTTTTTTTATTGATAATAGGTTCGTGTTTGACCACCATCTAACCTAATGGTAAATGATGATGTGGTCGAAGATGGAGCACGCTTACCTAAAAATAACCTATTCACTCTTGACTTAAAGACCCGTAGGTTATAGCTATCGGGAAACACAGACTCCGGCAGGGAATTCCACTCCTTAGCCGTACGCACAATAAATGTATTCCCAAAACGTTTAGTGCGCATAGGTGGGATGTCCACCATGTAACGATAGCGTATCGCCGTTTATCTTGTAGTCCAATGATGGAAAGGGCTTGGCGGAATTAGATTGTGTGTAATTCCATCGCACACTCCCCGAAATGTAACCGATAGAATACCGATAGACTAGCTACTCGTCGTCGATGTTCAAGGCTCTGGAGCTTTGACTCGACCAGTGTATCGTTGCCAATGAGTCTTTTGGCCCGTTTCTCAATAGACTCAAGCGCGTTCAGCTGGTACTTGCAGATCCATCTCAAAGATGAGAGCAGTACTCCATACACGACCGAACCTGGGCTTGATAGAGATTGAGCAACTGTTCGGGTGTGAAGTACCGTCTCACCTTTGCTAGGATTCCCAACTTTTTTGATGCTAATTGAGCCTTAGCCTCGATATACGGTCCAAAATTAAGCGTAGAAGTTAGTGTTACCCCCAGAAGCTCGACACGTTCGGTTATCGGCACGTTTACATCTCGAAAAGTGGGAGTCGGTTCGAATTGACTCCTTTTTGCGGAGAAGAGACACGCCTGGGTCTTAGCTGCATTCAACTTGACCAAGTTGGCATCGCACCATTTGGAGACAGCCTTCAAGGACAAGTTCAAGCGCCCAACCATGTCTTCACGGAGAGACTGGATCTGTGACCCACCAGCACGCGTGCTTGACACATATTTCTCAGCAACTGTGCTTTTGTCGGCATACCCAATGGTACCGGGCATAAGCAGATCATTAATGTGCAGCAAGAATAAAGTTGCTGAGAGAAACGACCTCTGAGGGACCCCGCCATTAATTGCCAATTGGCCAGATGAGCAGCCATCAATTACCACTCGAATGGAACGATCTCTCAGGAAGTCTTCAATCTAAACGCCAACTTTGCGTTTGGATTGAAGACTTCCTGAGATGTGGGTAAACCGAAAGAAGGATGCTTAGCAATAAGGCTATCGTGCCAGACCCTGTCAAAGGCCTTAGAGATGTCAAGGGAAACAGTAAGTGCTTCCCCGTGCTTCTCGATGGCCTCACTCTAGATAATTATGAATAGCATACGCTAAAAGATCCCCAATAGATCGGTTTTTACGGAAGCCGTATTGTCGGTCACAGAGGATATCGTGAACTTAAGGGCAGCTGAAGGAACAGGGTGGGTTTTTAGTCAGGAGAAGTCTGACACTCCCTTCCGCTCCACCCAGCGCGGGAAAAGTCATTCGATGATTTTCCCACCCAGAGAAAAAAAAGGGATCTTATATGAAGACTGATATAGATAGCCTTCAACATATTATGATCGCCTCAGTCAAAATCAAATCCGCAAACCTTCGTGTGTTAAGTCAAGATACTCAATTTGTTTCTCTTCTTCAGTTCTTTGATATTAACGTTTGAGAATAAAAGCCTTGATTACCAAAGTTTAAGTCCCATATAATCTATATGTAAATGAATGTCCTTTAAAAACCTATAAAAATTACCGACAGCCATTCTAAATTCACTCTAACTAGTATCAACAAATTGGTAGCACTTTTCTATTTTACTGTTGTGTCAACTCGACCTAAAACACACGTCAAAGCGGTAACTCGATGGCGTTCATTAAAAAATATGTTCCACAAACAGTTTTTACAATGTACAACATGCTTTTCAACGGTTGAAATTAAAAGTAATCGCGGGCGCGCCACGGAAGCAGAGATATGAAAAATAATAGCTATGTCTACCTGGGCAGCCGGATATGCGGGCCCGATTAAAGGTACATGGCTTAAATCTAAATGCCTCCATTTTTGTATTTTTTTGGGGATGAATTTTCTCTTTTTTAAATTTTAAGTCATCATCAGCTACTGTGTGGTTCATGACTGCTTAAATGTTTTTCGTGAGGTATTATGATTTTATAGACAACGTGAGATTTTATAGAGTATGCGGTCGTCTTGTCAATAAAATCCGCAAAATAATAAGTCTATCCTTCAAGTATTTAATACAAAAACTAGGATGACCTCCGATTATCTGTGAAGGTTGTTAGAATTTTTGCTCACACAGGACCAAAGAAAGGATCCAACCTCGATAAGAGGATGGTTGGGCAAAAGGCCGAGAAGACATATCCCTTTTGGTTTTGGTTAACTGTCGAAATTCGTACAGTTTTGGATGCTAAACGCATGCTATTCATGGGCAAGATAGGAACAGATGAAAGAAGGTTACTAAAGCATGACTTACACAGGGAGGTCACGACCCTCAGTAACGGAGAACACGATACGAGAAGGAGACAACAAGTTGGAATTAAGATTTACATGCTGACCATTGCTGGGCAAGAATCAAAAAAGGTCTCCCACATTTTGACAGTCTCCCCAGAGAGATGCTTTGACTGGCAATGCACGGAAAACACCAAACCGGCCTTCTTAGAGGATCTGGGGTTTCCTTCCAAGTGCTGATGTTGACCGTCGGGATTACTGAAATACAAATCCTATAATCCTTAGTCTTATCCCCAAAGACCAAGCGTGTGCTTTTGAAGATTCCCCCCGATAACAGAAAAAACCTTTGTAGAGGTCAGACTGGTAGACTTAAACACTAGAACTCAGTTAAATCTGATTGGACTGAAAGTCGACCCCAATGTGGTTAGGAAAAGGCTTAAGTAGCTTTTGATGATGACCTGCTGTACCATTTTATTTATGCAAAAATTATCATTTATGTAAAAATACTTCAGATATCATGTTACTAATATTGACCTGCAGAAAAGGTTAGCTTGATGAGGAATTGAAATCTGATGTAGAAATTAGTTATATGTTAAAAATGATTTTCTTTACATCACTTTATTTAATTCCCTCTTTCTCGTAAGATTTTCACTTTATCCACCTCACTTTTATACCGGATTAGTGGTTGTACCATATTATTAAGAAGAGGCTGACCATCACCCTAACATAATTTATACTGCACATCACTAATATTCATATTAACCCCTCTAATTTATTAAATATGTCTGTAGTATACCTTGTGCATTTGGCTGAAATGGCAGATTTGAAAAAAGGGTGAATAATAAAATGTGTTAGACAACTAAACTTGATCTTGTTAGGTAGAGGAAATCCGCAATAATCTTTAATCTGTATTAAATGATGAGATCATTGCACTTTCAGGCTGTATAAAGTATATTTTTTACAATCAATAAGCAGATTCACCAAGGCAGAACTCAAAAAGCGAATTGAAAATTATAATCCACAAAAGTTAGACACATCAAAAGATTCAGACAAAAAAGAATACCGAATCCTATCTAATGTTCCATCGTTGAAATAATTCCGTGGTTGTATCTTATTTATCTAAATATATGGCTATTGCAATGGGGATATGAAAAATAATAGGTTTCCCTACCTGAGATTGGGGTGGGATTGAAGGGACCAATTATAGGCATGGCTTTAATCTATGCTGTGTTGTTATATGAATATTAAAAGTCAGTTTGAATATACGGAATCGTTACGCTTGTGTGTCAAAGGGTTTAGTTCGGGTTGAGTGTTTTATAGCCATAAAGCTTAGAGAAGTATCAATTTGGTTTGTTCTTCATGGTATACTGGTGTCAATAAATTATTAGAGGTTTTTGGGTAGTTTGAAAATGACAGTGAAGGTTTAGGTTCAATATTTTGTACTCAGACAAAAAAAAAACATGTCCATTTAAGATATTGTACTAAACTATGTGGTGTATGTATTCCACACTAGTTATTGCCCGAAACTTCTTGTGCGTGAATTTTTTGTGTGGAAATTTGATTTTCTAGATAAAAGATAGTTACATTTTTCTAAAATCGGTTCAGTGGTTAAGTCGTGAAAGTATAACAAACAGACAGAAACATTTTCGCATATCAAATAATAAATTATATTGAAATACATACCAAATACCACAAGAGCTGAGCTTGGCTTACAGAAAACCTGGATGTTGATTGTGTTCAGGTTCACAATCAATACCCTCAGATTGCACCATGAAATATTGACGGGAAATGTATAAAAAACAGCGTCAAGTCGTGTAACATCAGTAAAAGGCTCCTTTTGTCTGGTAGCGTGATTAATTGTATGGTGCGCAGCATGATAGCGACGCTATGCATTGCGTGACAGTAGCACTGCCACTCAGAAACACTGAATGATTAGCTGGGTTATTGTAGGATAGAAGTAGAAGGTATGTTTTAATTGGATTATTTCTGACTAGTACTTGGACTGCGACTTCGTTTACGTGGATTTCTTTATATCCCATAGCAGATTCATAGCCTACAGAACTTAACAATAATGTAATTTACTACCAAAGAATGATTTTTTTGAATTAGGTCATTAGTTCCGAAGATTACCCCTACATACAAACTAACAACCATACATATTCATAAACAAATTTTACCTCTTTATAATATTAGTTAAAATGGATAAGTGCTGTTGTTTAGTTTTCATATCTCTGTCTAGTAAAAATATACCTACCTCAATTTAAGTGTGTTTAATAAACTGTGGTTAATAATTTGTGGAGCTCATGGCTAGATTATAAAAGCCACACATATTCAAGGATAAATAGTGCTTGTCTTAACATAGTTAGATTCCACTATGCCTCAGAAAGCGGGAGTGATATGAAAATTCGAATGACGTTATTACGACGCACGCTATTTCGAAACAAATTAAGAGTGGTACGCCAGTTCGAAAACACATTAAGTCGAAAATCGCTATATCGAATGACGTTGTCGCGAACACGCTGATTCGAAAAACTGTTTGAATGGTAGGCTACTACGAAAGTCTTGGCGTTGAAATTCATTGTTTCGAATAGCAAATTCCAATCTCAATTTGTCTGGGGTTCGAACTCGTGACCCTGATAAAGCCTTATCAAAACGGGAAGCATGCTAGGGATACATAGCGAAATCATAATAAGAACTAATATTAATCATTTATACTTAGTAGTAGTATAGACAACTAGCTCAGTGTCAGTTTTCATCATCGTAGCGTAGGTAGTTCTTGGTAATCACTGGGTCACGAATTCGATCCCCAGACTAATTCAGATTGGAATGTGCTATTCGCAACAGTGGATTTTAATGCCAACACTTTCTTACTAAAGTACCATTCAAACATTTTTTCGAATCAGCGTGTTCGCGACAACGTCATTCGTTATAGAGGTTTTCGACTTAATGTGTTTTCGAACTGGTGTACCACTCTTAATTTTTTTCGAAATAGCGTGTGTCGGAATAACGTCATTCGAATCTTCATATCACTCCCTCGAAAAGCATGTAAAGCTGTTGGTTCCACCTTTCATTTGTATATCTTTGACAGTTGTTACAAGTTGGCCGGTAACTACCCACTGTGGAGGTTAGAGAGACAGTCTGAATTTACTAGTACTTGGCTGTTTCCGATTAGAATGAAAGCGAACCCCAAAGTAGTTGGCAAAAGGCTAAATTGATGACGAATAAACCGGATTTATCGAGTTTAAACTGATCAAAAATATGACGGGTAATACGATATTTTTAACTGATTTTTGCAGAGCATTTTTCACTATCACTCCGCCTGCACCTACGTCGAACGAATAAATAAATTTAATGAATGAATGTAGAATGAATAAATTTTAGCCTATAGTACTCGCCAATAATTCACCTAACTACCAATGAAAAAATTGTTAGAATTGTATCATTAGTTCCGGAGATTACCCCCTACACACAAACAAATTTTAGCTATTTATAATATTAGTAAAATTTATAGTGTGGACATGGGATTATGTTTGTGTGTTTGACTATTAAACTCATAAAATATTAAAATAGCCAATCTTTCCTGGTTAAATAAGTTACAAGCTATTATTAATGTACGGCGCACAACGTGACAGCCCCACAGTTATGTGTATGTTAGTAGCTCTGTTGCTTAAAAACTCTCAATGATAAGCCGGGTTATCAAAAGAAAGACATAGACATTGAAACGTAACAGTTTCAGTTGAAACATTTTAGACGAATACCTGCTATATCATTCTACCATACCAGTATCCTACCATACCAAATAACTCGTGACTAAATAATAACAGCGACACGGGTCCATCTTTAAGGTTAAGCAACGCTTTCCAAGGTCAGTCTTTGGATGGACGTGGCTTCTGACTATCTGTAGATAGTCAGAAGCCAGAAAATCGAACACTGCTGTACTGGTCTAACCAATGGGCAACGTGTTACCCAACTACTGTGGAAGTCAGATAGGCAGTCACTTCATATAAACGACAATTTTTTTTTTTTTTAATGTGTTAAAATTATCAAATAAGTCCTCCCACCCCGGGCAGGGTGGGAGGGACTGTCAGACTTTTACTGACTAAAATCCACGGTGTTCCTTCAATAACCCTTTACGTACCGGGGTCACGGTAATGGGATAAGTCCCACGACCCCGGCAGGCTTCGGCTCTCTGCAGAGGGGGCCTCGTCATGTTGCTGACGCTCTTTGAGGCGCGCGTGGAACACAACGCGCCGTCGACCCGGGCATGGTCCATGGTCGGACAGCGAGTTGCCCTTTACTCGCTGTCCGCATGCCCGCGCCTACGGTGGCCGGAGATCGACGGCCGACGTCCGACGCCGTGGGCGTCTACCACTGCGGCTGCGCCCATATAAACGACTTGGGATATTATAAGAAGCGAAACGGGAAAGTCATGCAACCGAAATAGTGATTTATAGCCTTGCTATTATTATTATTATTTAATTTATTTTTTTAGGCAAACCAACTAAATGCACACAAAGACATTTAACATACGATTAAGTTTAGATTCGTTAGTATTGCATGCATCTAAATTAAAGGTTAACACAGCATTTAATATTTATCTTAGTACAATTAAAACATACATAAAGTTGATAATGTTGATTTGATTAATGATACATTAAATTCGCAAGTCGCCACAGAATTTAAAAAAAATTTTTGCTGACATTCCCGTTTCGACAACCAAATTTCTGAAATCATCGCCCATTGCGGCAGCAACATTGTCTAAAAAAAATGTTCCAATTTGTAATTTTGAATTTAAATTCCAGTATGTCCTATGTTGTTATATCATCAAAGCTTTTAATTCTTTGTACGTTAAAAAACCTGCAGATCTGTGGGTAAATCGTGATTTAAATCAGGTAGTACATCAGACCCTACTACTAATTACAGACCTATTTCAGTACTACCTACTTTTAGTAAAACTTTTGAAAAAAATATTTTAATTCAGATGCAAACATATTTTAATAAACACAAATTGCTACACAATAAACAGTTTGGTTTCACAAAGGGTCGTTCAACAACTGATGCTGGTGTTAAACTTTTGGGACACATTTATAACGCATGGGAAGATAAATGCGATGCGTTGGGCATTTTTTGCGATTTGTCTAAGGCATTTGATTGTGTTCCCCATGAGACATTAATCAGGAAACTCTACTACTACGGAATCCGGGACGCCTCTCTGAATCTTCTGACCTCATACTTGAGTGAAAGGATTCAGAGAGTCGATGTGAACGATAAAAGATCTTCGGGATCTCTGGTTAAGATGGGGGTCCCCCAAGGCTCAATCTTCGGTCCCTTTTTATTTCTTATTTATACAACGTGTAATTTAAATGGTATATACATACCAAGTGCACGGCTTCTTTGCGGGGCGAGAGGGAGTGGGAAGTGGTCGCCTCCTTCTGCGAAGTAGTCATGCTTCCAAAGGAGGAGGCGGGCCGCGTGAGGGAGAGGATGGCGTTCTCCCTCCAGCCCAGCCGCAGTGGTAGACGCCCACGGCGTCGGACGTCGGCCGACGATCTCCGGCCACCGTAGGCGCGGGCATGCGGACAGCGAGTAAAGGGCAACTCGCTGTCCGACCATGGACCATGCCCGGGTCGACGGCGCGTTGTGTTCCACGCGCGCCTCAAAGAGCGTCAGCAACATGACGAGGGCCGAAGCCTGCCGGGGTCGTGGGACTTATCCCATTACCGTGACCCCGGTACGTAAAGGGTTATTGAAGGAACACCGTGGATTTTAGTCAATAAAAGTCTGACAGTCCCTCCCACCCTGCCTGGGGTGGGAGGACTTATTTGATAATTTTACCACATTAAAAAAAAAAAGTGCACGGCTTCTTTGGATGATAACAAACGATATGACAAGGGTTTGGTAATCCTATGAATTCATGTGTGGAACTAATTAGAAATTTCAATACATTGATACCAGAGACTGAATTTTTCAAATTAAGAAAATTTACGAGAATTATCGTGTTATAGGCAAGTGACGTAGAAAGTTATTGACCCTCGTAGTGCTGTGACACGTTTGTTATGATTGATATTCAAGAAACATATGAAACCGATAATTTCGTATCAATTCTTTGAGTCACTTATTTTGTGCTGAAACTGGGCATAGAGTCTCCATATCAGATGTTGTCTGCAGCCCTTTTGGATTGATATGGGGTTTCCGTTACACGTTGTATAAATGATTTGCCGTACCTGATAAAAAATCATGATACAGTGTTGTTTTCTGACGATATTTCTCTTTTATTTAAAATCAAACGTCAGCAGCAGGTTACTGATGAAGTAAACAGAGCAACTGTAGTTAGCTGGTTTAATATTAATAATCTTCTTCTTAATGAGAAAATAACCAAATGCATAAAATTTACATTACCTCATGTTAAACAAGTGTATCAATTAACGGTGAAAGATTGAAATCCGAAGATACCACAGTATTCTTGGGTATAACTTTGGATGCGAAGCTGCAGATAAGTTGCCAAAAAAGCTTAGTTCTGCAGCATATGCCGTAAGAAAATTTCGTGGCTTCACTGATGTGGAAACAGCACGCTTAGTCAACTTCAGTTACTTTCACAGTGTGATATCATACGGAATTTATCTTTAGGGAAATGCCGCCGATATTAACACAATATTTGTACAACTAAAAAGGCCTATTCGTGCTATTTATAAATTAAGTCCTAAACACTCCTTAAGAGACAAATTTAAAGAGATTAATATTATGACTGTGCCATCTCAGAGTTACGAAAATGGTTTGTATGCACACAAAAATATTAATCTGTTTAAAAAATACAGTGATATTCATAAATACAAGGAACAAAGATAATTAAAAACAAGGCTAAAAAAAATAGGTGGTCCGTTTAGATGCCAATTTATACGTCCTTATAATAAAATTCCTAGCCACATTCAAGAACTAAGCATTAATAAATTCAAATTATTTATAAAACGTAAGCTATGTCAGAAAGCTTTTTACACAGTCAAAGATTATATTGAGGACAAAAAGGCTCGGGAGCTGCTCCAATGATATACCTACTTATTGCTGAGTTATTATTGCTGCTTTTTAATATACTTTGTTAAGTTAATGATTGAATTTCTAAAGTATTGTATATTCTTTTTATTTCATTATTTTTTTTATCTTTGTTTTTTGATCTTTTATATTTTTGTTATTGTGAATGTGAGGAATATGTAGGTTATTATTTATTTTTATGCTATTTTCATTGTAATTTATAGCTGATGTCTGGCAGTTTGAGGATTTGTGTGGCCTACCCAAATGTCCTTACTTTTTTAAGTTGAGCTACACGATAATTGACAAATGCTTGCACTGTCTGGACAGGTCCGCTCAAATCTGCGTGCTTTTTCCTTGAAAGATATTGACATGAACCTTCATGCTTCTCATATGGTTTGACAAATACGAATTGTATGGACTTTGAAATAGACGTTGACCTCTGAGTTTGTTTCGGTGTTTCTTCTCAGAGTACTCAGTTAGGAAACACCGGCCTCATCTAACTTAACTTAAAACACAAAAAAATACTATTAGAAATAAAGAGTGTCTAGGATTCTTTAAGAAGTCTTTGTTTAGGTTTCTTTTGGATAGATGTTACTATTCCATCACGGAGTTTATTAATGACAAACAGATGTATGAGGATCTTCCTAATTATATAACCCTTTAATGTTATTTTTGTCTATTTATTTATGTGATTGTAGTCAAAATTATAATGAAATAATATATAACTATTACTTTATTGACATACGTATATTAAATTGAATTTAATCATTTTTGACAAAGTTCCTAAATTGTATTGTTTTATTTTTAACTGACTTCTAAAAAAGGAGCAGGTTCTCAATTCGAATGCTTGTATTTTTTTATGTTTGTCCGCGCATATCTCCGTCGTTTGCCAACGGATTTAAAATATTCTTATCTTGTTAGAAAGGGTATACTTTCCAAATAGTCCCATGAAAATTTTATCGAAATCGGACAAGCCGTTTCTGAAAAATCAACAAAAGTCTAAAAAAATATTTACGTTGATGATCCTTTCGTTTACTCTGCATTGCGTTTTTTGTTCGCGCATAACTCCGTCATTTACGAACCGATTTGGAAAATTCACTGACCCACTAAAAAGCACGAAAATAAAAACATTTTTGCAAAAAATAAAACCGACTTCCATATCAAAACACTACAAAGCCAAAAATAATTTTAATTTCGGAAGGCGGTGTGAAAAAAAAAGAAAATACACAACCAATAACACCGACTACCGAAATTAAAATTATTTTTGGCTTTGTAGTGTTTTGATATGGAAGTCGGTTTTATTTTTTTGCAAATAAGTTTTTATTGTATGACTTGATTTTGTACGCCATATACAGTATGTTAACTACCAGAGAGCGTTTCCGTTAACCCGCAATAGTGTAGCATCCATACATACTAAAAAAATATTACCATTCGAAAGCAAAATGTTTTTATTTTTTTTTTAATATTGAAATATTCACGAAAAATATTAAATTGATACTTAAAAAAAACACTCTGTACACGCGTACTTGAAGGACGGCAATGTCGCAATTTATTTATTAATACGTACGCGTGTACAGATAAAATAAATGATTGATTGATTGATGTGTAAAAGTTTTATTTATAACCGATTTATTAAATGAATATTTCATTTCATTTCAAAACACTAGATTTCAGCTGCATTCGGTTAGGCTGGAAGTCAATCTCAACATAGTTGGTAAAAGGCTAAGTAGCTGATGATGATGACATTTTATTTTTACCAAAATTATAAGTTATTAAGTTATACTATTGGATGTTGCTTTGATATATATCTGTTGTGTTAGTTACACTATTTATAACTCAAGAACTGCAGAACCGATTTAGCTGAAAATTGGTAGGGAGGCAGCTTAGAACTAGAAGACGGACATAGAATATTTTTTATCTTGGAATCCCGCTATGAGTAGAGCAAAAGGGAGTGTCAGACTTCTACTGACTAAAAACCCATCCTGCTTCTTCATATGCCCTTACGGTCCGGGATGGCGGTATCTCGTTAGAATGTTCCCGCAACCCCGGCAGAGCTTTACACCAGGTCTACAACCTTTTGTTTTATTTTCCGGACCGATGAGTGAAAAAATCGGCCCCCTTGCAAAATATTACCGTCGCAAGAAGATGCAAATATTAAAATATTTCATTTTGAAAACTGATCGCGTAATACAGATACGGAAAGTTACACGTTTTTCAATATTATTTGCTTATATCTTGGAGCACCTATCTTGAAGTTGTTGCGAACTTAATATATTCCCAAGATACTTTCTCCGTTAAACATCTTCAAACTTTATATCGCTACACTTTGCTACATATTTTTGGTATCTCACAATTTAATAAACATATTTTCTAAAAAACCTTGGAGGTTAAGTGTTTTCTGTTTTGTTATAATTTATGGAAGTAGCTGAAAGTTTGTTAATATAATTTTAATATTATAAGTAATTACTAAAAATATAAGTTGATATATTTATAGAAAAATTAAAGAAAAATGTTTAGTAACAAAACAAGGCTTGTATTTTATTGGTCAAACAATAAAGTCTTACATTATCAAAATAAACCGCAATTGCGATTCATAACTGTCTGAAATTCTGTATGTGCCAGAAATCAACTCAAACTATAGAAATGACTTATATTTACATATAAGACATCTCAAATATCAGTATCGAAATAACTAAACACTAAAACAATTAAATTAAACCCACACATACAACACGAGTTAAACTTGTACGGTAGATTGAGAGCATTCGTTAACAGTTAAATCAAACGCCTGGTTTGGAAGTGATACTAAGTTAAGACGGCGAACGGCGGGACTTTCCTAAACGTCTAGAGCACCAGTTGGCCACAGTTAGTTTTGAAACGTAAAGATGCACAATTTGCTGCAGTCATCGTTAGCTTGACTTCCAGTTTGTTTATACCATGGGGAATTATAGCTTAGTATCAAGAATTTCATTGTCATAAATTTGGCGTTTTGACCTGTTAACTAAAAAATGTGACCTGTTTAGGGTCCCATAGTCGAATGACAAAAAACCGGTCAAGTGCGTGTCAGGCCACGCGCAGTGTAGGGTTCTGTAGTTTTTATAACAGCCAAGGCGTGTCGTATTCGCTGACTGATCGTTTCGTACCATGCTCTAACTAAAAGCCAAACATGACTACCTAACTAATTTGACTTCCTATACAAATCCTCACCTGATCCGACAATTTTGCACGAAAAGTTTTAATATTTTTTAGAGATTTGTATAAAACTTGTCATAGCCGGTGTTTTGAATTTAAATACGGACACAGAGCTACACTACTCAATCGTCACAAGAAGCTAGCACGATAAAACTGGCGCTTAGCGCCATCTATCGACATTTCTGTAGAGTTGTTCGAAATTTTCGAGTCAAATACAATTGGTCGACTATTACTCGTAAACTTGTAAAGCCCACTTATGTGTGATAGTTTTCCTTTAAATTTCGTTATATATAGGTATTACTGCCGTGACATTTGAATTTCTAACTACAACCGTTTAATTGATAGAGTGGGGGGACACTTGACTCTAACGAAAATTGGTACTTTAAAGCTTGATAAGTCACCAACGGTTTACTTAATCAAAAAACGGTCTTACCAAACCCCTAATATTTTTGAAAGACCTATCCATCAATATTCCATACTATGGAAAGAACGAAAAAAAATAATTATCATCCCACTTTACATGTATGGGAGGTACCCTAAATAATTGTTTTTTTCAAAATTTTATTTTACCACTTGTTGGCGTCATTAACGTGTATACTCATGCCAAAGTACAACTTTCTAGTACCAATAGTTTTTGAGCTAAACCGCGGACAGACGGACAGACAGACGGACATGGCGAAACTATAAGGGTTCCTTGTTGACTACGGAACCCTAAAAACGGAACCCTTATAGATTCGTTTTGTCTATACCTCTATCCGTTCGTATGTCACAGTCCTTTTATTTCGAAGCTATAAGGACTACACAGTAGAAACTTGGTGGGTTGATTCTATGAAATGCTTTACGATGTTTATACAAAATTTAAAAAATGTAACTGAAACTAAAAACAATTTTGTTTCATCAAACCTATCTATCTGTACGTGTGAGGTGTCTATAGATACCTAGGTCTAAAATTACATTGAGATTCCTTAAACCATTTTTCTCAAAGTTAATGGTTTGAAAAATAGACATAATGTGTTCGTCCTGCTGTAACTTTCAAAATATTAATTTGGAAATAAAAAAGTATTATGTAGATCTCAATTAAAACTTTAAAAAAATCATTTGTACGAGATATAGTCAGTAGTTTTTTAGATAGCATTTTCAAAAACCATTGATATAACTTTGTAATTCATATGAACAAATGCTATAAAAATAAATTATTTTTCATAGCGACTATGAAACTCTTCATGGGCAAGTCGCACTTGGCCAATTTTTTGAGATCTGATTGTGTACAAGATCTTTTATTTATTTAGAATATTTTTGTCTTTGTGCACATAACTATTAAGGTGGACAGAATGCCCTAGGCATTCCGATACAGTCAACTATGGGTGGTAAAGAGATAGCGAGCTGATTATTTTCGTGATTCTTATAAAATCAACACTCTATACCATAGTAGAAATATCCCATAACATAGTATATGTGATAAAAAAAATGTTGTTGATTAAAAAAAAATATTATAAAAAACATGATTTATTGGTTTTGGACTTCTTTTGTTAGAAATTTGTTCAATTGACTCTGAACTTGTACAAGTTTCTCGTTTCACGTTTTCACGCTTGCCCAATAGTTCCCTTTGCTCACGTTTTTGGAACAAATCATGTACCACAATTATGAGTCAATTTCTTTCAGCTTTTGGTCGAAATTTTATAAGTTTTCCACCTTTACATTTCAGTTAAAAACTTTGTTAAATCCACATCAAAATACCAGACACACAAATCATACTACCCTTATAAAACAATAAACTCCCGTACTCAATCCCTAGGGTTGTCAGTGACCTTTGTGAGTCTACCAGCAAAACGGTCTGTGTGCCGTCCAGTTAAATACGTAAGAGGATGCGCAATCCCTAATTGGATCACAATCGCACTGACGTAAGGTACGCTTCGCCGCCGGTCTATAGGGACCGGTAAGAATCGACGTCTCCACCGAGCCTCCGTGTCACGCTCGGATGGTTTTGAGTGAGTACCCCTAATCAGTGCTGAAAAGTTTACCGAACGGTAAGCGTGCGTGAATACGCTCTTATTTGTTGCACTGTAGGACGTAATTGTTGAGAGTTCGATTTTCGACTAAGGATAAGGACATTTTTGCATCAAATAAAAATTCCAAGTCGAAGCAATAAAACTACTTAAAACTATTGAATCCTATAAAAAGTAACGGTATGTTGTTTATTGATATTTTCGTCTCATAATTATAGCCAGTCTTATTGTGTAGCTGTGCGAAGCAGCCAGTGAGCCATGACAATTGGATTATTGCAAATTTACTGCGACCGAAATAATTAATTGAATAAAACTCAACTAAAAAGCAGCTACAAGCGACCGTAATTAAGATCGGGCACAAATCTTAAGCCAGCTGATCGACGCGACTTCAAATACGAAATAACAACAATTAAACAAAAGTGAACAAAGTTAAATCGGAATGATTGCGCGACGATTGCGCGCCGATCGAACAAAACAGATAAAACTCTCATCAAATACAATCAGTGGTTGCCTGGACAGAGCTTAAAACTAGGCCTCTGGATCCCGCCATTTCCTCGGGGCGAATTTCATTACCACTAGCTTGTCCGGTAATCCCAAGCGGACAAGTGCCTTAATCTACCCGCTTTCGGTTCGATTCCGACTCTTAAACGCGCCACTTGCTTCATTTTTACGTATAATCCATTTTTAATTGCCTTCTCACTGTACCATTATTAAATTTTCAAAGAGAAATTAATTACGGAGATAAGTTTTGAAGGCCGTCAATGCGACAATAGATTGTATCGGTGTTAATTTGGTAAAGAAAGCCGAGTTTAGAGAACGCTGTTGTCATTAATTGACGTTATTCTTGGATTAAGGTTTTATATTAGCAAAATGATCCGACATTGTTTGACAACGAGATATAAATCTCTGTTTGATGTTTACTGTTATTAAATGCAGATAGAGCCAATTATTTCGAAGCTTTTGAAATTGATAATTGATGGGTACACTGCTGATAATCCCGACCTAATAATTATGTACATTTTCAGTCTCACAGATAAGCTACTATTAAGCTAATTTGCATTCATAACAAAGCTCAAGAAAGGTAACAATGTTTAAGAAATTATCGAAGATTTGGAATGGAATTCTCATGAATATTACTTGATGACAAACCGATAGCTTTTAAAGGTTCAGAGAGAACATTTGGAACGCAAACACACCTATAATAAAACGTGACGCGCGATCGACGCGCATCATCTCTGTCTGTCCCGGCAAATGGGCGCGGATAAATCGAAGACTGCAGTTACGATTAGTCGATGATTAATGCTCGCACTGCGACGCCATCTGCTGAATTAATTGCTTCATTTCCTCTCGACGGCACCAAATGGAATTTTGTATTTCGATTCGTAAAACGTTCGACGTTTTTGTCCACCCAGTACACTTGTTCAGGTGTGTTATGGACTCTGTGATTTATTATTACTTCACGCCCAAACGAGGGATTTTTGACACATTTTATTTTCAGTCTCGTGAAGTGCTCGCTCTATATGAGTTTTTGAAAATGCCAATTATTTTTAATAACAATTACCCACCTACACAAAAGGCGTCACACACTGGCATGGAATTTAGCGTCTTAAGAACGAATTGTAGACCTTTGTGCGATTCAAAGTTTCCACAAAGGGGCCCCGCATGATTTGTGAATGCGTGTAATTTTTCAAATGTCATATTTTTTGCAACAGTTCCACCAACCTACGGACTAAACTTTGCTATTGTAGAGTGACGACTTTTTGGAATGTTTTTGCCTTTCCTTAGTGCTTTGTTATGGAAAGTTAGATAGTGTTGGTCGCAGGAGCACCGGTGGCATCTGTTTTCGCTTAATAAATTTCGATGTTCAATAAGGATTCGGGTTAGAATTTCTGATATGACAATGTTACTTGATGTCAAATGGGTTCTAGAGATTGTACGAGTTTGTGGTCGAGTGGTTAGAGTGAAAATATTGGATTTTTCTGTTCTGAGATGAGGTGAGCTAAACGGCGATCGTATGAGTGAGTAATGGACAGGTGAAATTGCTCGCAGCTTTTCTGTTAGTTGATCCTTTGTCGGATTGGTTTGCGCGGATCGAGAGAGCGTGGGGCTGTCGTGTGTGCCTGTGGCTATCTGTTGAGCTGTCGGCGAATCTCGCTCAGATTAACAGTTTTTCAGAGCGAACTAAATAGAATTTTACAGCGCTGTATTGTTATAGTGTCAGATATCGCTCATTCGTAAAAACTGGAAATCCATTAGATGCGTCTATTGTATTGTTCCACAGGATTTCAGCACAAAATAGTGGCCGGGTTTGCAGCACCTACCTACTCGTTTTATAGAACAGGATATAAATCACGAAAAAGCCTTTATGCTGACTTTTAAAATTAAACTTTGATTATATATTATTTTTGGGCAATAAATTAATACAATCAAGAAAATACTGAAGTAGTTCCGTATGTGTAGTGTGATGTAACACACTGTAGTCACAAAATACGAGGAACACCAGAACACAAGGCACAAATCCCCTGGTTTTATCAAAGTGCGTCTAGTTCAAATAAATGAAGTAGTTTCCGCGGAAACTCGTCAATTCCTAGACAAAGACACTCTTAGTTTGACATCATTAATACCCAAGGAACACGAATGGTACCGGGTGAAAGGAGTGCTTTCACGGCTCGCGACGATGCACTCATATTTCCGGATTTCATTCCCTCCCGAGCGCACTATATTACATATAGCAAATCCAAATGTCATCATAACGTTACCCTGCCCGTGTTCCCTGTAGATTGTATTAAACAAAGGGGAATTAAATAGCAGACAGTGCGGTGTACCGAGCCGCGACCAGCGCGCTACGAACCACTTTATTCCACCTTCTGTACCGAATGCGCCGCTAGTACTTACGTCACGCATTCCAATTTTTATTTTTTGAAATAAGCCAACGTGAGTGCGAGTAATTTTGTTTGTGTTTTAAAAATTGCTGTGTTTTTTTGTGGCACGTTTTTTTTTGCACCGCTTGTTGCCATCTAGTGGTACGGGAGCGAGTACTCCACTAGTGTTATCTTCGTGACAGGCTCGCTCTTTATTATTCTCATACGCCGTGATAAATTGTCGCAAACCTTTATTATTCACGAGTCAAAAGTAAAATCAATAGAGCTACCCAACTGTATATAGTGTTGTTCCAAATGTAAATTTCAATTAATTTCATTAATTCGTCATTGTATTACAAAACAAACTGATTAAGTAAATAAACATTAGGCGTTTTCGATTACAATTTCACCGTTGAAATGGCAGCTACTTAATTAACATAATCCTGTTGCGAAAATAAGCAAAGTTAATTTTAGTTAAAACATGGAACATTTAACGTTTTAAATTCGGCGTGTTCGTATTCACGGGTGCGCACTGATCATTTCGAATTTGCAATGTATGTAGGTGGTCGCTTTTCAAAAAGCGATTTCACCTCCGACTACATTCATTTACACATAATAATTGTGTTCGGTCGCGGCTGCTGACTCATTATCATATAAATGAGAGTGAAAAACCACCGGTCGGCCATTAATCAAGAGAATGGAAGAACAACAGTGGCTAATACACTTATCAACTTTAATTCAATAATCCGCGGCGCTCAGCCTGCCCTCGACACTCCACTTTTCGTAACGTGAAAAATAAGTGGCAAATGGAACGCACGACCTTACACACTAATCTCAATTAATTGCCCCATAATACAATGGAATTGGATATTTCATTGGATTTTGATTATAAATCAAAACTTTTTTGTTCAGCCTGCATAGATTTAAACTTCACCAACATTTTAAATAAGTTTAAAATCAACTGTTTTAATTTAAAACAACGTTTTTAAGCTATTCTATAGCTTTTATCGCGGGCTTTGAGCGCGGCGACCGAATCAAGAAATTCCGTAACGAAAATAAACCTAACACCCCCTACTCCGACCGGTACAGTGGTGCGGCGTTGAAAGCCGTGCATCGTCTAACGTCGTTTCAGTTCGGCAGACTTCGACACGGTGTTTGTGTGCGTGCGACTAGACGTATGCATGTAGACTAGCTGCTAATATACCTATAGTTTTAATGATAAAATTCCTGAATAACCTACATGTATTGTAAGATAATAAAAATATTTTAAACAATATTAACTTCTCATTTCTTCAATAAAAGAAAAGAAATTGTTTTCTTATCGGTCACCACGCTCAAAAAGTGTAACTTGAACTAATATCAAAGAAAAAACTTTAATTAATATCAAAGAAGAAAAATTGCTGTATAAATAAAAAAATAAATAATTATAATTGCATAAGTTGATAAAAAAATGCTATAAAAATCTTTAACGTTTTAAATAAATAGATTGACTCGGCCATCGCATGAAAACACAATATATCTCACAAGTAATACATACATATATAAATTAGATTGTTTTTGCGATTGCCAAGTCGATCTATTTATTTAAAACGTTAAAGATTTTTAATATTGATATGGTCACTATAAGATGTTGTTAGGTTAGATAATTACAATCAATCAATCAATCAATCAAAATATTTATTTGCCAGAATATGGTACATAAGGTGTTACATTAAATTTGTTTCAGCATATCCTGCCATAATATGGCGTGCAAATGTGTTCACAATCAGTGTTGTCAATTACTATAACTTGCCGATTACAGATTCTATTGATTTGTCTTCTAAATAGTCCTTAACGGTATAATATCTTTTAAATAATAGCATATTGAAAAGTATGTTTTTAAACATTGTCAGTGGTAAGTCTTGTAAACTATTTGGTAAATGATTAACAACTTATGAACAACTTAAGACAGAAGGTCCCTAAAGTAAGGACTGAATAAATTAATAACCGACTTGGTATTACATGGATCTCACAACTTTTTACGGTAGAAGAATTGAGTTGCGAGACTTGGTTTTTTTGACAAGTATTGTTTTTATGGGATCTCATTTCTTTTTGTAGATAGTACTACTTTTTTCCTCATCGGTACCTTCTACTTCTTGTATACCAACAACGAATTTTCTTAAAGCCCTCTCTCTGTCTTATGAGCTTTTCTTATTTTTGTTGGTAGCCTTCCCTTTTTTCTTTTCCGGTACTACTTCTTGAGCTTCAGGTATAGTTTTTTTCAAAGCCCACTCCCTGTCTCTATGGATTTTTCTCGGAGGCTTTGATGTTAAAATTTTTGACAAATCTGGATGGTAAATTGGTCTATTGTATTCACAAATTGAGGATTCCTGCGCTTTAGATACTTCCAAAGTTGACATTAATTAGATGTAAACCGCCCAATCTTGTAACTCTCGAAAGTGCCACGTAAGCTTGACCGGATGTGAATACTGCAGAACCGATATCCATCAGCGCATTATTTAGACTTAGGCCCTGACTTTTGTCTATAGTTATAGCATAGACTATACATATGGGAAACTGTTCGCGATGAACATAAGCTCTATTAATCATTTCAAATTTAGTTTTGACCGGACCAAGCTCGTTAACATGTTCTTTGCTATATGTAATGTATATTTTCTTAATGACTTTTGTATTTTCCGGATCAACCTTTACTCTTTGAACTCTACCGATAGAACCATTAACTAAACCAAGACTCACGTCAATATTTCGCCTTAGCATGGTTTTTTCTCCTATTTTTATAATGATATTCTCTTCCAGGCCCGCAGTCATAAAAACATCACCTTCATATTTTTTTACACATTCATGAGCACTTTTTGTTAGGTATCTGTGGCAATCTATGCTATCTACAGCTGTAAGTTTTATTTCGGGATGTGGGAGAGATCTAAGCATTGCAGTATTTAGTTGTTGACACATGTTTTTTGTACGTAATAAGCAAACGGTATCATTAGGAAGTTTCGAGAGGTGTTTAGTTGTTTCAACTAATCTGTTTTATTTATTTTTTTTATTTGCGTCGTTTGAATCGGATTTGTGAGTTATTAATCTAGTCGAGAGTAAGTCACGGTCTTTTTTTGTGTATTCACACCTAATCTTATTCTATTTATCATTTCAACAAAGTCAGAATCATTGAGCTGTCGCATGTTAATTATAAGTTCATCGTATAACCTGGGGTCTTTAAGTCAAGAGGGGAGCCTCCAGATAGGTTACTTTGAGGCAAGCGTGCTCCATCTTCGACCACATCATCACTTACCATCAGGTGAGATGGTGGTCAAACGCGAGCCTATTATCATTAAAAATAAAAACAAAATTGATAAATATTTTAGTTTTTCCTTGATTCATATAATAAACACTAATTGTATTCTAAATTTGAAGCTTCTACGTCTGCTAGAAGTGCCTTAGACTTTTGATGATCGGTCAGTCAGTGAGTGACAAAATTAACAAACTTTGACTCGTTATAATTCTTAAACTACTGGTTCAAATTGAATGAAATTTGAAATATACCGTATTTATATAATGCCTGCTCGGTTACTGAAAATTCATGCTTATAGTTTTATTCACAACGAAGTTATAGGGGGTCGAAAATAGCCTGAATTGCTTCGAGAAAAGTATGGTACGGCCGTGCCACTTTTTTGCTCGACTTGGCGGGGGCCCTTCCGTGCCCCCAGATGAATACTAATTATTTCGGATATCAGATAAAACGAATAGTATAACAACACATTTTAAAATGTAAAGAGTAAAAAGGCTACATTTCCGCAGTGAAATCCCCGTGAATATAAGGCAGTAAGCCACTAAAGTTAACTTTTTGTTTCACAAACAGTTAAAATTGTTATTACTATACCAAGTCGCCTAAACTTGCGAAATTATTACAAGGACATAAATAAAACGTAGAGGCATAGCTGGTAGCAGTGTAGCGCCTCTACGGCGTAGCACTTGCTACGGCGCGAACGGAAAATTTGGAGCATCTAAACTGCTAAACTCCTTAAAACTATTATCATAATTCTGAGCTAACATTCTGTCATGGAACTGGTCTTAGGTCTGTTTTCAGCAATTCCCTGCATCCTTTACAGTATACAACTATTAATTTAAACTATGGACTGGACTATGTACTGTTTCGTTATTTCAAACTACACTATTGTTACCTCATTTTTTACTGAGGTTTTATTTTATTTAGCTTCCGCAAATTATCTTAAGTAAATCTGCTCCAACATCATGGCGAATTTTAATAACGTTCGCCAATACAGATTAACAAGAGTATAGCAAGAGCATAGTGTAATACTTTTAATACATTCTTCTGCGCATAAAATTTAAATTAATCACAAAAAAGTGAAAACTACGACAATGGTTCCCCCTCAAAGTATCAAAAGACAATCGCGTCGGCATTAACTCTGTAACAAAGCCGACATAATTAGGCAAAATATTACATTATTATAATAAGTCTACTTTGTGAAAATTTCGAAATCAGCTCCGCTCTAGTTAGGCGGGCGAGGCTAAGGTTTTGCGAGGCAATTTCATGCTTTCGTGAACTCATGCACCAATGGCCTACCATCTACGACATTGGTGTTGAAACTGAGGCCCGCGGACCACTATGGGTCCGTAAGAGTTAAAATCTCAAAGACCATTTTATGTTCCTTCATGTTAGAGTTTCGAGATCATCGGAAAACTTGAGACTTTCAATGCCTGCACATTTCACTAAATTTTATGGCTCATCATTTACGGTACAGGCTGTTCGTTTGTGGAATGCGTTGCTAGTATCAGTAAGACTAGCTCAGTCACTCGTTACTTTTAAAAGCTCGGTTGCTAATCATTTTCTCTCTAATTTATGATTATTTAATAATTAAATAAAATCCCTCCCCACTTTAATTAAAGTTTTGAAAGTTCTTCCTAAGGTTGTCTGGAAGGTATCGCTTTCAGCGATAAGACCGCCATTGTGACCATAGAATTAAGTAATATTGTTAAATAGGTGTGTTTAAATTTTGGTGTACAATAAAATATATTCTATCTATCTAAAAAAACCCGATATAAAAACTGCAAACTTTAAATAGCATAGTTTCTATTAGAAATGTAATATTTTCTAAAACAGTTCTTGTTATTCTTATTAGATATTACAGTTTGGTTTTATAATAAATAAAAAAATAATTTTGAAAATATATTTTTTTTTATATATTTAAATTTATAATATACCACTTTCTGTCAAGTTGGAATTTATTTCCATATTCCATTCTATCTAATAAATATCCAGTAATACCTTTAAATAAATATTAGCGTCAAAGTCACCCATTATATCACCATTTATGTAATAAAGAGTATTTTATTATATAAATTTATACCATAGTGGTCTATCCCAATTTTAATTTAGCCGGTAAGTTGTGAAGAGATAACAAGAAAATAGAGAGACAGTTACCTAAGAATTTATAATGAAAAGTATAGATATATTTTTAGGAGCTCGTGGATAAATAACATCCACATGTGTTGATTTTAAGGTTAAACAACGCTAGCAGAGATTAGTCCGGAGGTGGGTGAGTATCTTAACATGTCAAGATCCCTCCATTTTTCGGAAAGCAGGTTAAACCACTGATTCAAAAAAATCTTCCTCCCATCATGCCAAGGGGAATCGTAAAACAAAGATAGTTTATTTTTTATTTTGTGTCTTTTACTTTTTCCATGCTAAATCACATCAAAATATGTAGGTTCAGCGATTTAGATGTGAAAACGTAACAAACAATCAGACTTTCACGTTTACTCTTTTAATATTAGTACAGGTTAACTTGGTTAAGTTATCTTCTGGACTTAGATTACAACGAATAAATCAATTTGGTGCCCAGATAAAAAAAGGTTGGGAGCCTCTGTTCAGTGTACCCACTGGAGAAATTTCTCAAGCACAAAGTTATGATTAATTGGGGCAATAACGTGAAGACTGGTATACTGTCCTGACTGCCCGGATCCTTAAGGCATGGACATGGACTCTGTATAGTGATCGCTTTTTGAGATGCTATTATTCACCGGATTTTTTCATTTTGGAGAGCGAGATTTAAACCTATTAATATACAACGTTTAATGGAAAGGGTATATACATACCAAGGGCACGGCTTCTTTGGATGATATCAAAGGATACTGGAAGGGTTTCAACTCAAAATAAAATACTCTAAAAATTGATACCAAATTTGCGGTTTCGTAAGTTTCTTAAATTGAAATCATAACAATCGTGTCACCGTACTACGTAGGTCAATAACTTTCCACGTTACTTGCAAATAACATGATAAATCTCTTCCGTAATTCTATGTGCTTAGTACTGTATCTAGTATCAATGTATTAAAAATTCTCATTACTTCCGAACATGTAGAGATAGGATTAAAAAACCCTTCCAATATCGTTTGATATCACCCAAAGAAGCCGTGCCCTTGGTATGTATATACCCTTTCCGTTACACGTTGTATAAGAATATAATAGAATACTCGTAGAATATAATTTATTGTACGACAAAAGTTAAACACATCTATTTTACAATAATTGCTTATTCTATGGTTACAATGGCGGTCTTATAGCTGAAAGCGATATCTTCCAGGCAACCGTAAGATTAGATTTTTTTAGACTTCACGTGATTCTATAGACCAGTAATAATGTTTATACTACACCTGCTTGGAAAGTACCTTGATACTTTATCAAATTTACGGTAGAAAGTACGTCATTTCATATCGAACAAATAAAACGCATCTGAGCGGGAGAGAAAAGTGTATGAAAATCCATTTCTTACGTGGTTTTTCTTTTTTTAATTTTGGGTAAGACTATGCGCCGGTAACCTAAATATCAAAAGCCAAAAAGTTTTTACAGTGAGTTTTTATCTCCAAGTTTGCAAAATGACACTGGCCACTAGCTGTGTGTTGGATGGTGTCGGGCTGGCAGTACGACCCTGCGGCGGCAGGATAAACAATTTGAAAAAAGAACATGTGAAAATTGCAGACGCCATTGGCGCCATTTGTGAAAACAGTTTTACATTAAGCTTCACTAACTGCAACAATTTCAATATAAATTTCAATTAGTAAAGATTTAGTTTTTTATTTTCCTCGTAGGTGTAGTATAAAGCACTATGTATCACTCGAGAGAAAGTGCGATTCCCGATCTCGGGTGTTTTAAAGCCCTCGCCTACGGCTCGGGCTTCAAACGACACCCTCGACGGTGATCGGTCACTTTCTCCTCTCGGTGAACAATGTACTATTTATATATTATGTTGTGATCTTAGAACAACAACGCATAGAAGGATAGTACGAGTGCAAAAAGTGAGGCAACTAAAACTTAGCCATTTTGGCTAACTTTGCTCGACGAGCCGTCAGTACTCAAGGTCACATTCTGCCGAACAGAGCTCGCGAGTAAATAATTTAAAACGACCGTTTGTAGCGTAAAGGGATGTCATAGTCCTTCAGGAAAACAAAAAACGTGTAATCAAATTACATTTCATAAGTAAATACTTACATTTGATACATTATATTTAAGTAAATCGACCATCGAACAAAAATTCTAATAACCTAACTTATAACAATTCAATGTTTGCTATCCGTGAGGAAAAAAATACCCATATTGATTTCTTTTGTGCTTATTTTTGTTTAAAAAAAATAGTTTTGGCGGCAATTATGTATGCGTTAAACTAAACTATATTTATTTACAGCTACTACCTAGAGTGTTTTATAACTAAAAGTTACTGTTAGTTTGAAGAGTGGCATCATAAAGATGACAATTTTATTGATTAAGATTTTTTTCATTTGAGTAATGTTCTCAATAATATTTTTCTATTTCATAAATACAACACATACTTTTAATTGATATCAAACGAGATTTTTCAAGCAATTAATACATTTCTATAATATCATTATAACACATTACACATCAAACATTCTAAACGCAATAAACGATATCTCATTTTGTTTACCTTCCGTAAATATATGTCATATAAGTCATATTACATGAAAAAACATCATCTTATTTAGTTTCATAACATAAAATACTTGATTTGATCCAGCAACATAATAGTGCGTTTTCCCATTTTTGTGATAATGGTACTGGTAATGGTATCACTGAAAGCTATATTTGTGTGCGTTTGAAGAACGTAGACACATTCGGCTCACGCACACAAAAAAAATAAAGTGGACACACGAAATCGCTCGTGTTTTGTTCTGGACGCCTCTTCTATGCGTTGTTGTTCTAAGGTTGTGATGTTATTAGGGCAGTGGTGCGAAACGGTTACGGGCCCGACTTACGTGATGAAGATCGCGGGTTCAAACCAAAGCAGGCACATTACTTCGTCACCATTGCTCTAAAAATGGTGATGGAAAACTGTTAAATGTAATTTTGAATTCCGCACCTTGCAACACCAACTTACTTTTTGACAGCTTTGTCTATTTTTTTTGCTATCCGATCTCTACTCTGTGACATTGTAGTGATTTATGTTCTACTTATAATTAATTCTATATTAAAGTAATTACTAAGTTTATAGTAGTTGTGATTCGCCTAAACCCATCAAAAACATTATGAGGACATGCTAGTTTGGCTTGTTCTGGGATCTAAAAATCCGAAGGCATGCAACCTCCATAATATGATAATATTGAATGTATTTACAATTGTTGGTTCAGGGTGCTGCCGTCCTGGTTCGACAACTGAGACACCTGGTGAATGTAGTTGCACTGAGGGTTCATGTACATCATCATTACCTTGATTTTGTTCTGGTTGAATGGAAGCATTCGCAGGTTCATGTAGACTGTTGTCATGATTTCCATCCAATTATTCAACAAAAACCCAACGGATGATTGGGCTGGCAGTGGGTTATTCTGTGAGGAAGTTGAGGGACCTGTTCTCATATGAACAGCAGCTCTGTCTGTTAATATCCAACAGGAGTGGCATATACGATCCGTCTCGCCGACCTATTGTCAATAGCCAATCGATAAGCGTAAACAGTTGTCCAAAATAGAGAGCCAGGTAATTTAGAGTAGCAAGATCCATCAAATAGTCTGTTATAATATACAAAGCCGAGGTCGTGAGGTTAAACAATAAAACAAGAAAAATACGTGCGCACTCGGAACGAAAGAAAACTAACAAGTGCATCTGTCAGTCAGTGACTGACGGATGTCAGGCGCAAGTGTTGTCAGAAGAAAAAAATTCACTATGAATCGATTCAATCGATTCCACGAAATCTTGATATGCGCTTGTCACTCGATTGTCATACATATTCTCAGATTTTACAGATTTATTCATAATCGATCAGTAGTAATTCAGACATTATTTAATCGATTATTTAGTTTCATTAACTTAATTTAAGTTTTCTCGCTTTCTAGGTAGAAACATGATACCATACTTTGTGATTTCCTTTAGAAAAATATAACGTTTTTTTTAATACACATTTCAACTAGTTAACTGGCTGGGCCCAGAAGACCCCTTCTCCTTTAGTTGTTAATCATGTGTTAAGAGTAGGTTTAGAGTATTTCATACAATATACATATTTTCTTGTGGTATTAGTAAGTATTAGTTTCCTTGCGGATCTAGATCAAGCAACATATAATTGGCCAAATGAAAACAAAAAAAATGGCCTAGTGCGAGTCAGACTCGCCCATGACGCGTTCCGTAGTAGCTCTGCCAAATAACTTTCTTTTTCATAGTGTTTGTATGAATAACAAAGTTCAAACGATATATATTTAAAAAAAAAATTAACAAAAAATGGAACCGACTTCTATATAAAAACACTACAAAGGCAAAAATAACTTTAATTTCGGAAGGCGGTGTCATTTGTTTTGTAATTTCTTTTTTTTACACCGCCTTCCGAAATTAAAGTTATTTTTGCCTTTGTAGTGTTTTATATAGAAATCGGTTCTATTGTTTGTTAAAATTTTTTTCACGCTTTTTAGTGGGTCGGTTTGTAATTTCTCTAGTTACAAAAGCCAAAATATCAACTACTTATCACCTTTTACAAAATAGTGCTTTTCCCGGTGCAGAGCCGTTAATTTTTGAGGAGTTCTCCTGGTACATCACCATCAGCTCTATCTCACCATATGCATTATGACGAGCATAAAGTGCTTAACATCTATATTCAAGTAATCTAATCGCAATCCACGAAATACTTATTATTGAGTAGTTTCTGTGACCATCTGGGGTCTTCATCATCATTCCACTTCTTCAAATGGTGTTTTTCGAGAGCAACTGCACAAGGTACCCCTTTCAAACAAAAAAAGAATTTTCGATATCGATCCAGCCATCTGCGAGTAACATACATAAAAAAAAAAGTTCAAGACGAATTGAGAACCTCCGCCTTTTTTTTGAAGTCGGTTAAAAAACAAGGTCAAAGAACACTACCTCTCCACCATCCCGTAATTTTATATATTATAGGTATATATATTTTTAGTATTAATATAAATTTATGTATTTTATTAGCTAAGTATGTTTTAATTTACGTAATTAGTATTTATACATTCTGTCCATCATCTCTTATGCAACTCTCCTGTCGCAGGTCTGCTGGAAGAAATTTCTTATGAAATAAACAGCACCATTGTGTTCTTTTTTCCGTAATTGTTTTTCTCTTATAAGTGTCATATGTGTACATCTTCTATATCTATATCTATCTATTATCTATAATAAATCTGTAGAGAGGTCAATTCTGTACATGAAATATATTTCCAAAATAACTATCAGGGGGTGATTAGGGATTGATACTGATGCCAAAAATGCAATCAGTAAATTTTTTGTCTGTCTGTCTGTCTGTCTTTCTGTCTGTCTGTCTGTCTGTATAACCGTTATAGAAACAAAAACTACTCGACGGATTTTTACGAAACTTGGTACAATTATTTTTCATACTCCTGAGCTGGTTATAGTATACTTTTCATCACGCTACAATCAATAGGAGCAGAGCAGTGAAGGGAAATGTTGGGAAAACGGGAGAAGTTACTCCATTTTTTAAGCTTCCGTCGCGTGTGCAACCTTAATGGTTAAAGCTACACAGAAATCATTTCATGACGGTAATGTTCTCCTTAAAATTATATAAAAAATATCCCACGACAGCATAAGTCTATCTTTTATGGTTGACTCACAATAACACATGTAACTCCCGATAGCTTAGCAGTTCGAAGCTTTCTGATTATAATATTTGTCTACTCTTACGTTTATAACACTCTCAGCCACCCCTAATTGAAAAATTTAACATTTTAACTATTCAATAAAAAAGAATCACATAAATCGGTATAGAAACACCAAAGTTATACATGAAATATGCTAATAATAAGCCATCGCGCGTGAATACTGAATCATGCTATAAGGATTATTTTTGAGAATCGGTCACCGCGCTCGACGCGTCTCGCGACCGAAGGTATAAAATTTCGTTCTATACGTACTTAAGCCTCATGTGAATGTGATCTAAACAATATTACCAATAAATATATTGGTAATATTGTTTAGATACGAACGAAGACGAACGCGGGGGCGACGGGACGAAGTCGCGGGCAAAAGCTTGTAAATAAATAAATATATTTGCGGTTTCTGAAAATGTGCTAAATCTTAGAAACTACTGACTGTATCTCATTGAAACCAATTTTAGTTAATATTTTTCATTAAAATCTACGGCATATTTATTATTTATTTTATATTTTAAAAGTTAGAGAGGACACAATTTACTACTTTGGAAGTGTATATCTTCCAAACGATTGACTTTGAGAATAAATGATTTTATGAATCATCGTCGTCACTGTAATTTTGAAAGATCGACACCCGCACGTACAAGTTTGATGAATAACAATTTTTTTTGTTCCAGTTTCATGTATGGGGAGGCTCCCCTTAATGTTTTTTTTATTATTATTTTTGTATAAAAATCGGAATGCGGTTTGCAGAATACATCTATATACCAAGTTTCAACACTGTTGTCTTAATATACAGTTTCGTAATAAAATGACTGTAACGTACGGAAGGACAGACGGACAGACAGACATGACGAATCTATAAGGGTTTCGTTTTTTTTTTGCATTCGGCTTTGGAACCCTAACAATATGGCCTTAAATCTATGCCGACATGTTTGAATGTCTGACCCTTTTTTTCGGGTGGGAAAATCATCGAATGACTTCTACTGACTAAAACCCACCCTGTTCCTTCATGTACCCTTACGTTCCGGGGCCTCGGTATCTCTATTTCGTTAGAACATTCCCGCAACCCCGGAAATTGTATCCTTTTAAAATAATAGGTAAATCTGTAGGTACCGTGGGGATTAATGCGGTATTAGTGCCGTTTGTTTAGCCAGTGGTCCTGTGAAAACTATAGCAACTATGACATTGCTTCGAAGATATTTTAATAAAAGTTATGAGTTAGTTAACACATAAAATTTAAATTTTAGGTAACTTCCGACAACCACGAAACACCTGAACAGATCTTGATAAGTTGTAGCTAAGAACCATCTCAATCACGTCAGGTTTCTACAAAAAAAAACCGCATCATAATCGGTCTTACGAAGCCACAGACAGACACACAGACACAAAGATATACAGACACATCAAACTTATAACATTCCTCTTTTTGCGTCAGGGTTTAAAAAAGGAATTGAATCTCCTACACAAAATTAACAAACGTAAAAATATAGACAACAAATCGTAGTTTTAGAACTGTGCACATATCAATGAAACTAAAATAAAACAAAATAAATATACTTACTATAATCATTAAACTAAACGATCCTTAACGATATACTTTTAGAAGTCGGTTAAAAAATGGGATAAATGAAATAACATCCTATCAAAATTACTTATTCAACTAAACAGAAAGTAGAATAAAAATAGTCAAATGTATGTATAGATACAAAAACACACATCTGACGAAAAAAAGCTGAAACAATTTTCACTTAAATAGAAAGTTATTTAGCAAAGAAATCGAAATGAAACCATGTTTAGGTACCTATACTATCAGTGCAGTATATAACGCGAGTTAATCTCAACGCGCCGTGCATATGCGCGCCATTTCGGTAAATAACGTTGTTGAATAATTATAGTTTTACATTTTTTCCTAAACTATAAGTCCAAATTAAATACTGTTAAAGGCAAAGTTTATCTTCATAAAATTGTCTTGATTTTCGAACGTAAATATTAATATGGCCGCATAATAATAATACTACAAAGTCATGCCTTATTTTGTTCATATTTTCTTTACATAATTTTCCCTATTGTGGATTATTCACAAAAGTTAGACATAAAGTACCACGGATTGTTTTTCAACCGACGACCAAAAGAGAAGGTTATCAATTCGACGCGTATATATTTTTTTTGTTATTTTTTTTTTTATGTATGATCACCGATTACTCGAAGACGGCTGAACAGATTTGGAAAATTCTTTTTTTGTTTGAAAGGGTATACTTCGAAATTGATCCCATTGTCACCAGGTCAGGATCTGATGATGGAATCCTGGAGAAATCGAGGGAACTCTTCAAATATTATAGGCACACCTATGGCGTTTTGGATATTTCTTATAGTAACTTGTGCAGTTGCTCTCAAAAAATACCATTTGGGGAAGTGGAACTGATGATGAAGACCACAGATGGTCTCCGATGGATGGACTCAATAATAATTATTTCGTGGATTGCGATTCGATTACTTGAATATGGATGTTACGCGCTTTATTCGTCACAATGCATATGGTGATGTAGAGCTGATGGTGAAGTGCCAGGAGAACTCCTCAACAATGAACGGCCCAGCATTGGGAAAAGCAATAATTTGTAAAAGGTTATAAGTAGTTGACATTTAGGCTCTTTTAACTAGGTAAATTAAAAATCGACCAACTAAAAAGAGTGAAATAAAAACTTTTTACCAAAAAATTAAACCGACTCCCAAACACACTACAAAGTGAAAAATAACTTTAATTTCGGAAGTCGGTGCCAAAAACGAAAATACAAAACTAAAGACACCGACTACCGAAATTAAAATTATTTTTCACTTTGCAGTGTGTTTGGGAGTCGGTTTAATTTTTTGGTAAAAAGTTTTTTAATCCCTAATTAATAAATAAAAATTGGCCAAGTGCGAGTCAGACTCGCCCATGAAGGGTTCCGTCGTACCTATAATAATATAATATAATATGTATATTTATTTGACGAATAAAAAGAAACTTAAAATTTCTTTCTTAGCTTATTTACATATTTACAACTACGCTAAATAACTTTGTTTTTCATAGTGTTTGTATGAATTACAAAGTAATATTTGCGGTTTTAGAAAATATGCTGTATCTCAAAAACTGCTGACCCGATTTCGTTCAAACCAATTTTCTTGAAAGTTCACATTAAGATCTACAGACATGTATTTTTTTTAGATTTTTCACTCCATTATTATAGAAGTTAGAGGGGACACACACACATTTTACCACTTTGGAAGCTTATATCTTTTAAACGATTGACTTTATGAAAAAGTGGTTTTAGAAACCCTTATATCATTTTTAAAGACCTGTCTATAGATACCACACACGCATAGAACCCCCCTTTATTTTAAATATTTTTTCTTAAAATCGGAATGCGGTTCATAGAATACATCTACCTACTAAGTTTTACATGTATAGTCTTAATAGTTTCGGAATAAAATGGCTGTGACATACGGACGGACGGACAGACAGACAGACAGACAGACAGACAGACGGACAGACATATCGAAACTATAAGGGTTCCGTTTTTTGCCATTCGGCTACGGAACCCTAAAAAGGGAAAATCTGCGAGGTTAAGCAACGCTAGCCGATGTCGATCGGATGGGTGACCATAATAAAAAACAATTTTTCAAATTTAAATAAGCCTAGTATGTCACGTGCTGGTAATGTAGCTTTGTGTTGTTTTGTATTTGTGAAATAACTTTTGTAATAAGTCCAGTAGTATTTTTAACCGACTTCAAAAAAAAGGAGGAGGTTCTCAATTCGACTTGAACTTTTGTTTTTTTTCATGTATGTTACCTCATAACTCGGAGATGGCTGGACCGATTTGAAAAAATCTTTTTTTGTTTGAAAGGGTATACTTTCTAGTTGATCTCATTGTCGGCACATTTTGATCTGATGATGGTATCATGGAGTAATCGAGGGAACTCTTCAAATATTATAGGCACACCTATAGCGTTTTAGGTATTTCTTATAGTAACTTGTGCAGTTGCTTTCGATAAGCACCATTTGAGGAAGTAGAACTGTTGATGAAGACCCCAGATGGCCACTGAAACTACTCAATAATAAGTATTTCGTGGATTGCGATTCGATTACTTGAGTACGGATGTTAAGCACTTTATGCTCGTCACAATGTATATGATGATATAAAGCTGATGGTGATGTACCAGGAGAACTCCTCAAAAATTAACGGCTCTGCATCAGGAAAAGCAATATTCTGTAAAAGGTGATAAGTAGTTGACATTTTGGCTTTTGTAACTAAATAAATTACAAACCGTCCCACTAAAAAGCATGAAAAAATTTTTTGATAAAAATAGAACCAACTTCTATATAAAAACACTACAAAGGCAAAAATAACTTTAATTTCGGAAGGCGTTGTCAAAAAATAAAAGAAAATACAAAACAAATGACACCGACTACCGAAATTAATTAAAGTTATTTTTGCCTTTGTAGTGTTTTTATATAGAAGTCGGTTCTATTGTTTGCAAACATTTTTTTTAGTTTATCCATTCATTCATCATAAATAAATAACGAACAAATTTTTCCTCTTTATGATATTAGTATAGATTAGTATGAATCACAAGACTTAAACTATAATAAAATAACGAAAAACTCAACACATTCTAAATATTGCATGATATATTCCGTGTTCCGCACTAAAAGGTACCAATAATTTATGCTTACGGACTTTCAAACAAGTATTTTGAATGACAGGACTGTCAAGCCCTCCCCAATAACTTTTAACGTTCGACCCAGCTCCAGGGTGAGATTACTGCAAAGTTAATACAATGAAGCTTTAACGCAAGAAGGTATAATAGTTGATTGGCTAACGGTTATGTTGTAACGAGTTTTTAATTAAACGGGAGTAGATTTCATTACTTAGAGTTGAGCGCCACGTGTTGCTCGCAGAGGCAGCGCTGTAGCGCAAAAGTCTAAGCTTAGATTTTTCTCAAAACAATGCCTATACGGCTCCGTGCTGGATATTCCTTACAACAGTTCTGACTTTCATAGCGGAGACAAAGGAACTTCCTACGTCCCAACAAAAACTCATCCACGCCAGATGATGTGTCTATGGCGAGAAATTGCAAAAAAAAAGAAAACTTCTACGTGTCTCTATGTATGTATGCGTGGAATTTTAAAACGAGCCGTATTTTTCCTCTTTCTGAAGAAACTGTAGCGGATGCGAGAGGATAGACAAAAGAGGCTTGCTATACTTTGTTAGGTATCTGGGTACAAGCGAATGTAGACGAGTTGCCGTCGCCCGCGCCCGCGACCCGCGCCCCTGCTAACTACTCGTACAAACACAAAAGTCCTTACATAAATCTTGTCCTCGGGAACTCGCGGCGCCGGCTCACCTCTCTACAGAGGTAACTACGCACTCTCACCCTCCGATGAATTCGATAACACAACAAATTAGAATTTCTCCTCGCACCTGCCTGAATAATGATAAAAACTCGAATTTACAGCCCTTAGCGCGTAAGTACGCTTTATAAAGTTACACCTGAGTGGCTTCTTTATTTTGTCGACGCGTTTACATACTGTTCTTGTGAATAAAAAACTGCTTTGAAGAAATACACGCACGTTTTTGTAGTGAAATGAGGTTTAAGCGTAGCTATAATAATGATGATATGGCTCGTTACTGTGTTAAACCCGCAAAAATACATTTTTAACAGACTACTAAATTACTCTGGAAAAATAGTTGCGACGATGAATGCTCATCTCATATGAATCATATTAATGCACAATTTCTCAGTTTAGTCTAGAAGATAGATGCCTTATTATCTATGCTGAGACTAGTGTTCTCAACTCAATAAATAAAGAGCATCTGCATGTCATAACATGCGAGATAACTAATCCAAGTCAATAATCACAATAGATGCTGTTTGGGTTCACCATCACAGGTAGAACCCACGCAAATTAGCACCTTACATTCACCAACTAAAGTTCATAATCCATTATGATGAACAATACTCTCAACGTTATCTTACACATACCAGTGAATGTTCACAGGGGAACTTTTATGTTGGCAAAACCACCTTTACTTAAGGCTTTTTGATTTAATTAACAATTTCCTGAAAGTCTTTGTCATGTGAACCACAAGAGGGTGATATATACTTAGATGTAAGTTTATTTTTATGTGCGTAAAGCTAATTAATTTTACGTTATTTTGTACTGTATTCTAGAAGAGAGTATTAGATAGATATTATCGCACACGTTAAAAATGTAGCTGTTTATTAAAGCGACAAGTGATAGTCTATTTTTATTTATGAGACGTTATTAGAGTCGAATTAAGATTTTTGGACGCCCCGAGCGACAAAAGGGTTGTGTTGGAAATTTTTTGAATAATTTCTGTATAAAATTAACAGCTCTAATAAGTATTATAAAGTTGGAGAGTTTATTTTAAGACTAGCTGTTAACCACGGCTCGGTTCGAAATTTCATATATTTTCCCGGTTAAATGTATGTACTGTTTCAGATTATAATCTATCTTTGTGCCAAATTTCACCCATCAGACCTAGGTGATTTTTTAAGTAATTGAGTAATAGAAATTCATACCATATCAAGATTATACACATTTGTAATATTAGTTTACATACTTCCGAGCAAAACGCTACTAGACATATCTATATATAGAAATTCAATTTCAAGGATAGTGAAATCAATAAACGCTGCTAATTAACCTAATTTGTGGTTAACCATGGGTTAGTAAAATCTATTTGAATGAGTCATAAAATAATATTGATTACAGGTTTTATTTGAAATATTGGGAACGCCTTTCAGAGTGCTACATTTTTTCGAACTAAGTAAGGAAAATACTCAATGATCTATACACCTGTATTTATACTTTAATTCAGACAACTATATATATTTAAATACATAATATAAACACAGTTGAATTTTCTGTCTGTAATTTCAAAATAACTTTGTTCTCTCAAGTGCATATATTATTTACACAAATTTTGTCAGTCTTACTGCAGCAAATCAGCAAATCTCTGGAACGATTGAACCGGCTAAGACTTATTATGCCAGAATTCACATACGATCGAGATTTACATGGAAAAAATCCACACAAACGAAGTCGCGGGCATAGATAGTTGAAAATAAAACTTTTTCGCATTAAAAACTAAACATTTTGGGATGTATATAATTTATTTCCACACACATAAAATCAGTTTTCCCAAACCACAAACCTCCGGTTTAAGGGTAAGCTCTTTCACTAATAATTCGTCTATGTAACCTACTGGGTATACATATGTATTGTACACGTATGGTACATCATCTTGATACATAACGCACACAGGGATCCCGGTTCACAAGACTAAAGGTGTCCGGGCTTACTCACAAAATGGATGTGTACACATTGCGTTTAATTATCATCAATTAATTATCATTAAGCGGCATTGCCGTATAAAACACGGTACGTAAACAATTGTGCGATGCTTTGAAACAAACTGCTGTACGTTGTAAGGAATTTACGTGAATTTCTATACGTTCAAAAATTTTGTTTGCGTGTTAGGGTCTTTTATTTTGCTTATGTGGATTCCTCGTGGCATATTACTTTTAAATATTTTGTGTTCCTTTTTAAGGGACACTTTTGTTGTCAAATGATGAAGTATCCCAAATGGCTCAATCTAAACTATTACAACCAATTTCAAACTATTCTATAGAAACTGGTCGAGACAAGGCTCCAGAGCCTTGAACATCGGCGACGTGTTGCAGGCCTATCAGTTTTCTATCGGTTACATTTTGGGGAGTGTGCGATGGAATGGCACAGTCTTATTCCACCAAGCCCGTTCCATCATCGGACTACAAGACAAACGGCGATGCGCCATCGTTACATGGTGGACATCCCACCCATATGCACGAAACGTTTTGGGAATACTTTCATTGTGCGTACGGCTAAGGAGTGGAAGTATGTGTTTCCTGATAGTTATAACCTGGGAGTCTTTAAGTCAAGAGTGAATAGGTTACTTCTAGGCAAGCGTGCTTCATCTTCGACCAATTCATCGCTTAACATCAGGTAAGGTTATGGTCAAACGCAAGCCTTTCAACTATAAAAAAAATACCACCTTCCTAGAAGAATGCTTAACTACTATTTAAGTATCAATTTCTGGTTAAATATTACGGGCTCGAACTTCTGCAGTATGTAATATTTAAACAATGTTGAAAAATTATTATCAAGGGTAGGTTGATGAGTCATCTAGAGAGCTCCGGAGATTGTTCCCGTTCCGGCCGTGCATCAAATATTCTACAAGTTTATTCGTACTAAACGCTTTCACTGAAAATGAGACTATAAAGTTTCCTGGCGACGCGAAATGATTCTATTACGAATATGAAATGTTATTACCTCGGACGGATTATAAGCAAGAGCAGGTTCTTACAAATGAAATTGCTTCCCTCCTTTGGAATCCATTTTAAGGGTGAATGATATAATTCTTACGAGTAAAGACTTTGTAGATTTGGATGCGTTTATTAGAATCGCTTTCGTTGACAGCATTTGCAAATCATGCTGTTACTGATACCACTCCCTCTGCCAAAAATGGCAGTGTCGGATAATTCGATTCAATCAGGAAAATCTTAATTAAATGTTTTTGTAACAGATTATCAGATAATAAAATATGAACGTCGATAAAAGCTCAATTCAAATTGAAAGGGCTCATTGGATTTTTAGAAAATTGGATATTATGTGGAGGGGTGGCAATAACGCGCTTACTCGTATATTTTAAAATAAATTGCTTATTATAATACCTACGGCTTATCGCATTTTAGCTATTGTAAACTGTTGTGAAGGCAATTTAACCAACATTGAATAGTTTGGGGATGCAGAGTAAGGCGGATATAGCGCTACGGGCCTATTGTTACATTTGCTATAACAATATTGTAAACCAGTCATTATGATAACGGTATTATTATTAAACTTTCCTATTTCGATCCCAAAACAATTGTTCTAATTGTTGTGTTGCTAGGTTACAGTTCAATATATGGTTTTCGGTGTGTTTTTGATTAAATAAATTATTTTATAAAATAGAGAAAGTTACATTGGTACTTTCTGCTTTTATTGTAGCGAAAAAATTATATTAACATATTGGCAATAGATATGTAAATACGAAGGCATCAGTTTCTTTTTCACCTCATATTCTAGTCCTATCTTGATAACGTTCCACAATTTTTGCGTACAGATACGTTCTGAATTGGAAAAATACTTTATTTGTTACACCATGTTTTTATGTGCTCGCAGTGATCGTTCAATATTTTTATAGGCTGCGAATGCAAACGGCCAGATGTAGCGAAAAACTATTCGAAAACATATCACGAATTGTCAGAAACTGTGCCAGATTCACGGCTTCCTCATCCTGGCGTTTTTCCGGGGCTTATTTCTATGCACACCCATATTCAACCCTGTGTATAACCACAAACTTAATTTTAATCATTATTAAAATTAATAATATAATAATTGTAATATGTTGATCACCTTTCTCTCTCACTAAACCGATAGTAATCACTGAGGTTCACTAAACCGATGGTACCAGCACTCATTTGTACATCTTCGACAATCCTTACGGTTTGTCAGAAGCCAGAAGATCTGATACCAGTCTTGACAAATGGTATCGTAACATTAAAACTTACCATGTCGTATCCATGTCTGTTTAAAAACTTTAAAGGCTATCGTGTTGCCCAGTTACTGAGTTGTGAAAGTTAGACAGACAGTCGCTTCATGTAAAACACTAGTACTCAACTTCATACAGTTAGACTCGAAGCCGTGACATGTATTTGGGAAAAGGTTAAACAAATATTGATATTGATCACCTTTAGTTCACCAACTTTCTCCATCAGTCTTACCTGAAAAACAAAAAAAAGCAATTAATCCCACAGGTCGGATAAATTTAAACACACTGTATTTATTGCAACAGTTACCCGTTACAGGGTGGGCAGATTTCCAAGCGAATTCAAACCTAAGACCGTTGGCATGACTAGAGACCACATGTAATAACACATTGGCTTTAACGACCTGAGTATTTATGCCTATTCTGGTTGAGCAAAGGATCGTCTCTCTCTCTGTACTACCTGAACTTGGAAAGTACTGAGCCAAATTAATGGTTACTATGCAGACAGATACAAAAAGTGTGATATTTGTTTAGAGAACACTCTACAAATACCTAATATGACTTGAGTAAAAAAAAAATCGGTTGTCTGTAAAGTCGGTTTACTGACGATAGTTGAACGTGACAACGTCATAAGAAAATACTGATGGAATGGTTGCATTTT
Source organism: Tholera decimalis (assembly GCA_943138885.2). Classification (NCBI taxonomy): domain Eukaryota; kingdom Metazoa; phylum Arthropoda; class Insecta; order Lepidoptera; family Noctuidae; genus Tholera; species Tholera decimalis. Next base: position 32,235,548 of record OW964556.2, on the reverse strand, counting down.
TCAAAAGAAAATTTTAATTTTACATCACTATTACTGCACTTCTCATGACAATGGAAGAATCCCTACACAGTGACGTCATCTCTTAGCGTTTTATGATAGCCTAGTACTTGACTCGTTGAGTCATACATAAAAATGTCAAAGAATCCCTACACAGTGACGTCATCTCTTACCGTTTTATGATAGCCTAGTACTTGGCTCGTTGAGTCATACATAAATGTCAACTTGTAGATCCAATTTGATTTGCTTTGGAACGCCTCAGCGCGATGGAACGCCTCAGCATAGTGTATTACATTCTCTTTGCGCCTCAGAGCGAGGTAACGCCGCATGAGTCATGTATTTTCGTGCGTGCAGCCAGCTTCATCGAATTATAAGACGTTGTCACGTCAAAAAAAAACATAATAGGAGCTCGTGGCTAAATAATAACCGTCGCATGGGTCAATATTCAAGGTTAAGCAACGCTTTTTGAGGTTTGTTTCTGGATAGGTGATCAATCTTAACATGTAGAGATTGTAGTATCGTAGTCGATCATAGTCGTTGGTCCCGGCTGTCAGTTGTACAGCTTTGACAGTCTTTACGGGTTGTTAAAAGCTAGAAAATCTGATACTGGTCTTGCCAAGAGGTATACAACGTGTAATTTAAAGGGTATAAACATACCGAGTGCACGGCTTCTTTGGATGATAACAAACGATATAGCAAGGGTTTTGTAATCCTATGTCTACATGTGTGGAACTTATTAGAAATTTCAATATATTGATACTGGTATCAATGTATTGAAATTTCTAACCAAACCACTTTCTACCAAATTTTTCAAATTAAGAACGAAGAGAATTATGGTTTTATTGGCAGGTGACGTGGAAAGTGATGACTTTCATAGTGCTGTGACACGTTTGTTATGATTGGTATTCAAGAAACATATGAAACCGATAATTTGGGATCAATTCTGTGAGTCACTTATTTTGAACTGAAACTTTGCAGAGAGACTCCATACCAGATGTTGTCTTCAGTCCATTTGGATAGATATGGGGTTTCCGTTACACGTTGTATATCGTGTTACCCAGCTATTGAGGTTAGACAGACAGTCGCTCTATGTACAACATTAGTACCTAGTTACATCTAGTACGGTAGATTGGTAGAAGACCCCAACATAGTTGCTGTCAAAACTGACATTCAGGGGTGGGTGACAATGGGCACGCCGCAATCGTGGCGATAAGTCCCCCCTTTGACGAGTGGCTTGAGAGACGCTACGGCGTCCTCACCTTCCGCCTGATGCAGGTACTGACCGGACATGGTTGTTTCGAGAGGTACCTGTTTCGGATAAAGCGTGCCGTACCGTCATTGTGAGGACCACCCGGAGGACACGGTGGAGCATGCGGTCGAGGTGTGCACTGCTTGGGCGGATCACCGCCGTGTCCTCGTGGAGGCGATCGGCGGCGGTGGGATGCAGTCGCCTCCTTCTACGAAGCAGTCATGCTAGCGAAGGAAGAGGCTAAACGCGTGAGGGAGAGACAGTTATCTTCCTCAAGGCCCAGCCGCCGCGGGAGACGCCCCGGGCGTTGTGGATCACGAGCTGATCTTCGGACACCGTAGATGCGGGTCTGCGGACGGCAAGCAGGGGTAGTTCACCGTCCTGTAAGGACCAGACACGGGTCCACGCGCACCCTCAAAGAGCAGTCAGCAGCATTGATAGGGCCATTGCCTTACGGAATTGCGGGAATAGTTCTAACGAAACACAACGGCCCCGGATTGCAAGGTCAACAGATGGAGCAGGGTGGGTTTTTAGTCAGTAGAAGTCTGACACTCCCTTCCGCGCCACCCACGGCGGGAGGAGTCATATGATGATTTTCCCACCCAGAAAAAAAAACGGGTAGGTGACAATCACTTTCGACTGGAAGCATTAAATATGAGCTCGAGCTAACATAAACTTAACCAACCAATCGCATCAGAATGTTGTAAAAAGTAACTTGATACAAAATTATAGATCGTTTTACGGTCGGATTTTTTTCATACGTCAAATTTTCGCATCTTTTCGCAATCGTAGCAGTCACAGCAAATACCATATTATACTTCCTTGTGTATGAACCGCTCAAGGTTAAAGAACTGTCGTTAATAGGGGATTGCAAACAAATTACCTAAAGATATATTTTATTCAGTCTTAAAATATATCAAACTAGCTTTTGCCTCCGACTTCGTTCGCATGGGAGGTTTTTCCCGCGTAATTTCCGGTCCTAATCTATTTCCATGCCAAATTTCATCTAAATCGGTTCAGCGGTTTAGGCGTCAAAAGGTAACAGACAGACAGACAGACAGAGTTACTTACGCATTTATAATATTAAGTAAGTATAGATTGCCGGGGTTGCGGAATTGTTCGAAAGAGTTACCGCGGCCTCGGAACACGAAGGGCATATTGTTGCGGTAAGTTCTAAGGACCGTGGCGGGGTGTAACTTGGGGGTGAAATATTGACCACACACAGTAATGAGCTGACCTGGTATGAAGAAAGGTTGTGAGGGACTTACTTGGATATCTTGAGGTGCAAACGTGGGATGAATCACTTTCTGCTTCTGTTGTTTAAGCACTTCACTTTAGTCTTTATTTGTCACACTTGTGTATGGCCAACACGGATATTTTGATAGTTTTAGATATATAGATATATTAGCAGTATTTAGTTAATCTCGGCTCGACGCGGGGTGATAACTTGCTTAGCGGGCAAGGCGCGGGGTGGTAACTTCACGATGGTTTCTTCTGGAAGACTCCGAGACACAATATTGCGGAAGTAATTATACCCCTCCGAAACACAGCATTTGTACGGTGATTGGTCGGCGTTGAATCCGCCAATGAGCGGCGCGTGCGGCGAATATCTCCTCTCTCATTTGTGGGAATTGTATAGGAAGGAAGGAATATGATTGGTCAACTCAAAAACCGCGGTCAAAATATGAATCTGTATTCTAATATGCGATACGTTCGGATATATGTTAGTAGAAAGTTACAAACTAAATAAAACTTGCGCAAGCACATATGATGGAACACGGATGGGTTTTAGTCAGTAGAAATCTGACACACCCTCCCGCTTTGCCCAGATCGGAAGGCAGTCATTGGATGTTTTCCCACCCTTAAAAAAAGTAAGTATGAATTGGACGCTCTTCTTTTCCAAGCAAGGTAGTTTTGACTAATGTTATAACTATTGTTTTGGGAGTACCGGCAAACTTTATATGTTAACACGAAAATAATATAATTATTATATTTATACTAATATTAATGTTACCAAAATTACAAGTCTGTGTGTCGAAGCAATAAGAAACATTTTTTTTTTATTGATAATAGGCTCGCGTTTGACCACCATCTCACCTGATGGTAAGTGATGATGTGGTCGAAGATGGAGCACGCTTGCCTAGAAGTAACCTATTCACTCTTTACTTAAAGACCCCCAGGTTATAGCCATCAGGAAACACAGACTCCGGCAAGGAATTCCACTCCTTAGCCGTACGCACAATGAAAGTATTCCCAAAACGTTTTGTGTGTATGGGTGCGATGTCCACCATGTAACGATGGCACATCGCCGTTTGTCTTGTAGGCTTCGCAGAATTAGATTGTATATTTCCATCGCACACTCCCCGAAATATAACCGATAGAAAACCGATAGACTTGCAACTCGTCGTCGATGTTCAAGGCTCTGGAGCTTTAAGTCATCTGGTCGAGTCACACACACGCACTACACTAGATTACTACTTGACTAGACTAGATACAGATTACTATAGTTAGTAAATCTTTTGCCAGAAATACTACCTACTTTTTTACGGTAGGAAATTAAGTCATTAAATGACTCCTTCATTCCTCCCACTCTGGGTGGAGCCCACGGGCGTGTCAGACTTCTGCTGACTAGAATTCAGCCTGTTTTCTCAGTTTTTCTGGTAGTCCTAGGCCACTGTATTACGTAAGAACATTCCGGAAACCGCAGCAAACAAATATATTACTACCGCTACAACGTTTATAAAAATTCTCTTACTATTATTATACTATTAAATTAACTGACAGATAAGGCAAAAATTGTTCTACAAATGAAATGAAATAAAGGGGATGCTATTGATTATTAGCAGGGACGCAGGCTACTCTGATGAGAGGTTGAGATGGATAAGAGGAATTGGGCGGTATCCACCACGCGGGCCCAGCGCACTTTATCTTGCATGTCTTTAATGCTTTGGACCTGGATCACGCCAGTTACTACTTAGTATTATTATACTATTAAATTAACTGACAGAGGCAACAATTGTTCTACAAATGAAATGAAATGAAGGGGCATCCCCTTTATTGATTAATAGCAGGGACGCAGGCTACTCTGATGAGAGGATGAGATGGATGAGAGGAATTGGGCGGTATCCACCACGCGGGTCCAGCGCACTTTATCTTGCATGTCTTTAAGGCTTTGGACCTGGATCACGCCGGTTCTTTCACAATGTTTCGCTTGACCGTTTTGAAGGCATTAGAGTATATACAACGTGTAACGGGAACCCCATATTTATCCAAAAGGACTGAAGACAACATCTGGTATGGAGGTTTATTAAGGTCAATTAAAAGGTTCTGAAAAAAAAACTTCATTTAAGTTTTTTATTTAGGAATAGTCAGTCAGCTTAAAAGTTACGAATTATAAATATATATATTATATACCCAAAAAGTTAAGTTACCTATATTTATAAGATGAACAAATTTGCTTTAATATAGCGTAGAGGGTGATGATTTTAAGCAAGAATGAAATTCTTAGCACGTTTTTTTTTATATGCACCTTAATTATCAACATCGCCGTTAGAACTGAAATTTGTAACTGGGTTTTCTCAGATGTCTACAATTTTGAACAATTTCCCATGCGGGGATCTTTTTTGAAAGCTTGATGAAAACTTGCTGACTGAGCGTGTAAAAAATTAAGCCTTTGGATGTGGAATCTTCAAAAAAGTTTTAGTAACAGGGGATATTTTTCAATACTCAAAAAGTAGTTTTTTAATGGCTGATACATGTTTGAAACTCTTTCCAAGGCAAGCATATGAGGCTTTGCTATAGCCGAGCATTTGTTGATATGCCGCTTCAGTTTCGGCTCAAAACTCCTTTAGAGCTTCAACTCGAATCGTGTAAATATAAAAATATATATAATCTTCACAATAATTCTTTCGTACGCGCGATCAAAACATGATTGAATTAATTTCGATGCACAATTATTAGACCGAAAGCTGTGTGTTCTTGTATCGTGTGATAATCCCAGACGCCTTCTGCCGCGGCCATATCCAAATCCTTTGAAGTTGGCGCGTCCAATTTCTTGAAAAAGTTTAACATCGAAGAACTCGAAGCGGCGCGGCAGCGGCATTTTTATGTTTTTCAGAATATGAAATGCTGTTCAATAGCACTGGCACAACTGTGAGCAACACTAAATTCTGTACGACACTTTTCACATCTGACATCTGAGGGAGTATTTATTTGCTTGATGAACGGATATTTTGCTTGTAAGTCAACATTGAACGAATACTTGCGTTCCGGCATTTTAACTTAACATTTCATTTATTTTATAAACATTTTTAATACTGTGTTGAAATGGATAAGGTGTCGGACTTGTGATCGAGAGGTGACGAGTTCGAACCCCACCCATTACACTATTCGTGACCCCACGTGAACCCACTTCAGACACAAGCATATTTAGCTCAGTTGGAGGGGTTAACAAGATTGCTAGTAATGTGAGTTCTACCCACATTACTAGTTACCTTTTAAATAAAAATGGTATTCCATACACGACCGAACCTGGGCTTGATACAAATTGAGCAGCTGTTCCGGTGTGAAGTACCGTCTCACCTTGGCTAGGATTCCCAACATTTTTAATGCTAACTGAGCCTTAGCCTCGATAAACGAGCCAAAATTGAGTGTGGAAGTTAAAGTCACCCCAAGAAGCTCAATATTATCGGTTATCGGTATGGTTACACCACGGAAAGTAGGAGCCGGTTCAAATTGGCTCCTTTTTGCGGAGAAGAGATGCCTGGGCCTTATCTGCATTAAACTTGACCAGGTTGGCATCGCCCCATTCGGAGACAGCCTTCAAGGACAAGTTCAAGCGCCCAACCATGTCCTCACGGAGAGACTGGATCTGTGACTCACCAGCACGCGCGCTGGACACATATCTCTCAGCAACTGTGCTGTCGTCTGCATACCCAAAGGTACCGGGCATTAGCAGATCGTTAATGTGCAGCAAGAATAAAGTTGCTGAGAGAACAGACCCCTGAGGGACGCCGGTATTAATTGCCAATTGACCAGACAAGCAGCCATCAATGACCACTCGAAGGGACCGATCTCTCAGGAAGTCTTCAATCCAAACGCAAAGTTGAGTGGGTAAACCGAAGGAAGGAAGCTTAGCAATAAGGCTATCGTGCCAGATCCTGTCAAAGGCCTTGGAGATGTCAAGGGAAACAGCAAGTGCTTCCCCGTGCCTCTCAATGGCCTCGCTCCAGATATGAATGTTAATGTCAAATATAAACTACGTAAACAATAAATAAATACAAATCCCACCATTAAAAGTCAGAAAATATTCCAAAATAAAAAGTTTAAGTTGTTTACTAGGTACACGAGCATTAAACAACAACAAAACAAATATCAAGAAGTGGGCGCACGAAAAATCTGTCAAATAAATAGTCAACAAAGCGCGAACGACGACGTCTTGGCCATTCTCGGCTATCTTCGCATCAACCGATGAGTCCGATGTCGCAGTCTCAGAAAACGGGACAATTTTGCGTCCCAGAGATCATTGCGGGGACACCGGGACTCGTAATTATAATAAAAACTTTTTTGCAAAAAATAAAACCGACTTCCATATCAAAACACTACAAAGCCAAAAATAATTTTAATTTCGGTAGTCGGTGTTATTGGTTTTGTATTTAATTTTTTTTTTCACACCGCCTTCCGAAATTAAAATTATTTTTGGCTTTGTAGTGTTTTGATATGGAAGTCGGTTTTATTTTTTGCAAAAAAGTTTTTATTTCCGCGCTTTTTAGTGGGTCAGTGAATTTTCCAAATCGATTCCTAAATGACGGAGTTATGCGCGAACAAAAAACGCAATGCAGAGTAAACGAAAAGATCATCAAGGTAAATTATTTTTTTCGACTTTTTTTGATTTTTCAGAAACGGCTCGTCCGATTTCGATAAAATTTTCATGGGACCATTTGGAAAGTATACCCTTTCCAACAAAAAAAGAATTTTTTAAATCGGTTGGCAAGCGACGGAGTTATGCGTGGACAAACATAAAAAAAAAAAAAAAAATACAAACATCCGAATTGAGAACCTCCTCCTTTTTTAGAAGTCGGTTAAAAATGGACAGTCCCGTTCAAAACGGGACGTCTGGTCACGTTAGGTATGGAGTCTCTATGCAAATTTTCAGCTCAAAATAAGTGACTCACAGAATTGACCCCAAATTATTGGTTTCATATTTTTCTTGAATACCAGTAATAACAAACGTGTCACAGCACTATGAGGGTCATCACTTTCCCGTCACTTGCCAATAAAATGATAATTTTCTTCGTTCTTCTTAATTTGAAAAATTCGGCCTCTGGTATCAATGTATTGAAATTTCTAATATGCTCCACACATGTAGACATAGGATTAGAAAACCGTTGCCATATCGTTTGTTATCATCCAAAGAAGCCGTGCACTCGGTATGTATATACCCTTTAAATTACACGTTGTATAAATTACACAGTTATAAGCCTGCGTGAGTTCAAAACCACGACTAACAACTGGTTAGGACCGTTAACTCTGGTTACCGCTCCTCTGATATATACATTATCTATTTATTATATACTTTTTATACACCTTAAAATATGTATATGGATAACAAGTCTTAAAACTAGTGTATTTAATCATAAAACAGTTTTATCACACAGGGCAATCTCTTACAGACCACTTGGATGATAAAAACTAAAAGGAGATTTAGGGCTATCGGCTTAAACATCATTACCTAATAGCATATGTGCTCGTTTTCAGCGAAAAATGTCACTTCCGAATAATCTAGCTTTCTATTGGAAAGAGAATTTCTAAAAATTGGTTCAGTATATCTAGAGATTATTTCTTATTATATCTCTTTTTAATATTAATATACCTTTAAAGGTTGGCATGGTATTTCTTGAACTTTTAAACTAGGTGCTCCTTCTTTATACAAAGTACATAACACATATACATGAAACTAAATAACTCTATGATAAGAAACATACCGGGATCTTATCCTTGAATCACTTTAGTGTAACTTCTAAATATATTTCAAAGGGAAGAGTTACAAGTCCCCACCTACTTAACCCATTAACTCTGGTTTGGGATATGTTTTTAGTGGTCTCAGCTTACTAAATGCTCGCTATTCTGTGTTTATTCTGTTTTGTGAGAGATTTCATTAAATAGTGTACTTGCATATGTGTAAGTTTCAGACAGAATGGAGTAAGATGAGATTGTATTTTGAGTATTAATAGATCGAGGAAAATTTCTTGTTACCTGCTACCTCGCGTTGGTGAGTAGGTAGGTATTTATTTGCAAATGTCAATTGCTCCTTTCCAATTAAATGGGATTTAAACCATAATTGATGATATGTGGGAGTAACGCCCTCTGTAGATCAATACACACATGATGTAATTATTGTATTTGATTGTATTTTGAGCAGTGATACAGTACATTTTGACATTAAGAAAGTAACTACTAACGTTTACAAGAAACTAAGTCTTTAAGTCAAGAGTGAATAATAGGTTACTTCTAGGCAAGCGTGCTTCATTTTTGACCACATCATCGCTTAACATCAGGTGAAATGGTGGTCAAACGCAAGCCTATCACTATTACTATAGCCTATTACTATAGCTATATATACAACGTGTAATTTAAACGGTATATACATACCAAGTGCACGGCTTCTTTGGATGATAATAAACGATATGGCAAGGGTTTTCTAATCTTATGTGTACATGTGTGGAGCATATTAGAAATTTCAATACATTGATACCAGAGACCGAATTTTTCAAATTAAAAAGAACGAAGAGAATTATCGTTTTATTGGCAAGTGACGTGGAAAGTAATGACCCTCATAGTGCTGTGGCACGTTTGTTATTACTGGTATTCAAGAAACTTATGAAACCAATAATTTGGGGTCAATTCTGTGAGTCACTTATTTTGAGCTGAAACTTTGCATAGAGACTCCATACCAGATATTGTCTTCAGTCCTTTTGGATAGATATGGGGTTTCCGTTACACGTTGTATATATAAATAGACTAAAAACAATGAGATTCCTACTGGTATTAATTCAGAAACAAAACTTAGGTAAGTTCACAAATTGACCATCACTAATAAAAATCGCTTATCGCTTCTGCTCCTAACAAGCCATCAGCCTAAGGTCCAGTGCAACGGTGCGTGAGGCCCCACAACCCACGGGCCGCGTGTATCTGGCAGCTCATGAAAACAAATCGTTCATAATAAAGCATTAGGTGTAGGATCTTGTACTGTCTTCAGTGCCTGTTCTCGATAATTGGACTCGGTGCGGGTATGTTTATAGCTTTATTGTAACTCTACTGAAGGATTTTTATCGTTATTATTGTTGTGGAAATATGTATTGTGATTGCGAAAGAAATTTTTTTTTGGCTCGGAATTGTTGACTGTAACCAAAAATTACAGAAATATCAGGCTTTCCTTTTAGTACCAATGCTGGAAATATCAGTTTATATGTATGAGATGAGTGACTTGTTGTACGTTCCAAAAGATAAGTTTTCTTTCATTCATTTTATATAGAATCTAACAATTTGCTTTATCATTGTCTCACAAAAGTAGGAAAATTTGAATAAAAAGCCTAAACCTATAGCAAATGTCAACTAAGACGTATGAAAAATATTGGGGTAGTTAGAATCACACATGAAAAATTACAAGATAGTCAGAATCACACACAAATAAACCAGTGATCATTAAAATCACGTACCCGTATTTGCTCTTGCCAATTCTAAATATCAGCTTCCTGATAATCGAAAATTATTCGATCACAAAGTCGGCTAAACAAATCTTTGCCCATTTATTTAGGTCCATTTTATCTTTGTCTCTGACATCTTGTGATTAATAATTTCCATCCATTACCCACGCATTTACACACCACTTTGTAATTGTCGCTTATATCGTTAATTATCTGTATTGCTTTATTTCAATTATGTCCCGAGAGATTTACAATGAATATTATTTATTAAGAATGACATAATATTTGGTTATTTTCAATGAGAAGAATAAAATTAATAATCTCTTACACATGAGTTTATATCTTTTTTCAACCGACGACAAAAAAAGGAGGATGTTATCAAGTCGACGCGTATATTTTTAACTTTCCTGTCGCAGGTATGCGTGTAATTTTCGTTTTAGTCTAAAGCTGTGTATGTCGTTCAATAAAATATTAGACTGCAATTATAACGGTTAGTGTTATCATAATATTGTTTCTTTTAAACAAATTCAGCAAAATGTAAACCACGAAATACAAAAATGAAATAAATTGTGTAAGCAAAATAAATTTTCTGCTATCAAATCAGCAAAATTCCACAATCACTCATGAAATACGTCTACCTAACGTCTTTCTAATTACAGAACACATTTCAGAAGTGCTGAAAGTTACGTTTTTGCGAATCTGTATCATTAGTGTAACACTGAGTGAAATTGACTTAATATCTCGTGAAAATATCTGAGTAATCGCTCCATATAATAATTCCAGTGGCCGCAACATCTTGACAAATTAGATTTTTAGCTAAGACTAAATTATTGCTGACTTTGAGTCGAGTGCAGGCTTTTAAACATGAATTAGAGGCCATGTCGCTCAAACCTTAATGGCGTATTGTGACTGAGTGAATGTCACGAAAATTATGTGGCCGTATCGAGATTTTTAACCGTAGCATGGCTCTGATGGTTAAAATGAAGATTAAGTTATGATAGAGTGTTTAAGCAAAGCAGCTTTTACAAGAAATTTAACAACTTTAAAGCGTTCTTATTTTCTGGCAAGAACACAGTATTATTGTCTGTAAACTTAGATAATCACAATAAAAGCCTTGCCCGACACACGATGCGACTCACACAAGTCCAAAGTTAGGGGGGAGCTATAACAACCACATATAAAATGGATGTTCCATCATACCTTTGCGTCCATATTAAATATTAATCCAAACCAAACCGAGTTAAAGCGATCATAACAATTGCGCTCACAAACTTTTTGTTTGTTTTGAAAATCCGCTTAACAAAACATACGTTTTAAATTTTGCATGTATGCCTACAATTGTTAGGTCGCAGTCCTGATGTTATAACGTTGTGGGCAGCAACGCGCGGCGTAGCAACATAATCGTGCCAGCCCGCCATCTGCCGGAAGTTTTACAATGTTTATGAGTTCCATCGGGAAGCGTACATAAATTCTGACGATTGGACGTGTGCAAACGATAACGATACAATGGTTTGACCATATTAAGCCCCATAATTGTTTACAAGTAGCCAAGTGTAGCCTAAATTACATTATCGAGGACGAAGTGTTTGCTTGACCAACAGTCCATAAAGCCTCATAACGTACTTAGTTCTCACACCAAACATTTCGTGGTACCCAGTTCATTGATCCCATTTCTTCTTAGTTTCTTAGAAAAGACACAAACTTCCGAATATTTTTACAAATAAAAGGATTGTAAATCTTGTTATACTCACAAAGTTAAAGTTAGCCAATGATATACAACGTAACAAAGTTAGGGGACATCTACAAAACAGGAAAGAGTCTCAGAATCATTTTAAATTCAGTATTAATCCTCGAACCCGGTCCTGAGCATCGTTTCTTCCATACTTTGTGAGATTTTCGAAAGAAAGCTGCTCCTACAAACTTCTACCCAAACTCCCGTGTAATCTTACTTATAAAAATAAACTTTCGCATTAACTGATTTCGAATCAGGGGCGAGGAAGTTTTGCAAGGTAGGCCAGTCTACCGCGTCGCTTCCGTACAAGTTGCAGACTCAATCAGCCAGAAAATAGAAACAAATAAATACACGCTTAGGTAGTTTTGACTTGATAAGCGTAAGTAGACTTGGGCTCAAATTTATGGAAGAGTTCGCCAGATAATGTAAAAGTTGGCAGATAAGACAGGCTTCGGCGCGCGCTCGGTAAAGCTGAATATTACTGGCTGAGCCGGAGTACTTGGGACAGGTTATTTGATAGAAATATTTTCGATGCACATAGGTACACACAAACACTTCCACAGTTTAGTGGCGGTACAATTTGAGCATTCCGTTTTCGTAGAACATTAATACTTTGTCTGTATGTGTGTGCTCGTTTTCAACTTCAGCTCTTACTTTCGCTAAAGATATTATATTTTCTGTGTACTCGACTTACGAGTAATACGCATTTAATTGGCCATCACTTCAAAGAAGAGTCTGTTCTATTTGCTATAGTGGCAGGCAATTGTCAGAATCTGCGTTATCATGTTTCGTATTTTTAGGGAATTCTTATAAGTAATTTGATTCGGTCGAGTTGTTAGTAATTTAATGGTATTAAAGATAGTTTTATTTAGACAAGAGAGAGTAGTTCAGCATCTTATATCATAATTGGAACTATAAATCTACAATATATAAAATTGCTATGTTTTTAATTACAATAGTATGCACGGTCTTAATTTTTAGAAAGAGGTCATAAACAAAAAGATATCCGCTCACACAACTATAGTTTTTTTATTCTAATACTAACTGATGCCCGCAATTTCGTTCACGTGGGAGGATTTCCCGCATAAATCCCGATCCCGTGGGAATTCCGGGATAAAAAGCCTATGTGTTCAACTATCTACATACTAAATTTCATTAAAATCCATCCAGTAGGTCTGGAGCCCCACCAACTGTGTCCCCACGTTGTCGTCGTGGTGGGGCTTGCGTGTTTCGATGATCTCTGGGGCCATGCCGGTAGAGGCACTCATGCCGGACGGGCCCAGAGGGAGAAACCAGACCAAGAGGGACACACCGGGGGAAATGCGCGCCGTCTGGAGGATCGAGCAGCTAGCTCGAGCTTCTAGGCGGCGCGGGGCCCGGTCTCAGAGATCGGGTCAAGGGGGAGGAAAGGTTCACTTCCGGTATGCGTCTAATCTTTAGACGTAACCGTGAAGTGAACCAGGGGAGGGGAATAGGGGTGTAGGAACAGAGGAACTCACCTCTCTAAAAAAGGAAAAAATATGGCAGACAAAGTTTTTGGAAAAGCTACCCAGGCGGGTCCCAGCTGCTCCGCAGCTGGGGAGTCCCGCACCGGACACGTCCGGTCAGTCCCACCGTACTCTGGGGGGGACAACAAACACTTTTACCCCAGTTTCCCGGCAGTCGCCGCATTGAGCCAGGGAGGCTCACGTGCCCGTGAGGTGGAGTCGCTGGACTTGTCCAGCACGTCCACCTCACCGGCACCGAACATTGAGCGAGCGCAGAGCGCCGCTCCGAGGAGGAAGGGGGCGCTGGTGCTCGGGTCGGAGACCGACTCGGCATCGGACGCCGAGAGCTTCCAGAGTTTGATCTCTGGAAGCGCAGTGAGGAGCGACGAGGGGGGCGCCGACAGGAGGAAGGAGTTCCTCAAGCGCCCCCGCGACGATGAGTCGTCGTCGGAGGAGGGGCTTGTCTCGGCCCGTAAGATCCCCACTAGTGTGCGGGGTAAAGGCCGAGGCAAGACCTCGGGGAGGGGGCCTCCCTCTGGAGAGCCCAACACTGGTCTGGCCCCGAGCGAGGCCAAACTAGAAGAGGCCGTGGCGGCTGCCATCCGTACCATCTCGCGGAAGCGCAACCGAAAGAGTAAGGAGGACGCGATCGGCGAAGCCATGGCCTCCATCAAGGCGGCCGCGCGGACTTACGGCGGGGCTCCGGCTGCAAGGGACGACATGTCCGATCTGCGGCCGGAGGTCACCCGCCTGACTGCCGCCATAGACGCTCTTCAGAGGGAGAACGCCGCCCTCAAGGCGGACCTGGCCGCAATCCGGGGAGCCGGCCAGCGGAATGCGCCGCCGCGGGGCCAAGAGGAGAAAGGCCGGCCCACACCAGCGGAGGACTCGGTTCTCGACCTGGTGCGACAGGAGCTGGCCGCCTTCCAGCAGCGGTTCTCCGTATTGGAGAGCCGCGTGCTGCGACCCCCGCTGGCGGCGACTTCGTACGCGGCTGCGGCCGCGTCCAAGCCTCCCCAGACGACGACGAGGCCGCCTCAGGCGAAGACGGCCACGGTGCGGACGGCACCAGTGACGGCGGCCCCTGCGAGGGCAAAAACGGCCCCGGCCAAGCCGAAATCGGGCCCATCAAAGCCGCCTCCGACCCCGACACCTGCGGGGCCGAAGCAGGCGGCCAGAAAGAAGAAGGCCCAGGCCGGGAACCAGCCGTCCCAGCAGCCTCCTCCAAAGACTCCTCCGGCCGGCGCCGACTGGCAAGTGGCCGGGGAGAAGAGGAAGGCTGCTGGCGCAGCCAGGTCCTCGCGGCGTAGGGAAAGACGGAGGCGGCGAGACGCCGCGGCGCGATTGCGCGCCCCCAAGACCGCGGCTGTGGTGATCACACTGCAGCCGGACGCGGTGAAGAGGGGCGTGTCGTACCGCGACGTGCTCGCGAAGGCGCGACAGGTGATTGACATCACGGAGCTCGGCATCACCGGTGGCCTCCGTCACCGGGTCACTGCGACGGGGGCTCGGATGTTAGAGATCCCCGGCGCGGACAGTGGCCCTACCGCTGACGCTCTGGCCGAACGGCTCAGAGCGTCCTTAAATGCGGAGGAGGCCCGAGTCTCCAGACCCACCAAGCGCGCAGACATGCGCATATTGGGTCTGGATGACTCCGTGACGGCCGAGGAAGTGGTGGCCGCCGTAGCCAGGACTGGGGGGTGCCCTCCCGATCAGGTGAGGGCGGGCGCCCTGCGTCCTGGCTTCACGGGGGGGCAAACCATTACGGTTAGCTGCCCCGTCCCGGCGGCCAAAAAGATCCAGGAGGGCCGAAGGCTCCTGGTTGGTTGGGTGTCTGCGCAGGTGAAAGTCCTGGACCCCAGACCCCTGAGGTGCTTCCGCTGCCAAGTGGGCAACCATGCGGCATGCGTGTGCACCTCGGAGGTAGACCGCAGCGATAGGTGCTTCCGCTGCGGTCAGCCCGGTCACAAGGCCGGCTCGTGCTCCGCCCCGCCTCACTGCTTCGCATGTGAGGCGGTTGGCAAGCCGGCCGATCACCGGGCTGGGGGCAAGTCCTGCGCCCCACCCACCAAAGCCAGGCGCAGAGGTAGGCCCTCTGCCGCCGTCGTCACCGCCACCGCCGCCGCCGCCGTCGCTACTGCCACCGCCGTCGCCGTCGTGGCTGAACCCCCGCGAGGGGCCCTGGAGGAGGCTGCAATGGATCCCGATTAATGGCCCCATTGCGCTTCCTCCAGGCAAACATCAACCACTGCGCCGCTGCTCAGGAACTTTTGCTCCAGAGCATGGCGCAGTGGTTGATCAACGTCGCCGTGGTCGCCGAGCCGTATTTTGTCCTGCCCAGGAACGACTGGGTGGCGGACTTGGACGGCTCGGTGACCCTCGTTTCGTCGGCCGCCGCCGGTACCCCGCCCCTCGATCGTGTCAAGAGAGGGCGTGGGATCGTCGCAGCACGGTTCGGAGAGATCGCTGTGGTAGGCGTTTATTTCTCCCCGAACCGAACTCTCGCCGAGTTCCAGAACTCCCTAACGGAGCTGGGAGACGTCGTCGTCGCCCTCGGTTCCCTCCCCGCCCTCGTCCTCGGGGACTTCAACGCCAAGAGTCCGGCTTGGGGTTCCCGGTCCACGGACTATAGGCGGGGCAGGATGCTCGAGCACTGGGCCCGTGCGCAGGGCCTGGTGATCGAGAACCGGGGTTCTGTCCCCACGTGCGTGCGGTTTACGGGCGAGTCGGTGGTGGACGTTACGTTCGCCACCCCCAGCCTGTCACCGCGCGTCACCGACTGGCGCGTTATGGAGGAGGTGGAGACCTATTCCGACCACCGGTATATCCGGTTCGACGTCTCCGCCCAGACCCCAGACGCGCCGGTCCGACGGGACCTGAGTGGTCCGCGATGGGCGCTGAAGCAGATGGACCGGGAGCTATTCCTGGAAGCCTCGATCGTGCAGGCCTGGGGGTCACCCCCGGACAGGCCTGCCGACATAAACGACGAGGCGGAGTGGTTCCAGGAGGCCATGTCGGAGATCTGCGACGTGGCCATGCCCCGGGTCCGGCAAGGACGCGCCCGGCGTCAGCTGTACTGGTGGTCGAGCGAGCTAGCAGCGCTGCGCGAAGCGTGCGTTGCGGCACGACGCCGGTACACCAGGTTCCGCAGGCGCCGCACCCGACCTCCGGATGCGGCGACTGTAGAGGCGGAGCTGTACGAGGGTTACAGGGCAGCGAAGGCCGTCCTCCGAGACGAGATCTGGCGGGCCAAGGAACTGGCCCGGGAGGAGATGCTGGCGACTCTGGACGGGGACCCATGGGGCCGCCCCTACAAGTGGGTGCGAGAAAAGCTCCGCCCCTGGGCTCCCCCGTTGACGCAGAGTCTCCAGCCTCAGTTCTTGGAGGACGTGGTGAGCGCCCTGTTCCCATCGCGAGGGGAGCACGCTCCCCCGCCCATGGCTCCGTCTCCGATGGAACCTGAAGCTGGCGCAAACGCGGACCACAGCGACGACGACGTCTACGACGCTCCAGAGGTGACCGAGGTAGACTTGAGAGTGGCGGTACAACGGCTCAAGGCCAAAAATACCGCCCCAGGACCCGACGGCTTGCCAGGGAAAGCGTGGGTCCTGGCCTCGGAGACTCTCGGGCCTCGACTAGGGGGGCTCTTTAGCGCATGCCTGGAGAGGGGCCAGTTTCCGCTTCGCTGGAAGACGGGAAAGCTGGTCCTGATCCAGAAAGCCGGGCGCCCTGCGGACTCTCCGTCCGCATTCCGGCCCATCGTGCTGCTCGACGAGGTGGGCAAGCTCTTGGAAAGAGTGATTGCAGACCGCCTCTTCGGGCACCTGAATCGGGTGGGCCCGGATCTTGCGGAGTGCCAGTTTGGCTTCCGCAGGGGGCGCTCGACGGTGGATGCTGTCATGCGCGTGAGAGCCCTCACGACGGGGGACGCGGTATCCCGGGGCAGGGTCGTCTTGGCGGTGTCTTTGGACATCACCAACGCCTTCAACACCCTGCCCTGGAGTTGCATCAGGAAGGCACTCCGGTATCACCGGGTGCCGACCTACCTCCGTCGCATAGTCGAGGACTACCTGACGGACAGAGCCGTCATCTACCCCGGTCACCGGGGAGAGTGGAACCGGCGAGAGATGTCGTGCGGTGTCCCACAGGGTTCGGTCTTGGGGCCGCCCCTGTGGAACATCGGATACGACTGGGTGCTGCGCGGCGACCTCCCTGACGGCGTCAGCGTAGTATGTTACGCTGACGACACGCTCGTCCTGGCGCAGGGAGAGTCGCACCAGGCGGCGGCCGACCTGGCGACGCAAGCGGTTGCGACAGTCGTTCGTAGGATCCGGCAGTTGGGACTCGACGTGGCGCTGCACAAGACCGAGGCCATGTGCTTCCATGGCGGTCGGAACGCGCCACGGTCCGAGTCCCACATAACGGTGGAGGGGGTTCGCATCGGCGTCGGGAGGACGATGAAGTACCTGGGACTCGTCCTCGACAGCCGGTGGAACTTCAGGGAGCACTTCCTGAGTTTGGCCCCAAAGCTGAACCGGGCAGCAGCCGCCTTCAGGCGACTCCTGCCTAATCTCAGCGGGCCAAACGCCTCCTGCCGAAGGCTGTACGCCGGCGTCGTGCGGTCCATGGCCCTCTACGGGTCCCCAGTGTGGGCCCTGTGCATCCGGACGCGACCACTAAAGTTGGTCGCATGCCAGAGGGTCATGGCTATCCGAATGATCCGGGGATACCGCACGATCGCCGGCGAATCGGCCAACCTCCTTGCCGGATTGCTGCCCTGGGATCTGGAGGCGACTGCCCTCCAGCGCGTCTATGAATGGCGCGTGGAGGCGCAGCGCCGGGGCGTATCCCCGCTGCCTCGAGAAGTCGAGGCGCGGCGGGAAGAGCTCCGGCGCGATCTCAGGGCAGTATGGAGGGAACGACTGTCGCAACCGACGGCCGGGCACGCCGCAATTGCGGCGGTAAGACCCCTCTTTGAGGAGTGGCTAGATCGGCGTCACGGCGTCCTGACCTACCGCATGACGCAGGTCCTCACCGGACACGGAAGTTTCGGGAGGTACCTGTGTCTGATGGGTAAGGAAGAGACGCCTGGGTGTCACCACTGCGAGGGTCGCCCTGAGGACACAGTCGAGCACACGGTGCAGGACTGCCCAGCTTGGGCAGAGCACCGACGTGTCCTCACGGCGACAATAGGCGGAGACCTCTCGCGCCCGGCCTTGGTCGAGGCCATGCTGCGGGGCGAGAGGGAGTGGGAAGCGGTCGCCTCCTTCTGCGAAGCAGTCATGCTTCCGAAGGAGGAGGCGGGCCGCGTGAGGGAGAGGATGGCGTCCTCCCTCCAGCCCAGCCGCAGTGGTAGACGCCCACGGCGTCGGACGTCGGCCGACGATCTCCGGCCACCGTAGGCGCGGGCATGCGGACAGCGAGTAAAGGGCAACTCGCTGTCCGACCATGGACCATGCCCGGGTCGACGGCGCGTCGTGTTCCACGCGCGCCTCAAAGAGCGTCAGCAACATGACGAGGCCCCCTCTGCAGAGGGCCGAAGCCCGCCGGGGTCGTGGGACTCATCCCGTTACCGTGGCCCCGGTATGTAAAGGGTTATTGAAGGAACACCGTGGATTTTAGTCAGTAAAAGTCTGACAGTCCCTCCCACCCTGCCCGGAGTGGGAGGACTTATTTGATAATTTTACCACGCTAAAAAAAAAAAAAAAAAAAAAGTAGGTCTGGAGATTAGCGTGTTCAAACAGACAAACAGACAGACTTTTTTTTTAATTGTTTTGCCGTTTTACCGTTTCTTAACCCACCTCAATTATTATTTTAGTATAAAATTTAAATGTACAGACATACTTTTTTACTGTTTTATTATATGTATATATTGATATTCCACATATGCCTCATGACAGAAACAATCTATAACGTATCCATTGCTGGGTCACATGATTTCTTCCTATGAGTAAGTCGTAAACCGCCACGTCCGGTACAGGGTTTTCTCACAATATGGAAAAATTTCAGCGTTTTGAAAGCAGTGGTGATGATGAAAATTAAACAAATTAATGTGCATGCCTTTTTTTGGGGTGAGAAAATCATCGAATGACTTCTTCCGCTCTGGGTGGAGTGTCAGACTTCTACCGACTAAAACTGCCATTGTTTCTGAGGCCACGGTATCTCGTTAGAACATTCCCGCAAACCTGACAGGCAATAGCCCTATGGACCCCATCACTAGTGCTGACGACTGTTTGAGGCGTGCGTGGAATACGACGTGCTGTCGACTCGGGCCTAGTCCTTACTGGACGATGAGCTAATCCACCTGCCTGGGTCTGAGTATGGACCCACGACTTATTCATGCCTAATAACCAGTGGGTCTCTGAGTTTGTTTCGGTATTTCTTCTCAGAGTCAGGAAACATCTTCGTCATCTAGCTAAACTTAAAACGGTTAAAAATTACGTGTAAAGTGTTATTTCTAACCAACTAGCTTTTGCCCGTGACTTCTTTCGCTTGTTAGGGTTTTCTCGCGTTAATGCCGATTCCGTGGAAATTTCGGGATTAAAACTGTTCTATATTGTTCCCAGGGTCCTAAACTATTCCCATGCCAAATTTCATCTAAATCAGCTCAGCGGTTTAGGCGTGAAAAGGTAACAGACAGACAGAGTTACTTTCACATTTATCATATGGATTTATTTTATATTTTTTTTATATGCCTAATATGTCAATATAATTCATTTATTATTGTAGATCAGATTTAAATTATAGTTATTACAAGTAATAGTTTTCAAAATTACAGGGTTTTAGAATGAATGTAGCCATCATAAATGATAGGACGTTGGATATTAGAACATTTTATCAATGTTATGTATCTAATGAACCTTAAAAAGTGGGTTATTCACCAACTCGACACAAGAGACCGGACACACGTGTGTCCAGTTGGTGAAACTCAAAATTAGTATTACTTATTATTTCGTCATCTAGACACACCAAGATTTTTATTCGTGTCTACATAGTGAAACTTAAATTAAATTACTTTTATGTTTTCGCCAACTGGACACATGTTCGCATTTTACCCAAATTCAAGATTAAGTACACTCAACCACATTAATGTTTTGTGTCACAGTCATCATCGGCCACTAAACGTTCATAACTAAACTAACACTAAACGTTTTATTTCAAAACAAGTATTTACGCGGGGCTTAGCTCCCGTGGATTCTATCACGGTAAAAACATAACTCTCCTTCCTCACCTTCCTCAAGCTTCAAGATACTTCCATACCAAATTGCATCCAAATCCACCCAGTACTTTCGAAGATTAGCGCGTTCAAGCAAACAAACAAACAAACAAACTTTTCCGCTTTATAATATTAGTATAGATTTGTCTTAAATAAAGCTAATAAGGTTTTTCAAGAAAAAAGTGAGGCAGCTTTTTCATGAAATCAAGGCGATTATTAACCTGACTGTACCTTTTTTTGCAAAAAAACAAGGTGTGTCCAGTTGGCGAAAACATAAAACTGATTTAATTTAAGTTTCACTATGTGGACACGCGTAAAAATTTTGGCGTGTCCAGATGACGAAATAATAATTGTACTAATTCTGATTTTCACCAACTGGACACACGTGTGTCCGGTATCTTGTGTCCAGTTGGTGAATAACCCTAAAAAGTTATGTGAACGATAGCAGTTTATTACTAAATTATTTTTTTTATATTGATTTTATATAGCTCAGTATTATAAACATTGTGTGATCAGTGTGATCTAAGTTTACATTGATTTGATAGAAATTATGTTCGATCCAAATAATTCCAAATGTCATATGAATCAGGAAAAGATCTTTTTCTTTATTTTAATTTGTTACTGCAGTTAAAACTAATAGGATCAACCCAAAAAATATACCCTTATTTTTATAATTCAAAAGTTACAGTTGTCGAAATTCTGTTCACAAAGCAAAAGTTCTGATCCGGAGAAAGAAATCTTCAAAAACGTTTAGCATTCTGAAGCGTTCGTCTCTGCCGCGCGTCGCCTAAAATAAAATACATCAAAGTTAATCGAAGTCGACTCTCAATTTTAGAGCAACATTCTAATGTCTTAAAACCCTCTGTGAAAGGCTCGCGGTCTTTTCATGCAGAAAGGTCTTGATTTTCGTTTTTTTTTATTCCCCTTTCTTTTCGGCAAGCGTCGGAGATACGTGTCGTACTTATAGCGAAGCCGGGTGTAATTAAGGTGCAAAGATACCCGAAGTCTACCGCGTGGAGAGGCTCAAGGGCCCTCAATGGTCGGCCGTGTACTCAAAACCGATGAGTGTTACGTAGTCTGACGTTACTTCGCTATCCCTGCGTTCAAAGATTCAAACCGAACTTAATTGGGATAAAGTTGTGGTTTTTGTTGCCATTGCCTCGTTAATATTTCTCTTTGAGTTCTTTCTAGCGTGGATTCCAACTTCTATCTCTGTGTATCATATTCATTAGTACAAAGTTACTTTAATGATATTTGATCGAGAAGACGAAGCTAAGGCCACTTATCACAAATCACGCGCACTGAGCTATTATATATCGGGCACCTAAACGAACTAGGAGATGAAACAGACAGAAACATCGAACCCAATCTTATTACTGTGCCCTAACTTATATTCCACATTACATTAATTTCTCCGGAGACGTCTCGCAAACTAAGCAATAGCAGCTGCCTGCCCGGTCGCATGTTTATTGAGAAATTGCCTAATCTCGTAGAGCTACAAAACAAAACCACATCGGAAATGTTGAACTAAAGTATTTCTTCTCTCTAAGGATGCTAGTGGTGGTACCCTTGTCTGCGCTAACCGATCACACCCTTAAGGCACCCGAATTACTGTCCGGGCTGATTACCGCCCCCCTCCCTCCCCGCGCCCCGCGTGCCCGCTGCCCCGCCGGCCCTTCGCCCCGGGCCCTACGTCAACTATTATTTGTGTTCCCTACTTATAATTTGTGCGCTGGAAAAGTTCCACAAACACCAGTATTTTTATTAAATATAAGAAAACTTCCTCGGAACTTGTGTAGTGCGCTCCGGGATCACTTGTTATTTCATTAGTTGTCCAGTTAAGCCAGATGAGATCGGACAATCGTAACTGCCCGATTATGTCTTTATTTAATTTACGAGAAGCATTCAATATTACACGATTCTGTACAATAATTCTCATTTGAATAACTCGTAAACCTGATTAATGAATTGTTACTGAGTTTAATAAGTAATAAATATTTATGTAGGTGTGTGTGAGCGTTCCACGGAGAAAATAAATTTCAATTTATTGCCTCCTCTGCTTATTCTCATTACAGTAAAAAGATGAGAAAAACATTTTATCAGAAGACTTCAACAATTTTCTATCGTAAATATCCTTTTCACAAGCCATATAGGTAGGTACCCACATAAAAGGGCAAGATTTTAATGCTCTTATATTCTTGATTTTCCTTCAAAATGAAAAAAATGTGTTCATTGGCGCGAAACGAAATCATCGTCCCAGATACGTCTTTCAACAACAAAAGCCACCCGCGTGCGTGTTTAACATATTTTTCTTTAAACAGAACGCAATATTTACTGGCTTTCATGTATCGTCTTAAGGGGATAAATAATGGAGTTGCAAATGTGTGTTTGGCTTACGAGAGCAGAAGAACAAGGCTTCCGTGGAAGGAATATGATAATTTGACGTAAAATACGTTGCAAAAATACACTAGGAGCTGCAAGCGGCTGTATTATTAGGCTACATAGGCTAAGGTGTTGACTGGTGATTGAGAGGTCGCGGGTTCGAACCTTACTCATTACACTAGTGCCGTAAACCTACTTCAGACACAAGTATATTTAGCTTAGTTGGAGGGGTTAACAAGATTGCTAGTAATGTCAATTCTACCCACATGAATTAAAAAAAATAAAGCAAAAGACAGGTACAATCTATTGGCCAGTGTTGAGATTCGGAATTTAAAAATGAGGGTGTCAAACTTCACCTAACTAAAAGCCAACCTGATCCGAAAAATGCCTTGCGTTCCTGGGTCGAAAAATTTCGATAGAACAACCCCGGTAGGCAATGGCCATATTGAGCCCCGTCAATGCTGCTGACTGTATTTTCAAGCGCCCGTGGAACATGATGCGCCGCTGACCCGGGCCTGGTCCCCGGACGATGAGATAGAATAAAGCCTAGCTAAGCAGCATCAACGGGGTTGCGGACATGTTTTAACAAGATGCCGTGGCCATGGTATTTAGTCAGCAGAAGTCTGACACTCCCTTCCGCTCTATACAGAGCGAGAGTAGTTATTTGATGATTTTCCCACCGAAAAAAAGCAACATAAAAAGAGCTTTTCTCGACTTAGTGAAATATCAAACTACCCTCAAAACTGTGTCTACTTTTCTTAATGTTGCGTTTTATTTTTGGTTAAATGGCCACAGAAAAGGTAATATACGAACATAGTCCTTAATGAACATACGTTCGTTCAAATTAAACTCGCGTCAAAGTTATTATGGGAACACCTATCGTCTTGTAAAATAACTATCTCGGTTGTTATCGTCTACGTTGAAGGAGCGTTTACATTGTTCCTGTCACAAATGGTTTAATTTACTTGCCAGTTATTTTTATTAGATATTTTTTATGTTTTATACAATTGTATATTAGTATTTGACATAGAATTAACACTTAATAATTTTTCTTGCTATAGGTTCACCTGCCGAAAATTGCATGCCACGAATTTTCATCGCGTAATTTTGGCTAGTGGATCGATCTAGTTGATTAACTAAGTGGAGGATTTGACTATCTGTTTTCTAGTATCCACAAAATTAATCAAAGGATTGACTAAATAAATCAAGCTCATTATGCGTTTGTTCACGTTCAGTAAGCTACACATAAGCTAATTCACTGCCTAAAATATTGGATTACTTACAATATTATTGACTACGGTCAGGTACAAAGATTATCTGACGAGTATTTCTCTTAAGAGTACTTTCTTGTACCGTTGCAAGAAAGTGTAACCAATATTTTAAATCAAATTGACCATCGAAGCTTCAATTTACCGAGCGATGTCATCCACCTTGATATAAATTGAGTACACTGACCCACTAAACTGTTTAGTGCATATTGAACGGAGCTCCCAAGACGTAGGGCGGAGCATGTCCGACGCATCGGAAGATGGATCGCGCTGGTAATCAGTTAATGCATTATGCGGTTAGCTACAACCAAGATGGAAGCACACAAATATTAGTACGAATTAACCAGAGACACCTCTTGTGTTGGCGAGTGTACTTAGCTGAAGATGAACAAATATTTTAAGAAATTAGGTCTGAAATTTTTGTACGTAAACCGAGCTTATTAGATAAAGTGCAACACTGTGCTATGTTGCAAGATGGATTTGCTAGTGATAATTGATACGATAATGATTGACAATATGTCATTAGCACTGCTATAATGAGATGATTGATTAAGATCAAATTACGGCGATAACGACGGAACAATTAACGCATATCAATAACCAGACATTAATAACAATTTACACAAATTTAAACGAATGGAAGACGTTAAATAACATATAGCCAGTTTTCATAATTGATGAACAAATAATACATGAATATTAAAGGCTTCACCAGTACTGTGTGTGTGACACCAACGTACAAGGCCCGAAAGTAAGGTGCACATTTAAAAGATAGATGGCGTCATTCGGATAATTCTGTTATCAGCTGCGAGAGGGCGCCCCTGCGCTCGTATACTTAGACGGCCGTTTCCTGCGACGTTAAGTCCTTATAAAGGTAACTGTTCCACTGAAAAACTCCTATTTCAGTGACAAAGCACGCTCTTAACCATCCAAGTGAAAATTCTAAGAGATTTTGTGTTTACCCGACGAGATACTATCCCTATTGTTGCGAGCGAATAAAGTTTAGTTGATTTTTACCTACGCCTATGGTTTCCCCATTATGTCGCAAGAAGTGGCTTCGGCGGCAAAACAAATAGCTACGATTATATCATGTCGCACATTCAGCAGATTACGAACTGTAGCTATCTCTGGAGACAGAAATATCTTATAAGCATAGAAACAGTATTACTTTCGTACAAAGTTTAGATTTATTGGCCATTGCGTAAGTTTGCTCGACAGCGTTTAGTTGTTCTTAATACTAAATCATATCTGTATGATTACAGACTGCTGACGGCTGAAAATAAGGTGAGCCACCGATATATCAAAGATTCATAATATAATTTACAATTGATGATCTTTGCAAAAGTATCGCTTCAATACTATCGAGTTAAAAATATGTCAGGACAATATGATGAATAGGCACAATGTGAATTAAGATTGGGTTCACATTTCGACTGAAAATGACACATTCGTTAGCAACAATGGGGTTCGTTTTATCGGTTCAATTCTCCCATTCAGCGTGGCATGCAAAAGTAATCTGAAGTAGTGTGACGCATGAGCGCTTACTTATCTATTTTTGAAGACTCGCGTAGTCCGCGATCCGTTAAATAGACTTAAAGCGAGTGGGGCCGACTTCCGCGCATGTGTGCCGCACGCACCGCCTCACTCGTCTTGTCGCCAAGTGCGAGAACTTCACGAGAATTATTCTCAACACTGAAACTTATGGCTGCCTTACAAATGAGATTCAAGCTTTGAAAATCATTTGTTTTCATATTTTGATTCTAAACGAAATATACGAATGAGTTTAATGTTTTCGTTTCATTTAAACCTCTATCACCATTAGTGTCTATCAAACATGTTTGTTATGTCAAAGCAAATTATGAGCAACCAACTAATGAGATCACAGCTACAACAAACAGCACCCAGCCATAACAAATCCACACTATTACGGTTAGTTACAATAATTAAAAGCGCAAATCTGATTTAAACTAATCCCACGCGGCACGGGATTTAACATTAGAGGCTTGTACGATAAACACACTGTTATGTCTGAACAACCATTCCGTTATTACCATAGCAAGGTATAGTCGGAGGGTAAACCGTACGAGCTACCCATGGAGTATCAGAGGGCCAGGCACAGTTCCGCCAGTGGCTAGTAACAATGACGACGCAGATAAAGAGGGTCGATAACGTGAAATAGCAACGTGAAAACGTGGCGAGAAAATAGCATTATTAACCTCTCGGGCATAATACGCGCGCCACTGCGCCAGATATGGTAATGATTATGTAAATCCTCCACTCACAGGTACATCTCAGGAACGTTATACACTTATTAAAACCAAGATTGCGACACCAAGGATCCCATCTGACAAAAACTTTGAGGCAACCCTTAGTTCTGAAGTGTTTACAGGCGCTCAATTTTTACGACGTTAGTAATTCGAAATCTTGGCTTTCCTGAAATCGGACCATCGGCGTTGCAGTCTTACTTGGCGACTCTCTTTTCAATTTTCTTAGTTCCCTGCTCGAAACAGGCAAGCATTGTATGGTAGATTCTTATCTCTCTCAAAAGCTATTTAGCTAAATGGAATTTACAGAGCCCGCACTGCAGTTCGACGAAGTACATTGTAATATTTAAACTCTTGAAATTTGAGTCTAAATCTAGGCATTGTATTACGTGTCTAAGATTTTTCAAGATTCATTTTACTGTGTTCCGGTTGCGGTTTCTTTAAATTATGCACTTTGCCAGATTGAAACGGTGAGTCCTTTTTGAAATGTTCTAGATTTACACAAAGTATAAAGGATAGTCAAGTATTATTTCAAGCGTCTTACTCAGAGTTTTGTTTCAGTAGTCGATGAACATTGCTTAACAATTACACAGTAGCGTTGTTGGAAATGTTTAACTTTAAGTACCTAATTGAGCCCCGTTAATCAAGAGAACGAAGTTTTCACAAGTGCTTAAATTATTTACCTCAAACATAAAACATCGACATTCAAAGCGTTTCTGGAATATTTTCGCTTACACAGACGTCGGGAACACAAAGTGAATTATACGAATAGAAAATATTGAAAGCGAGCTGACTGCATCAAAAATACTGACGCTGAATCTTGTTAATGAACTTAATGAGTGAAGGAGCCGGGAGTTGTGTAGCGGAGGAACTTTACGAAAGCATCTTGTAAGTTTCAATTCCGAATACTATTACAACAGTGAGGGGACTGGAACAAGTGGGGAACAGAATGAAATGCATCATAAAACAAACGCGACGTAATTTCTGTCTCATATTTCAACATCTTCAGTTGTGCACGGATTGTTCATACAGTTTATTTTTATTTTACCTACCTTGTGGGTAGTACTGTTATTTTGTACGGTTTGTTGGTAGACATAGATTTTTTAGTGTGCAATAAAATACCTTATATGTGTCATATCACTAAATTACCCTGGCCTCGTACTGACGTTATTATCTACAGCAGGAAAGAGTGTATCTTCCAACTAATGTATATACCATGTTATGTATATAACGTGGCGCAGGGTTCCGCATACGTTGGAACAGGCAGGAAACGAGGTACACTTTCTCCTTTCACGCCAGGCAAGAGATCATCTATTTCTTTACATGAATGCTGTTCCTGAATTCGACTGTAATTCTAAAATCTCGCAAAATAAATTGCTACGTGCGCCACAATCCAACCCTACTCTAAATAAAATGAATTTCAAAAGAAATATGCTGATGTAATTAATTTAAAAGCTACAGAAAAGAAAAAATGAAAATGTTTTCATCGTATCAAAACTTCACTATTTCAAGCCGAGATACTCGCGAATAAAGACTTTTTTTCATTTTAACGTCAAAGTTTAGTTCGAAGTTCACTAATTTAACATCGAACTGGGAGCTCCTAAAATAACAGATTACAGCAGGCATAATCATGAAGTTTTTACTGTACGACATAACTCGTACGTAGTTATGCAAATGTGTGCGGCTCGTTTTTGCTAGGATTAAGGTTTTGGGTCTATTGTAATGGGAAGATTTGTGTCAAACGCGGCAAATCCAACGACCCGAACAATTACGCGAGTACAAATGATAATTTGAAAGTTAATTCAGAAATAAATTAAAATATTGTATTGTGTTTCCACACCATTTACATTCCGCAGCGATAATAAATTTTGACAAAAACCACTTACGCCGCATAGACTGTCGGAAATATAATCAATCTTGTTTGCAAAAAGACACGTTGAATGAAAAAGGCATTGATAAAAAGGAGACAGCAAAATTGACACTAGATGTAATAAAAAGATTGGAAAATAATTTCGACAAAAAGCAAGTCTCCAAAATTCACGTCAGACACTCAGTAAAATGAAATACGTAGCCGGCACCGGCCTTCGGCAAATGGTTTAATATCGAAATGTGATCACTTAGCGCAATCTCTTACAAAAGAAAAAAACACAGGAAAAGCCCGAATGTACTTAGCTTTTACCAGAAACAGAAATATGTTTCAATTTTTATTAAAAATGGCAAAAAGCAGAAATTGGATTGATAGCTTTTCAATCCAATCCTTTATTTCGATGATGTGAAGAAATGCGTTTTCGTCAGTGCGGTTGATTTTTAGAGAATGGTGTTTTCACATTCCGTTCGGTTGAGCAGCGTTTAAATTAGAAAAGGCCAAAGTTGTGGAGCACGACCCCACTTCGCCACTTACTCAAATGAAATGCGTGCTTACTGAGCCTTTTGCTTGAACCCTTGATGTATAGGCTCTTCTACGAAAACAGCCATTGGTTATGAACGAAATTAAATCAATTCTGCCACCCTGTTTCCTAACGTAATTACAACTTTTAGGATTTGATTTATCACTAAATATAATATATACTAACTTGCGAATGGTATTAAATAGCTTTTACAATGTTTACGAATTTGTACACAATTGTAAATTTTTAGTCAGTACCTACAAGTCTGACACTCCCGCTCCACCCAGAGCGGGAGAAGTCAGTCGATGACTTTCCCAACCAGAAAAAAAAGGTATATAATTATGCTAGCTGTAAATATAAACATAAGTCTGCATATAGTTTAAAATGAAAGTTCTTATTAACGTTGATTTATTGTTTTTATTTTTGGAAAGAAGTTTGTTATCGCGCGTTGCGAAAGGGGGCTAGACGGAAAAAATTAAGACGAAAAGTTGTAACGACACTTTTTGCTATAGTAAGCTATTGTAAGCTGTGCGGCGTGCGCATGTTTTTCTGTCTGTCTCTCTCTCTCTCTTATAGAAATCAAGCCAGGTATATTCGTTTCGTCTTTCTATTTCGCATTGAACAGAGTGGTGTCGCGACGATTATTTTTGTTGAGTGTATACAGGTTTTTTGTGCATAATAAATAATAAAAAAAAAATATTACAATTCCTTCACTAATTAATCGAAAGGAACTTCGTTCCATCCGGGTGTCCCTTGACACCTCTGAAGTTTTTTATTTAATTACAGTTCTACTTTTTTCCTCTATTTGTTTTACCTCTATTCTAAAAATACGCTTTCTTCGCGAGCACTTCAAAACTTTTGGTATTACATAAAAAATTAACTACTATAAACAAAAAATCAGGAAGGCAATATATGTAATTACTAGCAGTCTCCTGGGATTCGCTCCCATTTTGCAGTCGGGTACAAAGCCTGTTTCCTCAAGCTAGCTCAAGCCTAATTCCACACCAAATTTCATCCAAATGCACCCAGCACTTACTTCCGAAGATTAGCGTGTTTAAACGAACAACATAAGAATACATTATAATTCAATTCTAGCTTAATGGTAGGAGTAACTTTTTAAATTATTTTATTAATACATTACATTTAAAGTTATGATTTATTACAAAATAAAAATAGTCGCGGTATTGCAAACTGACCCTTGCCCTTAATATGACAGCCGGAAAAACAGCGCAACTTGCTTTCCAAGGCACAAAGACATATTGATATGTAAAGATGCTAACCCATTCATAGACCAAACTATGCAAGAGTTTTTCAAAAAGATTGAGCCATACAGTTGTAATTATTTTATAACCAGCTCCTTAGGCCATTACAAATTAAACAGTCAAACGCAAGATGTACTTGTTTTCATTTTTTTGAATGCCGCTTCTCTTTAGAAACAAGTAAATATTAAAATAACTGATAGCTGCAATTTATTAATAAAATCTTAAATGAGAAAGCTAAAATGCTTTGTGTATCATTAAAAGCCAATAAATACTTAATATTATAACTGTGTTCTTTGGGCTTCTTTCAGAACAAAGCAACGGATTGATAGATATGGGTTTTTTGGCGATAATTAAAAGTCTGAACATAGGTTACTTTATTTTTGCAAAATAAAACCTTCTCACATGAGCAAAGCCGAGGGCAGAAAGTAGTAATTAATAAAATCATATCAAACTTTAATGTGTGGCTGTATCGGTTACGTTACATTCCAGTAACGAAACCCGAAACTCCCTTCGTCGGAAAAATAGAACAAAACGAGTGTGAAACGCATTCGAAATTCACTTTTGAAGCCAACACTAAATTGCACTTACCTGCTGTAACTTTTCCGGAAAATACTATTGGCCAAGTAAAAAGCCATCCATCACGCCATTTCATTGATAACACAATAATCCACCAGGCATCAAAGCCTTTAGTCCTTATATTGATTCCGATGTTATTTTAGGCCCCAACAAAAATGTATCCGTGAAGCCGTATAAAAAGTATGAATAATAAAAAATACGTTTATTTATACGAGGGAAATGAAATTCGTGATATTACATTTTAATAATTCGGAATGTTGCACGGCTATTGAATTCTTCATTGCTGCAAAAGCACCCAGGAGGAAAATATTTACGCTTTTTCGAAATGCAGAAATCAAGTAACAAGGAATTGGTTTTAGTGGAGAGGGGCGTTAGGGACCGGGCCGCTGAATAAAAGGAGGAGTGCGCATAGAACGCTTACTTTTCTCAAGTATGAGCTGGGAATTGAACCAGAAATGCCAGCCTTTATTGAAATATAGTCCGCAATTAGAGTATTTGTATTTACATTTGAGATCCGTCGGTCCATAATTAGTATATTTGTATTTACATTTGAGATCCGTCGATAATAGTAATTTTGTATTTCGTCTCGTTGATTTTGCAATACACAGATAAGTTTTAACTGTGGAATAAAAATGTTGGTTTGACAGGTTTTGTATTTCGAACAGTGGTATTTACTTTTAGGTTAAAAGTTTTATCTAGCTGTTGGAACCCAAGCCCTGAATCCCAATAATTCTATTGGGATATTAATTTAATTGTTTCAATTTCAAATATCATTTTAACCTATTTCTGTTTGATTACAGATTTATTTTTAAACAATTAACGCAAGCTAATAATTTCAAAGAACCACTAAAAAACCTCTATTCAACAATAAAAAATATCTGTCTTGATTTATATTATTTCGTGATTTGGTTGACTTTAAGATATTAATTTTATATGCCATCTACAAGCGAAGAAGTTAAATGTTTCGTTACAAGTTCTGGTAAAAAATCGCGGGTTGGTGAAAAATAGAGCTACAATCAAAATTCTGTTTATTAGATAGTTTAGTTATTAATAATTGAAATATCATGCGTTTAGGTAAAGAACTTCAATTAGTTTTAAAATAGCTAGTTAGCGACTGCGGCCGCGTGGCAGGATTTTCCGCATAAATAGCAATCCCGTGGGAAATCCGAGCCTCCTCTCTCTTTCAACTTAATTCCTATTACAATCGGTTTAGTCATTCCAGAGATTAGCCCTGACAAACTGAAAGATAGACAATATTTTTTTTTTAAACTTTGTTTTATGTTTACTATCGTATAAATACTGGAAGACTAAGCACTGAAAAAGTCATAGTTAGGGATGTGATAGTTTTTTTTAACTATGTATTCGTTTTGTCGTACAAAATAAGAAAAATGAAATGAGAAAATTAAAAAATAATGAAATTTGTATCATTAAATCTTAAAACGCAAGAAAACTTCAGTGCGCTTCAAGGCGCATGCAACATAGTCGAAATATCGGAAACTCGAAGCAATATATCGCACCTTTAAAGTAAAACCGTTACTATACGAAATTATCAAATTTTACAGGAGAGCCAATATTTGAAACAGTTCAGTATCTTAATTTA
This sequence comes from Tholera decimalis, assembly GCA_943138885.2. Classification (NCBI taxonomy): domain Eukaryota; kingdom Metazoa; phylum Arthropoda; class Insecta; order Lepidoptera; family Noctuidae; genus Tholera; species Tholera decimalis. Next base: position 32,203,423 of record OW964556.2, on the reverse strand, counting down.
GTCTAGGTAAGTCTAAGTACAAGTACTTTATGATTTCTTATGAGTTTATATGATAGATATCTGTTTACTGTATACATGTGCTTTAGAATAGTTTTTCTTTATTTACTTACAATAAATATTTTTTAGATTTATATTTTGTTTGGTAACGATATGATTTAACGCTAGATGGCGAAAAAGACGATATTTTGGAATAATTACAAGTGTTCGGTCCGACGTGAAACAGAACGCACCCCTTTGACATAAAGAATTTGATTTTGACATTACTCTGACTTGACAGATAGACTTTGGTTCCGGTTGTTGAAAAATGTCCGCCCTTGGGACTTTGATTTGATTGTAATTGGTAAAATATCGTTGGATTCGCCTGTTGAGACCGATAATTGGGTCGCGAATTATTTGTTGTTGAAGTGAAATCCCCACTTGTCGAAAACCCCGGGATATTGTCGGAACATACCGCCTTATTGCGTCACCTCGTGGCACGCGCTTGGTGGAAACGAGTTGGGTGTGATGCTGAGTTGGAACCGCGCCATCTGGAGACGGCGCCTTGTGAACGTCCACACACTTGACTTACATCACACTTTTCAATTACTCATCTCATATTACATACAAACCACACTTGGGGCGTGACCTTGGAAGGTCGAAGTTGGCGTCCCCAGCACTCAGGTTAGTGGTACCATTCTTGTGTAACCTTGTTTATTGTTTGAAAAGCAACGTTTATAGATCCACGTATCGTGGAAAGTTCCGGACACGTCCAGTTACCGTTGGCTGGCCTATTGCAGTCCTGAACATTTTGGTAAGCAGAGCGTGGGTTTTAATATAAAATCCACATAGTACAAAGTGGTAGCAGAGCGCGGCTCTTATAATATAAGATCCACTGGTTTAATTGGAAGTTTTGAATATTGTTGAAAACTTAAAACTTGAGTTTAATTACTTAACACAACTTATAACTTAATAAGTTTTGAATATATTACCATGTCATCCGGGCTATCTAATTGAAGTTGAATCAATTGAAGTTGTATTTGTAATTTGTACTGTAGCCCTTTGTTGAATTGACAAGTAAGATTTATTTGTGAAATTAGGAATTGGTTGTATTTGGTACATAAGTTGGTATATTGTTGTAAAAGTTGTTTGGTATTTGTGGCAATTAATAATTGAATGTCATTGATCTGAATTTGAAAGGTTATCTAAATAATAATTACACATAGTCTAACATAATAGGACTTGAATTGTGTGTATTGGTTATTGCATTTATAGTAATTATTGGATTGTTGTTAGAGATTCTCCGGCTCAATATTATACAGTCAATTGTTGTGCTTCTTGATATTTATTTGAGGTTGATCCAGCATTGTATCATACATTCAATTGTTATTTATTTTGTAACTAGCCATCCTTAGCAAGCTAGATTCATACTTGGAATAAGTACAGGGTCGGATTTGGACTTGAAATAATTGAATTTAAGTTGTTATTTGGGTGAAATTATTTGGTCGGCTAACAAGTCATTGCTGTTTGTTTAATATTTGATTGTTGGTTGTTGATTGGTGCTTTGTATTAATATTTGATTGTTGCAATGGCCTCATTAAGGGCAGTCAGGGAAGCTGCTGCGGGATTGACCTCACAGTTGAGATGGTTTACATCGGCAGCTGCAACTGTTGAGCGTGTGGAATTGGAAGAGCTCACCCTTGCTCGGTATGGGCAAGTGATTGAGAGGATCAAGTCAGCTGATGCTGCGCTCACGCGCTTCAACGAGTACATCATGGACGTGGATTTGGGGGTGATGGATCAGACAGCCCGCGATAAGATTTTGGGTGACTATGACCAGATTATCCACCTGGGGGATGTCATATGTCTACGAGCGCGGGAAATTTTGAAGAGCCGGGTGCCTGATGCGGCCAAGCCGCAGACCCCTGTTGTTGCAGGCCCTGGACTATTGAGTAGGCTGCCCACCCTGGAGCTGCCACATTTTGACGGTCGCTTGGACCACTGGCTGGGCTTCCTAGATCTCTTTGAGAGTCTTGTCGATGCACGCTCGGACCTCGGACCTGCCCAGAAGCTGGCCTATTTATTGTCTGTCCTGGAGGGCAAAGCCAGAGCCTTGGTGCAGCACTTGCCGGTGACGGATTCCTCTTACCCGACCGCTCTGGAGCTTCTCTCCCGACGGTATCAGAACAAGCGCTGCCTGGCTGATGTGCACATCGACCAGATTTTGGGGCTACCGGCCATTGTCAGCACGTCGACGTTGCGCACTGACTTGCTGAACCCGTTGGTCTCAGCGACCAACGCCTTGAGACGCTTGGAGTTACCGGTGGAACATTGGTCCTACTTGTTGGTGCACATAGTGCTGCAGTTGCTCCCCGTGGAGTTGAGGTCACGTTTTGAGCAGAAGTATGGTGGGGATAGTGCCACCCATCTTCCCCCCTTTGACGACCTCCTCAAATTTTTGGAAGACGAGTGTCAATTTGCGGATAACACTCGTGGCGCTACGGGGTCGCCCCCACTACCTTCTCAGCCCAGAGACCAGGGACGGACTAGGGCCCGGGGGCCTGTTGATGTTCCCCCCGCCCCCCGTTTTGCTGGTGCCCGGAGTCCTCGGGCTAGGGGGCCTGTTGATGATCGCCCCGCCCCCAGTTTTGCTGGCGCCCGGAGTCCTCGGGCTAGGGGGCCTGTTGATGTTCGGCCCGCCCCCCGTTTTGCTGGTGCCCGGAGTCCTCATCATTGTGACTTTTGTAAGGCAACGGGGCATGTCATGGCGCGTTGCCGGGACTTTTTGAATTTGCACGTAAGTTCCCGCCGCCGCATTGTCAACGCACGCCGTTTGTGCTTCTCGTGCTTGGGGGCCCACTTTCATCGGGACTGCCCCGACCCCCGCCCGTGTAGAATTTGTAAGGGGTCCCACTTGGAGATTTTGTGCGCCAACGCGAACCGCTCCAGCAGACCATCTTCTGAGGAGGGTTCGCGCAGGGGGGGGTACCCCGGAGACGAGCACCGGGCTGAGACCCGCGATTCTGTACGCCGCACTCCACCCCCCGCGCAAGTTGAACGGGAGCCCCACGAGAGCCATTTGGTCTTCCCTCGTCAGGGAGAACGCGCATTGGCTGCTAGGCAGCAGTGGCCGGGTCGGCGCCGCTGCCTTTCCCCTCCGTTGGCGGAACGTCCCCGGCTGGAGTCGCGCCCTCCGCCATTCGGGCATCCGGTGGGATATGCCCCTCCAGTGATGGCGAGCGGCTCGGGACACCGCGCAGACGAATATTTGGATTGTTGGCCTCGTCGTGAACGAAGGCAGCCTGGAAGCGGCGATCGGTCGCCGCCCAGGCATCACTAAGAGATTGACGCCTGCCCGCTAAAGGACCCCCCCGATCAAGACGGTTTTGTTGCCAACGGCCTCGGTCAAGGTCTGGGGACCCTTGGGTGACTCAATTGTGGTCCGTGCCATTTTGGGCACGGGAGTCCGGGGTTGCCTTTTGTCGTCTTGGTTAGCGGGACAGGTTGGCCTGAAGGTGAACGACCTTTCAGGCAGGATTTGGGGAATTGGCGAACCGGCTGACACCACTGTTGAGGGAAGGACCTGGTTTGAAATCACCCTTGTGAGTTGTCCTTACCCTGAAATTGGTGCTCCTGCCCTTGTTATAACTGAACTTGGTTGGGACGAGCCACGTCGGGAAACCCGGTTGGAGGACAGTTGAGGCTCTCTAGCCTTCCTTATGGGGCCCGTCACCCCCTTTGTTGCCCAAGGAGGGCCACTTGGTTTGATTGTTGGTGACTGATCGTCACACTAAGAACTCGCATGCCGGTTGCAATGCGCTGTTGGCCATTCTGCAGCGAGAATTTTGGATTTTGTCGGCTGATCGCGTCAATGAGACGAGGCCCTTTGCTGGCGTCGTAACGGATTTTGTTGGTCCCCCTGTGTTGAAGACGTCCACCCTTCGTAATAGCAAGATTGTTAGGGCTTATTTGTGTGTTTGTCTGCCTGTCAACCAAGGCAGTCCATTTGGAGCTGGTAACCTCCCTCTCGACAGAGGCCTTTGAGGCGACTTTGGAAAGATTTGTGTCTCGCCGTGGGTTACCTTCGTTGATTAGGTCTGATTGCGGTATGAATTACAAGGGTACAAGTAACTATTTGAAGGAGGTATACGCCTTCCTTAATGAGAGCCAGGTTGATATTGGTAATAGTTTGGCCCGCCGAGGGGTCACTTGGTTGTTTGACCCGCCAGCCTGCCCCCCATTGGGGGGGTATTTTTGGGGCCGCGGTGAAAGCGGCAAAGGGACGCTGGCGGAGATTGTTGGGAGACACCGTTCTCACCTTTAATGAACTAGCTACGGTATTTGGCCGCATTGAAGCTGTGTTGAATTTGCAACCTTGTCAAGACTTCCAATTGATTAGCGGACGGGTAGGCCCGTCCGGGGGGGGTAGATGTTCGGTCCGACGTGAAACAGAACGCACCCCTTTGACATAAAGAATTTGATTTTGACATTACTCTGACTTGACAGATAGACTTTGGTTCCGGTTGTTGAAAAATGTCCGCCCTTGGGACTTTGATTTGATTGTAATTGGTAAAATATCGTTGGATTCGCCTGTTGAGACCGATAATTGGGTCGCGAATTATTTGTTGTTGAAGTGAAATCCCCACTTGCCGAAAACCCCGGGATATTGTCGGAACATACCGCCTTATTGCGTCACCTCGTGGCACGCGCTTGATGGAAACGAGTTGGGTGTGATGCTGAGTTGGAACCGCGCCATCTGGAGACGGCGCCTTGTGAACGTCCACACACTTGACTTACATCACACTTTTCAATTACTCATCTCATATTACATACAAACCACACTTGGGGCGTGACCTTGGAAGGTCGAAGTTGGCGTCCCCAGCACTCAGGTTAGTGGTACCATTCTTGTGTAACCTTGTTTATTGTTTGAAAAGCAACGTTTATAGATCCACGTATCGTGGAAAGTTCCGGACACGTCCAGTTACCGTTGGCTGGCCTATTGCAGTCCTGATCAACAAGTTTAACCTGTAGTTTATGTATATTTTAGATTGATGGTATAAATAACTCAATTCGTGAAAATTTTCGTTTAGTTTTACTTTAAAGGTGCGATATGAAAATGACTCGTTATAATTTTTGTATGAATGTCTTAGTGCAAAACTACTATATAAATAATATGTATTTCTGAAAACTTTGAAAAACATTACTAAGGTACTGTAGCTTAGTCCATTCATCTATAGTAATATTATATACAACGTGTAACGGAAACCCCATATCAATCCAAAAGGGCTGAAGACAACATCTGGTATGGAGTCTCTATGCCCAATTTCAGCACAAAATAAGTGACTCAAAGAACTGATACGAAATTATCGGTTTCATATGTTTCTTGAATATCAATCATAACAAACGTGTCACAGCACTACGAAGGTCAATAACTTTCCACGTCACTTGCCTATAACATGCCTATAATACTATAATTCTCTTCAATCTTCTTAATTTGAAAAATTCAGTCTCTGGTATCAATGTATTAAAATTTCTAATAAGTTCCACACAGGAAGACATAGGATTACCAAACCCTTGTCATATCGTTTGTTATCATCCAACGAAGCCGTGCACTTGGTATGTATATACCCTTTAAATTACACGATGTAGAGGTAAAATTTGTTTGTAAGTTTGTATGTACAGGGTAATCTAACCCCACCCATTACACTCTGGCCGTGAACCCACTCCAAATACAAGCATAATTAGCTTAGTTGGAGGGGTTAATAGGATTGCTAGTCATGTGAATTCTACCCACATTGCTAGTAAGCTTTTTTTAAAAAAAGAAAAAACAATAAAGAAAATAAAAAGTATTCAAAACCGTTTATTCCCGATGTCCACCACTTGTCTGGCCACCACTGGGGGACAGCGAGACAACTTTAAAACATTATTCTCGTTGTCCACCACTGGGGGACAGCGTCACAACTTTGTAAATTATTTCCATTCGCCACCACTGGTGGCTGCCACTCACCTATGGTGAGTCAATTCAACATACATAGAAATACAATCGCAAATACAAATTAAAAGACTTAAATGCAAAAATGTGGAAGAATTCCATGTTCCAAAAGATTATAAGGACTTTCTTTTAGCAGACTATTCATATAACTGCAACCGAATTGTAGTGTTTTGTATTGAAGAAGCCAAAAATGTAATGTGTGAGATTCATCATTGGTACCTTTAAAAGCTGCACAGATTCATAATTTACAAAGTTGTGACGCTTTCCCCTAGTGGCGGACAGCGAGAATAATGTTTTAAAGTTGTCTCGCTGTCCCCCAGTGGTGGCCAGACAAGTGGTGGACATCGGGAATAATCGATTCAAAACTAATAATCCAATTCTAAAAAAAAAACATTGGTAGTACGTTGCACTATTTGTGAGTTCTATTATAGGACAGTTCTATTATTCAATCCACGCGGACGAAGTCGAAGGCAAAGTACTAGTCTTAAATAAAAGAGTAACTCTTGTCTAAATCCTTATCTTCCCAAACATCCACGATCGCATAACTTGAACGAGCAACAACCACACGGCCATAATCCTACGAAATACTTCTCCATCTAAAAGAGTATAGGCGTTACCCACTGCAGTCCCCGACCTAATCACGAACGGGTCCCGCGTGCTATTTGCCTGCCCACTACTTCGATCACTCACTATAACGATACGTTCACTATAATGATTACCTCACGTTTTACTATCATTTATTTTGTATTAGATTGTCTGTATAAGAAAATATTTTTCTTTCTTTCTGTTTTGACGTAGGTACATAGCTGCGTATTTTGGATTTGCTGTGTCTAAGCTTAAGAATTAAGTTCAGACAAAATGTTGGTTGAAATTGTAAGCACATAGGTACGATTGATAGATTTTTAATCCAAATGTCCTATAGACAATTTGAATTTAGAATGCCTAGTATTATGTAATGAACTAGTTTTAAAACTTTTTATGAATACAATAAAAAATTTTTAGCAAAAAATAGAACCGACTTCCATATCAAAACACTACAAAGGCAAAAATAACTTTAATTTCGGTAGTCGGTGTCATTTGTTTTGTAATTTCTTTTTTTTACACCGCCTTCCGAAATTAAAGTTATTTTTGCCTTTGTAGTGTTTTTATATAGAAATCGGTTCTATTGTTTGTTAAAAATTTTTTTCACGCTTTTTAGTGGGTCGGTTTGTAATTTATCTAGTTACGAAAGCCATAATGTCAACAACTTATCACCTTTTACAAAATATTGCTTTTCCCGATGCATAGCCGTTAATTTTTGAGGAATTCTCGTGGTACTTGACCATCAGCTCTATATCACCATATGTATTGTGACGAGCATAAAGTGTTTAACATCCGTACTCAAGTAATCGAATCGCAATCCACGAAATACTTATTATTGAGGAGTTTCAGTGACCATCTGTGGTCTTCATTATCAGTTCAACTTCCCCAAATGGTACTTTTCAGAAGCAACTGCTCAAGGTACTATAAGAAATACCCAAAATGCCATAGGTGTGCCTATAATATTTGAAGAGTTCCCTCGATTTCTCCAGGATCCCATCATCAGATCCTAATTTCGTAACAATGGGACCAACTAGAAAGTATACCCGATCAAACGCAAAAAAAAATTTTCAAATCAGTCCAGCCGTCTCCGAGTTATGAGGAAACATACATAAAAAAAAGGTCAAGACGAATTGAGAACCTCCTTTTTTTGAAGTCGGTTAAAAAATGGATAAAAGGACTGTTTGAGACATTGGATTTTATTTTTTATTTTTATTACGAATGAGCCCGCTCTTGACCTCGATCACACCTGATGGTAAGTGTAAGATGAGGTCTACGATCGAACGAGCGAGCCCAGAAAATGCCTATTCACTCTTGCTTTAAAGGCTGACGGATCATATGTGGCAGGGAACACAGAAGCCGGCAGAGACTAGAGAGTTCCACACCTTGGCTGTGCGTACAATGAATGTTGAAGAAAAGCGCTTCGTACGACAAGACGGTATGTCGGCCAAGTGTGGATGGTGTGGAGAAAATTAATTAAATAGTAATAATAATGACACCTCCCACTTTGGGTGCAACGGAAAGGAGTGTCAGACTATTACTAATTAAAAAACCACACTGTTCTTTCTGTTGTCCTTTGATGCCGCGGAAGCATTAGGTATCTCGTTAAAAAGTTCCCGCAAACCAGGCAGATATTAAAATGGATTTGACGTTCATAAAAAACCGACTTCCATATCAAAACACTACAAAGCCAAAAATAATTTTAATTTCGGTAGTCGGTGTTATTGGTTTTGTATTTTCTTTTTTTTTCACACCGCCTTCCGAAATTAAAATTATTTTTGGCTTTGTAGTGTTTTGATATGGAAGTCGGTTTTATTTTTTGCATAAAAGTTTTTATTTTCGTGCTTTTTAGTGGATCAGTGAATTTTCCAAATCGGTTTGTAAATGACGGAGTTATGCGCGAACAAAAACGCAATGCAGAGTAAACGAAAAGATCATCAACGTAAACATTTGTTTTAGACTTTTGTTGATTTTTCAGAAACGGCTTGTCCGATTTCGATAAAATTTTCATGGGACCATTTGGGAAGTATACCCTTTCTAACAAGATAAGAATTTTTCAAATCGGTTGGCAAGCGACGGAGTTATGCGCGGACAAACATAAAAAAAAAAAATACAAACATCCGAACTGAGAACCTCCTCCTTTTTTAGAAGTCGGTTAAAAATATATAACACTAGCTTCTGCCCGCGACTTCGTTCGCGTGGGAAGGTTTTCCCGCGCAAATTCCGACCCGTAGGAATTTTGGGATAAAAAGTAGCCTATGTGTTATTCCAGAATGTCAATTATCTACTGACCAAATTTCATTCAGATCCGTTCAGTAGTTTTTGCGTGAAAGAGTAACAATCATCCATCCTTCCTCACAAACTTTCGCATTTATAATATTAGTAGGATAATCGATAACTTTTCAGTAGAAAATTTTATCACTTTCGTTCAAGTTTAACCTCGGTCATGAGAAATGTTATACCAAAATAATGATATTGAGTTGATTTCCACTAAAAAAATCATACATTTTTTTTTAAATTAAATACCAATAAGCCCATGTACATAATTATCTTGTCTACCTTAGTAAAGCAACAAGATTATTTTGAAGGGAAAATATTAACAGTATCCAAGTACAAGTAATTTCTCTAGGCGCGTACGTCAACAGTTTAACCCTTGGATTAGATAAGAGACTCCTTAGAGCCCTTTTTCTCATTGTATTTACTGAGAAACAGTATAGTCCAGCTTAATTCAGCCTTATCGATAAATAAGCACTTAATAATGTAATTAAAAGAATGTAGCAAAGTATTTTTGTTAGAAATGTGGTTTCAAGCAGGTTCCGTTTATATATAATTATGTTTACCTTAGAACTAGGCAATTTAAGACCATGTAAGTTCGTCAAATCACGATTATAGTTTTCTTAACGGTTGATGTATTTTGTGAACATGATACCGAAATAAAAGGTTTATACCATAAATCAATCCGGAAAATAAATCGTTTCAATTCAATTTCATTCCGATATCTACCATCTTGCTTCAATCTAAATTCCTCTTTCATTTCAGATTAACCGAGAAACATGTGCGCGTATAACTGTATAAGTGAACACAATAATATAATTTTTATCCCGGAGTCGGTTCTGCGGTGGCGAAGCTAATATCCTTATTTATTTCCGTTGGGTGTTCGGCCGCTAATTGCGACTCGCTACCCAGTGATTTTCCACGATCTCGCTTCTTATTGTAATTACTTGCGATATTTATGCGCAACTCTCAGTATTAATAGGAGATTTTCCTATTATAAATTCTTCTTTCTCAGATATTAAACACAATCAACGCCTTCGTAATCACAAATAAAACATTCTCATTTAAAGACTTACTGCTGTTAATTTGAAGCTGAAATACATTGCAGGTGTTTATATTAACAATATCATTCAAACCACGCATTTCAATGGCAAATGCATCAGAGCTACTAAGTTAAATAACAATTTAGAGTTGATAGCAAAAGCTTCATTATCCAGGACGCTTCTGGCTTGGCACGCAGTTAATAAACGCTTTAAATACATTTCGACAGAATTTCATTCACAAATTCAGTGTTGGGTTGTAGCATTCGACGCGGCGAGAGATTCGCTATAATGGCGACTACTGAAATGCAAATAGAACTGATTGGCTCTCCTCAGTACCTCCACACTTTCATACCTGTCTTTTGGCGTCCATATTCGCCAACATATTCGCTTTTAAAACTTGATTGGGTGGAACGGGCAGAGTTGGTCCACTGTTTGTCAATATTTTATTTTATTTTATACTGCGGTTTCATCTTGAATTTCGAAATGAATGCTTTTCGTGACGTTAATTTATTTTCAGGCCAAAATAATGTGTTTGAGCACCATTTCAATTTATTTATTACCTATTATTTATTACATACTTTATTGTACACCTTACAATACACTTAAGGATACAAATAATAAAAATAGTGTACAATGTGCGGTCTTATCGCACAGGGCAATCTCTTACATACAACCTTTGGATGGACAGAAATTAAAGGAGATAGATTTAGGGCTGTCAGTGTACAAAATCATACATAATACTAACCAAACATCATAATATAAAATACATACCACAAAATATAATATATAAATATATACTAATACATATCAAATTCACAATAGAGAAAGGAGCGGAAAAAGTTATAGTGAGAAAAAATGCTCCTTCACCATTCTTTTGAACGTAGATGATATTTGAGCACGCCTCACATCTATGGATAATGCATTCCACAAGCGGGCCGCTTGCATAGTGAAAGATTTATCGAAGAAAGAAGTGGAATGCATACGGATACTTAACTCTAAATTTTCCAATTTAATTTGTCCGTTTAATACAATTAATTACTTTTAAGTCATTCGCTGTAAGTAAATGCATTAACTTACGTTATAATTATGCACTTGGAGAGTAACTTAACAGATTATTTTTCGGTTAGCCGTAAGATCTTAAACCATATACACTACACACGTCTTAATCCTGACAGAGCATCAAATTCAGCTTCAGAATACTCACTAAAGTAGTCTGCAACATTAAAACAATAACATAGCCAGTCAATGTCTGTTGTCTTTGACGCACAAATCTCCTAACTCTATGCACGTTTACGCATTGCAAACACGTATGAGTGCATAGGGCGAAACAAACAGTGCTACTCTGAATGCGGTATTCAAATTCTAAGCAACGTGGGTAAGCGGCCGTTGTGAATTGATAAGATTAATGTAAGCGAAATCGTCGGGTGGATTGACGAGGCCGCAATGCCGATGCTTGGATGATAGGTAGTAATTGATTACTGGATGTTAGCCGTCTGATGAGTGCTCACTATGTATTTGAAACTGCTAAGGCTTTGCTAAGCAGGTAATGTATGCGATGCAGTGCGGTTAAGCCAGTCGGGCTGTGGGTTTGTATCTAAGCTTGAGCTGTAGGAAGTTTTTAGGTATATAAATTTGCTTCCATTAATTATTGGAAATGGTTTTTAATAGTTTCACTGACTACGAGCACTGATGAAGATGAAGGTGTACAAAGTCATTTCTAATACAAAATTTACATCGAAAAAATAACGTGTAGATTATTTCACAGGTGGTAGGTACATACGCAATCAGAAGCACAAATCCCAAAATCAACCTATTTACCAAAACTGGGAGACGCAAATCGTAAAATTTTTGAATTAAATATCGTAGGATGCACCGATAAAGTGAGACAAAGGAACAGTATATCTGGTAGATATCTCAAGTGAAGGCTTACGAGTATAATACACGTTGACAAAGCGGAGTAAGCTGTGTCGCATTTCACCCGTGCTTACTCTAACTTATACGTTGCATGCCGGAAGATTATTACGGGGATAACAAAAAACAAGTTTCACATGTGTAGTTCTAATAGTTTCGGAATAAAATGGCTGTGAGACAGGGACGGACAGACAGACAGATATGATGAATCTATAAGGATTCCGTTTTTTGCCATTCGGCTACGGAACCCTAAAAATATGCTAAATAAAAATATTACAACTATGCTATGTTTTGGTTGACCATAATGATGATTTTATATATTGCAGCATGATCAAATAATAGTTTCTTGCTTTTTGTTCTGTAAGTATCTAATTTTATTTCGTAGCCAGATAATCTTGTGTGTGAGATGAATGTAAAATAAAAAATATTGGCAATTCTCATGAAAAACCATACCAACAGTTAAGGTGTGTTATTTTAATAAGAGTGGCCAATAAATAGTAGTAGTTTTAAATTAATATTCCACATAATAATAATAATAATATTCCACAACTTTCACACCACGCCGTCTAGTCCCAAACTAAGCAGAGCTTGTGATATGGGTACTAGACAACTGATAAACAAACATACTTATATATTTCTAAATACATACATATTATAGATAAATTACACCCAGACAAAGAACAAATGATCTTGCTCATCACACAAACATTTGTCCTGGGTGGGAATCGAACCCACGACCTTGAGCATAGCAGTCAAGGCTACTGACCACTAGACCTGTCAATCTGTCACTAGGCCTGTCAATTGAAACGATTTCATATTCTCGGTAAAAGAAAAACATCCAAACCATGCTCGTTTTTTTTTTTTTTTAAACGCTTCCCGGCCCTATATTTTCTCCTCCTGTATCATGGGTGTGATTACCGAAAATTTAATTCATTTGCACAGACAACCAGACGAGGACCAAATACATATAGGCTATACAAACATTTGTTCTATTGCGGGAATCGAACCCGCGACAAGTAGTGCAGCAGCCAATCGCTCAACCACTGCGCCAGCCGTGTCGTTAATTGAGAAATGGAATTTATTAAGATACATACTTCCCACATTGACATATATTTAATCTATCCCCTGGGAATGACAGCTCTTTGCGTATTGTTACAAAGTTTTAAATTAATATTGTTACGCCAGTCGCTTAGTGAAGTACGTCGAGAAACTTCGACATAAATCTAGAATGTTCGAGACACTAACGCCATCTAGCGGCGAATAGCGGTACTGTGTATATCTAGTCGAGACACTAGCGGCGAATAGCGGTACTATGTATCTCGAGTAGCTTCCTGGAATATTCTCGGTAATTTAAACAGTGAGTCGATTTTATAAGAATGTTCTAGACTTCATAGACCGGGGTATAAATAGATCGCAAAGGAACGCGGACAGTCAGTCTTATTAGAAGATCCGAGGCGATACAATCGAAGCTATACGACTGAATTTCAGTGCGATTTAAGTGTAAAGTGACAAGTGTAGTGGTGCGAATAATTGTGTTAAATTCTTATTTTGTGTTTAATTAATTAAAGTGTTAATTTTGGTTTAATTGGCGTTAATTATTTCTATCCCGAAACCCAGCTCGTAGCAGTATTATATTCGAATTGTCTTTCATATCATTTACAGTAACATCAGATATTATAATATAGGGAAATACTTCATTCATTTACTAGACAGATTTCATTACCACTCAAATAATTAACAGAAGTCGGATAAATTTATTTGAGGAATTAAAATAGCAGCAGTTTGACCGATTTTCTACGGAAAATTTTCTCAAGCCAATCCTAAACTTTTATTTTATTGTATTATACCTATTACAAAAAAAAAACCACTTTTGTAATTTTTTTTAACTTTGTGAAGCAAGCTAATATTTTTGCATATTTTACAGTGGGTCTCAGGCCGAAGGAGGGAACTGGGGACCTATAAATACAGGTTCCTATAGAAACCTTTCAGGCACCAGTCTCTCACAAATTCAAACCCTTAGTTAAGTTTACTTTAATTAGCTTTTAAGTTACTTTATCGTGGAAAAATAAACGTCTTATAATATTATTATTATAACTCATCTAAATGTTGAAAAGCAGCTATTGAACGGATTAAGTGTTAATTATTCTAATTTCAGTAACAATACCAAAAAATCGTTATTGTGTTAAAAATAATACATTTATTATTAGTTTAATACATCCTAGACCCCACACTAGGATTTCTTGTATCGGGGGTCTAGTCTCTCCGTCGAGGCGATACATACTACATAATAATATATTGTTTACTAAACTTTTATTTTCTTTATTTATTTATTATATGCTTTATTGTACACCTTACCCTTAGTCTATGGTTACAAAAAGTAAAACTAGTGTACAAAGGGTGCTCTCATAGCACAGGGCGAACTCTTACAGACAACCATAAAGGAAACTTAAAGGAGACAGATTTAGGGCTGTGTGTGTACAAACATTATAAATAATATTAATTGAACATAATATTATAAAATACATACAATACAAAAATAATATACTAATAAATATTACATGCATAATTGAGAAAGAAGGGGAAAAGTTACAGGGAAAGGCTCCTTCACCATTCTTTTGAACGCTGGTAGCATTTTCTGAGCACGCCTCACATGGTAATGCATTCCACAAACAATAATAGTATAGCTGCAACTATGTATGAATTTCACTGTTATTTTTTTTTTTTTAATAAGCACGCGTTTGTACACCATCTCACCTGATGGTAAGTGATGATGTGGTCGATAATGAAACACGCTTACCTAGAAGTAACTTATTCCCTACCTAAGTATATTATATACAACGTGTAATTTAAAGGGTATATACATATCAAGTGCACGGCTTCTTTGGATGATAATAAACGATATGGCAAGGGTTTTCTAATCCTATGTGTCCATGTGTGGAGCATATTAGAAATTTTAATACATTGATACCAGAGATCGAATTTTTCAAATTAAGAAGAACGAAGAGAATTATCGTTTTATTGGCAAGTAACGTGGAAAGTGATGACCCTCATAGTGCTGTGACACGTTTGTTATTACTGGAATTCAAGAAACATATGAAACCAGTAATTTGGGGTCAATTCTGTGAGTCACTTATTTTGAGCTGAAACTTTGCATAGAGACTCCATACCAGATGTTGCCTTCAGTCCTTTTGGATAGATATGGGATTTCCGTTACGCGTTGTAGAAGCTACGGTAAATGATATCTTAGTTATGAGATATTTAGATAAAACTACACAGTCATTATTAATTTACCTAAGAGGTAGAGAGCGTATGCAACGAAGCTCCAATAAAAAAAATTATCAAATTAGTTCATTTTTTTATTGTTGATAGGCTTGCGTTAAACCGGGGTTGCCGTTACACGTTGTATATTTTTCCCTTAAATGATCCTCTAAGTCATAGATACAGACTAGGTGTAAACTAATATCTGACTTTTTGAATCAAAGGTTTGAATATTACCGATAAGACAGAAATATGTCGTAAGTCATCTAATTTACCATCAAAAGAACTCTTACTTTCAGGTTACTATGCCCCAAAAATGATTAGTTGTTAAGTCAAATTGAACAAGGTTTCTAATTTAAGGAGCAGCAGGTGTGGTTTTCGTATTGCAAAATTTTATTTAATTGAATAATAACAGCCGCAAGACAGAACTATGTTTATGTAAATTTGACTCGGTTATGTATAGGGGGTCTCTCGGACGATTATCTGTTGTTTGACCAAACCGATGCTGCACCATGTTTTGTATTAGTTTTGATTGAAATGTTGCTGGTTTTAATTTCAATTTCTGCCTTATTTATGTAATAACTTTCTTACTTTATGCTTCGTAAGAAAAGCCGATTAGTGGGTTCGATATATTTTTTTATGTAAAGGTTAAACCTTTTTGGTAAGATTAGACCAATAAAACTCACTAGTGTAGCTTAGTTTTTGAAGAAGAACAAATCGAAATAAATATTACCTACTGACATAAAAACGATTAATATCATCGAAAAACAATTTGAACTGCACAAAAGGAGTTGAGTATGTATTTTTATCAGCCCATTCAAACGACCGTAGAGAAATTTGCATTAAATCCATTTACGCCGAAGATTATAGGCTCTCGGAATAGTCGGTTCGGTGCCACGGCCGTATTCCGTACGGGACGCACAATACACCTCGATTCGGATTACGCTATCGGCCCCCGTCGGCGTAAGTGGCTACGTAGCCTTAAATAGGCACTTACGACGCCGCAATGAGATGCCTCACAGCTTCCTTAGGTAGATCGTGCGAAGATTGTGCTATCACCAACGATACGTGACGCGTTTTTTTCGCCATAATTGAATTATGACAGGCCGTGAGGTGTTGGAGTGTGATATTTACGATCGCACGATACACTGGCGTATCAACGAGTCGCGTGACTTATTGTTATGTTTATGATAAAGTAAAGAGTTTTTTACGGCGCGTGGGGAGCTACTGACTTTTTGATAGCATTTCTCTTTTGGGATGCATGAATTATAGGTATGTTGTGCTGAATATCAAATAGAACAGAGACATGCATCAAATAGATCAAGAAATATCTCTCTATATATTTTTTTTTTAATTTCAAAGGAGAAGTTTTTCATTTAATCATCGAGTAAATATTACAGAAAATAGGAGCACCTACCTATAAAATAGAATGATAAAAGAGTTCCCTTATCGGGTCATGTTAGTTTGCTCCAACTATATGACTGTTTATTTAGGTTAAAGAAAAACATGTGTTGTACGTGTCCGCCTCATATATTTCAGTTTGTATCGAGACGATCATATTATATACCCTTTGTGGCAAATCAGAACTTATTTTCATGGAAAAAAGCGTAACACCTACCGTAAGGTGGCACCGGGTGTCATCAAATTCTATGCACATTGTCGGAAAGCAATTTTCACTCAATCCCCTCTCGTCAACAAGTACAAACTTACGCGGCGCACGTGCGTCCGTATCAATAGTATAACAAATAGGCTGATATTTCGTCAGAAATAACCCGAATCAAGTTTCAGTGCGAAAGCTTTTGTGTGTGGCAGGTGAAAAAGTGAGAGACTTGATTTATTCGCCCCACCGCCGCCTATCGGGGGATGATTGAACGGGGACGTGTTTATACAGCATCGGCCACACCGTGAAATATGACAACTGAAATACGCTCTCGACTGTTCTCTATTTTTAATAGTTGCCGTCTGTAGGGGCGATCTTGCGCGACGTGCGACCCGCGTGCCTCGCCTTTTAATATCACAAATATCGAGTCCGTTCGAATACAAAAATTTGATTTATGTCAGTTTTGCCAGCTGTATTGTTTCTTGCGCTCCGGGCCGGGTTATTCTGTTTCTGTCAAACGCCTCCGTAGCGTTATGCACGTCTGCGTTTATTGTATGCGTTGTTATTCAAAAAAGTTTGCCGACGTGTGATAACTAGGGAACAACTTTAATACGGAAACCAGTTTAAAATTCAATTCCAGATGTACCTAGTTACCCAGCTTCATCTAGCTTTCATTTTAGAGAAAAAATACGTGTAATTTTGTTATTCAAAAACAACTTACTACATAAATATAATTTATTATTATTGCTAAATATTCAATTCCAGATGGAGGTCTAAGAAAGTTGTAGTGGTTTCAATTACCTACGTTTTGGAGCTAAAAAATTACATTTAGGATATTAGCATAACATTTTAGCCGTAAGCCGAGGTTGTTATTTACTATATACGAACACATTTCAGAGATCCTTTTATATATATAGAGCTCAAAATATCCTACGTTGATTTATGATTAGGATAAAAATCATACGATTGTGTGAAGCAATTTTTTATCTACGGCTTCACTCGACACCTCTTATAAATTTGGGATATTTATTAGTTATATGTCCCGGGGGAAGTATCGAGTGGGATAAAGAGTAGTTTATACCTTAAGCTTCGAACTGAGCTATCTTTTAGTATGGGATCTCAAAATATTCCTCCAGCGATTTTTCTGATGTACCTATAAGCCCATTTTACGTGATACCTGCTCACCGCGTTCAATGAATTATCAATTTTAGCAGCGTCATTACCAAGTAATTTGTCGTTGTGATGGAACACTATTTTGGTGGTATAGTATTATAATTATAATCGGTATCTGTGGTATGTTGCCAATCGAGTGTAAAATTACCTCCAAATCAATAAATTAATGCCAATGAGCATTAGATGTATTCTGATTGTTAGATATGTACATAGGTATATAATTATGTACTAGATTTTAAATTGTTAGTAAAATTTATTTTCTAAGTTGTTTATTTAAGTGTCTAACTTTGTATAACTATTTTCTCAAAGTAATATGAAAACGTGAAATATTTAGAAAAAGGTTTTCTTTTGCAAAGTGATGTAAATCAAATAATATTTTTGGATCATTTCAACAAAAGTAATTCCAAATACATTTTTTCTTTGAACATACAATAAATAGCATTTTAAGATATTAAAAGTTAAATCTAAGTAATCAAAGTGGTACCTTTTGATAAAACTGGTCGTTTTAATGGATTATTAAATAACTTTTATGAAGCTTAATGACATTACAGAAGGTATTTTTTTACATAAAACTGTTCATTATTTTACTGATAAATTAAAACTATCAAAAGTAATTAACTTTTCTCTGTCTTTTGACAAAATACGACTAATAAAAAAGAAAGTATTGTAAAAAGCTGAATATTTCAAGGCTTATACTACTTCTAATTACATTTAAGTCATCAAGAATTCAGAGAATATTATTTACCGTGATTTAACCCTTTAACGAAGTAAATATTTGCTATTATTTAGTAAATATTATGCGTACGGCTAAGGAGTGGAATTCCCTGCCGGAGTCTGTGTTTCCCGATAGCTATAACCTAGGAGTCTTTAAGTCAAGAGTGAATAGGTTACTTTTAGGTAAGCGTGCTCTATCTTCGACCACATCATCACTTACCATCAGGTGAGATGGTGGTCAAACGCGAACCTATTTTAAATAATAAAAAAAAATCTTTTAAGAAGTACAAGTAGAATGATAAAGTTAGTATAGAACTGTGACATATTAACTTATATAGCACCAATTGACAAAACACCGCTCGTGCAGATGTATTGTAAGGCCGTGCGCGCACTGCCTTGCGGTGGCCGCAATTCCGGTAGTTCTACCGCACCGGTAGACTGACCGCAGTGCGCGCACTGCGTTGCGTCATAAAAGTGCGCACACTGCGGTGGAATAAACGCGTGCGGTAGAGTCACCGGTGGCCCCGGTCATTCTACCGGTGCGGTAGAACTACCGCAATTGCGGCCACCGCAAGGCAGTGCGCGCACGGCCTAACTTAGGTACAGTGTACTTACAAGATACCACGGCCCCGGAACGCGAAAACAACTGAAGGAAGGTGTGTTTTTAGTTAGTTGAAGTCTGAAGAAGTCCTCAAGAAAAGAAGACACGTAAAACCTTTATGATTCCAGTATGTGAGTGAGAGACGGACGTATGCAGAATATATCTATCTCTTTTCACGACGTTATTATCTGTTGTATTGTAATGTATATGTTTATACGTTATTTCGTATTGTTATTACGTTATTGTAGATGTTTTTTTATAGTATTTAAGAATTGGAGTCAGCGACACAGTACGTATAAAGGACAATATGAAGTGATATTCGACAGCAAAACGTCCAATATTTACGGAATTGGCATGCGCTACGGTAACGTCGTCTGGCCAATAAAATAAACGTGAGTTTTTTTTGGTGTTTATCTGCGAATATGCCTCGTACTTTTCCGGTTATTAATCAGTAACTGACAAATATTATACCATAATAACCAATAATACTTTTTGAGGTATTTTTTAAATTATATTTTTAGTACAAAGGTGTGGCAAGCGCTCTTGGTGAACGCATACGAATGGCGCATGGTACTGACAAATCCACAGTTTAAGAGGACTGTCTCTAAGAAAAACACCAACATATATGTACGTACTTTTACAGGTAGGTTAGGCTTATCAGGTCAAAGTAAAATAATCATGAGTTGACTTAGCATTTTGTTTTTTTCTTGGGTGGGAAATTCATCGAATGACTTCTTCCGCTCTGGGTTAAGCGGAAGGGTGTGTCAGACTTCTACTGACTAAAAACCCAGCCTGTTCCTTCGGCTGCCCTAAAGTACCGGGGCCGCGGTATCTCGATAGAACTTCCCGCTAACCCCGGCAGGCAATGGCCCTATGAGGCCCCGTCACTGGTGTTGACACTTTTCACACGAGAAAAAAACTGTCGACCTTGTTAAGCTTTAATAACTTAGTACTTTATTTGATTAAGGTTGTCAATTAAAAGAATAAAACCGGGTGAAGCTGCGTCGGATCACAAGTTATAAATCAATGAAAATGAAACTTTTGTTTAAGCGGAATGCAGCATGAGCATATAACAAATTAGAGGTTTTTATTTAGGATAAAAATGAATAAAACTTTTTAATGGTTGCTATTGAGCATTATCTCACCTGAGGGTGTGGAGCGATGTTGTGGTCGAAGATGTAGCACACTTACCTAAAAGTAACCTATTCTCTCTTGACTTAAAGTTATATGCTATAGCTATCAGGAAACACAGAATCCAGGGAATTCCACTCCTGTAGGCACAATGTTATATAATTTATAATGATGTTGACTATACTCAATTGTCACGATAATAATTGTAAGTAGGTGAGTAGATACAATGTGTGCATTAAAATCGATGAATGAATGAATTAGAATATAAGCTATTTCTATTATTTGTTAGTGATAGAAATAGCTTATATTCTATTTACGTGGCATGCCTTTTAAGTTTTGTTTGAAGAAAAAAACACAACTAAAACCTTATAGTACTTTTTATTGTTTTTTCAAAGTATTCACCATATATAGTTTAATACACTTTTCCATTCGCTCAAACCAGTTATTATAACATTTATTCCACTCTAAAGTGGGGGTGTTCAAAATGACTGACTTGAAAGCGTCAACTGCTTCTTCACCGGACCGGAACCTTTGACCACGAAGACTTTTCTTAATTTTAGGAAATGTAAAGAAATCGTTAGGGCTTAGATCAGGACTGTATGGAGGATGGTCAAGAATTTCTACTTTTTCCTGCTTCAAATACTCAATCGTTTGACGAGCGCTGTGTGAGCTTGCGTTGTCGTGGTGCAGGATGATGCGTCGCTTTGAGTTAGATTTTCGAAGTTCAGCGATGACTTGTGGTAAACAAACTATGATATACCACTCTGCGTTAACCTTTCTACGATCTTTAAGTGCAATAGTGGCAACATGGCCTGTTTTTCCAATGAACATGGCCACCATCTTCTTTGAAGTGCTTCGAGAACGAACAACTTTAGTCGGCTTTGACTCGTCTTGAAAGACCCAGATTGTAGATTTTTGTTTAGAATCAGGATCATAGGCATAGATACAAGATTCGTCACCACTGATGATGTCGTAGACGTGATTTGACTCTCCTCGGCTGAACCTTTGCAGAGTTTTCTTACACCATCGGACGTGGGCCGCCTTGTGATCGTCGGAAAGCAGATGTGGTATCCAACGGCAAACTAGCTTTCTCACACCAAGCGCTTCATGCAAGATCTTCTCAATGATTATCCCTGAGATGCCTAATAGAGCCTCTATCTCTCGATACATCACAGGACGATTTTTGAGAATTAGCTGTCTCACAGCAATGATGTTATCTTCAGTGAAGGCGGATTTTGGGCGTCCTTCGCGAGATTTGTCACTAACACTAGTAAGTCCATGCTGGAATTCTAAATCCCAGCGTTTGATAGTTCGCAGACATGGGGCTTCATCACTGAACACAGATGTTAGCTCTTCAAAACACTGAAGCCGTGTCAGGCCTCTTCTAAAGTTGTAGAAAATTATAGCATGAACATTTTCCTTAGAAAGATTCATTTTCGTACATAACCTGACAGATTCCAATCGACGCTGTAACTAAACAATAGTATTAATCCTAATACTTTCAACTGTTTTGAGATTCAAAATTTAAACACATTCGAATATAGAACAGTTTCAAATTCATAATTGCCGGGAAATATGAAAACGACTAAACTTAAAAGGCATGCCTAGTAATTCACAATCATCAAGTATGGATTTATATTGTCTGAAATAAATGAATTTTAATTATTTTAATTGTAATTGTACCTACCTAGTATTTAACTTGATTTTATTTTAATTTTATATCTTTTATTATCGGCCCTGTTTGCCTGCAATACATAAATTTTAGTTTTATTATTATAGGTGGATTGTCTTCACACACCATTAAATAGATATAAAAATTAAAATAAATATTGTAAAACGTACATTAAAAAAAAGTAACTATGGAGTTTACTATCCATTCTTCTCCATAAGAATCTAACTGTGTAAGTGTCACTCTATTATTTTAATGAACACGAGTCCATTTTAATAGAAATAAATGAATTAAATTTGACTTTAAATTTAGCATAAACACGCTAGTAAGTGGGTTACAAGATCATTGAATACACGCTTGCTAGATAGTTAAATTTTCATGGCATTTAATCAAACGACTATGAAGATAACACAAACCCTAGTACCAAGGAAAATGGTCACCAAACAGCAACATATCAAAATCATAATTGTGCCCTAGGTCATACGAGGCATGGAGCTGAAGGTCCGTAAATAGTAGATAGGTATTTTCATTGAAGAACCATTAAGAATTGAATACATCATGAGCTCACTAGCCTTCCAACTTTGTTAATGGTGTTCTCCAACACTTTCATGGTATTCAATCAAATAAATGTTTTAAATCTCAGTTACAGATTTTTTTGTATTGAAATAACGTTTCGATTTTTATACATCAGTGTGGTCTCGAGCCCTTAATTAGGACAACCTGTATGACAGGCGTCGAATTTTCTTAACCTAAATAATTAACGTTAAAATAACTACTAAGACATAAAAAAACAAATTCTAGTAGGTACCACGAAAAACTGTCACCAGCCAGCCACATACCGAAATCAATGAGCCCAAGTACACACGCGTGCAATAATACGTACGCGGCCTATAGGTACCCATGTAGGTACGTACGCCGACAGACGATATTGACTTTGATAAACGAGCCAGTCAGTGTCGCCCTACAAGAAGCCACGTCACTTTGGTGCATTGCGGTTCCTACATCTTAACCCAGCCCTTGTTTACACTCAATCCGCGTAGTTTTTACGACTACTAACATGATATTATGTCCGACGGAACGCTTATGGAAGTCCTTTATTTGTTTGATACAGTTTATGGCACGTAAGTGGAATATTGTAAGTGGGCACAATCGTCGTTTTTAGACGTTGAGGTATGTTTTGATGTTTACTCGTGAGATTTGGTTACGTTTTATCTGTTATGAGGTTTGCTTTTGAGTTAGTATTTATTTGATTTTTTTAGTTACATGGGGGCATTGTTTGTAAGTTCTATTTGCATATAAGTTTGAGTTAAAAAAAAAAAACGACGGCTTGCACTCCGGGAGTGCCGGCAGAAGTGAAAACTTGAATATTAACGTTGTGCATTTTTGATATTTTGGAATGATTAGGGAATAGTTTTGCACGAATTTCTTTAATTATCAGTATAAAAGTACTATCATTTATGTGGTAGAATACAATATTTATTTATTGCGCTATCGTACACAAACATGACAATTTATATTACATTAAAAAGTTTATCTCTCGAAACAGCAGGCGCAGGCATACATTTTCGCCGCGCCGTAGAAAGAGAGGGGGATACTTCCTCTCCTACGCCGCGCCGGTTGTCTACTCTCCGTCCGTCTTACGAATTTTCGATCAGGTCACGTGTCCTGACGCGAGTTTAACGTTTTTTACCCATTACAAAAAAAGTGCACAACGCCGCTAAAGAAGTTTTCACTTCAAAAATGTTCGTTAGAGCAATATTGGATTTTCAATATTCAGTTTTGATAGTAGTTGGGTGTTTCCCCGAATGTAATTGGGCCCCTTAAATTCCAGCAGTTCTTGACATACGCTGCAATCATGCGTAAGCGATGTGCTTACACGATTGCGCGCTTGCGCTCTTCCTCCAACGGCATCCTGAATAGAATTGGATAGAATACTCTTTATTGCATACCAATAATTTAAACTCAACTGATTCACAATACTGCTCAATATGTTTACAATGGCGGTTTTATGTCTGAATGTGTTTTCAGACCGGTAGGACTCTTCTCTAATAAACATGTGTACGATTGAAAAAACCACTCAATGGTTCATTGGTTAATATTATTGTAAATTTAATATTGTAATAAAATTAGGCTAAGTTGTCCTACTCGGTCCAGTTTAGCAATAATGCCAGGCAATTGGTGTTTGGCGCTGGTTTTCAACTGGACTTGGTTGAGAGATAAACGATTTTATGAGTTACATGTTTGTATACTTACTTGTAAAAATATATCTGCGTAGCACTATCAATAAATAATTAATAATTACCTAAATACATTATCATGAAGCGTGCAATGTTATTGCTATAGTTTATATCGTTGCATGAATGTAAGTTTTTATTCAATATTTTAAGTTATGGCATTAGTGACACTAAGTTAGACACCAGCTGGACTCACGCGCGACATTTTCCGAACAAACCGTTTATTTTTTTAAAGAGACCTAATAATGTGGGTATTATTCACATTAACAGTAATCGTGTTAACGTAACGATCCATGGCAATAGTGTAATGCATGGGGTTCAAACCCGAGACTCCTCGATCACGAGGCCGACACCTTGGCTATTGTCGCTTTTTGCATGCATGCATTAATTTTTTTGCATGAAAACCAATGTTTTTGAAAAAAAAAATTTAAATACAACGTGTACCTAACGGAAACCCCATATCTATCTAAAAGGACTGAAGACAACATCTGGTATGGAGTCTCTATGCAAAGTTTCAGCTCAAAATAAGTGACTCACAGAATTGACCCCAAATTATCGGTTTCATAATTATGTTTCTTGAATACCAGTAATAACAAACGTGTCACAGCACTATGAGGGTCATCACTTTCCACGTCACTTGCCAATAAAACGATAATTCTCTTCATTCTTCTTAATTTGAAAAATTCGGTCTCTAGTATCAATGTATTGAAATTTCTAATAAGCTCCACACATGTAGATATAGTATTACAAAACCCTTGCTATATCGTTTGTTATCATCCAAAGAAACCGTGCCGTTGATTTTCAAGATTACAAGCAATGCTTGCCGGGAATGGGTGACCATATCAACATATTGATATTCCTTCGCATCTCGAAAAGTATGTTAAGTCGTTGGTCCAGCATGTCTCATCATTGACAGTCGTTCCAGGGTTTATCGTGTCCCGGTAAGGACCAGGCCCGGGTCGGCGGCGCGTTGTGTTCCACGCGCGCCTCAAGGTGCTGTCAGCACCAGTGACGGGGCCCCATAAGGCCATTGCCTGCCGGGTTTGCGGAAATATTTTAACGAGATACCGCGACCCCGGATCTTAAGGGCAGCTGAAGGAACAGGGTGGGTTTTTATTCAGTAGAAGTCAGACACATTCTTCTGTTTAACCCGAAGCGGGAGAAGTCATTCGATGACTTTCCCAGCTGACAAAAAAGGGGACTTATCGTGTTACGACTGTCAATGATGTGACATCCTTACGGGTTGCGGGTATGTTCTAATGAGATACCGCGGCCTCGAAATGTAAAGGCAATTGAAGGAGCAGGTTGGATGGGGAACAGGATTGGTTTTTTGTCAGTAGAAGTCTGACTCTCCCTCCCGATCCACCCGGCGGGAGAATTTCCCACCCAGAAAAAAATGGACTTATCGTGTTACCCAGCTACAAGGTTATGGATAAACAGTCGCTCAATGTAAAAAAAAAAAAACTATTGGATAAACTTCTAATCCCGACATAATTGGAAAAAGGCTAAGCATATAATGATGATTACAAAAGTATGTTACTCGGTATATATTTTTCAATGTTACCTCAGAAACAAACTAATACTTATCTACGTCACAGGTTTCGTTTTACTGGAGATGGAATATGTTCCAAATTTTAACTAAATTCTTAGATTCGGAGCTTAGCCTAGGTAACAGACCGGTAACCTGACACGCGAGTGAATCTATTAGGGTTTTGTTTTATCATTGAAACGTGTGGAACCCTAAAACAGATATTGAAATAATAGGCACAGTCAATAATCAGTTTTGAATATCCTCCTTTTAATGATTATTCCGTTACACCCTGTACACCTACACGTACTCCTAAATATATTTGACTTATCCGGAGCCCATTAAACCGAACCGTAACTGAATACC
This sequence comes from Tholera decimalis, assembly GCA_943138885.2. Classification (NCBI taxonomy): domain Eukaryota; kingdom Metazoa; phylum Arthropoda; class Insecta; order Lepidoptera; family Noctuidae; genus Tholera; species Tholera decimalis. The sequence continues at coordinate 32,177,374 of OW964556.2, read as the reverse complement.
TTCACGCAATTTAAAACGTTGCTCTATTAAAATTATGAAAATATACCTATTCTATGTAGTAAAGGCTTTCGTTATCGTTAAGTAACGTTAGCGGAGAAGGCTGGGAAGGCTTTCAGGCGACTGGCTGATAGCATTTACATAATATCGGAACAGTTCCGATACACCTAGGGATCATTAGCCATTGATCGGCTTACGATATGGAATACGGCTTTGGCTAGTGGTGTTGATAATAGCTTCAGCTTTGTGTTTTGTTAGTATCTCACAAAAGGTTGAATTTGGTGTGGCAGTACGTGGGTCAAAATATGTTTTGGTTAAAATACAGGCGTTGTTTTTAGTAACTATATTTTGTACCTTATTGATATTTTTAAAGATTATCTACGCTGGATACTGATTAATCATTAGATTAATCAGTTCAGTATCAGTACATATGCTAGTTTTCTGTGTTGTAAAATGATTATTATGCCAAAAGGTTCGTCAACTAAATTTTTTAATAATAATTAGCTAGTAACTTCCCATTCCTGGGACATTGTTTTAAGAGTTGTGGACTTTGTTATAGATAAATAAATACAGACCTCCTGTCTATGAGAGGTAATGGGCGTAGACCGCGTGTCTCCTAATATAACTTAACACGAATAACATAATACGAATAACCTGTGAACCTGTGGTCTTAACATACGTTTCTATGTTCAGAAATTAGGGCTGATGACGTTACGTTTTACTTAACAGTAAATTTTTGTATCGTTTTAATTTTTTAACTACGTAACTTATTTTATGGTTATTTACCGACGAACTCACTAAGCTTTTTCAGCAAATACCATATCAGTTAGATAATGCAAAAAATATCTATAACGAAATACTTTGTTAGCATGCTTCGTACCTATGCATACGATTATACCTACGTTTCATCGTTTAAAATAAAGCTAACATAGATCCCACTTCACCGTAAGCCAACATACCTATGACACAAAGAAACGCAAACTGCATAAGCACTCGGCTCTCATTACCGCAACCCCTTAAAATGTCACAGCCGATTGGATACAAAATAATCGACAAATTGCGCAGAAACTTAAAGGTGCATATCTAGCGAATGCCCGCTGGTATTACTCAGCAAATAACCGTAAGCATTAGCATAATATTGAAACGTCAGTGATATGGATTCAGCAGCTCATTAACGTAATTGATCAGCTTTCCGCTAGGTCCGAATCAATCGCACGTCCTACCATTGATTTGCATTAATTACCGTAGCGAATGTCACATATCGCCCTCGTACACCAACTCGTTATTTTGATGGACTCCATTTTGGTTATCGGCAATGGACTCTCAATGGCTTTTACTCAAACTGCATGTAATTAGTTGATTCCAAGTCGTATCTACAGTTCGGAAACATCGCCAGTCCTGTAATGATACAGTAAACAGATTAGTTGTTTTAACTAATCCGATAGTAATGAATGTCATTAGTGCTACTCGATGCATGTGCACAACTGATATGTCGTGGTTAGCTTTTGTATGTGTGTATGTTGGATAACACACACATAACAACAACACATATAGGTAACTAATACCATCTATCTGGAAACAAACATCGCAAACAACAGTGAGGCTCTGTTTCAAAACATACAACTTTGACATCTGCCAAACCAGAACAAACACAATCCAGCGCAAGGCGGTGGTACACACCCGACTTAAATCAAATAACTGTATTGCTTTTAGCTTTGTAAAGCTTCAAGTGCAATAGCGTCAGTGGCGGATGTTCCACCCCCGTCTCCAGTCTGTAGTCTATGATATTGCCTCACGCCCTTTACATGTTCGGTGGGGTCTGAAGGCGGGAGGCGCGCGGGCACGCACGCGGCACGCTGCCGCCGCGCCACCGCCACGCCACCGCACCGCCACCTCTCCAGAGATATCGCAAGCGTGACGCCCGACCTAACTGCTCCAGTTTATCCCTTTAATTGCCTTTTTTCTGGAGAGTGGCTTTAAGCGCTCCCGCCATATCTCCTCACGTCGCAATTACGGAGACGTCTTATGATAAATCTGCCGTAATTTGCATGAGATAGCATACGCTCTCAACTTTCACGCGAAGCTTCCTACTCTTGTCGTTTATTACGTTAGGGAACGTTTCCAAGAATGAGAATGAGCTATTTAACTACTAACTAGATAGCGTTAACTATCGTTTGCGGCTGAAAAATCCGAGACGTGAATTGTCGGTCCCACGTTTTTATTTTTCTAGTTCCGCGTTTTTATTTCGCTTGTAATCGCACTACTCGAGGGAGAAACTTTGTTCTTCGTGAGAAAATTTCGGGGAGTCACAGAATAACAATTTAAAGTCAGATGCACTTTCATACAATTTCTGTGCTGGAAATAAGACGGTAAGAGGCAAACAAAACAGACGGTACAATCTCCGTGTTGCAACGTAGCGAATTGGCGCCCGACACCCCAAGGCTGCGGAGCTCTCCTCGCCGATCTCGGCATTTTTTTCAAGTTGCCGGTGCCTGCGAGCCTGTGTGCTCGTGAGCTTGTGAGCTGGGGTGCCTGTGAGTGTGCTGCGCGAGCGAACGCCGGTGGCAGAAATTGTAGCGTCAGCGGACCGCCCTGCGGACTGCGACGCTGCGCGGCTATTTGTCGAACGATGCGCCAAAACATCGCATCGCAATCGCATGGAAAAATTATTCCCCGCTAGATTGCTACTCTTCGCTTTTTGAAGGTGCATTTACTTTGCAGGTTGAGAGTTTTATATTGTACGGAAGATGAGGTACAGACTGTATTATCTTGTTGGCAAGCTTTCCGATGCAATTCTCATTTCGACTCGATACGAAGTTGAAGCTTTGCATCATTTTTGAAACCACTGATGTGTTGAATTCATTGAGGTGCGTGGATAGACGAAAGCTACATAAGGAGCAGTGGTAATGGTACCCATTTACAGAAAACTGTTTCGAGGTCTGTTTGGGAGATACATAATAGATAAGCTTGACAAAATGTTTTGGATGAGTTTCACGCCCTCTACGAACGAAAGTCATGACCCCTGTCAGGTCATAACTACTGCTGAAAGCAATATAGATTACTCAGGCACTTTATTACAAGATATAACAGGTATAAGCAGAAATAATGTAGTTGATGAAAAAGTTTTTTGCTTACTCAATCATTTACAAACTATTTAATGGTCTCGTTTTGAAGGAAAGAGAACAGAGCACTTTTTATTTCCAGTGATCAGGTTTTCCTGGATCGTGTACCGATTTCAAGTTTTGACGGCCTCGAAAACTTGAAAGCAGAGTACATCGAGTTAGTGCCGGAACTAAAGTTGAAACTTTAGGCAACAGCGAAGAAAAAACGCAAGCACAATGGAACACATTGATAAAGTAAGAACAACCAATGTTATGAAAATAATGCCAATGAAAACGTGCTTTATGAGTTGCTCACGTACAAATGCAAAATACCTCTAATGATTACCAAAAAAGAGAACATCGAATAGTCCTTAAAACAAAGTTCAAGTCTAATAACCTAGGGAAGTTTGAAACATTAATGCTACCTACCCGAGCGGTTAAAAAGATGAAATGAGCTCTAGTCTCGATGGTCGATAAACTTATTACCGGAGAAGTGTTCGGTGATCGTCGGAGCGTGTGGGCGGGTTCGTGCGATGACGTGTCATTAGTCCTTTACACTAACGTTATATCGGACCAAGTCTTTGTAAAATGTTTTGTTATTAAAAGAGTTTTATACGTCTTGCTTCTAACTTTTTGGAGTGGCAGGGTTGTAAAGAATTTTTGGAAAGTTTGCCTTAATATCACATGTGTGGAATGTTATTTTATGGGTGTTGACAAAGTTATTATAAGTGGGTGTCTCCTAAATATGCTGTCAGACACTTTTTTGTGTTTACTTCAAGATTTTGTTATATTATTATTATTATAAATATACTTTATCGCACACCTTACAATATTTATATGGATACAAAATGTAAAACTAGTGTACACAATGGGTGGTATATGTCCTATCCAATAGTCAAATTTATATATATCTCATAATTATGTAAAGCAGAAATTCTTTATGTAAAAAATATGCACGTAGGTAAAATTTTTTGATAATATCTCTAGTTTAATCGGACGCCAGTAATACATTAGCTACCTCCATTGCGCCTAGATAATATGTAAAAGGAACTACATTTGGAATAAGTAGCGAATAATTTTTCTACCTCCATCATAGAGAACAGCCGGAAAATGAGAATGAATAAATGAATATTTCAGTATCACTTACATCTACATTATTCTAGTATTTGAACCGCTACTCTACCTTTTAGGTAGGTCATTTATATACCTGTTTTAGGCGATAAAATCACATTAAGAAGAAAATATCGGTGCGTATATTGCTGTCCTAAAAGCTGGTACTATTTTCTTGTTACCCCAGTCCATATTTCAGTGTGGAACTAGTGTCAATAAAAGGGTGTCGGTCTCGTTCGCTGATGCTCCTGATGAGCTAGTAACTCGTAAGGCGGACGACCCATCATGTGCTATGACACCCCATTAACCCAAGGCGGACTGCGCTTGCTAACTTACTTCACTAATATGTTTCGAGACGTACCTACTCGTGTAGCTATGTCGACCGGACATGATGCTGGGAGCTTGTAAATGAAGCGACCCTGTGTTATAGAGTTATTCCTCACCTACCTATACTTAAAATATATGATATGTTTACATTCAACAGCTCCCCTTTGTGACCGCGCCCGAAACGTTCTAACAGAATTTAAGTCGAAAAATACGCGTTTTACTCGAGGTGTCAGCAAAATAAAACAAGCCTTGTTTGACTAATAGTGTGAATTAATTTTTATTACAGCGGACCCAAGTATCCAATTTCATACATGGGTCGAACGGGCTGCAACAAAAATATTAAAGTGTTGTATTAAGCTTTGTCCTCTTCACGTTTCGCGCGTCACGGGTGACCAATTTAAGTATTAATAAAATGACTAAACGTGACCCGGGTACCGGCCGCCATCCATCACGACCGCACGTCAAGTGGTGGCCGAGCGATTAAAAAACTGTACCTAACCAATGTACGCCTCTCTACAGATAGGGAAAGTATTTCGGGACACACTCGCCCGGTAAATGTTCTAGACAAGGGTGAGATTAAATATTAAATTCGCGGTTAGGAATTTCGGGTTGAAAAGTAACGGCGGTGGGCATGCGCAAAGCCGCACTGATCCTCGGCCTTTTCAAAATCCAGTTTACAGCGTTAAATTCGGACCAAAAACAAAGGTGTGTAATTTTTTATCAGGTTCGAAATAACACCGGTCGGGAAGGTAGCCGGTAGTCGTGTGGGCGCTGGGGAGATGCTGCTACATACGTTTAAATTAATGAAATTAGGTTTTCTCTGTAATATTCAACAAATAACACAAACATGAGATGGCAAAGTTGGGTGAAGGCGCGTCGTGTGCCTGCGCGATAACGCAACTAATGATTGATATACTCGCGCGTCTCTCTTCAAACTAATGACAGGGTGAAGCGTGTTGACTTTCAAGTTATTAATTAATATTGCTATTATTTAGGCGTGGTGATTACACATTTCCCGTCACATTGCCACTGCGTAAAACTGGGATTATGTGAAACATGATTTCGTTAATACATGGTTTATATTCAAGACTTTAAAACCATTTTGAAAGCTACATATAATGAAGTTTTGTGCTAGTAATCGTAATCAAAACGTTAGTTTGTAGACAGTAGGTACTTCTTAACTTCTTTAAAGAAATCTTTGCAATCTTAGCAAGGGAAAAGCAGAGGCTGAAGCTACGGAATACTAAGAGTTGAAGGTGGAAGAATGACAGAACAAAAATAATTTGTGTAGCGAAACTACTACTCAGTTAATTAAAAGTTTCAACGAGATCTCATTCAAAGAAATAGTCGTTGTCCACCGGCCGTAAGCCATAAAAACTATAGAGAATTTACGCCTTATGGATCGCGAAATACTGGTACTACAATTGAACAAAGTTTTACTTAAGAGGATGGCTTGGTCGTTATATTAAAAAGAAAACCAAAAAATGATTTGCCAATCAAAACATATTTAATACGCTAAAGTATTTTGAATAAAAAGTAGGCGGGTAAAAAATTAATTTCGCACTCCCCTTAGCATCGTTCTACGCATTTCTATAATCGATAAAATTTCAAGCAAAGTAAATCAAATAGCATTCATTTCACAGTTGAGTTATTATTCAGATGTAATTTTGTAGGCAACACATCATCTTAAGCTGGAAGTTGTGATGAAAATTACACTCTCACACACACGCACACACACATACGAAACAATTCAGCAACAATGAACCGATCAGCACCGAGTACTTTCAGCGGAACTTTTTAATTTAACGAAAGTATTTGTCGTAAAAGCCTATACTAAGAACTTTTTATTATTAAAGTAATTGTTGACGAGAAGTATGTTTGAAATTCATAAAATATACGACGTGGAAGGGGGAGTTATGAGGTCTGAACATGATTTAATGCAATTTCTTTAAGAAGTATGCTCCACCCAGTTGTAGGTGAAAGTTTGTCTTTAGATGACCGGATTCTTACGTTCCAAGGTTTGGTGATGTTTGATGAAGGTGCATAGCATTGCTGGTAAGTTTTTATATTAATTTAAGGTGATATTTGAAAAATTAAACTGATTGTTTTGAGAGGCATGCCGTTTCCTCGAGTTTCAAAATCGAATATTACAACATTCCGTATCCTTATTCAAACCGTCGACAACTTCAATGTTACCCACTCGCAAACTTATTCTGTCACAATATTAACATAGGTATGTATTTTGGTACTCTTAAAGCAACAAGATTGGGAAAAATACTTTTTACCGAAAAATTAAACCGACTCCCAAAAACACTGCAAAGTGAAAAATAACTTTAATTTCGGTAGTCGGTGTCTTTAGTTTTGTATTTTCGTTTTTGGCACCGACTTAGTTATTTTTCACTTTGCAGTGTTTTTGGAGGTAGGTTTAATTTTTTGGTAAAAAGTTTTTATTTCACTCTTTTTAGTTGGTCCATTTTTAATTTACCTAGTTAAAAGAGCCTAAATGTCAACAACTTATAACCTTTTACAAAATATTACTTTTCCCAACGCTGGGCCGTTAATTGTTGAGGAGTTCTCCTGGTACTTCACCATATGCATTGTGACGAACATAAAGTGCTTAACATCCATATTCAAGTAATCGAATCGCAATCCACGAAATACTTATTATTGAGTAGGTTCGGCGTCCATCTGTGGTCTTCATCATCAGTTCCACTTCCCCAAATGGTATTTTTTGAGAACAACTGTACAAGTTACTATAAGAAATACCCAAAACGCCATAGCTGTGCCTATAATATTTGAAGAGTTCCCTCGATTTCTCCAGGATCCCATCATCAGATCCTGACCTGGTGACAATGGGACCAATTTCGAAGTATACCCTTTCAAAAAAAAAAGGAATTTTCCAAATAAGGGTATACTTTCTAGTTGGTCCCATTGTTACGAAATCAGGATCTGATGATGGGATCCTGGAGAAATCGAGGGAAATCTTCAAATATTATGGGCACACCTATAGCGTTTTGGATATTTCTTATAGTACCTTGAGCAGTTGCTTCCGAAAAGTACTATTTGGGGAAGTTGAACTGATGATGAAGACCATAGATGGCCACTGAAACTACTCAATAATAAGTATTTCATGAATTGCAATTCGATTACTTGAGTACGGATGTTAAACACTTTATGCTCGTCGCAATACATACGAGTATGGTGATGTAGAGCTGATGGTCAAGTACCAGGAGAACTCCTCAAAAATTAACGGCTATGCATCGGGAAAAGCAATATTTTGTAAAAGGTGTTAAGTTGTTGACATTTTGGCTTGTGTAACTAGATAAATTACAAACCACCTCTAAAAGGCGTTAAAAATTTTTTTTTGCAAATAATAGAACCGACTTCCATATCAAAACACTACAAAGCCAAAAATAACTTTAATTTCGGAAGGCGGTGTGAAAAAAAAAAGAAAATCCAAAACCAATAATAAACACCGACTACCGAAATTAAAGTTAGTTTTGGCTTTGTAGTGTTTTGATATGGAAGTCGGTTCTATTTTTAGCAAAAAAATTGTTTTTTAGTTGTTGACTTCTTATATTTTTCATTTACCTACAACAAAAAGTAAGTGAGACCAGAAGATTACACTCATTCGTCCCGATAAGAGTGTCACCTTCGATAACTCTGAAAAAGCAGAATGCCTAGCCGACAGCCTAGAGTCCCAGTGTTCTCCCAGCTCTCAACCAGTAGACCAAGCCCACCTCGATATGGTGAACGCCGAAGTCGAACGTAGAACTTCCCTTCCGCCCGTCGAAGATCCCGATAATCCATTGGCCCCCATCACTCCTGATGAGGTCCAGGATATCATTAAAAGTCTCCAACCGCGAAAAGCCCCTGGCTCCGACGGTATCACCAATAGGGTTTACAAACTTTTCCCCGCCCAGCTTATAGTGCTAATGACTGCCATCTTCAATGGCGCATTGAGCAATAATATGTTCCCCGCAACCTGGAAACAGGCCACCGTCATAGGTATTCCCAAACCAGGCAAGCCCAAGTCTGACCCATCTAGCTACCGTCCCATTAGCTTACTCAACGTCCTCGGTAAAATCTATGAAAGGCTTATATATAAGCGGCTCAAAGATTTTGCCGAAGCAAGAGTCTTATACCCAATGAGCAGTTTGGATTTAGAACCGAACACTCATGTATCCAACAAGTCCACCGCATCATAGAACACGTCAGCGCCGGCTTCCAACGGGGCGCAATAACGGGAGCCTTATTCTTCGACATAGCGAAAGCGTTCGACAAAGTCTGGTACAATGGCTTAATCTATAAGCTATACCAACTCGGTATGCCTGACCGTCTCGTGCTCATCCTACGGGACTTTTTATCGAATCGCACCTTTCGTTACCGAATTGAGGGGGAGCTTTCCTCCCCCCATCCCATTCGCGCAGGAGTTCCCCAAGGCTCCGTACTATCCCCCCTCGTTTTCACGCTATTCACTAGCGATATCCCCAAGCATAAAAATACTCAGCTAGCCCTATTTGCCGACGATACGGCTATCTATTATACCGGTCTTAAACCCGATGCCATCGCTCGCACTCTCCAAACTTCCGCAAACACTCTGGCCAAGTGGTTCCGGAAATGGAGAATCGAAGTCAATCCAGACAAAAGCCAGGCAGTCCTCTTTTCTAAGCCGCGGATAAACCCACCCTCCTCCCGTCCGATTACCATGTACGGCAAGCCGATCTTGGGAAAACCCTGGGAAAAACAAGCCAAATACTTAGGCGTGGTCCTCGATAAACACCTTTCCTTCGCTGAGCACATAAAGCAGGCACGTTCGCGCGCCGCTTTCGCTCTAGGTAGGCTCCATTTCATTCTTAGCTCCCGCAGCAAGTTATCACTCAGGTGCAAGCTGCGTATTTTCACCGCGGTCATCCGACCCATCATGACCTACGCCTGCGTTGTTTTCGCACACGCAAAGCCCTACCTCCTCCATAATATGCAGACCCTTCAAAACCGGTTCCTCCGTAGAGTCACGGGAGCCCCCTTTTATGTTCGAAATGAGCTTCTTCACGTAGACCTCAAGATGCCCACCATCCAGCAGTTCATGAAACGTGTCTCCAAGCGTTTCTTTGATACTGCAATCCAACATAGGAATCCCCTTATCGTATCGGCCGCCCAATACGAACCCTCGCGTATCTTTAAGATTCGCCGACCAAGGCATACCCTAGTCACTCCCGATGACGCACTCACCCTGCCCCAAGAGAGCCGTAAGGAAACCAGCACAGTTTACAAAAACAAAAATCGACCGTCTTTCCGTCCTCGCCGCCGAGGCACGCCGCGACGTCCCGGTAATAGTCCGCCCCGACCCTTGCCAGAGCCAGCCCGCGACGCTGAGCTAGTAGCTTTAAATTCCCTTATTAATAATAATAATGATATTATGATCCAGCCTGTCCCTAGCTGCCCTCCCCCTGCGACGCCCTAAGCCGAGGTCCGTACCCCACAGGGGGTGCCCTTAGCGTGTAGTCGCCTAGTTTGTAAGTTTTTAATAAGCCCTGACTGGAGGCTTTAATTAATTTATTAATTAAGGCAACCACAGGCAAGCCCGGTTAAGCAGCCGACAACCTCAGAGGTTGACCTGCGAGATGCCACTCACAAAAAAAAAGAAGATTACGCAAGACTACAGAAATACAACAAAATAATTGATAAATAAAATACACAGCACCGAATGAATTGAATAAGGGTGGGTATTTGTAATATATTAATAATTTATATATTTAAAACAAAATGCAAGTAGTGATGAATTTGATGTAACACAATGATAATAATGTTCTCATGAAAGTGATTTTTTGTGTATTCATCATTAATTCATCTTTAAACCTAAAAGTGGTACAGCTAAAGAGTGGAATATCGCTGCCGGAGTCTGTGTTTCCGGATAGCTATAACCTGGGGGTTTTTTAATCAAGTGAATAGGCTACTTCTAGGTAAGCGTGTTTCATATACGACTACATCATCTGTTAACGTCTGGTGAGCTGGTGGTCAAGCGCAGGCCTATATAACAAATAAAAGTTTTTCTGCTGTCTACAACGTGTAACGGAAACCCCATATCTAACATATACATAACATCTGGTATGGAGTCTCTATGCACAGTTTCAGCACAAAATAACTGACTCAAAAAATTGATACCAAATTATTGTTTTCATATATTTCTTGAATACCAATCATAACAAACGTGTCACAGCACTACGAGGGTCAATAACTTTCCACGTCACTTGCCAACAACACGATAATTCATTTCGTACTTCTTAATTTGAAAAATTCGGTCTCTGGTATCAGTGTATTGGAATTTGTAATAAGTTCTACACACGTAGACTTAGGATTACAAAACCCTTGCCATATCGTTTGTTATCATCCAAAGAAGCCATGCACTTGGTATGTATATACCCTTTAAATTACACCTTAACATATCGAAATTCACTAGAACTTAAAACGGGATATTTACCACGTGTATTTTTTGTTTTGAGTTTCCGATATTTCGGCACTGTTGGAAGCGCCATGATCACGGATGAACTGAAGTAATTGCGGGTGGAAGTTTATGAGCAGACAAATCGGTCTACCCTCTTTCTCGTTGGTTTTCTGTTAGAATCGAGTGGTTAGTGATACATGTGACAGTGGTAGCGGTGTCGCTAACAGAAAACGAACGAGAAAGAGGGTAGACCGATTTGTCTGCTCATAAACTTCCACCCGCAATTACTTCAGTTCATCCGTGATCATGGCGCTTGCAACAGTGCCGAAATATCGGAAACTCAAAACAATAAATACACATGGTAAATATGATACTGTTAGTGACTATGTTAGTTTAAAAACTTATATATCGTGATTCCTCTGTGCTTCGGAAAGTATGTTAACCCATTAGTCACGACTGGCATTTGTATATCTTCGAAAGTTGTTACGGATAGACAGAAACCAATTCTCAATTCTTTATTGCGTACCATAATGTTACATAGTTGTTATGCATAGTTATATAAGTCACAATTATGGACCCTGTCGGGCACAGCATAAACCAATGTAGGAGAGAGGAGGAAGAACACTGCGTGTTGAATGTGATACTTTTTTAAATTATTTAATTATTCATTATAGTAATTAGTAAGGTATGTTGCTAATACGTCATTGTGTTTAAATATATATTATGTATGTATATTTAGTTACTAAATAACATTTTAAAACCATTTATTTTATTAACTATTTATTTACTATATATTATTATTTATTGCATCAATTTTGTCCGTACAGTAGTTTTATTTATCTTTTGGCATATCATTTATAGCACCTATACTTATATTGTAATTTATAAAATAGAAAATTTATCATTAAAGTATTCGCTTATAGTATAGTAGCATTTCGTTATAAGGAAAAGCTTCAATTTATTAATAAATACGTTATATTTGCTAATATTCTTTATTGTTTCGGGTAATTTGTTATAAATTTTTATGGACATGACAAAGGTACTATTAGAATGTATTTTTAGACGTGATGTTGGTAAGTTTAATCTATTTTTATGTCTTAAACCAGTTCTTAAACCAGAGAATTTGATGCCAGTCTTGCCTAGAGGTTACCCAGCTACTGAACTGTGGAAGTCAAAAAGGCAGTAAAGACAGTTGACTACATTACAAATAAAACGATGATAGCTCCAAAAGTTTACAACTGTGTCGCAGCTATCAGCGTCCATACAAAAAAAAGAAAACAATTGTTCCACACTAAAACTACAAGTAATTGAAATAAAAAAAAGTAAAAATACAAAAAATAAAAAATGACCGTATGTGTCTGTGTGTATGTGTGTGTAGATGAGTATGATGGAGTAGAGTGTAAGTGAGTATGTTTGGTCAATATGTGAAATGTAGGGAATGTATGTGAGTGAGAGTTTGGGTGTGTGTGTCAGTGTTTATGCTATTAAAGTATCCACAATTTTTTCAGTTTCATTATACGGCAGTGATTTCAGCCAATCAGTCAGCTTCCTCCTCAAAAGGGTTCGGGGTGCATGGTAAATATTTAGTATTTTATTTATTTTATTATAGAGCTTGGAGTTGATAAACCTGAAGTGTCTTCTCGCTACCGTTGCTCCACATGGTACACTCCATGTGAAATACTAGTTCTCAGCTGAATCCAGACGTATTTATTCATTCATATTGGAACGCCTTGCTGCAATTACACCAATGGAGAACGTTAGAATCTACTACTTTCCAATATCTTATGTGCGGTGGAGTCGTGGACATAAAATGGATTGACGATGAGTCACGTCACAGATCACCTCCACGGTCATGGTCACTTAAACTCATTTAAAGCCACCTCCAACATACATAGTTCCGGGGTTGTGAAAAAGATCTAACGAGCCCCAGAACTTAAGGGCAGCTGAAGGGACAGGGTGGGTTTTTATTCAGTAGAAGTCTGACACTCCCTTTCTGCTCCACCCAGAGCTGGAGAAGTCATTCAATGATTTTCCCACCCAGAAAAAAAAAACATAACAAACAAAATCCTGAAAAACTAGGGAAATGGCTAAGCAAATGATGATAAGCATTTTTCACAATTTTCTACCAGGTTTTCTCAACATGACTCTGAATACGTCCCCAAATTTTTGTACCTATTGTTCGAGACTCATGTTCCCTAAGTTATAATTCACATACCTACATTTTGACATACGATCTGGTTCACGGCTCCACATGTTCTCGTGTCTACGTCAGGTGTAAATGGTAGTAAAAGTTACAACAGCAGACCCCAGGTTTGCCCGTCACGCTATGCCCAAAGTTAGCGTGCAATACATTTTGCTTTCTTTACAAATACCACGGATAACGGGTGGTAAACAGTCGCGTATTTTGTTAGTTTATTTATAAACGTTGAAAATAAATTGAGTGCCTAAACCGCTTTAGTTTGAGGTTTAAAAAAGGATTTCGTACTGCATAATTCAGTGAATTTTTGTGTTTCAGGGTTTTAGTTGGAGCTTACCTTGGTTAAGTTGGCTTTAACTGAAACGTAGCTGTTTAAAAAGTCAATAGATCTCTTTAAACATAAAAATGAAACCGAAGTGTCTGTGATTTCAAAATAAAATGTTCTCTTACGTGCTTTACAAAGTCATTTTTTTAGGGTTCCGTAGTCAACCAGGAACCCTTATAGTTTCGCCATGTCCGTCTGTCTGTCCGTCTGTCCGCGGTTTAGCTCAAAAACTATTGGTACTAGAAAGTTGTACTTTGGCATGAGTATACACGTTAATGACGCCGAAAAAGTGGTAAAATAAAATTTTGAAAAAAAAAAAAAACAATTATTTAGGGTAAAAAGGCTTTCGCAAAAACCGGTCAACTGGGGATCTTCTAGCGTATGCCATTCATATCTGGAGTGAGGCCATTGAGAGGCAAGGGGAAGCACTTGCTGTTTCCCTTGACATCTCTAAGCCTTTTGACAGGGTCTGGCACGATAGCCTTATTGCTAAGCTTCCTTCTTTCGGTTTACCCACTCAACTTTGCGTTTGGAGGGATCGGTCCATTCGAGTGGACATTGATGGCTGCTCGTCTGGCCAATTGGGAATTAATGCCGGGGTCCCTCAGGGGTCTGTTCTCTCAGCAACTTTATTCTTGCTGCACATTAACGATCTGCTAATGCCCGGTACCTTTGGGTATGCAGACGACAGCACAGTTTCTGAGAGATATGTGTCCAGCGCGCGAACTGGTGGGTCACAGATCCAGTCTCTCCGTGAGGACATGGTCGGGCGCTTGAACTTGACCTTGAAGGCTGTCTCCGAATGGGGCGATGCCAACCTGGTCAAGTTTAATGCAGCTAAGACCCAGGCGTGTCTCTTCTCCGCAAAAAGGAGCCAATTCGAACCGGCTCCTACTTTCCGAGGTGTAACTGTGCCGATAACCGACCGTATCGAGCTTCTGGGGGTAACATTAACTTCTACCCTCAATTTTGGCCCGTTTATCGAGGCTAAGGCTCAACTAGCATCAAAAAAGTTGGGAATCCTAGCAAAGGTGAGACGGTACTTCACACCCGAACAGTTGCTCAATCTCTATCAAGCCCAGGTTCGGTCGTGTATGGAGTACTGCTCTCATCTTTGGGATGGATCTGCTAAATACCAACTGGACGCGCTTGAGTCTATCGAGAAGCGGGCCAAGAGACTCATTGGCAACGATGCACTGGTCGAGTCAAAGCTTCAGAGCCTTGAACATCGACGACAAGTTTCCAGTTCTTTCGGTTTTCTATCGGTTACATTTCGGGGAGTGTGCGATGGAATTACGCAATCTAATTCCACCAAGCCTGTTCCATCATCGGACTACGAGACAAACGGCGAAGCGCCATCGTTACATGGTGGACATCCCACCCATACGCACCAAACGTTTTGGGAATACCTTCATTGTGCGTACGGCTGAGGAGTGGAATTCCCTGCCGGAGTCTGTGTTTCCCGATAGCTATAACCTAGGCGTCTTTAAGTCAAGAGTGAATAGGTTACTTTTAGGTAAGCGTGCTCCATCTTCGACCACATCATCACTTACCATCAGGTGAGATGGTGGTCAAACGCGAATCTATTTTAAATTAAAAAAAAACCTCCCATACATGTAAAGTGGGATGATATTTTTTTTTCGTTCTTCCCATAATGTGGGATATCGTAGGAAAGGTCTTTCAAAAATATTAGAGACCGTTTTTTGATTAAGTAAACCGTTCGTGACTTATCAAGCTTTAAAGTACCAATTTTCGTTAGAGTCAAGTGTCCCCCCCCTCTATCAACTAAACGGTTGTAGTTAGAAATTCAAATGTCACGGCAGTAGTACCTATATATAACTAAATTTAAAGAAAAACTATCACACATAAGTGGGCTTTACAAGTTTACGAGTAATAGTCGACCAATTGTATTTGACACGAAAATTTCGAACAACTCTAAAGAAATGTCGATAGATGGCGCTAAGCGCCAGTTCTATCGTGCTAGCTTCTTGTGACGATTGAGTAGTGTAGCTCTGTGTCCGTATTTAAATTCAAAACACCGGCTATGACAAGTTTTATACAAATCTCTAAAAAAATTAAAACTTTCCGTGCAAAATTGTCGGATCAGGTGAGGATTTGTATAGGAACTCAAATTACTTAGGTAGTCACGTTTGGCTTTTAGTTAGAGCAGGGTACGAAACGATCAGTCAGCGAATACGACACGCACTTACTTGTTATAAAAACTACGGAATCCTACACTGCGCGTGGCCCGACACGCACTTGACCGGTTTTTTAGTTTTTGTTTGTCTTGGCGGTCTATCCTTTTATTAGTTCGAGCTGATTTATGGAACTGCTGAACTGATTATAATGGGGTATCCCGGAATTTCCTGGGAATCGGGATGTAGGTACGCTGGAAAAACTTCGTACGTAATATTGACTCCCATGCAAGCCAAGTCCCGGGCAAATGAAATAACATGTAATAGATTATATTCTAAATTACCAATTAAAAACTGCATTATTTATTCTGCAATAACAAGGTCACTAACTAAAATCCTTCTCACCCTGAAGCGTTGTTCCTGACGGTATACTTTGAACAAAAATACGTTACGCTTAAAAAATGACTCGACGATGACGCAACACTTACTCGTAACTTTGACCAGCTGTGCCGAGCAACACACGATTTTAAAATTATGGGAATAATGAAAAATGTAGACATATTACATTGTAGACAATACAGTCACAGAGTTATAAAATGCAGTTTTTTGGAGCTTATTGTATCTGCAGATAATTTGTTGTATGTACCTAGTTTTATCGTATATTTAACTTCTTTAATACATTTTAAAATATTTTTTAAAAAGCAAAAACAATTGTATCGGGACCACGGTCCAAGACTCCAATGACCTATTTATTATTTATTATAAGATAATATGTATTTGTGTGAAAAGCAAATAATATTTTTATCTCTTTTCTCAGTAATAAAAATAATTACGTATAGTAAAAAATGATATTAAATTATTTTTAAAGTGATTGTTTCCTCGCCTTCAGGAAAACAATCACCTTAAAAATAATTTAATAACAGGGGGCTAGGGAGCAATAGAAAAGTGTAACGACTGACTTATGAACGGACGAGAGCTCATAACATCACACTTTCCCAGGATTCAGTGTACTTTAAAATTGTAATTAAGTACCAAGTTTACAAATACTAAATAGACACTCATATTTTTTCATATTATTGAATATGAACTTGGTACTTCATTATCATTAAAAAATAAGATTTACTACTTGATTTGTTTTTTCTTTCTTTTCAACCCAATCGAGTCTATCATTGATATAATATCATCATTTAAAGAAAATGAATCCTCAAACTAAACTAACACACATATGAAACATATATACACATACATGTATGACACATTATATACATATATGAGACATGACTTATATTACGGGACATTCGACTAAAAATAAATACTCTCACAGTCTTATTATAGAAATAATTATTTATTAACCCTCCTCTTAATTCCATCTCAAAACTATACACCCTCCGGGGAAAACTGGACCACACATTACTATTATGTTTAAAATTCGCAGTGAAAATTTAAAATTAATTCTGTATATTAAGCTAAATAATGAAGGGGAGAGCCGGGGAGTGATGGAACAGATGTAACGAGTGACTTATGGAGGGGACGGGGCTCATAACTACCGTCCAGCGGGGCATAAGTCCTGCGACCGCACACTGGAGCTGCACCCCGGTTTACAACATTCACGGCAATGTTGTATTTAACGTGGATATCTTGATAGCATTTGTAAATTATTACAAGTTGTATAGGGGCTCAGTTGAGAGAATACTTTTTGGGCCATGTACGTCCTTTTAGCTATCTTGTTCAAATGTTGAGTAAATTGAATGGAAAGCTGAAAGAACAAATCATTTCCCGACATGTTAATATCACATCAAATAACCAATTTAATGAAGCGTTATCGCATAAAAAGTTTTCAATTTCATTAAATCCTCCCCAAATAGTTATAAAGAACTTCGTTATTTGGCTGTCAGTCAGCTTTTAAAAGCCCGACAACAAAGTTAAAACGAAGTAATTAAAAAAGAAAACACAAAATACTTACAAAGTCGGAAGCTCGGCTCTCTTCACTTAAATTACTTGCGATTACACCGACAAAACGTTTTAATGAAACACGTTAAATCGCGCCAAGTGGGCCCGCCGGCGTGCGCCCGCCTGCGCCCATACCCTCCACGTCTGCCATAGTTCGGCAACTTCACCACTTACTGTGCTAGGTGGCGGGTAGTTTTTCCACAAATATCTTAGCCGTAAGTAGAGTTGAAACTACTTCTGCAAAGTCCATTAAAGAGTATAAGCTCACGCCGCGGTGATTACAAATGCCGCCGATTTCGGCGACCGTTTCGGGGTCGATTAAAGCTTTTTAATTGAAATCACCTGTGATAAACTTTGAGCAAACGAATGGGACCCATGTTAACCAAATATAATCATAGCTTGTGAACCAAATTACCTATCGATCATAGGTATTCCGTGAGCAATTCAAATGTGGGTAGGTACTTATTTGGGCAACTAAGTTATTTTCGGAGTTTATATTTACGGAATAGGTGACCTTTGATCAACAATTTATCTTTTTGTCTCTTAGTCTCATGTTCGTGGAAATATCGATGTGTTCTTTTGTTGAATGACATTCTTAGGATCAATTTTGGACAGATTAGTGTCCGAAATATTTCCTAGAATAGAAATTTAGAAGTACTGATTTCTAATACTAAAATTTCCTCAAATGAAGCGAAATGGTATAAAGTATAGCTGCGCATCCGTTAGAATTAAAAGCGTGTATGTATTATTTCATGGTACAGCATCGGAGAGCCAGTGCAGTCGCTTCATATAAATATGTAAGCGGAGGAAACGCTGACGTCTGCGTTCCGCCGCGTCGTTGCGGAAACCGCGTCAATTAAGTTGCCCGCGATGACATATTAGCCTTTGTTCCCCTGCCTCCCCTATTCCACTACGACCGGTATTTACTCGCAAGAAACTTGCAGTATGTACTGCCAGATAATAGATAGGTAATGTTGCTCGCGGCTATGCGTGATTCCCTATGCACTTGGTTCTACGTTCTAGTTTATATTCTATTCATCTGCATCCGAAGTTAATATGTTATTGCGCTTTGTGTTATGCCTCACATTATGGAGTATTTATAACCAACCATACGCTGGTCTTACGTAAATTTTACAGTGTCTCAAGTTAGAAATATTTGGAATGAATCAAAAAAGTTGTGACATTTATGAAAAAAAAAATATCTGGTCTTCGGTTTGGCGTAAAAAATACAATGAAGACTCAGTAATAAAAGTATTCCGAGAATAGAAAAGACAGGTATGAAAAAGAAAGAGATTAAAAAATATATAAAATTTTAATTTCTGCCGCAGTCATCTGCCAGATGCTGACTGGACAATTAAATACCGCGAATCAATTCTAAATTAAATAGATCCACTGTGAAAATACAAAGTTTAGTGACTGTCAATGTCAAACAAAGAAGATGAAAAAAGTTTTTTCTTCCAATTCCATTTTGCTTTCAACATTCCTCTTTTGCAGTCTCTAAAACTTTTCAAAATAAGAGGTTTTCCAGGGAGTCTCAATTATCGATAAAGACGATATTAAAAATTCGTTTGTTTTGTTCTTAGCTTGCGCCTTGGAAGCGGTGTCCCCTTTTTTCCATTGTTTGCGTAAGAAGGGAAAGCAGAAGCGGCGGCAAACGATAATCAGAAATTTGAATTTCGCCCCCACAAGACACTGACAAAATCATCCGATTTTGTGCGTCGTTTATCATAGCAATTAATTAGGCGAACAAAAAATATAATGTTGGTTTTCCAAAAATGGTTGATGTCAGCAAACAGTTTGTTGTTCTGAAACTTTTCTATTTTGTTTTATCTCAAACCGCTCCATCGGGCGGCTAAGGTGCACGCAATCAATAACGAAGTATAAGCGGAATCTATATTCATAATTCACATATCTACATAGTAGCCGTTCGGTAGTATGATGAAGGAACATGGTCTAAATTTATTCGTGAGCATTACAGTGTAACGTGTACGAGGCTGTGCTCCCTTAATGTATTCATGTAATTCGGATAGCCGGCATCCCCTTTGACCGGCCACGCAACACCGCACTGGCAGCCCGGATAGAGTAATATAACGTGATGTTTTAAAACCATCCATCACGTTTAATGTCCATATAAAAAGAAGGAGGTAACGTGCCGACTCAATCCGCAGATTTTTGAATTTGCGCACGGTACAATTTTTTCATTCGGTTTTCCGCCTAAAACAAGCTAGACGCGCCACACTCACTTATCTTTAGGATCTCCAAAGGAAATTCACTTGTTGCAAGACGCCCCGACAACCTGAAATTTTATAAATGTTAATACAAAACAACACCGCCGACTTTCTCATTTTCACCTCACGAAACTCTCTCGCGTCCGTTTATTGCGGGTGGAAATTATCAATTGACTACACTCTAGTATTCAGCAGTGCAAATACAAAGCAAGAGCTTACCGTCTATTCTGTGTGGGGTCAAATAAAACCTCAAGTATCAGCTACTTGAATGTAAAAACGTTGGGATGCGGCCGGCCGGCGGGCGGCGCGCGGCGGGCGGCAAGTCTGACGGCAATTTACATTAAATGCGGCTTGCATCCACCAATGATAACTTACACTTGCCGGTGCCGCAAAACTAGTGTTTACTGTTGTGAGCTTAATATTTCGTGTTAAGTAAAAACTTGTAAAATTATGCGCAGAAAGAAAAACTCGTAGCTCAGCGAAAAATCTTGGTTTTTGCGACTTCAGCAAAAATGCACAAAATAGCTAAGATTTAAACTTGGGGATAAGTAATGCGGTTTTTTAAATCAAAACAATTGCGAAATGCATTATGCTTAGTATAACGGTTAACTTACACTTTTTTCACATAAATAAATTGAAATGTCTAGTTAGGTAGTAATCATGTTAATTGCTACTTAATACACGAAAATAAATAAATCTGACCATTGACATTGTTAACCAATTAAATCGCTGCAAATTCGTCAAGACCAAGTGCTGCAGCGCAATTTGGGAAAGGTTTCCCAGCGATAAGAGGAACTGATTGATTCATTACAATTTTAACTCACTGCGAGTATCAGAAGCTCGAAACTGGCATTCAATGAAAAGTGATGTGGAATGCATATTATGTTGTAATTATTTATTTAATTTCAAAATGTTCTGTCATACTTTTTCTCAACCTCTTCAGTCAAAAATTATAATTTCGCTTATAATTCCAATTATTTGAATTCACATACAAGTATACTGAAACGATAACAAATTACCTTTATAAGTTTCGAACAGTGTTCCATTGATATAAAACATCAATATTTAACCTTTGTGAAATATTTTTATTGCACATACCTGAACTATTAAAACCAGAGATATTTTGTTTTGATTTGATTAGCTGTTAAAAAATATTTCCAATACAAATCGCCTGTGCCTGTTTGCCATTACAGAACATATTTTTATACCACTTATCCAAAATTATAATCTGCCATCAGATGATGCAAGATTCCTCCTAACAGGATACATGTACTAAAATTTGCTAAACGAAAAGTACGTTTTAAAAAAACATAACACAGACATCCCACACCCTAGGCCCTTTGATGAACATCTCCTTACAATAAGCTACCCTAGCAGTACCTTTGCACAAGTTCTTTTGCCTTCTCCGTTCTTTTTTTTCATGCAAGCTACTTCTGAATTCTATTGTTTTTATTACCCTAGTAAATATGTGCCGGACCCCTCTGCAGACGAAGCCATTATAGTATCGCTGCTGAATTCAAAAATGTCTGCATTATGCAGGGTTTTTAAAGAAACCTTTGAGTTTTTACAACTACAGAATATAAAAATAATACCTACTCAAATGTTGGTGTTCACTAAAGTTTTGTTCGTCTATCTCAATAGTGTTTTGGAAGGGTAACGTAACACAGGTACTGTTTTGCGATAGTTAGCTAATGTGTGATCCTTAAATGATTGGAGGCTCCCCTAATAGACATTTATCTGACGCAGTTTAGAATTTCCGGCTAGAAATGCTAATGCTAATTTTGTTTAAATTCTTTTAGTATTCTATTACTTGTTATGCTTTCAGAGATACATAAGTTCCTCACAGAGAGACGGACCCTTAGAATCTGTGGCTTAGATATATCACTTATGTCAACTTAATAGTACAACTACGAATATATATTTTATTGGCATGATTTGATAATATGAACTGATACTTAATAGACTGCTCTGATATACAACTCAAAAATTATAATGAGAATAATTATAAAACCGGTTTGTGTTGTGATGTATCAAAAATATAAAGCTTAATACCATAACTTTGTCCCCTTAATCTTTCTATAACCATATTTGTACAGAATAATAAATGAACGTGGGTACTCACGAAAACGGGGGAAAAAGGAAATGGACTGAACAGACTATTATGCAATTCAATCACAGGAGCATCTAGGTTACGGACGGGCCCGAGATCACAGGCCGCATACTAAATTATTAGCCCTTAGTTATTTATGCACCGTGAACCAACATCTTAATAGCGAGCCTGAGTTATGTCCAGCCTAAAATAATATTTTGTGCAAATGTTCGAAAATAAACAAGCCGCGTTGAACCGGTTACTTTACAGTCACAATATGTCGTAACTTTGCAACGCTACTTCGCCGTTTTGTGGCAATATAATGCCGGAATGAGTTTATTATAAAGGTTTAATTTTCAATTTACGTCTAACCACAACGTGATGAAATGTTATCAAAAGCTTACCTTTGGGTGCGCTCTCCTGGGGAAGGCCACTTTGGGGTCAATCTGAAATTGAAAACACAACATTTTAATACAATTTGAATAATAGGAGATATGTTTAATGCGGTGTTGTGTTGTAATTTCGTGACAGGGCCGGGTTTGCTGGGGTGACTTTGCGAATGTAAAAAATCGCTGAGACGCGTCGAGCCCAACTAATCATGGACCGCACGTCCGGCTGGGAAGCGAGCACGATAAATTCGCATCGCCTCTGCGGCTGCAATGTCCAGTCCTAAAATCCCGTCTGCAAAAAACCATCGGACTGAAAATCCTGCGCCGTGGTCCTGTCCCTCGATTTCGCCTCTCGTCTTTTTCATGTAACCGAGCTCTACTATTTCATACGTGGCACTGTTTAAGCCCTCAGATTTTCTCCCGGCTGCGAGCGGTCGCTCCAGGTCTTTTTGCTTGTATCTCGACGCGCCGTTGACCGCTATAAACGCAAAATATAAACCCAAAGAAGCTACCTTTGACATTTTCGAGGTAGTAGAGGTAAAACGTTTCATTTCCATTCGTGCTAACCGTTTTGTCGAACGGTTTCCACATTCAGCAGAAATGCTTCAGGATTTTTTAGTGCAGGTCTTACTTTAAAAAATTAGGAATATAGAAAGTTTACGGTTTGTAGGCACGTACATACATTACAAGTTATACTTTAATGCAGGATTCTGCCTTACAGTTAAAATGTTTATTTATGATGAGTTATAGTGTTCTGTTTTGAATAATTTGTTTTAAGTAGAATACAGTCTAATTCTATTCATCAAAGTTTAAATATTACGTATATTTTTAAGGCGTAGAGCGCACAATAGACGCGCAACTGGTAGGCATCCACGTCCGCATAATTACGAAGCAAAAGCGTGAGAGAATAATTTAAAAGATTTCGCCCAAGAGGACTGCATTATTACAATATCAGGGAAACCGCTTTACAGCGTCATTCATACATTCTTAATTATTTAATTATCTTCTGAGTGCGCCACGGCACACCACGCCAGCACAAAATCCGGTGTAATTTGATTAAATTGGATTTCAACCAAGACAATTTGTATTTTTTTATAAAAATGTAAATTGTAATTATCATAACGAACGGCGCGGCCCAAGTGTGGTTGACACAAAAAATATCACTACCCGCAAAATGGGAGATGTAAAAGGTTGTTGGAGAGCTTTAAACCGCCTCACGCAAGCGATTTTGTAAACGTTGTAAAATGACCACGAAAGTATACAGAGCAAGCAGAAAAATCATAAAATCCCAGATGGTGGCGCTAAAGCGATTAAGCGGGTCGATGATAAATTTTAACGAGATATTTTAATGGAGGTGATCGCAGTCAGTGGCTAGCCGGCCGCCTGCGTCGATAGAAAAATAAAACCAAACTCACCAAAAAGACTGTTTAATACGTGACCCCGTGATTTTTTTATTGTTTCGTAAACGTTTAACGATAATTGCTTTTTGAAACGACGCCTTTTGTACATCCAAAATGTCATTCCATTTGTAATTGAATACATAAAATGTGGTAGCGCCATATCTACAAGTCCATTGCTACTTTTGTAACAAAAAAGGATAAATGGAAAAGCAAAAAGGACGAGAAATGAATAAAGGAGATTTGTAACATGAGCTAATCTTTGATCAAGCAAAACGACACGCAAGTACAGGCGCCAGCACATCAAGCTACAACAATCTGTCAAATTTCTTTAATAGATTTTCAACTTTATTGTTAAGGAAATTAGGTTCAAGGTTGATTGGGAAAATTTGACAGTTTCGGGTAGCTTCATGTGCTGGCGTCTGTATATTGATTTGGCTTTTTTTTATGTGGTAAAATCATCAGATGAGCCCTCCCACCCCGGGCAGGGCGGGAGGGACTGTCAGACTTATACTGACTAAAATCCACGGTATTCCTTCAATAGCCCTTTACGTACCGGGGTCACGGTAATGAGATAAGTCCCACGACCCCGGCAGGCTTCGGCCCTCTACAGGAGGGGCCTCGTCATCATGCTGACGCTCTTTGAGGCGCGCGTGGAACACAATGCGCCGTCGACCCGGGCATGGTCCATGGTCGGACAGCGAGTTGCCCTTCACTCGCTGTCCGCATGCCCGCGCCTACGGTGGACGGAGATCGTCGGCCGACGTCCAACGCCGTGGGCGTCTACCACTGCAGCTGGGCTGGAGGGAGGACGCTATCCTCTCCCTCACGCGGCCCGCCTCCTCCTTCGATAGCATGACTGCTTCATATTGATTTGGCTTAAGGAATTAAAATGTTTGCCTAACTAACCTATTGTAAAAAGGGTAAAAAATTAAAGATTGAATTGTCTATGTGATCATAAAATTAATATAACTATTTAGTAAATAATTATTATGATTGAAATTTAAGTTCAAATGCCGCGTATTAGCCAGTCAGTCGGCGTAGCAGGACCATAGCAAAGTTATGATTTCAAATACTTATTACTACAAAATAAACATCCATTCGATCAGTTGGTTTACATGTTTCAAAGAGCACTTTTTCACTTTCAAGTTAAAAAGTTTAATACTCCTGCGCAAAATGACAGGAAAATATCGATACAAATGTGACATTTTGATATGGAGCCATTTGCGTGATTACAATCGACGCAGCGGCGCACCCTCTAGCCGGATTCGACCTCCCCCTTCCTACAACTTCCCTTACGATAAAGATTGACATCACCCACCTTAACTTTCGAATTATACTAACTCAAATCCTCCAAATAAACTAAATCCAGCTCTAATCTGTACAGCATAGAATACAAATTCATTTAAGCCGTACGAAAATTTTAGCGTGTCATCGCAAGAAAAGATTGTAGGCGAAAGCACATTAGTGGGATATCACTACTGGTAGCAAAAGAGCATGTTCACTTTATGTACTCGCTACGATCGCATCGACGTAAAGTCGATTACGTTAAATTTTATATTAAGCAAACAGTGTTTTATCGATGTGTTGTGTATTTTCAAGTCATTGCGGTAACGTGCATCAATAAAAGTTCATTGTATCAGTTTACTGTATACCCTATGACACCGGCACACCTGCTGTTATTGAAGTCAAAATGTCAGTTTTCGATAGTATTTCGTGCACCAAGTTTAATCTGTTTTCAGGTTATAAACCTTAGTAGACACACTTACACTATTAGTATCTAAGCCCAAGTTAATAACCAAACGTTCTCCGTATCGTGTTCTGAACCGGAGTTAATAAATAAATAAATCTTTATTTCAGACCATTATCCATAATTATTACAATTTCTTTTTTATAGCAAATTATAAATGAATAAGAACGTTGTCGGAACGCAATTCGATCAACATGTTGTTAAATCCTGATAATTAACAAACGTCACACGTCGGACTTGAGTTAAGGACAAGAAAGTTTAATGACGCACACTCACTGCAAGCGGTAACTGAATTTATTTACGTGCAGACGACACGTAAGTGTCGCCCCGGGCGGCGTTAAGTGGGGACCGCATCATTTGCTGTTCAGTCAGCAACGCGCACTCTAACTCCTCCTAATTGGAACGAATTTGGCTGCAGGTGCAACACTCGACTTGGCTCAAGATTAGGGGCGAGCTATTGCGAGTATATTCTGCACAGTTTCCCCTTGAAATATTCGATGTGCAGCGCGCGACTTGCGGCATGCAGCGCCGCCGCGCGTATCGTCATCTACGAGCACCGCCGCCGCCCTGCGCTCCCACTAACTTCAATGAAATTAAGAACAATATTTACCCTCCAAGCCGAGATAAATGATATTGCACACTTAATCCCGAGTTAATGTTTAGTGACGTCTTATGTACCCACATTCTTAGCATAAGCTAGTGAGAATTCCATCGCGAGAACGAGACGCCCCCATACATGCTCCAAACAACAAAAAGAGAGAGGTGAACAGAGACACCTCAACAAGAAAGACTTAACGAGGCGCGCTTCAACGTAGACAAATAACAGCACGCCAACAATGTTCCGTGGCGTTATTTTAATTGATACAGCTTTAACTCATTCTATACAGAAAAATGCAAACAAGTTGCGACGCGATCGGAAAACACTTGACACAGATTGTTTATAAAGTAGGGTTTGCTTTAACGCTCAGTAAGACAAGCAGTAATGAAACCGGGCTAGGGCGGCTCGACAAACGTCATTACTGGGACACGCATAAATATGCAAGGCAGGTAACGCACATTTTCATGCGACGTCGCAAGAATTTTATCGCTCGTTTAATTCTGTGAGAAAAAAATGGTATTCTTTTGGGTGTAACCCGAGAGAGGCGGCCGCGTGGGAACCGGCATGCTGTCCTTCTGGGCCGGGCTCCGGATCTAAGTGCAGCCGAAATATATTTTATCCACTTTGTCAGATATTACTTTCTCTCAAACATCGCGTCGAAAGCGTAAACGGCGGAAGAGGCGAGAAGTAATCTTATCCATCAGAGGCACCGTATTCGTTAGGCGTTAATGTGGCCGCTTTGTGTTGTGAGACGCACGCCTATTACCGTGTGTTTTATTCATCGCCCTTCTGCTCCGTGTGTTCCACGCGGGCTACAATTGCTAGGGACCTTAACGACATAGTTCTCTTTTCTTAATGCCCTTGTTAATTTCGTTTACATTTGTTTAAGTGTTAGCGTCGTTTATTTACTTCGCCCCAGACGGAGCTGTCACGCTTTCCCAGTTTATGTTATAATCGTTTACTTGTGAATGATGAATTGTACCTGGTGTTGGAGTAGCTATTATTATTTTTTGTTTTTTCTTTGTACAGGTTCAGAATAACATTATTCTTGTGGAGCATGTTTTTTTTTAAGTGTAGGGGAAACCTTTCTCTCAGAAACTAACTAGCTTTTTACTGTTCGAGTATAGTAACCATGCTTTCAATTTCCTTGTGTGTTTTTAAGTTAAAAGGCACGACATTTTTAAGCTCAATGGAAAAGAAAAACTTGAAATCGATATGAATCACAAAAACAAATCCTCTCAATATAATATCTTCCATATTATATATTATTCATCCAAATATCACTTCAAAGTCCAATTCATCCAGCAAACTTCACTTAAAAATTATTCAATAGCTCCACAATTGACAGCAAAGGTACAAAGTTTAAGCTTATCTAGCGTTTCAGGTCAGTACCAGAGCCGGGTGGGCATTAGTACAATGTGGTCGGAATTCTCGTGAGACAAAGATTACGCACAGTTCGCCAGGCTACGTAGATAACAACGGCTGGCTGGCCACTAGATGTGCTGCACCTTTTGTGTAGCTTGCTTACAATTTTGGCAAACTAAAGTAGGTGAGTTGTGGGTACTACGCGCTAGATGTATGTTTATGACTCTAACTGTGTGTTTACAGAGTTTTGAATTTGTGGCTCTTGAATGGCATGAGTTAACTGAATGTTTTTGATGCAAAACTATGAACTAATTTTGTAGTACCTACCGACAAGTACTTAAGTACAGACTAGTTTTATAGTAACATAAAATGTCGTGAAATTTTGTCAGTGGAATATGACAATGTTGTGAAAAAATATGTCCTTTTTTGCTCGATAGTTATAGTATAGATAATATATGCATATTCTGTAACCAACACAAAGATTACAAGCCTGCGTTGTTGTATGCTCCAATTTCCTTGGACCAATTTCATAAATCCAAGAACTCGATCACGTCTAGCGCAGAGCCGCACCGCTAGGCAGTTCTCTAATCCTGTTTGTTTGATTGATCAATGACCTATCTAGTTACCAAACAATCTACGTCGGCTGGCCGGCAGACATCCGGAGTAGATATTTGCAGTCAAAACAGACTTAGGGCCAGTACGAACTGCACTCTGCGCATGTCACTCCACCTCTGTATTATTTATTAACTCCAACGAGCTTCCGATGTTACTTTATTCCATTGTGCAACTATCTACGGTTCGTGATGTCCGAGCCCGGGAAGTTCCGAACTGACACGACTGGGAGAAACGGGAAACTTTTCGTGCATAGAATGAATGCCTGTCAGACCAACGTAAACATGCAAGCAAAATACTTGGTATATTATTTAGTTTGCGGATTGCGGATAGCCGTTGCTAGGGTCGTCGGATTGTTTGCAATGTCATCGCGTACGATAATTCTGCGTCGGAAACTTTCCGGATTCTTTTAATTTCGGAGAAGTGAATTTTTCTTGAAAAAAAGTGTCAATATTCTCTGCTTCTTTCATTTAGAATGGAATACCTTGCAGCTAAATAAAACTGTTTACTTAGTAAAATGTACTTAAGTGTTTTTACAGTGGAACCCCTCTGTAATAATATAGGCAGAAGTGAAGAAAATCTGTCACAAGAAGCAAGCGGGGCGTTCGTAGATAATGCTGGTGAACTCAGCAATGTTATTTGGCGAGCCGGTGCAAGTAAAGGACTCTATATTAAGCATTCCTGTCCCCCCAATCTCTTCAGGTGGGGCGGGCGCGACATGAACTGTACTCCAACTTATTATTTCGGGGCCGCATGCGAAGCGTTTGTTTTTCTGCGACCTACGTCTCTAATATACATTTACATATGTATCATAAACTTAATCCTTTTATTAAATTCCCCGGGAATTTTTTCATCTTACCAATATTTCTTTTTTATCTCCCATTTTTAAATTTTAAAAGCCAATCCTATAAAAGCCTAGTGCTCGGAACGGTACAGTTGTGTACGGTCAGCTGTTATCTTGCAATAACTAAAAGCCCACAGTTTTAAAAGTGCCTCTGTATCGTTCATCATTAATAAACTCGTTATAACGCTAATTGTTCCCACAATCGGGCCTGGGCGTGACATTAAAGCGACATCAAAAATGTATGTACACTATTTAAAGATTCCCATTTCGCGGTGGTCGCGTGCAACCGATTTACGAAAGCGACTGGCCCCGTGCCCATTAAAGCAGATTACGGACGAAAAAAAATCAACGAGCTCTTGGCGTTATGAGTTAATTTTGTAAGAATAACGCGGGCGTCGGTTAGTACTTCCCTTTATTTGGTGTTCCGGCTGCTCTGTTTGTTTAAACGGGTAATCCAACGCAAAAACAAGCCGAGACTACGTAATATAGTGTTGCCACAAATGTGTGTTCCCAATGTTGTCGGAACATAATCGTCGGACGATAAAAATCACTTAGTGAACCGAGTAGCCGCTCTAGACGTTACCGCTAACTACTAACTACGGGGAGTATAATATAACAAGAGCGTTTACGTTGAACGAGACTTGTTATACTTATTTGAAAATTAACTTTCACTTCAGAAATATTCTGCAACGCTCGGATGGAGGGAACCTCTCTCAAAACGGAAGAAAATACGGTATCCCTTGAAGTAAACGTTGGGAGCTATAAGTACTAGAGGGAAACAATCTACTACATTCAGAGATTTAAGGTAAATATTGAAGCAATAAATATTTTGAAAAAAACTTGGCTTTTAAATTAAAAAAGTTGATATAATGCAGCGTGGCGCAGCGTTTAGTAGCGAAATGTACTTATATCGCGAAACGCGTGCGCTCCATATTTTAAAGGTGTCGATAAGAGAAAAAAGGAACGTCCCCGAGTTGCAAGCGCGCCTGGTCTAAACGTGTTTACAAGTTATGCAATAATTCAAATAGCGTACTACAGCAAATTTATGCTGGTGCACGGTAACATACTTCAATGGCTGCATTGGAAAGCATTTTATTTCCATGGACGTCGGCGACTAGTATGGCCGTCGTATTTTCGAATTCAGCCAGGGAACGGTGAACGTGTTAGGTGGCAATATGAATTTATGATCATGGCGAATTAAATGCGTTAAAGGGGAACGTGATTCGGCGGAATACGCATCCGAAATTAATTAAGGACTTTTTACACTTGGATGACTGGCCACTGACTGCTTTTCGTACTTCTAGTGTTTTGTAGTCACCATTCTGAATATTTATAGCAGTTTGTTGTTTTGTTTTATTATCGCTGATGACAAAAACTGTACACATTTAACGGTCCTCGCAGTTTTGGAATTTACGGACACTTTTATATTAAAACTAGTACTCACGCGGGGCTTCGCTCCCGTGGATGCTATCACGGTAAAAACATAACTCTCCCTTTTTGCAGTCGCGTAAAAAGTAACCTATAACCTTCCTCAAGCTTCAAGCTACTTCCATACCAAATTTCATCCAAATCCACCCTGTACTTTCGAAGATTAGCGCGTTCAAGCAAACAAACAAACAAACAAACAAACTTTTCCGCTTTATGATATTAGTATAGATTGTAACTGCACTTCTGTTACTAATTGGTAAATGATTTTTTATTTAATTCACAACTTACAAGTAACACGATAAACGCTTCGCAGTTACCATGTACAAAATGCTTATATTATTAAACAATTTATAACCAGAGCTTCATTAAGTAAGCACGCATACCTTTAAGCCAGGCAAAGGTATTTTTACTCCGAGTCTCGATAAATTTCTAGCAGTTTCTCGTTGTCTCGTTAGGGCTCACTAGATGAAATTTAAGAGTCATCTCAGACCGGCGGGGGCTCCACACAGATCCAGCCGCGACAAAAGGGAGCCCTAGGGACCGCGTACAGCGGGAAAGGAATTTTTAATTGGCCTCCAAATAAAAACCCATATAACTTACAACATAAAAGGTTTTTTTCATGGCACAATTCGTTACGGACCACGGTTTTAACTATTTTAGCAAAAAGTAAAAAAAATGGCGCTCAATTTTTAATTGACTCTCACGCTTGTTGCCGTATCGTATTTTCGCAAAGAAAGATTAGCCAGATAAGGCTTCAAAGATAGACGGTGGAGAAAGAAAAAAATACGGTCCTCTTCCATAGTCATAATGGCTTGATAGGCCCTAACGGCCACTTAAAATGAAAAGTGTGTTCCATTTTAAACTTTATTCATTATACAAAAGTTCTTGTTAGTGTAACAGACATTTTACTTTCATATTTTGGAGGAAGTCTGAAACAATTAGGACAGTTTAATCGCCACCTCTTTGGGATGGTCTGTTATTTTAATGAAACTGAGAACATTGTTTTACGTTAACGTCGTGTATGTATAGCTTTATAAGGCCCAATTCCTGGGTTATCTTCACTCTTGTAAATGTTAAAATGGGTCCTTTTACGTTCAGCTAAATCTTCAATAATTGTTTCTATTCTCTGGTACGTCTCGACTATAAACTTTGCGATAACGTGATCATAAATATTACTATCTTCTCAACATTTAAATGTAATTAATATAAAGATATAGTTTTAGTAAAAGTTTATTAAAGTTTCAGCAGTCTTTGTATGCTTTTACTGACAAAATCAACACAACGGTTTCGGTATTCACATTACAAATTAACGCGAAATATTATGATAATCATTATACATTCCACAAATAAATGTTGGTCAAACACATTGTCACAGCGTTTCCGTCACTACAACTTTACAAAGTGCATCATATTTTTAAACAGTCACCGATATGAAACCGCATAAAACATCGAACATTTCCTGTGGAAGTGAAAATTTTAATTTTCCGAAAAATTCCGCTGCTATATTTTAAAAGTCGTGATTTATTAATGCGGGTTCGTAAGCGCCATTTATGCCGTTTACGGTGGATGAGAGCAGACATTTGTGTCGGCATGTGTCCGCATGTGTCGCGCCCATGGCTCGTCAATGGCGTTTTGATTGTCCACTCTGCGTCGGTTCCTACTCATCTATAAATCTGTACGTGCCTGCCTGCCAAGGGTTATTTCATATCCCGACTACTCAATTTACTTACTCACCTGGCCAAACAGAAAATTAAAATTGAAAAAAAAAAAACGGAGAGACAACATTTTTAGTAGATAATTCTCGAGATCTAAAAGACTATTCAAAATACATTCTACATGACACGATGCTTATTACCTACTATTAAAGCAGACATTAGTCTGAGCTGATATTTATATCAGCTCCAACTAAATCAGTGTAAAAGTGAAACACAGTACCAGCATCTTCTAACATAAATTCAAAGTCAACTAAGCGGAATTGGTTACTACAAATAGTTGAAAGTTATGGAGCAGTAGGCTGTTAGGTCTAATTCACTGTTGTACTACAGTAGCAAGTGTTTTATTGACGTAAAATGCCTCAAGCTGTGCCAGTCTTGTACTGATATTGTTTAGTGGGCTATTCACTATATATGGCTGGTGGTAATTCAACTTGTAAATATACTTAGACAGGTAGTGTATATATAGCTGTAGAAAGTAAAAACTAAGTAAGTTTCCTTTAGTAAAAAAGTATAAAGGCTTTAAGAATATTTCAAACATTATCGCACATCTTAATATTAAAATAAATCATTCATTTTAAAACATTACAATGTGTAGTAACATAAATGTATACAAATGAAACAGAGTACGGTAACAAGTCACATTTTATAAAATGCAACAATTTGACCCTAAAAAAAAATTTAATAATAAAATTCACGAGTACTTTTATCTCAATCGCGCCTGTTAATAGCTTGAAATAAAAACATATATTTTTTCGTGTATTTACTAAAAATGCAAACCATTTTATGGTTTGAAAAAATAAATTTCGTTAAAATCTGTGTATTTTTTATGTTCGGCCCTGAAACAATTTTAATTGTAAGCCTTTCAAAGAGCAGTGTTAAACCTAAACTCTATAAAGCTTGTAGGTATTTATTTCATGAATCGGTGAAGGTTTTCATATTAATTTTCCTAATTCATTCAGAAGTGATTTTAATTTTTATTGGCCCCTACGAATAATTTTCAACGAATCAATTAAACATATTATCAAGATTAATAAGGTAAACCAGCTACAGTCTTAGTTAGAGTATAAGAATACAAAATATCACTTAATTTAAAAAAGAAAAACACATTAACAATGAACAGAAACGTCAGCAGTCGGTCCGCGTTGATGAGAGATCTTCATATTGGCGTGGTCTGGATGCTGGTGTTCCACAAGGCGGTATTCTTTCTCCATTATTATTCTCTGTCTTCATTAACTTCATTTACTGTCTTCGGTGATCGTATCGTCTTTACGCCGATGATCTACAATTATATACTGCTGTGCGGGTTGAAGGTTTGTCGGATGTTATAGGGGATGTAAACCAAGATTTGGATGCTATCAATGGCTGGTCTGACAAATTCGGGGTGTCAGTAAACCCCTTAAAATGTCAGGCTATCATTATTGGTAGCTCACGCATGATGAGTAGCAGTGGTGACTAGCTCTCTACCACCTGTTATTTTTAATGGTGCCGTGATTCCCATCAGCCCTAGCGTAAAAGATTTCGATTTGCATCTTGACGTGAAACTTGGCTGGCAAAGTCAAGTTTCTAGTGTCAGCCAAAGGGGCTAATGGCACTTTGCATTCCTTATATCGTCTGAGAAACGTTTTGCCTGTTAAGATGAAGACTATACTTGTGCAGACTTTAATTTTCCCAATAATCGACTATGGTGACGTGTGCTACTTTGATTTGAATGCGGTCTTGCTCGATAAGCTTGATCGTATGCTCAATAACTGCATTCGGTTCATATTTAATTTAAGGAAATATGACCATGTCTCTAGTTTCAGGACTGAACTTAAATGGATGACCATTCATTAAGTTTGCGCACTTTGACAACGCTTTTCTCTTTTCTCAACTCTCCCAGCCCTCCTTCTTATCTAATATCTCACTTTCAATTTCTATGTTCTTCACACAATAAGAATCTACGTTCATCCAATAATCTTCTCTTACTCTGTCCTTCTCATACTTCTGACTTTGTTTATTCTTGTCGATTCTCCTCTGGAATGCACTTCCTCTCGAGATCAGGACGGCTGACAGTCATTATGCATTTAAAAAGATATTACGGATCTATTTTCTACACCAATAAGCAGAATTTCCACATTTAGTTTTCATTTGCTTCTTAAGTATATATATATGTTTATTATTTATTTATTTATTATTATTTATTTATTTATATACTTTATTGTACACCTTACAATACACTTAAGGATACGAATAATAAAACTAGTGTACAATGGGCGGTCTTATCGCACAGGGCAATCTCTTACAGACAACCTTTGGATGGACAGAAATTATAGGAGGTAAATTTAGGGCTGTCAGTGTACAACATCATACATAATACTAACCAAACATCATAATATAAAATACATACCACAAAATATAATATATAAATATATACTAATACATATCAAATTCATAATAGAGAAAGAAGGGGAAAAAATTATAGTAAGAGGTAATGCTCCTTCACCATTCTTTTGAACGTAGATAATGTTTGAACACGCCTCACATCTATGGGTAATGCATTCCACAAGCGGGCCGCTTGTATAGTGAAAGATTTATCGAAGAAAGAGGTGGAATGCATACGGATACTTAACTCTAAATTTTCCGATGATCTCAAGGACCTTGAATGTGTGTCACAGAGAAACCGAAAACGATCTTTAAGATAAAAAGGAGTGAAAGGATTAAATAGCACATTATATTATATATTTGTATGTATTTATATAAGTTCTATGTATTCATATATATTATTTATGTAAATTTCTATTTTTTTTTTTATGATACTAGGGTTTTTGTGTTGTTAATATTATTATATACATATTTTTTCCAATTTTACTTTTCACATACATATTGCTCCTCCCACACTATCTCTTCACCACTCATGGTTGACTGGTAGTCCGCCTTTGTACCTATGTACATAAACTGTAAATAAATAAATATAACGCAATCGTAGCAAAGTTAAACAAGAATGTTTCTTTCTTTACCATCAACTAGTTATTTTGAAACGTTTCAAATCGATGAGCCTTGGAACAAACTTGGATGAGGAACTAAATAAGTTTCAATATTTCTTCTTAATAAAATATATATGGGAAAAGTTTAGTTATACACTGAGGGATGGAGAGACCGCGCTTGTACACGTTCAATATCGAAATGAATTTATTATGATATACAATATTTTATTGTTTATTTATCAAGTACAATCAAAATAATAGAGCTTGTTCAAAATGTGAGGATTAATTAACTTGTTATAATTTTATTTGATATTACTTAATGTTTTTTTTCTAGCTATATTTATAGGAGATTGGAGGAAGTGTAAGCTGTAGTGCCAAGATTGTGTTTGAAGATTTTGTTTTGTGTTAGGTAATCGTTGTTAATTCCGAAACTAAATAAATAAGCAAAAGGGTCGAAAGAAGGTCGAAGAGCTTTAAGAACAATGTCGGCATTCTTGGACACAGATGAGTATTATAGGTAGCAGTGGCGAAGGCTCCATACAACTCGATTCCTACCGGCTTCCCTTTTGAAATATGGCAAGTATTAGTCTATTATTTTATATATGAATATATAAATAGTAATCTATTATTTTCAATTAAACAACGAAGTTACAAGATTTCGAAGTCAGCCACAGGTAGGGTTACCAGATCCGAAAAATACGTTTTCCTGAAAAACCCTTGTTTCGGCAATAATTTTCCTGACATTTTGGCAGAAACTTATATTATTTTACAACTCGCGCGCGGCGCGTGAGAGGCTGAGTATGAGTGTTAGATGCCTTGTGGCGGGATGCGGGGCGCGGCGCGACTCAGCGAGTCAATTGGTAGTTCGGTACTCTTGCAAACGTTGCTAAGTTTACTAGTGTTGTGCGTATCTGTGTGGCAAGCATTTATTTTATAACGAAAAGGCTTACTTTTCTCTTTTTTTTTTATTCCTGAAAATTTCCAACTTTGCCTGTTTCCCTGACAGAGAGCTGAAATTCCGGACATGTCAGGAAAATTCCTGTCATCTGGTAACCCTAGCCACAGGGCCACAGTTACTGGAATTCACGCATCACACTTGAGCAAGGTAAGCATTTTTTGGTCTGGCTTCCCTTTTATGAAAATTCACCCTTCGCCACTGATAGGTAGGTATGTTAAGTTCTGCACTAAAAATTACTCCTGTGCTTTTTTACAAACACAAGGACCAGGAACAAATATTTGTAAGAACTCGTGATACGCAGCAGAACAGTCAATCGCTCTACGACTGCGCCAACTTTATCGTGAAATAACTAAGAAACAAGAAATATTTTATATTAGCAGTAAAATATAACATTGTGACCTTTGATTTCGTTCACAAAGGGGGCCGGCACCATGTGCACAATGTTTAGTGGTACAATCGTAAACCTTTCTATAAATATTGATGACGCTGAAAGCTATTATGTTCAGGCATACTCCCGAAAAATGTGAACAATTTACGATGTGAAGACATGCGATTAACTTCTATGTTGTACGGAATTGAAACTGAGTAATAACGATTGGAGATCATGTTTTTCACAATTGGAGCACGCACCTAGAAGTGACCGATTCACTCTAGACTTAAAGCCTCCAGGTTATAGCTCTTAGGAAACACAGACTCTAGCAGGGAATTACACTCTTTAGCTGTACGTACAATGAAAGTATTCCGAAAACGTTTTGTGCGTATGTATTCATGTCATGTTAGGAATTTAACATTTTTATAACTCACTCTCCCCGCTATGCTTCACTCCCCTGCTTAAACAGACGAGGCACGCAGAAGGGGAGGCCGCGTTGAATAATACTTAAGTGTTCCCGCAGCCCCATGTGTAAGTGTGCAAGGGAACACGGGGTGGTTTTATGCAATAAGAGTGTAAGAGACACCTTCACACATCACACACTTCTACATTTTCACCTCGAGAAAAAAAGTGTCCAAGTTCGAATTGGGGTCACCCGTGAAGAGTAACCGTAGTAGCAAACATGGATTCGTGAAAAATAATTTTGTTTTTCATTGTGTTTGTATAAAATAAAAAGTTATATTTCCGGAACTTGGAAATTGTGCTCTATCGTAAAAACTGCTGCCTCTATCTCATTCAAACCAATTTTTGTTGCAATTTTTTATTGAGATCTTTTTTCTCTATTATGATCTTTTAACTCTATTATTTTAAAAGTTAGAGACATTTTAACACTTTGGGAGTGTATCTTTAAAACGATTGACTTTGAGAAGATATGGATTCAAAAACCTCAATATTATTATCTTTATACAACGTGTAATTTAATGGGTATATACATACCAAGTGCACGGCTTCTTTGCATGATAACAAACGATATGACAAGGGTTTTGTAATCCTATGTCTACATGTGTGGAGCTTATTAGAAATTTCAGTACATTGATACCAGAGACCGAATTTTTCAAATTAAGAAGAACGAAGAGAATTATCATTTTATTGGCAAGTGACGTGGAAAGTGATGACCCTCATAGTGCTGTGATATGTTTGTTATTACTGGTATTCAAGAAACATATGAAACCAATAATTTGGGGTCAATTCTGTGAGTCACTTATTTTGAGCTGAAACTTTGCATAGAGACTCCATACCAGATGTTATCTTCAGTCTTTTTGGATAATTATGGGGTTTCCGTTACACATTGTATAGACACTCCATTTTTTTATGATGAGAAAACCATCAATACGTGGTCTCCAGCTCGGGTTGGAGCGGTAGAGATTGTCTATAAGGGTTTCGTTTTTTCTATAAAGCTTCGTCTATTTTGCTAGCGACCCTTGAGTGACTGATTGACGATTCTAAGACAGTATCAGGTCACTACAAGGCATGGATTTTATTTCAGAGCTCTATTTGCTTAATAGTTTCTCTGAAGCTTTTAGGTGTAGTCGAGAGGAATACAAGGTTTCTGCTCCTGCAGACCAACAAATCGTAAGTTGCACCTGCAACCGTTGGAAAACCATGACAGCACTCATATAGCCATTGGATTCTGTATTTCAATTACTCAAATCTGATTAGTAGGCCTTATATTAGTCTGCTGGGGTTGAGGGAATGTTCTAGCGATATACCGTGGCTCCGAGACGTAAGGGCAACTGAAGAAGCAGGGTGGGTTTTTAGTCAGTAGAAGTCTGACACTCCCTTCCGCTCTTCCCATAGTGGGAGGAGTCATTTGACTTTATATTTATTTATTTATTCAAAAAGGTTCACCAACAGCTTCTGTGTATAAAATATTTTAACAACAGGTAACAAATCGTTTTAGGCTTACACAGTTGCCAATTACAGGTTAACCAGCATTCTTATTAGAAGTGGTAACTAACTTAAGCAAATATTCTTATACAATTACAAAGACAAAATAACAAAGGACAAATTATAAAATTACATAAATCAAGAAAAAAAATTAATTATCAAATTAAAAAAATTATTAAGATGAATAAGATCCAGCATAAGCAAACAGCTAATAAAGTAACACTTATAGTTCAACAATATATATACTATACAGGGTTAATTGTAAAACACCGAAAGTCTATGCGAAGCAAAAGAAAACGATTTATACTATCACTTTCTTTTGTTTCGCATAGACTCCGTAACATTTAGGGCGTTCAATTTAAATATTTTTATTTTTGTATGAAAATCTGGTGAACTAAAATATGACGAATTTTTAAAAGTCATAGAATAAAAGTTGTTGGTTATAATGTTAGTAACATAGTCCTGAGAGGTTTTCGGACTTTTACAATTAACCCTGTATATCTTAACAAATTTGGGATTTTGGGTCTCGGGATTCTAGTAAGTAAGTACCTATATTAGTCATCTACTCAGCCTTTTCCCAACTATATTAGAGTTAGTGTCCAGTTCAACTAAATGCAGCTCAGTATAAGTGTTTTAAGTGGAACGGCACTTGGCTAGACCAGTGGCAGATTTTCTGACTACCCGTATAATAATAATAATAAAGCCTTTTTATTTCCTTAATAAAAATACAATTTATAAAAAATTACAGTGCATGCAATTCAAGTATTTCAAGTAATTCAATAAAAATTAAATTCTAAGATATTATATAAGATTATTAATTTGTTCTGATTCAATTAAATAATTAAATTTATATATATTATTTTTCTATATTTATTAAGGACCTCTCTATAGAGTGAAGGCCTCCTCCATTTTTCTCCACATATTTCTGTCTTTGGCTTTGTGTGTCCAATACTATACTATACTATTTCATCAAGCCATCTCTCAGTCGGTCTGCCTCTGTTTCTTTTGCCAATAGGTCCCTTCCACGATTCTCCTTCCCTGACTACCCGTATCGACTGTCAAATATGTCAAAATGACAGAAGGGATAAATGGCTTTATGTGCTTTACGAGGCACAAGGATATCATGCTGCCTACTTTCAAACTCTGGGCTACTACCAAAACATTTTATGTAGAAAAATAGCACTTTTTGACCGGAGATTTTATATTAGTGACACTTTTAAAATAAACCGTACTTACTTGAAACGTTTTGACGAGTTCACCGTAAACGTTTTGTGTTAAACAACTACAATATATGTTATACAAAATTACATACTTATATTTTGTAATAACTCAGTAGAAATAATACCAATTAAATATAAATTAGTAGTATAAGTCTTCCACCGGATATATTTGTCTTGTTTTACGGCACAGTAGGCGTAAAAAATGCTGTATCATTATAGATTCAGTAATAAGTTTCTTGGAAACTCAGCACATTGTTATTTCTAATAATAGGTAAAGTGGGCGGGGTCAGGCTTCAACGCCTTTGTTAGCCAAGGGATGGTATGTTTTATTTCTTGGAAAGACACTTTTAGGTCAGGTGTGTATTTTATAACTTTTTCGGGCTCTTAACGCCTGCATGAAAATAACTAAACCCTTAAAGTATCTCACGTTATATCCTGAGCATCTTAGAAAAATGATACACCTGAAAAAATACTATTTCTTTACATAGGTACTTTACAGGTTACATAGGTACCCTATGTGATTATATATATGAGACGACTTTGGTTCAAAAGATAAATTAAATGAATACGATTCATTCGTTCTTTCGGTCGTGTGGTTCTGATTTTTTTAAACCTGCCACAGCTGAACAGGTATTCACATGAACGACAGTTTAATAAAACACTATTTCAAATGCTTCACAGTTATAAAATATACTAGTACTCACGCGGGGCTTAGCTCCTGTGGATTCTATCGCGGTAAAAACATAACTCTCCTTTTTTGCAGTCGCGTAAAAAGCAGCCTATAAACTTTCTCAAGTTTCAAGCTACTTCCATACCAAATTGCATCCAAATCCACCCAGTACTTTCGAAGATTAGCGCGTTCAAGCAAACAAACAAACAAACTTTTTCGCTTTATAATATTAGTATAGATTAAATAAATTTACAACTATTTACGTTACACCCGTTCACAAAAAATAATCTATAATCCTTTAAAGCCTTATACCCTTTTCAATATCAGGATAATAAAATTCTAAGCAAACCTTATGATTTAAAAAAATAACTGGATTATCCGAAGCTTGAAAAATCCGCTTAAAGGTTTTAATTTTCTTCCGAATCTTCAGCCAACGCTGTATTTTCTGATAATGAGTTTTTGATTAATAATTCCTCTTTTATTCAGGTTTCTTTTTTACTAAACGATAGATTTAAACCACTTTGCAACCTGCGTGATTTGTGTTAATGTCATTGTTGACTCAACAGTTTTCATGTACAATTAAAGCTGCAATTAATTTGCAGTAATAATAAGGGCGTGGACTCGTTAATTGTAATTGCCGCGTATAACAACAGTGTCAATAATCGATATAAAATCGTGTTGTGTAAACACAGAAGCAACCTTCCGCGTCCGCTCGTTCTATGTAAATAGAGAAAATGCTCTCTTCTCGCTCGATTTGCGAGGCTTCAGCTAATCTTCCGCCAGTCGACTACAATTTAATCAAAGTAAACAACGACGGGAGCTGTAATTTATCTAGATTATTTCGTGGTGAGCGATAGTAATCGACTTTTTTCTCCATCTGTACACAGCGAACGCTCAGAGCAGAGCTCGTAATGTGTCTCGAATCCCAAGATACAAAGATGATTATTATCTACATAAATGGCAAGACGTTACATAAATAACAGTATCTCTTATGTTTTTACCACTACACTTGGCGGAAATGTACGCTTTATCGGAATAGAAATATAACGAAAGTTACATTTGTATAATAAAACATTTGCAACAGTTGACCCATTCGTCTGTTCCTAAAATACATTCGAAGCCAGAATAAACGGACAATGAACACAATAAATTGGCGCAAATACAAAACCGTTTCCATCATACGAAAACACGCCTAGTGTTTCATCGTAAAGCCGAAACTAGAAACAATAAAACCTTCGGTTAATGAAACACAAAAATGGGGACT
Organism: Tholera decimalis; assembly: GCA_943138885.2. NCBI lineage: Eukaryota > Metazoa > Arthropoda > Insecta > Lepidoptera > Noctuidae > Tholera > Tholera decimalis. The sequence goes on along the minus strand of OW964556.2, from coordinate 32,135,980 downwards.
AAACGAAAATTATGGAACATACTTTAAAAAAAAAGTTATAATTGAAATTAATTAAAAAATTGTAACTGTAAGTTTGACGCAGGCAACAAGTCAACCAGGCGAATTAAAATTTCACGTAATTTAATTGTCGGAAAATATATTTTCGTGTATTAATATTAAATTTAGCTGCGATTTAACACTATATGGTGACGGAGGGTTATGGCCGGAGGAGAAGTAAAATACAACACCGTAATTAATGTCACCGTGTCTGTTCACTTCTGCGTATAATTTTACGTTCATCGTGGATACCTTTTCCGTTTGTATGGAAAACGGTAGCAAATGCTATTTCGCACGTGTAATGATAGGATATCAGGTATTGTAATAACAGCACACTGGGATATAATGAACAGTTGATGTTACCCGTTCGTCCTCCCTCATTTTCTTTACTTTATTTTTGTTGTTTTAAAATAGGTAATGCTTAAAAACGATTGTAGTATAGTTATATTTTTATATGTATTATTGAAGAACAGCAGATGATGATATATATTTTTAGTTTTTATGATGACGTTTAGCAATCCGATCGGCATGCCATTCTAAGTTTTGAGGTATCTTAAAATGTAGTAGAATCTCTCGCTTAGTTCATTTGGATTTAGTAATCTGATTAGAATACAAAAAATAAAAGCCTTTGGTGTTTTACTAAATACATTAATTTGTAACTTGGTTTAATCTTTATCGAACGTGTGTCTTTGTTTAACACCATAAATATCATTTATTTTATGGCTGGAATGATATTTCCCTTAGTGTGGAAAAGACAGGTATCTTAATAGGACATTGCAGTGAAAGAAAACTCAGTAACCCTAGACATCATAAAAATACAAATATCATAATATCTTTAAGAAACGGATATCTATGAGAACGCAAGCACTGCTGAAATAAATAATTCTAAGAATAAAATTATCAAGAACAAACAGCATAGTTTCGAAGCTAACCAATAGTAAATAAGATTGTTCATTTCTTGATTTGAGTGGCCAATCTAATCTCTTTTAAGAAACGCTCCATTGAAAGCAAACAACATTCAATCGTAATTTACTTGAAACTAATCTTTTTTCTTCTTTTTTTCTGTTCATTTGTGTCTTTTTACTTTTCAGGCTCTAGTTGTTAGGAATTTAAGTAAATTGTTAGATTCTTGGTACTTTTATAATATTGATTAAATTTTCATACTTGTATAGTATTACTAGTACTTGAGTACTTGTGTAGCCCAAACCAAATGTCCTTACTCTGGTATTATTCGTCAAATCGTTGAGCTCCTTAAGTTATAAGTTAAGCTACACGATAACTGACAAATGCTTGCACTATCTGGGACAGGTCCACTCAAATTTGTGTGCTAATTTACACAAAAGAGCACTACATACACTATACTATACACTATACTATATATACCTACATGCTTTTCATATAACTGGACCAATACGAATTGTATGGACTTTAAAAGAGACGTTGACCTCTGAGTTTGTTTCGGTGTTTCTTCTCAGAGTAGTCAGTTAGAAAACACTGGTCTCATCTAGCTAAACTTAAAACGCAAAAAACATAACGTCTAAAAGTGTTATTTATAACCAATTTACAAAATAAATATTTCTATCATATATTTTGTGCAAACTGGTGACTCCATTAGAAAACCTTTCGATTAAGTATCATATCTACGTACGAGAAGTCTTAATTTTTTTTTGTGAATCAAGGCAAACAATGAATCCCTATGCGAACAATTTCAGAGCTAAGACTAGACTAAAGGAGTCCTTGAAAATACGGCAAACTCAGTTTATTGAAGGGTTATAAATCTGGAACATTTAAAAAAAAAATGCCTCATAGCAGATATAAAGGAGAAGAAAATAAATGGCAGAGTTCATTTTAATATCTTATAAAATTATTTAAACGAGAAAAGGACCTTCATCTTTGGAGAGATGTAAGAAATATATTTCAACTTAAGTTTATATTCATCATTATAACGTGCACTTTTTATGTGAACTTATCTTGGAGTATATTAAGATACTCCAAAGTGTGTTTTTATACACCATTTCAGTTTAAAGGGCTACCTTTTTAATAAATCTTAATAATTAAGGATAGCCCTTGTATTATAATCTGCTCACTCCGTTGCACACCAAAATAATCCGAATGAAAACTAAAAGAAAACACAAAACGAAATTTAAAGTATGACTTTAAAATCTTATTTATTTTTTGTTAAATTACTATCAAAACTATTTTGCATAGTTTTCAAGTTCTTTGGGTGAATCTTATGAAGTAAAAATAAATTCTAACTAACTTAAGTTTCTTGTATTTTATAACACTGCTATTGAACTATCGCGGTGCATTTTTTCTTTTATGGAGTTCTATGTTTGATGTATTATTTCTTTATTCAGGATGAGCTCATTCTTGACATCAATCTCACCTGATGGTAAGCGATAGATGAGGTCTATGATGGAACGAGTGAGCCCAGAAGATGCCTGTTTACAAGAGTAAACAGGCATCTTCTGGGAGCTTTGAAGGCTGAAAGGTCATAAATGGCAGGGAACACAGAAGCCGGCAGAGAGTTTCACAACTTGGCTGTATGTACAGTAAATGTGGAAGAAAAGCGCTTGGTGTGACAAGACGATATACATATCGACCAAGTGTGGATGGTACCTAGCCAAGTATTATAGGAGGATGAATGAGTATTGTGTAAAAAGTCTTACCTTTTTGCCATCTAATTCGTGTGTTGCTTGAGCTAATACTTTGTCTACGCTAGCTGGGTCGCCGAATGTGATGAAACCAAAGCCCCTGAAATAAAAAGAAAAAAAACTGGGTTTAAATATCATCCTATATTCATAATATCTTAATTAAAACATAACGAATTTGCAACGACAAAACTAATTCTTAAAATTAGAACCTATTAAACCCTACATGAGTGCCAAATTTGGACAGGTTTCTAGTCTTTTACAGTTGATAAATACTCCAAATGTCAAAGGCCTAATTTATAAATCAGGGGTTTATCGCTTTTCTTGCAAAAACATGTGAAATACATCAGTTCTACAAATACTTCATTTGTACGTACAAAAGTCTATAGAAAAGATTTTTAACCGAAACTCTTTATTTTTAACTACATTTAAAACTCGATGTGAAACATTAGAATCGTGTAGTGTCCACAGAAACAGGAACAAGTGGACACACCGATAGGAACTGTCTCACTGATTGCGCGACGACCCGGCACTGCCACCCTAATGACGCTTATATTTGTTTTGCACAACCTTCAAGTTTGTTCAGCTACTTTTTAAAAGTTAAATACGGCCTTGGAATATTTTATCCTGGATTTAGTTGTAGTGATGGAATTAAAGGTTGATTTTCTTAGAGATTTTGGTTGGAGCCTTAAATAGGAACGAAGACGATAAAGTCTGCAATATTTTTGTAGTAAAATTTCTTAAGATATCTCAAGGAGGCGAATTTTTACTGTATCAGCTATTTTATCCATTGATATTTTATGCACTGTCATTTTTTTAACGAAAACTGTTTTCCTAAAACATGAATAAAATAAACGTCCCTAATTCTTTTTGGCGTAATAATCCAAATTAATTTAAACGACTCGTCCTAAAAACACAACTCCGTAAAATAAAAACCAGAAGAGTGTCCAGTCCACAAGACATGATTATATAAAGATTATTCACATCGAAGTTAATATTTCAAACAAGTAAATTGAATAATAACACAGCGATTTTCAGTAAGCGGGGCGCTGGCCGCGACCGGGAGGCGATAAATAATAAAAAGCCTTCTCCACTTTAGGACTTGCAAAAATCACAATTTATAGAGCATTTTAATTTCACTTAGCCGATCCATATTTTACATGTGGCGGCGCGCCCGACCGTTCTCGGGCCTCGAATTAATACTAAATTGAAATTGTAAAAATGGAAATACAATTTTCTCGTTGTACCCCGACGGCTTGCTACCTACAGGTGTTGCAAGCAATGTGTTATAATAACAACAAGGCTTCCTTAATTTTGAGTGGCTCTGTTCCCGGAAAACTTGTCACGGACGAAGCTAGCTCGGTTTCTTTGTGAGGTTTCTGTAATTCTTCAATTGCTCTCGAGTTAGTTTGATTCGAACAGGTTTCGGTTAGATGTTCTTGGAAATAAAATGATAACACGGAAAATTCAAAAATATAATACTGCTCGGGACTTTTGTTCTGAGCTAAGTGATTTTTAGTTAAGTAACTAGTTTCAATGTTTGTCGTTCATTTTAGCTTCTTACTTTTAGATGTGTTAATGAATATTTCAGCAAACTTCATTTAAAACATAATAAATGATACTAAAAAAAGTTAAGTTTTTAAATAACTTTTTATTTTCAGCTTTTTAGTTTAAATATTAATTAACAACTATTCAGTCCCTTTATACAATTGAATTCCGTTTTAAAACGTTATATTTCCTAAACGGTTACTTAAAATGAAAAATGGTGAAAGACTTCAAAATAATTTATGAAGATTTATTTAATGATCCCCCCCCCCCCCCCAATTCAAATAGATTATCGATTTTTTATTTTAGAAAATATGGCGTCTGGTGGTCGTTATAGTGATATGTTTTAATTTTAATGATTTTTAATAATAAATCATTAAAAAAAACTAGTTTACGTACAATAATAATTTTATTTCTCCTCACTAAACAATACTTTGCATAACCAAAAATTGATAAACATATAACTAACATTTTAGACTCGCGCTATCAAGACAAATCTAACTACGTATTATTTATCAAAATCCGTTCACTGGTTTAATAGTTATGAGGGAACAAAGGAACTAACATACATACATACATACGCGGTAAAAACATCACCCTCCTTGCTTCGCCGCAGTCGGGTAAAAAGACTCAATATTTCACAAAGGCTTTTATGTTTTTGTTCTATACCAAGTTACAATATCAGACGAATTCTATCAAAGCTAAGTAGATTATTTTTATTTATTAAACGTTAATGTCAATGTTTTTTGAAATCTTGTTTTGGTTCTGAAATCAATTTATGTAGAACATACCTGAGAAAGCTTTGTAAATGTAGTAACGAAATTTTCTTCCTAAAACATCATTGTATTATGAAAACATCTTAAAAATAACCTATAAATAGACGAGTCTTCTATGAGTAATTAAAATTCAATTTTATTTTAATAAACAAGCAGCGAAAATTTTAGTCCTAGTGGTTCCCGGCTTAATGCCAAGACACGCTTCTTCGAAAAGAATCGTGTACGTACTTATTTTAAAAATGATAATGAATGTTAATGATTTCGATTTTTCAGCCTTTTAAGGAATTTGTAAAATAATAAATCATTAAAAAATTTAGTTTACGAACAATAATAATTTTATTTCTCCTCACTAAACAAAACTTTGCATACACAAAAATTGGTTGACATATAACTAACATTTTACAGTTAAATTATTGTGAAAATCTGGTATCTGTTGTAGACAGATCACCAGATCCTTACTCCACAGAAATAGGTACCCAATACCTAAGTTTAAACAACGTGTTTATATAGGTGTACTTAAGAAATTAGTTCAGTGGTTAAGACGTCAAGATAATTACAGTTATGTATGTATAGTACCTTTTAGTATGAATTCAATCCACCTAGATAATAAGTAAAGAAACCTGTACAAAGGTACCTTTAATATTCATACAGATAATCTTTTAAACACTCCAACGGTGAATACAAAATAATATCAGAGAACCTACCATTATCAAATCCGAGAAATGTAAAATTTAATCAGCCCTCAGCATATTAGCTAATGCATAAGTGCCAATCCCTTTTTATTATATCGTGCAGTTATATACAAACGCTCATTTCATTTTGCTAAAAATTCACGTAAGCGGTTCCATAATGGAGTTCTCCTGTGTGTATGACGGAAAAAGCTTTTTTCAAAAGCTCTTGATAATGTGAAATGTCTTAAATTAATTTGCGTTTCGCCACGTTTCAACAGACGAGTCTTAGCACGTGTTTAATTGGTTTTTCTCGAGTAATGTATTTTAAGAAGAAATGTCATGTTATAATATACTTTCCCTTTTCGTATTTCCACGAACGAAGTAAAAGGTGACTTAAGGATTATATAAAATGAATGGGTCTACCCGTAAACTGAAAACGCCATGAAGCAATGCCAATCCGTGTGCCAACGAAATTATGTTCATAAATTATTGAAATTTTATTCCTTCCGAAGTTCCACGCAAGCGTACCGTACACAAGAGCCTGTCGTCGATAAACTCCGTTTTATTAGTATTTCATACATCCAGAAACAATCGTACCTATTGTCGTCGAGAACGTATTAAATCAGCCCAGGTCTTTATAAGATTCATGGCTTAATACACTCGCATCTCATAGTCGTATACGAAAACGTATAGAAGGAAGGGCGTTCGTGTATGGAAATTGAAAATAACGAGGGCCTCCGTTCACACCGCGCATCAAGCCGACTATGTGCTACCCGACCACTTCTAATCGACCCCCGCACCACCTTCCGATAACCCCTATCTCGCCCGATCTGCACACCGATACGGCGGGCGGGGGGCTCTCGTAAACTTGGAGCAGCTACGCTAGCTACGAGTGGAGAGGCCCTTTACCGAATGGAGTTACGTCGTACTTATCTTTAAGGGGACGTGCCTTATTTTCTTCCACTTCTAAAAGAGGAACAACTCAATTCTCTCGTACAAAACGGTGGTAATAAGCTTATGAATGGTTTTTGTTATTCCAATCGGTGTAAAACATTTTTAACCGACTTCAAAAAAAGGAGGTTTACAATTCGTCTTGAACTTTTTTTTTTTTTTTTTTTTTTTTTTTTTTATGTATGTTACCTCATAACTCGGAGACGGCTGGACCGATTTGAAAAATTCTTTTTGCGTTTGAATGGGTATAGTTTCTAGTTGGTCCCATTGTTACGAAATCAGGATCTGATGATGGGATCCTGGAGAAATCGAGGGAACTCTTCAAATATTATAGGCACACCTATAGCGTTTTGGGTATTTCTTATAGTACCTTGTACAGTTGCTCTTGAAAAACACCATTTGAGGAAGTGGAACTGATGATGAAGACCCCAGATGGCTACCGAAACTACTCAATAATAAGTATTTCGTTGATTGCGATTAGATTACATGAATATGGATGTTAAGCACTTTATGCTCGTCACAATGCATATGGTGAAGTAGAGCTGATCGTGATGTACCAGGAGAACTCCTCAAAAATTAACGGCTCTGCACCGGGAAAAGCAATATTTTGTTAAAGGTGATAAGTAGTTACTAGTAGTAACTAGATAAATTACACACCGACCCACTAAAAAGAGTGAAAAAAACTTTTTAGCAAAAAATAGAACCGACTTCCATATAAAAACACTACAAAGGCAAAAATAACTTTAATTTCGGAAGGCGGTGTCTTTAGTTTTGTATATATTTTCGTTTTTGACACCGCCTTCCGAAATTAAAGTTATTTTTGCCTTTGTAGTGTTTTTATATGGAAGTCGGTTCTATTTTTTGCTAAAAAGTTTTTTATATGAGCTACATAACATGAGTATCAATTTTTTTTCTGTTGGATAGTTATTTCTTCATATTTATAGTTATACAGTGATATAATATTCATCAAGTGGCATCAAATCTTTGATTAAACTAAAAATAATGCTAGTAGTTACTAGTTAGACTACTTGAAAACTGATATCATTGTAAATTATTGGCTGTTTTAATAATGATACCTAACAATAATTTTAATTCAGAAAATCCATCCATTAGTGTTAGTAACATTAAATGTAATTACCAGGTAAGTTGGTAAATGTGACAAATGGTCGACGAACGGGCAATTTTTCCCGCAATTATATTCAGGAGACTGAACTATGGACCCTCTGCAGAATCGAAGCAGTACTCTTACAAGTCCGTTGAATTGCTGCAGAGCCGTCAGCATGCGCAACAGCAAATATTAAAACAATAGCAAAACATAGTATCCTTAAAGTACCCTGAACGCATGAACATACTAGACAAGAAAAGCAGAAGCGATAATTTTTTAGGATTCCGTAGCCGAATGGCAAAAAACGGAACCCTTATAGTTTCGTCATGTCTGTCTGTCTGTCTGTCTGTCCGTCCGTCCGTCCGTATGTCACAGCCATTTTATTCTAAAATTATTAAGAATATTCATGTCAAACTTGGCAGGTAGATGTATTCTGTGAACCTTTTTCCGATTTTAAGAAAAAAAAATTATTTAAAATAAAGGGGGGCTCCTCATACATGGAACTGAAACTGAAAATATATATTTTTTTTTTCATTAAATCTATATGTGTGTGGTATCTATACACAGGTCTTTAAAAAATACATTAAGGTTTCAATAACTACTTTTTCATGAAGTTAATCGTTTAAAAGATATACGCTTACAAAATGGTAAAATGTGTCCCCCCCCTTCTATTACATATATCCCAACATCTATAATAATGAAGTGACAAATTTCGAAAAAATATATGCTGTAGATCTCAATGTAAACTTTCAACCAAAATTAGGTTGAAGGAGATCGAGTCAGCAGTTTTTGAGATATACCATATTTTCTAAAACCGCAAATATAATTTTGTAATTCATACAAACACTATGAAAAACAAAGTTATTTGACGTAGTTACTACGGAACCCTTCATGGGCGAGTCTGACTCGGACTTGGCCAATTTTTAAACTCTAAATATAATTACACACAATTTGTTTGATTTTTTTTTAGTTTGTTTGCCATTCATGCAAAACAGGATTATTCATATTAAGTAGCAACCAAAAGCCACTAACGTTTAAACTCGTAAAACGTAAAACGTCTATCGTGATATCGAACGACATAATTATACTTTTTACTAGCTTTCTGCCCGCGACTTCGTTCGCGTGGGATATTCCCGCGTAAAATCTCGATCTCTTGGGAATTCCGGAATAAAAAGCAGACTATGTGTTATTCCAGGATGTAAACTATCTACTTGCCAAATTTGATTCAGATCCATTCAGTAGTTTTTGCGTGAAAGCGTAACAAACATACATCCATCCATCCATCCTCACAAACTTTTACATCCATACTTTCCATACTTAATATTATAAATGGGAAAGTAACTCTGTCTGTCTGTATGTCTGTCTGTTACCTTTTCACGCCTAAACCGCAGAACCGATTTAGATGAAATTTGGCATGGGAATAGTTTAGGACCGTAGGAACGACATAGAATAGTTTTTATCCCGATATAAAGTTCCCGTGGGATAGTTTTCAAATTGCACGCGGACGCGGCCGCTGGCAAAAGCTAAATTAAATTAATTGAATTTGATTTTTAAAATTGGTATGAGAATAGTTTAGGACCCTGGGAAAGTCATAAGATTTTATCCCGGATTATTAAGTTTTTATCCCGGAAATCATCCCTTTAGGATGTAAAAGAGGTATTAGAACTTTGTATCCCCCTCTCCCAATTCATTCAAATCGCGTATTCAAGAACCACTTATAACAATTTTTTTTTAACTACACAACTGCATGTAGGCTTTAAAACATTTTTTTTAGGGCTGGGGTCGAACCCACGTCATGCACCAGTCAACAGTTACGCCAACCGTGTCGTTTAAATTTTAACCAATCAAGTTTATATATATTTACAAATAATTTCTATTTTTTTTTAAGTAGGTAGTCACTTACACTTTTATCTTCTTTTGTATATCATATCTAGGTATTAGTCTATACTTGCAGATTAATTTATAGAAGACACATACGTAAGTAGGTGTCTCAGATATATATATATATATATAAATACGTAAATTGAATACTAACTGTCTGTCTGTTTTTGGGTATAGATGGACCCTGGTGATGGTTTTTTTTAAATATTATATGCGTTTTTTATCACCAAAAAAGGTGTACCGATTGGCAACAAGAATTATTGACAAAGTTTAAATTAACGCGGGTGAAGCCGCGGGTAAAAACTAGTTTATAATATTAGTAAGAAATATTGCATTATTTTCCTTAGTTTGACATTTTAAATTCGTTATATCTTTTGAATGGAATGGCAGATTTTATTAATTTAAAAAGTATGTGACAGGTATTGAAACAGTCTTTAATAATATATACATACTAGTATTTGCGTGTTGCGCGAGGTGCAAGCACCTCGCGTGCTTGTGAAAAAAAAAAGTATTTGCGTGTTGCGCGAGGTGCAAGCACCTCGCGTGCATGTGAAAAAAAAATATGGGTGGGGGGTGATGGGGGGGGGGTTTAGTATTTGCGTGTTGCGCGAGGTGCAGGCACCTCGCAAGCTTGTGAAAAAAAAAAAAGGGGGGCATGGGGGGGGGGGGTTGCAGAAGTATTTTGACTAAAGCATTGCCCCTCTAAATGAATCTGAAAAAAAAAGTGTTCCAGGTCTCTTAGATTCCGAGATCCGCCTAAAGGGGGGAGAAGGGGGGCGGGCGGGTGGACTTTGAAAAATGGTTTTTACTTTACCGAGCCTCCTCTATACGAATCCGTAAAAAGAAAAAAATACGGGTCTCGTAGTTTCTGAGATACGACAGGGGGGGGGGGAGAAGGGGGGGGAAAGGGGAGGTTTGGCACTTTTCCCGTAGGTTTGAGAGTTACTTGTTTACGAATCTGTCAAAATATACCCACCTCCCCATCCACCATCTGGGAGAACAATTATGTCAATGAGTCAGTGAGTCAGTGAGTGGTAATTTAGCTTTATATAGTATAATAAACCATAATTGTACGATAATATTATTGTTCATACATAAAGCCTTTAAAAATAGCTCAACAATTTTCCATTAAGCTAAAAACTATAAATTTTTTGAGTTTCTAACCTTGTAGGTTAGTACAGCATGTTGCTGTTTCGTGTCCCTCTTTGGTTATGCACAATAGCGCTTAAACGGCTTAGCCAGTAGCACGCCAAACCGCGTTCCTTTAATTTATGTATGAGGAGATTTTGATACTACCACCACCGTAACGGTTATCCGGTTACAACTTAAACGAATCGCTTGTCACTGTCCAGTGTCCACTAGTGCTGACCAATGGCACGACGACGAAAATAAAAATGTATGGACCGATTAATTTGCATCATGCTGTACAAAAAAATGGTGGTGAGTCTGTGCGTTTGGCGATTTAGTTTTCTTTTTTTATTTTACTTTAAAATAATGTGACTGAGGGACATAAACAGTTCGATTTTTTGAGTACTTATATTCTTAGTTGAAATACTGTTTGCTAATTTCCATTTTTAGGGTTCCGTAGCCAAATGGCAAAAAATGGAACCCTTACAGTTTCGTCATGTCTGTCTGTCTGTTTGTCTGTTTGTCTGTCTGTCTGTCTGTTTGTCCGTCCGTCTGTCCGTATGTCACAGCCATTTTATTCCGAAACTATTAAGACTGTAAGTTGGTAGGTAGATGTATTCTATGAACCGCTTTCCAATTTTAAGAAAAACATTAAAAAATATTTAAAATAAAGGGAGGCTCCATTCATGGAACTAAAACTGAAAATATATTTTTTTTTTTCATGAAACCTATGAGTGTATGGTATCTATAGACAGGTGTTTTAAAATGACATTAAGGTTTCTAAAACCAAAGTTAATCGTTTAAAAAGATATAGGCTTCCAAAGTGGTAAAATCTGTCATCCCCCCTCCCCCTCTAACTTCTATAAAATTGGTTTGAACGAGATCGGGTCAGCAGTTTTTGAAATACAGCATATTTTATAAAACCGCAAATATAACTTTGTAATTCATACAAACACCGTGAAAAACAAAGTTATTTGGCGTAGTTGTAAAAAATGTAAATAAGTTAGTTTTAAAAAATTTATAAGGTTTTTTTTTTTGTTATATTATTATAGTTACTACGGAACCCTTCATGGGCGGGTCTGACTCACACTTGGCCATTTTTTTTAAATTTTCATGCGTTACTAAGAAGGTACATTATTTAGCAGGGTTCAAAGAATCATTTCAAACTCAATAAGTGTATTTAATCAGAAGTTTTTCCAGGAACTGATCATTACATACCAATATTTAACAAAATATCCTAACGCCGAATAGAAACTTGATTGGACAAATATTTATTTTTAGGTTGTTAATTGTAACACACAATAGTGTTATTTGAAATAAACCCATTGTTTTCCGCGGCGTTAGGCTCAAACTATCGAAACCCGGCGATAATCCACTGCTATTGTTTGGACAAAACTCCAAGAAAATAAATATACGAGAGAGGGCGAGGTAAAACCCTAAACCGCAACGTCAGGAACAAATAGCGGTAACTCCCGTATTCATGGTTCATGGCTGCAGCCTCGGGTGGAAACCGATAGCAATTACTGGCGAAATTAATATCACGCCCCAAATACTGCTCGCACATTTATACGTATCGAGTGCAATATTGTCTCCTTTATTAGTCCCCGGGACAAATGCTGGCTGTGTCGTAATTCCACCCTTATTCCCCCCATTGGCGCCTTTCTTATTTAATCTTCAAGGTAATTAATGCTCCTTACATCGACCTGCCGGGACGCGATCAGTACTCAATACTTCTATTGAACCGTTGATAAATTAAGTAGATTTACTGCTCGCCGCAATTCGGTCGTCCTGAATATAATCAATGATGCAATTTGTAAGGCAAACAATATCGAATTTGGCTTCTCTATTACGGTATATAAATCATGAGGTATAGGTAATTGTATGTGATGTGCAGATATTAATTTTAGATGAGTTTAATGGCAATAATTCTCGTATTTCATAGATCAATATTGGGTTAATTTAGAATGTTGCAATTTAACATCTTGTTTGTTAATTTCTGTACCGAGAATTAACTAACTGTTAAATTTCAATATACATAATAATATAACCCAAAATATTTATCTGAATACAAAAGTGAACTGCATTATTTTCTTCACCAAGCAGTTACTTATTTGTTGCAACAATTTATTTGATTCAAGATCTTGACATAATACGAATATTCAGTCCATGTTCACAACCGGAGAGTAAAATTAGAAAAATGTCGGAACACCAAAACTAATTAACCAACCTCTATCAACATTAAGTACTACTAAGATTAAGGCGCGGGACTAAATATGGACTTAGAGAAGAAAATCAGCCTGAAGGCCTGCTCAAGTACTCACACCGTTTTATTTCTATTACATAAGAAAACATCTTGTAGGTACACAGCCTAATTAGCTTCAAAACAAAACAGTTCGTTTAGCTAAATATTTTCTATACAACGAAGGTATAAAGTATACCGCAGCGAAATTAAGTAATCCAATAATTAATCTAAATGGACCGTACAGCCGAATGGTTCAAAACAATCAGCTCTGCCGCAAAATACGCGCATTAAATGAAGTGAATGGCCGCCTCTGGGGGATCCCTGATAAATTAAATTGATTAGAATCCTGTTCGATACCGGCCGTCGGTGAAGCTCCGCGTAAAAATAAAGTCGGGTGAAAAATAACGCTCCTAGCTCCGCGATTACTCTACAAACCACTTAGAAAAATAATTCCTTTTACATTACTTCCTTTTCTAATCTCATGGACTTAGTATTCTTCTCCCAATCCATAAATACGAATAACGGCTACACAACACTGTCACGCTAACGTCTCAAAATTATCCAGGCCTGATTAAAAAGCACACATTCAAGAAAATGACGTTGGAATTTTCAATATAGAGCGGAGAAACTCGGTACGGGTAAGGTTTAACCGGCGATTAAAATTTAAGCCCGAATTTAGACGGCCTAATCTCATCGCGGCACCGGTTCACTGCATTTTGTGAGCTGACAAATAAAACAATAGGGGCTGTGTAATGTATAATGACATCTAGGTGTCTATCGGGTAAGGAGGGGCGCGGGGAGAGTACGTCGCTGCGACTCAGTCTTATCGGGCTGAACACACACCCTGTTTATTTATTACCAACCCAGTAGCCTAGTGGTGACTTCGCGACTGCTACAAGTTTGGTAGTGATACTCGCATGCCGTCTGTTGTGAAATGTTGTGTCGTACGTCGATAGTGCTCGCTTGTACAATAGATACTGTTTGATGTGAGTGCTCTGGTGAAATACGAGCTCCTGTTTAATTCCTTACACTGTGGGGATTTGTTTAACATTTGAGTTAACTAACGCTAAAACTTTAGATAGACTATTTTCATACGATTACTTCTCTAATCTTATAAGTCACCATAAAGTTAAAACAGAATCCCGTTATTAATGTTAATAATTAACATGATACAACATGGAAGAAAAATACTTAAAGTTCAATCTGTAATCTGAAAAATGAGAAAACCTTTGACTGTATTAAAACCTTAAAATAACTTCCGCATTTGACTCACAACTTTAAGCAAGCACATTTGCAGTTTCTTCATAAGTAAAATACTTATGAACTACGCACGCAAAACGGAAACTATTTAACTTCAGCTAATTCAACCAATGTGCTAATTTACAACATTTTCTTCTGAATTCCCTTCACGTGTACTCGCATTTTGCATCATAATAAAGCCAGACCGTCACTACCCCGTATTTGTTGACATGGCATTGTAATGAACCTCGTGCCTAAGGAGCGTACACACGGTAGTCTGATTTGAACGCCACCGTCACAGGATTTGATTGACTCTTCAGGATAGTAAAAACTTATCAGTAAATAGGTAATGAAATAACCATACCTATGTTGTGATGGTAAGTACGCTTTTTCGTTATATCTATACATCTATTCTATGTAAAACAATATACATGTACATATAAATGAAATTGAAGTGTCTGTGTGTGATTTCAAAATAGTTGTGTTTTGGCTTTCTGTTTGTACGTGATAATATCTGGAATGGTTGAACCGATTTTTAATGATTTTTAATCCACTCCACAATCCTATGGGGTCGGGACTTATGCGGGAAAAACCTTAATACGTGCGAGAAAAGTTGCGGGCACAGCTAAAGTGTAAAGTAAAGTGTAAAGTGTAGTAAACAAGTAAAGTGGAGTAACAGTTAATGACTGAAAATTAATTAAAATGGGCATCGGTCGGAGGTGTATTGTAGACTACGTAGTAAGACAGCTTTTGAATGAGGTATTTGTTATACCTTAAGGCAACATAGACGCTGCACTATCGTCCCGTTAACGCGGCATTATTTTCTTTAAAACCGAAACATAGCGACATTGGTATGTAAAATTTGAAGTTAGATTTAGTTTTTTAGAGTAAGATAAAATTACATCATGTGTTCTGTACATGAAAGAGTGGTTTTTATTACTATTATTGTATATAGATACATATTAAGACAAACAACTTAAAAAGAGACGTTGACCTCTGAAAAATTTGGTGTTTCTTCTCAGGGTAGTCAGGTCGTAAACTGGATCATTGGTTCCGGAGATTATACATACAAACTTATAAACAAATTTTACCTCTTTACAATCTTAGTATAGATTTTCAAAATAAACATCATTATTTAATTTCATTACAACAAACGTAAAGTAAAGTAAATTTATCTGCATATATTATAGGTACATAAAAAACAGATGTTACAATAAAATGGGTGATTCTTGTACAATCTACCTTATCTTAGGCATGCAAACATTAATATTTAGGAAATTAAATTATTAAAAAAAAATTGTCGAAACATTAGGTATGTCAAGAACATATCGACGGCTCCTAAGTATACTGAGTCAACTAACAAATTTTGAGAATTGCACTTTTTTGTGTATTAACAATAATCAAATCATTTCCTATTTACCTGTAAAAGAAAAAAAATCATATCTTTACAAATAACTAAAAAAAAATAGCGTAAACTGGATCAAGTATAGTAATTTATTTATTTTGCACTCAGTATACTGAGTCAAGTGTTGGCTACCAATATACGCGGGACGCGAATGTTCTCATTTTGGTGCAAGTTCAAACTGGCTCAGTATACGGCGAAACAGCGTGGTGTGCGGACGTTATTGTGTGCTTTTTGTTATCAAGAAATAGTTGCTTTGCTCGTGTTATTTTTATTTAAATTATTCCTGGGTGGAGTATTGCAGCCACTTGTGGGATGGCTCTGTAAAGTACCAACTTGCTGCATTGGACTCGATCGAGCGCAGAGCTAAAAGGCTTATAGGCGACGAGGTGCTGGTGAACAAGCTTCATAGCCTGGCTCATCGGCGAACCGTTGCTTGCCTGTCGGTTTTCTACAGATTGTACTTCGGGGATTGTGCGCAAGAGCTCCATGGTCTTTTTTATTGATAATAGGCTTGCGTTTGACCACCATCTCACCTGATGGTAAGTGATGATGTGGTCGAAGAAGGAGCACGCTTGCCTAGAAGTAACCTATTCGCTCTTGACTTAAAGACTCTCAGGTTATAGCTATCAGGAAACACAGACTCCGGCAGGGAATTCCACTCCTTAGCAGGACACACAATGACAAGTCAAAGAATTAGCGTAACAGAATCCAGAAATACTAACAGCTGCTTACGGTCTCCAAAAGTGCTTAAATGTACCCCATGGAAACGTTAGCACATTTTATTATAAACGAAAACTTACCGTTTATAATTTCACTGTATTTGATCTAGGACATCGTCAGGTTTATTGCTTTGCCTGGCATCAACAAACTGCTAAAAGAAGAGCAAATGAAATTGCTAGCTGTGTTTTTAAATTTATTAAACAAACAGTTATGGCAGGTATAAAAGATTACCGATTCTGGTCTAATAACTGCGGTGGTCAGAATCGGAACAGAATCGTTTTTTTAAAGTATATGATGGTAAAGTTATAAATACAAAATAAAAATTAGTCATCGTTTCCTAATTTTTGGTTACACCCAAAACGAGAGTGTCTCCCTCGTTTTGAGTGTAACCATGCACTAATATAAAGACAGACGAAAGACAAAATACTATATACACCTGCCCAATAGCACATGGCGTTTCAATTTGCTAAAACCGACGAGAAACCTTATAAGGTCACCGAAGTGTCTCAAGATATCGTGATGGACTTCAAAACAATCTCTTCAAAACAAAGGTCAACAACTGGAGTTTTACCTGTGATGGATCTAAGATGCAATGGAATAAAGTCATACTGAAATAAAAATTGAGCCAGAAAATCCTTACAAATTATTTTTTTAAACTAGTTACATGATAGATTCTTATAACTGTATTGACTGTGCTAATAAACCTAAAGCAACACGTAATCAAACTGTCCCTAATATAGATTTTCGTGATCTTCGCCCAGCTTACAACAGGCCAATCCCAATAGATAAAAATATACACAAAGATTTAATGGACATGTGCAACAAATTGGTGATACCTAAGGAATATTACTTGTTTTTTTCTAGTTTAATTAATATTGACAGCAATAGAAATGAGAGCGATTCAGAATACTTAATAATTTGTCTTTGTTCTTTGTCTAGATTGATTTTTTTCGTAATTATTAAGTACTTACCTCATAAGTTAATTTTTGAGACTGATTTTATTCGCAGCAATAAAGACTAAGTATAACGATAATAAGATTTGTGATTTTCTTTAAAAAAAAAATAAGAAAGATTACTTTTGTTTGTTTGTTTTGTATTGTTCCTAAATTGTAGTGATTTCAAACAATTAATAAATAATTCTTCTATTTTACAGAAACGTGCAATTGATACAATCAATATTTTGTATTTTATTACCTAAGACTAGACTAACTTAAGCGTTTGTTTTTGTTGGTAGTATTGTTGATTTTTGTTATTTTTTGTATATTTATAGATATCCTAAAGTTGTGTTAATGTTACCAATACCATTTTGAATCTCTTTGATAAAAATATTAAACGTTAAAGGCGTTTTTGATTGTTTTAACTATTTTGTACCACACTTGACTCAATTTAAGTATGGTTCACTTTTAAAATTATGTCCATGTATAGTGAGTCAACTTATTATATTTTAACAAAATATGAATCCATGACAGACAGTATAATATATAAAAAATCCAATAATTAAATAAAAATATTTTTTGCCACACTTGTAAAGTAATTTTTCCCCATAACGTAGATTCAATAATGCGACGTATATAAATATAAGTGGTACTTGATCCAATTTTAATAAACAAATAATCGCCGTCATACTAGTCTATCTACATTATCTCATAAATTGATAAAATAATATGAAATTTATTTTGTACAGATGAAAGGCTTTATTATATTTAATTCACTATGGTTAGTTATTTTTTCTTGGTTGTATTAACAATTTAAATATAACCATTCGATCTTCTTATCGCCTTCCTGTAAAGTTATTAGAAGTATAGTTGACTCAGTATTCTTAGGAGCCGTCGATATTATTTTCACATACTTAATTGCACAATTTATGGTACTTAAAATGGTATTATCAATTTAAAAAAAAAGTTAAGGTTAATGTTAAGTTAAGTTAAGGTTAAGTTAAGGTTAAAAAGTTAATCTCGTCATAAAAAAAAATACATTATATTCAATTATTAATTATAATAACTTACATACAATTACAAATGTCTACATAACACATTAAACAACTAATCATATTAAATGTCAACAATATCCTCCATAAACTCGGCTGCGGAGTAATAACATTTATTAATTAAAAATTATTTTAGTTTTCTTTTAAACATAATATTATATTTATATATTATAT
The DNA here is from genome assembly GCA_943138885.2 of Tholera decimalis. Taxonomy (NCBI): domain Eukaryota; kingdom Metazoa; phylum Arthropoda; class Insecta; order Lepidoptera; family Noctuidae; genus Tholera; species Tholera decimalis. The sequence goes on along the minus strand of OW964556.2, from coordinate 32,117,469 downwards.
TTATATATAATATTAGGTTCTTTATTTCTCATGGGATTTTATTGTAAACTAGCAGTTGCTCGCGACTACGTTCGCGTTGGAAGTTTTTCCCGTGTAAATCCCGATGCCGTAGGAATTTCGCAAAATCCTTTCTTAGCGGATGCCTACGTCATAACATCTACCTGCATGCCAAATTTCAGCCCGATCTGTCCAGAGGTTTGGGCTGTGCGTTGATAGATCACTATATCAGTCAGTCAGTCACCTTTGAGTTATATAATAATATATTTAGATTACAGGAGCCATTCCATAAATACTTTTACGTAAGTGGGCTGTTTTACTGCGTTCAATACACAAAATATTCGATTCCCTTTTTCTTAACCAAGGCGGGTCAATAGTTTAGGACCATAGTTTAGGGCACGTATGCCCATGCACACAGCGTCTACGCTACGTCAACGCTCACGCTAGGCACACAGTGCGAAGGCACTCTAAATCTGTCGATCTCGTTCGACAATATCAAACAATAACAGCGAGCCAGTCTATATGCCCCTTACTCCCACGTGCATGTTATGGTATACACGAATCCGATTAGAACGATTCGAACGCCATGTTAGTTGACAATGTCGGAGTTACCCGCTTTTGTTTTGCTTATGTTTTCCCAAACTGAATTAAATCGTATGAGAATTATTGCTTTGACTATTATTGTGATGCGTTGCGCTCGCGTTTCAACTGAAAACTGGATTATCTAAGGTAATATTGCCTGTAAATTATGTGTTTAAACGATCATTTAAATTTTGATTTTGGAAACTTGATGTATACTGCATGCTTATAAATATTGCTATTGAATAATATTAGTTATTTTTGTGATACGATAAAGTAATGTTTTTTTACGCTAGTTCATTAAATTTAATACTTTGTACGTAATTTTTTTATTAAAACTCACACACAAATGAAAACACAATATATCTCACAAGTAATACATATATAAATTAGATTATTTAGTGCGATTGCCAAGTCAACCTATTTATTTAAAACTTTAAAGATTTTTAATATTGATATGGTCACTATAAGATGTTGTTAGGTTAGATAATTACGTAACAACTTAAGACAGAAGGTCCCTTAAGTAGGGACTGAATAAATTAATAACCGACTTGGTATTACATGGATCTCACAACTTTTTACGGTAGAAGAATTGAGTTGCGATACTTGGTTTTTTTGACAAGTATTTTTTTTTTTTATGGGATCTCATTTCTTTTTGTAGATAGTTCTGCTTCTAGGCAAGCGTGCTCCATCTTCGACCACATCATCACTTGCCATCTGGTGAGATAGTGGTCAAACGCGAGCCTATTATCATTAAAAAAAACCGAAATTGAAAAATATTTTAGTTTTTCCTTGATTCATATACTAAACACTAATTGTATTCTAAATTTGAAGCTTCTATATCTGCTAGAAGTGCCTTATACTTTTGATGATCGGTCAGTAAGTCAGTGAGTGACAAAATTAAGAAACTTTGACTAGTTATAATTCTTAACCTACTAGTTCAAATTGAATGAAATTTGAAATATGCCGTGTTTATACAATGCCTGGTTGGTTACTGAATTCAGGCTTCTAGTTTTATCCACAGCAAAGTTATAGGGGGTCGAAAATGACCTGAATTGCTTCGAGAAAAGGATGGTACGGCCGTGGCGCTTTTTTGCTCGACTTGGCGGGGGCACTGCCGTGCCCCCAGATGTCATAAATTATCGAAATAATATATGACGGAGAGACAGCGTTGTATGTGTTTTTCCAAAAGTGTGACGTCAGCTCAGCCGACGTCACGAATGTAGTCTTGGTGATCACTCATGTTTGATTTTCAAATAAAAGCACTTGTTAATATTACCGGAGACTCGTTTATTCAACTGATAGCGTAACGACTTTACAGAGAGGTCCGCACTGTCCAGCGGCTCGAACAAGAATGAATCTGAATCTGAATCTAGCGCTCACAGTGCGGCCTTATATAGAGGGATTGTCACACATGTACCCACATTTTCTAGTTAAATATTAAACTTAAATTACAATGCTTTAAGTTGGACCAATTTAAACGTTAATTTTACATCTTAAAAATTAATTAATAGTTTGTAAAACAATCAAATTATTAATCTTTAAACATTTCAATTATTTTAATAGACAAATGATTGTATTTGCGCCGATATATACAAATATAAATATATATGCTAAAGTAATAAACTAATACATACGGCGCTTTATAATAATCATTGTGATTAAAAGAACTCGCAATAACTATAATTATGGCGACGACCAAACTAAAAATTACAGGGTTTTAAGAAGTGGTTTCTGATTTTACGCTTAAAATAAAAAATTTACTCGGCCTCTTGATGTCAAGGGATAGCACGTTCTAGAGTTTAATGGTAGAAATAGCATAGGAATTAGACATAAACCCGGTGCGGTGAGAAGGAATGTGAAGACGAAGTAAGTTTTTGGATGCGCGAAGGCTTAGACTATGAGAACTGCCCAATACGTACTTTAAAATCTTGTTTTAAGTAATCAGGAGCACAAGGATCGTTTGTAATAGTGAAGAGCATGCATAAGAAAATTTGGGTAGGCCGTACAATGTACTCAAACTGCCAGATTGCGGTAATCAACTCATTATATTCGTTATTTTCTTCAAATGGCTCTCATAATTATAGTCTAGCATTTGAAAATCAAGCAATTTGCGTCTGAGATGGTCTTCTGAAGAAAGAACTACGCATATTTGAGTGGAACTGTCTAGTTAGTTCAAGCTTTTGTCAGCAACTGCACTCGGGACATCTAGGCTTGGGTTTCAAATGCTATGTGACGCAATAATATTTTCCCAACTACTATTAATCATTCTCATACATCGAAACACACGTAGATATTGCACACACGTCATAATCAGCTGACACAACATTTTCTTAATACCCAGCTCACGAATGACAGGTCGCTAACATAAGTGTCAAAGGCAACTTAACGACCATAATTCATGGCATATTATTTGTTTACCATGCATTGGACATTGTTTGTCGAATGAGTACAGGGATACTGCGACAGAGGATGTGTACTTTGTTAATAATTACATAAGCCACGTCTATAGAGAAGGTTATTGATTGTGCGTCTAGTATTTGCAAACACATCGCCGAATGCGGTAATGTTGGCTAAATGAGTGTAATTTAATACAAATACTGTTGGTTAAGATGTTGGTATTTTGGAAGTTGTTAGGTTGGTAATACAGAAGAGCAAAGCTTAGTTACAGTTTGCCAAAAACACCTCTATAATACTATCCCTTGTTGGCGATTGCCGCGCTCTCTTTACAAAGTTAAGAGTGACATCACCGGAACGGCATGGTGGCCCTTGGTGAAACGAGCTGCGTGCGTTGCTGAATCCCGAGCCGGACGTTAACATTGATAAGATGGAATCAAACTTCACCATGGGAACAAAAGCGTTCTCATGGACTATGGAAGTGTGGTGACGATTGTAAGGATTGTATGGGGACTCTTCGGGAGACCTTCGTAAGAGGAGGTCGATCTAGATTTCTGTTCCTTTGTCTTGTTAAAAAGTAATATATTGTTATATGGTTATTACAGTGGCTTTAATTAATACAAAGTAAATTAACTAAGTACATAATAATATAAAGGGTGTAAACCCTACACGTAGAACAGTATTGTGCAATATTATTGTAAGTGTATGAGGTGCCTTTTTTTTCTGGGTGGGAAAATCATCGAATGACTTCTCCCACTCTGGGTGGAGCGAAAGGGAGTGTCAGACTTCTACTGACTAAAAACTCACCCTGTTCTTTCAGCTGCCCTTAAGTTCCGGGGCCGCGGTATCTCTTTAGAACATTCCCGCAACCCCGGCAAGCAATAGCCCTATGGAGCTCCGTCACTAGTGCTGACGACTCGTTGAGGCGCGCGTGGAACACGACGCGCTGCCGACCCGGGGCTGGTCCATACCGGACGGTGAGCTATTTCTGCTCGCCGTCCGCAAGCCCGCGCCTACGGTGCAGCGGTGGCCGGAGATCGGCTCGCGATCCCCGGCCGGGGCGTCTCCCGCGGCGGCTGGGGTGTGAGGAAGAGAGTTGCCTCTCCCTCGCGCGTTCTGTCTCCTCCTTCGCTAGCATGACTGCTTCGCAGAAGGAGGCGACTGCATCCCATTTCCTCTCGCCCCGCACCATGGTCTGTGAACCAGGGCCGGGCGCGAGAGGTCGCCGCCGCCAATCGCCTCTATGAGGATACGGCGGTGCTCCACCCAAGCAGGGCACACCTCTACCATAGGGTCCAACGTGTCCTCCGGGTGGTCCTCATAATGATGACACCCGGGCGTGTCCTCCCGCTGTATCCGAAACAGGGACTCCCGAAACAGGTGTATGAGCCGCCTAATATCCTCTAAATTTTGATACTCTTTTTATTGCTTTTTGCTGAAATTAAATTGCGACTTGACTTTAAAATAGAGATTTTGGCTTTTTTTTGTGATTTAAAATAGTATTATTTCTATATTAAGAAGGAACAGTAATACAGTTAGCAATAATTATACAAAACACTCAATATTATCTGCCAATTTTACTATAAATAAATAGAAATGATTTCAATATTGTATCAAAGTAACTGTATCACAAAAACACAAAAAGAATAATATCGCACGCTTAATCCAATACTGTCACTATCCAAAATTTTGCCAAATCGACTTTTTAATGACATCTGTTGGGAAATGTGGAACTACACGTAATCGTGCTTACACTAGTCTAAAAGTAACAGAAATAACCGCTATATGGCAGTAGTCTGTTTCGTCACTAAACAAAAATATTCCCTTTCCCTCAGAGCAAAACTGATCTTCAACGAAAAAGTTTGTGTCGTCAAGGACATAATTGACGATTTTTTAGTGCAAAAGTGTCATTTTAGTGATTAAATCGGTTTACTAGTCATATTTTTGGTAAGCTGTGCATTATTTTAATTGAAATAGTGACATTTTACGTTTAGGTTCACATTTGCACAATTTTTTTTTTGTCATATTTAGATCATTAGGTTGACGCCATAGTGACATTTTTTCCTTAGTGTCACATTTGCATTAAGTTACCAAATTATTAGTTCAATAATTTGTCGTCATAATGACACTTTTTACTTTAGTGTCAGTTTGGCTTTAAAATAATGAATGTAAAAGTGACACTTTAATATAAATAACGATAAAATATAAACATATACAAGTAAATTACTATTTTTTTTTGTTCTCAAATTTGAAAAACATCATTTACCCATAATTTCTATATCAAAGAATAACTAAATTGTGCATGGCTTCTTTTCAGGAGAGGCAAAAAACGTTTTTTTAAATAAAAAAAAACGTTTTTTGCCTCTCCTGAAAAGTTAACTTTTTTGGATAGTGACAGTATTGGTTTAAGCGTGCGATATATCCACAAAATTAATGGTTATGGTTAATGTTTATCCAACAATACAATCAATATATTATTATTACTACCATTTGTGATGCAAAACAAATACTTAGCACATGAAGAGAAAATTATAATTAAATGAAATAACATCACGTTCCACGAATCGCTTTAATATTTCACGTGACAACGTAATTATTTAATAGACATTGCACTGACAAACAAAACGTACTGATTAAATTACAATATATTTATAAAACTTGTTTGAAATAGTTGTAACTGAAAATGCGTCCACCAGTTTAAAATGGTTGATAATAAAACGTTGGTAGTAACGAAATTTTTAATGTGTAAATTATTCATAGTATGATTGATGTAAAATTGGGGTGATTTTTTAAAATAATATTTTTAAACTAAAAGTGCCTAATTATGACTGTAATTAATGTGGCTTTGATGACTAAGTACTCATTAGTGAATCATATAAGTTTTAAATTGTACCTAAAATACATAGGTATAGAGTATGTTATTCTTAATGGGATTTGAAATCAGTTTTACATTATGTCAATATTATTTTTTTCGTGGTAGTCTCAAGTAGAGGTTCTCTTGAAGGAGTTATATCAAAGTAAGTATTTCGGTTAAAAATGAGAAAAGTTACTTTATTAGTATTTTTCTCTTTTATAAATTACCAGCTTTAGCCCGCGGCTTCGATCACGTGAAAGTATTTTATCAGGGATAAAATTATCGTCACTACAAAAAAGTACTTTTTTCCTAAGTGTAATCTATCTCTGTATCTAATATCAACAAAACCAGTTAAATGGTAACCAGACGTGAAAATGTAACAGACAGACAGACAGACAGTTACTTTCACGTTTATAATATTAGTAGGAAAGTAGGGACTAGCTTATACATACTGACATACATCAATCCGTACGTCTAAACTATTGCATTCATCAGTTAGTATAGATAACATTTCTTATTGACTATTTATTGGTAGTGCTTTCCTGGCTGCCAAACTTATGATGAGCACACGCCACATTCCCCATTTATTTATTATGGCGCAATCAAAACGCCTCAATAATATTAGTGGGATAGGAAAGGATGACTCAATTTCTGCTATCGTGATCATGGTACAAGCTTGACTTATGACTTTTTATGTTTTCGTAGCCAAATGGAAAGACACCCTCATAGATCTGCCATGTCGGTGTATCTGTCCGTCTGTGTCACAGCATTTTATTCCGAAACTATTAGGTCTTTGTATAGCTATGACGGAAACCTTAATGGGCGAGTCCAACTCGCAAATGGTCAATTTTTATTGTACACCTATGTACATATTGTATATAGAACGTGCAAAACAAAATGAATTTCATTAATTACACATTTGATACAAACCAAATAATAAAAAGCATTACAATTATTTATCTGACACAGATAAATTTTTAATAACATAAACCTATAACTGTCGAAAAATTAATGAATAATGAGTCTGGTAACATTACCGGCCACACGAATTGTAGCTATTAACCAGGAAACCATCCGTCAGAACAAAATAATGCATTCGTAATAATTGTTCAGATGTTGGTAATCTATGTACTATAATGTAATTAATTTGTGGGCTATAGCGGAAAACTCTCCTGTTGTAGATTAATGGATGGTAATTATTGCAAACGTGAAACGGGTACTTTATCGTTATAACTGTTTAATGTGATGTTCTGTTTTTGATTGTTTTAGTGCTGATTTTAGGGAGTTCAGGATTTTCTGGGTTCATATACATACTGACATACATCAATCCGTACGTCTAAACTATTGCATTCATCAGTTAGTATAGATAACATTTCTTATTGACTATTTATTGGTAGTGCTTTCCTGGCTGCCAAACTTATGATGAGCACACGCCACATTCCCCATTTATTTATTATGGCGCAATCAAAACGCCTCAATAATATTAGTGGGATAGGAAAGGATGACTCAATTTCTGCTATCGTGATCATGGTACAAGCTTGACTTATGACTTTTTATGTTTTCGTAGCCAAATGGAAAGACACCCTCATAGATCTGCCATGTCGGTGTATCTGTCCGTCTGTGTCACAGCATTTTATTCCGAAACTATTAGGTCTTTGTATAGCTATGACGGAAACCTTAATGGGCGAGTCCAACTCGCAAATGGTCAATTTTTATTGTACACCTATGTACATATTGTATATAGAACGTGCAAAACAAAATGAATTTCATTAATTACACATTTGATACAAACCAAATAATAAAAAGCATTACAATTATTTATCTGACACAGATAAATTTTTAATAACATAAACCTATAACTGTCGAAAAATTAATGAATAATGAGTCTGGTAACATTACCGGCCACACGAATTGTAGCTATTAACCAGGAAACCATCCGTCAGAACAAAATAATGCATTCGTAATAATTGTTCAGATGTTGGTAATCTATGTACTATAATGTAATTAATTTGTGGGCTATAGCGGAAAACTCTCCTGTTGTAGATTAATGGATGGTAATTATTGCAAACGTGAAACGGGTACTTTATCGTTATAACTGTTTAATGTGATGTTCTGTTTTTGATTGTTTTAGTGCTGATTTTAGGGAGTTCAGGATTTTCTGGGTTCCGTATGTTCGAAAGGAAAAGCCTTATTGGATCATTGGAATGTCTGTCTTTGCTTTCTTTGATAAAACAAACAAATGAGACTGAATATAAATTAATAAGTAAAACTGTACCTACCGTGTGATTTAAATATATTAAATGATTGGGCTTATTTTTATCAGGGCTTCAAATATATATTTTTTGCTTAATTTTGGTATTATAAATCATTGTACATGCAAATTACAGCTTTTTTCTTTAATAATTTTAAAATAAAATAAAAAATCTTATCTTATATTAAAATCATTTATACAAAAGTTATGTGAAAAATACCAGAAATTAAAGGGGGTTTCCTTATATCAGGAAAAATAAAATGAATACTTAGATTTTGGTTCAGCCTTTATCACATTAAAACTGAATAAATATACAACAAACACAAACCGAGTTAAATACTTGGAAACTATATATTTGTGTTAATCAGTGGAAATAATAACACTGTTTGTAAGAAACAAAACTAATCATTTGGAAAAAGAGGCAAAATAAATTCAACTTGAAACATTTTTTATCATTAAACTTTTAATTACAATTTAATTCTACAATATTTACTATAATAATTCATCAGTAATAATAATATAATACATTTATTTTTTCTACTAACTTATAAAGTAAATACATACGCTATTAATACTATGCTATGTTAACAAATTTGTAAAAGATTGGTGCCTCTGGTAGGTACCTATATCAATACCTGTATTACAGGTCACCAGGTCCCCACTCCGCTGACAAACGTGGATAGCATATAGAATGATAAGATCATTTGTCTGAACAATTAAATACAATTACAATTAAATAAGAGAAATTCAAAAGATAAAAAAAAAAATTAAAGACAACGCCTTCCGAAATTAAAGTTATTTTTGGCCTTTGTAGTGTTTTGATATGGAAGTCGGTTCTATTTTTTGCTAAAATTTTTTTTTTCACGCTTTTTATTGGTTCGGTTTGTAATTTATCTAGTTACAAAAGCCATAATGTCAACAACTTATCACCTTTTACAAAATATTGCTTTTCCTGATGCATAGCTGTTAATTTTTGAGGAGTTCTCCTGGTACTTGACCATCAGCTCTACATCACCATATGTATTGTGACGAGCATAAAGTGTTTAACATCCGTACTCAAGTAATCGAATCGCAATCCACGACATACTTATTATTTAGGAGTTTCAGTGGCCATCTGTGGTCTTCATCATCAGTTCAACTTCCCCAAATGGTACTTTTCGGAAGCAACTGCTTAAGGTACTATAAGAAATACCCAAAACGCTATAGGTGTGCCTATAATATTTGAAGAGTTCCCTCGATTTCTCCAGGATCCCATCATCAGATCCTGATTTCGTAACAAGGGGACCAACTAGAAAGTATACCCTTTCAAACGCAAAAAGAATTTTTCAAATCGGTCCAGTCGTCTCCGAGTTATGAGGTAACATACAATAAAAAAATAAAAAAAGTTCAAGACGAATTGTAAGCCTCCTTTTTTTGAAGTCGGTTAGAAAGTAAAATATAAATAAAACAAAACAAGCATGCTAATTTGTATCCGTGAGGGTGTGTAGTCATATGTTTATACAACACTAATAGTTATTTATAAATAATATTACCTTGTAAACTCCTACTCATCATCATTACCTGCTTAGAATAACCGGATGCAGCGGAGTACTAGTGTTTTACATGGAGCGACTGTCTTTCCTGCCTCCACAACCCAGTAGCTTCTGCCTACCCATAATAACTCTGCCCCCGATGTCATAATTACAGTAAGTCGTGTTACTGGTGTTATGAATTTTTTACATTACTGTGATCCTTAAATCAGGGGCAGGACCCGTGCTCCACCTAGAATCTCCACCTGGGTGGAGCACGGGTACTATATGGGTCCCGTGCTCCACCTGATGACGTTGTTGTACAGTGATACAGTAAATTGTTTTCCCTATATGTTTCAAAATATCTAAACAATGATCAAATAGGAGTCAGTTTAATGTTTATTGTATAATAATACAATTAGTTTCTTATATTCAATTTATATTATTAAATTACCTTATATAAGGAAAATTTTTCTTTATTTTTATATCTAAATTATTAACAAATTTACGATAAGCACAATCACAGTAAATGTTGAGAAGACTCAATCGTTCATTATAATTATAACGGTAAGTAGACTTACTGCATTAAAATTATGTTTTATTTCGTATTTTCACTATCATATTTACAGTAACTAATGTTCCGGTAGATTGACATTATTTAAATATGGCGTTTTAGCTACTCATTTTCACAGTAAATATAGTTACTTTATTTATAACTTGTGTAATTCACAAAAAATAAAACCAATGTTTAAGCCACTTACTTGATGTACATCAAGTAAGTGAGTGAGCAGATATACTTACTGTAACAATTTAATTACAGTATCTTACTGATTTACTGTAAATACGCTTAAGAAAGTGTTAGTTAGGCTAATAGAAGTGGTAATTATAGATACAATTCATTAGATAAAAAAAAAACCATCTATATTTAACAAATAAATTATATTGAGGACTAATCTACAAACTTGTATCTTTTGTTATCCATTTAAATATTTAAGCTAATACACCAATTTAAACATTTCAAAACAAAAGTGCGATTTCCCAACGTTTAATTTTTTTGACTTACTGTAATTATGACAACGGGGGCAGAACTGTTAAAGATGTATAAATGACAAACAGGACCACAGATTTAACGTGCTTTTCGAGGACCCTTAACCTGTACTGTTTAACCTTGAAGACAATTATTCTTCTTATTGTAAATCGCAGTAACGTTATAGAAAGAATATCCAAGGACTTTCTTGCCGGTTCCTCTCCCTACCAAATTAAAAAATTGGCCAAGTGCGAGTCAGACTCGCCCATGAAGGGTTCCGTAGTAACTATAATAATATAATATAATATGTATATTTATTTGACGAATAAAAAAAACCTTAATTTTTTTTTTAAACTCGCTTGTTACATTTTTACAACTACGCTAAATAACTTTGTTTTTCATAGTGTTTGTATGAATTACAAAGTTATATTTGCGGTTTTATAAAGTATGCTGTATATCAAAAACTGCTAACCCGATTTTGTTCAAATCAATTTTTTTTGAAAGTTTACATTAAGATGTACAGAAATATATTTTTGTTAGATTTTTCACTTCATTATTATAGAAGTTAGAGGGGGACACACACACTTTTTACCACTTTGGAAGCTTATATCTTTTAAACGATTGACTTTATGAAAAAGTGGTTTTAGAAACCCTTATATAATTTTTAAAGACCTATCTATAGATATCACACACGCATAGGTTTCATGAAAAAAAAGTATTTTCAGTTCTAGTTCCATGTATGGAGACCCCCTTTATTTAAATTATTTTTTATTTTTTTTCTTAAAATCGGAAAGCGGTTCATAGAATACATCGACCTACTAAGTTTCACATGTATAGTCTTAATAGTTTTGGAATAAAATGGCTATGACATACGGACGGGCAGACAGACAGACAGACGGACAGACATATCGAAACTATAAGGGTTCCGTTTTTTGCCATTCGGCTACGGAACCCTAAAAATAGAATCTTGCTCTACCTTGTGCCGTTTTAGAAGTACACATGAGATTTTCTTTTTATTTTGAGTAATCGTAAACTTCTGCAAGTGCTTGCGTGGTAAAATCCCTGATTGAAATTAACATACATAAATCCACTGACCACCGTTTAGTGCTAAAAATGGTTTTATTTCGCGCAGTTTTCTATTTTATAATTTACAACGTGTTGACATGCAATAGTTAAGTTTTAGCGTTAATAATGTACGAAAGTTTAGTTTAAAATGGTTACTGAAAAAGAAAAATTGTATCAAATTATAATTGTGAACTTTAAGGATAGGTACAAATGATATTGAAATATTATTTCTCTCTTACTTAACTGTGGTAATCGATGGACTTAACTGGCCTTGGATTGGTGAATTCAATATCAGTTTATTGACTCTTAGAATTACCTACCTATGGGTAAAAATGAACATCCATTTAAAGACTAGGTTCTCATATAATCAAATGTTTTTGATGCTAGTTTTTTTTTTTGTTTTTCGTGCTGGGTGGAGTGGAAGGGAATGTCTGAATTTACTTAAAATCCACCCTGTTTCTTCACCCATTCATGCCGGGGGGAACTAAAGGACATTTTTGAAAAACGTTCATATGTGCGATGGCATCACATAATCATGCGGTTTAACTCAATTAAATTCCAATAACTACATTCGATTGTTAACTAAACATTTTTGGACAATATTTATATTACCTCAGCCTAAAAGTAGTTGTTTAAGATTGAATGTAGCACCACCATCACACTCGCAAATGTATACACTTACAAAACTTTTGGTAATGCAAAATGCAACCCAAACTTATCTTTGACACGTGAATTGGCCAACAACAGTCATCGGTCCTAATCACATACAAACAAACGTCAAGTTATTGCCAGAATGAAAACTAAATATTGTTCTAAAAATAATGCATATATTCGACGTATTACTGCAAAAAAATCTGATTCCGTTCCGTGTATCAAACCACTTGAAAATTGATTTGCTTGGAAATTTACAGTTATTCTTGAATTTACGTTACGATTTTCGAAAAAGATTTTGTCTACTTTCGAAATTGTTTTATAAGTGCATGGAAACTATGGTAGGCCTATGTGACTTTAAATTCGCATTAATGTTGTTGTAATAATACCTATTTGCAAAAAAAAGAACTCCGAATTATTTAAAACTTCAGTTAGCTCTGTCTATGTTGATTTGCATCTTTTAACTCCTCTGTAAATAAATGTTAATTTATTAGGGACAACTCTATTTTATTTCATGTAGATATATGCAGATTTAAATCCATTATACATTTTAATATGTATAAATAAAGGGGCACCTGTAAGCTTGTACAAAGTTGAGGAGAAATTCTTGAAATCTCAGAAGCAATATAGGTTTACATACCTACTATTGCACTCTTTGCAAATTAGATCAAGAGTTATTAAACTCTTAACATAGAAGTAGTTATCTGTTTCGAGCATTTTATTGCGATTACATTTTATTGGATATTATTTCATAGAAAATTATATTAATTAGCCCCCTAGAATTTCACTTCTATTATGATCAATCTAGTTTGCTAAATAGTAAGACAAAACATTTTTGAAATAAAATATGTAGTCAAAAACTTTCAAAAATATACTTCCAGAATTTCCCTTTTGAAACCCACATCATAATGAACTCAAATACAGTATATAAAGTAAGATAATGTAAACTGAATTCTAATTTAGAGTGTAGAGGCTGCATCCTAGAGTGCGCTCAGTCGTCGGTGAGACCAAGGTCTTATTCATAACACCATAATAACGTATTTTAATAAACTGAAATTGAATAGCCGGCAGTGCACTTCCGACCGTCTCGACTGCACTAAGCACTATCTAAATCGCAACCTCCGGTACCTAAGGACGGCCGGGGCTTCTCCAACATTATTTCCATTTCGCCAAAATACATTAGGCAATAGTTAGCCATTAGGAGGGTATTATTTGACCAGGCAGAGGTGGCGTGCTGGCGGGTCGTTTGGCTTCTGCGAAATTTACACTGGCAGATACGTACCACGCTAGCAGACGGTCCGATATTAAAACGTCTGCAGCTTTTGTGCAGGAAACGAACTGGAACCGTTTAGACCGAAAGCCTCATCCGCGCTGAAGATAAAAGTTTATGAGTTATACATAAAGCGATTTTCAAATCATATTTATGAGTGTCGTCCGAACATCTGCAATGGCTAGTTCGCGAGGAAATTGAAACCGCCGAGTGCATAACGTTTTCACGAACAATTTAAGTTGGTATTGTGCTCGGGAAGCCGCGAACGATGCGCTTTTTGCAATGGTCAGCAGATCCGGCAAAACTTTATTGTTGTTTTGTATGTGCCCCCTTCGGTGTCTTTTGTCGTTTGCGTGGATGTTTGTGTAGTTATATTAGGAAAGTTTGCTGGCATATACAGAATAGTTTGCAAGTACATGCGGTTGGCTCATTATAGATTAGATGCGCGATATATATTCCTTAGCGACAAGAAACGAGTTATCCTTCCAACAGTGTGGCGAAGTCAGCAAAACTTTAGTGTAATTTAATTTGCATCGAGGCCAAAATAAAGGCGTCAGCGACAATGGGGCGCAAGTATAATGACTCGGGCGGCTTGCATAAATCTTTGAAGTTAGTACACCGAGAGGCGACCGGCAGAACTGCTAATGAATTATTGTCATTGTGAAATATTCAACTGACATATATGTGGGCTTTGTATTAACTAATTAATAGAGGTATTAAACATCAAACAGTGTTTCTATATTGGTCACAAATCACAATATGTGCAACACGTCTGCGTTTGTCCACTTGAACATTCAGTCGTTCCTTTTACCATGTTAAATGCGTCCTTTAAAGTTTCAACCGCAGTCGATTTTACATATATTATAGCTAGTGTAAGACACAATCCTCGCAGCATCGCACTGTTCGTCACGCTCCGTGAGTCAAAGTTTTCTGTTGCAACTAAAACGTTTCTTAAAATGCATTAATCATAGTATTTCGCGTTGCTTTGATATGAAAGTTTCGATCCTATCCTCGTATTTTAAAGTTTATAATGCGATGCACTCAATCCTGCGTGGACTTGGGCGTATCGCATGCGATATCTTACTTCGCTTTGGCCCTACCGCATGTTTTGCATTTTCTTTGAGGGTTCGAGCCACTGTACGTCTGTCTGAAAGGGTTTCACTTCAAAAAAGGGCCCATGTATAATGGGGCTTAAACGTACATTCACGGTCTCACCTTGATAAGAAATTCACTTAATTAAAATAAACGTTGAAGACAAAATAAGAGGGTACTTAAGTTCGCAGTGAAAGCAGCACCCACAATCATACTAATATTAACCGTAAAGAGCCATCGCTGAAAATGAAACGCTCCTTTAATTTTCTCGAAATCACCCGAGCTCGATCTCGGTTTTAATTCGACAAGGAGAAGCTAGCAATCAAAAGAACTAACGGCGGCTCCAACGAGGCATCTCCATACGCGAGGGGGCTTTGCGAACGACACGGTATTAGTTCGCAACTGATTACATTCCTCGCCGCCTCCGCTGCAAACGACTCACAATGAAGTACCGACGAATAAACTTCATTACGCCGAGTTAAGCATGGGAAATTATAAGGAGGAATTATCTTCGAATGGCGGCGGTGGCACGTACGCTAACACTTCGGGATTATGGCCTAAGGCACTCGTAGGACACGTCGCCTGCCCCGCTCATTGTCGCGCCGTTCACATTATACGGCTTCAAAGTTAATATGTACGAGTACGTAGCTACCTGGAATTTTCGATGTATTCGATTTGGGGGGAGCGGCGCCGATGTAGAACGCTGCTTTTTCGCTTTGTAAAATTGGGTTCGGACGCCACTAGCTGACGAAGTGCGGTCCCTTGAGAAAAGTAAATAGTGGCCCGGTAGAAGGCTTTGCCAGAGGAGATCTAAATCGGTCTTTGTCTCTTGCTAAACGCTATTCTTTTGAGAGATTTTCCATCTTTGTGGAAGCTCTGGGGTGGATTGTATTGGATGTTGAAATTGAAGGCTGTAGTGCATTTTCTGAACCTATGTTTGTTCATATAACTCTAACAGATGTATACGTGGAAGATTACTGAACACGTCGCGAGTAAAGGTTTATTTTAATGTATAAAGTGAGCTCTTAAAAATGTATACTTATTTTGTATTAATCCTGTTATGTAAGCAGTACGCCTAAGTTTAAATCAATGCCTCCTAATCCCGCTAATCTATTATCCAAATGTGGTCCATAACAGTAACTGGAAGTTGGTAACTTGGCACTCGGCTGTGTCGTCCACCGATCGTGTTTACCGCTACAAAATAAGTTTTAATTAATGGATTGGCACTTGGAGACACGCGTGCGGTCGGGGACAGTGCTCAGTTACTCGCCGTCAACAGGACACCGCTGACCTCTCATACATGTTACTGTGAAAGTATGGCGACATTAATTGCTACATTCCCCCGACGGAAAGCCACAGAAGCCATGTACGTCATTTTACTAATAAAAACATGCAAAGTGCGTGTCTAGCCATGCGCGGTGGGTTCCGTAGAAGTTAATGAAGTATAAAAGCATTGAATATATCTCTGAATATAATGTAAGTGAGAATAAAGGTGAAGCCTATCTTTTCAGTTGAAAAAAATATTCCAATACATCGTTGTACGTCATGGTCAATTCTCCATTAATATATCTGTTTGATTACAAAAAAGTGACAATATTAAAAAAAATATCGTTCGCTTGAACTTGTGCCTGATGAGACTTTAATTCTTGGCAAATTTCATGATTCTCGTTCAAATAGAAGCACACAGATTTGATTTGATTTGATTTCGAAACATTGAAATTTATTGCATAAGTGTCTGTATTTCGTATTGTAGATCTCGAAGCTTGATTTTTGATTTGAGTGAATGAGTCTATAGAATTAGTATCAAATACTAATTTATACTATTAAATATGTAGAAGCAGTTCTGCGAAAAAGGATCTTTTAATAGGACAGGGTTTAATATTTTCAAGATAGGGGACCCTAATAATGAATCTCTTAATAAAAACAAACAAGGTAAACACACCCGTAATACTTCGTTATCCGATGACAGACCATTGCACAAATTTTTATATAAATTCGATATTCTGCTAAGGTGTAAGTATAAAAGCGTAAGAAAAACAATTAGCCAACATAACTAATAACAGGAAGTCACCTCGTTACTCACGAGTGAATGGTAGGTCGCCAATCTCGCGAGCGCGCCCTCCACTTCTCGACTTAATGAATGAGAATAATTTTGCCAAAATACTTCGGAGAGACGGGACACACGCTCCGGGAATTTTTCAATTTGCAACTGACATAATGTAATAAGAGTTACAACGTGAGGATGCCGGCGTAACGTAATTAATAACCTGTGAAATATTACCTGTTACAATGAATTTAGAGGATAAAAGTTGAGTGATAAATTTAAATAACAAGGAGTGCGGCGTGTGTTCGGAACGGAACCCGAAATACTTATGAATAGTTTGTCCGGGGTGATAAGTGGGTATGTCTGGGAGCTTTACGGGAATCGCAAGTTTGTATTCGCCAGCCTAATGAACGCGTGAACGCAGAATAACTTCGGGAAAGCTTGAATAATGTATGCTTTAACGAGATGTTTTTCTTGCGCGAATCTCATTAACCCACTTTCTGATTGTGTGAATGTAAACTTTGGGAAGTTCCTATTCTTTAGTGAGAGGAATCTTTTATGAGTTCCGTAAATCAAATCATCCTCCCCAAATTAAATGCCAGTTTTTATTTTTCTTTAAATGTTATCTGGAACATCGATAATGTTTTCGGACGCTGTTCCATATTGTGAGAGCTAAATTCAAAATTTAATAAAGGTACCCCTTTGTATCAAATCGGGTCTTACATAATCACATACAGATGACTGGCTAAAATCGAATTCCCTTTATTATGATCATAAAATTTACCGATATTATCTCAAGCGAGCCAACTGGGCTATAAAAGTAATCCTTCTATTTTAATGGTCCTCGAACCTGCGGGATGCAACAATGTGTACAATTTGCTTCGCAGTTATCCGCTACGGACACTTTCACCGATTTTATATGAGAGTACAATTTGCATGTGACAATATATAAGTTTATCAACCACGTACGTTCTGATGTCCATATATCGACTCCAAAAACTTACTCGATTTCTACTAAACTTGAGATACTACCTACTTCCCACATAAAAGTTTATTGTTGGTAAACAGTAGCTATAAATTAACGTTATAAGATGTTACATGAACATTGGGCTTGTTTTTCTGCTGAACTAAAACCAATATAGCATTTTAAATATTCACATAAAATCCTTCGCCTGGCGTTGTTTAATCGGCGCGTTAAATTCAAGAAAAGTCGAGAACACATCAAATATTAACAGTACCCGAACGTTGTTTCGACAAATGGGATAATATCGCGCTCATGCATCTAAATCTAAACACGCTTATTTTCAGATAAAACTAAACCGTCCGCGTGAAAACGATTCCGTAATTCATTCTGTATAGAAAATCGAACGGCCTGAAATCGTTTCTTTTTCTCGGATCCCCCCCGAATCACCATTAATCAAGTGGAACTCTGAAGTTTCACGCTACCTACAGAATCTAATTTCGCAAACAAAGAAAACGAAAACCTGTCTACCTTTATCAATCAAAACTGTTTGAAAATTCTATTCCGTTAGTTCGCAGTGCGGAGTCGTGCAACGGAGACAATTGGAAAAATGTATCACGAATAAAAAGTCGTATCGGAATGTAATATCGAGAGGACGCGACTCGGAATATTCTTGTCAAGTGAAAATAAAGGGTCAGGAAAATACAATGACAGGTTGTGAGTGGACGGTGGTCATCCGAAACGGGCACAAGTTTCGAATAAATAAACTCGGGAGCAAATAACGACTTCACCTTCACGTGTGCTGCTTGTCACGGACCACCTGCTCCTCTGTGACACATTTGTGATAACCAAGTCGGGCTATTGTTAATTTTGCTCCAAGTATATTCCTTCACGAGAAGGACTCTCTTTGAAAAGGATTTTATTGTACATCACATGTTCGAATTTTGAATAGTTACCTTTTAACAACATAGCGACGTATTGGTTCTAGTAGTACATTGCATGACGGAAGCAAGGAAGCTATGATTTATATTCTCTGCTTCGATTCGGAAAGGTTTATGTCTTTCGAATGTTGCAATAAAAATCATAATACTTAAATTTTCAGATTTTTAGGTTACGGTCACGACGAATGCCGATGTGGAAACTTTAAACATTCACTTGCAGCGTGACAGGTGTTCCTACTATCATCGTTTACGATTCCGACTTTGTACAAAGTTTTACGATTTTTCTTTAGCAAAGCTAATGATAAATTAGCTCAGTTTGAAACACTTCTTCGTACTTTGCGATTGAAAGGAAGAAGAATAAATATTTTGCTCATTTTTATTTTTTTATTGGTAATAGGCTCGCGTTTGTGTGTCGCGTCACACCTGATAGTACGTGATAATGTGGTCGAAGATTCAGCATGCCTACCTAGAAGTAACTTATTCACTCTTAACTTAAAGACTTGACTTATATTGAACAAAATGACAATACCAAAGCCATTTTATTGTCAGATAAATGGGAAAATAGACAAGTTGGCAAACCGTGGAGCGTTCTAATCCAGAACTTTTATCCGAAAGAAACATTTTCGTTGTTATGTATCTTCTTTATTTTCCCATCCACTTCGTATCATATCATATTCATAACATAACTATGATGAACTAGCCATGACAAGTCACCGTCTCGTCCAAGTACTATCGAATTACCTATTTGTTTGTCCCTCGCTTGGTGAAACAAAACAGGTGATCCCTCATATTTTCTTTATTCAAACAGCCGTCACCCTCTGCAATATTGTCTGGGTTCCACCTTGTGAGTACAGTACATATTATATGTATGTCGATGACATGACCATCTGGGAACGGACAGTTACTGTCGAGAAATACAAGAGACAACTCATCAATCAAACAAAACACCCATAAAAAGATTGACCTCTAAGTCATAAGTATTTAGGAAAAAATCTTAATATGTACCACACATTACAACCATTAAAAATACTCTAGCTAACCCACAATAAACGGAACCACGGCAATCAAAGACAACGAGAATAAATCAAAAACCGTAATTAACGCTATGCCTTCTAGATTCAACTTAATAAAATGACAAACGCATTAAAAAAGAAAAAAAGGCTTGCCAAGAATCCGAACAGCGCATTTCCATCGCATTTGACTAGCCAAACATATCAGACGCAACCCCACTATCGGCCACCACTGACTTCGTTGGCTTCTCACACTGAAAAAAGCAATTTCGCCAGTCTTTTGTCAGTGGTTGGCATATTAAGGAAGCAATATTATGCAGATTGGATAGAGAAAAACCATGACTTTTAACAATCTGGAGTATCAAATTAAAAGCTCATTAAGCTTAGCAATTTTGAAACTGACTTGACTTTAATAAAAATATCAAATGCGTGAAAGAATCCTGTTAATTGTTCCAGTTTAAATATAGACGCAGCCACAAGCTTTTATATTTAATGACGGACATTAAATTTTATATAAAAAAGTACCCAACCACACACAAGCTCTGTCGAAATGTACGAACTTTTATTTTATTTTCAGCAGTCCGATGACCCTTGAACTCTGTACCCCAGGGTTCCTCATTCTCCCGCATCTGTAAATCCCCTCCAACCCTAGATGTGTTCCGTTTTGTTTCATAGTCCTACAGAGGAATGTTAAGGAAGCAATATTATGCAAATCCAAGCGTGGATGCCGCAAATATAAAAAGCTCTCGTTCGCGTCACACTTTGCATCTCAAGGCTATGCAACCCACTGATACTGGGATGCCCCAAGAGAAAAAATGAAAACGCAATTTGAAATTCTATGCGTTTTAGAAGCACCTGCGTAAACTCTGTTACAGTGCTCGAGAAAATAAGAATTTGCTAGAATAAAAATTCTGTTTGCTTTATTATGCGCGTCTACGTAGTAACGTGGCATCTAAAGATAATATTTTGTTTAAAAAATGTATATAAAAATATAAAGTAAATATTTGAATATGTTTTGGTAGTTATATTTTTCATATTTTTATTCAATTTAAAGATAAAGTAACTACGTAAATAAAAAAAAAACGACCCATATTGATGAGTTGCCAATGAAGTAAAAAAATCGTAGTTTTTGTAACATAAATGTCTCTTATAGGTAGATTCCCCAATATTTAATTTATACAAACAAATACTGTATCGATTACTAACTGAATATTAGTTAGTGGAAATAAACTAAAAAGTATAGACAAAATTCCATTTTTAATTCAACCAATGAAAGAAGTCAGGGGTCGTAAGTTCGTAAGTCGGGGTATATAATCTGTAACGACTATCGCATCCCTCGTCATATTGCCCCTAGCTATCAGCACGTAGGGTGCGGGATGATACACTGTCATCCCACTAAGGTTACCAGTGTCTACAAAATTTAAGATCATCCTAGGATTAATTTGTATACTGTCATTAAAGCTACTGTCCCAGAAATTCTTTTAGACAGACGTAAAATGTTTTGTTTTAATTCTTGGTTTTATTTGCGGCCTCATTTCTTAGGGCAAGATACGGCAATGTTAGCAGTGAACATTGTTCTTAAGCTAGACGATCTTTTGTATTACAAAGATTCTAGAAAGTTACGTAAATTTTAATCCTGGTCTATGAGTATCTAACAAAAGCAATATTCTGGAAAAGATAGGAAAATAAGGTTGGATTCCATCAAGAAATGGTCTGCCAACTTCGTTTATCTAATACCACGGGCACGTTAATATCAACCTAACGCAAAACCCTTACACTGACTCCTGTCAGCCCTATAACAAGACTAGGGCCAGTCGAGTGGATTCATACGATGTGGGGCTGATCGCTACAGCCGATGTCGATCGTCAACGTCGCTTTGTCTTGTACACTGACGCCAGCAAACCGAACCACGAGTATTTGCATAACAATGGTCCGAATTTGATGCGTGCCTACAAAGCACGTCTATGTATAGGTCTAAAAAAGGGTAATTTTAGGCATCATCGATGCTGGTCAAAGATTTTTTGGAAGTGCTCAATTTCGGATTGTAAAAGGTAACATTTTAGTTTTTTTTTTCATGTCAAATAGTCGCGTACTTTCCTAGGTGTCATACATTTTTGTTAGGTCATTAGAGTTTCTTCCAGAAAAAATACTTAATCAATAAATAATAATTTTAATTCGTAATAAATGTTTCCGGACATATACTGCGAACGTTATTCGGAGTGAATTATGTGTAAACGTCGACCAGATTTTTATAACATTGACAAACACTGACCAGCAATCGACAGCTAAGGTTCCGAACATTCCATTGTCCAATTGACAAAGTGCAAGCGCTTTCAATAGATAATACGGAGACGTCGATCTCGATCAAAATCAAACCTGGTATAACATTTCAATGCGAGTTTGGCTCTCAGATTCATAGCTTGTTCGTATTATGCCAGTTAGTTCCCCTCGTATGGAACAAGATGAAGCTACTCACATAATAGTCCCATTGTCCGCCACTGAAGATGTTATCATAGAAGCAATTCAGCCAAGAGAAGCTGACATTAATTGATTTAAACGTCAGCAATAACTGAATACAGCTCTAGTTTTATTTGACACGGTGTTACGCTATATCTTTGCAGCTTTAAACTTTTTAAATGACGTAAAAAAGTTAAGCCACAAAAATGAATTCCGTCTGAGAGTTACATTTTTCTCGGAGATACCGCTAGTAATCTGCTGGAGCAGCAGGAAATCTTCAGCCTCCACTCCTTCCTTAATTAGCAGAATATTTCAGAGAAAAAAAAAGAAGAAACAGGAAGCATTGCAAAGAGTAATAAAACGAAGCGGCTCGTGACCGTTACGGCTGCCTAATGGAGTCACGTTATCTGGAGAGGCGAGTAAACAAGTTTAGAACGATAATTTTGTTAAAATCAAAATTGATCGTGCAATTTATATTAAATTAAAGATGCTGAATTTTACTCCTGATTCTATTTATATTACCGCTGTTCACTCGGAGTCTGAGAGTTCGTTTAGAATTTGAATATGGATTTTGCTTTAAGATGTTGTTATTTTGTGCGATTAAAGACGGCGTTGGCTTTAGATTTTGTCAACCTACAACTTGTATAGTTAGGACTTAAGAGTTAATGAGATTAAAGCTAATGTCCGCAATCATTTTGCTCACTATAACACCACAAATAGAAGTTAGTATTCCAATAATACAATTAACCAATTAAAAAATAGTTTCACACTAAACTATTGCCATAATCGCTTTCGTAACAACCGAACAGTACAACCGATCACATTACCTAAGTTCTGTTAAGATAACTTTTTACAAATCCCACATAAAAACGGCCAAAAAGAGAACTTGATTTGCGAGTTAACTCCTATGCTTTGGCATTTAAGTCAACCGTAAAAGCATCGAATAAATTGTAGGTCAGAAGGGACAGATAAAACGAGAAACGTATTTTCTCCACTTTTTTCTTTTTAACTTATTTTGTAGAATATTGACTGGCTTACTTATTTCTCTCTATTTCTGGTTACTGTGTGTATTTGTAGTTTATTTGTTATGCATGATTTGGAGAGTTAGGTTGTACGTTTAATGGCCTCTGATTATTAAACCTTTCTAGGTTTGGGTCTAGATTAGTTACTGAGCAGGCACAAATGAAACTCCTGTACAATCTAACTATAAGTATACATACTTACAAAAGCTAACATGAGTTAGCTTTTGAGGTTCTTAATTATTTATACAATATGAACTAATATGCATTATTTTACAAATCCAATACCTCGGTATCGTCAAACGATTACTTACGTGTTGTGTTTTTATACGAAAATAAAAACCCGTGTACGAACCAGACTCCCACGGAAGGGGTTCCTAACTAACCATTATATAATTTGTTAAGTAATAAATACTAATATCTATATATTTTTCCAAACACTTACAATTCTGAAAAAAATATTTTGACATTAAAAACAATACCACATCTTCGTGATAAAAAAAAATGCTGTAATAGATAGACACATAAGTTAAGTTGAGCTACATGATGACTGACAAATGCTTGCACTGTCTGGACAGGTCCGCTCAAATTTGCGTGGTTATTTCCTCAAAAAAAAATACCACAGACATGAACCTACATGCTTCTCATATACAAATACAAATTGTCTGGACTTTAAAAGAGACTATGACCTCTGAGTTTGTTTCGGTGTTTCTTCTCAGAGTAGTCAGTTAGGAAATACCGGCCTCATCTAGCTAAACTTAACACGCAAAAAACATGACGTGTAAAAGTGTTATTTATAACCAATTTACAAAATAAATATTTCATTTCATTTCATTTCATACATCATATAAAGTGACCCGTTTTTCCACTCAGACTTACGGAACCCTAATAATATCAAAGCATGAAAATTAGCCTTGATTCCAGTTACGTTGCAGATAGGCGGAACAAGCGTTTAAACTACAAGAAAAGTGTTGACAAAGTATCGGCGCTTCACACTTTCACAGCGCACTTAGTTTCAAGCATCACGACTAAGACATCAGAACGTCATCCTCGAAATGAGTATCGGAAATTTACATCAGCTCGTAATACCGTACCGGCTGAGCCTTTATTGTAAACGCCGTAATTTGAATTTCGTCTTTGATATTCAAATGAACCTCTACTTGAGACACTGGCTTAGTTATTTGAGTTTTTGTAAAGCAATCAAGTTTGTTTATAGGAGACCGTGTAATTGTAAATCTCGGTCTGTGGTCTTAATTAATGCATAAAATCACTTTTGATTCCTTTGAAGAGACGCCCCTCCGTCAAACTGAAATAAACAAAGGGAAAATCGCGCTGGGCACTTTTAATTCTGATGTTACACGTAATAAAATCGGTGACAACCGGCTAAAGCTTTTATGCAGTTTGAATAAACCTCAAAGTTGTAACTCAGAGTAGTAGGCTCGCTCACACGACATAACGCTCGTGTGGGTTTCCCAATACGTTTTTGCAATTGATGGATGAATGATTTATGATGCGGCAACGTGACTTCAACCCTTTACGACGTAAAACGGAAATAGTCATAATTCCCAAGATTTATCGATAAAAACATTTATACCAACCTGTACTGGCATGACATGTATGTACGTCTAGCATTTACAAACGATATTTAGGGCTCCTAATTTCCATGCGGATAACGGTTTGCGTGCGTTCCATCACTATCCGTGTTGTAAACTTTTCATTCGGGCTGCCTGTCTTGAGATCGAATCGATATCGTTGCGGTATCGACGAACCACGAATTTGACTTTAACATGAATTGCTACAAACGTGAAAGCGTCCGATGACGTACCAAGGTACACGATTCAAGCGTGATTTCGTTAGCGAAGTTAACTAGATAAACTGTCTCAAAAGGCAGGGCGATGACACCTGCCCGCCTGTCGTGTGACGCGCACGACTTTGTCAACGATTGAGTAAAACATCGCGATACATATATCGTCAAGAACGCGTGTCTAGACTCGTTGAAAGTGTAGTTCATTAGTGAAAATTATAAATAAGTTTTTTAAAATTTCAAAACCATCGTGGCAGTAATTACAGAGGAAGCGAAGCGAAAATATTGCAAGCTCGACAACGTGTCGACAAGGCGTCGCGTTAGCACGTTAGCGTGCATTCTTTGCTTGCGTTCATTAGCATAACAAGTAGTTTCGTTAATCAAATGTACGAAATTAATAGCACAGTTTAGAGTCGACGTTCCGCCCGGCAATCACACGGCCAATACAAATTGCCAGCAATTACAGCGACTCCACCCTCCCCTCACCTTTTGCGTTCGTGGTAGTTTTTTTGCGCTCATACGGTAGGTAAATACTCTATAGTAGTTGGCATACGTACGTCATTAATGAATAATTGAGAAGCAATGCCTTTTAATTTACTCATTTATAGTAGGTATATACCTACACTGGTTTATTTTAATTTTATTTTTATATTCCTTTTCTATGGAATCTTGTTTTCTCGGATAGTGCATAGTGATTGTACATACATATTTTTCATGCATGGATAAATTAACAAGCTGATTTCCGATAAAACAATTCGAACCTTATTAAAAACCTAACTACTTACGCAATATCAAATTATCAAGGAAATACCTTGGCTGTAAAAAACAAAATATTTGTTTTTTAATAGAAAGTGAAATAAATTCCTCGAACTGATACATAAACAACCCTTCCAACTAGAATACTAAGTAACAAGCTTCCGCGAATGTTCCAAGAACTAACGTCCGTAGATCCACTGATATTTATTTTTACTCAGTCAAAGGTGTATAAAGCTCACCATTCCTCATCCTTTGAATGATGTTATCGCGATTTCCCAAATGTTTCGCTCTTTTTGATCTAAATTCTTTATATTTGGCTTTGCGTTTCGCCTTTTCCTACCACACATCACGATTCTTTTGTGGTGCGATAAGATTTTGTAAGAAATCGAATGTTTATTCGTTGTGGACTGCACCCGGAATAGTTCAACTTTTCCTTTTTTTCTGTTAAAATGTCAGAATTCACAACGCATGCAGTTTTTTTTTGTTTATTTAGATTCTTCTGTCATTTTTTATTGAATAGTTTATTAGTAGTAGTACAAGTTGTTTAAGAAAGAAGGTAGAACTGGCGTAAACAGTTATTTACAATGGTTCTAATAAAATTAAGAACGGTCATTCACATGGGGTCTTTATGAATATGTATGATGTTGAGAAGGATCTTAATTTAATCTTCACTTCGTCAAAGTACCTACCGAACTTCACCCTCAAACGTTAAAAATGCTAAATAGAATTTAGGTTAAGTAAATCTTTGTGTTATTAAGCTGTGCTTATCATCAATTTATTCACGGTCAAAGTTTTAAAGAAGCCGCTTATTCAGAGATAAAAAATAATAAAGATATTCATGCGATCAGAAAGTAAAGAAACCTCAGAAAAGAAAACTTTAATTAAACTTCCAAAAATCATTATCAGATAACATTATTCATTAATTTTAAATGGTCTCAGGCGAGCCGATGCCTGATAATTTTTGCCGAGCACCAAGAAGACAGGAAATGACGTAAAATTTATCTTCGAACCGGAGGAATTACTTTCTACCAACTCTGCGAAGAAATGGAAATCTGTAGGTTTATAACTTCGGGAGAAAATTGTTTTTTCCGAATCGGAATAATATTAGCTTCTGGTGATGCGGCAACTTTTCGCTACAAACGTTATTAAATCTTTTTTTTTAATGTCACGTAGCAAAATGGCTCATTTGCGATAGAATCCCTCCGTGGGTTTTCATTAATAAGGGCTTACATAGAGTCAACAAATTTTTCGCGGCGCCGAGTATTTATTGAAGGGACGGTCGGCCATAAACCGAACGGAATATAACGCATTCAAATATCAAGGAAATTTATCAACCTCCTGGCATCGGGTTCAATACGTTTGGGTCGTTTATGGCATATTACAGTCCTGGACTCGTCAGCTCTCTGCCGGAGGAGTCAATTTGTCGCAGATTACGTACGACGACTGACCATAATCTTACTTTACGTGCATGTTTGTAAACGTTTTCTTGTTAAGAATAAAATGAGTTGAATCTTACTAGTTTTATAAATGTGAAATTTGTGAGGATGGATGTATATATGTATGGATGTTTGATACTCTTTCACGCAAAAACTACTGAACGGATCTGAATGAAATTTGGTAAGTAGATAGTTTACATCCTGGAATAACACATAAGATTTACGTGAGAAAGCCCTCCCACGCGAACGATGTCGCGTGTAGAAGGTAGTTCTAAATATTTTTCAGTTAGTTAAGCCACCATGTTAAAAGTCTTGTCTACTACGCACTTAAATACATAACATCAGACATTATTTTGCATAATATTAGCAATTCCCTTTTATAATTCACACGTGTAAAACATGGTTTCTGATTATGCAAACGTCTTTAAAATAGCTTTATGAAGCGAGTATATCATAAAGTTTTAATCTAAAAATATTACCTTAAATGCCGTAAAATACAAGGTAAAAACAAATACGTTACGTTTAAAAACACGATTTGTTATTTGGATTGCGTGTCACGAGACCGTTCGACAATCCAATGGAATGTTCTACATGACGTATAATAAATAATGCCACAGCTGTATACAATCATGTGGACGCCGCCTAAGCGTCCACTGAGTGGGTAGTGTAACTCCATGGGCGCGTTTCGCGACGATGTTCTATTACAAAAGGGAATTGGATCTTGATTCATTGGTTCGGAAAATCGGCAGCGTACCTTGATAATTTCATTTCTGTACAATTTGACCGCGTCCGTGGTCAGACGATTCTTGGGGGCCTCCGCGGACCCGGACACAATACAGAGACTCCCCTACGGTTCTCACACACAATACTAAGCTTTTATTGCCTCCTTTTACAATCTCCCATTACCTCCAAGGCTTTAGCGCTACTGGGAATCAGTTTTGTTACAGTTTTTTCCTTTTGAACGATTTTCGTGTCCATCAAGTTTCGACGCTGATCAACGTTATTCTACTCAGTCGTAATCGTCTTTCACGCTGTTAGCAAAGATGATTTTTGAGAAAGGATTTCACAAGCTGTTCTAGTTTGAAAAATTTACTGGTTGCAATTCCTGAGATAAAATCTAAAACAGAGCTCGCCACAACAAGAGGTACAATAACGGTGACACAGCTATTGATGGCAGCAGTAGCATCAAAAATATCGCATTAGAGGCTACCTTTATCGTCGGTTTGTGCCGTGGCACGGACTCGGCTACTCCCCACTCAGCTTTTACACGGATTGTATTGGCGCAAATACGACCTGGCAATACTGTAAATACACTTGCTGGCGGCACAAATTGAAAAATTTGTAAAATTCATGAATATGAATAAGTGTTCCGTACCCGTGAATGGGGCATCAATTATGCAAAATGTACTCGTATTGCATTGATCGGTCGCCAGAGTGCACCACGGACGGCCCAGGTTCGATTCGCTACGACGAGCTGCTACAATCGATATCTCGTATTCATCAACTGCCGAGTTATATCGATACTCATTTAAATGTCCTCCCTTATCACATATTGGCAATGTTCATCCAACAATGTTCACGTAATAAACGTAACAATGAATGTGACGGTTCGATGTGATCGTTTAAAGTGTCCACGCACAACTGTCTGAATTTTACGTCGAAATTCGACTTTATTTTCATATGAATAGAGTCCAGGCAGTGTCTATAATTTCATATTTTTGGATGGATCAATTTAGATCGTTATAATGGAACAATCTACACCAAACAGTTCAAATGTGGATGTGTTTCAATTAGAAAATTTTGTTGTGCATATTCGATACTGTGAAATTTCGTAAACCTAGTTTATTTGGTGGTTTTGTTAAAAATAACAAAACCACCAAACGTGGTTTTAACGAGAGAGTAGTGAAAGATAATCCTGATAGTGGCAATAAAGTAGTAACGCGGTGGCGCTGCCGGCGAGTCCGGAGCGCACCATGTCAACTTCAAATTACAGGGTGCAGGAGCCGTGTGTCCTGCGCTCGCTTCTCCCAATTTTCACTTCTTGCATTCAAAGCTTTGTGGGCTGCGGGCAGGCTTTCAGCTTAACATAAACTCTTTATTCCTCCGATAGACCGAATGGGATAACAACAGTTGCACACGTTCGCTTAACGTTTCAATCTCTTCACAGACTATCCATATAAACACTTTTATTCAATCAGCTGCATTTTCTTTTCAAAAGATCTGATTCCAAACGTGGTTTTCACTTGAAAAGTCTTCAAATACTCGTAATGATGTAGTTAAGTCGAACTGCATACCTCTGAAGTTGAAGTTTAGAAAATTTCTGCGGAGTGCGACTATTTTTTATTGCAAAGTGTATCCGCTTTGCAATAAAAAATAGTCGCAAAAATCAAAGTAAGTAATCCAGTGTGTGATTTAGATCGTTAGGGTATTGTAGCTTTATGCTTGAAAGAAACTCGTTTCAATACGCTAAAACAACACAAAAGCCACCCCAAGTCTTCGGGGTTGCAGGAATGTTCTAACGAGATACCGTGGCCCCGTAACTTAAGGGCAGCTGAAGGAACAGGGTGGGTTTTTAGTCAGTAGAAGTCTGACACTCCCTTCCGCCACTCCACTCAGAGCGGGAGAAGTCATTCGATAATTTTCCCACCCAGAGAAAAAAAAAGTCTTCTTTCTAAGAAGTAAAAGTCTCTTTTTAAGAAGTAAAAGATAAACCGATTAAAAGTGTTCGTTAACGCTACCTACGTATATAACACACAGTCAGTTCGTGATAACACCGCGTCGGTATGTGCGAAATTTGTAATCTCACAAAAATACATGGAAACCGACGCGTGCATTCCGCTAATGAAAGGCTCCCTTGCATTATTTCGCGAGCTAACAAACGTAGAAAATAATTTACGTTAAAAGATCGTCTACATTTACATAATTATGTAGGCTAGCATAAACTTTATACACGATAAAGCCGAATTTATGTACACTTGAAACGAGCGCGTGGATTTATAGAAAAAACCGGGAATATAATATTATTTAAATATTTAGACCTATTTATACTCTCCACGACACATACACAATGTACTAGTCCCAGTAATGTTTCTTTGAATTAATTTCTTGCTTATTAATTGAATTGCAAAAGACCTAGTAGATAAATGCACCTAATTATTGAAATTAATTTAACGGAATAATTTCTAGAGTAACTGTTTCTAGAGCACATAAAAGCTAATACGTATATTTTTCAGAGCTCATTTTCTCGTACGCATTTTAATTCTTTTAGCGCTTTACGTGAATTAAAGTTACGATGAACAATATAATTTTACGATCACTAAAGAAAATTCCCTTAAAAACGGAGTTTTACATTATAACTAGAAAGAAACTGAAGAATCAAACAAAATATTCGAGTGGCATTAAATAAAAGCAATCGTTTCGCCTTGGAGCTCGCAAAGGGCTTCGTCTGAGATCCTGCATGAAGTCGAGCCCGGTCTATCCCGGCACGTTCCGTCAATAATTTTCTTGAAACATCACAGATCTCACTCGAGAACAAATCGAGGTGCAGTAAACATCGAATAAAGCGACTTGTCTATAAAATATCATTTCTAGCTCTTTTGTTTTTCCATTGGATCCAGTTCCACAAGTGGGCAATAATTGAAAACGAAACTGTTTCGCGCGGGGCGGGTTCGTGAGACACAGCATAAAGGCGCTCAGAATAGATTGAACGTATAAAATTTTCAGTCGAAATTCGCACGAACCGCCGCCGCGGGAGGTGCTCTGTATCTTTTTACTTTGTAACCTTACTTTTTATTCCATTAGCGCGCGTGTGAGGCCCCTCTAGCCAAATATCTTGGAATAATAAAAGCTGTTTAGTAATGATAATGCGGAACGCAGCTCTCGCTACACTAGCCTAACTGAATTAAACTTGTGCGATATGAATTTCGTGTTTATGCTTATTGCCAAGGCGAGTTTGTTTTTCATCTAAACAATTATTAGAACTAAAATTGAATTAGAGGTACAATAGCACTTTAATATCTTGAATTATAAGTGCCTAGTCAGAATAAAGTTTAACAATGGATGTCTGATGTAAAAAAGTTAGTTACATTTAAGTCTGGAAAAGCCAGGAGGGTTTCAAATAATGATTCTCTTGGAGCTTTCTCTTTGCTTTATATGCGCATTGTACAATGCTATTGCTCTAACACAAAACTTTTTATTTCCATTTATAGCGAGTCAATCGTCCGCGAACATTTTTCAGGCAAACTTTAACAGTGGAGGCAATCGCTCCTGAAATTCGAAAATGAAATCGTTCCGAGCGTCGCCAAGATTTATCGATGGATGTTCGAATTTACTTTGAAACTTTCGGGGCATAAAACTTATGACACGTAATCGTATATTCCAGTCGAGATATCTGGGAAAGGGAATCTTCTAGAAAATTAATCTTGTTTCATATATTGTTTACTCTGTTCGAGAAATGCGTATCGTCATCTCAATTCGAGATAACTTCAATATTGAGGTAAATGTACGGTGTGATATGAGAAATTACAACATTCATGTGAAATAATACGATTACTTGGTATAAAAGGATCTAAAATATATATAAAAAGAGACCATAGACATTAACGAAATTATTTTTTGTATATCGTAACATATGCTGAGTTGAGAACCTTTTTCACCTCGCACCTGTCAGTTATTATTGTTGCTTTATAATTTAATTTATTTTGCCGTTTATTTTGTGCTATCTATATTTCTACTTATCTACATTTTCTGAATTTATCTCAGAGTAAACGACCAAAACTGTTAGATCTAAAATTAATATTTTTGACATATATAAAAAATCTAAAGAACTATTTTATTTATTGTGGTGCCCGTGTGCTCACAGCCTTTTTAAAGAAACATCGAAAAGGCTGGTTGACGCTTCCCGTATCCCAAAGGCTGGCTATTTCTATTCTCTGGCCAACGGCTTAGCATTGCCATATAACGTGGCAATATCATCAGTCTCTTGAGTACGTTACCAACCAACAGCGTTGAGCATGATTTTTTTGGTGTTTTATTCTAGATTGTGTATATGTGTGGCTTCCCGTACAGAGAGAGGTCTATTGGCAACTCCACTTTTTTTGTGTACACATGGTAAATATCCCGTTCTGTAAGTTCTAATGATACTGTTAATGACCACGTTAGCTTAAAAAGTAATGTCGTGGAGTGCCCATGTAGGCTTATAAGAAGTAAAATATGTTTGATTTGATTGTAGTTTATATATTTTAGTCAAAATAGTTAATAATTATTTAGTTTGTAACAAACCTTCATACTTAAGATTCATTAATAGTAGAAGTCATCAACTATGTACATTATAAAAGTTCCGCCTACCACTACTAGATGGCGCTGTGCATTTACGTTACAGGTATTTAGTGACAATCAGTGTTGCCAGGGCCTTTTAGTCGTAAGTTACGTTTCGTTTCCTGAAATATTACATTTTTATTGCAAAAGTTACATTATTGTTATTTTTTTATTTTTATTTTATTTACGTGTTTTTGAGGTCGGAGGCAAATATTCAAATAATTGATGTCAGGAAAATGGCGGAATATAAAGCAATCTATGATGTCTAATGGTGTATTTAATCATAGGATAAAACACTAGTTTTATTTGTTCGCAGCGCCATCTTCACTGTTGTTGCTATCTAGTCTAGCACCTTTATTCAATTAGTTTGAACCAAAACTACGACGTAGGTAGCTCATGATCTGTTATGTTTACTCCGAACCAACTACAAATATTCGATCATTGAGGTATTACTACTACGCTAGAGTTATATAGTTCAATGTATTCGATACGAATAGAATCTTGTTAACGTATGTACATGTTCTACCAAGTATTCGTAAGAGGGCTCTGTTAATAAAGGGCAAGAACCATGCAAGAACGCCTCAATGCAAAAAAAAAAAACAATAAATACCTAACATTATCCACGATGATTAGTCATCTCTCTGTATTGTGTATTAAATTGAGTACTGCTATCTTTCTTACGGGCCTTCATTAATTTTTATTCTTTTCTTTTATTATTTCTAATTGGAGACAAAAAAACATTAAATTCGCCTACCTGGCATCAGATTTTTTTATTTAAATATTATTATGTACTCGTAGAGGTTGAAATCACAGTAATCAAAATCGTTGATTTGTTTCCGCACTATAAATGTAGGTATTTTTCTGCAATAAAATAATATTATGGTTAAGATATTTTTATTTTTCAACCGACGACAATAAGAGGAGGATATCAATTCGACGCGTATATTTTTTTTTCTTTTTTTTTTTAATGTATGATCATCGATTACTCGAAGACGTCTGAACCGATTTGGAAAATTCTTTTTTTGATTGAAAGGGTATACTTTGAAATTGGTCCCATTTTTATAAACGTCAGGATCTGATGATGGGATCCTGGAGAAATCGAGGGAACTCTTCAAATATTATAGGCACACCTATGACGTTTTGGGTATTTATTATAGTAACTTGTGTAGTTGCTCTCAAAAAGTACCATTTGAGGAAGTGGAACTGATGATGAAGACCACAGATGGCCGCCGAAACTACTCAATAATAAGTATTGAGTGGATTGCGATTCGATTACTTGAATATGGATGTTAAGCACTTTATCCTCGTCACAATGCATATGGTGATGTAGAGCTGATGGTGAAGTACCAGGAGAACTCCTCAACAATTAACGGCCCAGCATTGGGAAAAGCAATATTTTGTAAAAGGTTATAAGTAGTTGACATTTAGGCTCTTGTAACTAGGTAAATTAAAAATAGACCATCTAAAAAGAGTGAAATAAAAACTTTCTACCAAAAAATTAAACCGACTCCCAAAAAACACTGCAAAGTGAAATATAACTTTAATTTCGGAAGTCGGTGCCAGAAACGAAAATACAAAACTAAAGACACCGACTACCGAAATTAAAGTTATTTTTCACTATGCAGTGTTTTTTGGGAGTCGGTTTAATTTTTTGGTAAAAAGTTTTTTATTAGTTTAAGTAGCAAACTTTGACATGCAGTTTACCAACAAAATAAAATGTTAGTAGCAAAGCAAATTAATGCGAAAAACAGCGTTTCACAAACCTTTAGGTTAACAGAAATAATTTTGACTGTTAAGCTGTTAATATAACTTAATATTACTTGTAAGAAGTGATTTAGGAGGTTCGTAATCAATTGCACTTTTAATATTTTGCTTAATTGTCATTAGAGCCAGCTATTGTGTCTGTATTTTAAACCTGTTCCGATGGTCAGTTTTAATAAGTTTCAGCTGGCTGAAAACTCTTTCCACACAAACGTTAGAGAAGGAAGAACAAGAAGGGCGAATGCTTTTCTCAGAGTTGGAAACATGGGCTCCTGCCTGACATTCTTTTGAACACAGCTTTTCAATAATCTTCTGCATTTAAATTAACGGCGGGAACTTGCGAAGTAGGAAACGTGCGCGCACACGCTCAAGCAAAATCAAGTGTTAAAGTTACCGAAATACGTTTCATTTAGTCATGGTGCTTTCCATTCAGAGCCATCTCTGAGCATGATATGGAGTGAAAATAGTGAAATACTTTTTAGATGCGCCAGTTTTAGGAGTGTTCAATTTGGATAC
The DNA here is from genome assembly GCA_943138885.2 of Tholera decimalis. NCBI lineage: Eukaryota > Metazoa > Arthropoda > Insecta > Lepidoptera > Noctuidae > Tholera > Tholera decimalis. The sequence goes on along the minus strand of OW964556.2, from coordinate 32,082,757 downwards.
GTTGAATTGAAAAGCGTTCGTCAACTGTTTGCAATAAAAATCTAGTATTACAAATCTCGTCGTCCTCAAAAGTTACGAAAATTGCATTTAATATAAAAATTACTTACATGTTACGCGAGGGGGTCAAAAGTTACGAAAAATGTAAGAAATGTAACCTTCTGGCAACGTTGGTGACAATAACGTTATTGATAACGGTTACTGAATAACGGTATCACAACTGCAGTTAATTTAGATTTTTGTTGTATCGCTATAGAGTCTGGCTAACGAAAGCGTGACCTGAGAAAGCGCAGCAAATTCAAAAAATCTTTATGTGGTATTACTGACTATAGTAGGAGAAAAATGTTTTGATACTTGGAAATTTTATGTATTTACGACAATCAATTTATATAATAGTTATTTACGAACTAATTGCTAATTTAGGGACAACACATACTGTTTTTAAAGACTCCGTTTGGTGTCTCGGAGCCTTGACTGTCATGGATTGATTAAAAAAACGAATGTGTAGATTTATTTATTAGTATATATATCGGCGCAAATACAATAATTTGTCTATTAAAATAATTGAAATGATTAAAGTTTAATAATTTGATTGTTTTACAAACTATTAATTGATTTTTAAGATGTAAAATTAACGTTTAACATGTTTCAACTTAAAGCATTGTAATTTCAGTAGTTTAATATTTAACTACAAAATATGGGTACATGTGTGACAATCCCTCTATATAAGACCGCACTGTGAGCGCCAGATTCAGATTCAGATTCATTCTTGTTCGAGCCACTGGACAGTGCGGACCTCTCTGTAAAGTCGTTACGCTGTCAGTTGAATAAATGAGTCTCCGGTAATATTAACAAGTGCTTTTATTTGAAAATCAAACATGAGTGATAACCAAGACAACATTCGTGAAGCCGGCTGAACTGACGTCACACTTTTGGAAAAACACATACGACGCTGTCTCTCCGTCATATACGTAATATTAACCTACTTAACATGTAAGTAGTTTCTTTCAATCTTCTGCAGCTATTCAACCAAATGAGGTTTTTATCAGTGTTTTATTTTGTTTTAGGGGCACCACTCGTTTTGTTAGATCTTGCCATGGCATTTTTTATTTTTATAATTTTTGTGTACCTATGTTTCATCTAAATAGATGATTCGTTTTCCTTCCATTCGTTTAGCAGCAATTTCTTGGTAAAGATGCCTCCAAGCAGCAATATCAAAACGTTCGACAAGAACCGTTCGTTCATTTTTATTTTTCTTGAACTCATACCCATTAGCAATTAATATTTCACACAGAGTTTCTCTACATCCACTAAAGCCAATGCTAGAATGTATTTTTTCTAGCAATGTTCGCAATGTTGGGACCTCCTTTCTCACAATATAAAATTCATTGATTTTATTTCTTGTTGAATCAATATCAAAACTGTCTAAATCCAACACTGAGCTTTTGTGTGGGCGTTTTTTTTTTTCCTGGAGTGCTCCACATCCATTCATTCACAGATCCTTACTTTTGTTTAGTGTTGTGACACCAACTTCTGCAAAACGAAGTATAAAATGCATATTAAAAAATTAAGGTACCCAAACAATTTGATAATGTCAAATAACACAACTCATCAACAAAACATGCTTATCCGTAACATACGTACCAGTTAATGAAGATATTTCTTCTAAGAACTTAGTCTGAGTTTCTATTAAAGATTTTTCTCCAAATTTTTTAACGTTTCAACAAGTCGCAGATTCTTTGAATATCTCCAATATTATCTATAAAGATAAGAAAAAGTATCATAATATCGTAAATAGGTATATCTCATAATCAGCTACCAAGGATCAACATTAAAAGTCGTACTAACCTAAAAAATCCGAGATCGCAAGTAAACATTGTTGTTTTTCTTGAAAAACAATTTCTTTCTCTTCTTGTTTTTGTTTAAACTTACTGATCATAGTATGTAGCAGCTTTCGCACGTTACTTTTTATTGTTTTACCCATATTAAAGCGATTATTGTTGAATATTAATTGTGTTTACAAATTACTGACAATTGTAATCATAGATTTTGACAGCTTAATAATGTTGCCATATTAAACTTTTAAGAAAACTCCAGGTCACGCTTTCGTTAGCCAGACTCTAGTTACTACAACAACTGGATAGCTAAACTAACTACAGACTACAGTACTCCTTGTTATATCCGTATAACAAGGAGTGGAGTAAAGGGATTTTAACGATACTGGTAATTTCCCTTCATAGCTTTCTTCTAGGCTTAGGACTAGCACATTTTTTTTTTATGAAAAATATAAAAAAATATAAAAAAGCGCATTTAAAAATCATTATATTATTTACATTGATTGATTAAATTAACATGGCTCGCTAACTCACCTTCACCTAATAATCACTATCATAATACACTATGTACACAATGGTCAATCCTACTATCCATACTTCCATACTTAATATTATAAATGCGAAAGTAACTCTGTCTGTCTGTCTGTCCGTCTGTTACCTTTTCACGCCAAAACCGCTGAACCGATTTACTTACATGAAATTTAGCATGGGAATAGTTTAGAACCCTGGGAAGGACATAGGATAGTTTTCATCCCGATATGAGGTTCCCGTGGGATAGTTTTCGAATTGTATCTTTGTTGCTCTTTCACGCAAAAACTACTGAACAGCTCGCAATTAAATTTGGTAGAAAGACAGTTAACATCCTGGAAAAACAGATAAGCTACTTTTTATCCCTGAATTCCTACGGGATTAGGATTTACGCCGGAAAAATCTCCCACGCGAACGAAGTCGCGGGCAAAAGCTATCCATACTTAAATACATACACTATACACTATCCATACTAATATTATAAATGCGAAAGTAACTCTGTCTGTCTGTCTGTTACCTTTTCACGCCTAAACCGCTGAACCGATTTACATGAAATTTGGCATGGGAATAGCTTAGGACCCTGGGAAGGAAGTAGGATAGTTTTTATCCTGGAAATCATCCCTAGAGGATGTAAAAAGAGTGTTGGAAAAAGAGAAGATAAAGCGCCAGCCTCAAACTGAAACTGAAGCTGGAGCTGGAAACTGAAGCTGAAACTGAAGCTGAAACTGAAACTGAAGCTGAAGCTGGAAACTGAAGCTGAAGCTGAAACTGAATCTGAAACTGAAACTGAAGCTGAAACTGAAGCTGAAAAGTTATTTTGCGTAGATACTACGGACCCCTTCATGGGCGAGTCTGGCTAGCACTTCGCCAATTTTTTATATTTATGTTCAAAAGGTCATAATCTTTTCAACCGACGACAAAAAAGGAGGAGGTTATCAATTCGACGCGTATATATATATTTTTTTTTTAAATGTTTGATCACCGAGTACTCGAAGACGGCTGAACCGATTTGGAAAATTCTTTTTTTGTTTGATAGGGTATACTTCGAAATTGGTACCATTTGTAACCAAGTCAGGATCTGATGATGGGATCCTGGAGAAATTGAGGGAACTCTTCAAATATTATAGGCACACCTATAGCGTTTTGGGTATTTCTTATTGTAACTTGTGCAGTTGCTCTCAAAAAGTACCGTTTGGGGAAGTGGAACTGACGATGAAGACCACAGATGGCCGCCGAAACTTCTCAATAATAAGTATTTCGTAGATTGCGATTCGATTACTTGAATATGGATATTAAGTACTTTATGCCCGTCATAATGCATATAGTGATGTATAGCTGATGGTGAAGTACCAGGAGAACTCCTCAAAAATTAACGGCCCAGCATTGGGAAAAGCAATATTTTGTAAAATGTTATAAGTAGTTGACATTTAGGCTCTTGTAACTAGGTAAATTAAAAAACAACCAACTAAAAAGAGTGAAATAAAAACTTTTTACCAAAAAATTAAACCGACTCCCAAAAAACACTGCAAAGTGAAAAATAACTTTAGATTACACGAACAAAGTACTTAATTTATATAACATCTACAACGTGTAATTTAAAGGGTATATACATACCAAGTGCATTATTGCACGGCTTCTTTGGATGATAATAAACGATATGGCAAGGGTTTTCTAATCCTATGTGTACATGTGTGGAACTTATTAGAAATTTCAATACAGAAGAATGAAGAGAATTATCGTTTTATTGGCAAGTGACGTGGAAAGTGATGACCCTCATAGTGATGTGACACGTTTGTTATTATTGGTATTCAAGAAACATACGAAATCAACAATTTGGGGTCAATTCTGTGAGTCACTTATTTTGAGCTGAAACTTTGCATAGAGACTCCATACCAGATGTTGCCTTCAGTCCTTTTGGATAGATATGGGGTTTCCGTTACAGGTTGTGTATGTATTTGATATGTATAATCTGTGTATATGTTTTGTCGGAGATACTAAATAAATAAATAAATAATATGATGAGGTTGGTAAAGTTGGAATTGTTATTTTTTTTTGCGACAGTTTACCTAGACTGATATTAATAGGCTGTTTTAACTTTGATAACAGGTATCTAATTTTTTTGTGATGTCGTACCCTTTAGAGTTTCTCAACTCTTTGGAATAGACAGGATGTCCCAGTCCTATTGATGCAGGCTCTGTAATGGCACGCGACTACAAATACGTACCTTGGACGCAATGTTGTGCAACCAATAATTATGTCATTCCCATAATCCCGACCGATTTGCCATCCCAGTTTAAAATACTCCAATTTCCCCAAAACAAAGCTCAAGGACAGACACTGAAAGTCGCGGGTGTACATTTAGAAAAACACTGTTTTTCCCGTGGGCAACTGTACGTGGCGTGCTCACGAGTATCAAGCCCACAAAATTTACACGTTTTAGCCAAGGAAGGGAAAACCAGACACGCAGTTTACAAAAATGTATTGTAAACTACGTTTTGGTTTTAAAAAGGTAAATTTTAAATACTAACTGTCTGTTTTTGGGTCTGGTTTTTTTAAAACTTATATGTGTTTTTGCCCACCCAAAAAGGTGTACCGATTGGCAAAAAGAATTATTGACAAAGTGTAATATAACGCGGGCGAAGCCGCGGGCAAAAGCTAGAGTTATTATAAATGCGAAAGTTTGTGAGGATGTATGTTTGTTGCTTTTTAACGTAAATACTATAGAACGGATTTCAAAGAAAATTGGTAAGTAGATAGTTGAGATACTGGAATAATACATAGACTACTTTTTTATCTCGGCATTCCCACGGAATCGGGATTTATGCGGGAAAAACCTCCCACGTGAACGAAGTCGCGGGCAGAAGCTAGTATCATCATATTATTACAGTGTTAACTCTATATAACTACACTCAAGGGACTTCGCATGTTTTGATATTATAGGAAAAAAACTATGTTAGAAAATGAAAAAAGAAATATTTCAGACTAGTGTTAGAAATAACAAATCTTATTTGAACGCTATTGCGTATAGTGTGTTTTCTGACGTCTTTTGCTGCACCAGTAATTTTGTTGTATTTTTTTAATTTGAGAGCAACTAAGAACATGGCAACATAATTATAGATAATCCATGAATCCTACTAATAACCGTCTACACGTGCAATTTGTAAATAAAAGAACAGATGTCGTAGAAATTTCAGTATTTATGATGCTGACCGTTAAGTTTATTACGGACTAGAATAATAAAGTAAAAAAAGAACATATACAGCTCCGCAGTTTTTACTAATTTCGGAAACTTAAAAAGTACTTTTTATTATTTAATTGCTGTCGTTATTGAGACTGGGTGTAATGATTATAGAGTATACCATTGTATGAAAGACAAGCTAAGCTTTAGTTGAGTACCCCCTAAAGCTTAGCTTGTCTTTCATACAATGGTATACTCTATAATCATTACACCCAGTCTCAATAACGACAGCAATTAAATAATAAAAAGTACTTTTTAAGTTTCCGAAATTAGTAAAAACTGCGGAGCTGTATATGTTCTTTTTTTACTTTATTATTCTAGTCCGTAATAAACTTAACGGTCAGCATCATAAATACTGAAATTTCTACGACATCTGTTCTTTTATTTACAAATTGCACGTGTAGACGGTTATTAGTAGGATTCATGGATTATCTATAATTATGTTGCCATGTTCTTAGTTGCTCTCAAATTAAAAAGAGTGAAATAAAAACTTTCTACCAAAAAATTAAACCGACTCCCAAAAAACACTGCAAAGTGAAATATAACTTTAATTTCGGAAGTCGGTGCCAGAAACGAAAATACAAAACTAAAGACACCGACTACCGAAATTAAAGTTATTTTTCACTATGCAGTGTTTTTTGGGAGTCGGTTTAATTTTTTGGTAAAAAGTTTTTTATTAGTTTAAGTAGCAAACTTTGACATGCAGTTTACCAACAAAATAAAATGTTAGTAGCAAAGCAAATTAATGCGAAAAACAGCGTTTCACAAACCTTTAGGTTAACAGAAATAATTTTGACTGTTAAGCTGTTAATATAACTTAATATTACTTGTAAGAAGTGATTTAGGAGGTTCGTAATCAATTGCACTTTTAATATTTTGCTTAATTGTCATTAGAGCCAGCTATTGTGTCTGTATTTTAAACCTGTTCCGATGGTCAGTTTTAATAAGTTTCAGCTGGCTGAAAACTCTTTCCACACAAACGTTAGAGAAGGAAGAACAAGAAGGGCGAATGCTTTTCTCAGAGTTGGAAACATGGGCTCCTGCCTGACATTCTTTTGAACACAGCTTTTCAATAATCTTCTGCATTTAAATTAACGGCGGGAACTTGCGAAGTAGGAAACGTGCGCGCACACGCTCAAGCAAAATCAAGTGTTAAAGTTACCGAAATACGTTTCATTTAGTCATGGTGCTTTCCATTCAGAGCCATCTCTGAGCATGATATGGAGTGAAAATAGTGAAATACTTTTTAGATGCGCCAGTTTTAGGAGTGTTCAATTTGGATACGTTGAATTGAAAAGCGTTCGTCAACTGTTTGCAATAAAAATCTAGTATTACAAATCTCGTCGTCCTCAAAAGTTACGAAAATTGCATTTAATATAAAAATTACTTACATGTTACGCGAGGGGGTCAAAAGTTACGAAAAATGTAAGAAATGTAACCTTCTGGCAACGTTGGTGACAATAACGTTATTGATAACGGTTACTGAATAACGGTATCACAACTGCAGTTAATTTAGATTTTTGTTGTATCGCTATAGAGTCTGGCTAACGAAAGCGTGACCTGAGAAAGCGCAGCAAATTCAAAAAATCTTTATGTGGTATTACTGACTATAGTAGGAGAAAAATGTTTTGATACTTGGAAATTTTATGTATTTACGACAATCAATTTATATAATAGTTATTTACGAACTAATTGCTAATTTAGGGACAACACATACTGTTTTTAAAGACTCCGTTTGGTGTCTCGGAGCCTTGACTGTCATGGATTGATTAAAAAAACGAATGTGTAGATTTATTTATTAGTATATATATCGGCGCAAATACAATAATTTGTCTATTAAAATAATTGAAATGATTAAAGTTTAATAATTTGATTGTTTTACAAACTATTAATTGATTTTTAAGATGTAAAATTAACGTTTAACATGTTTCAACTTAAAGCATTGTAATTTCAGTAGTTTAATATTTAACTACAAAATGTGGGTACATGTGTGACAATCCCTCTATATAAGACCGCACTGTGAGCGCCAGATTCAGATTCAGATTCATTCTTGTTCGAGCCACTGGACAGTGCGGACCTCTCTGTAAAGTCGTTACGCTGTCAGTTGAATAAATGAGTCTCCGGTAATATTAACAAGTGCTTTTATTTGAAAATCAAACATGAGTGATAACCAAGACAACATTCGTGAAGCCGGCTGAACTGACGTCACACTTTTGGAAAAACACATACGACGCTGTCTCTCCGTCATATACGTAATATTAACCTACTTAACATGTAAGTAGTTTCTTTCAATCTTCTGCAGCTATTCAACCAAATGAGGTTTTTATCAGTGTTTTATTTTGTTTTAGGGGCACCACTCGTTTTGTTAGATCTTGCCATGGCATTTTTTATTTTTATAATTTTTGTGTACCTATGTTTCATCTAAATAGATGATTCGTTTTCCTTCCATTCGTTTAGCAGCAATTTCTTGGTAAAGATGCCTCCAAGCAGCAATATCAAAACGTTCGACAAGAACCGTTCGTTCATTTTTATTTTTCTTCCCCCATTCCCATTCCCATTATTATTCCCATCCCATTCCCATTATTATTTAATTATTATTATTCATTTTCCCATTAGCAATTAATATTTCACACAGAGTTTCTCTACATCCACTAAAGCCAATGCTAGAATGTAATTTTTCTAGCAATGTTCGCAATGTTGGGACCTCCTTTCTCACAATATAAAATTCATTGATTTTATTTCTTGTTGAATCAATATCAAAACTGTCTAAATCCAACACTGAGCTTTTGTGTGGGCGTTTTTTTTTTCCTGGAGTGCTCCACATCCATTCATTCACAGATCCTTACTTTTGTTTAGTGTTGTGACACCAACTTCTGCAAAACGAAGTATAAAATGCATATTAAAAAATTAAGGTACCCAAACAATTTGATAATGTCAAATAACACAACTCATCAACAAAACATGCTTATCCGTAACATACGTACCAGTTAATGAAGATATTTCTTCTAAGAACTTAGTCTGAGTTTCTATTAAAGATTTTTCTCCAAATTTTTTAACGTTTCAACAAGTCGCAGATTCTTTGAATATCTCCAATATTATCTATAAAGATAAGAAAAAGTATCATAATATCGTAAATAGGTATATCTCATAATCAGCTACCAAGGATCAACATTAAAAGTCGTACTAACCTAAAAAATCCGAGATCGCAAGTAAACATTGTTGTTTTTCTTGAAAAACAATTTCTTTCTCTTCTTGTTTTTGTTTAAACTTACTGATCATAGTATGTAGCAGCTTTCGCACGTTACTTTTTATTGTTTTACCCATATTAAAGCGATTATTGTTGAATATTAATTGTGTTTACAAATTACTGACAATTGTAATCATAGATTTTGACAGCTTAATAATGTTGCCATATTAAACTTTTAAGAAAACTCCAGGTCACGCTTTCGTTAGCCAGACTCTAGTTACTACAACAACTGGATAGCTAAACTAACTACAGACTACAGTACTCCTTGTTATATCCATATAACAAGGAGTGGAGTAAAGGGATTTTAACGATACTGGTAATTTCCCTTCATAGCTTTCTTCTAGGCTTAGGACTAGCACATTTTTTTTTTATGAAAAATATAAAAAAATATAAAAAAGCGCATTTAAAAATCATTATATTATTTACATTGATTGATTAAATTAACATGGCTCGCTAACTCACCTTCACCTAATAATCACTATCATAATACACTATGTACACAATGGTCAATCCTACTATCCATACTTCCATACTTAATATTATAAATGCGAAAGTAACTCTGTCTGTCTGTCTGTCCGTCTGTTACCTTTTCACGCCAAAACCGCTGAACCGATTTACTTACATGAAATTTAGCATGGGAATAGTTTAGAACCCTGGGAAGGACATAGGATAGTTTTTATCCCGATATGAGGTTCCCGTGGGATAGTTTTCGAATTGTATCTTTGTTGCTCTTTCACGCAAAAACTACTGAACAGCTCGCAATTAAATTTGGTAGAAAGACAGTTAACATCCTGGAAAAACAGATAAGCTACTTTTTATCCCTGAATTCCTACGGGATTAGGATTTACGCCGGAAAAATCTCCCACGCGAACGAAGTCGCGGGCAAAAGCTATCCATACTTAAATACATACACTATACACTATCCATACTAATATTATAAATGCGAAAGTAACTCTGTCTGTCTGTCTGTTACCTTTTCACGCCTAAACCGCTGAACCGATTTACATGAAATTTGGCATGGGAATAGCTTAGGACCCTGGGAAGGAAGTAGGATAGTTTTTATCCTGGAAATCATCCCTAGAGGATGTAAAAAGAGTGTTGGAAAAAGAGAAGATAAAGCGCCAGCCTCAAACTGAAACTGAAGCTGGAGCTGGAAACTGAAGCTGAAACTGAAGCTGAAACTGAAACTGAAGCTGAAGCTGGAAACTGAAGCTGAAGCTGAAACTGAATCTGAAACTGAAGCTGAAACTGAAGCTGAAAAGTTATTTTGCGTAGATACTACGGACCCCTTCATGGGCGAGTCTGGCTAGCACTTCGCCAATTTTTTATATTTATGTTCAAAAGGTCATAATCTTTTCAACCGACGACAAAAAAGGAGGAGGTTATCAATTCGACGCGTATATATATATTTTTTTTTTAAATGTTTGATCACCGAGTACTCGAAGACGGCTGAACCGATTTGGAAAATTCTTTTTTTGTTTGATAGGGTATACTTCGAAATTGGTACCATTTGTAACCAAGTCAGGATCTGATGATGGGATCCTGGAGAAATTGAGGGAACTCTTCAAATATTATAGGCACACCTATAGCGTTTTGGGTATTTCTTATTGTAACTTGTGCAGTTGCTCTCAAAAAGTACCGTTTGGGGAAGTGGAACTGACGATGAAGACCACAGATGGCCGCCGAAACTTCTCAATAATAAGTATTTCGTAGATTGCGATTCGATTACTTGAATATGGATATTAAGTACTTTATGCCCGTCATAATGCATATAGTGATGTATAGCTGATGGTGAAGTACCAGGAGAACTCCTCAAAAATTAACGGCCCAGCATTGGGAAAAGCAATATTTTGTAAAATGTTATAAGTAGTTGACATTTAGGCTCTTGTAACTAGGTAAATTAAAAAACAACCAACTAAAAAGAGTGAAATAAAAACTTTTTACCAAAAAATTAAACCGACTCCCAAAAAACACTGCAAAGTGAAAAATAACTTTAGATTACACGAACAAAGTACTTAATTTATATAACATCTACAACGTGTAATTTAAAGGGTATATACATACCAAGTGCATTAGTGCACGGCTTCTTTGGATGATAATAAACGATATGGCAAGGGTTTTCTAATCCTATGTGTACATGTGTGGAACTTATTAGAAATTTCAATACAGAAGAATGAAGAGAATTATCGTTTTATTGGCAAGTGACGTGGAAAGTGATGACCCTCATAGTGATGTGACACGTTTGTTATTATTGGTATTCAAGAAACATACGAAATCAACAATTTGGGGTCAATTCTGTGAGTCACTTATTTTGAGCTGAAACTTTGCATAGAGACTCCATACCAGATGTTGCCTTCAGTCCTTTTGGATAGATATGGGGTTTCCGTTACAGGTTGTGTATGTATTTGATATGTATAATCTGTGTATATGTTTTGTCGGAGATACTAAATAAATAAATAAATAATATGATGAGGTTGGTAAAGTTGGAATTGTTATTTTTTTTTGCGACAGTTTACCTAGACTGATATTAATAGGCTGTTTTAACTTTGATAACAGGTATCTAATTTTTTTGTGATGTCGTACCCTTTAGAGTTTCTCAACTCTTTGGAATAGACAGGATGTCCCAGTCCTATTGATGCAGGCTCTGTAATGGCACGCGACTACAAATACGTACCTTGGACGCAATGTTGTGCAACCAATAATTATGTCATTCCCATAATCCCGACCGATTTGCCATCCCAGTTTAAAAGACTCCAATTTCCCCAAAACAAAGCTCAAGGACAGACACTGAAAGTCGCGGGTGTACATTTAGAAAAACACTGTTTTTCCCGTGGGCAACTGTATGTGGCGTGCTCACGAGTATCAAGCCCACAAAATTTACACGTTTTAGCCAAGGAAGGGAAAACCAGACACGCAGTTTACAAAAATGTATTGTAAACTACGTTTTGGTTTTAAAAAGGTAAATTTTAAATACTAACTGTCTGTTTTTGGGTCTGGTTTTTTTAAAACTTATATGTGTTTTTGCCCACCCAAAAAGGTGTACCGATTGGCAAAAAGAATTATTGACAAAGTGTAATATAACGCGGGCGAAGCCGCGGGCAAAAGCTAGTGTTATTATAAATGCGAAAGTTTGTGAGGATGTATGTTTGTTGCTTTTTAACGTAAATACTATAGAACGGATTTCAAAGAAAATTGGTAAGTAGATAGTTGAGATACTGGAATAATACATAGACTACTTTTTTATCTCGGCATTCCCACGGAATCGGGATTTATGCGGGAAAAACCTCCCACGTGAACGAAGTCGCGGGCAGAAGCTAGTATCATCATATTATTACAGTGTTAACTCTATATAACTACACTCAAGGGACTTCGCATGTTTTGATATTATAGGAAAAAAACTATGTTAGAAAATGAAAAAAGAAATATTTCAGACTAGTGTTAGAAATAACAAATCTTATTTGAACGCTATTGCGTATAGTGTGTTTTCTGACGTCTTTTGCTGCACCAGTAATTTTGTTGTATTTTTTTAATTTGAGAGCAACTAAGAACATGGCAACATAATTATAGATAATCCATGAATCCTACTAATAACCGTCTACACGTGCAATTTGTAAATAAAAGAACAGATGTCGTAGAAATTTCAGTATTTATGATGCTGACCGTTAAGTTTATTACGGACTAGAATAATAAAGTAAAAAAAGAACATATACAGCTCCGCAGTTTTTACTAATTTCGGAAACTTAAAAAGTACTTTTTATTATTTAATTGCTGTCGTTATTGAGACTGGGTGTAATGATTATAGAGTATACCATTGTATGAAAGACAAGCTAAGCTTTAGGGGGTTGAAGGACACTCAATTTATCGAGTGTCAATTATTCATTTTTACAAGTCAGTTTATTTCTACACAAACATACCTAGCACTAAAAGCTATTATTAAACTGTGTTTGCATTGTCTATTTACACACTAAAATATAGTGAAATTATAAAAAATTAAGATTAAAATCAGTTACTACATTGTACAGCTATATTTACAAGTGGTGTACATAGTGCTAGCCCGGGCTCCATACATTTCTAGAACATCTCTTTTAATACACAACTACGATTACGCACTTAACTTTTAAAAACTAAATAATTTGAATAGTCTCTTCTCAGAAAATACTAAATCGTCTCAAATCTCCAAAAACAGAAATCATAAAACAATTAACAAGTTCTTCAAATAACCATAACAAGACAAGAAAACCGACAACCGACATCGGTACAAGAATAATTCACTCAATTATTTGAAACCATAGATAAAATAATTTTTGATTTCTGTGTTTGAAACAGACACACACAGAAACATGTTGGCCACCTACGCGTAATTTTTTTATTTTATATGGGGAAAAAACGTCATTACATTAAACATAATAATAATAAGTAAGTTATAACAATGTAATCACAACAACATTTTCCACATATTAGCTAAGAGGTATATGATGTGATGAGGAGTCAAGCTAGTTATTACGTAGGTAGTATTCACATTCAAGTAAACTATTATATTTTTATAACTCTACAAACTTTCAAATTAGTCAGCAACTTCAAAATGACTAGTATCTAATATATTCAGTTCCTTAATAACTTTAGTTCTAAAAGTATTTCTATTTAGCAAAAATATCTGTGATAAACGACAAACACATCAAAACTGTTCATCATTAGACCAGCAATTGGTATATAATATACGACCATATTATTTCCTTAAGATATCCATGATAACCAATGCATGCCAATAAAATGATAATCGCATCTTCTCTTTCTTCCACCTAATTATCGGCTAAGTGAGAGAGGGCGGGCATGGTTGCCAGTTGCCGGTTGGTTATCATCGGTTTCGGTTTCTAATGTTTTCGTAGTTGCGCGTTTAGTTGTAGCTACTCGTACTCTGCAGATGCAGGTATTTGATAACCGTTGCGTGTTGAGACGATACCGATACCTAAAGTTATTGCTACGGCAACCGTTTTCAGTTACGGTTTGTTATAATTGACACATGTCTAAAATAAGCTAAAACCTAACTAGCAGCGAGGTGCGTCTGTGGATCTCATTCTACTTGGAAAGGTCTCATGTAGAGATGGTGTTTTCGTTAATTTTTGTCATCGATGCGCACCGATAATGAGTATACCGCATCCGATGCCGGCATCGTTTTTTCTGGTATCGATGCCAGTAAATTGTCGTGGATGCGATTTGATAAAATAACTGCCGTATCGGCTGATGTCTACGCATAACTATGCGTGCGTGTGCGTGCGTGGTACCTACTCGGTAACGGTGCCATAACGATAACTTTTGTTGTCTATTTTACTATAATTTTGTTAATAATCAGATACGATATTTAACGTTAGGTACGACTTCTACTACTAATATTATAAAGGCGAATGTTTGTGAGTGTGTGAGTGTATGTTTTTTATTTCTTCTCGCTCAAAGGGCTGGACCAATTTTTATGAAATTTGGTATGGAGGTAGCACACTGGACATACTTTTATTTCGAAAAAAAAAGTGTTCCCGCGGGATGAGCAAATAATTTTAATTGCCATATGTAGGTCGTTCGCCAGTATTCATAAATAGTGTATAAAATGAAACAAGTTAGTTACAATCAAATCAGTCTTTATTTTTGACAAAATATGAATAAACTTCTACTTACACACTGAAAACAATTAAACATTGCATGTTATGAAAGTTTTGGCAAAACTCATTTAATTTCGTAATAGATGGTATTGTAGTCACGTAGTGGGCATGTACTCTATCAAACTCATATTAATTTGGTGTCACTTCTAGTAATGATAATTCAGAGCACCGTTCGCGTATCACCGATCGCAACGAGGCGAGGGTGAGCGAGCGAGCGATATATCGAGTTTTCGGTTTGTGTTCCAGCGGCACCACGTCGCGTTATTTTGTTGCGGGAAATAATAATGGTTCCGAAAAACAAATTAATCTCCAGCGATTTGTGGCCGACTATTATTCTAATTAACCAGCGTTATAATGAATTACCGACAAAAAACCCAAAACATAAACGAAAAAAAATATCCAATTTAACAACAAATAAGAGCATGTTCAAATTACATTTTCTCCTAAAAAAAATGGATCTTCGAATAACAAAACTAAACTTCCGAATAGAATACTGAACCTTCGAAAAAATTACTAAGTTACCGACAACAGAGGTTTTGTCAAAATAATTATATTTTTACAACTTGCGTGAACTGTTTTTATTTCTATTATTGGTTATCAAATTTATTTTGTGATTTATTAAATGATAAAAACTTTTTACCAAAAAATTAAACCGACTCCCAAAAACACTGCAAAGTGAAAAATAACTTTAATTTCGGTAGTCGGTGTCTTTAGTTTTGTTTTTTCGTTTTTGGCACCGACTTCCGAAATTAAAGTTATTTTTCACTTTGCAGTGTTTTTGGGAGTCGGTTTAATTTTTTGGTAAAAAGTTTTTATTTCACTCTTTTTAGTTGGTTGATTTTTAATTTACCTAGTTACAAGAGCCTAAATGTCAACTACTTATAACATTTTATAAAATATTGCTTTTCCCAATGCTGGGCCGTTAATTTTTGAGGAGTTCTCCTGGTACTTCACCATCAGCTATACATCACCATATGCATTGTGACGAGCATAAAGTGCTTAATATCTATATTCAAGTAATCGAATCGTAATACACGAAATACTTATTATTGAGTAGTTTCGGCGGCCATCTGTGGTCTTCATCATCAGTTCCACTTCCCCAAATGGTACTTTTTGAGAGCAACTGCACAAGTTACTATAAGAAATACCCAAAACGCCATAGGTGTGCCTATAATATTTGAAGAGTTCCTTCGATTTCTCCAGGATTCCATCATCAGATCCTGACTTGGTGACAAATGGTTCCAATTTCGAAGTATACCCTATCAAACAAAAAAAGAATTTTCCAAATCGGTTCAGCCGTCTTCGAGTACTCGATGATCGTACATTAAAAAAAAATATATATATATATATACGCGTCGAATTGATAACCTCCTCCTTTTTTTGTCGTGTGTTGAAAATAGCTCAACTGTTCGGCCCGCGCGATCGGGTTCGGGTCGCGTTCGGCTGTTTTTGCGTGCGAGTTCGAAAGATCCGAGCGCAGTGCGCTTGCAACGACCGATCCTTGCGTGTTTTCAACCGACGACAAAAAAAGGAGGAGGTTATCAATTCGACGCGTATATTTTTTTTTTTTTTTTTTTAATTTATGGTCATCGATTACTCGAAGATGGCTGAACCGATTTGAAAAATTCTTTTTTTTTTGATAGGGTATACTTCGAAATTGGTACCATTTGTCACCAAATCAGGATCCAATGATGGAATCCTGGAGAAATCGAGGGAACTCTTCAAATATTATAGGCACACCTATGGCGTTTTGGGTATTTCTTATAGTAAATTGTACAATTGCTCTCAAAAAGTACCATTTGGGGAAGTGGAACTGATGATGAAGACCACAGATGGCCGCCGAAACTACTCAATAATAAGTATTTCGTGGATTGCGATTCGATTACTTAAATATGGATGTTAAGCACTTTATGCTCGTCACAATGCATATGGTGATGTATAGCTGATGGTGAAGTACCAGGAGAACTCCTCAAAAATTAACGGCCCAGCATTGGGAAAAGCAATATTTTGTAAAATGTTATAAGTAGTTGACATTTAGGCTCTTGTAACTAGGTAAATTAAAAATCAACCAACTAAAAAGAGTGAAATAAAAACTTTTTACCAAAAAATTAAACCGACTCCTAAAAAACACTGCAAAGTGAAAAATAACTTTAATTTCGGAAGTCGGTGCCAAAAACGAAAATACAAAACTAAAGACACCGACTACCGAAATTAAAGGTATTTTTCACTTTGCAGTGTTTTTTGGGAGTCGGTTTAATTTTTTGGTAAAAAGTTTTTATGTCAATTTATGTTACAAAATTAAATAGTTTTTGTTGCTATTGGTTTAATATTATCATTTCAACGAACTAATAAATCTACTAAGGAAACTACTAACTTACTATCTATTAAGGAAACTTAGTATTCTGATAATACCGTTCTGAGTCGGAGGAGGAAGAGGAGGGAGCTGGTTCATCAGTACCGGTGAAGAAGAATCGTCGTAATAAAAGTTGGGTGTTGATCAAGCTTGCCCGCAGTTTTATAAAAAATACGTTTGTAAACATCTTTTAGGGCTCGCTATTAAATTGAAGCTCGCGACTCCGCCCATGGAAGCGAAAGCACTACCTATAGGACAAAAAAGGAAACGGGGTCGTCCTACTAAATCCAGACCTGCTCTTATAATACAATGAAGATAATTAAGATACAGGCTACTGAGAACTAACTACCTGCCTCCCTATTTAGTTCATAAGTACAATTATGTATACCTAGCATTTTCTACTACCTATTAAAACTACATTTTCATAATAAACTGAGTTTTGTTTTATTTTTATCTTTGTTCTCGCTGACATTATAAAAACTAGAAAATTTGTCGAATAATAATACAGTATAATAGTCAAATATTCTAGGAAACCAAAGTCTACTTACTTAGTTTTAGATTAAAGCATGAATACGACTGTTCTAACTTTTTAACGCCTGAAATAGGTACCGATATCGAAGCATACCCGTGGTAAGTAAAATTCATGATATATGATGTAAGTAAAAGTTATTTTTACAAGTACATTTTTATGTTTTTTGTCAGTTTATGTATAACCACTCAGAATAATATTTTCAGTATAATGTTACAGTTAAAATGGCACCACAGTCTATGAAATATGAAAGGTAATTTATGAATTAATAGTAGGTAAGTAAAGATAAAAATTACAAAGCATAGTTTTCAGTAGAACGTAATTTATGCTGGTAGAAAAGTATTATAGCAATAAACAGTTATGTTTATTTTTCGAAGATTTCAGTATCTCATTCGGTCGTTTCGTCATTTTTATTTGGACAAAAGTAGTCAGAAAGTTAGTATTTTAGGCAGTAGATTTAATATTTTGAGTAAGGACAATTCTTCTTTTTTTGTCGGATCTTTTATTACTACCCTTTTGTTGCGCGGTAAAATAGTGTCTCGCTCGCACTCGCTGATGTTCGCATCGGGTGTTGCGGTCATCCGTTTTCGTTATAAATCGGCATCCGATGCCGTCATCGTGTACTGGCATCGATGCTCAAAAACGTTTCTACAAAAACGACCATATCTTGTCTCACGGGACTCCCCTGATAGTGGGTCTATAGTGAGATCCTTAGGGAATATATATTTTTGGATTAGAGGACCGCGTTTCCCCGCCTTCGTCAAAACTGACTTGGTCGTGTGGAATTGCGCCTATATTGTACTTCCCTATCTTACTGGCTTCAACTGTAAACTCTGCCACTGAAAATAAACACCTGAAAACTCAACGTGTTTCCATCCTACGTGTGACGTCAACGGCAACTACTCCTACAAGTTTACTAAATATGAATGTATGTAAAGTGGCTTTAATTTAAGTGAAATAATCCTGTATCAGTTTTGCTGCTCATTATACGTTTATTCTGTTGCGCTCGCGCTTGTATTTCAAACATCGTGTGGTTTTTTCCAACTATGTTGCGGTCGGTTTCCAGTCTAATCAGGCGCAGCTGAGTATTAATGTTTCACGTGGACGACTGCCTATCTGACCTCCACAATCCAGTAGCTGGCTAACAAAATACCCCTTGTCCAAACCAGTGTCAGCTTTACCGATAGTAGAAGTCATCAACTATGTACATTATAAAAGTTCCGCCTACCGCTACTAGATGGCGCTGTGCATTTTCGTCACGTTTCTGAAACTCGCTGTTAAGATTCTCCACCAGTTAATGACTCTCGAACTGAACAAGCTAAAACCCAACTAGCAGCTAGTAGTGATGTGCCAACTCGGAATAAACACAACTCGAGTTAATTCGAGTTGAAATCCGCGCAACTCGAGTTAAGTAAATCGAGTTAACTGGGTGAAATGAAACTGAGTAAATGATTTGTTTTCGTAACAATATTTAAAAAAATTGAACAGATTCAGCATAAATACGTTTATTCTATTGCGCTCGCGCTTGTATTTCAAACATCGTGTGGTTTTTCCAACTATGTTGTGGTCGGCTTCCAGTCTAACCGGCTGCAGCTGAGTATTAATGTTTCACGTGGACGACTGCCTATCTGACTTCCACAATCCAGTAGCTGGCTAACAAGATACCCCTTGGCCAAACCAGTGTCAGCTTTACCGATAGTCGATATAACAGCCGACCCCAACGGTATAACGTACTTTCCTAGGCATGGAGATATGACATCTCCAACTTCCAAATACCACGTCATTACTGAGAAATTATAGAGTAAAAACTTTTTACCAAAAAATTAAACCGACTTCCAAAAAACACTGCAAAGTGAAAAATAACCGACTTCCGAAATTAAACTTATTTTTCACTTTGCAGTGTTTTTTGGAACTCGGTTTAGTTTTTTGGCAAATAGTTTTTTTTTGATTTCACTCTTTTTAGTTGGTCGATTTATAATTTACCTAGTTACAAAATCCTAAATGTCAACTACTTATAACCTTTTACAAAACATTGCTTTTCCCAATGCTGGGCCGTTAATTGTTGAGGAGTTCTCCTGGTACTTCACCATCAGCTTCACCTCACCATATGCATTGTGACGAGCATATTGTGCTTAATAACCATATTCAAGTAATCGAAGTGGAACTCATGAAATACTTATTATTCCTACTTATACAGGGTTAAGTGTAAAACACTGAAAACCTCTCAGGACTATGTTACTAACATCATAATCAACAACTTTTGTTCTATGACTTTTAAGAATTCGTCATATTTTAGTTCACCAGATTTTCATACAAAAATAAAAATATACACTAGATCCCGCACTAGGATACCCTGTGTCGCAGGATCCAGTCTCTCTCGACATAAATGGTTTAGATCTAGGGATACATATGCAACGGAGGATATCAATTAATTAAGCTAACGTAGGTAACCATATAATATGAGGTGTGCATGATGTGAGGGTGAGTTGATGTGTTCAATAGTATGTGTTTTAGGATGTCATAATTAAAAGGATTTCTGTTTCCATGTAGTTGAGACTCAACAACCATTTCATTACGTGTGTCCTACAGCTAAACCTGGTCATGGAGGCAAAATTCAGTTGTCTATTAATTTCTCATATAAATATGGTCCTATATGGGAGAATGCACTATTGCCAAACTTAAGTTTGCATAGAGGTCTATTCCACTTTGGTTTTCTACGCGCTCGCGGATGAGTTACCATTGCAGCCACTGCAGTTTTATGGAACTTTAGTATCACTGACAAAATGTACAGCTGGCGCACCGTTAGAACTTTAGTTTTTTGGTAAAGCATATCTGTGAGATATCGGCGACCTAACTTAAAAGATACTTTTAAAATAGCTCTTTAAGCACATTGAGCAGCTAAAAGAAAACTTTTACCAGCATGACCCCAAGATATGATGCAGTAACTAAGTATAGTCTTACATAAGGCTTGGTAGGTCATCCTAATTGTATCTATTTCAGCTATCGATCGAAGTCTTTTAAATATGTACAGAAGCTTCCTTACACGTTCAGAAACAGTTATATTTGCTTAATCCATGACAAACGTTCGTCTATGCTAATTACCAGATATTTTATGCTATCCACTAGTTCAAAAGCGGGACAGTTACAGCTAACATCTAAAATGCGATTACAAAGGTGGAATCTGAGAGAAAGTTCTTTGGGAGCAGTTGTTCTATTGCTGACTGTAAAGTTGATTGTCTTACTTTTTTTAACGTTTAAAGTCATGTTGCAACCAATTAGCAACTTTCAACATTCCAGCCTGTGCAGCATTATAGGCTTCCTTCCAAGAGTCGCCATGGAAAATTATAGCTCTATCATCAGCATAGGCGAATATTTGCGCATTATCCAAGTTAAGTGAGCAAAGTCCGTTTACGTACAGGAGACATATGATGGGACCAAGAACGCTGCCCTGAGGCACCCCATAAGCTACTCCTGCAAAGTTGCTTTAGTAGTCACCCAAGCAAATCTTCTGTCGGCGTTCAGAATGATAAGATGCAAACCAGTCCAAGGCAATACCTCTGATACCCATACACTCCATTTTCTTGATAAGTATAGGCCTTGACACGGTATCAAAGGCCTTGGCAAGGTCAAGGAAGACGCCGACACACTTTTTACCACTGTCAAGGTTACCAATGACATGGTACAACTGGGCAAATATTAGCTATTTTTAACGGTACAGGAACTATTCCTGAAGACATGCTCAAATTACATAAATGTGAGATGAGATTATATAGATTTTTGTTGCACAGAATAATTGCCTTTATGTTCTTCTTTTTTGCTTCCGTGTAAAGTTTATCCCTTTTGCGAATACATTTAAGCAGACTTTTTGTCATCCACTGTTTTACACACACGCTTTTAGAGTTGCGCAAAACTTATATTTTGGTGTGTCTTTTTATTATGTCTCGCATTGTATCTGTAAACATATTCACTGCCTCGTTCACGTCAACCGAGTTTAATATTGGACCCCAGTCTGTGCTTTCAATATCATTAGATTACATTAATATAGTTAATGTAATCTAACTTAAGCTTTAATTTGGTTCGCCCAGAGTCAGATATTTGACTTGCAAATTCTTTACATATGCCTATTAATACCTTATCGTGGTCAGTAAGAGAGGATCGACACACGACAATTTTTGTGGCTTTCTTTGTCTTTATTAATGCATGTTCAAGGCAAAAGAATTTTCGCGGGTTGGATATTGGTGACCAGGATAAAAACCATGGTATCCTGTAATATCAAGA
This sequence comes from Tholera decimalis, assembly GCA_943138885.2. Lineage (NCBI taxonomy): Eukaryota > Metazoa > Arthropoda > Insecta > Lepidoptera > Noctuidae > Tholera > Tholera decimalis. The sequence goes on along the minus strand of OW964556.2, from coordinate 32,061,101 downwards.
TATTCACTAGCACGTTTGTCTTCCTAAACAATAAATAATAATTCCAATATAGTTTGAAAATCTTTTTTTAAATTAGTTCATATAAGTAACAAAGTGGCTTATTCGTTATTTATATGTTGTTGCTTTCTCTGTCTATCTTACCTTTCAACATAGCATACCCATGCTAAGCTAAAAGAGACAGATTTGTATTATTAATTTTATCCATTTCAAAACTTAATTCTGTAAGATATAACAGAACATCATACTTGTATTTCTTCAATATCAATTCCAAGATCGTAAAACAATAGTACCTAAGAGCCGAATGTACCTTCGAAGCGCCAATAAACCTGAACACTTTGTACCGAGTCAATATATTTTTCATTAATTCTTCTCATTCACACTATGTCTAGACTGCCAATGGTAAGATTGCTTATCTTCCAGTATAAATATTACATGAGTTAGAAAAGATGAGACCAAAAGTCGTGGACTTTCATTTTGTGCAGACCGGTAGAAATTAAAAGATTTTATTGGCATTCTTCCCATGGTTTTTATCAAATGAAATAACAGAAGCCTTTTGCGAACATTAAATGAAGTGCAATTAGTAGAGAGTTGAAACCTGTAGCCTTGTCTTTTTGTCGGGGGGACAAACATCAAAAGACTCCCCCCAATCTGGATACCGTGAAGAAAGGTGCTTCCTTCTACTAACTGAAAGCCAACCTATTCTTTCAGTTGCCCTTGTATTCCGGGGCCGTATCTCGTCTTAAAGTTCCCCCCACCCTGTCATTGTTGACTTTTCTTTAAGGCGAGCATTGAACATGGAGCACCGTCTACTCGGGAAAAAACCTGAAGCATTTTTTTCTATTATTTTTGCCAAATGACGTAATGTAGTGCCTTAAAACAACATTTATATTTTAACAAAATCAATAAACTTTTATGAATTGATATTATTCGATTGATTCAAGCAACCCTTAATCTGATACATGAATAGTGTTATAGTGGTTGATTTTATTTTGGCTGATCCAGCTTAAAATAGAAATACGGAAACATGTTTATGATGTGTTTGTGTGGAGGTGAGCCAATCAAAATCAGCATTTATGTAGAGTGTACTTACATCATATTATGGAGTTATTACATTCTGGAATTTAATGTGTACTCCCACAGTTTATGGGAGTACTCTGTCCTAATCGCGTTTACAAATCCCGACATATAATCATGAAATGATTACATGTGGATAAATACATATGCGAGTATATTGTAGGTATGTAATAATATGATGTGATTATTGTATACTTATTCAGTCAAGCTCATTATTCGCCTTTTCCCAAGGTATGCTGCTATTGGTTTGTAATCCAACCAGATTTTGGTGAGAACCAGTATTTTATATGGGAGCGACTACCTTTCTGATCTCTATAACTCTGTAATTGTGTAATACGTTACCCTTTAGCAAGATTAATCTCAGATCTGCTGACTAACCTTAACCAAAGCTAAACTATTATGATTCTAAAAGTTAAAACGAAAATTCTACGATTTTACTTTGAAGACATTTAGGTACTAATCTCATAAAGAAACCTCATGTCTTCATTCAAAGAAAAATCCATATCCAATAATTTATAGATAGACTATTCTTTGCTACAAAAGATATAATAATATTTCGACTGATCCTCGAAAAAGATAAATAACGAAAAATTGTGGACTCGTTTCGAGATCTGTAATCGTATTAACTGAAGCTAATGTTAATATTTACTTTTTAGAAAGAGACTTATATATTGTGCCGTGAAGTTTTTATATTTGCTGAGACTTCATTAGGCTTAATAAAGATCGTTTGACATTATATATTTTTAACCGACTTCTGAAAAAGGAGGAGGTTCTCAATTCGGATGTTTGTTTGTATTTTTTTTTTTTATGTTTGTTCGGGCATAACTCCGTCGCTTGCTAACTGATTTGAAAAATTCTTTTTTTGTTGAAAAGGGTATACTTCCCAAATGGTCCCATGAAAACTTTATCGAAATTGAACAAGTCGTTTCTGAAAAATCAACAAAAGTCTAAAAAAGATATTTACATTGATGATCTTTTCGCTTACTCTGCATTGTGTTTTTTGTTCGCGCATTTTTAGTTTTTTGTAGTTGACATTTTGGCTTTTATAACTAGATTAATTACAAATTGACCCACTAAAAAGCGCGAAAATAAAAACTTTTTTCCAAAAAAATTAAACCGACTTCCATTTCAAAACACTACAAAGCCAAAAATAATTTTAATTTCGGAAGGCGGTGTGAAAAAAAAAGAAAATACAAAACCAATAACACCGACTACCGAAATTAAAATTATTTTTGGCTTTGTAGTGTTTTGATATGGAAGTCTGTTTTATTTTTTTGGAAAAAAGATTTTATTATTCCCGATAGGCTTGCCTTTGACCACGATCTCACCTGATGGTAAGTGATGATGTGGTCGAACATGGAGCACGCTTACCTAGAAGTAACCTATTCACTCTTGATTTAAAGACCAACAAACTATAGCTATTTGTATTTATGAAAATGATAAAAAATTTGGTTTACAAGAATAGATACATAACATGTATATGATTATCCAAGGATCCGAGGATTTATGTATATTTCAAAATTTAATTTAAGCAAGGAGATTTGTTAAAATTTTGCATTATAGTAAGGCTAGCCAAAATCCTAGCAATAAATACACAATTCATAATCCCTTAAAGAACATGATTTTTTATACTGAAAAAAAAAATTCAACAGCCCGGGAACAGGCAGGTATTGATAAAAAAATTGCAATTACTACAAAAAATACCAAAATCTAATGTAAATTTCAACAAATCTTGCAACCAATATTCTAATATTAATAGTATAGTATAATTAATATTAATTAACAACCAGTTGTGCCCTCGACTTCATAGGCGTGGGAGATTTTTTCTGCGTAAATCCTGAACCTGTGGTAATTCCGGGATAGTAAAAAAAATTACATTAAGTTTGGACTATCAGAAAGACAGACAACTTAAAATGAATTAAACGCAGTTTTTTAAAGTATTTCTTGTGTTCAAGTATCGTTTATTCACGAAAAATAAACAATTGCACATTAGGAGTAAACAAAATGAAATTATGTTTTGCATTGAAATATTGTAAGGTGTACAATAAAGTATATATGTAATAAATAAAGAATTAAAATGTCCTTAAAATAAACTTAACATAATTTTTTCCTCAGACCACTATTCAAAAAGATACAATATCTTATCGCAGACACTTTTTTTAGTTTGGCTTATTAAATTTAAACGAATCCAAAAAGATAACTATTAAATAAGTACATCTGAACCTAAACTAAACAAAATACTAAGATATCGTGTGTATCTTCTGTATCTACAAGCACTTTAGGAATAATATGTAGTTTATTTGAAATAACAGACAGACACTTCAATTTTATTCATATGTATAGATAAATATAAATAAATCTCTACAGTCTCCGCTCTAATCAATCATCGCTGATATGTAATAACGCCTATTTGTTTCTGTCCGACATTGCAATGCTTAATCCTTGGCACACCGCTGACGGCATGTCCGCATAAAAATATCAATCGGTATAGAAATCCTCAACTACACAACACAATCAAGCCGCTATAGACGATGCCACCCAGCAATACAGACCATTGTCCCATAAAAGCAAGGGAATTGACAGATTGTATAACTAATTGCGTTGGCGACTGTATCCGATTGGAACGTCTTTTGTAAATTTTAGAGAGAAATATCAAATTTCGCTGGATTTATTCTGCGGGATTGAATATTGATGTTTATTCTATAAGAAAACATTAATTTAAAGTATCTAGATAGTTTCTTCAATAAATTATCACTTTAAATGGAGTAAGTATTCATAAAATACTCTAAAACTAAACGGAGCAAAGGTGTGAGGGCCTATTTCAAAACGTAAAGCAATTTCAACGTCTTAAAACTCATTACGTTTGATTTAATTTTATGATTTCATATTCTAAATGTTAACTTCTTCGACATACCTTTTAGGATAATAAAACAGAATACTCATTTTATTATCTTAAATGTTCTATTTAAATCTGTAAAGAGGTTTCATTAATATTGAGTAGTTAATAAAAGAGAATTTCGTCGTCCTATTAGTTATAAATGGTTCACAAAACAGTGCCTTTATACCTTAATACTTGGAGCCAGAGAAAATAATAGAATATTTTGCATTTCATCTAGTACAAATTAATGAACAAAATTCATATTTCAATTTCTACTAGTGTTTTGTAGAAGTATTATGTTTACACGTGCGTTAATAATTTTAATTAAAATATATCCGAGAAAATGCTCATTCATTTCGCTTCTCATTTTGCCAATACGTTAACAGGGAACTGTGGGAATGTTACACGAGGCGTGTAAGAGCAAGTTTACACCGAATTCGAAGAATCACGTCATAAATCAAGGGAAGAATAAAAATCTAACCCCACGCTATTACTGTAGCAACATCTGACCGATACTAAGAGAAGTCGTTAAGCAAAATCGTTATACCCACTTACGTTGCTGGGATCCTGGTAAATTTAACCAAATAGGCAATAGCAGTGAGTGGTGGGGTGCAGCGAGCGAATGCAACAGTACCCGGGTGGTCTTGTTAGTACGACCCAATCTGGTTCGTTCGGCCCGACGCGACTGTTAACCCGCGCGCACACTCGCATTCTTCGCGTAACAATTTAATTTTCTGTTGAGTTTTGTTAAGGTTTGCTGATTGTGAAAGTTTTTATATTTCATCCAAAACTTAATATAAACCGGGCGGGACACATTTTTACTCTGCCAAGGGCGTACGCAGATCTGCTTAACAATGAAATAAAAACGAGTGAATAAAATATCTTTGTTCATAATTATTTATGAAACTAATATTTTGGAATGTGTAATGTGTATAATTATGTTGAAACGGACGTAATTTGTACCACATTATTTTGTAAATTCGTACGTATAGGTATGCGAAATCTGGATTATTTGTGTTCAGTTTTGGTCAATTATCTTGAAACGTTTTGTGGAAACAGCAGAATATTGTAGACATCAAATTATGTACTTATAACATTACTGTTTCAACAATGTTCTAACAAATACATCTATTATTTTTTCTATTAAAACTATGACAAAATCCTTACGACAAGCTCTTTCATGTCACAGATTGTAAAACATTTATTTATTTTTAATTTTATTCTCTAAATAAAAATAAAAATTAAAATATTGTATTTATTTAGACTACAAGATCCAAAAAGGAAAGGTTACTTCAATTTTGAAATGTATTAATTTTGTAACCGAAGTCCGGTTACAATCTTACTAATCTATATATATAAAAGCGAAATATCACTCACTGATTAATCACGAAATCTCAGAAACTACAAGTAGTAGGGCTCTCCGCATGGGGGTTCCTTTTAGTGCGTAGATGCTCGCTAAGACGGAATTATGCGAAATTACCACGGAATAGGGATTTACACGGGAAAACTTCCCACGCGAACGAAGTCGCGAGCAACTGCTAGTAACATTATTAATATGAAAGTTTGTGAGGATGGATGTATGTTTGTTTCTCTTTCACGCAAAAACTACTGAACGGATCTGAATGAAATTGGGTAAGTAGATAGTTGACATCCTGGAATAACCCATAGGCTACTTTTTATTACAGCATTTCCACGGGAACTGAATTTACGCGGACTCTCACGCGAACGAAGACGCGAGCAGAAGCTAGCATAATATAATTAGGTATGCATATAGATTCATTATAAAACCACTCATGTGTCTGTCTAGGCAGACACAACATAAGACTCCGCTCCGGACGTGAGCATTCAGAGAAACTCAAAAAAATTAATCCCAACAAAACCAACACTATCCTGTATGCGCCACACCCAATTCGATCGAGCTCAGTGACGCACCAGAACAGAATTGTTAGTTCGCCGTCAGCCACTATTGGTCCACCACTTCACCACTCCCGAAGATTGCGCAAATTGTACCCTCGTCGACACTGTGATACCTGATCCTCTAATTTGTACTTCGTAGATAATTTGCTCTGTGCAGCTTCGAATTTTGGTTTGTAACACTTTTTAGGGTTCCGTACCCGAATGGCAAAAACCGGAACCCTTATAGTTTCGTCATGTCTGTCTGTCTGTCTGTCCGTCCGTCCGTATGTCACAGCCATTTTATTCCGAAACTATTAGGACTATACATGTGAAACTTAGTTGGTAGATGTATTCTGTAAACCGCTTACCGATTTTAAGAATAAACTCATACATGAAACTGAATTTTTTTTTTCATGAAACCTATGCGTGTGTGGTATCTGTAGAAAAATCTTTAGAAATGATATAGAGGTTTTTACAACCACTTTTTCATAAAGTCAATCGTTTAATAGATATACGCTTCCAAAGTGGTAAAATGTGTGTCCCCCTCTAACTTCTATAATAATGGAGGCAAAAATCTAAAAAAAATATATACTATAGACCTTAATATAAACTTTCAAGGAAAATTAGTTTGAACGAGATCGGGTCAGCAATTTTTGAGATATAGCATATTTTCTAAAACCGCAAATATAACTTTGTAATTCATACAAATACTATGAAAAACAAAGTTATTTGGCGTAGTTACTACGGAACCCTTCAAAGGCAAGTCTGACTCGCCCTTGGCCAATTTTTAATATCTACGTCTGTTACAAAAAGAGAATATAGACACGCAATCTATCTTGAAATAAAAAAGCGGTAACACTACATACCTCATTCCCTAACACATACACTCGTTACACACAGGCACCTACACATAAAAACCCACAAATTTATTTATGTCAATACCCATTTACGAAATGAATTTAGTGTAATAACACCTATGTATGTTATATGAATTTATTTTACATAAATACGATCAAAATGTGAAGAAGGAGGCTTGACCTCACAACACAGGATATTTCTAGGGTTTTTCAGAGCAAAAGTTTTAAATATTTATGTAAACTATTTTCGAAGTAAAATAAAAAAGTATTATCGTCATATCTGATGAAAGCTGTCCGCTGTTAGATGTTAGCCTCCAAGTGTCACCACATTGATTAGTCCTTTATGAGATTCGAGAGACTCTAGCAGTGTAGTTAGTATTGTTTTTGTGTCTATCAACTTCGAACAGTCTTATAAATGTAAGGCCCACCCGCAGTCAGTACCTATACCTTAACTAAAAAAAAATACAGTACAAATTTTTTATCGATTTCAAATTAACACTATGTACATTGTAAGTAACAAATCAATCACTTTTCAAAACTAACGTGATCCCTAACCCCTTATAGGTAGCGTACACACGGTAGCCGTGCGATGTGTCGAGCTTCGTCATATCATAGCTGGATGATAGCTTCATACGATGGCCGATTAATGAAGCCGACGTACCACAGAACGCTGCCGTAATAGTTTTACGACCTACCCCCCCTCCGACCCGTTCTAACCCCCTACGGGCAAACTCGACTACTTGATTATGCATCCGCGGTACTTCATACCGATTATCGAACTACTAATGAACGTTACTACGAACATTTTAGTAACTGTTGTTTTTGTAAGGAAGTTGAACGGTCGTCAGAATGAGGGTATTTTTCTCTTTAGGTACTGTTTATGATTGCCTTTATTTAGCTGGTAAAGTTTCGGCTTCTAGTAAAACGGGACTGAACTTCCGTAATTATTTAATTCTGAACTATGCAGGCATTTTGATTCTTGGAAAACGTTCATGAGCAAATACTGCAATTAATTGTTTGAATGTTACATCTAAAGTTGACAACTCAATCGCACTTCACGTCCTTTATGAGATTCGAGAGACTCTAGCGGTGTAGTTAGTATTGTTTTTGTGTTTATCAACCTTGAACAGTCTTATAAATATAATGTCAAAATACAATACAAGTCTAGTATTACCTTTACATCATGTGTAAAATATTGTATATACATTTTTTTTGTTTTTTTTTTCACTGTCGCAAAAGTGAGATTATTATTATTTAATAGCAGTTGCTCGTGCCTGTAGTTCCGTAACTACATTCTGAACTTTGACGGCATTTTGATTCTTGGAAAACGTTAATGAGCAAATACTGCACTTAATAGTTTATATGCTACATCTAAAGTTGACAACACAAGCACACTACACATTTTAAGTAACCAATAGGTATTTTTGGTTACTGCAGTGGTTGGTGTGAAATGGAGAATAAAAATCCAATCGATATTGTATATATAGTATATAAATAATATATTTATAATAAATATTTAACTAACAATATACACGAAAATACTAAATAAACAAACACGAATAAACTAAAAATATTACAAAGGATTCCAAAATACCTATTAGGAAACGTTTAGGCCTGCCAACTTCCTACGAGTGCGCAAACTTCTCACACACACATAGTACACATAGTTGTGACTAATAGTTGTCCATTCCACGAATTTATAATGCAGTGAGGATTAACAGCATAATTGCATCTTAATAGATTGCTTCTCATTATATCAATTAGTAGTATGAATTTGCAACCACGTACAACATATAGGGTTGGGAGCCTGTCGAAAACTCGATAGTGCAATAGGGCTGTGCAATCGGTCAGAATAATGCGTCGATGATGCCCCAACATTGTTATTAGATACGCTATCCTAGCATAGAGATTTGATGCTACCAAACGTATTGCTAATACAATATTGAATTGAACGGAAAAATTGGATTTTCGGCGATGCAGATTTTTTCTCTTTGTTCGGAATATGCTGAAGGTCGCCTTAAGGATTTTTTTTGATTGGATTTGTAGCGCTGAGGTAGTATGTAGAAAATAATACACCAGATGATAAAAACTAAAGTACATTGATATTGAATGGAATAGTATGGAATCACTGGCATAATTTTTACATGTGTGTCGAACTTAAAGTAAAACATATGGATGTAAGATAAAAGTACTAGAAATATAATATCAATAGTCAATCGGAATCTAGCTGGTATCAGCTTGTAGTTGCTTAAGGAATCCGTGCGCCGGCGCATCAGTCCTTTTCGTCGTTTTGGACGGTGGATTTGATCGCACAAGGCGCGATGTGTTACTGCTAGCATTACATTCTCGCATACACAAATATTATGCGCGAGCGCAACACTAACAGACGGATTTATGAGATTGTGTGGCAGTTACAGACTTTAATCAAATATAATATTTACCTAGTAGCAAACTACCTTCAGCGTTCAAAAATCAATATCGCTAAGAAAAGTTTTCGAACTACCTAGCTACCAAAGCGGGAAAACTAATAAAAACAGTTGAAAATCCTTTCAACTATTGCTTAATGATTCGTTAAAATATGAAAAAGTATTTGAACCATTTGCGAGGCAGCTACTAATACGACGTCGTCTTAAGTAGAGGGGAGAGGAACGGGGGGGGAGGAATCGCAATCCCTCTCATTTAACACCGCTCTATTTCTCTGTAAGTGTTTGCCGAAGCGATTTGAAGCAAAGATCTTCCTTTTATGGTACTACTTACAGTCTCATAGTGATTCGCGGTTTTATTTTGGACGGCTCATGTAAAGGCGCGTACATTTTTCATGTTACGAATGAAGCGAACGGTAATCTTTGCATTTATACCGTGATCCTTTATTGATTTTAGATTTTTAGTGGAAAGCGAAACGAATGAAGCCGGCGTGAATGGAGACGCGCCCGCTAAAGCCGATGTAAGCCGAGAGATGATATAAACTGCTATTCACTAGGGTACATATCAGAGAACCCTGGAGTTATTTCAATGTATGTATGAGCGGTTTGTGTTCTGCAATTAACGGCGCGGCGTTTGAACGTGGACTATGCAATCGTATTGAAATTACGTTGTTTTGATGTTTGAGATACCGATAGATTTTATAACCACGTAATAGTTATTTTGTTTATTTGTCCCTAACTACAAAATAAATTTTCCAAAAAGTTCATAAATTTTGATAAGCTATTTCTTAATTTTTACTTTGCTAACTCTTGTCGTTATTACTTGCGCCTCCACCAATTTAACTTTTACTCAACTAAGTTGCTGGTGACTGCCAGTCTTACCAGGTACAGCTATGTACCAGTATTTTACAAGTGACTGCCTATATAATCTTCACAGCCTGGTAACTGAATAACATTGACAACAGTAGTGTCAAATATTCTGACTTCAGACTTCCCTTAAACACTATCGAATATTAATAAATTACAGCGTAGCTTTCCTTTCCGTACTTGAATTATTCAAGTAGAAAAATATATATACTATTTACCTTTCTTTCTTTAAAATTTTATACCTTTGCAGTATAAAGGTATTTATTCTAAAATAAAGCTACATGAATAACAACACAATTTCCATTGATTAGTTTAATCTATAATTATTTATTTTATTAGAAAATAAATAACATTGTATTCTTAATAAAAATATTTTTAATTAATCCTTATTTTGAAACCTTTCAGCTAAATCTCACAAGGAATGATAGACGACTGGACTACAGCACTTTAACCAAAAGAGGTTTTATAAATTTAAAAAAACGTGATAATCAAATATTCGAAAAATTACAATATGATTTATTTGCACAGGCCGAAACCAATTAACGCTTTCTTAACATTGATAATAAAATGAGTTCACCCAAAAATGTCATTCATCAATAAGAAAAAATACCTTGTGGTTCTGTAGAATAAAATTACATACCTATGCTTTGTGGTTAATACTTAACGCCTACAAATAATAAACTTTCAGAGCTTACGTGATACTTTACTGAAAATGATATTAATTTGAATTATTAAACAACGAATATTTTCTCCTAGGCCTACCAAATGGAATATTACCTTGAAAGTACTAATTTCATCAGTTCAAAACACTCTTTTCCGTCCGGAATGACAGTAATTAAAAGGAGGAAAGAGATTCATTACCAAAAAACACGCCAGTTTCGTTAAATCTCTCAGAATGTCACATTTCATCTCAAAACCTTCATCCATTTAAGAAAAATCCGATATAAATCCGTTTTTCCTGTTCACAGAGAGTACTCTAATACCGTAATTAATTTTCTTTTTTACAATCATAACTAAACCAATTTGTTTCACACCTCGGTATAAATTCCGACATTTATAACGATAGGTACACAAAGTTAACATATTTTTTTTTTCTTCAAGAAAGCCCTCATTTCCCTAAGCCTTAAAGAAAAAAACAATGAAAGGAGACCTACCATTAAAATAAATAAAAGGAAATAAAGCACCGACCGCAAATTATTTCACTTACCTACTTCTTTTTATAAAAATGCGAACGACGCATTAAATTTTGGGGAGAAAGGAAACTCCCTTGTAAGCAATATCGAGCAGGCAAATTTTTCAGATATTGCCTTCAGGTAGAGCACATTTATTATGTACCCGTATATATTACTCTTGATTCATTGACTTTCGATATTGATTTACTTTGCTTGCATAAGCTGTAGTTGGCCAAGACTGTGGTAGGCAAACTATATCGCCTTTGATATGAAGAATTAAGGACAATTGGAGTGTGCGGACACTGGGAGGCCACAAATTTGATGAAACAGATGAGTATTGATAAATTGAAGCCGCACTTAAATACTGATGGATGCCAATTTTTTAATGATAACTGTTCTATATAATACTTCGTTCAACAAACTTTAGATTTACGGCCCTTGTATCTCTTTATCAATAAGTTGTTCAACTTTATTGCTGACTGTAAATATCTACATCTAACTATGCAAGCAAGACCACCTAATATCGTTGTTTACGGCAACAACTTCTAAACTGTTATCACTTTCAGGACACCAGGACGGTACATCTCGACCGTTGCCGATGTCCGCCTGATTTACTGTTACGATAAGGTGTCGACCTAAAAAGTTTTGTGCTACCCTACGCGGAACGCAATCGCGAAAGATTTAAAACCAGAAAATATCATACGGTATTTACTGTGTCTCAATACGTTCTAAGGTGTGGTAACGATATTTAAGTTACCAGATCAATTTAGTTTCGTCAATAATTAGCTAAGCTAATATGGTAATACTGCTAACAATAAATATAAACAAAAGACGTTTACGTTACATTTGGCTGAGAGCGGGGCACGTAATGGCGGGCAGGCTGCATTCAGATTCCCAGCTCAGGCGCTCCAATATCGGCTCTTGGTATATTATTTCAGGGCGGAGGGACGCGGGGCAATATTGAGTTGTGAAACCGACGATTTACCTAACAGGAGACGCTGCTAACGGAGCAACTTTAGCTCGACACTTTGACAACTTATTTCTTGTCTCCAGAGTTGCTAAGCCACTCAGTTTGTGTACGTAGTGGCTTGATTGTTGTTCGCTGAGATAGTGATTGTAAAAGCTTGTGTTCAGACTTTTCAAGGACGTAAAGTATTCCGCTTGAGAACCAATAACGTAGTAAGTTTTTATTTACAAACTCGGCATCAATATTACACGTAATGAACGCTTAAAAACTTTCCGGTAAACAAGGGTCTGAGGAATACGCAGAGAAATATTCGAGCTATGCCCAAAGCAGTACGGCTATTAACGGAACTTAGTTTAGCAACCTGTAAAGTATATACCGAAATCCTCATTCAACTTGTCCAAACGCCTAATTCAGTTGGAATAATTCGAGTTCTATTGTTAAGTTCGTAAATTTGAAGTCCAACATTTAACTGCTTACAATTCAAAGGTAACCGCAAATTTCGAAACGAGTGTGCCTCTCTATAGAATGAAACTTATTTGCAAACCGATAACTTTTGGTACGAGTCGAGTTGGTCAGTTCACGCCATCGCGTCGTGGGCTGCCGACCACCGCTCTCCAACTATGCAACAAAGCATTCCTGTGCCTCTGATATTGTAACAATATTTCAAAATTTGCCAATTATCCTCATGTTCTGTTAAAATTAAGACTATCGTTAACGATAACCAGAATTATTCTGCTAGCAAACTATACGCTAAACCTCGAAGGTATGCTGAAACTTTCCTGAATATTTCTGTAGTTTTTACAGCAATCTGTCAATTTATCTCGACCTCAGAACGCAAAGTATAGGTAAACAAGATGAAGTAAGTATTCCTGGTAAATGCAGATAATGAAAGTTAGTAAAGTGAATGTATGAGAACATACCTCGACCGTCTCGTTGTGGGATCTTTCATAACCATAACTTCTGTGATTTCGCCGAATTTGCTAAAGTAGTCTCGGAGACTTTCTGTAAAGAAAAGAAAATTATGGTTAAACATGTTGAATATTTGATGAATTCTCAAATATGTGGGGTATTAAAAGATTTGTTTAGGTTATATTTACATTTCCAGCTATAGGGGTGGGTAAAGAGTTAAGAGAGTTGTTCTTCAGTGCGGTTCTCTAAATTGTACATTGAATGCCTTAGCGTTAAGTGCACTTAAAGAAAGGTTTGTGAGTGAAATCCTTACAATAACAAAAGAAGTCCACCTTCTAAAACACTGCTCTTCAAACAAAAACACAGGTAGGTATTATTACCAAATTCGGTTTTATTTTTGGCCCGGAGACCTTCTCGGGTATTTTTCAGAGGTACGTATTGGTACAACGACAAAGAACTTTCATGGCACATTCGCTCAACACTTCTACACAATAGAAGGGTCTCGTTTTGTAACGTTGAAGCCTTTTCGATTCGCAGTCCATAAAAGTAAAACGATAAGAGTCATTCCCTTCAAATGACTGAAGGAATCGTCAGGCAAATGTTTGAGAGCGCGCGCTGCTCTGAAATGATCGTGGTGTTTATCGTGTCACAAGAGATTTGGTTCGACAAGACGATGGAGTATTTAGTATCATGTTTCTCTATTTATATTGGCTTGTTAAAACGTCTCGTCTGGCTTAAATACATGCAAGGAACATCCGCATGAAGATTTGTTTGCCACAGGCAGTGTGACTCACTAATGGATAGGGCGGGTAGGTTCTCCCTCGAAAATGAACATGCTGAATTCCCACGTTTGTGATTTAGGTGTGTTTTGCATAATTTCCGGTCAGCAACTGACTCGTTACGTTGCTTAATCACTTTTCCTATATATAAAAAATAATTAACATGCAGAAATAATGTGAAGGATATTGAAACTCATTTTATCGTGTACCTATCTACCAATATTTACTCAATCTAGATTGTGATCATAACCATGCCGAGGGCAGTAAACAACCGGCAGTATAATCTAGGTATCCTGCGTAGTACTGTGTACCTATCAATATAACGATCGCTTGAAAACAAAAGCTCGATACTAACTTACTGTAAACCTGTGAAGTTCCCGATTAATACTAATTAAGAACAAACAGGCCAATCACGAGAGGCTTATTGCGGGATACATTCCAATTTAAACTTGCTTCAATTCGATAACAGGGGGCGCTTCTAAAACCAAATGTTGGTCTATGTTTTTAAAGTCTATTTTAGACTTGTTTCGTGCGGAACTTTTCTAATCTGACCGCTACCCGGGCCTTCGGTTCTGCACTTCCAAACAGTAATGAAAAGTAACGATTGCATGCTGACTGTTCCATTAATCACCACCAACATTGTGTAAGGGTACGTTTTTAGATCCATGAAGAACGACCTCGCTATTTAATGGGAAGTTTTTTGACTGCCGCGAAATAAAACATCAATTAGGACGAATTACTTCTTCCCACTTTATTTGTTGTTACCCTGTGGCAATTATGCAATCATTTTAAACAAAACTAGACTCAGATACCTTATTTTAAACGTTGATATTCATTTGGGACAGTAAATTACGGCATACTTAATGCTCGATATTTGAGTAAGTACCCATGTTTAAACTTACGGGCCGAAATAATAAGATTCCATTTTTGACTATACAGACGTGAGTTGGGATTACACTTTTCGGTTTACGTTTATCCGTAAAAAGTACAGTTATATTATAGGCAGCATTCAGATTCATAAATTAAAAAAAATATTGAGAATATTGATTTAAACAAAGTAAATTCCCATATATTACATTGCCTAACTTAAAACTTAATCATGTAGTACATACAGTGTTAATTTATAATTGTTACCTCTTCGTGTTAGATATACAATGAAATGACCTTTTCCTTTTCCTCGGATACGGGACCATAAAATACGCTTAAAATACGCTTATTCCTGTTATTTAGGTGTTTAGTTACCTAAACCTACATTTTATTTCCAAACCTACGCACCAAACACCAAAAGCTACCCAACACGAAAAATAAATTAATTAACGCACAATGATGAGTACACAGCCCGCTAAACTATTCGCAACCCTTGTTATCTACCCTCCGGATTTATATTTTATTTAGATGACGCCTACCAGGCAATACTGCCGAGGACAGTGACTGGATTCGGCACAGTTGTTCAACCACCATAAAATTAGCATTTGCTGGCGTGTAGCCTTTTCATCTGAACACAGGTTGAGCCACCTGAATTATTCGACCGATCTTCTTTAAGGGTGCGTTGTGTTTTTTTTTACTTCATAGGCTATTCTTTATTTTTATTTAAATAATCAATCAATCAAATCTGAACTACTGAAAACAGCTGTTCATCAAAACTATCTCCATTTTCTAGATGTTTGCATATGTACGGTTAAAGATATTTGATTTCTGTAAACAAAAAATACATATACTGAACTGTACTAACTGAATTTCTGTTTTTTGCAGAGCAGCATTTACACAGTTACAGCATAGAATTCATTTAAACTGCAATTCTTTTCTGTTATAAAGTCCTAACTAATTTCTTGTCCTATAGAAAATATACATATCCGAAAATATCCAAAGATCTAGAACATTTCACTAAAACATCCGTCTCTGGTTTATTTACAACCGCGGAGAGCATTTAAATTCTTTCTTACAAAACATTTACAGTTTAATGACGTATTACGTCTAGCTTGCAATAAAATTATTAATATTGTCAGTGGGGGGAAAGTGGGAGGCGACGCAGCACTTGCTCAACCACCATTAAATTGGAAGCTGCCACACTTCCTGAACTAGCACCTTGCTACTGGATTACACCGTCATTATATTAACAGTTTAATTTTCATGAGTACGGCGGAACTACGTCGTTTATATATTCATAATTAGTGTTGTGATCAACTTCAAAGTGACATGTATACTTGTATAGACATGACATAATTTGGAAGTTATTTTCTTCTGGATCAACGTAAGAGAGAGAATCTTTGAAATTTGACATTAATAGTAATAATATTGTGATATCAGCAGATTATTTATGATGTACTGTGAATTCAATAATGTGAATTCAATATAAGCAAAAACTTTGTACACCTTTTAACGAAAACGACGGACAAAACGAGTAATGCATGTTTTCTGCACTCCGACTAAAATTTGTAATTGAATTGAATAATGATTTTGGAATAATTTAAATTACGATCGAATCACCACTGTGTGGTGACTAAGTAAATATAAATTGCCATTAAACGTGGCACTGCTGACAATGCTCTGGGTAAATCTGAATTGATTATTTCTTTGACACTCAATACTTTTACGTTACTATTTAAGCTTTGTTAATATTTTGTTTAAAATAAAACCTTCATACGCAATTCAATCGATAAATAAAATTAAGCATACCTATCTCATTTTTAAAAATTGTAATTTAAGTGTGTAGTGAATTGAATAATACAGATACATAAATATGAGCGATTGACATAATAAATCTAAATAAAAGAGAAACAATGACGGACAGCCCAGTTATCGAAATAAAATAATGTCAAATATCCATTCTGGTCCTCTCTGTAATTGTTCATCCAACAATAATTACGCGAATTCTAAAACAACTTGGAATTCAAATGCTCCCTAATTGGCAGTTTTAATCTACTAACTTTTGTACAGAATTCAGCAAAAGTACGGAACAAGTTGTCGTGGTTCGTGGTGAAACGAATCAAAACCTTCTAACTGAAATTTATAAATTTATTTTGCCAAATTATAATGACTGAAGAGGATAATTTGCTTGATTTAAATTCGGATCGCTTTTATGGTGTTTCAGAATAGGCTACATTTCTTATTAAAGTTGGACGGAAACTTTAAGCTCTTCTATTGTTGACACTGAAATTACTAGTTTTTGAAATGAAAGCATTAATTTACTCGGTGAGATTATGAGAAAATCCATTGTCTGTTTGCTTATGTAAATTATAACTTGCTCTGAATTCTATTTTTAGATGAATTGTGAAAGCGCTGAACATAATATAAGATATTTCAGACAAAAGAATAATTTCTAGAGGACGCGTGAAACCGAATCCTACTATCCTACTTCCTACTATCCTACTTCCTACTAATATTATAAATGCGAAAGTTTGTGAGGATGGATGGATGTTTGTTACTCTTTCACGCAAAAACTACTGAACAGATCTGAATGTAATTTGGTAAGTAGATAGTTGTCATTCTGAAATAACACATAGGCTACTTTTTATCCCGAAATTCCCACGGGATCGGGATATGCGCGGGAAAACCTTCCCACGCGTACGAAGTCGCGGGTAGAAGCTAGTATTATAAATGCGAAAGTTTGTGAGGATGGATGGATGTTTGTTACTCTTTCACGCAAAAACTACTGAACAGATCTGAATGAAATTTGGTAAGTAGATAGTTGTCATTCTGGAATAACACATAGGCTACTTTTTATCCCGAAATTCCCACGGGATCGGGATTTGCGCGGGAAAACCCTCCCACGCGTACGAAGTCGCGGGTAGAAGCTAGTACCTACTCAATAAATATCAGTATCATCTGATTAGGCTTTTTCCAACTATGTTGGAGTTGGCTTGCAGTCTAACAGCAGCAGATAAGTGTGAGTGTTTTACATGAAGCGACCGCTTATCTTTCTTTCTTTCTTTCTTTCTTCTTTCTTTCTTTCTTTCTTCTTTCTTTCTTTCTTTCTTTTTATTTATAAAGAAAGAAAGAACTCCACAACCCAATTTATAGATAAGAGACACGATACCCCTTGGGCAGACCAGTATCAGATTTAATGGCTTAACGTGCTTACTGGGACATGGAGGTTTCTAGAAATGTTAAGATGGTGGATGGTTGCTTAACCTTGAAGATCGATACGTACGTCCGTTATTATTTACCCACGAGCTCCTCAAATACTCAATAACCATGTGGGTTGAATAGATTTAATTCAATTCATTTATTCTCAAGTATCATAAGACTCATACAAATGATCAATTGCATGTCAGTCACAATCCTTACTAATATTATAAATGCGAAAGTAACTCTGTCTAAACTACTGAACCGATTTTAATGAAATTCGATACGGACATAGTCTAGAGCCTGAGAAAGGAGGAGAAAGATGAAAGTTTGTATGAAAATTACGTCATTTTTAAAACTAGAAGCTTGAAACTGATTTTTTAGACTTTTGATTAGATGTTAATAAATACGACATTCAAATTATGTACGAGTTTTATTTTCAAAATAATTAGCCTAAAAAATTAAAAATGCTGCCGAAAGTCACTATTCTGCGCGGAAAAAGTAGCGGGCACAACTAGTTAAAATATAATTAAATTAAACAATTATTATTAAAATTTAAATTAAAATATTACAATTTTTAAAATTTAAATGAGAAAATTGTCAATAAATACTTATATTTGAGGTTAAGAGTGGGCCCATCACTAATTAAAAAAAATATGTTCAATCCCTGCGTGTAATGTGCATTTAATAATAATAGTAATTTAATTTAGATCTTATTACCCGCATAGTTTACTTTGCTACCTTTTACGGATGTTTGCCAAATTATTCGTCGTATGTGCACGGGGCCTACGCCACTTGTGCAACCACCATAAAATTGGACACTAGCCGGAGAGTCCGGCCGAAATGAACGGTCACATTACGCAAAAACAATATTAAATTCAACTTAAACTGTGACACAGGTGAGCTTTTTAATTATTGTAGATAATGATAGTGTCCAAACAAAATTTGGAATTTTGGTTAAGGTTAGGCTTTTTCGATATGCTTAATAATTGCATAGTACCTATGCGCTATTTCAGAACA
Source organism: Tholera decimalis (assembly GCA_943138885.2). NCBI lineage: Eukaryota > Metazoa > Arthropoda > Insecta > Lepidoptera > Noctuidae > Tholera > Tholera decimalis. The sequence continues at coordinate 32,042,194 of OW964556.2, read as the reverse complement.
TAAGGTATATTCTAAAACTAGTACTCATGCGGGGTTTCGCTCCCGTGGATTCTATCACGGTAAAAACATAACTCTCCTTTTTTGCAGTCGCGTAAAAAGTAGCCTATAACCTTCCTCAAGATTCAAGCTACTTCCATATCAAATTGCATCCAAATCCACCCAGTACTTTCGAAGATTAGCGCGTTCAAGCAAACAAACAAACAAACTTTTCCGCTTTATAATATTAGTATGGATATGTTTGTATATGTACATATGAAAATATTATCATGTACCTTCCAGACCAAACGGAAACGTTCCCTCTACTGAAAGCCTTTTCAAAGCATTTTTTTTTATTGTTTAATTGATTTTGGTTCGCGTTTGACTACCGTCTCACCTGATGGTAAGTGATGATGGGGTCGAAGATGAAGCACTCTTACCTAGAAGTAACCTATTCACTCGAGATCCCCAGGTTATACCTATTAGGAAACAGACTACGAGAGAGATTTTGAAAAGAATGGTTTACATTTCCGTGACCATGTAGTTTGATCAGAGACTAAGCATTGACTAACAACATGGCAATGCCATCAGTCTCTTGGGCACATTACCGAGCGATAGAGTTGAGGAATTAGTTTATAGGATTGCAGAAAGGTACATATGCGGAAGAGTTTGTTTGTTTGAACGCGCTAAACTTCAAAAGTACTGATTTGCTTGAAATTTTGTATGGAAGTTGAAAAAGGTTATATGCTACTTTTTATTCGACTGAAAAAGTAGGAGATAAGGTTTTTAACTTGATAAATACCACAGGAGCGTGGACATATACTCACATAATATTATAAACCCACGTACCTACTGAACCATATATAATACGCCCCTACATGTATTGAGACATAATGCGGTTGTGTATACAAGCAAATGGATTAGTTGGCTTATAACACCTACAATGTTAAATAGCATGTGCTAATTAATCTAGATTGCAAAACCTATGTACGATACTGAGCTACGATCTTATCTCAGTTACTTTGAGTAAAACCATTTTAGATATTTTAACAAGTACGAATATGATACTGAACTCACAATAGTGTGTCAATGGCATTATGTATTCAAAAAAAATATAAATGTCGTCATTCGTCTTCTATAGCTCTCTCTCTTTCTGTTACAGCCAAATTATAATGGCATTGGTACATTATAGTAGGGGGCATGCTTTTCTGTCTCTAACACCAGGTATATTCGTCCTTTTTTCTAAATGTATCACGTACGGACTGACTCGGGAAATTTTGACATACACACGCGGCAGTTACTTTCTTCTACTGCATGTGTTACGCACGTTGGCTTTTTCGTGGGTGATCAAGAACCTCATGATTTTAAAATTATTCCTTTTCCACCAAATGACGAGCCTACTTACGTTGAAAGGAAAAGGCCTGCTTTTATAAACCAACTTCCAAATGAAGGGGGTTTGCAATCCCAACTGATGTTTTCCTCTCTTTTTATATAGGTATGTATGATAATATATATTCAGTTTTTTTTTTTGTTCACAAATATAGATGCACAGTTGCTTTGTTTCAATAAGTATTCTTTTATTGTATTTCTAACACACATTCTTAACTTTACGGTGTTGTTGAAAACTAGCTTTTCCCTGCGGGTTCGCTCACGTGTTAAGTTTTGCATCAGATGTTCCAGTTTCCGAATCATTTGTAACTTATCTGTTGCCCAGACTTAATGGCTATACAACATAAAAATGGTTTCATTCAAACCCGTCTAGTAGTTCCGGAGTTTAGCATGTAGGTACAAACATATATATGAAGATAAACATTTTTGAAAAAATCTTGTTCCATATGTTTCTTGCCCCCCATTATATAATTATTTTTTGTTAATAAATTGAACATACTGACAGTTTTTTACTGTTTTTTTTTTTGCCTGTACATATCTATTGATAATTTGAGTCCATCGGCATCACCTCAAGTACCAGTTACATTATAAAGTGACCAATACAAACATAATTATGTTAAGATGTGCTTGTATATTAAAATGCGATGCAATGGAATTGCAAATTTGAATTCTAACAATTAATAAAATTGAATATAATATAATTATACTGAATTCTAATATATATACTAATATGTTAAAAAATAATCTTATTTTTTTTTATATATAAATATGATTGAATAAACAAAATATAATTAATTGAACCAACTACAAAACAAACGAAAACAGTACTGCCCTACAAAGCGAAAAATAATATTGAAGATTGTTTCATTGGATGAATAATACAAAGAATAGTCTTGATAGGCTAGTACGCCGCATTCTAGGGCACGCCCAAGGTGATCAAACCTATTCATATATCTGGGCACTGACTTCAGCCATGTGAGTAGGTACCTAGCGCTTATTTTGAACGGAATTAGACATTCAATGAAACAAACTTTCAGCCTTTTCCTGACAATAACGAATACAAAAAAAGAATTATCTTATTAGATGTAATTGTTCGGAAGTTATGGGCATATATGTATACATTTCAGTGATTCCTAATATCTTTCTAATATGTACGTAACAAGTGTTGCATTGTTGCTATTTTTACAATACGAATATTTTTTTAAATCTTTAATTATTATAGTCCAGAAACAGTATTTTGTTCGACCTTTGCTGCTTCTATCTAGTCTTCGAGCGCAATTCAAATATACACAAAAAACTACACTGTTTTGGCATTCTCTGCCGGCTTCTGTGTTCCCTGCCACTTATGACCTTTCAGCTTTTAAAGCACGAGTAAATAGGCATCTTCTGGGCTCGTTCGTCCCATCTTAGACCTCATCTATCGCTTACCATCAGGCGAGAACGAGGTAAAGAATGAGCCTATAAGTAATAAAAAAAAACAAATCTTATTCAATTCTAATTTCTATCAAACACGTATACAAAATCCAATTATACAAAAACAACGCACTACGCGGTTTTGAGAAATTCCCAGCAACTATTCGCAGATACATACATATATCGCAAAACACTGATCAAGATGAATTGATGAAGTGTATACAGCGGACCTGACAAGCTTTTAATATGCACTACAAAATCAAATCACATCAAAAGTAATGACGCAATCAATCAATATGTTAACGAAAACAGTCCGCATTGCATATTTTATCTTTAACAATCCTTCCCACCAAACCAATTAGTGTGAAAACCTTCCATAGTAGTTCCAATGTTATAAATTTGGCACTTAGCCTGACGCAAATTTTCAGTACCGTCAGCAAATAAAGTGGTGCAGTAATAGTTTTGCGACGGCGCGGGCGGCCCAAACTAAATTGACACTATAGGTACAACATTTTTTGGACGTACATTTTTCAATTAAGCAATCTCTGTTTTCTGTTTCTGTAAATGTAGTGACGTTGCGGTTTAGATATTTGTTTGAAGATTAGGCACGCAATTCGATCACAGTGAAATGAAAATTGATTTTTTCCATCTAGGATGTTTCTATATGGTTTTTTTATTGAAAATAGGGTCGCGGTTGACCACCAGAAGTAGAATTTTTGAGATTTGATATGTACTAACAAGCACGTTAAAATAGAAATATAAAAAGAACATACATAGTACTAAGGCCCCACAAAAAAGCCAGCATTCAGCCGATACTACAATAATTCATCATTATTTATTTACTGCACATACTGACTAAATCTAATACAGTTCCACACAAAACTGGTTCAGGGGTTTGACTGAGGGTAATGCGTCACATCCAATTTATCTACCACTTAAATGAATAATAATATAAGACGTTTAATTTTCTCAACACAAAGTAACTTAAAGCTAAAAATTACAGTAAACTAAAGTAGGGGTTTGACTTTGTGAGAGACTGGTGCCTGAAGTGGGTTTCAACGAGAACCTGTATTACAGGTCACCAGTTCCCTCCCGCGGCCTGAGACCCGCTGTAACTTAATTAATGGATAGAGAATTGAATACAAGAATGAAGCAATATTACTTAAAGACTAATAAGATGAAAATTATTGTTTACATACATAAGAAAACGTGGAACCAGTTTGTTAAGTGTATCAGTGTATGAGATTGTTATGCAGTTTGAAGAGTGTAAATGTATGAAAAGAGGTATGAATATGCGTGATGACAGTAAGTACAAAACAAGAAATACAGTATTATTTTAGCGGGACCAACAAATCTTCAGTTCCCTTGTAGTCGAGGCTTTTAAGAAATTTAAATAGTGATCTTTACATTTTAATTTAGTGAGGGGGTATATATTGAGTAAATAATATAGGTAAACTATCGAGTGTTGATTCCGCCAAAAACTTGATGATCAATCTTGCATGCAATATGCAGCACGCATAATATGCACATGCAGACGGGATGCAATAAAAAACGTACCACATGCTAGCAAACCACACGCGACACGTGTTTCGCCACTTCACGGAACATCATTAGGAGATGTTGATTAGGAGAAGATTGATCATCTAGGTTTTGGCGAAATTAACATCTACCAAAGCATTTCTAATAACACATGAAACAGGTCTAAAGACCAGTACGATGAAAATTCGCTATTTTGAATTTCAAATTCAATCCCCTCAAACAACATCAAAACAATCCTCATTGTATTTCATCTAACGCCCACAACCGTATGAACCCCACGAATCAGCGAGGATAACATCCTATATTTGCATCTAAACCACCACACCGAAACACTGACGACAATTTGAAAAGCAAAACAGCAAAAACAAAGCACTACAGTTACTTAATGTTACTTTTAACGTTTATAGACTACTTTAAAATTGTGTCCTGCGTACATAAAATCGCCCCGTTAAATGTGTATTGTTTTGGAAACCTGCCAACCTTTGTGAGGTACACGTCCGAACCTGAGAATCTCTCACTCGGCCTGTAGCAGTCGTCTGCGATGATTCAACGATCGACGTATAAATATTGAATTATCAAACGGTTGTGATTTGAATATCGATAAAGGTATATTCGGTGCTTTTTAGGGTTCCGTAGCCGAATGGCAAAAAAAGGAACCCTTATAGATTCGTCATATCTGTGTGTCTTTCTGTCCTTCCGTATATTACAGCCATTTAATTCCGAAACTATTAGGACTACACTATTGAATTTTGGTAGTATTTTCTGAAACGATCTGAAAAAATAACAATCATGGCGAAAATAAACAAAAAATTGTTTCAACAAACCTATACGTACGGGGCGTCAATAGATAGGTCTAATGCTTTTGAGGTTCCGAAAAATATTTTTTCTTGGAGATAGACGCTTCCAAAGTGGTAAACTGTGGGGAGATCCTCTTCCCAACCTTTTAAAATAAGAGAGTGAAAAATCTAAAGATTGCTGTAGACGTATGTTATGTAGTCAATGAAAACTTTCAATGAAAATTAATTTGAATAAGATAGAGTCAGTCGTTTTGGAACGCACATTTCGCACATTTAAAAATCCGTAACTTGGAGATTCATACAAACACGATACAAAACTACTACGAAACCCTTTCTGTGCGAGTCCGACTCACACTTGGCCAATTTTTGTAGCGTGAGTTTAAGTCTGTGCATCCCCGAGGACCAAGGTACTTTTACAGAGATACGTGTAAAACTAAGCTAAGTTTTACATAAATAAACTTAAATTAATAGATTATAACGAGTAATTGCTATTTCATGTCATCCATCCATCAAAAACCGTATCAACAAACGCGTTCATATATTTTTTCTTGATAATTCCGCAGAAAAGTCCAGAGAAAGAAGATTCGAGCACTCAAAATGTCAGAATTCGACTCAACAAAAAAGATATTTTTGTGATACCACTTCAATGAAAATATTCTCAATAAAAAAGGAAACAGTCGCGTTTCAATTTCAAGTGCGCCTCTGACTTGGAAGTCCAACCACTGAGGAAAGGACGCGCGTACATCAAAGTGATTACGAGCGAAAAACGCCACACCGTCAAGTGCGAGCGTTGTAAAAATCACTACGACGTGTGAAGTGCTATCGGGGGCGTCTCAGTGGAGTGGCGATCGCTTGTTTTTCCACTTTCGATGAACACCGCGGGCCGAGCTCATTCGAGTGCCCTCTGATTTCGTCCCTGCATAGCGCTGTGTTTTATGAGGTCAAGAGAACCTCCACAAAAAACACGTACCCCGATAAATTACGCACTGACACATTCAGATTCGCCCATAATATACACGATCGTAATATATTGTTTTTTTTTCGTTTTTGGGTATTCGGCGGTCGTTTTTGTGGCAGGTGCACTTAATTTTTTCGTACCTACTTTTTGTTTTGGCGTTTAAATCTGAGTTTTACGTGCTTATAAAACTACCAATATATATATTGAGTACACTGGTAGTATAATGAAATTAAAGATGCACAAGTCTTAGTTATGCACATAAACAAAAAAAAAAATTAATTATACATACTTGGAATCCTACATTATTGGTGAAGCGTCAATTGCTTCTTTCAACATTAATTAAAGTTAAAATAGCATATAAAATAAAGTAGGGTTTTTCTATAGAATCTACTATATACCTATCTGCCTATCTTTTGTAAAGAAGGTTGCATAATTGAATAGCTATTGATGGATCCTTTCCCGCCAATATTTGATTCCGCAGTGCCCATTGGTCCTGAATTGTCTTTGGAACGACGACAGGGGGCGTTCGCGGGACAATAGTACTGTATACGCACCGCTCGCGCAACACATTGAGTGTATGCATTACCGCTTTTTGAAAATTCTTTTTCTAATGTAAGCCTGCGAATTCTCGTAAAATAAATGGACCTGTATCCACAGATACCGGTCCATTTATTTTATATATATATTATTGATTTTTGGAGTTTCAACCATTCCACTGGTAGATTATTCAAGATTCTTCTCATCGGCCTGTGCACCAAGTTCAGCTACCTCGCGGACTTATTCTCCTGGGACTAAGTTACGGTCTTAGGAATAGACAAGGCACGTGGGCTTTTTACTGCAATTAGTTGAATTAATGTTGGTGTATCAGGGATTCCACCTATAGATTCAATTTTCGATTTTTTTTGCACCGCCATACTTGTTGTTCTTAAAAACAACGCAAAATAAGGTAGAGGTTATTTACACGCCTCACCAATTATCTTTACAAAACTTTATATGTAGTAAATGGTGGCAGTAATCGTGTGTACTGAGCCATTATGTTGTCACTGTCTGTGTCCTTCATTTTGTGCACTATTGAGTGAAGACTCAATTAGGTTGAAAGTTCAAACCTAACCAGTCTAGTCGAAATTGTCCAGGGTTAAACCCCACAGTGCCTAACTACTTTGTTACTAACTCAGAAAGAGGGATTATTCGTTTCCACCTTATTTGGATCGACCTTGAAAGAAAACAAATCAATTTCACCAAGTTTGTTAAAATATTTACGAGTAGATTAACTAACTGGAGCGGTTTTCAAGCTAATATAAACCTTAATAATAAAGTACTACCTATTTTACACAACTCTTAAATATTATTATTTCTACCCGGTATTAGGTTCCTCTGGTAGGTACATATTCCTCTATTCATATCTGTACTATAGACATATTAAAAACTAATTAAAACTCTTTTTAATGAAATAAGTAATGGTTCGTTTCTGTCTTCTTTCATTTCAACCTTGAAAGAAACAAATCAATTCGGATCAATCCAATTAAATATTTACGAGTAAACCTTACCCAATTTTAACACGTTTGTTAGAAGGTTTCTTAGAAAGAATAAATTAACTGTTACTTTATTTGATAGAAAAGTTTCTGTTTTTCTTTACAATATATTAGCATTTTCTTTGATTTGTTAAAATTTTATCTATCTCCTTTAAGTGGTGTCCATCCAAAAGTTGTATGTAAGAGATTACCCTGTACAATAAGACCGCTCATTATTCACTAATTTTATTATTGGTATCCATGTACATATTTATTTTTAGGTGTAATCAATATTTAGTTTTACAAATTCAATGGACCATATCTGTGTCGGGTCCTCGCATCATCACTACATCAGTGGCGTAACAAGGCTCGGATGCGGAGCGTGGCACTGCTGCAGCAGCAGATCTCACTGCGCCGGTCACAGCATGGTCAGGTCCTGGTTGCGGAATGGCGGGACAGACTTACGTTCTCTACCGCTACCATTGAAGTGGTCAGGTAATAAAAAATGTCGCATATTATAATCAACACTAACATACCAAATTTCATACAGTACTTTCGAAGATTAGCGTATTCAAACAAAGAATTAAACAAACAAAAATTTCCGCTTTATAATATTAGTATAGATTACTTAAAATAAAAGACTAGTGGTTTAGAATTATAATACAACAGGCTTGTTGGTCTAGTGGTCAGTGGCGCTGACTGCTATGCGCAAGGTCGTGGGTTCGTTTTTTACCCAGGACAAATGTTTGTGTAATGAGCACGATCATTTGTTCTTTGTCTGGGTGTAATTTATCTATAATATGTATGTATTTAGAAATATACATGTATGTTTATCAGTTCTCTAGTACTCATAGCACAAGCTCTGCTTAGTTTGGGACTAGATGGCGTTGTGTCAAAAGTGTGGAAATATAACAATCTACATAAAAATTGGCCAAGTGCGCATGAAAATTTCCGTAGTAACCACGCCAAATAACTTTGTTTTTCATAGTGTTTGTATGAATTACAAAGTTATATTTGCGGTTTTAGAAAATATGTCAACAACTACTGACCTGATCTCGTTCAAACTAATTTTCATTGAAAGTGTACATTAAGGTCTATAGCATACATTTTTTTAGATTTTTCTCTTTCGTTTTACCACTTTGGAAGCGTATATCTTTTAAACGATTAACTTTATGAAAAAGTGGCTTTAGAAACCTCAATGTCATTTTAAAGACATGTCTATAAATACTACACACACATAGGTTTCATGAAAAAAAATATATATTTTCAGTTTCAGTTCCATGTATGGAGAGCTCCCCATTATTTTAAATATTTTTTCTTAAAATCGGAAAGCGGTTCACAGAATACATCTACCTACCAAGTTTCACATGTATAATCTTAATAGTTTCACAATAAAATGGCTGTGACATACGGACGGATGGACTGACAGACAGACATGACGAAACTATAAGAGTTCCGGTTTTTTCCATTCGGCTACGGAACCCTAATAAAAAAGAATCTCCAAATGAGTTGCTAAGCGCAAAACTGCAGAACGACACTACTCACGAGTCGACTCGTCCTCGAGTTGAAAGTGAGTCATTCGTAAGTATTGATAATTCAAAATTTTACACACATACACACAAAGATTTATTTATCTTTAGTAAAAGCTTTTAGCTTCAGACACACATTTAGTCCACATAAAAGTCTTCACAAATGTGTCTGCATCGAACATTATCGCAGACATTATTACTTTTCCTCAATAAAGCGTAATATGAAGCCAACATGTGGGTCAGAGACTGTAGTTCAGTAATTTATTCCCAATAACTATCACAGCAACTGCAGATGCTGTACAGTTTCAATTTAAGGAAACTTGCACAGATGAACTTACTTTGAGGAAGTCGTACGGTGTGACATTGTCAACTAATCTTGGGACCGTCGGGAACAAACGACCAAGTAATGTTCCTATTACCTTCAATAAATGTTGATAAGGATGGTTAGTTTGACGTGTTATATTGGGATCGTTAAAAAAAGTCCATTCAGTCTGAATTTTGAAAATCAAAATCTGCTTTGTAACTTTTTCATGCCATTTACCCGATAACGTCATGTTATAATGATAATAGGGTAGTTTCCTGTGTTACAAAATAATTATTTTATTTGGTCCATTAGGTAGTTTTTCAAAAAATATTAGTCACGTATTTTTTGCTTTTTCAAGTCAAGAAAAATTCACAAAGATGGAAAGCTTCAAAGTACAGGAGTGGGGGCTGCTGACGTCACACCTTGCTAAGAATTATACCGAGGTGTGACGTCACGCGAAATTTCAACTCACTGTATCGTCTTAATTTTTCAATTACGTGAAAAAAATAAAAAATACGTGTCCAATGTTTTTTGTTAAGCTACGTGACGGACTAAATAAAATATTTTAGGAAAATATTAGCTATATAGCTATAGCTAATATTAGCCTATTAGCCTAACTTAAAGTAGGTTATTTTTTTTTTCAGTTGATTATAATTGCCATATTTAAACTAACAGTATCCTAAAAAAACCGGCCAAGTGCGAGTCGGACTCGCGCACGAATGGTTCCATATCATTTTTTTTTAATCGGCATAAAATCATGCCTGTTGTATGGGAGCCTCCCTTAAATATTTATTTTATTTTGTTTTTAGTATTTATTGTTATAGCGGCAACAGAAATATATTTGTGAAAATTTGAACTGTCTAGCTATCGCGGAGATACAGCCTGGTGACAGACAGACGGACAGACAGACAGCGACGTCTTAGTAAAAAGGTCTCGTTTTTACCCTTTGGGTACGGAACCCTAAAAACGGTCTCCAGACGACTGGATTGCGCGATCATGGACCGGTGAAACATTTTGCCATGTTAGTTATAGGTTGACCAGTCAGCACTAGTGACGGATTCACTATAGGACCATTGTCTGCCTCGGTTGCGAGAATGTACTAAAGAGATGCCGCGGCCCGGAACTTGCCTTGGAGAGCATGCCTGTCTGTCCTCCTCAACCCAGTAACTGGGTAACGCGATTAGCTTGGCAAGAATAGTGTCAGACTATCCGTAACGGCTATCATGGATACACAAATAACCAGACGCTTAGCGAATCATTAGAACTTAAACGGGATATTATATATATATATTACCATGTGTATTTACTGTTTATTTATAAATACACATAGTAACTATCCCGTTTCAAGTTCTAATGATACTGTTAGTGACTATGATAGTAACTTAACGTACTATCTGAATTACGGAGAAACACCGATATTTTTAAATGAGCACCCATTCTCGGTAACGCCAGCAAGCAAGCCCCGTTTTGTATAATTTTTATCAGAAAAGTGATAGATATATTCTTTATTGTACACCATAACAGTAAAACAATAAGGACTTTACTACTAAAAAGGGTGGTACAATGGACGGTCTTATCGCTAATTTTAATAGCTTAGAATATTTTACAACACGGTTTTCTATTTTGGTTGTTCAAAATCGATTGTAACTATATTTTATTCACTGGTTTTTTCGAGTGTATCAGATCTGATACATTGCCAGATAACCAATATTATAGATATTTTTGACTATGTATCTAATATGTTACATTGCAAGAGGTGTGTACAGATACATTTATTAAGTTAGTATTTATATTTTTATCATTACAGGTCAACTAACTATGCAGCAACAAAATAGAGCTCGACAACTTGTGGCTCTTGTACCGAAGTCGGGGCCAAAATCTGATTTGGACGAAAGTGAATCATCGGGAGATGAACTCCAGTATTACGAAGACCCAGCTTACTCCGACAGTAGTTCACCACCGCTTTCATTACCATCTTCGATGGAAAACCTCCAACTATTATCAGACGACGATACTGAGGTAAATCATATTGCTGCTTCAACATCTTTGGTGCTATACCAACATTCATCGCCGATAACCAACCCTTGTTCGCCATCAATTTTATCGCCAAACGTATCTGCAAGTACACAGCTGCATTCGTTTGAGACCATACCAGGACCAGGTTGGTCATTATCCCAAAATAATAATTACCAGGGGAAGGTGTCTGTACTGTACAAAAAGACAGATGAAATTCTTTTGCCAAAAATGTGAAATACATACAATAAAACGTAAACTAAACAATTATAATTTTTCTTATTATTTTTTGCCTTTCCAGTGAACACCTATAAACACAAATCAGGCACTTTTTCAAAAATACTGAAAAAAATATCTCTGCCAAGTATAGGGTTAAAGTGATTTTTATACAAGGTGTAACAGATTAAGCGCAATACCTCAGACACCCCAATTATAATATTAAATTATAAGTCTAAAATAACATCCGTAACTAAATAAATTGAAACCAAACCAAGACATTTTTATAAAATAGTTATCCTTACTAAACGCAAAACGTATGTGCGTCATACAATATCCTTACGCAGACGCATACACTCATGCAATGTTAGCGGCCGACACGCACACGAGCGCGTTTCCTTGAAATAAGGATTGTATTAATTTGTTATGATACTGTTTCCATTTTAAGTTAAATGAAAGATTTTTCCGTCGAAATTTAAGACCTATTTTTTATGACGGAAATCGATTCAAAAGCCTATTCTGAACCAACTACTTTCAGGAATTGCATTTATTCTGTCTATTTACACGTTGTATATTAAATAGAAATATTATTATTAACCTCAAAGATTGGTTCCTACTTTGGTTGGTTTTTACTTATAACTAACAACAAAACCACAAAAATTCAGTGGCAACAGATATTAGATTTCAAATACATATCCAACGCCTCCCATTGAAATTCGCAAACAATTTCACTTTCCAAAGTCTGAAACTGTTGGGACATCTGAGTTGGTAGAGATACTGTTGTCGAGGCATTCCTAGGAGGTAGGCAAATATGTAGCTTCCACACTGAGTTACTGGGGCTGCTGTGTCCCGACTCTGAGAGATTAGTTCACAATGTCATGATGAACTAAGTTCGGGTAAACATGTATTGTATTATTTTGATAATTATTTAGTTTTAAGTGGGAGGTTTTTTGAGTGAGTGGGGAAGAAATAGTTTAAAATTAGTTTTGATTTTACAACCGGAAACACAAAAGTGCACATTACTTTTAATATTTTGACATACTAGAAGATAAGTTAAACGCATAAGTACGCAATACTAGCGCCTGCCCGCGGCTTCGCTCGCGTGTATTGTTTTTAAGAAAAAATGAGTTTAAGTTATCTTTGTAACAAATTTCATCAACATTGATTTGGACGCGAAAGTATAACAGATAGACTGACTGATTTGCATTTATTATATCAAGTAGGGATTGGCTTTGTTATGAAATGATATAAAATATTTATTTTGTAGATTGTTTATAAATAACACTTTTACACGTCATGTTATTTTGCGTTTTTGGTTTAGCTAGATGAGGCCGGTGTTTCCTAACTGACTACTACTATTACTGATAAAGTTGAAGATGTTCAAATATATTTTTTTTTTATTGAAAAAGGTTCGTGTTTGACCACTATCTCACCTGATGGTAAGTGATGATGTGATCGAAGATGGAGCACGCTTACCTAAAAGTAACCTATTCACTCTGGATTTAAAGACTCCTAGTATTCTTAGTTCAAGTCCAAGTTTTTATTTCAAAGACGTTTTTATGAAAACGAAAAGCTGTATCCAGTATTATGTGTATATATTTGTGTAATTTATGCAAACGCGGCACAATTTATATCATTTGACGTAACGTCTCGCCATGATTGAGTGTGCGATAGTTGCATAGCTCACAACGATATATTATCAGGTAATACCGTATAATTGTCGTGATCTCTGCGAACAACCGTCGCTGTCTTGTGTGAGATATGAGCTGGCACACGATACGTTGCTAATTTCGTGACATCCATTCATTTACCGATCTCGAACGTGAATGGGATCAGACAACAGGAAACATATTCCCTACAACTCCCGCGCAGTTATTTATCTCACGTCATCATTGCACTTGCAGTTATTTCAGTTTATCTATCACGTTATTTCAGCTACAGTTTATTTTTGATCGGTACCGTAAAACTAACTGGGCCTCTGTATGTGCGACTAATTTATGTTTGCCCGTATAAATTACATTGGAAATAGAACCGGCAATTAAATACACGACAATAAATAACGGCCCTATTATGTGTCCCTGCTATTTATTGTTCCAAATTCAAAATCGACCAGCAGAATGTTAAATTCGAAACGAATTTAGTCAACTTTATTACTCGTATTGTTAAATGATTATTTGCTTCAAGTTTCTGCAAAACATGTTGCGAATGTATTGAAGTTTCTGTTATTTCAACATACTAAACGAAAGAACATTCATAACACACATATTAGATTAGATTTCAGATCATCAAAAAAATTGAGACTCATTGCTTGCACACCAATTTTATGACTCATCGTTTACGGTGCATGCTATTCGTTTATGGAATGCATTGCCAGTGTCGGTAAGACGAGTATAGTCACTTGCTGCTTTCAAAAGCTCTGTTGCCAATCATTTCTCTTTTTTATACGCTTCTATATTTTTTAAACATTTTGGGAATACTTTCATTGTGCGTACGGCTTAGAATAACAACGCATAGAAAGGGTGTCTAGAACAAAATACGAGCGATTTCGTGTGTCCACTTCATTTTCTTTGTGTGCGTGAGCCGAATGTGTCTACGTTCCTCAAACGCACACAAATATAGCTTTCAGTGATACCATTACCAGGCCATTACCCACAAAAATGGGAAAACGCACTATTATGTTGCTGGATCAAATCAAGTATTTTATATTATGAAACTGGATAATATGATGTTTTTCATGTAATATGACTTATATGACATATTTTTTACGGTAGGTAAACGAAATGGGATATCATTCATTGCGTTTAGAATGTTTGATGTGTGATGTGTTAGAATAATATTACAGACATGTATTAATTGTTTGAAAGATATCTTTTGATATAAATTAAAAGTATGTGTTATATTTACGAAATAGCAAAATATGATTGAGAACATTACTTAAATGAAAAAAACCTAATCAATAAAATCGTAATTTTATTATGCCTCTCTTCGAACTAACAGTAACTTTTAATTTTAAAATACTGTGGGTAGTAGCTGTAAATAAATATAGTTTAGTTTGATGCACACATAATCGCCGCCAAAACTATATTTTTTAAAACAAAAATAAGCACAAAAGAAAGCAATATGGGTATTTTTTTCCTCACTGATAGCAACATTGAATTGTGATAAGTTAGGTTATGAGAATTTTTGTTTGATGATCGATTTACGTAAAAATAATGCATAAAATGTAAGTATTTACTTGTGAAATGTAATTTGATTACACATTTTTTGTTTTCCTGAAGGACTATGACATCCATTTACGCTACAAACGGTCGTTTTAAATTATTTACTTGCGAGCTCTGTTCGGCGGAATGTGACCTTGAGTACTGACGGCTCGCCGAGAAAAGTTAGCCATTATGGCTAAGTTTTAGTTGCCTCACTTTTTGCACTTGTACTATCTTTCTATGCGTTGTTATTCTAAGGCGTACGGCTAAGGAGTGGAATTTCCTGCCGGAGTCTGTGTTTCCCGATATCTATAACCTAAGGGTCTTCAAGTTAAGAGTGAATAGGTTACTTCTAGGTAAACGTGCTCCATCTTTGACCACATCATCTCTTACCATCAGGTAAGATGGTGGTCAAACGCGAACCAATAAAAAAAGACTATACATTTCTGTATATGACGTTATAAAAATCTAATATTTATATTTAATTATTTATGTTTTATATTTATGTGTCTATTTTAAATTGATTTGGTGTATGTTAGATATTTGAAGTACACCGTTTTTCCCCTCCTTGTTTTATATTCGTACATTCCATCCAAAGATTGTCTGAAATAAGACCGCCTTTGTAAGGATAGGTTAAGCAATATGAAACAGGTGTGTTTAAAGTATTGGTGTACAGTAAAGAATATTCTATCAATCTATTTATTTATTATTATTTATTATATACTTTATTTTACACCTTACAATACACTTAAGGATACAAATAATAAAATAAATAATAAATTTTGACTAAATCGTACGATTGGCTGTTGTTTCTAGAGTATGTTACTGAGCAATACAAAGTTTTAATACTGCGTGTGAACGTAAAAGACGCCATGGATTCATGGTATGGATTTTAAAAGATGTTTAAAGATTCATAAACGTGAGCTACCTCAGTTGGAGTCGTAAACTTGAGTGTAATATGACTGAATATCGCATTACGTTTAATATGACTGTAACTTGTGATGTTAGGCCGTCTTTCTACACCTGGTGACATGAATAAACTGTGCCGTTGTGGTCTAATATTAAGTTGGGCTTGTTTATAATGTCACTTCTCCGCAACGCTTTGCTTACGCAGACGTGTCGTGTTTGTCTTAACTTGGAGTCTCTTGTTTGTACCTACGTGATATACGCTTGTAGGCGCGTATGATATTGTTACTGATTTAAACTTATTGTTTTGTATTGTTTTCGCTTGGGTATATGGATAATCCCGTTTAATCTACATACCATCGTGTTAAGCAGATTCCTGGAGCTGCGCATTTTGTTGAATCTGTTTAAAAGTATTTGTTCGATTGGATTTTGTGATATAAAGGCGGTTTTTATGTGCTGTGAATAAAATATTTCACGTAGGTTATGAATATTTTTGATTGTTCATCTGAACAATACCGATGAATACAGTTATATTCATTATTGTAAATACGTAAATATATAAAGGTAATATTTCGTTGTTTACACAACAAAATTATTGAATGGACTCTTGTACTTTTTTTTTAGATTTGTGCATATTTGTATACGAATGTGCACGTAAATGAATATAGTTATGGATAATTATATACCTAAGTCACTCCTTTGCTTTGCCTGAACGTAAAAAAATATCATTTTCTAAACAAGAGCACATACCTACGTACTATTAAAAATAAACAAAATCCCAGCATTCCATTCACACAAACTATAATTTAATTAATTCCCACCAGGAATACAACGCAAAATAGGATTACAAGTTACAGTATAATCCCTGATACCAAGATTGTCAATTCAATTTCATGAAATCTTACCAACATTAATATTCAAAACTGCCAACCACAAATAAATTACTGTATCCGAAAACCGTCTGAATCCGTTACATCTAATACCACTTGAAGTAATATCAACGCAAACAATTAATTACAAAACCGAAGGCTAAAGCTGTGTCTACACAATAGGTATCTCCTGTAGTTCTCGAGTCAACTAGTCTGAGTGACTTTAATTCATCGGCGAGCACGGCATCTGGGATTACTTGAGGCTGTCACGGCGAGGACCGGTCGAGACGTTCAGATCTTCGATCGGAACTTGTAGGTTAGTTCGACGATCAAAATTGAGAGGGCACGGCCGAGAGATTGAGTTTGCGCGTGTGAGTGCTGCGCCTTATGGTTAAGGATTAGGCAATATTTTGTTAACTAAGCAAAATTAGAAACGTCTTCCGATTTATAGTTCCGTCTCTTTTTAGTGGAAGTGAAACATATTTTCAAATCAAACGATATATAAAGAATAAAATTAGTATTCGGTAGGTGCATGATAGAAAAAATATTGTACGCTCTTTACTTGCCCAAGTAGGTCAATGTAATATGCTCTATCGCATATTGCAAATAAAATAAAGAGTAATAAACTTAAAAACTCATTTCGATATTAATAATTAAGGACGGCGAAAGCAGTCGTAAAATATGTAGAACTGGCGATATTTTTCATAAAAACATTGGAGCCATTCCATATTCCATATTCAAATTTTTTTATGGATTATTTGCTATTCAATATTTAAACATATAAATTTTAGTTGCAGCAGCTTGCTGCAACTTCGAGGGGAAAAAAATAGTACGGAGTTTGAGGGGTAAATAATGGTAGATTTTGCTGTCTCATCTGTTCAGTGCGTTTTCTCTTTCTTTCATGACAGTCAGCCACTTTTTAATCTATGGTCGGCCATATGTTTACTTGTCGTGTGTCTTCTTGTATTTTGTAAGTTTGTGCTTATTACTTTCTGGTAGTAATTAAGTTGATTTACCGTTAATTTTTCATCTTAAAAATGTAAAAATGTTTCATTATAAAAAGTGATCGGTTCTTGTTCAGTAAACACAATTGTACCATAATGCCACCTAATAACCGATTTATAACTTGTGAAGTAAAGGTAATGAAATAAAAACTTTTTGCCAAAAAATTAAACCGACTTCCAAAAAACACTGCAAAGTGAAAAATAAATTTAATTTCGGAAATTGGTGTCTTTAGTTTTGTATTTTCATTTTTGGCATAGACTTACGAAATTAAAGTTATTTTTCACTTTGCAGTGTTTTTTGGAAGTCGGTTTAATTTTTTGGTAATAAGTTTTCATTTCACTCTTTTTAGTTGGTCGATTTTTAATTTACCTAGTTACAAAAGCCTAAATGTCAACTACTTATAACCTTTTACAAAATATTGCTCATTCTAATGCTAGGCCGTTAATTGTTGAGGAGTTCTCCTACTACTTTACCATCAGCTTCACTTCAACATATGCATTGTGACGAGCATATTGTGCTTAACAACCATATTCAAGTAATCGAAGCGGAACCCATGAAATACTTACTATTTCTACCTACTTAAAAATATTGAATAGTTCCAGTGGTGATCTGTGGTCTTCATCATCAGGTCCACTTCAAAAATTGTGCTTTTCGAATGCAATTACACAAGTTACTATAAAAAATATTCAAATCACTATAGGTGTGCCAATAATATTTGAAGAGTTCCCTCGATTTCTCCAGGATCCCATCATCAGATCTTGACTTGGTGAAATGGGACCAATTTTGAAGTTATACCCTTTCAAACAAAAAAAAATTCCAAATCGGTTCAGCCGTATTCAAGTAATCGGTGATTAATGATTATACATAAAAAAAATATAAGCGTCAACTTGATAACATCCTCCGTTTTTTTGTCGGTTAAAAGGGAAGTTTATGGCAAAATTTCCATTAGATGAGGCTCGGTAAGTATTTAATTAGATATTTGATTCTATATTTTAATTATAACATGGTACTAAAAGACTTAATCAATCTTTTAATTACCCGACCGCAAAGGTAGGATTATGTTTTTCGCGCGTATCTTGTATGTATGTATGTAATATTCTTTATTACTTCATACCTCCAGAACCGCTGAACGGATTCACATAATTGAGGTATCATTAGATTTATCTCTGACTGCAAACGAAGGGTTTTGTTTTTCGCGCGTATCTTGTATGTATGTAATATTCTTTATTACCTCATATCTTCAGAACTGCGGCACGGATTCACATAATTCACGTATCATTAGATTTGTCTTAGTAGCCCAAGTGTTTTTAGATACATGACATTAGAAAAAACAAACATGACGGCTGTGCGAAGCCATTAAACATAGCGAAAAAAAAAATATTGTTTTTCGAATACTACAGTATGGATATCCAATTATAGGGCTCAACACAAAGATTTCAAAAAGGTATATCATGTTTATCATTAGTGTAATACTAGCAAAAATAATACAATAAGAAAGTGACAAGCAGGCGGTCCCATCCCATTTAAAAAAATATATATTATGTTCAATTGGATCCCGCCTGCTTGTCACTTTTTAAAATAAAAATGTGCTTGTTTCTTGCATTTCCGTTGATCAGTCGGGTTTTTTAAACTTTTTAAACATTTTTTTTCAATTTTATTTTGTTATAGTGATGTGCTGTAACGCAAATGGCTCTTATCAATTATCGATAAATGGTGCATCTGTTTTTAATTGTTTATATACAACGTTGATAAAAGCAAGAGGCATTAAATAAAACCGCATTTATTTTATGTATAATTTTACGGCTAAACACCAAAAATCAGATCACTAGTTTAGTCGTAGGACATTTTTGAAGATTTTTCTTAGTTAAAACACAAAATATCTTTCCGAGCACCTGACTAAGTAGGGTGCGTCTCATATTATATAAAGATATTTGGTATATTTTCATTTCAATAACATTGCAGTCAATGATTATCAAATACAAGAATAAAGAAGACATGGACACTGACGTTGTGACGACGGAGCTCCATCGAATTAAATATGAAATGTTTATGACCGCTATCGATTTGCAATTGGGAGTCGTGAAATAGTTATGTAATATCTAGTCTTCTCAATAATATGATAAGACATTATAAAAGTTAGTTGGCTTTAGACAACCTTTCCCAAGTAGTAGCTTTCGTGCACAGAGCCTATTTAAGATAATTTACACTGACATTTGTCTTTCAGATAATGAAAGTTATCACGTCCGAATTAAGCACATAGATGTCCAAAATAATTTCATCAGAAAGAAGGTTGCAGTCAATGAAATATTTATCAAATACAAGAATACAGAAGACATGGTCGCTGATATTATGACGACGGGGCTCCGTCGAATGAAATATGAAATTTTTATGACCGTTATGGGTTTGCGTCTAGAAGAAGATTGGGAATAAATTACTGCAATCCTTGACATATATTATTTAGTCTAATAATCTGTACTAGTTTTAATAATTAAAAATATATTGTTTTTCTTAAAAATTACAATCCTTGCTTTATTTCAACACAAATCCACACTTAAATTTAAAAGTCCGTTTCCGACATGTATACTTTATCGATATCGATAAAGAAGTTACTACCATCGCTCAGCACTATTTAGTCTGATAGGTTGATAGTACTGTTGTATGACGTCTTGTTCCCACCATATATGTTCGTTCAGTTGGTTTTGAAGTGACATGTAAACTGTTTTAATTTTTTTAGTACTAAGTCCCGATTCTCAAAACATAGTGTATTACATTCTCCTTGTATTTAAAACCAGACGTTTCTTGTCGATTCATGTTTATAGGAAACGACCAATTGGAATCATGCACATGGTTCTGTCATTTTGTAAGTGCTCGTATAAGGCTATATTAAATAAAATATTTTTGGTCGATTGATTGGTTGAAACTAAGTGTTGAGATTTTATATTAATAAGCTTGTTGATGTTAATAATTCTGAAATGAAATGTGTATGACTTATTTTTGGCATCATTGTTTAAAATACTTAAAAACCTTACCTAACATTACACCGCAAGCATTGGATAAACCTAGGTGAGTATGAGTAAATCCTAAATTAATATTTAGGATTTACTCATACTCACCTAGCCTTAGCACCTTAGTTTATGATTGACATTTGTAGTGATTTTCGGGATACAAGTAATTAATTAGAATTAGTAGGTAGTGTTTCCTCTTTTCCACATATCGTAGGAATAAGTTTTTTTGACCGAGTTTCTCTATAAATAATAAAAGAATACTAGTAACTACTAGTATAGAAACTCGATAAAAAAAACTTTGAGTGATGATATTGAAACTAGTTCTTAAAATAATAAAAACACTCAAACATTTGAATAAGGACTCGCCCCATAATTTTCCTAACTTGAAAGCCTCCAACAAAGTTAAATACCACAAGTCAAACGATTAATACTTTGTATAGAGCGCTCAAAACATCTCGGTGTCTAGAAGTGTGTCTTGTAGATTTAATAGGCAATACCACTAAGGATAGAGTTTCTTGTAAACTTAACTTGGAACTTGGATAAGTTTCTGTGCAAGCCCTGTCCTTAAATTGAAATGGGTACCAAAATAGCTCCAGTTGCTTCATTATTAACTATTGAACTAAACTATTGGGATATCTTTGGTCTTCGTTGTGAGGTTAGCTCTGCACTATATACTTGTTATAATTTGGTAACGTTTGTAAAGGAGCTTTAGTAAATTTGACATAAATTTTGATCATTTTGTTGTAAATCTGTTTCTGACTAGACTGCCAACATACAAAATATAAGTATTGAATAATTTGGTCTATATAGATTTGCAGTAAATTTTACTAAGTGAGGCATTGTTACGTTTATAAACCACTACACAATAGTACAACTCTCTCATTACTAAAGCAGAGAGCGCCGTAACTGCGCTGACTACGGTACTGCAGAATGCACCACACTCAAATTCACTGCGTCTATGGGGATGCGCCCGCCACTAATGTCTTCAATAATTGGCAGGCGAACTTCCAATGTACCCAATCACGAACTCAATTCGATAAAGACCAAATAGCAATGTTCCGCGTAACCTTTCTTATTATTAACTAAACTGTACATTGTTTGTATTCACGAAAAAGTATGTAACTAAGAAATGACGCATGAAATAGAATTTCTAACCAATTACATTATGGCAACGCTACTTTTTCTTCTGTTTTACTTTCTCGTGAAAGTACAACTTAGGGAAAAGAACAAATAAATCTGATTTTTACTTGAACGCTTTTAGTAAAAGCTCTGTACAATTTTTGTCACAAAAATTTCGCGTGTTCCAACACCAATTTTGGGCAGTCTTTCATGTTACCGAAAACCGCTTTCATAGCAGAAACCAGTACAAAATTGAATTACCTAATTCAGTTTTAACACTTGAAGGTGCATTGTTTGCTGGCAAGCGATAGACCGCGGTCCCGAGCCTACAAAGGCCTTGTTGAGGTATATTCCCAAATATTTTACACAATGAAAGCAAGATTAACAAACAGTGGCCACTCTTCCTGGTCGAGTTGAGGTATGGCGGCTTGTCACGCGATACTCGCTTACACTGAGAAAATAGAAAAAAAAAATGAGAATAGATATTAGGCTTCAGACGATTTAATACTAGTTTATTTTGGGTGTTCACTAATTTATGTGTAAGATACGACATTCGGGGAAAAGGTTTGTTGTTTTGAAGTTAATGAAACTCATTTGTGGACGAGCATTTCATTATCATTGTGTTTGTGGTTTTCAACGGTTTTGATAAACATGTGATATGTTGTTTGATATTTACAGCTAGAGTAAGCTTTGAATTAATTACGGTTAGTCATCCAACTTTAAATTAAATATATTTGAAAGGTACAAACGTGATTTTATGAAGTCTCGATGAAATATTTATAAAGGGAGGTCCAATCCGATGTATATAACTTTAAATTAGGATATATTGTTTATGAAACAAGAAATGTGGTGTTTTTCATAATATTAGTGTTAAAGCTGTGGAAAGGTGAATGTGCAAATTCAGAAAGGGAAGTTTAATGCTCATTGAAAATTCCATTTCAAATTAATACTTCAGAAAAATATCTTACTTCAGAAAAATATCTTTGTTTAGTTTTAATTCCGCTGAGAATTAGATGATCAATCTTACATGCAGTATGAAGCACCAATCTTCCGCCCGCAAATATCTACACGTGCAGAAGGAATGCAATAAAAAACATATCTTCGCATTTTCGCCCCTCCACGGAAGCGTCATCAGGAGATTTTTGTTTGTCAGGTTTGGAACAGATTTCTGCAAAGTAACGCCTGATTCCATTGTGAATATCCCATTTTATCAAAATGTTCTATCATCCGCCACATTTTTTTTAATAATCAGATCTCTTGTTATTCCCTACAAAAAGTTAGGAGTCCATGCTTGGGCCATTGCCTGCTTGGGATGCTGGAATGTTCTTACTAGATACCGCGGTCCCGGAATGCAAGAAAAGAACAGGGTGGATTTCAAGTTAGTAATAGAATTCTCCCAAAATAAGAGTAATTTTGGATGTAATTAATATTGCAATAGTAATTAAACTAAAATATTTTCCCGTAATTAACTCAAAAGCTACTGGAAACCTCCTTCAAACTTATGATAGAAAACCATTGTGGGCCTGTGTTATGAATGGACTTTTTTAGGAAATATTTGCCTCAAACGCATCCATACAAAACATTAGCTTTCTTATCTCAACAGATTTTTGAAAGGCATTAAATCTTTTTCTTAATAATAAAAAGCTTGTCAGCAGAAGTGAATTAAGAGATCTTGCATAAATCATTAAAGATGATCTTCTCCATTGCAGTGCTTTTTTTAACAACTTGCGTTTAGACCTTCGACATGTAAAGTGTTACCCAAACACAAACAACTTTAGAATTTTATACCACAGTTAGTGAAATTAATACAGTGTTAATTGTTTAAAAAACTATACAAAACTAATAGGTGGCTAAAGAAACTGTAAAATTTGTCCTTAATTCAAAATGGCCGACAAACTGTCATCTGATATGGCGACTATGTCGTTTTTTACAATCACATCCACTTTTCACAGGGTGTGTGTTTGGGTAACACTTTACATGTCGAATGTAAAGTGTTACCCAAACACAAACAACTTTAGAATTTTATACCACAGTTAGTGAAATTAATACAGTGTTAATTGTTTAAAAAACTATACAAAACTAATAGGTGGCTAAAGAAACTGTAAAATTTGTCCTTAATTCAAAATGGCCGACAAACTGTCATCTGATATGGCGACTATGTCGTTTTTTACAATCACATCCACTTTTCACAGGGAGAAAACCGTATCTCGGTCCGAATTATATCCTAACTACCAAAATAACCCCTTTCAAAATTCAAAGACCTAGTTACAAACCGGTTGTCCACTCCATTACTAGAATATATCTTATATTACACGCTATACAGTGTAGAAACGGCAATCTTGTCCGGCAGCTTTGAATGCGCCTGTGAAATATAATTTCGATCGGATGGCAATCAGGGACGGTTGAAGACGGAGCGTGATAGGACTTCGTAAAATATTAAATGTAGCGCTTGTGAGCAAACCACAGTGCATCGCACAAGTGGCTTTTAAATATTTATTATATATCTATTGTCACTGGAGAAATGGACGATATAGCAGTAGAACTGTGAAACTTTGTGATTTGGAATTTTGCTATTCAAATTAGCGCTTAAGGGTCACAGCATACATATCAACTCAGGAGCAGATCGTCACCACCTCGCCTTTCCCCTTGGCGTCAAACAGGCGTCCACGTAACGTAAGCGGATCAGAAGCTCCGGCACGTCGACTCGGCTACAGCTAGGCGACGCCGCGCTTATGGCTCGCCGACCGCTGGTTGACGGCTAGGCGGCACGACTGAAAGCTGCCTTATGAATGACAGCCAATGAAAGCACGTTCGGCAACGCAGACCATGGGAGGGGCGTGGACGAAGAGACGTAAGCTAGGGTACGGAGAGCCGTAAGCTAGGGTGCGAAGAGTCGTAATCTAGGGTATGGAGAACCGTAAGCGCACCACACCACGGTTCGTGAGCTTGTCCCGAGGCAAGGCGATTACGTTACGATTCCTATTAGCGTGCGTTGCATTAGGGAGTTTCATACAAATAATACTGAACGGCTCGAGTTAATACGGTGACGATCCCATTCCGAGTGTACTACGACCTTCAATCGGAGACTTTTAACACGTTTGTGTATTTTTGTTGGTATTGTCTCGATGGTATACATAGTTAATAATAATGAATTAATAAATATCATATTATCTCATAAAAGCTAACAAAACAGGTGTTGTCCTATCTAAATAAATTACAATAAGACTGGACAACGCCTTTTATATAGTGTTGCCCAAACGAGAGTCTCGCAAGAGTCTTGCAATTAGCGATTATCCTACGGTAAGCAACGGTAGTTGAGATCTCAGAACAATGTAACAGAGTCTGTTACATTGTTCTGAGATCTCAACTACCGTTTAATAAATAGCAATAGGATAATCGCTAATTGCAAGACTCTTGCGAGACTCTCGTTTGGGCAACACTACTTTTATACAATATTTAAAAAAATCTTCCCACTGTTACTCGACTTACACATTAGGTAATAAATACTTACCCAATTCGGGTCAAGCGTTCTCAAGTAATGGACTTACCTAGGAATAGGATATAGTTTATTGCATGGATAGATTGAACATTTCATCATTAGCTTAGCCTTTTTCCCCACTATGTTGGGTCAGCTTCCAGTCTAACTGAATGCTGCTGAGTACTAGTTTTTTTTTATATGTAGTGACTGCCTATCTTTTTTTTTATTGACAGTAGGTTCGCGTTTGACCACCATCTCACGTGATGGTAAGTGATGATGTGGTCGAAGATGGAGCACGCTTACCTAAAAGTAACCTTTTCACTCTTGACTTAAAGACCCCTAGGTTATAGCTATCGGGAAACACAGACTCCGGCAGGGAATTCCCCTTCATAGCCCTACGCACAATGAAAGTATTCCCAAAACGTTTTGTGTATGAATCTGACCTCCACAACACAATAGCTGGGTCACACGATACCCTTTCGCAAGAACAGTGTCAGATTTTCTGCCCTCTAACTACCTAAAAATGTACAAATGATAGCCTGGTCCAACAGCTCAACGTACTTTCCAATATCATTCGTTCGTTCGTTCATTCGTCATTCATCCTTACCTCGGCAAGCCTTGCTTAACCTCTAAGATTCGCCCGCGCGTCTATTATTATTTACGCCACGAGCTTCTATTTGTTATTTTTATTAACACATTGCTGGACACTACCGCCCACAGACGTAGAGTTAAAAAGCGTATCCCTTTTAGATAGTACGCCTCTCGACGTAAGAGTTTAGGTTAAGCCAAAATCAGTACGCCCTAAGACGATTGATTATTGATTATCGGTACTACAAAAATTATACTACGTGACAGTACGCCTTACGACGTATACGCCTATAGACGTACTGTCGTGTTACATATATATTTTACTACGCGTTGTGACACTACGTCTATAGGCAATGTATGGAAAAAAGTAGTGACAAATCAGTAACAATCAGTATACTAGTAGTGTCCATCAACGTGTTAAATCTCATTATAGAATACCGTATGGGAAAACGGCGCTAGTCAACAAAAGTATTGTTTGTATGGCATCCGTAGCCTACAATAAACTACCAGATGAATAAAAAAATGCCATTTCTTAAATTTAAAACTAAATTACGTAACTTTCTTATAAGTAAATGTTACTATAGTGTCAAAAAATTTTTAGATGATAAGCTTTTGATAATATAATCCTGACTACTTAATTCAATTGGATGCAACCAAGTTTTTATGACTCATATCATGTATGTATCATTAATAATATGACGGTTATTCTGACATAATATAATTGCATGGCATTACTTAATATATATTGTATTGATACAAATTAGATGTAACTAGCATTAATAAAAATATAACTGTACCAACATTTGCACACCTCTTGAGGTTATAATATAGTGATACACTAATATAAAATAGTATGTAACATCTTGTTAACCAGTATTATGCAAATAAATGTTTTGATTTGATTTAGAATCAGTAAAAGGGTAAATCCACTGGCATGCCAACGGCCTTACATACCAGAATCGAGGTATCCATAAATTCAATCCAGTAATCGTAGTTATTGCGACATTTTACCGACATTCTTTAACTTTAATTATTTTTTAGTCAAGTGTTTCTTCCACATTCTAAAGTAGACTTTTCTATCTCCTCCAAACTCGCGGATCTGTTATTTCGGCACATTTACCTGAAACAAACAAGAAAACATTCAATATTTGGTACATGTTTAAGAAACATTGCGCAGGGTTGGGCCCTGATATAAAATACCGCGGATTATATTTTACGACATAAACCCTGGCGTCTTTACCAGCACACTTGTAGATCAACATCTAGCTAATATTTATTCGGGACACGGAAAAATCTTACTTTTTATATATTCCGTACAGTTTATTTGCCTCTTAAGATGTAGATGTGTTCTTATTTTCAATAGGTTTATCGTACTTTGAGACGCTGTTTATAAAATTTCGTGGGTGTTGGGGATTCGCAGATTTACTTACGTTTCATTTTACTAAAATATATCATCGAAAGCTACCTACATAGGTAAAAATGGGAAAATTTCTGTACCTACTTGCAAAGTAGAGTTTTTGGTCTGAGACAGCCAAACTATGTTCAGTTCAAACTTTTAAGCCGTAACTATGAAAATGATCATAAACTGTTCATCCTAAAACGTTTAAACCCCCTAGATTTAACTGAAAGACCTGCTTAACATCGTCACCGTAAGTGCATAGTAGTGAATTTTAACGTCCCAACTTGTCCGTTCGTGAAAAATCCTTGCGAGTGAAGCTGTATCATGGTGGGGGTAGTATAGATCACTCCCTGTAGGAAAGCGTCAATCGCAGGCTGATTTATAGAGGGCGGGTTTCCACGGCGGCGTCGACTAAACTGTTCGGTCTTTTGCTCGTGTTAGCGAACGCGGCCCACCGGCAAACAAGTCACTCACCTGCCGACTCTCTCATCGAAAATGCGAACCCCAGTAAATGCCTTTATAAGCGAATCCATTTTAAATTCGAATAGTCTACCGACAACACGAACGGAACTTCCAGACATGACATGCGTGTTAACGAAATGTTGGCGCTTGGTCAATTTCAACGTGAAAATTTTACACAGTTTACCTACTTCGAATTTTCGTGACTATATTAAAATAACATTCTAATGGAGCCGTCCGCACCCAGTCGCTGCTAACTGAGCCTGCCTCACTGTCTACTTTAATTACCGAATTCAGTCTAGAACAAATAAAGAATCGTCCGTTAATTTGCAAGGCTTTTATGCAAACTTTCAACGCAAACTTGACTTAAGAATTCAATCAGAACTCGGGTGGGCAATAATTGCGCGATCCGAGAGTGCACTATTGCTAAACTTTACATCTCGTTGTTGGCGTTCTATTGAAATCATCTTAACGCTATTCGTAGTTCTACACGCCATGGTAATAAATTGCCAGCGAGTGAACTACTTACAATCGGGAAAAGTTAAAATTTAATCTCAAAATGCAGGCGGACATTTAAAATTACGACATGATTTAAACAGATTGTCGAACCAACGCTTAAAACGACGTCATTCGTGCAATGTGCTCGAGAATTTTAGTATCTGAAGATAGCCGGCGGATTAATGTATAAAATATAAGATCAACATTTGCATTTACGAAAATATAGATATAATTGAAACGTTTTAGGGGCATTGAAGAAGTTTTTAGTTCAATTTAGCGGCAATCAGGACGGCCGTTGAAGACGGGGCGTGAGCCGAATGCTTAAAATATTAAACGTGCCGAAATGATGGGACGGCGGGACAGCGGCCCGCCGATTTGATATCTATGTCAAATCAAATGAGCGCCGACGTACTCCAAATGTATAATATCACACAAATGTTTTGGCATTATTCGTTTATTTCGTGAAAACAATGTTTTTTTTTTCAGTAAAGATATCAAAAACCACTCAACATTATTTTAAAACTTCATTTTATTACAGAAGATTGAAATGTTAACTGTCATCGCGCTTTCATTAAAGTACTCTCATTTATTTAATGATCTGTTTTCGTATAAATTAACGTCGGCTCTTCAATAAAGAAGAACAGTATAAAAGAATACAAAGTCAAATTAACGTCAACATAACATTAAAAAGGGAAAAATGTAAAGCAGTAATAACTAAAAATAGGTAAAGATAAAATTGTGACAGCTAGGAGGAAACGGGCGCAGCCGAGCGTATCTCACGGATGCAGCGGCGCCCGTTTTGATTTTAATTCAAGAAAATATAATTTTTTAATACTTTGTTTACTTAGACATTTATTTCCTCAAAAATTTAACGACTCAGCATTTGTATAAGATGTTTGGTTAAAATATAGGTTTTGGCTTCATTATGGACGTTTACAAAGGTGTATATTTTACTACTATAAACGTTCATTATTGATTGAACCCTAGTTTTTAATTCTGAAAGACAAAAAATCTAAGATTTAACTTCAAATACTTACTTCAAAAACTGACTAGATAGCCTTTAATTTTTTAATTTACTGCAGTTCAGCAGATTTGATAGACAATTTTTGTTATCGTGTTAAATAACGTATCAGTGTCGACAGAAATACCTAATATCTATGACATACAAAGTTATTTCTCACTTTTTAGTCCGTTTTTAAATAATTAATCAATTGTACAGTGCGTTTCAACTGCTATTAGGTAAAACTTAGCGCCATATTGTGACGTCTTAGCTGTCAAATCGAACCATTTAGGTAGAGTGAACAAAACAAGGATTTATTAAATTATTTATTTACAAATATTGAGCGAAACAAAACTAGTGTCCTTTCCATATTTTGGTGATCAAACCCGAGCCTATCATCAAAAATAAAGTAAAATAAAGTTTTAATAATTTTGACATGATTTCTGGGCCTTTGCGCCATACGTTCTCTTTACTTTCGGGCGTATTGGTGCCAACAATGAAAATAAGAGAGAAAAGTATGTTTAAAAAAACTAATTATGACTTTAAATAATTAAATATTATATTTACATTTGATGTGAGACTCGGTTAAACCAAGTAAAATAATTTTCCTTGCAAACCGAACTTTTTGAGTGACATTTGACAGATAAAGGTAATTGAAATCCGCGAGTTGACAACTATGTAAAAATGGTTTGAAACGCTTCGAAACACTTCATGTGTACTCGTAAAATAATATTTTATTCATCACTTAACCTTTCAATTAAAATATAAGTGATTTTTTAATTTATTAAAAAACTATGGTCTAAATCGTGGCATTGTGGTCACGTGACTACGTATGACGTCATCGTTCAAAAAACAACTTTCCTGGCATTTGGCACATAAATGTACTTCGGGTATTTTATGATATTTTACTCTATTATGAACGTGAAAAATTATTATTAGTGCTGTGCAGTACCTTGTTGTGGGAATACTACTATAAAAACGCCAGCGAAACTATTTATTCATGTCCCTTTAAAAAGAGATATTCGCAAGAAGTGGTTAGAACTTCTGTGTCAAATCCATCCAAAAGTTGTCTATAAAAGATCGCTTTTAGCGATAAGAACGCCCATTGTATTACCCTTTTTAGTTGTTAAGTCCATATTTGTTTTACTGTTATGGTGTACAATAAAGAATATATCTATCTATCTGCTTTTTTTTTAAAAGACAAAAAAAGGAACTCATCGAACAACTATTACAGGACGATAAGACAAATGAACCAGAAGAGAGAGAGTTAGTTATGAAATGAAATGAAATATTTATTTGTAAATTGGTTATAAAAAACACTTTTACACGTCATGTTTTTTTGCGTGTTTAGTTTAGCTAGATGAGGCCGGTATTTCCTAACTGACTACTCTGAGAAGAAACACCGAAACAAATTGCTTCTGAGTTTGTCGTCAACGTCTCTTTTAAAGTCCAGACAATTTGTATTTGTATATGAGAGGCATGTAGGTTCATGTCTTTGGCATAGGCGTAGGATGGGGGGGAGCCGGCTGGGCCGTGCCCACCCCAGAATGGTCTGGTGCCCACCGAGAATTTTGACTAACAAACAATTATGGCTGAAAAATTAAAAATCTGGCCAAGTGCGAGTCACACTCACTCATGCAAGGCTCCGTTATGCGTTACATGTTAAATTAATTTATGTGAAAATTTTCATTTCGCGAGTACGTTAAGAGTTGACGCAAATTTGATAAGCGATCATCGCTTCTACTACTGGGGGCCAGGCCCCCCCTGGGAAATATCTCTACATACGCCAATGGTCTTTGGTATTCTTTTGAGGAAATAACCACGCAAATTTGAGCGGACCTGTCCAGACAGTGCAAGCAGTTAGTTACACAGATTACTATATTAGTAGCAAGCTATTTGTTATTCTTTTCTTATTTTGTCTTACGCACCAACCAAAGATAACCAGTCATCTGTCAAAATATTGAACGATGACGTCTCGTTTTCTGATTGGTATTTCTAATCACGTGACTCACTGATAAAAAAATCTCATTTTTCACAAGGGAAAATAAAATAAATTAATAATAATCTTTTCTTCATTTGTACTATTTTGTGCTTCATATCAATAGATTTACATAATTAAATAGTTATTTTAAATTTTTATACATACTGTCAACTCGCGGATTCTTAATAGCATTTGAAACGCATAGTATTGTGTTGTATTTAAATAATATTTCCTTCTTTGAACTTTAACTTCTGAGTGATGCCAATCTAGTAGCTCCTTATTATCAAATTTTACAATTTGACGTGCTGCTAACTAACTCGTTGGTGTAGTGGTGTAAGTCAAAACGGCGCGGCGACTCAAAGGAAATGTGCGAGAGAATACGTGGCGGTTTCAGTAAGTTAGTGTCTAACGGTGCCCATCACCTGACCCAGTGAAGAAATAAAAAGCTGCAATAGCTCAGCAAAAATAATTTCTAGGTAATCGTTTTAAGTTTGAAAGTCGGTGACATGATAACCTCGTGCCTCGATTAGCACTTACAGGCTGTTGATCCTGCACCTAATCTTTCAGTCTTGCCAGACTGCTGTCCCAACGAACTATGAATTTAAAGGAACAGAGTTCTCAAGTTTATTCACACTCTCACTTAACATTGTACATTGTAACATCTCCTGCGCAATGGGCTAATCTCTGTTGAGTTTAGCTCACTCTCTCTAGGTGGTTTTTCATAACCGAAGATCGTGGTTACCATGGGATTCAAGTCTGAAACGATCGAACTGTCTCCATCGACTCCTGTCTGATTCAAGTTTGGTGACAGTGTAGAACTTCGATGAGCCTAAATTGTTAAGTTGGTCACATCATCTTGTTGGCCTCCAGGTCTATTCCCCTCTGTGTTCCTTAAGTTTGGCTACTGTGGCCGAAATTAGGTCGGGGAGATTTTTACCATAGATTACCCCCTCTCTTATCTTTACTTCTTTTAGTCTACCATAGGTTAAGTTCACCATAAGACCGCCTTGGTACCCAGTTTATGTATCCAATTTTGGTGTACTTTTTGGTATATTCTATTCTATTATCATTACAACCACTGAAAAGACAGACTAATTTACTGATATGATAAAACGTAATACAATTCCTTAGTCACAATAACTCCACACCATTGTAACCTTAATTGTTTTTTCCCTCATAGTTTATTCAGCATTTCCATTGTTTCAAACAGTAAATCATCGGTTTCATAGATTGAAATCAACCAATCGTTATTGCGTACATTGTTTGGTTTGAAAATGACAACATCAATATGTGAATATCTCATTCAAAACTCCAATGGTGCCTGTCGTGAAATATTTATCATACAGACAAATGAAAAGCGAACCAATTAAAATGAGATGCATAGCTACATTAAAAAAAAAATAGTAGACTCGTGATGGTATCTTTCGTTTTAAGGCTGACCCCACATTAGGCGTGCGCGATCCTCGGGCGTGTGAGTAGCGCGGCGGCGGCGGTTGCACTGCGTGAGCGTCGCGTTTTGCTGCCCTGCGGCGTGTGTGGAGAGAGCACGCGGTGGTACCAAGCCTCAAAAGTAATTATTATAATAACTTCTTAGATTTAAGTTGTGGTAACTTTATTCTAACTGATGCACCTAAGTACCTGTTTCATAAGGAGCGACTGCTTACCATATTTCGTCAAACCAGTAGCTGGGTAACATAACCGGCTTCTGACTACCCGTAACGATGATCAAATATACATAAACTAGCTTTTGCCCGCGGCTTCGCCCGCGTTAATTTACACTTTATCAATAATTCTAGTTGCCAATCGATACACCTGTTTGGGTGGTTTAAAAACGCATATAATATAAAAAGAAACCATCACCGGGTCCATCAATCCTCAAAAATAGACAGACAGTATTTAAAATGTAATCTACATTTTTAAAACCAAAACCGTAGTTTACAATACATTTTTGTAAACTACGTTTCTAATGTAGATTTTGTGGGCTTGATACTCGTGAGCACGCCACATACAGTTGCCCATGGGAAAAGCAAAGCAGTGTTTTTCTAAATATACACCAACGACTTTCAGTGTCTGCCCTTGAGCTTTGTTATGATCATTGCGAATACTGTTTTTAAGGGAAATTGAAGTGTTTTGAACAGGGATGGCAAATCGGTCGGGTTTATGGGAATGTGAGGAATAAATACCTTTTCACCGGTTGCTGTTCCAGTCATAATTATTGGTTGCACAACTTTGCGTCCAAGGTGTGTAATTTGTAGTCACGTGCCATTACAGAGCCTTGGTGCGTCCAGATTACGCATCAACAGGACTGGGACACCCTGTCAATTCCAGAGAGTTGAGAAATTCTACAGGGTATGACGTCACTTGCTCAATATCCATGACATTTTCGATGAACAGATAAACGACAACATCACCATCCACATGAAAACCAATCTTTTCGTCGATCTGCTCTACAATTTCGTTAATCGGTGCCAAAATTGCTCTTTCATGCAGCCATTCTCCATCCCTCATATTTGTTTTCAAATCGGAATAAACGTGGTTTATTAAATTATCTGTATCTTTGACTATGTTACAGAATTCAGAGCTCAAATAATTCATCTCGTTGATATCTGATGTAATATCACGGTGCAGCTGTACTCGCATGTTTGTAGATAGTTTAAAAAAATTGTTTCGAGTGGTTCTAGAATACGCGATTTGAATGAATTGGGAGGGGGGAATACAAAGTTCCAATACCCCTTTCACATCCTGAAGGGATGATTTCCTGGATAAAAGCTATCCGATGTCTTTTTCAGACTCAAAAACTATCTCCATACCAAGTTTTATCCAAATCGGTTCAGCGGTTTAAGTGCATTTTGTGTGTGGGGAGGGTGGGGACATTATTGATTCCCTATACGATATTCCAACACCCTTTTAACATCCTTTAGGGATGATTTCCGGAATAAAAGCTATCCTATGTCTTTTCCAGACTCTAAAACTATCTCTATACCAAATTTCATCTAATTCGGTTCAGCGGTCTAAGTGCTCCTAAACTATTGCCATACCAAATTTAAAAATCACATTTAATTAATTTAATTTAGCTTTTGCCAGCGGCTGCGTCCGCGTGCAATTCGAAAAATATCCTTCCCAGGTTCCTAAACTATCCCCATGCCAAATTTAAAAATCATATTTAATTAATTCATTTTAGCTTTTGCCTTCGGCTGCGTCCGCGTGCAATTCGAAAACTATCCCACG
Organism: Tholera decimalis; assembly: GCA_943138885.2. Classification (NCBI taxonomy): domain Eukaryota; kingdom Metazoa; phylum Arthropoda; class Insecta; order Lepidoptera; family Noctuidae; genus Tholera; species Tholera decimalis. Next base: position 32,007,814 of record OW964556.2, on the reverse strand, counting down.
GGAAACTTATATCGGGATATAAACTATGCTATGGCCTTCCCAGTGTCTTAAACTATTCCCATGCCAAATTTCATTTAAATCGGTTCAGCGGTTTAGGCGTGAAAAGGTAACAGAGAGACAGACAGAGTTACTTTCGCATTTTTAATATTAGTATGGATGATAGCCGGAACTAGTAGAAGCAGGCAGGGAACTCGATTTGTCAAAATTGGCACCCATCCAAGTACTAACCTCAGTAAGCACTACTTAACCTAGGTCATCAACCCGTTTGGCTATATACTCGAGCTTATTTAATATCTATCAATGAAAGGATTGTCTAAAATCCTGAAATACTGTGACAATAATATATGAAGAAAGATGAATTTCTATCTTCATATTAACGGTTTTCTGTCTACACATTATCTTGCCACTTTTAACGCTAACAAAAATCTGAAGATAGCAAAAATAAATAATCCTACATCTAGATACACGGAACACAAATAGAAAAGTGTCATAGAAAAATAAATATTCCTTTACTTGGACTTAAAGCCACGCGGAGAAACTGTGAAAATAAATCAAAATACAAAAAGAAAACCCATGTCACTTGTAATACAAACAACAGCACTATTTCGTATTTTTACTGTTAATAAATTTGACGTTTTCGCATTTAAATTTACAAATTTTCCGGAATGTTAGGCCGACGCAATTGCACTCCTCGACCGACGTGCCTTCTTGCTTTATTTGCTTCATTTTCAACGAGATTCAGACTGCCAAGAAGATTGCGTTCAATTTACATGTATGTAATATTACCTCCTTCGTGATCTTCTAGTGGACCGTTATTCGGCTTAATCATTTAAAAACACTGTGACACACGCATGAAAACACAATATATCTCACAAGTAATACATACATATATAAATTAGATTGTTTTTGCGATTGCCAAGTCAATATATTTATTTAAAACGTTAAAGATTTTTAATATTGATATAGTCACTATAAGATGTTGTTAGGTTAGATAATTACGTAACAACTTAAGACAGAAGGTCCCTTAAGTAGGGACTGAATAATCGAATAACCGACTTGGTATTACACGGATCTCACAACTTTTTGCGGTAGAAGAACTGAGTTGCGAGACTTGGTTTTTTTGATAAGTATTGTTTTAATGGGATCTCATTTCTTTTTGTAGATAGTCCTACTTTTTTCCTTTCCGGTACCTTCTACTTCTTGTATACCAACAACGAATTTTCTTAAAGCCCTCTCTCTGGCTTTTTTATTCCGTTGACCATTTTACAAGTTACCTTTGAACATAATTATATCTATATACCTATCTACACGTATTATTCCATTATATTATACATCATTATATACAGGTACACTGATTAATTAACTGTAAATGTAACTTTGTAATCCCATATAAATATATGGGATTACAATGTTATTTATGCAGTTGTTGTATCTAGAAAACTGGACTGAAATTGAAAAATATTTTAGTGTTTCCTTGATTCATACAGTAAACACTAATTGTATTCTAAATTTGAAGCTTCTAAGTCTGCTAGAAGTGCCTTAGACTTTTGATGATCGGTCAGTCAGTGAGTGACAAAATTAAGACTTTGACTAGTTATAATTCTTAAACTACTGGCTCAAATTGAATTAAAATTGAAATATAACGTGTTGATACAATGCCTGTTTGGTTACTGAAAATTCAGGCTTCTAGTTTTATCCAAAACGAAGTTATACGGCGTCGAAAATGGCCTGAATTGCTTCGAGAAAAGTATGGTACGACCGTGTCGCTTTTTGCTCGACTTGGCGGGGGCACTGCCGTGCCCCCAGATTACGTCTTTTAACCTCAAAAAATATACTGTACAATGGATTACTCTTTCGTGATTTTCTAGTGAATCGTTAGTCGGCTCAATTATTTAAAAACATCGTGGAAATATCATATTATTACGTCTTTACAAAACCTTCAAAAACAAATTTTACAGTGGACTATGTTCAATCCACCAACCCCAATTGGCCTGCGTAGATTACGGATTACATTCCACCACATGGACATTATGGGTTACATTTATTATACTCCAAATCGCGAAAAAAACAAACTTGAGTGGTAAGTTTGGTTTTCATATTAAAATCTTTATGAAAAGTTGAATTACAAGTCTTCATTGTCTTACAGGTATGGCGAGCGCGCATGGCCGTAGACGAAGATGCGCCAGAAGAAGAAGAACAGAAGAAGTACACCAGGAAGAAAGAAAACGGCGGAGAGAGTGCTAGATGATTTACTTAGTAACCAGCATATTGTTTTATAATTCATCGTAACAAGTGCCTTTCAACGTCATTATTGTTTCCAGCTTCTGCCCGTGATTTCGTTCACGTGGGAGGTTTTCCCGCATAAATCACGATCTCGTGGGAATTCCAGGTTACAAAGTAGCCTATGTGTTATTTCATGTTGTCAACCACCTATCCAATTATTTTATTCCGATCCGTTCAGTAGTTTTTACGTGAAAAAATAACAAATATCTAAACATCCATCCTCACAAACTTTCACATTTATTATATTAGTAAGATTTTCTCTACTCTTATAATGACCTATTTTTAAGAAATTATCTCTTCTCCTCCCGACCCCTGTCTTGATAACGACGGTTGGATTTATAGAATTATACACGCACAGATTTTATAGCTAACAAATTTTGAATTTGTATATTTTCTAAGTATTCTTAATATGAGTTGGGCTTTATATGACGTATTTAGTCACTTTGATGACATTATAAAATTGGATTGCCTTGGATTTTACTGTAAATATTTCTAACTTAACAAAATAAAATATTACTAATATTATTATTTAAATAAAGAGAACTAGCAATTTGGGCAGAATTCACATTACTAGCAATCTTTTTAACCCCTCCAACTAAGCTAAATATGCTTGTCTGGAGTAGGTTTACGGTAATAGTGTTGGTTGGGGTTAGGACCTGCAACTTCTCAATCACAAGGCCGAAACCTTAGATAGATAGATAGATATATATATATTCTTTATTGTACACCATAACAGTAAAATAAAATTATGGACTTAACAATTAAAAAGGGTGATACAAGGGGCGGTCTTATCGCTAAAAGCGATCTTTTACAGACAACCTTTGGATGGATTTGACACAGAAGGAGAAAATAAATACGCGGGTAGTCCACGGTGTACTATTTATCTATATAAAATACAAAACAATAAATAACGTTCTCAAAAGATATATATACATATAAATATTTTAAAAAAAGAAAGAAACAAAGACATACATAATAACAACAATTTAAGGAGAGAGATAAAGATCTTTTACTAAGTTTTTGAAAGAAGATAGGGTTTGTGATTGTCTTACTGACACGGGTAGAGCATTCCACAGCCGTACTGCTTGAGCTGCGAACGACTATTTGCGACTATTGCGAGGTATTAGGCTATTGACGTTTCAATATTTATAGTGATATAATTCTCCACACTTATAAGTAAATACCAGGTACCCTACGGTAAACACCTACGCATGGCTACCATCTATAACGTATCGTGTGTCACCATCAGCGTACGATTTCCACGCAACCTGACCCTGAGACTTCTGTGAAAGGCCATGATACCCATGCCCGCACCCGTAGCACCGATGGCCTCAAATCAATGAACTATAAATCCATTGTCTAAGTTTGCACAGACAGAGTCCTCTGGACTCAGAAGATTAATTTTCTTAGTTTAGATTGTTTCGTGACCCATTGTGCAAGCGATAATTGGATTTTCCCGACTATCTGTGATTTAGTTACCTCTGGGCTCGGATTTGTTGTAAAATTCAATGGTGTAATACTGGGATACTTAATTTAAATGGATGTGCGTGTCTGTGACTTTGTATAGCATGAAATTAAGAAGTAAAGCTCAAGTCCAGAAACAATAAGTTCATTATTGGAAACTTTTTTATGATCTCATATTATTACATTACTCTTAGTTGAATTAGGTACTTAGAATTATATATATATGTTGCAATGGTTCTACATAATTATAAAAGATGGATAGATTTCGAGCTCGTACTCGTGCTCTAAAAATTAATACGTTTGCTTTATGCTTCATTCAACATTAAGCCAAGATTTCAGCATCCAAGAATAACTTTGTTTTGTTAATTTAAAAATGAATGCGCCAAGCAACAAAGACCTTCATTAAATAAAACAAATCGGCGCACAAATCTCGTCGAAACATCTTGAAACAAGGAAAATAATAAAAAAGCAACTGCAATAACACTTAAAAATAATTTCAAACGTACCCCTTTTCGCCGTAAGCTAATTTTTTTGTGCACTTATCTCAGAAACAGCTGTAACGTTTTCGGCAAGGTTGTTACATTAATATCGTGTCAAAATAGCATTGGAATTAACATTGTTGGCTGACAGTAACCGTGTCTTTTTCTTAGCGGTTAGCGACAGCAGTAAAATTGTATCGTTTTATGGAGATCGTTAAACTAAGCTCGGTGTGTGGTTTCATCGTATGTGTTAAGGCACTTCCTTACTGCTGGCTGAGCTGAAGCTTTCTTGATATTTATTATCATAGCCTCGCCTTGTCATGCTTAGTAATCTAACAGTTTTTTTTTACATGAATAACGGTATACCCTCATACTTTTTTTCTATGTCTTACAAAATCGCTTCTTGGATACCAAGTTCGTTAAATGTAATGACTGCAATTATCAACTCTTATGACCCTGCTTCAAAATACAATGATGAATCAATATCACTTTAAAAAAGTACCGACAACAACAATTCATTGACATACCAAACGTAAAAACCAGAGCTATAATTTGTCGCGCTCTCCCCACGTTGGACTTCAATCACAAACCACTACGCTTTTTAATTTTATTGATGCGTAAATCGTCAGGACTATTATGAAAAGTGTTAAACACTGCACAGACTGGCAAATAAAACATTATTCAAGGGGTGACGTGACAAAGCTTTGGATAGTTTTTATCAAACGTCCTAGTTTGTAAAACAACGTGTTGTCATGAAATATGCGCGATTTTTTGACGTGTTCAAACGGTGTGGCGTGACCCTAATTGGTTGTTTTGATTAGCTTTTACGCCTAATTAAAATGTCATGTGTCAACTGGTTGTGGAAAGAGTTTGTTAGGATTGATTTGTTAAAGGGCTTTGTTAATTTCTACTTTTACTGACAGTGTGTTGGATTTTTTTTTATTACGGTTTATACAAAATGTAATTTTAGTCAGATGAGTTTGAATTCATGTCGTTAACCTTGAACCCAACGGCTTGGCACGCGACGATGGGAAGAAACCAGACGGGATGACTATAATGCCTTGGAAGTTGGGTAGGCCTTTGATGTGGGATGCTACTTGTGTTGACACCCTTGCGCCATCCCATCTTCTCAGTACGGCGGGCTGTGCTGGGGCGGCAGCTGCAGGTGCAGAAAATCTCAAACGGCGCAAATACAACAACCTAATTGGGTGCTATAAGTTTGAGACGTTTGTGGTTGAAACGTTGGGACCATGGGGTCCGAGTGCGCATCGACTCTTTCGTGACATCGGCAAACGTTTAGTCGACTCCACAAGTGACCAGAGGGCTGGCCTTTTCTTTGGACAGAGATTTGCCATTGAGAGAGAGAGCATTGCCATTCAACGTGGCAATGCGGCCAGTGTTCTGGGCACTTTTCCCATTGATGGCGATGTTGATGAATTTTTCGATGCCCTATAATTTCCCTTTTATTTTCACCTGTATTATATTTGTTTTTATAATTATGTATATTAATGTAATGTTGTTAACAGACGAGTAACGTGATGATGATGGCTTTTTGGTTAACATAATATGTATGAAATCATCAACATCATCAGCAACCGGTTAAATAATAGAGCAGAATGAGCGTGACATTAATCTCGATTAAAAATTAATGTCACCTTTCTGGGTGGGGTTACTGCAATCCATTTATACGTTTATTTTTGCTTATATTATACTACATATTTCAAAAGACAAGGAGATGGTTTTGCATTCTATACAATGTGAAAAGTATGTTGGCCGTTCAGGACAGGTTTCATGATTGTCTGGCAGTTTGAGTACTTTATGCGGCCTACTCTAATGTCCTTACTTTGGCATTGTTCGTCGAATCATTGAGCTCCTGAAAGTTTGAGTCGAGCTACACGATAACTGACAAATGCTTGCACTGTCTGGACGGGTCCACTGAAATCTATGTCGTTCTCTCCTTAGACGTGTTTCCCATATATATTGATCAGTACAGATTATAACTATGAAAGGCGAAAGAAATTTTGACCTCCGATTTTTTTCAATTTCCTAGTCACTTTAGTTTAGAAATACCTATTATTTCTAGACTAAATTGACTAAAATAAAAACGTGTAAAACTGTATTTGTAATCAACAATACAATCAACGTCGACTAATTAGAATAAAAAGTAATTTAGGATTAGGATAGGAATTAGAATAAATTAATTAGGGTACCAATATTTAGTTTAATCTATACGTACTTACTAAAAACGTATTAAAAAGCGGAAAGGTTGGTTTGTTTGTTCGTTTAAATGCGCTCATCTTTGAAAGTACTCTTTATGGACTTACTTTTTTCCTGACTTTAAAATGTATTAAATGACGTGTAGAAGTGTTATTTAATAACCAAGTTGCTAAATAGAAATCATTTATTATTAAATTAAATTTTGTACCGATAAGAGTCTAATAGGGACCTAAATGAAACTTTGTCGTTACGAGGACCGTTACTGAATTTGATAAATTTTTAAGCTGTAAATAAGCGCTTTAAATTAAATTAGATTTTACAATAAGATAAAGTTAATCAATCTCTAAGATTTAATTTTTTTTGTTAAACATTGAAAGGTTTGCCTTGTTACAAAAAATATCTGCAGAAATGTATATCCCATGCAAAAGTACGGTTAGAGCCGAGTGCAAAACCGAAGCGTTCCGATTGGTTGCATTAGTGCCATGTGCAAACTCAACGGATTCTGATTGGTGAAACATTCATATATAGTAAAGGCAATTAGTTCGCTAGCGAGTTATAGCACAGTTCTAATAAAGAAAGAAAGGAATTACAAGAAGAAGATATCCTCTGAAGCCAGTGTTTTATTAAGTCACCGACCACCTCTTCTTCGCTAATCCCCACCAGCGAACATCAAGTTCATACAATACACACGTAATAGTATTTATAATACACATAGAAAATAAATATAATGTATCAATCCTCCCAAATTCTTACAGACTATGTCCAACCTTTTGCTATTAGAACAAGACACAGAGGTGGAGACTAGTTCTTAGAATTAATAATTTCATTTTTCTCTATAAATATCTCTAACTTTAAGGAAATAATAATGTTTTGATGAACGTTAATGTGCCTATTTACCCGTTAATTAGCCATGGCCCAAGCTATCAGGAATACAATACGTATATAGTTTTATAGCGGCATCACATAATCACAGACATATTAAAATGTCTCTTCATTAATGTTTGGACTAATTTCAAAATTTGGAGGAACTCGTGGCTAATCTTTAAGTTTAAGTAATACTTGCCAAGGTCGGTTTGTGGATGGGTAATCATCTTAGATAGATAGAAAGATAGATATATTCTTTATTGTACACCATAACAGTAAAACAATAAGGACTTTACAACTAATAAAAACTTTTTTGCAAAAAAATAAAACCGACTTCCATATCAAAACACTACAAAGCCAAAAATAATTTTAATTTCGGTAGTCGGTGTTATTGGTTTTGTATTTTCTTTTTTTTCACACCGCCTTCCGAAATTAAAATTATTTTTGGCTTTGTAGTGTTTTGATATGGAAGTCGGTTTTATTTTTTTGCAAAAAAGTTTTTATTTTCGCGCTTTTTAGTGGGTCAATTTGTAATTAATCTAGTTATAAAAGCCAAAATGTCAACTACAAAAAACTAAAAACGCGCGAACAAAAAACACAATATAGAGTAACCGAAAAGGTCATCAATGTAAATATTTTTTTTAGACTTTTGTTGATTTTTCAGAAACGGCTTGTTCGATGTCGATAAAATTTTCATGGGACCATTTGGGAAGTATACCCTTTCCAACAAAAAAAGAATTTTTCAAATCGGTTGGCGAGCGACGGAGCTATGCCCGAACAAACATAAAAAAAAAAAAAAAAAACAAACAAACATCCGAATTGAGAACCTCCTCCTTTTTCAGAAGTCGGTTAAAAAGGGCGATACCATGGGCGTGCCTCTAAAAGCACGTTAAGCCTTTGGTCCCGCTGTCATTCGGACATTAGCGATAAGACCGCCATTGTAACCATATTTTGCAGTATTATAAATCAAGTGTGTGTTTAAATTATTGTTTTTAGGGTTCCGTAGTCAACAAGGAACCCTTATAGTTTCGCCATGTCAGTCTGTCTGTCCGTCTGTCCGCGGTTTAGCTCAAAAACTATTGGTACTAGAAAGTTGTACTTTGGCATGAGTATACACGTTAATGACGCCAAAAAAGTGGTAAAATAAAATTTTGAAAAAAAAAAAAAAATACAATTATTTAGGGTAACTCCCCTACATGTAAAGTGAGATGATATTTTTTTTTTCGTCCTTGCTATAGTGTGGGATATCGTTGGATAGGTCTTTCAAAAATATTAGGGGTTTACGAAGACTGTTTACTGATTAAGTAAACCGCTCGTGACTTATCAAGCTTTAAAGTACCAATTTTCGTTAGAGTCAAGTGTCCTCCCCCTCTATCAACTAAACGGTTGTAGTTTTCAAATAAAGTAAATTCAAATGTCACGGCAGTAGTACCTATATATAACGAAATTTAAAGGAAAACTATCACACATAAGTGGGCTTTACAAGTTTACGAGTAATAGTCGACTCGAAAATTTCGAACAACTCTATAGAAATGTCGATAGATGGCGCTAAGCTCCAGTTGTATCGTGCTAGTTTCTTGTGACGATTGAGTAGTGTAGCTTTGTGTCCGTATTTAAATTCAAAACACCGGCTATGACAAATTTTATACAAATCTCTAAAAAAAATTAAAACTTTCCGTGCAAAATTGTCGGATCAGGTGAGGATTTGTATAGGAAGTCAAATTAGTTAGGTAGTCATGTTTGGCTTTTAGTTAGAGCATGATACGAAACGATCAGTCAGCGAATACGACACGCACTTGGCTGTTATAAAAACTACGGAACCCTACACTGCGCGTGGCCCGACACGCACTTGACCGGTTTTTTTTTTTATAGGGCCACTCGTAGTTCAGCACACTAAACCTGGTTACTACTTAACCAGACGATCCTGTGGTAACCTCTACATTTAAAGGCCCCCAGCCAGGGCTTACATACTAACATTTAAACGGCCGCACGCTAAGGGCACTCTGGAGTACGAGCCTCTGCATAGCGGGGTCGTTGGTGGAGGGCAGCAAAGGGTCAGGCTGGGTCATATTATTATTAGTGGGATTATTTATTGCTACTGGCACAGCATCGCGGGCTGACTCGTTTGGCAAAGGTCCACCAATAATTTTCTAACGTCAACCCTCCCCGGGTTGACGTTAGAAAATTATTGGTATACAATAAAGAGTATTCTCTCTATCTATCTTTCACAGTCGTAACGGGTTGTATGAAGTCAGAAAATCTGACAATGGTCTGGTCAAGAGATAAAGTGTTACCCAGCTACTGCCCTCTGGAAGTCAGATAGGCAATTGCTCTACTGGTCGGATCAAAGCTCCAGAGCCTTGAACATCGACGACGAGTTACTAGTCTATCAGTTTTCTATCGGTCATATTTTGGGGAGTGTGCGATGGAATTACACAATCTAATTCCGCCAAGCCCGTTCCATCATCGGACTACAAGACAAACGGCGATGCGCCATCGTTACATGGTGGACGTCCCACCTATACGCACTAAACGTTCTGGGAATACCTTTATTGTGCGTACGGCTAAGGAGTGGAATTCCCTGTCGGAGTCTATCGGTCATATTTTGGGGAGAGTGCAATGGAATTACACAATCTAATTCCGCCAAGCTCGTTCCATCATCGGACTACAAGACAAACGGCGATGCGCCATCGTTACATGGTGGAAGTCCCACCTATACGCACTAAACGTTTTGGGAATACCTTTATTGTGCGTACGGCTAAGGAGTGGAATTCCCTGTCGAAGTCTGTGTTTCCCGATCTTTAAGTCAAGAGTGAATAGGTTACTTTTAGGTAAGCGTGCTCCATCTTCGACCACGTCATCACTTACCATCAGGTGAGATGGTGGTCAAACACGAGCCTATTATCAATAAAAAAAAAATCTTCGGTGCATCTGGTTAGACTCGACACCGATCCCAACATAATTAAGAAAAGGCTAAGCAGACGATGTTGATTTAAAAAAAAAAATAACTTTAGATTGTAACACAAAATGTTACAAAATATGTAAGCTAATAAATTATACAAAAGATAAGGTATGACCTTTCAATAAAATAATAAGGTGACTCCTATTGATTTTTCTAATTGTGTTATGTACGCGAATGGCGGCTGGCGCTTCATTAAATATTTCTAAGAGATCGAAAGTAACTTGTTAGTGAGAATAGACGAGGGTCTAGCGTCGTCCCCTTTTTAACAGATTCTAAATGTTTTAGAACATCAATCGTTTAAACTGAGTTTAGACATAGACTTTAAAACCATTGGGTTGGTGTTAATGAAATCTAAGAAAAGTATCGTCGAAATTATGGAGCAACTTAGCAATTTAAAGTTTTAACAAAAAATTTAACCGACTTAAAAAAAAAACACAAGTGCAGTAGTGTGTTTGTTCGTTTTGAAGACGGAAAGCGAAAAATAATCTTAAAAACATTCATTGGATGTCTTACTTTGTTTAAAATAAGGGCTAGGTACCTACTCATCGGTAAGACCCCTCTTTGAGGAGTGGCTAGATCGGCGTCACGGCGTTCTGACCTACCGCATGACGCAGGTCCTCACCGGACACGGAAGTTTCGGGAGGTACCTGTGTCTGATGGGAAAGGAGGAAACGCCTGGGTGTCACCACTGCGAGGGTCGCCCTGAGGACACCGTAGAGCACACGGTGCAAGACTGCCCCGCCTGGGCAGAGCACCGACGTGTCCTCACGGCGGCGATAGGCGGAGACCTCTCGCGCCCGGCAATGGTCGAGGCCATGCTGCGGGGCGAGAGGGAGTGGGAAGCGGTCGCCTCCTTCTGCGAAGCAGTCATGCTATCGAAGGAGGAGGCGGGCCGCATGAGGGAGAGGATGGCGTCCTCCCTCCAGCCCAGCCGCAGTGGTAGACGCCCACGGCGTCGGACGTCGGCCGACGATCTCCGGCCACCGTAGGCGCGGGCATGCGGACAGCGAGTAAAGGGCAACTCGCTGTCCGACCATGGACCATGCCCGGGTCGACGGCGCGTTGTGTTCCACGCGCGCCTCAAAGAGCGTCAGCAACATGACGAGGCCCCCTCTGCAGAGGGCCGAAGCCTGCCGGGGTCGTGGGACTTATCCCATTACCGTGACCCTGGTACGTAAAGGGTTATTGAAGGAACACCGTGGATTTTAGTCAGTAAAAGTCTGACAGTCCCTCCCACCCTGCCCGGGGTGGGAGGACTTATTTGATAATTTTACCACGATAAAAAAAAAAAAAAAGGTACCTACTCATCCGGTTGAAGTTGGTGCCAAGCTAATGAATAGATTTGATGGGCCACGTTTGGGGGCAATCACGGTGGCCGGTTCGTATGTGTGGCGCGTGTTTGCAATGTAATCTTTGGAAACCGACAATAATTATCAATGACTGAATGAATGTCTAATTCTTACGCTATTTCTACTATTAAACTCTGAAACTTGCTACCCCTTGACATCAAGAAGACTGAGTCAAAATTTTCTTTTAAGCGTAAAATTAAAAACCACTACTTAAGGGGCTGTTATTCTTAGTTTAGTCTTCATCATAATTATTATGAGCTCTTTTAATCAGAAATATTATTATAAAGCAACGAATTTATTATTTTAGTATATATAGTATATACATTTTATTAGTATTATATATATTATTTCATTCCATTTTCTCGCACACCTACTACAATGTGAGAATGCCTTGTTGTAGTAAGTCCTCCATGTAACACCATTGTACATAAAGAAAGGTATTTTTTCGTTAGACAGTTTGACAAAACAACAAATATTAGCAAGAAATAGGCTAATCATTACTGTTTTGGAAATACCTTCATTGTGGGTACGGCTAAGGAGTGGAATTCCCTGCCGGAGTCTGTGTTTCCCGATAGCTATAACCTAGGAGTCTTTAACTCAAAAGTGAATACGTTACTTTTAGGTAAGCGTGCTCCATCTTCGACCACATCATCACTTACCATCAGGTGAGATGGTGATCAAACGCGAACCTATTTTCAAATAAAAGCTAATAATTCTAATGGATGAAAATAATTTCAGTCGCTTGAGAAACTTACATTAAAATTCTGGTACATTTTTATACACACCGTTTTAAAACTTCGCTGCTGATCTGCCATTCTCATATCTTACATTACAGTCGGAAGGTGTGGAAACCAGGAAGCTCCTTCCCCTAGAATTATCACAGTGCAGATCTTACACCAACACGTCTGAATTAGCAAGTGTCGCCATTTAACATGTGCCAGCATTCCGTGATTAGCACTATACGAGGGAGGGACGATAATTAACCGGCTCACCACACATTGGACGAACGAAGGCTTTTGTCAAGACTTTTACTCTGATAAGTGACTAGTGATTGAATAAGCAACCTATTATACTTTATTTTTTGCTAGAAGTGAATTTCCAACCAAATGGATGTCCAGTGCCCTGGGGTGGGTGAAGGGGCTTGACAGACCGTAACTGACTAAAACCACTCAGTGTTATCTCCCGCACTTATACCGGGTTTTGTTTTGTAGTTTGTGTCTCGTAGTGTCAAACTACGACGTTGTCGGTTGCTTAAGAGAGTTTCAAGACCATGCCTTGGTTGGCGAATCTTGGAGATGCAGGAGGCATCGCATCGGGCGGCCGATATGATAATGGGATTTCCATGTTTGATTGCATATTAAAAGAAACGCTTGAAGAGGCGTTTTATGAACTGCTGGATGGTTGCAGTTTGAGGTCTACGTGTATATTCTCATTGCGAATATAAAAGGGGGTTCCCGAGACTTTGAGGAGGAATCGGTTTTGGAAACTTGTGTCGGGGGCTGCAGGGGTACTCAAGTACTCATCAAAGAAACCCCGGACTAGTGGTCGGCTCGCCTCTGCAGGATCCTGCGGCTAAACGGGGGGATAGAGGTGTGTGACTCCCTTGAGGTACATATTATACTAAGGTCAAATGCCACAAAGGTTTTCGTCATGAGTCTTAGTAGTACGGGGAACTGGCTCGCAACTCTTTTTAAAGGTTAAAAAGGTTTATTATAAGATTTTTTTTTAAATTTATTTAAGGAATTTTTAACAATTTGTTATGTTAATTCCATCGTAAAATTATAACTTCTAACTTTCAAATTAATTAATTAATAAACCAATGCTTTTGGTGACATTGGTTTGGCTACAACACTATTAAATATATCTACATTTAATTTATTTAATTGACTAATTAAAGAACGTTTTTAGCCCCATTCGTGTCACACTCCACCGAGAGGTGATAAACATCTTCTATTTTATCTCTACAAACTAAAAATATGTATAATTAGCCGGCTTCCCACAAATCGGACGAATACCATAGTTTTCCCGAGAAATGACTATTAACTGATAATTTTTCTCGGTAAGGGAAAGTGAGACTTGTTTACGTTTATAATAAAATTTGAATAAGTAAAGGAGTCTGTGCTTCGTGACAAGTCTTAAAATCAAGAGTCAACAGCTCTACTTTTCGAATCATAGTCGATAGCGTCATTTTTCATTACATGTGATAGTGAACAATTTAGTTTGTAAAAAAAACCGTGTGGCAGAAGTTGTGGGTCACAGTTTTTTTTTGGTGTTGACATCGTAGTAAGTTTTCAACAAAAACACACAGTGATGCGATATCTTATAGCACCTGAAAAGAATTTAAAGGGTTTCGCTTCGTTGTTGTTAACACTCCCTAGCGTAGCAATTGAGTACTGTAGAGGACATATAGTAAGTAAGTTGTAAACCAGCCTAATGTATGTATGTAGATACTTGCCATGTTATAGTATTTACTTAGTTAGCGTATACAGCAATCCTTTCTTTATACTGACAATTAGTCATTTCTTTTTAATATAACGTTTTCCTGCAGCTCTCCATTGTTGCACAACGAGTTAGAATCATTCCACCGACAACAATGATAAACTGAGATTCCGAGATGAAGAGTCGCAACGACCATTAAAGTTTCAAAAGGTTCTCTTTAGAACAATACAGTGAAAATAAAATAATTTATACAGGAAAGCTTAACTTCAAAAGAGTCTTTCACTCAAAAATAAAGCGTGTTGTAGTACCTAAACAAGGTGGAACAATGTTTTGCATAACAAAGGAAAAAAAAACACCTAAAGGAAAACATAAAGCCACACTTTATTCGCAGAATACTTATTCAAATGAGGCTGTCCCTTCTAAGTTTGTTTTCAATCAAAAACTCGCGCAGCTTTGTCCCGCTAAACTTTATAAATGAGGCGATTATCCGCGGCGCGGCGTCACAGGTCCGTCGCGCGATAGGTGTGTGTATCCGGCCCCAGCTCCGTCGCCGCCCCGCAGCTGCCCCGCTGCTGCCCCGCAGGCACCCCGCAGGCGCCCCGCAGTCGCCTGCGCCACTAGCCGGCTGCGTCGCGCTGATAAACCGCTGGTCACCTGCGCTGCATGAATTGCAGCGCTTTTTAACTTTCATCCCGCTAAGTCCTTTAAACTTCATCCGCTTTAAACGCCCGCGTTTTATTTATGATTTAGACACTGACAACTACACAGACAACTTTGTAAAGTTTTCGCAATATCCGACGAGGTAAAAAAAACTGTGTTTTGAAGTCACAAAGCCATTATGTAAAGTAGAAATTCTTCGTATAATTAAATAAATATCAACCGTGCTCGCAGACGTTATCTAAATATTCACAAGTACATACGCAGCCGAGGTTGGTAATAACGCGAACGTGAAAAGAGTACAATAACACGAATACAGCCGGGCCTAGGAATAGTACATCAAGATTAGCTCGAGGCTGCAGTCTGATTATACGTCGCTATGTAAGAGGAGAGCCCGTCGCAGCCTCCTCCGATTCTGAGATGAGAATTTGTATACACTTTTTGTGCAAAGTAACTTTTTTTTCCAGAGCAAAGTCACTAATCTCAAGAAGTCAATAATATGCTAATTGAATCCGTCTTCGCCACATGTCTGAAGTATAAATAAGTTGTATTCCTCAGCGTGCTTCGCAACAAGATCTCTGAGAATTGTTAACATAAACGTGTAAAAAGTTTTCTTTTTATTGTAAAGTAAGGGGAAGTGTTATTATTGACGCTCGTACAAAGAAGTCGGCGCAACAAGGTGCTCTTGCATTTGTTATATCTCAAGTATTATATTGTGCTCCGGGCACTTCCCACTCGCGCCTTCCGCAACTTTCTTTACAATTTCCTTCTTGAGATTTTCTGTTCAATTAAATTATATGAATTCAGTTCCGCAGTTTTTCAAGGATCTATTTTGCGATTCGCGTTAAATATTAAGTTAGTATCGGAATCAAAAAATAAATGGAATAAAAGTGGGCAATCGCCTGTTCAAAATGAATTGCAAACAATATTACATTTTGGAAGCAATCTACGTTAACCCAAAAGGGAATGATGTGGCAGCTCTTTATATTGCAATTTTTGTGTCCAAACAAAACGAATTTGCCGCGCAATCAAAGCGGGAATCCGATTGATGACATGGCGGAATAATTGTTTCGTGAAATTGAAAATATCGCGGCCTGTATTCTGTGTAACACCTTATAAAACATACTTTTGAACGCAATTTGGGAACTCGCTTAACTCTGATATATAAAGAATATGGAAAAAGAAATAGGTATACAGGGTAGATGCGATAATCTAATAGGTGGATTACTTTTATCTTTTCTGGGTCGAATTGATACTAACTTTTATCGCAATAGGGGAGTCTCACGCCATGCAAACATAATGTCTACCTACGATTTCTATTTCAGAATAACATGTGAACACACACGAAAGCGTAAAACTCTGAAATGCCTGTCGCGTAACTCCAAACTCAATCTATAAACAGTGTAACGGTAAAACTAAAGTAAAACATCGGAACATCGCACCTGTGACAAGTACAATAAAACTTTACCAATAAGCCATATTTCACAGTCGACTTCAATCTCAAATACCAATATATTATGAGGCGATTTCCTACGTAGGTACATAATTCAAAGAATCTGAGATAAGTTATCGGATCCCGCATATTCATAGTGTCGGAGTCGGTGCGGTGTCGCTTCGGATTACATAAACTGCGGGTAGTCTGGATGTGTTTGTGCCCATCTAAGTAGGCAACTTGCGCCCGCAAAGCGCTTTGGAAAAGAGAGTCGTCGTGAAATGTTTTCTTTTTCCTTACTATGAGGTTTGTGTTGCGAGTGAGCGACACAGCTATAGTGGAGTCTGTTATGTCAAACACGTGGGCCGCGTCACTGGAGTACAAAATGTAATGTAAATAAAACGCCACTGACACAGCTTAGCGCACTGGTTGCAGTTTTTAAATATTCGAATTTGGAATACTGAATGTAGCAAAAACTTGTTAGCTGCCAGGAACTGCTCGCTATTCTTGTTTGTTTGTTGCCAGCTTTGATACTATAGTAGCAGGCCTATTTTTTTAAGTATACTGGCTATTTGTTTGATAGAAAAGATTATCATAAATAATATTACTTAGCCTAATCGATATTACAAGCCAAAAGAAAGGGTGCACAAAGTACCACTTTTTATTACAATTAGAACCTTACAGAATAAATTGAATGAAAATCGAGCCCAACAAACAGAAAATAAAAGGGAAAACTGTACAATTTTCCTTTATTGTGTGTTTAGCCGATACAGAAAACCGCGGTTGCCAATAAAACTGTTCATATTATGTACCTAAGTGATAATTACCATAATGTAATTCCGCTGGTTTTCTTTGCTAATTACATAAACAAACGAGCCACTTGAGCTCTGTGTTGCAATTCGATTAGTTTTTATTGGATTAAAATCATTCAATGTAATGTTTTGTTATATCACATCTGTTGTTGATCGTTTAAACTTATTACAGAATGTTATGTGTGCCTTTAATTGTCAAAAGGGGTAATTTATTTGACTTACTCTCTGATTGAGCAGTAAAGTGCATAGGTTCAATCATATCTGAATTTTAAGTGTCTGTAGCGACATCTATCTCACAACATACAAACTAAACGATAGAAATCCTGTATCGCGCAAGCAAAGTTCACCGCTCAACTAGCCTACATACAAATCACCCGATCACAAACATCGGGCAGTTGCCCACCAGACAAAACACCTGTCTGGTCGGAGGATCCTCCCCAACGAGCACATTAGTGGAAATAGCAGCCTATTTTGTTACTTTGGGCTGTAAAATAGCGGTTTAAGGGTTCAAAAAGCAGTTCAGAGTTGCATATCTGCATCCGTAAACGTCTATAGTTATGAAAGTTACTTAAGGTGCTATAAGCTGAATCAAATACTACCCTAGCCTTCACAGTAGTCCACGGTAGAACTCATTTACCACTTACACCTTCATATGAGAGTTACGAAGGTCATTCTGCCACTCACAGCTGCACAGTAGTTTCCATTGTAACTTGTATAGGTTATAGTTATAGAAACCACTATTATACTACTATAAGTTTCATTATAGAAATAATAGAAACTCTTATGCATACTATAGTTACAAAAAAATCATCAGTGTAACTAAGGCCTTTAGTAGCAATAGTCATTCCTTGCAGGCTCAATCCATTCGCCATTTTACAGCCGCTTTTGTAACTATTATAAAACATTTAATAAAATGGATGCTAAACGAATAAGTACGTAACTAGATCTTATAACCTTTATAATATTTATACTTAATACTAAAAATTAATACTTATAATATTAATCTCAACATTTCACAAATCACAAACTTAACCTCAAAAACAGGAAAATAGGAGCTTTTTGTGGCTGTGAGTTGCACTAGGGGAACAAAAATCACTGGAAGCGTTAGAAGGGTGAAAATTAGCGCTATGATTCTCAAAAGGGAGTTATTAGAGCTCAAACTGCAGGTTATGACTACAGTACAATGACGCCATGATTTTTTATGAAAACTTATAATTCACTTGCAAAATTGAGTTGATATACATTGGTTTTTCAGTTAAATGTGCATTAAATGTACCGGTAAACAATCGGCCACTTGCAAATAGTAAGTTATCGACACGTAAAAATACGGAAATATAATTTATTCTGTATAAGAAATAAAAAATATCACATATATTTTGTTAATTTTTTAAATATCATAAAAGCGCGTTAAAATTACTCGTAAATTATCTTATATATCTACAGTAAACTGGACAGCGTTTTAAGTATCTTTATATATCTTGCTAATACAGAATACAAACATTTACTTCTTTTTGTTTTATTTTCATGATGGCGACGAAAACACTTTACCAAAATATTACAAACAATGTCAACTGAAGATATACAATAAAGAACTATAATCAATTCATTCGTTCAAAGTAGTTCAAAATCATTCAAAAGTAGTGCTACGAGAGCTTTAGTATAGCGTTAATAAATCGTTATAGCTATTAAGGAACCTTTATGCAACCGTTGTGCAGGTTAAATGGAACTTTAGGTTGCATAAAATGGCGCCCAAATAGCGCTAAAGCGGCTGCTTTAAGTCTGCAGTAGACGCTCTAGCGCTTACGTCTATTACCATAAGTAATAATCGGATACGCTCCAAAGCTCTAATGCAGCCCATTTGTGCTAGTTGGGTCCCTTTTCAATGGGAATGCGGGACTTAACACCCTGTTCCGCATATACCCAAATGTCATTTATTACTTACAAGACTCACAACTGTGTGTCAATACTTCAGTAATAAAATTGAATTCAGACTAAGAAATACTGAAAATATTATTCGCCACAACG
This sequence comes from Tholera decimalis, assembly GCA_943138885.2. Lineage (NCBI taxonomy): Eukaryota > Metazoa > Arthropoda > Insecta > Lepidoptera > Noctuidae > Tholera > Tholera decimalis. The sequence continues at coordinate 31,988,831 of OW964556.2, read as the reverse complement.
GTAAATGTAAAACATAAGGAACGGACAGAACGAATGATTAGTCTATAATTTCCTGTGGTCATATTACCCGAACAAGACCTAACTACGAACATAACTATACGGTAGCTAAGTAATAAGTATGTCCTGTAAATTATTAACGATAGTCTTTAAGCCATTTTTCAATTAAGTAGACACCGTTTATAGCATGATATCATCACATACTTGTAATTCAATGGACTATTATTATATTATATGGTTATATTATTGGTATAATTCGACCATAATTTATATTTGGCATTTCAAATGCATTAAAATGCATAGTAATATAATTGTTTTAGCTTTCTGCATATCGCACTTCTTTTCTTCTTATTTTTTTATACTAATGTTATAAATGTGAAAGTTTGTGAGGATGAATGTATGGATGTTACCCTTTCACGCAAAAACTACAGAACGGATCTGAATAAAATTTGGTAAATATATATAATAATTTTGCTTTCTTATGTAAAAATGATCATAACAAGATAACACTTTCATTTCATTACTAACACTTCTGAATATTTCGAGAAAAAAAAATATTTGAGTTTTGCTCCATACATTTTCTTTTTTCAATATTTTATTTATTTCGCGAAATTAAACAATTTCTTAAAAACCGCTAGAACAAACGTTGATGACCGTTCATTTATCTGTCCGCATAAATTTTTTCAGCGCCATATATTGACCATATTGACATATATTTAATACATAAATAAGTATCAAACATTTTAATTTGGCTAAATGAAACTATTATCTGTTAGTTTAGTATTAGTTATGAGTAATCGAATTTTGTTTTTAAACTCAAGATCAAGATCAATCTAGTATGATCATATTGTAGCTCAAAACAACATCATTTTTGATCTCTCATAATTTTTCCAGTGAACAGGAGACAAGCCATTTTAATTAACCCTGCTATAGCAACATGTGACATGTTGTAACAAGTCGGAAGTGCAAGTTGGTCGGGTGCTTTGGTCCTCGGTCGTGAGGTGTGCCACCGTCGTGCCTCCGCATAGTAATCCATCTCGCTAGGCAAACTCGCGACTAATATCCAAGAGAACTTGTGGATGTGGTGCAGCTCAGATTTAAGACGCGCTTTGTGCTTTCAGTTACGAGTACTTGCACTTATTAACATGACAAAATGGACTGTATTGTTTCCCGAAAATACTTAATAAATGAATTAAATATACGGAAGAATTTGATAGAAGTCCTAATATGATTGTATAAAGCGTTTATTATGAATCTTTTAATTTTGATTAATAATTAATCAATCACGCGTCATCAGATTATAGAATGATACTATAAACTCTTTTTCTAGAAGAACACTTTTAGAGGTGCTTGGCATTTTAGGGAAAATATGTGACGTGATTTTAGGGCAGAAGAGTTTTGAATTTGTATCTTACTAAACTACTACATAGAATGGGTCCCGTTACCCCTCCAGAAGCACCTCTGTTGAACGCCTGTTAGGGCAAATCCTTAGGGCCAATGAACTTGACACACATATTATAGTTTACAACTTGCTATTTTTATTCCGGTAAAAAGCAAGGTTAAGCAGTAACAAAGACGGAAGTCGAAATTTTGAGATGGTTTTGGATGCGCAGTTACGACGTACGAAGTACAAAGAGACCATAATCATGAAAAAGTATTTCCTGAGCTGAAATGATGGGCGGACATTCTCATGAGAAAAGTTGCTGACAATTCGTTTATTTTATTTTAAACAGTTTTTATTTTATTTATTAATTAAGGGCTGTTTACACTAATGGACGCCATGTTTGCCACACCTTGCATATTTTTAATCTTTGGACTATTTTTATTAAAATCTGTGTTGTAATTTCATTGAGATTATCCAGTTTTAAAATTTGCCGGGAAAACCTAAATTTAATAAGTCGCAAAACTTTTAGAGCTATGAAGGTGATGAAGAGATTTCAGCTCAAGTGGATCTGAGGATGAGGTGAACTAGCTGACACAAAGGCCTATAAATAGCTGAATCGTCGTACTGCTTACCAGATTTAAGTGGCTATCGGCATCTTTCACTATATCTGGAAAAAGTAATGCGCTAAGCGATATTGAGGAGAGCAAATGCGTATCAGTGTTTAGAATTTTTGTTTAAGTACGAGTTACCTATTTCTTTTTTAATTAAAAATTTTCTTTGTGTATGAACTGGTTTAAATTTGTACAAAAAGCAGTGTCTGCAATTTTAGATTGCCTTACTTTGAATTGCCTACATAGAACCTATCGTAAATATTTTTATCGGCTAGGCTACTCTAGGCTATCGCAACAAAGGAGGGTTGTCGGAAAAGGTTCCAACATTTTCATAAAAATGGCAGCAATCCTCAATAAAATTAAAATGTATATATACAATACATTTGTGTGTACTTTTGAAATTTACAAAAACTTTAAGCTATAAGCAAAAAAACACTACACCTATACTTAACCGTCTTTACTCAAGTGCTTGTTATCATGTCTTTGTTTTTAGGTATTATTGTATATTTATTTAATGCATATGTATATAAAACAAAAAAGGCTACCTGTAGTAACCACTGTCTCTCCTTGTCTCTTTTAGTTAATCTATATTATTGTTCTGTACACAGAGAAGTTGGCGGTAGTGATGTTGATCGGCCTCAACTCAAAGTCTCTTGTCAGCGAGTGTCCACAGGTATCGTCACAATACACGCATGTCTGCAGCAAGTCGTGCCACTCCCGCGTTTGTTATTCACCAAAAAACCCACCCCCCAACCTGCTGTTAATCGTCTGCAATAGACGTAAAGCCCTATAGTATTAATTACATAATCACGAGTATTTTATTCTATTCTTATGAAGGTTTATCTTCCATATGGGCGTTCAGGAACCTAAAAACTCTACTAGCAATCACTACTAACAATTGATCTACAAACCGAGACAAATAAATGCCCATCAAAGCTACCATTATCGTTTACCAACAACAAGTTAAATAACAATAGAGCCAGTTATTTACATAAACCAGACATCATTACGGCAAATAACAACTATTATTCAAATGCCTGTCAATAATTATCGTATAAATGGCATGCATTATAAAAAGCCTGAACCTAATAACGGTCATTTTGTACGTTATTCATCTATCAAAATGAATGCCTAATGAAAACGTCGAATTTGAATATTGACGAACGAAACGTATAACGGTACTAACTAAAATATTATTTGATAGATGCCTGCAGTCGTTCAGGCCTGGCCGATAATTGAATGATGAAATATTAACATACGTAATAGATACGTACTACCTATTGTAGATATGTATTGAGAGCTGCCTATGTGGGATGTAATGGAGTTTCGATAGTAATTAAGGAGAGTAAAGATGATCGCTTAAAAAAAAATAATGTGAGGGAATGAGCCGTAATCCACCACGCTGGCACAGAGCTTATTCGTTTGTTTTATTTAATAAATTATTTAAACTTAATTGTTTGACTGATTCTGTGAATAAGAAAAACAAATAATATATATCTTTGTTTTTCAATTTATTACCCAGAAACATTCGCTGCCAAAAATTCCAGACATAAATTCAAATTAGGTTTTTACAAAAACAGACCAAAACATTCATACCTTTCATATCAATTGTAAATTTTTCATAGAGAATAAAAGAAAAACAAACGCTCGTTTATCAGCGGAGCACAATTTCATGAAATCCAACTGAACTTAAATTTACCATTTCAATCTTTGATCAACAGTACAATGTTGATCAAAAATACACATTGTGTTATGAACCGGAGATTCATATTAAATATCTCCATTTGCTTTACAACTGTTGCATATTTTATATAAACATGCTATAGGTACAGAGATTGCACCTTTTTGGGAGTTATTGGCACGATATTACCTTTTTTCGGCAGGAAAATCATCTAATGAGTTCTCCCGCTCTGTGTGGAGCGAAAGACAGAATCAGACTTCTACTGACTAAAAAGCCACTGTGTTCCATCAATTGCCCTTACGTTCTAGGGCCGCAGTATCTCAATAGAACATTCCTGCACCCCTTATTTTTTTTAGTCGGTTGGGATAATCATCGAATGACTTCTCCCGCTCTGGGTTAAGCGGAAGAGTGTGTCAGACTTCTACTGACTAAAAAGCCACTGTGTTCCATCAATTGCCCTTACGTTCTAGGGCCGCAGTATCTCGTTACAACATTCCTGCACCCCTTTTTTTTGTCAGGTGGGAAAATCATCGAATGGCTTCTCCCGCTCTGGGTTAAGCGGAAGGGTGTGTCAGACTTCTACTGACTAAAAAGCCACTGTGTTCCATCAATTGCCCTTACGTTCTAGGGCCGCAGTATCTCGTTACAACATTCCTGCACCCCTTTTTTTTGTCAGGTGGGAAAATCATCGAATGGCTTCTCCCGCTCTGGGTTAAGCGGAAGGGTGTGTCAGACTTCTACTGACTAAAAAGCCACTGTGTTCCATCAATTGCCCTTACGTTCTGGGGCCGCAGTATCTCGTTAGAACATACCCGCACCCCTGGATGTACAATATTAATATCTGTGTATTATGATAATTCAAGGATGAATAGGTTTCTTCCAGGTAAGCGTGCTCCATCTTCGACCACATCATCACTTACCATCAAGTGAGATGGTGGTCAAATGTGAACATATACCGAATAAAAAAAAATTCAAGCAAGCAAAGAAAAATAGAGAACTTGTAACACTAATGATTTACAATACAAGAACAAAAGCAGAGACCTTATGTTCTTTTATAGACGTTTTTCTGGATTGACTGTCATAGCCTTGGCGTTAACACACCTTGTGTTATGGATACATTGTGAAAATGAATGATATTTTGAAAAGAGTAACCGTGGATTTTCTTGACGGTTTTTCTCCAGAGGAAACGACTAATTTCAAACCGTGCACTAACTTCTGACGTTTTATTAATGCCCATGTAGGCAGGCCTATGTGAAATAAAATATTTTGAGTTTGAGTTTGTGAAAAAAAAACATGACAGACTATGCCATTATTAATTATAATTGTTTCAATATTAATTATGGATGGCTTGTCAATAAACATTCCAAAACATTACAAAGACTAACCAGTAAAGTCACCTTCCACATCACATTGAATAGACACCAATTTTTGCTGTAAACGATAAAATATGTAAACTAGATAGTGGCAATAATAGCTGTTTAAGCTCTTGTGGTATTAAAATAATGAGTGTTCCTCCGTGCAAGGTCACGGCGTGCAAACAATCGGATCCTGGTCTAATCTCCACTTCACGTCAGTTTTGAGTTCCGAGATTCTCGTCATTACATTGTTTGGTCAGACATTATAACGTCCATTGCTTGATTGTATTGCTACTTATTGCCTTCAAAAAAATTAAAACTAGTACTTATTTTATTTTGGTGAGAAATATTACAGCCATATAAGGCGCCAGTCAGATATGTTCATATAGTTTTATCAACACGCCAGGCCAATCATTATTAATTAAGTCATTATTAATACAACAAGAAGTAAGTATCCACTTGCATTTATGTCCAAAAACAGTTTTGCAGTAATTGTGGGCGAATTGTAATAAGACTTCGAGATTAAAACGTATCTCGATATTATTATCCCAACCGCTTCTTCGTTTAAACGAAGCATATCTACGTCTTGCAGTTAGTAATCTACTTATTTATCTGTCTGCTGAATAAACCGGGAGTAGTTGCATGCCCGCAATAAAAATTAAACTTTTGCGTCTCATGTTACTCTTAGGGTTCCGTGTCTGTGTTAAGAAAACGACTTACTTAGTATAAGTACAAAGAAAAACCTAGGTAAAATAATTTTCATTAATATATATATTAATAATACATATTCAAAACAAAAAACAAATTACTTACGTTAATAAAAACGGTTACACATTATATCTATAACTAGAGAATATTACATATTTTTTTCATTAAAAAAAAACTAGTTCGAAAAAGAAAATGTATGAAAATATAACGAACATACTCGCTCATGATTAAATCGCACTTGACTGCTTTTTAGAAGCCAGACTTGAGCAGATAATAATAATGGAACTAGCAATTCGCAAGAGCAGACGATACGATATTTTCTAACTATGTATGTTCATTGCACTTTCGCGACATTTACCAAGACTATAATGTTTTACTTTTACCGACTTGTATATTAAACTATGCAAAACTACGATCATTTTGATAAACAAAAAACGATATATCATTTGGGTTTAATGAACGCATGAATATTTTGAACTCGTTAAGTTTTGCTGAATGAACATAAAGATATTTTTAAGGTACTTGTCTAGCTGTTTTGGTAAACTTATTGAAATATATTTAATAACGAGTGTCTATAAATGAAATTAATTCATTAGATAAGTAGCGCGTATTCCATAGATTTTTTTAAATGAAAACTAGGAATGTGGGTAGAATTCCATCACTAGCAATCTTGAAACGTAAATAAATATTCTTGTGTCTGAAGTGGGTTCATGACAATAGAGTAATGGGTTTTTTTAAGGATAGGAAATCAACCAATGACTGCCTCCCGATCTGGGTGGAGCGGGAGGTTGTGTCAGACTTTTACTGACTAAACCCCATCCGTGTTCCATCATATGCCCTTCGTGTTCAGAGGCCGCAGTAACTCTTTTGAACAATTCCGCAACACCGGCAGACTCTCGTTTGAGGCGCGCGTGGAACACGACGCGCCGTCTAAACGGGCCTGGTTTCAGTCGGGCGGCGAGCTACCCATTGCTCGCAGCCCGTAGGCCCACGCCTACGGTGGCCGGGAGTCACCCTGTGATTCCCAACGCCCGGAGCATCTCCTGCGGCGGCTGGGGCGCAAGGGCTGTGACGGCCTTGAAACCTGCCTCTCCCTCACGTGTCCCGCCACCTCCTTCGCTTGCATAACTGCTTCGCAGAAAGAGGTGACTGCTTCCCATACCTCCTCACTCCTGACCATAGATTGAACCAGGGCCGGGAGCGAGAGGTTACCGCCTATCGCCCCTAGTGTAATGAGTGGGGTTCGCACCCGCGACCTCACGATCACAAGTCCGACACTTTAGCCATTATGCTATTGACGCATAAAATTAAATTAAAAATAGTAATTGAAAAGATTTAAACTGTCAGGTACTCATCGCTGATGAAACATTATTTCGAGGAAATGCAATTGTTGTTTTTTGTGAACAACAAATATACAACGTGTAATTTAAAGGGTATATACATACCAAGTGCACGGCTTCTTTGGATGATAATAAACGATATGGCAAGGGTTTTCTAATCCTATGTGTACCTACATGTGTGGAACTTATTAGAAATTTCAATACATTGATACCAGAGAATTTTTGAAATTAAGAAGAATGAAGAGAATTATCGTTTTATTGGCAAGTGACGTGGAAAATGATGACCCTCATAGTGCTGTGACACGTTTGTTATTACTGGTATTCAAGAAACATACGAAATCAACAATTTGGGGTCAATTCTGTGAGTCACTTATTTTGAGCTGAAACTTTGCATAGAGACTCCATACCAGATGTTGTCTTCAGTCCTTTTGGATAGATATGGGGTTTCCGTTACACGTTGTATACAAGATGACTGTAGGCATCTTCCTATTATCATTACATTACCATCAACCTTGTCTCTCAAAAATTACGGGAATCATGTTAGATGCTTTAAAATTTGCCCAAAATACGTGAACGAAATAAACAGATTTCTGTATAATTCAGTGCACACCTGAGTGGAATTCCCGCTACGTCCCGTACTTCCTATGACGGGCAGTATAATCTGACAAGGAAATCTAGTTTACTCGCTAATCGGCCCACTAGATGGCTATTGTTAAAGTGGACGCTGCGCCACCGAAATATTGTCGAATTGAACTAGAAAATGTTTCACTTTTTATACGTCGTCCAACTGTATAAAAGCTCTTCTTGATCAAAAAAGTATTAATTTCATCGATTATTCATAAAGCAATACAACAGTTAAACAATACCTACCAATAACTGAAGTCTAGCAACTATATTTCATTCCCAATATGCATCTGTAATCCTGAATTATGCTAACCTAATCTACTTAATTCCAAATTGCATTGTAAACAAGATGGCGACTTGCAATCGAGTACCGCTAGTATGACTAACTCGCGTGTGCGAGCGGTAGCGTCGTCAATAATTCATGCGGTAGGCACGTCGTACCCGCCAGCCGTTCCTAATTGATTCCTGATGCGGTGAGCTGATCGCATCACTGACTCCTTGTACTGCCCTCCCAGGACCCGTCCGCTTCATTACGCACTTACAGGCTCGTGCAGAATGAGGAAAATCGTAAGAAATAATTTTATTATAAAATTTCATGGGAGCCTCTGTTCTCGGAGAGCGATAAGCGTGGCTTTTTGCTATTTTTCCCCCAGTTAATTACTCGGTAACATGATAAGCAGCTAAGCATGATAAGTAGATTACTCTTCATTCGCTAGACTTAACTACGTCGGAAACTATCGTTGTAACCCATCAACAGTGCACCTATTCTAATAAGCGACTCACTTAGCACTGAAAAGGTTGAATAATTCGTATATTTACGTACGAAAGTACCGTTGAAATTCAAAACCGAGCAGTTGAGTAAACAATCCGTAATTTCAATTTCAAATACGGTTAAAAGTTCCATTTTGTTTGAAACTTATGCGGTGCAACTGATTGTCATTCGTGGCACATACATAATCCCGGCGGAGAGTCCATGATCTTGAACGGGGACTGACAGCCGGCTGCAGCCTTATTCAGGAATACTATGCTGATACGTTAATCGAATTCGGATACACGCCCACCGCTGCCGTATCCATGTCCATCACCACTAACTCGGTTACTTGCTGTCCGGACGTGCAAAAACTTCAGCAACGTAACTAAAATCTGGATTGTATTTTAAATCATGTTAGATATGGGGAAAAACGTATTTTATTGTAACCTGTAGTACTCATACAAAAAGAAATGTTGGCAATAAAATATAATGATCTCTCACTAGAATTAATTTTATTACAGCTACAGTCCTTTATCGTATAATTTGCAATGGAATGTTGTACCAATTTCACCATTATTTTCACATTCTGCAATACCGAAAACTCTTTCGCCAATTCATAATCAAATCCATTCAACATTCGTTGTTGTTCTAATTGTATTTTCAAATCCGAGCACCACGACTTTCATTGGACCACACAAGACAGCAACAGACATCTCGTTTAACTTCAGTACTGTCGTAAATCACAGAATACTACCGTTGTCCGATGCCCTTCCTTGCTCGTTATGGCTCTACGTGACCTATGGAAATAACGGCTTGTGACAGCCTGTTGACTTACAGTTTCTAATTGTGATAAGCACTCCATATTATGTGAACGCACCATAAAATTGTAGGCTCATGCAGTGAAGTCTTTTATCTGAACTAATATTATAACCAGGTAATGTTTGTTTGTTTGTTTGAAACAGATGGCCCAGTAGTTACTGGCCCGTTTTGCGAGTCAGACCTAGAGTTTGAACCCAGTTAGGCACATTAATTTGTGTAATTTATATTATTACCACACTCTCAAATCGGTGACGGAAAAAAAGTAAGGAAATCCTAGGACCAAAAAGTTCGGAGACATGTTACATCCACCAACCTGCACTGGGCCCGGGTGGTGGATTACGGTCTATTCCCTCTCATAGAGAAGAGGCCTGTGTACCAGCAATGCGAACTAAAGATGCCACGAATAGTTATATGGCCGAATAACGAATACCGAATGTTCGGCGAGGTCTCGGCCTAATATTCGGCACCACTTAGTACTTTTCGCGGGTGACAAGTGACAACTCGTCTCATTTGTTGACACAGCATGCTTCATTTGTTGATTGTTGGTGCATCATACTAAATATTACATGTTGTCACGTTGTTCCAATACTTGGGAAAGGACGAGACTGCACAGAGAACACCAAACTTATTGAGAAGGAGATGTTCATTACAAGCTGAACTTGAAGTGAAGAATAAAATCGTTAAATATCTGCTTGTCACTTTTCTTGACCCCATTTTAAAACTAGTTTCTTGGGAGTAGTTTAAACACAAACAGCAAAACATAAAATAAATATCTGAGTAATGAGTCTGAAATAGTGAGTAATATTTAGAGTTTCTTTTTTTCCATGGTATTCGACCGAATAGTTTGCAATATTCGGCCGAATACTGAATAGTGAAAAAAGTGGCGGAATAGCCGAATACCGAATAGTTGCCGAATATTCGTGGCATCTCTAGTGAGATCGATGTGGTTTTAATTTATGATAGAATTAATCTTTGGAAATGCTGATCTGATTGCGACAATTATTTCAATGTCCTATCCCTGAAAGTTATATAGGTACATACATGATACCGAACAACAGCTAACTTTATATGATCATTAAATATTATTATATAAATTTTCTTATCCTGTGTTTATAATATCCGCCCTTCCGAGTAATTATATTTTGTTCAACCAACTTATTTAATTCCAGAATAGGAGGTTCATGAAATTTAGGTGCGTCTCTATGGCTTACATGTGTTTAAAGGTTCTGTTACTCATAGACATTCGATGAGAAAATCCATGACAAAGTAAAGTAGTAAAGGTTAATTCTAGGTAAGCGTGCTCCATCTTCGACCACATCATCACTTACATTCAGGTGAGACGGTGGTCAAACGCGTCTATTATCAATAAAAAAAATAAAAAAGTGAATTAATTGTTGATATGTATTATAATAGAAATTCGTCATTAATAATAACAGCCACACAGCTCTTCAACGGTAAGCAACGCTTGCCAGTGGTTGGCCCGTGGCTATGTGACTATTTAAAATACTGAACTTTCCATATTTCGTTCCGTGTACACAGAAAACTAGGAATCGGACACTGACACTAATCTTGCCAAGTACCTTCTATAGAATTACCAATTAACTGGGTTGTGCTTAGACTGAAACTGGCAGACCCCGTTTCGAAAAGGCAGATAGATTGGTAGGCAATAGCAGCTGATATTATCTTACGGTTCATCTATTTCTATTAATAATTAAAATATTGTATTTGTATTGTATATTCTAATTTAATAATCCATCAGTTATTCTGTTAAAATAATAATCAGTTTTATATAAATTTCATTTCATTTAATATAATTGCTGACGATGTATTGAAAAAGATGATGAATAATGCTCTCGTAAGCGTAGTATAATGTAATTAGTATTGTGAATAAATAGTCATAAGTCGGTTGACAGTATTGTTACAATTTTTGTTACGAATTGAGCTAAGTAGGTAACAGATTAGTTTCTGACGTCGTTGATTACTGACTAATCTGTATTAAGTACCGTCAGCCTATTCCCAGAGTGAAAGAGAAAGAATATAGTAAATTTGTAGATGCTAACTTAGTACAAAAGTAAAAAAAATAAAAATTACACAAACTAAAAAAAGAGAAATAAGTTGGTATACCTATAATAATAATAAATAAATGTACCATTTCACAAACATGATACCCTTTTGTTTTTCTCTGTCTCTTCACAGTAGAGTTTCCTCGTCAAAAATCTAGTCATCCAACTACTCTACGCCCCACAATTGACTTCATTACTTTTTAGTAAAAAGTTTTTACTCTCGTACAAGGGATGTGCCACAACTTTTCATAGCCCCAATTTCGTATGCAAGCGAGCGCATAAACAAATTGCCGCGCACATCTCATTAACGTCACTCATACCGCGGCTTCGCCTGCTCTGTTTTTGTCCACGTTGTCACCAGGTGTAAGCTTTCGCCTCCGGTATTAAATAACTACGTAACATTATATTCGATTACACTAACTGTCACTTACAGAGGACGGTTGTAACAGGTAGAAAGTTACTTGCATGCAAGTGCTGGGTTTCGTTGATGCACGAGCGGGTTGTCTGTTATACAAACATGATCCTTTTGCATCATTTCCACTTAGTTATTGAGAGATTTTCAAGGAGAAACTATTATAACAAATTTTCTAACTAAATAATCTCAGAGTTTTGATTTTTTACTAAGAATAACAAAATCAAAACGACTACAAAAATGGATTCGACAGTTTGACATACACTGTCGAAATGTCACAGAGTCATTTGACAGAACGTGTTAGCTTAACTTATCGTCTTTTACTACATGCTTTTTTTTTGTTGATTATATATAGGCTTGCGTTTGCCCATCATATCAGCTGATGGTAAGCTATGATGTTATCGAAGATGAAGCACGCTTACCTAGAAGTAAACTATTAACTCTTGACTTCAAGATCCCTAGGTTATAGCTATCGGGAAACACAGACTCCGGCAGGGAATTCCACTCCTTCCACAGTGATTTTTTCGTGATTGTATCTTATCTTATTGTAGCGTATTCTCTTTCAAGGTTCCCGTCACTATATTCTATATAAACAACATATACCGTAAACTAGTTTTCGGTAAAAACATTTCCACTAAAACTACTCCAATAAACTTCATTGATGCAAAGGATTCTGCATGTAAGAACGAGCCAAGTAAGGCGTTCATTGAGTTTGTTTGTGTTTGCTTTTTATTTCGATTTTTCTTAAGCCACTGATAAAGTACTCACTGTTTCTGTTAAAAGTTCTTTTGTTAGCAGGTATTGCTGCTTTGCTGTTAAATGAACAAAAGAGGAGCCTTTTATATTTTGACGGTTAAATAAGTAGAGCTGAAATTGTTGCGTTTTCCGTTACTTTAATCAAGCGTTGATGGTTCCAGATACTATATTTAGAATCTGTTATTGTTAGTATTTTACAAGAAAACTTCCACACGAATGAAGACATTATACTAGAATTCATGCCGTCCATGATATGGAATAACCAATAACGTTACTAGGGAAACATTCTCAATAGACGCGCCTCAGTAATCCGACTCACGGCCTATTCGAATATACTCCTGATATCTCTGAATCCATATGGGCACCGTACAGGTACATTTGCGCGCCGATATTTAGGTTCGTTGACAGTTATTGGGAGCGGTGAATCTCTCTGGATTAGGAAGAGGTGAACAGTAACCGTTCGAACTTGCGACGGCTCTATAAGGTCCTAGTACACATTTTTTTTTTATTGAATATAGGTACGCGTTTGACTCCTATCTCACCTGATGGTAAGTGATGATGTAGTCGAAGATGGAGCACGCTTACCTAAAAGCAACCTATCCACTCTTGACTTAAAGACTCCTAGGTTATAGCTATCGAGTAACACAGACTCCGGCAGGGAATTCCACTCCTTAGCCGTACGCACTATGAAGGTATTCCCTCCTAGGTTATAGCTATCGAGTAACACAGACTCCGGCAGGGAATTCCACTCCTTAGCCGTACGCACTATGAAGGTATTCCCAAATAAATCTTTTTAAGCAGTTGGCAGATGCTCAACTGTTTTAAAGAACCGATTCGTCAATATGTAACTAACATCAAATACAGAAATCTCACATATCTGTTAATTCTTTTACCTTTTGTATTATGATGTCAACGTGGCAGTTACTACTTTCCTATCTGCCATTCCTTTCCTCGCTCATGAACGGATTCCGTCACATGTAACAATGTGCTTGCATGTTTACTACTAAAATAGGTTATTGCAGTCAGGTGAGGACACACATCAATTAGCAGGAATGCAGTCGTTATGAACGAAATCGCATGTGAATCATCTCCTGCCACTTCTGTGCATCTATCAAGCAGGTTTTCACAGCAACTGTGGCGACATCGTCGACCGAACGGGCATCTGGACACTCATGCTTACTAAAAAGCTATAAATTTGAGGATTAAGATATTTGTTTCTAAAAAATCGTTCTAAAAAAAGTTATAGGCATAACTACAGCGACAACGTTTCACTTCATACGAAGCTCATAACAAGTTTGAAACAACATTTTACGACAAGAACCAGCGTACTATCGCAATCATTTGTACAACAAAGAACCAACTCAACGAGGAACCGTCGTCACACAAACCCATAGGGATTAGCAGGAGTCTTCACTAGGACTGTATGTGGAGATAACGTGACGTTAAAATGGACACAGAATTGTTTTAAGTGGTCATGATTTCGGCCGAAGAAGGTCCACTGCGTGACATAAGACCTACAGCGTCGCAAAGTTAATCAGTGGTAGTGATTGCGCATCCAGTAGACTTGCAGCGCTCACCGAGTGAGATGATTAAATTAGATTTTTTGAACGACTTAATTCTAATTTAAATAAACACATTATTTTTTATCAAGAAACACATTTACTAGCGATCTTTTTAAGCTAAGTATTCTGGTGTCGCCGTGTCAGAGTGGGTTCACAGCAATAGTGTAACGGGTGGCGTTCGAACCCGCGCCCCTTCGATCACAAGTCCGTCACCTTAGCTATTGGCTATTGAAGTTTGAGGATCTAGCACAGTTCAAACGATTGTATGTTTGATGATATGAGCCCCGCTGGCACACAAATTTTGTGCCAGCGGGGCTCAACTAATACATATTTATTGACACGTTTTTGTGCCGCTGGGGCTCTAGAGGTTAATAAATTACATCTCATATGTACTTTATTAAAAAAATATGTCTATAGTCCAAAGGTTGACTGTAAAAGCTCACTTTTAGCGATAAGATTGTCCATTGTATGGTTGTTAATTCCTTATTTGTTTATATTATATTTATACTTATTTATTACAAAAAGTTTTTATGAATTTAAGTAGTAGTATAGTAGTGAGTTTTACTTTCCGTAATATATTTTATTTATTGCAAAGCGATTTATTCAATCATCGTTACTGTAGTGTGCTGTAATTGCAAATGAATAACGGATGCGCATCGATTTATTTATATAACAATGTAGTTAATTCGTAATTGAACCTTAAAAACGTTTCACAGTTACAGCAGTTTAAAGATAATTAAATTATTTACAGCTTTGTTGAAAAATGGAAAGGTTAAATAGACGATATGGGATTAATAAAACACACAATCAGGCTTTTTATAGTATAATAATTTATTTGATCCTATAATGTAGGTTACCTAAAAATAAATCTATACCTAAATATTTCAAAAAGTGTAAGTTTACACTTCAATCACGCCAATATAACTGAATGGGTCTGAGTGAATTTTGGCATAGAGATAGATTAATGTCTGGTCAGTCATAGCATAGCTGTACTTTTTATCGCGGGAAAATGAACGATTACAGTTTTCCCATAGTCTTATGAAATTTTCCACGCGAATGAAGTAGCGAAAAAAAGCAAGAAAGTTATATTTTTATTACTGATGTACGTTTTTTCTCCCGAGTTTAGGGCTCCACTGTAGTTAAACAAAAAGTAATCTGGTTTGATGCTATCAGTCAACATTATAATGCAGTCCATCTATACTTAATCAAACCAATTTAGGGGGTTTGAATTTAATAATTTATTCTAGATGATGCATTTCACAATAAGTGCACATATTCCGGGAAAATGTAAGTAACACAATTTTAACAAGACCATTGTCAATAGCCTGTAAGCTACTCTAAATGAAATGTTGAAAACTTAGCATTACCCCAATGGCGGTACCTTCATATAAGCCCAAATGCCTTACTAAAAAATGCTCGATAGAGAATCAATGTCAAACCCGAACTATTTAAAAGTTTGCGCGCTTAATTGTTATCAAAATAACACAATGTATCTACTGCCTGCTACACTACTACACATCGCGATTGTTCGCGCGCAGAATTTCGCATTTGTAGCATCTAATGATCTACATATTGCTATCTCGCTTACACGCACCGGCTTTTACCGGGCTTTCAAATACTATATCTGTCACTTTCGCACTTATAGCGATGTGCCGTATAACGAGTTAGGCCTTGTGCATAGAACAAATCGATCACTATGGCAGATTTAAGCAGGGCTTTTGGTATGAAGTTGCATGCGTATGCGTGACCTTGTCAGCTTGCCAACTCTGCAGTGTTGCCGTTTTAGCCACACGTTGAAAGATCTTGGAGATTTTTAACGAGTTTGGAAACTTTTTTAACATTTAGCAACAATAAAAACTAGCGACTTTTAAAATAACGAAATTAAATACAGTCAAAACCGTTTACAACAACATCATTTAGAACAACATACCGGTTATATAGACCAAAATCATAGGTACAAAATACTTTGTACCTTGAAAACATCACCGGTTATTACGACTATCGGTTTTTACAACTAAATATGAGTGGTCCCTTGGATGTTGTTATAACAGATTTTGACTGTATTCAAGCAATATCTTAAAAATAAAAAAAAATTAGCTAGATTTTTCATATACCTGGCGACTTTTTTTGCCTAAATGACAACACTGAGTAGTTCCCGACATCCGAGAGTGCAACTAACTTCAGTTTCATTTGCTTGAGTGGGAAAAGGTTTTGTTGTTAAAGTTTTTTGTTTGTTTTCTAAGATTTCCTCAGTGATACATTTGTTTTGGTGATTTACCTACAACAATGGAGGTAATTAGAACCTTGTGAGGATTTAAAATGCGTTCAAGTTTTGATTGGCGAAGATAAGGTAAAATTTTTAAACTTTGCTCAGAAAAAACAGTTAATTTCTTCATTAAAACCGACGCCTAATCTGTGTATTTCTCAGACTAGTAAATCGCATAAACGAAAATTTAATAGATCAGTGTATAAAACTAGTTGGATTGTTGGCTGTTCGCACACTAATAAGTTGTATTGCTGGTGCTGCAAATTTTTTTCGTATGAAGATTCCGTTTGGAATACATCTGGTTATAATGATTTAAATAACATATCTGGCGCCATTAAAAGGCACGCAAATTCCCATAAACACCTGTGTGCAATGGTTTCTTTCGGTAATTTTGGTAAACAACGAATTGAGACATCTATATCACGCCAGTTATCTGAGGAAATTTCAAAATATAACACGCGCGTTGAAAACAACCGTAGTGTTTTTCAAAGATTAGTCGATATTGTTTGTCATTTAGCACAACAGGAACTTCCTCTAAGAGGACATGATGAGTCCAAAACTTCATTAAATAAAGGCAATTTTTTAGAACTAGTCTCGTTAATTTCAAAATACGATGTCGTTTTAGAAAAACATATGCAGCATCAGGAAAGTGACAAACCGGGGCCGAGTTATTTATCTAACAAAATTCAAAACGATATTATTCATTCCGTAGCCGATGTGATGCAAACTTGCATCGATTACGAAGTTAGACAAACAAAATTTGTTTCAATTATTATTGACGAAACCCCCGATGTTAGTCATAGAGAACAACTGTGCTTAATTCTCAGATATTATTATAAAAATGAAATTCATGACCGTTTTTTGGGCTTTCTTAATGTGTCGGAAAGTCGCACAGCAGACTCACTCTCTAATATTATTTTAGAATTATTGAATAGACATGATTGCATCGCAAAATTAGTAGCACAAAGCTATGACGGTGCTAGTGTAATGTCCGGTGTAAGAAATGGAGTGCAACAAAAAGTTAAAGATGTTTGTCCACAAGCAATTTACATTTGGTGTAATGCGCATATTTTGGCCTTAGTGTTGTCTAAATCATGCAATAGAATTCAGGAGGTTAGTTTATTTTTTTCAGCCCTTCAGGCTTTGTGTAATTTTTTTAGTAATAGTACAAAACGAGCTGCTTTTTACGATACTCATTGCAGCAAAAAATTGCCTAATGCTCCCGCAACTCGTTGGACATACATGTCGCGAGTTGTAAACACGGTTTTTGAACAAAAAAGTAAACTTATTGAGTTGTTTTCTGATCTGTGCGACAATCCACAGAACTGGGACGGGGATACGATTTTAGCTGCGGAGAATTTTGAAAACACTTTGCGATCTTATAATTTCAATTTTTTTCTTTTTATCTTTCATCGGATATTTGAAAAAACTGACTGCTTGTACAATATTCTACAAAAATCACAAGTTGATGTCGGTTATTGTATTAATAAAATAAAGGAATTTCAGGCATGGTTACGTGCTGAATTTCAATCCGAATTTGATCAAATTTATGAGAACACGTTGCAAAATAACTCGGCTCCTCGTTTGAGACGCAACGTACGCTGTGCAAAAACGGAATACAGACGACTTTTTGTAGAAGTAATTGATAACATTAATACCGAAATTACTGACCGATATTCTGAAATTTATAAATTAAAGTTTTTCCAACTGCTCAACAACAAAAAATTTTACAATTATCACTCACATTTTCCTACAGAGGAATTAGATTCATTATTTGACATTTATGCAAACTATTTCGACAAACAAACATTAAAAAGCCAATTGATTTGCTTGTATTCTAGTCCTGATCTGAAAGATCGTAATGTTTTCGAATTAATTGATTTCATTCATGAGAATAACCTAGAAGATGCCTTTCCCGAGCTGTTAAAGTTAGCGTATCTTGTTGTAACTATTCCGGCTACAAGTTCTTCCGCGGAACGTGCTTTTTCGTCTCTTAAACGTATCCATACCTATCTGAGAAATACACAAGGTCAAGAGCGTCTTTCCGAATTATCAATGATAGCTATTGAAAAACAGTTGTTGGTAGAATTAAAACGATCACCAACATTTTACTCTGATGTAATTAAATCATTTCTTAAGAAAGATAGACGATTCCAATTAGAATATAAATAATTTATTTAAATTCCTTATTACATTCTATCTAGCTATTTTTTAACTTTCGTTTTGTAACTTTTTGTTTTGTTTTTTTTTTATCTGTAACCTGGGTCCTGTTACGAAGGAAGCAACTACTTACCATAACTTTGTTCCCTCAAGCAATGAAGCAAACCAAACGGCTGTTTTCAAAGCCACCGGAGGTATGCAATTGCTGATATGTTTATTATATTCAATCTAGCACTAGCATGCCTTCAGTGTGCTTTGGTTACCTCATTCACCGCACGACAAGCAAGAGTGAAATTGAAGAAAGAAGAGGAAAGAAGAAGATGGATGAATTCACTTTTAATTTATTGTACCTAACCAGTAGTTTATGAGAAAATTGCGATGATACATACGTAGGTACCTACATACTCAGTCGAAATCTGAACTTTCTTTTTTTGAAATCGGTTAAAATTTTATTGGGCTTGCGTTATTTTGAAACCCTAGGCACGCCACTGCATTACCCCGCCCTGTCAAAGGCGCTCCAGAAATTGTACTGATTGCCTATAGACAGACAACTGTACCCTCGACCTTAAACTCATATTTATCAACGTCCGCAATATAAAAGTCACAATGCCTTGTATGTCGCACACAATAAATGCCCGTTGCAAAATCCAGTTACGGGGAGCGAGCCTCGACAATTGATAGAGGAACTGTGTACAACGATGAAATTTAAAAAGTCATTTATTTCGAAATGCTTTTTCTTGGAACGCCCGCGGCTCCAGTGATATCAATTTTATTTTCCATCGTGGCTTCTATCGCGTAAAGACAGCGGTACAGCGGTATAGGGAGACAACTCCGAATGTGACCTCCGGACTTACATCGAATATACAAAGTTAAGGATTTTGTTCCACAAGTTACTCGTTATTTTTATATCGACAACAATGAATGTCGTATACCAAATTATCTGGACATGTTTTGTGTCACCTTTTCGTTTTCTTTTTATGATGTTAGGATATTATTTTAAGGATACTTGAATTTTGTTAGTGCCAGTAGATACTTTCTGCTACAAAATGAAGATTACCATAGACTTTATTGGTTTTTGTGCTCACTTAACTTCTAATGACAATAGTAAAGAAATTCTTTAATAACTTCATTACATATAATGTAGTTATTAGGATTTAAAACATTAATTTTAAAAACACTGCTAAACCTAACTGTATACTTTAAAAAAAAAAATTGACTTAGGCATCAAGTACTGCCCTGGGATCTGGAGGCGACTGCCCTGTGCGTGGAGGCGCAGCGCCGGGGCGTATCCCCGCTGCCTCGAGAAGTCGAAGCGCGGCGGGAAGAGCTCCGGCGCGGAGGAAACGCCTGGGTGTCACCACTGCGAGGGTCGCCCTGAGGACACCGTTGAGCACACGGTGCAAGACTGCCCCGCCTGGGCAGAGCACCGACGTGTCCTCACGGCGGCGATAGGCGGAGACCTCTCGCGCCCGGCATTGGTCGAGGCCATGCTGCGGGGCGAGAGGGAGTGGGAAGCGGTCGCCTCCTTCTGCGAAGCAGTCATGCTTCCGAAGGAGGAGGCGGGCCGCGTGAGCGAGAGGATGGCGTCCTCCCTCCAGCCCAGCCGCAGTGGTAGACGCCCACGGCGTCGGACGTCGGCCGACGATCTCCGGCCACCGTAGGCGCGGGCACGTGGACAGCGAGTAAAGGGCAACTCGCTGTCTGACCATGGACCATGCCCGGGCGGCGCATTGTGTTCCACGCGCGCCTCATAGAGCGTCAGCAACATGACGAGGCCCCCTCTGCAGAGGGCCGAAGCCTGCCGGGGTCGTGGGACTTATCCCATTACCGTGACCCCGGTACGTAAAGGGTTATTGAAGGAACACCGTGGATTTTAGTCAGTAAAAGTCTGACAGTCCCTCCCACCCTGCCAGGGGTGGGAGGACTTATTTGATAATTTTACCACGATAAAAAAAAAGGCATCAAGTACACCTCCACCTCGCTGTCTTCCGAAAACTTTTGTATAGCAATGCTTATTCATTGGGCAAAGAACGAGCCAGACCTCTGATCACACAAGGAATCGGTCAGCCGGTGAGACAATTCCTTATAATGGAGAGATGATAATGATTTTAGTTAATTAAAATAATTAATCAATCAATATTAATTTGTAAACACAGTCATATAAAAGTACTTCCAAATTGATTTTACAGTTTAGGGAAGCTCCATGTCCTACCAATGAAATTGGTGTTAATAGTTCTTTAAATATTTGTCTATACATAATACAGATTTGAATCAGAATTAAATAAATATGATAATAATTAATTGGAAAGATACATCATTAAACTTCATCATCATCTATCATATACCTACCTTTAATTACACTGAAAATATATTCAGATACGTTGTGAATTAAAAACATCCAAATCCTTCTGCAGGTAAAACAAACAATAACTCTATACAAATAACCATGATAAGTGAATTTATTTTAATTATAATAGCTGACTATGCAAAAAAAACAATAACTTTTTGGCTTTCAATATTAAATTGCCTATGCTCATATTGTTAAACATTTTTGTATTTAATAACGGTCTCACCTAATTAAAACTGAGCATAAAAAAGTTATGTGTAAAAGTGTTATTGATATGTAACTTACTTACAAAATAAATATAATATGAATACCACTATCCAGCCCTTTAACTATCTCCTCACCAAAAATCATATCAAACCGTTGCTCCCCAACTAGCACAAATGGGCTGCATTAGAGCTTTGGAGCGTATCCGATTATTACTTATGGTAATAGACGTAAGCGCTAGAGCGTCTACTGCAGACTTAAAGCAGCCGCTTTAGCGCTATTTGGGCGCCATTTTATGCAACCTAAAGTTCCATTTAACCTGCACAACGGTTGCATAAAGGTTCCTTAATAGCTATAACGATTTATTAACGCTATACTAAAGCTCTCGTAGCGCTACTTTTGAATGATTTTGAACTACTTTGAACGAATGAATTGATTATAGTTCTTTATTGTATATCTTCAGTTGACATTGTTTGTAATATTTTGGTAAAGTGTTTTCGTCGCCATCATGAAAATAAAACAAAAAGAAGTAAATGTTTGTATTCTGTATTAGCAAGATATATAAAGATACTTAAAACGCTGTCCAGTTTACTGTAGATATATAAGATAATTTTCGAGTAATTTTAACGCGCTTTTATGATATTTAAAAAATTAACAAAAGATATGTGATATTTTTTATTTGTTATACAGAATAAATTTTATTTCCGTATTTTTACGTGTCGATAACTTACTATTTGCAAGTGGCCGATTGTTTACCGGTACATTTAATGCACATTTAACTGAAAAACTAATGTATATCAACTCAATTTTGCAAGTGAATTATAAGTTTTCTTAAAAAATCATGGCGTCATTGTACTGTAGGCATAACCTGCAGTTTGAGCTCTAATAACTCCCTTTTGAGAATCATAGCGCTAATTTTCACCCTTCTAACGCTTCCAGTGATTTTTGTTCCCCTAGTGCAACTCACAGCCACAAAAAGCTCCTATTTTCCTGTTTTTGAGGTTATAAGATTAATTATTTGTATCCTTAAGTGTATTGTAAGGTGTACAATAAAGTATATAATAAATAAATAAATAAATAAGATCTAGTTACGTACTTATTCGTTTAGCATCCATTTTATTAAATGTTTTATAATAGTTACAAAAGCGGCTGTAAAATGGCGAATGGATTGAGCCTGCAAGGAATGACTATTGCTACTAAAGGCCTTAGTTACACTGATGAGTTTTTTGTAACTATAGTATGCATAAGAGTTTCTATTATTTCTATAATGAAACTTATAGTAGTATAATAGTGGTTACTATAACTATAACCTATACAAGTTACAATGGAAACTACTATGCAGCTGTGAGTGGCAGAATGACCTTCGTAACTCTCATATAAAGGTGTAAGTGGTAAATGAGTTCTACCGTGGACTACTGTGAAGGCTAGGGTAGTATTTGATTCAGCTTATAGCACCTTAAGTAACTTTTATAACTATAGACGTTTACGGATGCAGATATGCAACTCTGAACTGCTTTTTGAACCCTTAAAGCGCTATTTTGCAGCCCAAAGTAACAAAATAGGCTGCTATTTCCACTAATGTGCTCGTTGGGTCTGTTTTGTTGTGAGAAAAGGACAATATAACAAGCAATCACATATTTGTATTTTTATTAACATTCAGGATTTATTATTATTTTCCAAATAAATAGTTTTTAAGAAACTTTTTTTAACACATATACATTACCTAACCTCAACGGCACCGATTGTAAAATTAAGTCACGCGTCAATCCATGTGACGTTTCAGTTCTATTATCACTATTCTTGTTTTGGAGAGATGATAATCACCAAAACGGCTTCTTGCGCTCTGCGTGGAGTAAAAACCCACACATTTCCTTCAGTTTTCCTTGTACTTCGGGACCGCGGTATATTTTTAGAGCATTCTGGCAGCCCCAGCATAATCATTGTCACTTTATCCACCGAGAACCACTAACTATTTTTATTAGAACCATGTGAGCCGATAACATACGACAACGAAATTACATTTTAAAAACAGAAGACCTGGGCGAGCCCAGGTAATCCAAAAGTCGATTTAAGGTAGCTAGCGAGCTTAGACTATTTTTATTTTAATCCATTTTCTCCGCTGTCGTGGATCACCGGAAGTCCGGTTGCGCGGCCAATCCAATTAAGCTTTGATCGCATAACGACACATTTTCTGGACGTTGTTCGTACACAATTATGAAATTGCGATGTTATTTTTCTTTTACATAAGTAATACTTTATTTAGACACAATACAAGTATGTTTTAATTTTCAACAGGAGAGCTGTTGGGTGTTTTTTAGAGAGGACTAAAGAGGTGCGTTTGATTTATATTCTAGGTTTTATCTATTTTTGATAGACTCGCATTTAACGTATACACTCTTGATTTAAAGACCTCTTGAAGGTTATAGCTATTAGGAAACACAGACTTTGGCATGTGCTGGCTGCTTTTTAACGGACTGCCCCAGTAGAAGAGCAATGTTTTTATTTATTTACCTTACTAGAGAATACAAACCTAAAGCAGGCGCATGATAAATGAACAGTTTAATTCCAAGTAAAACCATCTAATCTATGTTTAAACTTAGTTAATAGTTGCTTTATAACAATGTGACAACGATCTGATGACAGTTTTTTAAGTCGAAATCCTCACTTTGATTGACCTGCGAATCCAGTGCAATTTGACCCATGAAGAAGTCTTAGCATTTTTACAACTATTTGAGGTTTAAGTTGTAGTCTAACTTCATGCAGCTAAGTGCCAGTATTTTACAAGGAGTAACTGCTATCTAAAATCCACAACCCTGATTGTGTTGTGGATGTTAGATAGTAGTTACTACTTCTAACTTCTATAATAATAGAGTGAAAATGTAAATAAAATAAATGCTGTAGACCTTAATGTAAACTTTCAATGAAAATTAGTTTGAAAGAGATAGAGTAAGTAGTTTTTGAGATATAGCACATTTTCTAAATCCGCAAATATGACTTTGTATTTCATAAAAACACTATGAAAAGCAAAGTTATTTTGCGAAATTACTACGGAACCCTTCATGGGTGAATTTGACTCGTAAGTTTGGCCAATTTTTATTGATTTTATACAGCAATAAAAACTTTTTACCAAAACATTAAACCTACTCCCAAAAACACTGCAAATTTAAAAATAACTTTAATTTCGGTAGTCGGTGTCTTTAGTTTTGTATTTTCGTTTTTGGCACCGACTTCCGAAATTAAAGTTATTTTTAACTTTGCAGTGTTTTTTGGGAGTAGGTTTAATTTTTTGGTAAAAAGTTTTTATTTCACTCTTTTTAGTTGGTCGATTTTTAATTAACCTAGTTACAAGAGCCTAAATGTCAACTGCTTATAATCATTTACAAAATTTTGCCAATGTTGGGCTGTTAATTGTTGAGGAGTTCTCCTGGTACTTCACCATCAGCTTCACTTCACCATATGCATTGTGACGAGCATATTGTGCTTAATAACCACATTCAAGTAATCGAAGCGGAACACATGAAATACTTATTATTCCTACTTATATATTGAGTAGTTCCAGTGGCCATCTGTGGTCTTCATCATCAGGTCTACTTCACAAATGGTGCTTTTCGAATGCAACTAAACAAGTTACTATAAAAAATACTGAAATCACTATAGGTGTGCCTATAATATTTGAAGAGTTCCCTCGATTTCTCCAGGATTCCATCATCAGATCCTGACTTGGTGACAATGGGACCAATTTCAAAGTATACCCTTTCAAACAAATAAAGAATTTTCCAAATCGGTTCAGCCGTCTTCGAGTAATCGGAGATAATACATTAAAAAAAATTGTACCCGTCGAATCGATAACCTTCTCCTTTTTGTCGTCGGTTGAAAATACGTGTCCGGTATTTTTATACAGGCATATGAGCTACGTGTCATTCCTTTAAAGTGTCAGTCACACATATTTTTACTTTTTAAGAATCGTCACCAATGAAAATAATATTGGACCTCATCACCATCTGCTTAGCCTTTTTCCAACAATATTTGACAACATTCAATTCAATTCAGTTCAATGTTGTCAAATATTGTTGGGAAATGACATAAATCTTTCGAAATATATTACACAGTCTAATTCCACCAAGCCCTTTCCATCATCAGACTACAAGACAAACGGCGTTGCGCCATCGTTACATGGTGGACGTCCCACCCATACGCACAAAATGTTATGGAAATAGTTTCCTTGTGCGTACAGCTGTTTCCTGATAGCTATAACCTGGGAATCTTTAAGTCAAGAGTGAATTGGTTGCTTCTAGGTAAGCGTGCTTCATCTTCGACCACATCATCGCGTAACATCAGGTGAGATGGTGGTCAAACGCAAGCTTATCAACAATAAAAAAAAATTGTAACCCATTTAAACCGTAAATTTAATGGCAAAAGTGTGTTTTTGTTAAAAAAATATTATAGGAATCCTTAAAAAAGAATATATAGTTTAAAAAAAAGGATAAATGAGGGGCCAGTGGGAGGCTGTACCGTATAGGGTACGTCAAAATATTTTTACAATGTTACTGTATGAGGTACATAATTATGGTCTAGAGAGACACTGCATTTATATATTTTAAGTAATAACTTTAAAGAATCAAAACCCAAGTTTAAAATCCAAGTAATGCGGATTTTACAACAGCATACAAGTTGAAGTGCGGGTTTAATTTAGTAATGGCTACTAATAAATTGTTAGTTTCCAGTTTAGATGTTTCTAAATAATGATTTATGTGGAATAGAACCCTCGATGCAGCGAATACTAGTGTAGTCACTATAATTTTAAATGCACTGCTTGTCTATCCATCCAAATGACTAGATAATGTGGCTATATTGTATTGATATTATGAATATGCTTCGAGTTTGTATGTTTGTTACTCAAGCGCGATATTTGGATGATGATAGCATACGAGTTATGAGTTTTGTTAACACAAGTAATCAGTATTTCATTGGACCTTTGATGTAAGTGTGCAATTTGTATTTCACTGTCTGGTAAGAACTACGTAAGAACTACGTACGTACTCGTTACTTTTTAGGCAGTCTAATGGTATCGCTTTTTATAGATGATTTACTTATAAATATCATATTTTTTACTTTTTTATAGGAAAAAATTTCGGAATATTCTTCGGGCCCTTTATATTCATACCGTCATTTTTTATTAAAATAATTATTTGAAAATGTTTGATAATTGACTTAAAATTATTTCGAATACTAAATAGTCATCAAAAATTAAAAAGATACGCTATTAGACATAATTATGGTTCATTGACCTATTTTAATGTATTTTGCTTAACTCGGAGTCTATTATGAAACTTAATGTCTTTAATGACATTGCACATGCAACAAACATACAAAGTGCATATAAATATATATACATATTACGTAGGATGATAATCATACTAACCTCGCGTGTCATATAGAAGAACAAAAAGACCAAAACTGTTATTTCTGAATTGAGAATTCGAAGTTGCCAAGCGTTAAAGTTGAAATTGACAAGTTTCTCACTTCAAATTCTTAATTCAAAAACCGGTAACCCCGGAATAAAACGTAATTTCGACCAACTCATTGGTATTCGACTACTTCCATTTAGGTCTATGGTCCTCCATGTGATCCGATGTAAGATCAAGTCAAGGTGAACTTGTTTACTTCGCCTCTAATGTAACTGTTACTGGTTTTGACTTTTAAAACTATGGTAATGACACCAAGCCGTCCATCAAACGGACCAAGTGCTGAATTCGCTCCCTTTAAATAATCTCATGTATTTTATTCTAGTTATTCTGTGATCTTGTTGCTGAGATTTGCCTGTGTTTTTTACTTGTGATTTATCTTCTGATGTGTCGAATTTGAGGAGGTTAGAAATAAGATTTCATATGGGTGCACCTATTGGATCGGTTTAACCTATCAATATCTCTATTCATATAATATAATTATATGTGTTCACATTAAAGGTACGCCTTGTCATTCTATGCAAACAATTTTAATATCAACGTCTCATAACGTATCATTTTCTCAAGCTAGTAGAACGAAACTAAATTTGTTTATAAATGGAACACTACAAGCAGTAAAACCTCTGTATATTAAAAGATTACGCAGACTTTCAATAGAATGAAAATATTTTCATGCCGAGTACCGAGCCCGGCACAACGTTGTTTACTGAGATAACCTCATCTACAGTACGGTATCATTTTCAAGAAACAATTTCCTTTGAGTCATGCTCAAACAAAAATTAATTTATATCGTTCCCGCTCAAAATGAAATCATCACGAGCCCTAAAAGCGTTGAGAAGATCAACTGCTATGACATATTACTGAAATTTACGTAATACTAACACCATTCGGGCCTAAGGCGTCTATTACGAGATATGAAAAGTAAAACGTTTATAATACGAGCGAGAATGAAGTATGGGCGGTGGAGTTAGAAAAAGAAAAGATAAGAAAATAATGCGCACTCATATATCATTACAATCGCCAGAATTCTCGAGTTAGTCCGGGGATGGCCAACCAACCCTCCTCACGCGGGACGATCTCCCGAAAATATTTAACTAAGCAAATCTCGTTTCTATGGTGTCTAACCTCTTTTTATAATACCCTATTTTAATACCACATTAATCAAGGTATTAGAGATTTATTACGACAATTCATTCGTGATAAAATTGCAGAATCTAGACCTCAGAATAAACTCTGAGTCCAACTGGCACCAAATTTTAATATTTTGTTTACTCTTTTATTAATTTTGAGGTCGCGTTTGACTAATATCTCACCTGATGGTAAGCCAACGCATTTGTGTAATCGATTTAGAAAGGCGTCATCGACAGCCTAATTTAACTCGACACCTAATCTTGGCGTCAGAAACACGAGATGTTTAATGAGTACCGGCCGAATGTTTCGACCATTTCATTTGCGTGCACATACAACAAACTATACAAATTATTCCTGAGAAGTATTTCGTCACGCATACTTGGGATTTGTTCGAGCCGAAACTCAGTGACTACGAGCATCGTTCACTCAGGAATCGACTGGACAACCCAATTCTAGTTAATGACGAAAGGGTTGTCAATTATATTTCGAGTACGGTACGTACGAAAAGCCGCAAATAACGGTCTAGAATACGAGTTTGAAACTCTAATGCGTTATTACTTTACTTGTAAAGTCGTCTTTAGACATGAAATATGTTCGTTAACAACACAAGAAACTCAAGTACGTTGAAATTCTTGTTATAATTTACAACAAAGCACATCTAATACTTTTGTCACAACATATTTCTGCAGCACTCAAGTTAAATGACGGTGAACCTATCCAGGTTACAATGTATTTAGAAAACGTTGCTCATACAAGCGTTAACAAATTGCGTGATTTTCAAAGCCCAAAGCTGGTTGTGAAAACCCTGTCATTTTTGCGGCTAACCCACGATGAGTGTCGGAAAATTATTAAGAAATAATACGTTGCTAAAGAGGCCACTAAGTGAAATTACATAGGCCGATGACAACGCGGTTTCAGAATGGGGGTAGATAAATAACGCAATTAGTAAGGTGATTGATAGTTCTACCAGGAACCAAAGTTGGGATAGTTATCTAATACCTTTTTTGTTATAGATAGGTGCGATCCCTTTTCGGTATATTGCCGTGGGGTGTTTACATCGTCATCGTGATTTCACTGTATGTTGGAGGAATATTAGCGGTTTTATATGGGCATTCTAAAAGCATTAGGACACCGCTGATATATTTTTGTGAGAGGGTATTTCAGAGGTAACTTAAGCAGATATCTTTATTGTTATATACCTACGCGTACTGTTGTATCTAGATGTTAAATAGACAAACTTAATATAAGAAAAGGCAACACTTTTATTGGTTTAAAATTGCATAGTTTTCCCATCATACTGTCGTACGTACGACACGTATACGTGTCGAAGAATAAATATAACACTTAATAACCAACGAGATGCCACATCTAATCAAAAGCAACACTTGCTGAGGTCGACCGAGGATGGGTGGCTATGAAAAGCACAATAACTGTTCGTAACAGCTGACATTCGAGCATGTTTGAAAGTCGTTATGGGTAGTCATTTTTTTTTTTTTTTTTTTTTTTCGATAGGACCACTCGTAGTTTAGCTCGATAAGGCTAATATACTACTTAACCGGGCGATCCTGTGGTGACCTCTAAAATTTAAAGGCCCCCAGCCAGGGCTTACAAACTAGTATTTACATTTAAACAACCGCGCGCTAAGGGCACTCCCTGTGGAGTACGAGCCTCGGCTCAGCGGGGTCGTTGATGGTGGACAGCAAAGGGTCAGGCTGGGTCATATTATTTAAGGGAGTATTTATTGCTACTGGCTCAGCATCGCGGGCTGGCTCGTTTGGCAAAGGTCGGGGAGGGTTGACGTTACAAGAGCGCGGACGTCGCGATGGGCCTCGACGGCGAGGCCGGTATACAGAACGCGTTTTGTTTATGTTTTTAATTAGAGTGCTAGTTTCCCTACTGCTCTCTTGACGGATAGTGGTGGGATCGTCAGGTTCGTCAAGGACAAGGCGAGGACGACGAACCCGGGAAATTTTTGAGAGTGTGTACCGGGCGGCCAATACAATCAGGGGGTTTGTGTGTTTTTCAGCAGAGGTGAAGTAACGCGCTGACTGGCGTTTTAACACTTGCTTTATAGTCGGGATTTTGAGGTCTACATGAAGATCCTCGTTCCTCAAGTACCAGGGCGCGCCCGTGGCATTTCGGAGAAATCGGTTTTGGATAACTTGCATCCTATGGATCTGAGCCGGACTATGGGTAGTCAGAAGCCGGACCATATGTATAGTATTACGCATGCGTATCATGTTACCTATTTGTTGGATTTTTGAGGTTAAATAGGTAGTCACTCTACAATGTGTAACGGAAACCCCATATCTATCCAAAAGGGCTGAAGACAACATCTGGTATGGAGTCTCTATGCACAGTTTCAGCACAAAATAACTGACTCAAAGAATTGATACCAAGTTATTGGTTTCATATATTTCTTGAATACCAATCATAACAAACGTGTCACAGCACTACGAGGGTCAATAACTTTCCACGTCACTTGCCAATAACACGATAATTCTTATCGTTCTTCTTAATTTGAAAAAATCGGTCTCTGGTATCAGTGTATTGGAATTTGTAATAAGTTCTACACACATAGACTTAGGATTACAAAACCCTTGCCATATCGTTTGTTATCATCCAAAGAAGCCATGCACTTGGTATGTATATACCCTTTAAATTACACGTTGTATATAAAATACTGGTACTCAACTGCATTCGGTGAGTTAAAACTGACCCTAATATCAATGAGTAAATCTAGGTAGATAATGATAACGACCAACCCGCTTGCCAAATCTGGTAATTATATGTAATATATATTATATGTATGTATTGTTGTAATGACTCGTATAATATATACCATATTATACGAGTCATTCCGTTGCATCCAGACGAACAATAACTTCATTATATGATAATTTCATATAACTGTAGAGTTTCTTGTCGGTTCTTCTCCATAAGAAAAACCGAACCGTTTTTCTGACGTTTCTGACGTTTTACAGATAAACTATTAATATTACGTATAAAATAAAATATTATGAGTTTGAGGTGAGTGTGTGTTCATTATTATTCTAGCGTAAAATCTTCATCTAATGGTTATAAAAGAATTGAAAACTAAATTAAATATTTATTAAAACGTGTTTGTAGAGTGATTGTAACGCAGTGCGGTTTCGTGAGACTCCCATTCATTGCGGTCAATTTGGCGTAATGTAATCAATTGCTGAACCAATAAAATAAATCACAGGAGACAGTTTTAATTGATACTGCTCACTATAAACTGTAAACCATAGATATACCAGCTGAAACAGAAAAACTAAAAATATGCTAAAATAATGTGTGATTAAAAAACAACAATTTTGTAGTTAAAAAAAGAAACAAAAGCTATGTTTCTAAAAAACTTGAAGAAATGACTTACAAAAAGGGTAACTTATATGTAGAGATCTTATTAACAACCTAGTTTAGGTAGGCAAGTATTGAATACGGCATTAACTTTATTATAGACTACATATGTAAATGGAACCAAGTAGCAGGACACCTCTAAAAACCATTAAGCGATAAATTCGCAATGCATCACAAATTTATTCAGTTCCAAATGAGTAAATAGATAATAAATAAATTATTACATTGTATAGACCACAAATTGAAACGTGACCAGTATGAATAGTTAAGTGATATGTCATTTGTACTGAATAAAATTAATATTACTGATAGAACATTTAGCATCACCTTTATTTGTTTTGGCAAATTAAAATATCAACTATTTATTGTGTAAACGATTGTGGATTAATAAAATTGTGCGTCAATGTTAATTCATTTGCATTTTTAAAAACCAATGCCATGTAGTTATAAATTAAAAACGGATACTATCAAAATAGAATTCAAATACGGTTTCATGAAAACGTTATCACGGTGACCATATTTTTGTACTTTAGCCATTGCATTGGTGAATAGAA
The DNA here is from genome assembly GCA_943138885.2 of Tholera decimalis. Lineage (NCBI taxonomy): Eukaryota > Metazoa > Arthropoda > Insecta > Lepidoptera > Noctuidae > Tholera > Tholera decimalis. Next base: position 31,957,260 of record OW964556.2, on the reverse strand, counting down.
TTAACAGTTGGAGCCCCTTTGCAACAACAAACAGTTACGCATATACCTACGCAGACAAACTGCAAAGCAAAGTTTACTAACAATCACGGCACTGGCACAATAAAATAGCACTGCCCTTTGAGTCCAGCAATGATTGAGTGAGGCTCGCGGCCTGTTTATTTACATATCGACTCAATTAACGAATACACTGGAGCTCATTATCCATTCAAATCGCAATTGCAGCTATCCCACGTTAGCCGATTTTCCAGCGAAATCTCAATGAAAACTTCATAACATTGTTGACTTTACGCTCGGAAACGGATCGCGTAATGGCCTTTGTCGTGCACAAAAAGCGACTGATCCGGCCCAGATCCGCTTTGTATAGCCCGCTTGCTTTAGTCAGTTGACAACATAATTATCGACTGTTGTGCAGCGTCGAAATGGGCCGGTCAACGCACCGACGACGTCGAAATAGACGATGCAGCCACGCCGCTGTTGCAACCGTGCTCTAAGCCTTTAAGGGCTTCCTTGTTTTTTACAAGGAGTCCTGTATACAAAGCAATTAAGTCCAAATTGCACTGCTGCGTATTCAGCCAGGACGCAAAAGATAAGTATTGTGGGTAGTTGACGTGCAGTCTAATTTTATTAGGTCGCTTAGGTGCATGCCAGTCTATGTCTACTTTAGTAGTTGCGCTTATATTGAAAGCAGTAAATCTAATCTATTGTATATTAATGAACCATTTGGAGAACGGATGGTGTAACTATCCATCTTCAATGTTTCATTATTTCTGTTTAAATATATGGCTATTTTGTAGACGAATGTTGTTTTAATAATATAATAAAGTTAATCTGAAAGTGATATGAGTCGTGAAACATAACTGAAGCAACAGTTTTATGTGGCAGACATCCCAGTAACTCATAAAAACGTCGTTTTCAGAACCTCGGGCTAGAGATGCACTTTAATGTGGCTCGAGGCATTGCAGCAGAATGTGACTAAATGAGTTCATCTCCGTTACCTAGATGGCGGTGTACACAATCTTTAATTTCACAGGGAGGCTTGAAGACTTCGTTTATAGTGATGCGCCAACAGAGGTCGTTTCTTTATTTGCACTAACTGAATAACGGCTATTTCATCATTATTTTTCTGTTTGGATGTGCATGATTTTACAAAAAAGAGACTGTACCTATCCTATAGGTAAATATACATGTAGGTATGTAAATAAAGTCAACACACAAGCGTCTAAATAAATAACAAACTCATGCTCTAATATAATTATGTTTGAAAAGGTTTTAAAGGGCCCGCTGAAAATTCTATTGCTCACACTTTAATCCCTTCCGGCTTGTTTAGTCCCAGCGAGCATACCTACCTTTTTGAAAACCACACCTAATAAACAAGTACATTTATATTTTACATGAAATATACGAGAGTTGAGAAATTGTAAAGAGCAAGCTTTAAACACGGGCTAACCCTTTAAATATGTTAGCACGTCTTCGACTAACCCAAAACAATTAAGAAAGAGACAATAATTTAGCCAAAATGACACGTGCTTTCTCAATAATTCACAAGGGCATGTTAAGAAAATATCTTTGGGAAAGGTGATAATTTAAAGTCTGGTGCAGTTTATAAAGATAAGTGTAGGACTATAACTAACTCAGGTTTGTTTGAGTGTAATAATTCAAACTAAATGTTAATGATGACATTAGTATCCCATAAGTAAAGTTCAGCAGGTAGTTCAAAGAACTTTATGATATTTTGTAAATATCATTAATGGCATGAGATTTATTAGTTAACCTATATTTTATTAACGATTTTTTTTTTTTTTTTTTTTATAAATGTTTTGTTATTTGTAAAATGTTTTCTTATTTTTTTATATCTCTTATAATTTTTAATGTTAAAAGAAAAATGGTTGCTAATTTCGCTACGAACTCAAAAGAGAGAATTATCATAAAGTAATAATCTATATTATATTATTTGAGATGACACGTGCACCCCATATGTTAGTAGCAGGATATTTTTTATAACTGTTAGTTGGTTCAAAAATAGATGCCGGTTATTTTGTTTCTTTCTGGAAAAAAGGTATGTCACTCATCAACTTGGGACAGATACTCTACGACGCTTTTGTTGATGACTATATGGATACGGTCGCCAAATAAAGCATATGCGAGGATATAAAATGTCTTCCCAAATTGTATACTAAGTAAAGTGTGCGAGAGCTATTATTTAGAATAGATCTACTACTGCTACATGGAATGAAAAGGTTATCGAATATCTCTTCTAGAAATCAAAATTGATAGTATTTTGTAGTTCCAGAAAATGCTATACCTGTCTTGTATATTGTAAAATCAAATTAATACGGCAAAATTTATTTTTGTTGGAAAAAATATGATTAATCTTTATTTTGAAATGCATAAACAACTCAGATATATGTTGAATGGATCCGAAACTATAAAACACCACGTTTTATCGGAACAATAATAAATACACTTTTAGTTCTTGTTTTTTTTATATACCTATAATTATATATATACCAATATCTTCATAAAAAATAAATCTATAAGATATTAAAAAACTTTTTTGCAAAAAAATAAAACCGACTTCCATATCAAAACACTACAAAGCCAAAAATAATTTATATTCGGTAGTCGGTGTTATTGGTTTTGTATTTTCTTTTTTTTTCACACCGCCTTCCGAAATTAAAATTATTTTTGGCTTTGTAGTGTTTTGATATGGAAGTCGGTTTTATTTTTTTGCAAAAAAGTTTTTATTTTCGCGCTTTTTAGTGGGTCAATTTGTAATTAATCTAGTTATAAAAGCCAAAATGTCAACTACAAAAAACTAAAAACGCGCGAACAAAAAACACAATATAGAGTAACCGAAAAGGTCATCAATGTAAATATTTTTTTTAGACTTTTGTTGATTTTTCAGAAACGGCTTGTTCGATGTCGATAAAATTTTCATGGGACCATTTGGGAAGTATACCTTTCCAACAAAAAAAGAATTTTTCAAATCGGTTGGCGAGCGACGGAGCTATGCCCGAACAAACATAAAAAAAAAAAAAAAAAAAAAAACAAACATCCGAATTGAGAACCTCCTCCTTTTTCAGAAGTCGGTTAAAAACAGATTTTACTAACTTAATAAAAATGTATTTGGAATCAAAGTACATTCATTGTATGTACAAGTTAAAAACTGTTTTATATAAATATGACACGTGTTGATCTTGCCTTACTATCGGTACATTCACGACATGTGTCAATCTCTCGAGGATCGATTATAATTAGACAAGCGGGTGGACATGTTCTACATATTTCTGTCGTCGCTACACGCCAGTTACATACTACCCGCTTTAATTATATGCGATAATGTTTATTAATTAGTAAACAAACATATTAACTATTAATAGTGTTAGAGGGGTATCAAATTACGATTAATCAAAATTGAGTAGAATTGGATGAGTAGTTAAATTCGTGTTCGTTTTAAAATTAAGCTTTTTCCACAATTCCGCTTGCCTGGCATTTTTCGGATGAGTATGCACTTGAATGTGGTGTCAGACAGGGAGGCCTGTCCTCTCCAAGACTATTTAACTTATATGTTAATCAGCTGATTGAGGGACTCAGTAATACCCAGGCACGTGCATAGGATTATGACAGGGCATGCGGCGGAGTAAAAACACACAAAAACTTCTTCTTTTATAGATTTTTAGCATAGCCACAGCCACGCATCGCCACCATGCTACGATGCGTGGCTGTGGCTATGCTAAAAATCTATAAAAGAAGAAGTTTTTGTGTGTTTTTACTCCGCCGCATCCCCTGTCATAATCCTATGCACGCCCCTGGTAATACCCACGTTGGTTGTCATATATAGATGACGTCTGCGTTAACAACATCAGTTACGCTGACGATATGGTGTTACTGACTCCGTCGCTCAGTGGATTGAGAAAACTGCTCGATATCTGTGAGTCATATGCGGAAGCTCATGGTCTGAAGTACAACGAGAATAAAAGTGAGTTTATGGTTAGTAGAGGTAAGAATAAGTCTCCGGAACATGTACCCCCAGTCCGTTTAAACGGAGTACCTCTAAAACGTGTCTCTAAATTTAAGTAGCTAGGACACATAGTAACAGAGACCCTTAAAGATGATACAGATGTCGAGTGGGAACGAAGGGCGTTGTCGGTTCGTGCTAATATGTTGGTGCATAGATTTGCAAGGTGTACAGTAGACGTAAAATTATACTGTTCAGGGCCTACTGCCAAAGCTTTTACACCAGTGCTCTATGGACCAGCTACACGCAACGGGCCTACAACGCTCTTCGCGTACAATAAAGCAATGCTTTCAGAATTCTGGTGGGGCTCCCACGTTTCTGTAGCGCTTCAGGCATGTTTGCTGACGCAAAAGTTGACGATTTTTACGCCATAATGCGTAAAAAATTTCTGATGTGTAGGATCCGAGGGAGCGCCAACGGAATTCTGAAGATGATATCAGAAAGGCCAGAGTCTGCAGTGTTAGAAAGGCTTATTCAGCTTCACGTGAAGAGATGACGCAATGAGTTTTTTTTTTTGTTTATCTGCCTATATTAATGTTATTTTATTTATAACTAACATATTATCTTTGTTACTAACATTATATGGACAATTTTGTACTCTGAAATAAATGTATTCAGTTCAATTCAATAACCCTCAAAAACCATACATTTTCCACATACATTTAAATACAAGATTATTTATTAGGTATTTCCTGATAGCTATAACCAAGGGGTATTTATAAGAGTGAATAGGTTGCTTCATCTTCGATCAAATCATATCGCTTACCATCAGGTGAGATAGTGATTATTTTTTAGGACGGCTGAACAGATTTGGATGGGACTTAAATTGGAAGACAACTATTTATCCCAATTTTTTTGGGATCGGGATCAGGGGTTTAAATATTCACGAAAAAAGACGTACAAATACATATTAAGTATATTGTAAACTCGTTTACGATAGTTAGTAATTTTATAGATTACATTAAATATGGCCTGACAATACATAGAGAGTTTATACTTATAATATATTAGGACTAGTGGTCGGCCAATGGTCCAAATGTGACCATGATTGATCTAAATTTTAAGTTCGTTATTGCAAAAAATATTAGCTTTTAGCACACCTTCTTAATATAAATTGTAACTGTCCCTAATTTAGTACTTCTCCAACCGCGTATAAAGATAAAAATAAGAATAGAGTAAAGAGAATAAGAATAATTTAATATCATAAAAAATATATTTGAAAGTGTTGATTTGTGAAAGTCACACTAGGATTCCCTGTGTCGTCAGTTCCAAGCTCCTTCGTTTCGCCTACACAATAATATAACAAATGTTAAAAATAGTACATGTAAATGCATAGTATAGATATTTCAAGATTTTGCTAATATATGAGAATCTTCGCCCACTGGTCGCAATTTGACCTTAATTAAAATCGAATATATAAAAATCTCGTATTACAGTGTTTGTATCGAACTACTCCAAAACCGCGTGACCGATGTTTATGATTTTTTGTGTATATTTGGTAGGTCTGAGAATAAGTCGTAGGTTATTTTTTTTTTCACTACTAATAATTTATATGGCATAACAACGTTTGCCAAATCAGCTAGTTATTATATAAATATATTAGTATCAGCACTTCTTCTTAAGGTAAACCCAAAACTGTGCCAAATTCATACTCGTCCGTCTACTCAATTTCCGTTAAAAGGGTCACAACATTTTTGGTAGCAAGAAATTTCGATATGACTGAAAGATCAGATAATCTTTCAATAATCCAATTAAACCAAAAAAATAAAGACAAAATATGTATGTAAAAACATTAAAATTCTGTTTCTAGCCTTTTTTAATACAATATTTCTTATAATTTTATTTATAAAAATAATGTTCTGATTGTCGTGTTACTTAAGTTATTTCCCTTATTCCTACAGTTAATTCTATAATTTAATTATATAATAGGAAAGTTTTCTTTGGGCGAGGAATCTTTAGCTCTTAAATAAATGAGCATCACTGAACTGAACCCCTTTTGTTCGACACGGTTCGACTGCTTTTGCAATTATAACAAAGCTCTTAAAAACACAGTCTGAGAAATCCTTTATAAGTTCTTATCAGGAATATAACAACTTAAAAAAGGATTCCTAAAATCGTAATTTACCCTGGTTAATTACGATTTGAGGTATCCTTTTCAAAATACATTTATTAAATAGGCCTTTATTGCTGAATATTAATTTTAACATTAAATATTCTTTTCTTAGCTTTAATGTCCCACTGCTGGACCATCCCGTTCACTTTCCTAACTTCTCTGTCCTCTGCATACTTGCCCAACAAACATGTTCCCACCTGCACCGTGGTATACCTGAACTATATTATACAATTAAACTTACTGTTATACATATAAATTGGCAACCGGATTATCTTTTTTAGCTCGTCCTTCGACAAAGGCCTCCTTTAATACTTTCCATTTTGTCTTTCGCAATATGTATCTATTCTGGTCCAGCTATCTTTTTTCTCGTACTCTTTCATTTGAAAAAATTAATTCTTAACAAACACTATAACTATTACCAAAGACTACTTTTATTTAAGTATTTGTGAAGTAAGCTATTTTACATATTTCATTTTACAGTGGGTTTCAGGCCGTGGGAGGGAATCCAATTTAACTGATGGCGTACAGGTCAACCTACAGGTTGAAAAGTTTTCTCAGGCACCAGTCTCTCAAAAAGTCAAGCCCTTAGTTATGTTAACTTTAAGTAGCTTTATGTGACTTTGTGGAAGAAAGATTAACGTATTATGTGATATTATTAAAGCATATTTTTTTAAACTCGACTACTGTTTATAACTAGTTTTCTTTAATAAAAAAAATTGGAAGCATATTTACATGTCTGTCTATTGATTTACTACTACTACTAACTAAGCTATAGATAGGTATGTAGACACATACATATAGATATACTCTTTATTGTACATCGTAACAAATTGTGATAAGGGTGTAACAATGGGTGGTCTTATCGCTAAACGCAGTCTTTTCCAGACAACTTTTCGAAAAATTTAACGGAAAAGGAACAGGTAATCCCTGATATTTCAATTGCTTGTATAATACGTCAGATATACTTAACGTATATAAAAACAAGAAACCATGATAATGATATTCAGAGATAAATATAGTGAGTGATCCTTGACTATATTCTTAAAAGAACGAAAGGTTTGAGCTTTTCTTACTAACACGGGCATATCCATCGACTCAAATATTTCAAACACGTTACCCGTAATTCAGGTAGTCTATTTTATACCAAAGAGCAGCTAAACTCCGTTTTCTTTAAGTTTTCCAGTCAGGTGTTAAATTAATGAGTCCTTTCAAATAGTGTTCGCACATTAATTCGTTATTTTCATGTAGAACTAGTTCGTAATTCAAAGAGCAGTTGTTTGCGACAACGCACGTGACTCTAAGAAAATTATGAGACCATCCCATGCACTTGTTTTACTTGCGATAGTTTTTGCTAGCTGTAAAACGTCTACGTTTCGTTGGAAGATTGCAGAAACCTAAACAAAAACGGATTTTATAACTCCTGCTCATAAACAAGCTGCGATAATGCGACTGAAAAAAGTAACAATAGTTTATTTATTATTTATATATTATATTATTTATTTTCTTAAAGTGATATTCTTCTATTTTATTATTGTTGATTGACTCTCAGCCTCCTGAGCCTGATGCTAAGCGAAAATGTGGCCAAAGGCAAAGCACGCTTACCTACAAGTAACCGATTCACTCTTCTCTTAAATATCCCCAGGTTATAGTCATCAGGAAGCAGACTCAGACAGAGAATTCCACTTTTTAACTGATCGACGCACGACGCACAATGAAAATATTGCCAAACCGATTTGTGCGTATGGGTAAGTGATAATTTTAATTACCTTTCTACTCTTGCACATGTTGTTTTTATTTTCGACTATTCGACTATTCTTCTGCAGGTATACTGGATAAGATTTTTGTAGAAAAAAAGCATCACCTTTATACATATTTTTCTTTTCCTGCTTCTAGTCTATTAGGTACATATATGTGCGTACATTAAAATAAACGATGTAACATTTGTAGCGTCGCATGTCATCTTTGCCACGAACTGTTTCACAGTATGTAAAAACTCAATATTCCACTCATTAAGTGTTATTATTCATTGTTACACTCTTTGGTGTTGTTAAGTCCTTATTTAATTATGTTATGGTGTACAATAAAGAGTATATCTATCTATCTATTCGAATATAGCCTTTAAAGATACCTAATTTAAGATATAGTGTTCATAAATAAATTCGATAATAATTAGATTTCGTGGCTAAATAATAACAATCGCATGGGTTGATCTTTTTGTTATTACGAATGAGCCCGCTCTTGACTTCGATCACACCTGATGGTAAGTGTAAGATGAGGTCTACGATCGAACGAGCGAGCCCAGAAAATGCCTATTCACTCTTGCTTCAAAGGCTGATGGATCATATGTGGCAGGGAACACAGAAACCAGCAGAGAATTCCACACCTTGGCTGTGCGCACAATGCATGTTGAAGAAAAGTGCTTAATACGACAAGACGGTATATCGACCAAGTGTGGATGGTATCCTGCGGTACGTCTGGTAGACTGGTAGTAAAAGGGGGATGTAGGGATTAGGTCGTGGAGCTCCTGCGCACACTCTCCGAAGTACAATCTGTAGAAGATAGACAGGCAAGCAACGTTTCACCGGTGAGCCAGGCTGTGAATCTTGCCTGCCAGAACCTCGTCACCTATGAGCCAGAGCTCGATCGAACGCAGAGCTAAAAAGCTCTGCGTTCGATCGAGGCAAGTGCAGCTAGCTGGTATTTGGCTGAGCCATCCCACAAGTGACTGCAATACTCCATACAGGAACGGACCTGTGCTTTATATAAATTTAAACTAGCGACCCGCCCCGGCTTCGCACGGGTGCAATGTTTATATTAAATATACTATAGCATATACATCGTTGACAGCCTTTTTGTTATTCGACATACATGTTCTCTTTAGTAATTACTCTTGAAAGTGCGACACATAATTTACCATAGGAAAAACATTCAACGCTCAAATCTAAGCAACATAGGCACGCGCGCTGTGCCTTCGCCGGCACCGCGCCCCAACCGCTATGTCCTTGCATTTTAAATCTGTAATATCTTCGAAACTATTTATTTAAATTTTATTCTGTGAAGGGCAATATTGATTTATATTAAATGCACAATGTATTTATGGTACTTAATTGGATAAGGATTAATGCTGTATTGCTTAAAATCGCTTCGTAAAATATGCTCGTATTTCTCGTAAAAGTAAAGGATAAAAAATGGTTGTTGTGGGTTATCTATAAGAGATAGACAGATGCCATTGAAGACTTTTTGTTAACCTTTTTAAGGTGTACAATACTGTAGTACATTATTTAGATCTATCTCGTAGGGTTCAGCCAGCGTTTGCAAAGCAAGCGCAAAAAATGTGTTTATTTGCGACATCACATTACAAACCTCAAAAATTATCAGTGTTCCTCTACTATATTATGCATGTTATATACTTAAAAACCTTCCTATTAAATCACTCTTTCTATTGAAAGAAACCGCATCAAAATCCGTTACGTAGTTTAAAAGATTTAAGCATACATAGGGACAGACACAGGGAAGCGACTTTGCTTTATAAGTGTCCAGGTGTGAAGTATCGCCTCACTTTCTATAGGATGCCCAGCTTTTTGACTGCAGTCTGAGCTTTAGGCTCAATGGTAATGGAAAAGCAACGCTTGTCGAGGTCGGTCCATGCCTCAGAAAACACGTCAAACCGTAGTTCCAGCTGTTATTTGTACGTACTTGACAGTAGTAACAGGTAGTCAGAAGCAAGAAAATCTGACAACAGTGTTTTGCCAAGGGTATCACTATCATGTTACCCAGTTACTGAGTTTTGGAGATTAGATAGGCAGTTGCTCCATATAACCCACCTGCATCTGGGTAGACTGGTAGCAGATGAGGAGATTCCTTAACAAATGCGTAGCGTTTCTTCTATTGCGTACATCACCAATATGTAGATAGGAGTTCGAGTGTAACAATTCTATTTCAATAAAATATTTATTATTTATTAATGACAGGAGTCTAATAATGTTTTTATTGTTATCTAGGTTTTGTTTCAGATCTACCTACCTACCTATATGTAAAACATAACCAATTAAAAGTACCAAAACCTTATTAATAACATACTTTTAAGATGAAAACTATCTTACGATCAGAGATCACGTTGACTATTTTAATGAGAATGAAGATTGGTGGTGTGGCGAAGAAGCTATACAACAAAACACAATGAATTCTCTTAAAACGCTACATAAGTATAAGTATAAAAATATATGTATAAACGGTAATTACTTACAAACATTAAATAAATTAATTAATTGATAGGTACTGGTCTTTAAAACCTATTAATACTCCATGTGACTACCAGTCCTAATGGAGAATAATATATTATTCCGTTAATCTCATCTCAGCACTCAAATCGCAATGTAAATTGGTCCCATCTTTTCTAGTATATCTTCGCTCTCAACCATTTAAATTCGAAAGAGTATAATTGAATCTTTCAATTAAAAATATTAAGGCAGTCAAAATGATGAAAAGGAATTAAAAGCGTCATTTTATCTCTCTCTCTCTTTGGCGCCGATATTGTCAACAAAGTTCCCTTTAGCTTCTCTCTAATTTTAATTGAAAATTCAATCATTTATTCATCTGATCGGCGTCGTTAAGGTTCTTTAATGGCTCGCGTGCCGTTTTTACTTAATTTTTTCTTCGTATTGTAATGGGCAGCTAATTTTCTTTATCGAGGATCGAAGGTTATAAGGTATTATGTAGGTTTCACTGAATATTGTCGATTAAGGCACCTTTTACTGGCAACAAAAGATAGTTTACCTTTGAAAGACAAAGCAGTGTAGGTACAAATACATATTGATAAAGTATTTTGTCTTGTTATAGAAATGAGCACTTGTAGTTTATTACGCTGCTTACAATATACTCGTCCTAAGTCTTGTTGCTAACTTGCTCGTTCATTTTGCTTGGGACAAGTCACATTGAAACAATTTTGTTTAAAAATATATTTTTATTTACTTGTTTGTTTCTTATATTTTTAATCAAGCTTATTTTTAAATAAAATGCAAACTATTTGCTTTGTAAACAATTTTCATTCAGTATAAATTATCAAAAATTATTTATTGAGAATTAAAACGAGTTTAAAATCAGCTAATAAGTACATACGCTAAATAATATAATACGACAAACGCGGCGGATTTTGTTATATAATATGTAAGGATTTTCATTGTAATAAGTATTTTTTAGTCAGATACGTTATGGAAATAAAAAAATACTCTAGTTGGTCTATCATTTATTCTTATAATCATAGCTCTTTCGAATATTGCCTCTTCTCTGTCATGACTTACTTTATTGTCATCCTTTCTTACACGAAATCATTACCATGGTTTTATCGTAATACTTGTTGCCTAATAACCATATCTTTTTGCTTATCTCCACTACAATATTGCTCCATAACATTAATACAAAAACGTTAATAAATATCCTGACCACAAAAATATTAAGAGGAAAACATTCTACTTTATCTATCGGAGCGTTCAGTGCACTCTCTCTAAGACCGATAAGACTGTAAGTTTCCCAAGTTGCCAACATATTTTTGTATTAAACACATGTATTGCTGACCCAAAGTTGTTTTACTTAACTACATATTCCTTAGTATTAAAAATATCTACATTAGTCTCTAATATCATAAGTAGCATTAATGTGATAGCGTATTTACTAATGAACAAAAGTACTAAAATCTTTTTAAAGTCTTCTTTAGTATGTTTTATTGATGATTCAATGAGGAGGAGCCGCTTTAGTTTTAACATTGCAACCGTTTTTTTGCGTGTTTTACGTCATTGAACAGATGATTTTCTAAAGATATGGAGCAATAGATCTTTAATTACATTCAATTGTATTCATGACTCATTATAAGTTAAACAATTAGGATGCAAGGTCTTACAACCTTATTAACTAATACAATTTAACTTTTAAGATTTGGTAATAGATATACATTTACCAAAACTTGCAAGTTATTTTGACCTACTTCCATATTGTTTACTGCCGATCCCTTGTCTTAACGTGACTTCAATAATATTCACATTTTAAGGTATTCCACTTGTGTATCTTTTTGAAGCAAGCACATTTGGTCTACCAAGCTCACATCAAAGACCTCGTACATATTTTAATCACTCCCAAAGAAATAATAATGTTGGAAAATGTATATTAATGTATAGGTACTGACTTCACTTAAAAATTGTATATTCCTAGTAATTATGAAACCAGATTTCATTGTTAAGTATAAATGTATTAAAAAAAATTAAACAAATTTTACGCACTACATGATTTTAGTACCCAGTCTTCTCCTCAGTCGTACACTCTTGACAGAGAGGAGGTCGTGGCCTTATTCAAAATGTACTAGATGAGTTTCCATCGCTCTTCTTCTTCTTGCCAATGTTAGTAGCAAGCCAATTTTGCGTCAAATGGCATTACGGAAGCTGGAACTGGACTATGCTAGTATCCATGGCCTTTTTATTAAATCCATCCAATAAGCTCTTTTTTTAGCACGGATCTCTGGACGACTAGCCTATCCATCGATTGCACAGTACCTAGCAGTACGTGAAAGCAATAACTTTTAACAAAATCAAGTGCTGCCAATAAACACATCGTCCGCTTCTGGCACATTCATCAGGTGATTTACAATTGCTCCTCACGTCCTGACCGCACTTTAAGTTTCGTCATCATTCATCGTTGGACCAGTGAGCTTGACTTTCGTTTTCCACCTATCAATAATACGGCTTTCGAATGTTTTATGTAGGTTCCAAGTTAGTTTATCGACTACTATTAGGTAATAGAGGATTTCGGCCTGACTTAGTCAATATTTTATGAGTATTGCTTGATAAAAGTGCGATAAATTTTATTGGCTACATTTATGTTGGGAGCTACTTATTCTAAAGTCGTAAAAATTAGGTATTTAATACTCATTTCAGTGTGGTTATATACCTACCTACTAGTAAAGGTAAGCGTATGTACTGTTATTCTAACGCACTTGATCTTTTATAAGATTTATTACCAGGTATTTAGTACCATAAATACTAGAATAATGTTAGTGAATAATGCTCTGTTGGAACAGTAGTCACGAATTTACGTTAGTTTAGAACTTTAGGCACCTACTTGCAAGAGCATCTTCTGATTGAATACAAATTTTTAAAAACTTGTCTCCTCTCCTAGGAACCTCTTACTTGGTGACTTATAAAACAACAAATTAGACAAACCCGTACAAAACCAAATTGTGAACTAAAGAGCTATTTGCGGTATTGTGTAAAGCTACAGGAGACTAATGGACCGTTTCGGTATGTGACCACTACCAGAGGCTTTACCAACATCACTTAGGTATCAACCAGCAGTCCATTTTACCGGACACTAGTCGTAATAAAAGGAGACATTTTGGTGTAGCCGTTTATCTACAACGCGGCTGCTAGCGCCATCTATGCAGCGCGCGTGGAATCAAGTTTTCTTGGGGTGAGATTGCGGAGTGGAAATTGAGATAGACGTTCGGAATCGAGTTTTAAATTGTTATGGGGTTATTGCAATGCTGTATTTTGATAAACAATAATTAGCTTATTTTACTACCAATTGTATTTTAAAAAATTATCTTATTTGAATTAAGAATTCTAGACTGATATTTAACCAGTTTGAAACATTCTTACTTCTTTCCTTTGTTTCTACTTCTTAGTTCAGAAATTGGAGGTTAGTCTATTGCAAATACATTCCCGAATTGATATTAAATCCAGTGTAGTTCCATCATCGACTACAAGACGAACAGTGCAGATGCGCCATCGTTACATGGAAAATTTTCCACCTATACTCACAAAACGTTTCGGAAAGACTTACATTGTGCATTATTATATTTATCATCTTATAGCTATACCCTTGGGCTCTTTAAGACATGTTACTTCTAGGTAAGCGTTCTTCATTTTCGTCCACATCATCGCTTACCATCAGAGGAGATGTGGTGGTCAAACGCGGGCCTACCATCTACAAAAATATATTTATAAAAAATAACATCCTGGTTCGCCTAATTGTAGGATAGGTAGTCTGTGCACTCCTCTAATACCGGTCTGTGAAACCAGCCAAAACATATGAATAATCGGCGTATGCAAAACACGTCTTAGAAAACATTTTCGCAAATGTGAAACAATGAGTGCTATCGCAGCTTTCGAGCCAAGCCAAGAACTCAAAGTTTGCGAAAATTTATTTCATTCTTATGGTCCTATTATGCCGTTCACAGCTACACAACATAAATAATAATGCGAACCGTTATACGGTCATTACAGTGAGAACGGGCCGAATGACGAGGCCACGCCCATTCTCGTACCGCACTATTGTCATTGCTTGTTTTGAGTTGTGCGAAAATTGTTTCTGTCTAACTGTGCTTAAGTCTTAGGTGGTTTATGAACTCAAACCTAATACATCTACAGTCTTATCCAAGTTAATTTGCTGTTATTAACTGTGACGAATCGTCTGATAAAAAATTAACTAGCATTCAAGACACTCTTAATTTTTTTGTGACAATTTTTAAATAATGTGTCACTTGTTAATAGCTCGCATGCAAGTAGAATAACATTGCGAACTATTGGAAAAGAACGTGATACATCGCTCAATCATACCATGCAATGTATTTTAACTTACATGCAAGTTGCTTGCAGGTGAAAACGCAGCCTAATACAAAGTGGTTTTTATATGTAGTATGAGTTTTAGAAAGATTAATATGTAAGACAGAAATGAACAGTGCACATCAGATTTCCATGCGTCTTTCACAAATGGATCGAGTGATTCATGTGGAAGGTGCTAGTGTATAATTTATTAAGGTTTTGTGTGAATTTTCAGAAATAGACCATGTGAATCCGGGCCGAGTCGCTAGGAAGAATATAAAATAATATAATGTCACTTTGTCTGAACCCCTGACCGCTCTGTACTGAGCTCTCCCTATGTTTCAGTCATGAACCTCTTTTTCAAACGACCTTTCAAACAAGCCCTTTAAATGCTCTATTGTCTGAATTATTATTGTCTCTAAGCATAGTTAGGCACTGTTTCGTATAATTGAATAGCCCTACGTATTGTATTTCTTGTTTATTAGAACAAAAACTAGATGCTGAATTTTAGTTACGTAAGTATTATACTGGCTAGATTTAATAGCTAGATCACGTGCATCAACTAAGAAGGTTTTACAGAAGAGGCTGAATAGGAATTAGCATTTGTCCCAAAGAGATACCTCACTACCTATTTTTAACCGACTTCTAAAAAAGGAGGAGGTTCTCAATTCGGATGTTTGTATTTTTTTTTTTTATGTTTGTCCACGCATAACTCCGTCGCTTGCCAACCGATTTGAAAAATTCTTTTTTTGTTGGAAAGGGTATACTTTGCAAATGGTCCCATGAAAATTTTATAGAAATCGGACGAGCCGTTTCTGAAAAATCAAACAAAAGTCGAAAAAAATAATTTACGTTGATGATCTTTTCGTTTACTCTGCATTGCGTTTTTCGTTCGCGCATTACTCCGTCATTTACGAATCGATTTGGAAAATTCACTGACCCACTAAAAAGCGCGAAAATAAAAACTTTTTTGCAAAAAATAAAACCGACTTCCATATCAAAACACTACAAAGCCAAAAATAATTTTAATTTCGGAAGGCGGTGTGAAAAAAAAAGAAAATACAAGACCAATAACACCGACTACCGAAATTAAAATTATTTTTGGCTTTGTAGTGTTTTGATATGGAAGTCGGTTTTATTTTTTGCAAAAAAGTTTTTATATTATTATGATTTATCTAAAGAAGAGCTTGTCGCTGAATAAGCTTCACAGGTGGTAAAGAAACTTCATGAAAAGCTTCATGGGAAAGAAACGGTTGAGGAGGTCTATGGATGTGTGGACTATCTTATTGTCTCCGTATCCTGAAAAGCACACTGAGTTGTTGGTCCTGGCTGTCATTCGTACATTTTGACAGTCGTTACGAGTAGGCAGAAGGCAGATAATCTGAACCCGGCCTTGCCAAGGGTATCGTGTTATCGCTAATGATATGTGAGGTCAGATAGGTCGTTGGTCCATGTAAAAACACTAGTACTCAGCTGCATCCGTTAGACAGGTAGCCAACACCAATATAGTTCCAAAAGGCTAAGCAGGTGATGAAGTTATTGCTCTGAAATAAACCCGTATTTCTTAATTATTTAAAGTTGAGTTGTCAATACTTATTTTGGCCTTAAAACCTGTCAAACTGCGGCACTAAAGTCCTCTATCAAGTTTCTTTATTCAGTACGTAACCTTCTTAATTTTTTTTTTTTTTTTTTTTTTTAAATATTACTAGTAATGTGGGTAGAATTCACATTACTAGCAATCTTGTTAACCCCTCCAACTAAGCTAAATATGCTTGTGTCTGGAGTGGGTTCACGGCAATAGTGTAATGGGTGGGATTCGAACTCGGGACCTGTCGATCACAAGTCTGACACCTTATCCATTAGGCTATTGACGCTTATTCAATGACAATGACGCTTAAATATTCCAGATACTAACTTACCCTTTCCTAAACCACAGCTACGCATAAATATGTAACGTCGGAACAATCAGTATCTCAAAAACGTGTCCGTTACTTAGTGTGGAGCAGACTCGTGACGTAGCCGGTATCTGCGGACTCTATGCTCGCGCCCATTGAGTCCGGGATGAAAGCAGGGTCATTACCTGAAACAAAGAACGAAAGCCGCTCAAACTGCGCATAAATCGTGCCACCCTGTTTACCTACCATAGCCCTTCCTACCCCGCCGCCAAAGAAATAGCCAGCCTACTTTACCTTCATACTCTTACAACCCATGAATGGAGCTTTTACTCAATTCTTAATACATTTACTATATGTTTTTAAAACCGTATTAAAAACTACAGTCCTCATGAATATATTAGAATTAGAACACTCTTTTTTTAATGGAACATTCGCGCCTCTACATTAAAAAATGCTTTGAATTGTAAATTCGCGATAACAGATTCGGTTTTTTGAATTGTGTTGAGGTTGCTTTTAAGCATTCCACTATACTTTAAAAGACATAAATAAATTTTCATTTATACAAATTTTAAGTATTGCTAACACTGACGTTTTGCATTTGAATGACTGTTTTTAAAAGTTAAATGGATCTGTGTTGTGTTGCTCCAGACTGTAAACTATTACAAGTTCATGAAAGGGTTTTGTGAGAGAAACGAATATATATTTTCTATGCATTTATTGTAACAAACGAGGATGATGACAATGTGTACAATGTGCTGGGTTTAGCGAATAGATTTAGTGTATCATATATATGTATATTTGTAGGTGGCAGCTGTTGATACAAGCAGTAGTAACAATTGAATATGGCTGTAAATCAGCGCGATAGCAGCCCGGGCTGACCCCTCATGTAAATGGCGAGTAGCCTCCACCCACCGTCTCAGGGTTGTGGTCCAACTTACAAGCGATAGCTGACGACTTACAAATATTTATTTAACAGTTTCTGTCAGCGGCTTTGCACGTGACAGTTCATTGATATTACTCACTCCTGAGATTAAAAGTCTTATGTCCTAATCCAATACATATAGACCATATAACCTAATCCGATACATGGTCTATCCTTGTGCTAAGTTTTATTCAAATATGTTCAAAGGTTACAAAAAGATAGACGGCTTTGCTTTCAAATTTATTATATGTATAAAGAACACTCGTGAATTCAAGACTTAACTACAAATACATAATAAAGTTTAAACGTCTTCATGTTCTGTTTATCAATAATAACTATTTTAACAATATTTTACTATGATAATTCTATTTTACATATACTCTTGAAAAACTTTTGTTTTTCAGTGTCAACCTACTACTACGATTTTGTAAGGCGCTCACTTTTTATACATTCTTGAGATATGAGACAACCAAAAGATATGTATCTAAACAAAATCAATTCTATGCTATGTTTGGCCTATGAATACATAATAATGCTGTTCGTACCTATTACGAATGTCGTTTTTTCCTGTTATTGAAGATTTTAGGTTTGATCCCAATATATACATGTTTGAAATTTCAAGTTTACCACATTTCACAATAACAATAGAATTGATTTTGCCAGAAATACCTTTCTACAGACACAGTTTTCAGGTTACAGTGATGTTTTTGTTTAAAAAATACAGAGTTTTGAGTGTTTAAAAAACTATGATAAACAGAGACAGCAGTAATCATTTGTGACGTCACACACACCTCCCGCCATAGAGAAGATTGAACATCTACATATATCCAAAGTGCATAAGACATTTTGCGCGACAAGTATAGAAAGAATTTACAAATAGTTTAAATAATTGGCCCTGTAATTTTTTTTTAATATTAATCAAATATATGGTCTACAATCTATCGCTTCTTCGCTATCAGAAACAGTTTCCATGTAGATACTCAATTACTTTCTTAATCTTTCTTACATAGTAATTTTTAAAGCGCTCTAAAATATATGACATAATAAACGTAACGTTAAACACCTGTTGGCGGTCGAAATATGTGTTTTAGAGCTTATCGTAAATATCTTGGTGCATCACACACGGAGATTCTATCAGATGCTTAATTAATGTGACGCATAAAACAAGCCGCGACTACACTTGGTTGGGCACACGCCAGCTTATCTTTTTTGCTCCACACATGCAGTTCACAACATAACTATGTATCACATTCTCTCTAGGAATGAGACACACTGAATGCGACGTTGTCGACGACCACAAATCAGTTGCCACTTTGTTCTTTCACGGTCGCCAACGTTTCTCTGCGAGAGAAATTGTTATTGATCTATTTTTAAACTGATTAGTGTCTGTTTGTTATCGTATTGTTCCCTTTATGCTTTGTTTCCGATGGTTAAGCCTAGAATAGTCGTGTAACTACCAAATCACGTACATTGTAAAGAAGGCAGACTCTCCGCTACAAACGCAGAGAACGGAAGCTAATTTAGAAGATTTTACTTATTGTTTCTGTACTGTTTGTTATGCAAAAAAATGTTGCTTCGTAATGAGACGGAGAGATTCTATTGTTGTAAGAGGTAGCCCCTAACAAAGACACGTTTGAATTATGTTTACCTGTCAGAAAATATAAAGAAGGTTATGAATCAGATCTTGAGTAATCATTTCGGTATACTTGTTTTTACGTTAAGAGGTACAGACGGATGAAAATGCCTAATATTTGAAGTCTTTGTGTGGGATCATACAAAGATGAGGTGTAGGGAAACATCTGGAATTAAATTCAAGTCAGAAAAGGACGAACACAATGGTAGTCTGTGTTGGAGGCTGGAGGCCGAAGTTTGAATGCGACTACATCGACTTTATAATGCTGACGCGACACAATATACCCATTTATAAGGCGTTTTACATACGAGATGTAATTCAAATTCAGATTCACTGGATGCCTAAATATTTCTTTTCAGGACTTGGGAAATTGACACGACTAAGGAAAGTCTTCAATGGATTATTGCTAAATGATAAGATCTATAAGGGTTGATTTTTTAAAATTAAGCTCCAATTGCTGAGGTCTTTCCGTTGATGAGTACCCATCTCAATATATCGAGATACCCCAGAAATACGTCAGGTCCTTGATTGCGGCTGTCATGTGTGCAGGCATTTTTGACAGTTGCTAGGGGGATATTCGGTATCTGATATTTACTGTAAGGGAATCGTTGTACTACATGGAATGCTCTCAAATATGTGTGGTCATATCCTCAAAAACCATTTCAGATATTATGCTGCATGTTCTCACATAATACACATATAATACATTGTGAATATGCAAACTATGTAAGTCGTTATATTTGAGTTAAATTTCATGAATGTGTGGCAGTTTGAGTATCTATTTTTCGCAACATAAATGTCCTTATTTTGGTATGATTCCTTCTAATCTGTGGGCTCTAAGGTTTAGGTTGAGCTACAGGATAACTCATAAATAAAATAATCAATTACAGAAACACATCAGATACAGCAAATCTAATATACCCTCTATAATAATATTATAGTATGGATAATTGAATACCCCTTTTACTTGAAACAAAGCTATGGACTGTCTATGGCTTCGTCTATCGCCATGCAAATCCTTCCTCATATTTTTGCTTTGTATCTCTTGGATAATAAAGAAAAAAATTACATTTTCTGCTTCGTGATGACTCACATAGACCCGCGATAATTGCTTTTGTACTGCCGAGGACGTTCCAAGGATTAATTAAAAATACATATGGCAGGTTCCCACTGGCTAACATTTACTGTTTGCCAGTTATTTTAATGTGGTGTTTATTTTATGCGCCTTAATCTCAAAAATGAGGTTGTTTTGGTCTTCTGAAAATAATTTGGAAAAGTTTAATCATTGGTATGGGTACTTTTTGTACTCTGGTACGGTGGTCAGGCCAGTTCGAAAAAACATTATCTATACAAAAAAATGGTATGTATTTGTAACATATTTGTAAAATAATGAATTATTATACTTTTTATTATTGTATTTGACATTTTATTTCAGTTTAAATCTGAAAATATACACTTAAATAAAAACGCTAAACTATATATATCTAAAATAATCTAAAATATAGCGTCTAGAAATTCGTGAGCATCGCTGTACACTGGTAATGTGCTCAAGACTGGCTGCATTGCCACGTTGTATGGCAATGTTTATCCTCTGTCCAAGGTAAAAGCCAGCCCTTGGGTCACGCGAAGTGTCGACTAGGCGTCTAGAAAGGTCTTTAAACAATTTGTGAGCACTCGGACCCCACGATCCCAGGGTTTTAACCTGCTAAAAAATATACCTACCAACGAGGTTATTTATTAGATATCATTCATCTCCTATATATTTTCTGTCATTTCAAACCCTATATACGACAAGGTCTAACAACGTTCACGTTTTCACTAAAAACGTATTTTTATCTTGTTAGAAGGAACAGATTTAATATTATGTGCCGTTAGATATATTATGTTAACTATTTTGCAACGTTACTGCAAATCAACCGTCTTGCTATTTTTTTATTATTATCGGGATTCTAAAAGATACCTTTCTTGTAGAATCCTGTTCCGAGGTACTGAAACCTTTAAATGATGACTGAAATCTTCCTGGCTTCCCTTCTTATATTAACCTTGACGAATTAAAAGGATGAGATATGCAGAACCGTCATTTTGGAAGAAATAGATGAAGGTCGTTGCCCAGCTGTATAACAGCATTGGCTATTGATAAAAAATGATAATTATAAAAGACCATCTTGAATCGTTTGAGCAATGGATTATGGCCTTGCGTTCATCAAAACTCCTGCGAAAATTATTGCGTTTGAAAAGTGCACAAATAGACTTTTTTAAATTGAATTTCCAACCAAAAGTACAGAAAGTATCATACCCTCCTTATCTACCTCCAATTGAACGATAAAACGCGACGTATCCCTTACATATCACTCTATACATTTATCTTGGTAGCAGGGGGAGATAGCAAGGCGTTTTCAAACTTGTAAAAGAACTGTCTCCTGTCTAACATTCGCTCGTTGGAAACTTCTACTGTCCTTAGGAGCAATAAATGGCGCGATCACTACATAGTGCACGGACGAAACGATTTTATTCATTCTATTGTTCAAGTTTATATTGTGTGTGCATATTTTGATCGCGTAATATGTATGGCGTGTATTTTTTACAGAATAAAGATAAAAAACATCTTTGTTCTATAAGAAAAAAACATTGAAATGTATGTCTGTGATTTCAAAATTACTATGTTCTCAAGTGTTTATTATAATACGGGGTTGCGGGAATATTCTAACGAGATACCTGGATATACAACATGTAACGTAATTAACGCACACCCTCAAACACCCCAATTAGTATATTATGTTATAATCATAATACATACCTACACTGAATTTTTAGTTTAACATTTATAAGTGTATTTGTAAAGGCTTTAACGTTCTTAAAATAAGGTTCATTTTTCTTTCTTTTGTATCATTCAATACGGAATTTGTATTAATACAAATATAACTGCACTTTTAATAGTCTTATTGCCTTGAGTTACGGTTCATTTCAGTTTGTTTTGACTGTACAAGGGTAGTGTGACTGTAATTTACGCAGTTTAAATTATTTTTGGAATAAAAATTACCTATATTAAAAATGATATAAATCGACTCAGTAAAATAATAAGCCTAATGGATAAGGTGTCGGACTTGTGATCGAGAGGTCCCGAGTTCGAACCCCACCCATTACCTACACTATTGCCGTGAACCTACTCCAGACACAAGCATATTTAGCTTAGTTGGAGGGGTTAACAAGATTGCTAGTAATGTGAATTATACACACATTGCTAGTAATCTTTAAAAAAAAAAAAAAAAAAAAAAAAAAAAAAACTATTCTGAACAACTTACTTTTAGGATGTGCGTTAATTATGTTACATGTTGTATATGAGAATTGATGGAACAGGGTGAGCTTTTAATCAGTAGAAGTCTGACACTTCCTTCCGCTCCACCCACAGTAGGAGTCTTTTGATGATTTTCCCAACTAGAGAAAAATATGATAAAAAAACGAGTGTGGCACTCGGGGACTGCCGCGGTAAAGCTATTGCATAGCATTTTTCATCAACTTATGCAATTATATTTATATATTTATTTTATTTATGCAGTATTTTTTCATCACTTTCTTTATTAATAAATGCACTTTGTTTATTCATATTTAAAACACTTTATACAATAATTTTACACGTACAGCTATTCGCTGTTGTATATAGATGATAGATACCTATACACCTATATACTTTCTCACAAACAGCTGCTTACGTATTCGTCCGATTTCGGAGCGTGGACTCAGTTAGCAGCTAGTCTACACGCATACGTCTAGTCGCACGCACACAAACACTGTGCCGAAGTCTGCCGAACTGAAACGACGTTAGACGATGCACGGCTTTCAACGCCGCACCGCTGTGCCGGTCGGAGTGGGGGGTGTTAGGTTTATTTTCGTTATTGAATTTCTTGATTCGGTCGCCGCACGGTGGGCTGAAAATCGGCTTTCATAGACTTAGGCATTTTATTTTGCAAGTGCGAGTTTTTTTGCCGGATATCACTTCTATTAGTTATAACAATATACAAAAATGACACCAGAATTGATTCTGCACAGAAACGAAGGAATTATAATTTTTTTACGAAAATTTTGTATAGAGCTAGTATGAAAAATCGAAATATCTCTAAAACGGCAGCGATAACCGTAATATTCTTATAGGGGGTTATAGTACTAATTATTTATGATTTTTTGACATACGTTACATAATGGTTGTAGATGCCTTTTTTTTTTAAAAATCGTCAAAATATTTTTATTTATTTTTACATATTTAAACGTTCCTTTTAGTGTTTAAGTTGAAGAATTCAGAGCTTTAACAACTCTTATCATAAAATAGCATCACCCCTATAGACCTGAAGGACTAGACAGAGGTGTGTAGTGTCTTGTTGATCTTGTAAGATTTCCAACAATACCAAATAGTTGAATATCAGTGTCAAAGTGCCCATGCTGTCGCTTCTTTTTGAAAGAAAGGGGAATGAAATTGTTAATTGATCATACCCTAAAAGTATGATTACAACATAACCGGACACATAATAATAATAATATCCTTATAGGGGATTATAGTACTAACATTATTTATTTTAACATATGAAACTGTTCAAAACGATCCATGAACTGTGTCAAAGTTAAGAACATCGTTAGGAAGCATGCTTTTTCCCCAAATATTAAGAATATGTGAAAAAAAAAATAGACTGTATATAAACTTTTTATTGATAGGTAATTTAAATAAAACAGAAGTAACAAAAATAATATCTAATAAATTCAATTATACAAAATACATATTTGAAACTATAATTTATGAAATTATTAACTAAACATATTGGTACAATAAACTAACATAAATAACAAAAGAACATAAAGAAAAATAATTAAATTTTACAAATTTTCTTTACAACTTTCGTTGTCGGACTCCAATTCCGAGTCAGAATCCAGATCGGATATACCTACAAACTCGAACTCAGTTTCCGGAAACTGTATTAGGTCGAGAGTTTCAGCAAAAAAGGTTGTCTTCCTTTTGGCATCTAACTTCGGCCTTTGTGCACTTAGAAAAGGATCCGAAGAAACAACAAGCATATTTAGGATATCTTGATTAGAATCTTGCCTGCTTCTTTTCCGCGAATGATATTCCCGGAACCTCCTAAAATCTTTGTTTCGAGACTCTGAGGCTTCTTCCGAGAGAGTCCCAATCGGGACAATATCATTTTTTTCGATTATGTCAGCTCCGTGTATTAATAGTTTATGTACGGTTGATGACATGTAGTACCAGTCGTATAATTCCACGTACTTTTCTGCTGTTTTGCGAGCAAAATCTTTAAATTTGATGACATCGATCTTCTCACCAGATGTTATTGCTTGCAAAATAACAGCAAATCTTTTTATCAGGTTTTGATCCAACCCAGTAATAGCTGCAGTTTTATTGGGAAACTCGAAAAACTTCCTTGCGGTATTCCCGTCATTGGTAGTTCCCGAGCCTTGTTTTACTATATCAATTAACAGATTGAGCTCCTCTTTAAATTTATTTTGAATGTTTTTTTTTCTGTTTTGTAACATATCTTTATGCTCATTACTTCTTGCTGCCCACTGTTTGAAGTCAAGTCTGTACGCAATGTGTAACAGACATTCCATGCAATTTATACGGGCATGTAGCAGTGGCGGTACCTTCATATAAGCCCAAAAGCCCGGCATGCCTTACTAAAAAATGCTCGATAGAGAATCAATGTCAAACCCGAACTATTTAAAAGTTCGCGCGCTTAATTCTTATCAAAATAACACAATGTATCTACTGCCTGCTACACTACTACACATCGCGATTGTTCGCGCGCTGAGTTTCGCATTTGTAGCATCTAATGATCTACATATTGCTATCTCGCTTACACGCACCGGCTTTTACCGGGCTTTCAAATACTATATCTGTCACTTTCGCACTTATAGCGATGTGCCGTATAACGAGTTAGGCCTTGTGCATAGAACAAATCGATCACTATGGCAGATTTAAGCCGTGCTTTTGGTATGAAGTTGCATGCGTATGCGTGACCTTGTCAGCTTGCCAACTCTGCAGTGTTGCCGTTTTAGCCACACGTTGAAAGATCTTGGAGATTTTTAACGAGTTTGGAAACTTTTTTAACATTTAGCAACAATAAAAACTAGCGACTTTTAAAATAACGAAATTAAATACAGTCAAAACCGTTTACAACAACATCATTTAGAACAACATACCGGTTATATAGACCAAAATCATAGGTACAAAATACTTTGTACCTTGAAAACATCACCGGTTATTACGACTATCGGTTTTTACAACCAAATATGAGTGGTCCCTTGGATGTTGTTATAACAGATTTTGACTGTATTCAAGCAATAACTTAAAAATAAAAAAAAGTTAGCTAGATTTTTCATATACCTGGCGACTTTTTTTTGCCTAAATGACAACACCGAGTAGTTCTCGACATCCGAGAGTGCAACTAACTTCAGTTTCATTTGCTTGAGTGGGAAAAGGTTTTGTTGTTAAAGTTTTTTGTTTGTTTTCTAAGATTTCCTCAGTGATACAATTGTTTTGGTGATTTACCTACAACAATGGAGGTAATTGTACCTTGTGAGGATTTAAAATGCGTTCAAGTTTTGATTGGCGAAGATAAGGTAAAATCTTTAAACTTTGCTCAGAAAAAACAGTTAATTTCTTCATTAAAACCGACGCCTAATCTGTGTATTTCTCAGACTAGTAAATCGAATAAACGAAAATTTAATAGATCAGTGTATAAAACTAGTTGTAACACGTTGCAAAATAACTCGGCTCCTCGTTTGAGACGCAACGTACGCTGTGCAAAAACGGAATACAGACGACTTTTTGTAGAAGTAATTGATAACATTAATACCGAAATTACTGACAGATATTCTGAAATTTATAAATTAAAGTTTTTCCAACTGCTCAACAACAAAAAATTTGACAATTATCACTCACATTTTCCTACAGAGGAATTAGATTCATTATTTGACATTTATGCAAACTATTTCGACAAACAAACATTAAAAAGCCAATTGATTTGCTTGTATTCTAGTCCTGATCTGAAAGATCGTAATGTTTTCGAATTAATTGATTTCATTCATGAGAATAACCTCGAAGATGCCTTTCCCGAGCTGTTAAAGTTAGCGTATCTTGGTGTAACTATTCCGGCTACAAGTTCTTCCGCGGAACGTGCTTTTTCGTCTCTTAAACGTATACATACCTATCTGAGAAATACACAAGGTCAAGAGCGTCTTTCCGAATTATCAATGATAGCTATTGAAAAACAGTTGTTGGTAGAATTAAAACGATCACCAACATTTTACTCTGATGTAATTAAATCATTTCTTAAGAAAGATAGACGATTCCAATTAGAATATAAATAATTTATTTAAATTCCTTATTTCATTCTATCTAGCTATTTTTTAACTTTCGTTTTGTAACTTTTTGTTTTGTTTTTTTTTTGTCTGTAACCTGGGTCCTGTTACGAAGGAAGCAACTACTTACCATAACTTTGTTCCCTCAAGCAATGAAGCAAACCAAACGGCTTTTTTCAAAGCCACCGGAGGTATGCAATTGCTGATATGTTTATTATATTCAATCTAGCACTAGCATGCCTTCAGTGTGCTTTGGTTACCTCATTCACCGCACGACAAGCAAGAGTGAAATTGAAGAAAGAAGAGGAAAGAAGAAGATGGATGAATTCACTTTTAATTTATTGTACCTAACCAGTAGTTTATGATTATTAGAAAATTGCGATGATACATACGTAGGTACCTACATACTCAGTCGAAAACTGAAATTACTTTTTTGAAATCGGTTAAAATTTTATTGGGCTTGCGTTATTTTGAAACCTTAGGCACGCCACTGGCATGTAGGGATGATAGGCCAAATTCATATATGTCAGAACACACAGTTTTTGATGTTACAGCATCTAAGTGGTTCATTTCTGTTGGTTTTGCTAAGCACAGGTAGCATGTAATTCTAGCTGATGAATCCGTAACTGATACTGATTGATTAGGAGGGTAGCATGCAAGCTTAGTTTGTTGCAGTTTATAGTAGGATGGGTAAATATCCTTAGCACCTTCCCGAATGGCAGTCTCTCGCAACGTAATATATTGCCACTTTGAAAGCTTAAGTGAAAGAAGCAATCCAAGTGCTTTCTCTGGTGTAAATATTACTGTTTTCTTAATGCTTTCCTTGATTTTAACGGCAGCTTCTGGATTTTTGATCATATAATTGATTACAGATGCGATATCTTCATAACCTTCTTCTTTTAAACGTGCTGCAGCTGCATATGCCAATTCACAGGAATCTTCGCCTATGTGCTCACTAGATCTTCTCTTTTTCTGTTTGCTTCCCAGATCTTTGAATGGTTTTCGGGACCTTTTTGTCATTGTTCCAACAGTCGATGATGTCGAAGGTTCTGGAGAGACTGAGCGTGCTCTTGGTATCTCATCAACAGTTGGTTCTTGATTTATTAAAGTTTGCACGCAACTCGGCCAATCAATATTTGCTTGCAACCACTCTCCGTACGTATTTCTAAACTTATCAAAGAATCGTTTAGATTTCTGCCACCTGTTTAAAGCAGCTCGCGTGAATCTCCGGCAAAATTCTTTGAGAGTTACTTGATCTTCGGCAGAAAGGCAATCGCCTATGCGGGACACAATTGCACTAAACAATACTTCATGATTAAATGAAGGACACTCACTTTTTAGAAGAACAAACAAATCTAAGTTGGTGATTAAACTTTCCATTCTAAGATTTTGTAGTCGCAAAGCAAATAGTTTTAGTGTTAGCAGTTACACGGTTGTGAACAATCTAAATTATGGAACAAAATTATAGCCCTTTTATTGTATAAAGTCAATAATTAGTTAACTACCCTCATTAAAGTTATAAAAGATATGATAATAAAAATTTATAATCGTCAAAAACATTTCGTAGAACTCATAGTAGAACTAATCAACATTAGCAAATCACATTAGCTCACTAATTATAAAAAGGTGAATGCAGTTCTTAGTTGGTATTGTTGCGAGATATTTCAAATCATTTAATCACTTAATAGGCTCATTAGAATCAGAAGACTACAACCATCATTCTAATTACTTAATTACTTGTCATCAGACTCATTAGATGACTACACAATATGTTATTTTGTATTTTGAACGTATGCAAGGTTTTAAAATTCCTTTTGTGTCGATATTATTATGTGTCCGGTTATGTTGTAATCATACTTTTAGGGTATGATCAATTAACAATTTCATTCCCCTATCTTTCTAAAAGAAGCGACAGCATGGGCACTTTGACACTGATATTCAACTATTTGGTATTGTTGGAAATCTTACAAGATCAACAAGATACTACACACCTCTGTCTAGTCCTTCAGGTCTATAGGGGTGATGCTATTTTATGTTAAGAGTTGTTAAAGCTCTGAATTCTTCAACTTAAACACTAAAAGGAACGTTTAATATGTAAAAATAAATAAAAATATTTTGACGATTTAAAAAAAAAAAGGCATCTACAACCATTATGTAACGTATGTCAAAAAATCATAAATAATTAGTACTAAAACCTCCTATAAGGATATTACGGTTATCGCTGCCGTTTCAGAGATATTTCGATTTTTCATACTAGCTCCATACAAAATTTTCGTAAAAAAAATATAATTCCTTCGTTTTTGTGCAGAATCAATTCTGGTGTCATTTTTGTATATTGTTATAACAAATAGAAGTGATATCCGGCACAAAAACTGGCACTTGCAAAATAAAATGCCTAAGTCTATGAAAGCCGTTTTTCAGCCCACCGTGCGCCGCGCTCAAAGCCCGCGATAAAAGCTATGCAATAGCTTAAAAATGAAGTGCATGTAATAATAATTCAACCTATTATGTTTCTACAGCAGGGGCACAGGCCTTTTCTCTATGAGAGGCGCGTGCGAGTGCGGGTTAGTGGATGTCACATGTCTTCGGATTGCTCTATGTTAACATATTGAGACTTCTCTGTGCCTTGTAAAGCACGTTAAGCCTAGTCCCGGCCGTCATTTGTACATCCTTGACAGTCGTTACGGGTTGTCAGAAACCAGAAAATCTGACACTAATCGTGCCAAGTGTGTAGTTGTGTAGTTCAGATGAGCTCCATGTAAAACACTAGTACTCAGTTGTATCCGGTTAGACTGGAAGCCGACTATTATACAGGGTTAAATGTAAAACACCAAAAACCTCTCCGGACTATGTTACTAACATCATAATCAACAACTTTTGTTCTATGACTTTTAAGAATTCGTCATATTTTAGTTCACCAGATTTTCATACAAAAATAAAAATATTTAAATTGAACGCATTGATGTATTAAAAGGAGGAAGATATGTTACTCTCTAACATCGCAATCAGTAAATCTGGGCTCGGCGCACGAATACATGCACAGTAACTCAGCCATCTGTGTTCAGTGTCGTCATCAGTCCCAAACCTATAGTTACCGATAGACAAGGATAGAGATAGGAGACGGCGCTGTAGTGCGAGCGAAATCGCTTCAGCTGCCGAATGTTTGCGCTTATGAATGAAATAAGATTGCATGTATTAGGTAAGTACGTAATAAGTGATCCCATGACCCATGTCTCTTATTTTTCTTCCTGGTATAATTAAAACACTGTCTAGCTACACAAGAAGTCATTTTGATGCGTATTTATTCGAAAAAAATTCTTAAAAACACGAAGAGATGAGAATTTCTTGAGCTGTGTGATCAACAACGTTCCGTACGCGACTGAGCGCCCGCCAACTACAACTACGGGCAATCACTTAGTTTTGTAGGACCAAACGCTGTGTCTAGTACCGTATCTTCCTACTTTTAATATATCAATGATTGAACGCCCTAAATGTTACGAAGTCTATGCGAAGCAAAAGAAAGCAATTTATACTATCGCATTCTTTTGCTTTGCATAGACGCTACATGCGTTTAGGGCGTTCAATTTAAATATTTTTATTTTTATATGAAAATCTGGTGAACTAAAATATGACGAATTTTTAAAAGTCATAGAACAAAAGTTGTTGATTATGATGTTAGTAACATAGTCCTGAGAGGTTTTTGGTGTTTTACAATTAACCCTGTATATTTGGGAAAAGGCTAGGGAAATGACTTTATAAGGATCTACTAAAGATTATTTAAAAACTGGAAAATTATATCCGGAAACTTTGCCCATTCAAATTTCCATCAAGTCAGTTTTCCCATCAATTGGTTATGGGAGTAAAAGGCGCATATGATATTCATCTAATTATTTCTGATATTATTTGAAGAATTCTAATAGGAGGTAATCTTCAAAGGATTCTAAGAATAAGTTAATTGCCATTAAATATAAAAAGGTTATATACACGGAAGCCAAAATACACGCTTCAATGGATAATAGGCTCGTGTATTGTTCATTGATTGAATTTAATTAATGTATTTAAGAAGTATGGAGGACTAACAGCTATTAAGTACAGAAAATAAATAGTATAGTAGACATTGAGCCAATTAAAAGTCCTCAGGTATATTTAATATATTTCTTTCTAGTTCTTTCCTTAAAAAATCATCAAACACAACAGTAACTAGGAAGAAAACACCGGCCTACGACAAAAAATTACGACGAAGATTTGTAACATAAATATATCTAATTTATTTATGTATTTTAACATAACAATATAATTATACTTTCGCTTTAAGAGCTATTTGTAAATCAATAGAAGGGGTGAAAAGGCATTTTATGAAATATTCATAAATAAATATATATGTATTTTTCTGTTCACAAAACTGCAGTACACAATACACAATACAGGTTACAGGTATATAGCAGGTTTGAGGTTTGAGCTGTCAATTCCGGCATCAGTCACGCTCTTCTTCGCCATTCCCGCCAGCGAAGACCAAGTTCCTACAGTCCACACGCAACTGTACACAAGAGTAAGTACCTAGAATATAACGTTCCTACCATTGCACTGAACCATACAGAGAAAGTAAATATCTATAACCCTCATGGGCTTTGAACTGTAACATAGAAATACTACCTGATATCAGAAATCTATCATGTATACATAGAAGATGTATAAGACTTTTCAAAAGGAAGTATAAGAGGAACCAATGACTGTACATTTTAATTATGATATCCAATGGGGATTAGCTGGGAGTGTAGCACCTCGTCACCATTTTAGTCATAGTTTTAGTACTTACTTAACCCTGTAGAAAAGTCTTAGAGTACAATAGTGTAAAAATGTATGCCTATACACTCGCTATAAGTACATTATCATCAAAATTCCATTAAAAATGTTTATAAGTTTTATGAATCCGTTCCCGTTTTAAACTAATATAAAATGCATTTGATTTATCTGTGGACAACAGTGTGGGTTATATGATTACCTAAATATCTTAAGAATAATAATGTATCATCTTAAAATTTAGCTGGTTTTTGTTCCTGATAAATAAAAAGAAAAATAATATAACTAAGTCAAATAAATAAATTGAATTGTAACTTCATTTTATCGCATTACAAGTGGCCATTATTTTGCCGTCTGCCCTTAGATTTTACACACAATTATTTATCTACATGTTTTGTGTGATTACTATCAAACATCTCCATATCTCATACCTGCCACAAACCGCCAACAGCAACGATCTCCACGCACTTCCTCCTATTCCATGTTCTTGCTATTAATAATAGTCAATAAGTAATTAATTACGTAGATGGGACTCCATTCCATGAATAACAGCTGCAGAAATAAACTAGGAAACCTATCCCTCATTAAAACTAACATAATCACTTTCACACATACTCCGCACTCTCTATTTCCAATTGCCATTGTGGTTACGAGGAAAACGACCTCTAAATCATCAATCCCATGTCACTAGCATACCAGTAAATCATAAATATACATAATAACACAGTTGTTAGAACACGACGTTTCTGTCTAAGTCGATACGCTCTGATTCCGTACAGTGAGCAATAGAAATAACCTTAGACGTTGACAAATAACTGTACGGCTTCGAATTTGCGACGCGGTGCGCTGTGCAACAGATACTAGTGCCACGTCACCGTCGATGGCAATAAGCGATGATCTATCTTATTACGGTAAGAAACAAAACGAGCTTGCGCGATGCTTGGTTGAAGCGAAATTATACATAGTTGACAAATAGAGCCGACTCCGCCGACTGCGAGCCAATTCACAAAACGCTGCGCTGCATCTTGTCGATAAATTTTCACTCGCCACGTTGCCAATGGCGCACAATAATCCCGACTTCAGTCTCCCAATATTTTTATCAATTCTTACGGTTCCCGTCGCTCCGTTTTCGGCATCATTCGCATATTGACTGAAAACGTTATCCTACGTACTTACCGATAAAAAATCTTTCATTTTACACACGAAAGCGCAAGTATAAAATAAGTCCCGATTTCACATGTCGTAAAATTTTTACTCTTCCAAGATTTTTATCGTCGTTTGAGTCCAAAATACGTTAAAATATCGTCGCTTACAGTAAGCTGACATGGCGATGCCTATCATTGTAGTGCATGCTTTTAGAAGCAACGCACCTGTTCTGAACTTATTTATGTATATCCTGGAGCATGAACAGTGCCATTTGGGTCATATAACAGCGTTTGTTTGTTATTTACAACATTCATGGATGAAAAGAAAAGACTCAAATATTACTAAGAGTATTTAGTTGAATGTAAATTATGAAATAGTTAGTTCTTAGGTACTTCCAGCATCGAGTTTAAGCGCGTTTGAAATTACTTGACTATCCAATTTCATTTCAATATAATCGAGCACCGTGCGAAACGTATGGATTTCCTAAAAATAAAAACTACCTACCTCCCAACATCCGCATATAAAATAAACCTGGAATACTCCATGGATTAAAAAAATCAACATGATCGATACGGAACGTCGAAAGCGGCCGCGTTTCGATGGGACGCACGGAAATAATTAGAGACGGTTTAAACCAAGCAGATCGCATTCACCGTATAATGAATGAAACGTCACTGTTGCGTCAGCCGAGGGCACTCGAACGATGACGTCATAAAACTGACTCGGATCGAGACGCAAACCGTTCACGTACATATATTGCGTAAGTGAAAAATGCATCGCATTTTTGTGTTCGGCTTCGGAATTCGAACGTTCCACGATGATTTAGATCAGCTATAGAGCTCCTCTCTATGGTTTTGAAAACAGAGATTTGGCACTGAAAAATATAGGCAGAAGTGGGTTAAAGTTTTATCTTAACTAAAGCCAAGCAGTGTGGTTTATTTATAATGTGTAATAAAATGTGAACTCTTCTAGTAGATAGATTACTACTAACCTAAAATAACATCACTGACTTTTGACCTGTTAATAATCATAAAAGTATGTATTATTTTTATGAAGAAAATAATCAAATTACTCCGCCCACTCTGGATGGAGCAAAAGGGAGTGTCAGACTTCTACTGACTATAAAACCACCCTGTTCCTTCGAAAAATAGCTTCGGTTTATAGAACAACTGAATATGTGATGAACAATGAAGACTTAGATAGAAATAACTGCCAGGGTTGATCCCCGTAACCCTGACAGGGGCTTAAGTATGCTTGGCAGATCACCCGCGATTGTTGTAGCGTTTAAGCCAAGGTAAAAATCAAGTGATCACTTGATTTTTACTTCGTCTTAACCGAGACCTTCAGGACATTCAGGAGACAGGGTAACTATATGTACATATTGGACTCCAATCCAAACTCACACACATACAAGGACCTCCCTTATGGGCCTACCACACGCACAAGCTTCACCACAGTTTTGCCTGCGCAAGCCGGTTTGTACACGGAACACCGTGCGTGTGGTTGGTAAAACTGTATCACGCGCAATGTATCACGCGCAATGTTCCGTGTACAAACCGGCTTGCGCAGGCAAAACTGTGGTGAAGCTTGTGCGTGTGGTAGGCCCATTAGTTTGGATTTAATTTGAGTTGTTGAATCTATATAAATCTGTTTGTTCGTTTAGTTTGTTTACATGATGGCAAAAGGAAATCTTATCAATGATAGTAAGCTAAAAAATGACTTAAATTACTTAACTGACTTTTGACCTCCTAAAGCACACTTATGTTAATCGCTGGTATAAGTAGTGGTCAAACCCTTCTTCAGGTCAAGAGTCACTGTAGTTTCAAGTAATCTGTGGTAAATTTCTAATGTACAGGCGTTTGGGAAGATAAATTTTGTTACTAGTATAACGGATCAACGATAGTTCTTTGATAATATATTTGCAAGGTGAAGCTTGGTTTGCTAAGGTCGAGCCACGGAGGGATGATCATCTTATGTCAAGATTCCTCTTTGCTTTGACAAGACTTAAAGCTAAACAGTTGTAAGTACCGGCTTCTTTTTTTATTTTTTTATTGATAACTAGCTTTTGCCCGCGACTTCGTCCGCGTGGAATAGTTACTTTGGGCTAACGTTAAATTTAACCCCGATTTTAAAGCATTCTTCATTGGCGCTCCGCTCCTATTGGCCTTAGCGTAATGATATATAGTCTTTCTCTATAAATTGACTATTTAATTTAAAAATATTTTTTCAATTCGAACCAGTAGTTCCTGAGATTATCGCGTTCAAACAAACAAACAAACTGTTCAGCCATATATTATTAGTATAGATAGCTGTTGCCCGCGACTTCGACCACGTTTCCGTCGTTTTTCGTAAAAAAAAGTATCCTATGTCCTTCCTCACGGTTCAGTGATTTTGATGTAACAGACAGATTAACTTTCGTAATTTAGTAGGGAAATATAATATGTCAATCTATAATACTGTTGAAAAATATCGCAATACCGAACCGCACAATATTATTGTTAATAGCTGTGCCCGCGACTCCGTCAACGTGTAACTCCTTGTGTGTTATTAAGTTATTATATTGGTAATATTGTTTAGATTACGTTCACATGAGGCTTAAGTACCTATAGAACGAAAATACTTCAGCGCAAAGCTTCCGGGTAAACTATGTTGAAAGTTGACCCGTCCGGCACGTGAACATAAAGATTTCTAGAACTGCTAACCCGGGAAAGAGCGACGTACAACTGACCATGCGAGAAACAACTGACACCGAGATCTACTCCAGCAACACGAAAAGTCTGCCCTTGAGCCTTATTAATTGTCATTGCATAACACACCGATACTGGGAATTGCGTTCTTTTAAATTGGAATGGAAAATTATTTGGTATTATGGGAATTCTGGGAATAAAGACGGTTTCTCCTGCACCGCAACACGTTAAAATTTGAGCCTCGATTATATTTTGTTGCAACTGGGTTACTTTTAGCCGAGTTCCATTGCAAAGTTGTGGTGGTTTTAAATTTCGGAGCAGAATAATAATCAGAAAGCTTCGAACTGTTAAGCTATCGGTTATTGTGAGTCAACCATAAAAGATATATGCTGTCGTGGGATATTTTTTATATAATTTTAAGGAGAACATTTCCGTCATAAATGATTTCTGTGTAGCTTTAACCATTAAGGTTGCACTCGCGACGGAAGCTTAAAAATGGAGTAACTTCTCCCGTTTTCCCAATATTTCCCTTCACTGCTCTGCTCCTATTGATTGTAGCGTGATGAAAAGTATACTATAACCAGCTCAGGAGTATGAAAACTAATTGTACCAAGTTTCGTTAAAATCCGTTGAGTAGTTTTTGTTTCTATAACGGTTATACAGACAGACAGACAGACAAAAATTTTATTGATTGCATTTTTGGCATCAGTATCGATCCCTAATTCCCCCCCTGATAGTTATTTTGTAAATATATTTCATGTACAGAATTGACCTCTCTACAGATTTATTATAAGTATAGATAGGCTCGCGTTTGACCACTATCTCACCTGATGGTAAGTGATGATGTGGTCGAAGATGGAGCACGCTTACCTAAAAATAACCTATTCCTTCTTCACTTAAAGACCCCTAGGTTATAACTATCGGGAAACACAGACTCCGGCAGGGAATTCCACTCCTTAGCCGTACGCATAATGTAGGTATTCCCAAAACGTTTAGTGCGTATAGGTGGGATGTCCACCATGTAACGATGGCGCATCACCGTTTGTCTTGTAGTCCGATGATGAAACGGGCTTGACGGAATTAGATTGTGTAATTCCATCGCACACTCCCCGAAATGTAACCGATAGAAAACCGATAGACTGGCAACTCGTCGCCGATGTTCAAGGTTTGATTTGTAGATATTTTACCGACTGGTACAGCTAATCTAAGGTCTAGAAATCAAGGATTAGTTTTGATAGTATTTTAAGTAATGGCACTCTGTACCAGTCAACTAAGAAACTATTGTATCACAAAAAATACCTAACTCAAAAATCTAGAACCTCCACTAGAGCCGTGGTGGTTTTTGACCCAAATAAATGAGTCAAAATACACCTTGGAGCTATTTAAAATAAATAAAAGGCATAACTAAAAGAAACGAACGATAAATGAGTTACTCGTATTGTGACGTTCAGAATCAAGGGACGGGTGACCTTTACTGTCAGCTCTAGTTAAAAATAGTCGCAGTGATTAATTAATTTAGAAGCTCATCTCCCCTGGTGTGTGATCTACTAGTAAAAAATGTGAAGTTCAAACTAGCTACTCTTTCAAATTAAACACACGTGTGTTAGATATTGTAACTCGGCACTATAATGACTAACATTTTGTAAACATATGTGGTCGTATAATTTTTGGTTTTTTATTTTATTATTGCGTAGGTCCTGGATTTTATGCTATTATTAAAACAATGAGCGAAGTATTTTGAATACAATAGAATATTGTTGATTGCACAATAAAGTAGAAACTCAACTGTTTTATAAGAAACCTCATGGGTACACAAATGTAATAGCGTTTATATTGCTGAGAGTTCCAACCTTTTCTCCTTAAAATTGAAAGGAAAAGATACTAAAAATAATCTGGTTACATATATAATAAATAAAATTTTTAAATGCAAATCACTACTGAACCTACATCATGCAGTTGACCTACATAATACATAGGGGGCATACGCATAACCATCCGATATCAATGAACGGTAATACGGAACTGATCGGAAATCAACATGAGATAACATACCTATACAAAATCAAGCGTAATATCAATACATGGATAATAACGTTATCATGTCGGCAATATCCGTTCAAGTCAACATCGAAACAATACCCAGTTATAATAGGAATATGCATCATAGCACATATCTACGCATTATGCCAACTCAGTCCACTCTAACGTACCAACACAACACAACATATAACAATGTATAGGTTTATACAATGTTTCATAAATCGAAAACATCGATATAGATTCGATAAATGGACGGCAACAGTTACAATCGAACTGGAGCCGGGATTTGCCAAAACAAAACAAAACGTTATAAATATCTCCAAACCGCAACGGATAGAATCGAATATGAGGAAAGTAAAAAAAAATTAAAATTTTGAACGGTAGCAATCCTGGCTATCGGTACCAAAGCACGTCCAATCAAAACGAGACGTGACAATGAATCAGAACCTTTTCGATTCTGTGAATAGCCTTGCTAACTTATTGGCGGTCCTTTATTTGCTGATTGGTGTTTGACACCTCAGCGGGAGCGGATTCCGTCGGTATTTTTATTTAATTAACTTTGCTTTGCTCACTGCGATTGTGGGACGGACATGACACTGAAACACAATGCCGGCTAATTTACGCGCGGTTTCACTTCAATTTTTTACGGTTATTTTTCACTGTTTTAGAACCCGTTTTTAATTATTTTTTACTCTTAAACTCCTTCGTTTATGCAAAATCTCTTTGTTAACAAATCAAAATTACGCAAGGCCGTCTGCATCGGAGCTAAGAGCTATCGAGCACTGTTATGTCTATTTTATAAGTCGACTCTTTTGCACTGAACGGGGACGAAACTCAAACTAATTGAAAGAAACTGCACCGAATGAAAATACAGATGAAGTTGAATTCCCTCCTCGGAAAACTGCGGCAGATAAGGCGATAATAATTCTTCGTAAAATGTCACGAAAGTTCATAACTGATAAAAGTTTAGACCCTTTTCTGAAATTTTAATAGAGTTTTAATTTTCGCGAGTGCCCTAGTCACCATCGATATCGGCATTAGCTCGCACCCAACGTGCACACATATATTCTGTCTGTCTGTGCGTTATGCGTAGTCTTGTACACGATTATACAGAGTGTATAGTAAGTATTAGAAACGCTAGCACAGGCCCTACGGTTGACGTCATGAATGTTTGAAAAGCTACTGTTAATTCTAACGCACTGGATATATTAGATACCATTTTCCTTTTGCCCATTCTACTTCCCCTTACAAGTATCTACTACTTCCCATTACTATTAAAATATTTCTCGTTTTAACTCTAGTTCATAGATATGAAAAATAATAAAAGGTAATCAGTAGTCACTAAGCTGTCATCTCAATCTCTATACATCTCTTTCTCTCTATGTGCTAGAAAGAGACGGCACCATGTTTAGTTAGAACTGAACCGAGTCGCAACTCCAGCAAAGTTTATTCCTTAGTTCTCACTAAGAAACTATTCCATAAGCGGTACATGTACTTGGGTGAAACAAATTGAAAAGCAAATAAAAAAAGCTTCCCGATAAAAACGACGTGAACTTTTTCAATTACAAACTTGCATGGGGTGGCTGATGTTAAATATGAGACCTATAGACTTTATTAGATCGATTCCTGGCGATGTGATATTTTGCCATTGTTATGCTGCGACGGCTCCTCATTGAACTGCGTTGAAGCAAAAGGGTATTGTTTAAGAGTCAAATTTCATCTAGTTTAAGGTTTGTTTGTTTTCTACTGTTCGATGGTATTAAAACGATCAATTCAGTGACAGATTGTGAAAGTAGTAACTAACATTGTGGCCTCTTTAACCCAAAGGTTGACTGGTAGAGAATGCCTTTTTGCATTAAGTCCACCCAGGTACCACTATTGTATATAAAGTTTAAATAAATAAATTAAAGGTACTTGCAAGATGCCACTAACGATTAACATAGGAATCACCAAAATCGTTCCACGCGTGATAATGCATAATGACAAACAGGTAAAACAAAAATACTTAGGCTGATAATCACAATAACCTTTCTATTACTCAGGACAATAAAAAATCTAACTCACTTTTTATCTTTTTATACCATTGGTTCCCAACCTATGGTACGTGGACCACTCATGGTCCGCTAAAGGTAAAACATGGTCCGCAAAAGGAAAAAATATCGTCCACGAAAGATTCAGTTTCTGTTTTTGTCATAAGATGAGCTTCTAAATTAAATATTGTGTTTCTGTTAATTTCAAACAATAGGCAAGCTAGAATTTTTTATCTCCACAACTTTCACACAACGCCATCTAGTCCCAAACTAAGTAGAGCTTGTGCTATGAGTACTAGACAACTGATAAACATACATATATATTTCTAAATACATACATTTTTTTTTTTTTTTTTTTTTTTTTTTTTTTTTTTTTTTTTTTTTTTTTTAACGTGGTAAAATTATCAAATAAGTCCTCCCACTCCGGGCAGGGTGGGAGGGACTGTCAGACTTTTACTGACTAAAATCCACGGTGTTCCTTCAATAACCCTTTACATACCGGGGCCACGGTAACGGGATGAGTCCCACGACCCCGGCGGGCTTCGGCCCTCTGCAGAGGGGGCCTCGTCATGTTGCTGACGCTCTTTGAGGCGCGCGTGGAACACGACGCGCCGTCGACCCGGGCATGGTCCATGGTCGGACAGCGAGTTGCCCTTTACTCGCTGTCCGCATGCCCGCGCCTACGGTGGCCGGAGATCGTCGGCCGACGTCCGACGCCGTGGGCGTCTACCACTGCGGCTGGGCTGGAGGGAGGACGCCATCCTCTCCCTCACGCGGCCCGCCTCCTCCTTCGGAAGCATGACTGCTTCGCAGAAGGAGGCGACCGCTTCCCACTCCCTCTCGCCCCGCAGCATGGCCTCGACCAAGGCCGGGCGCGAGAGGTCTCCGCCTATTGTCGCCGTGAGGACACGTCGGTGCTCTGCCCAAGCTGGGCAGTCCTGCACCGTGTGCTCGACTGTGTCCTCAGGGCGACCCTCGCAGTGGTGACACCCAGGCGTCTCTTCCTTACCCATCAGACACAGGTACCTCCCGAAACTTCCGTGTCCGGTGAGGACCTGCGTCATGCGGTAGGTCAGGACGCCGTGACGCCGATCTAGCCACTCCTCAAAGAGGGGTCTTACCGCCGCAATTGCGGCGTGCCCGAATACATACATATTATAGATAAATTACACCCAGACAAAGAACAAATGATCGTGCTCTTCACACAAACATTTGTCCTGGGTGGGAATCGAATCCACGACCTTCCATCTAGTTAAATTTGCTTCATAACTTCTGGTCCTTTTTTTCCGGTGGGAAAATCATCAAATGACTCTTCTACTGACTAAAAACCCACCCTGTTCCTTCAGTCGCCCTTGAAGTTCAAGACCGCGGTGTCTCGTTAGAACATTCCCGCAACCTCAGCAGGAAATGGCCCTATTGAGCCCTCTCAATTCTCCAGACTGCTTTATGAGGTGTGCGTGGAACACGACTCGCCGTCGACCTTGGCCTGGTCCTTACCAGGTGGCGAGCTACCCCTGCTTGCCGCCCGCAAGCCCGCACCTAAGGTGGCTAGAGATCAGCTCGCGATCCCCGAAGCCCCGGGCGACTCTCCCTCACGAAAAGTCTCTCCCTCACGCGTTCAGCCTCCTCCTTCGCTAGCATACAATTTTTGGTCTCTGCTATCAATATTAAAACCAAATTTGTTCTAGATTAAACAAAGGTTGGGAACCAATGGTTTATACCATCTAACGTCTTCGCCAAATTGAGTACAGCATTCGATGTTTTTCTACTAACTAACAAACCCAAACATACTTAAACCATTTCTTAAAGATAGTATTTTTTCACCAGTAAACCTTTTCATAAATTCAGTAGCTTAAACTTTTCGATAGCAATAATTTTCATAAAAAAAGGTTTTGCCCAGTTGCAAAAAGAATGTGCGATCTTTTCATTAAAACATGGCATCTCACGTTGCAGTCTTTTCGTTAAAACTGCATGCGAACTGCTTCGAACGTGGACTTCAGATGTAGCCTGTGTGTTAACGAAGGGAGAGAAAGAAAACGTGATATACCTTCCCTATTCTTTATTATTACGGATGAGCTTGCTCTTTACTTCGAACACGCCTGATGGTAAACGATAGATGAGGTCAATTTTCAGTGATAAACCTCGGAAAGTGACTAGACTTACTTTGTATGCTCATACTGGCAATAAGGAAATTGGTATCTAGTTAAGTTTATTATCGCTCGCCGTCGTCACCTTTGTTTTTTGTCATGTAAAACGTATATGTTCTACAAAATGATGTGAATCTGAAACTACATTTATTCCATACTTATTCTGTTGACGTCAAATGTCGGCCTATTACCATAATTCGTCAGATCTGAAGTTTGATAGTTTTGTATCGGATTTGTTGCTTGATTCTTATCGTGTTTAGAGTTTGTATGGAGCAATAATGTGGAGGTTTGTAGAAGACTCGTTTTCATTGGTAAGTAAATGTGTATGTTTTTAATCATTGAACGACAGTTATGAAGAAGAAATTCTTCAAAATTTTTAAAAATTAAGTACCTATCCTTATTGTTAAATATTAATAAACATTTTAAATGTATGTAAACTCAATAATTTATTGTAAAAATAAAAAAAAAGTTAAATAATAACAAACACAATAAGTTTATGACGGAAAATTTAAGTATACTATCAAAATAGTATACTTTTTCTAACGAATAATCTTAATAAAATATGCTTTTATTCATTCACTACACTATTTCAATTCAACAATTAATAGAGAGTTTGGAACTCGTAATTACAGCCGCATAAAAAAACTAAGCTTAGCATTATGTGTCTTCATGCGATGGTCTTTAGTACGGGTCATGGTCACAAGCGATTTCAAACTATATGACCTAAAAGATAAAGTTGAATTTACGCTGCTGAAAAATCACGTACATGAGATCTTTTCAGAATAAGTTGTATGTATAATTGAGTCATTAGTAACAGCGTAACACGAGAGGTGCGAATGAGTCAAAGGTGCACACGATAAGTAAATGCAATTTCCTTCAAGACTGTGATCTTAAATAACTGCATTTATTACTAGGGTAGCTTGCTACACTTGCTTCAGTCACTCAGGCGATACAAGGCTTCGTACAAAGCGACTGAATGTGCTATAAACTTAGGATTCATGTGTTTTAATATGTAATATCTTAACGTGTGCTAACATGTTTGGGTATAAAATTTGAGAGGCAGAAAAGAGACCTGACTATCAGGTTTTCCGAATTCAATCTACGTAGATACGCAAGTTACGTTTATTTAATTTTTCGTCATGATATCTCACACCAATCTTACTTTGTTTCTGCGTTTTAGAGGTCAGGTAAGCAGTTGCTTCATGTAAAGCACTAGTACTCAGCTGCATGGTGGTAGACTGGAAGACGACACTAACATAGTTTGAAAAAGGCGGGGTTTATTTGGTTGATTTAAGATTTAGTTTTATTTTGTTATATCAGGCACATAACTTTGGGTAATCCTTACTTAATATTATAAATGCGAAAGTAACTCTGTCTGTCTGTGTGTTACACAATCACGCCTAAACTACTGAACCGAATTTAGATTGTACTTCGGGGAGTGTGCGCTGGAGCTCCATGACCTGATCCCCCCATCTCCCTTTCACTACCGGTCTACCAGACGCACGGCTGGATACCATCCACACTTGGTTGATATACCGTCTTGTCGTACCAAGCGCTTCTCCTCCACATTTATTGTGCGCGCTTCCAAGCTGTGGAATTCTCTGCCGGCTTCTGTGTTCCCTGCCACTTATGACTTTTCAACCTTTAAAGCAAGAGTAAACAGGCATCTTCTGAGCTCGCTCGTTCCATCGTAGACCTCATATATCGCTTACCATCAGGCGAGATAAAGATCAAGAGTGAGCTCATACTGAATAAAAAAAAAGAATTAAATTTAGTACGGACATAGTCTAGAGCCTGAGAAAGGACATAGGCTGCTTTTTAATGCGATAAAAGGGCTGTAAGGGGTTGAAAGTTTGTATGGAAATTACGTCATTTTTAAAGCTAGAAGCTTGAAACTTATTTTTTATACTTTTGATTAGGTATTAATAAATACGACATTCAAATTATGTATAAGTTTTATTTTCAAAATAATTAGCCTAAAAAATTAAAAATGCTGCCGAAAGTGTCTATTCCGCGCGGACGAAGTCGAGGGCGCAGCTAGTGTAGGTATATATCTTCATCACTGCTCTAAAAACAGCGAAGAAAAATAACTTGACGGAACCGGCATTTTCTAGGACCTAACATTCAAAGACATATTCATGGTAGTTTACAGTCCTTTTCCTCTCATAGAGTAAGTTTCAAAGCCTAATAAAATAAGCGTTTAAGCGTCAAAAGCCTACTGGATAAGGTGTTGGGCTTGTGATCGAGAGGTCACGAGTTCGAATCCCACCCGTTGCACTATTGACGTGAACCCACTCCAGACACAAGCATATTTAGCGTAGTTGGAGGGGTTAACAAGATTGCTATTGTGAATTCTACCC
The DNA here is from genome assembly GCA_943138885.2 of Tholera decimalis. NCBI lineage: Eukaryota > Metazoa > Arthropoda > Insecta > Lepidoptera > Noctuidae > Tholera > Tholera decimalis. Next base: position 31,913,516 of record OW964556.2, on the reverse strand, counting down.
ACATTGCTAGTTTAAAAAAAAACATGTCTATTTATTTATTGAGGACAAAAAAAGTGTTACTTTGTAATACTGAAAATTATTAAACTTTTTCTGTGTGTTTTTACGTGTGCCAACGTAATTACTTTTCTATGTACAGACGCCAGCACATCAAGCTACAACAATCTGTCAAATTTCTTTAATAGATTTTCAACTTTATTTTTAAAGAAATTAGGTTCAAGGTTGATTGGGAAAATTTAACAGTTTCGGGTAGCTTCATGTGCTGGCGTCTGTACATAATGTTTCTGAGTTGGTCGTCAAATTTAAGGATGATGTCCTGTATCTGATATTGATGCAATTGCTTACATTGGTTTCAGTTCAATCACAGATTTTACTCTGCTTGAAAATATATTTGTTTTAAAACTCTTAGTCGTTTTTTTTTGCGGTCAGGTAGATATTACCTGGTAATACCTACCCCAGATTCTTCTTCATTGGCGTGGTCTACATTACTGAAAATCTTGCCTACCATGAAATCTGCGTTCATATCATAAAAACCTAAGTTACCGACCTGTTTCTTCTCCACTCTGTAATCGGCTTGATCGAAGGCTGTCGGTAAATTGTGTCCGGTTATGAATTTTATAAGACAGTAGTATTACCCGCAACTGAGTACAAATCCTTAATACGGACTATTTGGAGATATTCCCAATATGATTTTGCGCGAACCAGGAATCGGAACCAGGATCTCATACTCACCAGTAGCGCTTGCACTCACTAGAGCAGATGTAGTTAATACTCTCCTCCTAATACTATAAAATAAATAGAAGAGCAGTCAGTCCCATTAACGAGCCTGAATTGAATCAATATCTGTCGGGATTTTGGGAATGTCGTAACAAGATACCCACGGCCCTGGAAGGACAAGAATTTTTAGTAAGTAGAAGTCTAATACTTACAGCCCTTAATGATTTTCCCCCCGAATAAATAAATAAAAGATAAAAGAAGATTTATGTAGGCAACTATTTGCACACCATTCTATAATGCTGTCAGTCAAATGCGTTAGTTGCGTTGGTTCAGTATCATACAACCAATCATAAAACCCATTGTTTCGTAGCGATAAAATTGATTAAATGTGCTGAAAACATAGATTTTCAATATTAATATCTGGTCTTATTTTTACCGAGGTATTTATTAGTTATTGACTATTTAAGTGACAAATAACTACTACTCTAGTGGTATGCATTGGCGTATCTAGAGATATTTCCCAGGGGGGGCCTGGCCTCCAGTAGTAGAAGCGATGATCGCTTATCAAAGTTGCGTCAACTCTTAACGTACGAAATGAATATTTTCACATAAATTAATTTAACATGTATCGCATAACGGAACCTTGCATGAGTGAGTCCGACTCGCACTTGGCCAGATTTTTTAATTTCAGCCATAATTGTTTGTTAGTAAAAATTCTCGGGTGGGCACCAGACCATTCTGGGGTGGGCACGGCCCAACCAGCTCTCCCCCTTCCTACGCCTATGGTGGTATGGTATTAGTATGTTGATTATGAGTGAGTACACACGGGATGGTTTTATTCTGTCAATGTCTATCTCAGAGCAAAATCCTGAACAAAGCAAACCACACACAAAGAACCCATTAAAACAAGGAAAGGAACAAACAATCTTCCACCATACGTCTACAAAGTACCACAAATGATCCAATAAGCCAGATATAATTTTAACGTCCAATTGAAACAGTTCGGCGATATCGTTAAAGACATTTATCATCGCCCAAACATTATTACATTTAATTAAACTTTAAAACAAGTGTCGGCCGATATCGGGGGCGAGATTATCAGATCTATTTGCAAACGTCCAAATATCCCTAAGTGGAAACTGCTAGATTGTGGTATAGAGACCTATACCTACTAAGTATATGGCATTTAGAATTAAAAGCTTTTAGCAAATAAAGTTTTAGATCCTAAGATTATTTTCTTTTAGGTTTTGGGCTAAGAAATAAATATCTGAGATGTAAAGAAAGCGAGTAGGTATTTTTTTAATTATATTTATACTAATTTATTTTATACTTTAACAACTTCTCTTAACAACAGTTAAGAGGCGATAATGGAGGAGTTAATGCCTTAGGCATTTTATAATATCTGCCGGGGTTGCAGGAATATTCTAACTAGATACCGCGGCCCGGAAACATAGGGGCAACTGTAGGAACAGGGTTAGTTTTTAGTCAGTAAATATCTGCTAATCCTTTCCACTACGAGCGGGAGCAGACATTTGATGATTTTCCCACCGAAAATAAAAGGCATTTTTTATTAAAAATACAATTTCTTTTTTTTTATTAATTGTAAGGAAAAAGCATTATCGCAGAACAATCAATTTGTTATTTATTTTTGTCCCCACCTTTAAATCCATTCACCATTCTACTAGACGAACGCACAACTCTATTCAAAAAAAAAAATTAACAAAAGATAGAACCGACTTCCATATCAAAACACTACAAAGCCAAAAATAACTTTAATTTCGGTAGTCGGTGTAATTGGTTTTGGATTTTCTTTTTTTTTCACACCGCCTTCCGAAATTAAAGTTATTTTTGGCTTTGTAGTGTTTTGATATGGAAGTCGGTTCTATTTTTTGTTAAAAAAATTTTTCACTCTTTTTAGTGGGTCGGTTTGTTTAGTTACAAAAGCCATAATGTCAACAACTTATCACCTTTTACAAAATATTGCTTTTCCCGATGCACAGCCGTTAATTTTTGAGGAGTTCTCCTGGTACTTGACCATCAGCTCTACATCACCATACTCGTATGAATTGCGACGAGCATAAAGTGTTTTCCAAATCGGTCCGGCCGTCTCCGAGTTACGAGGTAACATACATAAAAAAAAAATTCAAGACGAATTGAGAACCTCCTTTTTTTGAAGTCGGTTAAAAAACATGCTGCAAAAACTAAAGCACTTTTCATCTGCGAGAACGCCTCATCAACTGAACCTACTTTACTCTCTTGAGATCACAGTACACTAAATCCTATCTGCATAAAAAAATTTTTGCAAAAAATAGAACCGACTTCCATATCAAAACACTACAAAGCCAAAAATAACTTTAATTTCGGAAGGCGGTGTCAAAAAAAGTTATTTTTGGCTTTGTAGTGTTTTGATATGGAAGTCGGTTCTATTTTTTGCAAAAAAATTTTTTTTCACGCTTTTTGTGGGTTGGTTTGTAATTTATCTAGTTACAAAAGCCATAATGTCAACAACTTATCACCTTTTACAAAATATTGCTTTTCCCTGTGCATAGCCGTTAATTTTTGAGGAGTTCTCCTGACATTTGACCATCAGCTCTACATCACCATATGTATTCTGACGAGCATAAAGTGTTTAACATCCGTACTCAAGTAATCAAATCGCAATCCACGAAATACTTATTATCGAGGAGTTTCAGTGGCCATCTGTGGTCTTCATCATCAGTTCAACTTCCCCAAATGGTACTTTTCGGAAGCAACTGCTCAAGTTACTATAAGAAATACCCAAAACACTATAGGTGTGCCTATAATATTTGAAGAGTTCCCTCGATTTCTCCAGGATCCCATCATTAGATCCTGATTTCGTAACAATGGGACCAACTAAAAAGTATACCCATTCAAACGCAAAAAGAATTTTTTAAATCGGTCCAGCCGTCTCCGAATTATGAGGTAACCATACATAAAAAAGAAAAACGACGAATTGTAAACCTCCTTTTTTTGAAGTCGGTTAAAAAGCAAGGATCAGTGAAAATAATTTCAGTATAGCAGGTCCAGAAGGATAGCTTCATACAACGAGTGAAATCAGGCGCACGCACACATTGACACAGGACTGAGTACATAGAGATCTAACAAATGCATTCCTAATTCGTTGAACAAATGCTGGTCGTCTGTACTCGAAGCATGTCTGTGTGTGCGTGCGTTTTCGCTCATAGTATGAATCCAACCTACTGTACTTAGGTATCTATTTTGCAAAAAGCAAAGTCAGCAAAATCAGGGAAATGCATTGTCTAGCGGAGCATAGCGCGAGCGGTGACGCGAGTCCGCGAAATGGCATTCGTTTCGCCCGATACGCGCACTCTGACCATTTTAATTGGTCTATTGTTAATTAAGTAACGTTTCAACATTCACCGCAACGTCACCGGTTAGCATTAAAACCGTTTTAATAACTTTTAATTTCGATCATTGTGATTTGAGGTGGGTTTGCTGGGCCATTGTGAATATTGGTGAAAATGTTTAATGAGAAAATGGGTATAATTTTTGTCAGTAAGTGCTTTGTTACGTTTTGGCTTTTAACTAACAAAAGTATTCTTCATTGCTACTTCTAATAACACTTCAATCGAAAAGCTTTGTACTTTATGAATTGATCACTAAAGTAAACAGTTCTCGAGATCGTTTCGTACCACAACTACATAATTGCGGCATCCGCCTGTGACATCTGTAACGATTGTACGCCCAATCTTTTAACAGTAACTAGACAATTCAATTCAATTAGTTGCGTGAAATAATCGGCAAATAACAAATTGAAAGTTATAAATAATGTCGTCATGGCGTGTCCAAAGAAATTCGTCTCAGTCGCCAGTGGATTGAGAAATTACTACTAGAACAATTAGTTTTAAGCGAAAGCTGGTCATCATTTATTTCCTTGGGACAATCAGATTGGTTACATGGTTACGCGAATAGAATTTGCGCTGTACATTTATTTATAGAGGAAAATCCTCGTATTTAGTTCTTACGCCTTTATGTCGTACGAATGCGTCACTGTGTGACGCGTGGTTGCGTCAACGTATGATGTTTATTAGATAATTATAATTGTTCGCAAGTGTACCACGTAATTGGCCCCAATCTTGGAGGTAGAAGATGCCTGATGTTTCGCAAGCCGCCCTATAAATAGCCCACTTACCTACGCCCACATTTTAAAAACTGGGATTTGTCTCTTATTTTGATCCTTTGATCTTATTATAGCAAATTCTTCTCATCATCCGGAAGATACTCGCCTTTAAGCAGCTGTATCTAAGGAAATTATTCCAATATGCTAATTTTCTTCCCTCGTATTTGAGTAATGTGCGTTTTACGCACGGTTTCTTTAGATTTTACCAATTTATACAGCAGGAATATTAATCTTTAATGGATAAGTAATTGTACTCGTAATATCGGCACGCGTTTTATAAAGGCACGTGTATTTATGATCTCGGCGATTATTTTTTCCTTCAGCCGTCTTCAGAAGGTAGTAGGTACCTACAATATACTTTGTTTTCCATTTTCTTCTGCAAGCAGATCAGCCCGCTTTAATTTCAGAGAAACTTCCTCTCAGAATAGACAGAATTCAAGTCTTCTTCCTGGACATAATCCAGGTTTTAGCTAAGTTTCATTCAAATCTGTTGTTTAGACGTGAAGAGGTAAAAACAGGGCTTGACTTGAGGTTGACTTACGATGTTAAATCTTAAGTCGAGGCCGTAATCACTCAGCTGCTTCTGCTATCCAGCAAGGTGCAACACCAATAAATCAAATCTCAGCAATTTACCTTGAACAACTGTCGGAAAACAGACAAGTCTGTATCACTGTCGGCCGCAGATATTAATATACGATGTATCCGGTCTTACCAACTAAGACAGCAGTACCTTGGCTCTGATAAATCATGACAGCATCAGAACGAGAGATGATGACAGTTTTATTGCTAGATTTACATTAACAACAAGACCGTTAATCACTCGAAATTACTCTAAACACAATAAGACGAAAAGAGGCGACAAGCTTAAAATACGTGCACCTTGTACACCATAAAGTCCTACGAAAAGGTGACTGTCATTTCAGAAGTGTTCATTTTATTGGATCGTCGTTAATTTATTTATATTGTATATGGAGAACTTACCACTAATAAAAACATGTAAAAAGGAAAATAGGGTCGCTAGAAATCCAATTACAAATCCTCGTGAACTTATATTATAATTTACGATGTGAGCACACAGACAGCAGCAAACTACTTATAATTAATTAAAGTTACCTAGTTATAAATAATAATATATTATTATGTATAAACATTCACACCCAATGAAACTTTAAGAATGCCATAAATTATACCAGCTGGACGCGCTTGAGTCTATCGAGAAGCGGGCCAAGAGACTCATTGGCAACGATGCACTGGTCGAGTCAAAGCTCCAGAGCCTTGAACATCGACGACAAGTCTATCGGAAGATGCCTGTTACCTTCTTGCGCTAATCGACTGTAGGTATTCTATGCGCTCCGTGTATGTGTGCGTGAGCTGGCTAGGCTAGACAGATAAAAACACGGCGGGGATCGCGCGCCGGTCGACTGAGATTTCTGGTTTTTCGCCAACCCCTTCCCTGTCTTGATTTCTTTACTTTGTTCCCCATTTCAAATACGCTACAATGAATTTTCATTCAATTTTCATCGTTATGTTACTAAATCCGTGCGTAAGCGCAAGCGACACAAGCTCCCCGTCCGATGGCCGATGCAGGACTAAAGCACAGAGTCACATTTTATTGGACTAAAGCGGACAAGACAGCGGCGCGGCGGCTCTGGATAAAATGGGTGAAACTCGCGCGAATTTAGGTATTTCCTTCTTATTGTTAAACAAATCAACATTTTGAAAATGTAAAATGTACGTATACGTTGTGTAAAACATGTAGTTTTGTTATCATTCAAAAACTGATGACCTTCAGCGAAGTATTCACGCCGTACTGTTTGTTGTGTTGTTTAGAGGTAACTTTGTGAATTTATTCTATTCAAGCAACTTTACCAAATTATGATTCCATCGTGTATACCGCCTAGTATATATACCCAATAATACCAATTTATTTCCTTAGACTTAAATTTAATTGTTTACTACTTCAAACAACCGTTATAAAAACGCGTTTTTGTGTATAAAAAGCTCGGTGCCCCGTTAACTTAATTTTAGATGCATAGAAAACCTTTCTGCTTTGTCCAGACCATTATACAACCACCAGCATCTGCTTAGCCTTTTACCAACTGGGTTGACATCCAGATACAGATGAGTAAAAGTGTTTTACATAGAGTGACTGCCTATACGACTTCCACAACCTATTAGCTGGGTAACACGATACACCTCGGCCAGACCAGTATCAAGTTTTCTGCTTCTGAATACTCGTATTGACTCTCAAGGATATCCACATGACAACAGGAACCAACGGATGAACGTGCTTCCCGATACGGCCGAATATGGATACATTAAGATGGTTACTCATCTATAGGCCGACCTTAGCAAGCGTTGCTTAACCTTCAAGATCAACCTATGCGGGTGTCACGAGCTCCTTTCAGAAACCATGCATTTTAAATTTCGTTAAAAAAGTTTTTAGGCTTTTTAGGTTAGCGGGTTGGTTTGCAATTTATCTAGTTACAAACCTTTTACAAAATTTTGTTTTTCCCGATGCAGAGCCGTTAATTTTTGAGGAGTTCTCCTGGTACTTCACCATCAGCTCCACATCACAATATGCATTGTGACGAGCATAACATCCATATTCAAGTAATCGAATCGCAATTCAGGAAACACTTATTATTGAGTAGTTTCGGTGGCCATTTGTGGTTTTTATCATCAGTTTCACTTCCCCAAATGGTGCTTTTCGAGAGCAACTGCACAAGGTACTATTAGAAATACCCAAAACGCTATAGGTGTGCCTATAATATTTGAAGAGTTTCCTCGATTACTCCAGGATCCCATCATCAGATGCTGATTTCATAACAATAGGAACAACTAGAAAGTATACCCTTTGAAACGAAAAAATAATTTCCAAATCGGTCCCGCCGTCTTCGAGTTATGAGGTAACATACATTAAAAAAATGTTCAAGACGAACTGAGAACCTCCTCCTTTTTTTGAAGTCGGTTAAAAAGTAGTCTATGAGCTAAGGAGTGCTTTAGCGGACCAGCTTCGTGCGAATACCATCATAATTCGGTTGTATACATGATTTAAAGGAGTTTGCTGCATGAATAACTCAAGAAAAAATCAGCACAAGAAAATGACTTTCAATCGGTTTTAACATTATTAGATGCAAATGAGGATACTTATTTTGTAAATAACGAGAAATTAAACATATCATATACAGGCGAAAATAAAACGAAATTATAGGGCATCGAAAAATTCGTCAACATCGCTATTATCGGTTTTAACTACACTAATTTTATACAGCAAGTTAGATCACATACACTGTAAAAACTTAAATCTATTAATACTCCATAAGTACCTCCGTCTTTCTCGCACATAATCTTAATAACATTCGAAAATCATAGTAAGTAGTTCCAAATGGTACCTCCTACAAATAAACCTATCCTCCTGCATGTCTCTATAATATTAGTTTATATAACAGTCAAATAAAAGAAAATAGAACGGGTATAGAATACACCGGTCCTCCCGCAAGCATACGCTGAAATAACTTGAGAAGTTAGAAAATGTAAAAAGTTAAATAACAGCAAAACAATCTGTAAGAGTTGTTTCATTTCCGTGTTTGTTACGAAAGCTTGTTACGTTACCGAAAATATGGAACAACAACTATTATTATAAGATTCGGTGAAACTAGATCTCTTGAGTCTTTCCATATAAAAAACTAAGTTACTCCTGTATAATGGGTGTATTTACACACTTATAAACATGGACAGCCAAATAAACCCGGAACCGCTTTCTAGGAGTCACGCAATCTTTTGTTCTGTGCGGGTATCGAATCCACGGCATGCAGCGCATGAGTCAATCGCTTAACCACTACGCCGACCGTATCGTCATTATCATGATTGGATACTAGAGTGAGTAATCCATGGACGTTCTTTGGAGGAAACTTTTGTAATTTTCTTCACTAATTCTAAATGTATGACAGCTTTTTTTCCGGAGACAGAATCATCAAATGACTCCTCATGATCTGAGTTATGCTGAAGGGAGTGTCTGTTCCTTCTGTTGCCCTAATTTTCCGGGGTCGTGGTAGGTATCTAATTAGAACATTCCCTCACCTACGACATGCAATTCAACAAAAAAACGTCTAGAACACGACGCGCCGTCTACTCGGAAATGTAAGACCGCTGACTTACTCTCTAAGTGGGCTCCTGGGGATAGAATATGCCAAGTCTGGCTTAGAAAAGAGTGGTAAGACAATTATTTAGGTACTTAAACCATGATCTGAAACTGAGAAAAATAATACCAGAGGGCTCTAGACAATTGACAATCTGCCAACGGTAGGGTGAAAGGTTAAATATAGGCATTTTGACAATCATATTCGCTGGTATTTGATTTGGTAACGACGCTTTGTGTTGAGCTCTTGGTAGTATTTGAGAGAAGCCTTTACCCATTTACAAAAAAAAAAAAATTTTGAAAATCATTGTCTCTCATAAATTATTACATTATCTCAAGTCTCTTATTAGCAACATTATCATGTAGATAAACGAACAGAGAGCAAGATAGGAAACATACCTTGTTTCCACTGAGTCAATTATTCTGTAGGTATGTACATTTTAAATACTACGATCAAATCCTTATACTTAAAACTCAACCCGAAAAACAATCAATACATAGGAGCATACTAAAAAAGTTCGTCAACAACATTACTACCTTTATGTTTCTAGGAAAATAACAAAGCACATAAAATATTCTTTTTTTTACACTGCACTAAATGACATGTTTCAACCGTAAATTTTCCTGTATTTTTAATAATTCAACGTTTTTCTTTGCGATTCACGCCAAGACCACGCCAGAATAGGCCTGTCATTTGTAAAACTTTTCCCTTCAATTAGTATAGAAATAGACTCATGCAAATAAGTAGTTGCTAGTGTGTGTGTGTGTTATGTCTGTGTACACGGCAAAGAAATGTGTGTTATTTAAAGAAATTTAGTAATTATATCGCTTGTCTGTTCTTTTTATTTGAACGATATACATACATTTTACCACGATTTAATAAATGAGACTCTTGTGTTTCTAGTTTTATTCAAATTCGTTTACCAGACAAGCCTCTACTGATTGGGATTTTGTGTTTTGTTTTTTCTATATTTATAATTGTCAAGATATGGTTTTTCACAATCTTCGTCTTCTTCTGTGTGTGGGGTGAAGTAAAGGGAGTAGGCGCTTGGGGTCAGCTCTCCTTGTTTCAAGGCGCCAGGACACTTTGTCCTGGGTTGTCTGGTCCATATCTTTATAGCAGTTATGCACCACGTAGCTGGTGGTATTCCTTTACCCTTTCTCCTCTCTGGTATAGCCAATGCCTTTGTTACGCTTGACCTTCTTCTCGCATCATGACATGGCCAAACCATCGCAATATTTTCAGTTCGTTTTGCATTGCGCTAGTTAATAATTTTGATGGATTGTTATACTCTATTCAGTTCGAGACAGCTTAAAAAGTATACCCAGAGGATAAAGAAATGCCCACTTATTCTGAGGGTCAGAAAGGGTACCAAATGATGCTGTAAAAGATAAGAGGTGTATGTCTAATGCAACTCAAAGAATTGCAAAACTTAAGTGACAGTTGACACTTAACCATCGCCTTTTGACATGGACAGGGCATTAATGAGGATCAATAATTTTGTCAAGGTAGACCAAGCTAGTGCTGCGAGAGAATGCGCAAAGCACAGGATGAGTCGATCTGAGGGCGCTGGAAGCAGTTCTACATCATTTCAGCAGTGCAAGTCTATGAGCTGAATGCATGTTAATAATTTCAAATGATAATGATCTTTACTAGTCAACAGATTTGTTATAATACAATGTAGCTCCGTTTTTGGCATTGCCTCTGTCTTTCCTAATTCTTATGTACTAGTTAATAATTAAAATTAATTAATGTACAATTAATCAGCATCGGCACGTTGAATGATATGTTAAGTTCGATAATTTATTCTCAGTGAAATTTGTTGTTAAGTGTTACCTTATAGAATGTTAGTAGGTTGTACGTTGGTAGATTTACACCAGAGAAAAGAAGGACAACATAAATTTACATATTAATTTAGATTTTAGACTAAATTACACCGCAAACATTATTCTCGCAGATCCCGTTGAAATGTTTCCTCTAAATAATTTTGCAAACACGCATCGTGTTCTGAAACCACTTTATCCGAATTGTTCCCGTAAATCGTTAGTATTTCGTATGAAATCATAGTAGTTAAACTATTCACCAGAGGCAGGTTACGATAGATTAGCGTTTTACGATGCCTTAGTACTAGACAATACATTTTCTAGTTGGAGAACTATGTTTATACCGAATGAACTCATAACTATAGGATTTGTACCCGAAATTATTGTAAATTTGCTGTGCTGGAAACATGGTTCAAACAAAAATCAAACCTTTATTTATAAAAAGCATTTTCTTTCATCTTAGATTCAGGATATAGACCTAATCATCTTATAATAAAAATTTACTCATTGAAAACGAAAATAGAGCCATCAACTATGTATATAATACCCATCAACTATATATACACGTTTCAGTGCATAGCCTTTACAATAATAACTAACTGCATCCTTCAATTTAAATCTACAGAAATGCACATCGATTTAAATAGACTGAATCGTATCGTGGATGTACTGTGCGTCACTGTTGCCCCTGCGCATGTGTTTCGAATCAGGCGCAATGTACCTTGTTATGATCAGGCGCATCGTGTAATGAACGGCTTGTGCTAATATGAAATTGCTAATAAAATATATTAGAACAATAATACTGTTTGTCTGACCGAGAATATGTGTGAATTGAGTTTTATGACTAAAGATTTGACTTTGTATGCGGTACGTTGTTTTTGTTGGATGTAGTAGAATATTAAAACGTTATAATTCTGTTTTGATTTATTCATGGTTTGCGGTGGTCATGTAAATGGATTTCCAGTCACATTACTGGTTGAATGATTTATTAAGACAATGCTGAACAGGTGAATATAATAATAACTATCTATTGACAACAATTGACAGACAGTCTACCGAACTTTTTCCAAGCAATATTGAGGTAGGCTTTCAGTCCAACAGGTTGCAACTAAATAGGTAAATACTAGTATTTTACTTGGAATGACTGCCTATGGTTATTGAGGTGAACCCTGAAAATGGTTGACACATTGGAAAAAAAATTTCTTCAAGTGCGATTCAGACTCGCCCATGAAGGGTTCCGTAGCAACTACGAAAAATAACTTTGTTTTTCATAGTGCTTGTATGAAATGCAAAGGTATATTTACGGTTTTAGAAAATGTGCTATATCTTAAAAACTACTCTCCCGATCTCCCTTAAAATCAATTTCCGTGGAAGTTTTTACTAGGATTTACAGCATATATTATTTTAGATTTTTCACTCTATTATTATAGAAGTTAGAGGGGGGGAAGACGCATTTTACCACTTTGGAAGCGTATATCTTTTAAACGATTATCTTTATGAAAAAGTGGTTTTAGAAACCTCAATGTCATTTTTAAAGACCTGTCTATAAACACCACACACATATAGGTTTGAAGAAAAAACAAAAAATATTTTCAGTTTCATGTATGGGGAGCCCCTTAATATTTTTTATTTTTATTTTCGTAAGAATCGAAAAGCAGTTTATAGAATACATTTACCTACCAAGTTTCATGTGTGTAGTCTTTATAGTTTCGGAACAAAATGGCTGTGAGATACGGACTGACGGACAGACGAAGATCGATCGTTTAGCTGTTGCAGTTATTGCCACAATTTCTTGACTCAACAAATATCTACACAAATATAAAATGAATAGGAGCACATTAGACAACTCACGGGCTACGAACATTTAAGAAAATTAAACAAAAACATAAACATAATTATTCTGTAACGTTTCCACTACTACATAGGGTACAGCCCAGAGGGTGTTGGTACATACATATACAAAATGGAGAAGACAATACTATCATAAATTTAACATAGCCTAGATGATGAACTCCTTAGTCAAAAAATATATTCAGGATATTTTTTCTATTTTCATATTTTTCCACAAGCTCTATTTAGCTACTGTGCTTCAACGCAGGGTCAAATATCGTGCGTTTAAGCACAAAAAAAAACTCTCACACCATGAAGGTATGTAAAGTATGAAATTGCCGTTTTATAGTGAAAGATGCTTTGAATTTGACTTAAAAAGTCAAATTCAAAGCATCTTTCACTATAAAACGGCAATTTCATACTTTTACCCGTATTATTTAGATTTTTTTTTATTAATTTGATGTCACTTGTTATTTTATCCTCACTATGCTTTCCTCGGGATTAGTATAGACTGTGTTTTCTTTCATTGTCATCTCATCTTTCCCACCTTGTATATGTACTTTTTGGGTTTAAAGTGTAAACTTAAATATAATTAATTGTTACATAGATTTTAAAATGAACGTTTTTTAATCATTTCAGTTAAAATTACAATTGTAATAGGTCGAAACCAACACGAACCAGTAAATCACCCGCATGCACCTAAAACAGTTATAATTATAATGGTACCCCTATCAGGAGCAAAGATAATGAAACCTCCATTATATAATTTACATCAAAATCCTCTAAACTCGCAGATTGTAAGTAAGTAACTGCACGATAACAAACCATTACTGTTTAATGATACAATTATAGGCATGAATGGGAGGGGTTTTCTGGTTTCCACTTGTAGTGTGCCTTTTTTTTAGTTATTCTGTGATTTGTTTTATTATTTATTTTGTTTTATTAATAACGTATTACAAAAAAAATCTTGCTAATTATAAGATTAATGCCCCACAATACGGTTTCCACGGTTTCTCTTTACTTATAAATAAAACCTATACAACGTGTAACGGAAACCCCATATCTATCCAAAAGGACTGAAGACAACATCTGGTATGGAGTCTCTATGCAAAGTTTCAGCTCAGAATAAGTGACTCACAGAATTGACCCCAAATTATCAGTTTCATATGTTTCTTGAATACCAATAATAACAAACGTGTCACATCACTATGAGGGTCATAACTTTCCACGTCACTTGCAAATAAAATGATAATTGTCTTCGTTCTTCCTAATTTGAAAAATTCGGTCTCTGGTATCAATGTATTGAAATTTCTAATAAGCTCCACACATGTAGACATAGGATTACAAAACCATTGCTATATCGTTCGTTATCATCCAAAGAAGCCGTGCACTTGGTATGTATATACCCTTTAAATTACACGTTGTATAATCAGACCTATTATTAAAAAAATACATACAACATTAAAATACAGCAAGTAACAAACATTCCTATCTAGAAGAAATCGTTATCAGACCGCCATTGTAAACATAGGTTAAGTGGCAATAGCCCAATAGCTAAGGTATCGGCTTTGTGATCGCGAGTTCGCGGGTTCAAACCTCACCCATTACACTATTCCCGTGACCCACTCCATACACAAGTACATTTAGCTTACTTGGGAGGTTAACAATATTGTTAGGAATTTGAGTTGTACCCACATTGCTAGTTATCTAAAAAATATATATATGTTGTAAAACAGATGTCTTTAAATTATTGATGTACAATAAAGAATAATTCTATACAGGGTTATTGGAAATACGTCCCGATCCTGTTAAGGGCGTGTAGATGAGGTCATTAACTAACAAATCAACCCTAAGTTTCTAGGCCTAAAGTATACCATTATCGAGATTTTTTTTTATATATTAAAATAAAATAGGACTTTAGATCTTTTAAAAATTTATAAAAAATACGAAAACACGTTTTAGCATTCTTATTTATTAAATAGCTAAATAATTAAGTTGCGCATAATAAAAAAAAAAACATAAAACAATTAAAACCCTCCGTACTTTTTAAAAAAGCGATCCAATACTTATTTTATTTTTATGATTTTTGCAACGTCTTATGAAATAAATATTTTTTTTTTCTCCTAAAAATCACTAATCTATTTTGACGGTGGAACATTTTCTTTGTTAGTTAATGACCTCATCTACACGTCCTTAACGGGATCGGGACATATTTCCAATAACCCTGTATATATTCCCGCAATCCTGACAGGCCTTATCGGGCCCCGTCAATGGTGCTAATTGGCCTTTGCATAGTACTTATCTACCTATAATGCAGTCTTTATTACAAAAATCTATCCTTACTAACTGCACGATAAGAAAGAATAAGACGTATGCAGCGTCACAGAAATGTACCTAAAACTATAAAATTGCAAGCAAACAACACTAAACAAAATATAACTCCAATAGAAGTCAGCTCAGCCTTCTAATCCTCATATAACGTCGCGTTAACCATCTATATGATTCTCCAACTTAGTAGAAAGGGGCCTAACAAGACACTTGTCCACGAGAACTTTAGTTCCAGGTCGTTACGCTTCTTGTCTTACTACTTTAAGTCTTGGAAGTGCATTCACCAGGCTAGGTGCTGGCTTCTTTGAACCATTTGTTCTGACTGTAAGTTTTAGTATTTAAATTTGTGTGGTTCTTACCTACACAAGGATTAAAAACCTGACTTATCAGAAGGAGGTCCAGAACTCGTGGCTAAATAATAACTGTCCAGTCAGAGGTCAGTCCGTAGATGGGTCATCATCTTAACATATTGAGATCCCCCTGTGCCTTGGAAAGCACGTTAACCTCTCAAGGACCGCCATTATTTACGTCAACTATTAGTTGAGCCCGGCTGGCACACAAATTTCGTGCCAGCGGGGCTCAACTAATACTTGTTTACTGGCACGTTTTTGTGCCGCTGGGACTCTAGAGGTTAAGCCGAGATCCTGGCTGTCATTTATACATCATTAACATTCGTTACGTTGTTTTTCATTAAATCTGTCCTTTCTGTTTTTTTTTTAATTCATCAGTAGTTTTTGAGTTTATCGCGTACAGACTGACAGACGCGGGAGACTTTGTTTAGTAATAATATAAGGATTGTGGTCAAAACATTGTCTAGCCAGAAATTCTTGTCATAAATATGGGGTCTGTGTGATCTGTTTGAAAGGGCTCGTGCGTTAATACATAGTAACGCACGAGTCTGCACTGCGTTGATATTTTTTTACTAATATTATAAATGCGAAAGCCTGTCTACCCGTTACGTTTTCACAGCTAACCGCTGAATAGATTTTGATGAAATTTGGCATGGCAATAGTTAAAGATCCGGGGTCGAACATAGACAAGTTTTTTAATAAAAGTCAACTCTACGGGCTGCATCTAAATGTGAAAAAGCTTATATACTGTTTTATACGAAATAATGCGAATGAAGTCGCATAAATTCCGTTGGAATTTCTACGTTAAATATGACTTTATAGATTATCCACTATCAAATATAAATTTTAAAATAATATGACATGCCGTTTGGAAGTGATGTTTTATTTAAAACATAGTGGTCAAAAATGCAATCGTAATTGCACGTTTACTGAAATTGCGTAGTAAGAAAAGCACATTATGTAAAATCATTAAAGTTAGTCATCGAGCCGCAAAACTTCAATATAGAACTTAATAAGTGCATTTGAGTGGCTTTCTGACGGCCAAATCTGTCATCAACTTCAAAGCTTCGCGCCAAAACTGATCGCGGGGTGATTGACCTGTCTGTCACACAATCTTTTGCAGATTTGTTGAGGTACTCGCGGTTCCGTTCCTATGTGAAGTGGGTCCGCGTGGAGTACCTGCGAGTTTCCTCTCAATATTGCCGAGACGTGCCCGAGATGCAAAACCGCAAGCCAAAGACAGACTTATGTTACCTACGACATGTCATCATCATAAATAATGTATAACGTCCTCGCCGACTCTGAATTATTCAACGTGGACGGCCACTTTATTAAATTTGTCGTTTTATGAAAATATTAAGCAACCCTGTATAGTTGAGTAAAAATTAATATGGAACAAAATTAACATTTACAAATTAAAAGTTTCGTATTTTGTTGTCGCAACTAATTTAAATTAAGTTTGGAGTAATAGAAAACAAAACATTAAATTGATTTAAGCATTCTGAATTAAATGTTTACTCATTTAATTTCAAATAAGGGCACATTTTAAAGCTAGGTTAAGACCAGAGTTTATGTTAAAGTACCTACAGTATAGCATAACTATTTAATTAAGTATGCGGCGGTACAATAGAAATAATTAAATCCTAATCTCAATACCCCACTATCAAATCTGGTATTTTACATTACGGCATTGAAAATCATGTACGAACAATTCAAGTCACTAATACCACTTAATCAAAGTTCATTATTGTGTTTACTACGATGCATACAATCCTCGATTTCACATTAAACGTACGTCCTTATTCTACACGAATTGTGATGCAACAAAGGTACACATTAAGCCATAAAGTTTATTTTAAACATCTTCGGTTGGTGTAATGTGAGTGGATGCATGTTGTGTGCAATAATGAGGAATATTATAGTACCGCCGAGTAATCCTAGTCTGGGATTAAGAAACTTTGAAACCACTAATGAATGCATCGAAAAGTTTTGGAGGTACTCTCTAGCAATCTACGAATTGTAGGATTCCACTGTGCTATAATGGTCTCGTTATTTTTATTTTAATAATATGTATTCGTATGGTTGGGATCGGGATCAAAATATATTTTACTTAGTTTTCATTTTTGACTGACGCCCGCGGGTATATATTTCCTTTGTTGTTTCTGTTGCTTTTGGTTATACTGGTGAAAAATTATATCTAGAATTGAAATACATTTAAATGTGTCGTCAAATTGAACTCAGTGATTATAAAACTTTGATATTTTGTATCACTTTACTTCTGTGTCTTCTGTACTTACAGTGAATACTTCTTCGGTTATCTGAGTTTTCTCAAAAATCTAAATTTTAACGTCTAGTTTTTTTGTTGTTACCGTTCGTGCTTCTTAAAGTTCTAATTTGAACTACGCGATAACTGAAAATGCTTCTACATTTTGGATGGGCCTGCTCAAATCTGTGTGTTTCTATCCTCAAAAGAACACCACAGAGATAAACCTACATGGTTTTCATACGATCAGTACGGATTGTAAGGATTTCAAAAATAAGAAAAAAAACCACGCAAATTTGAGCGGACCTGTCCAACAATTTGACAAACAATACCAAAGTAAGGACATTTGGGTAGGCCACACAAGTACTCAAACTGCTTGACATCATTATTATGGTGTTTCTTCTCAGGGTAGTCAGAAAACTAACTAGATAGTTTACATTAAAGAAAAAAATATGCGTAAAAGTGTAATGATTTGAGAAATTTCCAGACCGTAACTAGATCACTACTCTGAACCGAATTATGGATATGTTGGTTTATTATGGTACCATTGAGCTAGTCTGATGATAAGACTGGAAGATGGCTGATGGAACTTTGCACTGCCTACTACCCAACTAGCACAAATGGGCTGCATTAGGGCTTTGGAGCGTATCCGATTATTACTTATGGTAATAGACGTAAGCGCTAGAGCGTCTACTACAGACTTAAAGCAACCGCTTTAGCGCTATTTGGGCGCCATTTTATGCAACCTAAAGTTCCATTTAACCTGCACAACGGTTGCATAAAGGTTCCTTAATAGCTATAACGATTTATTAACGCTATACTAAAGCTCTCGTAGCGCTACTTTTGAATAATTTTGAACTACTTTGAACGAATGAATTGATTATAGTTCTTTATTGTATATCTTCAGTTGACATTATTTGTAATATTTTGGTAAAGTGTTTTCGTCGCCATCATGAAAATAAAACAAAAAGAAGTAAAAGTTTGTATTCTGTATTAGCAAGATGTATAAAGATACTTAAAACGCTGTCCAGTTTACTGTAGATATATAAGATAATTTTCGAGTAACTTTAACGCGCTTTTTTGATATTTAAAAAATTAACAAAAGATATGTGATATTTTTATTTGTTATACAGAATTGTTCGAAATGAAATGCGTGTATTTTGAAGTTAATTAACTTTTATTATATTAAATAAAAGAGCACAACGTGCGCCATGACCCAGACAAATTTTCTCAGTCCAAAACAATGTTGCCAACTTAATAACTAGAGATTTACCAAAGATAATAAAAGGACGAATAATCAACTAAAATTACTAAATTAAACTATATAAACAAAAATGATTAGCTAAATAAGTATTCTATATGTTCATGTGGACTTGAACATAGTTGGGCCAGGCCAAGAATCATAACTGCAATGAACACAATAGTTAAGATTAATTTGAATTTAACAATGATAGAAAATAACATTGTTAATTAATAGGTAGCGGACATAACTTTGAGACACTCCTTCTATAAATCTTATCATTAAACTTTACATCAGCCACTCTAACACATTTATCATTTCCTGGATATACTTTTATTATCCTAGCAATAGGCCACACTAATGGTGACGTATTCAAATGCTTTACCAAAACAATATCACCTTCCTTCATATTTGGTGATTCATGTTTCCACTTGGGACGACTTTGCAGCTGAGTCAAGTAATCATTTGACCAGGTTTTCCAGAAGTCTTGCTTAAGCTTGGTTACCACCTTCCAAAATCGTAGACGATTTATAGGGACTTCTGTCAAATCAACCTCAGGATAGCTGCACAAAGCCGTGCCAATCACAAAATGACCAGGAGATAAATACTTGCCTTCATTTGGGTTTAGTGAGAGCAGAGGTCGAGAATTCAAAACACCTTCTATTTGCACCACAACTGTGTTAAATTCCTCATAGGTCAAACTTAAGGTGCCTACTACTCTTTTAAGGTGGTGTTTTACACTCTTTACTCCCGCTTCCCACAATCCACCAAACTCCGGTGAGTAACTAGGAATAAATACAAAGGTAATATAACTATTTTTACAAAAATTATGCACTGAGTCTCTATGAGACTTTGAGTTTTGTAACTCATATAAATCTTTAAGTTGATTTTGTGCACCCTTAAATGTCTTTGCGTTATCGCAAAAAACTTTTGTAGGCATGCCTCTTCTGGAGATAAAACGGTTGAAACATGCCAAAAAATTCTCAGTAGTGAGATCTGATACCACTTCCACATGGATGGCCTTAGTAGCAAAGCAGACAAAGAGGGCAATATACCCCTTCGTTACGAGTGGTTTACGGATTCTACCAACCTTGATATTAAAAGGGCCACAAAAGTCAATACCCACATGCTGAAAGGGTCTAGTAGCAGTAATTCTTTCAGCTGGTAGTGAACCCATAAGCTGCCTTGCAGTCTCAGCCTTCAAACGCGCACATATTAAACATTTATGCAATACCTTTTTGACCTCTCTAATGCCACTAATGATCCAATACTTCTGCGAGAGGGAACTAAGGACAAGTCTGGGACCAGCATGCAATAATCTGAGATGTTCTCTCTTAATTAATAAAGAAGTTATATGGCAATTTTTTGGAAGAATTAAGGGGTGCATTTTATCATGTGGTATATCTGCATTAAGCAACCTGCCACCCACGCGAAGTAATCCATGTGCGTCTATGAAAGGGTGTAAACTTGCAAGAGTAGTTTTCTTTTCCAGTTTAAAATCTTCAGCAAAGTGCTGTTTCTGTACACAACGAATTATAATTAAAAGAGCATCTTGCAATTCTTTAGGTGACAGATTTGAGTCAATAGCCTCTTTTTTATTTTTTAAAGTATTATTATAAAATCTATATATGTATGACACAATATCTACAATTTTATTTAAATCAGAGAATTTTTCAAAAATCTCCAATATGTAGGACTGCTCTACTTTTTGCAAGAAGCAAGAAATTTCCTCTTCATCAATTTCTGTACTACTTATATTATTTAATATTTGTTCTTCGTGACAGAAATCGGCCTTAGACAAATATTGTGGACCATGCCACCATAGAGCGTGATTTTGCAATTTTTGCGGATCTATTCCCCTTGAGAGTATGTCAGCTGGATTATCAGAAGACCTAACATGGAACCAAGAAGATTTTTGTGTAAGTTCAGCAATTTTTCGTACTCTGTTTTGAACATAAACATTATATTTTAATTTTTCGGCCTGTATCCAAGCTAGTACAATTTGGGAATCACTATAGAGATAAACTGAGAGATTAAATCTAGATGCAAGTACTCTACCGACTCTACTTGCCAACTGTGCTAGCAATAATGCACTATTTAGTTCCAACTGAGGTATTGTTAATTTTTTAGCTACAGGAGCAACGCGCGATTTTGAGCACAGTAAATTAGTCTCTACTTTTCCATTTTCATATAAAACTCTTAAATAAATACAGCAGCCAAAGGCTTTCTGTGAAGCATCAGCATAACCAACTAACTGAACCAATACTAAATTATGACTTTTTATAGATCTGAGGACTGTAATTTTGCCCATAAGTTTTAAATTTGCAAGAAAATTTCTCCATGGTAATAATTGTTTAGTAGGTAAAGTAGAGTCCCACTCTATTTTTAAAAGCCATAACTCCTGCATTATTAACTTGGCCACTACTATAATAGGCCCAATAAGACCCAAAGGGTCAAAAATTTTACCAATATAACTAAGTACCTTTCTCTTAGTATTTAAAGTTTCTTCCTCACACTGTGGGGATTGAAAAGTAAAATTATCTAAAACGACATCATATTTTAGACCAAGTGTTTTAACAACCTTATCTGTATTAAGATTAACTTCATCAAAGTATTGACGTTGAACTGGAATGTCTTTGAGAACAGAAGAATGGTTTGAACACCATTTATGCAAATTGAAATTGCCTAATCTAAGCAACTCTATCAACTGAGTTTTTAGCAGGTGTAGCTCTTCTACATTATCACAACCAGAAATGACATCGTCCACATAAGTGCTAGAAATGATAACATTAGCCGCTAGAGGGTATTGCTCCTTATATCTATTGGCAAGCTCTAATAAGCACCGAGTGGCCAAAAAGGTAGACGACTTTAGCCCATATGTGATGGTCTGCAATTGCAAGCACCTGATTGGTTCGCTGGGGTGATCTCTCCAGAGAATGTTCTGCAGGGTGGTATAGTTTTTATTAATAAAAACACACCTGAACATCTTCTCTATGTCACAAATTAAGGTGAACAAATATGTTCGGAATAGAAGTAGTATATCGAAAAGCTCACCCTGTACCACAGGCCCATTCAGCATTACATCATTTAATGAAGTATTGTTCTTACTCTTCATACTTCCGTCAAAAACCACTCGCAACTTAGTGGTCTTGCTCTCCTCATTAAAGACAGCATGGTGAGCTAAAAAATAAACAGAGCCACAGTCAATATCATATAAACTTATATCAATTTCAATTGCATGTCCCATCGCAACATACTGATCTATAAATTCTTTGTATTTCTCCAATAGCATAGGATGTTGTTTAAATTTGCGTTCTAGATACCAAAATCTTTGAAGGGCAATAGAAAAAGAATTTCCAAGCTCTAATTGTTCCTTGGAACAGATAAGTGGCATATCAACATGAAATGTATTATTTTCAAGGCATACAGACTGTTGAAAGATAGTTTCTGATCTTTGACACTCATCTGCACACTTATCGACAGGTTCAGGTAACTTCTCAGTAAGCCAAAATTTTTCCATCACCTGTTCTAATTTTAAATTATCACTTATAACAAAATTTGATACCAGGTTATTACATACCATTTGTTTGTTGCATTCTCCTATTGTGCCAGCAATAACATATCCAAATACAGTGTTTTGGAGTACAGGACCATTTGGAATCTTCATACAACCATTTAACAAGGAGTTAAAGTATATTTCAGCACCCAATAAGATTGAGATTTCTGAAGGGATATTGAAGTCACTGTCTGATAATTGAATATTTTTAGGAATCTTTAATTTAGAAATATCAACAAATTGTTGAGGCAAAGGTGTAGTAATAGAATCAACAACATAACAAGTTACATTGAATTTAACATCGTCAAATTGACATGAATTTATGTTAAAATTAACAGTTTGATTAATTTTTGAAGAATTATTGCCGATCCCAATAATATTGGTAACCTGCTGAGTAGGAATCATATTTAACTTTTCAACAACTGATTTAGTTACAAAGGAACCTTGACTGCCACTGTCAAGCAATGCTCTAACTTTAAAATCATGACCATATTTGTCAATAATTTTTACCATTACAGTAGGCAGCATAACATTACAGGTTGTAACTTGAGAATTTGAACAAAGTGAGACTGGAGTCTCTGGCTGGTCATCACAATGTAAAAGTGTATTGTGTGATTTTTTACAAATTCTACATTTAAATTTATACTTACAAACATTGTCAGCATGACTTTTCAAACAGAGGGAACATAGTTTTTTATCTTTAACAAAAGTCAGTCGAGCATCTATAGGGATCATTTTAAATTGTGGGCAATTAAAAATTGCATGTTCTTTTTTACTGCAAAAGGAACACACTAAACCAGTGGGGACAGCTAAATTAGATACACGTGTCACAGACTTACCTTTATTTTCATTATTAACTTTATGAGGGTTACTTTCCTCCAATGCTGTTGCACGTTTTTCAAGAAAAGATAAAAAGTCTGTCATTGTTGGTAATGTTTCTGGATTGCGGTCAAGTTGAAAAGCGCGATATGTGTATGGATCAATCTTTCTACAAAGCACACAAATCAAAAGTCGATCCCACTCATTGACTGGTTCGTTTAAATTTTTCAATGCATGCAACTGTTGCTGAATATTGGAAACAAATGTCCTTATAGATGCAGCTGTGCCCTTAGGCATTGATGGGATATCCAGAAGTAGGTAGATATGATTACAAATTAATCTTGACTTATTGTCATATCGTTTATTTAATAATTCTAAAGCCTCTGTGTAGGACTTATTTGTGAGAGGCAGGTTCACAATTACAGATAAGGCCTCATCTAATAAATATTTTCTTAAATAAAATAACTTCTGAACATCCGACAATGTTGTGTTGTTATCAATGACAGCAATAAACAACTCATAGAATGGTTTAAATTTAGTGTAGTCTTTCCCATCAAAAGTAGGAATGTCAATGTTAGGTAATTTTGAAGAACTGACATATCCAGTCTGGGAGGGCTCTGAATCTGACTTGTTACGTGATTTTATATTTTTATTTAGAATGGCAAGAGTTGCATAAAACTTTTCTTCAAATGCACCAACATCTTCAGAGTCCTCAGGATCTAAGCTCAAAATATCTAATTGTACACTTTCGTATTGATTAAAAACAGAATTTAATTTATCCTTGCGGGCTTCTAACATATCAATTGTTGCTGAACTTATAATAGTTGGATCACTGGCAAAGTTTTCCACTCGTGTTAATGTTCCTTTGTACTGCGAACGCGTAATTTTTAGTTTCTTTAGCTCGGCCATTGCAACGCAACACAAATTCACTGTATGCTTTAACACTAGGTCACTATCACCTTTAATTAATGCACTTTTGAAGTGCTTTATGCAACTTTTCGTTGTTGTTTGTGAACTTTGTTTACTTCGTAAACTTGAAAAATTGACAATGTCAATCTGACAGTTCGTTGGCGGGATGTCAAACTTTTTCTTTGAGTAGGTATTACTTATTCAATGGAAGTACCTACCTCCGAACGGTAAAAAATTTAGGTTTTCTTGAATTTTACCACCTTGATGATGAAAATCGCTCACAATTGGCGATTTTAGGTTGATGGAGGCTGGAATTGATGCAAAGTCGGGATTTTTACCCAACCTATGAGCAGGGTGAGGCTCCGCGGGGGCAACGCGGCCCGAACAAAACCACCACGCACACGGTGCAAGACGAAAAAACTTCACCAAAGGCACTGAAGTTACTTCACCACTAATTC
Source organism: Tholera decimalis (assembly GCA_943138885.2). Taxonomy (NCBI): domain Eukaryota; kingdom Metazoa; phylum Arthropoda; class Insecta; order Lepidoptera; family Noctuidae; genus Tholera; species Tholera decimalis. The sequence continues at coordinate 31,888,922 of OW964556.2, read as the reverse complement.
GAAGGACCACTACGCATGTTCGAAATGAAATGCGTGTATTTTGAAGTTAATTAACTTTTATTATATTAAATAAAAGAGCACAACGTGCGCCATGACCCAGACAAATTTTCTCAGTCCAAAACAATGTTGCCAACTTAATAACTAGAGATTTACCAAAGATAATAAAAGGACGAATAATCAACTAAAATTACTAAATTAAACTATATAAACAAAAATGATTAGCTAAATAAGTATTCTATATGTTCATGTGGACTTGAACAAGAATAAATTTTATTTCCGTATTTTTACGTGTCGATAACTTACTATTCGCAAGTGGCCGATTGTTTACCGGTACATTTAATGCACATTTAACTGAAAAACCAATGTATATCAACTCAATTTTGCAAGTGAATTATAAGTTTTCTTAAAAAATCATGGCGAGACACTGTTATACAGAGAAAAATAAAGATTTCACAGAAACTAACTGTCAATATGTTTACTTTCTGAAAATAGAAGTATGTGTTGCAGACTAATGTACGCTGAGACATACAAGCTACGATTCCTTTAGAAAAGGTTTTTTGAGACATGTTAAAAATAACTGCTAGTAATGTAAACAATGATTTAGTCAAATACTCATTAGTATGGCTTTCGTGAAACCGAAAGTAGCAATCGTAGAGTTGTTTACAAATCTATTTCAAAGGAATGGTCACAACTGTTTAAGTTCCCATACTCGTATTAATGCGGCATTTTTTAAATTTTATTTTAGGTTTGATCTTGTATCTAAACTATTAATTTTAATGCTAATAATTGAAATTTATGTTTGTGCACACATTTAGTCCCATTTATGACTAAATCAAAATGAAAGAAATTAAAAAATGTAAACATCACTAAAATCAAACAACTAACCATCCCGCTGATCAGTAATGACACTAGAAATCACCAAAACCAAACTTAACCCTAGAGAAGGGTACTTATGGTCTTGTGTTATGAAATAAAACGCGTCCTAAACATGTTCTAAACCAGTAATGAGGCGAACGGATGCCGCAAATAGCTGATACAAACGGGTGAATTAGCCCGCATACTTACTGGCAAGCCGCGAAGCGTACTCGAGGGCCATCCAGATTTGAAAGGATGACGATCGAGCCGCAAAAGAGCCAGCCGCGGTGACCGGGTCAAGAGATGCTGATGAATTTTTATTTGACGCATTTAATGTGAAACGTTAGCGTAAAAAGACTTTAAGAAAGCGCTCTGAAATCACAGGAAGAGAACTAGATTTTTTACATTTTAAAATGGTAGAAAACGGGATGGTTTTCTTACAACACGCTGTCTTGAATGAAATGCCTGTGAAACACACCACTCTAATTCCAACGTTTATCTGCGACAGTAAAGTTTCAACGTCCCAATAAACGAAATTAAACGGTAATCACATCAATTTTAATTAATACAAAACTAAGTACCTATAAGCTCACAAGATTGAAGACGTTTTCACAACAAATAAATGTATTTTCGTAGTTAATACGTAAATAAAGTTGTATTAAGGGCCATTGAGGCAAGGGTCAAGTGCACAGTAACAAAGCAACCAACATTCCTGGCCTTAATAATTACGAATAAGAAGGAGAGAGAAGAGCCAAGTTCAATATCACGCCGAGACCCGTAAACTGTGGTTGTTGATTGTAATAGGTAACTCTGTTCTTGACTAATAATTGTGTTTCGTGTCAAATTGTTTTGACGATAATTACGGATTTGATGTTGTTAGTTGTTGGGTTGTTGGTAAGGTATCTGTTAGTTTCGTGATGGATCATGTCAGACCTTAAATTCACGTCAGTCAAAGAGAAAATGAAAAATATTCCTTTCCATGATTTATAACGTGATTTTAGGTGCTGTTATAGAAATATTGTAACAGAAGTGATTTAAAAAAAAATGTAGAAAATGGGTATGAAATCAAATAGGCTACTTAGAATTTTAGCATATTATTATTTAACAATCTTGATGCTTATTGCGACAGAAATCTCTTCCAGCATATCAACCAAAGGAGTCCGAAAAAAAAAATATGAAGACACTAAGTGTGTAATGTTCTAAGTATTTATTTATTTAAACTTAATGCACATTGGTACAAATAATTCAGCTTACTACGTTACCATAGCTGGGATAAAGGTCTCCTCTGTATGAGAAGGAATGGGCCGTAGTCCACCACGCCAGCCCAGTGTTGGTGGCCATGGGTTGGTAGATGACGCATGTCTTTAACCCGTACAATGTACTTACCCGTTTCCTCACGATGTTTTGGTGAAGATATAAAATTTCAAAAATTAATGAGGTTGACCGGGTTTGAACCCTTAGAGGAGATAGATAGATAGATAGATACAAAGTATACCCATAGTACCTTATACAGCGTAGCGATTAGGTTATCAGCTGACCAATCACTCGGCGCGTGCTCCGCCGTCGCCGGCGCCGCGGCGTTGCCGCTTTTACAGGTCAGTAAACTAATATTATTTATTTTTTATCAATAACGCCATTTATTTTGTTTGAAAAATGCATTTTCTTAATTTTAGTAAAATTATTTATTGTATTATTTTAACGGACTGATAACAGCTTGGAATACTGCTGTACAATTTAATGTGATAACCTAATCGCCACCCTGTATAGGTACCAAGGGCAGATTAAATTGAAATTAAAAAGCTATAAACCGATAACGATATTAGGTCACAATAATATTGAGTTCTATACCAGTCCTAATTATCAATACCACAAGATAGAATTCTTGAGATAAGATTAGTTTTTAGCACACTTACTAAATTCATATAGATATCATTTGAAATACAATTTACAAATCCGACAAGCTGTGCCCGCGACTTTGTTCAAGTAAATCCCGAAACCACAGGATTCCAGGATAACAATGATAAATATTAAAAACAATATATTTACTACTTATATGTCGCTATATAAACACCCTTACCTTCCAGAGACAGACAGACATAACAGTGAACAGACATTAAAAGACAATCAATCAATTTGAAAAAGTTTGTTTGTGTTTTAGTATCGTGTAACTATAAGCACTTGAGAAAAGATATTTTTAAATCACACACTTGAACTCCATTTATATGTAATATTGTATATATAAAATTGAATGCATCCCGCAGGCTGAATCCCGAACCCCGGCGCAGAATAGACTTAAGACGGCCCTGGACACATACAACAGTAATTTTGTCAAAATTGATATCTTTAATTGCACAAATTTAAATGACTCATTCGTTGTATTCTATTGAACACAATTAGTGACAATAACTGATGTTATATTGTACTATTTTATAATTTTATCTTGTATACCTAAGTACTTTATAATTTATCTTATTTTTTTTATATTCATTATAGTTAGTTACATTTATACAACGTGTAATTTAAAGGGTATATACATACCGAGTGCAAGGCTTCTTTGGATGATAACAAACGATATGGCAAGTGCTTTGTAATCCTATGTCTACATGTGTGGAGCTTATTAGAAATTTCAATACACCAGAGAACGAATTTTTCAAATTAAGAAGAACGAAGAGGATTATCGTTTTACTAGCAAGTGACGTGGAAAGTTATGACTCTCATAGTGATGTGACACGTTTGTTATTATTGGTATTCAAGAAACATATGAAACCGATAATTTGGGGTCAATTCTGTGAGTCACTTATTTTGAGCTGAAACTTTACATAGAGACTCCATACCAGATGTTGTCTTCAGTCCTTTTGGATAGATATGGGGTTTCCGTTACACGCTGTACATTATAGATGCTAGGTGTTGAAGGATGATGACGGTTCCTTCCCCACTCCAGGTTCCGACTCTTTACCTCGCTCGCATTTACCTAGCTATTATCCTACCGATTAGTATCGATAACGCATATGACATTAACAAACATATTCAGCCTATATCTTTCCTACTACTGGAACCCAGACCTCGTATCTATGAGAGGAAATGGTCCGTAATCCCCCACTTGGGCCCAGTTATGGTTGGTGGATGTTTCATGTCTTCAGATTTTTGGTCCTAGGATATCCTGGTGCTAGTTTCCCTAAAGTTCTTTTTTTTCACTATTTTAAGAGCAGGGGTGATGATGAGAAATATACAAAGTAATGTGCCTGCCTAATCCATGATCTTCGTCTCGTAAATCGTACCTGTAACTACTCAGCCACAACTGTTCCTTTTCCCAAAAAAATAAAATAAAAAGATGATAAAGACATCTATTGATTTTGTTACTGACACAGAATAAAATGATTTCCGGTATTGTGAATACTAAAATTTTCGTAGTTCAGTGGATTTCGGTTATAACGACGATGAAGGGACCACTGTAATTTCGATGTTATATCCGGAAGTCGTTACAAGCAAAGGTAAAGAGATACAGACATGTTTATGGTTTATAATATCAAATTGTAACTGAATCATAAATTTAACTTCGAAACGTTACACCTATCTATACCAAACGCCACATAAACTTGGAATAAAAGTCATTGACCCTCCTACATTTTTGTTGACTAATTTATTTCAAAAACGGAAATAAAGACAAATCTGTCTTGAATCCACATCTATCGCGACCCTTTACATTTTATAGTAATGAAAAACAGTTAATTGCTTGTTTTTCTGGTATCTACGCAGAGATATTAGAAAAAGGTCAATGTACTTTATTTCCCGTTTATCTGGCACCTTGTATAGCTAATATCTATAAACAAAACGTAAAGGTCACCATAGTTGCTGACCATCTGTGTGGATGTAAACAAAAGATAAGAAAACTCTTTGTATCTTTGGCGGCCGACTCCGGTTGCAATATCTGCATGGGATTTCTAAGAATTTCTTACAAATTATTCTTTATAACAGTCGCTACACCCGAACTCGGCGTTATATCCATAGACGCTATAGCGATATATTTTGTATTAAGTATGCTGTAAGTTCAAGGGACTTAGATTTAACGTCGTTATAAAAAAATAGTCGCTACACTACTTCGTTCGCGTTAGAAGTTTTTCCCGTGTAAATCGCGATCCCGTAGGAATTTCGCAAAATCCCGTCTTAACGAGCATCTACGTACTAAAAGGAACCCCCATGCAAAATTTGAGAGTCGTACTAATTGTAGTTTAATCAGTGAGTGGTATTTCGCTTTTATATACAATATAGATGACAAACAACAAGCCGTACTAGGCCCATGTGGTGGATTACGGACCATTTCCTTTCATACATAAGAGGTAAGAGGTCTGTGTCTCAGTAATGCGAACGTTAAAGGGTGATTATGTTATGTTAGTATTTAGGTCTATGGTCCTTAGGAGCTCTACAAACAATGTAAATATGTAACATCAAACATGATTTCAAAGAGTGATATTTAAATAAGTTTATACTTTTTGACCGACCTATTTCAACTGCCCACAAATCGCTTAATTAAAACATGCTTTGATTTCATTCCATTGACAAATCATAACATTTTTGTGACTAATAAAGTTATTGACTCAGCAAAAGCTTCAAAATAAAACAAAAAAAAAACAAAATAAAAAAAATCAAGTTAGTTCATCAAAAGGTTTTATACTTCAGGACGTGAAAGATGGCGAGTAGCGTGGGGCCCCGAGCCTTGTATCTGTCAAAGAATTTTTAAGTGTCATCGAGCAGTGAATGGGTTCGCGTCAGGCACGGCCACTTACACACGGAGCGCTTCTCGACCGGCTACTTGCCTCGCCTAGAAAACAGCCGATGTTTGAAATCTGCTCATATTGCTGAATATCTCTTTGGGGTTTCAATTTTGAATTTCGAATTCAAGGAGTTTTTTTTGGAACGTGTGTTTTTAAATGCTGGTTGTAAACGGTAGAGGTCATCGACATTAACCTCTCGCGTGTGTGCGACATAAGAAAACAATGCTCCAAATGTCTTAAGTCGGAGAGTTACATTTAAGGGCTTGGTCAGGATTGGTCGATAAATATCTGTTGTTGTGTTGCAAGTAGCAATACGTTCTGCATACACCCATACTAAATGCATCTGTGGTTTTTGTTGTGACGCCGCAGACTTTTTCGTTGTGTTATCAAATAGTTTTTATTAATTTTTTGGAATAATTTGTGTTAAAATTGCCTACATATTTTTTTTTCGAATTATAGTGAAAATTATAAAAGTGAAAACATAACAAATCACTGCGAGATAAGGTCAGTTTGATTTGCTGATTGAATGATATAAATAGTTGGATAAACTCATAACGTTTAAATAAATAATGGCCATAAATTGCCGATTTATCATTTTTTCTGAAGTCCCAAAAATCATAAGGAAATTCAACATGCGACACTCGAGGGGTTAAAAGATGGTTACAAATACACTTACCATGAAGAATATAGAGAGTTGTGAAATACAATCTTAACTTAGTAAAGAAACAAACAAATTAAGATGAGGTAGTATATCAGTCTCTAAAGAAGCAGTACTGTAGTCTACAAACTAATTGCACACTAGTAATTATTGAAACAAATGTTAGCTTTAGATCAAATCTATTTCCAGCTGTCTCTAAGTCGATTTTAGTGTGACAGACTGCACATAATAATTCAAATGGTGCGAAAATAATGGACGACATGTATCGGTTTTAGACCGTGAAGCTTCTAGACAATAAACCATCTTGAAACATTGAACTGGTAGTCTGTAAGTGTTCACAAAACGATTTGCAAAACATGCTGGTGACTAAGTATAATTTGCAGTTGGTTTAGTTTACATAGCATTTTGTTAGCTTTGAGTTTCATAATAGTTTAAAAGAAAAAAAAAAAATATATAAATAGATTAATGAATGATGGTACCAAAAAAGGTTCCGAAAATAGCAGAAGATTATCTTTAGGGAAGTTCCAAAGGTCCATCGATTGGTTAATTTATACAGCCGTTATACAGATTAATCGCATGACTAGAATATATACGATTGTTTAACCATAATGTGCGATTAGTCTGAATTTATCTGTTTTATATGCAAAACACGCCTTACATGCAACGTAGGCATTAACTAAATTGTAGCAGGATTTTAGGCCGGATTGACAAAACCTGGATTATATAGATTACCAAGGCAAAAAATGAACCTGCCTATTTCGTACTAAACTATATTTATATGCAAGCATTATTTACATTCGCATACATTACCCCTCGATAGCTATAACCCCCAGGTTATAGCTATCGAAAAACACAAAATCCGGTAGGGAATTCCACTCCATAGCTGTACGCACAATGCGAATATTCCCAAAACGTTTTGTGCTTATGGGTGGGATGTCCACCATGTAATGATGGCGCATCGCTGTTCTTGAAGTACGATAATGGCTGAATTGGTTTCAGTAAAATTAAATTTTTAATAATATTAATAATAATATTTATTAATGAGCCAATCTCGTTAATCTATACTAATATTATAAAACTAGGTGGATTTGAATGAAAGGTACAGAAGTAGCGTAAAAAAGGTTATAGGCTATTTTTACCCGAATGTAAAAAGAAGGGTTTTGTTTTTAACTTGATAAAGTCCACGGGAGCATTGACCTCCGCGCGACTGCTAATCCATCATAATCTGAAACTAACATGTTCCAATAATAAAAAATCCAATTTTTAAAAATCAATTCGTGTAAATCGTCTAGGCAGGGTAAAGTAGGTCGCTTGACGTCAAGAACGACAATGCTTCGCGCGCACATCTGCCTTCTCAACCGGTAATCGTGGACTACTTGACTTCGTAGCAATGCTTTCAGAGAGCTATTATGACGAGAATTATTTTAATTATCATCTCATTTATGTGAGGATAGTATGGGAGGCCTGTCCGAAAGAGTTACTTTAACTGGAGTTTGCACCAAATTTAACAGCTTCAAAGGAAGATATTGAAATAATTACTAAACTCTGCTAGAAGCGCATATTCAGCCAGGAGAGAATGTATTTGTAATTGGAGCCTTCAATGCCCAAGTGGGACTACCTAAAGCAAACGAAAGTATAAAACATGCATACTCTTATTCCTTCCACTCACGTACATTTAACCTATCACAACAAACTGAGAGGACATAACTGTTCTTAATTTAATTTTATATAATTTCGATTTCGAATTAAAAAGTTAAGTTCTTAATTGTATGATGGCTTTTAGTTTACAACATTTGGTGAGGATTGGCGCTGAGAGCCGAAATACAGACACTGCCTGATGCTAGATTCTTTTGTTAGCACATACAATTGCCAAATAAAATAAAAAATTTGTAACCTAGTGCTTAGATTTTTGGACCCATTAAAATTATCATAATCTTAGGAAAATTCGGCAACGAAAAAAGAAAAATGAAAGAAGAAAAGCTTATAGAATTTGCTTTTAAAAACCAATCTGCAGTTATGAATACATATTTTTTTAATGAATATGAGAGGCTGTATTCATCATGGTGGTTGCATGGTGGAATGCTATATTCTGGATAGAGACGAACTACCTAAGTGGTATGATGCAACCAAAGTGAACGTTGTTATTTTTTGGTTAAAAATATTTATTTTAACTCATTTAGAAATTTATATACTTAAAATGATAATCATATTAAAATGGAAAATATGTTAACTTTAACATTTGGACTTAGTTACATAGATCTTATTTTCGAGTAAACAAACAGAGTTTGTGGCTACTCGAGAAAAATAGTAACACAAACTGAAAATTGCCTTCTTGGAGAAAAAAAGCGCAGTATATGTCACAGTACAGGCAATTACCCAACCTTACCATTTACTTTTTTACAGGGTAGTTACAGTAGTCAACAATGATTTCTAGAATATTGTATTACTTTTTCAATTATATTCATGACTAGCTTTTGCCCGCGACTCCGTCCGCGTGGAATAGTTACTTTGGGCTAACGTTAAATTTAACCCCGATTTTGAAGCATTCTTCATTGGCGCTCCGCTCCTATTGGCCTTAGCGTAATGATATATAGCCTTATAGCCTTTCTCTATAAATTGACTATTTAATTAAAAAATATTTTTTCAATTCGAACCAGTAGTTCCTGAGATTATCGCGTTCAAACAAACAAACAAACTCTTCAGCCTTATATAGTATAGATAGCTGTTCCCCGCGACTTCGTCCACGTTCCCGTCGTTTTTCGTAAAAAAAAGTAGCCTATGTCCTTCCTCACGGTTCAGTGATTTTGATGTAACAGACAGATTAACTTTCGTAATTTAGTAGGGAAATATAATATGTCAATCTATAATACTGTTGAAAAATATCGCAATACCAAACCGCACAATATTATTGTTAATATCTGTGCCCGCGACTCCGTCAGCGTGTAACTCCTTGTGTGTTATTAAGTTAATGTATTGGTAATATTGTTTAGATCACGTTTACATGAGGCTTAAGTACCTATAGAACGAAAATACTTCAGCGCAAAGCTTCCGGGTAAACTATGTTGAAAGTTGACCCGTCCGGCACGTGAACATAAAGATTTTAAGAACTGCTAACCCGGGAAAGAGTGACGTACAACAGTGACCATGCGAGAAACAACTGACACCGAGATCTACTCCAGCAACACGAAAAGTCTACCCTTGAGCCTTATTAATTGTCATTGCATAACACACCGATACTGGGAATCGCGTTCTTTTAAATTGGAATGGAAAATTATTTGGTATTATGAGAATTCTGGGAATAAAGACGGTTTCTCCTGCACCGCAACCTGTTAAAATTTGAGCCTCAATTATATTTTGTTGCAACTGGGTTACTTTTAGCCGAGTTCCATTGCAAAGTTGTGGTGGTTTTAAATTTCGGAGCAGAATAAAAATCAGAAAGCTTCGAACTGCTAAGCTATCGGGAGTTACACGTGTTATTGTGAGTCAACCATAAAAGATAGACATATGCTGTCGTGGGATATTTTTTATATAATTTTAAGGAGAACATTTCCGTCATAAATGATTTCTGTGTAGCTTTAACCATTAAGATTGCACACGCGTCGGAAGCTTAAAAAATGGAGTAACTTCTCCCGTTTTCCCAACATTTCCCTTCACTGCTCTGCTCCTATTGATTGTAGCGTGATGAAAAGTATACTATAACCAGCTCAGGAGTATGAAAAATAATTGTACCAAGTTTCGTTAAAATCCGTCAAGTAGTTTTTGTTTTTATAACGGTTATACAGACAGACAGACAGACAGACAAAAATTTTACTGATTGCATTTTTGGCATCAGTATCGATCCCTAATCACCCCTGATAGTTATTTTGTAAATATATTTCATGTACAGAATTGACCTCTCTACAGATTTATTATAAGTAATAGATGTATTTTTATCCATCGCAACCTGTATCGCAACGAACTCAAATAAAGATAATAGCATGATAAACATATTCAAAAATTTCTTTTAATAATAATTTAAGTCAAATTTTAATCTTGAAAAAATCTCTTTGGGAAATTAAATGTAACAAACTTAACTTACAAACTGTTTTTAAAAATCAAATAAGTTACAGATGCCCTTTGGATTGCAGTGTAATTTGAACCCTATTATGTATGAAAAAGAGTTAATTATTCCCATATTCGATAATTATCTCGAATTCTGATTTCAAATATCAATGCATCATTGATATCATTCAACTATGAAAGACATATGCAAATCTCCAGTGTAGATATCATGAGTTTTTTTTTCGAAAATGACTTAACTTACGAACCGCACTTGAATAAAAGAAGTCTACGAACTAACGTGTCACAAAGAAATGTTGACGTTCCCCTCTAGGGAGTCTCTGATTATCTTACATTACACTGTACAGATTTCGCACCTACTCTGTGCTCGGTTAAAGAGAAATACTTAATTAAATATTTTTGTTCTAATTCTAGGAAAAAAGACTACATTCTGTCTTTTCATGAAAATTCTTTACAGATTCTCGAAGTAGTTTTTTTAAACATGTACTATCAAAAGACTTATCTATAGAAAGCGATCTATGAGCAGAGTTGGGCTATATATGTACTAAACTAATGCAAATTGTTTATTTCACAAATAAAATTTAACAATTTTAATGTTCAGCAGTGTACTGCATTGTCTTAGTACATTAGATAAATTTACAGGATTACAATTAGGTGCTTACAGTCTACCATAATTCCAGTCTACACAATTTATATAAATCAAAGTTTACAAATTATAGGCCCCAATAAATCGTGAATACGTCACTAAATGTAAAGGTACGCTCACACTGAAACAATAATGACTCCGATACAGCAATCTCCGATGGCAATTAAGACTGTGCCGGTCGGTACACGGCTAAAACGAATGGCCCTCTTCAATCAACGAATCAATCTAGAATCGCGAATGGTCGCCACTTGCCAACGACAGCTCAACAAATTTATTGCCTCGAATGGGTGGTAATTTTCAAATTTCCAAGCCTGTTGATCGCCGCTCGGAAAGCGCAACACTCTACGTGACTACCAGTCGCAAATTACCGCTTACTTTGTGTACCGCGATCGCATATAGATTGGAATCAGTACCGATTGTGGATCTCTCGTAATTTGACTCACTGTTGTATCACAGCTTCTATTGTCTGTACAATTTATACGTTCGCAAATGAAGCGCATTGTATAAAAGTTTAGTTGGCGTAACATTTATTTGTAGTAGCACCGTTGATATTATCATTCAGGTAGTATTTTGAAATTATACCGATAGTCTTGCGTGCAATTAGTTGGTAATGAAGAAAAAATCTGAAACATTGTTGAGCTTTTTAAAATCTTACGTAAAATTTCCGAGTGGAAAATGGCGCTATTAACAATACTTGAGCAGGCAGAACGCCGCTGAGGCCGCGCTCATCGGTTCCGAGTCATTACGAGTTTTGCTCGTCTCTGCCGAAGCTTAAGCCCAGTTAAGATGCGGCCTGATTAAGTCGAGCAGACGTTGGTCCGTCTGCTTGCCAAAACCACTTGAACCAACACTCTGACGACGCCGAGTACTACACGTTATATTAAAGTTCGGCAATAGTCGCTAAGTGGATGCCTGATGTTTGCTTAGTATGCTTTTATCGTTGGTACCTCTCTTTCACGTTCCATGTAATTGCGTCTATACTGTCTCCGTTACGACCCTTTGTTGCTAAACCAGATAATATTCTTACCACAATTTTATTATGTTCGTATAAAAGATAAATCTGATAATCTGGATTTTGCTCGAGCTTTGCAATCTGATAGTATTAAAGAGCATAATTTAGCTACTTCTACTTAATAAGCAGTGATATCTAAATAAAAATGCTAAGCTATAAGTCCACTGTTTATTTTGCTACCGACAAGTATCCCTACACATACAAGTGTGTATTTAGTCAACATTCAGTACATTTGTGTCCGCTGCACGACAATAACAAACATTTGTTATATTAAGCTATCGTAGTAACGTAGGCGATACGGGAACCACGACTCCTGAAGCTTCCGCTTGTTCCTCCGAGATCTCTTTTAGCATTTTACCTGAAACAATGAAAAAAGGCGTTAGTTTACAGTTTTGGACTGCGGCCAAGCATTTCAGCTAGCTGTCTAAGTTGGTCTTGTCGCAAAATGAATGAAACAAGTGGACATTTAGACGCGCGTTGTGTTCCTGCTCGGTTATCAGGGCGAGCTGAGAGATGGGCTTAGGTGAGAACAGACAATATAAAACTCATTTATATCCCGTCATCGCACCGCGTGACACGTGAGGCGTGCCAAGGCGTTTTCCAATACCCTCATTTATCACACGTCCCTTGACATAATGAGACGCATCCCGACTCCGCGCACACCCAAAATACTTTAAGTTTATTTTTATTAAAATTCCCATTAATAATTCCTAATAGAATTTGGCAACGGATGAAATTAATTAAATATCACAACTATCGTGACAGTCACTATTTTTCATTGGTTGTAATAGCAATACAAATTGAATTAACGATAAATTGCAACATGCATTTATTCCGAAGCCGAATGGCAAAAAACGGAACCCTTATAGTTTCGTGATATCTGTCTATCTGTATGTCTGTCTTTCTGTCTGTATGTCTGTCTGTATGTCTGTATGTCTATCTGTCTGTCCGTCCGTCCGTCCGTCCCAGCCATTTTATTCCGAAACTATTAGGACTATACATGTGAAACTTGGTAGGTAGATGTATTCTGTGAACCGCTTTCCGATTTTAAGAATGAAATTTAAAAATATTTAAAAAAGGGGGGCTCCCCATACATGGAACTAAAACTGATTTTTTTTTCATGATATCCATGCGTGTGTGGTATCTATAGACAAGTCTTTAAAAATGAAATTGAGGTTTCTAAAACCACTTCTATAATAATGGAGTGAAAAATCTAAAAAAAATATATGCTGTTGATCTTAATGTAAACTTTCAAAATTGGTTGAAAATTGGTTTGAACGAAATCGGGTCAGTAGTTTTTGAGATACAGCATATTTTCTAAAACCGCAAATATAACTTTGTAATTCATACAAATACTATGAAAAATAAAGTTATTTGGCATAGTTACTACAGACCATTTTTTTTTTTTAAATTGACAATATTACTGCTTACCAACTTTAATTATGCCTATAGACAAAATCATTGCTCATCTTATTGTTTTAAAGAAATCTAACTTTTCATTTGAAATACAAAGACAACAGGCACCTAAAAAGCTGAAACACAATGTACGCAAACTGATTGCTATTCCCGATTTTATTGAACAATCATAAAAGCGATCGCAATTGCTATTGAAGTTCAACTCAATATCGTTGAATAATGAACTGTCACTCTTATAACAAGCTAATAAAGACAATAACGAAGTCATTCTATCTGATTCTTGTGTTTTTACGTCAATAAAGTTCAATGAAACGTTTTATTTTACACACTAGTGAATCATGTAGATTTACTTTCCACATCTTCCTCGGATTTTTATTACGAGTGAATATATCGAATTACAACTGGGCATTCCTTTTTGTGTACACACATTTGAAAGCTTCACGAACTTTTTGAAACGTTTTGGCAAGCAACATATTTCACAACATTTGTATAATAATTTTACCATTAACAACACATATTTTTAGAGTCGTTGATACCGATCAATTTTAGACTTTGGAAAATAACGGGAGCAGTGGGGAAGTCACATGATGGCCTCACAAACGTGCGGTGACGCAAGCGCACAGAAGCAGATTTAAATAAACCATAACAATTAGGTTCACGGTTTGAGTTTCAAAACTTCTAGCTCATTTGAAACACGCATTTTTCTTTTAATGTACCACGAAAATCTGCGTTATAACTATTTCATAGTGCAGCACTGGACGATCTGGTGAGCTCGTTGAAATTGTTGCCAAACTTCACTAAGCTTTTATACGGTGTTATCTTTTTGTGCATACGAGTAACGTAATGAACATTTAGAGAGAATAATGGCTGTGTTATATGTATAATAATGAAACGTTTAATGAGTGTTTATTGTGAGTGACGAGTCATTGATAGTAATTAATGATAGTAGGGCAGTGCATCATGGCGGCATGGTACGATTGTCCGTCACGCGGTGCAATGACGCGTGGGCGCGGCGGGCGCGGCCCCATCGAGCAAGCGCGTCACGCGCGTTACGTCGGCGTGACGCCACACGCCAGCTCTGGCAACTCCGCCGTAAATCATGGAATATTTCACGACAGTCGTCCAGCGACCTCTCGGCTCTCACAGACTGCACGAATAACGACGCCACATCTCAAAAGAATCAAATGAGCAAACATTCTTTCATTCCGGCTTAAATAAATGAGCTCACAATTTTCATACGCATCATTTTAAATACATATTGGTATAAAATGATAGTTTTTTGTCATATGAAACTTCCAAAACGGTGGGCAAATGAAAAATCAATCCAATTTTTAATAAACTCAATACAAACACAGGAACAAACAGCGATATTAAACAATAACGCTCTGAATTTGCTTTCAAAATAAACGTGGCAAAACAACAAAAGATAAAATATACGTGCAGCGCTGACAACAGGAATACAAGTTTTACAAATCGACAATTGATAAAATGTACCTACGACAGGACGTTTAAGGTGCAAGTGGATAAAATAGTAATACCGATCACAGTTTGGTCGTAAGCAGTGCAACTGGCCTCACCTTTTTGCGCAGTATTGCTCGATTAATGAAACAACGAAAATATTCATTGGCAATCAAACAGCCAGCCGGCACTTGCGCAAATATTGGTAGAAAGAATCTGCGTTAATACCCACTCGAATAAAAAGATAAAACCCCTTAAATTATTGAGTTTCGCACAACAGCGCTCCGTTGATCAAACAGACGAGCAACTTACGTACGCTGTTATTTGTTTTCTGTCACTAAATTGTTTACATGTTACTCGTGAACTAAAATGCTCCCTTAAGCTACTAATTTTGTTTAGTCTGGCGTTAGAAAATTGACTGTGAGTTTGTTAGAGAATGGATTGAACTGATCATCATTGAGGACATGCCAAAACATCTATCGTACACACGCACGTCAATGATAATAAAACCATCGGCTGAATGTATAGTTATTAAGAAGGGGATAATTTGTGTACAACGTGTTCACACTAAACCGCTTATCTGATTGCCATGAATGTTTAATAACACAAGTGTTAGCGCAGGTTTTATCAAAATATATTACAAAATGTTTTATGAAATTCTGCTGTGCAGAATCACTGTGAAATATCTATGTGATGTCTTGGCTGTACTGTAGCAATTTTGCGGTGCATAGTGTTTTAATTAAACCGACCGCGACGATCGCAATAATATTTGCACATTAATCGAAAATAAACATTTTGTAGAAGAGAAAGGGTATAACTTGTGCTAGATTCGTGCATTATTAAAATATTAAAAAATAACTCCGTCAATTTGGGTTGTTCGCGCCGGTTCCATTAAAGAGCACTTATTGAACGAGCGTCCTCTGACAGGTGGTGACGATTTTGATTTATTTAATTCGTTACATCATGGCGAGAATATTTAATTTGTCAAATACAAATGGTACGAATAAAATTGCCGAAGTATGGTTTTTGTTTCATAGTGTTCGTCTTTTCTAATCAGCTTTACGTTACGATGTTATACTGTGTTAATAGTAATTGTTATTTGATGTAAAGAAATATTGGATTTTTAGGTTCACATTATTTGAGCACTTTAATGTTTTACAAATATGTTCAGTGATAATTACGAATAAACCTAAACTTATCACTCGGTTTGGGTTACATGTTGCAGTATAACATACGCACTTTCTGCGTGTGCTTATTTCAATTAGTAGACGGAAGGAAGGAATAGACTGCATTTAAGCTCGATAACTTGCCAGTTTTATTTTTGTACCTGTGTTACTCATACAAATGACTTGAGTGATTCAACTAGTTTTTGATGGGAATATCCCAAAAAAATATTATAATGTAACGCCTGAATCCATTCTGTAATAAAATTATACATAGTACCTACATAAACAAAATACAAAAGCACTCGATTTCTTTTCATATCATAGTTTCCCGAACAAAAACTGTCATGGGACGTCGTAATAATAATTTTTACAACTTTGTATAACAACAATATTATATTCAGAGCTTCATACAACAACGTACATTCGTTATGAATATAATCTCTTCTGGCAGAGTAACAAAAAGAGATTGGGTTTTAATCCTACCGGAATATCTGCGAAATCCCCAACAAAAGCGGCTAATATTTCGCTGAAAATACATATTTGATGTGCCTACCAACATACTTATTACTGATTGATTTACGAAATGGGCTTTCGCTCTATTTTCTACCCCGATGTATCGCGTAGTATTTTTCTGTTCGCCATTCACGCACAGCTTACAAAGCGCGTGAAAAATTTAACAAATAGCAGTAATAAAACGTAAATCAGAATTTAGACTTGAAAACTAAGGCATCGGTAATTTATCACAGCTATATTTATATCATTAGACGCATCATCCCAGTAATTTTCCGAAATAACATGTCTGCTATTATCACGCGGAAATCGTAAAAGTAAAAAATGTAAAATATCGGTTTTTCAGAGACTCAGAGGTATTATCTCGTGTAAACAATAGAAAAATCATGTAGAAATCTTTTTTTTTATCTTGACATCATTAAGTATTATTTTCGGCGATAGATGAAGAGGCATCTGACTATACCATAATCCCCACTAAGTAGCTAACACGTGACTTTCTGTACATTCCGACATTCGAACACAAACACAAAACGGATGAGTGTAACCTTTCAAAATGACATTTCACTGGAATCCATTCGCTGTGCGTGACAGTACCTACGAATAATACATTCGTCAAATTAACGAAAAGGGGAGATAACTGGCAAATACACATGTACAATACGCTTTTTAAAAAACCGTTTCGTTTTATGATTGCCAAAGGAATCGGTAGCATCTAATTTAATATTAAAAAGCTATTTGTATTAAAGGAATGTTAGCGCTAACGGGAGGGACACGTGGGCAGTGACGTGACCACACGTGTCGCGCCGATAAAGCTTGCTAATTGAACGTAACATAACCCACCATAATCGCGTGTAATGTGTATGTTTTGTCATTTACGAATGGCTAATTAAAGTTCTTTGCATTTTAACACAGTTTTTATCGTAGTACAGTGGTTATGCGTGGGATTTATAATAACAGCCACATGACATGCTCCTCGACTTGCGGTTTATTTATAGTCCGCGCTCAAACTCGAATAAAAATAGGGACGTCGAACATTACAAATTGTATTATTTTATTTGATGTGCGTGACAGCCAAGGCGTCCTAGTTGAATTTATTATTTGATCGATAGTAGATACGTTCAATACGTACAACCTCGCCCTTCGCTCTGAGGAAATAAGCACAGGTTGATGCTTTAGTTATTTAAATCTGTGCAGGCACGAATTCGGACGATATTTACTTACATATTTTGGGTCAGAAAAAGGTGGTTTTAACCCTACTGCGGTAAAACGGAGACTACGGCGGAATATTATTTACTTTGTCGTATATATTTTCTTTTAGAAATTTAGGACAAGCCTGAATGTGAGTGAAGTACTCAAATATTTTACTATTGTTTTTGTTGTGTTAATATTTTTCAAGAAAATGCACACAGAGAATATTTATAGATAGATTTGATAAATAAACGCGGCGTTCCTTTGTCTTAGGTGCCATTATACTCGCAAAACTTCTATGCAAATAGCGTGAACGCAAAGAAATAACCGTGTCCCTACAAATATTTATCTGGTTGCAGGAATCTGACCTGGAGTCGAACGCAGGAGGCAGATGCTCCACTTTGTGATATTTAGAGTACTAAATACCTTTGCCGAGCATTTCATCTACGCATGCGGTTGTAGTTGGGTATTATCAACACTTGCAGTCCTATACATGTTTTACCAGGTAAGATTATACAAATATTTAAGTAAATATTCAGTCCCCCACTACATTTTTCGATCAGTATTTATGTTTTATAGTACCTATGTATTTTTCTAGTCAGTTTTGTCTGTTAAAAATCTTAATTAATTAATTATTTAACCGATAAACTTTTATTTAATATTTTGTAAATAGTTTAAAATGTTTTACTCTTCTATTTTTTTTCTCTATAGTGTTGTGCACAACACTATTTTGTCTGTAATATCAGCTAATTCATTTTTGTTAGTATTCAATTAGATAAATATTTTTTGTTTCAATGTCGATGGTTGTATTCCTGATTGTTAACAATTAATGTTTGTTAATTTGTAATATACAAAACACTTCCAATTTCTTAACTAATTACCTACTTTCTTTTCGGACAATACCCCACAGGGTTATTTTACCCTTAAAGATTTCATGAAATATCCGTTCAGCAGTTACTTGCAACATTTATACTAGGTACCACACTAATATCAACTACCAGTTAGCCTAAATGATAGTAGGTACTAAATGTCAGTGTTGACAAGATTTATTATCGTTTTAATTACCGTTGTTAACTAAGCGATGGCTTCCGATACTAGGGGACTTTAATACGCGTAAATTAAATACAAATAAACTGATTGTGATCGTGATATGAGTTATTAAAATTGTACGACTTTGAATCTCTCGCTTGGCCGGTTTTTTTTTCATGGTTCTTGACAACCATGAAAAAAAACCGGCCAAGTGCGAGTTGGACTTGCGTATAAAGGGTTCCTACCATTATATATAAAAAACGGCAAAATACAAACACCAGCCACCCTTAAATATATTTTACAATACAGCATATTTTACAATACAATACATCATCCGTGAAAATGTCAACTGTATAGCTATCACGGTTCATGAGATACAGCCTGGTGACAGACAGACACACAGCGTAGCTTTAGTAATAGAGTCGTTTTTACCCTTTGGGTACGGAACCCTAAAAAATTAAGTTCGTTATCTTAAAGTTTGTTTTCGTTTGCTCGTGTATCTTATCATCGTAAAGTGAGTTACCAGATTATTCTTATAATAGCATCAATATAATACACCGAAACCGAGTTATTAAAAACTTTTTTGAAAATAATAAAACCGACTTCCATATGAAAACACTATAATGCCAAAAATAATTTTAATTTCGGTAGTCGTAGTAGTAGGTAGGTAGTAGTAAAAAAGTTTTTATTTTCGCGCGTTTTAGTGGGTCAGTTTGTAATTAATCTAGTTACAAAAGCCAAAATGTCAACTACTTATCACCTTTTACAAAATATTGCTTTTCCCAATGCAGAGCCGTTAATTTTTGAGGAGTTTTGGTATTTCACCATCAGCTCCACTTCACCATATGCATTGTGACTAGCATAAAGTGCTTAACATATACATATATTCAAGTACTCGAATCGCAATCCACAAAATACTTATTATTGAGTAGTTTCGGTGGCTATCTGTGGTGTTCATCATCAGTACCACTTCCCCAAATGGTGCTTTTCGAGAGCAACTGCACAAGTTACTATAAGAAATACCCAAAACGCTATAGGTGTGCCTATAATATTTAAAGAGTTCCCTCGATTTCTCCAGGATTCCATCATCAGATCCTGACTTGGTGACAATGGGACCAATTTCGAAGTATACCCTTTCAAACAAAAAAAGAATTTTCCAAATCGGTGATGATGGAATCATGGAGAAATCGATCTGATGATTCATCAGATCTTAACGTGATGATAATGTGACCAACTAGAAAGTATACCCTTTCAAACTAAAAAAGAATTTTCCAAATCGGTTCAGCCGTCTTTGAGATATGAGGTATAACATACATAAAAAAAAGAAAAAAAAAGAGTTCAAGATGAACTGAGAACCTCCTCCTTTTTTTGAAGTCGGTTAAAAAAATAATTTTCCAAATCAGTTCGTAATTATGACGGAGTTATGCGCGAACAAAAAACGCCATGCAAAGTAAACAAAAAAATCGTCAATGTAAATATTTTTTTAGACTTTTATTGATTTTTCAGAAACGGCTTGTTCGATTTCGATAAAATTTTCATGGGACCATTTGGGACCCTTTCTAACTAAAAAATATTTTTTCAAATCGGTTGGCAAGCGACGGAGCTATGCCCGTACCAACACAAAAAAAAAAAAAAACAAACAACCGAATTGAGAACCTCTTCCTTTTTTAGAAGTCGATTAAAAAGCTAATAGGTATGTCCCTTACATTAGGTATAAAGCAGATTAGATTTACATTTCATAGAATGCCCAAAACAATATATATTTTTACATCAATAAAGCATTGATGAAACGTTTACCTATTAGAGTTGTGGATTCTGGTCATATTATGCTTTCACACGAAAAAAAAAACGGGTTGCACTCCGGGAGTGCCGGCAGAAGTGAAAACTTGAATATTAACGTTGTGCATTTATGATATTTTGGAATGGTTAGGGAATAATTTTGCACGAATTGCTTTAATTATCAGTATAAAAGTATTATCATTTATGTGGTAGAATACAATATTTATTTATTGCGCTATCGTACACAAACATGACAATTTATATTACATTAAAAAGTTTGCGCAGGCATACATTTTCGCCGCGCCGTAGAAAGAGAGGGGGATACTTCCTCTCCTACGCCGCGCCGGCTGTCTACTCTCCGTCCGTCTTACGAATTTTCGATCAGGTCACGTGTCCTGACGCGAGTTTAAAATATTTTACCCATTAAAAAAAATGCACAACGCCGCTAAAGAAGTTTTCACTTCAAAAAATGAAGTAGTGGGTCTAAAACTAATAATTATTAAACTTGACTAAAATATAATATATTGAACTGGCGAAGGTGTAAAAGACTTGGCTGTAAAATGATAAAAAAAAAGAAAATCCTTTAATTTATTTCATATTATAATGTTCAGCATTTCGTACATCTTTTACAGCAATTACAAGTAGCTTTAACTACCAGCAATCATCACTAAGCTAAATATAACAATTAGGCTCCTAAGCCAGAAAATATCACGCCCGGGTATCGTCATTGTGAGAACCATCTGGAGAACACGGTGGAGCATACGGTCCAGGTGTGCCCTGCATGGGTGGAGCAACGTCGTGTCCTCGTAGAGGCGATCGGCGGTGGCGACCTCTCGCGCCCTGCTCTGAACATGGTGCGGAGCGAGAGGGAATGGGATTCAGTCGCCTCCTTCTACGAAGCAGTCATGCTAGCGAAGGAGGAGGCCGAACGCGCGAGGGAGAGGCAACTCTCTTCCTCGCACCTCAGCCGCCGCGGGAGACGCCCCGGGCATCGGGCATCGCAAGCCGATTTCCGGCCACCGTAGGCACGGGCCTGCGGACGGCGAGCAGGGGTCGCTCACCGTCCGGTAAGAACCAGGCCTGGGTTGGCGGCGCGTCGTGTTCCACGCGCGCCTCAAAGAACTGTCAACACCAGGGACGAGACCTCATAGGGCCATTGCCTGCCGGGGTTTGCGGGAAAGTTCTATCGAGACCCCAGAGCGAAAGAAGTCATTCAATGATTCTCCCACCCAGAAAAAAAAAACAGAAAATATCGTCTTACCCAGCTACTGGGCTGGGGAGTTCTGATAAGCAGTCGCCCTATATAAAACTCTACTCAGCTGCTTCCGGTCATACCGGTCACGGGGACAAAGCAGCTTGGTTTTTTATAAATTCAAAATGTGGTGGTTAAGTTAATTATTGCGGACAAATGTATATATTTACAACTAGATAACTTTAATTATGAACGGCAGCGGACCCCAATATCGATTGAAAAAGGCTAAACAGATTATGATGATGATTTTTAACGTGTAAATTGTGTAACGTTGGTGTGACATTATTTATTTTCTTAACTTTTTGGTCTTTTTTCGTGTCGCCATTAAACAAATATTGTTGATACGTACAAGTGATAAAAACAACATTTGTTAAGGTATTCATTGTGATAAGTGACTGATAAGTGATAACAAACATAATTAAATATTTAGTTGTTATTATTTGTACCTAAAGAATTCTATTATACGAATTGCGGCTTTCTCTGACATCTTATTGACAGAAAATAAATACACAGGTTTAGTTGAAAACCAGAGCAACTTTTCTAGTCAGTAAGTATGACACACCCTCCCGCTTTGCCCAAATCGGGAGGCAGTCATTGGTTGATTTTCCATTTAAAAAAAGAACCGCTTGACTCCGCCGCCGCGAGGCACAATCGACAATTCGTCAAATTGTTGAGCTCCTTAAATTCTAAGTTGGGCTACACGATAACAAATGCTGGCACTGTCTGGACAGGTCCGCTCAAATCTGTGCGCTTCTTTGCTCAAAAGTGTTCTTTTGAGCAAAGAAGCGCACAGACATAAACTTACTTGGATCTGATATGATTGAACTGCTACGAATTGTATGGACTTTAAAAGAGACGTAATCCTCTAAGTTTGTTTCGGATTTCTTTTCAGGGTAGTCAGTTAAGAAGCACCGACCCTAGATGAGGTCGGTGCTTTAACTGAAAACGGCAAGAAATGACGTATCAAAGTGTTATTTATAAATAAATTGCTAAATACATATAATATGATCTCATCAACATTTCATTTCACACAATGTTTTGCTTACATTTAAACATTAAGTCTTTTGAAGTGAAAACATCTTTAGCATCGTTGTGATTTGAAAGTTTATGAAACGAAAAAGCGACAGTAAAAAGAGACAGGCACATAAATTTTTTGAAGGTTTCACTTCTACCACGTGTGAATTGCACACATGTTTTTTTTTTGTTCCTACTATGCATGTGACTGAGTGTCAAATTAACATGATTTCTCTCTTTATTTTTCACTGCAGTACGTTTAAAAATCAAGTATGTTAATGTAACCGAGTTACTGGGATCTGAGGCGAAATAGGCAAACGCTCTATGTAAAATAAATGTGGTTGGCCTTGAAGCCGGCCCCAAAATTGTTGGGAAAAGGTTAGGCAGTAAGATTTAAACCATCTGTAAATAATTTTATGTAATTTGAACTAAAATATACAGGCCATACCGCAACTCTGGTTGCTGCGAGGGTCTGCGTTCAGATAAAGATAAGAAAACTATTGCTGGGGTTGCAAGAATGTTCTAACGAAATACTGCAGCCCCAAAACATAATGTGTCATTGTGTCTGGTTATCTGTCTGTCTTTGCCAATATACTAAGAACCCACAGGACCGATTCATAAACGCACACTTGTGTACAGTACTTCTTCGACCTAAACATGAAACGGAAATATTTATACGTGTAATTTAAAGGGTATATACATACCAAGTGCATGGCTCTTTGGATGATAACAAACGATATGGCAAGGGTTTAGTAATCCTAAGTCTCCTTGTGTAGAACTTATTACAAATTCCAATACACTGATACCAGAGACCGAATTTTTCAAATTAAGAAGAACGAAAAGAATTTTCGTGTTATTGGCAAATGACGTGGAAAGTTATTGACCCTCGTAGTAGCTGTGACACGTTTGTTATGATTGGTATTCAAGAAATATATGAAATCAATAATTTGGTATCAATTCTTTGAGTCAGTTATTTTGTGCTGAAACTGTGCATAGAGACTACATACCAGACGTTGTCTTCAGCCCTTTTGGATAGATATGGGGTTTCCGTTACACGTTGTATAAGTAAATGTTTCATATAGATAAAAAAATATCTTATACTGTACCGTTTAACAAATGAAATGAAGGGCTTAATGTGTTAGATTTAATTTTTTATTTTTTTAAATGTGTCTCGCATTTAGCCTTTTCAAATGCAGTATTGCAAAATATCATACTATGTATGATCATTAGATGCAATAAAATTAAATAAGAAGAGCCTTCTATTTTAGATTTTTAGTTAGAAGTCTCCACAAATCAAAAGAAATCAAATCAAAAACATTTTATTTTACATGTGCCTATAATGACGCTCAAGAAGTAATCATGAGGACTTAACCCTATCATATCTATTAATCTTCAAACCCGTTTTAGAGAAGCATCGTGGTATTCAGTTAATACCTCAGTAGTATTCAGTAACAGCTAAGGATTATATCACAAGGCTGGTAACTTAGACTGCCATATCCAGCTATTCACTTATGTTCTAATAACATACTGAGACCAATCCGAATATCTGACTAGGTAATCTTGGTATTAGGTATTTAAACTGCAGAGTGCTTGCTTAAAAAAGGAGGAGATTATCAATTCAGATGTTTGTATTTTTTTCTGTTTGTTCTCGCATAACTCCGTCGTTTGACAACCGATTTGAAAAATTATTTTTTGTTGGAAAAAGTATGCTTCCCAAATGGTTACAGAGTTACCAAGTCGGGATCTGATGATCGAATAATGGAGAAATCGAGGGAACTCTTCAAATATTAGCGTTTTGGGTATTTCTTATAGTACCTTGTGCAGTTTATCTTGAAAAACACCATTTGGGGAAGTGGAACTGATGATGAAGACCACAGATGGCTACCAAAACCGACTTCCATATCAAAACACTACAAAGTCAAAAATAACTTTAATTTCGGAAGGTGGTGTCAAAAAAAAAGAAAATACAAAACCAATAACACCGACTACCGAAATTAAAGTTATTTTTGGCTTTGTAGTGTTTTGATATGGAAGTCGGTTTTATTTTTTGCTAAAATGTTTTTTGACCTAGTAAATTTATGAAATCTACACAAGTGTAATAATTTGGTTTTGTCTTCTAACAAAAAACGTAATCATTTAACATAAACTTTTCACGAAAAACTGCTACGCCGCGATATTAGCTGCGCAGTCGACGAGTCAACATCTCCTGATGATGCTCCGTGGAGGGGCGAAACAGGAGTCGAGTGTGGTTTGCTTGCATGTGGTATGTTTTTTATTGCATGCCTTCTGCATGGGCATATATTTTCGGACGGCAGGGCGGTGCTGCATACTGCATGCAAGATTGATCATCTACTTCTTGGCGGAATTAACACTAGATATGGTTGTAAAGAATTAGTTTGGTATGGATCCATTATTAAAATGAAAGAAATTTCAAACCATTTTAAAAGCAAAATTTGTAAACAAGCCTTGCAAATTAGATTCAGGATAAGGTTGCTTGGAAACATGCTGGTTCAGCTTCATAGGAGAAGCTGGGGTGTAAACGAAATAAAATTCGTTTATTAATATGGGTTATTTCTGGAGTACAATGCCGTTTATTAAAGTTTTTATTTCTTTCTTTAATTTGTACGTTCTATTGAAATCCAAAGATTAACAACCTACCTAAGATATTGTCCGTATAGCACTCTGAATAAACGAGTTTTGAGTTTGCAAATATAAAAGTTTGCATTTTCGTTTGTAACATTTGTTTTAGTCATATTTTTCATCTGAATCTAGGCGAGCCCAAACAAGTCGTATCGAAATACTTTGAAACGTGCGACGAAATACCGTTCTATATTTTTAGGCAAAAATTTGCAAGTATATAAATTTGCAAATAGTCCCCCGGCAACTGCAAATATTTCACTCAGTCGAATGCACTCACGAATACACAAAAATAATACAAAAATAATCATAATGTTGTAACAAAATTCACAACCATGAAAGATATTTACCCTAATTGCGTCGGTAATTCGTAAAATGGTACAGACGCCAGCACATCAAGCTACAACAATCTGTCAAATTTCTTTAATAGATTTTCAACTTTATTGTTAAAAAAATTAGGTTCAAGGTTGATTGGGAAAATTTTACAGTTTCGAGTAGCTTCATGTGCTGGCGTCTATACATACTTTCACACTCCAAGGGAACTCACACACATCCATTGCTTCATAATCATGTTTTAAAAGTTATCTGGTCGACAAACTCGCTATGGTTGTAGAGGCGTGCGTCACGGCTAAGGTGTCGGACTTGTGACCGAGAGGTCGCAGGTTCGAGCCCCACTCATCACACAATTGCCGTGAACCCACTCCAGACAAACATATTTAGCTTAGTTGGAGTGGTTAACAAGATTGCTAGTAATGTGAATACTAACCACATTGCTAATTGTCTTTCTAAAAATAATTTTTGTATGATATAAACTTCAAAATGACAAAAGCTACATAATCCTCTCAAAGGTAAAAATTAATAGTTTAAAAAACACTAGTGCAAACACGACTATGATACTATACTTATTCCATCATGGAATGCCAGTGCCTATCTTCCGGCTTCATCATCAGACCTTGAAACCTAATCGTGGTCAAAGTTCATTACAAGACTTTTCTAAGAAATCCAAAACAGCTATGATACGATTTTCCATCATGAAGTTCCAGTTCGTATCTTCCGGCGCCATCATCAGATCAGTTCGACAGTACCATATTATTATATTGTCATCAGAACTACATACAGCTGCCAATTTTCATTACGCTACGGCCCTTGGAAGATGGTTAAATTAGACTTAGATTCCATTACATAGTAAAAACATTTTTAGAACGGGATAACTACTTCTAAAGAATACTCCCTATATACAAAATTGCAACCAAATTTGTCTGTTTATAATATTAGTATAGACTTAAGTACTTACAATTTTTTTTTTAATTATATTACCAAGAGCATATTGTTTGTGGTGTTTGCCTGTAATTGGTTGTGCAGTTAGATTTAAGACACTAATACATATATTTTCCTATCTGTGTTATATCTGTAACAACTGTTGGTGAACCTTAATTAAATAAATAAATAGTTAGTTACATACAGGTCGACCTAATAAAAGCGTGTTAAAAAGGCAGTTTTTTCTACCAAATTGCCGTAACTTAATGCGCTCATATGTAGCAAGATATCCAGCCCTAATGTTTGTCCACTACTAAGTTTTAATGCAGCAGCAACCCTTATGGTAGCTAAATAATAACAGCCGCATGGGTCAAAGGTTAAGCAACGCTTGCCGGGGTCGGTCCGTAGATAGTAGGGTGCCCATCGTAACATATCGAGATTCCCCCATTGTGGAAGTCAGCTTCCAGTATCTAGTATCTGGGTAATACGATCTAGTAGAGTGACTGCCACGCAGTCACTCCATGCAAAACACCAGTATTCAGCTGCATACGGTTAGACCAACACATTTGGAAAAAAGCAAGATGATGTTGAGATACCAGCGGAAACGTATACCCTTGCCTTCATCGGAGGTCATATTCACTGGTTTGCCTCGGATAAACCCTCCGTGGCACTACTGACTAATCTTCTTACCCAGCCGGTTTACCATTTGTGCCGAACAATTACTACCGGGGCAAAATGCACAGACTGTTTGCTGTGCCTCAGGGTTGCACCGTTTCGCATGCTAAGTACCCAATACCTCACACTCTAGCGATCTCTTGTATTCTAATGATGGGATGAAGATCTATTGACATGGCAGATGTCAATTTCATTTGTTTTCAAGTACGTATATTTACTTCTTAACTGTAATTAAAAATGTACTGTGAGACGGATTATTGGTAGAGATAGATCGCTTTTTAAGTATTTTTTTTTTATGTTCGGTTTCCAACCGCAGCTAAAATAAAAATCACAAAATGTTAAACTCAAACATAGTTGTCCTTTAGCTTTAGCGATCTCCACGGCAATTTGGCACGAATGCATATTTTCACCAATTTTGAAACAAAATATTTCATACATATACGAGTAGGTATACAGAACACAACTTAAAAACTGCCAAATCTGTAGATATTTTGTAGATTAAATAATTAGGTCAGAGAAATTATTTGATAATATATTCATCACGTGTATTTGCATGATAAGCATTTAGTATCCAAATTTAAATTAACTGGACATCGCAGTCAAAAGAGGTAAAAAATTAAGTTCCCTGACTTTCCATTCTTCCAAAAAAAACTGCCTTTTTACTTCAGATCGTACAATTTATTCTTTATCTTTATGTTTTGAACATTAAAAGGGAAGTGTGATTGCTATCAACTGAAGGACACAATTTTCTTTTCAATTTATAAAGTTTAACGCCACAGGCATTTTGGATTGTAGTATTTCTTAACATTTCCTGACGAAAAATGTACTCTTTTATGATGAACTACCAAAACCCATTCAGAAATTCCCCCTGAATTTCTTTAAAATAAAGCTAAATATTTGATATTTTACATGAGTATTATGCTGCCCTACACTAACTAAAAGGCCGCTATCCCCAAAAAGTACTTTTCAAGTAATCGTAAAAATAAGTGGGAAATATTTTTTCTACTAAACTACGCTACCTATGACAATGGTTTATTTGAAAATATTTATTATATTGTAGAATTGTATTATATTTTAATATCGAATATATAGTGTTGTAGTTTAGTTGCTTTTTAACTAAGGAAGTAACAAAAATGTGATTTAACTGCTTAGCAAAATTGCTGTATCTCAAGAAGTATTTATTAATCGTAGCAAAATAATTCTTAGACCAAAAGACAGAGAATTGAAAGTAGTTTAAGGATACATTGAAAAGTGAAATATACCCTTCTGTGGCTTAAGGGCCTTTTAGTTAGTGCAGGGCAGTATGCTTATACTGACTATACAACGTGTAACGGAAACCCCATATTTATCCAAAAGGGCTGAAGACAACATCTGGTATGGAGTCTCTATGCAAAGTTTCAGCTCAAAATAAGGGACTCAAAGAATTGATACCAAATTATCCGTTTCAAATGTTTCTTAAATGCCAATCATAACAAACGTGTCACAGCACTACGAGGGTCAATTACTTTCTACGTCACTTGCCAATAATACGATGATTCTCTTCGTTCTTCTTAATTTGAACAGTTCGGTCTCTGGTATCATTGCATTGAAATTTCTAATAAGTTACACATATGTAGACATAGGATTACAAAACCCTTGCCATATCGTTTGTTATCACTACCCTTTAAATTACACGTTGCATAATATAATACCTACTAATGCACATTATGAAGTAAGAATAAGAATATCTTCAGAACTCTGGTTTGTTCTGTTTAAATTTCCCGCGAGCACTCATTTATATATAGACTGATGGCTACTTTATTACCTAAGTTTCTACGTTGAGAAGTTCACAGAAAAGCACAGGTAGGTCTAGATTTATTCATGATGTTAGTTCTATGCAACTATACTTTTCCGTTATAATTATTCATTGGCATCGCAAACCATCCAAATAATGTATTCTTCGGCCAAGTACAAGTTTCAGCAAAAGCGAGCCTTCAACAAAAATATACCTATGTTTGAGTTTGCGGTCCTTTTTAATATCCGGTGTATCTTTTATGATAAAGGTGCGGGTTCATTGTGCGGTATTGAGTGCAGACAACAATGCGCTGGTGTACGCACGCCTTATGTGCAGGAAAGTGGCCCTCTTTCAAATTGGAAAGATTGACAGTTGAAGATAGGTCGGATGAGTTAAAAATTGCGGACGTTGGTGGTTTGTAATGGAATAATATACTATGCTGATATTATGTTGTGTGGAATTCGTAAAGAAAAGTTGATCGATTGATACAGTCTCAGTGCGACATAGTGATGAAAGGCCCAAAAAGGTGGAATGATGAACTGGTGAAGGCCGATATGGTGACATTTGGACTATGGAAGCCTATATCTAAAAGTGGGCGTTTCTGTGTATATCCACCACACGGGACGCTAGGATAGATAGGGTTTTAGTGCACTGTTGATAACTGGAATATCGTAAATTGACATTGTAGGTACTTCGTGTTAAGACTTCATAATAATGAATAATAAAAAAATAATGTTGTTGATTGGTAGATTACGTGAAAAGAATTTAAAAACGTAACGTATGACAGGAGAACAGTATCGATGGAAAGTGTTGAAAGTATTTTAAACAACGCGCTTAATCTTTCGAAATACATCAGTAGATCCTATACATCTAGAAGCATTGAGACATAAAACTGTTGTTGGTAAACTATCAATTACATCCCAACAATTTTCATTAATAAAACATTTCTATAAACCTTCAAAGCAATTTCCTATAAAGAAATTGTCTGTTACAATTAATATTTTATACAATCTGGGGTCAAAACTTTTGAAGGCCGATTTGAATACTCAAACTATAACATTACTATAGTTTATATATCTGTACAATATTTTAAACGCTGTAAAACATATTTATTAACTCTTATAACGACACAACTTAAACTTTGCTAGAAAACTGAACAACAACGATAAAACTAAATAGTCATACGTTCTTAAATTATACTGAGAAGTCGTGAGACTGAATTCATTGAACAATTTTATTGAACTGTCCACACAAACAAAACTTATAAATCTAAATTACCTTCTTATTAAGGAGTTTGACCTTAATCTTTTGCCTATCTATATTGTATATCTTTTCATAATGGGCGACAGCGAAATACAAATTTTCAGACTCTTCAAAACACCGATTATAATTCAGAAGAAAATGGAAAGCTGTTTTGTTTGATTAAATCAATCAAAAGTGTACAAGTTGTAGCGAAGTTCGGGGCCATAATAGCCAGGGCTGACCCGACTGCATCATTACTGGAAAGGATAAGTCTCTTAATTAATGCAGGTGCGCCCCAAGCGGTGTCAGCCCTATCCCGTGACCCGTCGGCCACACTCAAGTATCATTTTTATACTAATAGACTGGGTACAATCTCTTTTAAAATAATTAAAGTGTAACATTACGCAAGCCCCGCAACAGTTTGCACTGGTTGCGTGTGCTAATGTAAGCCGTAATGTTTACCCTGTTTATTTACATTTACTGAACGTAGAAAATTAACTACGGATATTTTTGTTGATTTTAGTACGAGTGAATCACGACGGTGATTTATTTCACAACGTTTCGTGTGTCACACGGCTCCTCAAATAGTTGGATCAATAGATCTATCTGCCAACATTCACGTCAATCTTTGATAGCAACAGCGAGTAGTTAGTTTATCATTTGGCTCTGTTGATCTACGACGCACTCGTCAATTTGACAATGCAGCCCCTTCTGACGTGACCCAAATCGCACCGCATGCCTACGGCCACTATTCAGATTTATAGATCCTGTACTTACATACTACATATACAAAATTTCATGAAACTCAAATTACAACAGGGTTAAGCGATAAAATATGACGTGAATGTTGCGCACACGTTTTGTTCTAAGCAGGTTTTCCGAACTCCAACTCGTAAAATTTTCCAAACAGGATCTTAATTTTAACTGTTAGGTGATTTATGAATAATTAAAAGTGATGAAACAGCCTAAGTTTCAACTGTTGGCGTTTCTATGCACTGACTCATACGTTCTTTACGTCGTAAAATTAACGTAACTGTATTTCATGGCAGCACTTTATTATCGGATTATAACAACGACAAAAGTTTTCCTAAATAAGTTGTGAGTTGAAATGGTTTCGGTCGTATTTTCTCAAAAGCATATGTCTCTAAAATATCCGTCTGAAAATGTATATTTTTCGTAGATATATTAGGTATATTTCTTGGTGACCTATAAGGTAACTTGGAGAATCCTTGCTCCTTGACATTTGATTTACACGCTCTCTAAAGGAAAACAGAAACAAAATATGTACGAATATGTACAAAGAATATGTACCTTTATAATATGTATTCTGCATGAATAGGCACGCGTGTGGGATAAGCTATAAAGTTCGTTGGAGTCGGGAAAAATTCCCGAAACTAGTACCGTGTGGAGGTAAAATTCATAACGCGTTTAGCAGTTTGGCTCACCTGTCTCGTTAAACTTCGGAATTTTTAAATTAAATTCTGAATACCGCCGACTCAAAAAAGTTGCAAATTCTTAAAATTCGGTATCGTAATTAATCTTTCGGTTTAATAAACAGATCTAGAGGCGAACAAAGAAACCGGAGTGGTTTATTCCTTATTAATGGTGGGGATGACGCTAAATCTTGTAATTAATGCAGGTGCTCGTCTGAACAAACTTACCGAGAG
The DNA here is from genome assembly GCA_943138885.2 of Tholera decimalis. NCBI lineage: Eukaryota > Metazoa > Arthropoda > Insecta > Lepidoptera > Noctuidae > Tholera > Tholera decimalis. The sequence continues at coordinate 31,856,856 of OW964556.2, read as the reverse complement.
GATCTTCGGCAATTATCGGAAACTCGCTCTCTGCTACACGTTACGCAGGAAATTATTACGCTATATTAATTCTGCTAAAAGCTTTTTGGGGGGTTTTAAACGTCGTTCAAGAATGTAATTGTTCAATTGAAGAGCGGCTTATAACTTTATGGTGTAAGTGGCACTCAGGATTGTTTACGGCCTTTCACTGCCGTTCTGGAGGTCAGCGAACTATTAATTGATAAGTATGTACCTACTCCATTTAATGACTTATTACGAATGGCGGTGATAAAATAAGGCATTCTGATCGAGATTATGGATGAAAATAAAAACTCGTTTTCCTGAAATGATATGTATCCTTCATTGAATGTGAGTGGGAGAACGTATATGTGCGTAATGAGACAACAAACCTGTTGTATCTTAATAAGCGAGTATGTATATTGAGTAACAAAACAGGTTTAAACATCATCTCCATTACACAAATGAGATTCAAGCGACACCAGACGTCAATTTCCAACTGGATAGTACTGAATTATGGCAATCATTACAATACGTATTAAAGTGACGCCACGAAACAGCTGCGCGGCCAGTCCCCTTCATAAAGCGCGCTCAACGCACGAAGTGCCTGTAAGCACAGAACGTACATGTCGTCTATCATCTATGCTTTTTGACTGTTACATCCGTCTGATGGTAACGTCAGCAAGGTACGACACTAAACGCACTTCTGGAGTATGTTATTGATTTTCAACGCCCGATGGGCGGGGCCAATTCTGTGCGAAAGAGATCACGCGATCGCCTCCTCATTAAATCAGAAGAGGAGCATCAATTTCACTCTGCACAGTTTCTAATTAAGGACGTACCCATTAAGCAACTATTTAAAATAGGTAGAGTAAAGTGGAAAAACATTTTCGCGAAAATTATTGATGTCGAAATAGAACGGCGTGAGTTCAGATATATCACGTTAATCCCCTTGTATGTACCTTAATCTATTTGTTGAGTGGAATCACAGTAAACTTTGTGATATATTACGCAGTTAGTTAAGATATTTTCGGTAAGTTTGTAAAACAAACTTGTATGTCAGAAATAATGTTTACATCGGACTGACGCTGTGAAAATTAACCAATCATTGGAACGGGGCTTTTTTCCGATAAAAAAGAAAAAGCAAGGTTATTGTCCCTGGTTTTCTACGAATCAACTTCGTTAGTAATATAAGAGATACGTCAACGGCTCGATGGCATCCAAAAGAGTCAATGGTCAGGGCATCCATGTGGAAATCCCGGAAAATCTTTATTTTTTTATTGGATGGCTATCGTGCTCTATTAGGTACGTACTACTACTTACTTTATGGTTTTTCTCACCACAATATAAAATCAGTTCAGAGAAATTCCTGAAAATTCGTCCCTAATAAAATAGATAGAACGAAACAAAAAACAGTAAAAAACAATACAACAACATTACACAAACCAAGTTTAAAAAATCGGAAATCGAATCGAATTCAGTCGATACGTGCCGAACGCGTTATAAACACGGCCACAGATAACAAAAATAAAAATGGCGCACTCAACTCTTAGAACGAGAAAGGCGAAAATTGTCTCGTCCTATTGACATTTCCCTGAGTTCATGGGGTCAGGGTTGGGACGTACCGGAATCGTGACGCGGCTCATTCGTGTCCTGAATAACAATACTACACGTTTAGAATCCCGACTCGGAATCTGCATAACAATATGTACACACACTTCGATACGATTTCGTAAACCGGAGTGAGATTCAATGCTACTTTTTTTCAACGTAATTTATGTGTTGATCCTCCTAATTCAAATAGTTCAGACAGTGATAGAGTATGATAGCTGTCGTGTCTGGTTTTATTCCTGATCTTTGACTGAATCTGATTTACATGTGTATACCTATAAACAGTATTCATTGCGATGTCGTCTAAATAGAATTTATACCTACAGATAATTTTGTATCAAATAAAAAATTAGGATCACATGATAGCGTCTCATTTATTTAAAATTGAAATAGAATCTCTTTAAAGCATTTGTATTAAAACCGAGTCAATAACCTCATATATACATCTGTGCTACAAGAAATTTCTAGTGCTCAACCATTTTATTTTTAAGGTTATCTATAATAATAATATGACAGAGTTAACGACTGGTATCAAAGTCTTTTTTACTGTAATTAATTGCACGACAGTTAACAAAATTCATTACATAAAAATATTCCAAGCTTCCCGGACTTTACTACAATTTACTCTACGCACGCGTCAAATAAAAGAAACAAAATAATTTTCGTTTGTGAAATTTAAAACGACAACAAAGGCGGAATGCTTTGAACATCTGTCATATTAATAGCATGGCAACATTGTATGGAATTAGATGACGTTTGGAGCATATTCAGTCACAACAGGCTACTGCAACTTCAAGGGGAAAAAATAGTATGGAGTCATATGGAGATTGAGGGGTAAATAATAATGGTAGATATTGCTGTCTCACCTGTTCAGTGCGCTTTCTCTTTCTTTCATGACAGTCAGCCACTTTTTAATCTATGGTCAGCCAAGTGTATTACATTCTCTTTGGTCAGCCATATATGTATATGTCTTACTTGTCGTGTGTCTTCTTATATTTTAAGTTTGTGCTTATTATTTTCTGGCAGTAATTACATTGATTTACGGTTAATTTTTTATCTTAATTTGTAAAAAGTGGTCGGTTCTTGTTCAGTAAACATAATTGTAACATAATTTCACATAATAGCCGATTTATAACTTGTGAAGTAAGTATCGAACTTGTGAAGTCGTGAAGGTAAATAAAAAATTGGCCAAGTGCGAGTCAGACTCGCCCATGAAGGGTTCCGTAGTAACTTTAATAATATAATATAATATGTATATTTATTTGACGAATAAAAAAAATCTTAAAAATTTCTTAAATCTAGCTTATTTACATTTTTACAACTACGCTAAATAATTTTGTTTTTCATAGTGTTTGTATGAATTACAAAGTTATATTTGCGGTTTTAGAAAATATGCTGTATCTCAAAAACTGCTGACCTGATTTCGTTCAAACCAATTTTGGGTGAATGTTTACATTAAGATCTTCAAACATATATTTTTTTTAGATTTTTCACTCCATTATTATAGAAGTTAGAGGGGGGAGACACACACTTTACCACTTTGGAAGCTTATATCTTTTAAACGATTGACTTTATGAAAAAGTAGTTTTAGAAACCCTTATATCATTTTTAAAGACCTGTCTATAAATACTACACACGTATAGGTCTCATGGAAAAAAATATTTTCAGTTATAGTTTCATGTATGGGGACCCCCCCTTTATTTTAAATATTTTTTAATTTTTGTCTTAGAATCGGAAAGTGGTTTACAGAATACATCTACCTACTAAGTTTCACATATATAGTCTTAATAGTTTCGGAATAAAATGGCTGTGACATACGGACGGACGGACAGACAGACAGACAGACGGACAGACATATCGAAACTATAAGGGTTCCGTTTTTTGCCATTCGGCTACGGAACCCTAAAAAGGAAGTTTATGGCAAAATTTCCATTAGATGAGGCTCGGTCAGTATTAAATTAGATATTTGATTATATATTTTAATTAAAACATGGTACTAAAAGGCTTAATCGATCTTTTAATTTTCATTTTTATTTTGTGATAGTGATGTGCTGTAACGCAAATGCCTCTTATCAATTATCGATAAATGGTGTGTCTGTCTTTAATTGTTTATAAACAACTTTGATAAAAGCGAGAGACATTAAATGAAACCGTATTTAGTTTATGTATAATTTTCAGGCTACACACCAAAAATCAGATCACTAGTTTAGTCACAGGACATTTTTCAAGTTTTTTCTTAGTTAAAACACAAAGTATCTTCCCAGCACCTGACTAAGTAGGGTGCGTCTCATATCATATAAAGTTATTTGGCATATTATCATTTCAATAACGTTGCAGTCAAGATTATCAAATACAAGAATAAAGAAACCATGTCTTATTTATTCTTGTATTCGATAATCTTGACTGCAACGTTATTGAAATGAAAATATACCAAATAACTTTTTACTTCTACTACTACTTCATTGTTCATTCTAGTTCTACTTCACTGACGTTCTAACGACGGAGCTCCATCGAATAAAATATGAAATGTTTATGACCGCTATGGGTTTGCAATTGGGAGTCGTGAAATAGTTATAATTATTATACCTAGTCTTCTCAATAATATGATAATAAATTAAAGAAGTTAGTTGGCTTTAGACAACCTTTCTCAATTAGTGGCTTTCGTGCACAGAGCCTGTTTAAAATAATTTACACTGACATTAATCTTTCAGGTAACGAAAGGTATCACGCCCGAAGTAAGCACATAGATGTACAAAATCTTTTCATCAGAAAGAAGATTGCAGTCAATGAAATATTTATCAAATACAAGAATACAGAAGACATGGTCGCTAATGTTCTGACGATGGGGCTCCTTCGAATGAAATATGAAATGTTTATGATCGCTATGGGTTTGCGTCCAAAAGAAGATTGGGAATAAATTACCGCAATTTTTGACATATATTATCTAGTCTAATAATCTGTACTAGTTTTGATAATTAAAACGATACTGTTTTTCTTAAAAACTACAAGCCTTGCTTTATTTCAACACAAATCCACTCCTAAATTTAAAAAAGTTTAAGCCCATTTTTCGACCTGTATACTTTATCGATATCGATAAAAAAGTTACTACCATCGCTCAGCACTATTTAGTCTGATAGGTTGGTAGTATTGTTGTATGACGTCTTGTTCCCCGTGTATGTTCGTTCAGTTGGTATTGAAGTGACATGTAAACTGTTTTTATATTTTTAGTACTAAGTCCCGACTCTTAAAACATAGTGTACTACATTTTCTTTGAGTCAGTAGTCACAACAACAACCGAGGTTAGCAACACGTCTCGCTGGTTCGATCAGAATTTAAACTTCGAACGAAGCCGTGTTCTAATGAAACATTCTTTATAACCATCAACTCTGCAATATATTGCAAATGTAAAATTACAACAAAGAAGAGTTTTTGACGCGGTTTATTTAAAGAAATAATGTTAAGATTTGTCGCAGGTTATTAGGATTTGTGAGCAAGAAAGTAGAATTTAAATAAAATCAAGCACTTTCACTTTATTTGCGAATTGACCGAAGAATAGGTGACTGGTGCCACGAAGAATAAATTCGAATATTTCTGCTATACGTATATCTGGAGTTTCCCTTTGGCCCGTGACTACCGAACCTTAACCACTTTCAAATAGGTCTCAGTTGAACAATGGCAATTCGAAACTGGGAAAAAGTAAAAAGGCGGCCTAACCCGGCACAATCAAGACTCTCAAGTGCAGAAACATAAATGAAACCATTAATTATCCGCGAACCCAGTTATTCTTCCCTCCTGCCCTCCTCTGCCCACACTCCATTCCGCTTTTATATTTTTCTCTTTCCCGTTAATTTGTCCAAAGTTAATTGAAGGAATATTTCAGTGAGGGACGACGTAAATAGCTCAAGTTGAAACAATCCAGCAGTGAGTTTTCAGAGCTGCATAACAAGATGATCTCAAATTATGCTTTACCCCAGTTTTGTTCGCGACGCTGCCTTGTTTAAAGTAAAAGAAAATTCATTCTAATTCCTTTCGGGATGATTTTCCGTGGCTGATTATCGAAGTGTGCTGTTAGTCTGTAATTAATCATTTGGGTCGGAGTTTAATATGGTTGTAAACAGGTCGTGTAACGAGCGGAGGTTTAATTAAACCTTTGCAAGGCGCTTTTGACTCGTACATTTTTCACGTGAGAGCTAAAAGGGTCGCGGCGCGTCACCTAGTGAAGCGAATAACTGAAAGGACTGACGGCACGCCCGCCGCGCCGACGCTGCATTGTTTACAAAACAATGGCCGACCTCTGCGGAGTCATTAACCTACCTCCGATGTCAGCGCAGCGCACCGAGTTTGCCGTGCTGCGGAATCTTAACTCGGCTTAATCCTAAAACTGAATATTTAAATACGCCATGTGTTCTCATAAACCGAGCTCATAAATTAATGTCGCTTGTTAATTTAATCGTAAGTATCTGAATTAATTGCGACGCTATGGAAAGAATTGATTATTTTGATATTGTAAAAACGTTTATGATCGAGTTTTATCGTGGCTACCGAATCTAATTACAATCAAACACGGGTATTTTTAATTCATTCTCGTATTATTTTACTAAACATAAACAAAAGCGATGCGTTCTGGTTTCACAGATGGATTCGACGTTAAAACTAATGGCGTCAGTACACGTGACCATAGCGCGTGCCTATTCTGACTGAACTTTGATATAAATTCCAGTTTCTAGCCAATCATTATCCTCGTAAATAATAAAACCGATTTAATTGTGAAGATATACAGGGTAGCAGGGACATCGACGCGCAACCGCTTACCATGAATTCAGAACATAATTCTGGACCCCACCTGCGTTGAAATTTTTCCAAAAAAAAAGACAGTAAATTCACTTGTTTCACTTCAAACTGTAATGTGTAATGTAAATAAAACTCGAAAGGGCTACCTGAACAGTTGTGTTGACCTCGCAAATTAACTCTAGCAAAACAGCTGATCAGGTAGCCCTTTCGAGCTTTATTTACAATGCTGTTTTAAGTGAAACAAGTGAATTTTATTTTTAATTAAAATCTCATTGGGTTAGATAGAAACAGTGATTTTATACAATTTTCAATAAAAAAAATGCTGAAAATCCTGAAAAATTAAGAATAAGCCGAAGAAAAATTCCAAAGCGGGATGTCCAGAATCATGTCCCGAATCTTCGGACTACACGTCGACACACACACGTAACCCGGTACAAGTTGACTTCGTTGTACTTTAACTTCCACACTTTGGCCCGTTTATCGAGGCTAAGGCTCAGTTAGCATTAAAAAAGTTGGGAATCCTAGCCAAGGTGAGACGGTATCGCCATCGTTACATAGTGGACATCCCACCCATACGCACAAACCATTTTGGGAATACATTCATTGTGCGTACGGCTAAGGAGTGGAATTCCCTGCCGGAGTCTGTGTTTCCCGATAGCTATAACCTAGGAGAAGTCAAGAGTAAATAGGTTACTTTTCAGGTAAGCGTGCTCCATCTTCGACCACATCATCACTTACCATCAAGTGAGATGGTGGTCAAAAGCGAACCTATTTCCAATAAAAAAAGAAATTGTAATTTGAAGGTCTAACTTGTTACTTAATGATATCCTGGTACATGTAAACATTATATATACGTATGTGTTTAGTTACGACGACATACTTATTGTCTCCAATGTTCAAATCATAATTTCAGAGTCAAATTCAGTTTTACAAGCTTACATTCTTCACTAGATCTTATTCTCATGTAAATTCTAATTGAAATGCAAATTTTTCGGAAGCGATTATTGATTTCCTGTCAGACGCATAATGTAAGCGAGGTTTGTAGGTAGGTAGGTACCTACTTGCGCCTTTTAGTGCAACATCTGGCACGTTTTTGCTAACATGTAAATTTCAAACTGTACAACATTGATGGTATATTTCAGTCATAGTAAGTCAAGTTTTGATGGCATTCTTACTAACCGCGTTGATTGACTGCTTGTCAGTGAAATTTTGAGGAATCTGATGCGCATCGGAGCCTTAAAAACCAAACCTTTAAAAAAAATAAACCTTTAAAAGGAAATATGTGCAAAATGTTTGTGGGAGGCTATTAAAGTGTAAAATGGTTGGACATTTTGTATCATGTCGTTGGTGAATATTGGCAACATGTGACATAATATGACGTTGTTTCAGCGGCGGCGGGTTGGTTGGAGTGGCCCTCTGACAGCGGACACGACAATGAGGAGATTGGTGTCATGCGAGCGGCTAACAGCGGCGTCCGCCGGATGACGTCACGAGGGCCACCGTATCCGACGTTATCACCTGGCCTTACCGACCAGCCAATTGTGTTCGCTATTTCCATTACAGTGTTGCCAAAAATTTAATGTACTTGTGAAAGGAGGTCACATTATGAAAATTGATTTAGAACATTTTTGCTCGTTTCAATCAATAAAGTTTTAGAAGAAACCACGAATTGAAAATTAACATAAGTTTTATTATTGTCACATGACTATATAGGCTATAGCTATACTACGATATTTTACTATAGTACAGGTAGATAATTATAGTTTTTCTGTATTTGTTACAGCATAATCCAAATATCATACTGAAGAATTAAACTCTAGACTGGTTTACAATATGGTTTAGGGAGATAAATGACCATCCGGAAACGCGTAATCATATTTGTAGGATTTTGAAGTGTAACAATATTATTTATTCGTGCACAAAATTTTTATATTTTGGTACTAGCGTCACTCTGTTCGATAGTTAAGTTTCCGTTTTTGCATTTAAATAGTTGTTGTCACGTATCCGATCGTTTTACTGCAGGTTATGGGCCCAGCACCCTTCCACTATTTTACTACAATCTTTATGGCTGATTTTTGAGCTGTAATACTTAAAAGATACAATTGCAAAAAAAAATGTAATTTTTCACCCTGAAATACGACTACGCACTTTTTAAACACCCTGTTTAAACGAACGTAATTGTTTAGTATTGTCAAGTGTTTCTTTGTTAAGTAAATACAATCAGAGTGTAGTTGAGTACATGAACAGGCCTGTTGCTCAGTTAAGATAGTTGACAAACATACGGCTCTTAAACGTAACCTACATACATTTAATGGTTAACATTACAGCTAAATAACTGCTAAGATCATAAAGTGTGTGAATAAAAAGAAAGAGATAGATATAGAAAGAAAGAGATAGACGAATATATTTTGGGTGAAATAATTTATATTGTTTTAACGGTTTTTTTTTATTGAAAATAGGTTCGCGTTTGAACACTATCTCACCTGGTGGTAAGTGATGATGTGGTCGAAGATAGACGCTTACCTAAAAGTAACCTATTCACTCTTGACTTAAAGACTCCTAGGTTATAGCTATCGGGAAACACAGACTCCGGCAGGGATTTCCACTCCTTAGCCGTACGCATAATGAAGGTATTCCCAAAACGTTTTGTGTGTTTTCAGCTATTAGAACAGGACACCACCCGAGGTGGAGACTAGTTCTTAGAATTAATTATTTCATTTTTCTCTACAAATATCTCTAACTTTAAGGAAATAATAATGTTTTGATGAACGTTAATGTGCCTACTTACCTGTTAATTAGCCATGGCCAAAGCTATCAGGAATACATACGTATATTAATTCATAGTAGCATCACACAACCACACACATATCAATTTTTTTTTTTATTGATAATAGGCTCGCGTTTGACCACCATCTCACCTGATGGTAAGTGATGATGTGGTCGAAGATAGACGCTTACCTAAAAGTAACCTATTCACTCTTGACTTAAAGACTCCTAGGTTATAGCTATCGGGAAACACAGACTCCGGCAGGGATTTCCACTCCTTAGCCGTACGCATAATGAAGGTATTCCCAAAACGTTTTGTGTGTATGGGTGGGATGTCCACCATGTAACGATAGCGCTTCGCCGTTTGTCTCATAGTCCGATGATGGAACGGGCTTGGCGGAATTAGATTGTGTAATTCCATCGCACACTCCCCGAAATGTAACCGATAGAAAAACCGATAGACTTGCAACTCGTCGTCGATGTTCAAGGCTCTGGAGCTTTGACTCGACCAGTCCATCGTTGCCAATGAGTCTCTTGGCCCGCTTCTCGATAGACTCAAGCGCGTCCAGTTGGTATTTCGCATATCCATCCCAAAGATGAGAGCAGTATTCCATACACGACAGAACCTGGGCTTGATACAAATTGAGCAGCTATTCCGGTGTGAAGTAGGAAAAAATTTAACCCTCATAAGATACTGTTACATACTGATAAGATACTTATACTCATAAGATACTGGGCTAGCATAAGACACTGGCGCCAGTGTCTTATGCTAGCCCAGTATCTTATGGCGCCCTATCAGGCCCGTATCCTGCCCAGGGTTGCGGAAATATTGTAAAGAGATATCGAGTATGTGGAACGCAAGGGCTGAAGGGACAAATTCGGTTCTACCCAGAGTGGTAAGAGTGGACTTAAAAAACCCTTATAAGTTCACTCGTGTGTCAGTCTATCTGTTCGACAAATTCAGTTTTAATTTGGTATACATGCATATATACTTAATGGATACTTTTGGGACCAAAACAAAGACGCGTTAAGTAAATGAATAATTTTTGAGCATGCGGTCACTTCAAAGGGCACAAAAAAGTTCTAGGTTTGGTTTTATGTTACTTTTTCATAACAATAAAATAAAAATAAAGGTATTTAAAAATTAACGTTCTCCCCTATTTCCCCTAATTTTGAGCGTTTTAGGAGTACGTATTCGTATTCAACATTTTAACACAAGACATTGGGTAATGTAAAAAAAGAAGTGCGAAGCCTGGGCAAGACGCTAGTATAATTTTGTGTAAACCATAACAAACATTTTACACAAGATTTACATGAACAGGAAAATATTTTTGCTAAATTAAAAGCAAGTCTCTTAGCGACCAAATGATTAAATTACGAAGCATAACTTCTACCATAACAAATTTTGATAGACGCGGCTCATAATTGCATTCTTTGTTCGAACCCGTTACTCTTTAGTTCTCAAACAAAAGTGAATTTTCCAAAAAGAAAAGACCGGAATGAAAGAGAAATAAAAGTATTTTTACGAGTTTTCCTGTCTGCGTAAGAGCCATGTCGTTAATCCTCCTCCTCACTACAGAGTACTTTGATGGTCTTTTGAATTACTATTACTATGATAGTATGTTATAATATACTAGTGACCTGCCCCAGCTTCGCGTGTGTGCAATGTAGATTAGACTTAGAGATAGACTAATATGTTGTCAGTGTAGAGTGATACAAAAATACAAGGGATTAAAGTATAAATTTACGATTTTATAGTAATAGATAATTCGAATCGCTATAAAACATTCATGTCTAGAGATTTTGGAGTGAAACTATTTTCAAACTATTCCTATGACGTTCTTGTTTTAAAAAAAAACTTTTATCCAAAAAATAAAACCGACTTCCATATCAAAACACTACAAAGCCAAAAATAATTTTAATTTCGGTAGTCGGTCGGTTTTGTATTTTCTTTTCTTTTCACACCGCCTTCCGAAATTAAAATTATTTTTGGCTTTGTAGTGTTTTGATATGGAAGTCGGTTTTATTTTTTGCAAAAAAGTTTTTAGTTCGTGCGTTTTAGTGGGTCAGTGAATTTTCCAAATCGGTTCGTAAATGACGGAGTTATGCGCGAACAAAAAACGCAATGCAGAGTAAACGAAAAGATCATCAACGTAGTCATTTTTTTTAGACTTTTGTTGGTTTTTCAGAAACGGCTTGTCCGATATCGAAAAAATTTTCATGGGACCATTTGGAAAGTATACCCTTTCTAACAAGATAAGAATTTTTCAAATCGGTTGGCAAGCGACGGAGTTATGCGCGGACAAACATAAAAATAATACAAACATCCGAATTGAGAACCTCCTCCTTTTTTAGAAGTCAGTTAAAAATGTGCAATATTCGAATTTATACTTTCATTTGTTTTTTTTTTTTATTCAGCTTAGGCGGAAAATATGGATACTCCGAAGATCCGAGTAATCTTTGAACACGAGTTTCGATGCGGAACTAACGCGGCAGGAACGGCTAGTAATACATGCTCGCTTGAAGAGGAGACTGCTAATGAAAGAACGTTTGGTTTAAACGCTTTCGTAGTGGTAACTTCGACTTGTAGTAACGAACCACGTGGAAGACCGCCCACACAGGTGAATAACGATGATTTGAAGCAAGATAGTGAAAGCCAATCCGAGTCAAACTACCCATGAATTAGCGGCATGGTTTAACATTACCTTACCTACAATATTGACTCAATTGCATTAAATCAATTAGATATGAAAATAAGAAAAATGGGTGCCTCATGATTTGACTGATCTGCAGAAAGAAACTTTGAAACTAGCGTTGCCTTGTTGAATCGGTACAGAAATGAAGGAATATTCTTGACGAAAACCGAAAGCAATAAATTCAATGGCTGACCCCATGTCTGTCGCCGTAACAGTGCCCTAAGGCAAAGCTTACCAATAAAAAAGTAATGGTAACTGTTTGGTGGTCTATTCATGGTGTTATTCACTATAGGTTTCTCAGGTCTGTATTATATTTTTTTAGAGAGAACTAACAATTTGGATAGAATTCACATTACTAGCAATCTTTTTAGTGTTTTTTTAAATAAAATCTAACCCTAATATTATAAACGAGCTGCTGACAACAACTTCGTAAGAGTAACCTACGAAGTTACTATTGTTACGAAGTTGCCATCTCAGTATTTTTATGAGAAGCTCTTGTATGCACACAAAAATATTAATCTGTTTAAAAAATACAGTGATATCCATAATGTAAATACAAAGAACAAAGGCGAGTATGTCATTCCTAAAACAAGTTTAAAAAAATAGGTAGGGTCGTTTAGATGCCAATGTATACGTTTTTATAATAAAATTCCTAGACACATTCAAGAACTAAGCATTAATAAATTCAAATTGCTAATAAAACTTCAGCTATGTCAGAAAGCTTTATACAGGGTCAAAGATTTTATTGAGAACAGAAAGGCTTGGGAATGAGCTGCTCCAGTGATATACGTGGGCGTATTTTTGATTGCTGTTTTTTTTTTTACTGACTTCAATATTTGCTATCTAAAGTATTGTATATACTCGTACCTATTTCACTGACCAATCATCAAAAGGCTAAGGCACTTCTAGCGGACATAGAAGCTTCAAATTTAGAATACAATTAGTTTTTAGTGTATGAATCAAGGAAAAACTAAATTATTTTTTAATTTCGATGCAGTTTTCTAGATACATCAACTGCATTAATAACTTTGTAATCCCATATAAATACATAGGATTACAAAGTTACATTTACTGTACTGGTAACTTGTAAAATGGTCAACGGAATAAAAAAGCCAGAGAAAGGGCTTTAAGAAAATTCGTTGTTGGTATACAAGAAGTAGAAGGTACCGGAAAGGAAAAAGTAGGACTATCTACAATAAGAAATGATATTCCATAAAACAATATTTGTCAAAAAAAACCAAGTCTCACAACTCAGTTCTTCTACCGTAAAAAGTTGGCCGAGTCAATCTATTTATTTAAAACGTTAAAGATTTTTAATATTGATATGGTCACTTATGATGTTGTTAGGTTAGATAATTACGTAACAACTTAAGACAGAAGATCCCTTAAGTAGGGACTGAATAAATTAAGAACCGACTTGGTATTACATGGATCTCACAACTTTTTACGGTAGAAGAACTGAGTTGCGAGACTTGGTTTTTTTTACAAGTAAGTATGGTTTTTAATGGGATTTTGTTTGTTTTTTAATTTTGGTATTTTTTTTGTGTTTCATTATTGTGAATGTGAGGACTATATAGGTTATTGTTTCATCTTTGTGTTATTTTCATTATAATTTGTATGGACTTTAAAAGAGACGTTGATCTCTGAGTTTGTTTCGGTGTTTCTTCTCAGAGTAGTCAGTTAGGAAATATCGGCCTCATCTAGCTAACAATAACACGCAAAAAACATGACATGTAAAAGTGTTATATATAACCAATTTACAAAGTAAATATTTCATTCCATTTCATATCTCTGCACCAAATTTCATCCAGATCCATTGTGCCGTTTTGGCGTATTGAGTATCAAATATACATCGAAACTTCCGGATTAATAATATTGGTACAGACCTATAGATTACTCCTGCGTCTTAGATGCGTAAATATCCTTACATACATATAAACTCACATACACAAACGGCCAAACCCAGAACAACTACAACGTGTAACGGAAACCCCATATCTATCCAAAAGGACTGAAGACAACATCTGGTATGGAGTTTCTATGCAAAGTTTCAGCTCAAAATAAGTGACTCACAGAATTGACCCCAAATTATTGGTTTCATGTTTCTTGAATACCAGTAATAACAAACGTGTCACAGCACTATGAGGGTCATCACTTTCCACGTCACTTGCCAATAAAACTTTAATTCTCTTCGTTCTTCTTAATTTGAAAAATTCGCCCTCTGGTATCAATGTATTGAAATGTCTAATATGCTCCACACATGTAGACATAGGATTAGGAAACCCTTGCCATACCGTTTGTTATCATCCAAAGAAGCCGTGCACTCGGTATGTATATACCCTTTAAATTACACGTTGTATATGGAGGCAATACAAACATTTGTTTCTATTGCTGCAACGCACCTAAACAATCATTTATTCCATGAAAATAACTTCTGCAATCTAACTGACAACTATTATAAAGTTTGTTGTGAAGGCATTTTTAAATAGAATTATCAATCGAAGGATGAATTAATATAATTGATAGGTCTAATTTTTCAATACGCAACCAAAATCCTTCCCACTAATTTCCATTCATACATTTTCATATAACAGACAATTTGCCATTCGATTTGTTTCCAGAAATACACTCCGGTTCATGCAGTTACACGCTTCGATATCTTTCTGATTGTCTGTCCATAGTTCTACCTCCTTTTTATTTTCATTTCGTCCATAAGTGCATATTGGATTAGTCTGTATTGCAGGAAAATCCTTTATTCTAAAAATTACGGGATTGTAACTGCAATGATTGAAATATTGGAGTCTTGCCAACGACTTGTCTTCGCATGAAACTGAAATCTCTAAACATCATTATTACTATATGACGTGAATTTGTCAATTAGTGAGTGGTCAATTTCATATTACAGAACAGAACAGAACTCGCGCCTTAATATTTGTGGCATTACCCTCTCCAAAAACATATACGTAGACATTTTCAAGACAACAATATACCTTGAATGTTTACTACATGTCTCCGCGCGAAATATAGAATCCAGGGACACATCAAATTAAACAAAACACTATCCATCTTTATTCACACGACAGCTCTCATTTCATCCAAACAGTAGAACCCAGTCCAACAAAAGTACTTACAGCAAAAACTAATTTGAGAAAACCTTTAAATAATAAGGTCGTTCATTACGCGAACAATGTATCGCGACTGTACCAACGTTGCATATGAGCGTTGCGTCATTCGTGTACAGTTGAAGGCAGCCGCTCTTAGGCACCTACTATACCACGTTGCGATAGATTTCTGCAGCCTTTTACTGTCAACGGAGAGTAGATGACAAAATAAATGCAGATGCGTCACTGTTCTACGTCAGCCTATACAATTTTTCGTCACTCTTGCATCATTATTTTATCATATCGCAAAAAGCATCAAACATTTTCGCAAAAAAAAAGCTAAATTACATATCAATATAACTGCGTTTTTCCGTAAACAATGACAAAAAGTATAGAAATGACAAAAAGTATTTCTTCATCGGAAAATCTTTTTTCGTAATCACAGATAATTAAACTTAGATGAAGTATAAAGGAAGAAAAATACCAATATACTGTGCTCATATTGTTGTCTGTAACTTTAAGTGTCAAGTTGTCACTAACTCGAAGTCTGAATAACATCTTAAAGATTAATTTGCATAAGCGAGTTTAGTTGCAAAATTATATCTTGTTGAAACAATGTTTATAAGTAAATAAGAGGTATAATGAAGGTAGTACTTATCGTACTTTTTTCCGCAGGATTCTTTTTACTGCCGAATTTTATGTCATGTATAAGAATAATAAATAATATATTATATTTTATTAAGGCTACCTGATCTATGACGAACTACTCAACCTATATTCCGCGTCCTATTACAAACAGATACTATCAAAAACATTTTTGCTGTGTTTTATGCGATAGCTACTTAACCATAAGTATAGCAAAGCTAGCTGAATGCTACGCACCCAATTGGCATCGGGAGGCCCTGTGTGGGGCGCGCGTGTGCTTTTCCAGGCCAGGCAGCTTTGTGCCAGGACTTGGCACCAACGTCGATACGGACAATTTGGGACCAGACCGAGCCACCTAACCCGTTATTGGATTGTCATAATTTAACATGGCGTGTACCTATCGGCTTTGCTGCCAGGAACAACGAGGATAAACTTGATAGTTCCCACGCCAAACGTATTAATACTTATAACAAATATTGCGAACTTTTTCGCTGAGAAAGAAAAACACAAATAAATGCAGACGACGACAATGAAAGACAGTAAGCGATTGTTATAAATTGCTTTTCTGACAGTTTTGTGTTTAAAAATATAATAAATTTATAGCAGAAACAAGGGTAAAACTAAGCATAAATACGACAACTTCACGTGAATTTTGTTACTAATGAAAAACTATAATGTTATAGTGAAGTTTGTAATAAAAGGAATAAAAACTATTTGCACGATCCTTTTTCCTAGAAGGGTGAACGGACTAATTACTACTATAATCTGTTTACTTTATTTTGTAGTATAGTATACGTATTTTGTAGTACCCTTTACAAATATTTACAGCATGTTAGTGGCCATACAGGTTAGGTACAAGATGTTTTAGCATACAAAGCACATGCACAAGCATCCGAACTCCGGTCAAACATGTGAGCGACCAAACAATCGTTGGCTCCGATGACTCAATAGGAATCCGAAGACACTGTTTCGAAGACGGACACTGCTAGGTACATCAGTTGAATTTCAAACTGACACTGCTAAAGTCAGAAACCTGGAGAATATTTTGTTGAAGTGGACGCAATACTTAACAATAAAGGCTAAAGAACAAATACTAGCTACGGATACCTTTAACGGGTCAAGTGTTTTGAATGAAATTACGGCTCTACAATTAATACAAAGTATGATCATCTGTGGTTTCACTTTACAATTTTACAACCATATGTAATACAAAATGCGTCAACAATTTCACATTGAGAATTAACGTAGTAAGTTATTTTTTCGTGTTTTAAAGAAAGTTTTTATTATTAATTTTATGACAAACACTACTAAATACGAGCTTGAATGCAAAATGCAACCCAAGCCTATATACGACACGTGTTTCGCTCCTCCGCGGAGAATCTTTGGGATCGGGGCTGCATTCAAGTTCATAAGTTTTGACAGAATTAGCTGTAAATATTGTCTTGAAATATTTATATGACACGGTGTTACATTCAGCCTTATTTCATTCAGAAGGAATGTGATTACTTTAATGCCTAGAAAGAGATTAAAAAGTACGCTGGATGTACTGTGTGAAAGTAGATAGAAGTAATTTTAAAAACAAAAATTAATAGATGACGAAGACATGGCAACCCTGAATAAATACAAAAACTTGTGCACAATAAAAATCTCCAGCCATACCGCCTTTTCCTTTTCTTCCTTTTTTTTTAATTTTTAATTTTATCTTAATACTTATTTTATATACTGGTAATTAAATACCACCGATAAGAAATTTTAGTTTAGGTTTGTAATTTTGTTTCACAGTTCTGTGGTGTTAAATACAAAAGAAACAGCTCTTGAATACTAGATAAACCGCATCCTAGGAAACCAGAAATCCGCCGGTCACTAATATACCAAACGATTGCGCACTCTCGTGGGAAACGCGTGTATACCTGCATTATTCGACGACAATGCTGGCTTTACAAAAAGATGCGACCAACAATATATGCTCTATGGAAAACCACCAACCATGCCCGTTCACACGAGTGTTCAGCCGAATGAGAGAAGCGGATGAAACTAAGGTAGCTTATATAGAAACAACTTGATTTATGTTTTAAGGATAATAACTGTACATGTAGTGTATAATAATAATTCTTTATTGGCATATAAAATAAAAATTTTAATCTTAGCCTAAAGAATAAGCATTGCCGCCAGTCTTTAAAAATAATGATTGTTTTAACGCGCTGTTTGTCTGTATTTCTGTTTCACCGGGCTAATCTCTAGAACGACTGAACCGATTTAATGGAAAAAGGGAGATTATAGGGCAACACGTGGGTTTTTTTATTCCGATATTGCACGGGATCACGATTTACGTGGGAAAAACTTCCCACGCAAACGGAATCGCGGACACAGCTAGAAAAAGAAAATTGAGATGAGATGCAAACAATGCGCGTGTATTAACTTACTTATTTCATTTTTAACTAAATGTAAGCTTATGTGCTGTTAGATTGCCTAAAGCCAGCCAACTAATACAGTAGGTAAATAAATTAATAATGGTCACCGGCCGGACTAACCAAATAACAGCAGAGCCTTGCAACTGAACCGGACTAAGGTAGCGATTAGCGACTGTGTATTTACAGCGACGTACAGCGCTGCACAGCGACACACGAGGCCATGAGCAAAAACAATATTAACATCGAGCAATATTATTCATTATTCATGTTATTATTGTAAAATAATATTTGTTATTGTATGTTAATTGAGTTAATTTTATGAGTAACTGGAATAAAATTCATTGTATTGTTTTAATATCAAACAACGTGAAAATTTTGACAAGTAATTCTCAATATAACAACCAATTCTTGTTTTTATCAAAAAATATTACTCGTGTAAATATGTCTAATCTAGATTTAACATAGAGATTTGTCAATCTATATCCGCACTAATATTATAAATGCGAAAAAATGTCCGTCTGTCTATTATGCTTAGCACAGCTAAACCACCGCACAGATTTGTATGAAAGAGCATAATCTTGTAACGCTACATTTCATCGCTTTTGGTATTGATGGAAAGAGATAACTAAATTGCATAGAACGATAAAATTCAAAACAATTTCTAATCCATCTAGAATTCTAGACCATACTAAGAATTGCACAATATTGTGCAATCATTGCCAGTGTGTTGCCCGTGTATTCCAGGTACCTTAGTCCTGCTTAAAGCGACATGCAGCGTATACAGCAAACACGTGTGCTGAACGTATTAACACGTTAGGCGCTTATGACGGTTAAGTAATACCTCACGGCCGCCTTCATGAAGTGAAATGTCGTGTGCGCACAACACTGATGTAATTATATTAGCCTGTTATTTAACGTTTTTGTCTGACAATTTTGTTGTTGTCACACATTTGTTTGTTAAAACAAGCACACAAATTATTAAGACAACATGCCTTGCATGCATGCCTCACGAGTATAAAAACTTGTTATTTAGTATGCTTTCGAAGTTTCATCAAAACATGCTATATGAAAGCCAATTCATAAAAAAAATCTAACGAATTTCTTACTTTAAATACTGATAAGCAGATTCTTTATTCAAATCTTAAGTGAACAATTTCAAATTAGAGATTTTTATAAAAAGAACTGATCGTGTTTTACCTTATCACTTAAATAAAATGTTTTATATTTGAAGCTGGATAGTTCTCATAGTCTTAACCTTCGCGCATCCAAAAACTTACTTCTTCACATTCCCTCTCACCGTATTGGGTTTCTATATAATTCTTAAGCTATTTCTACTATTAAACTCTGGAACTTGCTACCCCTTGACATCAAGAAGACCGTGTCAAAATTTTCTTTTAAGCATAAAATTAGAAATCACTACTAAAGGGACTGTTATTCTTAGTTTGGTCTTCGTCATAATTATTATGAGCTCTCGCAATCAGAAGATTATTATAAATATTTATAAGATAGATAGATAGATAGAACATACTTTATTGTACACCAAAATTTAAACACAGCTATTTAATATAATTTCTTAATTAAATGGTTACAAGGCCGGTCTTATCGCTAAAAACGATATCTTCCAGACAGCCTTTGGAAGGACTTTCAAAACTTTAATAAAGTTGGGAGGGCTAAATTAGTGTACCACATAAATATACTCATAAAATAGAAAACAAAGGAATAATCATAAATTTGAAAGAAAATGATTAGCAACCGAGCTCTTAAAAGTAGCGAGTGACTGAGCTTGTCTTACTGACACCGGCAATGCATTCCATAAACAAACAGCTTGCACAGTAAACGAAGAGCCAAAAACTTTTGTGGAATGTGCAGGTATTGAAAGTCTCAAATTCTCCAATGATCTCAAATTTCTAACATGTGTGTCCTGAAGGAACTTAACACGTTCTTTGAGATAAAAAGGAGTTGTTGGATAGAAGAGAATACTGTAGAGTAATGATAAATATGTGCATTCCAGAAAAGGCGGATAGGCAGCCACTTGAGTTTAATGCGAAACTCAGAAACATGATCATATTTGCGCAAAACAAATATGAATCTGATACAAAAATTTTGGAGTCGTTCAAGCTTATCTAGCTGCACTTCAGTAATGCATCAGCATAGTCGAGAATAGGGAGAAGAAGGGATTGCGCAAGCGCAATTTTCGTGGCAGTTTTTAGCACATATATGTATTTTATTAGTATTATATATATTATTTCATTCCATTTTCTCGTACACCTACCACAATGTGTTTTTTTTTTTAACCCAAAGGTTGACTGGTAGAGAATGCCTTGCTGCATTAAGTCCGCCCATGTAACACCATTGTACATAAAGTTTAAATAAATAATTATCTAAATTTTAGAACCAATTTCGCCCTCCGTACCTACAAGCAGTTTCACAGACATTGTCGCTCGCAACCTACTCAAGCATAAAGAGGAATCTTTTACAGTTAGGTTACCGGTAATCGCCAAGTATTTAGAAGGAAAAACGATATCAATGAAATTAGACTTCCTTCAATGCAGCTCAATACTCCGATTCGATTGGTATAGTGGTCAGTGGCCCTGACTGCTATGCTCAAGGTCGTGGGTTCGATTCCCACCCAGGACAAATGTTTGTGTGATGAGCACGATCATTTGTTCTTTGTCTGGGTGTAATTTATCTATAATATGTATGTATTTAAATATATATATGTATGTTTATCAGTTGTCTAGTACTCATACCACAAGCTCTGCTTAGTTTGGGACTAGATGGCGTTGTGTGAAAGTTGTGGAATAATAATTATTATTATTATTCTAAATTTCAATAAAAGCACACTTAAGTTTAAGGGCTTCGACAACCAACCGAATAATTTACCTTCCAAGCACCTACTAATTACTACACACGCTGTCTCCGAAATCTTCCTCCAGCTACACGTAAGCCAGTGCACGACCATTAACCCAGCCTAGATGCCCATTAATTTAATAGCGAGTTTTCTTTGCCAGGCGGCGATTAAACGACTACTGGAGTCCCAACTAATTCAACCGGGGTTAGTACGCTAACCGCCCGTTAGCCACGCTTACGCAGCTTAACTTACTACAGATTTATGCATCGGACCCTTCCACGAATGGTTTCACACTATATCGCTGTTCAAAAGTTTAGAATTTAGTTTAATTTTTTACAGATGCACTTTTCTTGCCTGTTTTTATATGGCGCTTTTGATGTGGCCAGGGAACATGACTTTGTAAAACCTAGGCGTGATTTTATGAAAGTAGGTTGATACAATGAAGATACGTTGTGTCATTAAAAACGTTGACCGAAATGTAACTTTAAAGAAAAACATTAAAGGTGATCCAAACGTTATTAAAAACACGATCGTATCCAATATCAAAGTGGAGTTTAAAACTTTAAGACAATCCAACGAATCCATCAGAAAGTTTTCACTTTCCACTGACTTCAAAACGTGGATTCAAACGTTTAAATATTAGAAATTAAAACGTCTACAAGAGGTACTTGGTTCGTTAGTCAGATAAAATATTCTCGCTTATGCTAAACTGTTTATGTAAATGAAATAAGGTGTCGTCTTAGCTCCTGATTACAAAGAGAACTTCAAGTAGTTTTGTTTACGGTTTAATCGCAGTTGCGCCTTGTTTTTCCAGAGTGTTTATTCATAGCCCGACAGGTGCGAGTGGACTATAAAAGGTGAAACATTTTAGTGTAAAATTCATACAAACTAAGAACACTTAAATTTTTAATTGAATAAACTCGTTTTTATAGTTTTTTTGCTGAAGTATGAGTGACAATTAAGATGGCACAAGATATTCCATCTTTGTGTATATATTGACTGGTCTGATCTTGTTCATGCAGAGTCGATTGATGACAAAGTTAACCTCCTCAATTCCAATCTTAACAAGCTTTATGACGTGCATGCACCTGTTCATTTGGTAAAGATTAGGCATCTGCCTGCTCCGTGGCTAACAGATGACGTGAAAGTAATTTTACAAAGAAAGGCAGCAAGTGCAGACCTAGTCGAGAAAGTCGAGAAAAATACGTCGCTATCCGAAATCGCAGCAACTTGGTTTGTAGGGATGCCCAACGCCGCCACATTCATAAGTCCGTTGAAAATGGTGATCCAGCTAAAGTCTGGAAATTTCTTAGATCTTTGGGAATTGGGAAGTCACGTCAAGAGTCTATTCCTAAGAATATAGACCTTGAATCGCTCAATCAACATTTTTCCACCTCTTGTAGCTTCAATGGTGCTGTTAAAACCAATACTCTGAATAATCTTTCGTCTCTTCCCACTCTCAATTATTCTCCTTTCATTTTTAATCAATTTTCCAGTTGTGATGTTAAGGAGAGCATGCTATCTATAACGTCAAATGCCGTTGGTAATGACTGTATTAGCTGTAAGATGATACTCCCTATCTTGGACGAAATTCTTCCTGTCATTTGCCATATCCTCAATTATTCCGTATCCTCAGGTGTTTTCCCATCCTTGTGGAAAGAAGCTCAGATAACTTCTCTCCATAAAAAGTGTAATCCTGTTTTTTTCTCTGATTTCCGCCCTGTTTCCATCCAACGTGTCCAAAGTCCTCGAACGCCTTATCCATAATCAGCTTAGTGCCTTCCTTTGTAAACCAACCCACAAAACCAACTCCTAAATGTGTACCAATCCGGGTTTCGTTCAGGACATAGCACTACCACAGCTCTAGTTAAAATTACTGACGACATAGATCGGGTATTGATAATAGGAAGTTGACTGTCCTTTCGTTACTGGACTTCAGCAACGCCTTTAACACTGTCGATTTTGGTGTCCTGCTCAGTATACTCTGCTCTCTTAACATATCTCCAACAGCAATTGATTGGTTTCGTAGTTACCTGTGTGGCCGCCGACAACGTATTTGCATTGAAGGTACATCATCTTCATGGTGCAATACTACTGCTGGCGTACCACAGGGGGGCGTTCTCTCTCCCCTTCTTTCGCCATATTTATAAATTCTATTTCAAATGAACTTCTCTCATCCTTTATGCTGACGATCTGCAAATTTATTCGCAAGCTCCCATTGAAGAACTGTCTGAGGCGGTGAAGGTTGTGAATAAAGACTTAGCGCGTATCTCTGATTGGAGTTTGGATCATGGTTTGAAGGTTAATCCTGCGAAGACTCAAGTCATTATTGTTGGCAGCCCTAGGCTACGTTCCAAAATTAACTGGATGACCCTTCCCCAAATCGTTTTTCATGGAGCTGCTATACCTTACTGTGACTCAGTAAAAGACCCAGGTATTTATATTGATAAGGATTTGTTTTGGGGTCCTCAGTTGCAAGAATTGAGCCGCAAACTGTTTGCCTCTGCGGGGTCTTTACGCAGATTGCGCAATTTCTTGCCGACTGCCACTAAAATTGCGCTTGCCCAATCCCTCCTTCTCCCTGCTCTCGACTATGCTGATGCAAGTTATCCAGATCTTACTGAAGTGCAGCTAGGTAAGCTTGAACGACTCCAAAATTTTTGTATCATATTCATATTTGGATTGCGCAAATATGATCATGTTTCTGAGTTTTGCATTGAACTCAAGTGGCTGCCGATCCGCCTTCGCTGGAATGCACATATTTTATCATCACTACAGTATTCTGTTCAATCCTACAACTCCGTTTTATCCCAAAGAACGTTTTAAGTTCCTTCACGACACACATGTTAGAGATTTAAGATCATCGGAGAATTTGAGACTTTGAATGCCTGCACATTTCACTAAATTCTAGGGCTCATTGTTTACGATGCAAGCTATTCGTTTGTGGAATGCACAATGCCGGTGTCAGTAAGACAAGCTCAGTCACTCGCTACTTTTAAAAGCTCGGTTGCTAATTATTTTCTTTCCAATTTATGATTACTCTTTTGTTTTCTCTCCTCATGATGTTAAAGAACACATTATATGTATTGTATTATTGAATTACCTATGTATTGTATACATATCTGCATATATATGTATTTATTAAAATATTTAAATCTTTGTTTTCTCTGATTTTTTAGTTATGTAGTAAGTACACTAATTTAGCCCTCCCCACTTTAATTAATTTTTTTAAAGTCCTTCCAAAGGTTGTCTGGAAGATATCGCTTTCAGCGATAAGACCACCGTTGTTACCATAGAATAAGCAATATTGTTAAATAGGTGTGTTTAAATTTTGGTGTACAATAAAGTAAATTCTATTTATCTATCTAATTTTCCATAAGTTTTTGGCAAAAATGAATTTCTTACTGGTTTAATTGATTTATCGTATAGAGGTGCGCCTTGGTCCAACATCAACCAGAGTCGACGGCGCGTCAAAAAAAGTATCAATATATAAAATCAAGGGGAGCCCTCCCTTAATTTTATATTTTTTTTTGTTCAAAAATCGGAGAGCGGTTCGCCGAATACATCTACCTACAAAGTTTCACATGTGTAGTCCTTATAGTTTCAGAATAAAATGGCTGCGACATATGGACGGACGGACAGACAGACAGACAGACATGACGAAACCATATGGGTTCTGTTTTTGCCATTCAGCTACGAAATCCTAAAAAGCACTATCGGAACTAATCTGTAGCGAGATAGATACGTACACATAGTATAGAATTGCGGTAGTTACCTTCTTTTTATGATGCCATTCCAGAGAGCGGGCAACACATCTTTAGATTAAATATCATTCGTTTTATGTGCTTATTCTGTAACTATATAAAAAAGCTTTCAAAGCACAATAAGAACCACTTCTAAAAACGCGACCTTCTAAAGCAAACAAAACTTTCTACAAAAAAAAACATAATCAGAATGCAAATCCGTTTATGCGGAGTTATTCATTCGATCTGTCCTTAAAATAAAATGGAGAGTACGTTGAATAAAAAGTAAATCCCTAATTCTGACTCGTAACGAAATTAAAAACTTACGCCGGCTGCTAAGTAAAGTTGGCAGTACTTGCCCCGATCCGGTTGTGGTAAAAGAGATTAAGGGTGAGAGGATCCGATTTCTACATTATCAATTTACAATTTCCCATCTAGACACCTAGGTACTTGTGAACCATGAACAAAGGGATAAAGTTTTAATTTGTTCAGGTCCAAAGGAAAACAGTTGGTTTGTATCTTTTGAGTTTTTCCTCGGGAATTAAGGAAATTGTTAGCATTTTGAATGAGGACAGTGGAAGTTTTCAAATACTGCTGAAAAAGAACTGGTTTTGGTCTAGCGCACCTTTTGAAATGTTTCACGTATTTTTTAAGGTTTCTGTACTTTAATTAAAAGAGCCCTACAAGAGACAGTATGTTCATCTGTGTATCATCGATTTGTATTAATAAAAATATCTATCATGAAACCAATATTGGCCTTTTTCATAATTTTAATTACGTTCCAACATACCAGTTTTTTAGGGTTCCGTAATCAACAAGGAACCCTTATAGTTTCGCCATGTCCGTCTGTCTGTCCGTCTGTTTGTCCGTCTGTCCGCGGTTTAGCTCAAAAACTATTGGTACTAGAAAGTTTTACTTTGGCATGAGTATACACGTTAATGACGCCAAAAAAGTGGTAAAATAAATTTTTGAAAAAAACTATTATTTAGGGTACCTCCCATACATGTAAAGTGGGATGATAATTTTTTTTTTTCATTCTTCACTTAGTGTGGGATATCGTTGGATAGGTCTTTCAAAAATATTAGGGGTTTGGTAAGACCGTTTTTTGATTAAGTAAACCGTTCGTGACTTATAAAGCTTTTAAGTACTAATTTTCGTTAGAGTCAAGTGTCAAGAGTCAGTTTTTAACTACAACCGTTTAGTTGATAGAGGGGGCTATCAACTAAACGGTTGTAGTTAAAAATTCAAATGTCATGGCAGTAGTACCTATATATAACGAAATTTAAAGGAAAACTATCACACATAAGTGGGCTTTACAGGTTTACGAGTAATAGTCGACCAATTGTATTTGACTCGAAAATTTCGAACAACTCTATAGAAATGTCGATAGATGGCGCTAAGCGCCAGTTGTATCGTGCTAGCTTCTTGTGACGATTGAGTAGCTCTGTGTCCGTATTTAAATTCAAAACACCGGCTATGACAAGTTTTATACAAATCTCTAAAAAAATTAATACTTTCCGTTCAAAATTGTCGGATCAGGTGAGGATTTGTATAGGAAGTCAAATTAGTTAGGTAGTTATGTTTGGCTTTTAGTTAGAGTATGGTACGAAACGATCAGTCAGCGAATACGACACGCACTTGGCTGTTATAAAAACTACGGAACCCTACACTGCGCGTGGCCCGAGACGCACTTGACCGGTTTTTTATGACTTAATCTAGCTTTGTTTGTTTTTCTTTAAAGTTTGAACCATGCAAAACATACTCTTGTTTTTTTTAACAACAACGATACAATGCTTATAGAAAAAAGACTTGAATGAATAAATCAAAAGAAAACAATATATCAATTCACTATCATTTTAAAATAGGTGATGACCTTACACGACATTTTTTATAGAATCTTACTCATCCATAGTACCTTATCAATGAGTGATGACTGATTTATCAAAACTCTTTGAGATAAAACCAAATCTCAACAAATACTTCTTTATTACTACGGTTACACCTTATTGATAACATTTTCTCTGTTTGCTATTCAAGATGGGTAAATTATATTTTTAAGTTACATTATAAGACGAAGACGACTTACGACTTGTAAGTTGGTCTCGTAATCACTGGGCTTCGCTGCTCATTTAAAATTGTTTAGAAGCCATGCAGGCAATAATTGTTCGGCACAAATAGGTGAACCCTCCGTGGCACTATTAACTGATAAGTCAGTAGTGCTACGGAGGGGTTTATCCGAAGCAACCAGTGGAAATTCTCTCCCATAGAGGCAAGAACCTTTCCGTGGTATCTCAACATTGTACTACTTAGCCTGTTTCCAACTATTTTGAGGTCGGCTACCAGTCTAACAGCATGCAGCTGAGCATTTAAAAAGAAATTGCGGATCCACTTTCTTCACCAATAAGCAGAATTTCCATATTCAATTTTCATTTGCTTCTTAAGTATACAACGTGTAACGGAAACCCCATATCTATCCAAAAAGGCTGAAGACAACATCTAGTATGGAGTCTCTATGCACAGTTTCAGCTCAAAATAAGTGACTCACAGAATTGACCCCAAATTATTGGTTTCATATGTTTCTTGGATACCAGTAATAACAAACGTGTCACAGCACTATGAGGGTCATCACTTTCCACGTCACTTGCCAATAAAACGATAATTCTCTTCGTTCTTCTTAATTTGAAAAATTCGGTCTCTAGTATTAAGGTATGGAAATTTCTAATATGCTCCACACATGTACACATAGGATTAGAAAACCCTTGCCATATCGTTTGTTATCATCCAAAGAAGCCGTGCACTTGGTATGTATATACCCTTTAAATTACACATTGTATATGTATGTAAGTATATATAAGTATTGATTCATATATTTATTTATGTTGATTTCTACTTTATGATACTTCAATTTTATGATATTAGGTTTTTTTTTGTGTTATCACTATTGTTATCATAATTTTTTCCAGTATAATTTTCATGTACAAATTGCACCTTCCACTCTATCTCTTCACCACTCATGGTTGACTGGTAGAGAATGCCTACGGCATTAAGTCCGCCTTTGTACCTATGTGCATAAAGTGTAAATAAATAAATAAATCTGGGGGCACGGCAGTGCCCCCGCCAAGTCGAGCAAAAAAGCGCCACCGCCGTACCATGCTTTTCTCGAAGCAATTCAGGCCATTTTCGACCCCCTATAACTTCGTTGTGGATAAAACTAGAAGCCTGAATTTTCAGTAACCGAGCAGGCATTGTATAAACACGGATATTTCAAATTTCATTTAATTTGAACCAGTAGTTTAATAATTATAACGAGTCAAAGTTTGTTAATTTTGTCACTCACTGACTGACCGATCATCAAAAGTCTAAGGCACTTCTAGCAGACGTAGAAGCTTCAAATTTAGAATTCAATTAGTGTTTATTGTATGAATCAAGGAAAAACTAAAAGAGTTATCAATTTCGTTTTTTTTTTAATGATTTTTTTTACCACCATCTCACCTGATGGTAAGTGATGATGTGGTCGAAGATGGAGCACACGTGCCTCGAAGTAACGGAGGCTTCCCTCTTGACTTAAATACCCCAGGTTATACGATGAACTTATAATTAACATGCGACAGCTCATTGATTCTGACTTTGTTGAAATGATAAATAGAATAAGATTAGATGTGACTACATAAAAAGACCGTGACTTACTCTCGACTAGATTAATAACTCACAAATCCGATTCAAATGGCGCAAATAAAACAGATTAGTTGAAACAATTGAACACCTCTCAAAACTTCCTAATGATACCGTTTGCTTATTACCTACAAAAAACATGGATCAACAACTAAATACTGCAATGCTTAGATCTCTCCAACATCCCGAAATAAAACTTACAGCTGTAGATAGCATAGATTGCCCCAGATACCTAACAAAAAGAGCTCATGAATGCATAAAAAAACATGAAGATGATGTTTCTATGACTGCGGGCCTGGAAGAGAATATAATTATTAAAAATAGGAGCAAAAGTCATGCTAAGGCGAAATATTAACGTGATTCTTGGTTTAGTTAATGGTTCTATCGGTAGAGTGCAAAGAGTAAAGGTGGATCCGGAAAATACAAAAGTCATTAAGAAAATATACTCGTAAGCTAGGTCCGGTCAAAACTAAATTTGAAATTATTAATAGAGCTTATGTTCATCGCGAACAGTTTCCCATATGTATAGCCTATGCTATAACTATAGACAAAAGTTAGGGCCTAAGTCTAAATAATGCACTGATGGATATCGGTTCTGCAGTATTCACATCCGGTCAAGTTTACGTGGCACTTTCGAGAGTTACAAGTTTTGGCGGTTTACATCTAATTAATGTCAACTTTGGAAGTATTTAAAGCGCAGGAATCCTCAATTTATGAATACAATAGACTAATTTACCGTCCAGATTTGTCAAAAGTTTTAACATCAAAGCCTCCGAGAAAAATCCATAGAGACAGGGAGTGGGCTTTGAAAAAAAACTGTAACTGAAGCTGAAAAAGTAGTACCGGAAAAGAAAAAAAGGAAGGCTACCTACAAAAATAAGAAAAGCTCATAAGACAGAGATAGGGCTTTAAGAAAATTCGTTGTTGGTATACAAGAAGTAGAAGGTACCGGAAAGGAAAAATGTAGAACTATCTACAAAAAGTAATGAGATCCCATAAAAAACAATACTTGTCAAAAAACCAAGTCTCGCAACTCAATTCTTCTACCGTAAAAAGTTGTGAGATCCATGTAATACAATAATCTATACTAATATTATAAAGCGGAAAAGTTTGTTTGTTTGTTTGTTTGTTTGTTTGTTTGCTTGAACGCGATAATCTTCGAAAGTACTGGGTGGATTTGAATGAAATTTGGTATGGAAGTAGCTTGAAGCTTGAGGAAGGTTATAGGCTACTTTTTACGCGACTGCAAAAAAGGAGAGTTATGTTTTTACCGTAATAGAATCTACGGGAGCGAAGCCCCGCGTGAGTACTAGTATAATAATAAATAGATCGACTCGGCCATCGCATGAAAACACAATATATCTCACAAGTAATACTTACATATATAAATTGGATTGTTTTTGCGATTGCCAAGTCAATCTATTTATTTAAAACGTTAAAGATTTTTAATATTGATATGGTCACTATAAGATGTTGTTAGGTTAGATAATTACGTAACAACTTAAGACAGAAGGTCCCTTAAGTAAGGACTGAATAAATTAATAACCGACTTGGTATTACATGGATCTCACAACTTTTTACGGTAGAAGAATTGAGTTGCGAGACTTGGTTTTTTGACAAGTATCGTTTTTTATGGGTTAGTGTTTTACATGGTGCTACTGTCTATCTGACCTCTATAACTCAGTAGCTGGGTAATACCATTCCCTTTGACCAGACCAGTGTCAGATTTTTTGGCTTCTGACGGGAGTAACTGATATCAATGATTTTCAAATGATAGCCGGGACCAACGGGTTAACGTGCTTTATGAGACACGGAGGTATCACACCGCCAACTCCCAAACTCCGGGCTACTACTGAGAAATTTCTTATAGAAAAACCCAATAGAACTTTTTGCCCGACCCAGAAAACGAACCCGATTCCTCATACTCACCAGCAGTCGCGTTTGCAACCACTTCGCCAACGAGGCAGTTGGTAATTAAACCATTCGGTATAATTATTAAAAACATAATCTATACTAATATTTTAAAGCGGAAAAGTTTATTTGTTTGTTTGCTTGAACGCGCTAATCTTCGAACATACTGGGTGGATTTGGATGTAATTTGGTATGGAAGTAGCTTGAAGCTTGAGGAAGGTTATAAGCTACTTTTTACCCGACTGCAAAAAAGGAGAGTTATGTTTTTACCGTGATAGAATCCACGGGAGCGAAGCCCCGCGTGAGTACTAGTATAATATAATCCTGTATCCGAGTCCTACAAAATGACGTTTATGCGCACGCCTTCTTTCATAATATATAATGTATGTTGCGTAAGGCATGTAGTAAAAATTATATCAGCTATAATCGGACTGTTGCAAATCATGATTACAAAGTTGTTTCCGAGTGACGTGCGCACACGCCTATTTAACGTCATTCGGGAGTTCATTGGCGCCTACAACTTACAAGCAGCCTGAAGCTATGATTCATAATATGTCTAAATCATCTTATTGCTAGTTGCCATGCAATCGAAAAACGTACGGAGGTTTTTTAATCTGGGAATGCCAGTTTTCATGTCATTTAGTTTAATTAATTTTATGTCACACAACAGACTGGGAACGAAATACAATAAAGAGACATTTCTTAATATCAGATCTGCCAGAGGTCGGTTATAGTGACGTACAGTCGGCCAAGAAAGTGGTGTACCACCCTAAGGTTGAATATCGCTTGCAGATTCATAGGTGATAAAGATTAGTTTCGCTTGCAGATCGATCTGACAACTTCTATTGCTGTCTTTATCTGATTATTGATAACGACTATTACTGTTTGTAACGTGACAGCTGTTCTTAGTTTGAACTTGATGGAACCAATGACGTCGTAAAATCAACGGCGGGGGGCTGTAGATTTTGATGACAAAATTGTATCTAAAAATTCAGAATTGTAATCAACAAGTTACATAAAATTGTAAAGGCACAAGGCGAGTCCACAAACCTACAATTTCTGTAAACTTGTAATTACAATATCAATAAAAAACAAGCTAAAAATAGATTTATCCTTTTATTAAATTTCTACAATCAATTTTAAAATACTTATAACAAACAAAAACATAGCATATATAGTAATATTTAGAAGATATTGAAAATTTTTAAAAATTAGAAACGGGTGTAACCGCCGTTGGCCTCTATAACCTCTAAAAGACGAGACCTCATTGAACCAACAAGCCGTGAGCAAATATCGGTTCCCCGCATTTCCTCCCAGATATAATTACAGTGACTAATAAGAGCTTGTTTGGTTCTTTCATTTTGATGCGACCATCGTTGGACCATAAGGCCCCAAAGATTTTCTATCGGGTTGAGGTCCGGCGATCTTGAGGGCCACTGAATTACCCTTACGTCAGTGTGTGAACGAAACCAGGCTCTTACGATCCTCGCATTATGAATTGAACAATTATCTTGAACAAAATCAAATTGTGGCACTTCGTTCTCCGGATAAACATTACGGACTGTCGGTAGCATTGCATTCTGAAGCACGTCGATATAATTTACAGCCGTCGCTCGAGGAGGTAGAGAACACAATTCTCCTACACCATCCGTATTCATCCAGCCCCAAATATTTACGGAAATTCGACCTGATTCTCTATTTGGGATTACATGATCATCTTTATACCGTGTTGAATTATATCGCCAAAGGTGAAGACGTCCATGCTGACTGGATTTAAACGTTTTTTCATCACAAAACACTGTATTAGACCAATCAAACTCTAAGTGCTCTCTGGCGAAGTTCAGACGAGCAAGTCTGTGAGCATCCGTCAAATATATTTTCTTGGCGTAATGCCTGTGGTGCAACCCCATGTAATGTAGATGATTCCTTATTGTTTGGGCACTCACATCGAACATCTCCGCAAAATGTTTTGTGGGCTTAAAACCATTGATTTCATATTCCCGTCTCATGAATTCTCTATCGTTATTGGAGAGTGCAGGCCGGCGACCACTTCTTCTGTGATCCAACAAACTTCCCTCCTCTCCTTCACGACGAATCCAAAAGCGGACAGAACGCCTCGATATATTCAAATTCCGGGATATCGCACTGATACTGCTTCCCTCATTAAATTGGGCAATTATTTGTGCTCTTTCGGCAATGGTCAAGTTGGCAGGCATTGAGATGATTTTATATGCAGTTGATTGAAAAATAACACGGAAAATATATCGATTTTTTGCATATATTTGACAAAATGTCAATTGTCAGTTTTCTTTTTCAAATGGAATTCGGTTGTCTAAATAGTTTTTATTACTTTTGTTTGGAAACATTTCAATTGCTTTGTAGAAACTAATGTCCTTTTCATTTATACTAAAGGTTAAAATGTCATGTACTTATATGTGACATATGACGTATGAATACTAAATACATAGGTTTACGTCATGATAATGTTGTCTCTTTCAGTAATATCTTTTTATAACGAACCTTGTTGTAATTTTCGATGACCGGGAAACTAAATCAAAACTGGTACACCACTTTCTTGGCCGACCGTACCTACATATGTATACATTTGTTTTAAACTATGTCTTATCACATAATACGTACCTTTTATGATTAAAAATCTTTCACGAAAATTTTGGAACATCATAATATGTGTTATGCTATTTTCAACTCAATTTCTGAAATAGTGGCGTTGAAAATTGAATGCCAATATTAGTAATGGCTTTCCTTAAAAAAGTCAGAACGTTAAAAGTCTCATGAGCTATACTTGACCTCAACCATCGTCTCAGCCACGTATTTTAATAGATAAAGTGTATAATTATCATCAACCTAGCCTTCTAATTTTGTAAGAGACGGCTCTCAGTGGCGTTAGATGCTGAGTATTTCCCAATATTTAACATGGACCGAATGCCTACCTGACCTCCAAAACCCAGAAATTGGAGAGTACTGTACACTTTCAACAAGTGTCAATATTCCTTCAAACGTGACTTTTGGCTTCTGAATGACGGAAAGACCAAAGGCTCAACAGCGGCGTGCTTTTCAAAGCACTTTTCTTTTACTCTTTAACCACGTTACTAATTTATGGGATACTTTACGATGATACGTTAAATATTGAAATAGATCTGCATATTTTAACATTTTGTTATTGATACGAGTAGGTAATATAGTGGTAGTGATAGTTAGTAAGTACAGTAACTAATAATGGCGTAATAAGCCTTTACTTTATACTATCTCTAAACGAAAACTAAATCATAACATGTGGTTTTCCGAATTTGCTAATACCTAAATCTGGATATTCACATACCAAGACCAAAGTATTCTCTTGTAATTTTCCATCAATCTTATACATATTTTGACTTACACGGATCATTATTGTGTTTGTCAAATATAGCATAAATTATTACGTTATTTTTGCTTAAATAAAATGAGATGAATCATTAATATGACTAGTCCCAACTATTATGTAATAAAAAATAAAAACTTTTTACCAATAGGCTAATTGTGGAATACCTAAATTCATAAGATCGAATGTATATGCTTTTACTATGCTATTTCAACCGCGTTGCTGGAATCCCTTTCGATTGTGAAAAATAATTTATGATTTTCACAATTGGGGAGCTAGCCATGATCATAATAATGCCATTAATCAGAGAAGAAGCCCCCATATTCGAGGCATATTTAATTAACGTCTTCTATCCTACATAAGTCTTCGATTCAAATTAGAAATTCCAAATGATAATAACGGCGAAAGTTTCCTATGAAGGAGCCATTTTGTTAAATAGAGAGGTTCTAAGTAACGAAGGTTACGGATACGTGACATCAGTTCTGCGAAGCTACCGACAGAGGGGGTCTCTTGAATTATAGCCACCGTCTGTCCTACCACTTATCTTTACATAATGATACTAGGTTTGGTTACATGATTCTAGTGTAAGTCTGGGAATTTCGTCTGGTGTAATAATTTTGGTGCCTACTGTTTTATGGTCGGTTGGTTTTGTAACTATGCAGGAAAACTTGAGAAAGGTGGTAGACATTTTCAGTCCGGTTAAACTTTTTATTTTTTAACTGTTCTTAAGAATAAATCAGAAAGAATAGTGTCTGATTAAGTATATACATTAATATTAACACAAAAATACAAATTAACACAAATTCATTTTACTATTTGCTCCAAATATTGTTTTCTTATATAACCTTAAAAATATCTCTATTGAGATTTTTTTTTTTTTTTGCCTGTCACATACTTTCGCAAGGGATATTATTTTCCGGGGTCGTGGGACTCATCCCATTACCGTGGCCCCGGTACGTAAAGGGTTATTGAAGGAACACCGTGGATTTTAGTCAGTAAAAGTCTGACAGTCCCTCCCACCCTGCCCGGGGTGGGAGGACTTATTTGATAACATTACCACGATTAAAAAAAAATAGGGATATTATTTTAAAAACTTGATGAATATCACATGATGTCTATATAAACTGTTGATATAAAAGATTTCCCAGTAAACAAATAAAACATAACAATAGAACAGAATATAACTGTCCAATATCTATTAGCTTTAATTCGAAAACAGCGGAAATAAAGATCACCATTAAGTTGGCTTAATATCCCATATGATTTCATTTAGAAATAGAGAAATATGTAGTACCTAATTTTCTCAAAACAAGATAAAATATAATGTATCTTATCCCATAATTTTATTACAAATATACTATGATATTATTTGACTTACAAAATACGTAAAACATTTCTTAGAAATATACAGACGCCATATTAATTTCAGGAATGCTAACCACAAGTAATGCAAGAACTTAAATGTAGATGAATGCTTGATGTTAAACAGAGCTTAAAATTGAGTTCTGATATTTTAAACCACGAAGTTATTACAGGCGCATGTTTCTAGATTTAAATACATTACCAGGTAGCCCGGTTTCCAGGTTATTCCACGCGCGCCTCAAAGAGTAGTCAGCAGCATTGACGGGGTCCGATAGGGTCATTGCCTGCTGGGGTTACGGGAATGTTATAACAAGGTCCCGGACCACAAAGGCAACTGAAGAAACAGGGTGGGTTTTTATTTAATAGAAGTCAGACACCTTCCGCTCTGCCCAGAGCAAGAGCAGTCTTTTGATGATTTTTCCACCGGGAAAAAAGGAAGCCCAGTTTCTTGGAACGATATAACCGCTTCGTCACATAAAGGCGAAATCAAGTCACGCGATTGGCTTGAAACTTGAGCGACTCCAAAATGTTTGCATTAGATTTATACAACGTGTAATTTTAAGGGTATATACATACCAAGTGCATGGCTTCTTTGGATGATAACAAACGATATGGCAAGGGTTTTGTAATCCTGAGTCTACGTGTGTAGAACTTATTACAAATTCCAATACACTGATACCAGGGACCGAATTTTTCAAATTAAGAAGAACGAAAAGTATTATCGTGTTATTGGCAAGTGACATGGAAAGTTATTGACCCTCGTAGTGCTGTGACACGTTTGTTATGATTGGTATTCAAGAAATATATGAAACCAATAATTTGGTATCAATTCTTTGAGTCAGTTATTTTGTGCTGAAACTGTGCATAGGGACTCCATACCAGATGTTGTCTTCAGCCCTTTTGGATAGATATGGGGTTTCCATTACACGTTGTATTTGGCTTGCGCAAATATGATCACGTATCTGAATTTCGTACGAAACTCAAGTGGCTTCCAATACGTCTTCGCCGGAACTTACACATTTTGTCTCTGCTTTACAATGTGCTGTTTAATCCTAAAACCCCCACTTATCTTTTTTTCTTTAGAACGATTCAAGTTCCTTCATGACACACATGCAAAATCTCTGAGGTCATCAGAAAACTTAAGGCTTGCGGTACCGAGTCACGCCACCAATTTCTATGGTAAGTCATTCGCAACTCAAGGAATAAGGCTGTGGAATGCTCTACCCGTGTCAGTAAGACAAGCACAAACCCTATCTTCTTTCAAAAACTTAGTAAAAGATCTTTATCTCTCTCCTTAAACTGTTGTTATTATGTGTCTTTGATTCTTTTTTTTTAATATTTATATGTATATATATATGTTTTGAGAACGTTATTTATTGTTTTTGTATTTTATATACCAATGTAAAATTTATCTTTATTTATCTAAATAGTACACCGTGGACTACCCGCGTATTTATTTTCTCCTTCTGTGTCAAATCCATCCAAAGGTTGTCTGTAAAAGATCGCTTTTAGCAATAGGACCGCCCATTGTATCACCCTTTTTAGTTGTTAAGTCTATATTTTTTTTACTGTTTTGATGTACAATAAAGAATATATCTATCTATCTACCTGAAGAAATTCTTTCAACGAATCACACGCACGCATGTTTAAGCATTTTTTGGTCTAGAAATTGTGCTTCTAAATCTCGTACCACGGTGTTTGTGGTCGCACTCTTCTGTAACGGCTCGACCGATTTTTATGAAATTGAGTATTTTTGGTAGTTAATAGGTTGTAACGTATATTTTATTTCCAGGAAAAAATATAAGAATAAATTTATTTGATATGGCATTGCAAATTATTCCGAGTACAGCTAGTACGTGCATATTACTGTTAGGGTGAACGCATATGCATTTAATCGTCATCTAATAATGAAGAAACTTGTCTATTCAAATTTAAATCTAAAGTAAAATATCTAAGTTAAACCAAAACGGTGTAATTAAGCAAAGTAACTCAGCAATGCATAGAATATTTGTTCCTTTCCTTATTTAACCAAATTAAGCAACGTTAAAACTCATTTCTCAAAGCAATTTTATAGAGGGAGTCAATTTAAGGGCGGAAATTGCTTCATTTAACGCTACTGGTGACAAAATAGCTTCAAAGATATTTACCTATTTCCTATGTTAACCGATTTGTTCACAGACAAACACAATTACTTCAGTTTCAAATTAAATAAAGTAATGATTAAGTTAAATCATGATAATTAGGTGATTCTTATAGTTAAGCTAATTAGGTGTTATTAAGTGCCGCCTGTTATTGCTTGTGTTATTTAGTCAAATTTATTGTTATCGTATAATTAAATGGTTTAGGCAAATCGTAGCTATTTTCTGCTTTAAATACTGTTTGAAAATCCGGTCTGATTTCAGGTATATGTAAGTGGGTATTATGAAGTATCTAGGGCATGAAAAATTGTAAACATTTAGGAACTAATCGAAATGTAATGCCGTGCCGAAATATTAGAGCAACGAAAATTGCACAGTTTGTTTGTATTGTAATTCACGCACCACAAGAGTTTCTGGTCTTTATCAAACTGGTATTACCTCAGATTGCAATCAAGCGTTACTTTGCGGAAGCCATGACATATACATACGAGTATTTTTGCATGAATATTTGATATTTAACTCAGTACACAGAACCATTTTTCCGTCTGTAAAAATATTTACGCATATGCATTAATTATATGCATATTTTATTTAATGCATATGCTGCATGAACTCGACACCCGTTTTGTTCCTCCACGGTGCATCCTAAAGAGATGTTGATTTTCAACCACTCAGGTCTTGGCAATGCATAACTTAGCAATAATTATTATAATAAAATATTTATTATTATGATCTTATTCATCTTACATTTTAACCTCCCACTGAAAAATACAACACATATTTCTTGCCAGAACTATGTACTTTATTCTCTAATACAAAGTTTTAGCATAAAGCGATAGCTTAATTTAAATATATTAGATATACAAATTGATACCGTTTGGCGATATTAAACGCAAAATTCAAGTACCTTTTGAGCATAGCAATTTTATTGGATCTTCAAGAAAATTGAATTTATGGCAGCATAATGACATTTGCCGCCCCATTGGTTTTGTGATTACGAAACTAAATCTTGAAGAATGATTTGATCATAAGTTAGAAAAAATAATATTTATGTTATGTTGTTACTGCTTTCAAATTTTAGGTATCCGTGTATGAGGAACGAATCTAACCTAAACACAAATAAACTATTTTAAATTTATATTTGCTTTGTTACCCAGTTACTGGGTCAGATCAGATAGGTAGTCGCCTATGCTAGTACTGGAATCCTGCCCAGTACCAGCATCATTTGCCTGGTAGCTAAAAGTCGAGCTGGAATTCCATTTGGAGTAACATTAGAGAAGCACCACACATTAACTAATCCTTCTTTACGTTTATTGTAAGGACAAAATACAAATTGTATACTTCATTATTTATTTATGTAGTATGTTCAAAATGTTTTTAAGATAACTAACAATGTGGGTAAAATTCTCATAACTAGCAATCTTGTTAATCCTTCCAACTGAGCTAAATATTACATTATATTATTTTGTTTTTAATAGTTCTGTGTTATATCAATTTAATTAAACATACTTCAATCGATTGGTAGATCAAGTAAGTTCTATTAAAAGTTGTCTTTGCAATCTCTTCGAATATATTTTAATAGTTATATTTGTATATCATCATCAATAAGGCTTTTTACGGATGTGAAAATCATCGAATGACTTCTCCCGCTCTGGATGGAGCGAAAAGGAGTGTCAGACTTCTACTGACTAAAAAGCCTTTTCCTTCAGCTGCCCTTTCGTTCCGGGGCCGCGGTATCTCGTTGTAACATTCCTGTAACCTTACGTCACTAAGGCTAAGGTTGAAGAAGGTTATAAAACAGTAATAAATTAACAAGTATATGTGGCAGAGAACAGTGATATAGAGTTCATAGAAGATAGAATCAAATAACGTAACACCTAATCCGTGGTAGTTGAAACACCTTTTACTTTTTTGTTAACCTACATTGTTCAAATGCTGGGCAAAGATCTTTCCCATATTTTTCCACTCTTCCCGGTACATTTCTCCCTATGAAGAATCTGTCATGATCGCCGCCAAGTCGTTACCTTCTACTACTCCTCTACTACATCTCGTCTACTGTCTCTCCTCTACTACAATCGTTAAGCTCCTTAAACTTCTATGTTGAGCTATACGTCATCTGGCTCACTCATATCTGTGTGCATCTTTCCTCAAAAGATCGACTCAAACTATAACCTGCAACGTTGCCATATAATTTAACACGTATAGATTGTATGGACTTCAAAAGATACTGGACCTCTGAGTTTGTTTCGATGTTTCTTCTCATGGTAGTCAGTTAGAAAACACTGGCTTCATCTAATTTAAATTTACGAAAAACATGACGTTTCAAAGTGTTATTTAATAACCAAATAACAAAATAAAGATCATTTGTCATTGATCGTCTTGTAGGTACACTTACTTCCCTCTATAATAAGCAGGAGCGAATACCAGAGCTAGGCCAAAAGACACAAAGAGTTCATGAAAATTTTCCAAAGAGATCACGACCTACAGTTTCCAGGAGAATAATACATGTAGAAGCTAAACCCAGTATGATGTAAATCACCTTAGCATACGACTTATGATGCTAATCACGGCAGCCTGTGTCATCATGGCAGTTTCCACAACCTGCCTTAAAGGCGCCACTCGTCCTAATACTCGCAGCATTAAATCATATACAAAGTATTTATAGTAAAATTACATAACAATGTAGGTTTACGAAATAATTTTATGTCTCTATGCTAAATGTTGGCAGGGTATTGTGTTAAAGATAAAAGCTATATGAATGACACATCGCATTAATGCATGAGTGTCGACAGGTTTTCAACATGCTTATCCAATGTTGCTGGCGAAAAATAAACAGTCGTTTTTTTTTAAGTTAAAT
The DNA here is from genome assembly GCA_943138885.2 of Tholera decimalis. Lineage (NCBI taxonomy): Eukaryota > Metazoa > Arthropoda > Insecta > Lepidoptera > Noctuidae > Tholera > Tholera decimalis. The sequence goes on along the minus strand of OW964556.2, from coordinate 31,816,925 downwards.
TACGTTTTTTAATACGGGCATAATAGAAAAACACAATATAAATGATCGAACCCGGCGTCAAATAGTTTAAACTGAACAAAAGACGTGTTTGTAAAAAAATTAGTTACAAAATAAATAGACATCTTAAAAGAGAACCTGTCTATTGCCATTTGCTATGAACAATCACATTTAATACCAAAAATCATACAGATATAAGTTTTCTTCCGTTTGTCGGCAAATTATTTGTTTTTTAATGTAACTTTTTCAGGGTAACTTTTTGTTACCTGCCAGTACTAGTATTATTTAATCTAAGCACGCTCTTAGTAGATTATTAAACCTGGCTGGACAGTTTGTTCGAAAGTGAAGGCCGTAAAAAGCAGCCTCAGTTATCCTAGCATCTAGAGTCTTCAACACAAAGAGAATTCTTGGATTTCAAAGAAAATCATAATCTATTCATCACTAGAATATATCCCCATAATTCTTTTGGGCCGCAACCTGTCTGTACAATTTGTAACGTAGCAGTTTACGCACCGTGAAATTATTCCTCGCACCTCCTCTGTGCGCCGTCCTTGTCCTACAGGCTACAAGCGCATCTTCACGCATGCTGATTTTTCGACTTGAGTGCACCTCAGCGAATCCACATACAAAACAACCCAGCCAAATCACAGAGCTCCTTCGTCACCAACTGTCACACGGCACAGGGGGGTTCTGTAAACGGTCGGGTAACACCTGACAAGTGCTTCGGAGTTTACTTTGTTATGCTAACAACGTTGATTTGTTTCTAGTTTTGTTTTTCTTTTGGATGGAAGGATAGAGTTTCCCTAATGGCGTAATATACTAGATCGTAGTTTTAATAATAACTGACTGAGATTTCCAAGCTGTAAATATGTTTTAGAATATGTCGGCCAGACGCTATGGTACAAAAGCCCTCTAATAAAATAGCTAGGTACAGAAACTACTGATGGCTTCTCAGGAATATCCGCATAGTATTAACAACTCAGCTCCTGAGGAAAATACAAGAAAGAGTAATGTAAGCAGAAGTTTTTATGTTGTAGGTACAGCAACCTGGGCGCATCTAGTGTCTACCAGTAAACATTGATAGGCTCGGTTGATTGATTATAACATAATCTTTCAGAAATTCTTCCATATTTGTCATACAATCGCACTTTAAACTGCGTAATTTTACAAAATAGTAGAATATTTTATTATTTATAAGACACGTTTAATAATATAACGTAATTTGTAACTTCCTAATCGTCTTATCGGCTTATCCGGATTTAAAGGATTACGATTACGTTATCGTGATTTGGGCTTAGTATCAAAACTGAAAAGAAAAACATCGTACGTGTCAGCTGATCAGCCCACGCGGTGGAACGGTTATTGTTGCGTCTACAAGAGGGCGGTGAGTTGACTGTTTTATATTATTGTTGTGATATTTTTATCCGACTTACGATGTTTATACAATTCGTGTATTATGCTGGTCTGTATTTGTATGTGATTTGTATGTGGTGTATGTGATTTGTATAAAACTTTATTTTGTGAAAATATTTTACTACATAATAATCGACGATCCTACCTCGGGCTTACATGCACCTTTGATGATCTAATGAAGGCCACTGATGCTGCTACATGCACGTGGCACCTACTCGGTCCAATATATCTAAATAACTGACTACAGGCTCGAAATTATAATTATTATAATAATTACAGCTTTTAGCCTTTACAAGCTCATTTAGCTCCACTAACGTTCGTGATTACCAATAAAAATGTTAAAATACTTCTAATAACAAAAGCAAAACTAACAATGAACACGAATCTACAATGAAAATCTGTTAAGACTAGAATTACAGATGAGATTGTTCATATAAGAGGATCTTGTTGCCATTGCCAACATATGAAACTTCTAACTTTTAATCAGCACTTAGTGGCACCCCGTTGAGCTTGTGGAAAAATTGTCAAAAACGAATACTTTGAAAACATTTTCTAATTCTATTGTATTTCTTGAGAAATTAGGTCGGAAATTTAAAACGAGAAATGGGTCTCATTAAATGCCCGAACTCAAGACAAAGATTGCTGGACGAGCCCAACTCATATTGAAACTGAGAACTGGACGAACTATCAAAGGACACACTAGTATGAAACAAGGAGACAGAGGAGGCCTTTGTCCAGAAGTACTATAGGAAAAAACAAGCTAGTTATATTCATATCTAGCTTGTTTTTTTAGAATATACTTCTAAAAATCAAACGTTTACTACCATAATCAAAAATAGAAATAGATTTATTTTAGGCATTACGTCGGCCATGACGAAACATCTGTTGAATAAGTAAATTCCTTAAACTGTATCTGTGTGCAAATACCATATAATTGGACGAATCCTCAAATATTGACATAGTCACGTCACTAGACAAAGCAATGCAATAAAAGAAATCAACAATTACATTCTCACGTAATGTTAGGTATATTGTGAATAATGCAAATTCAATTATTTGATGTTATCGTTACAGAATTACTCACGTCGAAAAGAGACAACAGTGAAAAAACCACTCAACTTTCGTTATAATTAAAATGGATAACATTTTTGCTGGTGCATCTTGCGAATCAGTTAATGAGCATGAGTATTACATAGACGTATGCATATACATATACATCAAATCACTTAACTCACGATTTTCTTTTTAGTTGGAGCGGAAGAGAGTGTTAGACTTCTACTAACTAAAAACCCACCCTGTTCCTCAGTAGCCTAACCGTTCAACTTTCCTTAAAAATCAAATGATTTTTGCTCTTGTGTTCGGAATCCATTAATTAGGATAATTATTATCTATACATATAACCAGCAGTTACATTCCGTGACTATAGACTAGATGCATCCCTAATTTTAAACTGCTGCAATCAATAGCAACCACATAAGCCCCTATTTCAAAATTCACCAATCAAATTCCATTCTAAGGTAATGCAAATACGATTCTGCGTTCGACAGGCTAACTATTACCACAAGAATACCCCTCTGTACTGATTAGCGGGTAGGGAGATGCCGCCAACTGGCACGCGCGCCGCTTGCGCTGGCCAAACTGCCCGACTCAGCATGCCTCAATGAACTGATTGTCCAATTAACTCCATTCATATGTTCGACGCCACTAACCCACACGCTAAGAGTCTTTTTCAGGCTAATACGATCGTTTGTTCAGGCAATGTCGGATATTGAGCGCCATTAGCAATAGTACAAGATTGTGGTTATGTTGAGAATAAGTGGTGAGGATATTGATGTTGATAAATATTTTTGCGACAGTTAACACATACAGGTTGGAAAAATAATGTCAATGATAGCGGTAAAAGTTTCAACAGTAGCGTGGCTACCAACGCCTGACTCCTGGTGAGTAGTGTGATAAGTTCGAGACTTATACATCAATAATACGAACCTATTTAAGGCCTACTAATTAACTTTTGCCCGACCAGGGAATCAAGAGCAAGAACAAGGGGTCACCAAGAGGTGAAAAATCGCCAGTGCGACTGCTGAGCAAGAGCTCAGCAGTCGCACTGGCGATTTTTCTGTAAGAAATTTCTCAGTAGTAGCCCGGAGTTTGGAAGTTGGCGATGTGATATCCCCGAGAATCGGAAAGTACGTTAGTCACACACTCAAACACACACATACATCCCACCACTCACACACATACTACCACTTACATACACTTCACGCATTCATACTTCAATCAAACTCCACAGATACTGCACGCACTCTCATAATCACTTCAGCTCTTACTAACTCTTAATTTTTGTAATTAGTGTTAAATTCTAATCTTAGCGGATAAGTACTCTATGCTATTACAAACACTTTGTTGGCGATTTTATTAAAACTCCTGGGAAATGGCATTGATAACTGAAACACAGGCATTGCCTAGTTCGGTTACAAAAGCTACATCCATTTTACAATGTTATACACTGCCAAATTTTTTTCTGTAAACTAGTACTAAGTTTTTTGAGAAATATTACTATTACTAAAAAAAAAGACTGGTCGATCCCAACATAAAAAACACAAACACATAAGAAATTTCTTAAGAAATAAGCAGTACCTTTGTACTCAGATATTATAATTATGTTTATCTTAATGTATTTTACTGTGTGTACTTAAATAATAAAATAAATAAATAATTGTAAAAAGGCTAAGCAGATAATGATTTAATGATTAACGATATCTTTGTCCTGTAAGGAACTTTTAATTAGTTTACAATTTGTATGCACGGTGTTTCCGTGACAACAAATCCATTTACATTCCTTCAATACTCACTGATACATGAGTTATTTAATCAGAACATTTATTTGTACAGAAAACCATTCACAATCAACGACAAAACTGTTGGAATCGGGTCGAAACGTCCTGAACAACAATACAGCAAAAACGAACTGCATTTTAAAATGAACATTTTAATTTCGGCACCAAAATGCAAGTTTAATTCGGAGCACGTATTGAAAAGCGCCAGCATCAGGGACAACAGCTATGAAGAACTTGTGTAACTGTAGAGTGAACACACTCACTTCCTATTGGTACGCCCAAAGTGGAACAGCGAAATCAATTGTGAAATGTTGAAGCGGAAAGACGCATCTTCAAACGCCTTCTTAGTAATTATTGTACTGAAGTTATATTTAAAATCGTGGAATTAGTCCGAAAAGTGTAACTAATGCCATTCTCAGAAACTTGTCAATTAGAAAACCTAGAATTACCTAAATGCCTAAAATATGTGCTTAAACTATAATTAGCAGAATTTTCGTAGAATACTGGAAAGGTAAAGCCCCCAATTATAGCGTATTTTCATTTAAAATTCATAGCACTACCCGCTGCATTTAATAGAAATGCATTTATATCGCATTGTAATGATACTCACGATGAAACACTTCAGTATTTTCCAAAGATATAATTTAACGACAATTTAGTTGATTATACCGGAACGAGAATTCAGTTAAGTGACAGTTGAGTTTTCAATATTTCTTGTTTTGAAGACGGACGGACAACAAAGTGATCTTATAAAGATTTCGTCGTTTTCTTTTTGAGGTACGGAACTCTGAAAATGGGGCAGGGCCCGTGCTCCATCTAAGATCTTCATCTGGGTGGAGAACGGGTACTATATGGGTCCCGTGTTCCACCTAATGTTTAGTACAGTCAAGTAATTAACAAAAATACACAATTTAAAATATAATAAAAATAATTTATTTTAACGCATTTTTTTACAAAAGAATGGTCCATAGAAATTTGATTATTAAGTAATTGCATTTGTGAATTTAAAATAAGTTGGTCTTTTCCACAGTTTTCTTTGCGGCGTTTAGTTGGTAGTACATCTAAAGAATCAGAAATTTTGATATCACTGTAAGCAATCTACTTATAAGGGTTACATAATATGGTTTTTTGAACTCTTTATTATATTTGGAATTCCAACTCTCCGATTTGTACGGTGCCTTTCATCGAATACACACCAATTATGTACATTTTTAACCGACTTCAAAAAAAGGAGGTTTACAAATTGTCTTGCAAGAGCAAGCGCTCAGCAGTCGCACTGGCGATTTTTCTGTAAGAAATTTCTCAGTAGTAGCCCGGAGTTTGGAAGTTGGCGATGTGATATCCCCGAGAATCGGAAAGTACGTTAGTCACACACTCAAACACACACATACATCCCACCACTCACACACATACTACCACTTACATACACTTCACGCATTCATACTTCAATCAAACTCCACAGATACTGCACGCACTCTCATAATCACTTCAGCTCTTACTAACTCTTAATTTTTGTAATTAGTGTTAAATTCTAATCTTAGCGGATAAGTACTCTATGCTATTACAAACACTTTGTTGGCGATTTTATTAAAACTCCTGGGAAATGGCATTGATAACTGAAACACAGGCATTGCCTAGTTCGGTTACAAAAGCTACATCCATTTTACAATGTTATACACTGCCAAATTTTTTTCTGTAAACTAGTACTAAGTTTTTTGAGAAATATTACTATTACTAAAAAAAAAGACTGGTCGATCCCAACATAAAAAACACAAACACATAAGAAATTTCTTAAGAAATAAGCAGTACCTTTGTACTCAGATATTATAATTATGTTTATCTTAATGTATTTTACTGTGTGTACTTAAATAATAAAATAAATAAATAATTGTAAAAAGGCTAAGCAGATAATGATTTAATGATTAACGATATCTTTGTCCTGTAAGGAACTTTTAATTAGTTTACAATTTGTATGCACGGTGTTTCCGTGACAACAAATCCATTTACATTCCTTCAATACTCACTGATACATGAGTTATTTAATCAGAACATTTATTTGTACAGAAAACCATTCACAATCAACGACAAAACTGTTGGAATCGGGTCGAAACGTCCTGAACAACAATACAGCAAAAACGAACTGCATTTTAAAATGAACATTTTAATTTCGGCACCAAAATGCAAGTTTAATTCGGAGCACGTATTGAAAAGCGCCAGCATCAGGGACAACAGCTATGAAGAACTTGTGTAACTGTAGAGTGAACACACTCACTTCCTATTGGTACGCCCAAAGTGGAACAGCGAAAGGAAAAAAGGAAGGTTCAGAGCATTTCACGAAGACGTTCCAGATGTTTCTACAGCCTCTTTGTTATGCCAATAGTGTTTTTAAAAGTCAAGCTGAGTTTTTGGGATCCGTTTTTCGTTATAACTGCAGAACTTGTTTGTTTTTAGGAGGCATATGTTTAAAAACATCTAAACGAGTGGGTGTGCAGTGAGTGCAAAAAGAAGAAAGGTGTGAAATGTCTTGGTTCGGTCACATTAAAGGTAAACACTGTCTAATATTAATTAAAATGTTATCCTCTAAAGCCCCCCATGTTGTGTTCTGTTTAAATTTTCCACCTGCTTTAGCACCTATTCGAAATCTATGCGTCATCTAACTTATTACTCTTTTCAGAAATATACGTACATATAAAACGTTACATACAGAAACTAAAATGTTTTTTTTTACTTTCTATTTTTAATGTAGTATAACAGATTTTGAACCATAGCCAAGAAATGGTATAAAACTATTTTTCTTGCAATATTATAGTAAAAAAGTGTTATTTTTATTTTACAAAGAATATATGGAAAAAATCCAAAAATATTGGCATCAAAAATAAAACCTACACACGCATTGTAGGTCTATGTTGCAGGTTGCCTCTATTGCCCCATGATCGCATTGCATATTTGCATTGCATATTTTGTCAGAGAGTATAAATTTTCAAAACGCAAAGATCGGGAATTTATTCAATATTTTTTTCACGCTTTTTAGTGGGTCGGTTTGTAATTTATGTAGTTACAAAAGCCAAAATGTCAACTACTTATCACCTTTTACAAAATATTGCTTTTCCCGGTGCAGAGCCCATAATTTTTGAGGAGTTCTCCTGGTACATCACCATCAGCTCTACTTCACCATATGCATTGTGACGAGCATAAAGTGCTTAACATCCATATTCAAGTAATCTAATCGCAATCCACGAAATACTTATTATTGAGTAGTTTCGGTGGCCATCTGGGGTTTTCATCATCAGTTCCACTTCCTCAAATGGTGCTTTTCGAGAGCAACTGCACAAGGTACTATAAGAAATACCCAAAACGCTATAGGTGTGCCTATAATATTTGAATAGTTTCCTCGATTTCTCCATGATCCCATCATCAGATCCAAACGTCACGACAATGGGACCAACTAGAAAATATACCCTTTCAAACAAAAAAAGAATTTTCCAAATCGGTCCAGCCATCTCCGAGTTATGAGGTAATATACATAAAAAAATAAAAATAAAATAAAAAGTTCAAGACAATTTGTAAACCTCCTTTTTTTGAAGTCGGTTAAAAATGTACATAATTGGTGTGTATTCGATGAAAGGCACCGTACAAATCGGAGAGTTGGAATTCCAAATATAATAAAGAGTTCAAAAAACCATATTATGTAACCCTTATAAGTAGATTGCTTACAGTGATATCAAAATTTCTGATTCTTTAGATGTACTACCAACTAAACGCCGCAAAGAAAACTGTGGAAAAGACCAACTTATTTTAAATTCACAAATGCAATTACTTAATAATCAAATTTCTATGGACCATTCTTTTGTAAAAAAATGCGTTAAAATAAATTATTTTTATTATATTTTAAATTGTGTATTTTTGTTAATTACTTGACTGTACTAAACATTAGGTGGAACACGGGACCCATATAGTACCCGTTCTCCACCCAGATGAAGATCTTAGATGGAGCACGGGCCCTGCCCCATTTTCAGAGTTCCGTACCTCAAAAAGAAAACGACGAAATCTTTATAAGATCACTTTGTTGTCCGTCCGTCTTCAAAACAAGAAATATTGAAAACTCAACTGTCACTTAACTGAATTCTCGTTCCGGTATAATCAACTAAATTGTCGTTAAATTATATCTTTGGAAAATACTGAAGTGTTTCATCGTGAGTATCATTACAATGCGATATAAATGCATTTCTATTAAATGCAGCGGGTAGTGCTATGAATTTTAAATGAAAATACGCTATAATTGGGGGCTTTACCTTTCCAGTATTCTACGAAAATTCTGCTAATTATAGTTTAAGCACATATTTTAGGCATTTAGGTAATTCTAGGTTTTCTAATTGACAAGTTTCTGAGAATGGCATTAGTTACACTTTTCGGACTAATTCCACGATTTTAAATATAACTTCAGTACAATAATTACTAAGAAGGCGTTTGAAGATGCGTCTTTCCGCTTCAACATTTCACAATTGATGACTACATTAAAACTACACTAACATTATAAAGAGAATAGTTTTATTTTTTATTTGTATGTAATGTCATGTAAACTCATAAATTACAGACACGATAAAAAAATTTTTCAATATAAAGATACTTTATCATCAAGTAATGTAGGCTACTTTAAAACCTTTCCACACCACCGAAGACAAGCAAAAACTAGTAATTAATAATTGAATAGAGCTTCATCGGTATGGTAAACGTAGATCTACTGGTCGATCTTCAACGATATCATACAACATATCGAGATTCAACCATGCTTTGGAAAGCTCGCTAATTCGTTGATCTGGGTCCATAGTCCATACCATGACGTGTTAAAACGTGAGTAGTTTGAGCGAGAGAGAGGGATGAAGCTATGCACGCTATATAGCTCGATCCCTCTTTATCGCTCGAATGACGTTTTAATACGTCATGGTAAGGCCCCTTTTTTCTGGTTGGGCAAATCATCGAATGACTTCTTCCGCTCTGGGTTAAGCGCAAGGGTGTGTCAGACTTCTACTGACTAAAAACCCACCCTGTTTCTTCGGCTGCCCTAAAGTTCCGGGGCCGCGGTATCTCGATAGAACTTTCCCGCAAACCCCGGCAGACAATGGCCATATGAGACCCCGTCACTGATGTTGACAGCTCTTTGAGGTGCGCGTGGAACACGACGCGCCGCCGACCCGGGCCTGGTCCTTACCGGACGGTGAGCGACCCCTGCTCGCCATCCGCAGGCCCGCGCATGGTATGGCCCCTGGATTGTCATTTGTGTCATCTTTCACAGCCGTTACGGTCAGTGAGCAGCCAGAAAATCTGACACCAGGCTCGCCTGTTACCCGGTTACTTGATGTTGGATGTCGCCTGAGCAGTCCCTCCATGTAAAATACCGGTTTCTGGTATCTAGGCTAAAATTCGACCCCAACAGTTAGTTGTAAATAAGCTAAGCCGGCAATAGAAAAATTTCGAAAAATATTTTTTTGTTTGCCTTCATCATGGCATTACCACTGGAAATTTTCTAATTATTTTGATTTTAGGTCGATTACCTTTGTAGCGTTCGTGATCTCCAGATCAAAAGCGTACTATATTGGCAGATGTCGATAAAGTGCGCCAGTGGTTGCGTTATTGCGGTTACAGAGATATGAGCACTAACAATGTGATCCAATTCAGTTGCTTTCACTCAAATCACTACAACTCATGTAACGGACGACAAAGAATTTTTGTAAAATTCTGAAAAACACTATTTTTATGCTCGCATCCCATTTATCATCGTGGTTTTCTAGAAATTTAATTAATCACTTTGTTTCCCTAATTTCTTTCACATTCCAGAATCGAAATAATTTTTAAATTTACTGTTAATAATTATTGTAATATTTAAAGTGACTAGTGTAATAACGAACGCATTATTGAAGAACTTTTACACTTTGCCAGCCAAATAAGTATCTTTATAAATTCTTTAAAACGATTTATTATACTGAGCTTTGTTCTCTGAAAAGAAAACTTTCTACTGTTGGAGAGCCTGATAAACAAATGGTACAAGTTTTACGCAAAAAAGAACGTTAGAACTCTTACGAGTTCGTTAGGTGATAAAACTAAATAGTAACAGAATAAAAGATAGCATAGACGGAGAACTTATGAGATGTTTGGACTTTTTTACTATTATAGTTAGATTCCGTTCCTGAAAGGATACATGACCAGCTGTATCTCATGAATCGTTTAATTCACAATCACGGGGTGAATATTTCTGTTGACCCCTTAAAGGAGTGGTTTCCTGACTTGGCTGTATAATTGTCACTGCGTGTAAGAATCAGGAGATTGATTCTGTGTCTTCTGTTGAACTGCTCGCGTCCCGCTGCGCTGCGTCCCCCTACATAGACGCTCTCCTCGGTACAAGCTGATACATACACGTCCTCCTAGCAGTAAAAGGACCGTTTAAATTTTTCACCGTGCTAATTTTATTTGACTCGCCCTGAATATATTATGTCCTATTATTACGCCGCCCACCCTCCGCAAGCGTTTAATGCTTACAATGAGGAAATTTCTCTCCTCTTTAAATTGTTAACATTAAATTTTGGAGAAAATGTAAAAAATCTGATATCATTCCATTTTTATTGCTCATTAAGATTAACTTTTATGCTCTTGGCGCGTTTAATTTTAGCCGTGATTTCTAGAATAAAAATGTTTTGATGTAAAAATACCGGAATCTACGCACAATATAAATATTTTACGGCTCTCACGCTACGTTTAGATGGGGATAGAGCTTATCGATTAACGACATTCGAATATATGACGCTGACGTAGAAAAATACATATTTTCTTCTCGTTTCATTTAAGATCTATGGAGATGTGAATTGAATGATTTTTTAGAGTAAACATAAAATGTTATCGAACTAATAAACCCGCTAAATCAATGTAAATAAGTCATTCAATTCATAAACAGATCGCACCTTTTAAATTTTTTGTAGCAAATCGATTGGTAGCATCGCTGCACATCAATCGATTCTCATTAATTTGTTCGATATGAACTGGTCAACGACTGACAGTGCTTTTCTGCGCACTCGGAGATTTATTTAACAACTTGACAACCGTGGCGACTAAAAACTCATCATTTTGTTGACTGGCTAAGACTTAACTTGATGAATAGCACCCGTATTAATATTATGACAGGTATATTTTACTTGAAAACATACAGAAATCATCAATTATAATACCCAACAAACAATTAATTCCCAAAAGATCTTAAAACTAAATTCTTAGACTGGACGTTTCTTAAATTGGGCCATTTCAAGAAATTAATTTTATAATTTCCACAAACGCGACATTATTCAGCTCCGTCTGAGATATGAAATTAATAATTCATAAAATCTTAAGCTAAGATTTAATCTCGTTATGTTAACTTACGTTTCTTCCACATCTACATCGGATTGTACAGTCAAAGAACTTCTTATGCAATTAATTGCATAATTCTACCTGAAACAAGAACAAAATGTGTTAGTGCAGTTCCATTAGAACATGGCTACCATTTGTGGCAATTAGAAATATTGCATTTGCTTTATTTTATAGAGCACAGTATGTATACGTTCTCAGAAAAAATCTTTGTGTTTAATGCAAACATTCAACTATAAATCTCCGCAAATCCAAGCGATCCGGAATGTTCATATTATACATAATTGCCATTATCATTTACATAACTGCCATCATATTAATAAATATCAAACACTAAATTCCAAACTTATAAATGGCAATGCGATGCTGTCTAATTTAGTGGCCGCAACCAAATAATAATTTTGCGTAACTAGAACGTTGGAAAACAAATTACAGTAATAAGATAAGCGGCCTGCGATTCCTAGATGCAAATAAATCAAGTGGTCTACGGCTTCAATTAATCGTGCCGCCATTAAGATAATCCAAACTGTTTTTTATCAATAAACAGACGATGATCAATGGTGAGTACCTTAGTCATTGTTAATTAATTGATGATTTAATGAACGGTCAAGCAGGTCGGTGCGGGAAGGCAGCTGAAATCCAGAAGCGTTGATCCGAAACAATCCAACCCAATAATAGCATGCTTCGATCGCTCTAAGTATATCCGCGCCGACCCCGTTAGCAAGTCTACCTGTCCGAACATTGCAACATTAATGGAAGCACCGTGTCTTTTATTCTTAAATATAAAACAAGTACTGTTGACCCACTCCAGGCTTGACGTTTCCAGAATTATCCATACTGTTTTAGTGAGGTTTCAGCTCTGAACACTGCCGTTTAATGGAATAAATTATGAATTTTTAGCCATGAATAAACCGGAATGGTAATGGAATATACATATATTATTTAGGATGTTTGGATGGAGAAGATATAAATAGCGATGTTCCCATATACGTGGCGTTAGATGTGTTTGACGATGAGCTACGTGGATGTTCCTGGGCTCATCTATCAGTCGTAATCATAATTAGATTAGACTTTTCCCAACTACAATATGTCGAGGTCAGTTTCTAGTCTAACCGGATGCAATTCAGAAATGTGGTTTCAGTAATACGATATCCCTTGAAAAGAATGGTGTTAGATTTTTTGGTTTCTGTGTACCCGTAACGACAGACAAAGATGTTCAAATAAGAGCTGGGACCATCTGCTTCACGTTCTGCGAGGCACGGAGAATATCGAAATTATAATCTGATTACCTAATAATTTACGTAATTTGTCTATTTTCGTGTAAATGCAAATATGTACTTAAATTGTTTTTCTTTTTTTTTATATTTGGTTTCTTTCCTTTTGTATACATTGTGTTGTGTGCTTTGTTGCATGTGCCGAATAAAGTTTTTTTCTTTCTTTCTTTTCTTTTCTTTACCTATCCATGAACAAGCCGCAACACGCGTTGCTTAACCTTGAAAATCGACCCATGCGGCTGTTATTAAACTACCATTTCGACAGCGTTTATCAGTCTCATACATTTTTGACATTTTGACAATCATCTTCGTCACGCTACCGCTAATGTTAATTCTTTAGAGTCCCTGGTAAGTATGTACCCTACAACTTACTTCAAGCAATCAGCGAACACGGGCATATGTTTATCTTGCATATCTTTTAAATAAATGTTATATCGTTATGTTAACTTAATATACAATTCATAATTTCCTTAAGCTTATCCGTACATATTATAAAACAAATTCTCCTGCCGCGTCTTACTGCCTATTTACTCGCCATAAACTCGTATATACTGAATAGATTTTCATTCAATTTCCGCCAGTGATTAGAGTAATTCATGAGAATAGTTTTAGTGTATAATTTAATAAGGTTTTGTGTGAGTTAGCAGAATGAGAGCGTTCGAAGCCGAGTTAAGTTGCTAGTACTCGTATGTGAGAAATAAGACGAACTGTGATGACTTTGACTAGCTTGAGGCAACATTGGATTCGGGTCTTTTTTTGCTTGTTGCCCTAAACCCACCAGAACAGAAAAGAGGAAGAGGCCGCCTGCTACTGACCTGGTGGTCAAACATAAAGAGAGACCGCAAGAACTCCCCATTGCCTGATGTGACAACCCCGGATAGATTAACCTGGCGCATACTAGTGAGGAGACCCGACCTTAAATAATGGGACCAGGGTTGGACAAACAAAAAGACGAAGGGTGGGATGTCCACCACATTGGAACTGTCTATAATTGTACAGATTTTGCACCGGTACCTTCCAAAGAATCCTTATAGACAGACGACAAAGTGATCATTTAAGGGATCCATTTTTTAAGGGTAGGTACAATACCCTAAAAGCTCAGTTCCACTACAAATAAGGAAGTCTCGATGATCGGCCCCTCCACCTCTATATATCAGGAACTATGGCAGTAATATATTAGTGCGAATGTGTACACATTGACAGTGCACTTACTATTAGCCACGGCTGGCTAGGCGCGTTACAGCCGTGACACGTTCTTAACGATCCGGTCCATTATTTGATATCATTCTTAAATGCCAATGAGATGTTTTCAAGGCAGTTGTCTCTGAATTGGTCAATGAGGAAGCGGGAACGGTAATAGTCACTCAAAAACCTGATTAGAATATTACAGTTGTAAGAGTCAGATGAAGAGATGATTGTTAATGGATAAAGATTTAAAGAGGGAATGTAGTAATGGATGTGTGGATGTAGTAATGGAGGGAAGGCATAAAACGTTTTGGGAATACTCTCATTATGCGTACAGCTAAGGAGTGGAATTCGCTGCCCGATTCTGTGTTTCTTGAAAGCAGTTACTACCTGGGGGTTTCTAAGCTAAGAATGAATAGGTTACTTCTAGGTAAACTTGCTTCATCTCCAAATACATCATCGCTTACGAGATGGTAGTAAAACACGAGCCTATTCATATGAATAAAATAATAATACCATCCAACAAGGGAGATAGAAAACAAGAGAATATGGTGATTTTCAAGATTGATTTAGACAAAATATGACTTTTATTTTTCTTAATGATTGTTAGCAATGTGGGTAGAATTCACATTACTAGCAATACTGTTAACCCTCCAACTAAGCTAAATATCATGCTTGTGTTTGAACCCACGACCTCTCGATCATAAGTCTGACACCTTATCCATTAGACGCTGATGAATTTCTGTTTTAGTTTTTTTTATTCACAAGGTATGCTGAGATAGCAGCCTTTTTGACCTCGCACAAAACTTATGATATTATTATATTTTTCGTTTTTGTCATGTGCGAGTCCCAAATACGAGTAAACATATTTTTTATAACTTAGTGTTTAATCACTACGACCATGTTTGCATGTAAAAATATGCAGGTATATAAAAGCAATACCTAAAGATATGTTTCCTAATCATTACCCAGCTCATGAGACCTACGCAACAGAAAAATATAAAGAAGCTAGTAAACGCACTTAACATTTATGTACCGGTCTTACAAGTTTTACCGCGAGTTTAAGTTTAAGAGAACCTTGTAACATGTCTAATAAATGTTTATAAATGTAAGGACCATGTCTAGCTGTGCTTGAAAGGTTTATCACTGACACTGCAAAATTATGTGCTTTAAAGACTTTAAAAATTGCAACTTAAATACTGCCCTGCAAAAAGTTGTTAGGTGAGTTTTATAAGAGAAACAAAATGTGTCCAACAATAACCAAGAAACTTTATCAAAACAATACCTATACAAACAATACAATACCTAGTTACATTTTTCATTATAGAAGAAAATTTAGATAGAAAGTTGATATTCTTCAGTGGACATTGAATCAATAAACAAATCTTCCTTTCATCGCATGTTTAATAGACTCTGACTGGGGTACTTTTTTAATAACAGAGGTCTATTGTATTGATTCTTGACCAATAATTCGAATTAGTCTGTTGGTTTCCTTGTTTTCGTTTTTTGAAGTGTTAAGTATTTTCTACGCATTTTGTGTTTGCCTGTAATTGGGGTTGCAAATATCAATATTTTTAATAGGATGTTAATGTAGTATGAAATAATGTTCACCCTGTCGGCAATCCCAAATAAATATCAAGTCAGATTGACACACAAAAACTGGCATTACAAAATTAACTTCCAGTTCTGAGTAAAAAACCTATGTGTAAATATGTAGAGTTAGGTTCGACCTGAATCACTCAGGGCCCTTATACTGTCAATCACTTGAAACGAAGCCTACAAGGGACCTTTTAATCCGTAAAGAGGTAGGAATGACAGTTGGGACAAAATCCTAGTCGAAGCATAGATTTAACGACCCTATAAACGGACATAATAATTTCACCAATATAAACAGAACATTTACTTGAAATGTTACCCATCCAGTAACACTTAAATATCTAAGAAACGAACTGCGTAATTTCCTACCCGAGTCAGAGATTCAAAAAGAGCGCTAAGAAAAATAAACAGTACTTGTATCTCAACGCGACCATCTCATCTGTAGCGAGACGGCACGTTTCTTAAGAACTCACTGCACAATATAAACAGCGTCTGCGGTGTTTACGTCAAGCCTCAACTACGAGATTTTAACAACTACTCTGATATGTGTACATTTCATGTTAAAACAATAGACCTGCAGTTACCATTTACTAGTTGTTAGCATTTAATGGAGTTCTTCGTGGTTAATGTTACTCCAGAATTACAAACGTGATTGAGTGCCAAGAATTCGTGGCTGCGACTGGAAATACATTGACATGGGCTAGCTGTCTTGTTTGTATTCCCTGAAAGAATTTGTGGAAGTACTTCTGTAAAGGTGCGACTACTATTAGAAAGTAGGTGTAGTACGTCAACAGTGACATAACTCTTCTTGCTGTGACAGCGAGCTCGTCTTGATTTAAAGTGGATTATTTCAATCACGTTCTGTTTAGTCGCATGAAGTCTTATGTCGCGACAGCTTTTCAGAGTGATGTAAGAAGATGAACTTTTTGTCAGTAGGGGTGAAATGAAAAGTATACATGGTGTCTAATAAGTGCGTGGTCATATTTAAAGTGCGATTTATGTATTAACGACGTTGCGGTAATACAGAAATGCGGTTGATGTTCTAACTATGAAGGAACAGGGTGGTGTTCCACTTTCGCTGAGTTTTGCTCCATCCAGAACGGAGGAGTCATTTGATGATTTTGACCACGAAAACAAATGTATGTATTTAAAAAATTGGCCAAGGTCGAGTCAGACTCGGCCATGAAGGGTTCCGTAGTAACTATAATAATCTAAATATATATAACTCAAAGGTGACTGACTGACTGACATAGTGATCTATCAACGCACAGCCCAAACCACTGGACGGATCGGGCTGAAATTTGGCATGCAGGTAGATGTTATGACGTAGGCATCCGCTAACAAAGGATTTTGCGAAATTCCCACGGGATCGGGATTTACACCGGAAAAACTTCCCACGTGGGTGAAGCCGCTAGCACAAGCTAGTATAATATAATATGTATATATATATATGACAAAAAAAACTCACAAATTTCTTAAAACTAGCTTATTTACATTTTTTACAACTACGCCAAATAACTTTGTTTTTCATAGTGTTTGTATGAATTACAAAGTTATATTTGCGGTTTTATAAAATATGCTGTATCTCAAAAACTGCTAACCCGATCTCGTTCAAACTAATTTTGGTTGAAAGTTTACATTATGGTCTATAGACATATATTTTTTTAGATTTTTCACTCCATTATTATAGAAGTTAGAGAGGGGAGGGGACATACATTTTACCACTTTGGAAGCGTATATCTTTTAAACGATTAACTTTATGAAAAAGTGGTTTTAGAAACCTCAGTGTCATTTTTAAAGACCCGTCTATAGATACTACATACGCATAGGTTTCATGAAAAAATAAATTTTCAGTTTTAGTTCTTCCCCCTTTATTATTAATAATTTTTAATTTTTTTTTAATCGGATAATGGTTTACAGAATACAACTACCTACCAACTTTCACATGTATAGTCCTAATAGTTTCAGAATAAAATGGCTGTGACATACGGACGGACGGACAGACGGACAGACAGACAGACAGACGGACAGACATGACGAAACTATAAGGGTTCCGTTTTTTGCCATTCGGGTACGGAACCCTAAAAATTACTGGTATCAAAACTAATCCACAATAAGCGGCTTAAACGGCAGGCAAGCAGTCTGATGCAGTTAAATAGCATGAAATCTCTGATGGCATTGATATTATGTTTCATTTTTTTTCACCCTGGATCCACTCTATCCCTTTCTTCCTCTAGAACACCTAGATCATAAAAGGGGAAAGAAAATTTCATAAAGCCAGACCCTCAGCGACCGTCAAATTATTGCCTCATCACAGTATTTATTGGGACTTAGCTCTACCGAG
The DNA here is from genome assembly GCA_943138885.2 of Tholera decimalis. Taxonomy (NCBI): domain Eukaryota; kingdom Metazoa; phylum Arthropoda; class Insecta; order Lepidoptera; family Noctuidae; genus Tholera; species Tholera decimalis. Next base: position 31,798,887 of record OW964556.2, on the reverse strand, counting down.
AACCGAGTCTAAGTGCTCGCTGGAACTATTTTAACTTACCACTGAACTAATGTACGTTTGTAACTGCCCGCTACAAACTCAAATGTCATGATAAATTGAAAGAAAAGTAAAGCCATAGACACAAATAATCTTACAAAATGTAGATACACAGTGAGCAAAGACTATTTAAATAAGTAATGGATATCAGATAGATACCGTCAAAATTGCTGCTTATGTCAAAGTTGTAGATAAAACCTATTTTCCATTGCAAATTTCGTGTCTCAAATCCTCTGAAAGACCCGTTTTGTGTCCACAAAAAACGTAAGATATTTACGTACATCTAAAATTTTACAAAGCAAACAAGATACGGTCTGACTCGGGCTTACGTGTGTGTGTTATCAGATCGTTTCATAGTCACAATGAAGTTTTGTGTGCGTACGCAACGAAACACACTAAACAGTTCAATGTACTCTGATAATACCAGTAGGTATCTTGTGACAGTGATCGATTGTTAAGAAGACTTTTAACTTGAACAAACATACGCACTGGGTATGAAAACAGAAAAATCTCACGAGACGATATGCCTTCACGTCAGCGTATGACGGATTGCAGTGGAAATTATCAGCTTCAGCAACTTAGAACCGTGAGAATGTGTAACTGGCACACAAGAAAATTATGAGCATAATAATTTGAAAATAGAACTTGGAATAATAAAAATGGCGGCAAAAGCAAGAAGGCGCAATAAGGGGTACTTAAAAAGGTTTGAAACAGGGCGTTATTTTAATTAAGTTTTTATGACGAAATTCAGCTATATTACAAATTAATATTATCGCTCCCTTTTCATTGCCGTTTCTGTTAAATTGAAAAAAAAGACGTACCTACCTATGAAATTCTTAAGACGTTTCTTTGGACTTTTTCAATATACTGCATAAGACTTAGCTCTCAAATGACAGTGGATTAAAGAAAAATGAGAAAAATAATTCAAGATACTGGGATGAGTTATATAAACTTACAATAAATTAATTTAAATTAAGGTAGGTATATTATACGCCTTTTTATGGATCAAAATAAAGTACAATCACATTGCAAAATGACGATAATTGACGAATGATTTTAATGTGTTTTATCTGAAAGTGTGAAATTTTATCTGAATGAATACTTAGCGACATTTTTCTGTCCTTGTCTCAGATTTGTTTTGGATGGTGTAAGTTCACTAAGGCATGACAAGACGCTCACAACTAGTCACAACTCCGTCATTCTGTCCCCATTAGTTTATTTTTACTTAAAATCAATCAGAAAGATAAAACTATATTTATGTACATAGGTCCCTACACTGACCATGAAAACATATTACCTACGAACTGATTTTATGACGCCAACAAAGTTGTAAACAATAATAATACTATTTACATGCACGCGGTGACGTCATATTTCTTTGATTTTGCATAATGGAGGTACCCGTAACTAATTATTATCATTTGTCTTTGTGTTTATTGTCTACCCAGGTATTGTTATTTGCAAAGTATGAAAAGGGGTGCATTAAAATTAGTATAGAGACCTATAACGAACATTCGTTATTAACTCAAACAGCCTTTATTAAAGTAAAGGAAATTACTTTTACTTTAACTTTTCAAATCAATCTAGGTAAGTATCTGCATATATCTTTCCATCTTTTATTCAGCTATCTAACATACATATAAATAAAATTGAACTGCCTGTCTGTTATGTCAAATTAATTGTGTTTTGACAAGGGCTTATAGCTACTAAAACGTAAATAAACTTTTTTTTTTCTGCCTTTCTGTTTGTCGGGCCTAATCTCTGCAACGGCTGAACTGATATATTGGGACTCTCACTGGAAGATAGAAGAGGTAATAGCCCTATAACCTATCTATCCCTAATATATACTTAATTCAAGATTAACAAAGACGCGGGAAAAACCGCAAACATAAAGTCCTGGTCACAGCTAGACCCCAAAAAATGAAGACTTTAATAAGGTCTGCCACTAACTAATAGCCTCGTTAAAGAAAAATGTAAAAGAATTACCTGACAGAATTTGTGAAAAAAAAAATATTGAAGCCGCGATCTACGAACATATGGCCGGCCCAGTAGCACATGTTAAAGAAACTAACGACATAATGACAAAGGGTAAAACGTTGATTGATTTAGGCAGGGACTAATTACAGGGCTGAGGTACGAAAAGAAATATGTTTTTGTACGAAATCGTCAGAACAAAAAATTTACGAGTGTCCGTAATGACAACGCCGATTAGTGTTTTAAATGTGGTCTCGTAGCCGAAGTAAAACATTATACAGTACCTATTTATAGGGATATTAGTTAATACCGTAAAATATATTTTTTACATCCAGTTACTAAATATATAAAAAAATAAATTAACGAAGGGGGAGACATATTGAACATACGATAGCTGATGCAATATTCATTTCGCAATAACATTCTTATTTAATTTTTAGATTATTTGCCTCAACGCCTTACTGACGCAATTTAATAGCAGTAAAATCTCTTTCAAAAGACTTAAATATAAAATCTTTGAAACTGCTAGGCTTCAAACATTGTAATCAAATTAAGTACTCAATCTACAGACGTAAGAAAAAAGTTCTGTTTGCAAAAAAAAATGCTACAACGTTTTTACTTAACCCTATCTGACAATAAAAAAAATCAAATCATGTGCTTTATTATAACACTGAATAGTATATTCTTTATTCAAATTTTTAAGAGTATTTGAAATCTGCTAATCAGTATTTAAAAGAAGCACGTCACTTTTTTTAAATAAGTAATGATAGAGCTGTATATCTCTGGAAACAACAACGGAACCCAGATCACGTTTGTGGAGATAGTTTATGTGCTAACTAATAACAATGGCTATTTCTGACAGTCCGCAGCGCCAGTTCACAGCACATTGTTTGTCGCACTAGCATGGTGACCTGGAACTGTGTGGATTGATTGTCCATGATATATTCTTTTCATTTCAATTATATTAAATCGTTTCTAAAATCGATAGTTTCATCAATTATTTTCACGCCATAACTAAGCAGTTATGGCGTGAAAATAATTGATGAAACTATTGATTTTAGAAACGATTTAATATAATTACTTACTCTTCTTACTCACATTTTGATGCTTTAATTTAGTCTAATTAGGTTATAAAATATATCTTAATCTATACTAATATTATAAAGCGGAAAAGTTTGTTTGTTTGTTTGTTTGCTTGAACGCGCTAATCTTCGAAAGTACAGGGTGGATTTGGATGAAATTTGGAATGGAAGTAGCTTGAAGCTTGAGGAAGATTATAGGCTACTTTTTACGCGACTGCAAAAAAGGAGAGTTATGTTTTTACCGTGATAGAATCCACGGGAGCGAAGCCCCGCGTGAGTACTAGTAAATTATAAAACTTATTTAATAAAGGTGTTTTAATAAAGAGTATGTGTTGGTACATATATAGTTACAGTATAAATCTGTGGTGTCAAAGTAAAAGGGGATGAGTCAGAAATTTGAAAAATTAATTAATTACACAGTTGGCTAAAATATATTACTACGTATCATGGTAAAAAGGAGATGTCTCAATATAATGTAATATATATAATATAATGTAATTTTTATTTCGTGAATCTTGAATAACAATTATGAGTCTAGTTATAAATAGCAAAGGCTAAAAAGTAAAAAGGAGTTGTCGTCGTTTAGCGTTACCTATGCAGCTGTGTAAAAAAATCCTAAATTTTGGTTTACGTGTGTATTTGAGTGTTGAAACCCATAGAAATTAATAGGATTAACAAGACAATGTCACTGGCTCTAAATGAAAGTCCCATTGAACGTAAGTATGATAAAACAATCATATTTACGTTCAATGAGACTTTCATTTAGAGTCAGTGACATTATCTTAGCCTGGATGCCGAAGCCCTAATAAACGTGGATCACATGCACTTTCTAATAAGATAGGGGATGGTGCAGTACAGGCAGTTAAAGATCACGTTAATTCTTATCCATTATATGAATCGCATTATAACCGACGTCAAACAAACAAACACTGTTTGCCGACAGGGCTATCACTAACAATAATGTACCAAATGTACAAAGAAATAGTCACCAATCCCGTATCATACACCTATTTTGGAAATGTTTTTCGTACCATGGGTCTATCTTTTAAGAAACATCCTTTGGACACCTGCAATACATGTGACGCATACAAAATGAAAATTAAACTAGCTTTACCGCCAGATTTTAAAGAATGAGCTTAAAACCAGTCAGAAGCTGATTCAGGTTATTCTTTGAAAAAAAAAGGACAAACAAGAGTCGAGCGATGTTAAAAGAGTTTATTGTTTTGACCTCCAGCAATGTCTTCCAACCCTTTTTTTAAAGACAAATATCGTTTTCTACAAACAGCTGCTGTGAATAGCAAATAAAGCTTTTGCTACATGTGGAGTGAAGCTGACGGAGGACGTGAAACTAATCAAATAGCGTCGCCCCTACATTTTTTTAATGACATTGCCATCACACGTAAAAGAAGTTACCTTTTATTCCGATACGTGTGGCGGATAAAATAAAATGCAACCTGGTTTGCTAATAAACCACAAGTATTTAGTTCCCGGACATACGCATATGGAGTGCGATTCTGTACATGCACAAATCGAACGAAAGAAAAAAAGACCTGATATGGCTATACATTTGCCAAGAGACTGGTACAACTTAGTCAGAATGATGAGTCCAAACATTTCTGTCGTGGTAATGGAAAACGATATGTTTTTAAACTTCACTAAATTGTAGAAAGGCCCTTTGCAGCTACGAAAAGTAGATACATCTGGCGAGAAATTCATATGGCATGATCTCAGACCAATAATTTATTGGTCTGAGGGTATGATGTAAAATGGTTTAGATTTAATAGTGAACATGAACCGGGTGTAGTTCAATTTAAATCAAAATTAGACAATTTGACTGAGTTTAAGATTTATTTCTGTCGAAGGGGCAAATCTAGTGAATTTTTGAATCCCGAGAAATGTTATGATTGTCAAGTGCCTATAAGTCAAGACAAAAAAAACGAGATCTTCTTAGTATTCTTCATTTAATTGATAGTACTTGACTTGTCTTGACTTCTATAATATATTAGAAACTTGTGCAAACACGAGATATAGATCCCGATATCGAGGAGTTTAGCGAAGCTTAAGGTTACAGTATTATGTTAGGTATTTTCCATTTATAATATTTTAATTCCATTTATTTTTTATTTTTCTTAAAAGCATTTATGATTGACTAGTACTCACGCGGGGCTTCGCTCCCGTGGATTCTATCACGGTAGAAACATAACTCTCCTTTTTGCAGTCGCGTATAAAGTAGCCTATAACCTTCCTCAAGCTTCAAGCTACTTCCATACCAAATTTCATCCAAATCCACCCAGTACTTTCGAAGATTAGTGCGTTCAAGCAAACAAACAAAACTTTTCCGCTTTATAATATTATAGTATAGATGAATGATAACGCAAAAGAACTTTGCTTGGAAGAAACCAATAGATGTGCCATAGTTTCTGCCTACCTCAATGGGACACTGGTGTGATGACCATAGATCGGAATAGGTAGAGCTGTTTTATGTACTTGCCATAGGATAGAATAATATGGATATTCCCCGAGTCCCGGGATTTGGTTTTTAAGTGGTAAAATTATAAAAAAACTATTCTCGCCTTCGGGACTATTGAAAGATTACACTTCATTTCTGGCGGGTAAATATAAGAAGGACGGGATTAAGGATAGTATAATAAATAGATAAACTTGATTCATTAAACTACATTTATATATTGTTACATAATAACAATTTCTTATTCAAGAATCAACAATCAATTAAATATTTTTAATCTGAAGTTGTACAAAAACATATTACCATACAAACTATTTATTTTATACATATTGACAAAAATAATGAAGTTCAATAAAATCCCGTAGTATCAGTAGGAATCCCGTGGAATATCCATATTAACAGCAATGTTTGCGGTCAATGAACCTAAATAGCTCTACCTATTCCGATCACTGGTGATGACTTATGAAAATGTAATTAAAAACTCTCAATATTAAATACGCAAATAAATAATTAAAAAAGGGACGAGTCATTATAAGATTTTTTTAAATTTTATTTTTTGTTATGGAAAAGGAGATATGTCAGTTATTTTAATAATTAGTAAATAAAATTATTTTTCGGATGCATATAAAAGACAACTAAATTAATAAATGAAAATTAAAACAGATTTGTATTAAGTATTTCTATATGTTTTATTATCTATTTATCTTATAAAACAAATAAGCGTTTTCTTTATTAGCTCCTGGTGAAAAGTTGTGTTTTTAGACTCATCCCCCTTTACGTTGACAACACAGAAATATTATTGAACTATCAATTTAACTGTTTTATTATATAATTATAACTTGGAATGTTTTTATTTTCTGAGTATTTACACATATCAAAATCTTAGCCAAAAGGCCGAGAAGCGATTTTTCTGAGTATATAATTATCATGATTACCTTGGTTATACTAAAATTTAAGGAGATTCAGAAAATCTGCGTTTAAAAACTATACCTATGTATTCAGGTCTTATCAATGTTTTTGCATGTATGAGTGTGATATATTATGATATGATATACTTAAATAAGTTTCATGTTTACAAGTGTTAATAACTATTTGAAAGTAAGATAACTATATTACTAACCTAACCTAACCCACGATAAGTCTAAGGTCGTTCGTATGTAATTGTGGCTTCTTATTGGTCTTAACAATGCTATTATAAAGATGTCTGTACATAGTACAACGTGTAACAGACGTTTTTTACGACAAAACTTCAATCAAATGTCTAGATTAACTAACCCCGACACTTGATCGCGATCTGTCTCACCGCTGAATCAATTAAAAACAAAGACACCAGGTAACAGGGCTTTACTCTATGGAAATGATAGCTTTAGGTATCAACCCATACGAGGCATACCTTTTAAGTTCTGTCGTTTTCATATTTCCCGGCAATTTTGAATTTGGAACTGTTCTATATTCGAATGTGTTTAAATTTTGAATCTCAAAACAGTTGAAAGTATTAGGATTAATGCTATTGTTTAGTCACAGCGTCGATTAGAATCTGTCAAGTTACGTACGAAAATGAATGTAAGGAAAATGTTCGTGCAATAATTTTCTACAACTTTAGAAGACGCCTGACACGGCTCCAGTGTTTTGAAGAGCTAACTAACATCTCTGTTCAGTGATGAAGCCCCATCTGCGAACTGTCGAACACTGGTATTTAGAATTCCAGCGTGGACGTCGGGGGGACAGAGAAATACAGAGCTGCAATTGGTCAGTTCAAGGTCAAGTTGCGTAGATATGCCTGGTTAGGGATTGGTCTACTTGATTAAGGGAAAGTAGTCGATATCGATAAAACTGATTTTTACTTTGTAAATATGCTGAGTAAAAATTCCATAATAAATATATTTTTATTAAAATCAGTTGTGTCAACAACTGTAGCTTCAGCAGTATTTTTTTGTCTCCTCCCTCCTACATACACTTAACCCGTGGACTCGACATCGAAAAAAAGTAACCTGTTTTTTTCCTGGGTGGGAAAATCATCGAATGACTTCTTCCGCTCTGGGTAAAGCGGAAGGAAGTGTCAGGCTTCTACTGACTAAAAACCCACCCTGTTCCTTCAGCTTCCCTTATGTTCCGGGGCCACGGTATCTCATTAGAACATTACCGCAACCCCAGAACCAAAGTAACTTACTAGGGCCATATCGTAATGCAAAGGCCCAAGTAAATTAGTATTAAAGTCCGTCATACTATTTGAAGCCTTTTTTTTTTCTAGGTGGGAAAATCATCGAATTACTTCTCCCGCTCTGGGCAAAATGGAAGGAAGTGTCAGACTTCTACTGACTAAAAACTCACCCTGTTCCTTCAGCTTCCCTTAAGTTCCGGGGCCGTGGTATCTCATTAGAACATTACCGCAACCCCGGAACCAAAGTAACTTATGAGGCCGATATTGTAATGCAAAGGCCCAAGTTAATTAGTATTAGACTCCGTCATACTATTTGAAGCCTAGAAAGATTGGATACATGTATCTTATATTATTTTGTCTTTTCTCAACATTATATCAATAAAAACAAAACTAGAAACCAATATTCCCTAGTAACCTTATTCATCCACTTTTTTTTAAATCTGGAATCTTCGGCAATCTAAAATGAAAACATGCATGTCATACAGAAGAAAAAATATTAGAATTTTCTCTTTTTTTTAAAGTCGGTAATGTAGATAGGTATTTTATGACAACTATGTGAATTGAATTTAAAAAAAATAAGTTTATTTTATAATTATCGATATCGTATTCAGCCGTTAAAGGTAACAGCACTGATTTTTACGATAAAAATACATAGGGAAAGAAAGGGATAAAAGAATTAGAATTTCTTCATGAAAGAAAGAGACTTTTCCAAAAGATATCAACGCGCGATTCAATTTTGTCCTTGATCACTCAAACCACTACTTTAAATAGTCCTCTGCGGTGGCTTATAATCTGATTAAATGATAAATAATTTACACATTATTTCATTACTGTTGAATAATTATGTCATCCATTTGGTATCTAGATGTGATGTTTTCCACACCACTTCAACGCGCATGAAAGCATTATTATGCGTAAATTGGATACATAAATTTAAAATTTGTAATTGTTTAGCATGCACACAGGCGTAATACTTGGTCACAACTAAAATGGTTCGTGTATCGTAGCCAATATATAAGAGCAAAAAGACTCATAGTTTTCGTGCGTCGGGGCACTGTATGCGCAGTCAAGTGGTTTTATAGTCTTTGCTATGAGACAACTAATTCTCGAAGATCATCATGTGACGTATCGAGAGACGTATCGGCTCTATTAGGCATCTCAAGGACAACCATTCAGAAGATCTTGCATGAAGCGCTTGGTGTGAGAAAGCTAGTTTGCCGTTGGATACCGCATCTGCTTTCCGACGATTACAAGGCGGCCCACGTCAGATGGTCTAAGAAAACTCTGCAAAGGTTCAACCGAGGAGAGTCAAATCACGTCTACCACATCATCAGTGGTAACGAATCTTGGATCTATGCCTACGATCCTGATTCCAAACAACAATCTACAATCTGGGTCTTCAAGACGAGCCAAAGCCGACTAAAGTTGTTCGTTCTCGAAGCACTTCAAAGAAGATGGTGGCCACGTTTATTGGAAATACCGGCCATGTTGCGACTATTGCACTTGAAGATCGTAGAACGGTTAACGCAGAGTCGTATACCACAGTTTGTTTACCACAATCATCAGTCATCGCCGAACTTCGAAAATCTAACTCAAAGCGACGGATCATCCTGCACCACGACAACGCAAGCTCACACAGCGCTCGTCAAACGATTGAGTACTTGAAGCATGAAAAAGTTGAAATTCTTAACCATCCTCCATACAGTCCTGACCAAAGCCCTAACGATTTCTTTACATTTCCTAAAATTAAGAAAAATCTTCGTGGTCAAAGGTTCCAGTCCGGTGAAGAAGCAGTCGACGCTTTCAAGTCAGCCATTTTGAACACCCCCACTTTAGAGTGGAATAAATGTTATAATAACTGGTTTAAGCGAATGGAAAAGTGTATTAAGCTAAGTCGTGAATACTTTAAAAACAATAAAAAGTGTCATAAGGTTCTAGTTGTGTTTTTTTCTTCAAACGACAAAACTTAAAAGGCATGCCTCATATTTCAATAAAGAATTCGAGAAAGTTGTCAAATTTTAAAATATCAATCTCTATAGAAGACAAATTTCAAATCTGTTGTAATGCAAACTTTTTGTAAGGCCTTTCATCATGCTAAGGTTGATATTTGAGATGCGAAGGATTGACATTTCGCATTATGCTACTAGTAGTTTTGTCAAATGACCTTGTAAAGCGTTACTTTTTGTTGCGTCTGCACAGGCCCTAAATGCATAACTCCGCACAATCTTTGTAAGAACATCTACATTCTACAGATAATAATGTTCGTTACTTGTTATTCATTCTATTCCTTATCAACTTTAAGCAAGAGGGCAGACTAGAGATCACTTGCCATGGCCGTTAAATGAAGTATAATATAACCATAAAATAATAATTAATTTTACGCGACACATACGATATGAGACTTTAATACCTAATTAAAGGTTTAGTTTAGTATTATAACTAATATTAAATGGTTGACACGCTTACAGAAATCGTAAAATGTTAAAGTTTAACGTCGCTTTACCGCTAATGCTAAAACTGATATTTTTACGATAAAAATATAGCTACAGTCTGAATAAAAAATAACAGACATTCGTTTTCTTCGTAATTGTGAAACGCGATGTGCTAGTATGATCGTGATAGAGATGCGACATTTGATACAGACTCAGACATCGTGAGATACGGAATTAATTTGCAAAATCCGACACATTTCCAACGACAGAATAATGACACTTTGACAAGCTCGACCGCGTAATACCCTAATTGCCACACATATTCTTCACCGTAATTAATTGGGTTTCACCACATATATCATCAAACATAAATTTTAGCTCTCAAAGGTCGCTCGTATTTTTATAATCTACGCTAAATGATAAATCATAGTGTTTTACAATAACTGCCTACGCTTCTACTACGTATATTTAAACACGTGAAGAAACATTTAACACTACGATGGTATTTAAAATATTTGTAAGACGTATCATGAGGGAATTGACAAACAACAAAAACTCTTTGTAGATAGGGCCATTTGTCTTCGTGTTACAAAGTGTCAAAACAAAGAACTGAATCGTCTATCCGAGAGTCGTGCGGTTCTAATCAAAAAGCGCCTAACATCTGATACTTTCCCGAAGAAGCTGTGGACCAGAAGTGCTAACGGAAACAAATGAACTGTTGCTAGCTGAAGGCTATATAGAATTGTAATATCGTGCGAACGATTCTCGCCTTTATTATGAGTAAGTAAGGTATTATTTCGTGTAAGAAAAGTGGAGATAAGCAAACAGGTCTGGTCGCTTTCAACGCACTGCACTGCATTCTATTGCAGCCGCAACGAGTCGGTCGGAGAGACATTTGACACGTCCTCACGGACAATAATATGTGTGTGTAAACCGGAGCGAAATATATGCAAGCAGTTCACGCCCTTCACACACCTCGCACAAATTGAAACAAATCGGAGCAACTATTACGACAAACTAACCTCATCAACATTTCCATTACTACAGTTTCAGCCGAGAAAAAAATACATTTCGACGTCTACTGTAAATGAATCAACCTATTAAGTATAATTGTAGCTATTATTCTGATTTAAAACTGAAGATGTCTCCCAAGAATCTTAATTATAAATTAATTATGTCAATAAATCGTAAGAGAAACTCACAAGTCTCGGTATTTCGGATCGGGAAATACGAAATATCGAGTTAGTCGTCTATGATAACAATCTTAACGTGACGCGTTAAACACTTTCACAAATCATCAAATCCATTCAAATACCCATTCGCTTCGTTTATTAATTACACGGGCGAGTTATCCCGCGTTGCCCCCCGCCTCCGCCCCCCTTAACTCGTCCCTCGTAACCCTCACTAACGCCAATAACTTGTTTATCGCGCGACTGCGGAAACTAGATCCCTAACTCCGATCGGAAAATATCCCCCGAATTTCCTGCGCGGCCGACACAACTTCGCTTTACAACTAAGTAGTACGACACTAGGGTTAATGCAATTTTATTAGGATTTCTTACTGTTTTACATCGATAATAATATAACAATTGCAATTTCACTCTTAATGCCATCAGCTCATAACAGAGTTGGCTAAAATGTACGATAAATTAAGCTGATCAAACGCACGACGTATATACGATCTCATTCGTTTAATGTTGTTTAATCTGCGCTTTATTGAATGAGACATAGATAACTAATACGATTTCAACCCGTCGACATCCATTCCGATTTCAGCGCTGTAAACTCGTTATAATTCTAACATTGACGCCTTTCAGAATAATAATTACTTATATCAGATTTATTAATTAGATGTAGTGGGGACGTCTCTCGGGTCCGTCTGGTGGTGCAGCGGGCGCGTGGGGGAGGGGGGGGGCTGGGGGACTGGTCCGGGTGGCTTCCGCATTGCCACCGGAGATTGCGTCCCAGCCTCCTGCGCAAGCCGTCTAACTCAATCATCTGCGTGAAAATATCGAATAAAACTTGCTCCCGGCGACACTTTTAACTGTACACGTGGGAGGGAATGCGCCAATTTGCTATCGTAGTTTCGTTTACAGAAACGAAATAAAAATCATATTCGTATTTGAGCCGCGAGCGGTCGACGGCGCGCGTCGCTCGCCGTCTGAGCCGAGTCTCGCCGAGGTGTCATCGTATCTGGTGACGACTCGCTTCCTGTTTGAAAGAAAACGTCTAAAATTCATTAGCTCATGTGACTGCCGAGCATCTAACCGTTCCAACTAACAGAAAAAAATGTGGCAGCGGCGGCCGAGGGCACATCGGTTGGCACTGCTTGTCTTGCGGCGGGACGTCAAAAACATGCGTGTGTAAGACTCGACATCAATCAATGTGGCCTGCTGTTATTTTTGTTCGGGCTCTGCTGACGACTGTGACTTATTTTTAGGGTTGCGCAGGACTACTAATGAACTAGTCGATTGTGATCCTCCTCTAACTGATGACTCATAAAATACCCATCTATTTTGTTTCTGTTAATTTCCATTCCCTCTGCTTCGTAAACAAAGTCAGCTATATAAGTTATATTCTCCCCTTTTTGTTTAGATTTGGTACCTACCTATATCTCAGTGAATCCAATTTTAACTTTTATAGGAAGAACCTTAAAATTCCCTTAAGGCCAATGAATAACTGGCTGTACGCGACTTGGGCTCTATTTTTTCTATAAAAATTCTTAGTTTTGTTCTATTCCCAAAGTCTATAGAATTTTGGTAGAAAAATAGAAGCTGAACAATAGTATTGTTTACAAGATGCAACCAAAGCTTCATTTAAAACTGGATTTTCAATAAAATAATTAACAACGGATCTAAGAAAATTTGTATTATTCATACGTTTCTTGAAGCCGTAAAATATTAATTCCTAAGTGAAATATAAACGTTATCTATAAAGCGCATAGCCGAGGTACATATTGCATCTGCTTTTAATGTAAACTTCATGTCTGCACTGATAACCGTGTGCCACATCTGTCCGTGACCACTTCTATCAGCGAACGTTGTGTAGGTCAGATTTCAATCATGGGACACTCACGAGCTTCGACGACACTGTCTGTCACTTACAATAATACACACCACCGTCGTCAAGGGAAACAATCAAGATAAACAATGCTACATCAAAGATTCACAAATCACTACTCAAATTGACAACTTGGTAAGTCGTTCTTCATCTTCTTTGAACTAAACTATTAAACAACTGTCATGTTTCATACGAATTACCATTATTCTAGAGCGAAACCCTTATGATGTTAGTCTTCATAGTGAGCAGCCATTACGAATGCAATCGTTACTGTGATCTGTACAAGGAACGCTTACTTTCAGGAAGCTATCCTAGATTTATAACTCTCTCAAAAGCGCGCTAAATGCCGTTACAAGTGGTGACATTACCATACATCATGTCAATGGACAAATTATTTGTTGAAATAATGAGGTGCTTACTGATGAGATGTATACTATTCCATTAGCTAAAAATGCGTAACACCACACGTCTGCACTAAATAACGTGAGAAACGATACGTATTTTTAGAAATACAACATCTTTACAAACTTTTTTTTTTTACAATTAATACATTGCGCTCCACTATTACGGACTACAGAGACGCATTCAGCCGGGGAGAGTTATATTTATTTTACCATTCTAAATTCTAAAACTGTTTAGTTCAGTGTTATGTACAATCATTTCTTGACTTTCCCACCATAAAAAGTATTATAGAACAAGAAAAGTACCCAAGATCTTCAGACTTTAGACTAGGAGTAGTTATCCTTTCCGCAAAGACGAATAACAGTATTTCTGAGGCTTGGAGCATTGCCAAAATTTTATTTTAATGACAGTTCTCTTAGTATTTACTCTTTTTAGTGTTTCTTATTTAGTGAACAGTATAGAATATTGGGCAAATGTATATAGCATTTACTTTTAAACGACTATGAATATGGAAATTTGACACGGCACTCACATATTGTTGCCATACTGAACCTTATTCAGTGAAAATATTTTTGTGCGATAATTACGCACGAGCGTTTGACTATTCCTATAATATATCTTTCATCTACGTCGTCAACCGATACGCGGCGGATAAATCAAATTCGTGATTGTTGTTTTTTAACTAAGCTCTAAATATCCCAGCCTATAACTGGACGGATAGCTCAAAACGCCGGCCGAATATTTATAAATACGGTAGCGGAGTTGGTAATGCGCCTCGACAGACAGTTGCTAAATTTCAATGTGCTCTATTTCGAATTTGTAGCTTCGGCTTTCACGGGGACAGAGAATGTACTGGACAGTCAGTCTCGGATACCTTTTTCGTTAATGATTAAAGCTGACACGACGAACAAAATGATCATTTTGGAGAAGCGTCACGCTACTAAGCAAACGGGAAATTGAAACTAGACTTGCACAAATTCTAAGAAACGCGGAGGAAGACCTAAACTATCCGTACAGTCTATAAATTTAAACTAAAACAAGAATATTTGTGGATACTAAGAAATATCATAAATAACTATTTCAATAATCGTGTTTTAACAAGCTTGGGCATGATGGTTAATATTGACAATTTATAACGATTTTAAAGAAAATAAAGAGAGGTCTTGGAACTTTTACATACAATTTAAAAAAATTAAGTAAATCCACCAAGCCGACAGGATTCGCAGAGTTCTTAAAAACAGATGTTTCAATACGATAATAAACTTCAACGAACTATTTACTTCCAAAAATTGAAGCTAATGCATTCATAAAACTGAAGAAACCGGTTGGAGACCGACCCCGGACTTGCTATGATATATAATTCAGGTATGCTTACGAGAATCTCTCACCTCTATCAGGCGCACTGCACATGGGAGGGTTTCAAAGAATTATACCTAGTTGAACTAAGTACGTTATTGGCAGAGCGTTCGAACATCTCGTGAGTGCGAACTGCAGCCGTATATATTCTTGGAGCTTCGGAAATACCCTAAATCCGACGTACATTGTGGACCATATTACTTCGTGCACTTACAATTGTGCTCGTAATGGACTGCTCAGCAAAATTTTTGAATAAATCCCCTATGAAGTGAAGACAGTTTATGATCGCGTATCCTATTTTCTTAAAACGCTTCAGCAAATGCTCCATATTGCCATTAATTTGACTGCAAGACTTACTATAAGATTATCTGAGTAGTGAGTCATAGAGCAAATCGTACAAATATTAGCTTAAAAAACATCTTGTAAACTTGGAAATGTTTGTTTGAGTAGAAATAGTCCAAATAAAGAGGTATTCTGGCCAGTTAGTCCGTTTATCGAATGAGTTATAAGTTTAGCTGTCTTTTAAAATACCAGCATATTGTATAATCTACCGAATTGTACAATTTCTTGTCACTATAGGGAAAACAAAATAAATTAGGTTTGAAGTTAATCTCTAAAAACATACAGAAGCCTACCATCCAGACACAAAGTGCTTTAAATCAATAGACAATCCATCCCTTACGCGATGATGAGTCCTGTTCAGCCAATGAATGTGTTCTTTTGCTAGACTGGCTCGTATCTAAGAGGACATTCCCAATCCAGTCACACACGCCGCGCTCCTTAAAGCTATTGTATTGATTCAAAAGCTCCCAAAAATCTGTAGACATGTAAGCAATAAATGCGGGGGAAGGACGCTTTATAGCTGTGTGTGTTCGTGAGAGCATGCTTGCGGACGTAATTGCGTCACTAGGCGTTGTGACATCGTTCCTCGTCTTTATAGGGCAATTACTGTCGTTATCTGGCATTGATATTGCATCTAATTTATTCTTGCTCCCATCTACATTTGAATAAATATGTGCCAGCTGCACTGACCTCCTGTGTACTTGATACTTTTCCCTACACACAAGTCGTTTTATTAACATAACATTACTCTTCATCTCAGATAAGGAATGCCTCAATGCAACACAAGTATAAGCATTTCAAATGAGCTGCCTATTTTGGTCATACAATTTTGACGGTGAGCCTCGTCTACATGTAAGTTAAATTGCGAAGGAGTAGATTGTCTGAATATTTCATAGAGAATTCTCTAGTGCAGTAGTAGATGTGCGATATGCAAATTCAGGGGCATGTCCTGCTGAAACCCGATTTTGACGTTACGCAGTCGAGCACCTACTCTTCACGCCACGAGCTGACGCGTCCCATACGTGCTGATGTCGCCGTTTGATGCGATTCTATGACTTGACTTATACTCGCTTAAGCTCAATTTTCTTTGCGATATTCGGGATTATTCACCATATTCGGAATGGCACATGCATATGTAGTAGACATACAAATGAAGATTACTCCAATCATGCTATCTGATTAGCATTCGAATGCCGGCAAAACTGTAATAGGAATGGCTATAAAGCGAATAATATATTTAAGTAATGTCCTACTAGTTTTATGGGCAGTAATCAGGCTCATTCGTGTATAATACTGCAGATAAATTATATTGTTAAGTAACGTAATTGGTGAAACTTAATTTCTCCATGACGAATTTCATAAATGAATAACTTTTCTGTGTGTGCCAAATTAATTAACGTTAACTTCTGTTATTGTTGTATTGGCTGAATCTACGAGACTGTATTTACATTTATGCGACAATAAATGAAGAGTTTATTGCCCATTGTCAAACATTTGATATATTTGTGTACACGAAGTAAAACGGGGATTATTATAACGACGTCACTGTAAAACTCGTATTATTTAGCTTCATTATGAATCTTTATAAAGACTGAGTCATGTTATGACACAATAATAAAATGTTCTCGTTAATTTTATCACCTATTTAAAATCTACTCCAGCACGCACGATATGAGACATTCATCCATTCATAATTTTTGGCAACGTCTACATGTGTTTTATCACTAACGATCTTGAGGATTATACCTACATTGCAAAGTGAAGTTGCAAAATGTTCCCGCCTCTTATTCTTTAGTATTGCAGCTTCAATCTAAGCTGAGTCAAAATGTTTAATTTTGACTTGATAAAGGCCTCTTATCGCGTTGACATCCTCATTTTTTACTCGGTACGATTGTGTCGAGTAAAGTAAACAAGATTCTTATCTGGAAAGAAAACGTTAAGCTTTATCAGAATGACAGAACACCTAGTTGTGCCCAAAATATCAGGCGCCAGGCAAGTTGTTAGCACCATATCGCGATGTGAACCATCGTGTTTGCATATTAGGTGGATTATTAGCTAATATTTGTATTAATAAAATCTGATCATTCGAGTCGAGTACTTGCTAGCTCAAAAGATTAGCCAAAGAATAAAAATACTGATAGCATTTTTGAGACATGATTTTCTTTGCACGATATACCTTATCATCAATATCAGTCAAAAACGTCAGTGGCATAATCTTTACATAATCCATAAAATAATATTCTCATATTTTTTCTTAACTAACAATACCTAACCACAAACTTCCCGTTTTACTTTACGTATAATTTGCTTTATTCTTTAGAAAACCTTTCTGAAAAGGTTGAAACCTTTAAATATCAATTCTCAATCAGTTTAAAAGTAAATCTTTAACTAAAAAAAAATGTCTAGTAGAAATAAGTATCAATAACATCTGTTGACCCATTTCTGTATTGTCATTCTAATTTCCCAAGTCCTAAATATATATATATTAAATAACGTCAGTTACTGTAACAAAATTCAGTCCTAACAAGCTCGAGCCAAAGTGCCTTAATCCAGCAATATATTCGTTGTAACCTAGGTACTAAGTCGCAGCGAAGTCTAGTCTGAGACACTAGATGTCCTAGATGAAAGGAAGGTATCAATCAGTCTGTTCGCGCTGAGCTACCCAATAGTGATTCATTTGTTCTAGTCACACGGGATGTAAAAACTCGTCTAAAATTAAACGACTTTGTTCTTCGGGATGTTGCATTCTGCATTTGTGGTTGAAATGGTGGACTTCCGACTCAAATAGTGTGAAACTTTTGTAATTAGGATTTTTAGATGGACTTTTGAAAATAGTTCATCACACCTCACACACGTATTTGGTATCGAAAAGAGCACCACAGACAAACCTACATGGTTCACATACATATAATTTGACCAGAACAGATTGTATGGACTTTAAAAGTGTGTGTTTCTTTGTTTTATTTAGGGTAGTCAGCTTAGGAACACCAGTCATATTTAGTTTAAATTTACGATAAAAATACGTGTCAAAGTGACATTTATAACTAATTTGTAAAATAAATACAATTTACCTAATTTGTGATTTTTTAATATCAAATTCATGAAGGCGAAAAATAAAAAGATATTGTAATCTTTTTCAAGGCTCATATACAGCGGGTATGTGAGCGACAGTCAAGAACATGCTAATCAATAGATACATATTTGTTTTAAGTGAGTGTATATTTGCTCATTAAGACTTCTAAATGGAATAGACCTCAAAAATAACGTATTTATCTGCATCTAGGTGGTCGAAAATAAAGCCATCCTTAGCAACTGACGAAATAAAATTCAGTTGTGCCCATAAAAATCAGTTAAACGTGAACTTCATTCTACCGTATAAAAGTAACCCAATCATTTTATTTACTAGTAATTTTTAAAGCATGTGATGTCTTTGATGTCCCCTGGTATCTTTCAAAAGTCACGTTGATTAATTATTTGTTAGACCCCATATCTTATCAGGATAATTTTTACTTTATACTAAGTATCCTAGCAGCAAACCCCTAAGTTAAAGTAGCTGTTACGTTCATATAAATAGTTAAAAATGTAGGTACTTCTGTAACTGTCAAATTAATTATTGAAACGATGATAGACTAGAATGATATGAATTATATTTGTTTTTATTGTTATTTTGTTTATTTATTGTTTATAAGGTACAATGCGGTTCTTATAATATTTAACGATGTCCCATAAAACTGAACAGCTTGACTTGATTGTTCTTATTATAAAAAAGGACACCAGTACCTTTTTCAGGCCATATTTTTATCAGAAAAAGAAAATAAAAGACTGAATCTTCGGAATAACTTTTAAACAAAAGAGGTTCATAGAATCCGGAGTAAATGCGTACATTTTCTGAATTGACATTAACCGGCCCATATGATTTTCCCTTTGAACTAAAAATAAACGTTACAACTAAAAATACCGACATTCACAAACATTCGCCCTTTATTCATATACTTTTATCATGACCTACGATAAACTTTTTAGAAGTGAGTCGCTACTAGTTTACTTTTTGGCTAGCTCTAACTATATGTAGGCGTCAGTAGGTACAATAGTAAAATTAAATAGATAGTCTCTCGTCTAGTCATCCTTTGTTTCCATGTCTACAAAACCAAGAGGAAACGGTACACGGCTCATTAGCATAAATCAGCCAATACTGTTGCCAAAAATAGCAACAGGAACAAAACTACAATTTCCAATACACATACAGTACATGTTTCTAATAATATCCAGAGTTAACTCTACAAAACTTTGGCTGAAGTTTGACCTATAAAATGTTACTGAGATATTTTTGTTACAGCAAAGTTACCTTTACGAAGACTTCAATATGTTAATGTTATCGAAAATAAAACAGAGTTTATTTGAGGTTTTCGCCAGCGATTAATTTACAGGTAATACGATATTTTTGTAAGCTTTTTCGACGAATAAGCAAAGATTCAACTTGAAAGACAAGAAGGCAAGGAAACAGATGTCATTAGAAGTGCATATTGACTTTTCTTAGTAAGTCATGACAAATTTAACTGTAACTTAAGGAAACACTACATACTAACTATAACGAAAACGTTTAACAATGTGACTGCAACTGAATGAATTGCATTTGGATGTTGCATTTCATTACTGACGTAAAATTTTATTGCTTTACAACCAATATGCTAAGAACAATTAACAACATAGTCTCATTATTAATGATTACTACTGAATCGCACATAACATGAACAACGACTGCGGGAAGGGGCATAAATTATAACATTTTATGTCACCCGTTTCCCATTACACGATGGTATAATTCCATTGGATACAGTTAAGGTAATTTATATCTTACCTACTTGGTATGTTATTAAACCTGGAGAGAGTCCAAGTAGCGGTCTTGAAAAGTCCAAAAAGTATTGGCTGGCTGCTTGCAAACCTCGATATGAAAACCAAGAACTTGAAACCCGAGAATAAGAAAGCTTTGAAGAGAACTTGACTTGGTCTTATAATGTTAGTAGAAAATTTCATTATGAATATCTTGTTTAGCATAATCTATGTGCAGTTTCAAATCAGAATAACATAAGTATCATATTTCCAGTTGATTTTCTCTTACTAATCGGTGACTAATCCGTCGCCTTCCGTGTTAGAAATTAACTGAAACTACTAATATGACAGACGATGAATTATGTACAGTCATAAACAAAACACCAAGCCAGCTATACCGACAACTTAAAGGACGTCTAGATATGGCACACATTTCGATTGAAGAATGACACATGTATGAGTATTCCAATGTCTGTTTAATTTTTAATGCATACTTGATATATGAACTGTTTATGAACTACAAAAGTCACAACAGGTATGTGATCTATCTAATCTATTTATTGCTTGCGCACGGGTTATTGTACATTCGTCAACCTAACAGTGACGCGGCGGTCCTTTTCGAGACTGTTTACATTCCGTTTCATCAATAGTTACTCTTTTTTCACTCCTTTAATATTTTATTTACATTTCAATCAATCAATTATCATTTATTTCGGATTTTGATTTTTCGTTAAGTATAGTTATTTATAAAATCGTAGCCTCCGCTTGCAAAAAATAACGAAATAATACAAACTTTAACTATACTACAAACCCTTATGAGTGACGCCGACAACTTAGCAAAGTAAAAACAAACAACCATTTTGACAGCTCCAAAGAAACATCTGGTGAAAAAATTTCGTCCGTTTAACACGAAACGTCTTAAGTCAAGCGAACAAACTTCGTTCTTGACTGTACGATATACACGATAAGTGTTGCTTTCCTGTCACGGAAGTGAACGTTTGCATTTGTTAATTTAGTTGTTACCGGTTTTTGTCCTGACTCCGTAGGTACACGGCCATTAGTCACTGGACCAGGCTGATTTTTACTGCTTAAAACAACACACATACGCTAATTCTGTTTAAAGACAAATAGGTGGCCGCCTACTTGCACATATACCTAGTAGGTTTCCTGAATTTACTGACGAGGTGCTTTTGTTTCTTAGTCTATTGCAAATTTGAAATATTAAAAAGAAATAACAATAGTAACGCACAATTAGGCACCTATAAAGCGTCAGAAGCTATTGCACGTTTCCGATTAGTCGTTTTCTAAGGAGAACAATTGGCAACAAACTTTTAGGATACACTTTTTTAAAGAAAAAATGAAGCCTGCCTTACAAAATTATATAGATATGAGTAACTGTAAATAAGCCATTTAGTAACTTTAATGGCGTCCCCCAATTCTGTTCGTTGATTTGTACGCGCTTCATGTAAAAACTATTGAAATAAAGATTTTTTTTTTCTATTTTGTAAGCACTTGGAATTTCTACAAAATAAACTACTAAATTATTTATTTAATGTAGATATGACGTCAAGTTACACAGAAATAAAAAATAATACAACCCTACTTACATAAGAACGTGGGTGGAGTCGGGAGGAAAGCTAGGCTGAAAATAATGACAAAGTTAAGTGCGTCTGACAGAACAAAAGTTTTCATAGAACATTTTATTCTATTTTATTTTTCCTTGGAACGGTAATTAATCATTTAATATTTCCCAGCATTTTGGTAAATTAATGACAGTGGCAGGTGTGTCAGAGGGGTGATAGACTATCCCAAGAATAGACATTAATGTAGAAAAACACAGCAAAGAGAGAAAAGCAAATAATGTAAGCCTTAACGAAAGACCTTATTTGAAGTAAACAGAAAATAGCGTGTCGTAGGTGCAGCATTTAATAAAGGCTGATTGATTGAAAAACATGAAATATTCAATGATTACATGAAACCGAGCCGTCGGCGTTATGCCAGACATAAGAAGTCAATGATTAATTGCCTAGTGTTAGGTCGACACAATTTTATAGCCCCGTTCTTAAATAGATTTTCTGTTTGATAGGTAATATTGAAACAGCAATAATGGGACTGGTGACGAATTTATTAGAAGACATTTGGTGATAAATATTGTAGTTTCAAATATTTTGGGATCTGTGATCAAAATAAAGCAACAAGCACAAGCTTTAAAGAAAGAAGATGTAATTAGAATAATAATAAGGAATTAGAATAATTCCATTTAACAGATCGTACAATATGAAAGAATCATGTACCGAACCATACACATAATGCAGTAACTTGAAAGGCTTACTCGTATCTCGCCATTAAAAGCAACGGGATCTTTATAAGTTTTTAAGCTAACATGGTCACTAAAAAACTTAAAACATATTTACCATGTGTATTTATTGTTTTGAGTTTCCGATATTTCGGCACTGTTGCAAGCGCCATGATCACGGATGAACTGAAGTAATTGCGGGTGGAAGTTTATGAGCAGACAAATCGGTCTACCCTCTTTCTCGTTCGTTTTCTGTTTATGTAACTCAATCCAGTGGTTCGATCCTGCGTTTAAAAGATGTTGTGCTATTGCCGATTTTTGAACATCATTATTTTTCACCGCCCTAATGTGTTCCGAGATTCTGCAAGCTACGGTACGTTTTGTCTGACCAATGTACGACTTTCCACAGCTGCAGTCCACTTTATAGACACCGGGCTTTTCCAGAGGGAAGTTGTCTAGTAAAACTATCTACACTCCGTTCAAGAAAGTCTCTCAGATGCTGCGTTGCCCTCAAGTCATCTCGACAAAACGCCACTATATACCAAGACTGGTAAGGGAAGCGATTGAGCTATGCTTGTGCAGACTTTAATTTTCCCTTTAATCGACTATGGTGATGTGTGCTACTTTGACCTGAATGCGTTCTTGCTCGATAAGCTTGATCGTCTCCTCAATAACTGCATTCGGTTCATATTTAATTTAAGGAAATATGACCATGTCTCAAGTTTCAGGTCTGAGCTTCAATGGATGACCATTCGCCAGAGGAGAAGTTTGCGCGCTTTGACAACTCTTTTTTCTTTACTCAACTCTCCCAGCCCTCCTTCTTATCTAATGCCTCACTTTCAATTTCTATGTTCTTCACACAATAAGAATCTACGTTCATCCAATAATCTTCTCTTACTCTGCCCTTCTCATACATCTGACTTTGTTCATTCTTCTTTTCATATCCAGTCGATTCTCCTCTGGAATGCACTTCCTCTCGAGATCAGAACGGCTTACAGTCGCTATTCATTTAAAAAGTAATTGCGGATCTATTTTTTACACCAATAAGCAGAATTTCCACATTGGGTTTTCATTTGCTTCTTCATTATATATATATATATATATATATATATTTGTATATGTATATATATATATATAAGTATTTATTTATATATATTATTTATGTAGATTTCTATTTTTAATGATACTAGGGTTTTTGTGTTATTAATTTCATTATATATATTTTTTTTTTTCTAATTTTACATCACACGTTCATATTGCACCTCCCACACTATCTCTTCACCACTCATGGTTGACTGGTAGAGAATGCCTACGGCATTAAGTCCGCCTTTGTACCTATGTGCATAAAGTGTAAATAAATAAATTGAGATTACCAAATACAACAATTTCAATCGGGAGGATGGGTTTCAACTGTCGAGGGCCTGGAATTCAGTGGTTCAAAAGTGTAAAAACCGAAAAAGTTCCGTAGAAAGTTCGCGAGTTGACACGGTGAGTTTTGTGTGTCGGGAACAGAATCGAGTGTTTAGTGATACATGTGACAGTGGTAGCGGTGTCGCTAACAGAAAACGAACGAGAAAGAGGGTAGACCGATTTGTCTGCTCATAAACTTCCACCCGCAATTACTTCAGTTCATCCGTGACCATGGCGCTTGCAACAGTGCCGAAATATCGGAAACTCAAAACAATAAATACATATGGTAAATATCCCGTTTTAAGTTGGTTCTAATGATAACGGGATCTTTGTTCGTAACTGCCCACACCTAACCGAAATTTACGGGCTTTGGTACGTTTCCATAATCAAATATTCTTTATGTGATAGCCAAATGTAGATACGAACGCCACATTAAAAAAAACCGGCCAAGTGCGTGTCGGACTCGTGCACGGAGGGTTTCGTACCACTATCTACAAAAACGGCAAAAAATCATGTCTTGTATTCCCATACAAGACATGATTTTTTGCCGTTTTGCCCCCTTAAATATTTGTTTTATTTTAATTTAAAGTAAATATCCTGTGAATATTTCACACCTGTTGCCGATATCAATATCGAACAAAAACAAGCAAAAAAATTAACGTTTTTGTATGGGAGCCCCTTTAAACATTTATTTTATTCTATTTTTTAGTATTTATTGTTATAGCGGCAACAGAAATACATCATCTCTGAAATATTCAACTATCTAACTATGTTCATGAGATACAGCCTTCAGCTGCTTCATGACTACAGACAGACGGACAGATGGACGGACAGCGGAGTCTTAGTAATAGGATCCCGTTTTACCCTTTGGGTACGGAACCCTAAAAAGGAACTAGATAATAATATGGTTAGTTAAAATTCTGACAGGCCTGTTGGTCTAGTGGTCAGTGGCCCTGACTGCTATGCCTAAGGTCGTGGGTTCGATTCCCACCCAGGACAAATGTTTGTGTGATGAGCACGATCATTTGTTCTTTGTCTCGGTGTAATTTATCTATAATATGTATATATTTAGATATATATATGTATGTTTATCAGTTGTCTAGTACTCATAGCACAAGCTCTGCTTAGTTTGGGACTAGATGGCGTTGTGTGAAAGTTGTGGAAAAAAAAACTGCTAAGCGGGTTCTTAACACAAATTCTACATTATAAAATATGAATTAAGAACCCATTCGTCGATTGGTAGAAAATATTTTGGTCAAATTAAGTTTTTTTTTATAATTATTAAAACTATCCCAGAAAAAAATAGTGCCCATATTGGTTGTATAGCAACAATTGACTTTTTTAACATTTTTCTTCGTGTTAGACCATTCAAGCTGGGTATCAAAGCAGTAAGAGTCAAATCTTTTGCTTTCTTGCACATTCAATAGCGTAAATTGATACTAAAGCTAAACCTTGCTAAACTTAACATTCCCACAAATATTTTAAGTCATTACTACGCACAACCGAGCCTCTTTCGATCAAATTTACAGCTATGGCGGTTATGGCTCCGTAACGTCTTCAACTCGAGTGATTTTTTGCGTTGCTTTGGTAGCCGAGTCGCAGAGAATGGAGAAGGTTTGCTTCAAGAGGACTTTGAATATGTATGTAAACTATTGTCAAGGATCTAACACGAATATGAGACGAGAATTAATATAATGAGGCCATGACACGTCATCACGTTGTAAATGATCCTCATTGTTATCAACGGAATCATTTGAGAACGATGTGTCTGAACAGGCTCGATGTACTTCATATAAATAATGAATATTAGCTGGATGACTTAAAAATGTGCTTGTATAGTAACTTAGTAAAGAGTTTTAAAATTATAGGATGTAAACAACTTGCGTGTCAATTCAAATTGGATCAGAATAATCGGTCGAGCGAACCAGGGCCGTCCAGAAGCGAGTAGTTACTGCAGCAGTGAGTAGTTACTGGCTAAAATGTAGTTGATATTGGAAAACCATGTGATGAATGTGTAAAATTGTTTTCACTAGACAGGTATGTTGCCCAACATAATTTTTTAGGGGTCTATACCCCTCTAACTCTAATAAGAATAAATATGAATCCTTTTTCGAGTTCCACACCCTTAAAAAAACGGAACCCTTATAGGATCACTTTGTTGTCTGACTGTCCGTCGTCCGTCTGTATGTTAGTGTTGTTTCGTATTGTCGTCTGTAATTTTTTTTTCAACATCCCTCAGAAGAAGAAATAAAATTTATATCAGATATTCGAGTTCGGTTATTCAGTTTCTTTCAGCCATAATAAAATCTAACTTTAACTCAGCACGATCATAACTTATGGAACTTTGTGTCGCATATTTTGCGATTTCACAAGGGCATCAAAACTAATATAGCCTAACCTACTTAGGTAAGTTGGAAATCAAAACTTATATAGATATCTAATTAAAGTCTAATTTGCACTTGGCTTGTATTTCTTTTTATTAAATTAAAACAAACTACTCAGTCCCTAAAACAATTACCCTTCACTACTACCTTGTGTTCATCAAGATAAATGAAGTACCGTAACTCCCCTCAAGTAGCTCCCCACCAAGAACCAACTTATGTGAACAGGTACACCTACTTAATAGTAAGGAACTTCAACAATACCAATTTAGAATACTTGGAAGTTTCGTTACAACTGGAAGAGGCCGACCGTCAGCCGTAATATCAAATATGAATGATTCAGGTAAACGACATGTTGTTTCAGTGCTAAGGTTGCATACTGAGTGACACTAACGCAAGCGGATAGCGGAATACAAAGATGATATCTTTTGTCAAACAGAATGCATCTTTACGTAATAGTAGACCTAAAGTGAGCTCTATGTGGCAAAAGAGCGACGAACGAAAAATACAGTGTAAAAATCACCTGAGGTTGGTAACTAAACTTCGAATTGAGATATTCCGCATAGTAAAATTGCCTTTGTATAATCATTGCATTTATACTAGTTATTAAAACTGGATTTGACACTAAAGTGGCTTGTAGCATTGTTTCAATATTTAATATTGAATTAGGTGATATCATAGGTCCTACAAAATGACAATGACAATGATGACAATCCTATAAAATAAAGAAAGAAAAACTGTTTGTGTACCTATATGTCTCAGCTTAGCCATGTTTTATAATGTTTTAAGTTTAAACATTTTACAGTAGCAACATTGTGCAGCATTGTAGTTGCACCTTACCTAGGATAGATTGTCCGCCACACTTATCTTCGGCCAAAGTTGACATAAGCGTCACTAAGTCATCACCTTTACCCGCCTACACTACCTTTCGTCAAAAGACAGCTTAATAGCAGTAAATTTGAGCTATGTTACCTAATAATGTTTGTTTTATGAGGCATTCTTTTATCGTTTGCTTTCCATTTATGTTACCAACTACATCGCTGAACTATGGCTGATTTTCATTCAGAAAATGCTAACTAGCTACGCATATTTTCAAATAATACTGTCATTAGCATTTTTCTTTTGTTGGATGCGAATTCAAATCCCGAGATGAAAGAAGCAGGAAAATATTTTAAATAAATGAAACGTCGACCTACCTATGGGTTAGTTAGTTATATTTAACTATGTATGTTTTTTTTAAATCTTTATTTATTAAACAGGGTTTGTTCACAATACGAACATGCCACCCTCATAGGAACACTTTTGAGGAACATACAAAACTTACAATCTACGCTTAAGACCTAATCTAACTAATTTGTAAATAATCCTGGCAGTTTTAGATGTTGGAAAGGCTAGTATGGTTTTACATAATCCTATTTGATGTAAAATATTATATTCTTGTTCAATCAAATAACTTTCTGCTTCGTTCCGGACATACTCCACAATAATATGATAAACATCTTCTACAATGTCGCATTCCGTGCAGTTTGGAGATGTTACTTTACAACTATGTATGTATATTATAATACTACTATGTTCATTCATATTTCAATTCCTTTGACGTTGTGATTTTAATTAGGAAGATAATACACGTGGAGGTCTTTTTAAATTATTGAGCCAGAAGTCTTAAAAATCTGTATTTATATAAAATACCAGCGTATTTTTGTTAAATATACGATGTAACTGTTTGTGTATACTAAGTACATTCTTAAAGGAGCTCGTGGCTTCTTATTTCAACAGCCCTTACCGGATTCAGTCCGTGGTTAGCTGATCATTGTTCCTCCGTGTTTCGGGAAGCACGTTCGTTGGTCCCAGCTGTCATATAGGAGTCATATAGAAGTCATATAGGCAGTTTTTCCATGAAAACACTAGTACTCAGCTGTATCCGGTTATACTAAAAGCTAACCCGACATATTTTGGAAAAGATTAAGCAAATGATGATGACTATATTCTTTACTAGCTTTTGCCCGCGACTTCGTTCGCGTCGGAGGTTTTTTCCGCGTAAATCCCGATCCCGTGGGAATTCCGGGATAAAAAATATTCTATGTCCGTCTCCTGGTTCTAAGCTACCTCCCTACCAATTTTCAGCGAAATCGGTCAAGCCGTTCTTGAGTTATAAATAGTGTAACTAACACGACTTTCTTTTATATAATTAATATAGATTCATTGGGCACCATTGTATATTATAAATTTATATTTATACTAGCCTCTGCCCTACAAGCACCTACACTGAAAAAAAAAGCTTAAGTCATTAAGTTCTCCTCAATCCGTTTGTGTGCATAAACTATTAAGTAAATATCTCGAATAATTTCAAATAGGTATTTCGGTTACAGAAACTAATCCTGGAACAAATATCAACACTATAATAGAGCTTTGAATGGTAAAATAAACGTATATGTCCGTGTAACGTGGATCAATATTTAAATTTAAACTGGATTGCCGGAACGTCCATACATAGGAAATTCAAAGTATGTTAGTGTAAATGCAGGGAGTTTAAAATTGGACAATAGAGAATCCATTTGTTACCAGTATTTTTTTATTAATTTAAACCTCGGCAATTTGGAACGATCATAAAGATCATTTTCCTTTAAACCTCGGCAATTCGGAACGATCATAAAGATAATTTTCCTTTAACTGCTGTTTAGTTTTAACTAGTATTGTTTACTTTGGTGCGTGAATTTAGATTTCAATAGTTTTTTCAGTTGCTAAGAAAACTCGATTTATTTTCAGCTTAGAAATTTTAATTTTGTTCTAAAGTGAGAGTATTACATGGGTTTTATGAGTTTAAGGAGTTTTATAAAGTGTAATTAGACATCAATTTGTGAGCTTGGAAGGTTGTGGATGTGAGCGAGAGTGACGGTAACATTTTGTCACGTAATCGGATTACAAGAGCTGACGGCGTCCCCAACTCCATGTCTCCCCGCTTACAGACGATGCTTTCGTACTTTTTTTAACAAAAAAGAACAATTTCGGAAATTTCTAATGGTTTGACTAAACAGTATTTGCTGCAGTTTAAAAATAAGACTTGCATTCGAGTGTCACTTTTCTCAAAAACACTAGGAAGGTAGTGGTGACGGCAGGTGTTATGGACTATCATTATGTTAACGTTGACTTCCTAAAAGTGCTAGCACTCAAATCTATTTGTAACATAAATTACTTTTGATTTCAGTTGATCCCAGGAGTATATTCGACTTTTACGCGGGCAAAACCGCTAGCATTTGAATAAATTTCAGCTTTACTAGTTTTCATATTTTGATGCCTTCCTTAGAGAATTCCAAACATCAAAGCCTTAAAGTTTACCTTAAAAAATATTACTGTGTCAATTAAGAAAATAGACAGAACCACTCTAAGGCATTCCTCAGAGGTAATAATATTTTCAAGTGTATTTGTAACGAAGTAATTCTGGTATAAATATTTTCATAGAATTTCATGAACATAGCAATTTTTTTAACTCGATATTTAAACGAACAGATTAGGTATGTAAAACTTCCTCGTATTAATTTTGATAACTAAACCATCTACAGGACTAGTACATTTACCAATATCAGAAAGAGTTATAAAATATGACTGCAAAACGTTTCGACTTTTTGTAACACGCGTAACGATGATGATGATGTTACTAATAAAACGAATAGGTACTCCCATTAAAGTATCACCAACGGTTATTTAAAATAAATCGCACGTACTTTTTAATTAAATACGTAATTATAAGTCATCCTGGAGTGGGTGTTGCTCACATAAATTCAAGTCACAAAGTACACGGTACGAGCTAGCCGTTACATACACTGCAACTAGTCGGAGAGCGGCTAGCGGCCGCCGCGACGCCCAACGCCACCGCGTAGCATTTTGTTACACATAATCGGATTAGAGGCGAGTGTCGTCTGCCGGCGTATGCCTTCGTATGCGCCTTGCACGGCGCCCGCATATAAATACGACCCGACCCTTAGTCAGGATTTAAATACGAACTCCGACTAGATAAAGAAATAATGAGCTTACCGTACCACCAAAGAAAAATACGTTGCATGAAACATTTTAAGCGCTGTAGCGTTTGGCATCTGAGCATAGATTTTGCTATATGCATTAAAAAGTAGCGGCGCTCGGCGGCGCGGCCAAACGCAGCCTTCCTTCACTTGGCTAGCGCTCAGGTTCTTGCAGCCGTCCACAATACTCTGAGACATTTCATTACATTACATAATTAAACCATACCTACCGTTGCAAAATATTACTAAAATTAAGACATCGAACAAGAAGATTAAAAAATACAACAACGTGAGAAAAGTAAAAATATACCAAAAATGTGCAGTAAACACTAAGATGCGCCACAATATACAGAAT
The DNA here is from genome assembly GCA_943138885.2 of Tholera decimalis. Lineage (NCBI taxonomy): Eukaryota > Metazoa > Arthropoda > Insecta > Lepidoptera > Noctuidae > Tholera > Tholera decimalis. Next base: position 31,768,284 of record OW964556.2, on the reverse strand, counting down.
AACAAGATATAAAGTAATCGTGCTCTTATCGTAATCATGCATAGCGTGACATCGACCGTTAGACGCTCTACTGGCTAGTAAGCTTTCTATGGTCTCAAGCGACTAGTCTACGGTGTGAGATATGCTTCCGGTGGTTCCCGGGAAAGATCTATTTATGCGCTATGTTCCGCACTGTTTCTGTTGGTGTCAATAAGCTGTGTGAACAGGGCATGGGCGGTACAATCGACAAAATATTTCTCTCCGGAATCACGTCGGGCAGACTGTGTATAAATGGAGTGCCTCACTTACCAAACTTCGGAAGATGGCAACTAAGGTGCTCCACCACAATTACCGCTTGCGTAACCCTGGGAAAAATATTTTTCTCCGTGAATCTAACGTGTAAGTAAGTCTTATAACAGTGGTTGTTCTTATAATATAGGCAGGGGTTGTCACAGTAAATACTCCGTGATATAAGGTTCTGTGGGGTGTGGCTTCTTACAACTAACATGCTAATTTACTTTACTGGTACTCTGTGAGGAAGATATCGGACTGTTCTCTTTACACTATGATAGAATGGGTTGTACTTTTGTGTTTGCTTGTAATCATAAAAAAATATTGGACATGATCTACTAAATATTAAAAAAAAAATTAAATAAAAACGCTAAGGCCGCTATTCGGTGCTATAGATACAGATATCTATGAAACTAATACACAAGGACTAATATGTAAGTACACCTGTTTCTAACAATTGCAGCAATTGGTAGTTGCTGTTGCTTGTTATACAATAGTAGACCGAGACAATAGTGAAGATAAATAAGAAATACCTACTTTACTTCTACAGTACAAGAAGTGAATTATTATAATTTGTCGCAATAATATTACCATTTATGAGCTATTACTAAGTGGTAGATACCTGGAAAAGATACACAGGTATATTATTATTAAATTCATTAGTATCATCTAACTACTTATTTAAAATAAAAACACAAGTTATGTAATTTATCATATAACGGGTAAAAACAACCGAACGGAAAAAAAAACCTTGACAAGGTAACTGCGCGTGAGCAAAGTTAGCTATTGTTTTATTGGTATATATAGAAAAGCAATAAATAGTTTAATAATCCACACAAAGTAGCTATAATTTAAGGGCACTATGTGCAATGCCCTATACCTACAGAGCTAAAATGTTAAAATGCGACTGTTTAGAGACCTTCCAATAATAAATTGTGAAATCGGTCATAATCAAATGATTTACTCCCTGCGCGATAATGCGTTCTAGATTTAAATGACGTATGCAAGTCTATTGATAACAAAATTATAATTATTGAGATGGGACACACATTAATTTTCAAAGCGCATCTTTAAGTCATAACATTATTTTGTACAAAGGGGAGAGCTCTTCATTGAAAAAATTGGATACAATGTGAATTGGTAAGTATTTAGTTTGGAAAATTGGTATCAACAGAAAAGCATATTGTGAAGCAAACAAACAAGCATTGTAGAGTAGCTGGCGGCGCGGGTGCGGTGTCCGGCGCTCGCTGGAGGTCGACGTTCATTGAGCGCTCGCCAATTGAGATAATGGCTTCAAATGCAGATGATTACTGACCCATTCATTGGAAACTAGCTGTTAGTAGCTCGCTGCATTCGCGATTTATATCATTACTATACTATAGGGCACTTCTATTAAATTAATCTAACGTTAACCACGCGTGCCACCGCGATGAAATGTGTGTTTACCTGCGAAACTAATATATTGTAAATGCACGCGATTAACGAATAGTAGCTGAGTTGTAGCGCGCTGGAACGCAGCAGGCTACGCGAAAATAGAAACGGAATATTGTGAACTTACTAATAATTTGATTTTACACGGCACGATGCATTTGCAGCCTTGCGGTTTACCAAAGGTTTATTACTAATTGAGAATCGTTATGCGTTGCGTTGTTGCGTCAAATATGGCGGTTTAGTTACAAGGACAGCACATACACAATTAAAAGTAACAACCCAAAGCGCGTCAGTACAAAATGTTGTCCACCACCTGACTCGGCATTACATAAAGTTATAAACAAGGGCTCATGGCTTATCTTATTTATAATCGGTCCCGTTGTTAATTACTGGTTATGACATAATTTTATCATTACGAGTGTGCAATAAAATTCAATGTACCATTAAGTGTGGTCGTGGAGCAATGATTTACACTGTAACTTTCGTCGTAACAGAGATTTACGGTGTCACACAAACAGCTATTTTTGAAACAGTTCGACTCTCTTCACACTTTAATTATAGACGTACAATATAACAAAATTATATTTTAGCTTTGTGGTTTGCCTTGAAAATAAATACTGTTCTAGTTTATGACTGGAGGAATGCACGTTATGTTTTAGAACGTTCGGAAAGTGAGTAAAATGTTTCGCAAAGTTCATATTTCAAAAGTGTTCGTTAGAATAGAAAATGATTGACGGAAAGCAACTCGGAAAACGCAGCTAGTAGTTGTGACAATTTTCCCTGAAATATATAATATATTTGAAATTGACTAATCACCTCGAACGTAGATTGTCAATATTTGTATAAATAATTTTAATTCAGGGGACAAGCAGTGATTACGATCATAAATTAGATAAACCTAATGGTGGCGTTTATAAAACCTCGTTTACGACATTGTGTCACTATCTGATTGATTGTTTTATAATTAATATCGCAATACGAGATTCTTATCTAGCGATATGTGTGAAAAATAAACAAAAAATACACGACTACTGTGGTGTTAAGGAGACGTATTAAATTCAGACTTTTTTATTTAGCCGCATGGTGGTTGCCGCGGGCTGGCTGTGGTGAAAATCTTTCTTCTCAACGCATTTTGGACATAGTGCCAAGTTCTTGTTTCACACAAAGTAGGATGAATTGTGATGACTCGTTCTAGGACATTATGGCCGCCACATATTAAATTTTGAGCGGTTTAATACCACCCTTTTATAGCTATTGGACACGCAGTAAACGACGCTTTAGCTTTTAAAACGCTTCACTATCAAATAAATGCTTCTATGTCAACACACATATTTTGATATTTAATGAAAACACTGCCAAGACTAACGGACATTATTTAAAGTTGTCATGTTTGAACTGTCAGTCCGTATATCCGGCCTACATGTTTCATAAAAAAACTGATAAATATGAGAATTACAGACGTGTCAAGAGTCCCTTTCTTGTTTTACAGGAGGCAAATTTTTGATGAAGCTAAAGGCTGAAGCCTGAACCTTCTAATGAATAAAAAATCGTGAAAAAAAAAATTTGCAAAAAATAGAACCGACAACTATATAAAAAACACTACAAAGGCAAAAATAACTTTAATTTCGGTAGTCGGTGTCATTTGTTTTGTATTTTCTTTTTTTTTGACACCGCCTTCCGAAATTAAAGTTATTTTTGCCTTTGTAGTGTTTTTCATATAGAAGTCGGTCATATTTTTTGCACAAAAAAAAATTTTTCACCCTGGTTAGTGGGTCGGTTTGTAATTTATCTAGTTACAAAAGCCAAAATGTCAACTACTTATCACCTTTTACAAAATATTGCTTTTACCGGTGCAGAGCCGTTAATTTTTGAGGAGTTCTCCTGATACATCACCATCAGCTCTACTTCACCATATGCATTGTGACGAGCATAAAGTGCTTAACATCTATATTCATGTAATCTAATCGCAATCCACGAAATACTTATTATTGAGTAGTTTCGATGGCCATCTGGGGTTTTCATCATCAGTTCCACTTCCTCAAATGGTGCTTTTTGATAGCATCTGCACAAGGTACTATAAGAAATACCCAAAACGCTATAGGTGTGCCTATAATATTTAAAGAGTTCCCTCGATTTCTCCATGATCCCATTATCAGATCCAAACATGACGACAATGGGACCAACTAGAAAGTATACCCTTTCAAACAAAAAAAGAATTTTTGAAATCGGTCCAGCCATCTGCGAGTAATGAGGTAACATAAGGTCACCCGGGGCGAAAACAACTAAAAAAAATAATGTTGAAACTTTGCTTCCCTCCACCATTTGCTACTTAAATAATAGGGGTATTCTAATAAACGTAATTCATTGCATAGCTTTCGATGAACAGTTTCGACATAAATTAAGTTACAAATAGACTTTGGTTTTTCATTAATTTGCTTTATTGTTGAATAAGACCAGTAAAAGTTACATTCGCCCCACTTTGGGGTAAATGTGACTATTCGTTATAACCCTGTTGTAATCTGTTTCTAAATGTTGAGGTCAAGAGTACATGAAGATGCACACAAAATTATCTGTAAAAGCTATCTATAGTCGCTAAGATGCAGTTCCGTTTCAAGCAAATTTACTTTTATTTTTTTATGGGGTGAATGCGACTCTCTTCCATACTGACTAGTGTTGAGATATAGTACCTACTACTTATCGATAAATATTTGTGAACACATTCGATAATTAACAATAATGAAAGGTTTAAATATAGGTAAGAAACCTATATTTAAACCTTAAGTGCAAAAAAGCAAGATCGATCTAAGTATTCATTAAGAATAAGATCAACAAAGTGTATAATACTAGAGAAGAAGCTAGAGTAATTTTATTTTATTAATGGAATTTAGGACATAAAATAAAAGCAAGAAAAATTTTTTTTCTTATGTAAAATGCTTTGACAAATATACGATAAGTACGCATTGATGACTAATCTAATATTTAGGATTTCGGTCAAGAAAAAGCGATTTCTGTCTGCATTTTGAAAGTTTATTTATATAATTATTACTTATTTAAGTAAATGAAACTTAGGATAATTCTCAGTCAAAATCAAATAAACTAATAATTCCGTATTATTCGGTAAAATAACATAAACAAAACAGTCTAAACAGAACTTTGTACTTAGCAAAAAACAACATTTTTCCTTAAGTAATCACTAATTAATTAACATTACTCATTTTATTCATTACGAGAATCTTAATAAAAATATTTATTTTCGTACAAAAAGTTTGTAATTTTTCTATGAAACTAATAGAATACGTTCATATTTAACGGTAAAATAATAGTAATAATAACAGTCTAAATATAACTCTAATTTCCAATCAGTTCTCTTAACTACGAAAAAATATGGTTATTAAGATTCAATAAACATATTTTTTCTTCGTACAAAAAGTTTGTAATTTTTGTATCAAACTAGTAGAATACTATCATATTTAACGGAAAAATACACTAATAAACTTCATACTAATTGCAGCTTAAACATTTATGCAAATACGTGAAATTCACTTATTGAAATATCGACACGGAACGTCACTAGTAATTCGTACAAAAAGCATGGGGCGATTGTAACTGCAAAAATAGTTGCAATAACCCACGTGCATGAAAAGTTGAGGTTAATGTAACTATTTCAATAAATTGTTAATTATAACACCTAGAGTTTAACCAAATATACCAATAACACTTACGTTTTATCTTGTTTGTAGGATGCACTTCTATTTTTCCTTGCAACGACTTGAAATATTTTTAATGTCATAAAACATAACACAGGACGCGGCAACACGTTGCTCCAAAATGAACTAGTAATACAATCTGTACTTTATTTGAAAAAACTATGATTCCTCTTTACTCCAATAGTTAGAGCTATTTACAAAAATGATTAGATTGAGAGAAAATTGAATTAGTTGCTTTAGCCTCATAGTTGTTTTCGCCTCGGGTGACCTTACATAAAAAAAAAAACTTCAAGACGAATTGAGAACCTCCTCCTTTTTTTTAAGTCGGCTAGAAACCCACCCTGCTTCTTCAGTTGCCCTTGCGTTCCGGGGCTGAGATATCTCGTTAGAATATTCCCGCAACCCGGCAGGACGTGGCCCTATCGGTTCCGTCAATAGGTACTGCTGACTGATACTTGAGGTGTGACAAAATTCCGTACGGTGACAATAACGTAAATGCTAATATTGGTTATTGCCCTACATGGCACGCCTTTGTATACAAAATTCACTTTAAAATCATTAACTTTTATTCACGGTCAATCTTATAGGATTCACATATTCCAGCAAATCAAAGGAATGACTAAAGTGAAAATATCTCATTTAGTACAATTATCGACCTATTTATTGCCCGCGCCTTTGTTGTCGTGGAAATCTTGATAAATCCATAGGAATTGCACACTTTTGGGATGTAAAGTTTCCCCCAAATCCGTTCGGCCATTACGGCATCATTAAATGACAAACGCGCATACGATCCATACATCTATTCTGCGGGATTTCGCATAGCAGTTAGCATTCTATTATAATACGTTTTTTGCATGAACGTTTTCATTTTAAAAAGACACTTTTAAAATATATTTCTTTATTACGTATGAGCCCGCTCTTGACCTCGATCACACCTGATGGTAAGTGTAAGATGAGGTCTACGATCGAACTAGCGAGCCCAGAAAATGCCTATTCACCCTTGCTTTAAAAGCTGACGGGTCATATGTGGCAGGGAACACAGAAGCCGGCAGAGAGTTCCACACCTTGGCTGTGTACACAATAAATGTTGAAGAAAAGCGCTTAGTACGACAAGACGGTATATCGACCAAGTGTGGATGGTATCCTGCGGTACGTCTGGTAGACCGGTAGTAAAAGGGGGATGAAGGGATTAGAAATGAAAACGTTCATGCAAAAAACGTAACCCTACTTTAGATTTTATTGCATTTCCTCTGAAATTTTGTCGCTAAGAATATGTTTATTTTCATAAACAAGACACACAATGTTTCTCGAATTATAATATTGGCTAGCGAACACATAAGTATGTTAAATATATGGTATAGAGAAGGCCATAATGTCGCATATCTATACATACATCGTTTTTCTCAAGGATTTTTGGCATTAGGTTTAAATTGTAATGTACTGTCTCACCAAAAACATTTTCATGCAAAATGTTGCCAAGATGAGACCATAGTGCTCACACTATTAAAAACTTATCAGATCTTATGTAGAGTCAAGCTTGAAACTCTATACGTCCTAACTCAACAAGCCCTAACTAGTCACAAACTCTACACCTTAGTCAAAATATGTGGCTTTGCCGTTTCATAGATCTCAATAAAAACTAACATGTACGAGCTATGCTATTGAAACTTAAATAAATCCACCATTCACATCCCGAGAACTTTGTTTATCTGGTATAACCTTGACGTAAGTTATAAGTGTTCAAAAAAACTACGAAGCGTTTCGAGAAAAGGTAGGTAGTGCCCTTGCGCTTTACTTGCCTCGTCTTTGGCGGGGACACTGCCGTGCCCCCAGATTACTGCAACATGTATTATCTTCGATTTCTTCAGATCTTGGTGATATGAAATACTTTAGTGAATAAAATATTTGCCTGATACAGGAACGACTACTCCACTGAGCTTAACATATCCTGTAAGTAAATCTTTCGCAATATTATTGCATACCTATGGCATTAACATTTTAGCATTTTTGCATAATTTATTTGAATTATGTACCTACGATTAATTAATAGGTAGCAAAATTTTATTAAAAGTAGGCACTAAGATATTTGCGCAGGAGTTCATATTTAGATAAGAATTGTTAAAATGGAACAAGGACAAACTTGAACGTTATATCATATCTACTCATATGATGCTATACAGGGTGTCTCACAATACTAAAACCAAAAAAATACTTTTATCTAAAAATCCGTTGATAGCATTTATTTTAAATTAATCACAGATTGTACGCTGCCAACTGCATCAACTACTTGGTAGAAAACTACTACTACTACTTGGTAGAAAAAACTATCAACCTTAAATACGACCATGCCCTTCTGAAGCAACTTGTATAAGATTTTTATTTTTACTACTGTGTACTATCCTGATCACTAAGTCATGAAAAGGATCGTAAAATGATATATATCTCGTCTAATGTCCAATTTGTTTTCGTACTAATATTATATATATATATATATAGATGTGGAAGTAACTATATCTGTCTGTTTGTTCATGCTAACGTTTTAATGGTTGTACGGATTTGTGTGAAACCGGATAACGGGAAGAATATGTCACGGGGCATAAGTTGCTATATATTCATCCTGAGCCATAATTTCTAACTTTCACGAGGATGATACTGCTGGTAAAAGTTAATGTAAATAACTTAAAATTAAATGTCTTTAGCTTACCTATTTATGGCATCAATGGCAGGTCGTAAATAATTTTTAATAAAATAGAATTCTACGAAGTAAAATAATAATATCAGCCGGTTTATTTTTCGATCTGGCAACTGTCAAATTGTAAATGAAAGTTCGAAATAAATTCTTTGATATACCGTTTCCTCCTCATAACTGGAACTATACGAACTATTAAAAATTATTTTGAGGAATCATTCATCACTAAGCTTCAATAAAATTGAATCCTATAAAATAGTCAGATTGGCACGAAACGGCGTCGTAGAAATGTCAGCGAAGAGTGAATGGACTCAAGTTTTTGTTTATTTATTTCTGCATACGTCCGCATGCATGTGCCAACAAAGCAAAGAGATCAGAAAAGACTCAAAACAATGAAGTCACTAGTCGTTGATATTTCCAGCAAATAATTTTGGTTATAACTTCAACGAAATTATTATATATATAATTGCGTTTCTCGTGGATTTTTCTTATCTTCGAATAGATCTACGATAAGCAGTTAACATGTTAACCCAACTTTGTGGCAAGATTCAACTAAAATTACTATAATTTAGTATAATGAAGTCTATGTATTTTCAAAACGCATAAACATATTTTATCTTGTCATCTTGACACTAAAACACGGCCAATCAATTTTAATATTGCATATGTTCGATTTCGTTTTATGACTAGTTAAATGTATTTTTGTCTACAACAAAGTTCCGAGTATGACGAACGAGCGATTCGTAAGTTTATTTATTTTTGAGGTAATACTGTTTTAGAGCATTAATAGAAAAGTAGTGACGTTCGTGGAACCCATTGAAGACGGGTTAATAAACATTAGTTATATAACGAAGTTCAATGACGTGACACCGACGCGGGGTATCGGTTTCTAAGTGGATTAGTGCGGGCTATCACAAGGCAACGGTGCAGTGCGTGCACAGCACAAAGGTCGCGTGCGCAGCGCATAGGTCGCGTGTGCAATCATCTCAAACTAACGTAACTACTCTCAGCCCAGGCCCAGTCAGCTGTCACTCACCCACCACTCAAGACGCGGACGACACGAATTATTTCTTTTCTCTTTACATTGAATACTAAACTGTCACATGTCTCCAACCATTGCGGAATTCCACTCTATTCTAGTCGTTAACAGCTTTATATTTTGAGCTTACCGTTGTAAATATGAACCCACCCGTGCGCGTCTAACAGGATCAAACTTGGCCCGAAAAAACCTACCTAGTTAACAACGCTAAATCATTCCATCACTGACCTGTCTCACTACTTAAAAGAATGAGTAAGGCTCCATAAAGCCTTAGCGTCTGATAAATTCGGTTGATGCCCGCTTTATAATACAGAACGAAATAATTTTGTTTAGAATTCCACCAAGCTTCTTCTACGTCATCATTTATTAACAAAACATCCGCAGAAACAGCGCGTGGAAATTCAAACGGCGAGATTATAGTTTTCCACATTAATCACTTTACGATTTTTGTGTCAAGGAGTATATCTAGCGCTTTATTGAATTGGCTCATATTTGTGACAAAATGTGGGATAGACATGCTCTCGGACAGTGGAACATGGTTGAACTATTAACGTTATCGGACAACATTCTGGTAAGATATTTCGTCCAAAGTCACTAACCAGCCCTTCAGGTATATGAATTCCCTGATATGAGTTTACAAACACACTTAAAGTAACAAAGTCACGACATTTAATCCCTTTCCCGGTATGTTATCGCACTCGACTACAGAGTACCCTTTCCCTAAACTAATATTTGCATTTCCCTGTAAATAGCAAGTGACTATGTTTTGACGCCTACACATGCTTACTCTGTGTTGTGTGAACGACGTTAGGTCGAAAGGTATTCTACGTAATCAGAAGCCAACAGTTTCTTATTAATAATGTTGATCTAACTCAATATTGTATTGAAAATCGGAATAGCTCGGGAGATAAAACGAGAAATTGGTGTTGTGGGACTGTGGGAGAACACTTATCCCACATGAATAGTTTATCCGTTGAAAATAACGAAAATTTATTCCCAATGTCAATAGCTAAGTCAATTTCCACGATCATTTTATTTTTTTGTATATTATCCTCTACGTATCAAGAGTAGCAATTATATTTTATTTTACGGTTGTAAAACACGACACTGCTGAAGGCTGCAATACATTTGATTTCGTCAGCGAATTTCGAGATAATTGTTGGCAAACAAAAAAGTTAAACAAAATACCGAATTACGTGGAACTGCGGCGAAACATTGAATATTTATAATGAATGTAGTCAAATTAAAAGGTTCACCACATAATATGTATACATATGAAAGTAGTAAATTAACAACAAACAAACAGACGCTAATGGCTTTACGGGAATCATGTTAAATCACGTCGAATGTGGAGTGAACTTGTTTATTTTGCTGCATTCGTGGACTTATCGTGTCATAGAGATGAGTCTTGGCTTTCATCCAAGCACTTTCACTCAAATCATGTGGACACTACACAAAACTGAAACGCCTACATTTTCCTTAGAAGCGTTATCATACTAAAGGCCCATTTAGATGGAGAGAGTTTCTCAACTCGAAGATACGATTATCGAAAGAACATTTAAAAAGTTTCTTCGTGTAAGCATTGACTATTGTCGCCCTTCCGCTTGGGCGACAATTGCCGCGTAATAGAATATATCTGCCTTCGTGTAAACAGAACTACAAAGCGAGAATTGTATTTCGAGGTTTGGTGCCAGTCGCCAGTCAGTAAGCTGGTATAAATACGTGTTTAGTAAATACTCAGCAAATTAGAGGTTTTCTCAAAAATGTGTCCAAAAAGTTGTACCAAGGCAATTTCGGAACGTACCTAAACAGTTTTAGCCCCAGCTCCAGTCCCCAAAGATAATTGTACTTTTTTACGTTATTGCAAATTACTGTTTTCTCATATTTTTAATATTTGATGTTATTTCCTTTGGGCCAAATTTCTTAACTCCCAATTCTCTTGCAAATGTATTAAAATATGCATTTCTTGCATCACGATTTTTATAATGCACATTCTCTGTATCCCACAAACACTCTTTTTCTATAAATTTCAATGAGCTTACAGATCTGCTGGAAGAAATTTCTTTTGAAATGAGCAGCACCTTTGTGCTCTTTTATCTGTATTTGCATTGATGTATTAAATTTAATACATCAACAATGTGTATTTGCATTTTTTTTTCTTTTTTAAGTGTGTACATTTATAAATAAATGATCGGCAGTCAATGACGTAGTTTATTACATCTTTGTCGGCTGTACCAAATTTGAATGACTTTCGTATCATTTTGAGAACAATAGAACCGTAGAAATTACTGAAATGGAAAGGCAAATCTCGCACTTAAAACGGTTAAAATTCAAACCGATTTGTACGATACTCGTATGAACTGGAAAAAATGTCATACGAGATCGTATTTACACTATTCGAGAAATCGTAAGCAAAAATCTTCTCACTATAATTTTCGCCGTGCAAATACATAAAATCACAGTAATTTATCGCTAGGCGATAAATGCTTGCGAATCTCGTATGACATAATCCTAGGCGAGAATTTAGTTGTTGCCTGTATGTAAACATTCTGACACAATAATCTTATGGCGATTATTGCTTGCGATACTAGCGTACGATTTCTCGCCAAGAAACGTTCGAGAAACCTCTCCATCTAAATGGGTCTTTAACCCCGAGCACGAGATTCTTGCGGCGACACAACAAAGTGGATTGCTGTTTTATTGAAATTTTATTTTTGGGTCGTTTTAATAAGTTTCAACAGTCGCTTAAAGAGTTGTTTCAGTATTTTATATGACGACGAATCGTAATTTCTAGCAACAAATAATAAAATCCTATATTTCTTGAATGTTGTTGAACTGTGTACTAAAGTGGTATGTGAAGCGACCAAATTGTGAGGCAATCTTAACTTTGTAGAAATAGAGAAAATAGTGTCAGATGAGGACGAGCGTGGCAACCATTCATTAGACGCCCTCGAAGTGCACGGGAAGGATCATTAATTGTGGCGACCGTCTCGGAGCTTCACCTGAAACACTACCTACAACAAACTAACTTACAAACTTACAAGATATTCATGTTGAACTGAATGCTCTCTAGTGCGAGGGCTTCGATTTGAGCAAAGAGTTCGTGTATGTAAATATTCGATGCAAATTTAAAAAAAAATGTGAAGGCCGGGTCGGTTGATAAAACATGTTGGTGCTCTGAATTTTTTTTGCAAATCAAAACTGACAAATTAATCTTTTATTCAAAAATTTATTGGTATTATTTCACAATGTGACTGTTTAAATGACCCATTCTGAAAGTAGCCTAATGATATTATTTATATCGGGACAAGCGCTTACGCATTATCAAGGATGATAGCAGACTGATTTATCTAGTATTTTTCTATATTTTATATATATGAAATAGCTGACACAGCAAACGTTGTTTAGCAATATAAATTATTTTTAAGTTTCGGCGGAGTTTGATAACAAGCCCTGTGACCCGAGATTTTTATACTTTCATTTATATTAGATTTTCAATCACGAAGAGCGAAGACAAAAGTTGGAGCCATCGTCGCTCATCACTTGACAAGTCAATGTTAAACGAGAAACACTCATCAACAATACTTTAATCAAATTAGAGAATATTTTTAAATGATTAAAACATTGCCTTGTCGACCACGTAAATGATGTTTCATTTACGTGGTCGACAAGAATGGTGCAATGGATACGGTTGTTGTTTAAATAAATGTTTATGTCGATCGATAACATAACATAGCCTCAGCCTATAACGTTCTCACTGCTGGCCTAGGCCTCCTCTCTATGAGAGGGAATGTGCCATAATCCACCACGCGGGTCCAGTGCGGGTTAGTCGATGTCGACCGGTACCACTCATTTTTGAATTCACACAGGAACAGCTGCTCAATCTATATCAAACTCAAGTTCGATCGTGTATGGAGTTCTGCTCTTATCTTCATGATGGATATGCCAAAAACAATTGGACGCACTTGAATCGATCGAAAAACGGGCCAAGAGACTCATTGGCAACGATGCACCTGTCGAGTCAAAGCTTCAGAGCCTTACCTAAACATCGGCTACGAGTTACAGGTCTATCGGTTATATTTCGGGGAGTGTGCGATGAAATTGCATACCTAATCTAACTCGGACTACAAGATAATCGGCGATGCGCCATCGTTACATGGTGAACGTCCCGCCCATACGCACAAAACGTTTTGGAATTATTTTCCGTCGGAGTCTGTGTTTCCTAATAGCTATAACCTGAGGGTCTTTAAGTCAAGAGTGAAAAGGTTACTTCTAGGTAAGCGTGCTTCATCATCGAACAAATCATCACTTAACATCAGGTGAGATGGTGGTCCAAAGCGAGCCTATTATCAATGAAAAAAAATACGCAATTTCGCAGCTAATCACATGGTGTATTCGAAGGTACCTTCTTTTGTTATCGGGAGAAACCTTCAAAAAGTAATCGGTCCGTGGGGATAGGACCGAGAATTTTGGGGTTTATATCAAATACATACCTACTTATTTCAGAATAAGATAAAAACAGAAAGAGATAACTTGTTTTATCATGTCACCACGCCCACATAGACGGCGCGTCGTGTTCCGCACGTGCTTCAAAGAGCAGTCAGCAATAACGACTTGTCCGACAGGCACATTGCCTGCCGAGATTGCAGGAATATTCTAACGAGATATTGCAGCCCCAGAAAACAAGCACAATTGAAGGGTGGTTTTTTTTTCAGTAAAAGTCTGTCACTCCCTTCCTCTCCACCCAGAGTGAGAGATGTCATTTCATGTTTTACAGGGCTAAGCAAGCTTTACAACTTAACAGTAGTAGGTATCCGAACAACTCATTAAATATACCTACTTGAACAATTTAAGGATTTCATAAAAGTTTCAAAGAAAATTACTTTAAATATATTTTTTTATGGGGGCAACTACAGATATCTATTAGGTGTGGTGGTTGTTCCATTTTTTCTCTAGGAGTACACCGTACTATACTTAGAAATATGTATTTTCGCACAATAAAGATTTGTACATAAAAGTATATAATAATAAATAGGCGACTGGACAGTACAAAAAGTCGAATGTTGCAAAGTAACCTCTTTCCTTAAAGCCATTTACTGATTAAAGCTACAAAACGACTGCGATTGCGACATTAACACGTGTAAAGTGCAAGACAAATTAAAGATAGCTTCCTATTAAAATATTCTCAGAAATTATGTTTCTCATTATCCACAGTTTAGATACTAATATGTAGAAGTAAGAAGAGCTGGCAGGAATGCCTGAGGTAATTGCTTTCGCCCGCATCGAACTTAATGAAGGTTAAATTAAATATTGCATGACGGTGAGCACGATGATTAACTGATGACATACAATTAACCGTGCGTGGGTATGATCTACGTTGGTACTTAGTAGGTACATGTTTTGGAATGATAAATATCTGTTATCAAGCGAGGATTTTTTTCCGTTTTCGGATATGAAATTGGATGCATTCAATTACAATTTGAGCGTGCCTAAATTTTAATTTCTAATACTAGCTTTTGAATATTACTTGGCGATAAAGTAGCTTTAGGTATATATTTTTGAAAGAATTTCTGTAATCGGTCCCGTAGACAAAAAAAAAACAAAAGTTTCCTCTTTATCCTACTAATACATATAAATGCGAATGTTTGTGAGGATGGATGAATGTTTGTAACTATATCACGCAAAAAGTATTGAACGGAGATAAAACTTTATTACTATAAAGTTATAAATTAGTCTTATAAGTACCTCAGAATAACACATAGGCTACAATTCAGAAAGATGTTGTATAATTTGGCCATATTATAACGATAAATATCCATCCACCCATCTTGGCGTACGCTGCCTAAACCGTTGGACGTTACACGAAGTTGCTGTACCATGGGCTTGGTGGTCACAAATAGTGCAAAATAAAAATGCGCGTCAGCATAACCTTTTATATGGAAGTCATTATATCCAAAATAGTGAGACATAGATACAATTAAATTGGATACTTTTTTACACTAGACTATGTTTTTTACACTAAGTGATTTGGACTAATAGAGTAAAAGTTATCACGACAAGATTGACTCGAATGGAACGCCTACAATAAGTCAAGGCGGCGCATAATTTAAAAACTACTCATTGGATTTTCAAGATTCTTTACCACTAAAATGTTATGCTGTCAGTGATGTAGTCATACCTACTACTGTATATTACTACTTTTAGGCAGAAAAAGACTTTTTTTCTTACTATTACAAGTGTAGATTGTAAAAATTAATAAAATGCAGTATCGTTAAAGCTGAGAAAAGTAATTCCATTAAGGTCGAGCTTTTGGATGAATTAATTCATCGGACAAAAAATTTGGACATTAATATTTCTCACCTCATCCATCTTTCAGTCTAGGAACCAGGGGCCATACCATGAAGTGTTAAAACGTGAGTCGTTCGAGCGAGAAAGAGGGATGGAGCTATATAGTGTGCATAGCTTCATCCCCCTTTCTCGCTCGAACGACTCTCGTTTTAACACGTCATGTTATGGCCCCTGGCCTTATATACATATAAGCTGACGGAACGGAGTCCTGCCAGTGACGTCAACAAACATCGCAAAACGTAAATAAAATATAGACATAAATGCCAAACAACTATTGCCGTCATGCATCTTCCTAAACACGGCCATTTCATATATGATAGTGTGTCGTTACCGAGTTGGCAATAATCATCAGGAGAATGCAAATTCATCCTGTATTCCGAGAAAGTTTTTTTTCTGACTGTGATATTGAATACATGTTGCTTAAATGCTTTTGAATCGTGTAAAAATAGTTTTCTTAACGATGAATGCAGTAATAAAAATCTTAAATAAATATGTATCTATAGTTCCTGAAGAAACTAAGCTAAAGCGAAACAACCCAAAAAATCTTAGTCCGTTTCTACTTTCTACATTTGAGCGCCGACATACCTACCATGCTCATCTTTATTCCTTTCCACAATAAGTAAGTTGAAGAACTTAATAAAGTACCGCTTAGCATTTATTTACAGAACTAGGGGTTACTAAAACGGGACATGGATGTCTGTATGTGTGTGATTTCCTTCGGCTCTGTCAGGAATAGTAATATGATGCTCAAATCTTTCATACCGTGAATAATATTTTGGGCAAATATGAGCCGGTCCTGAAATAAGAGTAGATAGTAAAGATGATGTTTGTACACATACAAGAAATCTACCAAAGTGTGTTTATTTCGAGCTCTGGACAGATTTTGAATTCCATTTTTATATTCGTTAACTTGATCTTGAAGAAACCAATATGATGCAATTTTGCTATCTGCGGTTAAATCACTACAAATAGTTGAAGTTTTAAATAAATACTTTTTTTGATAGAATATCAAGAAAACAGATGAACAAACAACTTGAAAATCAAATCTATTCCATACCACATCGTTACTGATTTTACATACCTATTCAATTACAGATTCGCAT
This sequence comes from Tholera decimalis, assembly GCA_943138885.2. Classification (NCBI taxonomy): domain Eukaryota; kingdom Metazoa; phylum Arthropoda; class Insecta; order Lepidoptera; family Noctuidae; genus Tholera; species Tholera decimalis. Next base: position 31,751,697 of record OW964556.2, on the reverse strand, counting down.
CTAATACACACACATTACTCAAACATACACACACACACACATGCGGATTGCGTCAATAATGTCTAAGACTTAGAAGAATAACGCATAGAAACCTAGTACGAGTGCAAAAAGTGAGGCAACTAAAACAGCCATTTTGGCTAACTTTTCTCGACGAGCCGTCAGTACTCAAGGTCACATCCCGCCGAACAGTGCTCGCGAGTATATAATTTAAAACGATCGTTTATAACACAAATTACATTGCACAAGTAAATACTTACATTTTATATATTATTTTTACGTAAATCGACCATCAAACAAAAATTCTAATAACCTATCACTTGTTATCACACAATTCAATGTTGCTATACGTGAGGAAAAAAATACCCATATTGATTTCTTTTGTGCTTATTTTTGTTTAAAAAATAATATAGTTTTGGCGGCAATTATGTATGCATCAAACTAAACTACCTATAGTTATTTACAGCTACTACCTACAGTGTTTTAAAACTAAAAGTTACTATTAGTTCGAAGAGTGGCATCATAAAGATTACAATTTTATTGATTTCATTTTTCATTTAAGTAATGTTCTTAATAATATTTTTCTATTTCATAAATACAACACATACTTTTAATTGATATCAAACGAGATTTTTCAAGCAATTAATAAATTTCTATAATATTATTATAACATATTACACATTCTAAACGCAATGAACGATATCCCATTTCGTTTACCTTCCGTAAAATATGTCATATAAGTCATATTACATGAAAAACATCATCTTATCCAGTTTCATAACATAAAATACTTGATTTTATCCAGCAACATAATACTGCGTTTTCCCATTTTTGTGAGTAATGGTCTGGTAATGGTATCACTGAAAGCCATATTTGTGTGCGTTTGAGAAACGTAGACACATTCAGCTCACGCACACAAAGAAAATAAAGTGGACACACGAAATCGCTCGTGTTTTGTTCTAGACGCCCTTTCTATGCGTTATTCTTCCAAGGTCTAAGAATATAATATATTATCTTATTTATGTGTTTCACCTACATTATCTAATTAAATGTGTGAACTTGGAGATAAATCTAGTGCTAAATGACATTAGATTTGAATAAACTATAACCGAGGTAGGAAACTATATACGCCCTAATAAGGTCCTTATGTGCCCTTTACGGTGTTAATTTTAAGTCACTGTAATTTAACAGTTCAGGGCATACTTAGTGAAATATATATAAAGTTAGGTATGATTTGGTACGTGACAGTACAAACATTATGTGCCATACAGGCGCATTTGTGTGCTGGGTTGGTGAAGAATAACCACACTAGAAGATTCTTGAAGTTTTCTTCCTTTATTTTCTTGAGTGTTTCTTGTTACAATTTTGCCCGCGAACTGTGTCGAACCGGTTTTTTTGTGAGTGGCTTCTCGCAGTTCAACCTCTGAGGTTGTCGGCTGCTTAACCGGGCTTGGCTGTGGTTGCCTTAATTAATAAATTAATTAAAGCCTCCAGCCAGGACTTATTAAAAAAAAACTTACAAACTAGGCGACTACACGCTAAGGGCACCCCCTGTGGGGTACGGACCTCGGCTTAGGGCGTCGCATGGGGAGGGCAGCTAGGGACAGGCTGGATCATATCATTATTAATAATAAGGGAATTTAAAGCTACTGGCTCAGCGTCGCGGGCTGGCCCTGGCAAGGGTCGGGGCGGACAGTTACGGGGACGTCGCGGCGGGCCTCGGCGGCGAGGACGGAAGGACGGTCGGTTTTTGTGTTTGTGTGCTACTGTACTTGTTTCCCTACGGCTCTCTTGGAGCAGGGTGATTGCGTCATCAGGAGTGACTAGGGAATGCCTTGGTCGGCGAATCTTAGAGATGCGTGAGGGTTCGTATTGGGCGGCCGAAACGACAAGGGGATTCTTATGTTGGATTGCAGTTTCAAAAAAACGCTTGGAAACGCGATTCATGAACTGCTGGATGGTGGGCATCTTGAGGTCTACGTGAAGAAGCTCGTTTCGAACATAAAAGGGTTTTGGAGGGTCTGCATCTTGTGGAGGAGGTGGGGCTTTGCGTGTGCGTAAACAATGCAGGCGTAGGTCATGATGGGACGGATGACCGCGGTGAAAATATAATCAGCTTACACCTGGGTGATAATTTGCTGCGGGAGCTAAGAATGAAGTGGAGCCTACCTAGAGCGAAAGCGGCGCGCGAACGTGCCTGCTTTGTGCTCAGCGAAGGAGAGGTGTCTATCGAGCACCACGTCTAAGTATTTGGCTTACTTTTCCCAAGGGATCGGCTTGCCGTACTTACTCTTATCTACTTACATTATGTACTCATCTTACATTATATACCAAAACTAAAACTGTAAGCGCTGTGTGCGAAACTTTACCATAACGAGAGCCGTTGCATATTTTTGGCCGTTTTCGCTAATTTTCCGCTGTTTACATCGGTAAAACTATATATATATTTCGATTCCAAATCACAAGATCTATCTAGGAAAAATATAAAATATACAAAAAACATAACTCTAGTTCTATGATACATTCACGAAACTATCTAATCCTTATAGTAATCGCTTAAAATTTATTATTTTTCGTATTTAAAACTATTAAATAGAACTTAAACTATTAAATACAAAGTCTATAATCATTCCGTTAAGTGTCTATCACTGTCTATTTACTATATCTGTTTACTATATGTCATTGTTCAGTATATTTCACTGTTCACTATACAACGTGTAATTGAAAGGATATATACATACCAAGTGCACGGCTTCTTTGGATGATAACAAACGATATGGCAAGGCTTTTCGAATCCTATGTCTACATGTGTGGAGCATATTAGAAATTTCAATACATTGATACCAGAGACAGAATTTTTCAAATTAAGAAGAACGAAGATAATTATCTTTTTATTGGCAAGTGACGTGGAAAGTGATGCCCCTCATAGTGCTGTGACACGTTTGTTATTACTGGTATTCAAGAAACATATGAAACCAATAATTTGGGGTCAATTCTGTGAGCCACTTATTTTGAGCTGAACTTTGCATAGAGACTCCATACCAGATGTTGTCTTCAGTTCTTTTGGATAGATATGGGGTTACCGTTACACGTTGTATATCTATGTATTTATTACATATTACTGTCCCGCACACATTAAAAATGTTTGTACTGTCACGTACCAAATCAGCTACATTTCAGGGGAATAATTATTTAAGAGAGAGCCGTCAGCAGCATTGACGGGGCCAGACAGGAACATTGCGGGAATGTTCTAACGAGATACAGCGGCTCCGGAACGTAAGGGTAAGTGAAGGAACAGGGCGGGTTATTAGTCAGTAAAAGTCACACTTCCTTCTACTCCACCCAGACCGGGGATTCATTTGGTGATTTATCCAACGAAAAAAGAAAGGGGGATTAATCGTTTAGAGTATTGTATCTCAAAGTTTATTGCTCTTAAAATTTCCAACAATGAAATGGAATAACTTATCAGAATCTGTCTTACATACATAGGGCATTATCACAAAAGTAAAAAATACCTATATTGTTTTCTTATTTTGTTGTCTTTTTTGCTTATAAATATCAATTAAGTTATAGATTTTTTGTATAGTCTTTATTTTTAACAGTTGGCACAACGTCGAACAAGATGTTCGTTCTACTGCTTTTGTGAATAAGAAACAGAAACTATCGCAATTTCCAGTAAGTTTTTTTTTGTATCTCTGCATCTATACTTTTATGTGTAGGCATGCCCTGGATGCCTCTAATTAAGGCTATTGAATGTAAAAATAGTGTAAATTGAACATGTATTTTGGTGTATGCTTTTGTCATTAAGTAAATAAATGTGAGACGGTACTTCACACCCGAACAGCTGCTCAATCTCTATCAAGCCCAGGTTCGGTCGAGTATGGAGTACTGCTCTCATCTTTGGGATGGATCTGCCAAGTACCAGCTGGACGCGCTTGAGTCTTTGAGAAACGGGCCAAAAGACTCATTGGCAATTATACACTGGTCGAATCAAAGCTCCAGAGCCTTGAACATCGACGACGAGTTGCTAGTCTATCGGTTTTCTATCGGCTACATTTCGGGGAGTGTGCGATGGAATTACACAAACTAATTCCGCCAAGCATCATCGGACTACGAAACAAACGGCGAAGCGCTATCGTTACATGGTGGACATCCCACCCATACGCACAAAACGTTTTGGGAATACCTTCATAGTGCGTACGGCTAAGGAGTGGAATTCCCTGCCGGAGTCTGTGTTTCCCGATAGCTATAATCTAGGAGTCTTTTTAGAGAGCTGCTTAACTGTTGTGAGGGCTATGCTCGAGAGCATGGCCTAGTGTATAATGTCAATAAAAATGAGATTAAGGCTGACGGGGTTAATTGTCCTGAGTATGTGCCCCCGATTAAACTAAATGGGAATGACATATTGCGAGTGTACCAGTTCAAGTACTTGGGGCATTATATAACCAGGGCAGTGATAACCGACGACCTTAATGACCGAGTGGATATTGAGAGGGAACGTAGGGCGCTGGCCGTCCGATGTAACATGTTGGTTCGCAGGTTTGCACGCTGTAGCAGGGCAGTCAAAATAACGCTTTTTAAAGCTTATTGCCAAGTGTTTTACACGTGCGGCCTGTGGACTAACTATACTCAGCGGGCTATCAGCGGCCTACGGGTCCAATATAATAACGGGTACAAGATGTTGATGGGGCTGTCGCGTTTGCAGTGCATCAGATATGTTTGCACAAGCACAAGTCGATGGCTTCCACGCCATCGTCAGACAGAAATCTGCCTCTTTGCTCAGCAGAGTGCGGGGCAGCTCCAACTCCATATTGAAGACCATAGCGGCGAGGTACGATTCTCCTTTGTTAGGTGATGTTGTTCAACAGCCTTGTTGTGAAATAGATAGATAGTACATAAGTTTAGGTACTAACATAGGTACAAGTTATCTTTTGTTTTTTTACTAACCCATATGGATGTTGCTTATCCGAATTAAAGATTATTTTATTTTATTTATTTATTTAAGTCAAGAGTGAATAGGTTACTTTTAGGTAAGTGTGCTCCATCTTCGACCACATCATCACTTACCATCAGGTGAGATGGTGGTCAAACGCGAACCTATTTTCAATAAAATAAAAAAGACATGAAATCCTTTGATATGATCCTTTCAAACCGTTTCAAGAGACATTTATGTATACATATACATGCATAGTTAAAAATACATGGTTATTAATGAACATTTCAAAATATATTATTTTGTTTTTATTAAAGTAAAGTAGTCCACACTAGGAATTTCTCCTGTATCGTGAATGCATTTTTACAAACACCCAGAGGTGTTTGCATTTCAAACAAATACAAATGTTTCTATGGTTAATGTTTATGTGGAATCGAACCCACGACGCGTAGAGCGGCAGCCTATCGCTCAACCACTGCACCAACCGAGTCGTCAAATTAAAATATTAATGTAACTGAGAATAAAAATTGTTAATCATTCCGTGGATTTTTAGTGAGTAGAAGTCTAACACTCCCTTCCGGTCTGGGTTGAGCGCTAGGGAGAGACGTCATTTGATGATTTTCCACCGGGAAAAAAGTATCATTTCAATTCAGTGAGTAAACGAGACCAAGAAATTAATAAAGACGATGTTACGGCCTCCAAACGCTAAAAGGAAAACTTAAAATAATCTTTTCCTACCACTGAGACAATTTTTTATAACGGAAAGTCAACATTAATTTATTTTCTCTTTTATAAGAAAATCTGAAGAATGACTATAAGATATGAACTAACTATGTACTTCTAGATCTTGTTTGAAGAAAAATGATGGAAGAATAAGATATTTATGTTTCCATAAACATAAATATTTTACTATGAGCTGCTGCAATCTTATCTTTGAGCTCATTCATTAAAGGTTTTCATAATGAAGAAAATGTTTATGGAAAATTAAGCTCTGCTACGAGGGTCTAGGTTATAAAATCGAATATAAAGTTTACTCTTTGGTCAAAATTTAATGATATTAAAAATGTTGACACGGGGAACCAGTTTACGCCACTGATAATTTCAAGGTGTAGCTTAGTATTGTTATTAGAATGTACGTAAAATAAGGAAACAATGATATGAAATTTTAATCTTTTGTTATGAACTCATATATATTCCGCACAAACTCTATTTGACTATACTATGCCTTGTATGTCGATCAGGTGTCCGTAACTCCACGACCAAGCACGTATTTTGCGTGCGGACTAATAAAAATAAAATGTAGGAGATTTTACCCATAAAAATGTTCAAGGTATTTTGACAAACATACGAGTCCTGCTGACCCTACACCAGAAGGTAGGAAGTGCATGATAAATATAGGCACCGTAACTTTGAAATTAATGGTATCCTGGTGATTTGGCGATACCTAAGCTCAACGACACACATCAACACTGTCTAGGGATATTTTGGATTTACTCAAAATTCATTATCATGCATATACATATTTTTATAAAGCCCATTTATCAGACTACACTCCAGAATAAAAGAAAACTATTTTTTTGCGTAAACAAAATTTTATTCAAATAAAAAAAAAACGTGAAATAATGGTAAAACTAACAATGAATGTGTTTCTCAAGAAAAAGTGAAAAATAAGGAAAAATTAATCTATTTTAAAACAGTTATGTGAAAAATCAGTAGTCAGTAAAACCACCCATGACGTTAATAACGGTCCTGCTTTGCGGTGTCTTTTTCATGCTTTAGATTAAGTTACCCAAGTCTTGCTGCGGCATATTGTCCCAGGTCTAGCTAAAAGGCACAAAAAAAAGTTGCTCTTCCGTCGCAATGTTTGCAGGGAAATTCCTCAAAGCCCTTCTTTGGAGCATGTCCCACGCGTGTTCTATGCGGTTTAGGTCAGGCGATTGAGCGGGCCAGCCTAAGAACGATACGTTGTGCTCCTGCAACCAGCTCGTCACCACTCTCGCTGTGTACGGACGGGCGCTATCGTGTGTGAATTCTTGGCCCATTTGTTGTCGATGGGGGTAGATTATTGGTACTAGCACCTCGTTACGGTATTTTTCAGCCGTCATGGTGTTTCTGATCCAAACGAGGTCTGTAAACCATAATTGTCTCGCCGTGGACTTCCTGAGGATGTTGCAGACGGCTGTCATGACCAGGAACTCGCCAAACACGTAATCTACGTGTATCGGGATGGAAACCGAACCGGGACTCATCGGTAAACAGCACTACAGACCACTGGTTATCATCTCAGAGCAAATGTTCACGAGCCCACTCTAGTCGTCGTCCACGATTTCCTCGGCGTAGTGCTGGAGTACGAAGCGGTTTGCGAGCATGAAGGTTAGCTTCATGCAGCCTTCTCCTCACAGTTTGGTTACTCACAAGCAACTGGTGCTCTGACTGTAGCCTCTGAACCAACTGCATGGCCGTAACATCTGGTTGTTTTGTCGCGGCAACTTGCAAAAATCGGTCTTGTCGTGGAGTGGTTATCGCTTCCCGCCTGAGTGTCTTTCAGCCACTTCACCAGTAGCACGATAACGTGACCATAACCTGGATATCACGTTTTGTCTTGTTCCAATCTCCTCAGCAACACTCCGTTGAGTAGCCCCAGCTTGGAGCATGGCTCCTTTTCTCTCTCGTTAAATGGCGCCGCTGCATGATGCACACAATGACATTAATTCAAAATTAACCGATAACTTGTTATAAAAAACTTAAATTTGACACAAAAAAATAGCGAAAAACTACCGTAGTCGTAGGTAAATGAAACCTTCTGACTTCGCTACCATTATGCCGCGTAAATCTTTTGTTTTTAATGTATTTTTTCAAATTCAAATTAAGAATCGTTCAAAAAGGTTTACAAAATAAGCTTTCTTCAAAAGAATTTAAAACTGGCCAGTATTTTTTTGAGTTTAACTTTAAACAAAATATCCCTATACAGTGTTGATGTCTGTATAATTGCATATTCCATGTCCTCCAAGACGACTCCACTACGAATCATCAGATTGATGATAACAGTCAAGATTTTTTATAGGGCCTTCTCGAGTTTATAAAGCTGACGTGGAATACCAGCCTAATTGTTGTTATGATGAAATGGTGTACATACTGTTCATTATAGGAAAACATTAAAGTATTAAAAAAGTATCGAAACACGCATTGCGCGTAAATCACTATCAGATAGTTTAACTTTTATCAAATCTCAACGTTATCTTAGTAAAAAACTACGTTCTTACACATTGCCTCACTTACAGACGACACTTGTGAAACCTGATAGCAAACATTGATTTAAGACCAGATTGTAGTGTTTTTGTTCCGGACAATATGTGAATTCAACTCGTATTACTCCTTGAAACTACCGCCTGAAACTTAGAGCGACTATCATAATAAATCTATCTACTTTTATTGTCAGGTGGGAAAATCATCGAATGACTTCTCCCGCTCTGAGTTAAGCGGAAGGGTGTGTCAGACTTCTACTGACTAAAAACCCACCATGTTCCTTCAGCTGCCCTTAAGTTCCGGGGCCGCGGTGTCTCGTTAAAACATTTCCGCAACCCCGGATAAATCCACCTACTAAAATTAGTTCTTAGTTCATAAAAAAATACACTAAAAACAAGTCACAGCCACAGCTCTGTAATTACATTCATGTGTACATTTCGCTTGTAATGCGACGCCTCGCATCGTAATGTCAAAATTGAGAGCATTTTCTATTAGTTGGTCGAAGAACAAATATCACACCGTGACTGAAATTAAAAAAAAATGTAGCTTTTAGCCCGCACTTCACGCCGCCGTCAATTAGCATGTCGTTTGAAGACACGCTGCTCCGCCATTTAACAAGTTTCATAAGGACGTAACGTGAAAAACTTGGGAATTCGAATTATGCCGTGCTACCCAAGTTTTAAAGTCCGTTATTGTGAGCAGATGTTGTGAAATGTGGCATTTTGTAAACTGTGACAGCGGCTCGATAGCATGAAGTCGTGTGCGCGACAGATGAGTAATGACAACAACGCAGCGGTGTCTCTCCGAACGTTCCCAGATGTGCGTCTGGATGCACGGATTGCACGAGTTATACTCCTTGTTGGTAATACAAACAAAAAAACTGAGGTAGATTGTCGACCTCGCCGTGGAAATTACAAACATTCGAACGTCTGAATACAAACGACACATGGAATATCAAACGCTACCATAATTTAGGTCGTTTACAGCAATTACTAAAAGATTTATAAAAACTGTTACCAATAAAATACCAATTTATTTAAATTTTTAATGACAGACGTACGTATGTGTTGGCAAGATGCAAGTAGGTAATTTATATAAAATACTCTTTTCAATTATTTTTCCGCAGACAAAAAGTGTCATAAAGCAAAATAGATATGACATAATAAATTATTAGTAACTTGTATGAAACACATGACTGTGATTTCAGACTAATCAACGTTGAAAATGTTGAGAAATATGTACCTATCTGCCTGCCTTGAATATTAGCCATCACGGGCACGTGTGTAAAAAAAGAATTTAAAATCATAAAGTTATTTAAACGTCGAGGAAAAAGATAAAAGTCTTAACTAAATCTCCGGAGTATTTATAATAAAAATAGTTATCTATCACCACGGACGCATCTCACACTTGTACTCTCAACAAGTATTCTTTATTTACGCTTCCAATCGCTCAACGCGACACTATAACAAAAATTTCGTTACTACGACTGGCGCTTAAAAAGTTGCGCCTGCGCACCGCAGTTGCTTTCGAGCCATAAAAAGAAAACAAATAGCTACATTATATTTTGATGAACAAAAGCTTTTTGATCCGATACGTAACGCGCATAATAACAGATGCGACGAATACAACTCAAATAAACATTAGCCCTATAGTCATCACACGCTAAAAGCTAGTCACGAGCCCATGACATATGATATATAACCTTTTTCTTTCCTGATTTACGTTCTATAAAGAAGTGTTCGCACACGCTCACCCATGTCTATTTGCGGCCAGGCCGAAATAACTGGCAAAACGAAACGTGTATCCGGTCCCTAGCCGGCTCCCAAACTGTTATTTGCACAGATACGACCACCGTGCGCTTTGTAAGAGGGATCATACCACACTGCGGTAATGCGGTTGCCTCTTCACCGGGAGCACTCTTTCCTCTTGCTAAATCCTTTCCCTGTCAGATCAGTGCAATACCACGTAATAATGTTCTCCTCTGCCTAATGCAAGCCGATGCGCTTTGAAGCTTTGATGAGCACCTGCGGCTTTCAATAAACCACATTGATTTAGGATCGCTGGATCGCTATTTTAAGTTTGTATATCATGGACGTATGTATATACGCTCCCTCGGTTGGTTACTCTGGATAATTTATAGTGCCATGCCTCAGAAGTAAGTACTTGTGCTGAGTGCTGACAGAAACTTTGTTATAGAAATTGAACTACATTCGCAGGGTATAACTTTATTACATTTTTACTATTGCTTGATTCCGGTTCTTATGCTTATTATTTTAAAACACATTCTTCAGTTCTTGTACGTTAAAATTCAACAATTATTTTACTATACCTCTAAACGTTAAAGCAGCTGTTGAGATTTTGAGGCCAACCTGACGTAAGTACCCACTCGGTTTCGTTTTGCACTAGTAAATTCGTCTTAGGAACTTAATATCGTCGGAGTGGAGACACTTGTTCACCGCTTAGTCTTCTTGTAATAAGACGCTTCTCCGATAAATACAGTGCACAGATGAATCAGGGCTTATTAGTGGCGCGAATTCCAAGCCAAGTAACGTTCGTTGGTGACTAAGTTTGCACCTGATTGGTACCTAAGCTCGCGAGTCGGCTACGTCGTCGCGAACCTCCTTCAAAGTGGAAATTAAATAAGGACAATCCGTTCGTTCTACATCACAGACTTCTCTGTTGCATTATTCAACGTATGCAAAATCTCTGGATTAATAATAGATGACTACGAAGGTGAATTCCTCGCAATCGACTAAGGAATTGAGATGTGACCCTTTCAGAGTGCGAAACGGGTTCGTAGTTTTTGTCTTCACGCGAAATTGAATGATAATTTCCATCATTTCAAAGGAATTGTTCGAGTTAATCTATGCTAAGATTATCTCGTTATACTAAGCTGAAGTTTTCGCCGGAATCTGTTTGTTTAACCAAACAATTGGAACAGGATAAAAATATTTCATCTACCGCGTACTAAATTATACTCCGCTGAAAATTTAAATAGAACTGTTTTCGACATAGATAGATACGCCGATCATATCGTTGTCATTTGTTGCATTTTGGAAATACCAACAAGTTCAAAAGCAACGACCCATTATCTCTCTAAATCTGTCTCGAAACGTAAAACATTCAATATAAATTATCTTTGTGTCATAATAAAATAAATCTCTACAGTCGCCATGTTAGATGTCATTAATCTAGGAGTTGCGTGTACAGTTATCAAAATTAACATTTCTAATCGTCAAGTGCACGCTGAATCCGTGAAGCGTGTTCATGAAAGAGTCAAAGGGAACTGTATAACAAACGGTTTAGTAAAAGTAAAGACGCAGTGCGCACGAGCACGATTGAGACAAACAATCGTCGTTGATAATAGCCGTAACGAGTCCGGCGTCGATCCCGTTTGCGTCTGTATTGTGTTGGGGGCAACGAGCACGCAACTTCAGTCATCAACTGTTTACAGCTAACACTTTAAACAATGCTAGACTTCAGAATTTCCAGCTAACTCTTGCATTGATTACGGAAACAACATTCAGGAAATCAGTCAATATTTAAATCGTAATTCTCGTAATGTAGCCGTCTATTGGTTTTAAGACTACATGAAAGACTTTTTTGTTATTGATCCTTGGTAATGCTAAAGGTTTAATCTATTTCACGACTTAAAGCAAAGTGGTTCGTTTATATCATATTTTATCAGGAATACTATTTGTTGGATCGGGGGAACTGGGCAAGCGAAGTTCTAATTGATGCATGTTGTGCAAAAAGGAAATCCGATGGCTCAATACTAAACATTATCTGACTAAACGAAGATTGAACAGATAAAAAATATACATGAACATACCTACAGATTTATTAAGCAACACTTCTAGTAACACAGCAATTGTACTTAGAGGAAATAAAAAAAGAAATGTTATGAAACGTTGATTGCTCGTTGCCCTACAGGCCAAAAACTTTCTAATCTTTATCGACTCTACCTCTCCAGTAATATTTGAACTACGACTTATGCAAATGATAACTAAAGATACTTTAAATAACGGACTTTACTATATTATAAATATGAATATTTATGTAACAGTATGCAGTAAAGTTTCAGATATTCTGTTTCTGTTAAAATTAGTTTAAGTCTGTGCAATGAAGTATCATGTTAATGATACAACATACACTTCCAATTGAATAATCTTTTGTTCGACAGCTAAACACCCACTTTAGCTACTGTAGCCGTCTTAACAGTTAACAGTGCATGCAATAATGAGTAAGTTTAGTAATACATATAAGCTAAAATTATTTATCCTTGTCCCATTTCCACGTCTACATATTTATTACACGAACGAGTGGCTACAACTATTGGTATATTTGACGACATAGATTAAAAAATGCGTTGACAAAGCAAGCGAGGAAAAGTATCATCTACGGACATTAAAATGTCATTACATTTTGATGTAAGTCCCCTTTGAAATATTTTACGTTTGATGTACGTTCTCATGGTACTTACGTTAATATTGTTCTTTTATATCATTTTCAGTACGTAAATCAACGTAGACAATTACAATTTCGCTATTGATGTCTTTAGGATTAATTGAAGATACAAAAACATCGTAATAATGATAGAAGTTTAGTTATAGTCTCTCGTGTTATAAAATTGATTATTTAGCTTGAAACAGCAAAAAGTTGTAACATTTTAAGGGTCTCTTCAGTACAATGTGCTATTTAAGTACGTGTGTGGGAACTGACATGGATTTACTGTACATTTTCATTCAAACGTCTACACCGTTACTTCTAACATGATAATAATATATTGATGAATAGAACAGTTGACCGTTTTTCCTTCCAAGACACGGATGTAAGGAGAAAATAATTTAGATCTTACTTCGCATATTAATAGAGCTCATTTTAGATCGAGTCGTTGATGTCGATGAATGAAACAATATTTATAACCTGCGCTTCCTTCATACCATTCCAAATATTATCTACGAACATGAGAGCATAAGAGAACGCATTAGCGAATGTAATACATTACTGAGATAGTAGTATAAATACAGTGGTATGTCGTTGTTGTCAGCCAACTTATTTTTGACATAATAAAATAATAGAAAAATTACTTCTTGTATGCATCCTGTTACTCTATATCTCTTTCAGGAAAATTTCATAACGTCAACTTGCGTAACTGTCTCACTGGATTCCCATTGAAAATGTAGTTTTACTGTCGTGCGAATGCATTACTAATAAGTAGGTAATGTGCGAACAAGTCTAAGACGCGCATATGTACATATGTATGTACTTGTCGATCTTATCAAAGAACTATGTTGATTTTTTGTGAAAAATTTAGACAGCTCGATAATTGAAGACTTGATATTTGTAACGCTGAGATTAAGAAGTCTAGGGCGCTTCATTTCCTATCAAAATGCGATAGCGGTTGGTGTGTCCGTGTGTCGTGATACAAATATCAAAAATTATCTTATCACTCTAACTCCGGCAAGGTGCAAACATCTTAAGTAAATAACGTCAGTTCAGTTCAAATTGTATATACCTTTAAAATTCTACTCAGGACGTTAACCGGTGACAGCGTGTTTCGTTGGTAGTTGGCTTGGAAGCATAAAGAAAAACTAGGCGCATTACAACGAGAACAGTAAATGAAAATTGGCAGAAAATTATAATCACGTGGTGGACACCACGAGACGATTTAAAAGAAGTCTAAAAGTAGTTTTGCAAAACGATATTGCGGTAGCACATGACAGCAAACCGTTTGGTTTTAACGATGTAAGCGTCTTGCACAGTAGCGAGCTCATTTCTGACAGTTCCCGGTTTAGAGCTACGGTCGATTATAGGTTCGATGATATCTCGAGTGTTTTGCTTGTAATCGCTGATGCAGCGCCCTAGATATATCCAGAGAAGAACAAAGTTGGCATAGATATTGAGGATCAAAGTGCGGCGTGGGCGCACGACCCAATACCGCGAGCGGCAAATCACTCGCGCACGCGCACCGGACCTTTTGCGTGTCCATCGCGCAATTAATTTGTACTCGCTACAGAAGTGATGCATCATTACTCCCAGTAAATAGGACACGCGAATTAACATAACATACCTACCTATTTACATAACTGTTGTTTTATAGAACACTACCAGCTTTTCAGAAATAAATATCCTGAACCTAAATTTTGATTGATGCTGCCCTAACTGCATTAAAGGATTGGAATAAAACAATAATTACTATTTCTTTATGTATTTCAAATTGTTCACAAGTTATTACCAAATACAAAATATTACTTAAAGCCAATTGTTGTCACGTCCTACCCAGTATAATAAGAGAACTATAGAGTCGAGTCGACTTGACGGAAACGCGCCGGTACCGAGCTTTACGTACTTGAGATTGAGGTTATGTTGTGATAACTGTTTGGAGCAAAAGCCGGCTATGAACTGTAACTGGATTTTGCCACTTAATTTTACTAGTGATAAGAACTAAAATAGCTCGCAAGCCCGTAGGGTGGAGAGGTCGGAGAGGCGATTGAGCCTGCGCGCGCAGCCGGCATGGCCGCCGCCGCACACCTGATTGCCAATACAACCCGATAACATAACTGAATTACAGCATATTACACACGTTCACGACGCCTTAAATGCCCCCTGGATGCATCTCACACCGATATTATCACGTGCACCACTTCTGCACATCGACAACGACAACTTCTGAACACGTTAAGTAATCAGCTGATTATCAAACTTTTACCGGTGTTTATGTATCCGACACGGTACTTCGTCACTGGAAACGATCCGCGTTTCTCATTTCACGGTCATAGGAGGCGGTCTTCCGCGAGCTAAGCGGGCGGTCAGCCGTCGCCGGCCCGTGCATCGGATGCACTTCCGCTAGAGGCTCGGGCAGAGCGCCAGGGACCGACGAGCGTACCTGGACTAGTCTGCCAGCTGAGGCCTCCGACGAACATCTTCCTGCAAGATAAACAATACCAATCAGTCACTGAAAGGAGTACGAAGAGCCGGCTTCTGGGGACTAGGCACGTACCCCGGGTCGTTGGGCACCTCCGCGGGGCTTCTGGCCACATCCTGATTCTGGGTTTCCATGGGCTCGGACGCCGACGGCGCGGGGCGGGCCGGGCGGCGCACTACGACTACGAGCGAGCGACGACGCGGCGGGGACGGCTCCCGGAGTCGCTCGGCTGCACTACCGACTACCGGCACGAGACTGGCGCGCCGCGGCGCACCCCTCCACGCAGCGGCCGCCCCCGCCCGCCCGCGCCCCGCATCGCCCGCGCCGCCGCCGCATCGATTCATTCACTCCGTACACAATTATTCATACGGTGAGCACGACGGACGCGGGCAGCGCGTCGGCAGCACCACGTGAGCGTGCAGCACGTGCTCGCGCCCCCCCGCACGCCGGAACCCGCCCCTCCGCGCCCGGTGCACGCCCACCGCGCGCCTACACGCACCACCACCCCCATACACCTAACTCACAAACTTTATCGGAACTAATATTATAAAGTAATTAAGTTTTAGACAAAACTTTTCAAAATAATTTACTTTATATCTTACTCACTCAGTATCTACAAAAATATACAATTGATCAATGTGTATCCTCTACCCTTCCTAATAATCAGTTACTGCACAAAATTGTTGTATCATTATAATTTCGCACGATTTCATCAGACATACTAAGCAGCTATTGTGTCGTAGCGGCGCGAAGCCTGTATAGTTGACGTCACTGAGTGGCTTGTCAGACGCTCGTAGCACCGCGCTACGAAGCTGCTACGACCGCTTAATATACGGACACCTAACAATCAAAAACTTATTTTCGCATTTATCGAGTCAAGTTTTCTATACCCCAAAATTATTCGCAAAGACGTCTGTAAATACGTATTGAAGTAAGTATTTGAGGGAAAACACATCTTTAAAAAAATAATTATCTCAGATGGAGACAATATGAATCCCGTAAAACAAAGTTTACTTACGATTTTATGACATGTGAATTTACTTTACAGAAAAATATTTTTTATTTAGCAGCAGTACCGCAGATATACAATCAGCATTAAATTTGAAATGAATGTTCGAAACAAAAAGTAAAGTCATATTGTAACGATAAATGACACAAAGACACTCACAGATTCGCTTTTGCGTTGCGTATTCCGACAGCCTTTCAGACGGAATTAGAAAATGTCTCATACCATTCAAAACAGCCTAAACAAAATAAGATTCAAGATAGCTTCTTCTACGAAAACAAAAAGTAAAAGTGGTAAAAATACACCAGCATTTATTCTTTCTTTTATAGATCATAATAAAAAGTTGATGATCACTTCAAGCAGAGCAACGAACTTAGAACTTTTAGGCTTCTAGGCTATTTTGAAACTATACAGGCAATGTCTGGCAACACAATTTAACCATTCCAGTTAGTGGTTGCGGCTGTGCTGAAAATATCATTCGCTTCAGAGATCAATACTGAGACCAAAATGCCGTACTGACCCGGTCTAACAATAGAACAACCCAATTCCTCTCGATGTTATTCTGACTGGATGTACTCCTGTCCCATGTTGGACGAAGAGAATCTTATATTTGCCGTGAAAGACTAGGCATTCAGAGAAGTGAACTGCAGATTGCTTGTCCAGTCTTTTCGAAACTTGCAAGACATTATGGCGGATCATGGTTCTGGTGGTGTCTACTCAGACGTTACTTATAAAAAAGAATTGTAAAATTTTGCACTTATTCTTTTACATGGAAAAGAAATCCTGGTATTAAATCGTAAGGTTGACGAAATCCTACCTATTACGTTGCTTAGGGCAGAAATATTAAACTTCTTTAGTTCAGAACTTTTACAGGTAAGAGAGGACGCTGTCAACCTACTTTTTGAATTGTATTGACAAAAATTAAACCAGACATCGCTAAATCTAAAATAGACCGCCTGCATTGCATATTAAATCGGGCCCGCTTAAAGTATAATTCGTTTTAGATCGATACTGCACCTAAAAATGTCAGGATCGCCTTTTTAAAAATAGTGTCCCAAATGTTCAACAAGTTTTTTGAAAATATTGGTTCATTGCTAAAAACAGTTCAACTGCATAGATGGTGAAGTTATATCAAGACAGTAGGAAGCCTCGTTTTTCCGTCTTTTAATGACGAGTAACCGCTTTCGCAAATTCCTCTCCCAAACTTGGTAATTATTTCAACTACACCTTTGTTTGTGAAGAAGAATATTACATATGAATGTATAGTAGCCTTACAAAATTGACTACTTAGTTCTTTGCCGGCGAAAGATTAACACACATACTGAAATTTTCTTTTTTTTATGTTATTAACCGTATAATACACATGTTAATATTAATACTTATTATGAGTAATTATGCCTCATTAGGCGTGGAAAGGCCTATTCTTCTTTGCAACAACAGTTTTCTATAGCAAAATAGAGAAAAACTGTTCCGAAAATAAAATGCTTATCATATAATAATATGATAAACATCTTGAATGTTGTTGAAATGAAGAAGCATTGCACATATAATCGAATAGTGCCGGATAGATTCATCCATACGATCATTCAGACAATCCATTTCGGATCAATATGGAAACGAAATCTGCCAAGTCTACTGACCCATTAGAAGAGTAGGATTTTGGCTCAAATCAGTAGCATCCAGAATTACATGAGTCGAGATAAATAAATGCTAAGAGGGATGCATGATATTATGTTATGAATACAAAGTAATATGTAACATGAATTCTGATTGCGCGACTGAAACACTGAAAATCCGATGTCATTGTATACTTAGTGCTGCGATGTGATGTGGATAAATAAGAAAAATATCGTGAGAGCAGTTTTTAGTATGAAAATGAAAGTTTATAGCTATTAAGAAATGCATGCTCAACAAGAGTAGAAGACCAAAAACAATACTCAATAATCTTGTGAAGGATGATATTACATATATCCAGAAAGCGGAGAATAATGAAATTACGAGTACATTTTACATCATTACATTTGAAGAGTAACTAATCAAAAACCGTTAAATCCATCTTGTATCTTTTTCAGAAAACGATAAAAACCTTCTAGCATAGTGTAATTTATATAAACAATTTTTTGTTTATGACAATCTTAAAGTAAAATTACCTATTGATAAGGTAGAGATTTTTTTTCGAAAATAGCGATTGTTATTAAGGAAAAAGTTATTTAAAAAAAAAGAAAACAAATCCCGGTCAATAACGGCTTTTGTTCCGTCACTCCTCATTTGTATAGGTAAATGGAAGAAGACATAGCAGTATCTCTTGGCCAAAATCGACAACCATAAGTATCGTATTTCATGGTTAAGCAAGACTTGCTCAAGTCAGTGCGCGGATCGTTGATAGTCTGAATTTTCCCTGTATCGCGAAAAACACTAATCCGTTGGCCCCAGCTGTCATTAGTACATCTTTGACAGTCGATACGGTAAACCAAAAATCTCACACTGTCTTGTCAAGAGATAGCGAGTTACCCAACAATTGGAGTACATGGCATTCGCTCGAAGTATAATACCGGTACTCAGCTACAACTGACTGGCAGCCGGCTTCGACATAGTTAGGGCGAAGTAACTAGGCAGATGATGAATCAGACTATGGGAGTCGAAGGTATATTTGGGAAGATATTAGACAGAAAATCGGTTTGTAATGGAGCGCGTAAAAGAAGGATTTCGTCATATTTGAAAAATATGTATATGGCAATGGTTCTCAATAAACTAACCTTCGGCAGATTCATTAAGTTCATAACTTTTTGTGAGGCGAGGATTATTTAAACTTAGCAGAAAAGCAAAGACAAAAGACCATTGGAATGAAAACTCTAAATGGAGAAACAGCTGCAGTGGTGATTGCGGCAGTACAAAAATATCATTCGTTTCGGATCAATACTGTGATTTAAACTGCAACCAGGAATAGAATAACCCAGTTCTTCCTCGAGATGACGTAAGGAGTAGTCAGGGCTTTATATCGAGCATTAAAATACCACGATAGCGAACGATGGTATGGTAACATTGATACTTTTAACGTAACCTGAGCAGTAGTGTATGTGTTGGCTGTAAAATTATTACCAGTACACAGACAGATTTTCACGAATGCATTCGTATAGTAACACGGGTTTTACTCTAAGATAAGTGCACATGCCGCCCACAACGTACTTATGTCACAAGATCTGGCCATTGCTTTTAAAAAGAAATGAATAATGTTTTATGTCGGATATTTCCTCCACTTTAAACATTTTTAATTGCCACTAAAATATTCTTAAACCTCTTTCACGTTATAACGTCCTCATTATGGAACCGTCCACTATAAACTCAACAATATGGAATAACTTGTTCCCCAGTAAAACTTGGGAAAGCTTAAACTGTCATACAAAATATTTTACGAGAAAGTTTCAGTTTTAGCAGACACTGAATAATGTACCTAGATAGTTAATATTACCGATTTTGTCTGCAGTTAAAGTTTATGTTTATGGAATTAGAAACAAGGTAGATTTTCACGACACGGTGAATTTAGAATTATTATTAGACCTGAAAACGACAGTAGTGATAAAAAAATCAAATCCGTCAAAGGTAAGGTGTTTATCATATGGAAATTAAAAATAATGCATCCTTTAATGCGGGCCATCAATTTCTTTGACCCACGGATTGCCATAAAGATATTATTACCTTCCGATGTACATGTACATGTGTATCTGTGCGTCGGCTCCGCCCAATTAACTCGCCCCGTAAATAAATCAATGTTTTAATGCAAAATCAGCAGACTTATCTTACACACTAAGATATTATTAAAACTACACAATTCTGAAGGCCATTCTCGTACTTAAAAATGTTCACATTCTAGTCGACATAAAATCAACGACATGACAGTTAATAAAATTAATCTTTGGCGTAGATGCCAGGACAATTTGCGACGAAATTCGAATGCAAAAGTTCCTTAAAATAGTCAAATGGCCTCTGATAGTAGGATTAGATAAAGTGACAGAGAAAATCATACAACAGAAATTAATTGATAAACATATCGTTTATTACATGACTTCTTATGAGTACCTACGTTATATTTGGCATGATTCGGCTACTTTAAGAACTGATTGCCATTTACACACTCTAGTGCCGATGACGCTCTTACTACGAATATGCTAAAATCTAAACAGTAATCTAGAAAAGTTGTTTGCAGACAATTTCTTTTACACTGTAGAAATTTAATTATAAAAACAATGTGTTCTAGGCATACTGACCCAGATCACGCGCAAGCCACGAGGCGCGAGCGCGTACGTTGGTTCTTACCATTATTTGGAAGTCACGTGATTTGCGACAGTTTCAACAACTTCGTAAAAACGGTTGACACAATCAGCACGGCCGAATTTCATGCTGCATCCCAATGACGGAATAAATAATTTTTTTTCAAATAATTATAAAAGCAAATGTTTGCTACATTTGCTTATTTGAAATATCGTGTTGTTTTCTGCACATTCGCAGTTGATAAACTCATTTTACTTAAGTGAAATCTCATCTTCAGTCTCTTGTAAAGGACAGCATGTAACTTGGACCCAGCTGGGATAATTAAAAAAATTGCTGACGCGTTTACTGTGTTAAACTTACTTTCAACGTGTTCACTACGTCAACTTGATAGACATCAAAAATACTAGTTGTACTGGGCAGTGCTCATAATTTCACATTTCGGTCAGATATCGAAACAAGGAATATGCATGAAAAAGTATTTATCATCTATCCACTCTCCAGCAGTTTAGCAATAATATACAAAAATATAACAAAATCAATATTGATTGGAAAAGCAACAAACATAACCCTTCCTTTGCAGACGGGTAATAATTATAAGAAAATCTTAAAAAATCTTTCGCATTCCTGAATACGATTACTTCATATGGGTGTGATGGACTTGACGACACAATTTATGTCAACTGTGATGATAAGCTTATTGATGATAAGCGTCAATAAACTAATCCCTAAGGCGTCGGACTTGTGATCGAGAGGCCGCGAGTTCGAACCCCACCGATTACATTATTGCCGTGAACCCACTCCAGACACAACAAAATGTTTAGCTTAGTTGGAGCAGTGGTGGCCGAGTGGTTACGGGCCCGACTTGTGATATGCAGGTCGTCAGGCACATTACTTTGTGTAATTTATTTCATCACCACTGCTCCCAAATCAATTACGGAAAACATCGTGAGGAAACCGGTATGTCCTAGGAGCAAAAGTTCGAAGACATGCAACCCGCACTGGGCCTGCGTGCTGGATTATGGCCCATTCCCTCTTAGAGAGGGGAGGCGATTATTATATTAATTGGATGGGCTAACAAGATTGCTAGTAATGTGAACTCCACCCACATTGTTAATACTCTTCAAAAAAATTAAATAAACTTTAGTGTTTTGAAACTTCGTCGCTGATAAAGATATTGAAAAAATCAATTTATGTGTTAATTACAATTTTATTAAGAAAAAAAAAAATATTTGTCCCATTTATGCCACTACCCCAATATGAACCCCAGAAAAAGCAGTGCCCAATATATTTCGTAGGCACGCGCTCTTGTATATAAAAATAAGTAATAAGTACAAGAGCGGTATGAGCACTACCCATATGCTTGAAATAATCTTATTTATTATTTTAGTTCATAGCGAACTCTTCTACAAAAATCAACAGCGGCCGAGAATAGATGCGCGACGATGGAAAGGAAAGTTTTCTCAGCAATGGGCCATAATTGGACTGAACGATACCTCAAGACACGAGGAAAACGGTGGAATTAACATTAATAAACTAGTTCCAAAGAGCTCAAAACTTCTATTTCCAATGCTGAAAACTCTCGCTGAGGTCGGATTTTTGATGGTGGGCTTGAATATCTTTTACATACCAAGACCCTTCTTCTCGATAAAAACTTTTTTGCAAAAAATAAAACCGACTTCCATATCAAAACACTACAAAGCCAAAAATAATTTTAATTTCGGTAGTCGGTGTTATTGGTTTTGTATTTTCTTTTTTTTCACACCGTCTTCCGAAATTAAAATTATTTTTGGCTTTGTAGTGTTTCGATATGGAAGTCGGTTTTACTTTTTGCAAAAAAAAAATATTTTCGCGCTTTTTAGTGGGTCCGTTTGTAATTAATCTAGTTACAAAATCCAAAATGTCAACTACTTATCACCTTTTACAAAATATTGCTTTTCCCAAAGCAAAGCCGTTAATTTTTGAGTTCTGGTATTTCACCATCAGCTCTACTTCACCATATGCATTGAGACGAGCATAAAGTGCTTAGCATCCATATTCAAGTAATCGAATCGCAATCCACAAAATACTTATTATTAAGTAGTTTCGGTGGCTATCTGTGGTCTTCATCATCAGTTCCACTTCCCCAAATGGTGCTTTTCGAGAGCAACTGCACAAGTTACTATAAGAAATACCCAAAAACTGACCCACTATAGGTGTGCCTATAATATTTAAAGAGTTCCCTCGATTTCTCCATGATTCCATTATCATTGTCATCACGTTAGGATCTATCCTAAAGCCGGGTCCGCTGCGACGTGTTTTCGTGTTTGCAAACAGTATAACATTGTTTGCTAACCGAATATAGGCGTGGCTTAACAGTTTGGTTAGCAAAAACACAATAACATGTTTGCCGTCTCGAATGGATAACATCCCCCGCGTTCGCCTGCGGGGAGGGAAAGTGACGCATTTTGTATTCGCGCTCGCTAGAGGAAGACGGAATCGTTCGAAGAGTGTGATGATTGTGTATGACAATTCTCTTTGGTTTGTGATGGAGTGGAATAAAGAAAATACTTTGTCTTTTAATACTTTGTTTTCTTCTCTATATCTGGTAAAATTAATGATAACAGCTCTTGATAATCACTTTCTGAACATCTAAAACTAAACAAAAACATTACAACAATTGGCGCAGCGGCCGGGCGGTTTTACTAACATGTTTTGATAACATGTTTTGTTAGAAAATTGGCGCTGCGGACCCGGCTTAACAATGGGACCAACTAGAAAGTATACCCTTTCAAATTAAAAAAATATTCAAATCGGTTGGTAAGCGACGGGGTGATGCCCGGACAAACAAAAAAAAATATATATATACATCCGAATTGAGAACCTCCTCCTTTTTAGAAGTCGGTTAAAAAACACGTTAAGCCGTTAGTCGTGGCTGTTATCTTTGATCGACATTATGCTGAGTCAGATTAATATCTGACTCAGCATAATGTCGATCAAAGATAACAGATTAACAGCCGAAATAAATACTTAGTAAAAGAATCTAAACCAGAGGCTCTGAGAATTTAGTCTTAGCAAGGGATGTATAGAGTATTGCTGAAGTGTAAAGGACACAGGCGTTGTCACTACACATACATAAACAATCTAGTATGACACATGCGCTTAGGCAAAAACCGATGCCAATAAAGTTCTGTAAAAACTAGGCATTTGTTTGACTGAATATCATTTCCCCATTGCTTCATTTGAATGATCCTTTATCGATGTCCATTTATCAATATTTGAGCAGTATCGGCACTATAGAGTTGTAGATTTTCATTTACAAATCACAATGATTACCAAGCAAGCACGTTTAAGTTTTAAAAAATCTATAGAAAATAGCTTGAAACTGCATATTATAATATGAGTGAATTTAATAGTAATCACAGTACGGAGATTCGTTGGCATTACATTAAAAACTGGGCTGCTAATGTCCTATTCCCAAATTGATGATGTAGACTGATATTTAAGTGTTTGATGTTCTTGGGACGGTTACATATTATTCACATACAGAAAGTCATTCAGTGTTGAATTAAATAAATATATTATGATACCTCTGTATCTGAAAAATTGTCAAATGCACAGACATCGGACATAAACTTCGTTCATTATAAAACAGATTTAAATATGAATACCATGCAACAAAACAAACAACATTAGAATAAAAAAAAAAACACAATTTGAAATGGGACATTAACGCACAGATGAGAGTTATACATTGCTAGATAAAATACTTATTATTCTAGAGATCAAAATATTTCACTAGTTATTATTAAAATTACATATCGCATAAACAACCACATTCAGACATTAAATGGCAATAAGTACATCAATTATTATTAGATCTAGAAGTACACACAGCCACGACAACCATTAAGTAATACCTAAAAGGTACAAACATAATTAATTATATTAAATAAGAATCAGATTCAGAGTCCTATAAAAACAATGATAGCACTAGTGCTAAATTAGATAACAAACTAACTGCATATGTAAAGAAAAACATATATTTCACTTAAGTAAAAACACAGCCATTTAACAACACAGCACAAAGATCATCCTAAATCACAAAATGATATTTGGAAAAAACCGTAAGAAACTAAGGTTTAGACCGGAACCAAATACCTAAGGTCGCTTCTGTACTTAAATGTGTTTAAAGTATTAAGTAAATAGATCGCACCTTTAAAGTAAAACCGTTACTAAACTAAAATTTTCATTAATTGAGTTATTTATACCATCAATCTAAAATATACGTAAACTGCAGGTTAAACTTGTAATTATTCCAAAATATCGTCTTTTTCGCCATCTAGCGTTAAACCATATCGTTACCAAACAAAATATAAATCCAAAATATATTTTTGTAAGTATACATAAAAACTATTCTAAAGCACATGTCATAAAGTAAACAGATATCTATAAACTCATAAGAAATCTTAAAGTACTTGTACTTAGACTTACCTAGACTACATTAAGATACCGAACTGTTTCAAATATTGGCTCTCCTGTAAAATTTGATAATTTCGTATAGTAACGGTTTTACTTTAAAGGTGCGACATAGTCATAAATATTAACAAAAAATAGTACCTTCTAAATTCAAAACAACGTAGCAAAATATATTAACGTCTTAAAAATACATAAACATTATACTTATTGCAAGCTAAGCTAAGCTAAGTGGCTGGAACTTAACAAACAAAAACCCGCCGCTAAAAAAATATTGCAATAAAAAAGCACAAACTAACTAAAGAATAAAATAAAAATAAATAAACGTAACATTGCACAAAAGCTAAAAAAAAATATTGCAAGCAAATAATAAATTAAAGCCTAAATCATAGCAGTCAAAGTTTAATAAACGTCAATAGTCTAATAGCTAAGGTGTCGGCCCTGTGATCGAAAGGTCGCAGATTCGAACCTCACCCATTACACTACTACCCACTCCAGACAAGCATATTTAGCGTAGTTGGAGGGGTTAACAAAATTGGTAGTAATATAAATTCCACCCACATTCCTAGTTCTCTTAAAAAAAATTGGAACAATACGTTCATGGCAACAAACATTAAAATCGATTTTTTAGTCAGTTCTTTTTAAGTTTAAGGGCCAATTTCTCCGAACGTCTCTAAAACGGCGATCAGTAAAACTGCGTTTACACTAATTGCGTTTACTATCAAGATTTTATCTTGTTTAACATCGATTGCATTTCACAGAGCAAAACGCCACGATCGTTGATCGCGTTTACGAAAACAGAGTTTACGGCATGTTAGAATGGCAACCTCGCGTTGCGTTTGGTCCTTGCTCTGAAACTTGTCAAAACTATTGCAATAGTTGTGTTAAAATACATGAAACAAAACGTATTCCTTCGGTTGTCAAGTCAATTGACAACTTCCTACAGTGAGTGAGATTATAAAAACAGTGTTCGTTTAGCGTGGATCACAGAGTATATTGAATATGGTGTTCCTCTCTTTCGCGAATCCACCTTGGTCGTTGAAGTACAAATTCATCCTCATCTTCTTCAAAGGCCAATGAGTAAACTCTTCTCATTATATATGTATCTCAAAATATTCGTAATTATGTGATTCAAAGCAGGTAATATCACAACAGTATCACTTCTTCAACACAATATAGCCGAAGCGAACGCGAACCTATCTTCAGTAAAAAAAAGGGCGCGCTACGTTATAAAATACCAGATGGTGGCGCACATAATCGCGTTTAGATCGTTAAACGGTCAAAATTGGGCGTTTAGTACAATAACTGCGTTTAGCACTAAACTAGTTTAAATATTGGTGGTGAAATGCCAAACCAAACTTTAAACTTAGATTAAAACTAAAACGCCGTTTATGTTCAGTTGATCGCGATTTATTTGATCGGTGAAATTGGCCCTAAAACTCTTTGTGAAAACAGTACTCTAGCAGATCTAAAAAGTAGGCCGATTTCGTTTGTTATTTAGTTTTCAATAAGTACACTTTATAAAAGTAACGGTAAACAGGCATACTCATGATAATCATATAACTACGGAAAATATATAATGTAACTCATAATTAAGAATAATGTTCCTCATACGGCTTTCAGCAATATATATAATATTACAAATTGCACAAAATAAACAAAACCAATGTTTTTGCCATTGTTTCCTCATAAGTTTTTATTTAAAACCTTACGTCAACAAGTGACACTAAGGTGCCACAACTCATTCGGAATAATAGTCGTTAGTATATCAGGACTTTTAATTCGATGTAGTAAGCTACATAATATAATGTCACTTTTTAAAATAATGATACCATACTTAACCAAATAGTGATGGATTTAATCAATCCAATAATAAATGAGAGACTTTTAATCGTGACAAATAGAAATAAATGATATTATTTATACTATTATCATTTATTTTTAAGTAGTATCTAGATTTTATTATAAATAATGGATTTAAAATAGGAATATTTTTTATGAAAAATTATTCATATTTTACCAGACATGATAAAAGCCACTCTTTTGCAAATTGTTTCATATGATGAACATTTGAATAAATTTGGCGGAATTTATATTAAAAGACTGCCTCCGTGCGACCTAAACCCCGTTGGAATGGGCACAGGTAAAGGGGCATGTTCCAAAAAATAAAAAATATTTTCATTTTTCATTTTCCTTCACAATCACATTTTACTTTTTGTTAATAACATACAATATTATTTAATAATTGTTTACATCGTTATTCGATTATATTCTCAAAGCCGAATCGATTAATTTAGTAACATCACAATTAAAAGTCCTTTTTTTTTCTCTGGGTGGGAAAATATGACTTCTTCCGCTCTGGGTGGAGCGGAAGGGAGTGTCAGACTTCTACTGACTAAAACCCATCCTGTTCCTTCAGCTGCTCTTAAGTTCCGGGGCCACGGTATCTCGTTAAACGTTAAACCCCGGATAATTAATATATAATATTTTACCTTTAAACTCCAAGCCGAGTATGTTGTTTGCATTTACAACCAAAGCATAGTAATTCAGACGTATAAAAGCAATAACGTGCGTAAAAAAAATAGCAGGTACAGATTTAGTACAATATTTGGCACGATTTCAGTACAATAAATAACAGATTTAAAAAAAACATCAAATATTTTGGTGATTATTTAAAGAACTTCTTAGCCTATCTTGAACAACTTTATGATCTACGAATTAACCTCCATTTTCCTCCTTACATACTAATTCTACAAAAATCTAATGAGTAATTTAAATTCTGAATAGTATTCGTGTCAAAAGTACTGGAAACAAAAGTGTAAACCCTTCTGCTACAAGATAAAAACGTTTTAATAAATAAGAAGTGATTGAAATCCCATCAAAAATAGAATTGAGTGATTTATTAGAAAAACAGTATTAAAAAAATATTTATTTAACTTTCGTATCTAGTCAGTTTCAAAAAGGAATCACTTGGGGAGTTATACCCGTCTTAGCATAATATGCATTAACTAAATTAGTCAATACAATAACCAAACTCTATAAGTCAAAACACCTACATAAAACTTTAGAGCAATTAGTTGCAAACTCTAAAGAAAGGACTTGCTTCTAAGGACATGGTATTTACTTACATAAACCAATGAACAATTTTATATGAAACAAGGAGAAGTCTTCTAGCCTTAAAATAATTAAAATAGCCAATCACTTTTTACCATACCCTGATTAAAGTAAATTGAAGTCGTTTTCCCAGCATATTCAATTCCTAAAAGACCTGGTTATAAGCATGTTAACCTAACTTAATACATGAAAGACTTTTTTACACTTTGCACTGTTGCAAGTTAAGAAGTAAAGCATGTAGATAAATAGAACTATATTTATCGGTGTAACACTCAAAATCTTAATAAATAAAATAGTTCTTAATAATAAGTTCCAAGTATATCACTACAAAATAATACTGAATCCGCACAATCACAATTTGTACTTTCCTACAAGTAAACACACAACCTTTAATACTTCTTAGTACACAAACTCAAAAATTTTCTACTAAAATAATTTTGAGGTAACTAGTTAAAGAGGTAGATAAATTAAACATTATGGCTGTATGTGTATAACCTCTTCATAATATCAGGCATAATATATGTTAATATTTGGGGAATCATATTTTATAACAGATAGCAAACATGTTTGTTAAGTTCACTTGTTCGTTTGATTTCACTTTGTATTTCTGAGCCTTTACATACAACTTTATATTACATCTCTGACTGCATTTTATTTTGAAATGTAAGGCCCTACATGCACGGGCAGGCCAAAAGATCTGCAGTCAACTGGTCACTGTGCACTTAGCTTTCTAATTTGTTGCGACCTAATTGGTCGAGAGGCGGGACTAGGCCGGCGGACAACGATGACGTCATTATTTTCTTAACATGAATCAACTACAACAATATGGTATGTACTGAGAGAGGTTAGCAAGTTCTAAAAATTGCAGCCAGGAATGTCATTTCGAGAATTACTGCACTTTTATAGTTGCCTATATAATATAGAGTTTAATGAGATTATTTTCCAATAACAATATGAGATCATGTAATGTGGAACTACAATGGAATGAACCTGTTATTTACTTTTTATTCTTTTGGGAATTTTCAGCGTTAGACGCTAACAAAGCCGAGAGTGTGGCGTGCGTGGCACTTAATGTACCTGACGTAGGGCTTACTATATTAGCCGATGAATGTCCCACGTTATTATTATTGTTTAGCAAACCGCCACTGGTTCCTGAACTAACGATAGTTACGTTTGGCGGTGGTGTAACACCATTCGCGAAGCCAGTCGACAGTACCTTCTGAGTGTTATGCATCATAAACGACTTGGCAGCTCCCGCGCTGCCCAAAGTTAGAACCTTCTTCAACATAACAGAAGAATTACAAGCGTTATCAATCATATCTTTGGTAGTAGAAATACTATCGAAATCTGCAGAACTTGCTGTAACGACTGTACTTATCTTTGGCGTGGACGTGTGTAGTATCGGACGGACGGCTGTGACGTTGAAGGTGGCGCTCGAAGCGGGGGTCAGGTTTGTCCGATTGATGATGTTTCGTGAAACTATGGCGTTGTGGAGAATGTTCCCCGTGGGGAACGACTTGGAACTGACATTGACATACTGAGGAGTGCCGATGATGGTCGCGTTGGATGTGCGTGTCCCAAAGCCAATGATCGTGCTTGCTGTACCTTGAGACATAACTGTGCTGAATGTTCCCTTGGTGTTGATTGGTATTCTGGAAACAAAGAAAATAAAACGTTATAATCAAATCAGTCCTTGCATTATTGACCTGAACTCACATCACACTCCAAACATCCCGAAATTGATACTACATTCGATCCATTATCGATCGATTTCATTTTATTGTTATAAAAGCCAATGCTTATATGTAGGTTACAAAGTTGTTTATCCAAAAATATACTTTGTTAAAATGTTCAGAACTGTTCTGTATGCTAAAACTAGGTTTGTATGTGTGCGTACCGTGGCTGTGTCCCGGTCCTTTAAGTTATGTCTATGCGAATAAAGCAGTGTGACATTGACTAACGTGTTTAATGGTTGTCCGTAACTCCCGCATATCTAACAAGAACCGAAATTACTTACGCAACATACATAGGTATTACTCGACGTTATAATCGGTCTCATACATGATGTGAGAGGATCGAAAATTATGAATCCATACTACTATTATAAATGCCTGTCTGTCTGTCTGTTACGCTTTCACAGCTAAAACACAGCACCAGTCTAAATGAAGTTTGCAATGAAAATAGCTGAAAAGATAGGGTACTTTTTTTTAAATATCAACCCCTAAGGGGTCAAATAATGAAAGTTTGTATGAATAAAACGCAAAATCAACTTTTTATGAAAATTGCCACGAAATTGTCGAAAGCCCTGGATCAAAAATTTACAACAATTTATCTTTTTAAAAAGTCATCCCCTTATAGGCTGAAATGGGGGATGGAAGTTTATATGAAAAAAATAAACCGCTTAACCGATTATACTGATTGAACTGATTGTTACACAAATCAGATCTGTACAAAAAACATTTTAACAAAAAATTAAACAGACTCCCAAAAAACACTGCAAAGTGAAAAATAACTTTAATTTCGGTAGGCGGTGTCTTTAGTTTTGTATTTTCGTTTTTGGCACCGACTTCCGAAATTAAAGTTATTTTTCACTTTGCAGTGTTTTTTGGGAGTCGGTTTATTTTTTTGGTAAAATGATTTTAATAATAATAATAATAATAAGCCACTTATTCAACAGTATGTGGTAGTACAATTTCCTTAATATCTAAGCTAAATAAAATCTAGGTTGTCTTCTGTTGATTGCCATTCGGCAAAGGCCTCCTCCAACCTTTTCCACTCGTCAAAATGATTTTATTTCACTCTTTTTAGTTAGTCGATTTTTAACACATATACATACACCCACACACAGACAATTACAATCGTTTGTAACTTAATTAATATAATTACCTATACAGTACGTAATCAAACTGATGCTATGTGACTTAACTGGAACCTTGTGGGAATCTGTTGTTCAAGGGTTGAGGATGACTATCCCCTCGTGATACAGTTTTATACTAGTACGAGTGGATAGGGCGAATCAGTCTAAAGACAGCCCAATCATAACCATATTTACATTGTACCTTTATACTCAACGATCTGTTTATTTTTGTGTTTATTATTAAGTTACTCTGTATGGTTGTCTAAATTTGTGTGAATAAATAAATAAATAAAAAAAAAAAAAAATAAAAGCCTAAAATGTCAACTACAATCATTTACAAAATATTGCTTTTCCCAATGTTGGGCCGTTAATTGATGAGGATTTCTCCCGGTACTTCACCATCAGCTTCACTTCACCATATGCATTGTGACGAGCAATATTGTGCTTAATAACCACATTCAAGTAATCGAAGCGGAACACTTGAAATACTTATTATTCATACTTATATATTGAGTAGTTCCAGTGGCCATCTGTGGTCTTCATCATCAGGTCCACTTCACAAATGGTGCTTTTCGAATGCAACTACACAAGTTACTATAAAAAATACTCAAATCAGTATAGGTGTGCCTATAATAGAGAAGATTTCCTAGAGAAATTTCCCTCGATTTCTCTAGGATCCCATCATCAGATCTTGACTTGGTGACAATGGGACCAACTTCGAAGTATTCACTTTCAAACAAAAAAAGAATTTTCCAAATCGGTTCAGCCGTCTTTGAGTAATCGGTGATCATACATTAAAAAAAAGTATATACGCGTCGACTTGATAATCTCCGCCGTTTTTTTTTTCGTCGGTTGAAAAAATCTTCTATTTTTCTTAATTAACCCTTTTGAATCTTAACTTTAATAACAATGGCCAAGTGTAGAAAATAAGTAATTTCTTATTTTCGTTTTAAGCTAGTTTTGTGAACCGCTACAACACTTATTTCATTATATGTCACTAACTTCACAAACACTGGCATTATGTCAATAGAGTGTACCCTAAAAATATGATCGATGAAGTGGAAATCAACACTGATAAAAATAATTAAACAATATTCCATTGTATTAGGTAGTATGATTTTAAAACCGGATCAGTATTTTGCTTTTTGGCGACTGGATAAAACGACATCATGAGCCTGTAGGTACATTTATTGCGGAATAGCCACGGACTGCTGCTATACAATAGGAAGACAATAATTGGAAGATGAAACAATTCTTTCAATTGTACAGGAATGGGTCATGTCTCAAATGGTTAGTATCCCATATTTCTATACAATGTAACGTTTTTGCAATATCTAATTACTTAATGAAATCAAAGTAAATAGTGTTATCGCTTATGTTTAGTTGTCTTTTGACAATAATTGTATTTTATTGAAAGATAACGTGCAACAAATTAATTTTTGAAAACATGTGACATCACCAGCCGGACTGAACCTGTATGTTTAATTACGGCTTATTCTCTCAATCAGAGAGGAAGCCGGTGGCCCTGCAGTGGAAATGAAATAAGGCTGGTTATCACCGCTTATGTTTACCCGACTTGGCATATTCGGATAAACATAAGCGTAAATTGTGCTAAACCAAATAATCAAACGATAAATGTTTTACTCCAGGTAAATCAAAATGACTATCTACCAAGCTTAATGGAATCATGCTAATGCTTGATGGAAGAAAACCAGAAAAGAGTCAACAGACAAGGATAGGAACAGTTAGACGTGTGTGCATTCACTATGGTTATTGATGACAAGGAAATCGAGGACGAACTAGCCAAACATAGAGAAGTATTTCAAGATGGAAAGACTAGAACGAGAAGGAGTACTAAGACCAACCTCGTACTCTGAGTGGGCGACACCTGTTGTTCCGATTGTCAAAAAGTAAGGCGAGATCAGATTGTGCGGAGATTACCGTAGTACGATAAATGAAGCGACTGAATTGGATACTTATCCTATGCCAACAGCTAATGAAGTTTTTGCTACTGTAGCTGGGGGAGAAATATTTACAAACTTAGTTTTAGACAGAGCGTACACACAAGTGGTAGTGACAAACTACACGTCAAAGCTACTTTGAATACATGTAAAGGTCCCTACACTGTACATCGCTTGACATTTGGAGTAAAAGCATGTCCAGGGATTTATCAGCGTTTGATAACTTCACTATTGGCAGGCATTCCCTGAGTGGCTGTCCTGATTGATGACGTAATAATAAGTGGCAAGACATTGCAAGAAACGCGCGAGACTAGACGTAGTACTAGAACGAATTGAAAGAGCTGGTCTTCGTTTAAATAAAATCAAGTGCAAGTTTTCCAGGAAACAAGTCGAATTTCTCGGTTTTGTCATCGATGCTGCAGGAATCCACCCGGCACCAAGCAAAATAGAATCAATTGTTAATACTCCCGAGCCCAAAAACAAGCGTGAACTGCAAGCGTTTCTTGGTCATTACTTTTATGAACACTTTGTGCCACGCTAGGCGACATTACTAGAGCCACTACATAGGCTTCTAGAAAAGGCACAGCCCTGGAAGTGGACGGAACGTGAACAAAACGCATTCGACGCTGCAAAACGTATAATTACTTTTGACTTGACGTTAGTACATTACGATATAAAAAAGCCATTGATACTGACTTGTGATAGCTCTGAATACGGAGTCGGAGCCGTGCTATCGCATAGAGTAGATGACAAAAAAGAACGTCCGATTGCCATGGCGTCAAGGACACTTCATTCAAATGAACGACGCTATTCACAACTGGATAAGGAGGCCGCAGCTATAATGTTTGGCATTACAAAATTCCATAATTATCTTATGGGAAGACATTTCCGAATAGTGACAGACCACAAGCCACTGCTCGGTATATTTGACCCGAAGAAGCCTATGTCAAATATATTGTCACCTCGTCCAACAAGAATTGCTATAGCTTTGACGTCCTACAGCTATGAAATAGTGTATAAACCGGGACCGCAAATTGGCAATGCAGATAGTTTGAGTCGATGGCCTCAACCATTTCCTGACCAAGTTCAGCAACATTTTGTTAATGGCAGAAACTCCAGAAGACTCCATATGACGTTGAACGTATAGCTTCGGAAACAAGAAATGACAAAACACTATCTCAAGTCGTGTACTACATACAACGCGGTTGGCCCGCTAAAGTCACCGACAATGGCATACGACCAATTTGGCTTAATCGCTTGGAATTATCGTTGCAAGCTGATTGTATACTGCTGGGCTGGCGTGTTGTGGTTCCAAAATTCCTTCGACCAGCGGTATTAAAAATGTTACACAGAACACATTCAGGAATAGTATATACAAAGGCGCTGGCTAGAAGCTACGTATGGTGGCCGCACCTTAAAAAAGATATTGAGTCTCTAGTCAGCAACTGTACCAACTGTCTTGAACATCGTCATATGCCTCCAAAAACTGTGTACATGAATGGGTCACACCAACAAGACCTTGGTCTAGACCAAGGTCTTGCCCAGGCCAAGGCCCAGCAAAATCTATGTGTATCCTAGGATACGTCATAGATTGCGAGCGACGGTCATATCATACAATTTGAACTCTAAGTAAGGGATTAAAAGAGTTAATTTGCGAAAATTTATTTTAAGAATAGTACTTATATTGGTACAATGGCGCGCCCTGGCGCGGCGGAGTGGTCCCACTCGTACGGTCGGCCAAGAAAGTGGTGTACCAGTTTTGATTTAGTTTCCCGGTCATCGAAAATTACAACAAGGTTCGTTATAAAAAGATATTACTGAAAGAGACAACATTATCATGACGTAAACCTATGTATTTAGTATTCATACGTCATATGTCACATGACATTTTAACCTTTAGTATAAATGAAAAGGACATTAGTTTCTACAAAGCAATTGAAATGTTTCCAAACAAAAGTAATAAAAACTATTTAGACAACCGAATTCCATTTGAAAAAGAAAACTGACAATTGACATTTTGTCAAATATATGCAAAAAATCGATATATTTTCAGTGTTATTTTTCAATCAACTGCATATAAAATCATCTCAATGCCTGCCTACTTGACCATTGCCGAAAGAGCACAAATAATTGCCCAATTTAATGAGGGAAGCAGTATCAGTGCGATATCCCGGAATTTGAATATATCGAGGCGTTCTGTCCGCTTTTGGATTCGTCGTGAAGGAGAGGAGGGAAGTTTGTTGGATCACAGAAGAAGTGGTCGCCGGCCTGCACTCTCCAATAACGATAGAGAATTCATGAGACGGGAATATGAAATCAATGGTTTTAAGCCCACAAAACATTTTGCGGAGATGTTCGATGTGAGTGCCCAAACAATAAGGAATCATCTACATTACATGGGGTTGCACCACAGGCATTACGCCAAGAAAATATATTTGACGGATGCTCACAGACTTGCTCGTCTGAACTTCGCCAGAGAGCACTTAGAGTTTGATTGGTCTAATACAGTGTTTTGTGATGAAAAAACGTTTAAATCCAGTCAGCATGGACGTCTTCACCTTTGGCGATATAATTCAACACGGTATAAAGATGATCATGTAATCCCAAATAGAGAATCAGGTCGAATTTCCGTAAATATTTGGGGCTGGATGAGTACGGATGGTGTAGGAGAATTGTGTTCTCTACCTCCTCGAGCGACGGCTGTAAATTATATCGACGTGCTTCAGAATGCAATGCTACCGACAGTCCGTAATGTTTACCCGGAGAACGAAGTGCCACAATTTGATTTTGTTCAAGATAATTGTTCAATTCATAATGCGAGGATCGTAAGAGCCTGGTTTCGTTCACACACTGACGTAAGGGTAATTCAGTGGCCCTCAAGATCGCCGGACCTCAACCCGATAGAAAATCTTTGGGGCCTTATGGTCCAACGATGGTCGCATCAAAATGAAAGAACCAAACAAGCTCTTATTAGTCACTGTAATTATATCTGGGAGGAAATGCGGGGAACCGATATTTGCTCACGGCTTGTTGGTTCAATGAGGTCTCGTCTTTTAGAGGTTATAGAGGCCAACGGCGGTTACACCCGTTTCTAATTTTTAAAAATTTTCAATATCTTCTAAATATTACTATATATGCTATGTTTTTTTTTTGTTATAAGTATTTTAAAATTGATTGTAGAAATTTAATAAAAGGATAAATCTATTTTTAGCTTGTTTTTTATTGATATTGTAATTACAAGTTTACAGAAATTGTAGGTTTGTGGACTCGCCTTGTGCCTTTACAATTTTATGTAACTTGTTGATTACAATTCTGAATTTGTAGATACAATTTTGTCATCAAAATCAGGGGGGTGAAACTCCCGAAGAAACTTCAGACACAAAATTTGCCAAAAAAACTAGTGACATCTTATGTCTAGGGTCAACTTAGTTTTGTACGTAATGCGTTTGTTTTGCTAATAGATGGCAGCAGCTACGATATATTTATACATATATGATAATCAAACTTAATAAAAAAATATTATTTGTATCGAAAAATTCATAAAACATTATTTAATGTATTTAGGCACCTAATTCACTAAATCACTAAATTAAATGGCATTATAATTTTACTGCATCATAAACTCTATACACCTCGCTTGTTTATGAAAAACAAAGAAAAAAGAAAAATATAAAACTGTCAAAAACAGTTTGACAAATTTCGATTAATTAATAAATTAACAGAAAAACATTTGATGAGTAATAAAATCCCTAAAATGAAGGTGAAATATGCAGCACAAGTGTTCAGCCAGAGGGTGTCTAGCGCTTTACGTTTTTTATCGAGTTAGTATGTTTATAATTTCACATATTTCCATCATTATTGTTACCTACCAAATTTTGCAAATGTTATTAACCAACATTAATATTTTGTTACAGAACACAACATTCTGCCCGAAGAGTGCAGAGATTTATTATTTTATCATATCAGCTCTTCGAATCATTTAATGGTCATTCTTACAAGGGGTCATCAAAAATATATAAGCAGTGCTTAAAAAATAACTCGCTCCATTTCCAATTGTGGTATGATTTGTTGCCTATTTTAGACTCAATTAAATTTGAATCAGTAGTTCGTTCGTTCGTTATGTTTCGTTGATTTATAATGAATCCAAAAAATCACAAATATATAAAATAATTAAATCCATCTTCAGTCTTCACCGTGTTTTAATATTTGCCAGCCTCTAAAATCTAATCTTTTCATTCTGGAAGTACTAGATTGATTGAAATAAATATTCTAAAATCAAAGATTTAATCTTTTGTCGATTAGAATATTTATTTCAATCAATCTAGTACTTCTAAAATCTTTAAAATAAGAAAATATTATTAACATGTCAGGTAGACGCCACCTATCGGATTTTTTCGGTATTAAACTACCGTTACGCTACCTGGCGATCAGGGTCAAAAACTCAATTTTCGAATCATAGAGTGGCGCATCTATCTCAGTATTTATATGTATCATCTATGATCAAAATCTACAGCCCCCCGCCGTTGATTTTACGACGTCATTGGTTCCATCAAGTTCAAACTAAGAACAGCTGTCACGTTACAAACAGTAATAGTCGTTATCAATAATCAGATAAAGACAGCAATAGAAGTTGTCAGATCGATCTGCAAGCGAAAATAATCTTTATCACCTATGAATCTGCAAGCGATATTCAACCTTAGGGTGGTACACCACTTTCTTGGCCGACTGTACCACCCGAGATAAACCGGTTAAGAGTCCCTAACAATTTTACTACCAAAAAATTTAAATTTAAATTCTATTTTGACCACATATTACATAAATATACAATGTTTAACGCTGTTTTAAAAGAAAAATTATATTTTATGCCGTTATTGACATATTTGTTCTACAAAAGTAGGTAATTTCTCTTTTTTGGCAGTAAAATTGTTAGGGACTCTTTTTTTTTTTTTTTTTAACGTGGTAAAATTATCAAATAAGTCCTCCCACCCCGGGAAGGGTGGGAGGGACTGTCAGACTTTTACTGACTAAAATCCACGGTGTTCCTTCAATAACCCTTTACATACCGGGGCCACGGTAACGGGATGAGTCCCACGACCCCGGCAGGCTTCGGCCCTCTGCAGAGGGGGCCTCGTCATGAATACTAGTTTGTTTGTTTCCGTTTACGAATGATATTAACAACGACCTATGTCTGTCAACACATAAGGGGTATAACTCTTATACGGGTCGTCACTCACTAAGTTCGAATTAGTATTGACCACTCCTGTGAGCCGTAAACACTTCCGCACTACTCGCTAAAAATTCTGGAAAATAAATCTAATAATGGCCCCGTATACAGTTTGTTGGTGTGATAAAAAAGCCGGACTTCAAGTTTACGGAAAGATAGCATAACATTTTATCAGTAAGCTAATAGATCTATGATCTAAATTAGATTAATTTTCTGATATTACTTATCGGATTTCATCTTATACTGGTCGGACTTGCATGCATTGCACATTCGGGACCGCAAATTGGCAATGCAGATAGTTTGAGTCGATGGCCTCAACCATTTCCTGACCAAGTTCAGCAACATTTTGTTAATGGCAGAAACTCCAGAAGACTCCATATGACGTTGAACGTATAGCTTCGGAAACAAGAAATGACAAAACACTATCTCAAGTCGTGTACTACATACAACGCGGTTGGCCCGCTAAAGTCACCGACAATGGCATACGGCCATTTTGACTTAATCGCTTGGAATTATCGTTGCAAGCTGATTCTATACTGCTGGGCTGCCGTGTTGTGGTTCCGAAATCCCTTCGACCAGCGGTATTAAAAATGTTACACAGAACACATTCAGGAATAGTATATACAAAGGCGCTGGCTAGAAGCTACGTATGGTGGCCGCACCTTAATGAAGATATTCAGTCTCTAGTCAGCAACTGTACCAACGGTCTTGAACATCGTCATTTGCCTCCAAAAACTGTGTACATGAATGGGTCACACCAACAAGACCTTGGTCTAGACCAAACTCCAAGGTCTTGTTGGTGTATGGAATGGCCCAGCAAAGACCTTGGTCTAGACCAAGGTCTTTGCTGGGCCATTCCATAACAGATACTTCTTGATAATTGTAGATAAGCTTACTCACGTTGCACAGTGTTTGATCGGACCCAAAAAAATTCCCTATGCTGTTTATTATGTAAACTGATCAAGAAATGCATTTGAAATGCAAGACTAGAACACCCAAGTGTCTATTTCATATACTTTTTATTACATAAAATAATAAAACTTACGTGACCTTGACCTTAAAAAATGTTAAATTATTTCTGTAAATTTAATGAACCAAGATAATGTGTTCAAATAAATACAGTCTTATGAAGAATCTTTAGGCGCATGTTTGTTAGTTTTTACTTTTAGAAAATCACCTCTAGATACCAAGTAATTTAATTTTTTTCATATTTTATTTTTTATTTTTGTTCTCCATAAAAACTCAAAAGTGCGACTTGTGACTAGCATAGAAATATTCCTCGTAATAAGGCCTATCACTGATAAAAAAAACCACGTTCCACTATTGAGGCTCGTAGGAGGAATTAAGTTTCAAAACATAGTGATTAGGGTTATCACTCAACTTGACCTTTCATTTTATTTCAAAGTCAAAGTCCAAAAATGTATTGCATGCCATTTATTTGGTTAAGGGCCGTAGGATAGGTTGACAAATAACTCAACCTCCGACAGATGCACAGTGTTTGATCGGACACAAAAAAAATACCTATGCTGTTTATTATGTAAACTGATCAAGAAATGCATTTAAAATGGAAGACTAGAACATCCAAGTGTCTATTTCATATACATTTTATAATATAAAATAATAATACTTACGTGAATTTTAACCTAAAAAAAATTTAAATATTTTCTGTAAATTTAATGAACCAAGATAATGTTTTCAAATAAATACAGTCTAATGGAGAATCTTTAGGCGCATGTTTGTGTTTTTATTTTAGAAAATCATCTCTAGATACCAAGTAATTTAATTTTTTTTCTTTCATATTTTCGTTTTTATTTTTTTTTCCATAAAATCTCAAAAGTGCGACTTGTGACTTGCATAAAAATATTCCTCGTAATAAGGCCTATCACTGATAAAAAAACCACGTTGCACAATTGCGGCCTTTGGGAATTATGTGCCATTTAGTTCAAAGGTCAAATGGTAAGAAATAGAGTTTTCGCTTAAAGGTCAAACAAATATAGGTATGAACAAGTTGATAACAATAGGTTCTTATTATCGTGTCTAATCGATTGTTTTAAGTTTTTTTATTGTTGATTTGTTCGCGTTTGACCAATCATCTCACCTGTTGGTAAGCGATGATGTACTCGAAGAAGAAGCACGCCTGTCTAGAAGTAAACTATTCACTCTTGACTTAAAGTCTTAAGATGCATTTGAGGAGTGTACTACGCCAGCTCGACAAATGGATGTGCGCTTAACGCTTATGCGACAAAACTGTACTGCGACTCACCATAGTTCGAATGCACGCTTGTGCGACACA
This sequence comes from Tholera decimalis, assembly GCA_943138885.2. Classification (NCBI taxonomy): domain Eukaryota; kingdom Metazoa; phylum Arthropoda; class Insecta; order Lepidoptera; family Noctuidae; genus Tholera; species Tholera decimalis. The sequence goes on along the minus strand of OW964556.2, from coordinate 31,711,417 downwards.
TTGAAGATCGACATCACGCTAGTGTGACAAACGATTGCGCGACAGTACTGTAATTACTTAGCTAGTACGCACAGTGTTTGATCGGACCCAAAAAAATTCCCTATGCTGTTTATTATGTAAACTGATTAAGAAACGCATTTAAAATGCAAGACTAGAACACCCAAGTGTCTATTTCATATACTTTTTTTTAATATAAAATAATAAAACTTACGTGAACTTTAACCTAAAAAAATGTTAAATATTTTCTGCAAATTTAATGAACCAAGATAATGTTTTCAAATAAATACAGTCTAATGGAGAATCTTTAGGCGCATGTTTGTTAGTTTTTATTTTAGAAAATCATCTCTAGATACCAAGTAATTTAATTTTTTTTTTTCATATTTTCGTTTTTATTTTTTTTTCCATAAAATCTCAAAAGTGCGACTTGTGACTTGCATAAAAATATTCCTCGTAATAAGGCCTATCACTGATAAAAAAACCACGTTGCACAATTGCGGCCTTTGGGAATTATGTGCCATTTAGTTCAAAGGTCAAATGGTAAGAAATAGAGTTGTCGCTTAAAGGTCAAACAAATATAGGTATGAACAAGTTGATAAAAATAGGTTCTTATTATCGTGTCTAATCGATTGTTTTAAGTTTTTTTATTGTTGATTTGTTCGCGTTTGACCAATCATCTCACCTGTTGGTAAGCGATGATGTACTCGAAGAAGAAGCACGCCTGTCTAGAAGTAAACTATTCACTCTTGACTTAAAGTCTTAAGATGCATTTGAGGAGTGTACTACGCCAGCTCGACAAATGGATGTGCGCTTAACGCTTATGCGACAAAACTGTACTGCGACTCACCAAAGTTCGAATGCACGCTTGTGCGACACATTGAAGATCGACATCACGCTAGTGTGACAAACGATTGCGCGACAGTACTGTAATTACTTAGATAGTACGCACAGTGTTTGATCGGACCCAAAAAAATTCCCTATGCTGTTTATTATGTAAACTGATTAAGAAACGCATTTAAAATGCAAGACTAGAACACCCAAGTGTCTATTTCATATACTTTTTTTTAATATAAAATAATAAAACTTACGTGAACTTTAACCTAAAAAAATGTTAAATATTTTCTGCAAATTTAATGAACCAAGATAATGTTTTCAAATAAATACAGTCTAATGGAGAATCTTTAGGCGCATGTTTGTTAGTTTTTATTTTAGAAAATCATCTCTAGATACCAAGTAATATAATTTTTTTTTCATATTTTCGTTTTTATTTTTTTTTCCATAAAATCTCAAAAGTGCGACTTGTGACTTGCATAGAAATATTCCTCGTAATAAGGCCTATCACTGATAAAAAAACCACGTTGCACAATTGCGGCCTTTGGGAATTATGTGCCATTTAGTTCAAAGGTCAAATGGTAAGAAATAGAGTTGTCGCTTAAAGGTCAAACAAATATAGGTATATAAGTTTTTAAGCTAACATGGTCACTAACAGTATCATTAGAACTTAAAACGGGATATTTACCATGTGTATTTATTGTTTTGAGTTTTCGATATTTCGGCACTGTTGCAAGCTCCATGATCACGGATGAACTGAAGTAATTGCGGGTGGAAGTTTATGAGCAGACAAATCGGTCTACCCTCTTTCTCGTTCGTTTTCTGTTAGCGACACCGCTACCACTGTCACATGTATCACTAAACACCCGATTCTGTTCCCGACACACAAAACTCACCGTGTCGACTCGCGAACTTTTTACGGAACTTTTTCGGTTTTTACACATTTGAACCACTGGATTCCAGGCCTTCGACAGTTGAAACCCATCCTCCCGATTGAAATTGTCGTATTTGGTAATCTCAATTGCTTCCCTTACCAGTCTTGGTATATAGTGGCGTTCTGTCGAGATGTCGAGAGAGAAACTCAAAACAATAAATACACATGGTAAATATCTCGTTTTAAGTTCTAATGATAAATATAGGTTTATTTTTTCCGTCCGTCCGTTTCGTTCCGGCATTAGGTTTCATTTCAGTCTGAATGCGTTTCTTTCGTTACTCAACTATTTGGCTTTCAGGGCTACCCTTACTGATTCTCCATTTTTGTACCAACGGATCATTTTTATAGCTAAGATGCAACAAAAACTCAAAAACACGTATCCACGCATGAAGTGGATTGATACCGTGTCGCATATTTTCTTTTATGGTTGGTTTTTGATAATACATTAATTCCAACTCATTTGAAATTACTAGCCGTAAGCTTACAAAATTTGCATCTTAACTGTGAAGATATTCCAGTAATTATATTGAGGACCTTACCATCAATAACGCTTAATGTCAAGTCACAATCAAATTTTATGTTTTGACCTTCTGAAGTTTGTGTAGTTATTGGTGTCAAACTTCTGATCTGTTCTTCTACAAATGTGTTTTTCGAAAAGTATAAGATAACCTGATTCTTTTTTGTACTAGATGTGCAGCGGTCGACAAAATCGATACGATTGGGGTGTAGGATTGAGCCAGGCAATGAAATGTTTGTCAACTACGATTCGTAAAGGAATAAAAGTTGTGACATTAAGCGTTATTGATGGTAAGGTCCTCAATATAATTACTGGAACATCTTCACAGTTAAGATGCCCATTTTGTAAGCTTACGGCTAGTAATTTCAATGATTTGGAATTAATGTATTATCAAAAATCAACCATAAAAGAAAATATGCGACACGGTATCAATCCACTTCATGCGTGGATACGTGTTTTTGAGTTTTTGTTGCATCTTAGCTATAAAAATGATCCGTTGGTACAAAAATGGAGAATCAGTAAGGGTAGCCCTGAAAGCCAAATAGTTGAGTAACGAAAGAAACGCATTCAGACTGAAATGAAACCTAATGCCGGAACGACAAATGATGGCAATTCAGCCCGGAAAGCAGTATCAGAAAAATATCGTGGCACATTTACTGAGATGTTAGGTCTGGATGCATGGTTAGTCGACAGATTGCATATTATCCTTGTCACAATATCTTGTGACTATCCTATAGACGCAAAAAAGTTTGGCAATTTTTGCCGCACGCTCGCAGAAAAGTACGTCCAATTGTATAATTGGCACCCGATGACTGTCACTATTCACAAAATTCTAGTGCACGGAGGAGAGATTATTGAATCCAGTTCACTTCCTGTCGGGATGCTCTCAGAGCAAGCGGCCGAATCACGCAACAAATTCTGGTGGTCTGATAGGGAACGTCACTGCCGCAAAGTAAACAGGATACAAACCATGGTCGACCTCTTTCACCGTGCATTAGAATCATCAGACCCATTGATTTCTATGTCACACCACATTTTACGTCGAAGTTCATACAAGCGGCTTTTGCAATTAGCAGGAGGCGAAGATGAAGACGAAGACTCATCATTGGATGGATCTGTTTCATTGGATGATGATAATGCAGATGATGATGGCTGCACGTTAATATTAAGCAACGAAAGCGATTTGTATGAGTAGGCTATTTATTGGATGTGGTTCCAAAATAAAAAGCGTATTAACCAACGATGTTTTAAAGTAGTTTAGTGTCAGTACCATGTTGAAATTTATTTATTATTTACAAAAAATATACCTATATTTCTTTGACCTTTAAGCGACAACCCTATTTCGTACCATTTGACCTTTGAACTAAATGGCACATAATTCCCAAAGGCCGCAATTGTGCAACGTGTGTTTTTTATCAGTGATAGGCCTTATTACGAGGAATATTTCTATGCTAGTCACAACTCGCACTTTTGAGGTTTTATGGAGAAAAAAAATAAAAACGAAAATATGAAAAAAATTAAATTACTTGGTATCTAGAGGTGATTTTCTAAAAATAGAAACTAAGAAACATGCGCCTAAAGATTTTCCATTAGACTGTATTTATTTGAAAACATTATCTTGGTTCATTAAATTTACAGAAAATATTTAACATTTTTTTAGGTTAAAGTTCACGTAAGTTTTATTATTTTATATTAAAAAAAGTATATGAAATAGACACTTGGGTGTTCTAGTCTTGCATTTTAAATGCATTTCTTAATCAGTTTACATAATAAACAGCATAGGGATTTTTTTTGGGTCCGATCAAACACTGTGCGTTGGCCCGAGTATTCATGGTGAACATAACTACCTCGGCCACAGTTGTCAATCTATTAAGAACTGTGTTTGCTACACATGGATTGTGTGACGTGATTACCATCACGCTCTGATAAAGGCACATCATTCATATCAAATGAAACCAGACAGTTTCTCAAAGCTAACAATATCCGACATGTGACCACAGCGCCATATCACCCAGCTACTAATGGGTTAGCTGAACGGATGGTCCAAACCATCAAGGATAAACTATACAAGATTATAGATAATAGATATTTAGACTAGAAAATTAGAATCCCTAATCTGCTGCTAGGTCTACGGGTCACACCTTGCACTACAATAAACAAAACACCAGCTGAATTGTTGATGAACAGACGTCTGCGTACACTTTTGAACACAATAGATCCAGACAATATACAGCATAAAAAGACAGACAAGCAGATTAATAAAAACAGCAAGAATAAAACTAGGAAGAGTTATATTGGACAAAAAGTTATGTACAGAAATTATAGTCAGGTGGGTGCAAGTTGGTTGGCGGGGAAAGTTGTGGACAAAACAGAACCTTCAAGGTACCGAGTTGAAGCAGTTGATGGTAGTGTGGATAACTCGTCACATGGACCAACTTATACAAACAAAATCCCCTGAGTCTAGGCTAGAAGATGGAGGATCAGTTACATTTCCCGTAGATGACGAAAATATAAATCAAGAATGTGGAGGAGCAAGAGATAGAGTGATACAAGACACCCAAGAGTCTGATGAAATCATAGAAATCCCAGATGCTGATAAGTGGGCAGACATGCTTGGGATTCCACCATACGCCATAGCATAATCTACCAGAGGTAAAATTAAAAATAAATTAGATTTTCATTCTAAAACTCCATATCAAAGACCTCATCATTCTAAAGATGACCAATATTTTTTGCATTGATGTTTATTTGTATCCGTGAACTACTAAGTTATGCATAGGATTGTTAAGATGTTGATTTATACTTAGAGGGGAGGTATGTCATGCTATGAAATTAGGCACACCACATTAATAGGTGCCATACAGGGAGTAGTGGATACATTTCTGTGTTATACAGCGTGGAGATGACGATAGGACTTTAATTGAACACACTGGCATTGCTGGTTCCTAGAAACATTTATAAACTATCAAATATATCCTAACATCGAAATTAAAAAAAAAAAGATTTTGTCAAACAAACTAAATAGCATAAAACTATACACCAAATAGAACACCATTTAAAAATATTGGTTCAATGACCTGTACAAAGAGACGCAGAATGGCAACAAAGCGCGGTTTAAGTATGCGCGCGCGCGTTTCGCGGCAGCCGGCGGCAATAAGGAAACCGCGTAGCGAAGTAATGTTTTGGCGCCATTAATATTATTATTAATGTTCAATTACATTAAATCAAATCACAGATTATTAACGAAATAGTCAGGCACCATTCACCAGCGAGTTATTCAGTAATCAGTTTATTAATATTATAATACGTCATTGTTTATTAACCACAATCACTTTTCGATCACTTCGCTAAGTAGTCAGTATTATTATTTTTTATTTTCAACATTTCCGCTGTGTTCTTGAATACACAATGTACACTGACGTATAATATTATTTCTCACTCTTGATAATAGGTCACCAGTAGCAGCTCGACTTTCAAAGAGCGCGGGCGCATCAGAAATTCCAAAATGCGTCACAGACACGGAGCACGTCCGGTGATACACTGACCACATGACCGTGACCTAGACAGAGAATATGACTACCCCTCCCGTATACCCCTGCGATGAACCACGCTCGCCTCGCCCATTCGCGGAACGACATCGGCATGCTTTATGACTCTTACGACTCAAGCATACGGTATAATTTGCATTAATTTGTATCAGGCGATCAGTTTTAGAAATAAAAGTTGTAGGTTTTCGTAGTAGCGAGCTGGCAACGTGGATAATACCGATGCGTCCGGGGGTCGTTAACCTGTCCCGTTAACAATACATCATGTAAAAAATGCTTAAAATAAAAATAATGTCTTGTGGCTAAACTACGGTATATATTCGATTGATTGTTTGTGTGCAGGTTGGGAATATAATAACGAAATACGAAGTTTAATTTAAGATCATATCGTCCTATCCACGCTGTATAATTATAATGTAGATGAATGTAGGCAGAAGGTAAAATATGTATCTGACATTTAACTTCGCTTAGTCAGCTCCCTAGCTGCAATACATAGTTTCCCAAAACTAAAGTGTTTCATTGTTTTGCAAACATAATAATATACCTAAAACCTCATCTTGATATGCTGCACCACAGCGTATAGGCATTCCAGATTTACGTGGGAATCAAAGCCCAAAAATATGTTTTTTATTTAAATAACTCAAATAACCTAACCTAATCAAAAATGTAAATATTGTAATTTTTAATCAATTTGGCCATTGCTGAACCTGAAAATTGGGCGTGAAACCTTTCCAAATACTCTTTAGGTTTGTCTTTTGGGAAGGAGGTAGATAAAGATCCGGGATAAAACATAGGCCACTATCAGACAATAGTGTGAATTTAGAACAGTACCTATGTCAAGAGAATCACAAACATGGTTTAATTATTTAGCGTTGAAATATTTAATATACGCTTATATATTAAATTTACGCGAACGAACGCGCGGGCAACAGCTAGTATACGACTACTTTATCATTAGTTTCCCAAAATTAACGCCTAATAAAAACGCAAAATCAAACAACACTCACCCTCGAATAACCTGTGACGTAGTCCCCGGTATGTTCTGGATAGTAACAGTGGCTTGTGGCAGATGGTGCACAGTCCTCTGCCCAGAAGTAGGAATGTTAGAGCTGGTGTAGTAATGCACAGTACTGCCAGTGATACGGGGAGGCGCAGCGATGTGGGCCACCGGTACACTGTGTACCATACCGCTTGTGGTTGACGCAACCGTGATGCACTTTGTTTGGTTCACGGAGAACTGGAAAGTGAAAGAATTATAATTAGATAAAGACATCGGTTATCGATCCTTACATATAAATTAAATTGTAGTGTCTTTGATTTCAAAATAACTGTGTATTAATCATGTGCATATAGTATAGAGCATTGCTTTTTTTTTAAGATTCGACTGATTGGAGTCTCATCACGGTACGAATTTCAATTCTTCTTCAGAGGGTTGTAATGTGGTTGTAATGTTCCGGCGTTTTTGAGGCCGGTTACCGGACACCGCGCGTCACACGACGCCTATAACACGTGTAATACAGCATTAGTTTTAGTTAAGATATATTTATTAGTTTATATATATTATATAGTTGATGTTTAAGTATGTATTTTATTTGAGTGGCATGTTTGCCGGAACTAAATGGATTGATTAGTTGATGGATCCGGAATTACCACGGGATCGGCAAATAGGACGGAAAATTCGCGTAGGTAATACGAAAACGTACAAAGTCGCAGGCACAGCTAGTGAAAAATATGACAGCAACTTACATTACTTGTGTTCAAGGTAGTTCCCAAATCGAATTCGTCACCAACCAATGTAATAGTATCTGGATCAGCTCCAGTCAGGTTCTCTATAGTTTTCCTTGCATCAGCATCACTCTCAATGTTCCCCAAATTTCTGCTCAAAAACTCTATGTCAGACTCTAGCAAGCCATCCACCAAATGATTTTGACTATCCTCAGAGTCTTTACAGAGGGAAAAATCATCATTCTCCAACTTTATATCTTCTACTTTCATCCCGTCAACATCAAGGTCATCCATGTTCTCAACCTTAATACTAATGAGATCATCTTCATCCTTCATTTCCTCCATTTTTATTTCATCCAAATCTTCTACCTTTATTCCTCCAACTTTCATGTCATCCATATCCTCGACCTTGATATCAGCAAAATCTGTATCTTCTTTCATCATTGGAACATCTGAGAAATCTCTGCTGTTTTCGCCATTCCCAATATACTGGCTAGCATCAAAACTGTTGCTGTCAAAATTATCATGATTTGGTTCAACTTTGATGTCTTCAATTTTGTATTTGTCCTCCTCTTGAATGTTGCTTGTGCAAGGCTGAGGGCTGTTAGCATTGCTTATGTCACCACTGAGGGCTCTTTTGAAAACATATGCCTTTATTTTCCTGAGCATAAACAGGGGAACTTTAAAGCCTGTCAGCTCTCCTAGCATAGGGAGGGAATTGTGTTTGTATGCATCACTGTTGGCAAGTTCTTCAATGTCTTCTAGAACCTGAAAATACAAAACATTAGTGAAAACCACTCAAAGTTTTGTCTCACTTGACTCAGAAAATGAAAAAAAATTGTTACCATGATATAGGTTTTCCCGCCCACAGCATTAACCAAGTTGTGACTGGCAATCCATTCCTTATCTGAAGAGTCAGCAGGATATCTGAGAAGACCAGCATGTCTGGTGTACAGTCGGCCTCGAGAATGACCCAGACCTAATAACTGTAAATAGAAAATTTAATTGATAAGTACGTAAATCATTCAATTAAGCAATCTATAAAAAATGCAGGTTATACATATATGGATTATGTCCTGGAAAACGAATAAAATGTATCAGCATAGTCTATCATCATCATCTTTGCCCAGAAGAAAGCTGATAACTTAAAAAACTATGCCAGAAACAAATTGATTTGTTCAAGATTCATTCTACTTTAATAAATTTTCAAGTTTCAAATTATAATCATCTTAAGGCACCATCCATTTATTATGTAAGAGAATTTAGGGGGGGGTTGTCTTCATAATTTTTACATAAGATCACAAAGAATTTGTTTAGTATTCTTAAATACCTACATTGCGCCGAAAAGAGAAAGCAACTTCACAAAAAAAGTCAATGACTTCGAATATTGAAGACTAATTTTGTTTCTTTTTTTTTAATAAAACTAGCAACGTGTGTGGAATTCACATTAAATACTAGCAATCTTGTCAACCCAAGGAGAGGCAAAGAAGGTTAATTTCACATCGAAGCTTAGCTATGTTGAATGGATATTTTAACAACTGTTAATCATTTTCCATAATCTCACTACCAGTGTCTGTCTTTCTGTTTAATTTTAGTGTAGTTCTCTACTCACTACATATTTCATGTTGTAATTTCATAATTTAAGGGTGTTGGTGGTATTTGTTTAAGTGAAGTCAAAGTAATATGTTTTGTTTTTATTTTGTAACAATGTCACTGTAATTTGACAGTCATGATTTAGTAACGTCAAAATTTTGATAATTATTAAAATTTTGACGTTACTAAATCATGACTCCGCAAAAGCCACTTATCAAGAGTTAATTATAATTAACTCTTGATAAGTGGCTTTTGCGGAGGGTCCACGACAATTTTACGAATTACATGTAAGAAATCTTCTTATAAATAAAAATCGATTGCTGCCCGTTAATCTCGCTAAAACTCGAGAACGACTTCACTGGTTTCATTCATTAATTTTGTGTTATGTTCCCTCTCATACAGGGAAGGTTTAAAAGGTGAGAAAATACCAAAAATAAAAAATAAATATTGCGGTGCAAAGTTCGTCAGGTCAGCTAGTCTATCTTATATATAAAAATCAATTGCTCTTCAGTGTCGCTAAAACTTGAGAACAGATACACCGATTCCGTTAATTCTTTATGTATGTATTATTATGTTCCCTCTAACACAAGGTTTAAAAGTGAGAAAGATGTATGTTAAAAAAAAAACGGTACGAAATTCGGCAGCATCAACTAGTGTAATCTAATATTCATGTAATGTGAGATCTTATGTTGTTCTGTTCTACGTTTTGTATTGCCTTTGTCCCTTGTAGAAAAGGTTTGCTGGTAGGTGGTGCACAGATAGTGGTTTATCACCGGAAGGTAATTAGGTAGTTTAAGCATATATTTTTGTTTGTATATTTTTTTTTCTTCTGTGTCCTCTGATGTCTCTTTTCATTCTGCTTTTGATTCCGCTATCTCTTTTGCTAATGCAAGTTTTAGTTCCTAACTGACACTGATAGTGACTTTATGCATCGTAGCTTCAGCCGACAAAATACATCACAAAATACATAGCTATCTATCTTCGCAGTGATTATTCTTTGAAAATACTTTCCAGCTCTCCTTCACAATATTGCGCTTCTGCTGAGTTTTATGCCTCTTTCTAAAAATTGAAAAACCTTGGTGTTGTTTTATGCCCGACTGCCCTTGATTATTTTTCCAACCTTAAATTGGCATTTGAATCTATAGGTTCAGAATATGCACATTGTGTCATCATGGGCGATTTCAACACAGACCTTTGTCGCTCAACCCGGGCGGGGTCCTTTTCCTCTTCTATATCTTAAAGCCACCTGAACATGTTCCTAAAGTTCTGCATGCCTAAATTATGAACGTGTTAGAAGTGTATTTATATATATATATCTTAGAATCTTTTTGGCGTCATACACGTCGTGCAACCTTACGACGTCCCCCAGTTTCCCTTATATTTTTTAACAAGTCTTAATGAATATTGCTTAGTTTGTCGATTTCCAGCAACGTGAGGTACATCATTTTCCGGTATTTTATTTGTGCGATATTCCTCTTGCAGTCATGTCCCAACATTTTTGAACCCCGAACCATGGTGATACATTCTAGGCGTCCTGAATATATTCATTGTGATTTACCTATGGCATCGACTACTTAACATCCTCGCAAGTATTTGGGAGTGCGACGTTGCCAGCTTTGGGTTTACCTATCTGCTCATCTCTTTCTTTTATTATCGCTTGACTGTAGTCCACAGTTTGAACATTACATTTATCACGATATTCGTAAGATCTACGTATAGAATACCTACCTGATATTATGCTATTAATATTATTAAAACATTTCTTTGTGATAAAAGGAGCATAAATAAATAGATTGAATCGTAAACGTACGTTTAAGGTTTCAGTGAGATGACTTCTGATATAAAATCAGAAGTCACAGGCAATATCTAGAATAACATACTACTGTAAATATTAGTAATTTTTTTACAATTTAGAACAAGGTACGCAGTATGTTCATTGCCTGCCTTACGAAAATCATTACGAAGGCGTTTGCAATTAATAATTTCACCTGATGGTGAGCTTTGCCTACTGAGAGAGTGAAAGAGAGTAAAGTACTTCTGGTCATCCGATCCGTACAAAATGGGTCACATAGGTGACGAAGGTCTAGTGTCTCCGTCACCGGGAGAAAACCCGTGTCTCAGCGAGTAGGTACATGGTGGGATCTTATGAAGTTAGTAAAAATTGGTCAAGTTGCAAACTGGGCTTCCCTAAAGACGAAAGCGTGAGCGAGAGCACTGGGATTTCTCGTTCAAATCTGGTGCAGTCTGGTACGACTGGGCACAGTACCTCCATCTTACAGTAGTTTCCAGCTAAATAGTATCGCCTCGAATAGAACTTTTTTTTTTATTACTGTTGGGCCCCCTCTTGACCTCGATCTCGCCTGATGGTAAGCGATAGATGAGGTCTAAGATGGGACGAGCGAGCCCAGAAGATGCCTATTTACTAGTGCTTTAAAGGCTGAAAGGTCATCAGTGGCACAAAGAAGCCGGCAGAGAATTCCACAGCTTGGCTGTGCGCACAATAAATGTGGAGGAGAAGCGCTTGGTATAAGACGGTATATCAACCAAGTGTGGGTGGTACCCAGCCGTGCGTCTGGTAGACCGGTATTGAAAGGGAGATGGAGGAATCAGGTCATGGAGCTCCTGCGCACACTCCCCGAAGTACAATCTGTACAAAACCGACAGGCAAGCAACGGTTCGCCGATGAGCCAGGCTATGAAGCTTGTCCACCAGCACCTCGTTGCCTATAAGCCTTTTAGCTCTGCGCTCGATCGAGTCCAATGCAGCAAGTTGGTACGTTGCAGAGCCATCCCACAAGTGGCTGCAATACTCCAAGCAGCAACGGACCTGTGCTTTATACAGATTTAGAAGCTGTCCAGGCGTGAAGTACCGCCTCACCTTGTGTAGGATTCCCAGCTTTTTTGCTGTAATCTGAGCTCTGGACTCGATGGTTGAGCCGAAGTCGAGGATCCGATCCTGACAATTATAGACCAACCGCCTTAACCTCCATACTGTGTAAAGTAATGGAAACGGTACTCAACAACAAGTCTGGCTGGCATACCTTGAAGACTTATTCCTGCAATTAAGGTCGCTAGGCTATCGCACGTCCGAATATAGCTAAAGACGTCCGTATATAACAATTTACCGTCCGTATATAGCTATTGACGTCCGTATATAACAATTTAACGTTCGTATATAGCTATTGACGTCCGTATATACCTATTGAACATCCGTATAATATTTTGTTGTTATTGATGATAGGCCTTCTTCTTTCTACTATCTCATGTGATGGTAAGCTGTATTTATTATGAGCACGGCCAATGTTTGGAACTGTGTGCCGACTCCTGCATTCTCTACCACATATGACCCGTCTGCCTTCAAAAAAGTGGAGCAGGTCGGAAACGCCTGGATTTTAGCGGTATTAAACTTGACCACGTTAATTCCCATTCGGAGGCAACCTTCAAGAACAGATTTAAGCGGCCCATCATGACTACACGTAGAGACTGGATCTGTAACCCACTAGCACGCACGCTGGATACATATGACAGGCCTGGTGGTATAGTGGTCAGTGGCCCTGACTGCTATGCGCAAGGTCGTGGGTTCAATTCCCACCCAGGAAAAATGTTTGTGTGATGAGCCCGAGCATTTGTTCTTTGTCTGGGTGTAATTTATCTATAACTAGCTTCTACCCGCGACTTCGTACGCGTGGGAAGGTTTTCCCGCGCAAATCCCGATCCCGTGAGAATTTCGGGATAAAAAGTAGCCTATGTGTTATTCCAGGCTGCCAACTATATACTTACCAAATTTCATTCAGATCCATTCAGTAGTTTTTGCGTGAAAGAGTAACAAACATCCATCCATCCTCACAAACTTTCGCATTTATAATATTAGTACGATATGTATGTACTTAGAAACATATATGTATGTTTATCAGTTGTCTAGTACTCATACCACAAGCGCTGCTTAGTTTGGGACTAGATGGCGTTGTGTGAAAGTTGTGGAATATTATTATTATTTCATTTATTCAATCTATTTACATATTAATTACATTTTTAAATATTAATAAAAAAATAAACATTTAAAAATATAAAAAAAATAGTAGCCCACCGGTATCGGGAACAGGGTCCAAGCTACCGGTGGTCAGGGCTCTTGAGAGAGGGACCTCCTCACAATACGCGCCGTTTCCAGAAGTACTGCTTTCTGGATCAAGCCCTTGATCCAGCTGCCCAACAAGAGCCTCCTTAGATGTTGGTCGAGGCTCTTAGCTATTATTATTATATGTATCTCTCAGAAACTGTGCTGTTGTCTGTACACCCAAAAGTACCAATAAGTATTATATAGCTATTGAACGTCCGTATATAGCTGTTGAAAACCGTATATAGCTATTGAACGTCCGTATATAGCTATGGATGGAATGCTCGACTTAAAAGGTCCGAAACCAAGGAATATTTCAGATACGCTATATTCCCAGAGTGGAGTTTTGTATTGGAATGAGCATAGAAGAATGTATTGAATGGTAAACGTATGTTTCTCTTTCACACAAAACATATTAGTCTGGTGTCTTTTAATAATAAAATAATTTTTGGAGTTAAGTACTTCTGATCATCCGATCCGTAGATAATGGGTCACATAGGTGATGAAGGCCTAGTGTCTCCGTCGCCGGGAGAAGGCCGGTGTCTCAGCAAGTACATGGTGGGATTTTATGAAGTTAGTAAAAAATTGTGAAGTTACAAACTGGGCTTCCCTGAAGACGAAAGCGCAAGCCAGAGCACTGTGGATTTCACGTTCAAAGAAATATTCCTTTTATAATAAATTATATTATTTCCAAAAACTAACAATGAAGCAGTTGTACATAAAGCAAAACAATTTAGTTAAATAACCTAAGTATTTATTAAATTAATAAAATCAAATATTTATACAGAGTTGATAGGACCGAGGGGCTTTCCTTGAAACTGCCTATACTAAGTAGTACCATTTTCAAGCTTTGTACCAAAAATCAATGAAATAGGAGCAGTAGTTTAGTAGCAAATGATTTTGTAAGTTTTTGTCCCGTTGGAACACGATGTCTTTCCTACTCGTAACAGCTGATTATGTCTATACCCTAAGGTCATGCACCTTAAAACGATAAATCTGAGTATAATCCACGATACGTTGTTGCCGCTCTGACTCTACCTAACATAAAAGCCAACGCAACAGAGAGCCCGCCGCCCGCGCCCCCCACGACTCGAGATAACACACGCCGTGCGACGCTGCCGCTTTGTTACCGAGGTATCTAAGGTCAGTCACATTTATTTACAAAGGGTGGTTGCGTTTTACTCTGATTTGTAAGCTATTTAGTTTGTTTGAAAGAAAAAATCTCATTTTTGGCGCTTTTTATTTTTATACCGTATCGAATTAATACTAAAAACGTATAGTATACTGTACATAATCTTAAGTGGGCCAGTCTGATTCAACGCGAATGCAAACAAAGGGGCCTCGTAACAAAAACAAAGGGTTCACCTTTCGTGTACTCAAGTATTGAGAGGAGCCAGAGTTGTTGACGTGCCGGTCTCGCGCTGTGGGAACGGCGCCGCGGCGTTGCGTCATACCTCGAATTCCGCTGATAATCGCTGACCCCTAGAAGTGGACTTCTGCGCATTGAATGACTCATGCTAGGGCTCTGAGACCCGGACCGTGGGAGGCGGTGGTTGAGAGGGAAGTTAGAGTATATATAAGCTAATGTTCGCGGGATTCGTGATAGAGAGGAAAAAGAATAAACTCGTCGAGAGTGGACGGCGAGAGTCGATCTAGTATTTAATATCAGTGATTGTGGGTTTGAGTCATCAGAATTTGGTAAGTCAATATTCTTTATTTTTGAGAATTTTATTATGGTGATTAGAATTGGGTATTTAATTCGAAGTGTTATTAATTACGTGAAATAAACTCTATAACTCGTCATTTATATTTGCAAAATAATTCTTCTGGCAGTTATGTTGGAGTTTAATTTTATTCTACTAAGTTATAATCCTATTTAAATAAACAGTGGTAGAATAGAGTAAATGAAAAGGTTAAATCAAATCATATTAATACAAATTAGATTACTTTCATTGCAGATGTACCTATGCTATTTAATTTAGTATATTAAATTAAGAAACCAAATAATATATTTTATTACAATAGAATTATTTTTAATATTGACTGATTGATAAATTAATACACCATAGAGGGTTCTATACTAATGTTTTATGTGAATACTATTCAGTTTGATTTATGAGTAGTAAGATAATTTGTTTATTAAATTGTTCTTTGTATTTAATAAGTTAAAGATTTGGTAAGCAAATTATCTCTAAATTATATTAGGATGTGATATTACTGTTCTTAAAAGTGTGTGTCTTTTCATGTGTAGTATGTGGTATTATTCAAGTAAACTCGATAACATCAGTGATAGGTTATTTTATCGATCCGATCAATAAAATCACAGG
This sequence comes from Tholera decimalis, assembly GCA_943138885.2. NCBI lineage: Eukaryota > Metazoa > Arthropoda > Insecta > Lepidoptera > Noctuidae > Tholera > Tholera decimalis. The sequence continues at coordinate 31,695,835 of OW964556.2, read as the reverse complement.
GACGCTTCAATATTAAATGATTTATCACTCCAGGCTAGATACGATAAATCATGAGGATTGTTAGGTTCAGCATTAAATAAATAAGTACGCAATTAGTTATAAGTTAATATCTACACATCACTGCCTCAAATATACACGACACGTAGAATGAATGCATAAGAGAATTATTACATAACACATACAAATAAGAAACAAAATATTTATAAAACAAAATATTATTGGGTTATGGTAAGTGGTAGGTGAGTCCATTGGTCCTGACTAGTCGATTAAATTCGAGACTTTCTAGATGGGATCTGGTGTGATTCACAGCTGCTGGGGGTGAGTTTCTGGTCTATAGAAATTCAACATGTCATAATTATTAATACCATAACATAATTAAGAAAGAAAATAATAAGGAAGTAATAGGTTTATATATATATTGAACATTCATTATAACATAACTCAATTTCACGAATTTGCAGAGGTATTGATTGGAGTCATAGTATTGAGATAAATTGTAGATATCTCTCGAATTTTAGACTGTAAGGCTAGGGAGTACTTCAACCAATACTAGACTTATAAGTCTCAATAATTTAGTAACACCTTACACTACCACCATTTACACCTTCTGTGTATTGTTTTCAAATATTTAACCTGAATAATACCACCTTTTCAGCTAGTTTTAATATGGGGAATTAGGGTGGTTAGGCTGTGCTATATACTAAATACTTGAATTCATTGGAACTCTTTGATAAGGAAAAGAAAAGGTACTAACAAGGGCGAAAGCTTTTCGAATGAAGTTTTCTCCTTTGCAAGTAGAAGGCTATAAACCTTTATACCTGGTGTTAAGCCTTCTATGTGTGAATGTACTAAGTAATATAATATTATTCTTTAACTATATTTAATTGTTCCTTGGAAATGAGCACGGACGTGAATGTAGATACTTAGCTTCTAAAAATATTATTGTAAAATCTTGTTCGAGATTTATTACCAAATGAAATCATTACCTTTAGGTGTATTAAAAATATCCAAAATTTTAGGGATTAGTATTCCTTAAGGTAATGGTAAAAAGGGAAGTGCAACAAAAGACAATCAATACTGTGGTTACTCATAATCGTGTACCGGAGGTACATGTAGTTATAAGTTAATATGGAATTTTCTTTCAGCTTCTACGAGTAGATTTAATTTAATAAATAGTAGTTAGAAACGTGTACCACTTGTGATGGACATATATGAGAACCACTTCACCTCCTTCGCGATTCAGTAAAGTATTTTAATATTTATTACTTTGTAACACTTTATTATACGGCATGGGGAAGGTTAATTTTGCTTCTTACAGCAACAAAGGAGTTCAAGAAAGAGTACTGCATCACTGTGGGTTATAATGTACACCGGTTAGTTATTTTATATGGTTGCATTATATAATTAGATAATATATAATTTAGAAAGAAGAATAGATCTACAATATTTAATAAAGGTACCCTTTGCAAAGTAGGTGAGATTGATAGAATAGAAATTAGGGATATTTACAGGAGTTTAATTACATGATAATTCACAGTCCAAAGAAGACACCAAAAGTTAGTAGCATGATTTTCTTATATTCGCCATTTTGGTTTAATTACTTGAACAATTATTTTATATTTTGAATTTTATTTAAACTTAAAGTGAATTCTTTTATCAATAGACATATCATTAGAGAGGAGTATTTGAAACCAACATGGCCTTCCTAGTTATTATAATCAGTGACTACTTGGAATTACTAATGTTTTATACAATTATTAGGCGATAATTATAGTCACTTATTGTATAACTAGAGTAAAATTTATTCACTTATTGGTTTATAATTGTTTATGGAGTGTCGGTGGAAGCTTTTGACAGTTCCTTTATGTCAATTAATGATGTTTTCTTATTATGACTTTGCGGTTTTCCTTGATATTTTATAGCGCTATGTGAATTTTAATATAATTTAGGACGAATTATTCCTTTTAGGTCGTATTAATAACATAATTAGATACACCTCCATAATTATTGCAAATTTTCCTTTGTTATTTATAAAGTTGTGCGAGTTTTAACAATTCTTCAAGTGAAGTTATTTCTTCATATAGTATTAGGAACGTAAGCAGATATGCGTAGTTATTCTATAGTAGAGGGTGCGGTATAATAATAAAAATGGGAACAAAATGTGTAAATCAGTTCACTTATGATTTGAAAACAGACAGAAAATGGTTATAACTTATTATTGAAGGTAATTCATACTTAACCAAGTTGTGTAGGTTCATTTCTTAAGCTGAATAGTAGAGTTGTTTAGATAATAAGTGTAGTTAGTTCCGCGGAACTTCGTCGTGAGATTAGTGTTATTTCAAGAATATGAATATACTAATTATGCACCAGTTGACTTTACACAATCTGTAGTATTTTCATAAGTGAGTGTCATATTCAAGGAGTTGTTATGAATTTAAGGGACCTCACAAACCCCTTCTAAGTGTAGCCTCCTAAGAAGATACTCATTGGTGATTATATCCTACTGCAAGCAGGAACACTTCACATGCAGCAAAGATCTTTATGCACACTCTACAACTGTAATTGGTAAACAATGTTTTGTAGGCCAACAAAACATTGTGTTATTGATTCAACTCACCACATCAATCTTACATAGTTAACTGGGACTAAATTAGTATTGCAAGTTAATTAGCTAGGCCCTATCACTTCCTTAATCCTTTCTTTTCCAACTAATCATTTCCTTCCCATTCCTTCTAACTTTAAACAAATTATAGGGAAATATTTCTGTGATACTATTTCACTCCAACATGATTAGTATAATTGTAACAGTTTAATTATGATAAATGAATTTAATAACCTAATTCTTGGAATTCCATGGGAGGAATAATATGGGAATGATTCTCATCATTTCGATGTATGTAGGCACCCGGCACTGATGGAATATCATGGGTGTTTCCGTTGATACCCTATGAGGAGTAGGAGCACTTATGGGACCCCTTCGTGTAAATTCTGGCTCTGTCTGATACTAGACTGGTGTGACATCACCTGTTGACCACTTATGAAATTCTTGGATAAAGAGGTCGTGTAATAATTGTGATATAATTAATGACTTGAGTACATCTCAATAATTTATAAAGAGTCTCAGTACCATTATAATTATAGGCTTAGTCCTATCATATACTAAGGTTTAACCTTCTACTAAGAATGAAAAGTAACATACTAATTGAAGTGTTCAATTATTATTGATTAATGTTGGACTGAATGGTTGTACCTAATTACTGTATAGGACTTAAAACCGTTTTGAATCCAATATCCCATCTGAAGGGGGTGCACATAGTGGTTGGCACTCATTTTAGTTGAGGCGTTTGGTGTGGGGCCTACTAACTTCTACAAAATACAAAATTTGTAGAGGCAGATTTCCTAATTCCTTTATTCCTTATAGTCAAATATATATGTTAGCATCTTTAATTCAGGAAGAACTGAATTGTCTTCCTTAGGTTTAAGGTATTTAAGAATAAACTTTATTATGTTTAATCATCTGATCAAGACCTTTATTCAGCCACAGAAATAATTAATTTAAATTAACCAAAGTCATTTACCCATTTCTGTAAATAGTCTCTTTCCTCTAAAAGACTCGGGTTACTTATAAACATAACGTAGGTGAGACGATCATTGGCCAATCAAATCTTCAATCCAGAGGGTTGCAAAGGGGGGTTAGTTACAATACGTAGTGCAATTTAATGCCACTCTGTGGTATCAACTCTGTATAATACTTTAAACCAAAGTATATATATATAAAAATATAACATTAACATATAAAACCATATTCAAATACTTATCTGCAAATACAAGTAGGTACTCAGAGCCAGATAGAACCGACAGGAAGCACAACACTACTCGTGTTCTGTCTAGCGGTGGGCGAAACCGTTACTTTTTTGTCACTGTGACTGTCGTTCCTGTTCCACAAAAGTCACAGTGACAACTCAACGTGACTTTGTCACTGCGGTCACTCACGTTACGAAATATGATTCCGTAGATATTTGATCCCAACAAGGTTCACTGTGATTTTTGTAACAGGAACGACAGTCACAGTTTTACAGGCTTAGGAATGTCGGAAATTCTTTTGAATAACTATGATATATATTTATTTAACATTTATTTCACTTTTTTTTTTCAAAATGTTTTTTTCAAAACGTAGCCAGATATATTTTTAAAAGCATGTTTTACACAAGATTTTACTATTGGTTCAAATAACAAATAATTTAACTATCACAAGTTCACATTTCAGAATTATATAAAAAAGGCTATAATATTTTTTTTTGCGTAGTGATATGCTCAAGTCTACAAAAATCTTATTTTTATAATATAAACATAAGAATTTAATTTTATTATTTTGAGCAAATTAGTATTCAAGGCGCGAGGGAACGAGCCAGAAATACGGAATCATTCGCTATCTCACTCCTGGGTTATCCGAAAATGCCCGATTGCACGTATTACATCGTTCGTTAGATTTCGTTCCATGTCGTGACTCGGTCACTGTCGTGACTCATGTCACTGTAGTGTTTCGTGTCACTGTAGTGATCACCACTGTTATTTTGGAACGTTGTTCCTTCATGATCAGTCACAGTAATCATTTGAGGAGCAAGATAACAACGTTATTTTTGTCGTGACGTTTTTTTCGCCCATCTTTAGTTCTGTCCAGTCTCGAACACAAGTGACAGTGTCTCGTTACCAACTACTACAACATCCCCACTCTGCCCCACTTCTGACTACCGGTTATGACGTATGAAACAAAAAACATGCTCTTAATATGACTTAAAACATAATTCCGCTGATTTTAAAACATTTAAGTTCCTATTTATTTACTTATACCTTTTTATTTTATATGAAACTAATGTAAATGCTTATTTATAATTTAAAACATCTCACACGCGCACGGATGTGAGAAACTGCGTCAAGATGCGTCAGAAATTGATTGGGGCCATCTTGCAGCGACAAAGACTATTGACGACTAACTGCGTATCTTCAATCAGGCCGTCCTTGCTCTCTATGACGAACATGCTCTTGTTAAGAGGGTTAAACTTAAACGGGATGTCACCAGGGGTTCGTTTAGCGAGGAGGTGCAGGGATCGGGCCTTGCGGAAGTTTAAAAAGCATCGCAGTGACGGAAATAAGAATTCCTACAAAATTGAAAGGACAAAATTGTAAACACGCAAAGCTAAACGCCGCCATATTCTTGAAAACATTTCATTTTCTTCGCCTGCTGATATCTGGAAATCCCTGGAAACTCTCGGTATTGGCAGTTCACGTCATGTAGATCTTCCTAGAACAATCGTTTTGAATTATATCAACCGTCATTTCACAACCACTTGTAAATTAGACCTTATTTTGTCTCAGACGGTTTATTTCTTCTCTAGTTTGCCTGGTCCAATCATTGAACTATTCCAGTTTTCACCAGCTTTCTTGGATGAAATTGAAAGAATTATCCGGTTTTTTAAATCCAAGGCTGAAGGGTGCGATGACATTAGTCGAGGTATGGTTACCTTGATCTTTGACTGTCTTCTCCCACCAGCTACCCACATCATCCGGCCTCATCTAGCTAAACTAAACTTAACACGCAAAAAAACATGACGTGCAAGTGTTATTTATAACCAATTTACAAAATAAATATTTCATTTCATTTCATCAACTTTTCTCTAGATTCCGGACAATTCCCATCCTTGTAGCGTATGGCCAATGTCCATCCTTTTCCTAAAATATCAAATCCTATCAAAAGTGCTCGAGGCCTGTGTTCTCAAACAATTTTCTGGCTTTGTTTACCGGAATAAGCGCATTCCAGTCTGGTTTCAGACCCGGGCACAGTACATCCACTGCTCATCTTAAAATGAATGATGAAGCGATGGAGGATACTTTTTTTAATTTTTTTATTGATAATAGGTTCGCGTTTGACCACCATCTCACCTGATGGTAAGTGATGATGTGATCGAAGATGGAGCACGCTTACCTAAAAGTTACCTATTCACCCCTAGGTTATAGCTATCGGGAAACACAGACTCCGGCAGGGAATTCCACTCCTTAGCCGTGCGCACAATGAAAGTATTCCCAAAACGTTTAGTGCGTATGGGTGGGATGTCCACCATGTAACGATGGTGCAATATCTGATGCCGTCGGTCACAATATACTAGTTGCTGTTCTCGCCCATTTTATGGTTTCTCCCGAGGCGCTGGAATCTGTCCGCGTTGATGAGATCTTGAAGTTGGCGTGGCCTGGATGCTGGTGTTCCACAAGGTGGTATTCTTTCTCCATTGTTATTCTCTGTATTAATTAAACTCACTGTCATCAAGATGATATGAACACCGAAGACAGAAGTCTTCGGTGTTCATATCATCTTTATGCCGATGACCTTTAATTATTTATTTATTTCAGGCTACCAAAGGCCCATAGAAAACTATATGCATACATAATATGACTATAAACTAATACATATTTTATAAAAATTACACATTAAAACTACTATTTAAAATCGGCTTTCATAGACTTAGGCATTTTATTTTGCAAGTGCGAGTTTTTTTGCCGGATATCACTTCTATTAGTTATAACAATATACAAAAATGACACCAGAATTGATTCTGCACAGAAACGAAGGAATTATAATTTTTTTACGAAAATTTTGTATGGAGCTAGTATGAAAAATCGAAATATCTCTAAAACGGCAGCGATAACCGTAATATCCTTATAGGGGGTTATAGTACTAATTATTTATGATTTTTTGACATACGTTACATAATGGTTGTAGATGCCTTTTTTTTTTAAATCGTCAAAATATTTTTATTTATTTTTACATATTTAAACGTTCCTTTTAGTGTTTAAGTTGAAGAATTCAGAGCTTTAACAACTCTTATCATAAAATAGCATCACCCCTATAGACCTGAAGGACTAGACAGAGGTGTGTAGTGTCTTGTTGATCTTGTAAGATTTCCAACAATACCAAATAGTTGAATATCAGTGTCAAAGTGCCCATGCTGTCGCTTCTTTTTGAAAGATAGGGGAATGAAATTGTTAATTGATCATACCCTAAAAGTATGATTACAACATAACCGGACACATAATAATAATAATATCCTTATAGTACTAACATTATTTATTTTAACATATGAAAATGTTCAAAACGATCCATGAACTGTGTCAAAGTTAAGAACATCGTTAGGAAGCATGCTTTTTCCCCAAATATTAAGAATATGTGAAAAAAAAAAAGACTGTATATAAACTTTTTATTGATAGGTAATTTAAATAAAACAGAAGTAACAAAAATAATATCTAATAAATTCAATTATACAAAATACATATTTGAAACTATAATTTATGAAATTATTAACTAAACATATTGGTACAATAAACTAACATAAATAACAAAAGAACATAAAGAAAAATAATTAAATTTTACAAATTTTCTTTACAACTTTCGTTGTCGGACTCCAATTCCGAGTCAGAATCCAGATCGGATATACCTACAAACTCGAACTCAGTTTCCGGAAACTGTATTAGGTCGAGAGTTTCAGCAAAAAAGGTTGTCTTCCTTTTGGCATCTAACTTCGGCCTTTGTGCACTTAGAAAAGGATCCGAAGAAACAACAAGCATATTTAGGATATCTTGATTAGAATCTTGCCTGCTTCTTTTCCGCGAATGATGTTCCCGGAACCTCCTAAAATCTTTGTTTCGAGACTCTGAGGCTTCTTCCGAGAGAGTCCCAATCGGGACAATATCATTTTTTTCGATTATGTCAGCTCCGTGTATTAATAGTTTATGTACGGTTGATGACATGTAGTACCAGTCGTATAATTCCACGTACTTTTCTGCTGTTTTGCGAGCAAAATCTTTAAATTTGATGACATCGATCTTCTCACCAGATGTTATTGCTTGCAAAATAACAGCAAATCTTTTTATCAGGTTTTGATCCAACCCAGTAATAGCTGCAGTTTTATTGGGAAACTCGAAAAACTTCCTTGCGGTATTCCCGTCATTGGTAGTTCCCGAGCCTTGTTTTACTATATCAATTAACAGATTGAGCTCCTCTTTAAATTTATTTTGAATGTTTTTTTTTCTGTTTTGTAACATATCTTTATGCTCATTACTTCTTGCTGCCCACTGTTTGAAGTCAAGTCTGTACGCAATGTGTAACAGACATTCCATGCAATTTATACGGGCATGTAGGGATGATAGGCCAAATTCATATATGTCAGAACACACAGTTTTTGATGTTACAGCATCTAAGTGGTTCATTTCTGTTGGTTTTGCTAAGCACAGGTAGCATGATGCATTTGATCTAGCTTCAGAAAGGTACGTGCAGACAAAAGTCTGCACGTACCTTTTTGTCATTGTTCCAACAGTCGATGATGTCGAAGGTTCTGGAGAGACTGAGCGTGCTCTTGGTATCTCATCAACAGTTGGTTCTTGATTTATTAAAGTTTGCACGCAACTCGGCCAATCAATATTTGCTTGCAACCACTCTCCGTACGTATTTCTAAACTTATCAAAGAATCGTTTAGATTTCTGCCACCTGTTTAAAGCAGCTCGCGTGAATCTCCGGCAAAATTCTTTGAGAGTTACTTGATCTTCGGCAGAAAGGCAATCGCCTATGCGGGACACAATTGCACTAAACAATACTTCATGATTAAATGAAGGACACTCACTTTTTAGAAGAACAAACAAATCTAAGTTGGTGATTAAACTTTCCATTCTAAGATTTTGTAGTCGCAAAGCAAATAGTTTTAGTGTTAGCAGTTACACGGTTGTGAACAATCTAAATTATGGAACAAAATTATAGCCCTTTTATTGTATAAAGTCAATAATTAGTTAACTACCCTCATTAAAGTTATAAAAGATATGATAATAAAAATTTATAATCGTCAAAAACATTTCGTAGAACTCATAGTAGAACTAATCAACATTAGCAAATCACATTAGCTCACTAATTATAAAAAGGTGAATGCAGTTCTTAGTTGGTATTGTTGCGAGATATTTCAAATCATTTAATCACTTAATAGGCTCATTAGAATCAGAAGACTACAACCATCATTCTAATTACTTAATTACTTGTCATCAGACTCATTAGATGACTACACAATATGTTATTTTGTATTTTGAACGTATGCAAGGTTTTAAAATTCCTTTTGTGTCGATATTATTATGTGTCCGGTTATGTTGTAATCATACTTTTAGGGTATGATCAATTAACAATTTCATTCCCCTATCTTTCTAAAAGAAGCGACAGCATGGGCACTTTGACACTGATATTCAACTATTTGGTATTGTTGGAAATCTTACAAGATCAACAAGATACTACACACCTCTGTCTAGTCCTTCAGGTCTATAGGGGTGATGCTATTTTATGTTAAGAGTTGTTAAAGCTCTGAATTCTTCAACTTAAACACTAAAAGGAACGTTTAATATGTAAAAATAAATAAAAATATTTTGACGATTTAAAAAAAAAGGCATCTACAACCATTATGTAACGTATGTCAAAAAATCATAAATAATTAGTACTAAAACCTCCTATAAGGATATTACGGTTATCGCTGTCGTTTCAGAGATATTTCGATTTTTCATACTAGCTCCATACAAAATTTTCGTAAAAAAATTATAATTCCTTCGTTTTTGTGCAGAATCAATTCTGGTGTCATTTTTGTATATTGTTATAACAAATAGAAGTGATATCCGGCACAAAAACTGGCACTTGCAAAATAAAATGCCTAAGTCTATGAAAGCCGTTTTTCAGCCCACCGTGCGGCGTCGTGTTTCGCGCAGCATCAGGTATTTGTCCACGGAATCACCGGAACACAACACCTTTCGGCCAATACTTTTCCTTCATGAAGGTCGACAGATGTTCAGTAGGAACCCTCACCACAAAAGAATTAAAATTCGTATTGTGACGAGAATCCAACCGTTTCTATACAGCTGTGGGGTTGAAGGTTTGTCAGACGTTCTAGGGAATATAAACCGGGATTTAGATGCTATCAATAGCTGCTCTAAGAGATTTCGATGTCAGTAAACCCCTCAAAGGCCATCATTATTGAGAGCTCACGGATGATAGGTAGAGTGGCAGCTAGCTCTCTGCTCCTATTATTTTTAATGGTGCCGTCATTCCCATCAGCCCTAGCGTAAAAGATCTCGGTTTGCACCTGGTCGCGACACTTGGTTGGCAAAATCAAGGTTCTAGTGTCAGCCAAAGGGCCAAAAGCACTTTGCGTTCGAAGACTATGCTTATGCAGACTAATTTTCCCTTTAATCGAATATGGTGACGTGTGCTACTTTGACTTAATTCAGTCTTGCTAGATAAGCTTGATCGTATTAACAACTATTCGGTTCATCTTTAATTTGAGAAAATATAACCATGTTTCAAACTTAAGGTCTGAGCTGAAATGAATGCCCATTCGTCAGAGAAGTTTCCGCGCTTTGACAACGCTTTTCTCTCTACGAGACATGTCGAGTAATGACGAGACCACCTCTTATCACCCGCAATGAAATGAAATATTTATTTTGTAAATTGGTTATAAATAACACTTTTACACGTCATGTTTTTTTGCGTGTTAAGTTTAGATAGATGAGGCCGGTATTTCCTAACTGACTACTCTGAGAAGAAACACCGAAACAAACTCAGAGGTCATAGTCTCTTTTAAAGTCCAGACAATTTGTATTTTTATATGAGAAGCATGTAGGTTCATGTCTGTGGTATTCTTTTGAGGAAATAACCACGCAAATTTGAGCGGACCTGTCCAGACAGTGCAAGCATTTGTCAGTTATCGTGTAGCTCAACTTAGAACTTAAGGAGCTCAACAATTTGACAAAAAAATACCAACGGACATTTGGGTAGGCCACACAAGTACTCAAACTGCTTGACATCATTAAATAAATTATAGTCCAAGTAAAAACAACGAAGAAAGAATAACCTACATTGTCCTCACATTAACAATAATGAAATAATTATGTTAAAAAAAAAAAAACAAAAACAAAATAAATAGGTATATATATATATATAGGATATAGGTATACTTAACAAAACAAATATTTTAATCAATAAAAAATAAATCAACTATCAAAATTTTAAAAATAATAAATGCTCATGTATATCACTGGAGCAGCTCATTCCCAAGCCTTCTTGTCCTCAATATAATCTTTAACAGTGTAAAACGCTTTCTGACATAGCTTATGTTTTATAAATAATTTGAATTTATTAATACTTAGTTCTTGAATATGGCTAGGAATTTTATTATAAAAACGTATACATTGGCATCTAAACGAACCACCTATTTTTTTTAACCTTGTTTTAGGAATGACATATGTGTCTTTGTTCCTTGTATTTACACTATGAATATCACTGTATTTTTTAAACAGATTAATATTTTTGTGTGCATACAAGAGATTCTCATAAATATACTGAGATGGCACAGTCATAATATCAATCTCTTTAAATTTGTCTCTTAAGGAGTGCTTGGGATTTAATTTATAAATTGCACGAATGGCCCTTTTTTGTAATACAAATATTGTGTGAATGTCGGCTGCATTTCCCCAAAGTAAAATGCCGTATGACATCACACTGTGAAAGTAACTAAAGTAGACTAAACGTGCTGTTTCGATATCAGTTAATCCACGTATTTTTCTAACGGCATATGCTGCAGAACTTAACTTTTTTGACAATTTATCTATATGGGGGCCCCACTGAAGCTTCGTATCCAAAGTTATGCCCAAGAATACTGTGGTATCTTCGGGTTTCAATATTTCGCCCTTTATTGATACACTAGTATTCACTTGTCTAACATGAGGTAATGTAAATTTTAGGCATTTGGTTTTTTTCTCATTAAGAAGAAGATTATTAACATTAAACCAGCTAACTACAGTTGCAAGGGCTCTATTTACTTCTTCAATAACCTGCTGTTGACGTTTAATTTTAAATAAAAGAGAAGTATCGTCAGCGAATAACACTATGTCATGATTTTTGATCAGGTACGGCAAATCATTTATATAAATAAGAAACAAAAGGGACCTAAAATTGAGCCTTGGGGGACCCCCATCTTGACCACAGATCCCGGCGATCTTTTGCCGTTCACATCGACTCTTTGAATCCTTTCACTCAAGTATGAGGTTAAAAGATTCAGAGAGGAGTCCCGGAATCCGTAGTGGTGCAGTTTCCTGATTAATGTCTCATGGGGAACACAGTCAAATGCCTTAGACAAATCGCAAAAAATGCCCAACACATCGCACTTATCTTCCCATGCATTATAAATGTGTCCTAAAAGTTCAACACCGGCATCAGTTGTTGAACGACCCTTTGTAAAACCAAATTGTTTATTATGTAGCAATTTGTGTTTATTAAAATATCTTTGCATCTGCATTAGAATAATTTTCTCAAAAATTTTACTGAAAGTGGGCAGTACAGAAATAGGTCTGTAATTAGTAGGGTCAGATGTACTACCCGATTTAAATAGTGGGATTATTTTACTATATTTCATTAGATCAGGAAACTCACCGCAATCAATACAATTATTAAATATAACAGCTAATGTAGGAGCAATAATGTGTATAGTTGACTTAGTAACTTCAACAGAATTACCCCACAGGTCTGCAGTCTTTTTCATATTCAAAGAATTAAAAGTTTTAATGATGTCATTAGAAGTAACATATTGGAATTTAAACTCTGAACTACAAACTGGAACATTTTTTTTAAGTAATGTTTCTGCAGCAATGGGACATGATTTTAGCGACTTGGTTGTCGATACGGGAATGTCAGTGAAAAAATTTTCAAATTCTGTGGCGACTTGCGAATCTAATGTTATTATATTATCATCAATAGTGAGGGTGTAATCACTATTTCGGTTGCAAGACCTTCCCGTTTCGCTTTTTATAATATCCCAAGTCGTTTTAATTACATTACTACTATTTTTAATTTTAGAACTCAAGTAGCGAGACTTGGCAATATAACAGACTTTTTTAAGTAATTTAGAGTAGTTCTTGACATATAAATTAAATTCTACCGAGTTAGTGTAAGTCCGCTCCTCATAGAGTTCATAAAGCCGATTTCTACTTTTATAAATACCAGCAGTGGCCCAGTCACTGAAAGAAGTGTTACTATTTACTGAAGCAATTTTGGGAATAAATGTGTTATCAAATTGTTGGCAATATATTTTGAAAAAATCATTATAATGTTTATTAGGGTCCTCATTAGTTAACAAACAGGGTATTTTATTTAAGAGTTTAGTTTTGAATGCTTCCAGGCGATATTTAGTTTTTGGATTTACAGTGATATTCTTTTTTAACATTTTATTGACCTTTTTTGGTAAAGTAATCAATTGCCCACAATGATCAGAGTCTATTAAATTAATTATTTTTTTGTGAGTCGGTACAACATCCGTAAAAATATTATCTAAGCAAGTGGCACTAGTCGGAGTTATTCTAGTAGGCTCCATAAATAGGTTTACAAGATTGTATGATTGGAATAAACTAATAATGTTAGAGCTCAAACCAGAATTTTCTAATAAATTAACATTAAAATCACCACAAACAATGACATATTTACTTGAGTTACAGATTTTATGCAAAACTTCATCCATTACTTTTTCAAAGCAATCGTACAATCCTGAAGGTGGTCTGTATCTGTACACACTTAATATAATAAACTGCTCCAATTCAATACAGGCTATTTCAATAGATCGTTCAACAGAGAGGCTCACAATATCCATTCTGTTCTTGAATTTAAGATTATTAATCTGATGGAATGGTGGAACGTTTCAACCAGACATTGGAGAGATATCTGGCTAAAGTTGTGGAAAGCAGGCAAAAGGATTGGGATAAACACATTCATCCGTTCCTTCTGTCATACCGAAGTGCAGTTCATGAGAGTACAGCTGTTACACCTGCTTTCGTGAACTTCGGACGAGAGCTTAGGTTGCCTGCGGACCTAATCACTGGTAAACCGCCGGATGCACCTTGTAGTGTAACAGACTACGCGAGTGAGTTGCGAAACAGAATGAACGACATATACCAACATGTCAAACAATCCGGTTAAGAAATGTCTCAGAAGGTGAAGACTCGTTATGACCGAAAGATAAACAATTCAGGATTTGATGAAGGCTCATTCGTCGGGTTACATAATCCGGTGCGCAGCAAAGGAAAGTCGCCGAAGTTACAGGCAAAATGGGATGGACCATACCGCGTTGTGACTAGGATTAATTACGTCACTTATCGGATCCAGAAAGGTCCACGAGCTGCGCCAAAGATTGTTCATCTTGATCGACTGGCGCGTTAACACGGGTCTAACGATGCTCGGGTCGAGCATGTCTTAGGGGGTGCAGTGTTACGCCAGTCGTTTAACGAAGTACGTCGAGAATCTTCGACAGAAATCTAGAATGTTCGAGACACTAACGCCATCTAGCGGCGAGTAGCAGTACTGAGTATATCGAGTCGAGACACTAACGCCATCTAGCGGCGAGTAGCAGTACTGTGTACCTCGAGTAGCTTCCTGGAATATTCTTGGCAGTATAAACAGTGAGTCGATTTTATAAGAATGATCTAGAAATCATAGACCGGTATAAATAGGTCGCAGAGGAACGCAGATGGCAGTCTTATTTGAAGATCCGAGGCGATATAATCGAAGCTTTACTAGTGAAATTCGGTGCGATTTAAGTGTTGAGTGACAAGTATTGTACTGTGAATAACTGTGTAAATTTTTATTTGGTGTTTATTTAAGTAAAGTGTTAATTTTGGTTTAATTGGTGTAAATTATTTCTATCCCGAACCCCAGCTCGTAACAATACTTTAGAAAGCAAATATGTATTAAAGACTGTAAAAAAAACGGCCAAGTGCGAGTCAGACTCGCGCACGAAGGGTTATCTATAAAAACAGCAAAAAAAACATGACTGTTTTATGGGAGCCCCCATTAAGTATTTGTTTTATTTTAATTTAATTATTTATTTTTAAAGTGAATATGTAACTAAATATTCTATGAATATTTCACGCGTCATTACAGTAGATGCAACAGGTAGTTGTCGTTATCAATATCGAGCTCAAAACGAGCAAAAAAAAAATCAAGTTTGTTGTATGGGAGCCCCCTTAAATATTTGTTGTTATAGCGGCAACAGAAACACATCATCTGTGAAAATTTATAGCCTGGTGATAGACGGACAGACGGATAGCGAAGTCTTAGTAATAAGGTCCCGTTTTACCCTTTGGGTACGGAACCCTAAAATTCAGCAATCAAAATTTATTTTTAAGAACGGGCCGACATATATCACTGGAGCAGCTCATTCCCAAGCCAAGCCAAGGTTAGCTTATTATTGTGGTTTTGTGCTTTTTATTGATTAACTGAAGGTGCTTTAACACCAATAAAAATGCCATTAACACCAGCACAGATTGCACAGACTAACATTAATCGACCAAGGGTTAACACAGCGTGAGGTTGCTGTGGTGCTTAATGTACCACGTTCGTCGATGCAGTATGCCCTAAAACGATACCAGGAGACAGGCCACTATTCCCGTAGACCAGGCAGTGGAGGCGTCAGATGCACATCAGCCCGTGACGACCGTTTTATTGTCCTGGAAAATTTAAGAAACCGGTACCTAACCGCTGTTGAGATACGCCAGCGGCTTCAAATCGTAAGAGGCGTGAATTTTAGTGAGCGTACGGTGAGAAGACAAATGCAGGAAGTGAATTTAAAAGCCCATAGACCTGCACGCGGTCCAGAACTCCTCAGACATCACCGAGTAGCTCGACTTCAATTTGCACGTGAACACGCCTACTGGACCCATGAGCAATGGGCTCGAATGCTATTCACAGATGAGTGTCGAATCGCTTTACGTGCTCCAGACGGTCGGGAGCGAGTGTGGAGAAGAAGAGGAGAGAGATTTCTACCCATTACCACCACACAAACTGTGAGTTTCCATGGAGGCTCCATAATGGTTTGGGGAGGAATAAGTTCCGATGGTCGTACGGAGTTGGTTATCATCGATAACCGGCTAACTGCAGCCCGATACATCTAGGAGGTCCTCCAGGAACATGTTTTGGTATATTCGGGATACATTGGACACGACCAATTCCTCCTAATGCACGATAATGCACGCCCACACGTTGCACATTGCGTTGAAGAATACCTTCAAGAAGTTGGTATTCAAAAATTGCAATGGCCAGCTCGTAGTCCGGACTTAAAGACGATTGAGCATATCTGGGACATGCTCAAAAGAAAGATAAAGACCACCACTTCCGATCCGCCAGAAACTCTTAATCAACTTCGAAATGCTGCACTGACTGCTTGGGAAAGCATACCGCAAATTGATGTCAGAAACATCATTCAAAGCATGCCAGATCGCATGCAGGCCGTTATTAGGGCCAGAGGAGGAAACACCCGATACTAAAACGTAAAGACAATAAACCGATTTAGGTTTTTTTAAAATCCTATAGTGTTTTTAAATTGATAGTGTAAAATTCTTTATTTCTGCAAAAGTGCCCAATTTAATAAATAAACTTATTGCTGTAGTGACGCTTTCACTTCTTAAGTTCTAAAAGCTGAGAAACACTTACTGAGTGCATCTACCCTTATTTCAGTATCAAAAATACATTTAAATGCGAAATATCGTGAAATTTACTTGTGGCCAAGTTTCCGTGCCGGTGAGTGTATTATAAATAATTGTAATCATAAATAACAGTTTTATAAATAATTTGAATTTATTAATGTTTAGTTTTTGAATGTGGCTAGGAATTTTGTTATAAAAACGTATACATTGGCATCTAAACAAACCAGCTATTTTTTTAGGAATGACATACTTGTCTTTGTTTTTTGTATTTACATTATGAATATCTCTGTATTTTTTAAACAGATTAATATTTTTGTGTGAATACAGAATTTTCATTAATATACTGAGATGGCACAGTCATAATATTAATCTCTTTAAATTTGACCCTTTAGTGTGTGTGTTCATTTACTTCATAAAGTATATGTAGGTGCCATGGGACCGGGATTTACGCGGGAAAACCCTGCCACACGAACGAAATCGCGGGCAAAAGCTAGTGATATTATAAATGCGAAAGTTTGTGAGGATGGATATGAAAGGGTAACAAACATACATTGTTTGTTTGTTACCCTTTTATGCAAAAACTACTCAACAGATCTGAATGAAACATTTTAAGTAACATTTCAAGTGATCTTTCTAATTAATCTCTTTAACATTAAAATTTATCTTTTTTTTTTATTTTTTTTTTTATTTAAAATAGATTCGCGTTTGACCACCATCTCGCCTGATGGTGACCTCTTCAATTCATAATCAACATTCAACATTAAGTGTAAAGGCAGCAGCCCTTACACTTACATTGGAAGGGCAGGGGTCAAAATCTGCATAAAATTGTATTATTTAATAAACCTATAAAGTTCTCAGTGCTAGGCCACAGGCCTCATCTCTATGAGAGGGAATAGGGTGTTATCCATCACAAGGTGTTGTTAGTGGTGTTATTCACCACTAGTACAGGAAGTTCATACTCACTAAAAACACAAAAAGGTCCGTAAAACCTTGTACAGTCAGGCAGTCAGTCAAATAACAATCCAAAACAATTAATTAAACCACTTGCAGGGCGGGCTTCCCTCTCATGGACTCTTGTTAAAAACGTAAACCTCTGTCTTTTGCAGTCGGGTAAAATGCAGCCTATATATAACCTTCCTCAAGCTTCAAAACATCCAAATCCTCCTGGTATTTTGGAAGATTAGTGTATTGAAACAAATAAACTTTCCGCTTTATAATAGTATAGATTTCATAATTTCTTACTTTGTGAGCATGAGACCCCATAATGAACAGTGTTTCTTGAGTCAATCTTGCAGGGTTCCATTTCTCAGGGTCTCTGATAGCCGGGGAAGGCAATGGAGAAGATGATGCACTGTCTGTACTGTCTTCCTGTTTGATCTTCTTCCGTTTTGTTGTCATGTCAATGTCATTCTCAGAATCTTTCCTCTTAGGGCCTGGACTCTGTAACTGTTTGAATAACTTAATTAATAATAAATCATTTTTACTATTAGTTGTGTAGTTAGTTACACAACTAATAATAAAATTTATAATTAGTCAGAGTTCTTCCTTCTTTCTCCTACTTTGGGTCCATAATTGTGATTAATATAATAGTTATTTTCTACCAATGATATATGGTATGTAATAAAAAATTGAGTTTTACAGGTGCCCATCAAGGGCAGTAATTAAATACATAAGAGCAGATTAAACAATCTTTGCCACTTTAAGTATCTATCTATTCTAGATAGATATAATATCCCATCCCATTATCATTGTATGTGAGCCATGGGAACCATTATTCTAGCTAATCTACCACCAGAAGCAAATAAAATCTCTCAGTCGAACATACATAGTTTATTTCCATATTTCGGTGGCTTTTACATGCACCAACTTTATGTCCATCTCCAGGTATGCTGGGCACAATAAGGCTGCGCATTCTACCTAATGTGGTTACTACTTAAAATGCAAATGCGACATTAAATGAATTGCAAACATGGAAGTAAATCCTTGAGCAGCTGCTACTTTAGCCCTTTATAAGGCCGAAGAAACTAAAGGTGATAAAAATGTATTCCAAACAAAAAGAGAAAAGTAATAACTTCTATGATGAAAATAATGTTTTGTTTTTTTTTTTTTTTGGAAATCAATTGGAAATTTTTGTAAAATGTGGTGGCAATATAGTTGCCACAGCCTGTCCATACCCCGCCATTTTCAATTATACTCTATTTTATTGATTAAATACTTGATGGCAACATAGTTGCCACTACCTTAAAAAGGGTTAGTGGTCTAGGGTACAAGAGACAAAAGTGAATCCTATAAATCTCAAACTCATGATATATTCATAATATTTTTCCCAGCAATCAGTCTTGTACAACATATTCATTTATAACCAATTTATTTATTTAATTACAATGGTTGTAAACCACAGCAATCAAAATGAACGTCAACTAAGATTACCAAGAATAATTTTTATCAATTTCAATTTATTCAACCACTTACATTATTATTTACAGACATTTCTTAATACTACACACATCAAGTGTCTAGGGATCAACATATATTTTTGCAATAACTTTTCTCCTGATTGATATTAATTAAAATTTTCTTTAAGGATTCATCAAATAAAGTGTTTTCGTTTGTCACAGTAACGATAAACCAAGTCACCTTTGCATTAATAAAGAAATTTGCCATTTTCCTAATAAAGGGATTTTTGACATTTGAACCACTAACATTAAAGTTCGAAAAAAAGACTGAAATAACAGTTTTCTTTAAAATTTTATTGGTTAACTTAAACAATTAATAATCCGTGTTTCTACCGCGAACACTAACAACACAAGAACATCGGTTTGGCATACTCAAAATGAGTTCATCCAAATCACGCTGTGGAATGGCCGCCCATGTTCGTTGCAACAACAAAAAAAGGTCTTCTTGCGACTGGATACCCTCCATATTCGGCAGAGCTCTTCTCTGTAGCATATCCCATGCATGCTCAATCGGGTTCAAGTCTGGCGACTGAGCAGGCCAGAGCAGGACATTGATGTTAGCTGCGGCGAGAGTCTGTCTTACAACTCTTGCGGTGTGCGGTCGTGCATTATCATGCATTAACTGAAATAAGGGACCGATTTGCACTTGTAGAGGAACGATGACGTCAGATACAATCGTCTCAGCATAAATTTGAGCGTTGAGGTTGCCTCTGATCCAAATCAACTCAGTTCTTCCGCCGATCCAAATACCCGCCCATACCATGATGGTTCCACCACTATAAGGATGGACTTCCTGGCAGGATTTTAATCGCTGTTGGCGTCCAGGGGTTCTCCAGTGTCGTATACGTCTTGTATCCGGTCTCATACCAAAACGAGACTCCAGAAAAGCACACGAAACGCCATTGTTCTTCTGCCCAATTTCTGTGTTCAAGAGCCCATTGATATCGAATCCTACGATTGTGCATTGCTATAGGTGGTACCCGTAGCGGTCTTCGGGAATGAAGGTTCACTTCATGCAAGCGGTTTCTGACTGTTTGGTCGCTAATTAAGTTCCCTGAAGAGTGATGAAGCCTCACGGCTAACATCATGGCGGTTATTGTTGGAGCTCTTCGAGTTAAGATTTGAATGTATCGGTCTTGTCTCCGTGTGGTGCAGCGATACCGTCCTCCATGGCGCTCAGCCACGGTACCAGTGCTTCGGTAACGTGTCCAAAGTCGACTGATAACACTCTGACTTGTATTCAGAGCTAAAGCCACAGTACGTTGCCGGGAACCAGCTTCTATCATTCCCACGGCTCTGAGCATTTCTTCCCTGCTTAAATGACGTCGCCGCTCCATAATAACGTTGGTTTTAATCAGTAGTAGGGAAACAGTAGCACTAATAATGTCTTCAATGCGTTGTATGTTTTTATAGGGAAAATATTGACAGCTGATTTTCATCTTTTACTCGAATTTGATTAACAGTTCCTGTTTCAAATTATGAAATGCACCAAAAAGGATCCATATAAATTTATAAAATCATAAATTTATTACAAAGCCACATCTCAATCTCAAGAAATCCGCATAAAAATGCTTGATCCCTAGACACTTTTGATGTGTGTATTTAATATTACCTATGTGGATTATTGTAACAAGTTAAGTATACAATAAAATTACACAGTGGTTGTGGTATCTCAGAGGCTGGAAATAATGAATTAGTTTACTTACAGTAGATGGTTTCGCAAGTTTAGAATCGACACTATTACTCGATTCTGAATCACTGGTCTCATAGGGTGACTGTGCTGGCCGCGGCGGTGTGGTGTATAACAAACGGGTGGCATCTAACATGGCTCGACATACAGCTCTCACCTTTTAAATGAAAAGTAATTATTGTTTAAAATGGTTTATTCTATTCTGGAGTTTAAATGGATGTATGAATGTTTGTTACTTGTTCACATAAAAGCTACTGAATGGATCAAAATTAAATTTGATATGAAGATAGGTGAAATCCTGGAACAACACATAGGCTACTTTTTATCCAAGAATTCTCCTCGGCATGAATGAAATCACAGGCAGAAACTGGTTACACTATAAATGGCTAATATTGTTTGTTTGATAGGATCGCAATATAAAGCTAGTCTTCTATATTCACCTGAAAGGTAGAAGTAGTAAAATATGTCAATGAGTTAAATATTTATTTATTTGTTAGCTGTGCCCACAGAAATCTTAATAATAAGGCAATAGAAATGCTATCTACTGTCTTTTAATACCGGGACGCGTGTCGCCGGTTCGCAGCTACCACCACATAAACAAACAATAGATACACACTTTCGCCTACACATGCATTTTGCATTATTACAACAAAATTAAATTTTAAGCGATGACATTACGCAATATTTTCTAAAAACGCATAATCTCAGATGGCGTAACGTGTGCGAAAAGCAGAGAAAGATATCGCGCGCTCACTCTCACTTAGGAATAGTGCAGTGCAAAGCTCGTAATGCTCATATTATTATCGATAATTTTCTGTTGAGCGTTAATAGCCAAGGAGTCTCGTAACAATAGATAACTAATTTATCGAAAGTTTTTCATTCCTCGACGCGCTTTTAGACGATTTATTTAGGAGAAAAGGGAATACAATAAAACGTTAAGTGTAAGTATATTTTTTCATTATTTAGTTATACAAATCTTAAAGGCTCTCCAATACTTCATCTTAGGGGAAAAAAAAACAATGACCAAATCAAATAGAGCAATAATGGCACAACTTAATACCGAACAATGAAGAATATACTTTATTGTTCACCAAAATAAATTGTTACACAAATGTTTTACGTAAATTCTATGGTTACGATGGCGGTCTTATCGCTTAGAGCGATATATTCTACACAATCTTAGGATGGATTGATGATATCCGGATCTTTCGGAAACCTGTAATAATAGTATTGGAAGTAAAGTAAACAAGTAAAACAGATGCATAAATAATATGAAAACGTATCGATCCCATCCAACTTAATCCATTATACTTGCAATATACATAATAATATGTATCCTTAATTATTTTGTCATAAAAAAGATAAATACTGAACACGTCAATGATACAAGGATACCCAACGCAGATTGTTGTTTAACTTACCTACGTACATAATAATAATAAGCCTACCTCCTATTAATTTAATGAATGAAAAAATAGTTAAAAAGTACGAATTAACAGCTATATAATCGTTGAAAAACGACTTTTTATAAACTATCTATACAGGAAAAAAAACATGCTTAATGAAAATACGTATTGAAATATTGAATGAAAAATTATATTTCATTCGAATTTCGGTAAAACTGCGTATTAACTATTAAGCTAAAGGTAATAAATTACCGATACAAAATAGTAGTGGCACGTCACTAATTCGCGGCCAACTCATGCGGCGTATTCCTGAAATGTACGTAAACGGCGACTATAATTTCATTGCTGCTTTTAGTAGTTGTAATAGTAGACATGAACAAGCTTAAGTATTAATGGTAATTGAATTGAGAAAAAAAATCTTTTTCTGTGATAATCGTAGTAATGGTGGTGAAAATATTTGATTTGATTATATTTTTCAAAAACGACATTATTTAAAAAATTAAGTACTTACATATGAAATGTTATCCCTTTATTTGTAAAGTTACAAATTTTTGAAGAGTTTCCGCAGTTGGATAAGCTGCAAAACACCATGTTTACCTCTCCGCGTCCCAAACAACACAAGTAACCGCAACAAAAGCTCCACGCGCACTTGTGGTCAACGTGTCACATGCGCGGCGACAAGGTCACGCGTCTTTGCGACTTCTATTGCCTTATTATTAAGATTTCTGTGGCTGTGCCACACAAACAAAGTCACAGACTTTGTAGGTGAGTTTTCCCCTTGATACCATGGGAATTTTGGGATAAACAGTAACCTCATATATCTTCCTGTGAGTCTCATTCAAATCATTTTGCTTTAGTAGAGACTAGCTTCCGCCCGCGACTTCGTCCCCGTGGAAAAAAAAATCCCCCGATTTTGAAACATTCTTCATTATTGCTCCGCTCCTATTGGTGTTAGCGTGATGATATATAGCCTATAGCCTTCCTCGATAAATGGGCTATCTAACACTGAAAGAATTTTTCAAATCAGAACGGTAGTTCCTGAGATTAGCGCGTTCAAGCAAACAAACAAACAAACAAACAAACAAACAAACAAACAAACTCTTCAGCTTTATAATATTAGTATAGATAAGCCCAGGCAAACGGATAAAATTTCAAAAAAGTTTGTTGGCATTATAGTATTGTGTAAAGAACTATAACATCATAAGAAAGCAGTTATTTTGAAATCACAGACATTAAAATTTGATTTATATGTATAGACAATAATTCATTCTACCCTAATTTTATTATAAAAGGTTTACATTTTTTTAATAATGAAACTACAATATCAAGCTTGGCATCAACATTCAACTGACAAGAAAGAAAAAGCAAAATATACAAATTGAAGGCCTTTATCATCTGAAAAATTGCTTTTATTTATAGTAGTCATACTCAAAATGATTTAAAATATTGAAATGTTTATTTATTTTTATGCACTTGCAATAGCATATAAATAAAAACACTAGTAAATATGCCATTTTAAGTTCTAATGATACTTTTAATGACCATGTTAGCTTAAAATGTTTACTTGGTTCTTTATTTTTTTTTTAGGATTCAAAAATTACCTGATCTTCACTAACAGATTCATCTCCCAAATTCAGTCTTATGTTGTTAACAGCAGGCACAAAGAATTTCTGAAATATGATTAAATTATTTCAATAATATGATAAGACACATGCAAACTGTATTAATAAAACAAAATTCAATACTAATAACAAATATCATCAAGAAAATAATTGAAGTACAAAAGTAACATACTTCATAGAATTTCGAAAAATAAAAAAATACCAAAAACACAATAGCAACCCTATAGTTTGTTTAACTTACTTCCAAATATTTCTTGATAACCTGATCAATCTCTCTAGTGACCGCTGACTGTATAGTTTGGCGTAACATGTCCAAAGACTTGTTGGCACTGGCCCTGAACTCCGCAATAGGTCGTGAATGTGGCTGCACTGGTCCAGGAAGACTGAACCTTCTGTGCATAGCCGCTAATGTGTTAATGGCAATTTGACGAGTAACTGGCTGCTTCTGAAATCATCAGAAAAACAAAACATGTAAATAAATTATTATTATTTATTCTTTATTTCGGTATTACCCATAAATGTGTTAGTATTGACTTAAACTATGTTACTTAGTATATACTTATAATAAATCTCGACAAAATTAAAACTATTAAACAAACAAGACCAGGATCTACCATCCTCTGGGAACACCCGGTTGCAGCACATGCATTGCGCACAGGTGTCCCATCAAGTTGCCCTCGGTCTTACTAACAATCACATTCAGGAGACTGTTGGCACTGTCACACAAACAACGCAGAAATGATGCAGGCCTTTTACGCATTATTGCAAAAAAGTCGTCAGTGTGTGCTTCTGCGAACATCCCTGACGCGCTACAAAAACGTGGTAGTGACAACAGTATCCTAAATGCATTGTTATATTGCACGCGCAAGGCATTGTACGTTTTTAGCGTGTATCTGGTCCATAGGCTGCAGGTGTAAAAAGATTGGCAATATGCCCTAAACAGAGTAATCTTGACATTACTGTCGCATCTCGCAAACCCCATAGGTTTTTTTTTTAGGTTTTTGGTCTGGCCCATGCCAGCATGTTGCATCTTACGGCCAATGCCCTGCGCTCTCTCTCCATGTCACAGGTATCCGAGCCATCTTCTGTAACCCAGTGACCGAGGTATTTAAACTGCTTAACTCTATTAAGCACCGTACCACATAACGAGACTTGTGGTACTATTTCATAGGTCTTATTATGTGCTTTGAAAACAAGCAGTTAAATAAAATAATGTCAGATTTTACTTTATTACTCACCAAGTATGGTTTTGTGTTAAAAAGAGGTTTGCAATAGTTTACCTTCAGACTGGCTGGTATGACAGAATGAGGACCTTTTTGAATTGAGCATGACATCTGGGTGTTAAAACTTATTGTATATTCTATTGTGGGTTTTTCTACTTTATAATAAAGATGTAATACTAATGTTCTCTTTAATTACATCCACTGTGCAAACTAAGGCCGCTTAGAGAACTTTAGACTTCACAGTTTGTCTAATACTTAAATAACTAAATAGAAGTCTAAATCTAAATAACTAAATAAAGTCTAATATCTAAATAGAAGGGCTATGTGGTAGTAAAATCTAATTATTATAATCAATCCCTAGAATTCCTATTATACTTCGTACCCTCTGTATACGTTCTCTAAGGAAACACAAGGCATCTTCTGGCACCCGAATTCATTATTTACTCTCACTGACATTTTCATGGTCACTTCATTGCAATAGATATAATAACTTACCGCTTGCATATTGTTCGGTGTGTTAGAACGAGAATTCAATGATTTGGTCGGCGCCTGAAAGCCCCATGTACCACTGGCGCTCTCAGTAACTGGATTCTGATGCGAAGTATCTACGTTACCCCAATTCTTCTGCACCACCATTTCGAATTCCTGTCATATACTGTTTTGTCTGATTTTCATAGCCAAATGCCCGAAAGACCATTTACAATCCTGTTTCTGAATCACATAAAATCACTCAAGAATAAGTGTGATGCAGTAGCTACTAGTAATCCAGATTTTATTTAAATATATACGCAAACAAAAACGAGCTTTGAAAGCTGCCCATCAAACATAGAGTACTATAATCAGGGCTGCCAGCACATTAATCTCGTTTATACGGTCGAGTGTCTGAAATTATACGAAATTTGACTGCATTATACATAATTATTTTTATACCCGATGTTTTTATTACTTGACAATAAAAAAATACTGGCCTGTATTTAGTCGCCACCGTTGCGATATATTAATTTTTTTATGATTTTTGTTCATTCTTTGAATTAATCAAATCAACAAGGTACCTGTCTATCCTTTTTAGTACTGGTCGCACTCAATCATATTTATCATTCACTTTGGTGGTAAAATTTAAATCTGGAATTAAATTAAATAATATGAATACATAAGTATACATACATACGAAGATTCCGTCGATTTAGACTGCCATCAATCGTTTTACTCCCCTATTAATTTTCAACAATTACTATGTACCTACGCTTGACATTTACGAAGTGCCTTGCGAAAGCAAAAACAAAAGCAACACACAAAAAGAAGGTGGTAAATGAGAAGCACAGGTTAGCATAGTAGGATAGTTGGTCAATATAGTTAGTTCTGGTCTTAACAATTTCCATTCATACAAGCACAAGAAACCAACCATCATTCAGATTTGTAATATTAATTCTTCTTGTAGATTAATTTTTTGTTTAGCGTAGCGCTAGAAGCCTCAAAAGCAATGCACCTTCCGTGTTTGGCTATGCCATTTTTTGTACTCATAAGAGCAGCTATTGTTTCAGTTTCCAAACAGTTTCTATCTTGCGTTTTTATTTATTTTTTAATGACTAAAAGTGCGCTCAACAGATGCATACGAAAATGGCAATATAAGCAAAAGTGCTATGCTATGACTGCTTTTAAATTTGGAAAGCGTTTGTTACCATGTCGATCACTAAGTGAAAACACTTTTTTCCAATATTGTGCTATTGAAAGTTTATTATAGAGACCTAAACTTTCATGGTCTAGGACGCTTTTCGAATGAAAGGAACTTTGTTGTTCGATGTAAGTATGTACACATAAAAATCATGAAATATCCAACTTTTCACTTTCAGCCACACAATATGAGTCAGTCAGTCACACAGCTTTAAGTCACATAATATGAGATATTATTCATTAATTGATTAATAACTTGCTTGACGCAGAACGCAAAACTTGAACAATCCGACCAAAGTAACCAAAAGAGGCGCCAAAACACACAACACACGACAGTCAACAATTCTACACGGAAAGTTTAAAATAGGAAAAGGAAAACACGTCCCACAGATTAACAAACACCACACCAAACCAACCAAACGTTCACAGACAAAAAAAAACACCACACCACTATAAATCATTTAAGTTGGTAAGCATACTGATACTGTATATATCTCCATCTCAGTTCATCATTCGTCGTGACAGAAAAAGGCGAATAAGTGCACAACGATCCTTTCCAAGGAGATCTCTTTTAAAAATAAATATGCCAATTGCCGTGTTTTTTTTGTATCTAATTATACTGAATGACTACCTATACGCAATAGATACAATGAACAGTCCGATTATACACGTTTTGTATCCAAATATACAATCTGGCAGCCCTGACTATAATACTTGCCATCAAACTAGAGATGAGTCGTATTTACTAGAATAGATACGAAGAATAGGTAAATTTCGATACTAGGTGGCACCTATTCTCACTTTGATAACACCTAGTATCATGAATAAAGATGGGCGTTTTAACGAAAAGCATATAATATAACATGTTATTTAAAATAAGCGAATAAGCAGATTAGTTTATAAAAGCATTTAACGTTATCTGCTTATTCTGCTTTTTGATAAAATTAAAATGTAACCGCAAATATTGCATTCCGTTGTTCACTTTTAAAAACGACATTTTAATTAAAACGGGTTATCGTGAACTGCTTAAATTGCTTACTTTGCTTTTTACGTTTAATAGCGTTTTCTCCGCCCGATTAAAAGCGTCATGTTTTGTGTATTTCCGAAACAATTTGTTTTTGAAGTTATGACTTGGACTTGTTTACGTAACATAAATAGTGTAAAACATTTTTTCATGTGGTGAATTGTTTCGTAGGTACCAAGGAAATAATTCTGAGACTTTTGGACTTGTATATAATATAGTTTTTAGGTGTAGTTAATTGTGTAAATAGTTTATAGTGTAAGTAATTGTGTTAATTTTGGCGTCTTTTGAAGTGAAAACTTCTTTAGCATCGTTGTGATCTGAAAGCTTATGAAAAGAAAAAGCGACAGTAAAATGAGACAGAAACATAAATTGCCGAATTTTGGAATTCTGTTGGGGTCAAGGGGTAGAGCTTTTGATGCCCTTTAAAATGAGCCCAAACTCGGCTGTCTTGCGACCACGGGAACGAAGTTAGGTCGCGGGGGGATGAAGTAGCCCTGAGAGGGGGCGGGGAGAGGGGAGGGTCTCGTGGGGAGTTCAGGGGGGGGGGGGGGGGTGAGGGTAAAGGGGGAAGGGGGGTACACAAATTATTTGAAGATTTTTTTTGAAGGTTTCACTTCTACCACGTGTGAATTGCACACAAGTTTTTTTTTTTTTCTACAAAAACAAATTAGTGAGCTAATAAAACTGATCGGCAAAGTACGAAGGAAAGTTCATTGATGTCGTCTAAAAACCAATAGGTACAACTTAAACGTAACCAACTAAAAAAGCAAAATACATAATTTCGTTATTTTTAATGTAAGCAAGTAAATAAGTAGATAAGCAATTAAGCACTTAACGTAAGTGACTTTTTATAAAAAATAAACGAATAAGTTCGTTAAAAGTTTTAAGTCGTTTATCACATCTCTGATCATGAAGTATTGCGAAATCCAACTGCTCTTAGGCTTCATAGCACTAACGCGTAATTCCATTCCATTCACTCAACACGTTATAAACCTGCTTTACCGCTCATTCATGTTTTTCAAAATCATTCGTTTGTCAGTCACTTGAATTTAAACCCTAATTCAAAGGACATAAAAGTAACGCAACGCGCACGCGTGTTGTGCAAGAATATATATTCTGTCCTTTTTTAACTATGCTATTCCGTAGTCTTCCCATCTTTATCTTTCAATACTCGAGGCTAGTCAGTAATCATTCGATCCGAGAATACGCGATCCGAATGAGTACCAACTAGTCTCGAAAAGACTAAGTAAATAGATACTTCGTAATACTTAGTCTTGTCGAGACTAGGTGGTACTCATTCGGATCGAGTATTCTCGGATCGAATGATTACTGACTAGTCTCGAGTATAAAGTCCAATTACTAGGTACCAACCTAGTCTTATCACTGATTGCTGGTGCTAACACCCTAAGTTCAATAGAAATATCAAGTACAGGAGCGTACAACGAGGTGAGTCCGTGAAGCTTAAAGACCGTCATCGTAAAATTTAATCAAAATACCGTGTTCATTTGTTGTTTAGCAGTTTCCTGCAAAATTAGTAGCCACAATAAAAAAATTACTTGGACTAAGTACGTGCACCATAACACGAGACCCGAGGTGGCGGCGCGTTTTGTTCCACGCGCGCCCTTCTCAGAAGTTACTGGGGAGTCAAACACCTCACTCTCCCCAATTATAAAAAAAAAAGATGGGGCCTGCAGAGGCGGGCCGGCATCGGCACTAGTCGGGGGCCGCGATGTTGAATACTTATGCGTTCCCGCAGCCCCCGGCGCATGTGTACGAAGGAACACGGGGTGGTTTTAGTCAGTTAAGAGTCTGACAGACCCCTTCGCCCGCCCCAGGGCGGAGGACATCCACGAGGGTTTCCACCTCGGAACAAAAAAAAAAAAAGTACGTGCACCATGACCACATTCGATAAGTAATAATTGATACTAGGTGGACTAGGGACTAGGTGGACTAGGTATCTGGATCACGTATTTTTAAATACTAAGAATAGGTGCACCTAGTCCCAAATTTACCTAGTACAACCCATCTCTACATCAAACGAGGGCAGTGTTGCCAGATGCTTTGAACCTTTTATCTGTAGTAGAAACTGCTAAAATCTGTATTAAATCTGTATGCTATTTTAACTTAAAATCTGTATAATCAAATTAATCAAAATAGAATATTAATCATCATCATCATTGCTTCTTTTGAAAAACAAGGGATAAGTACTAACGTGATGAGGTTTGATTATCGTATATTAAATAAGAACATACACTAATTAATAAAATTGAAGTTGTATTTAAAAACATATGTATAATTATAGTAAAATTAAAAACATTATTAAAACAAACACACTCATCAAAATTTAAACATTACAAATGAAATAAAAATTACTTTTTCAGTCATACATATTTTTGTCAAAATTCAACAGTAATTTATTAACAAGCAAGTTATAGCAAGGTTTTTCACCAATCAGTTGCTTTGTATACAAAAGACCTTCAATAGTATTTGTATTAAGTCTGTTCGGTCCGACGTGAAACAGAACGCACCTTTTGGCCGGCAACATTAATTATCTGTGGACTTGACATAACCTCTCTTGACTTGACAGATTGATTTTGCTTGTTGGAAAAATGTCCGCACGTTTGGGACTTTGATTTGATTGTAATTGGTAAAATATTGTTGAATTCGCCTGTTGAGACCGATAATTGGGTCGCGAATTATTTGTTGGTTGAAGTGTATTCCCCATTTGTTGAAAACCCCGGGATATTGTTGAATTATACGCCGCCTTGTCGTCGGTTGGTCTGGCACGCGGAATTTGTTGGAAATTGTATTGGATCTCACGAAATATGAACAGATTAATTGTGTTCAGTGATTGATTGAACTTTGTAAGCTCGGATTAACAAGAATCCAGTGATATTTCTTGGAACATATCGCCTTATTGCCTACCACGCGTAGCGCGCGCTTGCTGGAAACGAGTTAGGTGTGATGCTGTTGTGACCGCGCCATCTGGAGATCGGCGCCTTGGGAACGTTCTACAACACTTGACTTACATCACACCTTTCAATTACTCACCTCATATCACATACAAACCACACTTAGGGCGTGACCTTTGAAGGTCGAACTTGGCGTCCCCAGCACTCAGGTTAGTGGTACATTTTTGTTTTTATTGTTGTAGGCCGAAGCCTAGTAGAGGCAGGCCATTGTGTAACCTTGTTATCATTATTAAGCAACGTTTAGAATCCGCGTATCGCGGACAAGTTTGGGACACCCCAGTTACCGTTGCACTGGGCCTATTGCAGTCTTGAACAAATTTGGTATGCAGAGCGTGGTTTTAATACAAAAGTGGTAGCAGAAGCGCGGCTCTTATAATATAAGATCCACTGGTTTAATTGGAAGTTTTGAATATTGTTGAAAACTTAAAACTTGAGTTTAATTACTTAACATAACTTGTAACTTAATAAGTATTGAATATATTACCATGTCATCCGGGCTATCTAATTGAAGTTGAATCAATTGAAGTTGTATTTGTAATTTGTATTGTAGCCTCTTTCATTGCATTGACAGGTAGGATTTATTTGTGAAATTAGGAATTATTGGTATAATTTGGTATAATTTGGTACATAATTTGGTACATAAGTTGGTATATTGTTGTAAAAGTTGTTTGGTATTTGTTGCAATTAATAATTGAATGTCATTGATCTGAATTTGAAAGGTTATCTAAATAATAATTACACATAGTCTAACAACATAGGACTTGAATTGTGTGTATTGCTTATTGCATTTATTTGTATTTATTGGATTTTGTTAGAGATTGTCCGGCTCAATATTATACAGACAATTGTTGTGCTTATTGATGTTTAATTTGAGGTTGATCCAGCATTGTATTATACATTGAATTGTTATTTATTTTGTAACTAGCCATCTGTACCAAGCTAGATTCATACTTGGAATAAGTACAGGGTTGAATTTGGACCTGAAATAATTGAATTTGAATTTTTATTTTGTTGAAACCATTTGGCCGGCTAACAAGTCATTGCTGTTTGTTTAATATTTGATTGTTGGTTGTTGATTGTTGTTTTGTATTAATATTTGATTGTTGCAATGGCCTCATTAAGGGCAGTGCCCCGCCCCCCGTTTGGCTGGCGCCCGGAGTCCTCGGGCTAGGGGGCCTGTTGATGATCGCCCCGCCCCCCGTTTTGCTGGCGCCCGGAGTCCTCGGGCTAGGGGGCCTGTTGATGATCGCCCCGCCCCCCGTTTGGCTGGCGCCCGGAGTCCTCGGGCTAGGGGGCCTGTTGATGTTCGCCCCGCCCCCCGTTTTGATGGTGCCCGGAGTCCTCATCATTGTGACTTTTGTAAGGCAACGGGGCATGTCATGGCGCGTTGCCCGGATTTTTTGAATTTGCACGTAAGTTCCCGCCGCCGCATTGTCAACGCACGCCGTTTGTGCTTTTCGTGCTTGGGGGCCCACTTCCATCGGGACTGCCCCGACCCCCGCCCGTGTAGAATTTGTGAAGGGTCCCACTTGGAGATTTTGTGCGCCAACGCGAACCGCTCCAGCAGACCAGCTTCTGAGGGGGGTTCGCGCATGGGGGGGTACCCCGGAGACGAGCACCGGGCTGAGACCCGCGATTCTGTACGCCGCACTCCACCCCCCGCGCAAGTTGAACGGGAGCCCCACGAGCGCCATTTGGTCTTCCCTCGTCAGGGAGAACGCGCATTGGCTGCTAGGCAGCAGTGGCCGGGTCGGCGCCGCTCCCTTTCCCCTCCGTTGGCGGAACGTCCCCGGCTGGAGTCGCGCCCTCCGCCATTCGGGCATCCGGTGGGATATGCCCCTCCAGTGATGGCGAGCGGCTTGGGACACCGCGCGGACGAATGGTTTGATTGTTGGCCTCGTCGTGAACGAAGGCAGCCTGGAAGCGGCGATCGGTCGCCGCCCAGGCATCACTAAGAGATTGACGCCTGCCCCGCTAAAGGAACCCCCCGATCAAGACGGTTTTGTTGCCAACGGCCTCGGTCACGGTCTGGGGACCCTTGGGTGACTCGATTGTGGTCTGTGCCATTTTGGAGACGGGAGTCCGGGGTTGCCTTTGGTCTTCTTGGTTAGCGGGACAGGTTGGCCTGAAGGTGAACGACCTTTCAGGCAAGATTTGGGGAATTGGCGAACCGGCTGACACCACTGTTGAGGGAAGGACCTGGTTTGAGGTCACCCTTGTGAGTTGTCCTTACCCTAAAATTGGTGCTCCTGCCCTTGTTGTAACTGAACTTGGTACAATTGTTGGTGACTGATCGTCACACTAAGAACTCGCATGCCGGTTGCAATGCGCTGTTGGCCATTCTGCAGCGAGAATTTTGGATTTTGTCGGCTGATCGCGTCAATGAGGCGAGGCCCTTTGCTGGCGTCGTAACGGATTTTGTTGGTCCCCCTTTGTTGAAGACGTCCACCCTTCGTAATAGCAGGATTGTTGGGGCTTATTTGTGTGTTTGTCTGCCTGTCAACCAAGGCAGTACATTTGGAGCTGGTAACCTCCCTCTCGACAGAGGCCTTTGAGGCGACTTGGGAAAGATTTGTGTCTCGCCGTGGGTTACCTTCGTTGATTAGGTCTGATTGCGGTACGAATTACAAGGGTACAAGTAACTATTTGAAGGAGCTATACGCCTTCCTTAATGAGAGCCAGGTTGATATTGGTAATAGTTTGGCCCGCCGAGGGGTCACTTGGTTGTTTGACCCGCCAGCCTGCCCCCCATTGGGGGGGTATTTTTGGGGCCGCGGTGAAAGCGGCAAAGGGACGCTGGCGGAGATTGTTGGGAGACACCGTTCTCACCTTAGAGGAACTAGCTACGGTATTTGGCCGCATTGAAGCTGTGTTGAATTTGCAACCTTGTCAAGACTTCCAATTGATTAGCGGACGGGTAGGCCCGTCCGGGGGGGGTAGATGTTCGGTCCGACGTGAAACAGAACGCACCTTTTGGCCGGCAACATTAATTATCTGTGGACTTGACATAACCTCTCTTGACTTGACAGATTGATTTTGCTTGTTGGAAAAATGTCCGCACGTTTGGGACTTTGATTTGATTGTAATTGGTAAAATATTGTTGAATTCGCCTGTTGAGACCGATAATTGGGTCGCGAATTATTTGTTGGTTGAAGTGTATTCCCCATTTGTTGAAAACCCCGGGATATTGTTGAATTATACGCCGCCTTGTCGTCGGTTGGTCTGGCACGCGGAATTTGTTGGAAATCGTATTGGATCTCACGAAATATGAACAGATTAATTGTGTTCAGTGATTGATTGAACTTTGTAAGCTCGGATTAACAAGAATCCAGTGATATTTCTTGGAACATATCGCCTTATTGCCTACCACGCGTAGCGCGCGCTTGCTGGAAACGAGTTAGGTGTGATGCTGTTGTGACCGCGCCATCTGGAGATCGGCGCCTTGGGAACGTTCTACAACACTTGACTTACATCACACCTTTCAATTACTCACCTCATATCACATACAAACCACACTTAGGGCGTGACCTTTGAAGGTCGAACTTGGCGTCCCCAGCACTCAGGTTAGTGGTACATTTTTGTTTTTATTGTTGTAGGCCGAAGCCTAGTAGAGGCAGGCCATTGTGTAACCTTGTTATCATTATTAAGCAACGTTTAGAATCCGCGTATCGCGGACAAGTTTGGGACACCCCAGTTACCGTTGCACTGGGCCTATTGCAGTCTTGAACAAAGTCTATTGCGTTGTTTTGTCTTTATTAAATTTATAGACGAGAAGATCCTCTCTACAGCAGCACTAGAATGAGGTAGACTTAGAAGAGGAAGACTTAGGATTGCAGAAACAAATTTGTACAGCGTTGGGTATAATTGATTGCTGTAGTTCGTAGGATCACGGGCTGCAATGACTTTACACTATTATTATTACTAGGTTTTTATTATTTTTACTACATTTTTTATTTTTATTATTATTACTACATTTTTTATTACTAGGTCTCAACACTCTCAAGTTCTCAACCACACCTTATATGAAGAATCTTCGAATTGAAACTTATAATCCTGCCACACTAAAAATTAACGTTGATTGTGAAAAAAAAATAACCACAAAAAATAGGATCATACAATGGTGTGTAACGCGGTATCTAAGTCATTTATTTTGATTCTATTTTAAGTTGAATATGGTAATTTGACAGACAACAGAGTTAGAAAATTTTGTATAAAAATCTGTATCCAGTGCTAGATGTATCACACATCGAAAATCTGTATAAATACGGAGAAATCTGTATATATGGCAACACTGAGCTGCAGCGTCCGCTGCGTGCGGGTGACGTCATCAGCTGCGGCTTGGGGAGTTCGGTCCAAAGAGTATAGTAACTAGTATATGGTTCGGTCGTTTCAGGGACTGCGGCGACTGCGGCGCGGGTAGGTGTGCGAGGTTGCATAGAACTTCATATAAAGAATTCGAATGCAAAGACTGCGGCGCGTGCGGTGCGGCTAGGTCTGCGTTCACCTTAAGTATAAGGTCTTTGTACTGAACTAACTAAATGAAGGACTGAAGAAGAGACACATTTGAAAGACAACTGAATGAATGATAAGTTTATTTTACGAAGTGAAGTAGTTTATTTCCTTCAATCGTTCGCGAACTACCCATGTATATTTAATTGGCAACCTCGAGTATATGTGTTCGGTGTTGGCAACTAGGCATGTGTCATTGAAGGATTTTTGATTAATGTAATTTAACAGGTTGAAAAATCTGTTAAATTTTTAAATTGTTTTTAAATTTTAATTGTTAGCATTTAACATCAATGTATGTCAACGGTTTCGACTTTTCTAATAACAAATTTGTTGCAAATTATTAAAGATTATTGATTTGAAAACTTGATAAGAATTAAGATAACTTAATTTTTATATTGAACTATAATGACCTTCACTTCGTACTTTTTCCAAGCTTAGGACTGGCTGGGTATAAATATTATCCAGGATAGCACTCTTGTAGCAAGGAACCCGACCGAGTTTTTCTGATCGGTAAATTATATCCCGTAATCCACCTTGAATATTTTTTAAAGGATCTTTCCTCCACAATCGAAAAAAGTTTAAAAATGTCTATACACAAATCAAGCAGATCTGCATTTATATGTTTTTTTTTGCTCAGCGGATATTTTTTTTGTGGCATATGTTTTCATAACTTTCTGGCGCTTAGGTGGTGCGGGCGCTTGTAGTTGTAATAATTATATCGGTAGGGAAAAATCGCCGATGTACTAGCGGTAGGTACAAATTGTTCTGAGTTCTGAATCTGAACTGGCTGTGTCGAATTTGAATGTTGACTTTCCTGATTTAATGAAATATAGACTGAAATGTGCTTTCTTTTAAGATGGCTTCTTAACTTGGAGATTGTGGATTTGAAACTAATCTTGTCTTTACATAAGTTTAGTAATATAGTAAGTTAACTATTTATATGTATTAGATGTATTCTGTGAACTGCTTTCTAATTTTAAGAAAAAAATTGAAAAATATTTAAAATGAAGGCCCCATACATGGAACTGAATCTGAAAATATTTTTTTTCATGAAACCTATGCGTGTGTGGTATTTATAGACAGGTCTTTAAAAATGATATTGAGGTTTCTAAAAGCACTTTTTCATAAAGTTAATCGTTTAAAATATATACGCTTCCAAAGTGGTAAACTATGTCCCCCCCTCGAACTTCTATAATAATAGACTGAAGAATTAAAAAAAATATGCTGTAGATCTTAATGTAAACTTTCAACCGAAATTAGTTTGAATGAGATCGGGTCAGCAGTTTTTGAGGTACAGCATATTTTCTAAAACCGCAAATATAACTTTGTGATTCATACAAACACTATGAAAAACAAAGTTATTTGGCGTAGTTACTACTAACTTCATTGACGAGTCTTGGTTAATTTTTTCGGAAATGAATAATGTGTAAAGACGTTGAGTGCGTTAACGAAATTAACACCTAATATTTTCAACCTGTTTTCGGAAATGAATAATGTGTAATGACGTTGAGCGCGTTAACGAAAATTAACAGCTAATATTTTTAACCTGTTTTCGGAAATGAATAATGTGTAAAGACGTTGAGTGCGTTGACGAAAATTACCAGCTAATATTTTAACCTGTTTACGGAAATGAATAATGTGTTAAGATGTTGAGTGCGTTGATGAAAATTAACAGCTAATATTTTCAACCTGTTTTTTCATTGATGAATAACAGTTTACCCGTTGACGAATGAAAAGCCGTTAAAAAAACAGTTTATTGATTCAACGCCCACCTCTATTGGCAACACTGGTGTGTTAATGTTCATCGACGTTCACGACTTTACGCCGGTTACAAAAAGTAAATTACGTGCTAAAACATAATAGGTAAGTGATTTTATTTAATTTGAGCCGGTTCCGCGCGTTCGTAATACATTGACCTAATGCTATGCATTGAAATTACAAACATTAGCGTATGTCAAGTACGTAAGTGTACGTAACTGATACGATATCATTTACGACTTCACCACTGGTTGCAGTTTGCTTTGCAGTCCGGTTTGTGAAGTGGGTGGAGTACGACGTAGTCAGTCAATATAGCAGTTATCATTTTACGAAATACTAATTGGTAAGATAACACACCCACAGGTTTATCATATCTTTTGCTTGTAAAAATCCTATTTTTAAGTCTACCGTTAGTTAAAATATTTTATGTATTCTGTTAGTTTTACTACAGCCTTCCACTCAAGCCTTTCGGACTTTGTACTTTGCATTGCCACGAACTTATTTTCTTCGTCTTAAGATTGACACTGAAAATCTATAAAATGCTTATTACTGAGTTCGAAAATATATTTCCATGTCTGTACAGGTTAGACATGTATTAATAGATCAAGCCCTCATTTTCCTGGAAGCTAATTATCTCTTGTTAGGTAGTTTGTTCCTACCTACCATTGGAGACATTAAATTATACTACCTACTTGAATTTTTGAGTAGGATTTGGGATTCTACATTGTCAGTAGTAACAGCAACTACTAATAATAAATATTTACTTCTCTATTGGTGATAATCTGTTCTATGTTATGCATTGCTTTATGTTAGGCAAACAACTTTCACTGTAATTTGTTTTGAGTTCTCTAGCAAGCTATTTAAGTCAGCCCATATACTGTTTATACATCATTGTGGAAATCATTTCATATCTTTTAGGCATTATCTCCCAAAATTTATCAGTTGAGTAGTGCTTTAATTTATCATTACAAACAACTGCGAGTATTCTTCTGGTAATGAAATAATTTACAACATTCAAGGAATTCAATTTCTTTTTCATTAAATTTATATCAAATAAAATCTTATATCAACGTTGTACTAGCACCTGACTTGCCTTTGACACATGCCTTTATATTTTTAGAATAAATTAATGAATTACATGTATGATGTGAGACATATTGAATGAAGACCAACCACTCCTAAACAAGAATATGGAGAAAGCAAAACATTCAGAATATGAGATCATAAACAAGATAACTGAACTGCCAGCCATACCCGTATTTTATGTTTTTATTCTAATGGCTTATAGCTTTGTTGTTAGAAATTAGTTTAATGAACTCATATAAATCTTTATTGATATTTTTTTTTCTTATCACTAATTTGGTTTTAGATAAAAAAGTAATTAATCAGTAGTGCCTATTTCACCTTTTTGATCTGTAGTTTACATCTGATTATGATTTGTACATTTATAACACAAAGCTAGTATTTAAAACAATGCTTAGCAGTTTTTAGAAAAAACAAGTATCACATTGCTTGTTGATTTAGGATGGTTTTCCTGCAATTATTTACAAAAAAATAACAATTAAAATGATCTTTTAAGTTTAAAATATACTGGTAAAGGTGTCTTAGTGCATTTAATACCACATTTAACCTTTTAACCGCCTACGTCGGAAATATCCGACAAATATTTTGGGGCCCATTTCGCCAGAGTCGTATATATACGACCAAAATACCACAGCTCGTTTAATGTATTTTTTTACTTAATTACGCTGTATTCTATCAAAAAGATGCTTATATTAGGTAAATAGTTAAGTAAGTAATCATTTACAGTTTAATAAACTTTAGTCTCTTAATCAGAAGTCCTAAAAATAATGTCCAAAGTTGTATGAATTACTAATATTATTTTTAGAAAATTCTATTGATGTACAACGCCCATGACGGAAAAATCCGACATAAGGGATGGGACATGTGCCAAGATTTACCGGTACAAAATAAACATAAATCAAAATATTTCTCTTTATACTGACTAATTAACTATAAAACAAATACAGCAATTGTTAATAAAACATTTTAAACAAATATTTGCGAGTATTTCATTTAATTACTTTGAAATTACGTAAATTTACTTGTGAAATGTCGCCAACTGAGTTGATGCCTTGATGGCTCCCATCCCTAGCCTACATGTTCTGAAACTTACTTTGCTAGTACGCCCAGCGCCACGGTCGGATAAAGACGACCGCTTCATACGTCATAAACGAGTGCCGACTTCTGGAATTTTCTATTAGTGTTGTGCTTATGCAAGTAGTTTCACATTCGTGTGTCGATAAATGTGTATTGAAATTTATCATGACCACTACGGAAGAATAAAACTAAATTGTGATTTCAGACTGTTGTATTATTTATTATACTCAAGTTTCTATACTTACATACATATTTTCTTTCCATTTCGAAAAACACTTAAAACACAGTGAAAAATTCTGCCACTTAGGCCCGTATTACAGAACGTTCCTCAAGTCCAGTTTGAGCTTAATTCGCCCGATCTCAGTTTAAATATAGAATCTGCACTTGAGCATTGGTCTTATTCCAGAATGGTAATAAAACTACACTCAGATTCAAATCGAGCCTCAAGCAGAGAATATCTAACTGTCTATGCATCAGTCTGTTTTCGTTTACGTTTTATTTTCTTCGTCTCCGCTGTACCGATCTACGAATGATCGTAAATAATTCAATTTACTTTAATACCAAATTTTTAAGAATAAAAAATATGTATTGCACGGTTTTACCACAGAAATTATTTTTTAAGAATTTGTAAAAGCAAATTCTTGAAGGTAAACGGTGTTAAGGCAATATTTTCTAACATATAAAAATATAGCAAGAGTAACTTGTTCGTGGAACGGAGTGGATCCTAAATAATGTCTGTGACAGTGTTGTTTTGAATTGCTCATTAATCATATAATAAGTAATATTCAAATAAATAATGGTTTGGGATCAATAGAAATATTAAAAGGAAACAAAGTTATAGTTAAAACAAAACAGAAATGCATATGTTTTACCAAATCTTGGTCAATAGATGGCAGTATTACAAATTGTCAAAAATCTTCATCTTGTGAAAATCCATACCATTTCTTAAAATAATTAACGTAAAAGTGTTATTTGTAACCAATTAGCAAAATAAAATGTGATTTCATCATCATTCGCCAAAAATTACCATTTTTATATCAAATAATAAACTGAAAAGCAAATAGTTAACTGACAAGGAAATCTCTGCTCGAGCGTGGTGTCGACCATACTTGGGTGATGAATCTACAACTGAGTAACGATCTAGAATAAAGCCGTACCCGGCTGAACTATGATCGATGAATCTATACTTGAGGAACATTCTAAAATTAAATCTCGACTCAAAACTAGTTTTAAACAGAGATCAGTGCTCGAGTTTCGTTCTGTAATACGGGCCTTAGACTTTAACCTACGGTAAAATACGTTGACTGAAGTAGTTAGAGAAACACGGGAGTAGACAAAATTGAAGTAAGAAAAACCATAGACCAATACAAAACTGATATAAATGACGCGTTAATCTCAATAATTTCCTGGCTTAACAATAATAACTTAAAAATTAATCTAAGTAAAACTCAAATAATGCATTTTGGCCAGAGAAAACAGAGTAAAAAAATGGAGGTAAAATTCCAAAATAATGTGGTTAATGATGTGGACAGTGCAAAATTCCTCGGCCTTACAATAGATAGTCAGCTTAACTGGAAGAATCATATTGAAATATTATGTAAGAAAATAAGTTGCTCATCCTATGCCCTATATAAACTTTCTCCAACCGTTAACACTGATGCACTACTCATAGCCTATCATGGTCTTGTTGCATCAGTGTTAAGATACGGCATCATATTTTGGGGTAACTCTACTAATAGGGAAGCCGCGTTTAAGGCGCAAAAGCGCTGCATAAGATCTATGTTTGGGCTTCAGGTGACGGACAGTTGTATGCCTTATTTCAGAAAGCATAAAATTCTCACACTTCCTGTTTTGTATATTTATGAAACTGCCTTATTCGTAAGATTAAATCCAAATTTATTCTCTCTCCTATCTGATACTGTACAACGTAACAGGCGAAATGACATGCTACGCGGTCGCAGAGCCAAGACAGCTCTCATGCGGAAAAGCATATTCTGCAGAGCCCCGCAAATTTATAATAAAATTAAAAAATCAATTAGGGAGTTAGATTTGGCTAGTTTTAAGAAGCAATTTAAAGAATTTCTATGCACTAAATGCTACTATAGTTTGAATGACTACTTAAATGACACATTAATTTAATTCAATTATTGTTTATATTATTTTATTTCTGACATTCTTTATTAAAATTTGAACCATTACTTATTTAAAAAAATGGAATTATAATTTAACATCTATGTAATGAACTTGACATTTGTACGCCCATGTGGTAGAATATGATGAGACTATATACGTATATGTAAATTTAAGACCATGTAATTATGCATACCGACCATGTTCTGACAAATAAATGATTATGATTATGATGATTATGATTATGATTACCAACAAAGATATAATAAACTACGTCATTGTAGACCAAAAGTCATGTTTTTGTTTCTTTGATACTTATTTGAACTGGTATTTCTTACTAGAGTAATGTTAAATAAAACATACGAAAATATTTAATCAGTTTTTATTTATGTAAAACGAAATATCGACATCGAAAAGTTTAAGTATTGCACTTCTCTCTTTGTTGTAGGTATTTATTTTGCGATTCACTGTGCCGGACGCTGGGGGCACGACAATTGATATGAAGTCGGGTGGTTAAAAGTTTAATATTATTATATTTGAAATCTACTTATACAAGGTGTAACAGATTAAGTGCAATACCTCAGATACCCCAATTAGAATATTAAATTATAAGTCTAAAGCAACATTCATAACTAAATAAATTGAAACCAAATCTAGACATTTTTATAAAATAGTTATCCTTACTAAACGCAAAACGTATTTGCGTCATACACTATCCTTACGCAGACGCATACACTCATGCAATGTTAGCGGCCGACACGCACACGATCGCATTTCCTTGAATTAAGCATTGTATTAATTTGTCATGATACTGTGTTTTCATTTTAAGGTAAATGAAAGATTTTTCCGTTAAAATGTAACATTTTTCCGTTAAAATGTAACATCTATTTTTTATGACGGAAATCTATTCATAAGCCGATTCTGAACCAACTACTTTTAGGAATTGCGTTTATTCTGTTACACGTTTTATACTACTATGTTTATAAAAATTGTCAGTTGGCTATATTTGTCATGCTAAAACTCTACAACTCACATAGCTGGC
The DNA here is from genome assembly GCA_943138885.2 of Tholera decimalis. Taxonomy (NCBI): domain Eukaryota; kingdom Metazoa; phylum Arthropoda; class Insecta; order Lepidoptera; family Noctuidae; genus Tholera; species Tholera decimalis. The sequence goes on along the minus strand of OW964556.2, from coordinate 31,653,633 downwards.
ATTCTAGAACAATATTGTCAACAATGTAAAAAACAGATCAAGTATGAGTTGGACTTGCGCATGAAGAGTACTTACTTAGTACTATCTATTTATAGTTTTTATATATCAGCGAAATTACCCTATTAGTTTTCCCTTGTGAAATGTAAATAATGCAGCATAAACGATCATATCTTTTGATCACATTTTAATACACAAATTATAAGTTTGATTTGTAGTTGAAGACCATATACCTGTATTTGACACCATATCTCTATTTGTCTATCTATATCTAGGTACTATTATTCCATCCCTAAAAACTAGCTATATGTAATGTGTAGATGTGTGAATTCATTGACCATCAATATTATCTCTCACTATTATCTGTCACTATTATCAAGAGTCATATAAGTAGTAGTATTTGCAGGACAGTAAATAGGAGTCAATTGTCAATGTATTACATCATCTTTCGACATAATTATGTATTGCGATAAAATTATCTCAGTAGTGCAATAAATTCAAATGCTATCAAAAAACTATTATTGTTTATACTAAATTTTTTTATCGTTCAAATTTAGGTATAACAACTGCATTTATTTTTGGATTATACTTGTTATTTAACGTTTATAATTTTGGTTTGTTCCGCTATGAATATTTATTAAAATGTAGTAAATGCAAGATTAGGGCATAACATTTAAGCAAAGTTCTTAACACGTTTATGTAGTAATTGTGAGAAAAATTAAGTAGTAGTTAGTATTCTGTTTGTGTAATAGTCACCTATGTAATGTATTCTTTGAACTTTAATTATAAAGAGTACATAGTCTACGATTTTTGTTTATTTTAATACGAATTGTGCTTACAAGGTCATTCACCAATACATGGTAATGGTTATGTTTGCATAATTTATATTTATTACAAATATCACATATCCATAAAAAAAATCATTTGACTATTCTGTAACCTCAGCCCCTTGGTTTGATATACTTTTAACAATGAAGTATTCAAAACAGTTTTAGATGAATTTTCTATTAGCGTCCAATAAAAATTATAACCAATACATTTTTTTGATTTCAGATAATCACGATGTCGAAAATCAAGGCTGGACCCGTTGTTGACGTCCTCGGTGATGAGATGACCAGGATTATTTGGGATTTGATTAAAGAAAAGCTCATATTGCCCTTCTTGGACATCGAGCTGCATGTCTACGATTTGGGCATGGAAAACCGCGATAAGACTGATGACCAGGTGACCATTGACTGCGCTGAAGCGATCAAGAAATACAATGTCGGCATCAAATGCGCGACCATCACCCCTGATGAGAACAGAGTTGAAGAATTCAAGCTGAAGAAAATGTGGAAGAGTCCCAATGGAACAATCCGTAACATCCTTGGTGGCACTGTTTTTAGGGAAGCTATTATTTGTAAAAATATTCCGCGTCTCGTAACTGGTTGGGAGAAACCTATCATCATTGGCCGTCACGCACACGCTGATCAATACAAGGCTACGGACTTTGTTGTGCCTGGTGCTGGAAGCCTGGAGCTCATTTGGACACCACCCAATGGAGGAGAGCCTATCAGACACGTTGTTAACGAATTCAAGGGCCCTGGTGTCGCCCTTGGTATGTTCAACACTGATGCTTCCATCATTGACTTTGCTCACTCTTCATTCAAATTTGCTCTTGGAAGGAAGTACCCTCTTTACCTAAGCACCAAAAACACTATTCTTAAGAAATACGATGGCCGCTTCAAAGACATCTTCCAGGAAATTTATGAAAAGGAATACAAATCACAGTTTGAAGCTGCAGGTATCTGGTACGAGCATAGGTTGATCGACGATATGGTTGCTTACTCCATGAAATCCGAGGGTGGATTCGTGTGGGCTTGCAAGAACTACGACGGAGATGTTCAGTCGGATTCAGTTGCTCAAGGATATGGTTCTTTGGGGCTGATGACATCTGTTTTAATTTGCCCTGATGGAAAGACTGTGGAGGCCGAAGCTGCTCACGGTACAGTGACAAGGCATTTCAGATTCTACCAACAAGGAAAGGAGACATCCACCAATCCAATTGCGTCAATCTTTGCATGGACCAGAGGGCTTCTGCACCGCGCTCATTTGGACGACAATGCTGAACTTAAGAACTTTGCCGAAACTTTGGAGAAGGTGTGCATCGATACAATCGAATCTGGAATTATGACTAAGGATCTCGCTATTTGTATTAAGGGTATGAGCAATGTAAAGAGATCAGACTACTATGAAACTTTCGAGTTTATGGATAAACTTGCTGAAAATCTTAAGAAAAGTTTGGGCAAGTGACTACCTGCACAAAGAATGTTGTGTAACCTGTGAACAATTTTTACCAATCAATATTTACGTATGAATTTTTATCGTGTCACAAGGGATTGAGGGTATTTTATTTAAATTTGTAACAATCATTATAATTTATTATTGTAATAAATGTAACTTAAATTATAACAAAATGTTTTTGTGTTGATTTGAGTATCTTTAGTACTTTTTCCTATTTAGGATCTCTATTGTAATTGTAAATTTAATACACCAACAATCAGTATTGTGGTTTGCATGTTATGTTTGATAAACAAAACAGTCAGTTGAAAGAGGCTCATTAGAAAACCATAATACTATCATAATGCGCCTTTGATTCATGTTTTTAACAAACAAATGATAAATAGGTGTAGAATGTGTAGATATTTATTCTACTGTTTGCTTAGATACCTAATGGAGTTATGTAAAAACAAGATATATTGTCTATAAACCTTATTTTTTTAGGAAGTGTAAACTTTCTATGGCATTCACACTGCCACTCATTTATTATACACTTCTGGACACATCTATTGGCCCACCTTAGAGTTTAGGTTTCGATGGCCCCTACCGAAATATGATTGCTAGATTGAACAAAAACTGTTGATGCAGTTTTAAACCTGATACATTTTACCATCTTTTTCGATCGTATAGTTTTAAATTTGAATTCAGAATACCATACGACATGGACCTACGCCTAACAAGTCGGATATGCGCCTTGTTAAAGGCAATTAATTTTTGAATAAAAAACATGTTTTATCAAATAAAGGTTTAATTTAATAACGCGTGTTGCCTCCATGGGCATCTACCACAGCTCTCATACGATTAGGCATAGAGTTTATCAACCGCTCTATGAAATTTTGAGGGATCATCTCCCATTCCTCTTCTATGGCAGTTTTCAACTCCTGCATCGTCTGGGCAACTGGCTGACGAGCCCTAACACGCCTTTTTAGCTCGTCCCACATGTGCTCAATGGGGTTCATGTCTGGGCTTCTGGCTGGCCAGTCCATAACTGTGATGTTCACATCCCGAAGATATTCCCTGACGATGCCGGCCGCATGGGCTCTTGCATTATCATGCATAAAAAGGAAATTTGGGCCCACATAGTCCGCGTATGGTATCACGTGAGGTTCTAAGCACTCACGAATGTATCTTTCAGCATTTAATGTTGGCAGCCGTGGTCCTGTAACAACCTCAAGTTGAGTTTTGCCGCTCGCGGATATACCGCCCCAGACAGTCCATGAGCCACCGCCATAAGCAACCCTCTCTTCAAAGCAGCATTGTGCGAAACGCTCTCCCTTACGCCGGTAGACCTTCTTCCTTCCATCATTGCCATGTAACACAATTTTAGACTCATCAGAAAAGAGTACACGGCTCCAATCTTGCTGTGTCCAATTTAAATGACTGCGTGCGAAATGAAGGCGCGCTGTTCGGTGGGCTCGCTTTAGTTTGGGCCCATTAGCTGGCTTGTGTGGTACCATATCGCGTTCTTTTAACCTTCTCCGAACAGTTCGAGCGCTCACAGATACTCCGTGGAAGTCGCGAAGTTGGTTTTGTATCTCAATGGAGGTAAGGTGACGATTTCTCAAGCTGGTCGTCACGATGAATCGATCCTGCCTTTCAGTTGTGACCCGAGATCGTGGCCTTCCTTGGCGACGAACAAAGCCGCCAGTCTCTAGGTACCTCCGATAAACATTTCGGACCGCAGATCGACTTAAATTAAGTTGAGCACTCACGTTTCTTTGGCTGTGTCCGGCCTGAATAAGTGCCACAGCTTGGGCGGCGACTTCAGGTGAAGTATCCATAGATTATTGATAGAACCTCACCTTAATGTTAAGAATAAGTAATGTTTGTTGCAAAAGCAAAGATATCAATCACTTTTTCAAGAATTAAATCCAAGTAAACCAATAAAACCAAGTTTTCTTAGTATTCGATTGTTTGATATCAACAAACAGGCTCCAAATTGTCTTTAGTTTCTTTAAATTCTGTGTTCGAAATTCAAAAAAAGACTATTGAATGAAATTGTGAATGTGCCAGGTTCAAAACTGCATAAAAACTTTTTGCTCGACCTAATATAAAATTTTAGCTAGGACCAAACGAAACTGAAAATACAAGGTGGGCCAATAGATGTGTCCAGAAGTGTATATATCTATACTTTTCCCCAGTGTTTCCACACAATTTTCTTTATACGATTCATTCGGTATTGATGACCCTGCCAGTTAGATAATCGCTAATTGCTACACCTGTGGTTGCCTACCTAATCATTCACATTGCATGATATTTTTAGATATCCTGTGAATAACAGTAGGTAAGTGAGGGAAGTGGTCCAGTGAATAAAAATATGCGCATTGCTTGATTTTTTACACCTAAAAGCGAATGAATGAATTTTTTTACATTACGCGTTCCTGAAAAGTTCATGACAGACAGACATCCTGACAGTGATCTGTAAATGTTTAGTTTTCCTTTAACGTACAGAACCTTAAAAATACCTGCATATTTTAAATTCTTCGCTGCTAGCGCCATGCACGGAACGGAGACTGAAACTTTTGAGGCATTTAATTCTTACAATATCTAACAGATGGCAGATAACGCATGTTAAAATATCAAGGGGTGAAAGGCTATTTGGTTTAAGCGACATTTTTGCAACTTTACAGGAGAGCCATTTAAAGTTTGAAATTTTGGAAAAAAAATCACAACAAAAAAACTTCTGCAGCTATTTGAATGGGGTAAATTTGATTGAAATTTAATTAAAAACATCGAGTCGTTGATGCTTATACCAAATAAAACGGACCTTTAATTACAAAGATAAATGTCGCTTAAAACAAACTGCCTTAAGCCCTTATTTTTCAGAGTATGGAAAAAAGATTTAAGTGACTTCATAACTACAATTGGCTACAAGAAAAAAAAAATTAAGCGACGACGCAGTATATTTTCAGAGTAAGTCAAAAAGTATGAAGTGACATAGCCCAAAATTAATAGTAGCAAGCTATTTATCTCAACTACCAATTTAGACTAAAATGACTGGCAGGCTAATTTACTTATGTGACATATAATATTTAAATTGTTACGTGTGATGTTACATTTTTTTTACATCTAATACTATCAATGGCTGTTAAAACAACCTGGATATATCGCAATCACCGAAAATCTAAGGTGCTTATATTGAATAAATAAATAAATACACACAACACAACATCAGTTAAAGTATTTATTTAGAATAATCGAAATTGTTTAAATATGGCACTCCTTTTTTCTGAGTTTATTTCTTGACACTTGTAGGGTCAGTTTTTTTCTAAACATTCATCGTTGATTTCGAAATCATGCTCAGCATACTTCGCTCTATTAACATATCTCCAACAGCGATTGACTGATTTCGTAGTTATTTGCAGAGATGAGTCCTGTTCTTCTTGGTGTAGTACTTCAGCCGGTGTTCCTCAGGGTGGAACGGTGTTCCTCTTATCTCTTTTACTCTTCGCAATATTCATAAATTCTATTTAAAAAAACTTCAGTTCTCCTACCACCTTAATGCTGATGATTTGCAAATTTACAGACAAGCTCCCTATACAGATTAGCATGCTGCTATTGATATCATAAACCAGGACTTGGCTTCTGTTTGCGAATGGAGTGAGGCACATGGTTTGCAGGTTAACCCGTCAAAGACCCAGGTCATTGTGGTTGGTAGTTCCAGGTTGACACCTAAGGTAAAATGGTCGCAGCTTCCTCAGGTTGTTTTCAACGGCACTGCTATTCCATTAAGCGAGAAAGTTAAGAAAATAAGTATCCGAATTTCGTACTAAACTTAAGTGGCTTCCAATACGTCTTCGCCGGAACTTACACATCTTGTCTCTGCTTTACAGTGTTCTGTTTAATCCTAAAACCCCACTTATCTTAAAGAATGATTCAAGTTCCTTCATGACACACATGAAAAATCTCTGAGATCATCAGAAAACTTAAGGCTTTCGGTACCGAGTCATGCTACCAATTACTATGGTAAGTCGTTCGCAGCTCAAGCAGTACGGCTGTGGAATGATCTACCAGTGCCAGTAAGACAAGCACAAACCCTATCGTCTTTCAAAAACTTGGTAAAGGATCTTTATCTGTCTTCTTAAATTGTTATTATGTATGTCTTTGTTTCTTTTTTATATTAATTTATATGTATACGTTTATATATATATGTTATTTATATATATATATATATATGTTATATATTTATATATGTGTATGTTATATATATATATATATATATATATGTTATATATTTATATATATATGTTTTGAGATTATTATTTATTGTTTTTATATTTTATATAGATAAATAGTACACCGTGGACTACCCACGTATTTATTTTCTCCAATGTGTCAAATCCATCCAAAGGTTGTCTGTAAAAGATCGCTTTTAGCGATAAGACCGCCCATTGTATCACCCTTTTTAGTTGTAAAGTCCTTATTGTTTGACTGTGTGTACAATCTATACTAATATTATAAAGCGGAAAAGTTTGTTTGTTTGTTTGCTTGAACGCGCTAATCTTCGAAAGTACTGGGTGGATTTGGATGAAATTTGGTATAGTAGTAGCTTGAAGCTTGAGGAAGGTTATAGGCTACTTTTTACCCGACTGCAAAAAAGGAGAGTTATGTTTTTACCGTGATAGAATCCACGGGAGCGAAGCCCCGCGTGAGTACTAGTAAAGAATATATCTATCTATCTATCATATTTCTTCCTTTAACAGTTGAACCATCTGCCTTAACATATTGAACGCCCTTTGATCTAGCATCCTTTCGTACCTTTTTCTTATTTGTTCTTTTCTTTTTTAATCCTGCATCTCCTACTTTTCTATCGTTTATGCTTATTTTATTTTTCTTTGTTGGTACTTGATCATCTTGATCAAAAGTCAACGTAGCTTTTTTTTTAATCCAACCTTTTTGTTTTTCTTTCGTATTGGATGATCATCCGCTGTTGGGATTAGTTGAACATTGTCATCAGCATTATCGTCTTCTAAAGATTTTCTCAATATAAATATAATGAGTTAATAGAATAAGTAACATAATCCTAGTAAAAATAATAAAAACTCAATAGTTTAAAAAACCAAAAACACGCTTTTAAGACTAATGTAATGAGCAGAAATTAGAAATGTTTACTAGTAGGCAGTCCAAGGTTCCATCAGCCACCTTCCAATTCCATCGTCAGACGAGCTCGATGGTACCATAATATTGTATTATCATTTAATCTAGACATGATTGCCAAGTTTCATGATGATACAACAATTAGAAGTACGTTTAATTCAGATTCTTAGATTTTATTGCATATTTAGATCGATACAGATCGACCTAATAATAAATCTATGGATTACGCGGTAATTCAAAAAGGTTAAGAAAACCGATAACGGATTTTCTTTAGTTTTGTTATAACCTTGAAACCTGATCGTGTTCAAAGTAAATTACGTGGCCTTTCTTACAAGTGCAAACACGACTATGATGTTATATTCCATCATGGAATGCCAGTGCCTATCTTCCGGCTTCGTCATCAGACCTTGAAACCTAATCGTGGTCAAAGTTCATTACAAGACTTTTCTAAGAAATCCAAAATAGCTATGATACGATTTTCCATCATGAATTTCCAGTTCATATCTTCCGGCTTCATCATCAGATCAGTTTGACAGTACCATATTATTGTATTGTCATCAGAACTACATACAGCTGCCAATTTTCTTTACGCTACGACCCTTGGAAGATGGTTAAATTAGTTACCTTAGATTCCATTACCTAGTTAGTTACATACAGGTCGACCTAATAAAAGCGTGTTAAAAATAAATAAGTTTATAACATTTCATCTCAGTTCAAAATTTTACGTAAATAATGAAATTAAAGTACTTACGATTCGATTTCGAAGAGCGTTTTACGAAAACATTGGCGGTGACTGCGCGTCACGTCACTCCTCGATGCACTCGGAGTTCGTTTGAAGCGCCCGCGCGCGGCAATACCGTTGAATGATCACGATTTTTAACAGCCGGTAGATGAAATAAATATGGGATCATATGACATCAATGAAATGTATCATATTAAAATTTAATGATTGAAAGACCGACTCGTATTTTTATTAATACTAGAAAAATGTTTCAATATTCATCATTTCATTTTATCGTCTGTATTAAACGACATGCATTTAAAAAAATAATAGGACTAAATGTTTTAACAACTAAACAAAATATCTAAAATAAAACAACTACTTGATTTAAGTAGCACCCTGCGTGGATAATAGATGCAGCTGAAAGAGCTTAAGCGACGCTCCATGTTGTATTTGGGTGACGGACAAATGATTTAAGTGACATCACACTGTGTAATTAGTGGAAGTCAAAATGATTCAAATTACGTCTTAATAAAAATTAGAAACAGGAAAAACGCTTTAACTCTTATTGAATTATTTATCTGGGAAAGGGTAATTGGTTTATGTCTCGGTTTTTAATATGATTGTATGGTTCAAGTACATAATTAAAAAAAAATGCAAAATCCACGTCGGTTAATACACTGCCACTTTGGAAACAACCCAAAAATAGTATTGTTTCAAACGCCAAAAAAGTGCTCTGATTTTTATGAATCCGGCATCATTCGACGGAGAAAAATTCGCTGATTCCGAATATATATATAACTCAATATCGCCCTAGATGTCGCTTAAACCAAATAGCCTTTCACCCCTCGATATTATAAACGTAGCGATCTTGTTTACAGTTTTCTTTGTACCTACTTGCTCTGTAGGTAATTTCGTATTAATTATTACGCTTATAATTAACCTGCCGTAAAACGTTCATTAAACTCTGTTTAGATAGGACTGTTACACGATTATGCAATGTTCTTATCATTTACGGTGCGTATCAGCGACTATGAATGTACTCTGTGAGCGACTGATAGCAAGGAACTATTGGACGTAGTTAAGCAGAAAGGACTCAATCCACACTTTGGCCTAAATTGAGTTAAGTATGCCATCGTACTCCTGAAAGTCGAATCTATCATGTAGTGAAAACCTTTTTTTTAAATGTACACGAAAACTAGTTTTTCTCTCTACCCCGACTCAACCCACAGTATGAAGAGCATACAAAATGTATTTGCTGAAAGAACTCACTCCGCTTGAATTGTTTCTGAGTAATGACATTCCTATGAGTATGTTCCTAAGATCCATAAATCAGAATAAACTCAAACAGTTTGGATCCTGTCTGAGAATTAGTTTTGATTGGAAATATAATAATTATCAAATAACTGAAACAACTCAAACAGTTTGGGTCGTTTCTGTGATATAGGTTTACTGACATATAAATATTTATTTTTGTTTATCAGAAACGACTCAAAACACGAAATATTTCAGAAAAACAGCTTTTGAAGAACAGCACATTAGGACATAGCTGAGCAAAAATTACTCAATCTACAATAATAATTCACTTTTGACATAATTATGAGCTTTCCAAGTTTCAGCTGTAATTTCTCAAACAAAAAGTTTAATTTTTGCCCCTTATTATTAAGAAGATAGTTTGTATGATATTATCTGTAAATAGTATATACACTTGAGAGCAATAGAATCGCACACCCCAGATATTTACAAAAAAGCTGAACATTCTTAATAAAATTGATAAAACATTAAAAAGTAGCAATGTCAACTTAAAAGTTCATTAATTACCTTTTCAATTATACCAAGCATACCACCAAACAGTATGCAAAATGCTCAAAAGGATCTTTTAGGAGATGAAATGAAACTTACAAGTAAAATTGCAACTATTGCGTTTAGGGAACTAGACATTGAATGGAAATGAATCAGGAAAATACAATAATTAAGTATATCATTAGAATTTAAAACGGGATATTTACCATGTGTATTTAATGTTTTGAGTTTCCGATATTTCGGCACTGTTGCAAGCGCCATGATCACGGATGAACTGAAGTGATTGCGGGTGGAAGTTTATGAGCAGACAAATCGGTCTACCCTCTTTCTCGTTCGTTTTCTGTTAGCGACACCGCTACCACTGTGACACACACACACACACGGTGAGTTTTGTGTGTCGGGAACAGAATCGAGTGTTTAGAGATACATGTGACAGTGGTAGCGGTGTCGCTAATAGAAAACGAACGAGAAAGAGGGTAGACCGATTTGTCTGCTCCTAAACTTCCACCCGCAATTACTTCAGTTCATACGGATGAACTGAAGTAATTGCGGGTGGAGATCACGGGATCATGGCGCTTGCAACAGTGCCGAAATATCGGAAACTCTAAACATTAAATACACATGGTAAATATCCCGTTTTAAGTTGTAATGATACTGTTAGTGACCATATTAGCTTAAAAACTTATATTACAATAATTATGTTTATTTTGCAAATACCTAAGTTATAAATAACACATTCACACGTCATTTTTTTTTGTAAATGTAAACTAGAAGAGGCCAATGTTTCCTAACTAAGAAACACTGAAACAAACTCAGCGGTTAACCGCTGAGTTTGTTTCAGTGTTTCTTAGTTACCGTCTCTTTTAAAGTCCATACAATCTGTAGTGATTAAATCATATGAGAGCCATGTAGGTTTAAGTCTGTTGAGCCCTTAAGAGGACAGAATCTCACAGATTTGAGCAGGCCCGTCTAAACAGTGCAAGCATTTGTCAGTTGTTGCGTAGCTCAACTTAGAACCTTAAGGAGCTCGATCATTTTGACGAATAATACCAAAGTAGGGACATTTGGGTAGGCCAGCGTTCCAATACTGCCGTTGGAGTTGTGTAGGAGCTGGATTTCTTTTACCCGCCTTTTAAGATTTAAATTTTATTTTATTTAATTTCACATGTGCAGTCAATTATGCCTCAGCTAATTTTCTGACTGTCCACCGACTTATGCTGACATTGCGTACTTCTCGAATCAGTTGTCCCAGCTCAACCACGTTCAGCTGTCGATTTCACATAGATCTCGCCACAAGAAAGCAGTCGTTGCGCTCTGACGTTGTATATTCATATATTCTTCTACGGCGTAAATTCACTCGTGAAATCAGTGTCGTTAGGCAAAAAGAATGAAAACAAAATAGATTTAATCCAATTTTCAGAAGAAGATTTTGAAGTCCTTTGGCCCCTGAGAAATATCATTCCTCAAGCAAAGATCGAAGATTTCAGATCTATATTTACTTTAATACCCAAAGACTGTCATACATTTCATAATAACCATAATGGAAACAGCTGTATTGACTAGGATTTTGATGGATACGGGCCAAATCTTGACTTTGACTGAGGATGAGGGAAATAGATATGAGTGCTCATTTTCGCGCTGTTTTTTCAATATTTTTAATTTTAATTATGTGGGTTTTTTACGTGTTTTTGATAACTTGATGATTTATGTTACAAAATTTATAACTTTTATGTAATAATACTCGTTCAATTCTTTTAAATAACTTATTTTTTAGTCGGTAGGTAGTTTTGAGTCAATTCTGAGAAAATAAAAAAAAATACCTGTCTTTACAAATTTAGGTTTAATTGTAAGGACTCAACCCACATTTCATCTAATATCTCGAAATCTATTGCAAAATATATCACTATTTTGATAGACAAATATAATATAAACTATCATCTTAATAATAAAGTGCAAAAATTTAAAGAAATGTTACTTTTTGTTAGAGCAATTACACCTGAAACTTCAAACGCCCGTATCTCAAAAGTGACTTTTTGTGGATTGAGTCCTTTCTGCTTAACTACGTCCTATTTAATACTGTACTATGACCAGTGCTGCCAACCGTACGATTTAAATCGTATTCATACGACTTTTTGATGTCTGGTACGATGTACGATCATGAATTCAAGATCGTACGCGAAACATACGATCTTATCAAAATTTATCATTTCGTTTGTAAAGTTGATTTTTTCAGTTTAAAAAAACAGTACTTATTCCAAACTTGGACGAGTCATAAACTATTTTGCATTCTTAGGTCCGTATTACAGAACGTTCCTCAAGTCCAGTTTGAGCTTAATTCGCCCGATCTCAGTTTAAATATAGAATCTGCACTTGAGCATTGGTCTTATTCCAGAATGGTAATAAAACTACACTCAGATTCAAATCGAGCCTCAAGCAGAGAATATCTAATTGTCTATGCATCAGTCTGTTTTCGTTTACGTTTTATTTTCTTCGTCTCCGCTGTTCCGATCTACGAATGATCGTAAATAATTCAATTTACTTTAATACCAAATTTTTAAGAATAAAAAATATGTATTGCACACTTTCACCATAGAAATTATTTTTTAAGAATTTGTAAAAGCGAATTCTTGAAGGTAAAAGGTGTTAAGGCAATATTTTCTAACATATAAAAATATAGCAAGAGTAACTTGTTCGTGGAACGGAGTGGATCCTAAATAATGTCTGTGACAGTGTTGTTTTGAATTGCTCATTAATCATATAATAAGTAATATTCAAATAAATAATGGCTTGGGAACAACGATCAATAAAAATATTAAAAGGAAACAAAGTTATAGTTAAAACAAAACAGAAATGCATATGTTTTACCAAATCTTGGTCAATAGATGGCAGTATTACAAATTGTCAAAAATCTTCATCTTGTGAAAATCTATACCATTTCTTAAAATAATTATTAGCAAAATTGTATAGGCCCTTCACATGGAACGCTGAAGTTCTGTTTTTCTGTTCAAATCATCGGTGAAAAAATCATTGTTATAATCTGTTTAAGTTAGAAAACACGGGATTCATCTAGTAACTTAAAATGGCAAAAAATTACGTATAAAAGTGTTAGTTGTAACCAATTAGCAAAATAAAATGTGATTTCATCACCATTCTCAAAAAATTAGCATTTTTATATCAAATAATAAACTGAAAAGCAAATAGTTAACTGACAAGGGATATCTCTGCTCGAGCGTGGTGTCGACCATACTTGGGTAATCAATCTACAACTAAGTAACGATCTAGAATAAAGCCGTACCCGGCTGAACTATGATCGATGAATCTATACTTGAGGAACATTCTAAAATTAAATCTCGACTCAAAACTAGTTTTAAACAGAGATCAGTGCTCGAGTTTTGTTCTGTAATACGGGCCTAAGCTTCGGCTGTATAAAATTAGGTAGATCCTTTCTTCGCATCTTTATTCTGATATCTCTCTGTTCCTCTGCCTCAAACTTATGGATATTTTTCATAAAATGACTAAGCAGGACCAGAATATAGAGGCATGGTAGATACTGTGAGAATGTGTAGTTTCTTAAAATGATCTCTACAAGACTCCGTTTGATCAATGCGAAGTATAGTTCTCAAGGCTCTTTTTTGCATAACGAAAGCAGCATTAATATTATATTGGTAGCTGTTGCCCCAGAACTTTATGCTATATCTCAGTCTAGACTCTATGGTCCGTATTGCAGAACGTTCCTCAAGTCCAGTTTGAGCTTATTTCGCCCGATCTCAGTTTAAATATAGAATCTGCACTTGAGCATTGGTCTTATTCCAGAATGGTAATAAAACTACACTCAGATTCAAATCGAGCCTCAAGCAGAGAATATCTAATTGTCTATGCATCAGTCTGTTTTCGTTTACGTTTTATTTTCTTCGTCTCCGCTGTTCCGATCTACGAATGATCGTAAATAATTCAATTTATTTTAATACCAAATTTTTAAGAATAAAAAATATGTATTGCACGGTTACACCATACAAATTATTTTTTAAGAATTTGTAAAAGCAAATTCTTGAAGGTAAAAGGTGTTAAGGCAATATTTTTTAACATATAAAAATATAGCAAGAGTAACTTGTTCGTGGAACGGAGTGGATCCAAAATAATGTCTGTGACATTGTTGTTTTGAATTGCTCATTAATCATATAATAAGTGATATTCAAATAAATAATGGTTTGGGAACAACGATCAATAAAATTATTAAAAAGAAACAAAGTTATAGTTAAAACAAAACAGAAATGCATATGTTTTGCCAAATCTGGGTCAATAGATGGCAGTATTACAAATTGTCAAAAATCTTCATCTTGTGAAAATCTATACCATTTCTTAAAATAATTATTATTAAATTGTATGGGCCCTCTAGGGTATATGTTCTGTGTATGGGCCACAGAGTACTTTTGTATAGTATGGGCCCTTCACATTGAACGCTGAAGTTCTGTTTTTCTGTTCAAATCATCGGTGAAAAAATCATTGTTATAATCTGTTTAAGTTAGAAAACACGGGATTTATTTAGTAACTTAAAATGGCAAAAAATTACGTGTAAAAGTGTTATTTGTAACCCCCCTGGGCTGGGTCCAGGACCTAGGTGGACCACTAATTAAAATTTTTAAACATTGTTACTAGATAATACTCCAGTTTCTGTCGTTGTAAACGAATATCGGCAGTGGATAGCCAAGTGGCAGCGGAGTCAGGAAATACAAATTATAACTTCTTGACCACGATTATGTGCCCCCCCCCGGCATCAAAGCTGGATCCGCCCTTGTGCCTACCTCCAGGGGAATACCTATTAGATACCGGTAATATACATACATACTTTAATTTCTGAAAAACTATAATAACCCAATGCATTTTTGTCTAACTACGCCCAATTTTTGTGTCACTCACACGCAATTTCACATGTCATAAGAAAACACATGATCTGTTGAAATTCTACTTGGTTGAGTCTTTAGTCATGACATCAATCACACTCACAGTGAACCACACACATTTACACACACACACACACAACACACACTATCAACAAAAGAACTATACTACTACAATTTTGTTACTTGTTACTTTACTTTTTTTAAGTTGTAGTGCCTGCTTGTAAACTTTGTAACATTACACTTAGTTCCTAAGCTACTTTACGAACCTAACCCAACTGGGGGGTGGCAACTGCTTATCCTAATCACAGGCTTTTAACTAGCCTAGCTAGGAAAGCAGTATGACACTCTTGTATTACATGTAGTGCAAAAAGTGATATATGAATGTGGCTCTGTAATGTAAATTAGACATAAGTTAAGTGTATCACTTTGTACTACAACTCCTGTAAATGAATAAAGTTTTTATTATTATTATTTATTATGGCCCGTATTACAGAACGTTCCTCAAGTCCAGTTTGAGCTTAATTCGCCCGATCTCAGTTTAAATATAGAATCTGCACTTGAGCATTGGTCTTATTCCAGAATGGTAATAAAACTACACTCAGATTCAAATCGAGCCTCAAGCAGAGAATATCTAACTGTCTATGCATCAGTCTGTTTTCGTTTACGTTTTATTTTCTTCGTCTCCGCTGTACCGATCTACGAATGATCGTAAATAATTCAATTTACTTTAATACCAAATTTTTAAGAGTAAAAAATATGTATTGCACGGTTTTACCACAGAAATTATTTTTTAAGAATTTGTAAAAGCAAATTCTTGAAGGTAAACGGTGTTAAGGCAATATTTTCTAACATATAAAAATATAGCAAGAGTAACTTGTTCGTGGAACGGAGTGGATCCTAAATAATGTCTGTGACAGTGTTGTTTTGAATTGCTCATTAATCATATAATAAGTAATATTCAAATAAATAATGGTTTGGGATCAATAGAAATATTAAAAGGAAACAAAGTTATAGTTAAAACAAAACAGAAATGCATATGTTTTACCAAATCTTGGTCAATAGATGGCAGTATTACAAATTGTCAAAAATCTTCATCTTGTGAAAATCCATACCATTTCTTAAAATAATTAACGTAAAAGTGTTATTTGTAACCAATTAGCAAAATAAAATGTGATTTCATCATCATTCGCCAAAAATTACCATTTTTATATCAAATAATAAACTGAAAAGCAAATAGTTAACTGACAAGGAAATCTCTGCTCGAGCGTGGTGTCGACCATACTTGGGTGATGAATCTACAACTGAGTAACGATCTAGAATAAAGCCGTACCCGGCTGAACTATGATCGATGAATCTATACTTGAGGAACATTCTAAAATTAAATCTCGACTCAAAACTAGTTTTAAACAGAGATCAGTGCTCGAGTTTCGTTCTGTAATACGGCCTATGTCTGCTGTGGCAATTATAGTCGCTTTTGTTCTTTTAAGAGAAATTTGTTGTGCTATCTTAGAATCTGGGAATATGTTCTTTAATAACTCTGTCATGTGGTCTATCGTTCTAAATGACAAGTTATTTTCTACTAAAAACCGGAAAGTTTAATTTCTGCAGTTTGAACGAGCGGTGGATCTTTTTCTGTATAAAGGACGCCATGGCAGATACCTGCTTGCTTGCTTGCGGTTACAAGCTTAGGGCACACCTCCCTGCTGTCCCCGCAGGGAGCGTACTCACCTCCGGGTCATTCCCGCCCGGAGGGGTAGGCAAATAGGGCCCTTCAGGCCACATCAGACGGCAACACAGTTACCGAGTTTGTCTGGGTTTCTCTTCTCGGTAACATTGTGTTAGGAGAAACTCCGGGGCAGGGCTCTTTTTGGGGACCGTCTGCTCGGGGAGCTCACGTTTGACGTGTCTCCTCGAGGCTCATATGTTAGGTTTAGGAGAATAGGATGCCCCCCATTTACGCCTCCAACATGGAGGACATGAAGGCCATAGTGGAGACTCTATCCGCTAAGGTAGACTCCCTTCAGATAAGGTTAAACCAAACCACCGAGATACTAGGAAATATCCTATATAATAACCCCGCCCTACAAAAGGAGTATGAGGCGGAGATTGACTCCATAAAAGACAATCCCCGTCTCATACACCCCCCCGCGTTGCCCCCCACCCCGCAGCCGGAGATAGGTCCCACCCCCGCGCCCATCACAGATAGGTCCCCCTCCCCCCCAGACGTCGAAATGGACTCAGAGGAGGAGGAACAAGAAAAAGAGAACTCGGAAGGCGAACGCTCGGAGCGCGCAGAGAGCATACACTCTGAGCGCTCAGAGCGAGCGGAGTCTGAGCACTCCTCCTCCGAACAAACCTCTTCCTCCGACGAGTTTATCCTCGTCGAGGGAAAGAGGAAGAAGAGGTCGCAGGCCTCGTCCTCCCAGGCCCCTAAGGCCAAGAAACCCTCCCCTCCCGAGCCTGCACGCTTAGTGCAAAGCCAGCCCTCTACTTCTACTTCCTCGGCCACTAGGCCCAGCCCAGTCGTCAGCGCCTCAGTGCGCAAGACCATCCCTCCCCCACCCATCTTCATCCATGATAAGGGGGCTTGGACAAACGTGTCCAAAGCGTGTAGCGAGCAACGCATCGCCTACACGAATGCCCGCGCCGTTCAGAACGGCATAAAAGTAGGGTTAGCTAACGACCACCGCGCGCTCTCGAAGCTACTCAAAGCTCGAAATATCCCCCACCACACGTACACGCTCCATGAGAGCAAACCTGTACGTGTGGTCCTCTGCCGGATCCCTAGCGAGATCCCCACCACCGAGATCGTCTGCGACCTAGAGTCCCAGAATATCCCGGTGATTGAGGTGCACCGTATGCACGGCAGAGGAGGCAAGGCATCTAACAACGTCCTTGTCATTAGTCATCCCACCTCCGAAGGTCCCCACCCCATCTTTGCGCTGAAGACTGTATGCAGTCTGTCAGGCATCCTCATAGAGAAGCCACACAAGAGTGGCATGGTAGGCCAATGCCACCGTTGCCAGCTCTACGGGCACGCGCAACGGAATTGCTTTGGCAAACCCCGGTGCGTAAAGTGCCTGGGCGATCACGGCACCGCCGAGTGCAATCGCCCCAAAGATAGGTCCCAGTGCCCAGACCCGCCCAGCTGCGTGCTGTGCGGGCAATCTGGCCACCCTGCAAATTATCGAGGCTGTCCGAAAGCCCCGAAAACCTCCGCCCCAAAACTGGCAACGCGCGCTAGCGCACGCCAGGGACGAGAGTGTCCTACACTCTCGTCTGAGCTCCCCCAGACCCTCAGTCCCCAGCGTCCAACTCCTTGGACGGCGGCGAATCACGCCCAAAACTTCCCGGCACTAAGGCCGAAAGTCCCAGGGCTGATGGATCAACCCATCACGCCCCCCGCTCCGGTAGTTGTGGCTTCTCAGCCTTCACCTCCTCCCCAGTCACCCCCTCGCTCGGTTGAGCCGGAACTCGATCCGTTCCTCATCCTAGCGAAAACGTTCAATTTCTTCCAGTCCCCCCGCGCCATCCAAATGGCAACGGAGGTCGTGGCCTGCAATAGTATTGAATCCCTGATTCAGGTATACTCTAAGTATCCTGATGTCAAAAGCCATTTTGCCAACCTATTTAAACAGCCATAATGTATAACACGGCTAGTAAGAGATTAAAGCCCCGATCCCTAAAGCTAGGTTACTTCAATGCCAATGGCATCAGCAATCAACGGGACGAGATCGCGACTTTCCTTCGCGATCATAGTCTCGACATCCTTCTGGTCCAAGAGACCTTCCTCAAACCCCACCTTAGGGATCCCAAGATAGCCAACTACTGGCTAGTTAGGAACGATAGGACTAGATGCCACAGAGGTGGCACTCTAATATATTATAGGAACTCCCTGCACTGCATCCCTATGGATCCGCCGCCCCTTGCCCACTTAGAGGTATCCGTTTGCCGGCTAGGCATGACGGGCCATCCCTCTATCACAATAGTATCCACGTATCTCTCACCGTCCAACGTAGTAGATGTAAATTCATCGATAAACGCCTCACTTCGAAGCGACCTTACCGCCCTTCTTGACATGAGTGACTCCGTCCTTATGGCGGGGGATCTCAATGCCATACATCCCGCATGGTGTAGTCGTATTACCAACCCCCGTGGGAAGGTACTATACGACCTTTGCACACCTCTCCACATAGATATCATAGGTCCTATGCGGCCTACTCATTACCCGTTCGAGCCATCCCACTTGCCCGACGTACTCGACATTGCCCTCCTGAAGAATGTGAACTTACGTTTGCACTCTTTAGAGACGGTAGACGAACTTGACTCTGACCATAGACCGGTGATCTTGGAGTTAACTCCGAGATCGGGTCCCTATGACCCTAACCGCCCCCCTCCCACACAGGTGATCACTGACTGGAGGAAAGTAGGCGAATTGCTGAAATCCAACACGTCACCTCACCTGGACAAGATCCCCGACCACATCCAGTCCGCCGCCGACACGACGGCTGCGATCGACTCACTCACAGAGCACGTACAATCTGTCTTGAACGACTGTTCAAAGGAGATTCCGGTGTCAGAGCACTGGCGCCGGAAACTCCCGGACGATGTACGGGCCCTGCTGACTGAGAAGAACGCAGCAGTCCGTGCCTACAGAGCTTTCCCCTGCCAGAATAACAAAACTTCCATGCGGTACTTATAGCGCAAAGTAAGTAACAGCATTAGAGAGTGGCGTGAAGCCGGCTGGGACAAGACCCTGAGCGAACTGGAACCCACCCACCATGCCTTCTGGCAACTTCAGAGGAATATGCGCGCCACTGAGGTTGCCTCAATGCCTCCCCTTATCCGCCCGGACAAAAGCATTGCCTTCGACGACGAAGACAAAGCCGAATGCCTAGCCGACAGCCTGGAGGCCCAGTGCTCTCCCAGCTCCCAACCAGTCGACCCAGCCCACCTTGCCCACGTGGATGCTGAGGTCGAACGTAGATCTGCCCTACCCCCTGTCGAGGACACTGATGCTCCCCTCCCCCCCGTCACGGAAGACGAGGTGGAGGAGATCATCAAGAAACTCAAACCTAGGAAAGCTCCCGGGACTGACAGACTGACCACTAGGGCACTTAAACTCCTCCCACGTACGATCATAGTCCTACTGGCTGCCATCTTCAATGGCGCCTTGTCCAACAACTTGTTTCCACAAGCTTGGAAAGAGGCTATAGTGATAGGTATCCCAAAACCCAAAAAGCCCAAGTCCCTCCCGACTAGTTATAGACCCATTAGTCTGCTCAGCGCCCTCGGCAAGGTCTACGAGCGGATTATTCTTAATCGGCTCAAGGACTTTGTCGAGGCAAAGAGCCTAATCCCCAACGAGCAGTTTGGCTTTAGAGCCCATCATTCCAGTGTCCACCAAGCCCACCGCATCGTAGAGCACATTAGCGGCCGTTTTCAACGCGGTCTGGTGACGGGGGCCCTATTCTTTGATATAGCGAAGGCTTTTGACAAAGTCTGGCACAATGGCTTAATTTATAAGCTTTACCAACTAGGTGTGCCGGACCGTCTCGTGCTCATCATTCGAGACTTTCTGTCGAACCGCTCCTTCAGATATCGTATCGAAGGAGCGCTTTCCACTCCCCGCCCTATCAGAGCCGGCGTCCCTCAGGGCGCCGTGCTCTCTCCCCTACTCTTCACGCTATTCACTAGCGATATCCCCAAAAAGCCCCCAGTAGAGTTATCCCTATTTGCCGACGACACAACCATCTATTACTCGGGGAATAGTCTCGATAGCATCGCTCATACCCTCCAGACCTCAGCCAACGCATTAGGCGATTGGTTTAGGAAATGGAGGATTGAGGTAAATCCCGACAAAAGTCAAGCAGTCCTGTTTCGCAGGGCTCGCCAACATAGACACTTCACCGCCCCCCGCCCGATCACTATGTTTGGCAAGCCAATCCCTTGGGAGAAGCGAGCCAAATACTTAGGTGTGATCCTCGACCAGTTCCTTAATTTCAGTGAGCACATAAAGTCGGTTCGCTCGCGAGCCGTTTTCGCTCTCGGTAGGCTCCACGCCTTGCTGAATAAACACAGTAAGCTCTCCCTTAGATGTAAAATCCGAATCTACACAACATGCATACGTCCTATCATGACGTACGCGGTATCCCTGTCCGGTGTTTGCTCATGCCAGTCCCAATCAGATCCATAGGATGCAAGTCATTCAGAACCGTTTTCTCCGAAAGGCCACGGGCGCGCCCTGGTTCTTGAGGAATGAGGATCTCCACGTAGACCTCAAACTCGCGACCATAAAGCAAGTGTTGAAACGCATGTCAGTGCGTTACTTCACCTCTGCTGATACCCACACTAACCCCCTGATCGTATCGGCCGCCCGATACAGACCCTCCAAGATTTCTCGGGTTCGTCGCCCGCGTAACGTCCTAGACGAGCCTGACGACCCCACCACCATCCGACAAGAGAGCACTCCCTCCAATAACCTTCCCATGGCCCGACCAACGTTACGTTATACGGGCCGAAACGTGGGGCGGCTGCGGACATAGCTCCCTTGGCAATCTTATTTTGTTCGTCCGCAGGCGCTGCTTGATCCCTACAAGTTAGCCATGTGTCCCTTTTGTACATTCTCCCATCTGGGCATGCAACTAACGACAACACAGCCTTACTTCGTCGCCGTCGCCGCGTAGTTTTTGCTCCTCAGTGGGCTGCTGCTGCTGATGCTCCTCTTCCTCTTCGCTCTTCACGCTCCATGGCGATCCGGGCGGCGTGCCAGCTGTGCGCGAAATCCCGTAGCCGGCCAAAGTTCGCCGGTGAGCTCACGAGGTCGGAGTAATAAATCGGACCGACCTCAACACAGACAATCCCATCCATCATCTTACGTCTGTCGTCTTCATAGAGGGGGCAGACCCACAACACATGGTGTAGATCTTCCTCTTCCATACCGCAATAACATACATTAACCTCGCACAACTTCATATCATACAGCCTTTTCCTGAAGCACCCATGTCCCGTGAGAATCTGGGAGAGCTGGTAATCCGGCACGACCCAGTGGGAGCTGAGCCGATTCGCCACGTCCGGGAAGAAGCGATACAGCTCCCTTCCTTTCTCCTCAGCCGTCCATCTCTTTTGCCAAGCATCCATCGTCTCATTCCAAATCACTTCCTTCCGCCGAGCCAGCTCCTGTCTGCGCACGTTCAGCTCGACCTGTGCTCCGGCCGCGGCCTGGCGCTCCTCATCGAACCTCCCTGCACGGATAACCTCCAGGTCTGCCGGGAGAACACCGCCCAGCACTGCCAGCGCAGCCGTACTGGTAGACCTGTACGCCTTCGTCAGCAGTATCAGGCTTGGTCTCTGGCACCGGAGCAGCGCGCTGCGAACAACGTGGAGTGTCGCCCTTTTGTACCAACAAGCAGCTGCATACGTGATCGTGGCTACGAAAGTGCCCTTATAGAGGATGCGGAGACCGGGATATCGAATACCCCAGGACGACGCCGACACTCGTGACATCTTCCCGAAGCATTTGGCCGCACGTTCCCCTATCGACGACGCATGCTGCGCAAAGGACAAACTCGTGTCGAGCACCACTCCCAGCACCATCGTCGACGTGACGCTCCTGACCGAGTCCCCGGCTAGCTTTACGGTGGGGGCCCGCTGGAGTTTTCCCCGCATCGTCATCATTGCTGACTTTGCAGGGGAGAACTGCAGCCGATTCCTGGCACCCCACGCCGCGATCATCTCTAGCAACATCTGGGCAGCCTTCTCGATATCGCTTCGAGACTGGGCCTCGATCAGGATCGTCACATCGTCCGCGTAGGCGACCATTCGGACGCCCTTGGGTAGCGGCAGTCGAAGCAAGTCGTCCAATAGCAGGTTCCACAGAGCTGGACCCAGGACGGAGCCCTGTGGGCATCCCATAGTGGACACCTTCCACACCACCCGGTTCCCGATAAAGAGCCCGACTCGTCAGCGGACAAAGTAGTCCGACAGCATCTTAAAGATGTTGGGCGGACACCCTCCTCGCTTGACTTTCGTCAGGATCATCGGCCACCAGGCATTGTCGAAGGCGCCCGAGATGTCCAGAAATATGGCCTGCACATACTTGTCCGAGCCCTCCCTCACGGTGCGCATGATATCGTTGAGCGCCGTGACGGTTGACTTTCCCGGAGAAAAGCCGTGCTGGGAGGCAGAGATCTGATTGCCGATCGTCGGAGCGCACTTTAAAATTACGCGCTCTAAAATTTTGCCGAGCACAGGTAGAAGCGTGATGGGCCTGTAAGCCTTGGGGTCAGTAAGAGGCTTACCATTACCCTTCGGCAGCACAAGAAGCTGGCCCTCCTTCCATATATCCGGAAACACACCCTCAGACACGCACTTGCCGTACACCGCGGAGACTTCCGCGGGCACGACATTCCAGACATTCTGAACAATTCGCGCACTGATACCGTCCAATCCCGGAGCCGTGTTGGGCAAACTCCTGATTATGCCCCCCAGACTGTCACGAGACAGAGGAGGCGCAGCTTGACCTGACGGGGTGAGTAACGCCGCGACCCGGACCTGCCTATGGTAGGGCGTATCCTGGGACAGATCGTCATCCGGGCAAAGTGCCTGCAGGAGGCCGGTCGCAGCGTCGCCCACAGAGGTAGCAAAACCCTCCGCCAGTTTAGTACCATTAGTGACCCGGGAAGGTGGCCTCAGTCTGCCACTGGCAGCCCGGTAAGCCAACCCCCACGGGTCGCCATTGCCAGTGTCAGCAATCTTCTTGCAATAGTCAAGCTCCGCCTTCTCCATTGCCTCTCGATATCCCGCTCTCACCAGATGAAACTCTGCTCTCAGACGTTCCTCACGCAGCCCCCCGGCCTTCCTCACTCGCTGCCATTTACCCCTAGCCTTATTATTCTCTTTCCGAAGCTTTTCAAGCTTCGGATTCCACCATTCATACCCCGCGTCCTTTGGTGGACCTTTCTCTCCTAGGCACTTGCTCGCTGTCTCCACAATAACACTCGTAAACTCCTTACAAACAAAGGACGCTGGCTTATCAAAATTAAGCCTACCCATTTGCGCGTGGATAGTCTGCTTGGAGCGCAGCCAGTTCACTCCCCGATCCCGAAAGCGCACCGGCTCTCTAGCCGGCTCAGCACTGCGGCACTCTCTCCGCGGGCCATCGCCAACCTGGAAGGTGATCAGACGGTGATCGCTGGCACTTGCCGCCTCGTGCACCGTCCAGTCGCTTACGGCGACACTTCTGGACGTAAGGGTTATATCGATGTTGGACTCACCGTTCGGGCCACTAAAAGTGAAGGGTTGGCCTTCCACGTTGTGAACGGTGAGTCTGTGCACCGCAATGAATCCCTCCATGGCCACCCGCCTGTACTCCGCTGCATGGCCACGCCCGACGTAATGGCGTGGCTCACTGTGCCACATAGGCGAGTGGGTATTGGCGTCTGCGCATACCAGCACGCGCTTCCCCCGCAGTGCTTCCATGACACCTTCCAGGTGGTGTAGGTGCTCGTCGATGGCCTCGCTGTATTGCAAGTACGCCGAGACCACGTGCAGGTCGCACTCCTCCAGATGAGCCACAAGGCAGTGGTCGGTAGTGAGGTGCCGCAGTACCGCGCAGGCCGTGCCGCGCCTGTGTATGTACAGACCTGCCTTGGCTGTACTCCCGCTCTGTGTGATGTTGTCGGCCTGCGGGTACTGTTCCTGGAGGAGCACGACATCCAGCTTCAGCTGCTGGCAGATAGCGGGGAGCTCCCTCGTTGCGAGCATAGACCCGGCGAGGTTTAGCTGACCAATCTTCATGGGGCGCGTATTAAGCATATTGAGTCATGCTAACACTCCTTTGCGCCGCATATTGCCTCGCCGGGCAGTCCCGGGAGGCGGTCCTGTGTTCCGCCGCCCCCTTCTTGCCCAAACGCTTGCAGGTCGCGCAACATGACACTGCAGCCTTACACTCCTCCGCGCGGTGACCAGTTCCACCGCAACGTCCGCACGTGATCTCCTTGGACCTACAGAGACGCTCCGGGTGCCCATATTGCTGACATTTATTGCAGCAGGTGACGTCCACGTAGTCAGTCACCTCAATCGCCTGCCATCCCACGTAGACCCGCCCTTTCTCTAGCAGGGCCTCTCTCATGTCAGCCGTGCATGCAAATATTACCGAGGTGGCCGGCGATACGCCGCGCGAGCCACGGTTCTTCTTGAACGCGCCAATCGCTTCTTTCTTTATGCGCTCCAGTGGCCACCCCGGGTTGTCTCTGAAATTCTGCTCATGCACGGCCTCCAGGACTTCATCGTACGTAGGATCCCCGTCGAGCCTGTTCAGGCACACTAGTAGCTGTCTCCTTTTGGGTTCGGACACCCGGAGCGTCGTCGGTACTGCCGCCCGGAGCCTGTTGGCTGACTCCACGTCCGTGGTCTGCACTATGACGCCAGCGTTGCCCACCTTGCGCACCTTTGCCACCTGTACCCAGAGTTTTGCGGGGTCAATAGCTTTCTTAAGCTCCATTTTGGTCTCCTCGGCCGTCTTTATTGCGCCGTTCTCCTCAGCTGGGTAGAAAGCCAGCATTGGCCCCGACGCAACGTTCATCCGGACTGGCTCCTGCCGACTAGGCAGTCTGAGCACCGAGGCGTATGAGGTCGGAGCAATGGGGGCCGCGCTCGCTGCCTGTGTGCATACACGATTCTCCGCGGTCGCCAGGCGCAAGGTTAGGTGCGTCACCACCGCCGCAAGGCGCTCCATGTGTACCCCAATGGCCGCCATCTCCTCTTTGTTCAGTTTGGAGCTCTTGGCTCTCACCGCTTCCATGACTCCTATGGTGGAAGCAGTTGCCAAGCCGGCCAGTGCTTCCACCGTCGCAGAGGTGAGCTCGTCCACCTCGCGGGGCTGTTCTTGCTGCTGTTGCTGATGTTGCTGATTTGGCGGCTTAGTCTTGGACGGCTGGTCAGAAGGCCGCGAGAGAAGTCCGCCAATCGGTGGCGCGTCAGTGCGCGCCACCTTACGGGTCGCGCCAACACGACGTCGCACTGCCTCCTGAACCTCTTCTGGCGAGCTCAGCAGCCGCTTCTCGCGTACTACCGGCTCATCCTCCTCTGGTTCCATGCGCTGGGGGGGGGGGGGGGGGGGGTGCTAAATCCCTGCGGCGGGGTGCGCTGCAAGGTGGCCCTCGGACTGAAGCCACCCTCTGCTCCTTCCATGCGGATCTCCGCCAGGATACGTAGCTCTTCTGCTTTTTGCTCCATTTCCTGCTCGATGAGCTGCAGTTGGCGCCGTTCTGCTTCCTCTCTCTCCATGTTGTTGTTACTTGATGTAACACCGATGCACGTAAGAGTATACTCAACAGACAGGCAGACTATTTCCACATTCTGTTCGTGTATTAATATACCGTTAAAAAGTAAGAGTACTTACCCCGATAACAGCCAAAGACCAGGGCAACACTTTTTGAGCAAACTGTACCGTACCCCAATAGCCACCAGCACTTACCAGGGCACCACTTTTTGCACACACTATACCTAATTGTAAGGTAAAAAGTTAAAAGCCAGAGCGTCAAATTCGCAAGTTCTATACTATGACTTAAAACTAAATAAACGTCACTTGCGCTAGTGTCACTTTCACTTTGGGTAAACGTCAATGTCGCAATTGTCAACCACACGTCAACTGTCAGAAACACACGTCAATAACTGTAAGATGACAACTTAAAAGCTAAAGCGTCAAATTCGCAAGTACTACACTATGACTTAAACTAAATAAACGTCACTTGCGCTAGTGTCACTTTCACTTGGGTGAGCGTCAATGTCGCAACTGTCAACCACACGTCACTGTAAACTGACAAACCACACGTCAACTGTCAGCTGTCAAAAGCACGTCAAAACACTCGCGGGGGGGAAACGTCAGTAGGCTCCGCCCGAACCTCCCGCGTTCTCGCTCTGATGCCAAGATGGCCGCGGCACTGCGAACAAACTTGTATGGGCGAGACAAGGAGGTACCGAGTTTTGGATTCGACCAATAGAAAATTAGATAAAGGAGCGATCGTCCGCACGTCCACTCTCTAACACGTCTGACGACGAAGGTAGCAAGAGAGCAGTAGGGAAACCAGCACTCTTAGAAAATACACATACAAAACGCGTTCCGTATTCCGGCCTCGCCGACGAGGCCCATCGCGACGTCCGCGTACTTGTAATGGAAATCCTCCCCGACCTTTGCCAAACGAGCCAGCCCGCGATGCTGAGCCAGTAGCAATAAATACTCCCCTAAATACGACCCAGCCTGTCCCTTTGCTGCCCTCCCAAAATGACCCCGCTATGCCGAGGCCCGTACTGCACAGGGTCCCCTTAGCGTGCGGTCATTAGCTGTAAGTAAACTTTAGTTTGTAAGCCCTGGCTGGGGGCCTTTAATTTATTAGAGGTCACCACAGGACAGACCGGTTAAGTAGACGCACAGCCTTACTGAGCTGATCTACAAGTGGCCCTACCTAAAAAAAAAAAAAAAGGAATTCTAATCAGTTGCATACCAAAGGTCAACGTGATAACATCTCTACTGAAAGCATACGGAAAAATATGGATACCACGCCCGCAGAAGCCGCTCAAGTTGTTGCCTTGCTCGAAGCAGGCCTTAATCAAAGTGAAGTTGCTCGACGACTAAATTTGAGCCGCTACTCTGTTCGTCGTGTATACCAGAGGTTTTAAGAGACCGGTGGCTACATTCGGCGACCAGGATCTGGCCGGCGACGAAGAACATCAGAGCGTGATGACCGCTTTCTTGTGTCGAGGTCTTTAAGAAATCGGCAACTGAATGCGGTTCAACTGGGACAAGAGCTTCGAGAAGTTCGCAATGTCAGTATAAGTCGGTGGACAGTCAGAAGAAGACTTGGTGAAGCAGGACTGACTTCACATCGCCCAGCAAATGGTCCCAAATTGACCATAGCTCACCGACAAGCCCGACTACAATTTGCCAGGGAACATTTAAATTGGACGTATGACCAATGGCGGTCTGTTATGTTCTCTGATGAGTGCAGAATGACATTACATGGTCATGATGGACGCTCTAGAGTCTACAGAAGGTCATCAGAGCGATTTTCACAATGCTGCATAAGCGAACGTGTGGCTTTTGGCGGTGGATCGTGTATGTTTTAGGGTGGCATAATGTTGGACACTAAAACTGACATTGTATTCATCACTGGAGCGAATACCGGCCCGAGATCGAGAGGTTTGACGGCTGCACGATACGTCGAAGAAGTGCTCGAAGGCCATGTGAGGCCGCTTGCGTGGCTTATGGGAGAAGATTTTCTCCTAATGCACGATAACGCGAGACCGCATGTCGCTAGAACAGTTTGCGAATACATGGAAGACGTTGGAATCACCGCGATGGAGTGGCCAGCTCGTAGTCCTGATCTCAATCCGATTGAGCATGTCTGGGATGAGCTAAAAAGAAGAGTTCGAGCAAGAAGCCCTGCTCCTACGCGCCTCCGAGAGCTTCAACTTGCCATTGAAGAGGAGTGGAACGCTATACCACAAGATTTCATGGTAAAATTAATACGGTCCATGAAAAACCGATTAAGAGCTGTAATTAAGGCTAGGGGAGGGAATACACCTTATTAATAAACTATTTGATCAAGAATTTTGAGTTTGATTTTCATTATTTCTTAATCGAAATTGGGTAAGTTTAGCCGTTTGTTGGGTTTTGTGCCGTAAAACCTCTTATGGGTATTTTTTTACACTGTATTTGATATCATTAGAAAGGTAATGAGGTAGACTTTCAATTAGTGTGTGTGTTTTTTAAAATATTTATTCAGATTCATAAAAAAAGGTGCCTTAACAAAGAAAAGTCAAGGTGTGCGATTTTATTGCTCTCAAGTGTAGATGTCTGTTTAAACGGGCACTGTTATTTTTAATCGACTTCAATAAGACGAGGGTCCTAATCATCTAGTTGAAGTCGGTACCAAGCCAAATGAATAGTATTGAAAGGCTACGTGCGTCCTCTGCCGCCACAATATGTCATTTGGTGTGTACCCCTGAATGTGGCACCGACTAATTAGCATGGCACCAACTGCAACCATTGAGTAGGTTAGGCACCTAGCCCTTATCATAAACGAAATTAGACATCCCACCAAAACATCCTGTAAAAAATTAGCCAAGCCTCGCCTAAGCTGCTTGTTTCTCTATAAAAAGTAATGAAATCTCTAAGCAAAGCGAAGCCAAGTCTAAGGATCTTTACTGCGATTTCCTTATTAATATAGTTAGATGTTATGTAACCGGCCGTTGAACATACTCTATGCACTTTTACTAGTTAATACATCGAAGTCAACGGCCAAGTCACATAAAATCTAATTATATTAATAAGGAAATCGCAGTAAAGATCCTTAGACTTGGCTTCGCTTTGCTTAGAGATTTCATTACTTTTTATAGAGAAACGAGCAGCTTAGGCGAGGCTTGGCTAATTTTTTACAGGATGTTTTGGTGGGATTTCACTTCTTTTTGCAGAAAGCTATTTTTTACTTGATTAGTTTCTTAATTATTCAGACTCCAGTTTCATATTCATTTATAAGAAGGGGCTCGTCACATTGAGTAACTTTTGTCAAGGCGCACTTCCATATCTCCCATAGTTCAGCTGAGCTCTAAGGGTTCTTCATCAGATACTTCAGACTTTTAATTTTTTATACACATCAGTAGAAGGGACTCGTTACTCTGAATAACTTTTGTCAAGGCGCATTTCCATATCTCTCATAGTTCAGCTGAGCTCTTAGAGATTATATATATCAGATACTTCAGACCTTCAATTTTTTAATTTCAAAAGAAAGGGCTAACCACGCTGAATAAACATGGTGAACATAGCATGTCGATAATTTCAATAGTTTGGCTGGTCTGTTACGGTTTCTACTCAGGGTCGTAAGGTACTCCAGATCTTCCATGATCCTAGTTTTGATAGTTTTTCCTTTATATAGGCACTAAACCCTACCTCTATGCCAAATTTCAGCTCTCTAGGTTTATGGGAAGTACTAGTTCTATTTTGATGATCAGTGAGTCTATATATGTCGAAATAGTACAACTTTGCTTTTGCATAACTTAGGAAATAAACAAGCTACAAACATGAAATTTTCTGGTTTAAGTGTGTGCTGGTAGCTTACTAGATAACGATAATTTCAGCGTTCTAAATCTATCCAGAGGTCCCCAAATAGGGGCCTGAAATTACGCCGAAATGGTTCCAGAAAAGGATGGTACGGCAGTGTTTGCTTTGCGCTCGACTTGGCGGGGGCACTGCCGTCCCCCCAGATCCAATGAAACAATCAAGTTTGCTTTGTTTGTTTGTTTGCAATTTTTGTTCTTTGAATTACTTAAATAATGAAGACTTTTTCCGGTTTCCATGACATCATAGATATAACTACATTGACAACAACAATTAACTACAATTTTGTCTAGCTCTTCAGAGGTAGGAAGTTATGCTTTTATTGCTAAGTATTCTTCAATATGAATCGTTGCAGCGGACATAAAGTTAAGGCGTAAGATGGGTGCGATATCTAATCTGATCTAACCTAGTGTTTGACAAGCTGTGCCTAATAATATAATATAGAAATTATCTATGAAGGTAGGTAATAAAGTTAGCTGATATGTATAGATTTGTTATAAATCTCTCGTACATTTATCATAACAGTAAGATATTGTGTAGAACTATCGAAGCTAACAAAAAAAGTTATCTGCCAGTAGGTATGATTATTGATATTCTAACCGTATCTTCATACTATGAATTCAATTCACATCTTGTAAAAAGAGGTCTAAGTTGCTGTCTCGCGACTTTATTAAACCTACAAACTCGCTCAGATTTTCATTACGTATGAACCCACACTATTCCCCGATCAATAATAACCCAAAATTGGCCGTCTACAATTCTTCAAATCGCCTATTCACTTTACAAATCGTTTTCATTTTTCTATTACAGCAGCGATCCCCTATGCGGCAAGTCGACAAATAACTTTTCTTAGTGAATTACCGGAGGCGGTTGACGCGGTTTCCCCTACAAGATCGTCCCTCCCGCGACTCCCGCCATTTCTCCCTCTTGTGGAGTGGCCATTCAGAGACGGTTCGCGAAGCTCTCACGGTGCTTACGACTTGCTTCAGTTTGGCGGGCTAAGCGTCAGCCAGCAGGCGTGTGCGGTGTGGTCACTCCAACTAACATTTGGCGGGAAGGGAAAGCTCTCGTTCGCGGAAATATTATCGCAAAATTGGCGAATTATAAATCTTAAGTTTATGTGAATATCGTGAACAATGTCCATAAAATCGAGTCCTTTGATGCTTTTACGATGGTTCATCGTGATAAATATTATGGTAAGCACATTTGTATATTATGACTTATTATGACACTGAATGATAAACTAATAAGTAGATTTATTATTATACTTATCTAAGGTACATTACTGAAGTAGATGAAAAAGAAACTGTTATTGTGACGATACTGTGAATTTATATCCAAGAATTTTACGGGGTTCTAGATCGAGGATCATCTAACTTCACCATTTTTTAAAATTTAAGCAATTAATGAAAACGTAATACCTATTGTTATTTACTAGTTTCTAAGAGGTTTCTACTAATACCAAGATAAGTTATCTAGAATTCATGTTTATTTAAAAACTTCATGTCTGTAAACGGATTAGTATACAAAAATAAGCCAGGCAGAACAATAGGTGCGTATTTTACCGAAGATTATACAGCAAAATACCGTCGCATAATTTGCACTCAAGAACTTAATTCGCGGAATCGCCACGCAATACGCACACATAACTTCTACACCGTCATTATCGTGCACAATTTACCCCAATATTTTTCACTCGTCCCTCAAAGCAAAGTAACATCAAAGCGAGAACATTTAGTTCAATTACCATAAGATAATATCACTCGAGTCCACTAACTGTAACCATTGCAACATCGTGCATGGAATCGAATCGATCTCCGCCCAGAAGCGTCGTTCGATTGCCGTAACGATGAACTTGCGGATCGAAATGCCATACATATCAAAGGGCGTAGATGCATGCGCCGATCGAGAACCGCTAGCTTGCCATATCAATTTACTAGCGCCGCTCTGGTGCACCCAATTACTAGCTCTGGTTCACATGATTCCTATTCATCAGCCTCTAGATTGCTTTAGTACCTATTAAAAGAATTTTCGATGAGGAAACATAATTTTTAAGAGTACCGATATTTATGTGGACAGTATGTGGAACTCATATTTTTTCTAATAACTACAAATACAGATAAATAATTTTACTGTTGTAAAAAATACACAATCCAAAGACCGTTGAAATGTTTATAAAATGAATAGTTATAAAGATTCGTTTATCTGTAGAGCAAAATACCTATACAAAAAGTTATGTTTTTTGGAGGTTTTTTCGCCGAGCACAACTTGGCAGATCTCATTGTAATATCAGCTGAACAAGCTATCGCGTGTTTATATGTTATTGAAAAACTTATTTAAACTCCGTAAATTGATAATAATAAACATAAAACAAGACTATCCTGTAAGACAGACTAACCTACGAGAAATAAGATTGTATCATAAAAATAATAGTCTGCCGTAAAGAAAAATGGAGCGTAAAGATAATGAAATGATTAGCTAGCAATAGAATATGAATACACCGTTTTTTTTTTAATTTTTTTCTATGTGTTTTATCGAGGAGTTTTCAGGCGTGAAGTATCAACGGTCTTGCGGAGCAACGCACTTAATAGTTTCGTACTTAATTCTTGTGGTGTAACATGCAGGTGTAAGTTTTACAGGAACGGTTCTGCCAATTACCTATTTCATTAGTAGGTAAAGGTCAGACGTCCTGCCAATTTTAAAAAGCTTTACGGTGGCTTAGGGTAACTAGGTAAATATTTAAATTTGAACGTGAAATTTATATTAACAGAGGGATTTCCACAGTACGCAGTAGGTGGTGGGAAGTGGTACACATATATGTATAGTCAGCGACAATGAAGGCTATCTAATAGAACCAGCTATTTCAGAGATTTATAAAATATGTGGGATTGAGTAGGGTTAGTACAATGAGTATGTAGTTTGAATGCATAGGTACCTCTTAGCTATGGCTGACGGCCAATTTGCAGGTATCAGGTGCTAAGTTGCATTGAAACATCTGAGTGTTGTGTAGACAGTCTGAGTGCTGATTCTTATGTATATTTCACGGAAAACGGTTTAAGAATTAGTTATTCATCTAATTAATATACTTAACCTAAATACAATCATTGGTCAACGGTAAGAGGTCACCGGCTCCTCAGTGTTCATGCTTACATATAACAAAACTTTTTACCAAAAAATTAAACCGACTCCCAAAAACACTGCAAAGTGAAAAATAACTTTAATTTCGGTAGTCGGTGTCTTTAGTTTTGTATTTTCGTTTTTGGCACCGACTTCCGAAATTAAAGTTATTTTTCACTTTGCAGTGTTTTTGGGAGTCGGTTTAATTTTTTGGTAAAAAGTTTTTATTTCACTCTTTTTAGTTGGTCGATTTTTAATTTACCTAGTTAAAAGAGCCTAAATGTCAACTACTTATAACCTTTTACAAAATATTGCTTTTCCCAATGCTGGGCCGTTAATTTTTGAGGAGTTCTCCTGGTACTTCACCATCAGCTCTACATCACCATATGCATTGTGACAAACATAAGTATTTTTTGAAAAAAGTTTTTATTTTCGCGCTTTTTGGTGGGTCATTTTGTAATTAATCTAGTTACAAAAGCCAAAATGTCAACTACTTATCACCTTTTACAAAATATTACTTTTCCCAATGCAGAGCCGTTAATTTTTGAGGAGTTCTGATATTTCACCATCAGCTCTACTTCACCATCATTGTGCCGAGCATAAAGTGCTTAACATCCATATTCAAGTATTCGAATCGCAATCCACGAAATACTTATTATTGACTAGGTTCGGCGGCCATCTGTGGTCTTCATCATCAGTTCCACTTCTCCAAATGGTATTTTTTGAGAGCAACTGCACAAGTTACTATAAGAAATACCCAAAACGCCATAGGTGTGCCTATAATATTTGAAGAGTTCCCTCGATTTCTCCAGGATCCCATCATCAGATCCTGACTTGGTGATAAATGGTACCAATTTCAAAGTATACCCTTTCAAACAAAAAAGAATTTTCCAAATCGGTTCAGCCGTCTTCGAGTAATCGATGATCATACATAAAAACAAAAAAAAAAAAAAAGAGAAAAAAAAATATACGCGTCGAATTGATAACCTCCTCTTTTGGTCGTCGGTTGAAAATAACAATCGCGCGCGGCTTCGCTCCCGTGAACTATCTCACGTTAAAAAAATAACCCTTTTTCTTTTGGCAGTCGCGTAACCGTCTCCTTCTCCTTCTATAAACTTCCCAAAGCTTCAAGCCACTTTCATACCATATTTCATCCAAATCCTCCCAGTACTTTCGAAGATTAGCGCGTTTAAACAAACAACCACACTTTTCCGCTTTACAATATTAGTTTACATAGTAAAGATGTAGTCATCAGAGATCATTCTGATTTTATGTTTAAGAGTTAGTGAGTTATTTTAAGTACTTAGTCTGCTTGACTAAGTACGTAAAATACGCAATGAATACATCAAAATTAGAGCAGTCCGAGTCGACGGCGCGGTGCAGCGGCGTGCGCCTCAAAGAGCATCAGCAATAATGACGGGGCTCGATAAGGCCATTGTATTCCAGGGTTGCGGGAATATTCTAAAAAGATCCATGGCCCCGGAACATAAGGGCAGCTGAAGGCAACAGAGAAGGTTTTTATCTGTAAAAGTCTAACACTCCTTGTTGCTCTACCCGGGTGTGCGGGAGGAAACATTTGCAAAATATGATCTCGAAAAAAAAGATGTAAGCATTACGTAATTAAGTTATCCCGAAAAATAAATAAGGAATTAAACTGCAGATACCGGGGTACCCTAGGTGCAATCCAGATACATTGCAAAAAAAAGTTCAACCCCTATACATTCCGAGTCTTAAGTCATAAGTAGGTACTATACTTATAAGGAAAGTAATAACAAATCAGAAATCACTGTTAAAAATTATTAAATGAAAAATTATTTTTATAACAAACGAGCCTGTTACGTCATTAATTCTGAATGTTCATCACACCACCCAGAGGTCAGCCACTTTGAATAAACTTTTGCTCTGCATTGCCGATGCGTCGATGCACGATGGTGCGTGCTTGCATTTTTAAGTCCCATTAAAGCCATTAAGCCTCTGGTGGTCGTGCATTCCCATAACACTATTCAAGTATTACAATCATCATTATTCATTACACACAGAGAGAACTCGCACTGC
This sequence comes from Tholera decimalis, assembly GCA_943138885.2. Lineage (NCBI taxonomy): Eukaryota > Metazoa > Arthropoda > Insecta > Lepidoptera > Noctuidae > Tholera > Tholera decimalis. Next base: position 31,618,505 of record OW964556.2, on the reverse strand, counting down.
GTTTTCAGGAAGAAAGATTTCTTCGATTAAAACAAGTCGTTATGTCATACCTCTAATCTAATCTCTTATCTAGAGCGAGTGTTTTCCAAAAGCTTTGTTTTTTTCTTCTTCAAATGACTATCATATGACCCCCCTCGGGGTGGGGCGGAAGGGAGTTTCAGACTCATACTGACTGAAAATCTTTTCTGTTCCTTTAGTTGCCCGTGTGATCTAGGGCCGCAGTATCTTGTTGGAACATCCTCGCAAGTTGCGAGTTGTGTTACATAAAATTTTTCCTCGTCGGTGTTGCGAGTCGCAACACAGACGAGGAAAAATTTTATGTAAAAAAAAAGTATTCCACGTCCAATAATAATGGCCCTTATATATTATAGGTAAAGCATTTCTGCGTTATGTGAATCCATCCCTTTCTCCATTCGCATCAAGAATCTGCAGCGTTGAAAGCTCCTCCCATCTCCATTTCCTCTCCTCCCTCTACTCAATTACCTACGTAGATCTTCAACATCAAGTTCACTTTGTCGGTTTAACAACATCCTGTAAACACTTCTTGGACCTCCCACTGAGTCTCAGTCTAAGTACAACTAAGGCAAGCCGTTTCCGGCGTATCCACTGGGACGTGGCAAAACGTGTTCATACCATGTTCATCAGTGTTTTGCTTGTAAGCACGCGACTACCAAAACAAAAAATATTAATAGTATTTTCCTAAATTCCAGTTGTTCAAAGACAGGTCAGTCTCGTCTGTTCAAGTCTTTCTCTCATGTCTCTCTTCTCTTTCTAGGCAGTGTTGTAATGTTTTAACTCTAAATCCGAAAAGCAATCAACATCGCCTTGTCTATAGAGATTGCTGATACATTTGGTCCTAGACTAAAGAGTGCCTGTGGTGTAGTACCGTTGGTAAGTTGAGTACTATTAATTGTATTGTCTAGATATTTACAAGTGGTTTATGATACCTAGTCGAACCTAGGGACATTATAGACTGTAGGATGAATTTCAAAGACTGCGTAAATTCGGTCTTAATATTATTTTATCTGGTTTTCCTGTATTCAGTCTTTCGACATTAATGAGAATTGCAGTTGCTTTTTACGGTACTAACTGTTTAAATCACCTTTTCACTTGGCCTTGCTGTAGAGGATTAGTCAGCTTACACTTAGTTATAAGCATATGAGAAGTACTGTTAGATGCATTACGAAGGACCATGAAGCGTGGCATTAGAGGCCTGCCTAACAGTCAGCGGAATTAGGTCGAAATGATGATGATGATAGACTTGCTTATGTTTCCATACATATTACATACAGAGTGGCAGGGACATCGACGCACAAACGCTTACCAGGGATTCGGGACATAATTCTGCACCGCCCCTGCGTTGGAATTTTTCTTCGGTTTTTTCTTAATTTTTCAGGTTTTTTCAGCAATTTTTTTTACTGAAAACTGTATAAAATCATTGTTTCTATTTAGCCCAATGAGATTTTAATTAAAAAATAAAAATCACTTGTTTCACTTAAAACAGCAATGTAAATAAAACTCGAAGGGGCTACCTGATCAGCTGTTTTGCTAGAATTAATTTGCGAGGTCAACACAGTTGATCAGGTAGCCCTTCCGAGCATCGGATATTTCTTAATTTTATTAAATTAAGAAAAAGCCGCCGAAAAATTTTAACGCAGGGGTCCAGAATCATGTTCTGAATCCATGATAATCCGCGTCGATGTCCCTGCCACCCTGTATATGTAGTTACTTTAACCCATGCCATCGTGTTTGTAAGGCAGCTAAACGTAAACGATTTACGAGATTCGAGCGTCAGTTGAGTTAAACCAAGTCCTGAAGGCCCCTGATGTAAGCGCCGTGTTTCGTTGTCAACAAAGGTATTAATTTACTAAGAGGCTATTGTTAAGTGTTGTGCTTAAGTATTAATAGCGTCCCCCTGCTGCGCTCACAGAATTTTGATTAAAGTTACATAACGACGGTTTTATCCACCTTCGGTGTCTGATCTTCATTGGCGCGCGTGGGAACGTCTCCGGCTATGCAATTAGGAAACGCCGGCGGGAGCGGAGGGTAGTCAATTACGGCGCACTGTTTTTATTGCGACTCTCCTTGTCGATGCAATGAAACCTCAGCCAAAACATAAACATAAGGAGGGGTCATAAACTTTATTACTCCCCATTTGTACAATTTGCACTTGCTAGAATTCCTTGTTTGACACTAATATACGTTTTTAGTAAATTAAAACAATAAAAATGTTGATTGGATATGTTTATTTGCATAGTTAGTAGCATCCGCAAGTTAATTACATTCCAAAACAGCAAGTTAGTGTCATAAATCATGAAAAAAGTTGTCATATCGTTAGTAAATACGACTTTTCCTTGTTGTTTATAATGTTTATCAAACGATTAAATAACTCAACTGTTGTAATTCAATGAATGGGAACGTGCCGTCATGTTCTACATTTTTTAAATTAATTAGATTCTTTTATACACCTCTTGTCGCCTACTCATGCGTAACAAAACACATTAAGCATTTCAAACCACCTCGTACTCTTGCATAAAAAGCTAGCGAGAAAGTGATGCGAAAAAAAAATAATTAAAGGAAAAAAATCCATATCATGTCATATGTGTACTGCCGCGTCTCCCAGTCAACGACCTAAACCAATTATAGTTGCATAATAGATATTTTTTTCCATTGGTTTAAATTGGTTTTTTCCGACCTTAGCCAATTTTCGATAACTATACAGATAGCGTCATAGACGGCAAGATAGATTCAGATATGCGAGAGGTACCTTGGCAGTCACCCGTAAATGTTTTCATTTGTTAGGTAGTTTCATAGTACACATCGTACTATGTTGGTAACTGTCAATATACCTATGTAGGTAAATAAAAGTGAGTCTTCCATTTATTTTACTGTTTACTTTCTAGTATTGATCAAGCAATTACCGAATGGCTTTTTCGTGTTCATATGCATTTTCTCTGGAGAAAATTGAGAAACGAAATAGGAATTTGTGCTATCGAATTTCATGGGATAATATTTCTATGTTGACCTCATAGGTATTAGAGAATATTTGTGCATTTTCGCCTTTCATAGTAGGTATCTATATTTTTTAAACCAATGTTTTTCTGGTTCATAAATTAATTTGTGGAAGGGTACCGAAGAACTATTTTGGAAATCCATTTGTACCAGGGTAACTCAAAATGCCTTCAAATCTTACCCTTAATTTCCTTTTTTGTTAGGTAAGTACTTACAATAAATTAGGTAATAAACACTGTCGTACCTTGTACACTTCGTACATGTATACAATATTTACATACTTAAATAATATACATATGGAACACTAATGATTCTGACTGACAGTGACGGAACTGCAAGCAACGACAAGCAGCGTGTGCATGCACCTTAATATTCACTGATTTCAATTCTAAATGCTATCGGTTTGACTCCAGCGTCGATGAATAATGCAGTCTATCATTGTATTTCGTTCAATCATTCAATCCTTTATGCGTATAAATAGATTTCTCTGAACCGTCTTATAAGTTAATCTTGTTAATAGATACTAATCTCTGTTAACCTTTTCGCGTACAATGAACCCGATTTCAAGTCGATTCCAATTTTACAAATTAATAAGATTTATCGCTGCTGTTATTGAAAATCACTTAATAGTACGACTAATAAAATCAATTAACTTGATAATTACTTATCGTTCTCATATAAAATACGAAGTATATCAAATAGGAATGTGCCTACCTCACTACGTCATAGGTGTGCTAAAAACCGGATAAGTGCGAGTCGGACTTACCCACCGAGGGACGGAACCGATGGAGGACGGTTTTTTTGTTGGAAATTTTCATTATTCGTAATAAATAAATATGTGTTGGAATATGAACATCAAGCCCTTTCATTTACATGATACCTCACCAGAACCAGCAGGTTCAATTTTAAATTTCGGCCCCCTATAAGACATTTTTTTAAATTAATTACATGTACCATATTATTATAGGAAGTACCTACCCTATCAATTTTGATTCCCTCAAGAGTATTGAAATACTTATGCGTTTTTTGCGACATAAATGGCCGTATCCTTTTTTACATTCAATTAGAAGTTTTATATTTTCAGAGCTTAAAAAAGCATAAAAAAAGTTGAGACTCCTAGCAAAGGTGAGACGGTACTTCACACCCGAACAGCTGCTCAATCTCTATCAAGCCCAGGTTCGGTCGTGTATGGAGAACTGCTCTCATTTTTGGCGATTATTCCCGATGCCCACCACTTGTCTGGCCACCACTGGGGGACAGCGAGACAACTTTAAAACATTATTCTCGTTGTCCACCACTGAGGGACAGCGTCACAATTTTGTAAATTATGTGTGACTCTGTGCAGCTTTTAAAGGTACCATCACATAAGAAATGATGAATCTCACACATTACATTTTTGGCAATACAAAACACTACAATTCGGTTGCAGTTATATGAATAGTCTGCTAAAAGAAAGTCCTTATAATCTTTTGGAACATGGAATTCTTTCACATTTTTGCATTTAAGTCTTTTCATTCCAGCGATTGTATTTCTATGTCTGTATAAACTTGACTTGATGCTTTGAAATGACGGTATGTTTTGAATCAAACTCGGTATGACTTTGAATTGACTCACCATAGGTAAGTGGCGGCCACCAGTAGTGGCGAATGGAAATAATTTACAAAGTTGTGACGCTGTCCCCCAGTGGTGGACAACGAGAATAATGTTTTAAAGTTGTCTCGCTGTCCCCCAGTGGTGGCCAGACAAGTGGTGGACATCGGGAATAATCGATATTTGGGATGGATCTGCCAAGTACCAGCTAGACGCGCTTGAGTCTATTGAGAAACGGGCCAAAAGACTCATTCGCAATTATACACTGGTCGAATCAAAGCTCCAGAGCCTTGAATATCGACGACAAGTTGCTAGTCTATCAGTTTTCTATCGGTTACATTTCGGGGAGTGTGCGATGGAATTACACAATCTAATTACGCCAAGCCCGTTCCATCATCGGACTACAAGACAAACGGCGATGCGCTATCGTTACATGGTGGACATCCCACCTATATGCACTAAACGTTTTGGGAATACCTTTATTGTGCGTACGGCTAAGGAGTGGAATTCCCTGCCGGAGTCTGTGTTTCCCGATAGCTATAACCTAGGCGTCTTTAAGTCAAGAGTGAATAGGTTGCTTTTAGGTAAGCGTGCTCCATCTTCGACCACATCATCACTTACCATCAGGTGAGATGGTGGTCAAACGCGAGCCTATTATTAATAAAAAATTGGCCAAGTGCGAGTCAGACTCGCCCATGAAGGGTTCCGTTGTAACTATAATAATATAATATAATATGTATATTTATTTGACGAATAAAAAAACCTTAAAAATTTCTTAAAACTAGCTTATTTACATTTTTTCAACTTTGCTAAATAACTTTGTTTTTCATAGTGTTTGTATGAATTACAAAGTTATATTTGCGGTTTTATAAAATATGCTGTATATCAAAAACTGCTAACCCGATTTCGTTCAAACCAATTTTGGTTGAAAGTTTACATTAAGATTAGATTTTTCACTCCATTATTATAAATTTAGAGGGGGGGGGACACATTTTACCACTTTGGAAGCTTATATCTTTAAACGATTGACTTAATGAAAAAGTGGTTGTAGAAACCCTTATATCATTTTTAAAGACCTGTCTATAGATACCACAAACACATGAAAAAAAAATATTTTCCGTTTTAGTTCCATGTACGGAGACCCCCCTTTATTTTAATTTTTTTTTTTTTTCTTAAAATCGGAAAGCGGTTCACAGAATACATCTACCTACTAAGTTTCACATGTATAGTCTTAATAGTTTCGGAATAAAATGGCAGTGACATACGGACGGACGGACAGACATATCGAAACTATAAGGGTTCCGTTTTTTGCCATTCGGCTACGGAACCCTAAAAAAAGAGCTTCAGCTTATTATTTATTGTCTTGACAGACCGACAGACAGACGGACGAACGGTTCCATTTATTCGCTTTCGAGGTACGAAACCCTAAAAGTTACTTATCATAGTTGCTATAGCTAATTTATTTTCGTATTCGCCCAAAGATATGCATGAAAATTATAAACTTTTAACTGCTGTTTTATTTTCTGTGGATCAAAATACATAAATAAATGTGTCATGTTTAGTTATATTGATTAACAGACCGATATACGTTTTATTTTTCACACTTACTGCAGAATACATCTTTCTGCATATTGGTAATGGTTGCAATGTCATATTGAATGTCGACCGATTACATAAATTTTTGAATTTCGCAAACAGGGCCCCAAGTCTGCTATTTTTATAAATTTGTCATTCCATCACGATCCCATTGTCATTTTGCTAATAGTTCGTCGTAATCTACTAAATTCATAATGGTTGGTCAGTAGTCTCGTATTAGAATGACATTGCCGTATTGCCATTATTATAAAACCCGTTAGTAGTAATGATTTTCGAAAAACTACCCCTAAATTTGAACATTTATTCATGCCAGATTTTATTTCTATTTAATTTTTTATATTATTTCGTTCAATGAAGTGTCAGTGGTTGACCATTGGAAAGCCATTATATTAGTAGATTACCAAACTTGTCAAAATCAACAATTTTGAAATCAATGATAGACTATTTTGACACTATTGTAATAGCAGACTTGAGGCCCAGGACGCTGTTTCAAAGCTCAGGGCGAGGAGCTCGTACTAAATAATAACAACCGCACGGGTTAAACTTCAAGGTACAGCTTCGCTTGCCGATGTCAGTTGGATGGATGACCATCGTAACATATTGAGATTCCTCCGTCCCTCGGAAAACACGTAAAGCCGTCGGTACCAGCTCTCATTTGTACATCTTTGACAGTCAACGTTAATGGTAGCCAGAAGCCAGAAAACTGATCCAATCTTGCTAAGGTATATCGTGTTACCCAACTTCTGGATTGTGGAGGTCAAATAGGCAGTTGCTCCATGTAAAACACCCTAGGTTTTTAACTGCCGGCCGACGATCTCCGGCCACCGTAGGCGCGGGCATGCGGACAGCGAGTAAAGGGCAACTCGCTGTCCGACCATGGACCATGCCCGGGTCGACGGCGCGTCGTGTTCCACGCGCGCCTCAAAGAGCGTCAGCAACATGACGAGGCCCCCCCGTAGAGGGCCGAAGCCTATCGGGGTCGTGGGACTCATCCCGTTACCGTGACCCCGGTACGTAAAGGGTTATTGGAGGAACACCGTGGATTTTAGTCAGTAAAAGTCTGACAGTCCCTCCCACCCTGCCCGGGGTGGGAGGACTTATTTGATAATTTTACCACGCTAAAAAAAAGGTTTTTAACTGCAACCGGTTAAAAAAGCTAAGCAGATAATGAGTTATGCTGGTTAAACGGTTTTTGTAAAAATAAAACAGGATACGGACGTCTATACTTAGAACTTAACTCTACCTGTGTAAATTAGCTATCCTACAAACTTAAAATGAATATAGGCGTTACTTTAAATCCTATATTTAGCCAGACAGGACGAGATAATAAGGTAAACGTAGACTGTAAATAGCTCATATCAACACAGACGCAACCGTGCGGGTCGCAGCATAATCCTGAATGATGAAATCACGTTTCGTCTCTTCGTCACGTCAATGATATAAACTGGTGTAGATTTTATCTCACAAGATTATCAGTACTAATCCGTCCCGTCAAGCAATATTAAAGTTGTTGAAGCTCATGTTACCTATACTGTATCTCGTGTTTAGAGAGAAGAATCTAATAGTTTTTGCTCGAGTTTCTTGTAGTGGATAAGTGCATGAAATAATTATATTTTAAGTGATTTGCATACAACACATTTATGTTGTTATTGAAAATTAATCGCTCTTAAAATTGTGTAGATAGGTACAAACGTTTTATTTCATCGTAATATCGGTTTTCCTATTTATAAAAACAAATCTTCAACTTCAACTCTTGTTAAGTGGCCTTTGTGGAGGAATCCAAATCTTAAAAATGGTTACAGTAAGACAAAACGCAAGTTATAAACAAACATGATGAAAAAACACTCAAATCGACATTTCCAACGAAACTCCTCTTTTTATAAACCGGTTAAAATAAAGTTGAAAAAAGTGAGGCTGGGCTGAGTACTTATATTATTGTTCCTCATTTTTATTTTTTGATGCTTTTAGAGAACTGAGAAATCTAGGTAAGTGAGGTATCAGCTTAAGCCTTAGATTAAAATTAATGTCCAGATATGGCCTCGCATTGTGAAAAGCGTTATAAATATAGTCGAAGCGATACACACGTTATTAAAACTGCACGCGTCAAAGAATTTTCAGGGGTTCGGTGAAAATACAAATTCTGTGGTGCATTTAAAGTGTTTCCATTTTCAAATGACAACCTGAAACTGAGTGATACAACTCAGGAAAATTATTATTATTTAAGGCGTGAACATGGGTTTACAGAATATTCATGGAGCGTTGTGGTTACATTCACGAATAGGAATCTATTCTTGCCTATCTACCAACAAATACATTTAAGCATTATTGTAATAAATGGTAAAGTTACATTGTTAGCTTTTGAGCACAACTATAGGATAAGCTTGGGCTAGGATACTCAGTTCATACGGTAAATATGCGTGTGTTTAAATCACTGCGCAGTTTATAGCTTTGATTTTACGATTTTTGCTTGTCATATATGCATAAGAATAAAACAATGTAGGTAATTCGATACCTTTAATAAAAGAAGACCGTACGGTTTGATGTTATTGGCCTATTATTTTGTTGTGAAAGATATTTTAAAATGTAAATTCTACTCGTTCTAACTAATATTATAAATGTGGAACTTTGATGTGTTTGATGGATGTATGGAAGAGTGTTGAATGTGACTCAACCTCTCCTCCAAAATGGCAGAATGCATCTGATTGAAATTTGGCATAAAGGCAGATCACAGTTTGAAATAGCATTTTGCTTACTTTTTATAAGTAGAAGTTGTATAAGGTGGCTGAAATTCAGTCTTAAAGATTATTAACTTAATGTTTATTTTGTCAAAGAGCTTCTATTTTCTGAGTGTTTTCCCCTTAACGAGTAGTAGATAGGTGAACCTCGACAAAATGGCAGAACTAATCTGATTGAAATTGAGGCTTGGTTACCTTATTAGTTTGGAATTGCATTTTGCTTCACTTTCTATCCCGGAAAAATAAAACAAGTGAAGTCATGAAATCAAAGTGTCGACAGGCAATTAGTAAAAGTAAAATCACGCTTATAAACATTTAAGAGATACCAACCTAAAAAATTTAAGTGCCGTTATAAACTATCGTCTTACATACATACGTCTCTCCACTTACATGACGTTTAGAGGTTATGTATAGACTCCTACGGTAAAACAATTAGTACTAATTGTAACCCCAAGCATTTTGCCTCATAGGTGCGCAAATCCTTCATAAACTCAGCCCTAGGGTATTTGCTAATGGAATTGTTATTATCACGTACGGTGCACAAACAGCGCAGGAGTGCGGTTATAAGCTGTAAACTCGAAGGACTGGGTTATATCTAGCCGTGTCTCTGAAATAATTATTTTGCGGTCTATATTGGTGCTTGCGTGACGTTTAAGAAATTACTTACAGAAATAACATCAGTTTTCATCTTCATGATTTGACCGCAGTCCTGAGGTAGTACCAATAAAATTCAACAATCTTGCAATATTTATAGTTAAACGTTAAGGTATCTAGCAAGTCTATGGTCTGAAATCGACACCAGTGGCTATATATTTGTGTACAAATCGGATGTCATAATATGGTATGTGGTACTTACATATGTGTACGTCTTGATTATAGTTGCAAAACTTCTGAAAAATTCGGAATAATTCCGGAATACTTCTGGGAAAGTTTCTTTAAATCGGAATTATACAAAATGAATTTAAATAGGGCCCTCTGTACGCCGGCCGCTGCCGCCGCGCTGGCGCCGCGCTGCGCGCGCTTCGATGGCGGTGCGGGGTGCGGTAAGAGGGGAGATGCTCCCCGGAGAAGTTTTCCCCCCCGCGAGAAAGATTCGTACCCCGCAATCGAATGTTTCCGAATGTTTCGCCCAAATAATTCAATGGGAATTAACGTGTTTGTTTGTTGTGTGGTGGGTGAGTAAATTATTGTTCAGTGCGAGAGTACGTACGATACGAAAGTAAAATATAAATGTTTATTTTATTATAAATGGGATTTGTTAAGTATATGTTGATATTTTTATAGGTAGATATGTTAGCCTGCGATTAACAGGATTTTTATAAATATCAGTTGTGGAATAAAAAATCAGGCCTAGCATATTTTATTTATTTTTTAAAAAGGGTTACCTATGTTTTTGGTTAGTTTGTATGTAGCTCTGTAGGCATCGCGAGTATTCGCGAGCCGCATAGGTAGGTATTAATCATTATCTATCTACTTAACGCGTATAATAGCCCAGTCAATAAAAAAAAAGCCAAACCTTGCCAGAAAAAACGTTTTCATGCGGTTTTCAGAAAAGTATTTCTTATACTTAGGTAGGAGCAGGTTTTGGTATATTAACCGACTGAAAAGGTCAATTTTCCTGTTTTTTTTGACATTTGAAATATTCCCAAAGTTTCGGAATATTTCGGAATACTTCCGAAGTATTCGACGGGAATGATTCGGAATTTTTCCCGCCACCATCTATAGTCTTGATAAAGGTTTACAGTACAATAAATGGGTATGAGAAGCTGAATGAATGGCAAACAAAGAAGTGGATGGATCTGCTGAAAGACAGCTAGAAAGCCGCTGAGATTACAACTAATAGAGAAATAAGGACAAAAGATAGACACTTGTACACTAATTATACTGCAATGGTGTCTCTCTCTCCTGCATATGATACATTAGCCGAGAAAGTAATGCTAATGTAGGTACTTATTCTAAAATCTACCGCGACTGACATTAGTCGTGAGCATTATTAAATACATTTTTATTTAGTCAAAGAGCGTCTATTTTTTTTCAATTAGTAGGTACTTCTGTTCTTCTTCCTTCTTCTCATCTTACTATCATCATATTCTATTATGTTTCAGAAGTGTTTTTAAAAGCTTTTTATTGCTATTGTTTTAGTAAAGTAAGCAAAACCTTCACTGATTATTTTTAAATCAGCTATCTATCCGTTATAAGGGTAAGAAACATGGGTTAATGTTAACTTTTTATAAAAAATAATAAAAAAAATTTTCAAAAGATTTAAACCAATAAATATCGTTAAGGCTGAATTTCGGACACTTCATCCAACTTCTGCTGAGATTAGCAAGTATGTACCTAATACTTACCCTTGCACCAGATATATAATGCACAAGCGTGGGCGCACACACACACTTCACGTTCCGTTGTTGCTCTAACTATCAAATTCGCTTCGCTTCAAGGCAAACAAAACATTAATTTAAAGTAAAACTCAATTTGCCCCTACAGCACATAGAATAGTCTTCCTACGCAAAGATGCATGAATAGGGTCCCTGGTCATCAGTACAGTACCGTTGCGTGTTGCTCACCGCCGTCAATGGTCAGGTCGCGGTGCCCATAACCTGCGCCCTATCGATCCGCATAAGTAGGTACAGCGTAATGACCCTACGCATGCACTTATGCTAGCTTTGGAAAGTCCATCAGGCGTCTTAGTACTTACCAGTGTGTTACTTAGCAATACATTATTAACGATAATGTCTGTAGTTAACCAAATTACTTACATTAAACAAATATTTTCTAAGCTTCCAACAAAGAGACGGCTTAAACCTAGTATATGTCGTGTGATATTATTTTTGGATCATAATACCTAGGTGTTCGAGGTAACTTTTTGCTACGTTCTCGCTAGGTAGGTACCCTCGTAGCAAAAGTTTTTCTGTAGGACAATGCGGGTATTTGTCCAATTACGCAATGCCTCAAATTTTAAAACAAAACCCTACTCCCAATTATGTGAGTATCTATTGTCTTGTCAGCATTAGAGTTGGTTTCGAACCGCACCTTATTTTATTAATTATGTTCTGTAGATTTTAAAATCTATAGTTTTTGATATTTAAACACAATTATACAAGCTTTCATATTAATAATATTTTTAGTATTGACGAAATTGTTTATTATGCGACGATTGTCTGTGGCTCTCGCGAAAACGCTTTTTTCTATAACAGCTGTTTCAACAATGTCTATGATGAACGTTTGTTCAACATAGAAACGTTAGAGCATTATCATTTCGGCGCTGAAGATATTAAAAAAATACGTAATCGTTTACTAAAGCTTAGTTAAAAGTAACAAGTATACTCCCTATTGCCCAATCGATTGTGATGAGTTTTTTTAGTTTCTGAGAGCATTATTTAGAGGTGGATCTGATGAAAAACTTCGGTGATAAACGAAGTAAGTAACGACTCGAACTTCTATAATACACTAGTGACCTCCAAGTTTAATTTCCTTGAATTAAGGTGGATGGATGAATGATCTCCCTGACATTTTGTCGCTAGATGGCGACACATCCACAATTTCGAACATTTTCAATATTTACACCTAACATAGAAATTTTTAATAGAGAACTTTATTATATGCGAAACCTAGGGCATTAACTTGATTTTTTTAAATAATCACTGTGCTTGTTAACTGGTATCATACAAAGATTAGAACAAAATAAAGATTTAGCCGCATGAATTTATTCTTTACACACACATGCAAAGTAAACAGTAGTAACTTTTGACGCCACTAGATGTCGTTTTATTCAAACATGGTTGGAAATTAAAATGTCCAGATGGCGTGATGGTATTTATAAGATGAATGTCCACATTATAGCAAAAACTAAAAACAAATATTAATTTATTCATTAAGCATTGTTTTAATTGTATTAATTTGTCATGATACTGTGTGTCCATTTTATGTTAAATGAAAGGTTTTCCGTCAATATTTAACACGTATTTTTTGTGACGTAAATTGATTCAGAAGCCGATTATGAACCAACTACTTTCAGGAATTGCGTTTATTCTGTTACACGTTGTATATTAAGTTTGAATTTTAAAAATTTTGGCTTTCTGCACGCCTTCTACATAATAATATGTGCTTAAACTGTGCCAAATTACATTTTTCTCCATCGACGTACCTAATTTAATTTCAATAAAAAAAGCAAATCAAGTTACTTATAAGTATATGTTTATAAATATAATCGTCTGAAACATAAACTAGCGTTTTAAAATGGAAGCACAAACTAACTTTTTACTTGTTTGTTTTGTCCATCCGTATTTCTGTTTGAACAAGCTAATCGTTAGAACGGCTCAATCGATTTAAATAGGACTTTCACTGGAACATAGAGAAGGTTATAGGACAACATATAGGTTAACTTTTATTACGGAATTCACACGGGATCGAGATTCAACGCGGACGAAGTCACGGGCACAGCACATCTTATAAAAATAAGCTCTATACAATACAACGGAACTTTTTAACGGCAAAGAGCGCGGAGGTGTAGATCGAGCCAATATGGGCATAATGTCAATCTACCTAACTATAAAACTTGTTTACTATTTTTATTTATTTTAGATTATATCGGACCACCAAAACAAGGAGGATCAGGACAATCAACTTTCAAATAAAAACCCTGCAAGAACAAGTGTTGATTTTGAAAGTCTGTACGGAAGAAAAATAGAAACACTGGCTTCTAAAATGAAATTTATTTGCATTTCCCAATGCTCTTTTTTGGTTGCCGATTGTATTTTCATGTTAATCTTGGTGAATTAATATAGTAACTTCATCCGATTTAGTTATGATATCCTAAGAAAGTTCCGCACTTTTAATATTCAGTCATAAAAACCAGGTTAGAATTCCGTTATAGGTCACTGAGCGAACACCAATAAACAAACTGACTTAAATGTTTTAACTGCGAATTTATTTAATTACGTTACGCCTTTCAAACCAAAAGTTAAAGCTTCTAGTAAACCATTCGTACAAACCGTGAATAAATTTAATGTTTAACATGCACGGAACTCTGAAAATCGATTAACCTCCTCCAAAAAACTAACTTATTCATTAACTGTACATAGTAAAAAAAACCGCGCCTAAAATGTTTATTCATTGATTCTATTACTTTTTTGCAACGTGAGTGTTTAATTCAATTAAGTAACCATTACACCGATGACAGGCGGTGTCAGCGCAGACGCACAAAAAGTTGTCGCGGACGAAGCATGAACCGACATCCACTGACACATGATCCACGGCCCACTTACCTCCATCAGTAATAACTCTAATCAGGATAATTGTAATTAATTAACACAGTTACTTCTAACAAAGAACAAAAAATTAGCGGTTGCTCAGGCGCACTGTGGCGCCAAACCGTTATTGTTATGGAAGAACAGAATTTGCACTCTCTCGAGACTTCAAAGAGAAATACCACTGACATTTTTTTTTGACCAGTTCTTATCGCGATCGCCATAAAACACGTGTAATGTATGGGCTTCTCCGTGATATATATCTAAAGTAGATAGTAAGGTCACTTTCGAAGTGTAACATGTTTGTAGCTATGTAGGTGGAAAATCAGATGAATAATATACGTTTACGACTCCCAAACTGGAACAAGTTTTTTGTAGTTGGCGCAGTACATCTGGGAAATCAGCAGTCAGAGATGGCAAGGAAAAGATTGGGTGGTTTCATGTTACATCATGTTGGTGAACTTCGCTGACACAACTCAAACTTGTCCCGTTTCCAGAAATCAATGTTGTTTGCGATCGCCGTGGTCGCTGCCCCTCCTAGGGTGGCACACCCCCGCTCTATAAATCACTGTCCGAATTACCGCGTTTCTGTAATATTTGTAATCCGGTGCTGGGCACGCGGCCGAATCGAACAATTGATACTCCCCACACAGTACCCTATGTGGTCCACTCACAAATTAATTGAAACTAGTTTCGTCCTCGTTAATATTTTGATTATGTCAAGTTCAAATCCTTGGGCTTAGCTTTTGTGTTCCAACATTCCTGATAGTTCGAAAAAAAAATGCAAGCAAGCATTTCTCACTCGTTTCAGTACTTTTGTTTTAGACCGTTAACTTTCATTTTAATCGACCGATCAAGTAAAGTCTCTCACAATAGTTCAAGTAGCGGTAGTACAGGTTGCTAGTTCATCACCTACGAACACCATTACGAACCTGATTCCCCGGCTGGCTCACACATAAACGAAGCTAAACAGTATGTATACGCATTAACATAAATATATCTTACGCACATTAATTACTAAATTTACGTGCTGTGAATAAAATAAACGATGTTATTATCAAGATACTCTTGAATATTGTATAAAACGCGGGTGGTTCGTAATATAGAGGTATTAACGCTAATACCCAATTATAGACTTGCATCAGATCGGCGCACGGTCCGGGGAAAGAAGATTAGGTTTTCAACCGCAATCTATAGGGGTGAGAGCAAACGCTATTAAAATGTTTCTATCTTCACTCACGGACGATGTAAAATTAAATATATTGTACGATTACATTGCACTTTCTCACTTCAAAATTATATGTGTTCTTCAGTAATTAAAAAGTTACGACCATGTATCGTGATTTCTCTAACTGAGTATTGTTGCTGACATGTTAATTATTGCATTTGCATTTTGTAGGTACAATTAGCCATACATACGCATTACATATCTACAAGTTGTTTTTATAATTTCTTTAATAGTAGTAATTAAAATCTTCCGGGTGAGCAAATTAACTAATTTTTTTACTTTTTTTTGGCATATGGGTACTGTTATTGATCTTAATATAAAGTTCACAACAATTACGAATGCAAAATGTGACCTGCTCCAGTGTAGAACACGCGAAGCATGTATGAAAAACTGGCCTTGTGGCTAGCATCTTGTTACACATTATACGCCCCATCGACTTCTACTCGGTATTGACACGATCAATTATACAGATTACTCCAACGATTACTTACATGTTTTGTTCCTTATACCTGGCCGTAACCGACCAAGCGACGTACAGTAAACAAAGTCTTGTTTACTTCTCCAAAAATTTTAAAGCCGATTACTCTCGAATTACTTTATAGAATATTTTCGCAATTTCCCTTTTCCTTGGACATTATTTTCACCCAGGAGGAGGAGAAAGCTAAGAAGATTTTCATGCTATTGAAGAAAACTTGTTTACAAGCGTTCGTTCTATTTGCAGATGTTTAAAATAAGTTGATCCCACTCATAGTCTAGACCAGGGATGTTGCGGATGCCGATTTTTTCACATCCGCGGATGTGAATGCGGATGCGGATTTCTGAAAGCTCGCATCCGCGGATGCGGATGCGGATGCGGATGTTTAAGCCCATATAAAAAGTATATGAATGAAGAATTAAAATAACGATATAGTAATCATATTTTTTTTATTAATTAGAATTAGTATGTGAAGTTAAAAATAGGAGCATTATACTTAATAAAAAGTTGCCGCTTTCTCTGATTCAAGCCGGTTACGCAGAGGTTCGTAAATTAAACCCGCGCTACTAAATAATTGTTCGCTAGGAACACTGCCTGGTGGAGTGGATAAAAATCTTCGTGCTATCGGTGATAATATGTTAAATTCCTCTCGATGTACACTCCACCATTTAAGATGATTCTCATCCATATTGTCTCTTTTTTTAGTGCGATAAGAAAGTAATTCCTTTTTGAGTACAGCTTCAGTGCTACCATTTTCTGGTATTTCTTGACTCTCATCTTCACTTGAGGAATCTAACATCATGGCAAGTTCGTTTTTAAAGCATGGCTTTCTGAGGGAACCTGACGTCCCTGGTCCTAGTTGTCCCATATCCTTTTTCGTGGAATCTGTCATTCTCATTCTTTTAGCCCCTTCGGAATTGGCATTAAGAGAATCGGAAACTTCACTTTTGTAAATACTGTAATAGTAGTGTTTATAGTTAAAATTTAACAGTGGTCATTGTTTGAGCGCGCTCTCAAGGCACGCGTATCGTATGTCTGTTTACATTGTATTTAATTTATAGTATTTATAATAATATTCCTTTGTGTATTGTATGTATGGTTCTAAGTGCGCGTGTCTCAGACGTTGTTTATGATCGGCATCTTCTCAAAAGCGAAGGGTAGATAGGCTACATATCTATACGATAAGTATCCCACAGCGTAAACAAACACGTAATGATTTATTTACAAGAAACAAATGATGCACCACAATAAACGCATCGGATCTTGTGGGGCCGGCGAACACCACGTGCCATTCGCCGGCCCCGCCCAATTTCTTTCTGGTTGCAACTTGTCTTACATCCGCATCCGCATGAAAATCCACATTGATTATTGCGGATGCGGATGCGGATGCAGATGTCCAAATCCATACGGAAGCTCCGCATTTGCGGATGCGGATGCGAATATTCGCAACATCCCTGGTCTAGACGGAGCCCCGAGGGTGCGCCCCCTGGGGAAATGCCAGTATTGCAAACCAATAAAGTCATCTTCTTCATTCTATTTCGAACTTCTCTTATTTATAAACGTTTTAACCGACTTCAAAAAAAGGAGGTTTACAATTCGTCTTGAACTTTTTTTTTTTTTTTTTTTTTTTTTTTTTTTTTTTTTTTATGTATGTTACCTCATATCTCGGAGACGGCTGGACCGATTTGAAAAATTCTTTTTGCATTTGAATGGGTATAGTTTCTAGTTGGTCCCATTGTTACGAAATCAGGATCTGATGATGGGATCCTGGAGAAATCGAGGGAACTCTTCAAATATTATAGGCACACCTATAGCGTTTTGGGTATTTCTTATAGTAGCTTGTGCAGTTGCTCTCGAAAAGTACCATTTGAGGAAGTGGAACTGATGATGAAGACCCCAGATGGCCACCGAAACTACTCAATAATAAGTATTTCGTTGATTGTGATTAGATTACTTGAATATGGATGTTAAGCACTTTATGCTCGTCACAATGCATATGGTGAAGTAGAGCTGATGGTGATGTACCAGGAGAACTCCTCAAAAATTAACGGCTCTGCACTGGGAAAAGCAATATTTTGTAAAAGGTGATAAGTAGTTGATATTTTGGCTTTTGTAACTAGATAAATTACAAACCGACCCACTAAAAAGCGTGAAAAAAAACTTTTTAGCAAAAAATAGAACCGACTTCCATATAAAAACACTACAAAGGCAAAAATAACTTTAATTTTGGAAGGCGGTGTCTTTAGTTTTGTATATATTTTCGTTTTTGACACCGCCTTGCGAAATTAAAGTTATTTTTGCCTTTGTAGTGTTTTTATATGGAAGTCGGTTCTATTTTTTGCTAAAAAGTTTTTTATTGAAAGATTTTTTAAATAACTAGCATTTTACTTTAAATGAGAAAGTCAAATTCTATAATATTATAATGATAACTATTAACTCACATGCAACTGTTTGCATATATTGGATTGTAATAATAGTTTCCAAGTAAGCAATAAGGGGAAAGTTAAATAGCTTCGCTATTGGAAGTAAATCCTAGTGAAACAGAGGTGAATTGATAGGTCGCGAGAAATCTGCAAACATTGGCAACGTTCCAATAAACTCAAATAAACAATTACTGGATTATCCTCGCTGCACAGATTTTGATTGAACAGTCAATATCGTATTCAGTCATCGAGTGGAGTTCTTTGTCACTGGAGTATTTCAAACGTTAGATAGTATAAAATATCGCGTTATTGAAAAATATTGATATAATTTCTTGCGAATATAATTTCGTATAAGAAATCAGGTTCATTAAATCTATCCAAAATAGAAGTAATAAAATACACCAAACTCACCCAACTAAAATTTGATAAAAAACACTTTTTTTGCCAATTACATACAATAAACTTACTTAAAACGTTTTTGGGTCCTCTCCCGATTTTTCTAGTTCTTCAGCTCGATTAAAGTTTTGCTAATCAGAGAAAGTAAAACAGAATACAAACCTCATAAATTAAACGAGATCGATTGAAGCATGAAAGTGGCAACAATCTGCTGAAGATAATGGCTGTAATATAAATCAAGAAAAAATAGGATTCTATAATTTTTTGTACGCATTTTAATATCCATCACCTATAAAAGTTGGGTCTCGATTCGTAGAAAGAAAGTATTAATAGAGTTTATAATATCTGTGATACAATTGTTGAGTTTGGCAAAATCGTGAAGGCATCCGCGCGTGAATCATACTACTTAACGGTTCAACTTTGACATACAAAAATTCATGCCCAATAGTTACCCAACCATACTGATCAAAAAACACAAATACAATTTGGAAACTGGTAGAAGTATCAAATAAAACATGTGTTAAAACTTACTGGCTAGAAATTCAATAATTGAATAGTAATTCATGAAAAAGGCAAACCATGAAAAACGTAGCCTTAACGTAGCCTTTGCACTCATATAGGATATAGTACAGATTAGATTATGAAAGAGTGAAATCATGTAGCAAACAATATTACATCTACGACGACAGCCGATAATAATATACATCAAAATGACGAGGCAATACAGACATGACTCCAATCTGCACTTGCTTCCTAACAACGATAAGGTTCCACGAGGTTAGTATTATGATCATGATTATTGTCAGAAGGCGATAGATAATAACCATCAACATGAACAATAGGTATATACTATGAAGATAGATTTGATATCAGTGCATTATAAAGACGTCATAGATGCTGTGCCCATTGACTTGGATCGTAGCGCGGGGGCGCGCGTGCCCGGTCATCGACCACTACACGTCGCGCAAGTTCACTCGTGCATTGGATGTAGGAGCTGTTGCGCGCGCGCATGCGCATGTTGTTTGCGCGCTCACTGGTGTCACCGATGCTGCTCAAAAGAGACCGCTAACACCAACATCACCTTTACTCATCCGGGATCAAATTTTCAACCAATAGTGAGTGGTTGATAAATACGTAATATAGGAATTATTTGCAGTAAATAATCCAGTCAGTCCAGCTCTAAACTTCCTTGCAGCAATTATAGGCTGTAGATTTACGAGCACTTAAAATTCTGAAGAGTTCATTTTATGTTACCTAGGAAGCTCAGTTATGCGGTGGGTGTAGTCTACTTTCATGAGGACTATTAACATGTTATTTCCTGAACTACTACGTTTATGTGTTATTAAACTACACAATACACCCAAAAATAAATCGTGACAAAAAGAACTTTATTTTTTACGAGGGCACGTTATAATTTTAGAAAAGAAAAAAGTCATTTCGATTTTTCCCCTTGTTAAGAAATTCATGTGGAGCGTGTTTAAAGTCAATAAATCAAAGCGAGTGTGCATAAGTTTGTTTCTTTCTACAAATGCCTACGCCTCGCACGTTACCTTCCGGTACATTGCATTATTTGAGTAAGAGGAATTGAAGTTTAAACAATGGTCATACATTTCTTTCTTAAGTCATTAGGATTGTTAGGAACTACTCGGTAATCGGCATACGTCTCTACTGTCTCTGAATACATAAGCGAGCTAAGAATGAGACTTAATAGGCGATGGCAAGCTATACATTGCTCATACTGCACATATATTATGCTTCGCCGTTCACGTGACAGAATATCAAATCCTTTCGAGATTTCCGCAATGAAACTCGTTCTTAGAATTAACATAATTTTCTTATAATCTAATTTCGTCGTCCTAATACAGTTACTTAACTGTTTCGCATTACTTAGTCGCGAATATTAATGACGCTTTTGTAGTATCACAGTTGTAGTATCCTATTTAAATCCACTCGACGGGACCTGTAACACTGTTATTATCGATACTTACCTATATCATATTGATTTTTATATTTGAAATATGCATTTTTTTGCTCTAACAAATTATATGTACATTATTTCAATGGCTACATTTATTGTGCTACAAATGTTTGTTCATATCAGCATATTTTATACGTTTTTAATTAAAAAATCGATTTAGAACTTAATAAATTACGTCTGATTCGTGTGTAGCTTGATTATATTTTTTTTCGAGTGGTTTTGCGATGACGACTGCCTTGAAACCAGACAAATTCTTTTAGTTTCTTCCCAGAGTAATCGGTGTGAGCATTCCCTTCAACTTTTTGTGGAATTCACGTAGTAATATTTTTATTATTTTTTGTGCGTAGGTTGCTTGATAACCGAGGTGACCGCAACGTGCAATATTCTCGTGCGGTTGCCACTCTACCTGTCTATTGTTCACACTGGCCGAGTGCTGCCTTTGTATTGTTATACCACATCGTAAAATGCACGTTGTTTTTGTTATTCAGTAATATTCGCACTCAGAATCTACTTGAGAGACGTTGTAGTTCGACTCAACTATACACACTGCTTTATATAGTTAACAAACCATGTTGTACCTAATAGCATCGACAATATATATTTTTAACTGAATGAAAAAAGGAGGAAGTTTTCAATTCATCTGTTTATTTTTTGTATCATTGATTAGCGATATCTGAAACTATTATCAACCGTTCTTTTCTCGATGCTGTCTTTTTAATTTGGTGTAGATTTAATGAAGAATTTCGGATCTAGATAATGAAATAAAAATAAACTGGAACTTTAATGAAATACAAGTGTCCTCCTTAAATTCCAGAAGGAGTGGAATTCCCTGTCGGAGTCTGTGTTTCCCGATAGCTATAACCTAGGAGACTTTAAGTCAAGAGTGAATAGGTTACTTTTAGATAAGCGTGCTCCATCTTCGACTACATTATCACTTACCATCAGGTGAGAAGGTGGTCAAAAACCAATATTTCAATATTTCAACAGAATACCTATGAGCTTCGTCTCGACTCATTTCGGTCAATTGTGTGGCATAATATTTTGTGCAATATGGGTAATACGATTCCTTATCTTGCATCTCCGAATGTATTTTTCAAATAACTTCGTAAATGATGGTAAGTCTACATTATGCAATACCTACACTTTTTCCCACATATTACGTTTACTTTGTGGTGACAAGCTAAGGCTTAAAGCCGATTGCACTAATAAAAAACAGTAATGAATAGAGAGCCAAGCGTGCAAAGTAACACAGTATATAAGTGATATTTGCATAAACAATACCTACCAATTAACGAATGCAAACAGCAATACATTACCTGCCCACATTATTGCAGTCACTTTCAAATAGGCCTTTGTTGAATTCTGTAGCACAATTACAAAAAGCCAACTACCTATCTGGTAAACGGAACTTCGTTCCATCACTTTCGTTGTTAAGTCAAAAACTCGTAGATGACTTCGTATGAATGCATGTTTACTTACCCATAATAATGATGTAGACCACACAATATTCTTTGTCGCAGTAAAAACGAAACTCATCAATGGACCTCTCATTAGGGCTCCACTTTATGTCGTCATCAAAGAAGGCTTGTATTCTTGCCGTCGCATTAGCTTCAGAATAAAATATAATATTTACTGGCAATAATCTACATGTCCGTTCGCATGGAAATTAGAAATGTTATGGATGTTTTAATCTCTTTTACGTGGACAGAGGAAATAACGTACAAATTGAGGAAGTAGAGAAGTTTATACGATTCACAGCTCGTACTAGATTTGATTTAAAACGATCCTTATTTTATATCATGGTGGTCCGAAAATTCATATTAAAGTACCATAACCGTTTTTTTTTGTAGAGACAAGTGGAGCCGATCCCAAAACATTCGTATAATTTATTAATTTATGGACGATGTGTCGTTAGAATTGGTTTGCTATGTATGTCTCCTACAGTTATTTATATGTATCATAATCAACAGGAATTTATGAATAAACAATTATATAGTGGCTATATTAATAAATACACATATATTTAAGAGGGTGTCGAGCCTACGAGACGCGCGGAAAATAGGTATTTACTGCAGCGGGCTAGTCGTGTGCGTTGTCACACACACAATGACAAGTTCGCTCGAGGCCCGCTTGCCGTTGCACGACGAAGTTTGCTAACTTTGCATTTTTTAATTTTTTGTCGTTATGTTGAATAAACTTGAAAAACGAATATTAATTATTTAGATGGTTTTATTTATCACACTAATATTATAAAGGCGAAAGTTTGTGAATGAATGTGTCTGTTTGCATGTTTGTTACTTCTTCACGCTCAAACGGCTGGATGGATCTAAATGAAGCAAGTAGGTACGTAAATAAATGACAAAAATAAATTTAATAAATTATACCTATTATATAAAAATTAACGTTTGTTTTTACTGTAGTAATACATTATCCGTTCCCTCACTATTCATCCTATTGCAATAAAACTTTGATTTTATATATTAAACTCCTCAGATTTTTTTTTTAAAGAATACTAGCAATGTGGGTACATTTCACATTACTAGCAATCTTGTTAACCCCTCCAACTAAGCTAAATATGCTTGTGTCTGGAGTGGGTTTATGTCAATAGTGTAATGGGTGGGGTTCGAACCTGCGACCTCTCGATCACAAGTCCGACACCTTATCCATTAGGCTATTGACGCTTCGAAACTGGGTAAGTAGCAAGTTAGGGTAGATGGGTATGCAGTACTTATTTGAATAATAAAACCAATATGAAATAAAAAAAAATATAATTATGTAATGTCATAATAAAACCAGACTGAAATAAGTTTTGTTTATTAAAATTTCATTTAGTGCTCGTTTAAATTCTGATGTACTGTCATATTTTTAATAACATTCGGTACTTTATTATATATACGTGGGGCCATACCAAAAAAACATTTTTTCATTAATGCTGTCTAGCGAACTTACTTCGCAGAAAATATAAGCGTACCTAATTTATTTCATAACAATATATGTATCAAGTGTAACTCAATTTAAAAGAAAAAAATAATAAAAGAAATCTATAAATCTAATGTTATATTGCTTATTATAACATTTTACAAAAATTGGCCAAGTGCGAGTCAGACTCGCCCATGAAGGGTTCCGTAGTAACTATAATAATATAATATAATATGTATATTTAGGTACTTGACAAAAAACTAAAACTTACAAATTTCTTAAAACTAGCTTATTTACATTTTTTGCAACTACGCCAAATAACTTTGTTTTTCATAGTATTTGTATGAATTACAAAGTTATATTTGCGGTTTTAGAAAATATGCTGTATCTCAAAAACTGCTGACTCAATCTCTTTAAAACCAATTTTGATTGAAAGTTTACATTAAGATCTATATATATATATATATATATATACAACGTGTAATTTAAAGGGTATATACATACCAAGTGCATGGCTTCTTTGGATGATAACAAACGATATGGCAAGGGTTTTGTAATCCTAAGTCTACATGTGTAGAACTTATTACAAATTCCAGTACACTGATACCAGAGACCGAATTTTTCAAATTAAGAAGAATGAAAAGAATTATCGTGTTATTGGCAAGTGACGTGGAAAGTTATTGACCCTCGTAGTGCTGTGACACGTTTGTTATGATTGGTATTCAAAAAATATGTGAAACCAATAATTTGGTATCAATTCTTTAAGTCAGTTATTTTGTGCTGAAACTGTGCATAGAGACTCCATACCAAATGTTGTCTTCAGCCCTTTTGGTTAGATATGGGGTTTCTGTTACACGTTGTATATATATATTTATATTTTTCACTCCATTATTATAGAAATTAGAGGGGGGCACACAATTTACCACTTTGGAAGCGTATATCTTTTAAACGATTAATTTTTTGAAAAAGTGGTTTTAGAAACCTCAATCTCATTTTAAAGACCTGTATATAGATACCACACATGCATAGGTTTCATGAAAAAAAATATTTTCAGTTTTAGTTCCATGTATGGGCTCCCCATACATGGAACTAAAACTGAAAATATTTTTTAATTTAATTTAAATATATTTTAATATTTTCTTAAAATCAGAAAGCGGTTCACAGAATACATCAATCTACCAAGTTTTATATGTATAGTCCTAATAGTTTCGGAATAAAATTGCTGTAATATACGGACGGACGGATGGACAGACAGACAGACTAGTAGTTGTAGTAGTTATACATATTATATTATTATAGTTACTACGGAACCCTTCATGGGCAAGTCTGACTCGCACTTGGCCAATTTTTCTTTGGCTAAAGCCGGCTCTACACGTTGGCCAACACAGTGGCGAATGTAGTAGCCAATGCGTATTGGCCAACGTGTAGACGGCGTGTTTGTGCATGTTGGGTGCACAAACACCCCCTCTACACGTTGGCGAATAGTCATTGGCCACTACATTCGCCACTGTGTTGGCCAACGTGTAGAGCCGGCTTAATTCCCGTAGTAGACAGACCTTGTTATGGCACTTGGCGTATAATTTGTCGGACATAGAGGGAATGTCAAAGGAAGCTGAAACTTGTTCTAAACCAGAAAACCCGGCTCCTATCGACATAAAACTGCTTACAGAATTATCGTTCAGATTGAGGTCTGTAGGGCTATCTATCTGATTCTTTATAATTTATTAATTCTATTTTTTTTCGACACATTTGGCAACTAAAATAGAATTTCGATAGAAATCCTTTCTTAGTTGCAACTAGAGAATACAATCCCGAGCATGTTTTTCAATCCCGGGATTACGTGATTCTTGATGCTGAATCCTGGGACCCTGGGGCTATCCCCGGATTAGACTATGAGGTTTCTAATTGGTCTCAAATGTAAAAAATTGGCCAAGTGCGAGTCAGACACGCGCATGAAGGGTTCCGTGTGTAACTATAATAATATAATATAATATTTATATTTATTTGACGAAAAAAACCTTACAAATTTCATAAAACTAGCTTATTTACATTTTTTACAACTACGCTAGATAACTTTGTTTTTCATAGTGTTTGTATGAATTACAAAGTTATATTTGCGGTTTTAGAAAATATGCCGTATCTCAAAAACTGTTAACTCGATATCATTCAAACCAATTTTGGTTGAAATTTTACATTAAGATCTACAGACACATATTTTTTTAGATTTTTCACTCCACTATTATAGAAGTTAGAGGGAGGGATACACATTTGACCACTTTGGAAGCTTATATCTTTTAAACGATTGACTTTATGAAAAAGTGGTTTCAGAAACCCCCATGTCATTTTTAAAGACCTGTCTATAAATACCACACACGCATAGGTTTCAAGAAAAAAAAAATATTTTCAGTTTTAGTTGGTCCATGTATGGGGTAGTAGTATGTTCCTTTATTAAAATGATTTTTAATTTTTTTCTCAACATCGGAAAGCGTTTCATAGAATACATCTACTTACCAAGTTTCACATGTATAATCTTAATAGTTTTGGAATAAAATAGCTGTGACATACGGACGGACGGACGGACAGACAGACAGACAGACAGACGGACAGACATGACGAAACTATAAGGGTTCCGTTTTTTGCCATTCGGCAACTGAACTCTAAAAAACGAGTAATTTCTTGAAATATATATTTTTAATTTTGGTACACTACACATATCACAGTATAGTAAGAAAAGAAAAAATGACAAAAAGATACTATACTTTGTAAGAAATAAAAAGACAATAAAACTTATTTCCAATTTTGAAAATACAATCGTAGAAATATCAATGCATCCAAGGTT
Source organism: Tholera decimalis (assembly GCA_943138885.2). Lineage (NCBI taxonomy): Eukaryota > Metazoa > Arthropoda > Insecta > Lepidoptera > Noctuidae > Tholera > Tholera decimalis. The sequence goes on along the minus strand of OW964556.2, from coordinate 31,592,065 downwards.
TGACTTCCAAGCCTGCTTCCTTTATTACCAACATAAGCAGCAGCTGAAAACGCTCGTTTAGGTTTTACACTGGTTGGAGGAATAGACAATAGATATTTATATGCTGTTTCTAAGTGATATCCACTAATTCCTCCATTTTCAAACAGGCTTATTTCACGTCTAATACTATATTTTGCCAACCCCGATTAATTTTGTATTTGTACTTCACGATCTGGGGATTTCATACTCTTATCAATTTCCAGCTATAACTTTTCTTTTAGTGTCAATTGGGGTTGGGATTGGGAGGTTTGTGGCCTTAACTCATCATCTGTTTGTGATCCTGATCTTCCTTCTTCTTCTTCCGTGTCATCTCGACTTTTAAGTTTTTTAACAATACACTTTATTTGCTTCCAAACTAAAGCCTGTGTAGAAACTGGAAATAAGTCATGCCATTCCAAATCCGATAATAAATGATTTTCATCATCTTTTCATGGATTTTGTAATTAATTCAACACACCAATCAAATCATCACTTCGTCGTTGCTTCATACGTTCCACTAAGGATGTTTTCATTTTTGGCAAGTGTCAGCACTTGCCAAAAAATGATTATGCTAGATAGCTGTTTTATAAGAAATTTCAAAGCGGAATCAGCTGTGCATAAATTAGCATCTCGCCGACAGATTGCTTCTACTGTCAATTTAATTGGGGTCAGCACATCAACAATTTTATTTACCAATTCAAAATCAACTTCTTCCAAACGAATTGGATGATTGAGATCTATAAGAGCTTTTTGAATGAAGGTTTTTAAAAGATAAAATCGCTCCAGCATTGTTAAAAGACTATTCCACCTGGTTTTACAGTCCAAAAGAAGTGACAGCTCTTTTCCATGTTCAATTTTCATTTATTTTTGAAGTACTGTTTCATTTTTCAATGGTGATCTTTTGAAATACACTCTACAACTTTGCGGATTTTCTTTATCAGCTCATTAATGTTTTCATCTTGTGTTAACTCTGGTATGTGTTATAGCGCAAGGTCATTTTGTGACATTAAGATTAAGTCTGATTCTGGACTGTCTAAGTCTTCTAAATGTTCATCATCATGGATGTCGTCCATATGATCAACAGCCACAGGTGGTTCATTTATAGTATCATCTGAGGTAGAGCTGTCTTGTAAATAATTATGTTTTTCATAAAGCCAGTATCCAGGGAAATATCAAATATACTTAGACGCTCTTTCAATATACGAAGACAATTTTCAGCCATACTTTCATACTTCCATAAATAGGAACAAGTCCTAAATTCCATTTTTTTTTTATATGAATGAACGTTGACAGCCATGTATGGTTTATTGGATGTTGAAGTCCACTTGTCGAAAGAAAGACTAAATCTTTCACCTGCACTTTTCAAATGTTTCAATTCTGCAGTTACTTGCTTTCTGATTTTTTCACTGTAATTGAATGGTGACGGCTGACTTTGGTAAATCCGTGTATTTTACAAAGACAAATTTTCTCGAATCATCTGAAGTTATGAATATACTGAATGGAAATCCATCTAATGCAATCTTCTTGCCAAAACATCATCGAGGCTATCGTCGGCACTTTTAGTAAAATAATCATTTAGCTTTCGCTTGGCTGGCGGCGGTGCTGTGTTCAGATTATCAGAATCTAGACTTGTTGAAGCTGATATAAGCTTGATGTTATGTTTTGATGACAAATGTGTATGTAATCCCTTAGTCGATCCATCCAAAGTCTTGAGAATGGCTGAGCATCGGTTACATTTGGCACTATTCCTATCCTTCGCAACTAAAAAATAGCTCCACATTGACGTCGTATCACTGTGTTTTTTATGTTTAACAAAGTCTCCCGCCATTTGAAATACTTAATTTCAGATAATTGACTTTTAAATTTAAATGACGTAGGTCGTGGGTTTAAATTTAGAAAATATCTTGTAATGACCAAAGTTTTCAATATAATTAAGCATATCTTAAAACTGGAAACATATCTTACAACTATACAATAATATAGGTTATCCATCAGAATTCAGACAGGCTTTAATGTCCTCTCATACCTAATTAACCTGTATTATAGATACATTGTAAGAATGATATTTTAAAAGATTAACTGTGGAGTTTATTGCCGGATCTTCTCCATAGAAAACGACCAATTTCGAACCGTGCCCTGCGCCAAACTGCTGACGTTTTATAAGTGCCCATGTAGGCCTATGTGAAATAAAACATTTTGAGTTTGAATTAATTTTTTTCTTAAAATTCAAACGCGAGCCAAAAATAAAAAAAAAATCACAAGAAACAGTAGTAGGTATCTCTACTACTATTTTTTAAGAGATAACATAGAGCAATCATGCCAGTAGCGTGCAACCAGCGCACCACGCACCATGAGACCATAAGTCTAGTTTAAGCATATACTAACGGGAACCCGTGTGAAATTAGTACTTCCCACAATATGATTATAAATTAAAGCCTGTCTGAATTCTGATGGATAACCTATATTATTATATAGTTGCAAGATATGTTTCCAGTTCTAAGATATGCTTAATTATATTTAAAACTTTGGTCTATACTGTCGTATAGACCAATTAATACAGCACAATGGAATTACAAATAAAAAATATCCGATAAGTTGGTCATCATGTATGTCATTGATATACACTATAAAAAGGAAAGGGCCAAGAATTTAACCCTGCGGAGCACTCATCTTGGCTAGGGATCGTGCAGATGTCGCTCCATTAACAATAACTTTTTGTTGCCTGTTTGATAAATATGAAAGAACAAGGTCAGCAGAACACGAATCCACGAACTCCGTAATGGTGTAATTTACAGATCAGTGTTTTGTGGTCAACGCAATCAAAAGCTTTGGAGAGGTCACAAAATATGCCAATTGCATTCTGAGATTTCTCCCAAGATTCCAGAATGTGACGAATGAGCGCTACTCCTGCGTCTGTTGTTGACCTACCTTTCGTGAAACCAAACTGCCGACTATGCAGAATTCCATTTGAGTTAAAATATGATAGCATCTGGTCCAGCATGATTTTTTCGTATATTTTGCTTAATGCTGGAAGCACATATATCGGTCTATAGTTAGAGGGATCACTCTTACAACCCGACTTAAAAATTAGTACTACTTTACTATGTTTCATTAAATCGGGAAAATTACCGCTGTCTATACATTAATTAAATGTACATGTTAGGATAGCAGCAATTGAGTCAATAATATTACCAAGAACCCTAACAGATGCACTCCATAAGTCATCAGTATTTGTTATGTTAAGACTTTGGAATGCTTTTTAATTACATCAATAGAAATGGGCTTAAATGAAAATGTTGGTATATCCTTATTGAAATTTTCCTTTAAAAAAGATTCTGCTAATAATGGCGAAGAATTTAGAGATTTAGTAACCTCTACTGGAATATTGGTAAAGTAATTTTCCAACTTCTCAGCCACTTTTGACTTATCTGAGATGACCTGATCATCGATGTTCAAAGTCAAATCATTCTATCCCTATTGGTTTGTGTTTCCAGTTTCTTTGTTTATCACCTTCAACACAGTTTTTATTTTATTGTTAGAAATGCTAATTTTATTACTTTCTGATTTAGATTTAGCTTAGGGCGCATACTCTTTTAAATATCTTTGAGTAGTTTCTTACATAATTATGGAAGGCTTCATCGGAAGTCAATGATTTTTCATGGTATAAGTTGTATACATTGTCTCAGCTTATTCTTATTCCAGCAGTGGCCCATTCATTAAATTTAGATTTATTACTCATTTGAAATTTTTTAACTGGACTGGTCTTACTAAATTCCTGGCATAGTGAAGAAAATAATATCCTGTAATTTTCATTGGGGTCATGGGAGTCAAAATTGGCCATTGAAAGATTACTTAACATGTTATCATTAAAAACATTAATTTCTTTTTAGTTAGCGGCCTAAATTTAATAGTCTTATTTAATTGCCGCTTTTTAACCAACTCAAAGGATGCTAGTTGACCTGTATGGTCAGACCTAACTCCACTAATTTGAGACGAGTATTTTATGGCACAATTAGTATAAATATTATCTATGCATTGAGCTGATGTTGCTGTTATTCTTGTTGCTTCCTTGTATGTGCATTTTAAGTTAAATGAACCAAACAATGAAGTAAGCTTGCAGTGTTCAGGTGAATTTACTAACAAAACAATATTTAGGTGACCACAAACGAAAACTAATTTATTATCTCTTATAAGCTTAGGTACTTAAAATTTCTCCCATTATCATTAAGAATGATGACAAGTTTGATGCTGGTGGTCTATAAACACTTAAGAAAGTTTGGCCTTCAACTTCTGTACATGCTACCTCACACAAGCAATCAACAGAGCAAGCGGTGATATATTTTTGTTCCTTATATCTAAGAGAATTACTACGTAATATTAAAGTACCACCTCCTACTGAGGACCTGTTGTATGCACTAGTAACAGAAAAATATTAATTTTAAACAACATTCTATCTGGTTTTAGCCAGGTTTCACAAAAACATAAGATATCTATATCATATTTATCTATTAACATTTCCTCATCTAATATTTTTCCAGAGAAACGATTTATATTCTGATGATATAGTAAAATTGTGTTATTATACCTCTCCTTTGTCACATCTAAGGGTTTAAACAATTAATTTCAGTATTATTAGATACCCTAGATAATACTGAATAGTCACTTAACCTAGGATCAGTTAAATTGTCAATAACCCAGTGTAAATTGTAAGCTAACAAAGTAGCCAATGAACTTTCGTCGTAAATTCTAAAATGAATGTCAGGATTGCAATCGGTATGCCCAAAAACCTATTACACGATGTGTGATGCAATATTTTGCAATCGACCACGTTTGCTGAGCAAGCGATATAATGCGGTCGCACTAAGTTCGCCGCGAGCTTAGTGTATTTCGAACAGCAACCGGGTGCACTCATTTTCATCATTTAGCGATAATTTTAGCCCTTACGTTACTTTGTTAATTATACTTAGCAATAAACCCTTGAAGGTTATCAGTGTATTTAACTTAGTAGTCACACACAATATCCATATTGAATGTTGGAGAAAAAGTTGCATCCACCAAGGATGCAACTTTTTCTCCAAGATTCAATATGGATATCGTATGTGTTTTAAATTGGATTTCAAAATGAAAGCCAGATTTGCAATCACCACCCCCAAAAACCCATTACACGATACCCATATCGAATGTGTGAGAAAAAGTTGCTTCCGCCATCTTGGATTTAAAAATGAATGCCAGATTTGCAATCACCACCCCCAAAAACCCATTACACGGTACCCATATCAAATGTTTGAGAAAAAGTTGCATCCGCCATCTTGGATTTTAAAATGAATGCCAGATTTGCAATCACCACCCCCAAAAACCCATTACACGATACCCATATCGAATGTTTGAGAAAAAGTTGCATCCGCCATCTTGGATTTTAAAATGAATGCCAGATTTGCAATCACCACCCCCAAAAACCCATTACACGATACCCATATCGAATGTTTGAGAAAAAGTTGCATCCGCCATCTTGGATTTTAAAATGAATGCCAGATTTGCAATCACCACCCCCAAAAACCCATTACACGATACCCATATCGAATGTTTGAGAAAAAGTTGCATCCGCCATCTTGGATTTTAAAATGAATGCCAGATTTGCAATCACCACCCCCAAAAACCCATTACACGATACCCATATCGAATGTTTGAGAAAAAGTTGCATCCGCCATCTTGGATTTTAAAATGAATGCCAGATTTGCAATCACCACCCCCAAAAACCCATTACACGGTACCCATATCAAATGTTTGAGAAAAAGTTGCATCCGCCATCTTGGATTTTAAAATGAATGCCAGATTTGCAATCACCACCCCAAAAACCCATTACACGATACCCATATCGAATGTTTGAGAAAAAGTTGCATCCGCCATCTTGGATTTTAAAATGAATGCCAGATTTGCAATCACCACCCCCAATAACCCATTACACGATACCTATATCGAATGTTTGAGAAAAAGTTGCATCCGCCATCTTGGATTTTAAAATGAATGCCAGATTTGCAATCACCACCCCCAAAAACCCATTACACGATACCTATATCGTATGTTTGAGAAAAAGTTGCATCCGCCATCTTGGATTTTAAAATGAATGTCAGATTTGCAATCACCACCCCCAAAAACCCATTACACGGTACCCATATCGAATTTGTGAGAAAAAGTTGCATACGCCATCTTCAATTTAAAAATAAATTCCAGATTTGCAATCACCACCCCCAAAAACCCATTACACGATACCCATATCGAATGTTTGAAAAAAGTCTTCATCATCACTTTCACTTCCACAAATGGTGCTTTTCGGGAGCAACTGCACAAGGTACTATTAGAAATACCCAAAACGCTATAGGTGTGCCTATAATATTTAAAGAGTTCCCTCGCTTTCTCCAGGATCCCATCATCAGATCCTGATTTTATAACAATGGAACCAACTAGAAAGTATACCCTTTCAAACGAAAAAAAATTCCACATTGGTCCAGCTGTCTTCGAGTTTGAGGTTACATACATAAAAAAAAGTTTAAGACGAACTGAGAACCTTCTCCTTTTTTTTGAAGTCGGTTAAAAAGCAATAATAACATCACAAAATAGAAATACGTACTTTTTATGAGAATGGCTTTTTTTTCGAAAATTTGCGCCAACTTTCTTCTAATAATATTTTTTTTTACATTTTCCCATAATAAAACAAATATTTAAAAAAAAAATGTTAAAGAAATATATATTGAACAATAAAAAGTAATTGTTGGGTATGCATAATAAATCGTACTCAAAAAAACAAAAAATATGACTTATGTTATTCAACGGATTGCTGCAATACATACGTACACAATAGATCGCGAATTATCGTTACCGGCGAAACGCTCCACGATGAGACGTGACCCCTCTCTGAGCTCCCGTGGACGACTGAATTTTCGACCGGTGTACGTTGCGTATGGTTCAAAATAGCGCGCAAATTAGAAGAAAAAATTAAAATTAAAACAACCAAGCGACATTTTTGAAATGTTAAAGCTGTAAATGATAGTATGATAATTAGAGAATAATATGAATTGAAGTTTATGAAAAAATTCAACAGTTTACTATCAAAATTCAGCGACGCACGAGCATGTTTTGTAAGGATTTTTGTCCAACTTTATGTATTTTTGTTTAATAAACTATAAAATATTTTTAAATTTTGCCAACTATGTTTGCTAACACATTTATTCTAGTGTTCATTACATATTTTTGTATGGTAATTAAAGTACTATTATAGGTTATATTCCTTTAGTTGTGAAGACCGTTTTATATATACTTATATACTTATATAATACTAGCACCTGCCCGCGACTTCGTCCGCGTGGGATGTTTTTCCCACGTAAATCCCGATCCAGTGGGAATTCCGAAATAAAAACTATCCTATTTCCTTTCCAGGATCCTAAACTATTCCCATGCAAAATTTCATCTAAATCGGTTCTGCGGTTTAGGCATGAAAAACAGAAAGACAATATTAATAGACTTACTTCTTCACATTCCTTCTCACCGAACCGGGTTTATGGCTAATTCCTACGCTATTTCTACCATTAAACTCTGGAATATGCTACCCCTTGACATCAAAAAGGCCGAGTCTAAATTCTCTTTTAAGCGTAAAATGAGAAACCACTACTTAAAAACCTGTCATTATAGTTTGGTTTTCGCAATAATTATAATTTATTATCGTGAGTTCTCTTAGTCAGAAAGATTATTATAAAGCACCGTATTTATTAGTCTACTATTTTAGCATATACAGGGTTAATTGTAAAACACCGAAAACCTCTATTTTTAAAAGTCATAGAACAAAAGTTGTTGATTATGATGTTAGTAACATAGTCCCGAGAGGTTTTCGGTGTTTTACAATTAACCCTGTATATGTATTTAGTATATATATTATATATCCTTTTTAACTCAAAGGTTGACTGGTAGAGAATGCCTTGTCGCATTAAGTCCGCCTATGTACCACTATTGTACATAAAGTTTAAATAAATAAATAAATTAGTATAGATATGGAGCCGTAGCGTTTGAATCAGCATTTATATTAGGTGTTTTTTATTTCATACAATCTGTTTTCGTACAATTTCAAAAAATATGTCCTTAAAAACGTAACGTGAGGTTAGTAACAGCTATAAAATCGGAATGACAAATCGCGTCTTCATTCGTCGTACGTTACCCATTCCCATATATGGTTACTACTGCATAATACATTTGCGGTGATGGTCTGTAAAAGCTTATATATTTATTACCAGTCTTACTCACTTTATTCTTGTCATGTCCCGATGTGTGAATTGTTTTCGTAGGTATCTACAGGCTTTCCCAAGATACTACAGTTACCTTCTTAGCGAGTGCAACGTCGTCATCGCAATTGTCATAAGCGGTTAATTGCTATAAAAACACAGCATGTTAAGGTATCCTGAGGTCTCACGTCCAGTGCTACCATCTAGCTCATGTTAATAATCATAGTATAGCGTTACGCTCTCATGAATACCGTGATCACGTCGATTTACTCCATTAAACACACACAAATTTCATTTGGGTTGTAGATAGGAATCTCAGTAGAAGGGTGGGTAATTAAATAATTAATTATGGGCTGTTATGTCACGTAATGCAATTACACATCATGGTAACGACGGTAATGGACCGACATAGATAGCTAAACAGCCTTGCGTTTTTACTTCAGAGAAAACTGTGTTAGGTTGAATAGCATTCGGTGGAAACAAAGAGAAATTCATTTTATTATAATGTCATTATTATTAATGGAGTGTTAAAGAGTGATCAAATGCTATTCAAACTCCATTACAGCCATCAAAGGAATGAAAGTTATCTTTCACTTGATTCTAATCGTGACACTCGACGACTCGTTAGCCTCGCTATGTATATTTGTAGATAAATGAGTTATTTGCTTTACACCAGAGAGTATATAACCACTAGAGAGCGTATAGGCCGATTTCTTTGAAGAACACAACTCACTTCTGCGGGCCGGGGGACGACAGAGATATGCAGAGCTGCAATTGGTCAATTCAAGGTCAGATACCGTGACCCCGAAACTTAAGGGCAGCTGAAAGGAATCAGGGTGGGTTTTTAGTCAGTAGAAGTCTGACACTCCTTTCCGCTCCACCCAGAGCGGAAGAAGTCATTCGATGATTTTCCCACCCAGAGAAAAAAAAATTGCGCAGATATGCCTGGTTGGAGATTGGTCTACTTGATTAAGGGAAAGTAGTCGATATCGATAAAATTCATTTTTACATTTTAAAAATGCTGAGTAAAAATTTCATAATAAAAATATTTTCATTAAAATCAGTTGTGTCAACAACTGTAGCTTCAGCAGGCACTCTGTAATAATTATTTTTTCGGTGGTGAGTCACTAGATGATTTATCTAATGACTTCTCCCTTCTACATACACTTAACCCGTGGACTCGACATCAAAACAAATTAACCTGTTTTTTTTCCTGGGTGAGAAAATCATCGAATGTCTTCTCTCTCTCTGAGTAAAGTGGAAGGGAGTATCAGACTTCTACTGACTAAAAATCCACCCTGTGCCTTCAGCTGCCCTTAAGTCCCGGGGCCACGGTGTCTCGTTAGAACATTAACGCAACCCCGGAACCAAAGTAACTTACGAGGGCGATATTGTAATGCAAAGGCCCAAGTTACTTGGTATTGGAGTCCGGCATACTATTTGAAGCCTTTTTTTTTTCTGGGTGGGAAAATCATCGAATGACTTTTCCCTCTCTGGGCAAAACGGAAGGGAGTGTCAGACTTCTACTGACTAAAAATCCACCCTGTTCCTTCTGTTGCCCTTAAGTTCCGGGGCCGCGGTATCTCATTAGAACATTACCGCAACCTCGGAACTAAAGTAACTTACGAGGGCGATATTGTAATGCAAAGGCTCAAGTTAATTAGTATTAGAGTCTGTCGTACTATTTGAAGCCTAGAAAAATTGAATATAGGTATCTTATATTCACGATTTGACTTTTTTCAACATTATATCAATAAAAACAAAACTAGAAACCGATATTCCCTAGTAACCTTATCCATTCACTTTTCTTTTTAATCTGGAATCTTCAGAAATCTAAAATGAAAACATGCATATCATACAGAAGAAAAAATATTAGAACTTCTTCCTTTTTTTAAAGTAGGTTAATGTGGATAGGTGTTTTATGAAAACTATCTGAATTAAATTTAAAAAAAAAATAAGTTTGATTTTATAATTATCGATATCGTATTCAGCCGTTAAAGGTAACAGCACAGATTTTTGCGACAAAAATACAAAGGAAAAGAAAGGGATAAAAGAATTAGAATTTCTTCATGAAAGAAAGAGACTTTTCCAAAAGACATCAACGCGCGACTCAGTTGTGTCCTTGATCACCGAAACCACCACTCTGCGGTGGCTTATAATCTGATTAAATGATAAATAATTTTCGTATTATTTCATTACTGATGAATAGTTATGTCATCCTTTTAGTATCTAGATGTCTGGGAATGTTTTCCACACCACTTCAACGCACATGAAAGCATTATTATGCGTTATAAATTGGATACAAAAATTTTAAATTTGTAATTGTTTAGCATGCACACAGGTCACAACTAAAATGGTTCGTGTACCGTAGCCTATTATATAAGAGCAAGAAGACTCATAGTTTTCGTGTCGGGGCACTGTATACGCGGTCAAGTGGTTTTATAGTCTTTGCTTTACACCAATCAGTTTTTTTGCATTAGAAAGGTAAGTTTCTAGATCATTACTGTTTTAAGGCTTCCGCAACATACAACATGTTTACTTCATAATGGCAAAACGGAAATTAACTCAGAACTTGCACGAACTGTGGATATTGAACTAAGTATAGACTGGCGGGTGGTTAGTGATTTACTAGGAAGTTGATGAGAGAGCTAGGTTCGTGCTTGGGTCATTTACGCGGTGAAACCAAATCATACGGATAAATAAGTTCGCTCAGATAATTGTTAACATTACATACAATCGAAGCAACCGCAATCGGCATGATAGGTACGGTAACGGACGCGTTTTTGCGTGCTCGTTTAGATTCCAACAATGCTTTCTTAAACAAAAAACTGGTTAACTCCAATTTGACTGCATTGGAATTGGGTCACTAAATCACTACACTATAGAGAACACAATGTGTCCGTTAGTAAAGAAAGAAAATAATTACTTTATTTCTAACGAGACTCTATACAATTATATACAGAAAACGAAGACACTGCTCTGCGAGTGATCGTACGTGATTCGTTGTTATCAAACATTTGTAATCTGTGTACAAAGTGAATCGTTTTTCATACTTCTGTGAGATATCTTCACAAAACGTTTTTCTCATGAATTATGTAGTATGTTAGGTACCTAAATAATGACGTAGGACCGACCCTTCTTTCTTTCTGTATAATTTCATGTTCCGAAGCCTGAATAAGTAATGCAACGATTTGGAAACGTTTTATAAAATTTTAATTTCGGTCGATATTACATCGTAACGTTTAGGACTTTGTTTAGGAATTGAATTTTAAAAAGTGATGACATAGGCGTCAAACCTCGGTGGAAGTAGACTATTTAGAGCTAGAACAAAAATAGATCCTTTTAAGTTAGTAAATGGGATACGTAATTAATCCTTGTCAGAAATATATCGTGGATGATGTATGAGTGTCGTAGGCGGGACGGACATCCTCATATAAGCGAAGACAATGTTACAACTAGGAATGTCATAGCAATTTGCAACAATGACATAATACACAAACACGAACGAGGTGGAACGAATCGTAATTTGCTCCTAAAACGCATTCGTTTGTTCACGCATTAGTGCATACGTGCCGCTGTGAAGGATGTTTCTTTGCCAAGGTCGACACGTAAGTTTACACAAGAACGTTGCCCTTGTAACAAGTAAAAATATCCAGCGTAAAATTAAAAAATAACACAAAACCACTAAATACTTTGCAGGTTATGTGAGGTCTTGAGAAGCATTCTTGAAAACGCCGTGTATCTACCTACGCTTGACGTGATTAATACGCTTGCTTTACTACGATCATTGTAAATCATAGCGAGGGTTCCCTTGGTTCGCATAAGCAAAGCAAGTTCGCGGGGAAATATAATAGTTGTAAAAGCCGTGTTCGTTGACAGGTCGTAACTTTTTACGACTCAATATAATTTTTCATTATCGAGGAAGTGACTTTTGTGGTCTAGTTGACTAGGCGTAGATTTGTTTTGTGATACGAATATTTAAGTTCTTTTTTTATTTATTTATTTAAAATAGGATCGCGTTTGACCACTATCTCACCTGATGGTAAGTGATGATGTGGTCGAAGATGGAGCACGCTTACCTAAAAGTAACCTATTCACTCTTGACTTAAAGACTCCCAGGTTGTAGCTATCGGGAAACACAAACTCCGGCTGAGTTGTGATGTCTTCAGCAGCGTAAGGGTACTCGAGTTTATTGATCAAATTTTATTTTTAAACAATATAACAAGAATCCAATATATTTCATCAGTATATACCTACCCAATTAGAAGATGAGCATTTGGGGCACGGCATCGTTCAAAGCACAATGTGACTCAGGGTGTTTCATCTTGCCATGAATAAGAATAAATAATTCAAAGATATATTTATATTTCAGATAGTGCAGGCAGATAACAGAGCCTCCTACCTGGGCGCTCATTGCCGCGCTAAAAGCGACTGTGGTGTCGCTAACTCGCAGTGCGAGAGAGGCGTGTGCGCTTGTCAACCGTACTACGCGCGAGTTGACAACTCTACCTGCCTTGAATGTAAGTATAAACCGAACACTTTTAAACGCTCATTAGCATGCGGCACGGGTCTCGTTTCTTCCAGATAAGTTATACTTGCAGAGGCTAGTCTTTTGGGAAACTCGATCTTGACCCCAGAATCAGAATCGTTTATTTGTTCAATGACATGGGCAAAAGGCAAGATCTTAAATTGCCCGGTTAATGTATTCCATGCTGCGACTATCGTTAAGGTAAACTTTTTTTTCGATGGGAAAATTATCAAATCTCGCTCTTAATGGAGCGAAACGGAACGTCACGCTTTTATTAAATCAAAATCCTGTTCCTTGATTTGCTCTTGCGTTCCGAAGCCGCGATATCTTGTTAGAACATTCCCGCATCCCAGGGTTGGGGATAGCTTGAGTCTAACCAAGAGGTCGTATCAGCGAACTGGGATTTGGAGAACAGTTTTTCCATCTGGTAAGCAGCCTCATTAATTTAGACCGGAATCTGACTTCATCATAGTTGAGAGAAGGCTAAGCTGATCAGGGTTCTTTAATAATATATTCCTACAATTTGGTCGGATAGTGTAGCAATTTTTTCAGAAAACTTTCCAAGCGAGCAAGCTTTGTCAAATCCAAGTCATTTATTTTCAATATTGCTCGCGAAAATGTAGACTGAGGTATCCGGTAAATAATGGTTTCATAGAAGGTACAATGCCTGCATTAAACTGCATTTTATCCTTTTTTCCTTGCACCCACGCACACTGCGTAATTGACGCAATTTGTATCGTGGTTTTCACTTCTCATTGGCAATACATTACCTAATCACTCTCATGTGGTCAACTCCGTGGTGAGACTAACAAATTACTTTCACTGGGATGATCAATAGCCATAAAGTAGGTAATGGCAGTAGTTTTCTGTTTCCATCATAGGACATTAACATTATCTTTTGTGCCTATTTACCAAAAGTCAATTTAGCTTTCCATTCATTACTTGTGAATGTTTGTGCCATTCTGTTCACCGATTTCGACAATCATGATAAAGCAAAGTGGGTTCATTATTTAGATTTATTTCATTGTATCATTATTATAATAGTGAAACGAACGACTGAAAAACGGATGAACAATATATAACTTCCCATTCACACCTCGCTTTCACTGCATTTCGCGAAACCATTAAAATAATTCTCGGAGATCATCTGTAGATATTAATAGCACTTTAACGGTAGCAAAAAACGTTTATCTTGGGAATTAAAAATAATAACATTTCATCTTGTCTAGACTTTATCTAACTAGAATCATCCAATTTCGGTTCGCCTAAAGCAGGGTTCACGATACGGCTTCATACCAATTGGAAACGAAGCGAACTCAGTGCTATCGTACAATATCGCAGATCTTTTACTGCGATAGTCCTATAATCCCACGCTCGTCTCACTTTCTTTGGCGCAAAAGTATGGGACCAAATCAGATAACTGGATCATGTGGATTACAACCTCCAACGGTTTATTCGCCGGTTATGTTGCGTATTAGTTCGAATAAGGACCAGCCGACACTGAGCCGAATTCGCTTTTATGGGATCCGTGATACCTGATATAACGGGGCTTATATTATTTTGTATTTATTTACACTTCGTGCACATAGGAACAAAGGCAGACTTGATGCCGCATGCATTCTCTACCTGCAACCAAGGGTGGTGAAGAGAAAGATAATTTGCATGTCCAGGTTAAAATAGATGTTATAAAGAGGAACCACTCACGGATGCGTTGAGTAACACACTTTACGGAGCAGCGGGTCCAGTCAGGCGGCATTTCAAACTAGGATTGAACACGGGCCCCGCTAGCTCCGCGACCATACTAACAGCGTAATCAATAAATAATCATAATATTCTATCTTGCCCTTTCTTGGAGTGCAATGCGTGTGTGAAATAAATGGAATTAGTTACTTAATTTTATTGCTTTGCCCTTGTAAGTCGACTTTATAGCGGCCGCGTCTCGTGAGGAACAATGCACCAGAAAATTATTCAGCGATGTCGTTGAAGACGTAGTTTTATTAATTTTCTTGCAAGTTCTAATTAAGGTACCTACAAACCGATTAAATTGTTTAATTAGTTATCGTGTCATTATAGGCGCTTAATAAATGATGCACCTACTGTGAAGGGAAGTCATATTAAAATCAACAGGGCACCCTACAAAACAAGAAAGTCATTATAAAATGACATTGAGCGCTGGAAATGGGGTAACCGTGTGTCGGTTTGGATGCGAGCCGTCAGCTTGTCATCTCAAACTTCCTCGTGGTCAGTGTGCCAAGCGTGAGCAATCATCTACAGAACACAGAAATATAAACCGTTTGATAAAGACACAGATATCACCGGACTGTCCATCTGTCAGCTACAAGTAATTGAGCTCTTACTAATTTTCATTATAATATACTGACACTGCAAAAAGTCGTACCTACTCATTATTTCAAATAGCAGTACATTTATCCTGCTACTTATATACAAAGATACTTAGCAGTGTTTAAAGATAAAATAAAAATAAACAATTGCAACTACAATATTGTTTATCTCGATAATTTGTCAGTTTTCACACAATTAGCTATTAAATATTATCTCAGGATTCTTTAATATAGAAATGTAGAAGATATTTTTTTTATATGATCAGAATTTTCGTACTTACACTAACAACGTAAGTAACACTAAATAAAAACATAAGATAGGAGGCTTGAGTCTATTAAGTAGTCTGCATGCATATAAAAGATACCTGCAAAGATCTTTGCCACATCAAGTGATTGTACTTTTCAGGGTACTATTACTATTCCTGATCCTATTTGTAGGGTCTATGCAGCATTTCTATACTTCTAGCCAATTCTGGAAGCTTTCTTTCGATATTTATTATGCTCATTTCGTTCACAAACAGGTCGGTTCGCAAACGCTGCTGAATTAATGACAGTGTTGCTCTAGACGCCGTTTTCGGTACTAAAAATCCATAATATAAGACGATACTACCTCCAACTGTGCCAATAACATTTGTATCGAACGCTCTCCAAAAATAGAACAGGGTCTGTGCGGCAGAATATTATAGTAACACAAGTTCCACAGATACTGAATGCAGGTGATCCTACAATATTGATTTTATGATCTTAGACTGTCTAAATGGTGAACTCCAACCGTGCTTGGAAGTAGATAGGGCAACTATTTTGACGGTATTCCAATTTCAAACTACCAGTGAACCAATTCTCGTACTTACTTGAAAAGCGTTCGCATTGCAGTCGCAATAATTATAATCGCTGCATCAATCAATGTCAAAAACATGTCATAATGGAGGGAAACACCGTGAAATTAGAGTTTTTTGACAGTTTGCAATAGCCATGCGAATATGACAACCAAATAAACTCTCTGTTTTTGCATACAAGTTATTAAAAAAAAAATTAAATGGTCGGATAATTTTAGCTTGTTGCTCTCAACTTTCTTATATTACAGAAAACAACGAATTAATTGATTCATTAGCGAATTGCTCGAGACAAAAAAAGAATATATTAGCGCAACGATCTCATCAGCGTTCGTAGTTTAATGGTAGGTACCTAATATGATGCCAATAAATCCTTGTCGTCTAAAGCAGAGTGCATGGACGTAACGTGAATATGTCCGTCTCGTTTATTTGCGGTAGGTACCAATTTAAATAAACTTGTTGGTGATTACGAGAGCGGCCCCGTCGGCAAGCTTCGACTGACTTATCGTCCGGTTTGCCAGCCGTAAATTGGTCCCGCTATCCTTCGAGGGTATGAAATGTAGGGACTCTTATCCATTTTATATAAGTATTTACTACGTGACCGTTAGTACTGAAACTACGATTGCTGTTTCGTACACGTGACCTCTTTATTTATTTAAACTTTATGTTATCATTAAAGATTCAAGGTAGGCATTCTCTACCAAACTTGGGTAGGGAACAGAGAATATCATAGGTGCATAAGAAAAGTCAACTTGGTCTTCTTCTTCTTTTCGTGTTGTTGGCACGACAGTACCTTTTTATACTTTGTCAGCCCAGAACTTCGACGCTTCCACGACGTCATCGGTGGCTGCGAAGAGACCACTTTACGTGCAAGTAGTTGGGCTGAGAGGGCAGTATAAGACGTGGAGCATAGTCTGCAACGCAGCTCCTCAGTCAGTAGTTCAGATAGCCCCACATGACGAGGTTGGAGTTACATCTTCCTACTACTGTTCGGAGGCGGTTCAAGGATTTTCGGGTGGACCACGGAAGGTTAGACTTAGATCCTGATGGCTCGAAATAAACATAGTAAAAAATATAATCTATGGAAATAGCTAATAAGAGACTTTGTTTTTTAATTTTTTTGTTTTTCTTTTGTTGTGTAACTAAAAGAGACTTTCATAATTTACATATACTTATCATAATACATATCTAACGACATATTAGTTATAGAAAGGGTTTATGAGACAAGTTTAAATTTTCTTTTGAACGTTTTTAACCGACTTCTAAAAAAGGAGGAGGTTCTCAATTCGGATGTTTGTTTGTTTTTTTTTTATGTTTGTTCGGGCATAGCTCCGTCGCTTGCCAACCGAATTGAAAAATTCTTCTTTTGTTGGAAAGGGTCTACTTCTCAAATGATCAAATGAAAATTTTATTGAAATCGAACAAGCCGTTTCTGAAAAATCAACAAAAGTCTAAAAAAATACTTACATTGACGACCTTTTCGTTTATTCTGCATTGCGTTTTTTGTTCGCGCATAACTCCGTCATTTATGAACCGAATTGGAAAATCCTTTTTTCGTTTCAAAGGGTATACTTTCTAGTTGGTCCCATTGTCATTACGTTAGAATCTGATGATGGAATCATGGATAAATCGAGGGAAATCTTTAAATATTATAAGCACACCTATAGCGTTTTAGGTATTTCTTATAGTACCTAACTTGTGCAGTTGCTCTCGAAAAGCACTATTTGGGGAAGTAGAACTGACGATGAAGACCACAGATAGCCACCGAAACTACTCAATAATAAGTATTTTGTGGATTGCGATTCGATTACTTGAATATGGATGTTAAGCACTTTATGCTCGGCACAATGATGGTGAAGTAGAGCTGATGGTGAAATATCAGAAATCCTCAAAAATTAACGGCTCTGCATTGGGAAAAGAAATATTTTGTAAAAGGTGATAAGTAGTTGACATTTTGGCTTTTGTAACTAGATTAATTACAAAATGACCCACCAAAAAGCGCGAAAATAAAAACTTTTTTCAAAAAATAAAACCGACGTCCATATCAAAACACTACTATTATTTTATATAACTATAAGATTGGATATAAGATACTATAAAACATTGTTTAAGAGCTGTAGATTTTGGAAATAAATAAAAAAAAACAATCGTTTCAAGAAAATCAATGTTAAGAGACGTCGTGGACGTGAAAATCTTCACGTTTCGAATTCGATGACATCCAAAACTATATGTTAAGCTACAAAAATAAATTCTAAAAATTATACATATTAGTTAAATACCAACAACAGCTATCCAGGACGCGCCGAAACATAATTTCATGAAGCGCATGGGTATGAAATGGCATATTTTTTATTCAGAATAGGCTCGCGTTATACTCCGACGATTATTGGATTCTCTGTAATAACGGTATAGAAACACAATTGGTGTTTATAGTTAAAGGCAAACACACGAACAATTATATTTATATTTTTAATGTTTGTATTACTCATATTACTTGGGAAAGATTATATAGCAAGGGCACATTATAAAGCTATCAGAAGTTTAATTCGTTTATTAGCATAAAGCGTACAACAAAAATTAAGTTTTATATCTTTATAAGGGATTATACTGCATTGATTAAGACAAATTCAAGTTTACTTTTGCAAATTATAATTATTTACAATTAACACTATTACAAAAGAAAAAAGGGTTTTATTTATGGTTTCGTAGCCGAATGGCAAAAGACGGAAACCTAGTTATAGCTTGTGTGTATAGTCTGTCTGACCGTCCGTATCTCATTGCCACTATTCCGAAACGGTCAAGACTACAGAATTTAAACTTTGTTGGTAAATTGCAAAAATTAAGGTGAATATTAAAAAGAAAATTATTTTTCATCAAACCTGTAACTGTGGGAAGTCTATAGATAGGACTTTTAAAATGTCATTAAGGTTCCTAAAACCATTTTTCTCAAAGTAAATCGTTTGAAAGATAGACACTTCGAAAGTAGTAAAATGTTCCCCCCGTTCTAACTATATTTTTCGCCAATCTAATTACTGCTACGGAAATTCTACTTGCTCCTATATTTATGGGCGAGTCCGACACGCATTTGGCCACTTTTTTATTTTAAACTTTTAGCACAGTAAAATAACCGGAATTCCGACCATATAATTCAAAAGCCACAGCTGCTTATGTTTTCAGTAAAAAATCTTTTTTCACCTTGTAGGCACGCTGCTTTAACACACAAAATATGGGGACGCGTATACAAGACGTGCCTGGGTACCATGTCAACGCATGTTAGCATGACATACAGTTTTTCCGTACAGCACAAACGCCCATTTTGCATCCATTAACCCAGTTATGCATACTTAACAAGCGTGCAGTTTCTTACGTTGTAAGTATCGTAATTCAAACGAGATATCTTAAAGTAGGTACCTCTCTACAGTTGGTTTTTGGATATATCGTAAGTTTAGCTTCTTATATTATTGTCTATCTTAAGAAGTATTAGAATAGTTGACTAAAAATTATTACGCTTCTGATATCCTTACTTGATTTTTAGAAAAGATAAGTATTTACTTTTACAGAAACGACACGCATACCTACAAATTATAAACATATCTAAAATCCTATTTTTCTTGCAGTGTTTTCCGTACTTATGACACGCTACATGCACATTTTTATCGCAATATTTCTTTAATCGATGTAGGTAGGTACATATTTATTATTACAAGTTCAACAAATATTTCACTGCTTCGTCTGATTTTTCATTGTTTACTGCTGTAACTTTTCTTCCTGCATTGTTCTGCAAAATATCTAACTGTATTTCAAAAGATTATTTTTTTCTTATAAATTAAAACATGTTCCATTCTGTTCTGTTTTCATCAAACATGTTACGTAGCTATTATTGATTGCTCTCAGCACAGAAAAAAAAATTAAGTAGAAGTGCCCCTACACTCTCTCAAAACGAGAACCAGTGTCGCCAAACTCACACATTTGCAAAACCAAAATGTCAATTACACACATAAAATACAGTGATATAATTGGCTACAAAGTTGAAACGCAACTTTAACAAATCATCTTCTTAATGCTGTCAAAAGTATTGAGTCTTATTACAACGACCGAAAGTTGTTATTATTTGACATGACATAATCAATAAAGGCGTTTATCGTTTAAAAAACATAAATCGAACAATTTACATCGAGTTCAGCTACTCAACGCTAGATGGCACTGTAACCAATTTATTCTATTCGGAACGCTAAGTACTTTGAAATAGATGTCATATTTGCATGCACATGTAATGTCTTTTGCTACTCAGATAGAGATGTAGACAAATATCGATATTTTAATATCGATGTTACGTATTTTATTCGTGTGAGCAATGTAATAATTTATCGACATCATACAAATGGTCAGTAATGGAAAAAGGTTGATCATCTTCAAAAAAATTTAATCTATTTTAATATTAAAGAGGTAAAATTTGTAAGTTTGTATGTAGGTGTAATCTCTGAAACTACTTAACCGATTCTGAAAATTCTTTCCCTAATATGTAGCTGCATTATTCTTGAATGCTATAGATAGGCTATAAATCATATAACAAAATATTAATTTCATGCGGGCGAAGCCGCTGGCACAAGCTAGTGTTCAATGAAATGTTAATAGATAGTATTAAAAATATTTATTGACCTTTAAATTATACATATTTGTTTAATAATTGCCATTTTGATAGTTTTATGTTTAATTTTAATAGGTGATGAAAGCGTATATTAATATATTTTGCCGTGATGGCTTTCATTAAGTCGGTAATATGATTAGACGTAAGAAATTCCCCTAACTGATGATAGATTATGTTTTGGAATATTGACGACCCAATAAACATCCATTTTCCTTAATAAAAGGATCTTGGAGAAAACTGAAATATTTAAATTACTTTTTTACTTTTATGAGGTCAATATCCAGAAATTGATATGTTACGGTTTTACATTATGTGATGTTATATTTATTAACTACTAGCTGCTACCAGCGGCTTCACCCGCGTGAAAGTAGAAAATTATCCCAAGGGAACATAGTCTCAGGAAAAAATCATATGTTCTATTCCAGGACATGGTACCAAGTTTCATTGAAATCCGTTCAGCTTTTCGAGCGTGAAGAAGTAACAAACACAAACTTTTGACTTATAATATTAGTGTAATTATTATTATATACTTTATTGTACACCTCAATTTAACACAGGACAATTATTTATAAAAATTAGTGTACAATAGGCGGTGTGATTAGCGACCCGTATCTACTACAGACGGATGCAGGTTACGTGTGATTAAACATTCATAAATTATACACATAAACCGTCCGAAATAAATTTTCTAAATGATGGTGCCAGCTATAAAAAGGAATAAATAAAAATTATCGATACAGACCTACTTTACGAATATGTCGCATCCCTAATTGAGTAGCGTCGAAGTTACTAGAATTTTTAGTATGTTCCTCCGGATAACGACCAAGTAGATTTAAACGTTGTGTTAATGAAAATAAGGTTGTTTATAGTTTGCATTGAAGTCATGAAATGTGGTATTGACATTAAAATCAAATATATTTAAAATTAACAAACTTTAATACTTATCGATGATACGATACGCCTCCACAAGATACATTTTATTTACTGCTTTCATTTTTGCAGGTCCAAACCGCACAACAAGGCATAATTTCTAATATTTCGTGTATTTTAGAGACAACCAATCGCGACATAAATTTGACAGCGAATAAGCTAATGTCGCGCATCTGTGCTTAATGTTGACACGCGTGCGATATCAGAGGGGCACTTCCACTGTATTTTCTATTTCGTGGCTCTCAGAACAATAGGTAGGTACATAATTATAAGGTAGGTAACTCATCACCTAAATTTTGTAACAAACATTACTTCATTCGTATAAATACTAAATATAAATCTTGATAAAAACACGCAATGAATAGTTAAAGTTGCAATATATAAAAATTAACATACCTATATGCGGTCGATTGAGCTGCTGGATGCATTAACTGTTGTGGATGCAAATTAATAAATAACTCGCATTTCTAGTTAGCGCCATCGTTACTTTCCTGCCCTCGTCCCATATTACTTGGGAGTGGATATAACACGTTTTCCTACCTAAATCTGGATGGATTTAGGTTCATTCCTGTATAGAAACATACCTATTATGATTTGCTATTGGTATCTCCGCTTAGTGCTAAACCCACATGAAGTGTAATTGAGACTATCTATAACTGTTCCCATACAATATACAAAGAAGGTGATTTAGGGCGCCTATGACTGGACAACCGTTATAAAGATAGACTTAGCTCCTATAAAAGGCTCGAATCTATCCGCCTGTCGTCTTCCCTCTGTACTTAACTGGAAAGATCCGTCTGGGAAAATTTCGGATGTGCAATACCGATTGAATGAAACGACAGCTAATGACACCGTTTCATTCACTCATTACACGTATCGAATCGACCTTGACTTTGTATAACAAGATTATAATCTTCGCATTGGAAATCGAAAAGTCACGCACATGTACACTCTTTTCACGGTTGTCAGCAGCGTGCCAAATCTAATAAATGTAAGTATTCTTTGTGGTGTTCGTTTTGAGATTAATGTGTCAGACGTCGTAGATGGTTATCGCGAGAAATATAAAAGAATAATTGTAACAGGCCGATAGCCACTCAAAGTCGTTGGTTCACGTACGCGCTAAGAGCAAACGCGTGTAAATACATTTAATGATTTACCTCAACTATCAGTATAACTGGCTTTAAATTAAATCGGTGACACGTTTGTTTATTAATTGACTTTAGCGCTAAACTACGTGTGTTTACCCTCTATTAAATTGGGCAAAACGTCGGAACTAATTAATGATGGACAAAGAGAAATGATATTTGGACATGAACAAAATATCCGGCTTCCAAAAACATGCAAATGTTTATATAACCGATTTCCCGTATTAATCTATGAATGAAGTTAATGGTATCATTAATTTAGATATTGATCGGAACTTGCGACTGATCAATGCGGCAGTATAGTTACTTAATAAATCTCTCATGTTTATTCTACAATGTTAATCGTAGCTACTTCTGATATTCTTGTAAACTGCCGCTTGCATACCCACCGTTGTCGGTGTGACTCTCTTATTTATCGTTTAAACGTTTGAAAGTCGTGTTATGCATAAACATTTTGCTTCTACGAACGAGAGATCCTTCTTTATCATTTTGTGAATCTAAATATAAACATATAATTTTAAAAGTGCCAACGAATGGCCTCAACACTTATTGTTTATGACGTAGTAGCGCAAATCTATGTACCTACTCATACATTGGTTGCAAATTGCCGGCCACACCCGTTTAAACGGAGCAACAACGGTGAACTTGAAATCAAATAGGGTCGCACACGCCTTCGGGTCGTGAACCCGTCAGTTTGCACTGTCACCATAGAGAGTAGGACACTTAGAAAAGACATCTAGAAATAGAAGGCGGAACTGACCATTGAAACACATACCTACAACCCTGTTCATAAAAACTTTTTGATCATATTCATAGTTTGAATTTAAATTTAGCGGAATAGTTATTCAAATTTTACTACAATGGTGATTTTAATCTGCTCATAAGTTTAAAAAACTAAGCCTATGGTTACAATTGTTTTATGACTAAGCCTGATTCTCAATAGCTTACAGTTTAATCACTTAGGTACAGATGATTTGAATAACGAATTGTATGGTAACGAATTCTGGGAACGTAGATATAAGATATTATGTACTCGTAGGTATGTATACAGTCCTCTAGTTTTTTAGGATGTGTTGTGTTTTCCGGATTTGCTGATACTTAACTATTTGATTCTGCTATGTTAACCTGAATGCCTGATGGGGGGCCGTTACGTAGGTAGGTCAGCTGAAACCAAATGGAAAAAAATGTTTAATGAGGAGGAACCATTTCAAAAGTATGAAATCTCTATTCATTCTCTGTACGTTGCCATTGCCAATCATTCTTGTTGAGTGATTTAGTATTGCCATTTCTAAAAACTTAATAAATCTATGACTGTCGTTTAAATTCGTAGCAAAGTGTAACGCTCCTTCAGTCTAGTTAGTTATAGCATTCCGTTTTTTCAGTCTGAATCCGGTATCGCTTTTTGCTACAAACTCGAATTGATGTTATTGTTGAAATAATATGTAAATCATGATCTTGTTGGTGATTGCAATATTCACAATAGTTTTATTGTGTCTTTAAAATCTGATTTTTTAAGTTTTTTTTTTTTAAGAATTGTGTAGAAAGTAAATAAGTTTTGACAATAGTGCTGTAACCGTGTTGTGACGTAAAATTGTTATCTCTTTCTGAGATCATCGTAGTTTTTTGACTTAAAATCATTTCTGCTTTTACCGTAAAATTATGTAGTGACAGTATTTTTATCTATGCCCGTATTGTTATTATTTTTTATATACATATAGTCGTTTTTACTTTCCCGGCATGAACGATTTTTTGAAACATTAATTAAAATTGTGTTTTATTTTTGTTTCAGCTACACTGTTGGGATCAGAATGCACGGTGTCAGAGCAGTGCACCTTGAAGGTAGCATACAGCGCCTGCCTCGAAGGTGTCTGCAGATGCTCCGATGGACATCTGCAGTTCAGGAAACACACGTGTCTTTCACGTAAGTAACATTGGTAGTATATTAGGACTATTTATAATGGAAAAAAGATCATCAGCGTTTATAAACCACCAAAAGAATAGAAAGTTATCATGGTAGCTTTGGTGACAACTGTTCAGTCTCAGGAATACTTGTTTTAACGTTGGAAGCAATTAAAGGATGAATCTGGAACATGACACCAACCTCCTTAGTAAAATGAGCAAAATAAAAAATTGGCCAAGTTCGAGTCTGACTCGCCCATGAAGGGTTACGTAGTAAATACGCCAAATAACTTTGTTTTTCTTAGTGTTTGTATGAAATAAAAAGTTATATTTGCGGTATTAGAAAATGTTCTAAATCTCAAAAACTGCTGACCAGATCTCGTTCAAACGAATTTTCGTTGAAAGTTTTCATTCAGATCTACAGCACATATTTTTTTTAGATTAATGCTCCATTATTATTAAAGTTAGGGGGGGGGGCACATTTCACCACTTTGGAAGCGTATATCTTGTAAACGATTGACTTTAAGGAAAAGTGTATTTAGAAACCTCAATATTATTTTTAAAAGATATACCACACACGTATAGGTTTCATGAAAAAAAATATTTTTAGTTTCAGTTCCATGTATGGGGAGCCTACTTTATTTTTTTTTGTCTAAAAATCGGAAAGCGGTTCACAGAATACATCAACAATTACCAAGTATCACACGTGTAGTTTAAGCAGTTTCGGAATTAAATAGTTGTGACATACGGACAGACAGACAGACATGACAAAACTATAAGGGTTCCGTTTTTTGCCATTCGGCTACGGAACCCTAAAAACGACTACATCGTGGAGATAACATGGTCTACGGTAGGAACATAGGTCAGGTGAAAGAGTGAGTGAGCTAGTGACGATGCAAAATGCTTGTATTCACAGCTCACTCCAAAGTCACTTCACATAAGTTTTCACGGTGAGCCGTTTACGGAAAAGGATTGTACATGTGCATACTTGCACAGTGCGATCAAGTCTATTTTCACTGACACTTTTATTATAACAGGTCAAATGTTTGTTGACACCGTTTACGGATGGCAGTTTTTTGAATCGCCAGAACAAGGAATAAATGGTAACGGGAAATACCATTACGAGCCACTGATTAAACATCAAACGACAAGGCGATACGATCGACAAATAAATTGGATTTCATTTCCCAATGCTAATTTTTATAACGACTCGGAAAAATGCGTAACATTATTTTTTTAAACGTAACACTTTTAAATGGCTGCTTAACTAGCGTGGCACAGCTATCAATTACTAGGTTTTTTATAGGAGAGATGTCATTGGTCGTTATAACCCGATAATACATATTTATATTTTCATCGTTTAGTTCCTATAATTTAACAGGAAAATATTTCATTGGGTGGTTGGGTTTTCTATCGTAATTGAATAATTAAAAGACGTTGACGTGCAAATTTGAAATGGTTTGAATTGTAGATGTTTTTCATACACATGACACTTCATTAGTATATATTAAAATTATCATGTAGGTTAAAGCACTAAATTCTATGTACTGCTGTAGGGTCAGTTGACATACTCTATAGAAGGCAAGAGTATCCCTTGAGTGGACAATAAATACCTAATAGGTACGAGATACTTCAATCAATTACTACGTCTCTTCATAGTGTTTCAACAGTTCATAAAAAATCCCATTTTCTCAACTCCGTTAATTTATTTTATAAAAGGTAATTATATTATTAGTCTAAAAGTTCTATTATTATGGTCCATATATCCACAATTTGGAAGGTATAAGAAGAAAGTAATTAATCTTGTTGTCATTTTAACGAACATTTATTTAATTTTAAAATCTTTCTCTATTCCATTAATCAACATGACGAGGGATTCTATCCAAAGAGCAATATATCGATACAACTTTCGATCTCAACCAAATGTCCCAATTTCTTACGGAAAATTATGACAGTCATGGTTAAAGTTACTGTATTGAATCATAACGAATAAGCCGTGTAATTCTATGAAGTGGCCTGAGGAAAGTACGAGTTAAAATGCCATGAATTTGACCTTCATTTCAATACTTATCCAAGAGCAATGAATTCCTCTGAAAACTGAATTGAAAAAGCGCTTCGAATTCTTGTTAATTGGTTTTCTACTTCATTTCTTCTATTCATTATTTGTTTGTAACTGGGTTCTGTTTAATAGTCAGCGGCTTAAATTGTTTAATTAAAAATATAATTCTTATGTTTTGTAACAGCTATTAAAGAAACTGACACACTTACCTACACAAATACCGTAATTTACCACATAAGGGCTTGCAACGGCATATTTGGTAAGAGTCCAATAAAATCTGATAGCGGGTGCTTCATAATCTTCTCTTCGTTTGTCTCAATGGTTAAGATGCTTTAACAGGCCTTATTTCCGCGATTTAAGTAATGTAAGAGCTCTGTGAGAAAATGAAGCAAGTAATTGTTCTGTCAAATCCACCAGCGTCTGCTCATGTGAACCGGGCTTATTATCGCACATAATGTGAGTATTGTAACCTTACTGTGAGAACGCCTAAGTATAGCTTTATAAATTCTTTACGTGCCACGATACCATAATAAAGATGTGTACGATAAAGTATCTGGATCACAAATAACGCTGATGTTTTATGTGTTGACCCTGTTATCTATAACCGTATGAATATCCAAATCAAATATAATAAATTCTGAACGATGAAAGGTGAAATATGTTTGACTATTTAATATCTCAAGCCGTATCTCAATTCGCGAAAAGGTTACAAGTTCAAATCAAAGTTGTGCGCAACAAATCATGAAATTATTTCGCGCACTCTACTCGGAACTCGAAACAGTTATACAAAACGGAATGATTGACGCAGTAATACACTTGTTATTTCAAACAAAATTGTTTTAACAAAAATACGGATAGACTAATATACCTCATAATAAATAACGGCGTTTGAAAAACAACGATACACTCTGGAGTAGGTCGAAAAATTACTAGCGATGTTGCGTGCTGCGCGTTACTGTTCCTGATTAACATATAATAGCCAATCAAATTACCATTTGTGATTTAACATTCACGACACTTCATCAAATTAAAGTCATTATGTGCTTAGCAGGCATGGGAAAACAATATAACAATTTAAAACATTTACTTTAATGTAATAAAAAACAATAAGCTTTACAATGATAAATGACCATTTCGGTGTATAAAAATCAAGGTAAAACTGTGTCTGTCCGACTATTACTAGTCTCGGGAAAATTGCTACCAACTACTCAGTGCACCAGCAGTCACGAAGTAGACAAATACAGCTGGGTGTATTTTATTCAACGACCAATTGGCGTGAGCCAATTTACCATTGAACTTTAAAATCTGCCAATGCTACGCTTGTTTATGTTTTTTAATCTCGTAATTTCAGCTGCTCCACCCGGTCATGTCTGCTACAGCAACGAACATTGTCGTTTATGGGACAAGGAGAGTCGTTGCGAGTTTGTCATACTTAATCTTTTCGGAAGGTGCGCCTGTAACAGCTATTACAAACAGGTAGGAGACAAGTGTGTAGCTACAAAAATTCCACCATACGCTACCGAAGCAGTGGTGGCAGAAATGGATGCAGTCATGGCTCCTACAAATGGTACAACCATCTACAAAGATACGAGTTCAACAGTTCAACTAACATCAAGCTCAGAGAACTCTTTTGGATCCCCACTCTCTGTAATCAGTTCTGACGATATTCAACCAAGCAAATTACCTCTGTACACAAACAAAAACGATGTATTTAGCACTGACGAAGATAGCCCCTTAATGCAAGCTGTCATGAAAGTGCCGAGTGTAGAACCAACGAAGCGATTACCCGTTTCGAATAGAAAAGACGGCGAGCCGAATGAAACGATAAGGGTAGACGAAATGACGGCTAATTTACATGCAAATGACCAGCCAATTTATAGGGTTGTAACTCAGCCATCTGTAGAAAAGAAAACCAACAAGAAAGGCAGTGCATCAAAGGAACAAGTTAATTCTAGTGGCAAGCCCCACAAAGGAGGACATCAAAAGAAGTCATCCCTAAAAGGTATTCTTATATTTTTACATAATTTATTAAAATTTAACATTAAAATTTAACAGTGATACAGTAAAAAACTATTTCCAGACAAGCACCGCATCCGTGCGGATACTCCAGTTTACGACCTTGGCCCTGCATCTCTCGGAATGCCGTGCCTTACGGATCCGCAATGCCAACAAGTGGATCCTTACACGCGATGCCTCAATAAGAAATGTGACTGCACGTACCGAACAAATTCAACGTCAGCTTGCTCGGCTCGTAATAGAGGCTGCTTACCAAACACGTTCCAAGTTAGTACTTATATGTTTTCTTACGGCTTACGGGGAAACGATGTGGTATATGCGTTTGAATGTAGCTTACTTGGAATTTGTTTTAAATCTCTGTTCAAATTACGTATAGTTTAGCTAATGGTTTGTGCTTTCCAAAGAAAACTTTGAAAGTGTGTAATTGGTAGGTCAAATCAGGCTTCTTTAACAATATTTTTATGTTGATGAGTAAATATTATACCCCTCGAGTGTCGCATGTTGAATTTCCTTATGATTTTTGGGTAGAATTATAAATCGGCAATTTATGGCCATTATCATGGTATATATTATACCTTCCTGGCTTCGTTATGAGTTTATCTAACTATTTATATCATTCAATAAGCAAATCAAACTGACCTTATCTCGCAGTGATGTGATATGTTTTCACTTTTATAATTTTCACTCACATTCGAAAAAAAAAATGTGTAGACAATTTTAACACAAATTTTCCAAAAAAATAATAAAAACTATTATAAAAAGTAACAAAAACTATTTGATAACACAACGAAAAAATCTGCGGCGTCACAACAAAAACCACAGATGCATTTTGTAAATTTTTTTTTCGTTCATTTTAGCGGTGTATGCAGAACGTATTGCTAGCGCTACGCAACAAAACCACAGATATTTATCGACCAATCCTGACCAAGCCCTTAAGTGTAATTGTCCGACTTAAGAGAGCATTTTTTTCTTATGTCGCACTGTGTAACTTAAGACACGCGAGAGGTTATTATATTTATTTATCAAAAACATTGTTTCAGTGCCGATCAACAGGGACTTGTATAAGTTGGTACTTCGTGTGTGATGGACGCAAGGATTGCCCAGATGGCTCCGATGAAAAGTGTCAAGGTACTGGTAAAGGTTCGTACACTCTGCACTCTTTGTCTTTTGCGCACATCTTTCATCTTCACTGTCTCATCTCATTTTCATTTCATACTCACTCTACATTTTCATCTACTTCTATTAAATTTCCACAATGTGTTTACTTATTTTTAGGGGGATATCTTTTAGCCAGTTTAACGTCGGTCAATTGGCTAGACACATTGCTTTACAGTAGGTGATATAGTTGGACTTATATAATTCTTCTCTACTTTCTCTAATTACACTCGGTAGTGACGCGTGGCATGACTGTAAAGAACGCATAAGGTTTATTAAAGGTCTGTTCTATTATTACGTGTCCGACTTTAATACCATTTGATTGTTAATATAAATAATTTTGTCTGAGCATTGTTTTTACGACTCACTCCATAAAATCGCAGTCAAACGATTAACTAGGAGGTAAAAGATTTAAGATAACCCAAGTCTTCAACATATTAATTTTCACTACAACATTCATAGCGCCTTCGTAATTTGATTATCATTTGGTGGTCTTATAAGCTATGATCTTCGTTTACAGAGCTAACAGGGGAGCGATGCCCAACAAACTCATTCAGATGTGGGGGCCCTGGGTCACCATGTGTGTCCCGGGCGTCAAGGTGTGATGGTACTCCTCAATGCCCGGGCGGGGAAGATGAGAAGAACTGCCGGACGACGCGACGTAAAGGGTAAGTTAAAGAAACTCATGCTTTTTCAATTTTAACAGACTTCAGGAAATTGTGTGGACAGGTGCATACATTATAGAAAATAATATTAAAAAGATTATGTTTTGAATGCTTTCAATTCAATTCAATCTCTTTATTGTGGATCATAGGTAAGTGTATATAATAATAAGCTGGTGTTAATTTAATGTTTTGAGAACAGCTATGTCCTACCCTTAGGGCGTACAATTTCATGTTCTGATAAACAATAATTAAGTTTCCAAAATATAGACAAGAAGAGTTTTATATTAAAAGTTAGTCTAACGTTAGTCTCTAACATTTCTAAAATGGTTGTGGAAGCACGCGCTTAAAAAGACCGTGAGACTAGTCTAGCGCCGCGCCGTTGAATTTTAATAATAACCCATTACCGAACATAATTTGGTGATTAAAAATAATAACCGTTTTTTTATTAACTCGTTTCCTTCAGTTGTCCACGTCATACATTCCGCTGCGGCTCTGGGGAGTGTCTTCCCGAGTATGAATTCTGCAATGCAATCATTTCTTGCAAAGACGCGTCGGACGAGCCGCCACACCTGTGCAACGAACAGTCAAGGTAACGATGCATCTTTTCAATAGATTTTATCGCCTTACGGTAACTAAAATATTAACATCAATGTCTACTAAATAAATACTACGTATTGGTTTTATGTTATAACCAACACGCTAGTTATTTTACTTAGAGATTTTAACTGTTGACAAATGTTCTAACAGTTAGTGGCGCCGTTTAAAGCTTGAGGCGCTCCTCACAAAAGCCTAATAAGCTGTGAGGTGTATTTGCCATTGCATTTCGTAATCATCCCACGTGCGACCTGTAACGGTGTTTGTCCAAATATTTGACCTTTATGGTAGTAGTTGACACCATTGTGAAGTTTCCCGTATGTATTCAGATGGCGTGCGGCAGACTTTTGTCCATTCCGTTGCGGGAACGGCCGCTGCAGGAGTACGGCGGTGGCGTGTTCGGGCCGCGACGGCTGTGGAGACAACAGTGATGAAATAGCCTGCAGTGTGTGCAGTAAGTAACTTCGTCAACGATCGTTTAATGAAGAGCGTGAAAACCGTAGAAACCCCAAGCTTTTGGTATAGAACCCGAAGCAACACTCGCGATTTCATTTTTTGATTAAAATCTTGAATTAGCTAAAATATAACGCTGATTTATGAGAAAATTAGTCATCTTTTTTCTGGGTCGTAAAGTCATCAAATGACTCCTCCTGCTGTGTGTGGAGCAGAAGGGAGTGTCAGACTTCTACTGACTAAAACCCACCCTGTTCCTTAACCTGCCCTTAAGTTCCGGGGCCGCGGTATCTCGTTAGAACATTCCCGCAACCCTGTCAGGAAAATGAGTCATCTAAGTAGGCTGGATAGTTACCTAGTCTCATGTTTGAACTTTGGTCTAGGATATAATAGGTATTAATTAAGCAGTAGGTCACATTATTAAGCGTGACCTCAAAAAAAAAAGAACAAAGAAAAACAAATTTCTTCTATAAAAAAACGAAAGCAAAAAATCCTGTATAGCTTAATGAATCGTAGTGATGTACAGTACTGTCCGAATCCAGTTGAAATATCAAAACACAGTATGAAACATAATGATTTCTGACAGGAACTGTTAGGTGACCACTTGACCAAACATGTGAAATATGAATGACCGTCGCTTTCTGCATATCAGCGATTCGATACGATAAGCGTTGCCGTTACGTGGACAATAGTATTCAAACGATGCGGCAAACGGCACCGTGTGGCATCATTGTGCTGACCTACGGCGAGCACAATAACAATGTCCTAATTTATGTTTTTTCTTTTTCAGGGTGCCCCGCCCCACCCCAGCCTTGAGCGTCAAAACACCGATAGACACGATTAGTTGAAAATCCGAATGCTGGATCTCAATGCTCAATATTTTTTATAAACAGTAAAACATTCCTGCTTGTTAGTGCTTCGATAAATTAAGATAGGAAGCGTTTACGAGAAAAATTATACATATTTTGTTTTATTTTAGAAATTCAGCCTCACTTAGTTTTCTTTTACTAGAAACTAAGGTTGAGAAATTGTCGAAACAATAATTTTTATGGTACAAAAAGAAAGAATGAGGAAAATTCATTTGAGTGTAACGCCTTATTGTTCGACGAAAAAAAAATTAATATTTTTTATTTTGGCTCGTTTTTTGTAATGTTAGCTTAAATGTAAATATAAGAAGTATTTAAATACGTAGGTACCTAAGCACGACACCGCTGAACAAAAAATACTGTCACAATTTTTGCTGATATTCTCACGCTCAGATGGATTTGGTTTGCAAAAACTCTAATTTAAGTACCTACCTATATTTAAGCCACGTATAAAACAAGACTGAAGATTGATAACCCGTGAATATTATCTACTTGTGAATAAGACATAGAACCGTAAAAGGCATGCAGCTAAGATTAAAGCCCGCTCAAATATAATGGTTGTAAATAATTAGTTTTTTTTCACAAAAGTCATTCGTTTGGCACAAGCATCTTATTTTCGTATTCCACAGACTATAAAAACGTATAATTAAGATTTTAATTTAAGTCTCTTGTGTTTTGTGTGAATTTACCTGGCTAAGCGCAGTCAAGTATAACTTATTGTAATATAGTGTGGTTATGTGTGTGAATGTGATAATGTATTTATTAAATTAATTTCATTATATTATTCAGTGTTTTAGTTAATAACCGAAATACATTCAACATCTTTAATTTCTCCTGATGACATCAGATTGTATGAATAGGCGCATTCCTATTCTGTCTCACATATAGAAATTACCTTAAATTACCTATTGTACTTTATGAAATCCTGTGTGAATAGAGAAACCTTGTGTTTCCACTTCTTACTTTCCAATTAGTTATGTGAATGAATTCCTTGGATAATTAATCCTACTGCCTATTTGCTTTTACTTTTATCATTATTACTTTTATCAGTGGCGGACTAACCCCGTCGCAGGCCCGGGGCGGCATAGTTGAATGAGGTCCTTAGTGCAAATAGATTTTTACTAATATCACATTTGTATGTACCATTAAGTATGTACCTATGTTTATTTGATTCATATCCTATAATTGACATTTGAATTAGACTTTCATAAACAGTTAAGAAAATAAAATATGTTTTTCCAAAAAAACATGTAATAGAATTTAGAAAACAAGATTGATATACCTACCTATGTATTTTATGCAAGTATGTAAGAATGTTAATTATGTAACATAAACCTTATTCTTGTATTCAATATTATGTTTTCGTGTCTTCGTTTTACTGACCTCTTCAATAACTGCAGTGAAATCAATTTCTTTTGTAACTTTTCTTTCAATTGAAAGCATAGACAGATTGACGAGTCGCTCTTGATTCATTGTAAATCGGAGGTAATTTTTAATTAGTTTCAGTTTAGAAAAACTTCTCTCGTATGTTGCAAACGAGAAGCAAATGGTTAAGAAATATTGAAGCATAAGCGATGTACAGGGCAAGGATTCAGTAAAGTCCCATTTTATTATAAATTGTAGAACTTCTTGGACTGTCCATCTAGATGCAACGTCCGTACTCGTATCGGTAGCACGGACATGCCTGCATTACTTTTTATTTGTTGTAAAACCTGATTCTTGTTAAATTCATTGTAAATTTCTACCAGATTGTCCAGTGCTACAGCCAGAGCGTCATCTGGAGCTTTGTTTCAACTATTTGGAAAATATTGATAGATAGATAAATATCTCTCTGATAGATAGATATATGCTCTTTATTGTACACCATAACAGAATTAAATGAGGACTTAAAAACTAGAAAGTGTTACAATGGGCGGTCTTATCGCTAAAAGCGATCTTTTACAGACAACCTTTGGATGGATTTGACACAGCAGGAGAAAATATTGTTTATTTGTTGGATAGCCATGAATCATTGCGATAATTTCTCTATAAATCGATCTATACATTCAAATATTGACCGACGTATTTCATCTTAAATCGATAATCCAGCATCATGAGCTAGTTTACCCGCCATTGTTTTTTTTACCTTCCTTCTTCCTCGTCTCTCGATGTTAATATCCAATATCATTGCAATTTTAGTGTCAAAAATTACATAGTCTACAATTAAGGTCCTCCAATTCGGTCACTAAATATTCATAAAGGGCTTTTATTTTGTCATTTTTGGAGACTGTATATATTTTTATCCAAATTAACTTCCTCCAGTATCGAGAGTCAAAATTGTATATAGGTCAAAAAGGTAAAATCACTTGAATAGCCGGCAGTATGTTCTCAAAGGCTTATTTACGATTTGATCAGGGGAACTTGCAGCCATTTGGATGTCCTCGAGGACCAGAGGCCCGGGGCGTATCCCCCCCCCCAGTCAACCACTGACTTTTATGTCTATAGCTGATCACCTATCAGATAAAATTATTCTATTTAGACACTCAATCAGTTTGTTGCTCTTTAGTTTTTAACTTACTTTACCTATACTTACGACATCTATGTAACACTATTGAAATTACGTATTCCTTGAAGATACCTTCACTTGTTGCTGGAGTTTTAGTTTCCCAAAGTTCACTAGATGTCGCTTTAATAGTTTTTATAGAGGTCGTAGCACACGTATCAACTTGGTAAGGGATCATCACCGTATCAACTGGAGTCGTTCAGTATTATTTCTATGAAACTCCCAACTAATCGGAATCGTAACGTAATCGCCTCGCCTCGGGACAAGCTCACGAACCGCGGTGCGGTGCATGGTCGACTTGCAGTTCCCGCGCTTACGGTTCTCCGTACCCTCTGTCTATTATTTTTATACTGTGCCCTAGCTTACGTCTCTTCGTCCACGCCCCTCCCGCGGTCTGCGTTGCCGAACGAGCTTTCATTGGCTGTCATTCATAAGGCAGCTTCCAGTCGTGCCGCCTAGCCGTAGTGTTGCCCTAATGCAAGACCAAGACGAGACTTAGCCAGTCTTGGTCTTGGTCTTGCGTCAATACACCTGGTCTTGGTCTTTGTATTGCACTCCTAGTCTTGGTCTTGGCATTGGTCTTGCGCAAGAGTCTTGCAATTAACGATTATCCTATTGCTATTTATTAAACGTTAGTTTAGATCTTAAAACAACGTAACAGAGTAGGTACATTTAGAGCTTGAATTGACATAGGTATAATAAAGGCCAACCAAATTAATAAATTTTATAAGAAATTCGAAATATCAACTGACACAGATGAAGTCTGAACCCACGACCTCGGCAATCCGTGCCCATGCTCTAACCAACTGAGCTACCTACCGTGTCCCACGAAAGTCCGTTGGTTTTTTAATGAAAGTTTACATTTAATAAGCTTACATGCGCTAAAACATGTAAAAAACAAATTAATGACATTAACTTGATTGTATTTGAATATTCGTCACTCATGTCAAATTTTAAACTTATCACTCCGAGAACAACAAGGATTAGAGTAAAATACAATTATTACATTAAACTCGAAGCAAAGCTCAATTTGGAATTACTAAAATTGAAATAAATACTCCTATTTATAAGCACACGCCGAAATAACGATGAAGGACGGATTCTTTGATAAAAATAATGATTCTTCGGAAGATTAATAAAACAGATGCGTTACCAGATAGGTGTAGTGTGTCTTTTTTTTTGTTATCGGGGGGAAACCTTCAAAAGGCGCCTGGACTTTTGGGGAAAGACCAGGGAGTGTGGGATAGAAATCCTCACTAAAACCACCCCGGTGAACACCATCAGCACATAGAGAGGGTCCCGGTACCTCTTAAAAGACCACTCCAGAACGCCCTCCGTGCATCGCCTATTAGGGCACATCCCTGGGGAGAATGTAAAAGGGTCTCCCCTGAGCCTCGCTGTGTACGGTGGCACGTGACCACTGTGCCACTTTCTTTCCTGGGTTCACTCTGTGAGTGCTCAGATTCCCTGCTCTGAGCGCCCGTGACCCGGAGACCCAACTGCCTTAAAAAAATGCAGACGGGGATTTCGTCGTGTTAGGCGTCGAGTCGGCTGCCTACACGACGCCTTATTCTCCGAGCGGGATCGGCCCTCTCACGATCACGCTCAGCGGCCTCTTTCTGGATCATCACGGTTTCACAGAAAGAGTCCATAGCCCTCCAGTTTTCTGTATCTGCAAGCATAGCCCACATCACTGCTGGCAGAGACAGGTCTCGCCCGATCCTCGCGACCAGGACCTGCCGCTCAGCGGCCCAAGCAGGGCACTCTTCGAGCGTGTGCTGTGCAGAATCCAGGTCGCCCCCGCAATGATAACAATTTGTCGTGGCCTCTCACCTAATCCTATTCAGGTACTCACCAAAGCAACCGTGTCCGGTCAGTACCTGAGTGAGCCTGTAGATGATGCGTTCCCCTCTTTTCAGCCAGGCTTCGAAAAAAGAACCCGCTTGCTTGAGAATTCCAGCTGCTGTAACCGTTCACGCCACTGCTCAAGCGCTTGTCGCCGCTCCTGCCGCCTAAGCCTTACCATAGCAACTCCTGGCACGCTATTTCGGCTTTGACGGATGTCGCAAATCCGGTAATAAACCCTCGCGTCCATATCCGCCAGGATGTCCAGCGGTGGAAAGCATTCCAGGAGTGTCGCCGCCTCAAAAGATATCGTTCGGTACCCACGTGCAATTTGAATGGCAATTTTCCGCTGCAGGCTGTTGATTTTGGCCCTGCAGCGTCAGACACCTGACAGTATATTCGAACAAATAGGTGCCCCATATAGAACCATCGATCGAACGACACCGGCACGGAGGCGGCGAATTTCTTCCCGAAGGCGTAGTGTGTCTACACAGCAATAAAATGTAGATATTATGTAAATAATATTCTGTGTATGATGTTCTTCCTTTGATGGAATTAATCTACATTAATTAAATAAAATTTGCCTAGGTACGCTACCTACTATATTAATGTAAGTACTTAAAAACTACTAGAGTACGATAGAAGTTGATAAACCGACAATGCTAATCTCAATTTTTAGATGTGTGTGATTTTAAAACACAAATCGCGTGACGTGCCGTCACTCATTTCATTGGTATTGTAGACAATTTTTGCACACAAGTATTTACAATATTTCTCAAATGGGAGCGCGGCGCGGCGGCGACAATTGTATTGGACATCAATAGAAGCCGCCTGCGCGTGTACTCGTATCTTGACCTTGTACTTCCGAATATATGCGAACTTTCTTTGACAGGTTTATAGTATCCGACCTTACTTTACTCTTTGATCCGACCTTTGATATTGCCGACATCAAAGCCGCACCAGAGATTACTTAATAGTGGCCGCACCACAGATAACTTTAAATAAGTCAGAGACAGATAGGACAGTAATATGGTACGTCTAGTTCCAAAAATATGCGCCAAGCGCTAGTGTCGTAATGTCATCTAGTGATGACCCACAGCGTACTATAAACGTCACGATAACCATCCGGCATAGAATATCGATAGCATAGTGATGCGCCATGAATTATTAATTCTTATAGGGTTAATTTTATTATTTGCAAGGTTCATTTTTCTTTCGTTAAATCCAATGGCCCTCAAGTGGCCCTGACTGCTATGCTCAAGGTCGTGGGTTCGATTCCCACCCTGGACAAATGTTTGTGTGATGAGCACGATCATTTGTTCTTTGTCTGGGAGTAATTTATCTATAACATGTATGTATTTAAAAATATATATGTACGTTTATCAGTTGTCTAGTACTCATACCACAAGCTCTGCTTAGTTTGGGACTAGATGGCGTTGTGTGAAAGTTGTGGAATATTATATTATTATTATTTTTATATTATATTATTATTATTATTAAAAAAATGTATACGAATTTAACGAAAGAAATATAAAAATAAAACGACTTTTCAGATTTTACTTTTTATTTGTTTTTCCTCTTAACCTATGGGCTTTATAGTTCTCGAAGGCAATTTTTGTGGTGCACACATCTGCTTCACAATTTTTTCTTGTACACCTCCTATTTCTTTTCCGAATCACATCTGTAAATAGAAGAAAAATTCAATTCTACGTAAAGACGAATCAGGGAACTATTTCGGGATCCTGAGCAACATTCTAACATTTGCCATTACACTATTTCTAAAAGCATGTTTCTTTTTTTCAGTATTGCTTATAAAATTTCGTTTTTAACATCTCTAAAATAAAATCAATAACAATAAGCATACCATAACGGCTCTGATCAGAATCTACTCCTACTTAAGTATACAAATATACATATTGTAACATATTTATGTTTTCAACTGATCATATTTATATGATAAATAGAATATTCTTGATAAGAAATTAAAAGTTGTTAAAATTATTACCTGTATTGAGAGATGAAGATGCAGGAGGATCTGCATACATATCTGCTGTTCTTGAATATAAATGATCAACTGGATGTTCTAAAATAAGAAAACGGGTATATCAGAAAACAGAAGCTAAGTTATAACAAAGCATAAGTCGGTTTAACTTTTTTTAAAGTAAATTTATTTTCCATTTTTAGTTGAATATACGATTACATAAGCCCAAGAAGAACGAAAAGAAGAATTATTAAAATCCGCTTAGAAATGTTGGAGATACAGTAGATTTATGCATATAACTTCATATATAAGAATAATTACCTAATGTACTAGTTATGTATTAAAACCTCCTAGAAAGTATGTAGATCACATTAGTAAAAGAATCATTAAAATTTGTTGATTACTTTTTAAGAAAATCGCAGACGTACAAACAAACATACATATATGGGTCGAATATAGAACCTCCTTTTTAGAAGTTGGTTAAAAGTTAAAAACGAGTATCATTACCTTGGACAACAACTGGATTTTCCACAATTTGCTTGGTGTCTTCCTTGTTACTGAAGTTATGATCATAATGAAAACCTGAAAATAACCAAATAAAGTTTAATTAAATAATTATAATAAAGAAATACATAATCATAAGCAGGAAACTCCGCCCCTAAGATGACCCACTGACTATAACTATAACTTAACCAGTGTATCTTAATAGGTACACTTGTAAATAATTACAAACACATTAATACAGATAAAGGCACCCCATGCTCTACTTCTTCAGTGGAAAAACGACATGGATGACCATCCTTGAGACGATTACCCTCGCCATCCAGTTGGTATTCATCGAAGTGTTTTTGGCACACACGTTTATTCACTAACTGATACTTTGATAGACCAAGAAGTTCGGAATTCACTGATACAAAAACGACAGTCACAAACCCCTTCGTTTATCGTCCTGAGGTAAATTATAAAGGCGATGAGTTTTGTTGGTTGAAATACAACCGACAACACAGCATTTGATGGGAGCCATGGCCGCGAAAGCACCAGAGCACTGCAGTATAATTCGTATTGAGCAAGGAACTTGTAATCTATCTCAACTTAAGCAATACAGCGAGGAGAAAGACTAGTAAACAATTAACAAACTGTAATCCTGTAGCACACGAGCTTCGACACGAATAACGGAAAATCCAATCTGTCACTTGCCAGTTTGACTGACAAAATGGATGCCAAAAACATGACAGCCGACAGTAGCGCTATAGCGCATTTTTTTGGTACTATGCTGTCGCAGGCCGCACTATCAAAGTGCCGCGATGATCAAAACTAGGGATGCACTCTTTTTATTTTAATCGATATTTTAGACAATGTATGTTTATGTTATTGTTAGTAACGCGCATAAGTCGATATCTTACAAATAATACACACAAGTATTAACTAATCACGATAATACGATAAGACAAAAAATAAAAACATTGTGTAAGATAATCTAATGAAAACTGTGAAACAACAATACTGACTTATTTAATGCAGACGAGATAAAAGTATCAGTATCTGTATTTAGTTTAATTATTGAGAAATTCATTTTTTTTTATATTACTTAAGTACTTATCTTAACGAAAAAAAAATAAGAGATAGTTTTATGTGTATGATTGATTACATTTTAACAGTTTGATGCACTGATACCTTTTTTTTTACGCTTTAAAACTGCATAAATGAATCTAAACAAAAAATCCTGTCCTTCACCACCGCACTGTAGGCTGAAATCAGTGTTTCATAGACATTCATATCATTTTTTTAAAAGTGACATATTTTTTCACATGGAATGCTAGAGGAAACTAATTAAATGCCTAAAAATATATTCTTTATGAAATGGGTACGTAAGCGGAAGTCTGAGAATTTTTTCTTTAAAAATTTGTATGGAGACAACATAAAAAAATACGATAACTCTGCTATCGCACAATTGACCCTAATTCCTTTCTAGGGGATTAATCCTTGAATTATTTTGAATTTTTTGAAACACTCGGTCTCACGGCCTCAGGTGCGCTTTTTTTTAAATGTACATAGGTAAGTGTTTTTTTTTTTGTTTATGTGGCAATTTCATTGGAGCAATTTGGCGTAACATACATGAATATGATCTGAATAATTAACTACGACGAAAGTTCAAAGTTTTATTTAAAAAATTAATAAAATAAATAAATTTTTGTTTTTTATTAATGTGTCAATTTTGGTGGACCAGTTTGGATTTAAGTCTGGAATCCAAATAATTATTAAATAAACACAAAAAGTGGTATTTAAAAAGTATTTATTGATTTACCACAAAGAAAAATACAGAAGCTACAAATTAAATAAAAAAAGGACATGAAAATTAGAAACACTGAAATTAATAATAATAATAACAATTATATTATTTATTTATTATTATTAGCTAGATGATAGGTTTGTCACGGTAGGTAGCCAATGCAACGATCGACTGAGAACCGCACTGGAGGATGCGCTTCGCGAGTATAGATCGACTCCGCCTGAACTTAGACCCCGTTTACCACGGCTACCCATGCACAAAAAAATAGGGCGCTGGTGTGTGCTTTGGACTCGTTGCTTGAGAATATTTTTGAGAGCAGCGAAAACCTCGTTGATACGCACTCAATTCTGTATTGCGGGGCTGTTGCGACGTGTCGCTTAGCTAACGTCAAATTTCCAAATACCGACGCAGCTATTCGATCAAAACCTGTATCAGCCTGGCAGTATAGGATCGAGAGGCGTATCGATGAG
Organism: Tholera decimalis; assembly: GCA_943138885.2. Taxonomy (NCBI): domain Eukaryota; kingdom Metazoa; phylum Arthropoda; class Insecta; order Lepidoptera; family Noctuidae; genus Tholera; species Tholera decimalis. The sequence continues at coordinate 31,550,516 of OW964556.2, read as the reverse complement.
GCCAAAGCACTCATCGGCAAACTATACTGTTTCAGAGATTTTTGTGTTATACTTACCACAAAATCAAAATTGTTTTATTTTACATAGGCCTAAATGGGCACTCAACGTCAGAAGTTAGTGCACGGTTCGAAATTGGTCGTTTCCTATGGAGAAGAACCGGCAAGAAACACCACGATTACTCTTTTAAAAAAAATTCTTGATTTTCACAATCTTTGCATAATAGATACAATTATTTATTTATTTTTTTGGAATGAGAGGACAGTATAGACTAATATTGACATAATAAAATGTAATATAACTAATCAGAAATGAATCTCAGAGTCTATAGTGGTCACACATTTACATTAAAAATTAACTTTCCAAAACTGCAAATAAACTAAAGCAAATGACGTAAAAATAAAAATTATATACAAGTAATATAAAATAAAAATAACAACAAAAAAAAAACAAAATATATTCCACAACTCCACAACTTCCACAACTTTCCACAACTTTTTTTTTTTCACACAACGCCATCTAGTCCCAAACTAAGCAGAGCTTGTGATATGGATACTAGACAACTGATAAACATACATATATATTTCTAAATACATACATATTATAGATAAATTACACCCAGACAAAGAACAAATGACCGTGCTCATCACACAAACATTTGTCCTAGGTGGGAATCGAACCCACGACCTTGCGCATAGCAGTCAGGACCACTGACCACTATACCAACGGGCCTGTCAAAAATAAAAACAAATAATAACAAAAACACAAAAAAGTGGGCTTGTTAATAGACCTTTATACAATAACGCAGTCAAATAAGCCAGGAAAGCAACATGTGCAGAAGGAATGATTGCCAAGCAGTCTTATCTTAAACGTAGTCCTTAATCTTATAATATGCTTTTTTCAAAAGGACACGTTTAATATGGGTTTTAAATTTTCCCTCGCTAAGATCTGTCACATACTTTGGCAACTTGTTATAAAAGCGTATGCTGTTAATAAGGAATGACTTGTTTGTCTTGGCTAATCTCCATTTGGGTATAACAATTTCATGTTTATTGCGCGTGTTTATTATATGGAAATCGCTTCTAATCTTAAAAAGTCCTATATTTTTGCGTACATACAATATGCTTTCTAATATATAAAGAGAAGGCAGAGTCAGTATATTTACTTCTTTAAATACATTTCTAAGGGATTCGCGGGGACCCATTTTATAAATTGCCCGGATTGCCCTCTTTTGTTAACCGACTTCTAAAAAAGGAGGAGGTTCTCAATTCGGATGTTTGTATTTTTTTTAGTATGAAGATTGAATCTACGTCAGCTGCGGATCTCCACAGTAGTATACAATAAGACATAATACTGTGGAAATAAGCAAAATAAACCAACCGAGCTGTCGCTATATCAGTCAAGTGCCTAATTTTTCTTACTGCATATGCAGCTGAGCTTAATTTACTTGAAAGAGTCCTAATGTGAGGGCCCCATTGCAACTTTGAGTCAACAGTTCCACCCAAAAATACAGTTTCACTAATAAGATCAATTTGTTTGCCGTCAAGTATCAAACTGAGTCCAGCTTGTAGTACATTAGGTAGTGAAAACTTGAGACATTTTGTCTTATTCGCATTAAGTGCGAGATTATTAGCTGAGAACCATTTCGAGAGAACAGCTAGACTTTCATTGATTTGTAAAACATCTGCATCTCTTCTAGCTATTTTAAAAATGAGTGAGGTATCATCGGCGAAAAGAATTATATTACATACGTTGGACATCATGAGAGGTAGGTCATCACTATCACTACATAGTATAAAACAAAGACGCTTCCCTCTGTCTGTCCCTATGTATGCTTAGATCTTAAAAACTCCACAACGGATTTTGATGCGGTTTTTTTGAATAGATAGAGTGATTCTTGAGGAAGGTTTTAGTGTAAAATAAGTTAAGGTTTTGTGTAGATTGAATGAAATACGACGATTATACTTCAACATGTCGGAAAGAATTAAGCCTATCGGGAGCTTTAATCGAAAACGCTGCCAAAACTTTTTGAGTTATAAAAATACAATATATGGCGGGATTGTTTCTCTTTTATAGATCTACAAAAATACGCGATGGCATATGTCTATTTCACACACATTAAAATGATGAGTCATATACGAATCTTTTTTTAACAGTACAGTATTACTCCTTATCCAATTAAATTCGTCAGATATGTTGAGGATTTAATGTAGATCAAAATTGCTTTTTACACTATGTCAATAAAATGAATATCTTATGAGTTATGTCATGTGGAAAATAAGCAAATATAACCTTTATTACCCGAGCGAAGCCGGGCCGGGTCGCTAGTTAATGTATACAAGGAAAAGGAAAGGATCTAGAATTGAACCTTGTGGCACGCCCATCTTCACTAAAGATCCTGAAGATATCGCTCCGTTTACATTAACTTTTTGTTGTCTGTCTGATAAATAGGAAAAAACCAGATCAGCAGCTAGTCCACGAATTCCGTAATGGTGTAATTTACATATCAGTGTTTCGTGGTCAATGCAGTCAAAAGCTTTGGAGAGGTCACAGAATTATGCCAATTGCATCATGGGATTTCTCCCAAGATTCCAAAATGTGACGGATGAGTGCTACTCCTGCTTCAGTTGTTGATCTACCTTTCGTGAAACCAAACTGCTGACTTGTTGAAACTCAGACACTAGATTGCGGAGATGGTGATGCTGGTCCAATATGTCCATGTGCTGGGTGTGCAGTTCCACGAGCTGTCTCTTGAGTTCAGTGTTTTTGTCCACTAACTTCGTTACTTCCACCACGCTTTCCTCTCTTTCTCGCAGCAGGTCATTGCAGGTCTTCTTTGAGACCTCGAGCTCCTTCAGTGCGGCATTCAGTTTCACATTCATGTCACGAACAGTAGCTCCGCGGGTCATCATATTCAAAAAGTTGACCGAACCGCTCCTGGAATGTGCCAGAAATCAACTAAGTATTTGGGGGATATACTAGGGAAGTTTAGAACCTGAGAAAGTAGTAAGAAAACAACTATTAGAATTAAAAGAAATTACAAGAGAGAAATGGAGAATTAAATTGTTGAAAGGATAATAAATAAGAATGTAGGTAGCAATTCATTCGCACAGATTACAAGAAAAAAGTTATTCGCCAAGCTTAATGTTTAATAGTTAACACTATGGATTTCTTGCTTATTTAATAAAAGTTACTGGTTTAAACAAAGCTAATAGTTGATTAATAAGAATTGAATATAATTATGTAAGTATATGTGTAGTAAATATGCAGTATGATTTTTGTCTGGAGCGAATGTTTTCGTCATCGATTTTGCTTCCACAGTTTGTCAAGCAAAAGGAGACATAACCGGTGCCAATATTTACTGGACGTTGCTCAAAGATCTGAGCAGTATTTGCAGGTGTTGAGAAGTGTGTAAAAGTAATAAGTATAGGTAAAATTATGAAAAAAGTAGTAGTGTAGATTTGACAGCTTCCATTGCCTGGCTACGCTTCGGGGATCTGTTCGGGGAAACTGAAGGTTTTGTCTATGCAATTATGGACGAAGTTATCTTAACGAATAATTACCGGAGACATAAATATGAAGGATGGGACGATTGACGTGTGTCGGGCATGCCATCGTCCTGGTGAGTCCATCAGACATATTGTCTCCGGTTGTTCTCATCTGGCTAACGGCGAGTACTTGCATAGACACAACCAAGTAGCCAGAATTATCCATCAGCAACTTGCTTTGAAATACAAACTTGTCGATTCTGAGGTACCGTATTACAAGTATGTGCCCGACCCAGTTCTCGAAAATGACCATGTCACGTTGTACTGGGATCGGTCTATAATCACTGATAGGACTATTGTTGCCAATAAGCCTGATATAGTGGTGATAGACCGATTAGTGCGCCGCGCAATGATAATCGATGTTACCATCCCACATGACGAGAATCTCGTGAAAGCTGAGAAAGAGAAACACATTAAGTATCTCGACTTAGCTCATGAGATTGTTGACATGTGGAATGTGGACTCGGCTGTCATTGTGCCGATTGTCATATCAGTCAATGGGCTGATAGCTTAAAGCTTCGATGACCATCTGCTGGCGTTACACAACTGGATAAAGGGTCTGATACAGAAGGCAGTACTCCTCGATACAGCTCGTATTGTGAGGAGGTTCCTTTCTCTGAAGACCTAACCACCGGTAGCTTGGACCCCGTTCCCTATACCAGTGAATTGCCATTTTTTATATCTTTAAATGTTTTTTTTTATTGTCACTTATATAATGAAAAATATTTTAAAATGTAATTTTTGAGAGATATGTAAAATAAAGGAAATAATAATTATAATAAAAGTAATTGGTTCATCAGTCATTAATATCATTATCTGAATCTAACTAAGAGTCAGATTCTATCTGGGAAACTTTTACAACCTCTAAGTCAGAAGAATCAGACTCAGCTCCAGCAGAGTTAAAAAAAATCTTGTTTTTGCATTTATCGTAGGTCTTACTGATGAAATAAATGGACCAGATGAAAGAAGAAGAAAATTTCAAATTACCTCTTTGGAATTCACTCTGCTTTTCTTCCGAGAGTAGTGCTTTCAAAACCTCCTGAAATCTTTGTTACGAGCTTCCGATGCCTCTTCAGAAACCTTTCCGATTGGTACAATTTTATTCTGGTTGATAATGTCAGATCCATGAAGCAGTACTTTGTGTACTGTTGACGACATATAGTACCAATTATATAATGCCACGTATCTTTCAGCAGCGTTGTACGTATATTCTTTGAATTTCTCAACTCTAATATGTTCAATTATTGCAAATCTGCGGATCAGTTCTTCGTCTAGACCAGTGACGGCAGCAGATTTTTCTGGAAACTCAAAGAATCTTCTGGCAGTGTTGCCGTCATTGGTAGTTCCGTGAATTTGCTTAACCATATCGATGAGCAGATTCATTTCTTCCTTAAGTCGATTTTGAATAATCTACTTTCTTGCATCTCTTGAATCCTCTTGTGCTTTGGTTTTACAAGATGAAACTTTAACATCCAGTCTGTAGGCAATATGCAGGAGACATTCCATCATGTTGATGCGTGCATGTAGAGAAGAAATTCCAAGATCCATCATGGAATCTGATGTCCCTCGTTTTTCAAATTGTTCAATTCAGACGGCTTCGCTAAACAAACGTAGCATGACGCATTTAGCTTTGCATCTAAAATATATGTGCAAACCTTAGCATCGATCATGGTCAGCATAAGTTTGTGTCGAACAGTATTGCTGCCACATTCAGTAAGTCGAAGTCCTGATATTTGGGCGTCCATTTTTCTTTTTTCTTCTTTCACTACTGCATCGCTCTCCTTAACAAATAAGAATTGCACTGGCCGACATAATGAAACTGAGCAAGGCTTTGGGTTCTCCCATACTGTCTGTCTTCTTCACATGTCATTTTCAGTGGTCATGAAGATACTCAAGTCATCATCGTCAGTGTTTAGCGTTGATTCCATCTTCTGCTTGTATCTACTCTGGCTGGATGCTCCATCAAAACCCCACTTAGATATTAATATTAGTTTTTTTTTTTCATGAAGATCTTGCGGTAAACATGTCATGATTATTTTTACTGTTAAATCCAACAAAGCCTGCAGCGTAATTTTTGCTGAAGAGTCTGTTACTGTAATGGAGTCACAATGAGCTGGGTAGCACTCGTTCTTTTCTTGCTGCACTCTATAGTAAGAAGGGTATAAATTATTAAGACCCTCTCGAATAGTTGACTCTCTCAATGTAATGTATTGCCATTTTGACAATTTGAGGGATAACAATAAACCAAGAGCCTTTTGAGCAGTAAAAATTTCTCTGTGAGGTGGTTTCTTTACCATGTCTTGAAATTGGTCGACTGCTTCTCGATGTTTTGTTAAAAATTCAATAATAGATGCAAAACGGTTTTGACCATCTTCTTTCAATTTGGATACAGCTGCATAAACAAGTTCCGTCGAATTATGGTCCATTAGGTCACTACTCCGTCTTTTTTTGCTTCGTTCCCAATTCTTCAAAAGGCATCCGAGAGCAAATTTTTCTCTTCATCGTCGATGTTGATGTTGATGGCTCCGCAGAAACTGATGTACCAGGGCATGGCATTCTTCATGAGCTATATTAGTTGCATTCTCGTGAAGATTTTCTTTGATACAGCTCGGCCAATCAATCTCAGCCTCGAGCCAGCTTCCATATTCTCTTCGAAAATTATCAATTTTTCGGTGTGCTGATTGCCATCGTTTTATTGGCTCTTGTAAATTATCGGCAAAATTCTTTTAAAGTAACACAATCTTCTTCTGATAAACTATGCGTCAACCGAGAAACTACATTTTGAAATAAATGTTGATAATCGTGGATGGCTTCGTAACTTTTTAAAATAACGAACTAATCAAGGTTTGTCACAATGCTATCCATTATTGCTGTTGTACTTTCTATGCTTAAAGAGTATTTAATTTGCAATTTGAATGCACTTCTCTTTTATAGTGTACGCCATTAACAGAAATCGAACTTAACTACCCTCATGATCATGTTTGGTTAATGATTCGACGAAATACTATTATAATTAGGTAATAGTTACTCAAATCATACGTACATACATTAGCTTATCTGTTTTACGTATTTGATTATATTATACAGTGCCCTTATTTGAATATGTAAGCCATTAACCGCTAATGAGTAATAATTAACCGGTATAATTATGAGGGTAGTTAAGTTTTACTATCTTATTTTTGATTCTAAGAAATTTTGTTAATTACATTGTATTATTAATTCAATAAATACGCCATTTTTAACCTGTTTTACAAACGATGTAGGTATATGACATGTTTTTTTTAATTATTTTTTGTATTAATATTTGGATTACATTATACAATGTTAAGTCAAACTAGTCCACCAAAATTGACACGTTAATATAAAAATTAGATATATTATTTTTATTAGTTCTTTTTAAATAAAACTGTTGTAGTTAATTGTTCAGATCATATTCATGTATGTTAAGCCAAATTGGTCCAACGAAATTGCCAAATAAACCAAAAAATAAAACACATACCTATGTACATTTTTTTTAAAAAGCGCACCTGAGGCCGTGATACCGAGTATCTCAAAAAATCCAAAATAATTCAAGGATTAATCCCCTAGAAGGGAATTAGGGCCAATTGTGCGATAGCAGAGTTATCGTATTTTTTTATGTTGTCTCCATACAAATTTTAAAGATAAAATTCTCAGACTTCCGTTTACGTACTCATTTCATAAAGAATATATTTTTAGGCATGTAATTAGTTTCCTTTAGCATTCCATATGAAAAAAATGTCAGTTTTCAAAAAAATATTTGAATGTCTATGAAACGCTGATTTTAGCCTACAGTCTGCCGTCGCCGGCACGGCGCGCGGCGGCTATCCTGACCTTCTTCGAAAATTAGGTACTAAAAATCACTTTAAAATTTTAAATTAGGTTGGAAAATATTTAGTTGTGCGTAAACATTACTTCCGAGTGCGGAAGTAACGTTTACGCACAACTTAACATTTTCCGCTGATTTCTTATTTAAAAAAAACATGGAACGAATATTGTGTGTGTGCTAATTTTGTGCGATGTTGCCGAATCTGTATCACTATGGGTGGTAGTAACTTTTAGCAGCACCTTCGTAAGAGCCACCGCATGAACGTTCTCATCAAATAATCCGGCTCTGGACAACTATCCAAACTCGAAGAACACATAAATATGTAGTTCTTTTCAGAGCTGCTTAAGTTTCATTGTTTCCCCCGCATCGCCCGCCCTTCCCCTGTGTTTTTGCAATATAAGTTTTATTTATTTATTTATTTAAACTTTATGTACAATTGTGTTACATGGGCGGACTTAATGCAGCAAGGCATTCCCTACCAGTCGACCTTTGGGTTAAAATAAAAACACATTGTGGTAGGTATACGAGAAAATGGAATTAAATAATATATTTAATACTAATAAATATAATACTTATATTTATAATAATACTAATAAAATACACATATGCTAAAATGAGAAACTAATAGATGCGGTGCTTTATAATATTCTTTATGATTAAGAGAGCACATAATAATTATGACGAAGACCAAACTAAGAATAACAGCCCCTTAAGTAGTGGTTTTCAATTATACGCTTAAAAGAAAATTTTGACTCAGCCTTCTTGATGTCAAGGGGTAGCAAATTCCAGAGTTTAATAGTAGAAATAGCGTAAGAATTAGATAGAAACCCGGTGCGGTGAGAAGGAATGTGAAGAAGTAAGTTTTTGGATGCGCGAAGGTTAAAATCATGAGAACTGCCCAACAATTTAAAATTTTGTTTTAAGTAAACAGGAGCACAAGGATCGTTCATAATAGTGAAGAGCATACAGAGTGATCTGAGGGATCTCCTTTGATGGATAGGCAACCATTTAAGCTGAGAACGGAAGGAAGAAATGTGATCATATTTTCGAAGGCCAAAAATGAAACGAATACAGTTGTTGAGAAGTCAATCCAGTTTGTTAAGAAGTTCTTGGAAAAGATCAGAATAGCAAACATCAGCATAATCAATGATAGGAAGCATAAGTGATTGGATCAATGTGGTTTTAGTGCTACAAGGAAGGAAATGCTTGAATCTATAGAGAGCTCGCAGTGTGAATGTTACCCTCTGGCTAACCTTTGCAATGTGCTTATTCCAACTTAACCTGTCGTCAATATATAGGCCTAAGTCTTTTACGTGCGGCGAAAGAGGGATGACAGTATTGTTGAAGTTAAGCGGGAGAAGTTGGCTGGTGTCCAAGTTTCGCAGAAAATATGAGCTACCGATTAGGATGGCCTGACACTTACTGGCATTGACTGTAACCCCAAACCTGCTTGACCGATCACTGATAGCTAGAAGGTCAGCATTCAGGAATGAGATGCAGTTGTCCAGGTTGTCAATGTCAGCGTAGAGCTGTAGGTCATCAGCGTACAAATGGTAAGAGCATTTGAGGATAGTGGTAATAGAGTTTATGAAAAGAGAAAATAAAAGTGGAGAGAGTATGCCGCCTTGTGGGACGCCAGTTTTCTCATTTTAATAATAACAACACAAAGAAAACGACAGTCTAAACTAACGCAAGTCTTGCAGGCTTAGTCTTGTTCTTGCTTAAATCTTGCAGGCTAAGTCTTGGTCTTGGTCTTGCTAAAAATAGGCGGTCTTGGTCTTGGTCTTGCAAAAATGCAAGAACAAGACCAAGACTGCAAGACCAAGACTGATTTTGGGCAACACTACCTAGCCGTCAACCAGCGGTCGGCGAGCCGTAAGCGCGGCGTCGCCAAGCTGTAGCCGAGTCGACGTGCCGGAGCTTCTTATCCGCTTACGTTACGTGGATGCCTGTTTGACGCCAAGGGGAAAGTCGAGGCGGTGACGATCTGCTCCTGAGTTGATATGGGTGCTGTGACCCTTAATATGACTAACTGTCTCTTTGGCGTAGTGATCGCAAGTGCGACTGCTGCACATGAGGTTTCGGGTGCTATTGAGTATTTCCTATAAGCAGTTGTTCCCGGCTGTCATTTGGACATCTTTGACAGTCTAGTCTCATCTAGTTAATATCTTATCAGCACGTCGAGTGTACTCTACCTATTTTGAGTTAGACTCTCCACTCAGAGCAGAGCCGTGAAGAGATTCGTATCAGAAGTACCTAATGCCCAGTATGTAGGTACCTACCATACCACCTGCTTTTTTCGGTACCGTATTACCTGAAGTCCGCAGAAGTTTTCATGTGATATGAAAAATGGGCTTAAAACCAATCTATTTTCTTACTTCAATCCTACTCCAAAATTTCCACGAACAAAAAGTACATAAAACTTTTCTCGCTAGTAAAGGCCGCGTAAAGGTTCGTATCCCATGCGACTTCATAAACGATATGAGGTACGCCCATGCTCACCAGGACTGGGGTGCAAGAAAGTACACGCCCCTTACAAAAGAATAGGGATAATAAAATCCATTAAAGCCTTTTAAGGCCACGCTTTTTGACATTTTCTCCATACAAATGTACTACTTGTGGGATTACTCCATTATTTGATATCGTACTTTGTTGAGTATAATATCGATTTGTCTTGCCATTATTGCCATTAACAAAAATAGTAAAAGAATAAGGAATTTGAAAGTTCTGAGCCTCCAAAGATCCGTATTTTAACACGAATTTTAACGCAATTTTGGGCCTAATTTAATCACAGTAGGAGTATAAAATCTGTGAAACAAAATTCGTACTGACATAGTTTAGTTATTGAAGAGTTTAAATAACTTTATTTCGAATTAAAACATCTAGTTGCTTTTTGGTAAAAACATTTCTCCTAAAAGGCTACTCATCAATTTTTAGGCGCCCGTTTCTTACAAGAATTCTTCTGCATTTCACTTCAATGTTAACCAACCGGGCGCGCGGGCGGGGCGGGGCGCACGCACACAGTCACATAAGCCGGGAACCAGTGCCTGTGTGCATTTCGCGGAATTTCACCAGTCAGTCTGCTTATCTGCTACAATTACGTAATTTTAGGTCGTGCGTGTTGTGAATGTATGTATACTACGGCTGACTGTGCTATTACCTTACCTACCTTAGTATCGTTATCACTTTAACCCCTGCCATTGAGCTTTGGATTTTAATTTCGATACTTTATTGCACATCCCAAGTCTAGAACAAAACACGAGCGATTTCGTGTGGCCACTTTATTTTCGAAAAACGCACTATTATGTTGCTGGATCAAATCAAGTATTTTATGTTATGAAACTAGATAAGATGATGTTTTTTCATGTAATATGACTTATATGACATATATTTACGATAGGTAAACGAAATGAGATATCGTTCATTGCGTTTAGAATGTTTGACGTGTAATGTGTTATAATGATATTATAGAAATGTATTAATTGCTTGAAAAATCTCGTTTGATATCAATTAAAAGTATGTGTTGTATTTATGAAATAGAAAAATATTATTGAGAACATTACTAAAATGAAAAAAATCTTAATCAATAAAATTGTCATCTTTATGATGCCACTCTTCGAACTAACAGTAACTTTTAGTTATAAAACACTGTAGGTAGTAAGTAGCTATAAATAAATATAGTTTAGTTTGACGCATACATAATTGCCACCAAAACTATATTTTTTAAACAAAAATAAGCACAAAAGAAATCAATATGGGTATTTTTTTCCTCACGGATAGCAACATTGAATTGTGATAAGTTAGGTTATTAGAATTTTTGTTTGATGGTCGATTTATGTAAATATAATGTATAAAATGTAAGTATTTACTTGTGAAATGTAATTTGATTACACTTTTTTTTTGTTTTCCTGAAGGACAATGACATCCCTTTACGCTACAAACGGTCGTTTTAAATTATTTACTCGCGAGCTCTGTTCGGCAGAATGTGACCTTGAGTAGGTACTGACGGCTCGTCGAGCAAAGTTAGCCAAAATGGCTAAGTTTTAGTTGCCTCACTTTTTGCACTCGTACTATCCTTCTATACGTCATTCTTCTAAGGTACACATTGTACAAGCATCAGAGAGCTAGGACTTTATTTTATTTATTAGGGACAAAAAACAGTTACATGCCAGAAGCTTAATAACAGATTCTTAACACAAGTCGATATACTGATATACTTAATCTATTCTATATTACCCTGTTTTTTAATCTCAGGGACTGAATTGACACATGCAAATGTCAAGTTTAGAAATAATGTTGCCCGCTCTTTTGTGCAATGTTATACCTACGATACCGGCATTCCTAATTCGTTGGATTCCGGTTTGTTATATCGTAACTTTTTACCCGACTGCTCGACGCAAAAGAGGGTAACTAATGTGTTTCACAGTCTGTGTATGTATGTAAGTAAGTATGTTTGTACCTATGTGGCGATGTACAGGCTAAACGCGTGGGCCGATTTGAATAATTCTCACGTTCATCAATTCGTCTTAACCATGCGAGTGTCACTAGAGAAATGACAGCTAATTATCAAAAATCGGCAAACTATATCAAGTGGGCTATTGTTGAATAGGTCTTTTTTTATAAAGAGAACTAGCAATGTGGGTATAATTCACATTACTGGCAGTCTGGTTGACCCCTCTTACTAAGCTACAAAAACATATATTAGAAATATGTGATTTAATTGTATAAAACTAAATAGAAATGAAATCTATACTTTATTAATATTATAAAGAGGAAACCTTTGTATTTTTGTATTTTTGTATGTTTGTATTGAATAGGCTCAAAAACTACTGGACCGATTTCAAAATTTCTTTTACCATTACTTAGAGGGATTCTTCCGAATCCGTATAGGCTATATTTTATCCCGGAAAATAGATAGGATTTTTGTGGTAGCGAAAATTGTGGAGTAAGGCGTCGAAAAAACTGCTGTACGTTAACGATTCTCGCGAACGCTGCCTATATTTAATATAAACATTGCACCCGTGCGAAGCCGGGGCGGGTCGCTAGTATCATATAAAAAGACTAAAAAATCGTAATACTAAAGAAATGATAAAGTTGGAATTATTCCTTTTTACTTGACTTATAATATCGACGGTTGAAAGGCTAATTGATCTAAGCGACATTTTGTAAAACTTGTAGGAGGACGGATCAAAGTTACATTAAAAAAAATCATAAAACAATAACTATTTAATAATAAATAAAAAATAAAATAAAATAAAAATAAAATCTTTTTATTTCAGACATTGGATCCATACATTTTCAAAATTTTCAAAATTTCGCCAAACAGCCTAGCTGTATTGCGGTATGATGCTCTGTGTAGCCTATCAAGGAGTTGGGTCGACGTAGCTGCTTCACTGCTGAAAGGCCAATCTGACTCGCGCTAGTGCGGTCATATCGAGAGACTAGACGCGGTGGGTAGCGGGATCCAAGGCACGGTGCGCCGCTGGCTGACCGCAGGTAGTTGGGGGCCCAAGTAGTGGCCAGCCACACATGAAAGGCTCGCCAACTGTCGAAAAATCCCAGAATGCACCATCGTGCTGGTTGGCGACCAGATGAGAGGGCCCGATGGGCCTTCTCGGGGAGGTTCGGGCGTCCACGCAGTCTCCAGACTAGTCCCCCAATCGATACCATACGTCTAGTGCGTGTCTGAGGGTTATCAGCGTGAAGCCTTACTCCACTTCCTGCTTCTTTCCTACTCACTCTCTTATGAGAAAGATCTTATGAAATTATTATAAAGATAGATTAATATTAAAAATAGAAAAACCTGCTCTTTTGTTTCTTTCAGAGACGCAGATCAGAAGTCCATCCGACGTGTCGTATCTATCATACCCAGGGTTTACCTTGGAGCACAACTATAAACCACGTGCGGGTGTATGCATGTACGCCCGCAACGACATCTGCTATCGGCGTCTCCGCAACCTTGAGGACTCCAGGTTCTCAACGTGTTGGGCTCTGGTGGACACGGGCGTAGACAAAATTATCTATGCCTGTGTCTATAGCTCGCACAGCGGAGATCAGGAGACAACCACGCTCACACAGTACATCAGTAAGGCGGCAGATGCGACCCAGCAGCGGTACCCATCAGCTCAGTTCGTGTTACTGAGGGACTTTAATGCCCACCACCAGGAGTGGCTCTTCCCATACCAGTCCACGTATCATATTGGGCGAGAGATGCACAATCTTGCAGTTACATTAAATCTCACTCAGCTGGTCCAAGGAGCAACGAGGGTGCCGGATGTTGAGTCGCACACAGCCAATTGCTTGGACCTTCTGCTGACTACAGATCCAGACCGCTACTCGGTAACGATATCTTCACCATTAGGTAGTTCCGACCAATGTCTGGTGAAGTCTGTATCCGTCTCTCGACTCCCCGCCCGATCCTAGCCTTAAAGGCACTCAGCGGGTTTAGCGATATATGTTATTCTTGGCAGCCTTCTTGCTTCTCTTCAAATGATTCATCGTCGTGCGCAGACGCCGTGGCGGATGTTTTGCGACAGGGGATGGAGTACTACATTCCATTCTCTGACCTAACAATGTCCGGCAAAGCTCGACCTTGGTTTCAACACGCGGCCTACCTAGCATGGGTCGATGCTCGTAACTGTAAAGCAAATGACATGGATCAGAAGAAGAGATCCTTCAACAGGACTGCCAAGTCCTGCAAGAAGGTATTGCGGAGGGCTCGGTTTGACCACGTTAGCCGAATCGGGAACAAACTCGCTTCATATCCCGCTGGCAGCAAAGCGTTTTGGTCCCTAGCGAAGTCGATCGAATCGAACTCTGGCCCACTCCACTGAGGAAAAAGCAAACTTGTTTGCCGCTCTTTTTGCAGAGTCTTCACGTCGAGATAGTAGTGACGCTCACCCTCCTGATGCTCCTATTGGATGCGAGACGTGTATGTCGGGCATTCGCATCCATCAGAAGGACGTGTCCGCCAACATGATTGGCGCCTATTCTATTTCTATTTAACTCATTCATACCAGTTCTCGCATTTCATGCCTCTCTTACTTTCATTCCGCATACTGTTTCTTTCTTTTATTCGTCATCATTCATTCTGTGGGTGGGACTCCCACTTTTTTATTTTCTATATAGTCTCTCTAACTATATTTTACTTGTTTATTTTTCTTGTTACTGGGAAATAACTCTTGGACTTTCTTTTATTTCAATTACATTATTTCTTATAGTACATACTTAAAGAACAATGGCGGATCGTCTAACAAATTTTTGTTGGCATAATTTTGTAGCGTCTATTAATGAAAAATATACAAGAGTACAGAGTTTCAATTCATGATCACTTTTGCCTTAAGATCCACTATTAAAGGAACTCTTGAAAAAAAGATATTCGTTGAAGAAGTTTTAGAGGTTATGTCTGGCCATTATTACGTAAACCGATTTATTGGAAGCAGACTGGTACCGTAGACTTGATCATATCCATAGTCAACGCTAGTGTGGAAAACATAGACCTAGTAGTGAGCCATTGTCAGTTGGCCAGGGGTCTCCCGCCCGCGATCTTACGGCAGCATGGAAAAAGCGGCTGTCGCAACCGAAGGCTGGGCACGCCGCAATCGCGGCGATAAGTCCCGTCTTGAGAAGTGGCTGGAGAGACGCCATGGCGTCCTCACCTTCCACCTGACGCAGGTGCTTACTGGACACGGGTGTTTCGGGAGGTACCTATTTCGGATTCAGCGGAAGGATACGCCCGGGTGTCGACATTGCATGGACCACCCAGAGAACACGGTGGAACATACGGTGGAGGTGTGCCCCGCTTGGGCAGAGCTTCGCCGTTTCCTCGTTGAGGCTATCGGCGGCGGTGACCTCTCGCGCCGGGCCCTGGAGCGGAGTGAGTAGGAATGGAATGCAGCCGCCTCCTTTTGCGAAGCAGTAATGCTAGCAAAGGAGGAGGCCGAACGTGCGAGGGAGAGGCAACTCTCTTCCTCACAACCCAGCCGCCGCGGAAGACGCCCCGTGCGTCGAGGATCGCGAGCCAATCTCCGGCCACCGTAGGCGCGAGCTTGCGGACGGCGAGCAGGGCAGCTCACCGTCTGGTAAGGACCAGGCCCGGGTCAACAGCGCATCGTGTTCCACGCGCGCCTCAAAGAGCTGTCAGCACCAGTGACGGGGCCCCATAAGTCCAATGCCTACCGGGGCACAACCCCGGTAATGTTCTAACGAGATACCGCAGCCCCGGAACTTACGGGCAGCTGAAGGAACAGGGTGGGATTTTAGTAGGTAGAAGTCTGATACTCCTTTCCGCTTTACCCAGAGTGGGAGAAGTCATTCGATGATTTACCCACCCAGGAAAAAAAGGGGTCCCCCGCCACTTCCAAGGTATTAGAGGTTGATATTATCGAAAATCTGTTTTAAATAAGTAACTATACGTTATGAAAGCTATACTTACAGGCATTAAGTATTACAAGTTAATTACGGCTCTGTTAATCACTTTCCATCAGTCGGAACATTTGTTTGCCATCCTATCATATGGTTCTTAGTCATATTAAATAAATAAATAATATAAAAGTAGGTAATAGGTACTTATAAAAATGAAACAATTTGTTTTATATATGTGTGTATTTATTCTTCATCTTCATGATAATATCGTCCAAAAAACCTGCTGGTGGAGTAATAGTTGTCTGATGTCTGGCCCATCCAAGATACCAATCTACTCTCATGGTATGCGTGCAACATTCGACAGTTCGTCTTCCCACTAAGCAACTGCAACAGTATTATTCCTCCACGGCCGGGCACATTATTTTCTATTAATATATACGTATTGCCTTCTAAAGACATGGCGTGATTTAATTTTACCTCTAATAAGGGTTGTATCACTATTCACTACTGCCTCTAGATTGTATTCAGATGAATTTACTCGCTTACTGCATACCTCAATCCTGTATCTGCCATGGATACGTACATGTTCACCATAATATGAACGTGCTTGTCGTGTTTGGTACGTTCCCAGGGCAAATAGAATGAGGTCTCTATATTCTAAGACAAGAAAGTAAACATTGTTTCTGTTTGCTGATATGTTTTGGAAATTAGAAGTTCTTCTATTCATATTGACAGCCTCAACCATACTAGCCAGATTATTTTCTAAATTCATATTTTGCCTAATTATGTTTAATATTTCATTGGCATATTCATTGTCTTGCAGGCGAGCACCAAACTTATTTAGTAAAGCTGCTGCTATCTGGAAGTTTTGTATCATGTGGGGAAGTGATCTATGGAAATAATCTTGCCTCAGTAATTTAAAATCTCTTTTAAATTATCCATTGACCACTTCCACTTATGCGGCAGTTAACACACATTATGCGAGTAGGCATTATACGACTTTCCGTTGTGATATACAAATGGATGCACAAACAACAAAGTCCAAAGTATCAGGTAGAATCGTAGTCCAAAAAGTCAAAGCAAATCCTTAGGCAAGCACTAGTCGCAAGGAAAAACTCAGTTTATACACAGAAGCAGTTAATAATTTCAAAAGTACTGAAACACAGCCGACATTACACGAGATAGCGGCAGTTGTCAATACACCTTACGCAGATGTCAATGTCATGTCGTATTGTTGCCATACTTTGCTTGCAGTATGACTTTATTTTAGTATTTATTTATTCAGCAGGATTCTTAACAAAAATCTGCAATTATATTTATTATGGTTTATCAATACGCTTGTAAATTATACTTATGCGATAAGGGCAAAGCACTTCAAGTAAATTGGAGTAGATTTACTAATATATGGTAGAGAAGCCAGCAGAGAACTTTTAGCTGAGACAATATTAGGCTAAAAGACATGAAGTCAAATTGTGAAGAAAAAAATAATCTAATCCCTTGTGATCATATTAGTCAATTGTGTTTCCAAAATAATTTATATTGTTTATTAGAGTGGGTCAGTTCTTAAGCATATCTTGAAAAAAACTAAGAAATTATTTTATTAACATTTGCAAACATGACATTTATAGACGCTCAAATATTCTATCAACAATCTTTTCGCCATTGTTCTTTATGCTAGTCTTACAATATACAATATTTTCTTAGTTAACTATACACTACTTATTTTATTATTACTATTACATTTTACTTACATCTGTTTAACCTACTACTTTCTTATACAAGTGCTAACTATTTTTATGCTTATATTTATATATATCTAATATACAATAAAGCATATTTTATTGCTGTGTTTTATTTCTATCAATACATTTTTGTGCGATACTCTCACAGTAGGTGATCAAATTGTTTCTATTTCTACTTGCGAATATTTCTGATAAGCTGTCCTTCGTTAATCTCGTGCCGATTTTTTGTTCCAAGTCGTATCTCTCTTTTGCGCTAACGGGACAGTCAAGTAAAATATGCGGGACTGTTTCCGCAGCGCTCGGGTCACAGATGCACGATGTGCTCTCCGTACACTTGAAACGGTTCAAGTATTCGGAGAACCCACCGTGCCCCGTCAATACCTGCGTGAGCACTCCTACTGGCTTCACCTGTTGTACAATACGGAAGGCAGCTTTGGCATCCGGAAGAAACATTTTCGTCACCGAGGCCGTCTCGCCAGACACATATCTCCGATTCCATTCATCAAGCGAATCCTGACGGATTTGACGCTTGATGTATGAAATCGGACGTCGGTCATAGTCCGGCTTCCTCCGTGACGACAATGCCGCTTCCTTCGCCAGCTCGTCCGCGCGCTCATTTCCTGGCAAGCCCGCATGGGCCTTGATCCAGAATAAAGACACAGCTTTATTTTGTTCCAACGCCCGAGCCAAATTGGCTCGTGCGCGGACTGCAAGGGGATCGAGTGAGCCATGGAGCTCGTCTCATTGCGCTTAAGGAATTTTGTCCGTTGCCTTACAAATGGTCAAGAGTTCAGCCTGGTAGACTGTGCAGTACGCGGCAAGACTAAGTTTGAGTTTCCAGACTTCGCCTTCATTATCCCATACGGATCATTATACGAGATATATAAAGCACAACAGTGATGTAATCCAGCTCATAGAGCACAACACTGATGTATAGCGGACTTCTGGTAATATAAATGAAAAGTCTTTCAAACGTTACTACCAGATTTATTATTAAATTCCACAGGTTTAAACTATTACATCTACTGGATTAAGGCAAGCATGGCTTCGGTTTGATATTTACGCGGTTAAAACATTACGAGACTAGTTTACACTACTGTCATGGAAGCGAACTTAAGGACTACTGGTCTGAGAAACAAAATGTGGGCGGAAAAGGCATACAAATATTCTAACTTCCGGCTTCCAGAAAGTTCGAGATTAATCTAGGTTGTACTACAGTGCTTCCTCTGGTGTCGAGAGGCGACATCTTCAATATTCATTAATGATTCTTATAACTTTCATTCATAAATCCACCCCCTGGCGTCGCAAAGCGGAATCATATTCAAATGGTTATTGACAACCAGCAAATGTTTCATAGAAACTGTTGCCATCTTTTAGCCAGTGGTGCAAACAGAAAGTTAGCATATTCTCGCTATGCGACGACAGAGGGCGCTACTATGCACATCAGTCACATTTCTCCCGCCGTGTACATAAAATGTACATAATAGTACCATTCGTGTGACTGGTGTACCCTTTACAGAGAACAGTTACAACAATATAAGTTACTCTAAACCTTAATCTAACAAATGTTGTGCACAGTAAGCACTTGTAATGAAATTTATAAATAACAGTCTAGATACATATATATACAAGTTAAGGGTAGTCACTGCAGGGTCCCTGCTCTGCTATATATTATTAGTGAATAAAAAATCCTCCTTACAGCATGACCCTGCAGCGACGCCAAGAAAAATTACAATAATTTGGTCTATACTACTGGTTACAAATACAATGCTTGAGAGGTCAGCTAAGTTTATTCTACTGGTATGACGACGAGACGTTTAACAGGACGGCGTATTACACCACTCTTGGTTTTGACGTCGACGACTCTTACAACACCATCCGCGCCTGGGTACATGCGTTCGACTCTCCCCTTTGGCCATATGTTCCTTGGTAAGTTCGAGTCTACTATAACAACCAAATCACCTATCTTAACTGTGTCACCGCATCCATGCGGCTCCCGCCGGTTTTGAAGTGTAGGTAGCACCTCACGCACCCATCGTTGCCAAAACAGGTCTGCCAGTCTTTGCGATGCTCTCCAGTGTGAATGGCGTAGTTCATCCGGTCTTGTTGGCGGACTTCATTCACGACGCACTCCACGCCACTGTGGTGTAACTTTCGATGAATCCAGTCTATGTATAAGTGACAGTAGTGGTGGTCGCCGTCTAGTACTGCTGGCGACTGTGTTTCTCGTGATATGTCAGCTGCCGCTGTGATGCGTGAGCGTATTCTTATTATGTTGTGTTCGTCGACTGTCAAAGATAGTCGATTCAAGCGGCTGTCAGATGGTACCGCCCTCCCGCCGACCACGTGACGCAATTCCTTCGCAAACCTTTCTTCTTGTGTAGCGCGCGTCCACAGGATCTCGGCTCGACTTGTGTACTGTGTACCGAGGGGTATGTAGACCGTAGTCGATGTTATGCTGAGGTCGCGACTCCGCGCTCCGGATCGTGTTCTCGTAGCCTCCTGTTTCTTCGCCGTCCAGTTCGGATCGTCAGCAGTAACGCGTCTATTGCGTTTGCGGGTGGCGGTTGTAGTGTGGACTCGACATCGGTCTATAAATTGAAGAACACGAGCCGTTGCTCGTATGAGTCGTAGCCAGGAAGAGAAACGTGTGACATCGGGTAGCGCCTCTCTTATGGTTGACCGTTCGGCAGCCGAGCTCATGGTAACACGCTCTTCTCCCGTGTCTATTTGTGGGCTCGAATCTGTCTCCTGCGGCCATGAGTTTTCGTCTTCGTACAGAAATGAGGGGCCTATGTACCAGCGGTGGTTCGCAGTGAAATGAGTAGGTACCTCGCGAGTAGAGTCGTCGGCGACATTGTGAGCGGTGGGAACCCAGCGCCATTCGCTTCGTTCGGTGGTTTCTTCTAGTTCTGCTACTCGGTGTGCGACGAACGGCTTGAAGGCGCGCGCACCGGCACGCAACCAAGCCAGTACTGTGCGCGAGTCGGTCCAGAAGACTCGGCGGTCGGCGTGACGGTCGTGTTCTTGCACCACGCAACGCGCCAGTCGCCCACCAAGGACGGCAGCCTGTAATTCAAGTCTAGGTACAGATGTGATCTTAAGGGGCGCAACGCGCCCTTTCGCTGACGCGAGTGACACATTAACTTCACCTATGCCGTTCACTGAACGCCAATATGCTGCTGCGGCATAGGCCCGTTCGCTCGCGTCCACGAACACGTGCAATTCTACTCTCGTCGAGTCATTATATCCCGGATAACAACGTGGGATTCGAACGCCTTTCAAAATGTGCAGAGCAATTAACCAGTCGTGCCATTTACGCTCTAGTTCTTTAGGTAGGCGCTCATCCCAACCAATATTTAAACGCCAGGCGTCTTGCAATATGCATTTTGCTTGTGTCGTAACCGGCGCGGCTAGTCCCAGTGGGTCATACAAGGACATTGCTGTTTTTAATAACTGACGCTTTGTAACCTGCTTGTCTAAATAAGAAGGGTCTACTTTCCTGAAGTTAAATCCTAAAGTGTCATTGTGGTGTCGCCAAACAAGGCCGAGAATTTTCTCTTCCTTGTTTAGCGGAGTATCTTCCTCAGCTGGCTCGGTCGCTAGATCTGCTATGGCGGCCGCTTCGTTAGACGCCCACTTCTGCAGCACAAAGTTACCTCGCCGATGTACGGCGTCAACTGCTTTGGACACTCGATTCGCTTCTTCCGCGTCGTCAAAACTCTGTAAATAATCGTCCATATAGTGATTTCGAACTATAGAGTCCACTGCCTCAGGGTAGTCGGGCTCCTGCACGTGTGCGTTATGATTTTTAACGTAAATCGCGGTACTCGGGGAAGAGGTCGCACCAAACAACAGCGCTTTCATTCTATATTCGATGGGCGGTAAAGTCGGGTCATCACGCCATAGAAAACGAAGTGCGTCTCTGTCTTCCACTCTCACTGATATACGTAAAAACATATCCTTTATGTCTGCCGACACTGCGACGGGTTTTTGTCTGAATCGCATTAACACGCCCAGAAGTGACTGGAGAAGATCTGGGCCCGTCAAAAGATAATCATTGAGGCACACTCCCTGCGTGCGTGCCGCTGCGTCATACACAATTCTGACTTTCCCTGGCTTAGATGGATTAATTACCGGAAAATGAGGTAAGTACCACTTACGTCCGCCAGATGGCGTCGGTGGGGCTAGTTCTGCATACCCATTTATTATCAGTGACTTCATCTGCTCCAAATACTTTTGCTTCAGAGTATAGTCTTTGCGTAAGCGGTTTTCAGTGTTTTGTAGCCGACTGAGTGCGGAGGCACGGCTATCTGGAAAACACCTACCTTCATTTTTCCATAGTAAGCCTGTTTCGTAACCACCTTCAGGCAGAGCGCGCGTAGTTTCTTTTAATATTTTCAATGCTCTCATCTCAGGGTCTGCTTGCGGGCGACGTGGCTCCACTCCTAGGGATTCTAGACTAAAATACTCTTTTAAAAGCTTATCAATAGATTCGTCTATACTTACATGACTGCAGCTTTCTCTGATCTGTGGCAGTACATGTACTTTCGTCATACTGCAGGTTTGACCATGTAAAACCCAGCCGAGCGGTGTACGTGACGCTACCGGTTGACCCTTTGAACCGACTCGCACTTCAGAGGCGAGCAGGAGCGCCCAGTTGTCCTGGCCTATCAAGACAGTTGGCACACCTGCGTTATATGAAATCTGCTCGACTATAGGCGTCAGGTGCTCACAGCCAGTCAGGTCATTTGCGTGTATCGACTGGCTTGATAGGTTGAGCTTGTCGATGGTTCTGGCCTCGATGTCTATGCCTTCGGTTGCGTATTTGCCTCGTATATTTACCTTGACTCGGCATGAGCTCGTAGCGTCAATGCTTGTGCCCGCTACGGCTTCGATGTAGAATGGCTCGTTTGGGCCTTCTGCTCCGATCCGCTGCGCGACGTCAGTAGTAAGTAAGGTTATTGTCGATCCATCGTCCAACAAAGCAAATGAATCTACTTTACCGTTTGGGCCCGATAGTGTCACAGGTACTACTTTCAGCAAAGCTCGGGCGTAGGCGCGCGGCGTGCTCGTGCTGCTAATAACGGCGTGCGGCGCGCTATCAGCACGTGGCGCTGTCTCGGCGCGCGACGTGACGTGCTCGGCCGCTGCGACACGAGGACGCGCTTCGGAGTCGTGTGCGGTGCGCAGCCCGCGTCTGCTGTCACTGTGCAGTAGACCGTGATGATAATGCTCGCAGTCTTGCACTTCACACTGCTTACTTTTACATCTGTGATTCCAGGTCCGTCGTTTTAGGCACCTGAAACATAATTTATTTTTACGTGCAGTTTCCCATCTATCATTTACTGTCATTTTCCTAAAGTTTGTACAGACAACCACACTAATACAATTGCCATTACATATTACACACGGTGTTTTATTATTTTCGGTCATTTTAAATGTCTTGTGTGCCGATCTTTGTGAACGTTCTCGTTTATAGTCCACCTCTGCCGGGGCGTGACGCGCATTGAGGTCGGCTTCTCTGTCGAGAAATCGTCCCAACACTACTAGGCCGGGCTCTTCATCACCAGCAGCCATCTCATAATCATACCATCGGCTCCTAAGCGTAACAGATAACTTTTCTGTTATTACTGAAATCATTTCCGGGCTATATAAAAATTCAGTTCTTTTCAACGCTTGCACCGCGGCAATAGCATTCGTGACCTTTGATGCAAACACACATATATCTGTAGGGTTGTCTGTTAGTTTAGGTAATTGACGTAATTTATTTAATTCGTAAGTTATTAATGCGTTCGGTCGGCCAAACCGAGATTCTAACCTTTGCATAATTTGAGAGGCCGAGGCTCCTAAGAATAGGCATTTGACTGCCTCCATCGCGGGCCCTCTCAATGATTTTCTGAGGCGGGCCAAATTCCCTGCCTCTGTATGAGCCGATGCAGACTCATCATATGCTGCTCTAAAATGCAACCATTCGCCTGAGTGGCCACTAAAAATAGGTAACTTAAATTCATACCTGGTGGCAGCGGGGTTACCCCGAGCTACCTCTAACAATGCCTGAGTAAGTCCTTTCAGCAAGTTCCCTTCGTCGCAGCGTAGCGGCGAGGGCGGCGCCGCTTCGTCGGGCGCCGTCGTCCGTGTGTCGTCGCGTGGCGGCGGGGTTGGCGGCCCCTGACGAGGCGATATGGGTCGCGACTGCGGCGAGCGGGTGTGGTCGCGATGTTCGTCGAACATGTCCGCGGCGTCCCTCTGACGTGTCGACGTCGCAGTCGAGCTTCCCGCCAATAACTCTTCGTCTGCTGACTCTGCTTCCAAGAGCGCTAGCCTAGCCGCGGCGAGCTCCAACCTCGCCCGGGCCAACGCCTTCCTCTTACTGACTGTCTCGTCCAGTGGTTGTCGTCGGTGTGGCGGTGTCGTCGCCCCAGGGCTGTGAGGCTGGGTCTGGCCCGCATCTGTGACGGGATCGTTGGGTGCGCCAGTCGGGGCTCCCCCGGTCGCCGATTCCGTGGAGACGGGCTCGTTCCCCACCATTGCCTCTGTGACGGGTTCTTGCATACCGCGTGTCTTCACCATGTCGCTGGTACACTATCCTACCACACTACCACTCACGCGTAGGTACTCGACAAACCGAAACTATACCTGCCCAATCCGGTTCCAAAGGACCAATATAAAGCACAACAGTGATGTAATCCAGCTCATAGAGCACAACACTGATGTATAGCGGACTTCTGGTAATATAAATGAAAAGTCTTTCAAACGTTACTACCAGATTTATTATTAAATTCCACAGGTTTAAACTATTACATCTACTGGATTAAGGCAAGCATGGCTTCGGTTTGATATTTACGCGGTTAAAACATTACGAGACTAGTTTACACTACTGTCATGGAAGCGAACTTAAGGACTACTGGTCTGAGAAACAAAATGTGGGCGGAAAAGGCATACAAATATTCTAACTTCCGGCTTCCAGAAAGTTCGAGATTAATCTAGGTTGTACTACAGTGCTTCCTCTGGTGTCGAGAGGCGACATCTTCAATATTCATTAATGATTCTTATAACTTTCATTCATAAATCCACCCCCTGGCGTCGCAAAGCGGAATCATATTCAAATGGTTATTGACAACCAGCAAATGTTTCATAGAAACTGTTGCCATCTTTTAGCCAGTGGTGCAAACAGAAAGTTAGCATATTCTCGCTATGCGACGACAGAGGGCGCTACTATGCACATCAGTCACAAGATATATATATATATATTATTACGACCTTCCCCTCAATCTTGCTGCCGTCAATGAAGATTCGCACTGTCTGCACATTATGGCTGTCCACAAGCTGTTGGTCTTCCAGGCAGTTGAACTCCAGGCATATTTGTCTGGCTGGGTGAGGGGCTTCCGCAAACCTTACCACACTCTCGATCTCTCTATCGTCTGGCACAAACAGGGATGACCCTCTCTTCAGCTTCAGTTTAACTTCAGTTTCAGGTTCAGCTTCAGCTTGTTTCAGCTTCAGCTTTAGTTTCAGGTTCAGGTGCAGCTTCAGCTTCAGTTTCAGCTTCAGTTTCAGGTTCAGGTGCAGTTTCAGCTTCAGTTTCAGCTTCAGTTATAGTTTCAGCTTCAGTTTCAGCTTCAGTTTCAGGTTCAGGTGCAGTTTCAGCTTCAGCTTCAGTTTCAGCTTCAGTTTCAGGTTCAGGTGCAGTTTCAGCTTCAGTTATAGTTTCAGTTTCAGCTTCAGCTTCAGTTTCAGGTTCAGGTTCAGGTGCAGGTTCATTTTCAGCTTCAGCTTCAGTTTCATTTTCAGCTTCAGCTTCAGTTATAGTTTCAGCTTCAGTTTCAGCTTCAGTTTCAAGTTCAGGTTCAGGTTCATTTTCAGCTTCAGTTTCATTTTCAGCATCAGCTTCAGTTTCAGCTTCAGCTTCAGTTTCAGCTTAAGCTTCAGTTCCAGCTTTGGCTTCAGTTTCAGTTTCAGCTTCAGTTTCAGCTTCAGCTTCAGTTTCAGGTTCAGGTTCATTTTCAGCTACAGCTTCAGCTTCAGTTTCAGCTTCAGTTATAGTTTCAGCTTCAGTTTCAGCTTCAGCTTCAGTTTCAGCTTCAGCTTCAGGTTTAGGTGCAGTTTCAGCTTTAGTTTCAGCTTCAGTTTCAGCTTCAGTTATAGTTTCAGCTTCAGTTTCAGCTTCAGCTTCAGTTTCAGCTTCAGCTTCAGTTTCAGGTTTAGGTGCAGTTTCAGCTTTAGTTTCAGCTTCAGTTTCAGCTTCAGCTTCAGTTTCAGGTTCAGGTGCAGTTTCAGCTTCAGTTTCAGCTTCAGTTATAGTTTCAGCTTCTGTTTCAGCTTTATTTTCAGCTTTAGCTTCAGGTTCAGTTTCAGCTTCTGTTTCAGCTTCGGTTTCAGCTTCTGCTTCAGTTTCAGCTTCAGTTTCAGCTTCAGCTTCAGTTTCAGGTTCAGGTTCATTTTCAGCTACAGCTTCAGCTTCAGTTTCAGCTTCAGTTTAGTTTCAGTTTCAGCTTCAGCTTCAGATTACGCTTCAGCTTTAGTTTTAGCTTCAGTTTTAGCTTCACTTTCAGCTTCAGTTAGGTTTCAGCTTCAGTTTCAGCTTCAGTTTACGCTTCATTTTCAGCTTCAGCTTCAGTTTCATTTCAGCTTCAGCTTCAGTTATAGTTTCAGCTTCAGTTTCAGCTTCAGCTTCAGTTTCAGGTTCAGGTTCAGTTTTAGCTTCAGTTTCATTTTCAGCTTCAGCTTCAGGTTCAGGTGCAGTTTCAGCTTCAGCTTCAGTTTCAGCTTCAGGTGCAGTTTCAGCTTCAGTTATAGTTTCAGCTTCAGTTTCAGCTTCAGCTTCAGTTTCGGCTTCAGCTTCAGTTTCAGGTTTAGGTGCAGTTTCAGCTTTAGTTTCAGCTTCAGTTTCAGCTTCAGCTTCAGTTTCAGGTTCAGGTGCAGTTTCAGCTTCAGTTTCAGCTTCAGTTATAGTTTCAGCTTCAGTTTCAGCTTTATTTTCAGCTTCAGCTTCAGGTTCAGTTTCAGCTTCGGTTTCAGCTTCTGTTCAGTTTCAGCTTCTGCTTCAGTTTCAGCTTAAGCTTCAGTTTCAGCTTCAGCTCCAGTTTCAGCTTCAGTTTCAGCTTCAGCTTCAGTTTCAGGTTCAGGTTCATTTTCAGCTACAGCTTCAGCTTCAGTTTCAGCTTCAGTTTAGTTTCAGTTTCAGTTTTAGATTTAGCTTCGGCTTCAGCTTCAGTTTCAGGTTCAGCTTCAGCTTCAGTTTCAGTTTCAGCTTCAGCTTCAGTTTCAGTTCACGTTGAACGTTTCACCTTCTAGGTCGTATTATAGTTTGTTATTTATTTTCATTATTTTATTACAAACTTTTTATGTAGGTGTACTTACATACCTACTGTCTTTTTCTAAAAAGAAAACAATAAATAAATAATGTTTACCTACAACCTGCCTATTATTTAAATATAAAAAAAAAACAAACCATTAAACAAAACAAAATAATCCTAAAAGTTTGAAAACACCCTTAGATGGTCGGCCATCTTGCCGTGATTTAGTCATCCGCGGCGATATGAAATTGATGCAGGAATGGGTAGTTTGTTTTGATTTATTGTGCTACACTGTTTGTTCTAAGTAATGATATATTGGTATCAAAAGAAAGCTTATTTAATCTAGTTTATTAATAAATAAATAACATTGAGATATTTTACGTAATGTTTCGTAAAAACTTGGAATTAAAAATATTTTACTTAAATTTCATCCATATTGTAAAGTTAAACTTTTTTTGGTATATTTTACGATAAGAGTTATAATTTAGTTTTCACATATTTTGATTCCTTATAATGTCAGCTCATACAATTATTTTTTATTTGACTGTAGCAGTTGTAGTTTGTTAGAAAATAGGTTTTATATCGGTGACGGCATGGGGCGCACGACCGCCTAAGTAGGTCCGCGCGCGCGCGGACGTACAAAGCGGTAGCAGCTGTCAAACTCGAACGCTTGAGTGGATAATCGTTGAAAAACGACATTTTGTAAACTATTTAAACAGGAAAAAACATGCTTAATGAAAATACGTATTGAAATATTTAACGAAACATTATATTTCATTCGAATTTCGGTAAAACTACGTATTAACTATTAAGCTAAAGGTAATAAATTACCGATACAAAATAGTAGTGGCACGTCACTAATTCGCGGCCAACTCATGCGGCGAGTTCCTGGAATGTACTACGTATACGACGATATTGTTTATTACGATATTGGTTAATTTGATTGCTGCTTTTAGTAGTTGTAATAGTAGACATGAACAAGCTTAAGTATTAATGGTAATTGAATTGAGAAAAAAAAATCGTTTTCTGTGATAATCGTAGTAGTGGTGGTGAAAATATTTGATATGATTATATTTTTTAAAAACGACATTATTTCAAAATTTAAGTACTTACATATGAAATGTTATCCCTTTATTTGTAAAGTTACAAATTTTGGAAAAGTTTCCGCAGTTGGATATGCTGCAAAACACCATGTTTAGGTACCTCTCCGCGTCCCAAACAACACAAGTAACCGCAACAAAAGCTCCACGCGCACTTGTGGTCTACGAGTCACATGCGCGGCGACAAGATCACGCGTCTTTGCGACTTCTATTGCCTTATTATTAAGATTTCTGTGTCTTTGACGCTTGCTGCTTTGAGAAAAATATCCATATACTTCTTTTACTATCTGTTCTAAATTTCTAGGTAGTATTTTGCAAGTATGACTATTACTTAAGGACGCATTTACGTTTATCACTCGCTCAATTTTAGGTATTCTAGTAGCAACACAACAACATTGCGCGCACACACACTTACAAACCATTGTTCGCCCGATTTTATACATTACTTAACTAATATTGATACTTGAAGGTAATATTATATTTTATTTATTATTGTTTGATCATAATAAGTGGTAACTTATTGTTTACAAAGGGTTACATGCTTATTGATTAGATGTTAGTTTATTAATGTGTTTGACGCCCGATTAGGAGTACTAGGGGCTTTGGAAATAAAATACTCATATGTGATAAAAAAAAATAATAAGAAATAAAAAAAAGTTTCGTTATGCCTGTCTGTCTGTCTGTCTGTTTGTCTATCCGTCTGTATGTCACAGCCATTTTCAACCGACGAAAAAAACGGAAGAGCTTATCAATTCGACGCGTATATTTTTTTTAAATGTTTGATCACCGATTACTCGAAGACGGCTGAACCAATTTGGAAAATTCTTTCTTTGTTTGAAAGGGTATACTTCGAAATTGGTCCCATTTTCACCAAGTCAGGAGCTGATAATGGGATCTTGGAGTAATCGAGGAAACTCTTCAAATATTATAGGCACACCTACAGTGATTTGAGTATTTTTTATAGTAACTTTTGTAGTTGCATTTGAAAAGCACCATTTGTGAAGTGGATCTGATGATGAAGACCACAGATGGCCACTGGAACTACTCAATATATAAGTAGGAATAAGAAGTATTTCATGAGTTCCGCTTCGATTACTTGAATATGGTTATTAAGCACAATATGCTCGTCACAATGCATATGATGAAGTGAAGCTAATGGTGAAGTACCAATAGAACTCCTCAACAATTAACGGCCTAGCATTGGGAAAAGCAATATTTTGTCTACTTTCTAACTAATTTCGGAATTCGGACACTGCCTACCTACCGAAATTAAAGTTATTTTTCACTTTGCAGTGTTTTTTGGAAGTCGGTTTAATTTTTTTGGAAAAAGTTTTTATATTCCGAAACTATTAGAATGATACATGTGAAACTTGGTAGGTAGATGTATTCTGTGTACCGCTTTCCGATTTAAAAAAAAAGTAAGAAAATATTAAAAAAATGTAAAAAATATATTTTCAGTTTCAGTTCCATCACTGATTTGAAAACCACTTGATCGCGCATACGTTGCCCCGACGCACGAAAACTATGCGAGTTTTTGCTTTTATTATTGGCTACGATACACGAACCATTTTAGTTGTGACCAAGTATTAGGCCTGTGTGCATGTTAAACAATTACAAATTTTAAATTTTTGTATCCAATTTATAACGCATAATAATGCTTTCATGCACGTTGAAGTGGTGTGGAAAACATTCCCAGACATCTAGATACCAAATGGATGATATAACTATTCATCAGTAATGAAGTAATAGGAAAAATATTTATTATTTAATCAGATTATAAACTACCGCAGAGGTCCATTTGATTTGGGTGGTCAAGGACAAAATTGTGTCGCGCGTTGATGTCTTTTGGAAATGTCTCTTTCTTACATGAAGAAATTCTAATTCTTTCATCCATAGTCCATTCCATTCCATTCCATTCCATTTCTTCCATCATAGTCTTTTCATCTGTATTTTTATCGTAAAAATCTGTGCTGTTACCTATAACGGCTGAATACGATATCGATAATTATAAAATTAAACTTTTTTTTTAATACAATTCAGATATGTAGTTGTCATAAAATACCTATCTACATTAACCGAGTTCAAAAAAAAAAGAGAAAGTTCTGATATTTTTTCTTCTGTGTGACATGCATGTTTTCATTTTAGATTTCCCAAGATTCCAGATTAAAAAGAAAAGTGGATGGACCAAACTAGAAACCAATATTCCCTAGTAACCTTTTACTAGGGCATATTGGTTTCTAGTTTGGTTTTTATTGATATAATGTAGAGAAAAGTCAAAATAATATAAGATACCTATACCCAATCTTTCTAGGCTTCAAATAGTATGACGGAGTCTAATATTAATTAACTTGGACCTATGCATTACAATATCGCCCTCGTAAGTTACTTTGATTCCGGGGTTGCGGTAATGTTCTAATGAGATACCGCGGCCCCGGAACTTAAGGGCAGCGGAAAGAACAGGGTAGGTTTTTAGTCAGTAGAATTCTGACACTCCCTTCCACTTTACCCAGAGCGGGAGAAGTCATTCGATGATTTTTCCACCCAAGAAAAAGAAACAGGTTACTTTGTTTCGATGTCGAGTCCACGGGTTAAGTGTATGTAGGAGGGAGGAGTCATTAGATAAATCATCTAATGACTCACCACCAAAAAAATAATTATTACCGAGTGCCTGCTGAAGCTACAGGTGTTGACACAACTGATTTTAATGAAAATATATTTATTATGGAATGTAAAATAAAATATAAAATTAATATATGGCCGGCTACATTGTCCATGCTCTGATAAAGCAAATAAAATGCCTAACTTGTATTGGAGCGTTGATTGGTGTTACAAATCAAAACGCCTTACAATTTAAAAAAGACACTAAAACAAGTTATTGTACGGATCCACCACAGTAATAGAAATTTGTCGTAGTTGTGAAATTTATTATTATTAAGGGCGATCAACGAGAGTGGTTCGAAAGTGCTGTCTCAGAAATATAATTCCAATTATTTTATGAGATCGGTTTTAAAATCACTGATTGGGTATAATTTATTCCCGGATATTAATTTTCATCAATATGAAATAGAAACTACCAATCATTTGATTGAATTAGCAAGATGCATAATTCAGAAATATATAGACGCTCGGTTATCATTTTTTAGCAAAAACAATCAGGACCCTAAAACTTTAATTCGAAAAACATTTACCAATTTAATTCATTTTAAAAATCAATAATAACAGCATACTTTTTTTTCTTTTTGTAATTGAGACTGATAATGATTAAATATTATTATGTGATTTCATTGAGTATTTTTATGATGTTAAACTTCATTTTATCGATATCGATAACTTTCCCTCAATCAAGTAGAGCAATCCCTAACTGCATATCTATGAAGCTTGACCTTGAACTGACCAATTGCAGTAGCGCATTTTTTCCTCGTCCCGACCCGTATTGGTGAGTTGTGTTCTTCAAAGAAATCGGCCTATAAGCTCTTTTAAATACTCTCTGAGTTACATATACCCCACATGGAACTGAAACTGAAAATATATATTTTTTCATGAATCTTATGCGTGTATGTATGTATTAATAGAGAGGTCTTTAAAAATGGCATACGGGTATCTAAAACCACTTTTTTATAAAGTTAATCGTTGAAAAGATATACACTTCCAAAGTGGTAATATGTGTCCCCTCTTACTTCTATAATAATGGAGTGAAAAATTATACAAAAAATATATGCTATGATCCTTAATGTAAACTTTCAACCAAAATTGGTTTGAACGAGATCGGGTTGGCAGTTTTTGAGATACAGCATATTTTCTAAAACCGCAAATAAAAATTTGTAATTCATACAAACACTATGAAAAACAAAGTTATTTGGCGTAGTTACTACGGAACGCTTCATGGGCGAGTCTGACTCGCACTTGGCCATTTTTTTAGTTTTTGTACGAACTAACATTTTGGCATATTGAACCGTATGAAGTAAGCCCAACAAAAGGTAACTGTTGTATATCGTTGAGGAATTCCCTCGACTGTCTATGGTCTCCATCATCAGACCTGTAATGGCACTTATAACCCATATGGGTGCAAAGTTCTCATCAATATAAATGAAATAAGTCCAAACACAAGGTAGCTACTTTAAACCGTTGAGGAGTTCCCTTAACTGTCCTTCGTCATCATCATCAGACCTCTAATGACAGTCACAAACTATCTAGGTGTAAAGTTCTGGTCAATTCAAATTAATCAAACCCAAACAAAAGGTTACTGCTGTAAATCGTTGAGGAGTTCCCTCGACTGTCAGGAGTCAATCTGATGAAAGGCTCCATCATCAGATCAACTCTAGACCTTCCTTAATTTGTAGTACTTTAAGATACTTAATGAAAAACAAAAAATATTTATATGGTCGAAATGCGAATCCTCCTTATTTGAAGTCGGTTAAAAAAAAATTGTTGTTTCATGCTAGGTTCAGTAACCAATATCCATCCAATTCTAAAAATAAGTATGGTTCTCGTTCTTACTTTTGTTTCGGTACGAAAAAGTATCAACGTATTATAGTCACAGTATACAAGACGCCACTGTCTTTATTATAGGTTTCGACGGATTTATTTTTTCGAGGAAAGCGATACACCCCTGCGTTCACGAGCGCGTCTGAGCGCAGAATGACGGTCGGAGCCGTGCGTTCGGTAGAAAAATGTATGAAGAAATTTGAGACCGATTTTAGTTTTCTCATAAATCATAAAGTTTTTTATGTATGTTCAAAATAATTAGCTTAACGTATAGATAAATACATAGGCTATAATTTCTTGTTATTTTGAAGTTAAGAATATGCTCCAGATTTGGCTTACAGGTACGTATTCAGACCCCATTTTTTGTAATTTTCTACGATTATTGCGGCGATAAAAACGTATTTGTGTGAAAAAGATGTATGGGACTGTGTAATTACAATGCATTCAATGTGGAGATGAATAAATTATCTTGAAATTAATACCATAACATTGTCAAAATTTTAACTCCTTATGTATCAAAATGGAACCAGAAAAACATTGAAATTTGCGAGAAAATGTAAATGCGTCCTTAATGCTGTAGAATGACAAACACATTTTATGAATAAGCACTTTGGGTTCACTTCTTTAATTTTTGTAACAATGCCAGAATGTTGACCAAACATCACATTCGTAGTATCAGCAGCGAACCCCATCACGTCTTTTATATCTAAACCTAACTCGGATAACTTTGATGACAAAACATCGAATAAATGATCTTCAGTCTCACCACTTAAATCAACTAAATCAAGGAATTTGGTTTGTACTTTACATTTGGTTTCAAAGAAGTATTTGATTACTATCGCCAACACTTTGATTGTGGTGACATATGTACTTTCATCGATTACAATTAAATATACTGGTTTACCTGACGGAGATACAGTACGAAGTATATCTTCATTCATAACTTTTTCAAATTCGGGTCCTAAAACGTTAGAGGTAATAAGATAGCTTCTGCTTTGGTTCTCTTGCAGGAAACATCTTTTGCAATTTCGGAGTCAGGAAAACATTTCACTAGAACATCACTAAGATGGTCCATAGCTCTAAAAGAGATGTTGTGTTCTGAAAGAAACCCGCATAAATGCAGCTCCGCTTTCTTAACTTCGTCTTTCAGTGGTGCCTTTTTGAAAAATGTTCCAACCTGGAAACAAGTAAAAACATAAATTATACATTATGATCATACACTAAATAAAGTACCTGCGAACTTCTCGACTTTAGGTACAGTAATTCTAATTTTACTAAAAACTAAAACCAAGTTAAACTTACCTTTGACTGTCCTTTATATTTGTTCAAGTTCGATTTACGCTTTGCAGTATTTGCATGTTGTTTTATAGATGCTAATCTAGTTTGGAGTTTCGCACTGCACGCTTTACAAAACGCAGCGTACTCGTCATCTTTATAACGTGAAAGCCACGAAGAAAACTCCGGAATTTGTTCCCATTTAGCCAAATAACTTTGCTGAAAACTAGACATGTTTTCTGGATTCTGAATTGCGTATCAGATAACAGCGTATTAGCATGAAGTAAAATGACAACAAATAATCGCGCGCTCTATTTATATTACGACGAACACGTACAATATAAACTTAGGGAAAATCCCGAATTATTGAAACTTTCAATAATTCGGAAATTTCCCTAAGTTTCAATTTGAAAGTTTGAAACCAAACCTTCAAAGATTAAGCCAAGTGCAGAACAGAAAATCATTTTGTGACTAGATGATTCGATACTATTTGTAATTCTAGGGGGCCCACCTGTCACGTCCTATCTGTAACTTACTGATCTTTGCTCCAAAATGAAATATAGACTAAATCCGGAAATTCCCCTGAACATCAATGGCTATGGTATTGCCATAACTTTTCCAAAATACACCGTTAAATTTTGATTATTTTAATCCTTTGAACCTGTGGTTTTACTTACAAAATACTATTTATTAAAAGCTTTTACAGCAATGCAAATTTTAAAATAAAAAAAAATAGCAAGTGATAAGGTAAAACTCGCAAAATGCATGAAATAAGTAGTAGCGCCACGAGATAGTTACCTACGCAACGACCGACCGCGACGTACCTACACTGCGCGATCAAGTTAAAGGTTATTGACTCGCTCAGCTGATGTTCACGTAAACGAATTAAATTATTCCAAATTTACCTACATATTTTTACGGGCTTAGGACCGACATAACTGCTTTGTGCCTAGGACATACCTAATAAAATAATTATGCTAAAAGCGGTAGGTACCTACATTTAAAAATCAATCTCGACAGGCCTGCTAATTATGGAACTTAAAAATGTGGAATCAAAATTATGTACAATGATTTAGAAAATAAATAGTTCTAATTACATGATTTAAAAAAGTTCTGTTACATACCTAAATCACCTTTGTATTTTTATTTATTTAACACTTACCGACAGGTAAAAAGTGTTCATGAAAGTTCGAAGGTAAGTACCTAATCAAAATTATTTACAACCATTTAAAAAGAGTTCTGTTATAAACCTAATAATTAATCACCTCTGAATCATCATTAGTTAGACTTCACGATATCGTAATAATTGTTCAAACTGCGTACCATTCCTTTGGATACCTAATCTTGCACGTTTAATTAAATTGTCTTTGTCACTTTTTAAAACATCGAATGCGTCCTGTATTGCACTTTTCATTTGTTAACGAGTTTGATGCTTGTTTCTGTACACTGGCGATTTCAACATCAACTTCGCTGATAAAAAATCAGAGCGTTTGACAACTTTTCTTTCGGAAAATTTTAATTTGAAAATGAATAATGATCTACAAGAATCCACAACAAAATATGGGACCACCATTGACGCGGTATTTTCCAGATATTTAGAGGATATCAAGTCCCAAAATTATGTTTCTTATTTCAGTTACCATAAACCTATAGTTTCAATGATGAAAAATCCTGAATAACCTACATGTATTGTAATATAATAAAAATATTTTAACGATATTAACTTCTCATTTATTCAATAAAAGAAAAAAAAAATGATTTCTTATCGGTCACCACGCTCAAAAAGTGTAACTTGAATTAATATCAAAGAAAAAGCTTGGATTAATATCAAAGAAAAAAAATGCTGCATTAATAAAAAATAAATAAATAATTATAATTGCATAGGTTGATAAAAAATGCTATGCAGTAGCTTTACCGCGGCAGTCCCCGAGTACCACACGTGTTTTTTTTTACAATATTGTCAATATCAATCAAATATATCAGCAAGTTCCACATTTACACACTTTGCTGTGCTTTCAATTAGCAAGTAATTGCAACTTGAGTAAATTTTACCCAGGGCAAGAAAATTATCGTTTTCGGGTGTAAAATCATAAATTACCTGCTACCTGCTGTGTTATTCTGTAAGACCTCATTCTAAACTTCGAATCTGAATCCGCTGTGAGTTTATTGATTGGCATTCTAATAATTCGGTTGTTAATTCGAATTTACACTAGCGCTACCCTTGCGAGCGTGTCAGCGAGTTGAACTAAAGATTTTGACAGATAAAGTATGATATGACGTGAGAAGTGGCATTCGGTAAGGTAATTCCTCCGTCACTTCGACGCTGTTTACAGAATGCAAAATCAAGGTCACTTTGAACCATAAGCGAAGTGACAGTGAATAGCTATGTGAGATGCGAGTTGTTGTTCGAATTTTACAGAATCGACATACTGCAGGTCTTAGACAACCAAGAATGTATGAATTTTTTGTAAGTGGGATGGAAATAGATGCAGTATCACTCTCATTAAAACATCTTTGTTTCGAACACAGGCAGACTCTTTACAGTCTCTGGTTCATCGGCGAGGCAAAACTTATCGGTATAAACTTAGCGGTATTTTATAGACAAGTCTCAGGAAGTCAGAAGTTTTCCTTCTACACGCTCAAGCAAGCTAAGGCTTCGGGTTCCTATGCTGTCTATATATAGTAAAGAATACGAGACACTTCAGAGGATGTTTTATTGTCACAGGATGCAAATATTTATAAACCGCCGACGCCGCGTGCTTGACGCAAGCAAACATTCGCCTTTGTTGAACAACAATCATGTTTGTGACTGCTCAGTTACAACCATCTTCGCTACTAACAACAGTATAATTAATTAAAATGGAGCGAAACAATAGTAAAGTGCGTGTGTTCTTTATTAAAATATTAAAAATATTCTTGACTCCTATATCAAGGTTGGTGATTCTTTCTTATATCTGCCTAGGTATAGTGTAGAGCCTAGGAACGACCTAAAGAGTAACTAAAGAGACAGACGGCAGACATACAAATAGAGTGAACTTACTTATACATTATTCACTTGCAGGCTAAGAAAGTTAAAAAGAAAATGGAGCATGAGACAAACAAAAATTGTGGTCGGTGTTGGTGCCATCATTACTATTATTGCAGTACTAGCCTACTTGTATTGGTTATTAATTTTTACACAAGAAAATAACGACCCTGAGAAATCAGAGGAGTTGATTGGGACACCGCTAATGCATATGCCGTTAGACGAAATATACAAAGATTTGAGACCATTGGAAGACAATGATTACAACGGTTTAGATGACGAACCAAGGGAAGAAGGTACGAGTAGTTTCTTGACGTGTTTACCAAGGAATGAGAACTTGTCGAGTAGTGTATATATAATACATTATTATGCATTATTTTGAATCGTTGGTCCAGTGGCCGCAATCATTACCTCTGAGAATGAAGTCTAGCCTTCGATTCCCTGGCTTTGCTACTGGGTTTTCCGTCTGGAATTTCTCATTAGCAGCTCAATGTGAGGACTAGTGTATATTGACGATAGGCTCACCCCTAACTTCTACGAAACCGACTCTGTGTAGTTATATACATCTCTGCCTGACCCTAACAGCAATCGAGGCATGATGATATGGTGAATCGTAATTTTTAAATTAAAGAATAATTAACATCGATTTTTGATTTTAGTTGGAATGATAAATACTCCGGGATGTAAAATACCTATAGCAGTGATAAATTATAGAAAGTACTTACGAAATATAACATTAAATGTGTTTGAAATGTGTGGAAAAAGAGCTGTATTTTTGCGTAAATACGATGACGATAAAGTGATTGCTCGAATAAAAACTCGAAAGATGGAAAAATCTAATAAGAACGTTCGCATTCAATGTTGTTACAAGTTTATAGTCGACACTCTACATAACCCACATGAACGTGATAAATTATTGTAAGTATTTGTTAATACCTACTAGTAGCGCCCAGTAGTCTAAATACGACCTTAAGTTAAATTACTTATTTCGAATGCATTATTATATTAAAAAGAGGGTACAAAGTTTACTATTGGACCTAATGATTGTTTCTTCACCTAGCAAAGTTGCTGAGTTTGGGCAGCTTACTGTAACCTTTTCTTATCACGACCTCATCTTTCTTTCCTATCGTATCCGATCTCCCAAACGTAAACCTCGCTTCTGCTATTTACGTAATTACAATGGCCTAGATCTTGCTGAGTTAGCAAGTGATGCAGGAGATATTGACTGGACCTCCGTAGTCGAAAGCTCCAGTATTGACGAGAAAGTCAGCTGTTTCAATTCCGAGCTATTGGGTCTTTATGACAAACATGCACCGAGTCGGCGAATTAAAGTAAAACATAATCCTGCTCCTTGGATTACTGCTGAAATCAAAGATGCTATTGCTCGTAAGGATAAAGCGAAGAGTAGGTACAGACGTAGATCCACGGAGCAGAATTTTGATCACTTTAATGTTATGCGTAATCGCTGCAACCGTATGTGTCGAATGCTAAAAGACGCTATTTTCACGAATCTCTTATTGATCGAAAGTCCTCTGATGTCTGGAAATTTCTAAAGTCAGTTGGCATCGGCAAATCACCCTTTAATACTTATGCAGATGTTGACATATGTGCTCTTAATAGACAATTTTCTCTTCCTCCTGTTTCTCTGGAACCTAGTGTCAAAAGAACAATGGCGAAAGCTTAGCTGACTTTAATTTGAGCGTCTAAAAGTGACTTATACGAAAGCAGTTCTATAATTTTTCTACGTTTTTTCAAAGTATCACATTACCTAGTTAAGTCCGGATAAAAAAAAAGTATTTTAAATGAAAAGTTATTTGATTTTTTCATTGACAATTAGTGATGCCATTTTGTATTTCTGCCAAGTGACAGTAAGTGCAATATTATTGTAATAAAATCAGTTTTAGTTTGTTGTTGTAACAAAAAGGAGTAAACGAATTAACAATTATGTTTGTTTATAAGTGGAAGTATTCTTTGCAGGGAGGTAAAAATTTTGTAGTGTAAAAATAAATGAATTACTTTCAATATTAATGACTGGCAAAAAGACTATTATCCCAAGTCAAAAAAAAATATAACTTGGTTTGACAACTGTTGATTGTTCATGTCACATTACCCTCAAGAAAAATATTTATATGTACAATCTATGGTTAACTGATTACTAGGCAGCATGGTCTAAGACCTTAGCCTGTTCCGTCAGGAACTAATCTACTTAAAAAAAAATATTCATGTGAGAGACGCTTGTGCATTGTGCCTTGTGTTGCTCTCGATTGTTTTCGTTTTCTTTCATTTTCACTTGACCTTGATATAACCTACAAAAGTTCATGACTGAATTTCTGTTATTCTCGGACTTCTCGAACAAAAATTCTTGCACAAACTAATTCAGAAGTTGACGCCGAGTTAAACAAGATATTTTTCATTTAAAGACGCAAAAATTTAATCTCAGCTAAATTAATGTATGGGTGGCTGCCATTGTCACATATATTATTATTTATTTTCTTTCTAAACATAGCCTCTTACAGTATGATATCTGTTCGCTTTAAGTTCTTTTTTCACTCTTCTCCTTTCCGGTCATGATGAGTTTTTCTTTAGGTGTTCAAATTAGTTAAAAAATATCCAGCTCAAACAACTCAAACGTGTTTTCAATAAAAGAAACCTACTGACACTACTTAGAACTACTTACTAGCGAAATGAAATACTACGTAATTATGAAAGCCTTAGCTAAATTAATGTCTCTGCATCAATAACAGAACATGTTAGTGATGAAAACAAAATTTTACATTATGTTCTGTAATAATTTCCTGATTACTTTATGAAAAATTGATACAGTAGCAAAAAATGCTATCGAATGCATATACACACTAAGAAGCTGCACAAAAGCACGAACGCACGTACTTGGCAAATTTCGCGCGTAAATATCCATAAATTCGGATGTTTTGTAGGATAAAATTGATTCACATTATATCTTTTTCTGTTAATAAATAACCCATATTAATATCATTATCAATTAATATATACCATTCTGAAGAGGTTCTGTTAAAATGCAGGTGCACTATTCTGAAAACCTCAGCTAGATTTTTAGAATAGTGCACCTGCTATGTTATCTCTTCATCACCCACGGTTGACTGGTTGAGAATGCGTAAAGCATTAAGTCCGCATTTGTACATTTTGTGTTGCATAAAGTTTACTTAAATAAATAAAATAATGCTATGTGTGCGTAGGTAACATATTGACCAAATATCATGGCTGTTTCAGGTTCAGTAACTGCACAGACTTCCATGACGAATCCATAATATCTCTACAGTCTGATTTCATAACTGTAGTTTGCTCCGAATTTTCTGAGAACAATACATCAAATGTTATCTATGAAGACATGTACGCCTTCAGTAAGAAAATTCCGATCCCTAAACCAAAAACAACACCATGTAAAGTCAGATACAATGTGTTAATATTGGGAATGGAGTCCATGTCTCTACCTCGTTTCCTGAACACAATGCCTAGATCAGTCAGTCAACTCTCGGAGGATAGTTGGCTTGGTTTCCATGGATATAATAAGGTACTTATGCAAACAATAACTATCTATTCTAAATTATTATTTAAATCTATACTTTAATAAATTCAAAACTTATTTCTTAACGGCTATGCAGATTTTGAATAAACACGAAATAGGATATTTGTATTTCATCCCGCTGGGATACCCCTGAGTTAATTTCCTAATTATCACGCGGACGAAACCGAAAGCAGACCTTAGTTTATAATAAAACTTAACAATAACAACTTAACAGATTGCAGATGAAACACTACCGAATATTTTGGCAGCATTAACGGGAAAAAACATGACTTTAATAATAAATGAATGTTATGCTTCAATGGATGAATGTAATTACCTTTTCATTTGGAAAGCTTTCAAGGACATTGGCTATGCTACAGCCTATGGTGAAGACAACTTTGGAAACACATTTACAAAAGACTACGCATTCCACAAACGTCCCACAGACCATTCTATGCAACCATTTTTTGTCTTGGAGAAAAATAACCGCAATAACAAGACATCTTGTGTAGGAAAATTATCATCAGGACAACAGTTGTTAAATTACGCTGTAGATTTTGCTAATACCTATAAAAAGGAATCATTTTTTGGCTTTTTCTGGATGAATTCCTTCAGTCGCGATGAGTCAAATCGACCGGAATACGCAGACAAAATGATAGAAAATTTTATGAACCAGCTGATTTACACGGGTGTCATGACGAATACATTTGTAATATTTCTAAGCGCCCATGGATTACGTTTCGGGCGGCACCGTCTTAAAATGGAAAGCTTCTATGACGATCGTTTACCAATGAAATTCATATGGACTCCATTCCTTTTTAAAGGAAAACACACTGTCAAATTTAAAGCTTTGGCATTGAACCAGCATCGCTTGATCACTCCTTATGATGTTTACAGCACCCTCTTGGATATAAAAAGGATATCACTGTGCAGTAATTCTAGCGATCCAGTACCCGATGGGTGTCCGAAATGTCACTCATTGTTTAAATTGGTAAACGACTCACGCACGTGTAAAGATTTGGCCATTCACGAAAAGTGGTGTACTTGCCACAAACTGTACCCACTTACCATACAAGATCCTATAGGAATCAAAAGTGTAAATGCGGCCGTAAGTTACATTCAAGAAATGACTAAAAACATAGAAACACAGAACTGCTGGGCTTGTACACATCCTTCTTTAAAAAACGTTACAAGAATACATTTTTATTACGACGAAGACAAAACAAAAATATTTTACGTTGTGGCAATCACTTTGTCACCTAGTAACGCAACGTATGAAGCGTTGGTATTACGGAAAGATGGGCATCGTGTTGTTGGACCGATCAGCCCTATTTCTTATTACCAAGGCCTGGGTAAGTGTGCTCTTAAACGAAGAGATCGCCTATTCTGTGTATGTCAAAAGGACTCCGAATTATGCTAGTCAATATTAATTATTTTTACCGATCACTGTGCTCATATATTGAAATAAATCGCAGATGGTGGAATATTTTCATTTATTCTCTCCCTATACCTAAAATGTATCATCTTGACGGCAAGTTATCTAACGTTTGCGCGGGTGGAGGTAACAAACCGGTCGTCGTGTTTCATAGCCCTTTGTGATGCGTTATCAGTGACTGATTGTGTTGGGCAATCCCTGTTTTGCAGTTAACCGAAGGAGACTATAATAACATAGGCTTGATGCTTGGTCCGTTCCTGTATGGAGTATTGCATTCACTTGTGGGATGGCTCAGCCAAATACAAGCTAGCTGCACTTGACACGATCGAACGCAGAGCTAAAAGGCTCATAGGTGACGAGGTTCTGGCAGGCAAGCTTTACAGCCTGGCTCACCGGCGAAACGTTGCTTGCCTGTCTATCTTCTACAGATTGTACTTCGCAGAGTGTGCGAAGGAGCTCCACGACCTAATCCCTTCATCCCCCTTCTACTACCGGTCTATCAGACGTACCGCAATATACCATCCACACTTGGTCGATATACCGTCTTGTCGTACTAAGCGCTTTTCTTCAACATTCATTGTGCGCACAGCCAAGGTGTGGAACTCTCTGCCGGCTTCTGTGTTCCCTGCCACATATGACCCGTCAGCCTTTAAAGCAAGAGTGA
Organism: Tholera decimalis; assembly: GCA_943138885.2. Classification (NCBI taxonomy): domain Eukaryota; kingdom Metazoa; phylum Arthropoda; class Insecta; order Lepidoptera; family Noctuidae; genus Tholera; species Tholera decimalis. Next base: position 31,508,191 of record OW964556.2, on the reverse strand, counting down.
ATAGGCATTTTCTGAGCTCACTTGTTCGATCGTAGACCTCATCTTACACTTACCATCAGGTGTGATCGATGTCAAGAGCGGGCTCATTTCTCAGCGGGATTTCATATCCACGAAATAAAAAATCAAGTTTTAGTGCACACTAACCCATTGGCGTATCTACAAATATTTTCCAGGGGGGACCTCGCCCCCGGTGATAGAAGCGATGATGTATGAAATAAAAAAAAATCACATGAATTAATTTATCATTTGAATCGCAACAGTAGTGCCAAAAAATTTGGTCAAGTGCGAGTCGGACTAGCCCACAGAAATCTTAATAATAAAGCAATAGTTACCCAACTAGCACAAATGGGCTGCATTAGGGCTTTGGAGCGTATCCGATTATTACTTAAGGTATTAGACGTAAGCGCTAGGGCGTCTACTACAGACTTAAAGCAACCGCTTTAGCGCCATTTGGGCGCCATTTTATGCAGCCTAAAGTACCCACTTACCATACAAGATCCTATAGGAATCAAAAGTGTAAATGCGGCCGTAAGTTACATTCAAGAAATGACTAAAAACATAGAAACACAGAACTGCTGGGCTTGTACACATCCTTCTTTAAAAAACGTTACAAGAATACATTTTTATTACGACGAAGACAAAACAAAAATATTTTACGTTGTGGCAATCACTTTGTCACCTAGTAACGCAACGTATGAAGCGTTGGTATTACGGAAAGATGGGTATCGTGTTGTTGGACCGATCAGCCCTATTTCTTAACCTGCAGAACGGTTGCATAAAGGTTCCTCAATAGCTATAACGATTTATTAACGCTATACTAAAGCTCTCGTAGCGCTACTTTTGAATGATTTTGAACTACTTTGAACGAATGAATTGGTTACAGTTCTTTATTATATATCTTCAATTGACATTATTTGTAATGTTTTGGTGAAGTGTTTTCGTCGCCATCATGAAAATAAAACAAAAGTACTTAAGTAAAAGTTTGTATTCTGTATTAGCAAGATATATAAAGATACTTAAAACGCTGTCCAGTTTACTGTAGATATATAAGATAATTTTCGAGTAATTTTAACGCGCTTTTATGATATTTAAAAAATTAACAAAAGATATGTGATATTTTTTATTTCTTATACAGAATAAATTTTATTTCCGTATTTTTACGTGTCGATAACTTACTATTCGCAAGTGGCCGATTGTTTACCGGTACATTTAATGCACATTTAACTGAAAAACCAATGTATATCAACTCAATTTTGCAAGTTTTCTTAAAAAATCATGGCGTCATTGTAATGTAGTCATAACCTGCAGTTTTAGCTCTAATAACTCCCTTTTGAGAATCATAGCGCTAATTTTCATCCTTCTAACGCTTCCAGTGATTTTTGTTCCCCTAGTGCAACTCACAGCCACAAAAAGCTCCTATTTTCCTGTTTTTGAGGTTATAAGATCTAGTTACGTACTTATTCGAATGGTTTCCATTTTGGAGATCCGTGGTCTACCCTTAAAAACGTTCACTTAACATAGACATTGTACGCTTCTCAACTTTAAAAACAAATCCAAGATTACGGAGTTTTAATTACGATACTTGACATTACACCCGATATTTCTACATAAACATGATAAGTACCTACAGGTTATTTTTCAAATAGATAACTATCAAACGTCTGAATAATAGTTTACATTATTTTGTTGTCGGTAGAAATAAGATCCGGTTACTTTATGTTTAGTTATACCTACTTATACTATAATATGAAGTTTAAACATTTCAATTAACTACCTATTATTGTTTTATTACAGAATGCCTTTTAAAATAGTTAAAACTATAAATGCAGACAAGGAAGAGCTGTCAATCTGCCCTTCAGGATGGGAAATATCGCTAGATCAGAATAAAGAAAATTTGTCAAACGAAGACAATATTCCGATTGAAAAGATGTTGCCTAATGATGATGAGAACGTTCCACAAAAAAAAACCGTAATTTGGCTAAAGAGGTTAATGGACCCTGTGATGGTACTGCGCCAAATCCAAATGTTGAGACTGATATCTTTATACAATAAGAACCCAAGAATAGGCTTTTTTTTTTATTAAGTTTGTGATTTGTGAAATGTTGAGATTAATATTCTTTAAAATTAAAAGCTTAAAAATTAAAATACTTTAGTATTAGATGATTAGTAGATTCACTGGAATGTTCAGCAATGTTTGACGATTTTAGCAGATTTTCATAAACCTTGTGTACTTTCCTGCGATAACCTCCACTTTTCTTTATTAATTTCCATCGTTTAGCATCCATTTTTATTAAATGTTTTATAATAGTTACAAAAGCGGCTGTAAAATGGCGAATGGATTGAGTCTGCAAGGAATGATTATTGCTACTAAAGGCCTTAGTTACACTGATGATTTTTTTGTAACTATAGTATGCATAAGAGTTTCTATTATTTATATAATGAAACTTATAGTAGTATAATAGTGGTTACTATAACTATAACCTATAAAAGTTACAATGGAAACCACTGTACAGCTGTGAATGGCAGAATGACCTTCGTAACTCTCATATAAAGGTGTAAGTGGTAAATGAGTTCTACCGTGGACTACTGTGAAAGCTAGGGTGGTGTTTGATTCAGCTTATAGCACCTTAAGTAACTTTTATAGCTATAGACGTTTACGGATGCAGATATGCAACTTTGAACTGCTTTTTGAACCCTTAAACCGCTATTTTACAGCCGAAAGTAACACAATAGGCTGCTATTTCCACTAATGTGCTCGTTGGGTAGTTGCAAAGACGCGTGACCTTGTCGTCGCGCATGTGTCTCGTAGAACACAAGTGCGCGTGGAGCGTTTGTTGCGGTTACTTGTGTTGTTTGGGACGTGGAGAGGTAAACATGGTGTTTTGCAGCATATCCAACTGCGGTAACTTTTCCAAAATTTGTAACTTTACAAATAAAGGAATAACATTTTATATGTAACTAGCTTGTGCCAGCGGCTTCGCCCGCGTGGGAAGTTTTTCCCGTGTAAAGCCCGATCCCGTGGGAATTTCCCAAAATCCTTTCTTAGCGGATGCCTACGTCATAACATCTACCTGAATGCCAAATTTCAGCCCGATCCGTCCAGTGGTTTGGGCTGTGCGTTGATAGATCACTATGTCAGTCAGTCAGTCAGTCAGTCAATCAGTCAGTCAGTCACCTTTGAGTTATATATATTTAGATTACTTAATTTTTAAAAAATGTCGTTTTTAATAAATATAATCAAATCAAATATTTTCGCCACCATTACTACGATTATCACAGAAAACTATTTTTTTCTCAATACAATAACCATTAATACTTAAGCTTGTTCATGTCTACTATTACAACTGCTAAAAGCGGCAATGACATTATAGTCATGCGCAATAAACAATATCGCCGTTTACGTGAATTCCAGGAACACGCCGCATGAGTTGGCCGTGAATTAGTGACGTGCCACTACTATTTTGTATCGGTAATTCATTACCTTCAGCTTAATAGTTAATACGTAGTTTTACCGAAATTCGAATGAAATAATTTTTCGTTAAATATTTCAATACGTATTTTCATAAAGCATGTTTTTTTCCTGTTTAAATAGTTTATAAAAAGTAGTATTTCAACGAGGATATATCTGTTAATTCGTCCTTTTTTCATTCATAAAATTAACCCTTGGGGTGCCTGGTGGATGAAAATCACGCGGCGTGCCTGGTGGGTCTGTGGAACCCGTAAACAATTGTTGTTTTTATTTTTATTGAATGTGTGAAAATGACAAATAACACGTTTTTATGTATTCTAATAATGATTTTAAATTAAAAATTAAAACCAATGTAGTTTTACAAATTTTTATTTCAAATTATTAACAAAATTAAAAACCTCTAATTTTAGGTAACAAAAAATGAACACACTTATGTTAAAATCAACATATCAAACTTTTTTTGTTGAGATCAAAAATCAGACTTCACATTTATTTAAGGCACATATTAATCTACTTACAGACTAATTATCTTTGGAATAAAAAAAGAATATTGCTTATAGCTGCTCAGTATTTATGAGACAATTTTCGCATATGAAATTCGCGTGTTCCAGACAAATGTGACCCCTGCAAGAGACACAAGTGTACTTTGACTTGCGATCCTTTTTGCTAGGACATAAATAACAATGTCTCTTTATGGCAGCATCAGGTCTTTTATGTGATGGCTCTGAGGGTTCACCTATATGAGAGCTAATTCTCTTACGTAGGGTAGTCGAAAGATGCAAATTATTATATCGTTCAGCCTGATGTGGAGCCGTCAATGACACGCCCAATTTTTTAATAAATTCTCTCCTAGTTGCACTTCTATCAGGATTGTTCAATATATGAACAATTTTTGCATTTATGCCAGTGGTGTTGAGAATACAAAAAAATTGTCAGCGGCCATCGTTTTGAAAAACTGACTGATCTGAAAAATATACTGACCTGTGAGAAAAATTACTCAATGGCTGAGACATCTCAACATCACTGTCACTATTATTTGATTCATTAGGGACTTCTCCTTCTTCCTCGGCGCCATCTGAATCATGTTGGATACTCACGTGGTCAGACTCAGCTCCACTTTCATCAAAAACTATATCATCATCGTCATTTTCTAATTCTATTTCTAAAGCTTGGCTTATTTCGCTATTAGTTAATCGGCTTGCCATTTTTAACTGTAACGATATTACTTACATTAATAATTTATCACACAAAACATTATAAATAATAAAAAACGAAAATAATTACTTACCGAATAAAAGTTACGCCGCGAGCCTGGTCGGGTCTGTCAGGCCCGAGCGCGCAAAGAACGCGTGTTACTCGGACGAGTGCGTGATCCAGACTGCTGGAAGGGCGACAAAATGACCGCTAGTCTATATCGCGAAGCTACTCAAGAGAGCAGCAGGCGTGGTTATGAATTTGAAAAAATATTGTCGAGTTGATGCGACGGGTCCGTCAGACCCACCAGGCACCCCAAGGGTTAACGGGAGGTAGGCTTATTATTGTTCTAATATAAAATGTGGGTAAGTTAAATAACAGTCTGCGTTGGGTATCCTTGTATCATGGACGTATTCAGTATTTATGTTTTTTATGACAAAATAATTAAGGATACATATTATTATGTATATTGTAAGTATAATGTATTAAGTTGTATCGGATCGATACGTTTTCATATTATTTATGCATCTATTTTACTTTATCTAATGCTATTATTACAGGTTTCCGAAAGATCTTGATATCATCAATCCATCCTAAGATCGTCTAGAAGATATCGCTATAAGCGATAAGACCGCCATCGTAACCATAGAATTTACGTAAAACAGTTGTGTAACAATTTATTTTGGTGAACAATAAAGTATATTCTTCATTGTTCGGTATTAAGTTGTGCCATTATTGCTCTATTTGATTTGGTCATTGTTTTTTTTTTTCATAAGGTGAAGTATCGGAGAGCCTTTAAGATTTGTATAACTAAATAATAAAAAAATATACTTACACTTAACGTTTTATTGTATTCTCTTTTCTCCTAAATAAATCATCTAAAATCGCGTCGAGGAATGAAAAACTTTCAATAAATTAGTTATCTATTGTTGCGAGACTCCTTGGCTATACGTATTAAAAGCGAATTACGTAGGCTACTGCCGGAGGACTCAAAAAAAACCGAATTTATTACAAACTAATTTATTTTAATAAAAATTACAATTAATAAGAAATGAAATTGACTCGATCGATGGTGGATACGAAGTGCGCGGGCTCGGTCACGTAAGCGGTGTCTTCGGGCCTCTTGTTCTGTGTCAGCAGTTTCCACTCGTAGCAACTGGATCGATGATGCGCATGCGGCGTGCCTCGTGACTCTGTGTCAGCGCTTTACTTAATAGTGATGCGCGTAACACCTCCCCCCTCAGATCGACGACTATTTCAGATTTTGAGATGAAATATCGTCGAGAGTTTAGATTGATCTTGGGATGCCGGCTGGTTCTGGCGGGTTTCAGATGTTTCAGGCTCGGCGTACGTGGCTTCATGTGGAGTTGTCATCTGCTTCTTTCTACGGATGTGGATTTGGTATAGTAGTATCGCTCCCAGTACAAGTAAGGCAAGTAGTGCACAATAAAATGGGATTGTTGTATGATAAATAGTTGCGGTTGATTCAATATGGATTGGCTTCTGAGAGTCTATTCTATCTTGAATGTCGTGCAGCTTCTTTAAGTTAATGGCACTGATTTGAAAGGGTGGCATGGTTGATCCTTCGATGTCATCTGGCACGTTGCTTATCTTCAAAGGTTGTCCTCTAATGTGGTCGTTAATGTTCACGATGGTGAATTCTTCTGTTCGTAGCTTGCAGCTATGTGGAATAGTGGCTAGGAAGCTTCCTGTTAGAGTTATGGATTCTTCTTGTTCACAGGTTAGCTGGACTTGTGTTGGTTTCGGGAATACGAGAGCATAGCGGCGGTCATCTAACTTCTCCAAAGCAGGCTTCGTCAGGCTAATAGTAATAGTGTTGCATGGTTTGCGCGGGTTTTGATTTCCAATAATATCGCAGATGCAGTCAGGATGGGTTCTCATTTGGTGATTGAATTTTTCTTCGCAAAGATACTCTGAAGCTACCTTCGGGCATTCTGCCTCTATGTACGCGTGAATGTTTCCAGTGATTGCTAGGAACGGATAGGACGGGATAATGGCTTGCTTATTTTTATTTGGTACAATGACTAACTTATACAATAAGAATTTTAGTGGAGAGATTATGGGGAATTTAAATGCAAAAACTATTTGATTTCCACGTAAGTAGGCTAATGGCTTAATAATTTCATAATATTCTCTGATTTCTAATTCTAATAGTTGGTCCTTATTATAAAGCGCGCTTAGTTTGCGTATCATATTGCTTAATATTTCTGTACCTATCATGGAATGATGAGTATGCAATTGACCGGAAAGTGCTATCGAGTTCTCTAACCTACTTAATTCGCTTAATAAACTATCTACATTATTGCAAATTATTTGTAGTATTTGCGAAAACTTTGCAAATTTTATGAGGTTGTATTGTTTATACTTATCGGCGTCAAGTAAAATATGCAAGCTATGATTTAATTGTACCTGATTTTCTACTAATTTTGTAATGATTTTTGTATGTTCGTTCATCAAACTTTTGCTTAGACTTATATGTTGATTTTGCTCAATAGTTATTTGCTGCTGATTATCATTGAGGGCTCTAAGGGCGTTATCGTATTTAACGGTATCTGTGTGGTCCAGGTTTCCTGTAATGCTCTTAATTACGGATCCAAGTCCGTCTACTAAACCTCTCTTGAATCGATTGGGCTTCAGACTTTGTAGTTGGGATGAGGCTTTATTCAATTTCGCGTTTAAACTATCTATCTGGAGCTCGTATAAAGTGCGGGTGTAGTTATCTAGTCTATCTGTGGCTTTAATAAGTTGAATTCGTATTTCGTTAATGTTGTTATCTATGTCTGTTAGTTCTATATTCTGCAGGAATGTATGATAATGAGTAATGAGTTTCATGGGCCCTAATTTGAAGGGTAATAATCCAGGTCCATTCTCAAGTCGTTCTAGATTGATCTCCTGCGCCCATGTTAGGCTAAGTGACAGCATCAGGGGTATCCTGCAACAATTTCGCAGTTTTAGGAACGCGCTTTAGTCTAGATTTAGCTATAGGTCCCTTTTTTTTGGAAGTGTAAATGTGGATAGGTAAATTAGCTAGGACGGTATCCTGGTTGTATCTGGGTGCGAGTTTTGATCTACTAGCAGTGGGATTACTGATGAATATTTGCTGGTCGGGTTCATAATCGACCTCGTCCTCACGGATTTTATTGCGATTTTCTATGAGCGCCGTTCGATTAGCGAGAGACGTCTCACTGATTAGTTCGTATACTTTTTGCATGCGTTCTCTATGTGTTTCGGTATATTGTTGCAATAAGTGTCCGGTCAGATCTATATCAATTGGGTCTCGTGGGTCTGTGTGGCCTAATATGAGATCGTACGGTTTACATCGTGTGAAGGAATGGATTGAACTATTGTATGCTAAGATTGCATATGGCATCAGATGTACAACTGGCTCATCTTTGTGTTTTAGTTTCAAAATACGAAGATGTTCTAGTATAGTGGAGTGAAAGCGTTCAATATCACCGTTAGCGTTAGGTGAGTATGCAAGTGTTTGGTGGTGAATTATTTTATGTACCTTGCAGAATTCGGAGAACATCTGGTTGGTGAATTCGGTCCCTTGATCTGTAATAATGGTTAGTGGTAAGCCATGATGTGTGCTGAAAGTTAGTAAAGCTTGTATGATACTAACTGCAGTCCCATCTCGTAGGAGGTAAGCTTGACCGTACTTTGAGAAGGCGTCTATGAATGTAACGTATTTCTCGTTCTGTGCTGAAAAGCTATCCATGTGTACTATTTCGAACGGTCTGGTGGCCGGGGGTGCAATATTAAACTTCTGCTTTATAGGGCTCCTATCGTACTTTGCTTGCCCACATATTGTGCAGTCATTTATGAATTTGGTTATGTTTTCTCGCATCTTAGGCCAATAATATTTAACAGATAAAGCCAGGAAGCACTCGTTAATGCCACGGTGGTTAGTTTTGCCTTCGTGGTAGTGACGAATAATTTCCTGCTGTCTCAGATATTCTTTTACGTTTTCAAGTTCTTTTTTTGCCAAAACCAATTTCATAGATGAGCTTTTAAAATGTTTTTGTAACAGAGGGATTATGTTGTACATTGCAAGGGGTGGATTAATTAACAGTGCAGTTTTGATCTTAGGATTGACGTATTCCTTAATAGCGTTAATCTGATCTTCTTCTAGATTGGATTCAGATAGCTGGACGGATGTTCGAGTGTGAGTGTCAAATGGCTTGGATGCAGTAGCCCGTCTTTTAAAATCGCCTACAACGGTTAAGCACAACTGTCGGTGAAATTTGTTAAGTGGTTCGTCGGTGATAGGTATTTCAAGTATAGGGTTTTCCTCAGAGGTATGTGCTGTCAGAGTGTTGGAATTAGGTAGGGATGGTGGCCTATCAGTTGCATTCGCAATAATCGAACTAATCTCCTCATTATGGATCTCGACGCGAGAAAGGGCATCGGCATTGGTGTTGTATTTGCCTTTTTTATAGATAACGGTAAAATCATATTCGCTTAATTTTAATCGCCACCTAGTTAGCCGTGAATTTGGTTCTTTGAGGCTCATGACCCACTGTAATGGTTTGTGATCCGTTACTATTTTGAACTTGCGTCCAAATAGGTAGGGTCGAAAGTATTTGGTTGCCCATACAATGGCGAGTAATTCCTTTTCTATTGTGCTGTAATTTACTTCACTTTCATTAAGTGTTCGTGAAGCGTAAGCTACGGGTTTGTCCGAGCCAATGGACCCTTGCGAGAGAATCGCACCTATTGCAAAATTGGAAGCATCTGTGGTTAGTATAAATTCCCTGTCAAAATCGGGGTATTTAAGGATAGGGTCGTTGGTCAGTAGAGTCTTACACTTCTCGAAACAGTTAATATAATCCGAATCTAAAGTTACCTTTTTCCCTTTCTTTAAACATTGTGTCAGTGGTTTGGTAATCCGTGAAAAATCTGGAATGAATTTTCGGTAGTAACCGAGGAGTCCGAGAAACTGCTTGATTTCTTTAGGTGTTTTAGGTATGGGGTAATTTTGAATAGCTATGATCTTGTCTGGGTTAGGCTTTATCCCTTCGGTACTGATTACATGACCTAAGTACGCGGTTTCGAGTTTTAAGAACTCTGATTTATTTAACTGGATTTTGAAGTTAGACTCCCTTAGCCTTTGGAGCACCTTCTCTAAGTTGTTCATGTGTTCCTGGAGTGAGGTACTGAATATAATGATATCGTCAAGGTAGACGAGACATATGACATTTTGGAGTCCCTTGAGGACATTGTCCATCACTTGTTGGAATGTGGAAGGGGAATTCTTAAGTCCCATGGGCATTCTCAAAAATTCGAAGTGCCCATGTTCAACATTAAAAGCGGTTTTAGGAATGTCACAGGGATTCATTTCAACCTGGTGGAAGCCTGATGCTAGGTCGAGGGTACTGAAGTATTGACACTTGCCTAGTTTGTCCAGGACGTCTGTAATATTCGGGATAGGGTATTTGTCATCAATCGTTTTTTCATTCAGCTTCCGAAAGTCAATGACTATACGCCATTTCTGTTTTCCTGAAGCGTCACCTTTCTTTGGGACGACCCAAATTGGTGAGCTCCATGCAGATTCAGACGGCCTAATGATTCCCTGATCTAACATCTTCGCTATTTGATCACTAACTTCCTGACGGTGTATAAACGGATATCTGTAACTTTTAGTATAAATTGGAATTTCGTCTGTAGTTTTAATACTGTGCTTAACTTTGTTGGTGAAGGTCAATGCCTCGCCTTCAATATAAAACACGTCGGCGTACTTTGAACAAAGTGCCAATAAGTTTTCCCTTTCCTCCTCATTCAGGTGATCGGTGCGTATCCGAGATGTAACATCTTTAGCGCGAGGTGACAATGGTTCAGCGCATTCGAAGTTTAATATAGTTGCCTGAGTGGCATGGTCCAGTGAAAATATTATATCGTTACAAGTTGGGTTAGTGACTTCAACCATACCGCGATTATTAGAAACGGTGGTTAAGCATTCGGATATAATGCAATTGCAAACTATCTGTTCTTCTACAAAAACATCACTATCTGGGGCATTAATAGGTAAACGTATTAATTTAGAACTTTCCGCTGGTATGATTTCTTCATAGAGATTTAAATTACGCGAATTATAAATTTGGATGGGATTAATTGCAAACTTAGTTATAAATGTAAGATCTTTCAAATCTAATTTAGCCTCCCATTTTGTGAGTAAATCCATTCCTATCAGACCATCAAAACGATCGTGGAATCTGTATACGAATAGTTTAATTGGTTCTGTGTCACCAAATTCGGGAAAGCACGGTAAATTAATAGAGTAGTCGCTCCTGCTTGTGGCATGAACGTTAGTAACCTCGAATGGATCATAGTTAAGAGGTGTATGCGGGAAATAATTCTGAACTGCTTCTGGACTAATGAACGATTGATTTGCACCGGTATCTATTAGAAAGTTAAGTGTAGGGTCACTGATACGAATAAACGGTAGTTGCCTTTGAGTTTGCAGGTTTAATTCTATCTTGAGCTGTTTGACTTCGGAGCCTTCTGAAAATCCTGACTGGTTGAGGGCTGCTGTTGGTCAGCAGTACCCGGCTTGTCTTTATTGTTAGTCTCGTCGGTCTGTTGCGGTGTGACGTGGTCATATGTACATTCATTGAAAAAAAAGTAATCTTGGTTATAGGGGTCAAAATAGAAGTAGTCAGAAAGGTCGGGGTAATAATACGCCTCCCCATAATCTGAGCACTCGTTCACATTAATATCACGGGTTTTAAGATAGTTGGAAGGTGGTGGATTTCCTTGCAGTGCTCAATTCCAGCTATTGGTAGCTGGCAGGGGCCTAGGTACAAAGTGGCTCACGCCGCTCATCGGCTTGGGGCCATTATTTGTTGGATAGGGGTTTCTTGGGGGCGCTCTAAATCCGGAGCTACCCTGGTTATTATTAGGCGGTGGTGAACTGAATACTTGTTGCGTACGGGTCGGGCCACGCGGTTGCATGTTATATGCATTAAACGGCATTCCAAATTGGTGCTGAGATGGCCAAGGCCGTGACATGAATTGCGGTCCTTGCGGTCTGAACGGACCGGGCATGTTAAAAAGATTAGGCTTAAAAGGAACAAGCATGTTATTTGGATGGACGGGCATTTTATGATTAGATTCGTTCTGTTGGTTAGATGGCATGCGAGCTGAAGGTTTTTTATCCGACAAGTTATCATTTCGGGTTTGCAGATATATAGTGTTCGTCTCCTCATGTACGTACTCTAGAGCCTTCTCAATAGTTTCCGGTCTCATACACCTAATACGTGCGCCTAAAGGATCTTTCAAACCGCGGAGGTAGGCCTGCAAAGTTAGTTTGCGATATAAATCGCGTTTAGCCGCAATGGTTGAATCTAAGGTATCGTGCAATGAAACATATGTATACGGTGCTGAAAAGACTCTGACAACGCTCGTAAAATTCCTGCGGTGTGCTGGCACCCTGTGTAAGTAAAGCCAAATCGTTGTAGAGAGCGGTCTCATCTCGCTGGTCTGCAAAATTATTAATAAGAGCACTACGTATGCCTGCCCAATCATTAGGTATACCGTTAGCATTAATCAGACGGGCGGCGGGTCCCGTAATTTTGTTCAATATGCCATTTAAAAGCGCTAATTTATTTAACGGTTGTCCCTCTTGGATGAACTCAAGTGCTAACTGGTCACACAATTTGATAAACCGGGTAAGTACGTTCGGGTTCCCATCAAAATCGGGAACTAATCGGAGAGCTTTAAATATACCGTCTAAGTCTGCCATTTCGGGTTCAATTTCAGGATTAAGATTACGTCTAGAATCTACACTTATATTCCTACTACTAACTAACCTAGGTGTACTTGATCTACGTGTATAAAAAATGTTGGATAAGGTATATAAAATTTACACATAAAAGGAAGCAAGCAACCACTAAGAAAATTCAGCGGACTTACATGAACATTCTGGTCTCCGTTGAGCTGTATCGATATCTGGATCTCCGGCGTAGTCTCGTTGTTCAGGATCTCCCGGTGCGACGTTGAAAGTCTATCGTAGCGAACGCGGTGCGATATACCGGTAATCGCAAGAACGACCCGGGAATCCTACCGACTGCGCCAATTACGTAGGCTACTGCCGGAGGACTCAAAAAAAACCGAATTTATTACAAACTAATTTATTTTAATAAAAATTACAATTAATAAGAAATGAAATTGACTCGATCGATGGTGGATACGAAGTGCGCGGGCTCGGTCACGTAAGCGGTGTCTTCGGGCCTCTTGTTCTGTGTCAGCAGTTTCCACTCGTAGCAACTGGATCGATGATGCGCATGCGGCGTGCCTCGTGACTCTGTGTCAGCGCTTTACTTAATAGTGATGCGCGTAACAAGCGTGTATTCCATTCGCGACGAAAACAACGCGTTTTGTTGTTTTTTCAAGAGCTATGTCGTAATGATGTTAGCAGATTATTCATAGTTTATTACGGTTATAGAAAGACTAAGTCTTGATTTAGTGCACTATGTGCACTATGTAAAATTAAAATTTTTATTGACATTTTTTTAATACGAAGGCAATCTCTTCAACGCATTTTCCAAAAATAGACGTCAGAGTTATCTTTCAGAACGAAAAAAACCATGATAACGTGCCCACACATTTTATTTTATGTGCTTGTCCAATAGAATACATAGTCTTTAAGTGCACTATAAAGCCCAATTACGAAAATATGGCAAATTAATATTAAAGAAACAATTTTTAAATAATGCAAAATCGGTTCACTTTAACAGAGTTTTTAATAGAAACATAACTAATATTTATTTATTTTATGAAAATAAACGTATTGCCAAATACATTGTTATTTTTTTTAGTCAATTTCATGTACTCGTTTATTTTAGAAAATTATTTTAAAAACACTATAAATCATCGCGCGCAATCCGTTGCCAATCAATAGACCGGTTAAGTAGACGCACAGCCTTAGTGAGCTGATCTACGAGTGGCCCTAACTAAAAAAAAAAAAAAAAGTTGCCAATCAGTTCGTGCCGGGTCCTCCCAATGACAGGACGTATCACTTTTTTCCCGCCGCCCGCCGCTTGCTCGCATAAACATACATAGTGTCGGTGAGTCATAGTGCGACAAAATAGTATTGATACTTGAGCAACTAATATTTTTTAGTCGGTAAGTAATTTTGAAAAACGTTATCTAAGGGTAATTATTTTAAATACTAAATTAATTTAATAATCACTTTTGACATGTTTGTGTACAACAAATGATGTCAATAATTATTATTTCAATCAAAAATAATTTATTTGTTACATTTAATATTTCTTTTTTCAGAAATGGGTTATAAACGAAATTTATTTGGAAATAAAAAAAAATACTATGTCTATCGCTAGACAAGCAAAAAGGTGAGTCATGTCTTTATGTACTTGAACCGATTTTCAATAGGGAGGCGATTAGATTCTATGTTTGGTTGTGTATATTTTTTATGTGTGTACATAATCATACATACTCTGTATATACAAAAATCAAAATACATGTATTATGTACCTACTTATTTTTACCAGTTTTTTTTCAGACAAAACAAATTTCGGATGGCATTGAGTACCTACGGTAAAACTATCGAAAACACAGCAATAGAGCAAAAGGTGCTAGGGTGTCGGGAATGTTCTAATTAGATACCGCGGCCCCGGCACACCGGCAACTGAAGGAATATGGTGGGTTTTTATTCAGTAGAAGTCTGTTACTCCCTTCCACTTTATCTAGAGTGGGAGTCATTTGATGATTTTCCCACCGGATCCAGAGCAGCTGGATCGTCATGAAATCGTCGTTGTGCAAAACGGTGCTTTTTAGGGTTTCGTAGCCGAATGGCAAAAAACGGAACCCTCATAGATTCATCATGTCTGTCTGTCTGTCTGTCCGTCCGTCCATCCATATGTCACAGCCATTTCATTCCGAAACTATTAGGATTATACATTTGAAACTTGGTAAGTAGATGTATTATGTAAACCGCTTTCTGATTTTAAGAAAAAAATCAGAGATGGGCCGAAATTCGGTTCACATTCGGTTCAACCGAATTTCGGCAGCTTGAACCGAACTTCGGCATTCGGCCAAAATTCGGTTAAGATGCCGAACATTCGGCACAAGAAAAATAATACTTACTTGCACTATTTTGACTAAAATTTTATAGAATTAGAATAGCGTTACTGTTATAAAATTATGTCTTTTACTCACTCATGGTCATTAATTTTAGTTACGAACATGGTAAATGTAAATCTTAAATTAAATCGGTTCTTCTTATTAGTCTTGATAATCTCTGCCTAATTAATTTGACATAATAATTAGACATACTATTACAAAAATTAAATAAACTTATTATTCTTCTAACAAACATCTGGATTATAATTCGTAAATTGAATTAAAAAATCACGTTTTTGATTCACAAACTAAACATTCATTAACTAAAGGGTACTTATTTTTCAAATTAACAAACTTTTCTCATCTATCTACTCACTCATATTTAAAATTTACAAGAGGCAGGCTATGGTGCAAAAACACCAAAAACTCTGCCTTATCTGGCAGAAGTTTGTTACGTTTTTTTTTTCGTATACGTTTCCTGCCTCCGATAAAAGTTGCTCAGAACATACAGAGCTTCCAGGAGACGATAAATATATTCGAGATTGAAGTAAATGCGTAAACAAGTCACGACGTGTCGCTCTCGAGAAAGCGCGCGAAATTGAACCGAAATTCGGCCGAACTTTTCATTTTAACCGAATGTTGGGCCGAAGTTCGGATTCGGTTCAAACCACATTCGGCCCATCTCTAAAAAAAATTAAAACATATTTAAAATAAAGGGAGCCCCCCTTTATTTTAAATATGTTTTATTTTTTTTCTCCATACATAACTGAAACTGAAAATATATTTTTGCATGAAACCCATGCTTGTGTAGTATCTATAGACAGGTCTTCCAAAGTGGTAAAATGTGTGTCCACTTCCTCCCCCCCCCCCACTAACTTCTGTAATAATAGACTGAAAAATCTAAAAAACATATATGCTGTAGGTCTTAATGTATATTTTATAAAACCGCAATTATAACGTTGTAATTGATACAAACACTATGAAAAATAAAGTTATTTGGAGTAGTTGTAAAAATTGTAAATAAGCTAGTTTTAAGAAATTAGTAAGGTTTTTTTTGTCAAATAAATATTTTATATTATATTTTTTAAAGTTACTACGGAACCCTTCATGGGCGAGTCTGACTCGCACTTGGCCAATTTTTATTGACCTTTGTTCTTTTATTTATGTTTATGTCTGTTTCATGAAGGAAATTGTCTGTTAGTCGAAATAAAATGTCTATATTCAGCATGAACATAGATGCTGAACTGACCATCATACATTTGTTTTTAATCCGATGGAACTACTAATACCAACCACGACTGATACTTTCCTATCCAAGAGCAGTTTCATGTCAGATGAGAATCACTATCACTATACAGCGTGAAATTCCAATGGTTGTTTTCCCTCGGCAGGACGGTTACCCATCAGTAGTAGTATCGAAACACAGTTAAACATAAAAATACGAATGATTTTTTTTTAATTATTTAAAAAACCATTCATAAACTCGAAAGCACGAGTATCGTTAGTAGTTCAGCAGACGTAACGTAGGTACCTACACGAAACACTCACCACCGCGCGCTGCCAACAAAGGAAATAGTGATTAATAAATGTTCAGAGCAAAATAAGCTCTCACGCATGGTGATAATGCATTAACTACACTGCGCCATTTTTTGTTTCTAATATTTTATTTGTTTATAAAACGATTGTATTACCAAGACAAAGCCATTTCGCTCTGGGAAAACAACCATTATTTCACTGTGTATATATCGCTCTAGTCCACCCTATAAATCGTCTATAT
Organism: Tholera decimalis; assembly: GCA_943138885.2. Classification (NCBI taxonomy): domain Eukaryota; kingdom Metazoa; phylum Arthropoda; class Insecta; order Lepidoptera; family Noctuidae; genus Tholera; species Tholera decimalis. The sequence continues at coordinate 31,491,647 of OW964556.2, read as the reverse complement.
TCCACTATACCCACATCCACTTACAGCGCCACTATGTTGTAGCAGTATAAATAAATAAATAAATAAAATAGTTTATTTGGAACAAAAACAATAGACAACCAAACAATTCAACAATGGTAGCTACAAAAGTTAAAACTGTGGCGCAGCTACCAACGCCCAACTCCTAATGAGTAGCGTTGTTCCAGCAATAGCTAAATACAAAATTTATTACATTAAAATAAATCAAAATCTAATAAATTAAAATATAAAATACGTCCACATTAGTATAAATCAAAATACAATAAAATTAAAATAAGTAAAATTAAAAATCAAAGAAAATTATACCTATTCAAAATTATCTTCTATACTTATAATAAATCTGTAGAGAGGTCAATTCTGTACATGAAATATATTTACAAAATAAATATCAGGGGGTGATTAGGGATCGATACTGATGCCAAAAATGCAATCAGTAAAATTTTTGTCTGTCTGTCTGTCTGTCTGTCTGTCTGTCTGTATAACCGTTATAGAAACAAAAACTCCTCGTCGGATTTGAACGAAACTTGGTACAATTATTTTTCATACTCCTGAGCTGGTTATAGTATACTTTTTATCACGCTACAATCAATAGGAGCAGAGCAGTGAAGGGAAATGTTGGGAAAACGGGAGAAGTTACTCCATTTTTTAAGCTTCCGTCGCGTGTGCAACCTTAATGGTTAAAGCTACACAGAAATCATTTATGACGGAAATGTTCTCCTTAAAATTATATACAAAATATCCCACGACAGCATATATCTATCTTTTATGGTTGACTCACAATAACAGGTGTAACTCCCGATAGCTTAGCAGTTCGAAGCTTTCTGATTATTATTCTGCTCCGAAATTTAAAACCACCACAACTTTGCAATGGAACTCGGCTAAAAGTAACCCAGTTGCAACAAAATATAATCGAGGCTCAAATTTTAACAGGTTGCGGTGCAGGAGAAACCGTCTTTATTCCCAGAATTCCCATACCTAATACCAAATAATTTTCCACTCTAATTTAAAAGAACGCGATTCCCAGTATCGGTATGTTATGCAATGACAATTAATAAGGCTCAAGGGCAGACTTTTCGTGTTGCTGGAGTAGATCTCGGTGTCAGTAGTTTCTCGCATGGTCAGTTGTACGTCGCACTTTCCCGGGTTAGCAGTTCTAGAAATCTTTATGTTCACGTGCCGGACGGGTCAACTTTCAACATAGTTTACCCGGAAGCTTTGCGCTGAAGTATTGTCGTTCTATAGGTACTTAAGCCTCATGTGAACGTGATCTAAACAATATTACCAATACATTAACTTAATAACACACAAGGAGTTACACGCTGACGGAGTCGCGGGCACAGCTATTAACAATAATATTGTGCGTTTCGGTATTGCGATATTTTTCAACAGTATTATAGATTGACATATTATATTTCCCTACTAAATTACGAAAGTTAATCTGTGTGTTACATCTAAATCACTGAACCGTGAGGAAGGACATAGGCTACTTTTTTTTACGAAAAACGACGGAAACGTGGACGAAGTCGCGGGCAACAGCTATCTATGCTAATAAGTAAGGCTGAAGAGTTTGTTTGTTTGTTTGAACGAGATAATCTCAGGAACTACTGGTTCGAATTGAAAAAATATTTTCAATTAAATAGTCAATTTATAGAGAGAGGCTATAGGCTATATATCATTACGTTAAGGCCAATAGGAGCGGAGCACCACTGAAGAATGCTTCAAAATCGGGGTTAAATTTAACGTTAGCCCAAAGTAACTATTCCACGCGGACGAAGTCGCGGGCAAAAGCTAGTACAATAATAATATTATATTATACATTATTATAACGATAATATTACGTACCGTGATTATGTGAGCGTGTTTGTGTATGTGTTTGAGTGTGTGTGTGTGTGTTGTGAGTTGCTTGGAAATCGTGAGAGTGTAGTATAGTGAGAGTGAGAGTTTTTAGCCAGAGTGTAAATACTATACCTCCAAGAGGTTTTCTGTGGAGTCATAAGTGAGTGTTTTTAGCCAAGTGTTGAGTTTTTTCTTGCACTCATTCCTGGTAATAGAGTAAATATTAATATTTTTGTTGATACACTTCGGAACTCATGTAAGTAAAATGGCGACGTGCCGTAACTGTTTTGCATGGTATAATATTACAAACTCTAGCAGATCGACGTTTACTGCTACATATGTGTGGATTATAGGGAACCAGGGTATGTTTCCGGAGTGTTATTTGCGATATGAATAACTGTCTCACTGTCAGGACTTGGCAGAGAGCGTAAAGTTTTTTTACGGATAGGTTTCCTCGCAAGGATCTTTAAAACAGCTCTCTGTGCTTTCAATACGCATCATCACCGTCTTATGAGCCCTACCCCAAACTATAAGGCAGTATCCTAGTACCGATTGTGCAAGTGCATAATAGATGGATATAAGAGTCTGAAAGTCGGCTGCACTTCTTAGTTTTCTGAATATATATAGAAGCTTTCTCAAGCGGGCCACGACAGCGATAATTTGTTGATTCCATTTAAGGTGACAGTCAACTATTACACCAAGATATTTAATGGACTGGGTGCCTTCCACCTCAGGGAATTTACAGTTGATGTCAGAAGAATAGGGGTGGGAACAAGTGTGGGCACGTAGAGCTATTGGTGTTTTAGGTTGACCTAATTTATTTATAGAAAATCTAATAAACTTAGTTTTACTAACATTCAAAGTAAGAAGGTTAGTACTTAACCATTCCATTATAGGGCATGGCATATATTTAAGGCAAGTTCGGCATTTTTGGTGGCTTCAGTCCAATCGCGGCCATGAATTATTAGAGCTGTGTCGTCAGCATAAGTTAAAATTTTGCAGTTGGGGAGAGATAGCCGACACAGCTCATTTACGTAAATTAAAAAGAGGCTTGGGCCGAGGACGCTTCCCTGTGGTACTCCAAAGGTAATAAGCTCCTTCTTACTGACGTAGTTATCAATTTTTATGTGCTGCCCACGACCTGTCAGGTAACCTTTAAAGATATCTTGGGCAGTGCCACGTACACCAGTGTCTTCTAGCTTCGCAAGGAGTATGGGAATAGAGACAGTGTCGAAAGCCTTAGATAGGTCTAAAAAGATTGCCAGTGTTTTATATTTATTTTCGAGGTGATTTACGATTGTATCCGTTAGTTCCAGTACAGCGTCATCAGTACTTTTACCACTTCTGAAGCCAAATTGGTTATCAGCCAATATATTAAATTTTGTAAGAAATTTTATAAGTCTGTTGTTAATAACTTTTTCGAAGATTTTTAAGAAAGTAGTAAGTACTGAGATGGGTCTATAGTTAACGACACTGTCTCTGTCACCAGTTTTATAGATATATGTTTTTGATAAATGTTTTATAGATGTATGGTAGATCAAGTGTAACTAGTGACGTAGTTGTTAGGTAAAATTGCTTTTCTTATAAATTGTAATTAATTTTCAGCCAAAAAACGTTTGTTTTTTTTGCAATGTGCGCAGGAAATTAATTTCCATTGAAGACCATAAGGATACCAAGAGATGATGCGTTTTGAGTGACCAAAATGGAACGTAAGCTGTTCGATTTCTAAGATAAATGTCTTTTGCCTGAGATGATTGATCCCAGGAAAATTCTGTCAATGGACATCAAAATGTGTGATATTGAAATAAAATATCAAATCTTCGATTTTGTTTTATTTTGTAACTCAACTAGCTTTTTGCAGCGGCTTCGCGCGCTGATCTTAATGAACTATATAGCCTATAAGAACTATATATCCTATAATTATGGTACCCTAATGTCTGTGATGTAAGTAAGACCTATGTTAATTTTAAAGTTTCATGAAAATCTATTTAATAATTTTTGCGCGAAAAACATCCATCCATACATCCTCACAAACTTTACACTACTACACTTACCTTAGCTACACACAGTTACCCATATTTTAATGTAGGTTTAAAGAGTTTCAGACGTGATTTTATGTTCTGGAAAGGTTAAATAATACTTAATAAAAGGAGCTTGGCGTAAACGGCTCAGCTCAGTACGTTCAGCTAAGATTTGAGCCATGAGCCAAGCAATGTTTTCGCAGTGGCCGGTCATCGGGCGGGTGATAAAAACTTATTATATCGATATTTTCTATGCTTTGAAAGACACGTTAAGCCGTGTTGGGCTTGCATATTGGTTTATGTCTAGCCCATTCTCGTTAAACACGGTGTTTATCCCTAGGGAAGGTCTGTACTTCAGCAGTGGATATATTAATAGTCTGATTATACTAAACATCACATAGATGTACGAGGCCAGCTATCGCAGGAGATTTGATGTTTTTAACCAACTTCAAGGAGGTTCTGTATTCGACCAGTATGTATGTATGTTTGTATAATCGCGATTTTCTCAGAAACTACTGATCCGATTTTGATAGCGTTTTCTTTGTTTGAAAGCATATTTTACAAGAAAGGTAAGTAAGTATAGGTATAACAAATCAGGTCCTGATGAAGAACTTCGGAGATAAGTGAAGGAACTCTTCAATTAAAAACAGCAAATCTCCCGCGATTGCTGCCCTCGTACCTCTATGTATTATTTAGCATAATCAGCCTATTAATATCACCACAGCTTCTGAATCACGTCTGAAATATCGTTTTAGTGGGTAAAAAAGACGTATACAGCAAACTCTGTTTTAACCAATTAAAAATAATTATGCGAACGGTATGTTGGTACCTCAAGTAACACAAACAGTGATACACTAAAAAGCATAAAATAAAAACTTTTTACTAAAAATTGAACCGACTTCAAAACTTCCAAAAAAGACTACTACACTATAAAGCGCAAAATAACCTTAGATTGTTTCATTTGGTGTCTAATTCCGTTCAAAATAAGAGCTAGGTACCTACTCAGATGGCTGAAGTCGGTGCCAAGATAAATGAATAGGTTTTTTTTTATTGATAATAGGCTTGCGTTTGACCACCATCTCACCTGACGGTAAGTGATGATGTGGTCGAAGATGGAGCACGCTTGCCTAGAAGTAACCTATTCACTCTTGACTTAAAGACTCCCAGGTTATAGCGATCAGGAAACACAGACTCCGGCTGGGAATTCCACACTAAGGTGTGGAATTCCACACCTTAGGTACTATATCTATCAAAAGTATTCATTGGCTTGGCACCGACTTCAGCCATGTGAGAAGGTGCGAAGGTCTCTTATTTTGAACGGAACTAGACACCAAATGAAACAATCTAAGGTTATTTTGCGCTTTGTAGTGTTGTAGTCTTTTTTGGAAGTTTTGAAATTTTTTTAATTATATAGTTCTATCACTTGTCTCCGAAGATCTTTATCAGAACCTGTTGTGTTATGTACTAAAACCTTTCTTGTAAAATATGCTTTCAAACAAAATACATACATTCGAATACAGAACCTCCCTTTTTGAAGTCGGTTAAAAGGTTTATTTACGGTTACGGTATACATTGTCCCAGGTATGATTTCCAGAAAACCTCATACTTACAGTGGCGAAATTTGTTTTTTAAGATTTGACCACACCCTTAAGTTTATACGTACTAATATAATAATGATCAAGTAAAACAATTTAGAACATAAACTCAAAATTATTATTTTAGATAAAAGTATCAAAACGTTTGGTTTCGAGGTTCAAGCTTACGCACACTGACTAACTATTGTAGTGTGCGTAAATATTACGCCGTTCTTGCAATTTTGTACCTACTCTAAATCGAATACGCGCTCTTAACGCTCAACGGAAAATTATCGATAATAATATAAGCATTACGAGCTTTGCACTGCACTATTCCTAAGTGAGAGTGAGCGCGTGATATCTTTCTCTGCTTTTCGCACACGTTACGCCACTTGAGATTATGCGTTTTTAGAAAATATTGCGTAGTCATCGCTAAAAGTTTAATTTTGTTGTAATAATGCAAAAAGCATGTATAGGCGATAGTGTGTATCTATCTATTGTTTGTTTATGTGGTGGTGGCTACGAACCGGCGACACGCATCCCAGTATTAAAAGACAGTAGAAAGCATTTCTATTGCCTTATTATTAAGATTTCTGTGGACTAGCCTATGAAGGGTTCCGTAGTAGCAAGTATAGATAAACGAAAAATAACTTTGTTTTTAATAGCGTTGGTATAAATGACCAAGTTATACTAGGGGTTAAAATGAAAGAGTCGACGATTCTCCCACCTCTAATAAAAGGAGTTAAAGTATGAAATAATGAAAATTCCTTTTTTTTTCTATGTAACATACTTATTTAATCAAAATACTTACCCTCATTATCTATACATTGTTGCTAATTGGAAGGTTATTTATGGCTTCGCGATAGAACTCTCAATCTAGATTCAACAAACTGTTTGAAAGCATTTTGTACTGCCTCTTGGGAAGAAATTTTTAACTCATTGAAAATTGTCCGTTGGAGCAAGGTCTGGCGTCTCGATCTGGTTGATACGTAAAATGCCCTATGGTTTCTAACCGCAGCTTCTGCAGAGTTAAAATGGTTTCTCGTGCAGTGTGATGTCTTCTGTTTAGAGATGTAAATTGAAAAAAAAAACCAAAATGTTTTTTTTTTCACAATCTTGAAAAAAAACATGAAAAAAATCTTGGCACCGTTGTTTTTTTTCTACATTTGGTTTTTTTTTTCAGAAAAAGTGAGACACTATAACTAAAGTGGAATAAAACACTAAATTTGATTGTTTTGTTTTGTGAACTTAAAAAATACTTAATGTGTTACAATCATCTGTATCAGTATCAGTAGCTACGGCTACGTTTGTTTTATCAGCTTCGGAATAATGTTCTGCGTCTGTATTTGTTTCATTTGATTCTGAATCAACGACTATACTATCAGGGACTCTATTATATTCTGCTTGTGTTAATATTGTTGATAATTGTAGGTACTGATTGCAACCTTAAATTTTGCGCAATGTACACTATTTTCCTAGCCCTGTCATTTGTCAGTCTATTACGTTTCTTGGTATGAATGCCGCTGTACGTACTAAATGTTCTCTCGCACGCTACTGATGTAGTAGGAAGAGAGAGAAACTTGACGGCTACTTTAGACAAAGAAGTTGATTTGCAATATCCTGCCCACCAAGCAAGGGGATTCAATTTGTTCACCGATGACCACAAAAACTCTTAGAAAAAAAATCTTGTTTTGTTATGTAATTTGCAAGCTCTGCCAGTACTAAATCCTCTTCGATATCTGGTATCTTTATAGCAGCATTATAAATTTGTTCTACAGCAGCCGTTTATTCTTCTGGAGTCAGATCACATTCTTTAAAATGAGGTACCAATAGGTTCGCGATTTTATGAACGTCATATATAGCGAATGCCTTTCTATTTTTGAGTATTTCTCTGACTTTTTTTTCCTCAGATTTTAACAGGGGGCTCTTGTCCAACATGTCTTCTACATCGACTTAATTTTTTTTAAATAAACTTAAAACATGAGACATCTGTGGAGTGTCACTTTCTACAATTGTAATAGTGTCTAATATTGGTTTCAATAAATTGTAAAATCTAGTAACATTATCCCAAAAGTCATCGCTTAACATATTTACTTTTAATGTATCTACTTTATTTATAACATCTGAAAGACTCTCATCAATCGCCATGGCTTTCATGGTTTTAACAAAAAATTGTATTTTCTTATTTAACAAAATAATAATAATAATAATATCAACTCACATACGACAACCGCGTTACCATATTTTTATTTTTCTTCTCATGAAAAAAAACCTACTCCAGAAAAAAACTGTTTCTTTTCATGTTATTTTTAAACGTTTTTTTTCATCTCAGAAAAAAAACCGTTTTTTTACAACTCTACTTCTGTTATCATGGAGCAATAATGGTGAAGATCGATTCACGAGTCAGGGCTGTTTCATTGCTACTTTCGCCATCATTGTTCGAAGTTCAGCGCACTATACATCTGCCGTTATTGCCAGATCTAGACTACCAAACAGTTACCATTACGTTACTTTTGGTAAGCTTTGCCTTAAGCCGCTGTTGCGGCGTTTGACCTGAGGTCAGTCATTGTAATTTTTTGCTTTCGATTTTCGTAAAGAATCCACTTTTCATCGCATGTCACAATTTAATCCAATATTCCTTCATTTCTGTACCTTTCTTACTGCAGATTGGTCAAATCATGATTTCATGAAAATGAGTCAATATTACATGAAATCATTAAGGTAGTTTGACTCAGAGCGACTTCCAGACTTTCTGCTTTCATACTTTGACCCCTATAATTTGCTGTTTATGAAAATGTGCTTTATCTCAAAAACTGCTGACTGTATCTCGTTCAACCTTTTTTTTGTAAGATTTCACTAAGATCTAACAGTATCAATCAATACCTACACATGGTAAATATTCCCATTTAAGTTCTAATGATATTTTTTTTTAGTTTGGTCGTTGGTCGCAAACATGACTGCATAGTACGAGGTCTCGGGTTCAATTACCGGTTCGGGCAAAAAGTTCCATGGGGATTTTCCGTAAGAAAAAGAAGAGCTCCTTAAAGTTCAAATTTGAGCTACACGATAACTGACTAATGCTTGCACTGTTTGGACGGGCCTGCTCAAATCTGTGTGATTCTGTCCTCTAAAGGGCGCCACAGACATTAACCTACATGGCTCTCCTATCATTTGATCACTACGGATTGTATGAACTTCAAAAGAGACGTTGACCCCTGACTTTGCTTCAGTGTTTCTTCTCAGGGTAGTCAGTTAAGAAACACCAGACTCATCTAGTTTACATTCACGAGAAAAATGACGTGTGAAAGTGTTATTTATAACCGTACTAGCTTTTGTCCGCGGCTTTGCCCGCGTTAATTTACACTTTGTCAATAATTCTTATTGCCAAAAAGGTGTACCGTATCTTTTTGGGTGGTTAAATAATATTTCACAAATAATAATAATTTCTGGTTTTCCCGTCCTTGGCGTGTTGATTTCGTGCGCTTGATACTCGTGAGCACGCCACATACAGTTGCCCATGGGAAAAGTAGTCTTTTTCTAAATGTACACCTGCGACTTTCAGTATCTGTCCTTGAGCATTGTTTATGGTCATTGCGAATGCCGCTTTTAGGGGAAATTTGAGTTTTTCGAACTTAATTTTAGGAATAAATACGTTTTCACCGCTTGCTGTTCCTGTCATAATTATTGCTTGAAACATTGCATCCAAGGTGTGTAATTTGTAGTCGCATGCCATTACAGAGCTTTGGCGCGCCCTGGTTTACGCATCAACAAGACTGGGACACCAAGTAAACTTAAAAGCCTCAAATAATGTGATGGGGTACCCTAACAATTCCAGAGAGTTGATAAACTCTACAGGGTACGACGTCACTTACTTTGTATCCATGACATTGTCGACGGACAGATACTCGACAACATCACAATCCACATGAGACATAATCTTTTCGTTGATCTGCCCTACAATTTCATTAGTTACCTTTTACATCCTTTAGGAATGATTTCCGGGACAAAACCTGTGCTATGTCTTTCCCAGGGTTCTAAACTATTCCTATACTAAATTTAAAAATTTAATTTAATTTAGCTTTTGCCAGCGGCTGCGTCCGAGTGCAATTCGAAAACTATCCCACGGGAACCTTATATCGGGATAAAAACTATCCTATGTCCTTCCCAGGGTCCTAAACTATTCCCATGACAAATTTTATCTAAATCGGTTCAGCGCTTTAGGCGTGAAAAGGTAATAGACAGACAGACAGACAGAGTTACTTTCGTATTATTGTAATACTAGCTTTTGCCCGCGACTTCGTTCGCTTGGAAGGGTTTTCCCGTGTAAATCCCGATCCCGTGGGAATTTCGGGATAAAAACTATCCTATGTTCTTCCCAGAGTCCTAAACTATTCCTATGCCAAATTTCATGTAAATCGGTTCAGCGGTTTAGGCGTGAAAAGGTAACAGACAGCCAGACAGACAGGCAGACAGTTACTTTCGCATTTTTAATATTAGTAAGTATAAGTATGGATTAGTATGGAAGTATGGATGGATATGGAAGTATGGATAGTATGCATATGGATATTGAAGTATGGATTTATAATATTAGCATTAAAGTATTGATAGCTTTTGCCCGCTACTTCATTCGCGTGGGAGGTTTTCCCCGCGTAAATCCCGAACCCGTGGGAATTCCGGGATAAAAAGTAGCTTATGTGTTTTTACAGGATGTCAACTGTCTCCGTACCAAATTTCAATGAGATCCGTTCAGTAGTTTTTGCGTGAAAGAGCAACAAAGATACAATTCGAAAACTATCCTACGGGAACCTTCATCGGGATAAAAACTATCCTAGGTCCTTCCTAGGGTCCTAAACTATTTCCATGCCAAATTTCATGTGAATCGGTTCAGCGGTTAAGGCGTGAAAAGGTAACAGACAGACAGACAGACAGAGTAACTTTCGCATTTATAATATTAGTATAGTAAGTATAGTATGGAAGTATGGATTGCAAAATAAATATCATTATTTCATGACATCTAAGAGACTATATTTTTTAGATTTTTCACTTTCTTATTTTAAAATTTAGATCCTTAAAACGATTTACTTTGAGAAAACATCGATTTAGGATCATATGTTTCAAAGTCAATTTGAGATAAAATCGTTTTAGGAACCTGAATGCCATTTAGAGAAAAGACCTATTTAGAGGCACCCGGAACGAATAGGTTTGAAAAGAAAATGTTTTGGATTTTTCGGCGTGCACCCATGTGTGGTTACTTGAAAGTGGAACTGTAGGTTCGCCTCCACGACGGCCTAACTGGGCGTCGCTTCTTCACGACACTTCGGCGGTCCATCTCCACCAGGTGAGACCTTCAATAGCTTGGAGGAAGCCCAGCGGAGTCAGACAAACAAGGGGCAGGGTCCGGTGAGTACGGTCGGTACGGAGAGCTTCCAACTGTAAGTTGGCTGTTAGCTAAAACTAGCTTTTTAGCTTTGTCTATCGTGAAATGTGTGATCTGTCGTGAAAGGTGAGCTCGTGCGTTGCTGTGGAGAAGCAATGGGGAAGAGCGATTGATCAGTCTTGGTTGTTGAATTGCGTGTTTAACTGTGGAGTTTCCGCGCACTGATTAGGTGCTGTGCCCGGGTCCACCCACTAAGACAAACGCGTACGGTCGTCGTACAGGATCGACTTCATGCCGAATCAATAGTGCTATGCATGCACGTGCAATTTCCAGATTTAAAACGATTGAACCAATAATGGACCATGTTTATGCAAGCAATGTTAGGCGGAAATATTAACGACGTGTATGGCACGTCGTTAATATTTCGTGTTGTTTGCACATCGGTATCTCTACGTAGGAACTCATACACGATAAATTAACGAATTTTCAGTTTATAAATGGCGCTAAAAACTACCACAATTTCACAAAAACAAAAAAATAATATCTATACCGCATTGAGGTAATATGTATTACGTACTAGAGAAGACACCACACATCACTACTGCGTTTCGTTCAAGTGCGGTCAATTGGCCGCACTTCACTTAGACGCTTGTCAGATCTTGAGCGCATAGGTATTTTTTTAAAAGACACCAGGGAAAGACAAGTTCGATGCACGTGTCAGTGAGGGAATCCTAGTTGGATATCCAAGATCTACGAGGGGATACCGAATTTGGATTCCAGCTGAACACAAAGTTATTGAAGCTAGAGACGTTAAATTTCAAACAGAAGTAAAAACCTTGAATAGTGATAAGAATATTGAATTAAAAGTTGATAGTAATATTCAAACACGAGAAAAACTTATAATTCAAACTGTACAATTTGAAGTACCAAATGAAGCCACACAAAAACCTACCTTAGGTGCTGGTGATTTTGCCAGAGAACAAGAACTCACTGTAAGAGAGCGCTCAGGAGGTGGTGACTTTCAAGACAATAGAGACAACTCTCGTTGCAATTGTGATAAAGATATGGATCAAATTGAAGAAGTTGCGAAGGATTGTGGTACATAGCCAATTTTAAAGCGAGCTCCTGGAAGATCTAAATTTATTAAGGGGGAGGTTCGACGTCCGAAGAAAGTATACAACATGGTAGAAGTACATTCAGGAGATGCAGAACGAACAGAAGGAAATGAAGAACATCAAGGTAATGTTAATGAGACAGTACCACAAGTTGAAGGTGAAGTGCTGAATAATGAAAATCATGAAGACAATGATTAAGAATTTTTTTCTGAAGTGGCTGAATAATCTACAATCTATCTATAAATATCTCTTGAACAAGCGTTATCAAGCGATGATCATGTGGGGTGGCGAGAAGCAATCCTATCCGAGATAACAAGCTTAATAAAGAATGAAACTTGGGATATTGTAAAGAAGCCTAAAGACCCATACATCTTAGGCTGTCGTTATGTATTGACAACAAAATTGAATGTTGACTTGAGCACGAAGAAGAAGGCTCGATTGGTAGCAAAGGGTTTTAGTCGTAACGTTATGGAATAGACTACCATCAAACGTAAGCACCAGTAGCAAGACTTGAATCAATTACATTACTAATGGCACTTGCTGTAGAATTGAACCTCGATGTACATTTTAATAGTAACAATTTACGTTGATGATGTTTTAGTAGCTTAATATAATGTTAAAAGGGTAGGCATTTTAAGAAAAACTTAGCTGAAGTTTTTGAGCTGAAAGACTTTGGACCAGCCAAATACTGTCTAGGGATAGAAATTGAAAGAAAATATGGTGTTATAAGTCTGTCATAGCGAAATTATATCAAAGATACTTTAAAGAAATTTGGTATACATGATTGCAAAACAGTGTCCACTCCATTTGAAGTTGGACTGAATTTTGCAGAGCCGAAGAAAGATCGTGATGAATATCACAAAGAACAGGTAATGTGGCCGCATCAAGAACTGATAGGCACGTTAATGTACCTAAGCGTGGGTACGAGACCTGATATTTGTAATACAGTTTCAAAATTAGCTCAGTTCGCGACTTGTCCTAACCATACGCATTGGATTTCGGCTAAAAGGGTTCTTCGATATTTGAAGAAAATAATCGACTATCGTCTAACATTTCGTAAGACAAGCAAAACGTTAATAGGTTACTCGGATGCGGACTGGGGTAATTATTTAATCGTTAGGCGGTCATACTCCGGTTATGCTTTTATTTTATGAGGAGCAGCCATGTCTTGGCGATCTCAAAAATAGAGAACGTCGTCGTCCACGTCGTCCACTGAGGCAGAATACATTAGTGCTAGTGAGGCGATGAAGGAAGCTCTCTACCTAAGTAGTTTATTGAGGGAGATAGGATTATCAGGGCTATCTAAAACTACTGTATATGCTGACAACCAGGGGGCGATATACCTTGCTAAAGATCCTGTCTATCATGCTCGTAGCAAACACATAGACATAAAGTATCACTTTAGAAGGGATGTACTTAAGGGTAACATCGTTGAGTTGAAACATGTGTCGACAGATTTCATGCTGGCTGATGTTTTGACGAAAGCTTTACCTGTATGTAAGCATTATAAATGTACAGAAGGCTTAGGGCTGCAGCAGCTAAATTGAGGGGGCGTGTTGAAGGTTCTATTCAATTGAGCTACTGGCTAGAAAGATTGTCTATTGACGTGACAAAGTCACTTTTGAAGATGATTGTTTTTTTTCTTAGTATGACATAATGAAAGTCCTTACGTTAAATAAATATATTTTAATTATCTCAAGTAATCTTTGATTCTAGTTTCACACTCTGCGTTACAAAAGCGTAGTCTTCTAACATACGAGTACTTTAGTTACATTAGTTTATGTCAGCTTACTGAATCGAATGAAACGTCCGGGTATAGGTAAAGATTTATTATTAGGACTACAAAGTGGAAACTTGTTAAATAGATGTATTCTGTGAACAGGTTTACGATTTTTATACAGAAGTAAATAAAATTAAAAGTTAAGGAATGAAGTTTCCTAAGCCATAGCTTCACAAAAGTCAATAGTTTGAAAGATATAGACTTCGAAACTGGTAAAATGTGTGTTCTCCTTCTAATTAGGATTCCGTAGCCGAATGGCAACAACGGAACCCTTATAGTTTCGTCATGTCTGTCTGTCCGTCCGTCCATCCATATGTCACAGCCATTTTATTCCGAAACTATTAGGACTATACATGTGAAACTTGGTAGGTAGATGTATTCTGTAAACCGCTTTCCGATTTCAAGAAAAAAATTAAAAAATATTTAAAATAAAGGGGGCTTCCCATACATGGAACTGAAACTGAAAATATCTTTTTTTTTCTGAAACCTGTGCGAGTGTGATATTTATAGTCAGGTCTTTAAAAATGACATTGAGGCTTCAAAAACCACTTTTTCATAAAGTTAATCGTTTTAAAGATATACGCTTCCAAAGTGGTAGAATGTGTCGTCGTCCCCCCTCTAACTTCTATAATAATAGAATGAAAAATCTAAAAAAATGTCTGCTGTAGATCTTAATGTAAACTTTCAACCAAAATTGGTTTGAATGAGATCGGGTCTGCAGTTTTTGAGATACAGCATATTTTCTAAAACCGCTAATATTACTTTGCAATTCATACAAACACTATGAAAAACAAAGTTATTTTTCGCTAATCTAAGCTTGGATACGGAACCTTTCATGGGTGAGACCGACTTGCACTTGGCCAGTTTTTTATATTTTTCAACTATAATTGTTTGTTGGTAATAAATTCTGGGGTGGGCACCAGACATAAGGAAGTCCTCTCCTTTTACCCGACTGGTTTTCATGAAGACACTCTAAACCGGAGAATGATCATTACCAGCAAATAAACTTGCAAGGTGATGATTTATGCGACATCGTACAATATTATGATTACTATGGCCTTCATAAACGTATACAGTCGACTCTCGTTAATACAAACCTGCGATAATTCGAACCTCTCTATAATTCAAAGTTATCACAAGTTCCCTCGAAAATCTCTTTATATTTCAAACTAAATCAATACATTTTTATGCTCTTAGTAATTCGAACGAAAAAATCATCGATACATACCAAAACGACGCGTTAAATCAAACTCGTCGGCGTGCAACACTCGACAATTTAAGTTCCAGAGAGAAAGAGAGAGAAAGATTGCAGAATTTGCTTTTTGAATTCTCTTAAAACAAGTTATTGAGCAGTCTGAGCAGCAGCAATGTGCTTTGAAGCAAACTAATATGACAGAGTTCTTTCAAATAAAAGATGAATTAATTCGCATTATGAATATGTAAGTTATCTGTGATGTACACTTACGTGCCTCTTAACCTTTAAAAATTACGAACCATTTGATATTTCAAACACTCGATGTGTTTGAAATATCAAATGGTTCGAAATTTTTGAGAGAAAAGAAATAAAACTTTGAATTATTTAATGTTGATAATATATTTTTTTAATAATTATTATATACTAGCTTTTGCCCGCAACTTCGTTCGCGTGGGAGGCTTTTCCCACATAAATCCCGATCCCACGGGAATTCCGGGTTAAAAATATCCTATGTCCGACTCCTGGTTCTAAGCTACCTCCTTACCAATTTTCAGCTAAATCGGTTCAGCCGTTCTTGAGTTATAAATAGTGTAACTAACACGACTTTCTTTTATATATATAGATATACATTTGTGTGTTTATGTGTAAATGTATCTCTATATGGACTATGGTCTGAAAATAAAGTATTTTATATATGGTAAATCGGACGGGGTAGCTCAAGAAGCTTGCGCTCGGACGCCCCGCCTTTTTATACCTTCGACCGCGTCTGCGTCGAGCGCGGACCGTTTCTGATAAATAATCCTTATAGCATGATTCAGTATTCACGCGCGATGCTTTATTATTAGCGTATTTCATGTATAACTTTGGTGTTTCTATACCGATTTATATGATTCTTTTTTATGGAATAGTTAATAATGTTAACTTTTTCAATTAGGGGTGACTGAGAGTGTTATAAACGTAAGAGTACACAAATATTATAATCAGAAAGCTTCGAACTGCTAAGCTATCGGGAGTTACACGTGTTATTGTGAGTCAACCATAAAAGATAGACATATGCTGTAGTGGGATATTTTTTATATAATTTTAAGGAGAACATTTCCGACATGAAATGATTTCTGTGTAGCTTTAACGATTAAGGTTGCACACGCGACGGAAGCTTAAAAAATGGAGTAACTTCTCCCGTTTTCCCAACATTTCCCTTCACTGCTCTGCTCCTATTGATTGTAGCGTGATGAAAAGTATACTATAACCAGCTCAGGAGTATGAAAAATAATTGTACTAAGTTTCGTTAAAATCCGTCGAGTAGTTTTTGTTTCTATAACGGTTATACAGACAGACAGACAGACAGACAGACAGACAGACAGACAAAAATTTTACTGATTGCATTTTTGGCATCAGTATCGATCCCTAATCACCCCCTGATAGTTATTTTGGAAATATATTTCATGTACAGAATTGACCTCTCTACAGATTTATTATAAGTAAGTATAGAAGAAGATTTTATTTCTCTCACCATAATATAAAGACATTTGATATCAATGACATATCATGACATAGCAACGAATATATTATACTGTGGTCTGTAAGACACATTGCAGGGTTAGTATTTAATTGATGGTGTCTGTGATAGTCTGTGGTGTGTAAATGTGTCTGTCTGTATGTGGGTGCGCGTTTTGCGTGCGTGAGTGTCCCAGCTATACTATGATGCTGTTTAAATCTGGGTGATAAGTATGTAGTTTCTCCGTATCATTGTAGTTCAGATCCTGAAGCCAATATCTAACTTTCATTTTGCACCTTTTCAAAATAGTAAAATAAAAAGGTAAAGGGTAAAATTATATATAGAAAGCGTTTTATTAATACTATTATAGAGGAAGCGACCAAGATAACAAAAGAAGCGTTTTGAGAACATAGCGGAAAGCCGACTTTGGAGATGTTCTACTGGAGTGAATCGTCTTTTATCACGTGACAATAGGGGATTGTAGGTGAGGAGCACATGCTGTTTGAAGACCACTTGTAAAATAAACAGTTGGCGAACAGTTAAAACTTTGGCTCTTTTGTACAGGAGATAGATAGATAGATATACTCTTTATTGTACACCATAACAGAATTAAATAAGGACTTAAAAACTACAAAGGGTGTTACAATGGGCGGTCTTATCGCTAAAAGCGATCTTTTACAGACAACCTTTGGATGGATTTGACACAGCAGGAGAAAATAAATACGCGGGTAGTCCATGGTGTACTATTCACTTATATACAATAAATAAGTAATAACCTACATACTCAATACACATATACATACATATATATACATAAAAAGAACATTGCTGAGATATATAAAAAAATAGTAACAAATTAAAGAGAGAGATAGGAGAAGGGTTTGTGCTTGTCTTACTGACACGGGAAGAGTATTCCACAGTCGTACTGCTTGAGCTGCGAACGACTTACCAAAGAAATTGGTGGAGTGACTCGGTACCTCTAGCCTCAAGTTTTCCGATGACCCCAGAAATTTGGCATGTGTGTCATGGAGGAACTTAAAACGTTCTTTAAGATAAGAGGGGGTCTTAGGATTAAACAGAACACTGTAGAGCAGAGACAAGATGTGTAAGTTCCGGCGAAGACGTATAGGAAGCCACTTGAGTTTCGTACGAAATTCGGATATGTGATCATATTTGCGCAAACCAAATATAAATCTTATGCAAAAATTTTGAAGACGTTCAAGTTTATCAAGTTGTGCCTCTGTGAGATCAAAATAACTGACATCAGCGTAGTCTAGGATGGGGTGTAAAAGAGACTGTGCTAGCGCAATTTTAGTGGCAGTTGGCAGGAAGTTACGCAACCGTCTTAGGTAACTGGCAGAAGCAAATAATTTGCGACTCACTCTTGTAATTGGGGACCCCACGAAAGATATTTGTCCAACCAAACCCCAAGGTTCTTAACTTTCTCGCTTAGTGGAATAGCTGTGCCGTTCAGTGTGAGTTCAGTGGGGTAACGGAAAGGTAGGAAATAAGACACCTTTAAGATCGCTCTTTGAGTTCTTTCCAATCCCAAGATTATGTGTTTTGTAGCACCACCCCATGATGTTATACAATAGGTTAGAAGGGATTGGACTCGGGAAAAGTAGACCGTTCTCCTCAGCTTTTCTCCTAGCACGTTTCTCAAGGCCTTAAAGATGAATATTAATTTCCGTAACCTGCTACTAAGTGTATTAGATAGATAGATAGAATATACTTTATTGTACACCAATAATTGAATCACACTTAAATAATAATATTGTAAAAAAATTGGTTACAATGGCGGTCTTATCGCTGAGAGCGATATCTTTCAGACAACCTTTGGAAGGACTTTGCGAGCTTTAATTAAAATGGGGAGGGCTATATTAGTGTACTACTGTACAAATATTCATGAATAAGGGAAGAACTAATAAAAAATACAACAAATATATATATATATATATACAAGTACATAAAATAAATATATATATATATATATAATGTGTTCTTTAACATCGTGTGGAGAAAGCAAAGGAATAATCATAAGTTTGAAATAAAATGATTGGCAACCGAGCTTTTAAAAACAGCGAGTGACTGAGCTTGTCTTACTGACACCGGCAATCCATTCCACAACCGAATGGCTTGCACCGTAAACGACTGGTCGTAAAATTTTGTGGAATGCATAGGCATCAAAAGTCTCAAATTCTCTGATGATTTCAAATCTCTAACATGTGTGTCATGAAGGAACTTAAAACGTTCTTTGAGGTAAATGGGAGTCGTTGGATTGAAAAGAATACTGTAGAGTAATGATAAAATATGTGCATTCCGGCGAAGGCGGATAGGCAACCACTTGAGATTAGTGCGAAACTCAGAAACATGATCATATTTGCCCAAACCAAATATGAATCTGATACAAAAATTTTGGAGTCGCTCAAGCTTATCTAGCTGCACTTTAGTTAGATCTGGATAACTTGCATCAGCATAGTCAAGGATGGAGAGAAGAAGAGATTGGGCAAGCGCAGTTTTAGTAGCAGGAAAGAAAAGAAAAATTAATATTTAAAGAGTCCCTCGAGTTTCAAATTAACGAGAGTCGACTGTATTAGTAAACGTGAACCTATCAAGCAATTACAATAAAAATGAAGTAGTGTAGTAGGTAGTCATAAAGTAACTACACAGTGTAAGGCTGAGGCCACAAAAGCAGATCCTTCTTGGAGCTTAACGTCCAGCAACATGCAAGCTGCCGAAATATGTAGGCACCTATTATACGGTACCGTATGAAAATTTTGCTATAGAATAACCACTATATTATTTATTTATTTATTATTGCGCATGCAAGCTATGCGTGAGGCTAACCTTTTGGATATAAGTGGGGTGATAGTTGAAACCTAAGTGGAATACCCTAGCAAATCATTGACTATTGCAATGTTCACACTGATGCTTGGTGTCTCGGTGTAGTTATGATTCGAGTTTCGAGTCACTTGTTAGCGCGTATAGGTGTCCTGTTAAAAGATGGCGGAGAAATTACCTAGCACTTGGTTCTTAGAGAAGGCAGCAGCAAGTACCATACTGTACGGTTCGAGCTGTGCTACTCAACAAACGGTACGTAGGCAACCAGCTAACCTGCCAATAATTCACTTTATCGTGTGCAATAGCACTGTTAAAGTAGCCCCATAAATTGCCAAAGTTACCCATACTGTAAAAGTAACCCCGTTTTACCAATATATACAGTTTTCCATGACATCTTTGGGTGATACGATGGATGTCAATCCTGCTCTATTTCATTTCCGTGTAACAACGGAATAACAGATCTTAATGTAATAACGGTGATTGGCATGTGAAAACGCAAAACCTGTAGCTGGCTCCGACTGATGCTGCGGCCAAAGACCCAGACATGTTTGGCGGATACGAGAAGTGTTGTAAAGAACCAATAGAGTTTAATTATTTATACATCTAGTTTTCTAAGAGCTTCAGTGGACACGGTTGAGCGGATCGGGAGAGGAGCGCGCGGCAAGTTTGTTAGTTTGTATAATTAATCTGTCGCACAGTACCTATTCATTACGTGTTACGTTATCAAGCAGACGATTTTTTAACGTTTTTCATTTCAGTGTAAATGACATTGTGATTTTATTTTGATTACATTAGCATGTTGACATCTCATAATGGTATTAAAAAAAAAATAAGCAAGCGATGCGAGTTGCAAATACTGTCACGCCAGTCGCTTAGCTAAGTACGCCGAGAAACTTCGATTGACATCTAGAATGTTCGATACACTAACGCTACCTGGCGGCGAGTAGCAGTACTGAATATGCCGAGAAACTTCGACTTCTAGAATATTTGAGACACTAACGCCACCTGGCGGCGAGTAGCTGTACTAAGTATCTCGAGTAGCTTCTGGAACATTCTTGGCAGTATAAGCAGCGAGTCGATTGTATAAGAATATTCTAGAACGCAGATCGGGGTATAAATAGATCGCAAAGGAAATAATATGACCCAGCCTGACCCTTTGCTGCCCTCCACCAACGACCCCGTTATGCCGAGGCCCGTACTCCACAGAGAGTGCCCTTAGCCTGTGGTTGTTTAAATGTAAATATAGTATATAAGCCCTGGCTGGGGGCCTTTAAATTTAGAGGTCACCACAGGATCACCCGGTTAAGTAGTAACCAGCCTTAGTGTGCCCTATCAAAAAAAAAAAAAGCGCAGACAACAGTCTTATTAGAAGATACGAGGCGATATCATCAAAACTCTACAAGTGAATTTCAGTGTATGTATATGTCAGACAAGTATTGTAGTGCGTATAACTGTGTTACAATAATGAACGAGTGCACCAGCAAGAGGAACGGATTACTGAAGCTGAGAATCGTATCTCCGGAGCTGAGAACCGTATCTCCGGAACTGAGAATCGTATCTTCGGAGCTGAAATGGAGATCGCTGATGTAAAAAAAAAGCTCTCGGTGTTCTGAAGTCGGGAGATTTGATTGCAGCTCCTGTGGGCGCTGCTCTTCATGGTCGGCCTACAAGATTCAGTTTGAGGCCGTTGTCAAAGCCAACGGATGGAGCAAAGCGCAGGTTATGACGGCACTTACACTTGGCCTTCGTGACCAGGCCCTAACCATTCTAAAGGCATTCGGGAAGATGGTCATCTACGAGCATTTGCCAGAAGCGTTAGAATCTCGCTATGGTGACGCACATCTGGAGCACGTGTTCCGTGCCCAGTTGAAAGACCGGGTTCAACGCAGTACTGAAAATCTATAGCAGTGTGTCCTCGAAATACAAAGCTGGTCCGAAAAGCTTACCAGTCATCGCCTGCACTCATCGACGGTAATTTGGTCCAGGCGTTTCTCGATGGGATTCGGGACTTAAAAGTGAGGGCTGCTGTGAGACTCGGATATTATAATTATTATAATTATATTTGACATATTAATATTTTCATAAGCAGAACTGAGTTATCTTTTAGTACCTACCATTGGTAATTTTCAACAAAATATAAACCAAAAAATATTTGTATAAAAGTAACGAACATTCGAAATATGTACCTGCATGAAAACTATCGGCTGACATCCAAGGCAAGCAACTTTTTTCTCCAATTCCGTAATAACGTATCTTCTCCTATTTTTTTTTAATCGACTATTATTTTTTGTAAATATTGTAGATAGAGTATCTACAATTTTACAATTATCTTTTACTATCTCAAATTCAAGGAATTATCAAAATTAACACAATATTTAAACAAAAAAATATTTATTCAAGAACTTATCATCTTACATCAGTTAAGTCAAACAATTTTTTTCGTCCCAAATATAATCTTTCTTCTTGAAAATGTGATCTCATAAATTTAAAGTTTTGTCACCCAGGGAACTTCTTAGTTTACTACAAAAATATCCGGCGGATGAAAAGGCTCGCTCGGCTTCAACACTTGTAGGCGTTATCGAAAGCAAATAATTATACGCTGCAGTGAAAAAAGCTTTGCGACCGCCGCCAGCGCTGTCGTAATGCATATTCATATTAGTAGGTAGTACCACGGGCAGTTGTTTTTTGCCCGTAGTACTACTAGACTGCTTGGTAGTACCACGGGAAAAAAAAATTACCTGTGGTACTACTGGTAGTACATACCACCGGTAGTACCACGGGCAACAAACGCACATTTCTACCCTAATAATAGAATGGAGATCTGTGTTAACTGTTGAAATTAGTTTATTTACAGTCACTTTGTTTATTTCTTTGTCTAACCGTTGTGCGATAGTCAACTCCTCGTCATCGTCACTGGTGGCAATTGCGCCCGATGCACTCGGTTGTGGTTGTGAATTTGTACATTTTTGTATAGAATTATATTTCAACCGTTCCAACAGTTCCACTATATACATACATTCGTATATCATCCGACGATGGTTTCGTGAAATATTCTGTGGCAGCAGTTTTAAAAAATTCCTCATTGTTATGCAAATATTGCAAAACACCGAATACATTTGTTCGCCTTTCCTTTATTCTCTTTCTAAGAGATGTGGCTAGTTTTTCACTGAGATCGTTTGACTGAAGATCAAGTTTCTCTAGCATAAATCAAAGCGCAGCGTCGGCCGTCAATAAGTTTGAATCACGGCGACATAATGACAAAACTGTAGTTTTTATTACATCCAAGCTGTAATGAATGTCGTGAAGGACTTGGATCTCTTCATCTGTAAATTTTACATTTGATTTCAAATCTAATAAAGCCTTAAAAACGCATTATTTTAGTTTGAGAAATCGGCCTACCATTTCTGACAAGCTGTTCCATCGCGTTTTACAGTCTAGTATTAGGTCAATATTTTTACCATGTTCTTCTAAAATGTACTTTTGCAACAAGTCGTTTTTAAAAGGGGAGTTTTAAAAGATTTTATTAGATCTCTTAATTTTTGTATAGTACCTTTGTATAAAAACTCCGATTCTGGAACTCTGGTCGATTCTACAATAAACTTGTATCCCATGAGCCAAACACAACTGGTGGTGGTAGTCAAAATTTCTACCCATTTTGACCATTACATTACACTTGCTCCATCTGTTATGAAAGCAATTATGTCGTCTTCCAGATTTAAACCGAAGTCACTCAAATGCTGCTGTAATAATTGAGTGCCTACTTCAGATAGCATTGATCCCTGTATCCGTACAAGCCCCAAATTTTTATATTTTCCTTATCAGTCTTTATTGTGGATATTTATATTCATATACCTTTTATTACGGGTAGACGTCCACTCATCAAATGTGATTGTAAATTTGTTTTTTGTGTTATCACTCTGTTGTAGAGTTGTCTGTGTTAGGCTGCGTTTCCACCAGAGATGTGCGAGGATGCGTAGCGAGGGATGTGTTTGTAAAGAACCAATAGAATCGCTTCATTTACCTCGCCTCGGTCAGCACAGCTCTGGTGGAAACGGCTCAGCGGTGCTAGATTTTTGCGCATACAAAACAAGCGAGAGATGTGTGCGAGGGATGTGTGCGAGAGATGTGTTGCGAGGGATGTGTTGCGAGGAATGTGTGTTGAGAAGGATGTGTTGCGAGGTTTGCGCATCCTCGCACCACACATTAATGCGCATCTTCACAGCTGCGCTACACATCCTCGTAGGCACATTTTCATCGCACAGCTTTGGTGGAAACGCCCACATTTTCACAGCACAGCTAGACATCCTCGCACGACACATTTCCATCGCACATCTCTGGTGGAAACGCACCCTTATTATAGTCGTAGACAAACGAGAGTCTCGCAAGAGTCTTGCAATTAGCGATTATCCTATTGCTATTTATTAAACGGTAGTTGAGATCTCAGAACAATGTAACAGACTCTGTTACATTGTTCTGAGATCTCAACTACCGTTTAACACCGTTTAACGGGCAACACTACGTAGAAGATTTCGGCTCATCGTTGCCAGAGTTTTGAAAAAGATATCTCAGATCAGCAGATGAAGTACAAAATGTGTTCATTGGTATCCCATCCAATGCAGCCATTCTCGTCACTCGAACCTCCATATTTGAAAAATAATCAGTGAGATTAATTTTCTTTTGTGAAGGTTCATTTGTACGTTTTCGTGTTTGAATTAGACCACTATTAGACGTTGATGTACTCGGCCTTTGCGACTCCTGCTCTTGCGGCATCTCTCCGATATGCTTGGCATGCATGTGAGTGTGTAAAGCTCCAGTTGCGCCACCAGAAGTTTTCAATTATTTTTTTTTTTGCAATTTTTACATTCAACACTCTGTCCATTATCAGCTCTCAAGAAATGTTCCCAGATAGAGCTTTAGGTGCGTTTGTTCAAAAACTCCTTGTATACAGTCTTATTTGAAGAAGACCTGAAAAAAATAAAAGGAATTTAATTTAAAGCTAATAATGATATTGGTTAAACATTGTTGCCAACTCATTACAAATGTAAACACTTTTCTTTTTTTTTTTAATAAATCGTTGCGCCACACACCACACTAGATATTTCTTCCTGTATCGTGGGTGCATTTACAAACATAGAAACTCACAAACGCAAACACCCAGACCCGGAACAACTACTTGCAGATCATACAAATGTTTGTTCCGTGCGGGGATCAAACCCGCGACACGCCATACAGGTCATATTAATCTGTATCGTTATATTGACGATAATATGGTACCTATCACTTATATTTATGACCACCAAAAACAAGCTACAAAATACATCCAGTCACTATTATCACGGATACAACTAGGTTCCGTAAACGATATACAGGTACGTATGTTTAGGTATTTAAAGCACAGTTATTATAAATATAATACCTTCACTTTATAGAATTTAGAAGAAACGCCTGATAAATGAAAGCCTTGTAGACATTAAATGTATCTCCTCAAAATAATTGCATTATTTTGGCGGTATTCCTCAAGGCACTATTCTATACCCTATTTTGTTTATAATTTCTAATCATTATTCAACAAGCTTTAGTGTGCCTATCATCTCTTCGCTGAGGATTCACAGCTCTATTTTCAGGGAAGTGTTGATTGTTTATTTATTGGATGACATCAAAGATCTGGATGTAAGAGTGATCAAAAACCGATAAGGTCAATTTAGGGTGGCGTTTAACTCTTGTCAGGCTATCTTAATGGGAACCGATGTTATGATCTTAGTCTTTAGAAACTTGCCTGGACTGCTGCCCTGCAGTGTTAAGTAACAATTATTGTTGTGTAAATAACTGTGTTAATTTTTATTTTTCGCTTACGTATTTAATTAAAGTTTTAATTTTGGTTTAATTAGCGTAAATTATTTCTATCCCGAACCCCAGCTCGTAACAGTATGATACAACATGGCAGTCAAGTATGTACAAGTGGTGGTCATATAATTAAGAACGACTATTCAAAAACAAGCTTTTTTTCAAAGTTACGAGAACTACACTTTCTGTATTTCTTTTTGTATCTCTCTCGGTATCGCAAAATTGTTCCACATTGTCGTAGCAACACACAGTTATAAGCTAACTCCCATTTTCCCAAATACCACTTCCCTATCTTACCTATCTCCCGACATCAATGTCGTGACTGTGAGGGCCTTTAATATTACTTTTCTTTCTGCATACATTCCCCATCCTCATTTTCTTATTCCAGATTTATTATGCATTATCTCCTCAGTTCCACCTCCAGTGATTTTTATGGGTGATTTGAATGCTCACCTTTGCTCTTGGGCTTCAAGTCATGATGACAACTTTGGTCTTGCCCTCCTCGAAATTTTTGATGAAGCGAACCTCTGCATCATCAAGAATGGTTCTCCAGCTAGAAGAGCTCGCCCCTCTCAAAATCCTAACTCAGCTATAGATCTTACCGCATGTTCCGCCTCTTTAGCTTTTGTACTTTCTTGGAAAGTCTTATCACATTCTCATGGAAGTGATCATTTTCCTATCCTTGTCGCTATTTCTGATAGAATACCACCCATGCGCAATTTTAATCTTTCTTTTAAATACAGATCAAATAATGAAAACTGGGCCTCCTATTCTTCTTCCATCGAAAATAAATTACTTTTTCTTCCTTCTCCTGGGAGAACCAACCCTGTTGAATGTTATTCAAAATTCGTAGATTCGATTATTGCTAATGTAGATGACAACTTTCCTCATAAGAAACCCCAAAATTTTAAAGTATCAACTCCTTGGTGGGATTCAGAATGCACAAAATCCGTGAAGGAAAGAAAAGCAGCTGAACAAAACTATAAAGTGCTAATGACTCTTGAAAACTTTTTAATTTATAAGAGGAAAGCGGCCGCAGCCACTAGACTTCTTTCCAAAAAAAAAGAAAGGGTGGATCCGCTATTGTGAGAGGTTATCTCCTAGGTCTCCTACTTCCCTAGTTTGGAAGCAAATTAAAAGATACAGAATATTTCAGCCAATAATCTTTCTTCTTGGCTCGGCCTTCTCGGATAAAAATAGCTCCGCCTTCAGCTCCACATCAGAGCTCCCTTCCTTCTCTACCGGCCCCCTCCCTTCCGTAAGCAGCCTTTATGCTCCATTCTCGTTCTCTGAACTCCAGCTGACTCTTGATGGTCTCGTAGATTCGTCTCCTGGGGTAGACGGAATCCCGTACTCATTTTTGAAAAACCTATCGAATGCAACGAAGTAATATTACCTTGATCTTGTTAATAGCTTCTTTGAATACCTATGGTCTAGTCCCACAACCGTGGAAAAATAATGATGATGATTCTGATTCTAAAATCTGGCAAGAACCCTTCAGATCCAAATATGTAGTTATAGACCTATCGCATTGTCATCAGTTTTATACAAGGTCACCGAGCATATACTGAAACACCGTCTTGACTAGTCTTGAGTGGTTTGTAGAGAATAGAAACTTGTTGCCCAAATTTCAGAAAAGGTATGAGCACTATTAATAGTCTTAGCATTCTAACAACTGATATCCGTTTATCTCTGTTAAAGAAACAGGACTTAGTAGGAGTCTTTCTCGATATTGCCTCAGCATAATTATGACAACGTACTCCTGTCAGTGCTCAGGGATAAACTTCTCCGTAAGTTGAATGTTCCGGAAAAGTTGGTTTTGGTTTATATGTAACTTATTGTTGGAAAGGACTATCTGTATTAAAACCCATGAGTCTCTGTTACCACCTAAGACTATCTGGAAAGGCTTGCCACAGGGTTCAGTCCTTAGCCCACTTCTGTTCAACCTAAACACATTTGACTGGCACTTTTCAGTCGACCCATTTTGTCAAATTTTGCAATATGCTGATGACCTAGCTCTGTATCTTTCTGTATTTTTTTTTTATTTTTATTATTTACTAGCTTTTGCCCGCGACTTCGTCCGCGTGGAATAGTTACTTTGGGCTAACGTTAAATTTAACCCCGATTTTGAAGCATTCTTCATTGGTGCTCCGCTCCTATTGGCCTTAGCGTAATGATATATAGCCTATAGCCTTTCTCTATAAATTTACTATTTAATTAAAAATATTTTTTCAATTCGAACCAGTAGTTCCTGAGATTATCACGTTCAAACAAACAAACAAACTCTTCAGCCTTATATTATTAGCATAGATAGCTGTTGCCCGCGACTTCGTCCACGTTTCCGTCGTTTTTCGTAAAAAAAAGTAGCCTATGTCCTTCCTCACGGTTCAGTGATTTTGATGTAACACACAGATTAACTTTCGTAATTTAGTAGGGAAATATAATATGTCAATCTATAATACTGTTGAAAAATATCGCAATACCGAACCGCACAATATTATTGTTAATAGCTGAGCCCGCGACTCTGTCAGCGTGTAACTCCTTGTGTGTTATTAAGTTAATGTATTGGTAATATTGTTTAGATCACGTTCACATGAGGCTTAAGTACCTATAGAACGACAATACTTCAGCGCAAAGCTTCCGGGTAAACTATGTTGAAAGTTGACCCGTCCGGCACGTGAACATAAAGATTTCTAGAACTGCTAACCCGGGAAAGAGCGACGTACAACTGACCATGCGAGAAATAACTGACACCGAGATCTACTCCAGCAACACGAAAAGTCTGCCCTTGAGCCTTATTAATTGTCATTGCATAACACACCGATACTGGGAATCGCGTTCTTTTAAATTGGAATGGAAAATTATTTGGTACTAGCTTTTGCCCGCGACTTCGTCCGCGTGGAATAGTTACTTTGGGCTAACGTTAAATTTAACCCCGATTTTGAAGCATTCTTCATTGGCGCTCCGCTCCTATTGGCCTTAGCGTAATGATATATAGCCTATAGCCTTTCTCCATAAATTGACTATTTAATTAAAAATTAATTTTTCAATTCGAACCAGTAGTTCCTGAGATTATCGTGTTCAAACAAACAAACAAACTCTTCTGCCTTATATTATTAATATAGATAGCTGTTGCCCGCGACTTCGTCCACGTTTCCGTCGTTTTTCGTAAAAAAAGTAGCCTATTAGTAAGTAAAAAGTAGTAGTTCCTCACGGTTCAGTGATTTTGATGTAACAGACAGATAAACTTTCGTAATTTAGTAGGGAAATATAATATGTCAATCTATAATACTGTTGAAAAATATCGCAATACAGAACCGCACAATATTATCGTTAACAGCTGTGCCCGCGACTCCGTCAGCGTGTAACTCCTTGTGTGTTATTAAGTTAATGTATTTGTAATATTGTTTAGATCACGTTCACATGAGGCTTAAGTACATATAGAACGAAAATACTTCAGCGCAAAGCTTCCGGGTAAACTATGCTGAAAGTTGACCCGTCCGGCACGTAAACATAAAGATTTCTAGAACTGCTAACCCGGGAAAGAGCGACGTACAACTGACCATGCGAGAAACAACTGACACCGAGATCTACTCCAGCAACACGAAAAGTCTGCCCTTGAGCCTTATTAATTGTCATTGCATAACACACCGATACTGGGAATTGCGTTCTTTTAAATTGGAATGGAAATTATTTGGTATTATGGGAATTCTGGGAATAAAGACGGTTTCTCCTGCACCGTAACCTGTTAAAATTTGAGCCTCGATTATATTTTGTTGCAACTGGGTTACTTTTAGCCGAGTTCCATATCAAAGTTGTGGTAGTTTTAAATTTCGGAGCAGAATAATAATCAGAAAGCTTCGAACTGCTAAGCTATCGGGAGTTACACGTGTTATTGTGAGTCAACCATAAAAGATAGATATATGCTGTCGTGGGATATTTTTTATATAATTTTAAGGAGAACATTTCCGTCATAAATGATTTCTGTGTAGCTTTAACCATTAAGGTTGCACACGCGACGGAAGCTTAAAAAATGGAGTAACTTCTCCCGTTTTCCCAACATTTCCCTTCACTGCTCTGCTCCTATTGATTGTAGCGTGATGAAAAGTATACTATAACCAGCTCAGGAGTATGAAAAATAATTGTACCAAGTTTCGTTAAAATCCGTCGAGTAGTTTTTGTTTCTATAACGGTTATACAGACAGACAGACGGACAGACAGACAGACAGACAGAGACAAATAGACAGACAAAAATTTTACTGATTGTATTTTTGGCATCAGTATCGATCCCTAATCACCCCCTGATAGTTATTTTGTAAATATATTTCATGTACAGAATTGACCTCTCTACAGATTTATTATAAGTATAGATTATGGGAATTCTGGGAATAAAGACGGTTTCTCCTGCACCGCCACCTGTTAAAATTTGAGCCTCGATTATATTTTGTTGCAACTGGGTTACTTTTAGCCGAGTTCCATTGCAAAGTTGTGGTGGTTTTAAATTTCGGAGCAGAATAATAATCAGAAAGCTTCGAACTGCTAAGCTATCGGGAGTTACACGTGTTATTGTGAGTCAACCATAAAAGATAGATATATGCTGTCGTGGGATATTTTTTATATAATTTTAAGGAGAACATTTCCGTCATAAATGATTTCTGTGTAGCTTTAACCATTAAGGTTGCACACGCGACGGAAGCTTAAAAAATGGAGTAACTTCTCCCATTTTCCCAACATTTCCCTTCACTACTCTGCTCCTATTGATTGTAGCGTGATGAAAAGTATACTATAACCAGCTCAGGAGTATGAAAAATAATTGTACAGTTTCGTTAAAATCCGTCGAGTAGTTTTTGTTTCTATAACGGTTATACAGACAGACAGACAGACAAAAATTTTACTGATTGCATTTTTGGTATCAGTATCGATCCCTAATCACCCCCTGATAGTTATTTTGTAAATATATTTCATGTACAGAATTGACCTCTCTACAGATTTATTATAAATATAGATAATAGGCTTGAGTTTGACCACCATCACACCTGATGGTAAGTGATGAAGTGGTCGAAGATGGAGCATGCTTGCCTAGAAGTAACCTATTCACTCTTGACTTAAAGACTCCCAGGTTATAGCGATTAGGAAACACAGACTCTGGCAGGGAATCCCACTCCTTAGCAGTACGCACAATGAAAGTATTCCCAAAACGTTTCGTGCGTATGGGTGGGATGTCCATCTTGTACCGATGGCGCTTCGCCATTTGTCTTGTAGTCCGATGATGGAACGAGCTTGGCAGAATTAGATTGTGTAATTCCATCGCACACTCCCCGAAATGTAACCGATAGAAAACCGATACACTTGCAACTCGTCGTCGGTATTCAAGGCTCTGGAGCTTTGTTTCGACCAGTGAATCGTAGCCAATGAGTCTCTTGGCCCATTTCTCGATAGACTCAAGCGCGTCCAGTTGGTGTTTCGCAGATCCATCCCAAAGATGAGAGCAGTACTCCATACACGACCGAACCTGGGCTTGATAGAGATTGAGCATCTGTTCCGGTGTGAAGTACCGTCTCACCTTTGCTAGGATTCCCAACTCTTTTGCTGCTAGCTGAGCCTTAGCCTCGATAAACGGACCAAAATTGAGGATGGAAGTTAGTCTTACCCCCAGAAGCTAGATACGATCGGTTATTGGCACGGTTACACCTCGGAAAGTAGGAGCCGGTTCGAATTGACTCCTTTTTTCGGAGAAGAGACACGCCTGGGTCGTAATTGCATTAAACTTGACCAAGTTGGCATCACCCTCTTCACTCACTTCGCTCACAATCTTTGGAAGAAACTGAAAGCGATTAAATTCATCCCTCGGATACCTATCTGACTGGCTTCTTTTACACGGATTATCTCTTTCAGCTCCTAAAAGCACTGTAGTTATTTTCACCAAAAAAGGCTTGTTCCCCCTGTAGTTATTAAAATTAATGAAGAAATTAAAAACAAAGTAATATTTCTGGGAATCTGGTTGGATTCAAGGCTAACTGGTATTACTCATACTAACTTTGTTTTTCAGAAATGTGAAAAATACATTAATATACTCCACTCTCTACCTGGAGTTTGGTGGGGTGCTCATCGATACTCTCAAAAATTGATTTATAACGCCATAATTCGCAGCCATTTGGATTATTGACTGTTTCTACTAGACCCTTGTAACAAATCTGGCCTTCAAAAATTAGATAAGTGCCTATCAAAATGTCTTCGTATAATTCTCGGAACGATGAAGTAGTCTTGCCAATCGGTTTTTTTTTTCAAGCTCGTGCAAAATTCCGAGCATCCCCTAATAAGCAAGCTGGACCAATTATCCTCTATTTTTAACTCCTGTAGTCGTTCTAATATAGAACTTCCATGCCTTCTACGTGCCTACCTTCAGTTCACTCGTCTTCCTTGCCCACTAACTCAAAACACTATCTTACCTATTTACTCTTCACCTTACGATGCCCTTGTGTTCCGACCTAATATTCTCTTGGACTTTGGTATTGACAAAGGTACTTTAGAAGCTAATACATTTTTAAACATACCTCTGATTATAGTAACTGGGTTACTATGTTCAGCAATGCTTCCAAAGTCCCAGATGATAGTCCAGTCGGTGTAGCTGTTTAAATTTCCTCTACAAAAATTATCTTAAATTATAGATGTCCCTCGGTTACATCAGTTTTTACTGGTGAAGCTATAGCCATTTTTGAAGCCATTTAGAATGGAATAGAATAGAATTTATTGAGACCATTATTAGATTCTTTTTTGAAGCCATTTAGAATGGAATAGAATAGAATTTATTGAGACCATTATTAGATTCTTTACAAATTTCCGATGATCCCCAAACTAGGCTATGCCTGTATCTTGGGGACCTAAGTTGTGGTAGACAATGTTGTGGGTGCAATAACAAAGATGATCTGAACAAAAAAAAAACATAAGTATGTGAGAACATCAAAAACTTTAGATGGAATGAGGTCGACTTAAAACTACTTAACTTAAAATTATATAAGACAAAAACAAAAAAAAATTAAGTACAAAATAAACTTCTTCAATTATGACAAGCAAAACAATTTTTATAGTAACTAATACAAAATGTGTGTGTTTATGTGTGTGTGGTTTGTGTGTATTTGTTCGTGTGTGTAGTGTCGGAGTTTATGTCTGATGAGATTTCGAGTTAGAGTGAGTGAGTTACAGCGATGTTAGGATGTATTCAGATTCATCATATGAAAGTCCTAAAAGCCATTGTATGACAACTTTTTTGCACGCTGTGAGGGAAAGATCTTTTATGTCACAGGGCAAGCTTCTGGAAACTTTGTTGTATACGAGAGTGTGTAGGTAAGCGGGACATCGTCTGGCTAGAAGAGAAGAGGTTCGTTGTAACGGTATGCGGAAGACACGTTTGGAAGTTAATAAGTGGTAGTCGGGCCGAATCTTTATGCTTTTGTGAGTACGGAGCAACGCATTTAGAATATAGAGTTGACGAACGCGTAAAACTTGAAAATCTTTATAAAGGGAGTCAGTGGAATAAAAAAATGATTTTTTTAGTATGACTTTAATAACATCTCTTTGGGCTCTTTCCAACTCCATCATCATAATTGATTTACCAGCTCCACCCCAAACGGATATTCCATATTGGATAAGAGACTGGCATATCGCAAAATAAACTGTTCTCATTATGTCTTGTGAGGAGCGGTCTCTCAATTTCTTCATAATGTGAATGAGTTTCCTTAGACGGCCCGAAAGGAGTAGAATGTGAGCTCTAAATGAGAGGTTTTCATCAATTAGGAGACCTAGATATCGAATAGATGACGTTCGGTTAATACAGTCACACGAGCAGTTTACGCGTGAGGTGTTTAGAAAATGGTTTGAGCATGTATGATATTTTAATGTAAGGCCGGATGGAGGGCTGGAACAATGAGTTTTGTAAAATGTGATGAGTTTGGTTTTCTTTATGTTAAGTGTAAGAAGGTTGTGGTTGAGTGTTTGCGCTAATTTTGCCAATCCCTCCTCTGCATGAGGAGGGATTGGCAAGTTCTGCGTTTCGTAATTTAAGGTTCAGTATATCGTTCATGTATATTATGAATAATGTTGGACCCAGTAAACTACCCTGCGGTATTCCAAAATTTATGGGGATTTGATCACTACACTGATTGCTGGATTTAACATACTGTCGGCGATTGGTGAGATAGCTGTGAAACCATTCAAGTGGTTTTCCCTTTATGCCAACTGCATCTAGTTTTTTGAGAAGCAGATGCGTTGAAATGGTGTCAAACGCTTTAGCTAGGTCTAAAAAGACTGCCAAGCAACATTCACCCCTTTCTATGATTGCTGAGATGGAGTTAGTCAACAGAGACGCCGCATCTTCAGTAGATTTGCCTTTCCTAAACCCGAATTGTTTGTCTGAAATAAGATTGTGTTTTTCAAGAAAATTAACAAGACGAGAATTGACTACTTTCTCTAGGATTTTGGACAAAATACTAAGAAGAGCTATAGGTCTGTAATTTTCAGGTTTATCTTTTGCACCACTTTTGTGTATTGGGCTAACTGCTGCAACCTTCCATTGTTCTGGAAATACTCCTGTTTCCAGGCTCAGATTAATCAGATGGGTTAGCGGTTTAGTTATCAAGTTATGGATTTTCTTTATGAGTGTTACACTGATTTTATCGGGGCCAGGAGAGCTTCCATTTTTTAGGTGATGTATGATGTTTGAAATTTCGGTTTCATCTGTTGGATATAGAAAGAAGGAGGAAGGTGAAGTGATTTGTGCTGTGTACTTGCTGGTGAGGGATGTCTGTGTTTTTGATAGTCTTGTCAGTATTGTGTCAGCCAGGCTTTTGCCCACGGATGTGAAGTAGGAGTTGCACTTATTGAGGGACTCGATAGGGTCCGCTGAACTTATTGCTAAATAAGGGGTATGATTATTTTGATCACCGGGCTTGTACATCGATTTAAGAACTTTCCATAGCTTTTGTGAGATTTTGCTATTTTCTTGGATTTTTCGGCTGTCGTATTCAATTCTAAGTTTACGTAAGAGGTTGTTGCAAAAATTTTTGTAACGGTTGTAGATTCGTTTTTTTGTTTCGTTTCCAGGGTCAGCTCGAGATGATAGATGTAATCTGTCGCGGTTTCTCATGCATCTTATTAGTCCGGGGGTTATCCACGGCTGAATGTTATTTCATTTGTCATTTGTCCCATAACATAAATAACTGTATTATATTCTATGATTCTAAAAGCTGCCTTCAATCCATTTTTTCCAATCCTTTCCGCTCAAAATCTTGATTCCCAATTATTCTCAACGTTAGAAATATTTTATTTCAATGCCACAAATTAGGAATTAATATTGTCCTAGCCTGGATCCCTGGCCATACAGGTATTTTTGGTAATGAGTCAGCCGATTCATGTGCCAAAAATGCTGTTCATTCTGGCTCCCTAGATCATTCCTAAATTTACTCTCATGACATTACCACCACATTGTCTTCTATTTTATTTTATTCACGAACTCAAAAATGGCAAATATCGAAGAAAATAAAAGGTAAATTCTATGGTGACATTCAAACCGAGATCCCCCATAAACCATGTTTTTTTAAATTTCGGTGTGCCAACAAATTGACCACATCAATTATTTGCCGTCTACGTCTTAATCATTGCTGTTCGCCCTCGCTTTGTGAATGCAGTTTGGATAAAGGAAACGTGGACCATATTTTCTTCAGCTGTCCTAAATTACGATTTACTTTATATGATACTAGCTGTGCCCCGCGGTTTCACTCGCGTATAATCCTACTACTATTATTAACTCGATGATTTCTGAATATTAATGAATAGATGTTAAAATTTAAGTATACCTATCTAATTCGCACTGGATAGAGAATAGCGAAGTAAAGATAGCTGTTAATTATATTGTTAAGAATAGATTTACAGTATTTCGGTATATACAATATTTTAGCCCTACTTCTTGTGGTATAAGTATGTTTTGGTTTTCACTGCGTCCGGATCTACATAGATAAGGCAACATATAATTGGCCATGTCAAAAAAAATTGGTCAATTGCGAGTCAGACTCGCCCATGACGCGTATCGTAGTGGCTACGCCAAATAACTTTGTTTAATCATAGTGTTTGTATGAATAATAAATAACCCCAAATTCTTGATTTCGTATGTTTCTTGAATACCAATAATAACAAACGTGTCACATCACTATGAGGGTCATCACTTTCCACGTCACTTGCCAATAAAAAGATAATTCTCTTCGTTTTTCTTAATTTGAAAAATTCGGTCTCTGGTATCAATGTATTGAAATTTCTAATAAGTTCCACGCATGTAGACATAGGATTAGAAAACCCTGGCCATATCGTTTGTTATAATCCAAAGAAGCCGTGCACTTGGTATGTATATACCCTTTACATTACACGTTGTATATTATTTTAGACAATTATTTTAAAAGTTAGAGAGGACACATTTTACTACTTTGGAAGTGTATAGGTATGGTCCAAATGACTGGATTTGAAGAAAAATTGTTTTAGGAAACTTAATTTCATTTTTAAAGATCTATCTATAAACACCCGCACGTACAGGTTTGATGAACCAAATATATTTTTAGTTCCAATTCCATGTATGGGGAGCCTCTCCTTAATGATAGTTTTTTTTTTTTTAATTTTATATATAAATCGGTGAGCGGTTTGCAGATTACATCTATATACCAAGTTTCAACTCGGTAACCTTAATAGTTTCGGACAGCGGACAGTCAGATGGACAAACAGACATGACGAATCTTTAAGGGTTCCGTTTTTGCCATTCGGCTATGGAAATCTAACAACATAGCAACCATCGAATAACTTCTCTCACCCTAAGTGGAGCGGAAAGCAGTCTCAGACTCCTACTGACAAAAAACCCACCCTGTTCCTTCAGCTGCCCTTACGTTCCGGGGTCGCGGTATCTCGTTAGTTCGTTCCCGCAACTCCGTTAGCTTTATTTATTGTGACTTCGAAACATACCTTTACAGGAAATTGTATATTTTTAAAACTAAAAGGTAAATCTGTAGATACCATAAATATTCGAGGTATTAGTGCCGTTTGTATAGCCGCTGGTCCAGTGAAAACTATAGCAACTATGACATTGCTTCGAAGGTATTTTAATTAAAGTAACGACTTAGTTAGAGCCTATATATTACCTACAACAAATAAGAATTGAATCCCTATTATAGGTGCACATGAAATTAAGAATCGTAAAATATAGACCACCAATACGCATTTTTAAAATGTATACATCAATGGAACTAAAATAAAACAATATGAATAAACTAACTATAAGCTTTAAACTAAACGATGACATAAAAGTTGGGATAAAAGAAACAACAACCTATCAAAATGACTTATTCAACTAAACAGAAAGTAAAATAAAAATATTCAAATGTATAGATACAAAATACACATCTGACGTAAAAAAAGCTGAAACAATTTTACATTCTCTTAGCCAAGAAGTCGAAATGAAACCAAGTTTAGGTTCACTATCAGTGCGGTATCTATCGCGGACGCGCGAGTTATGTTCGACGCGCGCTGTGCATCCGCGCGCCGTTTGATTAATAGCGTTGTTAAATAATTTTTATTTTACATTTTCTCCTAAACTATAAGTCCAAATTACATACTGTAACAAGCAAAGTTTATCTTCATAAAATTGTCTTGATGATGAAATTACTTGCGAACGTAAATATTTATATGGTTGCATAATTATAATACTACAAATTCATGGCTTATTTTTTAAATATTTTCTTTACATAATTTGCCTTATTGAGGATTATTTATAAAAGTTAGATGTGTAATACCGCGGACTTTTTTTAGATCTACATAAATCCTACATCCTACTTTTGTAGTACATGGTCTTTACGTATCTCAGCATTTCGCCAACGCACGCGATTATAGTAATTTAGCGGCGTATTTTCTTCCAATTTAATTCACTAATACCCTTATTTTAGGAAAACCGAGAGCAGTAGCGATATGCTAGATAGCCTATAGCCTTCCCCATGAAACTGCCTATCATAATCAGAAATAATTTTTGAAATCCACCCAGTACTTTCGAAGATTAGCGCGTTCAAGCAAACAAATAAACTTTTCCGCATTATAATATTAGTATAGATATAGATTTTACCCCCTTATGTTCCCCGTCCAACTTCCATTAAATGCCTTCTCCCTCTTGTATTTACTCGATTTGTTTATGATCTATCGTTTTAACAGTTCTGTACCGTATTTCTAATTTTCTCCTTTTATACTCATTCTATTCCTGCTGCCACTGGTAAACTGGTAAGTGGTAACACATTACAAAAGCTGTCATGTCAGGTTTGCGTACAAAATAATTTTCGGTTTTTTACTTTAATACTTTTCAGCATCCAAAATACTTTACCGATCAACCTCCTGTGTTTGATGGTCTATCATTCTACACGTGATATTGGCAAAATTGTGGTGGCTCCTCCACAAAGGCCACTTCATAAGAGTTGAAGTTGAAGAACTAAGCCATTATTCGCGTAATTTTGGCGCCATTTAGTGCTGTAAAAGTCAAGAAGTTGATTATTTCACATAAAAACAATGAGGAAAAATAAACCTTGCGATGAATCTACAAGGGAAGTGATAATAAAACTTCGCGATAAGAATTGGTCATATAAAAAGATAGCCGATCTCCTTCAGTGCTCAAAAACCATGATATACCACGTTTTGAAGCATTTTAACACGTATCAAACTTCAAATATTCCACGTGTACCTAAACAGAAAAATTCATCTCGGCGAGACGATAGAAATATCGTTCGTTTGGTAAAGCAATACCCTTTTAAGAATCTAACCAGTTGAAAAAAGAATATTTTGGTAAAAACAACTCTTAAGATAAGATAAGATAAGATGTATTTATTTGCTTAAAACATGGTATACAAGGTGTTATAAATAAATATAGGATCGACATGTCTTGCTTACAACTAAAGCATGCAAACTTACTAAGATACAATATTACATTGAATTAAAATTAATAGGTATGTTAAATTGAAATTCATTTTAAATAGTCATTAATGGAATAGAAATTATGATTACAGAGCCATTTAAACAGTTGTAATTTAAATAATTTACTATTTAATGTTTTAAACATGTTAGGTAATTTATTATAAAGACGAACACACATAGCCACACAGTTTTTATTATATTTCGCTAATCTAGGCAGATCATCCAATACAAGTCTATATTGATCACGTCGACTTCGAGAGCTTATTTCCTCCGCTGTTTTAAATAGCCATTTATGTTTTTGAACAAACATGCATGCTTCATATATGTATAATGAAGGTAACGGTAGCAAACCAAGTTCCTTAAATATTGGTTGACATGATTCGTCAGATGGAATCTCGTATAAAGCGCGTATACATTTCTTTTGGGCGATAAATGCTCTATTGCGATCAGTACTATTTCCCCACATTATTAGTCCATACAGTAGTGAGGACTCAACATATGCGCGGTATGACATCACAGCCGTTTTTATATTGGTGACTTTTTTTATTTGTCTCAATGCATAGACAAATTTATGTATTTTATTGCATACAGTATCAACCTGTGCTTTCCAGTCTAAATGTTCGTCAATTACTACTCCTAGAAACTTAGTTTGTGTCACTTGCGATATTTTTGATATGTTCATTTTAAAATTAAATTTATTATTATAAGATTGATTAAATTGTACGTATACAGATTTATTAAGATTAATAGATAAATTATTATCATTTAGCCAGTTTATTAGATTGTCTATTGTATTATTAATGTCCGCTTCATGATCCGTAATTGAATAATATTTTTTATCGGTAGTAACAATTATAGAAATGTCATCGGCAAAAAGGAAGCATTTATGATTAGTTACATTAACTATGTCATTTATGTAGAGAAGAAATAAGATAGGTCCCAGTATGCTACCCTGGGGGACGCCGCGTTTTATATTTATATATTCAGAAGAATATTTTGTCATGTTCCAACTTTCATTAAGTTTAGTAACAGTGACACTCTGTTGCCTGCTTGTTAAGTAGGACGATATCCACTGAAGTGGCAGCCCTCTTATACCGATAGCCTCTAGTTTTTTTAGTAATAATTCGTGTGAAACGAGATCGAATGCCTTTGACAGATCAAAGAATAGCCCTGTCGTTAACTGTTTGTCGTTAATGTTGGTCAATATTGCTTTCAAAAGTGAAAAGATGGCTAAAGATGTAGATTTATGTTTCTGAAAGCCAAATTGCTCCTTTTTAATAATCTTAAATTTCTCACAGTAGTTAAGACCAGGCAGACCTAAATAATTTTCACGCAAGCTCCACCCCCAACGCGTAGTGGCGGGGGTGCACCCCCGTCACACCGCGTTTCGTGTCTCGCAAACAGCCCGAGCGGCGCGGCGCGTGGCGACGCAAAATTCTAACTATTTGTATTTTCAACCGACGACAAAAAAAGGGGGAGGTTATCAATTCGACGCGATAATTCTTTTTTTTATGTATGATCACCGATTACTCGGTGACGGCTGAACCGATTTGCAAAATTCTTTTTTTGTTTGAAAGTGTATACTTCTAATTGTCACCATGTTAGGATCTGATGATGGGATCCTGGAGAAATTGAGGGAACTCTTCAAATATTATAGGCACACTTATAGTGATTTGAGTATTTTTTATAGTAACTTGTGTAGTTGCATTTGAAAAGACCATTTGTGAAGTAGACCTGATGATGAAGACCACAGATGGCCATTGGAACTATTCAATATATAAGTAGGAATACTAAGTATTTAATGTGTTCTGCTTCGATTACTTGAATGTGGTTATTAAGCACAATATACTCGTCACAATGCATATGGTGAAATGAAGCTGATGGTGAAGTACCAGGAGAACTCCTCAGCAATTAACGGCGCAACATTGGGAAAAGCAATATTTTGTAAATGATTAGAGGTAGTTGACATTTAGGCTCTTGTAACTAGGTAAATTAAAAATCGACCAACTAAAAAGAGTGAAATAAAAACTTTTTACCAAAAAAATTAGATTTATTATGATTTTAGAATAGCGAACATAGATGGAATAGAGACACTTTTATTTATTTTATGAATTAAAATAGTTTATGCTATTATGATTTTTTATTTAAAACTAACTACTACATACTATAATTATGAATAGCTAGTTATTACACACACACACATATATATGTTGTCTTTCATACTAGAACAAGAATCTGATACGAAGAAGCGCCATTTTGATAAGTCTTCAAATAGCAACTATGCAATGGTAAAAATGAAGAACAACCATATATAGATCTGAATACTAGAAAAAAAGTTTTAATTTAAAATGCACTAAAATCTAGTCTCCTTGCCTTTGATACTGGCGCATCTGATATATTTGCAGTTTCTGAGCTATTCTCATCTTGCACTGTTCGTTTTCTGACATATTCAGGATCTCGTATCATTTTTTTTTCGGATATAGTGGATCTACCAACTCAGGCAGAAGACAATCCATATAAAAAGAGACTAGTTTGGGTTCCATCTCCTTTCTACAAAATTCGTCATCTTTTTCCAGTACTTCAATTTTGAGTTTGTTATCTCCATACCATACGGCAAATAGGCATTTTGTTTTTTTTGCTATATGCATCTGACCTTGAGCTTGATAATACCAGTCAGATTTTTTGCTTACATTAATCTGAAAAAAAGAAACACATACACAGCTTTAATTACCCGACTGTAGCGAGGCCAAAAAGAACGCTAATATTTTTAGTTGGTATGTTATAGGCCAGACATACATACTTACCTTATTTAGTAAGTATGTATGTCTGGCCTAGGTATATCATGTTGTGTGGTATTAATGAGTATATTGCAAATATATACATTAATATTATGGCTGTTATGTATCACTAAAAAAGATAGAAACAAGATAACGGGTTTATAGATGGAGGTTGTAATTATTTTATTTCTATAATTTCCTACTAAGCAGGCCAAATTTAGAAGCCTACGACTGACTGAAGATCTGGTCGTAAATAACTACACAAGACAAAAGTAAATATAGCATATGTACATGATATACTATACTATGATATGTTATAATAATATTTATATTGAATTTAAAATAACTATGTGACAGTAATTTGTACCATAAACCCAATTAATTTGTTTTAAATATAATACTCACTTCACCATTTTTGTTCTTTTTCCAGAAATGAACTTTGTTTTCGTCAATTGCGGCATCGATCCCCATTTTAAAAGGGGCTATGGGACATTTTATTTCAACGACCATATCATTAGTGATTCCATCCGGAGTAGCCCCTAGAAATGGAAAGACTTCGTCGATAAAAAGTCCACATTTTTCTATTTTTATATTTTTTAAGTTGGACAATTGTTCTAAAGCCACTGCCTCGTGTTGTCTACCATGTTGTATAGACGAAACATGGTCTATAGGGGCTCCGTATAGCATATTTTTCACAATATTTCTGCAGCTATTGGTCTTCCTTCTTTTTACCACTTTACCAAAGTTGGAAGCCGTAAAAGGTTGCGTCTTAGCTCAAGCCACTCGCCACTATCACTTTGCAAAATTGTTTGCTTAGTGATGTGAGCCCGTTCTTCTTCTGTCTTTTCTAAATTTTTTAGAAAAGTTCTTTTCGCCATTTCAAAAGTCTGCGGATCCATATCTGGTTGTTCTGCATTTTCACCATAGTTACTATCTGAAGGCTGAAACTTATTAAAATGGCGTTTCTTTTTTCGTTGTGCCAGCCTATTTCTTTCTCTTTTCTTACAAATCGTGTCTTCGTATTTTTTTAATGATTTTCTGGGTGTATTTTTGTGAACACTTCGGTGAACAGTTGATAAAAGTTTCCCGTTGTTAAACGATATAACAGCACCGGCGCATCGAGTTTGGTAGCCACGACGCTGAGAGTAATTTACACGTTTACCACCAACTAACTTAGCAACGACTCCGTTAAATTGTTCAACAACGTTGCTGTCGACGTCCTCAATGAGACTTCTCGAATGTGAAGCAACGTTAGCTGCAAGCATTTTAATTCGTTGCCATAGACTGGAAGCGTCAAATTGCGTGGTAATATCGCCAGTGTAAGAACATATATCTTTTTTGCACTTGGAGTGTTTTCCAAAAGCATGATACACTGAATTATTTATATCATGATGCAAGTTGTCACAGTTTTTGTCAGATTTGTTAATTCTGATGGCTTCACAGATGTATTTACGAGCTGACAAAATTTTTACTTTACTAACAAGCTTTCTGTCTTTTATAGGGTAACGTGTGTCGGTAACGAGTTTCTGCATGTTATTACAAAATCGGCGCAAAATATGATTTCTACAGTTAATCTTTTCAACGGTTATGTTTGCATACGGGCGTGACTCAATAATTTTTGTGTAGGTACTGCTATCGCCATCCGCTATAAATCGTCCATAAATAATGTTGTGCATTTCAATAGATTTTTAGAAACCTTCTGCTATGATTGTTGCTTCCATGCCTGTAGATGGCCCGTCGTAATTTTTGTAACATACATGGTCTTTAATAGCATTTCCACTTTTTTGACAAATACAACAGTACTTATTTTTTACCGCCATGTATAAAACTTTACCCGTACGTCTGCCTATTATAGCTGCGCATCCTGAATTGGCAGCATAGTTGGTTTGATAGGATCGTCTACACCAACAACCATCTACGATGACATCTATGACAGCTATACCGTCTTTATTGACGTGGCCTTCCTTTAATGCAGCTTCTCTCTCTATTTCTGCGGCTTTTGTCATTTCAGCCTTAGCGGTATATTCCCAGTCATCCGCCACTTGATCTTGAAGTTTTAGAAAAGTTTTCTCCTTAATTTCGGGCAAGT
This sequence comes from Tholera decimalis, assembly GCA_943138885.2. Classification (NCBI taxonomy): domain Eukaryota; kingdom Metazoa; phylum Arthropoda; class Insecta; order Lepidoptera; family Noctuidae; genus Tholera; species Tholera decimalis. The sequence continues at coordinate 31,448,698 of OW964556.2, read as the reverse complement.
CGATAGCAGCTGTGACTTGTTTTAACTGAGCATGACCACCACCACTTGCGAGTATTCCAGCTACAGCGTCTTTATTGATGTTCTTTTCCGTTGTCTCTATTTGAAATTTGTTATTGCACATCATGCACTGCAAATTTAGCTGAGAAAAAAGTCCATTTTGGTATTCAGAAACCAATTGAATCGAGCCAAATCCACAGTTAAAAAGGGATTTATGATCAGCAACCACTTTCAATTTATCAAAAAATGTCTGTATATCAATAATACGTCTTCCAGTTAGTACATTACATACCTGAAATTACAATATAATTATAAATACATATGGTAAACAATAAGAATTAATTTTCTCCAAATACTGTTCTGAAGTAACTTTTGGGTTTTAGAGAGAAAGCAGCTGCGTTGTTCTATGCTGGTCTCGGCCTCGAAGCGAGCTTCAGCATGATGGCGGCAAGCTTGTTTCTCATCGTGCAACCCATTGATCTGCGCTGATGCAATTGTCGACATGGTACGTCAGGCTATGGAATATTTTATCCCATTTTCTGACGTCCCACTTGGGTATGAGTCTCAGCCTTGGTATAATGCAGCTTGTGCACAAGCAAAATTGCGCAAGTAGCAGGCTTACCAGGCCTAGGCCTCGGTCCACAGTTGCGGCTTCCGCCAGTATGGCTTCCGCCGTAGTCTGTCCACCGGAGATCTTCTTGTGTAAGTCACGCACTGTTGGGGCGAAGTCATTGAGAAACACGGAGAAGTCCTTGCGGTATCTCTCGACATCTCAGAGGCATTTGACAAGGTCTGGCACGCTAGTCTGCTGAGCAAGCTTCCCGCATTTGGTGTTCCTGCTGGCTTATGTAACTGGATTTCCGACTTCTTGAGTGAGCGGTTGATCCGAGTGGTCATCGATGGATGCTCATCGGATCGTATGGCAATTAATGTTCCTCAAAGGTTTCTAAAGGTCTTTCTGCGACTCTTTTTCTGCTGCATATCAATGACCTACTTCAGCTGGGAGCAGTTGGGTACGCAGATGACAGCACAGTCTCAGAAAGATACTTATCTAGTTCTAGAGCTGACAGGGACGAAATTACCACTCTCAGAAAGGCCATGGTAAAGCGCATGAATTTGACCTTAAATTTCGTTTCCAAAATATAGGGTGACGACAATCTGGTCAAATTCAACGCTCTGAAAACTTTTCAGCGCTAATAAGAGCCCATTTCAACTATACTTTCCGAAGTACGTCTGTGCCAGTTACCGACCGCCTGGAGCTTTTGGGCATGGAGTTGACATCAGACCTCAACTTCGGCTCGATCATCGAGTCCAGAGCTCAGACTGCAGCAAAAAAAGCTGGGAATCCTACACAAGGTCAGGCAGTACTTCACGCCTGGACAGCTTCTGAATCTATATAAAGCCCAGGTCCGTTCTTGCGTGGAGTATTGCAGTGACTTGTGGGATGGCTCTACAAAATACCAACTTGCTGCATTGAACTCGAACGAGCGCAGAGTTAAAAGACTTATAGGTGACGAGGCGCTAGTGGACAAGCTACAAAGTCTGGCTCACCTACGAACCGTTACTTGCCTGTCGATTTTCTATAGATTGTACTTCGGGGAGTGTGCACAGGAGCCCCATGACCTGATTCCTCCATCTCCCTTTCACTACCGGTCTACCAGACGCACGGCTGGGTAACATCCACACTTGGTTGATATACCTTTTTGTCGTACCAAGCGCTTCTCCTCCGCATTTATTGTGCGCACGGCCTTGTTGTGGAATTCTCTGCCGGCTTCAGAGTTCCCTGCCACTTATGACCTTTCAGCCTGAAGCAAGAGTAAGTAGGCATCTTCTGGGCTCACTCATCACATCGTAGACCTCATCTATCGCTTACCATGAGGCGAGATCGAGATCAAGAGCAGGCTCATACGTAATAAAAAAAAATGAAAATAAAAGTAAAACGTCTAAGAATTGAGCGGAAACTTACATTTTCACCGTTACTTTGTACCTCATAAGGGCAATTTCCATCTCTATTTAAATCAAATATTTCCTGGACTTCCATCTGAAAGAAAAATTACTTAAAATATGGCCAAAAAATTTAAAAGTAAATACCTAGATAGCTGAACTCAAATTCAAATAAGCTGTTTTAAAAACAGCTTATTAAGAATTGAGCGGAAACTTACAATTTCACCGTTACTTTGTACCTCATAAGGGCAATTTCTATCTCTATACAAATCAAATGTTTCCTGGACTTCGATCTAAAAAAAAATTAAGCATCGAGCTGGCAACGAGTACTTCTATAACAAGTATGAGCCTTATTCTTATATCATTAATTACTTACGGAAGAAGTATTAGTATACTTGTTGTTTATGTCACGATCGGTATTTGATAATAAAGGTACATGCACGAGGCTACACGATGGCCAAGAATTCCCATGCCTGTTTTCATTGTTCAAACTGTCATCGTTATTGCTACGATCAGACCTTAAAAAATTAACATCATTTTCATTATTTCACACAGATCAAATAAAGCACATAAATAAAATAATCTTCAATGATGTTCGAGACACTATAGACGACTTTACACGAAAGAAAAGCAGCGAGTATGAGCTAACTTTAGTTTACTAGCTGCGTCCTGCGGTTTCATCCGCATAAGTCTCGATCCCGTGAAAAACTCGGGATAAAAGTATTATATGTCCTAACTCAGGTCATGGTCTACCCATGTCCCAAATTTCATCTAAATCCATTCAGCTGTTTAAGCGTGAAAGCGTAACGAACAAACAAATAAACAAACTTACTTTCACATTTATAATATTAGTTAGGATTATACATAAATAAATAGAAAATTATTCAAAAACAAATTGAAGTATTTACTGATCTTCGTAATTTGCTGGAACAGACACTAGATTATATAATTGAGAAGGCGTCTCCAATAACTTTCCCTGTTCCGGAGGACATTCGACATCGAGAAATTTGTCTGCCTTTTTTTTCCTAAGAAAGTTAAGAAACTTATTAGTCATTATTCGAATAATACATCTTCTACAATTTAATAAAAATGTATAAGTACTAATTCAAATGTAAAAAAAATATAATTATAATTCGAAAGTAAAAAACACGATCAAAAATTGTAACATATTATTATAAAATATATATTTATAATAATCAAATCGCTTCCATAGCATCCTATTTTCTCACAATCGAAGTAGGTATGATATAGGTGCTGTGATCATTATTTTTGCATAGAAATATCTAGAAGTATGTACCATCGCGGATACTGGCGGTGAACCACTTTTCAACCTTATTACTAAGGACATACGGGTGAAAAGGGGCTCCCCATACATGGAACCGAAACTAAATATTTTTTTCATCAAACCTATACGTGCGAGGTATCTACAGACAGGTATTTTAAAATGACATTAAGGTTTCTAAAACCACTTTTTCTTAAAGTCAATCGTTTAAAACATATATGTTTCCAAAGTGGTAAAATGTGTGTCCCCCCTCTAACTTCTATAATGATAGAGTGAAAAATCTAAAAAAAATTTATGCTGTAAATATTTATAAAATCTTTCAAAGAAAATTAGTTTGAATGAGATCAGGTCATAAGTTTTTGAGATATAGCACATTTTCGAAAACCGCAAATATAACTTTGTTTTTCATACAAACACTATGAAAAACAAAGTTATTTTGCGTAGCTACTATGGGCAAGTCTGACTCGCACTTGACCAATTTTTGTGTACCTACTTTACGTAAAGGTGTAAGACGTTTCGTCAAAATAGTATTAAGATATTAAAAAAGATACTTAGATAGGTAAATAGGTACTTACTGTTTTGCTTCTCTCATGATTCTTATAATATTTTTCGAAAGTTCAACTTTCTTTCTCTTCGGAACATGTCCTCTTTTATTGTCTTTGTTTCCCATTGTATGACAATACGTTCTATTATGAATCTTATTCAAAAAACTCCTAATTTAATTTCCAACTGGACGCGCGCGCGAGCGATACACTACCTCTCACAACAGCGCTCAGCGCGGTACTAAGAAACCGGTTAGGCCGTTGTGGGCTAAACGCTAACGTAGCAGTAATAAAGTTGAATATAGCGTGCGCACTTTTGGCATGTATGGGTTCGAAACTAAATGTCGTAAGTCTCAATTCTTATTTCGTATATAACTAAAGTAATAATTGATCTACGGAAAAAGTAACCTGCATTTGGATAATAAACTATATTTTCTTACTGTCAATACTAATTTTAGACATAAAAGTCGAGTAATCTTGATTCAATTTTGAATAATCTTTAAAAAATACATGATTTTCGATCAATAACATAATCGAGCGAAAATGTTCCAATTACAAAACTGTTCTAGACATGTAAAGAAAAAGATCCAATAAATCATATACTAAAGTTCCATTTTGATTGTATGCGTAATTGTTTCAGAATATTAATGCAAAGTTACATACAATATACGGAGCCTGCTCTTAACTATTCTTTGATACATGCATTTCTCATATATTTTAGATATGATGGGTATCAGTGTTATGGGGCGATAATTTCTCATGTCACATTTATCACCTTTTTTAAATATTGGTTTGACAACAGATATTTTTAAAGCATTAGGAAAGACTCCTTGTGAAAAGGACAGATTGATGAGATAAGTTAACACGCCGCTTAATTCATTGACACATGTCTTAAGAATTCGGGTATTAAGTTCATCATAGCCTTCAGAGTTAGTATTTCTCAACGATAATATGCGTTTCCTCACCTCAGCTTCAGATATAGGTGTAAGGAACATCGAGTTAGCAGTTAGGTTATCGCTGCGAAAAGTATTTCTACAAGTTTGTGTAGGAATATAATTTGTAAAATAACTGTTAAAGGCAGAAGCTATTTCTACTGGTTTCGTGAGTACGCTGTTGTCAATTTTAATGCGTTCAATGTTATTTTTTGGGTCCGTATTGAGTACTTCATTTTTAATGACTGTCCATGCGGCTTTACATTTGTTGTCACTATTATTCATAAATTTTATGTTAGCATTTCGTTTAGCATTGTGGATACACTTTTGTAATAGTTTTGAATATGCCGTATATCTTCTTTTATTGGCTATATTTTTATTCTTGTAATATTGATATCGCAGGAAACGCTTCATTTTAGAACTCTCTTTAAGACCCTTACTTATCCACGTTCGCTTTATTTTATTGTTTAGATTTATCTTTACCCTAACTTTTGGAAAGCACAGACCGTAAAATAAACATATTTGTTCATGGAAAGCGTTGAATGCTGTATTTGCATCAGTTTCCATGTAAATATCGGCCCAGGATAGATTTTGTAAGCATTCAATAAACTTATGCATGTTATCTAGACTGTAATCTCTTTTGTAAATATGGTATATTGAAGCTTTTGCTGTTTGAAGCCTTAAAGGAAAGCTTAACATTTGAGCTGTGTCGTGATCAGAGAGATGAAGTGGCAGCACTGTTGGTATTGCGTCAGGTATATTACTCAATATATGATCTATGCAAGATAATTTTCGAGTAGCTACCTCAATATGAATTTTAACATTGTGATTACTGGCTAAGTCTTGAAATTCTTGAGTAATTTTGCTTCTTTTCAAGGTATTAATATTAAAGTCACCTGTTAAAACTATGCGCGTTCTAGATTTATATTTCTTGTGAAGATAATGTAAGACACTATCTTAACTTAGCTAAAAATTGATTAGGATCGGATTGAGGTGTTCGGTATACGCAAATAATTACTAATTTCTTTTCTTCTAACTCTATGCCACAAGCTTCGAAAGTATTGACTGATGCATATGTTTTTATAAACTGTAATTCTTTGTAATTTAGACCCTTTTTGACTAGAATGCAAGTGCCACCGCGGTGTTTATCCCTGCAAAAGTTTGTAGCCATTTCAAAATCCGACAACTTGAGATAGTTCTCGTGACCATTTTTTATAAATGTTTCGGAGAGGCAAATTACATGAGGGTCATTATGTAAGTCACGCATTTCTTGTAATGTTAACTCCAATAGTTCCTGCTTAGATAAAACACTTGCAATGTTTTGGTGGAGTATCCTAAAGTTATGTGATGTAGGTGTTTTGTTTTTAGGTCCGAAAAAATGTGTCGTTCTTTGTAAGTGAGGGAAAATAATAAGGTATAGTACCTTTTCTGTGCTCTTTGGAGGGAAGATGATTATTTAAGTTTTGTTCAGTGTCATTACTATTGCTGCTTCTGAAATAAAAGGGGATAGTTCCTTTTTTGGGTTCATTTGTCTGCCTTTTTGGAAAAGAACTTGATTTGCTACGCGCGAGGTGTTTCCTGTCCTCAGCTGGATTTAAATATTTTTGGTTATAATATTCACAATCCAAAATGTAGTTTATTGTTTTACAAATTTCAGATAAGTTATGGTGTACGAACTTCATGAAATGGCAATTTTTGTAATGTTTACAAATATTTTCGATACGATAATTCAATTTGTCGACATCTAAATAGTTACTTTCTAGAACATTTAATATTATTATACTATTCTTATAAAATGTTTTTAAAATCGTTTTTAACTGAAATAATACATGTCCCATGTTATAGTCATTTTCACCTAAACATATAATAATTTTGTCACCTGATCGTATATTCAAGTCGTTACAGCTGTTTGTTATTGTGTCGCTCTGTGCATTTGGCATCGTGTGGGCGAGGACTCGTATATTTTTCATACGGTGTAGTCTTTCTTGAATGTAAAAGGGCAGCAGCTAGACCGACGCATTGTTGTGTACCAAAAATCCTTATTGTTTTTCCGAGTATGTGTTTTTTTAGGTCTGATGGAACTAGGTTTCTTGTTTTGGTATTGGCTGAAAAAATCTGATCTGGTTTTGGCACCGCTCTTAGAGATTGATTCAAAACCTGTATTTGTGCATTGAGAGTTTTTATCTCATTTTCAGCGATTTGTAGTTCCTTTTGTAAGGCTGAGATATTTTGTTGCAGATGTAAATACATAAAGTTGTTATTACGTTCAACATTTGTAGCAAGTGTTGGCGAGGAGGGAGTCTTCAGCGATCTCAGCGCGCACTATCCAAAGGCGTTTGGTATAAGCTAAGTTGAACGGAAGGATAGCAAGAAAGGTACCCATGTTGAAACGGTGTCATAGGCAAGCCCGGCTTGCATTTTCTAGGGGGTATGAATGCTGGACAGTCAGACAGTGGAAAAATGTTCTTTTCTCTGACGAGACAAAAATTAACAGAGTAGGTATGTTCTGATGGGAAACGATATGTTCGACGCCCTCCCAATACAGCATTCGAACCCAAGTATACAAAAGTGACATTAAAGCATCAATTCCGATACAAAAATATACTGGAAGAAACAATGTTACCATAATATGCTGAAGACGTGCTTCTGATTATTTGGATTATTTGGAAAGGAGGATTCTTGAAATCCGTTCGGATAGTTTTCTCGTAACTCTTCAATCAAAGGCATACGACCAATACGACAATATTGCTGTCTATATTTTTAACTCATACTGAATGTTTCTTCTGTTTGAGTTGAATTATAATTGTGAACATGATAACTTTCGCCACACGATATCGTCTATCCATTTTACACCGCACCACCCGCGTTATTCAGTAAAACTGTATGAACTGCACACACTCCAACACGCGCCAGTTTCGTACGATCTATCCCGTGCGATTAGCCTTTACACGGCCCCGCTCATACCGCTAAGGAAAACAAACACGAGTAATTGCGCGCGAAAGAACGGGTAGCGTAAACAAAACTTACAAAGATAATCGCGTGCGAATGAGCGTGCATGCTTACTCGCGCGCAATCCTGTACGTTCCAAAGAACGCGCGATAGAGTGTGTGTGTGTAAAGGCAGCTATTGTCTTTTGCGCTGGGTGTGCCGCGGGTTTGATTCCTGCATCGGAACAAATGGTTGAATGGCCCACATAGTTCTTCCAGGTCAGTGTTTGTAAAACTGCACTCACCATAGGTACAGGAAAAATATCTAAGGTAGGGCGATGTGTAAAAAAAATGATTTACCAGTTTAAAAACTTTATTTAACATTGTAATCTAAAATTTAAAAGATTCTTTAGGTAGTTTAAAGATTTACTTAAACTGTATTGTTTTAAAAAAAAATTAAGAATAAACTTACTCTTGCAGGATTGTTTTACTATAAGATTACAACCATTCCATATTTTGTACGTTAATCTTCGTTAAACCCTTATGTACAAGTATAATACTTACAGTTTCAAGGTACTGGCACAGAGGTCATGGCCTTTGTATATGAATTAAATTCTAAAGATAAGATCGATTTTTAAATGATATTTTTAATGATCTACTTGTAATGATAGTCTTTTCAGGAGGGTGATTTGTCATATTAATTAATTTAATTAATTTAAGTGCAGTTGAACTGCATTTCTGAAAAGGGTTATTTACTGTTCATATTTGGAAAATATCAGGATAAATAAGTTTATCAGTTACTAACTGTTCATTCATGAACATTCTCTTGGTAGATCAGACATTTTTAAATTCATACTTGATATGCTGACTTATGGTGAACGCAGACCTAGCCGCACCGCACGCGCCGCAGTCTTTGCATTCGAATTCTTTATATGAAGTTCTATGCAACCTCGCACACCTACCCGCGCCGCAGTCGCCGCAGTCCCTGAAACGACCGAACTCCCCTAGCCGCAGCTGATGACGTCACCCGCACGCAGCGCGGATGACGTCATTCGCGTCCACGGCGCGCAGTGTTGCCAGAGTTATAAAGTAGACAGAGAATCTCTGTCAACGGTTTATAATAAAATTACTTATTCTCGTATAAATAATTACTTGCTTATTCCCTATTATAGCACCTACAGATAAAATTACACAAAAGAGCAAAATACCAATACCAAATACAGATTTTATACAGATTTTTTAAATCTTCGGATAGATAATGCTTTCAACGAAATGGCAACACTGACGGGAACGACTGCAGCGACTGCGGCGCGGATAGATGTGCGAGGCCATTAACAAAAAGCGATGACTGCGGGGACTGTAGAGACTGCGGTGCGGCTAGGTCTGCGTTCACCATTATAAAACAAATAAATAAAATTGAACTATGTAGGTATTTGCTGTTACCACTTACTGTCTCTTTTGACACAGCAAAATTTATCATTATGCTATGAGATTTTTAACTGAGCTTGGCGATTGCATTTTGTTTGGATATATTGCAAATAGGGAGAGTTGAATAACAGCCAATACAGCACCAAATAAATTTGTCATCTGTGAACAAATTAACAAAGTCATTAAAATAAATTATTCTTGTACTGAATACTATGCTATTTACGTATACCACAAAAAAAAACATAGAATACAAGTAATTAAATTTGAATACTAAGATTGTTGTAGAATGTAAGAGGACCAGCCACTATTGCTACTGATGTACTTTAATGATAATATCTACAACTCTTTGCAAATGAGATATGAATCATCACGCACTTACGAAACCACCTCATGTGCATATATCAACATAACATGGATATTGGGTACATGGATTGCGTTTTCTTGACTTTATATCTTATAATATTAATATTATAATGCAACTCAGAAAGCACATAAACCCAGGGCCGGATTAACCATTAGGCGGAGTAGGCAACTGCCTAGGGGCCCCGCATCAAATAGGGGCCCAGGCCCAGTGCATGCACCAAGAAAACATGTTTCTTCGAACGAGAATTTGATGTGCGTGTGACCTTAGGGACCTCACTTTTATCTCACAAAATACAAATAGTTAGATTTAGTAGTAGAATTAAAACAATTTTAGAACTAATCTGGGAATAAGTAAACAAATATATTAAAAACCACAGCCCTTAATGTGCGTTTCCTCAGTTCACACACACGATTTGGTCAGTCAAAGTAAGGAAAGAGGCCCCGAGAATGCCATTGCCTTAGGGCCTCTGACAGGGTTAATCCGGCTCTGCATCAAGCTGTTGGTTCTGGCTATCATTAGCAGGCGCGTGCATAGGATTATGACAGGGCATGCGGCGGAGTAAAAACATATGGCCACCATGCTACGATGTGTGGCTGTGGCTATGCTAAAAATCTATAAAAGAAGAAGTTTCTGTGACTGATTACTCACAAAAATTTCTTCTTTTATAGATTTTTAGCATAGCCACAGCCACGCATCGCCACCATGCTACGATGCGTGGCTGTGGCTATGCTAAAAATCTATAAAAGAAGAAGTTTTTGTGTGTTTTTACTCCGCCGCATGCCCTGTCATAATCCTATGCACGCCCCTGATCATTAGTACATCTTTGACAGTCATGATACAAAGCCAGAATATTTGACACTGGTCTTGCCGAGAGCTATTTGTTACCCAGAGAATGGGTTCTGCAGGTCAGATAGGCAGTTGTTCCATGTAAAACACTAGTTCTCAGTATGTTGGGGTTGGTTAGCATTCAGTTAGACTGCTAAGCAACCCCAACGTAGTTGGCTAAAGACTAATATTTTAATACACACCCATAAGAAGTTGTCATTCTTTATTGTACCATAGAGAAACCACAGCATAGATACAAAGAAAGACATCAATATCATCGGGAAGGGTAGGCATTCCGTACTCTTCACCCTCAAAACATACAGCAATTTGCTCATGGGGGCTGCTATTGTTAATATTGTAAAGGAACAAGCCACCAGTCCTGAAATGTGAAATTCCTTTAGTATATATACCATTAGTAAAATTCAATGTCTAATTGTATCTACCAAACCTATTAATACAACAAGCTTAAAGTAAAAACTTTGTTATAATTCATGATAATGATTCAAGTGTCAATTAAATAGTTATAGATAATTATTCATTTATGCCTACCTAGTGTACTGAAAAGTACCGGCTTATCATCTTCCGTTACAGTATAACATATTATAAATATCACAAATATGCCTGCTCCAACTACTTGTTTTAAAACAGTTGATTTCTTAAATGTATAAATGTAAAATACTGCAGTGTATGATACCATCAATGTTACACCTATAGTATTGACTAGAACTATTATGTTATCATGCTTAACTAATCCATAGAGAAACCAGAGGCAGCAGCTGTAACCACAAATGAAAAAGGTTAATTGTTTTAGTCATGTACCACGACTTATAGGTTTTTAATTGGCTTTACGTACCTCAGAATTCCGCAGACAAAAGGTAGCGACGACGTCTCGGCTGTCGTTCGATTTACTACGTATTGTTTACAAACTAGGCTAAAAATGTGTCAAAGAACGTTTAACACCAAATTTACAATACTTCAAATACATAAATATTTTGTTTTATACTTACGAGCCAGACAAAAATTGCAAAACGGTTGTTATTACAGCTAGACTGCTAACAACATTCTCAAAATCTGATAGATGCATGGCGCTATCGGATAGCTCTCGTGCGATTTGCTAAAGCTTATTTTGTGATTATTAGATTTATGAATCGGACCATATTACTCAGGGAATCTTTTTTAAAATACCGTTAATAAGTTTCTCATTTTCACAACTCATATGGACACACGTAAACACTGGCAAGAACAACTCACATTCACACACATTCACAATAGCCGTTTCGTCTTCATGACATTGACAGTGAATTGTGACATTGACAATATTGACATGTAATAGTACATTTTGATCTTAGAGTATAGAAATAATATAGAGACGCTGTAATTGTCTATAATTATCTTACTTGCTTATACAAATATCTATTGAATCGATACAGAAATATGAAACTACACTTTGTCTCTTTTTAACCAATGAGTAATCTCATTTGAAGAAAGAGACGTCATGCTATTTGTTTATTCTCTGCCTGGCAACATTTTAACATTTCCGTCAAAGTACCTACCTCGCGTGCCATCCGCCATCTTTTGGACGCGTGGTTTTGTGGTACATCAGATGTCAAATGAACAACAACATTGGATTTGGATTGCGATTTTTAGGAATAAAAACGCTCCCAACTAAATTGTTTTGTGCTGTGAGTGTCTAGTGGTGCAAATTGAATATGCCTACTTGTTCAATAATTCTGTGTGGTGCAAGGAAAAACCACAATCAACCTCATTTGACCATGCACAGGTTAGTAGCCGTATTTTAAGAAAAACTTTATCATGCTGTTATTTTTTTTGTATAAGTATCCTTGTTTTATTCATAGAATAAAAGCTCCCAAATGTACATACCAATTATATCTGATATTTAACTCTATTTGCTAAATTTATATCATGTTTTGTTTACAACAGGGTCTTTTCACTTAGTACATTCGTAACTTCTACGGACAAAAAGACTCGGGCAATACTTTCATCTTTCCTCAACAGATGGCGCATGTATAGCCAACTTACTCCTATAGAATTTTACAAAAAATCATAACATTGTTTTTTATTAATTATGTTTAAGCATTGAAGCTTATCTTTTAAATTATATAAAAAAGAATATAAAATAAAATAAAGAAAAACAGTATCAATTATACTTTATAGCAACACTGTAAGAAATTAGTGTCGAATCCGTTTCTTTTCAAGCATTTTTTAAACAATTCCAACCTGGTTTATTTCTTGGTTTATTTGCATTATTTCTGTTTGGTTGTTTTATTTTATTTACATAAATCTAAGTTTTACTAACATAACCTACGTCGTTACTTTGCCAATTTAAAAACAAATTAAATATTAGCACTAATCTATGAACCTAGAGATAAAATGGAACGTCATTGGCGGCTAATACGGCTAGGGATACGATATTGAAACGAAAGTATCGATACTGTAATCGATACAAGTATTGTATCAAAAGCATCGATACCAATATAAGTATCGCAACAAAAGTATCGATACCATAAGGTATCGACTCTTTTTGCGAACTTTTATTAATAATGATTTTAAATGAATAAATCGCTGGACAGCAAGCTGGAACGTACAATCTTTAGCTAGAATATAGAGTCTTAATCATCATCATATCAGCCAAGGGACATCCATTGTTGAACAAAGGTCTCCAGCAGGGTCAAGTAACAACAAAGGTCAGCCACAACCAATAGAATACAACAAACATAAATCTTAATATCATTAATCTGCTAGTTACTTTTTGATATGGATTTTTAAAGGTTTTATTAGATTAGATATGTTTCCGCCCGTTTTTATAGTTTTGAAACATATTTTACGAGTAAAACTGTGCTCGTGAATCTTTTGGAAAGACTTTCAAACATCACTTCCAATCGGGGGTAGCATTTTTCACAAAAAACAAACACGGAATACTGCAAGAACTTACGTGAGAAACAACAGAATAAGAAGAAAGGTTACAAGACTACAATTCTACTTACATAAATTCAGTCTACTAGATACCATTATGATTGTTTAATCATTTCTATGTTCCAAAAATCTTGAATATAATTTATTTATTTTGAATGCCTACTATAGTGAGATAAATTATCACGATGAAGATACACAATCAGTCAAAAGCTTTCAAAAAACAAATAATCGCGCAATGTGGCCACACTGTTACAAGTTTGGTTATGATGAGACTTCCCCAGTACTAGCTGATAGATACTACTTGATAGTGGTTTGCTGAAGGGTATCGATTACATGAGAAAGTATCGATTCATGATGTAGTATCAAAAGCAAAGTAATCGATTACAAAAATACTCAATATCGAAACGAAAGTATCGATACCAATGAGTAATCGATTCTTTTTTCCTATCCCTAAATACGGCCATGTTCGTTTTTTTTACCGTCATTGTCATTGGAAATTTGTCAATACTAAGAAAAAAAGCGCGGGAACCTTCAAGATTGTTAGGCGCCTTTTTTTTTAAAAAAAAAAACTTAATTTGTAATAAATAAAAAGCAACTCATTTTTGAACAAATTTATTAGATAACGTGGTAGAGATGGCCCGGAGCCGTAAAAAACGCAAAAAGGAACATTCGGCTGAAGACGGAGAGGCGGAGTCGGTTGATGAGGGCTCAGCGTCTGACGTCGGCTCTGTAATATCCGAAGAGGATACTGATAAGTATACTCCTTTTAGAATCCCAGATTACGTCCGATATTACCACGAAGATGGTGGTAATTTTGAATATATCGTGTTTCTAGAAAGTATAGAAGAAGATAAACCCATTGGCTTGAGGGATATGATGTCCCTTGCAAATGCAATTAAGCGTTACAACAAAGGTGTCAAACAACTGCAGCGGATTAACAAGAGTAAGGTAGGTGTCATATATGAAAGACCAGCACTGGCCAATGCTGCTTTAAGTAATAAAAAGTTTCTTGACGGTCACAAATTAAAAGCGTCAATCCCGGCTGCCGCTACGGAGGTTACTGGAGTCATCACACATGTCCCCATTGAACTCTCAAATAAACAAATTTATTCCGCACTAACAAGCACCAAGAACATCGTCTCTATAAGACGTTTTATGAGAAAATTAGTGGAGAATAAAACTGTAAAATATACACCAACAAAAACAGTATCAATTACTTTCTCATGTCCAGTTTTGCCAGAGAGTGTCGACCTCAACAGTTGGCGTTTTGAGGTAAGACCATATATTCCTCCAGTGAAGCAATGCCTTAAGTGCTTGAGATATGATCATATTGCCAAATTCTGTAAAAACTCTGAGAGATGTTCAATTTGTGGAGAAGCACATAATTACAAAGCATGTATAGTTCCCGCCTCGGGTGCAAAATGCTGTCACTGCTCGGGCAATCACATTGCTATATCTTCTTTATGCCCTGTAAAAAAAGAAAAGATTCTGCTACATAAACAAAAATATGAGAAAAAAAGAAGTTATGTTGAAACTCTTAATGACACAAACTTTCCGAAACTAAACAAAACTGATCAATTTCTGTCACTCTTAAATTCAGAACTGATTTTAAAAACCATTTCAGAATCAATAGTTAAATTAATAACACAAAATAAAATGAATGAAAAATCAATTTGTAGTACTAGCATTAAAGATGTCCTGCAAGAATCCTTTAAAAATATTAGGTAGGTATTAAAAAATATATATTTTAATGGATTATTTAAATATAGTCCAATGGAACGCTCAGAGCTTATTACACAATCAACATATTTTCAATCACTTTTTGTTGGACAATTCTATTCATATAGCTTTAGTTTGTGAAACTTGGCTTGAGCCCCGTCACACTATCAAATTTCGTGGTTATGATGTAGTCAGACTTGATTCAGGGAATGCTCATAATGGTGTCGCCATTATTTTACATAAATCTATTATGTATACTAAAATAAACACAATCTATGATGATTCCTTACAAAATATAGCAGTTCGTATTAATTATGCTAATAATAAAGAACTTACTATTGTAAGTTTTTACAGTCCAACTAATTGCAACCCTCCTTTTTCTAAAACAAAATTAGATAGACTAATTCAATCTTTTCCTCGTCCAATTTTTTTAGCTGGCGATTTTAATGGTTTGCATACAACCTGGGGATGTTCAGCTTCTAACTGCAGAGGTAGGGATATTTTGGATTCCATTAATAAAAACAATCTTGTTCTTTTAAATGATGGTCAAACGACTACTGTTGGTTCCCACACTTGGAGGCGAAATGCTCTTGATTTGACCATTGTCTCTCCTTTGCTAGCCCTGGAGTGTGAATGGTCAGTTCATGATGATCCTTTAGGCAGTTACCACCTTCCTGTAATTACAAAATTCTTAGTGAATAACAATAATTCTTCTAGCTTTCATATACCTGACAGTATTCCTCTTCCATTTTCTTATAATTTCAATACTGTTGATTGGAAAACATATTCATCCGGCATTGATGCTCTTTTGTGTAACTTTTCTATAGACAGACACAATCCTTTGCTTAGCTATAATAAATTTATTAAACTCTTACATTTGGCACTAGTAGATTCAATTCCATCTCCAAGGCGCTACTCCTCTGATGGGGGGCAGGCTCAGCCCCTTTCAACCTCTAACAGAAAGAAAAGAACTCCACTCCCCTGGTGGAATGCTAACTGCAGCAAAGCTGTGGAAGATAGTAAAAATGCTTACTTAACTTTCAAACACAATCCCTCTGAAACAAATTACCTAGCTTTTAAGAAACTCCAAGCAAAGAAAAAGTTCATTATCAAGTATGAAAGAAAGATGAGTTGGTTGAAGTTGTGTGAATCTTTCAACAGAACTACACCTATGTCTGTGGTCTGGTCATATATGCGTAGATTTAATAAAAGTTCTGCATCCACATCTCAAAATAATAACATATATTCTTGGATCCCCGAATTCCTTAAAAAATTTACACCAGATACAGTAGAGCCAGCTTTTATTTTCAACCCTTCTCATCCTGTTTCTCCTAGTAACTTTCACTTAATTAAACCTTTTACATTTGTTGAATTTACTACAGCAATCCATTCTCGTAGGGATACTGCAGCTGGCCTCGACCATATCTCTTATAAAATGCTAAAAAATCTACCTGATCAATCTAAATTAGTTTTGCTTGAAATCTTCAATCTTCTTTGGCAGCATTCTCTAATTCCTGAAGATTGGAAAACTGATTGTCTTGTTCCCATTCTCAAACCCAACAAAGATAAAAATAGTTTTGACTCTTACAGACCTATAGCTTTAACTTCATGTATGGGTAAAATCTTCGAGCAACTTATCAAACAGAGGTTAGAACATTTTATTGAGAAGAACCATATACTACCTTCGAATCAATTTGGGTTTAGGAGGGGTAAGTCTTCAAGGGAAAGCATTGCTAATTTACATCTCGATATCTTTGAAGCCTTCAAATCAAGGAATGCTCTTGTCAGTGTTTTCTTTGATGTGGTAGGTGCATTTAATAATGTTAATCATCATATACTCTCTTCAGAATTGGCTGCTGTTGGTTTGCCTGCAAAGGTGATAGAATGGATATATAACTTTTTGAATGGTAGAAAAGTATTTGTTAAGTGTAAAAATAGGCTTATAGGCCCTAGGTATTCTTACAAGGGCACTTGTCAGGGCAGTATATTGAGTCCTTTAATATTTATTTTATACATCCACAAACTTAATATTATCCTAGGCACTGAAGTATCCAATCTCCAGTTTGCGGATGACCTGGTAGTGTACTGTGTTGGTAATAATACCAGTACAGTATGCTCCAAGCTTAACATTGCCTTGTATAAACTAAATTGTTACTTTAATTATCTTGCATTAGACATTAGTATAGATAAATCCAAGGTTGTAGTTTTTAGCAATATTGGGCCTTTTATAGTCAATATTAAATATGACAACACTGATTTGCCTGTGGAGAATAGTGCAAGATTTTTGGGTGTTATTTTTACAAGCAACCTCTCTTGGAGAAAATATGTTGATTGTATATGTGACAGAGCTCAAAAAGCCCTAAATGTCCTGAGGTCTCTTGCAGGGACATACTGGGGTTCAGACCCTAAAATTCTTTTAAAATTATACAAATCCCTTGTACGAAGCCACTTTGAATATGGTTACCTCTGTTTTTCCTCAGATAGTCAATTGGTAAATAAACTAGATATCCTTCAAAATCATAATCTTAGACTTATTACAGGTGCCATGAGAACTACTCCCATTAATTCTTTACAAGTAGAATGTAATACTCCCCCCTTAATCTTACGCTTTCAGTATCTCAAATTCTGTTATTTACTTAAACTTTTCTCTGTAAATCATCATCCTCTGATTAAAAAGTTATTTTCACTTCACATTAAGTATCCTGTTAACACTCATCTGACCAAAAATATTCCATTTATGCTTTTTGATTTTTCATTCATGATCAAGTTAGATGGTCAGTTTAAATTTCACAAATCTAATGAATGGGTGTGTTATGAGAAAGAGTTTGAATGTCTATTTCATGAGCTGGATATAGTAATTGACAACAAATTAAGAGATCGGCAAGAAGTCTATAACCTCTTAGATCAATACCCAAACTATCACCACATTTATACAGATGGCTCTAAAAGTAATGAAAGGGTTTCTATGGCTTATGTCATTCCTCATAAGGAATTTGGACTGGGAGTAAAACTGAAGAAAGAATCAAGCATATTTTCCGCCGAAGCTTATGCCATTCTTGCTGCACTTAAATACATTCAAGACCAATCTGAAAATCGTTGGCTCATTATCACTGATAGCATGAGCGTATTGCATGCTTTGAAAAACTATCAAATCAATGCTCACACAAACTGCATTATAATAGAAATCAGGCACATACTTCATAATCTTTCAACAAGAA
The DNA here is from genome assembly GCA_943138885.2 of Tholera decimalis. Classification (NCBI taxonomy): domain Eukaryota; kingdom Metazoa; phylum Arthropoda; class Insecta; order Lepidoptera; family Noctuidae; genus Tholera; species Tholera decimalis. Next base: position 31,430,586 of record OW964556.2, on the reverse strand, counting down.
ACTATAGTATTACATTTTTATGGACTCCATCACATATCGGAGTTTCGGGTAACGAGCAAGCTGATTTTCTAGCACGTGCGATTGCTGACATTGTTGACAGTGACAGCGGCAGCCCCGTCGACGATGTCGCTATTCCTTATAGCGATTTAATACCTATAATCAAGTCCAAACTTTTAAAAGATTGGCAGGACACATGGACAGAATCTCTTACTAGAAAAGGTACTTGGTATGCTCAAATTAATCAGAATATTGGTAAAAGCCCTTGGTTCACCAATTGCCGTTACTTCAGAAGCAGACAATATTATACTATTCTTTGCCGTTTGAGATTTGGACATTGCCGTTTCAACGCTCATTTACATCGCATGCGCATAATTCAATCGCCTTCTTGCACCTATTGCTCAACAAATGATGAACAGACCCTTGATCATATTTTCTTTCAATGCTCAAGTTTTAATATTCAAAGACTGTCTTTAGTAGCCAATTTATTGAATTTATATGAAAAACCAGAGAATATACCGCGCTGCATTGAAGACATTTTGAAAAATAAAGACACCTATGTATTTATTTACGATTTTATTAAAAACACGATCAAGGACATATGAAACAAGGATTTTAACAAATATCGGACTCGACTTAGAAATAAATTCTATGAGATAATATCTGGGTAAATAACTAACAATTGAATATGGAATATGCATCGGATGTAACATTGAAGACTTGGCTCCGGCCTTATTACACACTTGGAACAGAAACAAATATTACAGACCTGGCTGTATGGGCTTGACTCTTTGCCTGTCCTAACGGACGAAGGGAAAAAAAAAAAATTGTCAATACTAATGGTATTTTCCCGACCTTTGTTATGCGTTTTGAATTTTATATCTTACGAACTAGCTTTGTTTTATGGACTTTCGTGACTGTGTTTTATTCTGTTTACCTGTGCTCTATCCTGGACTTCGACGATCGTATCTTGTTTGTTTGGACCCCGGCATTAGTTTTTGGATTTCGAATTTTTACAATGACGTCAATATATTATTCAAAAAGATGGTCTGTACGGTCTAAATAAAATAAAAAGGTGTGTAATTTTGTGTTTTATTCAACGAAACCATCTAAAACAACTTACAAAAATAATAATGTGAAATGAAACCCTGTAGACATGCATGCACACAGATGACAACACGCACACATGCACAGAATAGATGTAACTTTGTCGCAAGGATCTTCAGGTACAAGTTCCTTGCTTTGTCGTTAGTCACCAGATGGCGCGACAAGGTAAGCTAGGCTGATGACTCTATACCCTATATAATTAATGTACTCTGTGGTTTACAATACAAATGACAATTCAAAATAGTGATGTCTTTTATTTAATAAGCTATCGATAAAAACTAACATTTTTTTTTAGTTTGTACATTGTAGAGATCAGTAGAGTAGGGTTTCAAAATGAAGAGCTTGAAGAGATGGTTTTGAAAATAAAACTAACAATAGAAATAAAAATAGCGATAGTACTAAAACACAACAATGTCATTTCGTCATGCAGTAGTTGGTGGTTATTTAGTTCAGTCTCTGATGTGTTCCATGAACTGCATCAAACTGAAATCATGTTGTATGTTTTTTATTTGCACAGGTTCCCTAAAAATGAAGTGCTGCGCCAGAAGTGGCTTGAAGTCATTGGGATGGAAAATGTCAAACCTGGACTTAAAGTACCACGTGTCTGTTCATTACACTGCAGAATCAACCTTCAATAAAACCCTTGATGTAATAAGGCTGCGTGACAGCGTGATGATGCAGTACCGTCAATTCACCCTGTAGTAAGTTAAAACAAATAATTAACTTCATATAGTTTAAATTTCCCTACGAACCTGTCGGTTCATCCAATACTTTAGTATTAATGTTTCTCAATTTTAATATTATTAAATACCTGTTCATACTGTTATGTTTAGCGCTAGTGATAAAAAAGATGAGATTATTCAAGATATAAAAAATAGTTTCAGTGTTAAAAAAACACACGGGCTGGTTCTGCGTGAAATCATAAATGTCGAACAGGCGTTCTCCATGATGACCCTTACCAGTGAAACACCTAGATCAGATATATAAAAAGTAAATAAAATAAACTTTAATTTGTCGTTCGAAAAGTGTTGTTACATACAACTAACATTTGCATATATCTTTAACTTTAACTTCTCTTTTAATTTGCTTTTTCAGATTTAACCCGAATAGTTTACTTCTGAGAATGCGTTACCGAGCACACCTGGGTCATAAATAAATTTCAAGGCCACTTTTAGTTTCTACAAAATTAAGCTCAATTTGAATGGGCAGTTTACAATGATTAGTAACGGTTTTGACTTTCAAAAGTGCCTAATAATTATCTAAATAAAATTGAGCATTTTACTTTGACGTGGTGATTTATTATGGTGAATAAAGGTACATTTTTCAAAATACTTTGTTGTTTTCTTTCTTGTAATAGCCTCAGATTTAGTATATTACTACAATATTTATTATTGTTGTAAACAAATATCTCTATGGGCCGAAACTACGTAAAGCGATCGCCCACGCGGTCTCATACAAAAGTGCTCCGTTGCGGGAACCCGCACGTCGCGGCGAATCAGACCCCACGCCCCCTTTTTGCTACGTGATAAATATTAAGTTTTCGTTCGACTCGACGACATGTACACCGTTAAAGTTGAACTAGTGACACTTTGCAGGTAATAATCCGGTTTCCGAAACACATGACACACGCTCTTTACGCAGTTTCGGCCCTATAATATCATTATTTGCCTAACCTTTCTCAAACTATATATTAGGGTAAGATTCCAGTCTATCAACTGATGCAGCTGAATACCAGTATTTTAAATGCCTGAGACTGCCTATCTGACCTCCATAGTACTGGGTAATACGATACCCTTGGTAAGGCAACCAGTTACCAAGGGTATCGTATTAATCAGACTCGGGCCACTGACTAAAAACGACTGTCAAAGATTTACAAATGACAGTTAGTTCGATACTAAGCCAAAAGCGGGTCAGAGTGATCTTTATGAACAACTTTAAATGTGGAACAAACCCTGAAATCGCAAAAAACTCAGTAGTCCTCATTGATTTATATAATAGTACGCAGTAATATATATGTCAATGGTTGTCCTTCAAGAAAGTCACTCACAAGAAAAAAACAAAGTCAGTGAGTCACTCATAAAATGTAGCCCAACCAACAGTGCTTCTAACCCCTTGTATGTTAATATGAATGTAATGCACTATAATTTTTAAAATTCAGGAAAAGAACTAAAGGACTTGTTACAGTTATTCCAAAAGTATAATCTAATTATCCAAAGTTTAAAAGTATTGTTACATAAGTAACCAACGAACCCGAAGAAATGTTAGAAACTCTCGTATCGATATCGATACTTTTTGGTTTTGATTACTTATGTGCTTCCCTAGCAATGGCTGCCATCTTTTGGCCGCAGTTGACAGTAGGTATGCACGCGTATTTTGTAGGTATTTCTCGTCCATAATACAGAAGGTCATTGATTTTGATACAAGGGCTTAAGCTCTTCGCCTTTTCCGTTGGAAGGAAAGAAAAATACCAAAAAAAAAAAACATTTTGATACAAGTTCTCTCATCTCTGACTTATTTAAAGTTATCTGTGATACAAGTGGAGAAAGCATAGACGATACATCATATAAATACGGAGAAAGTTTGTTATGGCGGCCGAGGCGGAGTTACGCCCGAGCCGCAAGGCAAGGGGCAGTGCCGGTTTTAGCACTACCAGCGCACAGTGGTCTAGAAATCGAGCTCCATACTCATTGAAACTTAAAGTAAAGAATTAAAAAAACGAAAATTGTAATGGCTCTGGTATATATCTATCGCCAAATAAATAACTTGGCAAGGTTTTGGCGTAGTGGGGGTAAGTTTGCGATGGGCGATAGAACATAAAGTTATATTACTCTTAGACAATGCCCCAGGACATCTAACCTCACTTGATATGCCCAGATACTTAAAAGTGTACGTGAAGTTCCTTCCACCAAACACTACGTCATTATTACAACCTATGGACCAGGGAGCAATAGCAAACTTTAAAGCTTATTACGATCGCCGCACTTTTAGCCAACTAATTCATGAAACTGATAGGGAAGGAAGACAGTCTATGCGAGACTAGTGGAAGTCATACAATATTATGAAAGCTATTCACAACATAGAAGAGGCTTGGAAGGAAGTTAAAAAGAGTTGTATGAACGGGATGTGGCGTAATCTTTGGCCAGATATAGTGGAATCACCTAGAACATTTGTCCAGATGCAGAAACAAGTGCTTGACGATATTGCTGTAATGATTAAGGGGTCTGAACTTGAAGATGTCGCGGTCAATGACGTATAATAATAGACGCGTCATATTCCCACAAAACACCTCTCAAAAACGGCACGAAACACACACAGAGAATTACTATCTAATACGTGTAAAGAAAGGGACAGAAAATAAATGCCATCTTTAGGTACACCTGATGTTAGAGAGAGATGAATATACATCTTTAGTTAACAACCTCCCCTAACGTCACGTGACTGACTTCATTCATACGCTAGTCGCCGTGTAGAAAAATTAAAATAAAAAATGTATTTCTGTTGATATTTACCTATGAAATGACACATTTTGACCTCTCACGGAAGCAGTATAATTAGTGCAACGTCTGAAAAAACACAAAGGCATGCTTTTTTCCTAATTTTCTTTTAAAACACATTTTTTCTTAAGATGTGTAATGTAGCGATCGCGACACAGGTTCGTGCGTAACTAAACAGACACTTGATTTCAACTTGCCATTTTAGAGCGCGGACAACGTATCTATAGTTTATTATATATCTTTGGTCGCGGTAGAATATCTCGTAGAACTTGTAGCAACGCACGACGATCCTCTCAGCAATGAAGACCTGATCGAGTTACAGAATAATCCTATCTATCATGTGGAAGAACAAGTAGAAGATAAAGTTTTATCTTCAGGGGCAATACAAAACACTCTTTCAAAAATTTATTCAGGTTTGGACATATTGTAGAGTATAAACAATAATGATGACCGTGTCTTGACCGTGTGTCAAACAATTAAAAACAGTGTTGGGTGTTATGAACGTATTTTACAAGAACGTAAAAAAAACGCTACCCAAAAGACAATAGATGTATTTTTCCGTAAAACATAATTAATAGTATGTATTGCATAAAGTGCTCTTAGAATTAAAGTGATTGATTAAAATGATTCATATTTTGTTTTGTATTAAATTTTGACTATGTTTAATCATAAACCTCGATATACGCGAATTTCAGTAAACGAGATTTTTTCCGGAACGTATCCCTCGCGTAAAGCGGGGTATTAAGGTGAACGCAGACCTAGCCGCACCGCAGTCTCTACAGTCCCCGCAGTCATCGCTTTTTGTTAATGGCCTCGCACATCTATCCGCGCCGCAGTCGCTGCAGTCGTTCCCGTTGCCGCACGCATCGCACTTGCAGTGTTGCCAGATTTTTGAAAGCATTATCTGTACCGAAGATTTAAAAAATCTGTATTTGGTATTGGTATTTTGCTCTTTAGTTTAATTTTACCTGTAGGTGCTATAATAGGGAATAAGCAAGTAATTATTTATACGAGAACAAGTAATTTTATTATAAACCGTTGACAGAGATTCTCTGTCTGAATTATAACTCTGGCAACACTGCGCGCAGTGGATGCGAATGACGTCATCCGCGCTGCGCTAGCCGCAGCGTCCGCTGCATGCGGGTGACGTCATCAGCTGCGGCTTGGGGAGTTCGGTCGTTTCAGGGACTGCGGCGACTGCGGCGCGGGTAGGTTTGCGAGGTTGCATAGAACTTCATATAAAGAATTCGAATGGAAAGACTGTGGCGCGTGCGGTGCGGCTAGGTCTGCGTTCACCTTTACTGTATTTCATAAAAACACTTTGTTTTTTGACAACCCTGAGCGTTACAAATTATTTGTATGTAGATTACAATGAACCCCACAAAGACCTTATACTTAAAACGGTCTTTGGAACCCCATGGCAACTTGTGTTGCCGTTATCGTTATTGATTTCCACATATTCTTTTCATTTTTAAAAGTAGTAATCGTAATTTAGGCCATCTTTACCTCAACTACTCTTTAATATGCAATACATGATGAATACGGTGCGTAGGTAAAGTTGCCAAAAATTTGGCATGTTTACCCATGTTGTTTATTCTTTTCTACAGGTTAAAATAAGTGTTTTTATAGATTGACGATTACGGTAAAGTGAGCCAAATGTATTATAATTATAAACAAATAGTTTTAGTTTCTATGCGTCTTATGGTTAAAAAAATAATTCGTTTTTTGTTATGAAATATGGTCAAGTTGCCACGTTTTACGGTAACAAAAACAAAGGGTACAACTTTCGTGTACGCAAGTGTATTTGGGAGCAAATTGAACGAGAAGTACAGACGCACCAATCGCGTGCTCGGAGCGGCGCTACGTCATACCCCGCGTCCTGCTGACAACCGCTGACACCTAAAAATCGACTTCTGCACATTGAACGACTCTTGCCAAGTCATTTGGCGACAGCTATATCTCCCTTTACATAATATTAACGTATGGATGGTACAAGTCACACTACGCGTGAGAAAAAAAGATTTGTTTTTTTTTTGTATGGGAGAAAACACTAAAAGTACGTTTTTTCGAAACTTAATGGAACTGTTAGGCTGCTGCTCACACGAGCTATAGTCCCATACACGATGATCAAGATGACACACAATTCATGTACCTTTAGGCACCGCTTCGCACGTAGCAAAATTTTGAATTTTCAAATCTTTGCCGTGGTTAAATGACGTTGCCGATCGATTAACTTATATTACAGTTAGATTTAGACTGCTAATGACCTTTATTATGACAATCATTAAAAGAGATATTGATTGTATAGGTTTTTTTTTAAATTTCATTCCACGAACTAACTCATTTGTTAATTACCGTGATTAAGGTTAAGATATTATTAGATACTAATGACATGAGCATTAACTAGCTCTAGCAGTGCCAAATGGGCCCTAGTCACAATACAATTCTATAGTCTGTAATATAGGTAACTAATTAGAGAATAGCGAACGATAATGAGGGTAGTTGTATAAAAACAGGACATTTGACTCTTATTTTATTAGTAGCTCTCAGTACTTGTGCGCGCTAACTTATTACCTTATATTTGTTATTGTGTTGTGATGGAAGGTTTTGGTACCAATTTGAACATTTTCATGTTTGTGGCAAACAACAGTAGTTTTTCACAGCCCAGTGTTTTATTTGAAGCTTTTGAGAATACTGCTGAATTGTCGGAAAATGAAAAGAAGGAATTGAAACAATTCTATCAGAGTTATGTGAGTAACTTGAGGAAGAAATGGATCTCGTGTAATCGCATGAGACACATATATATAAAAAAGTATGTGACATGGCTACAAGAGAACATCAAATGGCCTGAGGTCGTGAGGAAAAAAATGACTACGTCTGTAGTGTTGCTAGAGCAGCAATCATGTTCCAGTTCCGACTTTGGTGTAAATGAGGGTGCATCAACATCCTATACACCGGAGACGTGCAGTGTTGGAACATCAACATCAGTTGTGACGCCGAGAAAACCATTCGTGGAGCTAAGCCCACTACAGAAGACAAGGAGAGTGGAAGAGCTCCTAACGTATAGCACTGAAAGCCTTGCTCATGCAACTGGTTTGAAAGCAAAAAACAAGAATGTAGCAGATATCATTAAACTGGTATCGGAGCATCCCGAAGAGGAAAGAAATTGTTAAATACAAAAAAAAACTGTGCCTATATATTCCGCTGACAGCTTTAGGTATTTTGACCTCATTGAAGCTTTCGAAGTGGCAGTATATAACATTAAGATCTTGTGCAAAAGAAGAAGGAATACCACTGTATCCTTCTTATACTGCCATCCTTGAGGCGAAAAAGGACTGCTACCCCCCAAAAGATACCATAGACATCACGGAGAGGTATAAGTAAAGCTCCAAGCAATTTTGGACAAAACTGTGATTAGGCTTGGAAAATTCTTACGTGTGGAATATTCGCTGGGTGGCAAAGAGTTAACACTTATTTGCAAGTTGGGATTTGATGGTGCTTCAGGGCAAAGTTTGTATAAGCAAACTATGGCAGACGAAGACGATTCCAGTATTTTTATGTGTTCTTTTGTGCATCTGCGCTTAGTTTGTGGCAATGAAAAGCTATGGGAGAATCCAAAGCCCATCTTCCACCATGTTTTGAAGACCTATTTATTTTTAGTTTTCAAACGAAAACAAGTTAAACATTGTGGAAGAACAGGCTTTGATTGAGGCTGAGATTGAAGCACTGCACCCTTCTATTATGGGAAGCCATGTTGTAAAGCACTCAATGCTTATGACCATGATAGAGGGCAAAATCATTTCACAGCTATCAAATACCTCATCGCAGACATGTGATATATGTATAGCTACGGAATTACATTTCCTTCGGAAATGAATAAGTTGGAGTAGATCTCAAAGTGAGTTTTCAATAATTTAATAAATTAATGTCACTGCAGTACTTCAATATTTATATTCTTTTTATTAATTTAACCATTTTATTTTCAGAAAACCGGTTTCAACAGAAATGTTCAAGTACGGATTATCCACTCTTCATGCTTGGATCAGGTGTATAGAGTGCCTTCTCCATATTTCATATAGACTGGACTTTAAAACATGGCAAGCCAGAGATGCAAGCAGTAAAGAGTCATTGAAGATTAGAAAAAAAAAATCATACAGCAGAAGTTCCGTGATGAAATGGGCCTCCTGGTCGACAACGTGAAACAAGGTGAGATAAAATAACTTTAAAATCTATATTTTTTCAAGTAACATTATTCATTTACATCTTTTTTCTGCACAGAGTCAAGAATTTTTGTTTTGTTTCAGGTTCGGGAACTACAAATGATGGGAAAACAGCTAGGATTTTTTTTTGTGATCCTGCAAAAACCGCAGCTATCACAGGAATGGATTCGTGTGATTCAAAGATTTTCAACACTTTTGCGTGTATTAGCCAGTGGGGAGCCTATAAATATTGACGCGTTTGCAAACTTTCCACATGTTACTGCAGAAATGCACTAGAGTCTGACAAACGAAAGTAGACTGAAAAAGCGCGGCAAATTTAAAAAATACTATGAAATACCTGGAATAACCTTATTTGATACTTTAGAATTATTTATTTTATTTCAACGGAATAAAAATACAACAGGTCTTTTAGGTAGGTAATAGTTAAGATATTATGTCTTAATTCGATTAAAAAAAAACAACAGTATTCTAAAATAGTTCTGATTTATTCACTATAATCAAAATCTGAATCTAAGACTTCCGTGTGGAAAGATTCATTAGTCACTGGAATCACTGTTTCCTACGTTAATTATAAAACTTTTTAAATTATTTTCTGTAATTCCGTCCCTTTCACTCCTCGGGAGTTAAATTTTCAAACGACTCTTTTATAACTTTCTCTAACTCCACTGCAGGCAGAGCAATATTTTTACTTGCCACTTTCCCTTAAACCAAACTCCATACTAATTCAATGGCATTTAGATCGCAGTGGTAGGGGGGAAGTCGCAATACCAAGTGCCCAATCTGCTTCAGAATTTCATCAGCTTCATATACTGGTTCTGGTGTTTCGTTTTAAACTTGTTTTCTAACGATATAAAATTCATTAATTTTGTTACGAATAGCATCTATGTCAAAACTATCTAAGTCAGACACTGTGGGTTTATATGGCCTTTACGCGCACCTTCCTTTTTAATGTAGTAACTCTCAGTTCTGTAAAGAATGATTAGGTTCTGCAAATCATGAATTCAATCACATCTTTATAAAAGTTATGTGCCTAGTAAAAACTTACCAGTGATTGAAGCTATTTCATCCAAGTACTGGTTCTGGATTCTTATCCTATCTTTCTGCTCTAAATCCGTAAGTTTTTCAATAGTTTTCACTATCTCATCAACCCCTGCTACATCCACCAGATTTTCTATAAAAGAAAACAAAATTGTTAAAAACAATGCAACATTTAACAGTATGTTAAATAACCATAATGCATTATTATGAAGGTGCTTAACATACTATAAAATGAATGAGAATCAAAATAGATAAATAGTTTCTCGCCAAAAGATAAAATATTAATTATGAATTACGAGAAAGTATCAACTTAGTAACATCCTACTAACTTATGAAAACGAACACCACACGTAAACAACCTTGTTTTTGTTTGAATTCGGCGTCTTTCTCCTTTTGTTTTTCATGATATTAAGACATCATGCAAACAACATCTCCCGTACTCCACTTTTAATAGTTTTGTTCATTTTTCGCTGAATAAACGCTATTAATAAGATCACAACAAATCACCAACGATACGCCATCTTGTTTTGGAGAATTGAGTTTGACTGTTTGACATTAGTATAGCATTGCCATATAAAAAGTTTGCAAATAATTCGAGTGGCTCCTTTCGTTTGCCAGACTTTACCCAACTAGTTCGGTTTAACAGCTATGACGACACAATATGTCGCTAAGTCAATCCTGTTCTTAGTTGAAACGCATCAGTTATATTGAATGATAAAAAAGTTTCTGTAATTGCGATTTGTGAGATTTGAGATAGTAAATGTAACCAGATAACGTTGTACTTTGTGTTTAAAAATTGACAAAACTGGAGTAAAATTCTAGATTGTTTAAATATAAACAGTGCCCTGAAAAAATCGGGGAGAGAACGAGGCAAGTTTAATTATTGTTTTCGGGATTTTAGTTTACCTACTTAATGGATTTTTGTACCTATACAGTTTTCACAAATAGATAGTGTGATTCCTGAAGAAGGTTTTTAGTATACAACGTGTAACGGAAACCCCATATCTATCCAAAGGGGCTGAAGAAAAATTTTGGTATGTAGTCTCTATGGACAGTTTTAGCTCAAAATAAGTGACTCAAAGAATTGATACCAAATTATCGGTTTCATATGTTTCTTGAATACCAATCATAACAAACGTGTTACAGCACTACGAGGGTCGATAACTTTCCACGTCACTTGCCAATAACACGGTGATTCTCTTCGTTCTTCTTAATTTGAAAATTCTGCCTCTGGTACATCTCTGGGATCAATGTATTGAAATTTCTATTATACTTCACACATGTAGACATAGGATTATAAAACCCTTGCCATATCGTTTATTATCATCCAAAGAAACCGTGCACTTGGTATGTATATACCCTTTAAATTACACGTTGTATATTATATCAATTGATTGAAATATAACGATTATTGTTGAAGAGGTCGCAAAATAACTTGCCTCCTGAGACATTCAATAATAATAATAAAATAGACACAATACTACGTAATTTTCTTGAGTCATGTATGACATGGGCAATGGAAGACGGTCCTATGCTATCCAGGTGTCGAGAGATCAGAGATCAGATCCAGGAAAATAGCGAACCGATTAGGATTGAGCATGGCATATTTCAAGGCGACAGTCTGAGCCCACTATGGTTTTGTCTGGCTCTCAACCCTCTCAGTACATTGCTGGAGGGTTCGGGGCTAGGCTACCAGTTGAGAAGAGGTGGTCAGGTCATATCACACTTGCTTTACATGGATGATTTGAAAATCTTTGCCCCCAGCAAATTGCAACTGATGGAGCTACTGAAGGTAACAGAAACTTTCAGTAGCGCCATTGGGATGGAATTTGGGGTGGACAAATGTGTGGTCATGCATGTAAAGAGGGGAGATTATGGAATCCGTGGGAACTCAACTCTCGGATTCCATACACCTAAGATCCTCGAATCGAATGAAACTTACAAGTATTTGGGTATGTCAGAAGCGCTAGGCATCAATGCTGCTTATGTTAAACAGTCATTGAAGGAACGTCTCTTTGGCCGCCTGAATAAAGTACTGAAAAGTCTTCTATCAGGCGGAAACAAGGTGCGTGCCTTCAATGGTTGGGTTATGCCAGTATTTATGTATTCTTTTGGCATACTCAAATGGACTCAGACTGAACTTGACCCCTTGGACAGGTGGGTCAGCACAACGCTGACTGCAAATCGGATGCATCACCCACGTTCATCGGTGATGAGGCTGTATATTCCGCGGAAGTGCGGGGGTCGTGGCTTTTTAAATGCAAAGACCCTGCACAACCGCGAGGTATTCAGCCTTAGGGAATATTTCCTAAAAGCTGACGTGGGTATGCATCGGGATGTGGCAGCGGTGGACAAAGGCCTCACCCCGCTCTCCTTAAGTAACGAGAATTGGCGCAAACCTGTAGTATTGGATACTAATGACCGCAAAGAAGTATGGCAGAGCAAGGAGCTTCACGGACGCTATTACCAGGCCCTTCATGGGTCTGACGTAGATACATTAGCGCCCGTAGCCTGGCTACGTTTTGGTGACCTCTTCGGGGAAACCGAAGGTTTTGTTTGTGAGATTATGGATGAAGTTATGATGACGAATAACTATCGGAAATATATTGTGAAGGATGGTACGGTAGACACATGTCGGGCATGTCACAAACCGGGAGAATCCATTCGTCACATTATCTCAGGTTGTTCTCGTTTCTCGTCTGGCTAACGGAGACTATTTGCATAGACACAACCTTGTAGTCAGGATTGTTCACCAGCAACTTGCTCTTAAATACAATCTTGTGGAATCAGAAGTACCGTACTATAGGTATGTGCCCGACCCAGTTCTCTAAAATGGCAATATTACATTGTACTGGGATCGGTCTATCATCACTGACAGGACTATTGTTGCCAATAAGCCTGACATAGTGGTGATAGACCGATTAGAGCGTCGCACAATGATTGTTGATATAGCGGTCCCTCATGACGAAAACCTCGTGAAAGCAGAGAAAGATAAGCAATTTAAGTATCTTGATCTGGCTCGCGAGGTTGTCGACATGTGGGATGTGGATACATCAATCATTGTGCCGATAGTCGTCTCGGCCAATGGCATAATAGCCAAGAGCCTCGACCAACATCTAAGGAGGCTCTCGTTGGGCAGCTGGATCAAGGGCTTGATCCAGAAAGCAGTACTTCTGGAAACGGCGCGTATTGTGAGGAGGTTCCTCTCTCAAGAGCCCTGACCACCGATAGCTTGGACCCTGTTCCCGATACCGGTGGGCTACTATTTTTTATATTTTTAAATGTTTATATTAATATTTAAAAATGTAATTTGTATGTATATAGACCAATTAATGGAATAATAATAATATTCCACAACTTTCACACAAAGCCATCTAGTCCCAAACTAGGCAGAGCTTGTGCTATGAGTACTAGACAACTGATAAACATACATATATATTTCTAAATGCATACATATTATAGATTAGAGAAGTTGCAGCAGAGTAGAGAATTGTGGATCTACAATTATAATGCTACAAAAAAGTCCACAATAGCATATCTCTCTCCTACGATTGACTTAGATACAATAACTATTTTATGTCCAAATATTGATTAAAATGACCAAACAAATACTTTCGAAGATATGATAGATTCAAAAATGCCAATAAAAATAATTACGTCGGAAAGAGCGACTATTTCTACCGAGGGCTGGGCACACCGCAATCGCGCGATAAGTCCCCTCTTTGAGGAGTGGCTTGAAAGACGCCATGGCGTCCTCACCCTCTGCCTGATGCAGGGGCTTACCGGACACGGGTGTGTCGGGAGGTACCTGTTTCGGATATAGCGGGCGGATATTCCGGGTATGGTCATTGTGAGGATCACCCAGTGGACACGGTGGAGCATACAGTGGAGGTGTGCCCCGCTTAGTTAGAGTACCGCCGTGTCCTCGTAGAGGTGATCGGCGGCGGCAACCTCTCGCGGCCGTCCCTGGTTCAAACCATGGTGCGGGGCGAGCGGGAATCGGTTACGGTCGCCTCCTTCTGCGAAGCTGTCATGCTAGCGAAGAGGGGAACGGGAACCTACTCGTACTCTCCAAGTTTCCGCAAACACTCTGGGCAAATGGTTCTGGAAATGGAGAATCGAAGTCAATCCAGACAAAAGCCAGGCGGTCCTCTTCTCCAAACCGCGGATAAACCCACCGTACTCCCGTCCGATTACCATGTACGGCAAGCCGATCCCTTGGGAAAAGCAAGCCAAATACTTAGGCGTCGTCCTCGATAGACACAATATCTCCTTTGCTGAGCATATAAAGCAGGCACGTTCGCGCGCCACTTTCGCTCTAGGTAGGATCCATTTCATTCTTAGCTCCCGCAGCAAATTATCGCCGCGGTCATCCGTCCCATCACGACCTACGCCTGCGTTGTTTTCGCACACGCAAAGCCCCACCTCCTCCACAAGATGCATACCCTCCAAAACTGATTCCTCCGTAAAGTTACGGGAGCCCCCTTTTATGTTCGAAATGAGCTTCTTTACGTAGACCTCAAGATGCCCATCATCCAGCAGTTCATGAAATGCGTCTCCAAGCGTTTCTTTGATACTCCAATCAAACATAGGAATCCCCTTATCGCATTGGCCGCCCGATACGAACCCTCCCGCATTTCCAAGATTCGCTGACCAAGCCATACCTTAGTCACTCCTGATGACGCAATCACCCTGCTCCAAGAGAGCCGTAGGGAAACCAGCACAGTTTACAAAAACAAAAACCAACTGTCCTTCCGTCCTCACCGTTGAGGCTCGCCGGCCGCAACAGCCCCGTAATTGTCCGCCCCGACCCAGCCGGCTCGCGACGCTGAGCCAGTAGCTTTAAACTCCCTTATTAATAATAATAATGATATGATCCAGCCTGTCCTTCCCTAGCTGCCTAATTTATTAATTAAGGCAACCACAGGCAAGCCCGGTTAAGCAGCCGACAACCTCAGAGGTTGACCTGGGAGATGCCACACATAAAAAACAACCAATCTCTTTCTCTTTTGTGCCTGGTTTAAGCTTCATGTTCGAACAACTGAGCCATGCCATTCTCGAGTTCAAACTAAAAATGAATATGACGTAAACGAAGTTTATAAAATAGCATGAAATGCAGAACAGGCAAAACGCAACATTAAACAAACAATCGATTTAGTTATCCGCCCAACACTGAAACTGTCAAGTTACAAAGTCACAATGACAAGTGTCAATGTCAAAATTTATTGTTCTGATCACTCGCCGATATATTGTTGTGGCTTTATTTTAGTTCCAAAACAACACACATTAATTTATAATGATCAACCCATCTTCATTATTATGGCCACGGGATAATATATTCCACTAGTATATTGTAACTTGTAATATAAGAAGACCTCGAAAATGAAATCTTTCAAGCTTATTGTTCATCAGTCTAGCTTCAGTCGTAAGTACTTTAATATTCATTTTCTTTTCAACAGAATATATAAAAGTAAAGAAAATATTGTTTAAATTGTCCGTGAAAGAAAATTAATGATGCGATTTCGTTTGCAAAATTCCGTTATGAGCCTCGAAAATTACTAAAGTGAAATAGTTTGTATTTCAATGTCTTGATAAAATCCTTTTATATTAGCTCCTCACATTTAATAAAGGTCCAACACTGAATAATAATGAGTCTGTGTATACTTTATTATTTACTTTTATTAATTTGTGTTGTAATTAAACATGAATTTATATTGTAGCTCTAGACCTGATAATTAACTTAAAAGACTACCCTGGACTGAAAGAAAAGGATATTGTGGAGATATACCATCCGGAAAATGATTACCCACGCCTACTTCTACAAGTCACCAGAGTGGATGCACCAGGACGTGGAAGAGGTATGTGATTTAATGAAGGTATTATGTGTCAGAAATAGTTATTCTTTTCAATATTAAAGTCACTAAATACATCTCATAAAGTTAATTCATTTAGCATGATATGAGATTATTAGTAGTTTTTGTGCATTCTTTACTTATATAATTAACTTTAATCTTTTACTTGAAAGTAAAAGACTAATGTAAGAAGAAAGTTGAATGCAAGAATCTAGAATGTGGTCACAGATAAATTAAAAGGGTGGCTAAGATAAAACATTTTCTTTTTCTTCCTTTTAGAATATAAAATTTAGGTACTTATTTAAGTTGTCTTGAGAGATGAGAAAAACTTTAACAGTCATCATTTACTAGTGTTTAATTAAAACAGCAATGTTAAAATGTATTTTTATTTGACTTTTATATATCTGGTGTATGTTTTGGGATGATAGTTACTATTAAACCATTTTTAATTATTCTGTTTACTGTTTCACGTAAAACTAAACTATAGACCTAATGTAACTTTATGTTCATTTATTCAAAATAATGAGCAAAAGATAAGGAGGTCATATGACAACCTAATGAATTATAGTAACATTGACACTCAATAATCTCTATTGGCCTAGCCCTATATTCTTAAATATTGTAATATTGTAAAGGATAGCAAAAATTATTTGCTGTAAAAAAAATTATGAATGTAGTCAAAATCAAATCAAGCATTATTTTGTAGGTAAAATACAAATTATAAGAGTCTAAATTTTCTGTGGTGGGTAAAACATTGTTGAGCATTGGTTTGGACTGCATATGGCTTTACCATTTGCACTTTCTATAAGTGCATATACATATAAACAGACATACTAAACTTAAGATTAGCCATCTAGATTTTGCAGAATGATGACTATTACATCATTTTGACTAAATATTAATTTAAGTATTCACCAATTTTATTATTAGTAACTGTTAACTGCATTCCAGTTTCTGAATTGATATGAATATGTTATAATTTATAACCTATAGTTATTTGTAACTGGAGCTGCTTTAGCTGAAACCTGAGTTTAACTAAGTAGATAACACATATATTATTATCTATGTCAGATTAGCTCATATACTCCGAATCTATTTTTAATCAATATCAGGCGCCAATTTAATTATTACAATTTTGCATCATTTTGCTAGGGTATTTATTTCCCAGCTAATGACATATGAGAGAGAAAAACCATATCCATGAATTTTTATTCTATTTGAATGTGTATTTTGTATGTTGCTGTGTATTTTTAAATTAGAAAAACTCCTTTACTCTGATCCAGCCATGTTCTTTTCATCAACATAATAGTACTTATCTCTAATAGCAGTTTCAACTTTTCTTAAAAACAGAACTGCATTTCACAAAATTATAATCTGTATTTTGTGATGTCATCATTTGTCAGAAATCTTCATATAATCTACCTTTAGCTTAGTGTTTGTTAATTCACAGCACAAATATTGCAAAGCATACTCAGTTTCTTGTCTGAAGTCACAATTTTCAACAGTATATTCTAATATAAATCTCTACTAATATACATCCCTAAACACAAATATCTGCCTCTATAGATCATATTTGGTTATATCCCTTTTTTTTTTAAAAGAGAACTAGCAGTGTCCATAGAATTCACATTACTAGCAATGTTGTCTGTCTGCAGTAGGTTCACGGCAATTCATATGATGGAAAGTAAATACATAACATAACATAATTAGTCTATACCATTCACAACGATAGTACACAGGCCTCCTCTCTTTGAGAGGGAAGGGGCCGCCAGCCCGCCACATAGGCCCAAGGGCGGATCCAGCTTTGGCGCCAGGGGGGGTCACATAGTCTTGGTCAAGTCACAAGAAGTTATAATTTGATTTTGATAATAATAGATACAAGTAAGTAGTATAGCCCGGTCAATTTAGACATTCTAAGCTACATAAATTCACAACAAGCTGAAAATTAGTAAAATCGTTCAAAATGTAATTATAAATAAAATTTGAAAGTTCCCCATTTTTCCCCTGTATGGAAAAAGAAATTCAAGGTCAATGGTAAAAAAAAAAAGAGTTTTTCCGCGATTTTCAGCAAAATCGGTAAGTTTTATCATAAAAATACCTCAGACAAAAATTGTAGATCATAAAATTATCTATAAAAAATGTGTAAATACTTTTTTCCTACGAGCCACCGTTTCTGAGATATAACGATTCAAAAATTTGTAAAAATTGTACCCATATTAAAATAATAAAATCAATTTTTCTGTTACGTCTTCACCCGAAACACGTTATCACTTCCTCTATTTCAATAGGTACGTTTTTATGGACGTGGTCAAGCCATTTCGTTTGGAAACTGATAATTTTCAGCATCTTCAGAAAAGGGAAGCCTATGTTATTATCAAGCTGAATGAAGCTCTTAATTCCTTGAATTTTTAAAACGATGACCTGGAGACCATTTGGCGGTCTGCAACATCTTTTGTCACGGAAACAAGCTCTCAAATCTTGAACCATGAAACACTAAATTGGATGACTGGTTTCATGAGAATGACTATCGGAGCCGGATTAACTTTGACTGATCGAATCAAGTGTTATTAAAATCATTGCCACCCCGTGTTCCTGGGCACGGAATAGATGAATAAGGTTAAAAATATAGAAAAAAACACTTATTTCATGAACAATTACAACTTCGTAGGTAAAGACCTAATATTAGTTTTAATACTCTTAACTCTATAATAGACGGTATGAAGTCATAAGTCTTACCTATGTAATTGGAGATTCTATAACCAGCATTTTCAGATTTAATTATCTGTATCAAATCGTCACTTATTTTTAGATTTGCGTTTGTGAAGTTTTTGGCGCCATGGATAAACTGAAAATTCGTACAATTTTCGAATATGAGTTCCTACGTGGAAATACCGCTGCGCAAACAACACTAGACATGATCGACGTGTACTGGCCTTACACTGCTTGCATAAACACGGTCCATTATTGGTTCAATCGTTTTAAATCTGGAAATTTTGAGTTGAAGAACAAACGGGCCGACCGAATCTACGGCTGAACTTGCTGCGGGCCGTGGAGTAGTGTTGCCCAAACGAGAGTCTCGCAAGAGTCCCAAATTTGATAAGTAGATGCCACACAAACTAAGCGACCAACAGCGAGACTTACGCGTCAAGCATGCATAGCACTACTGAATAGGCATAGAAACGAGGGAATTCTTAATAAAATTGTTACCTGCGATGAAAAGTGGATCCTGTAGACAACCGTAAGCGTTCGTCTTAAGTGGGTAGACCTGGGTACAGCACCTAATCAGTGCGCTAAAAAAAATATTACTCATAGGAAGATGATAGTGACTGTCTGGTGGACCCAGTCCCGAACTTGTACATCACAGCTTCTTACCGAATGGCACAACTGTGGCGGCAGATGCCTATTCCCAAGAATTGCAAGCAATGATGGAGAAACTCGCAATTCAACAACCAAGACTGGTCAATTGCTTTTCCCCATTGCTTCTCCACGACAACGCGCGAGCTCACACTTCAAAACAGACCATCGCACAGTGGTCCCGCGCTCTAAGTAAAGCGGCCAAAAGTGCCGATGTCGTATAAATTTGAACTGTTGATTATTATATCTAACCAAATCGACTAAAAAAGGTATTAACAAGTAATCAAAGTAAATAAAAAAATTCTTTGATGTACGTTTCCTCCAGTTTTGACAGGTATTTTGTTTCTTTAGCGAACTGGAATCGAACAGGTCAACAGTACCTGGTAGAGGAAGGTCGAGGATTTTTCCACACAATAGTCTCCTCCCCTGTAGTCTCCACTAAAGACACAAGACGCAAAGGCACGCACGACGTCACGAACAGACTTCCATCTGTCAGGTCTGGATCATCATTGGAGAAGTTCTGCTTATACTCACTGTGCCCTGTGCTTCCATCAAAACCCCATTTTCCAATCAAAATTAAACTGCCTATAGACGCATAATACATACTTGCTAAAATTTACTTTTGCGACTCCAGTATGCGTGTGGCTGTGAGATCCAGAAAACTTTGTAGTTCTACTTCCGCCACCTTTTCAGATATTTTCACGGTGTCTGAGTAACAATGTTTTTGGCGTCTAAGACTTTTTGATAAGATGGCAAAATCGGCGACTTATGTGAGTTGATAAACTCCCTTATCAACAAGTATTGATGCTTGGTGAGTTTTGCCTCCGTGATAAGGGACAGAACTTCATTTGGGCTAACTTCTCTGTGATCAGTATCAGATTGGCTGGACATGTTCATTAACGTCGTAACAGCAGTCTCATCAACCTTTGAAAGTTCTGCCAATCTTCTACGTTTAGTACGTTTGCTGCAATTCGCGAAATCTGTTCTTGGCCGACCCGTTTTCAAAGAAACACAGCTACTTGATTTCGGCGCCTCACATGCAGACGATGATGCTTCTGTCTTTTTCATATTGACGGTCTCTTGACTATTTAACCATTCTGAATGCAGCTTCGTTAGCTTATCGACACCTCTGTTTGCTTTTTTCCAAAATTCCGAAAGCTTCTTGCTAATATAGCAAATGCGTTTATACAGGTCTTCAGTATTAACTTTATCAGAGTCTGGTACCATCTCGAGCGCTTTGCTCCGGACAAAACCAGCCCTTTCTGTGTCTGACCCGCTGGCCTCGTGCCAGAGATGAAAAATATCCATTATTGAATAGGTGCATTGGTAAAAAGTACCTAAAAAAAGAAACAAAATAATTTGTAGCAAAATTAACCATTTCGTAGCAGTTGCCTACGAACACGTAGCCCCCTCATAAATAAAAAAAGGAGCAAAAATGAGCAATAGAAGGTTATAGTGTAGTATACTAGAATAATTTAGCTTTACTTTGATATATAAATTATACGAGGGAGATTGAGGGGCCATAGTTAAAAGTCTCAGTGAATGCAGAGGATAATGCTTATGTTTACTTAATTCGTAGCACTCAAGTAAATCCAAAAAACTAAACTTTAATCATTCTAAAATCACAATTAAAAAAGACAACATACCTTTGTCTTCGACGTCCATCTCAATGGAACAGGTAGCAAACAAACAATTCCAAGAATTTTGAGTTCACTAATGACTCACTAATTTCACTACTGATAACGCGGCGTACAATGTGTTCACTTTCGAGGTCTCAAAAGTAATGAAAATATTTAATTATTGTCAAACTATTTACACTTTTGTGTGGTACGGTAACAAGTTAACTAATTAGTAAGTGTTAAAAGTACCTAGCTTGAGGACCAAATTTAATACTTATGGCCTACGGTGGAACCACTGTGCATCGCAAAGCTGCAAGAGTTACAACTAGAAGCACTCCGTCACTCACTGGACCATTGCCCCAACAGATTTCTACTTTTTTAAAATTTAGATTTTTTTTTTAAGTGGGAAAATAAATCAGGACCCGAGAGGTAGCACAAAACGCTGTTGCTGTCTTCATCGCCTCCCGTCCGGCAGATTTCTACAGTAAAGGGATAAACAAACTGCCATCAAAATGGCAAAATTGTATAATTTGGGTGACTACTTTGATTAGTTGAAATAAAAAAAAATACCAAAATATTAATATTTTAAAATGTTCATACAAAACTCCAATTTCATAGGTATTTTGTAATATAAATTTTTGACTTGTTTACAAATTCACAAAGTAGTATAGAAATTGTTATAATTTTGTGAGAGGTAGTGTGGTCTGTCAGTTCACACGCACATCAACATTGTCGTTCGATGAAACATTTTTTTTTCTTTGTGCGTGCAATGGGCCCCTAGTGGCCCTGACGACAATACAATTACATGCGCACTAAGCGGTCACCGTCAGCTACTCAATATGCAGCACAATAATACTTGCAATGAAAACTTACACAAACGAATCCAGGAAAGCACTTCAAGATTGAGAAAACTAACGAGAGACGCGAAAGATAAGAAGGTGAAATTCTTATAGTGGCTTACACAACAGCTGAGTGCATTTTATAACGAGATTCCTAGAGTCATAGGTACCAGGAAAAATGTAAACATAACGTTAAAGTCAGTAGATGGAGTATCTCTCGCCAACAAGGACGATATCTTGAAATGCTGGACTCAATATTTTAATGAATTTCTGAATGTTGATCGCTCTGCTGATATAACTTACATTAATTCCCTCCAGCCAACTAAAACTAGGGAAGAGTTACTTGAACCTATTGCTTTGGAGAAAGTCACAACGGCCATCAGGCAACAGCAGAATAAAAAAGCAATAGGCGTAGTCTATATAGCTGCGGCGAAATGCTGAAGTACGGAGGAGAAGAGTTACACCAGATAATGGGGAAACTGTTGTTGCGTATGTGGGCGGAAAATGTACCTAAGTGCTTTAAAATCTCTCGCATTTGCTCACTGTACAAAAACAAAGGAGATCACTCTGACTGTAATTCGTACCGAGGCATGTCACTTCTCTCCAGGAAAAATATTCGCCCGAGCTCTTCTAAACAGATTGCTGCCTTCATCCGAAGAAATACTGCCAGAATCTCAGTTCGGCTTCAGAGCGGAGAGAGGGACCTGCGAGGCCATCATATCAATCCGCCAGCTTATTGAGAAGAGCAGGGAGCAAGGTCGACCAATGTTTCTGTATTTTATTGACCTTGTAAAGGCCTTTGACAGCGTTCCTAGTGAAGCTCTTTGGTTGGTTCTGTCTAAACTGGGTTGTCCGGATAAATTTGTTAGGCTTTTACATAATGACATGTCATGTTGCGTTACAGTCAGTGGTGAACATTCAGAATCTTTCTCAGTTACCTGTGGAGTCAAACAGGGATGTGTATTGGCACCAAATCCCCTTATATCTTTCTGTTGCTGTTCGTAAAGCCTTAAAGGATCTTACTGAAGGCATCTACATTAAGTTTCGCACGTATGGTGGTCTTTTCAACCCTGCAACACTAAAAGTGACTAGGAAAATCTCAGTGGCACTTATAACTGAGATTCTGTACGCCGATTTATGTTTCATCACAGACTCCGCAATTCATCATCATCGTCATCGCTTACCATCAGGTGAGATGGTGGTCAAACGCGAGCCTATTTAAGTGGCCTTCAAAATCTTATGACCAATTTAGATGACGTATGCACTAAGTTTGGCCTTAAAATTAATGTCAAAAAACCAAAGTGATGGTGGCAGGAGGGCTACATGGCAATGTACCACTTAATGTGTGTCTTGGAGACAATATATGTATTAAGCCAAGTCGATAGATTCAAATATCTTGGAAGCACTATTACGTCAAAGTGTGACTTAGACGCAGAGGTAAACAGTAGAATAGGAGCTGCTGCTGCAGCTTTTGGTAAACTGCGGTCAAAGTTTTCCGGTCACATGATATCAAGCTATCCAACAAAATAAAAGTGTGTATGGCCAATGTGCTCCCAAATTTTGTGTATTTATCCGAAACATGGGTCATGTACCGTAAGCACATTCGCACTCTCAACAGGTATCACTTAGTGTCTGCGAGATACAATGAACATCCGGTGGCAAGATCGTGTTAGAAACACTGAAGTTCTTCGTCGTGCAAACGTCAGAGTTATCGAGTCCTACCTCATGAGGCACCAGCTGCGCTGGAGTGGACACGTGTCGTGAATGTCGGACGATAGATTGGCTAAACGCTTTTTCTTCTCAGAACTCAAATATGGCAAACGTCAACGGGGTGGACTATACTTACGATATAAGGATATTCTGAAAAGGTATATGAAAAGATGCAAGATCGAACCATCTCAATGGGAGCACAAAGCAGCTCAACGTTTGGATTAGAGACGTCTGATTAATTTGCAAGTCTCTGATTTTGAATTGCTACGACGAGCAGATTTTGACAAAAAGCAAGACGAGTTGAAGGCCAGACCACCACTGGTCATACACTATTGTCGTACGAACGATGTGTTAACGTGCTCTATATGCAACATGATATTCTCAGTGAAATGTAGGTACGCCAGTCACCAACAAGCGCACCGTCGGAGAGCTGAACAACCAAGCTCTAATGTTTAAATAAAATAACCGTGATACAGTCGCCGTAGCCGAAATCAGCTCGGATGAACATCATCATCATCATCATGGACGTGGAGAAGTGCCAGTCCAGTTAGACGTTCTTCAACCATTGAAGCTCTTAGCCACGATTTGATGTTTCGTAACATAGAGAAAGATCTTTCCGCTGTCGCTACACTAGCAGGTAGTGTAGCCATAAATAATACATTAAAAAAAGTCTAAATTAGGGTACATCTAAATATCGCAATTTAAAATAAGGTCAGAAATCGTTTTATAATAAGATCAGAAGTTTTTTAACTTAGTACTTTATATATAACTCAAGTCTAGTCGTTCCGATTGAGAGACATTAGGTCGAAACAAAGCGCGCGCGCAAGTGTCACACGATATGTGTCATATGAAAGGTGGCGGCCGTGGCGGTGGCGCGGTACAATTCAAATTTTTGATGCGTTCGTTCCCGAATAATGCGTTTGCCGGCGAACAAAGTATTTTATTAAATCAATTACATATTGAAAGTACTTAAATACAATCTATTTTGTGACAAAAATATGTAAAAACATTATGTTTAACAACTTTAATTAGCGGTCCACCTAGGTCCTGGACCCAGCCCATGGGGGGTCATGACCCCCATGACTCCCCCCTGGATCCGCCCTTGACAGGCCCAGTGCGGATTAATTGATATCACATGTCATTGGATTTTCATTTCTAGACCTGGGACATCTTGGTTTAACACATTATGGTTCACAGAGCAGTGATCAAAGTAATGTGCCTACCTAGGTTTGAACCCACGGCCTACCTCTTCTAAGTCGTGCCTGCTGGACCACCACTGCTCTAAGTAAATCCAGGAATAGTAATTATAAACTCTTAGTACACTATAATGAAAATCCTTTTTTGTCACAGATACCATCAGCGTGGAACAGAGCATAGCAACAACTTTCCAATTACGAACATTTGCTGATGTCTATGTGAACATTGTGAATGTGGTAGATGTAGCTCTGGACTCTGTGGAGCTCACATTTAAAGATCAGTATATGGGGAGGTCTGAAATGTGGAGGTTAAAGAACAGTTTGGTAAATCATTTGTTTAATTAGCATGAAGTATAACTTTTTGTAGTAGTTTGATTTCTCTTTCCTGGGCATAAGCCGTCTCTTTTTCTTCCAGACTTCTCTATTATGTGCGATCTTTGACTATGACCTGTAACCGTGCTCAGATAGTCTCCCTGTCTTAGAGGCGGCTAATCCCGACAGTAAAATGATACGACTGTTACTCTAATATCTGGATCCTATTACTAAGACCCCGCTGTATGTCTGTCTGTTTGTCCGTCTGTCTATCCCCAGGCTGTATCTCATGAACCGTGATTTTGAATTTTAACAGATGATGTGTTTCTGTTGCGGCTATAACAACAAATATAAAAACAGATTAAAATAATTGTTTTCCCATACAAAAAACATGTTTTTGTAGATAATGGTGCGGAATCCTTCGTAAGCGAGTCTGACTCGCACTTGGCTGGTTTTTTCTGTACATTTGATTGAAGTACTCGATTTTTTTAATTATCATTATATTTTAGGTGAGCACCTGTGTATACTTAAATAAGAAAATCGAATACTGTGGTGGCGCCATAAGATGTCAAGTCTACGAGATGTGGTCCCAGGGCGATAGAGTAGCTTGCGGCGTCATCACTGAGGACACGAAGATCGTCTTCAGATCCTCGACCTCCATGGTCTACCTGTTCATACAGATGTCTTCTGAAATGTGGGACTTCGATATACATGGTGATTTATATTTCGAAAAGGCGGTTAACGGATTTCTAGCGGATCTTTTTGCGAAATGGAAGGTAAGATTATTTTTTGTTGTACCTAAGGCACGACGGCATTTGTTTGTACCATACAACTGTGTAGATATTGATACAGGGTATTTCAACAAGAACTTTGTTTTTCAATTGGGGCAACACAAAAACGTGATAGTTTTGACATTTAGAAAAAATAGCGGTATTCGTAGTAGGTGCTTTGGCAATTGTTACAATGAATTCAATTTCGCTAGAAAATCGCATTAAAATAATTCAAATCCACTATGAAAAGGGTCGTTCCGTTAAAGTTACATTTCGTAAAATTCGTGATATTTTCGGACAACATAATCGTCCTTCTGAGACCGCTATTAAGAATTTGGTCGCGAAATTTGAATTGACAGGCTCGGTACAAAATGTGCCAATACCAACACGTGTTCGACCGGGTGGTTCAACAGAAAACATCGCCGCCGTGAGCCACAGTGTTGAGGAAGATCAAAATTTGACAATTTCACGACGTTCTCAACAATTGGGGTTATCCAAGGGAACAACATGGCGAATTCTGCGAAAGGATTTGGCTTTGAAGCCTTACAAGATTCAACTGGTGCAGGAATTGAAGCTGACCGACCATTCAAATCGCCGTAGATTCGCTCAGTTCATTCAGGAACAACCTGCTGGTTTTTCTGAAAAAAACTTTTTTTCAGACGAAGCACATTTTCATGTCAGGGTACGTCAACAAGCAAAATTTGCGCATTTGGGCTTATGAAAATCCTATAGCAATTATTGAGAAGCCTTTGCATGCTCAACGTGTCACTGTGTGGTGCGCAGTGGCGGTACCTTCATATAAGCCCAAAAGCCCGGCATGCCTTACTAAAAAATGCTCGATAGAGAATCAATGTCAAACCCGAACTATTTAAAAGTTCGCGCGCTTAATTCTTATCAAAATAACACAATGAATCTACTAAACTACTACGCATCGCGATTGTTCGCGCGCAGAGTTTCGCATTTGTAGCATCTAATGATCTAAATATTGCTATCTCGCTTACACGCACCGGCTTTTACCGGGCTTTCAAATACTATATCTGTCACTTTCGCACTTATAGCGATGTGCCGTATAACGAGTTAGGCCTTAGGCATAGAACAAATCAATCACTATGGCAGATATAAGCCGGGCATTCGTATGAAGTTGCATGCGTATGCGTGACCTTGTCAGCTTGCCAACTCTGCAGTGTTGCCGTTTTAGCCACACGTTGAAAGATCTTGGAGATTTTTAACGTGTTTGGAAACTTTTTTAACATTTATCAACAATAAAAACTAGCGACTTTTAAAATAACGAAATTAAATACAGTCAAAACCGTTTACAACAACATCATTTAGAACAACATACCGGTTATATAGACCAAAATCATAATATCATATATTGAAAACATCACCGGTTATTACGACTATCGGTTTTTACAACCAAATATGAGTGGTCCCTTGGATGTTGTTATAACAGATTTTGACTGTATTCAAGCAATATCTTAAAAATAAAAAAAAAATTAGCTAGATTTTTCATATACCTGGCGACTTTTTTTGCCTAAATGACAACACTTGAGTAGTTCCCGACCGAGAGTGCAGCTAACTTCAGTTTCATTTGCTGAGAAAAGGTTTTGTTTGTTTTCTAAGATCCGTAGTATTATAGTACTCTATGTCTAAGATTTTCTCAGTGATACAATTGTTTTGGTGATTTACCTACAACAATGGAGGTAATTGTACCTTGTGAGGATTTAAAATGCGTTCAAGTTTTGATTGGCGAAGATAAGGTAAAATCTTTAAACTTTGCTCAGAAAAAACAGTTAATTTCTTCATTAAAACCGACGCCTAATCTGTGTATTTCTCAGACTAGTAAATCGCATAAACGAAAATTTAATAGATCAGTCAATCATTTCATTCATGAGAATAACCTCGAAGATGCCTTTCCCGAGCTGTTAAGGTTAGCGTATCTTGTTGTAACTATTCCGGCTACAAGTTCTTCCGCGGAACGTGCTTTTTCGTCTCTTAAACGTATCCATACCTATCTGAGAAATACACAAGGTCAAGAGCGTCTTTCCGAATTATCAATGATAGCTATTGAAAAACAGTTGTTGGTAGAATTAAAACGATCACCAACATTTTACTCTGATGTAATTAAATCATTTCTTAAGAAAGATAGACGATTCCAATTAGAATATAAATAATTTATTTAAATTCCTTATTACATTCTATCTAGCTATTTTTTAACTTTCGTTTTGTAACTTTTTGTTTTGTTTTTTTTTTTCTCTGTAACCTGGGTTCTGTTACGAAGGAAGCAACTACTTACCATAACTTTGTCCCCTCAAGCAATGAAGCAAACCAAACGGCTTTTTTCAAAGCCACCGGAGGTATGCAATTGCTGATATGTTTATTATATTCAATCTAGCACTAGCATGCCTTCAGTGTGCTTTGGTTACCTCATTCACCGCACGACAAGCAAGAGTGAAATTGAAGAAAGAAGAGGAAAGAAGAAGATGGATGAATTCACTTTTAATTTATTGTACCTAACCAGTAGTTTATGAGAAAATTGCGATGATACATACGTAGGTACCTACATACTCAGTCGAAAACTGAACTTTCTTTTTTTGAAATCGGTTAAAATTTTATTGGGCTTGCGTTATTTTGAAACCCTAGGCACGCCACTGGTGGTGCGCTATGTGGTCTGGAGGCGTGATTGGGCCGTTTTTTTTCGAAGATGAGGTTGGAAATGCGGTAACAGTCAATGGATCACGCTATCGCGAGATGTTATCCACTCAATTTTGGCCTATGATGATGACATGGATATCACTGAAATGTGGTTTCAACAGGACAGTCCCACATGTCACACAGCCAATGAAACGATCAATTTATTGCAAACCAAATTTCCCGATCGCATAATTTCGCAAAATTCAGCTGTTAAGTGGCCAGCCAGATCGTGTAATTTAACACCACTGGATTATTTTTAGTGGGGCTATGTTAAGGACAGAGTCTATACGGAGCCAATCGAATCGATTGCAGCCTTAAAACTCAAAATCCGTGATGTCATTAACGAAATAGACCCACCATTTTGCCAAAAAGTGATTAAAAATGTTGATGAAAGAACCAACATCTGTCAGCGTGGTCGTGGTGGACATTTGTCAGATATCATTTTTCATTCATAATTGCCAAACATTCCTCTTTGTAATACAATAAAAAAATTATTTATTTTCCTCTAAATTCTTTGTTTCATTTTGTTTTAGAAAACAAAGTTGTTGTTGAAAAACCCGTTATAAACATTAGAATTCCCAACTGCAACACATGCAATGTAATAGAGGATGTGCGTCAAGAATTTAGAGGAAAGGAAAAGGTTTAGCAAGTTGGTGTACTAATTTATTAGGATTCTCCTTTAAATTTAATTAAAAAAACGTTGTTTTATAGAAGCATGTGTACGGAATGATGGGGTTGGCGTATCCATTGGAATAAAAACCCCAAATTAATTTAATAAAGATAAAAAATAGAATTGTGAAAGAATAGAAAATCACATGGTTAAAAACATTATAAAAATAACAATAATTGTGCTGAGTATGTACACACCAATAGGTTACAAACAAATAAAATCAATATGAATTACATATTGATTTTATTACTTACCGTGTTTTTTTTTCAGAAAAATGGAAGTAATCATGAGGTGACCATAGTGTTATTCTCAAGAACATTTTATAAAGCTAAATCTCTGGAAGAATTCCCTCAACACATGAAGGAATGTTTGCAAAAAGATTACAGAGGAAGATTTTATGAAGACTTTTACAGGTACAAACTTTTTGACGGATCTTTTTTTTCATATTGTATAATGCTGTATAATCATTAGTGTCGGAACGAAGTCTCGGTTTCGATGACGGCTAAATTTCGGGCGAAGTTTCGGTTTCGGATCCAAATCGAAAAGACTGGCGGGTGGTATGAGGTACACAGAAACCGGCAGAAAGTTCCACACAAGCTGTGCGCACAATAAATGTAGAGGAGAAGCGCTTAGTACGATAAGACGGTATATCGACCAAGTGCGGATGGTAGCTTGCAGTAGATCTGGTAGACCGGTAGTGAAAGGGAGATGGAGGGAAAAAGTTGTGCAGCTCCTGCACACCCACTCCGAATCTACAATTTGTAGAAGACCGATAGGCTAGCAACGTTTCGCCGGTGAGCCAGGCCGTGAAGCTTGCTGCTCACTTTTTTGCCTTGTATCACTAGTTGCTAGTTGAGATTTTAGTTACCTTTTTTATTATGATTCAGGCTGTACAAAAAGTATTAAGGGATCTGCTATTATACATACACATTTTTTAAACTGCGTTGTTACGTAGTTGCTTAGTACCTACTACTGATAATTTTCTACCGAATATGATTTGATTTCATCAAGATAGATAGATAGATATACTCTTTATTGTACACAATAACAGAATTAAATGAGGACTTAAAAACTACAAAGGGTGTTACAATGGGCGGCCTTATCGCTAAAAGCGATCTTTTACATCTTACTTTAAAGCACGAGTAAATAGGCATCTTCTGGGCTCGCTCGTCCCATCTTAGACCTCATCTATCGCTTACCATCAGGCGAGATCGAGGTCAAGAGTGGGCCCATCAGTAATAAAAAATAAAAACGTGAAATAATGGTAAAACTAACAATGAATGTGTTTCTCAAGAAAAAATGAAAAAAAAGTAACGTTAATAACGGTTCTTCAACGGCTTTTCATGTTTTGGATTAAGTTATCCAAGTCTTGCTGCGGTATATTGTCCCAGGTCCGGCTAAGATGCAAAACAAGTTGCTCTTCCGTCACAATGTTTGCAGGGAAATTTCTCAAAGCCTTTCTTTGGA
This sequence comes from Tholera decimalis, assembly GCA_943138885.2. Classification (NCBI taxonomy): domain Eukaryota; kingdom Metazoa; phylum Arthropoda; class Insecta; order Lepidoptera; family Noctuidae; genus Tholera; species Tholera decimalis. The sequence continues at coordinate 31,400,247 of OW964556.2, read as the reverse complement.
GCATGTCCCACGCGTGTTCTGTGGGGTTTAGGTCAGGCGATTGAGCGGGCCAGCCTAAGACCGATACATCGTGCTCCTGCAACCAGATCTTCACCACTCTCGCTGTGTGCGGACGGGCTTATCGTGCATGAGCGTGAATTCTTGGCCCATTTGTAGTCTACGTGTATCGGGATGGAAACCGAACCGGGACTCATCGGTAAACAGCACTACAGACCACTGGTTATCTTCCCAGAGCAAATGTTCACGAGCCCCCTCTAGTCGTCGTCCACGATTTCCTCGGCGTAGTACTGGAGTATGAAGCGGTCTGCGAGCATGAAGGTTAACTTCATGCAGCCTTCTCCTCACAGTTTGGTCACTCACAAGCAACGGGTGCTCTGACTGGAGCCTCTGAACCAACTGCATGGCCGTAACATTTGGTTGTCTTCTCGTGGCAACTTGCAAAAATCGGTCTTGTCTTTGAATGGTTATGTGCTTCCCGCCTGTGTGTCTTTCAGCCACTTCACCAGTAGCACGATAACGTGACCATAACCTGGATATCACGTTTTGTCTTGTTCCGATCTCCTCAGCAATACTCCGTTGAGTAGCCCCAGCTTGGAGCATGCCTACTGCCCTTAACATTTCCTTTCTCGTTAAATGGCGCCGCTGCATGATGCACACAATAACATTAATTCGAAATTAAACGATAACTTGTTATAAAACTTAAATTTGACACAAAAAATAGCTAAAAACTACTGTAGGTAAATACAATACAATAATAATAATACAATAATTCTTTATTGGCATAACAATATTTTACAGACTTTGTGAAGCCCTGTCTACCGAGCTAGGTACACAATACCTGTATTTCGGTAGTCAGTGTCTTCTTCTCATTAACAGGTTGTGCAACTTATATGCAATGGACCAAACTATGTTATTTAAAATTACATTAAATTAAATATAAAACATTGAATGGAAATAATTGAAATACATCATTAAAATAAATAATTACAAATTGACAATAAAATATTACAAATAAAAAAAATAGGAAAATTAAAACAATAAAACAATAACACAACATTAAAACAAATGAAACCTTCGGACTTCGCTACCATTATGCCGCGTAAATCTTTTGTTTTTAATGTATTTTTTCAAATTCAAATTTAGAACCGTTCAAAAAGGTTTATAAAATAAGCTTTCTTCAAAAAATTTAAAACTGGCTAGTATTTTTTGAGTTTAAGAACTTTATACAAAATATCCCTAGACGGTGTTGAAGTGTGTACTTAGTGGTGAAAGCTTGAACGGTCGGCCCGTCCCCTGGCTACCCCGGTCACCAAATCTTACTCCATATGACTTCTTTTTGTGGGGCGAAATAAAACGACGACTGTATGTGGAGAAAGCCCAAAGCCTAGACCAATTATAAGAGCAAATTGTACGTGCATTCGACCAAGTGAAAAGTGACACTGTAGTGCTCAACAAAATTAAAAATAATGTGCAAAACGTGCAAGACTCTCAAGTTTAGTTAGAGAGAAACGGTATGCATTTTGAACATTTATTAAAATACTGTTAATGTAATTGTTCTAAGATAATTTTGATTAGATTTCTAATTATTTGTACATAAGTTAATTCAAATGTTTTAAATACATTAAATAGCAAAAAGTTTTGGCACGGTTTTAATAAGGTCTAAAGTTCTTAATGATCTAATTTATTCTTACTTTATTTGTAATTGATTAATTAAGGGTTACATTCTAATCATAGAGAACATAGCACAAACCTTTTGCTAATTGACGGTCCTAAACCCATGAAAGTACGAAGGGACAACTTGGTTTATAATTGTGTTATCAACAGTGATCGGAGTAGGTAGATTGAAATGGGATCATTGATCCGAAACGTATATATTAATATGGACATTCCTCCGGAATTGGTGGATTATTAAAAAAAAATCGGAACTTATGTAGGAATTTTATTCTGCCAGAGTGGAAGGAGTCATTTGATGATTTGCCATCCTCAAAAAAAAGGTAGGAATTGTAATAAAATGAGCAATATTATTCTTTATTATTCTTCATATTTTTTTTAACGGCACACAGTCACGGTTTGACAAAACCCAACGACCAATCAGAACAAAGGATCATGGGTGGTACAATAACCGGTTATCAGAACAATGCGTACGCCCGCCGACGACATGCCAGGTAGCTCACTCGTTTACTTCGGTTCGTAGAGTGCGCATCTTTGTTTGTTACTGTGTTGTGAAAACGTTACTTGACCCTGGCTTGTGTACATACTGACTTCTGGAATCTGCTCTAAACCACGATTTGGCTCGAATATACGGACTCAGATTTTTCACTATTGAATTGGATCTACATATTTAAACCAAGCTTTGGTAAGTAATATTTTACTAGTAACAAGGAGTATAAAGCATGTTTGGATGTACTATAAGAATATTTTTAGTATTGTGTTTGTTCGCTTAACCTGCTGAACATACCATGAGTCTTAATATTGTTAAATCTTTAATAGAGTATGAACCAGTGAGCTTAGTGCGAAACAAAATTATGATATTCTAGTAATGTAGTCGCAATTCAGCTAACTCCACTATTAGCCGACATTTTACTGGAATCCGTATATAATTTGAATGCCCTGTGTGCTGTGTCCTCTTGCAATGTATTGGTAAAATAAATTACTATAGGCCTTATCTACTTCTCTACAAAATATTCTACGTAACAAGCCCTTTCATTTGATACCCATATTGATGGGATTGAAAAAAAACTAAGTTGTCCGCCATCTTGTAGCGGCAGCCATTTTGGATTGACAATAATATTGAATATACATAATTGTATTGTCACCAGAATCAAAGGCGAATACCAAATTTTAGATCAATCGGTTGACAGGAAGAGGGTGAAATTTCAATGACTAAATTTGATCCACGAAAAATAAAACAAACGGAGTAAGCTAAATAAACTAAATAAAATGTATTTTTTTCATGTCTTTGTTTTAGGGGATATATACGAGGTTCCATCTCTACAACAGAGTTCAGATATGGCAAACGTCAAGGCTGAAACTGTAGAAAAATGGATATCCGGTCATCCCGAACTACTTTACGATCACGCTAGTGGTACAATATACTGTTCAAAATGTGAAAGCCATTTGAAAACCATAAATAAAGGAAACGTTAAAAGACATATCGAAGAAGCAGTACACCAGGGAAAGTTTGAGCGGCCCGAAGAGGAATTTTATTTCGATCTTATAAAATTTCTCATTTTGTGCAATATTCCGTGGTCTCAGATGAAAAATACTACTTTTCAAGATTTCTTTAAAAAATATATGTGTAGTTGTACGTGTACTAATCGTACTCTGCCAGATGAATTACATGTTACGGAAAGTTTACTTGGACAAGATTTTTAAGAATAAAATCAATTCGATTCGGCAAAATTATAAAAATGAGAAACTATGGATATCATTAGATGAAACGACAGACTTTTTAGGTCGCTATATAGTCCATTTTTTAATAAAACCATTACATCCTAGCAATTTGACTAGACCTTATTTGGTAGCATGTAAAATGCTAACTGTAGTTAATGGACAAACAATCACGCAATTTGTGTTAGAATGTTTGGAAAACTTTTGGGAAGATTCTTTTGAATCGAAGGTAGGTAACATTCTTGTCCTCTGCACTGATAGCGTTGCATATATGCTGTCTGCAGGACCAAATTTAAAACAATACTTACCTGAAATGAAGCACGTAACATGTTTGGCGCACTCTCTTCATCGCGTATCTGAGCAAATTAGGTTAGAATATCACGATGTTAACATTTTAATAGCAAATGTTAAAAAGGTATTTTTGAAAGCCCCAAGTAGAGTCAAAATTTTAAAAGAAAAATATCCAGATTTGCGGCTACCTCCCCAACCAGTTGTTACAAGATGGGGCACTTGGTTAGAGGCAGCATTTTATTACGCTCAAAACTTTGGAAAAATAAAAGAAATATTATCTTGTTTAAGCAGCTCTGATGCAGTATCTATTCGAGAGGCAAAAAATATTATAGAAAAAGAAAATTTAAAAGAAGATTTAAATTACATTAAAGACAATTATTTTATAATTCATTTGTCTTTAAAAGAATTGCAAAAGCATAATTTATCGTTGACAGATTCACTTTTAGCATTTGACAACGTCAGAGATGCTATAAATCAGTGCAATTCAGAAAATATAAAAAATAAAATAGAATGTGTTATGGAACGAAACCCAGATTTAGACACACTTAGAGAATATAGTGAGGCCATTGAAAAAAATGAAGCACATAATTTAATACCTTTTTTAAAATTTGCTCCTTTGACATCGTCAGATGTAGAACGGTCTTTTTCCATTTATAAATGGATTTTAGATGTTAAAAGAAATAGGTTGAAAATTGAAAATATAGAGAAACTCATAGTTATATATTTTAATTGTAAAGATCAGGATTACCAGGATGCTGACATTGTAATCGATGAAGATTAAAAATGTGAATAAATGTAAAATGTACATATTTAACGATAAACAATGTTGATTTTTATCTTTTTTCTTTATTCTACCCCTTTTTTTTTGGTCCTAAAATCTGACTAAAAGCAACCTGTTCCTTCGTATGCCCTTTACGTTTCAGAGTCGTGGTGCATCCTTAGAACAGTCTCACGACCCCAGCAGGCATTGGCCTATGGGGCCCCGTCATTTATTCTACCCTTAGTGCAAATTACCATGACCACTATGAAAATATTTAAATTTAAGTGCAACAATTTATGTCTATCTATAAAAGTTCTAGCCATAAAAGGCTAAAAATAAAAATTAAAGCTTCGATCGGAATTAGATTGTTTTTATTATTCAACAGATAAATAATGAATTAATTTAGTTTTTATACCTTCCTTTAAATTTTGAATTGAGTAGGAATAATATCACTACCAACATTAACAATGTTTAATTGAATCCGGAAATACCGGAATTACTTTCCGGGAAAATGGCTTATCCATGTTATTCTTTCTGTGTGCATTTATGATACAAGTACCAAAAATCAATCTACCTACTCCGATCACTGGTTATCAATAATAGCGGTGGCGCGCGGGGCGGGCCGGCCCGCGTAGTTACCTAGCGCGTACGCACGGCGCGGCGGTGTCCAGAAACATAAACTTTTTATAGATAACTTTGTGATGTGATATCTCAATATATTTTGTATTGAGTGATACTAAAAGAAAAAACCGGTCAAGTGCGTGTCGGGCCACGCGCAGTGTAGGGTTCCGTAGTTTTTATAACAGCCAAGTGCGTGTCGTATTCGCTGACTGATCGTTTCGTACCATGCTCTAACTAAAAGCCAAACATGACTACCTAACTAATTTGACTTCCTATACAAATCCTCACCTGATCCGACAATTTTGCACGGAAAGTTTTAATGTTTTTTAGAGATTTGTATAAAACTTGTCATAGCCGGTGTTTTGAATTTAAATACGGACACAGAGCTACACTACTCAATCGTCACAAGATGCTATCACGATACAACTGGTGCTTAGCGCCATCTATCGACATTTCTATAGAGTTGTTCGAAATTTTCGAGTCAAATACAATTGGTCGACTATTACTCGTAAACTTGTAAAGCCCACTTATATGTGATAGTTTTCCTTTAAATTTCGTTATATATAGGTACTACTGCCGTGACATTTGAATTTCTAACTACAACCGTTTAGTTGATAGAGGGGGACGACACTTGACTCTAACGAAAATTGGTACTTTAAAGCTTGATAAGTCACGAACGATTTACTTAATCAAAAAACGGTCTTACCAAACCCCTAATATTTTTGAAAGACTTATCCAACGATATCCCACACTATGGGAAGAACGAAAAAAAAAAATTATCATCCCACTTTACATGTATGGGAGGTACCCTAAATAATTATTTTTTTCAAAATTTTATTTTACCATTTATTCGGCGTTATTAACGTGTATACTCATGCCAAAGTTAAATTTTCTAGTACCAATAGTTTTTGAGCTAAACCGCGGACAGACGGACAGACAGACGGACATGGCGAAACTATAAGGGTTCCTTGTTGACTACGGAACCCTAAAAACACGATTCAATGATTTTCGCCAAAGATTAATACCTATATCTAAATTTGGACGGTGACAAAAAATCTTCCTGTATACATAAAAAAAAATAAAGCTGAGATATATAAAAAATAGTAACAAATTAAAGAGAGATATAGAGATCATTTCCCATATTTTTGAAAGAAGGAAGGGTTTGTGCTTGTCTTGCTTGAGCTGCGAACGACTTACCAAAGAAATTGGTGGAGTAACTCAGTGCCTCAAGTTTTCCGATGACCTCAAAAATTTGGAATGTGTGTCATGGAGGAACTTGAAACGTTCTTTAAGATAAGAGGGCGTTTTAGGATTGAACAGAATACTGTAAAGCAGAGACAAGATGTGTAAGTTCCGGCGGATGATTAAACTAGTTATGTAGCATTTCATTTTAAGTAACCCTGTTAACCTAGATAAGCATAAATTATAACAGGTCAGATGTCTAACTGCTATTATAAGTCTGTAAACCTTTAATTTCCTGGAATCGTGCGAACTGTCTTATTTTTTCAAAGTTTCGGTATCGGCCGAAACTAAGACAGAGGCCGAAGTTCGATTTCGGTTTCGGCTGAAAATCCAGTTTTGGTCGGTCACTACTAATATGTATCTTGCACTCATGATCTGTATGTAGAAAAAAAAATGTTTTTTATAATAGAGAAGAATGGTGGTCCAGTGATAGCAGGTCCAAATTGCGAGTTGGCTTGAACCCAGTCAGGCATTTTACTTTGTATAATTTAGATCATCGCCATTGCTCTGAAATCAGTGAAGCAAAACATCGTGAGAAAACCGGCCTTTCCTAGGACTAAAAATCCGAAGACAAAAAAGAAAAATCTACTAGCCCGCAAAGGACCCTTGTGGTATTTTACGGCCCATTCTCCCTCATAGAAAGAAGGCCAGTATCCGAGCAGTGGGGACGTAATAGGCTGAATTATTATTACGATAGCGGAATTGGATGCACTCGCGTCAACACTGCAAGCCATTAGCACCATTGTAATAGTATAGAGTGACTTCCCCTTGATTTGGTTCCTGTTACTATATCAATAATTCTGAAAAGTTTCTTGGCATTAATTGTTTGATATGTTTTATAAATCGATCTAATTTAATATTGATCAAAACTTTATGCATGTAAGGAGCAAAAACATTGTACAAAGGCGGACTTTTGTAGGGTGGTGCAAAGAGAGAAAATAGTAGGTGCAACTTAGTAGACAGGAACTGAGAAAAAAACAATAATAATATAATTTAATACATTCATTTTTCTTCTACAAAGTAGCTTAAAGTTAATTAAACTCAGAGCTTGACGTTGTGAGAGACTGGTGCCTGAAAAAGGTTTATTTAAGAACCTGTTTTATAGGATACCAGTTCCCTCCCACGGCCTGATACCCACTGCGAAGTAATAAAATAATAAATAATTATACATAATGTATACACATAACTATAATTATATATTATATATATTTTTGTTTTTTTATTTTGATTGTTTTTTTTATTATTCAGGGTGGCAGTTCAAAATGAGAGATACGAAGACTGGTCAAATGTTCTCCTACAGCTGAGACGATTATTCACTGATTACCAAAAAATTGTGTTACAATATCACGAGAGGCCGAATTTGGAAATCCCTACTGCAATCAATTCAACTGCAGCTCAGGGAAACTTTCTTGAAGTTTTAAATATGAGTTTAAATGGTATACCACAACTTTTATATATTTAACTTTTAGATTTTGCTTGTAATAACTTAATGAGTTGTTGACCCGATATGATTCATAATCAATACCTTTCCCATATTCCAGTATTTGAAAAACACTATCTGGATAGATGCTTTGATCGTACCGGCCAACTCAGTGTGGTGATCACGCCCGGCGTTGGCGTATTTGAAGTCGACAGAGAATTGACTAACGTTACTAAACAGAGGATCATAGACAACGGAGTTGGAAGCGACTTAGTCTGCGTCGGGGAACAACCTCTACACGCGGTACCACTTCTAAAATTCCACAACAAAGACAACAATCTGAACTCTATAGACGATTACTCTATGCCGCACTGGATCAACTTGTCATTTTACTCCACAAACAAAAAGGTTGCATATTCAAATTTCATTCCAAGGATTAAATTGCCGCCAAGGAAAAGTCAGGAACCGTTAAGGAAAATGTATGAAGATGAACGGAAAGGGAAACTGTTGAAGGAAGACGAGTATATGCATAATTCAATATTTGATTACGACGCGTATGACGCACAGGTTTTCCAGTTGCCACTAGCTCATAGCACGTGGTGAGATTTCCATTTACTGTACGCTAGTCTTATTTATCTGCAGTTATTTCAAATCAGTTGATGAATTTCAATTCAATTTATCAAGAATCGGGCTGTAAACTTACACGTATATTCTTCCTTATGTGGATGGGATACAATTCAAAACTATTTTATTTCACATAGACCTACATGGTACTAATGAAACGTCAGAAACTAATGCATGGTTTGAATTGGTTATTTTCTATAGAGAAGAACTTGAAGAACTTCTACGATAACTCTTTTCATAACATATTTGATTTTCACTAATACATTAGTTAGATATAATGTAGTATATTGTACATTAAAACTTAAACACACCTATTTAACAATATTGCTTACTATATGGTTACAATGGCGGTCTTACATATTGGACGTTTGAAGATGACGGTTTACTTCTTTTATTATTTAAATGTTATACAGAAATAACCATTATTTGTGTCTTATGCAGCGTTCAAAAAGTGACACGTACGAAGAAGACGTCGGTAGCTGGGTTGGAAGGTATCAGCCGAAGAAGTCCGCCTACGTCCAGTTTGCATCATCGAAAAATGTCGGATCCAGATATTCATCACACGGTCGCTGACATACTGGCTAGTGGGAGTAAGTTACATAATTTGTAAATGAGACTTCGTACTAATTAATACTGATAGTCTGCGTCATCCCACTGCTGGCCAAAGGCCTCTACCCGTGATTTGCAGGTGGTTCTATCCAGGGCCAAAGTAAACCACTGGTCGTTAGTTTGGGTCCAGCTCGTCCCGCCATCGTCTAAAAGATCTACCGCGACGCCTTCAGGCTGTATCAGGCTGCTCCAGAATGTAGTGATTTTGGTTCACAACTCATTGGGCATGAGGCAGACGACCTTCATATTTTGATTTTTATTTTTTGATGTCTTTTTGTTATAACAGACTGTTGAGGTAGGCAAACCAACAAAACTGTAAAGTTGCTGCGTTTTATATTTACTTAGTTCTTAAATTTACGTGAATAAATGCAATTGAAAACTACAGTCCGAACAATAAATCTGTAGAAAAATAATTTTAGTCAAAATAAAAATAGCCAGGGTGAGCCTTGCTATTTTTTATTTATATTACATTACAAACAGAACCCATTTCTAGCTGTTTGTCTGTTGTGTATACGGCAGCATATAGGTTACCGTATACAAATCGGGATTTACGCGAGTAAACTTCCCAAGTCGTGAAGTTGGTAGAAGTCGCGAGCACAGCGAGTTAAATAAAATAAATTAGAAATCACAGGAAACGTGTAACTTTATAGGAGTGTCCGCAGGAGCTCCATGACCTAATTCCTCCATCTCCCTTTCACTACCGGTCTACCAGACGCACGGCTGGGTACCACCCACACTTGGTTGATATACCGTATTGTCGTACCAAGCGCTTCTCCTCCACATTTATTGTGCGCACAGCCAAGTTGTGGAATTCTCTGCTGGCTTCTGTGTTCCCTGCCACTTATGATCTTTCAGCCTTTAAAGCAAGAGTAAATAGGCATCTTCTGGGCTCGCCCGTCCCATCGTAGACCTTATCTATCGCTTACCATCAGGCGAGATCGAGTCAAGAGTGGGGTCATCCGTAATATATAGTACTCGGATGTATTAAAACTTGTCTTATTTAGTCTTTAAGAAGTATTGCACCTATTCACTTCTCTATCCATTATATTTAAGGTACAGCGGGTCTCTGGCCGCGAGAGGGAACTGGTGACCTATAATAAATTTATTTGTAGCAACCCATTTTAGGCACCAGTCTCTCACAAAGTCAAACCCATAGTTTAATAAATACCTGTATTATGCAAATAAATGTTTTGATTTGATTTAATCTAATATGTAGCATTAAGTTACGGAGAAAATTAAATGTCTTAATTTTCTCCGTAAATATAATTATTTATTATTTAAAAGGAGATCCACCAGCTAATCTACATTGATGGCAGTGTTATATATACATTATAATTACGTCACAGATAAGCAAGGAGCCTATGACACAAATAGTGATGCGACTGATTCGCCCCTATCCAGCAACAGACTTTCGCCCCGCAGCTCGATTTCGTCCCACAAGCCAGTCATCAGAACAGGGCGAGCTCTCATCAACCCCTTCGACCCTTCACACGTTACTGTCAAATTAACCAGTAACAGACGACGTTGGACGCATATATTTCCTAAAGGTAATAAAATTGTAGTATTAGTTATTTTCATCAAAACATTACAAGCGCAACAATATAAAATAATTTTGCCATTAATTTGTGTGGCGCTTGATGTTAGTAGGTTACTTTTGACTGGCCATTGAATCCTCAAATTGAATAAAGATGAGTTTTTTTTTCACATACAAAGTAACAAAATTACTAAATACACGGGGTGACCTACACATATTTGTGCGATAAGGATTTTTATTATTTATAGAATAAAAAAAATAGTGATATTTAATTTACTGTTTATTTATTGCACAATGTACATAGATTTACCGGCTTGGCATATAACTAATAGATACATAAACCTGTTAGGGCAGAAACTTTATATAAAACTAGAATATTGCTGTAAGTAAACCACATACAATTTAAATATCGAAATTAATCTTATGGCTAGCTTGAAAATAAAAATATAGAATAAGAATATACAATACTTAAATTTATTTTTTAATCTTATATATATTTTTTTAATACTATAGTAAGATTTTTGTAATACATTTTAAAATCGTTTATGCCTAGGTCCAACCGGCGTTTTGATACAACAGCATCACTATCAAGCGCGGCCGGCAGGGGAGCCTGCTTCCAGGACAACAGACCATCGGGATCGCGACCGCTGTGAAAACAACATGTCCAAGGAAAATGGTTCCTCGTCCATCATTAACAATAATCACTCTATTTATCAGGTCGATGGTAAGAAACTCAATATTATTCTGTAAATTTCTAAGTTCTAAGTCCTGTCTTCTTCTTATCGTGTGGGTAGTAAGGTCTAACGATCCCATATACCCTAGTGTTAGAGTTTTTACCGGCTTATATGTGCCTTCCGAAGCACGGAACCATCTTTTTATCAGACAAACAGGTGATTTAGGCCTGCAATGTCCTAGCCAAACTGGAAACAACTTTACAAAGTATGCTTCCCGCGGGAATCGAACCCACGTCCAACGGGTCACAAGGCAAACTCCTAAACCACTCGACCACGGAGGCAGTTAGGTATGGTTAGGTCTAAGTCACAAGACTTAGACCTAACCTTCCGACCTTCCGCCCTCGACTATGTCACCTCAGTACAACTGAGGTGACATAGTCGAGGGCGGAAGCTGTTGATCTGTTGGCTGTGAGATAGATTGGCAATGGCCTAAAACAGAAATAAAACTGGGCATTAGGTATGCAACTTCATAGGTGTAGACTAGTATCATATGGGTCTGTAAGTCCAAAAATATTGGTACGCAAGTTTTTTGTATATCAGTGTGTTATAAGAATTTCACGTTTCAAATAAAATATTGGTTTGAACACCCCTCAGAGGATGAACTCGTCGTAGTTAAGAACAACAGCCGAACGGTTCAATATTCGGGGTCAATTAATTTCGAAGCGTGCTTTAACTGCTGACGTTTTGTAAGTGCCAATTAAGGCCTATGTGAAATAAAAAAAAAAGAGTTTGAGTTTATTCATTTTAATTTTACATAAGTCTTGCTAAAAGGTACTGTCACGCTCTGTTAATAGGTATGTACAAGTGTGATTGTGTGATAGACCATCGTTTCGTATACAAGGTGTAACAGATTAAGCGCAATACCTCAGACACCCCAATAAGAATATTAAATTATAAGTCTAAAGCAACATCCGTAACTAAATAAATTAAAAGTAAAAAAACTAAAACCCGACTACGACAAAAAAATCGATGCTAAAAAGGATGAAACAAGATTTTCAGGATGCTGAAATAAACAAGGTTACTGGAAAAACAAGAACAGAACAAAAATAAAAGCCGTAGTCACACGTCACGTTATTAATTGTTTTGTTACGGTTGATATCCTATATAACGTGTGACTACGGCTTTTATTTTTGTTCTGTTCTTGTTTTTCCAGTAACCTTGTTTATTTCAGCATCCTGAAAATCTTGTTTCATCCTTTTTAGCATCGATTTTTTTGTCGTAGTCGGGTTTTAGTTTTTTTACTTTTTATTATTTAAACTATTTTGGTGTTAAATCACTGTGCTTCTATACTATTTACTTTATTTTTTATAAGTTCAAGTGAAGCCCTTTCAAATGATACCAAACACGGTATATCTAGCTTACTTTAATTTTTTTCACATGACTTTTTGACCGCTAGAGGGCGCCACGTTAAATTTAAGCAATATTTTTGATAAGTACAAGTGAAGCCCTTTCAAATGATACCAAACACGGTGTATCTATCTTATTTTTATTTTTTTACACATGATTTTCTGTCCACTAGAGGGCGCCACTTTAAATTTAAGCAATGTTTTGGAAATGCGCATGTGACGCCCTTTCAAATGATATCAAACACGATGTGTTTATCTTATTTTTATTTTTTAACACAACACTTTTTGGGCCCTAGAGGGCGCCACATTGGGTTTTGTGATACGTCACGTAGCCTATGTTCAGCGGACGGTCAAGACGGTTCTAACGATACCTCATTTGTCGAGTTCCGATAAGCAGCTTTGGAGCTATGAGGGAACAGATGAACATACACACATACATACATACATACATACATACATACATAGCCTGTCAAAATCATAACCCTCCTTTGGCTTTGCCGTAGTCGGGTAAAAACCAAACCTAGACATTTTTTATAAAATAGTTCTTCTTACTAAACGCAAAACGTATGTGCGTCATACAATATCTTTACCTAAACGCATACACTCATGCAATGTTAGCGGCAGAGACGCACACGAGCGGATTTCCTTGAAGTAAGGATTGTATTAATTTGTCATGATACTGTGTTTCCATTTGAAGTTAAATGAAAGATTTTTCCGTCAAAATTTAACACTATTTTTTAGGCTGGAAATTGATTCAGAAGCCGATTCTGAACCAACTACTTTCAGGAATTGCGTTTATTCTGTTACACGTTGTATAATACTGATAGTCGGCTGCATCCAGTAAGATTGAAAGAAAGCCTATCTTAATATTTAGGCTCAACACAGGAAAAGGCTATATTAAAGCTATTATAGGAATATCTTTGCCCTTAGAATACAATGCACCACTTTGCATGAAATTTCGAATTACTGATTATTCATGTCTCGCAAGTCGCAATTAGGAGTATGTTTCAACGTATTTTTTTTTTGTAAATTATGTCTTATTATATACGTGTTCCCTCATTCAATATACATTTACAAGGTTTAGTCTATACTTATAATAAATCTGTAGAGAGGTCAATTCTGTACATGAAATATATTTACAAAATACCTATCAGGGGGTGATTAGGGATCGATACTGATGCCAAAAATGCAATCAGTAAAATTTTTGTCTGTCTGTCTGTCTGTATAACCGTTATAGAAACAAAAACTAATCGACGGATTTTAACGAAACTTGGTACAATTCATACTCCTGAGGTGGTTATAGTATACTTTTCATCACGCTACAATCAATAGGAGCAGAGTAGTGAAGGGAAATGTTAGGAAAATGGGAGAAGTTACTCCATTTTTTAAGCTTCCGTCGCGAGTGCAACCTTAATGGTTAAAGCTACACAGAAATCATTTATGACGGAAATGTTCTCCTTAAAATTATATAAAAAATATCCCACGACAGCATATATCTATCTTTTATGGTTGACTCACAATAACACGTGTATCTCCCGATAGCTTAGCAGTTCGAAGCTTTCTGATTATTATTCTGCTCCGAAATTTAAAACCACCACAACTTTGCAATGGAACTCGGCTAAAAGTAACCCAGTTGCAACAAAATATAATCGAGGCTCAAATTTTAACAGGTTGCGGTGCAGGAGAAACCGTCTTTATTCCCAGAATTCCCATAATACCAAATAATTTTCCATTCCAATTTAAAAGAACGCAATTCCCAGTATCGGTGTGTTATGCAATGACAATTAATAAGGCTCAAGAGAAGACTTCGTGTTGCTGGAGTAGATCTCGGTGTCAGTTGTTTCTCGCATGGTCAGTTGTACGTCGCTCTTTCCCGGGTTAGCAGTTCTAGAAATCTTTATGTTCACGTGCCCGACGGGTCAACTTTCAACATAGTTTACCCGGAAGCTTTGCGCTGAAGTATTTTCGTTCTATAGGTACTTAAGCCTCATGTGAACGTGATCTAAACAATATTACCGATACATTAACCCCTCAGGTCACGGCAGGCCGCCGGCGGCCAGCTTAAGTTGACCTCTAAAATTATTTTTCCTTTTTTCGATTTTAGAGGTCAACTTAAGCTGGTTTTTGTGGCCGCCGGCGGCCTTCCGTGATTCGAAGAGTTAAGGCTTGTATTCATGCCAATAACCTTGACCATTTGGGCGGAGCTAACGACCCCTCTCCGCGCGTCACTCCGCGCAGCTCTCCGCTACCCGCATGCAACAGAAAAGAGAGGCGCGCTCGGCCCGCGCTTGCGCCGCCAGCATGCGTCGTCGCTTCGCCTAGTCTTGGCATAGAGTATCGAAATCACAGAAGGTCAAGTCATCGTGAAAGTTAAATTCATTTTATTTTTACCGCATCAAAAGTGGTCAAATTTTGTTTTTATTTATTATCTATTGATATAGATGCACTTTGAGTATGTACTGTAGAAACTATACCTCTATTATAGATCAGCCTGGCTCGAAACATGAGGTAAACAACTTGATGTATCTTTTTAACTTAATTATATATAAATAAAAATTAATGGCTAAATGTGTTGCTAAGCGCAAAACTCAGGAATGGCTGGACCAATACGGATTTTTTTTCGAATATTCGTTATAGTGTGAGGAAGGTTTCTATTAAGAGAAAAATGGTAGGTAGGTAGGTAAGGTAGGTATGTAGGTAGGAACTTAGAGTAAGGTAGATAGGTAGTATAATTATTACTAGTGTATGTCATATTATTTGTTACATTTTTTATAAACAAATAGATTATAACTAAAATTCACTGAAATTTAACTTTCTTTCACCAAGTATTTTTATTCTTTTGGTTGGTTGAACTTCTTCATCCTCATTTATTTCTCCGTGTTCACATATATTTATTTTTAGAAATTTTGATAGCCATATAAAATCTTGTTCTATGTTTTCTTTTCGTCCTTCTTCGTTCTCGTTTTCTTCATTTATCTCATCAATCTATTTTTCTTTCCTTAGTTCTTTGTCGTTTTCTTCTTTCTCTTGTACATTATCTTAACTCTATCTCTCTATCTCAACTGGCGGCTTCGTCCGTACGAAGAGAAACCGGTGCATACCCAACGAGCACATTAGTGGAAATAGCAGCCTATTTTGTTACTTTGGGCTGTAAAATAGTGCTTTAAGGGTTCAAAAAGCAGTTCAGAGTTGCATATCTGCATCCGTAAACGTCCATAGTTATAAAAGTTACTTAAGGTGCTATAAGCTGAATCAAATACTACCCTAGCCTTCACAGTAGTCCACGGTAGAACTCATTTACCACTTACACCTTTATATGAGAGTTACGAAGGTCATTCTGCCACTCACAGCTGCATAGTAGTTTCCATTGTAACTTGTATAGGTTATAGTTATAGTAACCACTATTATACTACTATAAGTTTCATTATAGAAATAATAGAAACTCTTATGCATACTATAGTTACAAAAAAAACATCAGTGTAACTAAGGCCTTTAGTAGCAATAGTCATTCCTTGCAGGCTCAATCCATTCGCCATTTTACAGCCGCTTTTGTAACTATTATAAAACATTTAATAAAATGGATGCTAAACGAATAAGTACGTAACTAGATCTTATTTATTTATTATATACTTTATTGTACACCTTACAATACACTTAAGGATACAAATAATTAATCTTATAACCTCAAAAACAGGAAAATAGGAGCTCTTTGTGGCTGTGAGTTGCACTAGGGGAACAAAAATCACTGGAAGCGTTAGAAGGGTGAAAATTAGCGCTATGATTCTCAAAAGGGAGTTATTAGAGCTCAAACTGCAGGTTATGACTACAGTACAATGACGCCATGATTTTTTAAGAAAACTTATAATTCGTTTGCAAAATTGAGTTGATATACATTGGCTTTTCAGTTAAATGTGCATTAAATATACCCGTAAACAATCGGCCACTTGCGAATAATAAGTTATCGACACGTAAAAATACGGAAATAAAATTTATTCTGTATAACAAATAAAAAATATCACACATCTTTTGTTAATTTTTTAAATTTCATAAAAGCGCGTTAAAATTACTCGAAAATTATCTTATATATCTACAGTAAACTGGACAGCGTTTTAAGTATCTTTATATATCTTGCTAATACAGAATACAAACATTTACTTCTTTATGTTTTATTTTCATGATGGCGACGAAAACACTTTACCAAAATATTACAAACAATGTCAACTGAAGATATACAATAAAGAACTATAATCAATTCATTCGTTCAAAGTAGTTCAAAATCATTCAAAAGTAGCGCTACGAGAGCTTTAGTATAGCGTTAATAAATCGTTATAGCTATTAAGGAACCTTTATGCAACCGTTGTGCAGGTTAAATGGAACTTTAGGTTGCATAAAATGGCGCCCAAATAGCGCTAAAGCGGCTGCTTTAAGTCTGCAGTAGACGCTCTAGCGCTTACGTCTATTACCATAAGTAATAATCGGATACACTCCAAAGCTCTAATGCAGCCCATTTGTGCTAGTTGGGTATCGGCTCAAGCCAGACCTCGCTGAGACGAAGTGCACACACGCGCCTTGCTTGTAGTAGTGTACCTATCATAGCGCAGTTGTATGAAGCTTACCCTCTGTACGTTTACTCTGTGCTATCTACTTTTATGCGAGGTAAGTAAAGCGATAGTTTATAATGAAATATGTAGATAAAACTTTAAACTTACCTTGATAATAAATGTATACCCTTTTGTTTGTAATATTTTTTTAGACCTCTCTTCATTCGTTTCTGCTTATTCCCATGTTTTACAAACTAAATTTAAACACTACTAAAACTGTAAAATACTATGAGTTTATAACACTAACACTACTTATAGATACATAGAATACTCTTTAACTTATAAACAAGAATCAGAAATAAAACTTTTTGACGAATCGAAAGTCGGTTCTATTTTTTGATAATAAGTTTTATTTCACGCTTTTTAGTGGGTCGGTTTGTAATTTATCTAGTTACAAAAGCCAAAATGTCAACTACTTATCACCTTTTACAAAATATTTCTTTTCCCGGTGCAGAGCCGTTAATTTTTGAGGAGTTCTCCTGGTACATCACTATCAGCTCTACTTCACCATATGCATTGTGACGAGCATAAAGTGCTTAACATCTATATTCAAGTAATCTAATCGCAATCCACGAAATACTTATTATTGAGTAGTTTCGATGGCCATCTGGGGTCTTCGTCATCAGTTCCACTTCCTCAAATGGTGCTTTTCAAGAGAAACTAAACAAGGTACTATAAGAAATACCCAAAACGCTATAGTTATGCCTATAATATTTGAAGAGTTCCCTCGATTTCTCCATGATTTCATCATCAGATCCAAACCTGACGACAATAGAACTAACTGGAATGTATATTCTTTCAAACAAAAAAAGAATTTTCCAAATCGGTCCAGCCATCTGCGAGTAATGAAGTAACATCATAAAAAAAAAGTTCAAGACGAATTGAGAACCTCCTCCTTTTTCTAAAGTTGGTTAAAAAGCTATTCCACTATTTACAAAATTAATTTTTGCAGTAATATTTTACGATATTATTTCGTAGTGCTTGAGCTCTCGCAACGCGACGTACGTCCACCTAGCAACACGATGCGCCCCGCACTGAATTTGTAGACGAGTGCGGGGGTGATGTAAACGCAGTCTTTAATTGGACGCTTTTTAATTTATTGTAATAAAAATAATACATATTTGTAAAAAGTAACAAAACCAAATTATTTTCATTTGTATTGCAAAGCAGTAGTATATTTTTTTATATTCTTTTGATAAGAAATTAAGGAGTAAAATGGTTTCATCTCAATGATTTGGAGGTGATTTGGCATTTTTTTTTCTTATTATGTGATACCGATAGAAAAATTGTGGCTAAACCAAATTACGGTTCATATCATGTAGATTACTAACAATTTTTTTCAGATGTAATTTCTCTGTAATTGCCGACGAAAAGTTGCTTCATCTGAATGCTTTTTTTCAAGCTTTTTTCGAGAGAGCAGCCTTAACTTAATAACACACAAGGAGTTACACGCTGACGGAGTCGCGGGCACAGCCTGCTATTAACAATAATATTGTGCGGTTCGGTATTGCGATATTTTTCAACAGTATTATAGATTGACATATTATATTTCCCTACTAAATAACGAAAGTTAATCTGTCTGTTACATCAAAATCACTGAACCGTGAGGAAAGACATAGGCTACTTTTTTTTACGAAAAACGACGGAAACGTGGACGAAGTCGCGGGCAACAGCTACCTGTTCTAATAATATAAGGCTGAAGAGTTTGTTTGTTTGTTTGAACGCGATAATCTCAGGAACTACTGGTTCGAATTGAAACATTATTTTTTAATTAAATAGTCAATTTATAGAGAAACGCTATAGGATATATATCATTACGCTAAGGCCAATAGGAGCGGAGCGCCAATGAAGAATGCTTCAAAATCGGGGTTAAATTTAACGTTAGCCCAAAGTAACTATTCCATGCGGACGAAGTCGCGGGCAAAAGCTAGTTTAATTATAAAAAGACAAACGACAGTGCTGCCCCCTACAGCAATATTCACAGTCATTATCTTTTTCAGGAAACGTAATTGGTCGTAAACGCATGATAAGCGCATCGGGTACTTTAGCAGTACTAGGCGTCGCATCCGGCACTCCTTCCACTACCAACAATGCGTCGCTAGCGTTGCTATGGGGTGCTACGGGCGAACAAGAGTGGACGCCTGCCCTTACGACAGGTTAGTACCTACTGTTTTTCACACGGTGTGTGTCTGTGATTATGGCATTGGTTCATTCATGAATAGATGTCGAGTAAGTTATTAAATATCTGATAAAAATACATATAATATACACACATATATAAAATCGACAATAGCGTAATGGCTAACTACATTCATTACACTATTGCTGTGAACCTATTCCAGATACAAGCATATTTAGCTTAGTTGGAGGGCTTAATAAGATTGCTAGTAATGTGAATTCAACACAACAGCTAGTTTTCTTTTTGAAACGAAAAAAAAAGTTAACAGTTATTTGATGACATACTTGACTTATTGGTGAGAATTTGATTAACAATTTAGCATATTCCTCCCTAGACTGTCAATACTCATTATAATGGAATAAAAAAAATAGTTTGAGATATTTTTATATACTTAGTTTGAGTCAAGTCACCACTTATTTAGTGTAAATATGAATATCTCTAACTAAACAATGTGACAGCTAACTTCTTTTTTTATGATACAGTTTCTAGTACAATGTTAGTTCTTCTAATGTCATTTCAAACAGTAACTTTCGTTGTACACATTACCATTTGAGAACTTTCAAATTCCTCTTCTAGATCTTTTTGCATGTAGTACCTACCATCAAAATGGCTAATCTGACGAAGATCAACGATCATTCATTAAAACTAACAACATACTCTGCTGGAAAATACCAGCTGTCGTTGAAGCTGTCGTAATAAGGATGACTTTAATAAAAAGGTTTTACTAGTGCCATATGTGTACAAATGAGAATACAATTAAAAAGTATAAAATGTTCGCGCCGTTTTTATTCAAAACAATTTCTCATATAATACTGGCTGTCATTTATGTAGAAGATGAATTTGAAATAAATCTGCATCGAATGTTCATCATAATCTTGTAAATGGGAATCTAAAACAGAGTCCAATTAATCCATAATTGCTTCTCTGTATTGGTTTGGATTCGTGATAAATGTATATGTTTGTTGTATTAAATGTTCACTTCACTTTTGATGTTTCATGATACCATCGCGTTGAAAAATTATCTTCAAAACTCATTGGATCGAAGCGAACCGAGCTATAGGTTTGATATTCCATTTATTGGATTTGCATTGAGTAGTTTCTGCATTATTATATGTCTTAGTTAGTATTATAATATATGCGATGTGGGGGCTTTTTATTAAATATAAATTTAGCATCTTTATTTTATTTATGTAGGTTGTCTTCAATATTATTTATGTATTCGATAATTCTACGCGATGTTCACACAAAAACGAATTTGAAAATACTTATATAACGCTATTGTTTTAATTTAATTCATATCTACAAATGATTGTGTAGATATTGCATGGTGAATATTTTATTGGCAAATTTACTGAGAAATTTTATTGGTAGCTGGATTGCTCTCTCTTCTTTAATTCGATTAGCATTCTCCCATTTTGAGAATGTAATATTGTTTATTTCGCACTAGTGAATAAGCAATTTAACCTTTTGACCGCCACGTCAAAAAAGGAAAAGCGTGCCCTCGGCGCAAAGCTCCGAATTCATCCTTTAATACCTACAAAATAGTAGTGAGGTCGAAATTATATCGATAAAGCTCATTGAAAACTGACAATATTTTTTAACATAGTTTGTAATTTCAATAAAGATTATTGTATCATCTTTGTGTTGGGTTTTATTTCAACCCACTTTGTCCTTTATGACATAAATGTAATAATCTGTGTCACATTACGGCCTTTATTATTATTTAAATCCATAAATAGAATCAACAATCGATAAAACCAAGTCAATACCATCACAGCACTATTGTCCATCATGACGTAATTTTTTCTCACTCTATGAGGACAGTGGCGCAGCTGCCACGGATTTATAGAAATTGCTCGCTTCTGCTCTAGAGGTGCGACACCGATACTTATTAAAAATATCGAAATATTTATTCTTATTGTTTTGTACTTTCAACAGTGTCAAGTAATAAAATGTAAGTTTCTTTCAAAGAACCAATTTAATGCTTGTTCAACACATTTGCTCGTAAAGTAGCTCTTAATGAACCGCTATTAGGTCCATAATGCAGTGTATTAGAAACGCGTGCTTTTTAGTTTACGTTACTGCACTAGTGCTTATAACACCACACTATTTACTAGTCGGAGGTCGGAGATGTGCGTTTATTTTTTAATCTCATCGACAAACAACGACTTATCGACTTCATATTAAACTACTCTATTTGAAAAATTTCCGAGTTTGACGTCATGGGACTGTCAAACATAGACGACTGTGGCGTCCCCGGAACAGACAATACAACAGTGTGATTGAGATGGGCATTTCAGTCATTACAATTAATCGATAATCTACTAACACTCGACTTTTAAAGAACGTATAGTTCAGTACTAATATTTTTTTTTGATTTCTCAAACATAAAGGTAATTAAATATAACGTATGTTGCCGTCGAGGTCGATATTCTTGTTTTATTGACTGGTATCTACATCACTACATGTCCTGTTATGGTGACTGTGGCGTCGAGGGCACTAAGTAACTTTATAACTGGTTTTCTTTTTTGTCATCTTATGTTACTATACATGAAATGTTACGAAAGCAGTTCACTTCAAATAAATAAAGAAAAGATAAGGTATAGGTATATATACAAAACAATACTGTTTTATGACATTTATTTACATTTAAAATCTTGTCACCCAGTCGCGACCGTAGCGTGCTGAGCACATTTTGGCTTGTGTATAGACGATACACGACTGTGGCGGTCAAAGGTTAAAGTAGTGATACTCATTTTCCTGGTAGACGTATTTTTTCATTTGGATTAGGCGCACAATGCCACATTCGCAAAATGACATATTGCAATTTCGCAAACTGTCACATTCCTAAATTATAATAATTTATAATATTCTGAAAACGCCATATCGCAAAACGTCACATTAGCAAAATGCCATTTTCGCAAAATGTCAAAACATCAAAATTGCACTTCAGACAGTATTTTTTTTACTTAGATGTTAATATGTTTTTATGAATAATGCTACCTTAGTAAAACTTTAAGAACTACATCAGTACAATTACATTGTAGAATCAATGTTGCATTTCAATTAGCCCTTAAGCTACACTGAAATTAGTGGTTGCTACCAGCACTTTAATGCCGCAGTATGGAAGAAAAAGAAAACTTGTATAGTATAAGAGATGGACGTACCATTTCCTGAATGATAGCTATTATATCTTTACTGCCATCTAACGTTATACCTACTGCATGGAACTACATTTTAAATAACTCGCCAGATACTCCAGAAATGAAAAGGTTCCAAACCTGTTTTTCTACAATTACAAATAGGCATTTTATAGGTACTTATTACAATTTAAATTACTGAAATAATTAAATTCGTTTTATTTTTTATTCATAAATCATCGGCATACTGCAAGAAGTCACTAAGAGTCTTTAAAAATCTTTTATTGTCATTAAAAAAAGTAAATCGCACATTGTGTGATATGACTTTTTGAGAATGTGTCATTTTGCTAGTGTGGCATTTTGAGAAAAGACATTTTGCGAATGTGTCATTTTGCGTCACTATGTCATTTTGCGAATGTGGGATTGTGCGTGTAATACGTCAATGGATGTTTGCATGCGATATCGTTATGCTTTAAATACGTAATTAATGCTTAAAAAGTAACAGTAGAACATTGACATTTTCATGATCACATTGACATTTCATTATAATATTTTTACTAAACATTTCTTTTAGCTTTTTAAAATTCAATTTTTTTTGTTGTTGTAAATAACTTATTAAAATATTTAGTTCTAAGCTCATATGAGGACAAAAATAACGATAAGGCATTTAGCTACATTGGTATGCTTGCAGGTAAAGTGAATGAACTATCTTGTAAGAGCCGTAGTTTGTTATAATAAGCTATGAAGTTTTGACAATTCAGCAATATTTGTGCAAACAGTACTACTACGTCGTTTTAAATCCTCAGTGAATGTAGAATTATCGCCTTTAACTTGCTTCCGAAGACCTGAAGACCAAAACCTTAAAATGTAAGGAAGGTTCGACAAGTACATATAATAAGGTATAAGAGCAAACTACCGAAACAACGGATGCTTGACAGCGCCATCTATGGCCCGCGCTATGCCTGCCTGAAAGTTTTTTTTATTACTAAGCCCGTTCCATCATCGGACTACAAGACAAACGGCGATGCGCCATTGTTACATGGTGGACATCCCACCTACATGCATTAAACGTTTTGGAAATACCTTTATTGTGCGTACGGCTAAGGAGTGGAATTCCCTGCCGGAGTCTGTGTTTCCCGATAGCTATAACCTAGGGGTCTTTAAGTCAAGAGTGAATAGGTTACTTTTAGGTAAGCGTGCTTCATCTTCGACCACATCATCACTTACCATCAGGTGAGATGGTGGTCAAACACGAGCCTATTATCAATAAAAAAAGTGATCACTGGCTTTTGAGGGTCCCTGGTTATCGCCGCCCTCACCGCCAGGTGATTTTTTTTTAAACTGTTTCATCCTTAACTTGGTCAGACTATCTTTTTGGTAAACGACCTCAGGCTCTCTTAAGGCATATAAGCCTGTCGTACTTTCAAACATAATCGACTTTGTTGCTATTGAAATAAAATTGAAAATAAATTAACTTACATCAGCCCTACACCGCGTTAAAGCGACCAGGGGAGCACCCCTCGCTAGACATTATCGTCCTTTACGAGTATTGTGCTATCGGGCCTCTAAACATAAGTGACAATATAATAAAAGTGAAATAATACACTCTTATCCTCATCAGGTGTGGACTGGAAATCATTGACTATCCCCGCGTGTTTGCCGATCACAACGGATTATTTCCCGGACAAGCGTTCGCTGCAGAACGATTACCTTGTGTCCGATTATAACTTGTTGCCGGATGACGTCAACGCTGACTTTGCACAAAACAGAGCGATTTATAAGGAGCCCTTAACAACAATGGAAGTTTTTAAAGAATTGGTTTCGCAGAGATTGGCTCAGGTTAGTGAAGTGTTTTTTTTTGGCGCTGAAACTATACATCTTCTACATAGAAATAAAATTGAGTGCTTATGTTATTTACACGATACAAAAAAAAATATCTTAAATTTTTGTCTCTGTTGGTACGGGCCATTAATCTCTGGAACAACTGAACCAATTTTAATATGATTTTCACTGGAATATAAGGAGGTTATAGGGTAAATATATAGTCTACTTTTTATCCCGGAATTCCCGCTGAATCTTATATCTTAATATTACTTCATCAGCAAGAAGTAGTATGATACTGAGTTTGCGTTTAGCAACCACTGGCCCTTTGTAGTATTTCACCTGGGTTCGATACCACAGGACCCAAAGATATTGGTGCAATTTCTTATTAGGGAAATTTCTTGTTACTAGCCGTAATCTCGATAAATAACTCCATAAACCTGTGCTTAAAAAGGATACAGACGTAGGCCCTACTAATTGCTACTGTCAGTCCGTCTGTTACATTCTGAAGTCTAAACCACAACTGATTTTATTTAACTTTGGTACGGAGATAGATTAGCCCTAGGAAAAGGACGTCGGCTACTATTTTTGCGCTGAAAAAGGTACTTTTACGCGAGCGAAGCCGAGGATGGAACCTACTTTTATATATTTCTTACAAGTTCTTCTCAATTCATTTTATAACTTGAAAGAATCTTCAAGTTCTTGTCAATTACTGTGACATATTTCTTACAAGTTATTCTCAGTTAGTTTCATATATTTCTTACAAGTTCTTCTCAATTCCAGGGTTTCCAACTCATAGTGGGTGTGAATGAAAACGAAGTGATAGAGTCACACTGCCCATCCACAGCAGCGCCGCCTCCGTCCAAAGTAGCCCCTCAGTGCGGCAAGCAAGTCAATGCGGCCCCCACCAAACGATACCTACTGTCTATTGGCAGAATATTCCATAAACTTACGCTTGTTGGATCTACCATCACAGTCACCAGATATAGACCCAGGTAAAAATACAATGATAAAACATTTATTATCAAACATTTGTGGCCCATCATACATAACGCACACGTTACAAACTAACATACATTTACATATGCCTAACTTTGATCTACCCCGGGAGCATCTGCCACTCGGACTTGACCTGCAGTGACCAATTTCATAGAAAACAATCGACTGTGATCCATCATTTGCTTAGCATTTGTCCCGAATACGTTGTGGTCGGTCCCGTGTTTTACATATGGCGACTGCCTAACCCAGTAGCTGGGTAAAGCTTTGTTTTCCTAGGAAAGCGGTGCCGTCATATAGCGGCCGTAATATTACGGACGCAAAAAGGCGGCCGTCTTTACGATGACGACATGTGGAAAGTTCCACGGCCGTTTTAACACACTGTCTGCTTCATCGCTATCTAGTATATCACATTCTCTTTGGAAACGTTCACGAAACCATCTGACACCGACAAGACGGCCGTCATGCAAATGGCGGCACCGCTTTTTGACGTTACGGTGTCAGTTACCGCTCTCTAGGAAACCGCGCCATTTTGTTTACATAGACAACGTTCTAGTGACGTCATTCACCGCTGTATTAAGGCCGCTATTTGACGGCACCGCTATCCTATGAAACCAAAGCTTAACACCCCCTAGGCAAGACCAGTATCAGATTTTTTGGCTTCTAATTACCCGTAACAACTGTCAGAGATGTTCAAATGATAGCCGGGGTCAATGGTTTAACGTGCTTTACGAGGCACGAACGAGAATGTTAAGATGGTCACTAATTTACGGACCGACGTTGAACATCGACCCATGCGGCTGTTATTATTTAGCCACGAGCTTACAAACTAGCATTTATATACTACTTTAATATTAGTGCTTATGTGGAGTGTTACTAACATAGGCTTAAGTTTCTATTTACTATTCAATTTGTCTTAATTGAATAGTAAATAGAAACTTAAGCCTATGTTAGTAACACTCCACATAAGCACTAAGTCATAATAAGTCCAAGAATCTTTTGCCACTGCCTTAATATAAAGGTATGCGGAACAGAGCGTAAATTCGTTACCACGATCGTGGTAAAATTATCAAATAAGTCCTCCCACCCCGGGCAGGGTGGGAGGGACTGTCAGACTTTTACTGACTAAAATCCACGGTGTTCCTTCAATAACCCTTTACGTACCGGGGTCACGGTAACGGGATGAGTCCCACGACCCCGGCAGGCTTCGGCCCTCTACGGGGGGGCCTCGTCATATTGCTGACGCTCTTTGAGGCGCGCGTGGAACACAACGCGTCGTCGACCCGGGCATGGTCCATGGTCGGACAGCGAGTTGCCCTTTACTCGCTGTCCGCATGCCCGCGCCTACGGTGGCCGGAGATCGCCGGCCGACGTCCGACGCCGTGGGCGTCTACCACTGCGGCTGAGCTGGAGGGAGGACGCCATCCTCTCCCTCTCGCGGCCCGCCTCCTCCTTCGGAAGCATGACTGCTTCGCAGAAGGAGGCGACCGCTTCCCACTCCCTCTCGCCCCGCAGCATGGCCTCGACCAATGCCGGGCGCGAGAGGTCTCCGCCTATTGCCGCCGTGAGGACACGTCGGTGCTCTGCCCAAGCGGGGCAGTCCTGCACCGTGTGCTCTACGGTGTCCTCAGGGCGACCCTCGCAGTGGTGACACCCAGACGTTTCCTCCTTTCCCATCAGACACAGGTACCTCCCGAAACTTCCGTGTCCGGTGAGGACCTGCGTCATGCGGTAGGTCAGGACGCCGTGACGCCGATCTAGCCACTCCTCAAAGAGGGGTCTTACCGCCGCAATTGCGGCGTGCCCGACGTGGAGACCTTTATATCGTAATATAGCATTTGTGTGGCACCAGGTATTTGTGAGATTTATGTGGCTGTATCGCTTCAGTAGCACAGCTTTAAGTATTCTAAAATGATTTGTAAAGGTTTATTTTTCATGAGATTTTCTATTCTGTTAGTTAGTTATTATTGCAATTTTTGGTTTTATGTATCAGTAAATAAATATATTACTATTATTATGTATATTTTTCTATTGGCCTTAAAATTCTGAAATAATAAATATAACCGTCACAAAAATACTACGTTTTCCTTTCCAGAATTAGAAATATTTTTCTACTTGTAAACCACCTATATTACCATAGAATATCTAGATAGATATTCTATGGTAATATAGGTGGTTTAGCCAGCCCCAAAATAGTTGTGAAACTGCTAGGGAGATCCCTAGCAGTTTCACAACTATTTTGGGGCTGGCTACCAATGTTACCATTTTTTAATAACACATATCTTATTTTACTCATCGTTTCACTTTTCAGACATCCATACCCGCCGTTCAACATCCACTACCGCTACCGTTTCCACGCGCCGAACCACGATACATACGAAGTCTCCTGGGTTTCATTCACAACGGAGAAACTAGAAACTTATAACTGGAACTATATGGACCATTACATATGTACTCGTGGAGACACCGACTTCGCGCTAGCCGAGGTGATTGTCACGGTAATAGGCCAAACGGCAGTTATCAACTAGTATTGCTTAACAATATTGCTGCCGGGCCTTTTTTAACTTTGCTGGTTTATTTACGTGTAGTGATACCCTGAAACTTTAATTAAACTTCGTTCTTTTTCTTTTTCCATCCTAGTTCCCGTTATTTGGGATGGCAAATTTCGCGTCTCCTCATTAGTCTACGCTAGGTTGTTTTGGTTTATTTAAGAATGTTATCCAATAGCTTCTGAATACAGCTTTTCGTGGGTTTAAGTTAAAAACAACCCAAGTCTTCTATAGTCACCAAATCACCAATCATAGGAAAACCTGCATTCGTAACATAATTGATAACACATTAAAAAGTAGTATAGAATGAAATTAAATTGAATAGAATTAAATTAATTATTAAATATTTAAATAAGCATTGACAATTTACACATTAATTATTTATTATTAATGGGTTAACTTCACGCAGAGGGCATATAGTGACCTGCGCGTCCAATATAACAACACGTTCCGGGCGATGTTGGGGCTGCCGCGCTTTTGTAGTGCGTCCGGCATGTTTGCTGACGCGAACGTGGACGGTTTTGCGGCCATCATGCGCAAGAGATGTACCTCTCTACAACGCCGCGTACGCGCCAGCCCCAACACCATTCTGAGAACGCTGGCGGATAGGTGGGACTCTCCGATCTTGGGGCGATGGATACGACTGCATGCAGTCAAGTAAACATACCCCAGGGTCGGCGTGTCCCACACAGCTTAGATTTATAATTCAATTTAGTTATAAGTTGTTATTAGGCTAATACTAACACTAGGTTATAAGCGCACATGTTACTAACAAACAAATATGGAATCTGAATGATGATGAATCTGAAATAAATATATATATATATATATATATATATTGAATTAATAGCCAACATGCTTCTCATATTATATAACACTAGCAGTTGCTCCCGTGGACTTATCACTATAAAACATAACCCATCTTCTTTTGCAGTCCGGTAAAACGCCTATAACAAATGCTTTCGAAGATTAGCGCGCTTAAACATATATACTTTTCCGCTTTATAATATTAGTATAGATTATAGTAATATGTATATATAAATATTAGATTTCCTTTCAAAAAATCCGTCGCAATAACAAATCTTTACAAGAATCTTCAAGTTCAGTTCAAAAACACTGCAATACTTGATATTGTTCAGGGTGTCACTACACGTAAAATCTTCTACCATACTAACAAAAACAACAACACTTTTAGGCACTCAAATATTGGAGATTCCGTACTCTCCTCTTACCGCTTTACAATCCAGCAACTAAACAGATAATGGACGATAATATGATCCACTGCGATATATATCCGACCCCGACGAGGCACGATCTCGATCAACTGACAGATGGATTCCTGAAAATGACTGAGCAATACTTCAATAAGGTGAAACGGCCTAACAAGCAAAGGGTAAGTATGGCAATAGGATTTTGAAATTGGGAATTAATTGATCGGCGCTGACGTTTTTTTGCCCAATGCTGATTAGAGATGCACTGCACTCTTATTGCAAACACGTTGCTAATGAGGTTTGCTTCAACAACATTCATTGCGTTGAGATGATTTGTTTTAATAGTGCCCCACTAGCATTTATTTTACTAGTGTACCGTTTATCGTGAGTGCATTTTTACAAACACCGAGACCCAGAACAACTATCTGTAAAAATTTTGTTCCGGCTCGGAAATCGAACCCGTGACACGCAGCGCTGCAAGCAATTTCTCAACAACTGCGCCAACTGTGTTGTCTAGAGACGGTTATTGTAAACTTTTATTCCGAGATATTGAGTGTACGTTTGAATTATGCATTAAGGCTGCTGATGTAGGTGTTTTGTACTAGTTACCAACTTTATTCTACTCATTAGCCCTTATTAATTGCGTAGTTTGCGTAAGGCTTACGCATTTGGCGTAGAGTAATGTGCTGCTATAATATACAATGTGCTAAAAAGTTTTGTTTTAAACTAGCCACAGATAATTAAATGTAATCTTTCCAAAGCGTATTGTTTTTTTTTTACAATGTTTTTCGTTATATTTATGCTATTTACACTTACACTTGTATGGTTTGCTCTAAATGGATATTATTGTGTAGACTTTCAGCGCTGATCAGTTAAATTCAAATCCAATATCAAAACTATACACAAACATATGAAAAGATTTCAGAATTTGTTCTATATTAATAGACTTGTTACAATTAATTATATTATATAAATATTTTTTGTGTATGTGTAAAATATGTACATATTTAAATGTTTTATCACTTATAGACATTGTCCAGAAATAAACAATTGATCTTTCTATGTTACAATGTAAATATTTATTCAAATTAATGTTTATAAGTGGAGCATAAGCATGATAAGTTATTTGCACACTGTATGACACGTAGATTACTACTACTTGCACTGCATGTACCGTAGAAGAGCACCCTTTCCTGAATAATATGTAGACTTACTAGAATATAACTCGACCACATCAGATTTAATGTTCTCAAAAACGATGTATTTACACTACTGAAATATATTTGACTAAATGTTTACTCAAACATGAAATTATCACTTTCACTGCCGTACTTGTGTAAACGCATGTTAATTTTAAACTATGGTAAATTAAAATATCTGTATCGTCGTCACTGCCTTCAATGTGTCTTACTTTAGAATCAAGCATAGTTTGTATTGAAAGTCTGAATGTGATATGAGCACTTCTAGGCATGTTTATAATTTTATCTATCAGATTTTGTTTTTATTTTTGTTGCGTGACGTGTTATTTGTAATTTCTTGTTTGAGTCTGAGCGCATGATGTATTAACGTGATAATATAATCATTGAGACCGCAGACCGGGCGTGACATGAACTGCCTAAGCATTGTGTAAACACTCAGCTTCGAAGTATTACTTTTCAGTATCGAACTAAGCATCGCTATCAACATTACCTAAGCATCAAACCGGGCGGCATCGATATGGCGTACCGCACAGGTAGTAGCGTCGCTTAGCGTCGATTTTGGTTGTCATCAGGCGATATCGTCTCCGCTCTGCGGTCAAGTTTCTGTGCGTCGAATTCGAAGAACAATGAATGAATCGTCAATAGCCTAATGGTTAAGATGTCGAACTTGTGATCGAGAGATCGCTGTTTCGAACCCGACCCATTAAACTATTGCCGTGAACCCACTCCAGTTACAAGCATATTTAGCTTAATTGGAGAAGTTAACAGTAGTAGCAGCTAGTAATGTGAATTTTACTTACATTGCTAAAGAAAATTATAAATGCTGTGTAAAAAATGGTATTAGTAAAATGCCTCGAGATCTCGGGCCCTCAATACTGTTGTTGGGTGCGTCCGGTCGTGGGTAGGCGACAGTGCGGGTGGGTAGACGGCCAGCCTGTACTGTGGCTGCTGCAGATGGCGCTGGCGGGCGGCGGCGCGGCCGACGTGGCGCTCACCCGGCGCCGGCACTCCACCTCCATCCTCACCAAGAGCGCGCAGGTACCGCCACACAACTCCCACGTACACATGACCCGACAACTCCCACGTACACACGATCCGCTACGACAACTCACACGTACACATGACCCGCCACGACAACTCACACGTACACATGACCCGCCACGACAACTCACACGTACACATGATCCGCCACGACAACTCACACGTAAACATGACCCGCGACCACAACTCCCACGTACACATGACCCGCCACGACAACTCCCACGTACACATGACAGGCCACGACAACTCACACGTACACATGATCCGCCACGACAACTCACACGTAAACTAGACCCGCGACCACAACTCCCACGTACACACGATCCGCTACGACAACTCCCACGTACACATGATCCGCCACGACAACTCACACGTAAACATGACCCGCAACCACAACTCCCACGTAAACATGACCCGCGACCACAACTCGCACGTACACATGATCCGCCACGACAACTCCCACGTACACATGACAGGCCACGACAACTCCCACGTACACACGATCTGCTACGACAACTCACACGTACACATGATCCGCCACGACAACTCACACGTAAACATGACCCGCGACCACAACTCCCACGTACACAACTCCCACGTACACATGACCCGCCACGACAACTCCTACGTACACATGATCCGCCACGACAATTCCCACGTACACATGATCCGCCACGACAATTCCCACGTACACATGACCCGCTACGACAACGCTCCACGCTAAACTCGCTTAGACATGTGTAACACTGCGCGACTACACGCAATAGGGTAGTTTCCCGCGTTATTTTTTTACTTGAAAGGTTGTAAGACTTTACATAAATATAATAATTCATTAAAAAACATGTTATGACACCGTAATTAATGATACAATCAAGTCTCACGATCATACTCTCACAACTCAGTCGCTGAGTGAACAATAAGCTATCTCAGATCATTAGTCTCTCGAAGTTATTTTGAGTTTACTCAAAGAGTTAGCTCTTTGCGCTTTCTCGCAGTACACTGCGCTTAAGTTACTGTGTTAACAAAAAAATTTGCCGCGTTACCCATGTCTATTCTGACTACACGATCCACGGTGTCACCTAGGCTCTACCACTTGAGAACTTAGTATAAGTGTGAACGTCGATTGGTCGAGTGTCATGTGTTACGACAGAGTCACGTCTACGCTAGTTGTTACTTAGTGTGCAGCCCACATCCGTCACCATTCCCTCCGCCTCCACGACAATCCTTTTTGACACTTTTCAGTTTTCAGTTTGTGCCGCGATCAAATGGGGCAGACCTCCAGTTTTAACACAAGTGTGCAGATTTAAATTTACTACAATATTCAGAATTTTAAGCTAATTAAGAAATAATTGGTCTGATCTTTTGATCGCTTGATTCGTTTCTTTATGTTCAATACGGAAACAAAATTTTATAATTTCGTTGTTATTTTCTGTGGCATATTTGCGCACTCAATTCATTGGCTCCATGAAAATCGGGTTTGTATCGATCGTCAATTTGTTTTAACCTTACATTGGAGTGGCATTTGACCTTCTAATCTTCACCCTTAACCTTAGTATACTAACGTTAACACGTTGACAGTTACAACACAGTAGGTACTAATTTTACAATTAATCGTAATTTTATAGATAACAGTGCAGTGGAGGTCTTCGCCAGGTGGATGTCATTTCTTAATGTTGATTGTAGATATTTGGTCGCATCAATCATCTCCAAAGCAATACCTACCTTAATGCAATATCTTTTAAGTCGAAGATATCAAAGCATTTTTGATAGTTTAGTGAGAGTATAAGACGTTACTGCGCTGCATTCTACTGAAAAGTCAAAAATGTATTTTTGTCTGACTGTGGTCCTATCAGCAAAGTTTGTATTTCACTGAGTACTCTCAAACAAGAACCACCACATTGTATATGCATATTGCGTATATATTTGCACTGCTTATTATAAAATTATGCAATTATTATTATGCACGGAATGCACCAATACTGAGATATTTTGTTTGCTGGCTTCTTTTATTTTTATTTTTTAGTTTAGTTATTAGTAGTCTACGACATAACATTTAAAATAGTGTAATAATAATGTTTATGAACTCGTAGATATTTTTAACATTGTAAGCGATATTTGTGCTTTCAGAATTCCTTTCATAAATTCGGGTGTATTAATTGAACTTTAAATTTCTAATCGACTGTTCGACGTAACCTTGTCTTGAGGGCAGTTTTTAGTGTTATACTATTTCGAATGTTATGATAGGATTTAGGTAATCTGTTGCCGTGTTAAAGTGCGTGTTGTGTGTGGTGTATCAGGGCGGTGTGTCAAACTCGCCGTTCAGGGAGCGTGTTGGCAGCACCCGCCTGCCTGACCGACCGAGGCTACGGATCGAAGCCATGTCAGTACCTATGTGACACATACATATCATAGCCTCAACTCGCCGATCTTAAAGACAAAACCGCTAAATGATTTGGTTGGGAAACTATAAGAATCCGAAATATGATAGCTTTTGCTAAATAAATGTATAAATACAAACCTAAAAACGAAGTCTTTAAAATTGGTCAGTAATTCAATTGTACTTTATACGCGTCTCTGAAGTTTGCGTTTTCGACTGGCGTTAAATGACACCTTAGATCTGTTTTACATTAAAAAATGGTTAGAAAAGCGTATCCTACTCTAGGGAACTTTACAATAAGCAGCCTTAAACAAACAGACTTTTCATTTCATAATTGTAGTGACACAAGACACAACTACTCAGTACAAATTTTACGACTAAAAAGACGCGTATAAAATTTGAAATGCAATGCGTACACGACGATCGCTTCATGTCTGCCGCATGCTGTGTTCGCTCTTTTTCAAGTTTCTTCACACGTTGCTAACATTCACGCACTCGTTCGTTCTCCTAACACATTCATTCATTCGTCCTTATGTAAACCAACCTTGCTTCGTACCTTTGTGCTCTTATAAACATTTGAATAACGCACTTATTATTTTTATTATTTAATTTTATGTAAGTTGCACCTATATTTTAATTTAGATCTCTAAACGTTATGTAGCTCTTTATTTTCCTTTATTTTTTTTTAACTTAATTGACATATTGTTTTTTACAGATATCCCTTGTAATACCAATTTTAATTCATGACATGGTTTTTTTTCTATTTCTGAGCTATCATCGAATGCTTGCCCGTGCCTCTCCTATCAGTTGCTTATTCTTATCCTTACTGAATATTTCATTGCAGCAACTATCACCTACTAAGTCACTAAACACTAGTCAAAGTAACAAGTAAGTATACAGTTCGCTCCATCATACTCTTTTATACGGGCGTTTTAGAGTTTCAAACTTCTTAGTCGGAATCTTTTCAACTTTGCTTGATTGGCAACTTGTATAGGGAGTGGCGTAAATATTGGTACAGAGTTAAGATTTGATATACCAAATAATTATCTTTAACGAGTTATAATGTTTTTAATTTTACGGACAGGCCCGTTGGTATAGTGGTCAGTGGCCCTGACTGCTATGCGCAAGGTCGTGGGTTCGATTCCCACCTAGGACAAATATTTGTGTGATGAGCACGGTCATTTGTTCTTTGTCTGGGTGTAATTTATCTATAATATGTATGTATTTAGAAATATATATGTATGTTTATCAGTTGTCTAGTACCCATACCACAGGCTCTGCTTAGTTTGGGACTAGATGGCGTTGTGTGAAAAAGTTGTGGAATATTATTATTATTAATTTGTAACATGCATGTATCGAGCCAGAATTTGCAAAAATGTAATTTCACATTAGCTCGTTTATTTCTCTCGTTCGTCATCTCGTTTTCTCGCGTTTTACAGCCAAATTTATAATCAGAGATAAGTGTTTCGTAAAATAAAATATTATTGTCTGAAATATAAAAAGAAATGGATAAAATTATAATTTGATATAATATGTACCTAGTCGTCCCACCCCGGGCAGGGTGGGAGGGACTGTCAGACTTTTACTGACTAAAATCCACGGTGTTCCTTCAATAACCCTTTACGTACCGGGGTCACGGTAACGGGATGAGTCCCACGACCCCGGCAGGCTTCGGCCCTCTACGGGGGGGCCTCGTCATATTGCTGACGCTCTTTGAGGCGCGCGTGGAACACAACGCGTCGTCGACCCGGGCATGGTCCATGGTCGGACAGCGAGTTGCCCTTTACTCGCTGTCCGCATGCCCGCGCCTACGGTGGCCGGAGATCGCCGGCCGACGTCCGACGCCGTGGGCGTCTACCACTGCGGCTGAGCTGGAGGGAGGACGCCATCCTCTCCCTCTCGCGGCCCGCCTCCTCCTTCGGAAGCATGACTGCTTCGCAGAAGGAGGCGACCGCTTCTCACTCCCTCTCGCTCCGCAGCATGGCCTCGACCAATGCCGGGCGCGAGAGGTCTCCGCCTATCGCCGCCGTGAGGACACGTCGGTGCTCTGCCCAAGCGGGGCAGTCCTGCACCGTGTGCTCTACCGTGTCCTCAGGGCGACCCTCGCAGTGTTGACACCCAGGCGTTTCCTCCTTTCCCATCAGACACAGGTACCTCCCGAAACTTCCGTGTCCGGTGAGGACCTGCGTCATGCGGTAGGTCAGGACGCCGTGACGCCGATCTAGCCACTCCTCAAAGAGGGGTCTTACCGCCGCAATTGCGGCTTGCCCGAATATGTACTGGTTATAAAATCCTTAACAGTGGTAAATCCTCATTTCTATCACATTTTTTCAAGCACTCGAAAAAAAGTGTCCTATGTCTTAAACCAATAACGAATTCATTTAAAACTTCTACTACTGCAGACCAAACGAGTCCAGCCAGTCTTGAGTGATTGAGTAACAACATATATTCATAAAGTTTGCTTCTTCAGTTCATGACACAAGATTTTTTGGTTCTAAGCCGACCCTGGAACCATCACTCTAAAACGCCCTAAAATCATTATAATTTTCTATAACTCAACTTCTGCTTGGCAGCTTTGCGTTTGGAATTGTGCTTGATTATCATCTTTGGATTTTTTATATTCAATTCATGTTGAAACTTTGCTAATATGAATATAACTACAGGGCCGCAGCGAAAACTGTCTTAGAGAGAACACAATCTCAAACTGGTGAATGCGACGATACGTATGATGACGGGTAAATATAACAGTTTTTTTTTTTCTTAAAACAAGGGCACTAGTCATTTGGGTAGAATCAAATTACTAGCAATTTTTTTAACTCCTCCAACTAAGATTAATGTAATGGGTAGGTAGTGTAATAGGTGGGATTTTTAGAAATGATGTATTTCAAGTCAAGTGAAAGTTAAAATTATTTTATTTTTCATTTATGCCTTCATGGGCACGCAAAAAACCTCAGAACCTAATGCATGGTTTGAAATTGGTGGTTCCCTACGAAGGAGAATCGGCAAGTAACTCCATGGTTACTCTTTTATTTTTACTAAACATACCAAAATTATGCTGAGTTAGTCAATTTTTATGAATAAGGTCGATTGAATGTATTCGGATACTGAATCCGTTAAGTTTAATGAAAAAGTCGCTTCTTGAGTGTGTATCAGGGGCGATTTGCCATGTATATATTAATGTATACATCAATCGTTTCATGATGCCACCACGACATTATTATATTCTGTTTGATACATAACAAACATAACAGACTGACTATAAAACGCCGTGGTTTTACGACTCCGCACCTAATCAGATTATAGCTTTTACCAATCTGCATTGGACCCCCGTGGTGGATTACGGGTCATTCTCAATCTTAGAGAGGTCCCAGCCATGGGAACTTTATAGGCTCAGTTATGATTGGAAACAAGATGTCCCATTTCATTACTCAAGACTGTCTTCTATAAAACTATTATATGTATCTGTTTCAGTGTGCCCGAACCGAAATTAAAAGCGAACTCGTCGTTGGCGGAGATAGTGGAACGCATGCGCAGTCCACAGTTGGGCGTGGGCTTCCTGCAACAGACCGTCAGTTTGCCGTCGCATACGTTTGTGTCAATATACGCCATACATTGGTTACAAGCAAATATGGAGGGCGTTACGTATGAAAGAGCTACAGCTATTATGGAGGTAAAGATAGTTGTCCTACACTGATATTAATGAACAATATTAAGTTTGTTGTATTTTTTGTTTATAATAATATTCCACAACTTTCGCACAACGCCATCTAGTCCCAAACTAAGCAGAGCTTGTGCTATGAGTACTAGACAACAGATAAACATACATATATATTTCTAAATACATACATATTATAGATAAATTACAACCAGACAAAGAACAAATGATCGTGCTCATTACACAAACATTTGTACTGGGTGGGAATCGAACCCACGACCTTGTGCATAGTAGTCAGGGCCACTGACCACTATACCAACAGGCCTGTCTATTGGATGTGTTGTCACTCTATACAACGTGTAACGGAAAGCGCATATCTATCCAAAAGGTCTGAAGACAACATCTGGTATGGAGTCTCTATGCAGTTTCAGCTCAAAATAACAGACTCAAACAATTGATACCAAATTATCGGTTTCATGTTTCTTGAATACCAATCATAACAAACTATGAGGGTCAATAACTTTCTACGTCACTTGCCAATAACACGATAATTTACTTCGTTCTTTTTAATTTGAAATTTCAGTCTCTGGTATAGTTCTCGTCAAATAACTTGGCAAGAGTCGTTCAATGCGCAGAAGTCGATTTTCAGGTGTCAGCGGTTGTCAGCGGGACGCGGGGTATGACGTAGCGCCGCTCTGAGCGCGCGATTGGTGCGTCAGTAGTTCTCGTTCAATTTGCTTCCGAATACACTTGCGTACACGAAAGTTGTACCCTTTGTTTTTGTTACGAGTTGTTGTTTTAAATATAGTTTTTGTTACGTTGATTACAATGCCAGGACCAAATACCGTTTTACGCAGACTATTAAAACGTCAGAAAGAACAGTTAGACACTATAGTTAAGGAAGGTTGAAATTCTGAATTCGTCACTGTCTGTAGGACACCGGGAAAAAGAAGAATAAAAGGGGTAGCAGTTTTATTAACTAATTGTGATGACGAGAAAATGTTATTTGTAATGTATTATATCTATCTTATTTATAATACCGATTTAACGAATGAATTCCTCTTCTTTCTTTAACATTCTGGCCCGTTGGTATAGTAGTCAGTGGTCCTGACTGCTATGCGCAAGGTCGTGGGTTCGATTCCCACCTAGGACAAATGTTTGTGTGATGAGCACGGTCATTTGTTCTTTGTCTGGGTGTAATTTATCTATAATATGTATGTATTTAGAAATATATATGTATGTTTATCAGTTGTCTAGTATCCATATCACAAGCTCTGCTTAGTTTGGGACTAGATGGCGTTGTGTGAAAAGTTGTGGAATATTATTATTATATTATATTATTATTATTCTTCTGAACATACATGATTAAAAATAAATTATGGCAATAACCATAGAATAATGGCAAGCAGTAAAAGTGACCACTTTTTTCTTCCACTAAGTGCACTATGCGCGAAATTACCCCCACTACGCCAAAACCTTGCCAACTTACGTGACGAGGACTATGTCCACACATCACACATGTAGTATGTTCCACACATCTAAATATCTATTTATAACTCAAAGGTGACTGACTGACATACACACATAGTGATCTATCAACGCACAGCCCAACCCACTGGAAGGATCGGGCTGAAATTTGGCATGCAGGTAGATGTTATGACGTAGACATCTGTTAAGAAAGGATTTTGCGAATTTCCCATGGGATCGGGATTTAAACGGGAAAAACTTCCCACGCGAACGAAGTCGCGAGCAACTGCTAGTTAGATATAGGATTACAAAACCCTTGCCATATCGTTTGTTATCATCCTCCTTTAAGTTACACGTTGTATAAGTGTTGATTTAATGACTTTTGGCAGTTTGATTAGTTTAAGCTGCCAACCTAAAGGTAATGCAACCCATTAGTGTAGTGCGTCGAATCGTTGAGCTACATGATAAATGGAGGACTGCGAAATTCTGTCTGTCGTTTTGTTTTCACTGCTATATAAACCGCTGGGTCGATTTTGATAAATTATGGCATGGAGATAGTTCAAGATCAACCCCAAAGTGGCTAAAGTAGAGACTAAAAGTTAGTATGAAAAAACAAAGTCGCGGGAAACAGCTAATTCATAATAAACAGTATTCGGTTAATTTTCAATTCCCTTCTTATTTCTTGTATCAATCTGTTTGATAGACATCACATGTTTATTTCTCTTTGCAGAAATTACTACAGGAAAAAATGATTTGCCACGCATCAGGTGATACAACGAAACGTTTCGTCGTAGGATATTACATGTATCACATCTTGCCACAGAAGAAAGAGAAAGGTAAGTAGTGGTGTCACTTTTTTTTAGTTAGCCTGTGTTGTCCCGCCTCTGAGCAAAGACCTCCCCCAAATCTTTCAAGACAACTTTGACTGCAGTCTTCTCCGGCCAATCGGTAAGGAATGAGTCCAAATCGACTCGCCATCGCTTCTAAGGCCTGCCTCGACGTCCGTCCTGAGGCGCCCGCCGCGTGACAATATTAGCCCATCTGTCCTCGTGCATCCTGTAGATATGTATGGTGTCACTATAGACACCAAATACATTTTCAGTAACGGTATTTAACCCACCTGTATTCTTAGTTTGAAAATCAGAAATCAAGTCAAAGCTAATGAACTTTGTCTTGATTTCTGATTTTCTGATCTCTATGCTGATATCTATTGTGATTACTTATATTACATATATTATTATAGATAGGGCAATGCACTTCATTACAAAATTATTGAAATTTTGTATATAGCGCCTTGTTGAAACCAGCCCAGGTTTCCATAAGTAAAATTGTAAGCCACCCATCTCTCCCTAAATCTCAATGATCTTGTCCGGTCCAGCCTGTCCCTAGCTGTCCTCCCCTAACGACGCCCTAAGCCTAGGTCCGTACCCCACATGGCGAGGCCTTAGCGTGTAGGCGCCTAGTTGTTTTTTATACCCTAGCTTTAGATTTATTACAACTAAAGTCACCATAGGCAAGTCCGCAATCGACAATCTCCTAGGTTGTTCTGCGAGAGGCCGATGGTTATGGCCGGAGCAGTGTTCAATTCACGCACCGGAACAAATGTATGGCCTTGATTATGTATGGCAATGTATGACTTAAATGACATTTGTTCCTGATCTGGGTGTTTGTGTGTGAATTAGATGTGTGATATAAATGTTTGTAAATGCAACCAGGATACAGAAGAAAATTAAATAAAAAAAATGGCCCACATGACATAAATAAGACATAATGTAAGTTATTGCGAATAAAAAAAAGCCGTGTAATAATATAAGACCGCATTACATTACAGACACCACACCAGACTACGTAAAGCCATTGGGCGACCTACAAAGCTTCGAGAACGAATGGATGGAGGTGGAAGTATTAGGACCCCGGTCGCCATTACTATCCGCGGAGACTTTGACGGGGGCCATCGATATATCTGGCACCAGCCCAGCGACTGACGACACGGGAGTACCGGCCTTCCTCTGTGAAAATATAGACCCTAGTTATATGCAGTTGGGGTCGGATAGTGATAGTAAGTATCCGGCTCGGGGTTACGGGAATTTTTCTAAAGAGATACCACAGCCCGGGAACGCAAGGGCAACTGAAGGAATGGGGGGTAGGGTTTGTAGTCAAATGAGTCACCAAAAAATATTTTTTATAAAATTCATGTGGCATAAAATAATAGCATGTTTAAGAGGTTCCAATCAAATTTCAATATCAATACACATTTTAAATTCACATCTGATTGTGATCAGTAATTAATTCTCAATATTCGTCACAAATATTAATTATCTAATTTCATAATTTATTATTCCGAGTTTTTGTATTTCATTTCTCTTGTCACTGTTTTTTTAAAGCGTTTGATTCGCAAATTATAGTGCTCTTCTTTTAGTGTTGAAGCACTTAGACTTGTTATATATAATGCACTAGTTTACTCATTGTTAAAGAGCCAAATAAAATAAATAAATAAAAATGAATGTTTAGTGTGAATGTATAACATTTTGGGTTGATTTCCAGTGCCTCTATACAAGAATACGCACTTAGACATAGACATCAGTAATAAGAGCGATCGCATCGAGTGGGGCCACGCTCGCTACCAGGCAACTTTCCGTCCCGACCAGGCCTACGAGATGTGCATACAATGGGCCGTTGCCAGCGGGAATATCGTCGCTGAACTGGTATCTATCACATCATATCATAATAACATGTTGTCGTTGAACTAGTACCTATCACATCATATCATAAAACATCATCGATGAACCAGTACCTATCACGCCATATCATAAAATGTCGACGCTGAACTGGTACAGTCACGGACTATAAATGATGAGCCACTTGCCACCATTCGTATTTTAGCCGTGTAATGCAAATCGGGTTTAATCGGTTATATTCGTACACAGAACAGAGTGACTACCTAAAGTCGACGAATTGCAGGTGTAGAAACCGTAACCTAGCGACAATTGTTTTAGCGTAGCCATAGTAACGTTGGTGTACGGAGAAATTATAGTTGGTATAATTTAGACACAAAGAGTATGTAATACACTTGTTTAGACATCGGAAAAACTCGAAACCACGATTTTATCCGAACGCGTAGCGTCCAAGATGACGTTCACGATAATTATGATTATGTATTAAACATAGATAACACCTAGCAGCCGCCATCTTTCTAGAAGTTTTATTTGCTATTTCTGCTAAAGAGTTTACGTTTTAGCTATTATAAATGTCATAAAATGTGTTAAGCAAAAAAAACACTATATTATTTGTATAATTATTTTATTTTGTATAATAAGAATCAAAACTGTTGGACTGTCTTAATATCTTGTAAATGCTCCCTGGCTGTCTATTACAGCTTGCAGTCGTGATTGCATGGAGCTAACCAGACGAGTGCAAATATCAGTCCCTCGCATGTTCTCCCATACTTCTTGACAATGTTGAGCCAGATCTTCCTTTCTTCGTTCATTACGGTAATCCTATCGCTGCACCATTAAACCCCACAGATTTTCTATGGGATTCAGGTCCGGGGATTTAGCTGGCCATGGAATCACCGTTATGTCTGGATGTGCTTCAAACCAGGTCCTGACAGTCCTTGCTCGATGTATGGCAGAATTATCGTGAACAAAATTAATATTTTCCATTTCGTTCTGTGGATACACAATCCTTACAGACGGAAGCATAAAATCTTCCAAAATCCTTATATAGTTCACGGCATTTGCACGAGGTGGTAGTTGAACAAGCTCGCCTACACCTTCGGAGCTCATCCAACCCCACATATTAACAGTTATCCTTCCTGATTCCCTATTTGGTATGACGTTATCTGCATCATACCGTGAACATATCGCCATAGGTGTAAGCGGCCATGATCGCTTGATTGCAATGACTTCTCATCACAAAAAATAGTTGATGACCAATCGAAATTTAAAAATCGGTGTGCGAAATTTACACGTGCGGTTTTATGAGCGTCTGTCATATCGACTTTGTAGGCAGGAATCCTATGATGCAAATTCATTGAGTGAAGATGCCTTCGGATGGTTCTGGGATTCACATCAAAACGTTCCGCGTAACGCTGCGTTGGTATAAATCCATCAACTTCATATTCGCGGAGCATTTCAGTTCTCTGAGCTTCGCTTAATGCAGAAGGGCGATGGTTGTTTCGGCGACGATCATTTATATGTCCTTCTTCGGCGTATCGTCTTACCCACAAAGAAACGGTGTTTCGCTAAAAAAATAACAACTTTCAAGTTAATGGACTTAGATAATTACCTTTTTAAAAAAATTCAAAAACATATAGATTGAGTGAATAAGCTCACCGTCAAGTGCAGATCTCTCGAAATTGCACGAATGCTCAGACCCTGCTGATGCATTGTTATGATTCTATAGCGAATTTCTTCAGAAATTGCAGCTGGCATTTTCGCGTTAATAACTACGGCTACGATCTCAGAACAATAACCTAAAGCAGAGAAACCGTGTAAAAATAACAACAAAGTACAATACGCTGCACTCTTTTTTACATATGACATTGTTAAAGCATCAGAAAGAGATGCATATACGATGCTATTTGCGTAAATGTGCAGGTTGTCACGGGGTATCGAAGTGCTAGGGATTGACTATGTCGATGAAATATATTTATCGATAAAATGTTTCGTCCTAAGAAAATCATCCAATGTACACTGTTTGAGTTTATGAATAACCGAAAATTTGGTTGACGACTAAAATATATATTCTGCCGTTCGGCCAGCATTGGTTAGGGCCCTACCCAATGTCCAGCAGTGGACGTTCGGTGAGTGATGTAGTTTTAATTTAAATACTATAGTTGAAATGGAATACAGATCTTCAAAAGCGTCAATCCGGTTTTCAATTGATAGATAAAATCAGATATTTTCTTAACAGATCAAAGCGCCATTTAGCATTTATTTTTGGGA
Organism: Tholera decimalis; assembly: GCA_943138885.2. Taxonomy (NCBI): domain Eukaryota; kingdom Metazoa; phylum Arthropoda; class Insecta; order Lepidoptera; family Noctuidae; genus Tholera; species Tholera decimalis. The sequence goes on along the minus strand of OW964556.2, from coordinate 31,356,494 downwards.
AAATGAAAAACGTAATTCAAAGTGATATTTTATATTTACAGATTTTTTTACATTGTAATAAGTGTAAATTTAAGTAACTACAGGATTAGGTACTTCCAATATATGCACACTTTGTTCACAAATTATAATATGTAGGATAGGTTTAAAAAAATATTGTCCTTTAAACAAAATAGGTTTTGTCAAAAACGTCCTTATCTTTTCAGTCGGAATACAAGATTGTTTAATGATGTGATGAATTCGTACTTTTAAATAGAGCTGACAAATCGATTTTATCAACAAAATTGTATGATTATTTTTTAAGTAATTACAGGTTTAGGTACTTCCAATATATGCACACTTTGTTCACAAATTATAATATGTAGGATAGGTTTAAAACATTATTGTCCTTTAAATAAAATAGTTTTTGTCAAAAAAGTCCTTATCTTTTCAGTCGGGATACAAGATTGTTTGATGATGTGATGAATTCGTGCTTTTAAATAGAGCTGACAAATCGATTTTATTAACAAAATTATATGATTATTTTCAAAACTAAATTCTAAAGAATGATCATAAAGGCCGTCGAAAATTTTAGTGTTAATAAAAGTCCGGCAAATTTTGTTAGAAGTGGTTATGACATGTTGATGTTTTCCTAATTGCAGTCCAACTTTAGATTTTAACTCTCTGACATATTTTTCTGCAGTTTCACATACTTTGTATACATCCTTTGATGGCTTAATAAGTCCGCCTTTATCCTTAATGGATATTAATGTGACTTTGTCTACATTGTCGACTGTGTCATCGCAAAGGGCTTCGATACAAGTTTCACATTTCATAACCCTTTTTAATTTTCGGACCACAAATCCCGCCATATAATACACCACATCCTTGGAATATTCACTAAGTGATGTTGAAGACAGAATATAATCGTGATCTACTAATTCCACATCATAAGGTAACACAAGTTCAGTGTCATCCTCGTTAACAAGGATTGAATTCCCATTGCTCTGATTAATGACATCAATTGGATTTTTTGATGGTTGGTAATTCAAAACTGAAATTTTGTCTAAGGGAATACAATTCCCGCTAGCTCCATCTTTGAACTGGGCATGTACAAGTAACCTCTTGTATGCAGCTTGGGAGGTGCGGGCAGAAGGGTTGTTATTGAAACCGCACTTAGCTCTTATGGTCCCAAAAAAGAGCTCTAAGTGGTCTTGCGACATTTTATATGTGCAGAGGTACTGCAACTTATGGTTGGTTACAGTTTTGTAGTATATGTACCTCAAGGATTTCATACACACTATGAAACCATTAAAACCAGTTCTCCTGTTAGAGGTCATAAGACGTGTACCATCTAATAATTTCAAGCTTTTTATATAGTTTTCAGCAGCCTCAAAGAAAACCTCTGTTTCTTCAAAATTGAAAGTCGTAAGTGCTCTTTTCCAGCCTTTCGCCCTCATATTGCGGCTATTTAAAATATCAAAGAGATTATTAAAAAGTCTTATAAAAGTTATAGTTCCATCGCAATTTTCGAATCCGGGAATATTTTTGCTTTTACAATACTCTAGAGCATCTGCAATAGAGTTACTTAGAAGTTGTGTCGCGAGACGGACTTTCATTTTTTGCCTAATGAAATTGGCATGGTCTCTTCTCAATTTATTTCCTAAATGCAGACCTTCTTCTTCTTGTAGTTGTAGAAGATTTTCTATACATTCCCAAGATATTAAATTATTTTGACCATCAACAATGCTTTTCTTATCTGCGAAGGTGTTTCGGATCAACTTGATGTTATGGCAAGGATCAGGCCAAAGAAATACTTCTGATTCATCGCACTGGAACGACACGGATCCAGAAGCTAGGTCACAGCCTAAATAATTGCACATTGCAATATTTGATGCAGCCCCATCGAAAGTCAGTGAAATAACTGTAACATTGCATTCGCGTAGGAGCTGAATACATTTTTGAACGAGAACAGATTTTTGCTCTGATGTGATTGACTTTATCAAAAAATAACCGACGGGAATCTTCCACGTGTCATTCAAGCATGTAACCATGAAGGTTAAAGCTTGTGTGGCCATGGGAACAGAGTCAGAATCTAGCTCTATGCCAACATTTACAAATCCATAATAATGTTTATTATGGCTATCCCATTCAATTAGTTTTCTAATAGCCATTTCATCAATGGCAAGAGCACAAAACAGAGATTTTTCCGAGTTTTCTGCTGCTCTTAACCGAATAGCTTCAAATGACTCTGAAGTAAAACCAGGGTTACAATCAACTCCCTTATACCACGCAGAAATGGTTTTTGGATGTGGCAAAACATCTTGGAATTGTTCCCTAATAAATGAGTAGGCCCTTGGGGAAAGATAGTTCAACGTAACTGCAAATTTTTTTAAATCCTGACTGTACTCCTTAGTTAGCGTAAGACCTGCTTCTTTTTGTAAAAACCTCTTGATGATATCATGTTTATCAATATTTTCTAACATCATTAGATACTCCTTTTCAATACCTTCTTCCTTTAATCTGTCCATTAAGATGCTGTACAGATTAGAATTTTTTTTGCTGAGACGCGTAAGCTGTTTTTTTAAAGCGTTAATTTTTTTAAGACGTTGTTTGGAAACTTTCTTAAATTTTGTCACTTCTTGCTGCAGTTTTCTATTTCTTTTTTCATACTCTGCTACTTTTAGCAAGCAATCTTCGCTCTCGGTACAGCGATGTGCACCATAATATATCGGTTCCGAATTATCACTTGCTACAGTCGTGTCAGATCGCAACATCAGCGGGTCCTACAGAAAAACAAAAATAGAGAGTAGTAAAAAAAAGACCAAGAAGTTTTATATACATAATATTAATTACATGATTTACATGCTTACCCCATGGTATCCCTGTGCATCTACTTCCCACAGATGTGCCAGAGTCGTAGTTGATGGCATATTTGTAATTTTAATCTGTTCTGTTGCTTCACAGATACCTGTATTATGTCCTCCTTTGGAAGTCTAAAAACAAAAGAAAATAATTATTAATATTATTTAAAATAGCAATTAGTTCTTGTTTGGTTTTATAAACTTGATACTAAAGAGTGAAGTACAAAATATACAAGATTTAGATGCTCACCCCGGGATATCCTTGTGCATTTACTTCCCACAGATGTGCCAGAGTCGTAGTTGATGGCATATTTGTAATTTTAATCTGTTCTGTTGCTTTATAGACATTCATATTATGTCCTCCTTTGGAAGTCTAAAAACAAAAGAAAAATACTATATTAACATCGTTTAAAATAACAATAGTTGTTAATTAGTTTTATAAACTTGATACTAAAAAGTGAAGTACAAGATATATAAGATTTATTGTACATGCTCACCCCGGGATAGCCTTGTATGTCTAATTCGCGGAGATGTGCCCGAGTCGTAGTTGATGGGATACTTGTAAGTTTAATTTGTTCTGTTGCTTCACAGACACCCATATTATGTCCTCCTTTGGAAGTCTAAAAACAAAAGATAAAAATACTATATTAACATAGTTTGAAATAGCAATAGTTGTTAACTCATTTTATAAAATTTATACTAAAGAGTGAAGTACAAAATATACAAGATTATTTTCATAATTATAATTTTAAATGAATTTTCATTACCATTGATCTAGAGCTTGGCAAATATAACGTAGGTAAAGCATTGTGTTTCAATCGCCTCCATTTAATATTTATATTTGACACAAATGAATTTGGAGTGAAATGTTTGGAACAAATCCGACTATGAGATTTTACTGTCCAATGTCGCTTGGAACTTCGTCGAATCCACTCCTTCCTAATTGCTTCATCCTTCGGGAAGCTGTAATAAAATTTCAACATTATTTTTCATCATATTATTACAAAAATGTGCCCGAAACCAATGACTGCCATAAAAAATATCGATACATGTACCTACGTGATTTCACTACATCACTAGCAAAAAAGCTAACCTAATTTGAAATGAGGAAAAAATGATAATTTCATGCAAAATACCTTATAAGTTGAAATTTAGACAATACAATATAGAATTGACAATATTATTATAATACTAGGACGTCTTTTCTGAGTATTTCATGTGCTTAGAATTGAAAAACTTACCGATGAAATGTAATTTCTTCAGAACTATTTTCTTTTCGTCCCGAATGGGATTTACAACCTTCAATCACACAAGACATTGTACAATTAGATTTTCATTTCATGACGCACAAACACAACACCGGTTAACACCTTTTCGCGAGGGAATTACAGCACAATTTATTTTTTAATTCGTAGATATCACAATTCCGCCACAAAAACTTTTCACCATTATAACCCGGCTAAGTGAGCAAGATGCTAATGGTGGCAGACAATGAACTTAATTATGTTATTTTGAATTTAGTCGTTTTTAAAGGAGTCCAATGGAGTCCGTTGACATTTCAACTCGTGACCAACATGAAAATAATAGAAACAGAGTGAAGTTTATTAAAAGTTAAAAGTTAGTTTAGTAGTAAAGTTTATCAAAAGTGTCTAGGGATCAAGCATTTTTATGCGGATTTCTTGAGATTGAGATGTGGCTTTGTAATAAATTTATGATTTTATAAATTTATATGGATCCTTTTTGGTGCATTTCATAATTTTAAACAGGAACTGTTAATCAAATTCGAGTAAAAGATGAAAATCAGCTGTCAATATTTTCCCTATAAAAACATACAACGCATTGAAGACATTATTAGTGCTACTGTTTCCCTACTACTGATTAAAACCAACGTTATTATGGAGCGGCGACGTCATTTAAGCAGGGAAGAAATGCTCAGAGCCGTGGGAATGATAGAAGCTGGTTCCCGGCAACGTACTGTGGCTTTAGCTCTGAATACAAGTCAGAGTGTTATCAGTCGACTTTGGACACGTTACCGAAGCACTGGTACCGTGTCTGAGCGCCATGGAGGACGGTATCGCTGCACCACACGAACTTAACTCGAAGAGCTCCAACAATAACCGCCATGATGTTAGCCGTGAGGCTTCATCAGTCTTCAGGGAACTTAATTAGCGACCTAACAGTCAGAAACCGCTTGCATGAAGTGAACCTTCATTCCCGAAGACCGCTACGGGTACCACCTATAGCAATGCACAATCGTAGGATTCGATATCAATGGGCTCTTGAACACAGAAATTGGGCAGAAGAACAATGGCGTTTCGTGTGCTTTTCTGATGAGTCTCGTTTTGGTATGAGACCGGATACAAGACGTATACGACACTGGAGAACCCCTGGACGCCAACAGCGATTAAAATCCTGCCAGGAAGTCCATCCTTATAGTGGTGGAACCATCATGGTATGGGCGGGTATTTGGATCGGCGGAAGAACTGAGTTGATTTGGATCAGAGGCAACCTCAACGCTCAAAGTTATGCTGAGACGATTGTATCTGACGTCATCGTTCCTCTACAAGTGCAAATCGGTCCCTTATTTCAGTTAATGCATGATAATGCACGACCGCACACCGCAAGAGTTGTAAGACAGACTCTCGCCGCAGCTAACATCAATGTCCTGCTCTGGCCTGCTCAGTCGCCAGACTTGAACCCGATTGAGCATGCATGGGATATGCTACAGAGAAGAGCTCTGCCGAATATGGAGGGTATCCAGTCGCAAGAAGACCTTTTTTTGTTGTTGCAACGAACATGGGCGGCCATTCCACAGCGTGATTTGGATGAACTCATTTTGAGTATGCCAAACCGATGTTCTTGTGTTGTTAGTGTTCGCGGTAGAAACACGGATTATTAATTGTTTAAGTTACCCAATAAAATTTTAAAGAAAACTGTTATTTCAGTCTTTTATTCGAACTTTAATGTTAGTGGTTCAAATGTCAAAAATCCCTTTATTAGGAAAATGGCAAATTTCTTTATTAATGCAAAGGTGACTTGGTTTATCGTTACTGTGACAAACGAAAACACTTTATTTGATGAATCCTTAAAGAAAATTTTAATTAATATCAATCAGGAGAAAAGTTATTGCAAAAATATATGTTGATCCCTAGACACTTTTGATGTGTGTAGATGGGATACACGTAAGCACCGTTGTATGGATTTATCATTGACAACTTATAAAGTCAGTTTTCAACCTCTATGGATAAGACTATTTCCGATTATTAGTAATTTGTCATTTTGTTTCCGAGCATTCGGTTTGAGTTCGTGTTTAATCGTGTAATCTCGTGAATGTATAAAACTGCAAAATTGGAAATCTTGAAAGTGGCTTATCAATTATAGTCCGTGACTGTACGGTCGGCCAAGAAAGTGGTGTACCAGTTTTGATTTAGTTTCCCGGTCATCGAAAATTACAACAAGGTTCGTTATAAAAAGATATTACTGAAAGAGACAACATTATCATGACGTAAACCTATGTATTTAGTATTCATACGTCATATGTCACATATAAGTACATGACATTTTAACCTTTAGTATAAATGAAAAGGACATTAGTTTCTACAAAGCAATTGAAATGTTTCCAAACAAAAGTAATAAAAACTATTTAGACAACCGAATTCCATTTGAAAAAGAAAACTGACAATTGACATTTTGTCAAATATATGCAAAAAATCGATATATTTTCCGTGTTATTTTTCAATCAACTGCATATAAAATCATCTCAATGCCTGCCAACTTGACCATTGCCGAAAGAGCACAAATAATTGCCCAATTTAATGAGGGAAGCAGTATCAGTGCGATATCCCGGAATTTGAATATATCGAGGCGTTCTGTCCGCTTTTGGATTCGTCGTGAAGGAGAGGAGGGAAGTTTGTTGGATCACAGAAGAAGTGGTCGCCGGCCTGCACTCTCCAATAACGATAGAGAATTCATGAGACGGGAATATGAAATCAATGGTTTTAAGCCCACAAAACATTTTGCGGAGATGTTCGATGTGAGTGCCCAAACAATAAGGAATCATCTACATTACATGGGGTTGCACCACAGGCATTACGCCAAGAAAATATATTTGACGGATGCTCACAGACTTGCTCGTCTGAACTTCGCCAGAGAGCACTTAGAGTTTGATTGGTCTAATACAGTGTTTTGTGATGAAAAAACGTTTAAATCCAGTCAGCATGGACGTCTTCACCTTTGGCGATATAATTCAACACGGTATAAAGATGATCATGTAATCCCAAATAGAGAATCAGGTCGAATTTCCGTAAATATTTGGGGCTGGATGAGTACGGATGGTGTAGGAGAATTGTGTTCTCTACCTCCTCGAGCGACGGCTGTAAATTATATCGACGTGCTTCAGAATGCAATGCTACCGACAGTCCGTAATGTTTACCCGGAGAACGAAGTGCCACAATTTGATTTTGTTCAAGATAATTGTTCAATTCATAATGCGAGGATCGTAAGAGCCTGGTTTCGTTCACACACTGACGTAAGGGTAATTCAGTGGCCCTCAAGATCGCCGGACCTCAACCCGATAGAAAATCTTTGGGGCCTTATGGTCCAACGATGGTCGCATCAAAATGAAAGAACCAAACAAGCTCTTATTAGTCACTGTAATTATATCTGGGAGGAAATGCGGGGAACCGATATTTGCTCACGGCTTGTTGGTTCAATGAGGTCTCGTCTTTTAGAGGTTATAGAGGCCAACGGCGGTTACACCCGTTTCTAATTTTTAAAAATTTTCAATATCTTCTAAATATTACTATATATGCTATGTTTTTGTTTGTTATAAGTATTTTAAAATTGATTGTAGAAATTTAATAAAAGGATAAATCTATTTTTAGCTTGTTTTTTATTGATATTGTAATTACAAGTTTACAGAAATTGTAGGTTTGTGGACTCGCCTTGTGCCTTTACAATTTTATGTAACTTGTTGATTACAATTCTGAATTTGTAGATACAATTTTGTCATCAAAATCTACAGCCCCCCGCCGTTGATTTTACGACGTCATTGGTTCCATCAAGTTCAAACTAAGAACAGCTGTCACGTTACAAACAGTAATAGTCGTTATCAATAATCAGATAAAGACAGCAATAGAAGTTGTCAGATCGATCTGCAAGCGAAACTAATCTTTATCACCTATGAATCTGCAAGCGATATTCAACCTTAGGGTGGTACACCACTTTCTTGGCCGACTGTACATATCACACCATATCATAATCGTCTCTGAACTGGTACATATCACACCATACCATTATTCTATACGCAAGAAGCAGCCCTTTGACCTAACATGTCGTCGAATAGTCATCTTGCCACTACAGTCGGGCCGTATATTCTGTATTTGACATCAGCCGAGACCCCTATATTTTTAAATATTTAGACAATACACACAAATATAAACTTCTGTAGGTTTTGAGGAATAAGATGTCTTGTGATCTACACCAATATTATAAAGAATGTAAAAATTTTTGTTTCTGTGTAAACTCGAAACCGATGGAACCGATTTAAAAAAATATTTCACTAATATAAAGCATCATTGTCAGCATGTAGCATAGGCTACTTTAATTTCAATGAAGGAAGCCAGTATATATTTTTTTATTATATATGGTACTCCAATGACCTATTTCCTAATCACATATTACATACACAACTTATACATTTAATATCATGGTGAATTTGTCATTTATAGAAGTACACAGCTTAAACATAAATAAAACAATATACATACATAACTATGAGATCTGTTTCAAATAAAGATAAAATGATGAATGAAAGAAAATATATGATAAAGTTGGCTATTATACTGTAAAGCCTGCAATACATGTTGGCCGAGCGTAGGCCAACGTGAGCGTTGGCAAATAGGTACAAGGCAAGAAATAATATCCACACGTTCGAGAAGTTCGTCGAATGCCAATGCAGACGACCAATGTAGAAGAGGGCAGGCGAGCGCCTTTAATTTGTGAACAAAAACCGAAACCGATCCGAAGTGAGGCAAGTGATCACGAGCAACGGCGAGCGAAGACAGGTTGCACCAAATGAGCTCTATACACGTTGGCGCTGGCCTTCACTCGGCCAACTAGGCAAGTGACATCGAGCGATAGCAAGACAAGGCAAATATACTGTCTACATGTTGGTATTGGCCTTCACTCGACAACGCTCGGCCAACATGTATTGCAGGCTTAAGAAAATGCTTCTGTGTCTTTAACTATTAAACGTGTGCAGATATTCGGCTGGGCGCGCAAAGCTCAGAGCTGCAGACTGCAAATGGTACCGATACCGGCGGACCCACTCGCTCTGCCTTTCACATTGAAATCTGACCCTCTGAGGGGACCTATCTACGTGCCTCTAAACGAAGAACCCCTACTCAGGAGCAAAGTCACGTTATTCGAAGGTATTTTTCCAGTCCTCACCACAAATGTATAACTGACTACCTACCAACTATACAGAGTTATTGGTAAAACTCAAACGACCTCTCAGTTCGTAACATTATAACAACAACTTTTGTTCTATGACTTAATAATTCATCATGTTTTAGTTTATCAGATTTTCATACAAAAATTATAATATTTCAATTGAATACTCTAAATGTTACGCAGTCTGCGAAGCAAAAGAAAACGCTAGTAATAGGTAAACTGATAGTTCAAAAGGCAGCGGAGGGGATTTTGAAGGTTTGTTCTTGTTAAATGTATTATATTTTCAAAAACATCATAGAACAAAAGTTGTTGTTTATGATGTATACAGTTCTCCGAGGTTGTTAGTGTTTTACCAATAACCCTGTATTGTGTGCTATGACTACATTCTGTTTATCAGTAGTTTGTAAACATTGCATTATTTTATTGGTGTTAAGCTTGTGTTCCACCGCTCTCTCTCACCTGATTGTAAGCGATGAATTGGTCGGAGATGCAGCATGCTTACCTAGAAGTAACCTATTCTCTCTTGCCTTAAAAGCCTCCATGTTATAGCTATCGAAAAACACGGGGAATTCCAGTTTATCTATCTATAACAGAAGATGATAATTTCGGAGAATTTATTGATTATTTCTGTGTAGTATCAGCGCGTCACTAATTTTCTTATCGTACAATATCTTCTATTAAAAAACACAATTAATTTATAGTTTGACTAAACAAATTATTCTACTAACACTGCTAACTATTTCTGAGTGTTACAATTAGTTGTGTTTTCACTTCTCTATATAAAATTTCCAGGTTTCCCTGAAGACACTTGGCTGGAACGTCTGTTCCTGTTCCAAGAAGCCATAGTGGGTCGGTTCGGGTTCATAAAGTGTACTGTGGAGAGCACATCGCACGAGGCAGGCGTGGGAGACCATTTGTATGTGCACGTCACTGGGAACATGTTCATACTGATACCCACCACGGTCAAGTCGGAGCAGAGGGCGTTAAGGACCAAGCCAGCAAACAAACCGCTTAATGCTAGCAGGTACAACCTTCATCAATCATCTCTCACAGGCACACACTTGAACACAAACACACACACACACCACACACACCCACACACCCCACACACACACACACACCCCACACACACACACACACATACTAGTTAGCATGCCTTTTTTGTTTAATTATATTTCACTTTTTATTTTTCTTATTTAGTTGTAATGTATTTAATGTTCTGATAAAATGATCTACCAAACACATCCTACTAACTAATCCTACTAATCTTATCTTACTATCTTACTAATATTATAAATGCGAAAGTTTGTGAGGATGGATGGATGTTTGTTACTCTTTCACGCAAAAACTACTGAACGGATCTGAGTGAAATTTGGCAAGTTGATAGTTTACATCCTGGAATAACACATAGGTTACTTTTTATCCCGGAATTCCCGCGGGATCGGGATTTTACGCGGGAAAACCCTCCAACGCGAACGAAGTCGCGGGCAGAAGCTAGTAATATTATAAATGCGAAAGTTTGTGAGGATGGATGGATGTTTGTTACTCTTTCATGCAAAAACTACTGAACGGATCTGAATTTAATTTGGTAAGTATATAGTTGGCAGCCTGGAATAACACATAGGCTATTTTTTATCCCGAAATTCCCACGGGATCGGGATTTGCGCGGGAAAACCTTCCCACGCGTACGAAGTCGCGGGTAGAAGCTAGTATTATAAATGCGAAAGTTTGTGAGGATGGATGGATGTTTGTTACTCTTTCACGCAAAAACTACTGAACGGATCTGAATGAAATTTGGTAAGTATATAGTTGGCAGCCTGGAATAACACATAGGCTACTTTTTATCCCGAAATTCCCACGGGATCGGGATTTGCGCGGGAAATCCTTCCCACGCGTACGAAGTCGCGGGTAGAAGCTAGTGCTTTCATAGTTTTGTCAGCGGAGTGGGGACCTGGTGACCTGTAATACAGGTATTGATATACCTACCATAGGCACCAGTCTCTTACAAATTTGTTAACTTAATATTGTACATTAACAGCTTCTACAAATAGAAGCTGTTAATTTACAATAATATAATAAATAATGTACAACACCGGAAACGGTAGAATATTCTGATCGTAATTAATAACTTAACAACTTTGTACAATATTCTAACAAATAAATGTTATTCTATTCTATTCTATTCGTTATAAGTTTGTAGAGAAAAATAAACGTATCTATGAGAGGGAATGGGCTGTAACCTACCACGTGGGCGCAGGGCGGGTTTGTGGATGTATCTTTTGATCAACTTTTGGACCTAGGATATGTTGAATCTCCTGCCGGGTTGCGGAAATATTCTAAAGAGATACTGCGGTCAAGGAATGCACGGGCAATTGAAGGAGCAGGGTGGGTTTTTAGTTAGTAAGAGTCAGACACTCCCTTCCGCTCCACTCACAGTGGGAGGAGTCATTAGATGATTTTCCTACCCAGAAAACAAAAAGGTACAACTTGCGTCATATTTGGCTTATCACGTTCTCACTGTTACAACGTTTATGCGTAAATTCCACCACTTCTTAAGAGCGCGTATAAAGCAAAATTACCAATTTTCTATTTGATTTTACATGAAAACTTCCAGACCAAATCTTAAAATAAAAATATATGAATAACTACATCATATTTTCAAGGGCTCTCTCTGATCAAAAACATAAAATAATAACATTTCCTTGGTAGAAAAAAATCACGAAATAACCTCTAATTCTCATGTTTTTCCGTTTTGTACTCGATATGGTAATGCCTATTGCGACAAAAATTTGATAAATAATTATATTTAAACAAGAGTAAAGGCTTTGCTTAGGCATTTTATGTAATTCCTTTTAGTTTTGGATTTATTACGATAAAACACTTTTGGCGCATACTACGTTTTTATTCCGCGCAAGAAGTCATCTTCCGTCGCTCGTTGCGGGAGCTTCAAGCATATTTCTATTTCACACACCAGTCGCTACCGCTCTGTTGAGACGAGAGGACTACGCTCAAGTGTTTTAGCTGCGCCGAGTTATAATCATTTCAATCGTAATTGTTGTTGTTGTTCGAACTAAATAGTGAAATGGGAAACAAAAAAAAACATTGAAAGAGAACTAAAAAAGTTACAAATTGACAGGATGGCTAATTGTCGAAGGTAAGTTTGTGAGTTACTTGTTTGTTATATACTGAAAAAATAAAAATACATTTTATACTTTCGAGAAAGTTTATGCAGGTGATTTTAGATTTTATTTTGAGAGACACAAGATCTAAATTCGTTTACCTACGCACTTTCGTGGGCCGAGTAGGTAACTAGACATAATAATATGTGGGGACATTTCACACACGGCTGTCTGACCCCAAACTAGGAAGACCCTGTACTATGGGTGTCAGACAGCTGATATACATAGACAAATATATTTTTAAATACATACATATATAGATAAACAACACCCAGACACGACGATATCAAAAATTCGTGGTAGGTACTTTATTAGATTATTAGGATAATAGGTAATAAATTACATTCATAATAGGTAGCTATTTACTTTTGCTATTTTGTTATTTTATTCTTCACGATACAATTTTATGATCATTTTCCCATAATGTAGGTAGTTATGAGATCTTCTAAAAATCTAGATACACGGATGGACAACAATAATGATCTTGCGAGTATCCTATATAAAAAAAAAATATATCTACCTATACCACTTCTTATTTAATATTTCGCGGGCAGAATAGTATATGCAAAATAAACACAAGCTTTTAGTTGGTATCCGTGTTTGTTCGATAAAATATATTTATATCGATTACGAACCTATTTAAGTATGCCCATTAGGTATTTAAACCCTATTTTTGTAGATCAATTTATTGTGGACGTGATTGTATAACAAGGAATTTGTTTTGAAATAATATTTTATTTTCAGAATGTGGCCACCTCGCTCGCCAGATTTAAACGCATTGGACTTTTTTACTGGGGCTGTTTAAAGGAGGTAGTTTATAAAGAAGAAATCACATCAGTTGAACAGCTGCGACAACGCATACGTTCGGCTGCTGACGAAATATCGTCGGCAGGATTTGCGCGCCGATTGAGACGGTTCTTCATAAGAAGGTGTAGAGCGTGTATAGCAGCTGAAGGAGCCCACTTCGAACATCTTGTATATTTTCTTTTTCAATAAATTTGTTTAATTACTAATGTCTTTTATGGTGTCAACAAACCCATAGTGATCAATTTTTAAGGAAATTCTCATTCTCTTTGAGTCTAAAATTAGTTACAGCAGTGTTAAAGTAATTTAATTTTGAAATCAAATTTGTATAAAAATTCTCCTTTAAGATTCGAACAGCAATAACTTTGTACTTTATCAAGATACTGGTTATTATTATACCATTTTAGAATTTGCATTAAATAGGCAATTATCTATACTTATAATAAATCTGTAGAGAGGTCAATTCTGTACATGAAATATATTTTTCAACAGTATTATAGATTGACATATTATATTTCCCTACTAAATTACGAAAGTTAATCTGTGTGTTACATCTAAATCACTGAACCGTGAGGAAGGACATAGGCTACTTTTTTTTACGAAAAACGACGGAAACGTGGACGAAGTCGCGGGCAACAGCTATCTATGCTAATATATAAGGCTGAAGAGTTTGTTTGTTTGTTTGAACGCGATAATCTCAGGAACTACTGGTTCGAATTGAAAAAAATATTTTTAATTAAATACTCAATTTATAGAGAAAGGCTATAGGCTATATATATCATTACGCTAAGGCCAATAGGAGCGGAGCACCAATGAAGAATGCTTCAAAATCGGGCTTAAATTTAACGTTAGCCCAAAGTAACTATTCCACGCGGACGAAGTCGCGGGCAAAAGCTAGTCTAAAATAATGAGCCACCGCAGTGTAGTACATTTTTTTTCGATATAGTCTGGCGGGAATAATTCCGAATCATTCCCGTCGTATACTTCGGAAGTATTCCGAAATATTCCGAAACTTTGGGAATATTTCAACTGCCAAAAGAAATCAGGAAAATCGACCTTTGAAGTCGGTTAATATACCAAAACCTGCTCCTACCTAAGTATAACAAATACTTTTCTGAAAACCGCATCAAAACGTGTTTGCTTGCAAGGTTTGCCTTTAATTGTTTTTATTGGCTGGGCTATTAAACGCGTTAAGTAGGTAGGTAATGATTAATACCTACCTATGCGACTCGCGAATACTCGCGATGCGTACAGAGCTACATACAAACTAACCAAAAACATAGGTAACCCTTTTTCAAAAAACAAATAAAATATGCTAGGCCTGGTTTTTTATTCAACTACTGACATTTATAAAAATAGCATTCAATTTCGAAATAAGTAGAGTACCTACCTAGAAACAAAAGAATAAAAATCCTGTTAATCGCAGGCTAACATATCTACCTATAAAAATATCAACATATACTTAATCAATCCCATTTATAATAAAACTAGTACTCACGCGGGGCTTCGCTCCCGTGGATTGTATCACGGTAAAAACATAACTCTCCTTTTTTGCAGTCGCGCAAAAAGTAGCATATAACCTTCCTCAAGCTTCAAGCTATTTCCATACCAAATTTCATCCAAATCCACCCAGTACTTTCGAAGATTAGCGCGTTCAAGCAAACAAACAAACAAACTTTTCCGCTTTATAATATTAGTATAGATAAACATTTATATTTTACTCTTGTATCGTACGTAGTCTCGCACTGAACAATAATTAACCCACCCACCACACAACAAACAAACACGTTAATTTCGATTGAATTATTCGGGCGAAATATTCGGAAACATTCGATTGCGGGGTACGAATCTTTCTCGCGGGGGGAAAACTTCTCCGGGGAGCATCTCCCCTCTTACCGCACCCCGCTCCGCCATCGCAGCGCGGCGGCAGCGGCCGGCGCACAGAGGGCTTTATTTAAATTCATTTTGAATAATTCTGATTTAAAGAAACTTTCCCAGAAGTATTCCGGAATTATTCCGAATTTTTCAGAAGTTTTGCAACTATAGATACAGGGGCCCAAAATTGCGTAATTCCGTAGAAAAAAATGTTAAAATTTAAGAATAACTATTTTTTGCAATATTGATTTAGAATGTAATAAAAAATCTTGATACTGATCTGATAATACAAATATTCAGGACCGATATAAAAAAAAAAACAAAATGAAAAAAATATCACCAATTTTAGAAATGGTACCTAATTTTGTAAGAGTAAGTACGATTTTTATTTAAAATATTAAAAATATCAATAATTTGGTCATCCATGGGCATATGACGATATAAGTGGGGTAAATGATAGATATTATCTGTCCAATCGACAGTTTCAGAGTTATCCATTATTTACGCCACACCAAAATCACGCGCCAAAATAATATTATATTATACATAATATAATATTACCTTTTGGTATTGATTTTATATTGATTCGTGTTCAGTATCAGTGGTATAGTCACCTCCTACTAACTTACTATTTACGTATTATTCGCGTACACATAATAACATTTCGTAATATTGTATAACGCAGTCATACTTTGAATACAGTTGTTTCATCTGAATATTATACGTATACTTTCTACAGAAGATACGCGTCGAGCGAGCGCGTAGGTACACGCGCGATCGTATTCGATGTGAGGAGCGGGTAGGGCAGTGCGGGTGAATTCTAAAATTTTGCTGGCTTTAGGCGCGCTCTTAAGCCGGCTCTACACGTTGGCAACACAGTGGCGAACGTAGTGGCCAATGCCTATTCGCCAACGTGTAGAGGGGGTGTTTGTGCACCCAACATGCACAAACACCCCGTCTACACGTTGGCCAACAGGCATTGGCCACTACGTTCGCCACTGTGTTGGCCAACGTGTAGAGCCGGCTTTTGGTCCATTTATACAACGTGTAATTTAAAGGGTATATACATACCAAGTGCATGGCTTCCTTGGATGATATCAAACGATATGGCAAGGGTTTTGTAATACTAAGTCTACGTGTGTAGAACTTATTACATATTCCAATACACTGATACCAGAGACCGAATTATTCAAATTAAGAAGAATGAAAAGAATTACCGTGTTATTGGCAAGTGATGTGGAAAGTTATTGACCCTCGTAGTGCTGTGACACGATTATTATGATTGGTATTCAAGAAATATATGAAATCAATAATTTGGTATCAATTCTTTGAGTCAGTTATTTTGTGCTGAAACTGTGCATAGAGACTCCATACCAGATGTTGTCTTCAGCCCGTTTGGATAGATATGGGGTTTCCGTTACACGTTGTATATGACAAGGTTAACAAAATTATTAACATATACTCATTGAACAACTCAACATCGAAAAGATCGGTATCTCAGTGGCTCTGGAAAGTATCCTATGATCAAACAGAAAATATACTTACCATCTTGAAGTAGTGATTTATGTTTTGTTTGATACAATAATTTGCTTTGTTTGGGACAACCCAAACAAAGCATTTTTTTTTTGTAACCATAAGGTTAGATTATAAGAATCTACAAGCTATGTTTAACTTCCAACTCACCCTCTCTCACACATACACTCACCCTTTCACTTCACTCACCCAGAGGACTGTAGACTTCTAATATATATTATATATGTTCTACTATTGTTTAACTGCAGAAATATTGTACATTGCTAAATAAAACTTTTATAATTTGTATGTAAGATCATATAGGGTAGGGCGTAATGCGCTGCATGCTGAGACACAGGCTATAAGCCTAGTTTGGCAGCAGATGCGATTAAATAGGCACAATTGTTTTTGTTATTAAGCTTACCTTCTGTTATTAAAAAATTGTGTTAACATGTATAATTATTTTTGGTCTTAATAAATATTACTATTACTATGACTGTTGGGTTGGGACACAGACCTCTCTTTGTTAGAAAACGAACCGTAATTGATGATTGATGGATGCCACACGTCTTCGAACTTTTGGTCCTAGGAAAACATCGTAAGGAAACCGGCATTCCTTACGATGTTTTCATTTCCAAAGGAGATGATATAAATTACCCAAAGTAATGTACTCATAATTCGGGCCTGTAACCACTGGCCCTGGGCCACCATTGGCGTAGAATCTTCTGTATATAATTTAATAACATGAAAATATGGTTGTCTATTTAACTAGTAAAATAAAATAAATAATAGCTGAGTTCCCTGTACTAATTAAATTAATTAGGTGATTGTTGTTATCCAAGTCGGGGAAAGTGTATTTGGATATTTTGATTTGAGTTTAAATTTGTATGCGGTTCTTCACAATAATTGTATGAATGAGGCTTGAAAATATCTGTCGAAACACATAGGATCATAGGTACAACATTTTATATTAAATCTTAACTCTGCGTTGTGGAGGCCGGTTACGTTTGGACTCATTCAATTAACTAAACTAAGTCCAATGTATATCCAGCAAAATTTCCATCAGCCATTAAGTAAAACTTTCAAAAACTCGTAAGAATCACCTAAATCAGTATACGCGTTTGGTCAGGAAGGAACAAACATACATACATAGTCTGTACACAAAACCCTCCTTTGCGTTGTGCAGTCGGGTAAAATATGAATTATCTACTAGAACAGCTGATGTAGCTATATTACTTTTCCTGCAAAAACAACTGTCACATAACATCCATCCAAAGATTGTCCGTAAAAGATAGCTTTTAGCGATAACAACTAAAAAGTGTGACACAATATTAAGAAAATTAAGAAGAAATATTACGTCCTTATTTAATTATATAATAGTGCAGAATAAAGAGTATAGCTATTCTATTAGTAGAGTATTCTATAATATGGCATTTGTTGTCAACAGATATCCTGTTCACCCAGAAGCGGCGCCCAGTCCACACGAGGGTTACATCACCAGACACGTCAGTGGCAAGAACAAAGACGATTACGATAACAGTCGACGGGTAAGATTATCTATACTAATATTATAAAGCGGAAAAGTTTGTTTGTTTGTTTGGACGCGCTAATCTTCGAAAGTACTGGGTGGATTTCTAAAAATTCGTTTGATTATGATAGGCAGTTTCATGAGAAAGGTTACAGGCTACCTAGCATTACGCTACTGCTCTCGGTTTTCTTAAAATAAGGGTATTAGTGAAGTAAGTCGGAAGAAAATACGCCGCTAAATTACTATAATCGCGTGCGCTGGCGAAATACTGAGATATACGTAAAGATCATGTTCTACAAAAATGTAGGGTCTAAAAAAAGTCCGTGGTACTATATATCTAACTTTTATAAATAATCCACAATAAGGCAAATTATGTAAAGAAAATATTTAAAAAATAAGGCATGCCACTGTAGTATTATTATTATGCGGCCATATTAACCGTTTCCGGGCGGATGATGCCGCACAGGCATCATGTAAATCTATGGCGTATGGCGTATGGTGCCCGAGAGGATACAAAACTGAAACATAAAAAACTCGGCTAAAACGACATTTGTCAAAAGAGTCCCGTAAATAAAAGTGTCTTTATTTGTCACCCATATTATGCCCACAGTGTTCGTTTCAAGTAATTACGTAAATTAGCAGACTTCAGGGGTTGTAAACCAAGTTGTCGAGTCACATTTTATTATTGATTATAATTCTAACAGCCAACTTTCTGGAATGTTTCTCAAAAAATTAAATGCTTTTGTCATAAGGTTCATTTTTGCCTCAAAACATGATGGGGTTACAAAGAGTGCGAGGCGGATCGGCGACCTTTTTTTTATCGGGGGAAACCTTCAAAAGGCGCCTGAACCTTTGGGGAAAAGAACAGGGAGTGTGGGATTTTTACCTCACTAAAACCACCCTGGTGATCACCATCAACACATAGAAGAGGCCCCGTTACCTCTTAAAAGACCACTCCGGAGGGCGGATCGGCGACCTAACAAACAATGGGTTTTGCCCATTTTTTGCGCTGTTCGCCGGCCTATAATAATATATTTAATTTTTTTTCTGGGTAACTCTACAACAAAATAAAAAGGTTGTCAATTAAACGCTTAACAAAAATCCACATTTTTAAGTAGATAGTCATAGATATTTTTTATAAATAAAATTCATTTACATTGTTTATCCAAATAAAACACTTCATAATCATGTGTTTGTAGGTACGAGAGGAATATTTTTGATTCATTAGATTCGGACTTCCCATTCAGTTATATGTTCTATATTTCATTGTTTTGTAGAGAAACAATTTTACCATCAAAATAGCGGGTTTAAAATTGTTTCCCTACATAACACTGTATAATAAATAATAAATAAATATCACCTCGCTGCAAACTCAAAAAGTACGTGAATAAATTCTATATAACACTCTTGAATAAATACATCCATAAAAGAATGCAAAAAGGTTTACAACACCTAATAGAAATTAGTCAATTACCTTGCATTTCCATAAAACACACAGATCGTCACTTTTAAATGCACTGAACGAATTTACTGACTGATTACGTTCGATACACAATGGTAAATGACTCTTTAACAAGTGGAAAACGAGAATAAGTTAAAATTTACAATTCATGGCGGATGATTCCCCAGGGGAATCATCAAAGTCTCTGGCGCTTGGTGCCCCAGAGGCATCACGAAATTTTTGTTTGACGCCAGGCACTAAAGATTGCTAAAAAGACCTCCGCACGGAATCGGTTAATATTTACGTTCGAAAGTTTTAAATTTCAGCATCAATACAATTTTATGAAGATAAACTTTGCCTTTTACAGTATGTAATTTGGACTTATAGCTTAGGAGAAAATGTAAAATCAAAATTATTCAACAACGCTATTCACCGAAACGGCGCGCGGTTGCACGGCGCGTCGAGCATAACACGCGTACCTACTCTACCACTCTGCGATAGATACCGCACTGATAGTGTACCTAAACTTGGTTTCATTTCTACTTCCTTGCTAAGAGACTTCCTATGTAAAATTGTTTCGGCTTTTTTACGTCAGATGTGTATTTTTGTATCTATTCATTTGAATATTTATATTTTACTTTCACTTTAGTTGAATAAGTAATTTTGATGGGTGTTGTTTTGCTTATGCCATTTTTTTATGTCATCGTTCAGTTTAAAGGTATGTTGTAACGAGATACCGCGGCCCCGGCAGGCAAGGGCAACTGAAGTAATTGGGTGGGCTTATAGTCAGTAGAAGTCTGACACTCCTTCCCGCTCCACTTAGAGCGAGAGAAGTCATTCGATGATTTTCCCACTCGAAAAAACGGGTCAGACATTCAATGTCGACATAGTTTTAAAGCGATATTGTTAAGATTCCATAGCCGAATAGCAAAAAAAAGGAACCCTTATTGATTCGTCATGTCTCTCTGGCCGTCTGTCTCTCTGGCCGTCTGTCTCTCTGGCCGTCTGTCCTTCCGTATGTCACAGGCATTTTATTCCGAAACTATTAAGACTACAGAGTTGAAACTTGATATATATATAGATGTATTCTGCAAACCGCTTTCCGATTTGTATACAAAAATAATGTAAAAAAAAAAACATTATGGGGAGGCTCCCCATACATGGAACTAGAACTAAAAAAATATTTTTCCATCAAGCCTTTACGACTATACGGGTGTCGGCGTCTATAGATAGATCTTTAAAAATGATATTGAGGTTCATAATTATAATCATTTTTCTCAAAGTCAATATAACTAAAATCGATTCAAACGAGATACAGTTTTTGACATTTCATTTTCATATTTGCAAAATCCGCAAATAAAACTTTGTCATTAATACAAACATTATGATAACAGGATTTTTTTACGTTAATCTATGCTAGCAAGCATAGCTACGGAATTCTTCATGGGCGAGTCAATCGAAAGATATACGCTTCCGAAGTGGTAAAATGTGTTTCACCCCCCACCCCCTCTTACTTTTATAATAATGGAGTCCAAAACCAAAACAAAATATATGCTGTAGATCTTAATAAAAACATTCAATAAAAATTGGTTTTAACGAGATCGGGTCAGCAGTTTCTGATATATAGCACATTTACTAAAACCGCAAATATAACTTTGTGTTTCATACAAACACTATGAAATACAGAGTTATTTGCCGTAGTTACTACGGAACCCTTCATGGGCAAGTCTGAATCGCAATTGGCCAATTTTTTTACATGGCTATGTTGCTTTATCTAGATCCGGATGCATCATGCAGAGAAAACCAATACATACTAATACCAGAAGAAAATATATACCGAAATACTCTAAATCTATTGTTGGCAATATAATTAACAAAACTATATTTACTTCGCGATTCTCTATCCAGTGCGAATTAGATTGACGCATAAAATTACGCATTAATAATAGTAGTAGGATTATAATACGCGGGTGAAACCGCGGGGCACAGCTAGTGTTAATATATACTGTGTATTAGCTAACCCCACCATAAAAAATAATGATAATTCTGCCTATTACGTTCTCACTGCTAGTTTTCATTGTTTCATCTGCTTCATTTCACAGTACATTAATAGCCAACTTAAAGTTTATCGAAAAATATTGCTTCCGTATGGCCGTAATGTGAGTAGTGTATGTATCACTTTA
Source organism: Tholera decimalis (assembly GCA_943138885.2). Classification (NCBI taxonomy): domain Eukaryota; kingdom Metazoa; phylum Arthropoda; class Insecta; order Lepidoptera; family Noctuidae; genus Tholera; species Tholera decimalis. The sequence continues at coordinate 31,334,679 of OW964556.2, read as the reverse complement.
GTAAGCTGTAGGTACACAGGAACGGCCATAGTCTATGATAACCTAAACTCAATCCCACTATTATTATTTCAGATGGGCTTTCTCTGGTCATGGAATCACATGATATCCAAAAAGTGGAAATCGTCAATAACTCCAGCGACCGGAGACGAAGGCTTTCAAATGCGAATGCTTAGAGACTTCAAGCATTTCTGTGCGAACCAGGAGCAGAGACTCAGTCAGTTCTGGGATCATTGCTGGGAGATGCGGGAAAAAGCCCATGGCATGCAGTCCTGTTAATGTTTAAGCCAAATGTTAAATTTACGATTACTATTAAATATATTTTATAAAATTCTTAAGTTGTATTATTATTAAATAAATACTCTTTATCCATGTACTTTTGGTTGAATCTTACACTTCGACTAGCTTCTGACCTTTTTCGGAATTCAGAATAATTAATTAGCTAACTTACACCGTGACTAAATAACTTCGATATCCTATAAAATTGAACTGAGCCTCATTCGGTAGATGGTTTCTAATCGTAACTACTGCATCATTGTATATAATTATATTGTAATGTTTGGTTGTACACTGGTACCCAGATAGTCATTCAGGATCCTACAATATATATTTACTATATATCTACGTCACCATATTTGAAAAAAGCTTATAAAATATCTTGACAGATTGTAATTTCTCAATAGTTTAAAACATTTCTTCTAAAACGATGGTAGCCGTAACTTTTATTATGATTTGATATTTTTATTCCAGTTTATTTCCTTGGGACGAAAAAATATAACTCCGCGGGGCAAAGCCGCGCCCAGAATCTAAAATTCTTATAAACCTGATAGCGCATCAGTAGTTAGGTAAGTCAGCTACGCAGCGACTTGCGGAGTGTATCGAGCTGATTGATCCTACCTTTAGTTATAGAATTTGGAGATTAAAGCAGTAGGTAACAAAAAATTATGAACTAAACTTAAAAATATTTTAAAGACTTCCACGATATCACACTTGACGCAGTTTATCGATTATTTATTTTTTCATTTTGACATTATGTCGTTTGGTAGTCGATGTGGTGCAACTGACGCAAGGTAAGACGAATCGATTGAGGTACCTAATAATTATTAAAATCGGCTGACGCGTTTGGCCTTTACAACGCCACATAGCTTAGGTACAAATAAGCATACAGACTGATAACCACATTACCCTTTGCGTCGCGGAGTCGATTAAATATACAGCCCAGTACATGTCCCATGACCCCTTATAGTTACAACATATAGTTACATGTGAAGGACGTGAGGAGCTCGTGGCTAGATAATATAGTTACAACATATAGTTACATGTGAAGGACGTGAGGAGCTCGTGGCTAGATAATATCGGGGACAATTTGTAACATATCGAGATTACTCTGTACCTCGTAAAGCACGTTAAATCTAAATCTCAGGAAAGAAGATGGCACAGTGATTTCGTATCGCTGTGCACAACGAGGCTCAGAGGAGACGCCTTTACAGTCATCTCAGTAGACGTTGCTCAGAGGAGGAATAATACCTATCTTTAGAGATAACATCCCTTTCTATATGCTACTAAACAGAGGGGTGGTTTTAGTGAGGTTAAAATCCCACTCTACCTGTTATTTTCCTCTAGTAGCAGTAGTTCGGTTGTTAGTCCGGTTGACCGAACTACTGAAACTTAAATATGTACCCCTTTAGTTCGGCAAATAAACCAGGCATATAATAAAAACAAACTATATCTTAATTTTATTTTAACACGTAAAAAGAGCGACATTGTGTATCAATACCTGTACCTATAGCAACAGTTCGGCAAATAAACTATACTAGCGACCCGCCCCGGCTTCGCACGGGTGCAATGTTTATATTAAATATACTATAGAATGTCTTCATATACATCGTTGACAGCCTTTTTGTTATTCGACATGTTCTCTTTAGTAATTACTCTTGAAAGTGCAACACATAATTTACCATGGGAAAAACATTCAACGCTCAAATCTAAGCAACATAGGCACGCGCGCCGTGCCTCCGCCGGCACCGCGCGGCAACCGCTATGTCCTTGCATTTTAAATCTGTAATATCTTCGAAACTATTTATTTAAATTATATTCTGTGAAGGGCAATATTGATTTATATTAAATGCACAATGTATTTATGGTACTTAATTGGAAAAGGATTAATGCTGTATTGCTTAAAATCGCTTCGTAAAATATGCTCGTATTTCTCGTAAAAAGTAAAGGATAAAAAATGGTTGTTGTGGGTTATCTATAAGAGATAGACAGATGCCATTCAGGACATTTTTGTTGACCTTTTTAAGGTGTACAATACTGTAGTACATTATTTTGATCTATCTCGTAGGGTTCAGCCAGCGTTTGCAAAGCAAGCGCAAAAAAATGTGTTTATTTGCGACATCACATTAGAAACCTCAAAAATTATCAGTGTTCCTCTACTATATTATGCATGTTATATACTTAAAAACCTTCGTATTGAATCACTCTTTCTATTGAAAGAAACTGCATCAAAATCCGTTGCGTAGTTTTAAAGATTTAAGCATACATAGGGACAGACACAGGGAAGCGACTTTGCTTTATACTATGTTAAGATAATACTCGTATGTACAAACTATTTATACACAAAGTCGCTCTTTTTACGTGTTAAAAATAAAATTTGTTTACATTATATGCCTAGTTTATTTGCCGAACTAAAGGGGTACATATTTAAGTTTCAGTAGTTCGGTGCTTCGTTAGAACCGAACTATCGCAACTGAAAGTTTCAGTAGTTCGGTTAACCGGACTAACAACCGAACTACTGCTACTAGAGGGTTATTTTCACCTTTTGATTGTTTCGCTCCGATAATAAAAAAATAAGCTAAGCTAAACTCGAGGTCGTTGTTATTCAGCTATCAATGTTGTCATAGCGGATTTAGACTTGTATAGTGCTTTACCAAAACAATGTGAATAAATTATTATAATTGGTTCGAACCCCACCCATTAGATTGCTAGTACATACCTAATCAGAATTCTACCCATATTGCTTGTCGAGCACTTTTGCCCGAGATGTGGTCGTGGTCAGGGTCTCGATCGGCTAACGTTGACCTTGAGATACATCGCCGAAATGTAGGTATTAAACTCAACAGTAATGGTTTTTTAAACGAAATTGCTATCGCATATAACCGACAATCACTAAAAACACGCAACGTTACCGTTGCAAGTAAAACACTGTAAAAAATGTCAACAGAATAAATTTATTTAAGTATAAAAAAATACGGTGACAATGTTGATAAGATAATTAGATAACAACGCAACAGGATATAAATACAAAATGCATAGGTAGGTAGGTACCTGATATCTCGAGACTAACTGACCTTCGACATTAGTAAAATAAGTACCAGTAGGTATCTATCTATAAAATGAATATATAAAATGAACAAATTATTGTTTAAATATTTGTATGCTAATAAATGGCGAAACATGAATGATCTATGTAATTATATTAAGACCTATAATGTACCTACCATGTTTTATGCAAATAAATATTCTTATTCTTAGTCCTCTCGGGGTTGCAGGAATGTTCTGACGAGGTATCGCGGCCCCGGGATGCAAGGGTAGCAGAAGGAACAGGTTGGATTTATAGTCAGTAGAAGTCTTACACTCCCTTCCGCTCCATCCACAGCGGGAGAAGTCATTCGATGATTTTCACACCCGAAAAAAAGGAACTTACTTAGAACTTGAATACTTATTTATTCAATTTCGCAAGTTACTTGTCCTCATTTTTAATCATGCACGCTTTAAAATGATCAAAAAATGTTTTACTATTACTTAAATTCTCAGATTTTTTTGTAAAAACCAGTCGACGTGTAAGCATACTAGAAAAGCATGGGACTTCCTTCTTATGGTTAGTACTTTCCCCCAAAGTACTCGATTCATAATTTAAGGCAACCTTTTGACTCACAAATGTTAGTAATGTCAAAATATCCATTTCCGTAGCAGAGTAGTTTAACTCTTCACATAAAGCCTGAATGAACCAAGAGCCACAAAGAGTATTTCTCCACGCGTAGTACCCAGGAACCGTAGAAAGAGCGAGCAGGAAGTCGGGATAAACGGGAATTTTGTTTGATTCGAACCATCCATCTGTTTCAATGTCGCTATATGTCAATGTAATACCATCATCGTAATCTTCTCCCTGACAGGCTTGAAATATAAATAACTTCGGCTTGCCAGCAAGCGTAGGGCAGTTTTCTTCGGTAAACTGACTCCACAATTTTTCCGATCTGTAATGTGTATCTTTTGCATACAACACTCCAGACTCTCCGTGTGTTAGCACTACAACTAACAGACAGTCATTATCGAAATGATTCATCTTAGCGGTTTTTTCAATATGCTTCATAATTTCTGCATATTTTAGATTGGGGAAAACATCAACACTGAATGCTAACTGTTTTAAGCATTTTTCCAGATCATTACAATCTTTAAAAGTGCCGCCTCGCGGTGGTAAGTCAATGTCATAGTGATCATGACTAAAAATAAGCGCCTTACCGCGATACTTGTGATCCATGTTGTAAAATTCATTTCTGTATGTATTAGAGAATTCATAATGGGATTTCCATTTTCCGTCACTACATTTTAAATGTGGCGCTGTTACTCCGTTTCCATCCGCCATTTTGATTAGTTACTTATCTAGATATAAATAGTTATTTAGTGTAGTTCTTCGCTATAGCCTCAGAACAAAAGGATAGCATAAAATTATTAAATTAATAACTTACGGGATAATTTCAGAAGTCGTAACTTCCACTTATTTTTATTTGCGACTTCTTTACTCACGGTTATATTAATTATTAAGACAACTATATTGCGCACTGTTCACGTCTAAAAACAAGTATATTGAATGATGCAATGGTACGCAATGACTGCTGGTGAATTTTTAGTTGAGATGATGACTCAACAATAGGTAGGTATATAACTTGTCATCAGCGTGGGGAATCCTGCTAAGTTTTTGAATTCCAATTATTTTTGAAGTGAAAACTTCTTTAGCGGCGCTGAGCACTTTTTGTATGGGTAAAAACTGTTAAACTCGCGTCAGGGTCACGTGACCGATCGAAAATCGTAAGACTTTTTTGAAGTGAAAACTTCTTTAGCACCGTTGTGATTTGAAAGTCAATGAAACGAAAAAGCGTGGGGAATTCAGGCAGGTGAGGGGTAAGGGGGGGTCCCGTGTGGGAGCGGGGTGGGGGGAGGGGGGTCTCGTGGGGTGTTGGGGGGCGAGTTGGGGGCCGTGTTTGGGGACGAGTTGGGGCCGAGTTGGCGGGCGAGTTGGGGGCCGTGTTGGGGGGCGAGTTGGGGGACGAGTTGGGGACGAGTTGGGGGGTGAGTTGGGGGGCGAGTTGGGGGCCGTGTTGGAGTGCGAGTTGGGACCGTGTTGGCGGGCGAGTTGGGGGCCGTGTCGGGGGGCGAGTTGGGGGACGAGTTGGGAGCGAGTTGGAGGTGAGTGGGGGGCCAGTTGGGGGACGAGTTGGGGGGCAGGTGGGGGGACGAGTTGGGGGCGAATTGGGGGCCGTGTTGTGGGATGGGTTGGGGTGCGAGTTGGGGGACGAGTTGGAGGATGAGTTGGGGACGAGTTGGGGGGTGAGTTGGGGGCCGAGTTGGGGGATGAGTTGGGTGATGAGTTGGGGGACGAGTTGGGGGATGAGTTGGGGGGCGAGTTGGGGGACGTGTTCGGGGACGAGTTGGGGGTGAGTTGGGGGGCGAGTTGGGGGCCGTGTTGGGGGCGAGTTGGTGCACGAGTTGGGGGATGAGTTGCGGGACGAGTTAGGGGACGAGTTGGGGGGCGAGTTGGGGAACGAGTTTGGGGCCGAGTTGGAGGACGAGTTCGGGGACGAGTTGGGTGGTGAGTTGGGGGCCGTGTTGGGGGGCCAGTTGGGGCAGTGTTGGCAGGCGAGTTTGGGGCCGTGTTAGGGGTGAGTTGGGGGGCGAGTTGGGGGGCGAGTTGGGGGGTGAGTTGGGGGCCGTGTTGGGGGACGAGTTGGGGCACGAGTTGGGGGGTGAGTTGTGGGGCGAGTTGGGGGGTGAGTTGGGGGCCGTGTTGGGGGACGAGTTTGGGGACGAGTTGGGGCACGAGTTGGGGGGTGAGTTGTGGGCCGAGTTGGCGGGCGAGTTGGGGGCCGTGTTGGGGGGCGAGTTGGGGGACGAGTTGGGGGCGAGTTGGGGGCCGTGTTGGAGTGCGAGTTGGGGCCGTGTTGGCGGGCGAGTTGGGGGCCGTGTCGGGGGGCGAGTTGGGGGACGAGTTGGAGGTGAGTGGGGGGCCAGTTGGGGGACGAGTTGGGGGGCAGGTGAGGGGGCCAGTTGGGTGTCGAGTTGGAGGGCCAGTTGGGGGGCGAGTTAGAGGTGAGTGGGGGGACGAATTGGGGGCCGTGTTGTGGGATGGGTTGGGGTGCGAGTTGGGGGACGAGTTGGAGGATGAGTTGGGGACGAGTTGGGGGGTGAGTTGGGGGCCGAGTTGGGGGACGAGTTGGGGGACGAGTTGGGGGGCTAGTTGGGGGCGAGTTGGGGAGCGAGTTGGAGGGCCAGTTGGAGGGCGAGTTGGGGGGTGAGTAGGGGGCGAGTTGGGGGGCGAGTTGAGGGGCGAGTTGAGGGGTGAGTTGGGGGGCGAGGCTATTTTTAGGGGCATACATACATTTACAAGCATCACATAATTGGCCGCGGGGCGTGCGGCCGTCAGCGGCCTAGTACTACTACATTACAGATTATCTATGTACTAGTACTAGGAAGTAGTATAATAAATAATAATAAACTCTATATATATATATATAACCCAACTAACACAAATGGGCTGCATTAGGGCTTTAGAGCGTATCCGATTATTACTTATGGTAATAGACGTAAGCGCTAGAGCGTCTACTACAGACTTAAAGCAGCCGCTTTAGCGCTATTTGGGCGCCATTTTATGCAACCTAAAGTTCCATTTAACCTGCATAACGGTTGCATAAAGGTTCCTTAATAGCTATAACGATTTATTAACGCTATACTAAAGCTCTCATAGCGCTACTTTTGAATGATTTTGAACTACTTTGAACGAATGAATTGATTATAGTTCTTTATTCTATATCTTCAGTTGACATTATTTGTAATAGTTTGGTAAAGTGTTTTCGTCGCCATCATGAAAATAAAACAAAAAGAAGTAAAAGTTTGTATTCTGTATTAGCAAGATATATAAAGATACTTAAAACGCTGTCCAGTTTACTGTAGATATATAAGATAATTTTTGAGTAATTTTAACGCGCTTTTATGATATTTAAAAAAATAACAAAAGATATGTGATATTTTTTATTTGTTATACAGAATACATTTTATTTCCGTATTTTTACGTGTCGATAACTTACTATTTGCAAGTGGCCGATTGTTTACCGGTACATTTAATGCACATTTAACTAAAAAACCAATGTATATCAACTCAATTTTGCAAGTGAATTATAAGTTTTCTTAAAAAATCATGGCGTCATTGTAATGTAGTCATAACCTGCAGTTTGAGCTCTAATAACTCCCATTTGAGAATCATAGCGCTAATTTTCACCCTTCTAACGCTTCCAGTGATTTTTGTTACCCTAGTGCAACTCACAGCCACAAAAAGCTCCTATTTTCTTGTTTTTGAGGTTATAATATGTAGTTACGTACTTATTCGTTTAGCATCCATTTTTATTGTTTAGTGTTTAGTGTTTTTAAATGTGTTATAATAGTTACAAAAGCGGCTGTAAAATGGCGAATGGATTGAGCCTGCAAGGAATGACTATTGCTACTAAAGGCCTTAGTTACACTGATGATTTTTTGTAACTATAGTATGCATAAGAGTTTCTATTATTTCTATAATGGAACTTCTAGTAGTATAATAGTGGTTACTATAACTATAACCTATAAAAGTTACAATGGAAACCTCTGTACAGCTGTGAGTGGCAGAATGACCTTTGTAACTCTCATATAAAGGTGTAAGTGGTAAATGAGTTCTACCGTGGACTACTGTGAAGGCTAGGGTGGTATTTGATTCAGCTTATAGCACCTTAAGTAACTTTTATAACTATAGACGTTTACGGATGCAGATATGCAACTCTGAACTGCTTTTTGAACCCTTAAAGCGCCATTTTACAGCCCAAAGTAACAAAATAGGCTGTTATTTCCACTAATGTGCTCGTTGGGAATCTATGTAGGTACTAGTACTAGGCAGTATTCGGAAGTATTTGATGATTGTGACGCTAGTGGGCATTTAATAAGCGTCTTGAAAATATTTCCAAACTTGCACTTGCATTCATGACTGTACCATTTTAAAATTGAACGCGTTTTTTCGATATATCATATACTGAAAAACAAATTACGAAACTGATTGTCCCTTAAAATGCTGTTAAATTTGATGATGACACGAAACGTGATGGTGAATCTTGCGTTACGTTTACTCTGTCTCCATCTCCAAAAATGTTACAGTTAATTTTGTACTGTTACCCTGTAAGACTCGATTGACTGAAAGGTAAAAAGTTAGGTTTGGAAAGAATTGCGTCCTCGTTACAAATGGAAACGCTTTGTATAATGTAAACATGTATGACTTTAAGAATTCCGAAATTTCAAATGAAACGCCAAGTCGGGATTTAAGCGATTTATTTAAAATAATTGATAATGTGGATTGTTAATTAAGTAAATTCTATTACAAAAGTAATTAAAATTAAGATATTTTTTTTACCGTAATAAAACGGGAAACTCATTTAAATAGCAGCAAGAAACAGAGTTTTTTGAAGTGAAAACTTCTTTAGTGTCGTTGTGATTTGAAATTTTATGAAACGAAAAAGCGACAGTAAAAAGAGACAGACACATAAATTCATAAGATTTAACGTGGGAGAAAATGAGATAGGAAGCATTATACAGTGTTTCTTATGTCGTGGAAATTTTATATGGGCAAACCAGGGCAAACGTATACCTTTGAAATTTCGTAAATTTTTGAAGGATTTTTTTGAAGTGAAAACTTTTTTAGCGGCCTTGTGCACTTTTTTCGTAATGGGTAAAAAATGTTAAACTCGCGTCAGGACACGTGACCTGATCGAAAATTCGTAAGACGGACGGAGAGTAGACAGTCGGCGCGGCGTAGGAGAGGAAGTATCCCCCTCTCTACGACGCGGCGAAAAGCCTGCGCCTGCTGTTTCGAGAGATAATTTTTTTAATGTAATATAAATTGTCATGTTTGTGTACCATAGCGCAATAAATAAATATTGTATTCTACCACATAAATGATAGTACTTTTATACTGACAATTAAAGCAATTCGTGCAAAATTATTCCCTAACCATTCCAAAATATCAAAAATGTTCAAGTTTTCACTTCTGCCGGCACTCCCGGAGTGCAACCCGCATTTTTTTTTTTTAATTCAAATTCGATCTCATTTGGGCAGGCAAGAAGATAAATAGGGAAATAAATTACAAATTAATTATTATTATTAGGGAATTGATTACTTAAACTTACCTACCGATATCTTTTCATACTACATTCTTATGAAAAACAATACGGTTATTAAATTAAATCTTTATTTTGTTAATTGGTTATTAAATAATACTGTTACACGTCATTTTTTTTCCGTTAATTTAAACTATATGAAGACGGTGTTTTTAACTGACTACCCTAAGACGAAACACCGAAACAAACTCACAGGACAAAGTCTCTTTTAAAGTCCATACAATGTGTATTTGTCAAATTATTATGAGAACCTTGTAGGAATGTAGGTTAATGGCTGAGGCGATCTTTTGAGGGAAGATGCATACCTACAGGTTGGAGTGGGCCTGTCCAGCAGACAGTGAGTGCAAGCATTTGTCAACTTTAGTTTATGCACAACATTAATAGTTGTTGATCACTATTTTAGGGTTCCGTTACGCACATGGAAAAAACGGACTCATAGAGGATCACTTCGCTGTCCCTCTGTCTGTCAAGATCCTTTTATGTAGGAATGCGTAGAGATATCGGACTGATTTTTAGGGTTCCGTAGTCAACAAGGAACCCTTATAGTTTCGCCATGTCCGTCTGTCTGTCCGTCTGTCCGCGGTTTAGCTCAAAAACTATTGGTACTAGAAAGTTGTACTTTGGCATGAGTATACACGTCAATGACGCCGAAAAAGTGGTAAAATAAAATTTCGAAATAAACAATTATTTAGGGTACCTCCCACACATGTAAAGTGTGATGATAATTATTTTTTTTTTTCATTCTTCCCATAGTGTGGGATATCGTTGGATAGGTCTTTCAAAAATATTAGGGGTTTGGTAAGACCGTTTTTTGATTAAGTAAACGGTTCGTGACTTATCAAGCTTTAAATTACCAATTTTCGTTAGAGTCAAGTGTCCCCCCCCTCTATCAACTATAATATATAATATTGAAACCCACTAAAGAAAATAATATACAACCTGTACTGCGCACATTCAAAGATCTAATAATAGAAAGAGGGAATATAAAATACAATACAATACAATAAATACATTGAAACTATACACATGGCTAAGTTTAGGCATCATTTTGTAGTGAACTTCTAGCACCCAAACTAGGACATGTCCTGTATCTTGGGTGCTAGCGTTTTTCCCTAGACTATTCACAAAAGAGAAGCCCAGCTCAGTGTATTACAAGGTCACAAACTATATTATTATTCTATAATGGTATCTTATATAACACAAAAAGTAAGTAGAAACTAGTAAGGTGGTTTTGTGTATATGCGTGTGTTTGTGTGTGTGTTTATGTCTGCGCGTGTGTGTAAGTGAGGGTGCGAGTGTGGATGTGTGTGTATGGTGTATATGTTTGATCGCGTTTGTTTAATATCTCAATTGTGTTTTAGCCTGTTTCAGATAATAACTTCAAGTAATTGCTCTGTTTCGTTGTAGTTTAGAGACTTGAGCCAGTCTACAACTTTCATCTTGCACTTTACTCTATTCATATGAAATATTTTTAGTAGATTATTTGCTTTGTTGTATAAGCGGGTGCTAAGGATGAAGTAGTGCCTACTTGCAAAAGTTGTTCTACTTCGGTCAGACTTGAATATGTCTTTATTTCTACCATTCTGTTCCTTTACAGGTCGTGAGATATGTTTTCGGACTATAGTTTGGTGGACAAACAGTTGTCTTACCGTAAGGACATTGCAGTCTGTGAAGAGTAGAGTAGTAGGGTATCTATAAGGCTTTTTCGTCATTACTTTTAAGACAGCTCTTTGTGCAACTTCCAACTGTAGTATAATGGTTTTCGCTGCTCCTCCCCAAACAGGTATACAATATGAAATAAGAGACTGACACAAGGCTAGGTACACCATTTTCAGCGTGCTTCTATCAGCAGATTGGCGAAGCTTTTTAAAAATAAATATGAGTTTTCTGACGCGCATTGTGACTGTGTCGATTTGTTTGTGCCAGCGGAAGGTCTGGTCTATGTGTATGCCTAGATATTTTACGCATGCTGTTCTAGGTATGTGTGTGCAGGAACAATTTGGGTCTGAAAGTGAACATGAGTGTGCCCTCATTTCGTATGATAACGGTGGCTGATGATTAGCTCTCATGGCAAAGGGTATAAACTGAGTTTTATCTAGGTTAAGAGTCAGAAGGTTATCTGTTAGCCAGTCCATCACAGTCTTAAGCGCCTTCTCTGCATTTGTTTTAGCATCATCCCAGTTCAGACCCCTCACAAGAAGTGCCGTATCATCAGCATAAGTGAAGATATTACAGTTAGGGAGTTAGATATCACACAAATCATTTATGTATATAATGAATAGGGTTGGACCAAGGATACTACCCTGGGGGACACCACATTCAATATTTTCTTCATTGCTAATGAACTCCCCTATCTTTACCACTTGCGAGCGATTTCTAAGATAGTCGGTAAAGATGTTTAAAGGCACGCCCCTGACTCCTACGCTTTCCAGCTTTTTCACAAGGATAGGGACAGAGACAGTATCAAAAGCTTTCGCGAGATCCAAAAACAATCCCAGACATTTTTGTTTTTTATCTAAACTCCTTATAGCGAGTTCTGTTAGGGCTAGTACTGCGTCTTCCGTTGATTTTCCTGATCGGAAGCCGAACTGGTTATCAGATATTATCTTATTCATACTAAGAAAACGCGTAAGGTGATTGTTCAGGATTCGCTCTAAAATTTTTGACAACGCGGATAGAATTGATATTGGCCTATAGTTATTGACACTGCCTCTGTCACCAGCCTTGTATACTGGATGCACAACCGCCTTTTTAAAAGCTTTTGGAAAGACACCATTCGATATAGACAGATTACAAACATGCGCAATAATGGGGGCTAATATCTCACTAGATGCCTTTAATACCTTAGCAGGTATGCCGTCCCAACCTATTGCACAGTCACTCCTCAAATTATTAATTATAGTTGCGACTTCTTCCACATTTGCTTCAAGTATGACTAATGAATTTTTATTTCTATTTATGGGAGATTTAAATACCACATTATCGGACATAGCGGATTTGTTGCTACATATTTTACTAGCTAGTTTTTTACCAATATTAGCAAAGAAGCTATTTATATTATCAGCAGAGGATTTCGGGTTGTTTAGGTTTATTAGTTCCAAAGGGGGCTGAGGCTTAGATTTTAAATTGGCAACTTTATTGATAACATTCCAGGTCAACTTAGGATTATTTTTCGCTTTATGAAATTCTTCTGTTTCATGAATATTTTTCAGTCGGCTTAGTAGGGAGTTACAATAGTTGCGATATCTTTTGTATGTTATTTGTAATATGCTATTTTCAGGCTGTTTCTTTAGTTCCATATGGAGTTTATCACGATGTCGTATACATTTAAGTAGACCGGGAGTAATCCAGGGCTTAAGGTTTCTATTTTTCCGAGGTATTCGACAGTTTGCAGTATGTTGACTTATAATTTTTGATAAAGAGTTTATTAGTATATCTGCCGCCTTATTGGTGTTTTCCGAGTTTAAGATTGGTGCCCAGTCAGAGTTATTTATTGTTGTTTGAATAGCTGCATAGTCAATTTTACAGTAAGTTTGATTAGGTTTTGACTTCAGCTTACAGTTTTCAATAAATATAATCAAAGGCTCGTGATCTGTGATATAAGTCTCTAAGACTAAAGTAGTCGCAGAAGAATTTGTCCGTAGCAGGACATGGTCTAAGCAGTTTTTTAAGCGTGTGGGAAATAGATGAGCTGGAAGAAGACCATGCATTGCAGTAGAAGTAAGATATTCATTACTATTTGTATCAGTACTCTCAGTTTTTATATCTATATTGATGTCCCCAATGACAGTAGCCGTGGGGAAGCACGCTAGAGATGTAAGAACATTATTCAGACTTTCATTAAAAACGGTTAAGTTTGTATAAGACGGAGGTCGATAGAGAGCAATTATACAGCACGTTAAGCCTATTTTACACACTAGACAATTTCCTCCTACGAAGTGTGGTTCTATAATGTCACATTCTATATTGCATTTGATATATATAGCTACCCCATCATTCTGGTTTTTAATGTTTTTAGTACAGTATGAAGCATATCCATCCAGTTTCGGTAAGTTGACCACTTTGCTTAACCAACACTCAGATAAAATTATGACATCACACTGGAAGTTTAGCCTCGAAAGTAGTGCTACAACGTGATCAAAATTTTTATTTATGCTCCGCACATTAAGGTGGAAAATTTTTAAGCCGTTCTTATTACATATATAATTTGAGCATAGTTCTGGAGGACATTTAAAAGATTGCGATACTTTTATTTGGTCTAACTCAGTGTTTATATCATTTATACTGTTCATTTGCTGTTCAACTAAACGGTTATAGTTAGAAATTCAAATGTCACGGCAGTAGTACCTATATATAACGAAATTTAAAGGAAAACTATCACACATAAATGGGCTTTACAAGTTTACGAGTAATAGTCGACCAATTGTATTTGACTCGAAAATTTCGAACAACTCTACAGAAATGTCGATAGATGGCGCTAAGCGCCAGTTGTATCGTGCTAGCTTCTTGTGACGATTGAGTAGTGTAGCTCTGTGTCCGTATTTAAATTCAAAACACCGGATATGACAAGTTTTATACAAATCTCTAAAAAAAATTAAAATTTTTCGTGCAAAATTGTCGGATCAGGTGAGGATTATATATATATGTATAGGAAGTCAAATTAGTTAGGTAGTCATGTTTGGCTTTTAGTTAGAGCATGGTACGAAACGATCAGTCAGCGAATACGACACGCACTTGGCTGTTATAAAAACTACGGAACCCTACACTGCGCGTGGCTCGACACGCACTTGACCGGTTTTTTTTAATCTAATACTCAGGTATACGGTCTATGCCGGCTGTGAAATTCTAACTTCTAAGTAAAAATTATATGATTGTACAAACGCCAGCACATTAAGCTACCCGAAACTGTCAAATTTTCCCAATCAACCTTGAACCTAATTTCTTTAATATTAAAGTTGAAAATCTATTAAAGAAATTTGACAGATTGTTGTAGCTTGATGTGCTGGCGTCTGTACATAAAAGCAGTGCACACCTAAAATAAGTCCATAATCTAATAAACATATCTAAGATAGCGTAGATAGCACGATTGCCAATTGAAATAGATAGCAATATACTTAAACACCGGACGAGTGCGTGTAAAACACACAATGTAGGGTTTAGTAGTGCCTAATACAAAAAACTTTTTAACAAAAAATTGAACCGACTCCCAAAAACACTGCAAAGTGAAAAATAACTTTAATTTTGGTAGTCGGTGTCTTTAGTTTTGTATTTTCGTTTTTGGCACTGACTTCCGAAATTAAAGTTATTTTTCACTTTGCAGTGTTTTTGGGAGTCGGTTCCATTTTTTGGTAAAAAGTTTTTATTTCACTCTTTTTAGTTGGTCGATTTTTAATTTACCTAGTTAAAACAGCCTAAATGTCAACTACTTATAACCTTTTACAAAATATTGCTTTTCCCAATGCTGGGCCGTTAATTGTTGAGGAGTTCTCCTGGTACTTCACCATCAGCTCTACATCACCATATGCATTGTGACGAGCATAAAGTGCTTAAGATCCATATTCAAGTAATCGAATCGCAATCCACTCAATACTTATTATTGAGTAGTTTCGGCAGCCATCTGTGGTCTTCATCATCAGTTCCACTTCCTCAAATGGTACTTTTGGAGAGCAACTGCACAAGTTACTATAATAAATACCCAAAACGTCATAGGTCTGCCTATAATATTTGAAGAGTTCCCTCGATTTCTCCAGGATCCCATCATCAGATCCTGACTTTTATAAAAATGGAACCAATATCGAAGTATACCCTTTCAATCAAAAAAAGAATTTTCCAAATCGGTTCAGCCGTCTTCGAGTAATCGGTGATCATACATTAACAAAAAAAAAAATACAAACATACGCGTCGAATTGATAACCTCCTCTTTTTGTCGTCGGTTGAAAAATAGCAAATAGGTACTACTGTAAAGCAGGCCATACACGCTAAGGTGTACCTGACAGGTTTGCCTGTACATTTTAACTGTACAGGCAAACCGGAGCGTGTATGTCACACAACTGTGCAGGTTTCCACGCCTGTACAGGCAAGAAAATATGAATTTTGATATTTTTTGTCTGTGGGTATACTGGTATAGTTTAACTGTGCAAAAATCATTTTAATTTTTTTTAATGCACATATATTTTAGCGTTATTTAGTAATATTTAAAAGTGAAAAGTGATAGAATAGACAGAAGTGAACATTACCCTAAATAAAATAATTTTGCCACGGCACTTTGCCTTCATTAACGAAGTTATTTGCGAATTCAAGCCTCACATTTTTTGCATCACTCATAATATTTCCTTGAGCTCGTCGTTGTAAATTTTCCATGTTTGTATTTGTAGTATCATACCCCGTGGTGATAATAGTACCGCTCTCAGAATTTTCTTGATAAAAGCGGGACCCAATTGAACATATTTTTTTTTTATTAAAATTAGGTGGGTCCGCCTGCTTGTCACTTTTAAAAATAAAAATGTACTTGTTTCTTACACTTCAGTTGAGCAGTCGGGTTTTTTAGATTTTTTAAATAAGTTTTTTTTCAACTTTTTAGTTAAAATATTAATTAACAATTTTTTAGTTTTCCCGGTCGTGTCACATTGGCACTCCACCGGATTCAGAAAGAGAGTCCATATTTTTAAACTTTCTCATTGTTTTATTTTGCTAGTATTACACTAATGATAAACATGATATACCTTTTTGAAATCCTTATGTTAAGCCCTTTAATTTGATACCCATATTGTAGTATTTGAAAAAAAAATTTTTTTTTCAACATGGCTTCGCACAGCCGCCATGTTTAATTTTTTTAAATGTCACCTATCTAAGAACACTCGGGCTGTTAAGACAAATCTAACGATACCTCAATTGTGTGAATCTGTTCAGCGGTTCTGGAGATATGAGGTAATAAAGAATATTACATACATACATACATACAAGATACGCGCGAAAAAACATAACCCTTCCTTTGCAGTCGGGTAAAAATGATCAATGAAGATAAATTACCCAACGAAGTATTAGCTTTCATTAACGAACATTTTAAACGTCCTGCGCCACAAGAAGACCGCTATGATTTGATGGGAAAAGCCATAGCAATAAAATTAAGGGCCCTAGAGAAAAAGCAGCGACTCATAGCTGAGAAAATAATAAATGACACGTTGTTTGAAGCTGAAATGGGACATACTATTAGACATTCAATCATGACAGTTATGGAGGCAAAAATAAGCCTCATCAGTATCGCACGGGCCGATATATATCTACGCCTAGTCCAACATACATTTCTTCACCACTAGCCAGCCCCATCACTAGCTCAGGAACAGAGAACTCTAGTTCGTCACTGATGCAACAAGCTCAAACCATGCATACACAATCTTATCAATATAACCAACTTCACTCCGGTTCATCCCAAAATTCGTATCTCGTGCAATCACCACCTGTGTTGTCAATTCCAGAAGATGCAATGTCAGCGTCGTCCTGTTACTCTAATGTTAACTTTGACAATTTGTGAATCCTGCCATTTTTAACCGACTTCAAAAAAAGGAGGAGGTTCTCAATTCGTCTCGCACTTTTTTTTTAATGTATGTTACCTCATAACTCGGAGATGGCTGAACCGATTTGAAAAATTATTTTTTTGTTTAAAAGGGTATACTTCCTAGTTGGTCTCATTGTCATCACGTTTGAATCTGATGATGGAATCATGGAGAAATCGAGGGAACTCTTCAAATATTATAGGCACACCTATAGCGTTTTGGGTATTTCTTATAGTACCTTGTGCAGTTGCTCTTGAAAATCACCATTTGAGGAAGTGGAACTGATGATGAAGACCACAGATGGCCACCGAAACTACTCAATAATAAGTATTTCGTGGATTGCGATTAGATTACTTGAATATAGATATTAAGCACTTTATGCTCGTCACAATGCATATCGTGAAGTAGAGCTGATGGTGAAGTACCAGGATAACTCCTCAAAAATTAACGGCTCTGCACCGGGAAAAGCAATATTTTGTAAAAGGTGATAAGTTGTTGACATTTTGGCTTTTGTAACTAGATAAATTACAAACCGACCCACTAAAAAGCGTGAAAAAAAACTTTTTAGCAAAAAATAAAACCGACTTCCAAATAAAAACACTACAAAGGCAAAAATAACTTAAATTTCGGAAGGCGGTGTCAAAAAATAAAAAGAAAATACAAAACAAATGACACCGACCACCGAAATTTCGAAAATCGGGAAAAATTCCTTTTAGGTAAAAGTTCTACAAGGAATTTTTCCCGATTTATTAGAGAACAGTGGTAAAACCAATATTAAAAAAGTGGATAGCACTCAAATGGACAATTACAGGCCTGTGACTTTAATACCATTTTTTTTTCAAAAATTTTTGAATAATCCTATTATAACAAATGAGAAAACTTCATTGAAAAGCACAAGATTATTAAAGACGAACAAAATGGGTTTCGTAAAAACAGAAGTACATCGTTAGCTGCCTTTCAATTAATAAAAGAAATAACCGACTGTATTGGTAAGAAAATACCTGTTACAGTTTTATTCATGGATATGAGCAAAGCTTTTGATCATGTCTCTCATAAACGATTATTAGAAAAGGTTTCGAGATATGGAATCAGAGGAACTGCACATAAATGGCTGGAATCTTACTTTTCTGACAGAGTACAATCAGTGGAGGTAACGAATTATAATGACCAAACAAAAACGTTAGAATCGTCCCAATCTTCCTTTATGATTAACTAGCTTGTGCCAGCGGCTTCGCCCGCGTGGGAAGTTTTTCCTGTGTAAATCCCGATCCCGTGGGAATTTCGCAAAATCCTTTCTTAGCGGATGCCTACGTTATAACATCTAATTGCATGCCAAATTTCAGCCCGATCCGTCCAGTGGTTTGGGCTGTGCGTTGATAGATCACTATGTCAGTCAGTCAGTCAGTACCACAGGGCAGCATTTTAGGGTCACCAGTGTTTTTGCTTTACATAAATGATTTCCTAGAAGTTATAAATCATAAATGTGTATCTACTCTTTGCCGACGATACCACAATTATAATTAAGGAACAAGATAAGAATTCGTACGAACAAGAAATAAACACTGCTCTTCAAGCAACTATACAACGTGTAACGGAAACCCCATATCTATCCAAAAGGACTGAAGACAACATCTGGTATGGAGTCTCCATGCAAAGTTTCAGCTCAAAATAAACACACACACACACAGAATTCACCCCAAATTATTGGTCTCATAATTATGTTTCTTGAATACCAGTAAAAACAAACGTGTCATAGCACTATGAGGGTCATCACTTTCCAACTCACTTGTCAATAAAACGATATTTCTCTTCGTTCTTCTTAATTTGAAACAATCGGCCTCTGGTATCAATGTATTGAAATTTCTAATATGCTCCACACATGTAGACATAGGATTAGAAAACCCTTGCCATATCGTTTGTTGTCATCCAAAGAAGCCGTGCACTCGGTATGATATACCCTCGAAATTACACGTTGTAGAGTGGCTAGAGGCTAATAATTTAAAAGTTAATATTAATTTTAAAAAAATTATGCAATTTCATACCTGTCGTTCAAAACCGCTGTCCCTAAATCTATACTAATATTATAAAGCGGAAAAGTTTGTTTGTTTGTTTGTTTGCTTGAACGCGCTAATCTTCGAAAGTACTGGGTGGATTTGGATGCAATTTGGTATGGAAGTATCTTGAAGCTTGAGGAAGGTTATAGGCTACTTTTTACCCGACTTTAAAAAAGGAGAGTTATGTTTTTACCGTGATAGAATCCACGGGAGCGAAGCCCCGCGTGAGTACTAGTATATCGTATAATGGGATCGCCCTGACAGAAACTGACTCTGTTAAGTTTCTTGGGACAAATTTAGATAAATATTGCTCATGGAAAAATAATATAAATGACATTTGTATTAAATAAAATAATTTGATATACCCTTTGAGACGTATTAGAGCTACGAGGTATCAAGAAACGACGCATTAAAGGCTTTCCATAGTTGGGTCAATCAACTATTCCTTGTACGCAAACAATTCGATTCGAAAAATAAATTTCAAAATAAAAGTGTAAATTAATCGTAAATTTTACCTGAGCAATCAAAAGTAAGGATATTCAAAATTAAAACTAAGCTATCAGCAGTGCAAGTTTTTAATAATAAAGCATATTTTTCAGAATTTAAAATGTTGTTGTCCACGTTTTTCGTCCCCTGTGTTACTTACTGATATATGGTTTTCATTCGAATAAAACAGTTACATATTGTTAGAAAATCGGTTTATTAAGTAGTGTTAAGAAATATATACCCAACAAATTAAATATCAGAAGAAGACTTCTGATAATAACAAATTTATACAATGTTATTGTGTCTCTTAAGTTACTTTTCAATGTTTTGAGAACTCATTTTTAATATTTCAGTTCAAAGTCACTAATGTACAAAACTAGCTTTTCAGGATGTGTAAAGTCATTACTTTGCCAATTCTCGTAAATATAATTTTGATGTAAGAAAATACTTTTTCATATGATTCAGTTGCAATGAATCTTTTCAAATTTTGGGGACAAATCAGTAACTTAAGAGACATTTCGGTAACTTAATAGACATATTATTATATCCTCAAAATTGGTTTATTTACCACCAACATTATTATGGATACATAACGTAATATAATGAACGTTAAAACAAGAATTAAAAAAAAATAAGAAAACGAAATGCCCTCTAATATTATAAATATAATTAATTTTAACCAGTAACAATATCAAGTCATTTTTAAGTGTTACTTAATCTTTGTATTATTTATACATCTCACTTATTTTCTTTAGTAACGAGATCAATATAAAGGTTTACTATTAACCTAACAAAATAACATAAGTAGGCTCATTAAAACCTTAACCAATAGTTTCTTTAATATCAGTCTTCTAATCAGTATATTATGTACTATAAGTCGTAATTTTATATTATCATTTTAATAATTAGTAATAAAATATTATTTTTCATATATGTCTAATTGTTCTTGAAAATTATAATAGACTTTTCCGTTTTTAATTATCTGTTTTGGTTTAGGGAGAATTTTTATAATATCATTAAATTCAACAAATGCTATATCGTTTTCGTCTAATTTAAACTTAGTTGCACCCTTGTATGCCCGGAGAAATATCACTTTAATCTCGTCATCGTCTTCGAGATCACTTTGTGCAAGGCTTGCGTAAGTATAAGTTTTATTCTTACTAGCGTGAACTTTTACTAGAAGGGAATCTCCGTTACTTGGCAGCATTTTATTATTCCCAGAAGTCGTAGGCTGATATTCTTCATCAGATGCGTCTATGGAGCCGTAAACCATATCGTAAACAGTTCCTCGTTTATCAGCGTCCTTGGCTAAGTCTGTGTACTTTATTTCTGCTAGTGGTTTACTAGCAGTAGTTACTGTAGCTCCGGAACACCTTGATTTGATTCTGTTAAGAGGTACATCATCATCAGAAGACATAGAAGGTGAAAGAGTGTTAGCGATATTATTATCACCACATGCACCACTAGCATCTGCTGAATCCGTAGGAGATGAAGGAATCATCATCGCACTATTATTATCGACTGATGCGTCAGTAGTTGTTGTTGATGCCAGAGAAACAGGATGGTAAATTTTAGGTTCTAAACACTTGCAAAACAACTCAACGTACGATGCATTAATTCACCGTATTTGGAAGTGAACACTTGGTGCACATGCAAAGTACCTTGCAATCTTGTAATGTTTGTTGGAAGTTCTTTTTAAATATTTTCGATATCTTCTTTAGTTATTACATATAGTACAATCTTGCTCGTTTCTTGCAAAGCATTAACGAATTGTTCAATGTTTGAAATGTCCTTACAAAAAGATTCAGCAATAATTTTTTTGTCC
Source organism: Tholera decimalis (assembly GCA_943138885.2). NCBI lineage: Eukaryota > Metazoa > Arthropoda > Insecta > Lepidoptera > Noctuidae > Tholera > Tholera decimalis. The sequence goes on along the minus strand of OW964556.2, from coordinate 31,313,297 downwards.
AATTCGACCATTTAAACCATAACTGTGTGGAGGGAAAGTTGCTGCCTGGATCCACCAAAGTGATGTGCCTGCACTTCCTCATTATATTTGCAGTTATAGTTTTAGCTAGAATCTACTAGAATGGTGGCTTCATGTAGTTGCATTTCGTCTATGCAGCGTCTAAAGTTTTTGTATTGAGTTTTCATATTATATCCATGCTTTTTCAGTAGAATCAGCTCTATTTCGAAATCTTTTATTAAATCTGCTATTTCTAGTTCTTTGGTTTCTTTCACATTTTTAACAGATTTTATGTGTTTTCCGTCTTTAGTATATCTGTCCTCTTTTCTAGTCTTGTGTTCTTGGTTTTTTTTTTTTAGTTTCTTCATATTTGAGCGGATTTTTTTTTAATTTCTCCCGATATCGTTTTTGTTTTTCAGCCGCTGTAAGAGCCATGTTTATGATATGTCTGTAACAAGAACAATTGTATTAACTACTAACGACCGGCCCCGGCTTCACACAGGCGGGTAGAAATAGAATAACTTCAAACGGTGCAACGATAAATGTCCACCAAGTTACCTTTACGTCTCCTAAGTTACCATTTACAGTAACTCAAGGGACCGGTAACGGAGGAGACTTTTATAGGTTATAACTCAATCATATTCCTTTTTCTCAAGAATAATACAGAATTGATTATTACAAATGAAAAACAGACGTATTTAATGTAACTCATGACAATTATTGCACTGTATTAAAGAGTACTTACCAATTTTTACCTTGAAACTTTGGGGACACCGAATAAACACATACACGTCATCACACGCCATGCAGGCAACTAGCGGTGATTGGTTAAAAATCAAAATGGCGGAATCGTATGACACGAGTACCAGTAAGTCAATGCTTCAATTAATCACAACTAGAGCCATCTATGACTTGATGTACATAATATAAGAAGAGTCACTGAAGGGACATTGATTTTAGTATCAAGTTGGGGACAAGATTTGTAAAATTAATAAAAATATATTATTCCGCTTAATTCTATTACGATTTATTGAATATTAAAGGGAAAACTATTGTATAATTAGAATATTAGTCGTTAATGACATGCTCCTATATAAACTATCTAAAAGAATGCGATAACAATTTACAACACAGCCAGTGGGGACACTGAGATTTTATATGGAGAATGTGATGAGATCCCCTAAGTTACCAATAAAATAAAATAATTTGTTATCGCTTTGATCGAATTTACATTAGATAATACAGCTATTTATTCTAGCTTCACTGAACAGTAATAAAATATTAAAACGTTTTGCATATTTTGCAGATATCTATTTTTTTGTAACGAGGACATGGATAGGAACAAAGAATAGTTGATTGACCCAGTTACATTACCGCCACTCTAAGGTATGGTATTATCCCGTGGGGTCGTTGTGTGGAGATTTATATGAAGTATTTGTAATGCAAAAAGTGTCTAAGAGCTATATTTGAGTAGAAGCAAATAGAGTCATGTCGTCCATTCTTTAGGAAATATAAAATACTAACTCTACCATCTATTTATATATTAGAATCCTGTATATTTGTTTTCAACTACAACAGAATTTTCCAGCAAGAGACTAGCTACTATGCCCCACGATCTATGTATACTAATAAGTTACTTCAACCGAGGACGAATCTCACATGACTGACTGGGCCAAAACAGCTACCTATATTATGTGCATAAAATTGTATAACAAAATACCAAATGGCATAAAAACGCTACCATTTTCTAGATTTCAAAATAATTTTAGGTTTTTAATTGAAAAATGCTTTTTATAGTGTACATGAATTCTTAGATTATAAATTATAAGTTTCGTAAATTGTACGGTCATTTTTAATTATTATTGTATAGCAAATCGTCCCATTATTGACATGATTGGTATTAACTTTCAGGATTATTATTAATTAACATTTTTACATTTATATAATTGAATACTAATATTTTGATCGGATTATTCGTTTAATGACTGCATGAGTAAAATCAAGAATAAATTATCCTTTTATATTATTATATAAATGATCTTGTGTTGTTTCTTTTTTTTTGTTTTATTGCGTGACAAATCTCTCCCATTATTGACGTGATTATTATTGAAACTTAGGATTAACTGATTACTTTTTCATTATTACATTGAAATTTATGTCATTCAATAATACATTTATAATTGGATTATTTGTTTAATAATTGCATGATCATGAGCAATTATGAACTTAAATGTAATATGTATTTTTATATTTGCACGCCGAAATTAAAGGCAGAATAAGAGAACAATATTGTACACTTTAGCAACCTTCTGTACCTTATTTATGCAAATAAATGAATTTGAATTTGAGCAGGTTGCGCTTTAGTTATCTAGCAAAGTGTGTAAAAGATTTTCGTTACTTATCCAATAATCCAATTTTTTAGTAACTCTTTACCGAGTTAGCCTAGTTAGCGGTAATCCCTGTGGGACGGCCCTGTCCTAGGGCTTCTAATCCCGCAGCCTGAATTCGATCTTGGTATTTGCGGGACTACGAATTTTCAATCCCGCAGGATCTCGGTATTTGTGGGATCCCGCATATTGAAAATATTCACATTTATATAAGGCAAATTAATCAACTAACTCCACATTTATTTACGTATTATTATTAGTATGAGATTAATGAAATTACACCGATAAAAAAAACAGTAATAAATACTGAATAAAAAACTTTACTGATATTTTAGGCAACATACTTAGGCTACCACTGACTGAAATTCGGCTATATTAGGCTACTTAAGCTGTGAAAAACGGGCGACATCGGCCCCCGCATTGTTTGCAACACTGCCGGCCGGCAGTCACCGAGCAATCGCGCTCGCGAGAGCTCGTGTTGTAGAAAGATTCTCGAAGGACCGTGTGGCGGGGAAATAACTTTTGCGGGCAATGAAGTATTGAACACACAGTAATGAGTTGACCAGGAGTAGGAAGAAAGGTTGATGGACTTACTTGGATGTTCTGGAGCTGATTAGTTTGAGTAGAAGGCGCACGTGGATTGAATCACTTTCTTCTTCGTTGCTGCACTTTCACTGTAGTCTTTATTTTGTCACACGTGTGTGTCCAATACGGATATTTTGATAGTTATAGATATACAGCGGTATTTAGTAAATCTCGGCTAGACGCGGGTGATAACTTGCTTAACTGGCAAGTCGCGTTGATAGTTTCTTCTGGAATACTCCGAGACACAATATGGCGGAGGTAATTATACCCTCTCGAACCATAGAATCTGCTCGGTAATTGATGAGTGTGCCAATAGTGGCGCGTGCGGCGAGCATTTCTTCTCTGATTCGTGGGAATAGGAAGCTAGGAATGGATATTGGAAGGAATGAACATGATTGGTCAACTCAAAACCGCGGTAAAAATATGAATTCTAATATGTGATACGTTCGGATATATGTCAGTAGAAAGTTACAAATCAAATAACTTGCGCAAGCATCCTGCCCGGTATTGAGGATATGTAGTATTCTCAAAAGGAGCGAAATATAATAATATATTAAAGCGTACTAAGAAAAAAAATATTATAAATATGTCAACTACAGCTAAATTTGGGTTATTGCGCGGTGATATTATTGAGAAGGTAAAGGACATAGTTTGACAACGGGTCTCTTGAAAGAGCCACTGCATGTCTTCACCATAGCAACGCGGGTTGTCCCATCCTTGCCGGGAAAAACTTCGGTGATTACACCCATTGGCCAACGTAAAGGAGGGACATCATCCTGATGTATGAGAACCACTGTACCAATCTTAATATTGTCTACGGCATTCAACTATTTTTAACCGACTTTTAAAAAAGGAGGAGGTTCTCAATTCGGATGTTTGTTTGTTCGGGCATAACTCCGTCGCTTGCCCACCGAATTGAAAAATTCTTTTTTTGTTGAAAAGGGTATACTTCTCAAATGGTCCCATGAAAATTTTATCGAAATCGGACAAGCCGTTTCTGAAAAATCAACAAAAGTCAAAAAAAATAATATTTACGTTGATGATCTTTTCGTTTACTCTGCATTGCGTTTTTTGTTCGCGCATAACTCCGTCATGTACGAACCGATTTAGAAAATTCACTGACCCACTAAAAAGCGCGAAAATAAAAACGTTTTTGCATAAAATAAAACCGACTTCCATATCAAAACACTACAAAGCCAAAAATAATTATAATTTCGGAAGGCGGTGTGAAAAAAAAGAAAATACAAAACCAATAACACCGACTACCGAAATTATAATTATTTTTGGCTTTGTAGTGTTTTGATATGGAAGTCGGTTTTATTTTTTGCAAAAAAGTTTTTTGTCTAACTTGAAGATTATGTAAATATTCTATGCGCCATCTCCTCCAGAAACTACAAATCATCTGGTCAAGCAATTTTTTGCGGCAAGTTCCTTCTTTCCGTGGTGTGACCGTTCCGATAACTGATCGCATCGAGCTTCTTGGGGTTACATTGACATCCACCCTTAATTTTGGTCCGTTTATCGAGGCTAAGGCTCAATTGGCTGCCAAAAAGTTGGGAATCCTAGCAAAGGTGAGACGGTACTTCACGCCGGAACAGCTGCTCAACCTCTATCAAGCGCAAGTTCGGTCGTGTATGGAGTACTGCTCTCATCTCTGGGACGGATCTGCCAAATACCAGCTTGATGCACTTGAGTCTATAGAGAAACGGGCCAAGAGGCTCATCGGCAACGAGAAACTGGTCGAGACAAGGCTCCAGAGTCTAGAACATCGGCGACGTGTTGCAAGCCTGTCAGTTTTCTATCGGTTACATTTCGGGGAGTGTGCGATGGAATTGCACAGTCTTATTCCGCCAAGCCCGTTCCATCATCGGACTACAAGACAAACGGCGATGCGCCATCGTTACATGGTGGACATCCCACCCATACGCACGAAACGTTTTGGGAATACTTTCATTGTGCGTACGGCTAAGGAGTGGAATTCCCTGCCGGAGTCTGTATTTCCTGATAGTTATAACCTGGGAGTCTTTAAGTCAAGAGTGAATAGGTTACTTCTAGGCAAGCGTGCTTCATCTTCGACCACATCATCGCTTAAGATCAGGTGAGATTGTGGTCAAACGCAAGCCTATAAACAATAAAAAAAAAAAAGGCAACGAAGTCAACGGAGAAGCCATTATAAAATGAGTGGGAGTAAGCGGTTCTGGGTACGGATCCTCATTCAGGACACAAAGCGGTCTGGAATTTAGAACTGCCTCAATTTCAGTGAGAACAGTCGAAAGCTCCTCATAGGTAAGGAGTTGAGAACCGATAACACGGTATAAATGCGTTTTAATATTTGATTCCCACAGCCCTCCAAAGTGGGGAGCGCGAGGTGGAATCATTTTCCACTCTATGCGGTAGCGGTTAGCAAGTAGTTCTTGCAACTGAGCCTTGGCTCCAACGAAAGTTGTTCCGTTAATATGATAAAAATGCTTAGGATCAAGATTTTCTTGACATTTAGCGACGCGGTTACTAACAAAGATGTTCCATTTGTGTAGTGAGGAATGAATCCATGAAAGCGTAATTGTAGAATTGGAAAAGGCAAATATATTATTAACTAGCTTTTGCCCGCGACTTCGTCCGCGTGGAATAGTTACTATGGGCTAACGTTAAATTTAACGCCGATTTTGAAGCATTCTTCATTGGCGCTCCGCTCCTATTGGCCTTAGCGTAATGATACAATATAGCTGTGCCCGCGACTCCGTCAGCGTAAGTTAATGTATTGGTAATATTGCTTAGATCACGTTCACATGAGGTTTAAGTACCTAGAGAACGCTTCGACCGCGAGACGCGTCGAGCGCGGCGACCGATTCTCAAAAATAATCCTTATAGCATGATTCAGTATTCACGCGCGATGGCTTATTATTATAAGCGTATTTCATGTATAACTTTAGTGTTTCTATACTGATTTATATGATTCTTTTTTAGGGTTTCGTAGCCGAATGGCAAAAAACGGAATCTTTATAGTTTCGACATGTCTGTCCGTCTCTCTGTCTGTCTGTCTGTCCGTCCGTCCGTCTGTCACAGCAATTTTATTCCGAAACTATTAGGACTATACATGTGAAACTTGATAGGTAGATGTATTCTGTGAACCGCTTTCCGATTTTGAGAAAAAAATTAAAAAATATTTAAAATAAAGGGGGGCTCCCCATACATGGAACTAAAACTGAAAATATTTTTTTTCATGAAATCGATGCACTTGTGTTATCTATAGACAGTTCATTAAAAACGACATCGGGGTTTCTAAAACCACTTTTCCATAAAGTCAATCGTTTAAAAGATATAAGCTTCCAAAGTGGTAAAATGTGTGTGTAGCGGACACAACCTCTAACTTCTATAATAATGGAGTGAAAAATCTAAAAAAATATATATATGTCTGTAGATCTTAATGTAAACTTTCAACCAAAATTAGTTTGAACGAAATCAGTTCAGCAGTTTTTGAGATACAGCATCGCAAATATTACTTTGTAATTCATACAAACACTATGAAAAACAAATTTATTCGGCGCAGTTGTAAAAAATGTAAAAAAGCCATTTTTAAGAAATTTGTAAGGTTTTTTTTTTCAAAACAAATTTATTTGGCGCAGTTGTATTAAATGTAAATAAGCTAGTTTTAAGAAATCTGTAAGGTTTTTTTTTCGTCAAATAAATATGCATATTATATTATTATAGTTACTACGGAACCCTTCATGGGCGCGTCTGACTCGCACCTTGCCAATTTTTTTTATGGAATAGTTAATAATGTTAACTTTTTCAATTAGGGGTGACTGAGAGTGTTATAAACGTAAGAGTAGACAAATATTATAATCAGAAAGCTTCGAACTGCTAAGCTATCGGGAGTTACACGTGTTATTGTGAGTCAACCATAAAAGATAGACATATGCTGTCGTGGGATATTTTTTATATAATTTTAAGGAGAACATTTCCGTCATGAAATGATTTGTGTAGCTTTAACCATTAAGGTTGCACACGCAACGAAAGCTTAAAAAATGGAGTAACTTCTCCCGTTTTCCCAACATTTCCCTTCACTGCTCTGCTCCTATTGATTGTAGCGTGATGAAAAGTATACTATAACCCGCTCAGGAGTATGAAAAATAATTGTACCAAGTTTCGTTAAAATCCGTCGAGTAGTTTTTGTTTCTATAACGGTTATACAGACAGACAGACAGACAGACAGACAGACAAAAATTTAACTGATTGCATTTTTGGCATGAGTATCGATCCTTAATCACCCCCTGATAGTTATTTTGGAAATATATTTCATGTACAGAATTGACCTCTCTACAGATTTATTATAAGTATAGAAGATAGCGGTACGAGAGCGGTAAGTGTCATAAATTAGTTTAATTAATTTAGACAAAAGAACAGCGGTAAAGAGCTCTAGATGAGCTAGATATACGACCTTAACAGGTGCAACTTTGGATTTAGCACACACCAAATTTACGTGTGTGTTACCATTTGTATCAGTGACATGTAAGCATATTACGCAGCCATATGCATTCAAGCTGGCATCAGCAAAACCTACTATATTTGTCACGCAACCCATAGAAACGGCTGCATGACGAGGTAATTTTGTTTTGTGTAATTTATCATAAAGAATAATCCGTAAAAATCTCAGAATATATATAGTTAAACGCAATATTTTATTTAATGATAGCTGGCGTACAGTGCGCATGGCTAGAAAGGGACTGGACTTGAGACCAAATGCAACTCGATTAGATTGAAATTCGCGAATAGGTTCAGCGTTATTAAATTTAAAAAATATTCTTTGGTATTTTCGATGCTCATCAATAACAGCAATTCGAAGATACATCTGTTTTATATCAGCTATAACTGCAATAGGGAACAAACGGAATTTTAAAAGTAATAAAAATATGTCGGCCTGTAAATTCGGCCCTATGTGTAACAAATCATTCAATGACACGCCAGTATGAAACTTAGCGCTCGCGTCAAGAACGATGCGAACTTTAGTTGTTTGTTTATCATTCCTAATAACAGAGGGATGCGGTATGTAATAACCTACAGTCTGATCAACAGAGCTAGGCGTAATTTCAGTTAAATAATTTTTATCGATATACTCTTGGATTATTTCATTATAACTAGCGCGCAAAGCAGAGTCGCGAAGCTTAGTTTTTTCCAAACTGATTAGACGTCGATAAGCGACAGCATAAGAGTTTCCAATTGAATCTGGATTTTTACAGAATGGTAACGCGGTACAATACCTACCACTGGAGTCACGAGACACAGTAGAAACGTATAGCTGTTCACACTCCAGTTCTGGCGGGCTCATAAAAGATTTTTAAGGTACTTCTTCAATATTCCTAAATTTATGTAAAGATTCGTCTAAAGACAGAAAACAATGAGAATTATCTATATTTAGCGCGGTAGAAAAATATGAAGCGGTATTATAATTATTATTAGATAAACTAGCGGGTACCTCACCCATAAGAATGTAACCAAACACGGTTTCAATAGCGGACGGAGCGGTAGGTGAGATAATTTTATTTTGAAGTAATAAATACGGGAACAGTTTTGCCCCTAAAAGCAATTCGATCTCTCCCGGGACATGCCATTGCGGATCTGCGAGCGGTAAGTCGAACAAGTGTTGCACTGCAGAAGTGTCAACAATGTGAGATGGCAAGTTGTCCGTGATACAATCGACAACAAGAGCGGTGATTTTAAAAGAATTAATTTTATTGTTAGCAGTAACTGTAATCTCAACGTAACCTATGATAGGTCGCGAGGAAGTTCCGACACCCTTTATAAATGAGTTCGAAAGTGGTATAATGTTTAATTGTAGTTTTTTACAACAGGCGGAAGTAATTATATTATTTTGCGATGCGTTGTCTATTAAACATCTCACAGAAACATGTTTACAATATTTGTTATCAACGTATACTCTCGCCGTTGATAGGAGTACTGTAGTACGTTGCGTGTTTGTACCTATGCGAGAGCACGCACACAGCGCCACCTGTTGCGAGTTTGCGGAGCTACTGACAGCGTCATTTTTTACCGTCTGAGGTGGCTGACAGCTGTTCTCGAGATGTAACAGAGAATGATGTCGCTTGTTACATGTTCTACAATTATGGATAGATTTACACTGTGAAGCAGTGTGCGTTAAACTAAGGCAGTTTACACATCCACGTTTGTTTTTAATAAAATCTAAACGCGAATTTGCTGATAGTGATTGAAAGGTTGGACAAGTGTAAAGTTTACAATGATCACCTTTATTGCAATATAAACAAGTTTGGTTATTATCGCAAGCAACAAAAGTATGTACTGTACTATTACGTGACTGATTGCGAGACGAGTTATTATTTTTATTAGGGTTCTTACTCACTAACGCGGTGCGAGATGATACAGTTCGATCTAATATCTTAACTTGCGATTTTATAAATTCCACGAAATCCGTATAAGTAGGAATTTCCTCATCTCTTTTATGCATTTCGAATAAATGTACGGTAGCAGGGTCCAACTTTCTCAAAGCTAAATTTAACAAAATGAAATCCTTTAAATCGTTAATTTGTGAATGAAATTAATGAAACTATTTAAAGATGCGGAATTATTAATTGCGGGTTTAATATTTAATATGTTAGACATGTAATGTGAGCCTAATGCTCGTTTATCCTGATACTTTTTCACTAAACTGTCCCAGATAGCGGTATAATTATCACCTGACGGAATAATTCCGGCGGTAATTTGCAATGCATTTCCCTTTAGATTACCGATCAGATACTGCACACGTTGAGAATCCGTAAGGTTCAAATTATTATGTATATTTGATTTAAATGATTCATAGAAAACAGGCCAGTTATCAATCTTACCATCAAAGAACGGAATTTGAATCGGCGGGAGCTTGACCCCACCCTTATATGGGTTTGTGTTATCATGCGACGCTGCCTCGGTCGATGACCTTGAATATTGCGTTGTAATGAGAGAACGTACTCGTTCCCCGCGCGTGTAAACGCCGTCGAAAGATGTAAGACTGTTATAATCAATTTTATGATCAGGATTTAATTGTAACGAATAGATATTTTTTTTATCTAAATTGGAACTAAATTCTTGACGTGTTATTGACAGGATTTCCGTGTCCGCCATGAATGATTCTGATGAACGAAGCTCAATACTAGAAATATTTATTTTCTTAGAAGTTTCATATAATGACGATAAACGTTCAAAGATTGCTTGATTTTTAGCTTGAAGTAATTTGACTTTTACTTTAAATTCTTCCATATTGGAATATTAACAGAAAATATCGGAGATTGATATTAAGTATAGCAGGTAGATTAGAATAATATTATTTTTAAGCGGGTATAAGTTAAGGAATGCGGTTGAATATAATTTGTAGTTAAGTTAGCCGAGATAACTAACGATAATAAGCGGTTAGAATATTTACCTATGCTATTTCAATGCAAATAGGAGAAATATTAAGTTGATACAGTAATCCTCAATGAATTATGTATTTAGCGTGAAAGTAAGTACGATAATAAGCGGTTAGAATATTTACCTATGCTATTTTAATGCAATAGGAGAAATATTAAGTTGATACAATAATTCTCAATGAATGTATTGTAGTATTTAACGGGGAAGTATGTACGAATCACCGAACGGTATTTACGCGTCCAATATGGCGTTCTTACGAACTTTGTATTTTAGGTATTTTGACCTAAATACTAGGTATGAGACCTATAATTACATTGCGGTAAATTTATAAAAAGTATAGAATATCGCTGATTCTTTGAATCCGGCTTGTTTGGACCAGAATTATGTTGTAGAAAGATTCTCGAAGGACCGTGTGGCAGGGAAATAACTTTTGCGGGCAATGAAGTATTGAACACACAGTAATGAGTTGACCAGGAGTAGGAAGAAAGGTTGATGGACTTACTTGGATGTTCTGGAGCTGATTAGTTTGAGTAGAAGACGCACGTGGATTGAATCACTTTCTTCTTCGTTGCTGCACTTTCACTGTAGTCTTTATTTTGTCACACGTGTGTGTCCAATACGGATATTTTGATAGTTATAGATATACAGCGGTATTTAGTTAATCTCGGCTAGACGCGGGTGATAACCTGCTTAACTGGCAAGTCGCGTTGATAGTTTCTTCTGGAATACTCCGAGACACAATATGGCGGAGGAATTATACCCTCTCGAACCATAGAATCTGCTCGGTAATTGGTTAGCGATGAGTGTGCCAATAGTGGCGCGTGCGGCGAGCATTTCTTCTCTGATTCGTGGGAATAGGAAGCTAGGAATGGATATTGGAAGGAATAAACATGATTGGTCAACTCAAAACCGCGGTAAAAATATGAATTCTAATATGTGATACGTTCGGATATATGTCAGTAGAAAGTTACAAATCAAATAACTTGCGCAAGCAGGTCGTATGCATGCTTTTTTCAGTCCCGAAAATCCCGCGGATCCCGCGCCCGTAATCCCGCATCACGCGGGATTGGAAAATGACGCGGGATCCCGCAATACCGAGATCTCGGTATTTCGGGATTGGACGCCCTACCCTGTCCATCAGGTAGGCCTCGAAAATATGACAGTGGTAGGTCGGTATCCGGTGATACCAGAGTGTCTCGCTAATGCAACTCCAGGGCAGGTCGTTAAAGGCATTTCTCCAAAACGACCTCACCCCGGGACAACGCAACCCCTGTTGAGAGGGCTCTCATGCACGTGCATGATAACGTCCGTTGAGCCCAAAGACTATAAAACCACTCTCTGGTCGAGCCACTCTTGCTTAAACCAAACTGGTTAAACACAAGATCCGGCTTGACCCTGCCGAGTGCCCGATGCGGCGGTTTGCAATAACTTTTTCAAAGGCCTTCCACAGCTCGTGAAGCAGCATTATGGGCAGGTAATCCGGTATGCGGACGGTGAGTACGCAGCCGGATTTTTTTTTATTGATAATAGGTTCGCGTTTGACGACCATCTCACCTGATGGTAACTATGGTAAGTGATGATGTGGTCGAAGATGAAGCACGCTTACCTAGAAGTAACCTATTCACGCTTGATGAACAAGATAAAGACCAGCTTAGCAGACAAGCTCAAGGGGCATCAAGGAACTGCCCCCTCTCCTCTCTTAGCATGCACTGAAAAGCCCCGCCAGTCCAGGCCCGAGAGCCTCCGATTACCTATACTTAGGTAGTTAAACATCTTAAATGGTTCGAGTAATAATAGTATCTATTTCACAGTGGGATTGCATTGACAGGCCTGTTGGCTAGTGGTCAGTGTCCCTGACTGCTATGCGCAAGGTCGTGGGTTCGATTCCCACCCAGGACAAATGTTTGTGTGATGAGCACGATCATTTGTTCTTTGTCTGGGTGTAATTTATCTATAATATGTATTTAGAAATATATATGTATGTTTATCAGTTGTCTAGTACTCATAGCATAAGCTCTGCTTAGTTTAGGACTAGATGGCGTTGTGTGAAAGTTGTGGAATATTATTATATTATTATTATTCCATTTATTCAATCTATGTACATACAAATTACATTTTTAAATATTAATATAAAAAATAAAAACATTTAAAAATATAAAAAATAGTAGCCCACCGGCATCGGGAACAGGGTCCAAGCTACCGGTGGTCAGGGCTCCATAGAGAGGAACCTCCTCACAATACGCGCCGTTTCCAGGAGTACTGCTTTCTGGATCAAGCCCTTGATCCAGCTGCCCAACGAGAGCCTCCTTAGATGTTGGTCGAGGCTCTTGGCTATTATACCATTGGCTGTGACGACTATCGGCACAATGATTGCTGACTCCACATCCCACATGTCGACAACCTCGCGCGCCAGGTCAGGGAGGCGGCGAACCTCCTTGCCGGATTGCTGCCGTGGGATCTGGAGGCGGTAGTCCTCGCGCGCGTGCACAATTGGCGCGCGGAGGTGCTAAGCCGGGGTGAAACTCCGCTACCGCGGCAAGTCGCGGCTCAGCGGATAGAACTCCGGCGCGATCTCACGGCAGTATGGAAAGAGCGGCTGTCGCAACCGAAGGCTGGGCACGCCGCAATCGCGGCGATAAGTCCCCTCTTTGAGGAGTGGCTGGAGAGAGGCCACGGCGTCCTCACCTTCCGCCTGACGCAGGTGCTGACCGGACATGGTTGTTTTGGTAGGTACCTGTTTCGGATTCAGCGGGAGGACACGCCCGGGTGTCGTCATTGTGAGGACCACCTGGAGGACACGGTGGAGCATACGGTCGAGGTATTGCTTGGGCGGAGCACCGCCGTGTCCTCGTAGAGGCGGTCGGCGGCGGCGACCTCTCGCGCCCTGCTCTGGTTCAGACCATGGTGCGGAGCGAGAGGGAATGGGATGCGGTCGCCTCCTTCTGCGAAGCAGTCATGCTAGCGAAGGAGGAGGCCGAACGCGCGAGGGAGAGGCAACTCTCTTCCTCGCGCCCCAGCCGTCGTGGTAGACGCCCCGGGCGTCGGGGATCGCGAGCCGATTTCCGGCCACCGTAGGCGCGGGCCTGCGGACGGCGAGCAGGGGTAACTCACCGTCCGGCAAAGACCAGGCCCGGGTCGGCGGCGCGTCGTGTTCCACGTGCGCCTCAAGGAGCCGTCAGCATTGGTGACGGGGCCTCATAAAGCCATAGCCTGCCGGGGTCGCGGAAATATAGTAAAAAGATACCGCGGCTCCGGAACTTACGGGCAGCTGAAGGGACAGGGTGGGTTTTTAGTCAGTAGAAGTCTGACACTCCCTCCCGCTTAACCCAGAGCGGGAGAAGTTATTCGATGATTTTCCCACCCAGAGAAAAAAAAAAAAAAGGTCAAGATACTTATTTTTTTTATCTATCTCAGCTTTCACGAGGTTCTCGTCATGGGGGACTGCTATATCAACAATCATTGTGCGACACTCTAATCGGTCTATCATCACTATGTCAGGCTTATTGGCAACAATAGTCCTGTCAGTCATGATAGACCGATCCCAATACAGTGTTATATTGCCATTTTCGAGAACTGAGTCGGGCATATACCTATAGTATGGTACTTCTGATTCCACAAGATTGTATTTAAGAGCAAGTTGCTGGTGAATAATCCTGGCTACGAGATTGTGTCTATGCAAATAGTCTCCGTTATCCAGACGAGAACAACCGGAGATAATGTGACGAATGGATTCTCCTGGTTTGTGACATGCCCGACATATGTCTACGGTACCGTCCTTCACAATATATTTCCGATAGTTATTCGTCATCATAACTTCATCCATAATCGCACAGACAAAACCTTCGGTTTCCCCGAAGAGGTCACCAAAACATAGCCAGGCTACGGACGCTAATGTATCTACATCAGACCCATGAAGGGCCCGGTAATAGCGTCCGTGAAGCTCCTTGCTCTGCCATACTTCTCTGCGGTCATTAGTATCTAATACTACAGGTTTACGCCAATTCTCGGTACCTAAGAGAGCGGAGTGAGGCCTTTGTCCACCGCTACCACATCTCGATGCATACCCACGTCAGTTCCTAGGAAATATTCCCTAAGGCTGCATACCTCGCGGTTGTGCAGGGTCTTTGCATTTAAAAAGCCACGACCCCCGCACTTCCGCGGGATATACAGCCTCATCACCGATGAACGTGGGTGATGCATCCGATTTGCAGTCAGCGTTGTGCGGACCCGCCTGTCCAAGGCGTCAAGTTCAGTCTGAGTCCATTTGAGTATGCCAAAAGAGTACATCAATACTGGCATGACCCAACCATTGAAGGCACGCACCTTGTTTCCGCCTGATAAAAGACTATTCAATACTTTATTCAGGCGGCTAAAGAAGCGTTCCTTCAATGACTGTTTCACATAAGCAGCATTGATGCCTAGCGCCTCTGACATACCCAAATACTTGTAAGTTTCAGTTGAGCTGAGGGATCTTAGATGTATGGAATCCGAGAGTTGAGTTCCCACGGATTCCATAATCTGCCCTCGCTTTACATGCATGACCGCACATTTGTCCATCCCAAATTCCATCCTGATGGCGCTACTGAAGTTTTCTGTTACCTTCAGTAACTCCATCAGCTGCAAGTTGCTGGGGGCAAAAGTTTCAAGTCATCCATGTAAAGCAGGTGAGATATGACTTGACCACCTCTTCTCAACTGGTAGCCTTTCCCCGAACCTTCCAGCAGTGTACTGAGAGGGTTGAGAGCCAGACAAAACCACAGTGGGCTCAGACTGTCGCCCTGAAAAATGCCACGCTCAATCCTAATCGGTTCGCTGTTTTCCTGGATCTGTCGACATCCTGGGTAGCGAAGGACCGTCTTCCATTGCCCCATACATGACTCAAGGAAGGTGCGTAGGGTTGTATTTATTTTGTACAACTCCAACACCTTCATAAGCCATGTATGAGGGACAGAGTCATAGGCCTTCTTATAATCTATCCAACATGTCGACAGATTCTTTCGGGAACGACGAACCTGTTGGTTAATGGCAATATCAATGAGGAGAAGCTCCTTAGTACCGCGGGACCCGTTCCTACATCCATTCTGAGAAGCAGACATGATTGAATTTGTATCAATATGATTATTAATTTTGGCTCTCAAAATGGAAGTAAGAACTTTATAGACCGTCGGCAAGCACGTGATCGGTCTATAATTTTTAGGTTCCGCAGTACTACCTGATTTATGGAGCAGATGGGTTATTCCTGTAGTTAGGAATTGAGGTAGCGATCCTGACTCTAAGGCAGACTGGAACTGAGCGGCCAAGCGAGCGTGCGATCTTTGAAACCATTTTATCCAGAAATTGTGCAGCCCGTCCGGCCCTGGAGATTTCCAGTTGGATAACGGACGTACTGCACGGGTTACATCTTGGGGGCTGATAGTAATTGCCCCAATTTCGGTATAAGATCGCACGTGCGCTTGATCTCACTCATCCAGTCACCCTCGATGTGGCTGACAGGCACCGACCAGATGCTGCGCCAGAACGAACACATGGCGTCATCATCCGGCAGGCACGTATCAGTCACACCTTGGTCAGGTCGCTCCCAGGCCCTATAAACCCACCTTTCATTGCTTTGGAATGCGCGATTCTGAGTGTATCGCTCCACCCGCCGCTTATATCTGCGTATTCGATTTGCCCATGCATAGACTTTCTGTTTCAGGAAGTCGATACGCTCTGTGACCCAGGTCAGATAATCTCGAGGACTAACATCAGTCCCCGCGAACACCCGCCTCATAAAGCGCATCACTCGAGGACGAGTGTTGCCCTGCCTGAAGCAGATAAGTTTACCAATGAGTGCTCTAGCCTCAGCAATACGACGCTCGATCCTGCTCTGCCAAGCTGGTACAGCTGGTCGTATAACTCTGTCAGTCTTTGGGAATTTGACATGAGCTACCCGACAAGCCGCTACAGCTGCACAGTATAGGATCGAATGTGTATCGGTGAGGTCTTCACTATTGTCAAAATAATTTGACAGCAGTGAATCTAGAGCACACACTAGCGCCCTATTTTTCTTATGCATGGGTAAACGAGGCAGACGAAGTCTAAGCTCAGGCGGTGTGGAGCGATACTCCCGTAATGCGCACTCCAAAGCACTCCTCAATCGTTCACTGCATTGGGTACTCACGGTTATAGCCTCGTCATCATCATCTTCACCGATGTGGTCGGGTCGCGGTGAGACACTGGGTTGTAGATGCACCGCGGCCAGTGGTGAAGCAGATGAGACACGGCTGCACCGTGATTCAAGGCGTAGTCTATCAAGTACGGCGTCATCCAACATACGGTTACGCTGGATTACCCGCACCTGATCCGATAGTCGTTGGGCCGAAACGTTGACATCTGGTTATTATTATTATTATATCATATGCATATTGTATAGGTATCTACATGCTTCGTCTCGCGGTACTTGAACGGGTTAATATATGTATGATCAAAATCCGGTTGTGTTAAGTATTTGGTTTTTCCTCTGGAGTCTCTCAGTAGCAGCTCAGAGTTTGGAATTTAGCTGAATAAGAAAACAAAATATCACTATTACAAGTTGGTAGGATTAAATGAAGTTTAAGACCCACGTAAGTCTGGAAAAAATTATTCATTGATAATTAAAAGTAATTTAGTTTGCGTTTGTTTTTTTTATTTGCGGATTGATCTCATGACTTTTGGTTGTGTTAAATTTACCGTTGGGTAGACGGATTGCAGCAGGACCATGCTAGAAAGTTAAGCGCAGAAATGATAAAAATACATTGGCGCCAGCAACTTAGCGATAGTTTTTACCATAGATAAAATAAATATTTTAGATTTCTATGGTTTTTACCTTCACCCGGGGAGGATGTGGAGGAGTCATGTTGACCCTGTCAACTTTTTGTTGTCTAGTTTTTTTTCCTGCGATCGCGGTTTTGATTATCTCAGTAGCGGGACCCGCAAGCGCGTCCCGACTCCCGAGCACACAGTCTGACGCAATCTAAAACGGAGGAAGCAACGCGAGCGTGAAGCCAGTAAGGGTAATTCATCAAATATCCCGCGACATAATTTTTTTTAGCGTCGTTTCATTTGTAACTATGTTTTAGATAAAAATTTAGACCACAGCTATATCAACTGGGATCTAATAGTGACAGTAAGTATCCGGCTCGAGGGTGCGGGAATTTTCTAACGAGATACCGAGCCCTGGAACGTAAGGGCGGTTGATAGAACAGGGTGGGTTTTTAGTCAGTAGAAATTCGATATATTCTTCCGCTCCACTCAGAGTGGAAGGTATCATTAGATGATTTTCCTGTTCTGCCAGGATTGTGCTGCAATCACTAGCAATAATGATTTGTAGTTTATAAGTAACTAGCTGCTGCCAGCGGCTTCGCCCGCATGAAAGTAGAAAATTATCCGAAGGGAACATAGTCTCGGGAAAAAATCATATGTGTTATTCCTTTATTAATCATGGTCAACCCGTGTACCAAGTTTCATTGAAATCCGTTCAGCCTTTCGAGTGTGAAGAAATAACAAACACAAACTTTCGGCTCATAATATTAGTGTGATTATTATTATATACTTTATTGTACACCTTTACTTAACACAGGACAATCATTTATAAAATTAAAATAAAGCGGTTCCCGCGACGGCTATCCGCGACGTGGCCCGTCGCGTTCCCACGGAGCCCATCCGCGTGTCCACGCGCGTAGACACCGGGCGCCCGCGACACGCAGTTTCAGGCCTTTTGCGTTTCAGTAATTTTATGTTATCTCCGAAACTACACAACCAATTGACATACAGTAAAGAGCAAATTTTATCTCAATGATGTCCTTGTGGTGATAAAATATTTCTTTTTTTTTGATAAAGATAAATATTTTCTTGCTTAAATAATCATCCAAACGAAAGTATGTTGAAAAAGCTTTTTTTTTTACATAAATCGTCCTATATCTGCTAAAATATAAAATAGAATTATTTAAGACGGACCAGATTGCCATACATTGTTTTCAGTTTTATGCAACTATTTAAGCAGCGCATGCAAATAATACTATTTTAAGAGGTACAATTTTCCGACTTGCTTGACAAAGATTATAATAACTCGGCTAATATGCATGATATAAAGATAATTTATAGCCTATAGCACTCAGGGATAATGCAGCTACATGTAAGCGAAAGAATTTTCTAAATCGGTTCGGTAGTTTTAGAGATTACCCCATACATACAAACTTACAAATTTTACCTCTTTATAATATTAGTATAGATGATAAGACTGTTAGTGAAACTGATTGATTAATTAAAATTAAAAGTTCATTGATAATTCATATAGATTACGTTGTTATTTTTTTGTGTTCGTGCTGTAGTTTCATGCAAAAGTTGATTATTTTGTATAATTATAATTTAATTATAATTGTGATAATTTACTAAAAGTGATTCAATTATAATATAAAATATTTTGTACTTACTTTTATATTAGTTTTATTTTAGTTAAGGTATAATTATATATTTTTTTAAAATACCTATTAATAAATACTTGTTTCATGAATACATACATTTGACTATTTCAAGTCCAATGATATACCTACAAGTACAGGGTCAATAAGCCACAACTTCCATCCATGTTACTATGTTCATCACATTCTCGCCGGCTTAACCTTCGTAGGCAAACCACAATTTCACGTTTGTTAGGTACTTACCTATATTTCCCATACCTATGGTGTACCAGTTTTACTCGTTCTATCTGTTCCTATCAATGCCTGGGAGACACTATATAGATGGTAGGTACCTAGTACCATTTTGTAATTTTTTTGTCCCCTCTGCTTCATATAAAGCAGGCAGGGTTTCGGCTTTTAAGACTTTGAGGCGGTGCGATGTGCCCGTCTCGTCCACCGCTGCGGGTTTTTGATCTTAGACCTGCAACGTCGGACGATCAACAGTCTGTCTGATGATGCAGGCGACCCATAAAGGACTATTGATCGTACGACACCTGCGTAGAGGCGCCAAACTTCTTCCCGTGACCTATCGAGATTGGGCAGCAGTCTATGCAAAGCACGCACTGCCCTCCAAACGCGGTGGACCAGGCGCTAAAAGTGTTCTGCGAAGCCCCACCGGCAGCCGGTGGGACTGTGTGCTGTGGTGGGGATTTTGAACACAAAGTAAGTCCAAGATACTTGATGTATCAACCTACCTGGACGGCAGCGGATTGATGCTACAACCTTTGCCACCCTTAGCTCGGAAAGCTAAATGGTTTCGCAGAAGGTGGTCGCCTCTGGCCAATACTAGGGTACCTAGGTATTGTCTGCATAATAAACAATACTTATCAGAAAAAATTGTGGAGTAAGGCGTCGAAAAGACTGCCGTACGTTAACGATTCTCGCGAACGCTGCCTATCTTCTATACTTATAATAAATCTGTAGAGAGGTCAATTCTGTACATGAAATATATTTACAAAATAACTATCAGGGGGTGATTAGGGATCGATACTGATGCCAAAAATGCAATCAGTAAAATTATTGTCTGTCTGTCTGTCGGTCTGTCTGTCTGTCTGTCTGTCTGTCTGTATAACCGTTATAGAAACAAAAACTACTCGACGGATTTTAACGAAACTTGGTACAATTATTTGTCATACTCCTGAGCTGGTTACAGTATACTTTTCATCACGCTACAATCAATAGGAGCAGTGCAGTGAAGGGAAATGTTGGGAAAACGGGAGAAGTTACTCCATTTTTTAAGCTTCCGTCGCGTGTGCAACCTTAATGGTTAAAGCTACACAGAAATCATTTATGACGGAAATGTTCTCCTTTTATATAAAAAACATTATATAAAAAACATTATACAAAATTATATAAAAAACATCCCACGACAGCATATATCTAACTTTTATGGTTGACTCACAATAACACGTGTAACTCCCGATAGCGTTAGCAGTTCGAAGCTTTCTGATTATTATTCTGCTCCGAAATTTAAAACCACCACAACTTTGCAATGGAACTCGGCTAAAAGTAACCCAGTTGCAACAAAATATAATCGAGGCTCAAATTTTAACAGGTTGCGGTGCAGGAGAAACCATCTTTATTCCCAGAATTCCCATAGTACCAAATAATTTTCCATTCCAATTTAAAAGAACGCAATTCCCAGTATCGGTGTGTTATGCAATGACAATTAATAAGGCTCAAGGGCAGACTTTTCGTGTTGCTGGAGTAGATCTCGGTGTCAGTTGTTTCTCGCATGGTCAGTTGTACGTCGCTCTTTCCCGGGTTAGCAGTTCTAGAAATCTTTATGTTCACGTGCCGGACGGGTCAACTTTCAACATAGTTTACCGCAAGCTTTGCGCTGAAGTATTTTCGTTCTATAGGTACTTAAGCCTCATGTGATCGTGATCTAAACAATATTACCAATACATTAACTTAATAACACTGAAGGAGTTACACGCTGACGGAGTCGCGGGCACAGCTATTAACAATAATATTGTGCGATTCGGTATTGCGATATTTTTCAACAGTATTATAGATTGACATATTATATTTCCCTACTAAATTACGAAAGGTAATCTGTCAGTTACATCAAAATCCAGTGATTTACCGTGAGCAAGGACATATGCTACTTTTTTTTACGAAAAACGACGGAAACGTGGACGAAGTCGCGGGCAACAGCTATCTATACTAATAATATAAGGCTGAAGAGTTTGTTTGTTTGTTTGAACGCGATAATCTCAGGAACTACTGGTTCGAATTGAAAAATTAATTTTTAATTAAATAGTCAATTTATAGAGAAAGGCTATAGGCTATATATCATTACGCTAAGGTCAGTAGGAGCGGAGCACCAATGAAGAATGCTTCAAAATTCGGGGTTAAATTTAACGTTAGCCCAAAGTAACTATTCCACGCGGACGAAGTCGCGGGCAAAAGCTAGTTAACAATAATATTGTGCGGTCGGTATTGCAATTTTTTTCAACAGTGGGTATTATAGATTGACATATTATATTTCCCTACTAAATTACGAAAGTTAATAAGTGTGTTACATCAAAATCACTGAACCGTGAGGAAGGACATAGGCTACTTTTTTTTACGAAAAACGAAGGAAACGTGGACGAAGTCGAAGATGAAGAAGACGCGGGCAACAGCTATCTATGCTAATATATAAGGCTGAAAAGTTTGTTTGTTTGTTTGAACGCGATAATCTCAGGAACTACTGGTTCGAATTGAAAAAATATTTTTAATTAAATTGTGAATTTATAGAGAAAGGCTATAGGCTATATATCATTACGCTAAGGCCAATAGGAGTGGAGCACCAATGAAGAATGCTTAAAAATCGGGGTTAAATTTAACGTTAGCCCAAAGTAACTATTCCACGCGGACGAAGTCGCGGGCAAAAGCTAGTTTAAAATATTTAAAAAAAATCTTAAAATTGGAAAGCAGTTCACAGAATACATCTACCTACCAAGTTTTACATGTATAGTCCTAATAGTTTCGGAATAAAATGGCTATGACAGACGGACGGACGGACAGACATACAGACATGACGAAACTATAAGGGTTCCGTTTTTTGCTATTCAGCTACGGAACCCTAAAAAATTGAGAAAATAGGATAATGTATTAATTAATTAAAATGTATCGATTTCAACTAAAGGCGCAAAATATTTTTTATTATGGTGGTCTTTTGCCGTGCTATCTGTTTGCGGCTGGACAGCACTCAGATTATCATGAAAATAGAGGAGACAATAAAACTACATATTCGTTACAACCTGATTCACAGTAGGAGCTAAATTCTAAGCATATTTCACACGGATTTGAAACTGTTATTTACCTCCTCAAATGAAATATTTAATTAAACCAACTACATTATATTATTATCTAATTAGCTCCCTGCATATTACAAAAACAAAATACAGTGAATTCTAAAATGATTTCCTCAATCAACCAATTACCTACTTCTAGTATATCCTACTAATATTATAAATGTGAAAGTTTGTGAGGATGGATGGATGTTTGTTACTCTTTCACGCAAAAACTACCGAACGGATCTGAATGAAATTTGGTAAGTAGATAGTTGACATTCTGGAATAACACATAGGCTATTTTTTATGCCGAAATTCCCACGGGATTGGAATTTGCGCGGGAAAACCTTTCTACGCGTACGAAGTCGCGGGCAGAAGCTAGTATATTATATTTTTACTATACAGTATGTTAACTAACAGAGGGCGTTCCCGCTAACCCGCAATAGTATAGCATCCATACATGCTAAAAAATATTACCATTCGTAAACATTTTTTTTTTATATTAAAAAATTCACTAAAAATGTTAAATTGACACGTAAAAGAAACACTCTGTACACGCGTACGCATTCATAAATAAATTGCGACGTTGCCGTCCTTCAAGTGCTAACTTTTCTAGAAAAGTTAGCCACAATGGCTAAGTTTTAGTTGCCTCACTTTTTGCACACGTTCTAGGGTTCAATGCGTTATTGTTCTAAGTATTTGATATATCAGAAACCCTTGTGCTACTGACAAAAAATTAAAGGGGAAAACCTCTTAGATAAGTATGTATAGTATATGAAGTACATTGATTCACTTGTTCTTGTACATACCTAACAAGTGAATCAAAGAACTAACTAAAAATTAGATAGCAATTTCATTTGGAAAAGGGTTAGGGCAAGAAGGGTGATGTGATATGCATCAATGTATTCAAGTAAAAGTAGATCATGTTGAATGGAAGAAATGTATTGCTTATGTTTTACTAATACATAATAAGCATTTATAAAAAATACAGACCAGTCACATCAATACATCAAAAATCTATGAGGAGGTTATTACTAAATAAGAATCATCATTTAAAATAAATGGTAGTGTGTTATTAAAATATTTTTAAAGTTGAACAAGGCACAATTTCAATATACCGATAATTTCGTATTATTTCTAATATAAATTCTTAGTAACTCCTCACAGATATTCCGAATTATATACACACTAAAGATAAATCAGTCAATGAGATGCTTTTATCACATACTTTCCAAAATCTGTAACTTAAGTTGCAAGTTTTTACTACTGTTTAGAAATATAATTTATACTACACAATTACAGATAATATTTAAATTATCAGATCCAAATTATTATGACACTTGGGCATGCAATATTAGGCATTTTCTTTCAAGCATCACCCATAAAGTATAAAAATATGAATAATTACTAACACAATACAATTGGCAGAAATGTTTTGTGCTACTAACAATTAATACAATAATAAATGCTCTTTTTTCAATAAAATGTCATTCTCTTGGTAGGTTCTAGCCTACACTTTTATGAAAAATGCAAAAATAAAATTAAAACATAACAAAAATGTAGGTAACACAGTGGAAATTAACAATGTAGCAAAGAATAAAATAATACATGGAAACTAACACAATCACAAGCTTTTCTAAAAAACACAAATAATTTTTATTACTTCCTTGATATGTACTGTTACTTGTTAAAATTGATCTCCTTGGCTCTTCAGTTCTTTTGTTAAGTATGTAATGATAACAATTGTTTCTTATTAAGTACTTTACATTATGTAATCTCAAAAGATATTGTTCGTATAATCAACATTAATTGCAATGTAGTTACATTCTAAAACATTGATGTTTGGCAGCACATCATTTAATTTTAAATTAATTTGAGCAAATACAAAAAGGTAAAAAAAATATTTTAAAGGTAAATAAAGTTTGTGCAAACATATTAATTGTAGAATGAGCAAACAGTTTTGCTTACTGTCTTGACATAACATCACTAGCATATAGTCTACTAAAGTAATTTGTGACATGGCATACTTATCATAACACTAACCACCATACTTCATTTGGATACAAAATTATTTATTTACTAAACAAGAAATGCACAAACAAAATAATCTCATAAAATGTATGATAAAACAATGCATTTTTTACTACTAAAATATTATTTTCAACAGCCATTGAACCATTTTCTAATTACAAGGAATAATTTCCTTTGAAATGTTTTTTATTTGTATAACTAATTCTTAGTATTTGAATACCTAACTTAGGTACAAGATCATGGACACAGTTTTTCGGAGGGATTACTTCTTACCAAACACAAGCAAGCGAGTGAGCATGCTTGTGATGCAAGGAACTTGCTTCTGTTGATGCATGGGCATCACATCTGGAGTGTTAGATTCAAAATCCAGAGCCACCCTTTGACATACAAAAGTTAATAATGTCAAAATGTCTCTCTCTGTTCCAGCATAACGCAACTCCTCACACAATGCTTGCATAAACCAAGAACCTCGAGTAGTGTTTCTCCAAGAATAGTATCCCGGCACAGTAGAAAATACAATCAGGAAGTCGGCATGAACTGGGATTTTATAGGATGCAGATGGTGATCCATCTGTTTCAGTGTAACTCACCAGATTAACACCACCATCCAATTTATCACCCTGGCAGGCTTGAATAAAGAACAGCTTTGGTTTTCCAGCAAGAGTTGGGCACTTGTCACCAGTAAAGTAGTACCATAAGTTTTCTGGCTTGTAATGTGTATCTTTAGCATACAACATTCCTAGCTCTCCATGAGTTAGCACAGCAATAAGTAGACAGTCGAAATCGGTATGGTCCATGTCTGCAGTCTGCTGAACATATTTAATAACTTCTTCAGATTTCAAGTTGGTCAATACGGTAACTCGGAATCCTAAGCCCTTGAGGACCTTGGCCAGATTATCACTATCAACGTTTGTGCCAGTACGAGATTTCAAGCTGTGAATGTCGAAATGCTCGTGGTTGAAAATAATTGCCATCCCTCGATACTTATGGTTCATGTTATAATATGGAGCGTTTCTGTCAACGGGCATCCTTGCATAGCGGCGTGCGTTAGAGGATTCATGACTGCCTAGTGCGTCGCCTTCATCGCCGCCACCATTCGCGTTTGGTCTTTGTTCAGTATCAACACTTCCATTGTCTTGAGCTTCGCCGTCCAACATTTTTATTATTTACTGCCTTATCAATAGTATAAGAGAGTAAGGACTTCAGTTATATAAAACACACCCGAATTGAATTAGAACTGACAAAATTGCCGAAAATGAAGTAGAATAGCGCTACTAGCAAAAACCATGACAATCAAAAAGTCGATTGCTTGCTTTCAAGCATTCAACAATATTGACAAGTGACAACTATGTGACTCAATGTCAAAAACATAATTCACCACAGGTTATGTACGAACTACGAGCAGGTTATGTCCATAGTCGAGTCAAATGTATTACGTGTAACACAAGGATCTTCTACCTAATATCGCGCTACCGAGCAACTATTCAAAAATCTGAGATAGAAAGAACCCTATATAGATCCCAGGGTTTTAAACTATCTCCATGCCAAATTTTTTCGAAAGCGGCTCTGAGGTTTAACCGTGAAAGCGAAACAGACCGACACATACCTTTGTATTTATAATAGAATTTATTTCTTTCTTTCTATTTAATAGGTTGTTAAGAAAAAAAACCGGTGAAGTACGAGTCGGACTCACGCATGAAGGGTATTTTCAACCGACGACAAAAAGAGGAGGTTATCAATTCGACGCGTATATATATATATATATATATATATTTTTTTTTTTTTTTTTTAATGTATGATCATCGATTACTCGAAGACGGCTGAACCGATTTGGAAAATTCTTTTTTTGATTGAAAGGGTATACTTCGATACTGGTCCCATTTTCATAAACGTCAGGATCTGATGATGGGATCCTGGAGAAATCGAGGGAACTCTTCAAATATTATAGGCACACCTATGTCGTTTTGTATTGAGTGGATTGCGATTCGATTACTTGAATATGGATGTTACGCACTTTATGCTCGTCACAATGCATATGGTGATGTAGAGCTGATGGTGAAGTACCAGGAGAACTCCTCAACAATTAACGGCCCAGCATTGGGAAAAGCAATATTTTGTAAAAGGTTATAAGTAGTTGATAATTAGGCTCTTGTAACTAGGTAAATTAAAAATAGACCAACTAAAAAGAGTGAAATAAAAACTTTTTACCAAAAAATTAAACCGACTCCCAGAAAACACTGCAAAGTGAAAAATAACTTTAATTTCGGAAGTCGGTGCCAAAAACGAAAATACAAAACTAAAGACACCGACTACCGAAATTAAAGTTATTTTTCACTTTGCAGTGTTTTCTGGGAGTCGGTTTAATTTTTTGGTAAAAAGTTTTTTTATAGGTAGGTAATGAATGGAACCATTACCTATAAAAAGCGCCAAAAAAATCACAACTGTTGTATGGGAGTCTCCCTAGAATATTTATTTTAATTAATTTTTAGTATTTTTTGTTATAGCGGTAACAGAAATACATCATTTGTAAGGTTAATAATAAGTGTCTTAAAAAACCTGCAAATACTGCATCAAATAAAATTGTCCTTACGTTTATCACGAATTGATATACACACTACTAGAAAGAGATAGTTAGGTCCTTCGAGGGTATACTCTTCGGAACGGATTTGAGCTTCGCGTCCGCATTCCAGTTTAGGTACAAGTTCCTTGGTGTAACAATAGTGAGCTCGTAATGCATAAGTACGAACTACGAGCAGGTTATGTCCATAGTCGAGTCAAATGTATTACGTGTAACAATAGTGAGCTCGTAATGCATAAAAAAAAATACCAAAATAAATCGACTAAAATAGGCGAAAATCTAAATATCCCAACTGTAGAACTGTAGACGTGAGGCGGATGACATGGTGTTGCTGAGCCCGTCTCTTTCTGCGTTGCGGCGGCTTTTGAGGGTCTGTGAAACCTACGCGGAGACCCATGGACTCAGATACAACCCAAAAAAAATGAATACATAATCTTTCAAGCTGGTATTAAAAGCTACTTAGCTGCACCTCCTGTCACTCTTTGCGGTTCTAATTTGAAGAGAATAGATCGGTTCAAGTATCTGGGTCACTGAGTCTCTGATGATCTGTCGGACAATGCGGACATCGAGAGGGAGCGCAGAGCGTTGTCTGTCTGGTGCAACATGTTGGCTCGTAGGTTTGCACGTTGTTCTTCACAGGTGAAAATAACCCTATACAAGTCATACTGCCAGACTTTTTATAATTACAAACTTTCTTTTCTACTTTTAATCTACTTTTTATCGACTTTAAAAAAGGAGGAAGTTCTAAAGATTTTTCTTCTGTGTGACATGCATGTTTTCATTTAAGATTTCTGAAGATTCCAGAATTAAAATTACAGTGGATACATAAAGTTACTAGGGAATATTGGTTTCTAGTTTTGTTTTTATTGACAAAATGTTGAGAAGAGTCAAATCGTGGAAATAAGACACCTATATTCAATCTTTTTAGGCTTCAAATAGTATGGCGGACTCTAATACTAATTAACTTGGGCCTTAATTAAAATGTTTTTACTATGGGATTTTTACTCGGTATTTTTACAATCTTAACATCAATTTAATCAATATCGATTACTTTCCCTTAATCAAGTAGACCAATCCCTAACCAGCCATATCTACGCAACTTGACCTTGAACTGACCAATTCCAGCTCTGCATTTCTCTCTCCCGTCCGACCCTTAACAGTGAGTCGTGTTCTTCAAAGAAATCGGCCTATAATGGTATAGGCATGGGGGCACACTTAACCTTTTGTTCGCCACGGTCGGATATGGCCGACAAACGAAAACGTGCCAAACACGCCACCGTCGTTTACAGCCGACTAGAAAACGACATTTTTTAAGTACAAAATAAATATACCAAATTAAGTTTTCTGTGTGTGTGTGTGTTTGTGTATGTGTGTGTTTGCGTGTGTGAAATATTGTAAAATAGCACAAAGATATATTAATTACTAGAAAAAACAATCATCAAAAATTGCTAATGGTAAAAAAGTGTTCTTCCTCACGCCACAGTCGTCAAGACACGACAGCTAGTGATGGGTAAGTTAACTTTTATTTCAAATTTATGAAATATTTTATTAAAGGTGGCTTACTATTACTTGACAATTATTTTTTAATGCCAACTATTCGTTTCTGAATATTCCTAATGCATAATGTTCACAAAATTGTGAAAAAAATACATAATTGATATCCATAGATCAATAGTTTACTGTCCACTCTCGCGCATCCCTACGCAAAAGCGCATAAACAGTATCAACCTGTACGCCACAGTCGGTAATAAACGTCAAGCGGTGACGTCATTAGCGGTACGGGAGACTGCTAGCACAGATTACTAAATAGTTACTTCGTAACAGATACATCGCTCTCATACAAAAGCGAAAATACCTACGCTATAATAGCCTACAAAATCTTAATAATAATACCAGCTGTTTGCAGCGAGAAGAAATTTACCATAAGTACGCACACAGAGAGTTGAGATTGTTTTGCCCGCCGCGCGACCCACGTCATCGAGCGAATATCCTAGGGTTGTATATGATGATATTGGTAATAAAACGAATATAGAAAAACAATTATTTTTTATTTGTTGATCAAATATGTTTCAGTTTAATAAAATGATAGATGCATTTTTTCCTTCCCTGAATTCCCGATTATAAAATTTTAGTGTCGAAAATATCCGAAAGCGCGTAAATAATTTTAATTTTAATAAAATTCCGCGCAAATAAATAATCAAAGGGGAAACAGGAGCAAAGCGGAGGAAAATCAATTGTTTTTAGGTCGATCCATTATGACGTTGTCAAAATTATTTAAAAAGACTCAGGCAGGCGTGCGGCAGCCCACTGTCGGATGTACCGACGGCGATACTAGAAGCGGTAGGCATATAACGCGTGGCCTTGAGCGAGTGACGACGCCTGCTGCTAGTGATTTCCTACACTTATTATTATGATCGGTGACAGGACTCTGTGGTATCGGTGAAGGTTGATAGCGTGCTTTTGTTTTCTGATTGGAATTTTTTCGATTTAAGTTACTTTTATTAGTGTAAACTTCAATCGGGATTATTCTTTGTGTTCGTGTTTTAGTAGTGAGGTTTGTTTTAACGTAAACTTTCCATATTTTTAATAATTTTACCTGTTATCCGCCATGGATAACAAAAACCACCCGACCCTCCTAATCCCTTTGACTTCTCT
This sequence comes from Tholera decimalis, assembly GCA_943138885.2. Classification (NCBI taxonomy): domain Eukaryota; kingdom Metazoa; phylum Arthropoda; class Insecta; order Lepidoptera; family Noctuidae; genus Tholera; species Tholera decimalis. The sequence continues at coordinate 31,283,885 of OW964556.2, read as the reverse complement.
CCTATTTTAACGGTTACCCTCCCCGACGACAATGTGATACAATATCAAATGGATTCCGAACCTGTCCACAGAAAAAGACCCGCTGATTCTCTCCCGACTACTCCAAAAAATCCACCGAAGCAATTAAAACCCACAATCGGTAGAAATACGTACAGTGCGAGAGACAACGCTCTGTATGTGGTGCACGTGTCACTTAAAGACGGCCAGACAACTGGAACTGTTTTGCATCCCATAAGGTATGTTTTTACAGTAAAACAATTTTAGCAATGTCGTACTTGGAAGTCTCAAACGGCTTGGAAGGAACAGACTAGCAGTAGATTTTAAGTCTTACCAGGATGCCAACAGCTTTTTGGTTAGTCCAATTTTAGTAAAACACAATTTTATTGCTTCTGTTCCCCAATTCAATGTTACACGGTTGGTGCTTGTTAGAAATGTTCCCATTGAATGGACAGAACAGGAAATAATTGAACATATCAAGGTTCCCGCTGGATGTGGCTTGATTATCAAGGCTAGGAGCAGAGCCGGATTAACCCTGTCAGGGGCCCGTAGGCAATGGAATTCTCGGGCCCCCTTTCTTACTTTGACTGACCGAATCGTGTGTCGCTAAAATCGGTGTCACCTCGTAGGCCTGGGTACGATTCTCGACATAGACTGTTGTCTTAAGTCTGGATGATTTTAACCGACTTACACATACATACATATATTTGTTTACAAATTCCCAGAATTTGTAAATATAAATATTTAGGTTCACAAGCAAGTAAAAAATTTTCGTTCGATAAAAAAACATCTTGTCGCTTGCACTGGGCCCCTAGTGGATGCAGGGCCCATAGGCAGTTGCCTACTCTGCCTAATGGTTAATCCGGCCCTGGCTAGGAGAATGAATAGAAAGGTTATCTACTTAGATGTTACTGAATGGAAACCCACTCAAACTAATTTTAACTTTTGATGGACAAACATTACCCAAAGGTGTTTATTGTTTCTACTCTGCACTTCCCGTAGAACAATATACAGGGTGTGGCGTAAATAATGGATAACCCTGAAACTGTCGATTGGCCAGATTATCATCTATCATTTACCCCACTTATATCGCCATATGCCCATGGATGACCAAATTATTGATATTTTTAATATTTTAAATAAAAATCGTACTTACTCTTACAAAATCAGCTGCCATTTCTACAATTGGTGATTTTTTCGTTTTGTTTTGTTTTTATATCACTCCTGAATATTTGTATTATCAGATTAGTATCAAGATTTTTTATTACATTCTAAGATAACATTGCAAAAAATACTTATTCTTAAATTTTAACAGTTTTCTACGGAATTACGCAATTTTGGGCCACTGTATCGAAAAACAAATGTACTACACTGCGGTGGCCAATTATTTTAGATAATTGCCTATTTAATGCAGATTCTAAAATGGTATAATAATAACCAGTATCTTGATAAAGTACAAAGTAGCAGTCGACGCTTTCAAGTCAGCCATTTTGAGCACCCCCACTTTAAAGTGGAATAAATGTTATAATCATTGGTATGAGCAAATGGAAAAATGTATTAAGCTACGTGGTGAATACTTTGAAAAACAATAAAAAGTACTATAAGGTTCTAGTTGCTTTTTTCTTCAAACGACAAAACTTGGAAGGCATGCCTCGTACAATCATCAATTCATCACCAAAACCCCAACTGCTAAACCACCTACAAGTACAGAACGGAACGAGTTCCGTTTGTTTACCAAATTACTGGAGGCGTTGGTATGACAACGGTAGATACAGCTATAATAAGTTGACTAGTGTATTACATTCTCTTTGGAATTGACGATATTAAGACGAATACAAAGTTCTCCAAATATTATATATTGGTGAACAATACAAGAAACATGTCAATTTTTAAAGTGAAACAGTGGTGGTCCAATGATAAACTACAAAATGAACAACCAAACGAAGGAACTCAAAACGCTAATTGTCTGAAAGTAGATAGGTTTCATTCGCATAGTGATAGCGATAGTATTTTGGTAGCTGAAGGATCATTATTAAAAGTATATAAGCCAAATTTAGAAGAGACATCCTCTCACACTTTGTTAGAAACCCAATTGAACGATAACGTGCTTCAAATTGAGACTGGAAAGTTTACTGCGTAAGTTATTTTCTTTAATCTTGAAAACACACGACCGGGATTTTTATTAATCACGCAATTAATTTCTTTACGTTTCAGGAATTGTGTAGATCGTCAGATTTTAGTGTTGCATCCACAAAGCTACGTAATTTATCATCTAAAGAGGAAGGAAGGTCATATGGAAGCGGGTAACTGCAAATTTATAGAATAAGTAGTGACTATCGGAATCAGAATTTTCAGCCGAAACCAAATGTTCGGCTCCTCTTCCAGGTTCGGCGAAAACCGGAATTCAGGCGAAATCAAGTGCTCTTTAGCATTATTGGAATACATAACGATATGTAGATAGTTGTGTCGAAAATAAGATTTCAAACAAACAATTTTGTTTTTAAAATAGGGCCTATAAATCATAGGTTAGTTTAGCTTATTATACAGAGCTACAAAAATAACTTATGTTTTGTTGCAAGTTTGCTATTGAAACAATGATTATTTTTAATAGACTAGCATAGGAACACCCGAAACTCGGGACTATTACCATTTTTATTAGCCACATCTAGTCGAAACCAAAACCGAAGCAATGTTTTGGATGATCTGTCACTACAAATAAGTAATTATAAGTTTCTAAGCAGTTTTCATTACATAAGTAACTTTAAAATGACTTATTACATTTACTAAACCCAACTACGCAGGTACATTATGTACAAATACAAATTAAAATACACTTACGCGTTGAAGTGGATACTGCTGCACATCGCTATCGTCAGTAAACGAGCCCCGAAATCAAGCAGCCTTGCCACTTTTGGATGGCATTGCTTATTCTTTGGGCAAAGAAAATGGGCCCTCTGGTCACACAAATCCTTGAAAAGGAGATGCGCACTCGGGCCCCATGGGTCATGAGTTCATGACTCATGACCCAAGCGTTTCGACGTCAAATCAGTTTAAAACTATAATTACCAGTAAGGTTAAAGTACCTACTTGCGCCGCTTGAGGACTTATGCAGCCGTAGCGGCGTCGCTGGCACAGCTCGCTGTACTTGGAGTATGAGTTTGCGCACGGATGTCAATACAAGTTACGTCCTACACCAGAGTCACCTCAATTATTCAAAGTATGCTTTGTGCCGACTTGTGATGCAAATAAATAAATTCTTCTTTAATTGCAGGTGATCAAAATTATCTCACACCTATAATTAAACATTCATTCACAAGAAAAGCAGACAGTCTAACTTGCGGTCCCTTCGGAAATATAAAAACAAGAGATTTTATTTGCATACAGAGTCTGGACGGAAGCCTGAGTTTCTTTGATCAAGACACGTTCCTGTTTATGTGTGTGTTTAATGACGTCATCATACCATCACCTGTCTCTTATATTGCAAGCAGCGATTCGTTCGTTATTTGTAAATCGACGTGGGTGTTAGAGATTTACAGGTAAGATGAGAGTCCCCGAAGAACGTCTATCTAAAAAGAACTATTTTGCGAATTATCACTGTTACTACACAGTCTAGGAGACTGTGTTTGTAAATTAGCAAAGTTATTTTAATAAAAAATTAAATTAATTTTGCTAATTTACATATAAATTCACTCCTATTAAATATTTGTTTGCATATTTTGGATCATACAGCGAAAACAATTTACTGCGTCACAGTAAAATAATGTATCTGTCGCAGTCATCTGGTTGAATCTGCTATTTGATTGAATGACTAGCGCGTTCATTGAATGAAGACATTTAATTGAATGACTAAAGGACAACTCGTCAAGTCGTTCAATGTAATGTTCAACGTCTTGACTGAACGTCATTTAGTGAAGTCGTTGAATGGGATATAGCCGACTTTGTAATGTTTGGTTAGGTTAGGAATAAAAGGTAAATCCACGCTGTCACACTATTTTATTACAAATAACGCACTTTAAAGTAAATTTAATCGAAAAAAATATAAACACAGTGCTATCTGTTTGACGCCATATTTGTTTTGGTGGCTACTAGCGCCGCAGTAGGAAAAAAATGAACTAAATTTGAATCTCCGAACTGATTATGTCCGCTCTGTTCAAAGGGCTATGTTACAATCCGCTAATTAGTTGGACGTTGAGTGACGCTTGTTCAATCAACGTTCGGCCTAGTCATTCAATTAAAGGTCGTCATTCAATGAACGCGCTAGTTATTCAATCAAATAGCAGATTCAACTAGATGACTGCGACATATCTAAGACGGCGTGCTTCACGAAGGTGTAGAACCTAGGCGAAGCACCGATCCGGCTTCCTAAAAAAATAGGAACGTTCTAGCTGATACAAAATACAGAGGCGAGGCGTTATGGGGAGACATTATCCAAAAATACGCCTTCAAATTAGCCTTCAAATTTGAAGGCGCCCCTAGGATTCTAATGGCTAAATTTTCTCCGCTACCGGCTGACACTCCTGAATCCACAGTCAGATAATGTCAACCTAAGAAGGGCATCATTACTTGCGGTCACTTGTACTTTTTCAGCTATCAACAGCTAAGGGAATCTAGTGAACTAACAATAAGACAGAATAAGAAAAACATCCCACAGTGGATTTACAACGCAGGTGAAGAAATTACAAGAGTTCAAGTAATTCAGGTGAGTATATATCTTCGTCATTTACGTACAAAATACATGTTATTGTGTAATATTTTGTGTATAATATAATTTTTTTACCCGACTGCGGCGAAGCAAGGAGGAAGGTTATATTTTTTTAATAAGTACTCTATATTTGCCTCCAGACCAGTAACAACTTTTCTAGTATAGTTGCTCTTGGAGAAAGGCATATCTACTGCTTCCAAGACAATGGGTTGATGAAGTACATGATTAAATTTGATTTTATGCCGATTTGTTTCTGTGCCTATCTCATTGGCTGGTATTATGGTAAGTTTCTTTTTCATACTCGTAACTAAGATTTACAACAGTATTGAAAATACGAAATCTGCTAATAATTATGTAACATCTATCATATGTAACATCATCTATCTAAAAGTGGCGCGGTCATTTGTTTATTGAGAGCACTGCCACATTACATACATTTTGAATTAAGAGGAAAACAGTACATTAACTTTGCAGTTCAGCAGTTATGTGATAAAAATAATTATTTAAAATATATAGTCAACTTTCATAAAACATTGTATTGATTTCACAGAACCCGGTGCCCGTTTACTTGTAATGATAACTTCAGAAGATTCGAAATTATTTATTTATGAGGGCACCACTTTGTTGTGGAGCTGTTCATTACTAAGCCCAGCCATTTCCATATCTAGATGCTTTCTGAAATCTCTGCCAGGAGGTCTGGTAACACTGTCTGTTAACGGAATAGTAAATGTGGCGTACCTAGGCACGGAACCTGATCTCAACTCAAACGCTCCACAAATGATCAATGAAATGATTGAACCCGAACAAATACAAAAAGATTTGGAAGTCGTCGAGGCGTCATTGAAGAAAATTTTAAACAACACTGATGGTACGATATCACTTTAGAAAATAAATTAGCTTTTTAATATGCATTTTATTTTTCACAATAATACGAAACTTTTCAGATGCAGATACTAACAGATCGTCAATGGAACAAATAGTCAAAATAAAAGCAGATGTAGGCAAGCCAGTACAAAATTTATTTCAAGAATTTTCTAAAGATAAGAATGAAGCCCTACATTTGTTGATGTGTCCAGTGATTCTGATACTAACTTGCGAAGATCCTAAGTTTATTCTCAGTGTTCAAGTGACTTTTGTATGCGCTTCACCGTTTTCTTGTTCAGAGTCGACAATATGTTTGGATGGTGTAAATGGGACAGAAATAATAGAGAACCAAGTATTCTTGACGAGTGACGCTGATATATCGGAAACTCGAGTGAAAATGTTAATAACCATCACAGATAACACTGGAAGAATTGAAGTTTTGACTAGAAAAGTCTTGCTACCTTCTAGTCTTTACTGCATGCCAGTCGTGAATATCACGGACAGTCGATATAAGTTACGAATCCAAACAAATAATCCATGTATAGAATTTTCAAGAATATTCACAGGTAATGCACCTAAGGCAGGTAATGTACCTAAGGCAGTTGTCCCACCGCCGACGATGAACGAGTAGCGAGTAAAGCTAGCATCTGAAAACGAGTTGGCGAGCAGCGAACAGCGAGTGTGTTGCTCCGATAGTTTAGTCGCTGAGCTATCATCTGGTTGGTCTCTCAGCATGAGTTCTGACCGCCAAGTGACCGTTGAGCGAGTATTATCTTTGACAGCTCTTGTCGCTCAGCGACGGAACTAGTGAAGCGAGTACTCGCCGGCAGTGTAAACAGTCAGCCATCGACTTTTAATATATGCATCTCTCTTGGCAGTTGTCCCACCGCCGACGATGAACGAGTAGAGAGTAAAGCTAGCATCTGAAAACGAGTTGGCGAGCAGCGAACAGCGAGTGTGTTGCTCCGATAGTTTAGTCGCTGAGCTATCATCTGGTTGGTCTCTCAGCATGAGTTCTGACCGCCAAGTGACCGTTGAGCGAGTATTATCTTTGACAGCTCTTGTGGCTCAGCGACGGAACTAGTGAAGCGAGTACTCGCCGGCAGTGTAAACAGTCAGCCATCGACTTTTAATATATGCATCTCTCTTGGCAGTTGTCCCACCGCCGACGATGAACGAGTAGCGAGTAAAGCTAGCATCTGAAAACGAGTTGGCGAGCAGCGAACAGCGAGTGTGTGGCTCCGATAGTTTAGTCGCTGAGCTATCATCTGGTTGGTCTCTCAGCATGAGTTCTGACCGCCAAGTGACCGTTGAGCGAGTATTATCTTTGACAGCTCTTGTCGCTCAGCGACGGAACTAGTGAAGCGAGTACTCGACGGCAGTGTAAACAGTCAGCCATCGACTTTTAATATATGCATCTTTCTTGTTTACACAGAAAATATATCTATTGTACGTTTCTTGAGCGAGAAATAAGCCGACAGTTAATCGTTTCCCCGCTGGCAGTGGGACAACTGTCTAATGCAAGAAATTTTAATATACCTTTACCTGATCCAAGAGTTTACGGATTTTTGTATTTCAGATTTTTCTGAAGACGAATTGAAAAAATATGGTAATACTCTCACGTTTGCGTACAGGTCGACAAAACAAACGATAACATTGAAAACTGACGGAGAACAATATTCATTGGAAGCAAATAATTTTACCGACATTATTGCAGTGTTAGACCATTTTCTAATTAAACTAACTGACCACCATGCACGCATGGGTGTAAAAGAATTCAGATTTAATATAAAACAGGAGAAGGAATTCATTAGACAACTTATTCATACGTTTTTAAAATGTGTCGAGACACACGCAAAGGAACGGAATAAATTAAAAGAATTGGAGGTAAATTTTGTAAATTGGAACAAAATGTATTACAAAATAGACAATTTGCTAAATCTTATTGTTTATTTGTTGGCAGGATGAACTGAATGTGCTTCAGAAACAGTTCACAGTGGTTCAAAAACGACTGTTGGTTCAATATGGTTCTTTGCCGCCCGGAGACTGCGATCCTTTGGAATTTCTCATGAAGGACACTCATAAGCGCTTGATTAATGTAGTACACGCAATAATAGACTGTAAGGAAACTGTGAACAGGTAGGCAATGGTGACAATCCATACTAATATTATAAATGCGAAAGTAACTCTGTCTGTCTGTCTGTTACCTTTTCCTAAACAGCTGAACCGATTTAGATGAAATTTGACATGGGAATAGTTTAGGACCCTGGGAAGGACATAGGATAGTTTTTATCCCGATATAAGGTTCCCGTGGGACAGTTTTCGAATTGCACGCGAACAAAGTCGCGGGAAAAAGTTAGATTCTTTTATAACACTAGCTTTTGCTCGCGGCTTCACCCGTGTTAATTTACACTTGTCAATAATTCTTGTTGCCAAACGGTACACCTTTTGGGTGGCAAAAAACGCATATAAAAAAAAAACATCACCAGGGTCCAGCCATTTCCAAAAACAGACAGACAATATTTAAAATGTATCTTTTTTAAAACCAAAAACGTACTTTACAATACATTTTTGTAAACCAAGTTTCTGGTTTTCCCGTCCTTGGCTAAAACGTGTAGATTTTGCGGGCTTGATATTCGTGAGCACGCCACATACAATTGCCCATGGGAAAAGCAAAGTAGTATTTTTTTTTTCAAATTTAGACCGGCGACTTTCAGTGTCTGACCTGGAGCTTTGTTTATGGTCATTGCGAATGGTGCTTTTAAGGGAAATTGGAGTCTTTTGAACGGGAATGGCAAATTGGTCGCGATTATTGGAATGCGAGGAATAAATACGTTTTCACCGCTTGCTGTTCCTGTCATAATTATTGCTTGCACAAAATTACGTCCAAGGTGTGTAATTTGTAGTCGCGTGCCATTAAAGAGCCTTGGTGCGTCCAGATTACGCATCAACAGGACTGGGACACCACAACACAACTACGCCACAACTTACTAAGCCACAACTTATGTGATGGTACCCCTGACAATTCCAGAGAGTTGAGAAACTCTACAGGGTAGGACGTCACTTGCTCCTATATCCATGACATTGTCGACGGATAGATACTCGACAACATCACTATCCACATGAGACATATTCTTTTCGTTGATCTGCCCTACAATGAAGAATGTTACTAGGTATGCCAAATCGGTTGGTGAAATTGGTGATTGTAGTTGTACATTTCGACACAACACATGATTTCCTAGTATTTGAATTGGAAATTTTTGAAAGTATTTATAATGTCTAATGAAACGAAACCGTGCTGAGAGCGCGATCGGACTGAGCAAGTGTTGTGAGATGACGTCACACCGTCACGAGTCCGCGTCGCATGTTTACTTCTATAAATCAGAAACTAATTGACGTATCGAAGTAATTCTTTCACTCGTATTTTTTATTTTTGACAGAGAATATGGAGAGCTAATATTCAAAATTAGTTAACATTCTTCATTTCGTTAGTCGGTGCCAAAATTACTCTTTCACGCAGCCATTCTCTATCCCTCATATTTGTTTTCAAATCCGAATAAACGTGGTTTTTTAAATTATCTTGTGTGTGTGGCACATGGCGGCAGGCGGCCGGCCGCGCTGTGAGTAGGACCTTTACGTACATAAAAATGGATAATTTTAAATTATCCATTTTTATGTACGTAAAGGTCTATCCTAAAGTATAGGTAAATTATTAATTTACCTATACTTTATACCAATTATGTCTCTGAGATACCTACATACGTACGTGTCTACTATTAATCTGCAAGTATATTATAGACTAATACCTAGATATGAATTATACAAAAGTAGGTAAAAGTGTAAGTACCTACCTACTCAACAAAAAAAGAGAAATCATTCGTATATTAACTTGGTTGGTTAAAATTTAAACGACACGGTTGGTAACGGTTGACTGGTGCATGACATGGGTTCGACCCCAGCCCTAAACAAAGAATTGTATTAGCCTAGATGTAATTGTGTAGTTTAAAAAAAATTTCGAGTGGTTCTTGAATACGCGATTTGAATGAATTGGGAGGGGGGAATACAAAGATCCAATACCCCTTTTACATTCTTAAGGGATGATTTCCGGGATAAAAACTATCATATGTCCTTCTCAGGGTCCTAAACAATTCCCATTTCAAATTTCATCGAAATCGGTTCAGCGGTTTAGGCGTAAAAAGGTAACAGACAGACAAACAGAGTAACTTTGGAATTTATAATATTAGTATGGATGTTAGATAGACAGATTTATTTATTTCTTAGAATACTGTTATAAAGTTGGTACACGTGATATGTTTTCCATAATATTCTGCTGTTACAATGTTAACATTATAATGTTAAATATTCTTTTCAGAGCTGGAAGCGCGTTAGCAGCAGTCGGGAATCTCACCATTTATTTATTGAAGCAATCTGCTAGGGATGAATTTAAAGTAACTCTAATAGAAGAAATGATGTCTTTGGATTCACTCTATGAACTTTATCAAGTAAACGAGATAGTTTATTTTATATTAACCTTTTATATATATATTTTTTTTTAGAAAATTAATTAGTAATTCGGGTAATGTCACATTCAAACTCTGACACCTTAGCCATTGACCTATTTTATTTTTCTCTAGGAATGGGAGGAGGCAGTTACTCAAGCTATGTCCTACATCTTGAATAACGTGTTCAAAAACACAGAAAAGGATAAAGAAAAATTGGCTCCAGTGACCGAACAAGGAATACTATCCCATATAAATCTGAAACGTTTTTTAAAACAAATTAGGATGATCTTCGATAAAATGTTTTCTGAAGTATCAGAAAACGATGATACGGAAAAGGATGTTCAAAAAGTGACGCGTATTCAAGAGTTTGTTGAAGTGATATAATTAGAAAATTATTGTTAAACTTGTGTACTTTAATATCTTAATTATTATTACATTGTTTCTTTAAAATAAATTGAATTTTACAAACATTAAAAAGCTTTATTTTATTACATTTAAGAAAGTGTTTATAAATATTTTTAGGTAAAAAAAAAAAACTTAGGCTACTCTTAAGTAACGTGTAGCAGAGAGTACAAGACAAGGTTGAGATACAACATATGTACCAGGAGCAAGAGTACCTTGTCACGTCATTTTTTCTTAGGATCCTTTAAACCTGCGCCGGCGTTGAACTTAAAGAAAATGATATCTCCGTCCTCAACAACGTAGTTTCGGCCTGAAACAAAGAAGAACTACGTTTAGCTTTTCATAAGGGCAATTTGGTACGAAAGTAGCTTGTAGCTTGAGGAAGGTTATAGACTACTTTTTACCTGACTACAAAAGAAGAATATGTATAAAGTCCAGGGGAGGGAAGGCCCAAGCGACTACTAGAATAACTATTGTTTCTTTTTTAATTATACAAGGTGTAACAGATTAAGCGCAATACCTCAGACATCACAATTAGAATATTAAATTATAAGTCTAAAACAACATCCGTACCTAAATAAATTGAAACCAAATCTAGATATTTTTTATTAAATAGTTATCCTTACCAAACGCAAAATGTATGTGCGTCATACAATATCCTTACGCAGACACATACACTCATGCATGCAATATTAGCGGCCAACACGCATTTCCTTGAATTAAGGATTTTATTAATTTTTTCATTTTTTTTTTTTTTTTTTTTCATTTTAAGTTAAATGAAAGATTTTTCGGTCAAAATTTAACACCTATTTTTTATGACGGAAATCGATTCAGAAGCCGATTCTGAACCAACTACTTTCAGGAATTGCGTTTATTCTGTTACACGTTGTATACAGGTAATGTTTGTAAGAGGTAGAAATCGAAACTGCTCATCTAGAGATGGGCAGAGGGTTTAAACCCAGCTGGGCGAAAAAGGCATAAACTGGACAAATAGGACAAAAAACTAATTAACGTCCTTTTAAATGCCCAAAAACAGGGCGGAAACTATAATTAGTTCAAAGTTATTAAGCCTTTTTCATTAAGTAGCGGTAAGATTTACCTACTTATACAAGTATAATTTTAGAAACAATGGTATTGACCAAAAAGGAGAATCTCAATTAAATGTATTATGAAATCTCCTTACATTTAATTGAAAAAGTAAACTCTTCGGATGGCTAAATAATTGATGTAGACTCGTAATAAAACTAATTTCATAAAATCACAGATTAATTTTTTACCAAGCAAAACTAAACAACAATAAAAAAATTAAAACTATTTAGCTGATTGCTAAGTCACACTTATCAATTAAAATCACAGTTGGTCTCTAATATTTAAACCAACATTTTACCGTACATGGTAATAAGAGATTCGTGCCTGCTAATCACTATCACTATCATAAGAAAGAGCATCAATTGGGACACATTCAAATGTTCTGGATGTAGAAGTTGATGCTTGCGGTTCGTTTGAAGTTGTTTCATTCGTCGTGTCTACGTCAGTTTCGTCATCTGATGTATTCTCCATATAAACATCATCATCCGAAGTAACATGATCATCCAAGAAACTGTCTCTGTACAATAAATTCCAATTATATGCCAGAAATGTAATTTTGGCGGCTCTTTCTGTAGTAAGACGGTTCCTTTTCACACTATGAATGAAGTTGTGGGTACTGAAGGATCGTTCTGTAGCAGCTGATGTACAGAGTGCAGTAAGTATACAAACAGCTATTTTACTCAGAGCAGTAGACCCACAAATTCCCCTCCACCACATTACAGGATCTATAGTTTCTGCAGCTTTCCATGTAAACTGCTTACTCCACAAACCACCGCGTCCTCTATACTGAGCCAAGTCAGCCACACAATCGATATTTAGACTATTCGCAAGATCATAGATGAACTCCATCGCATCAATCTCCTGATTCTGATCAAGTTCATGTCCTATAGCTGTAGGATCCAGTAAATGTGCAGCGTAGTGTATCGGCTTAATAACCTGTGCGATCCTATTTTCTATGGCAGTCATCAATAGCTCTTTATCCGCATTCTCTAAAATTGATGTTGTAGTTAAATTGAATTGCACTTTTGATTTGTTATTCTTCAATAACATAAAAAGTTTATTAATATTGTAATCATTTCCTTCGAGTTGAAATATGCTTTCTGTTATTGGCTTCAATACATTCACACATTGATTCACCATAATCCAAAAGTTTTCGTCAAGAATTGCAACTTTGACCTCAGTTGATGGTTGAATGTGTTCATTGACTGCTAAATTTTGAAGTGCAGCTTTATTGGTTTGTACGCTTTTTAGTGCAGAAACATAGCTTCCCCATTTAGTTTTGCAGGGTAGTTTTAAAGTTTCGCCGTCAATATTCTTGTCTTTTCTGATTTTAATTAAAAATGCACTGAGTATCTGACTTCTTTTTAGACACTTAATAACATCTGTCGCAAGATCGATGCAAGCTTTAATTACAGGCAGTTTCATAGCATCTGAACATAATAAGTTAAGACTGTGTGCAGCGCAACCTAAAGGAACTACCGAAGGATATTTGATTTGCAACATCTGAAAAACCTTTTGCAGATTTCTTGCATTATCTCCGATAAGGACGAATTTTATTTTTTCTCCCCATAAGATTTCATAACCTTTTCTATTTCACTGCATAAATACTCACTATTACCTAGGTCTTCAGTATCAAGGCTTTTGACAAATATCGTTTCTGGCTTGGTTATTAAAAAAATTAAAAACAGTTTTCAAGTAATTTGAACATAGTATGATGTAATAATTTGTGATATTTTACAATTAAAATAACTGCCCTGTTGTGGGACGTTTACTGGCGTAAATGGACGTTTATTGGGCATTTACTCAATACGTCCCAAAGGCAAAAAGCCAACTCTATGCTCATCCCATTTTAAATATTCTTTTAACAGTAGAATGCTGCGTTATCACTGAGTGAAATAGGCAAGCATACATTTAAAAAACCGCTATAACCGCAATGCTAGTCGCTGACTAATCATGAAAAAAAATATTATGAAATATGTAGATACCTTGTTGCCTGTATTTTCCAGCGGCTTTGCAAGCAGCTTCAGTGCCTTCCTCTTTGAAGTCCTTATAGTGCATCACTTCAGCCATGATAAAGCCTTTTTCGAAGTCAGTGTGAATTCTACCAGCGGCTTGTGGCGCCTTTGTTCCTTTCTGTGGAATCAATTCATACATATTACTTTTACGGTTCTGGACACCAAAGTTAAGGAAAACGTTCTTAACTTTATAGGAAACATATGTGGGGACTACCTGTAGCAATAATGCTTGCGTTACAATACACAAAAAGCACTAGTGTTGTGATAGCTAATGTAAGAAACGACAGGTAGGGACTTCATTTTGCTTAACAGCGCAATAGACTTTATTGTAGGACTCTCAAGTTTAATTTATCTTCGACCAGACAACCCATCACAAACATGTGTCAGTCTCTTGTAGTATGAAATGCAACTGCTACCCAAGTTTGGAAATTGAGTCAAGCCTCATATTATTATACCCCAGTAGTTGTTTTTTAAAAAATATACAAGTCAGAGTCAGATACGACAAGACAGACAGATAACATCAAATAAACTTAAGAGGGTGTCGAGCCTACGAGACGCGCGGAAAATAGGTATTTACTGCAGCGGGCTAGTCGTGTGCGTTGTCACACACACAATGACAAGTTCGCTCGAGGCCCGCTTGCCGTTGCACGACGAAGTTTGCTAACTTTGCATTTTTTAATTTTTTGTCGTTATGTTGAATAAACTTGAAAAACGAATATTAATTATTTAGACGGTTTTATTTATCACACTAACATTATAAAGGCGAAAGTTTGTGAATGAATGTGTCTGTTTGCATGTTTGTTACTTCTTCACGCTCAAACGGCTGGATGGATCTAAATGAAGCAAGTAGGTACGTAAATAAATCACAAAAATAAATTTAATATATTATACCTATTATATAAAAATTAACGTTTGTTTTTACTGTAGTAATACATTATCCGTTCCCTCACTATTCATCCTATTGCAATAAAACTTTGATTTTATATATTAAACTCCTCAGATTTTTTTTTAAAGAATACTAGCAATGTGGGTACGTTTCACATTACTAGCAATCTTGTTAACCCCTCCAACTAAGCTAAATATGCTTGTGTCTGGAGTGGGTTCACGTCAATAGTGTAATGGGTGGGGTTCGAACCGGCGACCTCTCGATCACAAGTCCGACACCTTATCCATTAGGCTATTGACGCTTCGAAACTGGGTAAGTAGCAAGTTAGGGTAGATGGGTATGCAGTACTTATTTGAATAATAAAACCAGAATGAAATAAAAAAAATATAATTATGTAATGTCATAATAAAACCAGACTGAAATAAGTTTTGTTTATTAAAATTTCATTTAGTGCTCGTTTAAATTCTGATGTACTGTCATATTTTTAATAACATTCGGTACTTTATTATATATACGTGGGGCCATACCAAAAAAACATTTTTTCATTAATGCTGTCTAGCGAACTTACTTCGCAGAAAATATAAGCGTAATTTATTTCATAACAATATATGTATCAAGTGTAACTTAATTTAAAAGAAAAAAAATAAAAGAAATCTATAAATCTAATGTTATATTGCTTATTATAACATTTTACAAAAATAGGCCAAGTGCGAGTCAGACTCGCCCATGAAGGGTTCCGTAGTAACTATAATAATATAATATAATATGTATATTTACTAGCTTATTTACATTTTTTGCAACTACGCCAAATAACTTTGTTTTTCATAGTATTTGTATGAATTACAAAGTTATATTTGCGGTTTTAGAAAATATACTGTATCTCAAAAACTGCTGACTCAATCTCTTTAAAACCAATTTTGATTGAAAGTTTACATTAAGATCTATAGATATATATATATATACAAAGTGTAATTTAAATACATGCCAAGTGCATGGCTTCTTTGGATGATAACAAACGATATGGCAAGGGTTTTGTAATCCTAATTCTACATGTGTAGAACTTATTACAAATTCCAGTACACTGATACCAGAGCCCGAATTTTTCAAATTAAGAAGAACGAATAGAATTATCGTGTTATTGGCAAGTGACTTGGAAAGTTATTGACCCTCGTAGTGCTGTGACACGTTTGTTATGATTGGTATTCAAAAAATATGTGAAACCAATAATTTGGTATCAATTCTTTAAGTCAGTTATTTTGTGCTGAAACTGTGCATAGAGACTCCATACCAAATGTTGTCTTCAGCCCTTTTGGTTAGATATGGGGTTTCCGTTACACGTTGTATATATATATATATTTATATTTTTCACTCCATTATTATAGAAATTAGAGGGGGGCACACATTTTACCACTTTGGAAGCGTATATCTTTTAAACGATTAATTTTATGAAAAAGTGGTTTTAGAAACCTCAATCTCATTTTAAAGACCTGTATATAGAATTATAGATACCACACATGCATAGATTTCATGAAAAAAAAATATTTTCAGTTTTAGTTCCATGTATGGGGGGGGCTCCCCATACATGGAACTAAAACTGAAAATACTTTTTAATTTAATTTAAATATATTTTAATTTTTTCTTAAAATCGGAAAGCGGTTCACAGAATACATCAATCTACCAAGTTTTATATGTATAGTCCTAATAGTTTCGGAATAAAATGGCTGTAACATACGGACGGACGGATGGACAGACAGACAGACTAGTAGTTGTAGTAGTTATACATATTATATTATTATAGTTACTACGGAACCCTTCATGGGCAAGTCTGACTCGCACTTGGCCAATTTTTCTTTGGCTAATTCCCGTAGTAGACAGACCTTGTTATGGCACTTGGCGTATAATTTGTCGGACATAGAGGGAATGTCAAAGGAAGCTGAAACTTGTTCTAAACCAGAAAACCCGGCTCCTATCGACATAAAACTGCTTACAGAATTATCGTTCAGATTGAGGTCTGTAGGGCTATCAATCTGATTCTTTACAATTTATTAATTCTATTTTTTTTTTCGACACATTTGGCAACTAAAATAGAATTTCGATAGAAATCCTTTCTTAGTTGCAACTAGAGAATACAATCCCGAGCATGTTTTTCAATCCCGGGATTACGTGATTCTTGATGCTGAATCCTGGGACCCTGGGGCTATCCCCGGATTAGACTATGTGGTTTCTAATTGGTCTCAAATGTAAAAAATTGGCCAAGTGCGAGTCAGACACGCGCATGAAGGGTTCCGTGTGTAACTATAATAATATAATATACCTAATATTTATATTTATTTCACGAAAAAAACCTTACAAATTTCTTAAAACTAGCTTATTTACATTTTTTACAACTGCGCTAGATAACTTTGTTTTTCATAGTGTTTGTATGAATTACAAAGTTATATTTGCGGTTTTAGAAAATATGCCGTATCTCAAAAACTGTTAAGTCGATATCATTCAAACCAATTTTGATTGAAAGTTTACATTAAGATCTACAGATACATATTTTTTTAGATTTTTCACTCCACTATTATAGAAGTTAGAGGGAGGGATACACATTTGACCACTTTGGAAGCTTATATCTTTTAAACGATTGACTTTATGAAAAAGTGGTTTCAGAAACCCCCATGTCATTTTTAAAGACCTGTCTATAAATACCACACACGCATAGGTTTCAAGAAAAAAAAAATATTTTCAGTTTTAGTTCCATGTATGGGGTAGTATGTATGTTCCTTTATTTTAAATGATTTTTAATTTTTTTCTCAATATCGGAAAGCGTTTCATAGAATACATCTACTTACCAAGTTTCACATGTATAGTCTTAATAGTTTTGGAATAAAATAGCTGTGACATACGGACGGACGGACAGACAGACAGACAGACAGACGGACAGACATGACGAAACTATAAGGGTTCCGTTTTTTGCCATTCGGCAACTGAACTCTAAAAAACGAGTAATTTCTTAAAATATATATTTTTAATTTTGGTACACTACACATATCACAGTATAGTAAAAAAAGAAAAAATGACAAAAAGATACTATACTTTGTAAGAAATAAAAAGACAATAAAACTTATTTCGAATTATGAAAATACAATCGTAGAAATATCAATGCATCCAAGGTTTGACTTCCAAGCCTGCTTCGTTTATTACCAACATAAGCAGCAGCTGAAAACGCTCGTTTAGGTTTTACACTGGTTGGAGGAATAGACAATAGATACTTATATGCTGTTTCTAAGTGATATCCACTAATTCCTCCATTTTCAAACAGGCTTATTTCACGTCTAATACTATATTTTGCCAACCCCGATTAATTTTGTATTTGTACTTCACGATCTGGGGATTTCATACTCTTATCAATTTCCAGCTATAACTTTTCCTTTAGTGTCAATTGGGGTTGGGATTGGGAGGTTTGTGGCCTTAACTCATCATCTGTTTGTGATCCTGATCTTCCTTCTTCTTCTTCCGTGTCATCTCGACTTTTAAGTTTTTAAACAATACACTTTATTTGCTTCCAAACTAAAGCCTGTGTAGAAACTGGAAATAAGTCATGCCATTCCAAATCCGATAATAACTGATTTTCATCATCTTTTCATGGATTTTGTAATTAATTCAACACACCAGTCAAATCATCACTTCGTCGTTGCTTCATAACTTCCACTAAGGATGTTTTCATTCTTGTTTCATTCATGTTTTCATTTTTTGGCAAGTGTCAGCCCTTGCCAAAAAATGATTAGGCTAGATAGCTGTTTTATAAGAAATTTCAAAGCGGAATCAGCTGTGCATAAATTAGCATCTCGCCGACAGATTGCTTCTACTGTCAATTTAATTGGGGTCAGCACATCAACAATTTTATTTACCAATTCAAAATCAACTTCTTCCAAACGAATTGGATGATTGAGATCTATAAGAGCTTTTTAAATGAAGGTTTTTAAAAGATAAAATCGCTCCAGCATTGTTAAAAGACTATTCCACCTGGTTTTACAGTCCAAAAGAAGTGACAGCTCTTTTCCATGTTCAATTTTCATTTATTTTTGAAGTACTGTTTCATTTTTCAATGGTGATCTTTTGAAATACACTCTACAACTTTGCGGATTTTCTTTATCATCTCATTAATGTTTTCATCTTGTGTTAACTCTGGTATGTGTTATAGCGCAAGGTCATTTTGTGACATTAAGATTAAGTCTGATTCTGGACTGTCTAAGTCTTCTAAATGTTCATCATCATGGATGTCGTCCATATGATCAACAGCCACAGGTGGTTCATTTATAGTATCATCTGAGGTAGAGCTGTCTTGCAAATAATTATGTTTTTCATAAAGCCAGTATCCAGGGAAATATCAAATATACTTAGACGCTCTTTCAATATACGAAGACAATTTTCAGCCATACTTTCATACTTCCATAAATAGGAACAAGTCCTAAATTCCAAATTTTTTTTATATGAATGAACGTTGACAGCCATGTATGGTTTATTGGATGTTGAATTCCACTTGTCGAAAGAAAGACTAAATCTTTCACCTGCACTTTTCAAATGTTTCAATTCTGCAGTTACTTGCTTTCTGATTTTTTCACTGTAATTGAATGGTGACGGCTGACTTTGGTAAATCCGTGTATTTTGCAAAGACAAATTTTCTCGAATCATCTGAAGTTATGAATATACTGAATGGAAATCCATCTAATGCAATCATTCTTGCCAAAACTTCATCGAGGCTATCGTCGGCACTTTTAGTAAAATAATCATTTAACTTTCGCTTGGCTGGCGGCGGTGCTGTGTTCAGATTATCAGAATCTAGACTTGTTGAAGCTGATATAAGCTTGATGTTATGTTTTGATGACAAATGTGTATGTAATCCCTTAGTCGATCCATCCAAAGTCTTGAGAATGGCTGAGCATCGGTTACATTTGGCACTATTTCTATCCTTCGCAACTAAAAAATAGCTCCACATTGACGTCGTATCACTGTGTTTTTTATGTTTAACAAAGTCTCCCGCCATTTGAAATACTTAATTTCAGATAATTGACTTTTAAATTTAAATGACGTAGGTCGTGGGTTTAAATTTAGAAAATATCTTGTAATGACCAAAGTTTTCAATATAATTAAGCATATCTTAAAACTGGAAACATATCTTACAACTATACAATAATATAGGTTATCCATCAGAATTCAGACAGGCTTTAATGTCCTCTCATACCTAATTAACCTGTATTATAGATACATTGTAAGAATGATATTTTAAAAGAGTAACTGTGGAGTTTCTTGCCGGATCTTCTCCATAGAAAACGACCAATTTCGAACCGTGCCCTGCGCCAAACTGCTGACGTTTTATAAGTGCCCATGTAGGCCTATGTGAAATAAAACATTTTGAGTTTGAATTAATTTTTTTCTTAAAATTCAAACGCGAACCAAAAATAAAAAAAAAAATCATAAGAAACAGTAGTAGGTATCTCTACTACTATTTTTAAGAGATAACATAGAGCAATCATGCCAGTAGCGTGCAACCAGCGCACCACGCACCATGAGACCATAAGTCTAGTTTAAGCATATACTAACGGGAACCCGTGTGAAATTAGTACTTCCCACAATATGATTATAAATTAAAGCCTGTCTGAATTCTGATGGATAACCTATATTATTATATAGTTGTAAGATATGTTTCCAGTTCTAAGATATGCTTAATTATATTTAAAACTTTGGTCTATACTGTCGTATAGACCAATTAATATAGCACAATGGAATTACAAATAAAAAATATCCGACAAGTTGGTCATCATGTATGTCATTGATATACACTATAAAAAGGAAAGGGCCAAGAATTGAACCTTGCGGAGCATTCATCTTGGCTAGGGATCCTGCAGATGTCGCTCCATTAACAATAAATTTTTGTTGCCTGTTTGATAAATATGAAAGAACAAGGTCAGCAGAACACGAATCCACGAACTCCGTAATGGTGTAATTTACAGATCAGTGTTTTGTGGTCAACGCAATCAAAAGCTTTGGAGAGGTCACAAAATATGCCAATTGCATCCTGAGATTTCTCCCAAGATTCCAGAATATGACGGATGAGCGCTACTCCTGCGTCTGTTGTTGACCTACCTTTCGTGAAACCAAACTGCCGACTATGCAGAATTCCATTTGAGTTAAAATATGATAGCATCTGGTCCAGCATGATTTTTTCGTATATTTTGCTTAATGCTGGAAGCACATATATCGGTCTATAGTTAGAGGGATCACTCTTACAACCCGACTTAAAAATTAGTACTACTTTACTATGTTTCATTAAATCGGGAAAATTACCGCTGTCTATACATTAATTAAATGTGCCTGTTAGGATAGCAGCAATTGAGTCAATAATATTACCAAGAACCCTAACAGATGCACTCCATAAGTCATCAGTGTTTGTTATGTTAAGACTTTGGAATGCTTTTTAATTACATCAATAGAAATGGGCTTAAATGAAAATGTTGGTATATCCTTATTGAAGTTTTCCTTTAAAAAAGATTCTGCTAATAATGGCGAAGAATTTAGAGATTTAGTAACCTCTACTGGAATATTGGTAAAGTAATTTTCCAACTTCTCAGCCACTTTTGACTTATCTGAGATGACCTGATTATCGATGTTCAAAGTCAAATCATTCTAACCCTATTGGTTTGTGTTTCCAGTTTCTTTGTTTATCACCTTCAACACAGTTTTTATTTTATTGTTAGAAATGCTAATTTTATTACTTTCTGATTTAGATTTAGCTTAGGGCGCATACTCTTTTAAATATCTTTGAGTAGTTTCTTACATAATTATGGAAGGCTTCATCGGAAGTCAATGATTTTTCATGGTATAAGTTGTATACATTGTCTCAGCTTATTCTTATTCCAGCAGTGGCCCATTCATTAAATTTAGATTTATTACTCATTTGAAATTTTTTAACTGGACATGTCTTACTAAATTCGTGGCATAGTGAAGAAAATAATATTTTGTAATTTTCATTGGGGTCATGGGAGTCAAAATTGGCCATTGAAAGATTACTTAACATGTTATCATTAAAAACATTAATTTCTTTTTAGTTAGGGGCCTAAATTTAATAGTCTTATTTAATTGCCGCTTTTTAACCAACTCAAAGGATACTAGTTGACCTGTATGGTCAGACCTAACTCCACTAATTTGAGACGAGTATTTTATGGCACAATTAGTATAAATATTATCTATGCATTGAGCTGATGTTGCTGTTATTCTTGTTGCTTCCTTGTATGTGCATTTTAAGTTAAATGAACCAAACAATGAAGTAAGCTTGCAGTGTTCAGGGGAATTTACTAATAAATCAATATTTAGGTGACCACAAACGAAAACTAATTTATTATCTCTTATAAGCTTAGGTACTTAAAATTTGTCCCATTATCATTAAGAATGATGACAAGTTTGATGCTGGTGGTCTATAAACACTTAAGAAAGTTTGGCCTTCAACTTCTGTACATGCTACCTCACACAAGCAATCAACAGAGCAAGCGGTGATATATTTTTGTTCCTTATATCTAAGAGAATTACTACGTAATATTAAAGTACCACCTCCTACTGAGGACCTGTTGTATGCACTAGTAACAGAAAAATATTAATTTTAAACAACATTCTATCTGGTTTCAGATTTCACAAAAACATAAGATATCTATATCATATTTATCTATTAACATTTCCTCATCTAATATTTTGCCGGAGAAACGATTTATATTCTGATGATATAGTAAAATTGTGTTATTATACCTCTCCTTTGTCACATCTAAGGGTTTAAACAATTAATTTCAGTATTATTAGATACCCTAGATAATACTGAATAGTCACTTAACCTAGGATCAGTTAAATTGTCAATAACCCAGTGTAAATTGTAAGCTAACAAAGTAGCCAATGAACTTTCGTCGTAAATTCTAAAATGAATGTCAGGATTGCAATCGGTATGCCCAAAAACCTATTACACGATGTGTGATGCAATATTTTGCAATCGACCACGTTTGCTGAGCAAGCGATATAATGCGGTCGCACTAAGTTCTCCGCGAGCTTAGTGTATTTCGAACAGCAACCGGGTGCACTCATTTTCATCATTTAGCGATAATTTTAGCCCTTACGTTACTTTGTTAATTATACTTAGCAATAAACCCTTGAAGGTTATCAGTGTATTTAACTTAGTAGACACACACGATATCCATATTGAATGTTGGAGAAAAAGTTGCATCCACCAAGGATGCAACTTTTTCTCCAACATTCAATATGGATATCGTATGTGTATTAAATCGGATTTCAAAATGAAAGCCAGATTTGCAATCACCACCCCCAAAAACCCATTAACGATACCCATATTGAATGTGTGAGAAAAAGTTGCATCCGCCATCTT
The DNA here is from genome assembly GCA_943138885.2 of Tholera decimalis. Lineage (NCBI taxonomy): Eukaryota > Metazoa > Arthropoda > Insecta > Lepidoptera > Noctuidae > Tholera > Tholera decimalis. The sequence continues at coordinate 31,261,018 of OW964556.2, read as the reverse complement.
GGATTTTAAAATGAATGCCAGATTTGCAATCACCACCCCCAAAAACCCATTACACGGTACCCATATCAAATGTTTGAGAAAAAGTTGCATCCGCCATCTTGGATTTTAAAATGAATGCCAGATTTGCAATCACCACCCCCAAAAACCCATTACACGATACCCATATCGAATGTTTGAGAAAAAGTTGCATCCGCCATCTTGGATTTTAAAATGAATGCCAGATTTGCAATCACCACCCCCAAAAACCCATTGCACGATACCCATATCGAATGTTTGAGAAAAAGTTGCATCCGCCATCTTGGATTTTAAAATGAATGCCAGATTTGCAATCACCACCCCCAAAAACCCATTACACGATACCTATATCGAATGTTTGAGAAAAAGTTGCATCCGCCATCTTGGATTTTAAAATGAATGCCAGATTTGCAATCACCACCCCCAAAAATCCATTACACGATACCCATATCGAATGTTTGAGAAAAAGTTGCATCCGCCATCTTGGATTTTAAAATGAATGCCAGATTTGCAATCACCACCCCCAAAAACCCATAACACGATACCCATATCGAATGTTTGAGAAAAAGTTGCATCCGCCATCTTGGATTTTAAAATGAATGCCAGATTTGCAATCACCACCCCCAAAAACCCATTACACGATACCCATATCGAATGTTTGAGAAAAAGTTGCATCCGCCATCTTGGATTTTAAAATGAATGTCAGATTTGCAATCACCACCCCCAAAAACCCATTACACGGTACCCATATCGAATTTGTGAGAAAAAGTTGCATACGCCATCTTGAATTTAAAAATAAATTCCAGATTTGCAATCACCACCCCCAAAAACCCATTACACGATACCCATATCGAATGTTTGAAAAAAGTCTTCATCATCACTTTCACTTCCTCAAATGGTGCTTTTCGGGAGCAACTGCACAAGGTACTACACTTCTGGACACATCTATTGGCCCACCTTAGAGTTTAGGTTTCGATGGCCCCTACCGAAATATGATTGCTAGATTGAACAAAAACTGTTGATGCAGTTTTAAACCTGATACATTTTACCATCTTTTTCGATCGTATAGTTTTAAATTTGAATTCAGAATACCATACGACATGGACCTACGCCTAACAAGTCTGATATGCGCCTTGTTAAAGGCAATTAATTTTTGAATAAAAAACATGTTTTATCAAATAAAGGTTTAATTTAATAACGCGTGTTGCCTCCATGGGCATCTACCACAGCTCTCATACGATTAGGCATAGAGTTTATCAACCGCTCTATGAAATTTTGAGGGATCATCTCCCATTCCTCTTCTATGGCAGTTTTCAACTCCTGCATCGTCTGGGCAACTGGCTGACGAGCCCTAACACGCCTTTTTAGCTCGTCCCACATGTGCTCAATGGGGTTCATGTCTGGGCTTCTGGCTGGCCAGTCCATAACTGTGATGTTCACATCCCGAAGATATTCCCTGACGATGCCGGCCGCATGGGCTCTTGCATTATCATGCATAAAAAGGAAATTTGGGCCCACATAGTCCGCGTATGGTATCACGTGAGGTTCTAAGCACTCACGAATGTATCTTTCAGCATTTAATGTTGGCAGCCGTGGTCCTGTAACAACCTCAAGTTGAGTTTTGCCGCTCGCGGATATACCGCCCCAGACAGTCCATGAGCCACCGCCATAAGCAACCCTCTCTTCAAAGCAGCATTGTGCGAAACGCTCTCCCTTACGCCGGTAGACCTTCTTCCTTCCATCATTGCCATGTAACACAATTTTAGACTCATCAGAAAAGAGTACACGGCTCCAATCTTGCTGTGTCCAATTTAAATGACTGCGTGCGAAATGAAGGCGCGCTGTTCGGTGGGCTCGCTTTAGTTTGGGCCCATTAGCTGGCTTGTGTGGTACCATATCGCGTTCTTTTAACCTTCTCCGAACAGTTCGAGCGCTCACAGATACTCCGTGGAAGTCGCGAAGTTGGTTTTGTATCTCAATGGAGGTAAGGTGACGATTTCTCAAGCTGGTCGTCACGATGAATCGATCCTGCCTTTCAGTTGTGACCCGAGATCGTGGCCTTCCTTGGCGACGAACAAAGCCGCCAGTCTCTAGGTACCTCCGATAAACATTTCGGACCGCAGATCGACTTAAATTAAGTTGAGCACTCACGTTTCTTTGGCTGTGTCCGGCCTGAATAAGTGCCACAGCTTGGGCGGCGACTTCAGGTGAAGTATCCATAGATTATTGATAGAACCTCACCTTAATGTTAAGAATAAGTAATGTTTGTTGCAAAAGCAAAGATATCAATCACTTTTTCAAGAATTAAATCCAAGTAAACCAATAAAACCAAGTTTTCTTAGTATTCGATTGTTTGATATCAACAAACAGGCTCCAAATTGTCTTTTGTTTCTTTAAATTCTGTGTTCGAAATTCAAAAAAAGACTATTGAATGAAATTGTGAATGTGCCAGGTTCAAAACTGCATAAAAACTTTTTGCTCGACCTAATATAAAATTTTAGCTAGGACCAAACGAAACTGAAAATACAAGGTGGGCCAATAGATGTGTCCAGAAGTGTATTAGAAATACCCAAAACGCTACAGGTGTGCCTATAATATTTAAAGAGTTCCCTCGCTTTCTCCAGGATCCCATCATCAGATCCTGATTTCATAACAATGGAACCAACTAGAAAGTATACCTTTTCAAACGAAAAAAAATTCCAAATTGGTCCAGCTGTCTTCGAGTTTGAGGTTACATACATAAAAAAAAAGTTTAAGACGAACTGAGAACCTTCTCCTTTTTTTTGAAGTCGGTTAAAAAGCAATAATAACATCACAAAATAGAAATACGTACTTTTTATGAGAATGGCTTTTTTTTTCGAAAATGTGCGCCAACTTTCTTCTAATAATATTTTTTTTTTACATTTTCCCATAATAAAACAAATATTAAAAAAAAAATGTTAAAGAAATATATATTGAACAATAAAAAGTAATTGTTGGGTATGCATAATAAATCGTACTCAAAAAAACAAAAAATATGACTTATGTTATTCAACGGATTGCTGCAATACATCAGACATGATACACATACAGAATTATCGTTACCGGCGAAACGCTCCACGATGAGACGTGACCCCTCTCTGAGCTCCCGTGGACGACTGAATCAGGCTACTGCAACTTCAAGGCGAAAAAAATTGTATGGACTTTGAGGGGAAATAATGGTACATTTTGCTGTCTCACCTGTTCCGTGCGGTTTCTCTTTCTTTCATGACAGTCAGCCACTTTTTAATCTATGGTCGGCCATATATGTTTACTTGTCCTGTCTTCTTGTATATTTTAAGTTTGTGCTTATTATTTTCTGGCAGTAATTAAATTAATTTACGGTTCATTTTACATCATAATTTGTAAAAAAATATCGGTTATTGTTCAGTGATTGTACCATAATGCCACCTAAAAACCGATTTATAACTTGTGAAATACGAGTATGTGGAGATCGTGCAAGTCGTAAAGGTAATGAAAAAAAGGAAGTTTATGGCAAAATTTCCATTAGATGAGGCTCGGTAAGTATTAAATTAGATATTTTATTATATATTTTAATTAAAACATAGTACTAAAAGCCTTAATCGATCTTTTAATTTTCAATTTTATTTTGTTGTTTAGTGATGTGCTATAACGCAACGGCTCTTATCAATTATCGATAAACGGTGTATCTGTTTTTAATTGTTTATTAACAACGTTGATTAAAGCGAGAGGCATTAAATGAAACCGCGATTACTTTATGTATAATTTTCAGGCTCTACACCAAAAATCAGACCACTTTTTTTCTGGTTGGGAAAATCATCAAATGACCCCTCCTGCTGTGGGTAGAGCGGAAGGGAGTGTCAGACTTCTACTGACTAAAAACCCACCCTGTTCCTTCACTGCCCTTACGTTTCGGGGCCGCGGTATCTCGTTAGAACATTCCCGTAACCCCGGCAGGCAGTGGCCTTGTGGGGCTCCGTTAATGGTGCTGTCATCATCTGCTGTCAGCCCTGCAGCGCTGTTTCCGTGACAGAAACCATGCTTGCTACATTATATGCTGCATGATTGCTTGCATGAAAAATATCATGTGAAAGTTAGGTGGCTTTAGACAACCTTTCCCAAGTAGTAGCTTTCGTGCACAAAGCCTGTTTAAGCCAATTCACACTGACATTAATCTTTCAGGTAATCAAAATTACCACGCCCGAAGTAAGCACATAGATGTCCGATATCATTACATCAGAGCAGGTTGCAGTCAATGAAATACTTATCAAATACAAGAATACAGAAGACACGGTCACTGACGTTCTGACGATGGGGCTCCATCGAATGAAATATGAAATGTTTATGACAGCTATGGGTTTGCAATTGAGTCATGAAATTTTTATATAATATCTAGTCTTTTCAATAATATGACAGGAAATTAAAGAAGTTAGGTGGCTTTAGACAACCTTTCCCAAGTAGTAGCTTTCGTGCACAAAGCCTGTTTAAGCCAATTCACACTGACATTAATCTTTCAGGTATTCAAAATTACCACGCCAAAAGTAAGCACATAGATGTCCGATATCATTACATCAGAGAAGGTTGCCGTCAATGAAATACTTATCAAATACAAGAATACAGAAGACACGGTCACTGACGTTCTGACGACGGGACTCCATCGAATGAAACATGAAATGTTTATGACTGCTATGGGTTTGCGTCCAGAAGAACGTTGGGAATAAATTAACGCAATCCTTGACATCTATTATTAAGTCTAATGATCTGTACTAGTTTTAATAATTAACAATATACTACTTTTTTCTTAAAAACTACAATCCTTGCTTTATTTCAACACAAATCCGCACTTAAATTAAAAAAGTTAAAATTAAGCCTGTTTTTCGACCTGTATACTTTATCGATATCGATAAAGAGGCTACTGCCATCGCGCAGCACTATTTAGTCTGATAGGTTGGTAGTACTGTTGTATGACGTCTTGTTCCCCGTGTATAATCGTTCAGTTGGTATTGAAGTGAACTTCTACCTGTTTTTATTTTTTTAGTACTAAGTCCCGTCTCTTAAACATAGTGTATTACATACTCTTTGGACTGAATCATGCTGTGTCGACTTAGTACATAGATTCGTGACGGGGGTTAAAGTATGGAAAGTAGTGCCATCTAGCTGTGATAGTGGTACAACAAAACCAAAAGGTTGCAATCGTTAAAAAAAATAATCTATGAGTTATATTCTTTATCACATAATAATAATTTTATTTTAAAAGTAAAGCATATATGTAATTATTAAAAATACTTAATATATAAAAACTATTTTTAAGACACATTTCTCATTAGAATGAAAATTTTATTATAACAGCTCTTTTGTGCTGACCACTCAGAGAAAAAATGTCGGCAAGTCTCTGATGCGCGTACACATAATTTTTTCGTTCATATTTTAAGTGATTAATCTCCTTAAAATACAACTGAGTGTGTGAAAGTTATTTCCCTAGTATCTTCGAGTTGAGTACCGTTCGCGGATCCTCCGTCTTAGCGTGAAGACTTCGCATTTTCAGATTTGTGGCTAGTGAAAAATTTGAGATAGGACTCGTTAAATAGTTAGAAAGTGAACAAAAACAATGTCTTTTCTAGCTTGTTGTGTACCTGGCTGTTTTAGCAGATTTCCAGATGGTAAATATAAAGATTTCATTACGAATAATTTTACTAGACTTCTCAGTAAAATTTAAAAAATGTTACTTAGTTTTATTGTTCATATTTTTGATATTTTGGTCATTTGTATTTAATCAGCATGATAAAATTACAGAATCTGTAAGTTTATTTAACATTTAAATGTACTCATTACTCATACATAATGTAGCCTTTAATTTGTTTACATATTTTGTATCATAACTATAATATTGCTATTGAAATACAAGTTACAAATTAAATTAGCAATTGCAATCTATGAGAACTGAAATGATTGATCATGTTATTAAAATTATATATACAGAATTATTATGTTAAGGATTTTCTAAGAGCTGTGCAATAGAGACTTCCTTAACATAATTATTGTTGAGTAGGATATAGTGGATCCCTGTAAGTCTATATTTAATAAAGAAAAACAAAAAAATTTCAGGTCCTCCATTACATCGATTCCCGAATTCAGATAAAGATCCTCAACGTTTCCGTTCATGGGTTATGAACATAGGTGGTGACATTGCTGGACTGGATGAAAATTTTGTATTTAAGAATAGGAGAGTTTGCCATAAACATTTTCCTGAAAACTGGCATTACACCAAAAATCGGTTATGTCCTATTGCTATTCCCATGTTGCATCTTATGGGTGAGTAAAACTTTTTTTTAAATATTAATAAGAAGTGACTTGAGACCACTTGCCTGATGGTAAGCACCATGCTTGCCTATAACTCCTGCAGAAGCTATTTGTATTTCAAAGCTTTGCGGGCCACTTCACTGCAACTGTCACCCTCAGATACAAAATGTTATAATTTAGGTTTCATCACCTCATAATGTCACTAGCTACCGTACTCTTCAATCCTAAACTTAACTTATTGCTTAATGGGGAAAGATCTTGCATGTCAATGTTTCCTGTGTGAAATTTTTGTTACTTGAAAAATTAATTCATTTTAATGACATCTGATGGTTTATTTGTATAGGTAATCTGGATCAAGAAAATTTTTAATATCTATAATACCTAGTACTATAAAACCCTTCATTTTTAGGGTTCTGTAGCCGAATGGCAAAAAACGGAACCCTTATAGTTTCGATATTTCTGTCCGTCTGTCTGTCTGTCTGTCTGTCCATCCGTCCGTCCGTATGTCACAGCCATTTTATTCCGAAACTATTAAGACTATACATGTGAAACTTAGTAGATAGATGTACTCTGTGAACCGCTTTCCGAATTTAAGAAAAAAATATAAACATATTTAAAATAAAGGGGGTCCCCATACATGGAACTAGAACTGAAAATATTTTTTTTTTCATGAAACCTATGCATGTGTGGTATCTATAGACAGGTCTTTAAAAATTATATAAGGGTTTCTATAACCACTTTTTCATAAAGTCAATCGTTTAAAAGATATAAGCTTCCAAAGAGATAAAATGTGTGTGTCCCCCTCTAACTTCTATAATAATAAAGTGAAAAATCTAAAAAAAATATATTTATATAGATCATAATGTAAACTTTCAACCAAAATTGGTTTGAACGAAATCGGGTCAGCAGTTTTTGAGATACAGCATATTTTCTAAAACCGCAAATATAACTTTGTAATTCATACAAACACTATGAAAAACAAAGTTATTTAGCGTAGTTGTAAAAATGTAAATAAGTTAGTTTTAAGAAATTTTTAAGGTTTTGTTTTATTCGTCAAATAAATATACATATTATATTATTATAGTTAGGTACTACGGAACCCTTCATGGGCGAGTCTGACTCGCACTTGGTCAATTTTTATAAAATTTAGGGCATTGTGATTTATGTTACATTGTATGAATTTAAAAACATTCTAACATTGGTTTTAGGAGCTGCAACCATGCCTAGTATACAAGATGTCATGTCAGTTGATCTACCATCTACCTCTATGCAGCACGAGATTCCAGTGCCTATAAGTGACGAGGGTCCAAAAACTCGATCTATGCAGACTCAAACTATGCGAAAAAGTATGTATAATATATTCTTAGACACCAAGTTTCAATATAGAGTCATGTGCATGCAAGATTAAATTTATTCAAATTTTTTATTCCTATTTAAAAGTTAATTGTAACTTAAAATTAAACTAGTGGTCAGTGGCCCTGACTGCTATGCGCAAGGTTGTGGGTTCGATTCCCACCCAGGACAAGTGGTTGTGTGATGAGCACAATCATTTGTTCTTTGTCTAGGTGTAATTTATCTATAATATGTATGTATTTAGAAATATATATATATGTTTATCAGTTGTCTAGTTCTCATAGTACAAGCTGTGCTTAGTTTGGGACTAGATGGCGTTGTGTGAAAGTTGTGGAATAATATATATTATATTATATTATCTATATATTAGTATAGATAATATACTATAATATAATATAATATAATATATTAAAAAGCGGAAAAGTTTGTTTGTTTGTTTGTTTGCTTGAACGCGCTAATCTTCGAAAGTACTGGGTGGATTTGGATGCAATTTGGTATGGAAGTAGGTTGAAGCTTGAGGAAGGTTATAGGCTACTTTTTACGCGACTGCAAAAAAAGAGAGTTATGTTTTTACTGTGATAGAATCCACGGGAGCGAAGCCCCGCGTGAGTACTAGTATATTATATTATTCACTCATAATTGGTACAATCTTTCAGAAATTAAGATGACAAAGGCAGAACTGCAGATGAAGCAAACTGTTACAAAGTTAAGGAAAAAAATTCATGGAAATAATAAATTAAGAAAGAAATATGTGGAGAGATTGTTGTTGGCAAAGAAAGCCTCGGTGGATGTATTGACAACAAAGCTGTCAAAACCAGCCAAAACTTTTGTGCAAATGCAAATCTCTCAAGCTGGAAAGTGTAAAAGAGGAAGAAGATTTACTCTTCGTCAAAAATTTTTGGCATTGTCGTTGTACAAGAGTAGCCCAAAGGCTTACAGAGTGCTCAGTGAAATCTGCATTCTACCAAAACGCAGTACTCTCCACTGTCTTTTAAAAAAAGTTTTCATTAAACCTGGCATAAATAAATTTATGTTTGAGAATTTAAAGAAAAGAGTGGATTAAATGCCCCAATCTCATAAGTTTTGCTCACTCGTTTTTGACGAAATGGCTATTGCAGCACATGTTGAGATGACAGATCATAAAATAGTTGGCTCTGTAGATGATGGTGAATTAAGAAAATCTCATATAGCTGACCATGTACTGGTATTTATGGTGAGGGGTGTCATAAAAAAATACAAACAGCCAGTCCAGTACACCTTCTGCACTGGAAGTACAACAACAGCCAATTTAAAAAAAATGATTGTAGTTGTTATAAAAAATCTGCAAGACTGTGGACTGAAGGTGGTTGCGACAGTTTGCGATCAAGGTGCAACAAATGTAGCTGCAATTAATTCATTACTAAATGAAACAAAAGCCAACTATTTAAGAAAAGGTGAAGAATACACAGGGAGCCACTTTATAGTTGGGAGCCAAAAAATATTTGCGCTCTATGACCCCCCTCACCTTATGAAAGGTATTAGAAATAATATGCTTACTAAAGATTTAACATATGTTATAAGAAACAAGAAATGTGTAGCCAAATGGAATCACATAATAAAGCTACATGAAAAAAGCCCAGGGTACGGAGGAGTGCGTCTAGTACCTAAATTGACGCAACACCATGTACTGCCACACCTAATACCCAAGATGAGGGTAAAACACTGCACTCAAGTTTTCAGCAGCACTGTTGCTACAGCCGTTGGTTTTGTGGCAGGTGGGTTATTAACTATACACAAAAATCCAATACACCACATAGTTTATTATGTTGGTTTTGTTTGTCTGTGGTGTTCAACTAATTTAATTATTTAAATGATGACTTTTCTTTTTCAGATGCAGGCATGCTACCAGAAGCGGCAAAAGATACTGCTGATATCCTTTTCTTTTTTGATCGCCTCTTTGACTCCGTGAATGGCAGTTTTAGCAGACAGAGGGGCGGCAAGATTTATAGAGCAGCTGTAACTCCCACATCACCTCACCACAAATTATGGCGAGAAAGCATCCCCGTGCTTAAAACAATGTTGTATGTGGACAAAAATGGTAAAGCATCTGTGGTGCCAACAATCTCCAGCTGGATTAAAACTATAGAAGGGTTCAAAATGTTGTGTGCACATATGTACAAATTAGGCGAAAATTCGTTATTACTGAGGCATTTTAATCAGGACCCTCTCGAAAATTTATTTGGAGCAATACGTGCCTCATGGGCACAGTAATATAATGCCAACTGCTGCAGGCTTTCAAGCCACTTACAAAACACTTTTGATAAATAATTTTACCTCTGCACATTCGGTAGGGGCGAATTGCGAAAAAGACAAAAACACCTGCCTGCAGAACCTTCAATACTTCTTTGAAATTGAAGGTTCTGCAGAACAACAAAATACACCAATGATCATTGAAGAAGATCACCTTAATATTTCCATTGATGTTGATCTTCTGTTGAAAAGCAATTCGCCCAAAGACATAGAAAAGTGTGCGGCTGTTGGATACTGCACTGGTTGGCTAATCAGAAACGCGAAAAAAAAATATATAGGAACTGCATCACTTGTAATAGTCAGCTGGAGAGTAAAGAAATTCAAAATTTTCACAATTATATAAAAATATCCAAGTACGATGGTAAAAATTGGCTCCTTTATCCCAGCAAAAATGCTTTCGACATTTTTGTCCACATGGAACTAATTGTAATAAAAATAATGAAAACAATGAGCCATAAGGAAAATATAATAGAATATGTAAAACTAATTGTATCAGTTGTGGTTAATTTCAGATTCTTAACATGCAATGAACACAGAATTAAACTTATTGATTATCTTATACAAAAAAATATTGATTTTTGTATGAAAAATTGGTGCAAGGAGGTGAACAGAATATTATCTGGCAAATCCACCAACTGTGATGAAACTGATCCAGTAAAAACAGCTGCACAAAATCATTTTAATAAACACAAAATAAAAAAAAGGCAAAGATTAACAGGTGTGCAGCTCACAGTGTAAGGTTTCTCCTGGTTTTAGTTCACTATTAAATAATTATTGTAATCATACCATAGTAAGTCATTGTTACCATAACCTGCATTTTACTGAGCTTATTCATAAAACTAAGCAATCAAAATTGAATGAGCATTGAGCATACCACAGTCATTCTTTTATTTGGAAGCAGTCTTAATGTGACTAAAAAGGACTTCGTTAATGGTATTGACACCCTCCTTAAATTAAAATTAGGCAAACTAATTTTATGTGCATTGCCTTATTCCAATAATTTGACATTCAAAGAAAATGAATACATTTTTAGCCTCAATAATTTGATGCGTATGCTAGTATGCCGTCATAGTGACCGTTTATTGTATTTTGATACTAAAAAATTTGTTTTGATTCGGAAATATATGTACCTTCCCAAAAAAGTCGACATTGGCTACTATGTTAGCTTACAATTTACACTCAGTTATTGATAATTTAACTGATCCTAGGTTAAGTGACTATTCAGTATTATCTAGGTATCTAATAATACTGAAATTAATTGTTTAAATTCTTAGATGTGACAAAGGAGAGGCATAATAACACAATCTTACTATATCATCAGAATATAAATCGCTACTCTGGCAAAATATTAGATGTGGAAATGTTAATAGATAAATATGATATGAATATCTTATGTTTTTGTGAAACCTGGCTAAAACTAGTTAGAATGTTGTTTAACATTAATAATTTTACAGTTGTCAGTGCATACAACAGGTCCTCAGGTAGGAGGTGGTACTTTAATATTATTTAGTAATTCTCTTAGATATAAGGAACGAAAACATATCACCGCTCGCTCTATTGATCGCTTGTGTGAGATAGCATGTGCAGAAGTTGAAGGCCCAACTTATGTGTTTATAGACCACCAGCATCAAACTTGTCATCATTCTTAATGATGACAACAAGCTAGTGACAATTTAATCCTTGATGGCAAAATACTCGATGTTATTACGGAAACGGAAAAAGGATTTTTGGGTATAACTATAGATTCAAAGTTACAGTGGGGCGATCATATTAGGACTCTTTCTAGTAGATTAAGCTCGGACAGATTTGACATATTTTGTATCATTTTTATTATTAATTTATCTTTCATTATTGAAGTCTAATGTTGTCGCCTCTCAAGTTTATTTTAATATAATATAAAGCTTTTTTGTGAATGGGAGAACACTAGAATCTTAATTTGTTTTACAAATTTTTATTTGTAATTCCATTGTGCTGTATTACAGGCCCGTTGGTATAGTGGTCAGTGGCCCTGACTGCTATGCGCAAGGTCGTGGGTTCGATTCCCACCTAGGACAAATGTTTGTGTGATGAGCACGGTCATTTGTTCTTTGTCTGGGTGTAATTTATCTATAATATGTATGTATTTAGAAATATATATATGTATGTTTATCAGTTGTCAAGTACCCATACCACAAGCTCTGCTTAGTTTGGGACTAGATGGCGTTGTGTGAAAAGTTGTGAAATATTATTATATTATTATTATTATTATATTAATTGGTCTATACTGTCCTCTCATACCTAATTAACATATTCATATTAATTTATTTGCTTTCCGCAATGTATATACAGTAGATGTTTAGTCTTAAAGATAAAAGGAACAATTATGGACCCTGCCAGGGCACAGCAATGATATAAAATAGAAAACTAGAACTTAAAACTAAAACATAACATTATTTAAAATTTATTGTTTTAATAAAAGATTTAGAAAAAAATACTTAAAAAGAAAAAAACAATATTTCCTTATAATTATTGAGATCAGTTGCAAACAAGTATGTACAATTATATTATAAGGTATGCAGAAAATTATAATAATTAAATTTGTAGATTATGTCGGTAGTAGTTATTTGTTGTATTTTATTTATTTATAGTTCATCGGTTAAATATTCGTTTATGCTATAGTATACTTTGTTCAGTAGAAATAGTTTTAGTTTATTTGTAATAGTGTTATAGTTATGTTCTTAATTTCTTCGAGTAGCTTATTATTTATAGTTTGATTGACATAACATAACAACTAGAGGAATGCATTTTCAGTCGTGATGTAGGTATGTTCAATCTATTTTTGTATCTTAGTGTAATATTTGTTTGTATTTATTTCTCGTTTAGAATATAATTATATATAATTCCGGGTGGTTACATACAAATTTACACATTTCAAAAATATATAGGTGAAGTTAGTTCGTTTACAAACTATCAGTCTCTTCGATGTTGACTAATATCCTAATAAGTTTTTTCTGTACGGTAAGTAATGTATGTACGTTTGTACTATTTCCCCATAGTATGACTCCGTATTTAAGCCATGCATAGCCATAGGTGTAGTACGTGACTAGTGCATTTTTGAGATCTGTTTTTTTACCTCACAGAGTGCGTAGGAGAATGTAGATAATTTAGATCTTAATTTATTAATATGAGACTTCCAATTTATATTCATGTCAATGTCTAGGCCTAGGAGGGTAAATTTATCAACTACTTCCAATTTCGAGTTTTTGAAGCTGTAATTAACATTTATATGTATTTTTGGCGGGGGTGAAAAGTCATTATTTTTGTTTTATTGAAATTAATTTTTTAAAGATTATGTTGTGTCATCCAGTTTGTTGTAGTATTATTAGTTTCATCCGGTATGTTTATTTGCGAATGTGAATATTGATCAGCATAGCTTGTAGAAATTATATCCTTTTTCTGGTAATTAGAATTATTGTTTTGTTGATAGTTATGGTTGTTATTTTTCACGTTGGTTTGTTTGCCGTCTATGTCTTGTTTATTGTTTCTAATGATAGCATGGAGGTCGTTTCTTCTGGCCTGAATAAGTTCATTTCGCATTTGTGCTCTCTCCTTTCGTGCTTTTACATCTAAAAATTCGGATATAAATAGTCCAGTTCCTGAAAATACATGCTGTTATTAACTAAGTACGCAGTCATCCTTTTACTTCGATACAATTCGATGACTAAAGGCCGGTTCTTTTCGCCCTTCCTTCCTACTCGTACTTGTTTTCGATGTAGCCGGACAGCTCAATGTTCACAATATTGCGAAACAATTCTATAAGGCGGTTGTGAAGATCGCTTTCAGGCTCTATAATAATCCGCAAGTCCATATAGCATAAGTTTTTTATGGTTTATTTCAGGAATGCTTAGGGTTTGGGGTATTTGCACTGATATCTCCTTTATTTCTTTTTTAAGTTTTCATTTTCATTGTGTAGTTCTTCTTTTTCTTTGTATTATTTTCTTTGTACTATGTATTGTGGATACATTGTAAAAAAGACATTTTAATTTGAAAAGAGTTATTGTGGAGTTTCTTGCCGGTTCTTCTGCTGGTGCCCTAACTGCTGACGTTTTGTAAGTGTCCATGTAGGCCTAAGAGAATTAAAACATTTTGAGTTTGAGTTGAGTGTTTAATAATAATATCTGTATCTTTATTGAATATGTTTATTCTTATGTCGTCAGCGCATAGTTAATTCTGTAAATAAATGTCTGTGTAATAGAACTGTATTTGGAACAACGAATATCTAAAAGAAACATCGCTTTTTTTAGATATTCTCTGTTTCAAAATCAATAGGTACAGTAATTACTTATAACTATCGATTAACTTCTGGCGGAGTACATTTGATTGTATATCCTCAATAAAACTCACTGATTACAATGTAAACTGTAATAGTACAGAATACTGTTCGTTATCAATTAATAAATGAATTACAAAATAAACCTCTTTTGCTTATGGTATAAAACCCATTCTTTGTTTTCCTACGCTGCTCACACAATCATAATAATTTAATGTGTATTGTAAAAAAAAACCGCTAAATTGAAGGTCACGACGACTATTCAATTTAAGTAGTGGATTTTTACAATTACATTAATTTCAAGTAGAAAATACAATACAATAAAAAACTGCACACAAATACACGCACGCACACATATACACACATGTACACAGTACACACACATGCACATAAATATAGTATAGTTCGATGAACAACTACCAGGGCGGCGCTGCGGTCGCGCGATTTAAACTTTATCGTGAAGTTAGCTCCCCTCAGGTCACGGCAGGCCGCCGGCGGCCAGCTTAAGTTGACCTCTAAAATTATTTTTCCTTTTTTCGATTTTAGAGGTCAACTTAAGCTGGTTTTTGTGGCCGCCGGCGGCCTTCCGTGATTCGAAGAGTTTTGGACTGAATTTTCGACCGGTGTACGTTGCGTATGGTTCAAAATAGCGCGCAAATTAGAAGAAAAAATTAAAATTAAAACAACCAAGCGACATTTTTGAAATGTTAAAGCTGTAAATGATAGTATGATAATTAGAGAATAATATGAATTGAAGTTTATGAAAAAATTCAACAGTTTACTATCAAAATTCAGCGACGCACGAGCATGTTTTGTAAGGATTTTTGTCCAACTTTATGTATTTTTGTTTAATAAACTATAAAATATTTTTAAATTTTGCCAACTATGTTTGCTAACACATTTATTCTAGTGTTCATTACATATTTTTGTATGGTAATTAAAGTACTATTATAGGTTATATTCCTTTAGTTGTGAAGACCGTTTTGAGTTATTTTACTCGGCGCAGGCTTAATAGCTAATGACTGTTTACCTGAATCGTCCAGGCTTTCACTTCGTCTGGTCCAGCAGTGAAGAAGTACTCCAATTGCAGCGCTTTGTATCCTTGAACGATGATCTTGTCCAATGCGCTGTGTAAAACAGACGATGAAAATAATAATTAGTAACCACCATAAATTGCAATAAAACTGTATTGTGTATGTAGAAATTAAATTCTTACGAATGTGAACCTAAGTTATGTATTATTTTCTATAATATATTTCAATGTCTTCGATTTAGTATGTATGGCTAAAGGATTCAAATAGACCACTGATTGGTGTTAGTGGTGTATTTGAGTTCTTCCTTCCGACAAGGAATAATTACAGACAAAAGTCGTACATAGTTAGGGCGACCCGTATGTTCCTATGCAACTTGTCGAGAGGTTGATATAGTATTAAAATAGTCTAAATCGAAGACTGTGCAACCACATTTTTGACAACTTAAGATAGCCATTAGATTTTATCAAATTGAATTTTGTCATACACTGTCTGTATTATTCTATGATTGTACAGTTACTGATGAAAACTTGTGATTGGCCATATTATATTTATTAACAATACTATTGTCTCTTGTCTAGCTGTAAGTTTATGGAACATAACTATTGTGCACAAGCCAAGGGGTGGAACTCTCTGCCGGCTTCTGAGTTTACTACCACCAGCCTTTAAAGTAAGAGTGATCAGGCATCTTCTGGGCTCTATCGTCCCAGCGTAGACCTGATCTATCGCTTACCATCAGGCGTGACCGAGGTCAAATGCGGGCTCATCCATAATAATAATAAATAAACAAATAAATAACCTAATAAATCTAATAAACTCAAATTACTAAATAAGACCAGGCAAAAAATGCCTTTGATTTGCTAAACCACTTATATAAATGTTTACCTAGTTAAATTGTGTTCCTTCAAGAAGGCCTGTCGTTCTGCGGGTTCCATGTCAAACAGTTTCAACTCGAGTGACCCAGAGAAAGGAATGAGGGGTGCTCCAGGGTCATTCTTGTCAATCCATTCCTTCAACTTGGGCAACCTGGAAGATGAAAAGCGGTTGGTTGATTAATTTTTTTCTTATTTCATTCAGTATTATAAATACAGGCCTACAAAATTTAACTTCTAAGCTTCTGCCCGCGACTTAGCTCGCATGGGAGGCTTTTTCCGTAGGAATTCGTATAGAGTTGAAATTGAAAACCATTTATTCGGTGATAAACACACACAACAACATACAATAGAAAATTACAAACGTAAAAAAAATTGTCTATATGTTATCCCAGGATGTCAACTATCTACATAGGGCAAACCTTGGCTAGTCGGTGATATGCAGTAATTCGGTGATAGTTTATTTCCCCTTTATAACGAAGTTACTCTATAATCCACAGTTGTAAAACATTAACGATAGGTGGCGCTATTGGTATAGTTAATAATGAATTAGAGTGTGTTTCCGAACGATGTCGAAGAAACTAACAAAAACAAAAAATATGACATTGACACTTGTCTAACCTTAATAATGACTTGTCAATTGAAAGGGCTGATTAAAAAATAAAATATCGTTGAAAATAACTAAAAATGGTGAAACCTTCAATAAATCATGATAAGGTAAGAGTTTTTAAGCATATTTATGTACTGAAATGTTCAAAAATGGCGTTATTTATAATGCAAAATCCTTAAGTCCCGTATGTAAAATTTTCGTGTTTTTCTGAAATAACGTTATTTTACTATCACAAAATAACCATATTTAACGAATTGTAAGCATTTGTCTAAACGAATTTAGCGCGAAATACTAAGTTTTATTTACTATTTGAAGTTAAAAGTGATTACTATTGTTATTGTTACTTGGTATACCATAACCATCCTGTTCCAGGGCCTTAAATGATGTTCAGGATGTGTTGCAGATTCCTAAAGCAAAGAAAAAGAAACAGGCAAGAGGGGTCAAGCTAAAAAAGGCCATGTTTATGTACCACAGCCATCTCAATCAAGGTCCAATCCAGCCAAGCCATCACAGAGCAATATTGACTTGAACACCTGTGGAACTAGTAAAGGAACTTTTGAACATGATGTTAAACTTAAAAATGGCAGAGAGTGGATTGAATGCCAGTTTTGTAAGACATGGTGTCATGTAACATGCCAAAATGTTATAAATCCTGTCTTTTTTTTGTGTTCAAATTGTGAAATATCAGACTAATTTTAGTCATAGTATAAGTAAAATTTATTTTTTCGTTCAAGTTCCTAAAATATAATACATACCAAAGCCGGTTGTGCATTATAGTTTCTTTTAAGTGTTGTCTTAATGATTAGGAGTCCAAATATAACATTTGATTACTGTTTTTTTTGTTTTACTTACATTTTCTATTATATCACATAATGACCTGAATGATATCACAAATTGACCAAGCCTATATCACAAAATAACTAAATAATCACTGAATTACCTAACTTTATGATGTTCTTGTTTAAGTACATTTTATATGAACAATATAGTATTAGTAATATTTTAAGATATTAATTATGAAAGGCAACTTTATAAAGACTAACACTTTAAATTTTCCAAATGATTTGCTGGAACACTAAAATTTTGTGGTCGAATTACTAAACTATCACCGATTAGCCAAGTTTTGCCCCACCAAACATTCAGTTTCGTTCAGTAGTTATTGCAGTAACAAACGTAAATCCATCCTCACAAACTGTCGCATTTATAATATTAGTACGATTTTTTTGTAGCTACAACCATGATAATTTCATGAAGAAATATGTGTAGCGTGTATAATCCCTCAAGAAACTATATTATGTTATATGGTCTAGATTTCGCTTGATGTGATTTTGCTATGCATAGTTCTTTATGAAATTAGCATATTTTATCTGCATCAAAAATTGCGTTGGCTAGTGTAATATGACTACATTATGCTTTAATATTACCAAGAGTTAGACATAGACAAAGAGGAACTTGGGGCTATACAACGTGTAATTTAAAGGGTATATACATACCGAGTGCACGGCTTCTTTGGATGATAACAAACGATATGGCAAGGGTTTTCTAATCCTATGTCTACATGTGTGGAACTTATTAGAAATTTTAATACATTGATACCAGAGACCAAATTTTTCAAATTAAGAAGAACGAAGAGATATATCGTTTTATTGGCAAGTGACGTGGAAAGTGATGACCTTCATAGTGATGTGACACGTTTGTTATTACTGGTATTCAAGAAACATATGAAACCAATAATTTGGGGTCAATTCTGTGAGTCACTTATTTTGTGCTGAAACTGGACATAGAGACTCCATACCTGATGTTGTCTTCAGTCCTTTTGGATAGATATGGGGTTTCCGTTACACGTTGTATTTAGCCAGAAGTTCCTTTTCCCCGGCTTTTTCAGTCATGTTATTTCTAAGGTTAAGCAACGCTTGCCGAGGTCGATCCGTGGATGGATCTTAACATATAGAGATTCCACGCCTCGGAAAGACCGAAAAGGCCAGGCTGTCATTAGTATATGTTTAACAGTCGTTACGGGAAGTCGGAAGCCAGTAAGTCTTGCCAAGGGGTATCATTCCATGTAAAATACTAGTACTCAGCTGCACCCAGTTTGTCGATCCTGTCATAGTTGGGAAAAGACTAAGCCGATTACGAAGAGGCAGAAAAAGAGTAAGGTAAAATACAGCCTCATTTTTAGGGTTTAGGGTACAAGGAACCTTTATAGTTTCGCCATGTCCGTCTGTCCGCGGCTTAGCTCAGAAACTATTGGTACTAGAACGTTGAAATTTGGCACGGATTTACATAGGTATTAACCTCTCAAGGACCGTCATTATTTACGTCAACTATTAGTTGAGCCCCGCTGGCACACAAATTTGTTGCCAGCGGGGCTCAACTAATACTGGTTTACTGTCACGTTTTTGTGCCGCTGGGGCTGCAGAGGTTAATCACGCCGACAAAGTGGTAAAAATAAAATCATGAAAAATCATTTTTTTAGGTTTCTACCCCTACACATAACCAGATAAATTCCAATGAAAAATATATAGATCAAGTTCCCATTTGTGTAAAACAGAGTAGTTTGTTTTTGTTAGAGCATGGCACAGCACTCTCGGCCAGGTAATGCAACTCGCACTTGGCTTTGTAGTAAGCTACGGAACCCTACACTGCATGGCCCGACATGCACTTGGCCGGTTCTTTTTAGTTATATTTTACTCAATGTACCCACTTTGAACACCTACGTTACCACAAAGTCGCATAATTCTAGTTTTAGCACTAAATTCGGGCACGCCATTAATGCCTTGAAACTTATTTTAGATGCTTAAGTTCAACTAGGTATATTTTTATTTGTTGTTGTTATATATATATAGTATAGTAGAGCTTTGTGGTTTAAAAATGGTCAATTATGCTTTTGTAAAATACATGTCTTTTTTTAATATCGTAAACGGATGTTTCTTCCCAGCTAAGTAGTCATGACAGGTGGGCGCCTCGGAGTTTTATGTCAATTTTTGAGGTGTGGTTGAAAGTATTTGCGTGCAAAACAATCATTTAGTAGTAGATACATACCATTTATTCTTCTTTCGAATGTAGTCTTTTTCGGACAAATTCACCAGATATAAAGCAGGCTTGGATGTCAAGAACAGATATTTGTTGAGTACCTCAATCTGAAATAAATAATTTTGTTTCAATTGTCTTTTACCTTTTGGAAGTCAACCTGAAGCGAGTGATGATATACGCAATACTGGCTCTTTATTATCTCTGGGTGGAAATCTTTATGATTCCTCTGCCCTGGAACAGGCACAGAAGCCTGCCAGACTCTAACTGACTCTCACCACCCTGTGTTCCCTTGCACACTTGCGCCGGGAGCTGCGGGAATACTTAGTATAGTCAGAAACATGAGCACCCCCACCTGGGGCCTCGTGTTATATTGGACCCCTACATATCACTACACTAACAAAACCGGCGTTCAGCTTCAGTACGCACGATGTGATCATACTTTCAAAACCAAGTGCAGATTTGTGATTTTTAAAGTAACCCTACCTTCTTTTAAGCGCTCGAATGTGACTTATAAAAATGAAAGG
Organism: Tholera decimalis; assembly: GCA_943138885.2. Classification (NCBI taxonomy): domain Eukaryota; kingdom Metazoa; phylum Arthropoda; class Insecta; order Lepidoptera; family Noctuidae; genus Tholera; species Tholera decimalis. The sequence goes on along the minus strand of OW964556.2, from coordinate 31,240,682 downwards.
TTCTGTATAGTCGCAATACGCATCTATAGCTATAGATTACATATAAATAAACTTAATTGTTCGTCTGTGATTTTAAAATAACAGTGTTTTCTCAAGGTTTATAGTAAATATATGTGATACTTAAACAGAACATACTTTTTTTAATTGTTTGTTGGTCTGTCTGTTTCTCTGTTTGTCCGGACAAATCTCTGAAAAGGCTGAATGGCTCTTACTATGGAAGAAAGAGGAGGGAATAGGGCAACATATTCGGGCACGCCGCAATTGCGGCGGTAAGACCCCTCTTTGAGGAGTGGCTAGATCGGCGTCACGGCGTCCTGACCTACCGCATGACGCAGGTCCTCACCGGACACGGAAGTTTCGGGAGGTACCTGTGTCTGATGGGTAAGGAAGAGACGCCTGGGTGTCACCACTGCGAGGGTCGCCCTGAGGACACCGTAGAGCACACGGTGCAAGACTGCCCCGCCTGGGCAGAGCACCGACGTGTCCTCACGGCGACAATTAGCGGAGACCTCTCGCGCCCGGCCTTGGTCGAGGCCATGCTGCGGGGCGAGAGGGAGTGGGAAGCGGTCGCCTCCTTCTGCGAAGCAGTCATGCTTCCGAAGGAGGAGGCGGGCCGCGTGAGGGAGAGGATGGCGTCCTCCCTCCAGCCCAGCCGCAGTGGTAGACGCCCACGGCGTCGGACGTCGGCCGACGATCTCCGGCCACCGTAGGCGCGGGCATGCGGACAGCGAGTAAAGGGCAACTCGCTGTCCGACCATGGACCATGCCCGGGTCGACGGCGCGTCGTGTTTCACGCGCGCCTCAAAGAGCGTCAGCAACATGACGAGGCCCCCTCTGCAGAGGGCCGAAGCCTGCCAGGGTCGTGGGACTCATCCCGTTACCGTGGCCCCGGTATGTAAAGGGTTATTGAAGGAACACCGTGGATTTTAGTCAGTAAAAGTCTGACAGTCCCTCCCACCCTGCCCGGAGTGGGAGGACTTATTTGATAATTTTACCACGTTAAAAAAAAGGGCAACATATTATTATAGAGTATTTATCCCGGCATTTCTATGGGATCCAGATTGACGCGAGAAACAAAGACACCGGAACAGCTACTGTGTAACAACTTAATAATAATACAAAATTTAAATAATAACAGTGCAATTAACTTGCAATCATCACAGGGGTCATTATTTTGTTTTTACAAGTGCACTTTATAAGTCGGATGTAACAAGTTCTGTAAAAAAAAGGATACTTACGTCTGCCGCACTCCAATCACCGAATCTAATGTGTTTCTTTTCATCCACTAAAACAGTTTTTATTTTTGACAGAGAGTCCTGTAATAATGAAAGGTAAGTTGTTAAAACTTTTGGATTCAATATCATATACAATTTAAATAAATGAGTTAACCTGAAAAAGCGTTAGGCTACATTCAAAACAGAGAAAAAATATATTGTTCCGTTCATTATTTATCTATTCACTAGCAACATGATCATTATCATACATAAATAAAATTGAAGTATCTGTCTGTCCTAAAAATACAACTGTTTTTTTTTTCAAGTGCTTACAGTTATTTACACGATCTTAAACCACAATCAAGCCTTTTAAAAAAACAATCTGTCTCTGTTTGTCTCTCCAGAACGGTTGAACCGTTGTTGATTCTCTGAATAATGGCAAAGGTTTTAGGACACAATTACACTATTTTTTATCCCAGGATTCCATCGGGCTCGAGATTTACGCGAAAATACCTCAGAGCTAGTTTGCCGATAAGTTTACTTACGTATTCTGACTTCAGTTTCTTGTCTCCACCACGGTTGACCAGTTTGTCGAGTTTCTCAAAGTTTTGCACGAGTTGTTCCTCGTCTTTTAAGCGAAGCTCCTCTCCGATTGTCTCCAGATCTCTCACGGGGTTCACATCGCCGTCGACATGGATAACGTCTTCATCATCAAAAGCACCTAGAAATGCATTTAAGCAATGTGTCAAAACTAGCAAATTCACAGTACAGTGATGAATATTTTATTAAACTGCGCGGGATTACTATTAAAAAGTAAGGGCAGTCCCTTGCACCACTGCGACCTTAACCCCGTTGGAATGAGTACAGGTACAAGGGCCTGTTAAAAAAAAAATATTATCATGATCTATTCATTTTATTTTTCAGGCCCCTTTAAAAAAAGTAAAATGTGATTAACATTTTACTTTTTGTTATATTCACACAATATTATTTAAAAAAACTGTTTACATCGTTATTCGATTTTATTCTTGAATTGATTAATTTAGTAACATCACAATTTCGTAGTCGTCATTATCTGATAACTCAGAAACTGTCAGTCTACTGCCTCGAATTAAAAGTCCTGGTATAACAATCTTGTTAACCCCTCCAACTAAGCTAAATATGCTTGTGTCTGGAGTGGGTTCACGGCAATAGTGTAATGGGTGGGGTTCGAACCCACGACCTCTCGATCACAAGTCCGACGCCTTATCCATTAGACTATATTAATCAATTTTTCTTCATTCCGGATGAACGCGCTCCTGACTTCGATCACGCCTGTGGTCTTAGGTGGTATTAGGTCTACGATGGTACAGACGCCAGCACATCAAGCTACGACAAACTGTCAAATTTCTTTAACAGACTTTCAACTTTATTGTTAAAGAAATAAGGTTCAAGGTTGATTGGGAAAATTTGACAGTTTCGGGTAGCTTCATGTGCTGGCGTCTGTACAACAGAGCCCAAAAGGTGCCTCTTCACTCTTGCTGACGGGTCATATGTGGACGTGAAATGTGTAATTACCGTTATTTGTACCTACTCAAATGTAAATTTTACTACATTGAAAATGAAGGGCAAAGAACAGGGAATGTCCAAGCAATACATTTTGGGAAAAAATGCTATTTAAAATTACTTTATTCTTTTACTGAAAACTAATTCGATATTTAATACAATTATAGTCATTGCACTAGATTTTAAGTTATTAAAAAATTTGACAAATAAAACGTAATCTTGTCTTCTTCCTTAGCTTTATAACTTCTTTTTTAGAAAGATCAATATTTTTATTTTAGATATAATGTTTTTTATTTTAGATGTAAGTTTTTTTTCGTCTGACGAAATACGACGAATAATGACGAAAAAAAAACCTTACAAATTTCTTAAAACTAGCTTATTTACGTTTTTTTACAAATACGCTAGATAACTTTGTTTTTAATAGTGTTTGTATGAATTACAAAGTTATATTTGCGGTTTTAGAAAAAATGCCGTATCTCAAAAACTGCTGACCCGATCTCATTCAAACCAGTTTTGGTTGAAAGTTTACATAAGATCTACAGACATATATTTTTTTAGATTTTTCACTCCACTATTATAGAAGTTAGATGGGGGACACATTTTACCACTTTGGAAGCTTATATCTTTTAAACGATTGACTTTATGAAAAAGTGGTTTTAGAAACCCCTATGTCATTTTTAAAGACCTGTCTATAGATACCACACACGCATAGGTTTCATGAAAAAAAAAATCAGTTTTAGTTCCATGTATGGGGAGCTCCCCATTATTTTAAATGATTTTTTTTTCTTAAAATCGGAAAGCGATTCATCTACCTACCAAGTTTCACATGTATAGTCCTAATAGTTTTGGAATAAAATAGCTGTGACATACGGGCGGACGGACAGATAGACAGACAGACACACAGACGGACAGACATGACGAAACTTTAAGGGTTCCGTTTTTTGCCATTCGGCTACGGAACCCTAAAAAGTAACTTTTTGGCAACAAATTTTTTTACGTTGCCTTAAACTAGGTATTTCTTCTGTATCGTGGGTGCATTTTTACTAACACTCAGACCAGGAACTACAAACGCAACACGCAGCGTAGCAGTCGATGGCTCTACTACTGCGCCAACCATGACATCAAAATTGTTAGTGTTAAATGTGGGCGTCCAAGCGTCAAGTTCGGTGACAAAATTGCATTTCACGATTTTAATTGATTATAAATAAATGCTCAATTATCTACAATTTCACATAGTAAATGACTTTATACGATGTTTCTAAGTACCAGAAACTTGAGAAAAGTTTAGTAAAAGCTTAAAAAGGTACCATATTACAGGTTAATATTTTTAGAATAAAATACTTTTCAATAACCCAAACTGATGCCTATTTAAATAATTGAAGTATATCGAATTTATTTTTTCCCCCAAATATGTAGAATAATTTTTGTGTTTAATTTTGGCTAATGGTTATGTGATATCATAAAAGGTACCAGTAGCCAAAATTTTAATTGTTCTGTTCCAAAAATATGACAAAAAAAACTGTCTTGTTTTTTTGTTAGTTCCTAAATAAGGTAGAAATATTTTATTTTAGTTTTTAGGGTTCCGTAGCCGAATGGCAAAAAACGGAACCCTTATAGTTTCGATATGTCTGTCCGTCTGTCTGTCTGTCTGTCTGTCTGTCCGTCCGTCCGTATATACATGTGAAACTTAGTAGGTAGATGTATTCTGTGAACCGCTTTCCGATTTAAATAAAATAAATAAAAAATATTTAAAATTTTTTTTCATGAAACCTATGCGTGTGTAGTATCTATAGACAGGTCTTTAAAAAAAGTAATTAAAAAAAAATAAAAAACCCGACTGCAACCTTATACTAAAACTAACTGAAAAGCTAATAAAAACAAGCCCATTTTAAATTAAATAAAAGTTGGAAGCAGGCTGGGCTCATACCATTATTATAGTTTCAAACTCAAATGGGTCCCGCCTGCTTCCAACTTTTATTTAATTTAAAATGGGCTTGTTTTTATTAGCTTTTCAGTTAGTTTTAGTATAAGGTTGCAGTCGGGTTTTTTTTTTTTAATTACTTTTTTTTTATTTCCAGCTTTTTATTTTACAAACGTGAAAGATTTCGCAGACGATTTAGTTCTTGATACGTGTTTTTTACAATTTGTCACTTTGAATTACTTTTAACCATATAAGTTGTATATATGTTTGTAATCACCTTTTAAAACCCTTTATTTTGATACCCTACTCGATAGGTTTTGAGAAAAAAAAAACTTTTTTGAAGGAATAATATGGCGCCAAAAATCCGCCATTTTGGTTTTTTTATTTTGATATACCCAGTTTCACTTTCACAGTCAATACGAATCTAACGATACCTCTCAAGCTAAAATCCGTCGAGCCGTTCAGGCCACAGAGCGTGCCAAACAATTATACATACAAACATACATACTCTCGAAAAACATAACCCTCCTTCTGGCGCAGTCGGGTAAAAATGATATAAGGGTTTCTAAAACCACTTTTTCATAAAGTCAATCGTTTAAAAGATATAAGCTTCCAAAGTGGTAAAATGTGTCCCCCTTCTAACTTCTATAATAATGGAGTGAAAAATCTAAAAAAAATACATGTCTGTAGATCTTAATGTAAACTTTCAACCAAAATTGGTTTGAACGAAATCGGGTCAGCAGTTTTTGAGATACAGCATACTTTCTAAAACCGCAAATATAACTTTGTAATTCATACAAACACTATGAAAAACAAAGTTATTTAGCGTAGTTGTAAAAATGTAAATAAGCTAGTTTTAAGAAATTTTTAAGGTTTTTTTTATTCGTCAAATAAATATACATATTATATTATTATAGTTACTACGGAACCCTTCATGGGCTGTCTGACTCGTACTTGGCCAATTTTTTATTGCTAATTGTTGTATTTACTCACTTCATACTAAAATCGACAACTGACTATTCTAGATACCGAATGTTCTTAACTCAATATCCCAATACTAGACCCTTTTTTCTTGGATGCCCACTAATAATTAAAACGTTTTATTTGTTCTAACTTCATGGGAACTTACGGCACAGGTTGAAAATAGCATCACAAGCCTTAATATGTGACAGGAAAGCGTTTCCAAGTCCCTGGCCCTCAGCAGCACCCCTCACTAGACCAGCGATGTCGACTACATTCAAGAACGCAGGAACTTTGCTGGAAAACAAAGTTCATAATCTTTATTTCAAATATATTTCATGTCAAAACTCTAGGATAAAAAATAGCATATAATAATGTCACCCTATAACTTCCTAGAAGGACTCGACTGGAAGATTCCAGTGAAAGTCACTTGATATTTGACAAACAGACAGAAAAAAATTGTAATAAAGATTTCTCGTGTTTTAGAATCGCGTAAATAACTATAAGCGCTATTTCAATTTTATTTATAAATGTATGGATGGGCTGCACCAAAGGGGTAACATGCGTTAACTGTCCTAATGCCTCCGCTTTGCAGTATTAGACTACAGGCCCGTGTCCAAACTAGATGGGTCATATGAACCACCAGATGACGTATATAGGACGATATAAGAGCATAAAATAATAAGATTCAGCACTATGCCGTCACTTGTAAGCTGTCCAACTGAGTGCTGGTGAGAATTCAAAAGTGCAGGTAGAGTGAGTACATTTTGGTCATATATTTTTGTACGGCATTTATACCATCAATAAATCCATGAAAAATAATAAGAAAGCGCGCAGTGCCGTAAAAAAAATGGTGCGCCACAATGTCGGTAATTTTTTTTTATTTTCTTAAGAATTTCCAGGGTAAATTTGGTCATTTCATTCAGTACGGCATCAGTTTCATACTGTTTCAATACAACTTCTAATGCATTATTCCGCAACGCCGTACAAAAATCATGCGACAAGGGAAAAAAAATCGAGGGTTGCAACCCCCTCTCTTTCCGTGGTCCGGGGGGTGAATTGAAACAACATAAAATTAACTTATTTTTAAAGTATTTTATGCATAGATAATATTTTTTCACATGCCGTACATTTTCGTTGGTCCAAAGGTTTGTAGGGGAAAAAAAACTCAAGGAAAAATCCATAGAACGAAATTTAAGAAAAATCCATGTAACGAAATGTAAGGTGAAATTCATGACGATATTTTTTTATACGGCATTTAGATAGTTTATTTGTACTTAATGCAATAATTTATAAAAAGTTAATGCCGTACAAATCTGAAAGTTCATATTGATGAAAAATTAATAAAAATATTAAATAAATATAATTTTTGTATATCGCTTACGGAGCGACGTTCTGTTACGACTATAGTTGCAAAACTTCTGAATAATTCCGAATAATTCCGGAATACTTCGGGGAAAGTTTCTTTAAATGGGAATTATTCAAAATGATAAATTCATTTTGAATCATTCTGATTTAAAGAAACTTTTAATTATTTATTAAGATTTCAACTTTTTTTGCTGAAAAATCGTATTTTGCATCGATCGTCGATCTCTGTGCGCCGGCCGCTGCCGCCGCGCTGGCACCGCGACGCGCGCACCCGACTGCCACCGGCCACGAGTCGTGCGTGCAGGCGATGGCGGTGCAGGGTGCGGTAAGAGGGAGGGGATGCTGCTCCCCGGAGAAGTTTTCACCCGCGGGAGAAAGATTCGTACCCCGCAATCGAATGTTTCCGAATATTTCGCCCGAATAATTCAATGGGAATAAATGTGTTTGCTTGTTGTGTGGTGGGTGAGTTAATTATTGTTCACTGCGAGAGTACGTATGTACGCTACGAGAGTAAAATATAAATGTTTATTTTATTATAAATGGGATTGATTAAGTATATGTTGATATTTTTATAGGTAGATTTATTAGCCTGCGATTAACAGGATTTTTATTCTTTTGTTTTTAGGTAGGTACTATCGGCCAAAGAAAATATTTCTGCGGAAGCGCAGCTAGTGACAAACCACATCCCTTCCTGTTTTCGCCCAATTAGAAATAATATGCATTTTGTGAGTACAGGGCGTGTAACATTATATTAATACTTACTATTACGAACACTACTAAAATACGCTTCGTGCATCCTATTGGTCAAAATACATGCATTAGGCGATCGAGTTGTAAGTCTTGTTATGCGATTATAGCCTTAAATGTCAGTTGTGAAATAAAAAAACCAGGCCAAGCATGTTTGATTTGCTATTTGAAAAAGGGTTACCTATGTTTTTGGTTAGTTTGTATGTAGCTCTGTACGCATCGCGAGTATTCGCGAGTCGCATAGGTAGGTATTAATCATTACCTACCTACTTAACGCGTATAATAGCCCAGTCAATTAAAGCAAATAAAGGCAAACCTTGCAAGCAAACACGTTTTGATGCGGTTTTCAGAAAAGTATTTGTTCTTACCTACTTAGGAGCAGGTTTTAGTATATTAACAGACTTCAAAGGTCGATTTTCCTGTTTTTTTTTGACAGTTGAAATATTCCCAAAGTTTCGGAATATTTCAGAATACTTCCGAAGTATTCGACGGGAATGATTCGGAATGTTTCCCGCCAGCATCTATAGTTACGACGTTTAGCATTTGTAGGCATATATCTACACCTGCCTATACTGTACTGTGTGCTAAGTAGTCGTGGGTCACAATTATAGTTGCAAAACTTCTGAAATATTCGGAATAATTCCAGAATACTTCTGGGAAAGTTTCTTTAAATCAGAATTATTCAAAATGAATTTAAATAGGGCCCTCTGTGCGCCGGCCGCTGCCGCCGCGCTGGCGCCGCGCTGCGATGGCGGTGCGGGGTGCGGTAAGAGGGGAGATGCTCCCCGGAGAAGTTTTCCCCCCCGCGAGAAAGATTCGTACCCCGCAATCGAATGTTTCCGAATGTTTCGCCCGAATAATTCAATGGGAATTAACGTGTTTGTTTGTTGTGTGGTGGGTGAGTTAATTATTGTTCAGTGCGAGAGTAGGTACGTACGATACGAGAGTAAAATATAAATGTTTATTTTATTATAAATGGGATTGGTTAAGAATATGTTGATATTTTTAACCGACTTCAAAAAAAGGAGGTTTACAATTCGTCTTGAACTTTTTTTTTTTTTTCTTTTTTTTTTTATGTATGTTACCTCATAACTCAGAGACGGCTGGACCGATTTGAAAAATTCTTTTTGCGTTTGAATGGGTATACTTTCTAGTTGGTCCCATTGTTACGAAATCAGGATCTGATGATGGAATCCTGGAGAAATCGAGGGAACTCTTCAAATATTATAGGCACACCTATAGCGTTTTGGGTATTTCTTATAGTATCTTGAGCAGTTGCTTCCGAAAAGTAACATTTGGGGAAGTTGAACTGATGATGAAGACCACAGATGGCCACTGAAACTCCTCAATAATAAGTATTTCGTGGATTGCGATTCGATTACTTGAGTACGGATGTTAAACACTTTATGCTCGTCACAATACATATGGTGATGTAGAGCTGATGGTCAAGTACCCGGAGAACTCCTCAAAAATTAACGGCTTTGCATCGGGAAAAGCAACATTTTGTAAAAGGTGATAAGTTGTTGACATTATGGTAACTAGATAAATTACAAACCGACCCACTAAAAAGTGTGAAAAAATTTTTTTTTGCAAAAAATAGAACCGACTTCCATATCAAAACACTACAAAGCCAAAAATAACTTTAATTTCGGAAGGCGGTGTAAAAAAAAAAGAAAATCCAAAACCAATAACACCGACTTTCGAAATTAAAGTTATTTTTGGCTTTGTAGTGTTTTGATATGGAAGTCGGTTCTATTTTTTGCAAAAAAAAATTTTTATAGGTAGATTCGTTAGCCTGCGATTAACAGGATTTTTATAAATGTCAGTTGTGGAATAAAAAACCAGGCCTAGCATATTTTATTTATTTTTTGAAAAAGGGTTACCTATGTTTTTGGTTAGTTTGTATGTAGCTCTGTAGGCATCGCGAGTATTCGCGAGTTGCATAGGTAGGTATTAATCATGACCTACCTACTTAACGCGTATAATAGCCCAGTCAATAAAAACAAATAAAGGCAAACCTTGCAAGCAAAAACGTTTTGATGCGGTTTTCAGAAAAGTATTTGTTATACTTAGGTAGGAGCAGGTTTTGGTATATTAACCGACTTCAAAGGTCGATTTTCCTGGTTTTTTTCTGACATTTGAAATATTCCCAAAGTTTCGGAATATTTCGGAATACTTCCGAAGTATTCGACGGGAATGATTCGGAATTTTTCCCGCCAGCATCTATAGTCACAATCATGGAGAATAGACTAGTCTACTCTTCACACATAGTTCGATTAGTATGTGTGTACTCAGTCACATAACGGAACCGGATGAGGAATCAGGCGAAGAAATTGATGACGTCATAGGTAAATAAATAAATCTTTAATCTGTACGTAAGACTTTGATTTTGACAAAAATTTATTCATGTTTCAGAAAATGATAGAGAAGATAATTCGGACGTCGATGAAGACGTTGATTCCGATAACAACTCAGCGGCTGATACCGATACTGAATAATTTAAATAAAAACGTTATTTTGTATTATCATCTTTAAACAAATCAATTATATACATGTATCAATAATGCTTGAAGTATATATTAAACCAAAAAGTATACAAAACTGTTGATACTGGGATTTACAGTTTCAATTCTTGGATATTATATACACACCCTTTCACTTCAGTTAGAAGTCATAATGATTTTATCATATTATCAATTGTTCTCTTCAAAAATATGTTAATACCGTACAGTATCAGATGGCCATAAAGTACTACACCCTTAAAATGGTAGCGTCATTTTCATCAGCCTAAAAGATATGGTCTGCATTAAAATGTACAGCATCATTTTTTCCTAATTTATTTATCTTAATACTATTTAAAACAAGGCAAAAATGTAGAAAATTGCTATATTTTATTAATCTATAAATATTTAAACTTATGCAATAATTTCAAAAATTTCAGTTTTTGTATTTCTCTATAATTTTTTAGAACAGTTTCTTTTGAACGGTAATAGTATATAACAATTGTATTTTACAATGTCATGTTTAAAAAAAAGTTGCCGTACAGAGTCAAATGATTTTACAGCTTTATAAATCAAGTATACCATGAAATTAAGATAATTATTAATATACATTCAAATGAACAATAATTTTTTGACGGCATTATTTTTAATAGTACTTTTGAGTGCTAGATAATGTTTTGGAATCGAAGCCGTACTTTTTCAAATCACCCCCCGGACCACGGAAAGAGGGGATTGCAACCGTCGATTTTTTTCCCTTCTCGCATGATTTTTGTACGGCGTTGCGGAATAATGGATTAGAAATTGTATTGAAATAGTATGAAACTGATGCCGTACAGAATGAAATAACCAAATTTACCCGGAAAATTGTCAGAAAAAAAAAATACCGACTTTGTGGCGCACCATTTATTTACGGCACTGCGCGCTTTCTTATTATTTTTCATGGATCTATCGATGGTATAAATGTCGTACAAAAATATATGACCAAAATGTACTCACTCTACCTGCACTTTTGAATTCCCACCAGCACTCAGTTGGACAGCTTACAGGTGACGGCATAGTGCTGAATCTTATTATTTTATGCTCTTATATCGTCCTATATACGTCACCTGGTGGTTCATATGACCCATCCATTTTGGACACGGGCCTGTAGTCTATATATTTTGCAATCTAATCGCGACTTCATCATATTATAGTAACTAACAGGTTTACTACCTGTACCTATTTAACTGAAACATGCCATAGATCACAGTTAAAGCGCGGTTGGGAAAGCTGCTACCAACTCATTGAAACGACAAGTCTATAGTTATAACTGAACGTCACTGACCTGACAGGTTTGTGAAACTCGCAGAGGTAATCGAATCTTTCATCTGGCACAGGTACCCTACGTGCTGAAACAAGCAAAATAAGTTAAAAAAATGAATGAAATAATTTGAAGTTTATTGGATACAAAATATATGTTGCTAACCTCAAGTTTAACCGTTTCCTGTCATAAACTGGAAGTTTAGGAATAAAATAATAAGAACATTTTGTGAAAACATGTATTAAGTCAAACAAACTATCTAAATAGCATATTTTCAAAATCAAATAACAAATACATTATGTAAATAAGCTAATGACTAAAGTAGTAACACAAAAAAGTATTTTGAAAGCCGGCTACTATACCAACCTAAAATAAAATCGATAATGATTGATGGTGTCTGTCAAGTTATTGTCTTTCCATTTGGCTTGTTACTGTAGTATTCTTACGTAACTTTTGGAGATACGAAGGTTTATGCATTTGTACATAAACGGAATTTCTTTTAGAAGCATTAATTGCAGGTCTTTGTAATATTGCCGAAGACAAAGGCGATGCTGGACCCATATCTAGTGGATTAAGTGTTGGTTCTCTATGCAAACATTTAGGATAGTTGGCAAATGGATTGTCCATAGATCTTAAGCGTAAACCTACATTCAACATCAATTTGCATCGAGCCTCAAATACCTTAAAAGCTTTTAGATACATTGGCATTTTATTTTTTTTAGTGAGAGGATTGTGTGTCTTTAAATACAGAGCTATGTAAATAAAAGCAGATGTTTGAAAAGACAGACCTGGATATTTCGGTCTAAACGCATTCACGGCACAACACGCTTCGGTCAACATATTTCCCAAGGTTTGCTCTAAGTATCCGATGCTAGGCAGATTTTTTAATGACAATTTTGGAAAATTTTTTGATTCTTTGAATATTGTTATGTCTTTATATAAATGTGGCTTCGATATAAATTTATAAAGACAATCGTCGCTACAAAATAAATAAGATTTACCAGCATAACTCGCAGCGTATTGATTAGTACCGATTTTAAGTATTTGCGCTGGTAAATTTTCGGCATATGTTACAACGCATATTCCATTTTCATAAATGTAATCTAAATTAACTATTTTGATTAAAGCAGGCATTTCAGGAATTTCTATATCTACACATGTTAAATAGTTGTCTGGAAACGACATTACCAAATCCATATGTTCGTCGCAAATCCAATAAAATTTCTTTTGATATTGCACTACGCCAGTTTTACCGCCGAAATAGGGACCCATGAGTTTATATACTTTCTTGTGAAAGCATACAGGACACATATTTTTGTACTGAGATTGTCTTGCTCGGAAAGCTTCATCCGATATCCATATAGCGGGCACAATTGTGTTTTCAACATTGCTTACGTAATAATGAAGTTTCGTAGTTAGAGACTTGATATGATCATTGGCTTGCTGCAGAATGTGCCATCTGGATTGATTACCATCAAGAAGATACAGATTTTGATAATTCTCACCGATCCAACTTCTAATTTTATTTTGCTTTTTTTCCCAGTTCTCATATCTTATTTGAATTAGATCATATGGATAAGGTGGCATATATTTTAGAATATCATAATGTATTTCATTTTGTGAATTTTCTAGTATTCTGGATTTATGAGAACTAATATCAAATATAATATTAGGAAAAACAAAATTTTTGACATGACCTTTCGCTCGGTAAGGAGAGACAGGTGCTCCATCAAACACGTAACCGCATGTAACCGTTCGATCATTTATAGCGACAGTTTGCATAGCTTTTACGATGTGGTCGTCCTCGATCTTTTCCCCTGCTTCCAGACATTTTCTCATTTCGACAGCCAATTCTGTCCAATACATTTTTTCTAATATGGTACGGACAGCGCTTCCTCCTGATATGCACAATAATCCATATTGCTTTGCCAATCTAGCAGCCAATGTGCTCTGTCCTGATTTTGGTGTTCCTATAACACCAATTCTTAAAGGATATTCGAAATACGATTTAATAGCGTCACAAGTAATGTATTTCAGTGGATTCGTTCTAAACTTTGTTACATTTTCTTTACTGCAAATAAAATATATGAAGGATCTATGGATTACTGGATAAAGTGTTCCATTACGTCTGGAAATTTTATAAGAATTTTGAATAGCTAATGGATTTTCGAAGATATATACTGGACAAAGACGGTGAAATTTGCTAAAAAAATAAAACCCTCTTGAAAGTAACTTTTCGGCGATATCGATATCAACAATAAAAGTTTGTTCAAAAAATGATTCGTTTCTATTTTTCAAGTTTGATAATTTTGATAGCGTATATCTGGTTACTTTTTTAAAAGATTTCGTAGCATCTACTGATATTATCTTTATTCGGTTTTCCATTAAAATTTCGTTTAATGATTGTATATTTTCGTCATCTGTATCAAATATACCTTCTATTCTAGAATCTATTCTTTCACGTGCTTCATCTACTTTTTCCCATACACTGGTATCTTGAGGCTCCGGGTATTGTTCCACCATTTCATTATACGCTTTAAACAGAACTGGATCAACATTTGTTGCTCCAGATGGATGTGCATCTATTATCACGCTTTCAGTAGAAATACTTTTTGTTAAGGGTTCTGGTTTCAAAACGAAAACTTTTTCGTAGGCTTCTTCAATTATTAGTTTGGCAACGATTTCTTTCGTAACAAACTTCAACCATAACTTGCGTTCAGCATCCAACTTTGCCGCAGCAGCCTGTTTGGCATCATTTTGTTGAGATTTCCAAGACTTCAGCATTATGGGAGAAATTCGATTGATAGCACTTTCCGCATTATTGTCTAACTGTATCACCACATCAGGTATAGCATAACATTCCAACATATCTTCAACGTCACTTGACGTTTTTGGATAACCATCGAGAACAAAGCCTATTGGCGTACTGGAGTCATGCCAAATTTTAAGAATAAGTTTATGCATAAGTTTTGATAAGACAGGAGTACCACGTTCAAAATAGTCATACAACATTCGTTTCAATTCTTTTTCGTTTCCTAAGATATCGGACACTAAATTACCGTTTTCTTCATCTATTTGAAATTCTACTACACCTTCTTCGTCTATGGGACCATCAAGAAACAAATTTTCGTAATGACGTCCAATCCTTTTGAAATGCTTTGGCACTAAATATTCATTGATAAAGTGTACAAAATCGATATGTAGCAATCCCAGCTCTTTTGCTATATATTTGGATAAACTGGTTACGCCACTGCCGATACTTCCTATAACACAAATTTTTAATTTTGGTATTTTTTTAAAAGGTATATTATAAAATTGATATTTGGTGATGTCTCTTTGAAATAATTCTAAAAACTCTTCTTTACAAAAGTAATGGATTTTGTCGTCGCATTTCAACGAATATTCAGGATTTCCTTCCCACAGAATGTTATAATCATAATAAGCAATAGGGCAATAAATATTAGTTTCGCAAAAAAATCGGTGATCATTGAAGGTCAGTAAGTTTTTTGACGTAGGATTTTCTTCTTCCTCCGGAATATCGGCTTCTTCATCTTGAAGTTCAGTACCTCTAGATCGATAGCATTGACGTAGTTTCCGTAACATTTCTTCAATAATTTCCACGTCTGTTTTATTTTCCAATTCAATTTCAATATAAAATTTAGATTTATCCTCTAACTTAAGTTTTAAGCTATCCCAGTTTTCACGATATTTTTCTATAGCTTCTGTAAAAGATGAGATAAATTGAGTTTAATTTTCTGCACCTGAGTCATTTATCGAGCTGATTTTACTTTGAGAAGTTAAAATATAATCAAGTGTTTCATTTAATAAATCGTGTAAAATATCTTGTATATCTGAATCTTGTAAGCGTAAAGATTTCGTAGCTTGCAATTTGGTGTGAATGAGTGGATCTTTAATCATTAATATTTTTTCCCAATAACTTCTAGTTTCTTTGTCAGAACTGCTATAGTATTGATAAATTTCTTCATCGATTTCTCGATTTTCTATTAAACCGATCGTATAATCTGGAATCAATATTGAATCACTAATATAATCCCAATATTCTGGGTCTGACGGGAAATCGTCTAAAATATACTTTCCGTATAATTGTTCCGATTGTGTATCTGCCTGATGTTGAGAGTCTATTGATGTAATTAATTTTACTGTCTCTATCATTATTTCCTCAGTGGTAGGCTCAATATCCTTTTGTAATTCATTAGATGCTATATACTTGGATATAGCTATAGTTACGTCATTATCACCCAAAACCGGTACTGAAGGCTTGCTTGTAACTGTTATAAGTTCAATTGGTGCAAATAGTGAAATGTTTTGTTTTTGCAGAGCATTTTCGCACTCCTCTATACTATCTAATATGGGTAAAGAGAGCTGCGCTTTGAGAACGTTAAGTTCACTGAGAAGAGCAAGCTCCATTTCTTCGGGTGTTTTTTTTTGTTTTCGGTCTTCTTTTGGTTTTTCTTTTCCGTTGGCTTTTTTTCCTATTCTTTTTGCTTCTTCTTCTGCCCTAAGTTCTTCTTCAGCTTTACGTTCTTCTTCTTCTCCTGTAGGTTCTTCTTCTTCTACTCCTTTTGATTCCACTTCTGATTTAGATTCGTCTTCTTCTGTCTTCAGTTTTATTTTTTCTCCTTTTGGTTCTTTTTCTTTTCTTTCTGGTTTCTTCATTCCTTTTACTGTAGGTTCTTCATCTACTTTTTGTTCTTTCTCAGCTGTTTTTAATTTTTCTTTTTCAGCTTTTTTGCTTTTTTCTCGTTCAATCGCTCTTAATTTCCTTTTCTCAGCTTCTTTTTCAGCTTCAAGTAACATTTTAGCCTTGTTTTCATTAATGGTGGTGATTTGAATAAGTAAAGGAAGATATTTTCTTAATAGTTTCTGAGTAGATGTACACCATTCATCTAATTTTGTTACACGGTCTGCTTCTATTTCATCCCATTTTTTTATTCGAGCATCTTCTATAGTCGCTATGATTTCTGATAAAATAGTTTGGGCAATTAGATTATACTTTTTTACTTTTTCTGTTTCTATAATTGTTTTAAAACTTAATATCGGTGCATCAAAAATCCATGACAAACATTGAGAAATCATTGTTTTTCCAGAACTTTTCGTTCCTGTTACTATGACTCTGCAAATTGGTTCTAAATATTTTAATTTCAAATAGGGTCGAGGATTTTTGCAAAACGCTACGAAGTTATTAAGCGAAGACATTAGATATACATGTTTAAAGAACATAACAGCGTATTTAGGAATTCCTGTCACCGATCTTCTAAGCTTAAGTTCAACAGGACACCTATCAAACCAAGGGGAAGCATAGTATTTAAAATTGACAACATCGCTTTTTAAAACACCTAACCCAGCTACAGTACTTGCCCAAAATTCTTCCATATCTTCTGGAGGTTCTTCTAAAAATAACGGCTGCGGTATAAGAACAGGTGGAATTTGAAATAAAATTAACGTTTCAGCAATGTGATGAAGCATTTGACTGCATGAAGTTCGGCCATCCAATTCAATTACCTTTTTTGGATCAAAATCTTTGAATTTTTTTTCTAAGTATGGGTATACGAATTTTTTATAGTTACATATTTGCTCAATTATTTTATTGTCATAATTTGAAGGTGGTTTACAATTATATTTAGGATTAAAAACATTAGAAGCATACGGAGTTTTAGAGTCATCGGTATAACATTTGCGCGGCCAACTTGGTTCCGGTTTATAATTTGAAATAAATGGTTGAATTGTATACATGCCTGTTTTATAGTTTATATAGCGACTACTTCTCATTTTTACTAAATCTAAATCCGGACATGTAATATGTATAATGATATCTGGCTGAAGAAAAAGATTGAATAACTCATCGAGTTGATGTAGAAGTGCAGCTAGTTTTGATTCAAAATAAGGCTTTTTGTTAATAATAACATGAGAACAAGTATCTAGTAAATATTTCGGCAGTTCAGCAGGTATATCTTGTTCCTCTTCAAGAGCTTCTTCCTGATTAACTGAAGCCTCCTCTTCTTCTTTTTCGTCTTCTTCTTGAATTACACTACTTGCCGATGAATGGGATGACCCACGTGGCAGCTTTGCTTTATTTTTTTTAAAGTTACGAATTGTATCGTGCAGTATTTCGTCTATGACTGAAAATGCTTCTTCGCTATATAATGTATTGATATAGTAAAGAGGATTTGTATTAGCCGTAACAAATGGAAGGCCGGATATAACATATCCTCTGTGTTGAACAACTTCTGATTTTAATTTTATCTTCAACATTGTGATTATCATATCATACAAGCACAATTTATTTTGCTTCATGTTAAAGTCCCAAGTTCTCCCTGTAATACTTTTTTGTAATATTTCATCAAGTAATATATTTCTTGGACATAAATGAATAATGTTATATTTTTTTACCATGGCTTCACCAAGATCATATGATCCAGTGCCTGCTTTTCCAAAGATTATGTAACATGTTGGCTTGGTATCCAGATATTTTTCTTGAGCATCTATATCTGTCCATATGTCAGAAAATTTGGAGTCCTGAATAGGCGCCCCTGTGTTGTTCAAACCGAGTACTGCTGCGGCTAATAAGGGAGTAGTATGCTCAATTAGTTTTGTTTGTGGATTGATAAGTTTTGTCTTCCCAGTATATACTTTGCCTGTACCTATTTTGATACCTTCTATGTCATGTTTGTCTATAACATCCAAATTACTTTTGTAATTCTCTAATTCTATCATTATCTCGATTACATGTATTCATTAGAATAAAGTGAAAATGTAATTGTCATAAATGTCATTTGACAGAGACTTTTTCTCTTTTTAGTCAATGACAATTTTAAAAGCATATCGAAACTATTTGTTGAAGTGCCTTGTATATTATATGCCTGTTTCTAACTCAACAAAATATAGTTATAGAACGGGACACCCCTAAGCAATAAAATCAAACACACCCACATGGACTTGATGATCATCAAAATTACAAGAAATCTAACAAAACAACCAAAACTTAATGCAAATTTAAAGTTTGTATAACTTTAAATTTGCATTAAGTTTTGGTTATCAAACAAGACATTGACCAGGTGCTTCATGCCAATATACGGAAGGGGCTTGCAAATGGTGATTTGGACCATAACCTGGCATTGTTCACTAAATAAACTACACAATATCTATTGTGGTGTAGTGGATAATGGACAGTGCTTATGCAAGGCATGCATGGAGATGGAAGCATATGAAAGTCATCTGTTTTAAATCCAAGTTAAACAAAGTCAATTAGTATTTATAAATGTTCAGATACTTATTTTCATTAGGATCAATGGTGCAGAAAGGAAAGTTTTCAGCTGCTGCTTGGCTTTTTGTCAACACATTGAAGAATGTTGACTTCCCAACATTAGGTACTCCAACAATGCCAACTTTTAAGTTTGTTCCCACTCTGCCAATTAATGGCTTTTTTTCAGGTTCTTCAACTTTCTTAGGAGGCATTCTGAAAGAAAAAATGCAATTTAAATAACTGTTACTGGGATATAAATGAAATATACAATCACGATGTAAATCACTCATATCTTAATTAACTAGCTGGACTTGGGCACATGCACACCGAGGTAGACCATACAGGTCATGGTCTTTTGAATTCTCAAAAATCCTTCTTTTTGGAGGCATACATCCTATAAGAAATACATAATTCAAATTTCATGAATCTATGGACAGCAGCCTAGGTCAGTCATTCAGAATTAAGAGAACATTGCCATAGTTTTACCTTGTTTTATCAAATTGGATTACAGAAATAGAAAGAAAAAAAAAAACTCAGTCATAATTAGCAGCTCATTATAAGAATGGCTGAGTGAGCTAGACCTAGAGTACATAATTCATGTTGTATCCAATTGAAATGGATAACTTCAATTGGATACAACCTCAATTATATACCAACCATTCTTTATACCCATATTTCCTTCAGGACTAATTCTACAGATTCAAAAATTGAGGGACATTAGATTTATTGCACCATATTTTTATTACATGTTGAGGTGAAAATCATACTCATGATATATAAAAGTTTTAGGTAGATCACTACTAAGTTGAGTTGAAAATTTTTTTGAGTCTAAATATACCTGAAGGGGATACATGCAAAATAGTTGATGATTATTTAAATTGGTTTTAAATATATTCAAGTTTCAGTTGAAAGCCACCAGTATTCTATTATGTTTTTTTTTTCATCATCTATTAGAACCATAAAATAAAGTAACTGCCATCATAACTATAAAATGTTTTATAACTTTTAAACAGAACTTATTCCAATATAAAATACAGATCATAATGTTTTAAGGTCATAATAGATGTTGTGTCGACCTTTATTGGGACATAAGATAAGCAGTGAATACCTTTACATTGAAATGGTGACAAAGAATGATGGCTTTAAAAGGTTTCTTTGACCCTTGGCAGAAGCCATGGGTCAAAGAAATGCAACAAATAAAGGAGTTTAAATATAAATTTATAGAAATAAATTTATGTTTTATTTGTTGCATACAAAAAGAATTATTAGTTTTGGGTTTTCAGGAATAATAGGCAAATTCTTTATTAAGTTAATTCTAAGAAGGAGAGACAATATTATGTACTTTTACAAAAAATTACACAACCTTTTTTATATCAATGATATTGCATTTGTTTTTGAAACTGTATTTCTTTCAGAACTTTTTATTACATTTTCGATAACCAATAAAAATGTGGATGGATTTGATGATTTGGCTAACCCATGAGCTGAGGGCTGGTAAAGTTATTTAAATAAATGGTAGATTGTATAGAACAAGCTGAGCAAATCCCAAATAAATTGTGAAGAAGACAAGATGATGCGGACACAAGTATGTTAAGAATTTACAATAATATTCAATTAAGTTTTTGTTGTGTTTTAGATAGGTAACGAGATAACCTCTTTATGAGAAAAAATGTGCAGGTACCTTATCTATATTTCGTCTCCTAGTGATACCACAATAAAAAGGCACCACACCACTAGATCTAACGAGTTATACTTCGTTTAATAGTATCTTCAGAAGAAGGAAGAAAACGCAAACGTGCAAATCGACGGAAAATCTGTCCGGCAAATTTGACATTTATTTGCAACAGATAAGAAAATATTATAAAGCTTAGTGTACGCGAGCGGGAATTTAAGTTTTATTTTCGTCACCCAAAAATACATAAAACATAGAATATAATGGGGCGTGCAACTGTCAAAGTGGCGCTAGTAGCACACTTACCAATAACAAAGCAGTATCTCTATGGAACATTATGGAAATTGTAGTGAATTCCTAAATTAGAGACAGTTATTGAGAATTTTCCGATTAAAGAACATGTATTATGTTCTTTAATCGGAAAATTGTAAAGAAATCAATTGAAATTAATGAAACGAAAATAAAAAATACGAAGCGTGTAAATGTTTAGCTCACCACAGATAACCATAGATGATACAGATAACTATATATTATCTCACAATCTAACTAACACTGACAGTGATAGAGTCTGGCAAACGAAAGTAGAGACTGAAAAAGCGCGGCAAATTTAAAAAATATCAGCATAGCAACCCCAAAACTACTATGACATACCTGGAATAACCATATTTGATACTTTAGAATTACCTATTTTTTTTCATCGGAATAAAAATACAAGAGGTATTTTAAGTAGGTAATAGTTTAGATATTGTGTCTTAATTCGAATTAAAAAAAAACAACAGTATTCTAAAATAAATCTGATTTATTCACTATAATCAAATTCTGAATGTAAGACTTCCATGTGGAAAGTTTCATTAGAGTCGTTAGTACGTTAATTATAAAACTTTCTAAATTATTTTCTGTAATTCTGTCCCTTTCTTTATATTTTTTTTCAACATGGATGACATGATCAGTCATTTTCTTTCAGTCCTCGGGAGTTATATTTTCAAACGACTCTTTTATAACTTTCTCTAACTTCACTGCAGCCAGAGCAATATTTTTACTTGCCACTTTACGTTAAGCCAAACTCCATACTAACTCAATGACATTTAGATCGCAGTGGTAGTCGCAATATCTCGTGCCCATTCTGCTTCAGAATTTCATCAGCTTCATATACTGGTTCTGGTGTATTCCGTTTTAAATTTGTTTTCGAAAGTTATAAAATTCGTTAATTTTGTTACGAATAGCATCTATGTCGAAACTATCTAAGTCGGTCTCGGACATTGTGGATTTATATGGCCTTTACGCGCACCTTCCTTTTTAATTCTTTTAATGTAGTAACGCTCACTTCTGTAAAGAATGGTAAAACAGAATGATTAGGTTCTGCAAATCATGAATTCAATTAAATCTTTATAAAAGTTATGTACTCCTAGTACAAACTTACCCGTGATTGAAGCTACTTCATCCAAGTACTGCTTCTGGATCTTATCCTATCTTTCTGCTCTAAATCCGTAAGTTTTTCAATAGTTTTCATTATCTCATCAACCCTTGCTACATCCACCAGATTTTCTATAAAAGAAAAAACATTTAATAGCACGTGAAATAATCATAATGCATTATTAGCACAAAAATCATACTGCATATTTACTACACATATACTTACATAATTATATTCAATTCTTATTAATCAACTATTACCTTTGTTTAAACCAGTAACTTTTATTAAATAAGCAAGTAATCCATAGTCTTAACTATTAAACATTAAGCTTGGCGAATAACTTTTTTCTTGTAATCTGAGCAAATGACTTTCTGTTAATATAAAGACAAAAAGTAATGTGTTAGATATTAAACATAAAATTAGAAGTTAATAGTACTATCATTCTCTATTTTTTGCTACCTACATTCTTATTTATTATCCTTTCAACAATTTAATTCTCCATTTCTCTCTTGTAATTTATTTTAATTCTAATAGTTGTTTTCTTACTACTTCTTCAGGTTCTAAACTTCCCTAGTATATCCCCCAAATACTCAGTTGATTTCTGTCACATTCCAGGAGCGGTTCGGTCAACTTTTTGAATATGATGACCCGCGGAGCTACTGTTCGTGACATGAATGTGAAACTGAATGCCGCACTGAAGGAGCTTGAGGTCTCAAAGAAGACCTGCAATGACCTGCTGCGAGAAAGAGAGGAAAGCGAGGTGGAAGTAACGAAGTTAGTGGACAAAAACACTGAACTCAAGAGACAGCTCGTGGAACTGCACACCCAGCACATGGACATATTGGACCAGCATCACCATCTCCGCAATCTAGTGTCTGAGTTTCAAGAATGCCGCGACACACATGATCAGGCACTGAAACGGATATCAGGACTTGAAGCAGAATTATACAAGGCTCGGAATACAATTTCTACAATCGAATCCTTGAGATCCAGTGAACAAGTTGCCAACACAAACAGTCTATTCGACGAGCTGGTGGGTAGTGGATCTGGACTGGAGTGTAAGAAGCCCACCTATACCATAGACTTGACTGGGGACGATACGTTAACTAACTGTCCTATCTTAAGTAGCCACAATAAAATAAAGAAATATATCAAAATTAATAAAACATTCAAAAGTACAAGAAAATTTTAAAATCAAAAAGTATTTATAAATATAATATAGAACTTAGAAAGCAGCGTGTTATCCTAAATAGCCAATTAAGAGAATGTAATTGCAAGTTAGATAGTCAGAAAAAGATGTATGATGTTGATATACAAAATCTAGAGCAGGAATTACTGAGTAGGGAAAATACACTTAGGGATATTTTTTATAAGTATGAGTCGAGCCAGAAAATGTTAAGTGAGGCGCATGCAGGAGGCCTGTGACTTGGCGGACTTGGTAAAGTTTAACGCGGAGAAGTATGAGTCATTGACAAATAACCTCACCTGCAGTTGTGTTCCAAATCCCACGGCCATCATTTCATCGAATATTACTCCTGCATCCTCACCCAGTGTGCCACATACCTTGGAAACCATAAGTCCAGCCCAAAGTAACATTTTAGTGTATTCAGATAGTTTAGGGACAGGTTTTGGTTCACTATTAAATACTCATTGTAATCACGCTATACTAAGTCATTGTTACCATAACCTGCATTTCACTGAGCTTGTTCATAAAATTAAAAAATCAAAATTAAATGAGCACACCACAGTAATTCTTTTATTTGGCAACAGTCTTAATGTAACTAAAAAGGACTTAGTTAATGGTATTGACACCCTCCTTAAATTAAAATTAGACAAATTAATTTTATGTGGTTTACCATATTCTAATAATTTGACATTTTATCAAAATCAATACATTTTTAGCCTCAATAACTTAATGCATATGTTAGTATGCCGTCATAGTGACCGTTTATTGTATTTTGATACTAACAATTTTGTTAGAGATTTTGTTTTAACTCGGGAACATATTTATCTTCCCAAAAAAAGTCGACATCTATTGGCTACTTTGTTAGCTTTCAATATACACTCAGTTATTGGTAATTTGACTGATCCTAGGTTAAGTGACTATTCAGTTTTATCTAGGGTGTCTAATAATACTGAAATTGATTCTTTAAACTCTTAGATGTGACAAAAGAGAGGCATAATAATACCATTTTACTTTATCATCAAAATATAAATCGCTTCTCTGGCAAAATACCTGATGTGGAACTGTTAATAGATAAATATCATATGGATATCTTATGTTTTTGTGAAACCTGGTTAAAATTAGATAGAATGTTATTTAATATTAATATTTTTTCGGTTGCCAGTGCATATAACAGGTCCTCAGTAGGGGGTGGCACTTTGATATTATGTAGGAATTATCTTAGATATAAGGAACGTAAAGATATCACCGCATGTGCAGAGGTTGAGGGCCAAATTTTCTTGTGTGTTTATAGACCACCAGCATCAAACTTTTCATCATTCTTAATAATAATGGAAGAAATTCTAACTAACCTTATAGTTATAAGAGATAATAAATTAGTTTTTGTATGTGGTGACCTTAATATTGATTTGTCAGTTAATTCGCCTGAAAAATGCAAGCTTATTTCATTGTTTAGTTCTTTCAATTTAAAATGTATATTCAATGAAGCAACGAGAATAACAGCAACATCAGCTTCATGCATTGATAATATTTTTACCAATTGTACTACTGTCAAAGAATCTTTCCTGCTTAGTGGCGTTAGGTCTGACCATACAGGTCAACTTGTATCTTTTGAGTTGATTAAAAAGTTACATTTAAATAAAACTATTGATTTTAGGCCTCTTACTAAAAACAAATTAAAAGCTTTTAATGATAACATTCTCAGTAATCTCTCAACAGCCAATTTTGACTCCCAAAACCCCAATGTAAATTATAGTACATTATTTTCTACACTTTGCCTTGAATTTAACAAGGCTTGTCCAGTTAAGAGAGTGCAAATTAATAATAAATCTAAATTTAATGAATGGGCCACTGCTGGAATTAGAATAAGCAGAGATAATTTATACAAATTATATCATGAAAAATCGTTGACTTCTAATGAATCCTTCCATAATTATGTAAGAAATTATACAAAAATATTTAAGAGTCTGCGCCCATGCTAAATCAAAATCGATTAGTAATAAAATTTGCACTTCTGCGAACAAAATAAAAACTGTGTGGAAGGTGATAAACAAAGAAACTGGAAACACAAATCAACGAGATCGGAATGAATTGATTTTGAACATTGATGATAATATCATCACAGATAAGTCAAAAGTGGCTGAGACGCTGAAAAATTACTTCACCAACATTCCAATAGAGGTTACAAAACCGTTGCAATCTTCTCCAATATTAGCAGAATCTTTTCTGAAAGAAAACTTTACGAAGGATATACCAACATTTGCATTTAAGCGTATCTCTATTGATGTAATTAAAAAAACATTCGCAAGTCTTAACATTAAAAATACTGAAGACTTATGGGGTATATCTGTTAGGGTTCTTAGAGATATCATTGACTCAATTGCTCCCGTCTTAACAGGCATTTTTAACCAATGTATAGACAGCGGTACTTTCCCAGACTTAATGAAACATAGTAAAGTAGTACCAATTTTCAAGTCGGGCTGTAAGAGTGATCCCTCTAATTATAGACCGATATCTGTGCTTTCCAGCATTGAGTAAAATTTACGAAAAAATCATGCTGGACCAGATGCTGTCACATTTTAATTTAAATGGAATTCTACATAATCAGCAGTTTGGTTTCACGAAAGGTAGGTCAACAACTGAAGCAGGAGTAGCACTCATCCGTCACATTTTGGAATCTTGGGAGAAATCCCATGATGCAGTTGGCATATTCTGTAACCTCTCCAAAGCTTTTGACTGCGTTGACCACGAAACACTAATATGTAAATTACACCATTACGGAATTCGTGGACTAGCTGCTGATCTGGTTTTTTCCTATTTGTCAGACAGACAACAAAAAGTTAATGTAAACGGAGCGATATCTTCAGGATCTTTAGTGAAGATGGGCGTGCCACAAGGTTCAATTCTAGGTCCTTTCCTTTTCCTTGTATACATTAACTAGTACTCTCGCGGGGCTTCGCTCCCGTGGATTCTATCACGGTAAAAACATAACTCTCCTTTTTTGCAGTCGGGTAAAAAGTAGCCTTTAACCTTCCTCAAGCTTCAAGCTACTTCCATACCAAATTTCATCCAAATCCACCCAGAACTTTCGAAGATTAGCGCGTTCAAGCAAACAAACAAACAAACAAACTAACAAACTTTTCCGCTTTATAATATTAGTATAGATGACCTACCTCTCATGATGTCCAACTTATGTAATATAATTCTTTTCGCCGATGATACTTCACTCATTTTTAAAATAGCTAGAAGAGATACAGATGTTTTACAAATCAAAGAAAGTCTGGCTGTTCTCTCGAAATGGTTCTCAGCTAATAATCTCGCACTTAATGCGAATAAGACAAAATGTCTCAAGTTTTCACTACCTAATGTACCACAAGCTGGACTCAGTTTGATACTTGACGGCAAACAAATTGATCTTATTACTGAAACTGTATTTTTGGGTGTAACTGTTGACTCAAAGTTGCAATGGGGCTCTTTCAGGTAAATTAAGCTCAGCTGCATATGCAGTAAGAAAAATTAGGCACTTGATTGATATAGCGACAGCTCGGTTAGTTTATTTCACTTATTTCCACAGTATTATGTCTTATTGTATACTACTGTGGGGATCCGCAGCTGACGTAGATTCAATCTTCATATTACAAAAGAGGGCAATCCGGGCATTTTATAAAATGGGTCCCCGCGAATCCCTTAGAAATGTATTTAAAGAAGTAAATATACTGACTCTGCCTTCTCTTTATATATTAGAAAGCATATTGTATGTACGCCAAAATATAGGACTTTTTAAGATTAGAAGCGATTTCCATACAATAAACACGCGCAATAAACATGAAATTGTTATACCCAAATGGAGATTAGCCAAGACAAACAAGTCATTCCTTATAAACAGCATACGCTTTTATAACAAGTTGCCAAAGTATGTGACAGATCTTAGTGAGGGAAAATTTAAAACCCATATTAAATGTGTCCTTTTGAAAAAAGCATATTATAAGATTAAGGACTACGTTGAAGATAAGACTGCTTGGCAATGATTCCTTCTGCACATGTGGCTTCCCTGGCTAATTGTGACTGCATTATTGTATAAAGGTCTATTAACAACCCCACTTTTTTTTTTTTGTTGTTGTTATTATTTGTTTTTATTTTGTTTTTTTTTTTTTGTTTTTATTTTTATTTTATTTTACTTGTATATAATTTTTATTTTTATGTCATTTGCTTTAGTTTATTTGCAATTTTGTAAAGTTAATTTTTAATGTAAATGTGTGAACACTATAGACTCTGAGATTCATTTCTGTTTAGTTATATTACATTTTATTATGTCAATTAGTCTATACTGTCCTCTCATACCAAAAAAATAATAAAAATTGTATCTGTTATGCAAAGATTGTGAAAATCAAGAATTTTTTTTAAAAGAGTGACCGTGGAGTTTCTTGCCGGTTCTTCTCCATAGGAAACGACCAATTTCGAACCGTGCACTAACTTCTGACGTTTTATGAGTGCCCAATTTAGGCCTATGTAAAATAAAAACAATTTTGATTTTGATTTGATTATGAAGGTGTTTAACATACTATAAAATGAATGTGAATCAAAATAGATAAATATTTCTCCTCGCTAAAAGATAAATATACATTATGAATTACGACAAAGTATCAACTTAGTAGCGTCCTACTAACTTATGAAATCGAACACAACACGTAAACAATCTTGTTTTTGTTTGAATTCGGCGTCTTTTTCCTATTGTTTTTCTTGATATTTAGACATCATGCGAAACAACATCTTCCGTACTCCACTTTTAATAATTTTGTTCATTTTTCGCTGAATAAACGCTATTAACAAGATCACAACAAATCACCAACAACACGCCATCTTGTTTTGGAAAATTGAGTTTGACATTAGTATAGCATTGCCATATAAAAACTTTGCAAATAATTCGAGTGTCTACTTTCGTTTGCCAGACTCTAAAGGTTCTTACGGTGGTGGCGCCATCTGCGATTAGCTTTCACTTGCACGCCCCATTACAACGTTCTTTTTAATTTATTATGATGATTCATCATCCATACATAATATAATAAATTTGTAACAAAAAATATAACCGACTTTCAAAAAACTTTACGCTGCAAAGTGAAAAATTCACGGAAAATTACTTTAATTTCCAAAGTCGGAAGACCAAAGACTTTTTCGAAGTCGATTATATTTTTGTTACAAATTTTTTTAGGTCTCGCTTTTTAATGAGTAGGTTTGTAATGTATCTAGTTACAAAAGCCTAGATGTCAACTTCTTATCAGCAAAATATTTTTTCCCGATGCAGGGCTTTTTGATTTGGAGTTCTCCTGGTACTTCACACTCCACCATAATATGCATTGTGACGACTATAAAGTGCATAACAAATAATAACCATATTCATGTAATCGAATCGCAACCAGGGGCGGGTCGTGAATTTGTGGGGCCCTGGGCTGAAACTGCTCAGGGGCCCCTTAATTATTCAAATAATTGCCATTTTGTCAAGAAACTGTTTTCTATTTGATGAAAATACGGTACAGGACTAAAAATTGGATTAAATTGAATTTATTTAATAAGATTTTGTATTTATATATATTTTTTATAATTGATGACCCCTCCTGGCCTTGATCACACCTAATGGTAAACGACAGATGAGGTCGACTATAGGACGAGCGAGCACAGAAGTTGCCTGTTCATTCTTACTTTAAAGGCGGCAGACGGGTCATATGTGGAAGGGAACACAGAAGCCGACAGAGAGTTCCAAACCTTGGCCATGCGCACAATAAATGTAGAGGAGAATCGCTTAGTGTGACAAGATCGTATATTAACGAAGTGAGGATGGATGGATCAGGTCTTTACTAGTATAGTAATTTATATAAGTACAAACAGTATTTGCTCATCAGTAATTGTTTTATTTTAATCATAATATAAGGAAAGAATTGACAAGTGATTTAGACAGTCACTCGGTCGACTTTTTTGTCGTATATTTGTTTTAGATATAAGACAGCTTGGTAGAAGAGCGCTCCGCTTCACAGCTAGAGATTGTTAATGTCCAAATAATTAATATTTAAGATGGTATAGCAATTAGTGAAAATATGAACAACTTTATTTTCAAAAATAAGATTACTTCTCCTTTACGTCGGGTGTTTATCTGAATATATTCAATATTTTCACATTTATTTACAATGAAATTGCCGTTTTTCATTAAATAAGTTAATGTACCTTTTTACTATATTTTTTATTTGTAATCACCCATACAATCGATGCATCTTTTCCAACGCAGTGGTAGCTTATTGATGCCCTTCTTGAAGAAATCAGCTGGACGGGAGGCAACAAATTCTTGAAAGGCATTTTGTACTGCCTCTCGGGTATTGATTTTTTTTCCACCAAGAAGTTACCCATATTCTGGAAAAAGTAGAAGTCTGTAGGCGCAAGGTTTAGTGAGTAACGGATGGCGGAGAATTTCCAACCCCAGCTTTTGTAACTTGCAGACCGTCTGCTGTGTAGTATGAGGTCACGCGTTGTCGTGCAGGAGAAGCGGAGCCGAGCGATTGACCAAAGCTGGTTGGAGATGTGCCAGCTTCTCCATCATTGTGTTCAGTTCACAGTACATTTCTGCAGTAATGCTCACCCTGTTTGGTAAGAAGCTGTGATGAATTACACCGGCGTTAGACTACCAAACTATCACTTTTCTAGGCGTCAGTTTTTGTTATGGGAATTGTTTAGGTACTGAACCAGAATCCAACCAATTCGCAGAGCACTTGCGATTGTTGAACAGGATCTATTTTTCGTCGCAGGCAACAAAATTCTTTCATTTGTGTGCCTGTTGAGCAGTGTAAGGCAACAAATGACAAACTTTGAAACAAGAAATCCATGTTATAAAATAAAATAAATTTTAAATTAGAATTACGGCAAAACAGAAATTTTATAGATAAAGCCCTGTTATTAAAATCAAGTATTCAAATTAATGGCTGCAACACAGTTTACAACTAATGCAGTCATTATCGTACTCTAATTTATTGTATTTGTGTTTTTAGTTCCAATACTTTTTTAATTTTTAAAAAATATTCATAACTAACAGTCACGCCGGTCTTCGTTCCTGTAAATGTTATCACGATAACAACATAACCTTCCTTCTAATGCAGTCGGGTAAATAGCCTATTATCTTCCTCAAGCTACTTCCATATCAAATTTTACCTTAATCCACCCAGTACTTTTGAAGATTAACGCGTTCAAAGTTTCAAACAAACAAACTTTTCTGCTTTATAATATTAGTATTGATTTCCTAAATTAGGAGCATTGTAGGACAAACAAAATGCTTTCAAACATCTTTCCAATATAGATCCCAGTTTTATTGCAAAGGTATAAATAACCTTCCGATTAGATGGCAACAATGTAGGTAAAAATAATGAGGATAAATATTTTGATTAAATAAGTATGTCACATTTAGGAAAAAAGTAATTTTAATTTTTCGATTCAAATCAGGAATTTCATGCTTTAAACGGTAACAACAAAGTTACACTAACACACACTGGCATAGAGTACTATAATACTGCACACTGGTGTTAGTGTACGTAACTTTGTCAGTTAGGGACAGTTGGGGCACAATGGTACGAAAAAAATATTTTTATTTTTAAAAAAATCTGTGTTTATTCTTTATATAATTTTTGCTTACAAAAATCAACGATATACCTTAACTTAATAATTGCACAGCAAAACAGAGATCAATAATCAAACTTAAACCTATTTATCTTAGATTTTGTGAACACCTTCCTGTGTTCCACTGTGCCCCAGGTCTGGGGTACAATGAAACAGGGTATTGGGCACATTGGAATATGACCTGTATTCATACCAAAAAATTAACCAACGGTATCAAATCTTTTTAATACCTTGTCAGGAAACGTGTAGATGCTTTTTTGACGTTTAGTTTTTCCAGATAAGGACGGGTTTGGCAAGACTAGTTCAATATACTCAGCTAAAACTATGGCCATGTCCGGTTCTAACGGTAAATAGAAACTGTTGTCAACTTTAAACTCATACCACCTTCTACGAGTTCTATAGCTTCTCGCATGTTAGCTTCGCTGTAAGTCCCCTGTCACTTTTTCTGACGCGGTGTCTCACCATTCTGGACTTGTGTAAAATCTGCCAAAAATGAAGTTAAGTTAGAGGGGTTCAATGGAACAGTGTTTCACTGTGCCCCGTTCCATAGAGCCCCATAGCGTGTACAAAATTTCAATCAAGTCTTCAAAAACGTTCGGTTATGTTTTGAACTTAACACATAGCGGTCTCAAATAGACAAAATGATTAAGATTTATGAAAAAAATATATCACTTAAGTACCTATTGTTTAAACTTATTTACTAAAAACTTTTTACCAAAAAATTAAACCGACTCCCAAAAAACACTGCAAAGTGAAAAATAACTTTAATTTCGGTAGTCGGTCAAAAACGAAAATACAAACTAAAGACACCGACTACCGAAATTAAAGTTATTTTTCACTTTGCAGTGTTTTTTGGGAGTCGGTTTAATTTTTTGGTAAAAAGTTTTTATTTCACTCTTTTTAGTTGGTCAAGTTTTAATTTACCTAGTTACATGAGCCTAAATGTCAACTACTTATAACATTTTATAAAATATTGCTTTTCCCAATGCTGGGCCGTTAATTTTTGAGGAGTTCTCCTGGTACTTCACCATCAGCTATACATCACCATATGCATTGTGACGAGCATAAAGTGCTTAATATCCATATACAAGTAATCGAATCGCAATCCACGAAATACTTATTATTGAGTAGTTTCGGCAGCCATCTGTGGTTTTCATCATCAGTTCCACTTCCCCAAATGGTACTTTTTGAGAGCAACTGCACAAGTTACTATAAGAAATACCCAAAACGCCATAGGTGTGCCTATAATATTTGAAGAGTTCCCTCGATTTCTCCAGGATCCCATCATCAGATCCTGACTTGGTGACAAATGGTACCAATTTCGAAGTATACCCTATCAAACAAAAAAAGAATTTTCCAAATCGGTTCAGCCGTCTTCGAGTACACGATGATCATACATTAAAAAAAAAAAAAAAAAAGCAATATACGCGTCGAATTGATAACCTCCTCCTTTTTTTGGTCGTCGGTTGAAAAACGAAAGTACTTTGAAAAGAAATCTCAACTTTTGAACATAAAAACCAATATTTTTCTATTCACAGCTCCATTGTTGTCGCGCCGTCATATTTCACTACGTCCTCGTATGGCGCAGGACGCGCTGCGATTGGTCATAGCGGTAACGCGCGAATTAGTCTGAAATTCAAATTTTTATCGACATTGTTCCATAGTGCCCCGTGTTCCACTGTACCCCAACTGTCCCTACACAAACGCTATAAAAACAAAGATATTTTTCGTTAATCTATACTTGCTAACTACGAAACCCTTCATGGCCTAGTCCGACTCGCACTTGTCCACTTTTTTATTGACTTTTCAGATTCTTCTTGTTGACACTACTGTTGCGATACATGTTAAATTAATTTACTTATGTAAAAATTTTCATTTCTTACGTTAAGCGTTAACGCAACTTCGATAAGCGATCATCGCTTTTACCACTGGGGGCCAGGCCCCCCCTTGTATTTATATCTAGATACGCCAATGGTATCTGGTCGGGGTTCTTCTGTTACGTTGAGGGTGCTACTCTATTAAATTTAGCCCAAGCAGTTTGTGGTTTACCGGCTGATTGCATGCTACGGGCATCCCAATTCTAGTAATCAAAATCTAGCAACTTGCAATTATCTAGCGACTGTCCACCACATTTATTTACCTATATTAAAGCTAGCTAAAGTCTCCTTTCGCTCGATCTTTCATAAAAATTAAAAAAAAAAAAAATACCTACGCGTCGAATTGATAACCTCCTCTTTTTGTCGTCGGTTGAAAAAGTAGCCTATGTTTTACCCCTTTTTTGCCATAAAAATAGGTTCAGCGGCTAAGTTCAGCGGTTTAGCTGTGAACAGACCACAGGGTGCTTTTGTATATAGGAACAGACTTGCATTTTTTAACCAACTTCAAAAAATGGAGTTTCTAAATCTGACTGTATTTTTTTAATCTTAAGTACCTCATAACTCGAAGACGGCTGGACCAATTTGGAAAATTAATATTTTAATTGAAAGATAGATAAAAGTCAAGATCTGATGATGTAATCCTGGACAAATCGATGGAACTCTACAAATATTATAGAAAAACCTATAGCAATTTGGGTATTTTTATAGGTAGTAGGTACCTAACTTGTGCATTTGCTCTAACTAAAAGCCAAACATGACTACCCAACTAATTTGACTTCCTATACAAATCCTCACCTGATCCGACAATTTTGCACGAAAAGTTTTAATTTTTTTAGAGATTTGTATAAAACTTGACATAGCCGGTGTTTTGAATTTAAATACGGACACAGAGCTACACTACTCAATCGTCACAAGAAGCTAGCACGATACAACTGGCACTTAGCGCCATCTATCGACATTTCTGTAGAGTTGTTCGAAATTTTCGAGTCAAATACAATTGGTCGACTATAACTCGTAAACTTGTAAAGTCCACTTATGTGTGATAGTTTTCCTTTAAATTTCGTTATATATAGGTACTACTGCCGTGACATTTGAATTTCTAACTACAACCGTTTAGTTGATAGAGGGGGCGGACACTTGACTCTAACGAAAATTGGTACTTTAAAGCTTGATAAGTCACTAACGGTTTACTTAATCAAAAAACGGTCTTAGCAAACCCCTAATATTTTTAAAAGACCTATCCAACGATATCCCACACTATGGGAAGAACGAAAAAAAATAATTATCATCCCACTTTACATGTATGGGAGGTACCCTAAATAATTGTTTTTTTCAAAATTTTATTTTACCACTTTTTCGGCGTCATTAACCTTTTCGCCGCCAACGTACACAAAACGCAATGCCTCGCCGAGCGCCAAGCTATAAATGTATAACTAAATATAGTTACAGTAAACAGTAGTGATGGGGATATCGTCATATCGATGAATAAGATTTGTACGCGTAAAGTTAAGATTTAAAGTTGATTTTACGAATATAAATAAAAACTGATTAAATATTTCCAGATTTGTTTTATTTCACAGTATCCTTAATAAGAAAAAACAGTATAAATTATGAGTATCAAAGAAACTGATACATAACTCAATTAGAACTATAAGGAATGGGGTACATCTCTATTTGTTTCATGATCTCATTCTTTAACTTCATATCAAGTTATTGGCACTGAGGGCACGTTGAATTCGATTCTGATCAGGGATGGGGTCTATGGTCTTTCTTTCTTCTGTTTTTGTTTATTCTTGTGTTTTTTTAATAACTTCAGTCAACGTTTTTTACCGTAGGTATCTAAGTGGCAGAATTTTTAATTGTTTTTAAAGTGTTTTTTGAAATGGAAAGTAAGTATATATTTAAATTCTATCACGCTTGTAGCCGTGTACTTATCAAAGCATTGTTTTTTAAGTGTTGATTCTGTTCTTTTCTTAACTCATGTATCGGTAGCGTTTACCCATCTGCGCGCGGGGGACCCTGCGCACATATTGCGTTTCTCTATTTACCCACGACGGAACGGAGCAAGTATATGCGTTTAGGGTGAGAGATGTTTGTGTGTGTGTGTTTGTGCAAAGTAATGTTCCCACCTATCTTCTAAACTAATGATCCGATTTTGATGTAGTTTTCAATAACAGGTTTGTGTTTGATGAGTTCATGTTCTTAGATAGGTGTCATGGCTGTAACTCACTAGGGGGCGCCACAATAAACATTATTATTATCATCCAGTTAGACATACCTCAGAATTATCTTCTGGTTCAATGTTCTCCACAAAATACTCCAAGTCCAATTCCACACCTTGCAAAATTTTAAGAAGTTCGTCCGAATCAAGTTCTTCACTCATTTTTCTATTTGTTATCACGTTACGTTTCATCCATTTAGATGATTTTTATACGAATTGCAATTAGGTTTCCTTTTTTTCTTTGAAAAGAATTTCTAAAAAAGTTAAAATTACAGTGTTTTCATACACTGTATTTACCATAATAGTGTATAGAGTACAAAAACAGTACCTAAATCTACTGTAATTACAGTGCATCTGGAGATACTGGGCTCACCGAACATTTTACATACTTATTGAATTCCTACTCTTTGATGAATGAACACTATTATTATCATCCAGTTAGACCTACCTCAGAATTATCTTCTGGTTCAATGTTCTTCACAAAATACTCCGAGTCCGATTCCACACCTTGCAAAATTTTAAGAAGTTCGTCCGAATCAAGTTCATCACTCATTTTTCTATTTGTTATCAAGTGAAAGAAAGAAAGATGCGTTCGCGCGAATCCGATTTTGTGCTGCACTATGCCAAAGTGACCTTGACAGCCGCACGCCTATGACGTCACTGACCAACTTCTATAGTAGTTCGTGGCACTCGGTGGCGCACAGGGGCATAGATGACCAATTGTTTTGTAGAGATGGGAAAATAACTATCGACAAGAATTGGTAACAACTTTTATAATTCCGTATCGGCACTGAAGGTCGAAATTCATCTACTATCCTTTGTAATGAAGTAGATAACTAAGTTCATATTTTATTGACCTCAAATTGTTTTCGATATTCGTAACTTTCTGTATTTATAAATATTTCAATGGTGAAATCAACCTTTCACGGCACATCACTGGCCAACTTGATATGAAGTGATAGGCGTTCTGAGGAAAGTAACAAAATTCGGAGTTTCTGTTTTTGCCGATTTTAGGACAAACTAGGGCTTATTTTGTGTAGAAAAATAAAAAACAGGGTAGTAGACAGTGCTATCTTAAATAATAAAATGAAACAAAGCTTTTAATCACAGTAAAATTATTTTAATAAGATAGTTAAAATGAACAACTTCTATAGAAGTTGTGGCGCTGGTGGCACGAGAATCCCGAACTTCTATAGAAGTGCTTGGCGGTGAAAAGGTTAACGTGTATACTCATGCCAAAGTACAACTTTCTAGTACCAATAGATTTTGAGCTAAACCGCGGACAGACGGACAGACAGACGGACATGGCGAAACTATAAGGGTTCCTTGTTGACTACGGAACCCTAAAAACGGGTAAACGGGTTTTGAGTTCTGTAGGATGATATATAGGTAATCGCTAAGTGCATGCGATGCGATTTAATACTATGGATTGTTTAAAATGTCAGGGTAATATTTAACTTGAGAAATGCTGTGTTATTTCTTTAGAATTTATGGCAATGGGTATTGATTACCTGAAATTAATTTATTATAAGTAATTGAATTTTATTTACTTAAAAACTCTCAACACCAAAAAAAATTTTAATAATTTATGGTTGAAATATAAAACATAAATGATAATGATATGAATAACATTTATTTTTATTAAATATATTATTCTTCAGGAAATAAAATATCTATGTAGTTAGTGCAGCCCATGGGGGTGACATTGGTGCAGGATTTTGTAAATATGACATAACAACTGCAGATATTGACAGCATGAAGGAGCTCACAATCTGAAAATAAGAATAAAAATGTTTATTTTAAATTGTAAGTCTTTCAATTGAGATTTTGTTTTTTTTACCTTAAAGTGCCTATTGTTTAAAAATGTTTTTTTAAAAGTGGCTTTACTTTGTTGGCTGTAATAGCATAAGATTACCACATAAGGTTTTAATATTAATTAAGTTCTGTTTGATTGTAAGGTACTCTACTCTGACACTAGGCCATGTTTAATGTTAAATAAAAGCTAACACCATAGCAGGTAGGAGCATTGAGTACAACATGCGTAAGTCCTATCTTTTTTGTTTGCTTATTTAATTTATGCCGGGATGAGCACACTCTTGACCTCGATCAGGCCTGATGGTAAGCAATAGATGAGGTCATTTATATGAGGCCATGAGAGCCAGAGTGGCCTAACCGTAAAATCGACTTATTGAAAATTTTAAGCCACTGTGGTGCTATGATTTTTACCGTTTAGAGCAGTTTTATCAATTAAAATCAGTATTAACAAAAATACGGTTAGGCCACTCTGGCTTTCATGGCCTCATATATAACAAGCGAGCCCAGAAGATGCCAGTACACACTTTCTTTATTGTGGGAAAATCACCCAATGATTTCTCCCGCTCTTGGTGGAGTGGAAGGGAGTGTCAGACTTCTATTGACTAAAAACCCACCCTGTTCCTTCAACTGCACTTAAATTCCCGGGCCAGGCCAGCCACTATATCTCGTTAGAACATTCCCTCAACCCTTGCAACTTGTCCACCTTTGCTTTAAAAAAACTTCTTTAAAACATTACACAGGCAAGTTGGGTTTTTTTTTTTGAGTAGACTGAGTAGTTAATTATTATGTCTACCAAGTTTTCAAACAGGTGCAATAATATATTTTTTAATATTTGTTAGAGAAAAATAAACTTTCTACATTTTTAATAACATTTTTTACCTTTAATCCTCTACAACAACCTATTTAGTAAACTTACAGAAGTTTTTGTTATTGAGGTCATAAAGCATCTTATTTGACATGTAAACATCAATAATAATAATAATAAATCTCACACATTTCACAAATATCTAATCTAATAGCCAAAAAACGGCCAATTTTTATAATAATCAAATATGTTGAAAACGTTTAGGTTTAGGGTAGGGCGTTTCATACTCAAATCAGTCATAAACGATGGAAGCTGCATGCCCATAACAGATCTAGGTCGACTTAACCAGTAACACTGTATGTGTAAAAGATATTAAGTATCTACAATAGACAAAAAATTAAAGATTAGTTAAACTGATAATCAGAAATTAATTTCTCTCTAACCTGTTTTGTATCATCTGAGACTCTGGAATTTGCAAAACTAATACTGGAACAGAAGACGGCAGTCCAAGCGCACCATTTAAGACGCATCATAAGACCGCACATTGAGAACACCATACCTGGAATCAGTAATAGGTATTTGTTTAACAATGAAATGTAGGTCAAGGCATTTTGTACAGATAATTAGAAGTACTCAGTACATACCTAAGATATTCATGTAGTCTGTTGTAAGGTCTTCAGCTGGAGCTGAGGTCGGTGGAGGAGGTTTGAACCGACGTTCCCGATCAGCACGCCTTGGGTCTGATGTAAGTTGCATCTGAAAATGAAGAAAATGTTCTATAGACCTTAAATTTTTCAACATAAAGTGATGGTTGGTAAAAAGAGGTTCTTCAATCTACCAGCTTAGTAATCAATGAAATGCATAATCGGGAATTATAAATTAACTTAATTAGAATCATGTTAATCACTCACCTTTTGGGGTTTTAATACAGGCCCACAAATAATTGAATCTTTCAAGGAATCGTTCTCTTGAATGAACTATTTTCACAGACTCACAACTTCCTGTAAGAAGTTAATATACATAAGCCTATTGTGAAAGAATTAATAAATTAGTATCATTTCAATATTCCAATGAAACCAAGACCAGCAAAGCAACAGCAACAGGAGCATCAGCAAGTCAGCAACTGTCAACGAGTGTCAAGTGTCAATTTCAAAGTCAAAATCATATGATGTGTCAGTGTCAGTGTCAAGAATAGTTGTTAGCAAGGGGAGGACCTCAGACTAAGGAAAAAAGAAAAACATGGCATAAACATTCTATACGAACAGTAGTTATAGGAATATGATGCATTTCGACGGCATAGTTACTGATATATCGGCATCTCTTTTTAACTTGTGAGAGTAATCATATGTAATAAAAACTTTTTACCAAAAAATTAAACCGACTCCCAAAAAACACTGCAAAGTGAAAAATAACTTTAATTTCGGTAGTCGGTGTCTTTAGTTTTGTGTTTTCGTTTTTGGCACCGACTTCCGAAATTAAAGTTATTTTTCACTTTGCAGTGTTTTTTGGGAGTCGGTTTAATTTTTTGGTAAAAAGTTTTTATTTCACTCTTTTTAGTTGGTCTATTTTTAATTTACCTAGTTACAAGAGCCTAATTATCAACTACTTATAACCTTTTACAAAATATTGCTTTTACCAATGCTGGGCCGTTAATTGTTGAGGAGTTCTCCTGGTACTTCACCATCAGCTCTACATCACCATATGCATTGTGACGAGCATAAAGTGCGTAACATCCATATTCAAGTAATCGAATCGCAATCCACTCAATACTTATTATTGAGTAGTTTCGGCGGCCATCTGTGGTCTTCATCATCAGTTCCACTTCCTCAAATGGTACTTTTTGAGAGCAACTGCACAAGTTACTATAATAAATACCCAAAACGACATAGGTGTGCCTATAATATTTGAAGAGTTCCCTCGATTTCTCCAGGATCCCATCATCAGATCCTGACGTTTATGAAAATGGGACCAGTATCGAAGTATACCCTTTCAATCAAAAAAAGAATTTTCCAAATCGGTTCAGCCGTCTTCGAATAATCGATGATCATACATTAAAAAAAAAAAAAAAAAAAAAAAAATATACGCGTCGAATTGATAACCTCCTCTTTTTGTCGTCGGTTGAAAAAGGACAACATTAGTTTTATCATTGTCAAAAATGGCAACATAACTTTTGTGACGTCACAAAATACCTAACTGCGGCTGGCCGCCATGTTTTGTCACAGCCAACAACAAGTACATCAGTTGTCATCGCGACTTGCTTGTTTCAGTGTTTTGAAGAAAATTTAGTGATAATAGGCGAAAATTGTGCTTGTTTATAGTGTAAGAACTTGCATAATACTGCATTTATTATGGGTAGGTGCAGTGTGTTAGTCTGCCGCATGAAAAGCAACAAAAACATCCCAATAAAACGTTGCACAGGTAAGTAAACGAATTCATTAAAAATATCTTGTTTTTTCTATTATTTCGAAAGATTTTGCTATTTTTGGGAAAGTTTATAAAGATGAACTTGCTTTTCTGTAATCATTTACTGTTTTACTGTTGATATTATGTAATTTTTAAAGAAAATCATTTGTTAGTAAACAGAGAGTTAGAGTTACGGTTCGGAATTTTCAATTTATCGATAAAACATATCGACAGGTGAATATTATTTAAACTCGATTTCTTTTTATGATTTTAGATTGCCAACATGTAAAGAAAGAAAAGAACAGTGGCTGTATATACTTGGGATTGAAAATTTGAATACTACAACAAAGCATATTTTTATTTGTTCCCTGCATTTTGAAGATAAATGTTTTAACCGAACTTTAAATATAACAAGACTGCGCGATGATGCTTTGCCTTTAAGTGAGTTGTTGGTAAGTTTTGAAAATAGACAAGTTTATTGTGTTTACCTACTTACTGGCAAGTAACCAATCCAAACCAGTTGATGGAGAGAGAGGAGGGACGAGAAGCATGTCAGCAACAGCAGTTCTATATTGCTGAAATACTGGTATAAAGTTTCAGGTTTAAATACACATCAGTCAGAATAAATAGATAACTTTAGTTCTGAAAATTATAAAACATCCTTAAAATTCTCGTACATACTGAATCAAAACCTATGTAAAGATTGTATCTACCTACTTAATGCAAACCTCTGTTGCAGTGATGAACTTGTCAGTGGTTTTTGCTAATTACCATAGTAACGAGTTAACAATCTTCGTAAAAATAAAACCAATATGATTTAAGTGAATTTTCTTATTTAACAATAATATTGAGTTCTTCACATGGTGGCAGAGCGTGGTTGCTTAATCTGAAAAAAGGCAAAGATGAACAGAATAGAAAGTCTAAATAAAGAAAATTACGATACATGGGCAATACAGGCCAAAGCCGTACTTGTTAAAGGAAAACTATGGAAATTTGTAGATCAAAAGATTGACCTAAACAATGCAAGTGAGTCAGATATTGAGGGAAACTTGCTGGCTGTCAGTGAGCTAATTTTAATAATATCGCCGTCGGAACTAAAGCAAATAAAAAGCTGCAAAACAGCTTATGAAATTTGGACAAAGTTAAACGAAACTCATGCTAGTAAATGTCCTGCGAGGAAAGCAACGCTACTGAAGCAACTAATTTTAACAAAATATGAAAAAGGAAATGACATCAGGGAGCATCTAGACAACTTTATGGACATTGTAGACAAACTGGAAGAAATGAATGTTTCAGTTCATGAAGATTTACTAAGTATTATGATGCTTTACAGTCTTTCCTCAGAAT
Organism: Tholera decimalis; assembly: GCA_943138885.2. Taxonomy (NCBI): domain Eukaryota; kingdom Metazoa; phylum Arthropoda; class Insecta; order Lepidoptera; family Noctuidae; genus Tholera; species Tholera decimalis. Next base: position 31,199,475 of record OW964556.2, on the reverse strand, counting down.
TTGAAACCTTTAGAGTTGCAATTGAGTCCCGTGATAATCTTCCGAAACCGGATGAACTAAAAATAAAAATTATAGAGGAATTCCAAGCGCGGAGAAACACTCAAGGACTCAACCCGAGTACAAGCTCAAGCGAACAAGAATCGTTTTATGCAAAGTCAAATTTATACTGCAAAATATGCAAGAAAAAGGGGCATATGACTAAGAATTGCTGGAAAAATTACAAAAATAAGAACAGGATTTATCCCAACAATAAAGGGAGTAAAGTTGACCAAAAGGAATTTAATAGCTTAGCATTATTAGGAAAAGATGAAGCATTTCCATTCCAGAAGCAATGGATTTTGGACAGTGGATGCACATCCCACATGTGCTATAGCAAAGGAATACTTCAGTGAAATAGAACACATGAATAAAACATTGAAATTAGCTTCTAAAGATCACAACACAAACATACTGGGAAAAGGAAGAGTTGATCTCTTATTAAACACATATAAAGAAATAAATCTACACAATACATTGTTCATTCCAGACCTTTGTACAAATCTCCTATCTATTGGGAAGATTACAGATGCTGGTAATACAGTACTCTTCAAAAAGGATGGAGCTACAGTAAAAAATCCAAAATATGGTATTGTAATTAAAGCGAAGAGAACTGAAGATGGTCTCTATGCGATTTTTCCCAAGACAGTGATAAACTCAAAATATGAAAAAGTTAATTTTGTGCACAATAATAATATTTCAGAATGGCATTCAAAGCTGGGACATATGAACTACAAGGATATGAAACTAGCACTTAAGAATGAAAGTTTGATTGGACTTAATTTCAAAATAGATGAACAGCCAGAAGAATGTGAAGTTTGTATTAAAGCGAAAATGAAAGCTACGATCGGCAAACCAAGAACTGAACCTCGCACTTCTGAACCACTTCAGATTATACACAGTGATGTGTGTGGCCCGATGCCAAAAGCTTCTTGTGCTGGAAACAAATATTTTGTCACTTTTATTGACGACTTCACGAGGTATAGTCGAGTATTTAAATATGACATAACAACTGCAGATATTGACTGCATGAAGGAGCTCACAATCTGAAAATAAGAATAAAAATGTTTATTTTAAATTGTAAGTCTTTCAATTGAGATTTTGTTTTTTTTACCTTAAAGTGCCTATTGTTTAAAAATGTTTTTTTAAAAGTGGCTTTACTTTGTTGGCTGTAATAGCATAAGATTACCACATAAGGTTTTAATATTAATTAAGTTCTGTTTGATTGTAAGGTACTCTACTCTGACACTAGGCCATGTTTAATGTTAAATAAAAGCTAACACCATAGCAGGTAGGAGCATTGAGTACAACATGCGTAAGTCCTATCTTTTTTGTTTGCTTATTTAATTTATGCCGGGATGAGCACACTCTTGACCTCGATCAGGCCTGATGGTAAGCAATAGATGAGGTCATTTATATGAGGCCATGAGAGCCAGAGTGGCCTAACCGTAAAATCGACTTATTGAAAAAATGACAGCTAGATCACTCTGGCTCTCATGGCCTCAAAAATTTCAACTGTCTAAATAAGGTCAAAATGTTGAACTAAATTTTAGGCCACTGTGGTGCTATGATTTTTACCGTTTAGAGCAGTTTTATCAATTAAAATCAGTATTAACAAAAATACGGTTAGGCCACTCTGGCTTTCATGGCCTCATATATAACAAGCGAGCCCAGAAGATGCCAGTACACACTTTCTTTATTGTGGGAAAATCACCCAATGATTTCTCCCGCTCTTGGTGGAGTGGAAGGGAGTGTCAGACTTCTATTGACTAAAAACCCACCCTGTTCCTTCAACTGCACTTAAATTCCCGGGCCAGGCCAGCCACTATATCTCGTTAGAACATTCCCTCAACCCTTGCAACTTGTCCACCTTTGCTTTAAAAAAACTTCTTTAAAACATTACACAGGCAAGTTGAGTTTTTTTTTTTTGAGTAGACTGAGTAGTTAATTATTATGTCTACCAAGTTTTCAAACAGGTGCAATAATATATTTTTTAATATTTGTTAGAGAAAAATAAACTTTCTACATTTTTAATAACATTTTTTACCTTTAATCCTCTACAACAACCTATTTAGTAAACTTACAGAAGTTTTTGTTATTGAGGTCATAAAGCATCTTATTTGACATGTAAACATCAATAATAATAATAATAAATCTCACACATTTCACAAATATCTAATCTAATAGCCAAAAAACGGCCAATTTTTATAATAATCAAATATGTTGAAAACGTTTAGGTTTAGGGTAGGGTGTTTCATACTCAAATCAGTCATAAACGATGGAAGCTGCATGCCCATAACAGATCTAGGTCGACTTAACCAGTAACACTGTATGTGTAAAAGATATTAAGTATCTACAATAGACAAAAAATTAAAGATTAGTTAAACTGATAATCAGAAATTAATTTCTCTCTAACCTGTTTTGTATCATCTGAGACTCTGGAATTTGCAAAACTAATACTGGAACAGAAGACGGCAGTCCAAGCGCACCATTTAAGACGCATCATAAGACCGCACATTGAGAACACCATACCTGGAATCAGTAATAGGTATTTGTTTAACAATGAAATGTAGGTCAAGGCATTTTGTACAGATAATTAGAAGTACTCAGTACATACCTAAGATATTCATGTAGTCTGTTGTAAGGTCTTCAGCTGGAGCTGAGGTCGGTGGAGGAGGTTTGAACCGACGTTCCCGATCAGCATGCCTTGGGTCTGATGTAAGTTGCATCTGAAAATGAAGAAAATGTTCTATAGACCTTAAATTTTTCAACATAAAGTGATGGTTGGTAAAAAGAAGTTCTTCAATCTACCAGCTTAGTAATCAATGAAATGCATAATCGGGAATTATAAATTAACTTAATTAGAATCATGTTAATCACTCACCTTTTGGGGTTTTAATACAGGCCCACAAATAATTGAATCTTTCAAGGAATCGTTCTCTTGAATGAACTATTTTCACAGACTCACAACTTCCTGTAAGAAGTTAATATACATAAGCCTATTGTGAAAGAATTAATAAATTAGTATCATTTCAATATTCCAATGAAACCAAGACCAGCAAAGCAACAGCAACAGGAGCATCAGCAAGTCAGCAACTGTCAACGAGTGTCAAGTGTCAATTTCAAAGTCAAAATCATATGATGTGTCAGTGTCAGTGTCAAGAATAGTTGTTAGCAAGGGGAGGACCTCAGACTAAGGAAAAAAGAAAAACATGGCATAAACATTCTATACGAACAGTAGTTATAGGAATATGATGCATTTCGACGGCATAGTTACTGATATATCGGCATCTCTTTTTAACTTGTGAGAGTAATCATATGTAAAAAAGGACAACATTAGTTTTATCATTGTCAAAAATGGCAACATAACTTTTGTGACGTCACAAAATACCTAACTGCGGCTGGCCGCCATGTTTTGTCACAGCCAACAACAAGTACATCAGTTGTCATCGCGACTTGCTTGTTTCAGTGTTTTGAAGAAAATTTAGTGATAATAGGCGAAAATTGTGCTTGTTTATAGTGTAAGAACTTGCATAATACTGCATTTATTATGGGTAGGTGCAGTGTGTTAGTCTGCCGCATGAAAAGCAACAAAAACATCCCAATAAAACGTTGCACAGGTAAGTAAACGAATTCATTAAAAATATCTTGTTTTTTCTATTATTTCGAAAGATTTTGCTATTTTTGGGAAAGTTTATAAAGATGAACTTGCTTTTCTGTAATCATTTACTGTTTTACTGTTGATATTATGTAATTTTTAAAGAAAATCATTTGTTAGTAAACAGAGAGTTAGAGTTACGGTTCGGAATTTTCAATTTATCGATAAAACATATCGACAGGTGAATATTATTTAAACTCGATTTCTTTTTATGATTTTAGATTGCCAACATGTAAAGAAAGAAAAGAACAGTGGCTGTATATACTTGGGATTGAAAATTTGAATACTACAACAAAGCATATTTTTATTTGTTCCCTGCATTTTGAAGATAAATGTTTTAACCGAACTTTAAATATAACAAGACTGCGCGATGATGCTTTGCCTTTAAGTGAGTTGTTGGTAAGTTTTGAAAATAGACAAGTTTATTGTGTTTACCTACTTACTGGCAAGTAACCAATCCAAACCAGTTGATGGAGAGAGAGGAGGGACGAGAAGCATGTCAGCAACAGCAGTTCTATATTGCTGAAATACTGGTATAAAGTTTCAGGTTTAAATACACATCAGTCAGAATAAATAGATAACTTTAGTTCTGAAAATTATAAAACATCCTTAAAATTCTCGTACAGACTGAATCAAAACCTATGTAAAGATTGTATCTACCTACTTAATGCAAACCTCTGTTGCAGTGATGAACTTGTCAGTGGTTTTTGCTAATTACCACAGTAACGAGTTAACAATCTTCGTAAAAATAAAACCAATATGATTTAAGTGAATTTTCTTATTTAACAATAATATTGAGTTCTTCACATGGTGGCAGAGCGTGGTTGCTTAATCTGAAAAAAGGCAAAGATGAACAGAATAGAAAGTCTAAATAAAGAAAATTACGATACATGGGCAATACAGGCCAAAGCCGTACTTGTTAAAGGAAAACTATGGAAATTTGTAGATCAAAAGATTGATGGTGGCAGAGCGTGGTTGCTTAATCTGAAAAAAGGCAAAGATGAACAGAATAGAAAGTCTAAATAAAGAAAATTACGATACATGGGCAATACAGGCCAAAGCCGTACTTGTTAAAGGAAAACTATGGAAATTTGTAGATCAAAAGATTGACCTAAACAATGCAAGTGAGTCAGATATTGAGGGAAACTTGCTGGCTGTCAGTGAGCTAATTTTAATAATATCGCCGTCGGAACTAAAGCAAATAAAAAGCTGCAAAACAGCTTATGAAATTTGGACAAAGTTAAACGAAACTCATGCTAGTAAATGTCCTGCGAGGAAAGCAACGCTACTGAAGCAACTAATTTTAACAAAATATGAAAAAGGAAATGACATCAGGAAGCATCTAGACAACTTTATGGACATTGTAGACAAACTGGAAGAAATGAATGTTTCAGTTCATGAAGATTTACTAAGTATTATGATGCTTTACAGTCTTTCCTCAGAATTTGAAACCTTTAGAGTTGCAATTGAGTCCCGTGATAATCTTCCGAAACCGGATGAACTAAAAATAAAAATTATAGAGGAATTCCAAGCGCGGAGAAACACTCAAGGACTCAACCCGAGTACAAGCTCAAGCGAACAAGAATCGTTTTATGCAAAGTCAAATTTATACTGCAAAATATGCAAGAAAAAGGGGCATATGACTAAGAATTGCTGGAAAAATTACAAAAATAAGAACAGGATTTATCCCAACAATAAAGGGAGTAAAGTTGTCCAAAAGGAATTTAATAGCTTAGCATTATTAGGAAAAGATGAAGCATTTCCATTCCAGAAACAATGGATTTTGGACAGTGGATGCACATCCCACATGTGCTATAGCAAAGAATACTTCAGTGAAATAGAACACATGAATAAAACATTGAAATTAGCTTCTAAAGATCACAACACAAACATACTGGGAAAAGGAAGAGTTGATCTCTTATTAAACACAAATAAAGAAATAAATCTACACAATACATTGTTCATTCCAGACCTTTGTACAAATCTCCTATCTATTGGGAAGATTACAGATGCTGGTAATACAGTACTCTTCAAAAAGGATGGAGCTACAGTAAAAAATCCAAAATATGGTATTGTAATTAAAGCGAAGAGAACTGAAGATGGTCTCTATGCGATTTTTCCCAAGACAGTGATAAACTCAAAATATGAAAAAGTTAATTTTGTGCACAATAATAATATTTCAGAATGGCATTCAAAGCTGGGACATATGAACTACAAGGATATGAAACTAGCACTTAAGAATGAAAGTTTGATTGGACTTAATTTCAAAATAGATGAACAGCCAGAAGAATGTGAAGTTTGTATTAAAGCGAAAATGAAAGCTACGATCGGCAAACCAAGAACTGAACCTCGCACTTCTGAACCACTTCAGATTATACACAGTGATGTGTGTGGCCCGATGCCAAAAGCTTCTTGTGCTGGAAACAAATATTTTGTCACTTTTATTGACGACTTCACGAGGTATAGTCGAGTATTTAAATATGACATAACAACTGCAGATATTGACAGCATGAAGGAGCTCACAATCTGAAAATAAGAATAAAAATGTTTATTTTAAATTGTAAGTCTTTCAATTGAGATTTTGTTTTTTTTACCTTAAAGTGCCTATTGTTTAAAAATGTTTTTTTAAAAGTGGCTTTACTTTGTTGGCTGTAATAGCATAAGATTACCACATAAGGTTTTAATATTAATTAAGTTCTGTTTGATTGTAAGGTACTCTACTCTGACACTAGGCCATGTTTAATGTTAAATAAAAGCTAACACCATAGCAGGTAGGAGCATTGAGTACAACATGCGTAAGTCCTATCTTTTTTGTTTGCTTATTTAATTTATGCCGGGATGAGCACACTCTTGACCTCGATCAGGCCTGATGGTAAGCAATAGATGAGGTCATTTATATGAGGCCATGAGAGCCAGAGTGGCCTAACCGTAAAATCGACTTATTGAAAATTTTAAGCCACTGTGGTGCTATGATTTTTACCGTTTAGAGCAGTTTTATCAATTAAAATCAGTATTAACAAAAATACGGTTAGGCCACTCTGGCTTTCATGGCCTCATATATAACAAGCGAGCCCAGAAGATGCCAGTACACACTTTCTTTATTGTGGGAAAATCACCCAATGATTTCTCCCGCTCTTGGTGGAGTGGAAGGGAGTGTCAGACTTCTATTGACTAAAAACCCACCCTGTTCCTTCAACTGCACTTAAATTCCCGGGCCAGGCCAGCCACTATATCTCGTTAGAACATTCCCTCAACCCTTGCAACTTGTCCACCTTTGCTTTAAAAAAACTTCTTTAAAACATTACACAGGCAAGTTGAGTTTTTTTTTTTTGAGTAGACTGAGTAGTTAATTATTATGTCTACCAAGTTTTCAAACAGGTGCAATAATATATTTTTTAATATTTGTTAGAGAAAAATAAACTTTCTACATTTTTAATAACATTTTTTACCTTTAATCCTCTACAACAACCTATTTAGTAAACTTACAGAAGTTTTGGTTATTGAGGTCATAAAGCATCTTATTTGACATGTAAACATCAATAATAATAATAATAAATCTCACACATTTCACAAATATCTAATCTAATAGCCAAAAAACGGCCAATTTTTATAATAATCAAATATGTTGAAAACGTTTAGGTTTAGGGTAGGGTGTTTCATACTCAAATCAGTCATAAACGATGGAAGCTGCATGCCCATAACAGATCTAGGTCGACTTAACCAGTAACACTGTATGTGTAAAAGATATTAAGTATCTACAATAGACAAAAAATTAAAGATTAGTTAAACTGATAATCAGAAATTAATTTCTCTCTAACCTGTTTTGTATCATCTGAGACTCTGGAATTTGCAAAACTAATACTGGAACAGAAGACGGCAGTCCAAGCGCACCATTTAAGACGCATCATAAGACCGCACATTGAGAACACCATACCTGGAATCAGTAATAGGTATTTGTTTAACAATGAAATGTAGGTCAAGGCATTTTGTACAGATAATTAGAAGTACTCAGTACATACCTAAGATATTCATGTAGTCTGTTGTAAGGTCTTCAGCTGGAGCTGAGGTCGGTGGAGGAGGTTTGAACCGACGTTCCCGATCAGCACGCCTTGGGTCTGATGTAAGTTGCATCTGAAAATGAAGAAAATGTTCTATAGACCTTAAATTTTTCAACATAAAGTGATGGTTGGTAAAAAGAGGTTCTTCAATCTACCAGCTTAGTAATCAATGAAATGCATAATCGGGAATTATAAATTAACTTAATTAGAATCATGTTAATCACTTACCTTTTGGGGTTTTAATACAGGCCCACAAATAATTGAATCTTTCAAGGAATCGTTCTCTTGAATGAACTATTTTCACAGACTCACAACTTCCTGTAAGAAGTTAATATACATAAGCCTATTGTGAAAGAATTAATAAATTAGTATCATTTCAATATTCCAATGAAACCAAGACCAGCAAAGCAACAGCAACAGGAGCATCAGCAAGTCAGCAACTGTCAACGAGTGTCAAGTGTCAATTTCAAAGTCAAAATCATATGATGTGTCAGTGTCAGTGTCAAGAATAGTTGTTAGCAAGGGGAGGACCTCAGACTAAGGAAAAAAGAAAAACATGGCATAAACATTCTATACGAACAGTAGTTATAGGAATATGATGCATTTCGACGGCATAGTTACTGATATATCGGCATCTCTTTTTAACTTGTGAGAGTAATCATATGTAAAAAAGGACAACATTAGTTTTATCATTGTCAAAAATGGCAACATAACTTTGGTGACGTCACAAAATACCTAACTGCGGCTGGCCGCCATGTTTTGTCACAGCCAACAACAAGTACATCAGTTGTCATCGCGACTTGCTTATTTCAGTGTTTTGAAGAAAATTTAGTGATAATAGGCGAAAATTGTGCTTGTTTATAGTGTAAGAACTTGCATAATACTGCATTTATTATGGGTAGGTGCAGTGTGTTAGTCTGCCGCATGAAAAGCAACAAAAACATCCCAATAAAACGTTGCACAGGTAAGTAAACGAATTTATTAAAAATATCTTGTTTTTTCTATTATTTCGAAAGATTTTGCTATTTTTGGGAAAGTTTATAAAGATGAACTTGCTTTTCTGTAATCATTTACTGTTTTACTGTTGATATTATGTAATTTTTAAAGAAAATCATTTGTTAGTAAACAGAGAGTTAGAGTTACGGTTCGGAATTTTCAATTTATCGATAAAACATATCGACAGGTGAATATTATTTAAACTCGATTTCTTTTTATGATTTTAGATTGCCAACATGTAAAGAAAGAAAAGAACAGTGGCTGTATATACTTGGGATTGAAAATTTGAATACTACAACAAAGCATATTTTTATTTGTTCCCTGCATTTTGAAGATAAATGTTTTAACCGAACTTTAAATATAACAAGACTGCGCGATGATGCTTTGCCTTTAAGTGAGTTGTTGGTAAGTTTTGAAAATAGACAAGTTTATTGTGTTTACCTACTTACTGGCAAGTAACCAATCCAAACCAGTTGATGGAGAGAGAGGAGGGACGAGAAGCATGTCAGCAACAGCAGTTCTATATTGCTGAAATACTGGTATAAAGTTTCAGGTTTAAATACACATCAGTCAGAATAAATAGATAACTTTAGTTCTGAAAATTATAAAACATCCTTAAAATTCTCGTACATACTGAATCAAAACCTATGTAAAGATTGTATCTACCTACTTAATGCAAACCTCTGTTGCAGTGATGAACTTGTCAGTGGTTTTTGCTAATTACCATAGTAACGAGTTAACAATCTTCGTAAAAATAAAACCAATATGATTTAAGTGAATTTTCTTATTTAACAATAATATTGAGTTCTTCACATGGTGGCAGAGCGTGGTTGCTTAATCTGAAAAAAGGCAAAGATGAACAGAATAGAAAGTCTAAATAAAGAAAATTACGATACATGGGCAATACAGGCCAAAGCCGTACTTGTTAAAGGAAAACTATGGAAATTTGTAGATCAAAAGATTGATGGTGGCAGAGCGTGGTTGCTTAATCTGAAAAAAGGCAAAGATGAACAGAATAGAAAGTCTAAATAAAGAAAATTACGATACATGGGCAATACAGGCCAAAGCCGTACTTGTTAAAGGAAAACTATGGAAATTTGTAGATCAAAAGATTGACCTAAACAATGCAAGTGAGTCAGATATTGAGGGAAACTTGCTGGCTGTCAGTGAGCTAATTTTAATAATATCGCCGTCGGAACTAAAGCAAATAAAAAGCTGCAAAACAGCTTATGAAATTTGGACAAAGTTAAACGAAACTCATGCTAGTAAATGTCCTGCGAGGAAAGCAACGCTACTGAAGCAACTAATTTTAACAAAATATGAAAAAGGAAATGACATCAGGAAGCATCTAGACAACTTTATGGACATTGTAGACAAACTGGAAGAAATGAATGTTTCAGTTCATGAAGATTTACTAAGTATTATGATGCTTTACAGTCTTTCCTCAGAATTTGAAACCTTTAGAGTTGCAATTGAGTCCCGTGATAATCTTCCGAAACCGGATGAACTAAAAATAAAAATTATAGAGGAATTCCAAGCGCGGAGAAACACTCAAGGACTCAACCCGAGTACAAGCTCAAGCGAACAAGAATCGTTTTATGCAAAGTCAAATTTATACTGCAAAATATGCAAGAAAAAGGGGCATATGACTAAGAATTGCTGGAAAAATTACAAAAATAAGAACAGGATTTATCCCAACAATAAAGGGAATAAAGTTGACCAAAAGGAATTTAATAGCTTAGCATTATTAGGAAAAGATGAAGCATTTCCATTCCAGAAACAATGGATTTTGGACAGTGGATGCACATCCCACATGTGCTATAGCAAAGAATACTTCAGTGAAATAGAACACATGAATAAAACATTGAAATTAGCTTCTAAAGATCACAACACAAACATACTGGGAAAAGGAAGAGTTGATCTCTTATTAAACACAAATAAAGAAATAAATCTACACAATACATTGTTCATTCCAGACCTTTGTACAAATCTCCATCTATTGGGAAGATTACAGATGCTGGTAATACAGTACTCTTCAAAAAGGATGGAGCTACAGTAAAAAATCCAAAATATGGTATTGTAATTAAAGCGAAGAGAACTGAAGATGGTCTCTATGCGATTTTTCCCAAGACAGTGATAAACTCAAAATATGAAAAAGTTAATTTTGTGCACAATAATAATATTTCAGAATGGCATTCAAAGCTGGGACATATGAACTACAAGGATATGAAACTAGCACTTAAGAATGAAAGTTTGATTGGACTTAGTTTCAAAATAGATGAACAGCCAGAAGAATGTGAAGTTTGTATTAAAGCGAAAATGAAAGCTACGATCGGCAAACCAAGAACTGAACCTCGCACTTCTGAACCACTTCAGATTATACACAGTGATGTGTGTGGCCCGATGCCAAAAGCTTCTTGTGCTGGAAACAAATATTTTGTCACTTTTATTGACGACTTCACGAGGTATAGTCGAGTATTTTGCATAAAGACTAAAAATGAAGTCATAGATATGTTCAAAGTCTATAAAGCTGAAGTAGAAAACTTCATGGAAAAGAAAATTAAATGCCTACAATCTGACAACGGCACGGAATATTGTAACAATGAGTTCAACCATTTCTTAAAAGAAAATGGCATAACCAGAAGATTATCTGCACCATATACACCGCATCAAAACGGTATAGCGGTATAGCGGTACAACATAATAATAAAACAACAGCATGGATTCGTTAAAAAACGATCTACCGCGACCAATTTGGTAGTTTTTACCGATTATTTGTTTAACAATATGGATCAGCGTGTGCAAGTGGATGCAGTGTACACTGACTTTCGGAAAGCTTTCGTCAAGGTAGACCACGAGTTACTTCTTACTAAGATAGCATACAATGGCATACGTGGAGATCTTTTGCGGTGGTTCTCATCATACGTGACAAATAGGACCCAAAAAGTTGCTATACGCGGTTATGAGTCCTCTTCAATTAGTGTTACCTCTGGTGTACCCCAAGGCTCAATTCTAGGCCCTCTTCTTTTTATTTTATTCATTAACGATATTCATAGTTGCTTTAAACATTCAAAATTTTTACTCTACGCTGATGACCTTAAGATTTATAGAAAAATTGAAAATATTAATGATTGCAATTTATTTCAAGAAGACTTACATCGATTTTCATGTTACTGTAACAATAACAAGCTTCAATTAAGTATCTCGAAATGTCTATCTATAACGTTCACAAAAAAAACAAAGATAATATCACACACTTACTATCTAAATCAGACCCCTCTGCAGAATAAATCTTCAGTTCGAGACCTTGGGGTGCTGCTAGATACTAAACTGCATTTGGACCAGCATATTAATAATATTATAAGCAATGCGTTTCGTATGTACGGATTTGTAATGAGAGCTACAATTAATTTTAAACGCCCACATACATACATACACCTATTTAAAGCTCTTATTAGATCACAGCTAGAGTACGCCGTCACAGTGTGGAATCCTTATTACAAAAAATACATTCACAACCTAGAGAGGGTACAGTATAAATTTTTAAGATCAACGCACTACAGATGCTTTCGTAGAACTTTAAGTTACGATAAACTATTAAATTATTACAAATTAAGCAAATTGAAGTCCAGGCGCACTCTTCTTGAGACAATGTTTCTGTATGATCTCTGTAATAACCGTTATGACTGTTCTGACCTAACGAATAATCTATGTTATATTGTACCTAGAACTGTGGTAAGACGAGAGGTGCGCGTGCGTCCACTGTTTGCGGTATTTTCTTGTCGTACTAATGCTGGGAACCGTGCACCTTTGCGTCACATAGTGAAAACCTATAACTCACATTTTGCAGATATTGATATATTTTCGTTGTCTGCCAACAAATTTCGCAATATTGTTAGTGTTGAAATGAAAAACTCAGAAACATAGGATATAGTGTCACTCGTGCATGTTTTAAAACGACTTAGTTTATAATTATATAAAATGTGGATAACGTAGTGGGTTACACACTTATACATATTGTTGCATGATAATTTTAAGTTCATTTACAGTGTGTAATTGTTTGTTTTCCCGTATAAATAAAAAAAATAAAAAAAAAAAAAAATAGCGGAAAGGAAAAATAGAACTTTACTAGAAAAAGCAAGGAGTCTAATGATTGAGTCTAATGCACCGATGTATCTATGGGGCGAAGCTATCTACACAGCAAACTATCTGTCAAACAGAAGTCCAAATAATAGCATCGGAAATGCAACGCCATTTGAAAAATGGGTTGGTAGAAAACCAAGTGTTGCACACTTTAATAGATTTGGAGCAAAGGCATTCTTTCTCGTAAAAGGAAGACAAAACAAGTTTGATGCTAAAGCAATACCTGGAGTCTTTATTGGATACTCTGAAGTATCCAAGGCTTTCCGGATTTGGGTACCATCAACGCAAAAAGTGATTGTAACCAAAAATGTAAACATTATGCAGAAATGAATACTACTATGACATAAAGGAAGAAGAGAACACTAGCAAAAATAACAATGTTGGAACAAGAAAAGAAAAAGAATATGTTGAGATTGAATTTCTAGAACAAAACATAAATAGAGAAGTACAGGAAAGTCAAGAAAGAGAAGAACACACGTACGTTGATACAGAAATGCAAACAGGAACTAATAATAATTCAATTTCTGAAGAAGATGAAATTTATTCCGCAGAAGAAGAAGTACTACCAATACCTCAAAATGAAGTCGCTGTAGAGCAAACAGAAATCAGAGCTTTGCGTGATCGTTCATTAATACGCAAGCCCATACGTTATGATGATTGCGTTATGAACGCTGTTGCAGAGTTAGAAGACATTTACACTGAACCCAAAACATATAATGAAGCTATATCATCGGAAAATAGAGAAAAATGGGAAGAAGCTATGCAAAGCGAGATGAACTCACTTCAGAAAAATAATACCTGGGAACTTGCCACATTACCTAAAGGTAGAAAAGCTTTACCAAGCAAATGGATATACAAAATAAAGAGAAATGCTGATGGAACCATAGAACGGTTTAAGGCAAGACTGGTTATCAAAGGTTTTTCTCAACGTGAAGGTATTGACTATGATAAAACCTTCAGTCCAGTTGCACGACTTGCAACTATCAGAGCAATACTAGGAACTGCAGCTAACGAAAATCTGAATTTACAACAATTCGATGTCACAACTGCATTCTTAAATGGTACAGTGGAAGAGGAAATTTATATGGCACCACCGAATGGACTTAATGTACCTAAAGGAAAAGTATGTCGACTTTTGAAAAGTCTCTATGGCTTAAAACAGGCACCTCGATGCTGGAATGAGTGCATACATAAGTTTCTGATGAATGCAAAATTTCAGAGAAGTGAGGCAGATCCCTGCTTGTATGTAAGAGTAAATGGAAACTCAAAGGTTATTGTAGGACTGTATGTCGATGACGGCTTGGTAGCTTCCACTGACAACGCTGGTCAAGAATTTTTAAATGAAATTGAAAGAAACTTCAAAATCACATCGAAGCCAGCGTCATATTTCCTTGGTATGGAAATAAATAAAAACAAAGACGGATCAATAAACTTAAGACAAACAGCCTACGCCAAAAAGGTACTAAAACGATTCGGCATGGAAAACTGCAAATCAGTTACATCTCCGGCAATTAAGATGTCAAAATTGCAAGAAACTAATGAAAATGAAGATGTGAAATTTCCGTATCGAAATTGTGTCGGAGGACTGGCTTACCTGATGGTCGCAACAAGACCAGACATCTGTTATGCAGTGTCAGTAGCTTCCAGACATTTAGAAAACCCCAGTAAGGAGGATATTGTGGCTGTAAAGCGAATTCTTCGCTTTCTTAAAGGAACTCTCGATAAAGGTTTAACATTTTATCCAAAGAGTAAAGCAAATGAATTAATGTGCTACTCAGATGCTGATCATGGAGGAGATCCAGAGACTGGGCACTCTACCACAGGCATGGTTTGCCTTTATGCTGGCACTGCTATTGCCTGGAAGAGTCAAAAACAAACTTCAGTGGCTCTATCAACCACAGAGGCCGAACTTGTAGCAGCAAGCGAAACCGCACAAGAAATTGTGTGGTTGAAGAAGCTTTTTGCAGACCTAACTAACACAGAATCTTTAAAAGTTACACTGTGTATTGATAATGAGTCTGCTGTGAAATTATCATAAAATCCGCCTTATGAATTTCACCGTCGAACAAAACATATTAGTTTGAGACACTTCTACATTAGAGAATGTGTATCAAAAGGAGAAGTAATTGTTAAACAAGTTGCAGCACAAGTTCAACTAGCAGACATGTTTACAAAACCTCTGTATGGACCAAGGTTTAACGACATGTCTCGTGGAATTGGTCTTGAAGCAAATTCTTAAAGAAGTGTGGGTGTAAAGATTGTATCTACCTACTTAATGCAAACCTCTGTTGCAGTGATGAACTTGTCAGTGGTTTTTGCTAATTACCATAGTAACGAGTTAACAATCTTCGTAAAAATAAAACCAATATGATTTAAGTGAATTTTCTTATTTAACAATAATATTGAGTTCTTCACAACCTAATATAAGTTATATGATTTTAAATATCCACCTCCTCACACAGATTAAGACACATATACCTGCACTATTTTTACTCCTGATATAGTCATAGCAAAAGGAGATGGATAATGATTAATTTTTGAAAATGATACATACATATCAGGTTATAAAATGTTGTAGTGTCTATGTTAAAATGCAAGCTAAACAAATGTGAGCGTGAGTTAGTGATTAAATTCGAAATGTAAATATTATTAAACATTTATGGTTATTCTTTGTATAGTTACCAGCACAATTTGACGAGTGTGAGGAACAACAATCGGTTCCTCGTAGGGTGTTGGAAGAGAAACCTGTTTGCAGCACTTCTAACAATGCAGATGTAAGAGTAATATTTCATAATAATTATGTTCCTTATGGTAATTACCATGCAATCTTGACTTTTAAATACAAACTCACTCAATATAAAAAAATTGTTGTTATTTCTTTACAGTTACCAGCCCAGTTTAATGAATGTGAGGCACAACAATTTTTTTCTCACAAAGCACTGGAAGAGGAGCCTGTCTGCAGCACTTCTAGCTATGCAGATGTAAGTGTTCTATTTTATAATATGTTACTGCATGTACTGTGGGCAGCGTAACTGGTAATTTCAAATTAATTTACGGCAAAAACTTGAACGAAGTTGCAGAAAACTAGAAGTTAATGCGTTTTTTTTTTCGTTTCAGGATGAAGCGCTTGAAATGATTCAAAAATTAAAATCAAAATGTGAACATCAGAAGAAAAAATTAAAACAAAATGAAAAAGTGAGAAGACAGAGTAAGAAAATCCAGACTATAATCTACATCTGTGCCAAATTTCATAAAAATCCGTTCAGCTGTGATTGAGTAACAAACATCCATCCATACAAACAAACTTTCGCACTTATAATAATATTAATAAGTAAAGATTGTGTAGTTTGTATTTTTTTTTTGTTTTTTGTTTGTTCAACATGCTCATGTTCATGTTGTGCTCTTATTTGATTATTGTGTATACATATTTGTATTTTAGAACTTGAGTATGACTGGGATCAACGGCTTTTATAGTTTTCAATAAATCTGTATAAAATGATAATTTTTGTTTTATTATGAATGATCGAGCCAAGTAGTAGTACTTAAATAAAAAAATAATGTTAAGTTATATTATTAGTTAATAAAAATAAGTATAGTCTGACAAACGAGGAAAACAAACCGTATTTTGTATTTATTTATTCTTTTCATTGGTAATTATAGACCTTAGGTACAGGTTACTGCAGTCGTGGTATGCTAATCAGTAATAGTGATACTCTAATAAGGCTCCTACACATACGGCATAATTCGCAGAAACTAGAAGTCCGCACGAAACTCAATCTTAATTCCAAGCGCTAAGTAACCCTGAGCCGCGCGCGGCATCCTCCCCAGCCGGCGGCACTGTGTGTAGAAGGCTTTTTACTCGCACCCACTATGTTGAGCGTGGTCGCCACAGTTGTTCTGGCCGCAATTTCGGTCGCATACTACGCTCACAGGAAAAAGCGAGCAATGAACACAGCGATCACAAGGCTACTGTTTTTTATTCGTGATCGCCGCGGTGGCAACTGGGAATAAATGGGATAGACATACCACACCATAGTAAAATTTGTTTTATTATGAACATACCTGTACAAGTACAGAATATAGATAGTTAATTTAATTGCAGTAGCATCTATTCAGTATCCACGTGCCCTGCCTGCCATGTAAAATGACACTGAGCGTGTGCGTTTTTATAGCTCGCATTACCACGTAAATAAAACTGAAGAAAGCTAAAAGAAACGTGTGCATCTGGATTGGGGGCCTATTTTTTTAATACTTGCGAAACGAAATAAGACTTATAGGGAAATTGGTTAAAAATAGTAAAAACTTAAAGCAAAGGGCCATGAATTTCTTAAACGTATAACACATTTTCTACAATTTTGAATTCTGTGAGCACCGTGCAATTCAACTATCGATATTATAATGCGCGCAGCTCTACGGCAAGCCGCCATCTTTGTGCCAGACTCGCAATAGGGATGCACGTTTTTTTCGTAGGTATTTCATGTCTATTCTTTTTTCCTTAGTCTGAGGGGAGCACCTCAGAACAATAACTAAGGGGAGCACACTCCGTACATTTTGACAGCAAAGTAAAGAAAGAGTTGCTATCTATAAATTGGCCCCAGTATTATTTACTGTCTACCGGGTACGTTAAATTGTCAATAGATGGCGATATATCATGATCAAAAATATTTATTTGAAATAAAATTATTGATGTAATATTAATTGGAGATAAGTTTGACAAAAATATTAGAATCTTTTTACGAATTCAAATAGACACATAAATGAAATACAATTTGACAAAGCACAAATATCAACCTTATTTAAAAAGACCTGGTGCCAGATTCTACTTAGGATTTATAAAGTTCTTGAACTGACAAATGAAATTTGAAAATTACAGTCACAAATGGCGGTTTGTTTGTTGCATATTATTATATTTATATGTTCTGCTTATGTGCGTTTTGTAATTCCCGATCCGTGTTGTTGTATTTCGTAGTAATAACCACAAGTATAATTAGTGCGTCGAGTTGAGCCTTGTGCAAAGCCTTGTGTTCCTCCCCCTTACTATTGGGACCTTACTCCGAAATTGTTGTATTTTACTGTGCGATATAGACGCTTTTTTCTGTGCGATATAGACGAATGAATAACTGTGTTAATTTTTGTTTTGTGTTTATTTAATTAAAGTGTTAATTTTGGTCTAATTGGCGTTAATTATTTCTATCCCGAACCCCAGCTCGTAACAATTCTTAGTTTTCTTTCTATCTTTTACTATCTACATTTCCCTTGTGACTATTTTGTTTCGTCCTATTTCTGTAGCATGTTCTACTAGAACATGTTACAGAGATAAGACGAAACGTTATATTATACATGTTACATGCATATACATAGCTATGTGTGTGTGTGTGATTAGTTTGGGGCCAATTTACAGATGGCGTATTGTCAAATAGGTTTGCATTTTTATCACGTAAGAGGGCTCTCTTTTACCTGTATATTACTCTTTGGTTGTTAGTAGAGATGAGTTGTAACAGGTTAAACTCGATATCTGTTATAGTGATAGGCAAATAACTTGGCAAGAGTCGTTCGATGTGCAGAAGCCGATTTTTAGGTGTCAGTGGAATGCGGAGTATGACGTAGCGCCGCTCCGAGCGCACGATTATTGCGTCAGTAGTTCTCGTTCCATTTCCTCCCGAGTACACTTGCGTACACGAAAGTTGTACCTACCCTTTGTTTTTGTTACGAGTTCTTGTTTTAAATTTAGTTTTTGTTACGTTGATTACAATGCTAGGACCAAATACCGTTTTACGCAGACTATTAAAACGTCAGAAAGAATAGTTAGACACTACCTACAGTTAAGGAAGGTTGAAATTCCGAATTCGTCACTGTCTTGTCTGTCGCCGGTGTCCTACACCGGGAAAAAAGAAGAATAAAAGGGGTAGCAGTTTTATTAACTAATTGTGACGATGAGAACATAATATTTTTAATGTTTTTTTAAATATTTTTTTTTTAACTTTTAAATGTATTTATGTATTATATCTATTTTATTTATAATACCGAATTAACGAATGAATTCCTCTTCTTTATTTATTTATTTATTAAAACTTCATGCAACACAAAATGTACAAAGGCGGACTTAATGCCATAGGCATTCTCTACCAGTCAACCATCGGTGGTGAAGAGATAACATGGCAGGTGCATAAAAAAATAATAAACTAAGTAGATAATATTTTCAAAGTAAAAGTTTTATTACAAGTGTATACATACATATACTTCTAACTAGAATAAACTTACATACATATTTATCATAATATACACCAAAAATGTATTAGATATATATTAATAAAAAGTTATAGAAAGGAGGTTATGAAAACTCTGCTTCCACTATTTGCTAAGAAAATAATCCCGCAACTTTCTCTTAAATGCATATTTATTGGTGGCCGTCCTGATATCGAGAGGTAGTGCATTCCACAGAAGAATAGACTGTATATAGAAGGAGGAATGAATAAAATCAGAAGTATGAGAAGGACAGAGTAAAAGAAGATTATTGGAAGAGCGCAGACTTTTAGCGTGTGAGGAACATAGAAATTGAAAATGAGAAAAAAGGTAAGAGGGAGGGGTAGGAGAGTTCAGCAAAGAGCAAAGCGTAGTCAAAGCGTGCAAACTTCTTTTCTGGCGAATGGGAATCCATTTGAGCTCGGTTCTGTACCTCGATACGTGGTCATATTTTTTTAAATAAAATAAGAACCGGATACAGTTATTAAGGAGCCTATCGAGCTTATCCAACAAGACCGCATTCAAGTCATAGTAGCACACGTCACCATAGTCGATTACAGGGAAAATTAAAGTTTGCACAAGCATTGTCTTGGTTTTTGCAGGTAAAAAGTTCCTCAGACGATACAGGCATAGCAAAGTCCCGTTGACTCTTTGACTGACACTGTAGACCTGACTTTGTCAGCTAAGCACAGAGTCAAGATGCAAACCGAGATCTTTAACACTAAAGCTAATAGGGATGATGGTGCCATTGAAAATGATTGGAGGGAGCGAACTTACTGTCAATCTACCGATCATACCCAAGCTTCCAATTACAATGGCCTGACAATTTGAGGGGTTTACAGACACCCCAAATCTATCAGACCAGCTTTTGATAGCATCTAAATCTCGATTAACATCTCCTATAGCGTCTGATAAACTTTCCACCCGCGCAGTTGCATACAACTCCAGATCATCAGCGTAAGCATGATATGAACACCGAAGATAGAGAGTTATAAAGTTTATGAAGATTGAGAATAACAACGGAGAAAGAATACCGCCTTGTGGGACTCCAGCATCCAGGTCGGGCCAACTCGAAGAATTCTCATCGACACGAACCGACTGCTGACGTCCCCGAAGATAAAAAGAGAACCATTCCAGACACTCGGAAGATACCATGAGATGTGACAGGATAGATAGCAGAATATCATGACCGACGGCATTAAAAGCATTGGAGAAATCAATAAGCACCAAAACAATAACCTTTGTATTCTCCATCGCCTCTCTAATGTCCCCAGTCTTTTTAAAAAAAAATTAAGAATGAGCTCACTCTTGACCTCGATCTCGCCTGATGGTAAGCGATAGATGAGGTCTACAAAAAAAAAAAATAATAACCATAGAATAATGGCAAGCAGTAATAGTGACCACTTTTTCCTTCCACTAAATGCACGATGCGCGAACTTACCCCCACTACGCCAAAACCTTGCCAACTTACGTGACAAGGACTATATCAGCAAACCCGACGAATACTGCAATTACGTCATTAAATTCAGAAATTGACATCATATGTCAGAAGTAGAATTTATGATGCAATAATTGTTTCTGTAGCTATTTACTACATATTACCTAATAAAAAATATCTTAAATTACAAGTTAACCTTTTGAACGCTACGGTCGGATATAGCCGACAAACGAAAAAGTGCCTAACACGCCACCTTCGTCTACAGCCGACAAGAAAATTAAATTTTTTAAGTACAGAACAAATATATTAAATTAAGTTTTCTGTGTTTCTTTTTCCTATTATTTAAAACTACTTTCATGATATATTGTAAAATAGCACAAAAATATATTAATTACTTACATTTCACTAGAAAAAACAATAATCAAAAATTGCTAATCGAAATCCGTAAAAGTGTCCTTCCTGACGCCACAGTCGTCAAGACACGACATCTAGTGATGGGTAAGTAAGGTAACTTTTATTTCAAACTGAAATATTTTATTAAAAGTTGCTTACTATTACTTGACAATTATTTTTAAATGCCAACTATTCGTATCTGAATATTCCCAATATTTATAAAATTGTGCAAAAAAAAAAACATTATTGATATCCATAGATCGATGGTTTACTGTCAAGACTGGTCGCTTTTGAACTGGATCGAGTGCCAGAAGAAAAACGTTCAGTAACTTATGTAAATATACTGAACATTATTAGAAAAGTACGACAGCAAAAGGACTTAAGTTTGCCAAGTTACGAAGACTAGGAGTAATAATTATAAGTAAATTGATTAACACGTTCGCGTGAGCACCTCATTTCTGAAAATTGGTACTGTGGCGCACCTTTTTCCCATACAAAGTTAAGCAACATCTAAAGACGTCCCGCCGTAATACGTAAGTCTTAGAACTGTGTTATGTGGCGCAACGTTATTTCACGTTATTATTACGCTATTTTCACTGAACGAGTATCTACGACTATGTCTCTTCATGGGTCTATTTTTGTTGCATAGAGCCTCACCATATTTATTTTATGTTCGATAAGTTGCCTAACAATATGAGATGGTTATAATTGTTTGCATACATCGAGAAGAAATCGAAGTATTTTGATCAATATGAAACTGGACGCCTGTTGATGTAGAATCGAAATTGAGTTCTGGGATATCTAATGTTGTGGGTTCCCAATTTACAGTTGTAGGTGGTGTAACGGGCCTGTTATGTCTCTCCTGTACATTTCTTGGTCCTGGTTCTGGATTTTGCATAGGTATATTTGAACTATAATCAGACTCCTGTTGGTCTTCGACCGTTACGATTACGCAATGGAGCTGTACTTACGGGTTGAGATCTATTAGAAGAACGATTACGACGACATAACCTAGTTCTATTTACAGGACTAATGCTATCACTACTAATTTCATAATTACAAGGATTATAATCTCCATCAGATCCATACTAACCATCATCACTAACACTAAATGGATCTGGTATCGTGCTTCCCACCGACGACGCTTCGAAAAATTTCATGATACGTTCTTCTTCCTTATCCATCTATAACAATGCAATATTACAACTTTACTAAAGCAAATAGCAATGTAACTATATGTTACGTTATTATAAAAACCATAACACCATTTATTTTATGATTATTACCATGTTCTCACTGTTCAAAATAAGCAAATACAAAAAAGCACAGAAAAACCATTATGAACTTCTCTTTTGAAATTATAACAAATTCATAATATGTTAGTTATGACATTGTTTGTTACTCAAAAACAAACGGAGGCTTATTCCAAGTAAGTGTAATATAGAAATTTATAATATTTACTAGCCTTTCATGATAAAATATTACGTAATCCAGATAAGTTGCACGGCGTTCACCATAAATACACGTTAGGTCGTCTCACTGCGCGCAGGTCAATTGGCAGTGGGAATAGCGGTACAAGGGAGGACGTCATAAGACGTTGCGAGTTTGTGCACGCGACCTTTGGATGTGTGCTTCAAAAACTAGAAAGCTGATTTTTTTTAGGGCATGCGGCTGTCTATGCTATAAAAATCGAATGTGTTGCGGCGCTAAGTAGATGCGCCATAGGAATTTGTCCATAAAATATATAGTATCTGTTATTACAAATACCACATAACTTACGTTTTCTTTGTAATCATAATCCATAATTCATCCATCAAAACAAATATTTTCTTGTCATGACATTTTTTACGTCAAGGCTGACAAACTGTAATTTCTTCTTCTTTGTAGTCACTGAATGGCTAATAGACTAAAAAGGTTGTTCATACTTTTATTATATAATTGTTATTCACTTTTATCGATAGGACTAGCTTAATATTGTATATTATATTGTGGTTGTCTACTGATTAACGGCATTTTAAATTATAATTATAAATTTCTAAAACACACTCTCAGATTTTATCGAAGAGGTTTAATAAATTATGCTCGAATATAACTGGCTGATCAAATAACTGGCAAGATGGACTATTTTGGACTCTACAATTTGAATTCTGGTACAGAATGAGAATGGAATGGATTTTGAACGCTGAGCTGGGTATAAAAGGCGCTGGGGGCCATCTCCGGGAGTTCAGTCTTTGACCAGTTTTTGAAGAGTTTAGTTCTCGACGAGTTTTGACGAAGAGTGATGGAAGAGGAAGTGCAGTACCCGCTGCCCTGACTCCTTGTTGGGAGCCTGCTGCCTTGACGCCTTGTTGGGAGCCTGCTGCCCTGACGCCTTGCTGGGAGCCTGCTGCCCAGACGCCTTGTTGGGAGCCTACTGCCAGACCGCCTTGCTCGAGCTGCTGTACGACGAAGACATCGTGGAGGAGAAGGCGATCCTGGAGTGGCCTGCCAAGCCGTCCCGCTAGTACTATACTCTAAACCTCCTCCTCTTCTCTCCTGAGAGTGTGTCAGATAGGTAGGTAGGCCGGTTTCTAGGATAGGTAGATAGGTAGGCAGGTTTTTATAAAATACTGTTTATTAATACTACATTAAATTTAATGGTACATCTATTTTACCCTCTTTTATTGGTGAAGCAGAAGGTATCGTTACAAATAGTCGTCCAAAGACGTTCCGTCTAAATAAATATGACAATCTAGAGGCCGTCATATGACGTTGCGCCATTTCATAATTATATCAACACGACGTTGTAAGACGTTCCTCACGCGAACGTGTTAAATTGTTTTAAATACTATATGATTATTATTTATTATGTCCCACAATATCACATCCCTACTCGCATGCGAGAAAGTTATCAAAAGTCGTGCCAGCCACGGCTCTTCCCGACAGCGGATGACGTCATGAACGAGATTAGTGATGTACCTTATTATTATTTGATTTATTCGTTTGTAGTTCTAATGTCTGCTTTTAGGTTGTTTAGAACTTTGTAACTAGTATTTAATGATAGTATAATACCAAATAGGGCCAAATTAAATAAAAGAATAATGCAACGAGTAATATTTTATTAAAAAAATATGGAACGAAAAGCAGTGATTAATTGGTTATCGATAACTTATCGATAAGATGTTGGAATCCCTATTTTTTGTAGGTATTTCAAAGAGTAAAATAACTATAGAGAGAAGGTATTTGCGGTGAAATTGTGGCTTGGCGTGGAGGGCTTGCGCGTGCGTTTTTGCTCTGGCGTTCAAAAGGTTAATGTTAAATCGTAGGAGTATACTTATTCAAACATTAGTGTCAGGTGTTTGGAGAATTAGAATTAATATACTCAGGTTGTTGGAAGTCTTTTGTTTATTGAAGATTTTGTACAAGCTCGATGTGCACGCTCATAGTTCTGGGAACATAGACCACGAACTACGGACTACCACAAACAGTCGTTCGTGTGGTGAGTGATGTGTTGCCATGTTCATAATTATATTCAACATCTCCCTTTTTCAAAAGATACCTATTAATGACATGCGGATACAATTTAGTTGACAAGACATGTAATTACACAACACTATTTTAGTCTAGTTAAGATACAACACTAATCTTAAAATATGAC
Organism: Tholera decimalis; assembly: GCA_943138885.2. Lineage (NCBI taxonomy): Eukaryota > Metazoa > Arthropoda > Insecta > Lepidoptera > Noctuidae > Tholera > Tholera decimalis. The sequence goes on along the minus strand of OW964556.2, from coordinate 31,174,873 downwards.
ATAACATGACAAGTAACGTCAGTTTGACATTTAAACAACTAAGTATTTACATTGATGTTTATAAAAAAAAGTACTGTAACAATTGGATCGTAAAATTATGGTGAACGCAGACCTAGCCGCGCCGCAGTCCCTACAGTCCCCGCAGTCATCGCTTTTTGTTAATGGCCTCGCACATCTAGCCGCGCCGCAGTCTCTACAGTCGTTCCCGTCAGTGTTGCCAGATTTTTGAAAGCATTATCTGTACCGAAGATTCAAAAATCTGTATAAAATCTGTATTTGGTATTGGTATTTTGCTCTTTTGTGTATTTTTATCTGTAGGTGCTATAATAGGGAATAAGCAAGTAATTATTTATACGAGAATAAGTAATTTTATTATAAACCGTTGACAGAGATTCTCTGTCTACTTTATAACTCTGGCAACACTGCGCGCCGTGGATGCGGATGACGTCATCCGCGCTGCGTGCGGATGACGTCATCAGCTGCGGCTAGGGGAGTTCGGTCGTTTCAGGGACTGCGGCGACTGCGGCGCGGGTAGGTGTGCGAGGTTGCATAGAACTTCATATAAAGAATTCGAATGCAAAGACTGCGGCGCGTGCGGTGCGGCTAGGTCTGCGTTCACCATTAATCTCTATACCTCACAGGCTTTTCTATAGTACAACCGGTACGTGAACGAGTGACTGGAACATCTACCGTATTATTACATGGTGAAGATTGTGTCTCGCGAATCGTAGGTACATCTGAATAACTTTGTGAAGTTTGTGTATTGTGTGGTACATTATCATATTTGGGTTTCAGGATGTGGTGTCTATTGCGACGAAACGTACCTTGCGGTGACGTTATGATGTAGGATCTCGGGTCAGGTCCTGTACTTAGTACTATGCCGGGAGTCCATTGACTATTAGGCTGCTTTTTGAAGTATATCTTTTCATCCTTTTCTAATGGAGACAATGCTGTGGAATGATTATTGTAATAAAGAGTTGATTTTTTATTTTGTTTTTCAATGTTTGACTTTAATTTTTGTAAATCTGGCAATGAGGAAACTAATTGGTTTTCATGTATGGGCATTGTAGTGCGAAGAAGTCTGGACATACATAACTGAGATGGTGAATAACCTGTAGTCTTAGGTGAAGTTCTATAAAGTAACAATGCTAGATAAGGGTCAGTGTTATCAGCATGACATTTAGTTAGTATGTTTTTAATTGTTTCTATAGCCCGTTCAACCATGCCATTGGACCTGCTATGGTAGGGACTTGAAGTTGTGTGTTTTATTTGCCATTCTAAGGTAAAAGATTTAAAATTATGACTGTTAAATGGTGGACCATTATCAGTAACCATGACCTCTGGAATACCATGTCGGGCAAAGATAGATTTTAAGTGCATAATCACTGTCTCAGCAGCACTTGAAGGCTGAAGTAATGCAATTTCTACATATTTAGAGAAATAGTCAACACATAATAGATATTTTTGACCATTAAAGTCAAATAAATCAATTCCCACTTTGTTGAATGGTAAGTATTTATAATCATGTTGTATAATTGGTTCTTTACTATTACTGGAACGATAAGTTAGACATGTGTGACACTGACTGACAAATTTTTCTATATCTGAGTTAATATTAGGCCAATAGACTGCAGTTTTGGCTAATCTTATGCATGTATTTATGCCTTGATGTCCTGTATGTAGTTTTTGTAATATATCTTGTCTGAGTGACTCAGGAATTACAATGTGTGAGTCTTTGAATATGATATCATTGATAACGTGTAACTTGTCTTTAAGTGTAAAATAACATTTGACCGACTGACCGACTGAACGTTTGTGCTCTGGCCATGAATTTTTGCAATAATACTTGACTTGTGACAATATAGGATCCTTGTTGGTGTGTTCTATGATTTTATTTATCATTTCTTGACTGGCAGGAAGACTGGACATGATTAAATTGACATGTAAATCAACATCCTCATCTAAATCAGATAGAGCGGAGTTAGGCATTGCAGCTCTTGACAAAGTATCTGCAATATATAAATGTTTCCCTGGCTTATAAGTGACTTTTAAGTTATAAGGTTGTAGTCTCATCATAATCCTTTGAAGTCTAGTAGGTATGTCATGTAAGTGTTTTTTAAATAAACTAATTAGTGGTTTATGGTCGGTCTCCACTAAGACAGGTCTTCCATACACATACTGGTGGAATTTCACACATCCATATGCAATAGCTAGAAGCTCTTTCTCTATTTGAGAATATTTTTGCTGACAACTAGTTAAAGTAGCAGAAGCATATGCAATAGGTTGCTTGTCATGTAGGATTACAGCACCCATGGCATCCTGAGATGAATCTACTGATAGAATTAATTCTTTTTTGGGATTGAAATAAGTTAGCACTGGTGCTGAACTAATTAGAGACTTTAAATGTTGGAATTCCTGCTCATGATTAGGGGTCCAAACATATGCATTTTTTGTTGACAATAAAGAGCGCATAAGACATGTTTTTTGAGATAAATTAGGTATAAATGAACCAATATAATTGACCATTCCCATAAATCTTTGTAAAGATTGTAGGCTTGTTGGGCTAGGCATTTGTAAAATAGCATCGACTTTTGAAGGATCGACTTCAACTCCTTTCTCACTAAATATATGGCCTAAATATTTTACTTGTGTAGCACAAATGTTAGACTTGTCTTTGTTAAATTTTATATTGAGTTCTCGTGCTCTGTCTAAGACCTTGGCTAAGCGCTGGTCATGTTCATCACGTGTTTTTCCATAAACCAGGATGTCGTCCATCATGATTTTAACACCTACTAAGTCTTTAAAACGTTTTACCATTTCAGAGTGAAATATTTCTGGAGCGGAGGTGACACCGAAGGGTAAACGAAGAAAACGATACCGTCCCAATGGGGTAATAAAAGTACACAGTTTGGATGATTCTTCATCTAATTTGACCATATAAAAGCCTTTATTGGCGTCTAATGTACTGAAATATTTGGCTCCTTCTAAATTGGACTTTATTTCATCAAAATGAGGAATTTGGAAATGTGGTCTCATCAAGTTTTCATTTAATTTACTAGGGTCAAGGCAAAGTCTGATCTGTCCATTCTTTTTTGTAACAATAATAATAGGGCTTACCCATTCTGTAGGTTGATCTTGTCTAGCAATAATGCCCTGTTCTTCGAGACGTTTCAGTTCTACTTTTAGTGGTACTTCTAGGCTAAACGGAACGCGTCGACATGCTGCAATATGGGGTACTGCATCTGGTTTTAGAAATAATTTGCCTTCGAAGTTAGTGATGCAACCAATACCCTCGAAAAGATCTGAATTGTCTGAAATATTGGATGATGATGTATTGACTTTGACTGTATGGACACGCTTGACCAAGTGTAGTGCCTCACATGAATTTCTACCAATGACATTTTGACAAGGTAAGTTGACTATGTGAAAGAGAACATCATAATCTTGATTATTATACTGTACTTTTAGAGTACATTGACCTACTGTAGGTATAGACTGTCCTGTGAAAGTTGTAAGTTTGTCAGTATTTTGTGTAATGAGTTGTGATGGTAGACGCAATGTATTGAATGTATTCAAAGATAATAAATTAGTATCTGCTCCTGTGTCCAAAAGAAATCTAACTGCCTGTGTGTTTATATTCAAGTCTGTATGATATGAAGTATTTAAATTGACATTATTGACTGATAACAGACCTAGCTGCAAATATTTTGTATTGTCTTGACTATCATGACTCTCTGAATCGACTAAATTTATCTTAAATGACTTACAAACTGACGCGAAATGATTAGGCTTCTTACAATTACTACATATTCTCCCAGCTGCTGGACAGCGAACACGATGTACTTGCCCGCAGCGTTGACATACTTGATTGGAGCCAGTTGACGGTGCTTGTCTTTGCTGGAATGACTGCTGAAAGGGCCTGCCTGTTGGAGAATGACTGGACCTGTTTGCTGAAGGTTGACGAAATGTACTTGATGATGACTGTGGACGACGATCTTGACTGGTATGACTTGACTTGACCGCTGCAACTATACCGTCTGAATGTGACTGCAACTGATTTGATTCAAGTTTCGTGTTTCTAATTGTCTTGGCTATCTCTACGGCGCTTTCGAAAGTTTTAGGCTTCTCCACTAAGAGTCTTTCTTTAGTGTGTTGACATGTCAGGTTCCAAGAGAATATATCTTTTAATAAATCATCTAGAAGGCTTCCGAAGTTACATTGGAGAGCTATATTTTTGAGATCTGTTGCATATTTTTCTATGTTCTCGTCCGGTTTCTGCTTCCTGTTGAACAGTTTATGCCTTTCCATGACTATGTTAACTTTTGGCGTAAAATGTCTTTCAAATTTTTCTGTGAGGTCCTTGAAGCTCACGGTGTCTATATTTAGGTCGAATGAATAGAAAACCTCAAGTGTTTCTTCGCCTACAAGGCTCAGAAGGATAGCGACTTTTCTTTTGTCAGACTCGTGTTCGAGGCCGCTGGCGCGTAAATATATATTTAATGTAGTTATGAAATTTCTCCATGATAATGGCATATTATTTGTAATTTTGAGATAAGGCGGCTTCAAAGTGAAACTTGTACCTGTATTGTGAGGCATTTTTTCATCTTTCTTGTCTTCGGAGTCCATTTTGTCCGTTGGCGTCTTTTGTCTTGAATTTGAATTTATGTGGCGTCGCTGTAGCTGGCGTTGTCCGCAGTGGACTTCTTCACTTCTGACACCATGTCAGGTGTTTGGAGAATTAGAATTAATATACTCAGGTTGTTGGAAGTCTTTTGTTTATTGAAGATTTTGTACAAGCTCGATGTGCACGCTCATAGTTCTGGGAACATAGACCACGAACTACGGACTACCCCACAAACAGTCGTTCGTGTGGTGAGTGATGTGTTGCCATGTTCATAATTATATTCAACAATTAGTTCATATGTAAACACTATCAAATTATAGAATATATCAAATAATAGAAAGATATAGCTACGATATACTCGCACTTATTCGTATCGTAGTGGCACGCGGTTACGGGATTCCCTTACGTCAAATAAATTTTATTCGACTTATGAATGAAGTTATTTCAATTTCAAATTCAGTCTTTTTTAGATAGTTTTTAGTTTTTGTTAAATTTTGGTAGTTTTTGGCGCCATGGATAAACTGAAAATTCGTAAAATTTTCGAATATGAGTTCCTATGCCACTGCGCAAACAACACGAAATATTAACGACGTGTACCTACGTCACTGCTTGCATAAACATGTTCCATTATTGGTTCAATCCGCGAGTTGACAGTATGTTTAAAAATTTAAAATAACTATATAATTATGTAAATCTATTGATATGAAGCACAAAATAGTACAAATGAAGAATAGATTATTAATTATTTATTTTATTTTCCCTTGAGAAAAATGAGACTTTTTATCTGTGAGTCACGTGATTAGAAACACCAATCAGAAAACGAGACGTCATCGTTCAATATTTTGACAGCTGACTGGTTATCTTTGGTTAGGCTGTATGGGATTAAGCTCTTCGCCTTTTCCGTTGGACGGAAACCAAAATACCAAAAAAAAATATATCTTTGGTTGGTGCGTAAGACAAAATAAGAAAAGAATAACTAACTAACTGCTTGCACTGTCTGGACAGGTGCGCTCAAATTTGCGTGGTTATTTCCTCAAAAGTATACCAAAGACATGAACCTACATGCTTCTCTTAAACAAACACAAATTGTCTGGACTTTAAAAGAGACGTTGACGACAAACTCAGAGGGAGTTTGTTTCGGTGTTTCTTCTCAGAGTAGTCAGTTAGGAAATACCGGCCTCATCTAGCTAAACTAAACACGCAAAAAAACATGACGTATAAAAGTATTATTTATAACCAATTTACAAATAAATATTTCATATAACTAACTCTCTCTCTTCTGGTTCATTTGTCTTATCGTCCTGTAATAGTTGTTCGATGAGTTCCTTTTTTATGTCTTTTCAAAAAAGCAGATAGATAGATATATTCTTTATTGTACACCATAACAGTAAACAAATATGGACTTAACAACTAAAAAGGGTGATACAATGGGCGGTCTTATCGCTAAAAGCGATCTTTTACAAATAACTTTGGATGGATTTGACACAGAAGTTCTAACCACTTCTTGCAAATATCTCTTTTTAAAGGGACATGAATAAATAGTTTCGTTGGCGTTTTTATAGTAGTATTCCCACAATAAGGTACTGCACAGCACTGATAATAATTTTTCACGTTCATAATAGAGTAAAATATCATAAAATACCCGAAGTACATTCATGTGCCAAATGCCAGGAAAGTTGTTTTTTGAACGATGACGTCATACGTAGTCACGTGACCACAATGCCACGATCACGGCCCTAGTTTTTTAATAAATTAAAAAATTACTTATTTTTTAATTGGAAGGTTAAGTGATGAATAAAATATTATTTTACGAGTACACATGAAGCGCTTTGAAGCGTTTCAAACAATTTTTACAAAGTTGTCAACTCGCGGATTGTTTTAAACCTGGAAATTTTGAGTTGAAGAACGTGTCTCGCGGTTGGCCGATAATCATTGTCGACAACGACGAATTGAAGGCGATAGTGGAAGCGGATCCAACTCAATCTTCGGTTGAGCTTGCTGCGGGCCTTGGAAACTGGAGTTAGTGTCAAAACAACATTGAAGCACTTGCGTCAAATTGGAATGATAAAAAAGCTAGACAAGTGGGTGCCATATGAAATAAGCGACTAACAGCGAGACTTATGCGTCGAAGCATTCGTAGCACTTATACTGAGTCGGCATTAAAACGAGGGAATACTTAATCGAATTGTTACTTTGTGAAACATGGATCTTGTACGACAACCGTAAGCGTTCGTCTCAGTGGGTGAACCCAGGGGTTCAGCACCTAATCAGTGCGTTAAAAAAAGATTACTCATTGGAAGATGATGGTAACTGTCCGGCGTCAAGACCGAACTGGATGGTTCAGACTTGTACATTACAGCTTCTTACCGAATGGCACAACAGTGACGGCAGATGTCTATTGCCAAGAATTGCAAACAATGATGGAGAAGCTCGCAATTCACAAAAACAAAAACGACAACACGTGATCTCACACTTCATGACAGATCATCGCAAAGCTACATAATAAAAAGTAAAAAAACTAAAACCCGACTACGACAAAAAAATCGACGCTAAAAAAGAATGAAACAAGATTTTCAGGATGCTGAAATAAACAAGGTTACTGGAAAAACAAGAACAGAACAAAAATAAAAGCCGTAGTCACACGTTATATAGGATATCAACCGTAACAAAACAATTAATAACGTGTGACTACGGCTTTTATTTTTGTTCTGTTCTTGTTTTTCCAGTAACCTTGTTTATTTCAGCATCCTGAAAATCTTGTTTCATTCTTTTTTAGCGTCGATTTTTTTGTCGTAGTCGGGTTTTAGTTTTTTTACTTTTTATTATTTAAACTATTTTGGTGTTAAATCACTGTGCTTCTATACTATTTACTTAATTTTTTATAAGTTCAAGTGAAGCCCTTTCAAATGATACCAAACACGGTATATCTATCTTACTTTTATTTTTTATACATGACTTTTTGACCGCTAGATGGCGCCACATTAAATTTAAGCAATATTTTTTTATAAGTACAAGTGAAGCCCTTTCAAATGATACCAAACACGGTGTATCTATCTTATTTTTATTTTTTTACACATGATTTTTTGTCCACTAGAGGGCGCCACTTTAAATTTAAGCAATGTTTTGGAAATGTGCATGTAACGCCCTTTCAAATGATATCAAACACGATGTGTTTATCTTATTTTTATTTTTTAACACAACACTTTTTGGGCGCTAGAGGGCGCCACATTGGGTTTTGTGACACGTCACGTAGCCTATGTTCAGCGGACGGTCAAGACGGATCTAACAAAACCTCATTTGTCGAGTTCCGATAAGTAGCTTTGAAGCTATGAGGGAACAGATGAACATACACACATACATACATACATACATACATACATAGCCTGTCAAAATCATAACCCTCCTTTGGCTTTGCCGTAGTCGGGTAAAAAGTTACAGCTGAAGTGAGCTGCAAGCTCTCCGTCATCCGCCGTACTCACCGAACCTAGACCCAACAGTTTTCTACTTTTTTCAAAATTTAGAAAAAATATGAAAGTGGGGAAAAATTCAACACCCTGAGGGCAGTATAAAACGCTTTTGCTGAATCATCGCCGCCCGTCCGGCAGAGTTCTACAGTAAAGGGATAAACAAACTGCCATCGAAATGGCTAAATTATATAGATAATTTGGGCCAGTATTTTGATTAGCTGAAATAAAATAATAACCAACATTTTAAAATTTTCATACGTATCTCTAATTTCATAGGTAAAGACCTAATATTTTGTTGTTTGTCAACTCAACGATATTTTGTTATTATAGAGTAATACAACATTTTTAGTAAATTCTCATTCTATATATATTTGATAAATTACATATTACTCTATTATTTATAATTATATAACCGACTTCAAACAAGGAGGAGATTCTCAATTTGACTTTATGTTTTTTTGTCGCCTTCAAAAAAAGGAGGAAGTCCTCAATTCTGCTGTTTTTTATGTGTGTTACCTCATACTTACCTCGTAGACGGCTGGACCGATTTGGAACATTCTTTTTTTGTTTGAAAGGGCCTACTTCAAGGTCGATCCCGTTGTCATCAAGTCAGGACCTGATGATATAATCCTGGAGAAATCGAGGGAGCTCTTCAAATAATGGTATACGACTTAATCGAATGGTTATTCAATGATTAGTCACAACACGGACACTACATGAGACATTGGACTTGCTTCATCGACTTATTAAAACAAGTAGGCACCCATTGATCGAATTAGCAAAAATAATTCATTTCAACAATCTACCTATCTCGATATCCAGTAACGAAATACACGTAGCTAGAGAGGTAAGTCCCTACCTATCTTCTTTATGATTCACGACTTCCTTAAATGGGTCCCTAATAATAAACTATGTCGAATAAATTAGTTTTTTTATTGCCCAATAAACACATTATGAAACAAAAAAAGTTATTTAAAAAACCCGACTGGTCAACTGAAATGCAAGAAACAAGCAGATTTTTATTTTAAAAAGTGTTAAGCAGGCGGGACCCAATTGAACATTTTTTTTTTTAATGGCATGGGTCCACCTGCTTATCACTTTTTAAAGGGGGTTTTTAGATTTTTTAAATAACTTTTTTTTCAACTTTTTAGTTAAAATATTAATTAACAATTTTTTAGTTTTCCCGGTCGTGTCACATTGGCACTCCACCGGATTCAGAAAGTGAAGTCCATATTTTTAAACTTTCTCATTATATTATTTTGCTAGTATTACACTAATGATAAACATGATATACCTTTTTGAAATCCTTGTAATAAGCCCTTTAATTTGATACCCATATTGAAGGATTAAATAATTTTTTTTTCACCATGTATAATGTATGTATAATTTAATTTTTTCAAATATCACCTTTCTAAGAACACTCGGGCTGCTAAGACAAAGCTAACGATACCTCAATTGTGTGAATCCGTTCAGCGGTTCTGGAGATATGAGGTAATAAAGAATATTAAATACATACATACATACAAGATACGCGCGAAAAACATAACCCTTCCTTTGCAGTCGGGTAAATAGAAGTCTTCTATTTTTATTGGCAAATCGGATTGTAATATTTGGGGCGTCTTATTTTGCAAATTTTTAGAAGATTGTTTAATTTTAAATGTGACATGTACGATTTGGGGGGAGTCATGTCCCCTGTGCCCCCCCCCCCCCCGGATCTCCCTTGGTAGAGGCACATTTAATTTTTTAGTTTTGCCACCCATATTAGGTATAATCCTACAGATTTATATCGTGAAGTATTTTCCGAGTAATGGTCAAAATATGCAGATGAGCAATTAGAGTAACTGGCCACAGAACAAAAGGGAAAATATTCGGTGTATGTAGCTGGTCCGCCATTGGTCAGAGGACCGGCGGCGCACGCCCACCGCCCGCGGCACGCACGCTGCGCGACTCGCCGGCCATTTACATGTGAAATCTAAAATAATATAGCCATCTACTTACTGATATTAATTCTTAATAATCGTACTGTTTTCAATTTAATAACTCGTAGCTAAATAATAATAGCTCCACGGGTCGTTACTCATAGTTAAGCATCGCTTTCTGAGGTTAGTGTGTAGATGGGTGACTATCTTAATATATCGGGATACTTCAGTGCCTCGGAACATAGCACATATACAGGGTTATTGGAAATATGTCCCGATCCTGTTAAGGGCGTGTAGATGAGATCATTAACTAACAAATAAAATGTTTCGCCGTCAAAATAGATTAGTGATTTTTAGGAGAAAAATATAATTTATTTCATAAGACGTTGCGAAAATCATAAAAATAAAATAAGTATTGGATCTCTTTTTTTCAAAAGTACGGAGGTTTTTAATTGTTTTATGTTTTTTTTTATTATGCGCAACTTAATTGTTTAGCTATTTAATAAATATGAATGCTAAACGTGTTTTACTTTTTTTTTATAAATTTTTAAAAGAGATAAAGTCCTATTTTATTTTAATATTTAAAAAAAATCTCGATTATGGTTTACTTTAGGCATAGAAACTTAGGGTTGATTTGTTAGTTAATGACTTCATCTACACGCCCTTAACAGGATCGGGACATATTTCCAATAATCCTGTATACATAGCTTAAACAATATTGTTAATTAGGTGTGTTTCAATTTTGGTTTACAATAAAGTACATTTTATCTATCTAACCTTCTTCATAATCTGCGAAAGAATCGACCGCTGAAGAGGTGAAGATATTAGAGCTAAGACTAAGGTTAAAGACATAAGAAAGAAAATAAGATAGTCAAAAGTAGCGTTGAAAAAAGCAGGAAAAATTCCCGTTTCTTTCCAATTCCGCTGTTTTTTTCAATGTTTCATTCGAAAGTTTCAAGAAAATTTGCCAGTAAGTATATATTTCATGTTTTTTTTCCAATAAAACCGAAAAAAACCGAAGAATATGAAAGAAACGGGAAACATTTCATGTTTTTTTTTCAAATACGTACTTTTAAATTAGGAAAACACATGTGAAATAATGGCAAACTTCGCTGAATACCAAGCTAGAAGTGGTTTTTGGGCCAATGAAATAATTTGGCAACCAGTAAACAATTTACACCCTCGCGACTGGTGGAAAGGATTTTGTCACTCTAAATAACTTTCATATGCTGCCATAAGATTGTTGAGTATTCCACCATCATCTGCGGCGTCTGAAAGATATTGGTCTATTTTTGATCAAACGCATACAAAAGATAGGAATCGCCTTCTTCCAGAACGACTTAATAAACTTGTTTACGTTCGATCAAATTTACATTTAATGCAAGCTAAAAAAGAAATATTCGAGCTCGAGCGTGAAGCTGACGATTCTTCGGGCAGTGAAATTGAGACTGTGGCCGAGGAGAGCTAAATGTATTATTTTTACCTATTTGTTCCATATTTCACCTATTAAAAATATTTCAATAAAACATGAATAAAACTTGTTTTTTTTTACTTTTCAAAACATCTTGCGAAAAATTCGAAAGAATCCTGTTTCTTTCCAAAGGATTCTTTCTGTTAATTTTTCTATGTAACATACGAAAAAAGCGAAAAAAAAAACCACAATTTGTTTTTTTTCGGCATTTTCAACGCTAGTCAAAAGTCGATAGACAGAGCACAGAAGATAGCTATACAACGTGTAACGGATACCCCATATCTATCCAAAAGGACTGAAGACAACATCTGGTATGGAGTCTCTATGCAAAGTTTCAGCTCTAAATAAGTGACTCACAGAAATGACCCCAAATTATTGGTTTCATAATTATGTTTCTTGAAAACCAGTAATAACAAACGTGTCACAGCACTATGAGGGTAATCACTTTCCACGTCAGTAGCCAATAATACGATAATTCTCTTCGTTCTTCTTAATTTGAAAAATTCGGTCTCTGGTGTCAATGTATTGAAATTTCTAATAAGCTCCACACAAGTAGACATAGGATTACAAAACCCTTGCTATATCGTTTGTTATCATCCAAAGAAGCCGTGCACTCGGTATGTATATACCCTTTAAATTACACGTTGTATAAATTGGTCGAAAATCAGAACGGAATGGCAGCCACGGGGTGGCAACCGAAAAAAAAGGCAGACAGGCTAAAAGTTTGATAACATTAAGAATATTGGGGTCAATTTAAAAAAAAGAAATGTCGAAATAGCAGGAAGCGGTATATTTGCCACAGTACACATGAACCACTTAATCGGAAAATTCGTTGGGTTGAAATATTTTTTTTACTGTAGTATCAGCAACAACCCAATAAAGATTTTAATCAATTAATCATTTTTAAAATTATTGTTCTTACCTTTCTTTTGATCCGACTTTCACGTTAGCTTGTACAAATCTGTCAAATCCAAATAATCAATATCTTTATCTAATCAAATTCAAAACCTATTATTTTTCAAAAGAAATAAACATTCAAAATACTTAATGTACTTACCGACATTTTAACATTCCTGTAAAGCCCGATTTACACTTCAATAAGTACAGTAGCCAGTTAAGAACTCAGACATTTAAGTAATAAGTAGTAAGTTGTAAGTAGCGTCCAAACGTAGGCGAGTGAGTAGTCCAAAGTTGCCCGAGAAGAAGAAAAGACAATAACACGTGTTCGCGGCCGCAACCTACAAATTTATGGTAGGGATGTGAAAAAATCGATTATGGAAATAATCGATTAAAATTGATTTTTATCAAAAGAAAAATCGATTTTATACGTGATTTTATTTTTATGAATAATCGATTAATAATCGATTTTTTATAATTATTCAATCAATTATTACCGATTTTTTAAATCGGTTGAGCCGTCTTCAAGTAATCGGTGATCAATGATCATACATAAAGAAAAAATATACGCGCCGACTTGAAAAACTTACTATTTCTGTTTATTTTTAAAATTAATAAATCTATTGATATAATATTTATGGCGTTTATTTTGAAATTAATTGAATAATTAGGACAAAATCGATTAATATAACAAAACCGATTATCTTTTTAAGAAAAATCGATTATTAAATAATCGATTTTTTCATGCTAAATAATTAATCGCTTAATTAAAAATCGATTTTTATGTACAAGATAACATCCCTAATTTATGGACTGTACTAAACTCGCCCGTCTACATGCCAGCCAGTTAAGTTGGAGGGGTGCGGAAGACGCGAGAGAGGGGGCTACTTCGTACTGGACTCGCCGAAAAATAGGATTGCGATCTATTTAGCTCAACTTAATCAACAACTTACTACTTAACTCGCTTTTACCGTTCAAACTACATTAACAACTTAACTTTCCAATGACGCAAGTTAACTCGCTACTGTACTTGTTGAAGTGTAAAACACGGGATTAGCTTATTGACATGAAGTGGTCACAAATCTAGACCCCACTTTTTGACACTTTGCGCGACCCGTGAATCGAACTCATGCACTACACGCTGTGCCCCGAAGATGCTGTATTGTCATATTTATTTATGCACTAACTTCTGCCTGCGACTTCTCTGCTCGCGTGAAAAGTTTTATCAGCGAGAAGTGTTGGCTATAGGTATCGCTCCTCCCACCGAATAATATCGTAATGAGATATAACGATAGTTTCCGTTTTATTGCATATTTCTCATATAGACACTCTTCTACACCTTGTCAATTAAAAAAAAAAAATTACTTTGAATATTTTAGAAACTAGCATTTTCATAATAACCATAGCCTTATTACCTATTCCGTTTCAGGTTTATTGTAATTTTTTACGTGAATAACAACGCTAATGATGATTACGGATAGCACTACGAACAAGATTTTAAATATGTTACGATTACGATATTATTCGAGTAAGAACAGCAAACTCCTGTTTTAGTAAAGTATTCTTACAATATTATTCCTGTAGTCATTTTATTTGAAAAACATGGTAATACTGGTTAATGATTATAAAAAAAATAAAGTTTGTAAAATATTATTTTTAAATACTCAGCGAATTTCAGAGCAGGTAGTTTTTACAGCTCTAGATAAAATCAGGCAGGACTAGAACTTAATATAAAAACCGAAGAACTCATTACAACAGGCCTCATAAGATGCCCAATGCTACAAAAAAGTATAATGACACATATTGCGAAAAAGAGATACTTTATAGAGAGAAATGATTGATATGAACAACTAAACATTTCCAAAATGTATCGACTGTACACTTTTTTTTCGGTTGGGAAAATCATCGAATGACTTCTCCCGCTCTGGGTGGAGTGGAAGGAAGTGTCAGACGTCTACTGACTAAAACCCTTCAGCTCCCTTTGGGTTCCGGGGCCGCGGTATCTCGTTAGAACATTCCCGTAACCCCGGCGGGCAATGGCCCTATGGGGCCCACTTGTGCTGACGACTCTTTGAGGTGCGCGTGGAACACAATGCGCCGCTGATACAGTCCTGGTCGTTACCGGACGGTGAGCTGTCCCTGCTCAGCTTCTGTAAGCCCGTGCCTATGGTGGCCGAAGATCGGCTCGCGATCTCCGACGCCCGGGGTGGCTGGGGCGTGAGTAAGATAGGTGTCTCTCACTCACTCGCGGTCAACCCCCCCCCCCCCCCCTTCATTAGCATGACTGCTTCGCAGAAAGAGGCGACTGTATCCCATTCCCTCTCGCTCTGCACCATGGTCTGAACCAGGGCTGTATGCGAAACAGGTACCTCCTGAAACATCCATGTCTGGTAAGCACCTGCGTCAGGCGGAATGTGTGGATGTCGTGGCGTCTCTTAGTCACTCCTCAAAGGAAGGACTTATCCCAGCGATTACAGCGTGCCCAATCGACTGTACACCGTATGGTTTCCAAAACAAGAATATACAGAAGAACAATTAGCATCAAAACGCCAGTATGAATTAATATTTAATACTCAATTATTATTATATTTCTCATTTTTTAAACCTAAGAAAGATTTATGCGGAACGTGCTCTTTGTATGAATAAGGAGGGAGAGAAGGGAGCTGCTTACTGAAGTTCATAAATAATTCGCTGCTTAAATTCAAAAGGGCCACAAGTCGAAAAAATTACAAATCCTTTTTAAAGCAAAAATCGTATCAATTCTGCCTTCTTTTTCATATTCGAAAAAGACACCCAGTATTTTCGCATTAAAATGGAGCTAATCGCACAACAGCCCTTTTGCACTGACCCTGCAGTCAGTGCGAGCGCACGTTTGTTTTGTGAAAAAGAGCCACATTCCGAAAAATACCTTAACTTTGCATAATATTATATCTCATTGTAAGTCAAAGATTTACGTCGCCTTTTAATTTATGATTTATTTTAAGAGAAGATTTAATTTAGATACGAAAATAAGCATTTTAATAATTTGTTAACATGGTGTGCTAGAGATTTATAAGCAATTTGTGTTTTGTTAGCTTAATTACATTTTTTCTTTAGACTCTGATGTAATTTTAAGTTTTGTTTTTGTATGTGACATAGTTAGGTGTCGATATTGCTGATTCCAGTCAAAATTCTGGATATCTTGAGATTATCTCTAAAAGTACATTTAAAAATGTACGTTTTTTATTTGTTTTGTATCTTTTTATGGTTGATTTTTTGTAATTTTATTGCAAGGTATTGCTAATATGCTACCATTTAGTTATAAACAAAAAGTAGTATAATAAACAAAAAACATTATACGAAATGACACAATAAAACTTATTTTCTGTTTGAGTTGTGTCTTTTTATTTATATAATTCATAAATATTATATATGTTTTTTTTTTATAATCAAAAGAGAAGAAGAAGAAGAAGGGTGTTTTTATTAACTGGGTAAAACTTATAGGAAATATCAAATTAAAGACAAATAGAGGCTTAAAATATACATCCGATGATATATTACACATAGATTTATAATGTAGAATAATAATAATTATAAACAAAATATACAAAACTTTGACGGGCTCTCCTGTAAAAAAGTGACTTTTCGACTTGTGGCCCTTTTGAATTTAAGCAGCAAATTATGGAAAGACAATGAAGAATCAAATATATATTATTTTATTTGGATGGTTGCGCGAGCCAGAATGGAAACTGTTATATATTTTTATCTATATGCCATAAAAAAGGTTATATAGAAACTATTACCCATCGCTTTTTTAAACGGGTCACAGCCTAAACGAAGGGAAAAATATTTTTTGTATACACCTGACTAAGTATGTGGTGTTATAACGAATACCAAAATTACTGGAGACAAATATAATTAAATAGAAATGGAACAAACGGATTTTTACAGTATTAAATACCTCATCGCTGGTAAAAACTGAACTACAGATACTCAAGGCAGTAAAATTATATGAACTATAATCTCAGAAGTAATCTCAGAGTTAGACACGGAAAGTTTTATCAATAAGTCAAGAAGACGCAAACAGAACAGAACAGGCTTCACAGGGAACAAGCTCTTCTACCAGATTTACCCTGCTTATGTAGAACTGAAGCCATACCTGCTCATTATCATTTGTTTTATAATTCGCTCTGAAGCTGTAACGACAACCCGGCACCAGGCAACCAGCATCGAATTCTGACGGTGATGATCATAATGACGGAGACTAAACTATACTACCGAGATGTTTATGAAAAATTTAATCTTAGTTTTAGTTGTTATATTACTATTATTATATTTTAATAATTGTTATTTTTTTCATTTTATTAATAATCAGTTGTCTTCTATCACAAAGCCAAGATTATTGAGATTAACATTCCTAATAATTGATATTACTTTATAGGCAATATAACAAAATAGTATTAAAACAATACTGTAATATATAATACGCAATATATCGGCGACAAACCCAGCAACAATCTATTACTCTTTATGTTTGAAGGTTTTTGTTTAACGAATAACATTGTAGAATGATGGTAGAATGCTATTATTATTCACACTGTCCTTTAGTTTTTACGCGAATAATATCGTAATGTTGTTTTGCGAAATAATGTAATATCTACAGTTTCCAGTAAAATATATTTCTTTTAAATACAGAAAAATTAAGTTACTTTAAAATTAATCTATAAAAAATAGCTTTCATTTGATGTATAAATCATTCTCTTAGGTTCAACAATGTTTAACATTATCGTAAAAAAAAAACACTGTTTTATTTTTCCTGTAAAATTTGAATTTATCAATTACGATATTATTCGGTGGGAGGAGCGATATTTTTCCAGCTTCGCCTCTTCATCGCTTCGCTTTGCTGGCTCGTCGACTTAATACTTTTTTTGGTGGTATAAAATTTTGAATTTATGACGTCTTGTAAAATATTTATTTGATCAATATATTTTATATATTGTAAAGGACAACTACAATCTGCATTAAATGCCAAAGCGAACGAATTATGAGTAGAATACGTATTATGATAAGAATGAATACTTAAACATAAGAAACCAGCATTGAAAATAACGTACGAATCAACTATGACTATCGCGGACTTTTTACCTGACTGCGGAGGGTAATGTGTTTCACAGTCTATGTATGTACGTGTGTTTGTTCCTATGTGGCGTTATAGAGGCCAGACGCGTTGGCCGATTTTGATGATTCTTACGTCAATCGATTTTTTGTGAAATTGTTGTAGATCCACAATTCTCTATTATTAGTTTGCCTCTGCTGGTTTACGCGACGTACCTACGTGAGTAAAGCTCCTAGTAGGCAAGTTTTTTTGCGACCTCTAGAACAATCGTTATTGTATTTCAGTAAATTTAATTAAACATTGAACCGATCAATGAATTATACACGTAAACCTTCCTTAGGAATCACATTATCTACTGCTGAAAACCGTACAAGAATCCATTAGGTGCTTTTTACGTTTATCGCGATCATACAGACAGATTCATTTTATATACATTTCATTTTATAAATTATATCTGTATGGATTAAGTAAAGCTCGGTAATATATTATCGTGTATACTTTCATTACGATTCTTAAAACAAGCAATAGCTGACATATCCCACAAATTATTGCAAAAATTGTACTAGTAAAATATCTACTCATTGTAATGGAAATACTTCGGTGCAATTATGTGCGAGAGTGGAGCGTAGCGGCGCGGTAGCGGGGCGGGAACAATTAACTAATATGGCGGATTAATTAGTAGTTTCTCTGTGAACATCGTTCATACAGTCTTCATTAGCCACAGCTAGCTACGGGTGGCTCATTAGGTACGCTGCTAGACATTTAAACAGCCTAGGGTACCTAATGATCTTTACGCTGAGATATTCAGTTATTGTGATCGTTTGGAATACCTATATACTTATTTAAAAGTTCAGAACCAAATAGAGCAGTAATTTAATACCTGAGTTACCTATTGCTCTAAATGCATAGGGCATTAGCAAACAAATACAGATAGACAATGCGATGCATATAAGGAGGTACCTAACCTACATAAAATACAAGAAAATAAAAATCTGAATATTTTGCGCTTATTTATCTGAGACTAGTACTCACGCGGGGCTTCGCTCCCGTGGATTCTATCATGGTAAAAACATAACTCTCCTTTTTTGCAGTCGCGTAAAAAGTAGCCTATAACCTTCCTCAAGCTTCAAGCTACTTCCATACCAAATTGCATCCAAATTCACCCAGTACTTTCGAAGATTAGCGCGTTCAAGCAAACAAACAAACAAACAAACTTTTCCGCTTTATAATATTAGTATAGGTAGATATCTATTGATTATGAGTCAGAAATAAGGTTTCCCTATTAGCTCTTCATTCTGAAAATCCAACTTATATCAATAATTTAGGTCTGATTCTGATATGGTTCTGGCAAAATTAAGTCAAATTACGCGGCCAGCCTAATTTTATTAGTGATTTGAGATAATATACGTCATTACGTATGATCGGCGAGGGCAAAACAATGCTTGGGTGTTATTTAGATAAGATATTTATTATTTAAATTGCCGCAGTAAGTATAGGCGTGAGGAGCTGGTAATTCGGTAATCAGTGGTTGCAAGTTCATGGTTACAAGGTCATCTAAACCCAACGAGATAATTTGGTTTTATTGATAGGCGATGATGCACTTTAAGCTCTTTGGTACCATCGATCAACTATTTAAAAAACCAAGCAACTGTGTCTGCAGCCGTAGTCTATGGTTTTTCAAATACGTTCCATAAGCAATGGTCAATGCGTTGCGACTTTTTGGATTACTTACTTAGGTATCGAGCTATCCTTCCAAGGAAAAAATAAAACTGCCCAATATTTTCTTAAAAAAAACCTTGCGTTGCTTACTCCAAAAGTAACGGCATTTCTTAAAGACCCCTTTACTCTCCCTCACTAAAGAAAATATTGAAATATCAAAGCAAAATGTGACACGTGCTGACTTTTGGCGTCAAAGTTCTTGCGGGGCGGAGTCCTCAGTATAACAATACGAGTCCTGGAGAGACTAAGGATCTATAATTCCAGGGTGCAGGTCTAACTTCCGGAGACTGCTGCGCGCCAAATTGCCGAAGAAAGGGTACTGGGGCGCGCCATTGTCAACCGATTCCAACGAATAAAACGGAACTAACAACATGTAGCAAGCGAGTCTTTTGTGCCGTCGCGCACTCCTTAATTATGTGGAACAGTGAAAGGGTCATATTTTCTATTAAGTTTATACAATTCTAATACATGCTGTTTCATTTTGAAGATATTTTGTTAATATGGACAGTGTTTTTATAAGAAAAGTCTATACCTAAGCTAAAACAGCGCTACCTAATGTTTAGCTACACTATAGGTAACTGAAAATTTATTTCACTGACTGAACAGATCCACTAAGATCTATGTGGCCCTTATCTCAAAATACCAATATTTAATATTGAATAATTTCATGTTTACTCTTGCGTGTCGTTTCTTTTCAGGGTAGTCATCTAGGAAACACAGAACTCAATAATATAAATTGTTTAGGTAAGTATGTGAGGCGTTATTATTCATAACGATAGGTATAAATTTTTTATTACAACTAATTGCTTCTTTTTTTTCAAATAAGTAGCTGATATAATTAGGTATAGCCAATGGGTATAGCAAAATATAATTTCAAAATATTAATTTAAAGGCAAAAGTGGAAAGCAATAGAGGTGTGATGAATTTACCTGAACAATAAAAATGTGAAATACGAGATTTAAATATTACGTTCCTTTGGCATAGTCAGGTAATAATTGGGTTATGATAGTCTCACTTTTTAACCGACTTCAAAAAAAGGAGGTTCTCAATTTCATCTTGAACTTTTTTTTTATGTACCTATGTTACCTCATTACTCGCAGATGGCTGGACCGATTTCTAAAATTCTTTTTTTGTTTGAAAGGGTATACTTTCTAGTTGGTCTCA
Organism: Tholera decimalis; assembly: GCA_943138885.2. Classification (NCBI taxonomy): domain Eukaryota; kingdom Metazoa; phylum Arthropoda; class Insecta; order Lepidoptera; family Noctuidae; genus Tholera; species Tholera decimalis. Next base: position 31,154,517 of record OW964556.2, on the reverse strand, counting down.
TTGTCGTCATGTTTGGATCTGATGATGGGATCATGGAGAAATCGAGGGAACTCTTCAAATATTATAGGCACACCTATAGCGTTTTGGGTATTTCTTATAGTACCTTGTGCAGTTGCTCTCGAAAAGCACCATTTGAGGAAGTGGAACTGATGATAAGGACTCCAGATGGCCACCGAAACTACTCAATAATAAAAGTATTTCGTGGATTGCGATTAGATTACTTGAATATAGATGTTAAGCACTTTATGCTCGTCACAATGCATATGGTGAAGTAGACCTGATGGTGATGTACCAGGAGAACTCCTCAAAAATTAACGGCTCTGCACTGGGAAAAGCAATATTTTGTAAAAGGTGATAAGTAGTTGACATTTTGGCTTTTGTAACTAGATAAATTACAAACCAACCCACTAAAAAGCGTGAAAAATTTTTTTTAGCACAAAATAGAACCGACTTCTATATAAAAACACTACAAAGGCAAAAATAACTTTAATGTCGATAAATTTATTTTTTTCATAAATTTGAACATAGATGCCTGCTTAACTACTTTAGCGATAACGATGATAAGAGGGAAGTCACTCTTAATCACGCCTTAAACTCGGTGAGAATGATATATAAAAAAAAAAAACAAAATTGGCAGTAGGTACTGAGCAATCTTCTTTTTTCAAATTCAAAACAGGTACAACAATAGTTGCACATTTCTTACAAAATTCACAGCTAACGCAACGCATTCCTAATTTGAATCATCCTGTTAACATGATATCGCATGTGGTGGCACGACGAGCGAGTGCAGCGCTATTGTACCCTCATGAGCAGATTACTATAATCATTGCTCACGTAATGTGGTAAATGATAAGGTGTGCTCTAGGGCTCAAAACATATGCTTTTGGTACTCACTCGTTCCAGTAGGTACCCTCGATGGCGACCGCACTCCCAATCCGCGTCCGTTTTGGTCAAACAAACATTATTAGTGGAATTTATTATGTATCGTATTATTATTTCATTAAACCTATGGCCGGTACCATAGTTTTAATGAATGAACGATGTTATTATGTCTGACGACTATTAAAGACTTCTGATTAGTAAAAGTTTGGAGAATTGGAGGAGATCGTTGCTAAAAAAAAATATTTGCAAAATATAGAACCGACTTCCATATCAAAACACTACAAAGCCAAAAGTAACTTTAATTTCGGTAGTCGGTGTTATTGCTTTTGTATTTTTTTTTCACACCGCCTTCCGAAATTAAAGTTATTTTTGGCTTTGTAGTGTTTTGATATGGAAGTCGGTTCTATTTTTTGCTAAAATTTTTTTTCACGCTTTTTATTGGGTCGGTTTGTAATTTATCTAGTTACAAAAGCTATAATATCAACAACTTATCGCCTTTTCCAAAATATTGGTTTTCCCGATGCATAGCCGTTAATTTTTGAGGAGTTCTCCTGGTAATTGACCATCAGCTCTACATCACCATATGCATTGTGACGAGCATAAAGTGCTTAACATCCGTACTCAAGTGATCGAATCGCAATCCACGAAATACTTATTATTGAGTAGTTTCAGTGGCCATCTGTGTTCTTCATCATCAGTTCAATTTCCCCAAATGGTACTTTTCGAAAGCGTTTTGGCTATTTCTTATAGTACCTTGAGCATTTTCTTTAATTCTTTAAATCGAGGGAACTCTTCAAATATTATAGGCACACCTCTATAGGTGTGCCTATAATATGTGAAGATTTCGATTCGATTTTGATTTCGATTTCTCCAGGATCCCATCACCAGATCTAGATTTCGTAACAATGGGACCAACTAGAAAGTATACCCATTCAAACGCAAAAAGAATTTTTCAAATCGGTCCAGCCGTCTCCGAGTTATGAGGTAACACTCATAAAAAAAAAAAAGTTCAAGACGAATTGAGAAACTCCTTTTTTTGAAGTCGGTTAAAAAAAAAACACTTTGTTCGTCGGTGAGATTATCAATAAATAGGTATGGTATGTACAAATAAATAATGTCTATTTTAGATGATCCTGTGCGTTTATATTTCGCGCGACGGCGTTTTTGCACTTTTTACCAACCAATGAAGGCTAGGCACGCCGCAATCGCGGTGACAAGTCCCCTATTTGAGGAGTGGCTGGAGAGACGCCACGGCGTCCTTACCTTCCACCTGACGCAGGTGCTTACCGGACACGGCTGTTTCGGGAGGTACCTGTTTCGGATTCAGCGAAAGGACACGCCAGGGTGTCGTCATTGCTTGGACCACCCGGAGGACATAGTGGAGCTTACGGTGGAGGTGTGCCCCGCTTGGGCAGAGCTTCGCCGTGTCCTCGTTCAGGCGATCGCGGCGGCGTCCTCTCGCGTCCGGATCTGGTACAGACCATGGTGCGGAGCGAGAGGGAATGGGATGCAGTCGCCTCCTTCTGCGAAGCAGTTATGCTAGCGAAGGAGGAGGCGGAACGCGCGAGAGTGAGGCAACTCTCGTCTACGCGCCCCAGCCGCCGCGGGAGACGACCCGGGCGTCGGGGATCGCAAGCCGATCTCCGGCCACCGTAGGCGCAGGCTCGGATGGCGAGCAGGGGTCGCTCACCGTCCGGTAAGAATCAGGCCCGGGTCGGCGGCGCGCCGTGCTGTCTGCACCGATGACCTCATAATGGGGCTCATAAGACCATTGCCCGCCCGGGTTGCAGAAATGTTCGAACGAGATACGGCTGCCCCGGAACTTAAGGGTAGCTAAAGGAACAGGGTGGGTTTTTAGTCAGGAGAAGTCATTCGATGATTTTCCCACTCATAAAAAAAAGATCCTCATCCAATTCTAAGAATTATTTTGAAACGTTCATCGTCTGTCTAGCCTTTTGCCAATAATGTCGGGGTCCGCGTCCAGCCTAATCGGATGTAGCTGTGTAACAGTCTTTTACATAGAGCGACTGCTGAATACCTACTAATGTTTTACGTGAGGTGACTGCTTAACTGACCTCCAGAACCCAGTGCCTGGGCAAAACGGGTTGTTCCCGTTCGTCCACACCCCGTCGTCCACACTGCGGACGACTGGGAAAGATGCGTTCTGTTCGTTCACAGTGTAGACGAACAGAACGCAACATTCCCAGTCGTCCGCACCTCGTTTTATGTCTAGTTTAAGAGTCAGTGTAAAGATTTTTTAAATTAAATAAATGATTTAACGGTTTAATTAATTCAAAAACAACATAACTATTAAGTTTTTTTTAATTTAAAATCATCAAATGTTAAAATAATTTACAACAATTCTAGTTTTTATCACAGATCAACATAATTTACAATAATTAAAAGGCAATATTTTAACTAATATTTTTTTGGTATTATATAAACATTTTTAAAGCATAAAATAACAACATAATAATTATGTACTAAGTAGTGTTTAAATTCAACAGTATTTTTCATCACAGATCATCTTATTTTACAATAATTAAGGGCAATAACAGAGTAATTTGTATCACAGATCAACTTAATTTACAATAATTTAAACATAACCTTTTTTGCAACATTTACAATTTTTGTCAGTAATAGTAGAATTTTACAAACCTTAAAAAACTTACGAGTTTATTAACTCTTAGACTAGACGACGCGCGACGGGGTGTGGACGATTGGGAATAATGCGCTCTGTTCGTCCACAGTGTAGACGAACAGAACGCAACATTCCCAGTCGTCCGCAGTGTGGACGACGGGGTGTGGACGAGCGGGAATGACTCGGCAAAACTATACCCTTTGGCAAGACTGGTGCCAGATACAGCCAGGACCGACGGCTTAGCGTGAAACTCTATATGTCAAAATGGATAACATTGAGGATAGAGCCAGTCGGCTGTTATTATTTAGCCACGAGCTCCTCGAATCATTGAATCAGCAAAAACAATACCTACCAACTACACTTGCTACATTTCAGCTACTTAAAACTCGCGCTCCATCTTCAACTGGCACTCTCCTACGTATTTACCTACAGCCTCCGATATCCCGAGCAAATCGCTCCAATCAATTCTAATTACAACACCGTAATGCTAGACCATTCGTTGCTGGCAGACTACCTACGAGCTACGCCTAGTTGTAGGTAGGTATAGGAACGCAGATCAATCGGCGGGATCAGCTCATTATGCAGCATCCATGAGCACAGACGCGGCCTGTCATTACGGCAAATGGCGGCAAATTGCGCACATCTAACGCACTGCCGCCGACGCCGAACCGTCGGTAATGCCGACTGCCGGTAAAAGCGTGAACTCGAATCGTTTCGGTATTAACGTGTATGGTAATGAGGATTGGGCCTATGGGGTTTGACTACACTATCTCAGCTATGTAGGTACTACGGTGGCAGGAACTCGAACTATTCACAAGCATTTACTCTCTGATCGTGGTTTCTTCTAAAATTTCCACCGCTTTGCTACTGATGCGTAGCGTATCCTGCGTACCTGTCTTAGAAAAGATAGCGGCTGGTCTAATTTTCCTTAAATTAAAACTATTAACCTATTATTGAAGCTTTAGGTTTTAATGGTCCCTACCCGTAAATTAAATGTTTGAGTCGTTTGAGGTTGGAACATTAGATTTTTTCACTAAATATATCTGTAGATCATTAGTGCAGAGGTTGAGCGATTGGGTGCCAAGCTGCATATCGCTGTTTCAATTCGCGCAGCGAAACAATTAATGTTGCCTACAAATACTTGTTCCAGTTCTGGGTATTTGTAAAAATGTATTCACTATACTAAAATAAAAACTTTTTACCAAAAAATTAAACCGACTCCCAAAAAACACTGCAAAGTGAAAAATAACTTTAATTTCGGTAGTCGGTGTCTTTAGTTTTGTTTTTTCGTTTTTGGCACCGACTTCCGAAATTAAAGTTATTTTTCACTTTGCAGTGTTTTTTGGGAGTCGGTTTAATTTTTTGGTAAAAAGTTTTTATTTCACTCTTTTTAGTTCGATGATTTTTAATTTACCTAGTTACAAGAGCCTAAATGTCAATTACTTATAACCTTTTACAAAATATTGCTTACATCACCATATGCATTGTGACGAGCATAAAGTGCTTAACATCCATATTCAAATAATCGAATCGCAATCCACTCAATACTTATTATTGAGTAGTTTCGGCGGCCATCTGTGGTCTTCATCATCAGTTCCACTTCCCCAAATGGTACTTTTTGAGAGCAACTGCACAAGTTACTATAAGAAATACCCAAAAGGCCATAGGTGTGCCTATAATATTTGAAGAGTTCCCTCGATTTCTCCAGGATCCCATCATCAGATCCTGACTTTGGTGATAATGGTACCAATTTCGAAGTATACCCATTCGAACAAAAAAAGAATTTTCCAAATCGGTTCAGTCGTCTTCGAGTACTCGATGATCATACATTAAAATAAAATAAAAAATTAAAAAAAATATATACGCGTCGAATTGATAACCTCCTCTTTTTGTCGTCGGTTGATAAGTAGTGTGGGGTGATGTAAAAACAATGATAAATATGATACGTCATAGCAGATAACTATGACGTATGATATCGTTGAAATATTGATTATTTTAACTAGCGTGTTTTCACTACATATACATCTTAATAATTATGATTGGTGAAACGTAATTGTTTACGTTCCGCTACATAGTTAAAAAGATCTACGTAGAAAGTACCTAAACGTAATCTATACTTCTATACTTCTATACTAATATTATAAAGAGGAAACCTTTGTATTTTTGTATGTTTGTATTGAATAGGCTCAAAAACTACTGGACCGATTTCAAAATTTCTTTTACCATTACTTAGAGGGATTCTTCCAAATCCGTATAGGCTATATTTTATCCCGGAAAATAGATAGGATTTTTCGTGGTAGTGAAAATTGTGGAGTAAGGCGTCGAAAAAACTGCCGTACGTTAACGATTCTCGCGAACGCTGCCTAAATGGTTAGAGATGTATGGTTGACTTCTATAGAAAAGTTGTAGAACTCAATAATGCCTACAAAAAAAGAGAGCTTAAAAAATAAATGTCCACCCGTGCGAAGCCGGGGCGGGTCGCTAGTAATATTATAAAGAGGAAACCTTTGTATTTTTGTATGTTTGTATTGAATAGGATCAAAAACTACTGGACCGATTTCAAAATTTCTTTTACCATTACTTAGAGGGATTCTTTCGAATCCGTATAGGCTATATTTTATCCCGGAAAATAGATAGGATTTTTCGTGGTAGTGAAAATTGTGGAGTAAGGCGTCGAAAAAACTGCCGTACGTTAACGATTCTCGCGAACGCTGCCTATATTTAATATAAACATTGCACCCGTGCGAAGCCGGGGCGGGTCGCTAGTTGTGAATAAAAAAAGAATAATTCAAGTTCAGTTACCTCAATTAGTTTGGTATTAGCATTCGTAATTAATAGCTAGGAAGGACCTCAGCTGTTAAAGATGGCAGTTTTTTACTTTTAGCATTTGAAGAAGCCTAAAACGTAATTGTTGCTCACGCAAATTGAGCTGTATGTAGGGCAAGGAAGATACCTAGCAATTGTTTACCATTCAAGAAAATCATCTAATTGTCACCGGTCTATTATTTGCCGTAATTTGCGTAATAACCGGTGCTCTTGTGTCGTAAATGCTACTTATGCTCATATGTGCTTAGGTACTCGATTGTGGTCATGTGTTACAAGGTAGGTACTATATACATAAGGTAAAGGTACTCATACACAATATATATAATATACATAAAAGGTACACATGCATTCGTCATAATTGTGAATAACGTGAAGTAATTTCCTCGATAACGACTACTGATATTAAATAATATTTTACTAAATTAACGGAAAACTAACCCTATTATTTAGATTTATACTGAAGACTTCGGAATGAATATTCACTTTAGTTGAATAAGGTATAATCACATGTATATTTCTTTAATATTTCGTAGATCTACAATATAATACGGATTGGCAGCTAAAGAACTACATATATACAGGGTTATTGGCAATATCTCCCGATCCTGTTAAGGGCGTGTAGATGAGGTCATTAAGTAACTTATAAAATGTTCCGTCGTCAAAATAGATTAGTGATTTTTAGGAGAAAAAAATATTTATTTCATAAGACGTTGCAAAAATCATAAAAATAAAATAAGTATTGGATCTCTTTTTTCAAAAGTACGGAGGTTTTTAATTATTTTATGTTTTTTTTATTATGCGCAACTTAATTCTTTAGCTATTTAATAAATAAGAATGTTAAAATATGTTTTAATTTTTTTAAATCAATTTTTAAAGGAGATAAAGTCCTATATTATTTTAATATTTAAAAAAAATCTTTTCTCGATAATGGTACACTTTAGGCCCAGAAACTTAGGTTTGATTTGTTAGTTAATGACCTCATCTACACGCCCTTAACAGGATCGGGACATATTTCCAATAACCCTGTATATGTGTTGGTAGACTTTACGTCAACGTGCCTTTTTTCGGTGGGAAAATCATCAAATGACTCCTCCCGCTCTGGGTGCAGCGGAAGGGAGTGTCAGACTTGTACTAACTTAAAATCCCACCCGTTCCTATAACTGCACTTACGTTCCGGGGCCGCGGTATCTCAATAGAACATTCCCACAACACCGGCAAGCAATGGCCTTGTCGATCCCCGTCAATGCTGCTGAAGAAGTTTTTCTCCTTATCAACGACTTCCGTTTTGACTGGCAGGAGAGAAAAGTGATGGTTCCTAAATCTCCTACCTCTCTCGCCTTTACTGGCCGGTTTGACTGCAGAGTCTCTAAAGCAAACGACGGAAGGAGATATTCCACTAGGTGCTCGTAGGAACCAAGGACCATCATTCGACCTTTACCTCGACATGCTTAGGCGGCAGGCTAAAAGAGATGGAACTCGCAAAAAACGAAAGGGTCTAGACTAGACCATCTTTCGAGTTCTGACGTAGTTTCAAAAGCGATGGAATATCTATCTACATTGGATCCAACTGCATATCGATGCCTTAGAGTGAAAACCTCGTAAGTGAAAAAGGAGTAACTTTTCAGGAGAAAGAAAAATCTGCGTGCTTTAAAATTTTTGTACGGTTTCTTTTATGTTTTTTTTTATTAATTTATATGTAAATTTAACCCGTTTTTATATCCAGAACTGTTCGATATTATGTATAATATGAAAAATATTATACACTAGTACTCACGCGGGCTTCGCTCCCGTGGATAATATCACGGTAAAAACATAACTCTCCTTTTTTGCAGTCGCGTAAAAAGTAGCCTATAACCTTCCTCAAGCTTCAAGCTACTTCCATAGCAAATTGCATCCAAATCCACCCAGTACTTTCGAAGATTAGCGCGTTCAAGCAAACAAACAAACAAACAAACTTTTCCGCTTTACAATATTAGTATGGTAAAAACATAACTCTCCTTTTTGTAGTCGCGTAAAAAGTAGCCTATAACCTTCCTCAAGCTTCAAGCTACTTCCATACCAAATTGCATCCAAATCCACCCAGTACTTTCGAAGATTAGCGCGTTCAAGCAAACAAACAAACAAACTTTTCCGCTTTATAATATTAGTATTGATAATATCGAACAGTTCAGAAATGCATAATCCATGGTCTGATTACGCTAAACTTACGACGCGATGCGAGTTTTTACGAGGTTCTCACTTTCATAAATAGCGTTTCGAGTATCGAATGAACATATTAGTGAGATCAGGATGTGCGTTGCTAGGATTGCTTTCTGGAAACGCAATAAAAAAAATTGGACAAATATGTACTCCCAGGCGACGATATTTGGTATTGCGTCAGCCATAATAGATATACATAGCTAGATAGAGATGCGTTAAGCTCGAAATAATGAAATATTTTGACTATGGACACAGATCAAGTTGATTGCTCTCGTCCATTGAATTAACATAAATATTGACATTAACATTGAAGAGGCCAAGCTAATATGGTAATATTGGCTTGGCCTATTCAATGTTGTCAGGTCGGTTCTTCGGAAATAAACGCTGGGATGATAGGAAACGCTGTAGGTGTCAACTAACAATTTAACTGGGCATCGTGAAGAGAGAAAAATCGCTATAAATAGTTACATGAATAGGTGGGTATTAATATTATATAAGTAGGTACAAAGCATAAGTTAATTAGTAAGTAGCATTCAAAGTACTTACTAATTAATTAATTAATTACTAATTACTTGATACTTTGAAACTTTAAATTATGGAAGTGCATATAGAAATGGCATATGACTATAATAGTCCTCTTGACCGATTTCGGCTAACCCAGGGCCAATCTCAATAGAGATTAGCCAACTGCGCAGGAGATATTATAGTCCACAAGTATGTGGGCAGGTTCCTTTACTCTCAATGTCTCTTAAGATACATCCTGTATCTACCCTAGTTTAAGAGGCAGAGATTAATTTTTCGTGTATAGATTTCTATAGCATCCAAATGTTTTATGTAAATGTTCTCATCGATACATCAAACCTTGTAAAATACAAGTGCTATTATCTGTATATATGGGAAATAAATATATTTATTATTATTATAGTTGGGACGGCAATCTGATACGACCGAAGAAAGATGAGGCGCTGGATCATAATAAGTACGTAAAACCTACGAAGGTACATATCAAACGCCACGCAAACAGTGCGATTATCTCTGACGCAAATAACACCAAATTAATATACAGTATACACTATACAGCACCGCTAGTAGATGCACATAATGTTATAGAGGTCCTCATAACAGACGAATTATTCGCACCAGGGAGCGCTGTAACGAGCGAAATGACATCAAAAATGAAAATTATTTTTAATCGTGTCCAATTGGCGTGCGGCGTGACGAGCAGTAACCACCGGCTCGGAACTAGCCAAGCGTGGCCTTAATTAAACGGTAGCTCTGACAACTGTGCGGTAGCCTGCCAGGCCAGGCCATATTCCTGTGCTTTGTGTGTGTCTACTAGGCGAGCCGGAATGTTGCCCTGGCCACACAGCTATTGGGGTAGATAATACTTCATTTCCATTGAAGCGAAACACGTTCTGCACATTTTTGAAAAAGTACCTACTAAACTACAAGGATTTAAGTATTCTTGACGATGGGAAAAGTTGGGCTATATTGTGTAACAATATTATATACATAAATTTTTATAGTATATTTGTCACATATTAAATAATCCATCCATATAGATAAATGCTATCAAAAGTGGAGTTATATTGTAGTGTCTGGTCTAGGGTTCCGGAGTTTACAGACTTCCGTACAATGCGAGGGAGGACTCTTGACTCTTATGAAAATTAGCACTTTAAAGCTTAATATTTCACAACGGATCATTGAACTGAAATTGGTCTTCCAACACTACCATTACTTTTATTTAAGTACGACCTATCCAACAACACCCCACACAATGAGGTTGACAAGATTTAAAAAAAACATCCCCTCTTTACATAAAGTACCTAAAAATATTTTATTGTTTTATTTTCCCACTTTGTCGGCATGATTAATATCCATTGATATACAATAGATTCTGAGCTAAGCCGCGAACAAACGGACGGACAGACGGACATCGCGAAACTATAAGGGTTCCTTTCCTTGTCTACTACAAAATCCTGAAAAATAAATACTTCCTAGATAAAATAAAATATACAAACATTAATAAAGTTAACATAATTATCTACGTAAATTATGATACTGTCGCTGTTCAATTTTTTTTTAATAATAGTTTTATTTTTATTTTATTCATTTATTTATTTATTACAAGTGTAATTGTAGGTTATTTCGATTCAAAGCGATAATGGCGCCGATCATGTTAAGAGCGTCAAGGTTTAGGAACAAAAATGGTTGAGCTTGGCTTAAGCAAGGTCTTGTAACACATAAGCTGTTACAGTTCAATCAGGTAATGAGTAAATGCATTTACTCTTTTTATGACCACCATTTGTGAAGTTTCACATGACAATGCATCGCATGATCGTACCTACCTATGTTAAGATAGCCTGGTGCAAATTTGGGGGCGGTTTTAATCAGTTTCAGTCTAATAGACCCGTTCGCCCGCCCCAGGGTCAGACATCCATGATTCATCACTTTGTGCGTGCCTACGGCATACGGCATACGTGGCATACGGAGCCTATCAAAACTATTCATCTAGCTTTCACTTCAACCAAAGGAGTACCTTACATAGCCAAACACTTTAAGATTATTTTTCGCTTTCCAGAGCAGTATTTTAATTAGTTTTTAAATTAGTAAATTTGCTAAAAAGTGTTTTGTCTCTCAGTAAGATTTATTATTGGTTATCTTACAAAGGTCCCACGTTAGCTTAGGATTCAACAGCGAAAAGTAGCACGAAGCTTAAACCTTCTTGATTAGTCCTAAGGAAGTTTCATACAGTTTTGTATTCACTTCGAATGTACCTATTGCTTTTCTTACTTTGTCATACTGAGATGAAGATAAAATTCCATTGTAGGTACTGGCACGTGGTAACACAGAAAGTTACGCTCAATATAGGGTACTCAACAAACCTTAGCTAGATTGGTTCATCATCATGGTCTACGTAATCTTTTTCCCAACAGGCCCCCAGCCAGGGCTTACAAACTAATATTTACATTTAAACAACCGCACGCTAAGGGCACTCGCTGAGCCGAGGCTCGTACTCCACAGGGAGTGCCCTTAGCGTGCGGTTGTTTAAATGTAAATATTAGTTTGTAAGCCCTGGCTGGGGGCCTTTAAATTTTAGAGGTCACCACAGGATTGGTTAAGTAGTATATTAGCCTAAGCGAGCTAAACTACGAGTGGCCCTATCGAAAAAAAAAAAAAATGTTTAGCCAGCTTCCAGCCTAACCGGATGCAGCTAATTATTAATGTTTTACATGGAGCGACTTCTTATCTGACCTCACCAACCCAGTAGCTGAGTAACACGATAACCCTAAGCCAGACCACAGTCAGATTTTTTGGCTTCTGGTTATCCTTAACGACTGTCAAAGATGTCCAAATGACGGCCGTGATCGAAGGCTTAACGTGCTTGTCGAAGCACGGAGGTCTCACACCGCCAACATTCAAACTCCGTGCTAACCAGGGCCGGATTAACCATTAGGCGGAGTAGGCAACTGCCTAGGGACCCCGCATCAACTAGGGGCCCAGGCCCAGTACACGCACCAAGAAAACATGTTTCTTCGAACGAGAATTTGATGTGCTTTTGAACTTAGGGCCTTCCCTGTTATCTCACAAAATACAAATCGTTAGATTTAGTAGTAGAATTAAAACTATTTTATAACAAATCTGGGAATAAGTTAACAAATTTATTAAAAACCACAGTCCTTAATGTGCGTTTCCTCAGTTAATAATAATAATAATAATAAGTTTAATCGAATCGAAGTGGTTAATCGATAGTAAATAAAATCCGCCAATGCTACCTTCAGAAATCATTACAATCCGCACAAATCGGAACCTATAGTGTGTGACTAATAGGTAAAGGATATCGGTATTTTTGCTTTAACCTTTAGATTTAATAACCTAGGTGCCACTTATAGGTATGATAAAGAGCCTGCAGCAATATGTAGGTATCTTAAATGGTAGACGCCAATTCCAAGTTCTTTGGGTACATTATTATCACGTTAGAATCGTGAGTGGTTATAACCTAAACTACCGCCTCGACAGTTAACTATAGGTAATATACATAAGTTGATAGGTATATAGGTACGGAATTATGTGCCTGGTCACACACATATCGACACAAACAGAAATAACAGTTAACTTCATTAATAGGGTACACTAACGTCTTCTGAATGACGCATAATTGACTGAAGTGTGCATAATTCATATGTACAATTGCTACTAGAAAGCACCATTATAGCAATTTACTTATATCGCTCCTATAGCGGACTTCGTCACGTTTTGGCTGCCCTGCTTAACCATATAATCACTACTGAAATATTTCACTCCACTTACAGTAATATCGCGCATTAAGTCGCTATCGCGTGTGTAATTACCTTAGTTGAAACAATACAAAATAATAAAAGCGAATCGGGCGCTGGCTATTTGCATTTCTGATGGACGGTGGTCGGCGCGGCAGATGGCTTTCCTTTTTCGCCGGCTGATGGCGAGTGCGCTAGAGTGAGAGCGTGACCACTCTCTGGTACCGTTCTGTTTCTCCTTGGCTCTTACGAAATTATTATTTTGATTACGTTTAATTTGCATACGGCCTGCGGAGCGGCTGCCCCGGGGCGCACCGCCGGAGCCGCCCTGCGTCGTTACGACCCCTGTACTTTTCTGTAATGTTTTCGCCATTTTCAACAAAATTCCTCACAAATCATATAATTTCAGGTATCATCATGGTTATTACGAAGAAGCGCCCGTAGTCCTCGTACCTCCGTAATAGGTCGATCGATGCTCAAATTCTTGATAACTACGAGTAATCAACATAGAACCAGCCCCGACAGGCTTAATGATCCAACGTCTTCAATTATTGGTAATATCAGATGTTTAAACGTTCTTAGGAAGCTGACTGGCAGGTTTGGTTGATGGCAAGACCACTTATGTATTCCTAAGGTCACATTTCTTAAGCGATTGCTCACACGCATGCTATATTATGTTTTAAATGTCTCTTGTACCTACATGTTTGTAAAGCCGGCTCTACACGTTGGCCAACACAGTGGCGAATGTAGTGGCCAATGCGTATTGGCCAACATGTAGACGGCGTGTTTGGGCATGTTGGGTGCACAAACACCCCCTCTACACGTTGGCGAATAGTCATTGGCCACTACATTCGCCACTGTGTTGGCCAACGTGTAGAGCCGGCTTAAAGCTACTGCAAGATGTGACCATAATTTCTACTGCGACTGTCGCGAATGATAATTGTTAGATTATGCTATAGGGTATTATGGTAACCCATGATCACAGATCCCAATGAAAATAACATAAGATTGTGTTTAATGAAGGATTTACTTTACGAAGCACATAATATGAGCAACCGGGCGGCTTCTGTTCGGCGCGCACGCATTGGTGTGGGTTGGTCCAATCGGCGCTCGGGACACGCCCACATGCGCACAATCTACTTCATTCTCACATTACTCGCTGTAAAACCCACGTATATCGTCTGCTGACAAAAGTTTGTGTATAAATTTTTTGGTTGTTGAACCCACGGTTGAACCTCCCAAGTACCTATTATGTTTGGCTGGGACTAATAAAGTTATATTCCCTGTAATAAACACACCTTCGGTAGGTAGGTATCTAAGCTCGCAAGCGGCATTTGTTCGTATGACCTGTGATCAAACCTAGCTAAGCAATTTAGGATACTTTAGCAACTCTTTTTATATTTTGCGTAATTTTATATTTATAGATATTTATCTCTGTGCTTCTATATTCTGTTTTACGGAGCAATTTCTTCCGTTATCGGTTATACCATTCTATTTTTCAAAGGTAACCTGTAGCAACTTAAATTGTAGATAAGCCTTCCATTTAAAAATAGAAAAGTAGAACTAAACCCACATTAACATAAAAAAAGAAACTTTAACGTATCATTGGAGACAATTGGTTGATCGATAGCTGTCGGCGATATTCCTATTGAGCTTATCATCGAGTTTGATATCCGGGACATAGTGAGACTGGACCTAATGACATAATCGCGGCCCGCGGCGTCGGTCGCGCGATCACAGTTATTATGGACGGAGCGGTGAGCGTAGCGGACAGCGGGCTGAGTTGCTGTTGCAAATTGATTTGATGCTACGGGCATTGCGACTGAACGCACCTGACCAGTATAATACAGTACCTATAGCATTTGCTCTGACTTCACTTCTGTGGCTTTTCCAACCAGCTGATAACATTCAAACTTAAACTCAAAGCAGGTAAATTCAAATCAAATAGTTACCTACACCATTTGCAGGCACTTTTGAACCTCCAAAAATATTCAGCAATAATACGTGTAGCTTTGTATAAGTATTAAGCATTTTCGTAAGCGAATCTCTCGAGCGGACTCAATTCAGTATAATTCATTACCTACCTACTTATTGACCTTTAAATATCCGCCAATCTTTAGTAAGTAAGTCTATAAATCTCCTGCGTGTGTTATGGGAATGTTCTAATGAGTTACTACGGAAAAATATTTTTTTTGTAAAAATAAACCGACTTGAAAAAACCATAAAGCACTAAAAGTTAAAAATAATACTATAACTTACCTATATTAATAAACCTAACCTAACCTACGATTAACCTAAGATAATAAAATTTAACAATTTTTTGGAGTAGGTCGAATCATCCGAAATGAATATATAAGTATTATTGTATTGAATTGAATTGAATGTAGGATACCTAAATGACTATAATATAACTACAGACTAAGGCCAGAAAAACACATCCATCCATCCATCCATCATCGGACAACGAGACAAACGGCGAAGCGCCATCGTTACATGGTGGACATCCCACCCATACGCACCAAACGTTTTGGGAATACCTTCATTGTGCGTACGGCTAAGGAGTGGAATTCCCTGCCGGAGTCTGTTTCCCGATAGCTATAACCTAGGAGTCTTTAAGTCAAGAGTGAATAGGTTACTTTTAGGTAAGCGTGCTCCATCTTCGACCACATCATCACTTACCATCAGGTGAGATGGTGGTCAAACGCGAACCTACTATAAATAAAAAAAAAAAAAAACAAAAAAAAACAAAACATAAATCTTACAGCTTCTAAATATTAATTTAAATCGGAAAACAAAAACAAACTCGTAAAACGGCGTCGAACTGAAACTGAGAATGAAAAGCGATTCTATTTTTTTTATTATTCGTGGTACACCTGGAAAGTGCACACTGTTACAATTCCAACAAGTCCAAACACAGCTAAGATGCATTGTCTTGTTATAGAGTTCCGGTGCCTGTGGGTTTTTAGTCATTACCTAGTAGTCTTACGCTCCCTTCCACTCCAATCATATCAGGAGGAGTAATTTGATGATTTTGCCTACAATAAAAAGGTCTATAAACCTTTGTGTAAGTAGATCTAAAAAAGTCCAGCTACAACTTCGTGATAGTGGAAACGACAGCGGTTCGAAGACAATTCATCTTTAGTGGTGCGTTTAAAATGGTGTCATTTTGAGGTGACACAATAACAATCTGAAAATTCATTGTCGTACAAGCTATAATTAAATATGTTTACTAGGTAATCTTAGCTGTGGCCTGAGATAACAATCGCGTGAACATTTTGATAAATGTATCCCACGGGAATTTTATATTTTCCGAGTATAAAAAGTAGGTAGCCTATTCAACTATAATTTGTGTCTATGCCAAAATTTTCTTTTGCTATCTGTTTTTTATCGTGTACATTTTTGGGAGTATGCGATGGAATTGCATAGTCTAATTCCACAAAGTCCGTTCCATCATCGGATTACAAGACGAACGGCGATGCGCCATCGTTACATGGTGAACATCCCACACATACGCACTGAACGTTTTGGAAATACTTTCATTGTGCATACGGCTAATGAGTGGAATTCCATGCCAGATGTTTCTTGATAGTTAGGTATAACCTAGGGGTGTTTAAGTCAAGATTGATTATGTTATTTCGGGGTAAGTGTGCTTTATCGACATTCGACCACATCATCGCATACCATCGACATTCGACCACATAATCGCATACCATAAGGTGAGATGGTGGACAAACGCGAGCTTATCTACCAAACATACTTACCATAGGTGTATACTTACCGATCCATAGGTCCATCTTAACTTTCACAATCATGATATTATATATACCTAGTCTAGTACCTACAGATACACAAGTTTATGATTTAGTAGCTAACGTAGGTCGTACACCCATATTTTTTATTTTATTTACAATATTTTCTCGCCTTTTGAACTTTCCCTGGATTTTCACAAATATTTTAAAACCAAAAAGAACCTACATCTAATGAATAGCAATTGATTTCTATATATTACATTAGGGTGTTCCTTAAATAGGATTTTTTTTTGTTTGAAATTCGAAATACTCTAATACCCGACATACCCTCTAATTTTTTTATAAATGTTAAACCACACTCAAATATGAAATTTCATCTTTCTAGCATGATCGGAACCCGTGCCGACTAAGCTTCAAAGTTTATTGAAAATCTTGTCTTGTTCTAATATTTGGGTCGGCAATAAAACAAATAAAATAAATAAATGAAACAAATTAAGTGAATAAGAGTTAAAATAAAATAAATTTAAATAATAAAAAACTTTTTTGCAAAAAAATAAAACCG
Organism: Tholera decimalis; assembly: GCA_943138885.2. Lineage (NCBI taxonomy): Eukaryota > Metazoa > Arthropoda > Insecta > Lepidoptera > Noctuidae > Tholera > Tholera decimalis. The sequence continues at coordinate 31,137,381 of OW964556.2, read as the reverse complement.
ACTTCCATATCAAAACACTACAAAGCCAAAAATAATTTTAATTTCGGTAGTCGGTGTTATTGGGTTTGTATTTTTTTTTTTTTCACACCGCCTTCCGAAATTAAAATTATTTTTGGCTTTGTAGTGTTTTGATATGGAAGTCGGTTTTATTTTTTTGCAAAAAAGTTTTTATTTTCGCGCTTTTTAGTGGGTCAGTGAATTTTCCAAATCGGTTCGTAAATGACGGAGTTATGCGCGAACAAAAAACGCAATGCAGAGTAAACGAAAAGATCATCAACGTAAATATTTTTTATAGACTTTTGTTGATTTTTCAGAAACGGCTTGTCCGATTTCGATAAAATTTTCATGGGACCATTTGGGAAATATACCCTTTTCAACAAAAAAAGAATTTTTCAATTCGGTTGGCTAGCGAAGGAGCTACGCCCGAACAAACATAAAAAAAAAACAAACAAACATCCGAATTGAGAACCTCCTCCTTTTTTAGAAGTCGGTTAAAAATTAATCTTTATTAAAAAGAAAAGAATAACAGTCAGCTAGGCTAACTTCTCTTAAGTGTAGTTTTTTGAAGTCCGGATTGAAATATCGATGTTCCTTCATACAACGCAACAAGAACTACCTACATATTTTTATTCTTCTTGTTTATTTCACAGCACTTTCAGCGGTATCATTTACAACTTTCAAACGATTTATTCAGCGTCCGGAAAAGCTGCATTATCATTCCAACAACATACATCTCCTTGAAAAAAACCGTTGTTAATCTGAAGTTGTGATCGAATTGTTTTCCGATACAAAATCATCATTACCAATCATTCATTCTTTTTATCTACAGCAAAAAAAAAAAACATGAATAAACAAAAAACGACAAGAAATGTAAAAAAAAAGATAAATACTTGCTTACCGAAAAGATTTTGGGTCATTTCTTCCATCGATGGAACATGATGGCGTTTTTGTGATTGCCAATTTAAATTTCTGTTTAACTTGACAATCATTTTAATTTTAGCTTATCAACTTCATCATCAGAAAGTGATAATATGACGGTCTCTTCACACTAATATGGGCTATTTTATTTTTTTTATTTTTTGTACTCTTTTACCTTATTCAAGAAGCACAAATCTTAGTGAGGTGCTTTAGGTGCAACTCGAGCCTAGGTTTAACATACATAAACAAACATACACGTAAACGTGACAATAAATAAGCAAACATTTTGAAGAGCCTTTTTGTCTTTTGCAATCATTCGGAGTTGTGATTGCAAACACATTTTGAAGAATAGATCGCTCTCGCTATCCATCATGCCTAATGCTGTGCTCCAAGGGGCCTGAGTTTTTTCTTGTTGCGACTCCCAAGTTATTTGTAGTGGAAGTAGATGCTAACTCTTCTCTCTCTCGCTAACTCTCTTTGCCTAACCAGCTATTCCTTCTTTCTCTGTTAATTTTTTGCCAACGCCACCTAAGTTCCTTTAAAAATGCCTTGTCTTCCTCTATTTTCATTATTTCAAAGGCATCAGCATGTGCAATAATGTAAAATAAGTTATCAAGGTGGTTTTAAAATTATATACACGATTCTTGAACGTGATCGGAGTATTCATACTTTCATTTTGTTGTAGATCTCCCCAAACATAATATAAATCAATAAGTTTCTTCACGCATTTTAGAACATGTGTTTGCGGGAATTCTTGCATTTTCCCAAAATATACTACACTCTTTAATTATAAGATTGGCACTTTCACTGACAGTCAACTTGACTTCGCGAATAGGTATTATATAAAATAGGACAACGAGAACTTGTCTATTTGACGGTAATTTTGCCCCGGTTATTTGATGGCTAGGCAGTCCGACATGGAAAATATTTTGTTTGTCAAATTGCCACTCCTTAACCCTACCGACATTTATATGCAATAAGGAAAAAACTTTTTAGCAAAAAATAAAACCGACTTCTATATCAAAACACTACAAAGCCAAAAATAACTTTAATTTCGGTAGTCGGTGTTATTGGTTTTGTATTTTCATTTTTTTGACACCGCCTTCCGAAATAAAGTTATTTTTGGCTTTGTAGTGTTTTGATATGGAAGTCGGTTTTATTTTTTGCTAAATAGTTTTTTTTTCACGCTTTTTAGTGGTTCGGTTTGTAATTTATCTAGTTACAAAAGCCAAAATGTGAACTACTTATTCCCTTTTACAAAATATTGCTTTTCCCGATGCAGAGCCGTTAATTTTTGAGGAGTTCTCCTGGTACTTCACCATCAGCTCTACATCACCATATGCATTGTGACGAGTATAAAGTGTTCATTTAAATTTTCACATTCATATTCAAGTAATCGAATCGCAATCTACGAAATACTTATTATTGAGTAGTTTCGGTGGCCATCTGTGGTCTTCATCATCAGGATCATCATTCCACTTCCTCAAATGGTGCTTTTCAAGAGCAAACTGCACAAGGTACTATTAGAAATACCCAAAACGCTATAGGTGTGCCTATAATATTTGAAGAGTTCCGTCGATTACTCCAGGATCCCATCATCACATCCTGATTTCATAAAAATGGGAGCAACTAGAAAGTATACCCTTTCAAACGAAAAAAAAATAATCCAAATTGGCCCTGCCGTCTTCAACAAAAAAAAAAGTTCAAGACGAACTGAGAACCTCCTCCTTTTTTTGAAGTCGGTTAAAAAGGCACTAAAAGTCTTAAAAATCTTGTATGAAGTTACTAATAAAACACTTAGTTACAGGCACAAGCGCGGTACCTGCGCATTTTGTATGGACAAGTTTCAATCGCAAGTCGGCACGGGTTATCGTTTATAAAACGGGCTAATATTTATTTCTAGACTATATTAGGTCATTATGAAAGTTTTAAGAAGGTATGCGTAAAAATATTTCGACACTAATATACTTACATATATGCACACATACTGATTTTGACATTTGATTCGAAGTGTTTTCCTCAACGAACAGAAAACTATTTGTCTGATAAGTAGATAGGAATCCTATACAACGTATAACGGAAACCCTCTATCCAAAAGGACTGAAGACAACATCTGGTATGGAGTCTCTATGCAAAGTTTCAGCTCAATATAAGTGGCTCACAGAATTGACCCCAAATTATTGGTTTCATAATATGAAACCAATAATTTGGGGTCAATTCAGAAACAAGAAACATATTATGTTTCTTGAGGTAATAACAAACGTGTCACAGCACTATGAGGGTCATCACTTTCACGTCACTTGCCAATAAAACGATAATTCTCTTCGTTCTTCTTAATTTGAAAAATTCGGCCTCTGGTATCAATGTATTGAAATTTCTAATATGCTCCACACATGCAGACATAGGATTAGAAAACCCTTGCCATATCGTTTGGTATCATCCAAAGAAGCCGTGCACTCGGTATGTATATACCCTTTAAATTACACTTACAAAAAACTTTAATAAATTTCGTAAACCTACACTAAAATCTTCCTCATGAATCACTCTATCGATTGGTGAAACCACTTGAAAATCTGTTCAATAGGTACCTAGTTTTTGAGTTCATGATTAACGCGATTAATTGATAATCGCGTACAGACCGCAGACATGGCGTGCGGCGGGCGACTTTTTTATAATATACTAGCTGTGCCCCGCGGTTTCACCCGCGTATAATCCTACTATTACATATTATTAACGCGAAAAACTCTGAATATTGATGAATAGATGGTAGAATTTTAGTAATCCTATTTAATTTGCAATGGATAGAGAATCGCGAAGTAAAGATAGTTGTAAATCATATTATTAAGATGACGATTTAGAGTATTTCGGTATTATACATAATATACAATATTTTAGTCCTATTTTCTTGTGGTATTAGTATGTACTGGTTTCCTTGCGGATCTAGATAAAGCAACATATAATTGGCCATGTGAAAAAAAATTGACCAAGTGCGAGTCAGACTCGCCCATGATGGGTTCCGTAGTAGCTACGCCAAATAACTTTTTCGTAGTGTTTGTATGAATAACAAAGTTCAAACGCTACATATTTCAAAAAACAAAGCCTTAAAGAACACTACATCTCCACCGTCCCGTAATTTTATATATTATTGGTATATATTTTTTCAGTATTAATATAAATATGTATTTTATTAGCTAAGTATGTTTTAATTTACGTAATTAGTATTTATACATACTGTCCATCATCTCTTATGCCACTCTCCTGTCGCAGTTCTGCTGGAAGAAATTTCTTATGAAATAAGCAGTACATTTGTGCTCTTTTTCTGTAAGTGTTTTTCTTTTATAAGTGTCATATGTGTACACACATAAATAAATAAAATTATATTTGCGGTTTCTGAAAAAGTGCTAAATCTCAAAAACTACTGACTACTATCTCATTCGAACCAATTTTATTTAAAAGAATTCATTAAAATCTACCTTCATGTGCCCTTCATGTGCCTTACGTTTTGGGGCGTCGGTATCTCGTTAGAACATTCCCGCAACCCCGGAAATTGTATCCTTTTAAAATAATAGGTAATCTCCTACACAAATATAAGAAACGTAAGAGTATAGACTACAAATTACTATTTTTATAACCGTATACATATCAATGGAACTAAAATAAAACAAAATTAATAAACTTACTATAAACATTAATCTAAACGATCCTTAACGATTTCCTTTTAGAAGTTGGTTAAAGAAATGGGATAAACGAAATAACACCCTATCAAAATTACTTATTCAACTAAACAGAAAGTAAAATAAAAATATTCAAATGTATGTATAGCTTAGAACAGCGCATGTATAGATACAAAAACACACATCTGACGTAAATAAAGCTGAAACAACTTTTACTTACATAGGAAGTCTTTCAGCAATGAAATCGAAATGAAACCAAGTTTAGGTACCAATGTATACTATCAGTGCGGTATGTATAACGTGAGTTACTATGCTCAACGCGCCGCGCCGCGCGCCACGCCGTGCATCCGCGTGCCATTTCGATAAATAACGTTGTTGAATAATTTTAATTTTAAATTTTCTCCAAAACTATAAGTCCAAATTAAATACTGAGGCAAAGTTTATCTTCATAAAATTGTCTTGATGAGGAGACTATTCGAACGTAAGTATTAATATGGCTGCATAAAAATAATTAATAAACATAATTTGCCTTATTGTGGATTATTCATAAAAGATAGATGTATAGTACTTTAGACTTTTTGTAAGATCTACATAAATCCTACATTTTTGTAGTACATAATCTTTTGTTAAATCTCAGCATTTGGCCAGCGCACGCGATTATAGTAATTTACCGGAGTATTTTCTTCCGACTTACTTCACTAATATCCTTATTTTAGGAAAACCGAGAGCAGTAGCGTAATACTAGATAGCCTATAGCTATAGCTCCTCATAAAATTGCCTATCCTAATCAGAAAGAATTGTTGAAATCCGTCCAGTACTATCGAAGATTAGCGCGTTCAAACAAACAAACGGGTTATTCACCAACTGGACACAAGATACCGGACACACGTGTGTCCAGTTGGTGAAAATCAGAATTAGTACAATTATTATTTCGTCATCAGGACACGCCAAAATTTTTACGCGTGTCCACATAGTGAAACTTAAATTAAATCAGTTTTATGTTTTCGTCAACTGGACACACCCAGTTTTTTTGCAAAAAAAGGTATAGTCAGGTTAATAATCGCCTTGATTTCATGAAAAAGCTGTCTCACTTTTTTACTTGAAAAACCTTATTAGCTTTTATTTAAGACAAATCTATACTAATATTATAAAGTGGAAAAGTTTTTTTTTTTTTTTGTTTGTTTGTTTGCTTGAACTCGCTAATCTTCGAAAGTACTGGGTGGATTTGGATGCAATTTGGTATGGAAGTAGCTTGAAGCTTGAGGAAGATTATAGGCTAGGCTACAGATACTTTTTACGCGAATGAAAAAAGGCAAGTTATGTTTTTACCGTGATAGAATCCACGGGAGCTAAGCCCCGCGTGAGTACTAGTTTTAAAATAAAACGTTTAGTGTTAGTTTAGTTATGAACGTTTAGTGGCCGATGATGAATGTGACACAAAACATTAATGTGGTTGACTGTAATTTATCTTGAATTTGGGTAAAATGCGAACATGTGTCCAGTTGGCGAAAACATAAAAGTAATTTAATTTAAGTTTCACTATGTGGACACGAATAAAAATCTTGGCGTGTCTAGATGACGAAATAATAAGTAATACTAATTTTGAGTTTCACCAACTGGACACACGTGTGTCCGGTCTCTTGTGTCGAGTTGGTGAATAACCCAAACAAACAAACAAACTTTTCCACTTTATAATATTAGTATAGATATGTATGTAAGGAAAGTTACCACAAGTGCGCTAGGTGTACAGGCATAGGTACCTACTAAGTTTATCTATACTAATATGATAAAGAGGTAGATAATCTTTCTTTGGTAGTAAGCTTATTGGGGTCGGTTTAATTTTTTGGTAAAAAGTTTTTATTTCACTCTTTTTAGTTGGTCGATTTATAATTTACCTAGTTACAAAAGTCTAAATCTCAACTACTTATAATCTTTTACAAAATATTGCTTTTCCCCCGTTAATTGTTGAGGAGTTCTCCTAGTACTTCACCATCAGCTTCACTTCACCATATGCATTGTGACGAGCATATTGTGCTTAATAACCATATTCAAGTAATCGAAGCGGAACCCATGAAATACTTATTATTCCTACTTATATATTGAGTACTTCCAGTGGCTACCTGTGGTCTTCATCATCAGGTCCACTTCACAAATGGTGCTTTTCGAATGCAACTACACAAGTTACTATAGGTAAAAAATACTCAAATCACTATAGGTGTGCCTATAATATTTGAAGAGTTCCCTTGATTTCTCCAGGATCCCATCATCAGATCCTGACTTGGTGTCAATGGGACCAATTTCAAAACCCTTTCAAACAAAAAAGAATTTTCCAAATCGGTTCAGCCGTCTTCGAGTAATCGGTGATCATACATAAAAAAAAATATATATACGCGTCGAATTGATAACCTCCTCCTTTTTGTCGTCGGTTGAAAATCGCGAGTGAACTGCTGGTACTGCTATAGGCATACTAACATTTTATATACTTTCAATACATCATTCAAAATTTTTGCAATGCAATGTGCAATTGAATTATTGTGGGAGAGTGGTGCCTAAGCTAGACTAAAAGCCTGTATTTCAGGACACCATCTATGGCATCACATAAATTTATGAGTTTTGACCCTTTTTTTTTTGCGTGTGGAAATTCTCATGAAAGTCCTCCGCCCTGGCGTTAACGGAGGGGTCTGTCAGACTCTTACTGACTAAAACCACACGGTGTTTCTCTGTCACTTCTAGCTGGGGTGCGGGGACACGTTAGCATTCTCCACAACCACCCCAGCAGTGACGGTCGTTTACCCCATCTCAGATGAGGGGAGGAGTGCAATGAGCATCTCCTCACCCTGTCATAATTTTAGAAAGGCGCGCGGAAACACTACGCGACACCTGCTCGGGCCTGTATGATCGGATGCCAGACTTCCCCAAGTCTGACACCCACAAGCCACATTACGGGGGATGGAAGAGGGCATTGTCAGCCCGCCTCTGTCGCCCAGTCCTTCGAACGCGGCTCGGTACATTTGAGGACGTCTCCCTCTCCCTCTCTGCCGCTTATGAGTTTTGACCCTACTTCAACCTAGTCACATATTTTGTGAGACACCTCTCTAGTGTGTTATCATAATCATCCTTAACCTTAGCAATCTTCCCAGCTGGTTACATACATTGGGGTCGGCTTCAAGCCTAACCAGATGCCGTTGAGGACCTTATCTGACCTCCACAACCCAGTAGCTGGATCACACGATATCCCTTGGTAAGACTAATGTCAGATTTTCTGGCTTCTGACTACCCGTAACGACTGTCAAAGCTATTCAAATACCAGCTGGGATCAGTCACTTTTCGAGAGGCACGAAGGAATCTCGATATGTCAGGATGGTCACTCATCCACGGAACGTCTTTGACAAGTGTTGCAACCTGGAAGATAGACCCGTGCCTTTTAAAGAGTGTTTGATCATTTAGTCTGGTCGCTTCTGCCAACGTCGGAGTAACCACCGGCCATAAGTACAACGCATTGGATCCATACGTCAAGATGCTATAACGCGGCTGGTCCAAGAAGTAATGGCAAGATGAGCATGGATTCATTCTCTAAGGACTGTCTTAAATTTGTAGATACAGGGTAAAGTGCACGGAGGGATCGGAGGCGTTTGCCCTATCCTAGGACAGCACAGGCTTGCTCATGAGCCTGGATGATGACTTGACACACAACTAATTCTAGTGAAAAGAATCGATATCACATTGTTTTGAAAGGAAAGCGTCCGTTGTTCACAGAGTAGTCTTTGGTCGTTCAAGACCTGAAGTCTTGTATATTTAATGTAATATTTCCATTTTTCCCCGACCCCACTGGTCGGGGAATGTCGTGGAAAAATGGAAACACGTAATTAGACGCTGCAAAATAAACACAGCAACAGTCATTCTCTGTTATTATTGTATTAAAATTCAGTTTCAAGTGTCACAACACAACGCGACCGGCGACGGCCTATATTGTGATGGCGGAAAAAACGGTAATTTTCACACTACCTGCATTTAATACATCTAGGTATGTCGGACATAATAACCTCTAATACCATTAGATTTTCCATGAAGCTATGGGATTTTTTCATTGTCCTATAATACCGACTGCTGTTTTCTATGCATAATAGGAGGCTACGGCAAGATTATAGAGTAGTGCTGTTGGTGATACCTGTATTTCCGTGGGACTATAACGGGAACGTATTAACAAAAGACTCGCTTCGATTGAGGTCGCAGTTGCAGTCTAACATTTTGTAATGGAAAATGACAAAGAAACGTCTACAATTTTTGCAACGAACTCTTTGTCAAAACACTTTGCGATTGACTTCAGTGTTTCTAAGAATAATAAAATAGGTTGATCGCAAAGGGTTTCAGAAAATTGCAGTGATGTTCAATAGAATTAAAGTTTCAAAGGAAATTGCTGGTGCTTTGAATTTCAGTTCACATTATATACTTTAATCGTGATTGATTCGCTTGTCATTCAGTACGTAAACTGGTATCAATTATTCTAGGTATTTATAGAACCTTTGCATAGGTAGGTATTACCTACTTCAAAATGAGATATTAAGAGGCAGGTATTTACATCAACTAGGTTAGGCTAAATAATTAGATACCGTAAAATGAGGCTACTTTGCTCCATGAAGATAAACATGCTCCAAATTTAAAAAAAGATTATTTCAATGAAATAGAAAGGAAAGGAGATGTTTCATTTTTATATGGGGCTCCGGCCATAACATGTACAATGTACATTTCAGCAAAGCTGGGAAACTTACCCCTGAATAGAATAAAGTAACACTTTTTTTTTTAATATCAAATAGTTTTTATGTACAAAATTAAAATTAAAAATGTTTGACGTTTATCCTAAGACTTATGACAGCCATGACAGGTTGTAGAAATGACGTTTACTTAACTTTGTTTTTGTTCATCAGAACTAACCCACAGAATACTATTACCCTAGCGGGGACCTGACTGACTGACAGAGTTTCAACTTTCAAGACAACTAGTGGTTATTTTGAATTCGTTCAGAAAAACATTTAAAAAATGGAGACTAATGATTTTTGTAACGATGAAATCGTCACACTTAATTATGTTTACTCAAAAATAAGTACAAGAGAATAATAGTAATTTATTTTTAACACTACAAGAATACACACACTTTTTAATGGGGCTTGCAACTGTCAAAGTGGCGCTAGTAGAGTCTGGCAAACGAAAGTAGAGACTGAAAAAGCGCGACAAATTTAAAAATATCAGCATAGCAACCCCACAACTACTATGAAATACCAGGAATAACATTATTTGATACTTTAGCATTATCCATTTTTTTTCATCGGAATAAAAATACAAGAGGTATTCTAGGTAGGTAATAATTTAGATATTATAATAATATAATCATTATTGTGCTAAAAATAGTACATAATTCTTAGTTTTATACACCCTAGACCCCACACTAGGATTCCCTGTGTCGTGGGGCCTAGTCTCTTTCCGTCGAGGCGACTCATATATATTCGACTCATATAATCTTCAATCAAATCAATCAAATCATATTATGTCTTAATTCGAATTAAAAAAAAAACAACAGTATTCTAAAATAGTTCTGATTTATTTACTATAATTAAAATCTGAATGTAAGACTTCTATGTGGAAAGTTTCATTAGAGTCACTGGAATCATTGTTTCCTACGTTAATTATAAAATTTTCTAAATTGTTTTCTGTAATTCTGTCCCTTTCTTTATATTTATTTTCAACATGGATGACATGATCAGTCATTTTCTTTCATTCCTCGGGAGTTATATTTTCAAACGACTCTTTTATAACTTTCTGTAACTCCACTGCAGGCAGATCAATATTTTTACTTGCCACTTTACATTTAGCCAAACTCCATACTAACTCAATGGCATTTAGATCACAGTGGTAGGGGGAAGTTCTAATACCTCGTGCCTATTCTACTTCAGAATTTCATCAGCTTCATATACTAGCTCTGGTGTGTTTCGTTTTAAACTTGTTTTCTAACGTTAAATAAAATTCGTTAATTTTGTTACGAATAGCATCTATGTCGGAACTATCTAAGTCGGACACTGTGGGTTTATATGGCCTTTACGCCCACCTTACTTTTTAATTCCTTTTTAATGTAGTAACGCTCACTTCTGTAAAGAATGGTAAAACAGAATGATTAGGTTCTGTAAATCATGAATTCAATTATATCTTTATAAAAGTTATGTATTCCTAGTAAAAACTTACCAGTGATTTAAGCTATTTCATTCAAGTACTGGTTCTGGGTTCTTATCTTTAAATCTCTTCTGCTCTAAATCCGTAAGTTTTTCAATAGTTTTCACTATCTCATCAACCCCTGCTACATCCACCAGATTTTCTATAAAAGAAAAAAAAATGTTAAAAACCGTTCAACATTTAATAGTATGTTAAATAACCATAATGCATTATTATGAAGGTGTTTAACATACTATAAAATGAATGTGAATCAAAATAGATAAATATTTTTCCTCGCTAAAATATAAATATAAATTATGAATTACGACAAAGTATCAACTTAGTAGCGTCATACTAACTTATGAAATCGAACACCACACGTAAACAATCTTGTTTTTGTTTGAAAACGGCGTCTTTCTCTTGTTGTTTTTCTTGATATTTAGACATCATGCGAAACAACATCTCCCGTACTCCACTTTTAATAGTTTTGTTCATTTTTCGCTGAATAAACGCTATTAAAATGATCACAACAAATCACCAGCACACGCCATCTTGTTTTGGAAAATTGTGTTTGACATTAGTATAGAATTGCCATATAAAAAGTTTGCAAATAATGCGAGTCTACTTTCGTTTGCCAGACTCTAGCACACTTACCAATAACAAAGTAGTTTCTCTATGGAACACTATGGAAATTGTAGTGAATTCCTAAATTAGAGACAGTTATTGAGAATTTTCCGATTAAAGAACATGTATTATGTTCTTTAATCGGAAAATTGTAAAGAAATCAATTGTAATCAATGAAATGAAAATAAAAAACACGAAGCGTGTAAATGTTTAGCTCACCACAGATAACCATAGATGATACAGATAACTATATATTATCTCACAATCTAACTAACACTGACAGTGACAAAGGTTCTTATGGTGGTGGCGCCATCTGCGATCAGCTTTCACTTGCACGCCCCATTATCTTCTACGTAACATTGATTTGATGAGACATGATTTCAGAACGAATGAAGTATGCAAGCAAACGAGACGCCGTGTTGAATAAAACATGGCAATAATTGAAAAACTATTATTTTTTGTACATAACAAATCAGGCTCAAATTCACCAGAGAATATTTTCCCCAATTTTTTCTTCTTTTTCTGATGGCCGAAAATGAAACATCTCCTTTAAATATTTTTGAACGCATACGTTTTATAATATTGGCAACACTGAATAAACACTTCCGGTTTCTGATATTTCTTTTCTTTGATAGCAGCCATTGCAATTGAGTGAGCATTTAATAAAAAGCCACCTCCATCGGCGACTGTACTGGGATATTTGAGGTAAGGAGTGTTTAATGCAAGTAGGTATGTAATTAGCTAACGATATGTAGATTTATTTGAGTTTCTAACCTCTTTTACTTTCACTTTCCTACTTTGCGCCCCAGGTTGCCCAGGAGCAAAGTTATTTTTTTTTAATACTTGCTATTGTAACTGCCACATAGCTTATAGTGAATTCAAATCGTTTTCGTTTATAGGTAAATGCCACGGAAATATGTGCAGAAAGTGCCAACGAGAAATTATAAAAATTATTCACAAGAGACTCTTCGAGATTGCCTAGCAGCAATAGAAAATAATGAATTAACGTAAAGAAAAGCCAGTGAAATATATAAAATTCCACGAAGGACTATAATAAACGAACTCACGATTTTACGGCGCAACGAAACACCAAGACCACCAGGAGCACCTACTACCTTTACAGTTGAAGAAGAAAAAATATTCGTATCATGCATACAAAAATTAAGCGAGCATGGTTTTCCTCTTACAAGTTTCGATTTGCGTATTGTAATACAATCTTATCTAGACAAGATTGGGAGGAGAGTTTCCAAGTTTAAAAACAACTGCCCAGGATCGGAATGTGTCGAGTTTTTTGAAAAGGAATGCTGAATTTTCACAGCGGCTCGCTGCTAATATAAAGCGCAGTAGAGCTGACAATGATCGGGACACTCTCTCAGATTATATCCAAAATTTAGAGGAGGTGATAAAAAATGTTCCACCAGGGAACATTTGGAACTACGATGAAACGAATTTGTGTGAAGACCCTGGGCAAAAAAAGATTCAGACGAAGAGAAGCACCAAATACCCCGAAATTATAAGAGATACATCCAAAAGTTCTGCATCGATCAAGTTTGCTGGAAGTGCTGAAGGAGAATTACTCCCGCCATACGTCGTATATAAATCTAAGCAGCTGTGGAATACTTGGACTGAAAATGGGCCGAAAAATACTCGCTACAATTTTAGTCCCTCCGGTTGGTTCGACATGAATATATTCAATGACTGGTTTTTCGCACTTGTCCTGCCAAAACTTAAATACACAGGAAGGCCCGAAAGTCCTCATAGGCGTCAATCTATCGTCACATATTTCGGTGGATTTTCTTAAAGCTTGTAAAGAAAATAACATAAGGTTCGTTTGTCTTCCTCCGAACAGCACCCACTTGACGCAGCTTCTCGATGTCGCCTTCTTTCATCCAATTAAAGTTGCATGGCGGAAAATTCTAACGACATGCAAGCATACGGTAAAAAACTGTTCAAAAAAGCAGTTTTTTTTTTATATTCCACAACTTTCACACAACGCCATCTAGTCCCAAACTAAGCAGAGCTTGTGGTATGAGTACTAGACAACTGATAAACATACATATATATTTCTAAATACATACATATTATAGATAAATTACACCCAGACAAAGAACAAATGATCGTGCTCATCACACAAACATTTGTCCTAGGTGGGAATCGGACCCACGACCTTGCGCATAGCAGTCAGGGCCACTGACCACTATACCAACGGGCCTGTCGTTGTTTCCCAGTCTTACTTAAAAAGCTTCTTAACGATTTAGAAGAAAATAGAAAAGAAAACTTGAAATCCGGTTTCAAGAAATGTGGGATTTATCCGATCGATGCAAATGCCTTGTTAGAGAGATTGGTATTTTTAGTTGGTTCTTTTTCAGGGCTGTAATCCCTAGGGCTAGTAATTCTTATTTTTGTTATGTTTTTCGAAAAGTTTACATGTTTCTTGACATTTATGTTGCCTTTGGTGGTTTTAATAGTTTATTAGAGTTAAGAGAAAATGATTCTAAGACTGATTTGACTGAAAGTACAAATAAAAAGTTCCTTATGTATAAATTTTGAGTTTTATTTCATTCAAACCATATCAATATGACAAGAAAAACACAAAATTTGCTTCCTCACTATTATTTTTGGAGCAATATAATAGCTGAGGCTGTTAACTTAGCTACTGTCTCTTAAATGTAATGTCTCTTAATGTCTCTCTCTCTCTTGTATTAGTGCAAGATAAATGTAGGAGCAATGTTTCCGAAAGGGTAGGTAAAATTGTTCCATTTTTAAATAAATAAAAATAAGAAAAAAAATTAAACAACTATGTTTGTCATCTATATAATGAAGCTAGAAGGATGAATAAGCCATGGAAAAGCGGTATCAAAGAAGGATTTTACGTGAGCTACACTTTTCAGATTTTGGAGCAAAAAACGGAGCAAAGTAGCCTCAATTTACGGTACGTCTCCCAGCTCTCCAAATGGTTGTTATTTTCAACCGACGACCAAAAGAGGAGGTTATCAATTCGACGCGTATATTTTTTTTTTTTTTTTTTTATGTATGATCACCGATTACTCGAAGACGGCTGAACCGATTTGGAAAATTCTTTTTTTGTTTGAAAGGGTATACTTCGAAATTGGTACCATTTATCACCAAGTCAGGATCTGATGATGGGATCCTGGAGAAATCGAGGGAACTCTTCAAATATTATAGGCACACCTATGGCGTTTTGGGTATTTCTTATAGTAACTTGTGCAGTTGCTCTCAAAAAATACCATTTGGGGAAGTGGAACTGATGATGAAGACCACAGATGGCCGCCGAACCTACTCAATAATAAGTATTTCGTGGATTGCGATTCGAATACTTGAATATGGATGTTAAGCACTTTATGTTCGTCACAATGCATATGGTGATGTAGAGCTGATGGTGAAGTACCAGGAGAACTCCTCAAAAATTAACGGCCCAGCATTGGGAAAAGCAATATGTTGTAAAAGGTTATAAGTAGTTGACATTTAGGCTCTTTTAACTAGGTAAATTAAAAATAGACCAACTAAAAAGAGTGAAATAAAAACTTTTTACAAAAAAATTAAACCGACTCCCAAAAACACTGCAAAGTGAAAAATAACTTTAATTTCGGAAGTCGGTGCCAAAAACGAAAATACAAAACTAAAGACACCGACTACCGAAATTAAAGTTATTTTTCACTTTGCAGTGTTTTTGGGAGTCGGTTTAATTTTTTGGTAAAAAGTTTTTATGTATAATGGATAGGTTTGAATGAAGAGTCTCTTTAGCTTACTTTGCAAAACCATTTCTTTGGTAGCTAGATAACTATGCCTACCACTCACTAATTAATTCTGGAGCTTCTATGTTCGGCGCAATAAAAATACGGCGATATATACATTAGGGTGTCCCGAAAAATTTTTTTTTTCGCTTTTCGCTACTCAAGCCCCCTCAAAAGTTGCATTATTAGTTTTAGATTACCGTAAAAATAATAAAAAAAAACATAAAAAAATATCTTGAGGGTTCTACCGGCATTCTTTTTAATTTTTTATCACTTAAATAACCCTCCAGTCGATGTCGTCTATTCTATTTTATGTACATTATTCCCATTTTATTTTTTATTTCATTGATAGTGAAACCCTAAGTTATGATTTGCAGGCAACGACAGGATTTTTTCTGTTAGGAATTGGTTTGGAACAAACTCGCAAAATTCATGTTTTGACTTGTTTTTCTTAAATTCTCTACTTCTACTGTGAGGCAGTTCGTCTCATTTCTATTGCGGTTTTATTGCTGTAAGGTGTCGCTCTGCACTTCCTTGTGATAAAATACGTGTTTTTGTTATATTATATAATAATGGGTTCAAGACGAAGTGAGACTACTTGTGCTATTTTGGGATCATATAAAGAACTTGACGATCGCCAGTTACCAGTGATAAGTGACGTTATCAAATTCATTTTGTTTACTAAAAATGAACTAAAACTACAGAAGAATGGGAAAGATCCGTGTTAGAACAGAAGTTTTTTCAATCGTTTCTGGAAAACATGATACGATTTGGACCAAAGCTTCGATTCCTATCGTTTCCAACGTACGAGTTACCCAATTGCTGAAATCATGTTTCGACAAATACCTGTCATTGATAAGATATCCCAAAAATAAAAGAAATGATAGTTACGAAAGCAAAGTGAAAGTGCTTTTTGGAATCGTCGAACAAGCTCTTCGATATTGCTGCTTGTAAGTGCACTTCGTTTGACATTTGTTCCTGCATAAAACCTAAGAAAGTTCCTATTTCTGAAAGAGACTTTTTATTGGATCAAAGAAGTGATAGAAAAATGGCAATAAGCGGTATAGACACAAAAGAAACAGCAAGACTTTTAAAGAAACATCAGAGACAAGAAAATTTGAATCGGAAAGAGTCAGAGCACGCATGTTTTCCCAGTGCATCACTAAAAACCAATCCTGTTCCGGTGCGCGAGTTGCCACCTCGACCGCAGTCGCCTGTAACAGAGCTTTCTGCGAATAGTGACGTGCCTGTAAATGAGACTCCATCTACTTCGTTGAATCGGAACACTCTGGCGCTGCCAACAGTAGCTAAGGTATGTGATCGGTATGGACTATCAACGCGATCTGCGGCTGCGGTCGCTTCGGCGGTCTTAGCTGACGTAGGATTGGGGTATCTTTCGAAGATCTAAGTCTTGTTATTGATAAGAATAAAATTCATAGAGCTGTTTCAAAAGCACGGACCAAGGCCAGCAAAGACATTGATACGATTGTAATAAAAAGTATCTACTTTGATGGACGAAAGGACAAAACACTCATAAACGAGAAAATAGGCGATCGGTACCACCGCAGAGAAGTCTTGCAAGAACACATTTCAGTTCTCACAGAGCCGGGATCTATTTATTTGGGACATATGACGCCAAGTCGTGGCACTGCCAAAGGGATCGTCTCTTCTATCATATCTTTGTTAGAAAATCAAGGGTTGAACTTGGAAGAGGTGATCTGTGTGGGGTGCTATGGTACTGCTACGAATACAGGTTGGAAAGGAGGTGTCATTCAATACCTGGAAAACTATTTAAAGAGACCGTTGCAATGGTGTGTTTGTATGCTTCACGCGAATGAATTACCGCTTCGTCATTTGTTCATGTCTCTGGATGGTAGCACATCTGGGCCAAAAGAATATTCAGGACCTATTGGAAAACAGCTAGCTGCTTGTGAAAGTAAACCTCTAGCGTCTTTTTGTGCAGTGTCTGGCAATTTGCTAGTATTACCTGATAATATTGTGAAGGAACTAAGCACGGATCAAAAGTATCTGTACGAAATGTGTCATGCTGTGATGGCTGGTTACTGTTCCCTTGAGCTAGCGAACCGCCAACCTGGAAAAATGGCGCATTCGAGATAGCTCACTACTGCCAATCGCATACTCAGACTTTACGTAAGTACTGTTTCGCCGTCAAATAATTTGCAGCTGCTTGTGAACTACGTGGTCAAAGTTTACGCTCCTGTTTGGTTCCTAATCAAGCAAAACTCATCATTTAAAGATGGAGCCAAGCATATTTTTCAAATGGTTATATACTCTCGATTTTTGCCTGATAGTCAGAGATCTATTGTAAATTCGGTGATCGAAAGAAACGCTTTTTTTGCGCACCCAGAAAACTTGCTTATTGCCATGTTATTCGACGAGAGAGAGCATATTCGAGAGCTTGCATCTCGCAAAATATTAAAGGCCAGAGAAGCAGAAAAGAGCAACTCTCACAGGGTATTTAAAGCACCAAAGCTTAACTTCTGTGCGCGAGACTACACCGATATAATATTTTGGCAAGAGTGTGAAATATCAGCTCCACCAATTTTGCGACATGTCTCCAACGATGAACTTAGAATTAAGGCTAAAGAACACATCCTCGACATTATTGACTTTCCCTGCCACACACAGTCAGTGGAAAGATGTGTAAAACTAGTGACGGAGGCTTCTCAAAGCGTCACGGACGCTACAGCTCGGGATGGTTTTATTAGGAACAGATTAAAATCTCGCTCAGAAATGCCTAATTTTGGTCACAAAAACCAGTTCCGTTTTTAAAGTTGCCATTGATTATTTTGTCTTTCAACTATTTTAAACCTTGCTTTAACTCATTGTTGTACCCTTAAATTTAATAAAAACCATTTAAATGTTATTTTTGTATGATTTATAGTTTATATTAGGAACCCCTAAAAATAGCAAATTTGAAAAACTTCAAGGACTGGTAGAGGCCTCAAGATGCAGGATATCTAATTAAATTTTATAATAATCGTAATATATGTGTCAAAACGCAACTTTTGATACCTCTTGCGTAGCCGTAGCTCATTTTTTTTTCCCCCATACATGAACGGGACACCCTAATATACATAAGTAATTTTCCGAAGACGATTTTTTGTAGTTATTTATTTATTCATTTGGGAAAACAAACAGTTAAGTACACAAATGTGATTAAAATTATGAATGATTACACAAGTATTGGTATATGTGTAGCTACACATATTGCACATATTAAGTTATATCAAATCTGTCGCCAAGTCGAGCAAAAATTTGGCATGGCCGTACCTACCATCCTTTTCTCGAAGCAGTTCAGGCCATTTACGACCTCCTATAACTTCGTTGTGGATAAAACTAGAAGCCTGAATTTTCAGTAACCAAGCAGGCATTGTATAAACACGGTATATTTCAAATTTTATTTAATTTGAATAAGTAGTTTAAGAATTATAACGAGTCAAATTTTCTTAATTTTGTCACTCACTGACTGACTAAATCATCAAAAGTCTAAGGCACTTCTAGCAGACAGAAGCTTCAAATTTAGAATACAATTAGTGTTTAGTGTATGAATCAAGGAAAAACTAAAATATTTTCCATATTCGTTTTTTTTTAATGATCGTAGTCTCGCATTTGACCACCATTTCACCTGATGGTAAGTGATGATGTGGTCGAAGGTGGAGCACACTTGCCTAGAAGCAGAACTATCTACAAAAAGGAATAAGGTCCCATAAAACGCTTTAAATAAATAGATTGACTTGGCAATCACACTAAACAATCTAATTTATATATGTATTACTTGTAAGATATATTGTGTTTTCATGCGATGGCCGAGCCAATCTATTTATTTAAAACTTTAAAGATTTTTAATATTGATATGGTCACTATAAGATGTTGTTAGGTTAGATAATTACGTAAAGACTTAAGACAGAAGGTCCCTTAAGTAGGGACTGAATAAATTAATAACCGACTTGGTATTACATCTATCTCACAACTTTTTACGGTAGAAGAATTGAGTTGAGAGACTTGGTTTTTTGACAAGTATTGTTTTTTATGGGGTTAAATATTACATTTTTGCTATTAGGTACAAACCTATACATATTTGGCATCTGCAAATAATCAAATATGTATAGGTTTTGTACTTTTTATATAGGAGAATATTTTTCAACTACGAAGTTAAATATTTTATAAAATTTAATTTAATTCTATATTTATATTTTTTCACGGAATAATTTTCACGCTCCATCGGGGTGGCTCATATAAAATATGAGATGTTGGCCTAATTCACGCTTGGCCAGTTTTTCGACTCAGGGTCGTTTTTGACCTCTATGTATGTACTAATGACAAGCGATGATAAAAATTATTACTTATTTGTGAATCATGGACTCCTCCAGAAAAATAATGTCATCAGAAATATTATGTTTCCTAAATAAAAGATCCTTAGATAACATTAATATTGCCTGTCATTCTTCAAATAAGTCCGACTTTATTTCAAATTATCGTAATTTAAAAAGTCATTAATGAAAGAAAACGCATTTGGTAGAAGGCAGCTCCGTCCGGGTCGCCGTAGAGCCCTTTTGTCTGATAATTACATGCTACGGGAGACCGCATCAAAGTAAATGCGACATAAAACTTTATTTTATTACTCCAAATTGTCTCAAATTTGACAAAGATTGTATCATAATTAACATTGTTGGAGAAATTAAATGATCATTCATGTTCATGCGGGGAGCGGCCGTTTGAAAGACACCAATTTGGGTAAATACGTTTGTATGAATTCGGAGACACACCTGCTTTTTTGTTATTAACAATTATACTTAATAGCAGGGCCGGATTAACCTTTAGGCGGAGTAGGCAACTGCCTATGGGCCCCGCATAAACTAGGGGCCCAGGCCTAGTGCACGCACCAAGAAAACATGTTTCTTCGAACGAGAATTTGATGTGCGTGTGAACTTAGGTACCTCAATTTTATCTCACAAAATACAAATCGTTAGATTTAGTAGTAGAATTAAAACAATTTTAGAACAAATCTGGGAATAAGTAAACAATTATATTAAAAACCACAGCCCTTAATGTGCGTTTCCTCAGTTCACACACGATTTGGTCAGTCAAAGTAAGAAAAGGGGCCCCGAGAATGCCATTGCCTTAGGGCCTCTGACAAGGTTAATCCGGCTCTGCTTAATAGGCATCGAAATTGACAAAGATTTCCTTGCCAGATGGTTTGGCATTTCATTTCATCGTAGGGTTCAATAAAATTTATTTATGAATTAAATCGCCACGGCTTTATTAATAATGAATGCTTACAAATATTATCTAATTCTAAGATTACTGAGGACGCTGGTAGCATTTGTATATGCCGACTCAAATAAATTAGTTATTAGGTATTTGGACAATTGCTTCATCCGATGAGAAAGCTGAAAGTTATGTAAAATGTTCTTTGTATGAATACATATCTAGATATTGTGGGAATGCACGAGCGAGGGAAGTGTCTTCGTAAACAGTGGTCCAATTCGGAGAATATTCAATATTATTTTAATAGAAATATAGGTAAAAGGTATTTTTTTTTCGACATTGCTAGATACCTAATCTAAAGAATATGAAGGTTGTTAAATGTATCAGCTTGCGCTCTTAGGTTTTACTAACGTAAAAAGTAGAAATGAAAACATTTATTGCTAAAATTAAGCGACTATTCTATATATTCAGGTTTTACTACTTAAATAGATATTCATTTACTAGCGACTCACCCCAGCTTCGCTCGGGTACAGTGTACCGCACTTCTATGACACTCCATACTTCACAAATTTTGCGTTTTCAAAACGCAACGCAGTGCGCGCACGGCCTAATAATCTTCGATCAACAATTAATTGATCGTAGCTAATAATATTATGATTATGTTTATTCTTTAGTACAGGATATCGTTAAATACAAAATTTTCAGCTGTTTTTTCATGACACAGTACAAACATGTTTTCCGGGCGACCGTTGTCAACCGGGATGGACGTAGGTACGGTACGGCCTGCCAGCAACTCTGTCGCCGCATTTTAAATCTCGGTTTTCTAACATATTCATTTCAATGATATGCTGTGAAGAGCAATTTTGATCTACCTACATAAAATGCACAACTAATCTGATATATTTAATTGGATAAGGAATAATACTGTATCGTTTATAATAGCTTGGTAAATAACCAATTCTTTTTTGTAATATGAGTATGATAAAAATGGTAAAAAGTCCGGATAACCTAGGTTACTGTAGGTTCTCCGGACTTTTTTATCAATCTTTTTAAGATATACATTCCGTAGTATATTAACTTCTCTGCTAACAATCTCGTAAGGTTTAACCAGCGTTTACAATGTGCGTGCACATAAAAATGTTTGTTACGACATCACATTACAAATCTTTGTATTTCACGGTTTTTCTCCTATAATATGTATGTATTATACATATAAACCTTCCTCTTGAATCAGTCTATATATTGCTTAAAACTGCATTAATGTCTGTTGCGTATTTTAAAAGATTTAAGCGTACAGACATCGGAAGTGACTTTGTTTTATACTATCTAAAGAATAGGTAGGTACTTAAGTACCTTAATCTTTAGAACACACTTCCTTGGTGCATTGAAACCATGTATTTTTTGTAATCCATATAGCCTCATGATGTAGCTGAAGTGTATCAAAGTGTTCTCCGGTCTAAGAACGGGTCTATTTAGTATTCCATTTCGGACGGAGAATAAATAAGTGTATTGTTCGGCAGTATAAACCAAATGTTTATTTTCTTAACTCTGTAAGTAATAGATTTTCAAAATAGGTAGTGTGTACATAGGCATTGAAAAAGTTTTCTTTTATGAACCAATGGTATCGTGCATGTCAGTTTTATCTACTTACGTACCTATAAATGTCATACCCATAGAAATATAAAATACAGGAGAACTGGCAAGGGGGCGTTATCGGTGTCCGCGCGACATAGCCACAGGGCTCATGTCACAGGCAAGTGGCCGTCTCCGCAAACTAGTGCGCTTTCGACGGCGCCGATCGTGATAACTTATAAGAATGCCGAGTTGTTCAGTGGTATCTTGTAAAAACCGAAGCCAAATCCAAAACTTTGTGAATCATTGAAACACTTGCCATATGTAAGTACAAGTATTTTAAAATATTTGTTTTTAAAATCATGAAAAACAATAAGGCCGTGCGCGCACTGCGTTGCGTTTTGGAAACGCAAAATCTGTGAAGTATGGAGTGTCATAGAAGTGTGCGCACTGCGGTGGAGGGTACTTCTCTCGTTTCGTGCAAATCGTATGTCTGGTATAATATTTACGAAACACGGCACTCTTAGGAAAGAAATTATTTTTTAAAATATAACTAAGCATATCAGTCACATTTTTCAATGAAAAATATACCTGAAATTTATAAAATAATATCTTAAATAATTTAAAAATATATCAAAATGTCATTACCATCAGTGTCCTTTTAATAACATTTTGTAAATATATGTAAATTAATATTGCAATAGAGATTTCAACTCTGTAATTTTGCATGCTTAGTGTAAAGCAATTAGTAAGCTATAAGACTACTCGTTTTTTAATTAAATATCTAATAAAATTAGTCTTTACGACGTCAAAACATCTTTACCAAAAATAATTGTTCACTACCTTCAGCGACCACAAAATATCAAATTAAATAATTTTGTGTGCTGCTGTCGATACAGATAACTTAGAGGTGGCTCAAACAATTTCGTTAGTCGGCCGGCGAACAGTGCAGAGGACAGTAGTGTCCTATTTTTTTTCAAAAATCAGTGATTTAGGTGGCATTTTCCGTTTTTCACACATTATTTGTAATTACCTTCAGTGTTGTTTTAGAGTAAGTACTTGTGCTTTTTATTGTCATTTAATTATCAATATATGTATAATTGCGTCTAAATAGTTAGTATTCAATTATATTCAATTATTACTATTATGAAGTTTGTAATATACAAAAAGGTATGAAAACCTCATTACCATCTATTTCATTACCTTCTTTTCCCTTAAGTTTTAATGATGAAGGTAATGATACGAATTTGAAGGTAATGAATGAAATTTTTGCTTCTGCTTTTTTCACGTACCTAATAGCTGATCTCATGGGTGTAGACAAAATTTGTTGGCCTGGGTGTGGGAAAAAGCGTTTTGTCGTTAACATTAGGTTTTTATTTGACTACCACGTGAAGTTGTGACTACGTAGAAAACGCTTTACGTCCTCCAATATGACCTTTAATAAGCTGTTTTGTTATTTCTCTCTTTTCCGTAGTACGTACGTATACGTACTTAAAACTCTTAGAGCTCATATAAACGACGGTGGCGGCGGAACGGTCACGGCACGAGCCCAAACCATTTTTAGCATTAGGGTAGAAGCTTATGTTTAACAAGGGGTGTTATTTTCAGGTGCTACAACATGCCTAAAACAAAAGCAAAAATGACTCGAGAAGATAAACTGAACCAAGCAAGACTACACAGAAGAAAGAAATATGAAGAGATCAAAAATGATTCTGAAAAATACGCAGCCCAAAAAGAAAAAGACAGGCAAAGGTATTTAAAGAGAAACGAAGAAAAGAAAATTAAGAGCGTTGCTGACATGACACCAAGAGAAAAAAGGCAGCTAAGAAAAAAAATGGAGGTTGAATAGCAGTCAGTATTTAGAAATAAGAAAAAAGGTAGGAATATCACGAAAATTTTAGTTAATGCTTCGGCTTCTTCAAGTGATCAAGAAACAAATGTGGAAACCAAGAAAGACCCACTAGAAGGACTATCTAATCAGTCACAAAATGAACTCGAGTCACGATGCAAAATATTTCAAATAAAAAAGAAATTGTATAGATAGACTACGTTATACTTCAAATAAAGAGATAGGAAAACTGAAATTGGAGAAAGGAAAGCTCGAGAGAGAAAATAATACATTAAGAAAAACGCTGTCTAGGGTGATGAAAATAAATAAAGAGCTTCGAGAACCATCAACAGAATAAAAAGTAGAAAAATTGATTAAACAGTAGACACAAATAAACGTAAAGAAATAAAGAAAAAGCTATTATTTGGTAAAATTATATCTCGAAATTTAACAACTGAATATAAAGCTCTAAATAAGAAAGAAAAACGTAAATTTAGCAATATAGTTATAAAGAATAAGGAAAGTTTAAAAAGACACAAGATTTTAGGACATGTTTCTAAGTTTACCGTTCGAGATCAAAGTCAACGCCATTGTCTAAATTCAGTCGCAGATATAATTGTTAAACAGTAAATAGAAGATTTTTTTGAAGATGATGTAAATACAAAAATATCGCTTGAGAAAAAAATTATAACGTGACATGGAGTAAGAAAACAGAAACGTTATTTAACTGACACGTTAACTAATCTACATAAAAAATTTCAAAATATCGTAAATAGTAATGTGAGTTCTTCAATGTTTTGCAAGAATCGTCCATTTTGGGTTGTTTTTCCGAAGAGTCTGATCGAAATACATGTGCATGTAAGACGCACGTGAATTTTGATTTGTTAGTAAAAAGCCTTAACCAGAATAGAATTATAGAAGAAACAAACGGAACTGCTCTATTGCAAAGTATTTGCTGTAATATTAATGATGAACGATGCTTGAATCGATCCTGTAAGGAGTGCCAGAACAGAGTAATTACTTATGAAGAATTCAGTAATTAACATAAGATTAAGTATTATCAATGGTGTAGCAAGAAAGAAAATTACAATATAAACGGTCAAGAAAAGACTAAAACTGTAACTACAAAAATACAAATGCAGGAATATCCCAAGATCATTATAAAAAAGTTAGAAGAGTCTTTGACTTCATATTTTAAACATTGTGCCAATATAGTTGCCCAGTATAAACAAATTAAGTGTCTTAAAGGAAATCTGCTGTTAGCAAATGAGGCCATAATTCATTTAGATTTCTCCGAAAACTATTCAGTTAAATGTAACGAGGAAATTCAAAGCTATCACTTCAGGGGCAGTCGTCTTCAATTAACACTGCACACATCGGTTGTATATTTAATCGAGCCTGAAACTGGCATAATGAAGACTTACAGCGTCTGCAGTGTTAGCAAATGTAATCGCCATGATGCAACTGCTGTATGGGCGCATATAATACCACTGCTTGGTTATATCGAAGAAATTTCGTCAGGTATTGATACACTACATTTCATTTCTGATAGTCCATCAAGCCAGTACAGGAATAAATTTATATTCCATGTAGTAACTTTCTATTTCATTTAATAACTATTGTTTATTTTTATTTATGCATACGAAGTTTTCAAAATGGATAATAATTACTAGACTGATGTGTCATGATACTGATTTAGGTACAAATAACTTCATATTTTGGTTTTGTATGTTGATTTGAGAAGATTTTTTTATTTTTTTCTATAATAAATAAATATGATTGGATTGAAACATGGGATATGATTTTTCC
This sequence comes from Tholera decimalis, assembly GCA_943138885.2. NCBI lineage: Eukaryota > Metazoa > Arthropoda > Insecta > Lepidoptera > Noctuidae > Tholera > Tholera decimalis. The sequence continues at coordinate 31,111,768 of OW964556.2, read as the reverse complement.
TCATTACCAGTAGTATAAGCTCATTACCATATTTATGAGTTTCATTACCAGATTTGCACTAGTTCATTACCATAATCCTAAAAAAACTAATCGATCAATAACTTTGGTATTTATGAGTGTAATTTCATCTAAATCACAGAATAACGAATACCTATTACATAATTTTTAATGACCGCAAGAAAAAATACATTTCGATATTTTCTTGCGGTTTCGTCCAATTTGCACGAAATCAGAGAATAAGGCCGTGCGCGCACTGCGGTCAGTCTACCGGTGCGGTAGAACTACCGGAATTGCGGCCACCGCAAGGCAGTGCGCGCACGGCCTTAGCCTGGAATAAACGCGTGCGGTAGAGTCACCGGTGGCCCCAGTCATTCTACCGGTGCGGTAGAACTACCGCAATTGCGGCCACCGCAAGGCAGTGCGCGCACGGCCTAAATCGTAAAATATTTCTTGCTTTTACTATGTTATTTTTTTTTTCTTAAATATCACAGCGACTGTACTACTTTTGCTATAAATACATTGCTCCTTAACCACTACCTGAGTTCGTCACTAAGTAACTGGACAAGCAATGTAAAAATAACAAAACGATACTGTATTACGCGGATTCATCGCGTAGTCTTCTTCTTCTTCTGTAGTTTTGTTTCCGCACTTAGTCTCTGCACGAGACCATTGTGCGTGAGCCATGTCGGCCGTCACTCCATCCAGCCAACCTCCCTCCAGAAGCAGATCAGGTCTTTCGGTCTATTCAGGATATCTGTAAAGGAATTTAATGACCCGAGGGTTCGTTTCCGTATTTCGGTGATTTCCGTGCACTCTAGGAGCACGTGTCCTACCGTTTCCTCCGTCCCCATACATGCCCTGCACAGGGGACTGTCCGTTATACCTATTGTGTGATAGTGTTTGTTCAGTGAGCAGTGCCCGGTGATGGTCCCCGCCACCATTCGCAGACTTCTTCTGTCCAGGTGTAGGAGGCGCCTGGTTAGTTTATTATCTAAGTTTGGCATCGCCTCTTTGGACTGCCTGCAGCCTGGTGCCGAGGACCACCATTTCTGGGCTTGGTCGTGTGTGTGTTCTTTAAGCCATGTGCGCAGCTGGGTGAAGGGGGCACGATGGGCTCGGGTCCGAAAACCATCACGCCGGACCCCCTCCTGGCCAGTTCGTCCGCCGCATCATTGCCGAGTGATCCGCTGTGCCCCTTTATCCATTGCAGTGTCACAGTGTTGCGGTTCTCGACCGCTGAGCGTTGCAGCGCATTGTGACATTCTAGAATGTCATCGCGTAGTGAGGCCACCGCTTCTTGCGACGAGTTAGTGACGTGCTTGTGCAAATCCACTAACGTAGGCTATCGTCAACAATGTCGATTGACGAATGAAATATTCCTATTATAGTTTAGGGGTCTTATAAGATACGGAAACCTCTAAGAAAATATGTTTAACTTTTATTTTACATGAGATGACAGAAAGAAAAATACGTTGAAAAGTCAAGTGTACAAAAAAGTAAAAAGAATAAACAATTTATTTTATGCCTGCAGCATGCGTAAGGAGTTCCGACGTCACCGTCCGCGTCGCTACAATAGTTTATTTTTCAATCTGTCAACCGTTTTAACCCAGTTGGAAGGTCGATGTAAATAATATGTTTTGCTTATTTTGATTATTTTACAGCGTAGTAGAGAAATGCGTAACCAATGTTCGTAAAGTAAGTTACTTAAATTTTAGGTTAATAATCGGTGGTGCTTTTGGGTTTCGAATTATCGTATGTCCTTTTCTTTTTTTTTACCTTACCCTCATGCTAATTCTTTATTTTTTTATGGTTTTTGTATTTTACTTCCGTTGAAGCTTCAAATGCGTTATAATAATCGGCATGGTTCAGATAATATATTAGTGAATTTAACTTAATATAAGTCAATACATTCATGCTATTTATTTGTTATGCATGGGCACACCCATGTTTGTTTTCATATATTTAACAATTTCTCTACTAACTAGGGTTTTTCTTATAACAAAAACCTATTATAACCTACTAAACTATTTGTAAAAGAATGGAAATAATCATGAAAACAGTTTGTCTCACGGATGATAAATTTACAGTTAAAAGTAAAAATGTCAAACAGGAACTCCTGGCAAAGGCTTTGCCACATTTCATAGGATTAGATGTCTTTGATAATATTAAGTTTCACCAGTTTGAGCAGTCCCCGATGAATAATCACATAATATTTCTTACCAAAACAGTCATGGAAAAATATATGAATTTAAGATTACAGTATTTGACAAAAAAATGCCACCCAGTAATATCAAAGCGTCAAGTGCTACACAAATACCTCCACTTCACAAGTCAGTGAGTAAACTTAACGTTAAAGAGTACTTAATTCTAATTAGGTTATGTTATGTTCTTAATAATATGTTTGCTTTTATTATAATATTTTCTGGACATGACGTTTTTCTTTTTAAGGAGCCCAAAAAAATTGTACAATAATAAATGGAAGAATCGATAACTTTCCGATTTAGTCAATCACTAGCGTATATGTAAAATAATTTGCTTTTACACAGCACAACTATAGCGACCGATGTTTTTGTGTAGGTAAGTTCTACGGTGCATGGTAAATACACGCTGTGTTTGATGGAATAAGGTTTATTATTGATTGTATAGTACGTTCTGATTTAAGAAATGTGGGTGTGTGCGCGAGTGCGTATCTATTGATTTTATTAAACTGCATGTGTAGTTGTTGCCCCACCCCGAGAGTCGTACTTCTCTGCCAACATGCTGATAATGATCAAGATGCTGTTAGAACGCGATCACACTTTTGTCAAAATCAAATTGATCTTCTTCAGAAGTAAACATTGCACCATAAATGGCCAGTACCTACGCGCAAGTGCGAACACACCGGACGCAATGTAATAAGCAGTGATCGGAATAGGCTAAATATTTGCCTAAAGTTTAAAGAACAGAGACGGAAATCGGAGACTTCCTTATGACAATTTTTTTTACAGGTAAATTTACCGGAACTTTAATTATGTAACTTTCAATATCTTATTTTATCATTTATATTATACATGCTTTATTAGATCGTTATCAATGTTTAGATAAATAAAATAACCAATATTGAAAACATATATTTTTATTTTTTTATGTTGGTTGGACATTTCAATATAATATGAATATATTAATGACTTTGAAATCCTTTTTATATATTTATTTTAAAGATACATATGTACAAGCAAAATAATACAAACCTTTAGGAACAAATAAGTTATAAATTAAGGCGTTTACATTTATTTGTTGGTTGATCAAATACCAATACAATCAATACAAAATGCAAGAACCTCCCCTACGCCGCGGTACTGTCACTATTCGGTTGATTTAATAAATAAATAAAATTTTAAATAATACATCTTTTAATGATTAATATTATCGATTTCACATGTAGATATTGTTATGTACCAATTTATAATTCACGGTTGTATAACATATTATATGCAAATATATGCATGTCTATAAATTAATATTATAAAGTGGAAGACTTTGTTTGTTTGCTTGAACACGCTAAACTCTGAAACTACTACTTTGAATTGAAAAATTATTTTTGTGTTGGATAGTCCATTTAATTCGATCGATCGATCTAATATTCAATTAGATCGATAAAAGAAAAGTATCAATAAAAATTGTTGCATAATCGAGAAATTATCTTTTGAGAGTTACGCCACGACTGATATCCACACGAACGGAGCCACGAGCAACAACTGACCAGAGACTCGATAGATGGCGTTGGGCGTCAAATTAGAAGTCGCTATCGTTTGGTCACAAAAAAACAGGAAAGGATTTTTTTAATATAAAAAAGTAGCACATCTCCCGAGACTGTAAGAACAGTTTAAGTGCCCTCTGATGGTGAAATATATTCGTGTAAAGTATCCGAGTGTTTAATTTATCTCCCGCTCCTGGATCACGGGCGCGTTAAAGTCAATCTATTAATTTGAAATAAATATTAAGTAATAGCTATATTGACTATGATTTTTACTATAAAACAAAAAGTTTAAGAGAATGGTCTAAATCGTTACCTGAGAAATGATGCAACATAAAATATTATGGGTATTTTTAATTGAGTTGAAAATAAAAAAAATGTGCAAAATTTATTTTTATTTATTTTATTTATTTGGGAAAATAAACAGTTACACACTAAAATTATACAAAGAAAATTCATATAGGGTGAGTAAGTGTATAACCCACAACATTTTCCATAGATTATAGAAAAAGTAATGATTAAATATAGGTCGTCTTGCAAATGCGATTATGAAGTAAATATTACATTCTATCTAAAATGTGTTCAAACATGTTAGCAAAGCTATAGTTAAAAAGGCATTATTATATAATTATATAATAATATATCATTCTGTTGAATTTTCAGCAATTTTTTTGTGAATCAGACTTCGAAACTTTCCGGTATGCTCCGCGAAGATATCAATAATGTTGAATATATCATTAAATTTAGCAGTAAGGCGGCGCGGCGCAAGGGCGCGCGCTTGCCAGCATTCGTGCGACATGATGTTATGGCAAATAGCGGTCTAGCACGCACCCCGCGGCTCATAGTAGTTCTAGGCACTAAATAAAAAATCTTATTACTAATATCAATACAGTCAATATGAGTGGTTGCATAGGTCAAATAAAAACATTGTCTCTAATAAACTTCGTCTGGCTTTTAAGTTAAGTAACTTATATCTATTTAAAAGGTCACTGTAAGGTGCTTGGGTACGAAAATAACGGAAATGCATAGCTTTTAGATATTTATGCTGCACTCTTTCAATCGCATCTGAATACTTTGCATAAAAAGGATTCCACACCGCTACAGCATACTCCAATTGAGACCTGATTATTAACGCTTTGAAAAGATACAGATATGTATATGGACGTTTAAATTCGGTCGATGATCTGATTACAAAGCCATACATCTTGAAGGCATTGTTCACTATTTTACTAATATGACCGTCAAGGTGCAGTTTATCATCCAACAAAATTCCGAGATCGCGTACTAATCTCACTCTTGTTAAAGTTACGTCATTTAAAGTGTAGGAATAGGTCAAAATATTTTTGTTCTTAGTGAAACTTATACAACAACACTTAGATATGTTAATATGCAGTTTATTTTTGACGCAATATTTAGAAAATCTATCTAAGTCTTGCTGTAACAGAAGACAGTCCTTTAGGCTTCTAACTGGTCTATATATTTTGAGGTCATCTGCATATAGCAATATTTTTGAGTTGAGAAAACATGTGTCAATGTCATTTATAAATATAATGAATAATAGTGGTCTCAATATAGAGCCCTGGGGCACTCCAGAAGTGACGGTCAAATTGTTGGAATTATACCCATTTATCACAACTCTGTGTTCTATTTAAAATGTAAGACGAGAACCATCTCAAAAGATCACCGCGTATGCCATTAAACGCGTTTTTATTCAAAAGAAGTGCATGATCAACCTTGTCAAAAGCCTTCTTAAAATCAGTGTATATAGAGTCAACTTGGATACGAGAGTCCATGTTACTAAATAAATAGTCTACAAAAGTCACTAGGTTTGTTGTAGTTAATCTTTTTTTCACAAATCCAAGCTGCTGTTTAATAAGAATATTGTGTAGTATAGGATATATTTTATTATGTACTAGTCTCTCGAAAACTTTTGACAAGGCTGGCAATATTGATATAGGGCGATAGTTTTCAACATCCTCTTTAGGTCCAGATTTATAGACAGGGGTTATATTAGCCAGTTTTCATGCACGTGGAAAGATTCCATGTGAAAGAGACAAATTAAATATAATATGCAAAGGTATGCAGAGACTATCAGCAGTTTGTTTTAGAAAATGTGCTGGCAGGCCATCCGGTCCTGGGCCCTTAGAAGGATCCAGAGCCTTGAGAGCTCTATAAATTTCTTCAACTGTAAACTGAATGCTGTTCAATAGAGTGCAGCTCTCAGAACAGTCGTCGTGCGTAGGTGGATCACGGGTTGTGGCAGATGACTCAAAAACCGAATTAAAGTAATCTGAAAAATAATTGCAAATTCTTTCTGGGTCTCCAGTTGATTGGTTGTTATATATCATCGAAGATGGAATACCTGTACAACGCTTGCGGTTAGAAATTAACGTCCAAAAATGCTTTATATTATTTCGAATACAAAATGTTCTAAGGAAGAATGTTTAGCTAATAGAAGCTTTAATTGTAATAATTTGATGTAAAATTTTGCATAGTTAAGATTCCAGCAAATTTACCGGTAAAAAAAATATTGTCATAAGGAAGTCTCCGATTTCCGTCTCTGTTCTTTAAACTTTAGGTAAATATACTCAGCCTATTCCGATCACTGGTAATAAGACAAAAATTGTTTATTATCAGCCGACTACAGTCTACAGAAAAAATGTAAGAGACGTAAGACAAATGTAAAACCTTACAAATTATGGTCTTATAATAAAAATAATAATGGGAATAAAATAACATAACACGTCGCGTAGGATTTATTAACCAGCACCAGGGGGCTTAGTATGAATTCGCAATACTATATTATAGTTTTCGAAAACTATCACTTTGTCTCTTTCACACTCATCTTCAAGTTTGGTGCTTGTGAAAGAAACAAAACGATGGTTTTCGAAAACGAAATAAGATTTCAAACTCATAATAAACTAAGGTCAAAGAATGACCGCATGACAGCCGAGTCTATTCCGTCCGCTATCATATTCAGGATGCTGTTACGGCTCTCCCTCATACTCTTCACCACATAATATAAGGTATGCTTGCGCATAGTGGCATAGAAATCCCTGAAGCACTACAGCATCGTGGGAACCGTACCATAGCCCTGAAAATTTTATAACTAAAAAGAAAATTTTGGACGCTGAGTACATAATAGGCTCGCTTCGTGAAACTGGCACATCCGCTCGTGAAAAAACTTGGATAATATCGTTAACTTAACATTAACTGTGCATCAAGCAAATCTATTTATTTCCACGGACCGATACGTCCTTCGTTATTTTTCTATGCATTACATACATACGTATATTTCTATTATGCGGTGGTACCAACAACATCCTGAATCAGTTGATATAGGTACCTACCGTACACGCAGGGCATCTAAAGATCTCTTGGTGTGTCCCAATACAACGTATACTCGTATCAACATGTTTGACACCACACTCATACCACATCACCACATCTCGATCCACAATTCATACTAATATTCAAGCAAAAGTCTGTCTGTCTGTTATGCATTCACTTCCAAACCGCTGAACCGATTTTGATGATTTTTTATTAAGAATTGGCATAGAGATAGTTGAAGACCAGGGTCAAAATGTTTTGTACTCAAATTTATTTTTCGAACGTTTCAGACGTTTCTACAAAAGCATTCAAGCGAAAGAAGTCGCTGATTACATTTTATTTCTCAGAAAACATGAATCTTGGGATATTTTTTTTGTAAAAAAAGTACTCATCAGGTTACATTACAGGTTCATCCGACTCACAACAACCGTCGAAGATAAGGCTATAACGGTAGCATATAGTTACCAAAATATTTATTTTGTTTGGATCATAGTTCACGCCGTTCATAAGATATTTGTCAGTTTCAGTCTGGAAACTGGACAGTTTTAGAAATGATAAAAAATATTTAAAATTAACATTACATAATTTGTTTGAAATAATTATGCAGAATTTAGATGAAATTATACAACTTTAAGTGTCGAATGGCATGAGATTGGCTACTCATCGCTAGATGGCGCTCTGCTTAAATTCACGAAAATTTTCTTTCAGAAGAGTATCAGCAAAAAAATTGTTCTTTCAAATCTTCAATTACTTTTTGTGTGTTGATAACTGTTCAGAACACGGATAATCTTATAAATGAAATTTGAAATACATATTGAACAGGCAATGCAACACGCGTTTACGCGTGGTAAAGACTCGCTTCTAATCAGACATTTACTCTCACAAAAAACTTAATGTTTTATTCTTTATAATGAATAATATGAATGCCTTTTAGTAACTAATGACTGCATTCTGTTTGTGGGTGTGGACGAAACACGCCATTTGTTCTTTCACAAAGTGTTGAAAAACATTGAATGTTCCGCCTACATTGGATCCTGCATTTGTATTCATCGCCATTCTTCAGCCTGTATTGGTGCGGAACCTAACCGATGCGTGACACGCAATCGATGCGGTGACATAGCACCACAACTGAGTAATTCGAATTACCGTAAATAAATATACCTATGGTCGTAAAGTTTTTGTTTGTGGTTTTGCCCACTTTGACTGAAATTGGTAAATTGTTAAGTTTTAAAGAATTCCCTTTCGAGATGCTTGACAAATAAAATGCTCTACTCTCTGAAAATTGCTTTCTGTTAATCATTTATCAGCGGACGGCCAAACTACTGAAAAATATCATTTATAAGTAGGTTTTCACATTCTGCTATCGGTACCACGATGTAGGTATTCTGTTGATTTCGGATATTGAATCAATTGATCCAGTAGCTAAAATGAAATTTATTGTAGGTAAAATTGGTCGCGTGCATCAAAACCGTAACCATTTTGAATGCTGTTAATTCAGGATGCTGTAGCAGCAGCGACTCGTGTTGCACAATGAGCAGCAGCTGAGGGGGCGGCCGGGGCGGCGCGGACCCGCCTCGACGATTGTTGCCGGCGAATAAAGAACACTAAATAACATCCCCGTAGAAATTCGTTTCGCCATGCTTTTTATTTGTAATAATAATCACCCGAGGCGAACAACACCCACTCATTACGTAATTTTAGTATTTTTGTTTCATTAATTTTCTAATTAAAAAATGTTATGATGAGCAAGAAAATGTAGAAACATTTTCTTGCTCCACAAATAAAATGCTTGGGCATATTTTATAAGTGCTGCGGACAAACAAGTCGGTTGCAACAAAGTGTTTGAAACGTCATCGCGTGTAATACATGATGTAAAATCGTTCCCGCAATAAAACCGTGAGCGTATTTCACAAAGCTCCATAAATAATGGTCAATATGTCGAGCGGTATTGTCGATGCTGACAAATTGCCCCTCTCGGTTGCCGCCGCATTGTTGGCTACCGAAGCAGCGTGGTACATTTTTGTCATCTCTCCCCGCACAATGCGACACGAATCTTCCGAATGACTTTTGTCAGCTATCATTTTCACTTCTATCCTCAACTGAATTGCAAATCGGTTTTATTATGTTTCGTTGGTCGTGAGTCTTCGTTTTACGATTTTATATGATAAATGGGAATGTTTGTCTCGAATCGTTTGTCGCCGATAAATGTTTGGTTTGTGTATTGTGTGGAATTCATGAATGAAAGTTCGAAAGGAAGGCAAATAAAATTGATCGGTGTCTGTAAGGCAGAATAGTGTCGCAAAAAATATTGGAATGTTGCCGTCAATATAAAATTCTACAAAGAAATACGATTCTAGACTGAGTTTTTTCCTATTTTTTTTAACTAGCTATTGTTTCCATTGAATTTCATCCAGATCGGCTCAGCTATTTTGATGTGATTGAGTAATAAATATCTATATAATGCATCCAAACTTTCGAATTTATACACCTAAAGATTTAGGCAGACAGAGCAAAATTATTAATTATATTTAATTACAGTTATATAAAAGCAACACTTGGCATAATCACACATTCCCGGAAAACAGAAACACATTCTAAGTAAAATCACTAGACTATTATCGAAACTATATTCGACGGTTGGGAAATTTATTAAATGATTGTTTGTTTGTGTGTAGGAGCTGAGTACTTAATTCCTAGAAGCATTGCACTATGCAGGTTAGTGTTATTTTATAACCCACCACTATGTTGAGAGCATATATTAAACCTACAAACTCACTTATTGCGAGTTTAATTTGTTAATCAATAATACATTTACCTATATTTAGTATTTACCTATTAAAGAGGGTGTGAACCGTATCCCCGGCACTCCCTCCAAACTTACACGTACATATTTGCTTTAAAATCAAACTGCACAATAACATTATTGTTCCTTAACAAAAGCAAATTACTGTGAAAATGAAATAAAAACCCTCTCTTCGCCCCTACTATTAAGAGATGATGTAGCGATACTCTGCGCAAACGCAACTGTGAACTTTTCGCGGACCGCTACGCTTTGTGCTTGTCTCACATTCAAAAAAGGACCTTAATTTACTTTATAAAAAGGGTAAATTACATTGGTTAGTTTTGTAACACTGGAATAAAATCTAAAGTAACCGTGACGGGTGAATAGGGCATAAAAACTCCATAAATCAAAGTCAAAAAGGCATAGAGAATGGGCAAAGCGGCGGTCGCGAGGAGTATGTCACCAGCTGCTTACGCGCGGGCTTGCAGGGACATTGTTAGTTCCCATCAATAATGAGGGTAATTTTCGGCATTTTGTCACATTAGTGAGACGTATTGAACTATTGTTGTTTGTTATTTAGAGAAATTATGCTTGTTTTGTAGAGTATATCTATGAAATCAAAAACATAAGGAGCGTAACAGTATTAATTTAAAATTTTTGGCACTTTCAGCTCCAGACACTTGAATTTTAAATTTTTATTTTTTGAATTTTAAGATGACTGCTGCGTCGTAAAGAGTAAAAAGACAAAAGCCTAAAAAGATATATTCAAAATGTTTTCCCATTTTGTTTGTTGCAGTTAAAATTTTAGGTAATACTGACACAATCGTCAGTTATTTTTTTTGTATTTTGGTTTCGCGATACTTTCGTCAATCGTCAACCGATTCAGATGATTGTTTTGTTTTTGAAAAATGAATCCATTTGAGTTAGGTGTTGATATGACGAATAATAATTTCAGGGATAGACAATGGAACTCCTGAGTAAACGATAACAAATGTCCCGCGATTGTTGAAATCCCAAGTCAGTTTATCACAAATAAAAATAGATTTGTGATTAACTTTTTGTATAATAAAAGCTTTTTAAAAATATCTAATAATTAATCATATAATTTTGAGATCCTAAGCTAAATTGGAATTATCTTTTATTTTGTCTCTAGTTAGTTATTGCGAGCTTATAAAATATCAAAGTTTATTTTCGTACACATATATCGAAGCATTCTTTACTCAATAGCACCTATAACTATTTGTATAACACTCAGCGGGACTCATGTTTGTGCTCGTATCGTCCACTGTTTGTTTACTACAACACAACTTTTTGCATGCTCGACGATTTGTTCAAACACTTTGATGTTCGAAACATGTTTGTCGAAGTCGATAAATCTGTCGCTTTTAGTTACCTTCTTGGTTTATTTATATTTCCACAAAGTTTCAGAATTGCCTCCGATGTTTTTTTCATCTATTTTGTAGGTAAGTAGGTATATTTTCTGCGAATAAGAACGGATACCATGATTGCGAAAATGTTCTGACGAGATACCGCGGGCCAAGAAAGTAAGGGCAACTGAAACCAAAGTCATAATGTTCCTTCACTTGTCCGTAGTTTTAAGTCAGTGAAAGTCTCCTTCCGCTCCGCCCTGAACAGAAGGAGTCATTTGATGATTTACCCACCAATAACAAATAAAAGAAGAAGACAAACGATTTTAGTAACCGATGTGTAATTAGAATTTCTTGGTAAACAGCCCGCAGCTTTATTGCGTGGTTAATAAAACTAATGTTGTCAGTCGCATAAGCTTCCATTTTTAAATTTTATGTCTCGAATTATCGAGAAATATTACTATAATAAATGAATAAATAATACAAATCAGTACTTAATAAGAAAAACAAATATTTTCGGAACGTTGACGTTCGCAAGTACCTAGTTGGTGAATACTGTATGCAGCATACCGTATGCACCAACTTCTCGGTATGAAAGGAAAACAGCTTTTTTTAATTTATCAACATGGAATCATTATTAATGTTGATTTCACTTGGTCGATATACCGTCTTGTCGTACTAAGCGCTTTTCTTCAATATTTATTGTGCGCACAGCCAAGGTGTGGAACTCTCTGCCGGCTTCTGTGTTCCCTGCCACATATGACCCATCCGCTTTTAAAGCAAGAGTGAATAGGCATTTTCTGGGCTCGCTCGTTCGATCGTAGACCTCATCTTACACTTACCATCAGGTGTGATCGAGGTCAAGAGCGGGCTCATTCGTAATAAAAAAAAGTCTATCAAAACTAGTAATAAGGCGTTACTAAGGCTAATTCTATTTTTAAATTGCAACTCTATTCATTAGGTGTGATGGGCAGTCAATTATTTTAAAAGCACGAGGCAGTGGATTTCGAATAATATATTATTTAGTCTTGATAAGTGCGCGGTTGATGGTAGGCCAATAAGCTCATTGTTTACTATATGAGACATACAAAAAAGTGGAAAAATGCGAGCATATTATAAAAAGGTAAAATTTGTTTTTATGTTTGTAAGTTTGTATGTAGGGTTTGAATGAAGTTTGTTTGATTCGGAACTGTCAATCCAATTCTAAAAATGTTTTCATTGATGTGAGTGCTATAAAATACAAATTGTTACGAAATCCCGCGGACAAAGTGGCAGGTAAAGTGCTAGTACCTAATTTATGTACGAGGCTACACCTTGTACCTTATAATAAATACTCTCTTCTATGTAACGCCCTTCAGGCAACACAGATGTGACATTATCTTTTTTACTTATAAAATTACTCAATCTGAATGTAAAATAACTTTCAAACATATTGCCAAAAGTCTTAAACTCCACAAGCTAACCCACAAAATTTGTTATTCTTTCAAATATTAGCGCAAGACAGTTTTATTTGAAAATGACCGCCATTTGTGGTTAGGAACAGGCATTCAATTCTAAGCTTTATGTCTTTATTATAAAATTAGGCTGCTTCGTGATACAACTGTTTGTAGCGGCGCGGGGTACGAATAATTTAAAGTAAAGTAGTTTAAAGTTACGATTAGGTACAGAAAGGATACATTTCACCTTTTATATCTCGCTGTTGCGTGCGACTTCGTTCGCATAAAATATATGAGAGATTAAAAAAAAAATATTGATAATAGGTTCGCGTTTGACCACCATCTCACCTGATGGTAAGTGGTTATGTGGTCGAAGATGGAACACGCTTACCTCAAAGTAACCTATTCACTCTTGACTTACTAGGTTATAGCTATCGGGAAACACAGACTCCGGCAGGGAATTCCAGGCCTTAGCCGTACGCACAATGAAAGTATTCCCAAAACGTTTTGTGTGTATGGATGGGATGTCCACCATGTAACAATGGCGTATCACTGTTTGTCTTGTAGTCCGATGATGGAACGGGCTTGGCGGAATTAGATTGTGTAATTCCATCGCACACTCTCCGAAATGTAACCGATAGAAAACCGATAGACTTGCAACTCGTCGTCGATGTCCAAGGCTCTGGAGTTTTGACTCGACCAGTGCATCGTTGCCAATGATTCGCTTGGCCCGTTTCTCAGTGGACTCAAGCCCGTCCAGTAAGTTGGTATTTGGCAGATCCATCCCAAAGATGAGAGCAGTACTCCATACACTAACGAACCTGAGCTTGATACACATTGAGCAGCTGTTCCAGCGTGAAGTACCGTCTTACTTTTGCCAAATTTCCCAATTTTTTTTTAGATTTTTTGTTCCATTATTATAGAAGTTAGAGGGGGAGGGACACATTTTGCCACTTTGGAAGCTTATATCTTTTAAACCATTGACTTTATGAAAAAGTGGCTTTAGTTTTTATGAAAAATAAAATATTTTCAGTTCTAGTTCTATGTATGGGGACCCCCCTTTATTTTAAATACTTTTAAATTTTTTTCGTTAAATCGGAAAGCGGATTACAGAATACATCTACCTACTAAGTTTCAGATGCATATTCTTAATGGTTTCGGAATAAAATGGCTGTGACATACGGACGGACGGACAGACAGACAGATAGACAGACAGACAGACAGACAGACGGACATATCGAAACTATAAGGGTTCCGTTTTTTGCCATTCGGCTAATAAAAAACTGTCCGAGTGCGAGTCGGACTCGCCCATGAAGAGTTCCATAGTAGCAAGCAGTTTTGCTTTCAAATTTGTTTTTCATAGTGTTAATAAAATAAATAAATATATTTCAAACGAACGTTATGCATGCCGAACGAGCTGTGGGCCCGTAAACCTCAAGATTGGTGCCCTGAAACAGGGACACAAGGTCGCGGCAGACCAAGAAGGAGATGGCGGGACGAACTTGATGTCTTCCTTGAGAATTGGAAAGAATTGCCGCACAACCGGGACCGTTGGAAGGAATGAAGGGAGGCCTTTTCCCAGCAGTGGGACAGTGCAGGCTAAATAATAATAATATTTCAAGCAATTGACTTGGAGAAAAAATGGTTAGTGTCATTTGGCTACGAAACAATAAAAACTAAAATATAAAAATAATATCTTTATTTACTCAACATTTAGTTTAGTCCTCTCGCAATCAACACTAAAACTAAATATTCACATACGTCCAAGCGCAAACGAAATGTCCGATTTTTAAATAGCTCAACCGCACCCCTTTACCAAACGTACTATCTACGCTGTTTACTCTTTGACGCAAAATTTAAAGAGCGGGGCGCGCTAACATGTGACACAGCCTTCCCGTGCGAACGGTAGGGTGAGACTGGCCCTTGCGTATGATGAGTGAGCGCGCGCGCTGGGCGCGAATGTAATAATATAGTATTATTGATTTAATGGCACGTAAGTAATAATTTTGTAAAATTTTGAACTTAAATTTAATAAAGCAATAAATTCTCTATAATAGTGTGAAAGAAATATTTAAACCGGTTCAGTTATTTGAAAGCAGTAAGCAAATTATTGCAAAAATAAAGAGGATATATTCGATTTTTTTTTGAGATAAAAATGAACAATAATAAAAAAATTAAACTTAAAATTTAAAGTCAAATATGTTACGCGTATTAAGTATTTTTTTTTATCTATTTGGTCCATCCGTCTAGTAGTAGTAGTCCTTCAAAGAGAGGTCTATTTCGTAGTTTGGCCTATCCTTTCGCCTTAAGTGGTCGCATGATAATGGCATTATGTTAAACGCTGACAAAACCAAATCTATGCTAATTCATTCGCCATATATGCGACCTTATAGTGCGACTCCACCTTTATTTACACATGATTATATTTGCCACCATAATAACTTACTGGACTGTAAATGTAAGCCTATTGAAAAAGTTAACTGTGTAACTTACCTTTTTTTTTTTTTTTTTTTAACGTGGTAAAATTATCAAATAAGTCCTCCCACTCCGGGCAGGGTGGGAGGGACTGTCAGACTTTTACTGACTAAAATCCACGGTGTTCCTTCAATAACCCTTTACATACCGGGGCCACGGTAACGGGATGAGTCCCACGACCCCGGCGGGCTTCGGCCCTCTGCAGAGGGGGCCTCGTCATGTTGCTGACGCTCTTTGAGGCGCGCGTGGAACACGACGCGCCGTCGACCCGGGCATGGTCCATGGTCGGACAGCGAGTTGCCCTTTACTCGCTGTCCGCATGCCCGCGCCTACGGTGGCCGGAGATCGTCGGCCGACGTCCGACGCCGTGGGCGTCTACCACTGCGGCTGGGCTGGAGGGAGGACGCCATCCTCTCCCTCACGCGGCCCGCCTCCTCCTTCGAAAGCATGACTGCTTCGCAGAAGGAGGCGACCGCTTCCCACTCCCTCTCGCCCCGCAGCATGGCCTCGACCAAGGCCGGGCGCGAGAGGTCTCCGCCTATCGCCGCCGTGAGGACACGTCGGTGCTCTGCCCAGGCGGGGCAGTCTTGCACCGTGTGCTCTACGGTGTCCTCAGGGCGACCCTCGCAGTGGTGACACCCAGGCGTTTCCTCCTTTCCCATCAGACACAGGTACCTCCCGAAACTTCCGTGTCCGGTGAGGACCTGCGTCATGCGGTAGGTCAGGACGCCGTGACGCCGATCTAGCCACTCCTCAAAGAGGGGTCTTACCGCCGCAATTGCGGCGTGCCCGGCCGTCGGTTGCGACAGTCGTTCCCTCCATACTGCCCTGAGATCGCGCCGGAGCTCTTCCCGCCGCGCCTCGACTTCTCGAGGCAGCGGGGATACGCCCCGGCGCTGCGCCTCCACGCGCCATTCATAGACGCGCTGGAGGGCAGTCGCCTCCAGATCCCAGGGCAGCAATCCGGCAAGGAGGTTGGCCGATTCGCCGGCGATCGTGCGGTATCCCCGGATCATTCGGATAGCCATGACCCTCTGGCATGCGACCAACTTTAGTGGTCGCGTCCGGATGCACAGGGCCCACACTGGGGACCCGTAGAGGGCCATGGACCGCACGACGCCGGCGTACAGCCTTCGGCAGGAGGCGTTTGGCCCGCTGAGATTAGGCAGGAGTCGCCTGAAGGCGGCTGCTGCCCGGTTCAGCTTTGGGGCCAAACTCAGAAAGTGCTCCCTGAAGTTCCACCGGCTGTCGAGGACGAGTCCCAGGTACTTCATCGTCCTCCCGACGCCGATGCGAACCCCCTCCACCGTTATGTGGGACTCGGACCGTGGCGCGTTCCGACCGCCATGGAAGCACATGGCCTCGGTCTTGTGCAGCGCCACGTCGAGTCCCAACTGCCGGATCCTATGAACGACTGTCGCGACCGCTTGCGTCGCCAGGTCGGCCGCCGCCTGGTGCGACTCTCCCTGCGCCAGGACGAGCGTGTCGTCAGCGTAACATACTACGCTGACGCCGTCAGGGAGGTCGCCGCGCAGCACCCAGTCGTATCCGATGTTCCACAGGGGCGGCCCCAAGACCGATCCCTGTGGGACACCGCACGACATCTCTCGCCGGTTCCACTCTCCCCGGTGACCGGGGTAGATGACGGCTCTGTCCGTCAGGTAGTCCTCGACTATGCGACGGAGGTAGGTCGGCACCCGGTGATACCGGAGTGCCTCCCTGATGCAACTCCAGGGCAGGGTGTTAAAGGCGTTGGTGATGTCCAAAGACACCGCCAAGACGACCCTGCCCCGGGATACCGCGTCCCCCGTCGTGAGGGCTCTCACGCGCATGATGGCATCCACCGTCGAGCGCCCCCTGCGGAAGCCAAACTGGCACTCCGCAAGATCCGGGCCCACCCGATTCAGGTGCCCGAAGAGGCGGTCTGCAATTACTCTTTCCAAGAGCTTGCCCGCCTCGTCGAGCAGCACGATGGGCCGGAATGCGGACGGAGAGTCCGCAGGGCGCCCGGCTTTCTGGATCAGGACCAGCTTTCCCGTCTTCCAGCGAAGCGGAAACTGGCCCCTCTCCAGGCATGCGCTAAAGAGCCCCCCTAGTCGAGGCCCGAGAGTCTCCGAGGCCAGGACCCAGGCTTTCCCTGGCAAGCCGTCGGGTCCTGGAGCGGTAGTTTTGGCCTTGAGCCGTTGTACCGCCACTCTCAAGTCTACCTCGGTCACCTCTGGAGCGTCGTAGACGTCGTCGTCGCTGTGGTCCGCGTTTGCGCCAGCTTCAGGTTCCGTCGGAGACGGAGCCATGGGCGGGGGAGCGTGCTCCCCTCGCGATGGGAACAGGGCGCTCACCACGTCCTCCAAGAACTGAGGCTGGAGACTCTGCGTCAACGGGGGAGCCCAGGGGCGGAGCTTCTCTCGCACCCACTTGTAGGGGCGGCCCCATGGGTCCCCGTCCAGAGTCGCCAGCATCTCCTCCCGGGCCTGTTCCTTGGCCCGCCAGATCTCGTCTCGGAGGACGGCCTTCGCTGCCCTGTAGCCCTCGTACAGCTCCGCCTCTACAGTCGCCGCATCCGAAGGTCGGGTGCGGCGCCTGCGGAACCTGGTGTACCGGCGTCGCGCCACAACGCACGCTTCGCGCAGCGCTGCTAGCTCGCTCGACCACCAGTACAGCCGACGCCGGGCGCGTCCTTGCCGGACCCGGGGCATGGCCACGTCGCAGATCTCCGACATGGCCTCCCGGAACCACTCCGCCTCGTCGTTTATGTCGGCAGGCCTGTCCGGGGGTGACCCCCAGGCCTGCACGATCGAGGCTTCCAGGAATAGCTCCCGGTCCATCTGCTTCAGCGCCCATCGCGGACCACTCAGGTCCCGTCGGACCGGCGCGTCTGGGGTCTGGGCGGAGACGTCGAACCGGATATACCGGTGGTCGGAATAGGTCTCCACCTCCTCCACAACGCGCCAGTCGGTGACGCGCGGTGACAGGCTGGGGGTGGCGAACGTAACGTCCACCACCGACTCGCCCGTAAACCGCACGCACGTGGGGACAGAACCCCGGTTCTCGATCACCAGGCCCTGCGCACGGGCCCAGTGCTCGAGCATCCTGCCCCGCCCATGGTCCATGGACCGTGAACCCCAAGCCGGACTTTTGGCGTTGAAGTCCCCGAGGACGAGGGTGGGGAGGGAACCGAGGGCGACGACGATGTCTCCCAGCTCCGTTAGGGAGTTCTGGAACTCGGCGAGAGTTCGGTTTGGGGAGAAATAAACGCCTACCACAGCGATCTCCCCGAACCGTGCTGCGACGATCCCACGCCCTCTCTTGACGCGATCGAGGGGCGGGGTACCGGCGGCGGCCGACGAAACGAGGGTCACCGAGCCGTCCAAGTCCGCCACCCAGTCATTCCTGGGCAGGACAAAATACGGCTCGGCGACCACGGCGACGTTGATCAACCACTGCGCCATGCTCTGGAGCAAAAGTTCCTGAGCAGCGGCGCAGTGGTTGATGTTCGCCTGGAGGAAGCGCAATGGGGCCATTAATCGGGATCCATTGCAGCCTCCTCCAGGGCCCCTCGCGGGGGTTCAGCCATGACTTCGGCGACGGCGGTGGCAGTAGCGACGGCGGCGGCGGCGGCGGCGGTGGCGGTGACGGCGGCGGCAGAGGGCCTACCTCTGTGCCTGGCTTTGGTGGGTGGGGCGCAGGACTTGCCCCCAGCCCGGTGATCGGCCGGCTTGCCAACCGCCTCACATGCGAAGCAGTGAGGCGGGGCGGAGCACGAGCCGGCCTTGTGACCGGGCTGACCGCAGCGGAAGCACCTATCGCTGCGGTCTACCTCCGAGGTGCACACGCATGCCGCATGGTTGCCCACTTGGCAGCGGAAGCACCTCAGGGGTCTGGGGTCCAGGACTTTCACCTGCGCGGACACCCAGCCAACCAGGAGCCTTCGGCCCTCCTGCAACTTTTTCGCCGCCGGGACGGGGCAGCTAACCGTAATGGTTTGCCCCCCCGTGAAGCCAGGACGCAGGGCGCCCGCCCCCACCTGATCGGGAGGGCACTCCCCAGTCCTGGCAACGGTGGCCACCACTTCCTCGGCCGTCACAGAGTCATCCAGACCCAATATGCGCACGTCTGCGCGCTTGGTGGGTCTGGAGACTCGGGCCTCCTCCGCGTTTAAGGACGCTCTGAGCCGTTCGGCCAGAGCGTCAGCGGTAGGGCCACTGGCCGCGCCGGGGATCTCCAGCATCCGAGCCCCCGTCGCAGTGACCCGGTGACGGAGGCCGCCGACGATGCCGAGCTCTGTGATGTCGATCGCCTCCCGCGCCTTCGCCAGCACGTCGCGGTACGACACGCCCCTCTTCACCGCGTCCGGCTGCAGTGTGATCACTACAGCCGCGGTCTTGGGGGCGCGCAATCGCGCCGCGGCGTCTCGCCGCCGCCGTCGCTCTCTTCTCCGCGAGGACCTGGCTGCGCCAGCAGCCTTCCTATTCTCCCCGGCCACTTGCCAGTCGGCGCCGGCTGGAGGAGTCTTTGGAGGAGGCTGCTGGGACGGCTGGTTCCCGGCCTGGGTCTTCTTCCCTTTGGCCGCCTGTTTCGGCCCCGCAGGTGTCGGGGTCGGAGGCGGCTTTGGTGGGCGTGTAACTTACCTTGGCATGAAAATAGATGAGAACTTTTCCTGGTCCCAACATGTAAACTATGTTTGTAGTAAATTAAGAATATTATTAAGTAAAATGTACCACCTAAGCTTTAATGTTCCTATAAAGATATTAAGGGCGGGTAGCCCGAACAAAGTAGGCATTTATCGCTACCAAAAGTTGCCCGCTATTCCTGCGAAGCGAGCCGTGCGCTTACGTCGCTGGCGTGAACTTGTATGAACCCAAAGCCGAGGGAAGTGCCACATTATAGGTAAACAGGCAGCAGGTCAACTTATTTTATTAATAATTTTAAAATTTTAAACTACTTATGTCATAGTTGTCTCGAAACTAGGGATAGTTAAAAATAATACAATTGTGAAAAAAAAAAGATTTATGTGCCATAATTTTGTCACAAAAATTATTGATTACATTTTTCTTACTTCTATGAAACAGTTGAAAGTATATTAACATATTAACGTCCTAAGATTATTAGGTACTTACTTACTTATTTTATATAAAACTAGATTCATTACTATCATTACCATTAATTCATTAAAAATCATTTAAATTTAACTATCGTGTGCTTAGTCCCGGTTGTGAATCATTAGGGTAATTTTCGTTATCATCTTGATCATCAGGGTGAACATTTTCGTTATTATCTTGGATGGATAAGTTTCTA
Organism: Tholera decimalis; assembly: GCA_943138885.2. Classification (NCBI taxonomy): domain Eukaryota; kingdom Metazoa; phylum Arthropoda; class Insecta; order Lepidoptera; family Noctuidae; genus Tholera; species Tholera decimalis. The sequence continues at coordinate 31,091,347 of OW964556.2, read as the reverse complement.
ATGGACATACCACGTGCATTTCTGCTGTCTATAATTTCGGGCAGCAAGCATTTCATGTAAAATTTTATTAATTTCGGTTTCATTTTAGTTTCCTAAAATATATCATCTTTTTCTATGAATTTTGTGTATACATTTTCATTCTCGCCTGCCCATATAGCCAAAAGACACTTTGTCGTTCTGAAACATGAAGCTGGCTTTGTATCTGGTAGTACCAGTTTGAGTTTTTATTTACCGTAGTAGTTTTAGTGTTTTTATTATACCTATTTTAAAATTTGTATTTTGTTATCTTTTATAAAATTAGAAAGTCCTTTTTTTGTGTGCTGTAATTGGACACTTGACTTCGACTATTGTATCTGCTCCAATTAAGCCGTCAGGCGTTGCCCCTATAAAAGGGGTAGTCTTTATCTATAAATAAAGCGCAGGGTACAATGATAACATTTTGCTGCTGCTGCAACTGCTGCAAAGCTTGCTGCTCATGCTCAACTCCATGTGCAATGGATGTGACGTGAGTCAATTTTTTTTGTATAATAGGTTTTTAACGAGGGGAGCTGTATCTAATGTGACTTTTCTTATACATATTGGCCCAAAGTTGGAAGCAGTTATTATGTGTTTTCTTATTTCGAGCACTCGCTGCTGTCTCTTTGTAATATTGCAGATCTTTCTACCTTGTGTCTATCAAATGTAAGTGTTTTCAGATTTTTGAGAAATTCTTCTTTTTCAGGTTTTTTTTATTATTCGCGCGGAGTGAATTTTAGTGGTCAGGCCGTTAGACCGGTTTGGAAACAATAATAGGTACCCAATGAAATGTGAACAGTTGCAAGAATAAAATAGGTTTCAGGTTCGCTTTCAGGTAGTTGGCGATTGACAAATTTTTATACCTAAACTGACTATTTAATAATCATATATTGCGCCCACACAGCTGTTTTATAAATTTACAAACATTTTCTAACATTGTGATATAATACATTTAATAAAAAAGGTTTTCATGTTAGGTATACTTTTATAACAGCAGTGTGGGAACACCAATAGGCACAAAAGACAAAATAATAATAAAAAACATACAATCAAAAAGACCACATAATCTTTTGTTCGGAGTGTTTTTTCTGTACGCTAGTATAGTAGGTACATTTTACTATGTATTCTGCGGTGCGGATTCCGATTATCAAGAATTCAAAAAAAGTACTTCCTGTTCTTCTCTGCTGTTTTTTCGAACAAATAAGCCTTTTTTATTTCGATTCATTTTTGAACTGAAACAATAAAATATGTTATAGTATTAAAAATGATTGGGAACTACCTGTACACGTAAGCGTTAGTACACGGGCGGCGCGGACGGCGGCGCCCGACATCAAAGGCGTTTTCCTACTGTAGGGAAATAATAAATTTATAATAATCCAATAATAAACCAATAATAATAATATTCCACAACTTTCACACAACGCCATCTAGTTCCAAACTAAGCAGAGCTTGTGCTATAAGTACTAGACAACTGATAAACATACATATATATTTCTAAATACATACATATTATAGATAAATTACACCCAGACAAAGAACAAATGATCGTGCTCATCACACAAAAATTTGTTCTGGGTAGGAATCGAACCCACGACCTTACGCATAGCAGTCAGGGCCACTGACCACTAGACCAACAGGCCTGCAAACAACAATAACAAATTGAAACTAAATACTTTAAATGTTATGTAACAAAGCTGTTATTCTGTAAAAGGGTTTTTTTTAATAAATTATATATTATAATTGTTGATGCGGCCAAAGTTCAAAATATTGTTTTATACATGTATACTGTGACTGTTATCAATAGGAATAAATGAATAAAAAATATAACTTACCATATTTCTTTCACGATTTTTTTTGCCTTCAACCTTGATTTAGTCCTAATTTTATTTCTTTTATTTGCCATTTTCACAAAACAATCACAAATATACTGTCTTAAAAGTTGTATACAAAATATTTACACAATGAGAAATAAACACATCAACAAAATCTTAACTATGGTCTATTTAAGTACAATTTATTTTATTTCCTATTAATATTATTTACGGAGCAGCTGAGAAGCGCGCGCGCAAAAATTTGGCACAGGTCTCACCTCGGTGACGTCCCGCGGGACACTGGCAAGCGACGCGCGGATCGAAAATCACTTGAATAATCGATAAAAAAATGTATAAATGTAATAAAAACAAACGATCGGGTAGAATCGATTCCAAAATGAATTACCTATAAATTGATATTAATTATAGAAAAAAAGGAGTATTAGTACTTGTGTAGAATGAAATTTTGCTTGTAAAAAAACTGCAAATCGAAGTTAGTTCGGTATTTTTTTCTATAGAGAAAATGGTATTGTATCGTGTATTGAACGGGTACATGTTAAGGAGAAAGAATGTATCTAAAATATATATTTATTTCAAATTATAAATGTTATGATTTGCCTATCAAAAATGAATTCTAAAACAGACAAAAACGGGAACACCTGGCCTTATTAAGATGTATATACATGTCATTAGTAGATTCAATTATGAGTTATGCTCTTGACAGCTATGGATTAACATTCAAAAGTTATTTGGATAAAGTACAAGCTCTTCAAATTCTATTCTTAAAACTACTTGTTACTCAAAAAACTAAAAATAATTGTAAATGAGATTATAGAAAACTATTTAAAATATGTAAAAATTTACCTATTAGTTATAAAAAAAAAGTACATTTTAGCAGTGAACCATCATGGTACCCAAGAGCATAAACTGACATATGTAATCAACAACCATAACACACGATCTATAGCTGCTGGCAAATTCATTGTACCTAGAGTCACAAATTACTATGGTGACAGAACCCTAAAAAATTGGCCAAGTGCGAGTCGGACTCGCCCATGAAGGGTTCCGTGGTTACTATAATAAATATAATATACTTAATATAATTAATTGAAAAAAAAAAACATAAAACCTTAAAAATTTCTTAAAACTAGCATATTTACAATTTTTACAACTACGCCAAATAACTTTGTTTTTCATAGTATTTGTATGAATTACAAAGTTATATTTGCGTTTTTAGTTAATATACTGTATCTCAAAAACTGCCAACTCGATCTCGTTCAAACCAATTTTGGTTGAAAGTTTACATTAAGATCTACAACATATGGTTTTTTTTAGATTTTTCACTTCATTATTATAGAAGTTAGAGGGGGGGGACACATTTTACCACTTTGGAAGCGTATATCTTTTAAACGATTATTTTTATGAAAAAGTCATTTTAGAAACCTTAATGTCATTTTTAAAGACCTGTCTATAAATACCACACACGTATAAGTTTCATGAAAAAAATATATTTTCAGTTTCAGTTCCATGTATCCAGCCCCCTTTATTTTAAATGTTTTTTAAATTTTCTCTTAAAATCGGAAAGCGGTTCACAGAATACATCTATCTACCAAGTTTTACATGTATAGTCTTAATAGTTTCGGAATAAAATGGCTGTGACATACGGACGGACGGACAGATAGACAGACAGACAGACAGACGGACAGACATGTCGAAACTATAAGGGTTCTGTTTTTTGCCATTCGGCTACGGAACCTTAAAAACGATTACCATATCTTTTAAATAGTCTGCCAGCGAACATAAGGGGTGAAAAGAACAAAAACAAATTTAAAAATAAGTTAAAAAAATATTACTTAGAAATATGGTAAAGTGCTATCATTAAATAAATTATTATTCGCTTTGTAAGAAAAGTTTTAAAAGTATGTTTTAAAAATAAGTTTACTTATAAATAAATAATTTAAGTTATAAATAAAGTTTTTAAGTTTTAAATGTATACTTAGTATATTATAGAGACTCATCGACCCAACAGTCAAACCACTACCACGGTTTTGTGGGGCTTAGTTTATAAGTTATTTGTAATTAATGTTTATAAATAAATAATAATAATAAAAAAAATTGCTGGTATCCCGTCGGGGCCACTAGCTTTGTTCACGGCAAGATTACGCAGCACTTTAGAGACGTCCTTCTGATGGATGCGAATGTCCGACATACACGTCTCGCATCTAATAGGAGCATCAGGAGGGTGAGCGCCACTACTATCCAGACGTGAAGACTCCGCGAAGAGAGCGGCAAACAAGTTTAATTTTTCCTCAGCGGATTGGGCCAGAGACCCGTCAGGTTTGAGCAGTGGTGGTAGTGAGGGGCGACAGAAGTTCGATTCGACCGACTTTGCCAGGGACCAAAACGCTTTGCCAATTCGGCTAACTTGGTCAACCGAGCCCTCTGCAAAACCTTCTTGCAGGACTTGGCAGCCCTGATGAAGGCTCTCTTCTTCTGACCCACGTCATTTGCTTTGCAGTTTCAGGCATGGACCAATGTACGCCGCGTGTTTAAGCGCTTCAGCTCGATGACACTTTTTTTTTTTTTTTTTTTTTTTAACGTGGTAAAATTATCAAATAAGTCCTCCCACTCCGGGCAGGGTGGGAGGGACTGTCAGACTTTTACTGACTAAAATCCACGGTGTTCCTTCAATAGCCCTTTACGTACCGGGGCCACGGTAACGGGATGAGTCCCACGACCCCGGCAGGCTTCGGCCCTCTGCAGAGGGGGCCTCGTCATGTTGCTGACGCTCTTTGAGGCGCGCGTGGAACACGACGCGCCGTCGACCCGGGCATGGTCCATGGTCGGACAGCGAGTTGCCCTTTACTCGCTGTCCGCATGCCCGCGCCTACGGTGGCCGGAGATCGTCGGCCGACGTCCGACGCCGTGGGCGTCTACCACTGCGGCTGGGCTGGAGGGAGGACGCCATCCTCTCCCTCGCGCGGCCCGCCTCCTCCTTCGGAAGCATGACTGCTTCGCAGAAGGAGGCGACCGCTTCCCACTCCCTCTCGCCCCGCAGCATGGCCTCGACCAAGGCCGGGCGCGAGAGGTCTCCGCCTATTGTCGCCGTGAGGACACGTCGGTGCTCTGCCCAAGCTGGGCAGTCCTGCACCGTGTGCTCGACTGTGTCCTCAGGGCGACCCTCGCAGTGGTGACACCCAGGCGTTTCCTCCTTTCCCATCAGACACAGGTACCTCCCGAAACTTCCGTGTCCGGTGAGGACCTGCGTCATGCGGTAGGTCAGGACGCCGTGACGCCGATCTAGCCACTCCTCAAAGAGGGGTCTTACCGCCGCAATTGCGGCGTGCCCGGCCGTCGGTTGCGACAGTCGTTCCCTCCATACTGCCCTGAGATCGCGCCGGAGCTCTTCCCGCCGTGCCTCGACTTCTCGAGGCAGCGGGGATACGCCCCGGCGCTGCGCCTCCACGCGCCATTCATAGACGCGCTGGAGGGCAGTCGCCTCCAGATCCCAGGGCAGCAATCCGGCAAGGAGGTTGGCCGATTCGCCGGCGATCGTGCGGTATCCCCGGATCATTCGGATAGCCATGACCCTCTGGCATGCGACCAACTTTAGTGGTCGCGTCCGGATGCACAGGGCCCACACTGGGGACCCGTAGAGGGCCATGGACCGCACGACGCCGGCGTACAGCCTTCGGCAGGAGGCGTTTGGCCCGCTGAGATTAGGCAGGAGTCGCCTGAAGGCGGCTGCTGCCCGGTTCAGCTTTGGGGCCAAACTCAGAAAGTGCTCCCTGAAGTTCCACCGGCTGTCGAGGACGAGTCCCAGGTACTTCATCGTCCTCCCGACGCCGATGCGAACCCCCTCCACCGTTATGTGGGACTCGGACCGTGGCGCGTTCCGACCGCCATGAAAGCACATGGCCTCGGTCTTGTGCAGCGCCACGTCGAGTCCCAACTGCCGGATCCTATGAACGACTGTCGCAACCGCTTGCGTCGCCAGGTCGGCCGCCGCCTGGTGCGACTCTCCCTGCGCCAGGACGAGCGTGTCGTCAGCGTAACATACTACGCTGACGCCGTCAGGGAGGTCGCCGCGCAGCACCCAGTCGTATCCGATGTTCCACAGGGGCGGCCCCAAGACCGATCCCTGTGGGACACCGCACGACATCTCTCGCCGGTTCCACTCTCCCCGGTGACCGGGGTAGATGACGGCTCTGTCCGTCAGGTAGTCCTCGACTATGCGACGGAGGTAGGTCGGCACCCGGTGATACCGGAGTGCCTCCCTGATGCAACTCCAGGGCAGGGTGTTAAAGGCGTTGGTGATGTCCAAAGACACCGCCAAGACGACTCTGCCCCGGGATACCGCGTCCCCCGTCGTGAGGGCTCTCACGCGCATGATGGCATCCACCGTCGAGCGCCCCCTGCGGAAGCCAAACTGGCACTCCGCAAGATCCGGGCCCACCCGATTCAGGTGCCCGAAGAGGCGGTCTGCAATTACTCTTTCCAAGAGCTTGCCCGCCTCGTCGAGCAGCACGATGGGCCGGAATGCGGACGGAGAGTCCGCAGGGCGCCCGGCTTTCTGGATCAGGACCAGCTTTCCCGTCTTCCAGCGAAGCGGAAACTGGCCCCTCTCCAGGCATGCGCTAAAGAGCCCCCCTAGTCGAGGCCCGAGAGTCTCCGAGGCCAGGACCCACGCTTTCCCTGGCAAGCCGTCGGGTCCTGGGGCGGTATTTTTGGCCTTGAGCCGTTGTACCGCCACTCTCAAGTCTACCTCGGTCACCTCTGGAGCGTCGTAGACGTCGTCGTCGCTGTGGTCCGCGTTTGCGCCAGCTTCAGGTTCCGTCGGAGGCGGAGCCATGGGCGGGGGAGCGTGCTCCCCTCGCGATGGGAACAGGGCGCTCACCACGTCCTCCAAGAACTGAGGCTGGAGACTCTGCGTCAACGGGGGAGCCCAGGGGCGGAGCTTTTCTCGCACCCACTTGTAGGGGCGGCCCCATGGGTCCCCGTCCAGAGTCGCCAGCATCTCCTCCCGGGCCAGTTCCTTGGCCCGCCAGATCTCGTCTCGGAGGACGGCCTTCGCTGCCCTGTAGCCCTCGTACAGCTCCGCCTCTACAGTCGCCGCATCCGGAGGTCGGGTGCGGCGCCTGCGGAACCTGGTGTACCGGCGTCGCGCCGCAACGCACGCTTCGCGCAGCGCTGCTAGCTCGCTCGACCACCAGTACAGCTGACGCCGGGCGCGTCCTTGCCGGACCCGGGGCATGGCCACGTCGCAGATCTCCGACATGGCCTCCCGGAACCACTCCGCCTCGTCGTTTATGTCGGCAGGCCTGTCCGGGGGTGACCCCCAGGCCTGCACGATCGAGGCTTCCAGGAATAGCTCCCGGTCCATCTGCTTCAGCGCCCATCGCGGACCACTCAGGTCCCGTCGGACCGGCGCGTCTGGGGTCTGGGCGGAGACGTCGAACCGGATATACCGGTGGTCGGAATAGGTCTCCACCTCCTCCACAACGCGCCAGTCGGTGACGCGCGGTGACAGGCTGGGGGTGGCGAACGTAACGTCCACCACCGACTCGCCCGTAAACCGCACGCACGTGGGGACAGAACCCCAGTTCTCGATCACCAGGCCCTGCGCACGGGCCCAGTGCTCGAGCATCCTGCCCCACCTATAGTCCGTGGACCGGGAACCCCAAGCCGGACTCTTGGCGTTGAAGTCCCCGAGGACGAGGGCGGGGAGGGAACCGAGGGCGACGACGACGTCTCCCAGCTCCGTTAGGGAGTTCTGGAACTCGGCGAGAGTTCGGTTCGGGGAGAAATAAACGCCTACCACAGCGATCTCTCCGAACCGTGCTGCGACGATCCCACGCCCTCTCTTGACGCGATCGAGGGGCGGGGTACCGGCGGCGGCCGACGAAACGAGGGTCACCGAGCCGTCCAAGTCCGCCACCCAGTCGCTCCTGGGCAGGACAAAATACGGCTCGGCGACCACGGCGACGTTGATCAACCACTGCGCCATGCTCTGGAGCAAAAGTTCCTGAGCAGCGGCGCAGTGGTTGATGTTCGCCTGGAGGAAGCGCAATGGGGCCATTAATCGGGATCCATTGCAGCCTCCTCCAGGGCCCCTCGCGGGGGTTCAGCCACGACGGCGACGGCGGCGGCAGTAGCGACGGCGGCGGCGGCGGCGGCGGTGGCGGTGACGACGGCGGCAGAGGGCCTACCTCTGCGCCTGGCTTTGGTGGGTGGGGCGCAGGACTTGCCCCCAGCCCGGTGATCGGCTGGCTTGCCAACCGCCTCACATGCGAAGCAGTGAGGCGGGGCGGAGCACGAGCCGGCCTTGTGACCGGGCTGACCGCAGCGGAAGCACCTATCGCTGCGGTCTACCTCCGAGGTGCACACGCATGCCGCATGGTTGCCCACTTGGCAGCGGAAGCACCTCAGGGGTCTGGGGTCCAGGACTTTCACCTGCGCAGACACCCAACCAACCAGGAGCCTTCGGCCCTCCTGGATCTTTTTGGCCGCCGGGACGGGGCAGCTAACCGTAATGGTTTGCGTCCCCGTGAAGCCAGGACGCAGGGCGCCCGCCCTCACCTGATCGGGAGGGCACCCCCCAGTCCTGGCTACGGCGGCCACCACTTCCTCGGCCGTCACGGAGTCATCCAGACCCAATATGCGCATGTCTGCGCGCTTGGTGGGTCTGGAGACTCGGGCCTCCTCCGCATTTAAGGACGCTCTGAGCCGTTCGGCCAGAGCGTCAGCGGCAGGGCCACTGGCCGCGCCGGGGATCTCCAGCATCCGAGCCCCCGTCGCAGTGACCCGGTGACGGAGGCCGCCGACGATGCCGAGCTCCGTGATGTCAATCGCCATCCGCGCCTTCGCCAGCACGTCACGGTACGACACGCCCCTCTTCACCGCGTCCGGCTGCAGTGTGATCACTACAGCCGCGGTCTTGGGGGCGCGCAATCGCGCCGCGGCGTCTCGCCGCCGCCGTCGCTCCCTTCTCCGCGAGGACCTGGCTGCGCCAGCAGCCTTCCTCTTCTCCCCGGCCACTTGCCAGTCGGCGCCGGCCGGAGGAGTCTTTGGAGGAGGCTGCTGGGACGGCTGGTTCCCGGCCTGGGCCTTCTTCCCTTTGGCCGCCTGTTTCGGCCCCGCAGGTGTCGGGGTCGGAGGCGGCTTTGGTGGGCCCAGTTTGGGCTTGGCCGGGGCCGTCTTCGCCCTCGCAGGAGCCGCCGCCGCTGGGGCCGTCTGCCCAGTGGCCGTCTTTGCCTGAGGCGGCCTCGTCACCGTCCGGGGAGGCTTGGACGCGGTCGCAGCCGCGTACGAAGGCGCCGCCAGCGGGGGTCGCAGCACGCGGCTCTCCAATACGGAGAACCGCTGCTGGAAGGCGGCCAGCTCCTGTCGCACCAGGTCGAGAACCGAGTTCTCCGCTGGTGTGGGCTGGCCTTTCTCCTTTTGGCCCCGCGGCGGCGCATTCCGCTGGCCGTCTCCCCGGATTGCGGCCAGGTCCGCCTTAAGGGCGGCGTTCTCCCTCTGGAGAGCCTCAATGGCGGCAGTCAGGCGGGTGACCTCCGGCCGCAGATCGGACATATCGTCCCTTGCAGCCGGGGCCCCGCCGTAAGTCCGCGCGGCCGCCATGATGGAGGCCATGGCTTCGCTCATCGCATCCTCCTTGCTTCGCCGGTTCCGCTTCCGCGAGATGGTGCGGATGGCAGCTGCCACGGCCTCTTCCAGTTTGGCCTCGCCCGAGGCCAGACCAGTGTTGGGCTCTCCAGAGGGAGGCCCCCTCCCCGAGGTCTTGCCTCGGCCTTTACCCCGCACGCTAGTGGGGATCTTGCGGGCCGAGACATGCCCCTCCTCCGACGACGACTTGTCCTCGCGGGGGCGCTTGAGGAACTCCTTCCTCCTGTCGGCGCCCCCCTTGTCGCTCCTCACTGCGCTCCCAGAGACTAAGCTCTGGAAGCTCTCGGCGTCCGATGCCGAGTCGGTCTCCGACCCGAGCACCAGCGCCCCCTTCCTCCGCGGAGCGGCGCTCTGCGCTCGCTCAATGTTCGGTGCCGGTGAGGTGGACGTGCTGGACAAGTCCAGCGACTCCACCTCACGGGCACGTGAGCCTCCCTGGCTCAATGCGGCGACTGCCGGGGCAAAGATGGGGTAAAAGCCTTTGGTGTCCCCCCCAGAGTACGACGGGACTGACCGGACGTGTCCGGTGCGGGACTCCCCAGCTGAAGAGCAGCTGGGACCCGCCTGGGTAGCTTTTTCAACGACTTTATTTTCCATGGTTTTTTAACTTTTTTAGAGAGGTGGGTTCCTCTGTCCCTATCTCCCATTTCCCCTCCCCTTGTTCACTTCACAGTTACGTCTAAAGATTAGACGCATACTGGAAGTGAACATTTCCTCCCCCTTGACCCGATCTCTGAGACCGGGCCCCGCGCCGTCTAGAAGCTCGAGCTAGCTGCTCGATCCTCCAGGCGGCGCGCCTTTCCCCCGGTGTGTCCCTCTTGGTCTGGTTTCTCCCTCTGGGCCCGTCCGGCATGAGTGCCTCTACCGGCATGGCCCCAGAGATCATCGAAACACTCAAGCCCCACCACGACGACAACGTGGGGACACAGTTGGTGGGGAGCTCGATGACACTTGGCGCCAAACCAAGATCAAGCTTTGCCGGACATTGTTATATCAGAGAACGGAATATATCTATTCCCTTACCTTGTTGTAAAACTATTTATAATCTTACGAAGTTACATACGAATTTTCCCTTCTCAAACATTTGTTTTTAACCTTAGCTTCTTGTATCAATTACATATTACTTACTTTAAAACCTTTTTACCCCGGGATATTATTATTTGGGGATTTAGTAAACTTTTGATTAGGTATAGATACTATGAACCTATAAACCAATTTTAGACTTCTAACTTTAATAATAGAGAAGTTTCATACAAACTTTCATCCCCTTCCTATCCTTTGGGAGCTGAATTTCTAAAAACTGGTCCGTTCTTAGCGGACATTTACTTATCTGCCAAATTTCATCTTTAAACGTCAAGTGATTTTTGATATTTCGTCATGAGTGAGTTAGTGGCTATTTGCAATTGAAATTTGAAGTACCAATAAGTAGTAGAGTAAGTAGTAATAATACCAACTACGATGTTGCTCCGATGACGGTATTTGGGTATACCGTGCGATTCGTGCGAAGCGATGATTTGCAGGACAAGATTGACGCCTATCAATAGTTTTGGCTTACGCTTTTCCAAAGCTGGTAGGAATGTAGGAATTGATGATACAGGCTGTGTTTAGTTTTGCTTATACTATTGTCTTCTGTAACTTTGTTCATTGTCTGTATTTAAGGGCAGCTGAAGGAACAGGGTGGCTTTTAGTCAGTAAAAGTCTGACACTCCCTTCCGCTCCACCCAGAGCGGGAGAAGTCATTCGATGAGTTCACTACCCAGAAAAGAAAAGGCAGTTCTGCGAACTACTTAAACTCTAATCCATTTTGTAACAAGCATAAGTACGTACACCTGCACAGAAATAGGAAGTTCCAACATTTGTTGTGTAACTCATTTGTTTACTAACAAATTACTAACACCGTGTGTTACGCTAAACATTTCACACAAATCGGTCAATTAACTGTTTCGGATTCATTTTTTTTAGGTAGGTATGCAATACTTCTCATAAGTCTTCACTTCTTGCCTGGGCAGAGCACCGACGTGTCCTCACGGCGGCGATAGGCGGAGACCTCTCGCGCCCGGCATTGGTCGAGGCCATGCTGCGGGGCGAGAGGGAGTGGGAAGCGGTCGCCTCCTTCTGCGAAGCAGTCATGCTTCCTAAGGAGGAGGCGGGCCGCGTGAGGGAGAGGATGGCGTCCTCCCTCCAGCCCAGCCGCAGTGGTAGACGCCCACGGCGTCGGACGTCGGCCGACTATCTCCGGCCACCGTAGGCGCGGGCATGCGGACAGCGAGTAAAGGGCAACTCGCTATCCGACCATGGACCATGCCCGGGTCGACGGCGCGTCGTGTTCCACGCGCGCCTCAAAGAGCGTCACGTCAGCAACATGACGAGGCCCCCTCTGCAGAGGGCCGAAGCGTGCCGGGTTCGTGGGACTCATCACGTTACCGTGGCCCCGGTACGTAAAGGGCTATTGAAGGAACACCGTGGATTTTAGTCAGTAAAAGTCTGACAGTCCCTCCCACCCTGCCCGGAGTGGGAGGACTTATTTGATAATTTTACCACTTAAAAAAAAAAGAAAGTCTTCACTTCTTATTTACTTTTTCATCCCGCTAAAACAATACGGCTTGTGCAGTATATTGAAACACGCATACTTTCCATTCGTTTTTCTAATTCTTTTTGCCAAATAAAACGTTAAGAAGAGGTGACTGTCGGGCGCTTTGGGGGACAATTTTTGTACCTAATTCACAGAAACTTTGAAGTTCAAAAAGTGCTAAGTTTTAGTTTGGCTTCAATAAAAGTTATTTAGGAGTAGGGTGTTTCATAATATTCATTAGCTAATTTAATTGATTTCACATTTTGTTGTGTTTCGGATTTAATATAACTTATTTAGTATAAGATTGAATTTATTTTTATTTCTTGTTATGTCGCACCTCGCACTCGTGCCTGCAATAAATGAAATCTCTTATTTTATAAACCCGGTTTCCATTGATATAAGTATAACATAAATGGGTTTTACCTCAGCAAGAACGTTTCTAGTAGGTACGTCTTGACAAGTAAATATCGATAGCTATTTAGACCAACTACTTAATTGAGGCAGGTAGGTATTACCTGCACGTTAGAGGCAGTTTTGTTCATTAAGAAAAATGTTAATAATTCTGCAATTTAACTTCGATTAATTGTTACCTCTTTAGTAGGCAAAGCACGTATCTTGGGCATGTGGCCCTTTTCTCGCGGACGGACAGAAGCGGTTGCGGTCACAGTCGCGGCCAGAACGCCCCGCGCGCCATCTGCCGTCGCCCTAATTACTTCCTCCGCTTTTCAACCCGACTTTACCCCGCTACCGGCTTTTGTTACTTACCACCGTTTAATTCTTAAATGGTAATTACTTGTTTATAAAGAAATAAGAAAGTACGCCACACAAAGAGGTAGAAAGTTTCGGTTCCGTATGTTCGTCAAATTGTCATGGAAATAGTTTTGTTTCTAACCACAAACTATCTATTTTTGTAAATAATATCTTGTTAAAAACTAATTGTATTTGTACTTATTTTAACCTTAATAATGTTTACTTAAAATTCATACGATACATCAAACTAATCGGGTTTCATGTATCTTGTTTCTAAGCTTTTGGCAAAGCTCTTATAAGTTCCTCTACTCACCGCTAGATGGTACCATAATTACATGTTAGATAAAATTAACGTTTCAAAACATGCTACCAAGATTTACGCTTTTAAAAATTTTTCGAGGAATTTACTTTATTGTTTGATTTCACATAATTTGTGTTCTCTAGTTAATTTTGTGTATATATAAATAAAATTGCTTTTGAGTACTTAATTAGTAGCTTATACGGTACTTAATAAACTGTAGAGCTTAAGGCTCAAAGCATCCTGCTCAGCTAGATGTCTGTCTGTCTGTCTGTATAGTTTATTGTGTTATAGAATGTATTTTATTTGTATGGGCCAAGTTGTCTCCAATAAATTGATAAATTTAACCGAGTGTTTCAGGAGGTAATGCACTATTATTTTTTAGGTTGATGTGTAGGTATCTGATATGCAGTAAAGTGAAATGTAATTTAAAGAAGTTTAATCTAGACTCAAAAAAGTTCCAAACGAATGCAACAGTTTTGCATTTCATTTAGTTTAATCATTACGTCACCTAAGCATAATGGTCATGATAGACGAGCGCTAGGCATTGGGTTTATATAACTGAATAAGGGTTTAATTTATGTACCTATAGTTACCAATGTTTTTTTCAAGATGATACCATCCCTATAACTTGAAGAGATTACTTGCAACAATGGGCGGGATAGGCTTTAGTGTCTTATTATTGCATTTTTATTGGACATTATGGTACGAAATAATCATAATTATTATGATTATTATTTTGACATTACCACATTCGTTACGTGTTTTACGTTGTCGAGCAGAGGATTTTATAAACATGCGGAGCAACGTATCTAGATAGTGAATGATATTGTGATTTTATTAATTACACAATTAGAGTGCAGATACAGTTCATTATCCATCATTTATTTTGCTTATACTTTCATTGTGCGTACGGCTAAAGTCTTAAGTCAAGTTTGAATAGGTTACTTTTAGGTAAGCGTGTTTCATCTTCGACTACATCATCGCTTACCATCAGGTGAGATGGTGGAAAATGCAAGCCTAAAAACCAATAAAAAATCCAGCGACATTCCTAGTATTAGGTAAGTAGTTATATTGAATAACAAAGACTCACAGAACCAACAATAGGTTGTAGTAACTCATAATAAAGTTGTTAGAAGCTAACAATTTAAATTATATCAATTAACATCAATATGTTTCGATTTAATCGAATGGTCAGTCAATGATTAGTCACAATATGGAACTACATGAGTTATTGCATTGGACTTGCTTTAAATTGTGGTCGCCCATTTGTCAAATTGGCGAAAATAATTCATTTAAACGTTATTTCCTTTTTCGTTCTGCGCTATTAATTCATAATTATAAAATTTAACTATGTCATATATTTCACATTCCTCAATCGGCGTAATTTTCGTATAAAGGGGTACAAAGTTTTGTGCCACGAATTAATATATGTATACCACTAGGCACATAGATTTTGATTTCTGTGACTAGGCAAAACGATTTTTACATGTGAATAAAGAATTCGCATGTAAAAATCGTTATGCTACATAGCATATGTCCTTCACCAAGGTCTATAAGTATATCTCTGTACCATATTTCGTCAAAATCGGTGAAGAGATATCGCACTAATAATACAATACTGTTGTAACTCAAAATCTGTGTTTTTGAGAATCAACGAAAAATGTATATGTCGCTTCCTGTTATAAATTATAAAAAAATTAATACTATAAAAGGTTTATTAATAAAATTCAAGCAATTAACTATTTATCAATAATTAAAAAAAATACAGATAGTTAGTTAATAGCCAATTTTTAAGTTGTGCTTGAAAAAAGTTTTCAGAAAGATGAATTATTTTTAGTTGTGTAATTATTGTTCAATCATTTGGAATTGCTACAATCTAAAGGTGACATTTTTATGGTTTTGAGTAACCTTTTTTTAGTTAAAACAATTTTTTATTCAGTAAGTTATGTAGTTAGGTACCTCAAACACAATCACTTTCACAATCGAGGGTTAGGAAATTAATAAATAAAATTGGACAATCAAGTAAAATCAGTCGAGAAAAGTTTTATTCATATTATAAAACATATTTAAAATGTTATAACATTATGTTCTCATTAAAAAAAAAAAACAAACTAAACCTTCCAAAATACAAAACAAAATCAGTCATTTCAAAAACAGAGCAAATCAAAATAATAAAACTATTATTCTTATACTTAAATAACCAGTTGTAATTGCACAGTAATGGTCACATCAAACTAGACCAAACTACCAAACTACACTTAGGCTAAAAAAATATTATATAAGTATAATTAGGTACAACTAGTTTTACATCAGTCTGAAAATCACAATTAAATTGTGTTCCTTGCCACTTATGACCTTTCAGCCCAAGGGCGGATCCAGCTATGGTGCCAGGGGGGGGGGGTCACATAATCTTGGTCAAGTCACAAGAAGTTATAATTTGTATTTCCTGACTCCGCTGCCACTTAGCCATTCACTGCCGATATTCGTTTACAACGACAGAAACTGGAGTATTATCTAGAAACAATGTTTAAAAATTTTAATCATTTTTATATTTTAATTATTCCCGCTCATAACTTACCCACCAGAGGCCCTAACTGTCTTGACCACATAATACTGAAGACTAAATCTCCATCAGTTTCACTTGTTTTCGATACCACTGCAACAGATCACTATTCATCCCTACTGGGCTTGTTTGTCAAAAAAATTAAAGTTGATGTGAATACTACCATTACAAAATTAGACCTTGACAAACTAGATAAATCCATGAAAGAAATAGATTTGACGCATATCTTCTCTTTGAAAGATGCAAATATTGCAGCTGACACTCTGGTGGATGTTCTAAATAAAGTAATTTCTGAGAGTACGAGGGTTACTAAATTACCAGCAAGAAAAAGAATTATAAAACCCTGGATCACTCCTGGGCTGCTACGGTGTATGAAGCACAGGGATTCGCTGCATAAGAAAGTTAAAAGATCACCCGGCAATACTACACTTGAAATTAGCTACAAGCGATACAGAAATTTTTGCAACAAAATCTTAAAAAAAGTTAAAATACAATTTGATTCTGAAGAACTCAGTAAAGCTGAAAAAATTCCAAAAACTTTATGGGATACAATAAAACGTATCACAAACCTTCCCAAAAAATCAAATTCTTCCACACAACTACTATCACATGCTGCCACTCCCACGGAGTCCTGCAACGCCATAAACAGTTTTTTTGTTAAATAGGTAAGAATCTTGCCGATAAAATTACACCCAACTTAGAAACTAGTTCGCGTCCGTCTACATCATTTGTCCTCGAGGAAACGGATCCTGAGGAGATTAAATTGGTGATTAACTCTCTTAGAGTAAACGCAGCCACCGGATGGGATGGTATCTCACCTTCTATATTAAAAAGGTACTCGCCTATTTTGGCACCTGTATTAAGCTACATTTTTAACCTCTGCTTCCAGACTGCATTGTTTCCAACATCTTTCAAGAAGGCGATCATTCATCCGATCTTCAAGAGTGGTGATAAAAAGTCAGTCAATAATTACCGTCCCATAGCGGTTCTTACCGCCTTATCAAAGGTCCTTGAACGATTAATCAATAAAAGATTAGTACACTATTTTGAAAAATTTAACCTTATCTCGCCCCAACAATTCGGCTTTAGGAGAAACAAAAGTACAACCGATGCGGTTCAAGAGCTAACGGGATTTATTGTGAGTAATCTTAACTCTCACAAGAAGGTGCTCACCATATTCCTTGACCTCGCTAAAGCCTTCGACACAATCCCGGTTTCAGCACTTCTAAACAAACTCGAAAAATTTGGTGTTAGAGGCACACAGTTACAGTTTTTTAGAAGCTATCTTACAAATCGGACACAAACGGTCAAGGTGGGTGAGCACACAAGCACCGAGCTTCCAATTTGTTACGGTGTGCCACAAGGCAGTATTCTTGGGCCTACCTTGTTTCTTGCTTTTATTAACGACCTTTGCAACTTACCTATCTCCAATGCTAAAATCGTGTCCTTCGCAGATGATACTGCCCTTACTTTTTCTGCAAATTCTTGGTTGGAATTGCAAAAGGTAGCGCAAGATGGCTTTAATTCCGCGTTCGACTGGCTTATTTCTCATACCCTTACATTAAATACTTCCAAGACAAAGCTTATAACCTTTTCCATATCGTCACGATCACAACCGAAAACTCCAATCACTATAAAAGCTCACTCCTGTCACACACATTCTCAGATATCATTACCCTGTCAGTGTCCTCTTATAACTCCCGTTGACAATATAAAATATCTAGGCATAACTCTGGATAAGTTTCTTAACTTTAAAACGCATATTAATCTTCTTACAAGCAGGGTTAGGAAACTTATCTATATTTTTAAAAATCTACGATATGTGGCCAAGTTAACCGTAATACGCCGAGTCTATCATGCCCTTTGTCAATCTATCGTAACTTACTGTATTACCTGTTGGGGTGGCGCTGCTAAAAATTACGATGAAGCCATTAGAAATAGCTCATAGAGCAATATTGAAAGTATCAACATTTAAACCTATACTTTACCCTACAACAACTCTCTACAAGGAATGGAATGTGCTTAACGTCAGACAACACTTTGTTTTGCAGACCATTTTTTTACAACACCGACAGACCCCTTTTACTAAAATCTCGAAACGAGGACAGGACATTATATGTACCACTCCACCACCGAATTACAGCTTCACCAAAAGATTCTGTTATTACATTGGTCCGTATCTGTACAATAAGCTTAATGCAAGTTTACCAATCCATGCCTTGCCATATTCCAAATGCAAAACAACTGTTCGATCGTTTCTTCTCTCCAAAACATATAGTGAGACTGAACAAATCTACTAACACTGTCTTAAAAAGTCCTCTATTTCTAATCCACTGCAAAACGAATTATTCGATGACACCAACATACCCAAACACATAAACACGCATATATGCACACTAACATACACGCTCACACAAAACCGACTCACACATCCCTCCTCACTTTCACACTCACACGACTCACTTACAATACATAAAAAAAGAAACATTAATTTTCTTTTATAAACTTCATCTTTGCTCACAATCTATTAATTAATAATAATGTATAACATAATCTTAGTTAGTAAATAATTTAATTTAATTTAATTTTGTAAAACACCAACCGGAGAGGCAAACTGTCTCTCCTTAATACAGGTTGCCCAGCAACCTAGCTAGGAGAACAGCTGGTCACCCAAAAAATTTGTCGATTTGTAATAGAAACAACATAAATGCTACCATCATGTACAAATACCATTTGATGAAATAAACAAAACAATTAGTGGTCCACCTAGGTCCTGGACCCAGCCCAAGGGGGGGTCATGACCCCATGACCCCCCCTGGATCCGCCCTTGTTTCAGCCTTTAAAGCACGAGTAAATAGGCATCTTCTGGGCTCGCTCGTCCCATCTTAGACCTCATCTATCGCTTTCCATCAGGCGAGATCGAGGTCAAGAGTGGGCCCATCAGTAATAAATAATAAAGTAATAAAAGTACTTTGAAGTAAATTCGGGGCTTTACTAGTGGAACCTGGTATAAAATGTTGGTCACAGTCGGAATCATCAAAATCACTCTGATCGGTGTGCAGGGATGAAATGTAATATTTCCTTTGGTTGGATTCAGTCATCGATTCAACATTACTACACGTGCTCAGTGTATTGCTTACGTTAATTTCTTGAAGAACCGGATTTTTCGTTGAAAGTGAAGGTATCGAGTACGTCGGTTGTTCTTTCAGAGTTTCGTTGTCATCATTCCGGGAGCATTCATTGTTTGTACTCACCGGTTTCAATAATGAAGTCGAAGAATTCCAAAGGGAGCGAGATTTCTTCAACAGGTTCGTCGTTTTCTTTCTTCTGGTGATTGTTTGACGTCGATTTTGTCACCATACCAACAAGCAATCGCCCAAGGTGCATACTTAATCTAAAAAAAAATATAATAATTAAAACACTTTTAATATTGAACCTATGTCACCTAGAACGCAGTAACTCGAAATTAAAAAAAAAATACATTGTTAGTAGAGTACACTAGTGTTTACTTTAACATGTTCGAATGCGTGATTTCAAATGCTATGATTATCCAATAAGTATTTGTTTAAATATTAAGAAATAAGTATTAAATAATAATAATATTAGTATAGATATGTATTTGTTAGGTCTTAATGTTTCTTACGGAAGGGCTTTTTAAAAAGAATATAAGCTTACACAGTTACTCGCACTGTCGGGTAATTCATTACACGTATAGTTTAGTTTCCTCATTGTTGAAAAGATTATCCGAGAAACGTCAAGGTTCATAGATTCGACGTTTTGCTGCAATGGTCACCACTTTCCGGCTTTTAGGAGTTGCAGTGATTAGGAAGAAGGGTGGCGGGCTGTCCAAAAAGTTTGTTTAATTGATTATAAAGTCTCAACTCCAGCCGAAAAACCGTCTGCGTTGGATTAATCAAGGTAACATGTACAGGTTTAACCATCGATCTCATTAGGTATTTGGTCCATCTTGTGGCAGGCCTTTCACCGTTACGGTTTCCTAATTTAGTCAGTAGGTATACCAAATACACAAACCTCTATTTAACATTCCTTTATTTTCATAACTCACACGTAAAACAAAGCCGTTATTAAATTAACACAGACCGCTTCACTCTCAAAGCTTTTAATTATGAAACGTCGAAACACTTTACGGTACCGACGTGTCAGTTCCTCTGAAGCGATATAATTCAATTAATTTATTTTGGTTACCAATTACAAGAACAACGGAGAAGCGACCGAGCACAGAAAACGCGAACAAAATACGTCTATTTATTATTTGTGCATTGTCCCTGGATGGCGGGGCGGCGCCGCGGTACAATGGGCCCTCCATTATATCCCAATAAAACAATAAGCGCTTTATTAAAAAGACATTCAATAATTTATTTTATTCATATTTTATTCGCACTGGACCGGCTCTAAACAATAGTGCTCACAGCGCTAAATATAGCTGCACATTAACCGCTGGATTTGTCGTGTTTATTAATTTAACGGATGGCAAAAAGGTGATATTGACAGATTTGGGCTTTTGTTTTGAAAAAAATCTGTTTGTTATTGGTACATATTTTTCAAATTACCTTTACCCTCGTTTGGTTAGAGAGAAAAAGCTTTTATAAACCGCCATGTAACAACCGTTCCATTCAATGTCACCAGCTCAGCCTATGTAATGAAGAATAGGAATGGGCGGTGCAGAGCCACACAAACAGCTGAACTATTCAGGGAATGTTTGAACAATTCGGGTCGCGCGCCATCTGTCGAGGGTCGATTGAGACATTTTTGCGAAATAGCGACGTAATTACAGACTTCCGCATCCGGCGGCGCGTGCGCAGACGTCGACGCTCACGCCCACAGTATGCACAGATTTAGGAAACTTAACACTTTTGTCTAACAATACACATATAGAGTTGCTACAAGCTTACTCTATTCATGTTTTATTCTCATTCAAACATTGTTGCACATTTATGCCACCTGTCTTAAATATTACTAAAAATAAGTAGGAATAATTCACGCATAAACAGTTTTATGGGATAGTTATTATAGAGTATGTAATAATAATCAACCCGTTGAGTTGGTAATTAATAAAAAATGGTTGGCAAGGCCTTGTCAAAACTTATTAGTATAATCTACATATTTGAAATGCGAAAGTCAACAACTGCAATTACAAAGTATTAGGTTGCGAGAATTAAGTGAAATTTACAAGAATATCATATTTTTACTTATTATTATGACGAAAGGTTTTAAGGCGGGATTTTTTTCATGAGCAGCGTTGTATTTACGTGAAATAACAACTTTTCTCACTAGTGCGGTATACCATTGCATTTATGGCGTACCGTAAGCTAGGGAGTAGGAACCAGTTTCCAGTGTGTTTAAAATAATTGAACTTAATTAATACCTCTGTATTGAGTGTTTCCTATTTTTTCTTCTTCGTGTCATACTCGTATCTCCCTTCAAAACTTTTGTTCGTACATAGAAGATACTGTTGAGTTACTCTTTCGTAGTTAAAGAGTGTTTTATTTTCATTCAATCCTGTCCTAATAAACAATTTTTTTACAATAGTGTTAGCGCTGCGGTTGAGCGATTGGCTGTGTGGTTGGTGTCACGGGTTCGGTTCCCGAAGAACTATCTGTAGGCCAAAAAAGTAATACTTAGTTTTTTTGGATCTACAGGTAAATATTTCTAAACGTACCGATACAGGAGAATATTCAAAGTGTGGCGCAAAGTTAAAAATAATCAGAACTCAATGTATTTTTTTACAATCTTTACGATCATTTCGACAGGCGTATTTAGAAGCAATATTCAGTTAGTGTAGTACAAGGATTTTGAAGCAATTGGTTACCGAGTTGAAGTTCGCGATGGACAATCGTGTTGCCAGTTTTATGGTTATAGTCTTAGAAGTCAATCAATAAGGAGGGAGGTTTTACCTATTTGGACTGATTTGTCCTTCATAGTTGTTATATGCTGTGGTGCGTCGTTATACGTTGTTCTAGTTTGTAGCTATTTGTACAGGGCATGTAATTTGCATCTCTTGTCTTACGACAACCGTCTAAGCAACTACAATCTTTAAATTTTATAATCACCATAAATAAACGATATTTATTTTGCAAATTGGTTATTAAATAAAAAAAATATACGTTATTTTTAATCGTTAATTATAATTATATGATGTATAGAGTATAGTGTCATAAGTTTCATAACTGAATACCCTGAGAAGCAACACCAAAACAAAATCATAGGTCCACTACTCTTTAAATTCCATAGAATTCATACTGGTCCAATATGTGAACAATGTAGCTATGTAGGTAGGTTAATGTCTGAGGTGATCGTTGTTTGAGGAAAGAAACTCACAAACAGACATCAGGTAGTAAGGTGTATAGCTCAACTTAGAACTTTAAGGAGCTCAACGATTCGATGACAGTTCGTCGAATCGTTGAGCTCCTTAAAATTCTTACTATAGAAAAAGTGTCAACATATAAATTAATACTTTATGATTTTGCATTAGGTACCCATTTATTTCCTTTCTTCTCGCTCCCTGTCAAGAAACTTGGAGCTAAACGACACTTATTCAGGGTTCAGCGACAGGAATTCACATAATTAATTAAAGGTCCCGACACACATAACCGAGTGATTTATATTATTCCGTAGGAATTTCAGTTTTTGCTTTGACACACGACATTCATTAACAACCGTCACGCGTTTGAGAAAAAAAAACTGCCATGCGGGTGTAAATTTTACAAATATACTAACAGCGGCGCCTTGGTGCATTTTACAAGATTAACACTAATTATGTATGATATTTTAAATAATAATAATAAATTCACTTACCATCAGGTGAGATGGTAGTCAAACGCAAGCCTATTATCAATAAAAAATAGCCTATTGTTATTGGTAATGTTTATAATGTTACATGTAATCTTTACATTGCTCTCATGTATTATTAACTTGTGTTTCAAATCTGGTCAACGTTAAGGGACCATATCTCTATGTCTGAAAAACAACTGTTATATCTTGATTTTTCACTGCATGTAGTCTCATAAATACATAGGTACATACTCTTACTTACCCATTTGACCATTTGAAAAAAGATGCTCGTTTTCTGAAAGGAAAAACTTTGCCTACAGAAACATGCTCATCTCGTGTATAAAAGAAAAACTTTTGAAAGTAAAACATGTTGGTATAACAAATGTCGCAACTTTCTTTAATTCCAACTGCATGAAAAGAAACACCGAGCGCCGGTTAGAGGTTAGGGATCGTTCCGCCGCCGTTTGATCGGGAGGCTGCGACTGGCTGCTCGCTGCTCGCCGACAAAGCCCACATTTGCATCCACTTTGTCATTCATGTCGTATCCTCCAACTCATTCCTATTCCGCTTATATCACCGCAGAATGTAGAGCCATGGTAATGAGATTCAGACATTTCCGACTTTCTTTTAAAACTTAATGATGTGTGCAAGCCGAGGGTAATGCCATTTTATTATGTATCTCGTATTCCGCTACACTACAGATATTTTCCAAATTATATACTTCACGTCTTTCCGAATATGAATGTAAAATTAGCATCAATAAACTGTACACACAAAGAAGCTCGATTACTTTTCAACATCAAAAGCACAAACTAATAAAGTGACGCAATAGGAGATTGCTTTAATACTTAAAGTCCCCAAACGAGGGTTGATTGAAAAGCTCCCCTAAGCGCTGTCAAATGACAGAGCAGATTTTTCATTTTGGTCAATAGATGCGCTAATTTGCATCATCTTTTTGAATCGCAAACAATATCTTGCCCCATGACCTTTATTTCTCATCAAAAGTATTGATGAGTTTGATGACGAAACATTCTGCAGCAGGAGAAGTTTAATGACTTTTATCTCAATGCTTTTAACTTTTTAATTACGCTCAAGTTCTTGTTGATTAGGTGCAACTCAAAGTGAATTAAGTACGGGGAGTCAACCCCCACAGCAATTTGCTGTCATTATTTTATCACGTCACAAAAAGGCAGGCGCGTATTTACAAATTTTAAATCCGCTCGTCAGCGGCGGCGGCGGCGTGTGTGCGAACTCGACGCCCCCAGACTTTATTGGCGTCGTCGGCACCTCGCCTCTTTATTAACTAGTGTTTGATCTTCGTGTGACGCACGAGGAAATAGATAAATTATTTGTTTTCCTTGCTGACGTCAATCGCGACAAAGGGTCGTATTTGGTGTACCAAAAGTCTTTTATTTGTAGGACGTCTGCCGGAGTGTGTTCTAAATCATTATTTCAAGTTCAAATATTAATTTCTTCGGGCGCTCGACTGAGCACTGTCATTTAAGCGGAACATTAAATGTAAACGAGTCAAGTGAAGGGTTGTTTTCATATCCGTGATTAGTGCCGGCGCGTTGTGCGGAGATTTATCACCTCTCGGAACGCGGCGAGTGTCAGATGGCGCGGCGGATGGCGGATATGCGCGTGTGACGAACCACACCACTAAATTAAAACCTTTTAACTTGACAGCTACCGTCACGGGTATACTGAATACGTTTTAACGGAGATTTGCCCTTGGGCGAACAGTGTCGGCCGGAATATTATTCATATTTAAATTTATTTGAAAATAATACGTAGATATACAATGGGCGGTGTGTAGGCGTGCTGTTTGCCATTTATGGTGTAATAATTAGTGTACATTGCATATTATGATCTATCATGATCAATGTTTTTAACTGCCAATTATAATGTATGCTAATTAGTGTGAAGTAGATGGATATTAAAAGTTAGTACTTTTTTACTTTTTTCAGTCTTGAAATTCACCATGCAAATTACGACTTCCTCAAGTTAATCACACATTAGAACAATTAAAAAAAATTAATAACAGCTCCATCGCTTCCCTGTTCCAACCAAGACTATATGTCAATGCAATGAGAATGATCGCAGCTACCATTTTATGATA
Organism: Tholera decimalis; assembly: GCA_943138885.2. Taxonomy (NCBI): domain Eukaryota; kingdom Metazoa; phylum Arthropoda; class Insecta; order Lepidoptera; family Noctuidae; genus Tholera; species Tholera decimalis. The sequence continues at coordinate 31,066,756 of OW964556.2, read as the reverse complement.
TGCACTGACAGTCGTTTCGCCTCGCACAACAAGAAACAAACGACACACGAGAACTTTTGTTTCTGTCACTAAAATTCGAATTGGTTTAACATCCTTCTCTTGTTTTCAACCGGTGAAAACTGCGTTTTTGAACATATGAACAAAATGAGAGATAGTGTGTTTGCTAAAGGCGTTCTCTTTTGTGTCTCGACGTTTCCCCTTTGAGTATTGAAGTATAGCAGATTAATGTGAGTTCGAAGAAGTCGATATTACTTCTGAAGGGGGTCTAAACTAAACCATGTGATTTACAGCGACCGGACTGCGCTGTTAAAAAGTTGTAAACTGCCAGTGTTTCCGCCGCTTTTTGCAACATTGTCTTAGTCTTCTGAGCGACTTATATGTTAATGTTTTGTATAATATTGTTAACTGGCTAAAACAATGGACCTTCACAACTAAGTACATACGCAAGTTTTAATGTAGCGTGAATGGATATTTTACTACGACCTGCTATATGATTTGTCGATAAAGCTTCATGTTGTAAAGATCATATCTCTGACATGGTCTGGGTGTTGTATCGAACACAAAAAGTTTATGAATTACGTTCAGATACATTCGTTTGTTTAGACCGTAGAAAATGTTGTATATATTGTTTGTTTAGTTCGTTATAGTATCGTAGTGCATGTGGCAACAAAGCGAAACGAAGAATATCTTTTGTATCGTGAATGTATTTTTGCAAAAATCCGGACGTTTGTTCCAGTACAGGAATCAAACCTGCGACACGCAGCGTAGCAGCTAATCGCTCAACCAGTGCCAACTGTGTTGTCAAAGTTTAATAAGTTAAGTTTTTAAGCTTTACTTTTTAACATAGCAATTTTATCAGTTACACAATTTGGACGGCACTTTTACTGGCAAATATTATCATTTAAATGTTTTTGTAATAATCGGGATAAATTAAAAACATACATTTAATAATAGGTGCTGAAAATATGATCCTAAAAAGTATCCAATTAATTTATGGCTTGGTGTGGTGACACCATTTCTCGGAAGGTGTTACCATGTGTGGAGCCGTTTGACTTGCCGACAACGTCACTATTTATGAGCTAATATTAATCATAACTTGTTAATGAGCCGTGGTTTATTTCAAGGGCAAGATCCGGCCTGTGGTTACAACCGGTATGGTTTGAAATAAAGTTACAAGTAGGTATAAAAAGTTAGTCTGAATTCTGTCAAACGACGACATATCAATAAAAGTATGACATTGGCTTACAAGTAAGGGAATAGGTACCATCCGATATCGATTATTCGTTACTAAGAAAATCATTACAAATTGGTCATGTAAAATCGATGTTTTACAAGCGTATTCATAAAAAATCTAACCATTAACTTATTTTATCGCTGTGGGTCGGAAGGGATTGTCAGACTTATATAGACTAAAACCCACTCTGTTCCTTTAGTTGCCTTTATGGTCCGGGGCCGCGGTATCTCGTTAGAACATTCCCGCAACCCCGGCAGGCAATGGCCCTAAGCCCCGTCATTGCAGCTGAATGCTCTTTGAGATGCGCGTGGAACAGGACGCGCTGTCCACTCGGGTGGATGATGTGTCTACATACAAAAAACAAACTCCAAACACATAGTACATCTGTACTTATATCTATATATATAACTCAAAGGTGACTGACTGACTGACTGACTGACTGACTGACTGACATAGTGATCTATCAACGCACATCCCAAACCACTGGACGGATCGGGCTGAAATTTGGCATGCAGGTAGATGTTATGACGTAGGCATCCGCTAAGAAAGGATTTTGCGAAATTCCCACGGGATCGGGATTTACACGGGAAAAACTTCCCACGCGGGCGAAGCCGCTGGCACAAGCTAGTTATATATATAACTCAAAGGTGACTGACTGACTGACATAGTGATCTATCAACGCACAGCCCAAACCTCTGGACGGATTGGGCTGAAATTCGGCATGCAGGTAGATGTTATGACGTAGGCATCCGCTAAGAAAGGATTTTGCGAAGTTCCCACGGGATCGGGATTTACACGGGAAAACTTCCCACGCGGGCGAAACCGCTGGCACAAGCTAGTATATTATATAGCGCAAAAGTTTGTTTGAATACGCTAATCTTCGAAAGTACTGGATTTGGATGAAATTTGGTATGGAAAAGCCTTGAGAAAAGTTATAGGCTTCTTTTACCCGACTGCAAAAGGGAGGGTTATGTTTTATTGTGATAAAGTCACTGTGTAGGTACTTTGTCGCACTAGTGACTTTACTTTCTCTTTGACAACAAAAACAAAAGTCGTTTGCCATGTATGTAAGAGCAACGAAAACTAGTCTTAGAAAAGACCTAAGTATAAGCTGACACTAAACAGTTAGTACCAACATTGAAGTATGAAACGCAAATACTACAACCGTTCGGGACATAGGAGCAGGTGGTACAAAAGAGCGTCTATTTAACGACGCGTTTAATGCTTTCCTTTGATGTACACTATCTCCATCGATCGGGTTAAGGGCGGTTTGCACGTCAACAACCAACCATTTGTTTTGACAGTGATAAAGGACTTTGTCAGTAGATTTGTAAATTAACTATGATTTTCTGACGTTAAATGAGTTTATGTTTTCCATCAGCATGCATAAAGAGACCGCATACTTTTATGGTATACCTTAGCTCACGTGGAAAGATTTATTTACTCTTATTCCTATGTCACTCAGTGATAGCGTACCATTCTACTGGTGAAAGTTTTTATTTTAAATCTGTCGAGTTGTTCCGACAATTAGGTTCAGACGTCAGCACATAATGAATGATAATGATATGTCTATCTTGCGCGAACTCAACGTAAAGACAAGACTATTGACAACTTGTCTGCGCAGAATACTGGATTTTTTTCTGTCACATAGCCAGGAAAGAAGGCCACAATCTTGAACAACTCATACTCAACTCACTTGACAGGCCCGTTGGTATAGTGGTCAGTGGCCCTGACTGCTATGCGCAAGGTCGTGGGTTCGATTCCCACCTAGGACAAATGTTTGTGTGATGAGCACGGTCATTTGTTCTTTGTCTGGGTGTAATTTATCTATAATATGTATGTATTTAGAAATATATATGTATGTTTATCAGTTGTCTAGTACCCATACCACAAGCTCTGCTTAATTTGGGACTAGATGGCGTTGTGTGAAAAAGTTGTGGAATATTATTATTATTAATTACTGGCAAGGTTTAATCAGGTCTATTCAACCCTGGCCGTCCAACTACACGTCGCTCTACACGATGATGATAGATGGCGGAACACTATAAGGGAAAAGCTAATTCCACGGGAGCTTCCCGACCCTCAGCATTGAGGAACTCGACGCGAGGAGGAGGAGGTCAGCACATAAAGCTACCCCAAACGGTCAAATTTCTTTAATAGATGTTCAACTTTATCAAATAACAATAAGGTCGTAAAACTATTAAATAAATTTGTCAGATTTGGGTAACTTAATGAGCTGGCGTGTGTACCTATTATACATCTAGTTTAATATAATATTACTAGTTTCTGCCACCGCAGGATTGTTCGCGAAAAAGGTTTTTTTGAAAGTGAAAAAAAATGCCTTCCCTAATGTTTAATCTATCTCTGAATCTTTCATCAAAATCAGTTAAGCCGTTTAGACGTGAAAGTGTAACAGTCTGACAGAGTTTCATTCGTATTTATAGTGTTATGTAGGAAAGTAGGTATATAGCATAAGAAACGACTAGGTAATTGTAACCGTGCTCTAGCTTCAATAGTTTTATAGGTCCCCATGTTGAGAAAGCAGATATGTACTATTACCTTAGTTTGGAAAGATGTGAACCATTGAGATGCATAAATGTCTAAACAAAGAATCTTCTGTAAATTCAAGCGTTCAATTCTCTCCAAATTCTGTATAATTTAGGAATTAAAGAGCTACAAATTACATTATTTGTTCGTCCCTCAACATTGGCGGTCAAATATAAGCGTGCCTTAAGCGCAATATTCAGTGTGTCGTAACTAACTTACGACTCGTCGCTACATTGACTTGAGCTCAAAGGATACTCACCATTTGACGTAAAAGGTAAGAACTCGGAAAGTTGCGGCAAAAGTTAAGTAAACCAGCTCGGAACACCTGCCTTGAAGAAACATAAATCATATCGTACAACTGTTGGTTAGATATAGTTCTAAGACGTAAAATGAGAAAGTTAATCTTTGTAGGCGCTCAACAAATACCTACTAGCTTTCAAAATATTTCATAAGTCCGGCCTTACAAGAGTATTTATTTATGTACGCTAGCAGTCGCGTCTCTCTTGTGGACTTTATCACGATAAAAAATTACCGGCTTTCTTTTGCAGTCAGTTAAAAAGTAGCCTTCTTCAACCTTCAAGCCACTTACATCAAATTTCATACAAATTCACCCAGTACTTTCGAAGAATAACACGTTTAAACAAACAAACAAACTTTTCCGGGGCCATACCATAACGTGTTAAAACGTGAGTCGTTCGAGCGAGAAAGAGGGATGAAGCTATGCACGCTATACAACGTGTAACGGAAACCCCATATCTATCCAAAAGGATTGAAGACAACATCTGGTACGGAGTCTCTATGCACAGTTTCAGCTCAAAATAAGTGACTCACAGAATTGACCCCAAATTATTGGTTTCATATGGTTCTTGAATACCAATCATAACAAACGTGTCACAGCACTACGAGGGTCAATAACTTTCCACGTCAGTTGCCTATAACACGATAATTCTCTTCAGTCTTCTTAATTTGAAAAATTCAGTCTCTGGTATCAATGCATTGAAATTTCTAATTAGTTCCACACATGAAGACATAGGATTACCAAACCCTTGTCATATCGTTTGTTATTATCCAAAGAAGCCATGCACTTGGTATGTATATAACCTTTAAATTACACGTTGTATACACTAAGTAACTCGTCACTTTTACCTAAGCTAGGCCGTGCGCGCACTCCCTTGCGGTGGCCGCAATTGCGGTAGTTCTGCCGCACCGGTAGAATGACCGCAATCTCAGGTGCGCGCACTGCGGCAAGAAAAACGCACCTTTTGTCTGACAATGTTGCCATACATACAGATTTTTTCGTATTTATACATATTTTCGATGTGTGATTCAGATTAGCACTCGATACAGATTTTTATACAAATTTCACACTGTATTGATAAAATTAACTGGTACAACTAAAGACAGAACTTGGCGAAATAAATTACCTAGATACCGCATTTATTACGTTACACACACCATTGTATGATTCTATTCTTTATAGTTATTTTATTTTTATAAACAACGTTAATTTAAATATTCTAATTAAGTATTTGTATTACAGAGAAAATTCCATATATTTTGTGATAATGCTGCCAAAAAAACGATTTCAACATTGCAAGTACTACGTCAATAGACACCAGCCTATGTTAAAATAATGTACTAGGGAAATTAATTAAAATAATAAATTAAAATAATTAGAATATTATATTAACGTTGTTTATAAAAAAATAAAAAATAACCATAAAGAATATATTCGTTCAAGGGTGTTTGTAACGTAATAAATGCGGTATCTAGGTAATTTATTTTGCTAAGTTCTGTTTTAGTTGTAACAGTTATCTGCATATATAATACTTTATTCATAATTATCATTATTAACATTATTATCATAGCATATTATAGTCTATAATATTTGAAGACTTCCCTCGATTAGTCCAGAATCTCATCATCAGATCCTAGTTTCATAACAATGCGACCAACTACAAAGTATACCCTTTCAAACGAAAAAAGAATTTTCCAAATCGGTTCAGCCGTCTTCGAGTTATGAGGTAACATACACAAAAAAACGTTCAAGACAACTGAGAACCTCCTCCTTTTTTTGAAGTGGGTTAAAAAGGCTAAGCAGATGGTGATGATTACAGTTTTACCACTCCGTACGAAAATGTTATTAGGCTAAAAAAACATAGGTAGTTTTTATTATGATTCTTCTAAGTTATTCCGTTAGACCAGTATGGCAAAATGTGAAAATTATACAACGATGTTTCTACACGCATTAACTGTTCGGCAGTGTATAATCATGGATTAATATTTAGGAACATTTGCCTATAAATGAATGTTTAACGGGTTATATTTTAACGGATGTCGAAAATTGAATTATTTTTGGTAAAGTAATAAAATATTTTATGATTATTTTTTTATTCTTAATGCTTTCCTTCTATGTTTACGTTCAAGCTTCTGAACTAAATCTATATTTCTAAAAGAAATCTGTATGTGTCCGATTCCGCACTTACCAAAACAAGCTGTCTACTTACTTTGCAAAATGAACGGGAAGTAACTGAAAATCTGAAAAGTTGAGCAAAAGATATACACGTTCATACCTTCCAACCGTATCTCGAAGCATCATAAAATTCTTATAATAATGAAAGTAAAAAAGGCAGTAAGGATCGTCGTAAAAAGTTATAGAAACAAGTGTATCATTTTCTTGTATTTAATAAAAAAATAATCTTCTTTTAATACACTAAATATGAATAATAATTAAAATTTCACACATTTAACTTGCAATAAAATGTACTTAGTATATGTGCTATTCCAGACAATAATCTATGTATGTGTCAAATTTAAATCAGATTCGTTCAGCCATATCGGCTTAATTGAGTAACAAACATCCATACAACCATCGATTTAAGTATTCTAGATTAACATTGTGTCCCCATTTCGTAGAAAATATGAAAGTTACTTTGAATCAACAATTGCAACCAAAACGAGATCAAATGTAAAGTATGGAAAAATCCATGGCTTTTATGAACCATCAGTATGAAGATCTCTTAAAAAAGTACACAGCGACTGAGGAGGATATGAAGGAGTTACGGAGGGAAAACTCTGAGATGAAGACGTGTCTGAATGATTTGTCTTCACGTTTGAATCAACTGGAACAGCAAACCCGTTCAAACAATGTGGAAATTCAGTGCCTGCCAGAAAAGAAGCAAGAAAATTTGATAGAGGTTGTCTCCCATTTATGTAAAGTCGTAGGAAGCGGTATTCAAGACAGCGATATTAAGCATTGCACTAGAGTCGTAAAACAAAATGCCAGCAATACCCGCCCGCGCGCCGTGGTAGTACAACTAAATTCCCCCCGTAATCGCGACCAACTCCTCGCAGCTACCATTAAATTTAATAAATCAAACCCAGGCAACAAACTTAATACAACACATCTGGGATACTCAGGATCTAAATCTCCGATCTATAGGTATTACAGAACATTTGTTCACCACCAACAAGGCACTTCATGCTGCCGCTAGAATCAAAGCCAAGGAATTTGAATATCAGTTTGTCTGGGTACGTGGTGGTCGGATATTCATGCGTAACGCACAGGAATCTGAACACATTTTTTTATTTTTTTTTATTTAAAATAGGTTCGCGTTTGACCACCATCTCACCTGATGGTAAGTGATGATGTGGTTTAAGATGGAGCACGCTTACCTAAAAGTAACCTATTCACTCTTGACTTAAAAACTCCTAGGTTATAGCTATCGGGAAACACAGACTCCGGCAGGGAATTCCACTCCTTAGCCGTACGCACAATGAAGGTATTCCCAAAACGTTTGGTGCGTATGGGTGGGATGTCCACCATGTAATGATGGCGCTTCGCCGTTTGTCTCGTAGTCCGATGATGGAACGGGCTTGGTGGAATTAGATTGTGTAATTCCATCGCACACTCCCCGAAATGTAACCGATAGAAAACCGATAGACTTGCAACTCGTCGTCGATGTTCAAGGCTCTGGAGCTTTGACTCGACCAGTGCATCGTTGCGAATGAGTCTTTTGGCCCGCTTCTCGATAGACTCAAGCGCGTCCAGTTGGTATTTAGCAGATCCATCCCAAAGATGAGAGCAGTACTCCATACACGACCGAACCTGGGCTTGATAGAGATTGAGCAACTGTTCGGGTGTGAAGTACCGTCTCACCTTTGCTAGGATTCCCAACTTTTTTGATGCTAGTTGAGCCTTAGCCTCGATAAACGGGCCAAAATTGAGGGTAGAAGTTAATTAGAAATAGGGATACTTTAAATAAGCTGTTTTAATTTTTAATTTTCATATATATATATTTTTATTTCTGTCAATCTGGTTTTTTGTCAATGTAATAGTGTATAAAAGTCACTATCATTCTCAGATTTGAAGATATACTACCAAAACACTAGAGGATTACGCACCAAATGTCATAATTTTTATCGTCAACTTTCCTGTGAAAACTATGATGTAGTAATATTAACCGAAACTTGGTTAAACGATTCTGTAATAAGTTCAGAGCTATTTGATAATAGATATATTGTCTATAGGTGAGATAGGGATGACAGAAAAAAAGATGGAGGGGGTGTTTTAATTGCTGTACTAAGGACAATAAACTCAAAACGCATGATTCAGTGGGAAACCAATTGTGAAGATTTGTGGGTTATCATAGACATCTCGATCGCTAAGTCTGTCCACCAACTAGCTCTGTGCGCAGTTTATTTGCCTCCACCTGTACTTCGTTCTACCCTAGAATATTTCCTTGACTTCTGTAATACCATAATTGATCAGTCGGGTTTGAAGCTGTGTATAGTCGGTGATTTTAATTTAAGTAATATTGATTGGAACTTGGTAAGTGAGTTGGATAGTGGTTATGTAGCACCAGGTTTTGGTCATTTGTTAACAGATTTCAGTCATATAAACAAATTATTTCAACTTAACAACGTTACAAACAAGTCAGGACGCATACTTGACCTTGCGTTGACTAACCTGACTTCCGGTATGTATTGTTGGTGTATGTCCTGCCCTTAATCCTCTGAGTACAATAGACCCTTTGCTTCCCCGTTTTGATGTTAATTTAGAATCTTATAAAGACACACAACTTCCTTATAATAGTAACAAAAGACTAAATTTTTACAAATTAGATTATGAAATTATATGTAAACGCTTGAATGAGATCGATTGGAATCTCTTATTTGATGGCACTCAAGATGTGAACGATATGCTCAGTATATTCTACGACAAAATTAATAATATTATAGAAATGCAAAATCCCCCTACCACACGTAAACGTAGGACACACCCTCCTTGGTTTGATAATAACTTAATTAGAACTTTAAGAGGAAAGGAAAAGGTGCGCCAGAGATACAAAATCTATAAAAACCCCATGGATGAGCTTGAACTGAAGTTACTGAGTAAACGATGCTCCGTTATGGCTGCCTCTTGTTACCATAGATATGATAGTGACCTTGAAACGGTAATATTCAAGGATCCGAAGTGATTCTGGGCTTATATCAAGGACAAAAGAGGTGGAACTAGTTCTTATCCTGCAACAATGACTGACGGCATCACAACATCTTCAGATGGCATCAATATTACAGAAATGTTTGCTGCTCATTTTTCTTCCATGTACAGTAAACAAAATGTAACTTGTGATTCACCTTCCTCAGAATACATGCAGGGCATGTTAGCTAATAGTTTGCCATTGACAGCACCAATTATCGATATTGATACCTTGCTCATTAAATTGAAGTCTCTCGATCGTCGTAAAGGCGCTGGGCCTGACGGAATACCCCCTTATTTTGTTTCCATGTGTGCTTCGGCTCTTGTAGCGCCCTTACTGCAAATATTCAATCGATCGCTTGCAACCGGCATATTCCCAAATGCTTGGAAGGTTGCACAGGTGGTGCCAATTCATAAATGCAACGATCGAAACCATGTAGGTAACTACAGACCGATTTCAATCCTGTCGACCTTTGCCAAAGTTTTTGAATCCTTGATTTGTCCCAATATTCAGTCTCACTTGAATCTATACCTCAGTGATTCGCAACATGGCTTTGTGAATTCTAGATCAACAAATACAAACCTTGTGACTTTCACGGAGACATTGGTAAGTGCCATTGACTCTGGAAAGCAAATTGATGTGATATACACTGATTTTAGCGGGGCCTTTGATCGCGTTCCGCATAATATACTTCTTTATAAGTTATATTATATATTATTATAAAAAAAAAAATGACTACCAATCAAGCTCCTACGAGGTTACATCTGGTGTCCCTCAGGGTTCACATGTTGGTCCAGTCTTATTTAACTTATTCGTTAACGATCTTGCCAATGAGTTGAAATTCTCCGAGTGTTTCATGTATGCTGACTTTTTCATGTATGTTTCATGTATGCTGATTTAAAATTTTGTAGAAATATTGAATTGGATCTTGATGTTGAGTTATTGCAGAGAGATATTGAAATGTTAGTAAAGTGGTATGAAGACAATGGTATGAGTTTAAATGTAAAAAAATGCTACCATGTGAAATTCACTATGAAAACTAAATTTACACAATTTGCTTATTACATTAGTGGCAACTTAGTGCAGGAAGTGGGGCAGATGAGAGACTTGGGAGTTTTGTTTGATAAACAATTAACGTTTGTACCCCACATTGAAAATGTCGTTAAAAAAGCCTCTAGAATGCTTGAGTTTGTCATAAGAAACGTTACTTGCTTTCGTCTTGATAAGACTAAAGTCTTACTTTACAATTGTTTGGTCCGTAGCTCCCTAGAGTATTGCAGCACTGTATGGATACCTCACTATGCCACCCACACGCTTAGATTAGAAAGGGTTCAAAAACGATTTCTGTGGCATTTAGCATACTCTTCTAGGATAACTAAAACGAAACCATCGTACAGAGAGAGACTTTCCCATTTCAAGATGGTATCCCTAGAGAAAAGGAGAGATTTATTAGATTCCTCATTCTTGCTTAAAATTTTGCGTCATGATATTGACTGTCCTAAATTGTTGAGCCAGTTCAAATTCAGGGTACCCACTAAAAGCCCCCGAGCTCCTATAACCCCATTACGTCCTCCTCTTCGTAGAACTGTCCTTGGTGCTAACTCTCCTGTCCCCCGTCTATGTAAATTGTTAAATAGCTGCAGTGATCTTATTGATGTGCAATCTGACTCACTTAGCAAATTAAGAGGTATTATGTACAAAAACATGTAAATTATTTAATTATTTTTATTTTGATATTATATTAACTGTAATTATGATTTTATAATGATACTATTGTGATATTAATTTTAATTTTAGTAATAACTTTAACTTATGTTCAATTTAATGTTTTGATTTTAATTACTTAATTGAATTTTTTATTTTTATATTACAATATTTTGATTATGGTTTATACTTCAAATTTCGATTTGAATTATGATTGTGGTTAAAGACTTATTTGTGTTCAGAGTAATTAAGTATGTACTTATCTAGTTGTAAGTAGGCAATCATACAACTCATATGTGCTTACCTATAAGAAATTGATACACTTGTTCTTAAATCTACTGAAAGTTATCATATATTTGTATCAGTGTATTCAATTGTTGGTGAACCAAATAAATAAAATAAAAAAATTTAAATACACCACAAATCACGAATTTTGTTCTTACTGTTGGTCTCCCATTTACTTAGAGCTATATAAATAGACAATTTCTACTTAGTTTTTATATGCACGTGCCATGTTGTTTCTTCGCCACCCGTGGTTAACTAGTAGAGAATGCCTGAGGCATTAAGCCCGCCTTTATATTATTTGTGTTGCATAAAGTTTAAATAAATAAATACGTGCCGATTCATACAAGTCTCGTATCTATACAAATATAACAATAATTTTGTGCCCATTTCGCAGACAGGGGAGAGATGACTAGAATATAAAACAGTAAAGTGTCCCTCATCTTATGCTCAATCAGTTCTCGGATAATTCAGTTAGGGACCATAAATCTCAGTTTAGGGAAAGAGAATTAGATTACGAGAAGCTGAATTGGATAACGTTTGGCATTATGCGATTATAGAGGTCACTTGCTATACATTAATTTTATGATCTAACAAACATTAAATGTGATACCAGATTAAATGTTGATTAGATACCTACAAGCCGCTTGTGTTTATTGTATTATAAGTTGTTTAGTTTCTGTTTGTTTGATATATGGTATTTGTGGATATGACTATCTAGCTTAATGGTATTTGTATTGATTTTGGGGGTAATCCAAGATCTAGGGAGCGGTCATTGATTTTAAGAATGAAAGTTTATTTTTGCAGTCTTATGAGTATGACGCATAAAAAATTAGACAAAGAAAAACAAAAATAATTTAAACTTAGAAAATGTGCGTTTCATTACACGCAAGAGTACCTAATAGCTCAGCATAATGCTAGACAACATAGAGTTAATTTTTAGCGATGGCTATAGCGTCATCGAGATGACGTTTTCTGGTGCTATAAAGTGAAATAACAGTTTTCTTTTTCTTAAAATTATTTAGCAATGTGGGTAGAATTCACACCACTAGCTATCTTGTTAGCTCCCCTAAATAAGCTAAATATGATTGTGTCTGGAATGGGTTCACGGCTATAGTGTACTAATACTTACATGAGCGGATTCTTCTTTATAACACCGAACTTGAAGACTTGCATAATTGATTGTTTTCATTGATATTCTAGATATGTTAGTCTTATCATGATTTTTATTTGTCCCCTTTTATAGGAACTCTTCAAGAAAAAGTCGGGCAGGAATCAAATCAAATCAAACTCAAATTACTTATAAACATCAGAAGTTACGGTTCGAATTTGTCGTTTACTATGCAGAATAACCGGTAATAATCTCCAGATTTTTTGCTGTGTCGTGTAATTTACTCGGTGTTTTAATGAAACTATTCAACTAAAGCAGACAGGCAGATATAAAAGTAGTTCTTTAATATGTCAACGCAGACAAGCCTTTAATATCCTCTTGAACTTAACTTAACTTGAGTATAACCAACGCTTGGCAATGTTCGTTTGTGGATACGTAGTCATACATCACATGTCATACTTCATCGACCCCTCCCCCCTGAATTTGTGACGTAATGTTTAGACGCCCCCATGAATATGGAAGCTTCTGATCTGTGGCAGTTCCCAACGCTATTAGATTGACACATCATTGTGTTACAGCAGTGGTCGGACCACCGAGCGTCGTGTCATTAATAAAACGCAGATTGAGCTAGGCCGTCGTGTAATGTAGTCGGTGTCGCAGATGAGCTCGGTTTTTACGGCACGAGCGCCCACCCGCAGAGACGACACTTAATGCTGTGGTAAGCTTAGCTTATGTCACGCCGTGCGTTGGATTGCGTAGCAAGAGTCCGGCGTAGCAATACAGCGTAGCACTGACGGCTACGGGGGCTACGATCGTATACAGATGTTTTGCTAGAATTTTTTTGCATAGAGCCGGGGCACACGATGCGCTGCGGCGGCGGTGCGGCGCCGGAGCGGTGTCGCTGCGTCGTCTTACATAGAAATATCTGTGGCATGCACACGATGCGCTCCGGTGCCGCACCGGACTTGCAACCACCAAGACGAGGCGGGGAGGGGTGAATGCGTTGCGACGTCGGAGCGGCACCGCTCAGTTGTTTTGCGTCACAAGGAAGGACACACGCTCGCTCGTTTCGATTGTCTGTCAACAGACTGTCCAACGCTGCTACGGCGCCACTGCGACATAACAACGTTACGGCGCCGCACCGCTCGTGTGCCCACTGACACGGTGAAATCTTTGCGGTGCGGCGCCGCAACGCATCGTGTGCCCCCGCCCTTAGGCGTATTGAGCAGCATAAAGTCAATTCTATGTTCAAATTTTCTTAACATTGTTTAACGTAATCAGCATATGACAACGATGTTTGTTTTGAAAGTAATAGTATTGGTGCTACGTCAAAATACTTGTGTAATCATGTGTAATGTAAGATGTAACTTCGTTGTTGCGTTTCTCGTTGGCTTTGTCGTAGTGTACACTGAGTATGTTTTCATCTTTACTATGCTCCCCTCGTCATTTGTGGTTTCAATTCACTTTTTACGATGAACGTCGACCTCTTTGCTCCTAACCAAAAATGTCGTAATCGCCACAATTTGTCAATCTGAAAGCATTCTTACTTAGTTGAATTAAAGCTTTAATCGGCTTTAGTTGGAATGCACTTAAGTTTATTGCAATTTATAAAAGTACTTGTGCCAAAATTCATTTGTGTGCGGGTTGATTAAAACAGTAGGTGTATCAGTGGAGGGTGTCGTTCAGCTGTTGGTTTAGGTTGTCATTGAATTTTTAATCTGCTGGTTAGTTTATGCTTACCATATCTGTGTTTACTAATAACAGCCACACGGGTCGATCTTCGACGTTAAGCAACGCTTGCCAGGGTTGGTTCGTGGATGGATAGCCATCTTAACACATCGAGAATTCTCCGTGCCTCGAAAAGCGATTAGACAGTCCATACCATATCATATACACCATAGACGCTAGATACACTCACGCGTCTATTGTGTTTTACTAATATACTTGTATCTTTTTTTTGTTTTGATTTCTAACATCGTTTATAAGATTACTAGCTGTGCCCGCGACTTCGTCAGCGCGGTATAGTGACTTTCGGCAGCATTTTTAATTTTTTAGGCTAATGATTTTGAAAACAAAACTCATACATAATTTTAATGTCGTATTTATTGATATCTAATCAAAAGTCTAAAGATAAGTTTCAAGCTTCTTGCTTTAAAAATGACGAAATTTCCATACAAACTTTCATCCCCTATTTCAACCCCTTACAGCCCCATTTTTCGCATAAAAAGTAGCCTATGTCCTTTCTCAGGCTCTAGACTATGTCCGTACCAAATTTCATTAAAATCGGTTCAGTCGTTTAGGCGTGATTGCGTAACACACAGACAGACAGAGTTACTTTCGCATTTATATAATATTAGTAAGGATTGTTACTAACGATTGGGCCTAGTTGCTATAAACAAACATTTATTTATTTTATTTTATTTTACAGATATTCAGAAGCCAGAAAATCGGGCTCTAGTCTTACCAAGGGGTTTAGTGTTACCCAGTTACTGGGTGATGAAAGTCAAATAGGCAGTCCCTCCATGAATAACAGTAATACTCAGCTCCATTCGAATTCAAATTGAACTCGATCTCGACATAGTTGGGAAAAGATATGGTAGGGATGAGTGTCAACATTGCGTAGGTAACAATATTTTACGACGATGTTTTGTATCTAAATCTAATAACTAAAAAGTAAATAGACAAATAAATATAAACATAAAAATATTTTGCATTTAAATCGACCACAAACTGCTTAAGAAGTGATTTTGTAGAACTTTCCAGTAATTCCACACTTTCTATCGCGGATTTGAAAAACAAAAACTTTGTTTTATTATGGGTTTGATTTTTTTTTCTTCTATACAACGTGTAACAGAATAAACGCAATTCCGGAATGTAGTTTGTTCAGAATAGGCTTCTGAATCGATTTCCGTCATAAAAAATAGGTGTTAAATTTTGACGGAAAAATCTTTCATTTAACTTAAAATGGAAACACAGTATCATGACAAATTAATACAATCAAGAAAATGCGCTCGTGTGCGTGTCGGCCACTAACATTGCATGAGTGTATGCGTCTGCGTAAGGATATTGTATAACGCACATACGTTTTGCGTTTGGTAAGGATAACTATTTTATAAAAAGTGTCTGTTTGGTTTCAATTTATTTAGTAACGGATGTTGTTTTAGACTTATAACTTAATATTCTAATTGGGGTGTCTGTAGTATTGCGCTTAATCTGTTACACCTCGTATACACAGAACATCATTCTGAAATATAACCCCACAATTCTAAATCACCCTGTAGCTTTTGTTATTGATAGTTCAATAGTTCGTTACTTTGAATCTGTTCTGAATAAATCCTTGATATAGGTACCTAAAGTTTAACTATTTTTCAGCATTAAAATCATCAAATAACTTCGCTCTGGGCGGAGCGGAAAGGAGTGTCAGACTTCTACTTACTAAAAACCCACTCTGCTTCTACAGCTGAACTTGCGTCCCGGGGCAGCGGTTTCTCGTTAGAATATTCCCGCGACCCCGGCAGGCATTTTTTATTTTTTTTATTTTGTATATAATGTGTGTGTGTATATGTATTTCTTAATTTTATGTGCCAATAAACGCAATTTTCTTTCTTTTCTTTCTTCTTTCTTTCATTAGCCCTCTCGGGCCCTAGCAGTCCTTGATCACATGTTTTAAAGGCGCTACTCAGAACTTAGCGCGTTTGTTTAATTTGAACTAAATGTTTATTAAGATTTTTCTGTATTTACTGTAAGGAGTGCAATAGAGGACTTACCATAAATAGATATTAATTGGTCTACATATTTGGGAAATGGTAAACGGAACTTTATCCTGTGTTCCCTGTGGCTCGATTGTGCCGATTGGCTGCTCTATAAAGATAGCAATCACTTTAGAGACTATTTCATGGAGAACTCTCGAATAGCTTTGCAGTTTCAGCTACGGTTGTGACCATAACCAGGCGTGACATAGACATCGCTCGCTAGATGGCAGCACCTGTCTCATCGGACTTCAATGAAACTTACGCAATTTGTTCTTCGCTCCAGAGCATCCAAAATGACTTTTAAAATAAAAATGCAGATATCCACTCGGAAAAATATATTCAATTTTTATAAAATCAATATCAGGCATTTTTTTAATTCGCAAAATTTTGTACAATATACATTTTACAATTACAGTTTTCAAGCTAATAATTATCACCAAATACTTTTCAATTAGAAAAGGACGCAAAAGCCACTGATATGGAACAAATTAATATATTGTAGAAAGAAAATGTATTTATTTGTTTAAGTGATCTCCGGCTACTATTGTATGGTACAACATAACCAGTTAGTTAATTTACAGTTTGTTTTGTTTAGTTCACTTTTCTCATAAACAACATACCGTTTCCGTATTAATATAGTGTTAAAACAGTCCTATGACAACCGTTTCATTGAAAACATTGGAACTCCATAATTATAAGTTACCTGGTAAGATTTAGGTCCTTTTATTAAAAAAATTTTTTTTGGCAAACTTATTTTGAGAAGTAACTTGCCACATCCGATTCCATTATTTTCAGTACCTACACTGATTTCATTCTTAACTATGACAAATATAAAGGAGATATACATAAATGAAGCACCTACTGTTCACTGGTCATTTCTAACAAAGTTTATGATGCTAAATTACATTGTTTAGAATGAAGAAACATGCATCACTAAACTTTTGTCCAAGTGGTTGCTTATGAGAAAAGTGAACAAGAAATATTTACTTAGTTCTGTACAATAAATAAAAGATTTCCTTTGAAACGTGCTGAGGTATGGTTTCAATAAATTAAATCTGCAATTTTGGACTAAAGAGTGTTTCTACTTACACTAATTTAACATATCATATCTAGCTATAATATGAGATAATTATTTTTAATAGTATCTATACTGTACAACACTTTAAGTCTCACAACAAATACATACACGTCGAGTCGCGCCGAGCGGCGCATTGTCCATAGTTACACGTGCGGCCTATGTTACAGTGTAGTGATATGTGGTATGTACAGCGAGCGGCGGTATCACAGGAGCGGCGGTGCGTGGTGCGCGGGCGCCGCGCGCCCCCGTCACACCAGCGAGCTCGGCTTCACGTCCAGCCCGTGCTCCGGCGAGCGCCCGCCCGCGCCCCCCTCGCCCTGGCTGTTCTCCTCCGAGTCTGAGCATGAGTCCGAGCTACCCTTCTTCCCACCATTATGAGTCTTCACATGCTTAGCCAGGTGGTCAGACCTCATGAACCTCTTATTGCACACTGGACACGCGAACCTTTTTTCCCCCGTATGAGTCCGTAAGTGACGCTGCAGCTCGTCTGAGCGCGTAAACCGTTTCCCGCAAAACAGCCAGTTGCAGACAAACGGTCTCTCGCCGGTATGCCAGCGAAGATGAGCTTTCAGGTGGGATGTCTTGCCGTACACTTTACCGCAACCGGGTATGTGACAACTGTGAATGTTTTTCTTTCGTAGATGCGCTCCCGCTGGACCGAGCCTCTCTGCTTCTTGACAGTTGGGACAGTCACAGGTGGCTCGGCCGGCGTATCGACGTTGTGACCTCGGCGATGGTGCTTGTGCTGGTGGTGCCGGGGAGCCGGGTGCGTGTAGACCGAAAGATCCTTGTGTAGGGAGTACTGATTTATATGCATCTTGTAGCAGATGAGGCGCTGGTGGTAATAAATGTGCGCCACCAGATAGTGAATGTGTCAGTTGGGAGTAGTCCTGGCCGGCGTAATTTGCCATCTGTCCGCCGACGTCGAGCCAGCCACTGTGTACATCCCACCAAGTGCTGCCAACAGCGCTCACGCCACTCATCTCGGCAGCTTTTAGTGCACCAGTTCCTCCACCGCCGCCAACATTAAAAGGCCACGACTCATAAGGATGACGCGAGTACATAGAGCCTAGACTTGCACTGGATTCACTTTTGCCGAGGAGTTGGTCTCCCGAAGAGGGGAAATAGAGATCATTGCCATAGGAGGGCGCAGCCGCGCACGAGGTGGGTCCGCGGCCGTAGGGCGAGCAGGCGGGCGGCTGCGAGCGCGGCGCGGCGCCGGCGCCTGGCGGCGAGTGCGCGCCCGGGCTCTTCTTCCACGGGTGGAAGCCCTTGCCCACGGCCGCGTCCGCCAGCGGAGGAGGAGATTTACTGGACAGTTTGTTGCACTGCGCCGCTAGCATCGCCAGGGGCGTGCCGCGTAAGCTCGGATGTTCCTGGAACGACAGAAAATGAATAGTTAATTATTTTGAATAAAAAAGGCAATACTTTATTCGGGTTTAATTATCGACCTGTGTTTTAAACCGTGGGAATCGGTCGAAGTGTCAAATAAGATTTATGACCTAATTTATATGTGAACTAATGCTGCGGTGTTCCGCTCGTGCCCCGAGGCTTCAGAAATAATATAAATAAATTATTAGAAGCTTATAGGTAGTGTATTTACAATTAGGTGGCGCGGTGACAGCTCCCTGCTGCTACCGACCGCCTGACGACGTAATTAATAAAAGCTGCCTCCACGGCTGACGCTCGTAAAGCTTAGCTCTCAATTTTATTGATGTGTATTAATATATTTTCTTTATCATTTCTAATAACTTTCGGAACACGTCGGTGAAACATGAGTTCATCGGACCCGCAAAATTATTTGAACAGGCTCCACTTTATTGTTATTAAAAACTAAAATTATGTTTGTGATATTAACGAACGGGCAACGAATAATCCGGTCGTCGATGTTCTTTTTGCTACATAAAGGTGAGAGCCATAAGAGCATCCGGCCGGATATTTCACCCCAATGTGAGGCACAATAGTTCGATAAAAAAAGTTCCATTGTATGCAATAATATAATCCGGGGATCACGACACGGGTCCGAAACGCGGGGGGTGCGGGGCGAGGGGGTGCGCGGCCACGCCCCTTATATTGTGATTGGCGCAGCTGTTGCGTCACAATGTGCGCCAACCCTTATCGTTGATGTTGATACCCTTCAGTTCAAACGGTTCAAGTTCATTCAGCTCACAAATTTTAAGATCTGTGAAATAAGAGAATGGAAATGGAATATATGAACGCCTCTCACGCTGTCGTAATTGCCTTTGTTCACACGTATATTTTAAATTAAAGTGTTGTAGGTTTAGTTTATATTTTGCATAGACTATTGACCGAATGGCAGTTATATTATGAATTTATGACACAGGCAGATATAAAGTTAATAATCAAAAGCACAAGAATGCCATGATCTCCATAAAATATGTTTAAATCATAATGAATACAGACAGAGAAAGATGTAAGCCATAATTACAGCACACAATGTAGGTATTATAAATACCTACCGTTCGATGTGGGCCAGCGACATTCTAGTAAATAGAAATAATGGGCCCGGCCCAGAGCGCTATCAAACGTCAACATCTACGGAGCTCACTTGTAAATATGGCTGCGCTCTCAATTAACTCCACGACAATTACAATTACCATAAAAAAATAATAAAACTCCGCCAAATTGCGGCGGCGGGCATTACGTCGTATGAACCTGCCACATTACCTTCACGAATATTATTTGCTCTCAATTATAGAATTATGTTTGTCGTATTAATGTGATACGATTGAAGGTTCTGAGTTTGTCCAACGAGTATCTAGCACGAGTTGCGATCAAATGGTTTCGATGTCTTGAATGTCGCTGTATCAGAAATGAGTTATAAAATTGACACCATTTCCGACGTTATTTCGAAACAATTTAGAGATAATGGGTATTAGGCGACGAGAGGTGGAAACAATGCGGACGGTGAAGGCGTCGGCGGCCGCTGAAGTCATAATTACCCTAGGCATTATGCTCCATTTGGGTGCAGGTCGAAACAGAGTGATATCGGGTAATTGGTCGTCAACTCGGCTTCTCGGCCGCTCTGCTCTCGGCCGCGAGATTATCAAAGCGTAGATGACGCGTCGGAGCCGACATGGCGGCGCCATACCCACATTATACAATGTTGATGGCCTTTTCCTTGTCAAAAATGACGAAGATCTTTTGTCATAAAAAATGAGATGAAATAAAACGAGATTACCTAATGTGAGCACAAAATTGTAGTATCACTGGAGTCAGGTAGTCGCAGCTGACAATGCCACGGGAACATGTTTTGTTTTTACTGTAGACGTAATTATGTGGAAAGGGTTTTAGCTGTACACCAAAGATGACTTTCAATATCTAAATCTACACATGTAAGTGCTTCCGCCAAAATCATTAACTGACTGTCCAACCTAAGTGTGAAGAGATTTATGAAAACGTGATAGATCTCATACCTATTGAATAACAGATTAAGGTAATGACAAGTATAACAATGATATATGAAAAATAATTTTAATACCCTAATTTATAATACCTAGTTCTTTTGATTATCTCTGACCTATAGGCACAGGAAATCCTATTATTGGTTACAGTATATTTACGCTGTATTACTATGACCTAACTTTTGCTGAACCAATAAACGCATTTGAATTTTAATGTAAAACAATTAACAGAAGTAACCTTCAGAACTACGGTATAGTAAGGTAATGTAAGGTAAGGTTGTCGACATCGCCTATAGAGTTGTCGACAACCAGTGCAGAGACCCAAAGCTTAGGATTACTTCTTCGTATAGCTTTTCGTAACAAGAGCGTTCACACGGCGTCTTCTGCAGCATTCTCACGTTTCAACACAAGTGTTTCCACGTTTACGTAGCGTTTGTGCTACGCGGTTCTCCGTAGCGTCTATGTTACATAGTGTCTACAAAGGCGTAGCGTAGGTAAGCGTTAAACAAACAAAGATATTGTAACCTAGTCGGTATTTTTCATATCATTGTAATAATGTCATCAATGCAAACAACATTAACAGGTTTCATCTTCAATAAGAGTGGAAAATATTGACTCCCAAATGTTCAAGGTTTTCATTGTTGAAATCAGTAAATAACAGTATCATTCATTACGCGTAATAAATATTTCTGTAATGACTTATCATGAAATCAACACCTGGATTTCGTTGGATCAATAAAACGTGGCAGCACATTATGTACTATACAAGAATGTACATAAAACACAGAGCTGCCGAACCAAAGAATTGCTGTTATTAAGTGGATACTCTACGAGATAATTTGAAAGGAGGCCGGATGTATCAATGACTAAGCGTATCAGATTACTTAATAATACAACGAGCATTATTTGGTCAATCCGACATACTGAGGTCACGCTCCCCGAAGTTAGATCAATAAAAGTATTTGTTTTATTTACCAATATTATGCACTTCACAAATAATTACGCACAATCAACTGAACTAACTGTAGTGAAAACAACATGCCTTGCTTGAAAATACGAGAGTAAAATAATTAAATTAATGTGTGAAGCAATAAATCGTGGTAACTGAAGGCGAACGTATCTCACGGAGCGAGATGGCGGCACCGGCTTCACCCAGATTGGATAATTTAAAATTATCTACCAAAATTATGATGAACCGAAATGAATATTCAAGCGAAACGCTTAGCTCTCGACGTGTTATTAAGATGATCGTGAAGTCGTTACTGACAAAATTGTATTTCATAAAATTCATAACTATACTTATGAGCTAATATTTTTCGACAACACGTTATTGAAAATAATGAGTCTAATCTTTATTCGGCGGACGAGTATGCTGTACATGATAATGATATTGATTGGTTATTTAAATACGTTGATATTATAACTTGCAGGTTGATATAATATTAAATGAGCAGATAATATTATATCTTGTCATGCTAAAGTTTTAATATACAAGTAACAGTACATATACAAGTAACAGATACATGTAGGCATTCAACGCCAATAGAAAATCAGTACCTACCTCTATCTAATATGAATATTCATGATGTATATTACTCCTATATAAGTTTTAAAACATTATAAATTAAATACCAACTGGTGTATAACATTCCAAACACAAGTATGAAACCAATTTCATTAATGGTATTTTCGATGCATATTATTGTATCTTATTTCAACATCAAAGTTTAAAGCGACCCACTTCTGTGGCAATTGATGTGATTTTTGTCGATAAGCTGAGACCAAATTGCCAATGGGTAATTGCACAATTAGGAAATTATCGAGTTAATTCCGGGTGAAACCGTACGCCGTCCGCGGTGCCGGCCGCGTCGACCCCACGGCTCCCCTTCAATTCTAACACAAACTGCAACCAACTAATTTGGGATCTACAATTTATGACATATTGTTGGCTTTAATGTCGCAACAGAATTGACTCAAATCTACTTGATGCAAATGGATTCGCTCGTGTATACTTACATTACTTACAGACCTACTAAGCATATTATGACATCGTTTTGTGGCCTAACATAAGCTAAGTATGCTTTGTAATTTCCGAATTTTGAAATTCTGATAACTAGGCAACGTAAAGTAGCTTATTGCAAAATGAAAGTGGAATGAAAGTTGTTGTATAAAAGTGTTGAACATTGTCTTTGAGGAGGAGAGCTTGTTAAGAATGAGTAATTGTAGACCGTTCATCGACTCGATCGAATTAATGAGGCGAGGATATGACATCAAATTACAAAATAATTTGCTGTCGCCTAGCCGGGCTAGTTATGCTCCTAACGTTTGCAGCCGTTAAAGGGTTCAGAGTGCTATTTGTCATGTGACACTTACTAGGGGGAATATCGATTGGCTCTTCCTATAACGCTACACTTTAGGCTTGAAGCGCGCGCATGAGTTTAATGCGTAGTCGAGTGTAGGCCAAACGACGTCCGATGTCGTAAAAATAAGTTGTATGAATTAAGTAAAAGATAATGGTCTCGGAACATTATTCCTACATTAAGGTTCGTCTTGCACGCGAACGGTCTCGTTGATGTGTGAAACTCTCACTGGCAGCTTAATTACAGTTAATTAGATCACTGTTGTATCTTGTATCGTTGTTGCTGCAGGATTTTCTTGCATTCATTATAGTTTTTGTGTTGTTCGTTAATATTAAATGGTTTTGGAGAAACTGCTGGTGTGGGCAAGCTTTAATATATTAAACTTGCTGCTGATGGGTATCGAAAGCTGTTTTTAATTCTGATTTTTTGTCCAATTTTCCCAATTTCGAGACTGTTTATTCCAACCATCACTAAAACGAGGATTCAAAATCAGCAAAGCCAACTTCAAATGGCGTGTAATCCGAAAATATTTAATCACCATATTCTGCGCGTAATGTTGCTATTTACTACATGATAATGACAGATGTTACACGTAAGTAATACGTTGTGGTGCTAACAATCTTCAAGTTATCAAGTACCAACTGCTCGATTGACAACTTTATGGCAACATTATAACCATTATGATAAAGATATCCTTAGCAAAGCCAACTTCAAATGGCGTTAAATCCGAAAATATTTAATCACCATATTCTGCGCGTAATGTTGCTATTTACTACATGATAATGACAGATGTTACACGTAAGTAATACGTTGTGGTGCTAACAATCTTCAAGTTATCAAGTACCAACTGCTCGATTGACAACTTTATGGCAACATTATAACCATTATCATAAAGATATCCTTTAAATATCTTTGGACAATGTTATTATGTGGAAAATCAACTCTTTTTGGAAGAGTCGATTTTAGAAGTTCACATCACAGTTGTTACTCATTGAAGTGCGAACGCGGGCGGTGAGTGGAGGCGTGAAACCGCGCTAGTTAACAAAGGTCATTAGGCAGGCCACATGGCAGATCGCTCAAATCGAGCCGAAACAAATTATTTATTTAAATGGAAATTACCGTTTGTGAGGTGCCGGACGCTTTGACGCGCATGTGCGTAGCCGTATACTGACACCATATGTGGCCGGCCACGGTTTTTGTTCCGATTTCAAATCGTCATGCTCTATTGATTCATGCCGACTTTTTGTGGCCGAGCGATATTTTTGATATATGCCTTTTCAAATCGCGTTACGTGTATGTTTATGGGTTCAAATCGCGGCGTAAAAATGTAAATTATGTTATTTTCCGACAGTTATGCGATGGTGTTTTGTAGTTTTGATTTATGATCTAAGTGTAGTCTTACAAAACATAACACCTTAACGTATCGGTTCTTTATTTCACGTTCCAATGCAGTTAGCAACAAACACTTCAAAAGAAAAAATACAAAAATATACGAGAACACCAATGTACCTACATCTAACTTCCTCTGAACCAGTCATTTTACGCTCGAATGAAAATCTATGAAGAATTTCCTTAATCACATTTCCATTACAAGAACTTATCGATAACTCAGTTATCAAACAGCAAAGCGATGTAATAGCCATGTTTTAATATTCACAAGCAACGCCTAAGCCGTAATGTGCGCGTTAAACGCGTTAAAATTTGATAAGTCGATGAAATTGTGTGGTAATGTGTCAGACACGGGCGAGCGGCGCCCTGTATATCTGACCGACAATGTATCGCTCCGAACATTAGCCCCGGGGCCGGACCGGCCCGGACAAACGCGCACAACTCGGATTATGAATATCGAGATGTACCTAGTTCTGAATATGTTTGACGTTAATTATGCGTAGGAGTTTGAAGTGAAGTCGTAATTTCAGTATTTGGTTTTCAGTGATATGTTTTATATACTTTAAGGAAATTGTTATTATTCTGATTATAAAGAATTTTCCATGATATTTTTTATGCTTGCTTCTAAAAAGACTGTTTGAACATCTCAAAGGCATTTTCGACAAATTTATTGGGCCACGTTAAAAACACGTCTGTCAAAATTACCAACTAATATTTTGCGTGTTGGAATCTGCTCCAAAATGTTGTATTGTCGGTCGACCTTCACCGAGCGGGGACCAGATAATAGGTGCACCAATTTGGAACCAGTTCCCTCGAGATAAAAAACAAGAGACGGACGAATGGAAACAAGGACCTCATGTTTTGAAGGCTTTGTTCTGTCTCTTTGTAATTGTGTGAAGCGTCGCGGGAAAAAATTATGTGCTAGCACATTTCAATACTGCTAGTGAGACTGTAAAAGTTTTATGGGTACGTTGGATACGTTCGCTTGCAAAGTTGCAAAGAAGGTACCTCCTGCAAAATGGTGCACAAATATCTTTTAGGTGAGTTTGATTTTAACAAAAAAAAAAAACATGAGTAGCTTAGCATATTTATAGTTTTTTTTTCAAGTCTATGAGATTGGTTCTTTTTCTGGCGGAATAGACAGCTTTTGAGTCTCATTACAACTTAAAAGTAAGTAAAAGTAAATTTTCAGTATTTCATATTTTATGTTCACAGCCATAATTACATTATGGCGATAGATAACATATATATATATATATATATATATATGTTTTATATCTTAACCATTTCCCGGGAATAAGAAGTCCCTTGCCTTTATATAATAAAGCAAGCCATTAAACTAGAGTACAGAGCGTGCACACTCAAGGTCAGTCTCGCGAATACGTTCGCGTTTCGTGCACCGCGCGCCATCGCCGACGGCCGACATTCTCACTCAGACACTTCCAAGAAAAACTCGTTAAACTCACGTATTTTTGGTAGCAGCTTAATGCCAGTAATTTCCAATGAAATTATTATAATTAGCTCCATTTATACTATAGTAACAAACAAATAAAACGGCTGGAACAACGCGCCTGAGGGCACGCAACTCGCTTTTCCATTAGTTACGAGGCGACCTGCACCGTTTTGTAGCACTATTTTACATTAAATTGAGGTTTACTGCTGCTGCAAATTGAACGCGACGTTTCCGTGACTTATTGATCTGGAAGGTTGGAGTTCTTTAGGTGCTCGTAACCCTTCCTAAACTTGCACTAGAACGAGGAATAACTTTGTGTTGATTTCTGACTAAAGTTTTTACGTCACCTTTAATAACTGACATATTTTTGTTAAATGGTTTCGGAAAACGATCAGATATCCTTCATTATTTCTGTGGATACGCATGTGTTATCGAAATTCAAATTGCATGTCTAAATCGCGGCAGGTTATTAGCGACAAAAACAATAGTTTCGGCTGCCTATAAAAATGTGACATTCAATAAAACCGCAGTGACACATGTCGATACAAAAGCTCGCTATCAACAATTAGTTGACATTTCGTCCGGTTGAACTGTCTCAAAATACACGTATTTTCCTTCAACTTCTGTTTCATATTTTTTACATTTAACTAATTGAACTGCGTAGGGTATTAATTGCTGAGAAAATTACCGACGCAGGCCCCCGGGGCCTAAACCACAAAGAGTCGACGCACGACGCACAGCATAGAGCAGTCGACTCATAAAAACGAATAATTATACCTTCAACTCTTTGTTTTACAACAATTACCTAAGACCAACGTTTCTACGATATTTTCATTCCCGTAAGTGGACTGATTTTATTACCATTGTATAGATAATTATAATTATGTCCATATTACCTACTTCCATGTTCAAAAAGCAGCGTAGATACAAACTAGGTAGTCTTTCTATCCAGCATATATGTACTATTGTTTTCCAATAAATCATTATAAATCGCGATATACTGTATCTAATGCTAAGACTTGCGGTTATATATAGTAATTACAATAATTGCAGTTTTCCTCACTTCGTATCAGTTCGTGTCAGTTAGTTTTGATTTAATTAACGATGTCTTTTCTATCAACTAAAAGCTCTATTACAATCTACTCTTGCGTGGGCGCAACCAGTTTCTATATTCAAAGGAGATAAGCCGCAAAGCAGCAATGTGCCTGCAACGGAAAAGTCTAAATGCTGAAATAAGTACCGTAGTACATAATTAATACTCAGGTATGTTTTCAATCATAATCGTGAACCGCACCAGTAAAGTCCATTACTTACTTATAACAATAGCAACAATTAGATAATAAAACAAAAGACTATAATTTGGCGTCACGAAAATTGTTGGTGGTGAACAATCGCGGGTGTACTGCAGCGATTAGAGGCGTTGAGAGGTTCGTCGTCACGTACCGAGCGGCGGAAGAACAAAGCGATGTTCGCGTATCTGCTAAACAATTGAACGGCCACAAAAAGTCCCATAATTCAATTTGCATCCCGCTAGATGGTAATAGTCAGCAAGAAGTGGGTACGTTAGAGCCGCGGGCGCAGCTCCGATTGCAACGCTGAGAACAACTTTCGCCGCTTTTCAACACTTCGACGAATCGATTAGATTGACGTGTTTCTTTTACTGATTTTACCTATTACTGCTGTAATTTGCAACAGATTTTTGCTTTTTCACGCTGTTAGCTGTCATAGGCGTTGATACCTGATTAGTTATTATATTGATAGGTGTGGAAATTGGATTTCAAAGCTGTTTTAGTATCAATTTCTATACTCGAGTCTTTCGAAAAGCAATTAACCAATGGCACAATCTCCGTGAAGCCGAGTGTTATTTGACGCAAACGGTAAGAGAATTCTGAACCTCTTAAGAGAGTGGACCACAATTTTGTAACAACAAACGATATCTTAACAACTGTTACACATCTTGTAACTGGTACCTGATATGGTAATAAAACAACGTTACGTAGTGGTATCGGTGGCGTGCGTGTCGACAGGCGAGGCGAGACGCGAGGCGCGAGCGGTCCAGTACGAGGCTAAGAGGTGACTCGCGCATTATTATGATAATGCAGGCGGAGCAGATGCTATCGCCGCTATCCGCTCTCGTAACACAATTGAATTAGCATAGCAGACCGCAGCGGGCGGTCCCCGCCACGCGACCACCAATGCATCTCATCACCGATTCTATTCCAATACTTATCGAATCGAACTATATCTTCAATTATATCGCCTTCATCCAACCCGAAGATTCATTCCCACATTGTAACTTATACTGATTATCTTTGTGATGTATATGGCATTACTAATGCCGTTTATCGTTTTGACAAGTTATAAACCTTAATTGACGAGAACGATAGAATGTGTGATGAATCGTTTTATTTTGATTTGGATTGCTCTGTCATTTCTAACTTTCCTTATTTCTATGAGGGAGAAGTAGATTGTGAACACCAACCTGAATAAGGAAAGCGTGAATAGATTTGATATGGAGAGATACGATTGAGGGCTTCGAAGTCGAATACAACATAAGAATAAGCCTAAGCTGAGCCGAAACTTCACCGCAATTTCGAAGCACTTGGTGCATTCAGGTGGTTGTCGTCTCGTAGGTAAATTGTGATAAACGTTTCCACACGTCCGCTGGCCAGTTGTGGCCTTGTTATTATGAATGAACAGCAACTGAATGGACTCACCGCAACCGCAACGCGCCGCTTGTCAGTCGAGACCATTCTATCTACTTTAAATAATTGCTGTAGAGCCATAGATGAACAAATATCGTAGAGTGGTTGGTCAGTCGTTATAGAGAGTTATTTGAATAGGTAATGGCGGTCAATTATGTTACATACTCGTAAATAATTGTTTCAAGGAGCCCAGACGAACTGACGCAATTGATACCAAAAAAACTGCAGCTGATACTATAGTGAATTTACATATCAAAAAGAAGTCAACAAATACTTTGACAATAAACAAATAATGGGAAATAATTAACAAGCCAGTCGACAAACTTCCCTACAAAAAATCAACAAAGTGACTGCATTAGGGCCATCAAAGTCAGGCGCTTTAAACTGGAGAGCCGTCGAGTATTCATGGAGGAGCCGCTAGAGCTCGTGATATATGTCCCTCGAGAGGGAGCTAATGGCCTCACGACTACGACCCTCTTGGATCTGGGGTAAAAAGGAAGCAACGAAGATGTAGAAGTCATGGTTTTGGAAAAATAGCTGAAGATTTTGTGTTATATACCTAATAGATAAGAAAATTAAATTAATATGGTCCCTAAATTCGATAGCTAATTTTCAAATCTAAGCAGTATCAAATTAAAACAAGTACATTAACTTGCCATCATCGAATTAAAAAAATAACCGTATATTGATAGCGCTCTATAATGATTCATTTTGCAACAATTAAGCTCAGCCAGCGTCAAATTTAGATCTCCCCATTTAAAGTTACACCGAATCCCCTTCGGTGAAGAGACATCCGATTTCATACTGTAAGTCTGCCACGAGTGCGTTTAATGGCCACTACAATATAAGGAGAATTTGTCTGACTCCAACAAATTGCAACCGGAAAATTTACACTTAAAAGCCGGATGCTCTATAGTAAATAGTCGCAATTTCCGATATATCTTCTAATGTATGGGATGTGTGCTGGTTTTACGGTAATTGAATAGGTAATTGTAAAATTTATGGCTTCAGCCTTGTAAATATGTATGATGATTCATTCGTTATATTTGTTGGACAAAACGGAACTACTTAAATAGCGGGAGATATAGAAATTATTACAGACTAGCTTTTGCCCGCGACTTCGTACGCGTGGGAAGGTTTTCCCGCGCAAATCCCGATCCCGTGGGAATTTCGGAATAAAAAGTAACCTATATGTTATTCCAGAATGTCAACTATCTACTTACCAAATTTCATTCAGATCCGTTCAGTAGTTTTTGCGTGAAAGAGTAACAAACATCCATCCATCCTCACAAACTTTCGCATTTATAATATTAGTAACTTAGAATAACAACGCATAGAAGGATAGTACGAGTGCAAAAAGTGAGGCAACTAAAACTTAGCCATTTTTGGCTAACTTTGCTCGACGAGCCGTCAGTATTCAAGGTCACATTCTGCCGAACAGAGCTCGCAAGTAAATAATTTAAAACGACCGTTTGTAGCGTAAAGGGATGTCATAGTCCTTCAAGAAAACAAAAAACGTGTAATCAAATTACATTTCACAAGTAAATACTTACATTTTATACATTATATTTAAGTAAATCGACCATCAAACAAAAATTCTAATAACCTAACTTATCACAATTCAATGTTGCTATCCGTGAGGAAAAAAATACCCATATTGATTTCTTTTGTGCTTATTTTTGTTTAAAAAAAATATAGTTTTGGCGGCAATTATGTATGCGTCAAACTAAACTATATTTATTTACAGCTACTACCTACAGTGTTTTATAACTAAAAGTTACTGTTAGTTCGAAGAGTGGCATCATAAAGATGACAATTTTATTGATTAGGATTTTTTTCATTTAAGTAATGTTCTCAATAATATTTTTCTATTTCATAAATACAACACATACTTTTAATTGATATCAAACGAGATTTTTCAAGCAATTAATACATTTCTATAATATCATTATAACACATTACACATCAAACATTCTAAACGCAATAAACGATATCTCATTTAGTTTACCTTCCGTAAATATATGTCATATATAAGTCATATTACATGAAAAAACATCATCTTATTTAGTTTCATAACATAAAATACTTGATTTGATCCAGCAACATAATAGTGCGTTTTCCCATTTTTGTGGTAATGGTACTGGTAATGGTATCACTGAAAGCTATATTTGTGTGCGTTTGAAGAACGTAGACACATTCGGCTCACGCACACAAAGAAAATAAAGTGGACACACGAAATCGCTCGTGTTTTGTTCTAGACGCCTCTTCTATGCGTTGTTATTCTAAGATTAGTAAGAAAGAAGTAAGATAAGATAGTAAGATAAGATACACAGAGTGATGAGGTCAAGAGAACGTTGACAACAACGTTTCAAGAATCAAATCAAAATGCCGTCGATTCAATCGCAAAACGTTAGTGACACCATTAGAAGTGACAGTCACTAAACCTTATAAATAATCCGTTATGGTGATAAGAGATTCAGCGGTTGTATGAATGGTATCGGCGTGGAGTGCTGTGGAGCGGCGCGGCAGGGGGGCACTCCACGGGGAGCCCGCGCCGCCTGCCCAGCTTCTTTGTACCTCGCCTAAGTGTTAAATTAATTGTTGGCCACACACCAACAACACCCTTTCAACTTACGGCTTTTTATGAAGAAATGATCAATATTGATTCAGTTCCTCTCTATAAATGGCCACTAATATCAACATGACTTAACACGCATTAGTCTAATACTCAACACATTCGGGTTGACAGTAGAACAATGGAGCCGCCGCTTCTGATTTTTTTATTCGGTAGAAGGCATTAATTAGTGGTGCATCTTCGAAAATAACCTTCTCCGTTGTCGGAGCATCATATATTGACAGGCGCGCGATGACGGCGCTGACGGCCAGCCGCGGCGCCTCCGGGCCAGTGACTTGCAGCTTGCCTTCATTACGCGCCGCGAGCCGCCTCAAGCCGCCCCGGTACCACTCCACACACTAACAAGCCGGGCTAATGCAATGAGTTGCAAAATCTCAACCCATCATCGAGTCCAGCCCAATTTTTTACTATTCGATAAGCATCCCTCCGTCAACAGCACAAAGGTTATAATGCCACAGCAACTATAGGGCCATATCCAGGAGCTGTCTGGAGCGATTTTGATGACATTAATGACTCCTAAATCGGGCCGATACTTTTAAGTCTCAAAGGTCCGATGCGACTATATTAGTTTCTTTTGGCTGTTGGGAACGTCGGAGACTATTAACTGAGGGCGGTAACAACAAAGAGCTACAAAAGAGACCCCTCGAGAGCAATCATTGAGGGTGATTGAGGCGGCGACCTGTGAGATGCAACAAATCTGAGGACCGATAGTTTGTTTAGCGATGATTGGATGACTGATTGTTATAGGGAGTCCTAATAGAACATCGCCACATACGTGGAGCTGCCATGAGAACTGAGTAAACAATGCAAATACACCGTGTTAACAGAAACGTAATTTAAATAAAAATAAAAAAGCTAGACTTCATAAAAACAAGCGTGCATCGCGTAGGGTATTCTGTCGATAAAATCAGACATGGCAGCTTCCACATTTTATGTTATGACGCACATGTAAAATTGTTTCCTGGACTGTTTGGCTGATTAATACTTAGAACTTGCCTCTTTCTTGTGAGCCCAGTTTTTCATTACACATCGTTATGTTCGCATCTATTGC
Source organism: Tholera decimalis (assembly GCA_943138885.2). Lineage (NCBI taxonomy): Eukaryota > Metazoa > Arthropoda > Insecta > Lepidoptera > Noctuidae > Tholera > Tholera decimalis. The sequence goes on along the minus strand of OW964556.2, from coordinate 31,034,547 downwards.
TTAATTGCTTGCGATTTTTTTTTACTGTGGTAGTTAGTCTGAATAGTGGGATCGGGCCTTTACTGCTGGTCATTAGGTTTGTGGCATCGCCTGCATGGCTTGATTGTACAAATGTGTTACAGGTAAATTCATAATTAATGGCGAGGCAAGTCATTGTACACTAGCGAATCCATGTGACAGCAGGAGTGAAGGGTTCGAACTTCAAAGCAGCATTAATCGACCTGTAAGTACTATCTATCGTTCACCTCCTGTATAGCCGTTGGTAATGTTTGCTTATGCGCAGCCATTCGTTTTCTTAACGACTTCTCACATTTAGTTTGCCAGCTCGTTATGTTGAAAACAAATACTTCATAATGATACGTTACACTGCAGAACCAGTTTTTAGGTGTAACAAATGTTAGTCTTGTTTTCGGCATAGAAATTAAAAAATATCGCAATAACAAATTACAATTATGATAAATATTCATTTGAAACATTAGTGGCCGCGCGTTGCTTTAATGACGTACGCGAACACCAACTTTTCACATATTCAGACAATATAAATGTTTGTGTTTGGAAACAATTTAGTTGAATCAAGAACCAAATAAGCCACTTTTATTTGATTAAGAACCAAGTATGCAGTTTTCAACCAAAAAACAATGATATTATGTCAAGCAACTGTCATCAGTACAATAATTTATCTTTTACTTTTTAATAAGCGTGAAAATTTACAATCATGAATAATTTATTTCATAAATAGACAAAAATATGCACATAAATTAATTTTATAAGATAGTTTTCACTACTAAACTAGGTACGCCGTTGGATTAATTTGTATGCATTGTTCAATAGATATGCGTAAAAAGACGGTGTATGCAATATGGAAATAAAAATAAATAAATTATGTAATAACATTTCAAAAAAACTTTACTTAAACATCACACCACAACATGTAATGAACCATAAAAATGCATATTTTTTCGCTGAACCGTGTTCCGTAGGCTTCCTATAAATAAATAATTAAGGGATGTGCTGACAACCGTTTACAACGGTTTGACAGTGCCATAGACAACAATAGTGGCTGTCAGTTTTTCATGTCATTGGGTGGAATTTAATTGTGTCCCATTAAAATTGGAATGACAAAATGGTTTGAAGTCGTGCAAAATATTGACTTTTCTTGTATAAGTTCATATAGTATGTTTTAATTGCATTTTTTATCTATTCGATTATTTAACAGATAGCGTTATTGTGCATCACCTTTGATAAATTCGCAACTGTGTTTGTTTGTCTGTCCTTTCACGTCGAAACACAGCATTTATAGTTCGATGTGATTTTGTGGTGTGCCTATAGTTGAAGGAAAGTAGTAGTTTCACTCTCCAGTGAAAAGACTTCTTTAACTAATTAAAAAAACTTTTTACCAAAAAATTAAACCGACTCCCAAAAAACACTGCAAAGTGAAAAATAACTTTAATTTCGGTAGTCGGTGTCTTTAGTTTTGTATTTTCGTTTTTGGCACCGACTTCCGAAATTAAAGTTATTTTTCACTTTGCAGTGTTTTTTGGGAGTCGGTTTAATTTTTTGGTAAAAAGTTTTTATTTCACTCTTTTTAGTTGGTCTATTTTTAATTTACCTAGTTACAAGAGCCTAATTATCAACTACTTATAACCTTTTACAAAATATTGCTTTTCCCAATGCTGGGCCGTTAATTGTTGAGGAGTTCTCCTGGTACTTCACCATCAGCTCTACATCACCATATGCATTGTGACGAGCATAAAGTGCGTAACATCCATATTCAAGTAATCGAAACGCAATCCACTCAATACTTATTATTGAGTAGTTTCGGCGGCCATCTGTGGTCTTCATCATCAGTTCCACTTCCTCAAATGATACTTTTTGAGAGCAACTGCACAAGTTACTATAATAAATACCCAAAACGACATAGGTGTGCCTATAATATTTGAAGAGTTCCCTCGATTTCTCCAGGATCCCATCATCAGATCCTGACGTTTATGAAAATGGGACCAATATCGAAGTATACCCTTTCAATCAAAAAATGAATTTTACAAATCGGTTCAGCCGTCTTCGAGTAATCGATGATCATACATTAAAAAAATATATATATATATATATATACGCGTCGAATTGATAACCTCCTCTTTTTGTCGTCGGTTGAAAAAATATACCTATAACGCGAGCGAATCCATAGGCAAAATGTAATGAAAGAAATAAAATCAAATATTTTTGGTATTGAGAAAGCCCTCGTGAGTGCTATTTAAACGCAACAATTATCTGCTAACGGTACAAAATTAACGTTTAACTAGTATTAAAAGGTCTTTTGCGGTTGTGGGCAGGAAACTGCAGTTGCATAGCGTTGCAGTTGCGGTTGCACCGTTTTTGTCCAGTGTGTGGATGGTGCGTGAATTAATAAGCCCCGCAAGCCCTCACCATGGCTCCAACTGAATAATTGACGGCTGATCTAGTTGTCCTGCGGTGTTTTAAGAGTTTTAATGTGGCTTGTAACGCTTTTGCTTAATTACGGGGAGTGGCGGATTGAGATAGTGCGTTGTAAGTTCTTTTTAGTGGTCCTTTTTTTACTACTGGGTGTAGTAACTTGTTATGGTTGTTGCAAAACTAATTGCACTTATATTTCAACGTGAAAGTTATACACTATCAAAATGACAAAGAAAAAATGGAGCAGATATCTATAAAGCGAAGACCATCAAATTAATCTTAATTACAAATCTTTAACACAAATGAACTTAACATCAAAAGACTCCCATCCCACAGATTACGTGACAACCGACCAAAAACTCAACAAGGCACAAAATGTGCGACAAAACAATTAGAAGTGCGACAATAAATCGTTGAAACACGCGCACTGACAGATTTGCACTTCATTAGTGATTTTTTTTAACCCTGTCGCTGCAGACGCGCGACTAACATTGTTAAATTTGTCGCCGGCTTCACGTCGCGTTGACGGATACCAACGTAAATAACTTAACGAGAAAGCTTTAGGAGACGTTTAGAACATGCTTCAGATACGATTAGTAGAATGTGGGAGTCGACTGTGTCGAGTGCTGTCATGTCAAGGTTTTGATTAGTTTAGACTGAATGTTTGGCTTGGAACGCCTATAAGTATCTACATATCGATTGCTGTGAAATTATTTATTTTACCACAAGTAGCAATTGTAGGAATACCGTGATACCTACGTATACTGCTTGGCTAGGTACCTTTATGCGTAAATATTTGACCAATTAATAAATAATATTGATGTAGTCTTCATATTGATATTACAACTACATTAGCAAAAAAAGAACACAGACTAGAGTCTGAAATGACAACAATGTTTTAGGTACCATAATAAACATTTAGTTGTTGACTTGTTACAGTAGATAGGTCCTGTGTTGTATTAGTTATCTATTAATAACACAATTTCCAACAACAAAGAAGACATCACCATTATCTCGAACAACATAAATATCAATTGTACAGATCACACAGATAAGCCAGTCTCAAGCCACAGAGTATCAATCTAAAACCGTCACATTCACGTGACGATTGTTTAATGCGCGGTCGGAATGTCCACGACTTGTGTGCGCACTAAATATTATTTCCCCGACAGCTTCATTTAAATACCTTTTGTCAATGAACGAGTTAACACGACGAGTTGGTGCTATAAAAAAGAATTATGGCGGCTCCGCCGCTACCGATACGGTTTATTTTTTAAAATAATTGGTTCATGAGACAAGTATTTTAATTAGAATTACGTACGTTGGGATGCATGTGTTGTTCTGTCATTAGGATGCTAAATAGTATGTTCATATTTTTAGATGACAGCTGTTTTCTGTATGATGTTCATGTACCTATTAGAAGCAGGTAATACACTTCTGGACACATCTATTGGCCCACCTTGTATTTTCAGTTTCGTTTGGTCCTAGCTAAAATTTTATATTAGGTCGAGCAAAAAGTTTTTATGCAGTTTTGAACCTGGCACATTCACAATTTCATTCAATAGTCTTTTTTTGAATTTCGAACACAGAATTTAAAGAAACAAAAGACAATTTGGAGCCTGTTTGTTGATATCAAACAATCGAATACTAAGAAAACTTGGTTTTATTGGTTTACTTGGATTTAATTCTTGAAAAAGTGATTGATATCTTTGCTTTTGCAACAAACATTACTTATTCTTAACATTAAGGTGAGGTTCTATCAATAATCTATGGATACTTCACCTGAAGTCGCCGCCCAAGCTGTGGCACTTATTCAGGCCGGACACAGCCAAAGAAACGTGAGTGCTCAACTTAATTTAAGTCGATCTGCGGTCCGAAATGTTTATCGGAGGTACCTAGAGACTGGCGGCTTTGTTCGTCGCCAAGGAAGGCCACGATCTCGGGTCACAACTGAAAGGCAGGATCGATTCATCGTGACGACCAGCTTGAGAAATCGTCACCTTACCTCCATTGAGATACAAAACCAACTTCGCGACTTCCACGGAGTATCTGTGAGCGCTCGAACTGTTCGGAGAAGGTTAAAAGAACGCGATATGGTACCACACAAGCCAGCTAATGGGCCCAAACTAAAGCGAGCCCACCGAACAGCGCGCCTTCATTTCGCACGCAGTCATTTAAATTGGACACAGCAAGATTGGAGCCGTGTACTCTTTTCTGATGAGTCTAAAATTGTGTTACATGGCAATGATGGAAGGAAGAAGGTCTACCGGCGTAAGGGAGAGCGTTTCGCACAATGCTGCTTTGAAGAGAGGGTTGCTTATGGCGGTGGCTCATGGACTGTCTGGGGCGGTATATCCGCGAGTGGCAAAACTCAACTTGAGGTTGTTACAGGACCACGGCTGCCAACATTAAATGCTGAAAGATACATTCGTGAGTGCTTAGAACCTCACGTGATACCATACGCGGACTATGTGGGCCCAAATTTCCTTTTTATGCATGATAATGCAAGAGCCCATGCGGCCGGCATCGTCAGGGAATATCTTCGGGATGTGAACATCACAGTTATGGACTGGCCAGCCAGAAGCCCAGACATGAACCCCATTGAGCACATGTGGGACGAGCTAAAAAGGCGTGTTAGGGCTCGTCAGCCAGTTGCCCAGACGATGCAGGAGTTGAAAACTGCCATAGAAGAGGAATGGGAGATGATCCCTCAAAATTTCATAGAGCGGTTGATAAACTCTATGCCTAATCGTATGAGAGCTGTGGTAGATGCCCATGGAGGCAACACGCGTTATTAAATTAAACCTTTATTTGATAAAACATGTTTTTTATTCAAAAATTAATTGCCTTTAACAAGGCGCATATCCGACTTGTTAGGCGTAGGTCCATGTCGTATGGTATTCTGAATTCAAATTTAAAACTATACGATCGAAAAAGATGGTAAAATGTATCAGGTTTAAAACTGCATCAACAGTTTTTGTTCAATCTAGCAATCATATTTCGGTAGGGGCCATCGAAACCTAAACTCTAAGGTGGGCCAATAGATGTGTCTAGAAGTGTATTATAACCGGGGCTATGTAGGAAATGAAAGTTAATTATGGAACATGCATACAGTAGATACAAGGTTAGTAATTGAAATCATATGCAATTCAAGTCTTTCATTGGTCGATCTCAAAAAGTTTTGTTGTGTTATTATCTATACCTACAAGAACACTTAGCATTATTTACGAGTACCTTGACGTGGTTTGAAGTGCATTTTCTCCACTAACAAATAGGAATCTTTACAAAAAAAAGACACAAATGCCACTCAACAAAAACTGCATCTAACTAAACATTTTAACAGTAAGTGGCCTCATCCCGAAGTTAAAGTGTTTAATCCTAAGCAAACCGTAACACAAAGCACCGTTGCTATCAAAAGTGACGGATCTCAAAACGCATTGTAGCACCCGGTATTATGGTAACTCCATTTTAGTTTTTCAGCGACACTCATCAATGTTACTTTTGCGACAGAGTATCGGATTTGCGACTTTGGTCCATCTCATGGTAGGATGACAAAGCTGAGTACCTTAATCCCCATAATAGCCATTTAGGAGCATTACAAATAAAAGTTTGTCGGTCGTCGATTCGGTTGAATGCCACAATGGCCATTGAAGGGGCTTCACGCTGCGCGCCGTGAATGGGCCAGCGCCAAAAAAATCTATTAGACACGCATAATGGTCCCGATGTATGTGTGAAGTGCGGATGAGATGAAAGTTCTTGATTTGTTGTGAGAAGTGGGTGACTGAGCTGGTGAAGTTTCATGGCTGGTAGTGCATGAAGGATTTAAGAAAACCTCAAGTACAGCCCAGATTTATGCGGTTTTCGGATTTGCCCAGATACTTATTTTTTTTTTTCCTATTATCTTAACAAATATTTTTTTTTAATCAATATGTTGAGCTCCTGATATTTTGAGTGCTAACTTGTTTCGAGTACTTCTGTATTATTAATTATATTTTTGGCATTTGCTATTTATTTATTTTCTTACAAAACAAAACGCCTTCGACCGAAATTATCAAGATAATACAATCATCTCACATGATACGCCACCTATAGGTAGATAGTATACCTATACCTACTTATACCTATTGTAATTTAAGTTTGGTAGAAGCTAGTAATGTAAATTATGTAGAAAGATTTTTTTTTCATGACAGGCCCGTGTTTTACCACTATCTCACCTAATAAAGGTAAGCGATGATGAAGCACGCTCAAGCAAGTATACCTAAATTAAATTATTTAGGTATAAGAACCGAATGGCAAATTAGAAGTACTTAGACATCATTAAAAGTTACTTGCCCATATAACATAAATGCAGAACAAACTGACCTACAATTCACGGTAAATTTAGATGTAGTCAGACTTCACAGAAAGTATTGGCAAATCATTTCTCAGAATTTCTAACGGCAATAAAAAGTTACACGATCCCCAGCCCACGTACTTATTGAATAACAGATTCATATCATGATTACCAATAATAAGACATACCTATTGTTCAATATTAAAATTACTAAATAATTTTGAAGAAGAATGTCCAATCTTTATACGGAACAATACACATTGTTCTCCGTTACAAAAGCGCAATAAAATCAACCGGTCTGATTGAATTTGTATGTACTTTTGGGGAGTATGTTTTCGTTGACAAATATTTTGGCGGAAGATGGATGAGAGGGGAAACAATCGAAATCTATACGGAAAGCTTTGTTTGATTCGATTGGTTTGATTGAGCACCCTTTGACAATTGGTACAGGTAAAATCGGCATGAAAAAACGAGTAAGTTTTTTTTTTTTTAACATGTGATAGATGTTCTGTGAGAGATAGGTTTAAATACCGGGTGGTTAATGTTCGAATTGATAATAATCTACATTACTACAATAAAATAAACAGTAAAGGTATGGACATTTAACTGACATTTATGATATATGTCACGGAAACATAGAGATACACATGTAAATAGCAACTACAATGTTACCATTACATTGAAACCAGTTTGAAATTCGTTGTAGAATCAAGGGCGGGTCCACCTTTGGTGCCAGGGGGGGACAATTAAAAAAAAATTAATTAGTGGTCTACCTAGGTCCTGGACCCAGCCCAGGGAGGGGGGCTCGTGACCTCATGACCCCCCCCCCCTCCTAGGACCCGCCCTTGTGTAGAATAAAAGTTGGTAACTTCTACAGAAGTTTACGTCAAGAGGATTAACAAAACAAATGAAATAAACACCCTTTTGACAGTGTAACTTTTATAGTAATACAATGCTACAGACTTATAAGAGGATTCTAAGACTTTATTTGGGAATTAATAACGAAAATGGAAACCGTGCTTAAGATCCGAAGTGGCCAATGAAATTCATAGTTTTTTTTTCTGTTGTCATGATGATTGAGTAGTTGGAGTACCTATATTTATGTAGACCATTTTTTTAAAGAGTACAGCAATGTGAGTACAATTCGCATTATCTTACTAGCAATCTTGTTAAATATGCTTGTATCTGGAATGGGTTCACAGCTATAGTGTGGTGGAATTCGAACCCGCGACTTCGCGATTACAAGTCCTACACCTTACCCATTAGGCAATTGACGTTTAGTTTCGAGGGGTTCCTGCCAACCTACAACTGATATAAAACAAGCACATGCCACTGTTGCATACTTTCTTGTAATTTCATACTTACATTCGCATGATATACAAAACGATGTAACGTCTATTGATACCTAATGAACTATAATAGACACCTATCTAATTAAGCAGGTGCAACTGGGAGGAGTTTCGCTAGAGTTCTATTGTTTGTCTATGGGAAGAAAACCATAGAGAGATGATTCAAATAGATCCAACGCCAGGACAATGGAAAGAGAATCGCTGAAAAAGTACCTACATCTTTACGCCTATGCCTAGTGAGAAATTGTTTACAATTATATGTCTTATTTAAGTATAAGTAGGTACTTTTGTAAACTGACTAGGTTCCATTTACACTTTCAGGTGATGATATTAAAAGAGGAACAAAATTTATTTCTGCCGTAGTTACCTACTTAGATAATAAATAATTAAATATACTTATATATCTATACCTACTAAAGTATAAAGTTTATTTGAGGAACATTTTTGCTTGGAAGTTTTTTGTTTAGTAAAAATACTTACATTCAAGTCGAGAAAAAACACGATGCGGGAATAATTCTGAACTTATTAATGCATTCGACAAAACTGTGATTTCAAATAAAAGGTTACATTATGTTACACTGTGTCACTTGTTAAGAAAACTAAAATTATTTACACAAATTGTTTGAAACGATTTGTATATAACACCATCCATTGTGACCCTTTTTAGTTGTTAATTCGTTATTTATCTGTGTTAAGGTGTAGATACAATAAAGAGTATCTCTGTCTATATTCATATAAAACCTATCTCAGGCAATATAAGCCTTTTCAGGAGCCTTAACGTAAATTATTTAATTTCAAAGTAAGCGTGCATTCCGTAAAAAGCCGTCGGAACACGGCTGCCTTCGTTTTAACATATTTATTAAGTTTTAACTAATTAACTCGTTCATAACTAACACTCGTTGTTAACAATTTCTTATATAAGAATAATAACACTATCATTGACATAATTATTTGAGGTCGTAGGTTCTTATGTTGCCATGTTAATTTTTATGACTGAAATCTTTAAGACAGATACCTAGGTATCTAATAAGAATATCTAAGTAAGAGAGTTATTGAATAATATTTTGTAATTCATATCAAACCTTAGGCAATATTAAGATGGTACAAAAATGAAGATTCAAATACATCATACATCTTATTTTGCACACCAAAATATTTCATGTTTCCTGCAGTTGAGGAGCAAGTATAAAGCCTTTAAAAGCCCGAAAACTTATAGTTTAGACTTCAATAATTAACTCAGATAGAAATTCTAAGCAGAATCGCTTTTCCACATAAGAAAAACACCTTTGTATACAACAGCTGTTTTCGAGCTGTCAAAATTGACGTTAAAGTTCACAACAAACTTACAATGGTTTTATTGTTGGGCGGCGCCGGCAGCGGCGCGTACATATCGGTGATCATAGTCGAGAACAACACTAGACGTGACACATAGCGAACTCGGAACTAGAACAAAGTGTCACTTGTAAAACAACGCGGCGCGGGGAGCGCATACCGACGTGAGCGAGCGATGCGAGCGCGCGAGCGACGTGTGCCGCAAGCTGAGCGGCGCGTGAGCGGACCGAGCGTGGGCCAGTGGGGGGTAGGGGGGGAATGGGCGTTGCCAGCCAATCCCGGCCTCTTACCGCGCCCCGCCCACGCCGCGTCCCGCCCGCAAGGTCGCAACGGGCGTATCGATCGCACGCGCTCGCACGACCAGACTCCATTTTATTTCGGCGTCCCTCGATTTGCATAAACTTTTTTGTTTCAAATTATTGCTTAGTTCGTACTTTGCCGTAATTTCGGTTACATTTGAGCTTTGAGTTTTTGAAGTTATGTATGGAGAGATGTTTGTATATTGTCAACGTATAACGCGATTGAACAGTAATGAGAAATAAGTTGTTTAACCGACTTGTCGCTAAGTAATTACTAGCTACGTTTTACGTTATTCCAAAGGTTTTAAATAAGTTTAGTAATGATTTCGTCGTTTCAGACATTTTAACGTAGATACTTAAAATGCCAAAAAAGGAACTTATCTCATAAGTATAGATAGGCACCTAATAAAAGCGTGGATGGTTTTCATGCCATCATGCGGAAGCGTTGTGCATCCCTAATGAAGCGCATGCGGGCCAGCTCGAACAGCCTTCTGAGAGTGTTCGTGGGCCGCTGGGACTCGCCGATGTGGCGGCACTGGATGCGACTACACACTACGGGTGGTCGTGTCCAGGGTTTGCCATAAACTGGCACCCCTGTGCGGTACCACCTTACGGTTACTTTTATTTTATGTTATTTTTATTTTATTTTTTGTGTACTAACAATAGCTTTATAAGATTTGTGTTACTAACAGAATATGGACAACTCGTCTGAAATAAATGTCTTATTATTATTATTATTATTAATACCTATTGAATATAAATTTATAGAAATAGGTCAGCACCTAAGCGGCCATTCAAACTGGGACTTAAAAAAACAGTAAATTAGTGAACTCATCATTCAACTTCTCCTCGCTCGCTTCGAATCGCTCCTATTGGATGTGAGACGTGTAGGGGAGACTGGGGTCAATTGGAACGTTTTTGACATTATCGGCTATACTAATCTCTCTTTTTATTAAATTTGTTCCATCAAAGGTTTCTATTATAGCAGAGTTATCTATCTATACGGTGATGACGTTTTTTTTTGACTTCATCGATTACCAATTAATATGTAAAGGCTTTCTAGAAAACCTCGAAAAATGTTTCAAATGCCCCTGTGCCTGGGCCAAATGAAACAAAAGCTGGGGGTAGTTGAAACACCTGAGTACAGAATAATTCTTTATTTAAATAAATCTCTAGAACTTTAACTTTACACTCATATCACCCTATGTCAGTGTATGGCACATTTTGCCTGTCATCTATGTTATAATACTTAATTATTTCAGTAATGAGATCAACTTACAAAATTGATCATAATTTATAAAAGTTTCTTCTACAAAATCTAACGCTTTTTAGTTTAGTGTCTAACAACAAAGTCTTATTTCAAATAAAATAACTAACTGAGTATCTTCTCAGTCGACAAAATCAAAACAAATACGAATATATTATCTAGGTTAATCAGATTCACAGTTATGACACAAGTATTGAAATACTTGATTGGCTTGTGGATGGCTCATTTGGATCAAAAGCAGTTTCATGAGCTTGGAATTTGGGCATTAGAGGTGTGGCGTGTAGAATTGCTACAGCGTTCAAATTTTCTGCTTCAATTGACTAAATCCAAATCGGCAACATGACCTTCAAAAATAATGGTTGATGTTGGAGTCCCGATGGATGTTTATAAAAAAAGGCTGATAGTTGGTGACTTGGTAAGTAGATGGAAGTAACATTTGTAACTGGGTTTAGTCGGTTAGTTACATAAGTTATGTGATTTTGCAAGTTTATAAACTAACTTTCTTGCTTCCTCTTTTAAGAGCCTAAATAAATGCACACAGCACATCTTATCAAATATTTCGCCAACACCTTTTTCTGCTATTCAGGCAAGACTTTGTATTGTCAAGAGTAACCCATTGATACAGACTGATGCTGAAGCTTCTTCATTCACGCTATCACGCTTCTTTTTATATCTGAACAAGGAAGTTAATGTTACTCCATATTTTTCAGCTGTTTCTTGCTACTAAAGGCATTCCTAATGCCTTTGGTTTCGAACTTGTAGTAAGCCTTCATGTTGTGTTCAAATTTATGTCGCATTCTCTGCTATTAGTAGTTTTTGGATAATGTCGAGGTATCTGAAAAAATAACATAGTTACAGTAGACATCGTAAAATCAAAACAATATACTGGGGTCAATGGAAACACGTTTCTATTGCCCCCAAATATTTTGTTTCAAATGACCCGTCAACCTATGTATGGATATTAAATTACGTAAAAAAGACACCGATTGCTCTAGGCACACTTAAACCACATTATAATTGACAATAATATACATACATATAATAGTTGAAGTCACAATAACAAACTACTAATGGCTATTAGACAACAAATAAAACAAAAACATGAAAAATACTTAGTTTTTGGGCGAAAAAACTAATATAGTCACATAAAAATTTCCGACAAGCTAGAAGCTGTAGCGTGCAATGATCGACAGGTTCCAACACAAACGCCGATCCTTTCCCTCTTTGAGTCCCGCCGCTGAGCCTACGCATCTCGTAGTTATTGAATTTGTTTCAAATGACCCATGTTTCTATTGACCCCAGTCTCCCTATGTCGGATATTCGCAAACATCAGAAGAACGTCTGTAGAGTGCTGCGTAATCTCGACGTGAACAAAGCTAGTGGCCCCGACGGGATACCAGCAATTGTTCTTAGAACTTGTGCGCCTGAACTGTCTCCGATCTTGACACGCCTGTTTCGCCTCTCGCTAAAGACGGGAAAGGTGCCGAAATCATGGAAGCTGGCTAACGTGCAGTCTGTACCCAAAAAGGGCAGTCGTGTCGACCCGGCCAACTACAGGCCTATCTCAGTCACGTCCATACTCTGTAAGAGTATGAAACGTGTACATAAGAGCAAGCTCCTGGCGTACCTAGAAGCCAACGACATCCTCAGTGACCGACAATACGGCTTTCGTAAAAACCGGTCAACTGGGGATCTTCTAGCGTACCTATGCCATTCACATCTGGAGTGAGGCCATTGAAAAGCACTGGGAAGTTCTTGCTGTTTCCCTTGACATCTCCAAGGCCTACCATAGGATCTTGCATGACAGCTTTATTGCTAAGCTTCCTTCTTTTCTTCCTGAGAGATCAGTCCATTCGAGTGGTTATTGATGGCTGCTCGTCTGGCCAATTGGCAATTAATGCCGGGGTCCCTCAGGGGTCGGTTCTCTCAGAACTTTATTGTTGCTGCACATTAATGATCTGCTTATGTCTGGTACCTTTGGGTATGCAGACGACAGCACAGTTGCTGAGAGATATGTGTCCAGCGCACGTGCTGGTGGGTCACAGATCCAGTCTCTCCATGAAGGGAATGGTTGAGCGCTTGAACTTGTCCTTGAAGGCTGTCTTCGAATGGGGTGATGAAAACTTGCAAGGGTCAAGTTTAATGCAGCTAAGACCCAGGCGTGTTTCTTCTCAGCAAAAAGGAGCCAATTCCGACCGGCTTCTACTTTTCGCGATGTAACCGTGCCGATAAGATCGTATTGAGCTTCTTGGGGTAACACTAACTTCCACTCTCAATTTTGGTCCATTTATCGAGGCTAAGGCTCCGCTAGCAGCAAAAAAGTTGGGAATCCTAGCAAAGGTGAGACGGTACTTCACACCGGAACAGATGCTCAATCTCTATCCAGCCCAGGTTCGGTCGTGTATGGAGTACTGCTCTCATCTTTGGGATGGATCTGCCAAATATCAACTGGACGCGCTTGACTCATTGGCAACGATTCACTCGTTGAATCAACGCTCCAGAGACTTGAACATCGACGACGAGTTGCAAGTCTGTCGGTTTTCTATCGGTTACATTTCGGGGAGTGTGCGATGGAATTACACAATCTAATTCCACCAAGCTCGTTCCATCATCGGACTACAAGACAAACGGCGATGCGCCATCGTTACATGGTGGACATCCCACCCATACGCACTAAACGTTTTGGGAATACTTTCATTGTGCGTACGGCTAAGGAGTGGAATTTCCTGCCGGAGTCTGTGTTTCCTGATCGCTATAACCTGGGAGTCTTAAAGTCAAGAGTGAATAGGTTACTTCTAGGCAAGCGTGCTCCATCTTCGACCACATCATCACTTGATGGTAAGTGAAATGAATGGTAGGTGAAATGGTGGTCAAACGCGAGCCTAGTATCAATTAAAAAATGAAAAAAAAAACAACTTAATAAAAAATAATTAAAATTTTATTTAAAAAAAATATTACAGGTAGGACGAAATTACATACCTTTAATTAATTTTTTGAACCCCAGATCCTTTTAATGGTCGATGACGACGTTCTATAGATCTGGAAGGGGTAATAGTGGATATCTTCAACTTGCATTCATGAGCGTGTTCCATTAGTTTTTATACCTTACCGAACAGTTCCTCTAGTAATGAAAATAATGACGATTCTATGGTTACAGGAAACTCCAGCATAAACTATGACAATACATTAGTATGTAAACTCCTAGTGGAGTTTCTCTACTAATAGGTAAGTAGGTACGTATATGGTGTTCCAAAAGATGTAGTAAGGGTGTTGTTATTTTAAGATTTGAAGAAAAAATTGAATTGATATCTACAAACAAATAACGTTTTAAGCAGTCTGATCGAAAATAGGTAAATAAATTCGGAATTTATTTTGTTAGTAAAAAATGCTTTTCATGTAACTTTCTTATTGTTTTATACCGTGTTAGATTCCAGAGCATCAAGGAACTGTTAATATTAGGTACCGGCACATTAAAATGCCGGTTCCAGCCTTATTATCGCAAAATTCTCAAAAGAATACTTACCTACGTATGGAGCCTTAAATACGGATATCTAGGTACCCATAACGAATTTGAAAAGTAGCTAACTGAGTTAAACATTAATCTGCAATTGGGATAATGTTATATAATAAACTAGCACATCGCCCGTGACTTTGTCTGCGTGAATTTCAAAATAATTTATAGTCTTTAGCTCTCACCAACAACACACCTTAATTTATTTATTTATTTAAACTTTATGTACAATAGTGATCAGTGGCGAAAGGTGAATTTTCATAAAAGGGAAGCCGGACCAAAAAATCAATCATCACCTTGCTCAAGTGTGATGCGTGAATTCCAGTAACTGTGGCCCTGTGGCTGACTTCGCAATCTTGTAACTTCGTAAATAATTATTTGTTTAATTGAAAATAATAGATTACTATTTATATATAAAATAATAGACTAATATTTGCCATATTTCAAAAGAGAAGCCGGTAGGAATCGAGTTGTATGGAGCCTTCGCCACTGATAGTGATACATGGGCGGACTTAATGCAACAAGGAATTCTCTACCGGTCAACCTTTGGATAAAAAAGACCACAATGTGGTACCTACAGTAACTTACAGTACTTTCGATAGTAAAGTAAATGTTACTATCGAAAGAAAACTAACGAAGTTAATACCAAAGAAAGATTTTTTAGAATTGGAGCATTAGTTCCGAAGATTACCCCCTACATACAAACTTACATGGAAATTTTACCTCTTTATAAAATTAGTATAGATGAAGTAGATAGCTATTTACTTATAAATGTAGATACCACTACACTCAAAACAGTGAAAGAAAACATCGTGAGGAAACCGGCTTGTCCTAGGACTGATAATCCTAAAACCGATAATGACATGCGGTACTTTCACTTGCGGGACATTGCGCCCGAGTGCGGCACCAACCCGCACTCGGCCCGCGTGCTGGATTACGGCCCATTCTCACTCATAGAAATGAGGCCTGTTTGCCAGCAGTGGGAACGTTATAGACTGATTAGTGATTATGTAATGTTGTTAAGGTTAATGGGATATGATAGGCTTTCTTAGTGAAATAAACTTTAGTGAAGGGATTTCAAACTAACGTGATGGTGCCTTTTTGGGGAAGCGTTAGTCCAGCACTGCCACTGTATTGATCTGGTTGAGTTGATTCATTGATTTTACTGGCTATTGGCCAAGCGGCATTGATTTGTACAGTAAACAAATGGCTAAAACAAACAGCATACATAGCTTTGTGAAAAGGACTAGAAGAACATGAAAATTATTATAACCATTTCTTTAAAAAATCTCTTTGAATAAATTTAATTCCAAATGTAATTTTTGTAGAACACAAATCAGTCTACTTAGAAATCCCCCTAACACAGGTTTCCCCTGCACCATAACATCTGACAGAACGTTATTACGGGCTAATAGCGCCGGTGAACGACCAACAAGGTGCTAAAGATAATGAAATATAATGCTCACCACAAAAAAAAAAAACATTATAAACACGACCAAATAATTCGAAAAAACGGTGCTACGAAAGTTTGCAGGAAAAAATGATAGCGCCCTTCCGCACCCGAGTTCCTTCAGACGATAAACCTTCTTAGAGGGACGTCGTCGCTTCGAAAATAGCTTAAACGGCTAATAGTTTTATGACACGCATAACACCAGTAAAATGCTTCAACTTACGACATTGTATATTGAACTTTATGTTACAGCTCTCAAGGTGCAACATCCCTTTCAGAGACGACCGGAAATGACAGTCGCGAGGCATTATAGCGACATTAGACAGGGGTGCCATCGGGATCATAAAATAGTGAAATCGCGGCGGGGTGAGGGGTGAGGGTAGGACAGGGGTGAGTGGGCGTGTCCGGACTAACGAAATAAAAATGCTCAGGCCGCTCATGGGCGACCGTGCGAACCCCGCTTAACCCAATAAACATTTTAATTTGAACGCGAAACTCACGCTGAGATGTGAATTACGACGAGAGGGTGGTGTGTGCGGAAGAAATCAAATTACATGGAAATTTCATGAGAGGCGTTTTTTAAACCCAACGGAGATAACACCAAATATGAGTAATTTGTACAAGTTATAAATTAATTGGGTAGGTACGACTTTTTCCATTAGCAAAGGGGTGGTTTGTCTAGCCCATACCAAGCAATGTGATCGATTGTCAGATACCTATGTAGGTACGTAATAATATACAATAAGGATAGGGCTTAGAAGCTTCTACTCTTCAACAAACCAACCACTCCTTCCTTATCATTCAGACAATTCAAACTAAGTGGTGCTTGTATCTAGCAGATCGGTGTTGCGTTAACATTTTAAACAAATATACTTAACACATATGTATGTATTAGCTATTTAAATATATTCAGATCAGATGACATCTACTTAGTCTTCATTTATGTTACATAGGCTTTGGTTTTTTAATCAAATAAAAGAACTCCAGAAATTAATTTATTGAATTATCAAATTCATATTGAATTCTGTAACCGCTTTAACCATCTCGTACATTCTTAGGGCGTTTGTATTCTTATCGTAGTCACTAACAGCCAAAATCACGTCTATACTGCTGATGTGATAACGTAATATGAATTTACGAATGCATAACACTTTTTGTGAATACTTTCACATATAGGTATATATATACATTTAATTTGCGTAAAGCTAAGGAGTGGAATTCCCTGTCGGAGGAGTGTTTCCTGGCAGCAAAAACTTGGGAGTATTTAAGTAGTAAGTAAATAGGTTACTTCTAGATAAGTGTTGTTAATTTTCGACCGCATTACCGCATATTCAAACGCGTGCCTATTTATATGAAACAAAAATAAACGCTTTTAAGAACAAGAATTACCCTTTAAATGGCCAATTTTGAAATAAATTCTAAATCTTATCCCAGTGAAAATCAAGAAATAGTAAACATGCTTTTGAAAGACTGGTACTAAGTAAATACCCGTAGTTTAATTTTTAAATAATTAAGAAACGTTACGGAGAACGAGAATAAAAAGTATTTTCCGTACTAAAACTCTGAGAATTAGAAGTTTCTCTGCTATAGAAATATACCATGTATTTGTGTCTTTAGACTATTGAAACTAAAATACAAATTAAAATAACACTGCCAGCATAACCAATTAACCATGTTCGACGTTCGTTGTTCGTTGCACGAGTCAACCAGCCTTCTTTTTTCTGTTTTTTTTTTATTTATTTTTTCTAATTTCTTTGGAAAGACGTTCCTAGTAGAATAACCTCGTATCTAGTCTTAGTTCTTATTAAAATTATTAGATTAGTCTTAATCTATAAAGCATTGTTAATATCCTATATCGTTTATGACAGTTGGTTGATACAGTCGGTTTGGCCGGCGTCACTCGCTTCTGACGGAAATAGGCGGAAGTGTCCGACGCCGGACCTCTCTCCGATCATTCGATCACTACCATTAAACCCGGAGGCAGTTTGTGTTGCAGATACAGATGTGTCATAGATGATAGTAACCTATAAAACCGGTCTATAGAGTATTTTTATTTGAGTTATTCCGGTCTGATACCCTGATCTGATCCCCTGGGGGATCGGTTTTATTTTATAAGTATTTTTTATTCCGGTCTGATCCACCACGCAGGGTATCACAATTAAAGTTAAATATTTTATTCCGGTCGGATACTCTAACAGTTTTTGGAGCGTTAGCAAAAATATACGTACAGGGTTATTAAAATACTGTTTTTACATAATTCTTATAGTAATGGAAACGTGTAGTACTTATACGTGTAGTATTGAGAAACAGACACTCTTAATTTTCATCTTAGCCAAGTAATAAAAAACAAGTTTTGTTTTTTAAAGATTACTAGCAATGTGGGTAAAATTCATATTACTAGCAATCTTGTTAACCCCTCCAGGCTCCAACTAAGCTAAATATGCTTGTGTCTGGAGTGATAGATATTCATCTTCGAGAGATATTCATTTAATAATAATTGGAATAGTTTTAGGTAGGTATCTTAATTTTTTCTATTTCAATAAAATTACTTAAAGGCACAATTCGTGACTATTTTTTAGTAATTGTAGGTTAAAATTTTGTTATTGAATTAAGATGGTAAAATATTAAAAGACCAAGTGGCTGATCACCAGTGATGGTTTTAAATAAATAAAAACTAATACTTTACTACATTAACTATTTTTATCTTGACTGTACTTGCATTCAAAAAGAGAAAGGGGATCAGACCGGAATGGCAAAGTTTGTAGGAGATCAGACCGGAAAAAAAAAACAAAAAGAATATAAGCAGGGGATCAGATCAGGGGAATCCGAACGGAATAACTCAATTTTTTAAGATGGAGTATACTGTTTCGAATGGAGATCTTATCCTTGCCTTTAAGACGTCTTACCTAGAAGCTGTTAATAGATAGATAGTAAAAATGAGTATGTCGTTCTTTGTTCAAATAAATATCAGAAGCGCAGGAGGATAATGACGCTTCAAGCTGTTGGCCTGAATATGCGCAGAAACATCTTGTTCAGAGTGATAACTTTCATCACCTAAAAACTCAGCAAAAACGTAGTGAATCCGCGGTATTTATTAAGTGCTTTGTCATAATAAAAATTGATGTTATAAGTTTTGATTTTGAAGAAACTATAGAAAAAAAAACCTAATTAATTTTGTAAAAAATTGGCCAAGTGCGAGTCAGACTCGCCCATGAAGGGTTCCGTAGTAACTATAATAATATAATATCTATATTTATTATATATATATATCTTTTAAATGATTAACTTTATGAAAAAGTAGTTTTAGAAACCTCAATGTCATTGTTAAAGACCTGTCTATAGATACCACATACACATAGGTTTCATGAAAAAAAAAAATTGTTTTATTTCAATGTATGAGGAGCCCCCTTTATTTTAATTTTTTTTTTCTTAAAATCGGAAAGCGGTTCACAGAATACATCTACGTACCAAGTTTCACATGTATAGTCCTAATAGTTTCGGAATAAAATGGCTGTGACATACGGACGGACGGATGGACAGACAGACAGACAGACATGACAACACTTTAAGGGTTCCGTTTTTTCCATTCGGCTACGGAACCCTAAAAACCCGACTGCAAAAAAAGACTACACGTTTTCAAACAAAACACTTTTCAAGCCATCTGATGAAGTTGGTAGCATCCAATAATAAGATTATAATAATATAATTACCTTTATACATTAATAAAATATACTTTTTGTACACTAAGATATACAACGTGTAATTTAAAGGGTATATATGTCGCAGGAATTTCATAAAATTAGGTTTTTGATCAAAAACCTAGGTTTTTGATGAAAAACCGGAAGATGACACATTTTAAACTCAATTTCATCATAAACCTGTAACAATCCAGATTTTTGATCAAAAACCTGAACTAGTCTGGGTTTATGATAAAGTTCTTTTCAAAATCACGGGTTTGCTTTGTTTTATGACATATAAATCAATTTACATGAAATAAATAAATATATTTTCGGCACATCAACTAAATTTGTAGCACCAATATCGATTTCTCCAAAATTTTCCGAAGAAGCTGCTTTCATTTTTCTTTTTGCTGACATTTTTAAATTTTCAACGGCATGTTCCCTTTCGATAAGTATGTTTTGTTCTTTTTGACATAAATCACACAGAATCTTTGATCCATACCCTTCAACAACCCAGTTCATCAAATTTGCAGGAAGATATTATCAGAAGAAAATCAAGGGTGTGGAGTACGGGCCTCGGCATTGCGGAGTCGTTGGTGGAGGGCAGCAAAGGGTCAGGCTGGGTCATATTATTATTAATGGGGTTATTTATTGCTACTGGCTCAGCATCGCGGGCTGGATCGTTTGGCAAAGGTCGGGGAGGGTTGACGTTACAAGTACGCGGACGTCGCGATGGGCCTCGTCGGTGAGGCCGGAATACGGAACGTGTTTTGTTTATGTATTTCTTTAGATTGCTAGTTTCCCTACTGCTCTCTTGTCGACGCGGATGACTAACCCGAGGAATTTTTGAGGGTGTGTATCGGGCGGCCGATACAATCAGGGGGTTTGTGTGTGTTTTCAGCAGAGGCGAAGTAACGCACTTAATGGCGTTTCAACACTTGCTTTATAGTCGGGATTTTGAGGTCTACGTGGAGATCTTCGTTCCTCAAGTACCAGGGCGCGCCCGTGGCCTTTCGGAGAAATCGATTTTGGATAACTTGCATCCTATGGATTTGAGCCGGACTAGCATGAGCAAACACCGGACAGGCGTATGTCAGAATAGGGCGTATGCACGTGGTAAAAATGTGTAGTTTACATTTTAGGGAGAGCTTGCTGTGTGCATTCAGCATGCAGTCCGAGAGCGAAAGCGGCTCGCGAGTGAACCGACTTTATATGCTCTTTTAAATTAATTTATTTGTCATAAAACAAAGCAAACCCGGGATTTTGACAAGAACTTTATCATAAACCCAAACTAGTTCAGGTTTTTTATCAAAAATCTGGATTGTTGCAGGTTTATGATGAAATTGAGTTTAAAATGTGTCATCTTCCGGTTTTTCATCAAAAACCTAGGTTTTTGATCAAAAACCTAATTTTATGAAAAACCTGCGACATATACATACCAAGTGCACGGCTTCTTTGGACGTTTTTTTCAAATTAGGAAGAACGAAGAGAATTATCGTTTTATTGGCAAGTGAAGTGGAAAGTGATGACCCTCATAGTGAAGTGACACGTTTGTTATTATTGGTATTCAAGAAACATACGAAATCAACAATATGGGGTCAATTCTGTGAGTCACTTATTTTGAGCTGAAACTTTGCATAGAGACTCCATCCCAGATGTTGTCTTCAGTCCTTTTGGATAGATATGGGGTTTCCGTTACACGTTGTATATCTCTCTGCAGTCGATCCTGCATGACATTCATTCTTTATCCAGAGCGGTTCGTTAGGATTTTCTATTTACTGCGATCTGTGGCCATCATACCGAAAACATCTTCAAAACTGTAGGAGTTGTTAAGTTTTTACTTCAATTGAACCGACCACCGTAACGCAGTTTCCCTCTAGATCTTTTGCCCTCTATCAAAATTTGTAAACATCTCTCATACACAGAATTAATTCTATGGAGTACAATGGCGGTCTTATGCTGGCAACGATATAAAATATAGAAGAATAAACTTGTACTAGGCACCTTTTTGTAAACGGTCATGAAATATCAAAAGGGCTGTCTCCAATAATGGCCACACTAGGTAATTGTCGCAAGTTGCGAGTCGATGGCGCGATAACCTATAATTGTCTCATTGAACGGTGACAAACTTAGTTCTTGTCTTGTAAACAATAGTTAGGACTGTCAAATGCGAAGCTCGATTAATATTTGACTGTGGGAATATTAGTCTGAAGGTGTTTTCGGGGCTACTTTGGTAAAATAGTGTGTGAAAGAAAAACTGTGCAGTGTCCCGCATCGTTGGCATACGTATGTATTATTTCGGTATACTGAAATAGAACAATGCTTGTATTACGCAATTGACGGTTAAAACGATATTGCATCGAATTTCGATTTACCTAAAAATAAATTCTTGATTACTTGGAAGAGCCCCGAATGCCATCAGACCGCAAGTTGTATGTTTTGTTTTATTGATCTTAGTTCATAAAAACTATATGTTAATAAATTTCAAAGGATAACTACATCAAACTTTTCGACGCATAAAGCTTATCTCCGTCTCGTAGCGAGGAAGATTCAAGCAAATCGATCCAAGGAGGAAAACACTCAAATGGAACTTCTTGTTTCAACGTGCCAACGACCCTACATCAAATACCTACATATATAGTATAGAGAGTACGAATGAGCTAGTTAAAGGTACCTATACGTGTATACTGATACCTACATATCACGGACTACTTACCTTTGTATATATTGCTTTAAGAGCTTCAGTTCTTTCAGCGATAAGACCGCCATTATACCCATAGAATAAAGGAGTAAAGGAGTCGTAGGTTGAACTATTTTTGCTGTAAAATAAGGGTTATATTCTTCTTCAGGATAATAATAAATAATGATAATAATAAACGTTTATTTATCATCAAAACAGTACATGGTTGATTCATACATATTGTTACATGGTCAGTTCATCAATACATGGCTATTACCTATAAATACAACATTTGTACTCAAAGTTGGTGAACCCTGCCTCTTAAACTAGGGTTAACTGTGAACTGTGTAAATATTAATTTCACTCAGACACTTGATGCCTTCAAATTCAACGAAAATCAAATATGAACTGTAATCAGAAAAGTAAAGTATGTAGGAATAAAATTACTAAGTCCCTACTACTAATAAAGTGAAATTGAAATCAATGTTATGTACATATTTTATCTTATAAAAACATTGATTTAGAATTTGATCCCGAAACTAGGCTATGCCTGTAAGGTGTAACTCACCGTCTGGTAAGGACCAGGCACGGGTCGGCGGCGCGTCGTGTTCCACGCGAGCCTCAAAGAATCGTCAGATCTAGTGACGGGGCCCCATAGGGCCATTGCTTGCCGGGGTTGCGGGAATGTTCTTACGAGATACCGCGGCCCCGGAACTTAAGGGCAACTGAAGGAACAGGGTGAGTTTTTAGTCAGTAGAAGTCTGACACTCCCTTTCGCTCCACCTAAAGCGCGCGTATTCATTCGAAAAAAGAAAAAAAAAAGGCTATCCCTGTACCTAGGTCTTGGGCACCGTAATACAAATTTACTAAATCCTCCACAATTAGTTTTGTATTGAAAATCCTGCTTCAGAACAAACGCGTTTCACGAATAAAAGCTTACACGGCTATAATGTTTGTTACTCTGTTGCTATAGCAATACAATTGGTGAATGTAGGAACACAGGGCCACACGCTAGGCACTGCCCGCAGCGTCGCCTGCGATTGCCTTCAATGCTCATTGTACGCTGTTATTGAACGATAGTCTTTTCAATTGCGCATTCTTATGAGCGATTGTATTTAAACAAACATAGTACAAGTTATTACAGTCGTGGTTATGTGGTACCTAATATGAACGAAGATTATGGATAGAAGATTTAGAAGTTATTGTTGTATTGTTAATGATAAATTAGTCACATTATTTTGCATGGAGAAGATTGTGGCTAAATAATAACAGCTGAACGAGTCGATCATAAAGGTTAAGTAACGCTTGCCGAGGTTGTTCCATAGATGGGAGGTTATTTTGATATTCCTCTGTGTGTCACAAAGGAGATTGAGCCTTTGGTTCCAGCTGGATAGTTCTAATTGCTATAGCAAATCAGTATGAAAAATAAATACAATTGGTGGGAGAATAGAGAAGTCTCACGTATTTGTATTTATTCTCCTTTCCTGGTCACATGAAACTGTTTGTACTAATTTGTGTCAATTCATTAAGGTATGAGTCATGAACTCATGACCGTCTTTGAGTGACGTCACACGCAATTACTTAGTTCTTTCTCTGTTCATCATAGCTTTTAAAAGCTCACAACACTCCGTAATTTGTTGATTTGCATCGTCAAGATTAACCTTAGGTTTTAAGAAATGAAATTATAATACATACTAAGTAAAATATACACTTGAAGGATGTTTAAATAAATTAAACTGAGAAACGTTACTGAAAAGAAAAATATATAAGTATTAGTTTTCTGACTCAATTAGGGTCATAAGCATACATTTTCACATTCGTTTTCACAGATAAAGATGTTTTTTGGATAGGAGGTTAACATTGAATTTCAGTCATTCTGATTCATTAATAGACCTACTATTAATTAATTAGAATTACTGAAATTCAATGTCATACTTGTGAGACTAAAATAAACACTTCAACTTAAATTGACATAAGTATTGGATTTAATATTTTGAATTATTAATAGAATAAATAATAAACAAAGTCATGTAGACAAATCTGTGCTGATTAATTAATTACAAAATTATAGATGTTTATAGCACACAATCAATTAATACATAAAACATTAGTTCCTCTGAACTACTTGAAATGCGCATGAGCAATAACATTACAGACATAGTGGACTCAGTAAAGAGTATCACAGTACAATCTGATCTCTTCTTTAGAACTGGCAGCTTTAAAAAAAAAACATGAAGTACGAATCAGAAGATTGCACTGCAGGTAAATTATCTCATTATCTTTGCAGTTAATATTGAGTACAATCTTTACACGATTTAGATATCGCAGAGACATTGAGAGTAGCTCCCTAGATTAATTACAAAGTAGCAGTGGGTTCGAACACCACCTATATTACACTATTGCCGTGAACCCAATCCAAACACAAGCATATTTAACATACTAGTTAGAAAAAATAAAAAAAGTTACTGTCCTGACGAATGAATTTCGATAATTTTGTTTTATATCGAGAGCTATCTAAAGCCTGGCACAGCTTGATCTGGTAAGGAGTTGTTACCAAACGAAATATAAAAAGAAGATACAAGAAATCAACTGGAAGAAGCTAGCACTTGCGATTTCCATAACGGGATCAAATGTATAGGTAAATCTAAACTCCTTTTGCATAAAACTTGGGCTCAACATTGTCACGGATCACGTGTCTTGCGCTGGCGCAGCCCAGCCCGTGTCGAATGCATTACTCACGGTCCTCGTTGCTCACAATAGGTACCCATTTCACAGCGTCCATCGATTCGATGAAAACAAATCGAAATTACCGATTTTGTCATACGATATTCGTTCCGATATAATTCCACGAGTCGATAGCGGAAAATCGTAATGGAGGCGTCGTCGATACCGCACAGAAATCATTAAGGAATTGCGAGAGGTAAATGAATTAGAATTATCCGCTATCTATGCGCAATTTATCATTCAACGTAATATATATAAGCGGCTGGATTTATGGGTTTATTGGTATATCTTAGATTTGCCATTTAAAGATGCATGAAGCTAAGATGAAGGTACGAGCATAATTACTCTTGTACACAATGACACCACTTAAGTATACCCGTGACGTAGCTTTAATATTAATTGTTGAACTGAAACAGGGCGTCAACAACAAATGATAATTGATAATAGAAGAAAAATAAAGTCTTCAGCAAATGGCATTCTGTACAAAAGCTTTGAAAGCAGTTACTTTGTCACATGTTTTGTTTCAACATAAAGGTAACGATAGACCAACTATTTTCATTGCCATATTGTGAGTTAAGAACTCTAAACTCCTTCTAATTAGGGCAAAACTCGAAGAACACTAAAACCGTGGAGCTGTAGCTAACTGCAAATGGTAGTTATTCCACTTTTATTCCACAGTGTAGAGTTCTTAGCAACACAAAGGAATGGAACCCGTGGGTTGTTAGTGCTAAAGTCACAAATATATAAACAAACATAATAACAAATGCAGTACTTACTAATATCTTCATATCCTTGTGATCTGCGGTCACGGGGTCGATACTAACCTGGAAAAAAGAGAAAAATTTAGTTTTTGTCTACATTTTACACGAGAAGTTCACCATGATTATATTGTTGATATTGATTTGTATTTGTCATGAAGCGTTCGACATTCGCTTAATATAAGATATCTATTTGGACATAAATTAAGGTATTACACGTCAATCTGATATGCAAAAAAACTTTTAACCAAAAAATTTAACCGACTTCCAAAAAACACTGCAAAGTGAAAAATAACTTTAATTTCGGTAGTCGGTGTGTACTTGTGTGTGTGCTTTTGTATTTTCGTTTTTGGCACCGAGTTCCGAAATTAAAGTTATTTTTCACTTTGCAGTGTTTTTTGGAAGACGGTTTAATTTTTTGGTTACAAGTTTTTATTTCACTCTTTTTAGTTGGTCGATTTATAATTTACCTATTTATGAAAGCCTAAATCACAACTAGTTTTATAAAATATTGCTTTTCCCAATGCTGGGCCGTTAATTGTTGAGGAGTTCACCTGGTACTTCACCATCAGCTTCACTTCACCATATGCATTGTGACGAGCATATTGTGCTTAATAACCATAATAAATTAATCGAAGCGGAACCCATGAAATACTTATTATTCCTACTCATATATTGAGTAGTTCCGGTGGCCATCTGTGGTCTTCATCATCAAGTCCACTTCACGAATGGTGCTTTTCCAACGCAACTAAACAAGTTACTATAAAAAATACTCAAATCACTATAGGTGTACCTATAATATTTGAAGAGTTCCCTCGATTTCTCCAGGATCCCATCATCAGATCCTGACTTGGTGACAACGGGACCGATTTCGAAGTCTTTCAAACAAAAAGAATTTTCCTAATTGGTTCAGCCGTCTTCGAGTAATCGGTGATCATACATTAAATATATATATATATATATATATATAAATATATCTTATTCTAACATTTCATGAAAAAAGTCACACCAATAATGTTATCTTTTAAATTATGTAAAAATGTAAAAATGGTTTCTGGCTTACAAAGGAAATTAATATTTATTTTTTAAAGACCACCATGAAGGCTATGGAAATTCAGTTAAACAAAATATCAATTTCGCATTTTATTGAACCGAGCCGAAGTTGATCGGAACAAAAACCGTGCCCCGTACCTCAATGTTGATTTCCTATTTTCCCATCAGTCAATGTAGAAAAACAAAAAACTAATTAGAAAGTCCCTAAAAAGTTAATATTATAAGTCGGGGCCGTACACACGAGCGAATTTAATTTGGAGCTTTTTTAATTACGCCAGGAGAATGGTTGTGAGCGGGCTGGTTTCGGCGCCGCACCGCCGCAGCCCTGTAATTATGGGGCCCGTAATTGCGGGACCCAACAGTGTGCACCCCGGCCCCCGACCCTCCCCCGCTAGCTAGCCGCAGATAGCCAAGCCAGGGAAATTAGAATACCCGATTTTTTGGGTCATCGTCAAAGTTTGCAGAATTGGTATTCTTGTTGCATTTTTTGGGTCTACAGAGGTTTTGATATGAGCTTCATGTTTCAGCAGACTTTGAACTCTCAAATCAAACTTCTGAAATATGAAACATTAGGAAAGGTTGTATTACTTCAACTAATTAATTTCTTTAAACTATTTTCGTATACTAAGAATCGTTTTACTGAAATTGTGTAAGAAGCGAGTTTCCCATGTGCCGAGTAAGCTCAGCCTCGCCATGTCAGCGTCGCTTCCCGACGATCGCTGGAGTTCGCAGAATTCCTTACATTGCGAGTAACTCCCTAGTTTAATTACAAAGCCACTGTCCATTCACTTACGAGTGAATTCAGAAGATTAACTTTGTTATGTGGCTCGTTTCTTCCTTTATTTTTTTCGTCGTGCAATAGTTTCGTAAACCAAGCTCAATGAAAATGTGTCATGTTATCATTGAATTAACAGAGAATGTATTCAAGATTGTGTCCAAGAATTCTTTCTGAAGGATCGGCGGTTTCCTTTTATTGCTTGGTTTGTATATTATGTCATGTTTTACCAGAATAGTTTTTCGAGGTGAACTATCTCTAGTTGTTTTTGGTATTTAAAGAGGCCTGAATACAATTATGTACCTACCTTTGCAATTTACTCAAGGTTATACGGTTTGATGGTTTATTTTTTTTTTTATTGTATGGGGTTTAAATATAATAGCAGGTGATTGGCCTTCGTATTGTTTGGTCACCGCTCCTAACAGTAGGTGCGCGTGAATGCGCTTAATTACGATGACTGGCTTTTGTAACTCCAAAATATATTTTAACATTTTTAAGACCACATTATGATAATTATATATTCGGGCTATTCGGTCAATGACTAATATATACCGAACTACTTACTGTTAAGTCAGATGGCTTAGATATAAATCTGGGATCTCAAAGTCACGTTTTATTCGGATTGAATATTTAAAATTTCTTGTTCAGCCTAACGTTAAAAGAACATTAACCATGTAATTAAACATTCTTAATTCAAATTTCTTTAAATGCAAAATGTCTTAAATATACTGAATAAAAAATCTGCCAATGAAAGTTAGGCAGTTGTTATTTAAAGTAATTACTTATGTATATGATTAGATTTTGTTTATTAATAATATTGTATCTGTTTAGGTTTTTACTTAATTACGTTCGTTAAGATTTAAGAAGATTTAAGGTTATGATTTTTATATTAATGTACAATTATTATCTATGATTAGACTAGACAAAAAATAAAAGCAGAGATGAAGTCTTTAAATCTTTACTGTCCGTCGAAAAAAACAGAAATCAAAATCATTTCATCAGTAAAGTGACTTATTCATTAATTATATTATAATTTCTGTACGGCCCGTGATAAGTAGGTACCTAAAGAACCCACGTTAATACCGAAACGAAACGAACGAACGAAAAAAAGGCATTATAAGATAGATTTAGGGCTGTCAGTGTACAAATCTTAATAAATAGTAATATAAAATCTGTCCGCAGCCTAAAATTTACAAATTGAACTCCGTTTCCCCCTTAACAGTCACACGGAATCATTCCACTTCACACCACACACTACAGAACTGGCTATTATTGTACACATATTTGCCTAAAATCAATTGGATAACAAATAGCATTATAGCTAAGGAACAACAATGGAAGAAAGGCGCCTCGCGTTTCATTGTCGACGCGACGGCATACCCCGGGAGGTGTTTGTACCATAATCACTAACGTAATCACACCAATTAAATATTTTTATTCCCATTCAATCTTTGTGTGTAATGTGCCTTTGTCGGTACATTCCGTGAGCGTCTTTTGTTTGTCAAATACTCAACCGTGAGGTTTTTTTGCGCACATTAATCCGTCGACGAAAATTAGTCTCATAGTCAATGAAACAGCTAATTATTATCGTATTGTGATAAATTATTTTGTTGTTCGTTTGCAACATTTTTTATTAGAAAATGGCGGCGGTAATTAGTATTGTGGAGTGAAATTAATTATAGGTATAATTTTAGTAGCGCTTTGTAAACGTTTATTGTATAAGACTAATTATATTTGTGAAGGTATTGCTATTATTTATGTTTTAATTAGTTATTAAGATTATTTCCATAGATTATTTAAATTTATTTATCTAGCTCAAGGATTCACTTTTCAAGTAGCAGCCCTTATCGCATTTTCAAATTGGATTTTTACCTGAAACAGTTGTATGTTCTTATTAACAGTGCTAGTCATATAAAGCTTTGTTTTTTTTTTCATATTTTAGTTGAATCCATATTTTAAATGTTTGAATAAAATTTTTTGCTAAATATTAACATGATTTAGCGATTCAGGTATTTTTAATTTAATAATAGTTTTAACATGCTCTTTGGAAACAATGTACAGAAGTTCTTAGTGGAAAGTTCAATTTCAGTATTTTCAGAATATATTTTAAAAAAGATTTACCTCGTTGAAGTAGTTATTATTGACATTATGGGGAGCCGGGTGCGGCGCCCCGTGCTGCTGATAATACGCACAGTTCATATCGCCATCCGATTCTACCACGAGCACAAAGTCACTAGCACACGCGTGACAAATTTTCCATGTCAAAGAAAATTTCGGGGAACAATTATCTCGTAACGAATCGATGCGGCGAACGAATCTCGCCTACTAAATGTTAATTGTAGGGTTCTTGGTCCGGTGTCGGTATTATTGCCATCTCACTCGCACGGTATCTCCGTCTCGCTCGGGCCGCGGGTCTGCGCGGTTTGTTTACGGCCGGGGCGGTGACTGGCGCAGGGCGGACTTAGGGCGGGCTTACGTAGGTACGTCGCACACGCAAAACTAATGTACTACGCACTTTAGTGCGTCGGGAAATTAAATCTCTGATTGTTTTAGTGTAGTGCAGAGACCCCACTATTCATGTTCTAATAATCTTTTTACGTCGCTGTTACTCATAGGTCGTTATGAGCTTTCAGTACCTATAGCGATTAGGAATGAGGGTTAAATTAATTATAATAAAAAAGCAATATGTTATTAATATTGCGTTGGTTTTCAAATAATGCAATATAAAACAATAAATAATAGTAAAAATGTTGCGTGAGTTTCTATAATAGTAAAGTATAGTAGTAAGTATCTCATAAATTCATAGCATTCTGATGACTTCTGATGATGATGTTTCTGAACACTTGTCGAAAACTCTATGTCCTTTCTTGTTTGTAATATTTAACCCACATCTATTTCAAAAATCGTCAGAAGTCAGGAAAAATCCAATATGGACTCAATATACCAATTAACTTTGTCACGTAAAATGTAAGACAGCACTAATGAGAAAATGTTTTTTTTGGTATAGCCCCACGTATATACATATAATAAAGTACCGCATGTTATTAAAAATATGACAGTATCAAAATTTAAACGGTTTAACTTATTACAGTATTGATGATTTTCTTAATGATGATTCACTGACTAATTGATATGCTGACCTGTATGACATTGTGATTGACAATTTTAATGCATTTTCTATGATATTTTTTTTTTAAATTATAATTATCTTATTTCTTTTGACATTACTGATATGATCATTATTTCTCTTATTTTTGGCTTGGCTAACATTTTTAATTATGTTACTTTTATTTTAATGTAACTCTAATTTCAATTGTGTTTGGAAAAGTATATACCCAAATGAGGATAAAATATGGATGTCTGTACTGTCTGTGCTGACGAATTCTTAAATGATTAAAATAATTTAGAATGATAACTAATGAATTTAGTAATATTGGCAATTTAAATATTTTGACATTAAAATTATTTTTGACAAATTTAAGATTTTTAATATGCATTTGACAATTTGACATTTTTAATAATTCTTCATTTAAGTCTGACGTCAATTTAATTTAATTTTTAATTTAATACTAAAAACATGCATGATTTTGCAAATATTTTAGTTTTTTTTTGTGTAATGTATTTTTCCAGTAGATTTGCACACCACATTTGCACGCCTCCTGGCATAACATAGAGCTCTTTTTATTATTATAACATCTATACATAATTATACCTACTTTACTTATGTTAACAAATAAATAATTTTAATTTGATTTGATTTATTACCGACAAGTCAATTAGACTACCTTAGTTAATAAGGTTCATACACCTACTGTCTAAAGAGGAAAAAAACCTTATAAATTAACAGGCTTATTTAATTTAATGATCGTTTAAAATAGTGATTAGACAATTTTAAATTTAAAGTCTATATAAAAAATAATAATTAGATATATAATTTGCGATTCAATTCTAATTCGCTGTTGAATGTTTAAATAAAGAATTCACCAACCATACTTTTTATATTCACAACTTAATACATACTCTAATATAGTAAATTTTAGACGAGCAGGGCCACCTAGCACAGATATTTCGCGAACCTAAAAGGAGTAAGCTAAACTGTAGTAGTTGTAAGTTAATGAAATAAAAGAAAATTATTAAAATTACAACGCTGTAGGTAATTTCTTACCACAGAAAAGACTTTTCACAGAGACAAGCGGAAACTTTACCTCTTAAGGTCCGGATTTCTATAGTAATTGTACCTATAACGGAAGACCTTGTGAAATTTAATAAAACGTTCGCCTTCCTATCGGAGATTTGAAATGGAACTAATTTAGTTCAACATGGGCAGAAAGTGTAATAAAAATGTAGTCTATTTAATGGTATACTTAATGTGTTTCCATTTATAATGTATCTTAGTGCATAGATATCTTTTGTTGCTAGCCTGTGCCTGTGGTTTTACCCGCCACACCAAAAGCTTCTTTTTCAACCAACGACCAAAAGAGGAGGTTATCAATTCGACGCGTATTTTTTTTTTTTTAATGTATGATCACCGATTACTCGAAGACGGCTGAACCGATTTGGAAAATTCTTTTTTTGTTTGAAAGGGTATACTTTGAAATTGGTCTCATTGTCACCAGGTCAGGATCTGATGATGGGATCCTGGAGAAATCGAGGGAAATCTTCAAATATTATAGGCACACCTATGGCGTTTTGGGTATTTCTTATAGTAACTTGTGCAGTTGCTCTCAAAAAATACCATTTGGGGAAGTGAAACTGATGATGAAGACCACAGATGGCCGCCGAACCTACTCAATAATAAGTATTTCGTGGATTGCGATTCGAATACTTGAATATGGATGTTAAGCACTTTATGTTCGTCACAATGCATATGGTGATGTAGAGCTGATGGTGAAGTATCAGGAGACATCCTCAAAAATTAACGGCCCAGCATTGGGAAAAGCAATATTTTGTAATTTAGGCTCTTTTAACTAGGTAAATTAAAAATCGACCAACTAAAAAGAGTGAAATAAAAACTTTTTACCAACAAATTCAACCGATTCCGAAAAAGACTGCAAAGTGAAAAATAACTTTAGTTTCGGAAGTCGGTGCCAAAAACGAAAATACAAAACTAAAGACACCGACTACCGAAATTAAAGTTATTTTTGACTTTGCAGTGTTTTTGGGAGTCGGTTTAATTTTTTGGTAAAAAGTTTTTATTATAACCATTACAAGCGATTGCACTGTGATAATTGGGCAATATCTAAGAATTAAGCTTAGTTGGAGGGGTTTAACAAGATTGTTATTAAAGTGAATTATACCCACATTGCTATTTTGCTTTAAAATAAATAGAATGCCTCGTTGGTCAAGTGGTCGCAAGCGCGACTGGTGAGCATAAGGTCTCAGTTTTTATTCCCGGGTCGGGCAAAATATTGGATATTTTTTCTTTCTTTTTCAATATGTACTTCGGTGAGTTTGCGCAGAAGCTCCATGACCTGATTCCTCGATCTCCCTTTCACTACCAGACGCACGGCTGGGTACCACCCACACTTGGTTGATATACCGTCTTGTTGTACCAAGCGCTTCTCCTCCACATTTATTGTGGGCACAGCCAAGCTGTGGAATTCTCTGCCGGCTTCTGTATTCCCTGCCACTTATGACCTTCCAGCCTTTAAAGCACAGTGTGGGCCCATCAGAAAAAAAAAAGAAATTTCTCAGTAGTAGCCCGTCCCGGCTGTCAAATGGACATCTTTGGCAGTCGTTATGGGTAGTCAGAAGCCAGATAACTGACCCTGGTCTAGACAAGAGTTATTGTGTTACCCAGGGTTGTAGAGGTCGGATAGGCAGTCGCTCCATGTACAGACGCCAGCACATAAAGCTACAACAATCTGTCAAATTTCTTTAATAGATTTTCGACTTTATCGTTAAAGAAATTAGGTTCAAGGTTGATTGGGAAAATTTTACAGTTTCGGGTGCTTTATGTGCTGGCGTCTGTACAGCTGCTTCCAGTTAGACTGCAAGCCGACCTCAACAGAATTGGTAAAAGGCTAAACAGAGGATGATGAGTATCCACAAAATTTGTGGCTAACGATGGGTGGCTTTGCCGACGCTGGCCTTGGAAAACTTACCAACCACCATTCATTCAAAATTGCTATGGGAATTGAAAACCTGCAACGCTTTGGATAGGAAGTTATTGCCCAGCAATGATCTTTAACAGTAAGAAAGTTCAGTCGCAATCTTCGATTCAAAAAAATCCTCTATAAAGTATTACAAAACTGAACAAAAGCCGCCTTTGAACCTTACCATTATGAACAAATTTTAGTCATATGACGTCGGCTTCCAGTCTTACCTAAAGAGGTTGGATACTAATGCCTATATGACCTCCACACCCATGAAGCTGGGGTAACATAATACCCCTATACAAGGTTAGTGTCAGATTTCCTAGTCAGCACCAACAGCTTAATCGTGCTTTACGAAGCACCGAGGAATAAATACAACGTGTAACGGAAACCCCATATCTATTCAAAAGGACTGAAGACAACATCTGGTATGGAGTCTCTATGCAAAGTTTCAGCTCAAAATAAGTGACTCACAGAATTGACCCCAAATTATTGGTTTCATATGTTTCTTGAATACCAGTAATAACAAACGTGTCACAACACTATGAGGATCATCACTTTCCACGTCACTTGTCAATAAAACGATAATTCTCTTCGTTCTTCTTAATTTGAAAAATTCGGCCTCTGGTATCAATGTATTG
This sequence comes from Tholera decimalis, assembly GCA_943138885.2. NCBI lineage: Eukaryota > Metazoa > Arthropoda > Insecta > Lepidoptera > Noctuidae > Tholera > Tholera decimalis. Next base: position 31,000,170 of record OW964556.2, on the reverse strand, counting down.
AAATTTCTAATATGCTCCACACATGTAGACATAGGATTAGAAAACCCTTGCCATATCGTTTGTTATCATCCAAAGAAGCCGTGCACGCGGTATGTATATACCCTTTAATTTACACGTTGTATATGTATGAGGCAGTCAGCAAGCCAAGTTTAATTCAGGTCGAGTTTTACAAATGTGCCAAGTTTTATTAAAATCCTTTCAGACTTACGTACATTCGTGATTGATTAACACCCGACTTTCAAATTTATAATATTAGAGACAATTTTTACACCATCCAAAAGTAATAAATGTTTCCGGTTCATAATAAAGAACTTCGGGATCGTTACCCATGCGACTATTATAAAAATTGCTCCATTTTTTACCGTCCCGCCGCTGAGGGGGCGGATACGTCTCCTATGACAGGATACGCTTTCCTTACAACATTGGTATCATGCGAAATGGTCACGTGATACCAGTAACAGATGTACACACAGATTTGATTTGATTTTATGGATGGTTTTTGTGTGTGGATGGGTGTTTTTCTTTGTACATTTATTCGAAAGTGTAGTTTCCTATTTACCTAGGCTTTATAAAGACGTTATAAGTCTAAATGCGTAAGTGTACTAGACTTGTCTATTGTAACTTTTGCCTTGGTAAGCCTAACGTAACACCATTAAGGCACCTATATCGAGTCTGAAAATGACTTACAGTTTTATTGATGAATCACTTTTGGATTGGTATTATGACGTCCTCCTACTTACAAACAATGCCGTGGAAGTGAACTACCGTTTATATTTAAAAAATCTTTATCCAACACTACGAAATGCTCCTGTATTGTATCTGTATTTTTACAAAGACTCAGACCCGGAGCAACTGCAATTTTTAGGTCATACAAACATTAATTCCAGTGTGGGAACCGAACCCGTGACACGTAACGGAACAGCCCATCGTGCAACCACTGCGCCAACTCTGTCGTCATAAAACATAACAAGAACTTTAAAAACGAAATATACCCAGTTTTCGTTGTAGTGTGCTGAGTATTTAAAATGATCCCTTTACAATATATCCAGATTTATTACAATCTTACGGTGTTGCAATAAGGCGATCACATAATATCCTTCAACTTCAAATAGTAGCTATAGTGTGTAAACTACGCTGCAGATAACTCATGTTTTTCAAATAAAACTTGTCATGATTTTCGTCGCAATAATATTTTACACTACCATTAATTTAGCCGGTCTAATGGTTCCATCACAGACACTACAATGTTGCCATCTGGTAGAAACGATGTGACGTCGCGACACAACGGTTAGTTTTTGTACAAAATTTAATCGTCAGTCTTGCTGAACAATAATAATTATTTGATAGAACAAAAATTAAAAATTTGCAACTGACAACGGTTTATTCGAAAAAAGATAACTAGCAATGTGGCTGGAATTCACATCACTGGGAATCCTATTAACCCCTCCAACTAAGCTAAATATGGTTGTGTTTGGAGTGAGTTCACGGCAATAGTGTAATGGGTGAGGCTGACTTTGTCAAACGCCGTTGTCAGTTGCAAAAATAATAATAATAATAATATAATATTCCACAACTCAACAAAATGTCGCATGGCGAAACATCGTCAATGACAATCGTCAGTATTTATCAATCCATTAAATGTAATAAGTCGTTTTTCTTAGTGTCTAATTCTACAACGTGTAATTTAAAGGGTATATACATACCAAGTGCATGGCTTCTTTGGATTATAACAAACGATATGGCAAGGGTTTTGTAATCCTAAGTCTACGTGTGTAGAACTTATTACAAATTCCAATACACTGATACCAGAGACTGAATTTTTCAAATGAAGAACGAAAAGAATTGTCGTGTTATTGGCAAATGACGTGGAAAGTTATTGACCCTCGTAGTGTTGAGACCCGTTTGTTATGATTGGTATTCAAGAAATATATGAAAACAATAATTTGGTATCAATTCTTTGTCAGTTACTTTGTGCTGAAACTGTGCATAGAGACTCCATACCAGATGTTGTCTTCAGCCCTTTTCGATAGATATGGGGTTTCCGTTACACGTTGTATAAACAATTAATCTTCATATATTCTTTTTTTTTCACTGTTTCAAAAGTGCATGGGCACATTTAATTATATTAAAAGAAGTAGTAAAGCATTTACTATATTATATATTTAAAACCAATGATATTATATACAAAACGAACATTGCACCATGTTTATTTATTTGCCATTGACATAACGGTAATTTTATTTTAAACAGGTAGGTAGTCGAAACTAAACACAAAATTGTTGACTTCACGCCTGCACATAAGCGTGTAACTGAATAAATATATCCATTAGCGTCACTCAATAACGTACTGGGGCACGTATTTTAAACAATTCAGCTGTCGTGATCTATACAATGAAGTCTATCGATGTCAACTAGCGATAGGGCGAAAATTTTGTATGGAATATAGAATAACATGCGCAAATGATAGTTATTAGAGCGAGTAGGTGCGGCGTGTGCGCGTAATTGTTGTAATCTCGGAGCGCACGCTGCGCGGGCGCAGGCGCGAACCGGCCAAGGAGCGCAAGCGCAGGGCCATTGTTGTATGTAGTGCGAATGTGGACTCTGGAGGAAGTGCTGTGTTGATTATAAGGGACGATAATTGGTAGAGTCATTTGTTTGGGGTCATTATTTTTGTCAGATTAACTACAGTTTTATAAGCAATAGGCTTGCTTTGACTCGTGACTTAGATTCAAGAATGAAGTGTTATGAAGAAAGTTTTGACACAATAATCGATAGGCTTATTCGTGGAAAACAAACTTAAATACCAACAAGCTAATTCTTTATTCGGACTTAATCTGTTAATGTGTGATTAAAATTCCGTTACAATGGCAAGTTACTACTGTAAATGCCTCGTTATTTTTACCTATCTGTCAACATTGACCTTTTTTTTCAAAATAGCCTTTAAATTGTGTAGACCAACCAAATAAGCTTATGAAGAGTTTACATCATGCTTACAAAAATAAACTAGGTCACTAAATGATTAATTCAAACTTTCTACCAAACACTACATGCAAAACAAACACGTAAATATCCACACTTTCATTGTACCGGTACGTTCACATTATGTAGCGAATTCGTCGCGTGCGCATGTCGATCCGCCCTCGATCCGCCCAGCGCCGCCCTAGGACCCGGACCTATCGGATTGCAATCACAAAACGACTCATGCTTTTCCATTATTACATTTCGCATTATTTTGAGCTCTATTTATGTGTGAAAGTAGAAACGATGTGTTTTGTTGTACAATGTAGTTAATGGAAGGGCCAGCTGTGCTATTTACCAAGTATTTGAGTGTTCATTTTCTTATTTAATCTTAACTTATTGTACAACATAACATGTAGGATTCATTTTCATCATTATTTTTGTCAGCATCTTTATCACCGTCGTCATCATATCCGCTGGCTGATAGACACTCGTGTTATCAATTCTATTCAAGCTGGACCAAGCGATAACCGAAAGTAAGCGAACCAATATTGCGGAATTGTTCGAAAGAGTTACCGCGGCCTCGGAACACGAAGGGCAAATGACGAAACAAGGATGGATTTAAGTCAAAAGTCTGACACACACTCTCGCTTCGCCCAGATCAGGGGGCAGTCATTGAATGATTTCCCATCCTTAAAAAAACGGGATATCTGAACTATAACATATGCCAAAGTTGACCAGTCCAAGTGGTTCAAAAAACTTTTCAAAAGCATCCAATAACATACCCTTCAAACATGGCAAGATAAATAATAGAATGTTCAAACTGGCCCAGCACAATTGGAAATTCAAAAAAGAAATTTACTCTTGCAAACGAACTTCAAGTCTATATCTTATACCTTAACAACATACTCGACTTACTCTACAGAATCGTTTGCACGCACAGCCGTCGTTGGCTCGAAGTGCACAAGTATTGTGCAACCCGAGTGCACGACAGTTGCCCATAGAAGGGGTGCTACGTTTCCGGTTGCAATCTTACACCAACTTCCGCTGAACATCGGCCACAGATACCCGTTGGGTTTAACACCGAATGTATAGGAACACTGGCTATAAACGAGTTTGATTTGAGATATTATGAGTAGTAAAAAATATTGTTTAGATTTGATAATGCAAATGATTTATGCGCTTTTTGCAATTGGGGAAGAAATATGTTTAGCATATTGTAATTTTCATGTGACTTATCCAATAGTTTTAAGATAGTGTCACTATAAATATTCAGCAATTAAAATGGAAATAGACTTCAAGTCGTGTTTTTTTTAAGATCCGTGTAACTTGATTTTTTGCAGATAACTACACCATTTATAATGTGCTATTATTGAAAGGTGCAATATTTTGCTAAATATCAACAAAGCATAACCAGAGATAATCTAAGACACGGCGATATATAAAACGTTGGACATTTCATTGACAACACGTGTGATTTGGTCTTTTGAGTACACCGTATTGTTGACGGGCCCGGATTATCTCCATTCATGCAGATTCATTCATGTTTCAATACCGGGACATCGGACGACAGTTTCCTATGCAAAATTTCGCGTAATCCCGGAATAAAGGTATTCAAAATGTTTCCGCTGATCCTTTGGGAACTGAGTCGGGACAATGTCTGTCGTGAGATGTTCACTTGACGATTCACGAGGTACGTCAGCCCTTGACACTGTTTACGAACATAATAGGATTAAATGTAAGCAGAATATTGTGTTTTGAAATGTTGAATGCTGCATTAGATTTTATTGAGATAACAAATTGTAATGCTTTTCGAAAGGTACTACTTGGTAAGTACTTGAGTAAGCACCTGAATTATGAATGGAGTCCTATTTCATAATCTTATTACTTACGATACACATGTAGCTGTTGCAGCAGTTCTACAAGTTTGATGGTATCATTTTAAATTGTTGTGTTTTTCGGGTGAAGTTATACGAAAATAATCGTTAAATAAAATACGGATATTCCATATATGAAGTGCATGTATCGTGACAGACACGCGGCGCGAGCCAAGTGCCGACTCCAGCGCCGCACCGCGATGTGCCAAACAACAAAATAAACCGGCCAACCCGTGTAATAATGGTGTTTCCACCCTGTAACAATAACTACATAATAGTCGAGAGCTTTTACGAGCTTTTGTGAGCTTGTCGAAGCTTCTACTTGGTGTTTTTTGTGATGAATGCCGCTCGTTGCGCCGCGCTTCACTTTACGACTGGGGAATATTTTATTGAATACTTTGCCGCGCTTAAAGATTCAGCATTGCTCGGAAGAGCCTCTTAAATGCGTTCACTGTTGGTGCCATCGTCATATTGTTTGGCAAATGAAATACTTGCTCTGAGGTCGGTTGTGAGTTCGTAAGGACGGAGTATAAGTATGTATGTACGGCTAGGCTGCAGAGTATCGCAGCGGTCGAGATGAAACACGATCATACGCTGAGACACTGACAAAGCATCCATTACCATATAAGTGCGCAGTCCGTGAACGCGACCCATGTGAGAGTTGCTCAGTTGCGCACACGACGCTCGAGATGAATTTTTCCAATTATAAAAAGAGATAACCGCAACGTATAAAGAAATAATAGCGGTTGTTAATTGAAAACTTAATCGAGAATTCATATTTCATGGCCGTACTCTTTTAGAAAACTACTTTCTCTATTTTAGGCGTGCTTATAAATATGTATTAAACTTTGTTAGTAATTAGATAATAGAATAAAGATATGTTTTTAGACGCAATATATAATTAAAATGTTTAAAAATTAATCAAATATAGCCCTAGCAATATTAATGGAAATGTAAACCAACTCGAGTCAATAATGTTTATCAAGAATCTCTTCCTAAACATTTTGTTGCAGATTAATTTGATTTTAGAGATTAGATAATAACTAAACAGATTATTATAATAGGCACGATATTATTAAAACGGCATGCATTGCGAATAGGAGACGCTTATAGTGGGAACATGGGCGACGATGTCCGTTGTTGAGATAAAATTAATGGCGGCTATTAAACCGCGAAACACTCCGCGGAAGACTTCATTAATTTCCCGCAACGGAATACGCCTCTAAACGCTGAGATGATCCGCCGATAGATTTATTAATTATTGAGCGCTATAGCGTTTCCTTATCTGACACGCATTCCAATTAGCCATCACTATGGAGTTTTAAAGAAGGCAAATCAGGTGAGTTTAGTGGTGGGCCGAGGTATGGGGGGAGGTAGGAGGGGAGAGGTCGATAGCCGTAATAAATCAAGATATTATCTTCGCCGAGCATTACGAGCGCCGATACCAAAAGGTAAGTCGCCGGACCTCGGCTTTACGCACCGTATGTAGGTACACACATTTTTATATCTACCTAATATGGTCGAACACTCATGTAGACTTTTTTTTAAGAATATAAATCCATTTTCATATATCACGGGAACTTCTATACAATGGTTCCGATCATGCGTAATTCTAAATAAATCAGTCGTGGTTTTCTAAAAAGTGGTAAAATAAAATTTTGAAAAAAAAACAATTATTTAGGGTACCTCCCCTACATGTAAAGTGGGATGATAATTTTTTTTTCGTCTTCCCATAGTGTGGGATATCGTTGGATAGGTCTTTCAAAAATATTAGGGGTTTGGGAAGACCGTTTTTTGATAAACTAAACCGTTCGTGACTTATCAAGCTTTAAAGTACCAATTTTCGTTAAAGTCTAGTGTCGCCCCCCTCTACCAACTAATCGGTTGTAGTTAGAAATTCAAATGTCACGGCAGTAGTACCTATATATAACGAAGTTTAAAGGAAAACTAACACACATAAGTTGGCTTTACAAGTTTACGAGTAATAGTCGACCAATTGTATTTGACTCGAAAATTTAGAACAACTCCATAGAAATGTCGATAGATGGCGCTAAGTCAAATTAGTTAGGTAGTCATGTTTGGCTTTTAGTTAGAGCATGGTACGAAACGATCAGTCAGCGAATACGACACTCACTTGGCTGTTATAAGAACTACGGAACCCTACACTGCGCGTGGCCCGACACGCACTTGACCGGTTTTTATTTATTTATTTACAAAAACACACGTGATTCGAGTTGTGTATACAACATGCATACTTAATGCATTGCGATTGTGTCATCTTCTACACATGCTGTTGCATACTACGAATGCTCATATTTGCGGATGAAATGCCGAAGGTGCAACCATCAAACACTAACAACTAGTTTTTGTTGGAATAAATAAGTACTAAATCTATTATCCTGAATGTAAGAAATACCGCTACAGCTTTAGTAGAGAGTGATTCGCATGCTGCCAACCAGCTAGTATACGACCGTCGCACTAAGGGGTATTTGAGGCAAAAAATCGGTCAAAACTATATTAGGGCCTATATCATTTCAGTGTATAATAAAAACAACATTTGATTAAAAAAAATCGATTTATTAGGCAAAATACATAAAAAAAATTAGAAAAAACAAAAAAGTCATTCCAAAAAAAATAAAAAATATATTTATTTTAAAGTTTCATTAAAAATCATTCGGAATCGCTATTTTCAGATGCACTAATAATATCCTCACCATCTTCGACAATATCATTTGATATATTGAGTGGTGTTGTCGCAATTAAAATAGTATTTGCCTCATCAGAAAATGGTATGCTTTTCTTTGTATTTTTTGGACGACTACAACTGATAAAAGGATCAGATGTTAGTAACAGTCTATTTAATACATCTCTGTTGCATTCAGTTCTTGAAAATTTTCTTGCAAAGTCCACCCGATATCTTCTAAAATGTTTATTTCGAGCCTCAGAGGCCTCCTCAGACAATTGTCCAATTGGCAGAATAGCCTCTGCTATCACCTGTGCACCGTGCATCAGTATTTTATGCACTGTAGGCGACATAGGATGCCATCCGTATAATTCTACATACAGCTTGGCAGTGTCTTGGGCATAATCATCAAATTTCTGGTGATCAATCTCATGGCCACTTGATATCACCTCAAGTATCACTTTGAATCTATTTATCAAATTGATGTCGATGCCGGTAATACGGGAAGAGCATTCTGCATTTTGGAAAAACCTCCTGGATGTATTCCCATCATTTGTATTTCCGTAACCAGCTTTAGGTACATCAACAAGCAGGCCCATTTCTTCTTTGAAACATTTTTGTATTTTTTCTTTTGTTTCTTTGACTTTTTTTTTCTGTTCTGGCGTACGGGCTTGCCACTTCTTCAATGGTTCTTTATATGCCACATGCAACAGTGACTCAAAAAAGCGTATTCTGGCATGAAGTACTGAGAGCCCAAACTTTAGGGCTTCGGTTTTGATGGCACTTTTTTTTAATCTGTTAAAATCCTTTGATGTCTGTCCGCATATATAACAACGCATGGTTGATGCAGTATCTGTCGCGGAGTTGCAGACCTTCCCGTTTACCATTGTGAGTAAGATGGTATGTTTGATTTTCGCTGATATTTCGCTCTCTTCTGTTTTCTTCAGATTTTTCGCTTGATTTTCTATGTAGGCGATTTCTTCCTTAGTGATATCTTTCGTTTCGTGAACGAAACGAGCTCTGATAGGTCTGCAAAACCTCACCGAAGAAGGAACTGGGTTCTGCCATATGATTTTAATTGTATCACCATCAACTGAAACAACTAATCTAACGGGAACAAGCGAGCTCACAAATATATTACAATCATTGTCTGTGGTATTTTCAAATCTTTGTTTAAATGGAGTTTGGTGGGATCCATCACATCCCCATTTTGATATCAAAAGCAGGTGCTGCTTTTCAAAGTCAGTCAACATATCCGTCACTTCCTTCAAATATTGTATGAGGCGCAAAGCCGTATGAACGAGCAAAGCTTGAAGATCCACATTAAAGCTAGTCTCTGTAACAGTTATTTTTTGTTCATCTGGGTAGCACTCCTTTTTTGCTTTTTGTAATATAGAATAACAAGGGTAAATTTCTTTGCGTCCACCTTGTAATAATGTCCACTGGCTTCTTGTAAAATTACCTTCTACAAATAAAGCCAATGCTTCTCGTGGTGTGTATTTTATCACTACGGGTTCATTTTTAGAAACACCTATTTTTCGGAACTTCTTCGCTCTCGTTGGCGTTGAAGTAATTTCTTTTATCATCTTCGATATGTCTTTATTCCCGGAAGTGCCCTGACTCACACGTGCAGCAAAAGTCAACTCTTCGACAGGTACCTGAGCCCGTAATTCTTTTGTTCGCCGCCGCTTGCTCCTTTCACTTAATTCATGGAATTGTTTAACTGGGCGACCGGGGTTATGTGACCATGAAGGGAGCTCCAGTGATGTTTTAAGCCATTCTTCGTTGCTCTTCAAAAATCGTTCATCAGTGTAACGAGCTGCTGTCCATTTCTGCTTAAAACTCGTCTTGAAATGCCTCAATGAACGAAACAAAACATTCCTGTCTTCTGCTGGACATGAAGTCAATTGAACAAGACTATCTTCCATTAAGGTAAATTTTTCATCCATTTTTTTTCCTTTGAACCCTTTCAAAATATCGTATAGTTCCATTCGGGTGATAGATTTCACCTTTTCTGAAGTACCTACAAAAAAAGAAACAAATATAATTTTTTGAAAACTTATACCTACTAACTTCAAAATTTAAAATAAAAATATAGGGTATGTTGGGGGACGATTTTATTTCAGTTTCTGCAAGGCAAAGGTTCAAACTTTATTACTATGTCTAAAATGTAGGGCGACAAAGACCGACACATAAACAAAAACACGAATGTTATAAAATTTAATTTAAAAAAATGTTTTTAAAAAGGGAATTTGCAAATGAACTCTAAATGGTAAAACTTGAAAAGAAATGAATTGTAATATATTTTATTACAAAGTACATACCTTCAACTTCCATATCCAACGTGGTATTTTGACGTAATTCACCCCACGAAGACATAATATCACGAGAAATATTTAAAATATTCGAGAACGCCGAGAACAAAGGCAACCGTAACACACAATGACTGGGTTCTGACTGACAGTACGGCCAGACCGCGCAGGTAGAGTGGGTTTGGGGGCAGCCCTTTGATAAACCTGTTATTGTACTTCATGAAACACGCATTGTTTGTATCATTTAGTTAATTTTAGAAAAACCACTTATGACCGATTTTTTACCTCAAATACCCCTTAGTGCGTCGTCGAAATAACACGTCTTCTACTGCTTCGCTGTTGAATTCTTATATAAAATATTAATTTGATATAGATTTTCGTAAAGTGATTTATATAAGCTAACATGGTCACTAACTGTATCGATATTTACCATGTGTATTTATTGTTTTGAGTTTCCGATATTTCGGCACTGTTGCAAGCGCCATGATCACGGATGAATTTATACTTGTGCTATGAAAATTCGTGGTACTCCGTGGTACCACGCGTGGTCCTGAAAATAGTCGGTACCTACCCAAAACGATTATATTGCATCTCATGTTAATTTGTTATGATTATAGGTATACTAGCTGTGCCCGCGACTTCGTCCGCACGCAATAGTGACTTTCGGCAGCATTTTTAATTTTTAGGCTATTTTCGAAATAATTATTTTGAAAATAAAACTCATAGGTACATAATTTAAATGTCGTATTTATTAATATCTAAGTAATCAAAAGTCTCAAAAATAAGTTTCAAGCTTCTAGCTTTAAAAATGACGTAATTTCCGTACAAACTTTCATCCCCTATTTCAACCCCTTACAGCCCTTTTTCGCATTAAAAAGCAGCCTATGTCCTTTCTCAGGCTCTAGACTATGTCCGTACCAAATTTTATTAAAATCGGTTCAGTAGTTTAGGCGTGATTGCGTAACACACAGACAGACAGAGTTACTTTCGCATTTATAATATTAGTAAGGATGTCAGTTTAGTGTAAAACAGTGACATAATAGGTACAGTAATTTATTTTCGAACAAGAATAATAAAAAAGTCCAGATGAATTTTTTCGCAGTAATGTTCCACGAAGTTGTATAAAAAATATTGCCCCAAAGGCAATGAACTTGTTCTATTTCTTGAACATACCAAACACCAGTATTGACTGGTAAACAATAAATTATCGAGATAAATCTTGGTCTATCAGTATCATTGTAATCTCTTGATATAATTTCGTTTTTTAAAACCAACCGCGAGGATATATTTCAGCCGTACAATCGAAAAAGCAATAATCAGTGATACAATAAAGTATAATTACACACTAAACCGTATAATTTGTGAACCATTAATTAAAATTCAACTAAAGATGAAAACAACAAAGTTGTCTGGGAATCACAAATCAAACGCAACTCGGCGATGGCCGGGGGCGCAATAAATCAGGCGAGCGCTTAGGCCTTCTTAGCTTTTCTAGATAGAGATTTATCCCGTAATAACATGTTGTTTTTCACTAAATCAACCGCCGAATTATCCGGTAGAGGAGCAATGATTAATCGGTGGGGCTGCCGATGTAATGACGGGCGCATAGCGATGCGCTGGCGCGGTGCTGCACGCGGCCCACCGCGCAGCGCAGACAACTGCGCGCGCGCATGCCTAGCTGCGCGCCGCGCCGCATTCTAGGGTTGTCCACTCCATCACTATCATTGATGCACTGACCACCAGCAGCTTATACATTGTTGGCACTAATGCGCAAGTTTATTATAGTAATACTTGCCCATAACATTACATGAATGGCTTTGTAATTATTAGAGCCTAACGAGATTTGTATATTCCGAGGTGCTTATTGTATTTGAAAACTGTAGTTAGATCTCAATAAACCCTTAGTTGTGAAAATTGCATGGCATTAAATTCCGAGTAGATGAGAACGGGTAAGTAAAAGCCAGGAGATTACAGATCAAATGTTTCCTATTATTGTGATTTACGACAGCTATTCCAGAAAACAAATTGAAAGAAATAGCCATATAATCGCTTATAACATCACAGAACAAAATATAGTTTTAAAATAGGAACATGAAAGCTTTCATTAAACAAATTCCTGTGAAGTCGACACGACTTCCATCTGACGTTCATCTGTGGAGCTTTTAATTAAACGCTATCTTTAATTAAAGCTACACGCGACCGACGATATTTCATAAAAATAAAATAAGTTAGCAGTGCACCTAGGAAGTCTTTATTAAGATTGGGATTGCAAAGAGGCGTGGCAAGCCACTTGTTCGAGAATTTGAATAATCGGCGCATTACAAGTTAACATTATTATGTACGGTCAAATATACCGCCATTTCAACATAATATAATTATGTACAGTGAGCGGACCGTAAAATGTTCCGCATTCATCTATTAAGTCAGTCGGTCAAGAATTTTTAATGCTTTTAGTCAGCCATTTTGCGCTGTGATTTGGATATGAAAGCAATTATATACTTTTTTTAGTACCTACTTACACGATATGACGTCTAAATTTTGTATGTCAAGTTGGTAATTACTATTAATTCATAAATTATAGTCTTTCGCGGTGTTTTGAGTAAAGACATGTAATTTTTTCAGTGTATTTAGTTAAGTTGGTCTTTATATCTTTAGGTAGGCACCTATCTACGGGTTGGAAAGAATTTTCTCAGAATTTTCCTTACAAAATATAAGGACTATTTTGTAAGGAAAATTCTGAGAAAAAATTCTGATTTGTGAAGATTCAGTATTATGAATATTCATTACTACCCTTAAATTGTTACCCAAGTAGTTTAAATTAAGATTGCAAAACCGATTTTTTCTTTTCAAATTATTCCGCCATGTTTCTTCTATAACGTGGCTGTTATCACCCTACTATCGGTATACTACTCGGTCAAAACAACAACAAAAAAGTTGTTGCAGCAAGTTTACCAAACTAGTTGGTAAATGATAAGTGAGACAGACCGGCGCGGCGGCGGCGAACTAATCGCAGATCACGGCAGAATTCTCAAGTTTGCATACGACGGCATCAGCCATATTTCAACCATAATGATAGCATCGAGCGTGATAATAATTGTTATTACTATGATCCACATCTGCTATTATTTTATAATTGAGGGGTTTTGGGTGAAACCCCACAATTATAAGAAGAGCCTAAAGCAACAAGCAACATGCATGAGGTGAACCAGTTTTTGCCTCGTTTCCTAAATTATGATATATTTACCAAAAATGCATCCCACCAATAGGTCGTGTGATAAATCTGCTGTTACAGGGGAAATTTATTTGTTTCGTTTTTTTATTGAAATAAAGATAATTGTTATAAAAAAACTTTTTACCAAAAAATTAAACTGACTTCCAAAAAACACTGCAAAGTGAAAAATAACTTTAATTTCGGTAGTCGGTGTCTTTAGTTTTGTATTTTCGTTTTTGGCACCAATTTCCAAAATTAAAGTTATTTTTCACTTCGCAGTGTTTTTTGGAAGTCGGTTTAATTTTTTGGTATTTTTTTTTATTTCACTCTTTTTTGTTGGTTGATTTATAATTTACCTAGTTACAAAAGCCTAAATGTCAACTACTTATAACCTTTTACAAAATATTGCTTTTCCCAACGCTGGGCCGTTAGTTGTTGAGGTGTTTTTCTGGTACTTCACCATCAGCTTCACTTCACCATGGGCATTGTGACGAGCATATTGTGCTTAATAAGCATATTCAAGTAGTCGAAGCGGAACCCATGAAATACTTATTATTCCTACTTATATATTGAGTAGTTTCAGTGGCCATCTGTGGTCTTCATCATCAGGTCCATTTCACAAATGGTGCTTTTCGAATGCAACTACACAAGTTACTATAAAAATGTACTCAAATCACTATAAGTGTGCCTATAATATTTTTATTTGAAGAGTTCCCTCGATTTCTCCTGTATCCTATCATCAGATCCTGACTTGGTGACAATGGAATCAATTTCGAAGTGTAACCATTCAAACAAAAAAAGAATTTTCCATATCGGTTCAGCCGTCTTCGAGTAATCGGTGTTCATAAATAAAATAAAATATACGCGTCGACTTGATAACCTCCTCCTTTTATGTCGTCGGTTGAAAAAAAAAAGACGTTGGCAAACAATTAAGATTAGGTACAATGTTTACTTGAATAATATAAAATTTCGAACGCATAATCCTTATTTGATTGGCATAATGTCGAGAGTATATAAATACTACTACTAGAAATATTTTTATTTTAAGGACTAAATAACGGACCAAATCGAGTAATCATTTTGAAGCACAGGAAACTACCTTATTCTACGAAAATGTAAAGTGCTTTTACTAAACAAAAAACCACAAATACACCAAAATCCGTTTTCTTTTTATCCATCAATATACATATTTTTAATCGATATTTATTGGTGTGCGTGATAAAGGTGTAATAATGAGTATTCTATGTTATTCTAAAACCCACGGGGCCATAGTTATTCACGTAAATTTTTGTATATTTAGATTTTTTTACACATCATGTAAAAAATAATAAATATTCTGAGAAATTGTTTTTGTTTCATAACATCTCAAATCCGACTTTTGCATTCAGAAAAAACATTGCTGGCCAGCCGCGATCATTCGATTAAACCTCGAAAAAACATTAATCGCTCGTATATCTACATAGCGTAGCGTAATCCTGAGAACGGAGAATTCATTATTTATTATGAATATTAGTCAATTTTTATTACACGACATTCTGCTCCGACGCTCGCCCGCGACAGTCGTGCCGCTCCGCGCTCTCGATCGTTCCGTGCCTGAGTCATCGCTCCGTTCGTCACGCCCGCCGTGACGTCACCCGTAGTCGCCGACTACGACGCCTGGTCCGGATCCGCCTTTTTCGAGGCGGTGAAGGATATCGTGCTTCTCTAACAGAGATTGTCAAAAACAATTTGGTTTGGCCCCTTCAGGGTAAAACCACAGTTTCGTGGTCCTTGGTTGGAAACCTCACGGTGTCAACAATACCAAGGGGGTGCTGACCCGACGCACCCGCTGATCCCCTTCAGGGTGAAGCAGTCAATTGGAGTCGAGTGCTAGGTTTTGGCCTTGGGGGATCTCCTAGTCAAACCTAGTTACTGAGTTCTCTTCACAGCATACACACCTAGTGTCGGTTGGGTGTATCTACCCCTTCGCACTAGACCCAATAGGGCCCGGTACGCACATTGAGATTGGCGACCGGATTACAAGCTTAGGGCTCACCATTAGGCACACACCTCCCTGCTATCCCCGCAGGGAGCGAACTCACCTCCGGGTCATTCCCGCCCGGAGGGTTAGGCAAATAGGGCCCCTCAGGCCACATCAGACGGCAACACAGCTACCGAGTTTGTCTGGGTTTCTCTTCTCGGTAGTGAAGTGTTAGGAGAAACTCCGGGGCAGGGCTCTTTGGGGACCGTCTGCTCGGGGAGCTCACGTTTGACGTGTCTCCTCGAGGCGCTTATGTTAGGGTTAGGAGATTAGGATGCCCACCTTTGTCGCCTCCAATATGGAGGACAAGATGGAGGATCTCATGTCCAAAGTCGAATCCCTATCGGCTCGGTTAAATAGAACAACCGATATATTAGGAAAGATCCTATTTGAAAACCCCGCCCTACAAAGGAAATATGGGGAGGAGATTGACTCCTTACCCCCCGCGGTGTTTCCCGCCCCACAGCCAGATTTAGGTCCCACCCCCGCGCCCAACGCAGATAGGTCCCCCTCCCCCCCAGACGTCGAAATGGACTCTGAGGAGGAGGAACAAGAAAAAGAGGGCTCGGAAGGCGAGCGCTCGGAGCGCGCAGAGAGCATACACTCTGAGCGCTCGGAGCGAGCGGAGTCCGAGCACTCCTCCTCCGATCAAACCTCTTCCTCCGACGAGTTTATCCTCGTCGAGGGAAAGAGGAAGAAGAGGTCGCAGGCCTCGTCCTCCACCCAGGCCCCTAAGGCCAAGAAACCCTCCCCTCCCGAGCCAGCACGCTTAGTGCAGAGTCAGCCCTCCACTTCCTCGGCCACTAGGCCCAGCCCTACTCAAACCCCAGTCGTCAGCGCCTCAGTGCGCAAGACCATCCCTCCCCCACCCATCTTCATACATGATAAGGGGGCTTGGACAAACGTGTCCAAAGCGTGTGGCGAGCAACGCATCGCCTACACGAATGCCCGCGCCGTTCAGAACGGCATAAAAGTAGGGTTAGCGACAGCTAACGACCACCGCGCGCTTTCGAAGCTACTCAAGGCTCGAAATATCCCCCACCACACTTATACGCTCCATGAGAGCAAGCCCGTTCGGGTGGTCCTCTGCCGGATCCCCAGTGAGATCCCCACCACCGAGATCGTCTGCGACCTAGAGTCACAGAACATCCCGGTGATTGAGGTGCACCGTATGCACGGCAGAGGTGGCAGGGCGTCTAACAACGTCCTCGTCATTTGCCACCCCGTCTCCGAAGGTCCCCACCCCATCTTTGCGCTGAAGACTGTATGCAGTCTTTCAGGAATTTTAATTGAGAAGCCACACAAAAGTGGCACGGTAGGCCAATGCCACCGTTGCCAGTTATACGGCCACGCGCAACGGAATTGCTTCGGCAAACCCCGGTGCGTAAAGTGCCTGGGCGATCACGGCACCGCGGAGTGCAGTCGCCCAAAAGATAGGTCCCAGTGCCCAGACCCGCCCAGCTGCGTGCTGTGCGGGCAATCCGGCCACCCCGCCAACTACCGAGGCTGTCCGAAAGCCCCGAAAACCTCCGCCCCTAAACTGGCAACGCGTGCTAGCGCACGCCAGGGACGAGAGTGTCCTACACTCTCGTCTGAGCTCCCCCAGACCCTCAGTCCCCAGCGTCCAACTCCTTGGACGGCGGCGAATCACGCCCAAAACTTCCCGGCACTAAGGCCGAAAGTCCCTGGGCTGATGGATCAACCCATCATGCCCTCCGCTCCGGTTGTTGTGGCTTCTCAGCCCCCACCTCCTCCCCAGTCACTCCCTCGCTCGGATGAGCCGGAACTCGATGCGTTCCTCATCCTTGGGAAAACATTCAGTTTCTTCCAGTCCCCCCGCGCCATCCAAATGGCAAAGGAGGTCGTGGCCTGCAAAAGCATTGAATCCCTGATTCAGGTATACTATAAGTATTCTGATGTAAAAAGCCATTTTGACAACCTCTTTAAACAGCCATAATGTATAACACGGCTAGTAAAAGATTAAAGCCCCGATCCCTAAAGCTAGGTTACTTCAATGCCAATGGCATCACTAATCAACGGGACGAGATCGCGACTTTCCTTCGCGATCATAGTCTCGACATCCTTCTGGTCCAAGAGACCTTCCTCAAACCCCACCTTAGGGATCCCAAGGTAGCCAACTACCGGCTAGTTAGGAACGATAGGACTAGATGCCACAGAGGTGGCACTCTAATATATTATAGGAACTCCCTGCACTGCATCCCTATGGATCCGCCGCCCCTTGCCCACTTAGAGGTATCCGTTTGCCGGCTAGGCATGACGGGCCATCCCTCTATCACAATAGTATCCGCGTATCTCCCACCGCACAGCGACGTAGATTCAAATTCTTCGATAAACGCCTCACTACGAAGCGACCTTACAGCCCTTCTTGACATGAGTGACTCCGTCCTTATAGCGGGGGATCTCAATGCCAAACATCCCGCATGGTGTAGTCGTATTACCAACCCCCGTGGGAAGGTACTATACGACCTTTGCACACCTCTCCACATAGATATCATAGGTCCTATGCGGCCTACTCATTATCCGTTCGAGCCATCCCACTTGCCCGACGTACTCGACATTGCCCTCCTGAAGAATGTGAACTTACGTTTGCACTCTTTAGAGACGGTAGACGAACTTGACTCTGACCATAGACCGGTGATCTTGGAGTTAACTCCGAGATCGGGTCCCTATGACCCTAACCGCCCCCCTCCCACACAGGTGATCACTGACTGGAGGAAAGTAGGCGAATTGCTGAAATCCAACACGTCTCCTCACCTGGACAAGATCCCCGACCACATCCAGTCCGCCGCCGACACGGCGGCTGCGATCGACTCACTCACGGAGCACGTACAATCTGTCCTGAACGACTGTTCAAAGGAGATTCCGGTGTCAGAGCACTGGCGCCGGAAACTCCCGGACGATGTACGGGCCCTGCTGACTGAGAAGAACGCAGCAGTCCGTGCCTACAGATCTTTCCCCTGCCAGAATAACAAAACTTTCATGCGGTACTTACAGCGCAAAGTAAGTAACAGCATCAGAGAGTGGCGTGAAGCCGGCTGGGAAAAGACCCTGAGCGAACTGGAACCCACCCACCATGCCTTCTGGCAACTTCAGCGGAATATGCGCGCCACTGAGGTTGCCTCAATGCCTCCCCTTATCCGCCCGGACAAAAGCATTGCATTCGACGACGAAGACAAAGCCGAATGCCTAGCCGACAGCCTGGAGGCACAGTGCTCTCCCAGCTCCCAACCAGTCGACCCAGCCCACCTTGCCCACGTGGATGCTGAGGTCGAACGTAGATCTGCCCTACCCCCTGTCGAGGACCCTGATGCTCCCCTCCCCCCCGTCACGGAGGACGAGGTGGAGGAGATCATCAAGAAACTCAAACCTAGGAAAGCTCCCGGGACTGACAGACTGACCACTAGGGCACTTAAACTCCTCCCACGTACGATCTTAGTCCTACTGACTGCCATCTTCAATGGCGCCTTGTCCAACAACTTGTTTCCACAAGCTTGGAAAGAGGCTATAGTGATAGGTATCCCAAAACCCAAAAAGCCCAAGAACCTCCCGACTAGCTATAGACCCATTAGTCTGCTCAGCGCCCTCGGCAAGGTCTACGAGCGGATTATTCTTAATCGGCTCAAGGACTTTGTCGAGGCCAAGAGCCTAATCCCTAACGAACAGTTTGGCTTTAGAGCCCATCATTCCAGTGTCCACCAAGCCCACCGCATCGTAGAGCACATTAGCGGCCGTTTTCAACGCGGTCTGGTGACGGGGGCCCTATTCTTTGATATAGCAAAGGCTTTCGACAAAGTCTGGCACAATGGCTTAATTTATAAGCTTTACCAACTAGGTGTGCCGGACCGTCTCGTGCTCATCATTCGAGACTTCCTGTCAAACCGCTCCTTCAGATATCGTATCGAAGGAGCGCTTTCCACTCCCCGCCCTATCAGAGCCGGCGTCCCTCAGGGCGCCGTGCTCTCCCCCCCACTCTTCACGCTATTCACTAGCGATATCCCCAAAAAGCCCCCAGTAGAGTTATCCCTGTTTGCCGACGACACGGCCATCTACTACTCGGGACATAATCCCGTTAGCATCGCTCATACCCTCCAGACCTCAGCCAACGCACTAGGCGATTGGTTTAGGAAATGGAGGATTGAGGTAAATCCCGACAAAAGTCAAGCAGTCCTGTTTCGCAGGGCTCGCCAGCATAAAAAGTTCACCCCCCCACGCCCGATCACTATGTTCGGCAAGCCAATCCCTTGGGAGAAGCGAGCCAAATACTTAGGTGTGATCCTCGACCAGTTCCTGAATTTCAGTGAGCACATAAAGTCGGTTCGCTCGCGAGCCGCTTTCGCTCTCGGTAGGCTCCACGCCCTGCTGAATAAACACAGCAAGCTCTCCCTTAAATGTAAAATCCGAATATACACGACATGCATACGTCCTATCATGACGTATGCCTGTCCGGTGTTTGCTCATGCCAGTCCCAATCAGATCCATAGGATGCAAGTCGTTCAGAACCGTTTTCTCCGAAAGGCCACGGGCGCGCCCTGGTTCTGTAGGAACGAGGATCTCCACGTAGACCTCAAACTCCCGACCATAAAGCAAGTGTTGAAACGCATGTCAGTGCGTTACTTCACCTCTGCTGAGACCCACACTAACCCCCTGATCGTATCGGCCGCCCGATACAGACCCTCCAAGATTTCTCGGGTTCGTCGCCCGCGTAACATCCTAGACGAGCCTGACGACCCCACCACCATCCGACAAGAGAGCAGTAGGGAAACCAGCACTCTTAGAAGACACAGATACAGAACGCGTTCCTTATTCCGGCCTCGCCGACGAGGCCCATCGCGACGTCCGCGTACTGGTAATGAAAATCCTCCCCGACCTTTGCCAAACGAGCCAGCCCGCGATGCTGAGCCAGTAGCAATAAATACTCCCGTAAATAATATGACCCAGCCTGTCCCTTTGCTGCCCTCCCGAAATGACCCCGCTATGCCGAGGCCCGTACTCCACAGGGAGTGCCCTTAGCGTGCGGTCATTAGTTTTTAAGTATATTTTAGTTTGTAAGCCCTGGCTGGGGGCCTTTAATTTATTAGAGGTCACCACAGGAAAGTCCGGTTAAGTAGACTCACAGCCTTAGTGTGCTGATCTACAAGTGGCCCTACCTAAAAAATAAAAAAAAAAAAAAAAAAAAAAAAAAAAACAATTTTTATTTAGTGGAAAAAAAGCGAGCGGCCAGCCCGGCTGCAATTAACTGGCCCAACCCTGTAATTATGGACAGTAAATTTCTGGACGGCAGGACTCGGGTATATTGTTCTATCTGGCTTATAAGGATTAGCTCATCGCTGCCAGGCATCGCTCACTTGAGGCCAGATATCGAGATGTGATCTGAGCTGGTGATTTTTTTAAACATTATCCTACATTGAGAATTTCTCCTTTACCGAGAATATCTACATATTTTGATAAGTGTTATTGATATGATTATGAGGGATCGGGTTCGATTCCCGGGTCGGGCAAAAAGTGCAATTGGGTTTTTCTATAAGAAATTTCTACCGTTAGACTGAAAACTAATACGATACTCAGCTGCATACCGTTAGACTGAAAACTAATACGATACTCAGCTGCATACCGTTAGACTGAAAACTAATACTATACTCAGCTGCATACCGTTAGACTGAAAACTAATACGATACTCAGCTGCATATCGTTAGACTGAAAACTAATACGATACTCAGCTGCATACCGTTAGATTGAAAACTAATACGATACTCAGCTGCATACCGTTAGATTGAAAACTAATACGATACTCAGCTGCATACCGTTAGACTGAAAACTAATACGATACTCAGCTGCATACCGTTAGACTGAAAACTAATACGATACTCAGCTGCATACCGTTAGACTGAAAACTAATACGATACTCAGCTGCATACCGTTAGACTGAAAACTAATACGATACTCAGCTGCATACCGTTAGACTGAAAACTAATACGATACTCAGCTGCATACCGTTAGACTGAAAACTAATACGATACTCAGCTGCATACCGTTAGACTGAAAACTAATACGATACTCAGCTGCATACCGTTAGACTGAAAACTAATACGATACTCAGCTGCATACCGTTAGACTGAAAACTAATACGATACTCAGCTGCATACCGTTAGACTGAAATCTAATACGATACTCAGCTGCATACCGTTAGACTGAAAACTAATACGATACTCAGCTGCATACCGTTAGACTGAAAACTAATACGATACTCAGCTGCATACCGTTAGACTGAAAACTAATACGATACTCAGCTGCATACCGTTAGACCGAAAACAAATACGATACTCAGCTGCATACCGTTAGACTGAAAACTAATACGATACTCAGCTGCATACCGTTAGACTGAAAACTAATACGATACTCAGCTGCATACCGTTAGACTGAAAACTAATACGATACTCAGCTGCATACCGTTAGACTGAAAACTAATACGATACTCAGCTGCATACCGTTAGACTGAAAACTAATACGATACTCAGCTGCATACCGTTAGACTGAAAACTAATACGATACTCAGCTGCATACCGTTAGACTGAAAACTAATACGATACTCAGCTGCATACCGTTAGACTGAAAACTAATACGATACTCAGCTGCATACCGTTAGTCTGAAAACTAATACGATACTCAGCTGCATACCGTTAGACTGAAAACTAATACGATACTCAGCTGCATACCGTTAGACTGAAAACTAATACGATACTCAGCTGCATACCGTTAGACTGAAAACTAATACGATACTCAGCTGCATACCGTTAGACTGAAAACTAATACGATACTCAGCTGCATACCGTTAGACTGAAAACTAATACGATACTCAGCTGCATACCGTTAGACCGAAAACAAATACGATACTCAGCTGCATACCGTTAGACTGAAAACTAATACAATACTCAGCTGCATCTCGTTGGACTGAAAACCGACTCCAACATAGTTGGGCTAAGCAGATGATGATGGTAAACATTTGTTCAGGTGCAGGAATCAAACCTGCAACACGCCTGTCGTTCAACCATATCATAAAATTGGGTTGTGATGCTATCGTACTTTTGTGAACGATGACTATCGTCTTTATGAATAGACAATATTTAACAGGTGGATTAAAGTTGGATTTTCAGTCAGCTCAATTTTCAGTAATATAAGTGTCTTAAATGGGCATCTTTAAAGGATGTGCTTCTCCCCTCTTAATTCACATGTGAGCTATCATATATGAATAATAATTAACCTTCCCCTATTGTAAAGTGACCGTTAAAATGTCGAAAACTTACAACTATTACGAATAAGCTAAGGAAAAGTCCCAAGTTAATTACCTACATGTGGGCTCTATCTGAAGTGGGAATCGCGTACTGTGGCCTCCTAATTGAGTTTCCTATTTAAATAATTTGGGTTAGGTAGGAGAGGTTCTATCACCTTTACATATTTATAGATAATAATGTAGATTGTATTTATTTTTAATGTGCCGTTTCACTACGTTCTTACATAATTAGAAAATTTAAACTAGAATCCGCAAAGTAAAACTGTATGGATAAGTTATTACTAATAACATCCTCGACGCTAAGTGTGGACTGCATATACCTTTAATTCTAGTGTAGCCACCCCTTCAGTAATTATAAGTATCTCGTTACTCCTAACATTAAAAAAATACAACGATACTCTTAAGTATGGTAATTAGATAAGTGTCGGAAAACACGCACTGAGAAACTCGTCCTTGAAAGTCAGGATGTGAGATGTCACGTCAAACTAATATACTTGATAGATTTTTCATTATTTGCGAGTTTAAAATTTGAGGTAATTATCGAATTTTGGAACTATAAACTCTTTGCCTTAGAAGTTCAAGTTCAAATACCATCGAAACGTTACTTTAAATCGCAAGTCTAAACTGGATACCTAAAACTGGAGATTTGGTGGCGAGGCTTTTAAATACCGAATTATGAAATCAAGTGTGCGTACAATAGCGTCCTTGAAAGCCAGGATGTCAGATGTCATGTCAAACTCGCATTGTCGATAGATTTTGAATTAGGAAAATGATATTCAGAACAGGAAATAGGTATCGATACCAGTGCCGTAGCGAGTCGATCTCTGACCCTTATTCATTCACAATTAGGCTCGTGTCACACATGTCGTGTTTCGTCGTGATTCGAGACACAATGGCATTCACGTCATGACGCGGCAGAATGTCGCCCATTCATGCTCTTTGCACCACACTCAGTTGTTTATTTTTTAATACACATTGAAATTGGAACGTTTTATGTTTTGAGCAAGTATGGTAAATGGAGAGTTTTCTGTTTTGATTGATGAATTTAGAATCAATTTTTCAACTGTAACATTTAATTTCGAGTAACTTAATTTCAAAATTCAATCAATCCTTAGATGTAACCTAAACTTAGGTGAAGGAGAATGAAATAAGCTGAGAATTCGCCAACATAAACAGTTTTCATCAGCCCTACCAGTAGTAGTAGTAGTACTTACCAGCTACTTATTTATTTACGACCGTAAGTGTTCGTTGTTATAACAATTATGTTCTCTATCTCCTTCCTTTGATTAATACGGTAACTCCTGATTTATCTTATTGCCATAAACATATGAAATATGTGACGGTAAACCTTGAAATTAAATTAAAATAAAATATCTTAAGGCAATTACTCCCGAATTCCAAAAATAAAACTAACTAAGACCCAAGAAGGTAGATACTCTTCCAAATTCAAAATTAATTTTAGGTCCGATAAAATAAATATTTGGGCCTCAAGAATCGACCAATAAGGGTTCAGAAAAAGAACAATGACCATAGCGGTCGTGGTCGGAACATACGCCGCGAATGGCGACCTGCGACCCACGATTTGCATACAATGTACTTGCGTGGGCGCATGTGGCGCATTTTTATCGTGCACGTGTGCTTGGACGCGACTCGCCGGCACGCTAGCGGCTATATTTAGTAGTAGATAGTAGTGTTCAGTTTCTTTTTACACTAGTAAAAAGAAACTGAATGATGAAGGGAAATGAAGGGCTTCGCTCCCGTGGACTTTAACACGATAAAAACGTAACCCTCCTTTCTTGGAGTCGGGTAACCTATAATAACCTTTCGCAAGTTTCAAGCTACTTTCATACCAAATCTCATCCAAATCCACCCAGTAATTTCCAAGATTAGCCTTTTAAACAAACAAACTTTTCCACTTTAAAATATTATACTCGTATGTTCAGAGTTTCAGACATAGTATAAATAGATAGTACTGTTCATTTTCTTTTTACATTTCATGGCTTCAGTGTTTTGTTTTTCATCGTCGGTAGCCCAAATATTCCGACCAGCCGGTACGGCGGTGACAGAGAAGTATAAGATAGTTTCGTCACCTGTCACAATTATTGGCTATCACTGAGACATTTGGCCAGTGAGGTGGTCCTCTCGCGTCAAATTTTTGGGGTAGTCTTTGTTCAACTAGTATATTGGGGTTATAATATAGAATTCCTTAAGGGATTCATTTTTTTTTTAACAATTACCATTATTTTTCTATGGCTTTCAAGACATGAATTAATGTGTTTATATCAGTGATTGCATTATAAAACTATCTATGTCCGTGAATCCATTGGCTTTGGAGGTTATACCCGTGTAAATTCCGATGCCATAGTAATTCTGGGATAAAACGTAAAAACGGTTTATCCTTTCCAGGGATTGGCCTGGACAAACAGAAGACAGTCTGTCAAAAATTAACTATAAGCACTTGAGGAAACACAGTTATTTGGAAATCATAGACAGACACTTATTTTATACACGTATTTTATTTATATATAGTATATTATATGTATAGAAGATACTTAAGTCAACTGAAAAAGGACTATGTTGTTCTGTTTGCGCCCTGGAACAGTCTTACTCCAAGGAAGTAAGTATAAAAATGTAAATTTGGCACACGTTATTTACCACTCGAAATTGCAGTCTCATATAGTCGTACTCATGAAAAAATATCTAGTGTGTTTTGTTTAATAAACGAAATATTGTATTTTAAAGTTGTATTTACTCTAAATTTTCAATATTACAGAAATCCCAGCTTACAAATGAGGATTATCTTAAATGTGAGAACTTTGTACAAAGCTTATCAGCATTATCATATCAGATGATACGTATGTAACTAAAAGTGTGACGGGTTCCAATGTTGATGGATAGAGAGGTAGAGGAAGGCCAAAGATAAGAAATATGGATTATGTGTAGAATGATATGAAAGAAAAAGGAGTAAATGACGCTGTGACGTTTAACAGAGGAGAATGGAAGAAGTAAACGTGTTGTCTCCCACCGAGCTCAAGAAACTGGGGTAAGGGCAGGAAGATGATGATCATTTCAGATTTCAGCCGAAATATGTAATTCTAATGCTGGCCGTAGACCTTTTATTTTTTCGCGAGGTGGAAAACCACCCCGTGTTCGCACACTTGCTCCAAAGACTACGAGAACACTTTAGTATTCTTCAACGCGGCCCCTGTCTGGCTGGACATAGGCCGAACCAAGTATCACCGCATCAACCGATCGATCGAATAGCCGAGACCGTAACCAAACTCATCGGCTCAAGTTCTGGGAGGCCTACTCCAACTCTGCGTCCTACGGTACGCGATCGTTATTTAAGAACCTTTCAGCCCCATAGTCTGTTCTGTGAGCAATGAACCCACTGCCACTTAATGATTAGCATTTTTAGAACAATGTCAGTTATCCTTGGTTTGTAGTGGGTATCTTCGTTTTTGATTGGTTCACGCAATTCCTTGCGTGGACTAGTTCTCTCTATTGTCCTTAAGGTTGCTTCAAGTCTTTAAAACACTGACTTAAAGATGTTCGTGTATGTTCTGCGCATGTTGCGAATATTAGGTAGTTACTATAAAGCTTTTTTGAAATTTTTAAGCTGGCTTATGGATCCCATTAAACTGCCACCAAACGATTTAGTGAATTATTCACTCTGTATTTAATCAGACCTAACACCTGTGTGGGCTGAAACCCTAAACCCTCTGACTATCCGAACCGCTTCAATTTCATTGCCAGATCAAAGGGAGATGGCCATCAAACCAGCCTACCAAATACAATCAAATAGCGACACCACACACTAATGGTCTGCCTAAACATAATTCACAGTACGCAATCACGCTGGCATGTTTATTTGAATCGGCAATTTTTCAACGCGTTCGTACCGCAATGCAGTTGCCACTAAGATTTATTGCACGAGAGAGGAGTTGTCGGTTGGAATCAGGCGCAACTTGATTAATGCGTGTCGCACGATCTATTTACTGCCCACGGCCCGGCAAACTGTTTCATACTAGGAAATAGCTCGGGGACTATTGTGTTTGCTGTCAAATTATATTTTTTGTTTTTGATGTGAAAGTGGGTTTCAGTGACGGATTTTTAGTAAAACTTTTAGTATTATTGTGTCAAACATAGTTCGCATTTGATTTTCGGGTGAAAACCATCAAATGATTCCTCCCGCTCTGATTGGAGTAGAAGAGAGTGTCAGACTTCTACTGTCTAAAAATCCACCCTTTTCCTTCATTTGCCGTTGCGTTCCGGTGCTGCGTTATCTTGTTAGAATATTACCCCAACCCCGGAAACATTGTTCGCATGTTGCTACAAATGGTTTTTCACCCCCAAAAACAGAACATAATTTTTCAATCTGTCATACGCAAAACAAAGTTAAACAGTTATTATAAAAGCAAGTAGCGTATCGAATGCGATGATAATTTCTCATGGTGCAGTTCCCACCAGCCCTCGAGCAGTAAGCAGGGGAGCCAGTTGACCGCATTACGAGAGCGACAACGCCACCAACCCTCGGGGACTATTTATCAAATGATCATTTGATTTTCTTGTGTTTGATCACTGAACACATTAGAATTTGCACTAACTATGCTTTTGTAGCTTCACTTTTTGGACGAATTTTTATTTGATTTTATTTTAGTTGCTTTTGGCTTTGAAAATGACTTACTCATAGTTGTTATAGGGTTTTATTTTTGAGATGTTTTGAAACATTTTAAAATAAAATCTGCGACAAAACTTTGTTTTATAAACCCTAAAATTAAAAGTTTGATTGATTATATTTCATAAACAATTTTTACATTGTGTGAAAATATGAAAGATATGAAAGATAAGGATTTTACTGTCGTATCGTTACAGTTTTTTTAAATTACTTGTTATTTGTTTGATCTCTACCAATTGTTAACAAATAGCTCTTCGATAACTACTTTATTATTCCTACACCGTTTTCGTCCCGTCTAGAACTAGGTAGTATAGGTAGACAACCTGGTTCTGTGTAAGCTACACCTTTTAATAAATAAACAGATCACGCTCCATATTCATGTCAGAATTAAAATTGTAAAATAAGTAGAGTAGTTTAAATTGAACGGGCCCGATTGATTTAATGTAACATGTCAATTTAAAATTTGCATAAAAAAACGCTTTTGCATTGGTCGGTTTATCTATGCAACTTTGTATGCTTCCGTTATGAAGGCAAGTTATACCGACAAGACAATCTTGCGAATGGAATTTACTGTTAACTGCAAATATACTACACCAGTATCCTTTAAAAAACAAATGTGCACACAAAAAACAATTGAATTTAATATATTAATATATAAATTGAAGCGTCAATAGCTTTATGGTTAAGGTGTCGGACTTGTGATCGAGAGGTTGAGGGTTCGAATCCCACCCATAACACTATTGCCGGGAAGGCGGGAACCCACTCCAGACAGAATTTAGCTTTAGTTAGAGGACGTTAACAAGATTGCCAGTAATATGAACTCTACCAAATTGCTAATTGTCTTTTAAAAAAAACCCGTCACAGAATCAAACCTATACTCCCCAAACTCATCCACTGCGCCCACTCCACTCGCGCACCCTCGCCCCCGTCGAGGATACGTCTTATAAAATACGATCTGTTTTGATTGTGGCCTGGGGCACAAATCAATTAGGCCTCCCCTCGGCCCCCCGCGGCGCGCACCCGCGACATCCAACCCAGTGGCTCGTTTTATGACACATCTCACAACAGCCCGAAAAGCGATTCATTAACATTCGCCGACTTTATTAGGACCAATTGGCGCGCACTCCTCGTCTTCGTCATTACCATTGATTGGTTATTTTATTACTGCGCTGTAAATCAACTAGTTGTTAACGCGAACTGTACGGTGGTGGTTGCTGGAAGGTGGATTGAAGGTTATTAGCGGAATTAATTTTTATTGGTTTAATTAGCCGTTTTCCAAGACCGCCAAAAAAACTGGAGCAAATAAGTAAGATTGAG
Source organism: Tholera decimalis (assembly GCA_943138885.2). Taxonomy (NCBI): domain Eukaryota; kingdom Metazoa; phylum Arthropoda; class Insecta; order Lepidoptera; family Noctuidae; genus Tholera; species Tholera decimalis. The sequence goes on along the minus strand of OW964556.2, from coordinate 30,971,805 downwards.
AAGTCATAATAACCAAATAATCAATCTGTTTTATGTTTAGCAGACTTAAACAACCATGGGAAAGGAAGACGATTTCAGAAATTAAGAATGTTTCTGGAATAATTACCTACATACTGCCATTATTACACGATCTTATTACATCACCATGATTCCAAAATTGAAACTGGTAGGTAGAGACTGAACTTCCAAGTACCCGAGATAATTTTAAACATATGGCTAGATCATTAAGCGTATCGATTTCCTATTAATCTTCCATTTAATATACAATCTAATATAGAAAATAATGACGTAATAGAGGCCGCCGGCGACAGGGTCGTTTCCCACGCCGCCGCGGACAATTTTTATAGTTTTTTTTTTATTATAAAGATGAAAATAAATTAAGTTTCGGTAATCAGACGCCGCCTGATTTCTGACCCGTTTCTTCGCAATATTTCTAAAAGCTATTACAAATACATTTATATTACCACACAAAAAGCTCTCGGGCAATTTTCGCCACATAATGAGGCCATTATGGGGAATTTTGTTTTACCAACATAATAACACCGCCTTTTATTCGGGCGATCCCGTCCGCAAAGGACTTCGTGTTTTAAAGGACAATATTATTCCAGACTTGATGAGATTTTCGTGCTAAAATTTTAAGACTAAATTGCCATCATTATGTATTTAACGCTGAGGATTAAGATAACAGCGGTCGAATAGGTCAGCCATCTCGGGATTACTGATTGCTTAAATACACGAACTTAGTCATATAGGTACATACATTGTGTACATTAGAGTAAGTAATGTGTGGGAAGCTAACTTAGAACCCTTTTTGAATCCTTTCGTCGGCGTAGGTTCTTCACAACGCGTGCAGCTTTTTAGCTTTATTTATCTGATTCTTTAAACAAACAGAATCTTTTTCAACTTTTCTGGTACGTACATACCTACATAATGGAATGGAAATATCATCAAAACTTTGGGCAATTTATGGAAATATCGTGTTCTCCAATACATTTTTTACTCAGATACTGATTTGATGTAGACTATCATACAAACTACATAATATATAATCTACACTAATCAACAAACTAAAACAATGTATCATAATATTCGTTCTCTACGCTGTCGGCTGGCAATGTAACTAAGATACTGATGGTTTGCCACGTTGTTTCATGGCATTGCTTAACCTGTGGCTGAAATAATTTTAATAATAGATTACAAAGTCTCCTTTATTTCTTTCTTTATTTATTTTTATTTCTTTCTTTCTTTCAGTTTTGGTACATTAATTTATTCGCATTGAGAAAAACCAGAACTGAAACTTATACAACGTGTAACGGAAACCCCATATCTATCCAAGGGCTGAAGACAACATCTGGTATGGAGTCTCTATGCACAGTTTCAGCACAAAATAACTGACTCAAAGAATTGATACCAAATTATTGGTTTCATATATTTCTTGAATACCAATCATAACAAACGTGTCACAGCACTACGAGGGTTAATAACTTTCCACGTCACTTGCCAATAACAAGATAATTCTTTTCGTTCTTCTTGATTTGAAAAATTCGGTCTCTGGTATTGTGTATTAGAATTTGTAATAAGTTCTACACACGTAGACTTAGGATTACAAAACCCTTGCCATATCGTTTGTTATCATCCAAAGAAGCCAAGCACTTGGTATGTATATACCCTTTAAATTACACGTTGTATATGTATCAGCAGGCATTCAAAGTTGTTTTTTGAATATCCTACATTGATGAGGATAGTAGTGTGATGACTGGGTACCTGATACCTGATATTATAAGTATTTTAGCTTTTCGTATATTTAGGTACTGCATCATTCACAATAAAACCGATAAAACTATATAAAAACTTTTTACCAAAAAATTAAACCGACTCCCAAAAACACTGCAAAGTGAAAAATAACTTTAATTTCGGTAGTCGGTGTCTAGTTTTTTATTTTCGTTTTTGGCACCGACTTCCGAAATTAAAGTTATTTTTCACTTTGCAGTGTTTTTGGGAGTCGGTTTAATTTTTTGGTAAAAAGTTTTTATTTCACTCTTTTTAGTTGGTCGATTTTTAATTTACCTAGTTAAAAGTGCCTAAATGTCAACTACTTATAACCTTTTACAAAATATTGCTTTTCCCAATGCTGGGCCGTTAATTGTTGAGGAGTTCTCCTGGTACTTCACCATCAGCTCTACATCACCATATGCATTGTGACGAACATAAAGTGCTTAACATCCATATTCAAGTAATCGAATCGCAATCCACGAAATACTTATTATTGAGTAGGTTCGGCGGCCATCTGTGGTCTTCATCATCAGTTCCACTTCCCCAAATGGTATTTTTTGAGAGCAACTGCACAAGTTACTATAAGAAATACCCAAAACGCCATAGGTCTGCCTATAATATTTGAAGAGTTCCCTCGATTTCTCCAGGATCCCATCATCAGATCCTGACCTGGTGACAATGGGACCAATTCCGAAGTATACCCTTTCAAACAAAAAAAGAATTTTCCAAATCGGCTCAGCCGTCTTCGAGTAATCGGTGATCATACATAAAAAAAAAAATATATATATAATACGCGTCGAATTGATAACCTCCTCTTTTGGTCGTCGGTTGAAAAAATAACGAATTTACCAATTTTCCATTTTTTGGTATATTAAAACCCACAGAACAGATAAAAGAGCTTTTATCTGTTCTGTGTTAAAACCTGTCAACATTTTCATGACCGCATACTACAGTCTGTCAAATCTTGTGGCCATCTAAATACCTACCTACTTATTCTTAACTAGCACTCCGCCCGCGACTTTGTTCGCGTAAATTTCGACATTATTTATAGCCACCAATATGCAATATGCTCCTTACTCAAAATGATTAGAATTTGATCATTAGATCCGGAGATTACCCCCTACATACAAACGAACAAACAAATTTTAACTCTTTATAATATTAGTGTAGACAAAACTTCCCCCTTCTTTCAGCAAATACTCTTCTTCAGTGGGCAGCCGGGGTTCGTAATGACCGGCTCGTGAGCTGTCCATTACTCCGTCACCGCGGCGCGGGCGCACCCGGCCAACAGCTCACTACATCACGCTTAAACGCACTGTCTAGCCTTTATGGAGAAAAAAGGAATACTTTCTTACACGACTTTTGTAAAAAAATTTGTTGTAGAATTGAAAGAAAGAAAGAAAATTATTTATTTATATTGTCAGGCACTCACACATACAAAAATACAAGTAATTAAAAGTGAAAAGCAAAAAGACCATGCGTGCCTCACGGCTACGCCAAAAAGGTCCACTGCAGCATTAATGCCTAGAGAAGAAACGTTATGATAGAGATATTCTTGGACTGCCTTTATTTATTTAGTTTTAATACACACATGAACAAATGTCGGACTTTATGCCCTCGGCATTGCCCAACAGCCACGTAAAGGTGGTGAAAAGATAACATAGTTTGACTGTAACTAAAAGCGTACAATCAAGAGTTTCAGTTAATCTACCTTAAGCTTCTCCACTTATGTAGTATGACAATAACTGTGCTGATAATTAAAGAAAGCTAATAATTATTTAAACATAAAAGAGAAATATTTTAGAATTAAGAAACGTTGTCAAAACCAAACTTATCAAAAGCCGTGATCTCGACCTAAATTATGTGAGTTACAAAAGGATCATCGGAAGACGGGCTTCGAACGTTAAAAACATCGAACAAAAAAGTTCAATCACGAAGCGAGGTTAAAAATAAATTTAGCTATCGACCCGCCATTACAGGACACGTGATTAATTCCGTTACGCGATCAGAGAACCCTAATTATTGCATTATTGTAGCGATCTATCCGAGCCTAAATAGGTAGTGGATTGAGTTGATTTTGGCACGTCGTAAGATCGCAAGCGCGTGTTCGTGCAGTGTTGCGCCCGCGCCGCCCTCGCTCCCGACATTATCCTTGTAATTGGCGATTTTATGCAATTTATGGCGATTCGCGCAATTTACGAGCAGCGGACAAGTGGGCGACGCTGTGCTTTTTACCGGGATATCGTGAAATTGACTCAGGGTTTCAATTAAAATTTTTATATTCCGCAAATTACTTGCCAATTATATTCCATTAGTCAACGTTAAAGGACCACAAAATTGGCTATTGTTTTAATTTTTGCTGAAATTGTTTTGGTTTTGTAAATAGTGATGAATATCTTGAAATTAAGGGCATTACATTTTTAATATCTTGAGTATTACATTAAGCTATGCAGGTACACTTGATTGCATCATCAAAAGGAACATGCAATTTTTAAGATACGTGTATTAAAACTCTCCACAGATATATTTTATAACGTACAGCACAAGTTATTATATGACTCTGCATATAATATCTTGTGTTGTACATTAGTAGTTGAATCTTCTTATTGGAAATTATATATCCTAGGCGAACTCTCACTTGCATCTTGAGAAACCACTGCTCGCTAGATGACTTAATGTAGGGGTTTTCAGTCAAAAACTTGGCTCATATTTTTATAGCCTTATTTTTATTTGCAGTTTACACAAGAACCATTGACATGCTTTACATTAATCTCCTGATCAACTACGTGATGTCATCAAGATTGAGATTTTAACCTGGTCCATCATTAAAGTTTTGATGAAATAATTGTTTGTAAATTATAATACATACGATAAATTAATGTGGCCCTTGAGCAATAAATTGCACGTAATTTAAGGCGGAAAGTGGACGAGTCGCGATACATTACTTTGCGTAAACTCTCGTACCGAGCATTGCGCACGCATGCCCAAGATAAATATTGCATACACAATAACAACCTCTTGCTGTAATAAGCTCATGCGACATAAGCAGCTGCGACTGATTAAACAATCGTGTACTCCATTAAATCAACATAATTTCATAAAATTAAAAACCCATCATCGATCCGATATTGAACAACATATAGGTGCATATGACTCCGTGAGACACGTAAAGGAATCCTGATAGTACAGCCCACAGGCTATGCTATTATTTACTCAGTTTATGTTTTAATTTAGTTTAATGGCAACCTCTGACTTGATGACCATGCGGCTGACGGCTTTTTGATGTATCTTGATCACGGCGTTAATGAGCTGATCGATGAAACATTTAAATTAAGTTTCTTTACTTTGCATTATTAAACTTGGATAATTAACTAACACTGCTACTACATCACATCATCACTACGACACTGCTTCCATACTTCCATCTTATTACGAAGTCAATACTAAAACAACACAAGTTAAAAATTATTAGTATTTTTTGTATTTACGTACGAAATTTAAATGCAGTGTTCTCCAAAGTTTTGAGCTGAGGATGTCATACTTATTTGACATACGTCATGCACAGTTTTTGGGACGATCTCAATGTCCATTTTACACTATGTTATTGTTAGAAGTGATTTAATATAAATTATATCACCGTTTATTAAGAATATCGTTATGTCATAGTTAATAGAGATCAATAAGAAATCTCTAATAGGTCTGAAGCACATAATAAACTAACGTGTATGTGATCTCGATCGAGTTCTACCTAGATTGTCTAGATCACTTCATCTTCAGCGCTTTTGACATTAATATTAAATCAGCATCAATTTCGTCATTCAAACCGTTTTAAACTTTAAATCAAGTTAAATTTAAATAACACTTATTGCTTTTGTAACAGGTAATTTATTGTTAGATATAAATAAATTGTTATTATTTATCTTTAACGATTAAAACCGCATTCCTTATCAATATGCGATTTGTCTAGCCCCACGATTAAATAAAATGACTATAATCGTTGATATTTGATTAAAAGAAGAGATAAATCAACCCTACAATTATGTGGATATTTGTCAAGCGCGAAATTTATAACCGATAATAATTCCACGAATGTTGTTGCGGTATAAAAGTCGGAGTTGCGTCGTACGAGTACGTTCGTAGGACAAGCCGGTAAGGCGTCTCGTCCGAAATAGCCAGGCCAGATATCCGCCGGTCTTATGACAGCCCGAGCGATATTTATGTCGCGCGGCCCCGCCCATCGCCGTGGCTCCATTCAGCCTGTTTGTATTTATTTCGTGCCTATTTATTTGTATTTGCCTTCGCTTTTGAATAATGCATGAGCGGAGCGTTTCCGTCGTGTGTAGGCAGCGTGACGCCGCCGCTTGTCGCGAGTCTCTCTCCGGACTTTTAGCCTCGGGACTCTTTGTGGGCCGAGGTGGAAGTTGGCTCTCAGCGTTTTTCGATTAGTGGTCAGTAATGGTGAAGTTTAGACGCCTTTATGTGAGTAGATAAAACCTCGCTTCAGGTCACGTAATTATGACAAAGAATTGCTCGATATTATATTAAATTATCTGGTAAATGTTTAAAAGTCTCACTCAAAGGAAAGTACCTATCTATATCACGCAATGTAGCATTAACAGATACCTCTTTTTCCAACATCTTGTAGGTACATTGTTCAAAGCAGCTGTAAAGTTAACCGATTAGTTTATCCTACCATCCACAACACCAATCAATGTTAAATTAGATTTCAGCTTTCGTATCGTGTTCTCACGGAGTTAATTAACATCGGGTGTGGATTAACGGAATTAATTATCGATAAGAGCCATTCGATTGGTGGATGTATTCGTTTATTATTTGTTAGGTAAATCGCGCCGGTATCGGCTGTATCGATTGCCCCGCCTCGCGATTTACTGCCGGCGCGGTTGCGTCAACCCGACGGTGATATCACGTTTTGTCTCTGTACTATACCGACGGGACATTGTTCGTATTGATTACACAGACATGAACATAAACTATGAAGTTCTGTATGAATTAAGTAGACTTGTAAATCTTTCCTCGAACGAAGAGACTTTAACGGTTATGTTTTCGTTGCAGTACATTTTCTATTTCTGTGATCAAGCAGTTAGTACTAATAGTCCTGCTGCCTACCTGTCAGATTTACAAAATCAACAAAATAAGCCAACATCTGAAAATGACGTCGGCATCTTTTAGTTAATGAAGATTTGAATCTGTAGTTACAAAAAACTAAATGATGCGGTTATTCGCGGTAGTCCCGCAGATCGCAGCTGTAACGCAGCTTCATAAATCACCCAGTGTGCACACGACATTAAACGTCCACTTTATACGCGATTACCGATATATAATGAACTTATGTAAAGACGTTATGATACCTTCAATTACTCATTGACAACGTGTTATTGTTGGCTTATAATTACCGGCTGTCTAGCTTGCCACAGTTTTACGAAATCGCCTATCAACACCAGTTACTTTGCGTATGCATCGTAATCCCACAATTGTGTGTTTCAACACAGATTTTGTGCCAATGTAACTCAGTGTTACACATTGTTTTTATTTGGATGACGTGTACCTATTAACGATTATGTTGCCTATAATTACATGTAATGCAGATTACGGTTTTGTTCTTCGAATAAAAAGTGGAGTTGAGCCATTTCTAAACTGTTCATTGCGACAGGGTCTTAGCTGCGTTTTAGTCGGCGAGGGTTTGGCAATCAATTGGATTATCAAAATTTCCTTGTATTTCATATAAGATTTAAACAAGACACTCTGTTTTAAGATTTTTGTAAACACAACAAAATATTGTCTGTAATTTATCAAGATTTCCTTTTATTTTGAACACTCAGTTTTTGGAGTTCAGTTTACCGAAATCTTAAAACAACTTTTACGAACAAACTGGCCTGCACGTCCGTTTATAAATATCCAGACACCAAAAACGATGTCAATGCCTCGAGGCAATTATGAAAAAAAAAACAATAGCAACACTTAAATATACTTAATATTTTTTCATCTGACAACATAATAGGCGTAATAAAAAGGAACACGTGCGCAAGACATCGCATGATGCGGCTCATCAGACTTTCGACTACGAATGTCTTATTGATTGTTTTAAGTCAAAACACAGCAAAAACATACTGCATGACTCCAGTGCTCGACTGTACATTGGCGCCTGTGATATGAGCTTCTTTAATTGGACTGTGTACACGTGTAGATTATGTGTAATGAAATTATAATTTATGTACTTCAACATTGGATTACGGACGTGATTTATAAAACACTAGCTCGTAAATATGCTGGTATGGAAATGAACACTTTAAAGCTTAGTTGTAGCTTACCGCATTTGTTCGTATTTTACCTACTTAAGAACATGTTTCCTTGGTGGAAAATAACTTTCACCAATTTATATATACCATTAAAGAAGATGTTATGAAAACTATTATTTTCTTATTGTTTCATCAAGTTAGATTTCATTATCATTTGGAGTAAGTAAATTCGTCACAGACACAAACGATCAGTATCTTGATAGCTCTCGAGTTCTCGACTGTTCGTTGTCATGGCAACCACTTGTCTCCCGGTCCACTACCTCTCCTCAGTTTATGGGTTCATTAAGAGCTCCCACCTTATTTATACCCCCGTGGGTCATTGTTGCTCCAGGGGAAATTAGATGGCTTTGTCTATAGCTGACTTTGCATTGTAAGGGAAACAATGAAACTAAGAGGGGCTTCTTTATTTCGGTAGACTTGGGGCTGTAAGAACACCAGTGATATAACCACTATCATTCTTATACGTTCGTAGGCTACATTTCCTTACGGTACAGATTAAATCCGTTCACATGACACATGACGAGACAAATAGAAAAACTTCAATGTCGAATTTTTTGTGGTGGTTCGCCGGAGTCTCAGAATGAATGTAACTGTCACAAATGTATGATTAACGCATCATGCCGGTTACATTCCTTGACGGCGGCCGCCCGTTACAAGTTCATCCCATTTAAATTTAGCGCGGCGCGTGCCGTTCGCGGACCCGACAGGGGGGGCGTGGGGAGCGCGGGGATGCCGCCGGGGGCGGGACGCTCCACCATCACTCAAGTGACGAAAATTGACGGAAAATGGGCGGACACCGCTTGCCCGCGACGTCATCAATTACCGCGTCCCGACGGTCACCGGCGCGCAGTCTCAACCACATCGCCGCCGCCGACCGAGGCACATACCTAATATCCTTCTAAACGAATGCCATTATTAGAGCACGACTCAAATCAAAAATAGCAGCGAACTCCGAGACGTGTAACATGTTCCAGCTTTTCATTATACTGGATTCAGAAAGACGGAAAGTAGCTAGACGCACGCCCGTACCGCAATCTGGAGCGTTATCTCGGACAAGGATTATTGAGATGCAATCTAGAAGCCATCGCTCGATAATTCGATCTAACTGCGCTCGCTGTTGCGCAACCAGTCATCAGATCAAACCGACGATATCTCGATGATACCTTTATTAAATGGTAGCCACGGCGAGCCCCTGTTCGGACACTCATAATTCACTTTTGTAAGTGACTTCTGGATAGATTTTATAGGTTCTAGCTTTTCAAACAAGCTTATTACCGCCGGCGGTTCAGAACTACGACATACAACTAGATGTAACGAGTAAAGCTAACCGCAAATAAATGTCTAAGGCAGGTATTTCAAGTGGAGTGTTTGCTTACGTTTTCTCGAGAACGAGCGAGCTCGGGAAGCCACAAGCAGGGCAAAAGCTCGGCGATCGATTTTGAAAATTGCCCATAATTAGCATGTATCTCACTCGTCCGGACGACTGTACGTTTAAAAGTGGGAACTCAAACACAGGCTGCACAATATTCCAGTAGCATTTACCGAGTAACGGCAGGCGAAGCGACGAACACAAACTGCCGGAGGAGCTGCCACTACGCAAATTGTACGGAGAGCTGTTCGATTGTTCCCGCAAACATCTTGACGGACACCGCTGTCAGACATCCGCGGCTCTCCCTACCTGCACACGTAATTGCTAAAACTTTCGGCTTCACAATCGTAATTTAAAGTTCCATCAGTCGAACAAACAGTTGAGTGAATGTGCTATTTTGTAAACTATGATTATGTTGACGACAAACAACTGCACCGCATTACTACACCCACGCGGCCACGCGCAGACCCGTCGTTATTGATGTGGTCGACACCATTAATATCCAGCCGACACCTTTCGGCTTTTTGATCGCACCAATTTTCATTTTATCGATTCTTTTGGAATCGTGGCTCGTGATATTGGAAACTTATTAACTCAGACATGAAATTACTGATTTGGATGGCACATTTAGATCGGTAGAGTTATTAAATATTACGCAGTCGCAAGCGCTACCTATTTTGCCCTTGAGGTGAGCAGAGGTAGGCGCCCGTCGGTCGCGCTTGTGAATAATTTATTTGGAATCTAGATAATGCTTGTATTGGTAGCAACGAGTCACGTCTGAGACATTTGATCGTGTAGCAAGGAGTGCGGTGTTTATGCATGCGGCCGGGCTGTAATGGTGGCGTAATTACGCAGCCATTATCAGGTGACCCCATATTGCGGTCGGTCGGCCACTGCAAACAGTGCGTCGACCACCTTTATGGACACAATATACATATTCTACCATATAGGTCGATATATAAGTTGTGAGTCTATCAGCGAGCTTTAACAAACATATAAAAGTACCGTTTTAATTGTTATGCATCTGTTTTTAATGACGATTTGTCATGTGTCAGCGAAAAGACCAGAAAATTAGATAGATTCGTTAAATCCACTGTAATGAAAAGTCTGTGGATGTTTTTAACAGAAGCTCTTATTATGATATAAAACAGCAAGCAATTTCTTTGACTATTTGTTTGTTTTATAGGAACGAAGTCTGTTTATATATGCTGCTAAATTAAATTAACTGCTCAACAAAGGAGCAAAGCTGAAGCAAAACCACAAGCTACCAAGCTATTCTCGAGCATTATAACAGTGACAACAGAGTGCGAGGGTATGGCGGCGACCGTCCGTCGCCACTCTTTGATGTCTCAATTAGTAACGCGAGCGAGTAATTGTGGCGAAATTAATTCGCGCTCGCACCCGCGCTGGGCCGATTTTGGTGCCTAGCAACCGTCTCGTTTTACTGACGACATAGGGCACAGGGACGGGGATTCGACGAAATTCGAATTCACTTTAATTGAATTCGTTGGGAGGAGAAAAATCTCAGTTCGACAGCTCATCTATAAAAAAGTTATGGATATTGGATAGCAGAGAATCATTCAAGATGACACAATAGTATCGATTTTTCATTTTGCAGATAAGCATGTCGCTATCGCTAGTTTCGGCTGAGAAAAACTTTACTTACTTTTATCTTCACTTGAATTCTAATGAATAATTTGGAGTAGGTACTTTTATTTCCATTGTGAGTAATTGTTCTATCGTATGTATACATACTTAAAACCATTATTGTTGAATGATTTTGGGCATAGTCTAGAACTCAATGATATCTTACAGCGAGATGCTGTAGTAACTTCACAGTAGCTACGTAGTTCATAAATCTGCTGATCCCCCTTCGTTTCATCAACAACTTAGCTGTATCAATCATAGCCACAGTCTGTGCCGTTTTATTGTTGTAGATCGTGACTCACAAAGGAGGTTCTTCGTTCTGTTAAGTAGCATCGATGCCTCATTGAAGGTCATTTCAATCGAGTCGGTGATTTAGACGGCCAATCAGCGAGCAAATCTTCAGTCATAAATTTTGATTCCAAACAATTTGCACTTGACGATAAATCACTGGTTATGATTTGAAACTTTCGACGTCAACAACAACAACAACGACGTTGAAGCTCCTTAAGATATAAGTTGAGCTACGCGATATTTGACAAATGCTTGCACTGCTTGGACGGGCGTGCTCAAATCTGTTTGATTGTCCTCTAAAGGGCGCCACAGACATTAACCTACATGGCTCTCATATGGTTTGATCACTTCAGATTGTCTGGACTTTAAAAGAGACGTTGACCTCTGAGTTTGTTTCAGTGTTTCTTCTCAGAGTAGTCAGTTAGGAAACACTGGCCTCATCTAGTTTACATTTACGAAAAAAAAAATGACGTGTAAAAGTGTTATTTTTAACCCATTTGCAAAATAAACATCATTATTTCATTATTATTATTATGTCATAAGTGCAATATTTTCATTCTTCCAAATCGATAGTTGAATCCCTAAAATACAGGAAGTGACTCGACAAGAAATCGTAATGCATTTCACACTCAAGAGTGTTCCAAAGAGAGCCTTAATAAACCAATTAAGGTTCATTACCTAATGCAGGGCGGAAGAGGAATATTACTCGGCCATCATTACGACCACAAACTCCCCTTTGCGTAAAATATTGAATTTCACGTAGTGCATATTACCTCAATGTTTCACGTGTGTTTGAAAAAAAAAACTATGGCGAAAAGCGTTAACGGCTTTATCGGACGGGCGTGCGACTTTCAGTTTAGGGTACCGTTTATATCGCATATGGACGTGACAAGTGAGCGTCACGCCTATCATCTTGAAGGGGTAGCAGAAGTCTGGATATTCTCTGACATGTACATGTCAGACCTATGTTAAAAAAAATCACGTTCTTGGGATTGTATACATTATACTGATTAATTATTTAATCTAGCAAATTTAAAGGACTTAATTTTTGGTAGTGGAAACAGGAGTAGCGTTCAAACAAACACATCCCTCGCTACGCATCCTCGCACATCTCTGGTGGAAACGCAGCCTAACCGGATTGAAATGAATACTAGTTACTTTTAAGAATAGAATAGGAGCAACTGCCTATCTCCCTTCCACAACTCATTAGTTGGGTAACGTGATACTCCTTCGCATGTCAGATTTTCTGGCTTCTGGACGAACTGTATAACGTGCTTTCCGAGGCATGGCGGAATCTCAATATGTTGAAATGGTCACCCCATCTACGGCGCGACCTCGGCAAGCGTTGCTTAACCTTGATGCTGGACCTGAGTGGCTGTTATTTTTATATTATATTGTTTAAATTTATTCAGACTTCATGAAAAGGTACAACGGTGCACTTAGTGTCTTAGGTATTCTATGCCAGTCAACCAAGGGTAGTGACCAACGTTGCCGTTTCGTACGGCATTCAGGCGCTTTTAAGACGAATTGTACGGTATACGGCAGAGTGGTCATTGCCGTACACTAAAATACGGCAATTAGGCAATCACAGCATAAGGAAGTATTGGGTATACCACTAGCTACTATATACGTATTTATGAAATTCAGTAAGATTTACCTTAAACGAAATTAAATAAATTGTAGATGAATCATAATCAGCGTATGCGTAAAAATGAACGCCTGATTATGAAAAAAATGTCACTGAAGATATCATAGGCGATATTGAGGATTTGATAGGAGGAGAGGAGTGGTCTGTGGTTTCTATCAAATCTACAGGTTCAGTGGCATCTTTTTCATGAACAGAAGGTTTTATAAAAAACCTTCTGTTTATGTTTTTAGGTATGAAACACAAGTCCAATAAATAATTGTTTGAGTTGTGTTTCATACCTATAGTTTTCTTTTTCATGTAAATAATAAAATAAAAATGTACGGCAATTTTTGTTTCAATACGGTAATTTCATCTCTTGCGTACGGTAACTCTACAAATGACCAGCGGCAACACTTGTAGTGACGAGATAGCATGACAGGTGCATCGATCATATTTGAAATTTAAAAATATCTTAATTAATAAGGTCTCTGTCCTTACAGTTCAACCATGATATTCTGGTTTCTAACCTCAGAGCGAACAAAAGTCTACGGAACCAGTACAATAAACGGACCAAAACAGTAGCCTTTTTACGTAAGTACAGTGAAAATGCTATTTGTGGTCGTGTGATGAATGACGCCGTCCCCCTTCGCCCCCATTATGTCTGACACAACATATGGCTGATTTGCCTCCGCATGGGGGTACACACTATTGTTTGCTTTGTACCTGCGGAAAGTTATAATCTAAGGCTTTTTAGGGCTTTACAGGTTTTATGCATATGTAAGGATATCAAAATAAATTGAGGATATCGTGTTTATTTTTCTAGCTTGTTGATTTTATAGACTTTTTAGTGATGATGAGGATGATCCGACCGATTTGCAGGGCGACCGTTTCAACTCCTTTGTAATAGTCGCCGCTCGTGCGCTCGCATGTGGTAATCTTCTTTATGAAAGACCTGGCACATTGCGGGCATGTGAGCATACCATTCACAAAGTTATCCATAGATTTCATAGTAAACGTATAAACATAACATAATCAGCCTATATCTATCGTTCCCAGTGCTGGTACATAGGCCTCCACTTTATGAGAGGGAATGACCATGTTTTCGGATTTTTCGGTCCTACCATGGATGCCGTTTTCCTCACGATATTTTCCCCCATTGTCTTGTAAGCAGTGGAGTTGATGAAAATAGCAATAGAAAAAAGAGGTTTAGTAGGTTATAACCAATAGATACCTAAAATTACTTGTATCATGTACTCGTAAGTATCATAAGAAAATTATCTTCGGAGAACACGTCGTAAAACTTTTTTCACGTCTGGCAAGAAACCCTTTCGTACACCATTCAATGTAAAATTCCGAATGTGAAACATTTACTAAGAAAGGTATTCAAGTGACATAAACATTTAACAGCTGGTTTGAAAGGAGAGAACTGAGAGATTCTGTTTGCTCAGTCAAGGAGGGGAGCACAATGAGACTGGAAGCGGAGTAATAAAAGTCACATTAAGTCAAGAGCAAAGAGCTCGAGGTACCTACAGACGACGGTGAATTTATCTGAGACATACACGTGGAGGTTTGATTGGAATGTTACATGACCCGGATTTGGAGAAACTCGTGTGTTGTTTAACAAGGTTGTCTTTTTCGTTTGAAATAAGTATTTGTAAACGTGTAATTGTAAAAGCTTTGGTTTCTAACTGTAAATTGTTGTGTTGTGTATAACTAAATACTGTAATAGACATTTCATTGGCGACGAAGATATTAACAAATTCTAATACATTTTAGAATACCAGAGAAATGGGAATATGTGCCTCAGTTAAATGGACGGACCACGCCTTAATCACCGCCTTTAATTATCAGCCTATTAGATACTATTCATGCCGCTGAAGCTTATTTCAGGTGTTATTTGATCAAAAATTTAAAATCTAACAATTAGTTTCCACCGTTCCAACCAAAGTAGAGAAATAATTTACCCGATCACGTATTCTGTACCATAGACGTTGGATTTCAAAGACATCGTGCTCTATAATTACGTATAATAATTCTAGCCGAACAAATGGGGCAAAGGACATAATTACACCAATAGATTTAATTAAAGCTAGTTATGTGAAAGGTGTCCACTTTCACGCGCACGACGCGAGGACCCGGAATCTTGGAAATTCAACTGCGATTCTACGCTTTGTAATTAATAGTTCTAATGACAGATACATAATAGCTTTACAAATAGCGTTTACGAAAACTTTATCACCAGTGGGATATTTTGAGTTTTTTCTCTAGTTGGATTACATAAATCATCGACACACGTGTGTCCACGATAAATCATTGTATGTAGGCTGTAATTAAAAGCATGATTTCAGGTAAGATTTGAGAACTGAGTATATAATTAATTTTTGTATTTCGTTAGATGAATCACCGTTGATTAGATGCGTGGAGCCCGCGCCGCTCGGTCCGTGACCACTTGTTGTGGATGCAGATGTTTACGTTATAATTACTCTTCGCTTAATGACCTTTTCACTACAACCGTCGACTACGTGCAGGGCATTACTTAAAATAGTTGATTTACAGATTGTTTGATAAATTAATGAATCCTCTGTACGGACCATAAATCAGTGTGAATTACCTTTTAAAAGTTTTTCGCACGTCCTCACGGGCGCGATTATAGGAAAATTATAATAATTGTGCGCGGCACAATTACGTGATGTAATGTAAAGGCAAGCGATATATTGCCGCCAATTTGAATTCATGTAAAATATCGCGTAATAAATTTACATTTTATAAGTTTGCCATGGAGACGTGGGCGCGCGTATCTCTGTTTAGAATCAAAAATTCGTATCTGTAAATTGCGCATACCAATCTTATGCTGACCTGGTCACTCAATGACTCCTAGCAACATTAAATAGCGTAGGAAAACAATATTAGCTTGGTATCTATGACATTTTATTACACTTACTTATAATATATAACTTACTAGTGCTTTGCCCGCGGTTTCACCCGCGTAAGTCCCGTTCCCGTGGGAATATTGTGATAAAAAGTATTCTATGTGTTATTCTAGAACTGTAGCTATACACATACTAAGTTTCATCACAATTGGTTCAGTAGTTTTTACGTGAAAGAGTAACAAACATCCATACATATTCACAAACTTTCGCATTTATAATATTAGTAGGAAGTAGGATTACAGCGCTTAAGTGGTCGAAAACAAAGTGTCATTCGTAAAACAAGCGTTTCAGTTTATGAATGTCTTTATAAAACAATGGCCACGAAATTTACTTAAACCAATAATTAACTAGATATTACGTCCTTTTTCGGCTGTTCAGATCCTCAACGGATAATCTCGAACACTATCTGTGAGTTACATCGCGATTGAAGCAGATTACATTATTTTTATCCGTGTAAAAATATTTCCAGTATGATAATGCTTAATTCTTGACATATTTTATATAATGCGGGCCCCAGGCCAGAGAGCCGACACTTTGTCTAATAAATTTATGGACCTTCATTTTCATGTTGATCGGCGCTCGAAATTATAATCGTCGCGCTTGAGGCGCGGCGCGTGAGTCGCGACTTGCGTGACGAAGACTCGAAGTTAGTGCAGGCGATGACGGACGGACACGAGACGATCTCGACCAATTCAGAATAGTGCTACTTGATATTTGAGTACTTTGAAGGCTGCTTGCTGAAGGGACTAGCTTGCAGGCTAGCAGGAAAATAGTTCTGACTGGTTGCGAAAACCGATTCGAGTTTAGAATCAATTCGAATATTGAACCTCTGTACGTGATAATTGCTTACTTCGAGTATGATTTTGTTTTGTTTTTGGTATGAAAATGTATCAACGTATTTCAAATACCTGAACAGTTATTTATTCTGCGCATTGCTATTTTATTGAAACCTCATCGACATAACCCTTGGTTTCTTGCACCCGTCCTTACAGAATACTCAACCTATGCCTGTTCAATGGAAGGTTTTGTGTCGTCATTCCACTGACCTTTTTTATTTTACTCGATTTGCTGACTTGGATGACAGAGTGAAGGAAGGGTTACTTTACTTAATCATGACCTGAGGCGCTGCAAATGCGACCTGTTATATTGTTACGACCTACTTTTGTGATCTTTGAGCTGAGTTGAAATGTGACTGTAGAGTAAACGATGCTTGTAAAAATAATTTCAGTAGGAATGTCGATTTGCAAATTGCATTCATATAAATAAAATGTATCTGTCTGTGATTTCGAAATAACTGTGTTTTCTCAACTTATAGTTATTTTATTACACCATACTTAAAAACATTTTTTTTTATTTTTGTTTGTCATTCTTCTTGTGTTATATCCGGAACGGCTGACCTGATTAACCAACTTCAAAAAAAGGAGGAGGTTCTCAATTTGACAGTATTTTTTATGTATTCTCCTCATCAGGTAGGTACTAGGGGTGGACCGATTTGGAAGATTCTTTTTTTGTTTGAAAGGGTATACTTTCTAGTCGGTCCTATTGTCATCAAGTTAGGATCTGATGATGAAATCCTAAAGAAACCGTGGGAACTCTTCAAATATTATAGGCACACCTATAGTGATTTGGTTGGAGTTGTCTGTGTTAATACATAGATAGCTGTTACCAATAGGGCCTATTACTATTACTCATTTTTAACCGACTTCAAAAAAAGGAGGAGGTTCTCAATTCGTCTTGAACTTTTTTTTATGTTTTTATGTATGTTACCTCATAACTCGCAGATGGCTGGACGGATTTGGAAAATTCTTTTTTTGTTTGAAAGGGTATACTTTCTAGTTGGTCCCATTGTCGCCATGTTTGGATCTGATGATGGAATCATGGAGAAATCGAGGGAACTCTTCAAATATTATAGGCACACCTATAGCGTTTTGGGTATTTCTTATAGTACCTTGTGCAGTTGCTCTCGAAAAGTACCATTTGGTGAAGTGGAACTGATGATGAAGACCACAGATACCGGAACTACTCAATAAAAAGTTTTTCATAGGTTCCGATTCGATTACTTGAATATTCTTGACAAGCACAATATGCTTGTCACAATGCATATGGTGAAGTACCAGGAGAACTCCTCAAAAATGCAATAAAGAATTGAGTATTGAGTAAAATTAACTTCCTGCATCGAGAAAAGCAAAATTTTGTAAAAGGTTAAAAGCGAGAAACAAAAACCAAAAAAAAAACTAACTTCCGAAATTAAAGTTATTTTTCACTTTGCAGGGTTTATTTTGAAAGTCAGATTTATTTTTTGTTTACAGTTTTTTTTAATGGCACTTTCACTGGAATATAAATGACTTTATAGGGCAACTAATAGGCTACTTTTGTCAAGGAATTTACAAGGATAAACCTCCCATGCGAAGTCGCGGGTACAGCAAGTTCGTAAATCAAATCCGTAAGTAAGGTTTCGAGTTATTCGAGGGATCAAGAGCCACAATGCTTTACCGTTGAAGTATTGCAAATAAGTACCTTATATGCTTTGAGTTTTCTAGAAGTGGTGTTTGCATTGTTTTATCAATTTATTAAGTGCTAGCCAAGCCTGCGTCCGTTCATCATCATTCATTTTAATTACTCAATACTCAACCTATATTCTGTGACATGTTTCGTGTTCAGTAGTTTCGGTGATGTGCGCTACTGAGTTGACATAAGTAAATGTAACAGAAAACAAACAGAAATTGATTCTAAACATCTTTGAATATATTATTATGTTCTATCACACTTTTTGTATGCTTTTGCCATTTCTTTGTACTGTTTTATTTACAAAGATATTTTTAATACATGTAATAGATGAAAATATAGTAAGTATGTTCGGCTAGGATTTTAGGTACGAATGATTTTGTAACTCAACTTGTTGATGTTTGACTGAATTTGTATATATTTTTAAAGAGATCTTGCTAGAATTCTTGGACGTAGAACTCACATAACTATCAATATTGTTAACCTCTTCAACTAAGCTAAATATGCTTGTGCCTGGTGTGGATCCATGGCAATAGTGTAATGGCTGAGGTTTGAATCCACGACCTCTAGATCACAAGTCATAGATTCTTCGGGACTATGCCATCACCAGATACTTATCGATCAATGCCAATTGTTCTATATGATTACAGCGATGATTTTCTGTGGGATTTAAAAAAGAAACAAGCTATATTTAAAAGACGTAAACTCTAGAACATGTAACATCACAGCAAGCTCCACAAAACACTGTTCTCACGGTGCAACATTTCTAAAAAAACACAATACAGCGTAAACTCGTCGAGCGCAGAAAAAGTGCATATATAAATGTCAAAGAGAAGTGCGTAGGAAACCGTTCGCGGGGTTAAATGATGTGGAAACTGACGGCATGGGGCTCAGTAGCTAGTACTGTGTTTATGACTTTATGGTGGGCATGCTGATCGCAAGCGTAGTTTAATTTATACTATAAATCGATGACTAATTGTGAATAAATAAAAAGGTTTTTAATTCTTGCAAATTAAATTTAAAATATAGTTACATTTACTTGTCTAGCTTCTGCCCGTAGCTTTGCGTGAAAAGTTATTTTCAGCGAAAATAGTCCTTCTATCCTCTTTTCTTTCCCAAGAAATATTATACTTATATCTCCGTAACAAATTGTATCAAAATCGGTTAAGAGAGTTAGACGTTAAAGTGTAACAGATAGACAGGCATAGTTACGATCGCATTTATATTCCGAACAAATCATGTCCCATCTGCTGGAGTGTCCAAAATGCCCAAATATTACGTGCACCTTTAAATACCTGATGATCCCACTGAGATCACGACTAGCCTAGCTACCTACTGGGCCCAACATATTTAAACCAACGATTTACCATCCACTTGAAGAACATTCAATGAAGAAAGAAGAACACTTGAAGAACATTAAATGTTTGTGTGATGAGCACGATCATTTGTTCTTTGTCTGGGTGTAATTTATCTATAATATGTATGTATTTAGAAATATATATGTATGTTTATCAGTTGTCTAGTACTCATAGCACAAGCTCTGCTTAGTTTGGGACTAGATGACGTTGTGTGAAAATTGTGGAATATTATATTATTATATTATTCATTCATTCTTAGTTTGGTTTTCGCAAAAAAATATATTTATTTTGAGTTCTCTTAGTCAGATAGATTAAATTATAAAGCACCGTATTTATTAGTCTACTATTTTAGCATATATACAACGTGTAATTTAAAGGGTATATAGACATACCAAGTGCACGGCTTCTTTGGATGATAACAAACGATATAGCAAGGGTTTTGTAATCCTATGTCTACATGTGTGGAACTTATTAGAAATTTCAATACATTGATACCAGAGACCGAATTTTTCAAGTTAAGATGAATGAAGAGAATTATCGTTTTATTGGCAAGTGACGTGGAAAGTGATGACCCTCATAGTGCTGTGACACGTTTGTTATTATTGGTATTCAAGAAACATATGAAACCGATAATTGGGGGTCAATTCTGTTAGTCACTTATTTTGAGTAGAAACTTTGCATAGAGACTCCATACCAGTTGTTGTCTTCAGTCCTTTTGGATAGATATGGGGTTTCCCTTACACGTTGAATATACAGGGTTAGTTGTAAAACACCAAAAACCTCTCAGGACTATGTTACTAACATCATAATCAACAACTTTTGTTCTATGACTTTTAAAAATTCGTCATATTTTAGTTTATCTATAATATGTATGTATTTAGAAATATATATGTATGTTTATCAGTTGTCTAGTACTCATAGCACAAGCTCTGCTTAGTTTGGGACTAGATGACGTTGTGTGAAAATTGTGGAATATTATATTATTATATTATTCATTCATTCTTAGTTTGGTTTTCGCAAAAAAATATAATTATTTTGAGTTCTCTTAGTCAGATAGATTAAATTATAAAGCACCGTATTTATTAGTCTACTATTTTAGCATATATACAACGTGTAATTTAAAGGGTATATAGACATACCAAGTGCACGGCTTCTTTGGATGATAACAAACGATATAGCAAGGGTTTTGTAATCCTATGTCTACATGTGTGGAACTTATTAGAAATTTCAATACATTGATACCAGTGCGGTCTCTGGTATCAATGTATTGAAATTTCTTAACTTGAAAAATTCGGTAATTTTTCAAGTTAAGATGAATGAAGAGAATTATCGTTTTATTGGCAAGTGACGTGGAAAGTGATGACCCTCATAGTGCTGTGACACGTTTGTTATTATTGGTATTCAAGAAACATATGAAACCGATAATTGGGGGTCAATTCTGTTAGTCACTTATTTTGAGTAGAAACTTTGCATAGAGACTCCATACCAGTTGTTGTCTTCAGTCCTTTTGGATAGATATGGGGTTTCCCTTACACGTTGAATATACAGGGTTAGTTGTAAAACACCAAAAACCTCTCAGGACTATGTTACTAACATCATAATCAACAACTTTTGTTCTATGACTTTTAAAAATTCGTCATATTTTAGTTTACCAGATTTTCATATAAAAATAAAAATATTTAAATTGAATGCCCTAAACGCATGTAGCGTCTATGCAAAGCAAAAGAAAGCGATAGTATAAATTGCTTTGTTTTTCTTCGCATAGACTTCGTAACATTTAAGGCGTTCAATTTAAATATTTTTATTTTTGTATGAAAATCTGGTGAACTAAAATATGACGAATTCTTAAAAGTCATAGAACAAAAGTTGTTGATTATGATGTTAGTAACATAGTCCTGAGAGGTTTTCAGAGTTTTACATTTAACCCTGTATATATAAATATAAACTTTCGATAATGCCATTTGTTTTACTTGTACACCCACACATTGTGGTCTGTTTAACCCAAAGGTTGACTGGTAGAGAATGCCTTGTTGCATTAAGTCCGCCCATGTACCACTATTTTACATAAAGTTTAAATAAATAAATAAGAAGATTTGTATGCATTATATTATCATCTGACTAGTGCCAGATTTTCTGGCTTCTTGTCCGCTAGAGGGCGCCACGTTAAATTTAGGCAATATTTTTGATAACTACAAGTGAAGCCCTTTCAAATGATACCAAACGCGGTGTATCTATCTTATTTTTATTTTTTTACACATGATTTTTTGTCCACTAGAGGGCGCCACTTTAAATTTAAGCAATATTTTGGAAATGTGCATGTGACGCCCTTTCAAATGATATCAAACACGATGTGTTTATCTTATTTTTATTTTTTAACACAACACTTTTTGGGCGCTAGAGGGCGCCACATTGGGTTTTGTGACTCGTCACGTAGCCTATGTTCAGCGGAAGGTCAAGATGGTTCTAACGATACCTCATTTGTCGAGTTCCGATAAGTAGCTTTTGAGCTATGAGGGAACAGATGAACATACACACATACATACATAGCCTGTCAAAATCATAACCCTCCTTTGGCTTTGCCGTAGTCGGGTAAAAACTACCAAAACTAGGATCATAGAAGATCTGGAGTACCTGATAACCCTGAGGAGAAACCGTAACAGACCAGCCAAACTATTAAAGTTATCGACATCGTTCACAAAATTTGTCAAGCGCGATTAGCCCTTTCTTTAAAAAAAAAAAAAATGGAGATTTGTATCTGATGAAGAACCCTAAGAGCTCAGCTGTACTATGGGAGATATGGAAATGTCAAAAGTTATCCAGTGTGACGAGCCCCTTTTATTGGTGTCGATGGGTTCACTGGACCGACCTCTGAACCTTACAAATCAATCTGTGCTCCTGATTGATTCAAACAATCAAGGAGCACAGATTGAGCCATAAGGTTTTCTTTAAAATATAAGTACCTAATAATAGTATTTATATATTTTTGATGTTTGTGTTTCAATCATACAAAAATGTTATAAGGAATTTAGAGGTAATTTGGCACACAATAAAAAATATTGTTCATACCCAAGGTTATTTGGATTAAATATGGCCAATTACCGAGCTAAAATACGCTAAAATACAAGTGCGACTAATTCATAAATAATAAAAAATTAAATTAAGTATATTATAGTTTTAGAAGTTGCAATTTGTATCTATCCTGGGCTACTCCAATCCAGTTCTGAACCGCAGTATCTGTGATTTAATTAGTCTATAATGTAATTTCGGTAGTCGGTGTTATTGGTTATGTATCTTGTTATTTTTTTTATTACTCCGCCTTCCGAAATTAAAGTTATTTTTGGCTTTGTAGTGTTTTGATATGGAAGTTTGTTTGCTAAAAACTTCTTCCACTCTTTTTATTGGGTCGGTTTGGAATTTATCTAGTTACAAAAGCCAAAATATCAACTACACCTTTTACAAAATATTGTTTTTCCCGATGCAAAGCCATTAATTTTTGTGGAGTTCTCCTGGTACTTCACCATCAGCTCTACTTTACCATATGCATTGTGACGAGCATAAAGTGCTTAACATCCATATTCAAGTAATCGAATCGCAATCCACGAAATACTTATTACTGAGTAGTTTGGGTGGCCATCTGGGGTCTTCGTCATCAGTTCCACTTCCCCAAATGGTGCTTTTCGAGAGTAACTGCACAAGGTACTATAAGAAATACCGAAAACACTATAGGTATGCCTATAATATTTGAAGAGTTCCCTCGATTTCTCCATGATTCCATCATCGGATCCTAACGTGATGACAATGGGACCAACTAGAAAGTATAACCTTTCAAACAAAAAAGTTCAAGACGAACTGAGACCCTCCTCCTTTTTTTGAAGTCGGTTAAAAAATACTGTTAACTCTTTTAACTAAACATAATGATGCCACGGGTTACATATGTAACTGAAGAAACAGGGTGGGTTTTGGTCGGTTATATTCTGACGCTCCCTTCCGCTCCACATAGAGCTGGACGATTCATTTGATCATTTTTCCCCAGAAAAAGAGTTTAAGCAAATAAATGCAAAAAATAATCGGTATCTGTAAAACTATTAGCAATAAAGCTATTTAACTACATAATTTTATGAAGTATCAGGAATACTTAATAAAATTATGTAGTTAAATTAATTGGTATAATTATATTTAAACAATAAGAGATAAGTAGATGACCTGCATATTTGGTTTGAGACGTTCTTCAGCATTGTACGTCTTTCATGGCCTGATCCACAATCTCCTGAAATGACCAAAATCATGCCACACCGTTATTGAAGTGTGAAGACATATATTTAATAAATCATATTTTTGGATCACTTAACGCAGCCGTCCGGAATTATTCATCAGTTCAATATAATCATCAAGTTATTAGGAAGGGAACATGGAAACGGCCTGCTTACTGCACATTAGTTTACCCAAGCATTCATATCATTCGGCCATGTACGTATCAAGTGTATACCCCATATAAATTTTAATCGCTTACTCAGAAATCATTATAATAATTACGTATAATGCGAGCAACATTGTGGGCTTAGGAACAAAGAGAGCGACACCTCGTCGCCGGTGGCGCAGGCGCAGTGAGTGACGCGATGACGTACTCATGAAATGACAGATAGCACTAAATGTCGCTGGTAAGATCCTATCTCGCTTGATTACAAACACTGGAAATACTTTTACAATAGTCACGGGTGGCAGAAATAAATGTATCAACTTGATGCTCAACTCTGCTATCTTCTCAGTTCAGATACGGGAAATTGGATGGAACGTCAGATACTTACGAGATTTAATAACATTTATTTCCTCTCTAGTCTTTTCTGAAGCATACATGTGACCTTAAAACAAAACACCGCAGCTCTTGAGCTGAATATTTGTATGTGCATAAGAATACGAAACCGCTTTTTAAAGTTGAACGTCGCAGTAATTACTCACTGAACTAGTTTAAGAAATGTTGTTCATTACAAAAAAATTGGCCAAGTGCGAGTCGAACTCGCCCATGAAGGGTTCCGTAGTATAATAAATATAATATACTTAATATGTTTATTTGAAAAAAAAAAATTCAAAAAACCTTACATATTTCTTAAAACTAGCTTATTTACAATTTTTTACAACTACGCCAAATAACTTTGTTTTTCATTGTATGAATTACAAATTTATATTTGCGGTTTTAGAAAATATACTGTATCTCAAAAACTGCTGACTCGATCTCGTTCAAACCAATTTTGGTTGAAAGTTTACATTAAGATCTTCAACATATAGTTTTTTTTTTAGATATTTCACTTCATTATAGATATTATTTATAGAAGTTAGAGGGGGCGGGACACACATTTTACCACTTTGGAAGCGTATATCTTTTAAACGATTAACTTTTATGAAAAAGTCATTTTAGAAACCTTAATGTCACTTTTAAAGACCTGTCTATAAATACCACACACGTATAGGTTTCATGAAAAAAAATATTTTCAGTTTCAGTTCCATGTATGGGGAGCCCCCTTTACTTTAAATATTTTTTTTAATTTTCTCTTAAAATCGGAAAGCGGTCCACAGAATACATCTACCTACCAAGTTTTACGTGTATAGTCCTAATAGTTTCGAAATAAAATAGCTGTGACATACGGACGGACGCACAGACAGACAGACAGACAGACAGACAGACAGACAGACGGACAGACATGTTGAAACTATAAGGGTTCCGTTTTTTGCCATTCGGCTACGGAACCCTAAAAACGGGTTGCACTCCGGGAGTACCGGCAGAAGTGAAAACTTGAATATTAACTTTGTGCATTTTTGATATTTTGGAATGGTTAGGGAATCATTTTGCACGAATTGCTTTAATTATCAGTATAAAAGTACTATCATTTATGTGGTAGAATACAATATTTATTTATTGCGCTATCGTACACAAACATGACAATTTATATTACATTAATAAGTTTATCTATTAGAATAATCAACTTTCATCCATAATTTCGACGACTTTTTCACCATCATTATTACCAAAACCATCATCGCCAATCTCTAAAACTACTAAACACCAGCCGCAGGCATACATTTTCGCCGCGCCGTAGAAAGAGAGGGGGATACTTCCTCTCCTAAGTCCTACGCCGCGCCGGCTGTCTACTCTCCGTCCGTCTTACGAATTTTCGATCAGGTCACGTGTCCTGACGCGAGTTTAACATTTTTTACCCATTACAAAAAAATTGCACAACGCCGCCAAAGAAGTTTTTGCTGTCTACTCTCCGTCCGTCTTACGAATTTTCGATCAGGTCACGTGTCCTGACGCGAGTTTAAAATTTTATACCCGTTACAAAAAAATTCACAACGCCGCTAATGAAGTTTTCACTTCAAAAATTGAGACCTTACAAGAAATTAATCGATTCAAGGTCTCTACTTACAAGTCCTTTTAATTAACCAATAAAACATTTTGTTACAATATGAAGAGTATTAAATAAACTATGAGAACACATTGCGAATACCTAGGTCGCGTATTATTGAATCATTGTTGGCGTTTCGATTAATTGCATCATGTTTTGTAAACCTTATCTTAAGTTGTAATCGATTTTGTTTACGGAAACATGTTGCATCTGGCCACGTGCTGGTTTCCAATGAAGTTGCTCCGGAGAAAGCAAACTGCTGTTTTATGATAATCAAGTCATTCGTCTCGGGAATGTGCTCAGCGACAAAACGACTTGTTCAGGAAACGATGCACTTAAGGGTTCGGAGATTTATCTTTTTACTGAGGGGTAAAAAACGTCGCTAAAATTATGACCTTGAGTGCATCTTTTTCGAAAACTAGTTTTATTTTCAAAAAAGGTTGGAAGTAAGCACTTTATATGCCTTCAAATTATTTACATTCAAATAGTCCCCTAAACAAGTTGTTTGCAGTTACATATTTGATTAAACAACTATCTCTACCAAAACCACTAAGCGATGCTCAACACATTTTCAAACTTACGACATCAATCTCCAAACATGTCATTAAATATATACAATTTGCATGTTTAAAAACACTTCTCAAATATTGGATTTAAAATTAATCTGTGTATAATTTTATCATAAAATGTGTATATATTTTATTTTATGTTAAATCGATTCGTGACCGGTCGATGCTTCGATGGGTATGTCAGCGCATCGGAATATCTGTGAACAGTACAAATGTCAGTTTCACACTTATATATGATCTCATGGGGAGGAATATTTTAAACAAAGCTCTTTGCCAATAAGAGCCGCTCCCCGACGAGACGAAATGCTTTATTATGGAAAACTATTATTGATGGATTACCTAGCGTTTTAACGGCTAAAGTTGTCATGAAAATGAATGAGGCGATTATAAAAGTACCTGTATGAAGATATAGAGCTGAAAACTATATTTCACGAGGATAAGAAAAATCAATTAAAAAGTTAATGAAATATTTTTTTTAAATTATAATTAATAAATTGTATTTTATAACGTTCTTTTCCTCTCTCACTTACTTTTTTAAATTTTGCTGCGCCCAACAGGGTCCATAATTGTTTCTCTTTATCTGTATTTCCACCTGTATGTATACCTAGATATGGATTGTAATAAATACTTGAATAATCAGGAATGTTCGTTTCCTTTACAATTTCAGCCCCACATCGTCCAACATAATCACCGAACTCAAAATATCAAACCTCTCTCTTTTATAACACAGAAACTCGGCCAGCGAGCGTCCAAATACCCCCATAATTACACCGTGTACGTTTTTATAAGCCGCGTGACGTCACAGGACAGGTTCCCGGTGACATCCACCTCGCCAATGGAGGGCCGACTCGCCACGATTGGTGAGATTCGTCTCACATCTTACGATCCTTTGATTTGATATTGTTTTTTGTTACTTTGTAATCTGTGGTGTATCTTATTGTTTGTGTGTCTCGGTGTGATTTTAATCTGTGAATGGGATATATGTAAGTAGAGAAGCAAGATTATGCAGACTAATGTGTTATGTTTTATTAGAGGTTGAAGGTTGAGTTTGTATATTTCTGGATTGTAATGTTGATCGATGAAGAGGTAGACGAAAGCCAAAGAAAATTGGTTGGAGTGTGTGAGGAATGATATGAAAACAAAAGGAGTAGGTAAATGATACTGTGACAGGGGAGAATGGAAGAAGAAAACGTATTGCGCCAACATGTACATGGGATAAAGGCAGGAAGAACATGAGAGTATTCCTGGCACAACAGCGGTGCGATAGCGGTGTTCACTTTGTAATGGTGATTAGTTAACGTCCTACAAACCATTATTACAAAATACGTTTAACTGCCGCATGGGTCGGTTTTCGACATTACGTGACACTTCTGAAGACAGCCTAAGGATAGATGACCTGCTCCTCCGTGCTTTGAAAAGCACGGTAAGCCATTGCTTCTTGGACAATTGTAACAGATTAAATAAATAAAAAAAGATAGTCAGAGCCCGAACCTAGATCTAGAACCAAGTCTGGTAAACAGTATTGTGTTACCTTGTTACTGAGTACCTAATGGAGGTGATATGGGCAATGGTCGCTAGAATACCTGTTAACTGCCATCCAGCTGCGTTGTAAGCCGACAGCCACATCATTATTTAGAAAAATAAACTAAGTAATAATCCTTTGCTTTAATACGTTTCTAGAGAAGGCTCCTTTCTTGCACCCCAGTTATGGGTGTAATTTAGTATAAGAGCTGATATTTCGACTCCTGTTGCGTTAGCAAGACATCTAACCAGGTCTTCCAACGCTGATGAATGTTTCGACCCCATCGACTACTGTATAGCTTGTAATAGCAGAAAATTTTCTATTTAAGCCAACTACAGCAGTGGATATCTTTCGGCTAAAATGATAATGATAGTTACATTTCATATGTTTACAGGCCTCTCACGCTTAAGAGCCTTATAAAATTTAAGATGAATGAAACACTCATTCATTTTAATTTTTGTAATGTTCTTATAATGCGTATAAATAATCTATAGAGTAAGGTTCCAATAAATTCAATACATAATAAAAAAATGGTCAAGTGCGAGTCAGACTCGCCCATGAAGATTTGCGTAGTAACTATAATAATATAATATAATATGTATATTTATTTGACGAAAAAATACCTTACAAATTTCTTAAAACCAGCTCATTTACATTTTTTACAACTATGCCAAATAACTTTGTTTTTCATAGTGTTTGTATGAATTACAAAGATATATTTGCGGTTTTAGAAAATATGCTGTATCTCAAAAACTGTGCTGCCTTGATTTCGTTCAAACTAATTTTGGTTGAAAGTTTACATTAAGATCTACAGACATATATATTTTCTTTAGATTTTTCACTCCATTAATATAGAAGTTAGAGGGGACACACATATTTTACTACTTTGGAAACGTATATCTTTTAAACGATTGACTTTATAAAAAAGTGGTTTTAGAAACTCTTATGTCATTTTTAAAGACCTGTCTATAAATACCACACACGCATAGGTTTCATGAAAAAAAAAATTTTCAGTTTTAGTTCCATCCCAACTAGCACAAATGGGCTGCATTAGGGCTTTGGAGCGTATCCGATTATTACTTATGGTAATAGACGTAAGCGCTAGAGCGTCTACTACAGACTTAAAGCAGCCGCTTTAGCGCTATTTGGGCGGCATTTTATGCAGCCTAAAGTTCCATTTAACCTGCACAACGGCTGCATAAAGGTTCCTTAATAGCTATAACGATTTATTAACGCTATACTAAAGCTCTCGTAGCGCTACTTTTGAATGATTTTGAACTACTTTGAACGAATGAATTGATTATAGTTCTTTATTGTATATCTTCAGTTGACATTATTTGTAATATTTTGGTAAAGTGTTTTCGTCGCTATCATGAAAATAAAACAAAAGTACTTAAGTAAAAGTTTGTATTAGCTGGCTGTATTAGCAAGATATATAAAGATACTTAAAACGCTGTCCAGTTTACTATAGATATATAAAATAATTTTCGAGTAATTTTAACGCGCTTTTATGATATTTAAAAAATTAACAAAAGATATGTATTTTTTATTTGTTATACAGAATAAATTTTATTTCCGTATTTTTACGTGTCGATAACTTACTATTCGCAAGTGGCCGATTGTTTACCGTTACATTTAATGCACATTTAACTGAAAAACCAATGTATATCAACTCAATTTTGCAAGTGAATTATAAGTTTTCTTAAAAAATCATGGCGTCATTGTAATGTAGTCATAACCTGCAGTTTTAGCTCTAATAACTCCCTTTTGAGAATCATAGCGCCAATTTTCACCCTTCTAACGCTTCCAGTGATTTTTGTTCCCCTAGTGCAACTCACAGCCACAAAAAGCTCCTATTTTCCTGTTTTTGAGGTTATAAGATCTAGTTACGTACTTATTCGAATGGTTTCTTTTTTGGAGATCCGTGGTCTACCCTTAAAAACGTTCACTTAATATAGACATTGTACGCTTCTCAACTTTAAAAACAAATCCAAGATTACGGTGTTTTAATTACGATACTTGACTTTACACCCGATATTTCTACATAAACATGATACAGGTTATTTTTCAAATAGATAATCATCAAACGTCTCAATAATAGTTTACATTATTTTGTTGTCGGTAGAAATAAGATCCGGTTACTTTATGGTGTAGTTATACCTACATATACTATAATATGAAGTTTAAACATTTCAATTAACTACCTATTATTGTTTTATTACAGAATGCCTTTTAAAATAGTTAAAACTATAAATGCAGACAAGGAAGAGCTGTCAATCTGCCCTTCAGGATGGGAAATATCGCTAGATCAGAATAAAGAAAATTTGTTAAACGAAGACAATATTCCGATTGAAAAGATATTGCCTAATGATGATGAGAACGTTGCACAAAAAAAACCGTAATTTGGCTAAAGAGGTTAATGGATCCTGTGATAGTACTGCGCCAAATCCAAATGTTGAGACTGATATCTTTATACAATAAGAACCCAAGAATAGGCTTTTTTTTATTAAGTTTGTGATTTGTGAAATGTTGATATTAATATTCTTTAAAATTAAAAGCTTAAAAATTAAAATACTTTAGTATTAGATGATTAGCAGATTCACTGGAATGTTCAGCAATGTTTGACGATTTTAGCAGGTTTTCATAAACCTTGCGTACTTTCCTGCGATAACCTCCACTTTTCTTTATTAATTTCCATCGTTTAGCATCCATTTTTATTAAATGTTTTATAATAGTTACAAAAGCGGCTTTAAAATGGCGAATGGATTGAGCCTGCTAGGAATGACTATTGCTACTAAAGGCAGTACCTAGTAGTTTTTAGTTACACTGATGATTTTTTTGTAACTATAGTATGCATAAGAGTATCTATTGTTTCTATAATGAAACTTATAGTAGTATAATAGTGGCTACTATAACTATAGCCTATAAAAGTTACAATGGAAACCACTGTACAGCTGTGAGTGGCAGCATGACCTTCGTAACTCTCATATAAAGGTGTAAGTGGTAAATGAGTTCTACCGTGAACTACTGTGAAGGCTAGGGTAGTATTTGATTCAGCTTATAGCACTTTAAGTAACTTTTATAGCTATAGACGTTTACGGATGCAGATATGCAACTTTGAACTGCTGTTTGAACCCTTAAACCGCTATTTTACAGCCGAAAGTAACAAAATAGGCTGCTATTTCCACTAATGTGCTCGTTGGGATGTATGGGGAGCCTCCTTTATTTTAAATATTTTTTAATTTGGAAAGCGGTTTACAGAGTAAATCTACCTACCAAGTTTCACATGTATAGTCCTAATAGTTTCGGAATAAAATGGCTGTGACATACGGACGGACGGACACAGATAGACAGACAGACAGACAGACAGACAGACGGACAGACATGACGAAACTATAAGGGTTCCGTTTTTTGTCATTTGGCTACGGAACTCTAAAAACGAGTTACTTTATAAGAAAAAATATAACTATCAACCGATTTATTTATTTATTTAAACCATTTTACAAAACCACCCAAAGAACAAATAAGTTGCAGAGATGAGTTCTTATAAATATTATTGAAAACTTTTATATCTGATATTAAAATCAAGGGTTTAATGAGTATATTAATTGGATTGCAAACGGCCGCCCTCGCTATGTTGTACTATGGACCGGTTTCCAACCAAAGCTCATTTCTGCGCCCTTAAAAAGTTACCTGCAATCTGGAAGACAAATAATGACATTGCAGTATTAAAAACTCGAATCGCCTTAAGTTGGCTAGGAGCTACTAAGCCAATAAGTTGTGGGATGTGTGCCAAATAATATGAGTAAATAAATAAATCTTTATTACATTAAATTACATTTTACATACAATTACATTTCAAGAACTAGTGTCTTCTCCGTACAAAAAAGAATATAATTCTAACATGTCAAACTATTCAAATAAAAATAAATGAAATAAACTAACTACTAGTTTTGTGTATGTGCGTGTGTATTTGGTGTGAGTGTGTCTGCGTGAAAGTGAGTGGTTACTATTTCAGTAGATACTCTGTATCAAGGTATTTAAGGGTGAGTAGCCTTTGCTTAACCAAGCTCTTACATTTGTTGTGTGTGAGTAAATGAATACGTTTTATTTTGTTGATCTTGTTATACAAACATAAAGAAGTTGTGTAAACTGGCGACTGGCTAATGTGGTGTGATGTGGTAAGGTGACAACAATACACACAGCAGCCTTACTTCTGCCGTGTGGAAACCCAAGCAGACTAACCAAAGAACGTTTTTTCAGAATAACTCGAAAGATATAAAGTTGTACTCGAAAAATATGAAGCAAAGTATAATGGTTGACTGATAGAGAATGCCTAAGGCATTAAGTCCGCCTTTGTACCATATGTGTTGTATAAAATTTAAATAAATAAATAAATGGTTTTTAGTTACGTTTTTTTGTACAAGCAATGTGGGAAGAATCCACATTACTAGCAATCTTGTTAACCCCTCCAACTAAGCTAAATATGCTTGTGTCTGAAGTGGGTTCACGGCAATAGTGTAATGGGTGGAGTTCGAACCCACGACCTCTCGATCACAAGTCCGAAACCTTATCCATTAGGCTATTGACGCTTAACTATTGGCTATTCATGAGATAATAATATAGAACCAAAACAATTGGATTAAATCCACTAAGTACTGACAATGTTCTGGAGGAACTCGAGGCTAAATAAGGCGTATACAACGTGTAACGGAAACCCCATATCTATCCAAAAGGGCTGAAGACAACATCTGGTATGGAGTCTCTATGCACAGTTTCAGCACAAAATAACTGACTCAAAGAATTGATACCAAATTATTGGTTTCATATATTTCTTGAATACCAATCATAACAAAAGTGTCACAGCACTACGAGGGTCAATAACTTTCCACGTCACTTGCCAATAACACGATAATTCTTTTCGTTCTTCTTAATTTGAAAAATTCGGTCTCTGGTATCAGTGTATTGGAATTTGTAATAAGTTCTACACACGTAGACTTAGGATTACAAAACCCTTGCCATATCGTTTGTTATCATCCAAAGAAGCCATGCACTTGGTATGTATATACCCTTTAAATTACACGTTGTATGTATAAGGTCGATATTCAAAAAGCAACGCTTTCTGGGCTCGGTCCGTAGAGGAATATCGATGGGTATGACCAGACCATCTTAACATATGTATTTGTATATTCCTCCGGCCAACTATTTTTTGTACATCTTTGACAGTCAGAATCAGAAGTCATTAAATCTGATACTTGTTTGCATAGGGGCGTCGTGTTACCCAGTTACTGGGTTATGAGATTAGATAGACAGTCACTCTATGTAATACACTAGTTCTAAGATGTCTGGCCCAGCATCCGGTTAGACGGGAAACCGCCCTCAACATAGTTGGGACTAGGGTTACCAGATGACAGGAATTTTCCTGACATGTCCGGAATTTCAGCTCTCTGTCAGGGAAACAGGGAAAGTTGGAAATTTTCAGGAATTAAAAAAAAGAGAAAAGTAAGCCTTTTCGTTATAAAATAAATGCTTGCCACACAAATACGCACAACAGTAGTAAACTTAGCACCGTTTGCAACAGTACTGAACTACTAATTGACTCGCTCAATCGCGCCGCGCCCCGCATCCCGCCACAAGGCATCTAATACTCATACTCAGACTCCCACGCGCCGGGCGCGAGTTTATAATATAATATAAGTTTCTGCCAAAATGTCAGGAAAATTATTGCCCAAACAAGGGTTTTTTCAGGAAAACTTATTTTTCGGATCTGGTAACCCTAGTTGGGACACAAGCTTACCAGTTGACTGACAGTGTTCTGGACATATTTCGATACATTCATCGTAAAGTACCTACAGTTAAAAAGTGTGTAGCAGTGCATCGTAAAGTACAGTGACGCGGACACACATTTAAGAAACTAAAATAATGACTAATCCATACTAATATTATAAATGCGAAAGTAACTCTGTCTGTCTGTATGTTACCTTTTCACGCCTAAACTGCTTAACCGATTTAGATGAAATTTGGCATAGGAATAGTTTAGGACCCTGGGAAGGACATAAGATAGTTTTTATACCAGAATTCGCACGGGATCGGGAATTACGCGGGAAAAACCTCCCACGCGAACGAAGTCTCGGGCAAAAGCTAGTAATTAATATGTTTTCTTGCTTTTTCTTGCTGCTTGGATGCTTTTCTCTATGCCCAATGAATGATTGTCTCAATTAATCTCATTCTTCTTAATATTCATTATACCTAAACATAAAACATACAAAAACAAATGGAAAAGGACAGCTTAAGAGGACTTACAAAAAAAAAAACACCGGGCCGAAGATTTTTCTTTGTTGAATCTGCATTGTTTTCATTCATTATTTTTATAGTATACACTGTAACAAATACTCACATTATTGTACTAGAGCAAATAGAAAATTTGCAAAATTATGACTAAATTAACAAAATTGGGACTATTTAACTCATTTCGATATTCATCTTTTCCCTAGAGCTTATTTTGCAAAAAAATGTGTGGGAACCAGTTTTGCAAACTTAAATTTGACATTAGTAATTTCATATAAAGCTTTACTCAGAAATTGGTTATCTGACAGCAAACATCATTGTGATAGGGTGCTACAAACATGTACGGGTGTCAATTGTCAAGTGCACAACATCAAATCAATCAAATCAATCATCAATAGGATTTGATTGGATTTTTAGTCAAACCGAGTGCTTTGAAATACCTATTTTATTTTATCAGTTGTTGGTAATGACCACGCTTTTCTGAGAGATCCTATAATATTTTTTAAGATTTTTAACAAAATAAATCAATAATTCAAAATTTATACCCAGGAAAAGAAATCAATGGGTGTGTAGCTGCGTTCCTATTTACGCCTATGAAAGGGGAATGCCTATAAAATGCTTGAAACGGACAGAGACTGCGAATAGTCCTTAATTCTTTTTAAAATAAAATATGTATAATGACATAATTTTCAAGTTTGTTTAAGTAGGATATAAAAATATGGGAATCATTAAAATATTTAGCCTGATATCCGTTTAATTCATTCTTATTTCTAATGGAGGTCAGTGTTTATTTGACACTAGTAAGTGGCAGCCAGCCAAACAGGAATCGAAATAATCCGTAACGAATTATTTTGCAGATTTAGTGCTGTTGTTATTAATTTAATATAATTCGAACTATGTATACAATAAATGTAATCAAAGTAATATATGCATGTCAATATTAATTAAAATCAAAAATTTTTTGAATAGAAAACGTATCGTAGGCTGTATGAATCAAATGTCCTTTGCCTTACGTACTGACAGACAGTTTGACATTACTGCATTTTCGATTGTTTGTTTACTTGATTCTACAATAGCGCTTGCGAATTGAGTTACAAAACATAGTGTATTACATTCTCTTTGTGAGTTATGTACGGATTGCTTTTTTATGGTATAATAACTACTGTGGTAATTTTTTAAGGACTTTGATTTTATTTCTGCACATGATACCCATTTTTGAACACGGACTTAGGTTGGACCCGCCTAAACGACGACTTGGCATCCTTAACCTAGACTTAATCAATTTTTCAGAAAAAAGTTTCTTCTACCTAGTTTTTCGATAATTATTAAAATTGTAATGGGTTACCTACGATTTGTAGTAACATTTGGCGTATATTTCACTCTTGTTCATTTCAAGCATTTTTTTATATGGCAGACGGGCATTTCCCTTTACCAAACAAATTAGGAACACAGCTTAAGGCTAATGTTTCGAATATTACCGGCATCGCCTCGAGCAATACCTTTAAAGGGCGAACCTGTGAACACCATGACCGATTTCACAAGCAAACAGGAAAATATACTATATAACCTATACCTAGCCTGGCTAGGTATACTATCTTTCTCTATATTATCACTCTCTCTCACTCTCTATCTATATTACATAAAATAGCTACTTACTATAAAAAGATAATGAATATGTAAAACTTTTACAGGCTCTTAATGAGTTTGTAGATAATCTTCATCAATATGAGAAGCACATACTGTGCAAAACGACCAACCATCGAGGCATACCTATATTGTCACTCCAGATAACAACCAATCAATTATCGCCTTATAAGACAGTTTTTTTTTTGCTATTAAATTAATTTCTTAACTAGCGAATACACATGGCTACTTTATAGAATTGTATGAAAAAATAGCCGATCATGCGCATATTAATCATTAGTATGGAGAACACTTTAATAATGGTTAACTTTAAATAATAGTGTTACAGCAGCTGTCGCAATAACAATAAACAGGTACCCAAGTATAGTTACGACACGAACTTTTATCATCGCTTCCTGATGATTATGTACGAAGTATTGAACATCCTATATAACTGGCAATTTTTACATAGAGAGGAAATAATTAAATTACCAAATTGTACCTTCATTATAAACGTATTTGTGGCTAAGGCCTTTCAAGTCACGTAATGTCCATATTCAAATGCAAAACTAATTAATGGCATACAATTATATTTTATGTTCTGTGAACAACGCTGACGAAGTCACTTTGACTCATACCATTATAATAAAGTAACTTCTACAAACGGGAGGCGTATCTACATGGACTCAACTAGACAAAGACAAATTCTTCATTCATTACTTTTAAAAAACTTGATAGGAAGATATTTAATAAAGTTTATTACTTATTTATCCATTAACAAAGTTTTCAATTCCATATCATGTTCATTACGCTGTCAAAGACAATAACTTTATCGACTCCGATGGATATTTAAGGCCCGAGGGATGTAATTGTAATTATTTTTTTCTAGTCACGTATCCGTCAAACAAATTGTTGGTGAGCGACTTGAATATGTTGGTTGCAAATGTCAATGATGCCTGGAGCCGCATGCGCACGCACTAGTCGATGTGCTCGCTATTAATGCGAAATAACTATAATTTAGGCGACGCCGGCGTTTGGCGTTTAACCACCAGCCTCTGGAAAGGCGACGGAAGCCTGTCACAGGCGCAATTACAGTACCGAGAATCGGCATTAGTTCGTCGTGTTGAACTATTTATGTATGTAAAATAAGAACAGCCTCTCGTACGGGGAAACAGCGATTGCACGCATCTCTCATTAAGCACTTTAGAGCAATTTGAGGAGTCGAGAAAAAGTCGGCCGAGCCGCGGCACAACATCGCGTGGTCAATTAAAATGTTGCCGCACCAGTGCCGAGTGCGGAGAGCCGGCTCGCAAGCAACGGTACGTTCGCACACAAAACGGCCAAATAACACAGTCGACTTGCTCTGAATTGCTCGTATCCTCCGCTATCTAAATAAAGAGAGGACAGAAGCTGGTCTCTGATGAGCGTCTGCGACGAGGGCGAGGCGTGATGGGAGCGTGCGGTAAGTGGCACCGAACTTGTTACCGCTTCTCAGTTTCGACATCGGTAATTAGCGGTTTAGTGACGGGTTTCCCTGATGTGGAGCGTTTACGAAAACATATTGGCCGTTTAGTGTATTTTACTCTGACGGATTAGCGACTTTAGTGAACCTAGCTGGGTTAACGGAAATAAAGTATGTTTATGTGTAGCCCTACGTGTTTGGAACAGTAAACGCGAGTCATCTAGGTAGCGGTGTACAAAACAAACAAAGCCGTGATCCACCTGAGCCGCTGTTGCGCAGTGACTGGGCCGAGGTGCGCCCACGCAGCACGCACCGCCCGCGCTTGACGTGCCGATGGCGCGGCCGGTCAGACATGATCTCAAACACTTACAAAGTAGGTTGGTAATGTATCCACCCTGGGCTTTATAGTGAGTGATTACATATAGTTATGTATGGAATATGGTGAAAGAAGAGTGTGAAAGGTGTGTCCAAATATTCAGAGGTTTTATTCTTTATAATTATATAATTACTTAGGTATATGACGTAGTAGGTAGTCATGAGTTCAGCTCATAGTCATGTTTCATGTAATAATACTTACCTATTAAGACAAAAAAACATAAAATATTTTCACGAAATGATGACACTGCAAGAAATATGCATAGTCTTTATTAAGTATATTTTTGTTATTCCTTTTTATTTCAATACAGTCCCACACAAGGCAAGGTACCTTGAAATATCTAAACCATGTAATAGAGCAAATAGGAACGCGTTCTTTGTTACTGCGTACTAATTGCAATCGTAGCAGTGGACATCAATCACCCGGCCGAACAACGAAAACACTGTTAGTTTTGCCGCCGAATTATTAATTACATTCCCATAAAAAAACTCACACACAACGCCGAAACGCATAAATTTCTTCCTTTTTCACCGCACAAAGGAGCCGGGCGGCTACAATATAACGCTAAACAGATTAACCGCGCCCGACACGGCCGTCGCGGCATAATTTTTGGCGCCAGTAGTCCTGCCTCTAGATTAAACTAATATGAAAAGGAAATTGAGTAGAAAATAGACGAAGCCTCTATGTGTCATTAAGAATTGGTTACGCCGCTCCAAAGTGCCGGCGCAACCTTTATTATATTTGACTTCATTTAATTGAATTAACTTCTACCTTTTTATGAACTGCTAGTGATGTTCGGAACGAAATATAATAGCCTATTTTCATATAATAACAATGACGTTTATGTGACGGATATTGCTTTATAAATAATAAACAGGCCTACCGATTTAGGTGCTAGACGGGTAGAATATTTAAAGACGAAACTAGCAGGTAACTTCAGTATGCAGTGATTTATTAGCTACAGACCGTTAAAAAGATATAATATATAATTCATGAACAATTACAGTTTTCTACTTAAAGTATTTGGAACAAATTGAATAGGATTTATTATTCAGGACGGACGGCCGAGTAAGCGTCGACTTGAATTATTATTCAAAGGCACGGCCATGTGAAGAAAATTTACACATAATGTTTTCTCTTACGGTGGGGGATATTTGGCGGTCCACTCGAGCCGCGGGGACGGCCATGAATAGTAATAGAGGTTGCCGAGGTTGGGTCGAGGGAGCGCGGGCTGCCTACACTCACTCGCCGTAATGTGCCGCTTATGGTGCGTGCTAAATCGACAATACCCGGGGGTGCCCTGCTGACTAACAAACCATTTCATGGACTCACCTATTTGGGTCGGTTTGTTCTTAATATTAAAGTTCATGAACCGTGAAGATTTCTCCGTTAGAAAAGGTTTATTTATAACTTTGGTTGGAATTAGATATACATTAGTTGAACTAATTCAACATTCGTTATGCTTGTTGAACACTCAAATAATAACCAGTCAGATTTTGGCTTAACGATAGAAAATTTATTAGGTAAATGGATAGGCTTCTTCAATAGGGAGTGATATGAAGTTTCGAATGACGTTATTGCGACGCACGCAGTAATAAGTTTTAGACTTAAACAACACTTCATGGTTTTAAAAAAACAGCGTAAATATTTGTAATTTTAATTCATTCTGGGTATCTAGGTATACCTAGTAATAAACTATCAAATCGCTTTGAGTGGCCTGAATTCTTACGAAAATAACTGTGAATAACCTAAAGCCTAGGTTGATGTATCCAGTACTTATCAAGTTATCAGTGATAAGAATGTTAGTAAGGCTGTCTACACTAGGTTAGCAGTAAGGAGTGCGGAGGTCGGCTCATGGACTCACATTCATGAGCAGGTCCGGAGAGGAAGAGCCCTTGCCGCTCATGGCGATGGCGCCGGGTGTTGGCGCATGTCACACACTCACAACACTCGCGGCGGCGCAGGCGGCGCGGTGGCGCGTTCTCAGTGCGCCGGGCACTCGACTGACGCGGCCCCCACCGCATCAGAGCCCCCACCGCTACCGGCTGCCTCATTTCTCACTATAATTTGCGTGCTGCTCGTTTTTTACCATTATTACTCCCTCGTTTTGTTTTACGTATTATCGAGTGCATCCCGCTCGCACCGGCCGCCATGCGCGCTCGGCGCCGCCCAGATAATAGCCGCATGCAATTACGTCACAGCGCGGTGACGAGTGTACACACAGATACTGCTAACGCCATCTTGTGACGGGCGGACGAACTCTAAACTAAAAAACACCTTTCATGAAATAAACACACATCACATTTAACACAGTCGTAATACTACACTTACACTTTAGTATTTCTTCACTCATGACGTTATAATACAAAGTCATTTCAAAAGATCACATGCAAAACTCAGGCACACTAGCTATCCTTTTTATTTTTGTATTTGTATCTTATTAAATGTTCAATCAATGCTCTATGCTCGCTACCTTAAATTTACTCCATAGAATCAAAACCTTTATATTTTTTCTTATACATAAATACGATATTATTGTATTTTTCGTAGCAATGCATAGCACCAAACTAAAAATTTAATTATTTCCTTTAAGTACGAAAAAATGCTTTTATGGCTAAGCCATTGAACTGAGTCTGATGAAATTTAGAGCAGAAATATATTATAGTCTGGAACAGCACATAGGGTACTTTTTATCCCGGGAAAATGTGAGTTTCCACGCAAACTTAGACGCGGACCATGGTTTTTAGGGTTCCGTAGCCGAATGGCAAAAAACGGAACCCTTATAGTTTCGTCATGTCTGTCTGTCTGTCCTTCCGTCCTTATGTCACAGCTATTTTATTCCGAAACTATTGGGACTATACATGTGAAACTTGGTAGGATGTATTCTGTGAACCGCTTTCCGATTGTAAGAAAAAAAATAAAAAAATATTTAAAATAAAGGTGGGCTCCCGGTAGGTACATGGAACTAAAACTATTTTTTTTTTATGAAATTTATGCCTGTTTAGTATCTATAGACAGGTCTTTAAAATGACATAGGGGTTTCTAAAACCACTTTTTCATAAAGTCAATCGTTTAAAAGATATAAGCTTCCAAAACGGTAAAATGTGTGTGTCCCCCCCTCTAACTTCTATAACAGTGGAGTGAAAAATCTAAAAAAAATATATGTCTGTAGATGTTAATGTAAACTTTCAACCAAAATTGGTTTGAATGAGATCGAGTCAGCAGTTTTTGAGATACGGCATATTTTCTAAAACCGCAAATATAACTTTGTAATTCATACAAACACTATGAAAAACAAAGTTTTCTGGCATAGTTGTAAAAAAATTAAATAAGCTAGTTTTAAGAACTTTATAAGGTTTTTTTCGTCAAATAAATATACATATTATATTATTATAGTTATTACGGAACCCTTCATGGGCGAGTCTGACTCACACATGGCCAATTTTTTATCAATATATGTTATATACCGCTTTTCCCACTCCCAGGAGTTAGCAAAGAAAAACTAATTCAGATGAAGTGACCATCCGGTCGCTAACAACACAACAGGCAATTCAGTTCTCGATAGACCTACTTAGGATCTCAATAGATGGTTGATGCGATATATGTAGCATACCTATATGTAGACATTGGTCGGTTGTAGCATCTAAAATTGATTTGGGATCACATTCACGAAACGTATGTATTAAGTTATCGCCCGGTTAAGTAGTATATTAGCCTTAGCGAGCTAAACTACGAGTGGCCCTATCAAAAACTAAAAAAAATGTATTAAGTATTTATAATACGTACATACGTTTCGTGACCGTACGTATATTAACGTATATTATTATTTGTGCAAAACTGTACCTATTGCTGGTTAATATTCAGTAATTATTTACTGTCAATTAAAAATACAATTTTACGAGTCTTTTATACTGTTGTCTATAAAATCTGAACATGAAAATATAGTAGGATGAATTTACGATACCTCACAAGTTGTTTAAAGCCTCTGAGTGCCTCGGAGCCTCGGAGTGGGTACCTACGCGTAGTTCAAACTGAAAGATAAACTTTTAAAACATTTTACATGTACAATTTTTCCAAATATAGCATTACTGAATGCAATGGTTCCTTACCAAAATTGATGTTTAAGACTTTAGACACCGATTATTAGATGTGCACATCTAATAATCAATTACTTAGCATAAGTCTTAAATATCAAATTGATGACTGAAACTAAATATGTTTTTGAACATTAAGTTCCGTATACATCGACACATCATTAAGTATTTATTTGATTATTCATATTAGGTACTAAACAATATATAAGTACTATAGTAAGTATTAACAACGGCGTTATCTACAGATTTAATCAGTGATTAAATTCATAATTTATATTCGCACCGACCAACGATTTACGATACTGGTTTTTTACTTTCATATTTTTTTTTTATATTTGAGAGTTAGCATGATAATTTTGAAAATTGAATGAGTCTTCGAAACGCCCCAAGACACAGATCTTCTTATAGTAAAAGGTCAAAAGTCTTTTCGTACCTATAATAAGTTATCGATGTTTCATTACTGTATCGACTTGATTGCTAATGTAGATACTAGCGGAATTGATTACGAAATTTGAATTCTCTATCGTTTATTAAAGCACGTTAAAACTTACAGCTTATGATTTAGCATTTAATGTAGATATTGTGCTTGTTCTATGGCACTGAAAGTAATATTATTAATTGATGTGATTGATCACTAAAAATCAATTGTAAAAACTTAGATAACTATTCAAAGTTAATCATTTATCAATAGATAAAACAACTAAATACCTTATCAATCGCTTTGAGAGAATTTGAAATTCGGGCAGCAGAATATATAATCACTAGCTGTGCCCGCGACTTTGTCCGCGCGGAATAGTGACTTTCAGCAGCATTTTTAGTTTTTTATGCTAATTATTTTGAAAATAAAACTCGTACATAATTTGAATGTCGTATTTATTAATATCTAATCAAAAGTCTAAAAAATAAGTTTCAAGCTTCTAGCATTAAAAATGTCGTAATTTCCATACAAACTTAAACCCTCCATTTCAACCTCTTACAGCCCTTTTTCGCATTAAAATCAGCCTATGTCCTTTCTCAGGCTCTAGACTATGTCCGTACCAAATTTCATTAAAATCGGTTCAGTAGTTTAGGCGTGATTGTGTAACACACAGACAGACAGAGTTACTTTCGCATTTATAATATTAGTAAGGATTTAAGAATAAAACAAATAAATCAAATCACATAATTACCAAAAAATATTTTTATTTC
The DNA here is from genome assembly GCA_943138885.2 of Tholera decimalis. Taxonomy (NCBI): domain Eukaryota; kingdom Metazoa; phylum Arthropoda; class Insecta; order Lepidoptera; family Noctuidae; genus Tholera; species Tholera decimalis. The sequence continues at coordinate 30,928,468 of OW964556.2, read as the reverse complement.
ATCACTTCAATAAGATTACACAATTTACAACAATTGAAAGGCACATGATTTATTATAATACTTAATGTACAGTCTATGTTACAAACATCACATTTTAAATTCACGGTAACTTAAACAGATTTTAAATATTACCTACGATAATATGGACACATGCACGTACTTAAAATGTCCCATTATGAGCAGAAACTTTATTACACACCTATTTTAATCACTTATTGTCCTAAAGCCACTGGTGGTTGTAAATTATAATGTCCTTGGAACACTGCGTAGTTGTCTTTTGAAGCACACTGGTAGGTGCTGATTGGAGCAGCGTACTGTTGGTACATCCTGTGATCACGGACCGGTGGGCGCGGATACAGGGCATCTTGTCTCACTTCAGGGTACCAGCCCGACATCACGCTACTCCCGAACATTCCACTACTGTTGTAATTCGGTGCACTCGGCATAGTTGACATCATACTTGGAGCAACCGCTGCGTAATTCAAAGACATCTGTTTGGGAGCACTCGCGACGGGCACTGTCCCGTAGTGCGTGCTTCCAACTGACGAAACAGGCACTGGGGCTGGCGCTGCTTGTAGCTCCACTAGAGGTTCGGTTTTATCACTTGGAGCACTAGACGTCTCCTTTTCATCCTCCTTCGCTTTCTTGCTCTTCTTTGATACATTCGCGTGGGTTTTCACATGTTTCGCGAGGTGGTCGGAGCGCATGAACCGCTTGGTGCACAGTTGACACGCGAATCTCTTCTCACCGGTGTGGGTACGCAAGTGCCGCTGCAGCTCATCGGAGCGCGTGAACCTCTTGCCACAGAACAACCAGTTGCACACAAAAGGTCGCTCTCCAGTGTGCCAGCGGAGATGAGCTTTCAAATGTGATGTTTTTCCGTAAACTTTTCCACAGCCGGGTACGTGGCACACATGTTCACGCTTAGCGCCATCCTTGCCGTAGTTTGGGCCGAAACCGGCGGCTTCAGTGAGGCAGTTAGGGCAACGGCACTTTGCACAACGACGCTGAAGTTCTCTGGCCTCCTCTGTCGCTGCCGGTGTTGGTGGCCAGTACGCCGGGTACTGCGCGGGGTAGGCTGGGAGCTCACGCCACGCAGGCGGAGCGCACCAGGTGCCTGATGAAGCACTGCTGCACGAAGACAGGTCGGAAGCTGGTGATATGGCATCCCCGCGGCCGTAGCCACATCCATAGCCAGACATCATGTTCATCATCTGCAAAGATAAAGACATTATTAAATACAGCTTGCGTTAACAAACGTAAAATAGGAATTTATCACTTTAATTTTTTTATGCTTAACTAAATTTGAACCAAATAAATGTGACAAACGAAACATTTATGGGCAATTTACTCTAATGTTAATAAACTCTCAAATTATGTTCTATAGTCGGTAGGCGGGCGGACGGACCTGTTGCGCGGGCGGATCCACGTATTGCATTTCCGGCGAGTGTGGTGACAACGTAGCGCGACGAAACCTTCAACTAGATAATTACAGGGCGGCGCACCGCTCGCGCCGAGACGTTTTTAATAACTGGCTTGGAATAGACGTAACAAGCGGTTGTCACCTCGCCCCGGCCCCTCTGCCCCGAGGGTCGGCGCGCGCGCACCCCGGGCCCCCGCCCCGCGCCCCTCTCCGCCCGCCACAGCCTCCGACACACCCCACCAAGCTCCGTGAGTTATGAGCTTACCAGTTCGGCTCTTATGAGAACGGGAAAGCCATGAGAGCGAGACAACCGTCCAAACAAAGCTAAAGGTTACATTAAGTGTGTGTTTACTTTGGGCTTTATAGCGCACCGCATTGGGTTCAAGTCGTTAGGGTTTGATTGGGTTTTAAGAAAATTGTTTTGGGTTTTCCAGTTTGTAAAAATAGATCTTATAGGTAAATACATAGGAAACACTATCGTTGATGTCTTTTATACTGATACTTGGAAAAATTTCTCACTAAAAAGACAAATATTTCTACAGTTTCTACATCACCAGCAAGAAAGTATTTGTACATGAAAGTAACAATTGCTTAGATATACCTATATCTAAGCAATTGTTAAATAGTAAATACCTATTTACATTGGTAATGTAACACGAAACAATAGGCGATATAGATACAAAGCTGATCCTCGCGTCTTCGTTCACGTGATGATTTCGCGCATTTTTCCGGGGTAAAAACTAACCTGTGCCAATTTCCAAACAGCCGATTTGACGTAAACACAGGGATTAAATTAATTAATAATTATTAATTATATACTAACGCATTTATAATATACTCCATAAAGACGTACGGAGACACCCAGTAACAGTAACATCACAGTCAAACAAGCATCTTTCTTTTGTAGGCAGAGGCAAAATTCAGTTCCCAGTTCCAGAGACGCTTAATGTATTTAATTTTTTCTCTATTTCGGTCGGCAGTTCGCGGCAGACGCATGATTTATGCATATTCGAGCGGAGCCAAACCTTTAATTACACGTTGTTAAAATATGGCAGTTTGTTAAATCGTTCGCTCTGCTTTTGTTTTACCAAACACCGCAGCTCTTAGAGCATCGTTCCCTTTTCTTCCTTCAACTAAATTTTATATCTTCCGTTTTTTTCCTTCTTATTAATGCCTCGTTTTCCAACAGCTTGTAGTTTTATTTGTACAACTTAAGTTTAAGTTTGACGGCATGGGAAACCTGATAATAACTCGCTCAACAGATAACCACGATGGACCGTTAGTTTTTGGGTCATTCAAATAAAAATAGACTACTAGACTCTCACGTTCTAAGTCACTAAATTTTTCCTTGCTTACAAAGTATGAGAATCACGGCCCTTACCAAATTTCCCACTATCAGAAAGTAAAAGTAAATAGAAAAAATATAATAATACCTAGGTAAAAAGATGGCGTAGGTACTTCCGACGCGCTCGCTACCCTCACAATCTATCACTTACATGCTATGATCACTCGTTCGTCAAGATAATATGTTTGATATTTTATCACTTGGATCTTTGTCACGAAGTGATGACGGTAACAAGACTTGAACTTTTGCTGCATGGTCCACATACAGACTGACTAAATTTTGAAATTTTTATCATTTAAAATAATTGTCGTGTGCAAGGTGTATGTAAGTTTTAAATGTAATTGTTAATTTGATGTTTAATTGTATGATCCAAAGATGATTGACATAAATAAATAATAATAAGTACGTATTAATAAAACAATGCTAGTACCTATCACTTATCCCGGTAGTAAGCAACTATTGAATAGCAGTATTCTTTTCCAGAAACCTGAGGTTAGAACTTTAACTGCTTCGAAACAACCGTGAAATCGATCGCATAATGACATCTTATAGAAATTACACTATGCACTTGTAGAATTTAATTATTCGGACAGCTTCTATAACAAAAGTCTTTCTACGAAGATAATACCGACTACCGTTCATACTGTGCTAGTACAAATGGGACCTGTCGACATGTTTACGATACCCTAGAACAATAGTAAGTCAAGGGACTTGGATGACAGGCTACTGTATTGAAGCCGGCAGCCACAAAGCCCACATGCAGTGGACAATGAGGACTACTAATGTCCTATGATCGTCTCCCGCCATAAATCAGGGAGCTACTGTGTTTTTGTGAGCAAAAAATCTATTTTTGGCAGTTTCACTGCTTGCCTGTCTTCGGACGTGTCGAGTCGATTGCATGTGCAATATATTGTGCCGATTGCGTTTGATCTTTGGCTTACAACTTTGTACGTTTGTGTTTGCCGCATTTATTGAGAGAGGAGTGCATAATATTGGCCCATGCTGGGTCTAATCGTAATAAAAGTCATGCAAGTGTTAGCTTAGCTGTCATTGTGTTCTCAGTTAACATTCTTAACAAACTACAAAAGTGTACATTTGCATTACCAGATATAGGAACTTAGTTGTTTAATACCGTTAAGATCGATTCGTTTACTCAAATTTCTGACCAAGCTGATTCACGTCCGCAGCTCACGACATCATAATAAAATCATTAGCGAAAATATCGACATATGAATCGTGCGGCCGTTTCCGCTCAAGGAGACCGGTATATTACATTAATTACAGGTTTCTTATATCGTGGGCGGGTAATTGGTTCTATCGCACGCTGTCCTCACTTCCTGTCTTTTGCTGGTACTGTATGGGAACACTGGGACTCAAAAGTACCGGCTTGGTGTCGGGTGTCGACTATTGTGGCAGCCTGCGCGGCACCCACGCAATGCAGTACGATGTGGAGTAAATTGTGCATGCGAAGCTCTTTATGGGATCGTCTTGTCTTTTTTTTTGGCTATTGTGTTGGTTCATAGCTGAATCATTGTTCAATTTGAGATTACAAAATTTTTGAGCCCGTTCATTTGTAGCTACGTCATTAGATGAGGTAAATATGTTTCTAGGTTTTTACTTTTAACGTTTTCATGTTCCAAGACAACTCGCGACTCGCGAACAAATGTGATACCTACAGTGAATACGATAAGCCTTTACAGCCTCGTGGCTAAAGAAGAGTATAATAACAGCCGCATTATAGATCTTGAAGGTTAAGCATCGCTTACCGAGGTCAGGTCGGTCCGTGAATGGGTAACGTTATTAATGAATATTTGTGCAGTAGCTAATATAGCCCTCCCCATTTTAATTAAAGCTCATAAAGTCCTTCCAAAGGTTGTCTGGAAGATATCGCTCTCAGCGATAAGACCGCCATTGTAACCAATTTTTTACAATATTGTTATTTAAGTGTGATTCAATTATTGGTGTACAATAAAGTATATTCTATCTATCTATCTAACCATCTTAAAATATCGAAGTTCCTCCGTACCTCGTAAAGCACGCTAAGCCATTGGTCTCTGCTGTGATTTGTACAGACGCCAGCACATCAAGCTACAACAATCTGTCAAATTTCTTTAATAGTTTTTCAACTTTATTGTTAAAGAAATTAGGTTCAAGGTTGATTGGGAAAATTTGACAGTTTCGGGTAGCTAGTAGGTAGTCGGTAGTAGTATCTTTAAGGCTGGAAACAGTGCTTGACCGACGGTCGGGCGCTGACCGTCAGTCGGCGTAGCTATATCTATGCAAGCCTATGAACGCGCACTCAGCTACGCTGACGATTTTCACAACCGACGCACGGTGGGCTGAAAATCGGCTTTCATAGACTTAGGCATTTTATTTTGCAAGTGCGAGTTTTTTTGCCGGATATCACTTCTATTAGTTATAACAATATACAAAAATGACACCAGAATTGATTCTGCACAGAAACGAAGGAATTATAATTTTTTTACGAAAATTTTGTATGGAGCTAGTATGAAAAATCGAAATATCTCTAAAACGGCAGCGATAACCGTAATATCCTTATAGGGGGTTATAGTACTAATTATTTATGATTTTTTGACATACGTTACATAATGGTTGTAGATGCCTTTTTTTTTAAAAATCGTCAAAATATTTTTATTTATTTTTACATATTTAAACGTTCCTTTTAGTGTTTAAGTTGAAGAATTCAGAGCATAACAACTCTTATCATAAAATAGCATCACCCCTATAGACCTGAAGGACTAGACAGAGGTGTGTAGTGTCTTGTTGATCTTGTAAGATTTCCAACAATACCAAATAGTTGAATATCAGTGTCAAAGTGCCCATGCTGTCGCTTCTTTTTGAAAGATAGGGGAATGAAATTGTTAATTGATCATACCCTAAAAGTATGATTACAACATAACCGGACACATAATAATAATAATATCCTTATAGGGGATTATAGTACTAACATTATTTATTTTAACATATGAAACTGTTCAAAACGATCCATGAACTGTGTCAAAGTTAAGAACATCGTTAGGAAGCATGCTTTTTCCCCAAATATTAAGAATATGTGAAAAAAAAAAGACTGTATATAAACTTTTTATTGATAGGTAATTTAAATAAAACAGAAGTAACAAAAATAATATCTAATAAATTCAATTATACAAAATACATATTTGAAACTATAATTTATGAAATTATTAACTAAACATATTGGTACAATAAACTAACATAAATAACAAAAGAACATAAAGAAAAATAATTAAATTTTACAAATTTTCTTTACAACTTTCGTTGTCGGACTCCAATTCCGAGTCAGAATCCAGATCGGATATACCTACAAACTCGAACTCAGTTTCCGGAAACTGTATTAGGTCGAGAGTTTCAGCAAAAAAGGTTGTCTTCCTTTTGGCATCTAACTTCGGCCTTTGTGCACTTAGAAAAGGATCCGAAGAAACAACAAGCATATTTAGGATATCTTGATTAGAATCTTGCCTGCTTCTTTTCCGCGAATGATGTTCCCGGAACCTCCTAAAATCTTTGTTTCGAGACTCTGAGGCTTCTTCCGAGAGAGTCCCAATCGGGACAATATCATTTTTTTCGATTATGTCAGCTCCGTGTATTAATAGTTTATGTACGGTTGATGACATGTAGTACCAGTCGTATAATTCCACGTACTTTTCTGCTGTTTTGCGAGCAAAATCTTTAAATTTGATGACATCGATCTTCTCACCAGATGTTATTGCTTGCAAAATAACAGCAAATCTTTTTATCAGGTTTTGATCCAACCCAGTAATAGCTGCAGTTTTATTGGGAAACTCGAAAAACTTCCTTGCGGTATTCCCGTCATTGGTAGTTCCCGAGCCTTGTTTTACTATATCAATTAACAGATTGAGCTCCTCTTTAAATTTATTTTGAATGTTTTTTTTTCTGTTTTGTAACATATCTTTATGCTCATTACTTCTTGCTGCCCACTGTTTGAAGTCAAGTCTGTACGCAATGTGTAACAGACATTCCATGCAATTTATACGGGCATGTAGGGATGATAGGCCAAATTCATATATGTCAGAACACACAGTTTTTGATGTTACAGCATCTAAGTGGTTCATTTCTGTTGGTTTTGCTAAGCACAGGTAGCATGATGCATTTGATCTAGCTTCAGAAAGGTACGTGCAGACTTTTGCGTCGATCATTGTCATCATTAGTTTATGAGTCACCCTGTTACTATTAATGCACTCTGTGGGGTTAAGGGCCTCAATTTCCTCATCCATTTTTCTTTTGTTATCAATGACAACTGCATGGCTTTCTTTTACAAAAGTGAACTGAACCGGACGACAATAAAAAGTTGAGCATGGTTTCGGGTTTGTCCATATAGTATTATCTCCATCTGTCAGTTTCAGTGGCACCAAGGAGGTCATGAAAATGCTTGAATCATCATGCTCGCCGTCCATTTTCTGCTTGTATCGGCTTTGATTGGAAGCACCATCAAATCCCCACTTCGATATCAGCTTTAACTGCTTATCTTTCTAAAAGAAGCGACAGCATGGGCACTTTGACACTGATATTCAACTATTTGGTATTGTTGGAAATCTTACAAGATCAACAAGACACTACACACCTCTGTCTAGTCCTTCAGGTCTATAGGGGTGATGCTATTTTATGATAAGAGTTGTTAAAGCTCTGAATTCTTCAACTTAAACACTAAAAGGAACGTTTAAATATGTAAAAATAAATAAAAATATTTTGACGATTTAAAAAAAAAAAAGGCATCTACAACCATTATGTAACGTATGTCAAAAAATCATAAATAATTAGTACTATAACCCCCTATAAGGATATTACGGTTATCGCTGCCGTTTTAGAGATATTTCGATTTTTCATACTAGCTCCATACAAAATTTTCGTAAAAAAAATATAATTCCTTCGTTTCTGTGCAGAATCAATTCTGGTGTCATTTTTGTATATTGTTATAACTAATAGAAGTGATATCCGGCAAAAAAACTCGCACTTGCAAAATAAAATGCCTAAGTCTATGAAAGCCGATTTTCAGCCCACCGTGCGACGGTCAGCGCTGACGGTCAAAATGTACGGTCAGCGCTGACCGTCGGTCGAGCACTGTTTCCAGCCTAACTGTCGTTACAGGTAGTCAGAAGCCAGAAAATCTAACATAACTATTTGGTGGTGGAAGTCAGATAGGCAGTCGCTCCGTGTAAAACACTAATACGTAGCTACATCCGGTAAGACTACAAGCCGACCCAAGAATAGTTAGGCAAAGACTAGACAGATGATGTAAGGCTTTACACGAAAGAATTGGATTGAATGATTATAAGGCTTTACGTAAGTAACTACCTAGGGCATGGAGGACGTTGGTTCTGCGTTCCACTACTTACAATAAATTTAATACAAAAGCTCGTATGCTTTTTATTAGTTAAGATAACATATTTAAGAACCGAGATATGACTCCAAAACTCCGCTGAATTCGGATTATCTCTTTTTATAGAAACACGATACGCTTTTGTAACAAAGAGCGTAAAAAGCTCGAATGTAACGCGGGTTACGAATTAGTTTTACATTGCTATTGTATGGGAGCGGACATTGTTGTTATCTGATCGGAATTCCGCTCATTTCGCGTCCTACAAGTATCTGCGACTAAGGAGTGAAGGGTGCATTGTGTCGGTGTAACCAGATCACCGAATGTACCTGTTCAACAATGTGAAGCGCACAGGTTCGCACCAAGCGATGCTCCCTTGTCAATCCATTGTCATAAGAGCTGTCAAATCTTTGCGTAACGCAGTGGCGAACTGAAAAAATGCATTGTTTCTAACGCATTAATTTTTACTGCTTTGGGTAGGTAGGTACCTACTTTTACTCGTTCGTAACAGAATAAAAACCTATACCTCAGTAAAGCTATGACGAAAAGTAGTCACCCATCTTCTCAATCTCACCTATGTATTCTCTAAAGAAGAAAGAACTTCGATTATGAGCTTTTGTTTATTGCGTTTAGTTTTGGTATTTTCTAAGTACATACCTACCAATATTGGACAGGCTTAGTTAGAACATTCAAATAGGCGAGCCCATGATTTTTGACGACTTCAACTTTTAAAGTATAAGTTCCTAATCATAAGCTTTTTTTTTTTCTAAAGTAGATCGAAAAAATCTGCAACCATCAAACAAGTCGGCACGATGTTTGTATAGAATAACATACATCAAAAGTCACACAGAAAGTGAAGTTCGAGCGGACAGCACAAAAAATATACGGAGTAGAGTAGGTACGTAAAAGATTTCTGCAGAGCAGGACTCCCTGTGGCGCCGCGGCCGATTTCAAACGGTCAGGGCTCCATAACCTGACAGCCGAAATTACCCCACATCAGTAAAAACGACATCTCGAGCGCAGTTTGTTTTACACAACAAGCCGTTCCGATATAACGATGACACGTTTTTGACGCCAATCTATTGCTCTCATTAGGATATTTTTTTTAATGACCAATTTAATTAAGGCAATGTAATTAAGGCTAGTAATTAAGGTAATATGAATGAGACTAGCCATTAGTGTTAGGTTTATAGGGAGCGGGACAAGCCTATTTTTAACCGACTTCTAAAAAAGGAGGTTCTCAATTGAACCACCAATTGGAAGAAGGGAATAATTCCAAAAAATAAGAATGGAGATAATCAAAAAAAAACTTATAATTTTTTACTTTTAACATATAGGCTCATGTGATATCAATGATAATGAAGAAAATACAAATTCTGATTTATTTTCTAATAAAGCTGGCTGAAATATAAAATATTCATTTATATATGTACATGTAAATGTGTTGGATTTATTCCCTTCTTCCAATTTATCATATACTATATACAAAATTATTTGGAATAATACACGATATAATGACAATAACTTTTTAATTATTATAAAAAAAAAATTAACAAAAAATAGAACAGACTTCCATATCAAAACACTACAAAACCAAAAATAACTTTAATTTCGGTAGTCGGTGTTATTGGTTTTGGATTTTTTTTTCCGCACCGCCTTCTGAAATTAAAGTTATTTTTGGCTTTGTAGTGTTTTGATATGGAAGTCGGTTCTATTTTTTCTTAAAAATTTTTTTTCACGCTTGTTAGTGGGTCGGTTTGTCTAGTTACAAAAGCCATAATGTCAACAACTTATCACCTTTTACAAAATATTGCTTTTCCCGATGCACAGCCGTTAATTTTTGAGTTCTCCTGGTACTTGACCATCAGCTCTACATCACCATACTCGTATGTATTGCGACGAGCATAAAATGTTTAACATCCGTACTCAAGTAATTGAATCGCAATCCACGAAATACTTATTATTGAGTAGTTTCAGTGGCCATCTGTGGTCTTCATCATCAGTTCAACTTCTCCAAATGGTACTTTTCGAAAGTAACTACTCAAGGTACTATAAGAAATACCCAAAACGCTATAGGAGTGCCTATAATATTTGAAGAGTTCCCTCGATTTCTCCAGGATCCCATCATCAGATCCTGATTTTAATTTCGGAAGGCGGTGTGAAAAAAAAAGAAAACCCAAAACCAATAACACCGACTTCCGAAATTAAAGTTATTTTTGGCTTTGTAGTGTTTTGATATGGAAGTCGGTTAAATTTTTAGCTAAAAATTTTTTTTATGGTGATGTTGCTAAAAAAATTAATAGGGACTCCTGAACTAATTTTATATTTAATTGTTATGGCGAATTATTAGGGGGACTATTAAAATAACCGTACCTACCGCGTTGTTGATACGAATCCATTCCGTTGATTCGGAATTTATTTGTTTAAGTTGGATGGATTAAGCAAGTTGTCGGGTTGTCCGTGAAAATGTTTTTAACCGACTTCAAAAAGGAGGTTCTGTAATCGACCAGTATGTATATGCATGTATGTTTGTATATCCGCGATTTTCTCAGCCAACTACTGATCAAATTTTGATGGTGTTTTCGTTGTATGAAAGCATATTTTACAAGGAAGATTTTAATATAGGTATAACACATTAGGTTCTGATGAAGATCTTCGGAGATAAGTGAAGGAACTCTTCAATTCTAAACAGCAAATCTCCCGCGATTGCTGCCCTCGTACATCTATGTACCTTTTAGCATAATCAGCCTATTAATATCACTACAGCTTCTGAATCACGTCTGAAGTATGGTTATTGGGTAAAAAGACGTATACAGCAAATTCTCTTTTTAAACCGACTTAAAATAATGTGCGAACGGTATGTAGGTAGCTCGCGGTATGAAAGTAACACAAACAATGATACACTAAAAAGCATAAAATAAAAACATTTTTACAAAAAATTTAACCGACTTCAAAACTTCCAATAAAACTACTACACTACAAAGCGAAAAATAAAGATTGTTTCATTGGGTGTATAATTCCATTCAAAATAAGGGCTAGGTAGGTACTTACTCACATGGCTGCAGTCACCTAGTAGTAAGTAGTACCTAGCCCTTATTTTGAATGGAATTATACACCCCATGAAACAATCTTTATTTTTCGCTTTGTAGTGTAGTAGTTTTATTGGAAGTTTTGAAGTCGGTTAATTTTTTTGTAAAAATGTTTTTATAATAGGCTCTACTTCAGCTAAGGTAGATTTTACATAGGTACCTTAGATAAATAGGTATATTCGTTTATAATGAATCTGGCTAAATTAGCCAAGTAGGTAGGTAGGTAGGTGCTTATGAAATAATTGAAAAGCTGTTTTTTATCGAATATAATGACTTCGATTGCAGTGACAGGCTTCTTATGAATTCGTTTCAAGAATTAGGTACTGTCTTGTTATATTATCTGTTAATGTTGATAGAAATATTCATAACTTGAGCAGAAGGCGGAGAAGGCCAAATCTCTTATTTTATAGGAACGTTAGCATTCGCAACGCAGTCGCAATAACAACCAAATCAAGAGACTCTCATTCGTATGTTGTCATGAACTATCGCAAATAATGATGCGATTACAATTTGAAAGTTAAATTAAGTACGAGAATAAATTTCCTGGGCAATGTTTTTTATAACAAGCATTGTTAAAGAATGTAATTTCCAACATTACTGGCTGTGCTCGCGACTTCGTTCATGAGATATGTTTTTCCTGCTTTAATCCAGACCCGCCACCAGTATTCCGGGATAAAAAGAAGCCTAAGTATATCTTACCCTATAACCTCTTCTATCTTCCAGTGAAAGTCCCATAAAAGTCAGTTCGGTCGTTCGTTCAGACTTCAGAGATTATCCCGGACAGAAGGCAGGCAAATATTTTTTTAAATTGTTTGTGTTTAACAATAGCGTAACTATTACACGAATATAACTATTACACTTGAGAACCCTTCCCACAAAAGCCCGGCAGAACTGAAGCAGCGAAATTCTAACCAAAGTATTAAAAAAATATACTTATATACTCATGCCTTACGGACCTACGTTTTGATGCAAGTGGCAAATATTTCCATTGCAGTCTCTGGTCTCCACAATGGACGCCGTCATCGCTTCGGTCGTCTGTACCTACCTATTACCTCGCCTGCATGACAAAGTTGGCTATAAGGGTTAAGAACGTCGCTTTTCAACACCCGTACCGAAAAAGAAACAACACATTTATTTAGAAATATATTATTGGCGAAAAGGCTCGCAATTCTGGCTTCGGTCGCCGCGCATATCGTGGGGGCTGCCCCGTCCACTTCTCGGCTGTTTTTATTATTCATTTAATTTTCGGATTTTCTTACGTAGTAGAAACTATACCCATTCAACATTCTCAATATGCTCATTATTCTCTCTAGACATTAATGTAATGTAAGCTGTGAACACAACTCAACATGGTAAGCATGCATGGAACTGTTTCCAGAAACAATGTGTCATGTGACACCATCTGTCGTGTAAGGACTGAACTACAACGTGTCATGGCGGCATTCATTCTATAGAGGAGACTTAAGCCACAGAGTACATTTTATATAGACTTAAGCGTGACTAGTGGCTCCCTCTTTCTCGCAATTTTAAAGGCTTTGTACTAAAATTTGAGCTGGGGTAATTTCACCTCTTTCGATTAGGTTTCCCTGGCACGTAAGTATACATCATTCTGTTCATTCATTATGTTTATTGTACTCTGTATATTGATATTAATTTTTTAATGCTAACGGATTTTAGTGAGGTACTAGCTTTTGCCCGCGGCTTCACCCGCGTTAATAATTTACACTTTGTCAATAATTCTTGTTGCCAATCGGTACACCTTTTTGGGTGGGTAAACAACGCATTTAAATTAAAAAAAAAAAAACATCACCAGGGTCCATCCATCCCTAAAAACAGACCGAGAGTATTTAAAATTTACCTTTTTAAAACCAAAAACGTAGTTTACATTTTTGTAAACTGCGTTTCTGGTTTTCCCGTCTTTGGCTAAAGCGTGTAAATTTTGTGGGCTTGATACTCGTGAGCACGCCACATACAGTTGCCCATGGGAAAAGCAGTGTTTTTCTAAATGTACACCTGCGACTTTCAGTGTCTGTCATTGAGCTTTGTTTTGAGGAAATTGGAGTATTTTAAACTGGGATGACAAATGGGTCGGGATTATGGGAATGTCATAATTATTGCTTGCACAACATTGCGTCCAAGGTGCGTATTTGTAGTCGCGTGCCATTACAGAGCCTGCGTCAACAGGACTGGGACACCCTATCAATTCCAGAGAGTTGAGAAACTCTACAGGGTACGACTTCACTTGCTCATCCATGACATTTTTGACGGACAGATACTTGAAAACATCACCATCCCATATGAGACATAATCTTTTCGTTGATCTGCACTACAATTTCGTTAGTCGGTGCCAAAATTGCTCTTACATGCAGTAATTCTCCTTCCCTTTTTTTGTCGGAATATCATCAAATGATTCCTTCCGCTGTGGGTGGAGCGGAAGGGAGTGTCAGACTTCTACCGACTAAAAACCCACCCTGATCCTTCAGTTGCCCTTGCATTCCGGAGCCGCGGTATCTCGTTAGAAAATTTCCGCAAACCTGAGGCAATAGCCATATCGGACCCCTTCAATGCTGCTGACTGCTCTTTGAGGCCGGTCGGTGAGCTACTCCTGCTCTCCGACCGCAGACCCACGCCTGTGGTGGCCGGAGATTGGCTCGCAATCCTAGACGCCCGGGGCGTCTCCCACGGGGGGGCGAGGAAGAGAGTTGCCTCTCCCTCGCGCGTTCAGCCTCCTCCTTCGCTGTCATGACTGCTTCGCAGAAGAAGGCGACTGCATCCCATTCCCTCTCGCCCCACACCGTGGTCAGGCGTCCGCCACTCGCTCAAGGCCACGCGTTATATGCCTACCGCTGCACATATCGCCGTCGGTACATCTGACAGTGGGCTGCCGCACGCCTGCCTGAGCCTTTTTAAATAATTTTGACAACGTCATAATGGATCGACCTAAAAACAATTGATTTTCCTCCGCTTTGCTCCTGTTTCCCTTTTGATTATTTATTTGTGCGGAATTTTATTAAAATTAAAATTATTTACGCGGTTTCGGATATTTTCGACACTAAAATTTAATAATCGGGAATTCAGGGAAGGAAAAATGCATCTATTATTTTATTAAACTAAAACATATTTGATCAACAAATAAAAAATAATTGTTTTTCTATATTCGTTTTATTACCAATATCATCATATACAACCCTAGGACATTCGCTCGATGACGTGAGTCGCGCGGCGGCAAAACAATCTCAACTCTCTGTGTGCGTACTTATGGTACATTTCTTCTCGCTGCAAACAGCTGGTATTATTATTCAGATTTTGTAGGCTATTATATAATAATATATCTATTTGACAAAAACCTTACTTAAGTTAGCTTATTTACAATTTGTGGAAGGCATACATAATTATTTCAACCCTGCCTCCTAAACTAGGATACCCTGTGTCTTAGGAGGCAGTGTTCTACTGTCGCTTGGACTTAGTTTTAACCCTTATAAGAAACCGACAATCGCTAGATATAAAGATAATATACATATATATATATATATATATATATATATATTTTACATCTATACTTATAATAAATCTGTAGAGAGGTCAATTCTGTACATGAAATATATTTCCAAAATAACTATCAGGGGGTGATTAGGGATCGATACTGATGCCAAAAATGCAATCAGTAAAATTTTGTCTGTCTGTCTGTCTGTCTGTCTGTCTGTATAACCGTTATAGAAACAAAAACTACTCGACGGATTTTAACGAAACTTGGTACAATTATTTTTCATACTCCTGAGCAGGTTATAGTATACTTTTCATCACGCTACAATCAATAGGAGCAGAGCAGTGAAGGGAAATGTTGGGAAAACGGGAGAAGTTACTCCATTTTTTAAGCTTCCGTCGCGTGTGCAACCTTAATGGTTAAAGCTACACAGAAATCATATATGACGGAAATGTTCTCCTTAAAACTATATAACAAATATACCACGACAGCATATATCTATCTTTTATGGTTGACTCACAATAACACGTGTAACTCCCGATAGCTTAGCAGTTCGAAGCTTTCTGATTATTATTCTGCTCCGAAATTTAAAACCACCACAACTTTACACTGGAACTCGGCTAAAAATAACCCAGTTGCAACAAAATATAATCGAGGCTCAAATTTTAACAGGTTGCGGTGCAGGAGAAACCGTCTTTATTCCCAGAATTCCCATAATACCAAATAATTTTCCATTCCAATTTAAAAGAACGCGATTCCCAGTATCGGTGTGTTATTCAATGACAATTAATAAGGCTCAAGGGTAGACTTTTCGTGTTGCTGGAGTAGATCTCGGTGTCAGTTGTTTCTTGCATGGTCAGTTGTACGTCGCTCTTTCCCGGGTTAGCAGTTCTAGAAATCTTTATGTTCACGTGCCGGACGGGTCAACTTTCAACATAGTTTACCCGGAAGCTTTGCGCTGAAGTATTGTCGTTCTATAGGTACTTAAGCCTCATGTGAACGTGATCTAAACAATATTACCAATACATTAACTTAATAACACACAAGGAGTTACACGCTGACGGAGACGCGGGCACAGCTATTACCAATAATATGGTGAGGTTCCGCATTGCGATATTTTTCGACAGTATTATAGATTGACATATTATATTTCCCTACTAAATTACGAAAGTTAATCTGTGTGTTACATCAAAATCACTGAACCGTGAGGAAGGACATAGGCTACTTTTTTTACGAAAAACGACGGAAACGTGGACGAAGTCGCGAGCAACAGCTATCTATTCTAATAATATAAGGCTGAAGAGTTTGTTTGTTTGTTTGAACGCGATAATCTCAGGAACTACTGGTTCGAATTGAAAAAATATTTTAAATTAAATAGTCAATTTATAGAGAAAGGCTATAGGCTATATATCATTACGCTAAGGCCAATAGGAGCGGAGCACCAATGAAGAATGCTTCAAAATCGGGGTTAAATTTAACGTTAGCCCAAAGTAACTATTCTACGCGGACGAAGTCGCGGGCAAAAGCTAGTAGTGAATATAAACAAGAAAAATAAGAGATTAACTATTTGTAAGCGTGGGCGTGCGCGTTGCGAGTGTGTAAGAGAGTAGAAACCGTGGGAGTGTGTACTGTGTATGGGTGATTGTGTGTGAGCGTGTGCGTGCGTGCGTGTGTGTACGTGCGTGTTTGTTTGTGTGATCATGTGTACAATTGTTGACATTGTATTATAATTATATATATACATTACATTTGTAAGTCCGGGTATGTGTTTGTGACTTTTAGAATTATTTATATTAAGGGCAACAGCAGTTTCTCGGTTTGCGCATATACCAGAAGGAGATTTTGTAACTTATTTTTAGCGTCGTGATTGTTGAGACTAGCTACAGATGATGTTCTATTAATATTTCTATAGATTATTGAGCTCAACACGTAAAGTTGTCTTTTGGCAAAGGAGGTTTTATGCGACGCGGTCGAGCAATTTGTCCTATTTCCCCGTTTGCCTGGGTTTGGTGGTGGTATTTGCTTGTTTCCAGAGTGTGGCTCTGAGCACAAAGAGCTGTCTCACAGTTAAGATTTTTTGTTCTGAGTATAGCTGATGTGTGGGATACCGGAAGGGTTTTTTGAACATTACTTTAAGGACTGCCCTTTGTGCTCGTTCCACATCTAGGAACTTTGTTTTTGCTGAGCCACCCCATGCTAGAATGCAATAACTGATGATGGACTGGCACAGAGCACTGTATACCATTTTTAAGATCTCTTGGTCAGCAGAGTGCCTTAACGATTTGAATACGTGAATAGTTTTCCTAACTTTGCAGGCGGTATTCTCTATCTGGTTGTACCATTTCAGTCCCTCATCAACCATTACACCCAGGTACTTGACAGATGTGGCTTGGGGCAGTGATGGACAAGTGCATGTTGTGGGATCTAGACACGTATGGGCTTTGATAGTGTAAGTTCTGGGGGGTTTTGTTTTCGAACTAATCGTGAAGGGAATATAGTTTGTTTTTTGGAGGTTAAGTGTTAGTAGGTTTTTGTCTAACCACTCTTTCACTATTTGTAGGGATATTTCAGCGTTTGTTTTTACTTCGGACCAGTTTTATTATAGCGTAGGTATTTTCGCTTTTGTATGAGTGATGTATCTGTTACGGAGTAACTATTTAGTAATCTGTGCCGTGGTCTGAACCAGAGCAGTGCGCGAGAGCCATTCTCCATCCCTCATATTTGTTTTCAAATCCCAATAAACGTGGTTTATTAAATTATCTGTATCTTGGACTATGTTACAGAATTCAGAGCTCACATAAATCATCCCGTTGATATCTGATGTACCTAATATCACGGTGCAGCTGTACTCGCATGTTTGTAGATAGTTTAAAAAGTTTCGAGTGGTTCTTGAATACGCGATCTGAATTAACCTTTTCGCCGCCAACGTACACAAAACGCAATGCCTCGCCGAGCGCCAAGCTATAAATGTATAACTAATTATACAGTAAACAGTAGTGATGGGGATATCGTGATATCGATGAATAAGATTTGTACGCGTAAAGTTAAGATTTAAAGTTAATTTTACGAATATAAATAAAAACTGATTAAATATTTCCAGATTTGTTTTATTTCACAGTATCCTTAATAAGAAAAAACAGTATAAATTATGAGTATCAAAGAAACTAATACATAACTCAATTAGAACTATAAGGAATGGGGTACATCTCTATTTGTTTCATGATCTCATTCTTTAACTTCATATCAAGTTATTGTCACTGAGGGCACGTTGAATTCGATTCTGATCAGGGATGGGGTCTATGGTCTTTCTTTCTTCTATTTTTGTTTATTCCTGTTTTTTTAATAACTTCAGTCAACATTTTTTACCGTAGGTATCTAAGTGGCGGGCACGCCGCAATTGCGGCGGTAAGACCCCTCTTTGAGGAGTGGCTAGATCGGCGTCACGGCGTCCTGACCTACCGCATGACGCAGGTCCTCACCGGACACGGAAGTTTCGGGAGGTACCTGTGTCTGATGGGAAAGGAGGAAACGCCTGGGTGTCACCACTGCGAGGGTCGCCCTGAGGACACCGTAGAGCACACGGTGCAAGACTGCCCCGCCTGGGCAGAGCACCGACGTGTCCTCACGGCGGCGATAGGCGGAGACCTCTCGCGCCCGGCCTTGGTCGAGGCCATGCTGCGGGGCGAGAGGGAGTGGGAAGCGGTCGCCTCCTTCTGCGAAGCAGTCATGCTTTCGAAGGAGGAGGCGGGCCACGTGAGGGAGAGGATGGCGTCCTCCCTCCAGCCCAGCCGCAGTGGTAGACGCCCACGGCGTCGGACGTCGGCCGACGATCTCCGGCCACCGTAGGCGCGGGCATGCGGACAGCGAGTAAAGGGCAACTCGCTGTCCGACCATGGACCATGCCCGGGTCGATGGCGCGTCGTGTTCCACGCGCGCCTCAAAGAGCGTCAGCAACATGACGAGGCCCCCTCTGCAGAGGGCCGAAGCCCGCCGGGGTCGTGGGACTCATCCCGTTACCGTGGCCCCGGTATGTAAAGGGTTATTGAAGGAACACCGTGGATTTTAGTCAGTAAAAGTCTGACAGTCCCTCCCACCCTGCCCGGAGTGGGAGGACTTATTTGATAATTTTACCACGTTAAAAAAAAAAAAAAAAGGTACCTAAGTGGCAGAATTTTTAATTGTTTTTAAAGTGTTTTTTGAAATGGAAAGTAAGTATATATTTAAATTCTATCACGCTTGTAGCCGTGTACTTATCAAAGCATTGTTTTTAAGTGTTGTTTCTGTTCTTTTCTTCCACAAAATACTCCGAGTCCGATTCCACACCTTGCAAAATTTTAAGAAGTTCGTCCGAATCAAGTTCTTCACTCATTTTTCTATTTGTTATCAAGTGAAAGAAAGAAAGATGCGTGCGCGCGAATCCGATTTTGTGCTGCACTATGCCAAAGTGACCTTGACAGCCGCACGCCTATGACGTCACTGACCAACTTCTATAGTAGTTCGTGGCACTCGGTGGCGCACAGGGGCATAGACGACCAATTGTTTTGTAGAGATGGGAAAATAACTATCGACAAGAATTCGTAACAACTTTATAATTACGTATCGGCATCTACCTGAAGGTCGAAATTCATCTACTATCCTTTGTAATGAAGTAGATAACTAAGTTCATATTTTATTGACCTCAAATTGTTTTCGATATTCGTAACTTTCTGTATTTATAAATATTTCAATGGTGAAATCAACCTTTCACGGCACATCAATGGCCAACTTGATATGAAGTGATTGGCGTTCTGAGGAAAGTAACAAAATTCGGAGTTTCTGTTTTTGCTGATTTTAGGACAAACTAGGGCTTATTTTGTGTAGAAAAATAAAAAACAGGGTAGTAGACAGTGCTATCTTAAATAATAAAATGAAACAAAGCTTTTAATCACAGTAAATTTATTATAATAAGATAGTTAAAATGAACAACTTCTATAGAAGTTGTGGCGCTGGTGGCACGAAAATTCCGAACTTCTATAGAAGTGCTTGGCGGTGAAAAGGTTAATGGGGAGGGGGGAAAATAAAAAAGTTCCAACACACTTTTTACATCCTTTGGGGATGATTTCCGGGATAAAAAACTCTCCTATGTCTTTCTCGGTCCTAAACTATTCCCATACCAAGGAAATAAAAGTTAGCTTACTCACCCATCACTAGCTGTCGTGTCTTGACTCTTGACGACTGTGGCGTGAGGAATACACTTTTTTACTATTTCGATTAGCAATTTTTAATATATATCTTTGTGCTATTTTCCAATATTTCATTAATGTAGTTTTAAATAATAGGAAAAAGAAACACAGAAAACTTAATTTAAGTAGTATATTTATTTTTAAATTAAAAAATGTCGTTTTCTTGTCGGCTATAGACGACGGTGGCGTGTTTGGCACGTTTTCGTTTGTCGGCTATAACCGACCGTGGCGTTCTAAAGGTTAATTGTACTTTTTTCGCCCCGCCTACTTGATTGAGGTTTGCGTGGAACCATTTTTGAGCGGAGTTCGTGTTCTATATCATTCCTAATTCGTTGGTTTTCACACAATATTATTAACCTCTCAAGGACATGGCGGTCCTTACTTACGTCAACTATTAGTAGAGCGGGGCTCAACTAATACTTGTTTACTGTCACGTTTTTGTGCCGCTGGGGCTTGTTTAAATTGTTTACTTCGTTATTCGATTTTACTCCGTAATCGATTAATTTAGTTATATCACAATTTTGTAGTCATTATCTAATAACTCCGAAACTGTCAGTCTACTGCATCGAATTAAGTCATGGTATAGAAATATTTGATGCCAAATCTGGAAATACCTGCAGAAAAAGATAACGGATTTTCGGCTCGAAAAATTTATTACAACACACGTCACAAAACATACATTTGTACAACCATTTCACATTATAATTATACAATATAGTAAATAATGACTATTCAGTTTTAGATCGAGGAATGTTTTATCTCGTCACAAAGAGTTAACATACCGAATAGATTAAGTTGTAACCTGTGAGAAACGCGATACGTATAAACAAAAACTTTAGAACTATGGAGACGTTCTTAGGCGACCCAAAACATACCTCAAAAGGCCATATACATATAGACTAATGTAGTCGCCTCGTAACTCGTTTTCTTTTATGAGTGAAAAGAGCTTTCGGACTTTTTGAGAGTATAGAATTCCACAAAATACAGTCGACATGAAAATTATACAGATCGATTAAAGAAACGTATTTCTTAAGAATTCAATAGAAATTAGATACGTTAATCAATATAATACACAATAGGACTTACATTATAATTTAAATCACAAGATCCTATAAATATATTAAATACGTGAGTGTTTTTCTGTTATTAATATCTTCCAAGCCAATGTGATTTCCAGATATGTAAGAAATAAATTCAATTTCAATATTTTTCGAGTTTTACTGAGAGGATGAGCAATAAAATAATAAAGAGAAAGATTTAATTTCTAATTAATGTTTTATACAAATGGAATATAAGAACTGAGATATATTAGGAAAATGATGACGATGTTTTTCCACATAGTTTGCATTGATACTTCTATTTTTCAAGCGCACTCGTCCAAACATACGTTCACGCAATGTCAACAAAACGGAAAAAGAAGAAAATTGTTAACTTATCAGGCATTTTTGATTGCTTGTTGTTAAGTAGTCAGAAATGAACATTCAAAATGCATAACTTAAAAATATAAAATAACTACAAACTACACTACCAGTAGAAACACTACGGGATCGAAGAATAGCTCTTAAAAGTTTAAATTAACCACATTCTTCAATAAATATTTTTCACAGATATGGGAGAACATGAGAACAAAAGAACTCTAATCATAATTATAAATCCGCCATTTTCAATAATGTTTATCACAAAATAACATGATTAGCGAACGGAAAACCGTAATATCGGCAATAAATAGTCAATAAAGGAATCAATCAAGTGGCTTTGTTCGCAACCAAGCAAAAGTAAATAATTCGGAGACAATTCCGAGATTTATAACGAAAAAGAAAAATAGAATATTTTCCAAATAAAAAATAAACGAGAAAACGGTTTTATACAATAAGGTTTCTTTAGTAAGTGACTTATACTAAAATTCATGACCTAGGTGCAGTAACCTTATAATTCGTCCCTAAGGAGTGTGTACCGGTTCTTGGACGGTGCTAGCTTCTTGAATGTAGATTCGGGAGGAGTGGTCACCTTGACTTCTAGGTTCAATACTTGCTGATCTGGGTCGGGACCGTAGTGGAATTCCCTGAAAACAAAAAATAGTAAATATGTATAACTGTATATTTACAGGACCAATACACAAGATTTTGGACAGCATCAACGTATGCTTAGCCTTTTCCAAGTAATTGGGTAGCATGATATCCCTTGGCAAGTCTGGTGACAGATTTTCTGGCTTCTGGCTACCCGTTACGACTGGCAAAGATGTACAAATGACACCTGGAAGAAGAAGGTCACTGACCCCGGAAAGCGTCGCTTAACATTAAAAATCAACCCGTATGGCTGTTATTATATAGCAACAGTGTCTAAATGCATATAATGCTATTTTCAACCACTCCATAATGTGATATTTCAGAGCATTATTATGTGGGAAATCTTGAGAGTCACAATACAATACCACCGCAACCATTTTATCGGCATCCGAGTTATTCAGTTTCTCGAGCCTTATGAATATCTCGTGCTCACTGTCTTGACGACTGAGGTAAGACAGTAAGTACGTCTTGCACACTTCTTATGGTAATAGTTACCGCTAGTGTTAATTTCTTACTATGCCGTCGCGCTTCGCTTCTGTGGACTTGTATCACGATAAAATCATAACCTCCTTCTTTTGCAGTCAGTCAAAGATAAACAAACAAACAAACTTGATGCTTTATAACATCAGTATAAATAGTTGCGTGAGTAAATCATATAGGTAGGTATCTTGAAATGGAGTCGTCATGATATAAGTTTTTATAACAGTATCATCAACATCGTCATCTTTCTGCCCTTATCCCAGTCACTTAGGGTCAGCCTAACAAGCTTTTTAAATTCCATTCTCCCCTGTCAGACGTCACAAAATCATTTACTCCTTTTTCTTTCATATCATTTCTCACACAGCCCATCCATCTTTTCTTTGGCCTTCCTCTAAATCTCCATCTATCAACATTCAAACCTTTACATGACACTTTTAGTTATATCATTAGAACTTAAAATCATCACCATTTCATCAATAGTGCCGAAATATCAGACACTCCAAATAATTAATAAACATTGTAAATATTTATTTATTATATA
Organism: Tholera decimalis; assembly: GCA_943138885.2. NCBI lineage: Eukaryota > Metazoa > Arthropoda > Insecta > Lepidoptera > Noctuidae > Tholera > Tholera decimalis. Next base: position 30,905,444 of record OW964556.2, on the reverse strand, counting down.
CATTATTGCACACCTTATAATACACTAAACTAAAAAGAAAACTAAATATCCCGTTTTAAGTTCTAATACAGTCGTGTATCAGGACTCCTAACAAACATATATCACTCATTTTATCTTTATACGTACATTGTTAGCAAATTAATTAATTTACTCCTTTTTCTATTTCCATTTCGATATAAGGTTAAAATACCGTAGAGTCAAACCAGACTGGTAATTAAGATTACATTTTCAATGTTATCGCGCGCTTATAAAACGTTACGTACTCGGAAATTACTTAATTCTATTGTCATTAATATAGCACTATATGATTAAAAAATTATAAATTATTTTACGAAGGACAATCTATATCTATACTTATAATAAATCTGTAGAGAGGTCAATTCTGTACATGAAATATATTTACAAAATAACTATCAGGGAGTGATTAGGGATCGATACTAATGCCAAAAATGCAATCAGTAAGATTATTGTCTGTCTGGCTGTCTGTCTGTATAACCGTTATAGAAACAAAAACTACTCGACGGATTTTAACGAAACTTGGTACAATTATTTTTCATACTCCTGAGCTGGTTATAGTATACTTTTCATCACGCTACAATCAATAGGAGCAGAGCAGTGAAGGGAAATGTTGGGAAAACGGGAGAAGTTACTCCATTTTTTAAGCTTCCGTCGCGAGTGCAACTTTAATGGTTAAAGCTACACAGAAATCATTTATGACGGAAATGTTCTCCTTAAAATTATATAAAAAATATCCCACGTCAGCATATATCTATCTTTTATGGTTGACTCACAATAACACGTGTAACTTCCGATAGCTTAGCAGTTCGAAGCTTTCTGATTATTATTCTGCTCCGAAATTTAAAACCACCACAACTTTGCAATGGAACTCGGCTAAAAGTAACCCAGTTGCAACAAAATTTATAATCGAGTCTCAAATTTTAACAGGTTGCGGTGCAGGAGATTACCGTCTTTATTCCCAGAATTCCCATAATACCAAATAATTTTCCATTCCAATTTAAAAGAACGCAATTCCCAGTATCGGTGTGTTATGCAATGACAATTAATAAGGCTCAAGGGCAGACTTTTCGTGTTGCTGGAGTAGATTTCGGTGTCAGTTGTTTCTCGCATGGTCAGTTGTACGTCGCTCTTTCCCGGGTTAGCAGTTCTAGAAATCTTTATGTTCACGTGCTGGACGGGTCAACTTTCAACATAGTTTACCCGGAAGCTTTGCGCTGAAGTATTTTCGTTCTATAGGTACTTAAGCCTCATGTGAACGTGATCTAAACAATATTACCGATACATTAACTTAATAACACACAAGGAGTTACACGCTGACGGAGTCGCGGGCACAGCTATTAACAATAATATTGTGCGGTTCGGTATTGCGATATTTTTCAACAGTATTATAGATTGACATATTATATTTCCTTACTAAATTACGAAAGTTAATCTGTCTGTTACATCAAAATCACTGAACCGTGAGGAAGGACATATGCTACTTTTTTTTACGAAAAACGACGGAAACGTGGACGAAGTCGCGGGCAACAGCTATCTATACTAATAATATAAGGCTGAAGAGTTTGTTTGTTTGTTTGAACGCGATATTCTCAGGAACTACTGGTTCGAATTGAAAAATTATTTTTTAATTAATTAGTCAATGTATAGAGAAAGGCTATAGGCTATATATCATTACGCTAAGGCCAATAGGAGCGGAGCGCTAATGAAGAATGCTTCAAAATCGGGATTAAATTTAACGTTAGCCCAAAGCAACTATTCCACGCGGACGAAGTCGCGGACAAAAGCTAGTTTAAATAATAAAAGCGTGTGGCTTATTCATATCTATTGAGTTAGTCTTGTGTAGTACGTGAACGATGAACGAATAGGAGCCGAATCTTTGCATTGTACTAAAAGAACCGTTTCCGAACGCTGCACATACGGGTATTTGACTTAAAAAGCTGGCCAAAATTATTTATTGGTGTTTTAATAACTATCTAGTGTCTAAATGTAATTTCAACTCAACAGAACATACTTCAAATTACTTAGAAGTTTTTAGGTGAAGATATTAGGACTTGTTAATTACTTCAGCCAAACATTCTTAAGTAACTAATTTTATATGTTGTTAAAATAATACAAATAGTCAATTTATAAAAAAAATATATTGTTAAAAATCTGATTCGCTATCCTCGTCGTCATCTCCATCAACTTCATCATCATATTCACGTGAAATCGTGGAAACTCCTTCGTCCTGTTTTAAAAACTCCAAGGCTTCAGTAGAAAAAGGTTTTCGATTCTTGCCAATTTTCATTCGACTATAATTAAAGTAGACACCAGATGTCAAGAGCAATCGATTCATCACGTCTTCATTGCACTTTCTTCGCGAAAATATTCGCGCAAAATTTTGCCGGTATAGGTGTTTGTTGCGTGCCTCTGCTGCTTCCTCCGATAACTGTCCGATTGGGAGTAGAGCATGTTTAATAACTAAAGCGCCATGTGTCAAAATTTTATGAAGAGTGGGCGTCATTGACGTATAGTTCTGCTGTGGATTGCAGAAACGATGACAACTTTTCTGTGTCAGTTTCAAACCCGCTTGCCAGCACTTCCAGAATTACTTTAAGCCTCTTAATAAAGTCTAAGTCACACTGCTTAATTATGTTAAACATATCTTCTCTTGAGATATTAATTGGCGATTCAACACTACAACCTGTGAACAAACAAAATCTAGTGTTAATATCAAAACGTTCAAAAAATTATAATATTTTTTTCTTTACTACCTCGTCATTTCTTAAGGCTTTTTACAGAACGGGCGGAAACTAGCGGAACATTTTTTTTTTAATAATTTATGTAGAAGGTTCATAGAATATGTCCGCATAAGAATTTAAGCTTAACTCTGTTTAACTCATACTTAAATTAACATCGTAAACTAAAAAATAAATATAAAATTGTCAGAAAAATTACCACGTCTTAGAAATATGTTTTTTAAGTGAAAATAAATGATATTTTAGTCAGTAATGTATTTAAACTAAATTACATACCTTCATCAGAAGAATCCATAGTATTTTTTTTGTTTTGCACTAAACACAGCAGAATGGCAATGCACAGAACAGCGATGATAAAATTGTATGCGCCGAGAAAATAACGAGTAACTGGTACAACAGATAATTCCGACTGAGATGGACAGCGCGTGGCATGCGGTAGAAGCGTAGTTAGTTCGTTATCGTTTGGGTGGGAGAGTCATATTGTCTTATAATAACAAAGGTAACGCTTATCATAAATTTTGTAATTTGGACTTATGGCCGGTTCTTTAAGTAAAATACCCCTATGTGCGCTGGCTTGTAATCGGTCTAATAGCTCTAATAGCTCTTTTCGTACTCGTACATTCCAAACCGTGCGAACGTAATGTGCGAACGAGAAATGAAATACAGTCACTGATTGGTTGACAGAAACGTCATACGAATTCATTCCGTGTCTGTATGAATGAGAACCGTTTCAGATTCACATTTCAATGGTAATAAATATCTGTTTAAATTATACATAATCCTAATATTATGTCAGCTGTTTACGCTGTGGTAATACAGAGATAAATAAATACGATGTCTTTGATAGTACCTACATTTGCTCTGTGGTTCGCGCTGTGCTCTGAGACTCAGAGCACAGCGCTATTCGTTCTTCGCTCTCGGCGGTCCGAGTCTGAATTAAGGACCGCCGAGAGCGAAGAACGAATAGAGCTATTAGAACTAATAGAGTGAACTAGTTCACTGTCCGAAATGAAGTAGTACGGAGCGATCTCCAAAGTGACCGAGCAGGCACAAGACTATATTGAGTCCAATTTTTTCATAATATGACTTCGTCACAGAATGAAAACAAAAACTTGCTTCTGCCATGCCGGCGAATTCGTTCGCGTGGGATGGTTTTGGGTGGGAATTCCGAGGATAAAAATTATTTATTATTCCAGGATGTCAACTATCTTCGTATACAAATTAACTTTGATCCGTTCAGGAGTTTTGCGTGAAAGAGGAACGGAAGATTTTTTTAAACGTGGTAAAATTATCAGATAAGTCCTCCCACCCCGAGCAAGGTGGGAGGGACTGTCAGACTTTTACTGACTAAAATCCACGGTGTTCCTTCAATAACCCTTTACGTACCGGGGTCACGGTAATGGGATAAGTCCCACGACCCCGGCAGGCTTCGGCCCTCTGCAGAGGGGGCCTCGTCATGTTGCTGACGCTCTTTGAGGCGCGCGTGGATCACAACGCGCCGTCGACCCGGGCATGGTCCATGGTCGGACAGCGAGTTGCCCTTTACTCGCTGTCCGCATGCCCGCGCCTACGGTGGCCGGATATCGTCGGCCGACGTCCGACGCCGTGGGCGTCTACCACTGCGGCTGGGCTGGAGGGAGGACGCCATCCTCTCCCTCTCGCGGCCCGCCTCCTCCTTCGGAAGCATGACTGCTTCGCAGAAGGAGGCGACCGCTTCCCACTCCCTCTCGCCCCGAAATTAAAATTATTTTTGGCTTTGTAGTGTTTTGATATGGAAGTCGGTTTTATTTATTGCAAAAAAGTTTTTTCTAAAAAAAAAGTTTTTGTTACAAGCATTAATATAGAGATTTACATTATAAACACTATCTTTCAAAGAAGAACTATGCAAATATCAGGACAAAGAAGTCACAGAGTAGATAAGAAGAGGTTTGTCAAATACATGTCTTTATCTCAAGTCTTATCAACAAGATAATCAAACTGTTAACGGCAATCAACTCAACACTTGAATGGAGTGAAAGAATGTGTCAAACATATCGGTATTATTGACTCTGACTCAACCATTATTGAGTACATTTACTCAGAAACTGTTGGTTCTTAAGTCGTTTCTCTGGATGTAGAAACTGAATCATTTGTAACCGATTACTAACACAAATTGTTCTAATGTTAGTCATTGTTTTATTTTTTAATACCAATACTCTACTCAGTATTACAGAACATAGGCTTGTGTCTTTAGAATGCACCACATAAAATAATGTGTTTTTATAATGTATGTTAGTGTATAAGTTGAAAATGGCGAATGGAAATAATTTTGTTTCGTGTTATAAAGAAAAACGTTAATAGGGTGCTACTTATTGCAGAAGATAAATAAAACATAGATTATAATAGAAAATTACAACATCGACCTAATTGTAATAAACGTCACTGTTTTTAGATTATTTACTCTGAGATAAGTTATTATTTGAGCCAATGTTCTTCTTATAATAGTAACGAAAAATGGCCTAATTAGGCTTAGCGTCGTTGTAGCACCATGAAGCAACTAACTCTTCCCGCTCCCCGCGAGTAACTGGCCAATCAGGCGTTGTTGCTTTCAAGTCTCGCTCAATTTGTCGTTGACGCTACTTCTATCTAGCGGTATTTATTGTAAATACAAAAGAGTCAATGTTCCATAAGATAGTTTGTGGCTTTTTACAGCGTTCTTAATACCTAACTAATTTTAACGATATTTTGCACTTGCGTCATTGTAATTCTAAAGGTGCGATATGTATACATTAGTCCTTTACTAAACTCGTATGCTATATTGGTCTGTCTGTTTGATTATACTAACTTTGGATAGGCTTTCACGGGGATAAGGATTATTTCTATACTTTCTTTTCTAAACGCGTTCCCCCCATTGGCATTTGTTAAAACACATTCAACTGAAACATATGCTGTTTTACATGGTTAAGGCAGAAGTCGAGAGAAACAGCTAGTAAAGAATAAAAGTCTTTGACATGACATTAAGTGTGCATTGTATCTTTGTGCATACAGTTTTAAATGAGTAAATATACTCAGCTCCGAGTTATGCTGCCTTTGTACTACGTAAGCTGACCTCTTTGTAGGTATACATTATTTTCTCATTTCTATATGTAATGTATACTTACTTATAAAGCGAAAACTTTGTTTGTTTAATGCGCTAGCCTTCAAAAGTACTGGGTAGATTTAGATGAAATTTAGCATGCAGGTAGCTTGAAGTATGAGGAAGGTTATCTAGGCTTCTCTTTACCCGAATGCAAAAGGAGGGTTATTTTTATCGTGATAAAGTCCACGGGAGTGAAGCGCCACGCCACTGCTAGTGTAAAATAGGAATAAAAAACATTCCTGTGTCCTGCAAAACAAACAACAAGTTGTCTATGGTATGGACCATAGACAAAACTGAAATTTTAAGTCAGCACAAAAATAAAAAACTATACCTGTGCAATTTTCCGGAGTAGAGGTCCAGCAAGAACTGCTTTAGTCTGCCAGGCTTCTCCATTTCCTTGTAGTCGGGGAACATGTACATGTGGCGGAACGAGTCGATGGCGATCAGTGGCAGGTCTGTAATGGACTTGCCCAGGTGATGTAGAGGATGTTCGAACCGCACGCCATCAGCCGTCAGGAAGTTCACGTTTTCTGAAATTATTATATAGAACACTCAAACTCATAACTCATTAGACCTAAAATGTTTGCAGGGACTTTCAATCAAAGGGGTGTTACTACGCTAAATCGAATGCCAAATAATCGAATATCAATTGATGTTTTCAAAATGTAACTCATAAAAACCAAAGTTATTGATTTTTATTTTTATAACCCATGCGAAATTTAACACTGAACATGACAAATTTTCATAAGTTGACAACACTCCACCCGTTCAGGCGGCTTCTTTGACACAAAACTGTAAATAGTAACATGTGAACGTCGAGCGATCAGTGTTGCCTTTGATCAGTTTTTATTTTTTATTTAAATTTAATTATATTCATTGAGGAAAAATAATAATCTCATATCCATTAAATGGCTACGTATATGTGTACGCAGTACGATGCCGAATAATACTCTTAAGGATCGGACAGGGCTTTTGTTACATGCTGTATATACTGATAAAGTTAAAGATCCATCTGCCATCGTGACATCACTTATCAAATTTTCTCTTTGTATCAGATACTTTCGCACCCACCATTTCTTTTTTTTTTAGAAAGAAGCATTATAAGATACGCAGAATACAACAACACTACTTCCTCGGGCAACATTTTATCGCAGGCTGGCGTGTGGACGGAAAGTCTGGCTGTAAACATTGTGCCAGTAACTTTGATGTTGACAAACAATGGTGTTGAGCAACAGTTGTGCAACACGTTCTCAATGAATACGGGGCTTTAGTGACCATATCAGTTAAACTTATTTGTTTCGGTACGGAAATCAAACCAGCAACAGCGTCAATCGTCATCGCTTTAAGAAAGAGATCCAAAGAAGTACGACTTTTCAAACAACAATTGTGGATGGTCACGGGTTCTTTAATAAAAACCTCTATGTCAAAGGATTTACAGAGAGCCCACTCTACATAGCTTGCATGTAGGAGTCGGTCGCTGATAACAGGGAAATAAAAGACTTCGAAAACTCAGGTACCCTCTGAAATGGTAACAAAAACCAGGGTGTTACTCAGCTTTCAAAAGCAGCTGAGATTGATCAAATGATGTATTCATCCTACTGTACGGAAAATACGCGCTTGGAGTTCAAATGGTTGTGGACACCAGCTCAAAATAAATAAATACAACAAGTACAAATGACAATGTGTATACACAAGATAGGTCCACAATCATGATACATTTAACACTGACCCTGACATCACAATTATGTATTTGAATAATCATATGATGGCATTGATGTTATGATTTACCTGAATTAAAGCATGATATTGGTAAAGCAGTTAGAAAAATGTATATGGCTAGATAGTACACATGATACACTAATATTTTAGGAAAATCATTATCTTACTTCTTACTTATATTATATATTTACCCGACTGCAAAGGAAGGGTTATGTTTTTCGCGCGTATCTTGTATGTATGTATGTATGTTTGTAATATTCTTTATTATATATCTCCAGAATGGCTGAACGGATTCACACAATTGAGGTATCGTTAGATTTGTCTTAACAGCACGAGTGTTCTTAGATAGGTGACATTAAAAAAAATTAAACATGGCGGCTGTGCGAAGCCATTATACATGTTGAAAAAAAAAATTTTTTTTTCAAATACTTCATTATGGGCATCAAATTAAAGGGCTTAACATAAGGATTTCAAAAGTTATATCATGTTTATCATTAGTGTAATACTAGCAAAATAACACAATGAGAAAGTTTAAAAATATGGACTCACTTTCTGAATTCGGTGGAGTGTCAATGTGACACGACCACGAAAACTAAAAAATTGTTAATTAATATTTTGACTAAAAAGTTGAAAAAAAAAAACTTATTTAAAAAATCTAAAAAACCCGACTGCTCAACTGAAGTGTAAGAAACAAGTACATTTTTATTTTTAAAAGATTTTTAGTTTTTTTAAATAAGTTTTTTAATATTATAATACGAAAGTTTGTGAGAATAGATGTTTGTTACTCTTCCACGCAAAAACTACTGAATGAATCTAAATGAACTTTGGTATGTAGAAAGTTGAAATCCGGGACTAACACATAGGCTACTTTACCCCTCCGACAGGAACGAAGTTGCAGTATGTTATAACTGAGATAAAGATAGAAACTGATCTATGACTAGAGAAACTGTCTATACTTACGTTTTTCTCCCTCTAACTCATTTAGAATAACCTCTTTGTACTTCTTTATACTATCATTGTCATCGGGGTGGTGGAACAGAATCAGGAACGGCAATCCCTCCTCAGTGAGCTCTTCAGCATTCTCGAACGTGATCTCTCGGACCAAAGGTATGCACTTTTCTTGAGCCCATTTGTATAACTCTTCAAAGTTTAACAAGGAACCAATGAATGTTTCATCAGGCTCAGAGGATTTCTTCCTATCAGTTCTAAACACCACAATTGGCTGACCTAGAAAGAAGTAAAGATTGATTAATTAAAACTTTTTTGAGAATTGAATAGTAAGGTGAATTGTTTATTGCTGGATTGTTAGCCCCTGGATCATTGCAAAGCAATTATGAACAGAAACAGTTGTTACTGGGTGAAAATCCCATTTAAATACATAGATATTAGTATAAATTTATTTTATTTTTTTCATAAACTATGTAGAAAAAAAAAACATATATATCTGACTCTAGTATCTCTGTGATATTTTTTACCAAGTAGCAACAAACCACAGGTTAAAATAACTTAAAATTTATATAAGTTATACAGGGAAACCTATTATTAGCCATACAAAACTGTAATAATAATAAACATATTCTATAATTTATTTAACGAATCGCTGTTGATTTTCTAAATAAATAAAATAAAAGTAATAAATATAGTAAAACATTGCCAAGTTACCTGGTGGATGCATCTGCAGTGAAGCATCGCCAAACCCAACATGGAATTGGCACTCATCTTTGAGGTTTGCAGCCACCCTTCTAAATGTATCATACTCTGGCTGGTCTCTTCTGTCCATATAGCCAATAATGTGCCTCTTGTCCTCACTGAGATCATGAAGTTCTTTGATAGCACCAAATGTGACAACAGGATCAGTTAATTGCTTCTTGATAAAATCGGCAAAGGCTTCAACTGACCGCTGGCCTAAGAATGAATGAAAAGGTATTTAATATTGTCAACTTGAACTATTTGTAAACATTATTCATAATAACATAAAATCATGCAGGCTATTCCGTAGCCTAGTTAGGAGAACAGCAGTTCAGCCACTTGATCAGAGATAATCAAAGTTAATCCGTAAAAAATCTACTTATGTATAATTTTTAAATGTTAAATTACATTTAAAGATTACACATAAGTAGTAACAATCTTTCCTTTTATATAAATAAAGATTATGTTACAATAACATGAAAAATACAACACTAAATGAACTTGGTGGTTATGTTTTGTTTTACTTTTAATTAACTTCCATGAATATTACTACTACAGTGTTAGACAACTAAATTTAATTAAGATTATCAATTCTACTAATGAATTGCATGATCATTTTAGTAATTATAACATTTATAACCACTACTGAATTGTGCATGAGGAGAATGTGCAGGGGAAGGGACGAAGAATGTGAAGGAGAGAATGGAAGAAGAAAATGTGTTGCGCTGACCCCAAGTAAATGGGATAAGTGCAGAAAGATGATTATGAATTGTGAAGAAGCTTAGTCAGTCACTCAAAAAAGTGAAGCAAAACATTGTGAGAAAATTACCTCTAAACGTGAGGTCTGTGTTCCAACAGTGGCAATATGAAATGCTGATTATGTTATGTTATGTTGTTAGTAAGTGTCAAGCTTTTTCTCACCTCTGTACTCTTTTTTGGCAGGCATCCCATTCCGGAACATTTTTAAAGTGGGATACTTGGTAATATGGAACCTAGTTGCTACGGCTCCTTCCTTGTCACAGTCCACTTTACCCATGACCACCTTCCCAGTGTCATAACCAGCTTTAGTCACTTCATCAGCAGCCTCGTCAAATATAGGCATCAGCATATTACTGAATTTACACCATTCAGCATAAAAATTAATAAATACTATTTCATTGGAAGCTGAAATAATTAATATTGTCAATAATGCAAAATATTCATTGTAACTCAATACCAAAAAGCCATTTATGGAAAAGTTAGGGATTGGTCAAATATTATTAATTTTTATATATAAAGTAGAAACATTGTTGTATGCTATCTTATATGGACATGATAAAGCAATATATTGAATGTTTCTTGAATTACTAAAGGCAATAAAAATTGGAGTGTGAAACAATAAAGAGAGGAAAGCTAAGTATAAATAAAATGTAAGAATTAATTTCTAGGTGACGTAATTTTAGATAACACAACAGTTGTATTTGTTTGTTTACTTTGAACATTTTATTAAATTAAACCTGATGATGTGGCTACTAATCTGTAAATTCCAGGTAATTACTACATAATTTGATGAGCTTGAAATTAAGTTAACTGATCTAATTAAAAGGACAGGTATAATGAGATTTTCAATTCAATTTTATGCTACCTATATAATTTTATTACTATACTATGCAAGCCTGATGTTATTCAACTTCAGTCATATTGACCTGATTTGTTAGATACAAAAATATAAACATTTGAGTGTATTAACAAAAACAAAACAAAGATATCTTGACAGTACCAAGGAGTAATGATTAGTTTATCTCTGTAATACGAAGGAAACTAATAAGGTTCTAGAAAACGTGGAGTAGGTATGTAACTCACCCAATACCATATCCAAATTACTTTGAGTAATTTGCACAGCACCGCTATCGGTAGGATTATAAAAACTATGGCATATCTGAAACATAACAATCCTCGGGTATTATGCAGCAATTACTTTTTCATAATAGACCATAAAATCAACAATTCATTAGTGCACTTTTTGTGAAAGACTTTCAGACATTTTGACATTACAAAAACTTACCAGGAAAAGGACACAAGTAAACGTTTTGTAATTATACAAGTTAAATACATTCCAACTCATTGTGAATCGTAAAACTAATCGGTTTCTATAAAGAAGTGAAGAAAACTACTGCCGCTACCGCTGCTGGTGTTGGCTGGCACTTGGCAGTTGGTTGGCTAACAGCGGCACAGTGTTGCCAACAGTTCAACTAACTCTCCACCAGATCCAACTTCTAAAACCACCAGAAAACCACTAACAAAAATCGGCCCTACTCTAAAAATAGCTAAAATTTACTATTTTTTAGTTTTTACTAAAGAAAACAGTATTGATTTATTATTACTTGTATTAGTAAAAAATGTTCTTTAATATGACGTAATAAAATATTTTAAGTCAGTAAATCAACATACAAGAACCTTTGTCTGTACCATAATCGTCGGTTTCATATTTATATGATTCTTTGCTTCCGATTTGTTTCATAACTTTTATTGGAATTAAATAATCATTGTAATATTTTTCTTCCAATCTTAAACAACAGCGTATTTTTAATATTGCAATTAAAAGATTCAACTTAATTCTGTTCCTCTGCTTGTCTTTTATTACATTCATACTGCTAAATAGTCTCTCAATATCGGCATTAGAATGAGATAGTATTAAGAGAATAATCGCATAAGTCGCTAATTCCTCAAATCTAGATTCCCCTTGAGCATCTTTGTAATGCAATTTTAGCGCTATGTCGTAGCACTTGATTAGTGCTCTGTTGGAGCACTAATTTAGAGAATATTTTTAAGGTAGCGGAGATTTACTTTAGACAGCACTTTGGAGAATAAGTTAGGGAGAGCAATGACAAGGCGTGAAGTCGCAGTAATGAATGTGGAATGAATGTTTTTTATTAAAATAGAATTTTGTATATATAATTGTAGTGTTTACATTAGTTAAACAGTGGTCACTGTGTGAGAGAGCGCAGCCCTCCGCCCGAGTCTCATATAACTGTTGACATTATATTTAATTTATACTATTTATAATAATATTCCTTTGTGCATTGTATGAGCGATTGGTTATCAAGGTGAAGGATATGCGACGTATGCTACAGGACTCCCCTTCAAGCGAAGCGTACCGGCAGTTTGATGATACGTCCTGAACGCGTCTGCTTGTTTTCAGCGGGATGTGACGTCAGGCTTGCTCTCGGTTCTTCTGTTTTCTTGGTATCGCTGACTGTAACTGGTGTGGTAGATGGTAAAGTTTCTTCTGAGATAACGTATGCAGGTTTTAATCTATCTATCGAAATGTTTGCTTGCCGATCGGGTAACTGTACTGTGTAAACTTTTTCTGTGCGGCTTATCACTCGGTAGGGTCCTTCGTATGGAGTTTGATGTGGTTTCTTGACTGCGTCGGTTCTGATAAACACGTGGGTGCACTTCAAAAGGTCTTGATGAATGAATACGGATTTTTTGTTGCTGTGGTGTTTGGTAACGGCTTGCGGCTTGTTTACTTGAATTATATCACGTAGTTTCTCAACGTAGGTATAATCCATAGTAGGTGTGCAGGTATTTTCTGTGAAAAATTCGCCAGGTAAGCGTAAGTTGTATCCGTATGTAAGTTCAGCTGCGCTTACTCCGGTGTCAGTGTTTAGAGAGGCTCGTAGACCCATTAGGATTGTCGGGAGCTCATCTATCCAGTAACTTGCGTTTGTCAGTTTCGCGCGTAATGCGGTCTTGAGGGTGCGATGCCATCTCTCGATTATGCCGTTGCTCTGTGGGTGATAAGCTGTTGTGCGAGTTTTCTTTATTCCCATTAGCTTCATTAGGTTTTGGGAAAGTTGACTTTCGAATTGGCGGCCTTGGTCGTGTGTTAGTGTAGTCGGACATCCAAATCTTGTGATCCAATGTTGGTAAACAATTTGGGCTATGCAATCAGCTGATATTTCGTCGGTAGGAATTGCTTCGGGCCACTTAGTTAATCGGTCGATTATTGTGACTAAGTATCGATGTCCTTGAGATGTTGTAGGTAAAGGTCCTACGATGTCAACGTGTAAATGTTGAAAACGTTCGGTTGGCGGGAACGATGCGATGTTTGAGTGTGTATGTCTTTGAACTTTGCTTTTCTGACTAGGTATGCACGTACGAGTCCAACAGCTGATATCTGCGTTCATTGATGGCCAGAAATATTTTGAGTGATAAGCTTTCGAGTCGTGCACGTACCAGGATGACTGACATTGTGCACGCTGTTAAATACTTGTCTTCTATATTGTTCTGGTATGTACGGTCGTACGTAAGCAGTAGAGGTTTCGCAGTATAACTCGATGTTGCTGTTGGGTATAAATATTTTCTTGAGACTGATGTTGTCTTGTGATAATAATTGTTTGATGTTGATGTCCTTTTCTTGCGCGCTGACTATGTTGGTATAATTGATTGTAGGTGGGCATGAAATAGTTTCTATGCGGCTAAGTGTGTCGGCGACGACGTTTTGTTTACCGCTTACGTGTCGAATGTCGGTAGTAAATTTGCTGATAAACAAAAGTTGCCTTGTTCGCCTGTTTGTTTCTGAGTTTGAAGGAGTCTTTGACATTACGTATGTCAGCGGTTTGTGATCGGTAAATATTATGAGATTTCGTCCTTCAAATATCTTGCGGAAGTGTTTGACTGCCATGTAGATTGCAAGTAGTTCACGATCGAATGTAGAGTACTTCTTTTGCGCGTCGGTGAATTTCTTCGAAAAATATCCGAGCGGTTGCCATGTTTCGTGTATGTACTGTTGAAGTACGGCTCCAGCTGATGTGTTGGATGCGTCGCAGAATAAAGCTATTGTGGTGTGATGAGATGGATTAGCGAGTAAAGCTGCGTTTATTATGCTGGCTTTACACTGCTCGAAAGCTTGCGTTGCTTCATCGGTCCACGTGATTTGCGTTTTATCTTTCTTCTTGACGTTGTCTAGGTATGCGTTCAATGGTCCTTGTTGAGATGAGGCGTTTGGTATATGATCGCGATAGAAGTTTATCATACCAAGAAATCTTCTCAGCTCTTCAACGGTAGTTGGCTTGGGATAGTTAGTGATAGCTTCGACTTTATGTTTTGGAGGTTTGATACCTTGTGCTGATACTGTGTAACCAAGGAACTGAACTTCTGGTTGACCTAAGTTGCATTTGGCGGGGTTGATAGTTATACCGTTTTGTTCGAGTCTCTTGAGTACAATATGCAGGTGTTCTCGGTGTTGGGTTTCGTTTTCTGATGCCAAAAGTTGATCGTCGATAAAAGGGAAAACAAAATCTAATCCTCGTAATACTTCATGGATATATCTTTGAAATGTTTGTCCCGCGTTCTTTAAACCAGGGCACATACGTGGGAATTCATATAGTCCCATCGGTGTGATGATTGCGGTTTTTTCTATGTCTTCTTCTCGGACATTCAGTTGTTGGTAAGCATGGTTGAGATCTATCGTAGAGAAGATAGTCTTACCAGATAGATGATGCGTAAAATCTTTGATGCGTGGCACGGGATATCTGTCTGGTACGGTGATAGAGTTGAGTCGGCGATAGTCACCACAAACTCTGATATCGCCATTCTTTTTAGGCACGATATGAAGAGGTGATGCCCATGGACTCTTGCTAGGTCTGCATAGACCTTGTTCGATCATGTTTTCGAATTCCTTCTTTACAATCTCGAAGCGATGCGGTGGAATAGCACGGGCGCGGCAGTGTACCGGTGGTCCATGAGTTTCAATGCAATGTTGCACATTGATGTTGCAGTTCAATTGCATTGATGTTAGTCGCGTGATTTCGGGATACTGAGCTAGGATGTCGTGGTATGACTGCGACATGTCAATACTGCGTACGGTTGGAACATCTGTTACACGTACCGGGACATTGACCTTTAAGCTCGTGATGCCGTCGATAAGTCTGCGGTTTTTCAAGTCGACGATAAGTTGATGGTACTTGAGAAAATCGGCTCCGAGTATTGGTTTCGAAACATCTGCTATTATGAACTTCCATTTGTACGGGCGAAGTAGGTTGAAGTTGAGTGTTAAGGTTTTTTTCGCCATACGTAGCTATCTTTGTGTTGTTCGCAGCGTAAAGTTGAAATAGTAGCAGCGTTGCGACTTGACCCTTTCTTCTCGGTAGCACGGATATGTTTGCTCCCGTGTCGACCAAGAAAGATAATTTAGAGTTTTTGTCGGTGATGTATAGGCGGTGTGAATTTTCTTGAACGCCGGTGTCCGCCTCTGCCAACGTTCGGTCTAGTTTTCCGAGTTTTTTTTGTTGCAAGAGCAGGGCGACGTGCAGTGACTAGCTTGTTCCTTGAAACGTCGGTGATAATAGCAATGTGGTGATGGTGATGTTTCTCGGCTTCGCGATCGTGATGTGCTACGGCGGTGAGATGGGTAGCGGCGGCAGTGATAGTTGTGATCATTGTGATCATAAAGCGGTCTAGCTTTGAGATCGGCTATTTCTAGCGAGAGTTTTCTTACTTCACTGATGAGATACTGCGTATCGGACTGCGGTGCTGATATAGGTGCTGCGAATGAGTGTACGGGTGCGACTTCTGTTGATGTTGTCTGCTCCATCATTTTGTCGGCGAGTAGTGCGGGTTCTTCGAGTGTCTTAGTGCTGATTGATTTACTGACCTCAGGTATGCCTGGTTCGAGGTTTCCTCCGCTTCGGATGTGTCTGGTTCGGGTTTTCTCCGCTTCGTGTGTTTCTTGTTCGGGGTTTTCTCCGCGTCAGACGTTTCTCCGCTTCAGGTGTTTTTCCGCGTCAGATGTGTTCAATTAGGGGTCACCACTTTAGCGCTATGTCGTAGCACTTGTTTCGTGCTCTGTTGGAGCACTAATTTAGAGAATATTTTTAAGGTAGCGGAGATTTACTTTAGACAGCACTTTGGAGAATAAGTTAGGGAGAGCAATGACAAGGCGTGAAGTCGCAGTAATGAATGTGGAATGAATGTTCTTTATTAAAATAGAATTGTGTATATATAATTGTAGTGTTTACATTAGTTAAACAGTGGTCACTGTGTGAGAGAGCGCGGCCCTCCGCCCGCGTCTCATATAACTGTTGACATTATATTTAATTTATACTATTTATAATAATATTCCTTTGTGCATTGTATGAGCGATTGGTTATCAAGGTGAAGGGTATGCGACGTATGCTACACAATACTTCATTCCATATTTTTTTGTATCTTTGCTCTCGTTCCATTTCCGCAAATGAATTTGTCGCCATAGATCATCAACTCTTGCCATAAGTTGTGCACTTTTATTGTGCCTACGCAGTAAAAGTAAATTAAGTGAATTAATGAAGTAAAAATAATATATTTCGTAAAGTTTTAGTGGCTTAGAAGTTGAGTAATAGCATTTTCAGTACTTGAAACTGATCTCTACTTGACCACTAGAAAAAACCACCAGCCACTAAAAGCAATATTTCACCACTAAAAGGTTGTCGAAACCACCAGTTTTAGTGGAAAATCCACTAAGTTGGTAACACTGCAGCAGCAGTTCACTTGGCAGTTGGCACTCTGGCAGGCAGGAAACCACAGACTATAATGCACAGATTCACAGACTAAAATTAGTGTTACAAGTTTCCACACTTTTTAAAGCCAAGTGTACACTATGGTAATAACATTGTTCTAATAGTGATTCATGCAACAGGTATTGCTAAATTATTTGTTGTGGACCATCTATATAATAGTACTCTATGTTGTGGACGAAATAATACTGAAGGGAATAGGTACCTCTTTGTAATGTCTTAACCCCTTACCGCATATAACGCCATATATGGCTTTAAAAGTTAATTATTTTTTTTCAGTTTATTTAAATATTGTTTTTTCGTAACCAACATTGAATCCGTATACATAATTTACTCGGGTAACGGAACGTATTTTTTGTTGTCTATAGTAACTGCAATCAGTAAAAATATTAGAGCTTATGTGCAGTGTGTCCGTCCGTTAGAGTGCAATTAATTAGTGCTAATTTTATAAACGGGAAAATAGTAATAAAACGGTAAGTAAAAATCCTTAGAATTTAAAAATACAATGTTTACAAATACTTTAATAAGATATAGTTATCGTTTTGGCATTTTTTGTGTTTTTTGTTTGTTTTTGAGCTTTCTTTTGATATTGCCATATTTGGCTTCGTATGCATTTTTGTCAAAACATTATGGGACATATATGGCTTCGCATGCATTCAGGTGCTTCTTCTTCTCTTTGCAACAATGGACCCTCTTCTCGATTCTATGGTACTTCCAAGCATGTAAATCTTATCCGGGCGATGGTTTCTTGAGTGATGACGATCTGGCTTCTGATCCCGACTATGAACCACACTCACTCCGTGCTTGTCGAAGAAAAAATATTGTTATACCTGCATATGCGGAGCATATGCGTAAAGCAGGAAAGTTGTGGGCAAAACACGTGGTCGTCCAGCTAGCAACTTAGGAACATCATCCTCAAGTCGAGCCGAAACTCCAACTAGCCGAGTCGACATTCCTTTATGTTCGGAGGCTAAAAACGTGGTCGTCCTACGCGCATCCAAGGCGGTACCCTAACAAGCCGAGGTGCCACTCCAACCAGCTTGCCGGACTCGCCCGTACCCAATAAAAAGCACTAAAAACTCCAGCCAGGCATGAAGACGTACCACTAGATTCTGTACGTTCAGATAACGTGGAGCGTTTCCCCGAGTGGACGAAATCAAGTCGACAAATTTGGCAGAACTGTTCGAAATTCCATTCGTTTACCAAATGTGGGAAATGCAAAGTTAATTTATGTTACAATGATAAAAGAAATTGTTTCAAAGATTTCCATAAAACGTAATTTCATTTTTTTATTAATGTATACGAAGCCATATATGGATCAGTATAATTCTACTAGAATGCATACGATGCCATATATGGCTTCGTGTAGTAATTTCCAAAATAAGTACACAACAATTTTTTTTTCGCTTCCTACTCTTTATGTATAAGAAATAAAAGATGTTTTCAGTAAAAAAAATTTTTTTCATCATCTCCTTCATAATTCATGCAATAAGGGGTTAAGATTTAAACGATTAAGTAGTAGTTTAGGACTGTTTGGAACTAGCTTCACAAATGCTCGATTACGGCTCAAGAGCTGATTTTCTAAAAGCTTTTATCTAAACCTACATGCCACTGTAGCACTCATAGTGTTTTCTCTTTCTAATATTCTTAAGTACTAATATTAGTTTTATAAGTTGTTTGTGTACTAACTAAATGGAATCTGTCTGAAATAAAAACTTGAAAAAAGAAATAACATCCTTTACGAGATCTGGGGAATAGTGAAGTTTCACAGCAGATTTTGCTAGTCGGGAATTGATTATAGAAAGATATTGTAACACAAGTTTAGTAAAAATAATTAGGTATGTCAAATAAAGGTGAACGCAGACCTAGCCGCACCGCACGCGCCGCAGTCTTCGCATTCGAATTCTTTATATGAAGTTCTATGCAACCTCGCACACCTATCCGCGCCGCAGTCGCCACAGTCCCTGAAACGACCGAACTCCCCAAGCCGCTGCTGATGACCAGAGCCGGATTAACCCTGTCAGAGGCCCTAAGGCAATGGCATTCTCGGGGCCCCTTTTCTTACTTTGATTAACCAAATCGTGTGTGAACTGAGGAAACGCACGTTAAGGGCTGTGGTTTTTAATATATTTGTTTACTTATTCCCAGATTTGTTTTAAAATTGTTTTAATTTTACTACTAAATCTAACGATTTCTATTTTGTGTGATAAAAGTGACGTCTCTAAGTTCAGACAAATTCTCGTTCGAAGAAACATGTTTTCTTGGTGCGTGCACTGGGCCTGGGCCCCTAGTTGATGCGGGGCCCCTAGGCAGTTGCCTACTCCACCTAATGGTTAATCCGGCCCTGCTGATGACGTCACCCGCACGCAGCGGACGCTATGGCTAGCGCAGCGCGGATGACGTCATTCGCATCCACGGCGCGCAGTGTTGCCAGATATACAGATTTCACGGTATCCATACAGATTTTCAACATGTCATACCAAAATTTATACAGATTTTCAACATTCCAATTTTTTTTCACACAGAATTACCTCAAATGCATTGGCGTATCTAGAGATATTTCCCAGGGGGGGCCTAGCCCCCAGTAGTAGAAGCGATGATCGCTTATCAAAGTTGCGTCAACTCTTAACGTACGAAATGAAAAATTTCACATAAATTAATTTAACATGTATCGCATAACGGAACCTTGCATGAGTGAGTCCGACTCGCACTTCGCCAGATTTTTTAATTTTTCAGCCATAATTGTTTGTTAGTCAAAATTCTCGGGTGGGCACCAAACCATTCTGGGGTGGGTACGGCCCACCCGGCTCCCCCCCTTCCTACGCCTATGCTCAGATGGTAGTTTTATAATGTAGACGGAGAATCTCTGTCAACGGTTTATAATAAAATTACTTGTTCTCGTATTAATAAGCTGTGGTTCTGGTTTATTTTGTTCGTGTAACTAGAATAATTGAGGAATAATTGAGATAGGAAATGTAAGTCAGTGAACGGAACTATCGAGAAGGATACGTTTTGAGTCTGCGATTAGTTTCACCAAAAACACGCGACATAAAATAATGAATTGTAAAAGAAATTATGAACTAGTAAAAAACTTATTTAAAAAACCCGACTGCTCAACTGAAACGGAACAACCCGCATATTTTTATTTTAAAAAGTGACAAGCAGGTGGGGTGGGACCCAATTGAACCTAATATAATTTTAGTTTAAAAAAGCTTTTTAGCAAACAATAGAACCGACTTCCAGATCAAAACACTACAAAGCAAAAATAACTTTAATTTCGGTAGTCGGTGTCATTTGTTTTGTATTTTCTTTTTTGGACACTGCCTTCCGAAATTAAAGTTATTTTTGGCTTTGGAGTGTTTTGATCTGGAAGTCGGTTCTATTTTTTGCTAAAAAGTTTTTTTTTCACGCTTTTTAGTGGTAGTAGTATCTCCGAGTTATGAGGTAACATACAAAGAAAAAAAAAAAAAAGAAAAGTTCAAGACGAATTGTAAACCTCCTTTTTTTTGAAGTCGGTTAAAAAATGGGATGGGTCCCGCCTGTTTGTCAAAAAATGTGCTTGTTTCTTCCATTTTAGTTGAGCAGTCAGGTTTTTTTTTGATTTCTTAAATATATTTTTTTTATTTTCAGATTTTTAGTATTTAATTCCGTTTTAAAACGTTATATATACTAAACGGTTGCTAAAAATGAAAAATAGTTAAAGAAACCTCAAAATCATTTTTAAAGATCTATTTAATGATACCCCACTTGACATAGAGTCTGGCTAACGAAAGCGTGTCCTGGAGTTTTCTTAAAAGTTTAATATGGCAACATTATTAAGCTGTCAAACTCCGTGATTAAGTAATTTGTAAAGACAATTAATATTCAACAAAGGTGCTTTGGCTGGACTTGACAGTAGAGATGAGATATACTTGCAAATATCAATACCAGGGCTTGCAAGTACGAGTCTGTAAAAATACCAGGGTTGGAAACCAGGTATTAAAATACTAGAAAGTATTTTGAGCCACTTCGGATTTCAGTCTACTAGTCCGGTCGTACCATGCCACAATCTAGTACGGCTTTTGTAGATGAAATCTTTCCTTCCTACTTAATTTACAGAAATTAATAATTCACTTAAAATTCACGGAAATATGTTTTCTTTGCACATGCAAGCATAAGGCATAAGGTTTGACACTCCCGATTTGTATGATATTAATGCTTTGCACATTTTACATTCAGCTTTATTTTAGCCAAACTTTTTTTAGGAGCCATGGTTTGTAACTGTATTTTTATTTACAACTAGTAAATCTTATCAATTTTAAAAGAAAACACTTAACTACATTCAACTACGTTCAAAAATCGTCTTTTACCTATTTAAATATTTACATTCCTAACTAATAAACAAAGTCACGTACACATAAAAAAGAAGTTTTGTTTATTTACACACTAACTGTTAATAGTTTAAATTCAATAAATTCGCGAAATAAGAAAGTCACGGTCAGTTGGTAAATTGCATAACAAGCTCGCACTCACTTCTCAGTATTTATATGTATCATCTATGCACTCACTCAAAAGCCGGCTCTACACTACTCGCGAAGTTGCCTCGACGAAGTACTCGTCGAAGTTGATCGAAGTCCGAAGTATGTGACTACACACTCGTGCAACCTCGCGAGGAGCTCAGTCGCCCGGCGCCCGCACAATAGGCATCATGGATAACGTACAAGTGGCAGCTGCCGTTGCAATGTGTACTCTCGCGTATTATAACTACGTTCGGGTTTATCATTCAACGAAAATTAAAAAGAAATGGAGAAGAAGAAGATGGTGGATGATTGCAATGCACCGGAGCAGAACTAGGTTAGTAGATTAAACAGGGCACAATAAAATTAATTTTAACATTACCTTTAATATTTTTTATCACTCTGTTATATTTTTTGCAGACATACTATGGAGCAACAATTCTTTGAACTCATACAAGAACCATCTGGGGAATTCGAAAATTTTCAATGAATGTCGTTGGATGATTTTAACCTATTGCTCTCCAAAGTAGAACCCTTAATCGCCAAACAAGATACTCATTTAAGAGAAGCTATACCTGCCAAAATTCGTTTAGCAATCACTTTGAGGTTTTTAGCCACTGGTGACAGTTATAGAAGTCTGCACTTTTTATTTAAAATTTCGAGCCAATTAATTTCAAAAATTGTAGTTGATGTTTGTAAAGCTCTTAACGAGGTTCTTAAGGATGAAATTAAGGTAACAATTCCAATTTTTAAAACATATTTATTCAAAATTAGCGTAATACAATCAATTGCTTCTTATCATTATAATTATGAGCGAGTATGAAAACGATTATAAGTAGTATTATTAAGACTTATAGTATGCCTGACGTAATATATCACTTAAATCTGTATTGTGGTCAGGGACTGATTGAGTTTGGGTTACATTTGGGATAATTACTGTAGAAATATTTTCGGGTGGTCTAACAACTTCATCGCTTATAATGTGTATCATTGAAGAGTTTTGATTAAGAGTAGCGCTTTCGTTTGATTGTGGGATATGCAAAATGTATTGACGTTCATTGGACTGGTCCGAAAATGGTGTAAATGTGTTGGGTGGCTCTGACAATGATGAGTGTGGCCTGGGACTGGGAGATGCCATTGTAGTATTAGGATAATTGGCCGATTTAGGCCGCTTTAATTTATTATAAGATGTTGAAGGAATTTCAACGAATGGGTTGTACTTGTATTGTTCTGAATATGTTGGAAGTTGAGGGGTATTTGGTGTAGAGGAACAAAATGATTCAATAGATGACGATCTGTCAACGCGACGTGGTTTTCGAAATAAAGCATGAATTTCAAACATCAAATCTTCTCTTTCATGCTCAGGCAACTTCTTTAGTTTTTTGGCAATTAGTTTCCCGAATACATCATACTCATCTTCAACATCTTCTTTTGCTATCTTCATGACTTTATTCAAATTGTTAAATGCCTCAGACATTTGCTTGCTGGCAATTTGTAACTCGGGGGGGTTGAGACGTCGCCGGGTAGTTTTATTTTGTGCAGTTGTTGGATTGGATGTCTCCATTGAATTTTGAGTATCCGCTGGGGCCGGAGAAGTTATTGGTTCGGCGGGCCATGAAGTATCTCGTTCCTCCTCCCCCTCTATTGGAGCAGTAACAATATTTTGATCCTAAAACAAAAAATATATATTATTATTTTTTTGTTTACAGTTGCCGAACAATGATCAGCAGTGGTTAAAAGTTGAAAAAGGATTTAAGATAAATTTTCCGCATGCTCTTGGTGCAATGGATGGAAAGCATATTGTTGTACAATGTCCAGATAACTCTGGTTCTGAGTACTTTAATTATAAGAAGACATTCAGTGTAGTACTATTGGCTTTAGTCGACAGTAACTATAATTTTATCTATGCAGACATTGGTAGTCAAGGGAGGATCAGTGATGGAGGTGTATTTAAAAATTCTTCGTTATGGCAAAAAATTTCATCTGACACACTTAATCTTCCTAAGCCACGCTCATTATCCAGTGCTGATAACGTTGACCTTCCCTACGTTTTTTTGGCTGACGGAGCATTTGCTTTACATAATAATATTATGAAACCATATCCTGGTAATCATAATATTGGTTCACCGAAACGAATTTTCAATACGCGCTTGTCGAGATCTCGAGTAGTAGTTGAGAATGTTTTTGGTGTTTTAGCATCCAGGTTTAGAATATTTAAAAAGCCAATCGATTTAAATATCGATAACGTTCCTGTTATTACTATGACATGTCTCTTACTGCATAACTTTCTCAAAAAAAGTAATAATTCATCTTATATATATATGCCTTCCGGTATTGTAGACACATATGATGACAACGGCGATTTAGTTCAACTGGGAACTTGGCGGCAAAATATTGATAATAATTGTGCTTTGAGAAATATTACCCGAATGCCACGCAGGTCGAAATTATCTGCCGTTCAGATAAGAGATCATTTCGCAGATTATTTTTTTTATAGGAATTAAGTAAGTAGTTTTTATGGTATGCAATGTACAGACGCCAGCACATCAAGCTACCCTAATCTGTCAAATTTATTTAATATATTTTCAACTTACAACAAAATCAGAAGGTTCATGTTCGATTGGGAAAATTTGACTGATTGGGATAGGTTGATGTGCTGGCGTCTGTACCTTAAGTAGGTATACTATGAAAAATAATGTGTTTTTTTTTTCAAAAAACCCGACTGTAAAACAAACTAAAAAGTTCCCAACAAGTCACTTTTTAAGCTGTCTGATGTAGTTTTAAGCAGTTAATTTAGTTCAATTAAGTTTGTGACACAATAAAGCAACATGTCCTTCTCAATTATAATATCGATAATTTTTATCCCAAAGCAATTAAATCTACGTAAATTACAAATTACACTTTCGCTGTATAGTAAAAACAAACTAACTATGCATCGTAAATTAAAGTAGTAACTTTCTAAATGCAGATTTATGTAAATTCCGTCATTCAGTACACATTACAGACAAATGAACCTCATTTAAATGAAGTTAAAGTCTTAAAAAAAAACTGTTTAAACAAGTAAAACTAAAAATTCAGAGTATGTATTATGATAATAACATAATTTTCTAATTGGGGTGTTTGAGGGTGTGCGTTAATTACGATACATGTTGTGTATATATATATACAAGAATTGCTCGTTTAAAGGTATTAGATTAGATAGATACATATGTATGTATGTACCTATGTACATACTCTCAAAGCATTACCTTATTTCTAGAGCAGTCGGGTAAAAATTAGCTGTAATCATTTTTACGGTACCTAGTATAACTGTATTCACTCACCTGAGGTTCATAATATTAGCCTATGTTTTATTATACCTATCGTCGTTGCGCGTGCAAAAGTCGCTATGTGTTATTTAGTCATTTTCGTTCTTTTATGCAGTTTCAATCGTTATTTTAATAACGTAAATAATACACCCATGTTGTAAAAGCAGCTATCTGATAAACGTAATATTGAAAGGTAACTCTTTAATATCGCTTTTATCAGACAGGATTGAAACTGCATAAAAGAATGAAAATGACTAAATAACACATAGCAATTTTTGCACGCGCAACGACGCTATGATGGCTGAATAATGTGTGTGGTATTTTAATTAATAAAAAACTTACCGTGTTTATTGTTTTTTTACATTTATACACCGATCCTAAAAAACTGTCCATGTATTGATAAGCAAACCAAACTGGACGATAAACATCTTCCACGCCGGCACCAGATTTAATCGAAGCCTCTTTTTTCCTGTTGTATCCCCTATATGTGGCAATAAGAGACTCCTTCTTTTTCTTTAAATCAGCTGTGGGTATTTTAACGATTTCCTGGATACGCAACCAAGCATCGTTGACTTTTTTTTTGTCTTTATGACCTCTCTCATTTGGGTCCCAAATAACAGGCTCTGATTGCAGTGTTTCGAGGAACAAGAAAATTTGTTCTTGTGTCCACTGTATATCACTCATCGTTATCAGTTGAATGCAACATGCGCTGTTGACGTCTCGATGCGAAATGAAGTGAGCCGAGTAGTGTAGTAAGACGCTTCGTGTTCGCAACTTCGGGACACTTCGAGTCCTTTGACTCGGGCGCCAAAAACCGACAACGACTGGAAGTCGCCCGATGCAAGCCGAGGTTGCACGAAGCGAAGCGAAGTGCCCTTCTACACTCTCGTATTCGCTCAACTTCGACCAACTTCGCGAGTAGTGTAGAGCCGGCTAAACGACAACTGACGAAAGAAAAATAAAAAACGTAAACATAACAAAATATTTTCTAAAATACTTTCGTTCACGCAATAATGTGTCTTTTATTAATAGTCATTAGGGTGAATGGCGCCGCAAACTACTCAAAAGAAAAGAAAAAGTTCCCTGATGCACACACCTACACAGATTTCGGTTTATGTACTCAGACAACTTTGGAATATTTAGAGAAATACTACACAATCGCATTTGCAAATGAAAAATACTTTGAACCTTGCAAGTATTTTTTTTCTGATACGATTATGCTCCTTTTTGCTGAAGCAAAACGAATCAATTTCCTATGCAAGTATTTTCACATCAATCCAAGCCCTGTTGGAAGAAAAAATACTTGCATAGGAAATTGACCCGTGATTTCTTATAAATAAGAAGCACAATCGCGTTTACATATAAATACTTGCAAAGACAAACCGTATACTAGAATAGACTTGCATACGAAATTGAAAGTATTTTCTATCTGTATAGGAAATTGAACCGTGACTTCCTAAGAATAAGGAGCACAATCGCGTTTACAAATAAATACCTGCATAGAGACGAACGTTTCTACTTTTACTCAATCCAAGCCCTATTGAATGAAAAAATACTTGCATAGGAAATTGACCCGTGAGTTCTTATAAATAAGAAGCACAATCGCGTTTACATATAAATACTTGCAAAGACAATCCATATACTAGAATAGACTTACATACGAAATTGTTACGTAGTGTCTTACAGATAAGGAGCATAATCGCATAGTCGGGCGATCGTCAAGCCCCCACCGGAGCGAGTCCGACTCCGAGTAGCCGTATAAAATACTTTGAAGTCTTGCAAGTATTTCGGATCGGTACCTGGTGTACGTACTTGGAAGTAAATACCTGGTGTAAAAACCTGGTCGCGTAAATACGTACCATCCCTACTTGACAGGGTACAGTCCAAGTGTCTTCGGATCATCTCTGGATGTATGAAGTCTTCGCCCATCGGCGCGTTGCAGGTCGAATGCGCTGAACCTCCCCTGGCCCTAAGGCGACAGTACCTGGCCTCCCGTTTTTTATCTAGGGTAATTTGTAGGTCTTCCCATCCCCTTATTACTAAATTGCATGAGCTAAATTCCATAAGCAGAACCTCAAATTATTGGAAAAATAAAGAAACGCCTTTAATCTTAAAACATTTTCGTCTAACTCATAGTTTAGAATGCCCAATCGTACAGTTTCCTAAATTACCCCTCTTTCATTTCGACTACGAAGTCTTATGTTTCATTCCAAAAATCCATTTCAATATAGGTATACCCAAAAATTCCCCTTCAGCAAATTCGATCTTCAATGCATCCGTGGCCCAGCGATGGGACGGTTTCCAGAGATTTTTTACAGACGCCTCAAAATCTACTGACTCTAATCACACTGGAGCTGCAGTATTTTTCGAAAACTCCAGGATCATACTTCAATACAAATGTCCCAAGGAAGCATCTGTGTTCACAGGCGAGTGTGTGGCATTATTGGAAGCGTGTCTTTTCATCGAGTCCCACCGCATTGACAAAGCCGTTATATTTACAGACTCCCTAAGCTGTCTCCAAGCCCTAGTCCAAAACCCTTTCCAAGGTAAATTGCACAGTTCGCTTATTTTAAAAATTAAAAAAGCACTTTTCTCGTGCAGTTATAGCCGGAAGGATGTTCAGTTGGTTTGGATACCTAGCCATTGTGGCATTAAGGGCAACGAGTGCGTCGATGCCTTGGCCAAAGGTGCATGTTCATCTGCTACAGCCGATCTCTGCCACAATGCCCATCAGGGCTATGATTTACTGAATCTCCCAAAAGAAAACCTTTACAGTACTTGGCAACAGCAGTGGAACTCGACTGGGAAGAAGAAAGGCAAATTCTTTTATGCAGTGCAACCATATGTTAAGCCAAAACCTTGGTTCTACACATACAAAAAGGTGTCGAAATCCATCATCTCCGTCCTCTGTAGAATCCGCTTAGGTTTTTGTTGTACTCCTGTGTTCTTGGAAAAAATCCGTGTTCGGGACTCATCCCTATGCGAATGCGGCCTGGAAGAAGGCACACTGGACCACATATTTTTTAAATGCCCAAATATCGTCTCATCTTCAGATTTGTATAGTCGTCTCCCGAAATTTAAGATCCCTCTTCCAATTAACTTCTCTTCTCTTCTAACATTTCCTTCACCAGAACTGCTTGTGGCGCTGATGAGTTTCATCCGTCACAACAATATAAAACTGTGAGCCAGAGTACCAAAAATTGTCTGTATGGTTGTGGTATAATTTATGTAATCGTTTAACAACTATAATATTTATGTATTTTTATTCTTTGTTTGTTTCAGTCCTGTACTAACCCAACAAGTTCAACTGTACCAATTGAAGAAACAGAGACTATCGTTCCTGTTCTGATTTTAACTTTTTTCTTTTCTAAATCCATTCTGTCTCTAATCATTAATCATACACACTTGTTTTTCCAATTTACTTTAGACATTGGCAGAATAGTCGACATCGGCTCCACTTGCCATTAACCAAAAATAGAATAGAAGAATAATCGCTATAATATGGGTAAAACAATAAAAAGTAACGTGCGATAGCTGCTACATACTATGATCAGTAAGATTAAACAAAAACAAGAAGAGAAAGAAATTGTTTTCCAAGAAAAATAACAATGTTTAGATGTGATCTCGGATTTTTAAGTTAGTACGACTTTGTAATGTTGATCCTTGGTGGCTGATTATTAGATATATTATTTACGATATTATGATACTTTTTCTTATCTTTATAGATAATACTAGCTTTCGCCAGCGACTTCGTCCGCGTGGAAAAAAATTCCCCCGATTTTGAAACATTCTTCATTAGTGCTCCGCTCCTATTGGCCTTAGCGTGATGATATATAGCCTATAGCCTTCCTCGATAAATGGGCTATCTAACACTGAAAGAATTTTTGAAATCAGACCCGTAGTTCCTGAGATTAGCGCGTTCAAGCAAACAAACAAACAAACAAACAAACAAACTCTTCAGCTTTATAATATTAGTATAGATTGGAGATATTCAAGGAATCTGTGAAGTTAAAAACCATGTTGAAATGTTAAAAATTTTGGAGAAGAAATCTTTAATAGAAACTCAGACTAAGTTCTTAGAAGAAATATCTTCATTAACTGGTATGTATGTTACGGTTAAGAATGTTGTGTTTGATTGTTCCATTTCACAAAGTTGTGTTATTTGATATTATCAAACTGTTTGGGAGCAATTTCAAAAAAAAATTTACCCCCGGATTTTGCCTTGTCCCTCGACTTTAATAATTTATTTTGTTGAGATGAATGACTTCTAGGAGATTATATTGATATAAGTGAAATAATCATATGTTAAAATATACAAATAAACTGTAGTTTTGTCGTTACTTTAATAAATATAAAACTTACGATGATTTTAAAATACTGAAGAACATCGAAATTACATGTCCCCTTCCCAACTAGCGTCAGACAACCTTTAATTTAAAAAAAAAATCCGTGTATTGAGAGTGGTTTATAAATATATTTGAATTCTCAAAAGTTGAATTTATCAGTTAAAAGTATAAATAATATATTTTCTTACATATTTTCTATAAAAAATAAGTTTAAATTAAAATCGTAAATTTTGGCCAACCGGAACATTCAGTTTTGTGACCGCTCGTTTTCAAAAAAATTCTTCCTAATCGTGGAAAGTATTTGGCACAATAGCAGCACAACATATTGTACTTCATCGAGAGACGCTATTTTGCTTTCATTGTAAAAAGAATTAGCTAGCAGTGCGGACTTATTGTTGAAGTGTTCCGTGTTTCAATTTCTTGACTCGGGTATGTGACCAAGTTTTACTATTATAAATCACTTTTCTATAAACATTGTTATTGTTGACACATTGCAAAAGTTGTATAGTATTTGATCCCGAAAAGTTAATACTGCTAAGTACGATGAGTAATTTTTAAACAATTTAAAACTACCAGAAGGTTGTATTATGTGACCTCCGTTTTGTGACTTATTCTACGGTCACATTTAACGGAACGGCAAGTCACAACTATAGATGCTGGCGGGAAACATTCCGAATCATTCCCGTCGAATACTTCGGAAGTATTCTGAAATATTCCGAAACTTTGGGAATATTTCAACTGTCAAAAAAAAACAGGAAAATCGACCTTTGAAGTCTGTTAATATACCAAAACCTGCTCCTAAGTAGGTAAGAACAAATACTTTTCTGAAAACCGCATCAAAACGTGTTTGCTTGCAAGGTTTGCCTTTATTTGCTTTTATTGACTGGGCTATTATACGCGTTAAGTAGGTAGGTAGTGATTAATACCTACCTATGCGACTCGCGATGCGTACAGAGCTACATACAAACTAACCAAAAACATAGGTAACCCTTTTTCAAATAGCAAATCAAATATGCTTGGCCTGGTTTTTTTATTTCACAACTGTCATTTAAGTCTATAATCGCATAGCACGACTTACAACTCGATCGCCTAATGCATGTATTTTGACCAATAGGATGCACGAAGCGTATTGTAGTAGTGTTCGTAATAGTAAGTATTAATATAATGTTACACGCCCTGTACTCACAAAATGCATATTATTTCTAATTGGGCGAAAACAGGAAGGGATGTGGTTTGTCACTAGCTGCGCTTCCGCAGAAATATTTTCTTAAGTGAGTATGCGTATCTTTGGCCGATAGTACCTACCTAAAAACAAAAGAATAAAAATCCTGTTAATCGCAGGCTAATAAATCTACCTATAAAAATATCAACATATACTTAATCAATCCCATTTATAATAAAATAAACATTTATATTTTACTCTCGTAGCGTACATACGTACTCTCGCAGTGAACAATAATTAACTCACCCACCACACAACAAGCAAACACATTTATTCCCATTGAATTATTCGGGCGAAATATTCGGAAACATTCGATTGCGGGGTACGAATCTTTCTCGCGCGGGTGAAAACTTCTCCGGGGAGCAGCATCCCCTCCCTCTTACCGCACCCCGCACCGCCATCGCCTGCACGCACAACTCGTGGCCGGTGGCAGTCGGGTGCGCGCGTCGCGGTGCCAGCGCGGCGGCAGCGGCCGGCGCACAGAGATCGACGATCGATGCAAAATACTATTTTTCAGCAAAAAAAAGTTGAAATCTTAATAAATAATTAAAAGTTTCTTTAAATCAGAATGATTCAAAATGAATTTATCATTTTGAATAATTCCCATTTAAAGAAACTTTCCCCGAAGTATTCCGGAATTATTCGGAATTATTCAGAAGTTTTGCAACTATAGTCACAACAGGTCGGAATGCATAAAACTTAGTTTACATTGCTATCCTTGCTGACCGAATTAATTTGATTTTAAAGTTTTAAATCAAATAAGTTCTTTTTTTAATTTATATTTCAAATTTATAGATCATTGAAGTTTGCTGACGACATTTAAATGTTAGGTAAGCTTTTCTTAACTTTGGTGGATATTGCAATGCCGCTTACTGACGCGGAGAAAACTAGAAGATACAGAGAGAGATTAAAAAATTTATACCCGGATGCTGCCCAATGCAAAAAGAAATTTAGATCGACTGAAATGAAAATGTTCAATTAAGAAAATTTGATAGTTTGAGATAGCTCGATCTGCTGGCGTCTATACAATTTATAACAAACCTAACCCAACCGTGTATAACCTCAAACAAAATTATTTTATTGTATGTAAGTACACCAGTACCTACATTATAATAATTGGGTTTGAGGTTTCTTTTGTGATTTCACTCATTATAGTAAGGTAAAAATATAAGAATACTTAAAATTATTGTTTTATTTCTTACCTACTCGATTCTTCAAAATTTTCAGTTATTATTGACTTTTACTTAACAGAAAACAAAAAAATATATATATATATAACTAGTTCCAATTCGAAAAGTAGAGCTGATAATGTTTAAATCATCATTGGATATCAAAATTTGTTAATTTGTTTAATATTCTACTAACTATGTAGGTCCGTATTATTTTGGCAATTAATAAATCATGTGATGGTTGAATGTTGTGTTTCATTGTTCCATTTCACAAAGTTGTGTTATTTGATATTATCAAACTGTTTGGGAGCAATTTCAAAAAAAAATTTACCCCCGGATTTTGCCTTGTCCCTCGACTTTAATAATTTATTTTGTTGAGATGAATGACTTCTAGGAGATTATATTGATATAAGTGAAATAATCATATGTTAAAATATACAAATAAACTGTAGTTTTGTCGTTACTTTAATAAATATAAAACTTACGATGATTTTAAAATACTGAAGAACATCGAAATTACCTGTCCCCTTCCCAACTAGCGTCAGACAACCTTTAATTTAAAAAAAAAATCCGTGTATTGAGAGTGGTTTATAAATATATTTGAATTCTCAAAAGTTGAATTTATCAGTTAAAAGTATAAATAATATATTTTCTTACATATTTTCTATAAAAAATAAGTTTAAATTAAAATCGTAAATTTTGGCCAACCGGAACATTCAGTTTTGTGACCGCTCGTTTTCAAAAAAATTCTTCCTAATCGTGGAAAGTATTTGGCACAATAGCAGCACAACATATTGTACTTCATCGAGAGACGCTATTTTGCTTTCATTGTAAAAAGAATTAGCTAGCAGTGCGGACTTATTGTTGAAGTGTTCCGTGTTTCAATTTCTTGACTCGGGTATGTGACCAAGTTTTACTATTATAAATCACTTTTCTATAAACATTGTTATTGTTGACACATTGCAAAAGTTGTATAGTATTTGATCCCGAAAAGTTAATACTGCTAAGTACGATGAGTAATTTTTAAACAATTTAAAACTACCAGAAGGTTGTATTATGTGACCTCCGTTTTGTGACTTATTCTACGGTCACATTTAACGGAACGGCAAGTCACAACTATAGATGCTGGCGGGAAACATTCCGAATCATTCCCGTCGAATACTTCGGAAGTATTCTGAAATATTCCGAAACTTTGGGAATATTTCAACTGTCAAAAAAAAAACAGGAAAATCGACCTTTGAAGTCTGTTAATATACCAAAACCTGCTCCTAAGTAGGTAAGAACAAATACTTTTCTGAAAACCGCATCAAAACGTGTTTGCTTGCAAGGTTTGCCTTTATTTGCTTTTATTGACTGGGCTATTATACGCGTTAAGTAGGTAGGTAGTGATTAATACCTACCTATGCGACTCGCGATGCGTACAGAGCTACATACAAACTAACCAAAAACATAGGTAACCCTTTTTCAAATAGCAAATCAAATATGCTTGGCCTGGTTTTTTTATTTCACAACTGTCATTTAAGTCTATAATCGCATAGCACGACTTACAACTCGATCGCCTAATGCATGTATTTTGACCAATAGGATGCACGAAGCGTATTTTAGTAGTGTTCGTAATAGTAAGTATTAATATAATGTTACACGCCCTGTACTCACAAAATGCATATTATTTCTAATTGGGCGAAAACAGGAAGGGATGTGGTTTGTCACTAGCTGCGCTTCCGCAGAAATATTTTCTTAAGTGAGTATGCGTATCTTTGGCCGATAGTACCTACCTAAAAACAAAAGAATAAAAATCCTGTTAATCGCAGGCTAATAAATCTACCTATAAAAATATCAACATATACTTAATCAATCCCATTTATAATAAAATAAACATTTATATTTTACTCTCGTAGCGTACATACGTACTCTCGCAGTGAACAATAATTAACTCACCCACCACACAACAAGCAAACACATTTATTCCCAATGAATTATTCGGGCGAAATATTCGGAAACATTCGATTGCGGGGTACGAATCTTTCTCGCGCGGGTGAAAACTTCTCCGGGGAGCAGCATCCCCTCCCTCTTACCGCACCCCGCACCGCCATCGCCTGCACGCACGACTCGTGGCCGGTGGCAGTCGGGTGCGCGCGTCGCGGTGCCAGCGCGGCGGCAGCGGCCGGCGCACAGAGATCGACGATCGATGCAAAATACTATTTTTCAGCAAAAAAAAGTTGAAATCTTAATAAATAATTAAAAGTTTCTTTAAATCAGAATGATTCAAAATGAATTTATCATTTTGAATAATTCCCATTTAAAGAAACTTTCCCCGAAGTATTCCGGAATTATTCGGAATTATTCAGAAGTTTTGCAACTATAGTCACAACAGGTCGGAATGCATAAAACTTAGTTTACATTGCTATCCTTGCTGACCGAATTAATTTGATTATAAAGTTTTAAATCAAATAAGTTCTTTTTTTAATTTATATTTCAAATTTATAGATCATTGAAGTTTGCTGACGACATTTAAATGTTAGGTAAGCTTTTCTTAACTTTGGTGGATATTGCAATGCCGCTTACTGACGCGGAGAAAACTAGAAGATACAGAGAGAGATTAAAAAATTTATACCCGGATGCTGCCCAATGCAAAAAGAAATTTAGATCGACTGAAATGAAAATGTTCAATTAAGAAAATTTGATAGTTTGAGATAGCTCGATCTGCTGGCGTCTATACAATTTATAACAAACCTAACCCAACCGTGTATAACCTCAAACAAAATTATTTTATTGTATGTAAGTACACCAGTACCTACATTATAATAATTGGGTTTGAGGTTTCTTTTGTGATTTCACTCATTATAGTAAGGTAAAAATATAAGAATACTTAAAATTATTGTTTTATTTCTTACCTACTCGATTCTTCAAAATTTTCAGTTATTATTGACTTTTACTTAACAGAAAACAAAAAAATATATATATATAACTAGTTCCAATTCGAAAAGTAGAGCTGATAATGTTTAAATCATCATTGGATATCAAAATTTGTTAATTTGTTTAATATTCTACTAACTATGTAGGTCCGTATTATTTTGGCAATTAATAAATCATGTGATGGTTGAATGTTGTGTTTGATTGTTCCATTTCACAAAGTTGTGTTATTTGATATTATCAAACTGTTTGGGAGCAATTTCAAAAAAAAAATTTACCCCCGGATTTTGCCTTGTCCCTCGACTTTAATAATTTATTTTGTTGAGATGAATGACTTCTAGGAGATTATATTGATATAAGTGAAATAATCATATGTTAAAATATACAAATAAACTGTAGTTTTGTCGTTACTTTAATAAATATAAAACTTACGATGATTTTAAAATACTGAAGAACATCGAAATTACCTGTCCCCTTCCCAACTAGCGTCAGACAACCTTTAATTAAAAAATAAATCCGTGTATTGAGAGTGGTTTATAAATATATTTGAATTCTCAAAAGTTGAATTTATCAGTTAAAAGTATAAATAATATATTTTCTTACATATTTTCTATAAAAAATAAGTTTAAATTAAAATCGTAAATTTTGGCCAACCGGAACATTCAGTTTTGTGACCGCTCGTTTTCAAAAAAATTCTTCCTAATCGTGGAAAGTATTTGGCACAATAGCAGCACAACATATTGTACTTCATCGAGAGACGCTATTTTGCTTTCATTGTAAAAAGAATTAGCTAGCAGTGCGGACTTATTGTTGAAGTGTTCCGTGTTTCAATTTCTTGACTCGGGTATGTGACCAAGTTTTACTATTATAAATCACTTTTCTATAAACATTGTTATTGTTGACACATTGCAAAAGTTGTATAGTATTTGATCCCGAAAAGTTAATACTGCTAAGTACGATGAGTAATTTTTAAACAATTTAAAACTACCAGAAGGTTGTATTATGTGACCTCCGTTTTGTGACTTATTCTACGGTCACATTTAACGGAACGGCAAGTCACAACTATAGATGCTGGCGGGAAACATTCCGAATCATTCCCGTCGAATACTTCGGAAGTATTCTGAAATATTCCG
Organism: Tholera decimalis; assembly: GCA_943138885.2. NCBI lineage: Eukaryota > Metazoa > Arthropoda > Insecta > Lepidoptera > Noctuidae > Tholera > Tholera decimalis. The sequence continues at coordinate 30,870,037 of OW964556.2, read as the reverse complement.
AAACTTTGGGAATATTTCAACTGTCAAAAAAAAAACAGGAAAATCGACCTTTGAAGTCTGTTAATATACCAAAACCTGCTCCTAAGTAGGTAAGAACAAATACTTTTCTGAAAACCGCATCAAAACGTGTTTGCTTGCAAGGTTTGCCTTTATTTGCTTTTATTGACTGGGCTATTATACGCGTTAAGTAGGTAGGTAGTGATTAATACCTACCTATGCGACTCGCGATGCGTACAGAGCTACATACAAACTAACCAAAAACATAGGTAACCCTTTTTCAAATAGCAAATCAAATATGCTTGGCCTGGTTTTTTTATTTCACAACTGTCATTTAAGTCTATAATCGCATAGCACGACTTACAACTCGATCGCCTAATGCATGTATTTTGACCAATAGGATGCACGAAGCGTATTTTAGTAGTGTTCGTAATAGTAAGTATTAATATAATGTTACACGCCCTGTACTCACAAAATGCATATTATTTCTAATTGGGCGAAAACAGGAAGGGATGTGGTTTGTCACTAGCTGCGCTTCCGCAGAAATATTTTCTTAAGTGAGTATGCGTATCTTTGGCCGATAGTACCTACCTAAAAACAAAAGAATAAAAATCCTGTTAATCGCAGGCTAATAAATCTACCTATAAAAATATCAACATATACTTAATCAATCCCATTTATAATAAAATAAACATTTATATTTTACTCTCGTAGCGTACATACGTACTCTCGCAGTGAACAATAATTAACTCACCCACCACACAACAAGCAAACACATTTATTCCCATTGAATTATTCGGGCGAAATATTCGGAAACATTCGATTGCGGGGTACGAATCTTTCTCGCGCGGGTGAAAACTTCTCCGGGGAGCAGCATCCCCTCCCTCTTACCGCACCCCGCACCGCCATCGCCTGCACGCACGACTCGTGGCCGGTGGCAGTCGGGTGCGCGCGTCGCGGTGCCAGCGCGGCGGCAGCGGCCGGCGCACAGAGATCGACGATCGATGCAAAATACTATTTTTCAGCAAAAAAAAGTTGAAATCTTAATAAATAATTAAAAGTTTCTTTAAATCAGAATGATTCAAAATGAATTTATCATTTTGAATAATTCCCATTTAAAGAAACTTTCCCCGAAGTATTCCGGAATTATTCGGAATTATTCAGAAGTTTTGCAACTATAGTCACAACAGGTCGGAATGCATAAAACTTAGTTTACATTGCTATCCTTGCTGACCGAATTAATTTGATTTTAAAGTTTTAAATCAAATAAGTTCTTTTTTTAATTTATATTTCAAATTTATAGATCATTGAAGTTTGCTGACGACATTTAAATGTTAGGTAAGCTTTTCTTAACTTTGGTGGATATTGCAATGCCGCTTACTGACGCGGAGAAAACTAGAAGATACAGAGAGAGATTAAAAAATTTATACCCGGATGCTGCCCAATGCAAAAAGAAATTTAGATCGACTGAAATGAAAATGTTCAATTAAGAAAATTTGATAGTTTGAGATAGCTCGATCTGCTGGCGTCTATACAATTTATAACAAACCTAACCCAACCGTGTATAACCTCAAACAAAATTATTTTATTGTATGTAAGTACACCAGTACCTACATTATAATAATTGGGTTTGAGGTTTCTTTTGTGATTTCACTCATTATAGTAAGGTAAAAATATAAGAATACTTAAAATTATTGTTTTATTTCTTACCTACTCGATTCTTCAAAATTTTCAGTTATTATTGACTTTTACTTAACAGAAAACAAAAAAATATATATATATATAACTAGTTCCAATTCGAAAAGTAGAGCTGATAATGTTTAAATCATCATTGGATATCAAAATTTGTTAATTTGTTTAATATTCTACTAACTATGTAGGTCCGTATTATTTTGGCAATTAATAAATCATGTGATGGTTGAATGTTGTGTTTCATTGTTCCATTTCACAAAGTTGTGTTATTTGATATTATCAAACTGTTTGGGAGCAATTTCAAAAAAAAATTTACCCCCGGATTTTGCCTTGTCCCTCGACTTTAATAATTTATTTTGTTGAGATGAATGACTTCTAGGAGATTATATTGATATAAGTGAAATAATCATATGTTAAAATATACAAATAAACTGTAGTTTTGTCGTTACTTTAATAAATATAAAACTTACGATGATTTTAAAATACTGAAGAACATCGAAATTACCTGTCCCCTTCCCAACTAGCGTCAGACAACCTTTAATTAAAAAATAAATCCGTGTATTGAGAGTGGTTTATAAATATATTTGAATTCTCAAAAGTTGAATTTATCAGTTAAAAGTATAAATAATATATTTTCTTACATATTTTCTATAAAAAATAAGTTTAAATTAAAATCGTAAATTTTGGCCAACCGGAACATTCAGTTTTGTGACCGCTCGTTTTCAAAAAAATTCTTCCTAATCGTGGAAAGTATTTGGCACAATAGCAGCACAACATATTGTACTTCATCGAGAGACGCTATTTTGCTTTCATTGTAAAAAGAATTAGCTAGCAGTGCGGACTTATTGTTGAAGTGTTCCGTGTTTCAATTTCTTGACTCGGGTATGTGACCAAGTTTTACTATTATAAATCACTTTTCTATAAACATTGTTATTGTTGACACATTGCAAAAGTTGTATAGTATTTGATCCCGAAAAGTTAATACTGCTAAGTACGATGAGTAATTTTTAAACAATTTAAAACTACCAGAAGGTTGTATTATGTGACCTCCGTTTTGTGACTTATTCTACGGTCACATTTAACGGAACGGCAAGTCACAACTATAGATGCTGGCGGGAAACATTCCGAATCATTCCCGTCGAATACTTCGGAAGTATTCTGAAATATTCCGAAACTTTGGGAATATTTCAACTGTCAAAAAAAAAACAGGAAAATCGACCTTTGAAGTCTGTTAATATACCAAAACCTGCTCCTAAGTAGGTAAGAACAAATACTTTTCTGAAAACCGCATCAAAACGTGTTTGCTTGCAAGGTTTGCCTTTATTTGCTTTTATTGACTGGGCTATTATACGCGTTAAGTAGGTAGGTAGTGATTAATACCTACCTATGCGACTCGCGATGCGTACAGAGCTACATACAAACTAACCAAAAACATAGGTAACCCTTTTTCAAATAGCAAATCAAATATGCTTGGCCTGGTTTTTTTATTTCACAACTGTCATTTAAGTCTATAATCGCATAGCACGACTTACAACTCGATCGCCTAATGCATGTATTTTGACCAATAGGATGCACGAAGCGTATTTTAGTAGTGTTCGTAATAGTAAGTATTAATATAATGTTACACGCCCTGTACTCACAAAATGCATATTATTTCTAATTGGGCGAAAACAGGAAGGGATGTGGTTTGTCACTAGCTGCGCTTCCGCAGAAATATTTTCTTAAGTGAGTATGCGTATCTTTGGCCGATAGTACCTACCTAAAAACAAAAGAATAAAAATCCTGTTAATCGCAGGCTAATAAATCTACCTATAAAAATATCAACATATACTTAATCAATCCCATTTATAATAAAATAAACATTTATATTTTACTCTCGTAGCGTACATACGTACTCTCGCAGTGAACAATAATTAACTCACCCACCACACAACAAGCAAACACATTTATTCCCATTGAATTATTCGGGCGAAATAACCAGGACATCGCTTAACCAGCGGCATCACTTAACCAGTGGCATCACTTAACCAGCGGCATCGCTTAACCAGCGGCATCACTTAACCAGCGGCATCACTTAACCAGCGGCATCACTTAACCAGCGGCATCACTTAACCAGCGGCATCGCTTAACCAGCGGCATCATTAAACCAGTGGCATCGCTTAACCAGCGGCATCACTTAACCAGCGGCATCGCTTAACCAGCGGCATCACTTAACTGGTGGCAAATCCATAACGAATAACATGGCAAATTATTACACACTTTTTTTCAAATTACCTTAATGACGTCAAATCAAATTAAATCAGTGTTAACCGTCAAGTTCACAATTATCCTCAAATAAATCCTCAGGAATTTCACTACTGAGCATTTTACGCATGGGTCATGCATGGTGCATTTGTACGTCCGGTTACCATTAAATGCTTTGAGCACATATCTGTCACTATGTAAGACCTCAATAACGCGGAAGCGTCCCTTAGATTTAGGGTCCCACTTGCTCTGATTGCGTTCTTCATTTTTCAGAAGAACAAAGTCGCCTAGAGTATAGTTTTGGACTTTTGCCTTTGTGCTGTTAAATCTGCCTTAATCGTAAAGAGTTTTTTTTTTCATGATAGTAATAGCCTGCTCACGCTCGGTATCAAAGTCCACTTCGAGCTCGTAATCGTTAGCACACATGAGTTATAGAGGCCTAGCTACCTTCCCAAGGAACAGTTCAACAGGACTCGACCTAGTGACCCTATTAATGGTGCAGTTGAGAGCTAGTTGAACTTTCGGGAGAGCATCTTGCCATGAATTTTTCACTAGCCTCAACTGCAGTGAGCATATTTTGGAGCGTACTCATAACCCGCTCAACTGGACCGTTAGCACAGGAACTTCCTGTAGAAATCAGATGCAAGTCTATACAATAGGTTTGCTTGAAATCTGCACTAGCAAAGCAGCGGCCCTGATGAACGATGAGTCGCTTAGGGGTGCCGAACAAGGAAATACTGCTCTTTACAGCTTTTATGCTACTCACAGAATCAATACGCCGGGTATGACGTAACAAAAAGATCTCTGTTCTTGCTCCACCTTTTCAACAGGTGTAGCCGGAAGGGATGACTGGATGGGAGGGCTGGACAACTTGTAGAAATGCCCACCTTTTAGGTACGCACGGGGTCAGATCAACTTTATTGCGGGATGACTTTAAAGAGTCCGTTACGACTGTGAACTTATTGTCATGAAGGTAATGCCCGAAATGCTTAATGGCGTTCGCAACAGCCAGTCTCTAACTCACACGAGTGATATTTGGACTCAGCGGCTGTGGTACGCTTACTTAAGTAAGCCACTACGAATTGTTTGCAATCTTTTGTTTGCAACAAAATGGCACCATAACCGATCGCACTGGCGTCTGTATGAAGCTCAATTGGACAGTCAGGATCAAAAATCATTAAGACCGGCTCGTTAATCAATATCCCTATAATCATTTGCCTGATGCCTTCGTGTTCGGGCTTCCATTCAACGTTGCCCTTACTGGAGCTGGTGAGAGCGTGAAGAGGAGCCATTACTTATGCAAAACTGAGATAAATTTTCTTAAATAGGACGCTAGTTCTATGAACTGACGTTATTGCATAACCGATTTAGGAGGAGGCAGGGCAATTCGGTCAGAGATAAGTGGTAAGGGGAAACGGTTTGGCACGGTATTATCGCTTAACTCTCGATAATCTACGCACATGCGATCAGTGCCGTCCTTTTTTTAACTAAAAGAATAGGACTGGCAAACGGAAACAAACTTGGACGTATGACTTTACATGCGAGTAACTCATGCACCTTATCACGTGCAAGACTACGTTCCTGGGGGCTAAGACGACAAGGTCGTCGATAAACGGTTTTAGAAGGGTCAATAAGGCAAATTTCTACATGGTCAGTATTAGCTGGGCCTGATGGAGTGTTGCAAACGAAGTAGTCCTTAGACTCAATTAAAATATTTAGCAACTTGGGCTTGAACTCTAAGGGAATGCTACTGTCGATATTTTCAAAACTAACATCACTATTATTATCATGCAATTGTTGAGGTTTTAATTATGGTAAAAATCACTCGGTCAAAAGTAACATGAATTTATATTTCTTGAGTTAACACTTCCTGCCCAATCACAATGTCATGTAACAAAAATTCATCAGGCAAGGCGTGAAATAGAATGTTGAAAACAATGTCGTTGATAATATCTGACACCATAATCTGCGTGGTACTGTAAACACTAGTGTGCCCAATACCGGTCTTCTTTACTAAATTATTTTGGCGTTTACCATGAAATTTTATTGACACTGTTTCCTTGATAAGTGAGCACTCTGCTCCCGAAACGAAACGAAATGAAAAGAACTCACCGAAGTGTTCTACACCTCCCATTGGTGCACTGACTGCGCTGACTTCAACACACCGCTCCACCGGCTTGCTGGTTGTATTGACAGCGGTCGTCTTCGCTTCTATACTGGCAGCTCGAGGGCATTTTGACGCGTAGTGTCCAACGCCCCGACAATTGTAACACGTGATGTCCATAGTTGTAAACTTCGAAGTGACTGCAAGTTTGTTTGCTTCTGCGTGAGGCGCTCCAGTACTACGATTATCTCTATCTTTTCTGAGACGACACGCAGAAATATGGTGGCCCAATCTCCCACAATGTGCACATTTACTGGGGTCGACTTCAACTTGCGTTGTTTTGGATCAGAGTTGTCATTGTTGTAGTCACTAGTTGACGCATTTCTTTTAATTTATGATAGTGCCTTTAACTCCTCCTGCATTTTTGTCCTAGTTTCTATCTCGGTGGTGAAAGCAACACGGTTGACGCGGGGTTCTATTTGAGCTATGTGTGCCATTACAATAGAGATAGTGATTTGCTCTGTACTCAGGTTCTTCCAGCGTGACATCAAATTATTCAGCTGAGTAGCAGCGTAAATAGCAAGGCTCTCACCTTCCTTAAGCTTGCTGTTATAAAGATTGGTGATTGTTGAAGCAGCAGCCTCCGAAACATCATAACGAGCGGTGAAGGCTCCTTGAAAATCCTTCCATGTCATGCCGGGGAAAGATACTTGGGACAGCCAAGCCGACGCCTGACCTTTTAACTCTTCACTCAAAGCTATCATCAATGGAACTCCAGATAACGGTTGGTCCGACATGCACAGGTCTGCCGTCGATAACCAAGCACGTGCGTCCACTGATGTCTTCTCGAATGTCGTCGAATGTAAGTAGGCAAACCCTGCCATTCGTTGTCGGTCCTTTCATAGCTCTTATTAGGGCTAAAAAATTCTGATTTTGTTGCTCCAATAACAATTTCCATCTTTCCTCACTATTGTTCATCGTGGGCTGCGGTGCAGAACGTGGATCACATCCCACTTCTGATGACGGAGAGGGCACATTAACGTTATCTTTAGGCAAGCCTTCCTCCTCGTACATCTTCAGCAAACAGGAAATAATACCACAAACAGATAGTGTTGATCTTCTTTAATGATTTCACAAACTTTTATAACCGAAATAATCACGAATTCCTGCGATGGAAACGGATGGAGGTTGTGAGGTTATCTGCTCACGCACACGTTCTATGGCAGACTGCCTGACACCACGCTACCTCGCTCTCACTTGTCAACCAATGACACTTTGTTATCAAATGACACTACCCCCGACACTGACAGTGACAGCTGATAGACAGAGGCAGATGGAATGACGTCACTACCGCCATCTGACATCAGTGTCACATCAGCGTCAGTGTTAGCGTCAGTTGTCACTGTCAGCAGTGACAACCGACAGACATTGGCAGAGAGAATAATCTCACTACCCGCCACCTTGTAACAATTGTTAGAAGTAAGTCTCTTAATATCTACGCCTTGCTGCGACATATAAATTACGTTTTTAAATATTCTCTAAAAAAAAAAAATTAAAAATATAAAAAATAGTAGCCCACCGGGACCGGGAACAGGGTCCAAGCTACCGGCGGTCAGGGCTCCATAGAGAGGAACCTTCTGACGATACGCACCGTGTCCAGGAGTACCGCTTTCTGAAGCAAGCCCTTGATCCAACCGTCTAACGAGAGCCTCCTGAGGTGTTGGTCGAGGCTCTTGGCTATTAAGTCATTGGCTGAGATGACTATCGGTACAATGATTGCCGAGCTCACATCCCACATGTCGACAATCTCGTGTGCCAAGTCAAAATACTTGATTTGCTTATCTTTCTCAGCTTTCACGAGGTCATGCGGGATGGTTATGTCGACAATCATGGCACGCCTCACGATTCGGTCCACCACCACTATATCAGGCTTATTGGCTACAATAGTCCTGTCAGTGATGATGGACCGATCCCAGTATAATGTGACATGGCCGTTATCGAGAACTGAGTCGGGCACATACCTATAGTACAGCACTTCCGATTCCACAAGAGAATATTTCAGAGCAAGTTGCTGATGAATTATCTTGGCTGCAAGGTTGTGCCTGTGCAAGTACTCTCCATTAGCAAGACGAGAACAACCAGAGATAATGTGGCGGATTGATTCACCCGGACGGTGACATGCCCGACATATGTCAACCGTGCCATCCTTCACAATAAATTTCCGGTAGTTGTTCGTCATAACTTCGTCCATAATTGCACAAACAAAACCTTCGGTTTCCCCAAAGAGGTCACCGAAGCGCAACCAAGCTACGGACGCTACTTGGTCTACGTCGGACCCATGAAGGGCCCGGAAAAAACGTCCATGAAGCTCCTTACTCTGCCATGTCCCTCTTCGATCGTTAGTGTCTAGCACTGCAGGTTTGCGCCAGTTCTCATTAGCCAAGGAGAGCGGGGTGAGTCCCTTATCCACCGCTACTACATCTCGAAGCATACCCACTTCGGAAGCAAGGAAATGTTCCCTGAGACTGCATACCTCGCGGTTGTGGAGAGTTTTAGCATTCAAAAAGCCTCGACCTCCACATTTCCGCGGGATATACAGCCTCATCACCGACGAGCGTGGGTGATGCATTCGATATGCAGTCAGCAATGTACGAACTCTCCTATCCATGGCGTCAAGTTCAGTTTGAGTCCATTTGAGTACGCCGAAAGAGTATATCAACACTGGCATGACCCAATCGTTGAAGGTATGCACCTTGTTCCCGCCCGATAGAAGGCTTTTAAATACCTTCTTTAGGCGGCCAAAGAAGCGCTCCTTCAGCAATTGCTTCATGTCAACTACATTGATACCTAACGCTTCCGACATACCCAAATACTTACAGGTTTCGGTTGGAGAGAGGGATCTCAGATTTATGGAATTCGAGGGTTGAGATCCTACGGATTCCAAAATCTCCCCTCGCTTTACATGCATTTATTATTAATTTTATCAATAATAGTGTAATTTTTTATATTTTTGTAATACCATTATATGATGATTATTTTATGCTATAAGTAAGCGAAAAATGTTAGATGTAATTCTAAGTCATTATGTTGCCTCAATTGTATAGAAATGTTATTTAAATGTTAACGTAGCAATTAAGCAATGATTAAATTAATTTAATAATTTTGCATGCCGTAAGGCATAATGTATCGGGACTCTCCATAAATTAACACCATATTTGTTACCTACATTATTGGCAGATAAATGATTTCTATTTCTAAAAAAAAGAAATAGAATCAATGCATTTTATATTGTGAGAAAGGAGGTCCTGAATGGAGTGAATTTTGGACTCGCATTTTGATTACGATGATTAAATAATTATCATACTCAAAACGCCTGTAGTTGATTAAACAAATTGTTGAAGAAATTTAATAAACTACATGTTAAGTAGGTTAATATTATGTAAATCTATACTTATAATAAATCTGTAAAGAGGTCAATTCTGTACATGAAATATATTTCCAAAATAACTATCAGGGGGTGATTAAGGATCGATACTCATGCCAAAAATGCAATCAGTTAAATTTTTGTCTGTCTGTCTGTCTGTCTGTCTGTCTGTCTGTATAACCGTTATAGAAACAAAAACTACTCGACGGATTTTAACGAAACTTGGTACAATTATTTTTCATACTCCTGAGCGGGTTATAGTATACTTTTCATCACGCTACAATCAATAGGAGCAGAGCAGTGAAGGGAAATGTTGGGAAAACGGGAGAAGTTACTCCATTTTTTAAGCTTCCGTCGCGTGTGCAACCTTAATGGTTAAAGCTACACAAATCATTTCATGACGGAAATGTTCTCCTTAAAATTATTTAAAAAATATCTCACGACAGCATATGTCTAACTTTTATGGTTGACTCACAATAACACGTGTAACTCCCGATAGCTTAGCAGTTCGAAGCTTTCTGATTATAATATTTGTCTACTCTTACGTTTATAACACTCTCAGTCACCCCTAATTGAAAAAGTTAACATTATTAACTATTCCATAAAAAAATTGGCCAAGTGCGAGTCAGACTCGCCCATGAAGGGTTTCTATACTTATAATAAATCTGTAGAGAGGTCAATTCTGTACATGAAATATATTTCCAAAATAACTATCAGGGGGTGATTAAGGATCGATACTCATGCCAAAAATGCAATCAGTTAAATTTTTGTCTGTCTGTCTGTCTGTCTGTCTGTCTGTCTGTATAACCGTTATAGAAACAAAAACTACTCGACGTCTATACTTATAATAAATCTGTAGAGAGGTCAATTCTGTACATGAAATATATTTCCAAAATAACTATCAGGGGGTGATTAAGGATCGATACTCATGCCAAAAATGCAATCAGTTAAATTTTTGTCTGTCTGTCTGTCTGTCTGTCTGTCTGTCTGTATAACCGTTATAGAAACAAAAACTACTCGACGGATTTTAACGAAACTTGGTACAATTATTTTTCATACTCCTGAGCGGGTTATAGTATACTTTTCATCACGCTACAATCAATAGGAGCAGAGCAGTGAAGGGAAATGTTGGGAAAACGGGAGAAGTTACTCCATTTTTTAAGCTTCCGTCGCGTGTGCAACCTTAATGGTTAAAGCTACACAAATCATTTCATGACGGAAATGTTCTCCTTAAAATTATTTAAAAAATATCTCACGACAGCATATGTCTAACTTTTATGGTTGACTCACAATAACACGTGTAACTCCCGATAGCTTAGCAGTTCGAAGCTTTCTGATTATAATATTTGTCTACTCTTACGTTTATAACACTCTCAGTCACCCCTAATTGAAAAAGTTAACATTATTAACTATTCCATAAAAAAATTGGCCAAGTGCGAGTCAGACTCGCCCATGAAGGGTTCCGTAGTAACTATAATATAATATGCAAATTTATTTGACGAAAAAAAAACCTTACAAATTTCTTAAAACTAGCTTATTTACATTTTTTACAACTGCGCCAAATAAATTTGTTTTGAAAAAAAAACCTTACAAATGACATGGACAAAAAAGTACATTCCATGTACACATACATAGTAAATAATATTGTATATTAAAAATAGAAAAGTGATTTAATACGTAGTTTTTAACCTCTCTGATCTAGTCCGTGTTTATTTCAAAATAATTAGTAATCAAGATGAATTCAAAGTACCATTTGTCAACGTCCGCCATAATGGACCATAGAGTAAGATAAATATAATAATGGGTGTTCCACATCAAGCATACTACTTGCATATATCACTTAGACGTGTGATATGGACGACAAAACGCTATTATTAAAAACATTTTATTTATATGAAACTGTCTTCCTTGGTATTTTTGGCATTTAATAAAATTATCTTTTCATAATGTTGATGCGTAAGATAGTTTTTTTTTTATATTTCACACACAAACTAATCGGAAAACGGAACGCGTTACTTGTTTGACAATGTGTCATTGTCTATGTCAAATGTCAATATTATGTTATTGCAGATTCTACATTGAGTCCTGTTTGTTTTTGCGATTATTTTCTAATATTTTTGACCCCTGCTTATTTCAACGTACTGATACCTTCTACCACCCGATTACCTTGCTATAATAACATAACATAACATGGTTTGCCTTGGATGTGGCAAATCAGTGAGGAAAATAAGACACCATAATGTCAGTATGGAGTGTCCGTTGCTGGCTGTTCTATTATCACAAAATACTAATTATGTGGTAAGCATTTTGTTTTTCATTATTATAAATACCCAGTTGTATTAATCTATAAAAAAATGAGCTTTCATACTATGTATGTATGATTGTTGTATCTGTGTTTTATGTATTTTTCATCTCTAACATAATATACTTGCCTAAAGTAGGCATGTGTAACATAGTAATGCTCATTTTACTATAACATAGTACTTGAAAACATAAAGAGATATTTAAAAAGATACCCTTGTTACTAAAAATTATATAAACATAAGAATTACCTATCTAATGATTGAATTAATTTATTATTGTGTTTATTCTAACTATGGTTTATTTTCAGCCTTCAAGAAACAACTAGGTAAAACTTTAGTATCGTTTAGTTCGAAAAGGGGAGGTTTAGGGGTTAGGGGGGGAGGGGGGGGCGCCCCTCTCACTTCTGGTACCACTCCCCTAAAAAGGTAACTCACCGTTTCAGAGATATTAATTTTTTTGTAATCTAACCTCAAAACACCCAAAAAGGTAAAAATGTAGTGTCGTTTAGTTCGAAAAGGGGAGTAAGGGGGCGGGGGGGGTGCCCCTCTCACTTCTGATGCCACTCCCGTAAAAAGGTAACTCACCGTTTCAGAGATATTAATTTTTTTGTAATCTAACCTCAAAGCACCCAAAAATAACTTAAAAGCCGTAGTCGGAGCCCCGCTTCGCGGGGCTTAATGGTTTAAAAAAAAATAACCACGAAGGGAATGGCGGGGTCTGTTCGCTCGCTTCGCTCGCTCACTAGACCCCGCCATCCCCTTCTAACCTAATCTGTCCGAGTCGGGGTGCCCTTAGCTCTGAGCTCGCTTCGCTCGCTCTTGCATCCAAAGTTTTTCCATGGTAGCGAGGATATCGTAGTCCGTGATATAACGCGCAAAAATCAATCGAGTAGGCAGAAAATCGGTGTCCAGTGTACAAGCGTAGGTCAATCGTAACGGCAAACAATTCAAGTCCAGGGGAAAAGCTAAGGTCGTCGAAAAAAGTCACAAAAATATCAGGAAACACATTCACACAAAGGAGAAACGAAATGAATGATGATGCAATCGGATGACAGTGACATGATATTTGACACAAATGACGCCTTTTTTTACGTTTCGTTTCATCGGTTTTGCACGGAATTTTACACCACAGACAATATTTTGACAGATTTGGTTATCAATCACCCATTTTAACGTTTCGTTTTCACTTATAACTGATTTGAGGTTAGAAACTTATTTTGTAATTTTCTCGAAAAATGTGCATTACCTTATAAAAAGATTGTAGCTTTATAATCAAGAACAAAAGCCCTACCCGTTTTAACCAATTTTACCCCCCAACTCGATCGAAACGACACTAAAGCCAAGCCAACAACTATGTTTGCCATGTGTGTTGGATGCGAGCAAATAGACAGGCAGTGCAAGACTCAACACGAGACATGCAAGAATTGGCTTTGGATAATGATGTAGCAATGTTAGCCAAGTTGTTAGCCCACCAGAGCCACCACCGATGCCGCCTGTTCAAAGAGGGCCATGGGAAAGCAATACCATATCATTACCTAATTACAAGCGAGCTTCGATCACATCTGTTCACAGTATATTTCAACAATGCAGAAACAGAATGGTACATTTGGTCCCGCAGTTCCTTAAAAGACTGCTTTTGCAGGAACATAGTTTCATGTTCCTCGCAGCTGTAGTGTGTGAAACACATTTGTACAGCGATCAATGGCATTTATTACCTCAAATGAATGAGACACATTCTACATTTAGAGCTATATAGCCATATAGAAGACATAATTTATATTATGAAGTTGACTTCTAATATAAGCTAATATTTTGAACTTTGAAAATGTCTCAGAAATTCTCTCACGGAACAGTTATCACAATTGTAAAATAATAATAAATAAATCTATGATTGTATTTTTTTAACAAGTCTGGTTATGTTTGAATTACTGAAGCCCTATATTTACACTTAATCCAGGTTAGTGTATTGGTGAAATAAAAATGCTCTGTTCTAACCAAGCTGGTTGATTGACCTCCCTAGGTCTCTTTATTAACACTATCGCTGCATTGCTCTAATGTATATTATCTTCGTAAACATTTAAGATATAATAATTATAATATGTCAAAATATTTTTATTTATTTTCTCTAATAAGTAAATAAATAATAATTTTTACTCCTTTGTTTTATTCTGTGTTTCCATCGTTGTTCTAATGGTCGCAAGCACTACTGCTGAGCATGAGGTCCGGAGTTCGATTCCCAGGTCGAGCAAAGTTATATTGGGTTTATTCATCAGGAATTTCTCAGTAGCAGCCCGGAGTCTAGATTTGTGCCTGGTTGATAGAAACAGACTCGCCCCCAATTAAATGGTACTCAAAATAACTGGTGAAATCTGGGTGTACTATATATAGGTACACCTCTGCCCAACCCTTCGGGGAATACAGGCGCGATATTATGTTAATGATTGTTATTATTGTCACATTTTTTGAGACTATTACCCAGTATAATAAATGTTAGTCAATATTCAGTTTAAAATCCTTACTTTGTTTATTGGTTTAATACTAAAACTATATCAGTTATACGCAATAATTCACAACTGTTCACTATTTTAAAGCGCCTTTAAGTTTTTAATAGCGAAATTATAATCTAAACACCTTATTGCTAGCGTTCTGATTAAAAGGTTTACTGTAACTGATTTTGTCTAGTCTGGTGTAATGACAAGATTTCTGAGTTTTTTATTTATAGCAATTTAATGAGTCAATATTCACGAATACAAAACACCAAAAATCATTGGTGTACACTAAATTCGATAACTATGCCGACGTCCATAGTAAAATTGGCCATGTCCTTTCTTAAAACTGGCTTTTTTACATTTTTTACAACTGCGCCGAATAAATTTGTTTTTCATAGTGTTTGTATGAATTACAAAGTTATATTTGCGGTTTTAGAAAATATGCTGTATCTCAAAAATTGCTGAACTGATTTCGTTCAAACTAATTTTGGTTGAAAGTTTATATTAAGATCTACAGACATATATTTTTTTTAGATTTTGCACTCCATTATTATAGAAGTTAGAGGTTGTGTCCGCCACACACACATTTTACCACTTTGGAAGCTTATATCTTTTAAACGATTGACTTTATGGAAAAGTGGTTTTAGAAACCCCGATGTCGTTTTTAAAGAACTGTCTATAGATACCACACGTGCATCGATTTCATGAAAAAAAATATTTTCAGGTTTAGTTCCATGTATGGGGAGCCCCCCTTTATTTTAAATATTTTTTAATTTTTTTCTCAAAATCGGAAAGCGGTTCACAGAATACATCTACCTATCAAGTTTCACATGTATAGTCCTAATAGTTTCGGAATAAAATATCTGTGACAGACGGACGGACGGACAGACAGACAGACAGACGGACAGACATGTCGAAACTATAAAGATTCCGTTTTTTGCCATTCGGCTACGAAACCGTAAAAAGAATCATATAAATCGGTATAGAAACACCAAAGTTATACATGAAATACGCTTATAATAATAAGCCATCGCGCGTGAATACTGAATCATGCTATAAGGATTATTTTTGAGAATCGGTCGCCGCGCTCGACGCGTCTCGCGGTCGAAGCGTTCTCTAGGTACTTAAGCCTCATGTGAACGTGATCTAAACAATATTACCAATACATTAACTTACGCTGACGGAGTCGCGGGCCCAGCTATATTGTATCATTACGCTAAGGCCAATAGGAGCGGAGCGCCAATGAAGAATGCTTCAAAATCGGGGTTAAATTTAACGTTAGCCCAAAGTAACTATTCGACGCGGACGAAGTCGCGGGCAAAAGCTAGTAAATAAATAAATCTACACATTCGTTTCTTTATTCACGGAGCCTTTAAAAACATTATGTGGTACTATCCCCAAATTAGAAATTAAGTTCATAAACAACTAATATAAAAATTGATTGTCGTAAATACATAAAATTCCCAAGTATCAAAACGTTTTTCTGCTACTATAGTCAGTAATACCACATACAGATTTTTTTAATTTGCCGCGCTTTCTCAGGTCACGCTTTCGTTGGCCAGACTCTAGTTTGTCGATTTTTTATTTTTTTTTATTTTTAACAATATGGCGCCTGGTTGACGTTGTGGTGATTTGTTTTTATTTTAATCTATCACATAACACTCACGCCATCAAGATAAATCCAACGACGTATCATTTATCAAAATCACACCTTCACGGGTTTAATATCTAGTTACGAGGGAACAAACGAACGGACATATATAAATACATACGCGGTAAAAACATAACCCTCTTCCTTGCTTTGCCACAGTCGGTTAAAAAATTAAACAAGTGCACCACATCTTTTCTATCTATGGTCGAATACAATGCATATTTAAAAATAAAAATAAATTCAATTACTTGCTTATTCCCTATTATAGCACCTACAGATAAAATTACACAAAAGAGCAAAATACCAATACCAAATACAGATTTTTTACAGATTTTCGTAAATTTACCTAATACAGATTTTATACAGATTTTAATCTTCGGTACAGATAATGCTTTCAAAAATCTGGCAACACTGCAAGTGCGATGCGTGCGGCGACGGGAACGACTGCAGCGACTGCGGCGCGGATAGATGTGCGAGGCCATTAACAAAAAGCGATGACTGCGGGGACTGTAGAGACTGTGGTGCGGCTAGGTCTGCGTTCATCTTAACGGTACTGCGGTTCAAGTGGGTATAAGATAGTATTTAAAATAAGTCAAGTAAATCTATATAATATTATAAAGAGGAATGGTTTGTTTCTTTTTTAAGTGTACAGGCACTGAACGGATTTTTTTATCAATATAAAGCTACGTTATAGGAGCGAGTGAGTCACATCCATACTCAGGGGCGGATCCAGCCCTCCAAAAAGGTTGTGGGCACAACCACCCGAAAATCGGCCAAGTGCGAGTCGGAGTACAAACTCGTTCGACTCAACTTTTGAATTTGTTTATTTCCTTTATTACGTGCATCAGAACTTTGGCCTTAGGTATGGAAATAATCATTAGAGGAAAGCAGGCTCGAATTCGTCCAATTAAATAGATAGTTTCGATTTCGAACCAATTTTAATCAATAAATAATTATTTTTTCTTCCTAACGAAATGGAAAGCACAAAGTCGAAAGATCTATGGAATATAACCAGGTTATCTACTACGACACAGACAATAAAAGAAAGGGGGTGGCAATACTCTTAGACAACAACTTTAAGTCTCGCATCAGTCGCATCATAAGTATCACACGGAAAAGCGACCGTTTAATTTTCGTTAAACATGCATCACCCAGAGATCTACAAATAACCAACATCATATCAGCCTATACACCTCAAAGAGGATGAACAGAAATAGGCACAACTCTGGGAAGACATGGACGACCTCATCTAGAGCATTCCAGCAAACGAATACAAGATTATAGGGAGGGACCTGAATGGACACATGGGAATACCAGGGATATCACAGAAGATAATGTACATGGTGAGTTTGGGATAGGCAAGTTAAACAAACAACGAGAAGAAATACCTACTAGAATTTGCAGAAAGACGCACTTACACTAATAAAGACGTATTTTAAAAGAAACCAGAACACTTAATCACTTATAAATGTGCGGGTAGAGCGTCATATATAGACTTTATCATGTCCGACAAGACCGTAAAACAAAAGTTTAAAGGCTGTAAAGCAATATCTGGTGATGATCTTACATTACAGTATTGCATACTCGTGTCTGTGTACGAGCTGACAAAACCTATAAAAATTATAGTAGATAGAACACCAAAAACTAAGTGGAGAGAGCTGGATGGTTCAGGGAAGACACTAATGAGCGTGATAAAAGATTATCTGGAGACCGATTTGGAAGAAGGCTATGACATTGCAAATGATATCTGGTCTATGTTTGAAACCTGGTACAAGATTTGTCCTGTACCAGGTTTCAAACATAGATCAGCGGCAGCGATCCTAGGAGTCTCCAAAGGATATCATAATTGTGGCAAAGATGCGCAAATGCGTGGCTGGCGAGTACTAAAAATGCGAACGAAGTACTGAAACTTTCAAAACGCAAACATAGATCATCCATGAACATAAAAGTAAAAATAACTTGTCATCAGCCTATGAATGTCAATAGACCGTGAAAGTGTGACGTCACAAGTCTATTAGGGTTGTGGGCATGCCCATCATGCCCACAACGGTGGATCCGCCCTTGTCCATACTTACTATACAATAATGTTACAAATGCGAAAGTCTGTCTACCTGTTACGCTTTCATTGGTATACCACAGCACGGATTTGGATGAAATTTAGAATGAACATAGTTGAAGACCCAAAGTCAAACATAGGCTACTTTTCTTTTTTTCAAAAATAAACCCCTAAAGGTGAACGCAGACCTAGCCGCACCGCAGTCTCTACAGTCCCCGCTGTCCGCTGTCATCGCTTTTTGTTAATGGCCTCGCACATCTATCCGCGCCGCAGTCGCTGCAGTCGTTCCCGTCGCCACACGCATCGCACTTGCAGTGTTG
Source organism: Tholera decimalis (assembly GCA_943138885.2). Taxonomy (NCBI): domain Eukaryota; kingdom Metazoa; phylum Arthropoda; class Insecta; order Lepidoptera; family Noctuidae; genus Tholera; species Tholera decimalis. Next base: position 30,851,757 of record OW964556.2, on the reverse strand, counting down.
CCAGATTTTTGAAAGCATTATCTGTACCGAAGATTTAAAAAATCTGTACAAGAACTGTATTTGGTATTGGTATTTTGCTCTTATGTGTAATTTTATCTGTATGTGCTATAATAGGGAATAAGCAAGTCATTATTTATACGAGAACAAGTAATTTTATTATAAACCGTTGACAGAGATTCTCTGTCTAAATTATAACTCTGGCAACACTGCGCGCCGTGGATGCGAATGACGTCATCCGCGCTGCGCTAGCCGCAGCGTCCGCTGCGTGTGGGTGACGTCTACAGCAGCGGCTTGGGGAGTTCGGTCGTTTCAGGGACTGCGGCGACTGCGGCGCGGGTAGGTGTGCGAGGTTGCATAGAACTTCATATAAAGAATTCGAATGCAAAGACTGCGGCGCGTGCCGTGCGGCTAGGTCTGCGTTCACCATAAAGAGTTAAAACAGAGTATGTTTAAGAGAAATCTAAACCACTAAACCATTTTTAAGGAATTTTGGTACGAATACCCAGGGTTAAATGAAGGGTAGATACTTTTTAGGGTTCCTTACCCAAACCCAACGTGACCCTATTACTAAGACTCCGCTGTCCGTCCGTCTGACACTTGAAATTTTCACAGATGATGTATTTCTGTTGCCGCTATAACAACAAATACTAAAATACAAAATAAAATAAATATTTAAGGGGGCTCCCATACAACAAACGTGATTTTTTTTGCTCGATATGGATAACGACAACAGGTAGACGCTTGAAATATTAAAATAGTCAGTTATATATTCACTTTAAAAATAAATAATTAAATTAAAATAAAACAAATATTTAAGGGGGGCTCCCATACAACAGACAATACGGAACTCGGTTTTTTGAACTATCAACTCCGAAGGGTGATGGGGGAATGGGGGTAAAAATTTGTATGAAAAATAAACTGCTGAACCAATTTTAATGAATTTTGTGAAGGAGATAGACAAAGATCCGTGGTCAAACATAGGCCACTATAAAATGACAGTGTAAATTTTTTTATTTCAGATAGTTTTGTGGCTGAATGTACTGTCCATTCAGTCACAAAAGTATCGGGAATGGATGATTTGTTTATGGTCCCAAATTTTTTTTTGTTCTTAGATTGGCGCAACTGTTTTCCATTTTGGCGCGGAGTTTGAGTTGCATCTGTTATTCACTTTTTTCATAAAAATAATTAGATTAAATACAATGCTGTTTTTAGTTAGATCATAAATTATCCAGTGTGTATTGCTTCATAATGAACATGTACACCCCATAGAACAGTCAGTCATGTTTTTGTTGATAGGCTCGCGTTTGATCACCATCTTAACTGATGTTAAGCGATGATGTGGTTGAAGATGAAGCACGCTTGCCTAGACGTAACCTATTCACTCTTGACTAATACTCCCAGGTTATAGCTAGCAGGAAACATAGACTCCGGCTGACTGCGGCAGGCGATGTCGACCGTTTTCTTTGATTATCGCGGTTTTGTAACGTGCACTCGGAATTCGGAAACGGCCCAAAGAGACGGCCTTACCCATTGTGAGGCTCTGAGCGGCATGGCGACAGGTATTTGCGAGGCCCCTTGTCCTTCGTGAAAAGTATGTGATGCAAAAGTAGGTCTGGTTGTTTGGTTTAGGTTATTTGTCATGTTTGAGGAGAAATGCTAAAGTTATACAAATAAATAAAATTTAAGTTTTAAACTATTTTACATTGAAAGATTTATAAAATTAACAAATGCCGTTTGTTGCCAGTGATACTATCGGTGGTATACCTGTCGCCAAATAACTTGGCAAGGTTTTGGCGTAGTTGGGGTAAGTTCGCGCATCGTGCACTTAGTGGAAGAAAAAAGTGGTCACTTTTACTGCTTGCCATTATTTTATGGTTATTGCCATCATTTATTTTTAATCATATGTGTTCAGAAAAATGTTAAAGAAAGAAGAGGAATTCATTCGTTAATACGGTATTATAAATAAAATAGATATAGGTAATACATAAATACATTTAAAAGTGGAAAAAAAATGTATTTAAAAAAACATTAAAAATAATATGTTCTCGTCGTCACAATTAGTTAATAAAACTGCTACCACTTTTATTCTTCTTTTTTCCCAGTATCCTAAAGACAGTGACGAATTCGGAATTTCAGCCTTCCTTAACTATAGTGTCTAACTGTTCTTTCTGGCGTTTTAAAAGCCTGCGTAAAACGGTATTTGGTCCTGGCATTGTAATCAAGGTAACAAAAACTAAATTTAAAACAAAAACTTATAACAAAAACAAAGGGTACACTGTCGTGTACGCAAGTGTATTCGGGAGCAAATTGAACCAGAACTACTGACGCACCAATCGCGCGCTCGGAGCGGCGCTACGTCATACCCCGCGTCCCGCTGACAACCGCTGACACCTAAAAATCGACTTCTGCGCATTAAACGACTCTTGCCAAGTTATTTGGCGACAACTATACTACCAATAGTACCACGGGTAAAATTTTCTTCCCGTGGTGAAGAGAGAGAGAATACCGTTTCATCGTTACAACAGCGCTGCGGAATCGGCACCTGACGGGTGTTGATGTGATGCAGAAATTGAGGCATGTTCGAGGGGTGGCTGTCAGCGAGTGGACAGTAAGAAGACGCTTGAGGAAAGCCAATCTCACTTCAAAATGACCTGCCACAGGCCCAAAATTAACTGCAGGCCACCAACTAGTGCGCCTTCAATTTGCTCGAGAGCATCTCAATTGGAGCGTCGAGCAATGGCAGTCGGTCTTGTTTACTGACGAGTGCAGAATGTATATCCATGGCAGTGACAGGAGAGGCCGGGTCTACAGGCGTTCGGGCGAGCAATTTGCGCAGTGCTATTTCACTGAAACGGTTGCATACGGCGACGGCTCCTGCGTGATGTGGGCTGGTATTTCTTTAGACGGAAAAACCGAGCTTGTTTTTGTGCCCGGGGGAGGCCGAGGAAGAGGGCTGACAGCTGATCGGTATATTACCGACATACTTCAGGACCACGTTGTTTCCTACGCAGGATTTGTCGCCGAGAACTTCGTCTTAATGCATGATAATGCCCGATGTCACACGTCGCGTATCACTCAGCAGTTCCTGGACGAAGTGAATATACACTACCTAGCTCTATCATGAAACCGGACAATCTATATGTTTTAACGCAACGCTAGACACCGCGAATATTAAAAGATAATTTTATTTTGAACAAAGACGCGATTTCAGTCAAGATAATATAGATAAGTTTGTAAACTGTCTATCATCATTGTCTTTCATAGATATTTACCAGACTGAAGATACTGACATTGCATTTAATTATTTCCATGACATTCTAATATTATTTTATAATTTATGTTTCCCCAAAATCAAGTTTAAAATAACTATTAAGCCCCAAAAACATAATTGGATGACAAAAGGTATTAAAAAATGTTGTATAAACAAAAGACACGTACATATTTAAAATATTTAAAACATATTTAAAATATCGTCTCACAACTGCGAATAAACAACGTCATAAAAACATCTATAGAAAATATACTGCTATTCTAAAAAGATGCATGTTACAGGCACAAAAAGGCGAAAACCCGCGCTATTTGTCTCATTCCAGCAACAAATGTAAGGCTGCCTGGGATGTAATAAAAAGTAATACCAGTGAAAAACAAAATAATCATGACATAAATCAAATTCAATTAGACAAACAAACTGTTACTCAACCTGAAAAGATAGCTGACATTTTTAACAATTTTTTTATTGATATGACGAATGACACCATTGACCCTTCTATTGACTATACACCACCAATGACTTACCATTCAAATACTATGTATTTGACTCCAACCAATGACACCACTGTATATAAAATCATAAACTCGTTAAAATCAACCAATTCTACGGGTTATGATGACATTAATACAAAAATCCTGAAATTATGCTCAAAATTTTTATCAACTCATATTAGCCATATTATTAATTTGTCATTTATGCAAGGTTTATTTCCTTCACGATTAAAATTTTCAATTGTTAAACCGATTCACAAAAAAGGAGATAAAAGTGATATGAATAACTACCGCCCCATAACACTCATACCAATATTATCAAAGATCTTTGAAAAGGTCATGCATGAAAAACTTGTCGGATTTTTAGCCAAATACAAAATCCTTAGTGAAGATCAATTTGGTTTCTGGAAAAATAAATCAACCACAACAGCTTGTTTTACTTTTTTTAAATTAATAACGAAAAGCCTTAATGATAAACTACCAATTGTCTCGATCTTTCTAGATAAGATAAGATAAGATAAGATAAAATTTATTTTGTACATAAGAAAAGACACGCAATACATAAGAGAAAAGAAAAACAGTAGGTTGTACAGCAAATCTAAAAATTAGTGTCAGATTTCCGGCACCTAAACTAGGTACGTAGACCTGTATCTTAGGAGTCGGAGATATTTCGGCATTGGCAATAAATAATACGACCGTGACATTTCGGTTACAATATTTCTGTTGTGAACAGCAAAAGAAGGTTGTGTGTGTGTTTATGAGTGTCTGGAAGGTTTGTGTGTGTTTGTGTTTGTGTGAGTGGGTGTGTGTACGTGCGTGCGCGGGCGACGATGTGCTCATATGTGTGAATGAGAGATAGTATGATTCCATAGGAGTATAAATAGATTTAAGTTTCGATACACAATATTTTTTCTGCTTCGTCATAAGATATAAGAAGTAGCCAGTTCTTAAGTTTTTTTTTTAATTCGTGAGTGGTGAGTCTATAAATGGAAATAATTTTATTAATTTTATTATAAATACGTGAACTTTGTGCTAAAAATTGACGACTTGCAAATGCATATCGACAAGGGATTGCTTTGCATACTGGAAAACCTTTGCGCCTTTGAAGTAGGTTTTTGTCTAGAGGAAGAGTACGGTGTCTTCGCTGGATAGAACGGAGGATATATAGCTGTCTGACTGTGAGGATTTGTGCGTCAGAATATAGCTGGTCAGTAGAGAAGTCTCTTGGTTTAAAGAGCATCACTTTCAGTACTGCTCGTTGTGCGCGTTCAGCACAGAGCATTGCGGTTTTGTAAGTGCCACCCCACACCGGAATGCAGTACATAATGATAGATTGACATAGGCTGAGGTACACCAGGGTCAAAGTCTCGGTATCAGCAGAATGTCTCAGTTCTTTAAAAATATATATCAATCTTCTAACTCTAGAACACAGGGCGTCGATATGTGCGTACCAGTCCAATTTTTCATCTATAATCACTCCTAGGTATTTTATATTGGGTACAACGTTAAGCGTCAGACATTTACAAGATAGATGATTAGGGCAAGTGTGGGCTTTAATTATGGTAGATGAGAGAGGAGGTGCGGGTGATTGGGGTCGGCAGAATCTAAGTATTTTCGTCTTTTCGAGATTCAGAGTTAATAAGTTTGCAGACAGCCATTCTTTGATCATGCGTATCGTTTTTTCTGATCTGATCCTAGCTTGCTCCCAGCTTTTATCGTACACAAGAAGTGCAGTATCGTCTGCATACGAGAAAATTTCGCAGTTCGTGATGGATTGCTTACATAGGTCGTTAATGTATATTTGGAAAAGAGTGGGACCCAAAATACTACCTTGCGGGATGCCAAAACTGAGTTCCTCATATTCACTTGTAACGGAATCGATCCGAACACACTGGCTTCTGTGACTAAGGTAGTCTTTAAACAGTTTTAGAGGATGACCTCGTACTCCTAAGCTTTCTAACTTTGATATAAGTCGGGGGACAGAGACGGTGTCAAAAGCTTTGGTTAAATCCAAGAAGATGCCATAACAGTTGAGATTGCTGTCGAGCTTGTTTACGAGACTGTTGGTAAAAGCAATAATGGCATCCTCTGTGGAAATTCCCGATCTAAATCCGTATTGGTTCGGAGCTATTAGTTTATATTTAGTTAAGAAGTTCGTTAAACTATTGTTCAGAATTCTTTCCAGAATTTTCGAGAGTGAACTCAATACAGATATTGGACGATAGTTTGTGACCTGATCTCTAACCCCACTCTTATAAATAGGGCGTACTACAGCTCTCTTAAAAGCCTCAGGGAATATTCCAGTCTTAATGGACAAATTGCAAATATGAGTGATGACAGGGGCTAAGGAGTTACAGGAGTTTTTGAGAACCCTAACTGGGATTTTGTCCCACCCAGTAGCGCAGTCACTACGTAGGTCATGAATACTTCTAGCTACTTGTTCCTCATCCACTGGAAGAATTACAAGGGAATTAGTTAATTGTGTAGGAGTTGGAGTTGAAACTGTGCTGGTGGCCGTGATTTTAGATGCTAGATCTTTACCAATATTAACAAAGAATTTATTTACTAGATTAACCGATGTTTTTTCATCAACAGAGACTTCTAGAAGTTCACGAGGTGACCGGGTTTGAAGACTAGTGCTTGTTATTGATTTAATCACCTTCCACGTGGCTTTAGGGTTGTTTTTAGCTTTTTGAAGTTCTTCTTTTTCATATGTACGTTTCAGTTTCCTTATAAGAGAATTACAAAAATTTCTATACCGTTTATACGATATCTTAAGAATTGTGTCGTCAGGATTTATTCTGACTTTATTATGCATTCTGTCGCGGTTTTGTAGACATCTAATCATTCCGGCTGACATCCATGGTTTTAAAACTTGGTTTTTTTTTTTGATTCGTACTACTTGGGTATGATGAGAGATAACTTCTTGAATATCATTTATTAAAATATTAGTTGCATGATTGGGGTCTGTTATACTAAGGATGGCGTTAAAGTCTGAGCAATTTAGTTCCGCTCGAATACCTTCATAATCGTAGTTAAGTGAAGTCGGGTGCCTATGGCATCCTAATCTGGAATTGAGTTTCAAAAACAGGCAGATGGGCAAGTGATCAGTAACGTGAGAGTCCAGGACCAATACAGTAGACTTCTTTTTGGTTTTAAGCATTATGTGGTCCAGACAGTTGTTAATCCTGGTTGGAAGTGAGTGTGCTGGGAGTAAACCAAGAGTAGAAGTGAACGTTAAATACTCACTTGCGTGCCGGTCAGTGGAACCTGATTTGATATCGATATTCAAATCGCCGATCAAAATGATGTTACTGTAAGATTGAAGAGAAGTTAACACGCCTTGCAGACTATTATAGAAATTTTCTGGATTATGGTAGGATGGAGAGCGGTAAACTGAAACTACAGCTGTAGTCCCAATATAACAAATGATGCAGTTTGCGTCCCGGATCGGAGGTTCTGTTGCTAATGATTGCAAGATATGTCCAAGGCTTTTGATTTCGTGAATCATAGACTGTTAATTTATAAATTAGAGCAATATGGCATAAGGGGAAACGCGTTGCAACACACGACAGCAATGTGTTGAGATTTCGGGACAAACGGGTAATCAGAAACTCGCATATAGGTCTCAGTTTCGTGAAAACAACTGTGGTGTACCCCAAGGGACCATACTAGGTCCCCCTTAATTCTTGCTATATGTTAATGACTTGACTAAAGTAACTTCCCACAATTGCATTCTATACGCTGACGATACAACCCTCAGTATTATAAACGAAAATGACGACATTGTTGAGTACCAAAATGAAATAAGCATGACATTAAATAAAATTATCACATGGCTTGAATCTTCATATAAATATTAATAAAACAAAAATGATACAGTTCCAGACATATAATAGTACGCGTCCACGGCTTAAAATACAACACGGAAATGAGACGATAGAAGAGGTCGATAACGCAAAGTTCTTGGGGATAATAGTTGACAAAAACTGTAACTGGAAATCTCATATTGATTACCTATGTAAGAAATTAGATAGATTTGTATTTGTCTTATATAGACTAACACGTGTGGCTGGTGTTAATGCGGCATTATGTGCATACCATGGCTACGTCTCATCAATTTTGCGCTATGGCATTATAATATGGGGTAATTCGGTAGAACTCGAAAGAGTGTTTAGAGCTCAGAAAAAATGTGTGCGCTCAATTTGTGGAGCGCACCCACTGGACAGTTGTATTCCACTATTTAAAAAACTAAAAATCTTACCTCTTCCAGCACTGTATATTTTTGAAATTTGTGTTTTTGTACACCATAATAGACAAGAGTTTGACTTGCATAATGATGTTGTATCCAGACCTAGTTGAAAAGTACATATGCTTAATGTTCCTAGGCGTAGAATTAAACTGTATTCAAATAATGTATACTGCATGTCCATTACTGTTTATAACAAATTACCGATGACTTCAAAACTCTTAACCTCTGAACATTTAAACTTAAATTATTTAACTTTCTTTTGAGTAAATGTTATTACTCGACTGACGATTAAATGAATGAAAAATTCACCAAAATATTTGACATTGATGCCTATTAAATCTGACTTATATAATTTTATTATCATTAACAACTGTTGCACCATTAATTTTATGTATTTTAAACTCCATTCTAATTTTATTTAATTTGATTGTAATTTAAAGATTTGAACCATAAGTTTACATATTTGTACACCGGAAACGGTAGAATATTCTGATCTTAATTAATAACGCACTTAACAACTTTGTACAATATTCTAACAAATAAATGTTATTCTATTCTATTCTACAGACAATGGACTGACCTGCACTCAGTCCAGATATGAATCCCATCGAGCACTTATGGGACGAGCTCAAAAGAAGTGTCAGGGCCAGAAATCCAGTCCCTTCGACCATAGAGGAACTAAAGGCGGCGTTATTAGAGGAGTGTGATGGAATTCCTCAAGACACAAAATCGACTGCAAGCTGTGACTAGAGCTAGGGGGGGCAATACCAAATAATGATATAATAAATTATTTTATGTTTTTTTAACAGATTTTGTTTTATTTTTAAAATAACTGACCACCACACACAAGTTCCCATTTTACCTTTACTTACACCCAGATACCATTAATTTTAAAAGTCTTGAATAAATGATAAGAAAAGTGGTACACGTACCATATTAAAGCTAAGGTCTCAAGCTTTCGAACGCTATAATAATTTTTAAAATAAGTAATGTATTTTTCGAAAAATACATATATTTATGCGTACGTATGGGTTGAGTCGATTTGGTTGCTCGCGAATGTAGTAGTAAAATTATACGCGAGTGAAACGGCGCACAGCTAGTAAATAATAAAATTGAACTTGTAATGTCACCAATCCAAAATTTTGGAATTCCTTGAATTCAAAATGTACAACAATAAGATGTCCGACTACACTAACAAGCGACCAAGGCCGCCAATTCGAAAGTCAACTTTTCCAAAACCTAATGAAGCTAATGGGAATAAAGAAAACTCGCACAACAGCTTAACACCCACAGAGCAACGGCATAATCGAGAGATGGCATCGCACCCTCAAGACCGCATTATGCGCGAAACTGACAAACGCTAGTTCCTGGATCGACGAGCACCCGACGATTTTAATGGGTCTACGAGCCTCTCTAAACACTGACACCGGAGTAAGTGCAGCCGAACTTACCTACGGTTACAATTTACGCTTACCTGGGGAATTTTTCAGAGAAAATACCTGCACACCTACTATGGATTATAAATACGTTGAGAAACTACGTGATATAATTCAAGTAAACAAGCCGCAAGCCGTTACCAAACACCACAGAAACAAAAAATCCGTATTCATTCATCAAGACCTTTTGAAGTGCACCCACGTGTTTATCAGAACCGACGCAGTCAAGAAACTACATCAAACACCATACGAAGGACCCTACCGAGTGATAAGCCGAACAGAAAAAGTTTACACAATACAGTTACCCGATCGGCAAGCAAACATTTCGATAGATCGATTGAAACCTGCATACGTTATCTCAGAAGAAACTTTACCATCTACCACACCAGTTACAGTCAGCGATACCAAGAAAACAGAAGTACCAAGAGCAAGCCTGACGTCACTTCCCGCTGAAAACAAGCAGACGCGCTCAGGACGTATCATCAAACTGCCGGTACGCTTCGCTTGAAGGGGAGTCCTGTAGCATACGTAGCACACCCTTCACTTTGATAACCAATCGCTCATACAATGCACAAAGGAATATTATTATAAATAGTATAAATTAAATATAATGTCAACAGTTACATGAGACGCGGGCGGAGGGCCACGCTCTCACACAGTGACCACTGTTCAACTAATGTAAACACTACTATTATATATACACAATTCTATTTTAATAAAGTACATTCATTCCACATTCATTACTGCGACTTCACGCCTTGTCATTGCTCTCCCTAACTTATTCTCCAAAGTGCTGTCTAAAGTAAATCTCCGCTACCTTAAATATATTCTCTAAATTAGTGCTCCAACATAGCACTAAAGTAGTGCTACGAGTTAGCGCTAAAGAGCTATGCCCGAACAAACATTAAAAAAAAAACAAACAAACATCCGAATTGAGAACCTCCTCCTTTTTTAGAAGTCGGTTAAAAACCACATTGCGCATTCATTGGAATTGTGCTAGTATGGATCTGATGAAAACAATAATCTGTTTTGAAGCTGTTTATTTATGGGTTATTGTGGTATTAAAATAAAAGAACAATTTTTTGTTTGGTATCACACAAAGAGACTTGACATTTTTGGCACATTTTAAAAGTAAACCCTGAACTTTTGGGAACTTACATCTTTGCTGCTTATCCATCCAAACTGCCCAGTGAGAGGTCTGGTCCAAACGCACATCTTTTGATGAAGCTGCTTGAGCTGGACCTCGGAACTTCTTCAGCTCAAGTTCTCCTTGTAAGGAGCCCCTATTAGGCCGACCATGTTTAGCTCCATTTGTAGGTAAACCAATTTGACACAGTGTATCACCAAGTTCTAGCCTAAACTTACCTACATTGAGGAGTTTGTTGTTGCCCCTTATCGAATGTACTTTCTTGTACATTATCCACGAATTTATTATTGTGAGGTCCAGAAAATGGTAAAATAAACGCATTGTCCACTTGCGGCTTTACATTGTAATGTGGTAATGACCTATGAACGAATCTACTCCTCCCATATGCGCATTGTACTCTCGAATGACCTTTGGGCATGTAATAGCAACTCTTTCTTAGATATGAGATGCAGTTTCGTAGCACACATCTGTTCGTCGATGGCGAGCCTTTCTTCTGTAGGAACCTTCTTAAATTGACAGTTGAGCGTCGCCTCAATTAGTCTTATTTTGTAGAGCCTGTCATAATTCGGATGATCTCTGGGTAAGCACTGCACTGTATTGCATCAAAGCCTCTGGTACTTGAGTTTCTCCCCTAAAAATTAGCCTGTCTTCATCAGTAACAAGGTTTCTTTTTCGCCAAATCACAGGTCGATTTATCCTCCCTAGATGTCTCTTGCGATGACATGTTGGCCACAGGTAACGGTTGTGGAGAGAGAGATAGGGGAATCGGGGTGGGATTGGGGAATGGGGATGGGAGAGACTTGCATATATTCTCATTATCATTGGTTACAAGAGGAGGATCAGTATCCATCAAATCAGGCTGAGTATCCTCATCTTCAAGGTCTCGAAGAACATCTTGTACATTTTGATAATACTGACCTTCATCTTCTACTTCGCAGTCTGACCCATCTAATCCGTCTTCGGAGTCCTGAAGGTTTTCTAATTATGATAAAATATCCCGTTCTAGTAAACGTGACATGCGAAATGAAACGTAAAAGAAGAACCCTTCACCAAACATGCAATTATTTACACAGCAATGCGCACTGTAGTTTTCCTACAACAAACGGATTGAAGCTTATGTCTACCCCGTTCTAGTAAACGTGACATGCTGAAACGTAAAAGAAGAACCCTTCACCAAACATGCAATTATTTACACAGCAATGCGCACTGTAGTTTTCCTACAACAAACGGATTTAAGCTTATGTCTACAAAGATATCTATTATTTTCAATATTTTGTAATTTATACGTATAATTGATGATATAAACAAGCAAACATAAATAATTTTATAAACTTACGTAATATTTATTGAAGTCCAAACACAGTTTCAAAACTTGGTTCGCGCCCAAAAACAAACTTTCTTCAATGTGACATTGGACATTTAAATTGTGTCAAAGTAAAAAAAGCATTGTTTATGCCCATTACGAAAAATAAGAATAAATACGTTCAAAAACAAGTTATAGTTACTAAAAAAACATAAGAAGTTCCTCATAATCTGTGGTTTTCAGTATGTCGTTTTTAAACAACACCGCGCATTTAAGGGTAAGTAATTAAGGATCAAAATCAAAAGTTTTAAATATAAAAAACTAGCTGACCCGCCACGACTTCGTTAGCGTGGTATCCTACCCCTACCCAACCGATACCCTACCCCACCCTACCCCTACCATACCCCAACCCTACCCTACCCCTACCCTAACCCTACCCTACCCCTACCCAACCCCCACCCTACCCTATCCCGACCCCTACACTACCCCTACCCTACACGAACCCTACCCCTACCCTACTCTCCATTTCTTCTTCGTTCGCGTGGGATGTTTTTCCCGCTTAAATCCCGATCCCGTACGAATTCCGGGATAAAAAATATCCTATATCCGTCTCCTGGTTTTAAGCTACCTCCCTACCAATTTTCAGCCAAATCGGTTCAGCCGTTCTTGAGTTATAAGTGGTGTAACTAACACGACTTTCTTTTATATATATATATATAAGATACAGTTAAAAATTCTATATTTTTAAAATTAGCTTGGGTTGTTGCCCGAGGTCCCTGCAGGAGTGAGGCCCCAGGCGATTGTCCTGTTCGCCACCCCCTAAGGCCGCCACTGCAAAAATGTACTCTGTGGCCACTGCGTCCAACAGTAAATAAATAAATAATATTATTTGAGCGTTATGCGACGCCGCATAACGCTCTTAAAAGAGCAAATTCGACGAAAAGGACCAGATTTTTGAAAAGAAGACGATAATGATAATGCGATAATAATAATAATGCGATAATACGATAATGCGCCTTCGCACAAGGCCATCATAGCATAGTGAACGAATTTTTGACCAAAAACTCAACAAATACCATCGTGCTACCACCTTATTAACCAAATATGCCTCCAGCCGACTTCTTTCTTTTTCCTTTGATAATTGAAATTACCACTTCGTGGCACCCGTTTTCATTTGATAGAAGACAAAGGAGAATTCGCGGCAAGAACTGAGCTCCATTCCGGAAAAAGCATTCAAAATGTTTAGATGATTGGATTATTCGTTCGCGTACGTGTATCGTTTCTGAAGGAGCATAGGTACTTACTTTGAAGGCGATAAAATAACTGGATGAATTACTAATATTTTGTGTACTATTGATCGTTTCCCGGTACTTTCTTGACAAAGTAGTAGGTAGGTACCTATGCCAAGTGAATTACAAACATGATTTAATTATTTAGTGTTGATATATTCAATATAGGTTAACTTACATATTAAATTTACGCGAACGAAGTTGCGGGCAACAGCTAGTATTATATACAAGTAAACTCGTTTGTCGGAGCAACTCTTTAAAATAATGATGGCGAAGAACGTTATTACCGAGATCTTTAAAGTGGTTTGTAGCCCAAAAATGACACAGTCACTAAGAGATTAGTCACGGTACGAAACCTTATAGTTTCATTTCTGTTAACACGTCATATTAATTCCTGTACTTATAAAAGTGATCTGTTGATTAGTCAGGTCTTATTAGTCTCCTTGCAGTAGTCACATAGAATTACTAAATGACTAACTCTACGCCTATTACTTACATGACTATGTAACTTGACCCCACCAAAAAAATTTTCATGTAAAATGCCAAGACGAGACCGTATGGCTCGCACTATCAAAAAGTTATCAGATCTCATGTCGAGCCAGGCTAGCCCTTTTTTTCCGCGCGAGCAACACGGCGCGCCGCCGATTCGGGCCTGGTCTTTACCGGACAGTGAGCTACCTCTGCTTACCGTACGCATGTCCGCGTCTACGATAGCCGAAGATCGGCTCGCGAACCCCGACTCCCGGGGCGTCTGGGGCGTGAGGAAGAAAGTTGTCTCTCACTCACGCGTTCAGCCTCCTCCTTCGCTAGCATGACCGCTTCGCAGCAGGCGACTGCGTCCCATTCCCTCTCGCCCCGCACTAGGCCCTGAACCAAGGCCGGACGTTACAGGTCACCGCCGCCGATCGCCTCCACGAGGACACGGCGATACTCCGCGAAGCGGGACACACCTCCACTGTATGCTCCACCGTGTCTTCCGGGTGGTCCCCACAATAAAGACACCCGAGCGTGTCCTGCCGTTGAATACGAAACAGGTACCTCCCGAAACAAAAAGCCCTAACTTCACAATCTCTACCCACGCCTTAGTCAAAATAGGTAGGTATATGGCTTGACCGTTTCGTTACTACAATACTTCTACCGAAATATTTGTTTCGTGAATAAATTGAAACCTGTGCTTCATCTTCGACCACATCATCGCTTACCATCAGGTGAGGTGGTGATCTGAAAACAACCAGACCCGGAACACGTATCTGTAGGCCATACCAAACCCAATGTGAAAGTCCGTGAATCGAACCCGCGACACGTAGCGAGCATCCAAATCGCTCAAGAACTGCAACAACTTGGTCGTCAATAAAATAAAATATGTTCACGCTAGTGCCCCCGCCAAGCAAAGCGCAAGGCCACTACCTAAACCTAACTAACCTACCTTTTCTCGAAGCGCTTCATCGTTTTTCCTCATAATTTTGGTTTGGATTATACCAGATAGATAGATAGATATATTCTTTATTGTACACCATAACAGTAAAACAAAATTATGGACTTAACAATTAAAAACGGTGATACAATGGGCGGTCTTATCGCTAAAAGCGATCTTTTACAGACAACCTTTGGATGGATTTGACACAGGAGAAAATAAATACGCGGGTAGTCCACGGTGACTATTTATCTATATAAAATACAAAACAATAAATAACGTTCTCAAAACATATATCGATGCCTCCCACGTAAGTTGTTGTAAACCACAAATAGCAATTTTACAGGAGAGTGTTTCAAAGATACTTTTAGCAATAAAAACTACATTTTTCAATTAATATTTATACAATTCAATATGTGAATATAGTTAGTAATACTGAATTGTATAAAGATTAGTTGAAAAATGCAGTTTTTATTGCTATTAGTATCTTTGAAACGCTCTCCTGTAATATTTGCAAATTATGGGTTACAACAACGTACGTGGGAGGCATCGATATATACATATAAATAAAAAAGCAAGAAACAAAGACACACATAATAACAATTTAAGGAGAGAGATAAAGATCTTTTACTAAGTTTTTGGAAGAAGATAGGGTTTGTGCTTGTCTTACTGACACGGGTAGAGCATTCCACAGCTGTATTACTTGAGCTGCGAACGGCTTACCATAGAAATTGGTGGCGTGACTCGGTACCGCAAGCCTTAAGTTTTCTGATGACCTAAGAGATTTTGCATGTGTGTCATGAAAGAACTTAAATCGTTCTTTAGGATAAGTGGGGGTTTTAGGATTAAACAGCACACTGTAAAGCAGAGACAAAATGTGTAAGTTCCGGCGAAGACGTATTGGAAGCCACTTGAGTTTCGTACGAAATTCGGATACGTGATCATATTTGCGCAAGCCAAATATAAATCTAATGCAAACATTCTGGAGTCGCTCAAGTTTATCAAATTGTGCCTCAGTAAGATCAAGATAACTGACATCAGCGTAGTCTAGGATGGGGAGTAAAAGAGACTGTGCTAGCGCAATTTTAGTAGCAGTTGGCAGAAAGTTACGCAACCGTCATAGGAAATGGGCAGAAGCAAATAATTTGCGACTGACTTCTTGTAATTGAGAACCCCAAGAAAGATGTTTGTCAACCCAAACCCCAAGGTTCTTAACTTTCTCGCTTAATGGAATAGCAGTGCCGTTGAAAATAACCTGAGGAAGCTGCGTCCATTTTACCTTAGGTGCCAACCTGGAACTGCCAACCACAATGACCTGGGTCTTTGACGAGTTAACCTGCAAACCATGTGCATCACTCCATTTGCAAACAGAAGCCAAGTCCTGGTTCATGATATCAATAGCAGTATGCAAATCTGTATAGGGAGCTTGTCTGTAAATCTGCAAATCATCAGCACAAAGATGGTAGGAGGACTGAAGTTTTTTAGAAATATAATTTATGAATATTGCGAAGAGTAAAGGAGATAAAACGCCACCCTGAGGAACACCGGCTGAAGTACTACACCAAGAAGAGCAGGACTCATCTATGCAAATACGTTTCCGGCGGCCAAACAGGTAACTACGAAACCAGTCAATCGCTGTTGGAGATAAATGTTAATAGAGCGAAGTATGTTGAGCATGATTTCGAACAGACAACATTCAACAACATTCTCGGGATATGATGTCAATAATGGACTTATTAAGCATAATTATGAAGTTACGCTTGCATAGCTCTTATACTTTTTCTTGACATTTAAATACCCCAATTTCGTCCTAATAATAAAATGTTTGGCCTTATCGTTTCTATACCATCACACAGGCGGAAGATGAAAAATGTATTCACTGATCATTACTTTTCTGTTATACAATAGGTATTGTAGTAACGAAAGGGCCAAGCGAAGTTCGTGAATTTAAGGCGTGTTGAGGTAATAGCTTGGCTCGACATGAGAACTATAACTGATAATTTTTTGACAGTGCAAGCCATACCTACGATCTCGTCTTAGCAACATTTTACATGTTAATGTTTTTAGTGGGATAAACAACAAGTACCTACCGATATAACTTTACTGGATAATAATAACGTTGCATGGAGTAATTTAGTATTACTATGTGACGACTGCAAGGAGACTCAAGACCTGACTAATGAACAGATCACTTTTATTCAAGAACTAGCTTTTGCTCGCGACTTCGTCCGCGTGGAATAGTTACTTTGGGCTAACGTTAAATTTAACCCCGATTTTGAAGCATTCTTCATTGGGGCTCCGCTCCTATTGGCCTTAGCGTAATGACACAATATAGCTGTGCCCGCGACTCCGTCAGCGTAAGTTAATGTATTGGTAATATTGTTTAGATCACGTTCACATGAGGCTTAAGTACCTAGAGAACGCTTCGACCGCGAGACGCGTCGAGCGCGGCGACCGATTCTCAAAAATAATCCTTATAGCATGATTCAGTATTCACGCGCGATGGCTTATTATTATAAGCGTATTTCATGTATAACTTTGGTGTTTCTATACCGATTTATATGATTCTTTTTACGGTTTCGTAGTCGAATGGCAAAAAACGGAATCTTTATAGTTTCGACATGTCTGTCCGTCTGTCTGTCTGTCTGTCCGTCTGTCTGTCTGTCTGTCTGTCCGTCCGTCCGTCTGTCACAGCAATTTTATTCCGAAACTATTAGGACTATACATGTGAAACTTGATAGGTAGATGTATTCTGTGAACCGCTTTCCGATTTTGAGAAAAAAATTAAAAAATATTTAAAATAAAGGGGGGCTCCCCATACATGGAACTAAACCTGAAAATATTTTTTTTCATGAAATCGATGCATGTGTGGTATCTATAGACAGTTCTTTAAAAACGACATCGGGGTTTCTAAAACCACTTTTCCATAAAGTCAATCGTTTCAAAGATATAAGCTTCCAAAGTGGTAAAATGTGTGTGTGGCGGACACAACCTCTAACTTCTATAATAATGGAGTGAAAAATCTAAAAAAATATATGTCTGTAGATCTTCATAGAAACTTTCAACCAAAATTAGTTTGAACGAAATCAGTTCAGCAGTTTTTTAGATACAGCATATTTTCTAAAACTGCAAATATAACTTTGTAATTCATACAAACACTATGAAACAAATTTATTCGGCGCAGTTGTAAATAATGTAAAAAAGCCAGTTTTAAGAAATTTGTAAAGTTTTTTTTTCAAAAAAAAATTATTTGGCGCAGTTGTAAAAAATGTAAATAAGCTAGTTTTAAGAAATTTGTACGGTTTTTTTTTCGTCAAATAAATTTGCATATTATATTATATGTTTTCAAAAATAATGGGTTTGTTTGTATTAAATTGTTTTCGCGTATTTATTTTGTGTTTTTTTATTCTTTTTTATCACAAGTAATTTAGGAACTCCTAATTAATCATATAAAGAAACCCTTGAAAATATGCCCTGTTCCATATATCCCTACTGGTAGAGATAAATGGAAAAAAATAGCCAACTATCCCCACCATTGTGGATTAGTAGGGATATATGGAATAGAAAGTTCCATATATCCCAACCGGTAGCGATAATTGGAAAAAAAAATCCAGTGGGGATATGTCAGTAGGGATATATGGAACAGGGGGAATAACCCACAATAACCATTTTTTTCTTTTACAAATTACATTAAAATGATGAGTTATTATCCGACTGCGCCAGAAGGAGGGTTATGTTTTTCGAGTGTATGTATGTATAATTGTTTGGCACGCTCTGTGGCCTGAACGGCTTCGACGGATTTAAGCTTGAGAGGTATCGTTAGATTCGTATTGACTGTGAAAGTGACACTGGGTACCTATATCATAATAAAAAAAAACCAAATTGGCGGATTTTTGGCGCCATATTATGCCTTCAAAAAAGTTTTTTTTTTCTCAAAACCTATCGAGTGGGGTATCAAAATAAAGGGTTTTAAAATGTGATTACAACATATATACAACTTATATGGTTAAAAGTAAATCAAAGTGACAAATCGTAAAAAACACGTATCAAGAACTAAATCGTCTGCGAAATCTTTCACATTTGTAAACTAAAAAGCTGGAAATAAAAAAAAGTAATTAAAAAAATTAAAAAACCCGACTGCAACCTTATACTAAAACTAACTGAAAAGCTAATAAAAACAAGCCCATTTTAAATTAAATAAAAGTTGGAAGCAGGTGGGACCCATTTGAGTTTGAAACTATAATAATGGTATGGGCCCTGCCTGCTTCCAACTTTTATTTAATTTAAAATGGGCTTGTTTTTATTAGCTTTTCAGTTAGTTTTAGTATAAGGTTGCAATCGGGTTTTTTAATTTTTTTATTACTTTTTTTATTTACGAATCTTTTTTTAACAGTACAGTATTATTTCTTTATCCAATTAAATACGTCAGATATGTTGAGGATTTAATGTAGATCAAAATGCTTTTTATACTATGTCAATAAAATTAATATCTTATGAGTTATCGCCAATATATGAGTGTGCAAATTACCGGACGAGAAATTGATTAAGCAAAATCATTGTATAAGCAAATATAAACTTTATTACCCGAGCGAAGCCGGGCTGGGTCGCTAGTAATAAATATAGTTATTTAAGGAAGTATTTATTAATTAAAAAATCCTAATTTCTTCCCAAAATCAGAGCTTGTCATTTTTGTATAAAAGTACATTATTTCATTCTAAAAAGTAAAGCATATTATTGGACGGATATTTTAATCACACAAACATAGTATCTTAAATCTAATGAACAGTAAAACAGAGATTCTTGTCAGATTACCTACATACTAGATTCGACCAAGTTCAAGGTCACTTTTGTGGCTCACAAATTGGATATTATACGACAAAGAGGATAAGATCTATTTAAATTATTAATAAAAATAAAATGTTCATAATATGAATCACTATAAATTGTATCAGATTTATAGCAAAAGTTGCTATTATCAATCTGGATACCTTTATTCTGACCCATGCAAAAGCAATTTCAGTTATATTATGTTTGTGCTCATAGTTAAACATTAAACACTAGAAATTGTTACAGCTAGTTAGAACATAAAATTAAATGCTTAAAATCTTATCGGCCAGCTGCATTCTTCATTTATCTCTTATAATTACAACTTCAAGTAACTGAATAAAATACTAGTCTTAGTAGAAAGTTTAGTTGATGGTCTCTATAAAATTAAAGTCTTCAGTAGAATTACTCCTGATAGCAAAATAAACACTGGTTTTACAGCATCACTCCCACTCTGAAAATGAAAATAAACATATTTAGTGTTTAGTTATTTAGAGTAAGAAATGTGTACATTAGAGGAAGTTTCAACATGGCACATATGGAAACATTGAAAGGTAGTAGCCTACCTTGGTAAGGTCATTTAATGAAGAGAAATTATGCACATGTGACTAAGTGTGATGGGTTTGAATATTGGTAGATGCCCAAAGAAAGGATGGAGGAAGTAAAAAGGCTATCTGTATGAAAGATCAGAAAACCTATATGGAATGAATCAGAAATGGAAGATCAATAGTCAAACCAAGGATAAAGAAATAGCCTGAATAATTACCAAACTTATGAATTTTTGAGCTGGGAATAACCTATAAAGGCAAAACAAGAGGAGCATAAGAAATAAATTCATCCCAGCTGAAGCGCTGAAGCCAAAAGAAGAGAAGAAAAAATGTTGAGCTGAGCCCAAATAAATGGGAAATAATGAGCAGGAAGATAATGGTGAGGGTCAGTGGGTCGTCTTAGGGAAGAGTTACAATTAGAATAATAACATCCAATATATTATCATCCAATGATAGAATAAATCTGGCTCTCCTGTAAATTTTGTAAACTTCAATTCTGTAAATTTGATATTAAACAGTGGGTTGATAATCAAACTGCATTCATTTGAATGTTGATTACGTATACTTACTATGATGTAGTAGTTGCATCTATCACCGAGGCAACAATCTGAACACACCCAATCTTGGTACCAAATGTGTGTACACAGCGGCATGTAACGCTGTCTGGTGGTAGCACATTCCGTCTTGTTTGAACACCGCTTCGACACATAATATTGTTTCTTCGCGCCTTGTGACCAATACGGAGTACTGCCCCATTTGATCTCAGTCAAACAGACATCCTGGTTATATTCACAGTTCTTTATAGTTTTCACGCATTTCTCATTGTTGTCCTCTTGATTTTCACAAACGTAACATTCCAGACCTAAAACTGTTTATTAAAACTTAGTACACAAAGTTTATTTTCCCTAAAGATTTCACCGCAACAAATGAAATTGCTCGTTATTTACCATTTATAACTGAAAGAAGAATAACAACACAACCAAAAAGATAGTGCTTGTACATATTGTTATTTTATTGTAATAAAAGTCGCTCTTAATAAATTTTTTGATTACAACGCTTCATTTATTTTGCAGAACTTCACAAGTAAACGACCAAACGCAAACAACGAACTTTTGCCACACCCGTACTGACAGTTGAGTGCTGAGTTACTATATATATGAATGTACTCTGTGGTGCTGAGTGCTAGGGATGGTACGTATTTACGCGACCAGGTTTTTACACCAGGTATTTACTTCCAAGTACGTACACCAGGTACCGATCCGAAATACTTGCAAGACTTCAAAGTATTTTATACGGCTACTCGGAGTCGGACTCGCTCCGGTCGGGGCTTGACGATCGCCCGACTATGCGATTATGCTCCTTATCTGTAAGAGTCTACGTAACAATTTCGTATGCAAGTCTATTCTAGTATATGGATTGTCTTTGCAAGTATTTATATGTAAACGCGATTGTGCTTCTTATTTATAAGAACTCACGGGTCAATTTCCTATGCAAGTATTTTTTCTTCCAACAAGGCTTGGATTGAATAAAAGTAGAAACTTTCGTCTCTATGCAGGTATTTATTTGTAAACGCGATTGTGCTCCTTATTCTTAGGAAGTTACGGTTCAATTTCCTATACAGATAGAAAATACTTTCAATTTCGTATGCAAGTCTATTCTAGTATACGGTTTGTCTTTGCAAGTATTTATATGTAAACGCGATTGTGCTTCTTATTTATAAGAAATCACGGGTCAATTTCCTATGCAAGTATTTTTTCTACCAACAGGGCTTGGATTGATGTGAAAATACCTGCATAGGAAATTGATTCGTTTTGCCTCAGCAAAAAGGAGCATAATCATATCAGAAAAAAAATACTTGCAAGGTTCAAAGTATTTTTCATTTGCAAATGCGATTGTGTAGTAGTTCTTTAAATATTCCAAAGTTGTCTGAGTACATAAACCGAAATCTGTGTAGGTGTGTGCATCAGGGAACTTTTTCTTTTCTTTTGAGTAGTTTGCGGCGCCATTCACCCTAATGACTATTAATAAAAGACACATTATTGCGTGAACGAAAGTATTTTAGAAAATATTTTGTTATGTTTACGTTTTTTATTTTTCTTTCGTCAGTTGTCGTTTGAGTGAGTGCATAGATGATACATATAAATACTGTGTAGTGAGTGCGAGCTTGTTATGCAATTTACCAACGCGAGTTTATTGAATTTAAACTATTAACAGTTAGTGTGTAAATAAACAAAACTGCTTTTTATGTGTACGTGACTTTGTTTATTAGTTAGGAATGTAAATATTTAAATAGGTAAAAGACGATTTTTGAACTGTAGTTAAGTGTTTTCTTTTAAAATTGATAAGACTTACTAGTTGTAAATAAAAATACAGTTACAAACCATGGCTCCTAAGAAAAGTTTGGCTAAAATAAAGCTGAATGTAAAATGTGCAAAGCATTAATATCATACAAATCGGGAGTGTCAAACCTTATGCCTTATGCTTGCATGTGCAAAGAAAACATATTTCCGTGAATTTAATTAAGTGAATTATTAATTTCTGTAAATTAAGTAGGAAGGAAAGATTTCATCTACAAAAGCCGTACTAGATTGTGGCATGGTACGACCTGGACTAGTAGACTGAAATCCGAAGTGGCTCAAAATACTTTCAAGTATTTTAATACCTGGTTTCCAACCCTGGTATTTTTACAGACTCGTACTTGCAAGCCCAGGTATTGATATTTGCAAGTATATCTCATCTCTACTGAGTGCTGCCAGCGTTGCCAGATACTTAAGGTGAACGCAGACCTAGCTGCACCGCAGTCTCTACAGTCCCCGCAGTCATCGCTTTTTGTTAAGGTGAAAGGATTGCCCAACGTCCTTGAGCATTGAACGTGAAACAAGCGGCCAGTGCTGACCACCCCGAGCGCCCGCGCGCTCCTCCGAATGTCATAGGTATCACCGGACGCAGATACGTTCGAAGGATTTTTGTCGCTACATATTAGCTTTTATCATCATAAATCGATTGAATATAGTCGGACTCAGAACATTTGCAATGCTTGTTTTGAGAACAAAATATTCTTTTGTGAGTAGTTATTGTAGTTAGAGTGAATCAAAATATAAAAAATATCAATTTGTTTTTGTGAAAATAAATAATAACGCTTTTATCAACCGACGACAAAAAAGGAGGAGGTTATCAATTTGACGCGTATATTTTTTTTAATGTATGTTCACCGATTACTCAAAGACGGCTGAACCGATTTGAAAAATTCTTTTTTGTCTGAAAGGGTATACTTCGAAATTGGTCCCATTGTCACTTAGTCAGGATCTGATGATGGGATCCTGGAGAAATCGAGGGAACTCTTCAAATATTATAGGCACACCTATAGCGATTTGAGTATTTTTTATAGTAACTTGTGCAGTTGCATTCGAAAAGCACAATTTGCGAAGTGGACCTGATGATGAATACAACAGATGGCCACTGGAACTACTCAATATATAAGTAGGAATAATAAGTATTTCATGTGTCCCGCTTCGATTACCTACTTGAATGTGGTTAGTTATTTTTCACATTGCAGTGTTTTTTGGGAGTCGGTTTAATTTTTGGTAAAAAGTATTTATAATGTACTTAAAAAATTGGCCAAGTGCGAGTCAGACTCGCCCATGAAGGGTTCCGTAGTAACTATAATAGTATAATATATGTATATTTATTTGACGAATAAAAAAAACCTAAAAATTTCTTAAAACTAGCTTATTTACATTTTTACAACTACGCTAAATAACTTTGTTTTTCATAGTGTTTATATGAATTACAAAGTTATATTTGCGGTTTTAGAAAATATGCTGTATCTCAAAAATTGCTGACCCGATTTCATTCAAACTAATTTTGGTTGAAAGTTTACATTAAAGTCTACAGACATATATTTTTTTTAGATTTTTCACTCCATTATTATAGAAGTTAGAGGGTGGACACATTTTACCACTTTGGAAGCTTATATCTTTTAAACCATTGACTTTATGAAAAAGTGGTTTTAGAAACCCTTATATCATTTTTAAAGACCTGTCTATGGATACCACACACGCATAGGATTCATGAAAAAAAATATTTTCAGTTCTAGTTCCTTTATTTTAAATTTTTTTTTTTTTTTTTCTTAAAATCGAAAAGCAGTTTACAGAATACATCTACTTACTAAGTTTCACTTGTATATTCTTAACAGTTTCGGAATAAAATGGCTGTGACATACGGACGGACGGACGGACAGACAGACAGACAGACGGACAGACATACCGAAACTATAAGGGTTCCGTTTTTTGCCATTCGGCTACGGAACCCTAATAAAAAACTTTCCGAGTGCGAGTCAAACTCGCCCATGAAGAGTTCCATAGTAGCAAGCAGTTTTTCTTTCAACTTTGTTTTTCATAGTGTTAATAAAATAAATAAATATATTTCAAACGAACGATATGCATGCCGAACGAGCTGTGGGCCCGTAAACCTCAAGATTGGTGCCCTGAAACAGGGACACAAGGTCGCGGCAGACCACGAAGGAGATGGCGGGACGAACTTGATGCCTTCCTTGAGAATTGGAAAGAATTGCCGCAGAACCGGGACCGTTGGAAGGAATGAAGGGAGGCCTTTGCCCAGCAGTGGGACAGTGCAGGCTAAATAATAATAATATTTCAAACAATTGACTTGGAGAAAAAATGGTTTGTGTCATTTGGCTACGAAACAATAAAAACTAAAATATAAAAATAATATCTTTATTTACTTAACATTTAGTTTAGTCCACTCGCAATCAACACTAAAACTAAATATTCACATACGTCCAAGCGCAAACGAAATGTCCGGTTTTTAAATAGCTCAACCGTACCACTGTACCAAACGTACTATCTACGCTGTTTACTCTTTGACGCAAATTTTAAAGAGCGGGGCGCGCTAACATGCGACACAGCCTCCCCGTGCGAACGCTAGGGTGAGACTGGCCCTTGCATATGAGTGAGCGCGCGCGCCGGGCGCTAATGTAATAATATGGTATTATTGATTTAACGGCACTTAAGTAATAATTTTGTAAAATTTTGAATTTAAATTTTATAAAGCAATAAATTCTCTATAATAGTGTGAAAGAAATATTTAAACCGGTTCAGTTATTTCAAAGCAGTAAGCAAATTATTGCAAAAATAAAGAGGATATATTCGATTTTTTTCCAAGAAAAGTATGAACAATAATGAAAAAATTAAATTTAAAATTTAAAGTCAAATATGTTACGCGTATTAGGTATTTTTTTTTATCTATTTAGTCCATCCGTCTAGTAGTAGTAGTCCTTCAAAAAGAGGTCTATTTTGTAATTTAGCCAATCCTTTCGCCTTAATGGCCTCACACATCTATCCGCGCCGCAGTCGCTGCAGTCGTTCCCGTCGCCGCACGCATCGCACTTGCAGTGTTGCCAGATTTTTGAAAGCATTATCTGTACCGAAGATTTAAAAATCTGTATTAGGTAAATTTAAGAAAATCTGTAAAAAATCTGTATTTGACATTGGTATTTTGCTCTTTTGTGTAATTTTATCTGTAGGTGCTATAATAGGGAATAAGCATTGATTTAAATAGTAAAGATACGGTCGTCAGCAGGGCTGGGCAAAATACATGCTTTGCTTTAATTGAAATACAAATTACAAAATACTGTATCGCAAGTAATTAAAATACGAAATACAAAATATATTTAAGTAGGGTATTTGAAATATAAAATACAAAATACAGTATTTTAGCTATTTTTAATTGAAATACAAATTACAAAATACAAAATAAGTAGTCTAGACCAGGGGGCCGAGTCTGCTATTGCAATAGTGCCGGAATGGTGGATCATTCATTTTTAGTGTTCCGTAGCTGAATGGCAAAAAACTGAACCCTTATAGTTTCGTCATGTCTGTCCGTCTGTCTGTCTGTCTGTCCGTCCATCGGGCCGTATGTCACAGTTATTTTATTCTGAAACTATTAGTACTATACATGTGAAACTTGGTAGGTACATCTACCTATTATTTATATATTATATTCTATGAACCTATTCCGATTTTAAGAAAAAAATTATTTAAAATAAAGGGGGGCTCCCCATACATGGGGCCGTTCAAGTATTACGTAAGCACATTTTTTGCAATTTTTAACCCACCCCTCCCCCTCGTCAGCAAAAGTAAGCAAAGCTCTTACCCCTGCCCCCATGCTTACGTAAATATTGGTACAATTGATTTATTCATGAGCAGCAGTTATAAATCTAGAAATAAGGAATAGGTTTGGAATAGAAGTCTGTAACGCACATAATATTCATTTAAATAAACTTTACCGACACGGAATTCAACAATTCATTATTTGTAGGAATCCCCGAAAATGCATTTCGTTTTGAAGCATAGACAGTGTGTGTTGCTACATGTGTAAAAAATTAAATAATTATTGCTGACGTAATCACTATCTAGATTAGGGTTGCCACCCGTACTTTATAATAAAGTATTGTACGTTATTTGAGGTAATTGTACTCTATACTTATGAGAACAATAAAGTACACGAAAATACTTTATTTCGCATGATTTGATTTCTTTGGGATTTTGAAAAGTTTAATCGTAATAAACAAAGTGTCTCTGAATTTGATAAAAAATTAATTACTTGTTTACTTTAATTTAAATACAGACTGTAAAGATGCTGTGCAATTGTAGAGATACTAATTTGATACAAACTGCAAAAAGTAATAAGAAATATGTTTTGCCCACCTCGGCTTCGCCCGGGTGCAATTTTTCTTTCGGTATCATACAGTTTTCTTTGCAAACCCCATCCAAGCAATTGCTTGGATGGGTTTTTTTTTGTTCTGAACGAATGCGCTTACGTACATATACATTCGGCAATTAAATTTTAGTAAGCAACCCGCCCTGGCTCCGCACGGGTTATTTACAGAAAATATAAGATAGCCTACGTTACTCCGAGGAGATGTAGCTTTCGGTATAATTGGTTGAGTAGTTTTTAAGTTAAATCGTAACAAAACAAAAAATCAATCATCTTTCCTCGTTATACATAATATTAATTTAGATGATTGGGATTAATACCGTATTTCTGTAAATATCTTTTACATTACTGCTTTATAATTACCCATTTTTAAAGTATTAAAATTGATATATATATATATAGTATGTTATCCGTAAGAGATAAAGAACTAAGTATTCATAAATTCAAATTGTTTATAAAACGTAAGCTATGTCAGAAAGCTTTTTACAGTGTTATAGATTATATTGAGGACAAGAAGGCTTGGGAATGAGATGCTCCAGTGATATACGTGAGCCCTTTTTATTTTCTAATTTTTGATAGTTGATTTATTTTTTATTGATTAAAATATTTGTTTTGTTAAGAATTATATATACCTATTTATTTTGTTTTTTTTTTTTATATATAATTATTTCATTATTGTTAATGTGAGGACAATGTAGGTTATTCTTTCTTCGTTGTTTTTACTTTCACTATAATTTATTTAATGATGTCAAGCAGTTTGAGTACTTGTGTGGCCTACCCAAATCTCCTTTGGTTTTTTTTGTCAAATTGTTGAGCTCCTTAAGTTCTAAGTTGAGCTACATGATAACTGACAAATGCTTGCACTGTCTGGACAGGTCCGCTCAAATTTGCGTGGTTATTTCCTCAAAAAAAATACCACAGACATGAACCTACATGCTTCTCATATACAAATACAAATTGTCTGGACTTTAAAAGAGACTATGACCTCTGAGTTTGTTTCGGTGTTTCTTCTCAGAGTAGTCAGTTAGGAAATACCGGCCTCATCTAGCTAAACTTAACACGCAAAAAACATGACGTGTAAAAGTGTTATTTATAACCAATTTACAAAAAAAAAATTGTTTATTAAGGACATCACATTAGAAATCTCTAAAATTATCATTGTTTCTCTACTATATTATGTATGCAAAAAATAACAAAAGTATTGAAAAAAAAAGTCATTTATTATAAAGATGCACACCAAAAATCGATTTTGTGAAATTTTCTGAAGAAAATTAATCAGTTTTAATTTTGAAAAAAAAAAAAAGATGTACCCACTTGAAAAAATAAACGGATAGTGAGTGTTGCCTCCTTGGACCCTTATGACTTCTTGGAACCGGTTTGGTAGTCCACCCATGATGTCTTGGATATCCGATTGGGGGATATTGTGCCACTCCTCTACTACTGCCGTCTTGAGCTCTCCTAGGGTGGTAGGGGCTGGAACTCTTCCTCGGACACGTCTTTTGAGGTTGTCTCAGATGTGCTCAATTGAGTTAAGATCGGGACTCCGTGCAGGCTACGTTAGAACTTTAATCCCGACCTCATTAAAGTATTCAGTGACGTATCTGCCGGTATAGCAACGTGCATTATCATGCATTAATTTGAAGTTGTCACTGATGAAAGGTGCTAAAGATATAACATGGTCTTGTAGAACTTTCTCCACGTATCTTTGAGCGTTCACTGCCTCTATTGAACACAACAAGATCAGTACGAGCCTGGTAAGAGATACCTCCCCAAACCATTATTGAGCCTCTCTGGTAACCCACTGTTTCGCTTATGGCACATGGAGCAAACCTTTCGTTTTGGCGTCTGTGGACACGCTGATGTCCATCTGGACCTCTTAAAGCTATTCTGCTCTCATCAGAGAACAGTACATCCTTCCATTCTTGTACAGTCCAGTCAGCATGTTCTCGCACAAAATCAAGACTAGCTCTATGGTGGTGTGGGAGTACAATTACTCCCACAGTACCATAGAGTCCCTCAGGTTTCTTTCTGCCAGTCTTCTCCGAATTTTACGTTCATTTACGCTAACATTTCTCACTTCAAAAGTCGCGTACGAGCGTCAGTAGCGGTACAAAATCGATTTCGCAACACTTTACTGATAACAAAACGGTCATCTCTTGCTGAGGTGCATCGATGTCGGCCTTGACCTGGCCTGCGAGTGTAGCGGCCTATCTCCCGAAATTGCCTAATGGCATCCCGTACCGTAGTTCGCGGTAAACCGAGTGTACCAGCGATGCGACGTTGGCTGTACCCAGCGTCAGCTAATGCCACTAGCCTGGCTGCACCAGTTGCATCCAGGGGCATTTTTAACAGTCAAAAATAGTGAACGAACACTCAAATTAAACAATATTCACACACTTTAGCAGAAAATAACTGGAAATGTTAACACGGGACCGTAACGGCGACAATGTCAAAAAACGACTAAATTCCAAAAACTCGTTGCTGTCTCAAATTTAGGAGCCGAAATAAGGGTATAAGTGTATAATTTATTGCTAGAGGACCCACTTGACAAAAAGCAAAACAGTTGATAAGTCATAGTTGACATTTGTGTTTGTGAGTTTTTATTATGCATGTATTATATATATAAACCTTCCTCTTGAATTATTCTATATATTAAAAAAAACCGCATCAAAATCTGTTGCGTAGTTTTAAAGATCTAAGCATACATAGGGACAGACAGCGGAAAGCGATTTTGAAAATAAATTGTACTTTATTTTGATGCTATGTACTTTTTTTTCTTTCCTATTTTAACCAATGTACTTTAACTACAAACAAAAAAGGTGGCAACCCTAATCTAGATCCCCCTACCCCCCATGTCATCAAAAATAAGCAAAGCAAAGACCCCCACGCCCCCCTGTAGTGCTTACGTAATACTTGAACGGTCCCATGGAACTAAACCTGAAAATATTTTTTCATGAAACCTATGCGTGTGTGGTATCTATAGACAGGTCTTTAAAAATGATGTAGGGGTTTCTAAAACCACTTTTTCATAAAGTCAATCGTTTAAAAGATATAAGTTTCCAAATTGGTAAAATGTGTCCCCCTCTAACTTCTATAATAATGGAGTGAAAAATCTAAAAAAATATATGTTTGTAGATCTTAATGTAAAATTTCAACCAAAATTGGTTTGAACGAGATCGGGTCAGCAATTTTTGAGATACAGCATATTATCTAAAACCGCAAATATAACTTTGTAATTCATACAAACACTATGAAAAATAAAGTTATTTGGCGTAGTTGTAAAAAATGTAAATAAGATAGTTTTAAGAAGTTTGTAAGGTTCTTTTTTTCGTTAAATAAATATACGTATTATATTATATTATTATAATTACAACGGAACCCTTCATGAGCGAGTCTGACTCGCACTTGGCCAATTTTTTATTCGTAGATTTTGACAAGTTTGATAATCTATTATTATAATGTTCAACCACTGACACTCCATTGAAAGAAATGGCTTAGAATGGTAATCTCCTACACAATGACAAATGAATGACTGACTTACGCGGTATTCTGCTAAAATGTTTACAGTTCCAACCGAATTTTGGTCAATTAGCAACATTTTGTATTGTAATAAATATAGGCTTCTCTATTAAAGATAATTTAAAACACATAAATCAAAACACCGGCCGCTAAAAAAAAAACAGATAAAACGTCAGTAAGCAGTAATGTCACATTTGACTTTGACAGCTAAAATATGATTAGTATAGATTTACTCCACAGTGGTAGACGCCCACGGCGTCGGACGTCGGCCGACGATCTCCGGCCACCGTAGGCGCGGGCATGCGGACAGCGAGTAAAGGGCAACTCGCTGTCCGACCATGGACCATGCCCGGGTCGACGGCGCGTTGTGTTCCACGCGCGCCTTAAAGAGCGTCAGCAATATGACGAGGCCCCCCTGCAGAGGGCCGAAGCCTGCCGGGGTCGTGGGACTTATCCCATTACCGTGACCCCGGTACGTAAAGGGTTATTGAAGGAACACCGTGGATTTTAGTCAGTAAAAGTCTGACAGTCCCTCCCACCCTGCCCGGGGTGGGAGGACTTATTTGATAATTTTACCACGCTAAAAAAAAAAGTATAGATTTACTACATTTCTATTAACAGGTTTTATAATAATGGCAATACAACTATGTCAATTTATAACACAATGCTACTAGGAGACCATTATGAATTTAACAGATTACGAACTTTTAGCAAAATGGTAATGCCATTGATCGACAATTAAGAAATCAATGATAGACTATTGTGGCACTATTGCAATAGCAGACTTGAGGCCCAGCACGGGCTGAAAAGTAGAGGAAAACAACATGAATTAATCAGTAAAACCAGAGTTTCCTTTCATGAACACTAACTTTTTAAATTTACTGTCAGACAAACAGCCTCTTGTTGGAGAATGAATAAAACCTGCTAAAAAAAACAATCTTTCTACAGGTCCTGATGAGCACAAACTTGTGTTAAATTGTTTGAACACATTTTTGTTCGTTCTACACAGAACAGAAGCTTTATTTATTCCATGTTTGGAAAAAACTAAAACAAACCATTATGACTTGACAAATTGACATCTTAGCTTCACATTGACAATTTGACGTAAGTCCATTTTTTGCGTTTTATGGCTGCTTTACCATCATTACATTCTCGCGATCTCGCCTCGCACTCACACTCACGATCGTTAAATGAATAAAGGTTAAATGTATTTTAATGTTAAAATGTATTTTGAAGCCTCAAGTATTTGAAATACTAATTACAAAATACATCGGCGTCAGGTATTTGAAATACGAATTACAAATTACATTTCAAAGAAGTAATTGAAATACAAATACCAAATACGTATTTGTATTTCAATTACGTATTTTAATTACAAGTAATTCAAATACTGCCCAACCCTGGTCGTCAGAACATTTGACGGACGCGGTCGCCCTACAAAACACACTAACGCCATCTATTATAATTTATAACTAAGATGTCAATCGGCGTGGTCTGCTCCTAGATGTAACCTTGTAAGAGTGGGGTGTGGTATTTTTCGAGGTACGAAGAAATAAAAAAAGCCTTTTATGTTTTGAAATTTATATTTGTTGTATATAAAAATACATTTTAATTTGCTTTTAACAAACAGTAAAAAATAATGTTGTACATAATATAATCTTATAGTAATAATATTAAATCTTTTCATTTCATCGGCTATACCGCTCGCCGCTGCAAAGTTATGTCGCACTTTTATGCGGCTTCGCGTCGTCTTGGCCAAAGATCGAGACAAATAAGAAAGAAAATTGTTTTAAACAATGTTAGAAGTTGATTTAATGACATATTTTTAACTTACCGGTGATATGAAATGTTATCATTTTTTTATTGTGCTTTTTGTTGTATTTCACGCAACCCTTCACGACAACTCGGCATTTTTGCTTGTAAAACTTACGACCGCTCCCGAAGATAGCCGATCGCGTTCTAGTTCACGTGGATAAAGGAAAGACCACTTTGGGACCAAGTTCGAGGCGTCATTATAACATGCGGTCCGCCCAGTCCTTACGCAGTAATATATATGTCAATGGGAATAAGCAAGTAATTGATTTTTTTTTATTTTTAAATATATGCATTGTATTGGACCATAGATAGAAAAGATGTGGTGCACTTGTTTAATTTTTTACCCGACTGTGGCAAAGCAAGGAAGAGGGTTATGTTTTAACCGCGTATGTATTTATGTATGTCCGTTCGTTTGTTCCCTCGTAACTATTAAACCCGTGAACGGATTTTGATAAATGATACGTCGTTGGATTTGTCTTGATGGCGTGAGTGTTATAAGATAGATTAAAATAAAAACAAATCAACACAACGACAACCAGGCGCCATATTGTTAAAAATAAAAAATAAAAAAATCGACAAGCTATGTCAAGTGGGGTATTATTAAATAGATCTTTAAAAATGATTTTGAGGTTTCCTTAACTATTTTTCATTTTTAGCAACCGTTTAGGATATATAACGTTTTAAAACGGAATTAAATACTAAAAAGCTGAAAATAAAAAAAAAATATTTAAGAAATCAAAAAAACCCGACTGCTCAACTAAAATGGAAGAAACAAGCACATTTTTTTGACAAACAGGCGAGACCCATCCCATTTTTTTAAACTAAAATTATATTAGGTTCAATTAGGTCCCACCTGCTTGTCACTTTTTAAAATAAAAATGTGCTGGTTGTTCCATTTCAGTTGAGCAGTCGGGTTTTTTAAATAAGTATTTTTACTAGTTCAAATTTCTTTTACAATTCATTATTTTATGTTGCGTGTTTTTGGTGAAACTAATCGCAGACTCAAAACGTATCCTTCTCGATAGTTCCGGTCTCTGATTTACACTTCCTATCTCAATTATTCCGGTAGTTACACGAACAAAATAAACGAGAACCACAGATTATTAATACGAGAACAAGTAATTTTATTATAAAACGTTGACAGAGATTCTCCGTCTACATTATAAAACAACCATTTGAGGTAATTCTGTATGAAAAAAAATTGGAATGTTGAAAATCTGTATAAATTTTACTCTCAATTTTTTATCGGTATGACATGTTGAAAATCTGTATGGATACCGCGAATTCTGTATATCTGGCAACACTGCGCGCCGTGGATGCGAATGACGTCATCCGCATCGCGCTAGCCGCAGCGTCCGCTGCGTGCGGGTGACGTCATCAGCTGCGGCTTGGGGAGTTCGGTCGTTTCAGGGACTGCGGCGTGGGTAGGTGTGCGAGGTTGCATATAACTTCATATAAAGAATTCAAATGCGAAGACTGCGGCGCGTGTGGTGCAGCTAGGTCTGCGTTCACCTTTACTGTATTTTCACACGATCTACTGTCTACTGTAATACTAAAATTACAGTGTATGGAGAGCATTGTAATTTTTCTACAGGCAAAATTCAATATAGTTTAATGTAAATTGAACGCAGCCTTTGTGAAAAGAAAAAAAAATTAACAAAAAATAGAACCGACTTCCATATCAGAACACTACAAAGCCAAACATAACTTTAATTTCGGTAGTCGGTGTTATTGGTTTTGAAGTCGGTTCTATTTTTTGTTAAATTTTTTTTTTTTACGCTTTTTAGTGGGTCGGTTTGTAATTTATCTAGTTACAAAAGCCATAATGTCAACAACTTATCACCTTTTACAAAATATTGCTTTTCCCGATGCATAGCCGTTAATTTTTTAGGAGTTCTCCTGGTACTTGACCATCAGCTCTACATCACCATACTCGTATGTATTGCGATGAGCATAAAGTGTTTAACATCTGTACTCAAGTAATCGAATCGCAATCCACGAAATACTTATTATTGAGTAGTTTCAGTGGCCATTTGTGGTCTTCATTATCAGTTCAACTTCTCCAAATGGTACTTTTCGAAAGCAACTGCTCAAGGTACTATAAGAAATACCCAAAACGCTATAGGTGTGCCTATAATATTTGAAGAGTTCCCTCAATTTCTCCAGGATCCCATCATCAGATCCTTATTTCATAACAATGGGACCAACTAGAAAGTATACCCTTTCAAACGCAAAAAGAATTTTCCAAATCGGTGCAGCCGTCTCCGAGTAATGAGGTAACATACATAAAAAAAAAAGTTCAAGACGAATTGAGAACCTCCTTTTTTTGAAGTCGGTTAAAAAATAACATGAACACAACAAAACGCAACTGGCTAGTAGAGCTCGCGCCACCTCTCTGCATATGTCACAACCCTTGTTTCTATTGAAATAAGAACGATTATGTCGAAAAAATGAAGAGAACAAAATGTCAAGCAATAATAAACAATATTCTAGGAGAATCGGAAAAACAAGATTTGTGTGCAGATCTAAAGGAGCAAAAATTCTCTGTCATGATTGATGAAAGCACTGATATCGGAGCAGTAAAAACTATGTGTGTTGTGGTCAGATATTACTGTGCAATAAAAGGTCAAATTGTGAGCAGATTTTGGGACCTAATTCAAATACATGGGGAGGAAAACTCTGCTCCAGTAGCTACCGCCACAGCGCAACATCTTTTCGAAGCAGTAATAAAATCCTTCGAGGAAAATTCTATTCCTATTGAAAATATTATAGGATTTGGATCAGACGGGTACTATGATGGGGTGTCACAACTCTGTTTCGAGTCGATTTAGACCAAAATGTCCCGGAATTATCGTTCTTAAATGTGTTTGTCATTCCCTGCATCTTTGTGCGAGTGACGCATACAAACAGTTACCAGCTGAATGTGAAAGCTAACACGTGATATTTACAATTATTTTGCGACCAGTAGCAAAAGACAATCGCTATTAAAAGAGTTTCAAGTATTCACAGAAACAAATATACACAAAATTTTGAAACCGGCTCTAACTACACACATCAAAAGTGTCTAGGGATCAAGCATTTTTATGCGGATTTCTTGAGATTGAGATGTGGCTTTGTAATAAATTTATGATTTTATAAATTTATATGGATCCTTTTTGGTGCATTTCATAATTTGAAACAGGAACTGTTAATCAAATTCGAGTAAAAGATGAAAATCAGCTGTCAATATTTTCCCTATAAAAACATACAACGCATTGAAGACATTATTAGTGCTACTGTTTCCCTACTACTGATTAAAACCAACGTTATTATGGAGCGGCGACGTCATTTAAGCAGGGAAGAAATGCTCAGAGCCGTGGGAATGATAGAAGCTGGTTCCCGGCAACGTACTGTGGCTTTAGCACTGAATACAAGTCAGAGTGTTATCAGTCGACTTTGGATACGTTACCGAAGCACTGGTACCGTGGCTGAGCGCCATGGAGGACGGTATCGCTGCACCACACGGAGACAAGACCGATACATTCAAATCTTAACTCGAAGAGCTCCAACAATAACCGCCATGAGCCGTGAGGCTTCATCACTCTTCAGGGAACTTAATTAGCGACCAAACAGTCAGAAACCGCTTGCATGATGTGAACCTTTATTCCCGAAGACCGCTACGGGTACCACCTATAGCAATGCACAATCGTAGGATTCGATATCAATGGGCTCTTGAACACAGAAATTGGGCAGAAGAACAATGGGGTTTCGTGTGCTTTTCTGATGAGTCTCGTTTTGGTATGAGACCGGATACAAGACGTATACGACACTGGAGAACCCCTGGACGCCAACAGCGATTAAAATCCTGCCAGGAAGTCCATCCTGATAGTGGTGGAACCATCATGTTATGGGCGGGTATTTGGATCGGCGGAAGAACTGAGTTGATTTGGATCAGAGGCAACCTCAACGCTCAAATTTATGCCGAGACGATTGTATCTGACGTCATCGTTCCTCTACAAGTGCAAATCGGTCCCTTATTTCAGTTAATGCATGATAATGCACGACCGCACACCGCAAGAGTTGTAAGACAGACTCTCGCCGCAGCTAACATCAATGTCCTGCTCTGGCCTGCTCAGTCGCCAGACTTGAACCCGATTGAGCATGCATGGGATATGCTACAGAGAAGAGCTCTGCCGAATATGGAGGGTATCCATTCGCAAGAAGACTTTTTTTTGTTGTTGCAACGAACATGGGCGGCCATTCCACAGCGTGATTTGGATGAACTCATTTTGAGTATGCCAAACCGATGTTCTTGTGTTGTTAGTGTTCGCGGTAGAAACAAGGATTATTAATTGTTTAAGTTACCCCATAAAATTTTAAAGAAAACTGTTATTTCAGTCTTTTTTTCGAACTTTAATGTTAGTGGTTCAAATGTCAAAAATCCATTTATTAGGAAAATGGCAAATTCTTTATTAATGCAAAGGTGAATTGGTTTATCGTTACTGTGACAAACGAAAACGGGTTTGACGCATTTGGTGCACATCTCAACTTGTACACCATACTCAAATGGTGAACTTAGCATTTGGTGCACTTCTCATATGGTACACTTCGCAACTGGTGCACTTCTCAATTGGTGCACTTCGCAAAAGGAGCACTTTTTAAGATGAGTGGAGATTTGGAAAAATTATCTAAAAATGAAAGAATCTTTGGTTTTGAATTTAAATAAAACAAAGTGTGTGTGAGATATTATCGAAATTATTTATGTATTT
This sequence comes from Tholera decimalis, assembly GCA_943138885.2. Taxonomy (NCBI): domain Eukaryota; kingdom Metazoa; phylum Arthropoda; class Insecta; order Lepidoptera; family Noctuidae; genus Tholera; species Tholera decimalis. The sequence goes on along the minus strand of OW964556.2, from coordinate 30,814,962 downwards.
GAAAGATGTAGTGATGCCATTATGTGTGGAATATGACATCATTCAAGTGTCCGCCGCGGCTTCTCTGGGTGGAGCGCATGCGAGATATCCAATTTTCCATGACTTTTGCGCATAAATCAGGCTGGATTCGACCTATGGCATAGATTATGTTGGCTTTGAGGGCCGCTATGGTTTGTGGTTTATTCGCATAGACCTGCAACTTAAGAAAACCCCACATGAAAAAGTCTAGCGGGATTAAGTCACAAGATCTCGGTGGCCAGTTCACATCAGCTCCACGTGAGATGACCATGCCCTCAAATCTCTCATGCAGAATATTCAATGTAGCATGAGCTGTGTGGCACGTAGCGCCGCCGTCTTGTTGAAACCACATGTTGTTGGTGTTCAGATGATCCAGTTCATGCCAAAAAAAGTTGGTAATCATTGACCTATAGCGCTCGCCGTTGACAGTGATGGCCTGGCCAACATTGTTCTCAAAGAAATATGGCCCGATGACGTCGCCAGCCCAAAACCCACACCAAACTGTAACTTTTTCGGGATGCATTGGACGCTCTTGGATCTCATGTGGATTGCGAATGCGAATCGTCCCAAATTCGACAATTTTGTTTGTTTACGTACCCATTCATCAAGAAATGGGCCTCATCGCTGAAGATAATTTGAGTACTTGTGTGGCCTACCCAAATGTCCGTTGGTATTTTTTGTCAAATTGTTGAGTTCCTTAAGCTCTAAGTTGAGCTATACGATAACTGATAAATGCTTGCACTGTCTGGAACTCTGGACAGGTCCGCTCTTAGCGTGGTTATTTCCTCAAAAGAATACTACAGACATGAACCTACATGCTTCTCATATAAAAATGCAAATTGTCTGGACTTTAAAAGAGACTATGACCTCTGAGTTTGTTTCGGTGTTTCTTCTCAGAGTAGTCAGTTAGGAAATACCAGCCTCATCTAGCTAAACTTAACACGCAAAAAAACATGACGTGTAAAAGTGTTATTTATAACCAATTTACAAAATAAATATTTCATTTTATTTCATTTCATTTTTCTGTGAAAATTACGGTCAGTTGCTAACTGATCCAGTGCCCATTCAGCGAACACACGTCGTTGTCTATGGTCGTTTACCTTTAATTCCTCCTTTTGCGAAGTGCACCAATTGAGAAGTGCACCAGTTGCAAAGTGTACCATATGAGAAGTGCACCAAATGCTAAGTTCTCCATTTGAGCATGGTGTACAAGTTGAGATGTGCACCAAATGCGTCAAACCCACGAAAACACTTTATTTGATGAATCCTTAAAGAAAATTTTAATTAATATCAATCAGGAGAAAAGTTATTGCAAAAATATATGTTGATCCCTAGACACTTTTGATGTGTGTAGATGGTTATCACTAAGTGCTGTAGTGCAACGAATTTTAGAACAGTGGAATGCACTAACACTGTTTTTTGATGGAAGATGGCTTGAAGACAACGAATGTTCCGAAATCCATATGCAGTTGAATGATCCCATAACAAAATCATAGCTTTTCTTTTTAAACTGGATGTTACCTAAATTTAATGAAACTAATACGCTATTTCAGAGTGAGACTCCAATGACGATTCACGAACTTTTATCGACATACATGGCAACGGCTTATGTTGCAAACACTGAACTAGAAAAAATTGACCCAACTGACGAAAACAATTTCAAAAATTTGGATGACATCTACCTGGGCTTAGGAATTTTTTTGATTAAAGCGTGCGTAGGCATCCGCAAAAGATTCGCGCTAAATGATCCAGTATTGGTTGGGATATCCAAATTGGATCCTGAAACATGTCTCAATATCTCAGATCGCGATGAATCAATTCAAAATTTACTAAGCTTAATGCCAAGATTGACACCAACTTCCATGATAGAACAACAAGCTTTGGATGACCAATGGAGAAAGTTGCCAAAGTTAAAAGGAAATTTCGATGCTGCAATACGGCCTGATGAATCATTAAATACACTTGTTTTGTTTCGCAAGTACTGTTTAATCCACCATCTTCTCTTCTTTTTTGTTCTTGATGCATTCATCATTATATAAGCCGCACTGTACAACACTACCCCTTCCGGAGACATGATAGGTTCGACTGAACTGATGTGGACGGAGACAAAACATCAGGCGACGTAGGGCGATGTAGGGCGACATCGCCCGATGTCTCCGGGGACACATGTCGCTCGACAAACGTTCCTAGTGGGGACGAGGCTTTATGCTTCAACAGTACGACAATACAATACCAATGATGCTACTGACAAAGTCAATTTTGCCAATTTTACTGACGACTTGATTGATGAGATTGAAGCTCTAACTTTTTTATCCCCTTTTGCGGAGAAAGTAGTAGAGTGGATTTGTTATTTTCTCGACATCCAAAAAAATTAAGTGCAATACGTGCATCAAAGGTTTGCTCGGGCCGATTGATGAAAAAAGCTTAATACATCAAAAAAGCGGAGGAATAGTACATTGTTCACCGAGAGGAGAAAGTGACCGATTACCGTCGAGGGTGTCGTTTGAAGCCCGAGCCGTAGGCGAGGGCTTTAAAACACCCGAGATCGGGAATCGCACTTTCTCTCGAGTGATACATAGTGCTTTATACTACACCTACGAGGAAAATAAAAACTAAATCTTTACTAATTGAAATTTATATTGAAATTGTTGCAGTTAGTGAAGCTTAATGTTACACTTTTTCCATTAATGTTTGTTTGAGATGTTTGCGACAATGTAGGAGGAATAACTGGCTGTGCTATTGGCACTGCGCTCGTAGAAGGCTGTGGTGCCAAAGGGGCAACTGGCTGCTGAGGGGCATTTGGCATCGCCGCGCTCGTTGATGGTTGAGGAGATGAGTCTTGATGCACATTAATCGATCCCGATATTTGGTTATTTATTCGTGTTTTGTTTTCTACGGAATTCTCTATGTAACCTTCTGCAACAGCGGACGATTTCCAACCACCGTGGCGTTTTATTGTGGTTAAATCAGCACCAGTATCGGCAACAATAGTCGCTGAAGTTCTGCGAAAGCAGTGGCCAGTGTATTCTAGTGGATTGAGTAAATTAAGGTAGGAAGCTATTTCTCTTGGCACAGTACTTATTTTGTTTTTCCTAATTACTTGTTTCGTACATTTTTTGTTTTTATATTGTACTAAAAACCGATTGGTTTTGGGGTCACTGGGGCGAATTTCTTCATTATCTCATAAAATAAGCCCGATATAACAAATGATCGCTGAATTTTGGTTTTTGTGTTAGGAATATTGACAATTATTCCATTTTCGAGGATTTTGATATCGTCTGTTGTCATATCCACAAGTTCTTGCGAACGACAGGTCCCATTTACTCCTAAAATCAAAATAACCTGTAAACAAAAATATCAAACATGAAAACCTAGTAGATTTCTACTCATAAATGGGTACGTAATAAATCATAAACCAGTGCATTTTGTTCAAACTTACCTTCATCAACAAATATTTGTCATCTGGAGCATTCTGCAAAAAGGAATAAACATCCTTTGTAGTAAGCACTTTTGATTTCTTACTACGGAATCCCTCCTACTTTCTTTTCAGAAATGCTGTAAGTTTTTTGTATTCTTGAATATTTGTCGTTTCTTGTCAATATAGTACTTTTCAACATTGAGTACATAGACCATAACGTACTTGGTTTGTATTTTTGCGCTTTTTCACTGAAATAAGCTAGCAAAACAGTTTCAGAAAAAGATGCCGCATTTTTTCACTTTTCCATTGCAAAAAATCGTCATAAGTTTTATTATATTTTTTAATTGATTTCTGTGGTAAAAGGTTATCAATCAGTATTTTTGCTGTTTCCTTCAACTGCGGCGGAGTTAAAAAATCTTCATCATCACTATCACTACTTATCATTTTGATAGTTTTATTTTACTTTCTACGAAAACTGAATCCTCAAACAACACACAAATTGAAAATGGCGCCAATGGCGTCTGCAATTTTTACATGTTCTTTTTTCAAATTGTTTATCCTGCCGCCGCAGGGTCGCACTGCCAGCCCGACACCATCCAACATCCAACACACAGCTAGTGGCCAGTGTCATTTTGCGAACTTGGAGATAAAAACTCACTGTAAAAACTTTTTGGCTTTTGATATTTAGGTTACCGGCGCATAGTCTTACCCAAAATTAAAAAAGAAAAACCACGTAAGAAACGGATTTTCATACACTTTTCTCTCCCGCTCAGATGCGTTTACTCCCCGCATATTTGTTCGATATGCAATGACGTACTTTCTACCGTAAATTTGATAAAGTATCAAGGTACTTTCCAAGCAGGTGTAGTATAAAGTTGTTTTATGCTTCAAAAGAGGTAATACTTTTATGCCGGATTTGTGAAAAAGAAATAAGACAACGTTTAGGTGATGACAATAAACCTACACGATCTTGTACCACACTCCAAATCGTGCCAAAAGCCTTAAAAAAGTTTATTGGCAAAGAGTTGTTTCCGTTTATCAATTACCATTCACACGAAAATGATTTTACAAATCATAATTTGGAACTGGCAAGATTAATAATGGAAAAATATACTGATACAAGAATTTCTTTTTTAATCAAAAAAGCAAACCCACAAAATTGTATTCGTCATATTTATACAAAATTAATCCATTTTAAAAACCAGTGATATTTTAAAACTATCACTGGTTTTTAAAATTAAGTCTATTTCTTAAATGATAATTGTTGTATTAATAAATATAGTTCATCTTTATTATAATATCCAACTTTTTAAACCTGATTTTCCTAACCGAGTTCTCGAATTTGTCGATAATGCGTATCGACAGTTGTTACAGCCACGGCTGTACGAAACTTGTCAATGTAGTTGCGCCACTTCATTACACTGTTATGACACAGAATGTATCTATGTGTGTGTGAAATTGTTAGTGTATTGTTTTAATTGTTATGTGTGCGTTTCGTAGTGACAGACGATTGTTTTATTCATGCATATTTTTGTTCCTCCTTTAAAATATTTTTTTCAAATATGCCTCTCTGAAGGTATCTTTCCTAAATTCCTTAAAAAGGCTGTAGTTATCCCTATCTATAAATCCGGTAGCAAAGATCTAGTTGCTAATTACAGACCAATATCATTACTTCCGTCGGTATCCAAAATACTTGAAAAGATTATAAATAGCCGACTAGTTAACTTTCTGGAGAAGACACATTATCTTTCACCCTTCCAATTCGGGTTCAGAGCCAAATTATCAACAGCTGACGCGGTGCATAGCCTGACTAGTTATTTGACACAGGAATTAGGAAGAGGTAACCACACCTTAGGGATCTTTCTTGATCTAGCCAAGGCATTTGACACTGTTTGTACGACTTCGCTCTTACACAAATTAGAAGCTCTTGGTGTAAGAGGAACGCAGCTAAAACATTTTGCGGACTACTTAGATGATCGGCATCAATGTGTTAAGATAGATAATATTACGAGCAATTATCAAAAGAACACTGGATTCGGTTTGCCTCAAGGAAGTATTTTGTCCCCCACATTGTTCTTAATATATTATTATTAAGAACAATGTGGGGTTATTCTTAGAATTTTGTTAATTATATTTTAAATTACATTTATATTTTTCTGTTTTTAACGAATTCAATTTAACTTATTTTATTCAAATGTGTTGAACTTAATTTAATTGTTCGATTTTATGATTTTATTTTTTAAATCTATTGACAAGTTTTAATAATTTTCAACCATACGCCGACGATACCGCACTTGTATTTACCGCCACAACTATCTACTGACGAACTATATGAGAAAGCGCAGTCAGGATTTAATATAGTAAACAACTGGTTGAGACATAATTTACTCACATTAAATGCTGACAAAACAAAATACATTTATTTTGTCATGCGCAGGCCTCAATACGCTACTTCTAACCCTCAGCTATACGCCCACGAATGCATGACACCATCTCTGAACATGTGTAACTGTCCTACTATATTCCCTACTAACAACATAAAATACCTCGGGATTACAATTGATGATACACTTTCCTTCCGATACCATATTAAAAACTTAGTTAGTCGAGTCCGTAAATTAATATTTGTATTTAAGAAACTACGATCAATCGCGGACTCCAAACTAATCACGCAAGTATATCTGGCCCTATGTCAATCTATAATTCAATATTGCATTACTTCATGGGGTGGCGCTCTGAAAACAAATATGTATTTTCAAATGGACACGTGTGCCTGTGTACCGTCCTGTCCTGTTATTGCTGCGTACCCCTATAAGAGAGAAACGCTACCCATGTACCTGCATTAGCGAGAAACTCGGGTTAGTGAGAAACCTCTATAAGCGAGAATGAGATTGTGCTCCCTTGAACTCTCGCTTATCCAGGTTTGACTGTATACTGCCTCTTGAACGAGCACAAAGGACGATCTTAAAAGTAGCAACCTCCCGCCCCTTTCTCTTTCCTACATCCCAGTTATATAAATCCTGTAATGTACTAACAGTCCGTCAACTTTTCATCATGCACATAGTTCTAAAACAACATACAATGCTTACCTATAATTCGCACATTACTAACAAGAGGCGGAAAGATATAGTCTGCGTCTCACATCCGACCTCAAAATTTATTTTTACAAATAGAATTTTTTCGGTTTTAGGTCCACTATTGTACAATTGATTAAATAGAATCTTAAATATATATAACTTAAATTATTTTAGTTGTAAAAAAGCAACATGTAATTATTTACAAAATATGACATATGACCAGACAGAAGAGTTACTTGCAATATGCAAATAGAATGTAAAACACTAGGAACACATATTTAACTATTATTATCTAGATTTAGTTTTAGTTATTTCATGAATTATGTACCACTTAAGATAGTTTGTACTTCATCGCCTGAAGCACAGGTTTTTAACCTAGTACAGGCAAATATGTTAATTTTCCTTAATTTAATTAATTCTTAAGACTTATATTGTAACTGTATTTTGCACTATTTCTTAAATAAACAATTTATTATTATTATTTCCTTTATTCAACACATATCTCAAAAATTACATTTTTAAATATTTTTCTATAAAAACTTACAATAAAAAAAAACATATAAAAATATAAAAAATGGCAGTCCATCGGTGCCGGGAGCAGGGTCCAAGCTACCGGTGGTTAGGTCTCCAGAGAAAGGAACCTCCTCACAATGCGAGCTGTATCGAGGAGAACTGCCTTCTGTATCAGGCCCTTTATCCAGCTGTGCAACGCCAGCTTCGACAGATAGTCGTCGAAGCTTTTAGCTATCAGCCCATTGACTGACATGACAATCGGCACAATGACAGCCGAGTCCACATTCCACATGTCAACAACCTCATGAGCTAAGTCGAGATACTTTATGTGTTTCTCTTTCTCAGCTTTCACGAGATTCTCGTCATGTGGGATGGTAACATCGATTATCATTGCGCGGCGCACTAATCGGTCTATCACCACTATATCAGGCTTATTGGCAACAATAGTCCTGTCAGTGATGACAGACCGATCCCAGTACAACGTGACATGGTCATTTTCGAGAGTGCCCGACCCAGGGCACATACTTGTAATACGGTACCTCAGAATCGACAAGTTTGTATTTCAAAGCAAGTTGCTGATGGATAATTCTGGCTACTTGGTTGTGTCTATGCAAGTACTGGCCGTTAGCAAGACGAGAACAACCGGAGACAATATGTCTGATGGACTCACCAGGATGATGGCATGCCCGACACACGTCAATCGTCCCGTCCTTCATAATGTGTCTCCGGTAATTATTTGTCAAGATAACTTCGTCCATAATTGCACAGACAAAACCTTCAGTTTCTCCGAAGAGATCCCCGAAGCGTAGCCAGGCGATGGAAGCTGTCAAATCTACATCGGGCCCATAGAGAGCCCGATAGTAGCGACCATGAAGCTCCTTGCTTTTCCATACCTCCTTGCAGTCATCTGCGGTGAGTATAACATGTTTGTGCCAGTTCTCTTTAGCCATGGTCAGCGGGGTGAGTCCCTTGTCCACTGCAACCACGTCTCGGTGCATACCCACATCGGCTTGAAGGAAATATTCCCTGAGACTGCAAATCTCGCGGTTGTGGAGAGTTTTGGCGTTTAAAAAGCCTCGACCTCCACACTTCCGCGGGATGTACAGTCTCATCACCGATGATCGTGGGTGATGCATCCGATTTGCGGTTAGCAGTGTGCGGACCCTCCTATCCAGGGCGTCCAGTTCGGTTTGAGTCCATTTGAGTATGCCGAAAGAATATGTAGCATACGTCGCATACCTTCACTTTGATAACCAATCGCTCATACAATGCACAAAGGAATATTATTATAAATAGTATAAATGAAATATAATGTCAACAGTTACATGAGACGCGGGCGGAGGGCCGTGCTCTCATACAGTGACCACTGTTAAACTAATGTAAACACTACTATTATATATACACAATTCTATTTTAATAAAGAACATTCCTTCCACATTCATTACTGCGACTTCACGCCTTGTCATTGCTCTCCCTAACTTATTCTCCAAAGTGCTGTCTAAAGTAAATCTCCGCTACCTTATAAATAATCTCTTAAAATAGTGCTCAAACATAGCACTAAAGTAGTGCTACGAACCTAGCGCTAAAGTGGTGACCCCGAACAAGAAACACACGAAGCGGAGAAAACCCGAAGCGAACATCTGAAGCGGAGAAAATCCGAGCCAGACACACCTGAAGCGGAGGAATCCCCGAACCAGACATACCTGAGGTTAGTGAATCAATCAGCACTAAGATTTTCAAAGAACTCGCTCTACTCGCCAACAAAATGATGGAGCAGACCACATCAAACGAAGTCGCACCCGTACACTCATTCGCAGCACCTACATCAGCACCGCAGTCGGATACGCAGTACCTCGTCAACGAGATAAGAAAACTCTCGCTAGAAATAGCCGAGCTCAAAGCTAGACCGCCTTATGATCACAATGATCACAACTATCGCCGCCGCCTACCCATCTCACCACCGTAGCGCATCACGATCGCGAAGCCGAGAAACATCACCATCACCACACTGCTATTATCACCGACGTTTCAAGGAACAAGCTAGTCACTGCACATCGCCCTGCTCTTTCAACAAACAAAACTCGGAAAACTAGACCGAACGTTGGCAGAGGCGGACACCGGCGTTCAAGAAAATTCACACCGCCTATACATCACCGACAAAAACTCTAAATTATCTTCCTTGGTCGACACGGGAGCAAACATATCCGTGCTACCGAGAAGAAAGGGTCAAGTCGGTACGCCGCTACCATTTCAACTTTACGCTGCGAACAATACAAAAATAGCTACGTATGGCGAACAAATATTAACACTCAACCTCAATCTACGTCGCCCGTACAAATGGAAGTTCATAATAGCAGATGTTTCGAAACCAATACTCGGAGCCGATTTTCTCAAGTACCATCAGCTTATCGTCGACTTGAAAAACCGCAGACTTATCGACGGCATCACGAGCTTAAAGGTCAATGTCCCAGTACGTGTATCAGATGTTCCTACCGTACGCAGTATTGACATGTCGCAGTCATACCACGACATCCTAGCTCAGTATCCGGAAATCACGCGATTAACATCAACGCAATTGAACTGCAACATCAATGTGCAACACTGCATTGAAACCCGCGGACCACCGGTACACTGCCGCGCCCGTCCTATTCCACCGCATCGCTTCGAGATTGTAAAGAAGGAATTCGAAAACATGATCGAACAAGGTCTATGCAGACCTAGCAAGAGTCCATAAATGCATCACCTCTTCATATCGTGCCTAAAAAGAATGGCTTAGGTTAATGGCTTAGAAAGGATTAGATTTTGTTTTCCCATTCATCGACGATCTACTTCTGGCATCGGAAAATGAAACCCAACACCGAGAATACCTGCATATTGTACTCAAGAGACTTGAACAAAACGGAATAACTATTAACCCTGCCAAATGTAACTTAGGCCAATCAGAAGTCCAGTTCTTTGGTTACACTGTATCAGCACAAGGTATCAAACCTCCAAAACATAAAGTCGAAGCTATCACTGACTATCCCAAGCCGACTACCATTGAAGAGCTGAGAAGATTTCTCGGTATGATCAATTTCTATCATATACCAAACGCCGCATCTCAACAAGCACCATTGAACGCATACCTACACAACGTCAAGAAGAAAGATAAAATGTAAATCACGTGGACCGATGAAGCAACGCAAGCTTTCGAGCAGTGTAAAGCCACAACATTAGATCTCCGCATTCAAGGTCATGCTACATAAGTACCTACCCTAGACCTATACTTACAACTCGTGTCAATATCAGCTCTCAAGTATTTTTTGATACTCTAATCCAGACTGTCCTTAGTACCTACGCTGTAGTATGGTGCTATTACATTGCAATATTTACCTCGTCTCTGCATTTTCGCGGCGAGAATCTAAGTTATTTGATATAGTCCAAAAAAAAAACATAATTTGAATAAAATAAAAATAATTTTAAGTAAGTACCTAGGTACTAAATATTAGATCTCCGCATTCAAGGTCATGCTACTTACGTATCAAGAGCTATACCTACAACTATTCCAATATCAGCAACACTCAAGTATTTTTTGAAACTCTAATCGAACTGTCCTTACTACGCTCCAATATGGTTACCTACTCGTAAATTACATTTCAATATTCACCCTGTCTCTACATTTTTGACTCAAGAATCTTTACTATTTGTTGTTCTCCTAAAAGGAAATAACATAATTATTTCAATAAAATAAAAGTTTGTTTACTACATTTAAATCACATTTATTTTATTCCAATATGCTAATTTAAACTATTGATAGAGATTATATAAATAATCTTCTTCTTATCGTGTGGGTAGTAATGTCTAATGACCCCATACACCCTAGTGTCAGAGTTTCTAGACTGCCTCAAGAGCCTCTGACGTGGTCTATTCTGACGACCGCCATTTGGCGACCGGGACTACCGGCTTATATTTGTCTTCCGAAGCACGGAACCATCTTTTTATCAGACAATCAGGTGATTCAGGCCTGCAATGTCCTAGCTAAAGTGGAAACAAATTTACAAAGTATGCGTCCCGCGGGAATCGAACCCACGACCACACACAAGTTAAACCCCTAAACCACTCGACCATGGCGGCAGTAAATTATATAAATAATTAAAATTCGTTACTTCATTAATCTATTTTTAACATTGTAAGGCGTTTCTTTTTTAGTGTTTTGGGTTTACCAACCATTTTGGCGTTAAACTTCTATGCGAATAAAATCATGTTGTATTTTTTGCGCGGAGCGTTAGCGTCTACTCGTGACAGTGGTCAGCGATGCACTGCCGCCCGTCGCCCGCAAGAGCCCCCGATTCATTGCGCACCTAGATTATTCGAATAATAATACACCATGACTTTACCAAACACAATATGAAGAAAAGCCGTATACTAAAAGATTGGCAATTAAATTATCTTTTAGACTGTGAAAGTTTCATAAAAATACACCCAATGGTTGTTGCCTGATCTTCGCTTTTATGCCCGCGTTAGACGTACTTTTAAAAATAAATTACACAATGTTTTACAAAAAAATATTAAAATATTCATATATCAAATTATTAAGGAAATAGTCTAGTTTATCATTATTTTTTTTCAAAGCATACCGACTAGCCGTTTAGACGTGATCTTGGATTAAAAATCATCGAAAATCGAATATCTGCCCGTTAACCACTTGTTCACGAAGTATCCGAAGAAGGCTGGGGAGACATCTTCTGCTGGCGGATTACGTAGCAATTAAGTGTTGTGATCTAAAGTTAACTAACTTAACACAAGTATCTCCTTGGAGCAATGTTTTTCGAATCGTTATCTTTTTTTTATGTGTACCTTCTTAAAATGTATTATTTTAATGTCTCATTTGTTGTTAGGTATTTTACTTGTATATGTATAATATTCGAGTCTCAATGTGTCACTGTCACGTCAACTGTCAAATGTAACGTCAGTTTTAAATCTATGTAAATTACGTTTTGATTTTGCTCATATCTTGTGCAGTGTTGTTTTGTTTTGTTACCAATTTCTTGATTTAGTATTACTAACTATTTTTTTGTACTAATATAATTATTTTTGTGTTATTGCTGGTGGGTGGTGAATGGATTGTTTTATACTAGCGTAACGTGTAAGCGGTAGCCGTAGTTTATTTTATGGTTATTTATTATTTTTCTGTATTGTATGCCATCTGATGACGAATCTTTTCACTCTGCTTTCGAATCCCGCAGCTCATCTGCTAATGCAAGTTTTAGCTCTTTAACTAACACTCTTGGTGATTTTGTGCGTCGGAACTTTGTTCGATCTAGAGGCCATTTGTTTAACGTCTGTCACATCAATGCACAGAGTGTGCCAAGCCATCACAGTGATCTGTATGACGCCTTTTCTGACGCCAATGTTCATGCCGTCCTGGTCTCTGAGAGTTGGCTCAAACCACATCTTCTTTCTACTACCTACCCTCTGCCCGGGTTCATTCTTATCCGGAATGATAGGATCGGGAAGGGAGGAGGTGGTGTTGCTATATATCTTCGCAGTGACTTCCCTTTCAAAATAATTGCCTCTTCTCCTTCAAATTACACTGCCAATGCTGAGTATCTCTTCTTGGAGGTCCACGTTAAAGGTATTAAGACCTTACTGGGAGTGGTATATTGTCCGCCTGCCGTTGACTACTATCCTAACCTAGAATTAGTGTTGGAATCTGTAGGGTCAGAGTATGCGCATTGTGTCATCATGGGCGATTTCAACACCGACCTTACTCACCCTTCCCCTCGTTCCCGTAAACTCCTCCACATTATCGAGTCCGTTAGCCTTCATGTTCTTCCGCTGCAACCTACTCACTTCAATATCTCAGGTGATGATACGTGGCTCGATTTAATCATAACTTCCAATCCCTCTCTTGCGTCCTCTCATGGCCAGTATCCTGCCCCTGGATTTTCTCATCATGACCTCATTTTCCTTTCTTATATCCTAAAACCACCCAAACTGCCCGCTAAAGTCATGCTCACGCGTTGTTTTGCTCGCATGGATGTCGAGAAGCTGCGCCAGGATGCGTCCCAACTTGATTGGGATCAGCTTGCAGAGGCAACAACTGTAGACGACAAACTGGGTGTTTTTAATAAGACGGTTCTTGCACTCTATGACAGACACGCTCCTGTCAGGACGGTAAAGCTTAGGCGCCTACCTGCTCCTTGGATGACGACAGAGGTTCGTTTGGCAATGAGGCGCAGGGATCGTGCTTTTCGTAAATATAGGAAGGATCGCTGTGTTGAAAAAAGGGACCTTTTTAAAGCCGCAAGAAATCGGTGTAATCAGATGATACGCAACGCTAAACGCCGCCACATTCTCGATAATATATCTTCTTCTTCTCCTGCTGACATCTGGAAATTCCTCGGAACTCTTGGTGTCGGCAGAGCACGTCATGTGGATTTTCCTAAAACGATTGGTCTCGATGATATCAATCGTCACTTTACCACTACCTGCCATTTGGATTCCCAAATTTTATCTCAGACGGTTGATTACATTGCTGGTCTACCATATCCAATCATCGAGCCATTCCGTTTTTCTCCGGCAACCTTGGATGATATCAAAAAGATTATCCTTTCCATTAAATCTAAGGCTGTGGGTTATGATGACATCAGTCGTTATATGATCACCTTGATCCTTGACTCTCTCCTTCTGCCAATTGCCCATATTATCAACTTCTTCCTCGATTATGGGCAATTTCCAACCCTGTGGCGAATGGCTTACGTTCGTCCACTTCCTAAAATATCCAATCCCTCCTTGCCTATCCATTTTCGACCAATTTCCATTCTTCCTTTCCTGTCCAAAGTACTAGAGGCCTGCGTCCATAGACAGTTTTCTGGATTTGTTCACCGGAACAATCTTGTTAGTCCATTCCAGTCTGGATTTAGACCAGGCCACAGTACGGCTTCCGCTCTCCTTAAAGTGACTGGGGACATTAGAGAGGCTATGGAGAACACAAAGGTTACTGTTTTGGTGCTTATTGATTTCTCCAATGCTTTTAATGCCGTCAGTCATGATATTCTCCTATCTATCCTGTCACATCTCATGGTATCTTCTGAGTCTCTGGAATGGTTCTCTTCTTATCTTCGGGGACGTCAGCAGTCGGTTCGTGTCGATGAGAATTCTTCGAGTTGGCGTGACTTGGATGCTGGTGTCCCACAAGGCGGTATTCTTTCTCCGTTATTATTTTCAATCTTCATAAACTTTATAACTCTCTATCGTCGGTGTTCGTATCATCTTTATGCTGATGATCTGCAGTTGTATGCATCTGCGCGGGTGGAAAGTTTATCAGACGCTATAGGAGATGTAAACCGAGATTTAGATGCTATCAAAAGCTGGTCTGATAGATTTGGGGTGTCTGTAAACCCCTCAAAGTGTCAGGCCATTGTGATTGGAAGCTCGCATATGATCGGTAGATTGACAGTAAGTTCGCTCCCTCCAATCATTTTTAATGGTGCCGTCATCCCTATTAGTTCTAGCGTTAAAGATCTCGGTTTGCGTCTTGACTCTATGCTTAGCTGGCAAAGTCAGGTCTGCGGTGTCAGTCAAAGAGTCAACGGGACTTTGCGATGTCTGTATCGTCTGAGGAACTTTTTACCTGCAAAAACCAAGACAATGCTTGTGCAAACTTTAATTTTCCCTATTATCGACTATGGTGACGTGTGCTACTTTGACTTGAATGCGGTCTTGTTGGATAAGCTCGATAGGCTCCTTAACAACTGTATCCGGTTCATATTTAATTTAAAAAAATATGACCACGTATCGAGGTACAGGACCGAGCTCAAATGGATGCCCATTCGCCAGAGAAGAAGTTTGCGCGCTTTGACTACGCTTTTCTCTTTGTTGAACTCTCCTACCCCTCCCTCTTACCTTATTTCTCATTTTCAATTTCTATGTTCCTCACACGCTAAAGTCTGGCCAAGTGCGAGTCGGACTCACTCATGCAAGGTTCCGTTATGCGATACATGTTAAATAAATTTATGTGAAAATTTTCATTTCGCACGTTAAGAGTTGACGTAATTTTGATAAGCGATCATCGCTTCTACTACTGGGGGCCAGGCCCCCCCTGGGAAATATTTCTAGATACGCCAATGTCAATGAGGAGTAGCTCCTTAGTGCCACGGGACCCTTTCATACATCCATTCTGAGAAGCGGACATAATTGAGTTGCACTCAATGTGCATATTTATTTTCACTCTCAGAATGGACGTAAGAACCTTATAGACCGTAGACAAACAAGTAATCGGTCTATAGTTTTTGGGTTCCATGGGACTACCACTCTTATGGAGCAGGTGGGTACAGCCAGTCGTAAGAAACTCTGGTAGAGACCCAGCCTCTAAGGATGCCTGGAATTGAGAAGCCAAAAGCGCGTGCGAGCTGCTATACCACTTGAGCCAGAAGTTGTGCAGTCCATCCCACCCTGGAGACTTCCAGTTTGGTAACGGATGAACTGCTTTGGCTACATCAGACTTATTGATGGTTATTTTATCCATTTGTGGTATAGCTTCACATACACGTTCAACTTCACGCATCCAGTCACCCTCAACATGACAGACGGGTACCGACCAGATGTTGCGCCAGAATAAATTCGTGGCGGTATCATCCGGGCGGCACACGTCAGTCACATTTTGATTGGGTCGCTCCCAAGATTTCTTTTCATTTTGTTGAAATATTGGTGGCTTTTAGCTATTTGCTATTTTACTTGGTTTAATATGTCCTCTTTTCATATATATTGGAAAATTTGGATGGGAAAATCTTAATACTATTGTTTGCGGATTTAATTTGTACAGACAGAACACAAAACTTGGTTTGACGGCTAGTGTTGCCAGCTTATTATTATTATTTGTGTGGGAGTCTGAAAGAGTGTGCGTGGCGTAGACTTCCCCCCGCAAAAAATGACAGACATTTTTTATCGGGAAAAAACGCTATGGCTACTCCCCTCCGTCCGCCGGTGGCCCGTGTTGCTCTATGTGTAGGCCCGTTATTGTCTCGATCTTCTTCACAAGCACGTTTGACCTTTAAGATAATATCCCTGCCAGCACTTTTAATCACTTTTGGCATGGCGATGGCAATTATTTTCTTTGATATCGAATAAAAACGCAACAATCACTCTCGACACCTGACTGACATAAACAAGTCAAGATGGCGGCATATGATTTAGTTCAAATTTTGGCCGCGCGCAGAGTTATCTTGCGCGCACTTTAGTTAGTGTTGTTAAGGTGAGTTCATAGTGTAATTTCCGATTTGGATCATCATGCTCATCAAGGGCGGATCCAGGGGGGGTCATGTGGTCATGACCCCCCCCCCCTGGGCTGGGTCCAGGACCTAGGTGGACCACTAATTAAATTTTTTAAACATTGTTACTAGATAATACTCCAGTTTCTGTCGTTGTAAACAAATATTGGCAGTGGATGGCCAAGTGGCAGCAAGTCAGGAAATACAAATTATAACTTCTTAAATATAATAATTATACCCACTTCCAGCCCACAAACGCATTACTTTGGCGATTGGTTGTCCTACAGATTTTCTATTCTAATTCGATCATTTTTGCAACTCCATAAAGGTTTTTTAACCTTTCCTACAGAAAGTCTATACTTTCATGAATAAGCCTTATTTTAAATATCAAAGAGTATGTAATACACTATGTTTATTAAATATAAACAACGCAACCGAGCAACCACATTATATATTTTTTCAATTAAAATGTTATATAGTTTTGTCGCAGTATCAAATATTTGTGGTGTAAATAGAAACGAGTAAGTAGATAGGCATGTATGGTTTGGTTATGTTGAAAGGATAAAATATATTAAAAGCAAAATACTTTACAATGAAACCAGTGTGCGTGTAATAAATAAATCTTTCTTTACAATAATAATTAAAACTTCGTACATCGTAAACTATGTTGACCAGAAACCGGGTACGATTACTCAAGAACACACGCCTAAGATCTTCGGATTCGTAGCTCAGCTCTGCCTCCCAGCCGCCGCGTCGGGACCTGCTCCAACCGTGAGTGAAGAGATTCCGTGAGTGAAGGTGGGACAGCAAAATCTACCATTATTTATCCCTCAAAGTCCATACTATTTTTTCCCCCTTGAAGTTGCAGTAGCCTGTCCAGTAGTATCAGGATGGAGTTTGGTGTCGATGTGCGATTTTGCATGTAAAGCGAGGGGATCTCAACTCTCGAATTCCATAAATCAGAGGTCCCTTTCTCCAATCGAAACCTATAAGTATTTGGGTATGTCGGAAGCATTAGGTATTATTGTAACTGACATGAAGCAATCGGAGGGTGCGCTTCTTTGGCCACATGTAAAAGGTATTCAAAAGCCTTCTATCGAGCGGTAACAAGGTGAGTGCCTTCATTGGTTGGGTCATGCCAGTGCTGATATACTCTTTCGGCGTACTTAAATGGACACAAACCGAACTTAACGCCCTGGATAGGAGAGTTTATCACCCACGCTCGTCAATGATGAGAGAGATAGAGAGACCACTCATATCCCGCGGAAATGTGGAGGTCGAGGCTTTTTGAATGCTAAAACTCCACAACCGCGAGGTATTCAGTCTCAGGGAATATTTCCTTGCTTCCGAAGTGGGTATGGATCGAGATGTAGTAGCGGTGGACAAGGGACTCACCCTGCTCTCCTTGGCTAATGAGAACTGGCGCAAACCTGCAGTGCTAGACATAAACGGTTAAAGGGGGATATGGCAGAGTAAGGAGCTTCATGGACGTTTTTTCCGGGCCCTACATGGGTCCGACGTAGACCGAATAGCGCCCGTAGCTTGGTTGCGCTAAAGGTTTTGTCTGTGCAATTATTGACGAAGTTAATTATCATGACGAACAACTACCGGATTGTGAAAGATGGCACGGTTGACATATGTCGGGCATGTCTGACTTATTTCAAGTTGTCTGTGGGACATGTCACCGTCCGGGTGAATCAATCCACCACATTATCTCTGGTTGTTCTCGTCTTACTAATGGAGAGTAGTTGCACAGGCATAAGGCCTAACCTTGCAGCTAAGATAATTCATCAGCAACTTGCTCTGAAATATTTTCTTGTGGAATCGGAAGTGCCGTACTATAGGTATGTGTCCGACTCAGTTCTCGATAATGGTCATGTCACATTATACTGGGATCAGTCAATAGCCAATAAGCCTGATATAGTGGTGGTGGACCGAATCAAGAGGCGTGCCATGATTGTCGACAGAACTATCCCGCATGATGAGAACCTTATGAAAGCTGAGAAAGATAAGCAAATCAAGTCTTGACTTGGCACACGAGTTTGTCGACATGTGGGATGTGAACTCGGCAATAATTGTACAGATAGCATTACCGATAGTCGTCTTAGCCAATGGTTTAATAGCCAAAGAGCCTCAACCCATGTGCGTGTGGATTGAGAGATCTTTTCGAAAAACTCTTCCAATCCCAACCAAATTATAAGAGGATTTCGGAAATAATTGTGAAAACTTCACCGTAAGGTATAAAATTTGTGAAACCTAAACAAAGAAAGTTAGAACTCATTAACTGGATCTCTCAATCTGGACAACTGAAAAAAAAGCCATGACGCGTATCCAGGAATATACTGCCTACGTGTTTATAATTTGCATTTTAATTAATTGTGAAGGATTTGTGAAAGCTGCTAAACAAAATTTCGATTCGTTTCAAAGCCACGTTTAAGATTTATAACGGTTTATATGGATCTCTCAGAGTGGACAATTTTCAATTGAATGATCTTGTAAAACACGACCTAATACTGAAAAAGTATGAATAATTATCATGTTTATTGCAAATTATGCTTCTGGCAAAATTTGTGAAACAAAAATCGTGATTGAAATCTTACTGGTTCAAGAGAAAATGAAAATCTTGTTTTTTGTCGATCGTCCCAACTGAGAGATCATTATTTTGAACTATATTTAATCATTCAAAACTTATAGGTAGAAGGTAGATACATCAGAAATTGTGAAAAATGTTGTACTAAAATTTGACGAATCAGTCGTCCCCATCAGCATTTCTATTGCCTTATTATTAAGATTTCTGAATCTTAATAATAAGGCAATACAAAATGCTATCTACTGTCATTTAATACTGGGACGCGCGTCGCCGGTTCGCAGCTACCACCACATAAAGTTTATGTGGTGGTAGCTGCGAACCGGCGAAAGTGTGTTTACATTGTTTGTTTATGTCATAAACAAACAATGTAAACACACTTTCGCCTACACATGCATTTTGCATTATTACAACAAAATTTAACTTTACGCGATGACATTACGCAATATTTTCTAAAAACGCATAATCTCAGGTGGCGTAACGTGTGCGAAAAGCAGAGAAAGATATCGCGCGCTCACTCTCACTTAGGAATAGTGCAGTGCAAAGCTCGTAATGCTCATATTATTATCGATAATTTTCCGTTGAGCGTTAATAGCCAAGGAGTCTCGTAACAATAGATAACTAATTTATTGAAAGTTTTTCATTCCTCGACGCGCTTTTAGACGATTTATTTAGGAGAAAAGGGAATACAATAAAACGTTAAGTGTAAGTATATTTTTTTATTATTTAGTTATACAAATCTTAAAGGTTCTCCGATACTTCACCTTATGGGAAAAAAAAACAACGACCAAATCAAATAGAGCAATAATGGCACAACTTAATACCGAACAATGAAGAATATACTTTATTGTTCATCAAAATAAATTGTTACACAACTGTTTTACGTAAATTCTATGGTTACGATGGCGGTCTTATCGCTTATAGCGTTATATTCTAGACAATCTTAGGATGAATTGATGATATCCGGATCTTTCGGAAACCTGTAATAATAGCATTAGATGAAGTAAAACAGATGCATAAATAATATAAAAACGTATCGATCCGATCCAACTTAATCCATTATACTTACAATATACATAATAATATGTACCCTTAATTATTTTGTCATAAAAAAAAAACTGAACACTTCAATGATACAAGGATACCCAACGCAGACTGTTATTTAACTTACCTACGTTCATAACAATAATAAGCCTACCTCCTTTTAATTTTCGGAATGAAAAAATAGTTAAAAAGTACGAATTAACAGATATATAATCGTTCAAAAATGACTTTTTATAAACTATTTAAACAGTAAAAAAACATGCTTAATAGTTAAAACGTAGTTTTACCGAAATTCGAATGAAATATAATTTTTCGTTAAGTATTTCAATACGTATTTTCATTAAGCTAAAGGTAATAAATTACCGATACAAAATAGTAGTGGCACGTCACTAATTCGCGTCCAACTCGTGTGGCGTGTTCCTGGAATGTACGTAAACGACGACATTGTTTATTGCACATAAGTATAATATTTAATTGCTGCTTTTAGTAGTTGTATTGTAATAGTAGGCATGAACAAGCTTAAGTATTAATGGTAATTGAATTGAGAAAAAAAAACGTTTTCTGTGATAATCGTAGTAATGGTGGCGAAAATATTTGATTTGATTATATTTTTTAAAAACGACATTATCTCAAAAATTAAGTACTTACATATGAAATGTTATCCCTTTATTTGTAAAGTTACAAATTTTGGAAGTGTTTCCGCAGTTGGATATGCTGCAAAACACCATGTTTACCCCTCCGCGTCCCAAACAACACAAGTAACCGCAACAAACGCTCCACGCGCACTTGTGGCCTACTTGTCACATGCGAGGTGACAAGGTCACGCGTCTTTGCGACTTCTATTGCCTTATTAAGATTTCAGTGGTCATCCCTGTAAGTATTATACTTAAAAAGATAAAACATTTTTTACAATCCTTGAGGAAAACGTTGAGTAGGGTAGACATTACTTTTTTATTTTGTCCTATTTTATTTTCGACTACCCTATTCCTTATAGAACCTTAAGAAACTCGATTTGAGACAACAATATCCACAGTAATAAATACTTAGAATTCTAAATGTTAGAACTATGTTAGTAATTTTATTCTATTATATTTTATCAAAGACTTACGTTTTTTTAAGTACATATTATTTTTAAATTGATGTATCGAAATAATTCTTTCACATTTATTTTTGACACAGAGTATGGAGAGCTAATATTCAAAATTAGTTCAACTTCTTGTTAAGTGACGTTTGTGGAGGAGCCACCCAAAATTATTTTGTCAAAATCATCAAAATTTGTTAACATTCTTCATTCGGCCATTTCGAAGTTTAAGCCAGTCTCTATGGCATTTCTATGATTAAGTCATTGAGATAGGAAAAGTATCTATGGTACCTATGGTAGATTTCCAAGTCAGTGGATTAAGTCGATCCATCATGCACCTTTACATTGAGATTGAGATAGGAAAAGTACTAAGGCCGTGCGCGCACTGCCTTGCGGTGGCTGCAATTGCGGTAGTTCTACCGCACCGGTAGAATGACCGGGGCCACCGGTGACTCTACCGCACGCGTTTATTCGTCCGCAGTGCGCGCACTTCTATGACACTCCATACTTCACAGATTTTGCGTTTCCAAAAAGCAACGCAGTGCGCGCACGGCCTTATTATTTTTCCTTTGTGCTGTCAGCTGCAGTGTCTCCAACAACGCCGTAATTACGGTAAACCTACCGTAATTTGAATATAATTATCTACCACCTACCGTAGACATGTTCAATTCTACCGTAATTTCGTCTTTCTGAGTGGCGCCTTAAAAATGATGTAAAGTCCATTTCACGAAAGAAGTCCCGCAGACGCAGCGCTGTATTCGCGTGACATGATGTTGCCACGGTTAAATATGGGAATGTATTTTTAATATAATAGGTACCATTTGATGTCCATACTGCTAAGGTCAGATTAGTGAAAAATAAATCTTCCTGTAATTTCTAAAATATAAAATGGAGATGTTCGACCAACTTTGAATTAGAAAAATAAAATAACATTTAAAACTTTTATTCAGTTTTAGTGAATAATTATGATCGGTCATACTATGATCACTGTCAGAAGAGTGAATAGAAAGAGAATTAGATTCTGTTTCACTATCACTAGCCGTGGATATAATAAATCGATCCATTACTTCATCCATAAGACCATCATTTTTTAAATATTCTTCCTCCAAATGCTGTACATGTTTACATTGAACTGCCCAATCTTCCGCTGTAAGTCTCAAAAGCCTCTTCTGTTAGGCGTACAATTTCTTTTGGATCTTGGCCCATGTTTTTATTCGCTACCTGTCTCTTTACAAGGCTCCACATTTTTTCGATCGGATTGAGATCGCAGTGGTAAGGCGGCAATCTTAGCAATTCATGATTGTGAGATTTTAATAATGCCTCCACGGTATATTATGTAGGTGGACCTTTGTTTTGTTTAATTAATTCAAATAATACAGCTTTTGTCCAAGTATCTTTAAAATATACTCCCTTTTCTCGCAGCCATTCCTGCATGTCACGTTTAATACTTGACATTGTAGGTGCTTTATTTATTTGAGTGCAGTGATACGGAGCGTTGTCCATTACCACAAGTGACCTTTCAGGCAGGTTAGGAATGACTTTTTCACTCATCCATTTCAAAAAATTTGTTGAGTTCATTTCATCGTGGTAATCTGAGGGTTTGGATTGGGGTTTGAACATTAACAATGCACCATTAACAAAAACCTTTTCAGTTCCCGCATGTGCAATTATCCAACGACTCCCTGATGACTCTGACACGAACATCCCAGGCTCCTCCACACATTGCCAGCAACTTTTGGCATGATAAGTGTTGTGTATATAGGTCTCGTCTAAATATACTACAGGTTTTTTCTCCACATTTCGATTTCTTCGGATTTTCTCCAAATATCTTGAACGCCATGCAGAGATATCATAACGTTCCATTAGTAATTTACGTTTCGATTGACATCGCTTATGCTTGAAACCGATGCTATGCAATATACAGTGCAATGTTGTGATCATAGATAAAATAAATAACTAGATATGGTCAACAGACGAAATTATATCGGAACCGTGTGTCTCCAGTTAGGCGCTGGGCGGGGCAACAACTACACATGCAGTTTAATAAAATCAATAGATACGCACTCGCACACACACCCGCATTTCTTGAATCAGAACGTACTATACAATCAATAATAAACCTTATTCCGTCAAACACAGCGTGTATTTACCATGCACCGTAGAACTTACCCACACAAAAACATCGGTCGCTATCGTTGTGTTGAGCAAAAGCAATTTATTTTACATATACGCTAGTGATTGACTAAATCGGAAAGTTATCGATTCTTCCATTTATTATTGTACAATTTTTTTTGGGCACCTGAAAATGAACCAAATAAAAAATGGCATGTCCAGAAAATATTACAATAACAATAAACATATTATTAAGAATATAACATTACATAATTATTATTAAGTACTACCTACTAAGTATTAAGGGCTACCCTGGCGCTTTCGACTTAAATCTTAATATTTAATTATCATAGTGATAGGTCAAATAGAAGTTGATGTTAACTTACATTACGCTCTTGATCGGAACATACCAGCCGTATAGGCTGTATAGAATCCTGAAAAGTTGAATGACTGATTTTATGAATACCCTAAATCATGAGAATAGCTTTCAGTAATAAAATAAAATTCAACCCACTTCTGCAAAAATCAGTTGTACTCTTAATTTTGGAATTTTCCATTCAAAAATCCTGCGACTTTTCTTTAGAGACTAGAACATTTCTGCGTTGAAGTGAACCGAGCATATGGTGCTATTTTTTGTAGGGTACCAGTTAGGTGGCATGCCTGTGGCATCAATCCATTCCTTTTTTATGTTACCATCTTTTGGGAAACTGAAAAGTACGAAAAGCACTTATTTATCATTTACATACATCCTAAGCTACTTCTAAACGTCACCATATAATATCGCAATAATTACGTAACACACTATAAATCAAGATCTGAATGATTTTGACGTATATTGCTAATGCGTTGCTTCATATGTTCGAAATACTCAACTGGTCTGCTCAACAACGTAAATACCGCAGTGAGTGTTGTTGATTTAGCATAATGAAACCGATTCCTACTGTAAGTGTGTTACGCAATTACCCCGCAGGTAATAGTTTAGTAGGTTATAATAGGTTTTTGTTATAAGAAAAATCCTAGTTAGTAGAGAAATTGTTAAATATATGAAAACAAACACACATCCATGCATAACAAATAAATAGCATGAATATATTGACTTATTTTAAGCTCAATTCACAAATACATTATCTGAACCATGCCGATTATTATAACGCATTCGAAGCTTCAACGGAAGCAAAATACAAAAACCATAAAAAATAAAGAAACAGCATGAGGATAAGGCATAACATACGATAATTCTAAACCGAAAAACACCACCGATTATTAACCTAAAATTAAAGTAACTTACTTTACGAATATTGGTTACGCATTTCTCTACTACTCTGTAAAAAAATCAAAATAAGTAAAAAAACATTATTTACATCGATCTTCCAACCAGGCTAAAACGGTTGACAGATTGAAAAATTAACTATTGTAGCAACGGCGACGTCGGAACTCCTTACGCATGCTGCGGGCGTAAAATAAATTGTTTATTTTTTTTTACTTTTTTGTACACTTGACTTTTCAACGTATTTTTATTTCTGTCACCTCAAGTAAAATAAAAGTTAAACATATTTTCTTAGAGGTTTCCGTATGTTATAAAAAACTTTTTACCAAAAAATTAAACAGACTCCCAAATAACACTGCAAAGTGAAAAATAACTTTAATTTCGGTAGTCGTTGTCTTTAGTTTTGTATTTTCGTTTTTGGCACCGACTTCCGAAATTAAAGTTATTTTTCACTTTGCAGTGTTTTTTGGGAGTCGGTATAATTTTTTGGTAAAAAGTTTTTATTTCACTCTTTTTAGTTGGTCGATTTTTAATTTACCTAGTTACAAGAGCCTAAATGTCAACTACTTATATTCATTTACAAAATATTGCTTTTCCCAATGTTGGGCTGTTATTTGTTGAGGAGTTCTCCTGGTAGTTCACCATCAGCTTCACTTCACCATATGCATTGTGACGAGCATATTGTGCTTAATAACCACATTCAAGTAATCGAAGCGGAACACATGAAATACTTATATATTGAGTAGTTCCAGTGGCCATCTGTGGTCTTCATCATCAGGTCCACTTCACAAATGGTGCTTTTCGAATGCAACTACACAAGTTACTTTAAAAATACTCAAATCACTATAGGTGTGCCTATAATATTTGAAGAGTTCCCTCGATTTCTCCAGGATCCCATCATCAGATCCTGACTTGGTGACAATGGGACCAATTTCAAAGTATACCCTTTCAAACAAAAAAAGAATTTTCCAAATCGGTTTAGCCGTCTCCGAGTAATCGGTGATCATACATAAAAAAAAATATATATATACGCGTCGAATTGATAACCTCCTTTTTTTTTTGTCGTCGGTTGGAAAACCCCTAAACTATAATAGCAATATTTCATTCGTCAATCGACATTGCTGTCGATAGTCTACGTTAGTGGATCACACAAGCACATCACTAATTCGTCGCAAGAAGTGACGGCCTCACTACGCGATGAATCCGCGTAATACAGTTTCGTATGTTATGTTTACATTGCCTGTCCAGTTACTTAGTGACGAACTCAGGTAGTGGTTAAGGAGCAATGTATTTATAGCAAAAGTAGTACAGTCGTTCTGATATTTGAAAACAAAAATAACATAGTAAAACCAAGAAAGATTTTACGATGTATTGTTTTTCATGATTTTAAAGACAAATATTGTAAAATACTTGTACTTACATATGGTAAGTGATTCCATAATTCACATAGATTTGATTTTGGCTTCGTTTTTTACAAGATACCACAGAACAACTCGGGATTCATATATGTTATCACGATCGCCGTCGAAAGCGCACTAGTTCGCGGAGACGGCCATTTGCCTGTGACATGAGCCCTGTGGCCATGTCGCGCGGACACCGATACGCCCCCTTACCACTTCTCCTGTATTTTTGATTTCTGTGGTTGTGATGCTTCCTTGATAATTTATGTCTTCTCTCAAAACTGCACGTAATTTAACCAATGTAGGTAATTCCTTCTTCACAACATAAAAACTGTGAATTTTTTGCCATATTATCGATCGATCGATATATTATCGATTTATCAAATCCATCCAATTCGAACTTTTTAGGATGCGGGCGACTCTTCCCTGGGGTGACGATAACTTTAGAAGTACTCGCCGCTGTTGCGCCTTCTTTTGTAACTCTCGTTACAGTTTTCTCTGAAACACCTGCAATAAAAAGAACAATAAAAAAAAAATTCAAACAAAGATTATTTTCGTATTTAATTACATTATTGTTGAATATAACTTTACAAATTTTTGTTGTGTTGTGTTAATTCCTTTTCAAATTTTCCTTAATAAAAATCGTGCATTAAAAAAAAAACTTAATTCCAATCTGTAAATCAATCGGGAAAAAATCTGTATATGGCAGCTCCAAAATTTACCTGTCATGGCGGCGACTCTTTTGCGAACATTGTTTAATGGTATTAAAACACCGCGATTCTTGTGTTCCGCTTCACAGAACTCCTTCACCTTTAATATCATTTCTCGACCTGCACTTTTTACAACTTTTGGCATCGTAAATAAACCTTATAACGCACTAATCCAATAATAAACTCACAAAATATCTACCACAACAAACACACCTTGATAAATTCGACAAACGACAACATGGCCGATCTCCCCATCTGTCAAATTTAGTTCCACAATTGGCCGCGGGACTTCTTTCGTGAAATGGACTTTACCCAACCTAACATATAGTTTATTTTTATTTGAAACAGTGTTTGAAAATGACAACACTGTATCATTCCCTGGGGTATTCAACGTACAATCAACTTGTGTGCATAGACCAGTAGACAAAACTTGTGCGACCAAATGACGACGTTATTGAATACAGTACTGCAATAGAACTTGGCCATACCTTTGCATTTTGTCAACTTTAATATATGTTTGCCATTTTTTCCATAGTTTGCTCAGCAGACTTTTATCGCGTCGAGACTGACTATATTTATGAAAAATGTTATCTGACAGTAACAATTCAAGTGACGACAGCGACGGTGGACCTTCCAGTAGTCAGAGCGCTAAAAATAAGTTATACAAAAAAAATTTTCGACCAGAGTGACTGAAAAATAAAGATTTTTCCTCGTGGCTTCCAGAATACCCAAAAACCCATATAAAGCAAAATGATCGCTCTGTGTAACGGCTAAAACGCCTGAAATTCAATGTTTGATTGTGAAATAAAGATACCGTATTTTAATTTTTAATCTACCGTAATTTTCCGCCAAATACCGTATTTTTAGACTAGCAACACCGTAATTTTGACAAATAGATTTGGAGACACTGGTCAGCTGTCACCAAAGAGTATGTAATACACTATGTTTTAAGAGACGGGACTTAGTACTAAAAAATAAAAACAGGTAGAAGTTCACTTCAATACCAACTGAACGAACATACACGGGGAACAAGACGTCATACAACAGTACTACCAACCTATCAGACTAAATAGTGCTGAGCGATGGCAGCAGCCTCTTTATCGATATCGATAAAGTATACAGGTCGAAAAACGGGCTTACTTTTAACTTTTTTTTATTTAAGTGCGGATTTGTGTTGAAATAAAGCAAGGATTGTAGTTTTTAAGAAAAAAGTAGTATATTGTTAATTATTAAAACTAGTACAGATCATTAGACTTAATAATATATGTCAAGGATTGCGTTAATTTATTCCCAACGTTCTTCTGGACGCAAACCCATAGCAGTCATAAACATTTCATGTTTCATTCGATGGAGTCCCGTCGTCAGAACGTCAGTGACCGTGTCTTCTGTATTCTTGTATTTGATAAGTATTTCATTGACTGCAACCTTCTCTGATGTAATGATATCGGACATCTATGTGCTTACTTCAGGCGTGGTAATTTTGAATACCTGAAAGATTAATGTCAGTGTGAATTGGCTTAAACAGGCTTTGTGCACGAAAGCTACTACTTGGGAAAGGTTGTCTAAAGCCACCTAACTTCTTTAATTTCTTGTCATATTATTGAAAATACTAGATATTATATAACAATTTCATGACTCAATTGCAAACCCATAGCTGTCATAAACATTTCAGAGTATTTATTTATTGACTGCAACCTGCTTTGATCTAATGATATCGGACATCTATGTGCTTACTTCGGGCGAACTGTGAACTACTACTGTGAACATAAATGTGGTTTTTAGTTCCCTGTAAAAAACATGCAAACAAGCATACACCATGCATCCAGCAGTCATGCAAACAAGCACACACCATACATACAGTACATCATTATTTCATGAAATATTGATGTTTATTTTGCAAATAGGTTATAAATAACACTTTCACATGATATTTTTCATGCAAGCAAGCATGCAGCATATAATGTAGCAAGCATGGTTTCTGTCACGGATCCAGCGCTGCAGGGCTGACAGCAGATGATGACAGCACCATTAACGGAGCCCCACAAGGTCACTGCCTGCCGGGGTTACGGGAATGTTCTAACGAGATACCGCGGCCCCGAAACGTAAGGGCAGTGAAGGAACAGGGTGGGTTTTTAGTCAGTAGAAGTCTGACACTCCCTTCTGCTCTACCCACAGCAGGAGGGGTCATTTGATGATTTTCCCAACCAGAAAAAAAGTGGTCTGATTTTTGGTGTAGAGCCTGAAAATTATACATAAAGTAAACGCGGTTTCATTTAATGCCTCTCGCTTTAATCAACGTTGTTTATAAACAATTAAAAACAGACACACCATTTATCGATAATTGATAAGAGCCGTTGCATTATAGCACATCACTAAACAACAAAATAAAATTGAAAATTAAAAGATCGATTAAGGCTTTTAGTATGTTTTAATTAAAATATATAATCAAATATCTAATTTAATATTTACCGAGCCTCATCTAATGGAAATTTTGCCATAAACTTTCTTTTTTCATTACCTATACGACTTGCACGATCTCCACATATTTCCCAAGTTATAAATCGGTTTTTAGGTGGCATTATGGTACAATCACTGAACAATAACCGATATTTTTTTACAAATTACGATGTAAAATGAACCGTAAATTAATTTAATTACTGCCAGAAAATAATAAGCACAAACTTAAAATATACAAGAAGACAGGACAAGTAAACATATATGGCCGACCATAGATTAAAAAGTGGCTGACTGTCATGAAAGAAAGAGAAAGCGCACGGAACAGGTGAGACAGCAAAATGTACCATTATTTCCCCTCAAAGTCCATACAATTTTTTTCGCCTTGAAGTTGCAGTAGCCTGGCTGTCACATTGACAGCATAATGCAATACACAGACCATAGATAGACACAATTCTGACACTTTATATCCAACAAGACGAAAATTCTTAATTTATTTCTGACGAAAAGTAAATATAAATAAAACGTTTATAGACTGCTGAAATCGTTAATTAAGAATGGAGGGAGTTCTGTGGAAGTGGACTAATTATTGGAACGGTATTCTATCATTCGAGTGTGTTGTAAATATTACAAATCCCATTTTGTAGCCTTTTTATTAAAGTAAAATATATTGTTTCCTCCTCAGGCTGGCAAACCAGGTGGTTTGTTCTGGAGAATGGTATCATATCATATTACAAATCGCAAGAGGAAGTCAGCCAAGGATGTAAAGGGTCTGTCAAAGTATCAGTTTGTCAAATCAATGGTAAGTATGGTTTTTATTGTTAATTAAATAGATTAGAATTATATATTAGACTGGAACCCTAAACCATATGTTGCTGAAAACATAAATTCATGTGTCAAGGCTGTCCAGACACCACTAATGACTTCATAGTGAAAGTTGTTGTAGTTAGATAATAACTTGATTTAACATTAGTGGAAGTTGTAACTGTGACATAACAAGGTACAATATTATGGGTACCTATAGTATCTAACCGAATTTTAGTAGTAGAATAGAAGGCAGTATAGTCCTCATCATGTAAGTTGGCAAGGTTTTGGCGTAGTGGGGGTAAGTCAGAGCCGGATTAACCCATCACGGGCCTATAGGCAATGGAATCCTCGGGGCCCTCTTATACCGACTTCAAAAAAGGAAGAGGTTCCCAATTCGGCTGTAATATTTTTATTTGTGTTAACTCATAACGGCTAAACTGATTTGGAAAATTCTTTTTTGTTTGAAAGGGTATACTTCAAGGTCCCATTGTCATCAAGTCAGGATCTGATGATGGAATCCTGGAAATTCGAGGGAAAACTACAAATATAAGCACCGGTTGGTGAAGTGGAACTAATGATGAAGACCACAGATAGCTACCGGAACTACTAAGTATTGCATGGGTTGCGATTAGATTACTTAAAAGTAATTTCACGAATCGGGGATTCCACCAACATGCATGAAGTACCCTCCGGCCGCCCTACGGCTGCGTTCCGATTTATTATATTAGTTTTAAAACTCGATACTAAATAGTATGCAATACTTCAGTATTGCGTGCATAAAAAAAAATATAATTCTTGTTATTGAGAAAGGAAAATTGAGGAGAAAATTATAAGATTTACTAGCAGACATAAAACAATTGTAGACTACGTATGTATCGTTACCTCGAACTTAAGAGCCGATACTACCTCAAATGGCTTAGCATGATCGTCCGTTATGTCGAAAATACTCCAGCAATAATTTTGAAATAAATACATAGTAAAGTTGAGGATTACTATTAGGTACTATGTTTGACGAAAACACAATTCCATAAAATTTTCTTGATAGAAAAAAAATCCAAAGTTACCTCCAAACCGAACAATAAACCGCTGGTATTCAAAAATAACTTCAAATTAGATAATAAAACTTTGCATATCAATTGAACTAACTATAAAGCAAGTCTTATGTTATTTACTTTTTTTAAATACCATTATTTTCACCGTAACAAGAAATAAACGAAATTATCGGTGTCTTGGAGTCTTTTCTTGCCACCCTGTCTCGCTTGCTCACGTGACCGCGGCCAGTAGTGTGCGAGCGAGATAGTGAGAAGCGCTGAGGTAGTATAGGCCCTTAAGTGCGGTCCGGTTACCGGGGTAAGGACTTAAGAACCTCGCATTTAATTCTACTACTAAATCTAAGGATTTGT
The DNA here is from genome assembly GCA_943138885.2 of Tholera decimalis. Classification (NCBI taxonomy): domain Eukaryota; kingdom Metazoa; phylum Arthropoda; class Insecta; order Lepidoptera; family Noctuidae; genus Tholera; species Tholera decimalis. The sequence continues at coordinate 30,783,820 of OW964556.2, read as the reverse complement.
ATTTTGAGAGATAACAGTGTGGTCCCTCAGTTCACACGCAATTCTAAATTCTCGTTCGATGAGTCATTTTTTTTTCTTGGTGCGTGCAGTGGGCCCCTTGTGGACGCGGGGCCCCTAGGCAGTTGCCTACTCTGCCTAATGGTTAATCCGGCCCTGGGGTAAGTTCGCGCATTGTGCAATTAGTGGAAGAAAAAATGGTCACTTTTACTGCTTGCCATTATTCTATGGTTATTGCCATCATTTTTGATCATGTCTGTTCAGAAGAATGTTAAAAAAAGGAGAGGATTTAATTTGTTAATTTGGTATTATAAATAAAATAGATGTAACACATAAATACATTTAAGTGTAAAAAAAAAAAATATTAAAAAAAAAAACATTAAAAATAATATGTTCTCGTTGTCACAATTAGTTAATAAAACTGTTTCCCCTTTTATACTTAATTTTTCCCGGTGTCCTAAAGACAGTGATGAATTCGGAATTTCAACCTTTCTTAACTATAGAGTCTAACTGTTCTACTGACGTTTTAATAATCTGCGTAAAACGGTATTTGGTCCTAGCATTGTAATCAATATAACGAAAACTAAATTGAAACAACAACTCGTAACAAAAATAAAGGGTTCAACTTTCGTGTACGCAAGTGTATTCGGAAGCAAATTTAACGGGAACTACTGACGCACCAATCGTGCGCTCCGAGTGGCGCTACGTCATACCCTGCGTACCGCTGACATCTAAAAATCGACTTCTTCATTGAACAACTCTTGCCAAGTTATTTGACGACAACTATACTTCTGGTAAAATGACACATTGGTAGTAGTAACTAATATATATTGTGTTGCTAAGGTATGCTCTTATTTATTACCATTGGCAGCTGTCTTGTTCCAGCTTCTGGCCCATATGCAGGGCCGGATTAACCATTAGGCGGAGTAGGCAACTGCCTAGGGGCCCCGCATCAACTAGGGGCCCAGGCCCAGTGAACGCACCAAGAAAACATGTTTCTTCGAACGAGAATTTGATATGCGTGTGAACTTAGGGATTGTTATCTCACAAAATACAAATCGTTAGATTTAGTAGTAGAATTAAAATAATTTTAGAACAAATCTGGAAATAAGTAAACAAATATATTAAAAACCACAGCCCTTAATGTGCGTTTCCTCAGTTCACACACGATTTGGTCAGTCAAAGTAAGAAAAGGGGCCCCGAGAATGCCATTGCCTTAGGGCCTCTGACAGGGTTAATCCGGCTCTGCCCATATGCCAAGCATCATCCTACTAGCTCTATCACTATCTGAATATCTGATAGCTAAATAACTTTTCTGAATTTTCAGTGAATGCTATAGACAGCACAAGGCTTGATTTGGTTATACCTGGACAACAACACATGTATTTACGAGCCCCTTCACCCCAAGATAGACAGAAGTGGCTGGTGGCATTAGGCAGTGCCAAAGCATGTGTGGACTCAAAAGAATTAAAAGGTACACTTCATACATATTTTAACTGTGTTTGAAATACCATTATCAGCAAGCAACTAATAGTCCTTGGAGTGATAAAAATTTAAACATGTTGTGTTAAATGTATAGGTACTTAACAAATTTCCTTTTTAAATCCTTATCAGCATAGCAACAATACTCTATTCATGTAGTTACTGTACACCTATATTAGTTAAGTTTCTGCTATTTACTTAGGGGGCGTCCATAAATTACGTGAGATGTTTAAAGGGGGAGGGGGTTGAGTCAAATCTCATCTAATCTTACGTTGGAGAGACCTCCCCTGTCTCGGCAAATATCACGCAATTTTTTTTCTGATTGAAACAAAAAAGATATTTTTTGATTTAGAGAAAAGATGCTACAGTACATGCGGTATTTACTTTGTATCTATCACAAGAGCTGCAGAGCACAGGCGAGCAGCTCACATTGCACCAGCTAAGCAAGCGCGTATGTTCCGCAAAGTGCGACCCTCACGGATTGTCACAAGACGAGCTAATGAGTTACTGTGCGCAAGCGCCAACGGCTTAGAGTGGCTAGATCAGAACGAAGTTGAAGGAGCAGATGATTTTACTGAAAATCATATGGACATGTTGGTTCCAATAGTCTCTCTTGAGACCGCGCGTGATTCTCCATGGACTGAATTAGAGTAGATATTTTTTTTTTAATCACAGTAGTCACAATTTAAGTATTCTATTGTTAAATTTTTATTACACTTATAACTCTCAGCAATATTGATATAAATAAAAGCACGAAGCAATTTTTTTTTCTTTTTACAATAACAATCCAACGCGTTTACGTAAGAAACCTACATTTTGAAAAATCTCACGTGAGATTGGGGCATGGGGAGGGGGTTGAATAAAATCTCACGAAATCTCACCAGGGGGCCAGAAAATTTAACAAAACACTACGTAAATTATGGACGCCCCCTTATGATAAATCTATACGGAGTTCAGATAGATGACGCCCTAAGATGGGACAAACAAATTGACACCATCACTACCAGAATGTTGCGCCTCATTCACATATTTAAATCACTTAGAGATTCAACCAGGCCCAACACTCTGAAGATGGTTTACTTTGCACTCTGCCAATCAGTCATTGCATATTGCATTACAGCATGGAGGGGTGCTAGTATAAATTTAAGGGGGCTCCTCCCCCCTTAAATTTATATCTTTTTTTCTTAAAATCAGAAAGCGGTTCGCAGAATACATCTACCTACTAAGTTTCATGTGTATAGTCCTAATAGTTTCGGAATAAAATGGCTATAACATACGGACGGACATGACGAAACTATAAGGGTTCCGTTTTTGTCATTCGGCTACGGAACCCTAAAAAGAGAAGGTTCTCAGTTCGTAGGTTTTTTTAAATATATGTTCCCTGATTGCTCAAAGACGGCTGGACCGATTTTGAAAATGGCAACACCCCTAGTCATATTTAATGAAAATAATTTTCCAGCTGCAGCACTTGAAGACACTAATTCTTTGGGACATAAGAAATCTGAGTTACGTTTATACTGTGATCTAATGATGCAGCAAGTTCATGCAGTGAAGAGTGCAGCTAATTCTGAGGCTGGTCCCGATACTCAGGTGAATACCATCACAATATTTTTGCTTGCTGTGCCGAGGAATTAGTTTGTGTTGGAGGTATTTCCCATGTAAATTCCGAGATAAAAAAAGCCTATATGTTGAGAGACAAATAGACAAAACAAATTAAAACTTTGTGCCTAAGTATTGTGTAAGCATTTGAGAAAACACAGACTCCTGAAATCCCAGACTTAAACATCAATTTACCATACCAGCAATTGTTCTTAGAACTTGTGCGCCTGAACTGTCTCCAATCTTGACACGCCTGTTTCGCCTTTCGCTAGAGGCTGGAAAGGTGCCGAAAGCATGGAAACTGGCTAACATACAGCCTATACCCAAAAAGGGCAGTCGTGCTGACCCGGCCAACTACAGGCCTATTTCAGTCACGTCCATACTCTGTAAGAGTATGGAGCGTGTACTTAATACAATCTTTTGCAAAAAAAAACGGGCACCTAAGGAAATTTACGTTCTAAGGTCGATTTGAGTTAATTAAATGAAATTTATTGCTTTGACGTAGTCTGTTTACTTATAATCGTGTAAATTAATGCGCGTGAAGTGAATTCGGGCAATTAAAAGAAAAAAAATGACGGATTCTTTAAAACCGATGTACACGCCCAAACAATAAGAAGTGGTCGGCAATAAAGACAAGATTTTTTTTTACTTTTTTTAATTAAATAAAGTTACAAATGTAAAAACCTAATAGCGAGTGTGACCTCCTCTTGCCAAAATCACAGCTTGAATCCTTCTGGGCATGCTTTCCACGATGTTTTTAATAACGTTTTGAGGAATACGTTCCCACTCTTCTGCAATGACTCTTTTTAGCTCCCTGATGTTTTGTGGAGCAGGTTGCACTGATCTTACCCGTCTCTTTAGAACATCCCAGACATGCTCAATTGGATTGAGGTCAGGACTTCGAGCTGGCTAATCTAAACGACGGATCCCAACTTCTTGCATGTACGCTTCCACGTCACCAGAACGGTGCGGGCGAGCATTGTCGTCCATAAAAATGGAATCTTCCCCAAGTGCAGTCAATGTGGGTTGTGCATATGGAATTAGGACTTCCATTATGTACCGGTGTGCATTTAATGTTCCATTTTCTATGAAAACTAACTCCGTACGCTCCGTCGAATTAATTGCTGCCCAAAACATAACTGAGCCTCCGCCATAAGGAGTGATTTCTTCGAAACACACTTCCGCATAGCGTTCCCGTGGTCTTCGCAGCACTCGCCGGCGTCGGTCCTCTCCACACAAAGAGATTCTAGCTTCATCAGAAAACAATACTTTATTCCAGTCCTCCAGAGTCCATGAAGCACAGTTCCGAGCAAACTGAAGTCGAGCAAAACGGTGCTCACGGAGTAATTTAGGGCCCCGAGCTGGGCGGTAACTCCTGATATTGGCAGCCAAAAGCCTCCTCCTGACCGTCCACAAGCTAACTTCTACTCCTCTTACTTCTTCAAGGCTCTTCTTCAGGTCCACACTTGACGCTTTACGATTCCGCAACGCCTGATTCACCAAAAAGCGGTCATCTCTTGGTTCTGTGCATCGTTTTCTTCCCGAAACGTGTCTTCTTTTGACCGAACCGGTCTCTTGATTCTGTTGCCAAGTCCTCTGGACAGTTGAACGACTCACATTTAGCCGCTGAGACACGTAAGTTTGCGAACAACCTTCTTCAAGCAGGGCTATAATTTTACCGGCCCTTATCGCTTTATCTCTCATATCAAAAAGTGGTATTTAATGTAAAAAAAAAAAAGATTAAATTGTTTAATTTGCAGAAAATATCCAAATAGTTTTAAAATATCGTAATCATTTAAAAATCGTTTCAGCAATTCGCGCCATTAGTAAAGCAATTTTAGAATAATCCATAATAATCATTATTTTTCTTTTATTAATTTCAAATTTTAAATTTGGAACGTAAAGAATCATGCCAGGATGCTTCAAATAACATGCCAATACATCGTCAAATTAATAAAACCTATTTCTTGTTCTTCTTCATTGAAGTAGAGAAAAAAATCTAAAGTGCCCGTTTTTTTGCAAAAGAGTTTAGTAAGCTCCTGGCATACCTAGAAGCCAACGACATCCTCAGTGACCGACAATACGGCTTTCGCAAAAACCGGTCAACTGGGGACTTTCTAGCGTATGCCATTCATACATGAAGTGAGGCCATTGAGAAGCACGGCGAAGCACTTGCTGTTTCCCTTGACATCTCCAAGGCCTTTGACAGGGTCTGGCACGATAGCCTTATTGTTAAGCTTCCTTCCTTTGGTTTACCCACTCAACTTTGCGTTTGGATTGAAGACTTCCTGAGAGATCGGTCCATTCGAGTGGTCAATGATGGCTGCTCGTCTGGCCAATTGGCAATTAATGCCGGGGTCCCTCAGGGGTCTGTTCTCTCAGCAACTTTATTTTTGCTGCACATTAACGATCTGCTGATTCTCATTACCTTTGGGTATGCAGACGACAGCACAGTTTCTGAGAGATATGTATCCAGTGCGCGAGCTGGTGGGTCACAGGTCCAGTCTCTCCGTGAGGACATGGTTGGGCGCTTGAACTTGTCCTTGAAGGCTGTCTCCGAATGGGGCGATGCCAACTTGGTCAAGTTTAATGCAGCTAAGACCCAGGCGTGTCTCTTCTCTGCAAAAAGGAGTCAATTCGAACCGGCTGTACTTTCCGGGATGTAACCGTGCCGATAACTGACCGTATCGAGCTTCTGGGGGTAACACTAACTTCTACCCTCAATTTTGGCCCGTTTATCGAGGCTATGGCTCAACTAGCATCAAAAAACTTGGGAATCCTAGCAAAGGTGAGACGGTACTTCACACCCGAACAGTTGCTCAATCTCTATCAAGCCCAGGTTCGGTCGTGTATGGAGTACTGCTCTCATCTTTGGGATGGATCTGCTAAATACCAACTGGACACGCTTGAGTCTATCGAGAAGCGGGCCAAGAGACTCATTGGCAACGATGCACTGGTCGAGTCAAAGCTCCAGAGCCTTGAACATCGACGACGAGTTGCAAGTCTATCGGTTTTCTATCGGTTACATTTCGGGGAGTGTATGAATGGTATAGTGGTCACTGGACCTGACTGCTATGCGCAAGGTCGTGGGTTCGATTCCCACCTAGGACAAATGTTTGTGTGATGAGCACGATCATTTGTTCTTTGTCTGGGTGTAATTTATCTATAATATGTATATATTTAGAAATATATATGTATGTTTATCAGTTGTCTAGTACTCATACCACAAGCTCTGATTAGTTTGGGACTAGATGGCGTTGTGTGAAAGTTGTGGAATATTATTATTATTATTATATCATTTATTACATCTTACTAACCTATTATTTACATTTTTAAATATTCCTATAAAAACAAAAAACATTTAAAAATATAAAAAACAGTAGCCCACCGGTATCGGGAACGGGTTCCAAGCTACCGGTGGTCAGGGCTCTTGAGAGAGGAACCTCCTAACAATTTGCGCCCTGTCTAGAAGTACTGCTTTCTGGATCAAGCCCTTGATTCAGCTGCCCAACGAGAGCCTCCTAAGATGTTTGTCGAGGCTCTTGGCTATTATGCCATTGGCCGAGACGACTATCGGCACAATGATTGCTGTATCCACATCCCACATGTCGACAACCTCGCGAGCCAGATCAAGATACTTAAATTGCTTATCTTTCTCGGCTTTCACGAGGTTTTCGTCATGAGGGACCGCTATATCAACAATCATTGAGCGACGCTCTAATCGGTCTATCACCACTATGTCAGGCTTATTGCCAACAATAGTCCTGTCAGTGATGATAGACCGATCCCAGTACAATGTAATATTGCCATTATTGAGAACTGGGTCGGGCACATACCTATAGTACGGTACTTCTGATTGCACAAATTGTATTTAAGAGCAAGTTGCTGGTAAACAATCCTGGCTACAAGGTTGTGTCTATGCAAATAGTCTCCGTTAGCCAGACGAGAACAACCGGAGATAATGTGACGAAAGGATTCTCCCGGTTTGTGACATGCCCGACATGTGTCTACCGTACCATCCTTCACAATATATTTCCGATAGTTATTCGTCATCATAACTTCATCCATAATCGCACAAACAAAACCTTCGGTTTCCCCGAAGAGGTCACCAAAACGTAGCCAGGCTACGGACGCTAATGTATCTACGTCAGACCCATGAAGGGCCCGGTAATAGCGTCCGTGAAGCTCCTTGCTCTGCCATACTTCTCTGCGGTCATTAGTATCTAATATTACAGGTTTGCGCCAATTCTCGGTACCGTCAGTCGGCACGGTCACGTCGGCTTCAAGGAAATATTCCCTAAGGCTGCATACCTCGCGGTTGTGCAGGGTCTTTGCATTTAAAAAGCCACGACCCCCGCACTTCCGCGGGATATACAGCCTTATCACCGATGAACGTGGGTGACGCATCCGATTTGCAGTCAGCGTTGTGCGGACCCGCCTGTCCAAGGCGTCAAGTTCAGTCTGAGTCCATTTGAGTATGCCAAAAGAGTACATCAATACTGGCATGACCCAACCATTGAAGGCACGCACCTTGTTTCCGCCTGATAGAAGACTATTCAGTACTTTATTCAGGCGGCCAAAAAGGGTTCCTTCAGTGATTGTTTAACATAAGCAACATTGATGCCTAGTGCCTCTGACATACCCAAAGACTTGTAGGTTTCAGTTGAGCCGAGGGATCTTAGGTGTATGGAGTCCGAGAGTTGAGTTCCCACGGATTCCATAATCTCCCCTCGCTTTACATGCATGACCGCACATTTGTCTACCCCAAATTCCATCCTGATGGCGCTACTGAAGGTTTCCGTTACCTTCAGTAGCTCCATCAGTTGCAAGTTGGTGGGGGCAAAAAGTTTCAAATCATCCATGTAAAGCAAGTGTGATATGACCTGACCACCTCTTCTCAACTGGTAGCCTTGCCCCGAACCCTCCAGCAGTGTACTGAGGGGGTTCAGAATCAGACAAAACCACAGTGGGCTCAGACTGTCGCCCTGAAAAATACCACGCTCAATCCTAATCGGTTCGATGTTCTCCTGGCTCTGTCGACATCCTGGCTAGCAGAGGACTGTCTTCCATTGCCCCATACATGACTCAAGGAAGGTGCGTAGTATTGGATTTATTTTATACAACTCCAACACCTTCATGAGCCATGTATGTGGAACCGAGTCATATGCCTTCTTTATTATTATTATTATTATCATCGGACTACGAGACAAACGGCGAAGCGCCATCGTTACATGGTGGACATCCCACCCATCCGCACAAAACGTTTTGGGAATACCTTCATTGCGCGTACGGCTAAGGAGTGGAATTCCCTGCCGAAGTCTGTGTTTCCCGATAGCTATAACCTAGGAGTCTTTTAGTCAAGAGTGAATGGGTTACTTTTAGGTAAGCGTGCTCCATCTTCGACCACATCATCACTTACCATCAGGTGAGATGGTGGTGAAACGCGAACCTATTTTTAATAAAAAAAAGAGACATTTATATATAAGGTGTTAAAAAATTAACTGCATGAATTTCGGCCACTTACTCGACATCGAAAAACCAACACATCAAAAAGAAATATCTTGTTTTGAGCATTTTTATATGTTCACATAATAAAACAATTTAGTAAAATATTTTTTGTGCGCTGTACGTAGGGCTGCGCTTGCAGCTTGGGTCGCTAGCGGTTGCTCCGCCGCTACTCTTCCCACAGCTCTCGCTACCCTCTCCCGACCCGTTTAGTCGTCCGATATCCGTCGCGCGATAAGGGTGTGTTTCCCTGTGTCATTTCGGCAAATACGTGCGTTCGCGCAGTTTCGTTAATACTTTTAACCCCTCGAATGTCGCATGTTTAATGTACTTTTTGATTTTTGGGTAGGGCTTCAGAAAAAATGATATATCGGCAATTTATGGCCATTATCATGGTATATATTATACCTTCCTGGCTTCGTTATGAGTTTATCTAACTATTTATATCATTCAATAAGCAAATCAAACTCACCTTATCTCGCAGTGATGTGATATGTTTTCACTTTTATAATTTTCACTCACATTAGAAAAAACACATTTTCACGAAAAAAGACACGATAACACAATAATGTGTAGGCAATGTTAACACAAATTATTCCACTTAGACACTAAAAAGTAATAAAAACTATTTGATAACACAACGAAAAAGTCTGCGGCATCACAACAAAAACCACAGGCGCATTTTGTAAACATTTTTTTCGTTCATTTTAGTGGTGTTCCCTCTAAAATGTTACTAAACCGGTCAAGTATGAATCGATTAGTCGAATGATACAGCCACATCGTGTTACTTGCAACATAAACGTAAAATACATCGTCCAATGCGAGCCGTGACGTTATGTACAAACGGTGTACCGTTGACACTTGAGGGGTTAATAATGCCGTTTACGTATTCTAATCGAGAGTGCTTAGATATGGCAGTGTGCTACATTATGACTGGTGAAAGTTTTGCTTCGGCACGTAACCGTTACCGTGAACTGTAAGATCAACGACGAGTGCCTGCTGTCCAAACAATCCTACCAGCGCTTATTAGATAGACTATGGTCAATTTCGTCCTCATCAAGCAGATTCAAACATTCAAAATATGGATGAATTAAACACCCGTATAATTAGTGCATTTGATTTAATTAACTGATTTAAAAATTTGACAGGCCCGTTGGTATAGTGGTCAGTGGCCCTGACTGCTATGCGCAAGGTCGTGGGTTCGATTCCCACCTAGGACAAATGTTTGTGTGATGAGCACGGTCATATGTTCTTTGTCTGGGTGTAATTTATCTATAATATGTATGTATTTAGAAATATATATGTATGTTTATCAGTTGTCTAGTACCCATACCACAAGCTCTGCTTAGTTTGGGACTAGATGGCGTTGTGTGAAAAGTTGTGGAAATTATTAAAAAAAAAAAAAAAATTAAAAGTGACAGACACATTAATCGCAGTGCAAGGAAACGTAATACGTCGTGCTAACTTGCGCATTAGACAAAACGATGAACACTTCCAGCACCTTTTGTAAATAAGGTAAAAATTAAGACTTCTTGTAAATAGTTTTTAAATTATTGTAAATAGGTTGATTAAAATTTTTAAACATACTAACTTATCGAGCTAACTTATTTAAACAGTCATTTATGTATAATAAAATATGCCATTTGTAAGTAGTTCGATAATTTGCCAGTCCAAAGTCTGAGAAATGTGATGGGAAAATTAGAATCTGCGCCGAATTTTACGAATTTGCGCCGTCCGCGTCGTATCACGTCGCAAGGGATGAACGACTCACGCGGGCGGTGGCGGCCGCGGCGCCCTAGGCCGCTGGCGCCGCGGGTGTGCTGTGTACAGTGCATTTTCACTTCACACAAAATTATTGAATATGCTTCAATAATTTTGTGTGAAGTAAAAATATTGCATATCTCTGAAACGGGTTGTTATTTTGATATCTTTTTTTCGCCAATGTTTTTTATTTACAATTCTCAACGAGTTCTTACTTTTCATGCAGTTAATTTTTTGACTCCTTATGTAAATTTACATAGACATTGCATGTAAATGCAATAGGTTTGTAATATCATAGCAGTAAATTGTTTTTTTTTCTAATTCCAGGCTATTGAAGATGCCTCAAGTTTGCTGACAGCAACATGTGATACCTTCATAAGGACATTAGAAGACATAATGAGATTAACCTCTCATGCCGGAATGAATTCTATACCTTTTGAGATGCCAATACCAAACATAACAAAAAACAATAGTTCCAATAAGACACCTAGACAGACTATATCTAGAACTGTATCACAAGAGAACAGATGAAATAATTATATTAACTATTTAAATAACATAACTATAAATATAAAAATCATATTTTATACTCATGTTTATAAGACATGTGATAAAAATTTGCTTTTCATAATAATGTACCAAAAAAAGGAAAAAATATTTTCAGCAAAATTTTAGTCTAGTAATTTTCATTTAGTCATGTATAGTGTTTTAATACATTATTATTAATATATTGGAACTCATTTATTATTTTGTTTGCTAAGTAGATAGTAATGTCTATTCCTTATAATTGAACCCAGTTGTGCCAAAATATTCCAACCCACATTGAACATTTGAGTTTTTAAACATTATTTTCCCATATACCTATACATTTTGATTTTGTTACACAGGTAGTTTTTCCTAGGAAACAGATACCAAAGCGATTTGCTATATGAAAATAAGGCTAATTTTAGGTAGGCTGGTACAGATAATACTGACAAATTTGTGGGTTAAATGAAACATTTTGGCACAACTGGGTCAAATTATTGGTCCTACCTGAAGCATCAACTACTATCAAGATATTTTAATATGCAGAACATACATATCTATGTAAAACTTAACCTTGTTGTACTTAAGTGTTACTCATCTAACTTCTATTTGAAATTGTATTAATACCAATTATTTGGTAATAATACCTGAGGTTTTATTTTGTTCCTTGTACTTATGGTCATCAAACTTGCATAATATTATATTCCTGTGATATAAATAAGCATTCTTATCACATTTAAAATTAGGTGATCATAAAAATTTTAATAAGCTATTGTATTGAGTTAGGCTGACCCCACATAAGGAGTGCGATCCTCGGGCGTGTAAGTAGCGCCGTCGCCGCGAGCGCGCTGCGTGAGCGTCGCGTTTTGCTGCCCTGTGGCGTGTGTGGAGTGCACGCGGCGCTCGAGTCGCGTTCTTACCCCTTCGCCCGCTACTGTTACGGTCAGTTACATGGCGGACAGTGTTCGATTGACACGCGTTAAACGCCAAGGCGCTGCACATACGTCACACGGCGGAAACACGCGACGCTTACGCAGCGAGCTCAAGTCGCGCACGCGGCGCCCGCGTCTCCGCGAGGAACGCGCGCTCCTAATGTGGGGAGGCCTTAATGTATTTTATAAATAATTATTATTTTATTTACTTAATATAAAATTACTAGCTTTTGTCCGCAACTTCGTTCGCGTGGGAGGTTTTTCCCGCGTAAATCCCGATCCCGTTATAATTTCGGGATAGAAAGTATCCTATGTCCGTTTCCTGGTTCTAAGCTACTACCTCCCTACCAATTTTCAGCCAAATCGGTTCAGCCGTTCTTGAGTTATAAATAGTGTAACTAACACCACTTTCTTTTATATAATTATATAGTCTTTAGTATGAATTAGTCTTTTAAGGTGACTTATTGGATAAAATTATTGTTTGTGTATGTTTACATTAGTGGGATACAAGTTGAATGCTAGACATGAAAATGCAGTAAGAACTGATGATATACATTCCAAGTGTCAAATTTGCATTTTCAGGCACCCAAATAATTGCAAATGAAAAAGTGAATTGTTTTGGCAAATTATCAGTAATCATTTTAATTGATTTATACTCAATTATTAAAATTGTAACTTTTTCACATTAATAAACAATAGAAATATATAATAAAAGAGTAGATAAACATTACTTGTCTTTATTTTAATAAAAAAAAAATAATACAATGATTACCATGTGGGTTCACCAAACCTTAGAACTGTCTTCTCTTGAGCATCTAATTCAATTCCTGTCTTTTTTCTCATGTAGAAAATAGTGCAATCTCTATTAGTACAAAGAACTTCTTCATGAAGGCTTCCTTGACATCTTTGACACTCTGTCCATAGCCTTGAAAACTTCCCTTGGAGTTGCCTTAATTTAAATATTTCTGAAATGTATATCTGTCTCTCTTTTTGTATGCAATGATTGCATAGAGCTTTTACAGAATCATTAGGCATGACAGTCTTACATCCTATGCATTTCTCTTTTTTCTTTGTAAAAGCAGCCAAAGCACCAACTTTGGAAGTTACCATTGCTTTGGTTCTAGTATGTTCACCCTTCAGAAGGAGAGATTCAGCTTTCTCACCTAATATTGGTTCGAAAATTCTTAACAGTGGCTTAGACAACTGATTTTCCAAATAATGGTTGAAATCTATAGGTACACTGTTCTCTAATACATATATGGGGTCTTCAGCTTTCATATAAGCAGGTGTGTTTTTGGTTGCGCAGCATATAACATATGGGACTCGATCACCAAGTTTAGGCGCAGTGCCTGCATCTCGTTTTTTCATTTTGTTGGCTAATTCAACATGAGCCTGTTTTGCAGCATAGTCATGTTTAGTAAGCTCTTTTGTTATAACAAGTTGGGATATATCTATGCGGTTACATAAAAGGTCTGAAATTATTTGCTTTGCATAATTGACAGCACCGTCTGGGTCTCTATCTATGAGTAACTTTTGGAGGCATGTGCTCATCATGTTGGATACTAGTGGGCAATTATCTCTTCTTACAGTTTCAATTCCTTTGCAGTCCATTTTATCATATTTATCTGGTTTGGTAAAATAGAGGCCAGCATATCTCTTCTTATTAATAAGCAAGTATGGATAATACACTTTTTCAAATTCTAATTTGATAGGTTTGACAAATTTTGTTGTTACAAAGTCAGCAGCCTCTCTTCCTAATTCCATGCTTTCCTCAAGAGTTTTAACACCAAACTTTACCATTACTGAATCAGTATCACCATATATGACAACTGCATCTTCTTTATAGCCATTTGCCTTTGTATACTTCTTTTCAACTTCTGACTTAGTAAATTCTATCATTGTTCGACCATAAGCTGTAACACTACCAGATATTTCAAGACATGGTAGTTTGCCAACTTGAGCTCCTGTAAACCCATATACAGAGTTTGCACTGATTTTTAAAGCTAATTGTCTGCCATCAAGAACAGATCTCTTAAATGGATCTTTTTCATTCTTCAAGTCAGCTTTCGCCTTTTTTCTTGCAGCAAGTAATGATTCCAATATCTCGGGTAATAGACCTTTCCTAACAGTTGCCTTTACAAACATGTTCTTGGAAGGTGTTATTGTGACATCATCCTCTTTCAAGTTAGTTTTGTTTTGCATATGGGGTTGAACTAATGTAGTATAACATAAATTATGAGCCATCATAATACTTGGATACAAAGAAGCAAAATCTAAAGTGGATATAGGATCCGCATAGTATCCTTTTTTAGGTTCAATAACAGTTGCTCCTTCAAATTGTTCATCTGAGCCCTGGCCGTGATAAGCAGGCATCAAATATCCTGCATCTTTAGCTTTCCTTAGTAACTGACTCACTACTTTTATTTGTTGGCCTCTTGTGAGCAGGCAAAGTAGTGGGACACCTGTCACTCTAGCCATTTCCATATAATTAATAATGCACATCAACTTATTCAGAAGTTTCAGTGGCAAATATGCATCTTTCAAGCAGTACATAGCCAGTCTTCTTCTGGTTTGCTCACTTTCATTCTGAAGGTCTCCAATAATACTGTGATGAACATCCTCTTTTTGCTCTTGAAGAAAATGGTAACTCACAGCATTCAAAGTATATGATCTCAGTTTATAATCTCTCACCAAAACAAGTAACAAGTCAAATGGAACCCTGCCTTCAAAGTTAATGTTTTTGTTTTCTCTTCGCCCCATTTGCTTTGATTGTAAAACAGAATCTTTTATAACAGATCTAACATTTCTGATCCGCCCCAAAAAGTCAAAATTATTAACTTTTAAATGCTTTGCCCTATTTATAAGGTAAGGCCAGTCAAAATTATTTATATTATAACCAGTAATGATGTCAGGATCAAGTTCACGGAAGAAATCTGACCACTTTGCAAGCATTTCAGATTCTGATTGAAAACTTAATACTTGTGAACCTACTATAGGTGCACATGTGTTTAATGTGAAGACATTTCTGACATAAGGCTCAGGTTCACCCTGCCTGATGACCATTGATGCAATTTGAATAACAGGATCATGGTTGGGCTCTGGAAATACACCTTTGCGTCCAGCACATTCAATATCAAAACTCATTATTCTGAATGGTGCAACCTTGGACCATTCTCCTTCTGGCTGATGAGCTATAAATTCATTCCATGCTACATCTACTTCAATTTGGCATCTTGATTCAGGTTTTGCTTGAGAATCTTTTGATCTCTGGAACCATTTATTGATCGGCAACTCAATCCAACTACAACCAACAACTGAAGTGTCCACCATGAATCGAATATCAAAATCAATATTGCTTTCATAGAATAAGGGATCCATTAACCCAAAAGAGGTTGGTTGTCTGTCAATAAGTCTTTTGGCTGCAGCAATAAGTCTGGGAAGCGCAACAGATACTCTGGCAAAGGTTATGTCATTATCACCTTGATAGTACATTAGAGATCTAGCTTTTACCAGGCGAACCTCTAATACAGTTTCTCTAATATTATCCCTATTTGAGCGCAAGTCCTCCAAAATTGCTTTATTCAAGTTACTTTTCAGTTCATTACATGATGAGTTTGTAAAATTCACAGGAACTGTTACATAAAAATAGGGTGTGAATCCATGAACATGGCAGCAGACTGAATTTCCCTCCATAGTAATGCCATACATTCGCATTATTGGCACAGGAGCCAGCTGAGAACCAGGCATGCCTGGCATTGGCTGTCCATTATAGTGATCAATATCTAATTGTTGAAATACTAACTTATCTTTCTTTGGATCCATTGAGGGTGGTGCAGGTCGTGACCATTTCATATTAGTAGACTGATTCTCTGGTCCTTCGCCAAGCACTTCTTGCGATTCAAACTCAGTGTCCATAAAAGCAAGTTGTTCTTCAAAAGAACATGGCACTTCGTTATCTTCGTCATCGTCACCCGATTTAAATCTCTTTGGTGGCGGTGGTTTACTGAATTGTTTCTTTTTGTCCATTGTTTATGCTTTACGTTGCAGCATAGATAATACACTAATATAATGCGTTGCAGTATGCAGTTTTCAATAGATTATTGATTGATAACAATTCCCGCCAAAATCTGTAACTGTAAAATGAGCAGCGTTTTACTTTATACAGCTACAAATACAAGTTAAAATGGATTCCAGGTAAGGTATCAGATAATTTAAACTTACTTTTGAGCTATTTATTAGCGTGAGATTCAATGCTTCTTTAAACTTATAGTGTAAAACCACAACAACTTCGAACCGTTAAAACACACAAACTATTTGTTCTATTGTAATGTAATAACTATAAACAAACGTCAGCTGTCACTCTGACATTTTGACAAGTGACAATGTCGAATGACACATTCGGTGCTGCCCAGTACTTTTTTTTTCGGATTTTATGACCTGGTAACTGGACCTTTAGGTCAAATCTTATTTTAATTTTAATATCAACACTTTATAGAAGCAATGTCTAAAAATCTTAATTGTAGTATGTACATTCAGGCAAAAAAATATTGGGATTGAATGATTTGCTTATGGTTCCTTTGACTTTTAGGGTTCCGTAGCCGAATGGCAAAAAACGGAACCCTTATAGTTTCGATATGTCTGTCCGTCTGTCTGTCCGTCCGTCCGTATGTCACAGCCATTTTATTTCGAAACTATTAAGACTATACATGTGAAACTTAGTAGGTAGATGTATTTTGTGAATCGCTTTCCGATTTTAAGAAAAATATTTAAAATAAAGGGGGGTACATGGAACTAGAACTGAATATTTTTTTTCATGAAACCTATGCGTGTGTGGTATCTATAGACAGGTCTTTAAAAATGATATAAGGGTTTCTAAAACCACTTTTTCATAAAGTCAATCGTTTAAAAGATATAAGCTTCCAAAGTGGTAAAATGTATGTGTCCACCCTCTAACTTCTATAATAATGGAGTGAAAAATCTAAAATATATTTATATATCTGTAGATCTTAATGTAAACTTTCAACCAAAATTGGTTTGAATGAAATTGGGTCAGCCATTTTTGAGATACAGCATATTTTCTAAAACCGCAAATATAACTTTGTAATTCATACAAACACTATGAAAAACAAAGTTATTTAGCGTAGTTGTAAAAATGTAAATAAGCTAGTTTTAAGAAATTTTTAAGGTATTTTTTATTTGTCAAATAAATATACATATTATTATATTATATTATTATAGTTACTACGGAACCCTTCATGGGCGAGTCTGACTCGCACTTGGCCAATTTTTTGTTGTTAGAATGGCACAACTGTTTTCCATTTTGGCGCGGAGTTTGAGTTGTATCATTTTGTTATTTAGATTAAAGACAGAGTTCTTCTTAGTTCGATCTAGAGATGGACTGAGTGATGATTTTTCTGTATCAATGACTGCATGACAATGACAAAAAGATATCGGTGACGGGAACAATGACAAAATCATCAGTGATTTTTATCTGGCAATGAGTGTTAGACCTCGTCACTTCAATTGTGACTAGATACTGAAATGATCGCGGAACGGCTTAGTGAAATTATCATTAGTTATCTATGTAGGCATGGGTCGAGTTTCTCGGTTAGCCCGCGTAATTTATTTTTCTTAGATTGTGATATTCATAGCAGGGTACATTGAGATAATATGTGTACGTAGTACATATTACCTCAATGGCAGGGTATTTATATTTAGGTATTGATTAATAATCATGGATATCATCAATATGTTTCCATTAGTGATATTTGCTGTAAGATATGACTATTTAGTATAATTATCAGGGCAATCTGGCGTTCTTGCATGTAAATAGGTGTAAAAACCTGGTCGCGTAAATACACACCTTCCCAACAAGTAATATTCCAATATTACCTCATGCTTTTTCCAGGCTTAGGACTGGCAAAGACTGGCAAAGTAATAGTACTTAGTAGGTACTTACCTAATAAAAAACAACTATCATTCTACTTTTCTTTGGCGCATTTAAAAGATTGCTATATTTACAATGATCAATGGACAATCAAATGATCAATACTTAATATTTGTTATATTTTTATTTGTATTTTTTGTTGGTTAATAATTAATAATTTCAGTTGGTTTATTACATTAACTCAAGTTTGTTTCTTTAATTGAACACAAATTAAAATATCACTATAATAATTATAACCTTTTTAACATGTGATACACAAAATTTAACTATTTATTATCAAAACATTGTAAACACTATTACGAAACCTATTTATAAGATAGTTTAAACTGTTCTTTCATTGTTGTCTTGTATAACAACATACTTGAACGTTATTTAAAAAATAACGTTGTTTGTTTACTAATTCTGTCATCGTAAGACTAATATGTAATTGAACTAATTAATTTCAACATATTTACTGTATTTTTATATCATTTAATCAAAGTTTAATGTTAAAATACAAAGGCTAACAAATCTGTTTTAAAATCGTACGATATGACGTCACTTGTTTACACTGTGTATAAAAGCCGCCGCTCAGTCGTTCTAGACACAGTCACTCACAGTCGCTCTGGAGCAGTCACACCGAACGGACCTAAGTTAAGTGAACTTGTGTTGTTTCTAACTTTTATTAATATTTTCTAATATTTTTATGTGTAGAATTGGTATAAAAATCCTATCGTATTGCTATTGTATTTGAATATAAATTAATTATTTTGTATTTGTTACTTTAATGTGACAGTGTTATTAATTGATAATTGTGTGATAATTTAATGAACATTTGGTATTAATTCTATAAATAACATTACTTATATAATGTGTAATGGAGTAATGAAATACTAGATACACAAGTAAATAAAGCTATAAGTTATGACGATAGTAATCACATTGTGGTAATATTGTAAAGTACATATAGTGAATTGATGTTTATGTGAAAATGAATTATGTTTTGAAAAGAGTAACTGTGGAGTTTCTTGCCGGTTCTTCTCCACAGAAAACAACCCTTTCCGAACCGTGTGATAAATGAATAAATTGATATTGCTATACAAATTGTTAAATTATTTCTATAATACACCTGACAATCATGGTAATATCGATTAATTGATAATTAATCGGTAATACATTGATGTTGATAATTAATTACTTTTAAAAATAACAACATTCTTTATACATATACTATATATATACAACTATTTTATATACTTAGTCTCACAAGTGCGTCTTTTAGTTACCATGGTACCAGCTCGTGAAAATACCCTTTCACGAGGCACTCGTAATTTGCCGCGGATTTCGAGCGCAAACGTAAACAACGCAAGTAAAAGCATTGTTGTCATTTTATCGAAACTTGTGAGTTCTGTGACTTCAGTCAGTATCGCCCAAAGAGTAAAGTAACTATAGAGAGAACTATAGGTATCGCCGATTGCGCAATCTAGTAACACCGCAGCGCCCGAGGCGGCCCGAGACCGCCCCATCCGAATCACCGAAGCTCTCGTTCATTTAAGAAATGATTTAAAAGCATTGATGATTTTGTCGTTGTCATTTCACGATGACATGATTTTAAAATATCGATGATTTTTACCTGTGACATGATATCGGACTCATCTCTAGTTCGATCATAACTAGTGTGTATTGCAAATTTCATAATGGACAAAAAATCTAACAAAGAGGTTGTTTTTAGTTTTGCATCGCCATTGGAATTTCGTGTTCGGAGTCCCTGAAAATGATACAGAAGCCTTACGGTGAATCGACTTTATCATAAACACGTGCTTATGAGCAAACAAGCGATCAAAAGCGGTCGAGATGTGATGGAAGATTTGCCGCGCTCTGGTAGGCCATCAACGTATTCAACTGAAGTCAATACAGTAAAAGTGAAGGTAATAGTAACTGAAAATCGTCATTCAAGTTTGAGAGAGATAGCCGTTGAACTTTCTGTGTCTTACGAGTCGATTCCTACCATTTTAAATAATCACTTGGTTATGAAACATGTTGCAGTTTGGCTAGTCCCAAGAGACCTAAATTTTATCCAAATACTCAGTCCGTAAAAGTCACATGCTAGAACGGGTAAATTTCGAACCCATTGTTACTGGGAAAGAGACGTGGGTTTATAGTTCTCGTCAAATAACTTGGCAAGAGTCGTTCAATGCGCAGAAGTCGATTTTTAGGTGTCAGCGGTTGTCAGCGGGACGCGATCACGTGAGGTATGACCCCAAGAAGCAAAATTATCCTATAGTTCAGGTGTTATAGGCCTCCAGCACTTATAATTATCTCTTAACGGTTCTAGTATCGGCTGCCATGCTTATAATAGCAACCATGGAGTTAGTTGGGTTTAATAGTATATCTGATTTTACACATTAACTTATAATTACTTATAGATACAAATTAAGGGTGCAATATAAGCTTAGGTGACCTATAAAAGTATCATGAGGGCGTAAACGCACTCAAGAGTAGTTAAACTGGTAAGCTATACTTCTAACTACTAACAAGAAGCATTACAGAACCGTTATAAGTAAAATACGGCAATAAGAGTGATGCACAGAACTAAACATACTGGAAACCATATGTATTTATTAATTGGTTTTATAAGGGTTTATAAATTCACTTTATAGAACAATTATAAGTTAAATGGAGCGGCTTTATAGCGGTTTAAACCAATACTATTATAATCTTAACACGATTGTAAAGGTTCGGTATAATATACTTTAGTATCCTAAACTATATCCGTGGTGTCCTGTACAAGAATACATCGGTTTATAATAGTTTTGCAAATGCTGTTATACGAGTAGTCTCAGTACGCACATTTTGATTTGTTGCCGACGTGTCGTGCTATTTACTTTTCTTTCAAAAGTGGATCTGAATAAATGTAAACGACTAAAAAGAAGAGGTTTTTACAAACAAAAAGTTCATAACCAAATAATTCAAGTGTCGGTTTCTAACTTCGTATTTGGCGAAGAACGTATCGTACATATAGGAGAAGGATCCGTACACATTAGTTCCAGCGCAACTTTGAGACAAAATGTTTATATGAATAATTCTGAACAAAACGGTGTTTTATCGTACAATATAAGCGACGAGCGACGACATGCGACGTTAAATTCTTTATCAGAAATTTTGAATTACCTAAGCCTGATTTGGACGCATTTTTAGGACAGAAATGATTCCACATCAAGATGGATTTACATTAGCAACTAAATTATAAAGAGAAATTAAAGTGCATGTGAGAATTCGAGCAGAATAATATATAAGTTTTAGAACAACTGTTTTGGCCTTATTATTTGACTGATCGGTTGATTTAATTTTCTTTTGATCTGATTTTCTCATTAACTCCTATTCTTAAAGTATACTGCTAAAGTACTTACCGATCATGTTAAATGTAGAACTAAACTGAGCGACAACAGGATATCAATAAAAGCAAATGTTTCTTACAAATGTTTTAATTGAAATTATTTAAAGTTCTCTCTTAAAATAGGTTCGCTACCTTAATCTTGCATAATAGTTGGGCTTTTTTCCTTATGTTATAATTATAATATCTACTTAATCAACAGTCTTCAATTTCACAATCATACCAGTGCTTGAATTACTTATTTAAATAGGTAACTTAGATATCTTTTATTCATTTATACTTTCATTCATACTTTATTTTACATCTAAACTAATATTATAAAGAGGAAACATTTGTGTTTTTGTATGTATATAATGTTTTCATACAAAAACTACTGGACTGATTTCAAAAATTCTTTCACCATTAGAAAGCTGCATCTTCACTGAGAGACATAGGCTATATCACATATTAAAAAAAATAATAATAGGGATCCCTAATAAAAATGTTTACTCTTTCACGCAAAAACTACTGAATGGATTTGAATCAAATTTGGCAAGTAGATAGTTTACATCCTGGAATAACACATAGTTTGATTTTTATCCCGGAATTCTCACGGGATCGGGATTTTACGCGGGAATATCCTCCCACGCGAACGAAGTCACGGGCAGAAAGCTAGTCATACAATATTTCTATGAAAACAAAAAGTAAAACTAGTGTACAAGGGGCAGTTTTATCGCACAGGCCGATCTCTTACATACAGACAACCTTTCGATGTACAGAACTTAAAGGAGACACGATATAAGGCTGTCAGTGTCAAACTTCATAAATAGTTTTAAATAATATTATTAAACATGTTATTTATCACAATAATAGAAGAATAATAATAATTCACATACAAATAAAATAAAATAAATTCCAATAAAAATCCAATAATGTCAAAAAATAAAACAACAATGATATTTTTAAAAACAAAAAATTGCGTAATCTCGTTACGTGAAGTCGAATAAGCCAGGGAGGCTTTAGCACTGCATACTCCGGCATTTCTAATATCATCTTCAGAATTCTCTCCCCCGTATCCTACACATCAGAGATGCTGCTTTTATACGTATTATGGCATAAAAATCATCGACTCTTGCGTCAGCAAACATGGCTGAGGCGCTACAGAAACGTGGGAGCCCCACCAGAATTCTGAAAGCATTGTTATATTGTACGCGAAGAGCGTTGTAGGTCCGTTGCGTATAGCTGGCCCATAGAGCGCTAGTGCAATAGCTTTGGCAGCAGGCCCTGAACAGTGTCACTTTTACGTCTGATGTACACCTTGCGAATCTATGCACCCACATATTAGCACGAACCGACAACGCCCTTCGCTCTCGCTCGGTCTCAGTTACTATGTGTCCTAGGTACTTAAATTTAGAGACACGATTTAGAGGTACTCCGTTTAAACGGACTGGGTACATGTTCCGGAGACTTATTCTTACCTATAATAACCATAAACATACTTTTCTTCTCGTTGTACTTCAGACCATGAGCTTTCGCATATGACTCACAGATACCGAGCAGTTTTCTCAATCCACTGAGCGACGGACTCAGTAACACCATATCGTCAGCGTAACTGATGTTGTTAACGCAGACGTCATCCATATGACAACCAACGTGGGTGTTACTGAGCCCCTCAATCAGCTGATTAACATACAAGATAAATAGTCTTGGAGAGGACAGGCCTCCCTGTCTGACACCTAATTTAAGTGCATACTCATTCGACTCCCCACTTTACATAATTTTTCTGATGGTTACCACCAAAAGGACAAGATGTTAATAAATTCAGTGGGAGTCCCTACCTCCCCAAGTTTGGCCCAGAGCCTGCTGTAATCCACCAGGTCCAGGAAACAAGCATAGACAGGTGTTTTTCTATTAACATAGTAGTTGACTAATAAGTCTTTCCATATCCTTTGGATTTCAGTAAAAATAAATTACTTATGAGAGGTATTTCAAATAGGTAAGTTATTACGTAACAAAGAATAGGAAATTAATAATGTATGTATAGGTACGTACTACGTATAGGTGACTGTCATGCAAAACTAACTATATTTAAAAATTATAATGTCTATGTGGTAATAACACTAAACAATTCAACAAAAACTAATGATTTTGTTCTAAATTTATTTAGAATCTATATTTCAAAACAAAATCTCAGAGTATTCTTGCTTTATATACCTATAATATAATTTAAGCAACTACCGAGGGTAGTAGTATTACTACATAAAAATTTCTGTGGCACATGGCGTGGTAAAGCTTGAAACGTAGGTAATTGTATAATTAGCTAAAACAATAAATTACAAAACAGAAAACTTTTAACAATTTAAATTAATTTAAGATTTACTTAAGTTTAAATTTCTCTTTTGAGGCAGCTGGTCCATTGGCATGTATGACATTAAAATGAGACAGGTTATAGAAACATTAACGGAACCCTAATTCTAAACAATATGTCCAAGCAATGGTTCTTATGGTCACCATTTTAAAGAAAAGTACGCCTATAAAGGTTTTTTAATGTATTTCTGAAAACCAACTCTGTGAAAATGGCGACTTTTAATTGTATATCTTACTGAACCAAATATTATTTTAAAAATCAACTTATCGATAACGCGAATTCCAGGAGGCGCGTATAAAAATTGATGAAATCTGATCATACTTCACCAAAAATATACGTGCACCCTGCACATTTATACACACATTATAACATCTTGACTGTTAACTACACTTTCAATATTTTAGATATTATTTATAATAAGAAATGGATCAATAATTTACCTTTATTAAAAAAAAATGTTAGCAATAGCTATTCACCAGTTCACAACACTTTTGTATGAGCTTTTAAGAGATTCACTGTTTACGTTATTGTCGTGTTTGGTTCCATTAAGCGCTAATAGTTAGCTTCGCGGGAGCAAATAGTTCTACGCAGTCTAACTATAAGGTCGTTATTGATCGAAGTGGTGTTCAACAAGTCTACTATAGATATTTAATTAGATAATATACGCCTATAAATTGGGCCCTTTTCCGTGGTTATAATCGTTTACTAATCCGTTATAGTCCTGATGAAATGGTGGTTCCAGGACAATTATGGTGAACGCAGACCTAGCCGCACCGCACGCGCCGCAGTCTTTGCATTCGAATTCTTTATATGAAGTTCTATGCAACCTCGCACACCTACCCGCGCCGCAGTCGCCGCAGTCCCTGAAACGACCGAACTCCCCTAGCCGCAGCTGATGACGTCACCCGCACGCAGCGCGGATGACGTCATTCGCATCCACGGCGCGCAGTGTTGCCAGAGTTATAAAGTAGACAGAGAATCTCTGTCAACGGTTTATAATAAAATTACTTATCCTCGTATAAATAATTACTTGCTTATTCCCTATTATAGCACCTACAGATAAAAATACACAAAAGAGCAAAATACCAATACCAAATACAGATTTTATACAGATTTTTGAATCTTCGGTACAGATAATGCTTTCAAAAATCTGGCAACACTGACGGGAACGACTGCAGCGACTGCGGCGCGGATAGATGTGCGAGGCCATTAACAAAAAGCGATGACTGCGGGGACTGTAGAGACTGCGGTGCGGCTAGGTCTGCGTTCACCATTACTCGACCACATTTTGCTTCTTGGGGACGTAGCGCCGATCCGAGCGCGCGATTGGTGCGTCAGTAGTTCTCGTTCAATTAGCTCCTGAATACACTTGCGTACACGAAAGTTGTACCCTTTGTTTTTGTTACGAGTTGTTGTTTTAAATTTAGTTTTTGTTGCGTTGATTACAATGCCAGGACCAAATACCGTTTTACGCAGACTATTAAAACGTCAGAAAGAACAGTTAGACACTATAGTTAAGGAAGGTTGAGAATCCTAATTCGTCACTGTTTTTAGGATACCGGGAAAAAAAGAAGAATAAAAGGGGGAGCAGTTTTATTAACTAATTGTGATGACGAGAACATATTATTTTTATTGTTTTTTTAAATACATTTCTTTTACTTTTAAATGCATTTATGTATTATATCTATTTTATTTATATTACCAAATTAACGAATGAATTCTTCTTCTTTCTTTAACATTCTTCTGAACAGACATGATTAAAAATAAATGATGGCAATAACCATAGAATAATGGCAAGCAGTAAAAGTGACTACTTTTTTCTTCCACTAAGTGCACGATGCGCGAACTTCCTCGTCATCATCCTCGTCAAGTAAGTTGGCAAGGTTTTGGCGTAGTGGGGGTCCACTACGCCAAAACCTTGCCAACTTACGTGACGAAGACTAAACTTGACATGCTGACTAGCCAACAAGCTTGGGCGTGGCGCTTCCCAACTGAACCGACACCGAACAGCCAATGTTGATCAAAAGTCAAAGTCATGTTGACCGTTTTCTTTGACGATCGCTGTGTTGTGCACTCGTAATTCTTGCCGGATGGTCAAACAGTAAATAAGGAATATTATTTGAGCATTATGTGGCGTTTAAGGGAGAAAATTCGACAAAAATGCCAGATTTGTGGAAAGAAAATCTTGGATTTTGCACCACGACATTGCGCCTTTGCACAAGGCCATCATAGTGAACGAATATTTTAACCTAAAACTCAACAAATGCCATGGAGCGACTACCTTATTCATCAGGTTGCTATTTTGCTATTGACCTGATAAAATCATCCTAGTTATCTATTTCTAAAATATTATTAAATTCAATCCTTAATTTTTAACGTAAAATATCTAAAACAGAGATGAAAAAATATGTTTTACGGGATACCAGATACTGAATATTCTACCTACCTAGTAGCCGGATATCCGGGCGAACATAGTCAAAATAAGAAAAGAAAATTCTGAAGGCGAGTGAAAACTTTAATCGGAAGCTGGTCATGTATACGAGTGCAAGTGAAACCACATATTGCCTCTCAATGCAGTGAAATTTGTGTTACGTACCAAAATAAATAAATAATTGGGGTTGCTAAAGGCGTCGCGTGCACTGCATTTTTTTTACTGGTACCCGCTTTTAGTCATAATATTTTCATCTGTAACATACCTATCTACGTTGCGTAGGTACTGAAAAAAAGGTCCTACTATCTATATGTATACAGTATACGAATAAAAAAATTAATTAGGGGTGGAGGTATTAGATGTATGGCGTATTTCAGTGGTTTATTTGAAGATACCGGTTCAAATAGGTAGGTATGGTAAAATTTTTGGGAGAGCAAAGTGAAGCTCGGAAATATAAGCGGTTCTGGTAGTTTGAATTTGAATTGTTTTTGTTTATTTAGATAAGAAAGACAAAGTAAAATACTCTACTTTTTAGGGTTCCGTAGACGTATGGCAAAAAACGGAACCCTTATAGATTCGTCATGTCTGTCTGTCTGTCCGTCCGTAAGTCACAGCCATTTTATTCCGAAACTATAAGGACTACACATGAGAAACTTGGTGGGTTAGTATGTAGATTCATTCTGTAAACCGCTTTCCGATTATTATACAAAAATAAAAAAGTATATGAAATTAAGAACATACATGTAACTGAAACTAAAAATATTATATCATCAAACCTATACGTGTATGGTAGGTATATAAGACAGGTCTTTAAAAATGACATTGAGATTTGTAAAACCGCTTTTTCTTAAAGTCAATCGTTTAAAAGATATACGCCTCCAAAGTGGTAGAAGTAGAGTTTTTGAGATATAGTACACTTTATAAAACCGCAAATATAACTTTGTATTTCATACAAACACTGAAAAATAAAGTTATTTGGTTTAGTTACTACGTAACTCTTCATGGGCGAGTCTATAACTCGCACTTGGCCAATTTTTCTATTGTTACCTTCTATACTATCTATGTATATTACTTCTTACTACATATACAACGTGTAACGGAAACCCCATATCTATCCAAAAGGGCTGAAGACAACATCTGGTATGGAGTCTCTATGCACAGTTACAGCACAAAATAACTGACTCAAAGAATTGATACCAAATTATTGGTTTCATATATTTCTTGAATACCAATCATAACAAACGTGTCACAGCACTACGAGGGTCGATAGCTTTCCACGTCACTTGCCAATAACACGATAATTCTTTTCGTTCTTCTTAATTTGAAAAATTCGGTCTCTGGTATCAGTGTATTGGAATTTGTAATATAAGTTCTACACACGTAGACTTAGGATTACAAAACCCTTGCCATATCGTTTGTTATCAATATCATCCAAAGAAGCCATGCACTTGGCATGTATAGTATATACCCTTTAAATTACACGTTGAATAATATTATAAATGCCAAAGTTTGTGAGAATGGATGTATAGATGTACTTATGGATATTTGTTGCTTTTACGCAAAAACTACTGAACGGATCTGGATGGATCCTGGAATCATATATGGGTTTCTTTTTATCCCGGAATTTCCACGGGATCAGGATTTACGCGGGAAAGTCCTCCGACGCGTGCAGGAGCTAGTAATATTACAAAGCGGTAAAGTCTGTTTGTTTAAACGCGCAACGACTGCGAAAGAAGGAGGGTTATGTTTTTATTGTAATAAAGTCCACAGTAGTGAAGTCGAAACGCGACTTCTAGTTTATAGATATTTCTTTGACGATTTAATCATAAGTATAATCACGTCGGGGTCACCAGTTTGGGGTATGCGGAACAGGGTGTAAAGTCCCGCATTCCCATTGAAAAGGGAGGATCCTCCGACCAGACAGGTGTTTTTGTCTGGTGGGCAACTGCCTGATGTTTGTGATCGGGTGATTTGTATGTGGGCTAGTTGAGCGGTAAACTTTGCTTGCGCGATAAAGGATTTCTATCATTTAGTTTGTATGTTGCGAGATAGATGTCGCTACACATATCTATCTTATACAGGGTTAATTGTAAAACACCAAAAACCTCTCAGGACTATGTTACTAACATCATAATCAACAACATTTGTTCTATGACTTTTAAAAATTCGTCATATTTTTTTCACCAGATTTTCATATAAAAATAAAAATATTTATATTGAACGCCCTAAACGCATGTAGCATCTATGCAAAGCAAAAGAAAGCGATAGTATAAATTGCTTTCTTTTGCTTCGCATAGAGTTCGTAACATTTAGGGGGTTCAATTTAAATATTTTTATTTTTGTATGAAAATCTGGTGAACTAAATATGACGAATTCTTAAAAGTCATAGAACAAAAGTTGTTGATTATGATGTTAGTAACATAGTCCTGAGAGGTTTTCAGTGTTTTACATTTAACCCTGTATATCCTCTGTGACCAGCAAGCATTGAGAACTTAGGATATCAGAACGAAGGTTCCTTACAAAAAGATACGAAGCAGTAGGTTGAAGGGACTTTTAAATACTTACTGCTTGTCTTAAAAAAGCACAGTATGTGTCCAAGATCTCAATCAAGAGAGAGAGAGAAGATGAATGTAATGTATCAATGCATTCAATTCATGTGTCTTCAGTGTATGTTTAGCCATTTCCCAACTATGTTGGCATGGGCTTCCAGTCTAACCTCTAACTGGTGTATTACATGGAGCGACCTATCTTATCCAGTAGCTGGGTAACTCGATACCTCTTGGCAAGACTGGTGTCACACTTTTCTGGCTTCTGACTGCCTGAAGCGACTGTCAAAGATGTACAAACGACAACTGGAACCAACAGCTTAAAGTGCTTTCCGAATAGGGTTACCAGATGACAGGAATTTTCCTGACATGTCCGGAATTTCAGCTCTGTCAGGGAAACAGGGAAAGTTGGAAATTTTCAGGAATTAAAAAAAAAGAAGAGAAAAGTAAGACTTTTCGTTATAAAATAAATGCTTGCCACACAAATACGCACAACACTAGTAAACTTAGCACCGTTTGCAAGAGTAGTGAACTACTAATTGACTCGCTCAGTCGCGCCGCGCCCCGCATCACGCCACAAGGCATCTAACACTCATACTCAGACTCCCACGCGCCGCGCGCGAAATTGTATAAGCAGCTTTGGAGCTATGAGGGAACAGATGAACATACACACATACATACATACATAACCTGTCAAAATCATAACCCTCCTTTGGCTTTGCCGTAGTCGGGTAAAAATAATATAAGTTTCTGCTAAAATGTCAGGAAAATTATTGCACAAACAAGGGTTTTTTTAGGGAAACTTATTTTTCGGATCTGGTAACCCTATTTCCGAAGCACGGAGGAATGTCGGTATGTCAGGACGGTCACCCATCCTCGGACTGACCACGGCAAGCATTGTTTGACCTTTAAGATCCATCCGTGCGGCTGTTATTATTATATCGTCGGTTAAAAGTCGGTTAAATAGGGTATAAGCGACATTTGGACTGGTATTGTTTTGAAAGCCGAATGTTTCTTGTGTTTATTTATTTATGTACACTTTATGCACATAGGTACAAAGGCGGACTTAATGCCGTAGGCGTTCTCTGCCAGTCAACCATGAGTGGTGAAGAGATAGAGTGGAAGGTGCAATATGTACGTGAAAATTATATTGGAAAAATAATTATAATAATAGTGATAAAACAAAAAAACCTAATATCATAAAATCGAAATATCATAAAATAGAAATCTACATAAATAATATATATGAATAAATACTTATATAAATACATATACATACATATATACTTAAGAAGCAAATGAAAATTAAATATGGAAATTCTGCTTATTGGTGAAGTAAGTGGATCCGCAATTTCTTTTTAAATGCGTGGCGATTGTCAGCCGTCCTGATCTCGAGAGGAAGCGCATTACACAACCACTGTGAAAAGTACCTTATCCTTCTTTTACTATAACACTTATTCAACTGTCTGTTGTTTTAATAAAAAAATACATTAGTTTTTCTAAAATTCTAAACTTTGAATGGCTCTCCTAAACATTTCTTTTTTTATCGCTTATACCCTATTTCCTTTTAACCGTCGATATAGCTGCGAGCTTCTCAACTCCCTATTCATTACATAATGGAATTATTGATAACGTACCGAAATACCAAATAAGTAATTGACTTCCGTCATTTGCTTTAAATACGAGGAAAAGTACGCATTGAAGCATTTGCTGTTACTATCGTTGGTATGTAGTTCGAATTATATGTATAAATACTTATAGCCTTATATGTGCATGTAGGTAGCCGTTTGATAATGGTTATTCATAGTCCAAAAGTGTTTAAATTTATGATGAAGGCTCGGTAGCCGGTGTCTGTCGTAGGCGCCTGCCCGACTCGGCGTGATTCACCTCTCTGCACGCAGCGCACCAAATCTGAATTGCCATTAATGGTAATCTCGAGTTTGTTTACACAGCTTATAATGCAGTTCAAACCTACGAGCGGGGGTGTGACTTCGTGTGACATCGCGAAGCATGACCACATAGATTCCTTTTTCATGGCCTGCCAGTGTAGGTATACCTATATCAGATTGTAGATACGCCTTAAAGCATTAAGAGCTTTTGTGTTGAATAACATTTTGATAAATAAATACGCAATATTTTTGCACTGCTTGATAATTTATTTTTATTTCGGCTGCGGGATTGTTCTAACGAGGTACCGCGCCCCAGACCACAAAGGCAACTGAAGGAACAGGGTGGGTTTTTAGTCATTATCTTGATGGTTTGAAAAGTGCTAGTACAAAAACCGGTCAAGTGCATATGGGTGGCACCTTCGCACTATAACGGGTTACTTAGTTGCTTTCATGTCAGAGTAAAAATGTACATTGTCGTGTAGATATAGAACCTATACAGTATGCTAACTAATTTAGCATCCATCCATACATGCTAAAAAAAATATTACCATTCGAAAACGAACTGTTTTTTTTTTAATATTAAAAAATTCACTAAAAATGTTAAATTGATACGTAAAAGAAACACTGTTCTGCACTCCATCTCCCACAGACTTTTACTGTGCCAAATTTTATGTTTGACTGTAAATCAATTTTTCTTAAAAGAGGCAAAATATGTTTTGGTTCACGTTCTGTGTAATATTCATGATTTTTTTGCGTTTCGTACCTCAAAAGAAAAATGGAAACCTTATAGGATCACTTCGTTGTGTTTTTGTCCTTCTGTCAGTCAAGCCCTTTTTCTCAGAAACAGGTAGAGATATCGAACTGAATTTATATCATATAGGGTCTACGGTCCTTTCTTCAGCTGTAAAAATCAAACCTTAACTCAACGCGATAAAAAGACATTACCGTTTATGTCACATATTTTGCGATCTCACATGTGAATCAAAAGCTATAGAAACCTATATAGGTTTCTATCTTCGAAGGTGTTTTGCAAAATTTAATAAAAATAATATCATTGGCTGAAAAGGGGTAAAAACTATTTTTTAAATCATTTTACCCCCTTGGTAAGGCATAAACACGTATTACATACTAGCGACCCGCCCCGGCTTCGCACGGGTGCAATGTTTATATTAAATATAGTTAAATATAGGCAGCGTTCGCGAGAATGGTTAACGTACGGCAGTTTTTTCGACGCCTTACTCCACAATTTTCACTAACACGAAAAATCCCATCTATTTTCCGGAATAAAATATAGCCTATACGGATTCGGAAGAATCCCTCTAAGTAATGGTAAAAGAAATTTTGAAATCGGTCCAGTAGTTTTTGAGCCTATTCAATACAAACATACAAAAATACAAAAAAACAAAGGTTTCCTCTTTATAATATTAGTATAGATATAAATTTGGTATAAATTGTAACATATTTGGAGAGCGGTTTTTAAAGGGAAACTTTTTTAGGGTTCCGTAGCCGAATGGCAAAAAAACGAACTCTTATAGCTTCGTCATGTCTGTGTGTCTGTCCGTTCGTCTGTATGTCACAGCCATTTTATTCTGAAACTATTTCGACTATACACATAAAACTTGGTAGGTAGAGGTATTCTGTAAACCGCTTTCAGATTTTAAGAAAAAAAAAATATTTAAAATTAAAGGGGGCTCCTCATACATGGAACTGAAACTGAAAATTTTTTTTTCATGAAACCTATGCACACGCATCAGCAGAAGGATATCTATAGAAGGGTCTTTAAAAACCGACTCCCAAAAAACACTGCAAAGTGAAAAATAACTTTAATTTCGGTAGTCGGTGTCTTTAGTTTTGTTTTTTCGTTTTTGGCACCGACTTCCGAAATTAAAGTTATTTTTCACTTTGCAGTGTTTTTTGGGAGTCGGTTTAATTTTTTGTTAAAAAGTTTTTTTTTCACTCTTTTTAGTTGGATGATTTTTAATTTACCTAGTTACAAGAGCCTAAATGTCAACTACTTATAACCTTTTACAAAATATTGCTTTTCCCAATGCTGGGCCGTTAATTGTTGAGGAGTTCTCCTGGTACTTCACCATCAGCTCTACATCACCATATGCATTGTGACGAGCATAAAGTGCTGAACATCCATATTCAAGTAATCGAATCGCAATCCACTTAATACTTATTATTGAGTAGTTTCGGCGGCCATCTGTGGTCTTCATCATCAGTTCCACTTCCCCAAATGGTACTTTTTGAGAGCAACTGCACAAGTTACTATAAGAAATACCCAAAACGCCATAGGTGTGCCTATAATATTTGAAGAGTTCCCTCGATTTCTCCAGGATCCCATCATGAGATCCTGACTTTGGTGATAGTGGTACCAATTTCGAAGTATACCCATTCGAACAAAAAAAGAATTTTCCAAATCGGTTCAGCCGTTTTCGAGTACTCGATGATCATACATAAAAAAAAAAAAATATACGCGTCGAATTGATAACCTCCTCTTTTTGTCGTCGGTTGAAAATAACATTGAGGTTTTTAAAACCACTTATTCATAAAGTCAATTGTTTAAAAGATATTAACCAAAGTGGTAAAATGTGTGTCCCCCCTCTAACTTCTATAATAATGAACGGAAAATCTAAAAAATATAAATACTGTAGATCTTAATGTAAACTTTCAATGAAAATTTGTTTGAACGAGATCGAGTCAGCAGTTTTTGAGTTCTAGCATATTTTCTAAAACCGCAAATATAACATTGTAATTCACACAAATACAAGGAAGAACAAAGTTATTTGGCGTATAATATACGTAGAATTTCAAAACCCGTGCCATATCTTTGTTATCATCCAAAGAAGCCAT
Organism: Tholera decimalis; assembly: GCA_943138885.2. NCBI lineage: Eukaryota > Metazoa > Arthropoda > Insecta > Lepidoptera > Noctuidae > Tholera > Tholera decimalis. The sequence goes on along the minus strand of OW964556.2, from coordinate 30,750,630 downwards.
GCACTTGGTATGTATATACCCTGTAAATTACACGTTGTAATATACATACACCTAACATATTATATACTTAACGAAGTAGACTTCCAATCCTTCCATGCTATGACTTTTAAGTAAGTACCTATTATTCACATAGTATCATATCTGTTCTGTGATCATATTGCTAAATCAATCCCAATTCAGAGTTATAATCAACTCAGACACCATTGCGACACTCGGTAGTGGAAGCTTTCCAGTTTTGGGTTTTGATATTGACGTAAAAATAACATATTCATTAAAATTGTAATCAATCGCATGAGCATTTACTTGCATGAATGCGTTTTACTGCTCGATAGAATAACACTCCCTCTTTTGTTAATAATTTGCACGAACTACACGACATTACTCATTATATCTGAGCCACCATCCTATCTAGGTGTCGTGCGTGCCTACATACTTCATGGTTACCAGGTAGATTATATATTGTGTGTGAGATAAGTTAATAATGTAACCTAATGTGTCGCAATAGCTCCAAGGGAATTACTCAAGGATCGATCACCAAACAAATTTGTTTTAGCTCGTAAAGATAAAAGAAAATGAATGGAGTTTGTACTGTGTAGAGCTTTTTGGTTAATTTCAATTAGGTTACCTCAAATTTTTCGCTTACAAATAAGATGCTATTTGAAAACACGTTAATAGTTTCGATTGAGTTTACTTACTGACGTCATGTGTCGCATTTGGCTAGCTAAATCAGGGCACAAACCTATATAGTATAGGTACTTACCGCCAATGCTGATAATCTATTTTCTAAGGTTTTAATTTAGTTGTTTTTTTAACGAGACCTAGCTTAAATAGAATTAATATTACTAGCAATCATGTTAACCTCCAACTAACCTAAATATGCTTGTGTCTGGAATGGGTTCACGGCAATACTGTAATGGGTCGGGTTTGAGCCCGCGACCTCTCAGTCACAAGGCCGACACCTTAGCAATTAGGCTATTGTCGCTTTGGATGTGAAGACAAATAAAATAAATAAAAAAGTTTTTATCAAAAAAACGACGGCTCTACAGTTACCTCTGTTCTCAGGACGCCCAAAAGCTCTGGTAAGCTCACGTCAGCATCGTTCTGGGAAGGCGTGCGATACGGCGGCGACGCACGGTGGGCTGAAAAACGGCTTTCATAGACTTAGGCATTTTATTTTGCAAGTGCCAGTTTTTGTGCCGGATATCACTTCTATTTGTTATAACAATATACAAAAATGACACCAGAATTGATTCTGCACAAAAACGAAGGAATTATAATTTTTTTACGAAAATTTTGTATGGAGCTAGTATGAAAAATCGAAATATCTCTGAAACGGCAGCGATAACCGTAATATCCTTATAGGAGGTTTTAGTACTAATTATTTATGATTTTTTGACATACGTTACATAATGGTTGTAGATGCCTTTTTTTTTTTTTAATCGTCAAAATATTTTTATTTATTTTTACATATTAAACGTTCCTTTTAGTGTTTAAGTTGAAGAATTCAGAGCTTTAACAACTCTTAACATAAAATAGCATCACCCCTATAGACCTGAAGGACTAGACAGAGGTGTGTAGTATCTTGTTGATCTTGTAAGATTTCCAACAATACCAAATAGTTGAATATCAGTGTCAAAGTGCCCATGCTGTCGCTTCTTTTAGAAAGATAGGGGAATGAAATTGTTAATTGATCATACCCTAAAAGTATGATTACAACATAACCGGACACATAATAATATCGACACAAAAGGAATTTTAAAACCTTGCATACGTTCAAAATACAAAATAACATATTGTGTAGTCATCTAATGAGTCTGATGACAAGTAATTAAGTAATTAGAATGATGGTTGTAGTCTTCTGATTCTAATGAGCCTATTAAGTGATTAAATGATTTGAAATATCTCGCAACAATACCAACTAAGAACTGCATTCACCTTTTTATAATTAGTGAGCTAATGTGATTTGCTAATGTTGATTAGTTCTACTATGAGTTCTACGAAATGTTTTTGACGATTATAAATTTTTATTATCATATCTTTTATAACTTTAATGAGGGTAGTTAACTAATTATTGATTTTATACAATAAAAGGGCTATAATTTTGTTCCATAATTTAGATTGTTCACAACCGTGTAACTGCTAACACTAAAACTATTTGCTTTGCGACTACAAAATCTTAGAATGGAAAGTTTAATCACCAACTTAGATTTGTTTGTTCTTCTAAAAAGTGAGTGTCCTTCATTTAATCATGAAGTATTGTTTAGTGCAATTGTGTCCCGCATAGGCGATTGCCTTTCTGCCGAAGATCAAGTAACTCTCAAAGAATTTTGCCGGAGATTCACGCGAGCTGCTTTAAACAGGTGGCAGAAATCTAAACGATTCTTTGATAAGTTTAGAAATACGTACGGAGAGTGGTTGCAAGCAAATATTGATTGGCCGAGTTGCGTGCAAACTTTAATAAATCAAGAACCAACTGTTGATGAGATACCAAGAGCACGCTCAGTCTCTCCAGAACCTTCGACATCATCGACTGTTGGAACAATGACAAAAAGGTCCCGAAAACCATTCAAAGATCTGGGAAGCAAACAGAAAAAGAGAAGATCTAGTGAGCACATAGGCGAGGATTCCTGTGAATTGGCATATGCAGCTGCAGCACGTTTAAAAGAAGAAGGTTATGAAGATATCGCATCTGTAATCAATTATATGATCAAAAATCCAGAAGCTGCCGTTAAAATCAAGGAAAGCATTAAGAAAACAGTAATATTTACACCAGAGAAAGCACTTGGATTGCTTCTTTCACTTAAGCTTTCAAAGTGGCAATATATTACGTTGCGAGAGACTGCCATTCGGGAAGGTGCTAAGGATATTTACCCATCCTACTATAAACTGCAACAAACTAAGCTTGCATGCTACCCTCCTAATCAATCAGTATCAGTTACGGATTCATCAGCTAGAATTACACTTCAAGCTTTACTTGACATCACGGTGAAGCGGATTCTTCAAAGTCTTTCTGATAATGTGGAAAATAAGCAGTTAAAGCTGATATCGAAGTGGGGATTTGATGGTGCTTCCAATCAAAGCCGATACAAGCAGAAAATGGACGGCGAGCATGATGATTCAAGCATTTTCATGACCTCCTTGGTGCCACTGAAACTGACAGATGGAGATAATACTATATGGACAAACCCGAAACCATGCTCAACTTTTTATTGTCGTCCGGTTCAGTTCACTTTTGTAAAAGAAAGCCATGCAGTTGTCATTGATAACAAAAGAAAAATGGATGAGGAAATTGAGGCCCTTAACCCCACAGAGTGCATTAATAGTAACATGGTGACTCATAAACTAATGATGACAATGATCGACGCAAAAGTCTGCACGTACCTTTCTGAAGCTAGATCAAATGCATCATGCTACCTGTGCTTAGCAAAACCAACAGAAATGAACCACTTAGATGCTGTAACATCAAAAACTGTGTGTTCTGACATATATGAATTTGGCCTATCATCCCTACATGCCCGTATAAATTGCATGGAATGTCTGTTACACATTGCGTACAGACTTGACTTCAAACAGTGGGCAGCAAGAAGTAATGAGCATAAAGATATGTTACAAAACAGAAAAAAAAAACATTCAAAATAAATTTAAAGAGGAGCTCAATCTGTTAATTGATATAGTAAAACAAGGCTCGGGAACTACCAATGATGGGAATACCGCAAGGAAGTTTTTCGAGTTTCCCAATAAAACTGCAGCTATTACTGGGTTGGATCAAAACCTGATAAAAAGATTTGCTGTTATTTTGCAAGCAATAACATCTGGTGAGAAGATCGATGTCATCAAATTTAAAGATTTTGCTCGCAAAACAGCAGAAAAGTACGTGGAATTATACGACTGGTACTACATGTCATCAACCGTACATAAACTATTAATACACGGAGCTGACATAATCGAAAAAAATGATATTGTCCCGATTGGGACTCTCTCGGAAGAAGCCTCAGAGTCTCGAAACAAAGATTTTAGGAGGTTCCGGGAACATCATTCGCGGAAAAGAAGCAGGCAAGATTCTAATCAAGATATCCTAAATAAGCTTGTTGTTTCTTCGGATCCTTTTCTAAGTGCACAAAGGCCGAAGTTAGATGCCAAAAGGAAGACAACCTTTTTTGCTGAAACTCTCGACCTAATACAGTTTCCGGAAACTGAGTTCGAGTTTGTAGGTATATCCGATCTGGATTCTGACTCGGAATTGGAGTCCGACAACGAAAGTTGTAAAGAAAATTTGTAAAATTTAATTATTTTTCTTTATGTTCTTTTGTTATTTATGTTAGTTTATTGTACCAATATGTTTAGTTAATAATTTCATAAATTATAGTTTCAAATATGTATTTTGTATAATTGAATTTATTAGATATTATTTTTGTTACTTCTGTTTTATTTAAATTACCTATCAATAAAATGTTTATATAAAGTCTTTTTTTTTTTCACATATTCTTAATATTTGGGGAAAAAGCATGCTTCCTAACGATGTTCTTAACTTTGACACAGTTCATGGATCGTTTTGAACAGTTTCATATGTTAAAATAAATAATGTTAGTACTATAATCCCCTATAAGGATATTATTATTATTATGTGTCCGGTTATGTTGTAATCATACTTTTAGGGTATGATCAATTAACAATTTCATTCCCCTATCTTTCAAAAAGAAGCGACAGCATGGGCACTTTGACACTGATATTCAACTATTTGGTATTGTTGGAAATCTTACAAGATCAACAAGACACTACACACCTCTGTCTAGTCCTTCAGGTCTATAGGGGTGATGCTATTTTATGATAAGAGTTGTTAAAGCTCTGAATTCTTCAACTTAAACACTAAAAGGAACGTTTAAATATGTAAAAATAAATAAAAATATTTTGACGATTTTTTTAAAAAAAAGGCATCTACAACCATTATGTAACGTATGTCAAAAAATCATAAATAATTAGTACTATAACCCCCTATAAGGATATTACGGTTATCGCTGCCGTTTTAGAGATATTTCGATTTTTCATACTAGCTCCATACAAAATTTTCGTAAAAAAATTATAATTCCTTCGTTTCTGTGCAGAATCAATTCTGGTGTCATTTTTGTATATTGTTATAACTAATAGAAGTGATATCCGGCAAAAAAACTCGCACTTGCAAAATAAAATGCCTAAGTCTATGAAAGCCGATTTTCAGCCCACCGTGCGACGGCTGGCCGACTCCACTCAATGAGTTTCCATTAGGATGATGAGTGTTTGCTCTATTAATACTCCAGACGTGACAAATACATTATCGCCGCGATTCATTCACGGTTCAACTTACTGAACCTGAATTGGATTTTTTAAATAGACCATCTTTCAGGTTATTTGGTCTTTCAGGTTTTAAGGTGAAACTAAATAACGGGTGATTTTGTTATGTGCTTTGTACCTAGTTTAAATGTAAACAAACATGCAGCACACATTTGCAAGCCGACGAGTAGATAGGATCTTCGTCGTTATTTTATCAAAACATGCATTCCATGCCAATAAAGATGATTTTTTATCTGTTAAAAATTATATGTATATTATAACATAATTACATAATTATGCTGTACCCTAAAAGGGTACATCATTGTCCTTAGCTTTAAGCCTTTTGTTAATCTATTATTAACGTTTTGGAACACAAATAAATTAATGAAATATTGAAATGATACCGAACATTACAAAATTTACTTAATCGGTGCAAATTTTTTCGGTCATGCTGGTAGATAGTCAGTATAAGACTGCTTCAGGAGAAACAAAAACATCATCGCGGGCAATTCGGATAACTGTCGTTTCCTTTTTAAACATCAATTGTGCAGAAACAATACACACAAAATTAAAGCGACCAAGAGGAAGGAGTGTGTGTGGAGGTGGATAGTATATGTAGATCTGACAAAAAAAAGTCTACAAATCCTGAACATTGCTTAAGGCCGAAACAAATGAAAAGCGATGGTTCGATAATTATTTTGTGGGAGGCACGACGCTCAGCAATGAGGATTACGACTAAAGAAGGAGGAGGTACTTCTATACGAACTTAAAATTGTATTGTTATTTGCAGATCGTGTCAGTTACCACACCCCAGGCTAGGTGACACGTCAAGACTACTCTGAAAGACATCGCTCTTCAGTTTTTGATGCGATCTTCATATTGAGGCTGATCATTATTTGTTTTTTGTTTTATACAAGCAGTTGCAAAACTATGTAATATCAAATCAAATCGACTTTAATTAATATCCTAATTGTTTACTATAACGATATAGGTAGGTTGTCTACCAAACCTGCAGGAAATATCCGTCTATAAACACGCAATTATCTTTATTAATTAACAACATAAAATACAGCACCCAATGTTATATTTACCGGCTCCTTGTAATGAGAAAACTTAATTTGCTCTGTTAAAGCAACCATAGGAGGATATGCTTTGCGTCGGGGTTTATTATAGGTATGTATATTTATGTTATGTGCTTGTTTACGCGTTTCTGCGTTCCTCTTCGATTTTGATTGATGTTAGCATAAAACAAACAATTTTACTGCAGACAATAAAACTGGGCCGTTGTAATAGTAATTATTTTGCGAGTGTATACTGCGGGTTTACTTTAACTACGCAGTAAATCGTGAAAGTGCTGTAAAAAGCATGCTGTTAAAAGAGACATTAAACAATCAGATTGGATGGAATAAAGATTACATACAGGATTCGATTTATATTGGTTGAATTTATATTTAAAGCAAATGTTTAATTACCGTAGGTGCCTAATCAAAAACTTGTTCACCTTTTTACAAAAATCACTTAGAAATTTAGCACATTGTTTAACACAGTTAATTAAGAGGCTATTTTTATAGAATAATTCATTCGAAATAGTTTAAATTATGGTCGAATTTCAATCAATTCGGACCTTTTTGCAGAACCAATTCGGGAGTGTTGTCGCCAGTATCTCGATTGTCTCGTACCTATAATGATCTCATTCCAAAAATTACAACAAAATATACAAAAATTAAACGCATACAGGTTGGCGCAGTGGTGGTGCGATTGGCTGCTGCGGTAAGGGTCACGGGTTCGATTTCTCCACCGGAATAAATGACTACAATGGCCTACAAATAGTTGATCCTGGTCTGGGTATATGTCGTTTGATACGTACTTAAAGTATAATAGAGGGAACCGGGTGGGTTTTTAGGTAGTAGAAGTCTGATATTCCCTTCCACTCCACCCAGAGCGCCCAGAACTCCACCAGAAAAAATGGTCTGGGTGTTTGTTAAAAGCACCAGCGATAGCCAGGTGTTTTAAATATAAATCGGTGTTTTAAATTTATCTATAATATGTATGTGTTTAGAAATATATAATATGTATGTTTATCAGTTGTCTAGTACTGATACAACAAGCTCTGCTTAGTTTGGGACTAGATGGCGTTGTGTGAAAGTTGTAGAATATTATTATTATTATATTATTATAACAAAAATAATGGAAACGAAATGACCGTTTCATTGAATTAGCCTGTAAGTTTTCTTGTTTCATTATGTGACAATTATTATATATATGCATAAATGTGATTATTATAATTTATAGCGACCTAATTTTTCTGGGTGGGAAAATCATCGAATGACTTCTCCCGTTCTGGGTGGAGCGGAAGGGAATGTCAGAGTTCTACTGACTAAAAACCCACCCTGTTCCTTCATTTGCCCTTAAACTCCGGGGCCGCGGTATCTCGTTAGAACCGCTGTATCCGAAACAGGTACCGCCGTAAGGTGAGAACGCCGTGGCGTCTCTTAAGCCACTCCTCAAAGAGGGGAGTTATCGCCGCGATTGCGGCGTGCCCAGCCCTCGGTTGCGACAGCCGCTCTTTCCATGCTGCCGTGAGATCGCGCCGGAGCTCTGTCCACTGTGCCGCGATTTACTGCGGCAGCGGAGTTTCACCCCGGCTTAGCACCTCCTCGCGCCAAATGTACACGCGCGCGAGGGCTACCGCCTCCAGCACGGCAGCAATCTGGCAAGGAGGTTTGCTGCCTCACCGGATTTATAGCAACCCTAAGTTTGGACAACCACAACGGGTTGCCCAAACCAAGGGTTGCTATAAAGATTCTATGACAGGCTAATTAATACATAATAATATGTAAATCTGTTCACAATCCTAAATTAACAATTAATTTCTTAATTCGATAAACAAAGATGAAGAGGTGCTTACGGAGAAATTGATGATATCATCACACTGCAGTCAAATCCTTGGTTTATATTCCCAATGTAGCGCCTTAAAGCTTTACATATCTGCAACAAAATATCGATCATTTCATGTTGTTACTGTTTCTAGAAGATCTCGGTATACTGCTTTCCTATCCTACTACCTACATAAATATGTATTAATATGTAAGCGGCATAAGCCTGAGGGGTAGCGGGTACGAACCCCATTGGTGATCCTGATCACCGGGGTGGTTTTAATGAGGGCAGCCCTGGCACTACTTTTACCGTGAACTTATATTTATATATTCACAGCACTATCACGGTCATCACTTTCCACGTCACTTGCCAATAAAACGATAATTCTCTTCGTTCTTCTTAATTTGAAAAATTCAGCCTCTGGTATCAATGTATTGAAATTTCTAGTATTACACACATGTAGACATAGGATTAGAAAACCCTTGCCATATCGTTTGTTATCATCCAAAGAAGCCGTGCACTCGGTATGTATATGTCGCAGGTCTTTCATAAAATTAGGTTTTTGATCAAAAACCTAGGTTTTTGATGAAAAACCGGAAGATGACACATTTTAAACTCAATTTCATCATAAACCTGTAACAATCCAGATTTTTGATAAAAAACCTGAACTAGTCTGGGTTTATGATAAAGTTCTTGTCAAAATCACGGGTCTGCTTTGTTTTATGACAAATAAATCAATTTAAATGAAATAAATAAAACATTCCATCATCATTTGCAACTTAATAGAAAGAAAACAATTATTTATTTATCAAAATTTTACATCTATGATCCAATCAATATTCTCCTCCTTCAATCCAATTATGAAATGAAATGTTGTTGAATCTGATTTTGATAAGCCGCGAAAATGAAATTTCGTAACTATCTTGACTCGATCGAACGCAGAGCTAAAAGGCTCATAGGTGACGAGGTTCTGGCACGCAAGCTTCACAGCCTGGCTCACCGGCGAAACGTTGCTTGCCTGTCTATCTTCTACAGTTTGTACTTCGGAGAGTGTGCGCAGGAGCTCCACGATCTGATCCCTTCATCCTCCTTTTACTACCGGTCTACCAGACGTACCGCAGAATACCCTCCACACTTGGTCGATATAACGTCTTGTCGTACTAAGCGCTTTTCTTCAACATTCATTGTGCGCATAGCCAAGGTGTGGAACTCTCTGCCGGCTTCTGTGTTCCCTGCCACATATAACCCGTCAGCCTTTAAAGCAAGAGTGAATAGGCATTTTCTGGGCTCGCTCGTTCGATCGTAGACCTCATCTTACACTTACCATCAGGTGTGATCGAGGTCAAGAGCGGGCTCATTCGTAATAATAAAAAAACTATTAAATACGACTAAAGAAACGTTTACCATGTGCTTGCTTTTTATAAATCTGCTAGTATGCTTTATTTATTATAACAGTTTGTTGACTTGTGACATCTTACTTACGTACTTTAGATTTTTCGCACGAGCATTTCTTAAAACCTTGGCCTCCAAATAAAGACATCTTTGAAGTAATTTCACGCAAACTCAGTTCATTTGTCGATACAGGTTCGTTAAAGGCAGTAGTTGATATTTGAATAGATGTTTCGAGGCAGCCAGTCTTTTAGAAATAAAAAGGTAAAAAGGTGTAGTTTACATTTTAGGGAGAGTTTGCTGTGTGCATTCAGCATGCAGTGTAACCTACCGAGAGCGAAAGCGGCTCGCGAGCGAACCGACTTTATATGCTCTTTTAAATTGATTTATTTGTCATAAAACAAAGCAAACTCGTGATTTTGACAAGAACTTTATCATAAACCTAAACTAGTTCAGGCTTTTGATCAAAAATCTGGATTGTTACAGGTTTATGATGAAACTGAGTTTTAAATTTGTCATCTTCCGGTTTTTCATCAAAAACCTAGGTTTTTGATCAAAAACCTAATTTTATGAAAAACCTGCGACATATATACCCTTTAAATTACACGTTGTATATTTTCAGCAGAAGATTATTAAAATAAAACCTGGTACCCTGGCTGGTTACATTACCCTTGCAACTGTTTAAATATAACAGTTAAGGAGGCAGTATCAATCAATCAATCAATTTATATATTTCAGGCAACTTGGCCCATACAAATGAAATACATCCTATTACAATAAATAACTACAAATAAACTAATATATATATATTATTTAACCAAAACTTATACATATTATATTACACGAGGTATCGGCGTCGTGTGTCGCGCAGTGTCCGGTAACCGGCCTCGAAAACGCCGGAACATTACCTACTCCTCTCAGCCAAAATTCCTCCTTCAAGAAAGTCGACAGATGTTCGGCCGGCGGTATAATGAAAATAATAAATATGTAGACTGAAAATTGTTGGACTTGAAATTAATTCAAATTTGGCACCTCCACGCGACGTTTCCTCATTACTTAGGGTCGTGATTCTCTTGCTGTGGAATTATATTCTGTCGAAGGGCTTCTTGTGAAGTTAGCATTAGTTGTGTTTGTTTCTTGTCATGGGATGGGTATCATTTTCATGGTTTTGGAGCTAACCACAGAATCCTATTACCGTAGCGGTCTTACTTTTACTGACTTCAAAAAAGGAAGAGTACATAGTTTTTTAAATATATATTTACCGATTTCTCCACCAATTGTGGACCGATTTTCAAATTTATTTTTTGTTTGAAAGCCTGTACTTCTGAGGCGGTCCTATTGTCGTCAAGTCAGTATCTGATAATGCAAAAATTGAGGGAAACCATAAAATTTAATAGGCTCATACATTGTTTTTCATATAGCTACTTCTAACGCAATTCAGATATTTGTACTCGGTAATCATCATCTCGTGTCGTGTGGATCTGATCATGGAAACCCAGGAAAATCAAGGGAAATCCTCGACTTTATGGGCACTTACAATATACTATCTGAAGCGATTCAGATATTTGTGTATGAAAGTCATCATCTCATGGTGCTACGCTGATGATGGAAGTAACGACTGAAAGTTTCTAAAAGTTTCCCCAAAAAAGGTTGATCCGATTTAGATGTGGTTTTCATTGTTGAAATTCTTATTTTGTAAGTTAAACTTACCCTACATGTGTTGAAATGTTCGGCAATGTAAACTTGTGCTTGAAGAGGTTCTTCAAGTACCAAGAGCATAAAATACGTGATTGCAGCCATTGTTTAAGTTTTATTTTTGAAATCAAGGTAGCCTATGTGAAAACATTACCTTGGAGATGGTAATATTTATCTATCTGTTAAAATTCATCATAATAGGTTCAGCAGTTTTGGTGTGTATCTACTGGGAACATGTTTAGGTAAGCAATTATAATAATGGAGGGGATAACTTATGAAATAAACCAACTCTGCACGGTGCATAGTTATTTACAAATTTTTAACAAACGAAAAATCGGAGGAGACTCGCTATTCGAAGCGAATATCTATGTTTAATCACGCATAACCTTTTACTGTCTAGTTCGATATTGATTATTCTTATTTTTTTTTTGTAATAACAAAATAAACAAAAACACTACTGCACTTAAAACCGTAAAATACAACCTCAAAGACTGTTTCATCGAATGTCTAATCGTATAAAAAGTTCTGAAGTATTTAAACTTGCGGCAGATGTTAAAAAAGGAAATAACAATTAATATTCAGACAACCGTTAATTCGGGCACTAGGCTACCGGTGACGGAGCAAGTCTGAATCTTAATGAAGCCGTCTCTATGGCTAGAGTTTCAGTGGCGACCCATGGGAATTGAAGTGGGTTCACACGACTATTCGCGGGCATTCGCTGGCTTGCCCTTTAAACTATACGGAGGGATATCTCGTCGAGCGAGGAGGTTGAAAGTAGATTTGTTACAGTTTTAAAGAACATAGGAAATAACATAACATACGTTGAATGATATCTTACTGTAAATTTTGCTAGTAATGTGAATTATATCCAAATTGTTAGTAATCATTTAAAAAAATCACAACGTTTAATTGTGTCTAAAGAATGTTTTTCGATCTGTTCTATAGGTACACATATACAAATAAAATTTAATCGTCTGTGATTGTAAAATGACTGTATTTTGTCAAGTCCTTATAGTAATTTATACAATTTAAAAAAGTTTGTTTGTGGTAAGAAGCAAACTTTTTAAAAATTTTGACTGTTTCTCTGTCGGTCTTTCTGTTTGCCCGGGCTAAACTCTGGAACGGCTGAAGAGATTTTAATGGAACTTAAACGGCTTTAGGAGGTTTTAGGAGTGAATACAGGTATTATCTCCGGAATTCCCATGAGATCGAATTTACGCGGGAAAAACCTCCCACGGCAACGAACTAGCGGGCACAGGTATTGAAAAATATAATTTTTGCCCTGTGAAATGTGGTTTATTAATCTCTTCAAGTATTCTTTATGCGTAACATGTTATTTGGTTTTTATGAAGAATAGCATTTCTAACCTATACAGTACATGGGAGTATATAGAACGCACAATTGCATGTCCGTATATCCTCAGTGATAAATTCGAATAAGCTCGACAGCGGCAATTGGCTGGCGACGAAACCTTTCCAATTAGTTAATTCGATTCTAAGATCTGTTGCGTCTGGCTTTTGTTCCCGTTGCTATGCTGCTGCCTCGGATCTGTCTATTTAATTATACACACCGCTGACACTGATCGTCAAGTGCTCATTCTCATACAGGCGGCGATATTGAGATCATCGCAGTAGCGAGCAACAAACACGACATAAATCACTCATCCTGCGACATTGCTTCTCGGTATCGATAATTGAATAAACTCGTTCATTATGATGGAGTAATAAAACTTGGTCGCACAAACGCTTCGTTTGTGTCGTTTTACGAGTTCAACCAGCTGCATCGGTTATCTTTATAGACTTGCATTAACCCTCGAGTTTTCAGAGCCCTTAAGGAAGGATCCACGTAACTAATCTCAAGGCTGATCGATGAACCTGATCCTTTGCCCTTATAAGAAAGCTCTTGTTCGCTAGTATCATTGGTCTGAAAACTCTCACGCTTTGACATGTATGAGTTACAAATTATACATCCGGTCACTAATGAGACGTCAATGTTACTGAATCGACGAAAGCTGATCATGGCTTCGTGTAAATTAGTCGTTTAAGCAGTCTGGCAGGATGCACCACCGTCGCGGCAAACAGTGCGCACGACTAGATGACTGAGCGGATTGCAATGCGGCGCGGAGGAGCTTCGGGAAGGTTATCTTATCTGGGGAATGTGCCATCCCTGGCAGTGCTCGGTGGGTCGCCACTTAGCGCTGAGCCGCAAAGGGAACAGAAAGAAACTTTTGTTACTCAAAATCAATAACGCTTATCTGGGTCGTTTTGTATGCATAACGGTTACGGCACTGCCAAAGAAGAACTGAACATTTGAGTCATTAATCTTTGACAGCATATTACTTGTTCGAAAATTTTTATTTATACAGTTTTATTTTTGTGTAGATGTTTATATAGAAATGCAAGTGAGATTTATATCACACATAATATTCACATTGGGACATTTGTGTAAAACTAGTGCGCACTTATTGAATAGATAGGTATTGTCAAGGTATCTCAAAGTCAGTAGGCAAGTGTGTGATAAACTGTTAGAACTTTTATCTGCAACACGATGTCTTTATCGTTGGATGACAATGAAATGCAATAATAAAATAATTATCTGCATCACATGTGGAGCATCGACTTGCTCTGAGGGCAATGCACTTCATGACGGTAAATCGATTCGTGGTTCTCTTCAAAATGCATCGTTTGTCTTGAGCATTATCAGTTTTAGTAATAAATTCATACAATAGGATATTTTATGAAGGTTTTTGACCTTAGTGCGTCGGACGAGTCGTTTCTCAACGAGAACACTTTAATAATATTAAGGCCATCAAAACTGTTTACTATCACAAAAGTCAACTTAATAGAGCAATGGTCTTTACGCACTTGAACAAGTTGATGTGATTTACAAGCACCGCGAGCCTGCTTTTTTAATTTAATTTAGTCAAAACGGACCTGAACGATTTCACAAGATTTTATTTGCATAAACTTTCCATATAGATAATTAAAGCTAGCTAATTAAGATTTCTAAACATTATGCTCAGTGAGTAGGTACTCATGGAGTAGCACCGTTCGTATTTGACAGGCTTATTTACAACATCATAAATTGATCACAACTAGCTACTGTACCTATCTGAGTTTGATATATTGTATTATGTATTTATGCGATGTCATAAATAACATAATAATATTGGCCCTACTTTCGCCCTTGTGTTTTGAAGCATAGACCGGAGTAGTGGCAAAGGTCTCGATAAGTAATAGTTTGTGTGATAGTCTTTGGCAATTTGCCGGATGTATCCAGATAATGGTTATAATTTGCATTAACGATGGGACACCCACAGTGTGTGATCATAAAATGACGTGTAAGATGTTGAAGAATTGGACGTTGGCCTTTTGCGAAACGGATCTAGATCACAGGAAACGAGATATTCTTGAATGGCGTCTTATCAGCTGAATGAGTGTTGTCAGAAAAAAGTTACAGTGATATGTATACTAAACTTTGGCCTCTATATCTTTATCGTGGATCGTCACGACACACGAGCCGCGAGTCGCGTTTGACACTAACTTTAAATGCAGTTTCATGTTGGCCAGCCGGCCGGTATTGCGGCTTATGTTCAGTAAATGTTAGGATTACGTCCAAACCTAAAAGATAATAAAACAAACATAATCCATTGTTTGCCAAGTGACGGAATTGTGTCGTTAAATAGAAATTGTCTCCGATATGAATAATAATAATTTACGACTGGAGCAATATTATGAAATGGGTAAACGAAAACATGCGTTTGTTTGTAGGGCTTTATACACTGTCCGATTAAATAAGAGTTTTCTACTCCTTTTATTCATTTCGGACCTAGGAAAAATTTCCGGAAGGAAGTGTCTAAATACATATTGCATATATTTTACAACAATGTCTTAAGTAGGAATGTAATTACTTAGAACATTTTCCTCAATGAACTGTTGCTGGAACTTGACTAGTTAAAATAGAAATTGATACATTAGCAAGCATGTAGGTTGTAAGGGAAATCATAAAAGCCATACTTTGTCACAACAATTTATTTTCGCAAAACTTCTTATCTATTTTTGTTACGAGGTAGGTACTTGAATAAAATCCGATTGACGACATCGATGATAGAATCGATTATACGATAGTGTTACGTTACAGCTACATAATGAAGGCGTGGGCGATATTATTAGAGGGTTTATTCAGTCTATTCACGGACTTGCGTCAATTTGTTCAACTTAATCGCTCGTTGTCGTCATTCCACCCTTTGTAGCAGTCGTTATGACGTCACTGCATTCACACCAAGCTAACATTTGTTTTGATTTGTTTTACTAATTAAGTGTGTCTGTACTAGCTAATAAACAATGGTAGTGTTTATTTTGTTATGTCTACGTGTAAGAAACTAAGACGAATTTGGTAGCAGTTTAGCTCGGATGGCTATTTTTTGACGATATGTTTTACCATAAGTTGGTTGTAGTTAGTACTTTTGATCTTGTATTTGACTTATGGAGCGATATAATAATGTAATAGGCATAATTTTTATGAATAGGCTAGGAAAATTGTTCTTGTGGTTGTTGTATGTAGGAGACGTATGTTGATCGGCTCGCTTTTAATCACCATTTCACCTGGTGGTAAGCGATGATGTGGTTGAAGATGAAGCACGCTTGCCTTGAAGTAACCTATTCACTCTTGACTTAAAGTCCCCACGTTATAGTCATCAGGAAACACAGACTTCGAAAGGAAATTCCACTTCTTAGCTGTACGGGCAATTAAAGTATAGTTATACTCCCAAAATGTCCCAAAAAATCCTTCTACTTACTTATATCTTTACAAATCCATTATCCGGCCCCAACTGGAATACGCTGTTACCATTTGGAACCCATTCTACAATAAATATAGTAATATTATAGAGTTAGTTCAACGTAAATATCTTCGCACCATGCACTATAGATGCTTTTGGAAAAAAGTATCTAGTGATTCTTTACTGCAAAAGTATAATCTTCTCACACTAAAATCTAGACGTACTCTACTGGAAATGGTTACTTTTTAGTATATGTCGCAACAAGTTTGACTGCATCGAACTTGTGAACAATTTGTGCTTTCTGGTCCCTCGCACTGTACACGGTCGATAAACACGTACGAGACATTTGTTCGCAACCAACCTCCGTCGTACCAACTCTGGGGCACGCTCCCCATTACACCGTCTAGTTGATACTTATAATAAAAACTTCAGTTCCATAGATATTTTGTTTCGTGGTAAAAATGTATTTAAAAAAGATATTATATCTGCTTTAAAAGATAGCAGTTTATAATTAAATTTATAGTCATTAAATAAGTAATTGTAGTCATAAGCTCTAAGTTAACAATGTAATTTTATTAATCAACAGCTAGCTAAACTCTATTATAATTTGTGAATAACGTAGTGAGTAGTATATTTGTAACTATGATTCGATCCTGTACTATTTATAATCTTTAATATACTACTGTTTGTTATTCCTATGAAATAAAAAAAATAAAAAAAATGGTACTTTGCCTAATATTAGGTTGGTTAAACAAGTAACACGTATTCATGCTTGATGAAACGGATCCTATAAGACAAGTACGTTCTAATATTTACTGAATTAAGGTAACGCTTTTATGCAGTGCAACCGAATACACTTCGTTTATTACGTTGTCATGTGACATGTTTAGACATGAAGCATAAATGGACCCGGAGTTTTCTTCGATTGGGAATAAGTATGCTATTTCATGAGGTGCCGTTTACAATCTAATTGGACTCAGCCTGCAACTGAACAACGAGTTTGGCATCGTCGGAAGCGTCCATCATTTCTGCAGTGAGGAATGTGCAGTATATGCAGGACAGGACATCAAACCACAGCTTGCGGAGCAGCATCATATTTTCCAGTCATTGATACATCTCCACCTGAGCAGGTTTTCTTTGCAACGTGGGTCCGGAGTATATTTAAAAACTTCCAGATCAGCCGTGGCCGCTCATGTAGAAGATTTTCAGCTGGTGGAACAAATGGGCTTTTAGCAGCTTTAGGCATTCCGTAGACTGCTCGAC
Source organism: Tholera decimalis (assembly GCA_943138885.2). Lineage (NCBI taxonomy): Eukaryota > Metazoa > Arthropoda > Insecta > Lepidoptera > Noctuidae > Tholera > Tholera decimalis. The sequence continues at coordinate 30,733,319 of OW964556.2, read as the reverse complement.
AGTAAGTGGAGTGACCCACTTCAGAAAGTTTTAGTTATACACCTATAACATTTATTGTATTTGACGTCTTAGATAAAAATATGATATCACCAATATCAACAATAAATATTTTATTAACCACAAGTTCCTGTATTTTATGAGGACAGTTTTATAGCCTAGTTCCTTATTGTTATCATTGCAATCAAAATGTACTTTAGATCCGACATTTTCTTATTCTCTTTATTTTTCTATTACACATAAAATGAGGCTTTTAAACGTATTAACGACGGGATGTAAAAAAACTTTTTAGCAAAAAGTAGAACCGACTTTCATATCAAAACACTACATAGCCAAATATAACTTTAATTTCGGTATTCGGTGTCATTTGTTTTGTATTTTCTTTTTTTTTGACACCGCCTTCCGAAATTAAAGTTATATTTGGCTTTGTAGTGTTTTGATATGGAAGTCGGTTCTATTTTTTGCTAAAAAGTGTTTTTCACGCTTTTTAGTGGGTTGGTTTGTAATGTATCTAGTTACCAAAGCCAAAATGTCAACTACTTATCACTTTTTACAAAATATTGCTTTCCCCGGTTCAGAGCCGTTAGTTTTTGAGGAGTTCTCCTGGTACATCACTATCAATTCTACTTCACCATATGCATTGTGACGAGCATAAAGTGCTTAACATCTATATTCAAGTAATCTAATCGCAATCCACGAAATACTTATTATTGAGTAGTTTCGGTGGCCATTCTGGGGTCCTCATCACCAGTTCCACTTCCTCAAATGGTGGTTGTCAAGAGCAACTACACAAGTTACTATAAGAAATACCCAAAACGCTATAGGTGTGCCTATAATATTTGAAGAGTTCCCTCGATTTCTCCATGATTCCATCATCAGATCCAAACGTGACGACAATGGGACCAACTAGAAAGTATACCCTTTCAAATTTTCCAAAGAATTTTCCAAATCGGTCCTGCCATTTCCGAGTAATGAGTTATATACATAAAAAAAAAAATGTTCAAGACGAATTGAGAACCTCCTCCTTTTTTTGAAGTCGGTTAAAAATAATTAGATATAATGAAACCAGTGACATTACACGTGAAGGATAAAATGGTAATTTTACATCGATTATGAGGAATTATTTAGTTATTGATCGATTAATATGAAAATGAACTAGTGCTAGTGCTAATGTTCAGTAGATATTACTGCCCCCGATGTTATAATTACAGTAAGTCGTGTTACTGGTATTATGACTATTTTTACAGTGCTGTGTTCCTTAAATCAAGCCCTATAAGGAACATTTTTCTTTTTTGTATACCTAAATAATTAACAAAGTTACGATAAGCACAATCACAGTAAATGTTGAGCAGATTCAATCATTCGTTAAAGTAATGACAGTAAGTAGACTTACTGTAATAAAATTATGTTTTATTTCATATTTTTACTATCATATTTATAGTAACTAATGTCCCGGTAGATATACACTATTTAAATATGGTGTTTTAGCTACACATATTCACAGTAAGTAAGTATAGTTACTCTATTTATAACTTCTGTAATTCACAAAAAATAAAACCAATGCATACATCAAGTATAAAGTGGGTTATACTTACCATAACTATACTAAAAAAATGTCACTATAGTCGAATACACTTTTTATTTTCAACAAAGTAAGACTACTTACTTTAGGTATGCCAAATAAATTTAATAGGTGAAAATCAAACTATTTTTATAACTCTAACAGTATAATCGATAGTTGCCGTAAATATGTTTTTGGTTGGTAAAACATTTTTAATGCTGTATGTATCTATCATTATGCTAAGACCCAGGCGTGTCTATTCTCCGCAAAAATGAGCCAATTTCAACCGGCTCCTTCCTTTTGTGGTGTAACAGTGCCGATAACTGATCGCATCGAGCTTCTTGGGATTACGTTGACATCCACCCTTAATTTTGGTCCGTTTATCGAGGCTAAGGCTCAATTGGCTGCCAAATAATTTGGAATCCTAGCAAAGGTGAGACGGTACTTCACACTGGAACAGCTGCTCAACCTTTATCAAGCGCAAGTTCGGTCGTGTATAAAGTACTGCTCTCATCTTTGGGCTCATTGGCAACGAAAAACTGGTCAAGACAAAGCTTCATAGCCTTGAACATCGGCGACGTGTTGCAAACCTATCAGTTTTCTATCGGTTACATTTCGGGGAGTGTGCGATGGAATTGCACAGTCTAATTCCACCAAGCTCTTTCCATCATCGGACTACAAGACAAACGGCGTTGCGCCATCATTACATGGTGGACATCCCACCCATACGCACAAAACGTTTTGGGAATAGTTTCCTTGTGCGTTCAGCTGAGGAGGGAATTCTCTGCCGGAGTCTGTGTTTTCTGATAGCTATAACCTGGGAGTCTTTAAGTCAAGAGTGAATAGGTTGCTTGTAGGCAAGCGTGCTTCCTCTTGGACCACATCATCGCTTAACATCAGGTGAGATGGTGGTCAAACGTAAGCCGTCAAGAAATAAAAAAAATAATTATTAACTGGGTAGGTTTTGGCTCAGGGACTATCTAACCACCCGGCCAGGAACTCAAGTAAGTGGCATGCGTGAGGCACAATAATTCACCATACATATTTCGTTGGTACCATTCAAAAAACGTTACAATTCAAAAAATTTAAAGTTTTTATATTGTACGTTTAAGAACGTCTTTTTTATGTGTCGTTATATCAGTGTTGTCAGCTTTTGCTTCTTTTTACAAGAATCAAAATGAGTTCAAGAAGAGATTTGATATTAGAACTAGCCAAGAAATCTTACAGAGGTCTAAAATCCAGTCGAGATAATACTGATGCTAATTCTAAAGCACACGTCGAAAACGCTTTGCTTTGTGATGAAGAACCTTGTGAACCACAACTGGAACAAACGACGACATTATTTGAAGACTCTGATGACAGCGTCCGAGACAAAGATTTATTTGAGGAATCAGATGAAGAATGTAATTATAAGACAACAGCATCTCAAACATCTGAAGCTCTGGCATGGCGCCACGCACAAGATGACGAAGACTTTCAGACTTTGGACTTTTTACAAATAAACTCTTAAAAAATAAAACATTTCCTGAACATAGACCAAAAGCTGCTCCACGAGGTATAACAAAGGAAAAACTGATTCCATTGATGCTAGAAAATAGACGAACATTTTGTTTGAATATACCAACTTCTAATGCTTCTGATCTTGAAGATTAATAAAAATGTTTCAGTTTTATTTTTATCATATTTTTTCTCATTTTTAATAAACTTAACATATTATTTGTAAGACTTTAGACTTTCTTTAACAATTAATGTGATTATGCTTTTAAGAAAAACATTCTTTGTTAAGTATAAAGGAGACTGCTTTGATTCGTATGATCTCAAATAAGTGAGAGATTTTAATTTAGTTACAACTTAGCGAGACTAGACTTTTAATGATAGATAAAAGGAATTGTTGGAATTTAAAATGATTATAAACCTGTTTAAGTTGTTGTTAATTATACTATTGATAAATGGAGGAGACACAAGACTGAAACTAATAATAATATTCATACTTACTTTCAGTGCAACTTTGACGGCTCAATAAATATTATTTTTCATTTCACAAATTGTTTTTTATTCATAAAACGTTTAAATTAATTGCCTAATACTATTAACAAAGTTTAATGTATCGATATATGGAATTAGATTGCAGAAATGCCTTCTTATTTCTAAAATACGCGAAGTTGGCGAAGAAAGTGAACTGAATTTGTGCGCTAGATAAGGAGGATCTAGTAAACATAGATACAGTAACTTACATCGACAGAATATTTCGTTAAATATAATTACAGTATCTTACCGACTTACTGTAAATATGTCTAAGAAAGCGTTAGTGATAGATGTGGTAATTATAGATACAATTCATTAGATAAAAAAATACCCATCAATATTTACCAAATAAATTAATTTCAGGATTAATCTACACAAATGTATCTTTTGTTATCCGTTTAAATATTTAAGCTATCTGCTATAATTATCAAGATACACAAATTTAAACATCTCGAAACTAAAGTGCGATTTCTCAACATTTGATTTTTTTCACTTACTGTAATTATGACATGGGGGGTAGATTATCATTTTAGCGCAATATGGCGTTAGAAGGTGTACATGTGTTGTGGCTTGTGGCACACTGATCTTGACTTGGCGAAAAGAGTTTAATTTTAAAATAATGGAGACCTAAGCACAGATCTTTGAAGTTAATTAGAACAAACACGACCGTAGCCGATACCTTACTCTCTGTTTATTATAATTTTGAGAAAGTCTACGGGCCACTTGCAGCAAAATTTCTAAAATCTCGATTTTATTAACGCTAGATTTAACTCAAGAACAACTGATTAGTGAGCAAGACGTTAAATCAGATTTAGACCTAAATCAAGTTTTTGTTACAGTAAATCTCGATTTAAAGTGTTGCTGCAAGTGGCCCTAGATAGCTACTGCTTTGATAAAGATAAAATTATGTCTCTAGGACCTATATTTTTCTTTAATAAGTGCCTTAGTTTTGAATTATCTACCGGATGTTACTTTGACATGTATTGTTTTTTTTTTTGTTTTTATTGCGTGGATACTTTCAATAATGCCTGAAATTTTGGGGAAAAGGCCATGGAGTATTTATACTTCACTAAAACCACCACTGTGATACAAAACACCTCCCCCCCTCGTTACCTCTTATAAGACCATTCTGGAACGACGAGTAGGAATTTTGTCACGGTGTATTTTTGTACTAACTCTCCGGGAATCCGGGGTCGCGGGAATTTTCTAAGGAGATACCGCGGCCCCGGAATTCAAGGAGAGCTGAAGGCACACGGTGGGTTTTTATTCAGTAGAAGTCTGAGTGACACTTCCTTCGACTTCGCCCAGTGCGGGAGAAGTTATTCGATGATTTTCCCACCCAGAAAAAAAAGCCGAAATTGCCGTGAACCCACTCCAGGCGCAATCATATTTAGTTTAGTTGGAGGGGTTAACAAGATTGTTAGTAATTTGAATTCTACACACATTGCTGATTCTCTTTTCTATATTAAAAAAATTCGGAGTTCTTAGGTATTATTATTATACAGGTGTCTTTCGCCCAGCAAATGCTGAGTTGGTGTCCCTTTCGGTGTGGACATGCTCAACGATTATTTTTATCCTTATTAGGGTTCTGTAGCCGAATGCCAAAAAACGGAACCCTTATAGTTTCGTCATGTCTGTCCGTCTGTCTGTCTGTCTGTCTGTCTGTCCGTCCGTCCGTATGTCACAGACTTTTTATTCCGAAACTATTAGGACTATACACATGAAACTTGGTAGGTAGATGTATTCTGTAAACCGCTTTCCAATTTTAAGAAAAAAATAAAAAAATAATATTTAAAATTAAAGGGGGCTCCTAATACATGGAACTGAAACTGAAAATATTTTTTTTTTTCATGAAACCTAGTCGTGTGTTGTATCTATAGACAGGTCTTTAAAAAATGACATAGGGGTTTCTAAAACTACTTTTTTATAAAGTCGATTGTTTAAAAGATATACGCTTCCTAAGTGGTAAAATGTGTGTCCGCCCCCTCTAACTTCTATAATAATGGAGTGAAAAATCTAAAAAAATATATGTCTGTAGATCTTAATGTAAAATTTCAACCAAAATTAGTTTGAACGAGATCGGGTCAGCAGTTTTTGTGATACAGCATATTTTCTAAAATCGCAAATATAACTTTGTAATTCGAAAAAACATTAATTCAATTCAAAAACGTTGTAAAAAATGTAAATAACCTAGTTTTAAGAAATTTTTAACGTTTTTTTCGTCAAATGAATATACATATTATATTATCTCACTCAATCACCTTTGTATTTTTCTTTTAAATCTGTTTACTCGTATAGTTATGTTATTTTGACATTTGGAATTTATGACTGTAAGCAAAAGTAACATGATTATTTTAATTTAATTTTATATGGGTCATGGACCTGCAATAAATGTTTTTTTTTTATTATTATAGTTACTACGGAACCCTTCATGGGCGAGTCTGACTCGCACTTGGACAATTTTTTTATAATTTTTGTAATTTTGTATTGTACATTGTTGTGTGTGTCTTCGTCCGAATAAATGTTTTTCAATTTCAATTTTACTTATACAAAGTACGGAACTGAGTTTACCTTATAGATAGTTAATCAGGATAAACTTAGCTATAGATTTACATTAGAATAGAGTAGATATCGTTACCTAATTAAGATTACATATGTATTAAGTTAAAATAAAATAAAAGTCAAGAGTGAATAGGTTACTTCTAGGTAAGCGGAGCTTCATCTTCAACCACATTCATCGATTTTTCCATCAGGTGAGATGGTGAAAAACCCGAGCCTATTATCAGTAAAAAAGAATATTGTTTGATATCATGGTGTGTGTTGCAATTACCTACGGATGTTTCTAGGCTCAGCTTTTTACAGGGAGTTTCGGTTTTTTTTTTTTTGTGAATGGCATCTCGCAGGTCAACCTCTGAGGTTGTCGGCTGCTTAACCGGGCTCGCCTGTGGTTGCCTTAATTAATAAATTAATTAAAGCCTCCAGCCAGGGCTAATTAAAAAACTTACAAACTAGGCGACTACACGCTAAGGGCACCCCCTGTGGGGTACGGACCTCGGCTTAGGGCGTCGCAGGGGGAGGGCAGCTAGGGACAGGCTGGATCATATCATTATTATTATTAATAAGGGAATTTTAAGCTACTGGCTCAGCGTCGCGGGCTGGCTCTGGCAAGGGTCGGGGCGGACTATTACGGGGACGTCGCGGCGGGCCTCGGCGGCGAGGACGGAAAGACGGTCGATTTTTGTTTTTGTAAACTGTGCTGGTATCCTTACGGCTCTCTTGGAGCAGGGTGATTGCGTCATTGGGAGTGACTAGGGTATGCCTTGGTCGGTGAATCTTAGAGATACGCGAGGGTTCATATTGGGCGGCCGTTACGATAAGGGGATTCCTATGTTAGATTGCAGTATCAAAGAAACGCTTGGAGACACGTTTCATGAACTGCTGGATGGTGGGCATCTTGAGGTCTACGTGAAGAGTGAAGAAGCTCATTTCGAACATAAAAGGGGGCTCCCGTGACTCCACGGAGGAATCGGTTTTGAAGGGTCTGCATCTTATGGAGGAGGTAGGGCTTTGCATGTGCGAAAACAACGCAGGCGTAGGTCATGATGGGACGGATGACCGCGGTGAAAATACGCAGCTTGCACCTGAGTGATAACTTGCTGTGGGAGCTAAGAATGAAGTGGAGCCTACCTAGAGCGAAAGCGGCGCGCGAACGTGCCTGCTTTATGTGCTCAGCGAAGGAAAGGTGTTTATCGAGGACCACGCCTAAGTATTTGGCTTGCTTTTCCCAGGGTACATGGTAATCGGACGGGGGGAGGGTGGGTTTATCCGCGGCTTAGAAGAGAGGACTGCCTGGCTTTTGTCTGGATTGACTTCGATTCTCCATTTCCGGAACCACTTGGCCAGAGTGTTTGCGGAAGTTTGGAGAGTGCGAGCGAGGGAGTTTCGGATGTTCATATGAGGTTAAATACAAATATTTTACGAGTGATGGTGATGTCCTACCCGGGTCGACGGCGTGTCGTGTTCCAAGCGCACCTCAAAGAGCAGTCAGCCCCATTGACGGGGCTCGATAAGGCCATTTCCAGAGTTACAGGTTAACGAGATTCTGTGGCCTCGGAACGCAAGTGCAACTGAAGAAACAGGATTGTTAGTCAGTACGAGTCTCACACTCCTTTCCGCACCTCCCAGAGCGAGTCATTTGATGATTTTCCCCTCGAAAAAAGAATAAAGCAAGATACACAGTTTTTTTGAAACACATATTTTTTATACATGTTTTTGTACTTACGTTTTGTGTATCAGATGCAGTACATGACCCTTAAATATAACGCCATATTTCTAAAATGCTCTGTAGGTATGCTCTAAGTACATCATACTCTGGCATTCCTGTCAACAGCTTTCCTACTGTTCAGTAATTATGTCCGATTCGTTGCTCCCTGGACCAGCTGAGTGAGATTTAATGCAAGTGCAAGATTGTGCATTTCTCGCCCAGCATGGTACGTGCACTGGTATGGGAAGAGCCACTGGTGATGGGCATTAAAGTCTCCCAGTAACACGAGCTGAGCTGATGGGTACCGCTGCTGGCTGGGTTTATCTCACGATCGCATAAACTTGTAGAATGACAATTTTAGTAGGCCTTTACATTTTAGAAAGATATTGAGTTGACATAGGTATTTAAAAGATACACAGTAAATAATATAGAAGTTCTGAGTACTGTGGTTGGTAAATGCCTATCGACACATAGCTATTTTGTTTACAATTACGGTATCGTGATTAATTTTTCTCAGAGATTCTTCTATTTTCGATCGATTTTAGGAAGTAGGTTACTCATTTTATATTTCTCTAAGGAGCGTATGTACTGAACAAACCGATTCTCAGAATGGTCTTTAGCAATGCTGGTAAGAGAGCTCTTTTATAATCTACTAGTTTGTGCCCGTGGCTTCGCTCGTGTGAAAAGTTCCTTCTCCAAGGTCTAATCTAACTCTGCTAAGCTAATTTGGTAAAAATCGTTTAAGTTGTTTAGACGTAAAGCTGCAACGGACAAACAGAAAGACAGACGTACGTAGTTACTTTCGTTTTTATGATATTAGTAGCAAAGTAGGGGTTAGGAGGGATTGATTGGCTCGCGCCTGACTACCATCTCATCTCATAGTAAGTCAACCATCTACTCTTTTCTGAGTTAAAGAAAGCTTAACCTTAGATTTAAATACATTCAATTCGCAATCGTAAAATGTTTCTCTTCAAATGTTCCTTTAAACTTATTCAATTGTTCTTAGAATTTAAGTTGTTACCGTACACCGTTCCTATGGCAATATTGCCGAATATTAGTACAGAGGTATTCTTCTGTTAGTTAGCTCAAAATAATTATTGCTTGTAGTTTGTAATCGCACTTGCTGAGTTTACCCATAAGCGATTGTTATGCTGTTACCTTTCTTTTTAATTGTTGTACTTTTTAGAACATTTCTTGATTAGACAATCAATCGTTAGTAAACCTAATAAAGGAAAGAAAAAGACTGTAGTATTAACCAATGTGACTGCTAAGTGGTGTCAACACTACCATCAGTAACGAAGTCGCCAAGAAGGAAATTTGAAAGCTCCAGTTTTTCGTATCCAGACATAGTAATTGGCGCCTGCAATATTGACTTATTGACTTTGAACCCGTCTCATCACGGAATTAATTGCACAAATATCTCAAGACTGTCGAATCGTCGAACAATCGATGTCGATGACTCGCTATTATTTCAACCTCAGAGGAACATTATCGTCCTAACCGCCTATTTATAAAGGCAAGTAATACGATCTCGGGCAATTGAAACGTATCAAGGCTTCTCCTCAATTACGTGTTGACTGACAGAGGGCGGAGGTTAACAGCCAATGAGCCCTTCACATCGGTGCGTTGATTAAATGAGTGGCAAATACTTTCCACTCGCCTGATGCAACAAAGTTATGCTGACGTCAGAGACAATACCTACGCAGGTTGTCTAATGGCGTAGCAGGATTCTACATACGTGGGCGTATCTCGTTGTTTTTTTCCGGAACAGTGAGTGAGCTGATGACAGATTGTGTGTGTGATGATAGTTGTGTGAAATATATTGTGCTGCATTAGTGAATAATCTACAATATTTTGTACTCGAAAATATCCTATCAGTTAGTTTTAATACAGACAGAATCCTCCCTAGTTCCTTACGGGATTCAGCGTCAGCCTAATTTCATGCTGAATAGAGACGAGGTCCATAAATAAATCGGCAAAACGAGTCTGCGTATCAGTCTTGCTTGATATGTGAAATTGCCCTTCGTAATAATGACGTGAGTAAGCAGAAAATCTGAAATGAAAGGCGATATGTTAATAAAACATTCTTTTCTTGTGCATTCGAGTAGAAAAAGAGGCTTCGTATAGGTACTTGGGAACAATATCCGTGACTGCGGGCATCCAGCCAGTTTCGTACTTTTTGCTTTTTAATTTATTTCCCCCTCCTGAATACATTACGACCAGCTTACTGCTAAACTTTCTGAGCCCCATTGTGTGTTTTTGTGATATATCATACTCTGTCATACTTTTAGTTAAATTATTATCAATTGAGAAACTTTTATTTCTTCCTTTGTCGCTCCTTTTAATTGAATTGCAAGTTGTTTTACAAATAACGGTGTTTGTAAGTTGCTATTATGATTATAATCTTTTCATTTACTGACAATTCAATGAAAACAGGAATGTCTATTCTTTAATTTATTTAATAACATAAAAATATGAGCACGTATGAACTTCAGCAATAGTGAACATCGTGCATAGTTCGGCGTCTGCGGTATACACGCTGTCATTAGGAACCCGTCTACCCGTGCAGTTTATATCTTTTGTAGTAAAAACACATATAATACGAGATACATCTCAAGAAACTCATTGGCATTCAACATTCGTATATAGTTATAAAAAAATAATTTCTGATGCTGCAGATCTTTCCGTCTTAACTTGCCGCCTCCGCTCTAGGGTTGCCAAGCTACTGACCCAAAGGTTCTTAATGAAAAACGTTGAAACAAATAAATACATTTTAGTATACAACCTCTTTAAAAATCCAATAACCCACTTTTCCACAGCCCCTAGTTTTGTTTGTGAACGGAATGTGCGACCCAGTTTCTTTTGTATTATTCTTATTGCTTGTAAAATTTCTTTACTGAAACTTAAATAAGTTTTGTTCAGAGTAAGTGGGTGAAAAGTTCTAGTTGCCAAATGTTATACGCATAATGGCGTAAATAAAATACCGTGTAAAGTTATCGTGCGTAACTATAGTTTTGTGTTGCGTAAATTATTTCTCCTTTATTCTGTAAGCTCATGAAGTTAATGGCACAATGCCTTGAACTTCATGAGTTTTTATGCAATTGGTATTCATTGAGTAAATTACATGAAAATGTTTACTGTTTTCGCATTGCAATGATTTAGCTGGAATTATACTGTAGAGTACTGATGCAACTGGTGCATGTCTTAAGCAAGAAATCGCACTATCGTATTGTTTGAAATCACCTGGCCTGTGTGATCTATAAACTGTCATTCATCTCTAGAAGCTAGCCAAAGAATCGCCACCCTATCTTATCGGAACCATGGATATGTTTTAATAGGCAGGCGACAGACATAGTGTGCACAAAAACCCTTTGGCGCCTCGAAGGCTTCGTCATTAAGAAAACAGACTACATGAACTAAATGCGACGAGGGGCGCCCACACAGTTAACGCACAATGAGACAAAAGCTCTTCAATACCGTCTGTGTCGGCACTTATGGCATTGTGCCGTGTTTGTTTATATGAACACTTCGAGAGGATTTAACTCGCAATTAATTATGACTTTAGATATAAGTTGTATGTTGTTTATCGAATAGGTGTAAAAGCATAGTTATTCAACAATTTGTCTGGTTATCTTTGTACCTGAAAAGTATTTTATTCATTCGGCTGGCACGTCTGTATAAATTGTTATTCAGAATATGTTGGTGACTTTAAAAATATTTAAGATTAAGTTTTTTTACGGGGGAAAATAATGATTTTATTATGTGGAGTTTTACTTGCGTTACTGGGCCGCGGAATCTCGTTACGATATTTCCACAACCGTGCCAGGTATGTTGAAAATTTCAGCTGATTTTTAACCATCTTCAAAACAGGAGGTTCTGTATTCGACCAGTATGTATGTAAATGTATGTATGTTTGTATATCCGCGATTTTCTCAGAAACTTCTGATCCGATTTTGATCGCGTTTCGTTGTTTGAAAGCATATTTTACCAGGACAGTTTTAGTATATAAAACATCAGGTTCTGATGAAGATCTTCAGAGATACAGATAAGTTATGGAACTCTTCAATTTAAAACAGCAAATCTCCCGCGATTGCTGCCCTCATACATCTATGTAATGTTTAATCAGCCTATTAATATCAACACCGCTGAGGCACCGACCTTCCTTAGGGATAAACACCGTAGCACTGTGTTCCAATCGATAAAAAAAAAATCCCACTGCTGTTTATGGTATTTATCGATCAATTTTAAATGCATCCCCATTTAAAATGCACGAGTAAAACTCCCACGTATCAATTTGAAATACTTTTATTTTTTAAATGATGAAGTTTAGGTGACCTTTTCATGAAAAAAAAAACGTAACTGTCCAAGATATTAATTTTATATAAATATAATCTGATAAAGCACCTTTGGGCGCATATTTCAAGTTTTTCTTTTTAGAATTCACCTCCGGATATCGAGAAATACTTTTTTTTCAAAGTTAAATTTTTATTTATTTTTTCTCCTTGAAAACTCAAAAGTGTGACTTGTCACTAACACAGAAATATTACTCGTAATAAGGCCTATCATCGATAAAAAAATCACGTCGCACTATCGCGGTTTTTAGAAGGAATTAAATTTCAAATCATAGTGTTAGGGTTGTCACTGTATTTGACTTTAATTAATTTTATTTTGTTTTGAAACTATATTTTTGCTTTAATACAATAGCTTATCTCATTTAAGAATAAAATCTAATGACATGCTTGGAAGACCTTTTATTTTAGTGTTTTTTACTATTGATGTAGGCACGCGTTTGGCTACTGTGATTTTTTCGATGAAGGGACACACGTAGCGCGGGAAGAGGTCCACCCTCGTTAGGCTGTTGCTAAATCCCCGCGCTACAATACATGTGAGTTGACTTGGAGAAACAGGGGTGAGGCACCATAGAGCCGTTACAAATCCATGGCGCCACTTTGCCTCAGCAGGGGCTTACCCAACATGCAGAGGGATGTTCATCCGGGCACCGACCGGAGGACTTAATGCAAGAGGGGCCAACCCTTATGTTGGTACGCGAGTGGCAAACGATGCTGTGAACTGCGCCACAGCCAGTACTTCTCAAACTCCGGAAGTATCCACAAATGTGCAAGGAGGTTGTAGTTGATTACAGATTTTTGAATGCTTTTACGCAGAAAGCAAAAAATATAAGAAGAACGAATCATCTGACAACCTAACATCCTCGGAATTGACCATTGTAGTTTTTAGAGAAATGAGTCAACACCTCAAAGACCTCTCGTTTAGCGAAAAAGATAGACTCATAAGGGAAGTTGTTAAACCATTTCTCGGTAAAGACATATTAAAAGGAATGTCGACGGAACAAAAAAAGGTTCAAGGACAAAAATTTGTTTAAAATATTGAAAAAAACCTGTAATCACCTATGTTCACAAAATGAATAAATCCATTTTCAATTTGAATTTGACCAGTATGGCGTTTTCTTGAACAAACAGTTCATAGAAGTTCAAGAGAGTAGTCTGCAGTATTTCACCACTTCCAGAAGCAACCAGTGATCCAGTTATAAACAAGATCTTAAAAGCAGAAAACGAATCATGGAGACACTAGAAAGTGAACCACAGAGCAGTGATAAAAGCTTTTGCTTTTACGGTCTTCTCAGATGATAGACGCAAGATAACGCCAAAACCAACGCATCTAAAGATTTAGAAAAAAAACTTTTTACCAAAAAATTAAACCGACTCCCAAAAAACACTGCAAAGTGAAAAATAACTTTAATTTCGGAAGTCACTAGTTAGTTATTTTTCACTTTGCAGTGTTTTTTGGGAGTCGGTTTAATTTTTTGGTAAAAAGTTTTTATTTCACTCTTTTTAGTTGATCGATTTTCAATTTACCTAGTTACAAGAGCCTAAATGTCAACTACTTATATTTATTTACAAAATATTGCTTTTCCCAATGCTGGGCCGTAAATTGTTGAGGAGTTCTCCTGGTACTTCACCATCAGCTTCACTTCACCATATGCATTGTGACGAGCATATTGTGCTTAATAACCACATTCAAGTAATCGAACACATGAAATACTCATTATTATTCCTACTTATATATTGAGTAGTTCCAGTGGCCATCTGTGGTCTTCATCATCAGGTCCACTTCACAAATGGTGCTTTTCGAATGCAACTACACAAGTTACTATAAAAAATACTCAAATCATGGTGTGCCTATAATATTTGAAGAGTTCCCTCGATTTCTCCAGGATCCCATCATCAGATCCTGACTTGGTGACAATGGGACCAATTTCAAAGTATACCCTTTCAAACAAAAAAAGAACTTTTCAAATCGGTTCAGCCGTCTTCGAGTAATCGGTGATCATACATAAAAAAATAAAAATAAAATATACGCGTCGAATTGATAACCTCCTCTTTTGGTCGTCGGTTGAAAATAATAGAAACTTGTTTGAAGTCACCAAAATGAGCTTACGCGGTTTAAAAAAGAATCTGAGGTCACAAAATCTTACACACCAGAGGAAGCTTTGGGTTTCATTATCGATAGGAAACTGAGTGTGGAGACGTATAAACTCATGCGGCAGGATTTGTATAGTCGAGGATACCCTGCTTACCTATCTTATCATGAAATTCTAAATGAAAAAAGCATGCTATCCAGCAGAGGACATACAAGTTTCTGAAGTAGAAGCATCAGTTTCTTTACAAGGGCTACTGACACACACTTTCCAACCTATTGTCCTAAGTTGTGAAGACAGTTTCATCGAATATTGCAATAGAAAAGGTACACAAGAAGTCGCATGCGTATTTGAGGGATCCTGGGGTTTTGATGGCAGTACAGGCAAGCGTTATATAAACAGTGCTTCCCACAATCAGAAGAAGATATTTCCATCAACGAAAACAGCCTTTTCGCCACTACTTTTATACCTTTAGGCATCGTAGCCGACATTGCCTGGTTCAATCCTGCACCCCAGTCCTACAGATTTTGTCGACCTCTGCACATACAGTATAAAAATTGGCCAAGTGCGAGTCGGACTCGCCCATGAAGGGTTCCGTGGTAACTATAATAAATATAATATACTTAATATATTTAAATTAAAAAAAAAAAACAAAAACCTTAAAAATTTCTTAAAACTAGCTTATTTACAATTTTTACAACTACGCCAAATAACTTTGGTTTTCATAGTATTTGTATGAATTACAAAGTTATATTTGCGGTTTTAGAAAATATACTGTATCTCAAAAACTGCCGACTCGATCTCGTTCAAACCAATTTTGGTTGAAAGTTTACATTAAGATCTACAACATATGGTTTTTTAGATTTTTCAGTTCATTATTATAGAAGTTAGAGGGGGGAGGGAAACACATTTTACCACTTTGGAAGCGTATATCTTTTAAACGATTAACTTTATGAAATAGTCATTTTAGAAATCTTAATGTAATTTTTAAAGACCTGTCTATAGATACCACACACGTATAGGTTTGATGAAAAAAATATTTTCAGTTTCAGTTCCATGTATGGGGAGCCCCCTTTATTTCAAATGTTTTTTAAATTTTCTCTTAAAATCGGAAAGCGGTTCACAGAATATCTACCAAGTTTTACATGTATAGTCCTAATAGTTTCGAAATAAAATGGCTGTGACATACAGACGGACGGACAGACAGACAGACGGACAGACATGTCGAAACTATAAGGGTTCCGTTTTTTGCCATTCGGCTACGGAACCCTAATAAAAAAGAAACCAGTGACCTCATTCTCTCCGAAAAAAAATCTATGTGGAAGAACATGACATCAAAAGTTTGTCACCTATAACTACACAAACTTCAGAAGGTCACAACATAACATCTATCGTTTGTGACTTAACCTTGAGCGTGGTAGATGGAAAACTGCTTAATATTATTACTAGAATGTCTTTGCAGTCAAGATGTCCATTTTGTAAACTTCAGGCCAGCCAGTTCAATAATTTGGGAATATCTAAACTACTGACTATCTAAACCAACCATAAAAGAAAACATGCGACACGGTATTAATCATCTTCATGCATGGATATGCGTTTTTGAGTTATTGTTGCATTTAAGTTATAAAAACGATCCTTTAGTACAAAAATGGCGAATGAATAAGGGCAGTAACGAAAGCCTAGTAGTTGAACAACGAAAAAAAACGCATTCTGGCTGAAATAAAAACAAGGATTGGGTTGGTAGTGGATGTGGTGAAACCTAATGCCGGAACCACGAATGATGGAAATTCGGCCCGGACAGCACTATCAGACAAATTCCGTAGCATATTTACTGAGATTTTAGGTCTGGAAGCATGGTTAGTCGACGGATTGCATATTATTCTTGTCACTATATCCTGCGAGTTGCTCATAGATGCAAAAAAGTTTGGCATTTTTTGCCGTGCACTAGCGGAAAGGTATATAATTGGCACCCGATGACTGTACTGTACACAAAATTTTAGTACACGGTGAAGAGATTATTGAATCCTGCTCACTTCCTGTCGGAATGCTATTAGAGCAAGCGAGTCGCGTAACAAATTCTGGCGCTCAGATAGAGAACACCATTGCCGCAAAATGAACAGGAGAAAAACAATGATCGACCTCTTTCACCGTGCACTAGAATCATCGGATCCATCCATTTCTATGGCACAACTCAATCAACGTCAAAGGTATTCTAAGTGGCTTTGTCTACCAGAAGCTGTACGTGAACATTTAAAACCAATTCACGAAAAAAGCTTGCAGTGGGCAGAGGTGGACGATGAAGATCCATCCAACGATGATGAAGAAGATCCACCTAATGATAACGATGACTTTCCGTTAACACTAAGCAACGAAAGCGATTTGTATGGATAATAATAATAAGTTATAGCTTATTCATACAAATCACTTTTTTATATTATCCGCCTATTAGTAGCCGCCCGCGACTTCGTATTTTACCTTAGAACGAAATGGCGTATTCTTCCCAAAAACTGCAATAGTACGACGTGGTTTTTTATGAGTGATAGGCCTTGTTACGAGCAATATTTCTGTGCTAGTGACAAGTCGCACTTTTGAGATTTAAGGAGAGAAAAAAAAAACGAAAATCTGAAAATAAAAATATATTTCTCGGTATCCGGAGGTGATTTTCTAAAAGTACAAACTGAAAAATATGCGCCCAAAGATACGTTATCAGACTATATTTATATAAAATTAATATCTTGGAGAGTTACGTTTTCAGAATTTATTTTAAGTTATTTTCATGAAAAGGTCACATAAACTTCATCATTTAAAAAGAAAGTATCTGAAATTGACACGTGGAAGTTTTACTCGTGCGTTTTAAATGCATCCCTTGATCGATAAATACCATAAACAGTAGAGGGCTTTTTTTTTGATCGATTGGAACACTGCGTAGTTGCCTAAAGAGAATGGGCTAGACAGAACCAATTAATCAAGCCCAATGCGAATTACTGGGTGCTATTGACTATGGATACAGCAAGGACTATGGGCTTAACGTGCCTTCCGAAGCACATAAAAACTTGATATAACAAGTTTGAACACCTCTCCAAAGACCGCGGCCTCTGCAAAAACTGCTTAACTCATCAAATCATGGCTAAACGCGCTAAGCTGCTTTTGCCATCGAGTTGCTCAAGTATTGTTCAAAACGTCGCATAACGTAAAATTACGTCTGACATAATTATGGTTTAAGTGGGTAAAAAAGACGTATACAGCAGACTTAATAAAATTAAGAGCGAACGGTATCTACATACCGTTCGATCTTAATTTTATTATTATTTTTATATACTATTATATTTATGTTATATATATTTATTAATTTTATATACTCTTAATAGTATCTCAAGTAGCACAAACAATGATACACTAAAAACATAAAATAAAAACTTTTTTACAAAACATGGCTGAAGTCGGTGCCAAGATAAATGAATAGGTTTGATCACCTCGGGTATGCCCTCGAATGCGGCGTACTTTGCTTATCAAAACTATTCGTTGGCTTGACACCGACATCAGCCATGTGAGTAGATACCTAACTAGCCCTTATTTTAAACGAATTTAGACATCCAATAAAACATTCTTTATGGTTAGGTATTTGTAGTGCAGATCATTTTTGTAAGTTTTGAAGTTGGTTAATTTTTTTTTACTTGTCTTCTCCAGAGGACCATACGGTCCGTAAGGTTCTTTAAGAATATAAACTCTTAAAGAACCTTATGGACCGTAGATATACTTATAAAGGTATATATATTTCTTTAGCAAGCCCTGTGACCTGCACAGTTGAATATATGTATTTGAACAAATGCGATATCATTAGATTTGATTAGATCCTTTAAACAAAATGGCCACTGCGGATATGTATGCGAAGTTATGTTTTTATACAGTCATGTGTTGTGGCGGCTGTAGGGGTCTGAGTCGAATCTGATAATATAACTCAATAAAATGTAGCTAATAAAAAAAAAACATTCGAAGAAATTTCGAAAACACTAAAAATATATAAAAAAATTGTCGTGTTTATGATACAAATCTTCATATTAAGGTACCCGTGGGTATTAAGTACTAATCATTCAGCGGTGCGGTCACGCGGCACGAATTATAAAAATTGGCTCCAGTACAACGTAAGTTATTTTACAAACCTGTATTGACTGTCCGTTTATTAATTAATGTATGCTTGTCCTTAGGTTACCGTATTAAAAGACTTGTAGTTGTAATGTTTTTTTTTCCGTAACCACGTGGTTGGCGGATATTAAGGCCTATAAAATTTTACTATAGGCCTTATTATACTCCTATTTTTTAAACTGCTATATAAGTAGGAGCGTGTTTTTAAAATGTTTGTTGATGGGTAGTATGTACGTAGTTATAAATTTTCAATTTATTTATTATCGTTTTCAGTGCTTACGGTCACGATGCCTCCCAAACGGGCATTGTGGTCAGAAGACGATCTGATCGCAGCTATTAGAGCAGTACAAAGAGGAACTTTGAGTACGTATAAGGCTGCAGAGAGATATAAGGTTCCTAGAAGAACAATCAGAAATCATCTGCAGTCTGGCAGTTTAAAGAAAAGTTTGGGACGTAAACCTATATTAAATGATGAAGAGGAAGCTCAACTTGTGCAAAAGATAATCCGGTATTCTGAAATGGGCTTGCCTGTGTGTACCAAGAATATGGCATCGATTGGTGTATAAATATTGTGAGCAAAAAAACATAAAACACAATTTTAATGATGAAGGCAAACGCGCAGGCAAAGACTGGTTCAAAGCGTTCATGAAAAGACACCATGAAATATCCGTAAGAAAAGCGCAATTCATGAACCCAGCTAGAGCCCAAAAGCTAAATATATTTATTGTTGATGACTATTTTAAAAAACTTAGAGATATCTACGATAAATTTGACTTATATCATCATCCCGAGAAAATTTATATTATGGATTAGAAAGGATTCCGTCTCACTATCCACCACCAGCAAAGTGTTTAAGCCAAAAAAGGAGCTAAAAGGGTTCATTTGCAGTCTTCTGAACATGCTGAATGCGTTACCATCGCAGGATGTGTTTAATGTTCGTGGCACAGCCATACCACCTATGGTCATATTTAAGGGAAAACGTTTGAAACCAGAATTGTACGGTAATTTGCCTCAAGAATCTTTAGTAGAAAAATCAGCAATGGGGTATATGACCAGTGAACTTTTCAAAATATTTTTAAAATACTTGTCCAGATACAAAAGCCAGGGACCACGCCTTTTGATATTTGACGGAGTAGCATGTCATTTAGATCTTTCCATAGTCGATATATCCGATTCACTTGGCATTAATTTGTACTGCCTACCTTCAAACACAACCCATGAATTACAGCCCCTCGACAAAGCCGTGTATCGATCATTCGAGCACCACTGAGATGCTGAATTGTTATCATTTTTGGACCAAAATAGAGACAAAAAACTCACTAAAGCACGCTTTAATATCATTATTTCAAGCGTTTAGTCTAAAAATAAATGTAAGTACCTGGGGCTGCTTACCCTGACACACAAAAATCCACATTAGGTTAAAAATATGTTTGAAAGTAAAGTTAAAGCGTTTAAGCGGTCTTATTAGATCTTATTTTTTTTTTATTGAAAATAGGTTCGCTTTTTACCACTATCTCACCTGATGGTAAGTGATGATGTGATCGAAGATGGAGCACGCTTACCTAAAAGGAACCTATTCACTCTGGACTTAAAGACTCCTAGGTTGTAGCTGTCGGGAAACACAGACTCCGGCAGAGAATTCCACTCCTTAGCCGTACGCACAATGAAGGTATTCCCAAAACGTTTTGTGCGTATGGGTGGGATGATGAAATAAGAACTAATGACCTTGAAACGCCGGAACAAATCTGCTAGCTAATAACCATCACGATCACGTCAGCTTTCACCCAATAAAAACAACATCATAATCGGTCTATTCGTTAAGCAGCTACATTGCCACAAATAGCCACACAGTCACGTCAAACTTATGACAGCCCTTAATCCATCCCATTTTGCGTCGGACATTAAAAGCCAACCAAATCTGAAATACTAAAATAATTATAATAATTCAGCCTAATGGTGAACGCAGACCTAGCCGCACCGCACGCGCCGCAGTCTTTTCATTCGAATTCTTTATATGAAGTTCTATGCAACCTCGCACACCTACCCGCGCCGCAGTCGCCGCAGTCCCTGAAACGACCGAACTCCCCTAGCCGCAGCTGATGACGTCACCCGCACGCAGCGCGGATGACGTCATTCGCATTCACGGCGCGCAGTGTTGCCAGAGTTATAAAGTAGACAGAGAATCTCTGTCAACGGTTTATAATAAAATTACTTATTCTCGTATAAATAATTACTTGCTTATTCCCTATTATAGCACCTACAGATAAAATTACACAAAAGAGCAAAATACCAATACCAAATACAGATTTTATACAGATTTTTTAAATCTTCGGTACAGATAATGCTTTCAAAAATCTGGCAACACTGACGGGAACGACTGCAGCGACTGCGGCGCGGATAGATGTGCGAGGCCATTAACAAAAAGCGATGACTGCGGGGACTGTAGAGACTGCGGTGCGGCTAGGTCTGCGTTCACCTTTAAACTGCTGGAACACGAGCTTCCCTATGACAAGGAATAGGCCGCGAGACACCACGCGAGTCCAGTGCAGGTTGGTCGATGTGATGTCTTCGAATTTTTGGTCCTAGGACAAACGCATATTTTACGACATTTTCTTTCAACTATTTGAGAGTAATGGTGATGGAATAAACTACACAAAGTATTTTGCTTGATTTGTTTCAAACTCACGACATGCAATTCGGAAGTGAAAATGATGTGTACCTAATTTTGTTGAAACTATCTACAATAATTTTACAGAACGCGGAAAAGATTCATATAATCACTGAAGTTAATTCAGAGAGCTTAATTCTACGTGTTTTGTGCAAACTGATCAAGGCTCAAAAAAACCAAAACAGGATACCACCGCTTGTGATTTAAATGAAATAATAATAAAGGCGATATTATATCCAATTGAAGTTTACCGCGAATAGGTTATTAGATATTCAGAGGCTGTAGGATTTAATATCTTCGAAGTGGTCGTTTTAATTGATGCAATTAGGGGGCAGTTAGCGTTCCCGTGGACCGTGGGTGCGGGTGTCGGCCGCTGACACGTACTGAACCCGCGAGCACGTCCTCACATGCGTTCTGAATAACTTAATGAAAATAACATAAAATACTCTTTTTATTACTACGTTTAATGTAAGTGGTCGCCCTCGTGAGCTATTGAGTAAAGATGTGATGAGAGCACAGTTCTAAATTCGTCTCTTTTGGTTTTTCGTGCACAAAGGTCTGCACCTGTTATCTCTGCTGTCTCATTTGTATGCTCTTTGTACTATGAGGTCACCATGCAAGACTAGTATTGAATGATGAATTTTTGCACGGTGGGTGGGAAGATAACCATGAGGTTATCTTTCTTCAGAATAAGAAAAACACCCTCAACGCCTCATGGTGTTGAGGGTGTTTTTGTTATTCTTTACGAGTCGTTGCTCAAACCAATATGTAAGACACGGCTCTGAAGTTGGCCTCGTTTAAATCCTGCAAGTTAAAGGTGGGCGTGCACGATGGATGTGATAAGAGTTGGGCGTATCCTGTAAAGGGTCTCCACACTAGCATTGCGTTTGCGATGGATCAAGGATACCCCATTTGATCAGATTATAAACTCCAACTCATAAGGTGTTGAATACCTGTTAATAAGTTTTTTTCCTAAATGTTAAAGATATGGCCTTCCGAAAGTTTGCGACGCGTTCATCATACAAGAACTGCTAATAAAACTTTTGAGAACTACGTTACGGACGTTGACTGTATACCGACCATTTTTTCTTGCATAGTCTTTAGTTTTCTCTTGACCAACTAGCAACTATTTTTAATGACACAATATTTTGAGATATCGCGAATTACCGATCGCTCCCGAATATAGAAAAACATGCCGTCCGCTTAGTACTTACTAATTTTGCCAATTCAAATATGTTAACTTTGGAAAAACGAGATATCCGACAAAATAGACGTTTGAAGAGTGCATAAGGTCATTCTTCCGCTTCAATTAAGTGCGATCACCTCTCAGTTCTAAATCGTTGATTGCGCGCTGCTATCATGATCACTAATGTGAATATTACATTTTTTTTTTAATGTAGGGCCACTCGTTGTTTAGCTCGCTAAGGCTAATGTACTACTTAACCGGTCTTTCCTGTGGTGACCTCTAATAAATTAAAGGCCCCCAGCCAGGGCTTACAAGCTAAAATATACTTACAACTAATGACCGCACGCTAAGGGCACTCCCTGTGGAGTACGGGCCTTAGCATAGCGGGGTCATTTTGGGAGGGCAGCAAAGGTACAGGCTGGGTCGTATTTAAGGGAGTATTTATTGCTACTGGCTCAGCATCGCGGTTTGGCTCGTTTGGCAAAGGTCGGGGAGGATTTCCGTTACAGGTACGCGGACGTCGCGATGGGCCTCGTCGGCGAGGCCGGAATACGGAACGCGTTTTGTGTGTGTGTTTTCTGCGAGTGCTGGTTTCCCTACTGCTCTCTTGTCGGATGGTGGTGGGGTCGTCGGGTTCGTCTAGGACGTTACGCGGGCGACGAACCTGAGAAATTTTGGAGGATCTGTATCGGGCGGCCGACACGATCAGGGGGTTTGTGTGGGTCTCAGCAGAGGTGAAGTAACGCACTGACATGCGTTTCAACACTTGCTTTATGGTCGGAAGGTGAATATTTCAATTAATCTCAAGATATATATACACAATGGGCTTTGGTATTTCCGACTTATTAACGAAAATATATAGGTGAGTTCATTGCATTTTGAAAATCGAACTGTTTGTAAAACCTTATGAGTAATTACTTTCTTTAAAATACCAATAATGAACATTATTTAATACTAGGTTATCAACCATATTATTGTCAAATTATTTTCTTAATTAAATACTTTAAAATAAACTAAATTTAGCTGGTAGTCAGCTGGTAATGTGTCCAAGACACTGGCGGTATTACTTTATTGGAAGGCAAGGTTTATCCACTGTTCAAAACAAGTAAAAGCTAGTCTTTAAATCAACTCAGATCAATAAGCCTTTTAAAAAGTTATTTTGAAAACTTTGAGCGCAAGAATCTCATTGCCGGAGAGTTAGCCCTAAGTGGCTCAAAATTTAAATACCAAGGACGTGTATTTACACCGCTTGAGGTTTCGCACACCTGCAGCGGCAGCGTCAGCACAACTTATTTATTCCTCGCTATAACACACCCTTATAAAAAGTACGACACTAACTAACCAATGAGACAATACATAATTTATTGTCTGTCCCAAACCAACGAACGTATTCCCTAAATTACTTTAGTAAAACCCGCTTCATAAATAATCGAAATTATCTGAACAATACCAATATGAATTCCTACTGTAATGAGTTATCTAAAAGTCATACAGAATTATCTACTGGACTGCTGCCAAGCAAAAAATTGGGCTCGCCCAATCACAGCGATATATTATATTTTTATGATGCTGTATAGCTTAATCATATTAGATTAAAGGAGACTTTATTAGATGCCCTTCATACACACGATTCATTCGCTCCATGAGACGAGTTTTTGCGTGAGTCTTAGACACTAATCAACCGCTATGTGGGTTAGTTTAACTCTTAAATTTATGTCACATTAGTTGGTTTATCTGTGTCATATTTCGCATAAACAATTAATCGCATGAATAAATTGGAGCCAGAAGCTCAGTGTGTGTTATCAACGATTATCTTGATACATAATCCAGTCTGTGTAATGTTTTATAATTAATAAAGAAACAAAGAGGGTCACAACTTGTTTTATCATATGTTGAAGTTAATTTTGGGACAACCGTTGATACATTGCCAAAGGTTATTGTCAAAGACGCAAACAGTTCGTAGATGGATTAAAGTACCTATTGAGTTAACATTTTGCACAACACGCTAAAACTTATTGTGGCTGTAGATAATAAAATGTAGGAGTTTTCTTATTCCAAATACTTGGCACGTTTTGGCAAGTCATAATTTTATCCGTGTTATGGAAAAGAGTTGGCGTGCATTTTGACAAGCATTGTTCTTAAATGTACGTACATACATACGTAGGTGGATATCCTTTTTAATTTAAAAGAGTAATGTCGATAAAGCTTTTTTTTTCATATTTTAATGCAGATCACGGGCTGACGGACTCAATGATCATATAATGTGACATGACATGAAAAAGGTGGACCTCCCAACATTCGAGCCAAACGTCCTGCAATCCAAACAGTGTTTCAACATCCACATGCCAGCATACTGCACCTTCTATCATAAAACGTTTGGGTTGCGTTCAAGTAATAAACAAAATTAGGTTACGTTTAGGCAATAAACGTGAACATAAGCACTAACTAACCTAACTAAATAGTGTCATATCTGAATTCTGATAGATAAGGCATGCGCGAGAACACCGTCCCTAAATAATAATTGAGATTCATTGAGTATATGGAACAAGTCCGAAGACTGTCTGCACTCTGTTCTGTAGTCTCTGTACTGTAAGTAATGATAACCTCATTATTATCCTATTATAATTTTGTTATTTGCTCCCAATGTAATTTTCCGTTAGATTAGAGCTGTTTTGTTATATAATAATTTGATGTAATTCATTGAGCTTTTGCGGTCATGTTTTTTGTTATGTTTTAATTAGAGTAGGACAAAAGATTGACCGAACATTTTTCACTGATATAGACACCCCTCATATCTTATAAAAATATCCCCGTGCTATGTTGACATAACACGAGGATATTTTATATGGTGAATAAATTACCAATCGTATTATACACGTATTAGGGTTAAAAGCGACAACTCAAGACAGTATTCAACGCTTGTGGGAATATTCTAACGATGACTAAAGGAGTAGGGTAGGTTTAGGATGGGTTAGTCAATAGTAGTCTGACACTCCTTCCGCTCCATCAACAAAAACAACAGGGGTCATTTTAAGATTTTCCCACCCAGAAAAAAGAAGACAGTATTAACGCAAAAAATAAGTAGTCAATTGAAATGGGATCAGAGGTGGAAGAAGAAGTTTATGGGTTAAATGCTTGTTACACATGAAATGGACTTCTTTAAGGTATAGAAAACTTATTTTCTTTAAACCTACGATGTGTCTCTTAGGACAATTAGTCATCTTTCATCATTCAGCGCTTGCGCACACTTTTGCATGATACACTGTAAGATTTTTATTGTGCGCAGATGGAAAATGATTCACGGAACACTCTACTTTTGTTCAACACAAAATATTGTGGTTTCCGCTCCAAAGTAGATATTTTTCTATTTCCTGAATCCAGATGTCGCGACGTATATCTGAGTCATGGTCCTGTTTTACTTCTAAGCTATTTATAATTACGGTGACTATTAACTTTTCCGAGCAAATCACAAGGGATTTGGTTCATTCGATTTTCGAACTAGTATTAAGGATATGTTTTACTGCATTGTATAAAAAAAAACAAATGCTGTCGCATGTAACTTAATGATCGTTCTACTTAATAAGTTTGTATAATAACATAGGAAGCTGTAATTTTTCTCGTGTTTCCTAATGCCCCCGCGACATCGCAAATCTACTTCTTTGTTTAATAATTAGTATGAGTTGTCATTTGTTATTAAGGCCATTTTACAAAAGCTCTCTAACTATTCGTAATGATACAGAATTTTGAACCTTAAAGCTATTTATGAAAATCAGCTGTAAGCAGTCAAACTGAAGATTTCCTTCTAGTCGCAAATTACAACTGATTGCCGTCAGCGCCGATGTTTATAAGCAAATCTTACTTGTAAGTACACTTTATTCGCAAAGGAAGTCATAACTTCAAACAAAGGCAGTCTAGAAGTCAGCAGGTGATGTAATTGTGGCACCGGGTAGCAACACATGGGCTACCCGTTGTTATTAGCCATTTTGTATGTGAGACACACGCTAAATTGCTGTGGTACCGCCATGTAAGTACAGTCAACAAAAGAGCCCACAATGTATACTACTTCAAATACCTTTGACTCATGATGTGCGTAGGCTGGGTAGTAAAGTCCACGGCATTGCTTTTGCATGCGTTGAAAAGTATGTAAAAGTACAGGTACTACAAAATCTAATTTCGTGGACAGTGCGAGAACTTTATTTTTTGCTGATCACCCCACCCTTTCGTTGACTGTACTTGCAGCAGGTCATGTATAAGTACATGTATCGGACAATCTGACCGTGAGCACCTCTGTACGCACCTGCAAGCGCTTTGTTTAGTCTGTAGCTATGTATATTTGAGCTAGGCTCCTTATGAGCTTTATGGCTAAACTGACGGCTACCAACATTCTCCGCGTGTTTCTAAGTCTTGCATAATATTTTTAACTTTGCATGAAAAGAGTGCAGTTTTGATTGGCTACGTAGTTTATTTTGCCTCTGTCACGAAAATTATAATCAAGGCCACACTGATAACAGTATAAAGCTTGCTGCAATCCGTATCAAAATACTGTCTAATATCTAATAGGTATTTAATAATTTGTCTGATAATTGAATACGAAATTATTAAATCTGAAAGGTTTATTTATATATAAACTCTAGTTTTTCAACTGAGTCACTTTGTGGTGCTAAAGAAAAGTTTAAATTGTACGTGATGGCAAAACAAATGTCCAAACATTTGTATTATTTACATTGTTATTTGTATTGTTCACTGCCGACCATCTACTATTTGCATGTTTATGCAAATATAAGACTGCTTGGCTCTAGTGATGGATTGCCATTTAAAAAGTGTTCCAAGTAAGCTGCCATATCGATGCTTTATCTGTTCGAAAGAAACTAAGTGTACATTCCTACACGCGTCGCGTAAAAACCGCTTAGGTACCTATTGATTGATTGATACGATAGTCACAATTAGAATTTATTCAATAATTTATAAGTTGTAGTATTGGACGAGAACTGTCTCGTGCACCGGACAGTTGTTAGTGGTTGATGTATTAGCATAAACGTTCTTTATAAGAAGCCGCCGGCGGCGCTGGCGCCGCGTCGCGTCGATCATATTAGATAGAACACGGGAAATTACACAGCTAGCTCAGATACCGTGTATAAACAACTATTTGCCCGATAATTGTGCTCGTTTACCTATTCAAGCCATTTTAACACAGCATATTTTTATTCGCTACCTATTATTATTTGTTTATTTTGCGTCGCGTGAATTATTAATAAGGAGCCAGGACATGATTGCTCTCAAGGTATATATTTTTAAAGATAATTGCTTGTATTTTATAAGTGGTAATTCGTTACTTTGTTTAAATCATTCTAGTATGCTTTGCTTGTTATGTGTTATTATTGATCGATTTACACAATTTAACCGGGATTCGTCAGGTATGAACAATGGTAATTTGCTGAACGAGTCGGTACGTTACTGAGGCATGTGTTGGCCGTTGGTTATTAGTGGCGTCATTATTAGTTTACTATAGTAAATCACATAGATCGATAATGTCGGATAATGATCTGCGTCGTACAAGGATCGGGTGTGAACTGAGAAACCGCAAACTTCGAGCACCGTGCATGTTTAATCTGTTGACATTTGTATACAACGTGTAATTTAAAGGGTATATACATACCAAGTGCATGGCTTCTTTGGATGATAACAAACGATATGGCAAGGGCAAGTAATCCTAAGTCTACGTATGTAGAACTTATTATAAATTCCAATACACTGATACCAGAGACCGAATTTTTCAAATTAAGAAGAACGAAAAGAATTGTCGTGTTATTGGCAAGTAACGTGGAAAGTTATTGATCCTCGTAGTGTTGTGACACGTTTGTTATGATTGGTATTCAAGAAATATATGGAACCAATAATTTGGTATCAATTTTTTGAGTCAGTTATTTTGTGCTGAGACTGTGCATAGAGACTCCATACCAGATGTTGTCTTCAGCCCTTTTGGATAGATATGGGCTTAGAATAACAACGCATAGAAGGATAGTACGAGTGCAAAAAGTGAGGCAACAAAAACTTAGCCATTTTTGGCTAACTTTGCTCGACGAGCCGTCAGTATTCAAGGTCACATTCTGCCGAACAGAGCTCGCGAGTAAATAATTTAAAACGACCGTTTGTAGCGTAAAGGGATGTCATAGTCCTTCAGGAAAACAAAAAACGTGTAATCAAATTACATTTCACAAGTAAATACTTACATTTTATACATTATATTTAAGTAAATCGACCATCAAACAAAAATTCTAATAACCTAACTTATCACAATTCAATGTTGCTATCCGTGAGGAAAAAAATACCCATATTGATTTCTTTTGTGCTTATTTTTGTTTAAAAAATATAGTTTTGGCGGCAATTATCTATGCGTCAAACTAAACTATATTTATTTACAGCTACTACCTACAGTGTTTTATAACTAAAAGTTACTGTTAGTTCGAAGAGTGGCATCATAAAGATGACAATTTTATTGATTAAGATTTTTTTCATTTAAGTAATGTTCTCAATAATATTTTTCTATTTCATAAATACAACACATACTTTTAATTAATATCAAACGAGATTTTTCAAGCAATTAATACATTTCTATAATATCATTATAACACATTACACATCAAACATTCTAATCGCAATAAACGATATCTCATTTCGTTTACCTTCCGTAAATATATGTCATATAAGTCATAGGTATTACATGAAAAAATATCATCTTATTTAGTTTCATAACATAAAATACTTGATTTGATCCAGCAACATAATAGTGCGTTTTCCCATTTTTGTGGTAATGGTACTGGTAATGGTATCACTGAAAGCTATATTTGTGTGCGTTTGAAGAACGTAGTCACATTTAAGAAAATAAAGTGGACACACGAAATCGCTCGTGTTTTGTTCTAGACGCCTCTTCTATGCGTTGTTATTCTAAGGATATGGGGTTTCCGTTACACATTGTATATAGTACGTAATAGTACATATGTACTGAATTTATGTCTGTGGGTTATCATAGCTCCGTAGTAGATTGAACATTACTCCAGATGGTGAGTACCGTGAAATAAGATTTAGTAACAGTATCTTAGGCAGGTATAAATGCATTTTGCAATTATTGTATAGCCATGGTTATTAACTAACCACAAGCTCTTTATAAACATACTCTATCTAAATAACCAATCGGAGTTTCTGTTACTGCACTATAAGGACTAACTATGTGGGCCATGGCTGTCGTCACTCCAGCCAGACGTCCTCCATCTACAAGCATATTAGGTCAGTTTTTTCATGATGTCTGTAAGAGAAAAGTTTGAAACAGATTTCGCTGATCCTGTACCTCATCCTGGTTGGTTTCTGTACGAGTTAATGATGGTTATTTTGTAAATAGGTGAATGACACGTATTTTTTTTTTGTAAATGTAAACCTGATGTGGCCTGGGTTTCCTGACTACTCTGATCACCACGCCGCTTTGGAAGTCCATATAATCCGTACTCATATGAGAGCCATGCAGGTTTATGTCCGTGGTGCTCTTTAGAGGGCATAATCACACAGATTTGAGCAGGCCCGTCCAAATAATGCAAGTAATTGTCCTACTATACTATTACATAGCTTAGAACTTTAAGGAGCTCGAACGAAACCATGTACATGTATGTTCCTATATCTGGGACTCCTGTGCTTTCAAATACGAAACAACAAACTCTGTAAACAGACTACGCTTCGACTCGTTTTCAACCTGCTACGTAAAATCTTGCGCCAACAACCACGTGGGTTAGTATAAACGTATTGTGTATCGTAAGAGATTAGTAAGTTAATCAAATGTTTGCCGCCCGTAGCTACGTAGCTATGAAACGTAAACAGGCAATAGACTACAGACGTAGTTATTACGTAGGGATGTTTTCGATACCATGACGTTACCTTAAATGGTTTGTACAAATAATATCACGTTGTCTATGTTCTTAAATAGGTACTCATTCTACGTATACAGTACTAACATCCGCTCCCAGCCTCACTCGCGAGAAAATATAATGATTTCCCATTCTCTTCTCCTCATACTTAGAGAGTTTTTAAGACTAATTTCAGCCCTGGTAACACTTTCTTATTCTCAATGAGATAAAATTATTTTCAGTTATTGCTCCCGTAACGCACTCTGTGGCGCTTATTTGATTAAAGTTTTGGATTAAAACGTTGTTCCTTTGGAAATTAGTTATGTTTCCGCTAATAAATTGAACTGATGTCACTCGTCAGCTCTTCAAATAATAGGGATATGCATGACAGATATAATTTACTTTTAAATGCATATATCTGTCTCTCTCGCGCTTTTTTTATAACAGTTGTGTTCAGAGTGTTAGGACTTTGACGTCAAAGTCTATGTCGGAGTTCTCGCTTCTGTTGTAAAGAACTATTTGATAAAAGCGTGATTAAAGAGTTTGATTTGAACAACATGTCAACTAACATCGCTGTCGGCATAGAATCTTATTATTACTCACTGTTTTGACAGCCAACAGAGACTTGGCAATCTCAAGTATAGCTGTGATTTTAATTCAAGAAGGACATTCACAGCGTACTGTACTCAACCACTCGGCTACTCAGGACGAGCGATTCAGAACGCTTGGAATCGTTTTCAAGAGAAAGTTCCAGACAGACAAAGAGGTATCTAAAAGACGAGGATCAGGCAGAGTGACAGCCACTACCGCATAAGATGAAGGCACTGTTACAGCGCTGTGATACATCGAGGTGGTCTGCTGGACTACGTGCAACCGGTTCCTATTCATTTGGTCACTAACGCGGGTACCTGTGGCTTGTCGCAGGCGATTTTTTATAGAGCGAGCGATGAAAAAACGCTCTCTTCTCGCAGTTAAGTGAATATAATGGTCTTCTTATGTGGTGGTTGATATGATTATACATAATTATACATGTGTATGATCGCTAATATGGATGTAGATACACCCACATTAGCGATCATAGTTATTACGTCGGCTATTAATTTTCAAACGATGACGTTAAACTATGCATTGCTAGAGAAATCGTCATGTGCCTTGACTTCTCTGTACTCTATTGACTATAAGACTGCGGACGTAGGTATTACGCAGGGATAATTTTCGACTTCTCGATGTTACTCTATATGGGTGCAACAAATGATATCGTGTTGTTAAGGTTTGTATACTCGTTCACAGTGGCGTAACTATGTATGAGGCCCGTTGCAAATTCTGAGAATGGGACCCTCCCAACATATAGGTAAACATTAATAAAACGCAAGAAGGTTCTAGTAACTTTAAATTTTATGAGTGTATTTGTATGTGTCTTGTGTGGAGTGTATGTGTAGTAGCTTGAACTCACAGATACATTATTTTGTTTAACTAGTGTATGTACTTAAGTGCCATGGGTACCTAACTTAATAATATGTTTATTTCTCTCCACAATATTTATAATACATCATTTAGATTTGTATATTAACTGTTTTATTATTGTGGGAGACTGGTGCCTAAGTAAGCTGTAAGCCTGTATTTCAGGACACCAGGACTCCGTTTGATTAAATACAGATATTTGAACCTGAACATAATTATTATCAATAGCTGTTGCCCGCGACCTAGTTCGCGTCGGAGGTTTTTCCCGTGTAAATTCCGATCTTTCAGTGCTTCACTACACACCCCAAGGGAAATAAATGTCAAATTTCAGCTTCTTGCGCCCAGTAGTTTCGGCTGTGCGTAGTCTGTCAGTCAGTCAATAACGGAAGCGTTTTATATATATTGATAATGATAAATGTTTGTTAGTAAGTGTGTATGTGTATGTGCGTGTTGTGTATGGGAGTGTGTGTGTTTTTGTGGGTATAGTGTTAGTAAGTGTTTTGGGTGTGAGACAGTGGATTTATGTGTATGAGTGTGTTTTTACCTTACATTTGCAAAATTACACTATGGTAGCGAGTAGGTTTTCGGTGTTATCATAATTAATTTAATAATAATACTAAAGTTTATTGATTAATCCTTGTAGAAAGGAACTTATTTCTTTTTTACAAATGATCTTAGTAAGATTTACTATCGGTAGCATTCTATTTATATTATTATAAAGAAAACCACCTAGATGGCAGTAGAAGCGCTTCGAGAATTGGTTTGAAAGCCGAATTTCTGGGCCATCTACGGAGTTGTAGTGTCTTTTACCTTGTGAAGTCGAACGGTTGTAAGTTAGGAAAAAATGTTGTTTTAATATAATGTTTTTGATGAAAAATTGACGCACTGTCAGAACTTTCGCGTCTTTATATAAGAACTCTGTGGGGTAAGGGTAAGGTAGGAACGAAGACACCTTCAGTATGGCTCTTTGCATCTTCTCCAAAACAAGTAGGGTAGACTTCGGAGCTCGACCCCATATAATGATCAAGGGCGGATCCAGCTTTGGCGCCAGGGGGGGGTCACACAGTCGTGGTCAAGTAACAAGAAGTTATAATTTAATTTTGATAATAATAGGTAGCTGTAAATAGTGGGTATTTTTAACCGACTTCAAAAAAAGGAGGAGGTTCTCAGTAGCCTTGAACTTTTTTTAATGTATACATACATCCTCCTACCATCCTCATGACTCGAAGTCGGCTGGACCAATTTGGATTTTTTTTTCATTTGTAGGGTATACTTTCTAGTTGGTCCCATTGTTACGAAATCAGGATCTGATGATGGGATCCTGGAGTAATCGAGGGAACTCTTCAAATATTATAGGTGCACCTATAGCGTTTTGGGTATTTATAATAGTACATTGTGCATTTGATCTCGAAAAGCACCATTTGGGGAAGTGGAACTGATGATGAAGGACTACAGATGGCCACCGAAACGACTCAATAATAAGTAATTCGTGGATTGCGATTCGATTACTTGAATATGGACGTCGTCACTTTATGCTCGTCACAATGCATATCGTGATGCAGAGCTGATGGTGAAGTACCAGGAGATCTCCTCAAAAATTAACGGCTCTGCATCGGGAAAAGCAAGATTTTGTAAACGTGATAAGTAGTTCACATGTTGGCTTTTGTATCTAGATAAATTACAAACCGACCCACTAAAAAGCGTAAAAAAAACTTCTTCGCAAAAATCAATTTCGGAAGGCGGTGTCAAAAAAAAAAGAAAATACAATACCAATAACACCGACTAGCGAAATTAAAGTTATTTTAGGATTTGTAGTGTTTTGATATGGAAGTCGGTTTTATTTTTTGCAAAAAAGTTTTTATTAATAAACACCTACTTACCCATATTTAAATAACAAAATCAATTTTTTCGGTTAGGTTTTCTCCCGAAACACGTTATCATTTCATCTACATCAATAGGTACGTTTTTATGGACGTGGTCAAGCCATTCCGTTTGGAAACTGAAAATTTTCATTATCTTCAGAAAAGGGAAGCCTATGTTACCGAGTTGAATGAAGCTCTTAATTCCTTGAATATTGAAAACGATGACCTGGAAACCATTTGGCAGTCCGCAACATCTTTTGTCACGGAAACAAGTTCTCAAATCTTGGGCCATAGAAACACTACATTGGATGACTGGTTTGGATGAGAATGACGATACAATTACAAGTGTACTAAATGGCCACCGTCAGATACTTAATATACAGCACAATTAAAACAAACGAATCCGGGAAAGCAATTCAAGATTGAGAAGACTAACGAGAGATACGATAGTTAAGTGGTGGCGACAGAAGGCGAAATTGTCACAGTGGCTTATGGTCACAACAACTGATTGCATTTTATAACGAGATTCGTGGAGTCATAGGCACCAGGAAAAATTTAAACATACCGGTAAAGTCACTAGATGGAGTATCTCTCGCCAATAAGGACAATATTTCGAAACTTTCTGAATGTGGATCGCTCTGCTGATATAGCTTATATTAATTTTCTTCAGCACACTAAACCTAGGGCAGAGTTACTTGAACCTTATACTTTCCTCAGGCAACAGCAGAATAAGAAAGCAGTAGTAGGGGATAATATCTGCGGCGAAATGCTAAAGTATGGGGGAGAGAAGTTACATCAGATCATGTGGAAACTGTTATTGCGTATGTGGGTGGAAGAAGATGTACTAAGTGCTTTAAAATCTCTCGCATTTGCTCACTGTACAGAAACAAAGGAGATCGCTCTGACTGTAATACGTACCGAGGCATTTCCCTTCTCTCCGTTCCAGGAAAAAATTTCACCCTAGTCCTTCTAAATAGATTGCTGCCTTTATCCGAAGAAATACTGCCAGAATCTCAGTTCGGCTTCAGACCTTAGAGAAAAACCTGCGAGGCCATCTTCTCAATCCGCCAGCTTATTGAGAAGAGCAGGGAGCAAGGGCGACCAATGTTTCTGTGTTTTGTTAACCTTGAAAGCACATTCGCGCTCTCGATAGGTATCATAAGTGACCCTTAATTCGACGGACATTTTTTTATATTTTATTTGTAAAATCGTTATAGGTTTTGGTTCTTAGCTTGTAAGGGACTCTAGAAAAAACATGAAAAATTCTACCTATTTCAGTTTCCTGAAAAATACATGTTCATTATATTGGAAATTATCAAGTTCGTAAGAAATTGATGCACTCCAACCATGTGCAGCATATTGTCATTGTCTATAAGAAAGGATAAAAGAAACAAGTGCTTCCGTGATAAAACATGTATTATATTTTGGAACATTAGTCTAGTATGTTACGTTGGTTCATGCTTAACACTAATAAGAACACCAAAAACTTATAAGTACGATGAACTCACTTATGTTCTGAACATATTAATTAAATATCTATAACGGCTCTTGGAAGATGTTCTGTAGAGAACTATCAACGTGTCAGAAGGTAGGGGTAGCCTCATCAAAGGTCAACTCCTCCCATATGTTGATTATAGTGCAGGTTGCACTATAATCAATATATTATGGTCTGTTTTGCCGTATGGGTCCAACACTGAAAATCCCCCAGTATTCACGTAGATAGCAAATTAAATCGAGCGTCGTAAAATAATTATCAAAATAAACAGCAAATCCTGGAGTCTGGATGACAGAATTGTCATCACCCAGTGTCATCTGCTTTTTCTCCTCGCTAAAATCAGTATACCGGAAGGTGTCATTGCCGCCTTATAATAGAAAATCATAAACGATTCCAGAAGCACCAGCGCGTACGACACTCATGAATCGCCATTTATTCGGTTTCATAGGGTTACACTGTTTCCAGATTCCTGCTTTAGAACTTTTATAGGGTATAATTATCTCATCTATGCTGTACTTTATTTCTTCTTATGATGCTAGGCAGTTTTCCCTATTTTTTCGATGAATGGTCGTATTTTGTATATCTCATCTTGTATATCATAAGTGAATGTTACGTCGAATCTGCTCGAATCGTTTCAATGGCATGACGTTAGCCACTTGGGCATATCTGAATTCTGTAGACCAATAGTCTAGACAGCAAGGCATTTTACAATACACATAATAAGAAGAATCACGAGAAAATCTTTCAGCTGCTTGATGGTCAATTGTATACATTTCCCAGTCGAGTACAAGTTTGTGTTGTCGACGATATCAACGAGTATCTGAGGAAAAGAACAGATAAAAAAGTCCAACGGAGAGCCAGTATCCGGTAAACCAAACAGGAAATCGTTGGATTGAATATCAGCATTGTGTCTGAATTGTCCTTTTCTCCATTTGTTGGTCACAATTAGTGTCTTCTTGGTATTTTTTGCACGAACATTTGGCAGAGCTCGTGTTGGTAGCTTCCTCTTACGTCTAGATGTTTTTGGTGTTAATGGACTAGCCCTATGGCTAGTCCTTCGTCTATACGAAGGATTTGATAATAGAATAGACAATAATGAAGCTAAGCTTGGTAAAGCATTATAATTGACTTCACCAGCACGTTGTAGCATTATAATTGACTTCACCAGTCAGTGGTAGCACGTTGTTAGTAACAGGAGTCAACGGAGGTCGCTCATGGTCTAAAATGTCATCGACTTCTAACCCAGAGTTATTTTTAATGCCACCAACGATAGGACGATCGTCCATTTCAAGGTTTTCGTTTACTGCCCTATAAAAGTATTAGCATCAACATAAGTCTCGGCACTGTTGATGGAAATATTGGCTTATGTATCATTTTTGGAACTGCCTGATATAGCCATGCACTCTATGTCTGAATCGATGGAAGGGCAGAATGAGGAGGACAACTCTACAGTTCTATGAAAAGTAAGTTTCTCTTTATTTTCAGATTCAGAACCAGTAACTATATCTGAGAAAAAGTTTTCAGACGGCACCAATGCTATTAAACGACGTCCCCTAGACTCGAAGCTCTGAAAAAGAAAGTTAGTAAGGTGTCAAACATTTCATCCATGGATCCCTAAAACCATTGTTAATAAAAATAACAAGAAATTACTTTTCTAATATTACGACAACGGGATGAATACAGGACATAGTATTTAGCAGTCACTTATTTAGTAATTCGACGACAAGAAGTATACTGGACATACAAGTTTCGGGCATCGTAAAAACTAAATGAAACTCAGTAAAGCAATCAAAACATTATTAGTAGCTTTTGCGTTTGTAATTTTTAGTTTTATGTAATATTAGAAAGAAATGAGTCGTAAAATAATGAATAAAACAAAACTTACCCAAAGCCCGCACATCGCGCCCTTCCTTCCCGCCATCTCGCCGGTGACTGCTCGCGTCCCGTCGATGTGTACGCGTTGCTGATTTTTTGACAACGTAGGTGGATAGTTCAGGATATTACTTAAAACTCAAAATATACCGTCAATTTTTTCGTGTAGATTTTTTTTCATTCAATGGGAAATATACTCCACGGCGTAGAATTAAGGGTTAAAGTGTCTGCGAGATATAATGAACATCTAGTGGCAAGATCGTGCCCGAAACATGGATGTCCTTTGTCGTGCAAACGTCGGAGGTATCGATACCTACCTCATGAGGCACCAGCTGCGCTAGAGTGGACACGTGTCGCGAATATCGGACGACAGATTGGCTAAACGCATCTTCTACTCAGAACTTAAATATGGCAAACGTCAACGGGGTGGACAATACCTAAGATATAAGGATGTTCTGAAAAAGCAATTATGAAAAAATGCAAGATCGAACCATCTCAATGGGAACACAAGCAGCTCAATGTTTGGATTGGAGACGTCTCATTAATCCACAAGTCTCTGATTTTGAATTGCTACGACGAGCAGATTTGGACAAAAAACGAGACGAGTTGAAGGCCAGACCACCAGCAGACATACACTATTGTCGTGCGAACGGTGTGTTAACGTGCCCTACATCCAACATGGTATTCTGAGCGAACTGTGGGTACGCCAGTCATCAACGAGCGCACCGTCGGAGAGCTGAACAACCAAGCTCTAATCTATACTTATAATAAATCTGTAGAGAGGTCAATTCTGTACATGAAATATATTTACAAAATAACTATGAGGAGGTGATTAGGGATCGATACTGATGCCAAAAATGCAATCAGTAAAATTTTTGTCTGTCTGTCTGTCTGTCTGTCTGTCTGTATAACCGTTATACAAACAAAAACTACTCAACGGATTTTAACGAAACTTGGTACAATTATTTTTCATACTCCTGAGCTGGTTATAGTATACTTTTCATCACGCTACAATCAATAGGAGCAGAGCAGTGAAGGGAAATGTTGGGAAAACGGGAGAAGTTACTCCATTTTTTAAGCTTCCGTCGCGTGTGCAACCTTAATGGTTAAAGCTACACAGAAATCATTTATGACGGAAATGTTCTACATAAAATTATATAAAAAATATCCCACGACAGCATATATCTATCTTTTATGGTTGACTCACAATAACACGTGTAACTCCCGATAGCTTAGCAGTTCGAAGCTTTCTGATTATTATTCTGCTCCGAAATTTAAAACCACCACAACTTTGCAATGGAACTCGGCTAAAAGTAACCCAGTTGCAACAAAATATAATCGAGGCTCAAATTTTAACAGGTTGCGGTGCAGGAGAAACCGTCTTTATTCCCAGAATTCCCATAATACCAAATAATTTTCAATTTAAAAGAACGCGATTCCCAGTATCGGTGTGTTATGCAATGACAATTAATAAGGCTCAAGGGCAGACTTTTCGTGTTGCTGGAGTAGATCTCGGTGTCAGTTGTTTCTCGCATGGTCAGTTGTACGTCGCTCTTTCCCGGGTTAGCAGTTCTAGATATCTTTATGTTCACGTGCCGGACGGGTCAACTTTCAACATAGTTTACCCGGAAGCTTTGCGCTGAAGTATTGTCGTTCTATAGGTACTTAAGCCTCATGTGAACGTGATCTAAACAATATTACCAATACATTAACTTAATAACACACAAGGAGTCGCGCTGACGGAGTCGCGGGCACAGCTATTAACAATAATATTGTGCGGTTCGGTATTGCGATATTTTTCAACAGTATTATAGATTGACATATTATATTTCCCTACTAAATTACGAAAGTTAATCTGTGTGTTACATCAAAATCACTGAACCATGAGGAAGGACAAGGGCTACTTTTTTTTACGAAAAACGACGGAAACGTGGACGAAGTCGCGGGCAACAGCTATCTATGCTAATATATAAGGCTGAAGCTCTTAGCCACGATTTGATTTTTCGTAACGTAGAGAAAGATCTTTCCGCTGTCGCTACACTAACAGGTACGGTAGCCATAATACATTTAAAAAATTATTATATTCATCAACATCGCAATTTAAAATAAGGTCAGAAATCGTTTTATAATAGGGCCAGACGTTTTTTTAACGTAGTACTTTATTACTAAAGTTCAGTCGTTCCGATTGAGGTTAGGTCTAGCTAGACTTTAGTCGAAATAAAGCGCGCGCAAGTGTCACACGAAATGTGACCTAAATGAAAGGTGGCGACCGTAGAGGCGGCGCGGTAAAATTCAAATTTTCGATGCGTTCGTTCCCGAATAATGCGTTTGCCGTCGAACAAAGTATTATATTAAATCAATTAAATATTGAAAGTACAGACGCCAGCACATCAAGCTACAACAATCTGTCAAATTCCTTTAATAGATTTTCAGCTTTATTGTTAAAGAAATAAGGTTCAAGGCTGACTGGGAAAATTTGACAGTTTCGGGTAGCTTCATGTGCTGCCGTCTGTACTTACTTAAATAAAATTTATATTGTGACAAAAAATATATAAAAATATTATGTTTGACAATTTTAATTAGCAGTCCACCTAAGTCCTGGACCCAGCCAGGGGGCTGGATCCGCGCTTGATAATGATACAGTAGTTTAACAATGATTGAGCAAGGGAAAAGTATACTGATTTTTTTAGCTTCACATCTGCTTCTTCCCTCAAAGTTTTAAAGATATATATCAACATGCGTAACCTAGTGTTAAGTGCATCAATATATTCTCGAAATCTTATTGTATCTAAGGTATTTAACAAGTTGAGTACTTCGCAGCTGTGGACAATAACATGATTTTTTATGTGGTGTTAGACAGTTGTGTGTTATAATTGTAGAAGTTCTTACTGATGTTCGTACATTATTATTTGTTTTTAGAGTGAATGTTATGTAATTAGATTTTGCAGCCTTTAGTGTTAATTTATTATTTCGTAACCACGTTGTCACAGTATTGAAAACCAACTGGGCATGTCAAAAAACTTCATCCCACGGGTCAGCACTGAAGAATAATGCGGTATCATCAGCAAATGTAATAATCTTACCTTTAGGGAGTGTGAGCATACCCAGGTCGTTAATGTATATGAGAAAGAGTGTTGTGTAATGAAATATAAAACATTGTAATTTTACTAAATGTTGTAATAATAAAAACATAGTTATAATTTTCAAAAGTTTATGTTTTAATTTATTATTTATTTATTGTTTATAAGGTACAATGTAGTTCTTATAATGTACAACGATGTCTCACAAAACTGAACAGTTTAACTGCGGGATCAAATTATAATATATTTTTAACTTATGTATAATATAATTAATGAACTTAAAAACGCAATAATAACATTAAGGTAGGGTGCCAAGTAAGTAGTTTTTAATTTAGATTTGTTTTTTTTTTTTAATTATTTATATTCATTGGTACAGTGATCGTCAGGTGCCTAACATTATCTCTTTCTCTTTACTCTATTGGGGGTGGCTAAAATACTGCGGTCGTCGCATAGGTACCTATTACGCAGGGATGTTTTCATCTCCAAGACGTATATGGGACGTATAAGGCTACGAATGAATATAAGTACGTAAGTCACGAGTAGTGTTGCCCAAATGCAAGACCAAGATGAGACATAGCCAGTCTTGGTCTTGCGTCATTTACACCTGGTCTTGGTCTTGGTATTGCGCTCCTAGTCTTGGTCTTGGTCGTGGTCTTGCGCAAGGGTCTTGCAATTAACGATTATCCTATTGATTATTTATTAAACGGTAGTTTAGATCTTAGAACAATGTAACAGAGTAGGTACATTTTCAGCTTGAATTGACATAGGCATAGTAAAGGCCAACCAAATTAATAAATTTGATAAGAAATTCGAAACATCAACTGACACATCATCTCTGTGTGTCTGTGTGACCTCATGGTCTGAACCCACGACCTCGGCGATCCGTGCCGATGCTCTAACCAACTGAGCTACCTACCGTGTACCACGAAAGTGCGTTGGTTTCTTAGCGTACCTAGCGCCACCTACTGTATTTATGTAGGTACTTCATTAAATATCTACTAGAGTACGATAGAAGTTGATAAACCGACATTGGTAATCTTAATTTTTGGATGTGACTGATTTTAAAACACAAAATGTGCAACGTCACTCATTTGGTTAGTATTGTAGAACATTTTTACAAACAAGTATTTACAATATTTCTCATATGGGAGCGCGGTGCGGCGGCGACGATTGTATGCTATATCAATAGAAGCCGCCTGCGCGTGTACTCGTATCTTGACCTTGTACTTCCGAATAGATGCGAACTTTCTTTGACAGGTATCCTACCCCACATTTCACTTTCAAAGTGCCGCGATGGTCAAAACTAGGGATGCACTCTTTTTTTAATCAATATTTTATACAATGTATGTTTATGTTATTGTTCGTAATGCGCATAAGTCGATATCGTACAAATGATACACACCAGTATTAACTAATCATGATAATATAACACGACAAAAAATAAAAATATTTTGTAATAAAATCCAATGAAAACAGTGAAACAACAATACTGACTTATTTAATGCAGACGAGATAAAAGTATCAGTGTCTTTATTTAGTTTAATTGTTGAGAAAATCAATAGTCATTAATTAATGACAATTGATTAAGTAATTACTTAAGTACTTATATTATACAAGAGACGTTGACCTCTGAGTTGGTTTCAGTGTTTCTTTTCAGAGTAGTCAGTTAGGGAACACTGGCCTTACCTATGCAGTTTACATTTACAAAAAAAAATTACGTGTAAAAGTGTTATTTATAACCTATTTGCAAAATAAACATCATTATTTCATTATTAACGAAAAAAAATACGAGATAGTTTTACGTGTATGATTTACATTTTAACATTTTGACGCTTTAAAACTGCCCAAATGAATCGATACGAAAAATCATGTCCCTTGGCAAAGGCACCGCCGCCAGCACGGCGGCTATGCTGAACTTCATTGAATATAAGGTACTATAAATCACTTTAAAATTTTTAATTAAGTTGAAAAATATTAAGTTAACTACAACAACTAAATATTTTTCGCTGAATTCTTATTTAAAAAAACCATGGATCGAATGTGTGTGTGTGCTAATCCTGTGCGATGTTGCTGGACCTGTATCATTGTTGGTGGTACTAACATCTTCGTCAGAGCCAGCGCATTAACGTTTTCATCGAATAATCCGGCTCTGGACAACGATCCAAACTCGGAGAACACATAAATAGTTCTTTTAAATGTGACGTGTAAAAGTGTTATTTATAACCAATTTATTAAAGAAATACTTCATTTCATTTCATAAGAGCTGCCTAAGTTTCATTGTTTCCCCCGCATCGCCCGCTCTTGGCCTGTGTTTTTGCAATGTAAGTTTTCTCATTTTAATAATAATAACACAATGAAAACGACAGTCTGAACTAATTGCAAGACGCAAGAGTCTCGCAGGCTTAGTATTGTTCTTGCTTAAATCTTGCAGGGTAAGTCTTGGTCTTGGTCTTGCAAAAATGCAAGAACAAGACCAAGACTGCAAAACCAAGACTGATTTTGGGCAACACTAGTCACGAGAAAGGCTTTTAGATTTTGTAACTATTTTTTAAATCCATAGGTTAGGTACTTCACTTTCCATATGATGATACTCTTCCACGTTGATGAGAGTTCCTGAAAAGCCAAATCCTAAGTGTGATTTAGCTGTTGAGTATTGGCATACCGGTGACCTTTGAATTTATCTTTTATCATTGGGAAGAGTCCACAAGCACTGTCACATAGGATTTGGTCCCTATAGAATAATACTAGAGTGGCATTATCGTGAGGAAGCCGTCAAATGTCAATGCGTGAGTTTGACCAAAAGTCTTTTAGGCGTTCAATCTCAGTGAGATTGAGGCAAACAAATGTCAGTGTACCATTTTGCGGTAGGTAACAGTTGAAATCGAACAGTTGGGTGTTGTTGCTCCCACGTGGCGGCAATTATATATTATTTATCAAATGCAAGATATAAATCTCATATAGTTCGCCCAGCAGAAATATTATCCAGTGTTTTTTCTATAAATAACGATCACGTTGTAATTAATGAAAATGGTGACGATGACTAATAAAAGCAATTTTTTATTAATATGATTTAACTATTACTGAGAAAAGATCATTCCATTTTTCTTAAATCTTTCGTACCCAAAATTGAAAAATTAAATATGTAATATAATTTAATTAAGTACTATTCCAACTAGCAAAATACCCTTACAAACAAAAGCTTGTAAGAGCTATGGTTTCATATAAGGTTTATATGTGTTCTGATTAAGCCCGAAACTCTAATAGTGTTATTTTATAAGTCTATTTAAGTTTTAAGAATATTCATACTTGTAACATTATTCTTATAGAC
This sequence comes from Tholera decimalis, assembly GCA_943138885.2. Classification (NCBI taxonomy): domain Eukaryota; kingdom Metazoa; phylum Arthropoda; class Insecta; order Lepidoptera; family Noctuidae; genus Tholera; species Tholera decimalis. The sequence goes on along the minus strand of OW964556.2, from coordinate 30,690,046 downwards.
GTATATAAGAAAACGTTATATATTATTAATATCAGCAGTGGCATCATAAGCACCTTTTACACGTCTAATTGCCTTTGAGTCTTAATTAAAACTTATAAATACATTTCATAAGTACATTCAATCTTAGAAGTGACTATAGTAAGTGTTTTTTTAGACTTCTGTAAAACTAGTGTTTTAAGTGTGATTTATCTCACCTAAGACATATTAAAGAGTACGTCTTACAAGTGTCTTAAACAATTCTCTATTAAGGGTTATTTATTTTCCTTGTTGTGTTTGACACGAGATTCAATGTACCTGATTTTATAATAATTTTATAAAATCAGGTACATTGAATTAACGTTGTGGATTAATTATTTACTTGTACCTATAATATACTCAAAAGATTCAAAGAACAACTTGCTCATATTTTTCAACTATGCCTAAATACGGGAGTCTTCCCTAAATTACTTAAAAAAGCTATAGTTACTCCTATTTTCAAATCTGGAAACAAAGAGAGTATTAATAACTACAGACCCATATTAATTTTAATAGGTCTGTCAAAGATTCTAGAAAATATTATAAACAGCAGACTAATGAAATATTTAGAAGTTAACAATTTACTCTCAGATCAGCAATTTGGTTTTAGACCAAAAAAGTCAACTAGCCAGGCAGTATTCCAACTGACAGACTATATAACTAGCAGTTGGCCTGATGGTCTAGTGGTCAGTGGCCCTGACTGCTATGCGCAGGGTCGTGGGTTCGATTCCCACCCAGGACAAATGTTTGTGTGATGAGCGCGATCATTTGCTCTTTGTCTGGGTGTGATTTATGTATAATATGTATGTATTTAGAAATATATGTATGTTTATCAGTTGTCTAGTACTCATAGCACAAGCTCTGCTTAGTTTGGGATTAGATGGCGTTGTGTGAAAGTTGTGGAATATTATTATTATTATAGTTTAGATAGTGGTATGCATTCCATAGGGATCTTGTTAGACCTTGCCAAGGCGTTCGACACTATTTCTTGTTATATATTATTACACAAGCTTGAAGCACTGGGAATAAGAGGAATTCAACTAGAACTTTTTGCTGATTATCTTAGCGACCGACATCAATGTGTGAAAATTAGTCATTATGTAAGTTCTGACCTGAAAAGCAGTTCCTTTGGTATACTACAACGGTCAATTTTGGGTCCGACACTATTTCTAATTTATAAAACCTGAATCTCCAAAAAAGTTTTTGCAAAAAAAATTTTTCACGCTTTTTAGTGGGTCGGTTTGTAATTTATCTAGTCACAAAAGCCAAAATGTCAACTGCTTATCACGTTCACAAAATATTGCTTTTCCCGATGCAGAGCCGTTGATTTTTGAGGAGATCTCCTGGTACTTAACCATCAGGTCTGCATCACCATATGCATTGTGACGAACATAAAGTGATGACGTCCATATTCAAGTAATCGAATCGCAATCCACGAATTACTTATTATTGAGTAGTTTCGGTGGCCATCAGTGGTCCTTCATCATCAGTTCCACTTCCCCAAATGGTGCCTTTCTAGAGCAAATCCCAAAACGCTATAGGTGCGCCTATAATACTTGAAGAGTTCCCTCGATTACTCCAGGATCCCATCATCAGATCCTGATTTCGTAACAATGGGACCAACTAGAAAGTATACCTAAAGAATTTTTCAAATCGGTCCAGCCGTCTCCGAGTTATGAGGTAACATACATAAAAAAAAAGTTCAAGACGAATTGAGAACCTTCTTTTTTGAAGTCGGTTAAAAACGGTACCATTATTTCATATGCGGATGATACGGCTCTGGTATTAATCTCAGCAAAAACAAGAGAAGAGGTCTATGAACACGCTCAGTCGGGATTTAATGTCGTGTTTAATTGGCTTTATAATAATATTCTAACCTTAAATAGAGATAAAACGAAATATATCATATTTTCAGTGAAGAATAACAACAAACTAATTACTAATCAAAACATTTACGCGCATAATTGTACAACCTATAACGCTGACATTGCATGTACTTGTCCCACTTTAGCGAAAACAGAAAATATGAAATATTTAGGTGTAACTCTTGACCCTAACCTAAATTTTCGTAAACGCATCGACTTATTATGCAATAGAGTACGTAAATTAATATATATATTTAAAAACTTACGTTACATTACCGACTATAACTTAATAAAACAGGCATATTTAGCTTTAGTTCAATCCATACTTGCCTACTGCATAATTGCTTGGGGTGGTGCCGCAAAAACCATCTTACTTCCTCTAGATTTACTAGAACGTGGTCAAAGAGAAATTCTAAAGGTTGTAAGTTGGTTTGTAAGTTTAAAAATACACATCGCGAGACCATTACAAGGCAATTGTAAGGGTGAATATACTAATTAAGTGCGCCCAAATCCACACTTATATCCTACAGTAGAAACCGAATATAACGACATCGCTTATAACGACGGATCGGTTATTACGACATAATGGCGAGGTCCCGGCCGAAACCCTATATGAACAATTAAGTAAACCTACCGCTTATAACAACATCGAATATAGCGAAACGACGAAACTTTATCGAAAAGCATCGACTATAGCGACCAACTGTCACATTTTTCCCGCAATACAAAATATTATGTATAATTAAAACTTATTCTAATCTATGAAGGATTATTTATTAAAAAAAAAATTACTTTTTTTAAAATCAAATTTTGTTTTTTTTTCCGATATTTTATTTAGAAACATTCATACGCCGAATACTTATAGATATTGTACTAATCCATATACTAATATTATAAATGCGAAAGTAACTCTGTCTGTTACCTTTTCACGCCTAAACCGGTGAACCGATTTATATGAAAGTTAGCATGGGAATAGTTTAGGACCCTGGGAAGGACAAAGGATAGTTATTATCCCGATATAAGATTCCCGTATGATAGTTTTCGAATTGTATTTTTGTTTCTCTTTCACGCAAAAACTACTGAACAGATCGCAATGAAATTTGGTAAAAAGACAGTTAACATCCTGGAAAAACAGATAAGCTACTTTTTATCCCGGAATACCTAGGGGATCAGGATTTACGCGAGAAAAAACTCCCACGCGAACGAAGTCACGGGCAAAAGCTATCCATACTTTAATACATACACTATACATACTAATATTATAAATGCGAAAGTAACTCTGTCTGTCTGACTGTTACCTTTTTACGCCTAAACCGCTGAACCGATTTACATGAAATTTGGCATGGGAATAGCTTAGGACCTTGGAAAGGACGTAGGATAGTTTTAATCCTGGAAATCATCCCTAAAGGATGTAAAATCGGTGTTGGAAAAAGAGAAGAGAAAGCGCCAGCCTCAAACTGAAACTGAAACTGAAGCTGGAAACTGAAGCTGAAACTGAAGCTGGAAACTGAAGCAGAAACTGAAACTGAAGCTGAAGTTGGAACTGAAGCTGAAACTGAAACTGGAAACTGAAGCTGAAACTGAAGCTGAAGCTGGAAACTGAAACTGAAGCTGGAAGCTGAAGCTGAAGCTGAAACTGACGCTGAAACTGAAGCTGGAAACAAAGCTAAAACTGAAGCTGGAAACTGAAGCTGAAACTGAAATTGAAGCTGGAACTGACACTGAAGCTGAAACTGAAGCTGGAAACAGAAGCTAAAACTGAAGCTGGAAACTTGAAGCTGAAACTGAAATTGAAGCTGGAACTGAAGCTAAAGCTGAAGCTTGAACTGAAGCTGAAGCTGAAACTGAAACTGAAGCTGAAAAGTTATTTTGCGTAGTTACTACGGAACCCTTCATGGGCGAGTCTGGCTCGCACTACGCCTTTTTATATTTATGTTCATAAGGTCATTATCGTTCTTGTTCATGTATTTTTATGTAATTACTAATCTTTTATTAATATCTAATCTGTCCGTATATTTTTCTTTTTAATTTTGATTAATTTGTTAGCTTAGTTGTTAATTTTATCGTGCATGCTATGGTCTCTTATAAATGAAACATTACACGAACAAAATACTTAATATATATAACCTCTATATGTATTTGGTATGTATAATCTGTGTATATGTTTTGTCGGCGGTTGGTAAAGTTGGTATTGTTATTTTTTTTTGCGACAGTTTACCTAGATAGATATTAATAGGCTGTTTTAGCTTTGATAACAGGTATCTACTTTTTTTGTGATGTCGTACCCTGTAGAGTTTCTCAACTCTTTGGAATTGACAGGGTGTCCCAGTCCTGTTGATGCAGGCTCTGTAATGGCACGCGACTACAAATATGTACCTTGGACGCAATGTTGTGCAACCAATAATTATGACATTCCCATAATCCCGACCGATTTGCCATCCCAGTTTAAAAGACTCCAATTTCCCCAAAACAAAGCTAAAGGACAGACACTGAAAGTCGCGGGTGTACATTTAGAAAATCACTGCTTTTCCCATGGGCAACTGTATGTGGCATGCTGACGAGTATCAAGCCCACAAAATTTACACGTTTTAGCCAAGGAAGGGAAAACCAGACACGCAGTTTACAAAAATGTATTGTAAACTACGTTTTTGGTTTTAAAAAGGTAAATTTTAAATACTAACTGTCTGTCTGTTTTTGGGGATGGATGAACACTGGTGATGGTATTTTTAAATTTATATGCGTTTTTTGCCCACCCAAAAAGGTGTACCGATTGGCAAAAAGAATTATTGACAAAGTGTAATATAACGCGGGCGAAGCCGCGTGCAAAAGCTAGTATGTTATAAATGCGATAGTTTGTGAGGATGGATGTAAAGATATGTATATATGTTTGTTACTCTTTCACGCAAAAAGTACTGAAAGTAGTCCTTGTGTTATTCCACGATGTCAACTATCTACTTACTAAATTTCATTTAGATTCTCTGATTTAAATTTAGTAAGTAGATAGTTGACATCGTGGAATAACACAAGGACTACTTTTATCCCGGGATTCCAACGGGATCGGCAAAACCCTCCTACACGAACGAAGTCGCGGGCAGAAACTAGTCCCATATATTTGCAAATTAAAAGCATATGAATTAACCATACATACATGTTTGTCTATTTGTGTTTTTTGAATGTATTGCTTATAACAACTACCGGCTATAGCGTCCGAATTTATATGGTCCCTTCAATGTCGTTATATCCGGATTCGACTGTATGTCTATAAGTGCGATATAAGACTGGAAAAAATATGGTCTTGGGATATTTGTAAGATTATATTTTGCTAGTTGGGATATTAATGAAAAATTAAAAGTTAAAGGTGGTCCACTTACTTTCATTATTTTTTTTTTCAACACGTTGCAACTTATAGATTTTAATGAAACTTGGCGTGCTATTAGGCAAGGTATAGACAATTATTATATTTTTTTTTTCAAAGTCGTAATTCTATTCGATCTGAAAGAAATAAATAAAAAAAATATTTATTTGCATTTTTTTAATACTTTTATTTAGGCTTGGCATATGAAAATTTATATAAAATAAACTGTTAAGTGTACCATAAACACTGGAATTTGTTTTATTTGTTAGCTTTTAAATCATATCACTTTGAAAAAAATGTAGTCTCCGAACACTTTTTTTCAAATAGCTCCTCAATTAACTAAGATATAGAGCTAATATCTCCGCGATGAACTACTATTAGTACCCTCTACAATATAACATAGGTTACGATATAGGTTCCTATCGGGGGCAGTTTGCCTATGGATGGGCGGATTAACCCTTTCATTACAATCGGTTCTGTGGTTAAGACGTGTAAGTGTTACAGTGATATGTCGTCGCAACTACAATTAATTCTTGACAAAAATATTGGAGGTAGGTAGAATTCTTTTTTACTTGTTAGCCACTGCTAATAACATGTTCTGAGGTGCTTATATCGGTAATAGTTTGACATTTATGGTTTAGAAATGTTGGAGATCACTAAACGCCGCATATTATAGAATAACTTCGTGGGAATCTAAGATTGTATTAATTTTCAAAATTATGCGGTTTTCTTGAATAATTTACATTTGCTACTAGCGAATGAAATCTCGGTTATTTCAATTGACGATATTTCTTGAGATTGAGAATTTTAAATAGGTATAAAATACTTTTTTTGATTTGCCTCTTTGGTCGAGTGGTTGCAAGTGTAACTGCTGAGCACGAGGTCTTGGGTTCGATTCCCGGATTGGGAAAAAGTGCTATTGGGTTTTTCTTTAAGGTATTTCTCAGTAGTAGACCGGAGTTTGGAAATTGGTGGATGGATTGGTGAAAGCATGGTAAGCCGTTGGTCCTGGGGCTGTCATTTGGACATCTTCTGCCTACCTGAACTCCACAACCCAGTAGCTGTGACATGTGGCCGTTTTATACTTTTTAGCACGTTGTGAAGTCAGCAGCTCGCCCTCCTGAACTTTGAAAGAACTTTTATCTTTGTAAATTTTTATTGATTTAAAAAGGCAAAAAATACGTGTACAATTTTTTTTTTTCAAATCTAACTAATGGACAAGCTACTCTTTTCATTCGTATGGGAGATCTCAGCGTCCGCAAAATTTCTAGTATCAGTCTACCGGCTTTTAAATCCTCGGTCCACGGCACTGAGAAATTAATCCGGAATTAGCTCCGTCACTGGTTGATTTTAATGTACCGTGCTTCACCTATGCTATGGTCACCTGGAGACTCGCTTGCCCGAATCTAAATCCACCCGACAACCCATCATCTCAGAGGCGGTGGGATGAACCGCTATGTAAAGCAGTTCAGAGTGATCTTATTGCCACATCTGCTTTGGCTGCAGAGCGTGCGCGCTTGCTGGCTGTGAGTGAACAGGAGTCGGATCTCTGGTTTCATGCACTACCGTCGTCGAACATAGATAGATAGATAGATAGATAGATATATTCTTTATTGTACACCATAACAGTAAAATAAAATTATGGACTTAACAATTAAAAAGGGTGATACAAGGGGCGGTCTTATCGCTAAAAGCGATCTTTTACAGACAACCTTTGGATGGATTTGACTGAAACTAAATACGCGGGTAGTCCACGGTGTACTATTTATCTATATAAAATACAAAACAATAAATAACGTTCTCAAAACATATATATACATATAAATATTTAAAAAAAAGAAAGAAACAAAGACATACATAATAACACCAATTTAAGAAGAGAGATAAAGATCTTTTACTAAGTTTTTGAAAGAAGATAGGGTTTGTGCTTGTCTTACTGACACGGGTAGAGCATTCCACAGCCGTACTGCTTGAGCTGCGAACGACTTACCATAGAAATTGGTGGCGTGACTCGGTACCGCAAGCCTTAAATTAATAATTAAAATAGGCACCTTGTTCAATGATACTACTTTCCGCCTCGTTGCTTCCCTTCGATTAGGTGCTCCCTGTTGTTCTGCTCATCGCTGCCACTGTGGCGAAGTTGTCAACAGCCTCGGTCACCACGGCCTTTCATGCGGCCGTAGCGCGGGTCACATAGCACGGCACGCGAACATTAACGACATTATCCGACGAGATCTTAATTGTCACCATCGGCGTTCCGGCTGTATTAGAACCCAAAGGCCTTGCACGCGACGATGGCAAAAGACCGGACGGCATGTCTTTATTTCCATGGATATTGGACTTTAGTAGTTAGTTAGTAATGTGGGACGCAACTTGTGTCGATACTCTTGCACCATCCCATCTTCCTAGCTCGTCTTGCTGTGCTTGCGCTGCCGCTGCAGCTGCTGAGAACCTCAAGTGGCGAAAATATAATAACCTTGTTGGAGGTTATATTTTCGAGCCGTTGGGGGGGAGACCTTGGGATCGTGGGGTCCGAGTGCTCACAAATTATTTAAAGATCTATCCAGGCGTCTAGTTCACACTTCGCGTGACCCAAAGGCTGGCGTTTACCTTGGACAGAGGTTAAGCATTGCCATACACCGTGAGAATGCCGCCAGTCTTTTGGGCACATTACCAGTGGACAGCGATGCGAGCGATTTTAGTTTATTCTTAGATGTATATATGTATTTTAGGGTTTTTATTTAAGTGTATATTCCATTATTGTTTAAATGAAATAATGATAATAATGGATCAAATAGATTAATCATTTTGAAACTTAGGAAAGTACCGTCGCTCGTCATAACGTTACACGACGCTGTATCTGGACATTTTTAATAATTAATCTAAGACAGCTTGCATGACAAATATAGATACGCGGTAGTGTGTCCAGGAAAGTTCAATAAAAAGGAACTAGCGATCAGGCACGGTCGCAGCCTGTAATTTTGGAGGGGGTCACAAATAATAAAATAAGTCCAGTAAATTTGACTTTATGGCACAATACACTATTTTATTCCTTTTTTAATGGAAGGAAGTGGAAGGCTTCTATTGACTAAAAATTCACTGTGTTCCTTCAGTTACCCTTGTGGTCCGGGGCCGCGGTGTCTCGTTAGAACATTCCCGCAACCCCGGTGATAGCTATAACGTAGGAGTCTTTAAGTGCAAGAGTGAAGAGTGAGTGAGTGACTTCTAGGCAAGTGTGCTTCATCTTCGACCACATCATCGCTTAACATCAGGTAAGATTGTGGTCAAAAGCAAGCCTATCAACAATAAAAAAAGGGTTTCCCGGATTTTTTCTAGTTAGGAAAGCGTCCGGGGGATTTTCCCTATAAGCGTCCGGGTCTTATAGGTGCTAAAAAGCACGATCATTTTATCTCATTGTTTTTATAATGTTGATAAAATATAAAGAAAGAGACTATATTAAAAAAATATAGTGCTCTACAATGTTATCAGTAAGGTTTTGTTTTCAACTTCGAAAATATATTTATCTAGGGTGTCCGGGGAAAAACTACGATTTTAGTTTGGGGGGGTTTTTGAAGTCTTTGGTAATTTAGGTGATGGCAGACCTATCCTAACCTGACAGTGGGCTAACCCTGCTTGCCGGCTGCAAGTCTACGCCAACGGTGGCCGGAGATCGGCTTGCGATCCCAACGCCCTGGGCGTCTCCTGCGGCGGCTGGGGCGTGAGGAAGTTAGTTGTCTCTCCCTCACGCGTTCAACCTCCTCCTTCGTTAGTATGGCTGCTTCGCAGGAGGAAGTGGCTGCATATCATTCCCGCTCGCCCCGCGCCATGGTCTGAACCAGGAACGAAAGATCTCCTCCACAAGAACACGGCGGTGCTCCGCCCAAGCGGGGCTCACTTCCATATGCTCCATCGAGTCCTGTGGATTGTTTTCACAATGATGAGACCCGGGCTGTTGTCCAATACAGGTACCTCCCGAATAAGCCATGTCCGGTCAGCACCTGCGTCAGGCAGAAAGTGGTCAAGACGTCTCTCCAGCCACTCCTCAAAGAGGTGATTTATCGCCGTGATTGCAGCGTGCCTAGTCCTTGGTTGTAACAGTCGTTCGTTTCATGCCGTCGTGAGATCGCGCTGGAGTTCTGTTCGCTGTGCTGCGATTTACCGCGAGAGCAGAGTCCCCGACCCTGGCGTAGTATCTCTGCGCTCCAATTATGCAAGCGCGTGAGGCCTACCGCCTCCAGATCCCACGGCAAGGAGGCTTGCCGCCTCACCGGGTGGTACTTATCCCCGGTTCATCCGGATGGCCATGACCCTCAGGGACGCAACTATATTCCGGCCTGGTCACTGCTGTAAATTCAGTGCCCACACAGGGGTCCCATAGACCGTACAATTCCCGCGTAGAGCGCTTGGCCGTCCTAGATTGGGCAGGAGCCGCTTCATTTTGTATTTTATTTTGTACAAGAGTTTTCAATTTGATGTGTACGATTTTGGGGGGGGGGGGTCATGTCCGCTGTGACTCCCCCCTCGGACCGTGCATGCTGGCAATACATCGTGTGGATTACATCCCGAGTAAATCCAGAACTAAGCACCCATATAGATCTCGATTCTTTTGTCGTTGAAGTCGAGAACGCCGCGTTATTCAATATTGAACTTGGATCTAATTACACATTAAGGTCTTTTCATGTTAATCTACGTACGCTGAACACTATATTACTATCAAGCTCGGTGTACCTACTTTACTACTATGCTAGACTTTACGTTTGCCATTAGTATCTGCTAACCTACATACCTACTCCACCGGTAATAATAATCAATTTTTAAAATGTACACGGGCTCTATGCATTATGTATCAGCCCCAATCAGTATTCGTTGCTGATAGAACTAACGTACATAATATATATACATATGTTTTTATATCTCGTAGATATTGACACTAATTGGTAGCAACATTGATTTAGCTGCCATCCGTTATGTTGTTGTTAAAAGGGACTGGTATTTTTAGATTCTTATCAGTAGCAAAGCACTAGTATAATAGTATAATCAGCCTATAATGTGCCCACTGCTGGGATATAGGCTTCATCTCTGCGAGTGGGCGTGGTCTATACTGCATAACGTGACATCAGTGCGAGTACGTAGATGTTCTATGAAATGTTTTTTCTTAAAGAAAAAACTTCTTGAATTAAATTACTTAAAGTACCTTTCTGGTTTTAAGCCCAGAACTCGTAAGTCGAGGCCGTTACTGGTTAACCGCTGCTTCTATGAGTAGATCTGATTATATCAAATTTATTTTAATTATATCTTGTACCCGTAAAATTATTTCAGAAGAAGAATCAGCTGTGATACGTCTATAAGTTGTCGTAAAGAGCATGAATGTAATAAGGGATCGGATTAATATAGTATGCATTAATTTAATCGTAGATTACTATTTGGGTAAAGGCAAACAACCATTTATTTGTTTCATCCGTTGGTGACCTAAATTAATCCAAACATACCGACTAGTGACGTCAAAATCTTGTACCAGGTTCGGGATAATCTTATAAATAATAATCCTCATTTATCTGATAATTGTACTCGCTCACGCCGATGAGTATCGGAGTTTATTGGCATCCGATACATTATCTGATGATCCATACGATCGCGATCTTTTCGGCGATACCGAGAAATCTTTTTATTCGAGTAATTGCTTTAATGATACGAACAGGAAGCAAGTGAGTCAAGAAAAATATGTCCTTATCAGGAATGTTGTTGATGCATCCTTTTTCTTTTATTTAGTTGGATTTATCTAACTATTTGAGTCCACATTTATTTTGCAAAATAAAAAATCAAACGATATCAAAAAGAAACCGTAGGAGTGAAATATAATTTTGTCATTTTTTTAGGTTTAAGTACTTTTTCTTTCTTTCTACCTTACTTTAAGAAGGACTTGCTACATTATAATGAAAAATCATAAAGAGGAAACATTTTAATACTGTAACATCATAAAATTTAAAAAATCTATGTCGTTTGGGAAATGACCAATTCCCATCGGGCACTACCTTCTGCCGTTTCGTTGTTACATTGTGTTAAAACCCTAAAAGTTAACGAATAGACACGGTGAGATATGGGTGGGAATAGAATCGAGTTTTGAGTGATATATGTGACAGTGGTAGCGGTACAAAGATGAACGAGAAAGAGGGTAGACCGATTCGTCCACCCGCAATGACTTCAATTCTGGAACAGTGCTGGAAACTTTGCCCGCGGTTTCACCCGCGTAAGTCCCATTCCCGTAGGAATGTTGTAATAAAAAGTATTTTATGTGTTATTCTAGGACTGTAGCTATTACACATACCAAGTTTCATCACAATCAGTTCAGTAGTTTTTTTGTGAAAGAGTAACAAACATCCATACATATTCACAAAATTTCGTATTTATAATATTAGTAGGACTATGCAGTTATCACAAATATGCATGAATAATAGGTAAATATGGATTAAATTATGTAAAACAGTATTTACGAATTATAAATCTTTAATTTATAAAAATATCACTTGACATAATTATTTAGGATACTTTGTTTTTAAAGTTTCCTTTTTACAATCAGGATACATTTTCTTATGTTCTTGAACGCAACGTAATAAAAGCTCTTTTTGTTCTTCTTTCGCAGTAATCAAGCCATGGTAGTCTTGCATAAGCTTCACAGCTCTTTCTGCAGAGTCATTAACTGCTTTAAGGCTATAAACCATATTTTTACATGCAAGGAACTCAGCATTTTCTTTGAGGAAACTACTATTAATTTTTAATTGGGAAAAAATGTTCTTGCTCTTGCAGGATACAAAGTCGCTCAATGATTTATCTGAAACAACAAACAAAATATAAGTACAACACGAAAAAACCAATAATACAGCTATTTCTTCTGACAAATACCACAGGGCGGCTTTAGAAATAAATTTGTCTATAGTTTCGAACTGTTTTAGCTTCTTTAAAAAGCGGAAATATTAATTAGGTGCTTTAACTGCCAAACTGCATCCAAGCCATGCTTCACATAAATTGTCACAATAAAAAGACAAATATCTCGTAATGCTACTTTATCTTTAAGGGTCATTTTGAACTGAGATTGTAGCAAACATATTTTCAAAGAATAAATAGCTCTTGCCATCCACCGCGCTTGATGCATTGTACCAGGAGGCCGTATTTTAAGCTTGTTTTCATTATCTCCTCCAAAAAAAAAATATAGATAGTTCTATGAGCTCCCGGTAATCATCGCGTATAATATTTTTGCAATTCGTTGCTAAAATACGACAGTAATTCTTTAATAGTCGAGTCAGAGAGATGCTGTTTCACAAAATCAATACACAGTTCGATTGCGTTACAATTATTAACATTTTTCCAGTTGTCTCTAATTTTTTTGAACAGTGGGATATCCGCGTTGCTAGTGATTTGAGGAATCTTTGTTTCAAACACACTTTTCAAGACCAATATATAAAATGATGACGGCAAGCAAACAGTAACAATTCTCTCTCTAATTTATGTTCTAAAAGAGCACAAGCACCATTAAAGCGACCTGTATTGGAAGCAGTCGTATCGTTGCACATTATTTGTACCTTATCACTGAGGTTCCAATCATATAGCGCAGTAAAAATTGTGTCAGCTTGGTCTTTGCCGGATCAACTGTCCAGTTTTGGAACAGCTAGAAGTTGTTCCTTGTCTTCAAATGAAATAAGAATTGGCAAGCGTTCTTCTTTAGAACTTCTCACATCTAAGCCTGGTAAAAATTAGCTATTCCAATGAACAGTAACTACTTCAGGCACGTTACTCTGGAAATCAGATTTGATAGATTCAGCTCTTGCCATTCTCATTTGTGTTCGAATCCACTGGATTTATTAATTGAGTACTCGTCGCAACTGTGACCTATAGCACTACAGCCTGAATTATGTAAACGGAATCTTTTATACTTAGCGGACATCTGTCTAAAGCTGCAACCAACTTTGGCGTAATCAAATATCTGCGCCCTCTTTTTGTAGTAGCTATAGAATTTACTGATCGAGATTTGGAAGGCAAAGGTTCTTCCACACATTCTTCAGAGCTGCTGGATTGGTTTTCTAATTCTTCAGGAGATACGAAGTTATGTGGAGTGGAAGTCGCCGATAAGTTTTCTGAAGATATTTGCTTAAATCTTTTTTTGTCTTCTGCTATTTTTCTCTGTCTGGCCCGTTCTTCCTTCTCCGCTAATTTTTTGTCAACTCCCGGCAAGCAACCAGGACGCCCTGGCTGTCTTTGGTTTTGTAGGAAGATTTTATCTTCATCTATTTTCAACATGTTTAGAGCATCAGCGTGAGCGATATCGAATAAATTATCTAAATTCTTTTGAAAGTCTTCCTCACGACGTTTATAAACATGCTGCGATTTTTTACAATTCTTTTGCAGCTCTTGCCAGACTTGATAAGGACCACAAGCTTCTTTACACAATTAGGTTGAGCTCTAGTAGGTATTCTAGGTTTTTCCTAGAAGATAATGCACTCCAGAATTACTAGACTTGCACTTTCACTGATAGTTATTTTAACTTCGCGGATGTTAAAAAAAAAGAAGCGCGAGAACTTGTTGATTGAACGGCAATTTTGCACCCGTTATTTGATAATTTACATCACCTACTGAATAAATACTTTTTTTATTACTTCTCAATTCCACTGACATCTTGAAAAAATAAAACAATCCACGTTAATTACTCGAGAATCCGGGATTAACTAGCGAATAGACATACGCGCGGCGCGAGTGGTGTAACTTGTACGCACGTGTTTTGCAAGCAAGTCGGCACGGGTTGCAGTGGTTCAATTGAGCTAAAAATTTATTTTAAGTATTTTATGGTCAAATAAATAAAATTAGGGGGTATGCGTTGAAAAAATAAAACTTTGAAAAATAAGGGACACCCTAGTGCCCATGTAGGCCTATGTGAAATAATATATTTGTATTGAACTGTACTATGCAATGAGAAGCGTCAATAGTCTAATGGCTTAGGACTTGTGATCGAGAAGTCACGGGTTCTAACCCCACCCATGACACTTTTGCCGTGAACCCATTTTAGACAAAAGCATATTTAGCTTAGTTGGAGGGGTTAACAAGATTGCTAGTAATGTGAATTCTACACACATTAGTAGAAATCTTTCTAAAAAAATTAGTATCATTTCATTCAATACCTTTTTCTTTGACTTTATTTAGCGACATATGCTACATTGCTACTGCCTGAACCCTATTTATAGCATTCCAGATAATCCGTCCACCGCAAACCAATTCCCTATAAATACATTTATAACTAAACGTACCCATGAATGGGTTATTTCTTTGAATCAGCTACAAAGTTTTCAGAATGTTGTATTTAGTTGGTACTTATTGGTAACTAAAATCATACTGCGGTTGGTTAGTAAACACTAAACTGTCACTAGTTATTCACTCTTATGAGCTGTCTGACCTTTAAACCTAATATCTTAGTGCTAAGGTAAGGCAGGCGCCGACGCATGACCGCACCGATCCTTCGTGGCCCCTGCGCCTGCGCAAACCGATGTATAAAGCGACTCTATTATATTATCCGTCCGAATTATCATTAAGTATTGCGATTTCGAAGATTTTACACAACTACACATGTTTATAATGTTGAAATGTGACTAAAACGAAGTAATCCACGGTAATGATTTCCTCTGTAGTAGTCATAGATTTCTTTAGAATGCAGATTAGCTGTGGTTAATAAAATATACCTACACAATGTAGCCTTATTTGCCACAGAAACCGCAATAATCTAAAATATATCCTCCATACATACACAACTACATATAAATAAAATTGAAGTGTCTGTGATTTCAAAATAACTGTGCGTTTTCAAGTGCTTATAGCTGTTTACACCATACTAAAAAAAATACTTTTTAAATGCTTGTTTATGTCTTTATGTTTGTCCGGGCTTAGCCGAACCGATTTTATAAGATTTTCACACTATCTTCCAAGATAGTGTGGCTTTTAGTATAAATGCTACTTTTAATTTTCAAGAATTTCTGCGGGATAAACCTCTCTCGCAAACGTGTTCATGGGCACAGGCAGTGTTTACAATAATTACGGTTTCACATAAGAACGTGCTAACTAATCTACGAAATGATGCAACGAAGTCTAGTATACTTCTGTTATATTTAGATTGTTTTTTAAAATCGGTTAATCAATTTCCATCCAAATAATAAATAATAATGTAAAATCGTGAAGAGAATATATTTTAATAATACTGTAACATCGGAAGATTGTAAAAATCACTATTGTTTGGAAATAGGTACTAGGGTAGGGATTAGGTAGGGGTAGGGTAGGGGTAGAGTAGGGGTAGGGTAGGGGTAGGGTAGGGGTAGAGTAGGGGTAGGGTAGGGGTAGGGTAGGGGTAGGGTAGGGGTAGGGTAGGGGTAGGCTAGGGGTAGGGTAGGGTAGGGTAGGGTACGGGTAGGGTATAGTAGGGTAGGGTAGGGGTAGGGTAGAGTAGGGGTAGGATATTGGTAGGGTAGGGGTAGGGTAGGGGTAGGCTAGGGGTAGGGTAGGGTAGGTTAGGGTACGGGTAGGGTAGGGTAGGGTAGGGGTAGGGTAGAGTAGGGTAGGGGTAGGATATTGGTAGGGTAGGGGTAGTAGTATCGGTTGGGTAAGGGTAGGATACCACGCGAACGAAGTCGTGGCGAGTCAGCTAGTATATTATAAAAATTTAATAAAATTAACTTATGAATGAGTCATATCTGTCACCCATCCCTATAGCAAGACAGAAGTGGCACGCTTCGTATGACAAACCGATGGACTGATTACAGCCATATTTACTATGAATCCCGTGAACACGCGGGTGACTCATACTTTCTGTCATAGTGTAATGTAAGCAAATTATATCGTTCATGATATACGTGCTTTTTGCACTGGATTCGGTAGATAGCGGAAGTATTTATGAGTTGAGATAGAATTTGTGGATTTATGTTATTTTATACGATAAGATTTCTCGTAAGGCGTTAGTCAATAATTTAAGTGTCATTGTTTTGTATTTAACACAAATAACGAAATAAATTGTTTGTTAATTAGTGAATAGCTTCTCGTTTGAACTGTCTCATTATTTATCTGGACTTACAAGAGATATAAATTCGATTTTCTAATCACTTAGAAATGTAGCCTCATCTATTTATCAAAAAAAGATTTGAGTGTACCTATTTTTTTTTTTCATACCGCCAACTTCCCATCTCCGGTGTGATATCCCCGTGGCTCGGTGAGCACGTCAAGCCGTTGGTCCTGCGCCTAATCTCTCGGGATCGGAATCGGACTATGAGAGTAAAGGAACAGAGAGTGCACTTATGCACTATAGTATCTCCTTTGCAGATGGCTAGTCTTCACTGAGATTGGCGGCCGTGGCTAAATTGGTCGGGATGTATTTTTTAATAGTACTATCACGGTAAAAGCATAACTCTCCTTTTTACAGTTGCGTAAAAAGTAGCCTATAACCTTCCTCAAGCTTCAAGCTACGTCCATACCAGATTGCATCCAAATCCACCCAGTACTTTCGAAGATTAGCGCGTTCAAGCAAACAAACAAACAAACAAACTTTTCCGCTTTATAATATTACTAGTACTCTCGCGGGGCTTCGCTCCCGTGGATTCTATCACGGTAAAAACATAACTCTCCTTTTTTGCAGTCGGGTAAAAAGTAGCTTATAACCTTCCTCAAGCTTCAAGCTACTTCCATACCAAATTTCATCCAAATCCACCCAGTACTTTCGAAGATTAGCGCGTTCAAGCAAACAAACAAACAAACTAACAAACTTTTCCGCTTTATAATATTAGTATAGATATAGATTTTCGTTACTACCAATTTTTTTTTATTTAAACCGAATTTTCCCTTATACTATACTCATTCAGTATTATTTCGCGCTATTCCTTAGGCTGTCTACAGATATAAGGACACTATTACGTATGGGCTTCGAGATTACAATAAGACTAATTTATTGCTGTTTTAATGTCTAGACGAGTGTCATAACACGTTTCGTCCCGTTACTTCTAATTATACAACAAAGGTTTAACGCGATGCAGTAATTATCTCTGATAAATATAAAATTTATTACTGACTACATTGGCCTTTGTCGCATAGAAGACGTTCTTTGTTCCAAAGAGGAAGCTTTATAGGATTAAAGACATATACAAGTTTTAACTTATCTATGTTACAATGTAGGTAATTCAGAACAAAATGGGTGAAGTTTTGTCGAATGTAAGGTACAAGTTCTAAAAGAAAATCCATTGAATTTTACGGCGAAATTCTGCTATACAAAACAAGAGACGATGAAAAAATACAACTGATTAAACGACATGTTTGATTACGTATCGATGTAGTTCGTAATTTTTTCGGTATTTGTTGCCGGTTACTGTAGCGTATGCAGTGACGTAGAGTGATGTCATATCTAGCAGAAACATTGATTGGAACTGAATCAGCACATACGAGTACGAAGTCGTTATCTTGAACACTTGAAACAGGAAAAATGTATCAAGGTAACAAGTACAATTTCATTCAATATTCTGTCTTTGTTAAAACCTTACTGTGTTGTTCATAAGATGCGAGCGTAGATAAAGTTGTACGAGTGACTCGAACCCGGATACTTTCTGCATGGATGCGATTACGTGTCGTTTTT
Source organism: Tholera decimalis (assembly GCA_943138885.2). NCBI lineage: Eukaryota > Metazoa > Arthropoda > Insecta > Lepidoptera > Noctuidae > Tholera > Tholera decimalis. The sequence goes on along the minus strand of OW964556.2, from coordinate 30,672,165 downwards.
ATGTAATACTCTGCCACTTACTTTGAATGGCACTTCCATTTTTCAATCATAGTCATACGTGTTTCCTGATGTAGACTTTAAAAGAGTGTCCTGACAATGTTCCCTGCCAAAGTAGCTTCAATACCAAGGTATATCAGTAAAAACAAACACAGTATTTGTTCCATATTTACTCTGGGCAAAAACTAGACAACTTTAGATGCAGTGATCGACCCAAATATTCGAGCGATAATAAGAGCCAATTAGCCATTAAATTAGCGTAGGAATGATAATGAAATTTCCGAATAAGCAAATAGCAACAGTCTATTATGGCCAATACGGAGCAAAGGTCACGCTAAGTATTTGTAGTTTATCAGTAGCGGAGTGGTATCTAGCTGTAAGTACACTGAGTAGCCAAACATATGCGGCTCACATGTTGGGGAAATACAAAAAAAAACTCTTATTTTATAGACATAATCTTAATCAATTTTATCGATTGCCAATAAATCGGTTCAGCCAAGCTACGTATTATGATAGATTTCAAAATATAGGGGTGCAGTCAAACTTACTTCATATCAATCGTGATCATCATCTGATTACCCATTTCCTAACTACGTGGGGGGGTTAGCTTCCAGTCTAACCTAGCAGCTGGATTAATAAATAAAAATAAAATAAAATAGCTTTATTTTCCTTATACAGGTTTGTTCCACTTATCTAATGAAGTTTTAAAAATTAAACTTAGCGTGTAAATGTTAGTAATATTATGTATCTTAATTTATATTTTATATAATTATTTTAGTAAATTATGTACACGGTCCGCTAACTAGCGGTGAAAGCCTCCTCCATTCGTTTCCATGTTATTCTGTCTCTAGCAACTCTACTCAAAATTTTACCGACTATTTTTGTGATATCTTCGCTCCATCTCATTTGTGGTCGACCTTGTCTGCGCTTTTTATTCAGTGGGTACCAGTTCGTGGTGATTTTCGTTCACCTTTCATGTGGTACTCTTTGTAGCTAGCAGCTGGCAGCTGGATTAAACTTTTTTTTTTTTTTTAACGTGGTAAAATTATCAAATAAGTCCTCCCACTCCGGGCAGGGTGGGAGGGACTGTCAGACTTTTACTGACTAAAATCCACGGTGTTCCTTCAATAACCCTTTACATACCGGGGCCACGGTAACGGGATGAGTCCCACGACCCCGGCGGGCTTCGGCCCTCTGCAGAGGGGGCCTCGTCACGTTGCTGACGCTCTTTGAGGCGCGCGTGGAACATGACGCGCCGTCGACCCGGGCATGGTCCATGGTCGGACAGCGAGTTGCCCTTTACTCGCTGTCCGCATGCCCGCGCCTACGGTGGCCGGAGATCGTCGGCCGACGTCCGACGCCGTGGGCGTCTACCACTGCGGCTGGGCTGGAGGGAGGACGCCATCCTCTCCCTCACGCGGCCCGCCTCCTCCTTCGGAAGCATGACTGCTTCGCAGAAGGAGGCGACCGCTTCCCACTCCCTCTCGCCCCGCAGCATGGCCTCGACCAAGGCCGGGCGCGAGCTGGATTACACTTGGCAAAGAACTGTAAATGACAGCCGAGACCTACTGCTCAACGTGATTTCCTCATCACGGAATCTCGATATGTCTTAACATACCCATCTACAGACTGACCTCAGCAATATATTACCTAAATAGATAAAACATCAGAAAGAGGTCAAACGCATTTCCATTTTCAGTATATTTTATTCTATGGAAATACCGTCATAATTTATGCAATAAAATATTCATACATACATATAAATTAAATTGAAGTGTCTGCGTGTGATTTCAACATAAATGTGTTTTCTTGAGTGTTATAGTTATTTACACGACATTTTTTATTTTTTGGTCTGCTGAACCGATTTCAATGGAACTTTTATTGGAAGTAGCATAAAGCTCTTAAAAACTTTTTATCCGGGAATTCCTACTGAATCGGGGTTTCAGTGGGAAAATCCGCTCAGGTAATATTGACTCCCATGCAAAAGACTACTTTGTTAAATTAAAACAAAAAATTGTTGCGTCGAGATTAATTTAAAAAAATGCTGGCGTAATTGCAATTTTAAAGTATGACAAAATCTACGTCAAGTAAAATCATCATATTCACTTTGCTTTCAATCTAACTGTTAATATGCCGAAATCAGAGCTTCTCCACATCAAACGGACTGATACTGAAAAAGGTGTGAACAGACAAACGTTCAGTACGTCATAAGTGTGAGTGAGTATACTAGCTGTTCTGTAGAATAACTGAGCATAAATATACAGGTTCCAAGAAAATCTCAGAGCTAAACAATACGTGTTTAAGATTTAGAAATAAATACATGCTTAATTAAACGGCATCATTATTAATTTATTGCGCACTTCGTCATTAATTTAAATGCAACAATACTATTGTCAGGTGTTTCCTCTTATTATCCGCAGTATTTGCATGTTACGATGTTTCATTCAATAAATCCATAGTGTAGTCAATTGTACACTGCGTAATATAAAGGATTTGAATAGATATTGCTGTCAAAATTACGAGCCGGGTATTACACGGATGCTGATTAACATAAATTAATGGTCAACATCATTTGTCTTCGGATACATTACACAAAATGAACATTATAATTTATTTTGTTGTACTAAGACTGGTTGTCTGCCTACCTCTCCAACTCATTAGCTAAGTTACCTCAGAATAGAACATGAATTTAGGAAACCACATCAAGCAAACTAATTTCCCTAATAAGTAAACAGAATTAATTACGTTCCGTTGTGATATTTAGGTACTCCTTGCTCCAGATGAGAGATAAGAGCAACAGGGCCCATTAGTGGATATTTATTGCCACGATACAGACCTATCTGACGACATCCTAGTAACATAAATTGACAAGTGATGTTTTAGCAGCAGTTTGTGGCGTTAGGTGTATGGTGCGGCAGTGTGCAGGCGGGTGATAGTTTGGCAAGTGCACTGTGGTGCGTGGTGGCGCGCGGGAGGCTGGCGGAACTGGTCCGGCGGCCGGCGCACGCGCGGGGCAGAGTCTCGCGGCGGCCGGCAGCGGCGCGCCACCGGCCACCTCGCCACTCAGTGCACGCGCTGCCTCGCCGCCGCCAGCCTGCGTGGCCGACCGAACACCACGCTCCTAGCTCCCGATCCACCCGACGCACACTCGACTCACACGCGACCCACTACTCACGTTAAACTCCCCTCGTTATTTATTACATAAAAAATAACGACCGTCGAAAACTTTGCAAATATTTGTAACACGTGAGTTTCGCCACCACTGTTGTTTCTGTTTACATTTTCCGAAGGTGCTATTTTTTGTTTTACGAAGTTTCATCTGAGTGCATCGCGAGTGAAGTTTTATATATTTGAACCTGCTTGAGGAATCAAGATACTATATTTTAAGGTAAGAAAAATTTAATTTATGAAATTACAGAAAAGTTCGCGCCGACCCCTGGGGTATGTTATTGAGCTGTGTTCATTATGAAAATATTTAATGTTATATTAGAAAGTCACTTGCACAACAACGAAACAAGTTAACGTACTACAAGTAAGCAAGTAGGTACTCGAGTTGATGTAACCTCGTTATGTTGGGGCAAGTTAAATAATGTTCGATTCTTCAAACACATTTACATATTTGGCAGGTTGGAATCTCAAATAAATTTGAATCAATCATAATTTTCCTTATTGATAATGTCATTTTTTGCTTTGACATAAACAATCAAACACCGTAGGTACTCGCGGATATTATAACAACGGTTGGTGGACATGATGAGGGTTCTGTTAAATATATATAACGATGTTAATCCGCGATACTAGTAAGTGTTGTCCGACTATTACTCAGGTAACACGACTATAAACCAGTTAATGATGTGGTAACTCTAATATGATATTCATCCACCACGACTCCATGAGTGAGGTGTACGACACGCGCATATTGCCACGAAGTTATTCGGCTACCACTTATCATACAAGTCGAATAAATTTAGAAAGCTATCAACAGAAATTAAAATATAGGCAATAACAAATAAAAATCAGTTGTCGCGGATACAGTCGTAACTCAGCCTGACTTTAATTGATTAAATTTATTTTTAATTGGCTTATTATTTTTGTAACTTAAAAGTATTCGAATACCTATTAGTAAACTATTCTCATAAATAACATTAAAATCGAAATTAAAGCTATTAAACCACGCTGGTGATTTTGTTATGCTGAGTTACGTTCGTACGCAAGAAAAATATGTGTAAAGGAAGTAATATCATTATCATTGAAATGTACTCATAAACAACTATTTGTTTACAAATACATGGTTTCTTTGTTTATTTACAAGATAGCGGTAAGCAATAATATCTATATATTTACTAACTCGTACATTAATGCAAATGGTTCATTTGCAAGTGACCGTAGGTTGAACGGCCTGAAACTTTGTCAAGAAAGTTGCATCACATTATGAAACAAAAGGTTGTATGATTCAATAAAACCGTACTGCAAATAGGTACCTATGTTACAGAATAGATATATGAAAACATTGGCATCGTAATAAAATGTTGTTGTATAGGTATAATCAGTAAGTCTTGACCTATAAAATAAACAAAAGTGATGATCAGTTTTTCTTTTGAAATCGACTTATTTCAATAGCTTCTCATATGACTTCCATTATAGTATTAATAATCCAAGAAAAAACATGCAATTCCAATTAAATTATTTAAATAAGACAGGATAAAAAAAATACGAAAAATGGTCTTGCATATGAAAACTCAGAATCTGTCAGGAAAATGGGCAAAGATTAGAATCTATTTGACTGTCGTAAAACTTGTATCGGTTTTGAATATGACCTATACATAGTATATTAGCATCAGAAATGACGTATCCTTCCATATTTTGTGTAGGGGAAATTATAAGTATCGCTCACAGTGCTTAAAGCCCTTTCAACACAAACAAACTCAAGAAGATTCGTCTAATAAATTCGAGCACCTAAACGAAAATGAGATTTTTAAAGCTCTGTCTCCGTTCTAGGACGATACGAGTCTCTTAACTCAAGTCTCGACGTCATTGTATGAATGGGCGCAAAGTAGACGCCAATTGTCTCAAGTAGGTCCATAGTTAAGTTAGGAACAATACGTGATATCTAGAAAAGACTGATATAACTGTCTGTGATTGTAGTGAATAACTACTTAGGGAGTCAGAATCCTTTCAGCCAAAAAGGCTACTGTGCTGGCTCGTCCCATCGTAGACATAATCCATAGTCATCCATCAAGCGAAATCGAGGTTAGTAGTCGGGCTCATCAAGAAAAAAATATTTTTGCTATCGCAATCTGCCAAACATGGTGACTATGCAATATATTGACGGCTTAAAAGTACTAATTTCAGATTTGTTGAATGAAAACTAAAAGAAATAGAAAAATTATCCTGCATGTTTTGTTTTCATTGATTTTTGAAGTTTATTTTTAAATAAACGTTAATTCTTGAACCAATATACTGTTACAGATATTTTATTTTATTTTATTTATTTTATTTTACTTTATTGGGACAAAAATCTTATACACATTACAATATAAATGTGTAAAAATAAAATGTATAAATAAGTAAACGTGTAACCCACATGTCCATTCACATGTCCGTGGAATGTTTTTTTTTTTTTTTAACGTGGTAAAATTATCAAATAAGTCCTCCCACCCCGGGCAGGGGGAGAGGGACTGTCAGACTTTTACTGACTAAAATCCACGGTGTTCCTTCAATAACCCTTTACGTACCTGGGTCACGGTAATGGGATAAGTCCCACGACCCCGGCAGGCTTTGGCCCTCTACAGGGGGGGCCTCGTCATATTGCTGACGCTCTTTGAGGCGCGCGTGGAACACAACGCGCCGTCGACCCGGGAATGGTCCATGGTCGGACAGCGAGTTGCCCTTTACTCGCTGTCCGCATGCCCGCGCCTACGGTGACCGGAGATCGTCGGCCGACGTCCGACGCCGCGCGCCGTGGGCGTCTACCACTGTGGCTGGGCTGGAGGGAGGACGCCATCCTCTCCCTCACGCGGCCCGCCTCCTCCTTCGGAAGCATGACTGCTTCGCAGAAGGAGGCGACCGCTTCCCACTCCCTCTCGCCCCGCAGCATGGCCTCGACCAATGCCGGGCGCGAGAGGTCTCCGCCTATCGCCGCCGTGAGGACACGTCGGTGCTCTGCCCAAGCGGCAGTCCTGCACCGTATGCTCTACTGTGTCCTCAGGGCGACCCTCGCAGTGGTGACACCCAGGCGTTTCTTCCTTTCCCATTAGACACAGGTACCTCCCGAAACTTCCGTGTCCGGTGAGGACCTGTGTCATGCGGTAGGTCAGGACGCCGTGACGCCGATCTAGCCACTCCTCAAAGAGGGGTCTTACCGCCGCAATTGCGGCGTGCCCGGGAATAATGGTTTAGGGATAAATTTAATGCGTGCGTTGTTATTACAGAAAAGTAAGAAGTATCTACTCGTGCGTATTTTTATATAGTGAGTATAAAAGGGCTATTCTAAAGATTCAATAGCCATCTTTTTGAACTTAAAGTGTGTAAGCGCGAATATATCCAAATCAACCAATATAACAAACTTTTTGAAACGTTCAGTTATAATGCGTAGGTATGTAATACATTATTTTACCTCTTTGTAACATCCTCAACAATCCCTATGAATAAGCAGATTAAAAATTATTACTATTACCAGTATTAATAACAATTCATTGAACTCTTTGTCTTCTATTCTTTTTCATTCAAATATGATTCACGAGGCAGACAGGAGGCAATAACCATGGATACATTAATCCCGACTAGAAGCGCTCCCTATGACGACATTATGTTTCATCGCTTCCGCGAAAGACTGGATGACTAAGCAATCATTCATACAATCGCTTCTAGCATGTAATCTTTTGTAACGATATCTAGAGTAGTGTATCTTGAATAGTACACTCGTATTGTTAACTCGACAGCGTCGTAGTGAATAAGACAGACCATAGTAAACATTACATAATCCTTAAAGAATAAGATGTTGTATTGATGTACCTACGGATTAGAAAACACCGTCTTTGTGCTTTGTCTGATGCTTTTGGCAATCAGCCATATATATCATCAAAAAATCAAACAAAAGTTTCTTCAGAATATTATTACAATTAAAAAAGCCTATTGTGTTGTGGAACCCATACAACTGTAAATCAATCTTCTAGATACTATACCGATAGTAGGTACACAAAGTTATTTATTAGCCCATATTGTAGTCATATTCTGTGATATACATAATATGTGTGAAACATAGAAGTCACAAAAAATGTCGCTAAAGCTCTTGAGTACTACGTTTTTAATTATACTGAAAGAGTATAGCTGTGAGTTTGGATGTAACATCTGAGTTAAATATCTAAATAAATAAAATAAATAAATAGCCACCTTACCCGTCTGAAAAATAAAAAAAATCAGCTAATTAAATGATTATTCATTTTCTTGAAGGTCCTTTCTAGCAGATAAGTAGTATGGTAAACATTTGAAATTAATCTACCGATCCGTAGATAAGCGTGAACAGTGACCATTTTGCAGAGTTAATATATACGTTTTGAACACAAACGTACATTATAGGTGCTGAAACGAAATATAAGCTAAAACATAACTGTAGGCAGGTCAATAAACACGGCTTGAAGCCGTGTGCAATAATCTATTCAACTTTCCTTAGTGGGTACTGTGACCACTTGTATTGTTTTATTACCTTCTGAAGATATGGAACAACTAATTAGGATATTAGTGATGTCATTGGGGACACAATAAACTTTTGGAAAAATGACTGCAGTTGCTTTATAAAGTCACTGCTTCCGTCCGCGACTTCATTTGCATGGGAGGGTTTTCTCGTGTAGATCCGGATCCCGTGGGAATTCCGCAATAAAAGTAGCCTACATGTTATTGCAAGATGTCAACTATCTACTTTCCTAATTTCATTCAGATCTGTTCAGTCGTTTTTGTGTGAAAGAGCATCAAACATACATACATCCTCACAAACTTTCGCATTTATAATATTAGTAGGATTTGCAGCCACCCACGGTTTTGTCTGTGCATAAATTGATCCTAACAGAACAAAACCCCTAAACTAAAGTACATACTAGTACATGTGATAGATAAGCCTATAAACTATCTGCGTGTCATATTTCATATAAATCCTTTCAGTAGTTTTTGCGTGAAAGTGTAACAAACATTGTGGATTGATGGATGTTTGTTATTATTTGTTTACTTCATCCATATTATATGCTAACAAACTTTCATATTTATGATATTATTTGTACGAAAAAAGTATTTGTTTAACCAAAATGTTTTTCATCATCTGCATAGCCTTTTCCCAACTACATATTTATGTATGTTGGGGTTCGCTTCCAGTCTGAGTGGATGTATTGTATCTTTGTACCTTTACAGTCCAGTAGCTAGGGCAACTTTTATTTTTATAGCGGGGAAGAAATCCTCTTGGGTATCCTCCTCCGTGGAGTCAGCAGAGGGGACTCGAACTGTCAGTCAGTCCGAGTCTGACAGACTCCTTTGCTGGGTTGGCTATAGCCAACCCGGTGTTTCCTTCTTGCTTTCGGAACTGCGGGTGCGGATGTGATTTCCGGAGTCCTAGACTGTGTCGGCCTACTTTTTTTTTTCTGTTTGTGAAAGTCATCGAATGACTTCTCCCGTTCTGCGTAGAGCGGAAGGGAGTGTCAGACTCCTCACTCGCTTGGTTTGACATCCGTACACTCATCATTAGGCCCAGTTGAAAACCAGCGTCAGGCACTAGTTATCCAGCATTTTGCTGAACTGGGCCTATTTGGCCCAGCCGCGAGTCACATAGTAATATGCAATCGTCCTAGTATTTTATTCCAATTCATATTTTTTATTTTATTTTTTATACTTTTTAACCGAGTTCAAAAAGGAGGTTCTGTATGTTTTAATTATAATATGCTGTTATTTGTTTCTTTTACTGTGTATACTTGTGGCATGTGTCAATAAACGTTTTTTCTTTCTTTCAACACTATGCGCCTCCATCTCCTGTCTTGATTGATTGTGTTGATGGATGTTTCCGCATAAGTTGTCCTTGAACCCTTTTAGGAGGGCTGGAATTTGCGCGAGAAAATTTGGTTGGCTCCATTAAAGTCTACCAGTTCTTTTTCGTAATTAGGCTGGTACTAGAGATGAGGGGACTACCGCATTCCACGCAGTAATTTATGTTAAAATAGTCGTCGTAAAAAACTGAATGTAAGGGCATTGTCTTGTGTTCACAAAGAATTGGTTTTCCCGACACATTTATGATACACTATTTATATCGTAAAGAATCCACTGAGCATTATCTCTTTGTATAATAGGTCAGATTCAGCACTCTATCATAATCAGACACCCAAATTAATTCCAAGACATTTTTCGAAGTCGTTGTCTAGTCGGCGCGCAATCAAATTCAGATTGTGTAGTTTTTTGAACACTAATCGGATGTTTAATTAATACAAAGTGTACATAAGTGAAGATAACCTTTTAAACCGGGAGATAAAGCGAGCAATTTCTCTGAGCGTTCTCACGAGCACTCCGCTAATTAAAGTTTACTGGACGTCGTATAAGTTAGGACAGTTCAGGCTGCGCGGACGCAGTTAATACTAGAAGACATGTTTACTACTTTCTTGTTAAGCGAACCTTTTCAAAACGTTGCCACAAGTTGATTTTCGTTCTCAGGCGGGGCTCGCCGCCCATAATTATTGGTTTTCAAGCCATCCGTTTGCTCAACTGACCGCCTTTCGTCTTATCCTAATTATGTGTCTCGATAGTAAATGTACGAGTTTGTAACTAAACGCTGCTTTAATGCTGTCAGTGATACAAATTTACAATATTGTTTATGTGACTGACATACATGAAATATAAACCGTGTTGTCGTGGAAATAGTTTTTTCTCAATTTTACTATATTATTACTACTACCTATGCCATCTAGATAAAAGATATAGGTACTGAATTTATTCAGACAAAATACACGAATTTTAATAAAATGAGTATTCCTGCACACTTTAGTATTTGACTAAAGTGTACAGGAATACTGCTTTGTCGTTCTACCTTAAAGAACATTTCTAAATATTAAAAAAAAAAAATTAAACATGTAATCATTAGGGTTTTTATGGGTTACTAATCAAAATTTCTAAATTTTTCGAACGGATTCGTATAACACACACCATTCGTAACTGATTATACTATTGAATCAGAATCAGAATCGTCAGTAACATCGTAAAGATTTTAAATAATCTAATCTAATATAATCTTAAAACATGATTAAATCAATCTTTTGCCCTTTTAGGCGTACAAATAACAAGGCTCTATTTCTTTGGCCAAAGGCTAAGCATTGCCATACAACGTGGCAATGCCGCCAGTCTCTTGGGTACGTTGCCAGCCGACAGCGTTAAGGATGAATTTTTTGATGCTTTATTCTGGTTTCAATTATACAGTTACTTTTACAAATAGTTAATAATCATTGTTAAGTTGAACTAATTAAAATTACTAGGCAGGACACCTAGCAAGATGCGGTGATAGCAGGTGGAGTAAAGGACTGACCGAGTGGTGTCCAAGGACTGGATAGAGGAGTGTTTGCAGCGAGATGTACAGATGACATTGTCGCCAACGCGCGTATATCTTGGATGAGACCGGCTCAGAAACGTGTAGCTTGTCTCAAGCTAAGGAAATACTATACCCAGCAGTGGCTAAATACGGCTATGGATGATGATGATGCCCAGAAGTTCGTTCAGCAGTTTGGTATACAAGGCTAAAAATGTGTTCATAATAAAGTTTTATCTATTACTGACTGACTCACTGACAAACTGCATATACATATTTTGCAACTCCTGTAGTCATTCACAACTATGAGGGCCATACCATGACGTGTTAAAACGTGAGTCGTTCGAGCGACAAAGAGGGATGAAGCTATATAGTTCCATCCCTCTTTCTCGCTCGAACGACTCAATATAGCCCCAGTTTCAACTAAAAACGAATTTAAATTAGCTGGCTTGCTATGATAGTTTGTCAAGCGGTAAAGTTCGGGATTAAAACCGTAATCTTGAATACAAATTTATGAATACTGGACAGAGAATGACCTATAAATTTATTAAGTTTTTTTGCAACTGCAGTTTTATTCAAAATTTACCATGCTCATAAGTACCATATGGGTATGCGATTTAGCCCTCTCCGCCATACTACGAATCGAAGCTCATAATGATTGAATAAATTCAACTCGTTAGTTGTGAACCTCTTGAAAACTAGCATTCTTCTGGGCTCAGATCTACATTAATAACTAATAAGATATTAATCCAAACTAAACTACAAACTGAAATATAGCGACAAATGAATATTCATCCTCAGCGCTGTCGGATGGAAATGTGCCCAAAAGCAAGAGCAGGCTAAGAATTGCCACGTTGCATGGCAATACTTAGTCTATGGCCAAAATTCCAAAATAAACACCAACCCGGGAAGTTTCAACCAGCCTTAGATTAAATAGTTTTTATATATTAAATAGACACTGTAAAAATAAAATATTATCTGATCATAATTGCACTTTTAATTTCATAATTCAAAGCAACAAAAACAGGAAACCTGAACTAGCAAGCATTGAAGCTAAAATTGAAAATTTAGTTTTCAGATACTTTGAAAATCCGGATATTATTATAGGCATAATGAACACAAACTAATTGATTCCTACTACCTACTCTTTGCTAGCCATCTTATGTAACTAAGATATATTTACATTTACTGTGTTAATATGAGGTCAAACAGCCGTGTAAAATCCATTTACGCCTTATAGCGACGCAATTATAATGAACGCAGATGTAATTATAATGATTTAATGTCGCTACATACGCCAGACATTTGACCATTAAGTCTACTTTCATCAGAACCGATATCAGCTTAAGGGAGGCTCATTTTATGTACAAAAACAAAGAGATTACCCGACGCTGATGAAATTGTACTGCAATCGAAGCGAACAGACTGACTCCTAACGATAAGCACGTCATCGGGCAATTCAATCTGTAGTGACGTCACACGTATGATCGTAATCAGTCAATATTTGAAGAATGTTAATCGTGTTATTACACAGACGAGGAATCCATGAAGAGTACGATTGTTTTCTTCGATATCTTAATTGTTTATCGATTATTGCATTCCTATACGATAGAGTCTGCTAGTGATGTAACGAAGCTGATAAAAACATAAAAAAACATGTGAATAACGATTGTATTGTCAGTCCAAAGTAAAAATTAACATGATAAGCGAAATCATTGAAAACTTGGGTTTCTAAAAGAAAGAAACGTTGGTGTTGTTTAAACGAAAACATTTATTCACTACTGTGTTTATGTGGTGGGGGCGATAGAAAAACGAACCAGACGGGAAAACTGTAGATAGTTTACTCATCCTTGAATTTCTTTGCTTTTCTAGTGACCTACTTTCAGCACAACAGTGGTTTTAGCTGATCTTATCACGACATAGACAGTTACGTGCCATCTTTGAATATCCTGAAATGAACCAAACAAAAACATATTACGTAAATTAACATTCGTGCAAAAACATTGATCTGTCATTGACACGTCATTTATATTATGTGCAAAACATATTTATATAAAGCAATGTTCTATAACTGCTCAAAATATTGTTCAACTAGAACGTCACCCGCGGCTTCGTCTGCGTGGATTTTAAAATAATTTACACTCTCACTCTCAGCACTCCCCAATAATGCAGTGTGCAATTTTTAGAATTGGATCATTAGTTCCGAAGATTAACCCCTAGTCCCCTACATACAATCTTACAACCACACTAACTTACAAACAAATTTTAGCTCTTTATAATATTAGAATAGAAGATTTCAAGGATATTTGTTAGCATTTTGTACTGGCCAAATACACAGGAGCTGAATCAGTTGCTAGGCAACCAAGCTGTTATTATTTTTATTGTCGTATTGCACCTCTTAATTAAACTGCATATACCTAAAACCGCTGGGTGAAAGCGTTCACACAATGGTGCCAAAGGATGAACCGTGTCGCTAGGGTTACCAACTTTTTCTACAAAAAAAGTATATTTAGGTCTGAGAAGAATATTAAACAGTATTTTAGAAAAATGAACAATATTTTATTTATTTAATGTTTTAAATACATAAATATGTATTTTTTAGAGCCTCTCGCACATCTTATTAATTTACAGTTTTTTTGAAAAACTTCATACGCCTCACCACAATTATAACTAAAATTAAATAAACGAGGAGCTCATTTTTTATTAAATTAATACTTGCTTTATTTCCTCCTATAATCCTCCCGCCACTTTGCATTCGTTACTGAAAAAACTCTTTCAGTAAATGCTGAGGTGGCGGGAATAGAAAGTAGATATGAGACAATCTTCTGAAGTTTTTACTAATAAATGGCTCCACTTTTGGCCAGTACTCATTTCTAGAAAATCTTTTTCTTGTGATATTTTTTCATAAATTACTTTGAAAGTTATTTCTGAATATAGATCATCCATACTAAAATTCAGTCTATGCAAATTTAGATTATCTTAAATTTTCTTAAAATGACCAAATCTGACCAAAGACTTTAATGACAAACAGCTAATTAAAGAAAGCCAGTTAGTCTGACTAAAATCAAACCACTGATCTAAATATAAATTAGCCTTAGCAATAAAAAGTATGAAGTTATTAATAGTTCTATTAAAATCTTCTTGGGAAGACTCTGTAATAGTTTTTAATACTTTTTTGTTTCATGGCCAAAATACTTATCATTTTTAACCGACTTCTAAAAAAGGAGGAGGTTCTCAATTCGGATGTTTGTTAGTTTTATTTTTATGTTTGTTCGGGAATAGCTCCGTCGCTTGCCAACCGAATTGAAAAATTATTTTTTTGCTGAAAAGGGTATACTTTCCAAATGGTCCCATGAAAATTTTATCGAAATCGGACAAGCCGTTTCTGAAAAATCAACAAAAGTCTAAAAAAAATATTTACGTTGATGATCTTTTCGTTTACTCTGCATTGCGTTTTTTGTTCGTGCATAACTCCGTCATTTACGAACCGATTTGGAAAATTCACTGACCCACTAAAAAGCGCGAAAATAAAACCTTTTTTGCAAAAAATAAAACCGACTTCCATATCAAAACACTACAAAGTCAAAAATAATTTTAATTTCGGAAGGCGGTGTGAAAAAAAAGAAAATACAAAATCAATAACACCGACTACCGAAATTAAAATTATTTTTGGCTTTGTAGTGTTTTGATACGGAAGTCGGTTTTATTTTTTGCAAAAAAGGTTTTTTTCTTTGAATTAGCTCAATCTTTAAACCAGTCATAATGTTATGAACATCTAAAATAGTTATATTATTTCCTTCTAATTTTTTTTTGTTTTTTTGAAATCATTTAATATATGACTAGCATAAAGAAGATAACAATAAATTAAATTATTTTCCAATTCACTATCCAAAATTAATAAGTCTTGTATAAGCACTAGACAATCAACATCCAAACTAACGAAGTAGTTACACATTGATGTCCAATTAAGTAAAATTGTATCTATTGCTGGTAGAAAAATGTGTGAGCGTATAAGTGTAACACTTATAGTATTAAACATTTTGATGCTGAAAACAGTATTTTGTGTACTTTATTTTTGTTCTACAGTAAAAAGTATAATGTAGTCAAAAACTGTATAGTTGGCAACCCCACGTGTCGCTGAGGCCGGCCCAGAGAGAGGAGGCGCGAAAAATAAGTTTATGGAAGGAATTGGGGAGGCCTTGCCCTGCTGTGGGACATTGCAAACAAAACAAAAAATACCAAATATGTAAGAAACATTTTAGGTGTTAAATCTTAATTTGTGTACTTGACTCGTACTAATTCCACCCAAAAATAGCGCTCTCTCACACTCACAGTTCTGATTTATAAGAATTTTATTAATTCTAGGTCCCCAAGAACACCGGAAATTTGTAAAAATATTAACAATGGTCTCAATAAATTCTATTCTAATCCATTCTATCAGTAAAGTTTTTAAGAACAACCATGATTTATTTGTAAAAAAATAAATGCCCAATCATAGTGTACATATGAATCAATACTTTACAATACTATTGTTCTACTGTTTATCATCACCGTCACACGCTCCATTTCAGTATAACACAACTCAGGCACGTACAGACACGTAACGACAAGTAAGATGTACGAATACTTGGCTTATCTTGATGGATAAAAATACATTTTACATGAAAAAAAAAACAGTTAAGTGTAACTTAAACTAGCAGGCAAGGGATTCCGAATGGAATAATAATAAAAAAAAATTAAACGACAAACTAGGCTATACTTCAATCTATGTGTATAAGTTTTACTGTAATCTATAAGTTTATATTTGTTTCAATAATTATGTTGTTTTTGAAGCACTTTTGGAATTAATAAGTAAGTGGATACTAAATAAGGAATTAGTAGATATTAATTTTCTAATTTGACCTTTAAACGTGACCCCATACGTCCATATTTATTTCGTTGCGCTACGCGACCGTGTTTGGGTCAGAGAAGTTCATATGTGTACCAAATTATAACTGAATCAATCCAGTAGATAAGAGCTTAGTGTCAGTGACACACCTCTTTCTGCGAAGCAGTTATGCAAGCGAAGGAGGTGGCGGGACGCACGAGGGAGAGGTAGCCACCGTAGGCGTGGGCCTGCGGGCTGCGTACAATGGGTAGCTCGCCGCCCGACTGAAAACAGGCCCGTGTCATCGGCGCATCGTTTTCCACGCGCGCCTCAAAGAGTGTCAGCAAAATTGTCGAGGCCCACAAGAGGGCCGTTGCCTGCCAGGGTTGCCGGAATTGTTCGAAAGAGTTACCGCGGCCTCGGAACACGAAGGGCATATGATGGAACACGGATGAGTTTTAGTCAGTAAAAGTCTGACACACCCTCCTGCTTCACCCAGATCGAGAGGCAGTCATTGGATGATTTCCCATCCATAAAAAAATGTGTCAGTGACAGACGGACAGACAAACACACTAATCATATTAGGGTTCTGTTTTTCATATAATGTCGCTTCGAAACGTAAAAATCAATATTCAGGTGGATTATAAATTCATAAGTGATAAGTCCTAAAGTAGTGCTTATCTAAAGTGTGCTACGTTCTTCATTGTTGAGGAATTTGGAACAGTCTTCATTCATTTAATTTTAATTACAACTTGAATGAATAGTCGGCGACCCCCGTTATCAGGAGTCAGACTGGCGAGTGTTGGGCTCAATCCGAGTTTATACGTTGTGCAACCGTACCGCGCATGTATGTATTGATAATAATAAATGGAATATTTCATTAAATTTTTTTTTCATTGATGTTCTAATGGATTCCAGGCTCGGTTAATTCCAGTGCTGTGATATAAATGTTGGATAGGAAGTTCGAATCAACGGACGCATTTGTTAATACATAAAGATCATGGATACATAACTATTTAGTTTGTTACAATTATTTGTTCGATCGGAGTTTCGAAAATCAATTTTTGAATTTGATTATGATTATTGAATGAACGTGATGTAGGATGTTAAAGTCATGTTTTTGATATAATAGGGGTAAAAGTATGAAATTGACGTTTTATAGTATAGATATAAGAAATGTTACATAGATATAAACCTTCATGGTGTTGATTTTTGAGTAGAATTTATTCGTATGTTACATTCTTCTTTTGAAAAAATGTTTAAACTTCGATTTTCGACTTTTTTGTCAATTGTTTTTTCAATTGTTTTTTTATTCAGCATAAACGGAAAAAAGAATACCAAAATATGACCAAAATGAATACTTCACGCGGCAGAAACGGCTCGGTTTGTAAAGGAGACTGCGAATTAATGAACCCTGAATTGAAGAAGATGGTGGAAGCCGATCCAAGTCAAATGACCCAGGAATTAGCGGCAAGGTTTAATGTTACCTTATCCTACAATATTGACTCATTTGCTTCAAATCAAAAGATAAAAAATGGGTGCCTCATGATTTGACTGATCTGCAGAAAGAAATGCGTGTTGAAACTTGCATTGCCATGTTGAATCGGTTCAAAAATTAAGGAATATTGAATCGAATTGACACATGTGATGAAAACTGCTGACCCCTGGTCAAACACCGCAACAGTGCCCTAAAGCAAAGCTTACCAACAAAAAGGTAATGCCAATTGTTTGGTAGTATATTCCTGGTCTATTCACTATAGTTTTTTCAGGTCTTTTTTTCCGGGTAGGAAAACCATCGAATGACTTCTCCCGCTCTGAGTAGAGCTGAAGGGAGTGTCAGACTTCTACCGACTAAAAACGCGTCCTGTTCCCTCAACCGTCCTTAAGTTCCGGGCCGCGGTATCTCGTTAGAACATTCCCGCAACCGGTCTGGCAATAGCAGCAGATGTTTCCTGTGCTGAACTTCAAACAATAACGATGAAACTAGGAGTGAAACAGACCTGACTACCACACTGCACAAGAAACCATTGTAACTCTACAGGAGCTGCAGTAAGAAACCATACATCATGCTCCGTACTCGCCAGGTCATTGTCCAACGGACTACCATTTTTTTCGTGATTTGTACAATTTTCTACGAGATAAAAAAATCTTCTCAAGGCTGTATAAAATTTACACACGTACAATTTTTTTTTGTTTTCATATAGGTAGTAGGTTAAAACTAGATTACGAGAGTTCTATCGCAGACATAAATAACCTTCCGTTTAGAGGACAAAAATATAATAGATAATGATGATACATCTTTTGATTAATCAGTAAATAAGTACCTATCTATAAATTATAAAAAATCTATGATTAATTTTTCAGTACAAATCGACAATTTCATAGTTTAACCTTATACGTATAAGAATATTCTGATTTGGGATCATTGGTGATCAATGCAACTAACAAGTTGGTAGTCGGGGGTTCAAACCCACAAAACATTCCTTTGCGTAATTTTTATCACGTTGTGTACATTTGTGTCTAGTTAAACCAGCAATAGACAGATTTACTTTTAGATTAACATTATTATTCAGTATACATGAGTATATGGATTGGAAATAATTATTCAAAGTATTCAGCAATAGATTATAAACATCCTGATTATAAGTATAGGTACCAATTTCTTCACATTTTGTAAGAACGAAATAACAAAAGGTAACAGTGTTATATCTACTTTTAACTACAAAGATATCTCACGAAATCTGTGCCTAAGCTCGTATCTCTTAATCTTTTAATCTGAATGAGCTATTAAAACGGATTTGCTGATACAACTTCATAGTGTTAGGGCGCGTTCCCACAATTTCGTGACTATCTGGGGCCACGGCAGTGCCCCCGCCAAATCGAGCAAAAAGCGGCACGGCCGCACGGTGGGCTGAAAATCGGCTTTCATAGACTTAGGCATTTTATTTTGCAAGTGCGAGTTTTTTGCCGGATATCACTTCTATTAGTTATAACAATATACAAAAATGACACCAGAATTGATTCTGCACAGAAACGAAGGAATTATAATTTTTTTACGAAAATTTTGTATGGAGCTAGTATGAAAAATCGAAATATCTCTAAAACGGCAGCGATAACCGTAATATCCTTATAGGGGGTTATAGTACTAATTATTTATGATTTTTTGACATACGTTACATAATGGTTGTAGATGCCTTTTTTTTAAAAAAATCGTCAAAATATTTTTATTTATTTTTACATATTTAAACGTTCCTTTTAGTGTTTAAGTTGAAGAATTCAGAGCTTTAACAACTCTTATCATAAAATAGCATCACCCCTATAGACCTGAAGGACTAGACAGAGGTGTGTAGTGTCTTGTTGATCTTGTAAGATTTCCAACAATACCAAATAGTTGAATATCAGTGTCAAAGTGCCCATGCTGTCGCTTCTTTTTGAAAGATAGGGGAATGAAATTGTTAATTGATCATACCCTAAAAGTATGATTACAACATAACCGGACACATAATAATAATAATATCCTTATACTGGATTATAGTACTAACATTATTTATTTTAACATATGAAACTGTTCAAAACGATCCATGAACTGTGTCAAAGTTAAGAACATCGTTAGGAAGCATGCTTTTTCCCCAAATATTAAGAATATGTGAAAAAAAAAAGACTGTATATAAACTTTTTATTGATAGGTAATTTAAATAAAACAGAAGTAACAAAAATAATATCTAATAAATTCAATTATACAAAATGCATATTTGAAACTATAATTTATGAAATTATTAACTAAACATATTGGTACAATAAACTAACATAAATAACAAAAGAACATAAAGAAAAATAATTAAATTTTACAAATTTTCTTTACAACTTTCGTTGTCGGACTCCAATTCCGAGTCAGAATCCAGATCGGATATACCTACAAACTCGAACTCAGTTTCCGGAAACTGTATTAGGTCGAGAGTTTCAGCAAAAAAGGTTGTCTTCCTTTTGGCATCTAACTTCGGCCTTTGTGCACTTAGAAAAGGATCCGAAGAAACAACAAGCATATTTAGGATATCTTGATTAGAATCTTGCCTGCTTCTTTTCCGCGAATGATGTTCCCGGAACCTCCTAAAATCTTTGTTTCGAGACTCTGAGGCTTCTTCCGAGAGAGTCCCAATCGGGACAATATCATTTTTTTCGATTATGTCAGCTCCGTGTATTAATAGTTTATGTACGGTCTATGACATGTAGTACCAGTCGTATAATTCCACGTACTTTTCTGCTGTTTTGCGAGCAAAATCTTTAAATTTGATGACATCGATCTTCTCACCAGATGTTATTGCTTGCAAAATAACAGCAAATCTTTTTATCAGGTTTTGATCCAACCCAGTAATAGCTGCAGTTTTATTGGGAAACTCGAAAAACTTCCTTGCGGTATTCCCGTCATTGGTAGATTGAGCTCCTCTTTAAATTTATTTTGAATGTTTTTTTTTCTGTTTTGTAACATATCTTTATGCTCATTACTTCTTGCTGCCCACTGTTTGAAGTCAAGTCTGTACGCAATGTGTAACAGACATTCCATGCAATTTATACGGGCATGTAGGGATGATAGGCCAAATTCATATATGTCAGAACACACAGTTTTTGATGTTACAGCATCTAAGTGGTTCATTTCTGTTGGTTTTGCTAAGCACAGGTAGCATGATGCATTTGATCTAGCTTCAGAAAGGTACGTGCAGACTTTTGCGTCGATCATTGTCATCATTAGTTTATGAGTCACCCTGTTACTATTAATGCACTCTGTGGGGTTAAGGGCCTCAATTTCCTCATCCATTTTTCTTTTGTTATCAATGACAACTGCATGGCTTTCTTTTACAAAAGTGAACTGAACCGGACGACAATAAAAAGTTGAGCATGGTTTCGGGTTTGTCCATATAGTATTATCTCCATCTGTCAGTTTCAGTGGCACCAAGGAGGTCATGAAAATGCTTGAATCATCATGCTCGCCGTCCATTTTCTGCTTGTATCGGCTTTGATTGGAAGCACCATCAAATCCCCACTTCGATATCAGCTTTAACTGCTTATTTTCCACATTATCAGAAAGACTTTGAAGAATCCGCTTCACCGTGATGTCAAGTAAAGCTTGAAGTGTAATTCTAGCTGATGAATCCGTAACTGATACTGATTGATTAGGAGGGTAGCATGCAAGCTTAGTTTGTTGCAGTTTATAGTAGGATGGGTAAATATCCTTAGCACCTTCCCGAATGGCAGTCTCTCGCAACGTAATATATTGCCACTTTGAAAGCTTAAGTGAAAGAAGCAATCCAAGTGCTTTCTCTGGTGTAAATATTACTGTTTACTTAATGCTTTCCTTGACTTTAACGGCAGCTTCTGGATTTTTGATCATATAATTGATTACAGATGCGATATCTTCATAACCTTCTTCTTTTAAACGTGCTGCAGCTGCATATGCCAATTCACAGGAATCCTCGCCTATGTGCTCACTAGATCTTCTCTTTTTCTGTTTGCTTCCCAGATCTTTGAATGGTTTTCGGGACCTTTTTGTCATTGTTCCAACAGTCGATGATGTCGAAGGTTCTGGAGAGACTGAGCGTGCTCTTGGTATCTCATCAACAGTTGGTTCTTGATTTATTAAAGTTTGCACGCAACTCGGCCAATCAATATTTGCTTGCAACCACTCTCCGTACGTATTTCTAAACTTATCAAAGAATCGTTTAGATTTCTGCCACCTGTTTAAAGCAGCTCGCGTGAATCTCCGGCAAAATTCTTTGAGAGTTACTTGATCTTCGGCAGAAAGGCAATCGCCTATGCGGGACACAATTGCACTAAACAATACTTCATGATTAAATGAAGGACACTCACTTTTTAGAAGAACAAACAAATCTAAGTTGGTGATTAAACTTTCCATTCTAAGATTTTGTAGTCGCAAAGCAAATAGTTTTAGTGTTAGCAGTTACACGGTTGTGAACAATCTAAATTATGGAACAAAATTATAGCCCTTTTATTGTATAAAGTCAATAATTAGTTAACTACCCTCATTAAAGTTATAAAAGATATGATAATAAAAATTTATAATCGTCAAAAACATTTCGTAGAACTCATAGTAGAACTAATCAACATTAGCAAATCACATTAGCTCACTAATTATAAAAAGGTGAATGCAGTTCTTAGTTGGTATTGTTGCGAGATATTTCAAATCATTTAATCACTTAATAGGCTCATTAGAATCAGAAGACTACAACCATCATTCTAATTACTTAATTACTTGTCATCAGACTCATTAGATGACTACACAATATGTTATTTTGTATTTTGAACGTATGCAAGGTTTTAAAATTCCTTTTGTGTCGATATTATTATGTGTCCGGTTATGTTGTAATCATACTTTTAGGGTATGATCAATTAACAATTTCATTCCCCTATCTTTCTAAAAGAAGCGACAGCATGGGCACTTTGACACTGATATTCAACTATTTGGTATTGTTGGAAATCTTACAAGATCAACAAGATACTACACACCTCTGTCTAGTCCTTCAGGTCTATAGGGGTGATGCTATTTTATGTTAAGAGTTGTTAAAGCTCTGAATTCTTCAACTTAAACACTAAAAGGAACGTTTAATATGTAAAAATAAATAAAAATATTTTGACGATTTAAAAAAAAAAGGCATCTACAACCATTATGTAACGTATGTCAAAAAATCATAAATAATTAGTACTAAAACCTCCTATAAGGATATTACGGTTATCGCTGCCGTTTCAGAGATATTTCGATTTTTCATACTAGCTCCATACAAAATTTTCGTAAAAAAATTATAATTCCTTCGTTTTTGTGCAGAATCAATTCTGGTGTCATTTTTGTATATTGTTATAACAAATAGAAGTGATATCCGGCACAAAAACTGGCACTTGCAAAATAAAATGCCTAAGTCTATGAAAGCCGTTTTTCAGCCCACCGTGGGCCGTACCATACTTTTCTCGAAGCAATTCAGGCCATTTTCGACCCACTATAACTTCGTCGTGGATAAAACTAGAAGCCTGAATTTTGGCCCAGTCAATATATTTATTTAAAACGTTAAAGATTTTTAATATTGATATGGTCACTATAAGATGTTGTTAGGTTAGTTAGATAATTACGTAACAACTTAAGACAGAAGGTCCCTTAAGTAGGGACTGAATAATCGAATAACCGACTTGGTATTACACGGATCTCACAACTTTTTACTGTAGAAGAACTGAGTTGCGAGACTTGGTTTTTTTGACAAGTATTGTTTTTTATGGGATTGATTTATCGTTGGAAGAGAAATAGCTGTTCCCATTTTCAGAATCTGTCGTCAATGCAAAAAAGTCGTGGACGACAGTTAATTGTACACACCCATAGAAATATAAAATACACACCACACGATAACACTCTAAACGAGACGATGATCTGTCATGATCTGACATAGTGGGAACGTGCGTTTAGGCCGTGCGCGCACTGCCTTACGGTGGCCGCAATTGCGGTAGTTCTACCGCACCGGTAGAATGACCGGGGCCACCGGTGAGGCCGTGCGCGTACTGCGTTGTGTTTTGGAATCGCAAAATTTGTGAAGTATGGAGTGTCATAGAAGTGCGCGCACTGCGGTCAATCTACCGGTGCGGTAGAACTACCGGAATTGCGGCCACCGCAAGGCAGTGCGCGCACGGCCTGACTCTACCGCACGCGTGTATTCCACCGCAGTGCGCGCACTTCTATGACACTCCATACTTCACAGATTTTGCGTTTCCAAAACGCAACGCAGTGCGCGCACGGCCTTAGTAGCACTTTGTTTAGTTGCGGGAATTTTTCAACAAAATTCCGCGGCCCCGGAATGTAAGGGTAACTGATTTGAGATTTGAGAATTATAGTATGTTTTTGCAACGAAATCTACGTATTTGTTGACAGATAAATTTCAGCAATTGAAGTCCCACGCAATAATTCGAAGTTACATGCAAAGTTCAATATAACATCTCAGACATAATTTCATCTCGTTACCTGTAATCCTGACCATTTCTTATGTCTATTTTATACATATTGTTTGATTATCATGTTGCGAAAATTAAAAAATATGTCACTATCTCATTGGCTTTAAAAATAAGGCCCAAATGAGTTGTATTTGAGCGGTCTAGCTTTGTCAAATTAATTCTGGGGAAGCCCGTGAGATTGCAGCTCGGTGCGTACGCGCAATGAACCGCGACTGTTGTTGCCAGCCCTGGTTTCGGGTAGCCGTGCGGCGACAATCAGGCTGCGTGGGCCTATCGCCGGCGCGAGGTCGCTTCGCTCACCCCGCTATCGACGAACGCCTCATTAGCTCTATTAATAATTCAAGTCGTATCTCAACCCTATTGTTCTGCCAGATTATTTTCCATTCGTTAACTATACGCGCCTGTACGAGTTAATTATCTCAGCGATGTGACATTTTGTTGCTCTTGAAGATTGCCTCTTTGTAAACTTCAGTGTTGCTCTTTATAAGGCGAAGCGCGGTTCACGGTCATTTTCTCTTTGAGCGTTTCACAAAGTATTAATAATTTACATTTTATCGGAGTTACCTTGGAGCCTTTCTTATTCTGTGGAATGGAAATTTTTGTATTATCTTTTAAGAACATTTTCGTGAGATACGTTACCTGCTAGCAACAAAATAAAATTGATTCATTCATCATGATAATTAAAAAGTGCTTGCAAATTATGTACAATTAAACAGATACACCTATCACATGATCTGATTACTAAGTTTAGGTATAGCCATGACAATGTTGTTGACAGGTGATAGGCTAGGTAGGCGTGACCAGGTGAGAGGGCGTGGCACTCAAGCAACCCTCCCTATACCCGCCACTCCCACTACTGTTCAAAAATAAGAGGACTCGTGGTTTCATTCGAATTTTTCACCATTACTTCTTTTAGTTTTTTTCAATAATGCTTGAGGTTTTACCGTAGCTTTCATAGATATTTGGAGTGGCCTAAAAATCCACTTTCGAATATTAAATTATAGCGTAATTTTGCAAAACACCATAGCTAATTATAATGATAAAATATCCATGTAGGTATAAATATTTAACTACAACGATTACAGTTAATATAATTTAATAGCTACTCCTTCATATGCAATTGAAATTAGAAGCAATAAATTTAATTAATTTAATGATAATACTCAAAATAAAGCGTATGGATAGCGCAGATAAAACTGTTGATGTTTTATCTCATTACCGACAGGCTTGTTATTATTAATTTAACTAAATGTTACGCAGATCATTACAGTTTTAGCAAAGTTCAACTAAATGCTAAATTTAACGAGAAAAACACTACTGATGTATCATTAACTTTTGTGACCATAACGAGAATTGCTTATAAATACTGGATCTCGTGACCTTCGAGCGATAAATTTTATTTATTTTCATTGCTGTTCTAACCTACCTATAATAACATAAAATACAAGTTTTAAGTAACTCAGTTAAATCACATTAAAGCCAAGCTTCCGCGTAAAACCGCAGGTGCCTCTTTGTTTATCTAATTATTTAAATTATAACGAAGACGTCATTTGTATATAGATAAAAATATATCTAATTCAGTGTTCGTTAATTTTTCTCATAGCCCAAACAGGCGGAGTATGGTGAAAACCCGACATAAATCAAATCCGACTTGACACTAATAAAAATGTTAACTTCTTCGTGCCATTACTCATAGTCACCTAATCTCACAGTCCTAATAGCCTTAATGGCTTCTTAAATTCTTCTATTTTATTGTTTGACGAACGAACAATAGTGATACTTTGCGAATGTTGGAATGCCACCATTTACACTTAGCAATAGGTTTTCTGTAAACCTCAATAAAGCGAGAAACTATTTAAGACTTGATGTACTTCCTGGTATAAATCATGAGGCATTTAGGTACCTCCATTAATTCTATTAGCCATATTGTTTAAGCTACTGCGCATCCTAAGAAAGCATATTTAATACCTTTAATCCTTTAGCAAAATATCAAGCGGAAGTAACCGTCGAATAATGCGAAGCTTTGAAAAACAAAACATGAGGTTTACGAGGTATTTGGATTCTAGGCAAGAGAGAAGGATAACCCGTTTGAGTTTGTATGTAACTCATGCATGTATACTGGCCATGGTACGGCTAATGCATATATTTGGCATAGCTGCAGGACTCATAGGTAACGGTACTGTCTCATAATGACCATAGTATGGAAAATGAAATGGTGAACGTGTCTTGTTTATTGTTTTCACAACACCGAAAGCATAATCAACGAATAAAGTGAAGTCACAACTCACAAGCTGTACGCAAATGAACTCACTAAATAGACCGGATTCAATTGTGTCCGTCCCCAAAGCATCTGCTGCTTAATTGTCATTGTACGGGATAAATGTCAGCGGGATGATGACCTGCCACTAACGTGCTCGCCAGTCGGCGCTCGCACCAGCCACTGTTTGTAGAGACCACTTAATGGACATGTTGTGTTTGGGCTGTTAACTCAATTAGCTGCCAGACGCTGCCTCGTCAATCAACGGTACTCATTGTTTGTTCGCCATAAGGAAATCCTTCACATTCATCACTGGAACTACGATTTCTACTTCATAATTAAAACCTTCGTAGACTTTGTTCATTAAGCTTACTCAAACACTACGTAAAATTAAAACAATGATATGCACAACCACTCAGGAAATACCCATACACATTCGCACATATGTAGGTACGAACCGAATTTATCTTAGTTCTACAAACAAGAGGTACGGATTCACCTCCGATGTTTACTGAAGATAAATCGCAGCACAGTGGCATAATGATAATCGCTGTAATAATGATATAATAACAAGCACACTGCATGTACTGCACTTGCATGGGTGCTGCGAAAGAGAACATGGACAATTGTTTTAAATTAGGTTCCCTGCGCTACGCAGACTCCTGCTTATTCTGCTAGGATTTTGAGATTTTATAATAATGTCTGTTGAAGATAAGCCAGATTAGAGGGCTTATAATAGCAAACAGGGTATTTATACTGTTGTTCGCTCTTTAGAAATACAAACACAAGGTTGTCAAGTGAGACTGTTGCCTCTGAATTGTGTAATCGGTCCACATATTTGGTTGTTACCCCTTTGCTGGGACTTGGATATATATAGATAAGGATACGTAACGTGACCATTTTAATTGGGTCAAAGCGGGAAGCTTGCGGTAATTTGTAAACAAATATAAAAATATTATTTACACACTATCCCAAGCTATGGCGCGGTGATACTTTTGGTAATCAGACACAAATGATGCAACTTGCTAATTTCTGATTATTGTGCAGGGGGAGTTCCATCATCGGAATACGAGACAAACGACAATGCGCCATCGTTACATGGTGGACATCCTACCCATACGCACAAAACGTTTTGGGAATACCTTCATTTTGCGTACGGCTAAGGTGTGGACTTCCCTGCCGGAGTCTGTGTTTCCCGATAGCTATAACCTAGGGGTCTTTAAGACAAGAGTGAATAGGTTACTTCTAGGAAAGCGTGCTCCATCTTCGACCACATTATCACTTACCATCAGGTGAGATGGTGGTCAAACGCGAACATAATGTCAATAAAAAAAAACCTATTTTCTCACTTAGCGACCATTCGAATGCAGAAACATTAAGTATTTATTTCGCTTCGGTTTTAATTTCACGACTAAAAGTCTATTCATCAAAATCGATAAAAATATGGATTGTTTACTTAACACATATAATGCCGTACTAATAAATGAACTAACCGTTTTTTTTTGTAAAATACTTTCATGGAATGTGAGGAATGTCTTATTTCACTATTTTCATCATATTTTACATATTATAATAGTAAATTAAATAAATAAATAATGGTGGCTGCCATATATGGCTGACACGGCTCAATTGGTTTGGAAAATGTCAGCCATATGTGGCTGACGAGGCATTATATGTGTTAAGTGGGATTTTTTCCCACTGGGGACAGTGGGTCATGTAGCCAGAAAGTGGGACACTCTCGCCCAAAGTGGAATGTAGGGTCCCGTAAAATATACGGTTTAATTATTCATTTTCTGGTACCTACTGGATTATAAGAAATATTCAGAAAAGCGCATATGTGCACAACCCAACCAAAAATCGCTGTTACAATTTTTCAAGGACAGTATAACAAGAAGTGGGAGCTTTCAGCCACGCAGTGAGTGTATGTTTGTCATACAACGAATTTCGCTGAGAAGCACCCTGGAGGTGTCGCCCTGCGATCATCGAACCTGCAAAGAAAAAACCTGATCTTGTTTCTCTCCGCTTGTACAGTTAGCTGCGGAGCATTAAGTAATCGGAGCCGAGAGCGACGAGATAATGTTGCGCACGCGTGAAATATATCCGAGCGTTTTTATTGCGACCGCGTTCCGCTCCCGGACTGGTATGCGCGTGTCTCTGCGCCGAAGAAATTCTGTCGACGAGTGGTTTGCCTCACGGCGACCTTGTCGCGCGCACGCAGCCCCCCCCCCCCTCCCCCGTCGCCCCGGCGGGCCGCAGCGCCTGCGCCCGCGCTTGCTCCGGGCGCTCCTCCGTTGCTGCCTCCGTGAAAGTAGGTGACGGCACGACGCCCGCTACGGTGGCACCCGTCTTCACACTCGCTTGCCACTTGCGGGCCCTACGCCCGATTTTAAAAGCGGCTTTCTAAATGTTCTCGTATGCTTGTACCTGTATGTGGCTGCGCTTAAGTATATGGTTCGTCTGCAGCTGTCATAGAAGGCATTGATATAGTTATATGGTGGTGGTGGTTATTGTTACTTGATAAACTTGAGCGACTTCAAAATTTTTGCATAAGATTTATATTTGGTTTGCGCAAATATGATCACGTATCTGAATTTCGTACGAAACTCAAGTGGCTTCCTATACGTCTTCGCCGGAACTTACACATATTGTCTCTGCTTTACAGTATTCTGTTCAATCCTAAGACCCCCTTTTATCTTAAAGAACGTTTTAAGTTCCTCCGTGACACACATGCCAAATTTCTGAGGTCATCGGAAAACTTGAGGCTAGAGGTACCGAGTCACTCCACCAATTTCTTTGGTAAGTCGTTCGTAGCTCAAGCAGTACGACTGTGGAATACTCTTCCCGTGTCAGTAAGACAAGCACAAACCCTTCCTTCTTTCAAAAACATGGTAAAAGATCTCTATCTCTCTCTTTAATATGTTACTATTTTTATTTTATTTTTTATATATCTCAGCTTTGTTATTTTTATGTATATATATGTATATGTGTATTGAGTATGTAGGTTATTACTTATTTATTGTATATAAGTAAATAGTACACCATGGACTACCCGCGAATTTATTTTCTCCTGCTGTGTCAAATCCATCTAAAGGTTGTCTGTAAAAGATCGCTTTTAGCGATAAGACCGCCCATTGTAACACCCTTTGTAGTTTTTAAGTCCTTATTTAATTCTGTTATGGTGTACAATAAAGAGTATATCTATCTATCTATCTATCTATGGCCACATCGTCTTTCACATAAATGTGTTGGCAAGGAATTGCGAAAATACAAAAAGATTAATATTGACCTGCATTCTTGAAGAAAAATATTTGTTTCTAAATCCGTTTTATATAGATTTGCTAAATTACTAAAATTACCTTGTCTAGTTCGAGTATTATGAGGGTTGTGTGTATTTACCTAGTCATTAGGTAGGAGATTGAGGTTTGATTGCTCGTCCTAATGAATACCTAATCAAACATCATCA
Source organism: Tholera decimalis (assembly GCA_943138885.2). Taxonomy (NCBI): domain Eukaryota; kingdom Metazoa; phylum Arthropoda; class Insecta; order Lepidoptera; family Noctuidae; genus Tholera; species Tholera decimalis. The sequence continues at coordinate 30,643,031 of OW964556.2, read as the reverse complement.
CAGCTACGTTATCGAGATCCAGTCTTGTTAATTATTTTTTTTTTACCTTAAAGGGGCACAATGTCGTGGAAAAATAAAGTTTTAATTACTTATATTTTATTCGTTAAAACATGCCTCATGAATTACACATGCAATTAACTGTAAAACTTGCGATTGTAGGCTACTTAGGCATTCGTGTAGTGATGTCCAATTAAAATAATAATTTATTAATGTGATTTCTTTGAATAAACAGCAAATAATTAATACACCGGATTGTATAATGATGGAGGTCCAAGTCGCTTTCGCATCTTTTTGATAAGTAGAACTGATAACAAATTGTTCAGCCCACAATGGATGAAATTATTTAATGGATCGGCAGTCCAAAGACGTTCGTAAATATTGTATTTTATTATAAATCAGTTACACGAATCGTGTGCGACTTTCTTTTTGCAACAGATTATCAGTAAACGGCTTGCACAACTTATTCGAGGAAGAATTCCATTGTGAATAATGTCCACGTAGGACTCAACGAATTCAATCAAATGCTTAGCACGGGCTTCCAGGATTATCGCGCTTGCCTACTCGGCTCTTCGGGGAACCTGTTGCCTCTCAGCCTTTCAGTCAGTTGCCTTCACATGTCTTGTGCGATTGGTCGACCGTCACTGTGAGGATCTCCAACTCGCCACTACGTGCCATGTCTACAGATTTGAAAGTTAGTATCTCTATCATAACACATAATATCAATATACATGTGCACAGTTCTCGTTTTCTAAAATAATCCCAAGACTCCACTCAGCAAGCATTACAATTTATCGTGTGTACCATCTATGATTAATGTAAGTTAAATTGTAAGCAGTCATTAAGTAACAAAGCATCCACGATAACATTATATGCGTAGTATGCTAATAATGTGTTTGTTAGTCTTATATCAACTTAAACTTTTTATCGCTCCTATTGTCCGATCGGTATTTTCTCGATTAACAACGGGTTGATTGACATGTTGGACAAAAAATAAAACAATACTAGTAGCGCATGCGGTCGCTACTGGCTTTTATCTGACATTCTTGCAGGCTCTTCATTGATGTTTTGTTCACTGATCTCTTTAACTCTTCTCGGAAATCGCTGATTAATATTATCACTGCTTATTCTAGTTTCTAAGAAAACAGACTTCACTTGAGTTTCAATTGTATGAAACGCTATTGCACATATAAGTTTTTCCTCGCTGTAAGTTTTTCTGCCGCCTGCGCCGGATGTAGTGTTATTGCGGGTAATGAAACTTTTATAATCAGCAGAAGAATATAAAATATCAAGCTCCTATAATTATAATTTAAATCAAATAAATTCCAACGGTGCGTTTTCTTTATCACTTTAACAAGGATTCGTTAACTCATTCCGGGTTAATAAAGCGAGGTATGTTTTATTTATGTACATTCTACAAAAAGTTTACTGTGTTAAGCGATTCAATTACGTTTTTATGTGTTTTTTTTTATAGTGTTCCTAAAACGCATTATCGAGGAGGATCTGGAACCGGAACTAGCGTAATTGACAATATAGTTGAGATGATGTTCTGAGTGCGACCTGGCCCGTCGCCCGCCAATCCATCGCCGTGTAAACGCACTTAATATGAACCACTTTTTGCTTGTTTCTGTTATTATTAATGAATAAATGCTATATGTCCGAGTACTCGAGGTCAACGTACGTGCGGAATGTTGTAAAAAATGCGTTAAGGACATCAGCCCGGTATTCTATCAAGTAGAACCGATGGTCCACTATGAGCGGGGTCATTAATTCTCTCATTAGCTTCGAATTATTAATTAGAACATGGATTGGACGTTATGCTTGTTATGATTATAATTTTCTTTGATTCATCGTGGTTCGCTGTTGAAGACGGATCAAGTATGTAACTCCACAGAATTATCATCTTCAGTTCTCATTGTATACATTTCAATTGCATCATTAGAGGTTAAATACCTAACTACACGTGAATGCTTTTTCGTTATTTACTGCGGCAATAACCAGCGGAAAATCCTTGATATTTATAAGTCCATATAAATAAAAGATACTAATAATGTTTAGGGATTCAGTGAAATATTTGTATGATGATGCCCGATTACGTATCTTTATTGTGAAGGTAATGTAGATCCACGTGAGGATAAACAAGTATCACGAAACCAAAAGATGACGAAGAAAAATAAATAAACATTCAAACAATTTGCAAAATAGAAGAACTACTTTTGAATTTAATTGTATATCAGAACCGATGGATGTACTCGGGCGATTGACAGTAATAAAAGTAATTTTACGTTTGGGAAAACTTGTAGGAAAGACGAAAAGGATTAAAAAAAAAAAAAACTATCAAGTTCGTTGTATCTATGTGTAGGTCTGTCTTTATACAATTTATTACAAATTTATGCAATTTTTTTATAGTGTTCTCGACCGAATAAAACAATTTCAAATTATAACTTGATTACGAGGCATCATCATCTGGACGTACTTATCAGTTGTACATTAAACAAATAAGGTACCCTTGAATGCACTAAGGTGGAGGGTACCTCATTGTATCATATTATTATATGAAAATATCCTAAAGCCAGTGAATTACTTTAGGAAAACTGTTGGGAACTGGATCATCATTCGATATATTCAGTGAGATTCCCTTGTCATTAAACATAGTACACAATAAACAAGTCATGGTATTTATCTTCTACCATAAGAGTATTCACTTAGGCATGTGCTACTAGATCTTCTTGCTTGAAGTTTAATGAAATACGAAATATTGTGTAAAGTAGCGCATTATGTAAAGTTATATTTGAGTTAATACTAGTGACATGGCCCGGCTTCGCACGGTCTCATTCTGCTAATTCAAACAAAACCTTAACATAATAATAATAATAAATGTATTTATTTACCAAAGAAAAACGCACACAGACAAACACAGTTACAACATGGTACAATTTAAAAGTATAAAATTTAAACATAACTAAGTATTACATAGTTGGTTCTTGCAGAAGAAAAAGTTTACAAAATGTCTATGCATACAAATGTAAAGAACCCTGTCTCTTAAACTAGGCCTACGCCTGTGTCTTAAGAGACAGTGATCAGCCAAAAAAAAGCTACTTGAAACATAGTTGCAATATTTAACAGCGTGAAAGTGTGTCGAAGAGCCATTTTTAAATACATTCGATGTAAGTTACAATAAAAAAATGTTAGTATGTAATCTAATTATGCTAGGTGAAAATAAAATTAAAATATTAAATAAAAAGAAAAAGTAATTAAAAAAGTAAATGTGTGCGTATTTGTGTGTGCAGAGGGGTGTGTGGCAATGAATGTGTGATGGATATTGTGTATGTATATGTGTGAGTATAATGTGTGTATGTGTGCGTGTATGTTTGTATGTCGTGTGTATATGTGTGTGTGTATCAGTCAGGTGACATGTGACAGCAAAGATTCAGTTATAATATAATCTTGCTGTAAAAGCCAATCAGAAGTTTTTGATTTCACATTGAATTTATTCATGTCTATAATATTTAGTTCTTTCTGTATTTTTTTATAAATTTGAAGGCTTAAGACATAATATTGGCATCTCGCAAATGAGGTTTTGCATCGCACATTTGGAGGAATATATGTACGCTTTCTTGGATCAGGTGGAGGTAGGCTGGCATGTATTCTAAGCTCAGACTGAAGAACAAAGAGCTGGCGAACCGTCAGCACTTTACAATCAGCGTATAGCTGCGTTGTAGGGTATCTGCGAGGTTTCCTTAGCATAACTTTGAGGACAGCTCTTTGAGACCTCTCCGCCCTCAGCAGATAAGTTTTCGCTGCACCACCCCATGCAGTTATGCAGTATCCAAGAATCGATTGGCATAATGTGAAATATACCATTCTGAGAACGTCAATACCAGCAGATTCTCGAAGAGCTTTGAAGATGTGAATAAGACGAAGTGCTCGAGCAGATAGTGAATCAAGTTGTTTGTCCTATTTAAGCCCCTCATCTATATGCACATCTAAATATTTCACACTATCCGTTCTATCAATAGAAGGGCATGAGCATGACACTAACTGGTTCTGGCATGAGTGAGTCGTTATCATGAAATTACTTGAAGGTCTACTGTTGCACCGAATGGCAAAGGGCAGATAATAAGTTTTTTTCAGATTTAATGTTAATAGGTTTTGGTCAAGCCAGTGCATTATATATCTATAATAAATCATACACTAAAACCTTCCTCATGAATCACTTCATCCTCTGGTGAAAACGGGATGAAAATCTGTTCCGTAGTTTTTGAGTTTATCCCGAACATACGGACAGATAGACATGGCGGTAGACTTATACTCTGTTTTCATTTGCTACAGGTGTTCCGCGTGAGTGGCGTGGCGCGCGAGTGTGATGCGCGGCGGGCGGAGCGCTGGTCGCCGGCGCCGCGAGTAGCCGCGACCATGCGGGGCCGAGCCGCACTCGCCGCCGCCCTCATCGTCTGCTCGCTACTTAGCACGACACACGCGTCCTCCGCTGTCATCAGTAAGTCTTACGTCTTCTAACAGTTGATCATACAACGAGTAACTGCGACCATGCGGGGCCGAGCCGCACTCACCGCCGCCCTCATCGTCTGCTTGCTACTTAGCACGACACACGCGTCTTCTGCTGTCATCAGTAAGTCATACGTCTTCTAACAGTTGATCATACAGCGAGTAACCGCGACCATGCAAGGCCGAGCCGCACTCGCCGCCGCCCTCATCGTCTGCTCGATACTTAGCACGACACACGCGTCCTCCGCTGTCATCAGTAAGTCTTACGTCTTCTAACAGTTGATCATACAACGAGTAACTGCGACCATGCGGGGCCGAGCCGCACTCACCGCCGCCCTCATCGTCTGCTTGCTACTTAGCACGACACACGCGTCTTCTGCTGTCATCAGTAAGTCATACGTCTTCTAACAGTTGATCATACAGCGAGTAACCGCGACCATGCGGGGCCGAGCCGCACTCGCAGCCGCCCTCATCGTCTGCTCGCTACTTAGCACGACACACGCGTCCTCCACTGTCATCAGTAAGTCTTACGTCTTCTAACAGTTGATCATACAGCGAGTAGCCGCGACCATGCTGGGCCGAGCCACACTCGCCGCCGCCCTCATTGTCTGTTCGCTACTTAGTACGACACACGCGTCCTCCGCTGTCATCATCGTCTGCTTGCTACTTAGCACGACACACGCGTCTTCTGCTGTCATCAGTAAGTCATACGTCTTCTAACAGTTGATCATACAGCGAGTAACCGCGACCATGCGGGGCCGAGCCGCACTCGCAGCCGCCCTCATCGTCTGCTCGCTACTTAGCACGACACACGCGTCCTCCACTGTCATCAGTAAGTCTTACGTCTTCTAACAGTTGATCATACAGCAAGTAACCGCGACCATGCGGGGCCGAGCCGCACTCGCAGCCGCCCTCATCGTCTGCTCGCAACTTAGTACGACACACGCGTCCTCCGCTGTCATCAGTAAGTCTTACGTCTTCTAACAGTTGATCGTACAGCGAGTAGCCGCGACCACGTGGGGCCGAGCCCTCATGGCTTGTAGGTCTTTCTGCTTCAAAGTAAGGATGGACCTACAATAAATAACTGCGACCAGGGTCCAAACGACAGTCGCAGCTGGCGTTCTAATCACTCAGCTCGCTACTCTTTGTGGAGGTTTTTCTCAGCTCATGCGATTTATAACTAGTAAGTAGGTACATAGGAGCCCCATAGGGCCATGGCCCGCCGGGGTTGTGGGAATGTTCTAACGAGATACCACAGCTCCGGAACGCAAGGACAGCTGAAGGAACAGGATGGGTATTTAGTCAGTAGAAGTTTAACACTCCCTTTCACTCAACCCACATCGGGAGGTAAAGTTGATAATTTTCCCATCCAGAACTAAAAATACCTAGGAGTCTTGGTACCTAGGACTACTTTTGGTTTTATGTCCTAGGCTAGGACATAGAAATACAATACATCGCACTCAACAGACATCTACAGAGCGACACCCTTCTTGTATTGGCAACACAATGTTTACAACAATCAAAGAAAGCGTTATTTGCAACAATATAGCTTAACAATAAGGTTCGACAGGTTGGTTGCGCAAGCCACGACAATTGGTTCGTTGCGAAACCCCGTCCGGACCGTTCCCACATAGATCACACATGACGTGCATAGTGAGCGCAAGCGCACGTTGTTTATAGCTCTCAAACCTGAGATTGTTCGACAACGAATAAAGTGTTACGTTTTAAAGTGAACTGAAACCGAACACGATTTTGAAATTATATGTAATGTAAATATATAATTAGCCAATTTGGATACCAACAATTACCGGTGTGGTTCTCCATAGTTAAAATCATTTGTTTTTTCTTCCCTTCTACTGCTTTTTCTTGGTTATAATAAATTAATAATCACTTAATTAATACTATTGTAGCACAAATTTTGGTTTCCATCGCAGGAGTATAAATAAAAACACATGGAAACAAGAGTATTTTAGGTATATCCGTATATGATAAATCGCGAAGTAATGATTTATCGACAAAAAATTTAAATTGAGCTATAAAATGAAAGGAATCGTAACGAAATAGAAAAATAATGATATAGAGACGTTAGAAGATTGCGGGTTATTTATCATGAATAGTTTATTATTTGCGTAATAGGCCTCTACAGCTTCATTAGATTCTATTCAGAAGCCATTGAGATCAAATTGATAATCATAGTCGGTTTCAGGGGCTTATATGAATAGGTGCTTAAGATAATATTATCCCTAGGCCTGGAATTACTATCGTAGATCGCTGTAGGAGCAACTTTCTAAAACTTATTCCCATCTAACCGTCATTAGGTTTTGAAATGACCGTTAAGTGCATATCTCGTAATCGGTTCATAGGTATTTCGCGTATGCCTTAAATACCTGAAACGCTGCAATGAAATCGCGTTTAAAGTGTTTAAAATACCGTATATTTTTGATATTTGCATAATTTCTTGTCACTTAACCGGAATGAAAATATTATTTAGCAGTAATGGAATATTACTTTAGTATTTCAAGCTCATATAAAGCATTAATTTCAAGAATTATGAGCGCAGCAAAATTTGTATATCGGGTTTGCAATAGTGCCATCATGGTGGAGAATAAGTTAAAAAATAATATCACTCTTGACCAATTTTATGGCCTCGATAATTTTATCGCATTTTTAGTATAATATATATATATATATATATATCATGTTTTTAAAGTTAATGGTATTGTATTTTGTGTTTTGGTAGTAGCTCGCAAGATCAGGTTGCAATATACAAAGTATTGTCAGACGAAAAACCTTTTTTAATTAAATGTATCATCAAACACGGAGAACTCGTGCAGTCGAGCGTTATACTATTTTCTTTAATAAGTTAACACAAAACAAAAAAAATGAAATAAAGAAATGCGAACACAAATTACTAAAAGAAAGTTTCGTAGACCCTCTACGAGGCTACGAAAAGGGTCTACGAAAGTACTACGCGCCCAAAAATATTCGCGAACTCGATCAAAACCACTTGATATTTTATTACTTTAACTACTAATATTATTAGGTAAAAGGAGTTAAAATTTTGACATTGATTAAAATGGTGTATCGATTCTTAATTAGGCTGGCGACGATCCGAGTATCACACATGTATAATCTCTATTAAGCCCCGCTATGGTACGAAATTGCAAATCAATCGAGTTATTATCCCGATAGAACAAGTTCATCCAGCTGAGGACAAGTTCAGTGTCGAACTATGACATTGCACAACGACATTGATTTACGATTAAGGCGCTTATCTATACGGTGTTATCAGCACTAATCTATTACGAGCGCTAAGGACAGTCGTGACGAGAATGTAGGTTAAACTTATTCAGGGGATTATATTCGCGTTATGATGCATCACTGACATTTAATACCTCTTTCACAACTTTTTATTTCAATCGAAATGTTTGCTGTATCTACAGTTTTTTTTTTTTAAATTACAAGCTAAGTATTAACTTGCTTCTTGGTTTCGTATTTGTATCCGGTTCTATTTTTAGTAAAATATTTTCTGGTCACCGATAAAGATTCAGTTTCACATACTGATGTAAGTTTGAGCATAATGCATTTTAATGGTACTGTAAAGCTGGTCTGATGATGGAAGGGGAAGGTAGCTCTAGGAGCTCCTCGATCCTGTAAGTTACTATCATCGGATGTAGACTCTATAGACATTTCACGAGGTGATGCCCAGTATGATGATGCAGCCGGATGGTAACCAAAGGATCTCTACAACCAAACAAGGGACAACATCGAGTTGCAGGTATGTATTAACTAGCAATATTGTACAAGAAGATAGCCGCTTAAAGCGTCGCTTAAATTTTAATAGGCATCAAGCTTTATGGAAAATTTTACAGTTCATGTTCTGTGTACGTACTTAAGTTTTATTTGGTTCATTTAAAGCTACTTTTGAAAAGGATTTATACTTATATTTTATTGATACATAGATTTAAATTAAAACTGTCATCTATAACTATTATTTCTGGATTGACATCAGTCTCACAAAGTTCAATATTTAACACACATTTTACTGTGAATATTTATTTTTATCAGAGCTTTTATATAATTCTTCAACAATATGAATTACCTATCTAATTTGTTAATTTACAATTCAGCGAATTATTTATAAAACTGTTTACCTTGAAACTCGCTCGTTGCTAAGAGACGTTATGAAATGTAAATATACCGCGTGCCCACAAAAATCTATAAGGCATACTCGTCTGTTGTCCATAGACAATTGAATTTAATGAGTGATACATTGTTTTTAAATGAAGTGTATATTTAATTGAAGCAACAATGCAGTAATGTGTTCGCGGATTAAAGGAGTGTATATCTACTCGTTTAAAAACAGCGCATCAAAATATTAGCCACGAGTAAACATTTGGAGTAGAATTTTCGTTGGTAGATGAGCACGTATTAATTACCTACGAAAATATTGACGCGGCGCAGCACTGTCCGACCGGTGTCGGTGTCGGGGGCGCGCTGGCGCCCGTTGGCTACGTAATAAGAATGCGGATCCGTGGATCTAAATCAAGGTAACATGTGATCAGGCGGCCGTGACATCGACACTGAGGCGCAATGTCGATGTCATCAAAACGAATCTTGACGCGCCGAACATCAACCACGCCATCACATCACTACAACATTAATTAAGGGACTGTTTAAAACACAATTTGTCAGAATGAAGGCTGTTTAACGACATATTTTTACAGATGAATTGTACGTATATGCGATAACCTCATTGGGAATATTTTTCTGATATATCTTGGTTTCTATTTCATTTTACCAAACGCGTTTTACCGATTATGTGATACAATGACTTGTATAGGTTCTCCATGTGTTATGTTGCTATACGGGTCCATTCGGTGCACTATTATATTATATGCAAGAATTATGGTTGTATCTAATTTTTTTTTATAGAACCGTTGTGTAGGTTCCGATTCCGTCGACAATATTTTTATACCGATGTTTCAATAACAGCTCTCCAATTATTTTGGAATTTAGCATCTCCAAGGACGACAACATTTGATTAAGCTGCTCTATCAATATATCTCTTCGTTGCCATTAATATTGTTTACAATTATAATCAATTTGTTTGACGTTAACATAATGGTGGTGAATCTTCTTACCTTATTTGCTTGATTACCTACTTATCGTGTATGTATATGAACTTACTTTCTCTGTTGAAATTGTTGTTACAGCTGCTGAACGATTTTCATATTGTACTATGGCTTCCTTGAATACTATCAGTTCGTTAAGTTCTTCAATGTTAAAGTCCGCCTGATTATAATGACTAAATAAATTCACTTGTAGTGCAGCGCTCAGTGCACTTCTATATAGGACATTCGTTTCCCACGCATGTTGCTCAAACCGCAGCCTCCTCCGCAGTTCGTGGTCATTCGTACCGTTCGTACGACACTCGGCAGGTATCGTGAGTGAATCGGAATGGCAAGCTTGTGCAGCTTCTCAGACTTCTCATTACGTTTCGTGTCTGTCAGCAATGTTACTAGGAGATACAACATGCTCTGCAGCTGCTACTTAGGGTAACACACTATTAAAACATTCTATTTCGTGTGATATAGGTAGTCAGTTTATCTCTGCACTCTGAGTAATTTGAATCAACATTATCACTGAATTCGGTACAACAAACTAAGTAATGTCGCAACTGAATTGCACATTATGCATAAGTCACTTCACTTTTGGTCTGTAGTTCAGCAACTGACTTCTAACTTAGGTTAAATTACTGGTGCTAAATAAACAATTAACAATAATTAACGTTGTGTTGTGATTACAGAGGGGCAGCGTGCGCCGTGCTCCAACGAAGGCGAGCCTGTTAAGTTACAGGACGCCAGATTGGAGCAAGACTGGAGTAGCTGTTTCCGCTGTATCTGTAAGGTAAGATATTGGAAAATCTTCCCTGCTTATCATTTAAATCGGTGAATACCAACATTTTCATTGAATTCGAAAACCTATAAGGAAACGTGTTCCCCATAACCATTACAATTAAATAGTTGAATAATGAGTACTAAATTTGATTCCTGTAAACACTAAATCATTCAACTTGTTTTAAGTTTTGTAAAATTTTGTTCAAAAGTTTCTTTTTAATGGAAAGTAAATAACAAAAAGTTATTTATTTTCTAAACTAGACTAGTTTCTAACCCTCCCATTCAACCCAAAGTAGAAGGAGACATATTTATGATGATTTAATAATACAGGCAGTGGTTATTGCTAACAGAACGTCATTTAATAAAGATGTTACCTTTTTTCAAGACATCGATATTAGCCATGAATGTCTTTCCATATTGGTCAAGATCCGTGTCGGTTGCACAATACGATAACCTGAGTATATGCAGTATGCACTCTAACCTGTTCAAATATCAAAATTAAAAGTCAAGCAATGATTTTCAGTCTGTTTAAATTAACCGATTAATCTTGAGTTACTTTCCATGTTATCTGCTGGAAAACAAAATCTCAATGTGTCAATAGCGAACCTTTGGTCGCAGAAATGTCGTAATAGGTAAGCAACTTTTCCAACCAACATTTGTATGAGAGCCAGCTAGTTGGAGACATGTGTCAACACTTGGTCATGAGTCAAGATTGTTTCATCCATCAAACATGGGAAATAAAAACGTACCACTTATAATGAGGTTTTGACAAACTCTGTCTGACTCGAGGTTAAGTCGAGCCTAGAAGAGTTAGTCAAAAACTCAAAATATAATAAATAAATAATATAAAGAATTGTACATACATTTATGTCTCTGCCCTGAAAATTAAATATGTTGCTGCTTCACAAACTATGGTGCACTGAATATCGTATCTTAAGTGTCCTGTCGATTGCTCTCTACAGGAATAAAAGGACGCTGCCGACGGTATCCAACTAACGAGTTCGAGTAACTCTAAATAAAGTCTTCTAAATAAACTTCTAAATAGAGTCGGTCCTGACCCGGGCAACGGCCCGGGTCAGGACCGACTCTATTTAGATCTTTAAGTCTAGCCCTAGTGTAGTTTACTGAAGGTCTTGAAGTAGAAAGTGAATAGGTTACTTCCACTCTGCTTACTTTTCCTTCGAACACATCATCGCTTCCTACAGGTGAGATGGCGGTAAAACGCGAGGGTATCAAAAAAAAAGATTGCCATCGACATTCTAAGAAGATTAGTTTTTTTTTCCATATTCTCATCACGTTATCAAAGGGTCCGAAAAACCAACGGCCATTAAACCGAAGGTTAACCTACATATTTGCAATTTGCCACCTAAGATTTATTTAAATTCCAACATGATTGGTGCTGTGTACGGTTTACAAATACGATGAAATTAATGGTTCAGCACACGTGCTAGAAAATCTAATTGAGTGTCAGGAGACGTAGTAACTGCTATATTTATTTTAATATAGAATATGAAGTACCTATTCTTGTAACAAGGTTTAGCGCCGTTGGATTAAAAGTACCTCGTTAGGTATCATTATTGTAATTATAGGAAACTTGAAGCTGATAGGTCGAACTTATCAACGGGTTTGTGCACCATTTTGGTTTTGATAGTATGTTTACTGCCCTATTTGTGCTTATCTATATATTTACTATAATCAACTTGTAACGTTCCCACTGTAGATACCGGCCTCCAACCTATGATAAATATATTTATCTTGAAAATTGGTTATAAATCACACTTTTACGTGTGATTTTTCGTAAATTTGATCTAAATGACGCCGGTACTTCCTACCTAACAAATGCACACCGAAAAAATGCAGTCGATATCTTTTGCTGTCTATACAATATATATGTGCCATGTAGGTTTATGCATGTGGTGATCTTTTGAGGATAGAAACACAGAGATTAGAGCAGACCTAACCAAGCAGTATAACTATAGTAGTGTTCTTACGTATAGCTGACATTGGTCCGTTATCACTTATCACGTATGTAGTTCTATTTAGAAGTTTAAAGAGCCCGAACGATTTGACGAACAATAACAAAGTAAGGACATTTGGGTAAGCCGCATAAAACACTCAAACGTCAATACCTAATGATCGTGTCTAAGCTATGGCTAAGGTGTCGGGCTTGTGATCGAGAGGTCACGGGTTCGAACCCCACCCATTACACTAGTTTAGTTGGAGGGGTTAACAAGATTGCTAGTAATGTGAATTGTATCCAAAGCTGAAAAAAAAAGCGCGGTACTTACTCCACTCAATAAGAGATTAAAGCCGTAATTTACCGCATGTCTTCGAAATTTTGATTCTAGAACTTGTCGGTTTGCTCACTATGGTTTTTTTTCACCGTTATGAGAGCGTATAAAATATATATAATGTGCCTTCGAACCCAGAAACGATTAGTTCCATGTGTACTCATAACTACTAGGCTACCGCTGCCCAGTCCTTTTCTATTTATACACGATTTTATTATTAGCACCAGCCGACTAACTTATGCAAAAACAATTAAGCATGATCTTTAAATAGATGGATTACAAAACAAATCCATGCAGATTAACGCCTGATTAATAAGTAGTTATGTGGCATTTGACATAACTAGTATGTACTTTTTAAGGGTACAAGCAATTACTCATTGTATTATTTATAAATTATTCTGCGGTTAAAGTGAACTGGGGTTCAAATAAGTTATTCTAAGTTTGGAATAACTTACGTCAATCTTGCATTCATATATTCCTATTTTATAAGACTAATCATCTTAGTGTTGGATCGTAATTGGAATCGGTATCATTTGACATTTGAAATGTTGATAAAAACCCAGATGACATTCATTACCATCGAATTTACATGATCATGTGGTTGATTAGAAGATAAATTTAGTTTGACCTAAAAGGTATTTAAAATATGCTTATTTTGTCAAACCATTTTTAGTTATAAGATTTGTAACAATTTCTTTTTAATTAAAATAAACTTTTACAATCAAATTTATCAAGATTGACAATTAAAATTAGCAACACATACTAACTTAATTTAAAAAAGGCTCTAAATAACTTAAGAAATTATAATAACGTAGCCTTCATAAATATTTCGAAAACCATGTCACAAATCACTTAGGAAATCATCGACAAATATCGAAGCTGCTTGGTAACAGCACTATCATCTAACAAGTTACTCACTTATCGATAAATGTATAAATAAATGTGAGGTGTGAAATACAGCACAAGAGTATCGTAATTGTCTCTTGGGGTTTACTTATGGGACGTTTGTATGCCTGTGCGGCGGCCCCCGTCACCAAATCAATTTATCACGGACCAAGTACAGAATAATAATTTGGAGCCGCGCGTGCGACTAACTCACACCTAGACAATAACTAGTAATTTGATTAGCGTTTTTCGTGGAATCTCTGAATGTTTAGAGTTGGGATGTGCTGTGTCAGCTGTGTGTTGAAAAGTGGGAGAAAAACAAAAAAATATCAATATCTTCAAATATTTCGTGATTTTGGGCAAATTGAAATTAGGATTTCATAAATGCGGGAGCTCAAGCGACTTGAGAATGTCGATCAAATCGAAATTGTTTAAAGTTGAATTTTATGATGTACTTACTGGCTTCTTTAAATCTTTATGGCCTGGTATAGAGCCAATAGTTTGTTAGAAAATTGGGATAATGTTTTGATAAATACCTCGCCTTTCTTTGTATCTCAGTGTTTAGCACCATACGTACCTTATAGGTACTGAACAATATATACAATACGATGGTCACAATTTTAGTAAATAAAATATAATGTAAAATTAAGAGTTTTGTTCCATTATTTTTCACTTAGATAAGTTAGTCTACTGCCTAACATGACATGTGGTGTATGGAGCTGGAATAAAGTAATCTTTGTGTATCTAGAGTAGTGCTAATTATTTCTGCAACGTTGTGACGTTTCGAATGCCATCGAAGGACATGGGAAATAACCTGTTATAACAACTTCATGTCGGACTGATTTAGTTTACTGAACTTGTAAATGCCGCACATGTAAGATACAATTTTGAATGGTCTGTGAGCAGGGCCGGATTAACCATTAGGCGGAGTAGGCAACTGCCTAGGGGCCCCGCATCAACTAGGGGCCCACGCCCAGTGCACGCAACAAGAAAACATATTTCTTCGAACGAGAATTTGATGTGCGTGTCAACTTATTGACCTCACTGTTATCTCACAAAATACAAATCGTTAGATTAGTCTCGTAGTAGAATTAGAACAATTTTAGAACAAATCTGGGAATAAGTAAACAAATATATTAAAAACCACAGCCCTTAATGTGCGTTTCCTCCGTTTACACACGATTTGGTCAGTCAAAGTAAGAAAAGGGGCCTCGAGAATGCCATTGCCTTACGGCCTCTGACAGGGTTAAACCTGCTCTGTCTGTGAGTTCTTTCAATGGCTATGTTAGTCTGATAATGCTAATCCATTTTGGTGCCTAGAATTCCCACGACACAATGGATTACTCATTGTTGTTGTCAGCTAGCGTGTAGGTTGTTGAATTAAATTGATTTATATGAGGAGACGTAAACGATTTGGTGCTAATTGCGTGTAACTTGTGTCGCGTCGTGGCGGGCGCGTGCCATGCTACCGCCGCGCGCGCCGCCTGTCTACGTAGCGCACTGCAAAAACTGACAATGCGGAACCTCTTGACAAGCACTGCGAGCACAGGAATCCAACGCAACTGTTCCTTTCAAACATTCCATTATTATTTATCCCCGACCGCATTCCTAAACATAGATTTTTATTTGTAAAAGGTAATTACCCACAGAATCCACCTCAGCTTAATAGAGTGCCACTCCACTAGAAGTTCAAAGTGTTTGGTATTTTATAAAAGAATAAAACGACATAATATATACGTGATCGCTGCACAGCTGTTGTCGCGGACACGACATCAGTATGTATGTAGGAGCCGGGCGCGCGACGTCGTCGGCAGCTCGCAGCTCGGTACGTACATGTATAATGGTATTTCCCAGCCGATCTCACCTCGTCGGATGACTTGCGCGGAATTCGAAAGCCCATCGCGAGATTTATCGCTTATTCTGAATTAAAATATACATTTGCTTACTTAATGGGCATTTTTTGTCACGTGCCACGTAGCGACTATGGGATAAAAATGTGGCGGATGGTATTTTTTTTATGATTTATCAATGTTTTGGACGTGTGATGGAATATAGGCAGTGAAGGTTAATTGCTTTTTCTTGTATCGACATTAACAAAGTAAATAATATACGGTAGAGTTGAGATTTAAGAGGGCGCGAGTAGCGGCGAGCGTCATGTTGACCTGAGGGTGCCATTAGTCTTGCTTTTTTATACAAACCAGTAGCCGGTTGATAGCATCGCGGCTCCCGCGCACCGCTTACTTTAATGAGCCATGCCATTTATCGACGCGCGGATTATATGCGCCTGAGACGTACCAATGAACTTCACATCATTACGGTTTAGGAAGCCTGGCCAACGATCCACTTCTTGACTTACGTAACACAAAATGGAAACTCCATAAAATGTGTGTAAACTTTATCTCTGCATCTACTACGAACGAAAAATCAATAAATTAGCTACATACCAAACTTGTGATCCAGTTTTATAATTAGCATACGAGATTTAAGATAGCTACCTACCTAAATAACTTGCAAATCATTGTTTGGTGAATAGATTCAATGTTTTTCGAAACCATAAATTCGTTATTTTGAAATCAAGTTTTTTCAAAAGAGGTCACAATTGGCATTATGTACCTGCAATTTAAAAAGCTTTTAAGCTACTAACTGGCAATAAAGCATTAACTAGATACGAAGTTGTTAAATTACTGAGTTGGTCGGCAGTCGTAATAGGTTTAGCAGGTTGTAGCTGTCATTGGTCAGCATGTGTCACATAAACTATTCAGCGCCCCAAATATCTCCGAGTTTATATGTTGTAAAAAATAATCACTGTGGACTAACGAGCGTACTAGCTCAGTCATGGATTTAAGTCTGTATTTTCCTGACTCCTCTTCTACGCCTGCTTCAAAACTACAAAACAAATGCTTTGCTTCAAGAGCAGAATGGATACTAAATAAACAGTTAAATACTATTGTACCGTAATAATAGCTCCCGAGTTCCTTCATGACAATATAATTGAATCAGGCGCAGTAATTTCTAAGTCTGGCTGGCAACGTGGCCGTCCAACTCAGGCTTGGTAATTAAGTAATGTTACACGAGATGCTATTTTTGTCCCGGCCCTGCAATCTATTAATATCACATAAATTGTATTTTATAGTTACAAGTAAATTGCTAACTCAAGTACCTGTAATGATCGCACGGTGTTCGAATCGAGCCAACAGCGGCGGCACCCGGGAATGTATTTAATAACGAGAGATATTTTAAGATTATTGCTCATAATTTCAAAACCCCTGTGTTATCTCGTATCTGATTCATAACTTATTTGCTACAATAATGATTAGTGGGAGTTATTTTATGAGTTGCGGTAGGTGAGATGTGGTAGGATATGCGCTGTTGGCCATGTGGAGAGGTGATAAGGTGTGTAGCCTGTGGTAGTTGGTGCGTTGGATTTGAATGTGAAAGTGGGTGTCGGTAGCGGCGGAGGCGGGCGCGGTCGCTGGGGCGGGCGCGGGCAAGTGCGAAGCCTTGCCGCGAGCGCGCGGTATGCGGTCGCACCGGTTCTTCTAGCAACGCGTATTTTTTACACGCCACACATCATCGACATTGTTATTATGTTTTGCTATGATGCAAAAAAAATCAAGTTTAATTCAGTTGCACGTATTTACACGGACTTTGAGCCGTTATACCAAGAACCAAGAGCTATCGTTCCATGTCCGAGTCGATTTTAATAATGAATATTTACAGTTAGTTGCTAAGTCAAAACTCCGTGATTAATATGAGCCCAGATTTTAGTGCATAGTTGTTGCATGAGTCAGATAATGTCGGTATTTGAGTATTTCTTTTACTACGCTAACATTCTGCCAAGATTGAGTTGGTTGCTAAGAACTAAGTAACTATTTCATCAATTACAAAGCTTATTTCTCATTACTTAAGAGCATCGTCGATCATGTAGGAGTAGTACCAAGTAGCAATGTTTATTCAGTTATTGTCGGAATAGATAACATTGTTCGCATTAAATGAGTATATCAAAGCGGAGACGAGGCGCGTGTCGCGCGCAAAAAATGGTTGTTGTGAAGGCGCCAGCGCGAGCGGTCTGCGCGCCGCGGCCTGCGCTTGCGCCCACACGCGGCCTTGCGCGCGCGCCGCCGCCGCCCGGGATCACTTACCAGACTAGATACAATTACAACTTATAAGTACCTGCCTTTAAATGTGTATAATTAGCACTCCATTCTAAACTCGATAAATCTACATAAAAATAATTATATCAAGGATTTTCGTTCAAATTGCACTGGCTCTTAATTGTCACCTTCACGTGACACGTGCATAACCAACTTATTTGCTTAGATATTTCTAGCATGCTAGTTTTTTCACGTGGCTTTGCTTGGTCGATTATGCGGGAACGTGCATAAGTCTTGTATTAAAATTTAAAACTGGCCTATCGCATTCATTGATAGTAGCTTTCTGTGTGAGAATATATTCGTTACCAGATCAGTATTTACTTCCAGAGATTTCCTTTTATTAACAAACAAACAATTTAACTTCTTTATACAGAACGTTTTGATAAATTTGTTCAATTGCCTTTGAATAGCGTTTAACGGTATTATTAACTACCATCAGCGAGCTTTGCAAACCGAGTGGGCTGAAAACTGGATAAGTTTTGTTTTCCTGCTTTGTATCTTTGTTACATAAGTCTAACAAATAATGAATTACTTGACTTTGTTCAAGTACTATCCATTTTGCGTAACCCTCGGTTTATCAACATAATATTTGTTCGTTAATATATAATTACGAAATAAGGATTAAGCAATGAAAAATCAGTTCCATTAGTCGTATTTTTTGATGAACACGAAAAGTGTATTGAAAAAACTTAGTTTGCTTATTGTCAAAACTTTAGTGTATTATTAATATCGAAAACCTACTCTATCGTTGTTTTTTTATATTTTATCGTGTAATTTATGTCACAATGTGGATATATTTCGGCAGTATCCACATCACTTCCCGTATATGATAGTGGAAGCGTCAAATATCCTCACCGCTTCCTGGAAATTCGCGTAATTTTACACACCGATAACTTCCAATAATCATGAATTATGTCATTCTGAGAATGTACAAAATTATGTCGAAAAATAATAACAACGGGTTATATCAGGGTTCCGTACTAATATCTATAAAAAACCGGTCAAGTGCGTGTCGGGCCACGCGCAGTGTAGGGTTCCGTAGTTTTTATAACAGCCAAGTGCGTGTCGTATTCGCTGACTGATCGTTTCGTACCATGCTCTAACTAAAAGCCAAACATGACTACCTAACTAATTTGACTTCCTATACAAATCCTCACCTGATCCGACAATTTTACACGGAAAGTTTCAATTTTTACTTTAGAGATTTGTATAATTTTGTCATAGCCGGTGTTTTTAATTTAAATACGGACACAGAGCTACACTACTCAATCGTCACAAGAAGCTAGCACGATACAACTGGCGCTTAGCGCCATCTATCGACATTTCTGTAGAGTTGTTCGAAATTTTCGAGTCAAATACAATTGGTCGACTATTACTCGTAAACTTGTAAAGCCCACTTATGTGTGATAGTTTTCCTTTAAATTTCGTTATATATAGGTACTACTGCCGTGACATTTGAATTTCTAACTATAACCGTTTAGTTGATAGAGGGGGAGGACACTTGACTCTAACGAAAATTGGTACTTTAAAGCTTGATAAGTCGCGAACGGTTTACTTAATCAAAAAACGGTCTTACCAAACCCCTAATATTTTTGAAAGACCTGTCCAATGATATCCCATATTATGGGTAGAACGAAAAAAAACATTATCATCCCACTTTACATGTATGGGAGGTACCCTAAATAATTGTTTTTTTTTTCAAAATTTTATTTTACCACTTTTTCGGCGTCATTAACGTGTATACTCATGTCAAAGTACAACTTGATAGTACCAATAGTTTTTGAGCTAAACCGCGGACAGACGGACAGACAGACGGACATGGCGAAACTATAAGGGTTCCTTGTTGACTACGGAACCCTAAAAACGGCAAAAAAATCATGTTTGTTTTATAGAAAAAATAAATATTTAAGGGGGGCCCTTAAATATTTATTTTATTTTGTTTTTAGTATTTGTTGTTATAACGACAACAGAAATACATTATTTGTGAAAATTTCAACTGTCTAGCTATCGCGGTTCTTGAGATACAGCCTGTTGACAGACAGACGGACGGACAGACAGCGAAGTCTTAGTAATAGAATCCTGATTTTACCCTTTGGGTACGGAACCCTAAAAAGTACTATTAAATGAATCTTTGACCACTTCAGTATGAAGCAATTGCCTATCAGGAGCAGTTGAACTTACGATGAAGAATTGAATTAGTATATTATACGTGGAGAAAAGGCAAGCAAAGCTCATTTATGAAACAATACAGATTTATTAAAACCTTAATTTAACAAACACTAGGATATTTATTATAAAGATTAATTGTATAATAACTTATTATACAATTAATCTTTATAATAAATATCCTAGTGTTTGTTAAATTAAGGTTTTAATTATTAATAAGCCGTCACTTATCATCCTCATGGAATATATATAGCAAAAAAAGCAAACGCAATTTGTGTAAAACAATATAACTGTAACAATATAACTGTAAAATGATATGTTTTGTAAAGAAATATGTATTTCGTGTTCAGGTGTCTCCACATTTCTCCCACTCAATTCACTAACACAAAAGCAAAAAAAGTTATTTAAAAAATCTAAAAAACCCGACTGCTCAACTGAAATGCAAGACACAAGCACATTTTTATTTTAAAAAGTGACAAGCAGGCGGATCCATCCCATTAAAAAAAGAGTTCAATTGGCCTGCTTTTAGATTTTTTAAATAACTTTTTTTCAACTTTTTAGTTAAAATATTAATTGTTAATTAATATTTTATAGTTTTCCCGGTCGTGTCACAATGGCACCCCACCGGATTCAGAAAGTAAAAAAGAGCAAGTCCATGTTTCTAAACTTTCTCTTTGTATTATTTTTGCTAGTATTATACTAATGATAAACATGATATACTTTCTTGAAATCCATGTGTTAAGCCCTTTAATTTGATACCCATATTGCAGTATTAAAAAAAAATATATCCCTTCCTTTGCAGTCGGGTAAAAACTATAAGAACGACACACGAGCTCACATTTCTCCCGCACACAAAGCAACTTACAGCAACAAATACTCACTAATAGAACACATGCAAACAGGGGGCGGCTGTTCTAACTGTAGCTTTGGACTCGAAAATAAACACACATAAGCAAGTTACGCGAATAGTGATGTTAAGTTGTACGTGGTTATAATCGTAGAAAAATATCGATAAAATTCCTTTCCCTCCTATAAATCCTTTAATATCTGATCTTTTTCCAAAAGGTTTTATTGACTGTGAAAATAAAACGATACGGGAGTTTCCGTCGTACTTGCCACTCTAAACAAGTGAAGTGTGATCATAATTGGAATATTAACTAACTAAAGTTAATAAAATTTTGTCATAGTATACAGTACAATTATGATCTAGAGGCTATAAAATACAATACTACAATATATCTATATCTGTGTATAACTTCAGTAATAGAACTAATCAGTGAAACTTCAAAACTGTATATGTTAACGGATATCTGATAAATCACGTATATGGACGATATTAGTCTCTAGAATTCTAATTATTTTATATTCAAATTATGATCAAAATACTTTTGCATGGATCACGTATGGCGGAAACAGAAGCTACTCTTAAAGTATGTCTCAGGATATGCTACAAAATCACAATTAATTATCTTACTACTATTGTAATATCTCATATCTCTTGTGTTTTTATGATCTGTGACCAGAGCAAACAGAGATAAAACGCAAAGTACATACTAGATGTTTAACATCTGTGAAAGCCACAAACCAAAAATCTTAATGATATACGGTTGCTAACTAGATACTTATTAAGGACAAATCTTTACAACTTTACTACTATAAACTCCGATGGTACACCACACCTGCTAGCGAGTGCGTACGTGATTAAATCGAAGCGTAATTTCATTGAAATGCTTGATAATTTCAATCAGCAACTTCTTAGTAGTTATATTACAAGAAATACTGGCTGTGATGTATAAAATGTGGACGTTAACATTCATTTAAAATGTTTATCTCTTAATTTACATAATGGAGTCGCGATCTACACAGACTGCTCGGGGACGGTCCACACGATGATTCTCGTTTAAATTTATGTTAAGCACCTATTTGGTTGCTGTTTTGCGATATTCTGATAAGTACATAACACACATTATACGTAGCGATATCAAATTTTTGATTTCCTTATAGTTGAGGCCTTTGACGGTAAATGTGCTTTTGATCCAGATTAAAATTCGTTTCGAAAAAAATCTTTGAAATAAAATAATATTGTACCTACTTTGTATAAACTTCTAGCTGTAAGAGTGGGAGCAAAGTAATTGCATAAATAGGAGAAAAAGCTAGGCTATTAAACGGGTAGGAAAATTATGTTAGCTCTGTTGCATTAAACGTTCTACCAACGCATTCGAAATGCATTGCCATTTGAAGATATAGATAATGTACATTTAAGTAAAGTTTACACAACATCGGTAGGATTTATTTTACAAATGAGGCTTTAGTCGTCACGTGATTGTTCCTTGCAGAGCTTCGCAACACACTCTAAGATCTTATCTCCACTACCGAATCTGATTATGTTTATGACACACAATTACACACCTGTTGTATTTATTAACTCTTTTGTTATTGAGAGAATAATTAAAATGTCAAGTTTGATGCATATTTTTTTTTTATAATTTTTAATTTTATTAATATAATGTCGATTAATTTTAAATTAATTATAGATTTATTACTTATGTATGTTAACGAACTTCTAAAATAGCCATGATGATAGTGCCTAAATCTTAAAATATAGCTCAAGTTATCAGATCAATATAATGATTAGGTATCACACTGCGTGCTCGGCGACTGATACTCCGTAGTACCTAATATTTACTCCTTGCTGATATCTGGCTACTTGTGTCCTAAGCGCCTTTGTTTTAGAGATTTACGCAATTCAAATGAACTGATAAATTTAAACTAGAAGACTGCAATAAAAAATCTACTGACGTTGTATCTCGGTGATTCGTATCTATTACGACGTGCTAACAAACATTGTTTTGGCCTGCACTAACAATCAAAATAAACAAATTATCAGTAAAATAGAAATAGTGTTAGATTTTTTAACTCTCAGGTATTTGAGGTAGTCATCGTGACGTAGAGCCCAGATAATTTTAAACGAATAATATACTAAACATGCGAATCATTACAGAAAAACGCCTACGTCTACCTCGCTAACCTATTTTTCAGTGCAATCTTTTAACAAGTCTAGTGCGGAAAAGTAATCAGCTGTTACGTTCAACATCAATATCTTTTATTTCCAGTACGCAAAGAAACAGAGCGTTGCTATAGAATAATGTAGTATTATCGGTCGTGGTATTTAGAACAGCACCATACACTGTACATTTTGCGTATTTAACATTTTAAATGCATTAATAATGGCTTATCTTTTATCAAATCGTGGCTATTTATCATCATGATCTTAATATTGAGATGCTAATTGTGCATAATACTTCAAGAGCGAAGGTTTAACATTAATATAGCTGGTATCCTTGGTACCTAATCTCCAGTCATGATCGCTGTACAATACTGTCTTCCTGATATTATTAATCCCCAGGTTTCCTCTTTCGAATTAAATGAATGAATTGAATACATTATGCATGCGTCAAGTATATTTGCAATTGAGACCACACGACAACTTGTTAATGTAGCGGCTAACCAGTAATGGCATAGCTTTGCAACCTATTTGAAAGCACAGGTGCTTTATTCAAATAACTAAATACCTTACATGTGCAGATGTTTCGTACAATTAGTTCGACGAATTAAAATCTACTAGAAGGTGAGTCAGTTCTACTTAATCCTAAATCTGGTATTTTCTTTGAAGCCGGGAACAATAATTTTCACCTTAGCTACGTACCTCGATTTGTCTAAGCAGAGTGTTCATAATCTGTTCTATTTTGTTCGATGCCTCCACATTATTTATAACAAGTAATGGCTAGTCGACAGACTAACAGTTATTATACAACGCGTAACGTAAATATTACGCTATTTGAGGGTGATTTCAAAGAGAGCCGCACGTGAAATTATGCCGAAGTATTGAAAAGTAATAAACATAAGAGTTGTATCGACCTCGGTACTAGTTCGTTATTATGTTAAACTAGAAAATTCAGAGGGCACCTCTTTTGTTCGTATTGCTGTTTAAGTTGGCTCCAAATTTATTTCTTTAGTTGGCTTCGGTCTTGTGAAAAGTATCTTGCATGGGATTTTAAAATATATGTTTAAATATTTTATATACTATATGTACGCACATAAATATATGCAAGTCTATCCACGTGCCATATTTGGTTTAAATCCATTCAGCCATTCAGGTGATTCAACCCGCTTGATAATCAGAAAACGTTTAAATCTGTTTTTGATTTTATATCAAAAAGCATTTTTGATTTCAAATCTGACACAAAAAAATATACCGTTCAAACATTAACATTTCTAAATAGTTTTTAGGGTTCCATACCTCGAAAGGAAAAACAGAACACTTATAGGATCATTTTGTTGTCCGTCTGTCTCTCTGTCCGTCTGTGTGTCTGTCAGTCCATCTGTCTGTCAGGACACTTTATTGAGGAACATATGGAGATGTCGAGTTTCTTTTTATTAATTAAACCTCAGGTCTACAGTCCCTTAAAGCTCTGAAAAAATCAAACATATCGATTAACGTAAAAAAAAATTGGCTGTTTATGTCGCAAAAAACGAGTATTTGAACACTATCAAGGCAATCAAAAAGGGTACTTCCCGTTGACCTAGAACTATGAAAGGCAAGTAACATCGTTATATACAGGGTCTTTCATTAAGCGTGTCCTATCTTTAAATTTAAATAAAACAAAGTGTGTGTGAGATATTATCGAAATTATTTATTTATTTGAAAGATGTAGTGATGCCATTATGTGTGGAATATGACATTATTCAAGTGTCCGCCACGGCTTCTCTGGGTGGAGCGCATGCTAGATATCCAATTTTCCATGACTTTTGCGCATAAATCAGGCTGAATTCGACCTATGGCATAGGTTATGTTGGCTTTGAGGGCCGCTGTGGTTTGTGGTTTATTCGCATAGACCTGCGACTTAAGAAAACCCCACAAGAAAAAGTCTGGCGGGTTTAAGACACAAGATCTCGGTGGCCAGTTCACATCAGCTCCACGTGAGATGACCATGCCCTCAAATCTCTCATGCAGAATATTTAATGTGGCATGAGCTGTGTGGCACGTAGCGCCATCTTGTTGAAACCACATGTCATTAGTGTTCAGATCATCCAGTTCATGCCAAAAAAAGTTGGTAATCATCGACCTATAGCACTCGCCGTTGACAGTGAAGGCCTGCCCAACGTTCAACAAGATTGCTCCGTGCCTATTGGAAGACCCTATAGTACATGTTAGAGTAAAAATCTGAAACTATACATTTGTAATTGAATCACAAAAAGTAAACACTAATTAGGTCGAAATTTTAAATTGAAGCTACTAGTAGAAAGAGCTTGGTGTGCGTATTGAAAAATATATTTTATTTATTTATTTATGTACACACATTACAATTAAAAGAGAGAAACAAAGACAAATACAGATAAAGGAACACAAAGGTACCGCACCTTTGTATTTTGTTTATCTTTTACGACGCATATATTTTTATTTTTAATGTAAAATACCAAAAAAAAAAATACCGTCCCGCTAGTGCAGAACTCTCGGTGGGCGAGTCCGACTAGCACATGCCCAGTTTTTGGGGTTAGTGGGTAGTTATTATCAAGTTTTCATTTTATTATAGTTATATTTAGCTAAGGATAAAAAAAAATCATACAAACTTCCATCGACTATGTATCTTCCTAGGGGAACATTTCCTAAAATCTCCGTTAGAGCTTACTTAAGTCATATAAAAAATCCTCATGCAACATTTCAAGTTGACCATAGATTAGGCAGTCAGTTTCGACTTTGGATATAATTGAGGGTGGTTAAAAACAGTAACCGAACAAGAATTAAAAAAATGTCTGCCTGATTGTACACGCTAATCTTTGGATCTACTAGATAAATTTGAATCCGTACCCAGGATGGTCGCAGCAAAGAAAACCTATTCAGGTCGAGATTTATTGATGACTCTGCCTTGGAGTGTATATGTGGTTGTGCTCCACAAATCATGGCACACTTAATATCGTGTCCTGCGTGCCCTATTATTTGTTCACTGCAGGACTTGATGAAAGCTAACGACGGTGTCAAACTTGTTGCCCAGGTCTGGGCAAATTCCATTTAGCTATGTGCCATCGACACGCTAAGAATACCCAAATATAATGGTTTGGTTGGTTTCCCGACACACATGGCTGTAACAGGGTAGCACTTTAAAACTAAACATTTCAGACACGAATCTCTGAAACAATGGTGACCTCCTCATATTATTAAAAAGCTTATATAAGGACACCTCGTACAACGGGTTAGACGACTTAAAAGAAAATCATCCCCCCGCACGATGCACTGTTTTTTTAACGGGGAGAAACCTTCAGGAGCCTGAAATTTTTGGGAAAAAGGAAGTCTGTGGGATTTCTGCCTCACTAAAACCACCCCGGTGATCACCATCAACACTTAGAAGGTGCCCCGTTACCTCTTAAAAGACCACTCCGGGTCCCTCTTGTATGTAGGGGAGAGCGGGGTTGGTGTTAACGGAGGTAAGAATTAACAAGCTCATTCCCGCCAAACGTGAAGACATAAAAATATGATAATTGGTATAGAAATACTATACACACAGCTGAACATATCCTGACTTGTCAGTTGTCAGCCTTCCCTCGATTGTAATAGTTGTGCGAAGTGACCTCGGATTAACAGGTAAGCGAACTTTTTGTGCTTTGCAATAAATTGATTTAAGATTTGTTTATTCGCTGAATCGAATTAAAGTTTATACTAAATCAAACTCTATTTTATCGAAAGTAACACTATGTTATTTGCTTTATATTATTTCGACTATTTAATTTTCTGTAATTAATTAAGTAAAAAAAGTGTCCTTGGGGCTAAAATTAACAAATTGAGTGGGGTAAGTATTAACATGTTAATACTTACCCCGTATGAGTATGGTAGTAATCGAATGTTTTTTTTTTTTACGATAAGTATGTTTTTTTACAGAAAGAGAAACTACATAAGAAAGAGTACAAGAGGGTAGACCCTCTTGTACTCTTTACATCAAGAAATTTTTGAGCTGGCACTTAAGGAAATTCCAAGAACCCCATAGTACTTTTGTATAATCTTCAACCGGTAGATGTTGGTGTATATGGACCGTTGAAGCATTTTACATTAGCCGACAGCAAACAAACTAGATGATTATTAATCCCGGGGAAACAATGACTATCTATAACCTCCCTTGAATTGTGAAAGAAGCATTTCCTCTGTCATTCACTCAAAACAATATCATCAACTTATTAAAAATGCTGGCATTATACCGTGTAATGAAGATGTATTTCAAGACTGCAACTTTGCACCATCAGTTGTTACTGATTGTCCCAATCTAAATACTGTTTCGTTAAAAAACTATAGATCACGTCTGCCCGAAGATACTTCTATCAATCCAGAAGAAAATGACTACTAAATTTAGAATCCATAAATCAAAATTATAAGTAATATGCCTGATATTGACATAAGTATTTTGGAGATTATATATCAAGTATAAAATATATGAGGACCTTCAAATGTGCCAGGATGATAGTGAAGAAGATGCTCGCTTCTGTTCGGTTTGCGCCGAGTCTTCTAAGGAAGATACATCTGGACATGACTGTATATAATGCATTTTGTGCAAAAGGGCTAATATGACTTGTGTTAGATATGACACCATGACGTACATATGCCTCAATTGTTTCTCAGATAATAAGGAATTGTATTCCATATAATTATTGCCTGATTTAGGGTATTCCCACATAAAATAAACTGAAAAACTATTCATGTTTTTCTATGAATTCAGTACAAATTAGATTAATATTAATTACACTATACTCCTTTTAACTTAATAAGATACCTCAATTTAAATTAAGTTTAAGGCTGTGTATTAACATTTGTAGCATTAAAAATCTTTAAACTGGGACAATTATTGATAAATAGTGTAGATTTCATAGAGTATACTGATTTGTTGTACCTTATTGGGACTTTTTAAGACTGTTGACACTGAAAAGTTTGTGTTACTTTTAAGTATTAAGTTCAAAGTATTTGTAATATTTTTTGTAAGCTAAAACTACCTTTACACTCAGTGATGGTTAATTAGTGTAGATTAAAAAGAATTTATAAGATATATTCTTTCAGTTCCTGTCATAAAAAGTACTGATTTCTCAGATCTTAAAGACAATTATTCATTTTGATTAATATACATGATATTTTGTTTCAATATTTGATAAAATTTTAGTCCCTGTTAATAATTGCCCCTTACGTTAATACTTACCCCAGCTCTGTTAATATTTACCCCAGATAAGGGGTAAGTATTAACAAATGACTTTTTTGGTTTTGACGACTCTGTTTCTGAAAGTACTTACCTAACTGATGATTTTTATTACTAATAACATAGCTGAATAACCAAAGTATGCTATGCATAAAAAATAAAACAAAAAAGTTAATTGAAATTGAAAATATAAACTATAATATAAAATTTGTTAGTACCAGCCCCGCTCTCCCCTACCTAAAACTAAAAGTCAGTTACAAATTATGTTTGTAAACGTGAACGTGTGCTGTATACGTGATCTATATCATGTCAAATTACAGCTTAAAAACAACGATAGTCTGTGATTAAGACTGCAGACTGACGGACAGACAGCAAAACTATAAGGATTACTTGTTTTACTACGGAACCCTAAAAAGAAGCTAGATGCTCTTTACTGCCTTCCATTGTAGACATTACTGTACGGACATTACTGTAAATACATTTTGTATTAGCCTATTAGTTAGGTAGTACTAGCTTTAGAAAATAACTTAAATAGTTGGGTAACTTTGCAACATAACGTTAATCAATATCAGTGACGGTAGTGCAATATCTCGTATTATTTAAATGTATCATAAGAAACGTATAATGTCACAGCAAGTTACACTCGTAAAACAATTAATCATCAATTTCCTTGATGAATATGATGACAAAAAGTTTAATTATATAATCTATGGGACTGTCAGCCCGTCACAATAGTGTCAGGACTTAGCAACACGACATACAGTCACGAACAGAGCCCTGTGAGCCGAACGATGGAATATTAACTTTCAAGTCTGAGGAGTAAGGTTTTATATTCATTAATAATCTCGAGGGCCACACGTTCATCTCCGTTGCTAAGTTCTCAGCAATAGCGGCGGTGTGCCTGAGTTTCCTTCGCAACCACAGTCTATACAAATTAGGACGCCATAATGTTTGGTGTTAAAACGTTTGATAAGTTTATAGATTTGTGCAAATATTAGCCTCTAATATTGATCATGTCTGCGAGCTTACATGCTAATAAGTTGATTGACTTCTTGGATGGTTAAATATTATTTAAACTCTATTTCCTGGAATAACTTCGGCCAGTCACAGATTAAGGATTTTTAAGCTGTTGTTGTTACATGATGAGTTTATTGAAAATATTTACCAGCAACTAAAACCTCTACTGTGAATCAACAAACAAAAAAATAGTAGATAAAATTATCGGTACCATTATTTTATTCTACAACTCGCAAACTGGTGGTTTCGTGTTTATTACCATAGTAGTACCCAATGCTGATGTTCAAAATGCAACATTAACCTTAAATATAAACATGTCATATGTAAATGATGTATGTAGGTATGTATATGCGCTTATAGATGTAACTGTGATACCAACGAGATACGAGAACCGAGAGGTTATTATGTAGAAAAGCAATTAACATTGGCTGCGCCTGCACCACGTGTCCATGCAAATGCGTTTCGGAACAAAGAGCCGTAAAATAAACGCATGCAATCATTATGACAATGCTTTTTGATCTTATTATGGATGTCCATACTTCATAAACAGTCAGTGCTCAATCATAATATTACCGTTAAGTATTAGATAATTTTAATTGCTGTTTTGAAATGTATGCATTCGTTTATAAGTTTCGTTTTGCTTTTCTAATGAGTCTTTATGTTCTAAGTTTTTATTGTCTGTGTTATGTTGGATGAATCATTGCATTCCTATGCCTCTGTTAGACTATATGGTTGCAAACGTGTCTGCATTTAGTAGTTTGCTTACAAAAATTTCATTAACTTATTGTTATGCTCTGTGAAAGTAAGTTTAAATACTTTGACATTATGGTATCTACAAACATACAGGGTTATTGTTAAAAAAATCTAACCACAGGCTTAGTAAACATGCTGATTAAGCTGTTCTATGGAGAATTTGAATTTGGAACATACAATTTTTTTAAATAAGTAGACATGTATATAGCGTACAAATATTTTTTTATATTCTCCGCAATTCTACTTCTAACTCAATCTTCTGTCTAAATTTTTCTAGCACGTCAGGATTTGTGGAAATTTTAGAAGAAAGGTACCTTGGATAGCGTAAAATAATTATTTTTACTCAAATCTAGGGATTTGCATCTTTGAGCTCAAATATTTAATTTTGAGGTCAGGTTCGAATTCAGCGTATCAAAAACCTTTCCAAAACAATATATAGAACTTTGGGTATAACACCTTCTAAACTAGTGTTAATATTTATATCTTTGAAAGAGTGCTCAGTGAACAAAATGTGAGTTGAATGAATTTGCTGTTTTGGTTATTTGGCTTTGAAAAGCTTTGATTAACACTTCAGCAGATGGTCATGCATTAATACATAATATTTTAAATTTATTTATCTCTTTTGTCAACGGACCATTAGGGCGCCTTCAAATTAGCAGCGCGGCTGCAGCGCTGCCGTTATTTGTATGGATTAACAAAGCAGCGCGGTGGCAGCGCTGCAGCCACGCGGCAGCAGCGCGGCTAATTTGAAGGCGCCCTTACTTAGCAGACATACCCAGTCATAAATACTGGTAAACGTTGAAGTTATTAAAGGAAACTGTACGCGTGTCATATTATTACAGTAATAGTGCGTTGTTCACAAACATTCAAAACAACATAAAATAAAACCAATCTCTCAGATGGTCGTTGCGCGGACTCGCCAGTACATACATACAATGACTGACACACATTAATGTATTCCTACATTTCCATATCAGCATAGCAACCACAACCACATAACAGATAATAATAAAAATAAACAAAACAAAGTGCCAATAAAATCCAAAATACATTCGGCGCATGTTAAAACTGTAAACACAGACAAACAAGGAGAGAACAAGGAAAAATTTCAGAGAAACCTCTTCCGTATCAAAACATAACGAAATCAGCCGCGGCCCGGCTTCACTCGCTCCCATTTGTACTTGTGGCCAATAAAATATTTGACTTTACCTGTTACCACCATCCGCTCATTAACCAACCAATTTTAATTGAAGCTAGCGTTTAATTGGTAGAATAAAGCGATAAAATTTATCATTAGGTGGTCTTTATGCTAGTATGTTGTTTCCTCATAAAATATCGTACATGTGTAATGTAGGGACAATTTATTTGTTATTGTCAATGTGACTGGTGACAATCCCAAGACTTATGTAATTTATGTACCAGCTGACAGTAAATTGTTGAGGAATGCTTGTACAATTGTACATCCGTGAGGGATGCTGACAAATGTGAATACTGAGACACAATTAGTTCCTACTTTGTTATAATATTATGCCTTGCAACGAGTATCTGTTACTAATGAATTTGAATATAATAAAATTATTCAATATTGATGACTATTAATATCAACGGCGGCTGTAAATCAATAGGGCCCTTGAAATAAATGTCTAGGCCGTTAGGTAACATTTCTGCTCGATTTTTTAATAAAATTTTGATTGCTCAAAAGCCAGGTGTGCTCAGCAAGGTTGCAGTGGTTTTGAATACTTACTTATATGGGGACTGCTATCATTCAGGGACTGTAGAAAATTTTAGAAGACAAAATGTGTTTTTTTTTTAAGTGAAAACAATTTTCATCAATTAGTCCATAAAAAGGCGTTTTTGAACTTCAACCACTAATAGTATCATTAAAACGGAATATTTACCAAGTTTAATCATTATTTTTACTTCGAAATTATAAGTTTCGTTTCACGTCCACCCGTGGGTCCCGGCCGTTGTTTGCACATGTTTGACAGTTGTTACTGGTAGTCAGAAGCCAGAAAATGTTACACTGGTCTTGTGAAAAGATATCGTGTTATCCAGCTACTAGGTTGTGCAGGTTAGATAGGCTACTCGGCTGCTTCCGGTAAGACAAGAAGCCTACCTGCAAAAAGGCTAAGTAGATGATGATTTAACGTCTACTCGCAATTACTTTAGTTCACCCGTTATCGTAGTACTTGCAACAGTGTCGAAATATCGTAAAATAATCTAGGGAAATATTCGGTTCTAAGATCTAATGACACTGTCAAATATACATATAAATAAAGCGACTCCAGTTATCCCGACGCGGAGGTAATGGAAACGGATGGATAAGAAACTCCACTATATTTAAAACGATGGATTGAGGTTATACAGGACGTGTGTGGCTTTTTCAGATAATTATGTTTATAATGAATTATTTAGAGTCTGAAATTGCCAAAACTGTTCAGTGCTCCTGTTCTGCTCTGACATGACAAAACGGTTATGCAAACATTCTTTATTTCAATATGAAACGATTTAAATAGAGAACTTAAAACGGGATATTTTGTGTTTAGAGTGTATGAATGTATGTTTGTTGTTTCGAGTTTCCGATATTTCGGCACTTTTGCAAGCGCCATGATCATCCGTGATCTAATGATACGGCTAGGTACTGACCGTTTTAGCTTCAAAATTTATATTCTTTATTTCAATTATCTACTGTGCCATCATGTATTTCAGTCGATGTTTATAAGTCTCAAGTCTAATAGCTCTTTATATTTATTTTCTAGAACGGCTTCGTGGAGTGTCGTAGTGGCGTGGAGGAGTGTGGGCAGATGGACGACTGTGCGGTCGTGATGCCTCGTGAGGGATGTTGCGCTAAGTGCAAGGGCTGCTGGTACAACGGCACCGAGCACGCGTCCCACACCGAGTGGAATGAAGACAACAAAGTCCTAAGGTGTGAAGCTGGAGTTGTCACCATCACCAAGCCCGAGTGCTACGTGCCCTGCGAGAGACCCAAACATCAGAGGCACACGCATTACAACTGTCCTGTTTGTGATGGTGAGTTGAAGTTTGTTGTTTTAGGTTATAGCTGCGGCAGTTTTCTGTTTGCGAATAGTCTATTATTCGAATGCTTTTAATTTCATAAACTTAAAAGCCTTTGCAAAGTTGCGATTTTGTGAAGTAGCTACGTTTATAAAACCTAAATCAATATCATTATTGCCTTCTTTAACTTAATGATCAGAATTTATGAAAGTCATGTAACGATTTGAAAAACGATAATGCCTTGTAACAATTTACTGACCATTTTACGCTAACAGTTCCCACCACAATTGCCGAGTATCTCTACGTTATTCATCTCACATAATGTGAGAGCGGGGCCGGGGCGCGGGGGGCGCGGGGCGGCGCTGGCGCAGCCCTGTCTCGCGAGCGCTGCGCCCACCCAGACGTGCGCGCCGCTAAAACAACCACCATAATCCCACACAAAAACAAACACGCCGCCACGCGAACTTAATAAAACCATAACGGCAAGCAATTTACCTGTGCTTCCAAACCTTAACAAGTTTATTAAATTCCATAACAAATAATAGTAATTTACAAGATGACGACTCGATATCGCTTTTGAATATCGCCGACACATTCCTAACTATCGTTTTATTGCCTGTGTTTATATTTTATTAATTACCCGCCAGTCGCTAAGCGGGGAGATCAAGGGATCATCGGACGTTGCACCACGCCTCGGAAATAGACGAATTAATAAGGTGTTTAGCGTTCCACCTGCTGCGTAATGATTTTTCATGACTTTAGTTGCTACAACTCGCCCACACGCTCGAGGCTGTACGGCGACGAAGCACATAGCACATCTAACGTGACATAGCAACGTGCTAGACAATGGACCACTCTGCCATAATACCAGTCCCTGTTCTTGTCCCATACCGAGTCAGAGATGACTATTACAACAACAGAATAATTTAGTCACCTACTGAATGTAATTTAATATATCACAATATTGAAGGTTACACGATACAATACAAGAAAAAAACTTGTTATACAATTATTTGCTATTCAACAACCTGCCTATAAAAGGCTTGCGATGCGGTATGTACATAGAGGTGGCGCCAAAGAGTAATTACTCAGTACGTGGATGCTGAACAAACAACAAAAGAATTTAAAGTCAGCAATAAAACCCGATGAAGCGCCAAGTTGTGTTACAAAGAATTGATTGTTGAAATTTTAGTGGTAATGAAAGCAGAAAGCAATCTTTAAAACGTACTCTCGTAATGAAGGGGTCTGGAATTATTTTGAAATTGTTTTCTGCGCGCGGACCACCCGAGCCGCCCATTTCGCGAACTCGTTCCCTTTATCGGATGCCTACTCTATAACTAGAGACAAAGAAATTGACAACGAAATAAGGTCTTATTATAGTCGACGGGGGTTCGTTAAAATTATATTTGTGGTGGTCTGCGAGTCTCCCACGGCGTTGCGTCTCTATTATTGTCCATAAATCAAAAAGTTAACAACCTACTAAAAAGGTTGGGGCGGGTGGGTTTTTGTGCGTGGTCAAAGCGGCCGCCCGCGCGCCGGCCAGACCTACGGCTGCGGGAACCTCGACGTGTGCCCTCTGTTTGTTTGTTTTACGCTCCCAACACTGTATTATATTTTTTCTTCACTTGTTAATTCATCACGATTCTTTTCTTATCAACATGGGAATTGTTTTATACAGCTTGAGTGAAAAGTGACGATTACTGAGAAATTATCGAAGCTTTAAAGCTCTAACACGTAAGGTGTTTTGGTAAAATCAGCTTTTAATGATATTCAATTGAGCCAACATCTACAATGATTTATATGTTTTGTTTCCTCATTTAATAAGTAAATAATCTTAAGAATGCAGACTCGACGTTAAAAAATCACTTGAAGAAAAGTTTGAACGCGAAAGAACTTAACTAATAAATATTCAAGTAATGTTTCGTAAACTCTGTGTTATTAGGTATGCCTGCGACACAAACCTGAGAAATTGAAATAATTAGCTTGTGATGTACAATCGTTGCGTGATGTGACTTTGTAATACACAGTTTATGGCCATATAATGTTTTAAACCGAAATTCAGAGGAATATATCTTCGCTAAGTGTTTGGGCGTGTCCGTTCTACATTCTTGCTTTGACTTGGAGTCGTCTCCATAGTTTTTGAAAACAATTACCTACGTTCATATACCATCATAATAGTCAACAATATACTATCTAATGATATGTATTGCGGACAACAAGGAGCCAGATAATTGTAGTGATGGTTGGTTTGTTTTAATTAATGTATTATAGTAGAATAAATCAGAATCTAATTTACTCTATTGTCAAAATATTAATAAGATATATATATTTATCATATGTTTCGAAATCAACAAAGGCTGGATAAATATTTATAACGAATAATAAAAAAGTGATTGTGAAGCAGGCCATTAATGTTGATGTGACGACAATGACCACTCTGCAAAGAGTGTAGCGCTAAAGAAGATAAATATATATAGATAATAAAAAGTAACGTACCTATGCACAGAACCTTCATTACACAACCAAACCTATTATCCAATAGCGCATGTGTCGGGGGGCCCATCGTATGACAAAGCACATCGCTCATATAAATAAACGACGCGCACCAAGTACATACTTAATTGTATGGCTACAAAAGGACTGCCTATTTTGTGTAGTCGTCTCTAGTTTTACGACAGACACTTGACCGTTTTCATTGTCACAATTATATGCAGCGAGGCGGCGGTCCACTGCGCCTTGAATCCAATGTCCGTGACTGTTGAATGAAACGCATTCTAACATAAGGACATAATAAATATAAATATTTATATACCATACGATTTATCATTGTAAGTAACTTGCCAAGTACCTACTACACGGTTATCGGCTACATATGCATTGGTGGTGCTGTGGTTTTATATGCACATCCATTCCATTTCATTCCCTTGGAATCCGAGGTCTAAAGTTAGTAGTTAGTATATTTTGTTAGTTTATTCCGCAACTGTAATTGTATTCTCGTCAAAAATAAATGAACAGTTTTGGCATCACGTTATATTATAATAAACATTGCAACTAAATGAATAAACACAGCACTCGGGGCGATTTCTGTCGGAAACGGTCTAGATAGCAATGTGTTCAACGTTTGCGTTAGAGGTGGGGTGATGTGAGCAAGTCGGGGTAAAAGGTGGCGATGCGCGGTATATAGTGCAGGTGGGCAGTGTGGGCCTGGGCAGCGCGGACGCAGCGGTGGGCGCGCCGTGTGCGGCCGCCCGTACGTCATTCATTAGACCCTGATTGATTCATCGTCTACCCGCACTAATTTATGGAGTTTGCGCTTTGTCGTAGTCACTGCGCCGCCACAGCCGCCAGGCCTCATTCCTATTTAGCGAACAATGGCTGGGATTTTTGTTTTAAGCTTTTACTGCTAATCTACAGAGTTTGTTTCCCTTAAAAGGAATCTCTTTTGTATTCATTTATTTACTGAAGGTTCGAAAGGACGTTTGACTTTTAGCGCTGCTATAAATTGATGGTAATGAGATCGTGTGTAAAATCTTAAAAGAGTTTATGTTTGATTAATGGAGTTCCTTGGCCTTGAAAAGGCATGTCTATTTTTAACCGACTTCTAAAAAAGGAGGAGGTTCTCAATTCGGATGTTTGTATTTTTTTTTTTTTTTTTTTTTTTTTTTTTTTATGTTTGTCCACGCATAACTCCGTCGTTTGCCAACCGATTTGAAAAATTCTGATCTTGTTAGAAAGGGTATACTTCCCAAATGGTCCCATGAAAATTTTATCGAAATCGTACAGGCCGTTTCTGAAAAATCAACAAAAGTCTAAAAGAAATGTTTACGTTGATGATCTTTTCATTTACGCTGCATTGCGTTTTTTGTTCGCGCATAACTCCGTCATTTACGAACCGATTTGGAAAATTCACTGACCCACTAAAAAGCACGAAAATAAAAACTTTTTTGCAAAAAATAAAACCGACTTCCATATCAAAACACTACAAAGCCAAAAATAATTTTAATTTCGGAAGGCGGTGTGAAAAAAAAAGAAAATACAAAACCAATAACACCGACTACCGAAATTAAAATTATTTTTGGCTTTGTAGTGTTTTGATATGGAAGTCGGTTTTATTTTTTGCAAAAAAGTTTTTTTAATGTTTTTAAATGAATTACAAGGGAACTCTAACGAACAGGAATATAGAACGCTCGGAGGTTGGTCAGAGTATGTCTGACCATACTCTACATTTTGAGGCCCGTCTGTGCTTCAGATTATTAAGCCATTTGTACCGGATATTATTAGTAGATATGTTCTTACGATTGTTCAGGAATAAACGAGCGCTTCCGATGGTGCCAAAGAAGCCCAGTTCTGGGGAGACTCCATTAAGTAATTTGCCATCGACACGCTTTGAAGAACAAGAAGTAGAAATGTACACTTTTGACATTCGTCGCAGTCGGAAGGAAATAATCTGACCACCAGACATGGTCATCGTTCCAATGGCAAACAATGAAATGGCGGAGACAATGGTCATCGTGATCTTCTCAGCCTAGTTGTTGCGAAGATCAGAGCGCTCCACTTAAAATAACAAAACTTAGCTTAGCCGGTTAGACTGGAAAATAGATTGAGTTAATGAAGAAAATATGCATTATTTTATGGTTTTTAAAGGTATCATTTTGATGTTTCAGAGTGCGTGATAAATGGCCAGCGTGTGTGGGAGGGCCGTGACGTGCGTATCCCGGAGGAGCCGTGTCTATCGTGCCGCTGCGTGCGCGGCGCGCTGTCGTGCGCCAAACGCGCGTGTCCCGTGCTACCTTGCACGCGTGCTCAGCAATACACGCCGCCCGGAGAGTGCTGTCCACGGTGCTCGCATCCAACCTCCGATAAAATATTACCAAGTAAGTTACTTGGTATAATCCATTCTATCCATACTAGTATTAGTAAGTATGTTTGTTTGTCCTTCTTTCACGTCAGAACGGAGCAACTGATCGATGTGATTTTTGGTATGGAGGCTACCTGAAAGGCTGGAAAATGACATAGGGTAGTTATTTTTGCTTAAAAAAGCTATACACGCGAGCGAAGACCCGGGTAAAAGCTAGTCCATATCTATATCCATACTATATACTATACTTATAATAGTAATAATAATAATAATATTCCACAACTTTCACACAACGCCATCTAGTCCCAAACTAAGCAGAGCTTGTGGTATGAGTACTAGACAACTGATAAACTTACATATATATTTCTAAATACATACATATTATAGATAAATTACACCCAGACAAAGAACAAATGATCGTGCTCATCACACAAACATTTGTACTAGGTGGGAATCGAACCCACGACCTTGCGCATAGCAGTCAGAGCCACTGACCACTATACCAACGGGCTTGTCACATTACTAATATTATAAATGCGAAAGTAACTCTGTCTGTCTGTCTGTTGCCTTTCACGCCTAAACTACTGAACCGATTTATATGAAATTTGGCATAGGAATAGTTTAGGACCCTGGAAAGGACATAGGATAGTTTTTATCTCTAGATCGGGTTTTACGCGGGAAAACCCTCTTACGCGAACGAAGTCACGGGCAGAAGCTATTATCCATACTAACATTATAAATGCGAAAGTAACTCTGTCTGTCCGTCTGTTTGTTACCTTTTCACGCTTAAATCGCTTAACCCATTTACATGAAATTTGAAATAGGTTTTTATCCCGATATAAGTTTCCCGTGGGATAGTTTTTGAATTGCACGCGGACGCTGACGCTGACAAAAGCTAAATTAAATTTGATTTTTAAATTTGGTATGGGACCATACTAATATTATAAATGCGGAAGTAACTCTGTCTGTCTGTTTGTTACTTTTTCTCGCCTAAACTGATTTAGATTAAATTTGGCATGGGAATAGTTTAGGACCCTAGGAAATTCAGGATAGTTTTTATCCCGATAATCATCACTAAAGGATGTTACAAGGGTGTTGGAATTTCGTATAGGGAATCAATAATGTCCCCATCCTCCCCACACACATAATACACTTAGACCGCTGAACCGATTTAGATAAAATTGGTATGGAGATAGTCCTGGAAAAGACATAGGATAGTTTTTATCCCGGAATTCATCCCTTACGGATGTAAACCAATTCATTCGCGTATTCAAGAACCACTCGAAACATTTTTTTTAAACTACACAACTACATGTAAGTGTACTTATAAATCATTGTTTAGGGCTAGGTTCGAACCCACGTCATGCACCAGTCAACCGTTACGCCAACCGTGTCGTTTACATTTTAACCAATCAAGTTAATATACGAATCATTTCTATTTTTAACATGCTTTTATTAGGTCGACCTGTATGTAATGGAATCTAAGATAACTAATTCAAACATCTTCCAAGGGTCGTAGCGTAATGAAAATTGGCAGCTGTATGTAGTTCTGATGACAATACAATAATATGGTACTGTCGAACTGATCTGATGATGAAGCCGGAAGATATAAACTGGAACTTCATGATGGAAAATCGTATCATAGCTGTTTTGGATTACTTAGAAAAGTCTTGCAATGAACTTTGACCACGAATAGGTTTCAAGGTTTGATGATGAAGCCGGAAGATAGGCACTGGCATTCCATGATGGAATATCGTATCATGGTCGTGTTTGCACTTGTGAGAAAGGCCACGTAATGGACTTTGAACACGATCAGGTTTCAAGGTTATAACAGGCCTAAAGAAAATCCGTTATCCGGTAACATTTTCTTGTTTTTACCAGCATTTATAAAAGCGTGTTTTTCTAGTGTTTTTTAAACTATTATAATTTATTTTATTTTAAGTAGGTAGCTATTTACACTTTTATCTACTTTGTATATCATATTTAGGTATTAGTCTTTACTTGCAGGTTAATAGTTGACACATACGTAAGTAGGTATCTCAGAGTATAGATAAATTAGCGCGCACATATATAGGTAACATATACTTACTTATGCGTTTTTTAACCACTTAAAAAGGTGTACCGATTGAAAACAAGAATTATTGACAGTGTAAATTAACGCGGGCGAAGTCGCGGGCAAAAGCTAGTAATATTATAAATGTTAGGATTTGTTTATTGTTCGTCCATCTTTCATCTCATCATCTTCATGATCTCCAAAAAAAGAATAATTATAAATTTGCAACCGAGCTCTTAAAAATTATTTAACAAAAAATAGAACCGACTTCCATATCAAAACACTACGAGCCAAAAATAACTTTAATTTCGGTAGTCGGTGTTATTGGTTTTGGATTTTATTTTATTTTTCACAAAAATTAAAGTTATTTTTGGCTTTGTAGTGTTTTGATATGGAAGTCGGTTCTATTTTTTGTTAAAATTTTTTTTCACGCTTTTTATTGGGTAGGTTTGTCTAGTTACAAAAGCCATAATGTCAACAACTTATCACCTTTTACAAAATATTGCTTTTCTCGATGCACAGCCGTTAATTTTTGAGGAGTTCTCCTGGTACTTGACCATCAGCTCTACATCACCATACTCGTATGTATTGCGACGAGCATAAAGTGTTTAACATCCGTACTCAAGTAATTGAATCGCAATCCACGAAATACTTATTATTGAGTAGTTTCAGTGGCCATCTGTGGTCTTCATCATCAGTTCAACTTCCCCAAATGGTACTTTTCGAAAGCAACTGCTCAAGGTACTATAAGAAATACCCAAAACGCTATAGGTGTGCCTATAATATTTGAAGAGTTCCCTCAATTTCTCCAGGATCCCATCATCAGATCCTGATTTCGATAGACAATAGGACCAATTAAAAAGTATAACCTTTCGAAAGCAAAAAGAATTTTCCAAATCGGTCCAGCCGTCTCCGAGTTTGAGGTGATACATAAAAAAAAAAACAAAAAAAAGTTCAAGACGAATTGAGAACCTCCTTTTTTTGAAGTCAGTTAAAAAGTAGCGAGTGACTGAGCTTGTCTTACTGACACCGGCAATGCATTCCACAAACGAACAGCTTGCACCGTAAACGATAGAATTTAGTGGAATGTGCAGGCATTGAAAGTCTCAAATTCTCCGATGATCTCTAATTTCTAACATGTGTGTCATGAAGGAACTTAAAACGTTCTTTGAGATAAAACGGAGTTGTTGGATTGAAGAGAATACTGTAGAGTAATGATAAAATATGTGCATTCCGGCGAAGGCGGATAGGCAGCCACTTGAGTTGTTGAGTCAACTCAGAAACATGATCATATTTGCGCAAACCAAATATGAATCTGATACAAAAATTTTGCTATCTAGCTGTACTTCAGTAAGATCTGGATAACTTGCATCAACATAGTCGAGAATAGGGAGAAGAAGGGATTGGGCAAGCGCAGTTTTAGTGGCAGTCGGTAGAAAATTGCCCAATCTGCGTAAAGACCCCGCAGAGGCAAACAGTTAGCGGCTCACTTCCTGCAACTGGGTACCCCAAGACATCCTAATCAATATAAATACCAAGATCCATTACTGAGTCACAGTAAGGTATAGCAACTCCATCAAAAATGATTTGGGGAAGAGTCGTCCAGTCAATTTCGGAACGTAGCCTTGGGCTGCCAACAATAATGACTTGCGTCTTCGCAGGATTAACCCTCAAACCATGATTCAAACTCTAATCAGAAATACGCGCTAAGACTTTATTCGCTATCTTCACTACCTCAAGGGAGCTTGTGAATAAATTTGCAGATCGTCATCATAAAGGTGGTAGGATGATAGAAGTTCATTAGAAATGGAATTTATAAAAATGGCGAAAGGAAGAGGAGAGAGAACGCCCCCCTGTGATACGCCAGCAATAGTATTACACCATGAAGATGATGAACCTTCAATGCAAATACGTTGCCGGCGGCCACACAGGTAACTAGGAAACCAATGAATTGCTGTTGGAGATATGTTAAGAGAGCAGAGTATTCCGAGCAGTACATCAAAATCGACAGTGTTAAAAGCATTACTGAAGTCAAGTAAGGAAAGGACCGTCAGTTTCCCACAGTCCATACCTGATCTTATCCGTAATGTTTACAAGAGCTGTGGTAGTGCTATGGCCTGGACGAAATCCGGATTGATAAAAATTAAGGAGCCTGTTTCTACAGAGGAAAGCACTAAGCTGATTATGGATAAGGCGTTCTAGGACTTTGGATAGGAACGGTAAATAGAGATAGGACGGAAAACAGAAAAAGAAACAGGATTAAATTATTTTGGAAGAAGGTTTATTTGAGCTTTTTTCCATAAAGATGGAAAGACACCAGAGGATACAGAATAATTAAGGATATGACAAATGACAGGAAGGATTTCGTCCAAAATAGGTAGTATCATCTTGCGACTTACACAGTCACTACCAACAGCATGCGACGTGATTGATAAAATACTCTTCTTAACATCACAACTATCAAATTGATTAAAAATAAAAGGAGAATAATCGGGAGTGAGAAGAGACGAAAGATTATCTAAAGTTTTGCTTTTAACAGTCCCATTGAAGCTACAAGAGGTGGAAAAATGTTGATTGAGCAATTCAAGGTCTTAGGAATAGACACTTGACGTGACTTCCCAATTCCCATTGATCTAAGAAATTTCCAGACTTTAGCTGGATCACCGTTTTCATCGGACTTATGAATGTGGCCGCGTTGGGCATCCCTACAAACCAAGTTGCTGCGATTGCGGATAGCGACGTATTTTTCTCGACTTTCACGACTGGGTTTGCACTTGAATTTAGATTTTGCTGCTGCCTTTTTTGCAGTACTATTTTTACGTCATCTGATAGTCACGGAGCAGGCAGATGCTTAATCCTTACCAAGCAATCAGGTGCATGTACGTCAAATAGCTTGATAAGGTTGGAATTGAGGAGGCTAACTTTGTTATCAATCGACTCTGCATGAACAAGATCATACCAGTTGTGCTAGCATCCTTTCGAAGACTTTCCAAATTCATTCCACCAAAACTGCGCTGAAGAATACTTTTGGCTTTAGACTTAGGAGGGCGTAATGGAGGTACAGGAAACAGGAACACAATCATATCCACGCGAGAAAAAGCGCCGGCTGAAGTTAGTATATTTATACGTGCAGCATGGCACAAGCGAATGATGGAGATGATAAACTTACTTGGTAATATTATATTAACACGAAAAAGTGTACCCGCGGAGTAACACCTACAATTTTTTGATATTATTTCAAGAAGTAAATTCCATTCGTTACCTACTAATTATATATTCGCTTACCTAATTACTATACTTATTCTTATTAGGTACTAGCGACCCACCCCGGCTTCGCACGGGTGCAATGTTTATATTAAATACTAGCTTTTGCCCGCGACTTCGTCCGCGTGGAAAAGTTACTTTGGGCTAACGTTAAATTTAACCCCGATTTTGAAGCATTCTTCATTGGCGCTCCGCTCCTATTGGCCTTAGCGTAATGATACAATATAGCTGTGCCCGCGACTCCGTCAGCGTAAGTTAATGTATTGGTAATATTGTTTAGATCACGTTTACATGAGGCTTAAGTACCTAGAGAACGTTTCGACCGCGAGACGCGTCGAGCGCGCCGACCGATTCTCAAAAATAATCCTTATAGCATGATTCAGTATTCACGCGCGATGGCTTATTATTATAAGCGTATTTCATGTATAACTTTGGTGTTTCTATACCGATTTATATGATTCTTTTTACGGTTTCGTAGCCGAATGGCAAAAAACGGAATCTTTATAGTTTCGACATGTCTGTCCGTCTGTCTGTCTGTCTGTCTGTCCGTCCGTCCGTCTGTCACAGCAATTTT
Source organism: Tholera decimalis (assembly GCA_943138885.2). NCBI lineage: Eukaryota > Metazoa > Arthropoda > Insecta > Lepidoptera > Noctuidae > Tholera > Tholera decimalis. The sequence goes on along the minus strand of OW964556.2, from coordinate 30,599,367 downwards.
ATTCCGAAACTATTAGGACTATACATGTAAAACTTAATAGGTAGATGTATTCTGTGAACCGCTTTCCGATTTTGAGAAAAAAATTAAAAAATATTTAAAATAAAGGGGGGCTCCCATACATGGAACTAAACCTGAAAATATTTTTTTTCATTTAATCGATGCATGTGTGGTATCTATAGACAGTTCTTTAAAAACGATATCGGGGTTTCTAAGACCACTTTTCCATAAAGTCAATCGTTTAAAAGATATAAGCTTCCAAAGTGCTAAAATGTGTGTGTGGCGGACACAACCTCTAACTTCTATAATAATGGAGTGAAAAATCTAAAAAAAATATATGTCTGTAGATCTTAATATAAACTTTCAACCAAAATTTGTTTGAACATATTTTCTAGCATATTTTCTAAAACCGCAAATATAACTTTGTAATTCATACAAACACTATGAAAAGCAAATTTATTCGGCGCAGTTGTAAAAAATGTAAAAAAGCCAGTTTTAAAAAATTTGTAAGGCTTTTTTTTCAAAACAAATTTATTTGGCGCAGTTGTAAAAAATGTAAATAAGCTAGTTTTAAGAAATTTGTAAGGTTTTTTTTTTTCGTTAAATAAATTTGCATAGTATATTATAGTTACTACGGAACCCTTCATGGGCGAGTCTGACTCGCACTTGGCCAATTTTTTTATGGAATAGTTAATAATGTTAACTTTTTCAATTAGGGGTGACTGAGAGTGTTATAAACGTAAGAGTAGACAAATATTATAATCAGAAAGCTTCGAACTGCTAAGCTATCGGGAGTTACACGTGTTATTGTGAGTCAACCATAAAAGTTAGACATATGCTGTCGTGTGATATTTTTTATATAATTTTAAGGAGAACATTTCCGTCATGAAATGATTTGTGTAGCTTTAACCATTAAGGTTGCACACGCGACGGAAGCTTAAAAAATGGAGTAACTTCTCCCGTTTTCCCAACATTTCCCTTCACTGCTCTGCTCCTATTGATTGTAGCGTGATGAAAAGTATACTATAACCCGCTCAGGAGTATGAAAAATAATTGTACCAAGTTTCGTTAAAATCCGTCGAGTAGTTTTTGTTTCTATAATGGTTATACAGACAGACAGACAGACAGACAGACAGACAGACAAAAATTTAACTGATTGCGCTTTTGGCATGAGTATCGATCCTTAATCACCCCCTGATAGTTATTTTGGAAATATATTTCATGTACAGAATTGACCTCTCTACAGATTTATTATAAGTATAGAAGAAGATAGGCAGCGTTCGCGAGAATCGTTAACGTACGGCAGTCTTTTCGACGCCTTACTCCACAATTTTTACTACCACGAAAAATCCTATCTATTTTCCGGGATAGAATATAGCCTATACGGATTCGGAAGAATCCCTCTAAGTAATGCTAAAAGAAATTTTGAAATCGGTCCAGTAGTTTTTGAGCCTATTCAATACAAACATACAAAAATACAAAGGTTTCCTCATTATAATATTATTATAGTTTAGTATAGATATAGTCCGTGAGAGAAAAGTTTCTGGGTAACCACTACCACGCAGGTTTAATCTATAAAACGTCAAATCGTTGTATAGGTATAATTAATTAATGGACTATGCTTGAAAATATAGATCGCGAGATATTTTATTTAATTCCCAACGAGCACATTAGTGGAAATAGCAGCCTATTTTGTTACTTTGGGCTGTAAAATAGCGCTTTAAGGGTTCAAAAAGCAGTTCAGAGTTGCATATCTGCATCCGTAAACGTCTATAGTTATAAAAGTTACTTATGGTGCTATAAGCTGAATCAAATACTACCCTAGCCTTCACAGTAGTCCACGGTAGAACTCATTTACCACTTACACCTTTATATGAGAGTTACGAAGGTCATTCTGCCACTCACAGCTGCATAGTAGTTCCCATTGTAACTTGTATAGGTTATAGTTATAGTAACCACTATTATACTACTATAAGTTTCATTATAGAAATAATAGAAACTCTTATGCATACTATAGTTACAAAAAATCATCAGTGTAACTAAGGCCTTTAGTAGCAATAGTCATTCCTTGCAGGCTCAATCCATTCGCCATTTTACAGCCGCTTTTGTAACTATTATAAAACATTTAATAAAATGGATGCTAAACGAATAAGTACGTAACTAGATCTTATTTATTTATTTATTTATTATATACTTTATTGTACACCTTACAATACACTTAAGGATACAAATAATTAATCTTATAACCTCAAAAACAGGAAAATAGGAGCTTTTTGTGGCTGTGAGTTGCACTAGGGGAACAAAAATCACTGGAAGCGTTAGAAGGGTGAAAATTAGCGCTATGATTCTCAAAAGGGAGTTATTAGAGCTCAAACTGCAGGTTATGACTACAGTACAATGACGCCATGATTTTTTAAGAAAACTTATAATTCACTCGCAAAATTGAGTTGATATACATTGGTTTTTCAGTTAATGTGCATTAAATGTACCGGTAAACAATCGGCCACTTGCAAATAGTAAGTTATCGACACGTAAAAATACGGAAATAAAAATTATTCTGTATAACAAATAAAAAATATCACATATCTTTTGTTAATTTTTTAAATATCATAAAAGCGCGTTAAAATTACTCGAAAATTATCTTATATATCTACAGTAAACTGGACAGCGTTTTAAGTATCTTTATATATCTTGCTAATACAGAATACAAACATTTACTTCTTTTTGTTTTATTTTCATGATGGCGACGAAAACACTTTACCAAAATATTACAAACAATGTCAAATGAAGATATACAATAAAGAGCTATAATCAATTCATTCGTTCAAAGTAGTTCAAAATCATTCAAAAGTAGCGCTACGAGAGCTTTAGTATAGCGTTATTAAATCGTTATAGCTATTAAGGAACCTTTATGCAACCGTTGTGCAGGTTAAATGGAACTTTAGGTTGCATAAAATGGCGCCCAAATAGCGCTAAAGCGGCTGCTTTAAGTCTGCAGTAGACGCTCTAGCGCTTACGTCTATTACCATAAGTAATAATCGGATACGCTCCAAAGCTCTAATGCAGCCCATTTGTGCTAGTTGGGTTATTATAAGGAGAACCAACACCTAATCTACATTGATTGCAGTAGTATAAGTAATATAAAGACAAAAGGCAAAAATTGTAAACCGTAATTAGTAACAGAAATTTTGAGATCTCATTTGCACCAAACAAAAAGCATGATTAAAATAGAAATATAAATAGAATTAACACAGCACTAACTACTAAGGGCCCCTCAAAAAATACAGCATTCAGTCGATTGAGCTTTGCGATTTTTTTTAAATTTCTTATAAATGTTTCGAGTTACATTCATATTTATTTAACGCTTGAAATATTTAATGCACCTATAACGGTTTGATTATACTACTACGCTACGCTTAGCTAGCCCCGTACCCACGCAACGTTGCAACGTTGCTGACACGCAGTCGTTGCCGCAACGACTTCGGTAAAATGAAGTATACGCCAATTTTTTTTTAATATTGGTCCTTTCCATTAAGTTTTGCGTCCGACATAAAATGTATTAAGTACATACCCCAGGACCCAGGTTTTGTGGGTCAGATAGCAGTCGTTCCATGTAAAATGCTGCATTTGTTTATACCGGAAGAATCGAAACTTCCATAGTATAGTTGATATTTATGTTATAATTCTTTTTGGTTTAAATAAATATTATATTATATTAAATAATATATTATAGTTATTTTTCAAACCCTCTAACATATTTCCGTTATCAGTTTCAGGCACCATGCTATTGAAGCCTTGTATAATTGGAAAGGAGTACCACGCACATCTGAGTCCGTTCCGGGTGGATCCGTGCACCGACTGCACGTGTCTGAACGGAACTGCAGTGTGCACGCGGCACACGTGCCCCGTGCTCACGTGTGGGGCACGTGCACTGCCACCTCCACCCGGAAAATGCTGCCCAGAGTGTCCGCAGGTCGAAGAGGCTAAGGCTGCTTGTGTTATTGGCAGGAAGACTTACCAGGTTCGTTTTACATTCTATTATTTAGGCCCACTTTAAATCGAGTTTTTGGTACTGTAAATCTCGATTTAAAGTGTTGCTGCAAGTGGCCCTAAGAGTAGTTGAACATTTTGACACGTTCTTCTTTTCTAATACATTTCTTGGCTTTGCCTAAGCTACTGGTGGTGATTGCCACTCTGTTGACGAATTGCAGTGGGAATAATGCTACGGATTTGTCCCAAAATAAGTGAATTTAAGAATTTAATTTAAATAGCGAACCAGTTTTTCTACTTATCCAAATTGAATGCGGAGTGGACATAGTTTTCTATTTCTATTATAATTGCTTAAATGACTTCAAGTACTAGCTAATGACTGTTTTAGTAATTCAAGGAAAAAAATAAGTCATGAAAGCCCCTAAAGTGGTATTAAAATTATTCCTCCTAATGTATTTTGGTAAAAGTCTCAACGTATGCAATTTAGTTTATCAAAATCGTTTATTGATTGGTCAACGTTCAATAAAGTTAACTATATAAGTTGTTTTTTCTGGTCCACAGTTTTAATCAATCTACAAACTTACTAGATCTACAAACTTATTATAATTTTGTTGTTTCAGGATGGAGAAACCTGGCAACTGGATGCTTGCAAGTCGTGTGAATGTCACGGTGGTGAACCAAGATGTGCCATGGAACGTTGTCCAGTTCTGACCTGCCCTCCGGACCAGACACTCCGGCAACTGCCCGGACAGTGCTGTCAGAAGTGTGTTGATATCGACGGCATCTGCACGGTGTTCGGAGACCCTCACTACAAAACTTTCGATGGAAAGTTCTACAGTTTCCAAGGATCTTGCAAGTATCAATTGGCTTCAGATTGTGCTAATGGCACGTTCTCGATCAGAATATCAAACGATGCCAGGAACACATCTCACTCATCTTGGACTCGAACGGCAACACTCCGGATAGGTCCCACTAAGATTAACATGGGAAAGAAGATGCGAATTAAAGTGAATGGACATAGAGTGACTCTGCCACATAAAGTAAACGGAGTTGCAGACATAACCCGCAGCAATGGATCGGTTTTACTAAAGGCTGATATCGGTATACAGATGCTATGGGACGGTGATGGTTTTCTCGAAGTAACAGTGTCTAGTGTGTATAAAGGAAAATTGTGTGGTCTCTGTGGCAATTTTAATTCGGTAGCTAGAGACGATATGAAAACTCGAGATGGTAGGCTACTCAACGATACTTGGAGGTTCGGATCTTCGTGGCGAGTAGGGGGAACGCGGGCTTGCACACGGCGTCAAAAGCGTCCGAGCCCAAATATGTATCGTCAGTCAAAAGTTATGAAGGCTCGTCGGTTATGTCGCGGGTTTGTACGGTACGAGGCGTTCACGGAATGTACGACTAAGGTGAATCCGCAGAACTACCAAGAAGCTTGCGAGGTGGACGCTCGCAGTTGTTCTGGGACGCGCTGCCACTGCGCCGCGTACCGTGCGTACGCGCGCGAGTGCTCGCGGGTGGGGGCGGAGCCGCGCGGCTGGGCGCGCACGGCGTGGTGCGAGGGCGCGGCGCCGCCGTGGCTGGGCCGGCGCCGCAAGGGCCACGGGGCGCGCGCGCAGCCGCAGCAGGACGCGAGCCTGCTGGACCCCAGCGCGGTGCCCAAACCCAACAACAGCCGCTCCCGGCCGCCGCCTCCTATACTGCACTAATGTATTTGTGGCGATGCTTCTACTAGTCAAAAGCCAGTGTGGCGACGTGAGGTAATTATAATCACAACTTAAAGAAATCTTGGTAGTGTTACTAAGTTATAAATCTGTATAGTGCTTACATTTGCATCATTGTTTTCGAGGAGAAAAATCGTCAAATGACTCCTCTCGTTTTGGGTGGAGCGAAAGGGGGTGTCAGAATCCTATTGAATAAAAATCTTCCTTCGGTTGTCGTTGCATTCTGTAACATTCCCACAGCTCTAGAAGTTTACCGCAACTACGGTAAAGACTTGCAACATTGAGTTTTAAATAGTAAATAACGCGAATATTCAGTGTAAAGTCCGATTTTTAACCGACTTCAAAAAAAGGAGGTTTACAATTCGTCTTGAACTTTTTTTTTTATGTATGTTATCTCATAACTCGGAGACGGCTGGACCGATTTAAAAAATTCTTTTTGCGTTTGAATGGGTATACTTTCTAGTTGGTCCCATTGTTACGGAATTAGGATCTAATGATGGGATCTTGGAGAAATCGAGGGAACTCTTCAAATATTATAGGCACACCTATAGTGTTTTGGGTATTTCTTATAGTACCTTGAGCAGTTGCTTCTGAAAAGTACCATTTGGGGAAGTTGAACTGATGATGAAGACCACAGATGGCCACTGAAACTCCTCAATAATAAGTATTTCGTGGATTGCGATTCGATTACTTGAGTACGGATGTTAAACACTTTATGCTCGTCACAATACATATGGTGATGTAGAGCTGATGGTCAAATATCAGGAGAACTCCTCAAAAATTAACGGCTATGCACAGGGAAAAGCAATATTTTGTAAAAGGTGATAAGTTGTTGACATTATGGCTTTTGTAACTAGATAAATTACAAACCAACCCACTAAAAAGCGTGAAAAAAAAAAATTTAGCAAAAAATAGAGCCGACTTCCATATCAAAACACTACAAATCCAAAAATAACTTTAATTCCGGAAGGCGGTGTCTTTAGTTTTGTATATATTTTCGTTTTTGACACCGCCTTCCGAAATTAAAGTTATTTTTGGATTTGTAGTGTTTTGATATGGAAGTCGGTTCTATTTTTTGCTAATTTTTTTTTTTATTAACAATGTTTAAACAACATTGAATTCCACAATTAATTTTGTCTGAGTCGGTTTGTTTATTAATAAAATAGAACTGTTTTGGAATGACCTGCATTGTTGCAGCTGTTGCCAAGGTTTTACATTAATAATATAAATAAGTGATAGGAAGTAGATAATTTGTGTAGAATTGTACTAAAATATAGTTCACCTTGTTTCAGAGTATTATGAATATTTCGCAACTGGACTGTTCGTGGGTTGCGTCTGAAAGACACAGCCAGCTTTAAAGGAATGAAGATCTATCTACTTAAACAGTATTCATAAAACTATTTCTAGTTAGGTAAACAAGAATATTATAACTAAGACCACTTGTATAGCTCACTATTGCCTCGCCAGTTCCGACCAGCATCCTGTCGCTCATTCCTTAGAAGTATAGGTATAATCATTGGATCGGGATACAGTGCGCTTGGTCTACGCGATCCAATAGGAGCACATTAGATACCGCTCGATGTTTGTAACGTAGTGCGTCTGTTTGTTTGCTGGTTGTTAATAATGTGATAGGCAAGCACTATGTTTTCATTTATGAAAATAAATTTAGTAATTTATTGCATTGTAATACTAAACGTTTCTGTAAAATGTGATAATTAGCTTTGAATATTCAGGCAAGTGGGGGACGTTTGGTAAAACATAGTTCAAATTGAGATCTCATCTGTAGGTAGTTCTTTACGAAATCTTAGATAAATCTAGCTATCCGAAGCCAAGATGCTAAAGAGATTGTGAGAGATATGTATAGATGTACATACATATATGTAATGCATTAAACACTGTCATACTTAGGTTGAATAGCTGTAATGTTTTAATCGAAGACTCTTTGTAAAGCTTAGTTCTTAAATACGTTACCAATGAATTTTAATATTTGACTTTGATTTATGTAAAAATAATTATTTAGCTGAAGAATTGTTAGCTATGTGTTTATAAGGTATTTATCACAATTCGCTCGGGCGAATGTGTGACATCGAATTTTTATTGTCTTTCGTGAATGTGCTAAGTGCCATCAGAAGGCGGCTAAATTCTTCTAAATTGTGATAACGATATCTGTCAATGCCTCATTGTTCTACGACCATAGATTACTTGTACACTATTTACCTATATTATTATATGCATGTGAATGTCCCTCAAATTATGCGCGTAATGATTATAATATAGTGTTTAAATATATTCCATAATATTATGTATATAGGGTGCTTTATTGTTCGTCTGCAGAGTAGGTATATATTATGTACTTGTGTCTTGTACCCATCCTGCTACTCGGATTTGGTAAAGAGCCAAGACCGAAAAAGTCTATTATATATACTTATGTTTATTTATTAGATATCATCCGTTTGTAAAAAGCCGCTAAACTCTCTTTTTAAAATCTGATTTTAAGTCACCAAGACTCCTTTACAAAATAACTACTATGTTCTACTTATTTCGTATTATTAAGCAGAGTCTACGTTTTATGTAGGCTTTTAAGTTATTTAAGAGATTTATTTTATATAATTAATTTGATAAGTAAAATTATGTTCAGTAAATGTGTCCAATATTATTTAACAAACCTACCATGTGAATCATTTGAGAGAATCTGATTGATTTGTTATAATTCAATAATATAAAAGAATGCATTTAATTAAAATATGAATTAACTTCTTTTAATAAATGGTAGGTACATAAATCATAAGAAATTGAAATTGATGTCTATGTCAAAGAATGTGAGAATGTGGTATTTATAATGTGTCATAAGATCGTGAATAATCCTCGTAATGTGCGTATATTTTATACATTGACCCAAGGTACAATAATATTCTGAATGTTATTACTTATTTGGCGATCCTGATTATAATGAAAATGATGAACAAAGAATTACGTAATAAATAATAATTATTATTGAAAATGTGTTTTTATTTATTCAGCCTCCAGTAATGTTTAGTTACACAATAACTATAACTCTTAAAAGCGGACTGTTATCTCCAATGGTCCCATTACTTGTGTTTGGCTGACCGCCAAATATCTTAAAGTTTTATGTCATCAAAATTATCTAGGACAATTTGGCGTCCGCTTTAAAAACAGAGGAGTCATTATATTTATCTTGAAAAGAAATCTTAAGAAATGAAATGATATCTCAACATTCTTGACGCGAATATTATTTTAAGAATTAGTCGTTCTTACACCACGTTGCGTTCTAATTCTAAATCCGTCGTCTGTGGTAATGCCGCAGACCTCATTCAAACAGAGGTAATAGAATAAAAGATTTATTAATAAAGTAAATATAAACATTATACGCAATCACACATCAATTAAACAAGAACAAAATATTATTTTGTACGATACATACATAATACTTTAATGACCAGTGAAACAGATGTGATGGTTTTATTCCATGGCGTGAAGTGATCTCGTTCAATGTTCCCAAAGCTCGAAAGGTTGAAGTACCAAAATGTAGTAGAGATTCCTTACATTAGCTCATATAAATATATAAAAGTGAGTAGATATACAAGTTTATTCTCCCGTCATCATCTCCATGAACTCTGTAACAATATATTAATTTGTTAATGTTGTTTGCATATGTACCAGTCGGAAAAACAATGGACTTTATATATTCTGTAATACTACCCGGATTGATTGATATGTATTGTGTTCTACTCTAAATAACGATTCGCTTTAGCTCATGTCCACCTTATACTGAGTCGTATGAAGATTTTCATATTTGGGACGGACCTTAGTATGGACAGATATCGGGGAGGCTTAACAACCCAAAATAATATCATTCACATCAAATTATTCTAATTTGTATCATACTACTGAAATTAGTTGTCTGAATTAACCATACACAATCCTAAAACCAGTTTCTAGTTTTGCGTGTCCTGTTTAGTGCTCATTCCTACTAAAGCTTCATCTATAATAAGTGGTAATGTCTCACCATCGAAGTCCACGGTGCCGCTGCCGTCGGTATCGATCTCCTGGATGATGCCGTCCAGTTCAACATCTGTCAGCTGCTCGTCCAACTCGCGAAGGATCTCGCGCAAGCTTGACGTGGGAATGTAACCGTTGCCTGGAGACAAAGCCATAGTTGATTTAAGAGAAGGTCCACCGAAGCAACCACTCTTTATTAATGTTTCAAGAATACAAGTGATATAATTATGCTTTAAATATTATCATTCAACATCAATTTTGTTCTTGACCTTTAAATAATATCAAACAGCGTACCGTTCCCAGAGATAAAGCGTATATAAATAGTCAAGTAGCTTGGAAATTGAGTTCACGTTAGGTGACATTTGATTGACAATGGATAGGTTGGGATTTAATTGCTACATCGACAAGTGATGGTAATGTATGGAATGCCCGAGAGGGTGCGATCCTCACCTTCCTTGTCGTATAATCTGAAGGCTTCCCGGAGCTCCTTTTGCATGGCTTCCGCGTCCTCCTCAACGATGAACTTGGCTGCCAGCGTTACGAACTCTCCGAACTCAAGACGACCCGACTCTGGAATTCAAACAGTTCATCTTATTTATACTCTCGACTAGGACAATGAACGTTGAAGAGCTACCCACTCGATAAATTGCGATTCGTACCATTAACGATAGGAGTAATAAACTTTTGATTCTTGTGCCTTTTTTATTCTGATTTACATTGCACACCCGGGGTAGGTATTTCTAGTCTAGCTGAAGTCTACATTAATCACAGAGATTTAATTCAAACTGCTAGTTTCACACAACAGTAACATATATAGTCCAACTACGCTATATAAATTAAGTTTCAAATTACTCGTATACACTTCGTATGTGCAATAGTTTAAAAATAATCTGATAAACAGATATATGATGGCCAGAAAATATTGAATTAGGATACGTTAAAATTGATAAGCAGTACATAATACATAATGAAACTCACTGTCAGCATCGACTTCCTCGATGAGCTCTTCAAGGATCTTCTTGTTGAAGGGCTGTCCCATCATCCTGAGGATATCAGCGACGAAGTCGCAGGGGATACTGCCCGAGCGGTTGTGGTCGAAGCCATCGAACGCCTTGCGAAGGACTGCAACAAACATCCTGCGTTAACCAATCCACCAGAACATTACGTAACTCAAATACAATTAGAACGCTCCCCGTCTCCTACCGTCAATATTTAACGTATGTGACATGATGTCAATTGCACGATAGATTTGGACTAGGTCTGAGGTGACTTTTTTATTCAAAATTCGTTTTGAAGACCAGAGAAAGTGCTGTGTTGCACTGGCAATAAAACTAGTTAAACTGATCGTTCGACTGGGTGGTTAGCGATGAGATTAGGACATCGGTTCAATGCACTGAGATGCGGTGCGAATAAGTTGTGCAATGCTGCTATTTTGGTGCATCAGCGTGGTGCAGCGCTGCACTCCGGCACGACGCGGCGCGCGCGTGGCTCTGCGTGGGAATGTAGGACGACAGTAAATAACCAAAACAACACAAACATGCATGTCTTTTTACTACTCTGTCCTTTTTCACAACCTTCTTGAACGTCAAATACTTAAAAGTGTTAGGGCTTCATAAATAGCCAAACTCTGAAGACTTCAACTTCACGAGTCTGGACGCATCATTATAGAGTTTCTTTTATATGCTTTTAATTATACATATTGCTTAAAATATGATTATTGTGTTAACTCAATTGTTTTTTAAATATTTACGGTAAAGTTTAGATTTGGTCAGTGGCAAAGCTGGTCATATATCGGAATATGATTAGTCCGAGAAGCGCACACGCATCTGATTCGTTATGTCCTAAATCGTTTTTAATCAATTATAAATTATAGTTGCAATAAATGAGCAGTTGCTTAATTAAAGCTTCCCTCTTTATGTTTATTTACTTTAGCTGTCCAGTTGCATTAACGACTTATCAGTCTTTATGCAAGCACGTGTTGCCACAAGTTTTACGATTGTGACCCTAAACTATATTAAACTCTGAAAATTGATAATGTAATAGTTGGAATAAGTTGATAATCATTTCCGATGACTAAACGACTGTAATAAATTTCTCATCATAACTTTCTTGACTTTAGTTTGATAGCCGTAAGAACGAACGTGCGTCATGGAATTTAATATAAATATATAAAATCTTGTGTAGCTCACCGAAATAAACTCTTTCAATGTATTAATGACTTGCCTGAGTGATAAATAGTAGAGGAAATTTTTCATTAAGATTTTATATATTTTGATGTTAAAGGATATATATAACCCTTAGTTCAAAAGTAACAATGGCATTTGGGTCATTCATTGTCTTATTAAACCCTTTTAATCAATTTTTACGACGGATACCTTCAGTCCTACTTAATCTTTTGATGTCATTCGTAACATCTGGAAACATGCGTCTAAAGCCCTCTGTTTCATTGAAGAAGCGCAAGTCGAATGCGAACAGTTAAATTTTATTTGCAACAGTTTTAGACATGATACACTGAACGCAACTTTGTTGCTTTATAACTGTTTGCACGCCTCACTGGGTTCTGTACATGTAGTTCCTTAATTGTTTTGATCTTTTCTTGGAGATTTAAGACTTAAATATTTAAGAAGGTAAAATAACACCTTGAGTTTATCGTGTATAAACTACATACATGACAAAGCAGAAACTTTTGCACAACAGTGACATGCAGGTATATATTTCACTCATGATTTTACACGTGTCACAAAATTCCAGTCGGCTGAGTCATTATATTCTTTAGAATGTTTTATAAGACGTAATATCCGCTAAGCGCGACAATAAATCTAAATCTGTGGACAGTGGCACATGTCACTAGGCCTAGTGTCCTCAATTATTCCCGGAGAGACGGGTCTTTCAGTGACATGCGCAATTAGAATCAAGGATGAAGCCAACGATATAACTTTTTATAACCTCCTAATTATCCATGTATCTTTAAAAAATAAACGCTTTATTATCAGTAGAGCGCGATAACGCAGCACTATTCAAACACTGTGCAGCTGTTCTACGTTATTTTGGCATCAAAATAGTTTTAAAAACATGATTTTTATTTTTGCCAGTGTTAATTTTAATCGTCAAGACTTCTTGGCAGTTGTCTCAAAGTCCCATGAGTTTTATTACGTTTTTTTTCTTCTAGATTTTAGCTCTTTATTAATTACCCACCCACAGGCGGTGAGATTCACTTGCAAAACCGCTACGAACTTAACACGCGCCCCTGTAATCTACTGCAAAGTTTCTTTTTTTAAATCAGGGCACAGTTGAAGCCAGCTTTATGGATTTATCAATTAAAACTTTTTGGAACATTACATATCAGGTTTCATAACACAATCTTTTCAAAATATGTTTTATATCATTCTTTTAAGACATAGTTAAATGTATTTTAGGCCAATCATATTATGTCAAAATGCAGCAGTTTGAAAATGGTGTAAGCATGTCCGTTAGTATAAATGATTGTAGGTAGGCTAAAGGGACAGCAACGAATCACAATAAAAAATAGCATATAAGTGTATTTTGTGCATTTGGCTTGCAACCTCAACGTCCAGCGCTGGACTTACATGATTTAGGTCAGTTGGCAGACATCGTGGAACATATAAACGATTGACGTGTATTTTATTGTGGACATCCAAACTTTAAACAAATTCGAGTAGGTGTTGAGTCTGACATCCAGCAAGTACGTTTAAAATAACTCAAATTATTAACGACATGTTATGAAAATTTAATTTCTTCTTTGATAGGCTTATTTATAGTCCTGTAAATTGGAAAGCTTAAATAAATTTATACACAATTTTAATACTTCTGTGAAAAATAAGAACATTTATATTAACCTAAATGCGTGCAAACCTGTCAGACTTTATTCTTTCAGTAAAATAAGTCCCTTACGTTAATACCGACTTCAAAGCTCATAATTATTTCTGGAATAGATAAACATGAGAAGTTTAAATAAAATGACATGAAATAGGTGAGTTTCCACGAAAAGCGCTATACACGTTGGCGTCAAATAATGAAAAACACGCTGTTCTCACCTCAATTCAAACATGTTCAACGTGAATACGTGAATTCGCGCCGCTTTCATGTTGTATACGCTGCCATGTCATTGTATGTAAACAAAGTAATGTTGTACGAATCGCAAACTATTGTAAACATTGAAAATAGCTGTAACCATTCAAATACAAAAATAATTTTAGTAATAAACATTAAACTAGTTGCACACATAGCGTAAGTTTTCAATTAGTCATCATTCGGATTTAGAATCGAAATATCGATAATATCGGTACACAGTTGTTTTGAAGTTCTGGGAAATTGGTTCCACGTTATTGGTTAAACAATGACGATAGTACGTTCTATCTGATTTCCACGGTCCGTTGGCAGGCGTCCAGCCGTGTTGCCACGCGGCCACCGCGCCCGCCGGTCCAAAAACACCCAAGCCGATTCTATGATACGCCCATAAACAAAAGTCTTGCACTCAATTACCCATGTAAATAATTGATGCAACTTCGAACTTTTCTCTCTCTCTCTCTGGTCCCTTTGTCATATCTAAGGATCGACGTCAGCATTAGTGTAGCATCTCGTACGGATGATATGCTTCCACCGGTTCCTATTCAGCGCGTCTTTGAAGGGACGTGTAGAATTTGGAAGACAATAAGCCTTCCGTTGGGTCCGTTCTAACTTTTCAAAACATAAGTAAAGTTTTGTACATTATACTATTCAGGTAGGTAAACCGTTTTGTAACATGTATATCGCAGTACTAATAGTCACTATTATCAAAATAAATTTCAGGTCAGGTATTAACTAATAGAACTACGCATGCATCTATGAAGCTTTTGTTGAGAAATGTTTTTGAGATAATAATTGGCCGACCATTCTTAAACCATTCAAACAACAAAATAAGAAGCGAATTTTAGAGAAAAACAAAACGATTTAGTTTCGAGAAGATATGCAATTGAAATACTTTTTACTTGTTGTTAATCCTATCTAATTGGTTCTATAGCAACTCAAAGAAAATTCTTAACATTTTCTACAAACGGATTTCGCAATACGACATCATCATTTTTTTAGACTCGAGGCTAACTTTTTTTATAATAATATAAACAGTCCTCTTGTCTCCCTCTGTATAACACCCGTTTTTATTTATGGCCGCTATTATCAATGTAGCAGAATTTTAAATACGCTTTTTATTTATCTTTATGTTCTTAACGACAAATGATAATAGCTGGCACTGATACATTAAATCATTAGTTTGTGTACATCTAATGAAACACGTTCACACTTGTACTGAAATACTAATTAAACTAATTAATTGGAGCATATTTTATAGGATTTCAGACGGACGATGCAACAGTTATAGAAGCTGCTGGCGCTATTCGCGCGGTACTGTAATGAATACATATTTTTTGAATCCTCATCTCCTTAGCCATTTCTCAACCATGTTGGGGTCAAAAACAGTCAAACTGGAAATGATGCAGAGTAACCTCCACAGCACATTAACCGGATAACAAGATACCCCTTGTCAAGATGAGTCTGATTTTCTGGCTTCTAACTACATATAAAACTGTTAAAGATGTACATATGACAGCTGGGACCAATATCTTAACGTGCTTGCCGAGGGAGGGAGCAATCTCAATGAATTGCACCCATCGACCGACCAACCTCGGCAAAAGTTGCTTTCCTCAAAGATCGACCTGCGTGGCTGTGAAGTCACGTCAAAGTAAAGTAATAAGCTATGAAAATTTATATTGTTATTAAAAGTTTGTACTTGAAATGTTAGTTCGAAACTCATCGCTAGAAGTTTTCAGAAAGGTTCAAAAACATGCATTCGTTGAGAACAGAGTATCTCACCGTATAAACTTATTTAGATTCAATACAGTTGTTTACATTTTCACTCGTGTAAAAAGTGCCTTAGCACATATTGATGATAAGCTGTTGCCCGCGGCTTCGTTCGCGTGGAAATTTTGCTCATTTTTTCGATATAAAGTAGCTTGTGAAGTATATTATAATTTGTCTGTGCCAAAATTCCACCGGATTCGTTCAACCGTATTGGAGCGATTCTGTATCAAATATCCGTACATCCGTTACTTCTATATATCTAAGATTTTGAACTTATAATATTAGTAGGTATCAGAAAGCTTCCATGGGGTTTTCAAACTTTCAAAGAGTTTTTACAATGTAATTTGATGCTGACTGAAATGAATTGTGACGACATAAGTATTGTAAATAAAATGTATTGTAACTGTTGTTTACAATGCTCAGCAACGATGTAGAAAACTCCATTTTAGATAATGCATTGTTCAACTGCTGGCAAACTTACAACACAATATTTCACTTATAATTTCTTCGTGTATGAGTTTTTCATATAATTTATTCACAAAGTAACTACCCAGTTTACTGCAAATTTATATACAATAATTTTCTCAGGCTAGTACCGTTTTATTAGCGTGACTGGAATATTTTTAGGTTTGTGATCATTTTAGTAACCATCTTAAATATTGTCTATTCCTATTTTTGTCTTCCTAATTAGGCGCACATGCGAAATTTAAATAATTAATTTCTTTCGCCACACTCAAGCCTCTTTTTATTTACTTGTATCGTTGGCGTATCGCCAATACAAAGCTTGCGTTTTTCCATCGTTAATGTAAACATTATAACATTCACATTTTCATGTTTTATTTTAAAACGTTATATATTCAAGCGTTCGGATTAAAAATAAATGTTAGCTATTGGTTTGATAAGGTCACTAAACTTACCGGCAATCTGTTCTGCGGGGAGCTCATCGGCCTGAAAGTTACGAAAATGATTATATTAATAAAATGAAAATGAAAAAGAAAATGTATAGTACTAATCTTTTTAACTCAGAAAACCAAGACGTGTCTAATATAAATCTGCCTTATTATCTATAAAAGTCATTGTATTGTAAGTATTTGAAAGTTTTCAGAAATGCTTCGTTGGCTTTATTTGTTTTGGCAGAAGTAAATAAAAATATTTTTGTGGACACTAATGTACACGAAAATATTTATTCAAATACGTAAGATTCTATGCAGAGAATTCTGCGGTAGACGCAACTTTCTGGGGGATTACGTTACTAAAGCATAATAAATTTATTTTATGTGCAAATCCAACTGAAATAGATCTGGTGGACTTGCGTACTTGCTTCTAAATTTATTTCAAGATGACTTTAAAGCTTAAAACTTTATGATGCTTTACGTTACTTTGAAGAGCGTGTAAGTCATTCAAATGCGAGCTTCTAAAATGCGATTTATTCATAGCAGTCATTAATTGAAAACCTATTAAATTTGAAATATTATTATGTTCATGTTTTCAAACTAAAGTACTCTAAATTTATTCTAAAACAACGAAGAACATATAATTTCTGTCCACTGTATCAACTTATTCAGTACCTCAATCAAATCAATATAATTTATTATAAAAGTTTGTAAGTATTTTAATCGAGACGGATGTTCAACACCTTATTAGTACTAGTTAGTATGTATTTGTAAGAATAGAGATTTTGATAAGAATTGTATGAACTGTATAATTATTTATTTTAACAATAATATTTCTGAATAGATCATGAAATATTATTGTATGTGAAATGAAATAAAAAAGATAAGAACAGAAATAGACAAATATGTGGATGTGTAATTAATTAACCACAGGCACACGACGGGTGGACATGAAATTCCTCTCATTATGTTAAAAGCTTTCTTAAAATAAATTAACTGATAAATTGCTCAGCCCGACTATTGAAAATCTTTTGCAGCATTTACTTCAGTTTCACTTACAGAACTCACTAGCTTCAATCACAAGATTCTGCATATTCCATTCAAGCATGCTAAAAGATTTACTTTATTGTTAAAAAGTTGACAGCCGCACAATGTTTAGTGTCATGTTATTGTCAGAGGAAGATTTAACTGTTAGAAATAAACGCTAAGTTAGTTGTCACTTCCGCGACGGCTGTCACTCTACCACGACATCGTTCGAGTAGTGACAGCACCTGTTAGCATCGACTCAACAGTTATCACTATTTGTTTTGTTCTCAAATATCCCCTCATATTTCATTTTGAATAATTAGTAACATGCCCGAGCCAAATCATTTTATTTTAATTTTGAATAATGTAAATAATAAAGTTATCGATTTATTTTCATTTGCTGGACACCTACCCAGTCTGTTGTATCCAGAACCATGTTTGATGTCACTAGTTAACACTATGAGACGCACAACACGACTGCCCGCTAGTCTGATGCTTCCAGCGTTCAGGGTTATTTCTGCTGCCCCACGAGTTAGGCTGGCCTTTCTGAAACTTTCATATAAACCGGGCGAAGTGTGCGGCGCGGGGGCAGGGGACGGGGGGCGAGGGGCCCCCGGCGGCCCCGTGTCCGAGTCCTCCCCGGCTTCCTGCGCTTGCGCCGACCAATGGCGTAAGCCTCAAACGGCAGGATGCTAAAGTATTTTTAGTAGAAACGTGGTTATGAAAAACGTAAACAAGCGGTGCGTGCGATGCTAAAGCGTGTAATGTGCCGCCCGCCCCCCGTAACCTCACCGCCCGCCCAAACGACCCCGCTGCTGCCGTGTCATAAATGCGAATAATTAGGTATAATTTTAAAGTCGTTTGTCGTGTGTAGGTAGTTTATTACTATGGTGTTAGGAAATTGCAGTTTGTCGTTTAGCTATTGCGTCGTTATTAATAATTATCGAAATAATTTTTGTTGGTGCCTGTTTAATATCTGGCTACCGACGTAGTTCTTAGAACTGAGGAAAATTTTGAGCTTTATTATTAATATATTTTACTGCTCATTGTTTTCATCTTGAGCTTACCTGCTGAAACTGTTTGAGGGTCGAATAATCGTAGATAAGTTGTGAATGTGATTTATTCAACGAGTGTGAATAAGCCACGGTTGGATGAGCTGTTAATTGAGCAAGTGAGTAATTATGTGTATGATCCAGTCGCCCACGCACGTTAACTACGGCTTATTTTACTAGGTGGCGTCAGTCATTAGGGCTTCACACACGATTAACTTTTGTGCCATTAAAGCATGAAACACGACGCTCAGGAAGAATAGAGGTGACGTCACGTCATGGTACCTCTTCCTGCTCACTTTATACCTAAATTTATGTCTAAAATTAGGTAATGCTATCGTGATTTGGACAATAAGCCGATATTTTATTTTAATTTACCGGTGTCAAGTGCGCTAAACTCCCATCGTAGGCTGTGAAGGAAATTTACGCTGGTCAAAAAAAGAAAAGCATTTTTATAGGAGTGTAGATAAACTGGATGAGCAGTAATGTGTAAGCAAAATATTAGATTTAAGATGATAGTCAGTGTTCTCGATAGTTATTTACCTACCTATACATTGAGTACAGTTGGTGTTGTAATGAACATTAGCTACGAAAAGTCAAGATGATTCAGTCAGTCACGGAAAAGCATCTGTTTTAAGCAGTAAATTTCCGTGAAATGGCAGTCCATCTCATGGGAATTCATTAGTAAGTATACCATATCTCTTTTTGCTTTTTACACGAGCATCATATGCTCTTATATCGTGTATAAGTAGCTATAGCTTTGCTCCGTGAAGTTACTAAAGTTGGTAGAAGTATTTACTTTATTTGGAAGGGGGCCCTTATAATGTTCCCTTCTTTTCTTCTCGTACCATGTCCTATGAATTCGAGGTCAAGGTTCGGTGTCACCTTTCTCTACCGAGAAAGATTTTGTGACATCCCTTTATTAATTCGAGTCTCTTCCAAGTCTAATTTAACTGTCGGTCAACCAGGTAGCGAGTAACCCACCTTCAACACTTTTCGTGGTTGAAAATATCAGGACAATCTTTATTCTAATAATTTCTTTTAACTACAGCGTTTTTACATTAGAAATTGTTAATGTTGTTTAGAATTCGTGTTTTTCTGTTTTGTATAATCGAATAAAGAATTAATTACGACTCGCCAGCACACAGATAAGCTCTAAAAGGCTATCGTGTGTGGCAAAGCATTTTGAAATATGGTGTGAAGTATATTGGATAAAATAATAATAAATAAATAATAAAATAAACCATTCGGTTAATTTCAAAATCCATTAAGCATCGAGTTATAACACCTAAGAAACTAAATTGTAATGTAGAGTAAGTAATTAATTTGTATTTCGCAATTGCCCCTCTGCGATATATTTAACCAGATATCACACATTTTGTACAGCATTATTCATACAAATATAAGTTCTTATGTAGGTTGTCATCTTAACAAAATGAATGGCTGGAACTGTAGTGGCCTACATCACAGGCCATTGAGCCGCTTTCCCGGAATAAAAGTAACAAACTATATCAAATAAATACATCAAGTTTGTTGTTTCGAAGCGGTTTACGGTTAGATATATGATACTCCCACATTTCACCGGCTTTATATAAATCCCATGCTGTAATAGGCAAGGCTATATTGACAATACATTTGGACTGACTGACCAATAAGGCAGACTGTAGGTGTATTCCACATTGAGCGCCTGAGTGAATCGTACTGTATGTGGAATAAACCTCAGGTGCCGTTTTAGCAGGTGCTCCCAATGTGTAATTCATAAAATATTTTTTTCTTAACCTAGCGATTGAACCAAGGATATCTGTGACCTCTAAATGTCCAGAACGCCAACCAATATTATTTTAATCAGGGAAATCTAATACCTCAGTGTGCGTACTAGCACTAATTAGAAAACGTCGCAAGACATGTTGCCAACACATTAACTGTTCAAAAATCTCGGTAGTCATCATTAATCACGATAACATGATTTTCGTGTAGTTCCTGCGTTGCAAATTACTGAGATGAGGTTTGATAAAAATGACCAACAATCATTTTACTCTTAAGATGCGCAGATATTTATCCATCGTCAAAATAAAAATAAATGTATAAAAAATTGTGTACTGTTTTTTAAATACAAACGCACTTCGTTATAAACATATAGGTATAAGTAGTTAAGTAAGTACATATCTCATCACTCAATCATCAAAATAATACAGAGCCAATTGAAAATTCGTACAACCATTTACGAAAACAAAATTCATATAGATATAACCTACCTTATTTTTTTTTTCCTTTTTTTTACTGGTACAAGTACGTACAAGTACAATACATTATATACATAAGGTACCTACTTAGAGTGTATATATTATTGACAATTATATAGTATTTGAAATTCAAATAGCCTTAAAAACATCTCTTATCAGTATCACAGAAAAAAACATCTCTTAATGATGCAAAAAGCTATCTCTCTGTGAATGCGCCTTTAAAAAAATAAGACGAAGATTGATATTCTCAAAATAGACATTGTTTTGAAAACATGTCCTTTTGATATTGTAAGTGTGTTACTCTTTCAAAAATGATTAAATGGCAATGACAATCTATCATCACAGCAAATGATCAGTCAGTGAAGCGTCCATAGATATTTGGCACAGATTGAGTTTTTAACAATGACTTTAGATACGTCCTTTTGTCCCTAGTGCATTGCTCCCACATTACCACTATTAAAACGCAGTATTCCGGAAAATGACAGTATGTTTTTCTTCTATATTTTAAATAAATCCATGTCGCGTGTTATGCACTGTTATTTTTATTTTCGTGCGGTTATTGCTTCATTTCGTGTTTATCTTGCTGTCCTATAAATTTGTCAAGCTTCTTGCTGATTGTGTAGCCCGGATGAAAATGTTTTCGCTGTTTTAATTATGTTATTATTTTCTTCTTTATATTAAAAGGGATTTCTAATTGGACTGTTGTATTAGACCTATGTATGTTTAGTCTTGTTAACCAAGTATTTAAATTAGTTTGACAAGATATCTGAAAAATAATGTGGGTGACTAACTGCTCTAAATGTTTAAAATCTTTCATAACAAACATTAATGATTACGTTAATAAAATGAAAACATGCTTGGTATCGAATAAATAAAAAAGGATTTCTAATTATAAAAAATTGGCCAAGGGCGAGTCAGACTCGCCCATGAAGGGTTCCGTAGTAACTACGCCAAATAACTTTGTTTTTCATAGTATTTGTATGAATTACAAAGTTATATTTGCGGTTATAGAAAATATGCTATATCTCAAAAACTGCTAACCCGATCTCGTTCAAACTAGTTTTCGTTGAAAAGTTTACATTAAGATCTACAGCATATTTTTTTTTATGTTTCCCTCCATTATTATAGAAGTCCGAGGGGAAGACACATTTTACCACTTTGGAAGCGTATAATCTTTTAAACGATTGACTGTATGAAAAAGTGGTTTTAGAAACTTCAATGTCATTTTTAAAGACCTTTCGATAGCACACACGCATAGGTTTCATGAATAAAAATATTTTAAGTTTCAGTTCCATGTATGGTGAGCCCCCCTTAATTATATTATTTTTATTTTTTTTCTTAAAATCGGAAAGCGGTTCACAGAATACATCTACCTACCAAGTTTCATGTGTATAGTCTGAATAGTTTCGGAATAAAATGGCTGTGACATATGGACGGACGGACAGACAAGAGCTAAAAGGAGCCAATTTGAATGGTCCACTACTTTCCGAGGTGCGTCTGTACCTATTACCGACCGCCTGGAGCTCTTGGGCATGGAGTTGAGGTCTGTCTGGTGAGCTATCCCCGTTGGCCGTCCGCAAGCCCGCGCTTACGGTGGTCGGAAATCAGCTCGCGATCCCCAACGCCCAGGACGTCTTCCGCGGCGGCTGGGGCGTGAGGAAGAGGGTTGTCTCTACCTCGCACGTTCGGCCTCCTCCTTCTCTAGCATGACTGCTTCGCAGAAGGAGGCGACTGCATCCCATTTCCTCTCACTCCGCACCATGGCAGACCATGGTGCGGAGTGACCCTCGCGCCCGGCCCTGGTTCAGAAACCAGGGCCGGGCGCGAGAGGTCGCCGCCGGCGATCGCTTCCACGAGAACACGGTGCGGCGGTGCTCCGCTCAAGCAGGGCACACGTCCACCGTATGCTCCACCGTGTCCTACGGGTGGTCTACGCAATGTCACCCGGGCGTGTCCTCCCACTGAATCCGAAACAGGTACCTCCCGAAACACCTGTGTCCGGTAAGCAACTGCGTCAGGCGGAAGGTGAGAACGCCGTGGCGTCTCTCCAGCCACTTCTCAAAGAGGGGCTTATCACCGCGATTGCGGCGTGCTCAGCCTTCGGTTGCAACAGCCGCTCTTTCCATGCTGCCGTCAGATTTGCCGCGGTAACCTTTTGGGATCCCTAACAAAACACCTTATGATATAAACTGAAGTACGTTTTAACACGATAGTTATCTTGTGTTAAATAAAACATAAAGTATGAGAAACTGACTTATATTTTTATGAAGAATATAAAAAGTAGCAATATCAAACCTTTCCCAACATTAAGTTTTAAAATCTTCAAAAAATAATGATTATGAGAATAACTGAGTGTGTACTAATTACTAAACATTAATAATAATCACAGCTTTGTAAGTAATCTCTTAAAATGAATAAATTTTCAACACAAACTTTAGTGACATTAAACTAACACTACGACTTATAATAATAATTCATCAAAAAAAAAACGCTTAAATCTATCCAAAAACAAAAATAATCAAAATTCTATAAGTTTGAATGTTCACACAGTAATCAGAGCTTTTTAAGTACCTATATTTATAAAGAGGAAAGAAAAGAAAAAGAAAGATTTGATTGTTTGCATTGAATATGCTCCGAAACTACAGAACCGATTTGAAAAATTATTTTTCCATAACAATTTTTCATTATCCCTGATGAACATAGGCGAAGGAATTTTTTCCAAAATGTTAGAGATCCGTATGAAATAATATTATAAAGAGGTAAAAATTTGTAAGTTTGTATGAGAAGAGGAAGACATTCAAAACTAAAATGGTGCCAGAATAACCAAAATAACATAAAAATGGTCATCTTAGCCGAGCATCACAAATCTAAAGATTTAATACAAATAAATTGAATCCAGGATCGGGCGTCCCTGTGAGTGTAGTCGGGCAACATGAGCCTGCTTCCATAGCTCACTTGTTTGTAAAACATTTATGATTCTACTTATAATCCAACATCGCAGGTGTTGGATACTGAGGATTTTGTAACGGAGTTAAATGTGAGATTCTCAGCGAAAGATGTCGCCACTGTAGTAAAAAGCATGGTAAGGGGCAAATCTCCAGGGCATGACTAGCTCTGCCAAGTGTGTTGGCGATGTTTTACTCACACAATTTAAGTCACTCTTATCTGCCCACCAACTTAATGAAAACGATAGTTGTACCCGTTGTGTAAGATAAGACCGGGAAGCATCAGATCTAGCGAACTATAGGCCCACATCTGGCGACACGTATCGAATTGCATGATGTGCAGTTTGGGTTTAAACCTGGTCTATCTACAGAAAGTGCCATACTGTCGCTTAAGCACACTGTCCAGTACTACACGTCTAGATAAACGCCTGTTAACGCGTATTTTCTAGATCTTTCCAAAGCGTTTGCTCTGGTATCGTATGACTTGCTGTGACAGAAGCTTATGAATGATACGTCCGTGATTAAGGAAGTCATATCAATACTTCGGTTCTGGTAAAACAATCAACAAATGGTAACAATTGTGTCAGGTGGGTAGGATCGTTATCGGATGAATATAATCTAGTGAGACAAGATGGCTTGTCCTCACCTCGGCTGTTCAGTTTGTACATTGATCATTGAGCTCCGCAGCCCTTATCAGGGCTGTCACGTGGATGGAGTTAGCGTTAGTAATATTAGTTATGTTGATGATATGGTGGCCTTTCGATCAATGCGATGAGAAGTCTGCTTTAGATGTGAAAGTGAAAGGTAGCGGAGACCCATGGGCTTAGATACAACGAGAAAAAGTGAGCTACTGGTCTTAATTGTAAGGCACACACAAGTTCTATTCGATAGTGCCTCAGTTAATACTTTGCGGTATTCCATTAAAGCAAGTCACTGCTTTCAAGTATCTGGGCCACTGGGTTTTTGAAAACCTAAAAAACAGTCTGGACATTGAGCGTTCAAGCGTAGGGCTTTGTCTGTCCATTAGGGCTAAGCTGTTTACAGTGTATTACCAGTCTTTCTACATATTCAGTCTGTGGATTATTATACTATATAAAGCTAAATTACCACTCACTGACTCACTGACAGAATTGTTCTCCCAGATGGTGGATGGGGAGGTGGGTATATTTTGACAGATTCGTAAACAAGTAACTCTCAAACCTACGGGAAAAGTGCCAAACCCCCCCTTTTCCCCCCCCTTCTCCCCCCCCCCTATCGTATCTCGGAAACTACGAGACCCGTATTTTTTCTTTTTACGGATTCGTATAGAGGAGGCTCGGTAAAGTAAAAACCATTTTTCAAAGTCCCCCCCCCGCCCCCTTCTCCCCCCCTTTAGGCGGATCTCGGAATCTAAGAGACTTGGAACATTTTTTTTTTCAGATTCATTTAGAGGGGCAATGCTTTAGTCAAAATACTTCTGCAACCCCCCCCCCCCCAATTACCCCCCCCCCCCACTTTTTTTTTTTTCTTTTTTCTCAAGCACGCGAGGTGCTTGCACCTCGCGCAACACGCAAATACTAAACCCCATCACCCCCCCACTTTTTTTTTTTTCACAAGCACGCGAGGTGCTTGCACCTCGCGCAACACGCAAATACTAGTTATATTATATAAAGCTAGATTACCACTCACTGACTCACTCATTGACATAATTGTTCTCCCAGATGGTGGATGGGGAGGTGGGTATATTTTGACAGATTCGTAAACAAGTAACTCTCAAACCTACGGGAAAAGTGCCAAACCCCCCCTTTTCCGCCCCCTTCTCCCCCCCCCCTATCGTATCTCGGAAACTACGAGACCCGTATTTTTTTCTTTTTACGGATTCGTATAGAGGAGGCTCGGTAAAGTAAAAACCATTTTTCAAAGTCCCCCCCCCGCCCCCCTTCTCCCCCCCTTTAGGCAGATCTCGGAATCTAAGAGACTTGGAACATTTTTTTTTTCAGATTCATTTAGAGGGGCAATGCTTTAGTCGAAATACTTGTGCAACCCCCCCCCCATCACCCCCCCCCCTCTTTTTTTTTTTTTTTTTTTTCACAAGCTCGCGAGGTGCTTGCACCTCGCGCAACACGCAAATACTTGATTTAGAGGGGCAATGCTTTAGTTTTTTTCACAAGCACGCGAGGTGCTTGCACCTCGCGCAACACGCAAATACTAGTTATACTATATAAAGCTAAATTACCACTGACTCACTCACTGACTCATTGACATAATTGTTCTCCCAGATGGTGGATGGGGAGGTGGGTATATTTTGACAGATTCGTAAACAAGTAACTCTCAAACCTACGGGAAAAGTGCCAAACCTCCCCTTTTCACCCCCCTTCTCTCCCCTCCCTATCGTATCTCGGAAACTACGAGACACGTATTTTTCTTTTTTTACGGATTCGTATAGAGGAGGCTCGGTAAAGTAAAAACCATTTTTCAGTCGCCCCCCCCCCGCCCCCCTATTCACCCCCTTTAGGCGGATCTCGGAAATTAAGAGACTTGGAACATTATTTTTTTCTGATTCATTTAGAGGGGCAATGCTTTAGTCAAAATACATCTGCCACCCCCCCCATCACCCCCCCCCCTTTTTTTTTTTTTCACAAGCACGCGAGGTGCTTGCACCTCGCGCGACACGCAAATACTAAACCCCCCCCATCAACCCCCCCTTTTTTTTTTTTTCTTTTCACATGCACGCGAGGTGCTTGCACCTCGCACAACACGCAAATACTAGTTATACTATATAAAGCTAAATTACCACTCACTCACTGACTCATTGACATAATTGTTCTCCCAGATGGTGGATGGGGAGGTGTGTATATTTTGACAGATTCGTAAACAAGTAACTCTCAAACCTACGGGAAAAGTGCCAAACCTCCCCTTTTCCCCCCCTTCTCCCCCCTCCCTATCGTATCTCGGAAACTACGAGACCCGTATTTTTTTTTTTACGGATTCGTATAGAGGAGGCTCGGTAAAGTAAAAACCATTTTTCAGTCGCCCCCCCCCCCGCCCCCTTTTCACCCCCTTTAGGCGGATCTCGGAAATTAAGAGACTTGGAACATTTTTTTTTCAGATTCATTTAGAGGGGCAATGCTTTAGTCGAAATACTTGTGCAATCCCCCCTCATCTCCCCCATCACCCCCCCCCTTTGTTTTTTTTTTTCACAAGCACGCGTGGTGCTTGAACCTCGCACGACACGCAAATACTAAACACCCCCCCATCACGCCCCCCCCTTTTTTTTTCACAAGCACGCGAGGTGCGTGCACCTCGCGTAACACGCAAATACTAAACCCCCCCCATCACCCCCCCCCCTTTTATTTTTCACAAGCACGCGAGGTGCTTGCACCTCGCGCAACACGCAAATACTAGTTATACTATATAAAGCTAAATTACCACTGACTCACTGACTGACTCATTGACATAATTGTTCTCCCAGATGGTGGATGGGGAGGTGGGTATATTTTGACAGATTCGTAAACAAGTAACTCTCAAACCTACGGGAAAAGTGCCAAACCTCCCCTTTTCCCCCCCCCTTCTTGCCCCTCCCTATCGTATCTCGGAAACTACGAGACCCGTATTTTTTTTTTACGGATTCGTATAGAGGAGGCTCGGTCAAGTAAAAACCATTTATCAAAGTCGTCCCCCCCACCCCCCTTCTCACCCCCTTTAGGCGGATCTCGGAAATTAAGAGACTTGGAATTTTTTTTTTTTTCAGATTCATTTAGAGGGGCAATGCTTTAGTCAAAATACTTGTGCAACCCCTCCCCCATCTCCCCCCATCACCCCCCCCCCCCCCCAATTTTTTTTTTTGTTTTTTCACAAGCACGCGAGGTGCTTGCACCTCGCGCGACACGCAAATACTAGACAAATAACTCACAAACCTACGGGAAAAGTGCCAAACCTCACCTTTTCACCCCCCTTCTCCCCCCTCCCTATCGTATCTCGGAAACTACGAGACCCGTATTTTTTTTTTTTAGGGATTCGTATAGAGGAGGCTCGGTAAAGTAAAAACCATTTTTCAGTCGCCCCCCCCCCGCCCCCCTTTTCACCCCCTTTAGGCGGATCTCGGAAATTAAGAGACTTGGAACATTTTTTTTTCCAGATTCATTTGGAGGGGCAATGCTTTAGTCGAAATACTTGTGCAACCCCCCACCTTCCCCCCATTTTTTTTATTCCAAGCACGCGAGGTGCTTGCACCTCGCGCAACACGCGAATACTAAACCCCCCCCATCTCCCCCCATCACCCCCCCCCCCCCATTCTTTTTTTTCACAAGCACGCGAGGTGCTTGCGCAAGGTGCAAGCACCTCGCGTGCTTGTGAAAATCACCCCCCACTTTTTTTTTTTTTTTCACAAGCACGCGAGGTGCTTGCACCTCGCGCAGCACGCTAATA
The DNA here is from genome assembly GCA_943138885.2 of Tholera decimalis. NCBI lineage: Eukaryota > Metazoa > Arthropoda > Insecta > Lepidoptera > Noctuidae > Tholera > Tholera decimalis. The sequence goes on along the minus strand of OW964556.2, from coordinate 30,571,214 downwards.
CTAGTCTACTATATATACTCAGTGGCATACAACGCCCTGCGGATACAGTATAATAATTCGATCATGGTGTCGAGGGGGTTGCCGCGCTACTGCAGTGCTTCGGGAATGTTCGCCAACGCAAGAATAGACGAATTTTATGCTATCATTCGTATTCGTTGCACTTCCATCATGCGCAGGGTACGTGTCAACAGCATTCTAAATTCGATAGCAGACAGATGAGACAGCCCTTTTTTGGGACATTGGGTAGACGCTTAAACATATGCCAATGTGGCGCAGTTGTTAAGTATTTTATTTTATGTTTCTGGTAGATGTAAGTACTAACATTAGCTTCTAAGATTTGTTTGTATACTAACTCAATGGGATCTAAAGTCTGAAATAAAAGATTATTTATTATTTATTTATTAAAGCACGAAGGGCCGCGCGCGTTTCTCTGACTGTTTGGACGCAACTGAAGGACGGTATTCTAAATTCTAACCGCAAGCCCCACTTCACCCCACACAACTAGCAATACTATGTAGAAAGGGCACACTTGCGCCTGCTTAGTTTTCGTAATACTAAATTAAAAACTTTTTTACAAAAAATTGAACCGACTTCAAAACTTACAAAAAAGACTTGCACTACAAAGAAAGAAATAACCTTAAAGATTGTTTTACTGGAAGTCTTATTCCGTCTAAAGTAAGGACTAGGTCTCACACTCACATGGCTGAAGTCAGTGCCAAGCCAATGAATAGTTTTGATAGGCAAAATACCTACGTCGCATCCTGAGGCACGCCCGAGGTGATCAAACCTATTCATTTATCTTGGCACCGACTTCAGCCATGTGAGTAGATACCTAGCCCTTATTTTAAACGGAATTAGACTTCCGACTTTCTTAGACTGGTGGACGACATGTTCTAAATCTTTCATGATATATAGTTATCCCATGAAAAACACACAACACACAATTTGAGCCGCAATTTAATGTAAGGGACATGGTATTAATTGTATTTAGACTAATGTATCCCATAAAAAACATTACTTGTCAAAAAAACCAAGTCTCGCAACTTAGTTCTTCTACCGTAAAAAGTTGTGAGATCCATGTAATACCAAGTCGGTTATTCGATTATTCAGTCCCTACTTAAGAGACCTTCTGTCTTAAGTTGTTACGTAATTATCTAATCTAACAACATCTTACAGTGACTATATCAATATTAAAAATCTTTAACGTTTTAAATAAATAGATTGACTCGGCCATCGCATGAAAACACAATATATCTCACAAGTAATACATACATATATAAATTAGATTGCTTTTGCGATTGCCAAGTCAATCTATTTATTTAAAACGTTACTCTGGCTTTTTTATTCCGTTGACCATTTTACAAGTTACCTTTGAACATATTTTTTATTTATTTTTTTATAAAGATTACTAGCAATGTGAGTAGAATTCATATTACTAGCAATCTTGTTAACCCCTCCAACTAAGTTAAATATGCTTGTGTCTGGAGTGGGTTAACGGCAATAGTGTAATGGGTGGGGTTCGAACCTGCGACCTCTTGGTCACAAGTCCGACACCTTAGCCTAGACCTAGATACCTATCTATACCTATTGTTCCATTATAATATACATAATTATATACATGTACACTGATTAATTAACTGTAAATGTAACTTTGTAATCCCATATAAATATATGGGATTACAAAGTTATTTATGCAGTTGATGTATCTAGAAAACTGGACCGAAATTAAAAATATTTTAGTTTTTCCTTGATTCATACACTAAACACTAATTGTATTCTAAATTTGAAGCTTCTATGTCTGCTAGAAGTGCCTTAGACTTTTGATGATCGGTTAGTCAGTGAGTGACAAAATTAAGAAACTTTGACTCGTTATAATTCTTAAACTACTGGTTCAAATTGAATGAAATTTGAAATATACCGTTTTTATACAATGCCTACTTGGTTACTGAAAATTCAGGCTTCTAGTTTTATCCACAACGAAGTTATACGGGGTCGAAAATTACCTGAACTGCTTCGAGAAAAGTATGGTACGGCCGTGCCGCTTTTTGCTCGACCTGGCGGGAGCACTCCCGTGCCCCCAGATTATTTGGTATCGAAATTTACGGAATCTTTTTTGCGAGACATTACTCTGCCAATCCAACGTCGATCGATTGTTTTACTTAGCGAAAATGTAAATTTTATTTATTTTTTCATCACTAGATCGAAATAAACTATCAAAGTGTAAACCTGGCCAGAATAACAGAAAACATTTTATGAATGATCGATATTAATTATTTTAAGAAGAGCTCTGTAAATATCGTGTGAATATTATATTAATTCTTCTTTACATTTTATATAAATAATTCTCTGAAACACCAAATACAAATCCAGATTATGTTGTAATTTATTTATAGGTAATATCGTTGATATTAGACAATGTTTTATGTTATATATGTATAATTAAATAATGTGAATTTATTGTGTGCGTGTGCAAGTCTAGCGTTACTCAGTGGCGTAATGTAATGGGTGGGTGCCAATACAAATGTACTGACTATAAATCAATCGCATTTTTATGAGCACTGGAAATTTCGAGACAGGTTTATTTTGAGCAGCAGTTATGGACTCGGCAGTTCGTAAAACAATTCGAATACAGGACAACAGTAACTATAGGTAAGTCTGGTTCAGTGATAAAATGAGAACGTAACTAGGTGTTCTTCTTTCTTTCTTTTCTTCTTCTTTCGTCATGTCAACCTTTCTATAATAATAATTTTTCATTGGGTAAAATTTGGAAAAAGTAAGTTCATATGAGCACATAATAATATTGCTCAAGATATATAGAAAGATATCTCTCATATGTATGTACCAATAGAATCTACAAACAAAAAAATGAGCATGAGAAATATCTCGTCCTCCTCCTTAAGTCGGTCCCTCAGTGCTGAGGATCGTGGCTACGACGGAAACGTTGAAACGGGCTCCTCCATCTACTACGGTCTTCAGCTTGATGGAGAGCCTGAGAAATATCTACGTATAATTAAATCAAACGTTATCTATTGTGAACTGTTCTGCCACGAATTTAAACGGCTTCCTACATTTTTTCAAGACTTCTTTATTGTTCAGGCTCGGGTTTGGCAAACGATAATAAATTCCAATGGGTATTAAACATTGAACAACTATATACTACGAATACTTAACTCGAAGCTTGAAAGTCCAAAAGTTAGGCGTCGCACAGAAGGGGCTCCGGAGTGATCTTTTTAGAAGTAAAGGTCTCTTCTGTGTTCATGGGGTCACCAGGGTGGTTTTAGTGAGGTAGAAATCCCACACTCCCTGTTCTTTTTTCCCAAATTTTAGGTGACTTGATGGTTTCCCTCGATAACAAAAAAATGGTATCACTAATATTGTATGAATATTTCGTATGTGCCTGCCGGGGTCGTGGGACTTATCCCATTACCGTGACCCCGGAACGTAAAGGGTTATTGAAGGAACACCGTGGATTTTAGTCAGTAAAAGTCTGACAGTCCCTCCCGCCCTGCCCGGGGTGGGAGGACTTATTTGATAATTTTACCACGATAAAAAAAAAATACACGCTATGTAGCCAAACCAAGTCCGAAGCGTTATACATGTATTTATTATAACTTTTATGACATACATTGTATTATACAATTATTTTTACTCGCAACTTTCTGGAATGAACAAAAACAATATTTTGACTGAAAATGCGTTGCACGTGCAACGTGTAATCATCATACTTGTCAACCCATTTATTCCGTACTAGCTTCTGCCCGCGGCTTTGCTTGCGCTAAAAGGTTTTTGTAGCAAAATTGGAGTAACCCTTGTTATTAGCTGATAATATATCTCTATGACTACGTACAAGAATTTTTGTAATCGGTGCTGTATTTTTCCAGTTTATCCAGTACACACAAACAAAAGCATTTTATAAGCGTCAATAGCTTAATGGCTAAGATGTTGGACTTGTGATCGACAAGTCGCGGGTTCGAACCCCACCCATTACTCTATTGCCGTGAACCCACTCCAGACATTAGCATATTAGGAGTTGGAGTAGTTAACAAGTTTCTAGTAATGTGAATTCTGGCCACATTGCTAACTCTTTAAAAAAATAGTTAAACTTTTTTCTTTGTGTAGAACGTGCGTATTTCTTAGTTATTCTATTTACTAAGCAGTAATTTCCAAGGCATTCAGTTTTGGCCATTCATTAGTAGCCGATCATTTTTGGCCGATCCGTATCAGTGACGACTGATACGGATCCGCCAAAAATGATCGGCTTCTACTACGATACTCATCATCAAATACCAAAACTGGATAAATCAGGACCTATACATAATATGCTGACAAGTCTTAGCTTTTACGAAGTTTGTTCAGTGATAACAGCCATTGAGATTGCCAAATTCGAGCAAATACTTAAAGGTAGCTATTCGCATCATATCATATCATATAAGACAAACGGCAATGCGCCATCGTTACATGGTGGACATCCCACCCATATGCACAAAACGTTTTGGGAATAATTTTATTGTGCGTACGGCTAAGGAGTGGAATTCCCTGCCGGAGTCTGTGTTTCCTGATCGCTATAACCTGGGGGTCTTTAAGTCAAAAGTGAATAGGTTACTTCTAGGCAAGCGTGCTCCATCTTCGACCACATCGTCACTTACCATCAGGTGAGATGGTGATCAAACGCGAGCCTATTCTAAATAAAATATATATATATATATCCTCATGAATTCATACAAACCATCACGTTTCACTTTTATTATTAGCTTTTCCTTCGTTTGCAGACGAGTAGGTACAAACTGAAATGACGTGAAAAGAAAATATGTGAAATGCTCTAGTTAAATAAACATGCGGAATGATCGTAACCACAATAATACGAGTGAATGAAGAGTTGCAGATGTTATTATTTTAAATTATTCCTTGGATTATCCAACTAGCCGGGAATATTTTACAGTGGAAAGTTAAATATTCTCGGTATGTGACTATGAACTAGTTATTTTATGAGAATGAATGGCTTGTGGCAAAGTAGTGCCAGGCACTCGGGATCAAAGGTCAAACTACTCTTGGCGAGGTTAGTCCTTAGATGGGTGAACATCAAAACATAGGTTCTTTGATTGACGTTGAAATAAGTTATGAAGCTCAAAAAGTATTGTACCCAAAGCCTTTGACTCTGATCATCATCTGCGTAACCTCGTCGGCTTCCAGTCTAACCAGATGTAGCTACTATCTGGGGGCACGGCAGTGCCCCCGCCAAGTCGAGCAAAAAGCGGCACGGCCGTACCATACTTTTCTCGAAGCAATTCAGGCCATTTTCGACCCCGTATAACTTAGTTATGAATAAAACTAGAAGCCTGAATTTTCAGTAACCAAACAGGCATTGTATAAACACGGTATATTTCGAATTTCATTCAATTTGAACCAGTACTTTAAGAATTATAACGAGTCAAAGTTCCTTAATTTTGTCACTCACTGACTGACCGATCATCAAAAGTCTAAGGCACTTCTAGCAGACATAGAAGCTACAAATTTAGAATACAATTAGTGTTTAGTGTATGAATCAAGGAAAAACTAAAATATATTTCAATTTCGGTCCAGTTTTCTAGATACATCAACTGCATAAATAACTTTGTAATTCCATATATTTATATGGGATTACAAAGTTACATTTACAGTTAATTAATCAGTGTACCTGTATATAATTATGTATAATATAATGGAATGATATGTGTAGATAGGTATCTAGATATATATAATTATGTTCAAAGGTAACTTGTTGTCAACGGAATAAAAAAGCCAGAGAGAGGGCTTTAAGAAAATTCGTTGTTGGTATACAAAAAATAGAAGGCCTGTCTTCCAAAGCAAAGCAGCAAAGAAAAAAAGTAGGACTATCTACAAAAAGAAATGAGATCCCATAAAAAACAATACTTGTAAAAAAAACCAAGTCTCGCAACTCAGTTCTTCTACCGTAAAAAGTTGTGAGATCCATGTAATACCAAGTCGGTTATTCGATTATTCAGTCCCTACTTAAGGGACCTTCTGTCTTAAGTTGTTACGTAATCATCAACATCTTACAGTGACCATATCAATATTAAAAATCTTTTACGTTTTAAATAAATATATTGACTCGCAAAAACAATGTAATTTATATATGTATGTATTACTTGTGAGATTTATTGTGTTTTCATGCGATGGCCCCAGTAGCTGGGTAACACGATTTGGCAAAACCAGTGTCAGATTTTCTGGCTTCTGACTACCCATTTTTTTAAGAATTGGATATCATCCAATGACTGCCTCCCGATCTGGGCGAAGCGAGAGGATGTGTCAGACTTTTACTGACCTATCCGAAAACCTATCCGTGTTCCATCATAAGCCCTTCGTGTACCGAGGCCGCGGTAAGATCCGTGCGGCTACTTTCACTTAGCCACGAGCTCCTCGATTCGCGACAAACACGAGCCTATTATCAATAAATATATATATATATATATATATATATATTATGTATAGTTTGTAACCTAGTTGGGAAAAGGCATAATTGGTAAAGCAAAATATAAGAAAAGTCGGGAACTTAAATTACAAAACTTTTGTGTAAGTTTAAATCTTTCTTTTTTTTTGAGGTAAAACTATGGTGTTTGACAACATTTTGTTGTCAATAACTATTTGTAGATTAATAGTTTGAGAGGATGAAAATCCGGGTGCTGAAAATAGCAAAGGTTGAAACCTATTCTAAAATTGAGTATTTTTTCTCATGTGTCACACAAAAATTATTGGTTAGACTGACAAACACACGTTTGTGTAAGCCCTGGCTTATCATACCGAAATTATTAAAGAAAATACTCGTACAATTTTAATTTATGCCTATCCACTTACGATTTGTAGGCCGAAATGATTAATTGGCTATAGCAAACCCTTTAGAGCAGTCTGTTTGCCTGATAAAATGTGTTGTACACCTTTTATTTTAAAATTAACTTGGTTACTAAATCATTTATATTATTATTTGATCACGCCTACGTTGGTTTTTCTTCTTATTTTTATGTGTTTTATGATTTATCTGTTGCAAATGGGAAATTAAGGCGCAAACGCAAATTTCTACCTTGAAACTTTGTAGAATAAGATAACCCATCCAGTCTGAAACCAACTAAAACCGAGAAAAGCTTTACTGACGAAGGTTACCGTTTCCCTTAGAAAATGTTCATTCTCTGTTATTGATGCTATTTCAGAAGTAGGTGACGAAACCGTTAATAGGTACCTAATTATTTAGATTTCTTAGAGATAGATTGTGTTGTAAGTTCTCAATTTTACGAAATGAATAATAAAGATTGATTAGACAAAACTGTGAGTTACTAAAAATCCCTAATGTACACATCGGCCCACGCGCCGTGTCTCATTTGTTTATAGCATTGTGCACGGCTGTGGATTGTGGAAAGATATGTTTCAACGTGAAATAATGCTCCCGTCCGAACTTTAGCCCACTTGGTGTTTTATTGTGTGTACGCCGTTCGGAGTTTTATCTCATACAGCTGGTTGCCGGATAATCCGAGTATAAATAGCGTATAGACAACAAAGCATCAACAAATCCAACTCGTATCGGGTGCCGCTGGCTGTCGAATGGTTAGCGGGCCGACTCGACTATATTATGGCCGTTCTACATTATTAAAATTGTTCTATTTCCAGACTCGTGTTTATTCATGATAATATTCAGATGTAATTTTTTATAGGACTGATCTTTTAAAAGCATTGAAACCAGAATGCTGACGGTATGCTATCTTCGGTAAAAGTACCATTATGAAGCTCAAGGTGAAAAGTTAAATTCTGAGAAGATAGAGATTTTGAGCTAGATTTTTTCTACTAAAAGGTCATGTAAATACTAAACAGCTGAAATACTGAACACTGATGCGTGCTCTTCCCGCCGTTTTCTAACGAGAACCGATTTTTTTACTAGGCTAGTAGGTACCTACCTACTTGGGCCACCTGGTCTGCATAATTAGACATAATGAAACTAGTAAAGCACTTTTTGTTTTTAAGTAGATATATTCAAGCTAGTAGGCACTTCAATTGATTTCATGAGTAGATATATTGAGTAGGTACTTGAGAGTCTATACTCATCTGGTAGTAAGTAGTGTTAACTGCGTGGATTTATTAATAAAAATAATATGATTCAGAAATATACATAACGAGCTGAGTTAGTCAGAAGCGAGTACAGTGTGAATGAAAACCAAATCTATGCTACTTGTCTAACTAAGCCCAGAAGCAACTCCAGAAGGCCACGAAAAAAAGTACATTTTTAATCGACTTCAAAAAAAGGAGAAAGTTCTCAGTTCGTTGGAATGTTTTATTTTTATTTTATTTATGGTTACCGTATTACTCGAAGACGGCTGGACCGATTTGGAAAATTATTTTTCAATACACTTCCTTGAAAACTCGCTCTTATCGCAGTACGATTAGGTTCAACATGCAATGTATTTCACAATCGTGGAGTTTTTTCATTATTCACACACGAGGGTTTTTTTCATTCCAGATTTTGCCACAGGTAATATTAAACAACTATTCAATGGGGGCTATCGCGTGTGAGTTTGCCACTAGAGGCGCTAGTGTCGCGTGAGGTCCAAAAAATTCAAATTTTCACTGATTTTAGCGGACTTCGTGACATAATTTTATAATTTCTTTAATTTACCTGTTGAAAAATGATCTCCTTCATAAAATCATCGCAAATATGGATTATTTGGCGATGAATGTGAACGCTTTGAAAGCGGAATTAAGAAAAAAATGCGCAGGCCTCAAAGAGCAGCTAATTCAGAGGTTAGTTTGTTTACTGTTTACAAACTTATTTTTTGCCAAAAGAAAGCTCGTTTGCTGAGGTAACTATGTTAAGGTAGCTATGTTTCGTCATGTCAGTCTATCTATCCGTCCGTCCGTATGTCACAGCCATTTTATTCCGAAACTACTAGGACTATACACATGAAACTTGGTAGGTAGGTATTCTGTCAACCGCTTTCCGGTTCTAAGAAAAAAATAAAAAATATATTATTTAAAATTAAGGGGGGCTCCTCATACGTGGAACTGATACTGAAAATATTTTTTTTATAAAACCTATGCGTGTGTGGTACTATAGAAAGATCTTTAAAAATTATATTGAGGTTTCTAATACCACTTTTTCCAAACTCGTAACATGTCCTCCCCCCCTCTAACTTCTATAATAATAGAGGAAAAAATCTAAAAAAAAATATATGCTATAGATCTTAATGTAAACTTTTAACAAAAATTAGTTTGAACGAGATTGGGTCAGTAGTTTTTGAGATATAGCATATTTTCTAAAACCGCAAATATAACTTTGTAATTCATACAAATACTATGAAAAGCAAAGTTATTTGCCGTAGTTACTACGTAACCCTTCATGGGCGAGTCTGACTCGCACTTGGCCAATTTTTTTTTACAGAGTTCAAGAATATGACCGATACAATAACTTTGTTGGAAACGCAGAGGAAAACATGGTATTACAAAACAATTTAGAATGAATGAGCTCTTTCTGTACGTTTTCTTTTAATTTCCTTTTTCTCCTCACTGTCTTGGTTCCATGAAAATAGACTAGGTACAACTAGATTCAAGATTCAAAACTTTGTTTCGGCACCGATCTTATAAAGTCGCCTTTGACAGCAATACCTCTGGACCTTAGTCAACAGTGGCGCCAACTAGTGAGCAAAAAAACGATAGTCCCCATTCCCTATATTCGACTGTGATTATTTTTTTTTTTTTCATAGCAAAGAGGCGCATGTTTTTGAGGCCTTATATTTAATGAAAATTAAAATTGTGTTTATGAACAGAATACCAGAAATAAACATTATTATTTATAAAATAATTTTGCTTTTATCAACAAATTAACATTTAGGTATTTGCGTTCTAAATAAATAAAAAAAAATATTTTCTGTTTAGCGGCTTCATACCTTTGCTTTTCCTTTAACCCGCGTAGGTAAAGCGCGGGGAAAAGTAAATTAAATCTTATTAATTTGTGTTTTTTGCGTGAGTAGGTATGTCGAATGTAAGTTTTGACGAGAGTATTTACCTAGATGTTACGCCGTCAGATATTGTGATTGAGGCTCAAAATGCTTGTGATAGCCTGTTGCCATCTAAATCGAAGCTTAAATAGCAACTATATGGCAACTGCATAATTTTCTTCAATGGATCTCAAATAAAAATTCGTCGTCATTTTCGGAGCAAGTATTTTTCTTCGTAAGTGTATTGAAAAACGTCGTTTGATACATGTGAACATTTGTTACTGCAGTACTCGGCTCCATAACCCCCTCGCCTTGCGGCTTGAGCTCCACCTCGTACGCAATAACAAACTCTCTCCACTCGTATCACAATGTACGTAACTACGTATGCGTGTCCTCCCGCTGTATCCGAAACAGGTACCTCCCGAAACAACCATGTCCGGTCAGCACTTGCATCAAGCGGAAGGTGAGGACACCGTGGCGTCTCTCAAGCCACTCGTCAAATAGGGGACTTATCACCGCAATTACGGCGTGCCCAGCCCTCGGTTGCGACAGCCGCTCTTTCCATGCTGCCGTGAGATCGCGCCGGAGCTTTGTCTGCTGAACCGCGATTTGCCGCGGTAGCGGAGTTTCACCTCGGCTAAGCACCTCCGCGCGCCCGTTGTGCAGTACGCACGCGGGGGCTACCACCTCCAGATTCCACGGCAGCAACCCGGCAAGGAAGTTCACCGCCTCCCCGGAGATCGTGCGGTATCCCCGGATCATTCAGATGGCCATGACCCTCTGGGATGCGACCAGCTTACGGGTTGGTCGCCGCTGCAAATTCAACGGCCACACAGAGGCCCCATAGAAGGCCATGGACCGCGCCATCCCGCCCACACACAGAACACTAGTAGATAGATAGATAGAATAAACTTTATTGTACACCAATAATTGAATCATATGTAAAAAACAATATTTAAAAAAAATTTGGTTGCAATGGCGGTCTTATCGCTGAGAGCGATATCTTCCGGACAACCTTTGGAAGGACATTACGAGCTACGTTACATAGTAGTAGTAGTTTTGTTACATAGTGAGTGCACTGGACAATACTCTGCCACCCGTTATGATTTTCCCAAGGTTTCCTTTTTTTATTGACAATCGCCTGGGACCTCAGGTCTCGCCACTCACATCTGGCTGGATAAATTGAAAACTGTATCATTAGAACTTGACTTGACCTGCAATGACTTCAGTTCAACCGTGATCATGGCGCTTGCAACAGTACCGTAATATCGGTAACTTGAAACAATAAATACATTTGGAAAATATCCCGTTTTAAGTTTTGTTAGTGACCATGTTAGCTTAAAAATTGAGAAATGTTCGTAAAAACGTTACAACAACAACTACATTGTGATTTTGCAACCAAAACTGATTAATGAAATGACTAATTATATTTGATTTCTAAAAAATAAAGAATTTAATTAATATATGTATATGTTTTATTGAATTTTAAACCTTTATGATTCATAGTACCACATTCAATCCACTGTAACCCAGACCCTGATTCCATGTGACCCATTCATGGGTCACAATGGATCAATTCGCTGTATGAAAGAAAACTATCTTTTATAAGAAACCAAACTGTATGCAAGCGGTATTTGAAAAAAATATGTTAAAGATTAGATATGCTTTTATATGTTGAATTAAAAAACTAGATTGATAAAGCAGAAATTTAACCCAAAATAGCTGTAGAAAAAAAAAAGTGATGCATTAAAAGTCAAAGATTTATTTGCAAATAAATATGGTTACAAAGTTCTTATAATGGTATAATAGTAGCTTAACATATTTAATCATAAAAAAATTTTTGTTGATATTATTTTAATTAGTTAAAGGTAAAATAAATTAGATATTAAATTAATTAAATTTGAACTGGAGGAATTCTTGTGTAGTATAAAAGGGATTCTCAATCAACCATTTGCGTAAAGCCTTTTTGAAGCGGACCATAGGAAGTTCCTTAATTTGGTCTGGAACCTTGTTATAAATTTGAATGCACATAGGGTAACAACTTCGCCTGTATAGTTCCGTTTTAATTTTAGGATTAATCAACCTATTAGGAAATCTAGTTTTGAATTTGCATTTATCTCCCAGTTTTTTAAACATCTCAGGATGAGATTTTGGTAAATTTACATAATTCCTCAATATAAATACCAGTTAATGTAAGTATTCCAAGTTTCTTAAACAGTGGTTTACAGGATGTGAGTGGGTCTACATTACAAATCGCACGTATACACCTCTTTTGTGCGATGAAGGCTCTTCCGAGATGCACCGAGTTTCCCCATACCAGTATACCATAACGCAGTATTGAACCAACATATGCATGATAAGCCTGTAATGTGGCTTGTCTACTTGATAGGTTAGATAAACGAAGCAAACTTACTGAGTTTTCCACATATCATATCAATATGACCAATCCAGGAACACTTCCCATCTAGCACTATCCCAAGAAAAGTCATACTATCTGATTGTTTTATTTGTTTATCTTTATAAGTAATGTTTAAATTAATTTTATTCCAATTTTTGTTAAGAAATTGTACATATTTGGTTTTATCTATTCTAGTTTAAGATTATTCTCAATTCTCAATTCTTTATTGCGTACCATAATGTTACATAGTTGTTATGCATAGTTATATAAGTCACAATTATGGACCCTGTCGGGCACAGCATAAACCAATGTAGGAGAGAGGAGGAAGAACACTGCGTGTTGAATGTGATACTTTTTTAAATTATTTAATTATTCATTTTAGTAATTATTAAGGTATGGTGCTAATACGTCATTGTGTTTAAATATATATTATGTATGTATATTTAGTTACTAAATAACATTATAAAACCATTTATTTTATAAACTACTAGTAATCACGCGGGGCTTCGCTCCCGTGGATTCTATCACGATAAAAACATAACTCTCCTTTTTTGCAGTCGCGTAAAAAGTAGCCTATAACCTTCCTCAAGCTTCAAGCTACTTCCATACCAAATTGCATCCAAATCCACCCAGTACTTTCGAAAATTAGCGCGTTCAAGCAAACAAACAAACAAACAAACTTTTCCGCTTTATAATATTAGTATAGATTATTAACTATTTATTTACTATATATTATTATTTATTGCATCAATTGTGTCCGTACAGTAGTTTTATTTATTTTTGGCATATCATTTATAGCACCTATACTTACATTGTAATTTATAAAATAGAAAATTTATCATTAAAGTATTCGCTTATAGTATAGTAGCATTTCGTTATAAGGAAAAGCTTCAATTTATTAATAAATACGTTATATTTTATATTTGCTAATATTCTTTTCCATCCAAGATATAATTTTGCTAATGGTACTATTTATTTCTTCATTATAGTTTTCTTTAGTTTTAGGGATAATTACGGACACATCATCTGCAAAGATTATGCAAGGATAGTCAGTTACTTCTGTCAGGTCATTGATATATAACAGGAAAAGCGGGGTACCTAAAATACTACCCTGTGGAACGCCTGTACAATTGTAACCCAATTCGGATTTAAATTTCATTTCACCGTTTTGATTTGGTTTGTCCACAGTTATTTCTACAAATTGCGTTCTGTTTGTAGGGTAGCTTTTTAACCACGCATTTGCTTTACCGCGTATTCCATATTTGTCACATTTTTTTAGTAGTAGCTCATGCGATACAAAGTCAAAGCTTTTGACATGTCAAAAAATACAACAGTGGTCGGGATTTTCTGGTCAAAATTTTTAGTAACTAGGTTAATTAAGTTAAATGCCGCTGTGGTTGTCTATTTCTTTTTTGGAATCCATGTTGTTCATTTTTCAAAACTCGGAACTTATCGATAAAATTTATTAATCGCTTATGCATGAGCTTTTCGTAAATTTTCGCTAAAATGGGCAATAAGGCTATCGGTCTGTAATTATCAATAAGTTTTTTATTACCTTTTTTAAGTATTGGTTTAATAACTGTTATTTTCAATTTTTCAGGAAACACTTCCGTGTATAACGACAAGTTTATTAAATGTACCAGTACCTGAATAATAGTAGGGCTTATTTATTTGATAATTTTTGTAGGTATTTGATCATAACCTGTTGAGTTTGTATCCTTGAGTGATTTTATTACTTTTTGTATTTCGTCATCATTGGTGGGCATTAAAAACATACTAGAATTTATAGGATCAATGTCATAATTACTATTATTAATGTCAAAATCGTTCTTCGTCAAATTGATATAATAGTCATTTACATAATTGGCAATGTCCGTGGGGTTTGTTAGAGGTCCGGTTTCAGTTTCTATCTCATTAATATTTGTCTCCTGAATTTGATTATTATTGGAATAACGTTTTATTAAGTCCCATGATGCCTTACATTTATTTTTAGCCCTAGTTATGTAATTAGAATTATGAATTTTTTGTGCTTTTTGTATACATTTTTTAAGTAATTTATTGTAGTTTAAGTATTTTAATTTATTACCTTTATCTGATGAGAAGTAGTATTTAAAACGCAAGTTCCTTTTGGTCTTCGTTGATTTTTTTATACCTTTGGAAATCCATTTTGCATATTTTTTTACTAGGTCGACTTTGATCTTGATTTCCGGGAAGCATAAATCAAAAAACAAGACAAGTGTATCGTGAAACTGATTAAACGCACTGTTGGCTTCCTGATCAGAAAAAAACTTCTGTCCATTTTAACTTCGACATACAGTTAAAGAACTTTTCTTTATTTTCGGCGCTAAAATCACGCTTATGAAGTGTACGAGAGCGTAGAGGTGGAACTTTATTATCTATTTGTGTGAATATCATCTGAGCTGTTTCGTAATCTGACAGTCCTAGCGGTATAACCTCACATATTGCATCCTTACAGTTACTTATTATTTGGTCAAGACATGAATTTCTTTTTGTTGGTTGTTTTATATGTAATGTTAAGTCAAAATTATTTACAATCCTAATTAATTCGTCTATACATTTTTTATTTCTATCGATTTTATTGCTCAAAATGTCAATGTTAAGATCACCTACTAATTGTTTTTTTGATTTATTTCGAAGGTTACACAACATTACTTCTAAATTACGTAGGAAAATAAAAGGGTTTGAGCTTGGCGTACGATATAAGTACGATATAATAATGTTATATTGTAAGAGTTCAATTCCACAACACTCAAACTCGTTTTCAGACGCATCTTTTTCAATTGCGTCAGTATTTTGTAATCAATGTGATTCAGGCAGAAAATACAAACACCCCCTCGCTTTTTATTCCTTCTTGAGTACCAGTCTCCTAGTTTGTAGTCATTTAAGGCAACGCTACTCTCCTCACCCGCTTTAATAAAAGTCTCGGTCAAGCATATTACATCAATAATTAACTTTTCATTTAGGAACGAGTCAATTGCAATTTCTAAAAGTTCTCTTTTACTCCTTAAGCTTGCAATATTTTGATGGAGAACATTTAATGAGTGACAATTAATTACGTCAATGGACTTCACGTCTTTTACCTTACCTAACTCATTATCATATAGGCTTTTAAGTGGTTGGTCATAGAGCGTTTTAGTAGTAGGTAAAGTACTACTAGTACCTGCGAAAAAAGGTATTATTTGGGGTGTTTTTGTAGTTATATGATCTTTTTGGTTGGTAAGTAGGCTTTGTGTCTAGGTTTGTAGTAGAGTATGTAGGCAAATCGGAGCATTTCGACTGAGCAGTTGGGTTTTTGTTGAAGTTTAGGTATTTATTTTTATAATCAATTGTATCGATCAAAACGTTCAGTTTATAACAAGTATTGCTATGAGTACGTAAGAAGTAACAATTTTCGTTATTATTACATATCAGTTCTAAATTATTATTCAGTAATTTTACATTTAGATATTTATTCTCCAATACACTTAGCACAATAATTTGAATTTTTTTCATACTTTTTTATAAACTTATATAATTCATTTAACATTCAGCCCCATGTTCCTCTAATCAGTTGTGATGTGTGTAATTCAAGGTCATTATACTTATACCTAGTTTTTTTTTTGTTAAAGGCTCGCGTTTGACCAACATCTCACCTGATGGTAAGTGATGATATGGTCGAAGATGCAGCACGCTTGCCTAGAAGTAACCTATTCTTAACTTAAAGACTCCCAGGTTATAGCGATCAGGAAACACAGACTCCGGCAGGGAATTCCACTCCTTAGCCGTACGCACAATGAAAGTATTTCCAAAACGTTTTGTGCGTATGGGTGGGATGTCCACCATGTAACGATGGCGCATCGCCGTTTGTTTCGGCTTTGAAGCTTTGATTCGACCAGTGAATCATTGTCAATGAGTCTCTTGGCCCTTTTATCAATAGACTTAAGCGTCCACTTGGTATTTGGTAGATCCATCCCAAAGATGAGAGCAGTACTCCATACACGACCGAACCTGGGCTTGATAGAGATTGAGCATCTATTCCGGTGTGAAGTACCGTCTCACCTTTGCTAGGTTTCCCAACTTTTTTGATGCTAGCTGAGCCTTAGCCTCAATAAATGGGCCAAAATTGAGGGTGGAAGTTATTGTTACCGCAAGAAGCTCAATACCTTTCATACAATAATTATTAAAATATACATTTATGATTTGTGGTTATGTTCACAAAATTAATTTGAAAGGAAGGGTTATGTTTTTCGCGCGTATTTTGTATGTATGTTTGTAATATTATTTATTACCTCATATATCCAGAATCGCTGAATGGATTCACATAATTGAGGTATCGTTAGATTCGTCTTAGCAGCCCAAGTGTTCTTAGATAGGTGACATTTGAAAAAAAATAAACATGGCGGCTGTGCGAAGCCTTTAGGTATCTACATATAGCGAAAAAAAAAAATTATTTACGAATATGGGTATCAAATTAAAGGGCTTATTGCAAGGATTTCAAAAAGGTATACCATGTTTATCATTAGTGTAATACTAGCAAAAATAATACAAAGAGAAAGCTTAAAAATATGGATTTAGCTCTTTCGCATTCTGAATCCGGTGGCGTGCCAATGTGACACGACCAGGAAAATTAAAAAATTGTTAATTTATATTTTAAGTGAAAAGTTGAAAAAAAAAAGTTATTTAAAAAATCTAAAAAACCCGACTGCTCAACTGAAATGCAAGAAACAAGCACATTTTTATTAACCGACTTCAAAAAAAGGAGGTTTACAATTCGTCTCGAACTTTTTTTTTTATGTATGTTACCTCATAACTCGGAGACGGTTGGACCGATTTGAATTCTTTTTGCGTTTGAATGGGTCTACTTTCTAGTTGGTCCCATTGTTACGAAATCAGGATCTGATGATGGGATCCTGGAGAAATCGAGGGAACTCTTCAAATATTATAGGCACACCTATAGCGTTTTGGGTATTTCTTATAGTACCTTGAGCAGTTGCTTCCGAAAAGTACCATTTGGGGAAGTTGAACTGATGATGAAGACCACAGATGGCCACTGAAACTCCTCAATAATAAGTATTTCGTGGATTGCGATTCGATTACGGATCACGGATGTTAAACACTTTATGCTCGTCACAATACATATGGTGATGTAGAGCTGATGGTCAAGTACCAGGAGAACTCCTCAAAAATTAACGGCTATGCATCAGGAAAAGCAATATTTTGTAAAAGGTGATAAGTTGTTGACATTGTGGCTTTTGTTACTAGATAAATTACAAACCGACCCACTAAAAAGTTTGAAAAAAAATTTTTAGCAAAAAATAGGACCGACTTCCATATCAAAATACTACAAAGGCAAAAATAACTTTAATTTCAGAAGGCGGTGTCAAAAACGAAAATACCTATATACAAAACTAAAGACATTTTCTTTTATTTATTGCTAAAATTTTTTTTCTAAAAAGAAAGAAGTAACGGACCGACCCCATTAAAAAAAATATGTTCAATCGGGTCCCGCCTAAAAAATACCATGGGGAGTTAATCAAATTATGAATTAAATGGTTTACTGTATTTTTTATTTTAAATGAAAAAATACAACAAACATGTACACATCCATCAAATATTATGATTAATTAACCATTAATATGCATAACCACATCTATTCAGTTGAAGATGAATCTGAATCTGCATTTGTAAAAAGGGAATCATGGTTAATATTTGCTCCTGCTTCTGTGTCAACAAATAATAAATCTTCAGTTGGTGGGTTTTCATTTTTGTCGTCAATAATATGAGCAGATCGTTCTTCATAATTTTTGGTAATTGATACGATGGTGCCGAAGCACAAAAACTTTATTCCATAATGGATGTTCTACCCAAAACATATCAGGGCCCCGGATACTGCGGTAGCAATCAATTTATCAATATCCTTGTTCTTATTTATCAAACTATCTTGTTTTTATAGATAATAGGCTCGCGTTTAATCACCATCTCATCATCATCATGGTAAGTGGTGATGTGGTCAAAGATGTAGCATATTTACCGAAGTAACCTATTCACTCTCGACTTAAATACCCCAGATTATAGTCATCAGGAAACACAGACTCCGACAGGGAATTCCATTCCTTAGCCGTATGCACAATGAAAGTACTCCCAAACCGTTTTGTGCGTATGGGTGGGATGATCGCATTACCATTTGCCTTCTAGTTCGATGATGGAACGGGCCAATTCCATCTCACACTCCCCGGAATGTAACCGATAGGCTTGCGACACGTCGCCAATGTTCAAGGCTCTGGAGCTTTGACTGGACCAGTGCATCGTTGCCAATTAGTCTCTTGGCCCGATAAAGTCAAGCTCGTCCAGTTGATATTTGGCAGATCCGTACCAAAGATGAGAATACATACTCCATACACGATTTAGCTTGAACTTGATACAGATTGAGAAGCTGTTCCGGTGTGAAGAAATCTTACCATTGCTAGGATTTTCCACTTTTTGCTGCTAGTTGAGCCTTAGCATCGATGAACAGATCAAAATTGAGGGTGCAAGTCAATGTTACCCCAAGAAGCTCAATACGATCGGTTACCAGCACGGTTACACCATGAAAATGAGCCGGCTGTAATTGGCTCCTTTTTGCAGTGAAGAAACGCCTGGGACTTAGCTGCTTTAAATGAAGAAGCCAAACAAAGTTGACATCGCCCCATTCGGAGACAACCTTCATTCTTCAAGGACAAATATAAGCGCCCAAACATAGCCTCACGGTGGTTCTGGATCTGTGACCCACCAGCACGCACGCTGGACACGTACCTCTCAGAACCTGTGCTGTCACTCATGAATATGACTGATAGGATGAAGCAGAAGGCGAACTATTCGTGTAATCCGCTTCTTGCGGCAAAGTTCGCAATGTTTTCGAATGTTATGACAACATATTTCTCGATACCTTCAAGAACTAGTACTGGTACTAAATTAAAAAGCACCTAGCCGGCTATAAATAACTCAAACGGGGAATTCCCTGTATACCTACGAATTACATTATAGTTGCCAAAATAGATAAAAACTTGTTTTTCGTTTTGTCCGGCTAATTCAAAATTTTATTATTAGCAGTAGTAATATTGATATTGATATTGTTTTAGTGTACACATAATTAACTTGGTTATGTATTAAAATCAATTAAAATTTCAAAAAAGCCTTTTTTTTTAAATGGAAAAATATCGAAACATATCGGAAAATTTTGAAAAATATTTCTTTTCTTTTCCGTAAATTTTTCCACTACCCATCAGTAGTTACTACTGATGGGTAGTGGAAAAATTTCGGACCGTTACATCATGATGGGTATCATCACGGGAACGCATCCTTTCTCAGTTTTCTATCTTTCTGTCATTACCTTAGCCTGCCCGAGAAGGGCGAAGGAAAAAAAAAATCATTCTGTCTTTTTTGACAATCAGCTAACGTCAAAACTGACAGCAAAAGTAAAAGTTATGACAGTCGACCTTAGAGTATAGAAATAATATAGAGACGCTGTAATTGTCTATATCTTACTTGCTTATACAAATATCTATTGAATCGATACAGAAATATGAAACTACACTTTGTCTCTTTTTAACCAATGAGTAATCTCATTTGAAGAAAGAGACGTCATGCTATTTGTTTATTCTCTGTCTGGCAACATTTTAACATGTCCGTCAAAGTACCTACCTCGCGTGCCATCCGCCATCTTTTGGACGCGTGGTTTTGTGGTACATCAGCTGTCAAATGAACAACAACATTGGATTTGGATTGCGATTTTTAGGAATAAAAACGCTCCCAACTAAATTGTTTTGTGCTATGAGTGTCTAGTGGTGCAAATTGAATATGCCTACTTGTTCAATAATTCAGTGTGGTGCAAGGAAAAACCACAATCAACCTCATTTGACCATGCACAGGTTAGTAGCCGTATTTTAAGAAAAACTTTATCATGCTGTTATTTTTTTTGTACAAGTATCCTTGTTTTATTTATAGAATAAAAGTTCCCAAATGTACATACCAATTATATCTGATATTTAACTTTATTTCCTAAATTTGTATCATGTTTTGTTTACAATACAAATGACAATTCAAAATAGTGATGTCTTTTATTTAATAAGCTATCGATAAAAACTATAATTTTTTTTAGTTTGTACATTGTAGAGATCAGTAGAGTAGGGTATCAAAATGAAGGGCTTGAAGAGATGGTTTTGAAAATAAAACTATCAATAGGAATAAAAATAGCGATAGTACTAAAACACAACAATGTCACTTCGTCATGCAGTAGTTGGTGGTTATTTAGTTCAGTCTCTGATTTGTTCCATTAACTGCATCAAACTGAAATAATTTTGTATGTTTTTTATTTGCACAGGGTCCCTAAAAATGAAGTGCTGCGCCAGTAGTGGCTTGAAGTCATTGGGGTGGAAAATATCAAACCTGGACTTAAAGTACCACGTGTCTGTTCATTACACTGCAGAATCAACCTTAAATAAAACCCTTGATGTAATAAGGCTGCGTGACAGCGTGATGATGCAGTACCGTCAATCCACCTTGTAGTAAGTTAAAACAAATAATTAACTTCATATTGTTTAAATTTCCCTACGAACCTGTCGGTTCATCCAATACTTTAGTAATAATGTTTCTCAATTTTAATATTATTAAATACCTGTTCATAATGTTATGTTTAGCGCTAGTGATAAAAAAAGATGAGATTATTCAAGATATAAAAATACTTTCAGTGTTAAAAAAAAACACACGGGCTGGTTCTGCGTGAAATCAAAAATGTCGAACAGGCGTTCTCCAAGATGACTCAACCACCCTTACCAGTGAAACACCTAGATCAGATATATAAAGAGTAAATAAAATAAACTTTAATTTGTCGTTCGAAAAGTGTTTTTACAACTAATATTTGCATATATCTTTAACTTTAACTTCTCTTTTAATTTGCTTTTTCAGATTTAACCCGAATCGTTTACTTCTGAGAATGCGATACCGAGCACATCTGGGTCATAAATAAATTTCAAGGCCACTTTTAGTTTCTATAAAATTAAGCTCAATTTGAATGGGCAGTTTACAATGATTAGTAACGGTTTTGACTTTCAAAAGTGCCTAATAATTATCTAAATAAAATTGAGCATTTTACTTTGACCTGGTGATTTATTATGGTGAATAAAGGTACATTTTTCAAAATACTTTGTTGTTTTATTTCTTGTAATAACCTCAGATTTAGTATATTTCTACAATATTTATTATTGTGGTAAACAAATATCTCTAAGGGGCGAAACTGCGTAAAGCGCTCGCCCACGCGGTCCCATACAAAAGTGCTCCGTTGCGGGAACCCGCACGTCGCGGGGAATCAGACCCCGCGCCCCCTTTTTGCTACGTAATAAATATTAAGTTTTCATTCGACTCGACTACATGTACACCGTTAAAGTTGAACTATTGACACTGTGCAGGTAATAATCCGGTTTCCGAAACACACGACACACGCTCTTTACGCAGTTTCGGCCCTATAATATCATTATTTGCCTAACCTTTTTCAAACTATATATTAGGGTAAGATTCCAGTCTATCAACTGATGCAGCTGAATACCAGTATTTTAAATGCAGATACTGCCTATCCGACCTCCATAGTACTGGGTAATACGATACCCTTGGTAAGGCAACCAGTTACCAAGGGTATCGTATTAATCAGACTCGGGCCACTGACTAAAAACGACTGTCAAAGATTTACAAATGACAGTTAGTTCGATACTAAGCCGAAAGCGGGTCAGAGTGATCTTTATGAACAACTCTAAATGTGGATCAAACCCTGAAATCACAAAAAACCTCAGTAGTCCTCATTGATTTATATAATAGTACGCAGTAATATATATGTCAATGGTTGTCCTTCAAGAAAGTCACTCACAAGAAAAAAACAAAATCAGTCAGTCTCTCATAAAATGTAGCCCAACCAACAGTGCTTCTAACCCCTCGTATGTTAATATGAATGTAATGCACTATAATTTAAAAAATTCAGGAAAAGAACTAAAGGACTTGTTACAGTTATTCCAAAAGTATAATCTAATTATCCAAAGTTTAAAAGTATTGTTACATAAGTAACCAATGAACCCGAAGAAATGTTAGAAACTCTGGTATCGATATCGATACTTTTTGGTTTTGATTACTTATGTGCTTCCCTAGCAATGGCAGCCATCTTTTGGCCGCAGTTGACAGTAGGTATACACGCGTATTTTGTAGGTATTTCTCGTCCATATTATAAAAGGTCATTGCAGTCGACGGCTTACTCAATTATTCGATTTGTTTTTGTTTATTTTTATCATGAACTCTTTTTCAAGCGTGGTATCTATTTACTTTGAATTCTCTGACTTATTTAAAGTTATCTGTGCTTTGAATCAACAAATAATGCCTACTTTTTGAAAATTTAAGTTCTAGTTTAAATTTGTGAATCTAAAATGGAAAGTTACGTCGTGATATCTTTTATTGGAGAAGGATCGTTTGGTCGTGTCTTTAAAGCTAAACATAAAGAAACTGAAGCTGTTGTAGCTTTAAAAGTTATAAGAAAGGTAATTTGTATCTTGGTATTATAATGATTAAGGCACAAAATGTATAATGTATAACGAAACCTGGACCTGAAGTCCAGTTTCGTTATACATTTTGGTGTGCCTGACTTTATGTAGTTACTTAAAAGTAAATTATTGTTGGCAAAGAGTTCTAGACCTGTAGAAAAAAAAGAGGGGTAAGAGATTATAATAATATGCATTGTCAAATAATGTCATCTTAGTACACTTAAAGGGTCATCAATCATCATGTAACATCTACATATCTAGTATTCGAAAAATATTGTTGTTTAATTTTCTACTTCTATCTTAATTTCAGAAAGGGCGTTCAGTAAAAGACTTAAAAAATTTGAGACAAGAATGTGATATCCAGAGACAGCTAAAACATCCAAACATTATCCGGATGATAGACAGTTTTGACACAGATTCTGAGTTGGTTGTGGTCACAGAGTATGCCGAAAAGGAGTTACATAGCATCCTCGCTAAAGAAGGATGTTTGAATGCAGACCAAGTTAAGAAGATCACTTGGGATTTGGTTTCTGCATTGTATTATTTGCATTCACATAGGGTGCTTCACAGGTTAGTTTCATAGTTAATAAACAAATAAATATACTTATTTTATATCAACTTCTAACACTAATATTAGTACTTATTATGTGCCATAAAGGCATGGAGGCATATCCAATGTCCCACCTGTCTGCTCTAATGTTCTTTAGTTTCACTGCCTAAGTGTATTTGCTATTTAGCTTAGTTTTTTATACTGCCCAAGTTTATTTATAAATAAAGATAAGACTACCATTGTAACCATATTTTGCAGTATTGTAAACCAAGTGTGTGTTTAAATTATTGGTGTACAATAAAGAGTATTCCATCTATCTATTGTTATAGATAATTATTTGTGTCTGGAGAAGTCTTCGAATAACTTGTCTCACTCTGGGTAGAGTTAACGAGTGTCAGACTCCTACTGACTGAAAACTCACCTTGTACTTTCTTCAGTTGCCTTTGCATGCAGTATCTCATTAGAACATTTCCACTACCCTAGGTTGTTATAGAATGTATATAAAAATTACCCACATACTTAAATAAAATTTTAATATTTCAGAGATTTAAAACCACAAAATGTATTACTGGATAGTACTGGACGTGCCAAACTATGTGACTTTGGTCTAGCAAGAATCATGACAAACGCTACACATATTCTGACTTCCATTAAAGGTACTCCATTGTACATGGCTCCTGAGTTGATTGAAGAGAAGCCCTATGATCATCAGGTATGACTTATTATTTTTTTGGTGAAATTTTTTGTTCTATTCATTCTACTCATACCTAAACATTATTTGATACAGTAAATTTGTTGGGGTTCAAATAATTGTACGGCATTTAATTTTATAAAAATGTTACATTTCTTCTTCTTGGTTAGGTTTCCGCACTTAATCTGCATGAGACCATTGTGCGTGTATGTTACATTTATTTAGTAACTACATTTTTTATTAAAAAAAAAAGAGAACTAGCAATGTGGGTAGAATATACATTACTAGCAATCTTGTTAACCTCTCCATCTAAGCTAAATTTGATTGTGTCTGGAGTGGATTTACGGCAATAGTGTAAAGCAGGGTTTGAAACCTGCGTCATCTCTGTCCCAAGTCTGATATCTTAGCCATTAGGCTACAGTCGCTTAAAACTTCCATAAAATATTTCAAAGAAAACATAATTAAAACACGTGAAAATGGGTGGTCTTATGGCACAGGACAATATCCATAATATAAATGCTTACTCTTTAATACTAAATAAAATATCCATTTTTCACATAAATGAATCGTAAAACATGACTGCCCTAACTTTTCAGGCTGACCTATGGTCTCTTGGATGCATAGTGTACGAGTTGATAGCGGGCCAGCCACCTTTCTGCACCATGTCAATATGGCAGCTGGTGCGGATGATCAGACACAAGCCAGTACAGTGGCCTAGCTTTATTAGTACTGAAGCGAGGTCCTTTTTGCAGGTATGAGTTTATTACTTGTCTTGTCTATGTTTTGGCTTATGAGGAAATACTGCAGGAGGAAACATTCATAAAATTTACCTTATGATATTCAGTGGTTTTGGTTTTTGTTTTATCAACAAATTTTTGTATTAGGATTAGTTCTTGGATCTCTTATCTCACATAATTATATAGTTTTTTGGACAGATGGTTTAGGCTGCAACTATGATTATAGTATGCCAAGAATAAAGGGTTCAAATTAAATGCAATAATGATATTTATTTTGCAAATTGGTTATAAATAGATAGATAGATAGATAGGATATACTTTATTGTACACCAAAATTTAAACACACCTATTTAACAATATTAATTATTCTATGGTAACAATGGCGGTCTTATCGCTGAAAGTGATATTTTCCAGACAACCTTTGGAAGGACTTTAAAAAATTTAATTAAAGTGAGAAGGGCTAAATTAGTGTACTTACTACATTACTCATGAAACAGAGAAAATAAAATTTTAATATTAAAATAAATATATATTTATGCAGATATATATATAAATACAGTACATAGGTAATTAAATAATACAATACATATGTGTTCTTTAACATCATGTGGAGAGAAAATATAACTACCCTGAGAGGATACACTAAAACAAACTCAAAGGGTTGTGGGGTACATACCTACTACATAATTCATGTCAGTTTATAACACATATAACAACATAGACAGGTACAGTTATACCCACACACACATACCGAATTATCACACAACTTTAAAATAACTTATTACCAAACTGGTGACCCCGTCAAAGAACAATGAGTGACAGTGAATCAGCGCATAGATAGATTGAATATACTTTATTGTACACCAAAATTACATACACTTGACGCATACAGCATCATCACAGCGTACAGATCATGCACAAAGGTCGCGCAAAGCGAAGCGCGGTACCGTGGCTCACGATGTTTGCCGCGTTGCCCTACGCTTACCGCCGTTTTGGCCAGAGGATCCCGATATCTGGTTCGCTCAAATGGAAGCTCAGTTTGAGACAGCTGGGGTGACAGGTGACGTCACCAAATATAATTATGTTGTTGGTCATCTCGACCCTCAGATTTCCAAGGAGGTGAAAGACATAATTATGGCCCCTCCTCCCACCGCTCGGTACGAGAAACTAAGGACCGAGCTAGTCAAGCGAATCCCGGCATCCCAGGAACGCAAGGTGAAGCAGCTTCTGATGCACGAGGAGCTTGGTGACCGAAAGCCGTCACAGTTCCTTCGCCACCTGCAAGGTTTGGCTTGACCAACCATGCCCGAGGACTTCATGCGCACCATCTGGTGCATCCGACTCCCCACCAGCATACATCCCCTCCTTGCATCGCAGCAGCACAGCACGCTGGAAGCCTTGGGCGAGCTGGCCGACCGCGTCCAGGTCATCGCCGTACCTGCATGTCAGGTAACTTCAACTTCGGCTGCAGGACCTCCGGTTAGCGAGATGGCAGGCGAGATTGCCGAGCTGAAGCGCGCTATGAAAGACTTGACGCTGCAGCTGCGCGACAGTCGATCGCGGAACCGCTCCCACAGCCGTGGCCGCGATGCGAGTCGTAGCTTACGCCACCGCTCTTCAACCCTCTCCGACTCCAGCTACCGGCAGCATCCTAAATGCTAGTACCACTCGAGGTATGGCTCGAACACGAAGCACTGCTTCAAGCCCTGCGACTACAAGGCGGGAAACGCAGCGGGCAGTCGATAATGGCGACTGACGATTGCCTACCTTCAACTGGTCGCCTTTTCGTCACAGATCCACGCAGTCGATCCAGAAGAACGAAGCAGTTTCTGGTCGATACTGGAAGTGACCTCTGTGTCTACCCTCGTCGTCTGCTCAGCGAGCGTCGTGCCGCCGTGAACTAACAGCTCGTGGCTGCGAATGGGACTCCCATTCGCACGTACGGTTTTGTGGAACTTAGGCCTGCGTAGACACTTGTAAGTGGCGATTTGTGGTTGCAGAGGTAACCAAGCCGATTATCGGCGTGGACTTTTTGTCATTTTACTCACTAGTCATTGACTGTAGAAACCAACAACTAGTCAATAGTAACACTAATTTGCACACTATCGCTTCGAACAGCGTAGATTCATCATTATGTTCTGTAAAGATTATATCTGGCGATACGAAGTATAACAAAAACTTAGCCTGCTTCCCTGATATCACCCGACCCGCCAATACACTACGCATTACACCACACTACACTCTACACCATATCCGCACGACCCCAGGCCCTCCAGTTTTTTCATCATTTAGCGCCAGACAAATAGAAAATTGCTCAGCAGGAGTTCCAGCTGATGCTGGCCAATGGTACTGCCAGACCCTCAGAGAGTCCCTGGTCATCGCCACTTCATCTCGCTCCTAAAAAAGACAACAGTTGGCGGCCCACGGTGGGCTGAAAATCGGCTTTCATAGACTTAGGCATTTTATTTTGCAAGTGCGAGTTTTTTTGCCGGATATCACTTCTATTAGTTATAACAATATACAAAAATGACACCAGAATTGATTCTGCACAGAAACGAAGGAATTATAATTTTTTTACGAAAATTTTGTATGGAGCTAGTATGAAAAATCGAAATATCTCTAAAACGGCAGCGATAACCGTAATATCCTTATAGGGGGTTATAGTACTAATTATTTATGATTTTTTGACATACGTTACATAATGGTTGTAGATGCCTTTTTTTTTTTAAAAATCGTCAAATTATTTTTATTTATTTTTACATATTTAAACGTTCCTTTTAGTGTTTAAGTTGAAGAATTCAGAGCTTTAACAACTCTTATCATAAAATAGCATCACCCCTATAGACCTGAAGGACTAGACAGAGGTGTGTAGTGTCTTGTTGATCTTGTAAGATTTCCAACAATACCAAATAGTTGAATATCAGTGTCAAAGTGCCCATGCTGTCGCTTCTTTTTGAAAGATAGGGGAATGAAATTGTTAATTGATCATACCCTAAAAGTATGATTACAACATAACCGGACACATAATAATAATAATATCCTTATAGGGGATTATAGTACTAACATTATTTATTTTAACATATGAAACTGTTCAAAACGATCCATGAACTGTGTCAAAGTTAAGAACATCGTTAGGAAGCATGCTTTTTCCCCAAATATTAAGAATATGTGAAAAAAAAAAGACTGTATATAAACTTTTTATTGATAGGTAATTTAAATAAAACAGAAGTAAGAAAAATAATATCTAATAAATTCAATTATACAAAATACATATTTGAAACTATAATTTATGAAATTATTAACTAAACATATTGGTAAAATAAACTAACATAAATAACAAAAGAACATAAAGAAAAATAATTAAATTTTACAAATTTTCTTTACAACTTTCGTTGTCGGACTCCAATTCCGAGTCAGAATCCAGATCGGATATACCTACAAACTCGAACTCAGTTTCCGGAAACTGTATTAGGTCGAGAGTTTCAGCAAAAAAGGTTGTCTTCCTTTTGGCATCTAACTTCGGCCTTTGTGCACTTAGAAAAGGATCCGAAGAAACAACAAGCATATTTAGGATATCTTGATTAGAATCTTGCCTGCTTCTTTTCCGCGAATGATGTTCCCGGAACCTCCTAAAATCTTTGTTTCGAGACTCTGAGGCTTCTTCCGAGAGAGTCCCAATCGGGACAATATCATTTTTTTCGATTATGTCAGCTCCGTGTATTAATAGTTTATGTACGGTTGATGACATGTAGTACTAGTCGTATAATTCCACGTACTTTTCTGCTGTTTTGCGAGCAAAATCTTTAAATTTGATGACATCGAACTTCTCACCAGATGTTATTGCTTGCAAAATAACAGCAAATCTTTTTATCAGGTTTTGATCCAACCCAGTAATAGCTGCAGTTTTATTGGGAAACTCGAAAAACTTCCTTGCGGTATTCCCGTCATTGGTAGTTCCCGAGCCTTGTTTTACTATATCAATTAACAGATTGAGCTCCTCTTTAAATTTATTTTGAATGTTTTTTTTTCTGTTTTGTAACATATCTTTATGCTCATTACTTCTTGCTGCCCACTGTTTGAAGTCAAGTCTGTACGCAATGTGTAACAGACATTCCATGCAATTTATACGGGCATGTAGGGATGATAGGCCAAATTCATATATGTCAGAACACACAGTTTTTGATGTTACAGCATCTAAGTGGTTCATTTCTGTTGGTTTTGCTAAGCACAGGTAGCATGATGCATTTGATCTAGCTTCAGAAAGGTACGTGCAGACTTTTGCGTCGATCATTATCATCATTAGTTTATGAGTCACCCTGTTACTATTAATGCACTCTGTGGGGTTAAGGGCCTCAATTTCCTCATCCATTTTTCTTTTGTTATCAATGACAACTGCATGGCTTTCTTTTACAAAAGTGAACTGAACCGGACGACAATAAAAAGTTGAGCATGGTTTCGGGTTTGTCCATATAGTATTATCTCCATCTGTCAGTTTCAGTGGCACCAAGGAGGTCATGAAAATGCTTGAATCATCATGCTCGCCGTCCATTTTCTGCTTGTATCGGCTTTGATTGGAAGCACCATCAAATCCCCACTTCGATATCAGCTTTAACTGCTTATTTTCCACATTATCAGAAAGACTTTGAAGAATCCGCTTCACCGTGATGTCAAGTAAAGCTTGAAGTGTAATTCTAGCTGATGAATCCGTAACTGATACTGATTGATTAGGAGGGTAGCATGCAAGCTTAGTTTGTTGCAGTTTATAGTAGGATGGGTAAATATCCTTAGCACCTTCCCGAATGGCAGTCTCTCGCAACGTAATATATTGCCACTTTGAAACCTTAAGTGAAAGAAGCAATCCAAGTGCTTTCTCTGGTGTAAATATTACTGTTTTCTTAATGCTTTCCTTGATTTTAACGGCAGCTTCTGGATTTTTGATCATATAATTGATTACAGATGCGATATCTTCATAACCTTCTTCTTTTAAACGTGCTGCAGCTGCATATGCCAATTCACAGGAATCCTCGCCTATGTGCTCACTAGATCTTCTCTTTTTCTGTTTGCTTCCCAGATCTTTGAATGGTTTTCGGGACCTTTTTGTCATTGTTCCAACAGTCGATGATGTCGAAGGTTCTGGAGAGACTGAGCGTGCTCTTGGTATCTCATCAACAGTTGGTTCTTGATTTATTAAAGTTTGCACGCAACTCGGCCAATCAATATTTGCTTGCAACCACTCTCCGTACGTATTTCTAAACTTATCAAAGAATCATTTAGATTTCTGCCACCTGTTTAAAGCAGCTCGCGTGAATCTCCGGCAAAATTCTTTGAGAGTTACTTGATCTTCGGCAGAAAGGCAATCGCCTATGCGGGACACAATTGCACTAAACAATACTTCATGATTAAATGAAGGACACTCACTTTTTAGAAGAACAAACAAATCTAAGTTGGTGATTAAACTTTCCATTCTAAGATTTTGTAGTCGCAAAGCAAATAGTTTTAGTGTTAGCAGTTACACGGTTGTGAACAATCTAAATTATGGAACAAAATTATAGCCCTTTTATTGTATAAAGTCAATAATTAGTTAACTACCCTCATTAAAGTTATAAAAGATATGATAATAAAAATTTATAATCGTCAAAAACATTTCGTAGAACTCATAGTAGAACTAATCAACATTAGCAAATCACATTAGCTCACTAATTATAAAAAGGTGAATGCAGTTCTTAGTTGGTATTGTTGCGAGATATTTCAAATCATTTAATCACTTAATAGGCTCATTAGAATCAGAAGACTACAACCATCATTCTAATTACTTAATTACTTGTCATCAGACTCATTAGATGACTACACAATATGTTATTTTGTATTTTGAACGTATGCAAGGTTTTAAAATTCCTTTTGTGTCGATATTATTATGTGTCCGGTTATGTTGTAATCATACTTTTAGGGTATGATCAATTAACAATTTCATTCCCCTATCTTTCTAAAAGAAGCGACAGCATGGGCACTTTGACACTGATATTCAACTATTTGGTATTGTTGGAAATCTTACAAGATCAACAAGATACTACACACCTCTGTCTAGTCCTTCAGGTCTATAGGGGTGATGCTATTTTATGTTAAGAGTTGTTAAAGCTCTGAATTCTTCAACTTAAACACTAAAAGGAACGTTTAATATGTAAAAATAAATAAAAATATTTTGACGATTTTAAAAAAAAAAGGCATCTACAACCATTATGTAACGTATGTCAAAAAATCATAAATAATTAGTACTAAAACCTCCTATAAGGATATTACGGTTATCGCTGCCGTTTCAGAGATATTTCGATTTTTCATACTAGCTCCATACAAAATTTTCGTAAAAAAATTATAATTCCTTCGTTTCTGTGCAGAATCAATTCTGGTGTCATTTTTGTATATTGTTATAACTAATAGAAGTGATATCCGGCAAAAAAACTGGCACTTGCAAAATAAAATGCCTAAGTCTATGAAAGCCGTTTTTCAGCCCACCGTGCGGCCTTGTGGTGATTATCCAATTAGGCACATTCACGATTTTGCTCTTGTGAAAGCCTTTAACTTGATCCCTGTCAGTCCAGATGACATTCCAAAGACGGCGATCACCACACCGTTCGGCCTGTACGAATTTCCGTACATCACGTTTGGTCTGCGCAAACTTTTCAGCGTTTTGTCGGCGAAATCACCAGAGGTTTGGCCTTCTGCTGCTGTTATTTAGACGATTTCTTAATTTTTTCAAGAACAGAAGCAGAACACGAGGAGCACCTTCGGATAAACTTTGGGAAAATTAATTACTTCGGCATGCTGGTAAATACGTCCAAGTGTGTTTTTGGTGTCTCGGAGGTAACTTTCCTAGGTTACCACATCTCCGAGAAAGGCACCAAACCACTTGACTCCAAGGTTGACGCCATCAGGAACTTCCCTCCCCCAAAGACGTCCGCCAGCTGCGCCGTTTCTTGGGCATGATAAACTTATATAGGCGATTCATGCCCCACGCAGCTCAAGTTCAGGCGCCTCTTCATGACCTTTTGATTGGCGACATAAAGGGCTCATATCCTATATGTCTTGCGGAGAATACTTTGCAAGCATTCGAGGAATGCAAGGAAAGCCTAGCTAACGCTGCTCTATTGGCTCACCCCGATTGCAATGCCAAACTCGCATTGGTTACCGGTGCGTCGGATACTGCAATCGGTGCGGTGTTACAGCAGCTTAGCGATGATGGGTGGCAGCCATTTGCTTTCTTTTCCAGGAAGCTCAGCCCTCCGCAAACAAAGTATTCTCCCTATGACAGGGAACTGCTGGCCATTTACGAGGCCATCAAATACTTTCGTCACATGCTGGAGGCCAGACACTTCGTTGTGTACACGGACCACAAGCCGATCAGTTTCGCATTCGACGAGAGGAAAAAAAAACTGCCTGCCCAGGCAGTTCCGGTACCTCGACTTCATTGCTTCCTGTTCACCACCGACATAAGACGCATTTCCGGCAAAGACAATGTCGTAGCCGATTCCTTATCTCGCGTGGAGGAACTACAGGTACCGGTTAGCCTCGATACTCTCGGGAAATCGCAAGCTTCGGATCCGGAGCTAACTAAACTTATCCAGGAAGGCTCTTTCTTAGTACTGGATAAGATACAGGTCCCTGGAATGCGTACAGCTGTGTACTGCGACGTCAGTACATCGCCTCCCAGACCATTTGTGCCAAAAATGTGACAGCTTGCATTCCCTCAGTCACCCTGATGTCTCAGCGTCTGCCAAATTAGTCGCAGAACGCTTTGTTTGGCTAGGCATTAGGAAGGACTGCAGGGAATGGGCTCGAGCTTGTCTTGAGTGCCAGCGTCCCAAAGTGAGCCGACACGTCTCAGCGCCTTTAGGGTCGTTTAATCTCCCACGTGTAAGGTACACTACTGTCCACATTGACCTTGTGGGCCCGCTCCCAATTTCACAAGGCTTCAGGTACTGTCTCACGGCAGTCGACCGATTCACCAGGTGGCCAGAGGTCGTACCTATTGTCGACTTGACTGCCGAGACAGTAGCTAAAGCGCTGCTGTCTGGATGGATTGCTCGTTTTGGCTGTCCTACTGATATTGTTACGGACAGGGGTCGTCAGTTTGAATCGGCTCTGTTCGAACAATTATCAAGATTGGCTGGTTTCCAGCACAAACGGACAACTGGATACCATCCACAGTGTAATGGCATGGTGGAGCGGTTCCATCGGCAACTCAAGGCGTCCATCATGTGCCATGCTGAGTCTTTGCCGTGGGTACTGCTTGGCATACGGAGCGCATTCAAAAATGATGCCCAAGCGTCTTCAGCCGAACTTTACGGCGAACCGCTAAGGTTCCTGGGAGAATTATTTGCTCCCAGTGATGAAGGAATTACCGACATCACTGAATTTACTGCGCGCATACGCAACTTCGCACAAAAGTTGCGACCAACTCCAGCTTCCCGTCACAGCAAGACCAGTATTTTTATTCTTAAGGACCTGCAGGCCTCTGATCACGTGTTCCTTCGTAAAGACGCATTACATGGCTCGCTTCAACCAGCGTATACAGGCCCTCACAAAGTTCTGGCAAGGGGTGATAAAGTTTTAAAATATTGTTTAAGGGCAAAGAGGTCATGGTCTCCATAGACCGCCTAAAGCCAGCCTACATATTGGCTGATGAAGCTGACCCGCAAGAATCTTCTCTTCCTAGCAGTATCAAACAGTTTACCACTGGCTCTGGTCGTCACGTCAGATCCCCTGACTTTTATCGCCCTTGACGGTCTCTGGGGGTGATGTACGTATGTATTATAAAATTACATAAATTATGTAGTAAGGTATTACTACATAATTTATGTAAGTTTATAACACATACTAGTATTTGCGTGTTGCGCGAGGTGCAAGCACCTCGCGTGCTTTCTTTAAAAAAAAAAAGGGGGGGGTAAGGGGGTGGGGTGCACAATTATTTCGACTAAAGCATTGCCCCTCTAAATGAATCTAAAAAAAAAATGTTCCAAGTCTCTTAATTTCCGAGATCCGCCTAAAGGGGGTGAGAAGGGGGGTGGGGGGGGGGGGCGACTTTGATAAATGGTTTTTACTTTACCGAGCCTCCTCTATACGAATCCGTAAAAAAAAAATACGGGTCTCGTAGTTTCCGAGATACGATAGGGAGGGGGGAAAAGGGGAGGTTTGGCACTTTTCCCATAGGTTTGAGAGTTACTTGTTTACGAATCTGTCAAAATATACCCACCTCCCCATCCACCATCTGGGAGAACAATTATGTCAATGAGTGAGTCAGTCAGTCAGTGAGTGAGTGGTAATTTAGCTTTATATAGTATAACTAGGAGGTGCTTGTGAAAAAAAAAAGAAAGGGGGGGTGATGGGGGGGGGGGGGGGGTTGCAGAAGTATTTTGACTAAGAGTCGGGGCACACGATGCGTTGCAGCGGCGGTGCGGCGCCGGAGCGGTGTCGCTGCGTCGTCTTACATAGAAATATCTGTGGCATGCACACGATGCGCTCCGGCGCCGCACCGGACTTGCAACCACCAAGACGAGGCGGGGAGGGGTGAATGCGTTGCGACGTCGGAGCGGCACCGCTCAGTTGTTTTGCGTCACAAGGAAGGACACACGCTCGCTCGTTTCGATTGTCTGTCAACAGACTGTCCAAAGCTGCTACGGCGCCACTGCGACATAACAACGTTACGGCGCCGCACCGCTCGTGTGCCCACTGACACGGTGAAATCTTTGCGGTGCGGCGCCGCAACGCATCGTGTGCCCCCGCCCTAAAGCATTGCCCCTCTAAATGAATCTGAAAAAAAAAATGTTCCAAGTCTCTTAATTTCCGAGATCCGGCTAAAGGGGGTGAGAAGGGGGGTGGGGGGGCGACTTTGATAAATGGTTTTTACTTTACCGAGCCTCCTCTATACGAATCCGTAAAAAAAATAATACGGGTCTCGTAGTTTCCGAGATACGATAGGGAGGGGGGAAAAGGGGAGGTTTGGCACTTTTCCCGTAGGTTTGAGAGTTACTTGTTTACGAATCTGTCAAAATATACCCACCTCCCCATCCACCATCTGGGAGAACAATTATGTCAATGAGTGAGTGAGTGAGTGAGTCAGTGGTAATCTAGCTTTATATAGTATAACTAGTATTTGCGTGTTGCGCGAGGTGCAAGCACCTCGCGTGCTTGTGAAAAAAAAAAGTGGGGGGGGGGTGATGGGGGGAGATGGGGGGGTTTAGTATTTGCGTGTTGCGCGAGGTGCAAGCACCTCGCGTGCTTGTGAAAAAAAAAAAAAGGGGGGGGGATGGGGGGGGGTTGCAGAAGTATTTTGACTAAAGCATTGCCCCTCTAAATGAATCTGAAAAAAAAAGGTTCCAAGTCTCTTAGATTCCGAGATCCGCCTAAAGGGGGGAGAAGGGGGGCGGGGGGGGACTTTGAAAAATGGTTTTTACTTTACCGAGCCTCCTCTATACGAATCCGTAAAAAGAAAAAAATACGGGTCTCGTAGTTTCCGAGATACGATAGGGGGGGGGGAAAAGGGGAGGTTTGGCACTTTTCCCGTAGGTTTGAGAGTTACTAGTTTACGAATCTGTCAAAATATACCCACCTCCCCATCCACTATCTGGGAGAACAATTATGTCAATGAGTGAGTCAGTCAGTGAGTGGTAATTTAGCTTTATATAGTATAATAATAATAACAACATAGATAGGTACAGTTACACCCACACATACCGAATTATCACACCACTTTAAAATAACTTATTATTACCAAAGGTTCTCTTTTGAAGTCCATACATTCCGTTCTGATCAAGTCATATGATAGCCATGTCATGTAAGTTTATGCCTGTGGTGCTGTTTTGAGGAAAGAAATACACAGATTTCAGATTTGAGCAGACCTGTCGATACAGTGCAAACATTTGTCAGTTATCGAATAGTTCAACATAGAACTTTAAGGAGCTCAAATGATTTGACGAAAAATACCTATATTTATGTAGTATATTTAGGTAGCTGTATAAAGTACTCAAACACATTGCGGTAATATGTTCATAATCTTCTTTATTTTCCCACATTGCTCTCACATTGACAGTCAAGCTTTTAAGAACTTTGCAGTGTCTAAGATGGTCTTTTGAAGAAAGAACCACATATATTTGAGCCAGTCAGTGCAAACTTATGTCAGCAATCGTGTAGCTCAACTCGGGACAACTTAGGAGCTCAACTATAAATTAAAACCTTTGATTGATTCTATTTTCAGGGTCTACTGCACAAAGACCCAATGAAAAGGATGACTTGGCCGGAAATACTTGAGCATCCTTTTGTTTCTGGCCATGTTACCATTCTACCAGAAGATGTCCAGAGTGAATCACCATTCACCAAACCTTTGACACACAGCCAGCAAGAGGCAAAACAGCTTCAGAGGGACAAAATTAGCTGCAGTACAAGGTAAGGTTAAATTACTCAAACAAGAATTTCAAATAAATAAAAAAATAGTATAAATAATTGACCCTATGTCTTTCTCTAGAACAATAGCTGAACCTAAACCAGAACCGAAAGAACATGACTTGCGGAACGCGCGGGTGATGCAAGCTATGGAGTGTGTACCTATGTCAGATGACGACAGCGTCCGAGCAACAAGCGCATTCAGCGTTAGAGACAGTCTGAAAACTGATGACGAAGACCAATCACACCCCATCACTGCCGCCAACGCAAAGCTACTCAGACACGAGTACAATGTACTGAATAACTCAAACCTTGTTATATGCAACCTGGAAAATAACATGGCGCAATTAATGGCAGCTAACAAAAAACAATCAGAACTCAACAAAATGGATAAAATCGATGAAGAAAAGAATACCCCAGAAAAGCCTACAGAAGAAAAGAAGACACAAAAACCTCTCAGTGCTAGTGACAGTCAACAAGAATTGCTGGACACAAAACAAAAAGCGAAATCTGTAGACACGGCGTCACTGAGTTTAGAGCATCCGAAAAGCTCAACTAAATGTAGTAGTGAAGTTAGTTCTGGGCTTAGTAAGAGCGTTCCGCCTTCCTATAAGCAGAAAATTCTACAATTCTCTCGTGATAAGCTCAGGTTTGGTAGTGGAGGTAACAAATTGACGAGAAGTATCAAAAGATCATTCCATTTTAGCAGAAGTTGGGACAAGAACAAAAGCGAGGCTCAAAGACGGACCAGTGAACCTACTATAGAGGTTTCTAGCTTCGTGGACGACAAGGAAAAATGTTCTAAAGAGGAAAAAGACCAGGATGTAGAGAAATCTGAAGTTATTGAGGAAACTTCTGATGATAAGGAGGTAGCTGATAATGATAGGATACTTAAGACTGAGGACAAAAGTGACGGTAATATTTTTTACATTATTAAAATAGTATTACACATGTAGTAACTAAAGGGAATTAACAAAAACTAAGCAGGCAGCGAATATATAGAGGAAGTCTACAAATGGTGGGGTGGGCCATCACTCACCATCATCAAAGCAGACAGACATACATGTCTCTGTGGGGACAATTTATGGATGCAGAGGAAATTGTAGGCTCATGCTCTTGGAGAGTACTTGAGTCCTGAAATTATCTTTCAAAGATATTTTAAACAGACTGCGCAAATGTATGTGCATTTGAAGAGAGTAGGCAAATTGGAATTACGGACACAATTATTAAGTGCGGTAACCAAAACCTAATGGACAGAGAGATAACTTTAAGGTACCAGCATGATAAGAACCGTGCGATCTAGTGTTCAACATTCGGAACTTTTACCTTGACCTAGACGCTACTTGCACTGCGATAGGTCATGTAATGACTATGTATTTTGGTTTTCAGTAAAAGAGCCGTCTTCAATAGAGTTGGAAGAATGGGAAGCGTTTCTCAACTCTAATATTAGTGAAGTTATCGATGGCGACGTCGAGTCACTTACTCAACTTAATATGGTATGTAATATTGTTATTGTAATGCCAATTTAGTCATAGATAGATAGATAGATATACTCTTTATTGTACACCATAACAGAATTAAATAAGGACTAAAAACTACAAAGAAGATATAATACATAGAATAGAGAAGTAAGAATTTAATGCATGGCTGGATTCCTTAATTGCTCCATTGTTCATGAATGGTGCGGTTATATACTCACACAAGCCCTACTCTAAACACAGCTCGTATTATGTAATGGTACATGCATTATTTTAATGAACGTGTTTAATTTTCAAATACATCAAAGGATTTTAAGGTATATTTAAAATAAAATTAGATGCGTCCTTCTGCTGCTTATAATTGTTTTAGGATCTGTATCCCATGCGCGTGCGCTCCTTGAAGGCATAAATGCAGTGCTTTACTTGCCATTCACAGATATTTTAATAAAGCGTTCGCACGTTTTAGATGACTTTAATTAATACTAAATAAATGAATAAACAAAATATAATAACTTAAAAACGCCTAATAGTTTATAAATAGCACCTATTTGCAAGCACACAAACATTGTTTGCCAGGCGCTGCAAATTAACGTACCTATTATTCTCAAGTCATGCCGCCCTCTACGGCAGGATTTTTGTTCGCATGTGTGCAGTACTTTTGCTATTTGTGCACAATTCGCCTACGCACACACCCATGAATGTCTAAAGCTGGGTGTTCTGTGACTCCTGCCGCATGATACCACAGACTACATAGAGATACTACGTATGCATGAGACAAACGTTCAGAAATGTTGTTCGTTGCCGTTCCGAGTAAAAATAATAGACAGAATAGGCTATTTGAATGGTTTCTAAAAACCGTCTCATATTATTTATTGGCGTATAAGGACCCTACAAATAATATTTATTTTCATATTTTATAAATATTTCGTTTAAAAAAAAGCATTACAAAATATAGTGATTATAAGAGCTGTCAAAACGCTTGTTGGACGAACAATATGACGGAGTGATGTCACACGTTTCACGTTTGTATATAAATATTGGGGAGCAAGTCAAATTGAGAGTTTTATGTAGTTTAATAAAGTTTCTGGCTGTAATTTACTGGAAAAAATGAGTTATAAATGGTGTGCAGTACCACGGTGCACAAATACAACGATAAAGGTGCCGGAGAAGCTATTTATAACCGTTCCAAAAAATGTTAAAGTTCGTAATAAGTATTTACAACTTGCACGCAGAAATACTAAAGAAATAAAGGATAGTTCGGTAATTTTCGTCTGTCAGGATCATTTTGATGTAAGTAAACATGTTATTATTACTAACTTAAAACATTTTTACAATATAGTTATTCTTCTGTTTTAAGGTTAGATAACTGAGATGTTTTTTTGTATTATACCTGAATAGCCACAAATATTTCAATATTCAATTATATTTATTACCACTAAATACATCAACATTTATGGCTTTAAAATAACATTTAAAAATATTTCAGATTCAAAAAGATATGGCTATCAATATAATATGGGATTAAGCAACTTTAAGCAAGAGCATAATCATGGTGCCTACAAAATTTTATTGCCAGGAAGACCGCAGAAAAAGGATGAGTGATGCTAGTACTTCTAGACATGTATTTGTTTAAAAACAAAGAACCCAACTCATTCAAGAGTGCCAAGACACACTGATGCAGGAAGTGTTAAGTGAACCCAGCCCGTCTAGCACCCAACCGACTACAACACCTGTGCAAGAAGTAGTTTTAATGACAACAGGTATGTAGACATAACTAAGGATAAAAATAGGTAACTGAAAAGTGAACTGTGCGTTTGTTTGTATTTATAATTTTATTTATTTTCAGAATCACAGTCAACACAAAATAAAAGCACATTAACAGATCCTATTGTCACCCTCACCAGTGAAAAGGGTACCAATTTCATTTAAAAGAAAAAGTTAATTATAGATCAAAGGCGATACGGACAAGAAAAATTTTGACTAAAGAGATTACTGTTTCATTTTCTAAGAATACTTGATAATGTGATTGTTATAGCCTGTGCACTTATTAATTTACAGGACTTGCTTATAAAAATAGAAATTAGACAAAATCTGTTGAGCAGCTTTGTTATAATGATTTCAAACAAATAGTCATACATACATGATATCAATACTTTATAGATAAGTGTTATTATTTTTTGGTAATTTATATTGCATACCAATAATAAAAGAAAGAAATCAGCCGTCTTGTTTTAATACTGTTTTCTAACTTTTAACGTTTAACTATTAAGGAATTTGGATTAATAAATACAATAATAATAGGAATCACTGATTTATTCTCATAAAAAACACAATTTTAGACATTATTTAATGATGCACTGCGCTTTAATATTGGATATATATATATTTTGCTTCCAAAAGGAAGATACACTTGTTAGTAATGTTGTTAAATGTATATTCATTGTCATTTTGGAGTAGTATGATATCAACTTTTTTTGTTTTTTTTTAAAGTCAGGGTGTACAATACAAAAGTATCCTTTCTTCATATTAATGACATATATTTTTAGTTGCACTTGAGCTTATACTTTTCAGCAACTACACCACTGAGACGGCATAACCTAAACAACACTGGCAGCAGGGTTGCCAACCGCAAAAGAAAATCCCTCGTACACATGCAGCTAAAAATCTCGTATTTTGAATTTCAAACCTCGTACATTTAGGTATTATGCATGCAAAACGTGCTAAAACCAAAATTAAGGCATATTGAATTTCTGGATTTAGGACATTTTACTCGAAATAAACTATTGCAAGTTTCCTATTAAATAAAACATCACTTTGTGTTGTATTTCCAAAAAATCTTTATTATTAATCAATCAAGTAAAATAAAAATAAAAAAACTAAATGTATTACTACTACTATTACTAAATTATTATGAAAATTAGCAAGGTAACTTAGTTTACATCTCTCCAAATATTAGTCAGGAACACCCTCACTGTCATCGTTTTTTCTGCCGTATATTTTATCTGTTGTCATGCGGCTATACACTCCTTTTGTGGGTTCAAAATTGACACAGTTTCCTTTTGCACTCTCTGCAGCAAGAAGTGTGCCGTTCACTGTTTCCACAGTTAGCCGGTTTCTTATCTCTGTCTTTATTAAAATGACTTTACTATTATAAAATGGTGATGCAAAATGTTCGTATGGCCATATTATTAAAATCTCGTACATAATTGTACGAGGTTGATAGTGTCCTCATAACTCGTACGGAACACTCCCAGGTTATAGCTAAGATTAAGAGTGAATAGGTTACTTCTAGGCAAGCATGCTTCGTCTTCGTCCACATCATCACTTAACATCAGTTGAAATTGTGATCAAACGCAAGCCAATCAACAATAACTTAAAAAAAAAATTAGTGTAAACGCAATTATCTTATTAAACTGAGTGAATAGTTCGGGCCAATTTCAGTTATTATTTAAATATTTATCATTTTCATTTCGCTTCGTACCTACAGCATTTGTGTCAAAGTATTTGTTTAACGAAAAATTATTGGCGCATTCATTATGCGCGATGAGTGGATAAAAAAAATACCAGCATTTAAAGCAAGTAAAGTAGGTAAAAATAAATTTATTTAAACTACATTTTTACTGATATTTTAAGCTACATAATTAGGCTACCTACCACTGACTGAAATTCGGCTATATTAGGCTACTTAAGCTGTGAAAAACGGGCGACATTGACCCCCGCGTTGTTGGCAACACTGGTTTTGTGTTATATTGCTTTTTCATGTGATGAGCATTGTTTACTATTTTGTTTACGCCAGTATATTTATAGTTTTCTTAAAAGATTTTTCATTTTAACATTTGAAAGTGTGTACATTTAACAGTTTATTACTGAGTTTCTATAATAATTGTATTGTAGTGATTTGCTTTTACTAGGTAGTGCGTTTGTTGATTTTTTTAAAAATGTTATTTGATTGTGAGGTCTGTGTTGAAAATGTGTGTTTATTAAAAATTAAAAATAACAAGTTCTCACAATTATCATTCAATGAAAAGATTCAAATTGTCTCTTAAGGTAGGTGTGTACCCGAGTTACAACAATTAAACCAGCAAAAAGGGAAAGTAACTCGAAAGTTTCATGTTAAAAGTTATGAAACGTATGACTGGCTGTGTGGTTGTATACACACGATTAAATTATATTGTTTTCCTTGCATATTGTTTAGTAATTCTAGTACAGTGTGGACTGATTCGGGATATTCAGATTTAAATAATTTTTATTCCGCGGCAAAGAAGCATGACCATACAGAAAAACATATGGAGGCCTGCTTAAAATTAAATACTTTTGGCTTAGAATAACAACGCATAGAAGAGGCGTCTAGAACAAAACACGAGCGATTTCGTGTGTCCACTTTATTTTCTTTGTGTGCGTGAGCCGAATGTGTCTACGTTCTTCAAACGCACACAAATATAGCTTTCAGTGATACCATTACCAGTACCATTACCACAAAAATGGGAAAACGCACTATTATGTTGCTGGATCAAATCAAGTATTTTATGTTATGAAACTAAATAAGATGATGTTTTTTCATGTAATATGATTTATATGACATATATTTACGGAAGGTAAACGAAATGAGATATCGTTTATTGCGTTTAGAATGTTTGATGTGTAATGTGTTATAATGGTATTATAGAAATGTATTAATTGCTTCAAAAATCTCGTTTGATATCAATTAAAAGTATGT
Organism: Tholera decimalis; assembly: GCA_943138885.2. Lineage (NCBI taxonomy): Eukaryota > Metazoa > Arthropoda > Insecta > Lepidoptera > Noctuidae > Tholera > Tholera decimalis. The sequence goes on along the minus strand of OW964556.2, from coordinate 30,528,680 downwards.
GTTGTATTTATGAAATAGAAAAATATTATTGAGAACATTACTTAAATGAAAAAAATCTTAATCAATAAAATTGTCATCTTTATGATGCCACTCTTCAAACTAACAGTAACTTTTAGTTATGAAACACTGTAGGTAGTAGCTGTAAATAAATATAGTTTAGTTTGACGCATACATAATTGCCGCCAAAACTATATTTTTTTAAACAAAAATAAGCACAAAAGAAATCAATATGGGTATTTTTTTCCTCACGGATAGCAACATTGAATTGTGATAAGTTAGGTTATTAGAATTTTTGTTTGATGGTCGATTTACTTAAATATAATGTATAAAATGTAAGTATTTACTTGTGAAATGTAATTTGATTACACGTTTTTTGTTTTCCTGAAGGACTATGACATCCCTTTACGCTACAAACGGTCGTTTTAAATTATTTACTTGCGAGCTCTGTTCGGCAGAATGTGACCTTGAATACTGACGGCTCGTCGAGCAAAGTTAGCCAAAAATGGCTAAGTTTTAGTTGCCTCACTTTTTGCACTCGTACTATCCTTCTATGCGTTGTTATTCTAAGACTTTTGGTAAATCTCGTATTGAAATGAGTATCAACAGTCAGTTACGATTAGATATTGAGAGGCATAATGCTAAAGTCGATCGCAATAGAAACATTTTTCAAAGGCTCATCGATGTTGTTTGCTTTCTGGGAAAACAAGAATTAGCTTTTCGCGGTCACGATGAGTCAGTATCGTCGTTGAATAGGGGTAATTATTTAGAAATAGTAGATTTATTAGCCAAGTATTATGGAGTTTTAGAAACCCATTTACAGAGTGCAAGTACCTCATTCACGGGCATGTCGAACCGTACGCAGAATGATTTGATCTCGAGCGTTGCATCTGTGATGATCGATCGCGTTAAAGCCGAAATTAAACAGTCCGATTTCGTCGCCGTCATGGTAGATGAGACTCCTGATGTTAGCGGCCGTGAACAATTAGTATTTAATTTTCGTGATTCTGAAGTAGTAGATCGATTTATCAAATATGTTGATGTCAGCGCGGATCGGACCGCTGTAACCTTGAGTTCTATAATTTTGGAAATTTTAGAAGAGTTTATTGTGTATCCAAATTAGTTGCACAAACTTACGATGGGGCAGCAGTTTTATCCTCACAAATTAATGGCGTGCAGGCTTTGGTGAGACAAAAATGTCCACAAGCTATGTAAGTTTGGTGTTCAGCACATATATTAAATTTAGTTTTATCGAAATCGTTCGAACGAGTTGCTGAAACAAAACGCTTTTTTAGTATTATAAAATCAATCGCGGCTTTTTTTCACACCAGTACAAAGCGAATTGCCCATTACAACAACTTTGCCGATATGAAAAAGCTGCCTCGTGTCGCGGAAACAAGGTGGACATATCACTCGCGCACGGTTAATGTAATTAATAATGAGTCCACCCACCTCCTAGAATTGTTTGAAAATATGAACGAAAATACACAAGACTGGGATGGTGAAACACTGACACAAGTCAGTTCATTTTTATTTATTATGAAAGAATTTGAATTTAATTTTCTTTTAAAATCTTTCGCAGATATTTTTGCAGAAACGGATATTTTCCTGTTTTTGAGGTTATAAGATTAATTATTTGTATCCTTAAGTGTATTTTAAGGTGTACAATAAAGTATATAATAAATAAATAAGATCTAGTTACGTACTTATTCGTTTAGCATCCATTTTATTAAATGTTTTATAATAGTTACAAAAGCGGCTGTAAAATGGCGAATGGATTGAGCCTGCAAGGAATGACTATTGCTACTAAAGGCCTTAGTTACACTGATGATTTTTTTGTAACTATAGTATGCATAAGAGTTTCTATTATTTCTATAATGAAACTTATAGTAGTATAATAGTGGTTACTATAACTATAACCTATACAAGTTACAATGGAAACTACTGTGCAGCTGTGAGTGGCAGAATGACCTTCGTAACTCTCATATAAAGGTGAAAGTGGTAAATGAGTTCTACCGTGGACTACTGTGAAGGCTAGGGTAGTATTTGATTCAGCTTATAGCACCTTAAGTAACTTTTATAACTATATATAGACGTTTACGGATCCAGATATGCAACTCTGAACTGCTTTTTGAACCCTTAAACCGCTATTTTACAACCCAAAGTAACAAAATAGGCTGCTATTTCCACTAATGTGCTCGTTGGGGTTAGAGTCATTTTTAGAACGTTTCAGAGAGAAGTTCGAGATCTTTTATGATGCCGCCGTTCACATTACCGGACCACCTAAAAGAAAGCGCAATGTCGATGATGTAAAAATACATTATCGGCGAATTTTTGTTGAAATAATTGATAATGTAGTCAGTGAAATAAGAAATCGCTATAAAAACATTAAAGATTTAAAGTTTATTGAGCTACTTTCTTGTGAGAATTTTAAAAAATATAGTGAACGTTTCCCTGAAAATGAAATCAGAGAGTTCACTAATAATTATCAGGCAAATTTTAATTTCGATAAATTGAAAAATGAATTGCGCTGTATTTATAGATCACCTCAATTTGCAAATAGTTGTGTATTTAGTATTATTCAAAATTTGTATAAGGACAATTTAAATAAAGCTTTTTCTGAAGTGTCACGATTAGCGAAATTCATTGTGACTATCCCAGCAAGCAGCGCATCGGCAGAGCGTTCATTTTCGTGTTTAAAACGTATCCACACATATTTGAGAAACACACAAAATCAACAGACTCACAGAGCTTTCCATGATTTCTATAGAAAAGGCATTAATGATAGAATTAAAACGCAATCCAACTTTCTATGACGATATCTCAAAAATCATATTTAAAAAAGGATAGGCGCATAGATTTAATTTATAAATGAATGAGTAGTATGTTTTTTTTTTACTAACCTGTTGTTTTATTATTAAGTTTATTTATATATTTGCGAATCACATGAAAATCGGCCTTTTTAAAGGCCACATCGGATATCTTCCAAGTGACGTGTTCTGTAACTATCACTCACTTGGATAAGATATTTGAGGTGGCCGAAATCTTGCGTTTACATCGGGATATAGTAACCGGAACCTTGAATATGTGAAAATTGAAGCTGACTAGGTGAGTAGTAATATCTTAGCTTATTATTTTACGTATTAGAATTTCTTCCGCCGCGACGATCGATCGCCGTTTTGTCTGCGTTGCCGTAGAAGATGTACATGAATAGTAGTACATCTAATACTTGTTCTGTTGGCATGGTTTCCGACTTAGAGATCCGTCGCGTGGCTGCGGCTATGCTTAAAATCTATAAAAGAAAAAGTTTTTGTGACCGAGTACTCCGCCGCATACCCAGTGTCATAATCCTGTGCACGCCGCTGCTGTATCCTAATATTAAACATTTAATTGTGTATTTAAATACTTGTTGCACTAGAGTCGATGACATCGAGAAACGGGAAAAAGAGGTCCATTGGTAATGACTCGCTCGAGTCAAAGTTTTAGAGCACAGTCGACGAGTTGCAAGCCTCAGTTTTGCACAATCGAATTCCATCAAACCTGTTACATCATCGGATTACAAACAAACGGCAAAATAAACAAACAAACGGCGATGCGCCATCGTTATATGATGGACATTCTACCCATACGCACAAAACCTTAATACTTACATTATACGTATAGTCAAGGATGTGGAATTAACTGTTGCTTTTGTTTTCTGATAGCTATAACTTGGGGGTATTTAAGTCAAGAGTGAAAGATTACTTCTAGATAAAATCGTTGTTCATCTTCACCAACATCATCGCTTTCCACCAGGTGAGATGGCGGACGAACGCGATCAATAAAAAAGACACAAAAATATAATGTAGATTAATTCTGTCATTCAGTTCATTCACATTCACTCATACTACTTATAAAACTTAGTAAAAGATCTTTATCTCTCTCCTTAAATTGTTGTTATTATGTATGTCTTTGTTTCTTTCTTTTTAAAAATATTTGTATGTATATATATGTTTTTGAGAACGTTATTTATTGTTTTGTATTTTATATAGATAATTAGTACACAGTGGACTACCCGCGTATTTATTTTCTACTTCTGTGTCAAATCCATCCAAAGGTTGTCTGTAAAAGATCGCTTTTAGCGATAAGACCGCCCATTGTATCACCCTTTTTAATTGTTAAGTCCATAATTTTGTTTTTACTGTTATGGTGTACAATAAAGAATATATCTATCTATCTTATATACATTAAGTTCATTCAGTTCATTCATTAGCAACTCGATTGTATGATTTCAGGTGAGCATGGTGATAGGTGTGGTAGGCAGTGCGGCACGAGCTAAGGGCGGCGGGCGCGTTTGTGGCGCTGTAGCCGCTCTTCTGGCACTGCCGGCGCTTGCGCATACATTGCCGAGGCACACGCTGCTTAACATACAAGACGTGAGTTTACATGCCTCTAGTTTTTATTGGGTATACTGTTTATTAATTTTTTTAAGGACACTAAACAGTAACATATTTCTTGGTTATAATGAGATATAATTATGTACGTACTAGCTACTGCCCGCGACTTCGTACGCGTGGGATCGTTTTCCCGCGTAAATCCTGATCCCGTGGGAATTTTGTCATCAATCACCTTTTAAAACCCTTTATTTTGATACCCCACTCGATAGCTTTTGAGAAAAAAAAACTTTTTTGAAGGCATAATATGGCGCCAAAAATCCGCCATTTTGTTTTTTTTTATTTTGATATACCCAGTGTCACTTTCACAGTCAATACGAATCTAACGATACCTCTCAAGCTAAAATCCGTCGAGCCGTTCAGGCCACAGAGCGTGCCAAACAATTATACATACATACATACTCTCGAAAAACATAACCCTCCTTCTGGCCCAGTCGGGTAAAAAAGAGGAGCTCGTGGCTAAGTAATAAAAGCCGCATAGGTCGATCTTCAAGCTTACCTAACGTTTGCCGAGGTCGGTCCGTTGATCATCTTAACACATGGAGATTCCTTCGTGCCTCGGATAGTACGTTACGCCGTTGGTACCAGCTGTCATTTGTCCATCTTTAACAGCCGTCACGGGTAGTCGGAAGCCAGAAAATCTGATACCACTGTTGCCAAGGGGGAAGTCGGATAGGTATAGTTCTCGACAAATAACTTGGCAAGAGCCGTTCAATGCGCAGAAGTCGATTTTTAGGTGTCAGCGGGACGCGGGGTATGACGTAGTGCCGCGCCGAGCGCGCGATTGGTGCGTCAGTAGTTCTCGTCCAATTTGCTTCCGAATACACTTGCGTACACGAAATGGACCCTTTGTTTTTGTTACGAGTTGTTGTTTTAAATTTGACAGGATTTCCCACCCAGGACAAATGTTTGTGTGATGAGCACGATCATTTGTTCTTTGTCTGGGTGTAATTTATCTATAACTAGCTGACCCGCCACGACTTCGTTCGCGTGGTATCCTACCCCTACCCAACCGATACCACTACCCTACCAATACCCTACCCCTACTCTAACCCTACCCTACCCCTACCCTACCCCTACCCTACCCCTACCCTACCCCTACCCTACCCCTACCCTACCCCTACCCTACCCCTACCCTACCCCTACCCTACCCCTACCCTACCCCTACCCTACCCCTACCCTACCCCTACCCTACCCCTACCCTACCCTTACCCTGCCCCTACACTACCCCTACCCTACACCAACCCTACCCCTACTTTATTTATATTTTCACACCTTTTAAATCTTCCCTGTATGATAGGGAACACAAAAAGAATTAATGAAATCGGTCCACCCGTTCTCGAGTTTTAGCGAGACTAACGAACAGCAATTCATTTTTATATATATAGATATGTATGTATTTAGAAATATATATGTATATTTATTAGTTGTCTAGTACTCATAGCACAAGCTCTGCTTAGTTTGGGACTAGATAGCGTTGTGTGAAAGTTGTAAAAAAAAATAGTTATTGTTACGTTGATTACAATGCCAGGACCAAATACTGTTTGGTTCTGATTGGTGCGTCAGTAGTTCTCGTTCAATTTGTTTCTGAATACACTTGCGTACACGAAAGTTGTACCCTTTGTTTTTGTTACGAGTTGTTGTTTTAAATTTAGTTTTTGTTGCGTTGATTTCAATGCCGGGACCAAATACCGTTTTACGCAGACTATTAAAACGTCAGAAAGAACAGTTAGACACTATAGTTAAGGAAGATTGGAATTCCGAATTCGTCACTGTCTTTAGGACACCGGGAAAAAATAAGAATAAAAGAGGTAGCAGTTTTATTAACTAATTGTGACGTCGAGAACATACATTATTTTTAATGTGTTTTTTTAAATACATTTTTTTAACTTTTAAATGTATTTATGTATATATCTATTTTATTTATAATACCCAATTAACGAATGAATTCCTCTTCTTTCTTTAACATTCTTCTGAACACACATGATTAAAAATAAATTATGACAATAACCATAGAATAATGGCAAGCAGTAAAAGTGATCACTTTTTTCTTCCACTAAGTGCACGATGCTCGAACTTACCCCCACTACGCCAAAAGCTTGCCAACTTACGTGACAAGGACTATAGTCGCTCTTTGTAAATTAGTGCTAGTTAGCTATATCCGGTTATACTGGAAGCTTTCCCCAACATGGTTGGGAAATGGCTAAGCAAACTAATAGCAAAAGTGTTTGTATGAATGACAAAGTTATGTTTGCGGTTTTTGAAAATATACTATATCTCAAAAACCGCTGAATGTATCTCGTGCAAACATAGTTTTGTTGAAGTTTTTATTAAGATCTACATCATATTTTTTTTTTACATTTTTCATTTTATTATTTTAAAAATTAGGGACAGACAAACATGACAGATTTATAAGGGACCCGTTTTTTTGCCATTCGGCTACGGAACCCTAAAAATGCCCTACTCATGAGTATCATTTCTTTCAGGTGTACCTCGAAGCTAAAGTGGTGTACAACTTTGTCGTGGCCATCAATACGCTCATGAAAGATAGCAAAGACAACGACGATGGAGCGCCTGACAGGTAACAAATAGTTAACAATGATTTTTTTTTTAATTTAACAACAGCACTTTTTGAAGACGGCCACTTGGCCAACTGTCTCCGTGGAGGAGTGGTGCAAGGACGACTGTTGAGCACGAGTTCTTGGGTTCGATTCCCAGGTCGGGCAAAAAGCGCTATTGGGATTTTCTGTAAGGAATTTCTCAGTAGTAGCCCGGAGTTTGGAAGCTGGTGGTGTGATAAAGCATGTTAAACCTTTGGTCCCGGCTGTAATTTGGACAACATTCACGGTCGTTACGGGTAGGCAGAAATCAGTAAATCTGGTACTGGTCTAACCAAGGCGTATCGTATTACCCAGTTACTGGGTTGTGGAGGCCAGATTAGGGCGTCCAATCCCGCAGCCTGAATTCAATCGCGGTATTTGCGGGACTACGAATTTTCAATACCGCGGGATCTCGGTATTTGTGGGATCCCGCATATTGAAAATATTCACATTTATATAAGGTAAACAAAACAATGAATTAATCAACTAACTCCACATTTATTTACGTATTACTATTACTATGAGATCAATCAAATTACACCGCTTATTATCACAAAAAAAAAAACAATGAATTAATCTACTAACTCCACATTTATTCCAGTATTACTACTAGTATGAGATCAATCAAATTTCACCGTTTTTTGACTGAAATTCGGCTATATTAGGCTACATAAGCTGTGAATTTTTCATATGATTTCTTAGCATTTCAATATCCGATATTTCGTAGACAGAATCAATTAGATTATTACGAGCAAAGCGAGTTTTTGAATAAACTGCCAAAATTTGACGGAACTCATTTAGTTCATAGTATAATGATGTCTCAAAACTCGAGATTTCAGTACTTTGAGGTAAGATATCTAAAATCCTGACTTCTTTTAAAAATGTTGACGACATAATATTATTCGGATTGAGCTTGTCGAAGTGCTTAACAATGCGTCAAATGCGTTAATGCTGCTGACTGCTCCTTGAGTCGCATGTGGAACACGACGCTCCGCCGACCCGGGCAATTATTGCAACAAGTCGTAGTAGTCTTGCGAAAATGAAGAGACCACATGAAATAATTAACTGGAGATAAATAATGGAACATTCTGAACGTCTCAATACGGGCGATATTAATTGCATGCCAATTATAAATAATTATAAAAAATTATATTTTGACGACTGGGTTAGTCCGGTGGCTTACCAGTTTGCCATAACATTGTGTATTTGGTTCTTTTACTGCGTGGGACAAATATTATGGCAATATACAGTAGTGATTTTAGTGTGGGATAACGCTTTTATGAACTGTATTCACAGAAGTCAGTGAAACAAGTGTAGGTAACTGGGATTTCTAGGGACCAAGATTTTTTATCAGTTATACAGGCTTTTTATGTCTTTATTTATCCAATTTCCTTAATAGTCCGGTTTGAAGTAGTAGGTGTCTTATTTCATAATGTCCTTCAATATTGTACCGTACTTCATTTATGAAAGTACTGAAGAAATTCGAAGGTTTGTAAACAAATGTGTCGTAACTTGTTTTAACCTGATATATTGTTTTATTTATACATAAAGTAAACTCCAAACAAATGTAAAAAAAACCAAAGCTCAATTAATAAGGTTTGAAAATTCCCAGTAACATTGGTATTTCAATGTAAAAGTATGAGGATCTACTTGCAATAATAAGTAACAGAGGCTTCACAATAATCAGTTGCCAACTAAACCAGGTTTCACTGTATTAAACAAATTCATCACTTCACTAAATAGTATAAAACAAAGTCGCTTCCCGCTATCTGTGTGTCCCTATGTACGCTTAGATCTTTAAACGCAACGGATTTTGATGCGGGTTTGTGAATCCTGAGGAAGGTTTTAGTGTATAATATGTTAAGGTTTTGTGTAAATTAGATGAAATACGACGATATTAGTTCAACAAGTCGGAAAAAATTAAGCCGATCGGGACCTTTAATCGAAACCGGTACCAAAAAACCTTTTGAGTTATATCAAATTAATGTATGGTGGGATTGTTCCTCTTTTATAGATCTACGAAAAAGTTCGCGACGGCATAAATGTCTATCTCGCAAGGATACAATAACCATTTTTTCCTTTTACAAATTTCAATAAACTGATGGGTTATTTACGAAGCTATTTTACATTACAATAACAGTACATTATTATTTCTTATCCAATTAAATACGTTAGATACGTTGAGCATTCAATGTAGATCAACATTGCTTGTTACACTATATCAAAAAAATGAATATCTTATGAGTTATCGCAAAATAAAAATTACCGAACAAGAAATTAAATGATTAAAATATCGATGAAGTGAAGCGAAGACGTCGCTCACAATCGAAGCAAATATGAACTCTATTACCCGAGCGAAGTCGGGCTGGGTCGCTAGTAATTGATAACTTGGTTATGTTTAAAGATGCTTCATTCTCAATAGAAACATAATAGTTCTTTTTCTTGAGTTCTCGCAAAGAAATGGACACGTTTAAAATTGTGATAGATAACTAGTTGATTATGAACAATTTCCATTCTGTTTTCACTATTAGTATTATATTTATCTCTGTGGTGTCTGGGAGAAACCTGATAACTCCATTTTCGTCATTTTTTAGTTTGGTACTATGTTGTTATTAAAAAAAAACATATTTTATTTTGGTTTATTGCTGATAAGTGTAACCTGATTAATAAATAGTTACTGCAGCAGTGGTTGGCTTTTTCAACTTCACCTAACTGATTTATAAATTAAACTTGAACCTTAAAAGTCTTATACTGAAAAATTACGTTTTTGGACTTAACAGGTTTCTCCCAGATACCACAGATCTACATTTTATGGTAAACTGGTTGCATGATACATATTTTTGTCATGCACATTACGGATTCGTGAAGATGTATTGGTGTAAAGCTGTGTGTGTAGATTTATCTCATTACTACGCATTCGTTTCAGATTGCAGGGCGTGGCTCGTATGCTAGAGGTGTGCGCTTGGCTGTGCGTTCGTTCGTGTCGAGGCGTGCGTCAACTCGCCACCGCACTTAGTGCATACAACGCGCATCCCGTGTTCACCCGGCTCTTAATGCGCTGTAAGTTTCAGTGATGATTATTTTTGGACTTTATTTATTTAGACACAATACGACATTCTTACTACCTATTGACATTATACAGCGTGAAATTTAAATGGTTGTTTTCCAGCGGCAGGACGGTTACCCATCAGTAATAGTATCGAAACATACAGTTAAACATAAAAAAATGTTTTTTATTTTCAAATTATTAAAAAAAAATATTTATAAACTCGAAATCGCGAGAATCATCAGTAGTTCAGTAGACGTAACGTAGGTACCTACATGAAACATGCACCGCCGCGCGCTGCCAACAAAGGAAAAGTGATTAATAAATGTTCAGAGCAAAATAAGCTCTCACGCATGGTGATAATCAGTGATCGGAGTAGGTAGATTGAAATGGGGTCATTGATCCGAAACGTATATATTAATATGGACATTCCTCCGGAATTGGTGGATTATTAAAAAAAAACCGGAACTTATGTAGGAATTTTATTCTGCCAGAGTGGAAGGAGTCATTTGATGATTTGCCATCCTCAAAAAAAGGTAGGAATTGTAATAAAATGAGCAATATTATTCTTTATTATTCTTCATATTTTTTTTTAACGGCACTCAGTCACGATTTGACAAAACCCAACGACCAATCAGAACAAAGGATCATGGCTGGTACAATAACCGGTTATCAGAACAATGCGTACGCCCGCCGACGACATGCCAGGTAGCTCACTCGTTTACTTCGGTTCGTAGAGTGCGCATCTTTGTTTGTTACTGTGTTGTGAAAACGTTACTTGACCCTGGCTTGTGTACATACTGACTTCTGGAATCTGCTCTAAACCACGATTTGGCTCGAATATACGGACTCAGATTTTTCACTATTGAATTGGATCTACATATTTAAACGAAGCTTTGGTAAGTAATATTTTACTAGTTACAAGGAGTATAAAGCATGTTTGGATGTACTATAAGAATATTTTTAGTATTGTGTTTGTTCGCTTAACCTGCTGAACATACCATGAGTCTTAATATTGTTAAATCTTTAATAGAGTATGAACCAGTGAGCTTAGTGCGAAACAAAATTATGATATTCTAGTAATGTAGTCGCAATTCAGCTAACTCCACTATTAACCGACATTTTACTGGAATCCGTATATAATTTGAATGCCCTGTGTGCTGTGTCCTCTTGCAATGTATTGGTAAAATAAATTACTATAGGCCTTATCTACTTCTCTACAAAACATTCTACGTAACAAGCCCTTTCATTTGATACCCATATTGATGGGATTGAAAAAAAACTAAGTTGTCCGCCATCTTGTAGCGGCAGCCATTTTGGATTGACAATAATATTGAATATACATAATTGTATTGTCACCAGAATCAAAGGCGAATACCAAATTTTAGATCAATCGGTTGACAGGAAGAGGGTGAAATTTCAATGACTAAATTTGATCCACGAAAAATAAAACAAACGGAGTAAGCTAAATAAACTAAATAAAATGTATTTTTTTCATGTCTTTGTTTTAGGTGATATATACGAGGTTCCATCTCTACAACAGAGTTCAGATATGGCAAACGTCAAGGCTGAAACTGTAGAAAAATGGATATTCGGTCATCCCGAACTACTTTACGATCACGCTAGTGGTACAATATACTGTTCAAAATGTGAAAGCCATTTGAAAACCATAAATAAAGGAAACGTTAAAAGACATATCGAAGGAGCAGTACACCAGGGAAAGTTTGAGCGGCCCGAAGAGGAATTTTATTTCGATCTTATAAAATTTCTCATTTTGTGCAATATTCCGTGGTCTCAGATGAAAAATACTACTTTTCAAGATTTCTTTAAAAAATATATGTGTAGTACCTGTTGTTGTACGTGTACTAATCGTACTCTGCCAGATGAATCACAGTTACGGAAAGTTTACTTGGACAAGTTTTTTAAGAATAAAATCAATTCGATTCGGCAAAATTATAAAAATGAGAAACTATGGATATCATTAGATGAAACAACAGACTTTTTAGGTCGCTATATAGTCCATTTTTTAATAAAACCATTACATCCTAGCAATTTGACTAGACCTTATTTGGTAGCATGTAAAATGCTAACTGTAATTAATGGACAAACAATCACGCAATTTGTGTTAGAATGTTTGGAAAACTTTTGGGAAGATTCTTTTGAATCGAAGGTAGGTAACATTCTTGTCCTCTGCACTGATAGCGTTGCATATATGCTGTCTGCAGGACGAAATTTAAAACAATACTTACCTGAAATGAAGCACGTAACATGTTTGGCGCACTCTCTTCATCGCGTATCTGAGCAAATTAGGTTAGAATATCACGATGTTAACATTTTAATAGCAAATGTTAAAAAAGGTATTTTTGAAAGCCCCTAGTAGAGTCAAAATTTTAAAAGAAAAATATCCAGATTTGCCGCTACCTCCCCAACCAGTTGTTACAAGATGGGGCACTTGGTTAGAGGCAGCATTTTATTACGCTCAAAACTTTGAAAAAATAAAAGAAGTATTATCTTGTTTAAGCAGCTCTGATGCGGTATCTATTCGAGAGGCAAAAAATATTATAGAAAAAGAAAATTTAAAAGAAGATTTAAATTACATTAAAGACAATTATTTTATAATTCATTTGTCTTTAAAAGAATTGCAAAAGCATAATTTATCGTTGACAGATTCACTTTTAGCATTTGACAACGTCAGAGATGCTATAAATCAGTGCAATTCAGAAAATATAAAAAATAAAATAGAATGTGTTATGGAACGAAACCCAGATTTAGACACACTTAGAGAATATAATGAGGCCATTGAAAAAAATGAAGCACATAATTTAATACCTTTTTTAAAATTTTCTCCTTTGACATCGTTAGATGTAGAACGGTCTTTTTCCATTTATAAATGGATTTTAGATGTTAAAAGAAATAGGTTGAAAATTGAAAATATAGAGAAACTCATAGTTATATATTTTAATTGTAAAGATCAGGATTACCAGGATGCTGACATTGTAATCGATGAAGATTAAAAATGTGAATAAATGTAAAATGTACATATTTAACGATAAACAATGTTGATTTTTATCTTTTTTCTTTATTCTACCCCTTTTTTTTTGGTCCTAAAATCTGACTAAAATCAACCTGTTCCTTCGTATGCCCTTTACGTTTCAGAGTCGTGGTGCATCCTTAGAACAGTCTCACGACCCCAGCAGGCATTGGCCCTCTATGGGGCCCCGTCATTTATTCTACCCTTAATGCAAATTACCATGACCACTATAAAAATATTTAAAGGATATGTTCCAGAAATGTATGGAGCCTGGGCTACCATTAGTACACTACATGTAAATATAGCTGTATAATGTAGTAACCGTTTTTTAATATTAATTTTCTATGATTTCGCTTTATTTTAGTGTGATATTCAAATTAACTCCGTCGAGGAGAGCAACACAATAAATATGGCGGATCAGCCATTTTGCTAATAAACAGTGATGTGAATGTCATTTTGACATGTCGGTTTGACGGAGCGTGTTTTTGACGTCTCGGATGTCGACGGATATTTTCAACCGACGACAAAAAGAGGAGGTTATTGTAACTATAAATACAATAAAATATCAACATACAAATTCCGAAAATACTCAGTTATACTTATAAAATAAGACCACAGGATAATTATATTACTGCTTTATGGCGGCACATCTCTTACCTAATACATATTTCAGTAGCTAAAGATTGGTTATATTGGAAACAATAAACGAAGGCTTGAATGTTACTTTGTGTAGCAAAATGTGCTGTTTCATTCTTTAGTACTTGTCATTAATCTCTGGACTTCGATAATGCATAGGAGAGTAGTGAGCTGTTCTGTGAGCTGTAGATAACTATTACTCCTATAAAACTCCAAATAAGTTCTGTAATTGTTGACATTGAGAGGATGAAAAACCAGTCATAAGAAGTATATAAATAAAACAACTTGAAGAGACTTAAATATAAATATTTTTTATTTATTCAGCATCATCCCTTATGGAGTATTGACAAGAAAAAAGCCAGTGCTTCTATGCTCTCCAAAATATAGTTCATTTTCATCTATAACAGAGGTACACTGCAGGCACGCCATTGTACATAAACTGGAATAAATATGAGTAAAAATCTATTAGAATATGGAAAGTGGGAAGATAACATCATATAGTAATAGCATGTTAACAAAATAATAAGTAAATGCACGGGTTAAAGCTAACATACCTGAAACTGAACTTGTCATTGTAGAATACCGTACCTAAACGATGATATCTAAATCACAGGCGAAATCAATGTCTTTAGAAATAAACTGGGTCGCAAAACAAAATAATCATTAAAAACTCCGAAAACATTCAATCCAACAATGTGCAATATAGGTATAACTCAACGACTCGCTAGGCGTGGGTAAAAATATCGATATTTTTCATAAAATAATCGATAAATATAGACAATATTTTAAATCTCAATAAATCAATATTTTTTAATTCACTTTAGTATACTATCCGGGGAGTAGTTCAAATGTCGCACCAGATCGTCAGCACGTTTGCGCTATCAAAATATGCATATATCTTCAGATTAGTTTTCTTTTCTTGGCCTCGCGAAGCAAAGGGCGTGTCAGACTTCTACTGACTAAAAACCCACCCTGTTCCCTTCAAGCTGCCCTTAAGGTCCGGGGCCACGGTATCTCGTTAGAATATTCCCGCGACCCCGGCGGCAATAGTCCTATGAGGCCCCGTCACTGGTGCTGACAGCTCTTAGAGCCGACCCGGTCCTGGTCCTTATCGGACAGTGAGCTATCCCTGCTCGCAGTCCGCAAGCGCGCATCTACGGTGGCCGGAGATCGGCTCGCGATCCTCGATACTCTGGATCCCGCGGTGGCTACAGTCAATATTACCTACGTGCATTACCTTTACGGAAAATATCTATTTTTGACTTGATAATAATTCATATAGATCGAAAATATCGATTCGATATTAATCGATGTATTTTTTTTTCGCTTGCCCATCTCTACGACTCACAGAAAGACATCAAACGTCATGAAACTTAAATCTGTCAAACACGACTGTCATGGCTGTCCTAAAACAAGGGTTATCATAATAAAAATCTTCCCAGATAATAATTTATCACAGCTCTACCCGTCTCCAAATATTTTTTTGGGTATTTTTATGATAATCGCTATTATTTTTTATATTTATCTATGTGGTGTACTAATGGTAGCCCAAAATGAAACATCTCCTTTAAGTGCAACAATTTATGTCTATCTATAAAAGTTCTAGCCATAAAAGGCTAAAAATAAAAAAAATAAAAATTAAAGCTTCGATCGGAATTAGATTGTTTTTATTATTCAACAGATAAATAATGAATTAATTTAGTTTTTATACCTTCCTTTAAATTTTGAATTGAGTAGGAATAATATCACTACCAACATTAACAATGTTTAATTGAATCCGGAAATACCGGAATTACTTTCCGGGAAAATGGCTTATCCATGTTATTCTTTCTGTGTGCATTTATGATACAAGTACCAAAAATCAATCTACCTACTCCGATCACTGGTGATAATGCATTAACTACACTGCGCCATTTATTTGTTTCTAATATTTTATTTGTTTATAAAACGATTGTATTAACGATTGTATTACCAAGACAAAGCCATTTCGGTTAGGGAAAACAACCATTAAAATTTCACGTTGTATTGTAATATAATAACAGTCACAATACCTCCTAGTATTACTAGTTGCTACTGTATTACGGTGGGGTATTAATTACCATTGTTCAACCCATATTCAATAAACGTATTTAAGGATAAGTTGTAATTAAGGTCCTTTTGGACAGGAGCAAAAAAAAATCAATACAAAATAATCTTAAAAACTAATTTTTTTATTCTTAACACTAAGATAGTAGTTATAGGGCGTCTGCTTAGCCTAAATAGCCTGCCGGGGCTACGGGATGTGTTCTAACGAGACACCGCAGCCCCGGGCCGCAAGAGCAACTGAAGGAACAGAGTGGGTTCTTAGTCAGTAAAAGTCTGACACTCTCTTCCGCCCCACCCAGACCGGGAGCAGGCATTTGATTTGTGCGCCGCTACCCAATGCACTATCTGTGTTAAACGGTGAACCCTAAATACTTCTTTATAAAGTACGGACTTTATTTTTTTGGGGTTGGAAATTCATCGAATGACTTCTCCCGCTTTGGGTGGAGCGAAAGGGAGTGTCTTTTACTGACTAAAAACCCACCCTGTTCCTTCAGCTGCCTTTGCATTCCGGAGCCGCAGTATCTCATTAGAATATTCCCGCAACCATGGTTTCAGGGTACCAAGATATAGATAAAATAACTAGCATTTTACGCGGGACTCACGTATTAAAAACTCCTTTGAACTTCAACACGCTACGCTATCAATAATCATGATTGAAATATTATTTTGACAATTTAAAACTGAAGTTTCGCGAATGAGAACGTCTAATTATAATGTCCAAAACATGACGTCATTACTGTCTTGTGTAAAAAGGTCATGTTACCGACAAATTATAGTTTGCATTCGCCTAGACGAATGGTACTCATATCTCACGCTAAGTGACATTTCAAAATGCCACCAGACATCTTGACATAATGCTGAGATTATTTAAACTGAATTATGTCAAACCAAAGTCGGATCTGCAATTAATTTTGACTTCCTGTTGTCTGAGAAACATTTTTATTTACAGATTCGAAGTCGCCGCGAATCGTACTGAATATTGTGGGTCTTCTTATTACCGTGCTACAAGATCTGCCTGAACATGCTGACGTGGTGGAGAAAATACTCTTTGATGAGAAAAGTTTTAATTTCTTGAGTCTTGTAGAACAACCGAGCGATGCTTTAAGGATGAGAGTTTGTATACTTATAAGTTTGCTATGTACATTCTCATGTACGGCATTTTCTGTAGCTATGGAGTCGAAGTGGAGTAAAAAAGAGACTGATTCAATTGAGGCTTTACATACTCATTGTAATGTGGCACTGAACAGGGCAGCTAGGCTGGCCACTAAGGAGCTCAGTAATATGCCTTTTTATGTTACTTAGTAAGAATACATTCAGATATTAATCCATTTCACCTTTTCTAAAGGTGAAATGGATTAATATCTAATAGATAGAATATACTTTATTATACACCAGTAATTTAAACACACCTGTTTCGCTATTGCTTATCCTATGGACTTTTAAAATATATTTGAATGTTTAAATTATATAAGGCTTAGCAAAGTATTACGCATAGCTAATACATTTTTATATCTAGGAATTAAGGAATTAATTGTATCTAGATAGAAGAATCTCTAAATTCCAAATAAGACAACGAAAGCGAAATAAGGAATTGAAATTACATACTTAAATTAAGTTCATAGATAGACTTCGAAACAAATATTGAATTGAGTGGATGTATGACTGTAAATTTTCTATCCCTAGACTGACGGTAAGAGCTTTGATAATATACAGGGTTGTTGCGAAACGAATAACAACCTCTCAGGACCTATGTTAGTAGCATCATAAACAACAACTTTTTTTCTATGACTTAATGACTCATCAGATTTTCATACAAAGATAAAAATATTTCAATTGAACGCTCTAAATGTTAAGCAATTTGCGAAGCAAAAGAAAGCGCAAAAAATGTAGGTAAACTGATAGTACAAAAAGCAGCGGAGGGGGTCCTAAGAGTTTGTTTTTGCTAAATGTATTATGTTTCCTAAAAAGACATAGAACAAAAGTTGTTGTTTATGAGGTTGGTAATACAGTCCTGCGAGGTTGTTAGTGTTTTCCCAATAATCCTGTATAGTCGTTTAACAATATGTGTAATTGAGAACCGACAATTACTATCTCATACGTCGACATTAGCAATATCATCCAATATTAATTGCTGGTGACTACCTTAAACATAAATATAATTGACTGTTTAACACTTTGACCGTCGCTAACGACGCATTTAGGCGACACAACTTTTGACCCTTATTTATAGGAAACTAGCTTTTGCCCGCGACTTCGCGTGTGAGGTTTTTTCCGCGTAATTACTGATCCCGTGGGAATTCCGGGATAAAAACTATACTAAGGTCACCCGGGGCGAAAGCAGATAAAAAAAATAATGTTGAAACTTTGCTTCCCTCCACCATGAGCTACTTAAATAATAGGGGTAAACGTATTTCATTGCATAACTTTCGATAAACAGTTTCGACATAAATTAAGTTACAAATAGACTTTGGTTTTTCATTAATTTGCATTATTGTTGAATAAGACCAGTAAAAGTTACATTCGCCCCACTTTGGGTAAATGTGACAATTCGTTATAACCCTGTTGTAATCTGTTTCTAAATGTTGAGGTCAAGAGTACATGTAGATGCACACAAAATTATCTGTAAAAGCTATCTATAGTCGCTGAGATGGAGTTCAGTTTCAAGCAAATTTACTTTTATTTTTTTATGGGGTGAATGCGACTCTCTTCCATACTGACTAGTGTTGAGATTTAGTACCTACTACTTATCGATAAATATTTGTGAACACATTCGATAATTAATAATAATGAAAGGTTTAAATATAGGTTTCTTAGTGCAAAAAAGTAAAATCGATCTACGTGTTCATTAAGAATAAGATCAATAAAGTGTATTATACTAGAGAAGAAGCTAGAGTAATTCTATTTTATTAATGGAATTTAGGACATAAAATAAAAGCAAGAAAAGATTTTTTCTTATGTAAAATGCTTTGACAATTTTACGATAAGTACGCATTGATGACTAATCTAATATTTAGGATTTAGGTCAAGAAAAAGCGATTTCTGTCTGTATTTTGAAAGTTTAATTAAAAAATTATTACTTATTAATGTAAATAAAACTTAGGATATTTCTCAGTCAAAATCAAATAAACTAATAATTCCGTATTAATCGGTAAAATAACATAAACAAAAATAAACAAAACAGTCTAAACAGAACTTTGTACTTAGCAAAAAACAACATTTTTCCTTAAGTAATCAATAATTAATTAACATTACTCATTTTCAATCACTACTCTCAATTACGAGAATCTTAATAAAAATATTTATTTTCGTATAAAAAGTTTGTAATTTTTCTATGAAACTAATAGAATACGTTCATATTTAACGGTAAAATAATAGTAATAATAACAGTCTAAATATAACTCTCATTTTCAATCAGTACTCTTAACTACGAAAAAATATGTTTATTAAAATTCAATACACATATTTTTTCTTCGTAAAAAAAGTTTGTAATTTTTCTATCAAACTAGTAGTAGAATACTATCATATTTAACGGTAAAATACACTAATAAACTTCATACTAATTGCAGCTAAACATTTATGCAAATACGTGAAATTCACTTATCGAAATATCGACACGGAACGTCACTAGTAATTTGCAGTTTTCGTACAAAAAGCATGGGGCGATTGTAACTGTAAAAATAGTTGCAATAACCCACGTGCATGAAAAGTTGAGGTTAATGTAACTATATCAATAAAATGTTAATGTTATAACTCTAGAGTTTAACCAAATATACCAATAACACTTACGTTTTATCTTGTTTTAAGGATGCACTTCTATTTTTCCTTGCAACGACTTGAAATATTTTTAATGTCATAAAACATAACACAGGACGCGGCAACACGTTGCTCCAAAATGACGGCTGACAGAAAATGATCTGTCAGTACTACAGTAGGTGAACTAGTAATACCATCTGTACTTTATTTGATAAAGCTATGATTCCTCTTTACTCCAATAGTTAGAGCTATTTACAAAAATGATTAGATTGAGAGAAAATTGAATTAGTTGCTTTAGCCTCATAGTTGCTTTCGCCCCGGGTGACCTTATGTCCTTCCCAGGGTTCTAAACTATGTCCATACCAAATTTCATTTAAATCGGTTCAGTAGTTTAGGCGTGATTGCGTAACACACAGACAGACAGAGTTACTTTCGCATTTATAATATTAGTAAGGATAATGGTAAATGAATACCAATACATATAAAAAAACAGTAAATAAAGTGTGTCTGTACATTGAATATGTTTACAAAGAAATAATTGAGGGCGGGTTTAGAAACAGTGATAGAAACAATTAAAAACAAAATGTCTGTCTGTTTATCTGTTTGTACATGCTAAACTCCGGAACTATTAGACAGGACTACTTGATTGAAACGTTTTTTCTTGTATAGCTATTGAGTTTGAGCAACATAATTATGCTTATATACAACATATAGACTAGATTAGAGGTGGACAAAGTGTATCAGTTATGAGATTGGAACATTTTCATCTCGATCACTGGACATGATCCGGAACACTGATATGTTTCATTTGGCTCATTTGGATCATCGGCTCAAATGACTCAGTAAACGCCCGCGACGCGACGTCATGTATAGAAACGTAACATTCTTATGTTGCGTTGCGGGCGTTTATTTACTATTGAGACATAGAAATGTTTTGAGGCATCAATACTGAATGTTTTATGTCTACATATTTATTGTAATAAGTGGGAGTATAAATAAAGTCGATCTTCTTGCATAGGATACAAGAGTCAATGGTTAAAGTAACTCAGTGTGTCTCGGTCTCTCTCTCTTGCTCGCACACTGCTCAGTCGCCACACGAGCGACGCGGCGCGCGAAATGAGCCAGAGCAAAGTAATGTTTCAGATTCAAATGATGAATTTGAAACGTTGTTACTGAACCAATCTTTTGAAGCACTTCAATGATTCGAATCAGTGAGTCGGTTCCGTAAAGAGTTACACACGTCTAGACTAGATATAAACCTGATGCAGCACTTTATACGCGAGCAAAGACGCAGGCAGAAGCTAGTTTTTAATAAATAAATATTAATAGCACATTAGGAAAATTAATAATAAATACGGATTATAATTTTATCCATATTTAGTATTACCCGAGTTTTACTTCATCTTTACGGCTTTCTGTAATGAAACTGTTTTACGTACAGCGTGCAGCGTTCTGTAGCACTTAATTAAATTAAATTAATTAAATTTAGTGACGGAAAGAGACGTGTTGTGAACTAGAGATGCCACGAATAGTTATTTGGCCGAATACCGAATATTCGGCAACCCAATATTCGGTAACACATAGTACTTTCCGCGGGTTACAAGTCACAATTCGTCACTTATGAGTAAAACTTGCATCGCTGTAGTTGTTTAGATGGTGTTGCACAGAAAAGTTCGGTTGCAAATTAACGTGATTTTTACATGGCATCTGGTGCCTCGATCGGACAGCAGACTCTTACAAGTGGTGGTCAGCAAACGCAAAACAATAACCAACCCTTTCACAGTTTGCTAAGATTTATTTATCATCTTCCGGTAGCAGTATATATGTAAGTACAGTGAGCGACTGTTTTCAGAAGCAGGTATAATTTATGAGAAACGCAATCGACAAATGCTGAAAAAATGTTTTTTATTCATGGTACGCACTGGTAGATTTTAAATATTAATATGTTAAGTTGTTAGTTAAATAAACCTCGTTATTGGTAATATTTTTTGTTTATTTTTTTTTAATGATTTGTTATTCGGTATTCGGCCGAATAGTTTGCATTATTCGGCCAAATACCGAATAGCGAAAAAAAGTGGCCCAATAGCCGAATACCGAATAGTTGCCGAATATTCGTGGCATCTCTATTGTGAACTGTATTCATAGTTTGACTGTCAAGATCGGACAGTATCCACAAAAGGAAAATGTTACGAAAAACTGAGAGCAATGTTAAGAATAATTCACTACCAATTATTTTTGTAATAAAACTGTGTATAGTGGTCAGTGGTCCTGACTGCTATGCGCAAGGTTGTGGGTTCGATTCCCACCTAGGACAAATGTTTGTGTGATGAGCACGGTCATTTGTTCTTTGTCTGGGTGTAATTTATCTATAATATGTATGTATTTAGAAATATATATGTATGTTTATCAGTTGTCTAGTATCCATATCACAAGCTCTGCTTAGTTTGGGACTAGATGGCGTTGTGTGAAAAAGTTGTGGAATATTATTATTATCTCCTTTATTTTATATACCTCTCAAAAATTACATTTTTAAATATTTTTCTATAAAAAAGTGACAATAAAAAAACATTTAAAAATATAAAAAATGGCAGTCCACTGGTATCGGGAATGGGGTCCAAGCTACCGGTGGTTAGGTCTCCAGAGAAAGGAACCTCCTCACAATACGAGCTGTATCGAGGAGAACTGCCTTCTGTATCAGGCCCTTTATCCAGCTGTGCAAAGCCAGCTTCGACAGATGGTCGTCGAAGCTTTTAGCTATCAGCCCATTGACTGATATGACAATCGGCACAATGACAGCCGAGTCCACATCCCACATGTCAACAACCTCATGAGCTAAGTCGAGATACTTAATGTGTTTCTCTTTCTCAGCTTTCACGAGATTCTCGTCATGTGGGATGGTAACATCGATTATCATTGCGCGGCGCACTAATCGGTCTATCACCACTATATCAGGCTTATTGGCAACAATAGTCCTATCAGTGATGATAGACCGATCCCAGTACAACGTGACATGGTCATTTTCGAGAACTGGGTCGGGCACATACTTGTAATACGGTACCTCAGAATCGACAAGTTTGTATTTCAAAGCAAGTTGCTGGTGGATAATTCTGGCTACTTGGTTGTGTCTATGCAAGTACTCGCCGTTAGCTAGACGAGAACAACCGGAGACAATATGTCTGATGGACTCACCAGGACGATGGCATGCCCGACACACGTCAATCGTCCCGTCCTTCATAATATGTCTCCGGTAATTATTCGTCAAGATAACTTCGTCCATAATTGCACAGACAAAACCTTCAGTTTCTCCGAAGAGATCCCCGAAGCGTAGCCAGGCAACGGAGGCTGTCAAATCTACATCGGACCCATAAAGAGCCCGATAGTAGCGACCATGAAGTTCCTTGCTTTTCCATACCTCCTTGCGGTCATCTGGGGTAAGTATAACAGGTTTGTGCCAGTTCTCTTTAGCCATAGTCAGCGGGGTGAGTCCCTTGTCCACTGCAATCACATCTCGGTGCATACCCACATCGGCTTTAAGGAAATATTCCCTGAGACTGCAAATCTCGCGGTTGTGGAGAGTTTTGGCATTTAAAAAGCCTCGACCTCCACATTTCCGCGGGATATACAGTCTCATCACCGATGATCGTGGGTGATGCATCCGATTTGCGGTTAGCAGTGTACGGACCCTCCTATCCAGGGCGTCCAGTTCGGTTTGAGTCCATTTGAGTATGCCGAAAGAATACATCAACACCGGCATGACCCAACCGTTGAAAGCGCGCACCTTATTTCCTCCCGACAAAAGGCTGTTTAATACCTTTGTCAGGCGGCCAAAGAAGCGCTCCCTCAGCGATTGCTTCATGTCAGTAACATTAATGCCCAAAGCTTCAGACATACCCAAATACTTGTAAGTTTCGGTTAAGCAGAGAGATCTAAGTTGTATGGAATCTGAAAGTTGAATTCCTTCAGATTCCATAATCTCTCCTCGTTTTACATGCATGATTGCACATTTGTCCACACCAAATTCCATCTTGATGGCGCTACTGAAAGTTTCAGTTACCTTCAGTAGTTCCATAAGTTGCAAGTTGTTGGGGGCAAAGAGTTTCAAATCATCCATGTATAGGAGATGGGATATACTTTGACCTCCTCTTCTCAACCGATAGCCCAGGCCTGACTCCTCTAGCATTGTACTTAGAGGATTCAGGGCCAAGCAAAACCAAAGTGGACTCAAACTGTCACCCTGAAATATTCCCCGTCTGATCCATATAGGCTCATCATTCCCTCCGATTGGTCGACATCCTGGATAGCGAAGTACCGTCTTCCATTGCCTCATACATGACTCAAGGAAGGTGCGTAGAGTTGGGTCTATTTTATAAAGCTCTAGCACCTTGATAAGCCAGGTATGAGGAACAGAATCAAAGGCTTTTTTATAGTCTATCCAGCATGTCGATAGATCTTTTCGGGATCGACGAGCCTGTTGGCTGATGGCCATGTCAATGAGGAGTAGCTCCTTAGTGCCACGGGACCCTTTCCTACATCCATTCTGAGAAGCGGACATAATTGAGTTGCACTCAATGTGCATATTTATTTTCACTCTCAGGATGGACGTAAGAACCTTATAGACCGTAGACAGACAGGTAATCGGTCTATAATTTTTGGGTTCCGTGGGACTACCACTCTTATGAAGCAGGTGGGTACAGCCTGTTGTTAAAAACTCTGGTAGAGACCCAGTCTCTAAGGATGCCTGGAATTGAGAAGCCAAAAGCGCGTGCGAGCTGCTATACCACTTGAGCCAGAAGTTGTGTAGTCCATCCGGTCCTGGAGACTTCCAGTTTGGTAACGGATGAACTGCTTTGGCTACATCAGAAGCGTTAATGATTATTTTATCCATTTGTGGTATAGCTTCACACACGCGTTCAACTTCACGCATCCAGTCACCCTCAACATGACAGACGGGTACCGACCAGATGTTGCGCCAGAATAAATTCGTGGCGGTATCATCCGGGCGGCACACGTCAGTCACATTTTGATTGGGTCGCTCCCAAGCTCTGTATACCCACCTTTCATCGCTCTGGAACATGCGATTCTGCGAGTACCGGTCAACCCGCCGCTTAAACCGTCGGATACGGCTTGCCCATGCACAAATTTTCTGCTTCAGGAAGTCAATGCGCTCCGTAATGTGGGGTGTGTATTCTCGAGGGCTGATTCCAGTCCCCGAGAAAGCCCGCCGTACAAAACGCATTACACGTGGGCGTGCATTGCCTTCCTTGAAGCAGTATAGTTTGCCGATGAGTGTTCTGGCCTCATCGATACGCCTCTCGATCCTATACTGCCAGGCTGGTACAGCAGGTTTTGGTCGAATAGCTTCGTCGTTATTAGGGAATTTAACGTTAGCTAAGCGACATGCCGCAACAGCCCCGCAATACAGGATTGAGTGCGTATCAACGAGGTTTTCGCTGCTCTCAAAAATATTCTCAAGCAGCGAGTCCAAAGCACACACCAACGCCCTATTTTTTTTGTGCATAGGTAACCGTGGTAACCGGGGTCTAAGTTCAGGCGGAGCCGATCTATACTCGCGAAGCGCATCCTCCAGTGCGCTCCTCAGTCGATCGTTGCATTGGCTACTTACCGTGACAACCCTATCATCTAGCTCATTATTATGACTATAGAGCCGCGATGTCATTGCGCTACTAGTGGGCGCTTGTACCACGGCTTGTGTCGGGGACGAGATGATATGGTTGCTCAGTACCTCTGAGCGCAGCCTATCAAGTGTTGCGTCATCCAACCTGTGGCTACGCTGGATGACCCGCACCTGATCCGACAGTCGTTGGGCCGAGACGTTGACAGCTGGTTCTAGGTCCTGGAACAGAGACAGCATCCTGACACGATACGCAGTGAGGTTAGTTCCCCCCTCTGTAGACCCATAATATGCGCGCATGACGTTTTCGTTT
The DNA here is from genome assembly GCA_943138885.2 of Tholera decimalis. Lineage (NCBI taxonomy): Eukaryota > Metazoa > Arthropoda > Insecta > Lepidoptera > Noctuidae > Tholera > Tholera decimalis. Next base: position 30,503,154 of record OW964556.2, on the reverse strand, counting down.
ATGGACTGAGTCCATCTCATGCGCTGCACACCACCGGTAGCGGGGACCCGACTCGCAGCCAGTTGGCTCCTAAGTCCCAAGCTGTTCGGTGGCCGGCCTCTCCCCTGCCGGCGCACAGGTGTTGGCGACGTCGGCGGAGAGAAATACTCGTCGCTCGAGCTCGACGCGGATGCAGCCGCCGGTGACGTAGGTAATCCTAAATCCGGTGGCGAGGCGGAGCTGAGCGACGGGTCCGGGGGTGGTGGGCGTGCACGTTGCGAAGCTGCTCTAGTAAGCATCATCAAGTTTTGTTTGTTAACATAGTTATTTCTTGCATTGTTTAGTGATTGGTGTCAATGACAGACCACTTGACAGTTGTCGATGGATTATACATTATCTTCATTTTCGTTATAATATCGGTTGTTTTTTAGGTTTATGTTATTTATCTTGGTTCAATCTGTCCTCTTTTCGTAAATATTGAGAAATTTGGATGGGAAAACTTATCACTATATTTTGCGAATTTATTTTGTAGGAACTGAAAACAAAACTTGATTTGACGGCTAGTGTTGCCAGCTTATTATTTTTATTATTATTTTTATTTGTGACTGTATAGTATAGAGTAGTACACTTCGTTACTACGAAGTAAAGATGTACTACTCTATTTGTTAGATGTTATAAAAAGCTAACATTTCCAAATCCAATTCTAAAAATGTTGTTATTGGTAGTGCACTATTATTGGTGAGTGCTATAGGCTATAAATTATTTCGTAATCCACGCAAAGTCGCGGGAGAAGTGCTAGTGTAAATATTCATAAATGAAAAAAAAGTTACAATATAAACAATGGTGTGTGCAGATTTTTACTTAAAAACTCTAAAAGGTTTTTGCGCTATGTTGAAACCTTCACATTTTAGTGCGTCACAAGTGTGCAAATAACCAGCGTGTGCGACGCAACTCATATGCAAAGGCTTTTGGTTTTTTCCTAGCATTGTCATCAATAATTGCAACAAACTATCCATACAGCTACAAAATATTACAAAATTACCAAGATTTCAGCTTGTTGAGCGATTCTGTTCAGTATTTAACCTCGCAACTAAGGGAGATTTTGTTTCTGAAATACATAATGAAATTAATTATAACTTTGTTGTTTATATAATGCCGTCCATGAAAGTAGAGATGGATATAGTTTTGCTTGACTTCTCTAGTTATATGTTTGTAAATCAAATTCAAATGTTTCTTGATGGGGCTATATAGATAGAAGATATTTTAAACTACGTCTGAATATCATTGCGCACATTATATAGTAAGATATAAGACTACGATATTGAATCCTGATGCCTATAAATATTCTATTTAAAGAGAAATTAGTTTTCATTACTCCCCCTAAGCTTTCTCCCATTATTTGGGGTCAGCTCTCCTGGTCTATCTCCTATTTTGGTCTCCTGCAGATCCTTCTGGTGCGACGGCAACCAGGTTGCATGGAGTTATCCACGGCATCGAGCTGTTGTAGGACTTGTAGGTAAGTTTAGGGCTACATGTACCATGTGGTCTCAAGGCAGTGGACTATAAGATAGTAATACTATAGTAAGACTATAATCTATATATATACATAACTCAAAGGTGACTGACTGACTGACTGACTGACTGACTGACATAGTGATCTATCAACGCACAGCCCAAACCACTGGACGGATCGGGCTGAAATTTGGCATGCAGGTAGATGTTATGACGTAGGCATCCGCTAAGAAAGGATTTTGCGAAATTCCCACGGGATCGGGATTTACACGGGAAAAACTTCCCACGCGGGCGAAGCCGCTGGCACAAGCTAGTATAATATAGTATTATGGTAATACCATTGCATTGCAGGCGTCGCCTTTCACCTTATCGATCGATGATGGGCGCCTTTGAAACTGCCTCTAATGTGTAAGTTTGGTACTTGCTCCAGGAGTGTGGCACCGGTGCATTTCTGTTACTGTTACTAAACTAATTATGCATAGGTAGGTACTTAGGTTGACTTAGTTATTTTAAAACAATTTTTTTCTGGGTGATAATCATGACATGACTCCTCCCGGTGTTTTTGGAGCGGAAGGGAATGTCAGACTTCTACCAATTGAAAACCCATCCCGTTCCTTCAGCTTACCTTGCGTTCCGGGGCTATCGGAGGAATTGTCAAACATTGCGGAGAAAATTAAACTCCTTCCATATCTCTACTTTCGGACTAGTGACGGCGCTAGATCTGACTCTGAAGTCAGCGATACCAACTTGGCGAGGCACATTTCATATCCTAGTCAGAGGACTAATGCAAGACTAAAAATCAGCTGAATGGTACAGTACCTAATATAAGACGAGGTGGTTTAAGATACTGACACTAATCCAATAACTTCAAACGATACCTAATGGGTTTACTTTTCGACTTTAAACTTCATTGAATAATTTGAAGATTGATCGCCAACACCAGTCTCTTCAATTGATGTAGTAACTGATAACGGAAATCTCTTGATTGATCGCGCTTCTCAAGTTTATAATGTGTTATGTATATATATGTTACCGGCCAAACCCGATTTCAGGACAAACTAGTTTTGCCTAGGCTAAACTAGTTCTTCCTATACGCGATAGGATTAACCAGTATAGCCTAGTCCAAACTAATTTGTCCTAAGCCCGATAGGATAAACCAGTTTAGCCTAGGCCAAACTAGTTGATCTTGATATAAATACGCACACTGTAGTATAAACTAGTACGGCCTAGTCTAAACCAATTTAGTAGAGTCGAAAGTAACTGGGAAAACATTTCAGGACTGTTCCACAAACAGATGCCAGTGCAAAAAGGCAATGATACTCTGCAATTCTAAGTGCCACAAAGCACACAATATAAAAATAAATAACAATTTTAATAATTGAGATATGATTATTGCTTCTATTAAAAAAAAAACACTTATTATTTGTTATAGTATGATTGTTTGTATTACCAATTATCCATAACTTTTAACAAAGAATCATTGTTTTAACAAAAATGATTATTTTTCCAATTACGGAGTATGTTATTCAGCTTATCTATTTCTTTCTATGACTTTATGACTTTTCTTTTTCTGACTTTCTACATATACTATAATTTTTAGACTAGGCCATACTAGTTTATTCTAGACTGTGTAATGTTTCTTTTTTATAAGACTTTGATACTTACGTTATAACATCATTATAAGTTTAGAATTTCCTAATATGCTGATATTAAGCTATTTTTTCTGCAATATTTTGTTTGTTTACGTTTCTGTAAAGTCATTAGTGACAGAACTAGTTTTTCTTTTTAATTCATTGCTGGAGCTAGGTTAGGTCGCATAGGTAACTGATATTGTACCTCGAGATAAATTACATTTATTTCTCTTTTCGTTCTAGAACCTCATTCAAATGCTCAAAACTCGATTTAGCTAGAGAGATGACAGGGGAGCGGGAGTCTACGCCTAGAGCTCAAACAGAGAAGAAGTCTAGAAGAATACCGTAAAATGGGGTGAATAGAAATCGTGGGGTGTATAGAAACAAATCTGAGAATTTGATTATGGTCGTTCTAGTTGCTCTATAGTCTGTTAAAGTATCTTTATTTCTACTGTTAATAACACTGCAACATTTTTCCTTTATTCTGGCAACTCTAAAATTTACGTCAAGTCTAATGACATAAAGAAAAAAGCTGTTAAAATGAACATCTGCGTACAAGTGTTTATTGACTGTGTAAAACTTTTAAAAAATCATCAAGTCCTTCACTGTTATCTCTTTTTCGATTTGCATACTTGGATAGTTAAGTTTCTCATCTATTCGGAATAAAAAGGTTAGTATCAATATTCCATCATTTTGTTCTTATTTTTTAGTAAAATCGAGACTTAGTATTTTTTTACTGAATTCGAGGTGAATAGAACCGAGAAGGGGGTGATTAGAAACGCCTTTAGGGTCAATAGACACGAAGAAAGGGGTGAATAGATATGAGTGAGGGGTTAATAGCAACGAGGAAGGGGATAATAAAAACATGATTTTCAGGGTTGTCTATCCAGTATTTTTTTATCATGACAGTTTTCATTTAAAAATTTTAGATAAAATGTTTTTCTGTGACACTTTCATTTGAAATTATTTTTTTTATCTTCAACGGCTTTGGTCAATTTAATTTAACATTTTCTAGATTTCTGAGATAAATATTTAAGACCGTTTAAGGATATATTTGCGATTAGCCTCATTCCAAAAATGCCCTAATTGTGGGTTCATTTGCAGAAAGACTTATTCTTAAAAATACATATTCTCGATATATATTATTTTTAAATTTCTTTTAAAACATTTAAATATTAGGTATTCTAAATTCTACTTTATTTTTACTTGGTAAAACCTAAGATTGTTTGCCAAATATATTATAGTTAAAGCATTTAATTGTTTATGTTAGAATTCGGATCATGCTTTTATATATTGTTATTTTTTTATTATTTTGAATATCTTGTTCTATCTAGCTCTCTAGAATGATTATATTTCTAGATTATGCAAATACTTTGCTAAAACTGTTGAAACAATATATAAGATACAAGGTAAATGATACAATTAATAAACTTATAATCCTTTGTAACGTCGCTATAACGCTAGATATTATACCTATATGATTATATATAATTACAAAAATTAAACTCTTCAATTATTGTTGATAGTTGTTTATTGAAAAACAAATACTTACATAGGTAGTACAATAAAAGTTGATTTTGACAACCCTAACGTTCTTTCTCTATTCACCCCTCTCTCGTATCTTTTGACCCCAGTTTCAAGGTAAATAGAAACTGCCTACTTTTTCCTATTTCACAAATAATTCTCAAATTTATGCGTAATTAAAGAATTACTATTTGGTAAATTAAAACGAGACTCGCAATTCGACAATTCTTTAATAACAGCTTTCATACAAAATATGTAAGAAAATCAGTGTAGAAGTTGAAAGTTGTGTCTATTCACCCCATTTTACGGTACTAATAATAACCATCGGAGTGAGATGGTCATCTTTTAATATACGATCCGTGGCCCGGACCTCCAGACATGCTGACATCCTCCGGGTTCCCCATCATCACCATCGACTGCTGCATCGACGAAGCTTGACTTTTCCTCCGTCCCATTACTACGGCCAGAGGGAAGGAAGACGAGGCCAGACGTTCTTTGAGCTCTACTGCCGAAGGAAGATTAAGGCCAGCCGTCCTGCAGCCACCTCTACGTGACCTCTTCGTTTTACTTGAACCATCAGCCCGCCAGCCGTCCTGCAGCCACCTCTACGTGACCTCTTCGTTTTACTTGAACCATCAGCCCGCCCGCCGTCCTGCAGCCACCTCTATGTGACCTCTTCGTTTTACTATAATCCTCCGCTCCGTTTAACATCAACTCGCAATCTCCGTCATCTCCAGTGCTCTTAGGGTTCCGTGTCTCCAGCAAATTTTTATAATTATTTTTTTTATAAATCCTGTTCATTTTTTTTTCACTTTGATTTCTTTCCCTGGTTATATTCCCTATTAAAACGTGCTTCCTCCTAATTAGTTATTGCAACCTAACATTTCCCTGTCTACCCAGGGAAATTGTAATGTTACAACTGTGCGTATTTATATCAGGATCAACTAGTTTGGCCTAGGCTAAACTGGTTTATCCTATCGGGCTTAGGACAAATTAGTTTGGACTAGGCTATACTAGTTAATCCTATCGTGTATAGGAAGAACTAGTTTAGCCTAGGCAACACTAGTTTGTCCTGAAATCGGGTTTGGCCGGTAACATATACATATATTTGAAAACCTTTCGTTGACAGATGCTGTTGTGAATGGCACTATGTGCTTGTTTTGTAATTTTTTGCTCAGGTATGAGGTCAACGGTTGCCGATGTTGCCTAGCTTTTTTGTTCTTTTCTTTTTTTTAAGGATAGGAAATCGTCCAATGGGGAATCGTCCAAAGGCAGTCGCCTTCCGATCTGAGCAAAGTGGGAGGGTGTGTCGGAATTTTACGGACTAAAACCCATCCGTGTTCGTCATTTGTTTTTCGTGTTCCGAGGCCAACGCAGTTATTGTTTCAGACTTATGGTGGTGGTGTTGTTATTTTCAAGTAAGTATATAAGATGGCAAGCAATGCTGACTTATAGTTAGAATAGAATTTATTGAGACCATTGTTAGATTCTTTACAAATTTCCGGTGATTCCCAAACTAGGCTATGCCTGTATCTTGGGGACCTAAGTTGTGATAGACAATGTTGTGGGTGCAATAACAAAGATGATCTGAATAAAAAACATATGTGAGAACGGTAAAAGCTAAATAAAATGAGATCGACTTAGTTGAATATTGGGGGCCTGGCACTAAAGGAGGCATTCTAATCTCAGTTAATTTCGCGCAGCAGTGGACTAGACGCGGCTTATTAAACGGCTGAATTTCATTACGGCAATACAGGATCTACCGCGATCAGATCTTAGGAAACTATAATGGATGATACCGGCACTGGTTCACCAGAATAGAGAGAAAATTGCGTTTACTGGAACAATAATAACAAATTTTTATTTTTGTTATTATTGTTCCAGTAAACGCAATGTGCTATGTTTAAGCATTGTGCTATGTGCTTGGAGTGGGGACGTATTTTATTTCTTTTAATATTATTTCAATTTTGTAGTGTCTATTTTTAAGGTATTAATGTAGGTATATTGTTTTTATGGGTGTAAAGCCCGAAATAAATGATTTTATTATTATAATGTAGCAATCAGTAGGTAGCTTTGAACAAAAGTTATCAAAAACAGGAGGACACACGAAGGTTAGATAAAATTAATCTAAATACCTACAACAAAACTGCAACGCAATCCTTATTCACCAAACAAATACAGCATCGGCCTTGAACTTAACATAATCGTCCAGATCTTTACGAATTAAAAATGGAGTACAAACTAAGGTTAGATAAAATCAAACTGAATGCCAATGTGTATTTAAATTGTGACGAAACCTAAGTGGATAATTATTTGGTAATAAGCCATAATACAACCTTTCCTTCGTAGAATCGTAGGGTACCTACTCAAATCGGCTTATTTATAGGTACGTACCTACTTATGCTTATCGGACATAAGGTGTTCTGAAAATACATGAAAAGGTACCTACAGGATAATATATATTATTTGTTATTACGAACTCACAATATCTGTTGCGGCACATACTTATAATAACGTGTTAATAGAGTACCTACATTCCTTGAGTTTAAGAAACTTTTTAATACGCTATATATTTATCAAGTTACAAGCATAGGTATTTTTCCCGACTGCAAAGGAAGGGTTATGTTTTTCGCGCGTATCTTGTATGTATGTATGTATGTATGTATGTAATATTCTTTATTACCTCATATCTCCAGAATCACTGAACGGATTCACACAATTGAGGTATCGTTAGATTTGTCTTAGCAGCCCAAGTGTTCTTAGATAGGTGACATTTGAAAAAATTAAACATGGCGGCTGTGCGAAGCCGAAATACATGGTGAAAAAAAATTTTTTTTTTTCAAATACTACAAGGTGGGTATCAAATTAAAGGGCTTAACATAAGGATTTCAAAAAGGTATATCATGTTTATCATTAATGTAATACTAGCAAAATAATACAATGGGAAAGTTTAAATATATGGACTCCACTTTCTGAATCCGGTGGAGTGCCAATGTGACACGACCGGGAAAACTAAAAAAAATTGTTAATTAATATTTTAACAAAAAAGTTGAAAAAAAAACGTTATTTAAAAAATCTAAAAACCCGACTGCTCAACTGAAATGCAAGAAACAAGCAGATTTTTATTTTAAAAAGTGATAAGCAGGCGGAAACATCCAATTTAAAAAAATGTTCATTTGGGTCCCGCCTGCTTATCACTTTTTAAAATAAAAATCTGCCTGTTTCTTGCATTTCAGTTGAGCAGTCGGGTTTTTAGATTTTTTAAATAACGTTTTTTTGTAGGTTATATCGCTGCTTAAATTCAAAAGGGCCACAAGTCGAAAATTCCCTTTTTTACAGGAGAGCCCGTCAAAGTTTTGATATATGTTTTTGTTTATTATTTTTATTATTCTACGTTGTAAATCTATGTGTTATATATCATCGGATGTATATTTTAAGCCTCTATTTGTCTTTAATTTGATATTTCCTATAAGTTTTACCCAGTTAATAAAAACATTACATAAGTCCCTTTTGATTATAAAAAAACATATATAATGTTTATGAATTTTATAAATAAAAAGCCACAACTCAAACAGAAAATAAGTTTTATTGTGTCATTTCGTATATTGTTTTTTGTTTATTATACTAATTTTTGTTTATAACTAAATGGTAGCATATTAGCAATACCTTGCAATAAAATTACAAAAAATCAACCATAAAAAGATACAAAACAAATAAAAAAACGTACATTTTTAAATGTACTTTTAGAGATAATCTCAAGATATCCAGAACTTTGACTGGAATAAGCAATATCGACACCTAACTATGTCACATACAAAAACAAAACCTAAAATTACATCAGCTTCTAAAGAAAAAATGTACTTAAGTTAACAAAACACAAATTGCTTATAAATCTCTAGCACACCATGTTAACAAATTATTAAAATGCTTATTTTCGTATCTAAATTAAATCTTCTCTTAAAATAAATCATAAATTAAAAGGCGACTTAAATCTTTGACTTACAATGAGATATAATATTATGCAAAGTTAAGGTATTTTTCGGAATGTGGCCCTTTTTCACAAAACAAACGTGAAAAAGAAGACAGAATGAATACGATTTTTGCTTTAAAAAGGATTTGTAATTTTTTCGACTTGTGGCCCTTTTGAATTTAAGCAGCGATATGTATTTTGCATAGGTATTTCTTCAAAAGTACAAAGGTACCTACATTGAAAAAGAAACAGGTACATATACTCCTAGAGGCGAGTACCTACATTGCATTGGTGCACACCTAAAACGCAATTTGTGGGGGGGGGGGGGCTTGTGGGGCAAACGTACATAAATCGGCTAGGATGTGGACTCCGTCATTGGTGACTAAGAGCAGAATCTCCAAAAATTTAGGTACCTACTAGGCTTATTTAAAATGACGAAAAGCAGTGATGACATTATACCTAATGCTAGTATGAAGTACCTTCACCTCCTTTTGATCCAGGATTAAATGAAGCCAATGAGAGAAACATTCATATAGCCTAATATACAAAAATGAATGGAATCAGTCGAAGAAAGCATTGATTTTGACATTGCAAACTTCACAGAACACTTATCTTACTTACACACAAGGGCGGCTCCAGGGGGGAGTCATGGGGTCATAGCCCCCCCTGGGCTGGGTCCAGGACCTAGGTGGACCACTAATTAATGTTTTTAAACATTTTTACTAGATAATACTCCAGTTTCTGTCGTTGTAAACGAATATCGGCAGTGGATGGCCAAGTGGCAGCGGAATCAAGAAATACAAATTATAACTTCTTGTGACTTGACGTCGATTATGTGACCCCCGGCACCAAAGCTGGATCCGCTCTTGCCTACACAACATTGTTATTTGAAATGAATACCTAAGTTATATATTATGTATATCGTATTCCTCTAATCCCTGGCATATTTTGTACAATTTATCTCGATTGGCCGTGTTTCGCTTCAGTGTGTTGCTATGTTTATATTCGTAGGCACGTTTTGGTTTATAATTTTAATGGAAGTGATCGCATTTATTCAGTTACGTGCGTCACGTTAACATGCAATAATAGAAGTCCAGTTGACAATACAACTCGTCCTAGAAATGTTAATGTCTATTATGATAATTTCCGAGGCGATGATCTCTAACTATGGCCACATGGCCTTCATTTATGTAAATTGTACCTGTCAGAGTATAGGTAAGGAAAACAAAGTCAGTGTGAGAAAATCAAGACTATATTTAATCTATTTACGTATCGAATCTATTTACGTAATGTGCCCATAAAAATAACATATTTAATTTTAATAATTGCACACATTAAATTTAAAAAATAATGATAAGCTTTACAACAGTGCCAGGTATTAATATCTATACTAATATTACAAAGCGGAAAAGTTTATTTGTTTATTTGAACGCGCTAATTTTCGAAAGCGCTTGAAACTTGAGAAACGTTACAGACTCTTTATCCACGACTGAAAAAATGATTTTATTGTGATAAAGTCGACGGAAGCGAAGTCCTAACCCTAGTTTTTAAATAGTATTTCTACATCTATCACGAACTTTCAGTTTTATTTGTGTATATATTTACGTCGTTATCTGATAGTGTAAAAATAAATTAATAAGAAATAGTGGCGATGTTTACATCCTATCGTAATTAGATACCCACTACGAGCTGTTAATGACCTGCCATCGAATGCAATTATTTATAAACAGCTTAATGCAAACAAATATAATCGGCTATTGACTTAGTGCATTCGCATCAAGATCAAAGACCTGTGTTCTTGGTCGTGCTTTACGTGGTTTGTTTGGAGCTGCGCTTTATGGCGGGTTACATAAGGAGGTGATCGGCCGGCCTCGCGCCCAGCCTGCACGTGCGCGTGCATACATCGTTCATGCACGTTCAAATCTGCTGCCACGCAACCGTCGAGATGTGACCGGCGACAAACACACGAAAGATCAAAGTACGACTAATTATGTGAATCAGCAATTACCGAATCATCGGTACAATATAAGGAAATATATTCTTGCGTTTTATTCTTACGCCGGATAAATTACTTACCTAATCAAGAATGTCAATTCTGTGTTCAGCATTTCTAGTCACTGATTATTTACCTACTTGGTTTCATATGTTTCTCTACACGTCATTATGACTAAGAGTTCAATGAACTCGCTAAATGCATTTCAAATGGTTGGTATTGGTAGCCACCCGACGCATTGGCGACATTCGTAAAATGCGGAGTTGACAAATATTCCGCATAGGTACCACACCTACATATTTGATTGTAGATACATGTCTTCGTCATCGATCACGTAGTAGAGAGTTTTTGAAGGCGAAGTCCTAAAAATACCAAGTAGGTACTTAGGCCTACTCCGTGTTTTGTTTCTGAGGACGATATCACATGTCGGAACTTCCTAGTCAAAAACTCCTTTGTGTTTTTCTGGGGGAAAATCTTTAAATGACTCCTCACGCTCTGGAATACTCTGGATGCAGTGAAAGGGAGTATCAGATTAACCACTGATTAAATACCCACCCTGTTTCTGCAGGTACTTTGCGGTAGGATGTAATTGAAAGGCAGGAAAATTCTAAAGTAAAATCAAGTACAAATAATATTTAGAGCTTCCAAAGATCAGTGCAGCATAAGTAAAAGTAGGGGTAATGGTAGTCATGGCAGCTTTTTCACAACATCATAATGCTTAACTGGAAAAATAAATTTACTTCACCATTAATCTAGAATTAAATAGAAATCATTTAATCAATACATGAAAATAAAAACAGTCAGCCTATATCGAGAATCGATCACATTACTGGGACGAACATTCCCATTGATAGAGTTTGTTTTTGTTGATTCAATCCTGTTCCTGACCTAGGCTAATGAACTAAACTTCACTATCCTACTTAAGAACCTTGAGTGCTGCTGATGACCCAGTTAGCTTAACTGCTAATACAACAAACAATTTATTTGACAAACAACAAGTAGGTATGTACATATGCGTTGTACCTACAGGAGATTAGCCTCGTTGGTACTACCGACAATGTAAGTATTGTGTGTTGATGAACTGTAGTCCAATTCCATCGCTCTATTGACGTCAACAAATAATAATCACCCGTATAGTCTGCAGCTTAGCGGGGATCCTAGATGGAAAACTTATCTGCAGAATTTACTACCGCATTTGTCATTGTATGCTCGACATACATAAGGAAATTTCCGTCCCTGATCTAGGTTTGGGGAAAAACACACATTGTTTTAGTTACATTGTATGGTTGCCTACCCACCTGTACTTTCATTGAATTTATCATCGGGAATGTGTAGGTAGCAGTAGGAACAGATACAAGCAATTGTGGAAATTATCGAATGATTCATTCCGTTCCGGTCGGAATGGAAGGGGGTGTTAAAAGTTTTACAAACTTTTCTCGCAACCCCGGCAGGCAATAACTTTAGCCCCAAGCTCCGTCCCTGTGAGCCCCGTCAATCCTGCTGACAGCTCTTTCCGGCACGTGTGTAACACGATGCACCGCTACCCGAGCCTGGTACTAACCGGACAATGCGAGCTACCCTGCTCGACGTCTGCAAGCCCGTGCCTACGGTGGAAAAGATCGGCTTGCGATCCTCAACGCCCGGGGCGTCTCCCGCGACGGCTGGGGTGTGAGAAAGAGAGTTGACTCTCCCTCACGCGTTCAGCTTCCTCGTTCGATAGCATAACTGTTTCGCTGAAGCAGGCGACTGCATCTCATTCCGCTCGCCGCGCATCATGGTCTAGATTAGGGCCGGGCGCGAGAAGACATCCTCTTGGTAAAATTCTTCTGAACGATCACGTTCTCGCAGAATGAGGCCATATTCACCTTCAGTTTCCGGTATCATACGTTTAGTCACTACTGTTGGCAAAAAAGAGGCCCCACCTCATTACCAGCTGCTTACGTAAGACCATTATCCAGGCTAATCTCTGGGACGGCTGAAGCGATTTTAATGATACTTTGACTGGAAAATAAAGGAGTTTTTAGATCTTTTGTCCCGGATTTCCCGTTGGACCATAAAGCTCACCAAACCGGGAAACAAAAACCTACGCAAAGCCGCGGACACAGCAGCTGGTTGATTAATAAAACGCGCTTAACTACACGTATCGATGACGACCCCATCTTGGGTTTGAACAAAGGCATGATGGTTCAACTTAATGCAGTCTGGAAGGTTCTCCGCAATCAGTGCCGAAAATTCTTCGAAAATTCCTTGTACGTATCTAAGTAGTTTATGGCAGCTGCTTTAAGCTATCATTTTGAGTTATCTGGAGATAAGTGCCAAATTCTCAAGGGTAACATGAAAGTTATCTGGCAGTGAGGCTCATAAGTAACAATATCGTGTGATTCGCTAACGTTCGGAATCGGATGACAAAGTTGCGAACATTCCCGAATCTTGCTAAGATAAACGAAAAATGAGAGCGGTTTCGATAACTCGATCGTTTTATTTGATGTTATCTTTTCCTTAAAAGTTTCGTGGCGCCATCGGACATAACATTTATTGGGATAAAGAACCCTTCTCAACCCGCACTGAAATCCAATAGAATTTATTTTGGTGCTATTATCGCACTAGCACTGTATCTATAAACATGATTCTTCCTGAGTCAATTCGCATATTCTAGATCCATAGAATAAGAAATCTCAATCCATGCAATTAATCATAAATATTATGTTTTCAAAGATTTTAAAAATGACCAACACCAAAAATTTCTACATATTTAAAATGCTAAAAAATAGCCTTTTGTTTTATGAAATCAATTTACAATCACACTATCAACGCAACACCAAAAAAATAGGTTAAAGATTAGATATAGGTATGTAGGTAGCTAATCTCGTAAGATAACCCATACAAATTCGAGATAGTGTAGAACTAAAAAAAAAATTCGACCGATAATGATTTTTTATCGTATCACAACACGCTATAAACTCTGATCACGTATCTTTATTTGCGCGGGCGCTGCGAGTTCAACGGCCTCGCGTATTCACTGTACCATTGGGTCATGAGTATTTTGACAACGCACCGCGGAAATTATCTAATCGGCACGCGGCCGCGAGGACACGGGGTCAACGACTCCCGCTGCTCGCCGCGGGCGAACCGCCTCGACGAAAGTGAAATGTGAAGTACCGATACAGACAATTAGGATGGCCGAATTTGTTTATTGACGGGTGGGTGGTCCACACAGTCGCACGGCAACTACCAAATATGGAATTATTTTCTGGTCTCTTACTTAATTTCAATGTGGTTATGAAACCTCACTTAAAAATGCATGTTATTTAGTATTAATTCGCACCACAATATCATATGAGCAGAATACCGCTACAAAGGCCTACAATTTCGTAGTAAATGGCAGATGTTATAGCCAAACGGTATTTTTGCTGTAAAGATAGGCTGTAACGTTTATTTAATCGATTTTAAATTCGTTTCTAATTATTCAAGCCTAACCGGAGCAATTATTCACATGCTTCAATTTTTAACCGACTTCTAAAAAAGGAGGAGGTTCTCAATTCGGATGTTTGTATTTTTTTTTTTTATGTTTGTCCGCGCATAACTCCATCGCTTGCCAACCGATTTGAAAAATTCTTATCTTGTTAGAAAGGGTATACTTCCCAAATGGTCCCATGAAAATTTTATCGAAATCGGACAAGCCGTTTCTGAAAAATCAACAAAAGTCTAAAAAAATATTTACGTTGATGATCTTTTCGTTTACTCTGCATTGCGGTTTTTGTTCGCGCATAACTCCGTCATTTACGAACCGATTTGGAAAATTCACTGACCCACTAAAAAGCACGAAAATAAAAACTTTTTTGCAAAAAATAAAACCGACTTCCATATCAAAACACTGCAAAGCCAAAAATAATTTTAATTTCGGAAGGCGGTGTGAAAAAATAAGAATTTACAAAACCAATAACACCGACTACCTACCGAAATTAAAATTATTTTTGGCTTTGCAGTGTTTTGATATGGAAGTCGGTTTTATTTTTTGCAAAAAAGTTTTTATACAGGGCTAAAACGTTCTTTCTACTATTAATAATGGGTATTCGCGCTCTCATAATTTAATTTGTTTTATACCGAATATTCGTAGGTAAAAAATAAACGGGAAAACTTAAAACAATGAAAGTGCAAAGTACACAAATAAAATTGTAAATAAAAAACAATTCAAGCATGTGCAAATCGCTTAAAGAAAAATACAAGTAATAATATGGGTTAGTACGCTCGGGGTCGATGACACTTCATTACTTGCTCGGCAGATTTGTAGGCATAACATAATAGAATCGTGAGAATTGATGACCCACATTATTGTTGTACTAGAATTCAAATGTGTGTACTAGCAGCAAGGTGCCCCGCGGCTTTGTTCGTTCTTGAAAGATATTATGATGATAATTAAAAAAAAAAAACTTTTTACCAAAAAATTAAACCGACTCCCAAAAAACACTGCAAAGTGAAAAATAACTTTAATTTCGGTAGTCGGTGTCATTAGTTTGTCTGTAGTTTTGTATTTTCGTTTTTGGCACCGACTTCCGAAATTAAAGTTATTTTTCACTTAGCAGTGTTTTGTGGGAGTCGGCTTAATTTTTTGGTAAAATGTTTTTATTTCACTCTTTTTAGGTGGTCGATTTTTAATTTACCTAGTTACAAGAGCCTAGATGTCAACTACTTATAATCATTTACAAAATATTGCTTTTCCCAATATTGGGCCGTTAATTGTTGAGGAGTTCTCTCCTAGTACTTCACCATCAGCTTCACTTCACCATATACATTGTGTCGAGCATATTGTGCTTAATAACCACATTCAAGTAATCTAAGCGGAACACATGAAATACTTATTATTCTTACTTATATATTGAGTAGTTCCAGTGGCCATCTGTGGTCTTCATCTTCAGGTCCACTTCACAAATGGTGCTTTTCGAATGCAACTACACAAGTCACTATAAAAAATACTCAAATCACTATAGGTGTGCCTATAATATTTGAAGAGTTCTCTGGATTTCTCCAGGATCCCGTCATCAGATCCTGACTTGGTGACAATGGGACCAATTTCGAAGTAAGTATACCCTTTCAAACAAATAATAATTTTCCAAATCGGTTCAGCCGTCTTCGAGTAATCGGTGATCATACATAAAAAAATATATATATATATACGCGTCGACTTGATAACCTTGTCCTTTTTTGTCGTCGGTTGAAAAATAACCAAAATACCTACCTCCTTGCTGAGTTAATTTAATTTTTCGATTTGTATTTTTTTAGTAGTTTTTAAATCACGAATAGTAATGTGAATGGAAAAATATAAACACTTAGTTTATTGATGATTACATTAGTTTAAAATTGTTGTCAAACTGCAAAACTGCATTAAAAATATTGCAAAAAAAAGTCAACTGAGAAAATAACATTTATTTTTTATTTTTAGTCTATTATTTTTATGCTTTACTTGCAATGAATTTTTTCATAGTAAAACTAAAAATCGTCTATTCAAACACTGCTGAAAATCAGCGGTGTCGAACGTCAAAATTTATATGAAGACAGTCCCCGAAGCGACGACCCGTCACCACTTCTGTCTCAAGAAGACATGCGCAACAAACTTTCCAGTTATTTACATACCTAATTATGTATCTATCTTTTACGCGACTGATATAGTTTTGGAGTTTGTGAGGATGGATCTATTGATGGATGGATGGATGTTTGTTATTCTTTCACACAAAAACTACTGTCCGGATCTAAATGAAATCTTGTAAGTGGATAGTTGACATTCTAGAATAACACATAGGCATACTTTTTATCCCGGAATTCCCACGGGATCGGGATTTACGCGGGAAAACCCTTCCACGCGAAGGAAGTCGCGGACAGAAGCTAGTATCGTATAAACGAGTGTTATTTAATAAAAATGTAATTGTGTGAGTGATTTCTTAATAAAACCTTTCGGTTTTCTAGGGTCATTATATTTTTCGAAGGATCAGGATAGTTATTTACGACTGCATTTTCATTTATCTTTTACAAAATGATATGAAATAGTAGTTTCTTTTAAGGTTTCACCAGGGTGAAACTTATTTAAAGGGAACTTACTCATCATTGGACTACAAGACAAACGGCGATATGCCATCGTTACATAGTGGACACCCCACTCACACGCACAAAACGTTTTGGGAATACTTTCATTGTGTGTACGGCTAAGGAGTGGAATTCCCTACCGGAGTCTATGTTTCCCGATAGCTATAACCAGGGGGTCCTTAAGTCAAGAGTGAATAGGTTTCTTCTAGGTAAACGTGCTCCATCTTCGACCACATCATCACTTAACATCAGGTGAGAGCCTATACTGAATTTAAAAAAAAAGTATACATAAGACGGAGGTCGTGGATAATTAATAAGCAAGAGTCGGTCTTCTAGGTTAAACAACCCTTGGTCGATCTGTGGGCTACCATCTAAGCATATCAAAATTCTCCCGTACCTCGGAAAGCTCCCGATAACAAATAAGGACATGGCCCCGGAGTGTCAATTATCATCCAAACCCGTTCAGTCGTTAAGAAGAGTTAACTTCTTCTTCTTCTCCTTTCCGCTTTGATGCTCAAAAATCTTTGACTCAAATCATCAACTTAGCATCAACTCGGAATTCAGAATCTTAACGAGTTGCATATTTGCAGCTCCTTAAGATCCTCCAAGGTGTCGGTGGCCTTGCACGGTGGACATGATGAAATGAAAGGTTTTAAATTTCTAAGAGGTAACAAACAGAAAGTTAACATTAATTTCGCATGTTGTTATATTATGAGTACCTAGTTAATAGGAGTCTACCCGATTTAATACAATACCGGTACTTACAGTTGTAACGATTTACTCGTTGGTCCCCTGGGGCGCGAGCGCAACGATTGTGGCTAATGGTTATACACAAGAATTCAAGATAATGCCTAATCGTTTATCTATTTATAAAATTCAAATAAAAGGTCTTGTCTAAACAGATTCTCAGAAAATACCTAATTGTGGCAATATGACGTTTTGATAAGTAACGGCTTTTTAATAGTTTTTTTTTTTTTATTATTTTACTGTCCATCTATCCGATACAGAATATTGCCCTTAAATATTACCATGCCTTTCCGAAACAGAAGTGCATTTTGATCTAAACATTCAAGTCGATGTTGCACGTTTTCGGATTTCGTTGCTGGCACATAATTTCCTCACAATGTTTCCCTTTACTGTTTTGAAAGCAGTGGTGATGATGAAAATTACCATGTTTTACTCTAACCCAGGAAGACAAATCACTTTTGATTTACCTGCCTGGGTACTTACCTACTACCTTAAACTCGAGTCGTGCCTGTTATCATATCTCCACTGCTCTTAGATTACTGGTGACTGCAATGAGAAATGCGCACGTGTATCAAACGAAGCATGTCAACGCACTAAGGCAAAAAATGTGTAAATATGTAGCTCGCGAATTTTTATTTATGCATTCGAGTTTCGTAAGGTCTGCTGAAACTGGGGAATTGAGGCACATTGGTCTGATAAGCCCGTTATTATAAATTGAAAAAGTGTTCGCTGGCCGTCGCTTTTTTCCGCAGGAGTGCAAAATAGACTTCATTGCGTGCCTAGAAGCTGAGGGACAGGAACCACTTGTACTTTATTGTTACTAACGCTTTTTTTTTTGCTTTTAGGGGGAATCATCAAATGACTCCCCCCGCTCTAGATAAAGCGGAATAAAGTGTCAGACTTCTACTAACTAAAATCCACCTTGTCCCTTTTTTCTGCTGTTCCAGGGCCGCGGTGTCTTGTTAGAACATCCCCGCCAGCAGACAGACAAAGACCCTATCGGCCCCGTCTATTGCGTTGACTGCTCTTTAAGGCGTGCGTGGAATACGACGCACTATCAACTGGGGTGAACGCTTCTTGTGAGTTTTTTCAGGAGCAGGTATGTTCCAAAAGATACTTTTGTCCTTAGTATGATCCATTCCATGGACAACCTAAGTCACAGGAATATTATACCTATACACAGGGATTCCCTCTCCAAAGAAAACTCGCCGATACATTGTCTTATGTAGTGTTTAAAAATCGCTCTTAGACGTCATATATATTCGTAAATTCGTTATACGTAAGCAGTTTATTTTATTAGAAAGTAAACATTGTAACTTGATACCATTACATCTAATGAACCTTGCATGAACCCTTTCCATCTATTATTTAATTATGACGCACAATCAGCTGGTATTTATGTATATTACTGCACGTCATAAAATCCACTCTTGAATATAATTTGTTGCACAGGCACGATTTTCGTCGCAGTCGCACCTCATCATAGGTATGGCCTTTGGGATTCCCTCATTTAGCATCGATCGTTTTATATCTCAATAAGTATTTCGTAAGATTAAAATCTTTAATATTGCCATCTACTCAGACAACTTGATAGAATACTTAAGTCTTTTTTTACAGGATCTACAAATCTAGAAAGCCTTCCAGACTAGACTTCAAATTACTGTAGTTTATGGACCAACCTCCAATCAAACTCGTAAATTGGGAGGTGTCTGCGGTGCCTAAGCAGGGTGCAGAACCTGTAGAGGCGCAGAAATGACCTGATCCAATCGGGAAAAATATCTGCAGCTTTATCGATGTCGCCGAGAAAATGTAAGTGTGGAATAACCCATAATAACTTCCCGATTCAGAACCAGGTGAGATTTTCAAGGTCGTTATTACCTGTAGGATGTCGTACCGGCCGCATGAAAGGCTATTTACAGCACTGATTCCAACACTCTGTAACTGAGTGACACGATACTCCTTGGCAGCTTTTGGTCTCAGAGCTTATGACTTCTTTAGTTGGGAAATTGACGACCGAGCGACAATGACAGCCGACAAAAAAGCTTAGTGTGCTTTACGATACTCAAACATCTACGACAATATACCTACTTTAATTGCAGCCAGTGATGGGCAAGTAGCGAATTCGGAAATCGATTTATTGCTTCAATTTTTGTTCAGCTGCCTGTTCAGTTTTATCTCGTCAATTTTCATCAAAGTAATCATTCAATTGAGTTCAATTTAGTCTTCTTTGATATTAGATCCCGCGATTGCCAAAGTAGATAAAATAGTGCACAATCGAGTCCCCAATTAATAATTACGGAAGTACCAATCCAAACTCGATTTTATTTTTCATCCGCTTTACAGATTCGACACTATGTTGGTTGGCACATATAATAGAGAGAATATTTAATATCAACGAGGTTTTCACGAAACTGATATATCAGTAAAGAAATTGATTTTTCGTTTGTGCGTAGGTATAGTGAAGTAATCTGAAATCTTAAGGAGTTGAAACTTGTTTACTCTTACAATATAATGACTTCAGATTCAAATCCAATAGTGCAAAGAACTTCCTGATCATAATATATACGAAAAACATTTCAAGGTCCCACAATCGACCCACCAACCACAATGCAATCCGTACGATTTGCCTATAAAGTTCGTCGACCGATAACTTAATTACTCTAGTAGTAGAATTTCTATTAACTATCGTCATTAAGACTCATAAATGAATAAAGTAAAATGGACTTTGCTAGGTATAAAATAAATCAACAACATGACCACGTGTATAATTTGCTGAGCATTACGTGCGATTGAACGTCCTTGTCAGAGCGTTCAACCCGGAATACAACTGTGCCGATAAAGGTCATTAAACTGTTGTCCAATCTCGATAGCTGCTTATGTAAGTCCTTCACACGTTATTATGCGATGACCTTCATAGTTTATTCCCCTACAATAGAGTTCGTTGACATATATAATACTGGCTTATATTCTTAGCACGTAAATATTATCTGTGTAACAATTTTCTAGGTAAATACGTGGGAACAATGACATGCATTAGCCGATATAGATACGATTCTTACATAACAATTTTTTAACCCACATAAGAGTTGTACTGATATCAATATTTCCCATAAGGTTGTTGTTTATAGGCATACGTCACACAGGTCGATAAAACTGCGTTCTTAATGGAATTCTTAAATAAATTTAACCGTATCGGCTGATAATATTAAAAGTTCAAGATCATTCATTACTTGGTGGAACACTGTAAAGTGCAGTAGATAGGTGCCTATAACATGATAATGTAGATAAGACCCAAACAACTATTTGAATAGTGTGTTTCAGCCAAAACAAAATGCGGAAAGTAAAATAAACTGGGCAAGATACGAAAATCTGTATGTCAGAATAACAAGGCCAAATATATTATGTAATATGTTTATCATGGTGGATTTGCACTACAATGAGGGCAATGTACTTTCATATTTATTTATATACAAGCGGCACGCCCCGGCTTCGCACGGGCGTGATTTTTCTGATGAATGAATAATTACATTAAAAAAATCTGAAGTTACAAGTTAGTGTAAAGGCGGCTGATAAGTACAAACCCAATAAAAAAGCCGTTTTCAAATGCGGTTTCAGGACAGTTTGCTTAATAGGTACTCTTTATACATAAATAACCTCGCATTTCAATGCTAAAAAGAATTCTCCTGATAACCTTGAACTTAGGTATTCAAGAAAATTTACGAAACCAAACTTTAAGATTAAAACTTATCTGCGTCAAAATTTAACCGATTAACCTAGTACGTAGTAAAAATCGTAAAAAATATTGGTCACATTTGTACCCTAAGTTTAATGAACTTGCTCGATACTTTTAACGCTAGAGCTGATGAGCATAGTGAGTATAACATAAGATACCATAATCATTCTAGAACGTTCTTACTGCCTGGGACAGAGGCCTCCTTCCTCTCTATGAGAGGTACTGGGCTGTAATACCTACACCACGCGGACCCAGTGTAGGTTGGTGGCATAGGGTTTATATCTTAAAAAAAAAACATCTAAAATTCTTTTATGTCTCTCAATATGATCATGCTGGCTGCTGGCGTTAATAATTATATATAACAATACACTACC
Source organism: Tholera decimalis (assembly GCA_943138885.2). Classification (NCBI taxonomy): domain Eukaryota; kingdom Metazoa; phylum Arthropoda; class Insecta; order Lepidoptera; family Noctuidae; genus Tholera; species Tholera decimalis. The sequence goes on along the minus strand of OW964556.2, from coordinate 30,481,613 downwards.
TACATACACATATCACGCTGGCTAAACAGGCCCATTCAGTAGCAAAAAAAAATTCAGGTCACTGGGTCAGTAGTGAAGAAAGTTATGATAACCACTTTTGACGATACATAACATACGATTAAAAAGGAAAAATATTTAAAAAATAGGTACATAAACTGTATTATTTCTGCGTTGTTCTTAAAACGGACAAATCAGGTCAGTGAACCCAGATTTGATAGATAGATAGATAGATTCATTTATTTGCCTGAAATATGGTATTGTGCAGATAAGTGATACACAGTATTCTACATATTCCGCCTGCTAAATTCGGCATGTAAATTTTGTGTCAATATTTATGATTCTAAATTAATTAATCCATTAAAAAAATCGAATGTCAAAAAAATATGATACACGTGAAGTAAATGATAGTGTAATATTACAGTACTCATTGAAGTGCTTATGCTTATTTATCGGGAAATCAATTCAACACGTAATAGATAAAAATGGCAGCGGCCACATGGCACCTACTATATATAAAACGGCTCAAAGCACTTCGGATCATTAGTCAAAATCGTATCGTATTCTGCACACTTAGTCAAGTTTTTGCAGCGTCAGAGTTTCTTAATATAATAAATATTTAATATATTAATTCTTAAATTAAAATAATACATAAACAGTGATATTTAGACAGATATCCCATAATTTATTCTTCTCTTCTTAATCAAGATTTATTTTATATTTTCATTTAACATTATTTTGGAACGTTTTATTTTCGAAGATGTTTTCCAACTCCCTTTATTATTGTCTTTTAATTATAGCAATTAACTACTTAACGAGTAATATAATTCGTATTTTTATGTATTCAACGTTATTATTTTGGATAGGTTTGAATAGAATTAAATATTATAAAAATCTTCCACCTGGTAAGTGCATATTTTAATTCATCATGTATTTAATAATATCATTTGCATCATATCATTGAACATTATAAAATTAAATTTATATTAAATTTTACTGCAATACTTTGTATCTCATTTTAAGTGAACCATAATGTTCTTATGATAAATAAATGTCTTTAAACCTAAATACTAGCTAATTAACAAGACAATTTATTTCAAAATAAAGAATGTGACGGTACAAGATTACATTTTTTTAAATTTATTAATGATTTTGAAATTATTAACGTTCACGTGGGAAGTTTTTACCGTGTAAATCCCGAACCCGTGGGAATTTCGCTAAATCCCGTCTTAACGAGCATCTACGTACTAAAAGGAACCCTCATGCAAAATTTGAGAGCCCTTCTTGTTTGTTTTTTCTGAGATTTCGTGATTAATCGGTATTTCGCTTTTATATATACAAGGTGTAACAGATTAAGCGCAATACCTCGGACACCCCAATTAGAATATTAAATTATAAGTCTAAAACAACATCCGTAACTAAATAAATTGAAACCAAACCTAGACACTTTTTATAAAATAGTTATCCTTACTAAACGCAAAACGTACATAGGTGCGTCATGCAATATCCTTACGCAGACGCATAAACTCATGCAATATTAGCGGCCGACACGCAAACGAGCGCATTTCCTTGAATTAAGGAAAATTTAACACCTATTTTTTGACGGAAATCGATTCAGAAACCGATTCTGAACCAACAACTTTCAGGAATTGCGTTTATTCTGTTACACGTTGTATAGATATATTGTTAACTAATTTCTGCCCAAGGCTTCGCTCGCGTTAGATGTTCATTTTCAGCGAAAATAAAAGTAACAATTGTCACTCTGCAGCCGTTAAACTATTTCCACACTAAAATCATAATTACCTATTGCTCCGTTTTGGCGTGAAAGAAGGGCAAAAAAATAAACACACTTGCATTTATAATATTATTATAGATTAATAAATAGCGGGGATATAACTTATTTATTACTAATTACTTCGTTTTCATCTTCGCAGGACCATGGGGCGTCCCATTGCTGGGCATTGTGCCATTCATGAACCACAGGCCTCCTCACGTGTTCTACCTGAACATGTCCAAACAATATGGCAACGTGTTCTCCGTTCAGATGGGCAGTAATCTTACAGTCTGTCTCGGCTCCATGAACCTAATGAAAGAGTTCTTCAGCAGGCCTGATTCCACTGGCCGACCTAATACTCCATTGAACAATCTGTTGGAAGGATTTGGTAAGAGTTACATTATATCAGCAGCAATAAGGTGTTCTTCTTGCATCATAAACTTTACACAATATTTTAATCACATTTGGTTTAAGTTCTCATTATTTTTTTTCTTAAGGAATAGTTATAAGCCAAGGAGTTCTGTGGAAAAGGCATCGTCAGTTCCTTCATGAAAAATTTCGGGCCCTTGGAGTAAAGCTATGGTCTAAGACCCGCTTCGAAAAATTTATATCTGTAAGTTTTGCAATACTGTGACTATTGAACAACATTTAATCATTTAGATAAAGTGTTTATGGTAATACAATGGCTTTTCTTTAAGGTGGAAATTGAAGAATTAATCACTGAGTTAAACGACTCAAAAGGACAAGCCGTAAGCCCGTCACAATATTTTGCAAGACACATTCACAACGTTATTTGCCAACTGATGATGAGTTTCCGCTTCGAAGCCAACGACAAAGAGTTCACAATGTTTAATGAGAAGGTCTCCAGAGGCATGAAACTGTACGGACTGGTGCTTATTGGAGAACACGTGAAAGCTTACTTGGTAAGTGAGCGATCTTTTAGTGTTAGACCTTGAAAATTGAAAGGCAGTCGTTTTTTAGTACATTTGTGGAATTTATCGTCCAAATTGCAACTTTCAATGGCACTAGACTAGCCATTGAAAATTATCCACGAAATGGTATGAATTTATTTATTTATTTAGGTACACATATGACACTTAAAAGAGAAAATTTCCTGCCGCAGATCTGCTAAAAGAAATGTCTTAAAAATAAACAGCTCCTTTTGACTATACGTTTCTTTCTCTTTGAAATTATGTGTAAATATTATAAATAAACAAATAATTGTCCCTACTTATGAACATCCGCAATTACATTTTTGTGAAGACATACTCATAGGTCATTGTGCTACGATATACTCATTTTTTACACATAGAGGTTCACAGGTGTCTCGGAGATTCCCAAGCGTTGCTATACGGTCAAGGTTGCGCGTTCAATGCCTGTTTGCACTAATGATTTCTTCAATGTCATATGTAATTCCAATTTTAGTTCAAGCTATATGACGTACATAAGTGTTTTGCGGAAACTGAGCTTTAATTACGGCTGACTAATTTATGAGTCATATATACTTATTGTTGATCGAAGCATATTTATGTCATATACATATGGTCGGACACATAATTGAGTAGGTGCAATGACTCTTTCTTCCCGCGGGTAATTGTAATTTTAATTGAAGTGCGATTTGTATCGTTTGGGTACCTGGAACTTAAGGAAAAGGGTGTTATATATCATAGGGACTGCCCCAAGTCGATTCTTATTCTTGATTGAATGCCCAATTAATTTCTCTTGTCTTTAAGAATGAATTATGCGTAAGCGCAGGCGTCTGAAATTCTGATAAACCATTAAGGAAAAAGCAACCCGTACGCAAAAGACCTTCAGGACCTGGAAGATTTAATACACCTTTAGTATGTAGTTGTAAATTTGTAGGTACTTAATTACCGAGTTACAGTAAATCTGAGATTCTAATAAAACATTCGATACACTTCATAACGTTTTTATCGCGTTATTTTACAATGAAATTTTCCTAATTTAAAAAATTACCTAATTAAACTGTAAAATTTAATTTTTAGAAACTCCCAGGCAAAAAGGTAGTCATCAACGAAATCAAAAGAAATTTGGTGGAGATTAGCAAGTTTCACCGTGACCATATAATCGAGCGCGTCAAGCAACGCTCAAGTCTAATGGAGCGCAAAGAACCAGAAGATCTCTTGGACTGTTATCTCGATAAACTTGACGAAGAGAAGTCGATGGACAAAGATAATAAGAGAAACATATTCGTTGACGTTGATCCAGGTACCTAATATTCTCTCATTTTATTTGAATAAAAAAATATTATTGTTATATTATTAATCTTCCTGCTTAGTTGATTAATTATTCTTCAAAAGCAGTTTCAACTAAACAAATATTTTCAGAAAAACAAATAGTACAAGTGATGAACGATCTGTTCTCCGCTGGGATGGAGACGTCTCTCACAGCACTACTGTGGACCTGTGTCATGATGCTGAAGAACCCAGAAGCTGCTGAGAAGGTGCGGACTGAGCTGAGAAAGGTTGTGCTCCTTGGTGAGAGGGTAACCATGGCCCATCGTCTGCAAATGCCATATATCGAAGCTGTACTGTTGGAAACCATGCGGATGGCGTCAATAGTGCCTTTGGGAACCACACATGTAAATACTGCGTAAGTAAGGATTTAATCCTTTCTTCTTATTCTTAGTCGTATCAATCTTGTTAGAGTTGTCGTAGTCAACCGCTGTCTGTAGTAAATGCTGGAGTGGCGAATGTAGCTCGCCTCACGATGTCCCGCCATCTCTCCCTATTTTCGAATTAATCCTTTTATGTAAATAATATTTTTTTTCTTTGTTGATCTGTGAAGGTCATCCTGATAACAAATCGAGATAAGCTGAAAAAGTTACTTCATACAACACTGGATACATCCCATTCAGATTTAGAATATCAATTGAGTGATATCCGATGTAGCAACTAGATCTAAATATTTTGTAACCAGCTAAAGTATTTTTTGCTACAATTTTAGCCGGGAAACATCAAGATGATAATTTAAGATACAGTGTGAACAGAATGCAAATCACATAATTATTGGCTAACCTGAACGAGTTTATTGGCAAATTTTAATAAGTAGGTAGTTATAACCACCTGTCATAACAAAAATAATGGCCTTTAAATGGGTGTTAAAAAATATTATCAAACGTTCTGTCTATTACAAGAGCATTTAGTTTAATTTCTTGTCTATTAGTCTGCCATTAACTACTAAATTTTAAAACATGTTAACTTAAATCAAAAAGACATCACAAACCAAATCTATTTTTAGTCGACTTAAAAACGAAGGAGATTCCATAATCATCTGTATGTATTTTTGTTTTATGTATGATCACCGACTTTCCAGCCATTTATGGACTTATTATTTAATTTTAAAAAAAGAAACATAATTATATTGATTTAGACTTTTTGGTTTCTTTTTAGGGATTGGAAAATCGGAGCGTATGTCGTTCCAGCCGGTTCTCACATCGTACCATTGATCAACAAAATGAACATGGATCCCGACATCTACCCAGAACCAGAACTGTTCAAGCCTGAAAGATTTATTAGAGACGGCAAGTTTACGGTCCCAGATACCTTCATGCAGTTCGGAATCGGACAACGTATGTGCATTGGTAATTTGCTAGCAAGAATGGAGCTTTTCCTTTTCTTCTCCAATCTTATGAACAACTTTGAATTTAATATGCCAGAAGGTGAAGACATCCCTCCGATGAACGGAGTTTTGGGTTCCAGCCATTCTCCACTTCCGTACAAACTATGTTTTGTACCTTTAAAAGAGTAATTCAAATACATTCGCTTCAAGTGCGAGGGCTCGTTTTACAATATAAATCACAATATTATAGCCTAGAGAATTGCAAGAATTAGAAAGGGTATTCATGGAAATATCATCTGTAATTTATAGGTTACCAGCTTTTCGCAGAGGAAAGGAAACTAGTAATATTTTGTGCTCTATTATAATAACTAACTTCATAACTTGCTTCATAACTAGCTTCTGCCCACACCTGCGCTCGCGGAAATGTATTTTTTCAGAAGAATAATAAGTATCTTATCCTTCCTCAAAGTCAAATCTATCTTTGTAACAAATTTCACCACAGAAGTTAAGTGGTTTAGACGTGAAAGTGTAACAGACAGACAGAGTAACTTTCGCATTTAGAACATTAGTAGGGGAGTACGGAAAGTAGTTCTGATTTTTTTAAGAGATTAATTTCATGCCTATTTTGTGCTGCTTCGGTATCTGTAATGTTACTATCTTTATTTAAATCTTAATTAATAATAATAATCATTATTTTTAACACGTATATAATATGTGAATATACGAGGTTTGAGATTATTTTAATTTTATTATTTTCTGGCCATATTAGATATAACATGTTGTATTCTATTATATCCAACTACAACTTAAATATCTTTTGGTTAAATTTATTTTACAATAAAATTGTCAAACAATTCTTTAGTTGGTACTCGTATATAAAATTAAGGTAGTTTCATCCGCCTTTCGATTAATATTTAGGTAAGTAGATTAATTTCACTATTTGATATTAAAAGCGATATTACTTTAAGAAGTCATTTAGTTAAGTAAATGGGTTGGATTGGATCGTTACTCAAATGCTTTAAAAACTTTCACCGCTATGATTCCTAGGTATTCGTATTGTTAATATCTTAAGCTGAACTATTGTACAATAATAGTCACGGCAAAAGGCTGTGTGTACTATTTATTATACGTGTGAATCATAATTATTAATTTGTAAATGAAACATGTAAACATTGTTTTTAGTCTATGACATAGGTTAAAAACTTGTGCAATAAGTGACATTATTACGTTGATTAATTTTCTTAGACAAAGTTTGTGTTGCTCACTAATTGGGTACTTCCTTTGTTTCAATATTACTTAGGTATATCATTGCTTTAAGTAAATACGTAACAAATCACTTATAGTTAAATAAGAAAATATGGCTGCAAGCCTGCAATACTTGTACAATAATACAACATAACTAAACATAGATGTACCTAGTACAGTGAACGTTTTTTATGTATAGAAAAAAGCGTAGTTCTAGAAGGTATACAAGTATTCGATGTCATTTAATTCATTTCTATGATAATATTATTTATAAAAGTATGCGACTGCTGGGGTCATCTTGTACATTAATACGAGACATTGTTGTTCTTACGATATGTTATTATCTTATTCTGACAGGGAGCACGTATCCGACGAGTCGACAATGATAAGTTGAGTATTTGCTAGCCTAGCTATATAAGAATTGTCTTCCAGTAACTGTACAGATAGCTTAGGTATTCTAAATACGTAATACAATGTTGCACATGACCTTGGGCATTCATTATTCGTTATTTATGCATTAATTTTATTATGACTGTGTATGACATGGTTATATAATAATTGTAGATTACATTTCATTATTAAGGTGTTTTTGTTAACTTATTTTGTTTTAATTTAATAAAGCTTACTATTTATTTGTTTGTTTGGATGTACGTAATAGAAACCGGTACATGGTAATGGTAGCGTCAATCAGTTTATTTAGTAAGTCAAATTGCCATACAATAACTGTGTGTACTTATACCGTAGAAATGATTTCTGACTATTAAAAATTCAGTTCTGCGTTTAAAAAATAAAATTGAATCCACAACCAAATAGCGTACCTACTTGTTCAATACTTTATTATTCTACTAAATTACAATATAAATTTCTTCAGCTAGGATTTGCATTGTAGTCAATGATATTTTATACTTTATAATATCATTGATTGTAGTACAATCGACGGGTTCAGCGTGTACTAAATACTAATGCAAACCGCAGTATGACAAAAACCTTTTTTTAAAGAATTGCACTTGCCTAAATAACCTATATTGTTGTATTCTTAATAAAAAAGATATTTAATCTTAGACCTCATCTATCGCTTACCATCAGGCGAGATCGAGGTCAAGAGTGAGCCCACCAGTGATAAAAAAAAAAACAATTACTTTCGAGGGAACTAATTTGCAATAAAAACTTTTTACCAAAAAATTAAACCGACTCCCAAAAAACACTGCAAAGTGAAAAATAATTTTAATTTCGGTACTCGGTGTCTTTAGTTTTGTATTTTCGTTTTTGGCACCGACTTCCGAAATTAAAGTTATTTTTCACTTTGCAGTGTTTTTTGGGAGTCGGTTTAATTTTTTGGTAAAAAGTTTTTATTTCACTCTTTTTAGTTGGTCTATTTTTAACCTTTTACCTAGTTACAAGAACCTAAATGTCAACTACTTATAACCTTTTACAAAATATTGCTTTCCCAATGCTGGGCCGTTAATTGTTGAGGAGTTCTCCTGGTACTTCACCATCAGCTCTACATCACCATATGCATTGTGACGAGCATAAAGTGCTTAACATTCATATTCAAGTAATCGAATCGCAATCCACTCAATACTTATTATTGAGTAGTTTCGGCGGCCATCTGTGGTCTTCATCATCAGTTCCACTTCCTCAAATGGTACTTTTTGATAGCAACTGCACAAGTTATTATAATAAATACCCAAAACGTTATAGGTGTGCCTATAATATTTGAAGAGTTCCCTCGATTTCTCCAGGATCCCATCATCAGATCCTGACTTTTATGAAAATGGAACCAATTTCGAAGTATACCCTTTTAATCAAAAGAAGAATTTTCCAAATCGGTTCAGCCGTCTTCGAGTAATCGGTGATCATACATGAAAAAAAAAAATATATATACGCGTCGAATTGATAACCTCCTCTTTTTGTCGTCGGTTGAAAATGATGCAAGGGGCATTATTTTAGGCTAAACAGCTGTCAAAACTCAAGACTGATGTAAGTTACTTGCACCAGTGTAGATAGTTGCAATCCACTGAATTGAGTTTCAGTTTACTCAATCTATAAAAATATGCATAATATTGGCCTAGTGGTCACAGGCGTGACCGCTGAGTCAAAAGGTCTCGGGTTCAATTCTCAGGTCGGGCTAAAAGTGCTAGTGGGTTTTTCTGTTAGAAATTTTTGATTAGTAGCCCGGAGTTAGGAAGTTGGTGGTGTGATATGAAATGAAATGTAATGAAATATTTATTTTGTAAATTGGTTATAAATAACACTTTTACACGTCATTTTTTTTGCGTGTTAAGTTTAGCTAGATGAGGCCGGTATTTCCTAACTGACTACTCTGAGAAGAAACACCGAACCAAACTCAGAGGTCATAGTCTCTTTTAAAGTCCAGACAATTTGTATTTTTATATGAGAAGCATGTAGGTTCATGTCTATGGTATTCTTTTGAGGAAATAACCACGCAAATTTGAGCGGACCTGTCCAGACAGTGCAAGCATTTGTCAGTTATCGTGTAGCTCAACTTAGAACTTAAGGAGCTCAACAATTTGACAAAAAATACCAACGGACATTTGGGTAGGCCACAGGTACATAATCTCTATACCTCGAAAAGCACGTTAAGGCGTTGGCCCTGCACCTGATCTCTCACCGGTCGTGTCGTATTGCCGTCCCTTCGGACAATGAGAGTAAAAGGAACCGAGGGTGCACCTATACCACGCACATACTTGTGCACCATAATACAGGGTGCTTCAAAAAAATGTATACACACTTTGAACGTCCATAGAAAATTTATTTACCGTTCTACAAAGTTAAATTTCAGGAAATTAGAAAGCTGAAAGTGCAATGTAAATGAAACATAAATAACAAATGTTAATACTGTTCAAATTGGTGACCTCCAGCCTCAATACAATTCTGAGTACGAGTCACCACTGATTCTGTACATCGTATCAAAACGTCCAATGAGATTTCTCTACACACGGCTTGAATCTCATTCCAAAGAATGTCTAGGTTACGTGGTTTACGTTTGTACACCTCATTTTTTACTGTGCCTCATTTTTTTCGAGGTCGACCTGAACGACCTTTATGCACATCACACACTGTTCCATGAACTTCGAATTTGTCTCGTATGCGTGTAATTGTTAATCTTGAAGGTGGTTCTGTATCATACTCCCTTCTCCACTGTCTTTGAACTTCATTTACATTCTCAAACTTCCAGTACCACTTAATAACCTGCTTACGTTCTTCAAAACTCAAACGTACGTCCGCCGTGTTGATATTACAACTTCCAACTGACAATATAACATAGAGGGACGATTATGCTGCCACCTGGCGAAGAAATATAACATTAGCCTTGTAGAGTGGGAAAACTACGATAGTTTAAAGTGTGTATACATTTTTTTGAAGCACCCGGTATATAAGCCGTGGTGAAAATCCGTTATCGCGGCAAGTCGCGGCTCAGTGGATAGAGCTCCGGCGCGATCTCACGGCAGTATGGAAAGAGCGCCTGTCGCAACCAAAGGCTGGACACGCCGTAATCGCGGCGATAAGTCCCCTCTTTGAGGAGTGGCTGGAGACAGCTCTTTAAAGCGTCGTGTTCCACGCGCGCTTTAAAGAGCTGTCAATACCAGCGACGGGGCCTCATAGGGCCATTGCCTGCCGGGGTTTGCGGGAGAGTTCTATCGAGATACCTCAGCCCCGGAACTTTAGGGCTGTCGAAGGAACAGGGTGGGTTTTTAGTCAGTAGAAGTCTGACACACCCTTCGGCTTAACCCAGAGCGGCAGAAGTCATTCGATGATTTTCCCACCCAAAACAAAAAATAAATGGCCAAGTGCGAGTCGGACTCGCCCATGAAGAGTTCAGTAGTAACTATAATAAATATAACATACTTAATATATTTATTTGAAAAAAAAAAGAAAACCCTACATATTTCTTAAAACTAGCTTATTTACAAATTTTTACAACTACGCCAAATAACTTTGTTTTTCATAGTATTTGTATTAATTACAAAGTTATATTTGCGGTTTTTGAAAATATACTGTATCTCAAAAACTGCTGACTCGATCTCGTTCAAACCAATTTTGGTTGAAAGTTTACATTAAGATCTACAACATATGGTTTTTTTTAGATTTTTCACTTCAATATTATAGAAGTTAGAGGGGGGGTGACACACATTTTACCACTTTGGAAGCGTATATCTTTTAAACGATTAACTTTATGTATATTAAAAGTCATTTTAGAAACCATAATGTCATTTTTAAAGACCTGTCTATAAATACCACACACGTATAGGTTTCATGAAAAAAAATATTTTCAGTTTCAGTTCCATGTATGGGGAGCCCCCTTTATTTTAAATATTTTTTTAAATTTTAATCTTAAAATCGGAAAGCGGTTTACAGAATACATCTACCTACCAAGTTTTACATGTATAGCCCTAATAGTTCCGGAATAAAATGGCTGTGACATACGGACGGACGGACAGACAGACAGACAGACAGACGGACAGACATGTCGAAACTATAAGGGTTCCGTTTTTTGCCATTCGGCTACGGAACCCTAAAAATATGGATAAACAATTAGGAGATTGGCCGTGGCCGACATCAGTTAGGAGGACTATTTTCACAAACATAAAACGGAAATGGTATGAGTCACTTATATACCAATTAACTTGTTGTAATATTTTAAGGTTACATAAATGCAAGTTAAAGTTTAAAAAAACTTGAAAATTATTTATACAGTCTTTTTGCAATTACGTTCAAATATAACATTTCAACATTCCAAAATGTATGTTGAGTTATGTTAAAGTTGTATTTTTGCATTTGCATGAGTATACGTAGGACCCGTTGCAATGGTCGAGTATTTACGCTCTTTTCAGGCGATGCAATCACCAAAATTCGCGTCACTAAGTAACAACCCTAGCCCAGTATAAAGCGGTCGTTACTTCCAATTTCAAAAGACCCTTAACTAAAAAAAAGCAAAAAGTACTTAACGTTCCCCATTCAAATTCGCACTGAATGGATTGTATAACTCTGTGATTTGCATAACCGAGAACCATTGTAGGTTTCTGCATTCAATTCTCGGTTTTATGGTACTTGCTTTAAAAGTCAACAGGCCGGCTGCTCCTTCAGTTTTATGTGCACATAAATTATTCTATGGATTATGTAATGCCTATTTTGATAAAACCCGCTGTCCCTTTTGTGATGTTGACCTCGGAATTAAAAATATACTCAGAGGTCGGAAGGAGCCCTATTGATTTTTTTCATAATCACGTGGCGTATGACCTTACAACTCAAGTTCAAGGTTTTAAGGTGGAGTTTCATTAAACTGATATGGAGTAGACAATGAAATAATTTGTATTACGTCTTCATTCTCATATTTTGTTTTCAGAATCATTTTTGATATAAAATAATATATTAAACTGTATCTTTTGCTTTACCTAAAATGAGTAAACATTAAATCAGCGTCATCCAAATGGAACGATTGTGCCCAAAGTTTATAGATTTTTCTTCTGCCTTTTTACATCTACCAAAAACCTCTCAGGACTATGTTACTAACATCATAATCAACAACTTTTGTTCTATGACTTTTAAAAATTCGTCATATTTTAGTTCACCAGATTTTCATATAAAAATAAAAATATTTAAATTGAACGCCCTAAACGCATGTAGCGTCTATGCAAAGCAAAAGAAAGCGATAGTATAAATTGCTTTCTTTTGCTTCGCATAGACTTCGTAACATTTAGGGCGTTCAATTTAAATATTTTTATTTTTGTATGAAAATCTGGTGAACTAAAATATGACGAATTCTTAAAAGTCATAGAATAAAAGTTGTTAATTATGATGTTAGTAACATCGTCCTGAGAGGTTTTCAGTGTTTTACATTTAACCCTGTATAAAGGCTTAACCTAAAAAAAATTGATCCGTAAGGCTGTCATTATTTAGCCTCAAGCTATTTTATAAATAAATCTATATTTTTTTATAAATAAATTTATTTATTATGCCAGGAATATTCTAACAAGAAATCGCGGCTCCAGAACGTAAGTGCAAAAGGGAAGGAACGGCGTCTTTTAGTCAGTAGAAGTCAGGCACTCCCTTCCGCTCCAACCAGAGCGAGAAAACTCTTAAATTACAAATCCTAATAACTAATCAGAACTATAACATATTAATAAAATGAATTGAATTAATAAACGAGATTAACACAGGATATCTGTCAATAAATACCCTTCAACCTGATCTTGATAAGAAAGTACATACGTCCTACATATTTGTACCAAAAGTTGTTAGTTGTAGTTTCACAATTTGTCGTTACATAACCTTATGAAGCTTCGTGTAAGTCAGAAAGAATACATAATCCCGAGATAAGAGTATTCCATGTGCTAAAACAAGTTACAAACTTACAAGTAATATATCGCACCACTAGATGAAAACTCCGGCAAATCGAAAAACCTCTTTTTTCAGAAATGATCAAAAACTGATTATGGAATATTCACTAGAGTAGTCAAGAAATTAGTAATTTATACATGAAGTTTTATGTTCTAAAGCCTGTTCAATTAAATATTTTTAAACTATCCCCCCGAAACTTGATAAAACCAATTGTTTAGTCTACTTTAGGTAATAGGCACTATTTTTGTGTCGTAAGTGGAATTACCTTACTTTATCGTGTATAAATTATCGTAACGTGAGTTTTAACTCCGCGTATGTATTTTCGTGGGGATTTTGAAAACGCTATTAACTTAATATGAGTACTTTTTGAATTAGTGAGGTGTTTATCTAGGGGTGCGATATGTGCAACATTGAATCCTAATCCATTCATCAGTTTTTGCTTTGAGAAGAAACAAAATTTCAACCCGTTTCATATGCGTGGAAATTTTGCACACATAAAAAAGCCTGTATATATAATGTTCCAGAATATAATATATCTCTGTCCTCAATTTCATCCAGATTAGTTCTGCCATTTTGGCGTTATACATCCGTCTAAACTTTCAGATTTATAATGTTATTATAGATATAAGGTAGTTCATTAGTATCTTACTTAGTATAGTGACTGTATTGTTTTATTAGAAACAATTTCTGTAGTATATATTGTTCATGGGACGTACCTTTAAGCTAGCCACGTGTAAGCCCGTCATCCGAACCTAATTGTCAAGGTTGAAGGGGATGAAAGATCATGTAACGTGGGACATGCGCTTGCGCAGCTAAGCTGACTGATAGCTATTCATATTGCCCTGGTTAATAGCCAGTTGAATAGTATTATTGTAAAAAATAACCTATTATAAAATGGACTGTATAGAGAAAAAATTATTGAAAGCTCTCTGTGAATTGCAAAGACTGTGAATTGATTTGATATTAAATCGCTTAAAGTATCTGATCTATGTAATTAGATTAGACATATAGGGAAACAGAACGCAATAGAATACTACTGATAGTTGTTGACACGCGATTCGTCTTGTTCAGAGGAAAACGAATAGAAAATGTTAACTGAAACTTAACAATTTAATTGTTGGGAATTTAGTTATGAGTTTCCGGATGACCCTGTATTACTTTAATAAAAAAGATTATTAAAGTAATACAGGATCATCCGGAAACTATGGGGCCTAGAGAAAATTATGGGGGCACTTAATGACGTCATTCATCAAAGGGATTATTCTCTAGGAACGCACAGCTTGCATTATTTTCAGTATGTACCAGCGACTCGGTCCGTCTTCCCACGGTTTCATTCTACAAATTCATACAAAACCCTAAAATGAATTACTCTATCCATTTGTGTAAACCGCATGAAAATCTGTTCATCATTTTTTGAATTTATCGCCAACATACAGACAGACGCGGCAGGAGACTATGTTTGATACTATGATAGGAATAAGATGATACAAAAAGTTCTTCAGATTCTTCAGCATGACAGAGTTTATTTTTATTATATCATGTTGTCCTAGGAGTTTAACTTGTATCGCATTATTATTATTATCGTGAGTGCATTTTTCACTCATATGTTGAATTTTCGGCTGTTTAGACTAAACGGCATGCCAAGAGACATACTAACACATGTTTATACAATAATCACTGGCGACCCAGTCCGGATTCGCATACATATTTTGTAAATGCACTTAAAACCTAAAGAATAATTATATGTATATATTAATTAACTTATGCTCTAATGATCATTTTAGATTTTCACTACATTTATACAGGTGTCATACTGGTTTCTTAGCCAGGCTTGTTAAAAGCCTGTGGTAAGGATAAGCACTTGCCACCCCCTAGCAAGTTTCGTAAACCAACTTAAAACTAACTTAATACCATTTTACAAGTGTACAAGTAGGCTCTACAACTTATAAATATTAACTAAATTTTAGTAGTACAGGAGCTATCTGTTGTGTGTGAGTATATGAGTGTATGAAGGTGTATGTGTTTATGTGCGCATGTGAATGTGTGTGGATGTCTGTGTGCGTGATTTATGACATGATTTTATTATACTTAACAAAAAGCGTTCGGTTTTCTCATAGGCCTTATCCATTAGGAAATTATAGACAATTTTTAACATTTGTAGTATGGAAACTTGTAGATATGTCTGTTAATTTTATTATAAAGAAAGGGGCCTAAATATTCAAAAAATCTCTTCGTAAATTTAAATTTCGCTGAGAGTAAACTACAAATTAAATCTTTACGTCGTTTGTTGATTTGGCAGTAAGGATTTTTACGGTGTTGTAGCAGGATTGTATTAAATCTGGGGGCACGGCAGTGCCCCCGCCAAGTCGAGCGCAAAGCAAACACTGCCGTACCATCCTTTTCTGGAACCATTTTGGCGTATTTTCAGGCCCCTATTAGGGGACCTCTGGATAGATTTAGAACGCTGAAATTATCGTTATCTAGTAAGCTACCAGCACACACTTAAACCACAAAATTTCATGTTTGTAGCTTGTTTATTTCCTAAAGTTATGCAAAAGCAAAGTTGTACTATTTCGACAATAGAACTAGTACTTCCCATAAACCTAGAGAGCTGAAATTTGGCATAGAGGTAGGGTTTAGTGCTTATATGAAGGGAAAACTATCAAAACTAGGATCATGGGAGATCTGGAGTACCTTATGACCCTGAGGAGAAACCATAACAGACCAGCCAAACCATTGAAATTATCGACATGCTATGTTCACAAAGTTTATTGAGCGTGATTAGCCCTTTCTTTCGAAATTAAAAAAATTGAAGTTCTGAAGTATCTGATGAAGAACCCTAAGAGCTCAGCTGAACTATGGGAGATATGGAAATGCGCTTTGACAAAAGTTATTCAGTGTGACAAGCCCTTTCTACTGATGTGTATAAAAAATTGAAGGTCTGAAGTATCTGATGAAGAACCCTAAGAGCTCAGCTGAACTATGGGAGAAATGGAAATGCGCCTTGACAAAAGTTATTCAGAGTGACGAGTCCCTTCTACTGATATGTATAAAAAATTGAAGGTCTGAAGTATCTGATGAAGAACCCTTAGAGCTCAGCTGAACTATGGGAGATATGGAAATGCGCCTTGACAAAAGTTATTCAATGTGACGAGCCCCTTCTTATAAATGAATATGGGCAATACGAAAGCTTATAGCCAATGTACAAGAATTGGAACCGGAAAAAAAGAAAAGAAAGATTACTAATAAAAAATAACAATTCTAATAAGAAAACCTAAAATAATGAAAGGTATAATTAAGAAACTAATCAAGTAAAAAATAGCTTTCTGCAAAAAGAAGTGAAATCCCACCAAAAACATCCTGTAAAAAACTAGCCAAATCTCGCCTAAGCTGCTTGTTTCTCTATAAAAACTAATGAAATCTCTAAGCAAAGCGAAGCAAAGTCTAAGGACTTGGCCGTTGACTTCGATGTATTGACTAGTAAAAGTGCATAGAGTATGTTCAACGGCCGGTAACATAAAATCTAACTATATTAATAAAGAAATCGCAGTAAAGATCCTTAGACTTGGCTTCGCTTTGCTGAGAGATTTCATTAGTTTTTATAAAGAAACAAGCAGCTTAGCCGAAATTTGGCTAGTTTTTTACAGGATGTTTTTGGTGGGATTATAAATAACTGCAGCACGTTCAAAACACCACAGTTTTTATAGAGTTCAGTAGTTGGATATAATATAGGGCGACACGTGGCAACCTTAAGTATAGCTCTATGAGCGATTTCCAGTGGTCTTAGGGTAGTTTGGTGAGTACCTCCCCAGCAGTAGATACAGTATGATATTATTTACTGGCAGAGGACGAAATACAGACGACGTATGGTAGTAGGGTTGGCAACACTGCGGAATGATTTAAAAATATATATGTATAATGTTTCCGAACTTTTCCTGTCAGCACCTCAACTTGGGGTTTAAAACTAAGTGTGTTGTCTAACACTACGCCAAGTATTTAATATTATTTACTGTTTCTATCAAGGGAAATTGACAATTTAAATCATGACTGGTGGAGCATGAGTGAGCTCACTCTCCGCCCGACGCTCGCCCGAGACGGTCGTGCCGCTCTGCGCTCCCGATCGTTCTGTGTTTGTGTCATCGCTTCGTCGCGCTCGTCGTGACGTCATTCGTAGTCGCCGACTACAACTCCCGATCCGGAACCGCCTTTTTCAAGGCAGTGAAGGATATTTTGTTTCTATAACAGAGTATCGTCAAAATCAATTTTGTTTGGCCCCTTCAGGGTAAAACCACAGTTTCGTGGTCCTTGGTTGGAAACCTCACGGTGTCAACAATACCAAGGGGGTGCTGACCCGACGCACCCGCTGATCCCCTTCAGGGTGAAGCAGTCAATTGGAGTCGAGTGCTAGGTTTTGGCCTTGGGGGATCTCCTAGTCAAACCTAGTTACTGAGTTTCCTTTTCAGCTACACACCTAGTGTCGGTTGGGTGTGTCTACCCCTTCGCACTAGACCCAATAGGGCCCGGTTCGCACAATAAGACTGGCGACCGGTTACAAGCTTAGGGCTCACCATTAGGTACTCACCTCCCAGTCTCTACCCGACTGGGAGGGTTACACATCCCCGGACCCATCCATCCGGGGAGTTAGGTCAGTTAGGCTTTAAATAGGTCCCCCGCGGGAGAGAAATCTCCACAATTTCCCCATTGAATTTTTAATCCATTCGCCAATCATGGCAAACTCCAATATTTTGGAGATATTGCTAAAAATCCTTAAGGAAAACCCTGCTATTTCCGCCAAATATGGCGGAATAATCCAGCGTGAAATCGCTAACTGTCCTCCGGCTACCGAAGCCAACGTCGCTGATTTTAGTGACGCACTTGACAGCCCATTATCTCCCCCGCTTGCTGATCAAGGCATTCCGGTTGGTCAATTCACGGAAGTGTTTATCAACTCCGATCCCATTGTTCATCGAACAACGAACGACTTCCAGGTAGATAGCCCTCTATCGCTCCCGCCCGCCGACAATGTCGTGCCGACCGCCCAATTCCCGAAATCATCCATTGTTTCCGGCCCAGCTACTAATCCCATTGTTCATAAAACAATGGACGCCGCGCAGGTGTGCGCTGCAGTTGAATTCCGTGAAATGGACACCACCGAACCAGTGTCCAATAACAACTCCGACAATGATTTGTCATCATGCCCCTCGTCCTCGGAAGACGACTTTCAAGTCGTCACCGGTGGCAAGAGGAAGAAAGGGAAAACCTCCCAGGCCAGCAAGGCCAAAAAGACCACCGCGTCGCCCCCGTCCCCAACTCAAACGCCCGTTCGACCCGCTAGCCCCGTCCCAACTACCTCTGCTCGCGCGCAGAATAGTCGTCCCCCCAGCCCGATAGCCCAAACTTCCTCAGCCCAAAGGAAGCAACGCCCTCCGCCCCCCTTTTACATCCAGGACAAGGGTAAATGGACTGATGTGTCCAAGATGTGTGTTGATCGAAAGATCAACTACACAAACGCCCGTGCCTGCCAAAATGGCATTAAAGTCACCGTCCCTACGTCGAACGACTATAGGGAACTATATCGCACCCTCCGTGAAAGGAATATTTCTTTTCACACTTTCTCCTTCCCCGAGGACACGCCCACTCGTGTTATTATTAAACGTGTCCCTAAAGAAATCCTAGTACAGGATATTAAAGACGACCTTGCCGATCAAGGTATACCAGTGATCGCCGTCCATCGCTTACATAAAGCGAGAGGCGGTGAATTGTACGACATGGTTCTTGTCATTTGTGAACCAACCGAAGGTCATCACCCGATTTTTAAGATTAAGTCCATTTGCTCCCTATCCGGTATCTCAATTGAAAAGCCCTACAAAACCGCAACAGTGGGACAATGCCACCGTTGCCAACTGTATGGCCATGCGCAGAGCAACTGCTATGCGACTCCCAGATGCGTCAAGTGTCTGGGCGAGCACAGCACTGCGGACTGCCCTCGGCCCAAAGACCGAACCCTCTGTTCGGAACCACCCAGCTGCGTTCTCTGCGGCCAGACCGGTCACCCGGCAAACTACCGCGGCTGTCCCAAAGCCCCCAAACTCGCTCCTAAATTAGCGAAGCGCGCCAACGCCCGCCAACAAAGAGAGGCACCTTCCTCTCAAATTCCCCAACGTCTCGCTCCTCAGAGACCATCCCCGTGGAACAGGCTAAATCACGAAAAAGCCTTTCCCTACTTGGCCACTGCCAAACCTTTGCAGGCACTGATGGATATACCCATCGCAGCGCAGATCCTGCCTATAGCCGTGGCTCCAGAGGCCACAGCCAGTCCGCAACCCGAGCCTCAAACCACTGCTGCTCCTGCAGCCAAACAACCGCCCAATCCCTCACCCGCGCACGGCGAGTCTTGCGGCCAGACTCTACTGCGCCACTATAGAATATTTATGACCCGCCAAGCCAGGTCTCTCCGCGATGCCCTTCTGGCTGCCGAGCAGCAGAATAACGGCAAAATTACGACGGCAATGTACAGCCAAATATTCAGCACACACAGTGATGTCGTGCTAGGCCTCGACCAGATGGATGCGATGGACTGATCCAATGGATTCCCAACGCACAAACCACACTAGGCCTCGATCCCTCAAATTAGGTTTTTTCAACGCCAATGGCATTTTCAACCAACGCGCCGAAATAACTAAATTCCTCCGCGACCACCAATTAGACGTCCTCCTTATACAGGAGACCCTTTTGAAACCCCACCGCGCTGACCCCAAAATTGCGAATTACCGTCTAGTTCGCAATGACAGAACACGCTGCCACGGCGGCGGTACCCTTATTTATTATAGGAAGGAGTTATACTGCATCCCTCTGACCCCACCCGCGCCTCTCTCTCACCTAGAGTACTCTGCCTGTCGACTAGGCATGACTGGTCATCCTCCGATAACCATCATCTCTGCCTACCATCCCCCACCATCGGTCGCGTCTCTTGCTTCAGACGATCCTATCGCGCTCACCAGCGATCTCACGACTCTCTTCGGCCTGAGTGACTCCGTCTTACTAGCGGGCGATCTCAACGCTAAACACCCCGCTTGGAACAGCAACACGACAAATGCCAGAGGCAGAATCGTGTATAACCTAGGCGCGACCCTAAACTATGACGTCATCGCTCCGATGACTCCCACCCACTACCCACACGACCCCAACCATAACCCCGATGTCCTCGATGTGGCGCTCCTAAAGAATGTAAACCTCCGTTTACACTCCATAGAAGCGCTTCACGAGCTCAACTCGGATCACCGTCCCGTTATCCTACACCTAGGTTCCCGCTCGGGTAACCATGATCCTACCCAACCTCCTCCGACCCAATTGATCACCGACTGGAGGAAAGTAAGTGAAAAACTGAAATCCACCACGTCGCCTCAATTGGACACCATTCCTGACCACATAGTCTCAGTCGCTGACACGACGGCGGCGATCGACTCGCTTACAGATCACGTACAATCCGTCCTGAACGATTGTTCAAGGGAAGTTCCTGTAGTGGAAGACCACCGCTGGAAACTCCCGGACGATGTACGGAATCTGATAACCGAGAAGAACGCAGCCATCCGTGCGTACAGCGCTTTTCCCTGCGCCGCAAACAAAGCTCACATGCGCAACTTACAGCGTGCTGTAAGGAAACGCATTGCCGAGCAGCGTAATGCGAGCTGGGACAAGATGCTGAGTGAACTTGAGCCCACGCATCTTGCCTTCTGGCAGCTTCAGAGGTAGTTACGATCCACTGAAGAGGCCACAATGCCTCCTCTCATTCGTCCCGATAAGAGTGTCGCCTTCGATAACTCTGAAAAAGCAGAATGCCTAGCCGACAGCCTAGAGTCCCAATGTTCTCCCAGCTCTCAACCAGTAGACCAAGCCCACCTCGATATGGTGAACGCCGAAGTCGAACGTAGAACTTCCCTTCCGCCCGTCGAAGATCCCGATAATCCACTGGCCCCCATCACTCCTGATGAGGTCCAGGATATCATTAAAAGTCTCCAACCGCGAAAAGCCCCTGGCTCCGACGGCATCACCAATAGGGTTTTCAAACTTTTCCCCGCCCAGCTTATAGTGCTAATGACTGCCATCTTCAATGGCGCATTGAGCAATAATATGTTCCCTACAACCTGGAAACAGGCCACCGTCATAGGTATTCCCAAACCAGGCAAGCCCAAGTCTGACCCATCTAGCTACCGTCCCATTAGCTTACTCAACGTCCTCGGTAAAATCTATGAAAGGCTTATATATAAGCGGCTCAAAGATTTTGCCGAAGCAAAGTGTCTAATACCCAATGAGCAGTTCGGATTTAGAACCGAACACTCATGTATCCAACAAGTCCACCGCATCGTAGAACACGTCAGCGCCGGCTTCCAACGGGGCGCAATAACGGGAGCCTTATTCTTCGACATAGCGAAAGCGTTCGACAAAGTCTGGCACAATGGCTTAATCTATAAGCTATACCAACTCGGCGTGCCTGACCGTCTCGTGCTCATCCTACGGGACTTTTTATCGAATCGCACCTTTCGTTATCGAATTGAGGGGGAGCTTTCCTCCCCCCATCCCATTCGCGCAGGAGTTCCTCAAGGCTCCGTACTATCCCCCCTCATTTTCACGCTATTCACTAGTGATATTCCCAAGCATAAAAATACCCAGCTAGCCCTATTCGCCGACGATACGGCTATCTATTATACCGGTCTTAAACCCGATGCCATCGCTCGCACTCTCCAAACTTCCGCAAACACTCTGGCCAAGTGGTTCCGGAAATGGAGAATCGAAGTCAATCCAGATAAAAGCCAGGCAGTCCTCTTTTCTAAACCGCGGATAAACCCACCCTCGCCCCGTCCGATTACCATGTACGGCAAGCCGATCCCTTGGGAAAAGCAAGCCAAATACTTAGGCGTGGTCCTCGATAGACACCTCTCCTTCGCTGAGCACATAAAGCAGGCACGTTCGCGCGCCGCTTTCGCTCTAGGTAGGCTCCACTTCATTCTTAGCTCTCGCAGCAAGTTATCACTCAGGTGCAAGCTGCGTATTTTCACCGCGGTCATCCGTCCCATCATGACCTACGCCTGCGTTGTTTTCGCACATGCAAAGCCCTACCTCCTCCACAAGATGCAGACCCTCCAAAACCGATTCCTCCGTAGAGTCACGGGAGCCCCCTTTTATGTTCGAAATGAGCTTCTTCACGTAGATCTCAAGATGCCCACCATCCAGCAGTTCATGAAACGTGTCTCCAAGCGTTTCTTTGAAATTTCAATCCAACATAGGAATCCCCTTATCGTATCGGCCGCCCAATACGAACCCTCACGTATCTCTAAGATTCGTCGACCAAGGCATACCCTAGTCACTCCCGATGACGCAATCACCCTGCTCCAAGAGAGCCGTAGGGAAACAAGTACAGTGGCACACAAACACAAAAACCGACCGTCCTTCCGTCCTCGCCGCCGAGGCCCACCGCGACGTCCCCGTAATAGTCCACCCCGACCCTTGCCAGAGCCAGCCCGCGACGCTGAGCCAGTAGCTTTAAATTCCCTTATTAATAATAATAATGATATGATCCAGCCTGTCCCTAGCTGCCCTCCCCTGCGACGCCCTAAGCCGAGGTCCGTACCCCACAGGGGGTGCCCTTAGCGTGTAGTCGCCTAGTTTGTAAGTTTTTTAATAAGCCCTGGCTGGAGGCTTTAATTAATTTATTAATTAAGGCAACCACAGGCAAGTCCGGTTAAGCAGTCGACAACCTCAGAGGTTGACCTGCGAGATGCCACACACAAAAAAAAAAAAATAAAAAAAAAAAGCATGAGTGAGCTTTGAGAAGAATTGTAATGTTTGGTGGTGAGACGGAACTTAAAGATCAGAAAGTCATACATTTTGTTTTTGCAGTATTTAATGTGAGTGTGTGTGATACTATTTTATTTTTAATTAAAAATAGGTTCGCGTTTGACCACCATCTCACCTGATGGTAAGTGATGATGTGGTCGAAGATGGAGCACGCTTACCTAAAAGTAACCTATTCACTCTTGACTTAAAGACTCCTAGGTTATAGCTATCGGGAAACACAGACTCCGGCAGGGAATTCCACTCCTTAGCCGTACGCACAACGAAGGTATCCCCAAAACGTTTTGTGCGTATGGGTGGGATTTCCACCATGTAACGATGGCGCTTCGCCGTTTGTCTCGTAGTTTGATGATGGAACGGGCTTGGCGGAATTAGACTGTGTAATTCCATCGCACTCCCCGAAATGTAACCGATAGGCTCTGGAGGTTTGACTCGACCAGTGCATCGTTGCCAATGAGTCTCTTGGCCCTCTTCTCAATAGACTTAAGCGCGTCCAGTCGGTATTTAGCAGATCCATCCCAAAGATGAGAGCAGTACTCCATACACGACCGAACCTGGGCTTGATAGAGATTGAGCAACTGTTCGGGTGTGAAGTACCGTCTCACCTTTGCTAGGATTCCCAACTTTTTTTATGCTAGTAGTTTAAGGCGGAATTTAGGCCCAATTGGGCATTATTAAGGAGTTCTGACAATGAATCTGCAACAAAAGTGATTGCAGTGTCATCTGCGTATAAAAATATTTTAGACTGGGGGATATTTAGATTGCAAAGGTCATTAATGAAGATTAAGAGTAGCTTAGGTCGAAGAATGCTAATAATGCTAATAAATAATGTATAAAATGTTCCTAATGAATCACTCTATCCATCTGTGAAAACTGTGTGAAAAGCTGTACTGGAGTTTCTAAGTTTATCACGCTCATGCAGACAGTCAAGCGCAGCAGGAGACTTTGTTCTATAATATATAAGGATACTCTCCATATTACCCTCCCTAGTATTACATATAAAGAAATAGATAGATAGTCAGGTATAAAGAAACGAAAGAAAACCACGACTGTCCACGACCACTATTATCTATCACCACCGTCCACCATATATGTATGTGGATACCACATTATGTTTACGTTAGTAAACAATATACTTTAGGTATTATGACTACTTATTGATAACTCTATTATTGCAGAAAAACTTTAAATAAATTGTGAATTATAGCGTTTTTTTATCAAGAACCGAGAGAGATATGTACTAAAGTAGGTATCTCTACCCTGTACCCACAGTTTGTGTAACACTGAGTACTCGTAACATTGAAATAATTAACCTGTAGGTAGGTCTTACGATTGTTATCTCATTGATGTTTACAATTAGTCGTCACTTTGATCTTGAAGCGCCTTTTGCTTGTATCTGTGAATCGTTGAATCTTGTGATAGTGCTGGGAAATTGGGAATCACTATTTAAAATAAAGGCTTATTTTTTTTTAAGAGCTACTATCAAATAATAGCAATGTGGGTAGAAATCACAATACCAGCAATCCTATTAACTCCTTTAAAGCTAAATATGCTTCTGTTTGGAGTGGGTTCATGGCAATAGTGTAATGGGTGGGGTTCGAACCCGCGACCTCTCGATCACAAGTCCGACAGTGTAGCCATTAGGCTATTGACTAATTCATCATGAATCTGTGAAAAAAAAATATATTTATTTCGTTCTTGCGTAATTTTCAGCTGCTCCCAAAAGGGTGAATAACATGTCCCAGGACCGAAAACATGGTAATTCCACCAATCCACGCGGGGCCCACGTGGTGGCCTGTATCCAAGTCGTGAAAGGCTGAATATGTTATGAATTTATTCTCTGCCCCGTCTTTGCCTGCCATCATATTTAGTTTCCATGGACCTTCAGACTAATCGTAACTTTAGCTTAATGTCAAAATAAATTATGCCTTGATTACAAACTAATGATGAATTAAATCAAACCCTTACTGAAAACGAACAATTTATAAATGAAAGTTTGGAAGTTTGTATATTTTGTGTTTCAATCTCGCAAAAATGGCTCAAAAAAGTTTACAATCTATAATAACACAGGCTACTTTTTCCCCCGCAAAATATGTGGAATATCCACGCGAAGGAAGTCGCAGGCAACAGCTAGTTTAAACCGATTTTATCGAATCGTTTTTTATCTTTAAAAATAAGAGGATTATATATGTATATTATTTCGATTTTACAGACACGCATGCCTATGTATGTGGTGTAGGTATGTTCCTGATATCCGCTTAATTATGTTTCAACAAACATAATATTTTTAATTTAAACCTTAACTTGCGATTAAGTGTCGAGTTCATGAAAATATGACATGTTTAATTTTATTTTCGGCGAATCAATAGTTCAATAACTGTTCGTACGCAATAAGGTCGTATTGCAACATAGTTAACGTAAAATTTTTTAGCAAAAATAGAACCAACTTTTTGGTTCTATTTTTTGCAAAAAAGTTATTTTCACGCTTTTTAGTGGGTCGGTTTGTAATTTATCTAGTTACAAAAGCCAAAATGTCTACTACTTATCACCTTTTACAAAATATTGCTAGTCTCGATGCAAAACCGTAAATTTTCGAGGAGTTCTCCTGGTACATCATCATCAACTCTACTTCACCATATGCATTGTGACGAGCATAAAGTGTTTAACAGCCATATTCAAGTAATCTAATCGCAATCCACGAAATACTTATTATTGAGTAGTTTCGGTGGCCATCTGGGGTCTTCATCATCAGTTCCACTTCCTCAAATGGTGCTTTTCGAGAGCAACTGCACAAGGTACTATAAGAAATACCCAAAACGCTATAGGAGTGCCTATAATATTTGATGAGTTCCCTCGATTTCTCCATGATTCCATCATCAGATCCAAACATTATGACAATGGGACCAACTAGAAAGTATACCCTTTTAAGTTTTAAACAAAATTTTCCAAATCGGTCCAGCTATCTGCGAGTTATGAGGTAACTACATAAAAAAATTTAAGACGAATTGAGAAACTCCTCTTTTTTTTTGAAGTCGCTTAAAAAGAGCATATCGGCTTTCGTAGATAGAATGTTTATTTAAAATAGTCTTCATTTGTTTACTTGTGAAAATGCGGGTACGGGTAGGGTAGGGTAGGGGTAGTGTAGGGTTTGGGTAGGATAGGGGTAGTGGTATCGGTTGGGTAGGGGTAGGATACCATGCGAACGAAGTCGTGGCGGGTCAGCTAGTATCCTTATAATATTGTTTTGCAAACACACATCTCTAAAATTACCCTTTTAATCTTTGAAAACTAATATCCAACCAAAGAGTAAGTATCTAAATGTGCTTATTTTATGTTGCTCAATATTTTTTGGACCTTCACTTAAACCTTTTCTGAAGGTGTAACTAATTCAAAAAGTAACTCAAACATAATAATAATAATTATTTTTTGAGTAACTTTTTGAAAAATAAAATATACAGATGAATTGAGAATTTCCTCCTTCTTTTTTCGAAGCCGGCTAATACAAGATTCTGTGTTAAGTCAGAATTCAAGATAAGTTATCCAATAAATACCTAAACTACGTAAACCTCAATACTTGGGTTGGGAGATACTGTTGGTAACCCCAAATTATATTGATGTGTATCGCATATCTATTGGTAAGGCTTTGTACCTGGATAGCCGCGAAGGTTTCTAAGATATATTGCAATATTCGTACTCCTAACAAGTAAAAATCTTCATTGAAGTGGCACAACACGTTTTCTTTTTCCATTCTCGATGGCTAGGTATCAACTAGTACAAAAACATGAAATATTTTTTTAAATGTTTATTAGTACCTAGGTATCACAAAAATATGTTAGATTAAATTTCCGCCCCCAGTCGGTCCAGACGAATTCCTTTCTGAAGTATTTCTTTTTCCAGAAAGTTACAACCCGGAGGTCTTTTAATCAGACCTGCGAGCGTTATTTTTTGTTTGTTTATGAAAATGACCATAAATATGAAATTTATATTTTCTGAAAAATTAATGCTTTACTTACGTGACTATTATTCGTAGCAGTATCTATATATTATGTAAATGTGTATCATTATTATTTTAGGATGCAAGGATTTTCACACTTGAATCAAAACTAAAACTATTACTAAAAATGTATTAATTACTAATTTTTTTTTTTAATATTAATAAGTAAACACTTTGCTTCTTGTATAACAGTAAGACAGTAACGGGCTGGCCTTACTCGTTAGTTCATGTTGAATCTCTTTCACTCCAGACTATAGGTAACGCCAAATAACTTGGCAAGAGTCGTTCAATGCGCAGAAGTCGATTTTTAGGTGTCAGCGGTTGTCAGCGGGACGCGGGGTATGACGTAGCGCGACTCCGAGCGCGCGATTGGTGCGTCAGTAGTTCTCGTTCAATTTGCTCCCGAATACACTTGCGTACACGAAAGTTGTACCTACCCTTTGATTTTGTTACGAGTTGATGTTTTAAATTTATTTTTTGTTACCTTGATTACAATGCCAGGACCAAAAATCGTTTTACGCAGACTATTAAAACGTCTGAAAGAACAGTTAGACACTATAGTTACGGAAGTTTGAAATTGCGAATTCGTCACTGTCTTTAGGACACCGGGAAAAAAGAAGAATAAAAGGGGTAGCAGTTCTATTAACTAATTGTGATTTCTAATGTCTTTTTTAAAATACATTTTTTTCACTTTTAAATATTATATCTATTTTATTTATAATACCGAATTAACGAAGGAATTCCTCTTCTTTCTTTAACATTCTTCTGAACAGATACGATTAAAAATAAATGATGGCAATAACCATAGAATAATGGCAAGCAGTAAAAGTGACCACTTTTTTCTTCCACTAAGTGCACGATGCGCGAACTTACCCCCACTACGCCAAAACCTTGCCAAGTTATTTGGCGTCATCTATACCTGGTATTCTTCATTATTCTATATAAAAAATAGATTGACGCCCGTTAAATAAGACAATGCTTTTTTCCCCGGATGTATAATCCATGATTAGAATTCGCAATGCGGAAATATGAATAAGAATCGATAAGTCTGTTGTCTGTTTTATCTGTATGATAAAAATATTCTTTTGGGAAAACAAGTTTTTTTCCAGAAACTTTACCATAAAAACTTATAAACATTCATGATTATCTGATGCCTAATCAGAATACTAAGTATACTCGTGCTACAATATAACAACAGACCTCGGCGTTACTGAAACGTTTCCTGACATTGGTGAGTGCATTATGTTTATGATTTATCAGCTAGTAAACCTTGTCTGCTAAAAAGCCTTGAATAATCCGCTTCAATTATTTTCAGGAGCATTGCTATCACGCACATGCAAATATTTATAAATATAACGACACTAGTCATAGCAGAGAAAGCTTTACGCAAAGATGTACCTGCCAAAAAGTAAGGATATTTAGAATGTCGTTTTCTTTACTTATTTACATATATAATAGCGAAAGGGAAAGACAAGGTAGTGATTCGTGGAAGGGCTGTGTTATAGTTACCCTGAAAAATCCATTTCGACACATGCTTCATATAACAAGCGCAAATCTTGACCAGTATATTTAATAATGATTAGGAATAGGGTATTTTTTTTAAAATTTTCTTTTTAATGTTTAAAACAAATATAACACTGTAATAGTTTTATTCATCATTGTATGGTATTGTGATTTCGTACATAGCGAAACTTTTTAGTAGGTATTTTTCGAGTCGAGCACAGAGGGACTAGAGCATATGGGGACTATCCCACATAATGTATGGTAGTCTAAAAAATCCAGTTGACCTTTTTTGTCGGTGGGAAAATAATCAAATATACCCTTCCCGTTCTGGGTGTACCGGAAGGATTCTGACACTCCTTGTCTCAGACTTCAACTGACTAAAAACCCGGGTGGGCATGGAATCCAGGAGTAGCGCTGCCGGTAATTTTTTTATTTTTATTGTTGAACGGTTTGCGCTTGACCACCATCTCACCTGATGTTGTGAAGCACGCTTGCCTAGAAGTAACCTATTCACATCTTGACTTAAAGATCCCTAGGTTATAGCTATCAGGAAACACAAACTTACTTGATGCAAGAAAGGATGTATTAAAAACTAGCGCAGATGACGTTATGCACGATGTTTGCAAGCTGCATTTCCTGTGCAAGAGCTTATCACAGTTACATAAGCGCGGGCACGTGCAGGCGCTCCGGCGGCGCCGGCTGACATTAGCTAAGGTCAAGGTGAACGCTATTATCCTTGTGATGTGACGTCATCGAATGGCGCAACTGAATGCACATCAATCGTACTGACATTTGCGCCATGTTTACTATTCGCACAGAGCTGTGCATACAGAAATGTTGAAATCTATAATTACTGAAATGTTTTTGAAAGATCTCAAAGCACAGACGAGGCTTAGCTGAAACCAAAGAGACAATTTATGAAAAACGTACTATCTGTTTTGTTTAAATATTACTCTTGGTAAGTGAGTAAAATCAGCTGCTCGGTATACTTCTATTGGCATAACTCCACAGGAAGTATTACAAATGAGAGGGCACAAAAAGGCGATCTAAACATTTACATCCGAAAGCGGTTATACAATTAGCAATAAGACAGAGGAAGAAATATTATTTAAAAATTTCGTCATTACTACCGATAATAAATATTATGTATATCGAATGTGAGCCATACCCAAAAATATATTAATAAACTGAGTGCATAGCAATCCATCTTCCAATTTGCAGCAAGTGTCTAATGATTTCAGCTCCAGAAGTGTCTAAACTACTAAATTGACGCTTTCCATGACGTCAGATGTAAATGCACTCATTGTCTTATAAAAATTTTAGATCTGAATATTTAGGTTACGACACCCACAACTATTAGCCTGATAGATTCGCTTAACATTTAATTTGACAAGGAAAGTAACATCAGTATTTATTTTTAACAATTTCTTATTTGACAGTCAGCCGACATGTCCTACAAAATGAACCATTGAATCAACAGACCATTGCGAAGACGGCGGGATGAAGTCGACTCTTAAAGATGCTTCTCAAAAAATCTTCGAAAGGACTAAGAAAAGGACAGTGGAAATAGAGCTATATCTAAGTTTTTTCAACTTTTTGGCAAAGGCCTGCGTCTCCCTTTCTTAGATATAGCATAAGTAATACGGTCAGTTTTTATTATAATACTAGTCCATCTGCATGGGAAATTTCACATTCGTCATTTCATCATCTGCTACTCCAGACTATAATCTATCTTTGTTTTAAATGCATCCAGATCTGATCCGCGATTGGCATGATCAATTAACAAACATCTGTACATCCATCTATAATACATCTAAACTTTCGTATTTATAATGCATATTGGCATTAGAATAGACAATATGAAACATTCCACGTATAACTGCTGAAATAATATTATAGGCACTACATAAACTTTTGCGACCATATAAATAACATCGATAAAATAAATCAAAGCTAGCAATATGTGTAATCGCCACAGGTGCCAGCCTGACACAGGCAAATAAATAAATTAATAGGTAAGACTTTCACATGGGGGATTCCAAAACGTTCGATTTTTGCGAAGAAGGTTTAAATATTACGTAAGTAGAGATAAATCATCGGAATTTTCTTGAATTCTTTAGCGTGAGTGATATCACTTTCCAACATGTTGTATACACACCTTTGCCTATATGAAGTAAACTACTAAGCCTTAGGATAGACGGAGGGTTTTGTAGGGCTTCTACGGGCTAAAACCTTAGTCATCCTTTATCAAGCTGTCGTTAGGGATTCGTTTGAACAATGTGAAGCGTGACGGACCCAATCATTCAAAGTCAAAGTCAAAGCGTTATTTTAGTATTTATGACTTAGCAGCGTTTTGCAAGCATTACAATTGTCATCCTAAATTAGCATACATTAAACAACATTATTACTTAATTTTTTTCTTTAATAACAGTTAGTACAATAAAGTTGAAAAACTTATAGTTACGTATATTAAATGTCTATAATAATTAATTTAATACATTTATTCAGCAATATTAATGCCATTCTTTTTAGGTAGTACGATTTATAATTTAATTCTCGCAGTAGGTGCAACAAAACAGTGTAGTTTCACACTTTATTATATAGAAAAGTATTTTTTTAATATGACTTCGCTTTTATATCCTGACATAAATAAATAGGAAAGAAATTGAACCCCCTCTTATTTCCGATGATAAACATGAGACATTGACCCTGTTGTGGCTCGTGTACATAAACAATAGCTCACCAACCTGTTATCTAGTAGAAGAGCATCTATTGAGACTTACATGTATTTAGACGTGAATGCACGTGAACCGACTACCTGCGCAGGCGCTAGGATTTAACACGTAACAATTATTAATAAGTATTGTGGCAGAAATCATCTAATCTGTGTGGTTCTTTCCTTAAAAGAGCACCACAGACATAAAACCTACATGCTTCTCATATGATTTGACCTAGTACGAAATGTATGGACTTTAAAAGAGTAAATATTGATCTCTGAGTTTGTTTCAGTATTTCTTTGTTTCAGTAGTCTGTTAGCAAACACTGTCTCCATCTAGCTAAACTTAACACGGCAAAGTGTTATTTATGACCAATTTTCAAAATAAATATTTCATTTAATTTAGTCATGAATTGTCTCTGTCTGTTTGTGTTGTGCAGGTGAATATTCAATATACTATTTTCAGACTTTTAAAACTAAATTTAACGAAGGTCAAATAGCTCCGTATAGCTAGTGATCAAAGACCTTAGGGGACCGCAAATATCTTTGGTACAAATAACCCCTCAATGGACAGACCTCAGCAAGACCTCAACCTTACCGTCGGTCGATTTATGCATGCGTTTATCGCCCTCAAACTTTCCTAAATCGATAAATTTACAAAACAAACTATAAGGAAAATATGGAGCAAAATCTTGACTAATCTTAATGATTGAGTGGACATCTATTGCTTCTATATTATTTATGTGCTAGAACTAACAATATTATAATTAATAGACGTTATCTAAGTATATGAAGAGATGGGCGATATCGATCGATCGAATCGATAAAACTTGGATCTGGTTACATAAGTATTCATCGTAATAAATAAAAAAGAATCCATGATTTAGTGAAAAGCTTTTCAATTTTTAGACGTCCAATCGGCAGTACAGTAAACATTATTTAAATTTTATCTATGAATATAAAAAGAACGATATTAATAAAAAATACTGGTGTTTGTAAACAAAACGATCACAACAAACATTCGATACCTTTTTCAAACATTTCCCATCACTAAAATAACAAATAATATAAACAAAATGGTAGTCGTTGCAAATGCATCGTTTTCCTTATTAGTATATCAATGCCGGGGTCGCCTCGCGTCCTGCTAATGCTTTTATTACGAACTATATAATTGTTTTATTACCTCCGTGCGAAATTACTATAATAGGTAAACAGTGCGATACTATAAAAAGGTATAACTTCATGTTAAGGTGCAGCGGTGTTGCTAGGAGGATGGAGCATTGCATTGCTGTTCTTTCATATTACCAAGTTTTCAAGCTCCTTGGAAGTTAGAGCTGCTCTGTTTTCAACATTAATTTAAAAAAAATCGTAGAAAAGATATCCATGTTTCCAGTTAAAGAAAATGGGTCTTTTGTTTTTAAATTAAATTAAAAATCGGTTCAATTATCTGTGTTTTCTCATGATTAGAATGTTTGTAAGTAAAATTTTACAACATTGCTTTTGCTGCACTTGAAACAAAAAATCTTATACGCATTGTTGTTTATTATTTTAGCATACACGTGTAGGTATATTAATTTATTCTATTACTGCTTCCTAATCAAAACAACTTAATTTTGTTTTTGTTTTTACTCCTACCATAGTTTAGAAATGTGTGCTCGTATTTATAGTTGTTCTGTATCTCATATACAGCAAAAATAAACACGTATCAAATATTTTAATGCAGTTCGTGACATTGATTTTAGCAAATTTATGCCACCAACCGCTTCAGAGGTCAGAGTTTTTGATACAGGTTTTTCAATTTTATTTCGCAATTATTTTTTTGCTGTATATCAGAAGAAGACCGAATCGGAAACAGCGTGCATAAGATTGCATGCATTCATATAGTGAATGAATGGGTAGGTATCTTATGATGGCGAAGGCCTCCTTCTTTGAGACCGTGATAGGGCTGATCCCACTCGGGAAAAGAGGTATCGTAGAGGCAACCAACTCGACGTCTAACACGCCGATATCCCTGCAGGTATCCACACTTTAAGTGATGAGCGTTCAGATTGGGGAATCTGAACTTGTTGAGCGTTCAGATTACCCAATCTGAAGTCTCACCAAGAGTGATATCGGCCACTGAGGGCCGAGGGGATAAAAGACAAGATGAAAGTAATTTGATTTTAATGGGGTAGAAATCCCGCACTCTCTGGTCCCACTTCAACACATCAGGTGCCTTTTGCAGGTTCCCCCGAAAACAAAAAAAAGTTAGGTCACTATTGATAGCAGAATCTACCTAATCTTTAACTTTAATTTAGATACGCAATATCAGTCTGAGGGAAATATTTTGCGTAATAACCACGCCTATTCATGACGTGCAGATTTTAGCAAGCTCAGGTTTGTTGTCATTAGCCAACAAAGCGATCTTTATGTTGACTGATGTTGAGGCAAGTAGATCTTGTCAAGAAATCTTGAGCAATTCTTGGCTTTTCAGCACGCATACACAGGTACTTCATTATAATAATATGACAACTTAAGATTACGGCCCGTAATGTTTTAAAGTGTGTTTTAGGGATGCTGCTTGAAAGAATCTTATACTTAACTGTAGCTGAGTAAGGGTTAGGCAGGTGAAAGTAATAAAGAATTAATAAAAAATAAATATTAAAAAAAATCTTTTATTATCAGGCTTATAATGTTAGTCTAACAAATTATTTAAAAACTATGGTAGTAAAAACAATTAATACCATAAGCCAAAAAACTAACAATATAAGAAATAGTTACAGTGATAATCATAAGCAAATTGCTAGAATAAAAGTGCGTAAATCAACATAGCAGCGTTCTACACGCAGACTATCGTTAGAGAAACCAGATATTCATAAAACCCCAAAAATTACATGATCACAATTGACAGTGAGACGGCAAGACAATCATTGAGTAATGTTGTGGACCCTTGCGTAACGCTTGCGGTGCGTAAGGTCACCAACATCATCTAATTTTGCACGCTTTCGTAACATTCAACTAAAGTAAAAATCGAGCACGCCACTAATACAATTCTTGATATCAAGGCAACCACAAGCAAATCTTATCCAATATTTGTTTCTGATTCAGTTCAGTTCAGAGATAGTTATGGTTGTAAACCTATATTTACGCTAATAATAAAACTATAGACAAAATACAATAACATACACGTATTAAGTAATATAACACGTTATATTACTACGAAATACTTAATATGTAAAGAGGAGACCTTTGCACTCCTCTTTACAAAAATTACGCAGATGGAGGAGTATGCAATTTATCTCAGTCAAAGTTAATATGGAGCACGAGTGCAGAAAGCTATTATTTTATATAATAATAAATTAACAATTACCACTAGTTATGTTTAAAACAAAAATGAGTGTGGCACTCGGGGACTGACGCGTTAAAGCTATTGCATAGCATTTTTTATCAACTTATGCAATTATAATTATTTATTTATTTTATTTATGCAGTATTTTTTTTTCTTTGATAATAATTCCAGACGATGCACGGCTTTCAACGCCGCACCGCTGTGCCGATCGGAGTGGGGGGTGTTAGGTTTATTTTTGTTACGGAATTTCTTGATCGCTCGGTCGGGAGGGAGCAAAGCCCGCGATAAAAGCTATGCAATAGCTTAAAAAAAACATATTTGTTAGTAGATATTTGCGTTATAAAAGTCAAATGCAAAAACATCAAACGAATAAATTTAAAATGTACATCAAAATGATTAATTTCATTAGTTCAAACGTGGTTCAAACAGAACAAATAGCTAGAACTGCTGACATCTGTACGGAATTACAGATTGCAGAAAAAACATGTCCTTGATCTAAATAAACGGATATTTGTTTTACCAATATATCACGTTTGAGAATTCGCAACCGCTGCTGAATGATGTCCGTAGCGATCGGATACAGTTTCGTAAGTTCACTTATGTACAATGAAACTCGTCTTTTAGAGGCGTATAAAGTGTAAAACCTGATGCAATTGACTTCTATATAGATAAATATATCAGTCTACACAAGTACCTACCAGTGGCGAAGGCTCCATACAACTCGATTCCTACCGGCTTCCCTTTTGAAATATGGCAAATATTAGTCTATTATTTTATAATTATATGAATATATAAATAGTAATCTATTATGTTCAATTGAACAAATAATTATTTACGAAGTTACAAGATTTCGAAGTCAGCCACAGTGCCACAGTTACTGGAATTCACGCATCACACTTGAGCAAGGTAAGCATTTTTGGTCCGGCTTCCCTTTTATGAAAATTCACCCTTCGCCACACTACCTACCTTTACATACAATCGCTCATTGCACATTAGTTTTACTTTTTACCCGACTGCAAAGGAAGGGTTATGTTTTTCGCGCGTATCTTGTATGTATGTATGTATGTAATATTCTTTATTACCTCATATCTCCAGAATCACTGAACGGATTCACACAATTGAGGTATCGTTAGATTTGTCTTAGCAGCCCAAGTGTTCTTAGATAGGTGACATTTGAAAAAATTAAACATGGCGGCTGTGCGAAGCCGATATATGTACATGGTGAAAAAAAAAAATACTTTCAAATACTACAAGATGGGTATCAAATTAAAGGGCTTAACACAAGGATTTCAAAATTGTATATCATGTTTATCATTAGTGTAATACTAGCAAAATAATACAATGGGAAAGTTTAAATATATGGACTTCACTTTCTGCATCCGGTGGAGTGCCAATGTGACACGACCGGGAAAACTAAAAAAATTGTTAATTAATATTTTAACTAAAAAGTTGAAAAAAAAACGTTATTTAAAAAATCTAAAAAACCCGACTGCTCAACTAAAAGGCACATCCAATTTTAAAAAAATGTTCATTTGGGTCTCGCCTGCTTATCACTTTTTAAAATAAAAATCTGCTTGTTTCTTGCATTTCAGTTGAGCAGTCGGGTTTTTTAGATTTTTTAAATAACGTTTTTTGTATCCAAAAAAATATTTTAAGGTGTATAATAAAATATATAATAATTATATAAATACATACATACAATTTAGTTTAGTCAGTTAGGAAACACCGGCCTCATCTAGTTAATATTTACGAAAAAAATGACGTGTAAAAGTGTTATTTAATAACCAATTTGCAAAATAAAGATCATTTACTGGTCTATAATAGTATTTTAATAGAAGGCCAAAAGAGGATCTCGTGGCTTAATTATAACAACCGCACGGGTCAATCTTTGTTTTTTTTTTTATAGTTGATAGGCTTACGTTTGACCATAATCTCACCTGATGTTAAGCGATGATGTGGTCGAAGATAAAGCACGCTTGCCTAGAAGTAACCTATTCACTCTTGACTTAAAGACTCCCAGGTTATAACTATCAGGAAACACGTCTGTGTTTCCGTGTTCCGGAGTCTTCCGGCAGGGAATTCCACTCCTTAGCCGTGCGCACAATGAAAGTATTCCCAAAACGTTTCGTGCGTATAGGTGGGATGTCCACCATGTAACGAAGGCGCATCGCCGTTTGTCTTGTAGTCCGATGATGGAACGGGCTTGGTGGAATAAGACTGTGCAATTCCATCGCACACTCCCCGAAATGTAACCGATAGAAAACTGATAGGCTTGCAACACGTCGCCGATGTTCTAGGCTCTGGAGCCTTGTCTCGACCATTTTCTTGTTGCCGATGAGTCTTTTGACCCGTTTCTCTATAGACTCAAATGCATCAAGGTGGTATCTTCAAAGTTAAGCAACGCTTGCTGAGGTCGGCCTGTGAATGGGTGAACATCTTAAGACATCGAGGAACCCTCATACCTCAGAAAGCATGCTAAGCCGTTGGTTGGTTGTCATTTGACATCTTTGACAGTCGTTACGGGTAGTCAGAAGCCAGATAAAATCTGACATTGGCCAAAGGCCAAAGGGTCTGGGTCTGGCCAGCGGGTATTGCGTTACCCAGCTAATGGGTTGTGTGTGTCAGATAGGCAGTCACTCCATGTAAAACACTAATCCCATAAAAAACAATACTTGTCAAAAAACCAAGTCTCGCAACTCAGTTGTTCTACCGTAAAGAGTTGTGAGATCCATGTAATACCAAGTCGGTTATTAATTTATTCAGTCCCTACTTAAGGGAGCTTCTGTCTTAAGTTGTTACGTAATTATCTAACCTAACGACATCTTATAGTGACCATATCAATATTAAAAATCTTTAACGTTTTAAATAAATAGATTGACTCGGCCATCGCATGAAAACACAATATATCTCACAAGTAATACATATATAAATTAAATTGTTTATTGCGATTGCCAAGTCAATCTATTTATTTAAAACGTTAAAGATTTTTAATATTGATATGGTCACTATAAGATATCGTTAGGTTAGATAATTACGTAACAACTTACAACAACAAATTCAGGCTTCTAGTTTTATCCACAACGAAGTTATAGGGGGTTGAAAATGGCCTGAATTGCTTCGAGAAAAGAATGGTACGGCCGTGCCGCTTTTTTGCTTGACTTGGCGGGGGCACTGCCGTGCCCCCAGATTACTCAGCTGCACCCGGTTAGACTGGAAGCAGATCCTAACATAGTTGGGAAAACCTAGCCAATACCTAGCCTAGAATGGTTACCAAAAATGTCCTGACATCCCTATTAACCACATCATCATATTGTTTTCAATACACTTCCTTGAAAACTGGCTCTTATCGCACTAGAGAGGCATTTGCTTTTATCAACAAATTAACATGTATTTGTGTTCTAAATTTAAAAAAAAATATTTTTGTTTTAATATCAGGCTGTTTTGCGGCTTCATACATTTGCTTCTCCTTTAACCCGCGAAGGTAACGTGCGGGGAAAGTAAATTAAATCTTATTAATTTGTGTTTTTTGCGTGAGTATGTCGAATTTAAGTTTTGATGAGAACAATTTAGATGCCGCTAGATATTGTGATTGAGGCTCAAAATGCTTGCGATAGCCTGTTGTCATCTAAATTGAAGCTAAAATATATGGCAACTTTGCATAATTTTCTTCAATGGAAATCAAATAAAAATGCGTCGTCATTTTCGGAGCAAGTATTTCTCTTTGAAAGTGTATTGAAAGACGTCGGTTGATACACGTGGACATTTGTTACTGCAGTACTCGGCTCCATAACCCCCTCGCCTTGCGGCTCGGGCGTAACTCCGCCTCGTACGCAATAACAAACTTTCTCCACTTTTATCAAAATGTACTATTTTATGGGTAGATGGATTTACCAAAGCATTCCACAAAATGTGTCCCTTTAATCAATTTGTTTACCACACCTCATGTTACAATAAACCGATTTGTTATATGCCTGTCATTTTGGAATAAAAATAGCGATGTTTGTTCGTCTAGTATTCTCTGTAAGCATTCATCATTGTTGTTTATCCAAGATAAACTGAGTTCTTCATCCTACGTTACGTCACAAATGGGTATTTTTATCCCGCACTTTATTTGTTTGTTATTCGAAATTAGAAAAACTATATTATTCCTTTTAGTTTCGGATTTTTATGAATTAAATTCTTTAATAATTCCTTAATTCCTTAGTTTGCTCCTTTAGGATTACACTGGCGACCGAGTGCGTCAATAGGATTTGCACTAACCATCTTAGACTACCTTAAGTATCCTATAAAAGCATTTATGTAGATTTAAATGGTATGTATTATATTTATTTATTTATTTAAACTTTATGTACAATTGTGTTACATGGGCGGACTTAATGCTTAATTATAATAGATGGAACACTATTGCATTGTTGAATGGCTGAATATCATGGTCTTATGTAAGTACCAGCTAAACACTGGGTCTAGGACGATAATACAAAAATAAATGAGAACTTATAGGTCATTGCTATAGGTAGATAATTCTGTAATGACTAGAATACTATCAGTTACATCATCAGAAAAGCCTTACTACTAAAAAAAAAAACAAGTCATCATTAAAAGAAACAGGTGCGGATCCTATGAAACTCAATATTACTACTTAATTTATTATTAAGTAAATTAAAAGCAGCGAGTGCCTTCCTATAGTCTTAACATTGCGCAAACACGAGCTTTCGTTCCCAATGACATCATGTTCCTACTTTTGTACCAGTTATTGAACGATTCATTACTATTCATTTATTTATTATTAAAAGTAATCAATACCTACGTGCACAATACATTTAGATAAATGGGTGTTTCATTCATAACTCAATAATTACGAAAGCTATGCGCAATAATAGCTATTTGTAACGCCTGGTTATTCCGTGATTACAGGAAAGTTTTGCATGAACACAGTTTGCATAATAATTAAAATAAAATCACACAATTCGTAAAAACGACCTACGAAGTAGGTATAAAGAAAAAGCTCCCGTTAGAATTATTCATTGTTGTGAGGACTATTCATATGTGAGTGATAATGGAAAGTAAATAGTATTAAGCATAAACATTAAACATAAAGTAGGTAATTGGATTGACGAAAGCTTTTACTTTCAACTACGACTGGTTTTGCTGTGAACAGACAGGTCAAGGTCGTTCCTCACAAAAAGCAGTTTGGCGCCGCGAGCACATTCTTAAATCGGACGGAACCAATAAACTCGTCTGCACAAATCCATTATGCGACATTTCTCGTGCGATGTTGATGGCGAATTAGTATGAAAAACGCCTTAATTTTTACGAGTCCGACACCTACCTAGCCTAGCAGGTGTCTCCTCGGATGTTTATCTTTTCTGTCTGGGAGTTCGCAGAATATAGCGTCGGCTTGTATCAAGAGGCGATTGACTCCATGTCTGCTCGTTTATTACGTTGATTCGCATTTATATTATCCATACGTAGTAAATATTTGTGATCTCGTACTACCTACCTACTCTGTTTAATATTTAATTTTATTCATATTTTCTACAAGAATCAAAGTGTCCACGTAGGTTCGTTGATACCTATTATATAATTATTATGAAATAGTAAAATTCATAGAATCCATGATATTAATAAGTAAATAAAATTGTTATTAATTTCTACACGACGTGCTTTGTTGATATTATAAAAAATATTTCCTATAAAAATACAGATATGTTGAGTATGTAAGCAGTTCTGGTTATTTAAGAAAGATAAAATTAGCATCATACAGACATGCGTAGGTAACACTGCCAAAAATGAGTCCGGCGCCTTTTTACCCTTGACCTGGTGGTTGCGCAACCCTACCCGAAGGTGGGCAGACTTGGCAAGGTCACCACAATGAATTGGTCATCTTTTTCCTTGCCAAAGTAAAGTTACTCTTCGATTTATTTATTTGTACCTACTGGAAGATTGTGCAGGGTCAGGTCTCAGCAAATTAGTGTGATAGTGATTTTCCTACGCTATTATGTTGTGTCGGAAAATAACAAGTTAGTAAACCGGATTTAAGTTTACATAAATATATGGACTTAGCAGTTTTTTGTAGGCTACTCTTGTTTACTTGGCTCTATTGTTGGGATACATGTTATTACCAAGCATATAATTACGAAATAACTAATAAAGTAATAACCATATTACAATAGTTTATCATTAGACGACGATATGATTGTTAAATTACATAATATAATTTCACACAAGTGATTTGTATAATGTTCATAAGTAAAATGAGAAATAAAGGTTCTCACAAAACTTTAAGAATGATAGATACCCGCGAGTATAAACGGCTAGAAAGAATTTTGCGTATCAAGAAAATCGATAATGTCGCTGTCAATTCATAAAGTTCTCGGAACACTGGCAGCATTGCCATGTGAAATGGCTGTGCTGATTGTTTGACCGAAGAAAAAGCCGGTCACGTCATAACCAGGACTAAGTTTTTTTTGGTAAAAATATCAAATGAGTCCTCCCTCTGGGTAGAGTGGAAGGGACTGTCAGACTTCTATTGTCTAAAAACCTATGCTGTTCCTTCAACTGCTCCTACGTTCCGGGGCCACGTTATCTCGGTAAAACATTCCCGTAACCCGGCAGGCAATGGCTCTGTCGGGCCCCTGTGTTCCAAAAAATTACAAGAAGTGTTTAGGTAGGCAGGGGTGGATCGTGAATTTGTGGGGCTTTGGGCAAAAACTGTTCGGGGCCCCTTAATTATTCAAAACATTAATATTTTTGTCAAGAAACTGTTTTCTATTTGATGAAAATACTGTACAGGACTAAAAATGGATTAAATTGAATTTAGGTAATAAGAGTTCGTATATATATATATATATATATAATATATATTATTACTGATGAGCCCGCTCTTGACCTCGATCACGCCTGATGATAAACGACAGATGAGGTCTTGGTCTACTATATATAGGACGACAGAGCACAGAAGTTACCTCTTTACTCTTACTTTAAAGGCGGCAGACGGGTCATATGTGGAAGGGAACCGGCAGAGAGGAGAGTTCCAAACCTTGGCCGTGCACTCAATAAATGTAGAGGAGAATCGCTTAGTATGACAAGATTGTATATTGACTAAGGGAGGATGGTACCCTGCAGTAGGTACGTCTGGTAGATCAGTATGGAAGATGAGATGGAAGAATCAGGTCTTTATTAAGTACTAGTAGGTATAGTAATTTATATAAGTACAATCAGTTATTGGACGACATTTCTGAATTTTCTGCAAACTCCTTTATTTGCTCATCACTAATCCTTTTTTTAAACATAATATATGGAAAGTTTTGACAAATGCTTTAGACAGTCACAGATTTTTTTGCCGTATATTTGTTCTCGATATACGACATCTGGGTTAAAGAGCTCCGCTTCATAGCTAGTGATGGGTAATGTCAAAATAATTAATATTTAAGATAGTATAGCAATTAGTGAAAATATGAACAACTTTATTTTCAAAACTAAGATTACTTCTTCTTTACGTCATGTGTTCATCTGAATATATTAGATCTTTACCAATGAAATTACCGTTTTTCATGAAATAAGTCAACGCATTTTTTCTATTTTTTTTATTTCTATTAATCAAAGTAATCACCCATGCAATCGATGCATCTTTTTCAACGCAGTGGTAGCTTATTTTATTTTATTTTCTTTGGAAAGAAGGCCAATTACACGTTCCTTCTTGAAGAAATCAGCTGAACGAGAGGCAACAAATTCTTCGAAGGCATTTTGTACTGCTTCTCGGGTATTGGTTTTTTTTTCCTCCAAGAAGTTATCCAAATTCTGGAAAAAGTAGAAGTCTGTAGGCGCAAGGTCTAGTGAGCAGGTACGACGGATGGTGGGGAACTTCCAACCCCAGCTCTTGTAACTTGTAGACCGTCTGCTGTGTAGTATGAGGTCACGCGTTGTCATGCAGGAGCAGCGGAGCCGAGCGATTGAGCAAAAGCTGGTTGGAGATGTGCAAGCTTCTCCATCATTGTGTTCTGTTCTTCACAGTACACTTCTGCAGTAATACTCATCCTGTTGGTAAGAAGCTGTGTTGAATTATACCAGCGTTAGACCACCAAACAAGGTCCTTGTTTCACTTCACTAGTGAAGTTAAACAAGGACCTAGGGGCAGTTTTCGTTTAGGGAATTGTTTAGGTGCTGAACCAGGATTTAACCTATTTGCTGAGCACTTGCGATTGTCGAACAGGATCCATTTTGCGTCGCATGCAACAAAATTCTTTCTTTTCTGTGCCTGTTGAGCAGTTCAAGGCACGTCTCGATGCGTACTTCGCGCTGACGATCATTGAGTTCGTGGGGCACCCATTTTTCAAGCTTTTTTACCTTGCCAATTTGACGCAAATCAACAACAATTGTTGATCGAAGCAAATGGACCAATATTATTTTAATGCTAATTTATTTATTTAAGTTTTTGGACGACCACGGGGTTCATTTTTCAGGTCAATAACGGGTGGTGCATTCGTTTTGTGGTGTTCGTTCCGTAAACGTCGTTGATGTTGCGTGCCGTACCTACAAGTGGCATACAACATCAGCAAGTGGCATACGACGAAAACGAGGCTTTTCTGCCACGACGGTACTCATATTATTCCATAATTACTCGATTTTTAACGTATCCATGATTACGAAACATGTTCAAATACGATGAAAACAGAACGCTAACCATTAAACAAATGACAAACTTTGAAACAAGAGTTCATGTTTTAAAATAAAATTAATTTGAAATTAGAATTCTTAGCCGAAAAAAAATGTTATAGTTATTTGAAATGGCTAGTACCGCAAAACAGTAATTTCATAGGTAGCAAATACTTAAAAAATAATCATAACTAGCAGTCGCACCGGACTTCGTTTCCGTAAATGTTATCATGATAAAAACATAACCTTCCTTCTTATGCAGTCGAGTAAAGAGTAGCCGTGGACTTTATTACGACAAAAAAAATATTGCGGCGGTACCACCCGTTGCAATTGCGCTGCGGGTAGTTCATTGTAACAAAACGGGCGTTTTGTTCCTTAGCTAAAAATTTACTGAATAGTGACAAACGACAAGGGAATTCCCTGCTTCGTTCTCGAAAGTCGCGCATACGGATTGATCGATTATGGCGCTGCCAATATTATGTTTTAATTTTACATATTCTCGATTTATTATAACATAATTATACTTATAGTAGACTAGCTTCTGCCCGCGACTTCGTTCGCGCGGTAGGTCAGAAATCCCGGCATCCCGTGGGAATTTCGGAATAAAAAGTAGCCTATGTGTTATTCCAGAATGTCAACTATCTACTTACCAAATTTCATTCAGATCCGTTCAGTAGTTTTGCGTGAAAGAGTAACAAACATCCATCCATCCTCACAAACTCGCATTTATAATATTAGCAAGATTAACAAGTATCGTCTATTGTTTTAATGAGCACTGGGGGCCCTTTATATCCACGGAGCCCTGGGCTGCAGCCCAAATAGCCCTTAGGTTAGGTTAACCTCATTTGAAAGATTAATCTCCATTCATATACAACGTGTAATTTAAAAGGTATATACATACATACCGCCGAGTGCACGGCTTCTTTGGATGATAACAAACGATATGGCAAGGGTTTTCTAATCCTATGTCTACATGTGTGGAGCATATTAGAAATTTCAATACATTGATACCAGATGCCGAATTTTTCAAATTAAGAAGAACGAAGAGAATTATCGTTTTATTGGCAAGTGACGTGGAAAGTGATGACCCTCATAGTGCTCTGACACGTTTGTTATTAC
Source organism: Tholera decimalis (assembly GCA_943138885.2). Taxonomy (NCBI): domain Eukaryota; kingdom Metazoa; phylum Arthropoda; class Insecta; order Lepidoptera; family Noctuidae; genus Tholera; species Tholera decimalis. The sequence goes on along the minus strand of OW964556.2, from coordinate 30,437,485 downwards.
TGGTATTCAAGAAACATATGAAACCAATAATTTGGGGTCAATTCTGTAAGTCACTTATTTTGGGCTGAAACTTTGCATAGAGGCTCCATACTAGATGTTGTCTTCAGTCCTTTTGGATAGATATGGGGTTTCCGTTACACGTTGTATATCCATAATATTTGTAAAATAAAATATCGTACTTACGAACTTTTAAATGTAATAATAATAATAATATAATTTAATTGGCATAAAAGAAATAAAAACTTATATCTAGAATTGACAAAAAGTACCAGTTATCCAATCGTCTATTATTGAGCTAATTGTTGTTTTCAAAAAATAAGTAAAATTAAAAAAAAGTGATTTTTTTTCATTACCGCTACTTGCACCATGTACTTTACTATTTGTAAAATATAAATACAGTTTATCATGCTGTAATTCATAAAAGCTAATTGGACTAAATTAGCTATAAGTATCTACATGTCAGTCAGTAGGCGACAGGCGTGCTTCTGACAACGTGACACGACATTCACGTTTTCAGTATTGAGGTAGCTCTGACATAACTACATGGAGGATAGGTACATTATTCAATTATTTTAAGCTAGTAGTCGCGCGGGGAATTTATAGCTACTCGTACATACTACATAACCCTTCTTCTTTTGCAGTGGATAAAAATTGGCCAAGTGCGAGTCAGACTCGCCCATGAAGGGTTCCGTAGTAACTATAATAAATATATGTAATTTAATAAAAAAAAAACTTCAAAATTTCTTAAAACTAGCTTATTTACAATTTTTACAGCTACGCAAAATAACTTTGTTTTTCATAGTGTTTGTATGAATTACAAAGTTATATTTGCGGTTTTAGAAAATATGCTGTATCTCAAAAACTGCTGACTCTAACTCGTTCAAACTAATTTTGGTTGAAAGATTACATTAAGACCTACAGCATATATTTTTTTTAGATTTTTCATTCCATAATTATAGAATTTAGAGGGGGGACACACATTTCACCACTTTAGAAGCGTATATCTTTTTAACGATTACCTTTATGAAAAAGTGGTTTTAGAAACCTCAATATCATTTTTAAAGACCTGTCTACAGATACCACACACGCATAGGTTTCATGAAAAAAAAATATTTTCAGTTTCAGTTCCATGTATGGGGAGCCCCCTTTATTTGTTATTTTTTTTTTCATAAAATCGGAAAGCGGTTCACAGAATACATCTACTTACCAAGTTTCACATGTATAGTCCTAACAGTTTCGGAATAAAATGGCTGTGACATACGGACGGACGGACAGACAGACAGACGGACAGACATGTCGAAACTATAAGGGTTCCGTTTTTTGCCATTCGGCTACGGAACCCTAAAAAGTAGCCTATAACCTTCCTCAAGCTTCAAGCCAATACTAAAATTCAATACTAAATTTCATCCAAATCTATCCAGTACTTTCGAAGATTATTAAACAAACAGTATAGATGTCCAGATAGAGCTGTTCGTTGTAACGAGCGTCATAAAAATGATACCACAACAGAAAGCGCTTTGCACACGTTTTCCGCATGATGTTATCTGTATTTGGAAATTGTGCCATTTGAGGTGGCACAATATTTATCTGGACATTCATTATAATCTAAGTCGACATACAGCATCCTACTTACACAAGGAGGAATTAACTCAACATGAGATGAGGTACCAGATCAAGTGAGATCTGGCAACTTATCTGCTCGTAGTCAAACAAATAGATCTCATCATAAAAAAAACATGAACGCTTACCTATGTAGGTATATCATAGGTAGGCACTAGTGACTTTTAAAACCTTTATAAAGATGCTGATAAAAGAGCATCTTAACACAACCTACTTAAATCATAGCAACAATAAAGCGAACACCCATTATGGGCACTTAAATAAGTTAAACTACAACACTGGAGTCGTACCAACGTTCCGGTGGCACCGCGCCTGTGCCGTCTAACTGCGGAGTGCGGTGCTGTTAGTGATTTATGTGTTCAGTAGCTGCAGCCCAGAGCTTTAACTCTCTTTACACATAATCTTTACAGATCTATGTTATGCAATCGTTACATGGTACACATCCCAGCCATACGCCCAAAACGTTTTGGTAATATTTTCATTGTGCGTACGGCTAAGGAGTGGAATTCCCTGCCGAAGTCTGTGTTTCCTGATAGCTATAACCCGGAGTGAATAGGTTACTTCTAGGTAAGCGTGCATCATCATCGACCACATTATCGCTTACTATCAGGCAATCAAACGCGAGCATATAATCAGAAAAAGGTTCCGTAGTAATTATAATAATATAATATGTATATTTATTTGACGAAAAAAAAAACCTTACAAATTTCTTAAAACTATCTTATTTACATTTTTTACAACTACGCTAGATAACTTTGTTTTTCATAGTGTTTGTATGAATTACAAAGTTATATTTGCGGTTTTATAAAATATGCTGTATCTCAAAAACTGCTGACCCGATCTCATTCAAACCAATTTTGGTTGAAAGTTGGCATTAAGATCTACAGACATATATTTTTTTAGATTTTTCACTCCACTATTATAGAAGTTAGAGGGGGGACACACATTTTACCACTTTGGAAGCTTATATCTTTTAAACGATTGACTTTATGAAAAAGTGGTTTTAGAAACCCCTATGTCATTTTTAAAGACCTGTCTGTAAATATCACACACGCATAGGTTTCATGAAAAAAATATATTTTCAGTTTTAGTTCCATGTATGGGGAGCCCCCCTTTATTTTAAATAATTTTTAATTTTTTTCTTAAAGTCGGAAAGCGGTTCATAGAATACATCTACCTACCAAGTTTCAGATGTATAGTCCTAATAGTTTTGGAATAAAATAGCTTTGACATACGGACGGACAAACAGACAGACAGACAGACAGACGGACAGACATGTCGAAACTATAAGGGTTCCGTTTTTTGCCATTCGTCTACGGAACCCTAAAAAAATTGAAAATCTATGAAAAGCTTTTATTATAGTGGGACGCCACTTCCTATTAAGATATTGACTTGCGTGATTAGGATTTTACAGGAGCTCGTGGATAAATAATTACAGATAGATCTTCAACGTTAAGCAACGGTTGCCGAGGTTGGTTCATGAAATGAAATAATGATGTTTATTTTACAAATAGGTTATAAATAACACTTTTACACGTCTTTTTTTTTCGTAAATGTAAACTAGATGAGGCCAGTGTTTCCTAACTGACTACTCTGAGAAGAAACACTGAAACAAACTCAGAGGTCAACGTCTCTTTTAAAGTCCAGACAATCTGTAGTGATCAAATCATATGAGAGCCATGTAGGTTAATGTCTGTGGCGCCCTTTAGAGGACAGAATCAAACAGATTTGAGCAGGCCCGTCCAAGCAGTGCAAGCATTTGTCAAATATCGCGTAGCTCAACTTAGAACCTTAAGGAGCTGGAACGATTTGACGAACAATACCAAAATAAGGACATTTGGGTGGGCCGTATCACTCAAACTGCCAGACAGTGTGGTAATCTATTAATAATATTCGTTGTTATCCCACATTGCTCTCATATTCACAACATAGCTTTTGCATTTACACAAAAAAGAATATTACTTGAAAAGAAAATAATATTGTCATCTTGTATAAACAAAATTAAAAATGTTAAAGTATAAAAATAAAAAAGTATATTCTATTACTTGGATGGATGGGTGAGCATCTTGACATATCGAGATCCCTCCGTGCCTCCGAAACCACGTTAAGCTGTTGGTCTCAGCTATCAATTGGACATCATTGACAGTTGTTACTCTTAGTCAGAAGCCAGATTATTTGATACAAGTCTGGGCAAGGGATATCGTGCTACCCAGTTACTGGGTTGTCGGGGTCAGATAGACAGTTGCTTCATGTAAAACACTAATACTCAGCTACATCCAGTTAGACTGGAAATAGACCCCAACTTAATTATTTATTTATTTACTTCGGAGACCTCTCGCGCCCGGAATTGGTCGAGGCCATGCTGCGGGGCGAGAGGGAGTGGGAAGCGGTCACCTCCTTCTGCGAAGCAGTCATGCTTCCGAAGGAGGAGGCGGGCCGCGTGAGGGAGAGGATGGCGTCCTCCCTCCAGCCCAGCCGCAGTGGTAGACGCCCACGGCGTCGGACGTCGGCCGACGATCTCCGGCCACCGTAGGCGCGGGCATGCGGACAGCGAGTAAAGGGCAACTCGCTGTCCGACCATGGACCATGCCCGGGTCGACGGCGCGTTGTGTTCCACGCGCGCCTCAAAGAGCGTCAGCAAGATGACGAGGCCCCCCCTGTAGAGGGCCGAAGCCTGCCGGGGTCGTGGGACTTATCCCATTACCGTGACCCCGGTACGTAAAGGGTTATTGAAGGAACACCGTGGATTTTAGTCAGTAAAAGTCTGACAGTCCCTCCCACCCTGCCCGGGCTGGGAGGACTTATTTGATAATTTTAACACGTTAAAAAAAAAAAGAAAGGTTCACCCACAGCACATACATACACATACATATACTTAATCATAGGGTAATATTCTAATATATATGCCAATTACAGGTAAACACAACATTGACAGCAAAGACGCCAGATTACCGCTTTGTCGCTAACTTAAATTCTCTTATGGGGTTGCGGGAATTGTTCTAAAGAGATACCGAGGCCTCGGAATGCAAGGTGGAAAGAAGGAGCAGGGTGGGTTTTTAGTCAGTAGAAGTCTGACACTCCTTTCCGCTCCACCCACGGCGGGAGGAGTCATAAGATGATTTTCCCGCAAAGAAATAAAAAAAAGGTGTACAGACGCCAGCACATGAAGCTACTCGAAACTGTCCAATTTTCCCAATCAACCTTGAACCTAATTTCTATGACAATAAAGTTGAAAATCTATTAAAGTAATTTGACAGATTGTTGTAGCTTGATGTGCTGGCGTCCGTACAATTGATTAAGATAATGGAATATAAGTTTTCTTTTACGAAGAAAAGAAATGGAAACGAGCAACTCATTCATAAACTGTACAGAGAAATGACTACATATAATTGGTGTGGAGAGAGGCCAAAATTCTTGATTTAAACTTCATCTTACGGTCATCCATACTTAATATTATAAATGTGAAAGTAAATCTGTCTGTCTGTGTGTTACCTTTTCACGCCTAAACCGCTGAACCGATTCAGATGAAATTTGGCATGGGAATAGTTTAGGACCCTGGGACGGACATAGGATAGTTTATATCCCGAAATTCATACGGGATCGGGATTTAAGCGGGAAACACCTCACACGTGAATGAAGTCGCGGGCAGAAGCTAGTTAAATATATCTCCTTCGGGTACGGACTTATTAAATGAATTAAGGTTGTCACACATCTTAACGAGTAGTGAGTTTAGACCTGTGTTTGTAGAGTTTCATAGTTAGGAATAAACTAAACAGATGGTGATGATGATGAGGCTGCGAATGTAAATGTAAATATGTCAATATGTCATGTGAATTTTGACTTCAATTCACTCCACGCGTTTGTTTTCATATCATAATTGACTTCGGCATATCCTTCACACATACGACATTCCACAAGTCATTGTCATACCAAAAGTACCGCTACTAAAAAGATAATTTATTGTATGATTTGAGGACCTTGAAATCTATGAGTGTTGCGTAACCACTTCTGGCTCATCTTGTTTACAAGTACTCGTGTTGACTTTGTCTCTGCCGGGTTCGCAGACCGGCCATGATCTATCGTCACCTAATGTACCGCGTACAATGTACGAAGATATTTCGTTTATCATCACTTTTTGTATGAACATATAATATAAGTGCTTAATAAATTACAAGTTTGTTCGACGCGACACGGTGGCGACACATGAAACAAAGTGTGGCCGTCGGTAGCTCCACATTATAGATGTATTCCGGTATTTCCTGGACTAGGATCAATAACCACCCTCTGTAATTTTCATAAACTATCATTTGCCTTTGGTCAATTTGGTCCCTCCTTCTTGTATCGATATATTGATTCGATGCAGTTAGGTGACTGAATAAGTAAAACATAGTCTGAATATTTTTACATATTAAAAACACGGTAGGATCCTACGTCAGTTAATAAATTGGTTTCATATCAAAACCTAAAACATTTTAAAATTCTATAATACTGAATATGTATCAAACCAATTTATGTTATTGTGTCAAGGAATTTAAGGTGATCTCATGGGCATTCGCGTGAAATTGCTGATTTGTGTATGTTTGCTAAAAAACTTTTCTCATGAATTGTATATTATTTAGGAAACTTGTAGAAACCACCTTCACAGCACGTAAAAAGCCAAGTAGGTAGATACTTACCTCCCGAGATAACGATCGCTTTTGGAGAGCCCACCTGTGAAAAATAAAAACGATTTGTATTTTTAGGGTTCCGTAGCCGAATGGCAAAAAACGGAACCCTTATAATTTCGTTATGTCTGTCTGTCTGTCCGCCCGTCCGTATGTCACAGACTTTTTATTCCGAAACTATTAGGACTATACACATGAAACTTGGTAGGTAGATGTATTCTGTAAACCGCTTACCAATTTTAAGAAAAAAAATAAAAAAAATATATTTAAAATTAAAGGGGGCTCCTAATACATGGAACTGAAACTGAAAATATTTTTTTTTCATTAAACCTATGCGTGTGTGGTATTTATAGAAAGGTCTTTAAAAATAACATTGAGGTTTCTAAAACCACTTTTTGATAAAGTCAATCGTTTAAAAGATATACGCTTCCACATTGGTAAAATGTGTGTGTCCCGCCCTCTAACTTCTATAATAATGGATAGAAAATTGAAAAATAAAAAGAAATCTAACAAACCTAACAAACATATATGCTGTAGATCTTAATGTAAAATTTCAATGAAAATTAGTTCAAATGAGATCAGGTCAGCAGTTTTTGAGATATAGCATATTCTCTAAAGCCGCAAACATAACGTTGTAATTCATACAAATACTATAAAAAACAAAGTTATTTGGCGTAGTTACTACGAAACCCTTCATGGGCGAGTCTGACTCGCCCTTGGCCAATTTTTTTTTTATATAAACCGGCTAAGAAGATATTATTGGAAATGATCACCAGGCCGTGGAATGAATAAAGATTTACGAAAAATATCGAATTCCTGATATATTCTGAAGTATACTCGTATTTTTAGAAATGTTCGCACTGTCGACGGTCGCTGCATCGACACACCACGGGGAATAAAAATAATAAAAGAAATATGTCAATTCTCCTTATAAAGGAGAATTGACATATTTCATTGACATAGTTTTGCAACATTATAAAAAATCGGCTATATTAGGCCCATTTTACTATGTTTTCTCTCCTAAAACTTCAAAACTCTATTTGTTACTAAAAAATAAGTAAAAATTATAAAGAAAAGGTTTATTTCACTATCCAGTATCTCGTCAAATTAAGTTTAGTACAAGTTGGTGAGTAGTACCTACCTACATATCATTAACCCTACAGCGTCGTATTAGTAAGCCACAGGCCCGGTTTTATTACGAACAACGCAAATAATTTACACAACAGGTTTAAGTAAGTACTTTCCTCAAATTAATGCGGAGATTCTACGCCAATGTGTCTTGTTCCGAGAAAATTAATTAATTTTCTCTTTGTTGTTGTCAATCAGGATTGCGAAATACTCTGACATAAAGCTACTAAAATTAATGACTAGAGTTGGAATGATATCTAGGTAAAGGAGGATGTAACTCGGGAATATTTAACAAAATTGTGGGCACAGAAAAGAGATGAGAATAAGACTAATAGATAGATTGTCTGATGTTTATAATAATATCAAAGAACAGATACAACTTACATGACATACAAAACGCACATCATAGTTAGCATATAGTAAAAAGAAAAAAAAATTTTTTTTAATAAAACACAGTCCCCTACGTAATCACGCACTATTTAGCTGGACATCGTTTCACAGTTTCTTCAGACAAACAGTCACATATTTTCGGTTTCACAGCACCACTGCGCATCCTAATACTGCCAAATCTGTCTTGCACAAATTTCTACAAAATTGTTTAGAGTTTTAAAGAGCAAATCCTATGTTTTATAGTTGTTTATCTATACTAATATTATAAAGTATAAAATTAATAATTCTGGCTGATTATAAATAGCCTATATATAATGCATATTAGTGTCAGCCACTTACATATTAAAGGTATGAATTTTAGTTCGAAGTTGGTTTTTGACACAGTTTAAAAAACTGTTGTTGTGATTGATTTAACCTAAAATGAAACTGGATTTTTCGCCTAAATGTGTGCTTGATGTTAGAATGCATTCAATGTCTGTATTACTGTATAATTGCAGAAAAGCTACTACTTTAAGGAGAACGTTTAGTATAGGTTAAGAGACCAGGTTCAGATTAATGGAATATTTGAGAAGTATTTCCAACGTTATGGTTGTGGTTTTTGTGTAATGGTTCTACTTAACCCAGACTTCCAAACGTAGTTGATTAACTACTGCTTTATAGAAAACATTCAATCATGGTGACTAAATTTTGGGATATAATATAAAATACAGTATTTTAGATTATGTCCCATTTTGGCATTTCAATCTCAATTCTCAAGCATGACTAATGTCACTAACTGACATTGATTGGGACTGCAGAAAATATTACCAAACGGAAAAAATTGCCACCAGAAATATTCCTATGGCCTAATATTCTTTTATGTGGGTATTTTTATCAGCCACTTTTTCATCCCGGCGCTTGATAGTGAACAATTGAGTAACAAATTTTAGTTCATTTGCATTCATCTCAAATAATTTTCCAAGTATCTACGTGTGTTGAGTGCACGTGCACTGAAAACTTCGTATCATTACATTATTAGCTTTATTCATATCACAAGAACACATAATCTATGAATGAATGCAATTGCCCTGTAACAGACAGACATACTTTGGGGAATCGTTTGCTGTATATTAAAAATTAACTCTCACAGCCTCACCTTGGGAAACGTTTAACCTAGATTTAAAGACAAACAAATCGGATAAGTGGCTTGCCTTAATCTGTTCAAATGATTTTTATTTTTTTATTATATGAGTAATTCACTAGAGCGCTTTGATAGATTTAGTTAATCTTTTTTTATATTGAAAATAGGTTCGCGTTTGACCACTATCTCACCTGATGGTAAGTGATGATGTGATCGAAGATGGAACACGCTTACCTAAAGGTAACCTATTCACTCTGGACTTAAAGACTCCTCGGTTGTAGGAAACACAGACTCCGGCAGGGAATTCCACTCCTTAGCCGTACGCACAATGAAGGTATTCCCAGAACGTTTTGTGCGTATGGGTGGGATGTCCACCATGTAACGAAGGCGCTTCGCCGTTTGTCTCCTAGTCCGATGATGGAATGGATCTGTTCTTACCTTTAGTCATTATCATCATCATATTAGCTTTTTTTCCAACTATGTTGGGATTAGCTTCCAGTTTGACTGCTAGAGTACTCAGCTGCATCCGTGATAGAGTATCCATTTGCATGTATGGAGTGACTGCATATGACTTCCAAAACCGAGGAGCTGGGTAACACAATTCCCCTTGATAAGACTGTTATCATTTTTTTTGACTTCTCTCACCAGTAACAACGGTTAAAGACGTACAAATGACAGCGGGGACCTAAGACTAAACGTACTTGCCAAGGTACAGAAGAATCTCGATATTATGTTAAGATTAGATGTTACTTAACTATGAAGATCAATCCTTGCTGCTATTATTATTTAATCACGAGCTCCCCTAAAACCTGCAGCATTTCTTTTATCTAGCTATTTACAATTATATTAATAGCAGCTCCAACAAGTACATACATAGATAATGTAGGTAATTTATTAGCAATGCATGAAACTCAGAACAATATCTCGACGCTCTTAGCTGAACTGTAAATAAATAAATATTTCCCCGCATCGCTGGTAGTTTCTATAAATATGACTATTGTACCCTTGACTTTGTAATAGCAAAATGAATCACATCACGTAGGTACAAGGAAATAACCAGAGATTTCCAGACTGCAGGTTCTCAGACACTCGTCATGTCTTATCTAGAAATTAACTGTAAATGTTCTATAAATCATGTAGTTGATGTTCTATGCCACTGAATCGTTCATAGGTACGTTTATAGTAAACATATTATGTGCAAGTACATGAGAGAGATCCTAAACAGCACTCAATTAGTGTTCAAACAAAAAAAACATGTGAATGAAAATCGAAACTGTCATTTCTAAATATAAAAATACGTCCATATTATGTTTATGGAACGACCGTGAGTACTGTTCCTACTACGATACTATAATTAGCATAATGTGCTTCGAGAGCTAATCGTATTGTGACGCACGTGTTCGTACAAATTGTTTAAATATTTTGTGAAGACAAATACAAAACGTGTTCCAGTGATCAATTGGTGGCCCTGAACTCGGTGACCTCCTTAGTGCCGGCTATTACAATCAATTGCTACCGTTGCTTGTCTGCCGCTCCTCGAAATAGAATCATCAAAGCGAACTGAACTAGGTACCTGAACAACTAGATTGCACTTCCCTGTCGCAAAACTGCGCACTTACTGTTGTGTAAGCTCGCCCAACATTGTTGCAGAATTTTATTTGGACTGAACAGGAACAATGTTTTATTCGGGTGCGGCTGTTATGTAAGATGAAAGATAAATGATCAGTTTCCAGAATTAAGTATCATACATACATTTAAATTATTATTGCACAGATTTATTCAACCTGTGCATAAATTGTATGCTCACTAAACATATCATGAAGATGCTCAAGCTAGATATAAAAACTTTTTTGTAAAAAATAAAATCGACTTCCATATACACTACAAAGCCAAAAATAATTTTAATTTCGGAAGGCGGTGTGAAAAAAATAAAATATAAAACCAATAACACCGACTACCGAAATTAAAATTATTTTTGGCTTTGTAGTGTTTTGATATGGAAGTCGGTTTTATTTTTTACAAAAAAGTTTTTATATCTAGCTTGAGCATCTCAAAAAAGTTTTTATTTTCGCGATTTTTAGTGGGTCAGTTTGTAATTAATCTAGTTACAAAAGCCAAAATGTCAACTACTTATCACCTTTTACAAAATAGTGCTTTTCCCGATGCAGAGCCGTTAATTTTTGAGGAGTTCTGCTATTTCACCATCAGCTCTACTTCACCATATGCATTGTGACGAGCATAAAGTGCTTAACATCAATATTCAAGTAATCGAATCGCAATCCACAAATACTTATTATTGAGTAGTTTCGGTGGCTATCTGTGGTCTTCATCATCAGTTCCACTTCCCCAAATGGTGCTTTTCGAGAGCAACTGCACAAGTTAAAAGTTTGTCTTGAACTTTTTTTTCTTTTTTTATGTATATATATATATATATAGTAACTTTTGCTCTATAAGAAATACCCAAAACGCGGTGTGTCTATAATATTTAAAGAGTTCCCTCGATTTCTCCATGATTCCATCATCAGGTCCTAACGTGATGACAATGGAACCAACTGAAAAGTATACGCTTTCAAAATAAAAAAGAATTTTCCAAATCGGTCCAGCCGTCTTTCAGATATGAGGTAACATACATAAAAGAAAGAGAAAAAAAGTTCAAGACAAACTGAGCACTCCTCCTTTTTTGAAATCGGTTAAAAAAAGAATTTTCTAAATCGGTTCGTAAATGACGGGAACAAAAAATACAACGCAGAGTAAACGAAAAGATCGTCAATAATTTAAATATTTTTTTAGAATTGTTGATTTTTCAGAAACGGCTTGTCCGATTTCGACCATATTTTCATGGGACCATTTGGGAAGTATACCCTTCCTAATAAAAAGAATTTTTCAAATCGGTTGGCAAGCGACGGAGCTATGCCCAAACAAACATAAAAAAAAAACAAACAAACATCCGAATTGAGAACCTCCTCCTTTTTTAGAAGTCGGTTAAAAATAATAGCAAAGACGCAATTTTGATTTGAAGTCTTCCTTCATTATGAAAACCTACCAAAAATGGGTAGGCAGAAATCATTGCACATTTGAAAGCTTTATAACCCTTTATAAATCCATTCATATCGTACGATATTAAAATAAAATGCACAACGTGACTTTGAAAATTGAAATATGTAAAAAATGACGTGGATAAATGGGAGTTAAACCAACCACGAACAATCCAATAAAGGAACAAATGAAGTAGCAATATATAAAAAAAAAATTAAATGTTATTTATTATTGCATTTTATTTGCATTTTTAAATAAAAAGAATTACCTATGTTTCTTATCAACTTGCTGTAGTCTTCAACTTTGTTCTGTAACAAATTTTATCTAGATCCATTTAGCCGTTTAAGCGTGATTGAGTAATAAACATACATGAATATATTTACATCTTAAAAAAAAACTTGATACAAAGTTGTGTTGGTAGTCACGAACCACCCAGTAAAGCAGTGATTGGTTAGTCGATCATGCTTCGCTATACTTGCATCTTTCTCTTACCCTCTTTTTTTCGTGTACGCAATATAAAGGTATTGATCGGAAATAGTTAATATGTCATTGAAATGATATACGGTTTTCAATACTGGATGTTCATAATTATATTAGTAAGTGGCCTGTCCCTGAACCTATATCAAAATTTATTAATATTTACATCCACTAGTAATACTTTGTACCTATTAGTAGTAAAATAGTGTTATTAGGTGCATCGTCCTCCCACAAAATTAATGATGAAATAATGCTTAATATTGTTAAACTCTTATTCGAAAGGAGTAACTGGAGTTTCTTTGAGACCATGGAGAATGGACAACTATATACGAATATAAACACTTGAAAAAAAAAAGAAATCCGATTTTCAAATGTCAGTCATGCTAGCGAAGGAGGAGGCTGAACGAAGAGAATGAAACGAACGAACGAACGAGGCTGTAGCAAAGGAAGAGGCAACTCTCTTCCTCGCGCCCCAGCCGCCGTGGGAGACCACCCGGGCGTCGGAGATCACGAGCCGATCTCCGGCCACTGCAGGCACGGGCTTGCGGATGACAAGCAGACAGGGAGCAGACATTTATGATTTTCCCACCCAGAAATAAAAGTTTACAAAAGTCGCGCGCCTGCGGACGGCGAGCAGAGGTACCTTACGTCCACAGTAAGGACCAGGTCAGCGCGGCGCACAATGGTTCGAAATCGACGCTCCATGGTAATTGAAATCAAAATTTCTTTAGGCGAGAAATCCCATCAGGGCAGTCTATTAGTACTGATTTGTTTGCCAATTATCTCGACGAAGCTGCGCAGCTGTATGTGGAACTGTATGGCTGGTATTTCATGCCTTCCAGTATCCACAAATTTCTGCTGCATGGAGCCGAAATAATAAAATATTTCAACATTTTGCCTATAAGAACAGGCATCTGAGGCCCGAAACAAAGATTTTAGAAAACTCAGGGAACATCATACGCGGAAAGTCGCAAAGCGACAAACCAAGACATCCAAAATGGTTTCATCGTGTCCTCAGACCCATATTTGTCAAGCATTCGACCTAAACTGACAAATAAGAGTAGAAATGATTGAACTGAAGAAAGAAATGAAGCCTCTTCTTTTAATTGACTCGGATACCCGGTGCCAAGTATGATGGATTCTGATTTTGAATTCTTTGATAGCGATTTCGAAACTCAGTAGACTAGATTTTAATGTTTGATGTTTTGGTGTAAATCTATACTAATATTATAAAGCGGAAAAGTTTGTTTGTTTGTTTGCTTGAACGCGCTAATCTTCGAAAGTACTGGGTGGATTTGGATGCAATTTGGTATGGAAGTAGCTTGAAGCTTGAGGAAGGTTATAGACTACTTTTTACACGACTGCAAAAAATGAGAGTTATGTTTTTACCGTGATAGAATCCACGGGAGCGAAGCCCCGCGTGAGTACTAGTTTTATATATTTCTCAATTATACAATTACCTATTCTTAGTCATTTTTCTGTATTAGTTATAAGTTTTTGTACTAAAACATATATTTTTTAATGTTAAATATGAAGTCAAACTTTGTATCTACTAATATAATCTACTAAAAACGAATTAAATTATCATAAGAAATATTGCAAAATCTATTTATATTGTAAATGAGTCTCTAATTGAGTGTTCTTTTTAGTATTTTTATATCGTATATTCCATTATTTCTCATTATAATTAATAAAATTAGCACATTAAAGTCAATTACTTTGTATATTTTCTAGATCACACCTAAATCAACGTAAAAATCTCTAACTGAATTTCTCGAAATTCAACACTCTGCTGTGACTGAAGCGGCGCGCATGGGTGTACGTGTTATAGCATTTCGGAATCGCCTCACGTGGGACTTTCGTGGGCTTTAAGTTTTATTAAGTTGTGAGAAAAATCGACTTTTGTGTTTTTCTTCATACAAAAAAATATTTAATAATTTTTTTTCGTAGATGGTGCTGCCTATAGCTGCCATATTACCAAATATCATAAATAACACTGAAATAAAGCCGTTCCGATTTTTATTTCTCGCCTAAAGAAATTTTGATTTCAATGTCCACGGAGCGTCGATTTCGAACCACTGTGCGGCGGTGCGCTTTCAACCCACGTGGACCTTACCGGACGGTGGCCTACCCTCGCCGTGCGCAAGCCCGCGAGCTGGATCTACTTGGAGCAGATATACATTTAACCACTCATTGTGGCAAGTTCTCGGATGAGCCAATGCTGGAAAGCAAGATAATCGTAACACAACATAATTAAATACTTATGTAAGATTATCCAATAAAAGCTGTTATTATAACGAACTCACTGCTGGAACACAGACCTCCTCTCTATAAGAGAGAATGGACCGTAATGTCCGTAATCCACGAGCTGTTGTTGTTGTCAATGTTCTAATGAAATAGAGCGGCCCCGAAACGTAAAGGCGTTTGAAGGAACAGGGTGGGTTTTCATTCAGTAGAAGTCCGACACTCAAAACCTATCGTTTGTAAGATACACACTTCCAAAGTAGTAAAATATATCCCCCTCTAACTTTCAAAATAAGAGAGTGAATATCTAAAAAAATACATGAACATTTTCAACGAAATTGGTTTGAAAGAGATACAGCTAACATTTTGTGAGATATACATAGCACAATTTTAGAAACTGCAAATGAAAGTTGGTCATATATACAAAATCTATAAAAAACTAAATTATTTTTCGCTAACGTATTCTTGCGTATCTTATAAAAAGTACATCATATTTTTTGAAGTTCGTAACTATAACGATTACCATTCGGTGTTAACGGTGTACCCTAAACTATGATGACCTGAATATTGTCAGAATGCCTTCATAACCAAAATCTACGTAATCGTCTAAATACTTTGTAGTTGACGGTACAAATACTACTGAGTACTCATTGCAAGTATTTTATGACATCATAATAATCCTTGAGTCGCAATTTACCAGGTTGACGGTCAGTCACGGGCTAATATCGTGTTAAGCAAATATGTACTTAATAACTAGTTACGAATTAATTAATTAATAAAAGATAAGAAAAAAATACACATGATAAGTTTGGATTCCAATAATTTTTGATTCAGTGTCTCTAATATTGGTATAACATACTATTAAAAGTAATCGCTAATAAATTGACGATACTTGAAACCAGTTACTTAGCATAAATAATAAACAGTAAGTATCTATATTACCGACTATGTACGTTCATGGTGTAAACTCCAGAGGTTATTGCCCTATTGCAGCTCGAAATAGGATTTAGAAGGAATGTAATAAACAAGAATATTAAATTACTTACATAATGTCAATAAACTGTGAATAATATTGTGAATGATGTGAATCATGACTTGGCTGAACTTAGCAGCGACGAAATCCCTACGATGGCGTAAAATAAACCCACTACTATTGATTCATATCCTGTGTCCATTCATATATTTAGGTAGTATCTACCTAACGTACTCGTAACGCGATGTAACTAGCTATGATACAATTTGTTTTGATGACGAAAAATATTAAAGTTATGCAAATAACAAAGAATTGATATGACGTCAACAACGTGAATGATCTTAGTTTTGTTTTTGATTTTGAAACCAGAATTCGCATAATATTATCGAACGAAAAGAAACTGAGAAATCAACAATTTTCCGAAACCCAGGAGATGTGACGTTTTCATCGAAAGGTCAAGCTAAAGATCAATTTATAATATAAATTGCTACCTTTTACATCTTAAAATTACCAAATGTCATTGCGGTCTATATTATCTACCAAAAATAAAAATGTAGTATCTGTGATTTAAAAATAACTGTGTTTTTTCAAGTGCTTATATTTTGTTATTTACACGATAAACATAAAAAATCTTTATTTATATTTTGGGTTTTCCGGGCTAATATTTGGAATGGTCGCACCGATATTAATAGGACTGTCACTGGAACATAGAGAAACATAAGAAAAAAAAATTTTAAAGGCTATCTTTTATCACATAGTTCTAACGGGATTGGGAGTTACGCGAAAAACCGCGTAGATAATGTCGACTCCACGCTAACGATGTTGCGCACGTTAATTAATATTTATAATGACGAATGCATTGCCGAATTTTAGGGTCACCTTGTATTGTATGACTTATCTATGACTTTTACAAGGTTGTCAATAATGCCTAGTAAGTTATCAAAGAAGCGAGGTATTTCGTATCGATAATTTTACTGATGTAAACACTTTTGAATTTAATGAAAATATTTTCTACCGATGATGTTTGTTAAGAGCAGTAATTAACGAGAATTGGGAACCAAAACAAAATGGAAATAGAGGTAGATAAGTAATGTAATTTTAATTAACTCCCAATGTCTAAATGTAAAATCAAACACAAATTCTATTTGAGCCAGAATACAATATCAAACTTCGACATTTTATACTTCAAAGTAGGATTTGTCACGGTTTTTAAATCCCTTTTTATAATCTAAGAACAGTCCTTGAAGATAAATGATATTCATTTTGCAAATTGATCATCAAATAACACTTTTACACCATTTTACACGTATTTTTTTCGTAATCTATACAATTCGTACGGGTCAAATCATATGAGAATCATGTAGGTTTAATGTCTGAGGTGATCTTTTAAGCAAATAAGCACAGAATGGAGTGGACAAGCATTTGTCAGGTATCGCGTTGCTCAACTTAGAACTTTAAAGTGCTCAATGATATAACGAACAATGCCAATGTAAGGACGTTTGTGAATGCAGTATAAAGTAGATACTCAAACAACCAGACAATCATAATTATTAACTCAAAATTTAACAATTTACATATTTCACACATTGATAATAGGTTTAATGAAGATTATAGATGCAGATAAGAGTCTGAAATGGCCTTTTGAGGAAAGAATCACACAGATTTGAGAAGACCTGTCCAGTCAGTGCCAGCCTTTTTCACTTAGTCTGCTAGGTCAACTCTATTAAAAAAAATCTCTTTTATGATAAGATTTATTTTAGTTTTCTATATTATAAATAATAGATAATTTCACGGAAAATCTGAATAAAAAAAATTCATAATGATGCCTCTGTCCCTTTTTCGTACATAGTTAAAATAAAGGCTCTCGTGGTCTGTTTTTCTCAACGCGCGAAATCATTACGTAATATAATATCTTCGCTTATTATCTTACAATACCAGTTTCCATGATGATATGTCAAATGTTAAAGAACTCTCGATCTTTTCATAAACAAGGGACGGATTTAGTTAAGCTTGACATTTGCGCTTAATTACATTTAAATGTAAATTTGGAGTTATTTTGGTTACATGTATAGAAATACTATAAAGAAAAATTTTTTTTTGTTAGTTTGTTTGTAATCTCCGAAACTAATGATTCATTTGTGCGAGCTATATAAGTAGGTATAGGCTATAAATTATTTCGAAATTAACGCGGATGAATTCGCGGTTGAAGTGCTAGTTGTATATACATATGTGTACCTACCTAATTTAAGCAATGTTTTGCCAGTTTTATGCTGTATTTCTAAACCATCCTGTCCTTTGTTCTTTATAAATTAATACTCTATATTCTAGTCCGTTATTAATGAACTACTATATATTTCTACGTATCCTTATCCGTTACATTGTAAATGAGGGTGAAGTTGTAAGAAAATCAATATTCATGGTATCAGAGCAGTATGGTACGCAAGGTCTTAAAAGAATTAAGGTACCTACGCGAATGGTGTGTGGGACTACGCTATTGGCTTTACAATTTTTCACTAATTACTACCACTGAACTGAAGCGTAGGCTTCAATAGATTTATCTTAATCATTTCCAGGTGACCCAAAGTTAAACACCCAAATTATCTTTTAATGGCCTCTATTATTGGGTAATTAAGTGGTTACTGGCAAAAACGTGATTCACGCTTCGAACGCAGCATTAGAATGCATTAGCCTTATCTACTTATTATGCACTTAGAGGGCGATAACCCGCGAATCGAGCAGATTTTCCACTAAATGATACGGAATATACTGTAATCCAAACTAAACACAATAGAAAACTGAATAAGGAATTTAAAAAAAGTAATGTATTTTGCCAAAAAATATAAATCATTTTTGTTACAGGTTTAAAACAAAATAATCTGATTGTTTATGGTACCTACATAAAAATTTTACAGATCATGAAAACTGGCGGGCTCATTCTTTAGGCATGTTTTCTTTTTATGCTCTATAAGATGTTTTGCAATTATTTTATTTATTCCAAATAAAAGAGGTTGCATTTACTTTCAGAGATTTTGTCATTCATAATTAGAACATAGAAATTGAGTTTACTAAAAAACAAATGAAAATAATTTACATTTGAATTTGCGAACGTTCCATCGATCGTATGATATCGTTTTTTTTGCTTATGCGATTTTTAAAAGTGTAATTTATTTTTCTGCGAACTCAATCAGGTAATTTTAAGTTTCTCCGTAATTCTGACAGTTCAACTAAACTCATTATTAACCATCGAAAAAATATACATTAAATAAAATACAACGAAAAATGGCGGTACAGGTCCCAAATAAATAAATTGCAATTGCAAGAAAAACTGCCTCCATTGGTGGAAGCAGTTTTTCGTTGGCGACCTCGCTATGCCGAGGCCCGTATTCCACAGGGAGTGCCCTTAGCGTGCGGTTGTTTAAATGTAAATATTAGTAGTAAGCCCTGGCTGGGGCCTTTAAATTTAGATGTCACCCTTAGAATATGTCACCATAGGATCGTCCGGTTAAGTAGTAACCAGCCTTAGTGTGCTGAACTACGAGTGGCCCTATCAAAAAAAAAAAGTTTTGATTTCAAATCTAGTTAAGTTATTACTCGATATAATAATATGTAATTAGTTTTTGCAACGCAGTAACTGTCCAGTAAGCATTAAGTAGGTTATCAGTTGACCTGAGAAGTGCGTCGTTGATAGATTCGGCTAATGACGTCACGGGTCGTGTTGTACTACTAATAAGGACCTATTCACAATATTCGTCTTCAATCTATTAATTATCATATAATTAGTATAGCATCTTTTCATTAACAGCCAAAAAGACAAGTGAAAATGTTGATGACTGTCTCTGTTTCCATTACAAATACTACAACTTTGTTTACGGAAATCAGTTTACTCAATTCTGAATACCTAATCAAACAACAATACACCTTATGCCGGATATCTAAGAAAGTAATTAAAGGCGCTGCAATACTAGTTCCTGGAGTTCTAACCAGTAGTTCTTGTCATTATTCCGCGGCGAGATAAGGGCTGGCGTAACCGACCCTTCAGGGAAGTTAGACAATCAAGATTTACGCATAACATTAGCGTGGAGCGTCCATTCAAGAACGGCGTAAACACCTTTTGGCAATTGCTCCTTATAGTCTCCCTTAGGAGGGCGTGCGAGGCGCTTACGCAAGACTTTATCGATTGGCCGCGCTTGCGCTGCGCTCGCTCCGCTCTAAACAGGTCGTTCACCCCAGCCATTCACGCAAATACGTAGATTTGGAAACCTCTTGGACCAATTGAGTTGTTGCACTTTCGTACTTGCTTCCTACTCCTTTCTTTATCGCAATAAAATGTTGCCACAGCAAAATAATTTAACTTTTATTTTTCAAAAGAATAATAGTTATTCTTCATAAGGAGTAAGTACCTACTATTTAATATAATTATTATGTAAGCATTAAGAGTTAATGGAGTCACCGGCAAATAAAATTAAGGTTTAAAAATATTCTGCTTTTTCATTTTGTTGGTACATACGTTCTCCTTTATTCCTCTTTTTCCTGTCTTGTCCCTTCGTTATTTATTATTATATTTCGTCCAAAAATTAACTGAATATTAATATTTGTATGAATAGCCAGTCAATTTAATGAGTAGGTACAAAACATATTACAGTTTGTCTCGTTGGTCTGAGCACGACTGCTGAGCAATTTATCTCGGGTTCGATTCCCTTGTTGGGAAAAATTGCTATTGGGTTTTCTATTTGGAACTTCTCAGTAGTAGCCCGGAGTATGGAAGTTGAAGTAGCGGTGGGATTCCCCTGTGCCTCGGAGATCATGTTAAACAGTTGGTCCAGCGCATGATCTCTCTCCGGGAGGTATTCCTCGAAGCGCTACCATTTTGAAGCGCACCTAATGAAGCGCTCCTTTTTTATTCCTCGGAGCGCTCCTTTTAGTAGCGCTCCCGATACCGTGTTATCGAAAAAGGAGCGCTCCGAGGAATAAAAAAGGAGCGCTTCATTAGGTGCGTTTCAAAATGGTAGTGCTTCGAGGAATACCTCCTCTCCGGTCGTGTCGGATTGCCGTTCCATCGGACTATGAGATAAAAAAAACAGAGAGTGCACTTGTAGTTGCAATCATACTTGTGCACTACAATATCTCCTGCACCGCGCCGTTGCCTAGTCTACCCTGAGACAGGTTGCCGTGGCCGATATCGAAAAAAAAAAACCGAAATGGTTATGAGGACTATTATTTGTACAATAAATCTTACTTGTTACCCCACACTTCCTTCTTTAGTACCAGTAAACTTAGAAGTAATGTCGCTTAGATAAAATTTGTCCATAGATTCTCTGCACCGAGTAAGTTTTATACTTTCCAATGCTTTTACGTGATAAAAAGAAAACGGCAAGTCATCAAAACACATTCTGTTTACTATTCTTACGTAATATTACAACAAGATGTGCGAATTACGCTTAACACGTAACGTGAGGAGCGTTTCGGGTTACGTCGCGTTGCAATCCCGGGAAGACATTACGGTTTCGACACGGCCCGAACTGGCGCGCGACATTTCCACGTAAAGATATACGAACCCCGTGCGACTGTCTAGCCACCAGAAACGTCACGGAAAAACACACATTCTATACCTAAACTGCAACTTTGAACTTGAAAACTCAAATATCGAAACAACAGCAACCCTCGAATACTGAATAAGATGATGACAAGCGGCTAAAATATCTGATAGTGTATCCGGTATAATTATATGCAACATATTACTCAGCGCGAAGAGGTGACATTGCTTGCAATGCTGCCCACTACTGTAGAGTCACTTTCAATGAACTTAGGTATTACTCACTCACAAAACTATTGAACATCCAACCGTATTCAAGATAACGAGCAACTAAAATACAAATTATATGACTTCACAATACATTCACTTATAATGATACCAGTCATTATTGTTTAAACTTTATAATAACACGAAACATGTTTTACCCGCGTATGCTATTTAACAAATATTAAAAAGAAGAACATTAACGAAATGTCAGAGAGCTAACTACACATTTCCAATGCAAAAAACGCAGCTGTTTCTTTCTCATAAGGATATAAAAGTTGAAAGCGTTTTAACAGCTGTGGCGAGTACGGACAGCTTTATGTCCGAAATACGAAACACCAATAATACTTCGCATCGTTTCGCATTTGCTGAATACAATTCGATCGTACGATGATATTATCAACAAGGTGTTCGTTACATATGTCTTACATTTCACCAATTTTGCATCAAACTAGGTTCGGTTTAACGACCCCTACATCACATTACATGCATAGCTGCTTTATGCACATTAAGTGTTGGTATCTTAACTTAAACTTTTGTACTGTTCATTATTATAATTTATCATTTCTTTTCGATGACTCGATATTGGCTTTGTCCAACCCGGGTGAACAAGCAGGGGGTGGACAGTGGGAATATACCATACCAACATTTTAGGATTATGAAATAATTATGTCACTATAACCCATTTGTTAATAACTGGTAGGGTTGCCAACCATACTTTATAATAACGTATCCCACTTTATTTTTGGTAATTATACTTTATACTTTTGCATACAAATAAAGTATGTGAAAATACTTTATTTCCAACCTTTACTGCGATGCATAGAACAAAACACTCATTATGGAATTTATGGGCAAGTACTTAACTATTTAACGGTACATATAGGTTAAAACCAGAGAGTAGTGGTTTTCAAATCAGTGGTTAAAACAGATGATGGAAACGATTTATAATTATTGATCGAAATGTTAGATATCAGATGTTAATGTGACAGTGACAGGTCACATTATCACATGTCACTATCGACGAAATTGTACGAAAATTTTCCGGTGTTTTTGTTTATAATTAAAGAATACATTTTAAAGTGAAAATTAATCCTTAAAATGACGAGTAATTCTGGTAGTGATACTCTAGTGACTCTAAAAAAGCTAAAATGACCAAAGTCTTACAAAAGCATAAGCTTTCAATAAGCTTTCACTGAGAGGGTTTTTTTCAGTAATGAATCTGAAGTGGCGAGAAAAAGAGAATTGTTTATTTATTTAAATTTAAATTTTGATTGTAAAACAAGCTTTAAACATTTAAAAATAGAAAAAAAAAATGTTAGCTTGTGCTAAAAAGCACACAAAAATACGGTTTTAAGGCAATAAAACCATACAATTTTAAAACTACTTTTTTTTTCTTTCAAATATTTTTTTTTCCTATTCAAACAATTTTATACGTTTTTTTCGTCAAAAAAGTTGGCAACCTTACTATAACTGGTAACATTTTTTAAAATAGTCTTATCTTTGCCTTGATTTCTAATGAAAGTAATAAACAATAGCGTTTAACGGGAATCCATTATATTAAATATACTCGAACAATATTTACTGGTATCTTACTCAATTCTGTATATGAAAGCTTCTCCAATTGCGGTTAGCTTGCGTGAAAATTCTCCAAAGCATGTGACTCCATTATTCAACTTCATTGTGTTTAAATATTTTTGCGAATTACCTATTGTGCTGAAAGAAGTCTTTATTGTATTGTTTTAAATTACAGTCATCCTGGTATTATTTATTTTTAACTCATGCAATAATAAAATAGCCCTTCCATACAAAGTGCCAAGTTATACAATTGTATGGATTCTATGGAATATTTATCATTGACTATCGATAAGCCTGACACAACAAATGGAATATTATATCGCTTTACTAGTGTGGGTGGTCATATTATTATAATCTGTTTCGAAACAGTACACAGCAAGCCGTTATCAAAACAAAATAATTATGTTTCCATTACGCACGCAAAACACTGATTATGTAATGAAAAGAAATGGACTTTTTAAGTGTAAAAGCTTGGCAAAGTACTTATAATAAAAAAGTGATGTCGGTGCGGTGTAGCGCCGGTCACGTGACGTTGGCGTGTCGTAGCGTAGCCTGTAGGCCTGCAGGGCTCCCGGTTATCACCCGTGTTATCACCCTGACGTATAGGTAGTGCAAGAATGGTGTCACCTACTTTTTGCATATTGAAGGTCGTTGATAATAATTTTTATTATAAAAATCGTGTAATCATCAAATCTGTCGATCTTCGTGTCACGGACAACCAGAATTATGACTTCTTGGATAAAATTCAAAGTAAAACTTTATATTAATTTTATTTTTAGGTAAGCGTGCTCCATCTTCGACCACATCATCACTTACCATCAGGTGAGATGGTGGTCAAACGCGAACCTATTCTAAATAAAAAAAAAAAAAAAAAAAAAAAAAAAATTTCAAGTACGGATCAGAAACCTATAATAGGTCTGTATGATGTTTTACAAAATAATGAAATAAATCGCTGAATTATTTTTCGGGCTGGTTTTGAAAGCGTATCGTATAACCTGTAGGTATAGTTATCTACAACCTATTTTATTTTTACCCTCAAATTTATCACGTGCCATTAATCGTACTTTCGCCTCATGCCTCCTATTAAACGCGTCCAAGTTAAGTCCAAGGTCGATAGTTTTCTCGATAAACTAAGTTTATACCTAAAATAAACACCATAGGCATAACGACAAGTGTATGTACTTGCTTAAAGTTAAAATTGATTAATTGACAACATAGTTCAAAGCGGTTACTATGCAACGTAGTAATATTTAGAAAAGTCTGAGGAGCGACGGGAAAAATGGAAATAAAAATTAACAAATTAATACCCATAATTAAAGTATAAAATAACAATGTTAAAGAATGGTAAGGACACTACCTTTTCCTACACTTTTCTTTGCAATATTGAAAGCTAAAACTCGAGCAGCCTCAAATAAGGTACTAAAACCGAATTTTGTTACATTGAGACCCAAATCATTCGAGCAAAAAAAAAAAATAGGAATCCATACATTTTGTCACACGAATAAGTTACTAAAGGGATGACAAATCTAAATAAGGACCAAGAGCTCCAGATCCGCATTTTTAGAGCGTAACCCTCCATAAAATTACCATATCACAAAAATACGGGCGTATGAAAAAGAATAACGCGTTGAAGAGCTTTCCTTTTTTTGGTAGACTCTTTCCTTGTAAGGACCATGGCCAAATCAGTGTACGCCCCAAATTTATTTAACCAGTGTCAGAGGTTGCACGATAAATTCTGGTGCTTCTCGTATTATATGTATGTACGTGTAGTTATCTCATTAAGCGCAGGTGACATAAAAACCTGGCAATTTACTTATAAATAAGCACATAAAAATGGCAAGCGAACACATGTTTTAGCAAAAATGCTCTTTGTTTATTTATTACAAGATGCGGAGTAGGTGGCAGTCGATCTTGTTATATCACAAACGGCTCTATTTTATGGAAGAATGATTGATATATATTATGCTTTTATGCCATTTATACCCTGTAGTACGTTTGTTTTGACTTCTCGAGTTCGCCGCAGCGGCGCCTACAAGAAAATGATTATGTATCACTTTTCGCAATCGAGATCGAGCAGATATTCACAGTAAGTAGAACACTCACGCGTTTTGACTAATTTCACTTTTTTATTCTTAATATTGCATAATAATATCAGTTAGTAATTAGGTGCCTAAACAGTTAATCTGCTTCAATTTTGTGTCTTAAAATGCGTGCGTATACGCATCAGCTGGATAGTTAATTTCGTAACACCTGTGACATAATAGTCATAAAAATAATGCTAAGTACCTATTATTCTTGTAGGTAGAGCAAGGTCCGTCTTGCTACACGTGTAATTACTGAAATAAATCAGACTACGCACTGAAAATCAAATAAAACTTCCTCACGAAAACACTACGAAAATTCTCATTTACATTTATGTCAAGGAGTAAATAATCGAGGATAAACAAACAGTGCGCGTACGCAAATGTCCACTGACGTCAATAATACCTATTGTGAGTACGTAATACATCTGTGGAGCCGAGAGCGATGGCCTAATTATATCCATATGACAAAAGTGTTGAATGAAGCCTTTTTAGGGTTCCATACCCAAAGAATAAAACGGGACCCTATTATTAAGACTTCGCTGTCCGTCCGTCTGTCATCAGGCTGTATCTCCTGAACCGTGATAGTTAGACAGTTGAAATTTTGACAGATGATGTATTTCTGTTGCCGCTATAACAACAAATACTAAAAAATAGAATACAATAAATATTTAACGGGGCTCCCATACAAAAAACGTGATTTTTTTCCCGTTTTTATAGATAATGGTACTAACCCTTCATGCGCAAGTCCGGCTTGCACTTGGCTGGTTTTTTTATTACCGAGATCTGTCAAAAAATTGGTATATACGTAGCAAATATTTGAAAATGTCTGATTATTATTATGATTAATTCCACAGAACAGATAAAAGCGGTTAGAAAGGAAATAGTTCCTGATTTGTATGAAAACGCGTATCGCCGCTTGTCTCCCACTCTTTAGCTCCACTACAAGCAAGAGGCCCGTTACGTATGCGAATTACGCACACAAATAAATTACACACACATAAATCAAGAGCTTGCTACTGATTGTAACTCACTGTAGATAAATATCCGCCGTGCATCACGGTCAATCAGGGCAAAGTACGAAACGTCAATGGTTGAAGTGTTGAGGACGCGACGCATGCAGTACATTGTAAGCAGACTTGGTCATTGCGTTGATTAAGCGAGTACACATCGGGCAATGTATATTTTTTGTAACTTGTTGCAATAATGTTGTTAATGTTTGGAATTTCATAGTGATCAGAATATTTTTATGTTTTTTACAAACAAAACTGTAATTAAATGTTATTTCCGACTTACCAATAGAAAGATATAACTCCTCGCTCTATACTTGCTGTCTGACTTTTTGTTTTACAGGTTATAATTGCACAACACGGAATTTTATAGCAGAGCTTTGTGTTCCGAAGTAGTCCGAAACGCGGTGAATGAATTAATCAGTCAAGCTATGATTTTCAAATCATAAATGTGGCGCGCTCGCCATGCCCACATTACATTACCATTCCAACCTTATTCATCTATTCCGTAATTAATTCTGTGTAAAATTATTTTGTATTGCGTTGTGTGTGTTAATTAAATTTAAGATACTAATATTACTTCTAAGTGCATCTACTAACAAATTTATGGATATTTTGTTTGTAAAATTATTATATAGATTAAAAAATACGCCGCAAAACTGGACTGAATTAATTTGTTCATATTGTTGCAGTTTTCTATTGGTATTTCTATAAAAAAAGGTTCTTTCTTTACTTAGGCTTTTATAGTATGAAAGCAGGAAAACTATTATCTATATAAAATTGCACTTAATCTTTAACCCGTATTAGTTGGTTTTAAACCTTGATACGTGTCATGATATACAGGATTATTGGAAATATGTCCCGATCCTGTTAAGGGCGTGTAGACGAGGTCATTAACTAACAAATCAACCTAAAGTTTCTAGGCCTAAAGTATACCATTATCGATATTTTTTTTTTATATTAAAATAAAATAGGACTTCATCTATTTTAAAAATTTATTAAAAAAAATGAAAACACGTTTTAGCATTCTTATTTATTAAATAGCTAAAGAATTAAGTTGTATAAAAACATAAAACAATGAAAAACCTCCGTACTTTTGAAAAAGAGATCCAATACTTATTTTATTTTTATGATTTTTGCAACGTCTTATGAAATAAATATTTTTTTTTTCTCCTAAAAATCACTTATCTATTTTGACGGCGGAACATTTTATTTGTTAGTTAATGTCCTCATCTACATGCCCTTAACAGGATCGGAACATATTTCCAATAACCCTGTATATAAAAAAGCTCTACCTGAACTCGCACGATTGTACCGTCATCTGTTTGTCACGAAGTCTGTTCTTAATAGACATCATCGCCCACTAGTATTAAAAACTGGCTTAACTTGTTTCAATCAATTAATTAAAACAATAACGCATTAGTAAATACTTATGCCATTAGTATCTATTTAACTGAATGGTCGATCACTTAACATAAATTGATACTGGAAATATGAAATAACGTGACAGTGACATTTTGTCGAAAATGAGTTATATTAATATCATTGAGACCAAGATATAATAATATATTTATCATTGGATTTGAAATTTTTTGCTCTATCGATTGGTATTATTTAAAATCTCGATATCTCAAAGAAAATGTCCTTTACATCACTTATTTTCCGCTGTCCTAGACCATTTTTATTATAGAAACTGGCTAATATAAGTCTATTTACTCAAAGTTTTTTGTATTTTCATATAAACAAAATCGAGTAACATTTTACAACAGGTCACATAAATTATTCCATAATTTGAGATGTTTTAGTATTGCCTACATTAGTCTTCCCTGAGTAAATACAAATACCATGTCCCTTACATTAAATTGCGACTCAAATTATCATAATCATATTAAACCTTACGTTAATTTTTCAGCATCGAAAATAATTGGACTGTCCTTTACTTCACACTGGACTGCGTGATCCGTACAATTCCTCAAAACTTATCTCAACGAATATTATTATGCATCTCTATTGCACACGCAAAACGGTGCAACTTGTCTGAGCTAGATAGCAATACGGATTTTGTGTGTGATTTCGCCTGCGCTGTCGTGAGCCCCCGATAAGTATGCCAACAAAGGGTGCCAACGCCAGGATCGCACATTTAAAAAAAAAATAGTTGATAGGCTTACGTATGACCACAATCTCACCTGATGTTAAGCGATGATGTGGTCGAAGATGAAGCACGCTTGCCTAGAAGTAACCTATTCACTCTTGACTTAAAGACTCCCAGGTTATAACTATCAGGAAACACAGACTCCGGCAGGGAATTTAACTCCTTAGCCGTACGTACAATGAAAGTATTCCCAAAACGTTTCGTGCGTATGGGTGGGATGTCCACCATATAACGAAGGCGCATCGCCGTTTGTCTTGTAGTCCGATGATGGAACTATACTATATAAATAACTTTAATTTCGGAAGGCGGTGTCTTTAGTTTTGTATATTATATTTTCGTTTTTGACACCGCCTTCCGAAATTAAAGTTATTTTTGCCTTTGTAGTGTTTTTATATGGAAGTCGGTTCTATTTTTTGCTAAAAAGTTTATTTTTATAGGAATATTTCAAAATCTAAACAATATGTATGTAAAATGTAATAAATGAATAATAATAATAATAAAACTTTATTCACTAAACAGGTGTTGTAGTACAATCGGGAAAAAAACAATTAACTTATGTTATAATGATCATTTTAGATTTTGACTACATACAGGTGTCATACTGCTTTCCTAGCTAGGCTTGTTAAAAGCCTGTGGTAAGGATAAGCATTTGTTACCCCCTAGCAAGTTTCGTAAACCAACTTAAAACTAACATAATACTACTTTACAAGTGTACAAGTAGGCTCTACAACTTATCTCTATGTCTGTGTGTTGTCTGTGACATCGTACCTGAATTCCAAACGTCCCAAATGATTTTAACTTAGTTTTCTTTCACTGGAATAGTCATAATGAATAAATCTCATGGACTAGGAAAAAAATGAAACGCGACGCGGCTATTTTAATTTAAAATAGTCAAATACAATAAAATATTACAAACGAAAGAAAATATTTTGTGAAGTACTTTTATTTGTACTCGTAAGTTTAAATATTACTTTTTCTAACTTTTTTAGATACAAAGTCGTTCAAGACATCTTCCAATTTGGCCTTTTCCAATATAACATTTTTAATAGTTCTTATAAACAGTGAATTCAAATGATTCTGAGACATTGTTGATCGAAGACAGTTTTTTTGGACTTAATTATAATTTTATAAAAATTAATTTTCTTGTGGCTTTTGTTATCATCAGACTTCTATGCAATGCTATCATCACATTCGAGAATCATCAAAAATCTATTTATACGATTCCTCAGCAGATACAATGTTATCTTTTCCCGCAATTCTGATTGTAATACGAAGTACTTGAACTGGACCATCTCCTTTATAAACTCAGGTTCAATGCCCTCGGAATAATGTTCATAAAATTTTGTACAAGCCTCTTTAATATAGTTGTTGGACTTTTTCAAGAAATCTGTTAGAAATCCAAAAAGAGAATTAATTTCCCAATAAGCTTCTCTCTTATTTTTCTATGTCCCCTAGATGGGGCAGAGGGCGTCCACAGTAGTCCTCCATCGCGTACGTTCTTGAGCTTCACGCTTCATTTCACTCCACGTCTTCAAGTCAAGCTTCTAGTCGCCCATTAGGTACCTGAGCACAACTTCTTCTGCAGGTCCGTCCGTCATCGTGATGCATTTTCCTTCTTCGTACACTTTTCATCACTATTCGGTATCACTTTTCTCATTTGCCTTCATCTCGTAGACGCTAAATAAATATCGCTGTGAAAGCAAAAAATCTAAATGCGATTTTAAAAGATCGACTGCCATTCGAAGTTCAATGGTTGGACTTTTTGTAGCTCTACGATTCTGTAGTATACACGGCGTACGCGAGTAAATCTCTCGGGAGGCAAGATTTTTTCGACCTCTTCAACATAATCACAAATCTTAGCTTCCTCAGTAATCATAATATAAACCGTACATGTAGGTAAATTTATAAAAATGATCAAACTTACCTATCTTATAACTTCAGTTTTATAATCATTTCATTTTTACACTCGTTCTCTCGCCGATTTTTTCAAGGCAGTTTTTTTTATTGCTCGCACTTGACCACCATCTCACCTGATGGTAAGTCATGATGTGGTCGAAGATGGAGCACGCTTGCCTAGAAGTAACCTATTCACTCTTGACTTAAATACTCCTAGGTTATAGCTATCGGAAAACACAGACTCTGGCAGGGAATTGCACTCCTTAGTCGTACGCACAGTGAAGGTATTCCCAAAACGTTTAGTGCGTATAGGTGGGATGTCCACCATGTAACGATGGCGCATCGCCGTTTGTCTTGTAGTCCGATGGTGAAACGGGCTTGACGGAATTAGATTGTGTAATTCCATCGCACACTCCCTGAAATGTAACCGATAGAAAACCGATACACTAGCAACTCGTCGTCGATGTTCAAGGCTATACATACAATCCAGTATTCTACTCCTAGTTTGTAAGTTTTAAACCAAAAAATCTCATGTTCTGTAACATGAGATTTTTTGGTTATATTTACGGTCGTAAATCTCAAAATCGTAATTATAGTTTTATCTTTATTAAATATATCTACGCTACGGACTGCACTCAACAAATTGGGGATTCCCCCTACGCTCCCCAACGCGAATGAAGTCCAGTACTTAACGACCGCCCCCCTGGCTGCGTTCCGATTAATAAGATTAGTTTTCTGCATGTATGAAGTATTTCGTTTCTAGAAAAAAATCAATAATATTGGTATTAAGAAAGGATACAATATTTATGTGCATGTGAACTGAAAGCCACACATGTATTTTTCCAAAATAAAAATTCCAGGATTTAGTAGTAGACTTAAAACAATTGTAGACTACATACGTATTGTAAACTATAGCACTTAGTGCAGTCCTCCGGTAAGGACTGAGGGACCGCACATTATAAGCTGTATTTTTAGGGTTTCGTAGACGAAGGTAAAAAATGGAACCCTTATAGTTTCGTCATGTCTGTTTGTCTATCTGTCTGTCCGTTCATCCGTATGTCACAGCCACTTTATTCCGAAACTATTACGACTATACATGTGAAACTTGGTAGGTAGATGTATTCTGTGAACCGCTTTCCGATTTTAAGAAAAAAAAAAAATTAAAATACAATTTTCAAGCTAAAACCTGTAATTGTTGCATAGGTACGCGCTTATTACAAAATAATTATGTAATTGATTTTATGGCGTTGGCGTGCAACACTAATAACAATTCCGTATTCATCCCAGTACAAAAATGTTCTTTAACCAAGGCGTAGTAACTGTTTATAAATTTAGAGTAACGACAATAGAAAAACAAAATTTGTCACAAATATATTTATAATTTTTTTAGAATTAAAAACATTCGCATCATTTTATTATGCATATTTAGAACGAAAAATATCACAGATCCTTAATAATTATAAATATAGTATTATAAATATCTACATCTAAACAACCACAGATGGTGAGTATTTATACATTTATTTTCATTTCACATGTTTTAGTCACTGAAAGCGTATACAAATCATACACTTTCACGGGAAAAAAGCCCAATCCGGCGTGATCTCGCAAATCTCGAAATCTCGCGAGCTTGTTTTTGTGGTCTCGTGAGATCACGGTTACGTCTTAAATCTTGCAAGATTGCATTCCCTAGTGTGGACCAAAGATGTTATGTTGTGGGCTTGACAACTTTTATCCAAAGTTGCTAAGCCCATAAAACAATATACAAAAAAAATCATCCTCTAACTCTACACTATCTAAACAGATAATAATAAAAAGCCTTCAACATTATAAATATATCTTGCGACTGTTATAGGAAGTAAGATAATGTTTGTTATATTTCATTATAGAATTGAGGTCAATGAAAAAGCGTTAACAATATATTATACTTATTAATATCTTTAGTTCATCTTTAATCGTTATAATACAGGGTGGACCATAAGTCTTTTCACTTTTCACTAGATAAACGAGATAAAAACTGTTTATTTATTATGAAAGTACATAAATAGGGATTTTCAACCGACGACCAAAAGAGGAGGTTATCAATTCGACGCGTATATTTTTTTTTTTTTTTTTTTATGTATGATCACCGATTACTCGAAGACGGCTGAACCGATTTGGGAAATTCTTATTTTGTTTGAAAGGGTATACTTCGAAATTGGTCCCATTGTCACCAGGTCAGGATCTGATGATGGGATCCTGGAGAAATCGAGGGAACTCTTCAAATATTATAGGCACACCTATGGCGTTTTGGGTATTTCTTATAGTAACTTGTGCAGTTGTTCTCAAAAAATACCATTTGGGGAAGTGAAACTGATGATGAAGACCACAGATGGCCACTGAAACTCCTCAATAATAAGTATTTCATGGATTGCGATTCGATTACTTACTTACTCGTACGGATGTTAAACACTTTATGCTCGTCCCAATACATATCGTGATGTAGAACTGATGGTCAAGTACCAGGAGAACTCCTCAAAAATTAACGGCTATGCATCGGGAAAAGCAATATTTTGTAAAAGGTGATAAATTCTTGACATTATGGCTTTAGTAACTAGATAAATTACAAACCGACCCACTAAACAGCGTGAATTTTTTTTTTTGCCAAAAATAGAACCGACTTCCACATCAAAACACTACAAAGCCAAAAATAACTTTAATTTCGGAAGGCGGTGTGAAAAAAAAAGAAAATACAAAACCAATAACACCGACTTCCGAAATTAAAGTTTTTGGCTTTGTAGTGTTTTGATATGGAAGTCGGTTCTATTTTTTGCAAAAAAAAATTTAACTCCTCAAGAGACACTGGGTTCCTGTTGAAAACTTTACTTTTAAGGTACCTCCAAAGAAAAAAATCCATTGGGCCAAATCTGGGCTACGGGGTGGCCAGTTAATGTCAGCTCTTTTGGATATAACTTTTTGCCCAAAAATTTCGCGAACTGCATTAAATTATAAATACAGACATTGGAGGTGTGACATGTTGCCTCATCTTGCTGAAACTATGATCGTTGATTAAAACCATCAAAATTCTGTAGCGCTGGAGCGAAAAATTTCTGTAGCATGGCAATATACCGCTCTGTATTCACTGTAACGGCATGTCCTCTTTGATCTTCGTAAAAGTATGGACCAATAATGCCTCTTGCTGACAACGCTTCCCATACGGTAACCTTGGGTGAATGCAGGGGGTTGTGATGCTTCAATTTAGGATTAGTGTCACTCCAATACCTGCAGTTTTGCCTGTTTAGTGTCGATTTAGGAGGAAGAGTGCCTCGTCTGAGAAAAAAATGTTGGTGAAACTAGTGAACCTCTCTAGCATTTCGCTAGCAAACTGGAGCCTGTGAGCATGATCTTGAGGCTTTAATTCCTGAACCATTTGAATTTTGTACGGATGTAAAGTTAAATCTTTGTGGAGAATGCGGTTTAAAGATGTTCTGGGTACATTTAAAACACTAGACCGCTTTCGAATAGAGAGCCCAGGTTGTTCACGAACTTACAGACGTTCTTACATGCTCTACGTTTCTGGATCTCTTGAAGTTCTAGGTCGGCCGCATAGTGGTTAATCCATTGTTGAACATATCTTCTCGATCTTCAGGACCCATTTTCTAACCAATTGAATCGACGGAGCTTCATTTTTATTACGTAAGTTGTAATGAGCGCAATATTTTCATTGCGCTATAGTTGAAGAATCGTTGTTTTGATAGCGTACGAAGAACGCACGTTGTGCTCCGCTAAACGACGTCATGGCACTGAATTCCCATTGACTGGTTTTGTGTTTCGTAACCCCTCCACCCCACCTTTGAAAGCCGATTTTCAGCCCACTGTGGGGTCACAGTGGGCTGAAAATCGGCTTTCAAAGACTTAGGGATTTTGTAACGTAGTACGTTATTTAAATGTATGTAATGAACAAAGGCTACGTATAACGAAACATAATTAGTATTTCGCAACCGAACTCCCTCCATCTTTTTGTCATGTAGGTAGGCGCGCGTGGTTTATAACAGCGAACGCGCAGGTGAGAGCGCATTACGTACCACAGTTCTGACCCACAACAGTCGCCTAATTGTTACGCCTTACCATCGTCATTCTGTGTGAACTTATATCGAGCTAAATATTATATTAAAGTAATCTAATTATAAAAATAAATTCAGTGTACTCCAGTATCGGGGTTTCTACGCCAGGGTTCATTATTACTAGGTACCTACCTGTACCTGGAACCACCTGCTCTGCCACCTACAACCGAAGAGAGATCCCGGTCTACCCTCAACGCGTCGAGTCAGCGGGTCTACCTACAACTACGTGGGACAGAAGTTGCCTGTCCGCCTGTGACTCGTCGGGCCTTTGAAGACCGGCGAAGCTGAGCATCGCCTATTCGCTTCCGTCTATACTATCAGGATAGTGGTTTTTCACTCGGCGAAACTACGACTCAATACGCTCGATATTGGACTCACTCCCTGCTCACCTTCTGATCTACCTTCAGAGGATGTGAATAAATATTGTAAATTTTATAAAGCTGGTTTTTTGTTCACGCACCCACGTTACAATTTTAATTTGCAAGTGCCGGATTTTTTGCCGGATATCGCTTCTATTAGTTATAACTATATACAACAATGACACCCGAGTTAATTCAGCACAAAAACGAAGGAGTTATAATTTTTTTACGAAAAATTTGTATGAAACTTGTATGAAAAATCGAATTATCTCGTAAACGGCAAGGAAAACCGTAATATCCTTAAAGGTAGTTATAGTACTAATTATTTATGATTTTTGTCATACTCCAAATGACAGTTATTACTGCTGATTTATTAATCATTAAAATATTTTTGTTTATTTTTACAAATGGAACGGTTCGTTTTAGTGTCTAAGTTGAGAAACACAGACTTTTAACAACACGTAACATAACCTATATCCCCGAAGGAATAGGCAGAGGTTTATACTTAGAATAACAACGCATAGAAGGATAGTACGAGTGCAAAAAGTGAGGCAACTAAAACTTAGCCATTTTTGGCTAACTTTGCTCGACGAGCCGTCAGTATTCAAGGTCACATTCTGCCGAACAGAGCTCGCGAGTCAATAATTTAAAACGACCGTTTGTAGCGTAAAGGGATGTCATAGTCCTTCAGGAAAACAAAAAACGTGTAATCAAATTACATTTCACAAGTAAATACTTACATTTTATACATTATATTTAAGTAAATCGACCATCAAACAAAAATTCTAATAACCTAACTTATCACAATTCAATATTGCTATCCGTGAGGAAAAAAATACCCATATTGATTTCTTTTGTGCTTATTTTTGTTTAAAAAAATATAGTTTTGGCGGCAATTATGTATGCGTCAAACTAAACTATATTTATTTACAGCTACTACCTACAGTGTTTTATAACTAAAAGTTACTGTTAGTTCGAAGAGTGGCATCATAAAGATGAAAATTTTATTGATTAAGATTTTTTTTCATTTAAGTAATGTTCTCAATAATATTTTTCTATTTCATAAATACAACACATACTTTTAATTGATATCAAACGAGATTTTTCAAGCAATTAATACATTTCTATAACATCATTATAACACATTACACATTCTAAACGCAATAAACGATATCTCATTTCGTTTACCTTCCGTAAATATATGTCATATAAGTCATATTACATGAAAAAACATCATCTTATTTAGTTTCATAACATAAAATACTTGATTTGATCCAGCAACATAATAGTGCGTTTTCCCATTTTTGTGGTAATGGTACTGGTAATGGTATCACTGAAAGCTATATTTGTGTGCGTTTGAAGAACGTAGACACATTCGGCTCACGCACACAAAGAAAATAAAGTGGACACACGAAATCGCTCGTGTTTTGTTCTAGACGCCTCTTCTATGCGTTGTTATTCTAAGGGTTTATAGTACACCCAAACAACTATGTTTGAGCTACATATTTATTAATAGAAAATTATTTTCAAAACTTTGTATACAACCAAAATAGATACCGAATAATATTTTTTTTAAGCTTCTAATGAGTCTGAGGACAAGTGATTAAGTAATTACAATGATTAGTCTTCTAATGAGTCTGAATAAGTGATTAAATGATTTTCGATATCACGCAACTATGGACTACATTCCCTTTTCCTGCTATGTAAGCTAATTGTAAAAAAAATGTTTTTTGACGATTATAAATTTTCTTAAGCATACCTTTTAAAATTATAATGAGGGTAGTTAACTAATTCGACGTTTTTCAATAAAAGGGCTAAAATTATGCTTTATAATTTAGATTGTTCACAACTTTGTAACTGCTAACACTAAATCTTTGCTCTGCAACTATAAAATTTTAGAATGGATAGCCTAATCACCAATTTAGACTTGTTTGTTCTTCTAAAAAGTGAGAGTACTTCATTTAATCATTAAGTATTGTTTGGTGTAGTTGGACCCGCATAGGCAGTTGCCTTTCCGTCGAAGATCGAGTAACTCTAAAAGAAATTTGTCGGAGATTTACGCGAGCTGCTTTACAAAGGTGGCAGAAATCCAACCAATTCCTTGAACAATTTAGAAGACTGTACGGAAATTGGCTGCAAGTGATTGGCCAAGTTGTATACAAACTTTAGTCAATCAAGAACCAACTGCTGATGAGATATCAAGAGCACACTCAGTATGTCAAGAAGCGTCGACATCATCGTCCATTGGAACAATGACAAAAAGGCCCCGAAAACCACTCAACGAAGGGGGAAGTTAACAGAAAAAGAGAAGATCTGATGATCATACAGACGAAGATTCCAGTTAATTGGCATATGCAGCTGCAGCATGTTTAAAAGAAGAAAGGCATAAGGATATCGCATCTGTGATCGAATATAATAGTAACAGGGTGACTCATCAACTAATGATGACAATGATCGACGCTAAAGTCTGTACGTACCTTTCTGAAGCCAGATCAAATGCATCGTGCTACCTATGCTTAGCAAAACCAACAGAAATGTACCACTTAGATGCTGTAACATCAAAGACCGTGTGTTCTGAAATATACGAATTTGGCTTGTCATCCCTACACGCCCGTATAAATTGCAAGGAATGTCTATTACACATTGCGTACAGGCTCGACTTTAAACAGTGAGCAGCGAGAAGTAATGAGCACAAAGAATTGTTGGAGACAAGAAAAAAATATATTCAAAATAAATTTAAAGATGAGCTCAATCTGTTGATATAGTGAAACAAGGCTCGGGAACTACCAATGACGGGAATACCGCAAGAAAGATTTTCGAGATTTCCAATAAAACTGCAGCTAGTACCGCGTCGGATGAAGAGCTAATTAAGAGATAAAGAAGAGAACAGCATTTTTATGTTTTATCTTGTTTTGTATATCTATACTTATAATAAATCTGTAGAGAGGTCAATTCTGTACATGAAATATATTTACAAAATAACTATCAGGGGGTGATTAGGGATCCATACTGATGCCAAAAATGCAATCAGTAAAATTTTTGTCTGTCTGTCTGTCTGTCTGTCTGTCTGTCTGTATAACCGTTATAGAAACAAAAACTACTCGACGGATTTTAACGAAACTTGGTACAATTATTTTTCATACTCCTGAGCTGGTTATAGTATACTTTTCATCACGCTACAATCAATAGGAGTCGAGCAGTGAAGGGAAATGTTGGGAAAACGGGAGAAGTTACTCCATTTTTTAAGCTTCCGTCGCGAGTGCAACCTTAATGGTTAAAGCTACACAGAAATCATTTATGACGGAAATGTTCTCCTTAAAATTATATAAAAAATATCCCATAACAGCATATATCTATCTTTTATGGTTGACTCACAATAACACGTGTAACTCCTGATAGCTTAGCAGTTCGAAGCTTTCTGATTATTATTCTGCTCCGAAATTTAAAACCACCACAACTTTGCAATGGAACTCGGCTAAAAGTAACCCAGTTGCAACAAAATATAATCGAGGCTCAAATTTCAATAGGTTGCAGTGCAGGAGAAACCGACTTTATTCCCAGAATTCCCATAATACCAAATAATTTTCCATTCCAATTTAAAAGAACGCAATTCCCAGTATCGGTGTGTTATGTAATGACAATTAATAAGGCTCAAGGGCAGACTTTTCGTGTTGCTGGAGTAGATCTCGCTGTCAGTTGTTTCTCGCATGGTCAGTTGTACGTCGCTCTTTCCCGGGTTAGCAGTTCTAGAAATCTTTATGTTCACGTGCCGGACGGGTCAACTTTCAACATAGTTTACCCGGAAGCTTTGCGCTGAATTATTTTCGTTCTATAGGTACTTAAGCCTCATGTGAACGTGATCTAAACAATATTACCAATACATTAACTTAATAACACACAAGGAGTTACACGCTGACGGAATCGCGGGCACGGCTATTAACAATAATATTGTGCGGTTCGGTATTGCGATATTTTTCAACAGTATTATAGATTGACATATTATATTTCCCTACTAAATTACGAAAGTTAATCTGTCTGTTACATCAAAATCACTGAACCGTGAGGAAGGACATAGGCCATTTTTTTACGAAAAACGACGGAAACGTGTATGAAGTTGCGGGCAACAGCTATCTATACTAATAATATAAGGCTGAAGAGTTTGTTTGTTTGTTTGAACGCGATAATCTCAGGAACTACTGGTTCGAATTGAAAAATTATTTTTTAATTAAATAGTCAGTTTATAGAGAAAGGCTATAGGCTATATATCATTACGCTAAGGCCATTAGGAGCGGAGCGCCAATGAAGAATGCTTCAAAATCGGGGTTAAATTTAACGTTAGCCCAAAGTAACTATTCCACGCGGACGAAGTCGCGGGCAAAAGCTAGTTCTTAATATTATGTATCAATAACATTATTTAAATCAATGTTCTTAACATAGACACTAAACGGAACCGTTTCATATGTAAAAATAAACAAAAATATTTTGATGATTTAAAAATAATCAGCAGTGATAAGTGTGATAACCGTTATCTGGAGTATGACAAAAATTATAAATAATTAGTACTATAACCACCTGTAAGGATATTACGATTTTCATTGCCGTTTATGAGATAATTCGATTTTTCATACAAGTTTCATACAAATTTTTCGTAAAAAATTATAATTCCTTCGTTTTTGTGCTGAATTAACTTGGGTGTCATTGTTGTATATAGTTATAACTAATAGAACCCATATCCGGCAAAAAATCCGGCACTTGCAAACTGAAATCCCTAAGTCTATGAAAGCCGATTTTCAGCCCACTGTGCACCCCGCCGTCGCTGCTCGACGCAGCTACCGATTCATAAGTAAACGGACTTTTGATCCACCCTGTATAAATAAAAAAATATAATACTGGGTATTTTGTCCGTAAATGTTTGATGAACGCGCCTACGAATTTATTAAAGCGTGTTGATTACTTCCTTATTACTGAATAAACATATAAATAAGTACAATAGGCACCATTTGGAAGTTTAAATTATGTGAAACTTAGTACTAGTATGGTTATAACCAGAGATCGGAATAGGTAGAGCTGTTTTATGTACTTGCCATAGGTTACAATAATATGGATATTCCCTGAGTCCCGGGATTTGGTTTTTAAGTAATAAAATAGAAAAAAAAACTATTCTCGCCTTCGGGACTAATGAAAGATTACACTTCCTTTCTGACGGGTAAATATAAGAAGAATTGGATTAAGGATAGTATAATAAATAGATAAACTTGATTCATTAAACCACATATATATTTTTTACGTAACAATTTCTTATTGAAGAATCAACAATCATTTAAACATTTTTATTCTGAAGTTGTACAAAAACATTTACAGTTGTAAAATTTACAACGTCGCTCATGCGCTTATTGGCTTACATAAACCATTTTTATACATATTGACAAAAATAATGAAATTCAATAAAATCCCGTAGTATCAGTCGGAATCCCGTGGAATATCCACATTAACATCGATGTTTACGGTCAATGAACCTAAATAGCTCTACCTATTCCGATCACTGGTTATAACACAAAACATAATTTTCTCAAAGTGATCCCTAAATGTTTTTCTGCCAAAACCATCTGACCTATGCCGTATACAAAAAAAGTCCAACCTCTAAGAACACAATACATAACAGTGTATCTCTCTTCATCTTCTTAGCTTTTTCCCAAATATGTTGAAGTCGGCTTCCAGTCTAACCCATAACCCAGTAGCTGGGTAACACGATACCCCTGGTCTGTGTCAGATTTACTGGCTTCTGACTACCCGTAATGACTGTCAAAGATGTCGAAATGATAACCGGGATCAACGGCCAAAATATGCTTTCCGAGGCTCGAGGTATCACACCGCCAACTTCCAAACTCCGGGCTTCTACTAAGAAATTCCTTATAGAATAAGTTATTCTATATATATATATATACAACGTGTAACGGAAACCCCATATCTATCCAAAAGGACTGAAGACAACATCTGGTATGGAGTCTCTATGCAAAGTTTCAGCTCAAAATAAGTGACTCGCAGAATTGACCCCAAATTATTGGTTTCATATATTTCTTGAATACCAATCATAACAAACGTGTTACAGCACTATGAAGGTCATCACTTTCCACGTCACTTGCCAATAAAACGATAATTCTCTTCGTTCTTCTTAATTTGAAAAATTCGGTCTCTGGTATCAATGTATTGAAATTTCTAATATGCTCCACACATATACACATAGGATTAGAAAACCCTTGCCATATCGTTTATTATCATCCAAAGAAGCCGTGCACTTGGTATGTATATACCCTTTAAATTACACGTTGTTTAAGTCGGGCAAAATGTGCTATTAGGTTATTCTGAATAACCCAATAGCACTTTATGCCCGACTCGGGAATCGATAACAGTCTCTCTCTCTAATTAAATTTATTTTAAAAGTAATTCTTGTTATCTAAACGCGAGCTAGTTTTCGGTGCCTGAAACTATGTGGTACAACGAACAAAAATCATGCACTATGTTTTTCTTGTATTTTGCAAGAACAAAACTGAATTCCTTGCGAACTAAGTACACAAATGAAAAACATGTGTATATATATATTGTACGTGGCACGTAATATCAGGCTGGCGATTGTAGTGCTTTTTAACACACTTTTATTAGGTCGACCTGTATGTAACTAACTATGTAATGAAATCTAAGGTAGCTAATTTAACCATCTTCCAAGGGTCGTAGCGTAATGAAAATTGGCAGCTGTATATAGTATATACTGATGACAATACAATAATATGGTACTGTCGAACTGATCTGATGATGGAGCCGGAAGATATGAACTGGAACTTCATGATGGAAAATCGTATCATAGCTGTTTTGGATTTCTGAGAAAAGTATTGTAATGAACTTTGACCACGATTAGATTTCAAGGTCTGATGATGAAACCAAAAGATAGGCACCGGCATTCCATGATGGAATATCGTATCATAGTCGTGTTTGCACTTGTGAGAAAGGCCACGAATGGACTTTGAACACGATCTTTTTTGTTTTTACGTGTATTTATAAAAGCGTGTTTTTCTAGTGTTTTTTAAACTATTAATTTATTATTATGTATTTATAGTTAACTTTCTTGGTCGTAACACCAAAAGTTTTCAAATTTTGGTTGGTTTTTCAAATCTAAGTCTTTTTTCTTAGCCTATATGGGCCTATATGGCTTCTATAACCATAATAAGTTAGCTTATTACGTTGCCACTGCATGGACACGGGCCTCATCTCTAAGAATAAACCATATCGAACAATATGTACCCATTACATAGTTGTTTAGATACTCTTTGTACCCCATGGTTGCTATTTTAGCAAGTCATTATCATTCAAACATACACAATGATGTATTTAATTTAAAAATTAATTGATATTACTGAATAAATTGTGATTTGAAGTGTATTGAAGGTACTTAGTGATTTTTAATCAAATCATAATTCAATTTAGATCACTACTTCTTTTGAAGTGACTGTTCTTTATGCTCTGTGTATTTAACTGTAATGCATTGGATTAGTCTGCCTTATTGGTACTCTTACTCACTCTCGCTAAGTTCAGTCTTCTTCACTATGCACAATTTCACACCACAGGAACAAACTTCAATTATAGCGCATCGCAAATTCGCAACGTAGCGATCAATGCTCATAGACGTAATAATTTATAATAATTAATTTATTTAGTCGCATAATATTACAATGTTAACAGAAATAATCCTTAGTTACACTTACAATTGAGTTAATAAGACTGTTAGGTGTTGCAACCAGCACCCTTACTAAGTTATCAAAATAACTTGTATTAATATACGTAGGTACATATACAACGTGTAACGGAAACCCCATATCTATCCAAAAGGACTGAAGACAACATCTGGTATGGAGTCTCTATGCAAAGTTTCAGCCAAAATAAATGACTCACAGAATTGACCCCAAATTATTGGTTCCATATGTTTCTTGAATACCAGTAATAACAAACGTGTCACATCACTATGAAAGTCATCACTTTCCACGTCACTTGCCAATAAAACGATAATTCTCTTCGTTCTTCTTAATTTGAAAAATTCGATCTCTGGTATCAATGTATTGAAATTTCTATAAGCTCCACACATGTAGAGAGGATTAGAAAACCCTTGCTATATCGTTTGTTATCATCCAAAGAAGCCGTGCACTCGGTATGTATATACCCTTTAAATTACACGTTATATATAGGTAGTTTGTGGTTCAGATATCTCACATTTTACCGCGGGAAAACAATGACCTTCTTTCTAAAGAAAATCCTTATTGATGTATAACTTATCTTAACCTATTTTACCCTGGACTATCACCTCCATTCAAGACGGAAAATATTATATAACTGATCACGTGACTAAAATATGCTGAAGCACTATTCTAACTATATCGGCCGATAGGAAATATCGAGACCCGATAACAGCGGAGATCCGTTTCAACGATAAAAGGGACGGTCATTGATCTCTCGGCCTAGGAGCAAAACGTGACTAGTTAATTTATTTATACGAAGCTGAAAACTGATATTGCAACAAAAGATATCGTTACGTTTGTATCGTACGGTGGTAAGCAAACTTAATCGATATCAGTCGCGGTTTCGAATGCTTAGCACGAGACATTTAATATTACCTATGCGGCGGTAGCACGCCCATTTGATGGTCCCACCTCCTCTAATATCTGTAATCAGGACATCACACAGTACAGGCCGGCTATGCCTTTTGTAATATTCTTTTTTTGTGAATCCGGTTACTTAATGAGGGATTATGTTAGTAGGTAGAAGATCCTTGGGGATTATTACCTTAACACTGGCATCAATCAATGTGACTTCGAAAATAGAATCAATCACTTTTCATGTTAGTTTTTTAAAGTCTAAAGAGTCTTTTAAAGAACGAACTAATTGCTACGAAATATTTGACTTGACTTGCTGTAACTAAAATCTAACTGCCTGGCCCTGAAAAAATAACGGAACAGTATGTTACACGTAGCTGTTAGAATGTAGGCTCTAATAGTTCTTGAACAGGACATCATTGTGATCGTATGATGAACTTGTTGTTTTTACATTGTCTATGACAGTTTGTTCCCATATTACATGATGGGTGGAAAAATACATTACTCTCACTTTAAAAATAACTGGAACACCGGTCATGTTCTTAATGGTAACAGTTTTATTTGAGCATGTTTGGAAAAAATTGTAGAAACCTCTTCGAGATTTTTTTTGTTGCTTATACAGTGAGCGCTGATCTTGAAGTAGTGTTCTATCTGCATTCACATATCGTCAACCGTAATCTAACTTGGCGTAAGTGACAAATTGCTACTTTTCAGGAGAGCCAAAAAAACTTTTTTTTTTGGAAATGTTATCATTACTTTTTTATTTTTAACCGACTTCTAAAAAAGGAGGAGGTTCTCAATTCGGATGTTTGTATTTTTTTTTTTCTTTTTTTATGTTTTCCACGCATTACTCCGTCGTTTGCCAACCGATTTGAAAAATTCTGATTTTGTTAGAAAGGGTATACTTTCCAAATGGTCCCATGAAAATTTTATCGAAATCGGACAAGCCGTTTCTGAAAAATCAACAAAAGTCTAAAAAAATATTTACGTTGATGATCTTTTCGTTTACGCTGCATTGCGTTTTTTGTTCGCGCATAACTCCGTCAATTACGAACCGATTTGGAAAATTCACTGACCCACTAAAAAGCACGAAAATAAAAACTTTTTTGCAAAAAATAAAACCGACTTCCATATCAAAACACTACAAAGCCA
Organism: Tholera decimalis; assembly: GCA_943138885.2. Taxonomy (NCBI): domain Eukaryota; kingdom Metazoa; phylum Arthropoda; class Insecta; order Lepidoptera; family Noctuidae; genus Tholera; species Tholera decimalis. The sequence goes on along the minus strand of OW964556.2, from coordinate 30,393,066 downwards.
AAAATAATTTTAATTTCGGAAGGCGGTGTGAAAAAAAAAGAAAATACAAAACCAATAACACCGACTACCGAAATTAAAATTATTTTTGGCTTTGTAGTGTTTTGATATGGAAGTCGGTTTTATTTTTTGCAAAAAAGTTTTTATTTAGGGTATATTGAAGTGGTTTATACGGTTCTGTCTAACTTTTTGGCCTCTAAAACTTGATATAATCTACTTGCCCATTAAGGCATTAGTTACAACGATAGCATGTCCCTTACGTCCAAAACAATTAAAAAAAAATGTCCATTAAGCCCTAACTTTTTTTTGCACACGAGTTTCAAATGACTTAAGACTATCAACACTGTTAAATACAATCAAAATAGCGTAAGTGTTTTATCGGGTAATTAAAGTTTTATTATTAGTAAATAATATATAGTCAAACAAAGGGTAATGAAGTAAAATATAAAAATACCAAAGTGTTTTTATTAATTTTATAATATTTTTAAACTTCAAAATTAACTCTTTGAATCAATACAAACATAAACACTTCCATAACTTTAATTTTAACACATTTATTATGATTATTTAACCTTTTTTAATTATTTATATTTACTTTTTATTATAAATTTTTGCTTTTAAAAAAAATGTTGTCTTAGTTTAGCCATAATTTTTTAATAACTATTGACATTACTCAAATAAACTAAAGTAAATAATTAAAAATCTATTCTTTTTCATCATGAGTGCTTTTATCATTGTCACTTTATAATAACCAGTGATCGGAGTAGGTAGATTGAAATGGGGTCATTGATCCGAAACGTATATATTAATATGGACATTCTTCCGGAATTGGTGGATTATTAAAAAAAAACCGGAAAAAAACCATGACCACTATGAAAATATTTAAATTTAAGTGCAACAATTTATGTCTATCTATAAAAGTTCTAGCCACAAAAGGCTAAAAATAAAAAAATAAAAATTAAAGCTTCGATCGGAATTAGATTGTTTTTATTATTCAACAGATAAATAATGAATTAATTTAGTTTTTATACCTTCCTTTAAATTTTGAATTGAGTAGGAATAATATCACTACCAACATTAACAATGTTTAATTGAATCCGGAAATACCGGAATTACTTTCCGGGAAAATGGCTTATCCATGTTCTTCTTTCTGTGTGCATTTATGATACAAGTACCAAAAATCAATCTACCTACTCCGATCACTGGTAATAACTTATCTTCAGTTGCTTTAGAATATGGAAGTTTAAAATATTCATGGTGGTAACATTTTGGAATAATTCCATCAACACACACCTTTTTTAGATCATTATACTTTTTCAAAGATACTGGAAGTCTGTGTTGATAAAGTTAATTAATTGAAACCATATTGATTCCACTAGGCTAGCTTTCTATATTACTTGCTTTTTCTTTACCTACACTCTTTTATTCAACCGACGACAAAAAGAGGAGGTTATCAATTCGACGCGTATATATATATTTTTTTAATGTATGATCATCGATTACTCGAAGACGGCTGAACCGATTTGGAAAATTCTTTTGATTGAAAGGGTATACTTTGAAATTGGTCCCATTTTCATAAAAGTCAGCATCTGATGATGGGATCCTGGAGAAATCGAGGGAACTCTTCAAATATTATAGGCACACCTATGACGTTTTGGGTATTTATTATCGTAACTTATGCAGTTGCTCTCAAAAAGTACCATTTGAGGAAGTGGAACTGATGATGAAGACCACAGATGGCCGCCGAACGTAATCAATAATAAGTATTTCGTGGATTGCGATTCGATTACTTGAATATGGATGTTAAGCACTTTATGTTCGTCACAATGCATATGGTGATGTAGAGCTGATGGTGAAGTCCCAGGAGAACTCCTCAACAATTAACGGCCCAGCATTGGGAAAAGCAATATTTTGTAAAAGGTTATAAGTAGTTGACATTTAGGCTCTTTTAACTAGGTAAATTAAAAATCGACCAACTAAAAAGAGTGAAATAAAAACTTTTTACCAAAAAATTAAACCGACTCCCAAAAACACTGTAAAGTGAAAAATAACTTTAATTTCGGAAGTCGGTGCCTAAAACGCTAATACAAAACTAAAGACACCGACTAACGAAATTAAAGTTATTTTTCACTTTGCAGTGTTTTTGGGAGTCGTTTTAAGTTTTTGGTAAAAAGTTTTTATTTTTCCTTTCCCTTTTCCCTTACCAATTAATGTATTTTTTTAATCAAATAAAATCTCAGTCGCATTAGCAGTTTCAATCATACTATATTTTATTTCCATTTTCTCAACGTTCTTCTTTTTAAAAGTGACAATTCTTAAATCTCTTAGTCTTAAGTTTTTGTCTTTAAGAGTGGGTATGGTAAAAGTCTCAGCTGTGACTCCTTCAAAATTTCTTCAAAATTTGGATCACAGTGAATACTGTGATCCATTACATGTACATTATAAGGTCCAGGCCTTTTCCTGGAACTCTCTGTGAAAGATGGCCATTGTGAAGGGGCCCATACATTATCTTCTGCACAGCTTTCTCAATAGTGGCATGTATTGAGTCTACTGGCATATATATATATGCCAGGTAAAAGGTAATTAATTTGCATGGTTTCCAAATTTACGGATGTTTTTAAAAAATGGCGAAACATTGCAAGAATGGTTTTGCTTTTGTTTTGGCTAGTCCAGGAATCACAGTATAATAAAAACTTGCAATACCCTCTTTTATCGACCTCCTGTAAATATTTATAGAGACAAGACTATCTCATTACTCCCACGTTTGCCATCACTTTCACCCCATAAGAAGCAACATCCTTTTTGAGTCAAACTTTCGTAAACCGTAAAACAATACACTGCATACTTACGACTATAATACTACTATATATAATATGTATAATACTTTCCCCATATGGGGAAAATAACTAAATCAAAACTGGCTACTAAAACCTTGTTAGCCGGTATATGCAATTGTTGATGAAAATGAAATCTAGCTTTACATGCTGCTTTTTCTTCCATGTGTTTAATAAACACCGTATTATCTATGTCTTCAGGGTTATTTTCATTTTTCGTACCTAAAAGGCATTTATCAACAAATAATTTTTTACCAAGAAATATAGTAAATATTTTTTGACGTGAGGGACAGTTAATACAAAGTGTGTATTTTACGCCAATGTGATAAGTTGTTACCAATACATACGTCAATCGCATTTTTACTTTTGTCCGATACATGCACAATGTTTTTGTTTAAAAAATGATTTAGGAACATCATTTTTCTGTGGCGTATCGGACATTTTTTTCAAGCTATAGCGATGTTATATATACCCAACTAGCACAAATGGGATGCATTAGGGCTTTGGAGCGTATCCGATTATTACTTATGGTAATAGACGTAAGCGCTAGAGCGTCTACTACAGACTTAAAGCAGCCGCTTTAGCGCTATTTGGGCGCCATTTTATGCAACCTAAAGTTCCATTTAATCTGCACAACGGTTGCATAAAGGTTCCTTAAAAGCTATAACGATTTATTAACGCTATAATAAAGCTCTCGTAGCGCTACTTTTGAATGATTTTGAACTACTTTGAACGAATGAATTGATTATAGTTCTTTATTGTATATATTCAGTTGACATTATTTGTAATATTTTGGTAGTGTTTTCGTCGCCATCATGAAAATAAAACAAAAAGAATTAAAAGTTTGTATTCTGTATTAGCAAGATATATAAAGATACTTAAAACGCTGTCCAGTTTACTGTAGATATATAAGATAATTTTCGAGTAATTTTAACGCGCTTTTATGATAATTAAAAAATTAACAAAAGATTTGTGATATTTTTTATTTATTTTACAGAATAAATTTTATTTCCGTATTTTTACGTGTCGATAACTTACTATTCGCAAGTGGCCAATTGTTTACCAGTACATTTAATGCACATTTAACTGAAAAACCAATGTATATCAACTCAATTTTGCAAGTGAATTATAAGTTTTCTTAAAAAATCATGGCGTCATTGTAATGTAGTCATAACCTGCAGTTTTAGCTCTAATAACTCCCTTTTGAGAATCATAGCGCTAATTTTCACCCTTCTAACGCTTCCAGTGATTTTTGTTCCCTTAGTGCAACTCACAGCCACAAAAAGCTCCTATTTTCCTGTTTTTGAGGTTATAAGATCTAGTTACGTACTTATTCGTTTAGCATCCATTTTTATTAAAGGTTTTATAATAGTTACAAAAGCGGCTGTAAAATGGCGAATGGATTGAGCCTGCAAGGAATGACTATTGCTACTAAAGGCCTTAGTTACACTGATGATTTTTTTGTAACTATAGTATGCATAAGAGTTTCTATTATTTCTATAATGAAACTTATAGTAGTATAATAGTGGTTACTATAACTATAACCTATAAAAGTTACAATGGAAACCACTGTGCAGCTGTGAGTGGCAGAATAACCTTCGTAACTCTCATATAAAGGTGTAAGTGGTAAATGAGTTCTACCGTGGACTACTGTGAAGGCTAGGGTAGTATTTGATTTTAATAGTAACTTTTATAACTATAGACGTTTACGGATGCAGATATGCAACTTTGAACTGCTTTTTGAACCCTTAAACCGCTATTTTACAACCCAAAGTAACAAAATAAGCTGCTATTTCCACTAATGTGCTCGTTGGGTACCAATCGAAAGAGCGCAAAAATCTGTATCGGACTGCATTCAAAACTCATTTTGAGCAAAATGTCCCTTACGCCAATTTAGATTACAGTCGACGATATCTATGTTTGATTTTGCATGGTCTGTAGCCTGAATGGATAAATATTTTAATATAAATGAAGTGAATCTAATAAAGTATCTTAAGGACCGAAGACACATACTCGTAGTCTATAATTAAAACGAAGAATAAAAATTGGCCAAGTGCGAGTCAGACTCGCCCATGAAGAGTTCCGAAGTAACTATAATAATATATGTGTAGTGATATATATATATATATATATGACTAGTATTTGCGTGTTGCGCGAGGTGCGAGCACCTCGCGTGCTTGTGGTGGTGGATTGTTCACTTTTAAAACCCCTACATGTAGTAAAATAAAAACTAAAGCATTGCCCCTCTAAATGAATCTGAAAAAAAAATGTTCCAAGTCTCTTAATTTCCGAGATCCGCCTAAAGGGGGTGAGAAGGGGGGCAAGGGGGGCGACTTTGAAAAATGGTTTTTACTTTACCGAGCCTCCTCTATACGAATCCGTAAAAAAAAATACGGGTCTCGTAGTTTCCGAGATACGATAGGGAGGGGGAGAAAGGGGGTGAAAAGGGGAGGTTTGGCACTTAAAAAAAACCTTACAAATTTCTTAAAACTAGCTTATTTACATTTTTTACAACTACGCCTAATAACTTAGGTTTTCTTAGTGTTTGTATGAATTACAAAGTTATATTTGCGGTTTTAGAAAATATGCTGTATCTCAAAAATTGCTGACCCGATCTCATTCAAACTACTTTTGGATGAAAGTTTACATTAAGATCTACATACTTATTTTTTTGAAATTTTTCACTCCATTATTATATTTTATATCTTTTAAACGATTAACTTTATGAAAAAGTGGTTTTAGAACCTTAACGTTATTTTTAAATACCTGTCTATAAATACCACACATGCATAGGTTTCAAGATTTTTTTTTCAGTTTCAGTTCCATGTATGGTGAGCATTATTTTAAATGTTTTTTTTAAATATTTTTCATAAATGCGGAAAGCGGTTCACAAAATACATCTACCTATCAAGTTTCTCATGAATAGTTCTAATAGTTTCGGAATAAAATGGCTGTGACATAAGGACGGACGGACAGACAGACAGACAGACAGACAGGCTACGGAACCCTAAAAAGGGCTAAGCTAAGGAAGGATGTTAGGGAACGATTTTTTGTGAAATTGTTACCTGGGTTATAATAATAACTGGCTCGAAAAGACATAGGTATACACTATCGATAAGAAAAAAGATTTCAAAAAAATTACTTCCAAAATACTGTAAATCAAAAAAGTTTGTTAAATGTTTGTTAGATTCAGTTGAATCAAGATGTTCTTCAGTATGAAAGTGAGTTTGTTTGTAAGACACTTATTACTGTATCCACCATCAAGTACCTAATCTAACCTCGACGAGCCTCAACCTCAACTAACTCTACAGAGGCTATGTTTTTTTTTTTCGGGAAAAGCCCTTTGAGTATTATTTCCGGCAACATTTAGACACAATGGCTTTGGGTACAATGATGCGTCCTTGAACGAACAAAAGTACGGGCATCTATTCATTCCATAGCGGGTAGGTAGGTGCCGATGGGAAGTAATCACTTAAAAGTTTTCATAGGCTATTGTAAACAAAAATCATTGACCTAAATTAATTTATTTCGCTCCAAATTGACAATTGGAGTGCTTCAGGGACGCATCATTGTATATACGGTTACAATACGGTTTCATTCAATTCCTTTTCACTCTATTTTTATGTTACCTACCAACACAAATATCTGTTAATTTATATTTTATTGCTGTAATGGAAACTTTATCAATAAGTAGTACTCACGCGGGGCTTCGCTCCCGTGGATTCTATCACGGCAAAAACATAACTCTCCTTTTTTGCAGTCGCGTAAAAAGTAGCCTATAACCTTCCTCAAGCTTCAAGCTACTTCCATACCAAATTACATCCAAATCCACCCAGTACTTTCGAAGATTAGCGCGTTCAAGCAAACAAACACACAAACAAACTCTTCAGCTTTATAATATTATAAATAATACTATAGAATCTACGTATTATATATTTTTAATTGAAAATTAGATAATATTTTACAACTTTTTCTTACGTAACTGATAAACTATTAAATAATATATATCTTTGTTTACATTGTTAAGACCATTACTTTTCACTTTGACTAAGATTACTCATTCAAAACAAAACAAATTTTAACCTAAGAATAATTTTAATTAGGTACAAAATTACTCACTTGAACTTTGATCATGAATAATAGTCTAATTTGTTTTATTATGTTTGATAATAAGTATACAATCACAAACAAAGAAAAAGGCATCTCTCAGACCTCTAATTTTCGTGAAAGGTGGTTAGTGTGTGAATGTGTTACTGGATGAGGAAGCGGTTCCGGACATGAAAAAAGAGTGAATTAAAGGAAGTTACGCGAAATGTAAGGTATTAAGTTAGTAATAAAAATAATTTATATTTTATTTAATTAATTATTTTAACATTTTTCGTAGTCAGTCAATTATTAACATTACGGATGATATAAGGTTGGGTATGGACAATGGAAAATTGACGGTTCTTTCCTTACATGATTTCAGTAATGCTTTTTTTAACACTGTTGATTTTGATGTCTTGCTCGGGATACTATGCTCTCTTAACATATCTCCAACAGCTATTGATTGTTTTCGTAATTACCTGTGTGGCTGCCGACAACGTATTTGCATTGAAGGTTCGTTGTCTTCGTGGTGCAATACTACTGCTGGCGGCGTTCTCTCTCCTCTTCTTATCGCCATATTTATAAATTCTATTTCAAATGAACTTCTCTCATCCTACCACCTTTATGCTGACGATCTGCAAATTTATTCGCAAGCTCCCGTTGAAGAATTGTCTGAGGCGGTGAAGATAGTGAATAAAGATTTACCGCATATTTATCATGGTTTGAGGGTTAATCCTGCGAAGACTCAAGTCATTATTGTTGGCAGCCCTAGGCAACGTTCTAAAATTTACTGGATAACCCTTCCCTAAATCGTTTTTGATGGAGCTGTTGGATGTTGGAGCTGTGTGAAGTTGTTGGATGGATGTACCCTATTGTGACTAAAGATTTGTCTTGGGGTCCCCAGTTGCAAGAAGTGAGCCGCAAACTGTTTGCCTCTGTGGGGTCTTTATGCAGATTGCGCAATTTTCTGCCGACTGCCACTAAAACTGCGCTTGCCCAATCTCTTCTTCTCCCTATCCTCGACTATGCTGTTGCAAGTTATCCAGATCTAACTGAAGTGTAGCTTGAGCGACTCCAAAATGTTTGTATCAGATTCATACATATTTGGTTTGCGTAAATATGATCATGTTTCTGAGTTTCGCATTAAACTCAAGTGGCTGCCTATCCGGCTTCGCCGGAATGCACATATTTTATCTTTACTCTACAGTATTCCTTTCAATCCAACGACTCCCTTTTATCTCAAAGAGTTTTAAACCTTCATGACACACATGTTAGAGATTTGAGATAGTCAGAGAATTTGAGACTTTTGATTTGAGACTTTTGATGCCCACACATTCCACAAAATTTTACGACTATTCGTTTACGGTGCAGGTTATTCGGTTGTGGAATGGAAGTAATAAAAACGTAAAAAAGTGTGTCTGTACATTTAAATTTAATACAAAAATAATAATTGAGGTAGGTTAAGAAACGGTAACATGGCAAAAAATAAAAAAGTCTGTCTGTTTGTCTGTTTGTACACGCAAATCTCCGGACTTACTGGATGTATTTTAATGAAATTTGGTAAATAGATAGTTGACATCCTGAAATAACACTGCCCCCGATGTCATAATTACAGTAAGTCGGGTTACTGGTGTTATGACTTTTATTACATTACTGTGATACTTAAATCAAGCCCCATAAGGAAATTTTTTATATCTAAATTATTAACAAAGTTACGATAAGCACAATCACAGTAAATGTTGAGAAGACTCAATCGTTCATTATAATAATAACAGTAAGTAGACTTACTGTATAAAAATGAGGTTTTATTTCGTATTTTCACTATCATATTTACAGAAACTAGTATTCCGGTAGATTGGCATTATTTAAATATGGCGTTTTAGCTATTCATTTTCACAGTAAGTATAGTTACTCTATTTATAACTTGTGTAATTCACAAAAAATAAAACCAATCCGTAAGCCACTTACTTGATGAATATCAAGTAAGTGAGTGAGCAGATATACTTGCTGTAACAATGTAATTACAGTATCTTACCGACTTACTGTAAATACGCTTAAGAAAGTGTTAGTTGGGCTGTTAGAAGTGGTAATTATAGATACAATTCATTAGATAAAAAAAAAACATCAATATTTAACAAATAAATTATATTGAGGACTAATCTACAAACATGTATCTTTTGTTATCCGTTTAAATATTCTGCTATAATTATCAAGATACACCAATTTAAATATTTCAAAACAAAAGTGCGATTTCCCAACATTTCATTTTTTTGACTTACTGTACCTAGTTATGACAATGGGGGCAGAACACATAGGCTACTTTTTATCCCGGAATTCCCACGGGATCGGGTTACGCGGGAAATCCTCCCACGCGAACGAAGTTGCGGGCATCGGCTAGTATTTATATATTATCATTTTTGTTTTGTTAACCCTCCCCATTTTAATTAAAGCTAGTAAAGTCATGGGAATAGTTTAAGACCCTGGAAAGGACATAGAATAGTTTTTATCCCGATATAAGGTTCCCATGGAATAGTTTACGAATTGCATGCGGACGCAGTCGCTGGCAAAAGCTAAATTAAATTAATTGAAATTGGTTTTTAAAATTGGCATGGGAATAGTTTAGGACCCTTTTTTTTTTTTTTCAACCGACGACAAAAAGAGGAGGTTATCAATTCGACGCGTATATTTTTTTTTTTTTTTTTATGTATGATCATCGAGTACTCGAAGACGGCTGAACCGATTTGGAAAATTATTTTTTTGTTCGAATGGGTATACGTCGAAATTGGTACCATTATCACCAAAGTCAAGATCTGATGATGGGATTCTGGAGAAATCGAGGGAACTCTTCAAATATTATAGGCACACCTATGGCGTTTTGGGTTTTTCTTATAGTAACTTGTGCAGTTGCTCTCAAAAAGTACCATTTGGGGAAGTGGAACTGATGATGAAGACCACAGATGGCCGCCGAAACTACTCAATAATAAGTATTGAGTGGATTGCGATTCGATTACCTGAATATGGATGTTAAGCACTTTATGCTCGTCACAATGCATATGGTGATGTAGAGCTGATGGTGAAGTACCAGGAGACCTCCTCAACAATTAACGGCCCACCATTGGGAAAAGCAATATTTTGTAAAAGGTTATAAGTAGTTGACATTTAGGCTCTTGTAACTAGGTAAATTAAAAATCATCCAACTAAAAAGAGTGAAATAAAAACTTTTTACCAAAAAATTAAACCGACTCCCAAAAAACACTGCAAAGTGAAAAATAACTTTAATTTCGGAAGTCGGTGCCAAAAACGAAAAAACAAAACTAAAGACACCGACTACCGAAATTAAAGTTATTTTTCACTTTGCAGTGTTTTTTGGGAGTCGGTTTAATTTTTTGGTAAAAAGTTTTTATTGGATGGGAAAATCATCAAATGACTTCTTCCGCTCTGGGTCAAGCGGAAGGGTGTGTCAGATTTCTACTGACTAAAAACCCGCCCTGTTCCTTCAGCTGCCCTAAATTTCCGGGGCCGCGGTAACTCGGTAGAACTTTCCCGCAAACCCCGGCAGGCAATGGCCCTATGAGGCCCCGTCACTGGTGTTGACAGCTCTTTGAGGCGCGCGTGGAATACGACGCGCCGCCGACCCGGGCCTGGTCCTTACCGGACGGTGAGCGACCCCTGCTCGCCGTCCGCAGGCCCGCGCCTACGGTGGCCGGAAATCGGCTCGTGATCCCCGACGCCCGGGGCGTCTCCCGCGGCGGCTGGGGCGCGAGGAAGTGAGTTGCCTCTCCCTCGCGCGTTCGGCCTCCTCCTTCGCTAGCATGACTGCTTCGCAGAAGGAAGCGACCGCATCCCATTCCCTCTCGCTCCGCACCATACTCTGAACCAGAGCAGGGCGCGAGAGGTCGCCGCCGCCGACCGCCTCTACGAGGACACGGTGGTGCTCCGCCCAAGCAGGGCACACCTCCACCGTATGCTCCACCGTGTCCTCCAGGTGGTCCTCACAATGACGACACCCGGGTGCGTCCTCCCGCTGAATCCGAAACAGGTACCTCCCGAAACAGCCATTTCCGGTCAGCACCTGCGTCAGGCGGAAGGTGAGGACGCCGTGGCCTCTCTTCAACCACTCCTCAAAGAGGGAACTTATATAGCCTTCGGTTGCGACAGCCGCTCTTTCCATGCTGCCGTGAGATCACGCCGGAGTTCTATCCGCTGAGCCGCGACTTGCCGTGGTAGCGGAGTTTCACCCCGGCTTAGCACCTCTGCGCGCCAATTATGCACGCGCGCGAGGGCTACCGCCTCCAGATCCCACGGCAGCAATCCGGCAAGGAGGTTCGCCGCCTCCCCAGAGATCGTGCGGTATCCCCGGATCATCCGGATAGCCATGACCCTCTGAGACGCGACCAGCCGGCTAGCTGGTCGCTGCTGCAAATTCAGCGCCCACACAGGGGCCCCATAGAGGGCCATGGACCGCACGATCTCCGCATAGAGCCTCCGGCAGGAGGCGTTTGGCCCTCCTAGATTGGGTAGGAGCCGCTTGAGTGCAGCCCCCGCCCGGTCCAGTCTTGGAGCCAAACGTCGGAAGTGCTCGACGAAGTTCCACCGGCTGTCGAGGACGAGTCCCAGGTACTTCATCGTCGTCTCGACGCCGATGCGAACCCCTCCCACCGTTATCTGGGAACCCGAAGGTGGCGCGTTCCGACGGCCATGGAAACACATGGCCTCGGACTTGTGCAGGGCCACCTCGAGTCCCAGTTGCCGGATCCTCTCTACGACTGTCGCAACCCCTCGCATCGCCAGTTCGGCCGCCGCCTCGTGCGACCCCCCATGTGCCAGGACCAGCGTGTCGTCAGCGTAGCAAATTACACTGACGCCTGTAGGGAGGTCGGCGCGCAACACCCAGTCGTAACCGATGTCCCACAGGGGTGGCCCCAGAACCGATCCCTGTGGGACACCGCACGACATCTCTTGCCGATTCCACTTTCCCTGGTGACCAGGGTAGATGACGGCTCTGTCCGTCAGGTAGGCCTCGACCACACGACAGAGGTAGGTCGGCATCCGGTGATACCGGAGTGCCTCCCGTATGCAACTCCAGGGCAGGGTATTGAAGGCATTGGCGATGTCGAGAGACACCGCCAAGACGACCCCACCCCGGGACACCGCAGCCTCTGTCGAGAGAGCCCTCACACGCATGATGGCATCCACCGTAGAGCACCCCTTGCGGAAACCGAATTGGCTATCCGCAAGATCCGGCCCCACCCTCTCCAGGTGCCCAACGAGGCGGTTTGCAATAATTCTTTCAAAGATTTTGCCCACCTCGTCAAGCAGCACAATAGGCCGGTATGCGGACGGAGTGTCCGCAGGGCGCCCCGGTTTCTTGATGAGGACCAGTTTTCCCGTCTTCCAACGAAGCGGGAACTGGCCCCTCTCCAAACATGCGTTGAAGAGCCCTAACAGTCGAGGCCCGAGAGCCTCCGAGGCTAGGACCCAGGTTTTGCCAGGTAAGCCGTCGGGTCCCGGGGCGGTATTTTTGGCATTCAGCCTACGTACCGCCACTCTCAGATCTACCTCGGTCACCTCTGGAACGTTGTCGTCGTCGTCACTGTGGCCCGTGTCGGACACCGCAAGTGGCGGAGCCATGGGTGGGGGAGTATGCCCACCTTGTGAGGGGAACAAAGCGCTCACCACGTCCTCTACTACCTGGGGCCGGAGACTCTGTGTCAGCGGGGGAGCCCAGGTGCGGAGTTTGTCACGCACCATTATATATGGACGTCCCCACGGGTCACGATTAAGAGTCTCCAGCATCTCCTTGCGGGCCAGATCTTTGGCCCGCCGGATCTCCACTTTGAGGACGGTCTTCGCTGCCCTATACCCCTCGTATAGCTCCGCCTCTCTGGCCTCCGCATTTGCAGGCCGGATGCGGAGCCTGCGGTGTCTAGTGTACCGGCGTCGCGCCACGACGCAAGCTTTGCGAAATAGTTTAGGACCCTGGAGAAGACATTAGGTAGTTTAGCTTAGGGATGTTTCCGGGATAAAAACTATCCTAGGATGTAAAAAGGGTGTTGGAATTTCGTATAGGGAATCAATAATGTCCCCGCCTTCCCCACACACATAATACACTTAGACCGCTGAACCGATTTAGATTAAATTTGGTATGGAGATAGTTTTAGACACTGGAAAAGACTTAGGATGGTTTTTATCCCAGAAATCATCCCTTAAGGATGGATGGATTAACTTTGTTCCCCCCCCTCCCAATTCATTCAAATTGCGTATTCAGGAACCACTCGAAACAATTTTTTTCAAACTACACAACTACATGTAGGGCATACAAATCTTTGTTTAGGGCTGGGGTCAAATCCACGTCATGCACCAGTCAACCGTTACGCCAACCGTGTCGTTTAAATTTTAACCAATCAAGTTAATATACGAATCATTTCTATTTTAAAATCGGGGCAATATGCGGCTGCTCTTTTGTAAAAAGGAGAAGATCGTGTGGCAACAGATATCAACGGGATGATTTATTCTGTAACATAGTCCAAGATACAGATAATTTAATAAGCCACGTTTATTTGGATTTCAAAACAAATATGAGGGATAGAGTATGGCTGCGTGAAAGAGCAATTTTGGCACCGATTGACGAAATTCTGCCCTACGCAGATCAACGAAAAGATTATGTCTCATGTGGATTGTGATGTTGTTGAGTATCTATCCGTCGGCAATGTCATGGATATTGAGCAAGTGACGTCGTACCCTGTAGAGTTTATCAACTCTTTGGAATTGTCAAGCTATCCCATCACATTATTTGAGGCTTAAACTTGGTGTACCAGTCCTATTGATGCGTAATCTGGACGCACCAAGGCTCTGTAATTGCACGCGACTACAAATTACACACCTTGGACACAATGTTGTTCAAGCAATAATTATGACAGGAACAGCTAGCGGTGAAAACGTATTTATTCCTCGCATTCCAATAATCCCGACCGATTTGCCATTCCAGTTCAAAAAAATCCAATTAACCCTAAAAGCAGCATTCGCAATGACCATAAACAAATCTCAAGGACAGACACTGAAAGTCGCAGGTGTACATTTAGAAAAAGACTGCTTTTCCCATGGGCCACTGTATGTGGCGTGCTCACGAGTATCAAGCTCACAAAATCGACACGTTTTAGCCAAGGACGGGAAAACCAGAAACGTAGTATACAAAAATGTATTGTAAACTACGTTTTTGTTTTAAAAAGATACATTTTAAATACTGTCTGTCTCTCTGTTTGGGGATGGATGGACCCTGGTGATGGTTTTTTAAATATTATATGCGTTTTTTAACCACCCAAAAAGGTGCGGTACACCGGTGTAAATTAACGCGGGCGAAGCCGCGGGCAAAAGCAAGTTGTATTTATATATGGGCCTGCGTGCCTGCAATACATGAAATTTATTTTATTTATTTATTTATGGACTCGTTGCTCGTTCCATATGGATGAGTTCGAGCCTCCGCTGAGCTCTTTTGCCTCGCCAAACTTTGGTGGGAACGAACTTTTAAGCTATGAAAGCTGCATCCGCACAGTAGAGATAACATTTGCCGTATTAATCTAACTATTGTTTTAGAACTTGGAGAGGGTTTGACTTTTATGTACTTTAATGCAGCTTACAACCTGCCTATGTAATATAGATATACTGCCTTGCCTGGTATTACCTAGATTAGAGACACAAAGGGTTTATTAACAAATGCACCCGTTGGTTATTACGTGATGCTCGAATAAATTCAAATATAAGTTCATATTCTCTATTTGGCTTTTGATTACTAATCTCTATTTGGACTAACATAGAAAAGCAGTCTTTACGAGTTTATTCACAATTTACTTATGTGTCATTGTTCTAAGTTCGTTAATTGTGAGTGCAGCTAAGAGGTGTAACTCACTGCGGAAGTCAGTGTTTTCTGAAAGCTACAATCTGGGTGTTGTATTAAAGGCAAAAGTGCATTATAGTCATCGTAAGGTAGGTGAGATAATTGTCAAATGCTAATTTTAGCATTTGACAATTATCTCACCTTTAATTATATTAATTATTTATTTTAATTACAAAGTTATATTAAAATCATAGAATGTCACTTCAATATTATTTTTTATATATATTTATATTTAAAAAATAATATTGAAGTGACATTCTATGATTTTAATATAACTTTGTAATACTATTTAAACTGTATTAAAACACAAACTCTTTTGAATTGTCTGTATTTCTGTTCGTGCGGCCTAATCGGAAGATAGAAGAGCTTTTATCTCGGAATTCCCATGGGATCGGAATTTACCTACGCCGGAAAACCTGCACGTGCAAGTCGCGGGCATACCTAGTGAATAATAAAAAATAAGTTTATTAAGTAATTGGAAAATTAGGAGTAGTTCCCTAAACTTGCTCTTTTAAAGGAATAAGAACTAAGTATACATTTTATTTCATAAAATAACAGGCAACATCGGTAGCGATGTCATAACGTATTTCAACAAAAGTTACACATGTATGTTAATCATGAAACATTACGAAAATATCGGAAAAAAACCGAGTGTTTTGAAAAATTTCCGTCTACGGATGTACCTTCAACATAGTTATGACCACAGGACCACAACCATGTCGAATATCCAATTAGAAAAACCGCAAAATCAATAATTAAATCAGAATACGCAATATTAACCAACTTTTCGAAATCTGCTACCGAATAGATTTTTTTTTTATAATATTCCACAACTTTCACACAACGCCATCTAGTCCCAAACTAAGCAGAGCTTGTGGTATGAGTACTAGACAACTGATAAACATTCATATATATTTTTAAATACATACATGTTATAGATAAATTACACCCAGACAAAGAACAATTAATGATCGTGCTCATCACACAAACATTTGTCCTGGGTGGGAATCGAACCCACGACCTTGAGCATAGCAGTCAGGGCCACTGACCACTATACCAACAGGCTCGTCTAATTATATATGATTACATTTAATATAATTTAATATAAAAACATGCAAAAGTTTGCCTGTATGTTCGCCTTGCTTTCACGTTAAAAGAACAACGTATCGATGTAATATCGACGTAGTTAAAAGGCTGGAAAGTGACAAAACTACTTGTTTTTTTTTTGCTGAAAAATATCTCATTTCCACAGAAAAACTCGTTACGGGTGCAATATTTTTTTTTAATATCAGTATGACGTGTAATTCTGAAATATATTAGACTAGCATGTCGCGCTCGACTTCATCTTCGAGAATTTCGAAATAGCCCAAATTAAAGGACTCACAAATAATCCATAACGCATCCCATATATACTTAATGGTTTACCCGAGGGCATTAGAGAAGAAAATAATATTAAAAAATTCAAATCTAAATTAAAAAACTATTTACTTAGCACCGTACGGGGCCATCCATAAATTACATCACACGTTAAGGGGGAGGGAGGGGTCGACGAAATGTGACATTGTGTGACAAGTGGGTGGGAGGTAGGGCTTTCAGTCTCGATGCATTAGTGAGTCCCGGGATAAAAAAACGAGACTAGGTGTGGTCTCGAAATTCCCGAGAAAAACGAGACTTTCGACACTATTTCAAAACTAGGTTTCTTATTTATAAGCTATGCAATTAGAGAGTCAAATCAAGATATTTTAATCAAGTAGTTACTTTCATAAACAAATGCAAATTAAAAAAAGATCCATTTGTTACAGTTTTTTTTTTTTTTTCATTTTTGTAGTGGGCACGTAAAAAACAACGGGCATTTAGCCCTAATTTTGTTACAAAAGTAACCCGCAATAGAAAAAGCTCTTTCTGCTTGTACGCTAGAGGGATACTGCTTAGTACCACTTCGCGCTTTCACAATGAAAGGGGATAGAACCTATCTGGCGTATCGACGTCACCATTTTGTTTTTTTTTTTAATCGCGGTACATGATGAGTGTGGTATGCATGGCTAGAGAAACAAAAAATGTCCAATAACACGGTACTCCAAAGTGTCACGTAAACGTTTGAAGGTAAACATCGACCATATAACTTCAACGAAAATCATTAAAAATAAACTCATTACGCGTCCATACGCTTATTAGTATTTAGCTTATTAGTCTAGCAGTACGACAAAACCGCTACTATAATTAATTATTTACCTACTAAATTGCATCGCATCGCAATAAAACGCATGTCAAGGAATTCCACACGCACGTGTTGACTGTCTTTCATCCCACCGTATTATAAAATGAACAATAAGTGTTTTGGTACATGTCTTTCTTTGGTACATGGATTAGGCTCGGTATCAAGAACCCCTATCCGACCTCCTGCTGAACTTATGGATTATGTAGTATAGTAGTATTTATTATACGTGTTAGATATATTATAAATCTTTTAAAATGTCACATCTTAGTATTAATATTCACTTGTTTAATATCATACTTACTTAAAAAAAAATATTAAAAAAAAATAAAAAAATAAAAAATGGTTACCTAAATGACATAACTTTTGCCTTTTGTTTAACTACTGCTTAAAAACGTTTTCAAGTTGAGTGACATGTCACATGATCCGCCACGCAATAGTGACATATCTACTGCCTTTCATTGCGATGCGATTTAGTAGATAAATAATTATTTGTAGTAGTATTCTTGTGCTCCTAGTAGTGTGTAATATACCTACTCTTTCAATAAATATTAGTAATCATAATCAACCTGGGAACGATTATTTAATGATTGTCGTTGTAGTCATATGTCGATGTTTACCTTCAAATATCTCGGTAATGTGACATTTTGGATGGTAGCATGTTACTGATATTGTTTGTTACATACATGCCACTTTCAGTACGCGCCACGATTTCTAAAAAAAAAAAAAACAGAATGGCGATGGGTCACCATGCCAGTCTTCATACAAAAAGTTCAAACCCCTTTCAATTTAATCAGAATAGTTCTATAATTCAATCTTTATTGCAGTCATAATTATGTGTTAACAAGATCTTAATATAAGTAGTAGCTCACATGGACCCTTTCGGGCGCAGCAATTTACATTTATAATATGTAGACAAAATCTGTGTTATTTGTCGATAAGGTTATTCAGCCTCCACAGATAATACTAAGCTTTACTCTATGCTCGACCGTGCTGCCATTGCCATATCCATAATAACAATAATTTAAATTGACTGTTGGTTTAATAAATTATTTAATACAGTTTTTATATTACTGAAGTCTCAAAAGTCTCGTTATTCCCGTGACCGAAGATGTTAGTCTCGAGTCGCGAAAATACTAAAAAATCGTCGAGACTCTCGAAATTTTCGAGACCGAGATTCACGGGATGAAAGCCCTAGTGGGAGGGGTCCTAAATTTCGTGACGTCACATTTCAAAATCGATTATAATCTAAGTGTTAAAACACGAATTTTAAACTATTACTTTACGGATACCTCAAAAACATATACTTACAACTACATATGTGTAAATATAAGATACCAATAGTTTTGTCGACCATTCGCTCTACTAGTGTTACGCGTAGTATTGCCAGACGTCCCGTATTTCAGGCATTCATTCAAATGTCCTGCCGGGACCGACTCTGTCTCGTATATCAAATGAAATCCATAAAAGTTGATTTTTTACAATTTTACAATAATTTCCTAAGCTTTGGTACAACGGAACGATTTCTCAGAGAGTAACATTCTCTCCAAGGTGCTGTTTATAAACTTTAATCACCAGTAAATTACAACCATTTCCAAGAAGCTGCGGAACTTTTAAGGATGAGATGAGTTTAATATGGACTACTTATACGAAGGATTTCAAATGATTAAAAAAAACCTGGATATTGCTGCTACATCTTCTGCTGACAAAACAATAGGTGCGATTGAAAAGTGGAAGAAAGTCTTAAAATGTTTCTTTTTCAGTATCCCTAGTTGTAATTGCTTTGTAGAAGGAGTTTTTCACAAATGGTGTTAAAGTGGACTGATGTACGAAATAAGTGTACCCCCAACTTAATAAAAAAGCGAATTAATGACCATATTTAACTATGATTATAATAGATTTTTTTATTATGTCAAATTTATCAAAAATACGTTAAAACATGCGCGTAGTAAATAATTTGTTTTTTATTTATCCCAGAAAAAAATTTAAGACCCGTATTATTTTGCCGATTTAAACATATTTTGTCCCTTACAGGCTGAAAAAAAAACTGGCAACCCTATTACGCGCCAGCCGCCTAGGCGCAATAATAAATATTGCAAATAAAAGTTACGAGAAAGAAAGCGACACTTATAATTTTTTTTCCATAATTCCTTCGTCGTCAACATCACAAATACAACTGGAGTCCAAAGGCGTAAAAGTAAGTTTGAATTTTGTAATAATAACAACAAAACTAAACTGACTAGGTATTGCTGATGTATGTACACAGGGTGGAAACGATAATTGATTACTTTCGATTATTGTTTAAATTCGTTTAAAGTCCAGATTCAAGATTAACCTAACCAGGGTACATTTAAAATGATAAACTGATATAATGAAAATAATGATATGTTAAATATACACAACTTAAAAAAAGGAAAAATTGATATACAAAATGATAAGTGATCGACACGTGGCGAAAGCGTCTTTGATAAGTATTTTGCCCATTATGTGTTAATCGCGACACTTTTCTGATGCTACTAACTCGATGTGTTGAATTAATAAGTTATAAAGTCGAACATGCATTTCGCTGCGCGTCGATGACAGCATAAACTTAAAACTACTGTTATCATACGGCTTCGCACGTACAGTATCTTTAATTAATATAATTCTATTAATATTTTTTTCGTGTCTGATTTGATGTTAATTTTATTAAAAAATAATTTAAATGGAAATAAAACTGATTTTGATTGAATAATTTCTAAATGTTTGCAAAATATGTGACGTCACACTAGGGAGGGGGGAGTCTCACAAATGTGACCAGCTGAGACAAAGAGGGAGGGAGGGGCAACAAAACCATGAAATTCGTGTGACGTAATTTATGGATGGCCCCTACCTTAATGTTATTATTGCATTTTTAAGTTAATTAGTTACATAATATATTTATTAAATATATACATAAGTTAAAAATAGATTATAAATTGATCCCACAGTCAAACTGTCTGTTCAGTTTTGTGGGACATTCTTGTAAATTATAAAAATACCTTGTACCTTGTAAACAATAACATAAAATTAATAAATAATAATAATAATGCAAGTTACTACCAATGAAAATATTTTGATTTTTTTTTTTTGTAAAGAGCTTCAGCAATGTGGGTAGAATTCACATTACTAGCAATCTTGTCAACCACTCTGTAATGGGTGGGATTCGAACCCGCGACCTTTCGATTTCAAGGCCGACACCATAACCATAAGGCTATTGACGCTTCAAGTTTCTTCCGATACGATTACAGTTCTAATTACCCGCTACATACAAACTTCGAAACAAATTTCTCCTCCGGCCTCCTTATAATAATTATGTATTTGTAGGTATTGATTATAATACAGAATAGCCCAAGATTCACATCTTGGGCTGAAATTACAACGATAAAATTTCTCAAAGTTCCAAAAGCACAGAATCTTATTTTTACGAGAGAAAAGCTTTGGGTCGTGACATGTGAGTGATCCAAGAGATTATTAAAGTCTAGTCCTAAATAGATTATTAACCTTTTCACCGTCACGGACTTGTATAGAAGTTCCGGATTTTCGTGCCACCAGCGCTACGACTTCATTAGTTCTTAATTTTAGATAAGTTAAAAAAATAAATTTACTGTATTTACAGTAAATTAAACTAATTTAACTTAGCTAAAATTAAGAACTAATGAAGTCGTAGCACTGGTGGCACGAAAATCCAGAACTTCTATACAAGTCCGTGGCGGTGAAAAGGTGCAGTATTTAGTCGTTTTCTGAATAAATAGATTAAATTGTTTCATGTCCGGTTGTCTACTAATATTAACATCATAATCATTTTAATGTCTTTAGAAAATCTGCTTACATGGATAGGTATTCGACGTCCTAACTTGAATGTCAATGTTGACTTCTAAAATATAAGTTATAGGTATTTAGAAACGTACAAAAAAAACAATTATTTTGCTTCTGCCTGTGGCTTTGCTCGCGTGAAATTTTTTTAGCAACAAATAGCTTAGGTGATTTTCCAGCCCTTCAACTTTCTATCTCTGGGCTGACGTGAACTGTGTTCAATAGCCACCTTAAAGGTTTGAACGGTTTAAAAAATACTATTTATCTGTTCTATCGATACCAATTATATCGATCTGTTCCTCCGTTTAGACGTGAAAGAAGAACAATCAAACACTTTTTCGCATTAATAATCCAATATGGATTAGTTCGGATAATTATTACCTAAATAGAACAAAGCATTACAATAAGCGTATTGTTCTAGTTTTATATTTCATAGAGTAGTTCATAAGGTCATTAAAACAATGCGATTCCAGCTAGTTGTTCACTGTTATCATGATTAGAAGTGAATGAAATGAAATATTAAATCATTAATTTTCATGTTACATCACACAGTATCACAAATTAACAGTATGTTTTTGCAAGGATCTGGATTAAAAAAAGAATCTATACTAATATTATAAAGCGGAAAAGTTTGTTTGTTTGTTTGTTTGCTTGAACGCACTAATCTTCGAAAGTACTGGGTGAATTTGGATGAAATTTGGTATGGAAGCAGCTTGAAGCTTGAGGAAGGTTATAGGCTACTTTTTACCCGACTGCAAAAAGTAGAGTTATGTTTTTACCGTGATAGAATCCACGGGAGCGAAGCCCCGCGTGAGTACTAGTATAAAATAATTTTGCGCCTATATTGCTCAAAGGGTTACACATGCTACATTTATGGCTGCTACTAAAATCTGGGCCCTATTTTTTGATAATACTGCTTCTAAGCGTCTGACTAAATTGTATAATCGGTATGTGAAATTAATTTCGCAATATTGTTTCAAAGGAAACCTTATAATGCTTATACGGGCTGATTTCCTCATCTATTTTTTTTTTGTCATTTCTCTGATAGATTGCTTGTATATTGACGGCGGAACTTACTATTATGAGCTTTACGTTATACATTAACATACGTTAACATACGGTAAAAGTGCTTCGTAACATTTGGCTCGATGCACTTGGGATACAGAGGTACATTGATAGCCTATGCGATAATAAATGTTATGTATGAACACCAATACAATATTATTATTCTAAACTTGTATCACATCATCGCTTACCATCAGGTGAGAGTAGTCCATCATTAATAAAAAAAAAGAAAACAAAAAATAATTTACAGAGAAATGTGGTGGTTGACACATTAGCAAAAACTGCAGCTACTTGATTAATTCTAAATATAAAATCCTGTTGAAAATACTGCAGCAACAATTTTGTAATAAATATATGGTAAAGTTGAGGATTAATGTTAGATACTATGTTTGACGACAACACGATTCCATAAAATTTTCTTGATAGAAAAAAATTCCAAAGTTACCTCCAAACCGAACAATAAACCGCTGGTATTCAAAAATAACATCAAATTAGATAATGAAACTTTGCATATTAATTGAACTAACTATAAAGCAGGTCTTATGTTATTTACTTTTTTAAATTACCATTATTTTCACCGTAAAAAGAAATAAACTAAATTATAGGTGTCTTGGAGTCTTTTCCCTACCACCCTGTCTCACTTGCTCGCGTGACCGCGGCCAGTAGTGTGCGAGCGAGATAAAGAGAAGAAGAGGAGAGAGAAAGCTGAGGTAGTATAGGCCCTTAAGTCTTGAAAATTAATTGTTTTCAAATGTGGAAAAGTTATTTTGACTAAATAAAATCGTTAGCAAAAGGTATTTGGTAGGGGAAAATGCAGTGCGAACCTCCCCCTTTTTTAGGGGTGGGAAAATCATCAAATTACTTCTCCCGCTCTGGGTGGAGCGGAAGGGACTGTCAGATTTCTACTGACTAAAAACCCACCCTGTTCTTTCAGCTGCCCTTAAGTTCTGAGAACGCGGTATCTCGTTAGAACATTCCCGCAACCCCGGCAAGCATGTAACGCAGATGATTATCAGAAAATAGGAAATGGCAAAAAAAAACCGAGATTGAATTCCTTTTTTTGTAAAATTGTAAACCACAGCTTTTAAAGAAAAAACAATTTATTATGAAAAGGTTCTTTATTCATCACACTTATTTTCATCATTTTACTTTTTCTGTAGATGATAACCATGACTGGGTCAGGATCGGGCATTGTCTTTTATAATATTAAAATAAATACTTTAACGTATGTATAGGTACCTATAGTCATAAAATCAATTTCTATAAATATTATGTCAAATTATTATCGCCATTTTATCCCATTTACTGTGTTATTTTTATTTGTTCTACCACATCCACAAGGGCCCGCAAGGGTGCCGTTGCCTGCCGGGGTTGCGGAATTGTTCGAAAGATTTACCGTGGCCTCGGAACACGAAGGGCATAATTTATGATGGAACATGGAGGGGTTTTAGTCAGTAAAAGTTTGACACACCCTCCCGTTTCGCCCCGATCGAGAGGTAGTCATTGGACGATTTCCCATCCTTAAAAATAACGAAATAACGTGTTCTGTTTAGTATCACGAATTAATTAATTAATTTAAGCGTCAACAGCCTAACTAAAGGATAAGTTGTCATGGGTTCTCTAGACTCAAGTATATTTAATAGCTTAGTTGGAGGGGTTATTAGGTTTACCAAGTATTGTTTCTACTGTACTGTTTTTAATGCACAAGAGTTAAAAAGGTAACCTTATTAGTTTACAAACAGTTATAGGTAAACTCATCATGTGCGATTACAAAGTCCAAAAAATATTATTTTGAGCTAACTAATAGTGAATAAAAATTTTGTAGGTTCATAGCTAAGTTTGTAACAGTATTGTCAAAGGAAAAGTACACGAGTAGCAACTAAAGCACAATTAAGAAGTTCAAAAGCATAATTAAAGGAACATTGTGCGATTGCTAATTAAAATAAAATTGACAATTATTTTCAGGTTTATGAATTTAAGAGTTTATGAGGTTAAATAGGATCGATTTCTGTTTGCCGAATGAACTGAGTGCAAGTGCAATTTATCGCTACAGCTATTTATAATTTTATATTTTTATAAAACATATTTATATTTCATAGAGCGTTTTTTTTATGTATGTTACCTCATTACTCGCAGATGGCTGGACCGATTTCAAAAATATTTTTTTTTTGTTTGAAAGGGTATACCTTCTAGTTGGTCCCATTATCGTCATGTTTGGATCTGATAATGGGATCATGGAGAAATCGAGAGAACTCTTCAAAAATTATAAACACACCTATAGCGTTTTGGGTATTTCTTACAGTACCTTGTGCAGTTGCTCTCGAAAAGCACCATTTGAGGAAGTGGAACTGATGATCAAGACCACAGATGGCCGCCGAACCTACTCAATAATAAGTATTTCGTGGATTGCGATTAGATTACTTGAATAAAGATGTTAAGCACTTTATGCTCGTCACAATGCATATGGTGAAGTAGAGCTGATGGTGATGTACCAGGAGAACTCTTCAAAAATTAACGGCTCTGCACCGGGAAAAGCAATATTTTGTAAAAGGTGATAAGTAGTTGACATTTTGGCTTTTATAACTAGACAAATTACAAACCGACCCACTAAAAAGCGTGAAAAAAAAATTAGCAAAAAATAGAACCGACTTCTATATAAAAACACTACAAAGGCAAAAATAACTTTAATTTTGGAAGGCGGCGTCAAAAAAAAAAAAAACAAAACAAATGACACCGACTACCGAAATTAAAGTTATTTTTGCCTTTGTAGTGTTTTTATATAAATAATAAATAAATAAATAAATAATATTCCACAACTTTTCACACAACGCCATCTAGTCCCAAACTAAGCAGAGCTTGTGGTATGGGTACTAGACAACTGATAAACATACATATATATTTCTAAATACATACATATTATAGATAAATTACACCCAGACAAAGAACAAACGACCGTGCTCATCACACAAACATTTGTCCTAGGTGGGAATCGAACCCACGACCTTGCGCATAGCAGTCAGGGCTACTGACCACTATACCAACGGGTCTGTCAGAATATAGAAGTCGGTTCTATTTTATGCTTAATTTTTTTTTTACTTTGTCTACATGTTGCTCGTAAGTTAATTTTCAACCGACGACAAAAAGAGGAGGTTATCAATTCGACGCGTATATTTTTTTTATGTATGATCACCGATTACTCGAAGACGGCTGAACCGATTTGGAAAATTCTTTTTTTGTTTGAAAGGGTATACTTCAAAATTGGTCCCATTGTCACCAAGTCAGGATCTAATGATGGGATCCTGGAGAAATCGAGGGAACTCTTCAAATATCATAGGCACATCTATGGCGTTTTGGGTATTTCTTGTAGTAACTTGTGTAGTTGCTCTCGAAAACTACCATTTGGGAAAGTGGAACTGATGATGAAAACCACAGATGGCCGCCGAACCTACTCAATAATAAGTATTTCGTGGATTGCGATTAGATTACTTGAATAAAGATGTTAAGCACTTTATGCTCGTCACAATGCATATGGTGAAGTAGAGCTGATGGTGATGTACCAGGAGAACTCTTCAAAAATTAACGGCTCTGCACCGGGAAAAGCAATATTTTGTAAAAGGTGATAAGTAGTTGACATTTTGGCTTTTGTAACTAGACAAATTACAAACCGACCCACTAAAAGCGTGAAAAAAAAATTAGCAAAAAATAGAACCGACTTCTATATAAAAACACTACAAAGGCAAAAATAACTTTAATTTTGGAAGGCGGCGTCAAAAAAAAAAAACAAAACAAATGACACCGACTACCGAAATTAAAGTTATTTTTGCCTTTGTAGTGTTTTTATATAAATAATAAATAAATAAATAAATAATATTCCACAACTTTTCACACAACGCCATCTAGTCCCAAACTAAGCAGAGCTTGTGGTATGGGTACTAGACAACTGATAAACATACATATATATTTCTAAATACATACATATTATAGATAAATTACACCCAGACAAAGAACAAACGACCGTGCTCATCACACAAACATTTGTCCTAGGTGGGAATCGAACCCACGACCTTGCGCATAGCAGTCAGGGCTACTGACCACTATACCAACGGGTCTGTCAAAATATAGAAGTCGGTTCTATTTTATGCTTAATTTTTTTTTTACTTTGTCTACATGTTGCTCGTAAGTTAATTTTCAACCGACGACAAAAAGAGGAGGTTATCAATTCGACGCGTATATTTTTTTTTATGTATGATCACCGATTACTCGAAGACGGCTGAACCGATTTGGAAAATTCTTTTTTTGTTTGAAAGGGTATACTTCAAAATTGGTCCCATTGTCACCAAGTCAGGATCTAATGATGGGATCCTGGAGAAATCGAGGGAACTCTTCAAATATCATAGGCACATCTATGGCGTTTTGGGTATTTCTTGTAGTAACTTGTGTAGTTGCTCTCGAAAACTACCATTTGGGGAAGTGGAACTGATGATGAAAACCACAGATGGCCGCCGAACCTACTCAATAATAAGTATTTCGTGGATTGCGATTCGATTACTTGAATATGGATGTTAAGCACTTAATGTTCGTCACAATGCATATGGTGATGTAGAGCTGATGGTGAAGTACCAGGAGAACTCCTCCACAATTAACGGCCCAGCACTGGGAAAAGCAATATTTTGTAAAAGGTTATAAGCAGTTGACATTTAGGCTCTTTTAACTAGGTAAATTAAAAATCGACCAACTGAAAACAGTGAAATAAAAACTTTTTACCAAAAAAATTAAACCGACTCCAAAAAACACTGCAAAGTGAAAAATAACTTTGATTTCGGAAGTCAGTGCCAAAAACGAAAATACAAAAGTAAAGACACGAAAAGTTTTTTTGTCCAATATTACACCAAGATCTCGGATCATGTCAACTTCTTTTATTCGGTCTTGGTCGATGAAATACTTAGCGGATATTAAGTTTTTGGAATTACCCCGGAAAAGGTCACGTGATAACATTTTACAGGATTAAGATTCATTACAAAAGTCTGTTAAGATAACTTTGGAGAAGTTCCGCATCTTCGTAACAATTACTTTAACTGCCTTTCAGTCATCAGAAAAATGCAAAATATCATTAGTTAAATAATTAAATAGAATTGGGCCTAAATGCGGGCCCTGGGGTACACTGGATGTAATAGTGTATGGAGCTGATTGATATCCATTAACCACCGCAGAAAAGGATCTACACCTTAGAACAATTGCTAGTAATGTGAATACCACGCACATCGCTAGTTCACTTTAAAAAAAGTACTTTAAAAAGTTTTGAATGACTACTACTAATTCACCACATATAGCTCTAGATGTTTTTCCTCACAACATTATATCATAATTATTAGGTATTTAAAATCTTAACTCCACAATAGTAACGGCGTACCCACCTTACATGTAAATCTTTCCGTTTTCCTGTTATATCAAATGCACAGCAATGCAGTTTTCATCTTGTTGTTTGTTGGTATTCTGAATTACCTTAATCACCCATGGATTTAATACGTAATTACTGAATAGGCACTAAAATATAAATGTAGTTAGGTATGTGCATAGAACTAATAATGGACATCGATTAATGTGCTATTGCTTTTATTATAGCCGGCACATTGCGATGTGCCTCGTAAACACTAAGAATAAGTGATTCACTAAGTACGAGGTCCATATTTCAAGTTCTATAAAGTTTCGTCTAAGTCAAAGATTGAATCCTTCTGACCTTTTTTTGATCTGTAATATTGGTCAATGTTTAAATAACTTTAAACCAAAACAAATTTTCTAGATCACTAGGTACTTAATATTTTAATTTATAAGTATTGAAAGAAAACGTAGACATAGTTATTAAAGGCGGCTGTTAATGAATGGGGTATGCGATCTCGTTGTATAATTTGAAGAGTGATATTTAAGTGTCGCTTAGAGGTCGAGCAGCGTAGAAGTTCGCCCAAGGCTCTCAGTCGCGAGTCGTCGACCCGCCGTCACCTTGCCTCGCGCCAACTTACGCAATTCGTTAATCTTATCATCTGCATGCGCACCCGCACGACCTCGATCTCCCCTCTCACCCCTCGCCGAATTTCGACGCCTGCATTAACATCAATAGGTAATGCAAGTGAGGTCATCCCCAAAGTCAATTCTTATTTAATATTCGAAATGGATAAATACCTACATGCACGACGACCGCACCAAATTCGCATACTTACATTATTATACTTGATTTATCAGACACAGTCAGGTTTATCAGTGCGGACTACTTGGGGAGCACTAGGGCTTTCACGTACGTTGGCAAGTACGTTCAATTTATTTGCTTATATTATGTAAAAGAAATAAAAAATAATTCATGAAAATTTAAATTAAATACGGTCTACAATAAAATAAAAAACAAAAGTGGTCTACGAGTGAAGTGCTACGGGTTTCGTAGCGCTCCGGGCCGCCCGCCACAGCGCCGGAAAAGCGGTGGAGAG
This sequence comes from Tholera decimalis, assembly GCA_943138885.2. Taxonomy (NCBI): domain Eukaryota; kingdom Metazoa; phylum Arthropoda; class Insecta; order Lepidoptera; family Noctuidae; genus Tholera; species Tholera decimalis. Next base: position 30,364,665 of record OW964556.2, on the reverse strand, counting down.
AGGAGCGCCCGCACCGCCGGTGGGACGAGCCTGCGCGCGCGCCACCCCGCGCGTATTTATTCGCAAGGCCACACCAGCGGCGCGCCAGTGCACAGACGTCGGTCGCACGCGATATACAATCATTGAGTTCTCGGCGTCGCACTTCCGCGCACTAATGCTACGTATCGTTTAGTAACTTAAAAAAAATACAAACGTTGTTTTTATTTATTTTAAAGAACAATACAAACAGATAAAATGATAACAATGCTTTCAAATTCTAAACTTTTGTGGGGACTTTGGCAAGTGGTGAACTATTGTGTTTCGCGTACTTCGGTGCCGCTGCTGCTGGTGGCGGGCGCCGCGTTGCTGGCGCTGCGGCTGGCGGCGCTGCTGCGCGAGGTGCGCAAGCTGCCTCCAGGGCCGTGGGGCCCGCCTGTCGTCGGCTACCTTCCCTTCCTCGGAGTTCGCCACAAGACTTTCCTGGAGCTTGCTCGCAACTATGGCGCCCTGTTCTCCGCAAGACTTGGAAACCAACTCACGATCGTTCTTAGCGACTATAAACTCATCAGAGAAGCTTTCCGGAGAGAAGAATTTACTGGACGCCCCAGCACCCCGCTCATGCACACTTTGGATGGTCTCGGTAAGTTTGCAATACCATAGTATTATTTACTTTTCTTCTACGTTTTGAGTTACAATATTTTTCTCAATTTTTTTTTTTATAAAATTTTGTGTATATTAATAAATTAGAAAAATCAATTTTGTCGTACATCATCTTGCATCTTAATTAAACCAGCTGCAGCATCAGATTCATTTAAAATGAAAATTTTCCTAAATAAATTTGTAACTACCAAGTTAGTAAATGTTAGTGTAAACCCATAATGAACCGGCAAGAAAAGTGCACATGTGCATGTGGGCGTCACTAGCCCGTCCCTCCCGCGCTGCTCGCGCGCCGCCCACTCGAAAGCCCTCACTATAACGCCTACCTCTGTGCAGGCATCATCAACAGCGAGGGCCGTCTCTGGAAGAGCCAGCGTCGCTTCTTACACGACAAACTGCGCGAATTCGGCATGACTTACATGGGAAACGGCAAGAAAATTATGGAAGGAAGAATTAAGGTTTGTAACACATAAATTTTATCGTGAAATTCATAAAGTTCATTTATTTTTATTTTTAAATGATTATTCATCATCGATATTAAGGAGAGTTTTTTTTTTGTTATTTAGAGCGAGGTTCACGAGCTGATCGCTAACCTGCATCGCGCGGAGGGAGCGCCCATCGACGTCAACCCTCTGCTCGCTCTAGGCGTGTCCAACGTCATTTGCGGCATCACAATGTCCGTACGCTTCAGCAACGGGGACGCTCGCTTAAAAAGGCTCAACAACCTGATCGAAGAAGGCATGAGGCTGTTCGGTGAAGTGCACTACGGCGAATATATCCCTCTCTACAACGTAAGTAACACCATTAATTAAACATCTAAAACTAACAAATCACATCCCATGCTATGTTTAAAGAGTTAAAAAATAAAGTAATAAATCCTGTTTTTTCATATACAGTACCTACCCGGCAAAGCTCAAGCACAGGAGAAAGTAGCGAAAAACCGCGAAGAGATGTTCGCTTTCTACCAAACTCTGATCGACGAGCATCGTGAAACACTTGATGTCGATAACGTGAGAGATCTCATCGACGTCTATCTGATCGAGATCGAGAAGGCCAAGACTGAGGGCCGTGCCGGAGAACTGTTCGAGGGCAGAGATCATGGTAAGTGTGAGACAACAATCAACTAGTTTTTGTTGTAATACAAAAAATGATAACTTGCAAATTATTATTTTCCATCTGAGGTTTCTAATAAACATTTTTATTACAGAACTACAATTGAAACAAATTCTTGGAGATCTATTTTCGGCGGGTATGGAAACCATCAAATCATCGCTCTTGTGGATGATTGTATTCATGCTGAGGAACCCCGAAGCGAAGAGGCGCGTACAGGAAGAACTCGACGCCGTGATCGGTCGCGAGCGCTTACCTACAATCGAAGATATGCCAAACCTTCCTTATACTGAAGCCACTATCCTGGAAACGCTCCGCATGTCCAATATTGTGCCCCTGGCAACAACACACTCTCCTACAAAGTAAGTTATAAAACATTAAAATCTGAAAAGTTGTATAAGAAATATATTTTTTAATTGTGAAAATACTTATCACTGCCTTTTTTCTTAGGGATGTTCACCTAAATGGCTACAGAATACCGGCTGGCTCTCAAGTCATACCTCTCATCAACTGCGTACACATGGACCCCAACCTATGGGACGAGCCCAACAAGTTTAATCCCAGCCGTTTCATCGACGAGACTGGCAAGATTAGGCGGCCCGAGTTCTTCATGCCGTTCGGCGTTGGCCGTCGGATGTGCCTGGGTGATGTGCTGGCTCGCATGGAGATGTTCATGTTCTTCGCGTGCATGATGCACCAGTTTGACGTGCAGATGGAGATGGGTGACGCGCCTCCATCTCTGGAGGGTACCGTAGGCGCCACCATCGCGCCCAAAGCCTTCCGCGTCAAGTTCGGCCCGCGCTCCGCGCCCGCTGCGGCGCCGCCGGCGCCTGACCACACGCACCTGCGCCATGTAGGCGCGCACTAGGCGCCGCGCTACTCCGCGCCACACCGCGCCTGACAGCGCGAACACACCCACCAGTATTCAATGATCACTCGTTTTAGAGCGAATCGACAACCATTTATTTAAGTCTTTATTATATAAGTGACGACATCGCTATCGCGATGCTCGAGGCTGTGCATAAAGTGTTCAATTAAATAGTAAACCGAATGTTAGATATATTGGTATTCCCATCATTGAGATTATAAAATGACGTTTGTGTGAGTTTGCAGTATTAGCGTGTTGGTAGACTAGAATGATAGGAACTTCAGCAAATCACACCATTACACATTATATTTAAGGTTTACGTTCTAAGTTCTAGTACCTATACCAAAATTAAATGTAATTTCTAGGTCATTATTTATTAGTGTCACTTGCGAGAATGTGGTCTGTTGTGTGTGATCTCATGTTTGTTGCGTTACAGTAAGCTTTAGATATAAGTTTGTAAGTGTTCATTTATATGTTTAGTGTAACATTACTTACCTATCAGGTATGGAGTGACATTCCATGGTAGAGTAACAACCAGCAACTAGTCTAGAGCGATATCGTCGCTATATAATAGAATAACGCCTAACTTTAATGATCTTGTATTGTACTAAATTCATGTGGCAACCAAGTTGCCCTGTACTGAACTTCAGTCGGCAAGGTAGCTCACAGCTCACCGTTGTCTGTTGGTCTATTATATGCTTTGTATATAATACTCTAATTAATTGTAAGGATGTACGTTTAAGTAATAAATTAAAAATGAAAATATTGATTGAAATACTCTTTCTTTGATTTATACCTACGACGAAGTTCAACAACAAAAGTAAGTAGGTATTGTAAAGCTATATGCAACAAGCACAGTTGTGATGCCTGATATCATTATAAGGCTGCATTATAAATTATTTTATACTATACCTGCTCAGAAAGTGTCTTATTACTTTTTAAAAAGTTTGACAGAAAAGACGTCATTACTGTAGTACGGGTCGCAAAGGTGTGTGAGAATTCATTACTATAAATTCTTTGGATTCTCACTGGAGAAGGAGGGAAAAGTGTATGAAAATCCATTACTAACGCGCTGTTTTTTTTTTTATTTTAAACCAATTCAGTAGCTAACTTAAAAGTACTTATAATGCCAAAAGACAAGAGACAGAATATTATTATTATTCTCTCTTATTTTCCTCGTAGGTATAGTATAAAGCACTTTGTATCACTCAGAAGAAAGTGCGATTCCCAACTCGTGTGTATTAAGCTACACCCTCGTTGGTAATCGGTCACTTTCTCCCCTCGATGAACAATGTACTATTAACACAAAAATCCGAAGGAACTTCTTGGCGTAATTGATCAACAGTTTTTCTCACAAGATACATAATCAATTCCGATTAAATAGCAATAACTTAAAATTATTTTTGCTTACAAAACATAGTTTATTGAACTTTTGATCTTTCGTAACTGCAATATATAAATAATTTAAACTTAATTAAACTGGAATACTAGTTCTTAAACGTGCAGTTGCGTGAACATAAACACTATTAAGTAATGTTGGAGGTGAATGACCCGTTGACAGACGACGTCACACAGAGGTACGCATACCCGCACAATTTGTACAAACGAGGGTATCGACTAGCTGACATTACTCACGGTCTTCTCCATTACTCACTCTCACATGGCACCTATCGAACACTACCTACATACTTCATTTCTTATAGTAATCGAATACACACACGTTCTAGCGTATAATTAGCAAAAGCTTTGCAAATTAAATGCCTAGCAGAGTAAATATTATGAAATAAAATGTCATTCGAGGAAGGAAGTACTTATTCAGATGTCAGTTTTGCGAAAAGCTTAATTCTTAGTGCTTTGACCGCAAATCAGTAATGTAGTAAGTAAGAAAAACGCAACATATGTATATTGTACCTATGTGTATAGATAATAAAATTATAGATGTATGTACCAGTACTTAATAACAACTGGTTATTAAGTAAAAAAAAATCTGCTTCTATCCGATGTAATTCAAAGAAAAATTAAATAAAAATAAAACGTAAGAGTTTCAACATTTTTTATTAAGAAGATTTTTCTAACATCTATGAACTAAATGCATCGATACAAGCACCTACTGTAATCAAACAGGATCACAATAGAAGGAGACGCGAGGAGGGCAGAGGGTAAGGCCGATGGTTCCTCTCATCTCTTCCACCGAGGGTCGGTCGGACGCCAGTCGCACTCGGCGGCGACGAAACAGTCGTGCGACTAAACCGCATGCCAACATTCGCGAGAGCTCATCACCAGGACACATGCGTTTCCCTGCGGAAGAAAATTTATCTTATGTTAAAGTAGATATCCTTCCGGCGCCTTGGCTGACGGATGAAATAAAACTTTTAATCCATAAAAAAGCAGCGGCGAAATTTAAGTTTAAAGTTAGACCTAGTGACGCCAACAGGGAGAAATTTATCTCAATTAGAAATCACTGCAGCAAGGTGTGTAGAAATGCAAAACGCCAACATATCCATAATTCGGTTCAGAGTAGTGATCCAGCTAAGGTCTGGAAATTTCTCAAAACATTAGGTATCGGGAAAAAGTCTCATGAAACGATTCCTAAAGACATTGAATTAAACTCACTTAATAGTCATTTTTCTACTTCGCCATCAATAGATAGGGCTACTAAAACTGCTACTTTAAGTTATCTTTCTAAACTTCCGATACCTGATTATTCTCCTTTTGTCATACGTCAATTTACTGCTTGTGATGTTAAAAGGAGTGTTATGTCGATTACGTCCAACGCTGTGGGTAGTGACTGTGTCAGCCGTAAGATGATCATTCCCATCCTTGATAACGTTCTTCCGTTCATTCTATACATCCTAAATTTCTCAATTTCTAGTAGTGTCTTTCCACAAGCCTGGAAAGACGCCCAAATTATCCCTTTACCCAAAAAAACTCGTCCAGCATCTTTTTCTGACTACCGACCTATTTCTATTCTCCCATTCCTATCCAAAGTCCTTGAAAAGCTTGTCCACCAACAACTTAGCTCGTTCCTTTCTAAGTACAATCTTCTGAATCCCTTTCAATCTGGTTTTCGTCCTGGTCACAGCACTACTTCTGCACTCGTACATATTTCGGACGATATAAGGTCTGGCATGGAGATGGGGAAGTTAACTGTACTTGCACTACTAGACTTTAGTAATGCGTTTAATACAGTTGACTTCGACATTTTGCTTGGCATTCTCCGCTCGTTTAACATATCTCCATCGGTAATTGACTGGTTTCGTAGTTACCTGTTTGGTCGTCGGCAGCGTATTTCCACTGAGGACTCCTTTTCTTCTTGGTGTGATACCTCTGCCGGTGTGCCACAGGGTGGCGTTTTATCTCCTTTACTTTTCGTACTTTTTATAAATGCTATCACTCAACGACTATCTTCTTTCTACCACTTGTATGCTGATGATCTCCAAATTTACACCCAAGCTCCACTCGTAGAGTTAGCTGATGCCATTAAAGCTATTAATATGGACCTTGCTCGAATTGGTGACTGGAGCGCTGAGTTTGGGCTGAAAATTAACCCTGCTAAGACTCAGGTTATTGTTGTTGGTAGTTCTCGTACTATCTCCAGGATTCATTGGACAGCACTTCCCCAGGTTTCTTTCAATAACACCGTCATACCTTTCAGTCACACTGTGAAGAACCTGGGAATACACATTGACGACACCCTTTCTTGGACTAAACAATTACAGGAAGTTAGTCGTAAAGTATTTGCGTCTGCAGGCTCCTTGAGACGCCTTCGTAATTTTCTTCCCATCTCCACTAAAATTGCAATTGCACAAACTCTCCTTCTCCCTATTCTGGACTATGCTGATGCCAGCTATCTCGACTTGACCCAAAACCAATTGGACAAGCTAGAGCGTCTTCAAAATCTCTGTATCAGGTTTATATTTGGCTTGCGCAAATATGACCACGTTTCTGATTTCCGTCCTCAGCTCAAATGGCTTCCTATTAGGTTTCGCCGGAATCTTCACTTACTTTCTCTACTTTATAATGTGCTATTTAATCCTTTAACTCCTTTCTATCTTAAGGAACGTTTTCAGTTCCTCTGTGACACACATTCTAGATCCTTGAGATCATCGGAAAATCTAGAGTTGAGTATTCGTATGCATTCCACTTCTTTCTTTGACAAATCTTTTACCATACAAGCAGCTCGTTTGTGGAATGCATTACCCATAGAAGTGAGGCGTGCTCAAACGCTACCAGCGTTCAAAAGAATGGTGAAGGAGCATTACCTCTCCCTATAACTTTTCCCCTTCTTTCTCAATTATACATGTAATATTTATTAGTATATAATTTTGGTATTGTATGTATTTTATATTATTATGTTCAATTATATGTTTGTAGACTGACAGCCCTTAATCTGTCTCCTTTAAGTTTGTCCATCCAAAGGTTGTCTGTAAGAGATCGCCCTGTGCGATAAGACCGCCCATTGTACACTAGTTTAATTTTTTTGTATCTATAGAAATATTGTAAGGTGTACAATAAAGTATATAATATCCGATAACTTGCTTATGTGAACGTAGAGAATTTTAAAATGTCCCCGTACCCCAGCAAGAAGTGTCGAATAGAAACACCGTGTGGTTTTAGTCAGTAAGAGTCTGACAGAAACCCTCCGTCTACCCCTGGTCTACCCCAAGGCGGAGGACATCCATGAGGATTTCCACACGCAAAAAAGGGTGTCCGATGATTTAGCTTACTATATAGAAATTAGCTACCTACTTCCATGTAAACAAAAGAGATGCGTATATATTAATAGTCGATCGCTGACTGTTTACACTGCCGGCGAGGACTCGTACTACTAGTTTGTCGCTGAGCAACAAGGGAGCATCGCTGAGCATATCCTTGGCGGTCAAAACTCACGCCAAGAGACATACCAGATAATAGCCCAGCGTCTAAACTATGGGAACTACACTCTCGATGCTTGTCAAATCGTTTTCAGTTCGCTGTTACGACCAAACTATCGGAACTACACTCTCGCTGCTTGTCTAATCGTTTTTAGTTCGCTGGCAGTGGAACAGCTATTTTTTATTGATAATAGGATCGCGTTTGACCACCATCTCACCTGATGGTAAGTGATGATGTGGTCGAAGATGAAGCACGCTTGCCTAGAAGTAACCTATTCACTCTTGACTTAAAGATATAGCGTATAAAGTTATAGCGATCAGGAAACAATAATATTCAACTTGCAGAAATTATTATGTGATATAGCCAAATAACTACATTAAATTGTATAAAAACCGTGTCGTGTTAATTAAAAGAATAACTGATACCGAATAAATTAAACTTTACTAAAAGCTTGTTGTGAAAATAAAAACAAAAGTTGCTTTATCACTTCCAAGAAACAATATAGGTAGTAATATTGTACTAGGTACTAGTGCTACAAAGTAGCGATACGGACAACCAGATAAAATCCCTGTTTCCACGGCTATATAAGATGAACTGAAATGAAGAGAGAGATCATAAATCAGGAATATAGAAAAGAGATAGAAATGCCGCAGCAAAGATTTTTGCTTAATTTGGTGGTCACATGTTTCGCTTTGTAAATCTTAGGATTTGCTAATCAATGGGAACGCCGCAATCGCGGTCCCCTCTTTAAGGAGTAGCTGGAGAGACGCCACAGCGTCCTCACCTTCCGCCTGACGCAGGTATTTACCGGACACGGGTGTTTCGGGAGGTACCTGTTTCGGGAGGACGCGCCCAGGTGTCGACATTGAGTGGAGCACCCGGAGGACACGGTTGAGCATACGATGGAGGTGTGCCCAGCTTGGGCAGAGCTTCGCCGTGTCCTCGTTGAGGCGATCGGCGGCGGTGACCTCTCGCGTCCGGCCCTGGTTCAGACCATGGTGCGGAGCGAGAGGGAATGGAATGCAGTCGCCTCCGGCCCTGGTTCAGACCATGGTGCGGAGCGAGAGGGAATGGAATGCAGTCGCCTCGGGCCCTGGTTCAGACCATGGTGCGGAGCGAGAGGGAATGGAATGCAGTCGCCTCCGGCCCTGGTTCAGACCATGGTGCGGAGCGAGAGGGAATGGAATGCAGTAGCCTCCGGCCCTGGTTCAGACCATGGTGCGGAGCGAGAGGGAATGGAATGCAGTTGCCTCCGGCCCTGGTTCAGACCATGGTGCGGAGCGAGAGGGAATGGAATGCAGTCGCCTCCTTCTGCGAAGCAGTCATGCTAGCGAAAGAAGAGGCCGAACGTGCGAGGGAGAGACAACTCTCTTCCTCACTTCCTAGCTGCCGCGGGAGACCCGTCCCTGGCGTCGGGGATCGCGAGCCGATCTCCGGTCACCGTAAGCGCGGGCTTGCGGACGGTGAGCAGGGGTAGCTCACCGTCCGGCAAGGTCCAGGCCCAAGTAGGCGCGGCGGCGCGTCGTGTTCCTCGCGCGCCTCAAAGAGCTTTCAGCACCAGTGACGGGGCCCCATAAGGCCATTGCCTGCCGGGTTGCGGGAATTTTCTAACGAGATGCCGCAGCCCCGGAACATAAGGGCAGCTGAGGGAACAGGGTGGGTTTTTAGTCAGTAGAAGTCTGACACTCCCTTCCGCTTTACCCAGAGCGGGAGAAGTCATTCGATGATTTTCCCATCCAGGAAAAAAAAGGATTTACTAATCAAAGTAAAATATTATCAGCCATCACGATTTTCGAAAAGTCATTATATATGGGATTGCCCACAGATAGGGCTTCTGAATATTTATTTATTGCGCTATCGTACACAAACATGACAATTTATATTACATTAAAAAGTTTATTTCTTAGACTCTCCGCCCGTCTTACGAATTTTCGATCAGGTCACGTGTCCTGACGCGAGTTTAACATTTTTTACCAATTACAAAAAAGTGCACAACGCCGCTAAAGAAGTTTTCAACTCTCCGTCCGTCTTACGAATTTTCGATCAGGTTACGTGTCCTGACGCGAGTTTAACATTTTTTACCAATTACAAAAAAGTGCACAACGCCGCTAAAGAAGTTTTCAACTCTCCGTCCGTCTTACGAATTTTCGATCAGGTTACGTGTCCTGACGCGAGTTTAACATTTTTTACCCATTACAAAAAAAGTGCACAACGCCGCTAAAGAAGTTTTCACTTCAAAATTTGCATTAGATAATGTTCTTGCTGATCCTGCCATAAACCTCAAATCTAAACATGCTATTGCACTTTGAAGTCATCTTGATTGGATGCCTTAAGCTTAATTTTCATGGTGAGTTTTTATCACATACTTTACAGTCATAACATTAACAGTAAACATTGTGTTTTCTTTTTATAACTTCATAATAAATATTACAGGCATCATAAATGTTTGAAACATAAATGACACATTGTGATTTGTCATTCATTATTACGTCACTAAACTGTGGATCGTAACGTATTATTGTGTAATAAATATTATTCGCTGTTGAACTCTGACCACATTTAATAGGGAACACACACACATAAATCTACATTTCGTACCTACTCACGTAATCTGGGAAAAACCCGACAAACTACGAATCGGACTCGCAAGTTCAATTGTCAACTATAAAAGAATAGGTAGGCCGTGCGCGCACTGCGTTGCGTTTTGGAAACGCAAAATCTGTGAAGTATGGAGTGTCATAGAAGTGCGCGAACTGCGGTGGAATAAACGCGTGCGGTAGAGTCACTGGTGGCCCCGGTCATTCTAGCGGTGCGGTAGAACTACCGCAATTGCGGCCACCGCAAGGCAGTGCGCGCACGGCCTTACGTTCTTTTTAGACTCCAGTTTAAGATTTTGAATGAATAAATGTTGAATTTTTATTTTGAAATTAAAAGTTGAATCAAGCTAACTTACATACACAATATAGGAAACATAACTTTTGCACATGTAAACATGTAAACTAAACTACATAGGTTAGGTTAGGTACCCAAAGTAAGATTTAACTAGTGTTTTAGCTACCAGAGCTCTCGCAATTTAACAGGATATATTTACCTCTATTATGTCGTGTGAGTCACATAAAAATACACATTATTTTAGAACTATGCTCTATCGGGACTACACTCGGCCTGTTTCCTATAAGAAAGTTTCCGAGTTAAGTCCTAAGAGGAAAGAACTTATCAAGCACTGCTTTAATACCAAAGTATGACCGCGTTGCAAGCCAAAGTAAAAAACATCGATTAGAAATCGGAGGTGGGTATGAAATCGAAGGTGGGTATATAATGGCATTGTTTTAATTTAAAAAAATCATTATTACAAACTAAGATTAAGCGTCAATAGCCTTATGGCTAAGATGTCGGACTTCTGATCGAAAGGTCGTGGAATCGAACCTCACCCATTACACTTTTGCCATGAAATGAACCCACTTCAGACAAAAGCATATTTAGCTTAGTTGGAGGAGTAAACAAGATTGCTAGTAATATGAATTCTACCCAAATTGCGGGTTCTTTATTAAAAAGACTACATAATGATTTTATCTACTTGACAACTACAACGTGTAACGGAAACCCCATATCTATCCAAAAGGGCTGAACACAACATCTGGTATAGAGTCTCTGTGCACAGTTTCAGCACAAAATAACTGACTCAAAGAATTGATATCAAATTATTGGTTTCATATAGGTATTTCTTGTATACCAATCATAACAAACGTGTCACAGCACTACGAGGGTCAATAAAAATTCCACGTCACTTGCCAATAACACGTTGATTCTTTTCGTTCTTCTTAATTTGAAAAATTCGGTCTCTGGTATTGTGTATTGGAATTTGTAATAAGTTCTACACACGTAGACTTAGGATTACAAAACCCTTGCCATATCGTTTGTTATCATCCAAAGAAGCCATGCACTTGGTATGTATATACCCTTTAAATTACACGTTGTATAATCTTTCGTCTAACAAAATTATCAATACTTCAGCTCCGGTATAGGTACAAATACATAATATGTAGTTCTACATAGTCCTACATATTAATAATTATTAACAAGTGGCTAACGATAGTATATCGCGGCTATATCAATCCAAAATTAAACTGCAGGAAGCGTTCAATAAGCAATCTGAAATCAAATTAGGTCTGTTGATCACAGTGAAAATGTATTTTTAAATTTACCTATATCATTATTATGTTTTCAGTCTGAGAATGCGAGATATGTACGATATTCGACACGTGACATTTTAATCCGCGAGTTGACAACTTTGTAAAAATTGTTTGAAACGCTTCGAAGCGCTTCATGTGTACTTGTAAAATAACATTTTATTCATCACTTAACCTTTCAATTAAAATATAAGTAATTTTTTAATTTATTAAAAAACTATGGCCTAAATCGTGGCATTGTGGTCACGTGACTACGTATGACGTCATCGTTCAAAAAACAACTTTTCTGGCACTTGGCACATAATAAATGTACTTCGGGTATTTTATGATATTTTACTCTATTATGAACGTGAAAAATTATTATCAGTGCTGTGCAGTACCTTGTTGTGGGAATACTACTATAAAAACGCCGACGAAACTATTTATTCAGACATTCGCAAGAAGTGGTTAGAACTTCTGTGTCAAATCCATCCAAAGGTTGTCTGTAAAACATCGCTTTTAGCGATAAGACCGCCCATTGTGTCACCCTTTTTAGTTGTTAAGTCCATATTTGTTTTACTGTTATGGTATACAATAAAGTATATACCTATCTATCTGCTTTTTTAAAAAGACAAAAAAAGGAACTCATCGAACAACTATTACAGGACGATAAGACAAATGAACCAGAAGAGAAAGAGTTAGTTATGAAATGAAATGAAATATTTAATTGTAAATTGGTTATAAATAACACTTTTACACGTCATGTTTTTTTGCGTGTTTAGTTTAGCTAGATGAGGCCGGTATTTCCTAACTGACTACTCTGAGAAGAAACACCGAAACAAACTCCCTCTGAGTTTGTCGTCAACGTCTCTTTTAAAGTCCAGACAATCCGCGAGTTGACAGTATGTTTAAAAATTTATAATAACTATTTAATTATGTAAATCTATTGATATGAAGCACAAAATAGTACAAATGAAGAAAAGATTATTAATTATTTATTTTATTTTCCCTTGAGAAAAATGAGACTTTTTATCTGTGAGTCACGTGATTAGAAACACCAATCAGAAAATGAGACGTCATCGTTCAATATTTTGACAGCTGACTGGTTATCTTTAGTTGGTGCGTAAGACAAAATAAGAAATAACTAACTGCTTGCACTGTCTGGACAGGTCCGCTCAAATTTGCGTGGTTATTTCCTCAAAAGAATACCAAAGACATGAACCTACATGCTTCTCATATACAAATACAAATTGTTTGGACTTTAAAAGAGACGTTGACGACAAACTCAGAGGGAGTTTGTTTCGATGTTTCTTCTCAGAGTAATCAGTTAGGAAATACCGGCCTCATCTAGCTAAACTAAACACGCAAAAAAACATGACATGTAAAAGTGTTATTTATAACCAATTTACAAATAAATATTTCATTTCATTTCATAACTAACTCTCTCTCTCTTCTGGTTCATTTGTCTTATCGTCCTGTAATAGTTGTTCGATGAGTTCCTTTTTTGTCTTTTTAAAAAAGCAGATAGATAGATATATTATTTATTGTACACCATAACAGTAAAACAAATATGGACTTAACAACTAAAAAGGGTGACACAATGGGCGGTCTTATCGCTAAAAGCGATGTTTTACAGACAACCTTTGGATGGATTTGACACAGAAGTTCTAACCACTTCTTGCGAATATCTCTTTTTAAAGGGACATGAATAAATAGTTTCGTTGGCGTTTTTATAGTATTATTCCCACAACAAAGTACTGCACAGCACTGATAATAATTTTTCACGTAAATAATAGAGTAAAATATCATAAAATACCCGAAGTACATTTATGTGCCAAATGCCAGGAAAGTTGTTTTTTGAACAATGACGTCATACATAGTCACGTGACCACAATGCCACGTTTTAGGCCATAGTTTTTTTATAAATTAAAAAATTACTTATATTTTAATTGAAAGGTTAAGTGATGAATAAAATATTATTTTACGAGTACACATGAAGCGCTTCGAAGCGTTTCAAACAATTTTTACAAAGTTGTCAACTCGCGGATTTGTATTTGTATATGAGAAGCATGTAAGTTCATGTCTTTGGTATTCTTTTGAGGAAATAACCACGCAAATTTGAGCGGACCTGTCCAGACAGTGCAAGCAGTTAGTTTTCTTATTTTGTCTTACGCACCAACCAAAGATAACCAGTCAGCTGTCATAATATTGAACGATGACGTCTCGTTTTCTGATTGGTGTTTCTAATCACGTGACTCACAGATAAAAAGTCTCATTTTTCTCAAGGGAAAATAAAATAAATAATTAATAATCTTTTCTTCATTTGTACTATTTTGTGCTTCATATCAATAGATTTACATAATTAAATAGTTATTTTAAATTTTTAAACATACTGTCAACTCGCGGATTAAACCTCATATATTCAGTTTATTTCAGATTTAAAAATTCATTAATCATTGTCATATGTGGTACCTTTACTTTGTTTAATTAATCATTTTAATTCTGGGAACAGAGTTCATTTCTTTATATTATTAGTTAGGTAATTAGTATTTATTCAGAATTATTCTTACACATTTTTGTCTGACAATGGATTTCATTAGCCCAGCTTATTTAAAGTTTATTTGGGTCCACCTTAACCCCTCCAACTAAGCTAAATATGATAACTTACATTTTCAGTTTTTAATTATATTGATCCAGCTAGTTGTCTATATTTTTGGATTATTTACTTAGATGTCGAAAAAATATCAACTTAATGAACAGGAAATAATTACCTGTTTGAAACGGTATGAACTCCTGCGGTTTCAGCAGGCTCCCGTCGGGACTGAGGAATCTGCTCGGTCTAAATTCATCAGGGTCCTCCCAAACGTCCGGATCCATGTGAATGGCCCATTGAAGTGGTATGACCATTGTGCCTTTAGGAATCCTATAGTTTCCTAGATAAGTATCCTGTGGAAAAATATACGCAGGAATAAGGTTTTAGTCAATAATTTAGCTGCTAAATAGCATGAGACTCGAACGCTTACATTTAGTCCTCTATTTATACATAATAAAAACCTATATCCATTAATGTATTGCCGTAAACCCACTCCAGACACAAGCATATTTAGCTTAGTTGGAGGGGTTAACAAGATTGCTAGTTCTCTTTTTAATTAAAAAAATTAAAAGAAAATCCGATCATCGTAGTAGGAGGCTATTCCCAATTCAACACAAGACATTGCATTAAATGTTTCCAGAAAGCAATAAAATGGAAACAGGTACGAAAAATCCGATTTGGAATACCCAATATTATAACGTATGCATACTTCTACACATCCATGGGGGATTCCAACGGGTACGATCGATCGAATGCGTTGAGTCTCGCAGATAGCCGCCATCAGGTAGGGTAACCTTGAACCGTCCACTTCTCCGTCCTCGGGGTATACTGATAGAATTTCCTTTCGCACTAAATCCTGAAAAGGTATGTATTATAAAATTTACATCACACCTTACAATCCTTACTAATATTATAAATGCGAAAGTAACTCTGTCTGTCTGTGTGTTTCGCAATCATGCCTAAACTACTGGACCGATTTTAATGAAATTTGGTACGGACATAGTCAAGAGCCTGAGAAAGGACATAGGCTGCTTTTTAATGCGAAAAAAGGCTGTAAGGGGTTGAAATAGGGGTTGAAAGTTTGTATGGAAATTACGTCATTTTTAAAGCTAGAAGCTTGAAACTTATTTTTTATACTTAGGATTAGATATTAATAAATACGACATTTAAATTATGTATGAGTTTTATTTTCAAAATAATTAGCCTAAAAAATTAAAAATGCTGCCGAAAGTCACTATTACGCGCCGACAAAGTCGCGGGCACAGCTAGTATTTCTTTACATACAAAAAATATAACTAGTGTAAAATGGGCGGTCTTCTCGGTATTTGTTTAGCTAAAAAAAATCGGTTGTCTGTAAAGTCGGTTTACTGACGATAGCTGAACGTGACAACGTCATAAGAAAATAATGATGGAATGGTTGCATTTTTCTAAAGAAAATTTTAATTTTACATCACTATTACTGCACTTCTCATGACAATGGAAGAATCCCTACACAGTGACGTCATCTCTTACCGTTTTATGATAGCCTAGTACTTGACTCGTTGAGTCATACATAAATGTCAACTTGTAGTTCCAATTTGATTTGCTTTGGAACGCCTCAGAGCGTTGGAACTCCTCAGAGCGAGGTAACGCCGCATGAGTCATCTATTTTCGTGCGTGCAGCCAGCTTCATCGAATTATAAGACGTTGTCACGTCAAAAATTTCGGACTATGAGAGTATAAGTGAGTGTACCCGTATCAGCTTGTCCACTATAATATCTCCTGCGCAGTTTATTAATCTCCGTTGTGCTGAGATTCGCCGCTGAGGCCGAAATCGGTCTGGAGGACTATATACGTATATTGTTTAACTAAGGGGCAGAATTTCCAGCCGTGGACAGTGTTTTCGAATAGCTACTTTTACGTTAAGTACATAGGTATTTAATGTAATTGACATTTACCGCTTTCGATTACGATAAACCTGTGTATATAGTTTTAATTTCAACTCGAGAACTCCACGCGTTCCAGAAACAAAGGGTCTTGACAGACAGACAGACAGATAGACAACAAAGTGATCCTATAATTCCGATTCCGTTTTTTTACCCTAAAAAGAAGTAAAATTTAAGACTTTGTTTCACACACTAATCATTAATTACGCCAATTTGTTAAAAATTTGCTTTGTGCTACTCACATATTTATATTAAATGTAGGTTAAAAATTTAGGAACGTATGAAGCGGCTTCCAACAGTGCTAACATTCGAATACATCGTTGAGCACTGACAACCATGATTGACACTCGATTAATATTTCTAGGGTACCCCTTATAAAAGACCGCGAAATCATTAAATGAATCAACACAAGATGAATGTTTGCTAGAGCCTGGCAATTCTCTCTTATACAGGGTGTCGATTAGGTTATCACATTAAATTGCACAGCAGGTATTACAAGTTGTTATCAGTCTGTTAAAATAATAAAATAAATATTTTACTAAAATTAAGAAAATGCGTTTTTTTTTAGTTTACTGATCTGATATAGCGACATCTATCTCGCGACTTACAAACTAAAACTATAGAAATCCTGTATCGCGCAAGCAAAGTTTACCGCACAACTAGCATACATACAAATCACCCGATCACAAACATCGGGTAGTTGCCAACCAAACAAAAACACCTGTCTGGTCGGAAGATCCTCCCTTTTTAACGAGAATGCGGGACATCATAACACCCTGTTCCGCATATCCCCAAAGCGGCAACGCCAGGGCGCGCGGCGGCGGCGCGCAGTTCCGCGCCGCGCCGGCGTGTGTTGAGTGATTGGTCAGCTGATTACGTGTATGCAATACATGATCTTGTGAAATATTAAAATGGAAAATAAGGTCCCACGGCTATAATATTATTTATTACTGAATTAAATTAATTGTATATGATAAAACAAGGTTACTGGAAAAACAAGAACAGAACAAAAATAAAAGCCGTAGTCACACGTCACGTTATTAATTGTTTTGTTACGGTTGATATCCTATATAACGTATGACTACGGCTTTTATTTTTGTTCTGTTCTTGTTTTTCCAGTAACCTTGTTTATTTCAGCATCCTGAAAATCTTGTTTCATCCTTTTTAGCATCGTTTTTTTGTCGTAGTCGGGTTTTAGATTTTTTTCTTTTTTTATTTAAACTATTTTGGTGTTAAATCACTGTGCTTCTATACTATTTACTTTATTTTTTATAAGTTCAAGTGAAGCCCTTTCAAATGATACCAAACACGGTATATCTATCTTACTTTTATTTTTTACACATGATTTTTTGACTGCTAGAGGGCACCACGTTAAATTTAAGCAATGTTTTGGAAATGTGCATGTGACGCCCTTTCAAATGATATCAAACACGATGTGTTTATCTCATTTTTAGGGTTCCGTAGCCGAATGGCAAAAAACGGAACCCTTATAGTTTCGACATGTCCGTCCGTCTGTCTGTCTGTCCGTCCGTCCGTATGTCACAGCCATTTTATTCCGAATCTGTTAGGACTATACATGTGAAACTTGGTAAGTAGATGTATTCTATTTATGTGAACCGCTTTCCGATTTTATGAAAAAAAATAAAAAATATTTAAAATAAAGGGGGCTCCCCATACATGGAACTGAAACTGAAAATATAATTTTTCATGAAACCTATGCGTGTGTGGTATCTATAGACAGGTCTTTAAAAATGATATTGAGGTTTCAAAAACCACTTTTTCATAAAGTTAATCGTTTAAAAGATATACGCTTCTAAAGTGGTAAAATGTGTGTGTCCCCCTCTAACTTCTATAATTATGAAGTGAAAAAAAAAAAAAAATATGTGCTGTAGATCTTAATGTAATCTTTCAACCAAAATTGGTTTGAACGAGATCGGGTCAGCAGTTTTTAAGATACAGCATATTTTCTAAAACCGCAAATATAACTTTGTAATTCATACAAACACTATGAAAAACAAAGTTATTTGGCGTAGTTGTGAAAATTGTAAATAAGCTACTTTTAAGAAATTTAGAAGTTTTTTTTTCAATTAAATATATTAAATTATATTTATTATAGTTACTACGGAACCCTTCCTGGGCGAGTCTGACTCGCACTTGGCCAATTTTTATTTTTTAAATCAACAGTTTTTGTGCCCTAGAGGGCGCCACATTGGGTTTTGTGACACGTCACGTAGTCTATGTTTAGCGGACGGTCAAGACGGTTCTAACGATACCTCATTTGTCGAGTTCCGATAAGCAGCTTTGGAGCTATGAGGGAACAGATGAACATACATACATACATACATACATAGCCTGTCAAAATCATAACCCTCCTTTGGCTTTGCCGTAGTCGGGTAAAAATACCTATCTGACAGCGACTTAAGGTGCTCTCTTAAAATCATAAATAAATCTAAATTGTTAACTAAATTTTCCATTATAACGAAAAGGGACGATCACAATCACAATAGATGTTAATAGTAGTACGAATAAACGAACACAAGTAAATCTATCTATACTTATAATAAATCTGTAGAGAGGTTAATTCTGTACATTAAATATATTTCCAAAATAACTACCAGGGGGTGATTAGGGATCGATACTGATGCCAAAAATGCAATCAGTAAAATTTTTGTCTGTCTATCTGTCTGTCTGTCTGTCTGTCTGTATAACCATTATAGAAACAAAAACTACTCGACGGATTTTAACGAAACTTGGTACAATTATTTTTCATACTCCTGAGCTGATTATAGTATACTTTTCATCACGCTACAATCAATAGGAGCAGAGCAGTGAAGGGAAATGTTGGGAAAACGGGAGAAGTTACTCCATTTTTTAAGCTTCCGTCGCTAGTGCAACCTTAATGGTTAAAGCTACACAGAAATCATTTCATGACGAAAATGTTCTCTTTAAAATTATATAAAAATATCCCACGACAGCATATGTCTATATTTTATGGTTGACTCACAATAACATGTGTAACTCCCGATAGCTTAGCAGTTCGAAGCTTTCTGATTATAATATTTGTCTACTCGTACGTTTATAACTCTCTGACTCTCAGTCACCCCTAATTGAAAAAATTAACATTATTAACTATTACATAAAAAAGAATCATATAAATCGGTATAGAAACAGCAAAGTTATACATGAAATACGCTAATAATAAGCCATCGCGCGTGAATACTGAATCATGCTATAAGGATATTTTTGAGAATCGGTCACCGCGCTCGACGCGTCTCGCGGTCAAAGGTATAAAATTTCGTTCTATAGGTACTTAAGCCTCATGTGAACGTGATCTAAACAATATTACCAATACATTAACTTACGCTGACGGAGTCGCGGGCACAGCTATTAACAATAATATTGTGCGGTCCGTATTGCGATATTTTTACAACAGTATTATAGATTGACATATTAATATCTCCCTACTGAATTACGAAAGTTAATCAAAATCACTGAACCATGAGGAAGGACATAGGCTACTTTTTTTTACGAAAACGACGGAAACTAGGACGAAGTCGCGGGCAGCAGCTATCTATACTAATAATATAAGGCTGAAGAGTTTGTTTGTTTGTTTGAACGCGATAATCTCAGGAACTACTGGTTCGAATTGAAAAATTATTTTTAATTAAATAGTCAATTTATAGAGAAAGGCTATATATCATTACGCTAAGGCCACTAAGAGCGGAGCGCCAATGAAGAATGCTTCAAAATCGGGGTTAAATTTAACGTTAGCCCAAAGTAACTATTCCACGCGGACGAAGTCGCGGGCAAAAGCTAGTATATAATAAATATGGTAATTTTATAGTTCCAGTGACAATCAAATGTTTACTAATATTTCTACTACCCTCATTAACATTAAAGTAATGACTAAAAGTGAAAAACATTGTTTTTTATAAAGTAAAAACTCAAGCTAATTAGGTACAGTCAATAGAAATTTATAGATAAATGATATCCACATTTTTAAGTAATACGTAATTAGTAAATTTAAGCTAATAACGAACCTTAATATATTGTCGTTAGTTGTAAATTAATTATGTGAATTATTAAGTGCTTTTACTTACTATTCCACATCAATTTTAACTTAAAAGAACTAGTTGTATACAGCGCGCTGTATACAACTAGATGTGCTGACAACTTCGTTCGCGTACGAGATTTTTAACACGTATTTCCCAATCCCGCGGGAATTCCGAGATAAGTAGCCAATATGTTGCCCTATAATTTTCTCCATCTTCCAATGAAAAACCTATTGAAATCGGTTCAGCCGTACCAAAACTTAGCTCTGACAAACGAAAAGACAAAGCGACAAGCGAAAGGCAGTGTGACAAAATAAATAAAAAATATGTCAGTGTTTTAGTACCGTGTAAATAACTATATTTTTTTTATTATTTAATAGTTATATATTTAGAAATCACAGATAGACACTTCTACATTTTATTTGTATGTAGTATATATGTATAGAATATAGAATGATCGAACCCTGAAGCTTCTGAACCTCTTAATTTGTACGTCTGTTAGATCAAGGAAAAGTGCAAGTCGGACTCGTGCGCAAAGGGTTTCGAACAAAACATTTTTTAAATAGTATCTTTCAAAGCATACATCGACATCTTCCTCGTAGAAATGTAGTATTCTGGGATATGATAATGCACTTTTCTGGGATAAAAGGTAATTAGTAAATATAATCTATCTCTGCACAAAATTTTATTCAGACCTATGGATCAATTTTTAGTGATTGTAACACAAACATCCAATCTTATACACTTATAATATTATTAGGATATATGCAATATTAATTTTAAATAAGAAAACATAACATTCTCACTATCTAAATATATATAACTCAAAGGTGACTGACTGACTGACATAGTGGTTTGGGCTGTGCGTTGATGAAATGGACCGTAATCCACGACTCGGGCCCTGTGCGGTTTAGTAGATTTCACATGTCTGCGAATTTTCGGTCCTAATATTGTATGCAGGGTAAAAATAATCATTTAGAAAAGACATAAAGGATCTCCCCCCCCTTAGTGCCGCATAGGACATGCCACATGCGGCACTAAGGAATACGACTGCTCAAGGTTTCGCAAGCGCTTTAAAATTATTAAAATTAGGTTAAAACTATTTCAGCCCGATATAAGTTTTTAAGCTAACGAATCGATCTACCCTCTTTCTCGTTCGTTTTTGTGATCGGCACCGCTACGACTGTCACCTGTCACATGTATCACTAAACACTCGATTCTGTTGCCGACACACAAAGCTCACCGTGTTGACTCGCGAACTTTTTCGGTTTTTACACATTTGAACATCTTTTAGGCGCAGGATCGAACTATTGGATTGAGTTACATAACCCTCAGGTCATCTCGACAGAACGCCACTATATACCCAGACTGGTAAGGGAATCGACTGAGATTAACAAATACGACAATTTCAACCGGGAGAATGGGTTTCAACTATCGAGGGCCTGGAATCCAGTGGTTCAAATGTATTATATGTGAACCGAATCAGTTCAGTTGATTTCAATCACTTTAGTTGTGACGGATACACACACAGTGACATAGTGATCCTATAAGATTATCGTTTTCCAACCAAGCCCTAAAAATAGTCATATGAATAATTTAAATGCTGAAAAGCAGATACATAATTCTAAATGTTTATCGAGAATTGGATTTTGTTTAGTGCTTTGTTTTTATATATATATATATATAATAAATAGGGCTGACTGACTACAAGAGCATAACAGCTAATGAATTTTTTTTTAACAAAAAATAGAACCGACTTCCATATCAAAACACTACAAAGCCAAAAATAACTTTAATTTCGGTAGTCGGTGTTATTTGTTTTGGATTTTCTTTTATTTTTCACACCGCCTTCCGAAATTAAAGTTATTTTTGGCTTTGTAGTGTTTTGATATGGAAGTCGGTTCTATTTTTTGTTAAAATTTTTTTTTCACGCTTTTTAGTTGGTCGGTTTGTAATTTATCTAGTTACAAAAGCCATAATGTCAACAACTTATCACCTTTTACAAAATATTGCTATTCCCGATGCATAGCCGTTAATTTTTGAGGAGTTCTCCTGGAACTTGATCATCAGCTCTACATCACCATATTCGTATATATTGCGACGAGCATAAAGTGTTTAACATCCGTACTCAAGTAATCGAATCGCGATCTACGAAATACTTTATTGAGTAGTTGCAGTGGCCATCTGTGGTCTTCTCATCAGTTGAACTTCCCCAAATGGTACTTTTCGAAAGCAACTGCTCAAGGTACTATAAGAAATACCCAAAACGCTATAGGTGTGCCTATAATATTTGAAGAGTTCCCTCGATTTCTCCAGGATTCCATTATCAGATCCTGATTTCGTAACAATGGGACCAACTAGAAAGTATACCTTAGAATTGAGAACCTCCTTTTTTTGAAGTCGGTTAAAAATAAAGATGTATCAGGATATGTTCCTGTTGTTAAAATTCAATAAGGATAAGTAAATTATGAGTAACTACGTACTTGTTCTTCAGGGTAAAGAGCCATATACAACAAGAACCAAGCCAGAGTAACGGATGTAGTATCAAGACCAGCTCCAAACATATCAGCTAAAAGATACAACATCTGTTCATCAGTCACGTACTTAGCACCCTCGTCACCACTCTCGAACCTTCTCTTCTGTTCTAGAAGGAAATTGTCGAGGATACACTCTCCATCGGTAGGTACCAAGATGTTTGGATTAAAGAAATGTTCTTCAGAGTTGGATGCATGTTTGCTGTACGTGATGCATTTCATATGGCCTTCAGGGTGTTCACTAAAGAGGTTGTCATGAGGTGGGTACGCTGCCTCCTTTATCGCTGGCAACCCTACAATTTTTCGTCGCCTATTAACGATGCTCGCGTATAGTCTGTGCGTTTGAGCCTGGCCTCGTGTTAGAACTTCCATTGTTTTTTGGGTTGATGATGATATGAATCTGAAACAATACAATGTTTAGGCTATTGTTCATTGACAGACATTTCTCAAGTATATGTTTTCAAACAAATCCCGACCCAATGTTACGCAGGCAGTCTTCTGGTGAGGTAACATGTCATAACAACAAGATTATTGCGCTCAGTCTAACTTGAACACAATACATTACTATAGGTGCTATGAATAAACTACAAACCTTCCAGAATAAACAGAATCAAAAACCCTTTTGAATAAGTTAATTTAGAGTGACTTATTTTGTTTCGTAAAAAAACGAGATTTGTAAGCAACTTCAGAACTAAAATCTTACCTTACAAAAGGCAAAAAGTTAACAACACCGGCAACTCCCATTTCATGACAGCCCTCCTCTTGAATTTGTCTAAACCAGTGCCATGTTTTATCTTCAGGAGGGAACTTGAACCCAAATATAATTTCGTTGACGACATTTCCCAAAGAATTTGACAACATCTGGGAAAGATCCATAGGAGAACCAGCCGCCTTTTCTACATTCTAAACGAGATATGATTACACTTTATAATAGCGCTGATTAGTATCAATACAAACATCAATGAAAACGACAGCTAATTTGATAATTATAATAGTACAATACTCTATTTAACGTTTCATGAATCATTGTTTGTTGTCGATGCTAAAGTTGACGGTCAAATTTTAATTGTGTTGGCCTCAGTGTATTTTTCAATGTCATTGCAACATAAGTATTTGGTATAGATTTATCTCAAAATTAAAATAATGTAATACGACGATAAACATGCTTTAAGTAACTCAATGACTTGTTGAAACATTGCAGTCATCGTATCCGTTGAAGCAAAAAATTAGGAACAAACGAAACCAAGGTACATTTTGTTTGTTTTTGTTTTATCGTCAGCTAACTTTAACTTCAGCATCTATTCTTTATTATTGACTGTCATACAAGTTTATAGGAACTACGGATAAGGTACAGAATACTAATCATACTTCCAAAAGTTCGTAGACGCCCGACGCTATCCGTTTTTCCAACTTTTCCCGCGACACGCTGTGCTTACTCATGCCGAAACTTTTGAGCCATGTCGTTATCAACTTTCTCTGATCCTTCCACAGACCGCCTTCCGCACATATAATACCTTCAACAACATTTCACATTAACAATAAAGCCAACATTTTCGTATGAGCACAATATTTCCAACATTTCCAACTTACCATTTCCTTTCATGATGCCGTGCGTTAAGAACAAAGGAGCTCTTCCAGAAAAACTTTCTTTAGCAAAAGCTTCTCTCACTAATTTACAATCTGATAACACGACGGCGTACACACTTCCCATTCCGACGCCATATATCGAGCCGTACTGTTTAGATAGCTTTGTGAGTGTGAGGTGAGGTTGAAGGCGGTCAAGAAACGGCAAGTAGCCCACGACTGGCAGGCCCCAAGGCCCCGGAGGTAGACTTTGCCATTGTTTTATTTTTTTAAAGATCCAAAATCCCGCGACGAATGTGACTAGCCACAATAAGAAAAAGTCCATTCTGAGCTAAAACAAAGAAGATATGTTGTGCATATTATTATACAGTAGACGAGGACCTGTGCAAAAAAACGTCTGTGAAACGTTAAATGAGACACTTTCAATAAAATGCTTGTAAAAAAATGTCTGGCTGTGAAGGGAGCAGAGTCTTTGTCTGGTCTTTGTTCTGTGCGAGACATCTAAGATAAGTTAGGGTTCTAGAAATGCTCAGAATTTCTGCTACATACATTATTTATGACCTGCCAAAAATGTCTGGGTTTGGGTACGTAGTCAGTTAAAACGATTCCTTCTTTCGACAGTCGCCTTCTCGGGCGAAAAATACTTGGTTAGCTACGGTGCATTCATCATTTGGAGGAAAAAAAAATCCTATACCTACCATGTAATTAACGTATGTTATTAAACTCATTAAAATTAAATTAATGACGAAATCACAATTCCTAACAGCCGTTCGTACTTTATTGCAAAGTGATCGTTCAATATCTTCTTTTTACGAATATTATAAATGCGAAAGTTTGTGAGGATGCATGTATGTTTGTTATATTTTCATGCAAAAATTACTGAATGGATCTTGATTGAATGAAATTTCGTAGTGGACATCCTGTAATAAAAAAGGCTATTTTTTACCCAGAAATTCTCTCGGAATCGGGATTAACGCGGTAAGACCGACCACGCGAACGAAGTCGCGGGCAGAAACTAGTTTATAATAATTAAATAACAACGCAGTACGCATGTATATTTCTTACATACATTATGTTTACCTCCTGACCAGAGGAAAATGGACCGTCATAACTCAGCTTACTAGCTAGCTTGGGCGTCAGCAGACTCACATTTTGTATGTTTTCCATCTTTTCCATGTTCAAAAAGAATGTACCTATTGAACTGTTGTAATGAACCTTGGCTGTTAATAAAATTATTAATAATTGTGAAATACCATTTTTTTCGGGATACTATGGACCGCAAGTTTATACACACACAGAGCTTCGATTGGACTTAGAATTTGAAATTCTACTAAACGCTATTACAATAAAATTGAACTCTATGCTTATTTTCATTTCAAATTCTTTACATAAAATTAAAAAGTATCTCAATATTCTTATCAGACACTAAACGTGTGGTAAATTTTTATTGTACATTTTTTTCGTTTTTCTTGCCAATAGATCGGAATTCTTTTAATTTAATTTTTGTATAATAAGTCCATATTTACAACCTTATTATGCGACATCTCAAAAACAAAGTAGTTTTTATATTTTTTTGCGCACTGCCTTGCGGTGGCCGCATTTGCGGTAGTTCTACCGCACCGGTAGAATGACCGGGGCCACCGGTGACTCTACCGCACGCGTTTATTCCACCGCAGTGCGCGCACTTCTATGACACTCCATACTTCACAGATTTTGCGTTTCCAAAACGCAACGCAGTGCGCGCACGGCCTATAACCTACATTATTATTTTCCTTTCATATTTTTAACTTCAGAAATGAATCTACTTCCCTGGGTGACCATGTAGTAAAATATCCCGAGAGCGCGAGTGGAACAATATCATCAACTGCTCAGCCTTTTTCCAACTATGTTAGGGTTGATTTCAAGACTACCTGACCTCCACAACCATAACACAATTGCGTTTGAACCAATACGTGCGATAGTAATTAAATCCATGTATAGCACGTACAAAAATGACAGCCGGCCTCAAGGTTGGATAAATCTCGAAATGCATGTAATGACCACCCATCCAAGAAACGACCTTGGCAAGCATCGCTTAACCTTGAAGGCTGATCCGTGCGATTGTTATTATTATTGTCATGAATATGATACAGTCATTATATTTTATCAGCTCGATAAAAATCCACTGGCGCGTGCCGTCTATGTGTCATCGTAGAACGATGCAGCTCAAATCAAAGTTCAAAATGTTATTATTACATGTAGTCATAATCAAAAGAACTAAACACAGATAATAGACAAACATCTTTTAAAATAAGTCGACTTTAATTGCTCACACGTTTGCGATACTTATTATAACTTTCATATATCTTCTACGGGTCTCGACCCAGCAACACTTTTGTGCAATATTTCACATTTTATTACGAGTAAGTCAAGAGTTCAACACGTTAATTTTGCCTAATTCAGGTATTTCTCCTTTTAAATAGTATCTCTAGTGTCTAATGGTATAATTAAATCAATAACTAACTACATAATATCGTAACGATTAACAAGGTAACTGAAAAAAAAAACACTAAATATAACATACAATACACATAACAAAACAATTATTAATTGGTAACGCGACCATAAAAATATCGTTCCTAAACCTCTAGTGAGTCTGTGGCATCAGTATGACAGCTAATGCTACCAACATAAGCGACGAAAAATTAAACAGCGTGACATGTCTCCTAGTTATTGGTTATCAATGTATGCAAACGCACCTTACGCCTTAATAATATTAAAGCAGTAAGTACTACATGCAATATAAATGTAAATCTATTTTACTTACTTGTTAGAAACGTTGCTGCCGGAAAAGTACTTCAAATTGTTTTGATTAGTGTCAAAGCAGAGAGGTGCGGCGTCCGTCGACTGTCAGTATAATCCGGAGGCCACTCGTCACGTGGCGAGGCACCTACAGACTGCTCCAAATCTCGGCATCACCAAGACGTAATACAAATTATAATTCGTTATTTTATATTCCAAAGAGACATTTGGTTTTCAAATTACATTTAATATTAATGTTGGGCCATTCCTGATGTATTCAGGTACTCAGCTTCACCGATCTGTCAAAGATTTAATCAGTATCGATTGTAGTGGAAAATTCATCATACATTGCTTGATATTCAGTATATTTTTGGTTATTGTACGTGTTGAAATTTCAATGGAAAAGAATTTGAATTAAATTTATTTTAAAAGGCGATTATTCTGAGTTGCACCCAGCGTGTCGTCCAGGTAAGCCTAATTATTTATACACAAGATTATGCTTTCGGATGAAGGTTGCATTTATATGTGGATAGAACTGTTATATTTTTTAAGGTTCCTTTATACCAAATCCAATTCTTATAAAACGTTATAAATTCGATTGAGATTTGTTACCTGGTATGGAACTGATCAAACGCAATTAGGGACAATGATGCTAAACCAGCTAATGATATTACTTGCATGCAACCTTAGCCGGTTGTATAAATAAGTAAAGCTACTTAACAGTATTTACTCGGATAACGTTAGATAATCACAAACTGCGCACCGCGGATACATTATCGCATATCCAAGCTATGCTATGATAGCCACGTGATTTCTAAGTAATATGAAGTATCAAGGAGGAAAGAATAAGTAACCTATGCGCTAAGAATGATAATATAACATGACTATTTAATTGTATTGATGTTGTCAAGTTTTTACTCTAACATCAGAAAGGCTTTTTTTTCGGTGGGAAAATTTTCATCGTTTTGGGAATACCTTCATTATGCGTACGGCTAAGGAGTGGAATTCCCTGCCAGGGTCTGTGTTTCCCGATAGCTATAAACTGGGAGTCTTTCAATCGAGAGTGAATAGGTTACTTCTAGGCAAGCGTGCTTCATCTTCGACCACATCTTTGTTTAACATCAGGTGAGATGGTGGTCAAACGTAAAACTATCAATTATAAAAAAAAAACCCACCGTGCTTCTTCAGTAGTAGCGCTTGTGTTCCAGGACTGCGGTATCTCGTTAGAATAACTCCGCAACCCTAGCAAGCAATACAAGATTTCAAAAAATATCTCTATCGGGGCCCGTCACTGCCGCTGACTGGTCTTTAGGGTGCGCGTAGTACACGGCGCACCGCTGAGTTCAGAAAGGCTGATGCTTAATAATTATTAATATTGATTTAGCATTAGGAACAGCTCACGTAAAGGTGCTGCGCAGTGCGTAGCAGCCATCTAAAGGTAATATCGTGTCGTTACCGCGCCTTAAACGCAACGTCTATGTTAATTCTTACTGACTACTTATACTATACTGAATCAACAGGTTCAATCGTATCTCAGTGGTTCTTTGCTCAAAAGAGCACATCAGACATAAATCTGCCTGGTACCCAAGTGCTAGATTATGAATGTGGAATAAAATTAATATTATGAGTAAATGAGGCACTTTCTAGCAGTTTGAGTATATTATATATGGCTTACACAAATGTCCTTACTTTAGTAGTGTTTGTTAAATCATTCGAGATCCTAAGGCGCGTATTACAGAACGAAACTCGAGCACTGATCTCTGTTTAAAGCTAGGTTTGAGTCGAGATTTCATTTTAGAATGTTCCTCAAGAACAGATTCATTAAACATAGTTCAGCCGGATACGGCTTTGTTCTAGGTCGTTACTCAGTTGTAGACTCATTACCCAAGTGTGGTTGACACCACGCTTGAGCAGAGATTTCCTTGTCAGTTAACGATTACTATTCGCTTTTCAGTTTATTATTTGACTAGTACTCACGCGGGGCTTCGCTCCCGTGGATCCTATCACGGTAAAAACATAACTCTCCTTTTTTGCAGTCGCGTAAAAAGTAGCCTATAACCTTCCTCAAGCTTCAAGCTACTTCCATACCAAATTGCATCCAAATCCACCTAGTACTTTCGAAGATTAGCGCGTTCAAGCAAACAAACAAACAAACAAACAAACTTTTCCGCTTTATAATATTAGTATAGATATAAAAATGGTATTTTTTTGCAAATGATGATGAAATGACATTTTATTTTGCAAACTGGTTAGAAATAACACTTTTACACGTAATTTTTTGCCATTTTAACACGCTTTTATTAGGTCGACTTGTATGTAACTAACTATGTAATGGAATCTAAGGTAACTAATTTAACCATCTTCCGAGGGTCGTAGCGTAATGAAAATTGGCAGCTGTGTGTAGTTCTGATGACAATACAATAATATGGTACTGTCGAACTGATCTGATGATGGAGCTGGAAGATATGAACTGGAACTTCATGATGGAAAATCGTATCATAGCTGTTTTGGATTTCTTAGAAAAGTCTTGTAATGAACTTTGACCACTATTAGGTTTCAAGATCTGATGATGAAGCCGGAAGATAGGCACTGGTATTCCATGATGGAATATCGTATCATAGTCGTGTTTGCACTTGAAAGCCACGTAATGGACTTTGAACACGATCAGGTTTCAAGGTTATAACAAACCTAAAGAAAATCCGTTATGGGTTTTCTTAACCTTTTTGAATTACCGCGTAATCCATAGATTTATTTTTTTATAGATGTCACTTTCAAATCCTCTGGGGTGATTGACCGTTTAATTGTTCACTACTCGTGGGAATAATATGGCAAAAACTACAAAAAAAGAAACAGCAACACAAAGGAAATGGAGACTACAAAAAAAGGAAAAGCGCGAACAAAATTTTTGTTTTTACGTGCATTTATAAAAGCGTGTTTTTCTAGTGATTTTTAAACAATTAATTTTTTTAAGTTACTAGATGAATCCCGTGTTCCTAACTTAAATAGATTACTACTATGACTTATCAAAGATGATTTGAACAGAAAAACAGAACTTCAGCGTTCCATGTGAAGCGCCCATACAATTTTGCCAATAATTATAAGAAATAGTGTAGATTTTCACAAGATGTGGTACAATTTGTAACACTGCCATCTATTGCCCAAAATTAAAAAAAAAAAATGTATTACTGTTTTGTTTTAAGTCACTATAATTTTGATTTCTTTTATATTTCTATTAATAGCATTTTTCCAAACCATTATTTATTTGAATATATTTGTCATATAATTGTCATAAGCATTGATTTAAATAGTAAAGATACGGTCGTCAGAACATTTGACGGACGCAGTCGCCCTACAAATCACACTAACGCCATCTGTTCAAGACTGCAATAGGCCCAGTGCAACGGTAACTGGGGTGTCCCAAACTTGTCCGCGATACGCGGATTCTAAACGTTGCTTAATAATGATAACAAGGTTACACAATGGCCTGCCTCTACTAGGCTTCGGCCTACAACAATAAAAACAAAAATGTACCACTAACCTGAGTGCTGGGGACGCCAAGTTCGACCTTCAAAGGTCACGCCCTAAGTGTGGTTTGTATGTAAAATGAGGGTGAGTAATTGAAAGGTGTGATGTAAGTCAAGTGTTGTAGAACGTTCCCAAGGCGCCGATCTCCAGATGGCGCGGTCACAACAGCATCACACCTAACTCGTTTCCAGCAAGCGCGCGCTACGCGTGGTAGGCAATAAGGCGATATGTTCCAAGAAATATCACTGGATTCTTGTTAATCCGAGCTTACAAAGTTCAATCAATCACTGAACACAATTAATCTGTTCATATCTCGTGAGATCCAATACGATTTACAACAAATTCCGCGTGCCGGCCGACCGACGACAAGGCGGCGTATAATTCAACAATATCCCGGGGTCTTCAACAAATGGGGAATACACTTCAACCAACAAATAATTCGCGACCCAATTATCGGTCTCAACAGGCGAATTCAACAATATTTTACCAATTACAATCAAATCAAAGTCCCAAACGTGCGGACATTTTTCCAACAAGCAAAGTCAATCTGTCAAGTCAGAGAGGTTATGTCAAGTCCACAGATAATTAATGTTGCCGGCCAAAAGGTGCGTTCTGTTTCACGTCGGACCGAACATCTACCCCCCCCGGACGGGCCTACCCGTCCGCTAATCAATTGGAAGTCTTGACAAGGTTGCAAATTCAACACAGCTTCAATGCGGCCAAATACCGTAGCTAGTTCCTCTAAGGTGAGAACGGTGTCTCCCAACAATCTCCGCCAGCGTCCCTTTGCCGCTTTCACCGCGGCCCCAAAAATACCCCCCCAATGGGGGGCAGGCTGGCGGGTCAAACAACCAAGTGACCCCTCGGCGGGCCAAACTATTACCAATATCAACCTGGCTCTCATTAAGGAAGGCGTATAGCTCCTTCAAATAGTTACTTGTACCCTTGTAATTCGTACCGCAATCAGACCTAATCAACGAAGGTAACCCACGGCGAGACACAAATCTTTCCCAAGTCGCCTCAAAGGCCTCTGTCGAGAGGGAGGTTACCAGCTCCAAATGTACTGCCTTGGTTGACAGGCAGACAAACACACAAATAAGCCCCAACAATCCTGCTATTACGAAGGGTGGACGTCTTCAACAAAGGGGGACCAACAAAATCCGTTACGACGCCAGCAAAGGGCCTCGCCTCATTGACGCGATCAGCCGACAAAATCCAAAATTCTCGCTGCAGAATGGCCAACAGCGCATTGCAACCGGCATGCGAGTTCTTAGTGTGACGATCAGTCACCAACAATTGTACCAAGTTCAGTTACAACAAGGGCAGGAGCACCAATTTTAGGGTAAGGACAACTCACAAGGGTGACCTCAAACCAGGTCCTTCCCTCAACAGTGGTGTCAGCCGGTTCGCCAATTCCCCAAATCTTGCCTGAAAGGTCGTTCACCTTCAGGCCAACCTGTCCCGCTAACCAAGAAGACAAAGGCAACCCCGGACTCCCGTCTCCAAAATGGCACAGACCACAATCGAGTCACCCAAGGGTCCCCAGACCGTGACCGAGGCCGTTGGCAACAAAACCGTCTTGATCGGGGGGTTCCTTTAGCGGGGCAGGCGTCAATCTCTTAGTGATGCCTGGGCGGCGACCGATCGCCGCTTCCAGGCTGCCTTCGTTCACGACGAGGCCAACAATCAAACCATTCGTCCGCGCGGTGTCCCAAGCCGCTCGCCATCACTGGAGGGGCATATCCCACCGGATGCCCGAATGGCGGAGGGCGCGACTCCAGCCGGGGACGTTCCGCCAACGGAGGGGAAAGGGAGCGGCGCCGACCCGGCCACTGCTGCCTAGCAGCCAATGCGCGTTCTCCCTGACGAGGGAAGACCAAATGGCGCTCGTGGGGCTCCCGTTCAACTTGCGCGGGGGGTGGAGTGCGGCGTACAGAATCGCGGGTCTCAGCCCGGTGCTCGTCTCCGGGGTACCCCCCCATGCGCGAACCCCCCTCAGAAGCTGGTCTGCTGGAGCGGTTCGCGTTTGCGCACAAAATCTCCAAGTGGGACCCTTCACAAATTCTACACGGGCGGGGGTCGGGGCAGTCCCGATGGAAGTGGGCCCCCAAGCACGAAAAGCACAAACGGCGTGCGTTGACAATGCGGCGGCGGGAACTTACGTGCAAATTCAAAAAATCCGGGCAACGCGCCATGACATGCCCCGTTGCCTTACAAAAGTCACAATGATGAGGACTCCGGGCACCATCAAAACGGGGGGCGGGGCGAACATCAACAGGCCCCCTAGCCCGAGGACTCCGGGCGCCAGCCAAACGGGGGGCGGGGCGATCATCAACAGGCCCCCTAGCCCGAGGACTCCGGTCGCCAGCAAAACGGGGGGCGGGGCGATCATCAACAGGCCCCCTAGCCCGAGGACTCCGGGCGCCAGCCAAACGGGGGGCGGGGCACTGCCCTTAATGAGGCCATTGCAACAATCAAATATTAATACAAACAACAATCAACAACCAACAATCAAATATTAAACAAACAGCAATGACTTGTTAGCCGGCCAAATATATTCAACAAAATAAAAATTCAAATTCAATTATTTCAGGTCCAAATGCGACCCTGTACTTATTCCAAGTATGAATCTAGCTTGGTACAGATGGCTAGTTACAAATAAATAACAATTCAATGTATAATACAATGCTGGATCAACCTCAAATAAATATCAAGAAGCACAACAATTGACTGTATAATATTGAGCCGGAGAATCTCTAACAACTATCCAATAATTACTATAAATGCAATAACCAATACACACAATTCAAGTCCTATTATGTTAGACTATGTGTAATTATTATTTAGATAACCTTTCAAATTCAGATCAATGACATTCAATTATTAATTGCAACAAATACCAAACAACTTTTACAACAATATACCAACTTATGTACCAAATTATGTACCAAATTATACCAAATTATACCAATAATTCCTAATTTCACAAATAAATCCTACCTGTCAATGCAATGAAAGAGGCTACAATACAAATTACAAATACAACTTCAATTGATTCAACTTCAATTAGATAGCCCGGATGACATGGTAATATATTCAATACTTATTAAGTTACAAGTTATGTTAAGTAATTAAACTCAAGTTTTAAGTTTTCAACAATATTCAAAACTTCCAATTAAACCAGTGGATCTTATATTATAAGAGCCGCGCTTCTGCTACCAATTTTATATTAAAACCACGCTCTGCATACCAAATTTGTTCAAGACTGCAATAGGCCCAGTGCAACGGTAACTGGGGTGTCCCAAACTTGTCCGCGATACGCGGATTCTAAACGTTGCTTAATAATGATAACAAGGTTACACAATGGCCTGCCTCTACTAGGCTTCGGCCTACAACAATAAAAACAAAAATGTACCACTAACCTGAGTGCTGGGGACGCCAAGTTCGACCTTCAAAGGTCACGCCCTAAGTGTGGTTTGTATGTAAAATGAGGGTGAGTAATTGAAAGGTGTGATGTAAGTCAAGTGTTGTAGAACGTTCCCAAGGCGCCGATCTCCAGATGGCGCGGTCACAACAGCATCACACCTAACTCGTTTCCAGCAAGCGCGCGCTACGCGTGGTAGGCAATAAGGCGATATGTTCCAAGAAATATCACTGGATTCTTGTTAATCCGAGCTTACAAAGTTCAATCAATCACTGAACACAATTAATCTGTTCATATCTCGTGAGATCCAATACGATTTACAACAAATTCCGCGTGCCGGCCGACCGACGACAAGGCGGCGTATAATTCAACAATATCCCGGGGTCTTCAACAAATGGGGAATACACTTCAACCAACAAATAATTCGCGACCCAATTATCGGTCTCAACAGGCGAATTCAACAATATTTTACCAATTACAATCAAATCAAAGTCCCAAACGTGCGGACATTTTTCCAACAAGCAAAGTCAATCTGTCAAGTCAGAGAGGTTATGTCAAGTCCACAGATAATTAATGTTGCCGGCCAAAAGGTGCGTTCTGTTTCACGTCGGACCGAACACCATCTATTATAACTAAGATGTCAATCGGCGTGGTCTGCTCCTAAACGTAACCTTGGAAGAGCGGGGTGTAGTATTTTTCGAGCTCCAAAGAATTAAAAACATCTTTTATTTTTCGAAATTTATATTCATTGTACATAAAAATACATTTTAATTTGCTTTTGTAGACAAACAATAAGAAATAATTTTGTACATAATTTAATCTTATAGTAATACTAGTATTTGCGTGTTGCGCGAGGTGCAAGCACCTCGCGTGCTTGTGGTGGTGGATTGTTCACTTTTAAAACCCCTAAATGTAGTAAAATGCTACGCTCGCTTCACTCGCCACCTCCCCTCTTCACTCCACTCGGTCTCGCAGGTTCGCTCCACTCAGGCCCTACATACCACCGGACAGGTTTCGACGCCTACTATAATGGTTCAAACACCTGATGGCTATCTCTAACCGTTATGAAGTTACAGCCTTTTCAATTTTAGGGGAGGTTGGGGAGGGGAGGGCATGGCATAAAAAATTTGAAGGCCCGTTTATAGTAAAAAGTGGGAAAATGGGGGGGCAAAAAGCATTGCCCTAAATGAATCTGAAAAAAAAATGTTCCAAGTCTCTTAATTTCCGAGATCCGCCTAAAGGGGGTGAGAAGGGGGGCAAGGGGGGCGACTTTGAAAAATGGTTTTTACTTTACCGAGCCTCCTCTATACGAATCCGTAAAAACAAAAAAATACGGGTCTCGTAGTTTCCGAGATACGATAGGGAGGGGGGAGAAGAGGGGTGAAAAGGGGAGGTTTGGCACTTTTCCCGTAGGTTTGAGAGTTACTTGTTTACGAATCTGTCAAAATATACCCACCTCCCCATCCACCATCTGGGAGAACAATTATGTCAATGAGTGAGTGAGTGAGTCAGTGAATCAGTGAGTGGTAATTTAGCTTTATATAATACAACTAGTATTTGCGTGTTGCGCGAGGTGCAAGCACCTCGCGTGCTTGGGAAAAAAAAAGGGGGGGGTGATGGGGGGGGTTGCACAATTATTTAGACTAAAGCATTGCCCCTCTAAATGAATCTGAAAAAAAAAATGTTCCAAGTCTCTTAATTTCCGAGATCGCCTAAAGGGCAGGGGCGAGCACAGGATTATGACATTGGTAATGCGGCTAGCGTTGCCAACTTTTTTTGACGAAAAAGATGTACGTCTACATACCTGTTGTCATTAAAACTACTTCTTGCACAGGTGTTGTAGTCGGTTGGGTGCTAGATGGGCCGGGCTCACTTAACACTTCCTGCATCAGTGTGTCTTGGCACTCTTGAATGAGTTGGGTTCTTTGTTTTTTTAACAAATACATGTCCAGAAGTACTAGCATCACTCATCTTTTTTCTGGGGTCTTCCTGGCAATAAAATTTTGTAAGCACAACTCCATCTACCATGATTATCCTCTTGCTTAATCCCATATTATATTGATAGCCATATCTTTCTCAATCTGAAATATTTTTAAATGTTATTTTAAAGCCATAAATGTTGATGTATTTAGTGGTAATAAATATAATTGAATATTGAAATATTTGTGGCTATTCAGGTATAATACAAAAAACATCTCAGTTATCTAACCTTAAAACAGTAGAATAACTATATTGTAAAAATGTTTTAAGTTAGTAATAATAACATGTTTACTTACATCAAAATGATCCTGACAGAAGAAACTTACCGAACTATCCTTTATTTCTTTAGTATTTCTACGTGCAAGTTGTACTATTACGAACTTTAACATTTTTTGGAACGGTTATAATAGCTTCTCTTTCTTTATTATTACTTTATCGTTGTATTTGTGCACCTGGTACACCATTTATAACTCATTTTTTCCAGTAAATTACAACCAGAAACTCTATTAAACTACATAAAAAGACAAAACTCTCGATTTGACTTTGACTTCTCCAATGTTGATATACAAACGTGTGACCACAGAACACAGATACTCCTAGCGGAGCGTGCTGGTTTTGACAGCTTATATAATCTTAATCACTATATTTTGTAATACTTTTTTTTAAACGAAATATTTATAAAATATGAAAATAAATATTATTTGTAGGGTCCTTATACACCAATAAATAATATGAGATGGTTTTTAGAAACCAGTCAAATAGCCTATTCTGTCTATTATTTTTACTCGGAACGCAGTATCTCTATGTAGTCTGTGGTATCATGCCGCATGACCGGCGGCTTTAGAAATTCATGGGTGTGTGCGTTTGCGAACTTGTACGGACACTAAAATTACGTCACACATGCAAACAAATTTCCTGCGTGAATCCGCGGCATTACTTGGGAATTAGGTACAATAATTCGCAGCGCCTGGCAAACATACCTAATGTTTGTGTGGGTGCTATTTATAAAATATTAGGCGTTTTTAAGTTATTATATTTTGTTTATTCATTTATTTACTATTAATTAAAGTCATCTAAAATGTACGAACGTTTTATTAAAATATCTGTGAATGGCAAGTAAAGCACTGCATTTATGCCTTCAAGGAGCGCACGCCTCTGCTAAAGGGGGTGAGAAGGGGGGCAAGGGGGCGACTTTGAAAAATGTTTTTTTTTTTTTTTTTATTTAGAATAGGTTCGCGTTTGACCACCATCTCACCTGATGGTAAGTGATGATGTGGTCGAAGATGGAGCACGCTTACCTAAAAGTAACCTATTCACTCTTGACTTAAAGACTCCTAGGTTATAGCTATCGGGAAACACAGACTCCGGCAGGGAATTCCACTCCTTAGCCGTACGCACAATGAAGGTATTCCCAAAACGTTTGGTGCGTATGTTTTTACTTTACCGAGCCTCCTCTATAGGAATCCTCTATATAGAACAATTATGTCAATGAGCGAGTGAGTGAGTGAGTCAGTGGTAATTTAGCTTTATATAGTATAATTATTAAATCTTTTCATTTCAACGGCTATAACGCGCGCCGCTGCAAAGTTATGTCGCACTTTTATGCGGTTTCGCGTCGTCTTGGCCAAAGTTTGAGACAAATAAGAAAGAAAATTGTTTTAAATAATGTTAGAAGTTGATTTAATGACATATTTTTAACTTACCGGTGATATGAAATGTTATCATTATGTTATTATGCTTTTTGTCATATTTCACACAACCCTTCACGACACAACTCGGCATTTTTTTATTGTAAAACTTACGACCGCTCCCGAAGATAGCCGATCGCGTTCTAGTTCACTTCGATAAAGGGAAGACCACTTTGAGACCAAGTTCGAGGCGTCATTATAACATGCGGTCCGCCCAGTCCTTACGCAGTAATATACAGAGTTGATACGACAGAGGGGCATTAAATTACACTACGTATACTATACGTGTTTAGTGTTAATGTGATACAGTTAAAAAATAAAAAGAGATATTTTTTTTTTCTAATAAACTAAATAGCTTACAAATCAGAGTAAAACGCAACCACCCTTTGTAAATAAATGTGACTGACCTTAAATACCTAGGTAACAAAGTGGCAACGTAGCGAGGCGTGTGTTATCTCTTGTCTTGGTCAGATTTATCGCTTTAAGGTGCATCTCATCAAAATCATTTGCGACTAAACTACTTCTCCTATTTAATTGATTTTTGGTACAAAGCTTGAAAATGGTACCTAGTATACGCAGTTTAAAGGAACGAACGTCGTATCAACTCTGTATATGTCAATGGTTATAAGATATTATTTAGGACCCACTCTTTTCCACGAACGAGTTACACTTGCTATATTTTTCTATGTTAGAAAGGATTGCCTTAACACCATTTACGAATTTGCTTTTACAAATTCTTAAAAAGTAATTTCTATAGTGAAATCTTGCAATACATATTTATTATTCTTATACAATTGGTATTAATGTAAATTGAATTATTTACGATCATTCGTAGATCGGAACAGCGGAGACGAAGAAAATAAAACGTAAACGAAAACAAACAGACTGATGCATAGACAATAGATATTCTCTGCTTGTGGCTTGATTTGAATCTGAGTGTAGTTTGATTACCGTTCTGGAATAAGACCAATGCTCAAGTACAGATTCTATATTTAAACTAAGATCAGGCGAATTAAGCTCAAACTGGACTTGAGTAACGTTCTGTAATACGGACCCTAAGTGTTTAACCCGCCACTAACAAGTGATCTTCCTCCTCCTCGCGTCAAGTTCCTCAATGCTGAGGGTTATGAAGCCCCGTAGAAATAGCTTCTCTCTGACAGTGTGTCGCTATCTAAGTCAACACTCAAGTTTAGCAGCCGCGGTGAGTTGCGTAGTAGCCGAGTAAAGACGTAAAGCAGCCGCGAAGAGGTTTGTAGGAGCCTTGCACGAGTGCGTACTAGCCATGCTGTGGCGTGAGGTAACCCTGTACGAATGCGTAGCAGCCGCGTAGTGGTGCGTAGTAGCCCTGAACGCGTGCGTAGCAGCCACGCAATGGCGTGCAGCAACCGTGTACGGGTGCGTAAGAGCCGCGGCGTAGAGGGTGCTTGGTAACCCTGAATGAGTGCGTAGTAGCCGCGCAGGGACGTGCAGCAACCGTGAACGTGTATGTAACAGCCGCGTAGACGCCACATCTTTCAGTCTATTGATTACTAGCCTATCAAATGATTATAGGACAGGTAAAGCAAATAAGTTAAGTATTATAAGGATTTTCAGTATGCTTATTGTTAAGCATATAAATTTGTAAAATATTTTGTAAAATTCTCTAAGCTACTTAAAAACATCTATTTAAAATACGTAGGTATTATAAACGGCAGTGTAATATTAGTTGGTCTTAATATTAAAAATTGTCAAACCAAAGCCAGTTTTATCTGCTTGTTACTATAGGAAATTACTAACTATAAAGTTTGAGCATAAGGATTTGGGGAAGCTTAGAAGGTATATTGTTTTTAGTGTAGTCAAGTATGACTCATTGAGGTCGGTTAAATATTATTATGACCTGCAGAACATCTACGCAATTTGCGAGTGGGATTACCATATGTTATAATAATATTATTACGATTAACAATAAATATCTAGATAAATCTCTAATCTTTGAGTTCTCAATGAAAATATTATTATGTATTTGTATACATAATTACATACCTACAATCGATGTTTACTAAACTCTCAATATGTTCTTAATTTTTGTTCTTGCTGTTAAGTTGTGACAAAAATCATAAAATTTTGTTCTGCATGCAAACTACATCACAGTCGATTCATTTTTGTAAATAAAAAATGTATAAAAATACACAATTTTTTTAACTGGTAATAAAGCAATTTGTATTTTGATAAATATACTTATTTGATTGATCATTCATTTAGTGAACAAAAAAAATTGATGTTTTGATCGCCGATGTATATTTGAGAGATAGGCTGGGGGGAGCGCAAGTTGGACGGGCGAGGTCGCGCGCTCGGCACAGCCGCGGACGCTGGCGCGTGGCGGCGCGGAGTGAAGGCCGGTCAGCGGCCGAGCTACGTTATCGGTCCAATCATAACGATCACTTATGTAGTATCCACTAATGCACAGCATTAGCTACACCACGTGCCGCTGATTTTATTAATTATCACGAGACGCAATTACGCGCGACAACTTTAATTGAATATATAATTATATTCTCGCAAACCCGCACGTATTACATTGCGTGCTGGTGTAGCGTTATAGCTTGTGGGGCTGTGGTCAAGCAATACCGTGGCCCCTGCACTTGAGAATGTGAACTAAACATTGGAACTAAAGGAATAATTGAATGATTGCTGACATTCTACAAATTAAATATTTTTCAAAGGAAATAAGTCAAGTAGATTTTTATATATTATTTCAACCGCAGACATTTGGTTACCCACTACAGCACCTCTCTCTCAAAGTGTAAAAATTAAATGACACGACGATTCAGAAATACCTAGCGTCACAATAAATGTACCTACAACCTACCTATCCTACCTACCTATTATACAATGAATTAAAACACATTTAAGTTCAGGAACTCACAGCTGAAGTCGCATTGTTAAATGCTTCGCCAGATTAAAAAAACAGAGATGTTTTAAATGCACCAATGGTTTAGGTTGTTAACGTTTTTGGCTGGCGATTTATTTAACTTATTAAATTACAAGTCATTATTGTTATCGCCCAAAGGTAAAGAAAACCACTTTTTTGTTAATAAGAACCGAGACCACTTGTAGAGGTTGGGTTCGTGAACGTCCCAAGAATAATATATTTACTTTAACTTTATTGTCTGAAATAAATGATACCTGTGTAACAAATTTAAGTTTTAATTAAAAAATTGCAAGATGTTATCTAACACAATAACGATGAATCAAGTGATAAAGCTGAGTGAGGGCCGGCTGAGACAATAGCGCGGCGGATCCAGAGCTGCGGAGTGCGGATAACTCGAGGCCCTCGCTGCCATTCTCATTCAGGCACCGTACAGTTATCCCGCGGCCAGCCTGCAGCCGTGTTACTGACACAATGCAAGGTTAACGTGAGGTGGACGCCCGCAAACTGCCCGCATACCGCTTAAAAGGACATTTACGTTTTATCGAGCTGTTCTGATCAAACAAGACCAGCCAAATGCCGAAATCCGTATGCAAGTAGGTAACTGGCTGACACACGAAATATTTTTTATTCTTTGTAGACTTACTGCAGAATGTTATTTCCTAGATAATTATTAAAATGCATTTGAGCAGTTTGTCCACCTGTAACCTTGTATAAAAGTTGTATTTTTCCTTATACCTTGCAACTACACTTGCTGTATATCAATTAATATCTATCTCGATTTTAGGTTCTGTTGTACAAGATAATTTATTCCAACGAGTAAATAAATTTCACGACTGCATTTAAGTGGAGCGTTAAGCGTTAAAAGTGCAGATATCAGAACTAGTCGGACGCGTCGACCCTCAGCATCACTGGAATGTGCGTCTCATTATGCTCATCGTTGATTAAAGTCAATAACTTGACGGCAAGTACGCTGCACATTCAGCACGGCTCAATGGCATGTCTAATGAGGCACTCTTGTCAATGAGCAGCGTGCCAGATCTCAATCGCGCGACGTCTCTATTCTCTTTTACTTTCGAGCGCGTCCGCGGCGCAGCCCGCGGGCTCCGGTCGTGTACTGCGGCGCACGCCTCTCAACATACTATATTCTTTTTTCTCCTTTACACCCGAGCAGAGTCTAGAATGCCTGCATCCCATGTATACGTCTTCCTTCTTTTATTTTTAGTTAGTGCGAAAAAGGTAGTCGACCAGTCCCTGTGGCGGGGGTCAACGTATTCGAGGCTTTTTACCCCTGCTTGGTGCAGCTGTTGCACAATAATAGAAAAAATCCTGGAATATTCTACATGGGTGATCGAGCTATTTATATCTGCCGCAGACAAGAAAATGCATTACAAAGACTAAAAACAGCTGCGAATCAATTAAAACTTCCCGTATTGATTTAATAGTGATGGGCTTAGTCATGACATGATTTATCGTAGATTAACTATGCTAAAAGGAAGTCTTTTGTGTAGACTAGGATGTATTTATTTATACAAATACTCACTTTACATAAGCTTTTCTTATATACTAGCCAAGCTACATTAACAACAGAAACTTGTCATTGAATACGAAACTCAGATGTTCCGCCGTATCCGAGTTTAAATCTTAATTATTAACTTTTCAGGTTAGTTTAACATTTTGTAACCTGGATTTCACTGTACTTTCTATAGTGATGAGGCGTTGCAGGTTCTAGATGTAATATAATATACAAACAAATGCCAATAATAATACACAGGTCAGCCCACTATCGGCCCTAGGACTTTTATGTCTGGTTATTTATTCTCGATAGTCAGTTAATTAGGGCCATAAGCAATAAAAATAATTTTAATCATACTGTCTCTTCCATTAACCAGTCCATTAAACTCTTATGATTGGATTTTGTTAATGCTATGCAACAGCAATATTACGTAGCGAGCCTTAAATATGTTTGTTCATTTTACAGGTTACTACAATACATTTTTATGGGTTGTGCTTAAAAGGATGTGTCGCAATGCTTATTTTTAGTAGCAAACAGAGATTGTTTAAAGGAAGATATTC
Source organism: Tholera decimalis (assembly GCA_943138885.2). Classification (NCBI taxonomy): domain Eukaryota; kingdom Metazoa; phylum Arthropoda; class Insecta; order Lepidoptera; family Noctuidae; genus Tholera; species Tholera decimalis. Next base: position 30,321,937 of record OW964556.2, on the reverse strand, counting down.
TGTACAAGTTCTTATTTTGCCTACTTTAAGGTGAAATACACAAATGTGTAGTACAACAGCAGACAAGTGAAGCCCGCTCGTCCGTATCGAGTCACTTACGCGCGCCCAATGGGGCATCGATGTCCTTGCATTCTTTGGAGGTAGAGCAAAATGGTACCGGTTCAATAACCCTTGACAATGTGAAGGGATCAGCTCTTAGGCTAAAAGGCCCGGCGGCTTACGTAATTAAGCAGGCGTGAGGGTCGAGACCATTTGGCGGCCATGATATACCAGCTGCCCTTTACACATTTAGAAGAAATTCTTTCCTTTCAAAACTGAGAACACAACGTTAACTACGTTGGCATCTAAGGTAAACTGGTCTCAGCTTCCTCAGGTAATTTTCAACGGCACAGCTATTCCACTAAGCGAGAAAGTTAAGAACCTTGGGATCTGGTTGGACAAATATCTTTTTTGGGGTCCCCAATTACAAGAGGTGAGTCGCAAATTATTTGGTTCTGCCGGTTCCCTAAGACGGTTGCGTAACTTTCTGCCAACTACCACTAAAATTGCGCTAGTATAGTCTCTTTTACATCCCATCCTAGACTACACTGATGTCAGTTATCTTGATCTCACGCACAGGCGCAACTTGATAAACTTGAACGACTTCAAAATTTTTGCTTTAGATTTATATTTGGGCAAGCCAAATATAAATCTTAAGCAAAAATTTTGAAGCAAATATGATTACGTATTCGAATTTCATACGAAACTCCGGAACTTACACATCTTGTCTCTGCTTTACAGTATTCTGTTCAATCCTAAAACCCCCTCTTATATTAAAGAACGTTTCAAGTTCCTCCATGACACACATGCCAAATTTCTGAGGTCATCGGAAAACTTGAGGCTACAGGTACCGAGTCAATCCACCAATTTCTTTGGTAAGTCGTTCGTAGATCAAGCAGTACGACTGTGGAATACTCTTCCCGTGTCAGTAAGACAAGCACAAACCCTTCCTTCTTTCAAAAACATGGTAAAAGATCTCTATCCCTCTTTTTAATTTGTTACTACTTTTTAATATATCTCAGCTTTGTTTTTTTTTTGTATGTAAATATATCTATATGTGTATTGAGTATGTAGATTATTACTTATGTATTGTATATAAGTGAATAGTACACCATGGACTACGCGCGTATTTATTTTCTCCTGCTGTGTCAAATCCATCCAAAGGTTATCTGTAAAAGATCGCTTTTAGCGATAAGACCGCCTATTGTAACACCCTTTGTAGTTTTAAGTCCTCAATCTCATCTACGTTGTGTTCACAGTTCAGTACCTGTGTAAAAATATACTTTATAATTGCAATCAACAAGTAAAGCGTATCTGCATTGAGATGTGAATAAATATTCAAGTATTGGGGTCACATCTCACGCACTATTTATGTAACCACGCTGTGTTGTGATGCTAAGGATGAGGTGTAATATTTGGGCAGCAAATTGTTCTTAAGCAAATTTTACTGGCAATCATTTTTGTCAATATTTCATCTCAAAATACGATGATAATATGACAGGCAAACAGTCGTAGTGTTAGGGATACGCAAGACTTGGTTTCTACTAAACTCATCTTACAAGTTTTCCACTGAAAACTACTTAGTGAGATGAAAGCCTCGTCTCGACGCGCTGGCGAGATCGGAACGTTTCACAGAGCATGTACTTCATTAAGTTATGTCAAGTTTCCCGTAGGTAGTAATACAAGCAATTAACATCAGAGAACTTTTGCTATCAAAATTAAATTAAACGATGTAATTTTTAATTGAAACTTAATTAACATACAGATAAAATTACAATCTCTAAAATAAGTTGAGTCACACCGAACCATATCTGACCTGCTGACCATAAGCTTTCCCCAAAGATCGTCATAACGGCCAGTCTTGCGAACAATCCGCATTTTTGTAACGGTTCCTGAACTTACTTAGTACTACGACTAAAAACACCATCTGTTTTGATGATCTACGTTAGCTTCTCGACAGCCCCTTATTAAACAGAAACAGTCAAGGTGTTTACAAAAGGACACACATGCCATTCCCCTGAACACAATCCCAACCTCACAAAAACATGGTAAAAAAACCTCCAGGTAGTTTTTAGGCTAAAGATTTTTTGCCACAAAGCTTGTCTCGCACAGCGGTCACAGTAACGAGTGAACATTGAACTGAAACAATTTGTTAGCATGTACAGAACCGTCATTCGATTTCTTATTCTTAACTCAGTGTTCAGGGCGGCGGCGGCGACGGCGACGCCATGTTTACAAACAAAGAGATCAATGCACGCCAAGTAGGTTAGCGCAGCACCGCGCCGTATGCGGCCGCACACCGTGCAGCGCCGCCGGCCTGTATTGCGCGGGTCGTGGTCTCCGCACCGTACTACGACTGCCTCTCAAACGGAACGGACGCACCGCCATCACATAAACATCATTAATCATTATTTATTTAAATAACATTCAGCCGAAACAAGCCATCTAAAACACACTATACCCTTGCCGCAGGCTATTGTGTTCTGCAATTTGTTTTCCGAGATAAATCATTTGTTTTTGACTCACCCAGCCATGCAGCAGTTAATATACTAATTTAGATTGTTTATTTATAGATATTACTAAAAATAAACACCTACGTTCACATAAACATCCAGATACACAATCAAATCAGGCCAAAGTTTCTGGAGGGCAACAATCGTGCGCTTCCGCAGGAGAAATCGTTACAATGGCCTCTCACAGCGCGCCGGAAGAAAGTTCCTAGCGATTTGCATAGCGAGCCACAAGCGAAGGCGATCCCGCTCTTGCAAGGCTGCGATGGCCCACATAGACAGTCTTATAGTTTATTGTCGCGGACCCATTTCCGTGGGTGCACGGCCACGACCACCGCCTGGCTCGCGGATCGACACACTTCGCTCACTCCGAAAGTTTCTCCGATAGAGAAACTCACAATGTCTAATAGCACCGACATCCGTCTATGCAGATTTCCAGAGCAAGCCTTCACAGAGTGTACACTGTGACCTAAATACGAACGTTACAAAGCGTATACTCGTAACACATGGATAGAGGTAGTTTATTTTACACGCTGATAACAGTTCCTCTTCAGCGTGATCGTTATACTTAGTCCGCGTCCAGGTCAGCCTAAGATAGTGCAACCGGCATGAACGCTAGTTAAAAATAAAATTGATAGCAGAATCAATGACAACATCAACTCGTTTTCATTACAAATGGCTGGTGGCAAGAAAAACTTGCACTAGTGTTACGTTAGAAAGCGTAGACATTTCACCATAAAGCCTAGAAAGTGTACATAAGAAGAAAGTGAAGAAGTAGGGGAAAAAATGTGCAATACAAGTGCATGGAGGCGCGGGAACGTGGAGCTGGCACAAACGAACAGATAAAACGCACTCGCTCCGAATCTCGCAGTTTCCAGTTGGATCGCCATCACTTTTTCTCCCTAGATGAAACCGCTGCACTCGCTTGCACACATTTCTCGGCGCTCCACACGTTTGCCTAGTTCTTGTATCAATGCACTCATTTTTACTTTCTTTTCCGTTCGCTCTTGTTCGTTTGTTTCTCCGAGCGCTTCTATACTATCTTAGCTATCTAGGTACATTGATCGACTCTCAATGAAAATAAAAACAGGCGCTTTCGGATTCCATGGAACGTTAGAACAATAATACTTAGTCGAGAACATTTTTAAAAGACTTGAAATGTATTATATGAATACATATTTGTAATAGTTCAAATTAAGTGAATGATATAATTAACATTTACAGTTAAAAGCTTAATATATCTAGGTAGGTATTGATAACTTCCAAATTTCTTAAGACTAAAATGGTTAGCAGTTTTGCATTGAAAATCAGTTATTTCATGAAATACGAGATATAACAATATTTTTTTTCTGAACAGATTTTACCTGAAAGTGAAAATCGATCATTGTACCGAACATCCATTATGAGCAGGCGCATAGACGTGGATCACGCACAGCACGCGCCGCACATGCCGATGCGGATATAACAGGCATTCGTGTGTTTTTTTTTTCACGACGTGATCCTGCCTCCATCGAGAATATAAGTATCTATTAGAAGAGAACGAAGATCGAATATTCTGATATTACTTGATATTTTAATGACAGTTTCTTGTGTCAGTTCCGATGAATCGTTCGGATGGTCACATGCGAGCGATAAGTCCGAGAGAAAATATACAAACATTGTCCATCCAACACGACATACGTGCACTTCATATTCAATTGTCGAGTTTGTATGCACAATAACTATCTGAAATTCAGTACTTACGACGCCGCACACAGTTCGTGATCCGCGACAGTCACGTATTGTATACCTTTCATGCTTTTGCGTGCATTATCTCGATTAGTTTAAATGTGGTGCTATATGTCGGTGAACCTATGATAATATGGCATGTGTCATTCAGTCAGTCGTCACCAAGGAACTTGTACTAGAAGATCATTGGTCGTCACGTGTAGCGTGTGGCGTGAAGTACAGCGACGGGTCGGGAAAGCCGCCGGTCGCCGAGTGACGTCGAGAGAAAGAGTGTGAAGGAGAGAGATGGGCATTTCACCGCGCGGGGTCAACGCGCTCGCTATACTGTCGCTGATTGTGCCCCAATTGCAGTATGTGGGTCTAGGCCGGCGTTCGTCGACCCGCGTGACACACTTAGCGGCGCGGGCGCACGACCGCGGTGCTTTCACGCCCCGCGCGGGGTGGGGGCAGGCCACGGAAAGCTGAGAAAACTTACCACATGGGCGGGCAACGTTTTGTTCACTGCCTATGAAAGTTATATGGAAGCGTTATTACATAGGTATTTGTTTATTTAGTAAATGCCATCAGTACTAAGTGAAATAAATTAATTTTTAAACAGCTACTAATCGATTTTGCTATAGTTACATACGTATTTAGTTACTGAAATATTAGATACTAGTACTCATGCGGGGCTTCGCTCCCGTGGATTCTATCACGGTAAAAACATAACTCTCCTTTTTTGCAGTCGCGTAAAAAGTCCCTATAACCTTCCTCAAGCTTCAAGCTGCTTCCATACCAAATTGCATCCAAATCCACCCAGTACTTTCGAAGATTAGCGCGTTCAAGCAAACAAACAAACAAACTTTTCCGCTTTATAATATTAGTATAGAAGTATAGATTCATAGAATTTTTATGATATATCGAAATTATATTAACAAATTAGTCATATTTTTCTTGCTAGGAATTACCTAAATACGGAAATACATAAATTAAACATTACCTACTGAATATAATGGAAAAGGATTTGTTTAATTAAATGTAAGGTCAACACACCTTATCGAATACTGTAAAGCATAATTAGTAAATGTTTACAATTTTCAAAATTCTTTAATGAAAATGTGTGACTTTGCAGCGAAAATATTCAAGGAATTTTAATTAATTAACCGAGGAGATACATTGTCTTATAAAATAGATAAATAGCCTTGGGAATTACAATTTTTGTCAATAATGGGTACCGTCACAGACACAAGAACCACGTCAGTAACGTTTGTAAATAATCTGGACGTATAGATGCATGTCTTTCTTTAAAAGAAGTTACAATACATATTATTATGCTATATTGATAATATTAATAAGCGACAACAATGAGACTGACATTGATCCTTATGGGAATGCAGCTCAATTAAGCGCAGTGGGGCAACTAATGTGAGTAATGAATAGCTATAGTTGACACGATAGGCGTTTGCTGCTCGTTAGTGTCGGAGAGAACAAGGTCGCGAGATGTGGAGCAAGGTCAGTGTGGACCAAGTCTTCGAGAGATAGCGCGACCTCAGCATTCATTATCGACTCAAAAACGTGCGCCAGCTGCACTGCTTCATTTCTACCAGACAAGCGCTGACATGGAAAAAAAATATTCATTTTATTACATGTGTGGCCCGCATACTACTCCGTTGTGAATCGACCGCGATAAGCGCAATTTGCTATATCAGAATATAATTAATATAAAGCACGTTTTGCAGACACTTGACATACAACAGAAAGAAAACAATAAGATTGGATATTGATATCAATACATGTTTTAAAATAATATCATCGCAACATTAAGCTTCATGAAAACTCCTTCAACTTTAAGTCTCCCGTTATAATATTTAGTTACTAAAGATGACTGCATTACTAGCAAACTACATTTGTCTATACAGGGCATAATTATGGCTAAAACACATAAAGAGTATTCTTATAATTGCCGTCTATTTCGAGCAATTGAAAAACTAGTCAGGACTGTCTAAAAGCTTTTGGTGGAACATCATGGTCTCCATTAATCACACCAATAAGTAAAGTTGGAACAAAAAGCAGCCTGTCATGGTAATTGATGGCAGCATTCGCTACACTGTCACAATTAAATGGTGGTTCAAACGGAGCAGGTGTACAAAAAACAAAGTTCTTGGAAGCGAGAGAGCGTTCGGAGAACCAGTTGTGTCCGTACCTGCACGACTCGATACGACTAAATGCACTTTGCGCATAGTCAAATGATGTCATCCAGGATATTCGGAACGTATAGTTGCTCTGAAAATAAAATAAAAAGCCCCTCTCACAAGGTGACACGAGTGCTCTTCCCGACGGGTGAACGTTAGTCATAATCTCGTGTGTCTGGAGAGTCGACTTCGAATATTTTAGAAACGCGTTTAAGTTTCCAACCAAGAACCTGTGTTTTATATTTACGAGTATGTCGTGACTTTTTACGACGAAGTTATTAAACGCTGTAACACGTACGTATTATTTGTTCCACTATATAATAAAATTAACATGCATTTCTCTAACACAAAAAAATGTCCTGCCAGCAGAAAATTATATCACAATATAACCGCTAAAATAAAAAGGTTTAACATGGCCGCAGGTGATGTGTGCAGGGCTAGTAACAGTTGGCATTCAGTGTCAATTCGACGAATGTACTTGTGTAGCGTGAGACATGTATCTTTAATTCAAAATTAACAAGCGATGCGATCAACTTCGTTAGCTTTAGTTACAATTTTATAACCATAATAAATGTTCAATTTTATTATACGGATCGGATGCATGTGTCAATTCGTTTTATATGAATATAACGATGATGAATAAACTACACATAATAGTCATTGGATTCATTCAAATACATACCCTACTACCAAAGACCGGAGTCTGTGTTTTCTGATAACTATAGCCTGGGCACTTTTAAGTCAAGAGTGAATAGGTAACGTCTAGATAAGCTGAGATGTTGGTACAAACATGAACTTATCTTACTATACTTTCTTACTAATATTATAATTAATTTAAATTAATTATAATTGTAATAAACTTTGTATAGGTGAATGAATGTATAGATGTTTCACGCAAAAACTATTGAACAAATTTGAATAAAAGGTAAGTAGATAAACCACATAGGCTACTTTTATCCCGGAATTATGCATGATTATATATACGGAATAATTTCCATGGGATAGAGATTTACGCGGATAACCCCTGCCAGGGAACAAAGTCGCGGGCAGAAGCTAGTAATCAATAAAAAGCCATATATATACAGGAATAAGTGGTTAGGTACAGAGAGCGTGATCAAGACGAGTCGGATATGCTGTACGCACTCCGCGCGTTTCATTCCTCAGATTCTACTTATATTCTTACTATTCAATAAACCGTAGTCACCAAAATTCATCTAGACGTTATTGCTCCAACATTTAGACAGGTCTTGTCAGTTCTAGGGACCTTTAATATAATAATGGTAAAGCCTTTTAACGCAAGCATGACGTCAGCGCGCCGGCTTGCGAAGCTGATTTAAATCGCAACAAAGTTGGAGTCTGCGTCATCCGATTGAAATAAAAAGTTTGCGGCGGTTGTTTCTCATTCAACCCTTGGAATGGCGCTACTTCACTGATTAGACGTCAGGAATATGAGTCAAGTGTATTTTTAAACAGGGATGTGTAACAATTGGTAAAGTGACGTCATAGATTATTTGTTTTTGTTCATTTTGATTTTTCTCTGATTATTAAAGTTCGTGTGGCAGAATAATTATGTATTAAATGACGAACGTACTTAACACAATTATTCACACACGAAATAGAAAGCAATATTTTCGATGACGCTTTAATGAAATCGATAAATTACCACAGAAGAACTTACAGTTGATGAACATGTAGGTACTATAAACCACAGAAGTTAGAAAAATATTTTTTAATGCTCGTAAATAATTAAAATCACCGTTCTGCCGTAAATTGTTAAAGATGTCATATTCAGATATCACTGATCACAAGTTCCTCAATAAACGCCACTTCAGCTTGGGTCTTGATTTTTCGAGCTCAGCAGACGCGTAGTTCAGATACTGCTTAGTTGAGCTCTTCGGGGAGGGCGACAATGGGCTCGGGGATGATGACCTCAGGGACCGCGGGGGAGGGCATAACCACGGGCTCGGGGATGACGACCTCGGGGAGAGAAGGCTCGGGCAACACAACGGGAGCGGGGATCTCAAGCTCGGGCAGGGTAGGAGCGGGCATGATAACGGGTTCGGGGATGAAGTCGTTCACGGCCTCATCGACGACGTGGACCTCAGTGGGGATGATCTCAGGCTCGGCGGGCACAACCACGGGGGATACGCCGGCGGGAGCGTCTACGTTCACGATGATCTGCACCAGGGGCAGAGGGTTGGCGGCAGCGACGGCCAGCAGGGCGAACAGAGCAACGAAGGTCTTCATTGTGGGTGTTTAAAGATTTTTACTGTAATAATACATTATACATTTTTTTAGTATAATATTCACGACAGGAATGCAAAGAGAACACATTAAGAAGTAGGAAAAAGTTAATAAAAACTTTTTACCAAAAAATTAAACCGACTCCCAAAAAACACTGTTAAGTGAAAAATAACTTTAATTTCGGAAGTCGGTGCCAAAAACGAAAATACAAAACTAAAGACACCGAGTACCGAAATTAAAGTTATTTTTCACTTAACAGTGTTTTTTGGGAGTCGGTTTAATTTTTTGGTAAAAAGTTTGTTTATTCATGTTACGCTCACGTTTGACCATTATGTCACCCGATGATAATTATGATGTAAATGAAACACACTTGCACTTTTGACTTATACCCCTATAATAATGATGTTTTTATACTGTTGAACTATGATTACTTTGGTTAGACATTATTGTTTTCACAGTAAACCTACACACAAATAATCTAACAAATAGAAAACACAATGTAAAAACTTTTTACCAAAAAATTAAACCGGCTCCCAAAAAACACTGCAAAGTGAAAAATAACTTTAATTTCGGTAGTCGGTGTCTTTAGTTTTGTTTTTTCGTTTTTGGCACCGACTTCCGAAATTAAAGTTATTTTTCACTTTGCAGTGTTTTTTGGGAGTCGGTTTAATTTTTTGGTAAAAAGTTTTTAATTCACTCTTTTTAGTTGGATGATTTTTAATTTACCTAGTTACAAGAGCCTAAATGTCAACTACTTATAAACTTTTACAAAATATTGCTTTTCCCAATACTGGGCCGTTAATTGTTGAGGAGTTCTCCTGGTACTTCACCACCACTTCTACACTTGGTACTTCTGGCACCATCAGCTCTACATCACCATATGCATTGTGACGAGCATAAAGTGCTTAACATCCATATTCAGGTAATCGAATCGCAATCCACTCAATACTTATTATTGAGTAGTTTCGGCGGCCATCTGTGGTCTTCATCATCAGTTCCACTTCCCCAAATGGTACTTTTTGAGAGCAACTGCACAAGGTACCATAAAAAATACCGAAAACGCCATAGGTGTGCCTATAATATTTGAAGAGTTCCCTCGATTTCTCCAGGATCCCATCATCAGATCCTGACTTTGGTGATAATGGTACCAATTTCGACGTATACCCATTCGAACAAAAAAAGAATTTTCCAAATCGGTTCAGCCGTCTTCGAGTACACGATGATCATACATTAAAAAAAAATATATATATATATATATACGCGTCGAATTGATAACCTCCTCTTTTTGCCGTCGGTTGAAAATCAAATATACCACGCGTATTTAATTCAATACACGTACGCCAACTTAATAACACTATTAGTATTCAAGATTGGCACAGAGCAATTGAAAAAGTAATTGTTCGTGTAAGTTTAAATTTGCACTCAATTAGATAATAAAATATATTTATTGTTTTAACTCACCTTGCTTTCACAAAGATCAATGAAAACTATAATTGTTTGTGCAAAATAACTCAGTTTTTATACAAATTTAAGGCCATAAAACAGTATATCGATGTTTTATCAGATTACAACAATTAAGGAATTAACTTTTATCAAATGTTGCAAATGGTGCCAATAAATATTTAGTAGCCTCTTCCTATATCAGAACTATACATAGATAGTACTTGAAGCTACTGACGACATTAAGATTTATTATAACAATCGCCAGCATGATCATTTGTACTGAAAGACATCCACTATATGGCATTAATACATAGCATTAGTAGTATATGGCAGTACATAATTCTCCTTACAAAAAATGTATTTATGAAAATTGTAATAGTAAATTCACGATAAATAAAGAGATTTTATTAATAAAATTTAGTTACAAGAAGTACTGTTTTAAAAATCACCAAAATATGAGATTTTCTTGGTCCCTAATAAAATTCCAGCAGTAATCGGTGAACATAGGGCTCCTATTTTCTTTTGTATCTTTTTTCAAACATCGCTACGTCTTGATGGAAGCTTTCTCTATGCTCGTTACTTTCAGCTGGAATCTTATTAGGTAAATACCTGAACTTTAATGTGGAAGTAAACCTGGGATCCAACTATAGATTGAAGGCGCTTCAAACTCGGAGTTCAGATCTGAAACATGTTCTGTACTAGCTAAAAGAAATTTATCACGATTTACTGTTGAAGGTACCAGCATTCCATTCGAATCAGAAACCAGCGAATCAACAGTTCGCTGTGTTTTATTAAGATAATATTAGTGTGTGTTCGGCTCCTGTAATATACTGGATTCTTAAAAGGCATTGCCACAATATTTCTGAAAAATCTATTTGTTAAATTTTTATTCAAGTTAAACAACAGATGTGTGGCAAACATGTTATGTCTTGTTTCATGATAGGGAATTAAACAAATAGCATTCTTAAATTATGTATTAGTTTAAGGAGCCTGCTTATGCCTTTTTTATGTATTAACCACAAACATTATAAGAAATGCAGCGTGAATAGATAATTCTCATAAACTGATGGCATTTTATTTCTTCGAATGTACATTACATTTACAAATATTTTAATTCAGTTTACTTGATAGTAAACTGAATTAAAATATTTGTAATCATTCACATCATTGAACGAGGACCAATCTATAGAATAAATAGATAAATACATGTTAAAATTCAACTACTTACTGCTTAATTGTCTAACGTTTTTAGATTTATTATTTGTAGACATGTGTGGCTAAACCATTTTAAATGAAAAATATATACATTATAAAATATTACAATTTACACACAACTGAACGACAAGGTATTTTTCGAGTTTGACCTTTCGCGAATTTTGCTAGAGATTAATAAACTAAACGAATTGCTAGACCAATTGATATTTTGCGTGAAATTTTACTGAAAATCTTAATAAAATTTAAGTTTAGCTATACGAGTAAAACGTAGCAATGACGCCAATCATAGAGGCATCTAACCAGTAGAAATTGATGCGGAGGATTTTTTATTATATTTAACGGTGCGTGAAGGATATACTCGATTTCATTTTAATCATTTTATGATGTTTGACAATTTAATTTGAAAATGGATCTTGAGCGGGTTACCCGGAATGGAGTTGTGACTGTCATAGCGCTGGCCGCGATCTCTGGGATGATAGCTGGCACGCAGTGGAGACGCTCAAACCCATTGGCTCAGTCCTGAATTATTTTTGTAATCCTGTAATATTTGCGTTATCCTCTAAAATAATTCAGTGTTATCCGTTAACAATATAGTCAGTAGATATTGATTTTGTGGATATTATTTGGGATTCCTGCACCAATACCCCCATGGAAAACTGACCTACAAAGAATCAGCCGCGGCACAGATGTCGCAAACGTTCGGTGATCCGATATATTTATGTTAGTAAAGTAATGAAGTAAGAAAGTTTCTTGAAAGCAATGTTTTGGAATAAGTATCCTTTGCAATTTGACGCTATAGCTATAAAATTAGTCGACTTCTTAACTAGCTTCTTTCTGTCTTTAATATTTATCCATAAATGATCAAAATACGGGCCAAGTGCATGTCGGGCCACGTGCTGTGTAGGGTTCCGTAGTTTATTACAACGCCAAGGACGAGTCGGATTAGCTAACCGAGAGTTCCATACCATAACTGCTCTGTTTTACACAAATAAGAACTTGACCTAAATATTTTTCACGGGAATTTTGCCGAAAGCGAGTGTAATACAGTTGGTCTGATAGTTTTCCTATTAATTTTGTTTTATGAAGGTATTAGGTACAACCGTGACGTTTGAATTCCTTTCTACAACCACTTCCATGGTAGGCGGGGGGATACTTGATTCTAACGAAAATTAAGAAAAAAAAATAAAAGATAAGCCATCGAGTGCCGTTTAGGACATGTTAAAATAATGCCATGAGGAGATTGTCGAAACAATGCGCAATATGAAAGTAAAGGAACGAAAGGTCGGAAGCAACGCTGACCTATCACGATCAAATACATCGTATACAGCTCAGGATGCGGAATCTGTTTCTTAAATGTTCTAACTCGGTTGGTAAATCTGTAGGTATGATGTGAAATTACAAGAAGAAAAAAAATAATTAGTTGTCCTGTTGACAATAATTTTGGTTAAAAGTTTACATTAAGATCTACAGCATATATTTTTTTTTAATTTTTCACTCTATTATTATAGAATGGAGGGACACACATTTTACCACTTTGGAAGCGTATATCTTTTAAACGATTAGCTTTATAAAAAAGTGGTTTTTAAAACCTCAATGTCATTTTTATATACCTGTCTATAGACACCACACACGCATAGGTTTAATGAAAAAAATATTTTCAGTTTCAGTTCCATGTATTTTTCCTTTATTTTAAATATTTTTTTTTCTTAAAATCGGAAAGTGTTTCACAGAATACGTCTAACTACCAAGTCTCACATGTATAGTCCTAATAGTTTCGGAATAAAATGGCTGTGACATACGGACGGAATTACAGACAGACAGACAGACATGACGAAACTATAAGGGTTCTGTTTTTGCCATTAGGCTATGGAACCCTAAAAAAGGATCAAGTCTCTCTCGATATAAATGGCTTAATATTACACATACATTTTGCCAGGGATATAACAGTCCCATACAATTAGATGCGAAGTTGCGGACGGAAAACTGAGTGTAAAGAAGCGAAGACGATTACTTAACTAGACAACAAGGCAGTCTATACTAGTTTATTTTTGATTGGTTAATATAACCATTCGATTCTTTCTCTTAAACGAATGATTGGCATAGAGTTTTTTTTACCGGGTGGTATTCAGCTGCCCTTAAGTTCCGGGGTCGCGGTATCTCGTTTAGAACATTCCCGCAACCCGGAGCATAGAGTGGTCGTGGCTCAGTGTATACAGGCATGACTTAAGAGTTCTAGATCGTGGATTCGAAGGAAAACATCGTGAGGATGTCCTAGGACGAAAATTCGAAGCCATGCGACATCCACCAACCCGCACTGAGACGTTTTTTTTTATTGATAATAAGTTCGCGTTTGACCACCATCTCACCTGATGGTAAATGATGATGATTTTTTTTTGTTTTTTTTTCGGAACTAGTACTCACGCGGGGCTTCGCTCCCGTGGATTCTATCACGGTAAAAACATAACTCTCCTTTTTTGCAGTCGCGTAAAAAGTGGCCTATAACCTTCCTCAAGCTTCAAGCTACTTCCATACTAAATTGTATCCAAATCCACCCAGTACTTTCGAAGATTAGCGCGTTCAAGCAAACTTTTCCGCTTTATAATATTACTAGCTTCCTGCCCGCGACTTCGTCCGCAAACCTTAATAAATTATACACCTAAACCTTCCTCTTGAATCATTCTATCTATTAAAAAAAACCGCATCAAAATCTGTCACGGAGTTTTAAAGATCTAAGCGTACATAGGGACAGACAGCGGGAAGCGACTTTGTTTTATACTATGTAGTGATAGTGATAGTATAGATTGGTTCGCGTTTGGCCACAATCTCACCTGATGGTAAGTGATGATGTGGTCGAAGATGGAGCACGCTTACCTAGAAGAAGCCTATTCACTCTTGACTTAAAGACGCCCAGGTTATAGCTATTATAACGGTCAAATCTCACATAGAAGAAACCTGTGTCCTAGCATTAAAAAACTTCTCTGTTTTCGTGCTACCTTCCTCCGTAAATCCACTTTAAAATGACCCAAATAAGAAGAGACGAACAAACGATACAGTTGGTACAGGATGCAGGATGCGATTTGCTCGTGCCAAATCTACCAATAATAATCAGAAGTAATATACACTGACTGTTCTAAAACTGGGGTCGCTCGTTGCTAACCTTTCTAATAATATTCTTACTTTCTAATATATTTTTTTTATTAAAAACTTCTTTTCATCGTATTTTCTTCGGTTCGCTTTTGAAAAACTCCCATAAACCTTAAAAGCAAATGGGTAATCCTTTACCTTAAAGCCGTTTAATTCATCAATTACTCATGAACCTTTGACCCGTACAGCTAGGGTTGCCAACCATACTTTATAATAACGTATCCTACTTTATTTTTAACCGACTTCTAAAAAAGGAGGAGGTTCTCAATTCGGATGTTTGTTTGTTTTTTTTTATGGTAATTATACTTTATACTTTTACATACAAATAGTATGTGAAAATACTTTATTTCCAACCTTTACTGCGATGCATAGAACAAAACACTCGTTATGGGATTTATAGGTACATTAAGTTAAAACATATGATGGAAACGATTTATAATTACTGAACGAAATAAGATATATATATATATATATATATATATATAACTATATATATAAGATGTCAGATGTTAATGTGACAGTGACAGATCGACGAAATTGTATGAACATTTTCCGTTGTTTTTGTTTATAATTATTAAAGAATTCATTTTAAAGTGAAAATTAATGCTTAAAATTACGAGTAATTCTGATAGAGATACTCCAGTGACTCCTTAAAAAGCTAAAATGACCAGTCTTACAAAAGTATAAGCTTTCAATAAGCTTTCACTGAGAGGGTTTTTCAGTAATGAATCTGAAGTGGCGAGAAGAGATAAATAGAGTGTCAATAAATTTAATTACAAACGAATTCTTTATTTATTTAAATTTAAATGTTGTTTGTCAAACAAGCTTTGAAACATTTAAAAATAGTAACTTGTGCTAAAAGCAAACAAAAATATTTTTTTAAGGCAATAAAAACATAAAATTTGAAAAATACTTTTTTTTCTTTCAAATACTTTTTCTCCTATTCAAACAATTGTTTTGTACGTTTTTTTCGTCAAAAAAAGTTGGCTACCCTACGTACAGCTTCCAAATCAAATCGAAAGTTCTCTATAAATTAACAATAGATTATGTGTATAATCGTTGAAGTTTTTTTTTTCTTTGAACAAGCATGATAATGTTAAAGCTTATAAAACATCACGTATTTTTGTTAACAATTGTTGTTTTTTTTTTTCAGTCCAGTTACGTCATAGTAAAAATGTAAGTCCAACATAATTATACATAACTGATCGACAGCCTAGTCCGATTGTAAAATGTCTACATAGTAGGCGTAAGTATTTGTGTTTGCCTACTTATTCAAAAGTCAAAATGTAGAATTAAAGATAGAATAACCACTTAAACCATAAAAACAAATGCGGTAGGGAAATTGTATTTATAAATATCATAGATATTCCTATATATGTATGTACTAAGTTTCGCCGATATATCGTCGATCTAGTTTCATGACTTCGAAGATAAGATAGAAACTTTATCAAGAAATCGCAAATTAGAAGCAGGAAACCAAAAGCACGCGTTATGAAAACTACTGAACGAGACGCAGTCGGTGCCAGTTCGTTCACCCACGCATTGGAGAACTCGGAAAAGTGGCCCCAGTCTACTTGAGACTCGAGAAACATCGTGTCCATCCGGTGGCTTCTACTCGTACTTAAATTAAATCCCGTATATTTCCCCTCCCGGCTCGTTAAATTTGTGGTGTGAGTTGGAAAGCCTGCGCAGGCACCGACATGCGCGCATGTACCTCCCGCCACATTTCGCGTGGAAACTGTGCCACGTCGCGCCTTCTCTCAGTAAAAGTACTTTCTTCAAGCCGCTTTCGGAAACTCGTCTAGAACAAATTTCCTCGCTATAGTAACCTTGTACGATGTGACATAAGGCGTTCGACTGCGCGTGCGCTATAATTAGAACTGCCGGTCGTTTATAGCGTACCGAGAACCCGCAATCGATACCGAACAGTGCCCCGCCTGCATCGTGAGAAACATTGCCGTAACATTAAGCATGATGCGTGATCCGTGGAACAATGGGATGTTACGATGATTAAGTACGAGCATTTAATAAAATATTCCTACTTTATGATAGGTATTAACATTATTTTATTAGCCACCATGAACGGCAGCGAGAATCTATCCTTTATCCTGCACTTGATCAATATGTAGTTAGCCTGACGGCCAAATTAAATCAAAATCTACGAATCTTTTTGACTTTTAGTTTAATGAAAGCTTTCAGGTTGGGACTATACAGTTACCTACTAGCTGAATATTTAGAGATTCGTAGAACTTATTTAAAAGAATGTAATAAAGTGAAAAATATTTTCAGTTTCACAAGGCGACATTTGTATGCTTTGTGCTAAAGTTAAAATAACTGAATGGGATTTGTTGAACTCCTCGTGCATGCTTGTCACTTTGTGAAAAGCGACGTGAGTGTTTTCATTTCGTCCAGAAATTACCAAACAGAGTGGCCATTTTGCTTCTTGAGTAAGTTGTAAGACGCTTCATATTCTGCCGATTCTACGTCATATGAAACGATAAATTTGAACCGTGCATTAATTGCTGACGTTTTATAAGTGCCCATGTGAAATTGCCTTTGTGAAATAAAATTATTTTTAATGGTTTCCCGCTAGATAGTCTTATTGAAGTACTTATTGTTTGGATTTTATGTGTATAGTTTGTGCACCTTTACATTTATTTTAAATAGTGTAAAAGTGATATTTATAACCAATTTGCAAAATAAATATCATTATAATTTAGTTACTGTATGCCTATGAAATTATCTATATAAGTGTATTATAGGTACGTAATAATGTTGTTTATTGCTTATGTAGTTTAGATATAAACGTTCAATATTTTATTGTCTGATAGATAAAAGTAATTTATATGTTATTTTTTTAACTTTCGATAATAAGTAGGGCTCACATCCCATGAGTCCAGCGTTGGCTCACACCCCATGACTCCAGTGTTGGCTCACACCCCATGAGTACAGCGTTGGCTCACACCCCATGAGTCTAGCGTTGGCTCACACCCCATGAGTCCAGCGTTGGCTCACACCCCATGAGTCCAGCGTTGGCTCACACCCCATGAGTCCAGCGTTGGCTTACACCCCATGAGTGCAGCGTTGGCTCACACCCCATGAGTCTAGCGTTGGGTCACACCACATGAGTCCAGCGTTGGCTCACACCCCATGAAACCAGCGTTGGCTCACACCCCATGAGTCCAGGGTTGGCTCACACCCCATGAGTCCAGCGTTGATATTTTTCATCTGCCTAGCTTTTTCCCATGTACGAGTATGTTGCGGTCGGCATCCATGGCGTGGATATTTTTCCGATAGAAAATAACATCGCAGCTAGTTATTTCGTAAACGCGACGTTAGTTAAGATACAATAACGGATACACCATACTTGTGCTACGTCTGTGAGGTACAAAGACACCTTAACACAATGATTAATCATGACTTTCTTTAGCTAGTCCTCGTGTTTACAGAATTATCCTTAATTTTGTATGTGCCAAGATAATAAGCCAAGACAAAAAATATGGGCTGCGGAAATGTTCTAACGAGATATAACGGTCCCGGACCACAAGGGCAACTGAAGGAACAATCTCTTTTGCTCCACCCAGATCGAGAGGAGTCATCTGATGATTTTCCCACTAAAAAGGCAGATTCTAGTTATTGCGTTCAAAAACTCGCCACGTAAAATTCAGACATTATGAAACCATTGACACATTTTTCTCCTCCAAATCATTGACAACGTTTTCATCTGCACCAACCTTACATGGAATGCGTCGGAAACATATCGCCACCTTTTTAACCGACTTCAAAAAAAGGAGGTTTACAATTCGTCTTGAACTTTTTTTTTTATGTATGTTACCTCATAACTCGGAGACGGCTGGACCGATTTGAAAATTTCTTTTTGCGTTTGAAAGGGTATACGTTTTAGTTGGTCCTATTGTTACGAAATCATGATCTGATGATAGGATCCTGGAGAAATCGAGGGAACTCTTCAAATATTATAGGCACACCTATAGCGTTTTGAGTATATCTTATAGTACCTTGAGCAGTTGCTTTCGAAAAGTACAATTTGGGGAAGTTGAACTGATGATGAAGACCACAGATGGCCGCCGAACCTACTCAATAATAAGTATTTCGTGGATTGCGATTAGATTACTTGAATGTAGATGTTAAGCCTTTATGCTTGTCACAATGCATATGGTGAAGTAGAGCTGATGGTGATGTACCAGGAGAACTCCTCAAAAATTAACGGCTCTTCACTGGGAAAAGCAATATTTTGTAAAAGGTGATAAGTAGTTGACATATTGGCTTTTGTGACTAGATAAATTACAAACCGACCCACTAAAAAGCGTGAAAAAAAAAATTTTTAGCAAAAAATAAAACCGACATCCATATAAAAACACTACAAAGGCAAAAATAACTTAAATTTCGGAAGGCGGTGTCGAAAAAAAAAAGAAAATACGAAACAAATGACACCGACCACCGAAATTTAAGTTATTTTTGCCTTTGTAGTGTTTTTATATGGAAGTCAGTTTTATTTTTTGCTAAAAAGTTTTTTTCTGGATCAATTTGAGCTAGCAGTGGGCGACCACTCTGGCTTAAATGGTTACCGTTGTAGACACCAACTCTTCAAACATTATTCCCATAGTTCACTAGTCAAAATTGAGAGAAATGCAATAACACGAAACTATTCGCTTACAACCATTCCTAACAACCATTTTTCTTTTTTATTTAAAGTTTTATTAATATTTGTTAATAATTGTTCCCTTATTTTTGGCGAAGAAATATATTATAGTAGCTATGCCCCGCGGTTTCACCCGCGTTAATTTTAGGAAAAAAACTACTAAAATAATATATTCCATTACTTATAAATGACTACTTAGTACATTGCCTGCCGGAGTCTGTGTTTCCCGACAGCTACAACCTAGTAGTCTTTAAGTCCAGAGTGAATAAGTTACATTTAGGTAAGCGTGCCCCATCTTCGATCACATCATCACTTACCATCAGGTGAGATAGTGGTCAAAAACGAAACTAATTTCAATAAAAAAAAAAATTAGGCAGCTGTGTTACCTCTCAGATTTACTACCAGGCGGCGCGCGTTCTACTTAATTTTTTGCGGGATCATTTTAAAACTATGATTACTCCTAAGATTTTCGCAAACTTTCGCATTTGTAATATTAGTAATAAGATAAGAGTTAGAGGCAGAGGTTTTGGTGCTCTGTTTGTTTAACAAGGAGTGATATTCGCACGCATTTGTTGTTTTATATACGTATTAGCCGGAAATCAAAACATGTCACGAACGTCCTCGCGTCGGGAGGCACGTCCCTCCGGACGTTCAGACGTAGATACATTACGTGATGATTTATCGATGTACTACAAGTAATATCCCTTAGGCAAACTTAGACGGGCTAAAATTTACTGCGAAGCTGATGTCATGTTCATATAGGTGCACATAAAGACTGACTTTTCGATATCACAATGTTTCCACAAATTTTTCAGTTTTAGTTTATTGCAAAAATTAACATCAACTTCATGTTTACGTCATAAGTTCTGTTTTATGGAGGAGCAACCAAGCCAATAAAGCGTAGGTACCTACGTATAATAATACAATAGACTATGAAACGCAGGAGGTCGATCGGTAGAAGCTTTCTCGTCTAGGTACACTGACTGGCGACGCACGGTGGGCTGAAAAACGGCTTTCATAGACTTAGGCATTTTATTTTGCAAGTGCCAGTTTTTGTGCCGGATATCACTTCTATTTGTTATAACAATATACAAAAATGACACCAGAATTGATTCTGCACAAAAACGAAGGAATTATAATTTTTTTACGAAAATTTTGTATGGAGCTAGTATGAAAAATCGAAATATCTCTGAAACGGCAGCGATAACCGTAATATCCTTATAGGAGGTTTTAGTACTAATTATTTATGATTTTTTGACATACGTTACATAATGGTTGTAGATGCCTTTTTTTTTTAAAAAATCGTCAAAATATTTTTATTTATTTTTACATATTAAACGTTCCTTTTAGTGTTTAAGTTGAAGAATTCAGAGCTTTAACAACTCTTAACATAAAATAGCATAATAATAAACCTGAAGGACTAGACAGAGGTGTGTAGTATCTTGTTGATCTTGTAAGATTTCCAACAATACCAAATAGTTGAATATCAGTGTCAAAGTGCCCATGCTGTCGCTTCTTTTAGAAAGATAGGGGAATGAAATTGTTAATTGATCATACCCTAAAAGTATGATTACAACATAACCGGACACATAATAATATCGACACAAAAGGAATTTTAAAACCTTGCATACGTTCAAAATACAAAATAACATATTGTGTAGTCATCTAATGAGTCTGATGACAAGTAATTAAGTAATTAGAATGATGGTTGTAGTCTTCTGATTCTAATGAGCCTATTAAGTGATTAAATGATTTGAAATATCTCGCAACAATACCAACTAAGAACTGCATTCACCTTTTTATAATTAGTGAGCTAATGTGATTTGCTAATGTTGATTAGTTCTACTATGAGTTCTACGAAATGTTTTTGACGATTATAAATTTTTATTATCATATCTTTTATAACTTTAATGAGGGTAGTTAACTAATTATTGACTTTATACAATAAAAGGGCTATAATTTTGTTCCATAATTTAGATTGTTCACAACCGTGTAACTGCTAACACTAAAACTATTTGCTTTGCGACTACAAAATCTTAGAATGGAAAGTTTAATCACCAACTTAGATTTGTTTGTTCTTCTAAAAAGTGAGTGTCCTTCATTTAATCATGAAGTATTGTTTAGTGCAATTGTGTCCCGCATAGGCGATTGCCTTTCTGCCGAAGATCAAGTAACTCTCAAAGAATTTTGCCGGAGATTCACGCGAGCTGCTTTCAACAGGTGGCAGAAATCTAAACGATTCTTTGATAAGTTTAGAAATACGTACAGAGAGTGGTTGCAAGCAAATATTGATTGGCCGAGTTGCGTGCAAACTTTAATAAATCAAGAACCAACTGTTGATGAGATACCAAGAGCACGCTCAGTCTCTCCAGAACCTTCGACATCATCGACTGTTGGAACAATGACAAAAAGGTCCCGAAAACCATTCAAAGATCTGGGAAGCAAACAGAAAAAGAGAAGATCTAGTGAGCACATAGGCGAGGATTCCTGTGAATTGGCATATGCAGCTGCAGCACGTTTAAAAGAAGAAGGTTATGAAGATATCGCATCTGTAATCAATTATATGATAAAAAATCCAGAAGCTGCCGTTAAAATCAAGGAAAGCATTAAGAAAACAGTAATATTTACACCAGAGAAAGCACTTGGATTGCTTCTTTCACTTAAGCTTTCAAAGTGGCAATATATTACGTTGCGAGAGACTGCCATTCGGGAAGGTGCTAAGGATATTTACCCATCCTACTATAAACTGCAACAAACTAAGCTTGCATGCTACCCTCCTAATCAATCAGTATCAGTTACGGATTCATCAGCTAGAATTACACTTCAAGCTTTACTTGACATCACGGTGAAGCGGATTCTTCAAAGTCTTTCTGATAATGTGGAAAATAAGCAGTTAAAGCTGATATCGAAGTGGGGATTTGATGGTGCTTCCAATCAAAGCCGATACAAGCAGAAAATGGACGGCGAGCATGATGATTCAAGCATTTTCATGACCTCCTTGGTGCCACTGAAACTGACAGATGGAGATAATACTATATGGACAAACCCGAAACCATGCTCAACTTTTTATTGTCGTCCGGTTCAGTTCACTTTTGTAAAATAAAGCCATGCAGTTGTCATTGATAACAAAAGAAAAATGGATGAGGAAATTGAGGCCCTTAACCCCACAGAGTGCATTAATAGTAACAGGGTGACTCATAAACTAATGATGACAATGATCGACGCAAAAGTCTGCACGTACCTTTCTGAAGCTAGATCAAATGCATCATGCTACCTGTGCTTAGCAAAACCAACAGAAATGAACCACTTAGATGCTGTAACATCAAAAACTGTGTGTTCTGACATATATGAATTTGGCCTATCATCCCTACATGCCCGTATAAATTGCATGGAATGTCTGTTACACATTGCGTACAGACTTGACTTCAAACAGTGGGCAGCAAGAAGTAATGAGCATAAAGATATGTTACAAAACAGAAAAAAAAACATTCAAAATAAATTTAAAGAGGAGCTCAATCTGTTAATTGATATAGTAAAACAAGGCTCGGGAACTACCAATGACGGGAATACCGCAAGGAAGTTTTTCGAGTTTCCCAATAAAACTGCAGCTATTACTGGGTTGGATCAAAACCTGATAAAAAGATTTGCTGTTATTTTGCAAGCAATAACATCTGGTGAGAAGATCGATGTCATCAAATTTAAAGATTTTGCTCGCAAAACAGCAGAAAAGTACGTGGAATTATACGACTGGTACTACATGTCATCAACCGTACATAAACTATTAATACACGGAGCTGACATAATCGAAAAAAATGATATTGTCCCGATTGGGACTCTCTCGGAAGAAGCCTCAGAGTCTCGAAACAAAGATTTTAGGAGGTTCCGGGAACATCATTCGCGGAAAAGAAGCAGGCAAGATTCTAATCAAGATATCCTAAATATGCTTGTTGTTTCTTCGGATCCTTTTCTAAGTGCACAAAGGCCGAAGTTAGATGCCAAAAGGAAGACAACCTTTTTTGCTGAAACTCTCGACCTAATACAGTTTCCGGAAACTGAGTTCGAGTTTGTAGGTATATCCGATCTGGATTCTGACTCGGAATTGGAGTCCGACAACGAAAGTTGTAAAGAAAATTTGTAAAATTTAATTATTTTTCTTTATGTTCTTTTGTTATTTATGTTAGTTTATTGTACCAATATGTTTAGTTAATAATTTCATAAATTATAGTTTCAAATATGTATTTTGTATAATTGAATTTATTAGATATTATTTTTGTTACTTCTGTTTTATTTAAATTACCTATCAATAAAAAGTTTATATACAGTCTTTTTTTTTCACATATTCTTAATATTTGGGGAAAAAGCATGCTTCCTAACGATGTTCTTAACTTTGACACAGTTCATGGATCGTTTTGAACAGTTTCATATGTTAAAATAAATAATGTTAGTACTATAATCCCCTATAAGGATATTATTATTATTATGTGTCCGGTTATGTTGTAATCATACTTTTAGGGTATGATCAATTAACAATTTCATTCCCCTATCTTTCAAAAAGAAGCGACAGCATGGGCACTTTGACACTGATATTCAACTATTTGGTATTGTTGGAAATCTTACAAGATCAACAAGACACTACACACCTCTGTCTAGTCCTTCAGGTCTATAGGGGTGATGCTATTTTATGATAAGAGTTGTTAAAGCTCTGAATTCTTCAACTTAAACACTAAAAGGAACGTTTAAATATGTAAAAATAAATAAAAATATTTTGACGATTTTTAAAAAAAAAAGGCATCTACAACCATTATGTAACGTATGTCAAAAAATCATAAATAATTAGTACTATAACCCCCTATAAGGATATTACGGTTATCGCTGCCGTTTTAGAGATATTTCGATTTTTCATACTAGCTCCATACAAAATTTTCGTAAAAAAATTATAATTCCTTCGTTTCTGTGCAGAATCAATTCTGGTGTCATTTTTGTATATTGTTATAACTAATAGAAGTGATATCCGGCAAAAATTCTCGCACTTGCAAAATAAAATGCCTAAGTCTATGAAAGCCGATTTTCAGCCCACCGTGCGACGTTAATTTTCAAAAAAAACTTTTTACCTAAAAATTAAACCGACTTCCAAAAACACTGCAAAGTGAAAAATAACTTTAATTTCGGTAGTCGGTGTCTTTAGCTTTGTATTTTCGTTATTGGCACCGACTTCCGAAATTAAATTTATTTTTCACATTTTTTTGAAAGTCGGTTTAATTTTTTGGTAAAAAGTTTTTATTTCACTCTTTTTAGGTGGTCGATTTATAATTTACCTAGTTACAAAAGCCTACATAACAACTACTTATAACCTTTTACAAAATATTGCTTTTCCCAATGCTGGGCCGTTAATTGATGAGGAGTTCTTCTGGTACTTCACCATCAGCTTCACTTCACCATATGCATTGTGACGAGCATATTGTGCTTAATAACCATATTCAAGTAATTGAAGCGGAACCAATGAAATACTTATTATTCCTACTTATATATTGAGTAGTTCCAGTGGCCATCTGTGGTCTTCATCATCAGGTCCACTTCACAAATGGTGCTTTTCAATTGCAGCTACACAAATTACTATAAAAAATACTCAAATCACTATAGGTGTGCCTATAATATTTGAAGAGTTCCCTCAATTTCTCCAGGATCTCATCATCAGATCACGACTTGGTGACAATGGGACCAATCTCGAATTATACACCTTCAAACAAAAAAAAATCCAAATCGGTTCAGCCGTCTTCGAGTAATCGGTGATCATACAAAAAAAAAATATACATGTCGACTTGATAACCTCCTCCGTTTTTTCGTCGGTTGAAAAACTTCTTCATTGATACTCAGAAACAGGACTCATAATCACGAGCTGAATATCGAAGCAGCATCCAATTAGCTTACAGCCATTGCTTGTGGTCCGTGGAGGAGCAATCTCATTCAAAATGATTGTCTCAAGGCACCACAACACATATCACGAACTAAGAATAAACAGAGTTCGTTGCATGCGATCAAGCGAGCAAGGTTCACTATTCTATTGAAGGAAATAGGTTATTCTAGTGCATTTACTGTAGTGATCTTTATCACGGCATCTTGTTGGCAACGGTGGAGACTCGTGCCGGGTGCACGTGGCGACGAGGTGATGCCAACGGCCTGTGCCGAAGGCCTGCCAGATAACTGCAGACTGTATGAAGCCGTACGATAATAGCTGATGTACCAACTGCTTGACTAATAAATAGTAGGTACGTCGTCGTACCGTTTAGTACAGGAAACTGGTACTGAGCCTAACGTGAACCAGGTTTTAGTTACCACAATACTGTGCCGGATTATCTTTCAGGGAACAATGATATTAAAAAATTGAAAATTGCTTATTTTTAAACCGCAAGTGGATATTTTTGTGTTTTTTATTAATCTCTTTTTATTTCCACTTTTTATTTAAATTAATGTATTCAGTGTGACATATTATTCAATAAATTCAAATCAAGACGAATCTAACGACGTACTTATCCTTCATCAAAATTTTAGCACCGTTTTAGTTGCGAGAGAACAAAAAAACCAACATGCATACATCGTCATTTGCTTAGCCTTTTCTTTATTATACAATGTTGACCCAGTCTATCCGAATGCCGCTGAGTACTAGTGTTTTACATGGAACGACTACCATCTGACCTCCACAACCGAATAGTTAGTTCAATACTCCTCGGTAGTGATGCAACGAATACGAATATTCGTATTCGGCGAATACTAATACGAATATTTAAAAACGAATATTTTTGTACGCAATTCTTTTTACTGCAGATTTGAAAAATTTCCAAGTCTGAAAAAACTCGCCCAAAAATATTTTTCACTGAAGCCATGTACAGTCGCCTTGGAAAGATGTTTTTCTACGGCTGGGAACACCCAGACTGAAAAAAGAAATCGCCTAAAACCAGAAAATCTACAAATTTTATGTTTCTTAAATAAAAATTTGCCTGTTGTAAATTTTAATTATTGGAAGAGTAAACATTCATCAAATAAATAAGTCTTTTATTGCCATGGCGAGATATTTGTATTCGTATTCGTATTCGCCGAATAGTAGTTTTGATATTCGTATTCGTATTCGTAAAAGTAGTATTCGTTGCATCACTACTCCTCACATCACAACTGTCAAAGATGTAGAAATGACAGCCGGGACCAACGGTTTAACGTTTTTTCCGAGTCACGGAAGAATCTCGTTATGTTAAGATAGCCATCCACGAACCGAACTCGGTAAGGATTGCTTTACCTTCAAGATCAACCCAGGTTTTAGCCACGAGCTCCCAAACCAACATTTTATTTTACATACATATACAACGTGTCGTTTAAAGGGTCACACACCAAGTGCACTGCTTCTTTGGATGATAACAAACTATATTGCAAGGGTTTTGTAATCCTATGCATGTGTGTACATGTATACATGTGTGGAACTTATTAGAAATTTCAATACATTGATACCAGAGACCGAATTTTTCAAATTAAGAGGAAAAAAGAGAATTGTCCTGTTATTCTTATTAGCAAGTGACGTAGAAAGTTATTGACACTCGTAGGGCTGTGACACGTTTGTTACGATTGGTATTCAAGAAACATATGAAACCGATAATTTGGTATCAATTCTTTGAGGCACATATTTAGAGCTGAAACTATGCAAAGAAGCTCCATACCAGATGTTGTCTTCAGCCCTTTTGGATAGATATGGGGTTTCCGTTACACCTAGTATATATACATAATATATAAATATGAGTTAAGAACATAGCCCTCCTTTTGGATTTTGAAATAGTCGGGTAAATCCTTTTCTATACTAATATTATAAAGAGAAAAGATTTTTTGATAGTTTGTTTTTACCAAATAGACTCCGAAACTACATAACCGATTTTAACCTTTATTTCACTAATAGGACCATAGATAGATAAACTCTTTAGTGTACACTATAACAGAAAACAAATAAGGACATACAGTTTCATTACGAGAATAAAACTTAGGCTATTTTATTACTAGCGATCCTTTAGAAAACAGCAATAATGTAACCCAAAGTACCTAGCAAAATGTTGACTATAAAAACTTTTTACCAAAAAAGCGAACTGACTTCCAAAAAACACTGCAAAGTGAAAAATAACTTTAATTTCGGTAGTCGGTGTCTTTAGTTTTGTATTTTCGTTTTTGGCACCGACTTCCGAAATTAAAGTTATTTTTCACTTAGCAGTGTTTTTTGGAAGTTGGTTTAATTTTTTGGTAAAAAATTTTATTCCTCTCTTTTTAGTTGGTCGATTTATAATTTATCTAGTTACAAAAGCCTAAATCTCAACTACTTATAACCTTTTACAAAATATTGCTTTTCCCAATGCTGGGCCGTTAATTGTTGAGGAGTTCTTCTGGTACTTCACCATCAGCTTCACTTCACCATATGCATTGTGACGAGCATATTGTGCTTAATAACCATATTCAAGTAATCGAAGCGGAACCCATGAAATACTTATTATTCCTACTTATATATTAAGTAGTTTACCATGTAGTGGCCATCTGTGGTCTTCATCATCAGATCCACTTCACAAATGGTGCTTTTCGAATGCATCTATGCAAGTTACTATAAAAAATACACAAATCACTATAGGTGCGCCTGTGATGTGCATATTTGAAGAGTTCCCTCGATTTCTCCAAGATCCCATCGTCAGATCCTGACTTGGTGACAATGGGATCAATTTCAAAGTATACCCTTTCAAACAAAAAAAGAATTTTCCAAATCGGTTCAGCCGTCTTCGAGTAATCGGTGATCATATAATCTAATATATCTATCATAGTTAGGTCACGATAGTACTGTTTTATGCTCTAAAATTTAGCTTAGATCGCTTTTAGAAACAAAAGTTGGTTATATTCGTACCGTAGTATTAATTCTTATTTATTTATTTATTTAAACTTTATGTACAATAGTGTTACATGGGCGGACTTAATGCAGCAAGGCATTCTCTACCAGTCAACCTTTTGGGTTAAAAAAACACATTGTGGTAGGTGTACAAGAAAATGGAATGTAATAATATATTTAATACTAATAAATGTAATACTAATATGCATATTATAATACTAATAAAATACATATATATTGGGGTGTCACTTATATGGGCTTTTTTTTTAATTTGCAACGCATGCCCTCTAATTTTTTTTTATAAATGTTAAAACATACTCAAATATGAGATTTCATCTTTCTAGCATGATCGCAACCCGTGCCGACTGAGCTTCAAAGCTTATTGAAAATCTTGTCTTGTTCTCATATTAGGTCAGTAATAAAACTATTATAAATGAAAAGAATATAGTGAATAAGAGTTAAAATAAAATAAATTTAAATAATAAAATTATTCTTTATTAAAAAGCAAAGAATAACAGTCAGCTAGGGTGTAGTTTTACTCTTAAATGTAGTTTTTTCCGGTCCGGATTGAAATATCGATGTTCCTTCATACAACGCAACAAGAAATGTTTTTATTCTTCTTGTTTATTTGACACTTGGAGTATTCATTCTTACATTTTTTTTGTAGATCTCCCCAAACATGATATAAATGAACAAGTTTCTTCACGCATTTTAGAATGTTTGCGGGAATTCTTGCATTTTCCCAAAATATACTGCACTCTTTAATTACAAGATTGGCACTTTCATTGACAGTCAACTTGACTTCGCGAATAGGTATTATAAAATAGGACAGCGAGAACTTGTCTTTTTGATGGTAATTTTGCACCGGTTGTTTGATGGCTAGGCAGTCCGACATGGAAAATATTTTGTTTGTCACTCCTTAACCCTACCGAAATTTATATGCAATAAGGAAAACGCACAAAAAGCCTTAAAAATCGTGTATGAAGTGACTAATAAAACACTCAGTTACAGGCACAAGCACGGTACCCGCGCAATTTGTATGACAAGTTTCAATCGCAAGTCGGCACGGGTTATCGTTTATAAAACGGGCTAATATTTATTTCTAGACTATATTAGGTCATTATGAAAGTTTTAAGAAGGTATGCGTAAAAATATTTTGACATCGAAATTTAAGGGACACCTAAAAATCCCTAACCTCTCAAATTAAAGATAATTGTAATATTTCGGCCCAAAGTTCAGAACCTAAATTATTTTCACACCTACCGCAAAAAGGTTTATTGCACCACGTGGAATCAAAATTAGGCGAAGGTGATATCATAGGTGCTGCTAGAATTATTTTTAGCAGCGATGTAGCGCCATATTCTCCAGAGACCTTAATAGCTCTGGAGAGTAAACACCCCAAACCGGCGAATGATCTCTCCTTTTCCGACTCCCCTGTTTCTGAAATCAATTCACTTGAAATTACAGCCCAACAAATTTGTGCGGCCGTCAGCTCTTTCCGGAGTGGCTCTGCTGACGGCCTCGACGGCCTGACACCTCAACATCTCAAAGATCTATTGTGCGCAGGTGCCGGGGAAGCTGGTGAGTCCCTTTTGTAGGAGTTGACGGCCCTCATTAACCTCATGCTCTCCGGCAATGTGAACGAAGCCATCACTGATATTTTGTACGGGGCAAACCTATGTGCCTTGCACAAAAAGGATGGCGGTATTCGTCCTATTGCCGTAGGGTCTACTTACCGCCGTATCGAAGCCAAAATTTGCTGCGCTATTTATCGCGACGATCTGGCTAGCAAATTCCAGCCCCTTCAACTGGGGTTCGGTTCCAAAGGGGGCTGTGAGGCTGCGGTACATGCATTATCTGCATTCCTAAATTCTAATGAAGGTGAGGTCATTCTTAAGCTTGACATCAAGAATACCTTCAATTCCGTGAACAGGGACACCTTGTTGGCAGAAGTTAAAAAAGAAATACCCAAAATTTACAGTTTTCTTTATCAATGCTACAGGCACCCGTCTAAATTACTTTATAAGGATAATCTTTTGGAATCAGCGGTTGGCTGCCAAAAAGGTGACCCCCTTGGGCCAGTCATCTTCAGTTTGGCTATAAACCCTATCATTCGGCAACTAAATTCCAAATTTAATGTTTGGTATTTAGATGATGGTACCCTAGAAGGTGATGTAGACACCGTGTTAAAAGATTTTACTTTTTTGAAGTATAAATTTAGTTGCATAGGTTTGGAACTTAACTTTTCCAAATGTGAAATTTACCTCCCCCACACCACTGACAGATAGATGACCTTAGCAAAATTTAAAACAATAGCACCGAATATTAAAATAATTGACAAAAGTTCTCTTCACCTCTTAGGCTCTCCAATAATGATGTTAATAAAATGTGTCACCCGTTTACAATTTAAAAAAAAGGGACACCCTAATATATATGCTAAAATGACAAAATACGGTGCTTTATAACATTCTTTCTGATTTCTGAGTTCATATTTGAATTAATAATAAAATAATCATAACATATATTGAAACGCATTCTTATAAATACGATATGTACTCGTATGCATAGCAATACACGAATCGTAATGGATAAACTAAAAAAACTACTGGGCCAATATCAAAAATTATTTTAACTGTATAAAGCTATCACCAAGTACCACAGCCTAAATTTTAGTTTAAAAAAATCTGTTGATAAGTTGGTCCACGGACCATCCTCAGCTTTCATGCTATCATGAGAAAGAGGGCAGCGTCAACGATGGGTAGGTTGCACGGGTGCTCCAAGTTCAAAAATTAAAAACCCATTCGTTAAGCACGGGGACTGGGCCCGAAGGCTCGTGCCAATATATAGTACGCAATTTACCAACACAGTTTTTAAGCATTTTTCCTACTTTTATGTTGCTTTTTACCAGTTTTATGTTTTATTAGTCCGCAATTGAAAACATAATTATTGTTATTTATTAGGCTGTAATTATTTAGCTACAACCACGTCATTATACTGTAGTATGTAGTAGTATGTAGTACTGCATTTAAAAATCTGCCAGGCGTTAAAGACGCAACACGGCAAATTAAAAACCTTTATTTTAAAGATATAAAGCTCTGCATAGTAGCTTACAGTTTAAATACACTCCTGCTCACTACATCACTGGTTGCTTGCTACGACCCAGCGGCTACGAACGGTGCGTAGAACGTTGAACGCTGTATGCTGTGTGGTTTATTTCTAGTGTTTTTACTACATATATAATAACCACGGTAACGACTTGAAGGTAGCCATGCCCCGTACACCAAGAACTCCTCCTTCAACGAATGCTGGTGCCATTAGTGACGCGGAATCCGAACCGGATTTATCTTCGATGAGAGAGAGTGATAACGACTTGCCGAACATTACGACTCGTAAACGAATGAGATCGGACGATCTGTGTCCTGATAACCAATTTGAGCAGCTAAAAACCATGTTGGAAACTTGGAAATCAGACCAATAGGTGATTTTGAAAAAGTTAGTCTGTGATGTGGGTGAATTAAAAGCGCAAAATCAACAAATAAAAGAGTCAAACCTTGAAATTGAAAAGTCTGTAAACTACATAAATAAGGACTACGAATAAATGAGAATTAAAATGAAAGTTCTAGAAAATGAGCGTCAAGACTTTCTAAACTCCATTACCAAGCTTGAGAGGAAAATACAAGACCTGCAACTTTCTTCACGCACCTCCAGTATTGAATTAAGAAATGTACCAGCTCGGGAGAGGGAGACATTAGCCGATTTGACGAACCTAATTACTAAGGTTGGTACGGCGGTCCAGATCGAAATCAGCCCCAAGGACATAAGAGACGTATACCGACTCCCGGGTAAGCCAAACACTATTAAACTATTGTTGCTGAACTCTCCACAGTTCATATGAAAAACAATTTATTAACAGCTACTCGTAACTTTAACAAAACCCGCACCAAAGAGAATAAGTTAAATTCAGAAATATTGGGTCTTCCTGGAGCGCGCCAACCTATTTATTTAGCCGAGTATATGACACCATCCGCAAGAAAAACCTACTTGATGGCACGAGAGTTTGCAAAAGTACAGAAATATACATTCTGCTGGTATGTACTCAAACGGGAAAGTATTCTTGAGAAAGGAGCAAGGTTCTAGACATATACTTGTGGAGTCGGAACACTGCCTCAACAAACTGAAGACATCTGAAACCATCGACAATGACTATTTTTCCTTCATATTAGTT
This sequence comes from Tholera decimalis, assembly GCA_943138885.2. Taxonomy (NCBI): domain Eukaryota; kingdom Metazoa; phylum Arthropoda; class Insecta; order Lepidoptera; family Noctuidae; genus Tholera; species Tholera decimalis. The sequence goes on along the minus strand of OW964556.2, from coordinate 30,289,659 downwards.
TTAAAATACTTAGTTTTTTAGCCATAATATGTACATTTTTATTAGATAGAGTCTTTTTTACTATATCAAAATCAGTTACAAGTAACATACTCACAATCCATTCGTACAATACACACATACACCACTTTTCCTTGGACGTATCATATTACCATAAATACATTCCACGTAGTACACACATATATATATTAATGTATCTAAAAATATATAAAACAAAATACTTACATCCTAATATATTTCGTATGCGGTCTTATTACTGCACAATCAAGACATCTAAAATGTTCGCACATTTATTCTATGCTTTTCGTTTGTATGACCTTAGTAATTGGAAAATAACTATGATAAAATGGATAATAACAATATATTCTACTCTTAAATCGGACTGTGACATGATCATCAGATATTTACATACAACTAAAAATGACGAATATTAATGAAATATCTCTTGACCTAGATGTCTCAGTTGCAGACTCTTTTATATGTACTCCAGAAGATTGTCAGATCTTTGCTCAATATAACAATCAAAGTCTTGGCATAATACATATAAACATAAGGAGCATAAAAAAGAATCTAGATCAATTTATCACCATGCTTTCAGTTACAAAAATCGAATTTGATATTGAATTTGATAGTTCTTACCGAGTGCTGGCTACAACTCACGGGGCAGCTACCCTACTTACAAGGATATACATCCTATCATACAATAAATATCCCCATTAAAAATGACGGTGTTGTAATATATGCCAAATATACCCTGAACTGTCTCATACATGAACCTTTGATACGTGATGCCAACTGTCTTTTGTGTTGCTACAATAATACAGCTATTATTTCGGTTTATCGATCGCCATCTTATCACGATGATAAAAATTTCTATTCGAGTTTATGTGAAATAGTAACATCTGTCAAATCCTACTGCAATATAGCGTTAATAGGTGATATTAATATCGATATTAAGCCTGGTAGCTCGGATCGACATTCTAATGATTGTTTAACCACTACTGCGACCCTCGGCTTATTACCCGCACATAAATTTCCCACTACAATAGATAACGGTCTTGACCATGTTCTATTAAGAACCCGATTGCCCGCAAAAATCATCGTACTGGATTCTCACGTAACAGACCATCTTCCCGTTGCCCTTTTCATAGATTCGAAAGACAACAAATCTCCATTAAAAAGAACTTCATTACGATATGATTACGAACTCATAATGAATGAAATTGATAACCTCGATTATACCGATGTCCTATGTATCCAAGATCCGGATCTTGCAACAGATCTTCTGATTACTAACGTGCAAGAAGTTCTGTCTAAGCACTGTAACAGTATATACATCAAACAGAAGAACAGTTTTGAAACCTTGGATGACTGTTGGTCTAGTCCGTTGTCTAAGACATCGCGATGAGATGCATCGAAAAGTCAAGTTACAACCAGACAATTTAATTTTAAAAGCTTCCTATAATCGATACCGTAACTTCTGCAATGCTTTACTTAGAAAACTAAAATAAGCATATGAAAAGACAGAATTAGTGAAAGCAAAAGATGGGTTATCTTTTGGCCTTAAGGCCACGTGGAAAGTGATAAAAAATATCACTAATAGTTACCGAGTCAAGCAAACACCCAGGTTACTATTAAAACTGAAAGCGGATCCAGCCGATTCCATTAATAATATTAACAAATTCTTTGTCAATATCGGAAAAGATCTTGCAACAAAATTCAAGTCTAAGAGTCTCAACAACACGTCTACCTCTTCCCCTTCGCCACTGAGTTCATTAGTAATTCCCTTAGTAGATGAAGAACAGGTGATAAACATAATTCATAATTTGCGTAGTGAATGTGCGGCTGGCTGGGACAACATACCTGCCAAAATACTTCGCCAATCTAGTAGTTCCCTCGCTCCTGTAATAGCTCACATATGTAACATTGCTATAAATTCGGGGACTTTTCCTAAAGCTTTTAAGCGTGCAGTAGTACATCCTATATACAAGGCTGGGGCAAGAGACAATGTATCTAATTATCGACCAATATCTGTTCTCAGCGCATTATCCATAATCCTAGAACGCATTCTTAATACTTCCCTGACTAAATTCCTTGATAAAAATAAAACGATATCTCCAAAACAATACGGTTTTCGATCTGGTATCTCAACTGAAGATGCGGTGTCAGACTTTGTTAACAGCTTGGTGGATAAACTGGACAATCGGTTTAAGTGCTATGGAATATTTTTAGACATCACTAAAGCTTTCGATACCGTTTCAATTCCTAGACTGATGGCCAAAATGGAGCACATGGGCATACGTGGTTTGGCTTTAGATATTTTTAAAAGTTACCTAAGTGGCCGCAGCCAGTGCGTTAAAATTGATAACCTTATTAGTACAGACGAATCGGTTTGCTATGGTATACAACAAGGCAGTATATTAGGGCCAACCCTCTTTCAAATTTACATTAATGACCTCGGCCAAGTACCGGTCTACTGTTGTGATATATTTACTTACGCTGATGATACGGCACTCCTTATTTATGACAGAAACTGGTCCAAGGCAAGTGATAGAGTAGAATCCTCATTGAGTACTGTAATGGACTGGCTTAGCGACAACATGTTAACACTGAATATTGCCAAAACTAAGGTCATACAGTTCTCTCCTCAAAACTGCCCAAAGCCTCCATCTACAAAAGATATAATCCCACATATCTGCACAGATTCTACTCAATGTAAATATATAAGTCTCACTTTGGTATCTCACATTAAATAGTTAGGAGTCCATATTGATTAAAGACTTGACTGGGGACCACATATAGATGCTTTATGCTCCAGGCTTCGTAAGCTTATTTATTTGTTTAAAAAGCTGCGATATTCTGCAGACAAGGAGACAGCAACAATGGTATACCGCTCCTTATGTGAATCTATAATTACGTACTGTATTCCAGTATGGGGAGGAGCGTTTAAAACTGTTATACTAAGAGCGGAACGCGCACAACGGGCAGTACTTAAAGTTATGTCGTTCAAAAAACGAATATATCCCACACGACTGCTATACTCGGAAGCTCAAGTACTTACAGTTCGGCAATTATATATACTCCGTACCACATTACGTAGACACAGGTTGTTACCCGTAAGCCCAGATTTAATAAGCAAACGCACTGGGTTTCCCGTTTGTCAAGTTCCCAAATGTCGCATTAAACTTGCGTCTTGACCCTTTTGGGCATTAAGTTCTAGGATCTACAATAGAGCAAATAAAACTATTCCAATTTATAAGCTTACGTTACACAAGGTCAAACAAATTTTGTAACCATGGCTTCAGTCTTTGAGCTATGACAACACTGAAAAATTAATTTCGTCGGTACAGTAAATTACGCTATTCAAAACACACACTCATGTTAACGCACACGCGTTCAGACACACACACACACACTCACACACACACACACACACACACACACACACACTCCCAATTACGCACATACACTCAAACTTACACACAAATACACGTTTCGCTTCTCTTTCAGTTATTCTCTATACCTTCTAATGTTACTTTTTGTTTGAAATTTATTACATAAAAATTAAAATCTGTATTTATGTATAGCGTAGGACACTGATTCCTGTAACACAGGTTCGCCTAGCACAGGAATCAGGGGCTTCACTTGAAAGATGTAATATTTTTTCTGTTCAATAAATTATTATTATTATTATATTGGTATACAATAAATCGCTAAAAAGTTGTGTATTGTTATTTGCTTAAACACTGTATGTCTTGCTCACTTTTATTTTACTAGTGTATACCAAATAAAACAAAATCCTTGTCGATAACGTTTAAATGCTTTAGGTATAAGCAAATCTATACTAATATTATATATGCAAAATAGTTTTTGTTGTTTGTCCTTCTTTCAAGTCAAATAGATCAAAGAAGTGCGATGTGTATCTCCGCTGACATTGTTCGCCGTGGCCGAAATTGAACCCACTCCAGACATAAGCATAGGTATTCGCTTAGTTGGAGGGGTTAACAAGATTGCTATATCATGTAATGTATAGGTAACCGTAGCTTACACTTTGCTCATCTATATACATATAATTATAAGTAAATGTAAATGCTTGGTAACTGCATCTTGTGAGTGATCAAAGTTTAACTCTTAGGCTTAGTTCAAATGCAAGTGAAGTATGTATATATTTTTAAGGACTTTAAATATTGTTTCTTTTGTCCTAATCAGACACTATCGACAGACATTGTAAACTCAAGTCATAAAGCACCTAAAGTAATTTTTAGTGCGAATAATAAAATAATATACCCTACGTGACGCTAACGTAGTCTTGATAATAACTGATAAGCTGGGCATACGCACGAAACAGAAGCTTACAGTGTTACTTATGAAAGGACTTCCGTGCAATCAATAAATTTTGAATGATTTTCTTTAAAAAATAAAACATTAAAAAGAGAACATTACTAAATGTGGGTAGAATTCACATTACTAGCAATCTTGTTAACCCCTCCAACTAAGCTAAATATGTTTATGTCTTGAGTGGGTTCGTGGCAATAGTTCGATGGGTGGGGTTCGAACCCGCGACCTCTCGGTCACAAGTCCGACACCTTTTTATTTAGATGTCAATTTTTTTTTATTATTTTTATATTTATATATTCCTTATGGACTAAGTAACTACTCTCCTGGTTGACGTCGGTGTTAAGCCTATGAAGAGGCCACGAACCTATGTATTTCGGAGCACGTGCGAGGTGATCAAACATTTGGTTTGGCACCGACTTCAACCAGGTGAGTAGGTACCTAGCCCTTAGCCCTTATAATATTATAAATGCGAAAGTAACTGTCTGTCTGTGTGTTACGCAATCACGCCTAAACTACTGAACCGATTTTAATTAAATTTGGTACGGACATAGGCTGCTTTTTAATGCGAAAAGGGCTGTAAGGGGATGAAAGTTTGTATGGAAATTACGTCATTTTTAAAGCTAGAAGCTTGAAACTTATTTTTTAGACTTTTGATTAGGTATTAATAAATACGACATTCAAATTATGTATGAGCTTTATTTTCAAAATATTAGCCTAAAAAATTAAAAATGCTGCCGAAAGTCACTATTCCGCGCGGACGAAGTCGCGGGCACAGCTAATTATAAAATAAATTAGACATCCGATGGTTATTTTCTTTATGTTAATTGTTTTTTTATAAATTTAACGTACGATTTATATTTCAAATATTCGGAAGTTGATAATTTTTCAAAATACATTTGCTTTATCATGAGTCATTGCTTCACTTCACCGTTACAGTTTGTAGTTTTTTCCTTCCAATTATCATTTGAAAGACTGGAGGTGAGAATCATAAGTCGCACTACCAATACCTTATGTAAAAAACTTTTTAACAAAAAATAAAACCGACTTCCCAAAAGAACACTGCAAAGTGAAAAATAAATTAAATTTCGGTAGTCGAGTCGGTGTCTTTAGTTTTGTACATATTTTCGTTTTTGACACCGCCTTCCGAAATTATTTAAGATATTTTTCACTTTGCGGTGTTTTTTTGGAAAGCCAGTTTTATTTTTTGTTAAAATGATTTTTTCTCGCTTTTTAGTGGGTCGGTTTGTAATTTACCTAGTTACAAAAGCCTAAATGTCACCTTCTCTTCTTATCACCTTTTGCAAAATATTTCTTCTCCCTATAAGCTCTAAATTTTTGAGGAGTACTCCTGGTACTTCACCATCAGCTCCTCATTGCATGTATTGTGACGAGCATAAAGTGTTTTACAACCATATCTAAGTAATCGAATCGCAACATATGAAATACTTATAATTGAGTACTTCTAGTAGCCATCTGTGGTCATCATCATCAGTTCCACTTCACCAAATGGTACTTTTCGAGAGCAACTGCACAAGTTACTATGAAAAATACCGAAAGCACTGTAGGTGTGCCTGTAATATTTGAAGAGTTCCCTCGATTTCTCAAGGTTTCCATTATCAGATCCTGACTTCATGACAATGGGACCAACTAAAAAGTATACCCTCTCAAACAAAAAAAGAATTATGCCGTCTTCGAGTTACGAGGTAACATACATAAAAAACAACAAGACGAACTGAGAACCTCCTCCTTTTTTTGAAGTCGGTTAAAAATATATTGTTCTAAGAGGAATCAACAGGTAGGTGGTGAAATTTTACGACAGTATATCAACTCCAAAAAAAATTTACAAAAGGCTTTGCTCTCTTCTTTCGAGAGGAAAATCATCAAATGGCCCGTCCCACTCTCCAGCGGAAGGTATGTGTCTTACACTTTCTTCCACTAAACCGCTTCAACTTACTAAAAACCACCCTGTTCCTTTATTCAACGTTGCCCTTACGTTCCAGGGCCGTGGTCTATCGTTGAAAAATTCTCGCAACCCCGGCGAGTAATAGCCCTACCTGACCCAGTCACCAGTGCTGACTGCTCTTTAAAGCGCCGTGGAACAAAACGCTCCGTCGACTAGAGATACAAAATTATATATGAGTTTATGCATAGAACATTGAAAAACTAATATTGAACTCTTTTCCAAGCTTTTTCGTCCCTAGCAAAATCATTTGAACATATAATATTTGAAAAGAAATGGGTTCTCGCTTCAGCTTACCCTGCGGAACCCACAGAATAGCATTTTACTAAATTGCGTTTCTTTACCTGCAATACTCTACACCGCTGGGAATTCACCTTAATCCCGTAATAAATTGCTCGTTGCAGAAATGCAAATGAGACTTAAATAAAAAGAATAAGAAATCTTATATCGAACAGATAACAGTATTTCGTTAGACAATGCAATTCCTTACGGCTATTAAAATTCCTAAGTCAGTATTTATTCTTCTCGCTGAGTCGAGGTTGCTATGCAAATGTCCAGCCAGTGCTGGGGCAGCAGCACTATCTGAGCACATAGCTTCTGACAGTACAGCGAATTTTTACTTATTTGAACTAGTTTTCTTTTATAAGACCATCAAATGTCTCAATTTTGCTTCATAAACCGTTTTTGGATATTTTTCGTTGTATTTTATCGATCGATCTACTAGGAATTTTCAGATGAGCTTGTTTCTGAAAGACGTAAACATGTATAAGAAAATACGTTTCTGTTTATAAGTCTAGAAACTATTTCATGTGTTCTTTATAGAACACGTGGCTCGAGTGAAACATCTGCGAAATTAAAAATCACCGAATTTAAGACACAATAAGTACTTATTGAATTATTATTACTTTAAGCCCGTTTATACCTTTCAAATTATTTTTATAAATAATAACTGCAATATAATTTGGTAACAACATCGTAACTTGTACCGATTAACAGAGGTGCGCAAATTAGTTTTAAAGCAATCAGGAGGCCTACTTTCATTGCTTTTAGTCGAACAACCCAAATACAGTTGAATTTTTGTGAGTGCACGTCGAAATGGAATCGATATTTTCATACTTGTCACTTCCGTTACCGCAACTGCCGTTACTTATAAAAGAAACAATAAAATATTGTTATCTTATATTGCAGATGACAATTAGCATTATAAACGGCAGTGGATTATTTAACTGATTGGACGTGCGAATGTACAACAATCGACACGTTCTTATCTGCCGACGATATACATGTTTACAGAGCTAGCTACGCCTGTTCCGTATAGATCTTTCTCCCAAAACCTTTATTAAGAGAACCGTTATCTGAAATGCCATAAAGCGTTCCCTCGGATATTTGGGAATTTTATGTGTCTGGACTTGGACAAAGAGCCGTTAACTGTTTCGAAGGTAGTAAAACAGTTTTCTTTATTTCCGAGAGCAATATGGATCCTTCGTCGCGCACGTGTTGAATCAGGTCAGCGAGATTCGTTCCCGACATACCGTTGACAGCTAATAACGTTGCTTATTGACCAACTCCACGAATCAACCCCCTTACAGAGACATATAGCACAACTTTGAAACAGTATTGAACCTATTTATTGGCCCGGAGGAGACCTAGTGTTTTCCTATTTCTCATCTATCGGAGAACAATAAATCGAACGCGAAATTAACTGTCAGTCATTAGCTCCACTCCGTGTTGGGAAACTTGTCCAATAACTCACGAACAACAAGTATAATTCAAGATAATATTATCTTACACTATTCTGCCATTCCCGTCGTTAAACTTGAACGGTCCTTAATTACTTTACGTAAATTAATTAACCCGTAAGTGCTTAGGAATTCGAGTACAAGGTTTCGTTTCCTTCTTAGTAATGAACTTCACGTCCGAATGAAGGAATTCTTGTATGTCAAACTATGTATTACCAGCAGCACCTTTTTAATATTTAGTAACAGTAAAAAACCAGTCTATTGAAAACAACTTAGTCACATTATTTAAAGATACGGGTAAGTAGCCTGACCTTTATTTTAAATCCTACGAGTATTCGCCGAGTAATAATCTGGTAAAATAACCTCCGCAAAAACGATATAAAGATAAGACCGAAACATTCATATGGTTTCAAATAATACCTTTATTTTGTTGACGCTCCGAAATACATGAGGGCACGGGCTTTCACTATAATGTTGGATACGATCCTGACCACGAACAAACAACACGAAATATTTGCCCTCATGGCCTATAAATTCTGAGTGTTGGAAATTCCTTTTTCTAAAGTACTTTTACTTTCACGGGAAAGACTTTTTCAGGGCTGACACATGGCTGACATGCTTGCACGAGCTCACGGTCATTAGATTGTTTGTCGACGAACTAAATTATTTTCAATTACATAGTTTGTCTGTTCCGAGAAAGGAAAAGAAACTGAAATGTGTAAAAACCATTACGGTTACTACCATACACAAATCTTCGACGAGTATTGATTTTATTCGAAGGAGAGATTGCTTACCTAACTTACCTTGAATGGTACGAGTATAATGCATGCTACGCCAATGCGAATTCAAAATTATACCTACTCAATAGTGCCTAGTGATAAATTCTTGAAAGTAAATTAATATAGCTGTAATTTTCAACAATTTCCATTATTCGTTTTTGGAAAGCTCTTAAACTCTTAAGAACAGTTTCATTTTAATACCTCTTATTAACATTCGTTCGAAATTTGTTCAACGCGTGCAGCTGCTTCCCCTTTCCAATTTATTCCCTTCTTCTTACTATAAATCTTTTAGTTTTAGTGTTAAATTTAGTGCAATAAACGCGGCATGCTACTGGGTCCATACCGTAAAACTTGATGAACCGTCAACAAGAGAAGTGCTAAATTAGTGGCGGGAATTATTTTGAAGGTAGATTTGCCTTTTTGGGAACCCTTTCACTGATTACAGGTCACAAATTGGATAACTTTTTTATTTTTCTACAACTTGATACACCTCTTTGGTACATTTTATACCTATTAGATTTATGAATGTTCATAAATCTTAGGTTCAGAGCACATACTTACAGTTTTATAGCGCAGTTTATTTTTCTTTGAAACATAAATTGGTTTATGTAATTGCAGAATTACATGCGGGGCTTTTCATTCCCAATTTAATTAGGCAGACTTAGTTATGAGAATTATTTGTTATGAAATAATGTTATTGATTTCTTCAAATAAATCTTGTAGTTTTAACCGACTTCAAGAAAAGGAGGAGGTTCTCAGTTTGTCGGAATCTTTTGTTTATGTACGTTCCCCAATTGCTCGAAGACGGCTGGCTGTGAAGTACCAGGAGAACTAATAAAAAAATAACGGCTCTGCATCGGGAAAAACAATATTTTGTAAAAGTTAGGTTGACATTTAGGCTTTTGTAACTATACATAACAAACAGACTCACTTAAAAGCGAGAAACAAATCTTTAACAAAAACAAAAACTGACTTCCAACAAAAAACACTGCAAAGCCAAAAATAACTTTAAATTCGGAAGTCGATGTCAAAAAATGAAAAAACAAAAGCACCGCCTTATTTGTTCTTAAAAAGATTTTTATATTTCAAAATAAGAACTGACACTGTTAAATATGTACAAATGACAGCCTAACTGATTAACGTGCTTTCTGAGGCATGGAGAAAATACGAAATGTTAAGATCCACAGACCGGCTACGGAAAAGTTGCTGAACTTCATAGATTGACCCGCGCTGTTATTATTTAGTCGCGAGCTCCTCCTCCTACGCTCCAAGCAGGGCCGATTTACCATTAGGTGGAGTAGGCAACTGCCTAGGGGCCCCGCATCAAATAAGGGCCCAGGCCCAGTGCACGCACCAAGAAAACATGTTTCTTCGAACGAGAATTTGATTTGCGTGTGAACTTAGGGACCTCACTGTTATCTCACAAAATATAAATCGTTAGATTTAGTAGTAGAATTAAAACAATTTTAGAACGAATCTGGGAATAAATATCAAATATATTAAAAACAACAGCCCTTAATGTGCGTTTCCTCAGTTCACACACGATTTGGTCAGTCAAAGTAAGAAAAGGGGCCCCGAGAATGCCATTGCCTTAGGGTCTCTGGCAGGGTTAATCCGGCTCTGGCTCCAAGCTATGGTTTCTGCCGTTTAATGTGGCTATAATTTCGCCTAAAAATGTATATGAATACAACTTTCCTACAAAATTACAGGAACACCTACTTCCAAACCTACATTTGCTGCCAACTCTATTAAATTTCAGTTATATTCTTCTCATTTAATTCAACAAAAAGTAAAACTTTTGACTGTGCACGGTAAGTAGGTATGTAACCCAATCACAGCAACATAGTTGCCACTAAACTTGAACTCTCATTAAGCGTGGCTCGCGTGCCACTTTTTGCGTTATTCGGCGATTAGGTCATATAGAGGTGGTAACTACCCAACCGCAACAGAAGGCCGCACTCTTCGACGGTGTGCGCGTTTAATGTATCACGAACGCGTGATTGACGAAAGTTGTTAATTTACACTTACTTGCCGAATCGCTGCTGTGGTTAGTTTGACCTTATGTTTAGTGGATGTGTTTATTTTTGTTATATTTTGTCTTTAAGCTTTTATTGATACTATACCTACTCGTACATGTACGGTACGGAACCCGAAAATATCTAGATCTTGGTACATTTACAGAGCCGTTGCCTTCATTTAGTTTATTTTGAACCTTTGTTCATAATCATGATAACGTATGTAATCAACAAATTGCTCAAAGAAACGATCAATTTTGGAGCAGCAACGTTATCATCGCATCGCCGAATTTCCCATCACGTAAATTAATTTGGAACTCGTGAAATTCGCCTCACATTCGACTAGTTTATGAATGAACGGTATTTACGTAAATAATCTTCATTACAACCTTCAATAAACAAGAATTTTATCAATTAATTCGTTTTGCTATACGCTGGTCGGTAGGTAGGACCAACTCATTATTGTGCCCCTAAAAGTCGTTTCCATCGCTGAAATGTTAACTAGGATACCAATATTTGCAGTCATAGTACTTGATGTTAGTACGCCATCGATCTTTTTATAGCTCTCTTTGGATGGAACGTAAAGTCAACCCCTCCCCAAAGTGATGGTTCCCTCGGTACTTGACTGTGGTGTACTGGGCTTGTTCCAGTAAAATAAACAGAATCTGCTTACTTAGTGGTCCCCACCTATTGACTTTTTTCGCCTAATATTGGCCATTAGGCCAAGTTGGTCTATCAATTTATTTTCCGATGTTGACCCTTCCTGCAATACCTTCCCGACTCAGACCGTCTATAAAACCTAACCCTAAATAACGACTAGTTTATGCCGAAGCACTTTCATCTATTTAGGATGATGTAAAACTAATTTATTTCAGCCAAATGACAGCAGACAGTGGTGAATATAAGAAAGACAGTGGTAACATTAAAATTGTAATTAATATTTTATAAAATGTTCACATGACTAAATACATATTTTTTAATGTTCATGTTAATATCATTAAATCAGTATCAGTAAATTAGGTAAGCTACACTTCGCTATTCAAAATGCCGATTTCATTGAGAGCATGGCTGTGTGCGTGTAGTACGAACTAGTACAGCGATGGGCGCGGGCGCAGCACTGCGGCGGCGCGCGCGCAGACTCCGCGGCGAATTTCGCCGCTCTCGCCCACTGATCTACATTTCACCTTCAATATGGGTCAATAACTGCCCACGCTCAGCCCCTCCGAGCGCGGCCATTCACCTCGCCACTCCAAATCATTGTTCGCCAAATGTATAGCGTTGTCGCAGGTCGTCGAACCCGCGTTGGTGTGGTTGCTGCCAGCCTCAGCAGTATCTTCTTCGAACGACACTTGACACGCCGACATCAGCGCTAACGCATACATCCTCTGTCCATCCGCTATACATAATACATATCAAGCCTCGTCGCGTATGTACTAACGTAAACAATTTGATAGGTAGCGATTCCTCATGTCAATATTATTAGTGTTTCAATACTAGATTTCATTGCAAATGATATTTTTAAGGTTTCAGCTGCGTCCATCGTAAACTTAATAATTAGAAAGTTTGATATTTTCCCAAAAACATTCACTTACGCTTTGCTGAACGTCATGTTTAAGAGTTGATATAAGTAGCTTTAAATGTTTTCATTAAATTATTTATAAGTAAGATCTATTATTTGCTATTTATTCGTATGATCAGGAAATGGTCCTGAACTGTAATTTATCTCTTTTATCAATAACTGAGTAACTACTGAGTCTATAGTAAATCTCCAGAAATGTCGTAAAGGTATCAGTAGGGCCGACCCCGAAGAGGGAATGAGCCAGCAGATTGATTGATTGATCAATAACTGAGTAAGCAAAACCTGGATAACTTAAGGAGCTTTTAGAAATTAAATCTTTAGGAGAGATATAACAGACCTTAGTTAATGTGGTACTGTTGTAGACACAATTCAAAGATGTAGGCTTTATTTGTTTTATGATTTTAGTAGCACTTGGCAGATTGGCCGCTCAATTGTAAAATAAACTGCCGTGAAATGCCAACGAATTAAACACCATATGATTAACGATAGAGTGATTACTAGTACTGATAAATACGGGTGTGCAAAATTACTACGTAAAAACCAAATGGCATGTAATATAAAAATGTTATCGATAAAGTATTGATATATCTATATCGAATACCATATGTATTAGAAATTACATATCCATAAATTTAATTGCTAAAATAAATATTGCCACAGTCGTGAGTCGTGAAAACAATACTGCATGTGTGAAAATGTAAAACTGGCGCTAGATGAGCGCGCTGCTCGCTGCTCACTAGGCACAGTTCTGTATCTATCCAAATATTGTTGTAGAGGAAAGTGGCGCGCTGAACGAACGCACTGTGGGTACCCCGCGCAGCATACTGCCTCGCCAGAAGTGTCACGTTGAACTCTTACATAAGGATCCGCCGTGCTTTCCAAAATATTATTGGATTTTTTTGCCTTTTTTAGCGAACAATGCCTTTGTCACGCATCTACATGCACGTTGCAAAAGAAAGTTGCTCGTTGCACACATTATTGAGACCATTTAGGCCTATCTAAATCTTAATGCTTACATAAAACAACAAATTTAACGAACGGACTTCTCTTTAGAAACACTTCTATAAAAATATACACGAAACATCTAAATTATTATTGCCAGGTAATTGTGTTCTGTACATTTTGAGGAATATTATAGAAAGTTTTTTGTTCCAACTTAGTACACCTTGAAACAAGAAAAAATATTCAAGGTCTAAAAAGTGTTGCTTCAGATGGCTTAAAAAATGAGTTGCGATGTTGTAATGTAGGCTTTTTAGGAATAGTCGCACGCGAAATATTGGTGGTGACGAGGCTGTCTTGCCCGGGGCGATGCTGGCGCTCGGCGCTCAGTGCGACTGCGGACAGGTTGCGTGGCCCAAGGAGAAACATCGCTTGCTCTACATTCGTCGAGTTTGAAGCCGATGACTCCTCGTGACCGTGTCCTCCTTAGCGAGTGCTGCTTTATCTCTCCGAATTTCTCTCTTCTGTTCCGCATCATCATGAACAAAAAGTCAAGACCCGTTTGGTGGAAACGTGGCCTAGTTGTGACAACCACTTGGCCACATAGCGTAGCGCCGCCCGCGCTACTACAAACCCAAAACGAGTACTTTCGCTCGGTTCAAGCGCCGATGTACTTGATGGGACACTAAAAAACGTCTGATGAGTGTATCATATAAAGACAATAACAACATCGACCTGTTCAAAGCGGTGAATTTGAATTGATGGCTAGGCGCCATCAATTCCACCTTCGTACAGAATTTATGTATTAACCTAACCAATTAGGATGATGCTTCATTTGTAACTGAAAGACCAAAATTTGATTAAATTATTATAAAAAGAGCTATACCCGGAGAATCTTAAATCTTAGCAAACAAAAAATGTGTTTGATTAATTTACATTCAACACGATGCATTAATTTATTAACAATATTGTAAGAGAAACTGATAATTCTAACTAATCTAAGATAAGAGGTTATTTAAAAAAAAAACGTACATATCTAAATAACTAAATCCAGCTATGGCATTAAGGCTTCGATAAAGTCGAAGTCACGTGTAGGTAAAGGTTATATTCGATCTCGCCTTACGTGTCAACAATAGCGCCAACGTACGCGTTGAAAAAAGCGCTTTTTTTTTCAGCATAATCGGTCAGCGCTTGCCTTTGTTGGGCCCGAGGCTGGCCTTTAGGAATAGAGGCTGTATCTTAACTAGATCTTGAAATTCGCATTGTCTGTCATTACCTTTTGTTCTCTCGTAACTATAAAACTTTTAAGTGGAAAATAATTGTTGATTAACTGTTAACGCTTTCTTTAATAAAATGTTAATAAATTTTGTCATCAATGTCTTGTACCATTTTTAACAGGATAGAATTGAATAGAATACTCTTTATTATGTTTGCCATATATGCAATATATATATACTTACATATTATATAATTATTTATATGTATATGTTGACACAAGGAGCAGTACTATCACAGATTACTAAATAGTTACTTCGTAAGTACTATTGCAAAAGAAAACAACCTTTAGATGATTTTATAATAAACTAGGAAAGAGTACCGCGGTTAGTCTTGTAGATTGTGAATAGTGTACGATGGTTTTTAGACTTGATCATAAACAGGAACTAAATGCTCTAAAATAAAAATACCAACATACATGTTGTATGTTCGATCAAAACTGCCATCATTCTTGTCGATATACATAGATGTACACTCGAGAGCAATGAATCCGGGTCACTTAAAGAATCCTAAAAATCTCGGAAACTAAAAATGCTAGGTTAATGCAATAAATTGTATTTAATAGACAATGTAATACTCCTTAAATGAAAGTAAAAAAAATATGAGTCACCATACATTTTATTAATACAAAATTACATAAAGAAAAAAACTGCTGATCTCTCCTTAAAACAAAAATAGGAAACATGAAATTTTTGAACTTTATTACGATTTTCTTGAATTTTAATACTTCGTATTGCCTCCTCGTGCTTCCATTACCGCGTTTACGCGGTTTGGCATGCTGTACACCAAGTTCCTTATACGATTTTGGGGAATATTCTCCCATTCCTCTGTGAGAGCAATTTTGAGCTCACGAAGCGTGATTGGGGGAGGGTTTCGTTGTTTTACGCATCTGCCTAGCTCGTCCCAAGCATGCTCGATCGGGTTGATATCCGGGCTGCGCGCTGGCCACTCCATACGAGTAATGTTCATCTCTTGAAGGTAGTCATTCACAATCCTACCTGTATGAGGTCGGGCATTGTCATGCATAAATATAGCATCCTCACCTAAATTGACCATAAATGGACCAACGTGATCATTGAGGATTTCTTCCACATATCTTACGCTAGTTAAAGAGCCGTTTTCTATGATCACCAGCTCTGTGCGACTTGCAGAAGAAATTCCGGCCCACACAAGTACAGACCCACCACCGTAGGCTACTTATTCTTCGATGCATGCTTGCTTGAATCTTTCCCCTGGTCTTCGATACACTCTGTGTCTTCCATCGTGCTTGTAGAGCATAAATTTTGATTCGTCGGAGAACATAACTTTTGACCAATCTTCAGTACTCCAATTTACGTGGCTCTGGGCTTATCTTAGTCTTGAAATACGATGCCCACGCTCCAGTTTAGGGCCGTTTGCAGGTCTAAGGGGTCTTAAGTTAGATTCAGCAAGCCGACGTCTTACTGTCCATGCACTTGGGTTACTTCCTCCGAGGCGTCGAAACTGATTGGTGAGTTCAGTTCCTGTGAGAAAGCGATTTCGGAGCATGGTGTTCACCAAGTATCGGTCTTCTCGTGCTGTGGTACACCTGGTTCTGCCCGTTCCTGGTCTGCGTAGGTTAGAACCAGTTTCTTCGTAACGTCGGAGAACTCTTTGTACTGTTGACAGCGACACACCGACAGTCCTGGCTGTATCGCGCTGACTCCGGCCGGTTTCCAGCATTGTAAGTATTCTGGTGCATTCTTCAGGCGTAAGCGACATAATTTCAGCTTGAATAATGAATATAGAGCACTATCAACATGGTTTATGTACCCACATAAATGACAGATTACAAACAAAAGCAAAACCAAATGCTGTAATTTCGTAGTTCCATCTTCGAAAGTGGCCCTTTTTCAAATTTGGTTTTTTTATGATATAACTTTACAATAACTAAGAAGTTTTAATCATCCTTCATTTAAGGAGTATTACATTGTCTATTAAATACAATTTATTGCATTAACCTAGCATTTTTAGTTTCCGTGATTTTTAGGATTCTTTAAGTGACCCGGATTCATTGCTCTCGAGTGTATATTCGATAAGAATTTTGTAATTAAAAAATGCTGTTTTCACGCATCATTACATTTTATTTCTTCAGTATACCCATACAGAAGTGGAATTAATCTACAATACTGGTACACTAGTGTTCTTTATAAATTAGTAGTTTCTGCCCGCGGCTTTGTTTGTGTGAAAAGTTTATTTTTCAGTGAAAAAATGTCTAGCTTATGTCACCCTCCATCGCTTCAACTATCTTTATACCTACTTAAAATCACATTTATCCGATGCTCCGTTTTGACCTGACAGAAGGACAAACAAATAAAAACAGTCAAACACACTTTCGCATTTATAATTTTAGTATGAACTAGCACTTCACCCGCGATTTTGCGTGGATTTCGAAATAAATTATAGCATACCTAAAGTTATTTCCCCATGACATAACATTCGTAGCTCGGTGGCAGAGCGACGAACTTAACTTCGCAATTCTATCTTGAATATTCATTTAGTAAGCATACGAATAGTTGCTTTAAAATGTTATTCCCCTACATGTTAGGTACTAAATAAATACATGTATATGTAATAACATCGTAGTACGTAAAAGACGTAAGTAGATTGTGTAGTAGTAATCTCGGCCGGTTGTACGGTTCCTCAGATTCATTCATACGCGTACCTACATTCAAATCATTTTTATCGTAAAAACTTTTAGATGAGTTTACGACAAAAAATATTTTTATGGCTTCTGTTATCTGAGTACAGCTAAGTGAGAACAGTAAATAAATAAATACTTTATTAATTTAAATGTCTATAGTCATACTACTAATTAGGTAATTAGTAGTATGACTATGGACAAAAAGTACATTGTAGGTACAATAGGGAGCCGGAAAGCTCCCAACAAAAGTAGAATCTTACGAAAAATATGATCCGATGCATCTCAAGTTATTAGAATGTCAAAAAATTAGAAATAAAAAATAAAAATCACTGAAGAAGTTGAAGCGAACGATCGATAAATATTCTGTTGCTATGTGAGCATTTGTCAAAATTCCTCTAAGCTCGCTCGAGATTTCATGACGTCCGTAACTTTTACTTTTTAAAAGACTTTCTCAGTGATCATCTTCAATCATATTCATGTTATTATGGTTAGGATGTGCAATAGGTGCACGGGCGCGTCCAGTGCTCAGCTAAATGTCGCGCGCACGGCCTCAGCACTCACAAACGGCCTTTGCAGTTCGGCGCGGTCACCGACCCGCCGGGGTCGTTGACTGGGCCCACATTTAGTTTTCACTTTCGTTCACTAAGGATAACTGTACCATATACGTCACGTACATACCCACAATTGCGTTGACGGACCAATCGGTTCCTTACACCTGCGGGGAATACGCAATTCCGCTGTCACACATTTTGTGCAGTATTTGTATCTCGCCAAAATACTGCGAGCCCCCCAGATGTGCAATCGTGAAACTCGGGGTCTTTAAACTTTAAAGGATTCGGTAACCTATAGCAATTATCTTTTAGTCGGACGTCCTACTCCAATGAGCGTTGGTAGTTATCTTCGAATCTTTTCGGAATGCAATAATTACCTACGATTGTGTTAAAAAACCACATATTTTTAACTCGCACCCAAATACTACTAACTATTTAAAAATAACAGTCAATCGAGCCACAGTTATAAAAACCTAGGTTAATGTGGAAACATTAACCTAGGTTTTTATAACTGTGGCTCGTGACTGGAAGAATTCGCCTGGTTACAATCAAACGCAATATAGCCTTATATCAAGAACATATCAGATCAAGCTATTAAAATGTTAAACGAGCGCATACCGCAGCAAACGTTCAAGCCATGTCCGTCACCTGCCTAGGCAGAAGGTTGTTGCACTAATGATTGCTGGTGTCGTAACTCGGGCGTTGGACCAGTGTCCTTTTGATGCATTTTGGGTACAATTAGGTAATTTTGGCGGATAGTGGGGAGCGCGGTGCGAGGGAGAGGTGCGGTGCGTGGGGTTGCGGGTTCGGCGGTGGTTGCGCAAGCGGCGGTCGTCGACTCGGTTATGTCAGCGGTTTACGTAAGCGTCACCTCGCAACGCTCTCGGGGCAGGCGCCAATTGTAGCCCCGCGATCGTTTCGCACTTCTCGCGGACTATTTGCGGACGGCTACGGTTCGTTAGCGCTCCGCACTCGCACCTCTTGACCGACTCTCCGTTGTTCCTCTGCACCCTCCGCGACGTGCTAACTTCATTAGTGCCGCACTCTGCGCTGCAGCCGTGCTCATCATACTAAACATAATCATTAACAAATTGAACATTGTTCAATTACAATGGGTGATTCAAGTAGGTATGTATTTATTTGAAAGGTGGCTAGCTTGGTCGGTAAATTGTGTAATGCTAAACAACCTCCAATTAAGTTCAACCTTTCATGAATCGATTAGCGCTAACATCAAATCGTCCATTGTAACCGTTGTTAAGAACAGGTGTGCCCTAAAGGAGTAATTATGCGATATGGTTGCGGTCGAAGTAGAGAAGGGGCTGGAGCGGTTGCGTCAGCGCAGCGTGCAGAGAGCGGTCGGGCTCAACGCACAAGGTTGCCGAGGTTCAATGCTCTAGAAATACGACACCCGACCCCGGGCAACCGCATGCTGCGGACCAAACCTGCGTGCGCGCGCCCGCTCCGCGCGTTTACTACGCCTCAACCACATGCACCGCACAAATAATCAATTTAAACTGGAAAAAAGGAAAATTACTGTTATGATTATTATAAAATATCTCTATCGTGATAACAGTTTACTAGCACATAATACAGGATTAAATATCCTGTATTATTTGACTGAGGCTTAATTTAGTTTAATCTCTCTTCTCTAACCCGTCTATCTAACACAACCATTCGTCAAACAGTTAAACTAGTTCACCTAAACGATGACAGTTTTGTTTTAACGGTACACGCACAGCTTCGCGCAGTAACCTTCAAAAGAGAGAACGTGGCATCGTCGTAAGCACGTCCAATGTGCCAACTCTTTTTTATGTAGTTGTTTCGCAATTTTTTTTATAAATAATTTTGCCTTCGACCTTTGTAAGCCGCCCAATTTAGCCCGATTGGTATTCCTGCGGCGGGCGGCGTCGTGTGCTTTTCGTAACTTGTGGTTCAGCAACGCGGCGGCGCAACGTGATCGTCATTACATTAGCACCAACCACACACATCGAGTACAAACTGCTCCTAAAATACTCATTCATTATACAAATGTATTATAAATATTCGCATTACCAACTGCAACATACTTGCAATTAGCGTAATGCTGGAAGTTACATTAGAATGCGAGACCCAATCATAAGCTATAGAATTGGTTATCGATTGTGTATCTTGCCTACCTTTATGCATAGTTTCTAATCGATCGCTGAGGCGACTCCAATGAGTTGTAGGCTCCAGCGATCAATTAGAAACTATGCATAAAGGTAAAAAAAAGATGTAAAAATCTTAACATCAGTCCAGAATCGATCCAGAGTGATCCAATACACTGGATCAATTCTGGACCGATGTTAAGATTTTTACATCTTTTTTTTGCGGGTAGGAAAATCATAGAATGACTTCTTCTCTTCTGCTCTGGGTGGAGTGGAAGGGAGTGTCAGAATTCTACTGACTAAAGACCCACTCTGTTCCTTCAGCTGCCCTTAAGTTCCGGGGCTGCGGTATCTCGATAGAACATTACCGCAACCCCGGCAGGCCCGCAACTCCGGCAGGCTAAAATTTTCCATCTAGTCCAGCAATGAGTATTCAGCATTAGATAGATCAAACCGATCACGGAATAGATGTATCTGTTCTGTGAAACCGATCGATCAAATGTTATAGGATTAAAATAATATGATAAATGTAAACAGTTAATTCCACTTAGGTCCTATATTGTAGGTTTAACGTAGGATGTATTGGTAGCAGCAGATGTTTCTACCAGTCTAGCTCAGGCCTTGATTCGTTGTCATCCTAGTCTTTACAAGACAGCCAAAATCCGACACCACCATTGCCAAAGGGGCTGTGGAGTTAAAAGGCAGTATTAAGATTCCTATAAAATTTTAGTATCTAACTGGATTGGGTTTGTCTAAAAGTCAATAGATGCTATTGGGAAATGGCACTCCATCCATCGTTGAATACTGGTAGTTGACCTAGATTAAGAATGACCTAGATTAAGAAATTTAACAATGGTTGAGTTATATGTAAACGTAGGACCAATGGACCTGTAAAATTCCTTAACAGAAATACAAAAAAACCGACTTCCATATCAAAACACTACAAAGCCAAAAATAATTTTAATTTCGGTAGTCGGTGTTATTGGTTTCGTATTTTCTTTTTTTTCACACCGCCTTCCGAAATTAAAATTATTTTTGGCTTTGTAGTGTTTTGATATGGAAGTCGGTTTTATTTTTTGCAAAAAAGTTTTTATTTTCGCGCTTTTTAGTGGGCCAGTGAATTTTCCAAATCGGTTCCTAAATGACGGAGTTATGCGCGAACAAAAAACGCAATGCAGAGTAAACGAAAAGATCATCAACGTAAAATTTTTTTTAGACTTTTGTTGATTTTTCAGAAACGGCTTGTCCGATTTCGATAAAATTTTCATGGGACCATTTGGAAAGTATACCCTTTACAAGAAAAAAAATAATTTTTCAATTCGGTTGGCAAGCGACGGAGCTATGCCCGAACAAACATAAAAAAAAACAAACAAACATCCGAATTGAGAACCTCCTCCTTTTTTAAAAGTCGGTTAAAAACTATTAAATCGATGATAAAAGCTTAAACGAATATACTTATTCTTCTAGAATATTCAAAAGCATATGTGTATAACTCAAGTGCCCATCATGTTGGTCATCTCCTAACTAACAAAGTATCTAGTTTACTACAAAATCAATCGCGTTAACACCGACATTATATCGCCAAGAAAGTAATCAATAAGTGATTTTACACAGTTTACGTTAATTGTTAATCATTCATTACGCGACACTCAAAATTGAACCAAGTGGGTGAATGCGCCTAGCATCTCGTCTTACTGTTTCCTTTTTCAAGTAAACCGTTAAACGTTGACAATTTCTCCGCTCACTTCTTCATTCTGATTACAAGAAGGCGTAGAAAGCGTCGCAATGCTTATACAACCTTTTAACAGCGTACGTGAGCGTCACCAGGGTACAATTTTCCAAGTCTCTACTGATTCGCTGTTGCCAATTTGGCCTGAGTTCACCGACCTCGATGGCCCGCTCTACGAAGATGCTCACAATTTTGCAAACAGGCGCCAACGTTTCACGACAATAACCACAGTGTTGCCGCCTTCTGTGTTGATACGGAGCCGAGTAACCGTAAACGGTCAACTGAAAGACTCTCCGTATCAACAAAGTCGTGGAAGGAAGGGTGCGTAAACGCCGGTGCCGGTGCGGCGGTACCGAAACGGCTGTCCGCAGCCTTTCACGCACTTAATTTGGCAGGACCCCCTTCTCGCCGCGCCTGCCGCGCACCTCCTCGCCCCAACACTGAGAGAAAGTAGCTAGCCTACGCAATGCTAGGGTCAATGACCGTACTCGAAAATACTTACTTCTGACAAAAGTGACACATTAACAGTGAGTATTTCATATTCAGCATGTGCGTTCAGTTTCTTGCACGGATATTGAATGGTCGATGCGATTAGGTCAGGCTGCGGAGTGGCCTATATTGAATAACGCGTCGTGGGCCACGTACGACCACGTAGGCAGCACCACATCGCGCTTTGCTCCTCGTACAATAAGTCCAAGTAACACAGCTACAGTCTTAATGGATCCTATTACGCAGAAAAATATACCTCTGGTACATACAAAAATATTGGACTATATAAAGAAAACGTTTATATGCTAATGCATAAGTCTTTCAAGTCCAAATAAAAGTGGCTACCTAATGGTGCAAAGATGTGCCTTGACTGGTTGGAACTCGCGTCGCGAAGTGCCCTCGTAGTACACGATCAGATAACGAAGGGCACGCCCTAAATCTGGGCATAATCAGGGTCATCAGAAAAAGTAACCGTATTAAAAATATAACAGAATAGTGTTCCACTGGTCCACTAAGCGCATGACAACGCGTACGCCCCGAGGCTGCGTCGATTCGGTAACATAACTGAATTGAAACATAATATTTTACTATTATTGTTGTTATACATGCAGAGTATACCGCTAATTATAGTTATAATGACTTTCTAAAACGATTCATCTCGTGGTCCAAATGAAATAAAATACTGTAGGTCAGGTATTGTAACGGGGTATTTTAATGAAGATGGTTGCTCGCATCGGACAAAATTCCCTCGTCGATTTCCGGATTCCACTTAAGTATAACTTAATTAGGTAGAGTATAACATGAGACTGTTATTTATACGTAAATTGGAATTTATTATTCTAATAAGTCTTGTAGCTATTAGCGGAAATATGTATATATCGTATTAAGTCTTATGTCACACGAATTTCATGTTTTTAGGGTTCCGTACCTCAAGAGGAAAACACGGAAACCGTATGGGATCATTTTGCTATCCGTTTGTTTGTTCGTCAAGACGTCAAGACCCTTTATTTCGGGAACGAGAGAACGGAGAGATATCAAGTTGAAATTAAAACGATATACTGAGGTCATCAATCCCTTGAAGCTGTAAAAACAAAAACTTCTAAATTAACGTAAAAAGATACGGATGTTTTTGCCGCAAACAAACGCATATTTTGACAGTCTCAAGGTCATCAAAATTGATAGAGTACTTTCCGTTGTCCTAAAACGATGAATTTTGGCAAGGAACAACCGTCTTATAGTACCAGTTCAAGAAAATCTGAAAACTATACGTTTGTAATTATGTCATAAAAAAAACTTTTTAGCAAAAAATAAAACCGATTTCCATGTAAAAACACTACAAAGGCTTCTTAGTGTGTTCTTCACGCTTTTTAGTGGGTCGGTTTGTAATTTATCTAGTTACAAAATACAAAATGTCAACTACTTATCACCTTTTACAAAATATTGCTTTTCTCGGCGCAGAGCCGTTAATTTTTGAGGAGTTCTCCTGGTACATCACCATCAGCTCTACTTCACCATATGCATAAATGATGATGACGAGCATAAAGTGCTTAACATCTATATTCAAGTAATCTAATCGTAATGGACGAAATAACTACCTACTTATTATTGAGTAGTTTCGGGGGCCATCTGGGGTCTTCATCATTAGTTCCACTTCCTCAAATGGTGCTTTTCGAGAGCAACTGCACAAGGTACTATAAGAAATACCCAAAACGCTATAAGTGTACCTATAATATTTGAAGAGTTTCCTCGATATCGCCATGATTCCATCATCAGATCCAAACGTCATGACAATGGACCAACTAGAAAGTATACCCTTTCAAACAAAAAAAGAATTTTCCAAATCGGTCCAGAAAAAAATAAAAAAAAAGTTCAAGACGAATTGAGAACCTCCTCCTTTTTTTTGAAGTCGGTTAAAAATAGTCTTATTTTAGGGGTTGAAATTTGAAATGGACGACAAGTTTAAATTACCTTTATTATAATTACAATACAAATTTTAATTAATATAATAAATCAATACCTAATGCACCTTACTTACAATGAAAATAATTTAGAATTTGATTATTACCCAACATAAACTTACAAACAATTTATACTTTTTATAATATTAGTAAAGATATTTTTTTATTTTTTTTTATTACGGATGAGCCCACTCTTGACCTCGATCTCGCCTGATGGTAAGCGATAGATGAGGTCTACGATGGGACGAGCGAGCCCAGAAGATGCCTATTTACTCTTGCTTAAAAGTCTGAAAGGTCATAATATTTAGGGATCACTCTATAAGAATGATAAATCTATCTTAAATACCTTCATAACGTTTACATAAAACTTTAGGCAATAAATAGTTAATTTGACTGGATAAATCAATAATGGAGTGCATTTAAATAAATTAGCATTGTAATTATGCACAGGTCACGTGTGAACACTCCGCGCAGGCCGCACTTGATCAGATAACATGGCTCGATCAGCCCCGGTACATACATCTGCGCAGTTGTCCATCTGTCCGTATGCAATCTACTGTTAGATTATTGTATTAGCTTGCATGAGGAATGAGATATCCGTTTTTACGTGGAGAATGGTATCACAAGAACAAGCACGCACGTGCCATGGAAAAACACAGAAAACAAGGACACACTGCAATGGTTCATTCAACCGGACGTTATTATTCAACGAGCGCACTGTGATGAAACTACGCAAATCTTCATTATTATTAACAAAGAACAGCGTTTCGAAATATTGGACCACGTACAATGTCGTAGGGCACGTAGCGGGCCCTAAAGCACGCCGAAATATGACACGCCGCGCCGGCAGACGCAACGTACGCACACTATTTACTGAATACGTAACATGATTTATTGTTAAAAGCAGCTTTCATGCGGCTGTAACATATTTTCAGTAAATTACGGCTAAGTACGAGGTACTCGCGTGGCATGTCATTAAATTACTAATGTACGACAATTTATAGTCAATATTTTGCTAACTGTAAAACACGATATTTCAAGGTTGTAATGACTACGTGTACAGAAGTTAATACGTTTTACGTAAATATGAAAAATGCACTGCATGCAAGTTCCGAGTTCAGGTACCGTTCACTACGTTTTTCCATGAAACGATATCTGCTAAACTTAATTAAACTTTCGCGTCTGCATAGCCGAGCCTTAGAAGCCAAAACTCACTAAATATATGCCAACTATATATACAGAGTTGATACGACCGAGGGGCTTTTTTTTAAACTGCGTATACTAGATAGCATTTTCAAGCTTTGTACCAAAAATCAATTAAATAGGAGAAGTAGTTTAGTCGCAAATGATTTTGATGAGATGCACCTTAAAGCGATAAATCTGACCAAGACAAGAGATAACACACGCCGTGCTACGTTGCCACTTACGCAGTCACATTTATTTACAAAGGATGGATGCGTTTTACTCTGATTTGTAAGCTATTTGGTTTGTTTGAAAAACAAAAATTTTTACACTTTTTATTTTTTAACTGTATCAAATTAACACTAAACACGTATAGTATACGTAGTGTAACTTAATGCCCCTCTGTCGTATCAACTCTGCATAAAATGAATATTGAAGAAGCTCTAACGCGAATCGAATAAATAAGCATTGCGGCAGATTTACCAATAATGAAATACATTTCATCTACTTCACCTTTTTCCCAACTATGTTGAGTCGACTTCTAATTTAATCGGATGCAGCTGAGAATTAGGTTTTTAACATAGAGCGACAGCCTGTCTAACCTTCAGTAACTATGTAGCACGATATCCCAGTGCAAGACCAGTATCAGATTTTCTGGTTTCTGTACCCGTAAAATGAAAGGCGGGACCAACTGCTTAAATTGTTTTCCAAGGCATGTGGGTATCACACCTCTAACTTCCAAACTCCATGCTACTACTGAGAAGTTCTCATTCTCTCTCTCATTCTCAAAAACCCAATTGCACTTATCACCCGACCCGAAAATCGAACCCGAGCTACCTCATGTCCAGTAGTTGCACTTTCGTTCACTAGTTTAAAGTTCCACTAGTGGAACCTAAAAAAATAAAATGCATTTTCATTTTAAATAAAGATGTAAAGGCAACGTGATTAAAATAATGATACATCAAAACCTTGCCCTGAAAGAAATTCGTACGCAGCTAATTCAACGGGCGGCCCATACATTACTTTTAATAGTTAATATACCCGTTTAAGAGCCTCTCGTTGTGCCATCTGTAACAGCCGATGAATATTAAATGGCTCCTTTCAATAAAATGACTTCATCAACTTAGTATTATAACTATACTATAAACGTGTTCGTCGCGCGAAGATTTCACAATTTCCATAATAAATTGAGCTTACAATACTGAATCTGTTAACTTTTAACTTCTTAATAGTCCATAATATTTTAGATATTAAGTACCTACATTATTTACGTCCTGGTTACTTAGACACAGAGGATCTCCTAGCTAAAATAATAACAGCCGAACAGGTCGTTAGCTTGCCAAGGTCGTTCCGCCCATGGGTGAACAGGTGACCACCTAACCATATCCTGCGTCCCTCGGAAAGCACGCTAGTACGTTGGTTTCTCTTAATTAGCCGGCCTGGCTTTCATTTGTACATCTTTGACAGACGTTAGGGGCCATCTATAAATTACATCACACGTTAAGGGGGAGGGAGGGGGTCGACGAAATGTGACATTGTGTGACAAGAGGGTGGGAGGGGTCCTAAATTTCGTGACGTCACATTTCAAAATCTATTATAATCTAAGTGTTAAAACACGAACTTTAAACTATTACTTTACGGATACCTCAAAAACATACTTACAACTACATATGTGTAAATAGTAATAGTTTTGTCGACCACTCGCTCTACTAGTGTTACGTGTAGTATTGTCAGACGTCCTGTATTTCACGGGACGTCCCGTATTTCAGGCATAAATTCAAATGTTGCCGGGACCGACTATGTCCCGTATATCAAATGGAATCCATAAAAGGCGATGTTTTTACAATAATTTCCTAAGCTTTGGTACAACGGAACGATTTCTCAGAAAGTAACATCCCCTCTAAGGTGCTGTTTACAAACTTTAATCGCCAGTAAATTACAACCATTTCCAAGAAGCTGCGGAACTTTTAAGGATGAGATGAGTTGAATATGGACTACTTATACGAAGAACTTCAGATGATTAAAAAAAGCCTGGATATTGCTGCTACATCTTCCGCTGACAAAACAATAGGTGCGATTGAAAAGTGGAAGAAAGTCATAAATTTTTTTTTTCAGTATGTAGTTGTTGCTTTGTAGAAGGAGTTTTTTACAAATGGTGTTAAAGTGGACTGATGTACGAAATAAATGTACCCCCAGCTTAATAAAAAGCGAATTAATGACATATTTAACTATGATTATAATAGATTCTTTTTAATATGTCAAATCTATCAAAAATACGTTAAAACATGCGCGTAGTAAATAATTTGTTTTTATTTATCCCAGAAAAAAACTGAAGTCCCGTATTTTTTTGCCGATTTAAACATTTGTCCCTTACAGGCTGAAAAAATATCTGGCAACCCTATTACGCGCCAGCCCCCTAGGCGCCTTCTGATAAATGACGCCAAACGCATTGCGCCTAGCGGTGATTTCTTTGTTTTTATTTCATTTGACCACTGACTTTCGCAGATGAAACGTCGTTCTTAGTTCTGCTATTTTGTGATTTTTAACTTACGGCACAAGTTTAATCATGTAATGTCAGCATAAACTGAAAACTACTGTCATTGTATGGCTTCGCTCGTACAGTGTCTTTAGTTAATATAATTCTATTAATTTTTTTTTTCGTGTTTGATTTGATGTTAATTTTACTAAAAAATAATTTAAATGGAAACAAAACTGATTTTCATTCAATAATTTCTAAATGTTTGCAAAATATGTGACGTCACACTAGGGAGGGGGGAGTCTCACAAATGTGACCAGCTGTGACAAGGAGGGGGGGAGGGGCAACAAAACCATGAAATTCGTGTGACGTAATTTATGGATGACCCCTTACGGGTAGTCAGAAACCCGAAAATCTGACGCTAGTCTTACCAAAAGGTACCCAGTTACTGTGTTATAGTGGTCAAATAGGCAGTCGCTTTCTCTAAAGTACTAGAAATTAGCTGCATCCCTTTAGACTGGAAGCCGAACCTAAAATATCTATACTAATATTATAAAGCGGAAAAGTTTGTTTGTTTGTTTGTTTGCTTGAACGCGCTAATCTTCGAAAGTACTGGGTGGATTTGGATGCAATTTGGTATGGAAGTAGCTTGAAGCTTGAGGAAGGTTATAGGCTACTTTATACCCGACTGCAAAAAAGGAGAGTTATGTTTTTACCGTGATGGAATCCACGGGATCGAAGCCCGCGTGAGTACTAGTTTAGGATAAAGCTAGGCAGATGGTGACAGTGACTGATAATTATTGCACACAGTCAAAGAAATTATTTTTCGTGATATTTAAACTCTTAACGCTGAAAAAATACAATGAAAAGTAAATATGTTCAGTAGACATTAACCGTTGTAATTCATAAGAGGATTCCCACGAATCGATCCATTTCATACTGCTACTTACGTACCCTTCAATGAAGAGAGATCGACGTTATCTTCGTAATAGGCTATATAAATTCAGTTTATATTCAGTGAAAATAAACACTATTGTTTCTTATTAAACATTTTCAACCCCATGTCAATCCAACAGAAACAATTTCTTTTAACAAAATACAGATTCCATAATTAAAATCTTTTACCCAAAAAAAAATCGGTCATTTTCCGGATACGTACTATTGTGTATTTGGTTGACATAGTGCAGTTATCATGATCTGTCTTTAATTTTGCCTAGGTATTAAAATATTACTCTTCAAATCTTTTTTTAAAACCATTCGAAAACCATAAAGAAATTATTATATAAAAAAGAAAACAAAATTCACACAAAACACACAAAACAAAATTATTTTCCAGTCGACGCGGCTGGTAAAAATATTTAGTTTTCACTAACTTCAATAGCAGCAATACAATAGAGGTGTACCTACTTCCTACCCGCCTACGTCATGCTAGAAGCACGTTTAGAAATCCTAACATGGGGACCTAATTCATGGAGACGGGAATTGAGCCCGTTAGCTTCCTTGGACCAGTTCCCTTATAGGTCCAGTGCAGCTACTAGTCTGATACCGATATTCCGACGGCATAACACGTTTAAACTTTTTATGAAAGCATACATTTTTAAACATACATTTTCGCAATCGCTAACTGTGTTATTACAGATTATGGACAATGTTTCTATTACAATTCAATTACATTTGTAATTTGAAAGATATTCCACAAAGATTAATTTTTAACCGACTTCAAAAATAGGAGGTTTACAATTCGTCTTGAACTTTTTTTTTTCTTTTTTTTTTATGTATGTTACCTCATAACTCGGAGACGGCTGGAGTCTGGACCGATTTGAAAAATTCTTTTTGCGTTTGAATGTGGTTGGAACTTTCTAGTTGGTCCCGTTGTTACGAAATCAGGATCTGATGATGGGATCCTGGAGAAATCGAGGGAACTCTTCAAATATTATAGGCACACCTATAGCGTTTTGGGTATTTCTTATAGTACCTTGAGCAGTTGCTTCCGAAAAGTACCATTTGGGGAAGTTGAACTGATGATGAAGACCACAGATGGCCACTGAAACTCCTAAATAATAAGTATTTCGTGGATTGCGAATCGATTACTTGAGTACGGATGTTAAACACTTTATGCTCGTCACAATACATATGGTGATGTAGAGCTGATGGTCAAGTACCAGGAGAACTCCTCAAAAATTAACGGCTATGCATCAGGAAAAGCAAAATTTTGTAAAAGGTGATAAGTTGTTGACATTATGGCTTTTGTAACTAGATAAATTACAAACCGACCCACTAAAAAGAGTAAAGTAAAAAAAAATTTTTTAGCAAAAAATAGAACCGACTTCCATATCAAAACACTACAAAGGCAAAAATAACTTTAATTTCGGAAGGCGGTGTCTTTAGTTTTGTATATATTTTCGTTTTTGACACCGCCTTCCGAAATTAAAGTTATTTTTGCCTTTGTAGTGTTTTGATATGGAAGTCGGTTCTATTTTTTGCTAAAAATTTTTTTATGTACGACTAAGCCGATTTATGACACATCTCGATATTCCAAATCTTCTGCGACATAAGAAAATCTTGACCTTCCTCAGTTCTTTAAAAAAAAAGTTTCAATAACGTATCATACAAATAACTGTTGTCAGTGACTAATTTTCGTGGATATTTCGCACATTGTCCTCGCGTTGCATAGGTTGTCTTGGCGTTCTACATTAAGTAAAATAGTTAAAGAGTTTGAAAAAAAAAGCCTCTCGACGCATTAGATCTAAAACGCCTAATACAAATACTCGTAAAACAGCCCTATACCTATAATACTACCGGCAAGCTCTACTGCAATGTTAGAAACCAGGTATTTAAACCAAATTCGGTCTGGCCAGTCACATTCGGGTAAGGAAGTAGAGTCTAAGGGTCGCCGTTTCCGAAATTGGAAAGGACCTCTGCCGTTATATAGTCCATAACCGCATAACCGCACTGGGCTTGTGACTAACAAGCTGTAACTACGACTTCGATCGCGTGGGAGGTTATTCTCGCGTGAACACCAATCCCGCGGGAATATCCGGGATACAAAGCCTATAAGTTGTCCGTTAACCTCCTCTATCGTGCAGTGAAAGTCTCATTCAAATCGGCTCAGCCATTTCAGAGATCAGCTCGGACAAATATAAAAATAAACAGACAAAAAATTTAAAAGTGTAATTTAAAAGTGTTATTTTTTTAACCGACTTCTAAAAAAGGAGGAGGTTGGAGGACAAGCTGTTTCTGAAAAATCAACAAAAGTCTAAAAAAATATTTATGTTGATGATCTTTTCGTCTACTCTGCATTGCGTTTTTTGTTCGCGCGTAACTCCGTCATTTACGAACTGATTTGGAAAATTCACTGACCCACTAAAAAGCGCGAAAATAAAAACTTTTTTGCAAAAAATAAAACCGACTTCCATATCAAAACACTACAAAGCCAAAAATAATTTTAATTTCGGAAGGCGGTGTGGAAAAAAAGAAAATAAAAAACCAATAACACCGACTACCGAAATTAAAATTATTTTTGGCTTGGTAGTGTTTTGATATGGCAGTCGGTTTTATTTTTTGCAATATAGTTTTTATAAATATTATTTATTTGGTGTATCTACAATTCTACACTTAACACAGAGTAATCTTTTAAAACTAAAGGTTGACTGGTAGAGAATGCCCTGTTGCATTTATTTATTGGCATATTTACAATTTTTACACTGTTTATCCTAATAATACATGCAATATGATACAAACATAGTGTACAATATGATGCGATATACACAGCATGCAAAAACAAAATTAGAACATTAATAGGTTACAATAATAGAGCAAAAATAACACTTTCAGCAACTAGTGGGTAGTTTGAAATATACAGTAGACATATCAAAAAATCAGTACGGTACATTACTTTCGATGGACTTTTTTTGACGCTTGATTTTTTGAAGTGTTTGTGGAAAAAATATCTTTGATTCATCGCAATTATTTAGAAACCTGTTAATTCCGGGGATAGGGGAGTTGGATCCTGACACAGTTTTACGGAATGGGGGATGTATATCATAAGCATTGTTTTATACATAAAACAATCCTTACGAAAAATCAATCAGCGACTCGTATACGACTCATGCCGCTTTGTGACACATCTCGATATTACAGATCTTCTGCAAAATAAGAATATCTTTACCAACCTCCACTATTAAAAAACGTTGAATTGTTTCGACATAATGTCCTGCTCGTTTATACGTATTTTTTTTTGCTGCGAAAACCTTGTTGACGACATTTATTTAGGCTTAGGTACAAATAAAATAAAAATATACACGCGATGTTCTTTCACGGCATGAAATGAACACCTACCAATTGGTCCTAACTATGAATCACATTGGCAATGACAAATATATTTGTAAGCTTTGAGTGCAATGAGTGCTAAAAACACGTGGCCCTATAAAGCTCCGACGATTAAGTGCCAAACCGGTTGTGTCGATATTACCAAAAACGAATAATTTTATTTTTATTCACAGCGATACTTGTAAAAGACTCGTTGTCACTACGACACCACCTATATTACATTAACTATACTATACTATTTTACCTACCTATACTATATTTACAAGTTATGTTCAAAGCGGCGCCGCGGCGTTGCAGAAGTGCTGTTTAATAAGAATCATCTAAAAACATCGAAAAGCTTACTGAATATGTCTATGTTGAAAAAGAACACTAAAATTATTTACTTATCCGTTTGGTAGATTTCGTCGGTGCATTTGTGATTCTTTTTTTTTCGATAATGTTTGTCTAGTCTGTGGGAAATTCCTACTGTCATATTTAGAAAATCTATCAATTTTTAGACGTTGGAAGAAAATTACTAAGAACTTCGGAACTCTTAGTAACAACTTATTCATTGGCATTAGCAATAACTGACAATAGTTTAAACAATTCGCACAATAAATGAAAAAATATTTTTTTATTTAGGTATAAGTTTCTCTTATCACATTTATTCATTTAACCCATTCCGTGAGCTAATGTGCCGGTCAGCCTTACCTATGACGCGTAGCCACTTCAAATATAACTACCAAAACTGGGTGTTACCACCCAGCAAACCGCATACACGCAACGTGATTAATATGTTACCTATGCACCGAGTTTATAAATAATACAGTTTAAAAACAATGAACGGTACGTCGGCCGTAGCGTGGAGAAATCTAAACATCACAACCCTAAATAAATTGCTATTAGTATGCATGCCGTAGTAACAAACGCAGCCAAAATTGAACGGCCTGTGATGGTGTAACCGCGTGAATGTGGTAGTAATGGACCGGGTTCGTTCGCCGATAAAAGCGAAAGTGCTGCGTTCACTGGGACAACGACCGGCTCCTGCGGACAGCCCTGTCGGTTTCCTGCATCCAGGTCATCATCATCAAACATTAGCGGCTACGTCACCGACCTCTTGTTAGTCAACGCTTTGCTCATTGACTACGCGCATAGATACAGCACTCGACTGTCACTTGTTTCTTTTACTAGTTGGTATGTTTAAATTTGATGGTGACGATACCAATTTAGGAGTCTGTATTTCAAGAACTAGGTTGATAAATGTGTTTGTAACTTGACTTGAGGAATAAGCAATTTCGACTGTGATGTGAACTTACATTTCCCTCATAACTGCAAAATCCGCATAGCAATTTGAAGATCATAATATTTGCTATGTTCAAATGTATATTTATCGTAACGTTTTTGTACAAAAAGTCTATCAATTTCAAGACTTTTTACTCTCATGTTATTTATAAATTATAAGGCTGCATAAGCTTAGTATAGAACTTGAAATCTAAGTATGCGTACCTATTTGAGTTCAATGAACTAATTATTATATTGTAGGTATACATTTTATTGTGTTTTTGAAGAGAGAGGAGTAGATCTCATACAGAATCACTCAGGTACCTACTTACCGGGCATGGTTGCTTCTTGTTGAAGAGAGGTCACAGCCAATTCCCTCCACTGTGAAAGTGACCTTGATTATGTACAGCACACGTTCGTGAAGTGCCGTGCGTAGGCCTCTGAGCGGCGGATCATGGTCGTCAAAATCGGCCGCGACCTGACTCTGCCCTCAGTAGTGAGGGCCATGCTAACAGACAAAAAATTGGAGGACATTAGCCTCCTTCTATAAGACCGTAGTGGTGCAAAAGGAGGCCACGCGAGCGGGATCGTCAGAGAGCCGCTCCTGCTCGCAGAATGGGGTGTCGGGGAGGTAAAAGGCCGGTGGGACCGCGGGCGTTTAGGGTGGGAACTTCCGACAATCGAGTAGTACATGCTGCTGTACACAGCTAAGCGCGGTGAAAATCTCTTTACAGTCTCCCCGGGGATGTGCCGTAACCGGCGATGCACGGAGATAACGGGTGATGGTGATCACCAGGGTGGATTTCGTGATCTAGGAATGCTACACACCCTGGTCTTTTCCCCACAAATTTTAAATATAGATTCTGAATTGGCGATACCCCGCCACGACTATTATTTATTTTTATTTTTAAGGGATGTTTCTTAAGCTACTTGATAAGTATTTTTAGCGTAGGGGGTTTTTTAAATTTTTAATTTAATTTTTATTTTATTTTAATTTTTGCTGAATGTTAACTATTCTAATTTTATGTTGATGCATGTACCTATTTAAAGCTACTAAGCACAAATTTGTTTCCGAATTTTAAATAAAACATATTATTATGTAAAATTTGCATTACAGTAAGGTAGATCAAGGAGAACGAAATTCAATGTAATGTTAACACAACTGTGTATACCCTTGACTAGCAAATAAATGATTTATGATTATGATTATGATAAGCTTTTAAACTTTTCACCTACCATTGCTACTTCTAAACGCTTTTGTCAATTTGACCAATTTCATGGATACTATATCTCTATTCAAATGTCGATTAAAAGAGCATTACCTTTCCTCTTAACTGTATTAATTATTTATGTATATATTTATATTATATGTTTATATATTCTAACATTATGTATTTATTTAAGTATATGTTATTTTTATTGCATTATAAGTATGTGTAAGTATATTTAATATTTTAGTTTTAGACTTCACATATTCATATTTATTTCTCTTCTTGTTCTCACACACTATTGTCTACATCTCTTTTTCACTTCTCCTTTCGCAGGTCTGCTGGAAGAAATTTCTTAAGAAATAAGCAGTACCTTTGTACTCAAATATTATAATTATGCTTATCTTAATGTATTTTACTGTGTGTACATAAATAATAAAATTCGATGAATCATCCCCACTTTTAACGCCCATATCTAATAAATGGCTGAACCGATTTTGACAAAACATGTCTAAAAAACCACTATCGGAAAACTTGCTTTCTAACAAAAAAAAACCGCACCGAAATCGCTTCACCCACTTAGAAGCTACGATGTCACAGACAGATACCTCTGTTTCCGTCAGGGGTTAAAAATGCATTATGTTTAGAGCTTTATTCTGAGATAAAAATTTGGTGATTACAGAGACAGATATTCATCCCCATATATGTGCATATCATATTATCTCATTAGCTAAATTCCTTCCGTCCCCTCTCTTACTGATGGAGAACTGGCCTATTAACAAGTTATCTTTTTTTTAAGCCACCTGGCAAAAATCTAAGATTATTGTAGAAGATTACCTTAAAGAAAGGTTCATCAGGTTGTTGTTCAAGCGACAGTAGTGCTTTTTCTAATTACTTGCAAACTGGACCAACGAGTGCAACTCGCTTTTAGCGTGTAAACTTCCAGCCCTCATAATAAGCGAGTTCGATACCTGAAGTGGAGGCGATCGGCGGCGGTGACCTCTCGCGCCCAGCGCTGGTTCAGACCATGGTGCGGAGCGAGAGGGAATGGGATGCAGTCGCCTCCTTCTGCGAAGCAGTCATGCTAGCAAAGGAGGAGGCCGAACGCGCGAGGGAGAGGCATCTCTCTTCCTTACGCCCCAGCCGCCGCGGGAGACCCCCCGGGCGTCGGGGATCGCGTGCAGATCTCCGGCCACCGTAGTAGGCGCGGGCTTGCGGACAGGGCAGCAGGAGCAGGGGTAGCTCACCGTCCGGTAGACCAGGCCCGGGTCGGCGGCGCGTTGTGTTCCACGCGCGCCTCATAGAGCTGTCAGCAATAGTGACGGGGTCCTATAGAGCTATTGCCTGCCGGGGTTGCGGGAATGTTCTAACGAGATACCGTGGCCCCGGAACTTAAGGGCAGCTGAGGGAACAGGGTGGGCTTTTAGTCAGTAGAAGTCTGACACTCTCTTCCGCTCCACCCAGAGCGGGTGAAGTCATTCGATGATTTTCCCATCCAGAGAAAAAAAAGGTATCTACCTAGTTACTGATTTACCCTGTCCGTGTGTTGTCCGACTGAGTTAGCTAGGTAGGTACTTACAACTCTCGTCCGTCAACGCCTGAATATTTCATTCGTCGTCATCTCATAACACGTCGCTTTATTGCCGTAAATATTCATGTCGTGCGATGTCCATTAGCCCCTGCTAAATTAACATACGGGCTACGAATTTTGCAAAAAGCTAAGTTTGGCAATGTGTGCCGACCATAGAAATATAAAAAACAGGAGAAGTGGCAAGGGGGCGTGTCGGTGTCCGCGCGACATGGTCACACGGCACATGTCACAGGCATGGCCGTCTCCGCGAACTAGTGCACTTTCGACGGCGATCGTGACAACTTATAAGAATGCCGAGTTGTTCAGTGGTTTCTTGCAAAAACCGAAGCCAAAACCAAAACTTTGTGAATCATGGAATCACTTACCATATGTCAGTACAAGTATTTTACAATATTTGTCTTTAAAATGATGAAAAACAATAAATCATAAAATATTTCTTGCTTTTACTATGTTATTTTTGTTTTCAAATATCACAGCGACGGTACTACTTTTGCTATAAATACATTGCTCCTTAACCACTACCTAAGTTCGTCAATAAGTGACTGGACAAGCAATGTAAAAATAACAAAACGATATTATATTATGCGGATTAATCGCGTAGTCCAGCCGCTGACTCTTGCGAGGAGTTAGTGATGTTTGTGTAGATCCACTAACGTAGGCTATCGACAACAATGTCGATTGATGAATTTAATATAACTATTATAGTTTAGGGGTTTTTATAACATACGGAAACCACTAAGAAAATTTGTTTCATTTTTATTAGGGTTCCGTAGCCGAATGGCAAAAACCGATCCCTTATAGTTTCATCATATCTGTCTGTCTGTCCGTCCGTCCGTATGTCACAGCCATTTTATTCCCAAACTATTAGCACTACACATGTGAAACTTAGTAGGTAGATGTATTCTGTGAACCGCTTTCCGATTTTAAGACAAAAATTTAAAAAAATGAATAAAATTAAGGGGGGCTCCCTATACATGGAACTGAAACTAAAAATATTTTTTCATAAAACCTATACCTGTGTGGTATCTATAGACAGGTCTTTTAAAATGAAATTGAGATTTCTAAAACTACTTTACTTCCAAAGCCAATCGTTTAAAAGATATAAAGTGGAAAAATGTGTGTGTCCCCCCCCCCCTCTAACTTCTATAATAATGGAGTGAAAAGTCTATAAAAATATGTGCTGTAGATATTAATAAAAACTTTAAACGAAAATTTATTTGAACGAGATCGGGTCAGCAGTTTTTGAGATATAGCACATTTTCGAAAACTGCAAATATAACTTTGTTTTTCATACAAACACTATGAAAAACAAAGTTATTTTGCATAGTTACTACGGAACCCTTCATGGGCGAGTCTGACTCGCACTTGGCCAATTTTTTTGTTTGAGATGACTGAAAGGAAAATACGTTGAAAAGTCAAATGTACAAAAAATACGCTACAATAGTTGATTATTCAATCTGTCAACCATTTGAACCTGGTTGGAAGATCGATGTAAAATAATGTTTTTTTTTACTTATTTTGATTATTTTACAGCGTAGTAGAGAAATGCGTAACCAATGTTCGTAAATTAAGTTACTTAAATTTTAGGTTAATAATTGGTGGTGTTTTTGGCTTTGAATTATCGTATGTGATGCCTTATTCTCTTTATTTTTTTATGGTTTTTGTATTTTACTTCCGTTAAAGCTTCGAATGCGTTTTAATAATCGGCATGGTTCAGATAATATATTAGTGAATTTTGCTTAAAATAAGTCAATACATTCATGGTATTTATTTGTTATGCATCGGTGTGTGTTAGTTTTCATATATTTAACAATTTCTTTACTAAAACCTTTCTTATAACAACAACTAATAAAATACTATTACCTGCGGGGTATTTGTTAATAAGTATCAGGAGCCCAAAATAATTTGTACAATAATAAATAGAAGAATCGATAACTTTCCGATTTAGTCAATAACTAGCGTATATTTAAAATAAATTGCTTTTGCACAGCACAACGATAGCGACCGATGTTTTTGTGTGGGTAAGTAGTACGGTGTATGGTAAAAACACGCTGTGTTTGATGGAATAAGGTTTATAATTGTTTGTGTACTACGTTCTGAATTAAGAAATGCGGGTGTGTGCACGAGTGCGTATCTATTGATTTTATTGAATTACATGTGTAGTTGTTGTCCCGCCCAGCGCCCAACTGGAGACACATGGTTTCGATATAATTTCGTCAGGCGGCCACATCTCCTTGTTTATTATATCTATGGTGCCGACAATGACTCATTTATATGCAACCACATCACAAATTGCTTCAATATACACGCAAATTTAGGTAGAATACCGTCTGGTAGGATCTGAAAAATCAACATCGTATTAAAGTTGTATAAATACATCTGGTTCAAAGCGCCCGGCGCCGTTACTCGGCGCAATTGTGAAGACAACGAGTTTCAAGTAATATCGTTAGCGCCCGCACTCATAACGGAAATGGTTTCAGACATGTATGCCTTTTCCACTCTGAAAACAAGTTAATCCTTTTTACATAGTAAATGGTTTAGTGGATCTAACTTCTCACAGGAACTGCGTCCTGTCCCTGCTTTTGAATCTTGTGTCACAAAATCTCAGCAATATTGGTATGTCATATCTTTTTCTGGGTGGAAAAATCATCAAATGACACTGTGGGTGGAGTGGAAGGGAGGGTCAGACTCCTCCTGACTGATAACCTACCCTGGTCCTTCAGTTACCCTTGCGTTCCAGGGCCGCGGTATCTCGTTACAATATTCCCGCAACCCCGGCAGGATGTGTAAGTAATTCCTACATTGGCGTCCCGGGGTAAGTAGGGTACTACCTTTTTTACCCGACTGCGCAAAGGAGAGTAATATATTTAAAAGTCTATGTGTATATGTATAATATGTTTGTACCTATGTGGCGATGTAGAGGCCAAATGTGTGGACCGATTTTAATTATTCTTACGTCAATGATTCATCTGAACCCTAACGACATGACAGTACCTAATCAAAACTCACCACAAAGACAACCAGACAGCCAGAAACCATATTTCAAAATAAAAAATTGACGAACTACCTGAAGCGAGGCAACGTTGAAATAGCTCTTTAAAAATAATTTTATTGGTTCTTTTCACTATTTTTCATTTAAAATAACGAATAACATAGGATAAAGTACATGTAATTTTTTTAAAACGGAGTTGGAGGACCATATTAAGGAGTGCGGTATTTTTTTTTCAAAACCACTGTGTCAAAATAAAGGGTTTCATGAAAGCATTACAAATAAATAGGCCGCTGCCGCTTATATTGTGCTAGGCAGTGATTATAAATTAACTGCAAAGGAAGAAATTTTTCTATTTTACTATCTTTTCAAATTAACTCCAAGCTTTACCTTCGGTTAAACATATTAATAACCACTACAAAAATAGTGATAAATGATAAATAATCTTTATTTTCCAAATTGGTTATTAAATAACACCTTTACACGTCATTTTTTTCCTAAATTTAAACTAGATGAGGTCGGTGTTTCCTAACTGACTACCCTGAGAAGAAACACCGAAACAAACTCAGGGGTCCATCTCTTTTAAAGTCCATACAATATAATACAAAAACAGTATTTTCTCAAAACCATCGCAGGTCTGTATAATTTTGCATAGATCCCTTTACAGAATATTAAATTAGTATATCGGACGCAAAACCCCAAAGCAGAGATTTAGTTCCATCTCCTTTTACGGAAATTACTAATTTAGTAGCCCAACATTCTTTAAATCACAATTTTGCATATATTTATGTTACTACTAAGAGTACCTTAGAATATGTATGATTAATTATCAGCCAGTCCTTCAATTATAAAATCATGAAACGAAAATACAGAGGGGTTAAAATTGCCCTGTATTGCATTGAGAAATGGATGGTACGACTAGGGTTGCCAACCATACTTTATAACAACGTAACCTACTTTATTTTTGGTAATTATTTTTATACTTTTACATACAAATAAAGTATGTGAAAATACTTTATTTCCAACCTTTACTGCGATGCATAGAACAAAACACTCATTATGGGATTAATAGGTACATTAAGTTAAAACATATGACGGAAACGATTTATAATTACTGAACGAAATGTAAGATGTCAGATGTTAATGTGACAGTGACAGATCGACGAAATTGTATGAAAATTGTCCGTTGTTTTTGTTTATAATTATTAAAGAATCCATTTCAAAGTGAAAATTAATGCTTTTAAGCATTAATTTTCACTTTAAAATGGACGAGTAATTCTGATAGAGATACTCCAGTGACTCCTAAAAAAGCTAAAATGACCAGTCTTACAAAAGTATAAGCTTTCACTGAAAGGGTTTTTCAGTAATGAATCTGAAGTGGCGAGAAGAGATAAATAGAGTTTCAATAAATTTAATTATAAACGAATTGTTTATTTATTTAAATTTAAATGTTGTTTGTCAAACAAGCTTTGAAACATTTATAAATAGTAAAAAATTGTTAACTTGTGCTAAAAGCACACAAAAATACGTTTTTAATGCAATAAAAACATAAAATTTGAAAAATACCTTTTTTTTTCAAATACTTTTTTTTCCTATTCAAACAATATTAAATACGTTTTTTCGTCAAAAAAAGTAGGCAGCCCTAGGTACGACAGCGCCTGCCTTTTCCTCGTCTAGGGGCTCTACTGGCCCTCAGATGTGAGAAACAAAGTGGGCTCCGGCATTATTAGGGTTAGCCGATGTTTCACAGAGAGCGGTCTCTCAACCCGGTACTGCCCTCCATGTGCTGATGATGACTACCGGGTAATTATCCCCAAGGACCGACCAAAGACAATAAAATCTAACAGAAAAACTATTGTTGTAGGAGACACCGCCTGCAAGAATAACAAAACGTAGCTAGCCAGCATGTCACGTAGCTATTTAACTCTAGCAGGCGCTTTGTTGTCTGGCTCCAAATTCTCGAACCTTAACAGATTGCATCGATCCTATAGCGTTAAATGTATAAAAATATAGCCAGCTACCGTCTGCAATACTAACTTTTCTAATTCAAGAGCTGATAGGATCACAGATCCGCAAATTATAAACAGTTAAGTGAGAAAATGCAATAACATAAATCATTATTTTGTTGCCTTGCTTCTGGAAAGTCAAATATTTATGGCTATTGCCTCAAGGTAAAATAAATCATATATTTTAGAGAAGGTTATAATGCCTTCAGACATTGTAATTAACTTACAGTTCATTATGAGTGGCTATTGAGTAGCGCCCTTGCTAGGACATTATTAAGAATTACACTAGAGGGCGTCAGAGTTACCGTCCAAAATAAATATTTCAGAACTGTTCAGAACTCTACGAAGTAAAATTAAAGTGTCGGTCTGACTACTGCTCTTGATAGTATTTTACTTTGTACAAAAAGTTGGACCTTTAAAAGGGATAGTATGAACACTTGTTGCTAAAGTAAAAAGTATAACCTATCGAAACGAATTTTCTCAATTTTTCGTAATCTTGATTGAGTTTGACATTTCACTATTTTTCCTTTTTTTTGTAACTCTGATTGATTTCCGGCAAGTACGTCATAATACTTCTTGATATTCATCAAAATAATTCAGTCGATAGGTACATAGCGCTCCTAATAGAATAGGTACCTAAGCATAATTTGCTAGTTGATAGAATGTGTGTCTATCCGACTAACGTCATCGCGTTGGCTACAAAGAAAACAATTATTCGCTAAACAAACAACAAGGATTTGATGGATGATAGTGGCGCATACTCATCTATGTTTACTGCATTGTTCAAATTTCCCTCTTGCCAGTGGAGACAGCTAGTCGCGTACCTGTCTGGCGAGCGCAATCGTTATCGAGGCGCGTCGGTCTGCATCGGCGGGCATGCGCACACCAACCCACCGCTAGCGTTCGACCAAGTTTAGTGAGAAGTGAGGAGGAACGGCACTGCACGCTGGCTGCGAGTGGTCGCTTCGCCGCCGCCGCGCCGCCCGTCCCGCAGTCCTCCCGCCGCGCCGGCTCTGTGCGCTCCACGCCAGCCGCATCATGGTGAGTCACTGCTACACTGCGAATCTATTCATTTACGATGACCTTTAAAGTTTAGATACAGACAAAAATAAAACGATACGCTCCATTTAATATAAGTAAATGCCTGTTCGTAAAACCTCTTGAAGAAGCTGATTCGAGTAACCCTCGTGACATTAACCCAATTATGTCGTGTTTGCTCACACTAAAAGAAATCGAGGAAACTGCGTACCAATCCTAATGAAGGTCAGCCGTTAAAACCACTTATTCTCACCAACTAACGTAATGAAAATATAATTTCAGGTAATGGACAACCGTGTGAACGAAGATAACGAAACAGAACATAACTCTTCCATTTTTATAACTAATTTTCAAAATGGAGACGTTGTGAACTATTCGCTTGTTTTGATCAAGGGAATAATAACAAGGGGCAATTCTAATAACAATGAAAAACTAATATGTACATTAAAAAGTGAAAACTTTCAAAATAAATCGCAATGGGACGTGTATAATGGAGAATTTAAAGTGATAATTGAACTCAAAAAAGGTGAAAATGTTATTGAATTGGAATACACTGAACAGCAAAGGAAAATATTGCTCCTGGAGTACACTCCAAGGAAAACAAATCTTCGGGTCACTCCAGTTTACATCATATGTCAAGGCCATGATGGATGCTTTCAAAGTCCGCCAGATATTGATAACTCTATAGAAAGTGCTTGTGCCCGAATAGCACTTGGTTCCAAGTTAATTCAGAGTTTAACAGCCGAAAAACTTTTTGAAAGCGGAATCGGACGAAAAACATTTCAACTTGAGCATGAAGTGAATCCCAAAAAACCAGAATGCATTATATTTAAAAGTAGTCTCAACGTTAACAAGGCAAGAAAAATGAAACAAACAGAATTATGGTCTCACTTCGGAAGAGAATTGATGCTTTCCGATTTAGGAAGTAATGAAAGAAAGTTCCTGGGATTCATATCCTGTACTCGATACAAAGGTACTGACATTGATAAGCCTATGACACATGAAGAAATCATATCCCTTACAGAAGCATATGCTGCATTAGGGGGAGGCGGTTTGGCGCTGTTCGGTACAGCTTGCCTTTACACCTGGCCAACAGCAGTCGAAGAAATCGTTCCAAAATTCTTAGACGCCACACCAGTAAACATACGAAGATTTATGGATGACAGTGGATACCGTGGCACATTGGGAGGATGTTTTGCAACTACTTTGGGATCAGTATTCCACGAACTTGGTCACACATTTGATCTTGGGCACACGAAAGATGGTATAATGGGAAGAGGTTTTGACAATTTAGACAGAGTTTTCGTTATTGGAGAAAAACGATCAGCTTTAGCTAAAGATAACATGAATAACTTCAGTGGAAAACCAGTACAACATTCTACAGTGTCACTACAACGTAATATAAGTGTTACAATGAACGTGGCGGAACCTTTACGAGTTTTAGGGCCAAGAAGTAAAACCACATTGGGAAATTTTGCTGCTATGTCGAAATCTGACATAATAAGAAGAAGTCCAAACGTAACACCAATAACCAGGCCATCAAGTGTTTATTCAAATATAACAAATAGACTCACTGATTCAAAGAAAAACATAAATCGAACTAACGGAAACGATTCAATTTATTGGACCAGAAATTGTGCTGTGTTACTATCTTATCACCGGTGGTTCAATAATGAATATGGAAGAGAAAGACAAGCAATAACGAGGTATCTGAAATTCGACAAAAACAAAATGATGATAATTTCGACTGCTGGTATTAGAATAGTTGAAGTAAGAGATGAATCAAATGGAATGGTGTTAGATTCGTACGAGTTTACAAACCTGGTGCCCGAAAAAAGATT
Organism: Tholera decimalis; assembly: GCA_943138885.2. NCBI lineage: Eukaryota > Metazoa > Arthropoda > Insecta > Lepidoptera > Noctuidae > Tholera > Tholera decimalis. The sequence goes on along the minus strand of OW964556.2, from coordinate 30,245,603 downwards.
CTTGGTTCCATTTACTTTTTCACCTAAAACTAAAGTGTTAACAATAGTTGTAGAAGATGATTTGGGAAACGTGCTGAAACAGACATTTTCTTATTAATATAGTTGGCGAAACAGTATTAGGCAAGTTGACAATAAAGTAAAGAAACTGTTCGAAACAAGAAGAATTAAGTAAAGTAATAAAATAAAAAATAACAGTTTAAGTCTCCTAGACTAAGAATATTTTTAGCGAAACAAGAACTGTACTATAATACCTAAGAAGTGAAGAAGAAATGCATTGGATTAATACGAGCGGAAATTTTAATAAGTGGTAACCCTAAAAAGCAGTGGGCAACTGGAAAATTAATAAGACATTTTGTCAGTGTCATTTGTTTGCTTCAGTGAGTGCATTGTTGTTTACTTCCATTTTTGATAACTCAGTAATTGAATGATTCATTATTAGCAGTTTGTAAATGTGTATGATAGATATATCTTTATTAAGTATTTAAATTTGTTCAAAATAACTTGTATAAATATTTTTGTACTTAAAATGGCTAGCACCTCTACAAGTACTGATAATGTTACTGAAGAATGTTTTTTTCTGGCGATAAAGCATTATCCACCGGTCATAAATGGAAGAATTAATATGATTGACTTTATACATGCGTCAACAGACTTGGTGGCAATCGTAGGTATGTATTTACACTATAAATTACATATATTTTTAATCTATTTAAATATGTGTTTGTGTTTTGTACATTTTAATATTTAGATATCACAAATTACAGAACGCCTTGGCACAATATTTGCTCCCGTAAAGTATGACATGCAGGGAAATGTTGATGTAAGTGTTATGAATCATTCATAATAATTTATTAGTCATCACTATAGTTAACAAAGTAGCATTGGGTTGGAGTGTAGCCTTAGGGGCGCTATGGAGCGAAAATTTTTGGGACTTTTTAAAATATTGAAGGTGCACGCCCTTATGGAGATGTGGCCCTAATCCTAGTCCTACCAACACCTCTTACCCTCACAAGCGATACCCCTCATCGCGATCCTCAGTGGTCAAAGATCGAACAACACTTGTTTTTTTTTTCGTATTTCCTGGGTTTGTTAACATCATCTCATGGTTTTCGACTAGAGCAATAATTTCTTACCAGAAGAGAGCTTTTCATTTGAGCTACAATTTTGGAAATACAGAGAATTTTATTTTTTAAGTATAAAAATTAAAAACCACCTAGCTCGAAAACGGTGCGCCGTAGGACCATGCTTCTGGGAACCTAAATGGTTTCTATGGTCAAGGTTAACCCCCATACTGCCAAAACAAACGAAGATTTCCGAAATAAAAAGTCCCTGCCCCTAAGGATATCCAAGCTGAGAAATCGGCCGACACAGAAAATTTCTGGATGAATTTTTTTTTTCCAAATGTTGTTAGTTTTTTAACATCGTCTTATAGTTTTCGACAAGAGCAACAAATTCTTTCCTGAAAAGATTTTCGTCCGACCTACCATTTTGGAAATACAGGGTGTTTTTTATAAAAGGGAAAAAATTAAAATGCTCGTAACTCGAAAACGGTGCGTCGTAGGACCATGCTTCTGGGAACATAAATGGTTTCTATGGTCGAGGTTAAACCAATACTGCAAAAAAAATTAAGATTTCCGAAAAAAAAAATCAACAAAAATTTTTCAAGTCCCAAAATTTTTTTTTAACCAAAAAAATTTTCTTTCGTTTTCTTTGCTGCTCATAGTGCCCCTAAGCGTATACTCCAACTCCTAAAACTCCGCCCCTAAGACGACCCACTGACCGTAGCATTGTTTACTACGTTTCCAAAAGATTATAAATTTGATTGTGTTTAAAAACTTGTTTCAGAAAATAATAAAGCTTTTCACCTATGACAAAAACTCTTGCTTATTGGAGTTAATGCTTGCTGAGACTGCTACTGGTAAACCTGGAGCAGAGAGTGTGCTGTGGCTTAACAGGTACATCAAAATCATGCCAATACATTTGTTTTGATACCATGCAGAGTTAATTAACACTAGTGTTATTTATTTATTTAAGAAGTATGGAGGACTAACAGCTATTAAATACAGGAAATGTCTATTATAGTAGACAGTGAGTCTTAATATAAACCATATCATACAATATCCATAGATACATAGCAGTAACTACAGATGTCAACTTTAATATTTTATTTATAGAATATATATATATAATAATAACAACTTTTATATTAACAGGGGCATGCTATTTTTTGAGATTGTGTTCACGCAAGTCCTAAGCCATGTTCAAACCAATAACATCGATGTGAATATGAAAAATATTTTTACAGTGGCATATGAAGGATCTGTAAAAAAATACCACAACTGGGTCATACAGCAAATATTTACTGTGAGTATCTGACATAATGTTATTTTTTTGTCAGGTGGGAAAATCATTGAATGACTTCTGCTCTGGGTTAAGTGGAAGGGAATGTCAGACTTCCACTGATTAAAAACCCACCCTGTTCCTTCATCTGCCCTTAAGTTCCGAGGTTGCGGTATCTCGTTAAAACATTCTCGCGAGCAGGGGTAGCTCACCGTCCGCAAGCCTGCGCCTATGGTGGCCGGTGATCGGTTCGCGATCCCCGACGCCTGGGGCGTCTCTTGCGGCGGCTGGGGCGTGAGGAAGAGAGCTGCCTCTCCCTTGCGCGTTCGGCACCCTCCTTCGCTAGCATTACTGCTTCGCAGAAGGCGACTTCATCGCATTCCCTCTCGCTCCGCACCGTGGTCTGAACCAGGGCCGGGCGTGAGAGATCACGCCGATCGCCTCAACGAGGACATGGTGTAGCTCTGCCCAAGCGGGGCACACCTCCACCGTATGCTCCACCGTGTCCTCCGGAAGGTCCACACAATGATGACACCCGGGCATGTCCTCCCGAAGCACCTGCGTCAGGCAGAAGGTGAGGACGCCGTGGCGTCTCTAGAGCCACTACTCTTTCCATGTTCCTTTGAGATCGCGCCGGAGCTCTCCACTGGGCCGCGATTTGTCGCGGTAGCGGAGTTTCACCCCGGCTTAGCACCTCCGCGCGCCAATTGTGCACGAGCGCGAGGGCTACCGCCTCCAGATCCCACGGCAGCAATCCTGCAAGGAGGTTTTCCGCCTCCCCAGAGATCGTGCGGTATCCCCGGATCATCCGGAGAGTATCTGACATATCTAATCATTTTATCTATGAAATTATGTTATCTAAAACTTGTAAACTAATCTATCCGGTGATAGATTAGTTGAAAAATATATCCCATAAAAAACAATACTTGTGAAAAAACCAAGTCTCGCAACTTAGTTGTTCTACCGTAAAAAGTTGTGAGATCCATGTAATACCAAGTCGGTTATTAATTTATTCAGTCCCTACTTAAGGGACCTTCTGTCTTAAGTTGTTACGTAATTATCTAACCTAACGACATCTTATAGTGACCATATCAATATTAAAAATCTTTACCGTTTTAAATAAATAGATTGACTCGGCCATCGCATGAAAACACAATATATCTCACAAGTAATACATATATAAATTAAATTGTTTATTGCGATTGCCAAGTCAATCTATTTATTTAAACCAAAAAAAAAAACAACGAATTTTCTTAAAGCCCTCTCTCTGTCTTATGAGCTTTTCTTATTTTTGTAGGTAGCCTTCCTTTTTTTATTTTCCGGTACTACTTCTTGAACTTCAGCTAAAGTTTTTTCAAAGCCCACTCCCTGTCTCTATGGGATTTTTTCGGAGGCTTTGATACGCACATATGAATACGCACGTACGTCTTTTGCATTAGTTAGTAATAATTAATGCCGCACTCGTCAAACGTCTCGGTTAAAGTTAATCCATAAGTAAGTAATTATGCAATTTCGGGCAATTTACTCTACTTAATACTCCCCAATACTCTTAATACTTTTTTATTCCGTTGACCATTTAACAAGTTACCTTTGAGCATAATTATTATATCTAGGTACCTATCTACACTGGAAGACACGGTGGAGCATATGGTCGAGGTGTGCCCTGCATGGGTGGAGCACCGTCGTATCCTCATAGAGGCGATCGGCGGCGGCGACTTCTCGCGCCCTGCTCTGGTTTAGACCATGGTGCGAAGCGAGAGGGAATGGGATGCAGTCACCTCCTGCTGCGAAGCAGTCATGCTAGCGAAGGAGGAGGCCTAACGTGCGAGGGAGAGGCAACTCTCTTCCTCGCGCCCCAGCCGCCGGGGGAGACGCCCCGGGCGTAGTGGATCGCGAGTCGATTTCGGGCCACCGTAGGCGCGGGCCTGCGGATGGCGAGCAGGGGTCGCTCACCGTCCGGTAAGGACCAGTCCCGGGTCGGCGGCGCGTTATGTTCCACGCGCGCCTCAAAAAGCGGAAGAAGTCATTTGATGATATTTTTCACCAAGAAACAAAAAGTACCCATCTACATCTATTATTTCATTATATTAAACAGGTACACTGATTAATTAACTGCAAATGTAACTTTGTAATCCTATATATTTATATGGGATTACAAAGTTATTTATGCAGTTGATGTATCTAGAAAACTGGAACGAAATTGAAAAATATTATAGTTTTTCCTTGATTCATATACTAAACACTAATTGTATTCTAAATTTGAAGCTTCTATGTCTGCTAGAAGTGCCTTAGACTTTTGATGATCGGTCAGTCAGTGAGTTACAAAATTAACAAAATTAAGGAACTTTGACTCGTTATAATTCTTAAACTACTGGTTCAAATTGAATGAAATTTGAAATAGACTGTGTTTATACAATGCCTGTTTGGTTGCTGAAAATTCAGGCTTCTAGTTTTATCCACAACGAAGTTATAGGGGGTCGAAAATGGCCTGAATTACTTCGAGAAAAGAATTACCATTCTTTTCTCGAAGCAATTCACGGCCGTGCCGCTTTTTTGCTCGACTTGGCGGGGGCACTGCCGTGTCCCCAGATACACCATAGACCAAGTAATCTCAGACAAGTAAATGCAGGACAGCCGGAGGTTGTCACTGAACAAGTGAACATTCTTCTGCCTCCTCCTCTTCCTCGTTTAAGGGTCTATGATTGTACACATGTGTCATTAGCAAAATGGTGATGGCTCCTTCACAATTTCAAAAGCCACATAACAAGACTTGAAGTTGAATTTATCTATAGTTTTATTTATTAATTCCAGTTTAATTTTTATTTACAGTTTATCTGTAAAAAGTCTCCAACTCTTCCTGATGTAATAAAAGCTTTTGAAGTGGAAGACAAATTAAAATTATTTGGAAAAAAATTGGAAATACATCATGCAGCTTTACATGTAGTGAGATGTAAAATTGATGACTTCTTCAAAGAGAACAACATATTTGATATACCCACAGAGAAAATAACAGCAACTTAAAACCATTGCAAGGAAGTACTACTTACATTTAGTAAATTTTTTAAGCATAATTTAGATAAGATTAATTATTATGACCACCATGGTTGGCTGACCAGTGAAAGATTTAGATATGACAATTATATGAGAAATATAGTGAATGTTTTGAATGCTAAATTGTAAATAGTATTAAATACCAAATAAATGTATTTTATAATAATGCCTAAGATTATACCATAGTGCTGTGTTAGTAAATTTACGAGTGCGCCAGAGGCTTGTCCATGGTTGAAGGAATGAGGACAGATTATTTATTTTTTATTCCAAAGTAAGATGATACCTATGATGCAATGATGCAATACATGTTGATGTATCGTAGTTCAGTGACATTTCTTTACATCTGTTTATTATATCATTAGAAAAAAGATAGTATTGAATGTCCAGTGCCTTGTGAAATATTTGAAGGCAAAGTTACAATTTTATAAAAGACTATCCAAACATTTTACCAAAAGGTTATATTTGATACAATTAAGAAATATAGGACATAGTTCAGTTGTGTTGTAATACCTAGGATGGTATTAATAGAGGTGTGCTCATTGTATGGTGTACAGATAGCATTTTGTGTGATATTGCTAAACTAATATTCATTTAAAAATAATTATGAGTGTACAATATACATGTATTCAAACAATAATTGCTGTAATATCTCAATTATTAATTTAGATTAAACTTATTTTTACAAACTTGTGTATCTAATGAATATTTAATTATTATATATGTGTTATACTTATTTAAATAAAATACCAAAGCTTTGCTTTCACTTTCACTCTTATATTAAAGTCCTTAATTATTAAAGTGAGCATTTAATGTTGTGTAACAACACAATAAAGTCTTTTCATGTAACTTGTGTAATTATTTTCACCATTAAAATTAAAGTTATCATGAATCTTCACTAAATTCCCATATTATGGGAAACATAAATATACAGATTATTCAAAATAAAATCAAAACTTATCATCTATCTTTTGGTTGAGACAAATAAATACTTTTTGCAAAGTCAGATGCTTGTTTCAATGCCATAAAACTGAAGACAACTTCAGCAAGTGTGAGCAGCCACAACATGGTGTGTAGTGTGATCTCCATGGGTGTGCTCATTAAGTAAGGGTTGAACAAGAAGAAGCTGACCAGAGGCATTTGCATAAGAATGGTCAACATAAGGAATCCTGCCAGTTCTGGAACCTAGAAAACACAATTAAAAATTAGTTTCAATTTCATTAGACATAGTCATACACCTAAATGACAAAAAATACTGACTCCGCGAGAAAGATTTCCATAATGACCAAGATATATTCTTGCTGACTCAATGACCATTAGTAGAGTAAAAACAGTCAGTGAAAGGTACTTTGTTAGGTGTCCAAGAACATTCAACTGAAATAAATAAATTCTAGATTACTTGCTGAATTTAGACATAGAGCTGGAGGTATTGTTTCAAAATTGTGCATTTACCTTAGAATATAGAAAAAAACCAACAACAACAATCCAAGTTATGTATAAATAGTAATTGAAATAAAGACATTTTTGTAAATGTAGCATTGTTCTGTATTCCATTTTAAGTTGCCAAGGTAACGAGCCCACTAGTCCCAGAAAATAGCCATATATTAGTAAATATAAAAGGTAGGAATTGGTTTAATTTAGAAGCTAGCCTTATCGGGATCGGGATTATTTAATTAAGTATAATGTAATAACGTTGGTTAATTATCACATTAACGCAATGTTATCTTAGGGCTGTAAGTTCATTCCAATAGATTCAGTCAGAGCTGTAAATTAAACTATTATCTTGAATTTTAAGAACGCTGGAATATTAACAAATTATTATTTAAATGTAATCTTACAATTTTTAAACAAGTATCCTACTCGGCCCCGCAGTGTTGCCAACTCCGGCAAAATCTTCTCGCTAGATTTATCAACTAAAGTCGCTAAAACTGATTCAACTAGAGACGGATCCCGGATTTACTTACTTTCCGTTTACTGGAGGCCATTAGTAGCCTCGAAAGGGGATGGGGGGAGGCAAGTGAAGAAGAATGTACTACATAAGCAATACAATCTTTATAATTAAAAAATAAATCATCACACACACCTTATGTACAGTCAGCCTCAAAATTATTGCCTTAGACGAATCTCCAGACAGGTTTCAGCCATCCCTTGAATTCAGGCTCGGTCTCTCATGTTTCTCGATATTTTTGAATTTACTGCTTTTATTTCTGAGGTAAATCCATAATTTCAAAACAGTTCATACACTTTGTAATTACTATGATGGGTAACGAATTAAAAATCAGGCTAGGTACAGCGTATAAAGAATTTAGAATCCGAATAGAACTTCACTCAAACTAGTAGTGACTTGCGTAAGTACGTAGGTAGGAAAAGTACGAAATCTACGGAACATAATAAAATACGGGGATTCCCCGAACACATTGTTCTAATGTTACCACTGGTAAAGAAAATTTTATTGCGAGTGAGCATTTTTAAAAAAGGTGTTGGGCATATAATATATATGTTTTATTTTCTTGTAGTTTGAAAAGTCGTCAGATAAGTCGCTAGATCATTTTTGTCGTCAAATCTTTTACCTTGTCGCTAAGGCTTAAGCAAAAGTCGTCATTTCTAGCGACAAAGTCGCTAAATTGGCAACAATGCGGCCCCGGCCGCTAAATAATCAGTGTTGCCAACAACCTGAGGCCTGATGTCACCCGTTTTCACAGTTTAAGTAGTCTAATATAGCCGAATTTTAGGCAACGGTAGCCTAAGTTTGTAGCCTAAAATATCAGTATGAATAAAATAAAAATGTATTTGAAAATCAATTTATTTGTAATTTAATAAAAAAAAAACACTAGAAACGAAGACAATACAATATTAGACAGCTTCGTCATCTGCTATCAATACTAAGGCATTTATAAGACTTTCACCGTCATCATCATCAATGGGAGATGTTATAGATGCTGTGCTACTACTGGCACAAGCTACACTGGATGCGTACATTTTTCTGCCAGCATGTAAACTAAGCATGTGATTGCTTGGTTGAAAGCTGTTGCAGCATATATTTCTTACACTCATGTGAATTCGAATTCTAAGAATGGTAATCAGCATGGGTAGTTGCATTCGGTTCCTTAGTTTTGTTTTTACCGTACCCATTACGCTGAAAATTCTTTCAACAACGGCATTACTCAAAGGTAATGAAAGACGTCGTAGAGAAAACTCCGCTAAACCTTTGAACATGGGATTCCCTCCAGCATTCTGCATTTTCAACACCTGTACCCAAAAAAAATATAATATCAATGGGAGAAGCTGTACCGATTATTTCCTCGATGCGTATCGTTCTTATCTTCCCGGTTAATATTAGGTCCACCTAACTGCCATGGACAGTCTTCAATGTTCAGTCTTCTAGCTGAGAGGCAAACATGGCTTGGTGACAAAAATTCAATTTTCTCCACCACTGATACATTTAGTGGTAGCCTATTAACTAATTCCTTTATCAAACGCACGAGAAAAGCAGTGCATCGCTGTTTGATTTCTTTGGCTTTGATGGCTGAAACAGTCTTTTTTAAATCATTAAACTTTTCCCCGAAATTAATGAAGTCTAGTGGATGCAACGAATTCTCAAAGGTTGCATCGGCTTTTTCTAATGCTCGACTAACAGCTGCTATATCCGATTCATGAAGCATTATTAATGAGGCGTTTTCAGGCAGACTTCGACCTCTCAGAAATAATGGTTTGAAAATACGTCTAGCAGGGTAGATAGAAACAACAAATATAATAAATTTGTGTCATCATTATACATGTTACATCGCAAGGGAGCTTTCCCTTGGGGTGTAACATCTCTCTTCCAATGATCTCACCATATTAAAGTGAGTTTTTAGCTCAACCCATTGGTCAATGTTGGTATTAACAGCTGCATAAAATGCCAACCATCTAGTTGCAGATAGTTGAGGTAGTTTCAAGGGTTTTTTGCCATCCTTCCTATCCTACTTCCTACTAATCCTACTTCCTTCCTACTTAATATTATAAATGCGAAAGTTTGTGAGGATGGATGGATGTTTGTTACTCTTTCACGCAAAAACTGCTGAATAGATCTGAATGAAATTTGATAAGTATATAGTTGGCAGCCTGGAATAACACATAGGCTACTTTTTATCCCGAAATTCCCACGGGATCGGGATTTGCGCGGGAAAACCTTCCCACGCGTACGAAGTCGCGGGTAGAAGCTAGTCGTTAATAGTTTCAAATAAGGTTTGATAGACTTTCATTCGCAATGGACTGTGGGCAAACCAATATTCTCCAAGTATCTATTCCAGGCAAGATGGTAATTCAGTGCACGCTTTGGATGCACATAAACTAAGGAAGTGGCACACACACTTCAATAGCTGTAAATGAGGTATGTCTGCTTGTAAAAGAGTAAAAAAGGAATGGTGTTTTTCACAAAGGTAACTTGCTCCATCGTTTCCTATTGCAAGTAGATTTTCAAGATTCAAACCAATTTTAGAAAAAAACTCTTGAATGATTTATAAAACACATCAGCTGTTGCTTCGAATACTTCTTGAAAGCCTAAAAAATCTACAACAATTTTTTCCAGTTTTGTATAGTAATACCGGATGCAATATGCCATGTACTTTTCTGTTGTAACATCGGTGGACTCATCCAGTATTATCGAATAACTTTGGTTACCAACTACTTCTAAAAGTTCTTTAAGTAGGGCTGGTTCAAGGACATTCTTTATTATGGCAATACATTTTGATCTATGCAATTGAAGGTTTTCAAAAGGACATCCTGTCCCACAGGTTTTTAATACTTCTGCCAGATGGTCAATGCTGCGTATGGAGCTATGAGCAGCGATAAAAGCAGAAATTTTAATGTCCATTTTTTTCATTGGAACTGTCAGTGGCTGTAGAATAACCAAATGATGCAAGCTTGGGTTGCTTGCTCGAAAAGCTCAATTCCTTAACTTTATGGGTTTTAGTTTTCCAGTGTTTTTCCAAATCAGTTTTGTGTGCACGGAGTGGTGTGACACATAATTTACAAAATGCCTCACCTGTGCCGCTCTCCGTCAATTCAACAGGTGCTCAAGTTAGCCAATCTGTAAAGTAATTTGGCTTTTTAGCATATTTCCAAAGTGTTATACACTAATCAAGTGCGGGTTGATTGGTGATTGTATTTCTTGACATTTTACAGAAAGCGAAAGAAAGCTTGTTGCGAAGGAAATCATCCTAACTTTTTTTTAAAATACTAGACACCCTGTCAGACTTTAACTGATTAAAACGCATCCGTGTTCCTTCATTTATCCTGCGTGTTCCGAAGCCGGGATAACTCTTTCGAACAATTCCGCAACATTGGCAGGCAACTGCCTCCTAGTGGGTCCCGACAATTTTGCTGACAACTCTTTGAGGCGCGCGTGGTACACGACACGACACATTTTAAATGCTGGTATTTTTTCCAACTCGTCACGATAATGTTTCACATATTTTCCGTGTTTTCCCATATTCTTGTCGCAGAAACAAATTCTTTTCACACAAACGCTGTACGAATAGAGTTTCTTTAGTCTGAGGTACGAACCGAAAAGAAAGCAATAAACAATGACTGGAATTTGCCTGAACCATTCACTCAGTATAATACGATAATTGCGGTAGCCGTTTACACTAAACTGAATACTTATCAATTAGTTGCATCCTAAATTTAGTTACATAATAGCTAAGATTAATTCAGGGTATTCCCCAAACTAACCAACCATAAACAAATAGGGTGGCCATCCTTTCTTTCCTAGTTTCGCAAACCTTTTACATTAATTTGCGTGGAATATGTTTTTTTTTCTGAAACTCCTTTATGATTCAGTTAATTTCAATAGTTGTCCCTGAACTGAAGTAGCCTAAAAGGCGACTAGTCGCGTTTCTTATTTTTTCGTCGCGGATTCTCTTCCCGAGTAGCCTAAATGGCGATAAATCGCCTACGTCGGCAACACTTTAAAAAAAATATTTAAAATAATGATGACAGGGGGGCACACTTAACCACTGACTTGGAAACCTATGGACTTGCCCTAACTGCGAAATTAGCGTGCATACCTACAAAAACCGGGCATATAAGATGGCTGCCGTTCGTAGTGTTGTAACTGCGAGCAACATGCGCAGCTGTTATCGATATTTAATCTTCATGAATTTGTTAAAGTTTTTAACCGACTTCAAAAAGGAGGTTCTGTATTCGACCAGTATGTATGTATATTTGTATATTTGTATGTTTCAAAACGACTGATCCAGTTTCGATCGCGTTTTCGTTGCAAGCCCAGTGTGGATTAGTGCGAACTGTATGTAGGTATCTCAAGTAACACAAAGTGATGAGAAATGAGTTATTTTTTTTTTTTCAAAAAGTTTGAAAAAAAAAAAATTAACCGACTTGTGACACCTACTCACAAGTCGGTTAATTTTTTTTTTTTCAAACTTTTTGAAAAAAAAAAAATAACTCATTTGCACTTATTTTAAACGGAATTAGAAACTCAATGTAAAAATCTTTAAGGTAAGTTTTCGCTTTGTAGTGCAGTAGTGTTTTTGTTTGTTTTAATTAAAGTCGTTTCAATTTTTTGTTCAAGGTTTTTATTAAATTACCCTCGTAATCTCAACTGAATTCGCAACTGAAGTGAAAAAAAATTTAGTAGTTTATTTTTTATGTTTGATTGTCCCTTTTATGCTCTGGCTCTCTTTCTCTTCAAACTGAACGACAATAGTGGATGCACTGCTGCTATGTGGCAGAAATTGGAAAGACAGACGGCTAAATTCAAGAGTGGTGACCGGGAACTGGAAGATGTTGCGTCAGAAGGCCTCCTACTGTGTGGAGCGACGATCTGGTCAAGGCTGCGGGAGTCCGATGGATGCGAGACGCACAGAGCCGTCAGTGTGGTGACGCTTGAATGAGGCCTATGTCCAGCAGTGGACGTAAAATAATACTAAAAATTTTTGAACAATTTAATGCAACAATGGAATTGTATCTAAAATAATTCAAGTTTTTTCAATTATTAAAAATAAATAAGACTTTCTTTTAAAAAAAAACTTCGTAATATTTATAAAATGTATCCTTACCATTACACTTGAAGGAAGTTGTTGTGACGAACATTGTTTTGAAGAACATTGATGCGAGGAACAAATATTAGGCTGATAAAAATAGTCACATAATTAAATTACTTATTTTAGATGTTTCATTCAATGAAATTTGAAATACTGCCAATACAGAAAGTAAGATGTTGAAATTACTGTTCTATGCAATTTTTGTTTAAAAACATATCGATGTGGGTACTGCACCGTCATGTAACCTTAACACATCGAGGGTTCTGTTAAAACAAGATTCGTCAAAGTGCATGGAGCAGATTTGCCGCATTTTATGTCTAGGGTTTATATTTTCAGAACCAATACCTTCTATACATTTCTTTTTTAAGTTTTGTTTCCAGGAAACCTGTGGATTAAAATATAATTCCGATGTATTTCACACACTGTATCAAAATTATCGATACTTATTTGCGCGAACATCTGACATGTGACATCACCAGCCTTACATACCAAGCATTGTATGTAAACAATGCAACGAAATAAAGAAAATAATAACGTTTTAAGCCATACCAACATGAATCAGGTTGCAATAATATTCAAAAAGATCATCTAGTAACAATACATTACACATAATAATTCTAAATATTCGACTGGATTAATGAAAACTAGTTACTAACCTGTGCAAAGTCAAATTAGGCTGATTTTTGTTTTTTCTCGCACTACACTGTTTTATACAACACTAGGGAATGATTTTCCTTTTATTGTCTAAACTCAGAACACTGAAATACTTTTTTACCTATACGTATTTTTCTATAAAACAACAAAAATATCTTGAGCAAGCAACTGTTTGACAGCACAACTACCAAAAACCATAGAGTAGGTACTTTGGGCACTCAATATGGCGACCGGTAACGCATAGACATGAAGGTATAGACAGGTATAGATTAGAGTCCGTCTCACGAAAGAAGTCTCGCAGACGCGGCGCTACAGTCATGTCACGGAATGTTGCCAAACTCCACTGTTTTAGACTCCCCAAAAATTCAACTTGACATCTGATTTCATATAAATTAATGAAGATTTTAAATTTAATTTTTGGTTCAATCCGATTTTATTATTTTAATAATTAAATTAATATTCATTAAAATAGAAAATTATATTGACATAATACTTTTATTTTGCAAACTTTGTTTGTTTTGATAACCTCAATATAGAGCGATTGAACCATAAAATATTTGTAATATTAGAGTAAATAATGTAAAAACAAAACATATTAAATTTTAATTGTATAATTATGGTCATCGATTGGGTTTATTCCAGACATACCACAGTCACTATCCGAATCATCTACATGAATGTTACTGTCGTGATCAGACTCCGTTTCGCTATTGCTTGACGTAGATATTATGAAGCGGTCCATTTCTTCATCTATCAGCCCGTCGTTTCTAAAATATTCATCTTCTAGATGCTCTACATGTTTGCATTGTTTGAACCAATCTTCTGCTGTCACGCTTGCAAACGAAACTTCCGTCAATTTCACAATTTTTTTCGTGTCTTGATCAACATTCTTTTCTGCAACGCGTCTTTTCACAAGGCTCCATATTTTTTCGATCGGGTTCAAATCACAATGATAGGGTGGGATTCTTAAAACTTCATGGTTGTGACTTTTTAATAATTCATCTACGACGTAAGTTGGTTATCCTTTATTTTGTTTAATTATACCGAACAAAATGGCTTTTGTCCAGCTCTCTTCAAAATAGATACCTTTTTCTTCCAACCACTTTTGCATATCAGCTTTTAAGTTTGACATGGTTGGAGCTTCATTTATTTGAGTGCAGTGGTATGGAGCATTGTCCATAATCACAAGAGACCTTTCTGGCAGATTTGGTATCAATTTTTCATGCACCCACTTCAAAAAATTTGTGGAATTCATGTCATCATGATAATCGGACGACTTTGACTGTGATTTAAATATAAGTAAAGCATTATTTATAAAACCATTCTCAGATCCAGCATGAGCGATTATCCATCTACTCCCAGCAGACTCTGAAGTAAAAAGTCCTGGCTCTTTACTTTGCCAACAATTTTTGGCATGGTATGAGTTGTGGATATACGTTTCATCTAAAAACACAACAGGTCTTTTTTCGACGGTCGATTTTTTCGCATTTTTTCGAAATATCTAGCGCGCCAAGCAGTGATATCATAGCGCTCCATTAGTATTTTCCTTTTAGACTGGCATCGTTTGTATTTAAATCCAATGCTTTGCAATATCCTATGAAGTGTGGCCCGGCTTCCTTCAAAATTAATATCTTCTTTCAAGACTGCAAGTAATTTGTTAATAGTAGGCAGTTCTTTTTTTACAATATAAAATTGGTGAATTTTTAGGCGAATAGCACAGAAATCGAAACTATCCAGGTTGTTCAGGACTACAATTGGCCAGTGCAACGGTAACTGGGGTGTCCTAAACTGTCCACGGTACGTGGAGCTATAAACGTTGCTTACAATAACAAGGTTACACAATATTGGTACCACTAACCTGAGCTGTAGACGGCAATCAGGATCAGCTTGATCACGTCTAAATGTGGTTTGTATGTAATATGAGATGAGTAATTGAAAGTGTGATGTAAGTCAAGTGTGTGGACGTTCACAAGGCGCCAGTCTCCAGATGGCGCGGTTCCAACTCAGCATCACACCCAACACGTTTCCAGCAAAGCGCGTGCCACGCGATGGACGCAATAAGGCGATATATTCCGAGAAATATCCCTGGATTCTCGTCAATCCGGGATTACAAAGTCCAATTAAACACTGTTCACACTCAATCTGCTAATATCACGTGAGATCCAATTCGATTTCCAACTATTTATTTTCAACAAAGCGCGTGCCATTCAGTGGCAACCAACCGGCGAGTAATCCCAAAATATCCCGGGGTTTTCGTCAAATGGGGATTACACTTCAACCAATAGATAATTCGCGACCCAATTATCGGTTTCAACACGCGAATCCAAACGATATTTTACCAATTACAATTACAAGAAGGTCCCGACGACCGGCATTTTTTCCAAGCAAAGTCTATCTGTCAAGTCAGAGTAATGTCAAGATCAAATTTCTTTATATCAAAAGAGTACGTTCGAAAACGATTGGTACGAAACACAGGTTGAAATTTTTTGGACGTGGACGTCTCTTCCCTGGTGTTACAATTTTTTTTAAGTACTTGCAGCTGTTTTTCCTTCCTGTATTATTCTTGAGACGGTTTTCTCAGAGACACCTGAAAAATATTCTCAACCTGAATATATAATATTGATAACAAAAAAAAAATAATTTCATTTGTTTTTTTTTTTAATTTGTGGTTAGAGAATCTTTATTTACTAAATTGACTACAAACACTTAATGAGAAATATTTTAACTAAGTATATAATAGTGATGACATTAATTTCATTTATTTATTTGCAAACATGGGTGAAAATATACATTGATGTTTTTTATAAGTAATAAAATTCTCCATGTTTAACCGTCACATGGGTATGCAAATATTGTAAAGTAATAACAAAACACAAAATAAAATATGCATGAAATATTGAATATAAAATCACAAATAAAATGGTAAAAACCACATGCTGGTATCCCTAAATAAGTACCTGTCATGGCGGCAACTCTCTTGCGAACATTGTTTATTGGTATCAAAATACCATGATTCCGTTGTTCTGCTTCTCAAAACTCCTTTACTTCTGAAAGTAAAGGAGTTTTGAGAAGAAAAGTGCTGGCCGAGAAATGATACTGATATCATTTCTCGGCCAGCACTTTTTACAACATTAGGCATTATAAACAATACTTGAGCTCAGCAAATTAACAAAAATCTCAATAGCACCCACACACGATAATACCACCTGACAACGACAATGCAACACAACATGCCCGAACTATCAAAATTAGTTCCAATTATTGCCGCGGGACTTCTTTCGTGAGACAGACTTTAATATGGAGCCCACACTTCGAACAACAGCTTGAGTCAAATACCTACGTATCTCTCTCACTCTCTGTGGTCTGACCTCTCTTTTTAGTGTGGACCGTGGTGGTGGATTGCTATCTCGTTATTAAAATCTCCTAATACATTTTTAAAAAGAGTCACCACACAAACCCAATCAGAAGTTAAATACTGTTAAATAATGTGCCAATAAATAAAAAGCTAAACTAAGATTACTGAAATTAAAAATAAAAGCCAGAAACTACACAGAGCAATGATATTTAGTCATGTATAATAGAAAAGTGATTTTAATTTAGAAAGTAGTTAAGTTTCTTTTTCAGGTTTTATACATATTACCGTTCTTATTATAGCCCCGTATAACATATTTAGATGAAAATACATAATATTAAAAATTCCACAGTGGTAAAAAACCTTAACACAGACTTACTCAGAAATCTATAAAAAAGTCATCTTGTGTATAATTTTCATTATATTTCACTAAAGAAATGTAATGAAAATGATACACAAGATGACTAAAATACATAATATTAAAAATTCCACAGTGGTAAGTAAATGAAACAAATAATTTCTTTTTTGCGATTTTATGATTGCTCCCATAGTAAGAGTTGATGGTAATAAAATTATGAGTACAACAACCCGAAAGGACTGGCCTACTCTAGCTAAAGACAGAATTGTGTGGAAAAGGGAGAGCGAGGCTTTTGCCCAGTTGTGCGACAAAATAGGCTAGTTGGATTGGTCAACAACCCCTTTTCGTTTTTACGCTACATACACAATAAGTTAGTTTCCAGTCTCCCGCACATATATATTTTTATTAGCCAGCCATGTCCCACTGCTGGGCAAAGGCCTCACCCAAACCCTTACAGATATTCTGAGCCACCTCAAACCAGCCCTTGCGGTAGGCGTCCAGGTCGTCTGGCCACCACTTCCTGGGTCGGCCTCGGCCGCGTCATTAGTATCTATCATTAATTTCGTATTGCTACAGGAATTAAACTTTTGTACTGGTCACAGTCTATACTCATTTCCATGCAAAATTATGTACATAAGTATACGACCTAGGACTTTTAGCGTGATTGAAAATGAAAAACAGCCAAATTTAATAAATCAGAAACTTCCCAACTTTCACACTGTAACAAACAGCTTCTTTCGTAATTTATTATACCCATCTTTCATCAATTTTTAAAAGAGCTAAGTCTAGAAGAGAACAGTGATGTGGATATATTAATTAAATAAAACGTAATATCCTACGTAAAATAAAAAAAGGTTACATTACTAGAAAGAGAGGGTCTGGCCACAGTGAGCGAGATAGCGTTACATAAGTTTTGCTTCAAGTAGGTATTCGAAGTGTTGTCTCCACTTCATCTATACCTTCATGCTGAATACTGAATTTACACAGTTGCCAACATAACGACAAAGGATTCATTACCTTTGTCGTTCGTTATGTTGGCAACCAGTTTGGGCCCGCCTTTATATCAAACGCTCTGTACCGTAATTTGGGATTCCCATACAAAAATTTAATATACCATAGACAATCATCATTTGTTGTCTTCCTTTTTCTTGTAAGAAAAGTGAAATTACTACTTTGTAAATAAAAGTTCTTACAGTTAATGCAGTGCAGTTGTCAGTTTTACGTGTATTATCAATTAATTGGTAATTAATATGCGGCCTAAATACAGTCAGCATTACCGGGCAGAGTGGGAGCAAATGCTGGATTTCAAAGATTGGTTCAGCCTGTCGAAAATGATACGATGAAAGCCTATTTTAATTACTGTAAGTGCGAGATAATTGCTAAAATCTATTGTTTGAAGTTACATATTTTATCAGCGAAGCATGAAAAAGCTATAGAACCAGAGCAAAATAAAAAAATATAATTTTCCCAAAGTAAAACAAAATCTGAATACACAGGCAGCAGAATCTTCACTAGCTATGTTTGTGTGCGTACATTGTTCGATTATGCATGTCGATAGTGTTGAGTAGGACTTACAAGAGGCAATACATTTGTCCTGTACATGACGTCAAAATGTAAGAGCGGCTCGGCACTACAAATAGAAAGAGCGATTCAACAGGAAGGTTTTCAAGTATATAACATGCATAATATAGTGGAGGAAAACTGATGATTTTTGAGGTTTCTAATGTGATGTCGCAAATAAATATTTTTTATACGCTTGCATTGCAAACGCTGGCTGAACCCTACGAGACAGATCAAAATAATGTACTACAGTATTGTACACCTTAAAAAGTTCAACAAAAAAGTCCGCAATAGTATATGTCTATCTCTTATAGATAACCGTAAAAAGTAAAATGTATCCTTTACTTTTAACGAGAAATACGAGCATATTTTACGAAGAAATTTTAAGCAATACAGCATTAATCCTTATCCAATTAAGTAACACAAATACATTGTGCATTTAATATAAATTAATATTGCCCTGTACAGCATGTAATTTAAATGAATAATTTCGAAGATATTACAGATTTAAAATGCAAGGACATAGCGGTTGAGGGGCGGTGCCGGCGAAGGGCCGGCGCGCGTGCCCATAAATAGCGCGGCGCAGGCCGCACTAGGAGTGATCCTAGACCAAAACCTAAATTTCAGAGAGCACATAAAGTCGGTTCGCTCGCTCGCAGCAAACTCTCCCTAAAATGCAAACTACGCATTTTTACCACGTGCATACGCCCTATTTTGACATACGCCTGTCCGGTGTTTGCTCAATTCAGTCCGGCTTAGACCCACAGGATGCAAGTCATCCAAAACCGATTTCTCCGAAAGGCCACGGGCGCGCCCTGGTACTTGAGGAACGAGGATCTCCACGTGGACCTCAAAATTCCGATCATAAAGCAGGTGTTGAAACGCCATTCAGTGCGTTACTTCACCTCTGCTGAAAAACACACAAACCCCCTGATTGTATCAGCCGCACGATACACAGCCTCAAAAATTTCCCGGGTGAGTTTCGTTGTCTTCACGTGAGATCAGGCTTTTTCAGAGATGCTGCTAAAAGTTGTCAATAGCCCCGGAACTTAAGGGCAGCTGAAGGAACAGGGTGGGTTTTTAATCAGTACAAGTCTGACACACCCTTCCGCTCCACCCAGAGCGGGAGAAGTCATTCGATGATTTTCCCAACCAGAAAAAAAGGCTTAGATTTGAGCGTTGAATGTTTTTCCCATGGTCAATTATATGTCGCGCTTTCAAGAGTAACTGTTAAAGAGAACATGTATGTATTGCCGAATGACAAAAAGGCTGTCAGCATTGTATATAAAGACATTCTATAGTATATTTAATATAAACATTGCACCCGTACGAAGCCGGGACGGGTCGCTAGTGCTAAATAAATGTACTAACTACGATGAGGCGTCAATTGAAACGTGTTCGACTTAAATTTAAAATTTTGTATCTGCATTCAAAATTTTAATGCAAGAGTTTTGATAAATTATTGTTTTTAAATGTTTGTCATTGCGAAATAAGTTAATAAGTATTCTATCTAAGTGACAATTAATATTCATGTAAGTTTTTGTAATTATTCTGTTTAATGAATGACTTTCAATAACCATTTATTATGTTTGTTTAGCTAGTTTGTGTTATTATTTTGGAGTGGTTTATAATTTTTATATCGGTTTGAGAGAAAAACAGAGTGTAGTGTTATGACAATACTATCACAATAACATCAAATATCATATTCGTACTGGTTACTTCAAATGTATCGCCGAGCTTCAGTACGCGTCGCCTCATTTGAAGTGTCAAGTGGGACATTATACCGGCTCAGTACAAAAAAGAGGCTACTCTTACAAACTCTTTTTCAAGTTGTGTCCTACCCAACACTATCTAGCTGTCGATCAACCAAGATATTAATATTTTATTTGATAACATACTGTAACTCGATTAAAACATAACATATATGTATTTGTTGATGTTGATTAAATAATATTTGAATTTAAATGATACTTTATTTGACATACAAAATTCGAAAAAAATAATTAAAAAGGAAGGTGCGTGTAAAGGCCATATAAACCCACAGTGTTTGACTTAGATAGTTTCGACATAGATGCTAGTCGTAACAAAATTAACGAATTTTATATCGTTAGAAAACAAGTTTAAGACGAAACACACCAGAACCAGTACACGAAGCTGATGAAATTCTGAAGCAGAGTGGGCACGAGATATTGCGACTTCCCCCCTACCACTGTGATCTAAATGCCATTGAGTTAGTATGGAGTTTGGCTCAACGTAAAGTGGCAAGTAATATTGCTCTGCCTGCAGTGGAGTTAGAGAAAGTTATAAAAGAGTCGTTTAATAATATAACTCCCGAGGAGTGAAATAAAATGACTGATCATGTCATCCATGTTGAAAATAAATATAAAGAAAGGGACAGAATTACAGAAAATAATTTAGAAAGTTTTATAATTAACGTAGGAAACAATGATTCCAGTGACTCTAATGAAACTTTCCACATGGAAGTCTTACATTTTAGATTTGGATTATAGTGAATAAATCAGAACTATTTTAGAATACTGTTGTTTTTTTTAATTCGAATTAAGACACAATATCTAAACTATTACCTATATCTCGTCTATTTTTCTTCCGATGAAATAAAATAGATAATTCTAAAGTATCAAATAAAGTTATTCCAGGTATTTCATAGTAGTTTTGGGGTCGCTATGCTGATATTTTTTAAATTTGCCGCGCTTTTTCAGTCTCTACTTTCGTTTGCCAGACTCTATCAAAAATAAGACTTGGCTTAAAGGTCTTGTTAACAGGCCATAAAATTCCACAAAACAAAATATAATCTGACTGTTGCTATTGTCACTAATATACAGCGTTGCCAACCCTACTGTTATTACCGTGTAGTAGTAGATTTACTGTTTTTACCGTGACATCCCTGTTTTCTGTTTAAGTACTAGAGGTGTAAAAGTAACGAAAAAAAGCGTACCCGTATGTATTCGTTACTTTAGCCATTAGTACTCGTTACTATCGTATCGTTACTCGTTACTTTGGTACGTCATATAATATAGAATTATAGACCAACACATCGAGTCGTATTGCGTATTCGTACGGTATGAGATCACGGCGTCGCATCATTCGTAATTTGTAGAAAAGATCTATACGTTACATTTTAAATCTAAATTTAGTTTGATTTAATAGATAAAGGTTCGAATTACAAGTAAATCAACTGAATTTACAATGGATATTATATAATTTAAAACAATTATACTTGGGAGTTTTTTAATATTATTTGAGAATGATATATCACACTAAAATATCGCAATCATTGCAGTAAAAACACAGTGAAAAATTTGGATAAGAATTTTCAAAAAACTCCGTTTTCAAGTAAATAAGCATCGTTATTTGTAACGTATGTTTTTAAATACACTGAATGCTCGCGCATGCGTAAAACATGAAAGGAAACCGCATTCAACACTCGTATCAACGGTACTTGCGCGATCAGAAACATTTGTAACGAAACATGCGAGTATGAGTAACGAATTGCATTCGTGAGTAACGTTTCGTTACTCGATATTTGATGGCGTACCCGTATCTCAGTAACGAATACATACGGTTTGCTACAGCTTTAAGGGGTGTAAAAGTAACGAAAAAAAGCGTACCCGTATATATTCGTTAATATAGCCATTAGTACTCGTTACTACCGTATCGTTACTCGTTACTTTGATATTACTTTGATCCGTCATATAATATAGAATTATAGACCAACACATCGAGTCGTATTGCGTATTCGTACGGTATGAGATCACGGCGTCGCATCATTCGTAATTTGTAGAAAAGATCTATACGTTATATTTTAAATCTAAATTTAGTTTGATTTAATAGATAAAGGTTGGAATTACAAGTAAACTGCGACGAAATTGTTGTAATATTGGTTTTATGGAATTTTATGTCTATGGTTTACTGGCAGGTTTTTTAAGTCTATGGCATTTAAAACCAAAATGTTGTTAGGAATGTTTTCAAAATGTGACAAGATAGATGAAAAGAAAAGTCAAGTAGAAAATATTGTGAGTTGAAGATATAGTCGTAGTCGGAGTCTGTTGTATATGGTCGATCATAAATGATTTAGTTTTTTAGAGCAGTTTACCAAGTTTATCAAACATGTATAGAATGTAATTTAGAATTTTGTAAAGGGTTTTTTGGAATGAAATAAAACGCAGTGAAACTACAGAATGAAGTAATTTATTTGAATAAAGGATCCCACACTTACAACATCTTGGTAAGAGAACTATTCGATATTCTTAACAGAAATCAACTGAATTTACAATGGATATTATATAATTAAAAAAATATATATTTGGGAGTTTTTTTTAATATTATATTTGAGAATGATATATCACACTAATATATCGCAATCATTGCAGTAAAAGCACAGCGAAAAATTTGGATAAGAATTTTCAAAAATCTCCGTTTTCAAGTAAATATGAATCGTTATTTGTAACGTATGTTTTTAAACACACTGAATGCTCGCGCATGTGTAAAACACGAAAAGGAAACCGCATTCAACACTCGTATCAACGGTACTTGCGCGATCAGAAACATTTGTAACGAAACATGCGAGTATGAGTAACGAATTGCATTCGTGAGTAACGTTTCGTTACTCGGTACTTGATGGCGCACCCGTATCTCAGTAACGAATACATACGGTTTGCTCTAGACATGTGTCGTTATGAGTTTTTCTAATAACGTAACGAAGCCGTTGTCCGTTGTCAAATAACGTTGTGAAAACTATCTATTTTGACAACTATCTATTTCGACAACGTCTCGTATAGAAGGCGCCTTATAACGTGATATCTGTTGCAGTTACAATTGATACTAAACATACAGTCAACTTTCTTTCGTACTTATCCAGGCTTAGGCTTAGGTTTTTTGCAATACGAAAGTAAGTACTTGATATTGTCAAAAAAGTTAGATTTATTTACAATTATTAACACTATAGATGAAAATTACTTATTGTTCAATTCAACACACATACAAAATTTAACGACTTTAGAAAAAAAAAATTGGCCACGTGTGAGTCAGACTCGCCCATGAAGGGTTCCGTAGTAACTATAATAATATAATACAATATGTCTATTTATTTGACGAATAAAAAAAATCTTAAAGACTTCTTAAAACTAGCTTATTTACATTTTTACAACTACGCTAAATAACTTTGTTTTTCATAGTGTTTGTATGAATTACAAAGTTATATTTGCGGTTTTAGAAAATATGCTGTATCTCAAAAACTGCTGACCCGATTTCGTTCAAACCAATTTTGGTTGAAAGTTTACATTAAGATCTACAGACGTATATTTTTTTAGATTTTTCAGTCCATTATTATAGAAGTTAGAGGGGGGACAAACACATTTTACTACTTTGGAAGCTCATAAATCTTTTAAACGATTGACTTTATGAAAATGTGGTTCTAGAAACCCTTATATCATTTTTAAAGACCTGTCTATAGATACCACACACGCATAGGTTTCATAAAAAAAATATTTTCAGTTCTAGTTCCATGTATGGGGACTCCCCTTTATTTTATTTTTTTTTCTTAAAATCGGGAAGCTTTTCACAGAATACATCTACCTACTAAGTTTCACATGTATAGTTTTAATAGTTTCGGAATATAATGGCTGTGACATACGGACGGACGGACAGACAGACAGACAGACAGACGGACAGACATATCTAAACTATAAGGGTTCCTTTTTTTGCTATTCGGCTACGGAACCCTAAAAACAATCGTGTAGAAATGGGAAATGGAACACTTGCGGGTATCAAGGTCAACACCAAACTAAATTTTCAAATAATATTTTTCCGTGGCGAAAGTTAGTCATTCAATTATCGACGTTCGTATTTATAAGATTCGTCACATTATGCAATAAATCATAACCATCCATCTTTGCTTTTGTGCGAACGAGACGCGCTACCTATCCTATATTTTTCTCGCTCTAACCGTTGCGATACCGCTACGTAGCCAACTTCAACTACGATATCTATTGCGTGATTTCTAGAGCGTTGTGAGATAGCTACGGTTATTATGCGCTACAAAACAACCGATGGTTGTTACAGCTGCAGTTATTGTCATAAAGTACGTTGTGAAAATAGATAGTTATGCTTGGTTAGAAAACGAGTGATGGTTGTAAACTCAAATAGATAGTTGTACAACTATTGATGTTACAAAACGGCCATCGCTAGTTTGCTCAGCTTTAGTTATCTCATTATCTGTGCTGAGTACAATATAGTAATCTGTGGCTATTGTACTAGACATGGGCGTTTTTGGTTTTGAACGCAAACTGATATTTATCCGATTTCAGATTTCAAAATCGATTTCAAAATCCGATTTTAGAAATCCGATTTAGCCTATCGATCTAGTCACGCCAATTCGCTTGCGTACTTAGATTTCGTGTGATTCAGATAGAGATTGCGCGATTTTCCTTCATGCTTTAATCTAGGCTTAGGACTAGCAGAAAAGTTTTATTTAAGATTACGCGTAAAACTTTTCCAGCGTTTTTAAAAATCGGTATTTTTACAATAATTTCTGTTTTTTTTTAATATTCTTTTTTTTTCAAACCTTGTTGGATCCAGATTTGCGTTTAAAAACGCAAGTATAGCAATACTAGCTTCTGCCCGCGACTTCGTACGCGTGGGAAGCTTTTCCCGCGAAAATCCCGATCCCGTGGGAATTTCGGGATAAAAAGTAGCCTATGTGTTATTCCAGGATGTCAACTATCCACTTACCAAATTTCAATCAGATCCGTTCAGTAGTTTTTGCGTGAAAGAGTAACACACCACGACACCACTCTAAATAAATACGTAGGTAATAAAAAATCGGCAGTTATGCAATTCACTTATCTTAATTACGATGCGAAGCGCGCACTTGCCACCGAGGTCAAATATGTATTAGTATTTAGTTGAAATTACGTAAACAAACATTAGGTATATACATTCTTTTTAGTTCCAACAAACATTGAAGCATAAACCAAAATACATCAACGTATAATCTCGAAAATGTAGTCTTTAAATACTTGGCAGTAAAGATGATATTGATCGCATTATAATTTCTGTTAGATTTCCGAAAACCGAAATCTAAATCACAAAATTCGCGCTATCCTTTTTACTCCGCTATGTTACGCTTAGTTAGAAAGAGAGAAAGCGAATTTCTAACGAAATCCAGTTTGCGTTTGGATTTCGATTGCGTCGATTCGTTTGGTGGTAGATCGTTTGCGTTTGGTTCGGCTAGGTAGATTTTAAAATCAGATTTTCAAGTTTGAGAAATCGATACGAATCGATTTGTGTTTGAAATCTGATTTTGAATTCGTTTTGATATATCGGACGCATGCCTATATTGTACATAACCTAGCTTTTCGACAAATGTTGAGTTTGTAAAAATTCGAAACTGAATATTTGAATAGGGTATTCAATATTCATTACTCTGACTATTTTAAATGTACACTAATGAACAGCTACTGATATACATACTGTAATTAAAACGTTATAACCATGTTGACCCAGTCCCTTCGTATAACTCTTGGTAAATATTTTTTCTGAAACAAGAGTTCGTATTGAATATGATACGCAAAGAATTTTCATAAATTTCCCAATTTATTGTAGGGTTTTTGCGGCCGGAAAGTTCGCAACTAGTGTTTGCAGCTGGTATAAAGTATTTTCCACCACCAACAAATTATGACCGTAAGTAATTATTTTATAAAAGTTTTCTAAAAATCTAAACAATAATGCGTAAGAGATGCGTATCCGTGGTACGTAGGGTGTGGCGCAGCACCAACAACATCCTAAAGGTGATCTTCAGACAACTGGATTGTGTGATAATGAATCGGTGCTGTAGTTTCTGCTGGACTCACAGCAGTATAACAATGTGCTGTTATTTGAATGTGGTTTGTGATGTGTGTTTTAATCCATTATTATGATATCTTTCAGTTTACTAACCCCTCGTTTTCACCAAGAAACAAGTTAAATACAAGTTTGATACAAAACTTGTAGAATTCTTGTCAAAACATAATTATTTGTTTTATACATGTATTGAGACTGTCTCAAACATTATTTCGTTCACACTTAGTAGTCTACAAGTATTTATACAAGTATAAAACACATTTGCGTTTACACTGAAGTCTGTGACATGTTAGATCTTGTCTGATACATTGATAGCGTTCTCACCTACAAAATACAGTTGTGGTTTAGACAAGTATTGTTTATTTTATTGCAATTTCTGTATAATACTAATTACAAACAAGTTTTAAACTTTATCCATGCTTGTTGGATAAAGTTTTCAACAGATCGGACGGATCGCATTTTTTTTCTTAGCGAAAACGAAAGAAGAAGAATGGAGTGGTCAAAGAAACAAACTTCAGAACTTATTGATATTTTATTGATATTGATTCGATATCCGATGGAAGTACATTAAAGAAGAATACGAATCACCAGTAGCTAGATATCTCAGACAAACAGCTGATTGCTCTGCTGGAGTGATGGCATCTCGAAAATGTGTATTCTGTTTAGAAATATAATAATAATAATAATTTAATATTCCACAACTATCACACAACGCCATCTAGTCCCAAACTAAGCAGAGCTTGTGCTATGAGTAGTAGACAACTGATAAACATACATATACATTTCTAAATACATACATATTATAGACTAGCTTTTGCCCGCGACTTCGTCCGCGTGGAATAGTTACTTTGGGCTAACGTTAAATTTAACCCCGATTTTGAAGCATTCTTCATTGGTGCTCTGCTCCTATTGGCCTTAGCGTAATGATATATAGCCTATAGCCTTTCTCTATAAATTTACTATTTAATTAAAAATATTTTTTCAATTCGAACCAGTAGTTCCTGAGATTATCGCGTTCAAACAAACTCTTCAGCCTTATATTATTAGCATAGATAGCTGTTGCCCGCGTCTTCGTCCACGTTACCGTCGTTTTTCGTAAAAAAAAGTAGCCTATGTCCTTCCTCACGGTTCAGTGATTTTGATGTAACACACAGATTAACTTTCGTAATTTAGTAGGGAAATATAATATGTCAATCTATAATGCTGTTGAAAAATATCGCAATACCGAACCGCACAATATTATTGTTAATAGCTGTGCCCGCGACTGCGTCAGCGTGTAACTCCCTGTGTGTTATTAAGTTAATGTATTGGTAATATTGTTTAGATCACGTTCACATGAGGCTTAAGTACCTATAGAACGACAATACTTCAGCGCAAAGCTTCCGGGTAAACTATGTTGAAAGTTGACCCGTCCGGCACGTGAACATAAAGATTTCTAGAACTGCTAACCCGGGAAAGAGCGACGTACAACTGACCATGCGAGAAACAACTGACACCGAGATCTACTCCAGCAACACGAAAAGTCTGCCCTTGAGCCTTATTAATTGTCATTGCATAACACACCGATACTGGGAATCGCGTTCTTTTAAATTGGAATGGAAAATTATTTGGTATTATGGGAATTCTGGGAATAAAGACGGTTTCTCCTGCACCGCAACCTGTTAAAATTTGAGCCTCGATTATATTTTGTTGCAACTGGGTTACTTTTAGCTGAGTTCCATTGCAAAGTTGTGGTGGTTTTAAATTTCGGAGCAGAATAATAATCAGAAAGCTTCGAACTGCTAAGCTATCGGGAGTTACACGTGTTATTGTGAGTCAACCATAAAAGATAGATATATGCTGTCGTGGGATATTTTTTATATAATTTTAAGGAGAACATTTCCGTCATAAATGATTTCTGTGTAGCTTTAACCATTAAGGTTGCACACGCGACGGAAGCTTAAAAAATGGAGTAACTTCTCCCGTTTTCCCGACATTTCCCTTCACTGCTCTGCTCCTATTGATTGTAGCGTGATGAAAAGTATACTATAACCTGCTCAGGAGTATGAATATTAATTGTACCAAGTTTCGTTAAAATCCGTCGAGTAGTTTTTGTTTCTATAACGGTTATACAGACAGACAGACAGACAGACAGACAGACAAAAATTTTACTGATTGCATTTTTGGTATCAGTATCGATCCCTAATCACCCCCTGATAGTTATTTTGTAAATATATTTCATGTACAGAATTGACCTCTCTACAGATTTATTATAAGTATAGATAAATTACACCCAGACAAAGAACAAATGATCGTGCTCATCACACAAACATTTGTCCTGGGTGGGAATCGAACCCAAGACCTTGCGCATAGCAGTCACAACAGGTCTGTCTAATGTCTATATGGTGCAACTCTTTGAAGCAAATTCTCGAAATTAACTGGAGTCATCCTAACAAAATTTCTAAATCCACTTCGGTCTTCTATTCTTAAATCATTTAATATAGAACAGTAGGCCCCTTCTTGGTCTCTTCTTCTCAA
Organism: Tholera decimalis; assembly: GCA_943138885.2. NCBI lineage: Eukaryota > Metazoa > Arthropoda > Insecta > Lepidoptera > Noctuidae > Tholera > Tholera decimalis. The sequence goes on along the minus strand of OW964556.2, from coordinate 30,216,871 downwards.
AAATGATCGCGACCAGTACTTGCTTTTTTTCCTTGAATTTGCTTCAGTTTGCATGTAGAAGTATACCGTACACATGAAGTAAAGTTCTTCAGCATCTTCTCTTACCATTGTCACAACAGTTTTTTTTATTAGTAGAAAATATAAAAGTACGGTCTTATTTTGTCTCGAATTCTACAAGTTTAGCTACAACAAAAACTTGAGATCATAAACATGTATGCAACTAGAAGTTTTCAACCAACAAGTTTCATATAAGTTTTGTATACTTACAACAAGTTTTATATGTGTATATAGTTTCATACATATTTTGTATATAACATGTTTTATACATGTATATGAGAAACGAAAACATTGCATTAAATTTGTAAAATACATGTATTATACCTTGGTGAAAACGAGGGGTAACATAGCTATCAGTAAAAAATTTGCTAGTTCTATGAGTTATGTTACTTTAATAAATAAAAGAGTTATTATTATACAGTGTGAGTCTTTATAATGTGCACATATCGAAATGAGGGAATTTTTACTTAATTTTATCGTCGGTAAAAATAAAAATATATTTTTTTTAATGGAATTTTTAAAAATTTTGTTTGCTACTGTGACCCTAGTGTAAACAAAATGGTGTAAATTTTAAAATAAATGATCTATCACGATGAAACAAACTCCGTAATGATTGTTAGTAATTAGGCGTCCTCATTAAATGAAAATTATGCAAAAGAAAATACCCTCAATTGAAAATAAACATGTTCTTTTTTCAAAAATCTGGTTTTAAATTAATCTTCATTGTATTCTACCCGATAGTGAAAATTGTATGTTTATAACTCAAACATAACCTTTTCTATCAAGTGTTAAAAGATGGCACTCTGAACGTGCAATTTATTGTTGTTTTAAGGATGGTTTATTTGGGATGATAATTAATACAAAGAGTTCAATTAAAACAATTTATTATTTTACACAAAATTTAATGGATCAGGTTCTCAAAATGTCAACCTCATTGTTGTAGGCACAAAGACGCGCGAATTAAAATTTGGTATGTCGATCTCCTTATCATTTCGGGATCATTACGAATATCATTCATATGATTTATTATGCGGTCACGCAAATCGGCCTCGCTGTTCATGGGGGTACTGTAGACGCGTTGCTTCATGGTCCTCCATAGGAAGTAATCAAGGGGCGTAAAATCGGGTGAACGCGCACGCCGTCCTACAGGTCCTTGCCGGCCGACCCATTTATCACGATAATTATCGTTTAAAAATTATCTTACATTTGTAGCGTAATGGGCAGGGCATCCGTCCATCTGCAGAAACATTCTTCGACGCAAAGCCAGTGGTACATCCTCCAATAACTCAGGTAGTTCATTTGTCAATAGACTTAAAAATCTTGCACCGGTCAACGTTCTCGACAATATTACTGGTCCAATCAACATGTCATCGATAAGACTAGCCCAAACATTTATTGAAAATCGTACTTGGAAAAGTCGATGTACGTTTCGGGTTTTCACCTGCATGGCACCATCTGTGTAAATTTCGACAGTTAGTAATACCGTCTCTAGTGAATGTCGCTTCGTCCATCCATAGTATGGTTCTTGGAAAGTTTGGGTTTGCTCTGGTTTTTCTTTGAATCCAAGTAAACATCACACACCTTGGACGCCAGTCTACGTTTGCATGTAGATGTTGCACCCTTTGGTATTGATAACGATGCAATCCTTTCTTTAAAATGCGCCACGCTGATTCTTGGGATATTCCGTGACGAAGAGCCAGTCTAGTACTTCAAATCACTTACTACTTACTACACAATACTGCTTGTTCAATAGTCACACCAATAAGTACTTGAGGCAGCTCGCGTCGATCTCTACTTGATCCAAGTCCAGTGATCGACAACCTTCTGTGAACTTCCTGGAAGTTGCGGGCAGATAGCACTAGTTGCCTGTTAGGAAACGCAGCTATTCCTTTCCATTCCTCGTGCCACTCCATATTAAAAATGAATGTCGACAATGTGTGCCAGGGAGAACACGTAAACGTGGCATCATCTAGCAGCGAACGAAAGTTACGAAACTCGGGTAGCAGCGAACGAAAGTAACGGTACACATGTAGCAGCGGTGAATAATTCTTTTCTATTTTTTTTTTTTAAAGATTACTAGCAATGTGGGTAGAATTCACATTACTAGCAATCCTGTTAACCCCTCCAACTAAGTTAAATATGCTTGTGTCTGGAGTGGGTTTACGGCAATAGTGTAATGGGCGGGGTTCGAACTTGCGACCTCTCGATCACTAGTCCGACTCCTTATCCATTAGGCTATTGCCTGTCTGGCGTCTATCATAACATAATTCAAGGTCCCTTCGGTTGGCCCTGCCTCCCCGTCCCCGCACCCCGACCCGCGCACGTTCACAAACAAATTCACAAAAAAGTCGAAAGTCACTCGAAAGTTATGTCGCACTTTTAGGGCGCCTTCAAATTGCAGCGCGGCAATTTGAAGGCGCCCTTATACGGCTTCGCGTCGTATTGGTCAAACATTGAGACGAATAAGAAAGAAAATGTTTTAAATAATGTTAGAATTAGATTTCATGACATAAAACTTTCCGGTGATATGAAAAGTTATAATTTTTTGTATTGTGTTTTTTATCGTAGTTCATGCAACCCTTCACGGTATAACTTGGCATTTATATTTGTAAAAGTTACGACCGCTCCCGAAGATAGCCGATCGCGTTCTAGTTCACTTCGATAAAGGGAAGACCATTTTGGAACCAAGTTCGAGGCGTCATTGTAACATGTGGTCCGCCCAGTCCTTACGCAGTAATATGGTCACACTGGGGTCACAGTAGCGAACAAAATTTTTAAAAATTCCATAGAAATTTAATATTTAGATTTTTTTAAATATTTTTACCGTCGATAAAATTAAGTAAAGATTCCCTCATTTCAATATGTGCACATTATAAAGACACACTGTATAACTACACTGCTACGTATAAATGCAGTTACACAGTGGAAAATGCTAATAGTATGCCTAAATGATCCTTAAAATTAATAATTCTCTATTTAGTTGTTTGTTGTTCACTTGGGATTGCTACTATCGTATTAGGGTATACAGGGTGGCAGGGACATCGGTGCACAAACGCTTACCAGGGTACATGATTCTGGATCCTCCTGTGTTGGAATTTTTCGTCGACTTTTTCCTAATTTTTCAGGTTTTTCAGCATTTTTTTTACTGAAAGCTGTGTAATATCATTGTTTCTATCTAACCCATTGAGATATTAATCAACAAATAAAATTCACTTGTTTCACTTAAAACAGCAATGTAAATAAAACTCGAAAGGGCTACCTGATCAACTGTTTTGCTAGAGTTCATTTGCGAGGTCAACACAGCTGATCAGGTAGCCCTTCAGAGTTTTATTTACATTACTGTTTTAAGTGAAACAAGTGAATTTATTGTTTCATTTTGCGTCGGATTTTTCTTAATTTTATTAAATTAAGAAAAAGCCTTCGAAAAATTTCAACGCAGGGGGGTCCAGAAATGATTCTGGAACCCCCTGCGTTGAAATTTTTCAAAATTCAGTACATGAGTACTGGGCCTCAAGTCTGCTATTACAATAGTGTCAAAATAGTCTATCATTGATTTCAAAATTGTTGATTTTGACAAGTTTGGTAATCTACTAATATGGCTTTCCAATGGTCAACCACTGACACTTCATTGAACGAAATAATATGTAAAATTAAATAGAAATAAAATCTGGCATGAATAAATGTTCAAATTTAGGGGTAGTTTTTCGAAAATAATTACTACTAATGGGTTTTATAACAATGGCAATACGGCAATGTCATTCTAATACGAGACTACTGACCGACCATTATGAATTTAGTAGATTACGAACTATTAGCAAAATGACAATGGGATCGTGATGGAATGACAAATTTATAAAAATAGCAGACTTGGGGCCCTGAATCCATGGTAAGCGGTTGCGCGTCGATATCCCTGCCACCCTGTATGATTTTTTGTTCACATCTATCTGTTGTTTTATCCATAGATAGTATAATCATAAACAAACATTTACAGATGTTGAAATACCTGAGCGCCAGAGGCTTCGTGTATATGACAAGGTGCCTACATATCCCTCAAACCTAAAACCGCCTAAGATGCAGAAGCGTCTTCGTTACATGCGAGGTCCGGAGCCATTGCACACAAACCTACAGTTGAAGCAATATGGTGTTGTTGTAAGTTGAAATTATAATTTTATTCATAAATACCGTAAAACATTTTATTTATTTAAACTTTATGTACAATAGTGGTACATGGGCAGACCTAATGCAACAAGGCATTTCAAGGCAACCTATGGGTTTAGAAAGATAACTCAACTTAATTTAACATTTATTGCTTACCATCAGGCGAGATCGAGGTCAAAAGCATCCGTAATAAAAAAAAATCTTAAAAGTGGTTTTGTAGAAATTTGAGTCTGTTCAGAGTAAAAGGCAGAATTACGACTTGTTTAGGCCACAGATGCTTTACCATCACCTTCCTTGATGAATTTATCTGTCCTCAAATATGTTTATTGACATTTAGTCTAAGTGGTCTTAAAGACTGGGCACATCAAAATTAAAATTCATTTATTCAAACTAGCCTGAAAATCACCTCTTTAAATATGAATACCTCAAAATGAACCCTGTCACCACTTCATAGTGCTATAGCTGGGAAGAATTGAATTTAAATGTTTTCGGAGTTTGTTGAGCCACTTTATTTTGTGTGAGTATTTTATTAGCTATGAACCTTCCTGATTGTGTGTGTGATAAAGCTAACGTCTGAACTGTCTTCCTAAAGTGTGATGGTGTGAGCTATCGTGGTTGTTAAGTTGAGCTTATCACTTTATTTTTTTTGTTTTTCTGAAAAGACCATACAAACATTTGGCCCCTGTTTGGGAATCAAACCCGCAACACATGGCACAGGAGTCAATTGCCAAACCACAGTGCAAAATGTGTTGTTAGATACAGATAGCAAATAACAAAAGCATATTGTAAGAGTGCTCTTATACAGCTTTACAAATGTCTTAGGTGTCGTTAGGCTTAAAATTGGTCTGATAAAAATTATCAGAGCTGGTAACTTTTTCAATTATTGTTTTTTCTTATATGAAAACTACATGTATGTTGACATTCCATTGAGTTAACAGCCTGATCCATAGAATAATCGAAAAAGACACAGACAGATACTATATATTCTATATATATTATAAATTTTTTATCCTACTATAATCTTATAAATGTGAAAGTTTGTGAGGATGTATGTATGTTTGTTACTCCTTTACGCAAAAACTACTGAACGGATCTCAATGAAATTTGTTAAGTAGATAGTTGACATCCTGGAACAACACATAGGCTACTTTTTATCCCAGAATTCCCGCGGATCGGAATTTACGCGGGAAAAACCTTCTACGTGAACGAACTTGCGGTCAAGAGCAATCATAATTATTATGCTGTCAGCAAATAGTCATTATTTTCACATTACAGACTTCAACCTCTCTTTTATTTGTATAGATAAACTAGTATTTGCGTGTTGCGCGAGGTGCAAGCACCACGCGTGCTTGTGAAAGAAAAAAAAATGGGTGGGGGGGGTGATGGGGGGTTTAGTATTTGCGTGTTGCGCGAGGTGCAAGCACCTCGCGTGCTTGTGAAGAAAACTAAAGCATTGCCCCTCTAAATCAAGTATTTGCGTGTTGCGCGAGGTGCAAGCACCTCGCGTGCTTGTGAATAAAACTAAAGCATTGCCCCTCTAAATCAAGCATTTGCGTGTTGGGCGAGGTGCAAGCACCTCGCGTGCTTGTGAAAAAAACTAAAGCATTGCCCCTCTAAATCAAGTATTTGCGTGTTGCGCGAGGTGCAAGCACCTCGCGTGCTTGTGAAAAAAACTAAAGCATTGCCCCTCTAAATCAAGTATTTGCGTGTTGCGCGAGGTGCAAGCACCTCGCGTGCTTGTGAAAAAAAAAGTATTTGGGTGTTGCGCGAGGTGCAAGCACCTCGCGTGCTTGTGAAAAAAAAAAAAAAAAAAAAAGGGGGGGGGGGGGTGATGGGGGGGTTTAGTATTTGCGTGTTGCGCGAGGTGCAAGCACCTCGCGTGCTTGTGAAAAAAAAAAAAAAAAAGGGGGGGGGGGGAAATGGGGGGGGGGTTGCACAATTATTTCGACTAAAGCATTGCTCCTCTAAATGAATCTGAAAAAAAAAATGTTCCAAGTCTCTTAGATTCCGAGATCCGCCTAAAGGGAGGGGAGAAGGGGGGCGGGGGGGGGACTTTGAAAAATGGTTTTTACTTTACCGAGCCTCCTCTATACGAATCCGTAAAAAAAAAAATACGGGTCTCGTAGTTTCCGAGATACGATAGGGAGGGGGGAGAAGGGGGGGGAAAAGGGGAGGTTTGGCACTTTTCCCGTAGGTTTCAGAGTTACTTGCTTACGAATCTGTCAAAATATACCCACCTCCCCATCCACCATCTGGGAGAACAATTATGTCAGTGAGTCAGTGAGTGGTAATTTAGCTTTATATAGTATAATAAATGTTTAAAATTTGACTGCTTTACTTAACTGATTAAATATATTAAAACTTTTCAGGCTACTGGAGGTGGCAGATTGCGTTCTGAACATTTTGAAATGGCCCGTCTAGTGGTTGCAAGGAATTTGGACCAGAAGAGGATGTTTGCCATCTGGAGAGTAGACCCCCCATGGCAGCCCGTCACAAAGAAAGGTCAAGGTCAACGTATGGGCGGAGGCAAAGGAGCCATTGACCACTATGTCACCCCCATCAAAGCTGGTAGGATTATTCTTGAAGTTGGCGGCAAGTGTGATTATGCTGAGGTATGTACATATTTTTAAGTTTAAATTTTTTACTAACCTATATTGTCCCACTGATGGGCGAAAGTCTCCCGGATAGATTTCCATCATGAACGCCTCTTAGTGTTATGTGAGAGCTTTCTAGGCCTCCCTTAGCGACGACGCCCGTTTTCTGGCTCCCACTGTGTAATAACTTCATCCCGTCTGTCTTGGTGCACCCTACATGCATGACCTGCCCAAACCCACTTCAGACTGGCAGGTTAGGATGGGCAAAATGCACGTATCAACTGCATCAGTGACTTCATGGACCAGTAACTCTTCCAAGCATTAGCGACACTCCGGTCGATTTTTGTGCCCACGTTAAATCTATCCTAATATTATAAAGAGGAAAGATTTTTTGTTTGTTTATTTGTTTGTACCAAATAGGCTCCGAAACTATTGGACTGCTCTTAACCATTTTTTGACCAATAGAAAGCTACAATATCAGAATGAAACAATGGAGATCCTTACGAGAATTGCAATACTGAAATAATGATGATGTTTATTTTGCAATTACGTTATAAATAATACTTTTACACGTGCTTTTTTTCGTAAATGTAAACTATATGAGGCCGGTGTTCCCTAACTGACTAGCCTGAGAAGAAACCGAAACAAAGTCAGAAGACAAAGTTTCTTTTAAAGTCCATACAATCGGTAGTGATGAAATCATATGAGAGCTATTTAGGTTTATATGTCTGTGGCGCCTTTTAGAGGACAGAATCACACAGATTTGAGCAGGCCCGTCCAAACAGTGCAAGCATTTGTCAGTTATCGTGTAGCCCAATTTAGAACTTTAAGGAGCTCAAACGATAAGACGAACAATACCAAAGTAAGGACATTTGGGTAGAGCGCATAAAACACTCAAACCGCGCTAGACAATTTGTCAATCCACATCATCCTCACATTCACAATACTTAAATGTTAGTAACAAAAAAAAAAACAGACAATATTTATATTACTTGTAAAAGTAAATAATATTGTCATTTTGTACAACAAAATTAAAATTATAAAGTTGAAAAAAGAAATCTATTAGAGTAACTTTGGGTAATATGGCACATCATAAGCCTTTTTGGATATAAAATATATGAAATTTTTGAGACCAAACACTTTTTATTGGTTTAATCAGTAATTTGAACATCATAGTAATCAACATTATAAATAGTTAATTAACTTCTAAATTTAAATTAATTTCTTTATGCATCTTGAAGAATCTTAAAAGTTTGACTGTAGTAGGATAATATGGCCTAGAGCCACTAGTTCCTTTCGGCAGATGTTAGAGCACCAATTTGCAGTTTCCCTTTTTGACTCAGAATCTGGGACATTTGAGATGGAACAACACTTTTGTCAGTCTCGTTTGTATCAAATCATACAGATTGAAGAAACTCAGAAGGTCCACACTTTTTTGTTAAATCCCTTAGCCCTGGCAAATGAAGTACCTGTTGGATACTGGTTTTTCTCTAAAATCGCTCCAGCTTATGTTCCAACTATGGAAGATGCTAGTGTTAGCATTGAAGATGTAGACAACACTGACGACCCTATGAACAAACCATTTAACTTGGACGAACTAAAACCCGTGCTATCCCATGTAAAATGCGCAATTTGGGCATGCGGACAGCGAGTAAAGGGCAACTCGCTGTCCGCATGCCCAAAACGCAGCGTTAGCAATATGACGAGGCCCCCACTGTAGAGGGCCGAAGCCTGCCGGGGTCGTGGGACTTATCCCATTACCGTGACCCCGGAACGTAAAGGGCTATTGAAGGAACACCGTGGATTTTAGTCAGTACAAGTCTGACAGTCCCTCCGGCCCTGCCCGGGGTGGGAGGACTTATTTGATGATTTTACCACGTAAAAAAAAAGAAATCCCATGTAAAAGACTCTGCCCCAGGAGTGGATGGATTCACTTACTCCTTTGTTACTAAAGCGGGTCCAAGAACTCACGAATATTACCTGGATTTGGCTAATTTCTGCTTTACATCCGGCTTCATTCCCACTGAGTGGAAGGTTCAAGTTGTTATTCTGTTATTAAAACCAGGCAAAGATCCTAATGATCATTGCTCATACAGACCCATCGCCTTATCGTCCATACTCTTAAAACTTTTGGAACAATTAATAAAAAATCGGTTAGTGTGGTTGGTTGAAAACAGGAGACTGCACCCAGTGACTCAGTTCGGCTTTAGAAAAGGTCTAGGCACGGCTGACAGTGTGGGTATCCTCACGTCAGCGGTCCGACTGGCCCTCAGCAGGAATGAGTCTGTTGTTGCTGTCCTCCTGGATATATCATATATCATCATAATTAAATTAAGAATCCCTGGGGCTGACTCCGAACAAAGATAGATAGATAGATAGATTCTTTATTGTACACCATAACAGTAAAACAATAAGAACCTTACAACTAAAAAGGGCGATACAATGGGCGGTCTTATCGCTAAAAGCGATCTTTTACAGACAACCTTTGGATGGATTTGACACATAGGAGAAACTAAATACGTGGGTAGTCCACGGTGTACTATTTATCTATATAAAATATAAAAACAATAAATAACATTCTCAAAACATATATACAACATATAAATTAATATAAAAAAAAAGAAATAAAGACATACATAATAACAACAATTTAAGAAGAGAGATAAAGATCCTTTGCCAAGTTTTTGAAAGACGACAACCCTTGTGTTCGTCTTACTGACACTGATAGATCATTCCACAGCCGTACTGCTTGAGCTGCGAACGACTTACCATAGTAATTGGTGGGGTGACTCGGTACCGCAAGCCTTAAGTTTTCTGATGATCTCAGAGATTTTGCATGTGTGTCATGAAGGAACTTGAATCGTTCTTTAAGATAAGTGGGGGTTTTAGGATTAAACAGAACACTGTAAAGCAGAGACAAGATGTGTAAATTCCGGTGAAGACGTATTGGAAACCACTTGAGTTTCGTACGAAATTCGGATATATTCTGTCTGGAGAGGATTACTTCAAGGATCTGTTCTTAGTCCACCATTATATAATATTTATATACAGGTACCCTGCCCTCATCTCTTAACTTCAACTGCAAAATCCTTCAGTATGCTGACGATATTGCTTTATTGGTCTGTGGCAGTTCCGTTTAGGATGCTGTCCTGTCAATGAATGTCTCTCTGTCCTCTATAAGCCCCCCACCATACCCCAGCCAAGGCCTTGAGAACCGATATCGACTTTATACTTTTTTTGAAATTTTCTGAAAATGACCAAATTTTCCACAACTGTTATAATTTAAATATATATAATATATATATATTTTCTCATTTACCGAACACGAATATTCTTGAGACAAATGTGCTAAAGTGCTACCTCTAGTGCAACTTGATGCTCTTCTTTGTTCGATATCTTATTTCCTTTGTCAATTCCGTTTTGATTTTCCTTGTCTCTACTCTATAGCATTAAATTTGTTGGTCTTTGTCTTTTCTATTCTTGCACTGCTTTTTCAGTTGGTAATTGTCAATTTCTATAGCTACTATTGTCAACACCTTCTCCCTTAATTCCAATGACAGATAGTCCCAAAATTTATTAAAAGGAGAACCAATAGCTAATCTGCATTAATTGCAGTAGTATACGTAACTTAAAGCCAATTACAGATTTTCACGGATAAAAATAAAAAAGTAACAGAAGTTTGTGAGATGTGATATGCACTAACAAGCAATAATATTATGTTCTTCCGGTCTATCAAATTTTCATTTTTCTTCTTGGTCTCCGAGTTTAATATGTAGTAAACTTTCACCTATCTCTATATATGCTTGATAGGATGAAAAGTCTCCCTTTTATATATTTTATTTTGTTTCGAAAGGAATTACTTGTCCAATTTATTGATTTCAACTTCGAAAACATCTACATCATCCGTTGGTTCAGCGCTTTCTCCTGGAAAATTATTTTTTATTTCTTGAAGTTGCGTTTTCTCTAGTACTAATTAAGTTGCTCCTTCTTTTAAGGAGTTTGAAATATCCATTGGTTCAAAATGTACATCCAATCAAATGGAAGTCAAATATACATTCAATTTAATGAACGTCCGATGTATCTTCAATTTAATGAAAGTCCAATGTACGGGCTAGACAGTTGAAATTTTCACAGAAGATGTACATATTTCTGTTGCCGCTATAACAACAAATACTAAAAACTATACAAAAATATGTAAGGGGGCTCTTATAGAATAAACGTTTTTTTTTGCCGTTTTTAGGGTTCCGTAGCCGAATGGCAAAAAACGGAACCCTTACAGTTTCGTCATGTGTGTCTGTCCGTCTGTATGTCGAAGCCATTTTATTTCGAAACTATTAAGACTACACATGTAAAACTTGGTAGGTAGATGTATTCTTTGAACCGCTTTCCGATTCTAACAAAAAAATAAAGTATTTGACAGTACATGATATTGAGGTTTCTAAAACAACTTTTTCATAAAGTCAATCGTTTAAAAGATATACGCTTTCAAAGTGGTAATATGTGTCCCCCCCCTCTAACTTATATAATAATGGAGTTAAAAATTTAAAATAAATATATGTTGTAGATCTTAATGTAAACTTTCAACGAAAATTGGTTTAAACTAGATCGGGTTAGCAGTTTTTGAGATAAAGCATATTTTCTAAAACCGCAAATATAACTTTGTAATTCATACAAACACTATGAAAAACAAACTTATTTGGCGTAGTTACTACGGAATCCTTCATGGGCGAGTCTGACTCGCGCTTGGCCAATTTTTTAGATAATGGTACGGAACCCTTCGTGCGCGACTCCGAGTCGCACTTGGCAGGTTTTTAGGGTTCTATAGCCGAAAGTAAAAATTGGCCAAGTGCGAGTCGGACTCGCCCATGTAGGGTTCCGTAGTAACTATAATAAATATAATATAGGTACTTAATATATTTGAAAAAAAAAACCTTACAAACTTCTTAAAACTAGCTTATTCACAATTTTTACAACTACGCCAAATAACTTTGTTTTTCATAGTATTTGTATGAATTACAAAGTTATATTTGCGGTTTTAGAAAATATACTGTATCTCAAAAACTGCTGACTCGATTTCGTTCAAACCAATTTTGGTTGAAAGTTTACATGAATATTTATACAACATGGTTTTTTTTAGATTTTTCACTTCATTATTATAGAAGTTAGAGGGGGGACACACATTTTACCACTTTGGAAGCGTATATCTTTTAAACCATTAACTTTATGATAAAGTTGTTTTAGAAACCTTAATGTCAGTTTTAAAGACCTATCTATAGATACCACACACGTATAGGTTTCATGAAAGAAAATATTTTCAGTTTCAGTTCCATGTATGGAAGTAGCCCCCTTTATTTTAAATATTTTTTAAATTTTCTCTTAAAATCGGAAAGCGGTTCACAGAATACATCTACCTACCTACCAAGTTTGACATGTATAGTCCTAATAGTTTCGAAATAAAATGGCTGTGACATACGGACGGACGGACAGACAGACAGACAGACAGACGGACAGACATGTCGAAACTATAAGGGTTCCGTTTTTTGCCATTCGGCTACGGAACCCTAAAAATGAACCCTTATAGAATCATTAAGTTTGTATGTCTATCTCCATGTTACAGAAATTTTATTCCAAAACCATTAGGAGTACACAGTTCAAACTTGGTAGAATGATGTATTCTGTAAATCGCTTTACGATTTTTATACAAATTTGAAAAAAAAAGAGGCAATACCCTAACATGAAACTGAAACTAAAAAAAAAAACATCCATCAAACAAACAAACATTTCATCAAACCTATACTTGTGGGTTGTCTGTAGATAAATCTTTAAATATGTATAACATGGAGGTTCGGTCAATTGTTTGAAAGATACCAATTCCAAAGTGTCACCCCTCTAACTTTTAAAATAAGAGAGTGAGAAATCTAAAAAATATGCTGTAGATCTTAATAAACACTTTCAATTAAAATATAGTATAATATAATAGTTTGAACTAGACACAGTCAACAGTTTTGAGATATAAAAGATTAAAAAAAACCGCAAATATGTCATCCATACAAAAACTATTCTTCTTCTTCTTATCGTGTAGGTAAGTGAGGTCTAACGACCCCATACACCCTAGTGTCAGAGTTTCTAGACCGCCTCTAGGGCCTATGACGTGGTCTATTTTGACGACCGCCATTTGGCGACCGGGACCAACGGCTTATACGTGCCTTCCGAAGCACGGAACCATCTTTTTATCAGACAGTCAGGTGATTCAGGCCTGCAATGTCCTAGCCAAACTGGAAACCACTTTACAAAGTATGCTTCCCGCGGGAATCGAACCCACGACCACCGGGTCACAAGGCAAACGCCTAAACCATTCGACCACGGAGGCAGTTATTGAAAAAAAAAAAAAAACAAAGTTATATTTCACTAATCTTTGCTTGTTACTACGGAACCCTTCATGGGCGATCCCGACACGCACTTGGCCAGATTTTTTCTAACTTATTTCAGTCATTAGTAGTCATTTAGTAACTCATTTCAGGAAAGTGCGAGTCAGACTTGCCCACCTACCTACCAAGTTTCATACGTGTAGTCCTAATAGTTTCGGAATAAAATGGCTGGGACATACGGACGGACAGACAGACAAACATGACGAATCTATAAGAGTTCCGTTTTTTGCCATTCGGTTACAGAACCCTAAAAACGGAAAATTTAATTGGTACGTATATGTATAGTTATTTGTAAGAGATCCCCACTAGCGTTGCGTGGATGTTAGTGTGAGCGTCAGCCACTTCGGCAGCACCACGTCGACGCAGCGCGGGCGCTGACAAGACGGCGGGGCTCAAAAATCTTAAAACGTTGGGATCTGTAATGCATATTATTTCATTATTTTTGCTCACTGGCAGCTACATTTTGTAAATTCTTCCTCTGTCGCTATTGGCAAATACACACACATATCGCGCTGTATTGATTTCGGTGCTGGGGGCTGCTCACCCACGTGTTTGTGTTAGTAGAATTATCTGTCTTGCGTAGGCTATAAATATTAAGGTGCAATAACATGCGTGGTGTACAATAAAGCATATTCTATTATATTTCATCTTTTATGCAGTTGACTTCGAAACTCGAAAAATTAATTATATTTGGTTTTCTTCATACTCCTTTACACATTTTGATTGTACTTTGTGTTTTTCTGATCTATCTAATTTACTCATTTTTATCCACTAACTATTACCCAAAATTAAATTGTCTACGGCATTCTCCCTCAATAAAATTAGCTATGTAGTATTTTGGACAATACACACATCATTTATTTTCTCCGCTCTTCCCCTTTTGTGGGCTTGGCATCTGCAAAATTTCGAGTGTAATCACTGAAAAATTAAGCAAAAGAATTTGCACTTTACCCATTGAAAGCTATGTTGTGGAATTTTTTGATGACCAATTAATTTGTTATCATATGTTACTGGTGGTTTTATTAAACTGTATTTACTAACAACTTTTTTCAATTTCAGGTTTTTCCTATGCTGAGAATAATAGCCGAGAGATTACCATTCAAAGCCGAGCCTGTCTCATTGAAAATTTTGCAAAAGAAAGCTGATCAAGAGAAATGGTTAGAAGAGAATAATCAGAACTTTTATACGATGAAATATGTTATTCAAAACAATATGGGAGGGTGTCACAGGTTTTTGTCGCCCGTTGACCACCGCTGGTATGGAAAGTACTTGTAAATACTTTATATTTATTAGCTGTAATAATATGTAAGTAGTGAAAATATAAAATATGAGAGTTATGTTTTTATTTTCTTTTTATTCCCAAGAGTCAGCTCCAAGTATTCTGTTCTTGGTTCATTTCCATCTTTGGCCAATATCTTTCGTAAATATATCTCTTTTTTGTGATTTTAAGTCATTGGGGTCATTGGGTAGAAAAAACAGCAAATAATTAATAATGGTTTATTAAATTTGACATTTTTCATGAAAGGATTTTCGTGACAAGCCTCAGTTTGCATACATGTATTAAAACTTGTAGCAATAATTACTTTATAAACTCCTTTCTTACAATTATGGCAAAAAATCAACAAAAACAAATGTATTACAGTAACAAATACTACAGCGTAGAGTACTTAGTATCTTATGACTCGTCCCTAACCTAACGACAAAAGCCAAACAACACGCTATTATTATTTAAGAGTATCATGGTTCACGAATAAAGATAGAGCAAGCTGTTACGTGTTCCACAGAACACCACACTGCCATCTGTTGCTAAAAGTAAATAGTACAAGTTTGTAGTCCACTGCTCCTATGATTACATTTAGGTTCACATTAATACACAATACAAGATAAAACATTTACTATTTAGTGTACAATTGTAACAGACATGATACATCTCATCATATTGTGTGCAACTCTACTCTGTCATGTTAAGCGACTTCTACCACATATATTTTCTATTCTGCATTGTCATCTCCATCATAAGTACCTATAAATTATATAACGTCATAACAATATTTACAAAGCCTAACATACTAACTTACAAGTAAATGCAATTTACATTTTCAATAAATTAATAATGTGTTTACAATATCATACAAGCGTTACATTTATATATGATATGGCTTTTTTATTTATAAAATAGACTGCACATAAAATCAATCCCTAGCAGTCATTTTATCACAACTTTAACCATTGTTAGTACTTGACTTGTGAATTGTTATTAGTACACTGTGAATATTCCATTTTTCTTATAGTAAACAGTTTTTGTTTCTATAATAATATTTATTAATATTTAATTTAAATAAGTCTCTAAATGAATAAATCAGTGCTTTCTGACACAACGAAACTAATTTCCGTATTTAAATTTAATTAGGCTGTCTTGATGTAGCAGTAAATAATCAAACAAGTTCACATCAAATATTATAATAAGATCTTAATAGACAGTTAAGCCATTTCTGAAAGAGTGGAACAGTAGAGTTGAGCAAATAAATTAGCTCAGATTAATTATAAGAATAATATATTTGACTAGTTCTGTATTTCTTAAACTATACTTAAATACTATATTCCCTAGAAACTGGCGATTTGCAGGCTTAATTATAATAACTATAGTGTTTCATTATCCAGTACACGGCAGGCGGGAAAATGAAAGTGATTCGTATCGAGAGATTTATAACATAAATGCATTTTTACGATTAACTTGCGTACATTAGCTAAGCTCTAAGTTAAGACAAAAGTGAGGTAGCGCTTTTACCTTCTAGTGGAAAAATATATACAGATCTAGAACGAATGCAACGTTTTTTTTGGTATGGGAATATTATATTAGCGACATATCCTAAGGGTTCACGAATTGTAGGCAAGGATACACGGCGCTTAGTGTACAGCAATCAATTAGCCCGTTACCGTAAGAAGATAATAATATCAATATACAGACAAACTTCGCGTGAGTAATATTTATAATTTATTATATTCATTGACATATTATGAGTATTAACTACATGCACACAATTATCATTATTAGGTACTTTAAATATGTGCAGCTTTGTAGATGACTAGAGTAAATACGTTTAACGATAATATTATTATGTATAAAACAGTTACAATTTGTATTGTTTCGATTTCGATCACTGCAAGGATCCACTTTGAGACACATATTGTATCGAGGATAGTACATTGACTGTCAACAACTTTACTCGTAAGCTTCGCTCAGGTGCTCTAACAAGAATTTCAATTGTGTTTTCATGAAATTATTTTTGTGAGCGATGGAGTCGCAGAGCACCTGCGTGGGCGCAAGCGCGTTGCCGTTGCTTACGTTCTCGTAAATGTGTTCGGGGAACGCGTTGTTGTTGTGCGAGTCAATGGTACTAGCCTCCAGCCCGCACGTATCAGTGGGTGCATTGTATACGTCGATTGGCGGAGCTTTGATGATATGCTGATATTTAAACGTAGACAATATCTGCCGGATCTTTGCAATGATCTGCTCTACTCAGGCGTTTGATTCCTGCGAAAAATTTTAAAATACATAAGTCAGAATTTTGCAGCAAAATCTATTGGAAATAGAATTTCTAGATAGAATCGTGAAGTTAGATACTACTTTCTATGCTAGTGGTAAGAGTCAGCTGCTGTCTAGCATTCTACATTGATGACAAAATAAATAATGGTTCAAGACAGGTGAGAAGTGGAATGTAGTGTCTAGGCGATCACCCGAAATTATCGAATTTGCTGCAGGTGAAGTAATGAATAGGTAGGTACTTAAAATGAATCTTAACAGGTATAATAGGTGTTATAATACTGCACGGCATTGTATGTATAGTCATATAAAATGTAAGTACTCATATAAAATATTATCCTAAATTTCATATTAAATGCATCAAAATTGAGGCTCTATCATTCATAAGAAGGTACATCGAACATCGAGACACGACAATACATGATAGAACCGCGTCGTGCGGCGAGCGGTATCGATGGAAGCACACAGCAACATCTACTCTAGAAGCATGGTGGGACGGTGTGTGGCGGTTTATACCTTGAGGTTGTGGAAATAATGCATGATCTGATCGTAGTCCATGTGCAGGTCGTCGAGTCCCAGCGCGTCGTTCGCTTCGGGCGCGTTCGGCGCCGCTCGGGCGCGCTCGTGCGGCGCGCGCGAGTACATCGGGTTACCCACGATGGTGGCGCGCTTTACCTCCGGGGAGTTGCTGTCTACACCACGAGCACAGACACTTCAGTATACAGAATTAGAAGTAAGGATTGAAATTGTCTATGATTCTGAATTTGAGTAGGTACTGTAATTTTAAATATTTGATTTTTTCAAAAGAGAGAAATGTTTTTGAATTGCTCACCATTGTTCTTGTTGGCGGCTTCCACAAAATCTCCTTTTGACTCTTTAGATCTATTCTTGTGCCTCATTTGTACCTCGGGTAGGCCTGTAAAAAATCTCATTAGTATTTAGGACTTCCAACAGATGGCAATATGTTATTTGAATAGATAGTTACCGATTCCAGAGTCGTGCATGTAATCAGGGCTTTCGGGTTTAGCGAATGTTCGTCGTGAGTCGTCAGTGCCTCTGTTGAGGCCCACAATCTCTCTGTAATCCTTATTCTCCATCACTAGAGGAGCGTCGTTGTCGAATTCAAATAATCGTGCGCAATCGTCTTTGTCAGTTAAGTTTTCCACTGGGTTATCTTCTAGGTCGTTTCTAAGGGGGGCCGGGTTCGAATCACGTTTGTAATCTTTCATATCTCGGTTCAATAGGTAGGGGGCGTCCAGTTTGTTTAAATCAATAATTCTGTAATGGAGGAAGATGTATGGTTAGTCACGAATTGTCTTTGGTTACAAATCATCTGCACTGCTGTCAAAAAGTTGTCCGTACCGGTCGGAGCGGCGGCCATTTTCTGGAGATCGTCGGGAGTCGTAATCGCGGTCGTGTTTCTTCTGATGATTTCGGGAATGATTTCGTCTTGTGGGTGGCATGACTGTGTCGGGCAAAATCTGGAATAAAATCGCGACAAATTTTTATAAAATATCGTTTTTAAAACCAGTAAGTTACGGTCTTTTTTACAGTGCTTTCTTTTGCCTTACTTTACTGGGGTTTCGCGGCGGGACTGGTAGTTGTGGCTGAGGTGTTGATGAGTTCCTGTGGGGTGGGACTGGAGGGCGGTAATCGTCTGGGTTGTTAGCGTCCGTCCTGTAGACCAAATGGAGTAAATTATACCATAATTATTACATTAATGCACAGAGAAACTACGAAGCGCGATGCGTTATTACATACAAGTTACTGCAAAGAGACAGAGGCAAGACGGAGCGTGCTACCCATAGATATTAATTTATTTTGTGCTGTGATAGCAAAAACAATCAAAGGACTTCAGTTGCCAAAAAGTTTAAGAACACCAATACAGAAATGTTTTTGAACATAGAACGTACACTGGTACACACAAATTGCCAAGAACAAGAAGTGCAAAAAGCTTAAAAACTTGCAAAAATAACTCACTGCCAGTGTGTATCGCCGGAGTGATGCCTTGTGTGGCGCGCCGGTTTCTTACAATACGTGGTAGTGTCAATGACCTTCTTATCATTCTGAGAGGGTAGTTCGATGGAATTGGGGTTATCGAAACTGGTGACCATGACGTTCCCGTTCTCCCGTATCGCGTCCTCAGGGTCCACATAGTTGTAGTTCAATGGGTTAGCGGTAATTCTCATCTCAGTATTGCCGTTATCAGTCTGTTGCGCCGAATTTCTGTTCGCCGGATGACGGTTGCCGTTTCGTTCGATGGTCGCCCGTCCTGGAAAGTTAAAAGCTTCATTTTTGACTCAATTATTGAGTGTATTTGGTGATATGAGCATTAATAAATCAATGTGTCATTAGTAATCACAAGTTATTTTTACTGATTACAGAACAAACTGGAAAACATGAATTAATAAAAAGATACTAAAGAAGGGCAACCGCAAATAGACTTGTTTGGTCCAGCCATGAGGCACGTACTGGTACCTACAAATAAATGTATTTCTTTGTTTCTTTCAAATAGTTGCATTGATTTTGGAAATACTACTCTCTATATTAAGTTAAGCAGCAAAATGCAATAGGGGTGAAACAGATCCAAGATCCTAAGAAGGATCTGAAAGACTGATGTTTTCATAAAGGTACAGACGAAGAAAAGGAAGCCTTCCTGTCGTAATAAGTGCGGTACAGCACCGACAGGACCGAACTATATGTTGCTCCCAGCAGTACCAGTGACGGCGCTATACGTGTCTAGGCTGCATTACTCTACAAAAGTCGAGGAGATTGTAGAGTATATTAGAATCAGACCAAGTTTTCGCTGAGGGCCGAACGGTTGGATTCTTGTCACAATACGAATTTTAATTATTTTGTGGTGAGGGTACCTACTGAACATCTGTCGACCTTCATGAAGGAAGAATTTTGGCCGAAAGGTGTTGTGTTCCGGCGATTCCGTGGACAGATATCCGATACTGCGCGACACACGACGCCGTTACAGACTACTCGTGTGAAATAGTGTTTATGTTATATGTATTAGTTTATAGTCACTTATTATCTAAATATATATAACTCAAAGGTGACTGACTGACTGACATACATAGTGATCTATCAACGCACAGCCCAAACCACTGGACGGATCGGGCTGAAATATGGCATGCAGGGAGATGTTATGACGTAGGCATCCGCTAAGAAAGGATTTTGCGAAATTCCCACGGGATCGGGATTTACACGGGAAAAACTTCCCACGCGGGCGAAGCCGCTGGCACAAGCTAGTGTATGTATAGTTTTCTATGGGCATTTGGTAGCCTGATATAAATAAATAAATAAAAAATAAATTATCAGAAACATTCGACTTGCGGTTTAACCGAACAGCAAGCAAAATCTGGGAATCTAAAAGTATACTACTCAAAACAAAATAAGGGCCACCACTATTTTTCTACGTAATTTAATTCTTGTCA
Source organism: Tholera decimalis (assembly GCA_943138885.2). Classification (NCBI taxonomy): domain Eukaryota; kingdom Metazoa; phylum Arthropoda; class Insecta; order Lepidoptera; family Noctuidae; genus Tholera; species Tholera decimalis. Next base: position 30,196,647 of record OW964556.2, on the reverse strand, counting down.
AGCTTACGATGCTGGGGGTGTTTAAATTAAATCAAACAACTATTTTTTCATCAAATAAAATTAATTTTAATAAGATTAAATAAAAAATTAACGACATAATCATAATTTTTAGGTTTCGCTATATTTACGGGTATTTAAACGTACACTTTAAAGTTCAGTCTCAAAATCACAAAATGTACAGTTGCTTTTTATGGGGTTAGTAACGTGTATGTCCTCCCCTTTTTAAAACACACTCTCGAAGCCTCGAAGGCATGCTCTCAATAAGGTGTCTGATGTTCTCGTCAGGAATCTCCTCCCAACACCTTTTCAGGAGGTCAATCAACTGGCGCTGGGTGTGTACATCCTCTTGAGCTGCTCTAACTCGCCGTTTCAGCTGGTTCCAAAGGTGTTCGATCGGATTTAGGTCGGGGCTGTTGGCAGGCCATGGCAAAACCTGAATATTGGCTTTCTCTAAGACAGACATGGTCGCTCGGGCTGTGTGTGCTCGTGCATTATCCTGCATAAGGATGAAGCCATCGTCTGCTCGTTGTGAAAACGATATAACATGGGGCCTGACACCATTTTCGATGTAACTTTGTGCTGTTACTGTACCCTCGTTCAGAAAAACAAGCCCAGTTTTGCCTTGTAAGCTGATTCCGCCCCAGACCATGACATTGGGACCACCAAATCTGTCATGTTCGTGTATGCAAGGATCAGAAAATCATTCACCGCTTCTTCTCCACACTCTGACACGTCGATCGTCACTAGAAAACTTCACGTTGCACTCATCCGTGAAGAGCACGCTACGCCATTCCTCCATCCCCCATTCAAGATATTGACGCGCAAATCTTAAACGGTTTACACGCTGGCTCCCGTTCAGTTGTTTGAATTACTCGCCTTCTTGAACGTTGCAGGTCTTCGTGCAAGCGATTGCGTATATTATAGTTTGGTCACTGACAGTTGTACCTGTACTCCGGCGTAGACGATTTTGCAGAGTGCGCGCTGTAGCAGTCCGTTCACGTCTTGCACACAGTCGAATGTACCGATCCTCGCTGGCAGTAGTAGCACGTACTCTTCCCGAGCCACGACGCCGAGACACACTACCGGTCTCCTGGTACCAGTTCCACAAGTTTTGAACAGCCCTTTGTGAATATCCTAACTGCAGAGACACGGAACGTTGCGATTGGCCATCCTCAATCATTGCTACGGCTCTAATAGCAGTAGCGTTGTCCATATGGTGTCGAATTCTTGGCATTGTACAGTTAAACGATCGATTTGCACGCTTAACTTCAAAAAACAACCGTAACACAGCGAACTGAAGTTAAACTGATTGAAGTGTTTTATACACAAAAATTAAACAAAACTACCCACTTGAAAAGGTGCGGGATAAAATATCAGTCAAATCGTACCTTCGACCACAATATTGCCCATACTTCTCTGTTATCGTTCCTCAACCACTTAAGAGCATAACACAACTCATAGAAATGATCATAACGTAGGTCAACATTCAGTTAGTTTAAAATGTAAATGTACAAGTGGCCCTTATTTGGTTTTGAGTAGTATATTATTATATCTAATAATAATCCTTTCATGCTTTTAAGGCTTCATTGCCGCTAGTGGTCGGATTTTAAGTTCGTCATGTTCCGAAAGCCGATGAATCTCAAAAGGAAAAGTATTATTAGAATATTGTACCTCGAGGGGTGGGAACCCGGTGTCCTGAAACACAGACTCTTCGTCTAGTTTAGGCACCAGTCTCCCACAGTACTTTAACAATCAAATTTGTATAACATTTAGATCGAATGTAATATTATAAAGCGGAAAAGTTTGTTTGTTTGATTAAACACGTTAATCTTCGAAAGTACTGGGTCGGTTTGGATGAAATTTGGTATAGGAGTACCTTCAAGCTTGAGGAAGGATATAGTCTTATTATCTAAGCTCGAACGCTTAGGTATAAGAGGTATCCAGCTGTCCCTGTTTCGGAGCTATCTCACAAATAGAAGACAGAGTGCCAAAATTGGAACCTACTACAGCTCCGACTTAAATGTAACTTTTGGTGTGCCACAGGGCAGCATTCTTGGCCCCAGTTTGTTTTTAATATACATGAATGACCTGTGTAGCCTTGGCCTAGAAAGCGGTACTATATTTTCCTATGCGGACGATACAGCACTCGTGTTTGCCTCGGACAGCTGGGAAGAGGCATATCGTTATGCCCAAAATGGTTTCGATACAGTCAGTGAATGGCTTAAGAGGAATTTGCTTACCCTGAACATATCGAAAACTAAAATAATTAATTTTTCGATTCGAAATATCAATGCGTCAGTTACAAGCACACTAAACATTGCCGCCCGGCTGCCACAGTCTAAGGGTACTAATGACGACAGCGGCACTCATGATTATTGTAATATTGAACGAGTCATGTCAATAAGATATCTTGGGATAATAATTGACTGTAACCTTACATTCAAAGAGTACATAATACACCTCTCAAACAGAGTGCGCAAACTGATGTACGTTTTCAAACAATTACGCAATTCAGCAGATGCTGCTGTTATGAAAATGACGTACCAGGCACTGTGTCAATCAATTCTGGTGTATTGTATCTCGTCTTGGGGCGGTGCAGCCAAATCGTACTATATTCAGATTGAACGTGCACAGAGAGCGGTTCTTAAGGTGTGCTGCTCTAAGCCAAGACTGTATCCCACCGCTAAGCTGTATGAACATTGCCAAGTCCTTACAGTTAGGCAATTGTTTGTACTGGCCACTGCTAGCAAACAACACTCTATTTCCACCTATTCTCAGGAAACTAATCGCCGTAACCATAAAGTTGCCTTAAGTACTCCCCTTAGAACCTCCTTTAGTCACAGATTCTTTATTTTCCTCGGTCCCTATCTATATAATAAATTAAACCGAATTCTTTCCCTACACTCTTTGAATAAACACAATCTTAAAACCACTCTACAAGACTGGTTACAAAGTCAATCTTATACTGCTACGGAAGCTCTCTTTCACGTGTTAGTTTAATCGGAATCCACCACAATTTTTCTCTCCACCTACACACACACACTCAACCACCCTTACACACATGCACACACGCACACATACGGTCAGCCACCGCCACACACACACATACACACTCAAACACCCACACACATACACACATACAGTCAACCACCGCCACACACACATGTTTACATTTATAACAATCTCCCAACAAATTTTATTTTAGTATTCTTAATTAATTAGTTTTTAGTTTTATTCTGTTTCATAGTGTTTTTTTCTTTTCTTTGTTTTATTATTTGGAAACTATACTTCGTGTGATAACTGATGTATAATATGTTACAATGAATAGGTGGGGACCTGGTGACCTGTATTACAGGTGTTTACAACCTACCACAGGCACCAGCGATCCACAACCAAAAATCAATTGACTACTTCTTTTATGAAAAATATTGTTTGTATTTTTTTTTGGCTTGTGGTGAGAAATAAACACTTTTTATTATTATTATTATTATTATTATTATATAGGTTACCGTTTTTACCCGACTGCAAAAGGAGGGGCCCCACGCGACTGCTAGTGTATTATAAAATACTGTAGGTATTGTGGCGAGAAAAAAAATACTTAAAAAAATCTGCAGTAAAATATAGTAAATACAAAATCTTACCCAGCCACACCCAGTCATGCGCGTTAGTAGTAGACTCCCGGCTCGGCTTGTCTCGGGCGAGCCCCAGAGTGGTGCCGACTAGTGCCGCCACTGGTAGCCGCCCCCCTTCCGCGGCACCAGTACCTCCTACGCCCCCTGCGCTCGGGGGCTTCACGCGCGTGGCGTACACTACGCATGACACCACGAATACCTGGGAAGGAAACCAATTATTATCTATTTGAACATGTTTTTCTAGTCAATTAATTTATCTGCCTTGCCGATCCAACCTAGTTTTGGAGTTAATGTAACCGGACCCAACTCGCTATCGATATTTTAGATGAAGTGACTGCCTCTCTGACTAAACAAGACTAAACGAAGTCAAGATTGGGCTCATAAGTAATAAAAACGTAAAAAACGGTTCACTGGTAACAAGTTGTGGAACGCTGCCGGCTGCTGTATTTCCTTCTATGTACAGCGTGTCGATTAGGTTATCAAATTAATTGAAACCACGTACTATGTATTAGGTATCTTATGATATACAATTAAAATAATGTAATAATAACATTTTTTTCCATTTTAATGTTTCACAACATCATGTATTGCATAAACGTAATCAGCTGACCAATCACTCGACGCGTGCCCCACCGGCGCCGGCGCCGCGGCGTTGCCGCTTTACAGGTCAGTAAACTAATATTATAAAGGATTATTTATTTTTTACCAATAACGCCATTTATTTTGTTTGAAAAATGCATTTTCTTAATTTTAGAAAAATTATTTATTTTATTATTTCTGTAGGTGAAAGCTAAATGACCTTAAGTCCATTTTTTGACATTTTTATATTTTAAATGATACTTATTCAGAATACCCCAATTGATCAAATGGTAAAAGCCATAAAGTCCTACAGCCGCTAATTTCGCAGATGTAAAATTATAAATAACCTTAAGTCCCTAGACGTGAAAAAGTAAATGATCGTATGGTTACTTAATATTGTTCACCATTTAAAAAATAAATATAGATAAATGTTAAATGATTGTATGTGGGACTTACTGTTCTTTACCATTATGCTCGCGGGTTAGATTTGCGCGGGTGTATCGTACCTACAATTCCTGCCGCGCCCATGCGCATGCTCTCCCTCCGTTTAGTTTGATTTGTGTTTCGTGCAATACTAGACGTACTCGAAGACGTACTCGCGGCTGCAATCCCTCTCTCTCAAAGTGCACCTCAGCAATATCCGGGGTCTGCAAATCTCGTTGCAGTCCACCGCCGTCTCAAGACTGAAAAACCTACTCTTTTGTTTCTTTCGGAGACGCAGATCAGAAGTCCGTCAGACGTGTCGTATCTTTCATACCCAGGGTTCACCTTGGAGCACAATTTCAAACCACGTGCGGGTGTATGCATGTACGCCCGCGACGACATCTGCTATCGGCGTCTCCGTAACCTTGAGGACACCAGGTTCTCGACGCTTTGGGCTCTGGTGGACACGGGCATGGACAAAATTATTTATGCCTGTTTCTACCGCTCGCATAGTGGAGATCAGTGAGGCGGCAGATGCGGCCTAGCAGCGGTACCCTTCAGCTCAGTTCGTGTTACTGGGGGACTTTAATGCCCATCACCAGGAGTGGCTCTTCCCGTACCAGTGCACGGATCATGCTGGGCGAGAGATGCACAATCTTGCACTTGCATTAAATCTCACTCAGCTGGTCCAGGGAGCAACGAGGGTGCTGGATGTTGAGTCGCACACAGCCAATTTCTTGGACCTTCTGCTGACTACAGATCCAGACCGCTACTCGGTAACGACATCTTCACCATTAGGTAGTTCCGACCACTGTCTGGTGAAGTCAGTATCCGTCTACTCCCCGCCCGATCCCAGCCTTAATGGCACACGGTGGGTATGGCGATACAAGTCAGCGGATTGGGATGGCATGCGATATTTCTTTGCATGTTATCCTTGGCAGCCTACTTGCTTCTCTTCAAATGATTCATCGTCGTGCGCAGACGCCGTGGCGGATGTTTTGTGACAGGGGATGAAGTACTACATTCCGTTCTCTGACCTAACAATGTCCGGCAAAGCTCGATCGAAAGCTTGGTTTGGCGCCGAATGTGATCGCGCTGAAGCGCTTAAACACGCGGCGTACCTAGCATGGGTCGATGCTAGAAACTGCAAAGCAAATGACGTGATTCAGATGAAGACAGCTTTCAACAAGGCTGCCAAGTCCTGTAAAAAGGTTTTGCGGAGGGCTCGGTTTGACCACGTTAGCCGAATCGCGAACAAACTTGCTTCATACCTTGCTGGCAGCAAAGCTTTTTGGTCCCTGGCAAAGACGGTTGAATCGAACTTCTGTCGCCCCTCAGTACCACCACTGCTTAAACCTGACGGGTCTCTGGCCCACTCCGCTGAGGAAAAAGCAAACTTGTTTGCCGCTCTTTTTGCGGAGTCTTCACGTCTGGATAGTAGTGGCGCTCACCCTCCTGATGCTCCTATTGGATGCGGGACGTGTATGTCGGACATTCGCATCCAACAGAAGGACGTCCGTAGAGTGCTGCGTAATCTTGACGTGAACAAAGCTAGTGGCCGGATTTTCTAGCGTATGCTATTCATATCTGGAGTGAGGCCATCGAGAAGCACGGGGAAGCACTTGCTGTCTCCCTTGACATCTCTAAGGCCTTTGACAGAGTCTGACACGATAGCCTTATTGCTAAGCTACCTTCTTTCGGTTTACCCACACAACTTTGCGTTTGAATTGAAGACTTCCTGAGAGATCGGTCTATTCGAGTGGTCATTGATGGCTGCTCATCTGGCCAATTGGCAATTAATGCCGGGGTCCCTCAGGGGTCGGTTCTCTCAGCAACTTTATTCTTGCTGCACATTAATAATCTGCTTATGTCCGGTACCTTTGGGTATGCAGACGACAGCACAGTTGCTGAGAGATATGTGTCAAGCGCGCGTGCTGGTGGGTCACAGATCCAGTCTCTCCGTGAGGACATGGTTGGGCGCTTGAACTTGTCCTTGAAGGCTGTCTCCGAATGGGGCGATGCCAACTTGGTCAAGTTTAATGCAGCTAAGACCCAGGCGTGTCTCTTCTCCGCAAAAAGGAGTCAATTCAAACCGGCTCCTACTTTCCGAGGTGTAACCATGCTGATAACCGATCGTATCGAGCTTCTGGGGGTAACACTAACTTCTACCCTCAATTTTGGCCCGTTTATCGAGGCTACGGCTCAACTAGCATCAAAAAAGTTGGGAATCCTAGCAAAGGTGAGACGGTACTTCACACCCGAACAGCTGCTAAATCTCTATCAAGCCCACATTCGGTCGTGTATGGAGTACTGCTCACATCTTTGGGATGGATCTGCCAAGTACCAACTAGATGGGCTTGAGTCTATTGAGAAACAGGCCAAAAGACTGATTGGCAACGATACACTGGTCGAATCAAAGCTCCAGACTTGAACATCGGCGATGAGTTGCTAGTCTATCGGTTTTCTATCGGTTACATTTCGGGGAGTGTGCGATGGAATTACACAATCTAATTCCATCAAGCCCGTTTCATCATCGAACTACAAGACAAACGGCGATGCGCCATCGTTACATGGTGGACATCCCACTTATACGCACTAAACGTTTTGGGAATATCTTCATTGTGCGTACGGCTAAGGAGTGGAATTCCCTGCCGGAGTCTGTGTTTCTCGATAGCTATAACCTAGGGGTCTTTAAGTCAAGAGTGAATAGGTTACTTTTAGATAAGCGTGCTCCATCTTCGACCACATCATCACTTACCATCAGGTGATATGGTGGTCAAACGCGAGCCTATTATAAATAAAAAATAAAAACAATACTTAAATGAAATTTGAAAAAGAAGAGTATGGCACAATGAGTTACAAAACATCTTTTAATCAACAAGAATTCGAAAAGGTATCCTTAATAAGAAACAGAAAGAGATCCCTAGAAGACTTTGCCATGCCTATATTGCAGCCTATTCGATTAGGCCACAAACCTATAAGCACTAAAAAATTTCAGGATTCACAGAAAGCTCTGCAATGGATTCCACCAATTTTTCATAATTTTTATAATACATTAGCCCACGAGGATACAGCATGTGACTTACCAGAATAACATTAAGTGTTTTGTTTAATTTCATTTATTTTATTAAAGATTTTAAAATACAAAGATTTTAATTTTTATTACATAATACATATTACGTATAATGTTATTTCATTTTTAATGTCATTAAAACTTTTTAATATATTTTTCTATGATGTTGTATCGTACCTAACTTATAAAATAATAAAATTTACTATACATTATTGATCCAATAGAGACGTAAGTACCGTCATACTATAAGATATCTAGTAAAGCTTCAAAGTTAAAGAACCTTAAGTCCAATAATACAGCCTTAAAGAACTATATTTGTTAAAAAAATATCTCAATATAATAGCTTAAGTACCCATCATAATCATACTTTTTATTCGACAATGATACGATAATTACTTTTTATACTCTGTCGATTTTAATGTCAAATTTCGGGTATGGACATCTTTAATGAGCTCTACTGAATACTTTATAAAATGTGACTTAAGGTCCTTCACTTTTCACCTACAGATTTTAACGGACTGATAACAACCTGCTGTACAATTTAATGTGATAACCTAATCGCCACCCTGTATAACCTAACAGCATTTAAAGTAGGAGTGGATAGGCCACTTCTGGACTCGCTCATTCCATCGTAGACCTCATCTATCGCTTACCATCAAGCGTAATCAAGGCCAAGAGCGGACTCCTAAGAAAATAGAATAAAAATAAAAAACCTAGCAAAGTTGATGCCTACTGAGGTTTCATTCTTCCTATACAGACTGTCATTAATTAATCCATATCAATCAATTAATAACCCGCTTCTGGAAAGGCTTCCAGAAGCCATTGAGAGCTTTTATTACGTAGATCGTAAGGATTAACGTGTAAACCAGTTAACGATCTGCGGAGGAACACAGATGTAACATATAATTGAAATAGCGAATGCCGAATGCTTGCAAAATGTACGTAAGGAAAAAAATAAAAAGATTAAGATTTGTTATCTTACCACAATCGCAAAGCAGAATGCACCGAGCACCACGTAAATTCCTGTGAAACCAAAAAATTAGAACTTTAGAATCATCATCTGTAAATTTGCTTGAGTATATTATGCATATCGGCAAATCCGGCAAATACGGAAATACCTAATAAAGTATTAAATTGGCGTTTTTATTAATATAAGGTTGGGGAAAAAGTCTTTTTGCATTATAGTATGTATGAACTTGTAATAAAATCTCTTTGGCTATACTATTTGTATCTGGCTGGTTTTGGTATCATTTAAAGTTTAAATTTTAAAGAACATAGGTAATTCTAAATTCAAATTAGGAAAATGTGTGATTTTCATTTGTTTTTCGTACTGTTAAGATGAGTGAATCTAATGAAGAAATTCGATACATTTTAAAATTTTACTACAAAAAAGGTAAATGTGCAAAGCAAGTCGCGAAAAAAAATTGCTATGTTTATGGACCTAGTGCAGTGTCTGTGAGAGTAGCACAAATTTGGTTTAAGCGTTTTCAATCCGGAAATTTTGATTTCAAAGATGCACGTCGCTCTGAACAGTTTTGACGCATTTGAAAAAAACTGGGTAGACAAAAAAGGTCGATATTTGGGTACCTTACAAGCTCACTGAAAGAAACCTAATGAACCATGTACTCATTTGTGATTCTTTATTACGACGTAATGAAACCGAACCATTTTTTAAGAAGCTGATAACTGGTGGTGAAAAGTGGATCATGTACGACAAGAACGTGCGAAAAAGGTCGTGGTCAAAGGCCGCGGCTTCACAGACTGTGGCGAAACCCGGGTTACTCGCAAGAAGGTGATGCTGTGTGTGTGGTGGGATTGGAAGGGCATTATTCATTATGAGCTGTTACCACCAGGCAGGACCATCGATTCTGAACTCTACTGCGAACAACTGATGAGATTAAAGCAAGAAGTTGAGAGAAAGCGGCCGGAATTAATCAACAGAAGGGGTGTGGTTTTTCATCATGATAACGCTAGACCTCACATATATTTAGCCACTCAGTAAAAATTAAGAGAGTTTGGCTGGGAGATGTTAATGCATCCGCCGTATAGTCCTGACCTTGCACCTTCAGATATCCACCTGTTTCGGTCTCTTCAGAATTCTTTAGGCAGTGTCAGGTTAATATCACGAGAGGACTGCCAAAACCACTTGTCGCGGTATTTTGATCAGAAGTCCCAAAATTTCTATAGCAATGCGATCAAGTCCCTACCTACAAGATGGCAAAAAGTTATCGAACAAAATGGTACCTACATACTTTAGTTAAATGTAAATAAACTATATTTAAGTTTTTTTTAATTTTCTTAAAAAATGCGAAGAAACTTTTGCTCCAACCTATTATATACTTTAAATTGACATAAAACCTTCATGGTGCATCATGGTGTGAGATTTTTGAGTGAATCTTTTTTCACATCATACCGATGAGGTTCTTGTTTTAAAAATGTGCAACATACGATTTTCAATTGTTTTTCTATCCACCTTAGACGGAAACGTAGTGTATTCTATTTTCTTTGTTAGACGGGAAAGATGGATACCAGGCTACTGCAACTTCAAGGCGAAAAAAATTGTATGGACTTTGAGGGGTAAATAATGGTAGATTTTGCCGTCTCACCTGTTCCGTGCGCTTTCTCTTTCTTTCATGACAGTCAGCCACACAGAAAAAAAAATTAAGTAGAAGTGCCCCTACACTCTTTCAAAACGAGAACCAGTGTCGCCAAACTCACACATTTGCAAAACCAAAATGTCAATTACACACATAAAAAACAGTGATATAATTGGCTACAAAGTTGAAACGCAACTTTAACAAATCATCTTCTTAATGCTGTCAAGAATATTGAGTCTTATTACAACGACCGAAAGTTGTTATTATTTGACATGACATAATCAATAATTTATATATTTTTTTTAATAATTTATAATTTATTTATTTTATTTTAATAGTTTATCGTTTAAAAAACATAAATCGAACAATTTACATCGAGTTCAGCTACTCAACGCTAGATGGCACTGTAACCAATTTATTCAATTCGGAACGCTAAGTACTTTGAAATAGATGTCATATTTGCATGCACATGTAATGTCTTTTGCTACTCAGATAGAGATGTAGACAAATATCGATATTTTAATATCGATGTTACGTATTTTATTCGTGCGAGCAATGTAATAATTTATCGACATCATACAAATGGTCAGTAATGGAAAAAGGTTGATCATCTTCAAAAAAATTTAATCTATTTTAATATTAAAGAGGTAAAAATTTGTAAGTTTGTATGTAGGTGTAATCTCTGAAACTACTGAACCGATTCTGAAAATTCTTTCCCTAATATGTAGCTGCATTATTCTTGAATGCTATAGATAGGCTATAAATCATATAACAAAATATTAATTTCATGCGGGCGAAGCCGCTGGCACAAGCTAGTGTTCAATGAAATGTTAATAGATAGTATTAAAAATATTTATTGACCTTGAAATTATACATAGTTATTTGTTTAATATATTGCCGTTTTGATAGTTTTATGTTTAATTTTAATAGATGATGAAAGCGTATATTAATATATTTTGCCGTGATGGCTTTCATTAAGTCGGTAATATGATTAGACGTAAGAAATTCCCCTAACTGATGATAGATTATGTTTTGGAATATTGACGACCCAATAAACATCCATTTTCCTTATTAAAAGGATCTTGGAGAAAACTGAAATATTTAAATTACTTTTTTACTTTTATGAGGTCAATATCCAGAAATTGATATGTTACGGTTTTACATTATGTGATGTTATATTTATTAACTACCAGTGGCTTCGCCCGCGTGAAAGTAGAAAATTATCCCAAGGGAACCTCAGGAAAAAATCATATGTTCTATTCCAGGACATGGTACCAAGTTTCATTGAAATCCGTTCAGCTTTTCGAGCGTGAAGAAGTAACAAACACAAACTTTTGACTTATAATATTAGTGTAATTATTATTATATACTTTATTGTACACCTCAATTTAACACAGGACAATTATTTATAAAAATTAGTGTACAATAGGCGGTGTGATTAGCGACCCGTATCTACTACAGACGGATGCAGGTTACGTGTGGTTAAACATTCATAAATTATACACATAAACCGTCCGAAATAAATTTTCTGAATAATGGTGCCAGCTATGAAATGAATAAATAAAAATTATCGATACAGACCTACTTTACGAATATGTCGCATCCCTAATTGAGTAGCGTCGAAGTTACTAGAATTTTTAGTATGTTCCTCCGGATAACGACCAAGTAGATTTAAACGTTGTGTTAATGAAAATAAGGTTGTTTATAGTTTGCATTGAAGTCATGAAATGTGGTATTGACATTAAAATCAAATATATTTAAAATTAACAAACTTTAATACTTATCGATGATACGATACGCCTCCACAAGATATATTTTATTTACTGCTTTCGTTTTTGCAGGTCCAAACCGCACAACAAGGCATAATTTCTAATATTTCGTGTATTTTAGAGACAACCAATCGCGACATGAATTTAACGGCGAATAAGCTAATGTCGCGCATCTGTGCTTAATGTTGACACGCGTGCGATATCTGAGGGGCACTTCCACTGTATTTTCTATTCCGTGGTCAGCCATATTATCTGTGCATATTATGTTTAATTGTCGTGTGTCTTGTAGTATTTTGTAAGTTTGTGCTTATTACTTTCTGGCAGTTAAATACGGTTAATTTTTTATCTTAATTTGTAAAAAGTGTGATCTTGTTCAGTAAACATAATTGTACCATAATACCACCTAATAGCCGATTTATAACTTGTGAAGTTGGTATCGTACTTGTGAAGTCGTAAAGGTAATGAAAACAGGAAGTTTATAGCAAAATTTCCATTAGATGAGGCTCTGTAAGTATTGAATTAGATATTTGATTCTATATTTTAATTAAAACATGGTACTAAAAGGCTTAATCGATCTTTTTTATTTTCAATTTTATTTTGTGATAGTGATGTGCTGTAACGCAAATGGCACTTATCAATTATCGATAAATGGTGTGTCTGTTTGTAATTGCTTATAAACAATGTTAATAAAAGCGAGAGGCATTAAATGAAACCGCATTAGCGTTATGTATAATTTTCAGGCAACACACCAAAAATCAGATCACTAGTTTAGTTTTTTTCTTAGTTAAAACACAAAGTATCTTCCCGAGCACCTGACTGTAGCGGGTGCGTCTCATATCATATAAAGTTATTAGGTATATTTTCATTTCAATAACGTTGCAGGTAATGATGAAGAGGACATGGTCACTAACGTTCTGACGACGGAGCTTCATCGAATGAAATATTAAATGTTTATGACCGCTATGGGTTTGCGTCCAGAAGAAGATCGGGATTAAATTACTGCAATCCTTGACATAATTATATTATGTAGTCTAATAATCTGTAGTAGTTTTATAATTAACAATATACTGGATTTCTTAAAAACTACAATCCTTGCTTTATTTCAACACAAATCCTTTCTTAAATTTAAAAAAGTTAAAAGAAAGCCCGTTACCGACCTGTATACTTTATCGATATCGATAAAGAAGTTACTACCATTGCGCAGCACTATTTAGTCTGATAGGTTGGTAGTACTGTTGTGTGACGTCTTGTTCCCCGTGTATGTTCGTTCCGTTGGTATTGAAGTGAACTGTTACCTGTTTTATTTTTTTAGTACTAAGTCCCGTCTCTTAAAACACAGTGTATTAGGCCGTGCGCGCACTGCCTTGCGGTGGCCGCAATTCCGGTAGTTCTACCGCACCGGTAGACTCACCGCAGTGCGCGCACTTCTATGGCACTCCATACTTCACAAATTTTGCGGTGCGGTAGAACTACCGGAATTGCGGTACCGCAAAATTTGTGAAGTATGGAGTGTCATAGAAGTGCGCGCACTGCGGTGAGTCTACCGGTGCGGTAGAACTACCGGAATTGCGGCCACCGCAAGGCAGTGCGCGCACGGCCTTACATTCTCTTTGATGGATACATCGAAAATCCAAGTAATCTCTGAATACGAGTTTCGACGCGGAACTAAGGCGGCAGAAACGGCAATTTCATACTTTTGCCCCAAATACTTATATACGAATTATTGAAAGTACTTTCTTAAAATTCTTACAAATTGTCATGAATCTCCATGTGTCATGTTGTAGTTATACAGTCGGTTCACATCTGACAGAAGATGCGTCGCGTATTCTCGGTCGCGTAACGCCAGAACAGACAATTATATGAGAAAACATTCAACCTTTCACACTTAACCGATGATGCGTTAGTGTGTCGGACTCACCTACAGCGTCTGTTTCGTTTCCGTCAACGCATAGTCGGCCGACGTAAGTGCGGTAACATCGCGCCACGTTTATTTTGAATGATGCATTCAGACTAGGCGTAATATCAGCGGAGATCTTTTGAGTACAGACCGTTCGAAGTTTTTTCGTTCGAATAGACGCGTAATAATGTGGCAAAATGAAGTTATGCTAAACGCATCTTCCGTCAGATATGAAAACACCCTATTGAACCGAATAGACGCGACCAATGATATGCTCGACGCATCTTCCGTCAGATGTGAACCCAGTATAGCGACCCACTGTATATAGCGTTAGTTGCCATACTAACCTATGACAACGGAGGTTTGTGCAGTCTGATGTTGCGAGTGCGGCGCAGGGTTGTTGCGGTAGATAGAATTGTACTGCTGCGCCTGCGCTATGGTCGGCTCGTGGTTGTTCTCATCCTTGAATGATGGGTAACCTGGAACATATAAGTAAAATAATTTCATCTTTTGTATGTGCATTGAGGCGTGCTTAAACGGGCGGTGCTGCATACTACATTCAAGCCTAGACGGCTAGTTTTTGGCTGAAATTGTCCTAAAATATACCTATACTAGCTGACGTTGTTTTTCCATATAAACTATTTCTGGTGAAAAAGAAATAGCATACGACCAGACCTCCCTGTAGATATGATCAAAACATAGGCATTCGTTTCTTTTTACTTATTTATTATTTTGATTTTTCTCAAGTCTGAGATGTTGATCAAACAGAATCAGTTAAAAAAAAAACAGGTTTAACTTAAGAGCTTTACGTACCTTTAAGAATATCTCCAAGCTCTGCCATCCCGCTTCTCATACCACCCCTGGCCATGATATCATCATTCTGCGGCGTATCAGGTCGTTGCGGCGCGTCTCCGCCACTGAAGTCAACGTCTACACTAGCGGCCGCGGTGGCGATGGCGCCGGGAATGTTCTTGATGTTGGCTGGTGTCTTCGTGTCGCCTTTACCTGGGAGCGCCACGCGACGTACCGGACCCGTTCGGCATTGTTCGGGGGTTAGAATCGTCACTCGGAGGAGTTCGCCGCTACCTGGAATGTGGAGTTGAGTTTTGAGAAGTTTGTATTAAAAAACAAAAAAAAAATCAGCACTTTTCAAATGTCCAGTCCAATCCAGCCCACTTACTAATACTTTAGATAGCTTCAATTTATGCAGTATTGTAATTAAACATTATATGGTTAAGAGGTACTACTACAGTACTAAATTAAGATGAGATGTATGTATGGATTGATTGACAGATGATTATGGCTAGGAAAATTGTGACTAGTTCTACGATGTTTATAAGGCTGAACTGAATTAGTTCAAAGATAAGACTTCTTATATTGTGATTGTGTTTAACATTTACTTAAGATGAACTATGTAATTTGCACAAGAGTGTATTACCATTCCATTGAAGAATGCTGAGTAGGTATGCTGAGCAATGAGCACACTTTCAGCAAACGATAACATTACTCAATAGGAGAGCCTCATCACTCATGTTAAGTTTTACCCGACAATAACTCTTTGCTAACAACGAAAACAAATTCTAGATCCCATCAGATATCTATCGAAAAGCACTTTCCATCTTGTATAACTTCATCATCATACCTTCCCCAACAGCGATGACCCTGGGATGCCGCGACGCGTACATGGGCGCGAAGGCCACGACTTCAGGGTCCAGGCTCTCCACCACCAGGAAGTAGTCGGACACGGCCACGTCGCGCAGCGCCGTGTGGCTGCCGTCCGAGAACTCCAGGTCTATGTCCAGTAAGCCTTCCTGGAATGTCAAGTATACTGGAGTAACTTATCGCCTTTTATAGGGTAATATTTTGATCCAGAATTTGATATATTTATCAAATATTTGAATTATTTTGTTTCACAAACAAAACTGTTAACTGTTAAGTTACTTAAAAATTAACTAAAGACCACACAGCCACGCCAATCGATCGCGCGACAAATAACTCGCAAGTCGATACCGTAATAACTGGGCTACTCCAGCTTTCACTATAACATTTTTGAAATTAGAAGGGTATTTTTTTTTTTCGAATATGGCGTAACGAGCTGAACAAAAGTAACGAACAGTGGTCCATTTTGACGCTGGACAGAACTTTTTGAATGTCACAGGGAGAAACCTTTGCCGTGAAAGATGCAAGCTAACAGTAACACTACCTATGAAATCACTGTTATCTCAATGCAACAAACCTGATATTGCGCTGTAAGTCGCCTGGTGACTGTAGTTTCGGACACGTATCCGTTTTCGATGGCGGTGTCGGGAGATATGTTCAGCTGTAGGCCGGATATGACGCGCACGAGCAGACGAGAGATCGACACTTTGTCGTTGCCCACGCGAACTTCGCGGAGGCCAATCACACGTCCTGGAGAAAAGAAATAAGTTACTAATGTCACAATCTCGCCACAGGTCAAACGCGAGCCTATTATCAATAAAAAAAAAAGAAAAAAGAGATAAACTTAAAAAAAAAGCTTAAAGTCAATTGGTCACCAGGACGGGAGTAAAATTTCAATTAGGTTCTAAATTTGAACGACAATAATATCGTCTTTTGCTTAGGCTTTCCCAACTATTTGGGTATTTGGGGTCGGCTTCTAGCCTAACTGGGTATAGCTGAGTACTAGTGACTGCCTATCTGACTGCCACAACCCAGTAGGTAGCTGGATAACACGATATCCCTTCGCAAGACCAGTGTCAGGTTTTCTGGCTTCTGACTACCCGTAAGGACGCTTAAAGATGTACAAATGACAGCAGAGACTATAGTTGGTTCACGTTAAGAAAATAGTGACGTCATCATTGGAACTGCAGTGTAAAGGTGTTTTCACAATGGAGTAAAAATTCATAATTAAATTAATATTTCAAAAGATTAAGTTCAATGGATAAAAATCAAATGAATTGTCTTAAGTTAGTAATCTTTATTTGTATTTATTATGAAAGAATTTATTTTGTTCTGCGTTCTCTATGAAGTCATCATATTTCACTTTTTTTTTCATGTATCAGATCGTCGCAGCATTTCTTCCATCGATTAGCATCTATTAAAGATATTGCGTCACAAAATATTATTTTTACATCTTGAATGTTGAGTTATTGGCAACAACATATTTTTTTTTATTTGGGCCCACTCCCATTCAATAGGATTGAATTAAATTTAATTATTTTATTAAGGTAACGCATGAAAGACAAAACCGTTTCGCCAAAAGTTCTGCAGTCAACTGGCCACTGTGAACTTAGCTTTCTAATTTGTTGCGACCTAATTGGTCGAGAGGCGCGGACAACGGTGACGTCACTATTTTCTTAACGTGTACCAACTATAATGGCTTTTAGTGCTTTCCGAGGCACGGACGAATATCAAAATGTCAAGACGCTTTACTCGACCCGACCCGTGTTGCTGTTATTATAAAGCCACGAGCTTTTCGACATCAAGCTTTATAAAACCGTTTAAAAGGTAATCAAAGAACATTACTTACCTACTTCTCTTCCATACTATGGTCTTTTGTTTATTATAAGTAGGAATGCAGGTAAGTATAATCCGTATTTCAGAGTGACATAAAATACTTTTGCCCACTGAGTGTCAAAGACTACACGCGTGTGAAGCCGCGGGAAAAAGCTAGTTTTAATCGAACTCAAAATAGAAGGAGATTCCCAATTCGACTGTATTTAATTTTTTATTGTAATTTAATTTTTAGGTTTCCGTAGCCGAATGGCAAAAAACGGAACCCTTATAGTTTCGTCATGTCTGTCTATCTGTCCGTCCCTATGTCACAGCCATTTTATTCCGAAACTATTAGGACTATACACATTAAACTTAGTAGGTAGATGTATTCTGTGAACCGCTTTCCGATTTTTAGAAAAAATAAAAAAAATATTTAAAATTAAGGGGGGCTCCTCATACATGGAACTGAAACTGAAAATATTTTTTTTTTTCATGAATCATATGTGTGTGTGGTATTTATAGAAAGGTCTTTAAAAATGACATTGAGGTTTCTAAAACCACTTTTTCATAAAGTAAATCGTTTAAAAGATATACGCTTCCAAAGTGGTAAAATGTGTCCTCCCTCTAACTTCTATAATAATGAAGAGAAAAATTTAAAAAACAAATATGCTGTAAATCTTAATATAAACTTTCAAAGAAAATTGAACGAGATTGGGTCAGCAGTTTTTGAGATATAGCATAATATAATATAATATATAATATAGATATAGCATGTAATTTATACAAATACTATGAAAAACAAAGTTATTTGGCGTAGTTACTACAGAACCCTTGATGGGCGAGTCTGACTCGCCCTTGGCCAATTTTAATTAAATAATAAGTACACCATTTTTATTTCTGTATCTACATATTCTATATAATCTTCGAAAGTACTGTGTGGAGTCGGATGAAATTTTTTATGAAAGTCAGTTCTTTTTACCCGACTACAAAAGAAAGAGGGTTATGTTTTATCGTGATAAAGTCCATAGGAGCAATGCCCCGCGCGGC
Organism: Tholera decimalis; assembly: GCA_943138885.2. Lineage (NCBI taxonomy): Eukaryota > Metazoa > Arthropoda > Insecta > Lepidoptera > Noctuidae > Tholera > Tholera decimalis. The sequence goes on along the minus strand of OW964556.2, from coordinate 30,178,156 downwards.
TGCTAGTAACTAAACATATAAAATTTAAGTGTCCGTCTCGTGTGCTCATAGTTATTTTACGGTGCTAAAATACAACCAAACGTAGGTAATTAAATTATTATGTCTTTCCGTTTGTCCCGGCTAATCTGTGAAACAAATAAACTAATTTGAATGGGACCTTCAGTGAATAATACAAGAGGCTACAGAACAACATATAGGACGGTAACATTTATCCCAGTTTTAGCCGGATCTATTGAAGAACCTCCCAAGCCCGAAAGAACCCTCCCCGCGAAAGAAATACACAGCTAGGTACTTTATTCATTATTATATTAGTAGGATTTTAGTGAACAGCCGGTTAACTGCGAGTTAAAATCGCTTACAAAGGACTAGGAGCCGGGTCATGTGGAATTCGTACTACAATTTTAATGTAACTAAATATTTTATGTGCTGTTATAGCGACAAGAGAAATATACACTGTTTAGCTATCACGGAAAATTATTGAGACACACGTTCCGGTATATAAAGGATATTAAACTCTTATTATAGAAATCCTTGAATCGATGAGTGACCTTTTGAAATAAAGCGATTAATAGGTAATAAGGTTCCGTTATGGTAACCAGGCCCCTAATATTAGATAGGTATAGAATTGTAGATATTCAAGAGGTCGCTTAATATAAATCGTATGACTTGACTATAATTATGTACTCTGAATATAAAGATGAAGAATTGAAGACTGCTCATTGTAACACCCTTTGTAGTTGTTAAATCCTTGTTTAATTCTGTTATGGTGTACAATAAAGAGTATACCTATCAGCTATCTATCTATAAAATACGTTATATAAAAATTGGCTGACGAAACCTAAATCGCAAAGTAGTAAGTCTACGCCTGCTTCTACAAATGCTTTCCCAGGGATTTACTCCAAATAATTGATAATAATGGTACCTATTGCTGAAGCACTTAAGTATCTCAAATCCGGACTCAATATTCACAAACTATGTATAAGTAAGTAAACCTAGGTTTTTACTTATGTTAAACGGCTTAGAATTTTAGATGAAAATCTCAGAATCAACTTGCGACTCAACGGGTACCTATTTTGTCCAGACACATGTTTCTGATAGTTACGGACGGGCGAATCACCGTCTATCGAGTAACTTAGGATTTAGTTAAGTCACGACAGCATTTGGAAGCGCAGAATTGGAGATGGACACGATAAGATTCGAGTTCTGAATCTTCCCGACTTAGGTTCTTAAAGGAAAGCAGGCGTCTAGTGTAGTGATAACGTTTAGGACAGCTTACCATTTCTGATAAGGCTAAGTTATACACGGATGTATGTACATAGATATATGACATAACGTCACAGATAAGTACATAACGTCTGCCTACGTTTCTGCTAGAAGCTAATTTTTTATTATTCTCCATATAAACCACTTCAATGGTTATAAAAGATATGTCTGAGTAATGTGTATGTGATATGATTATGAGAATAGAGAAGTTATGCAGATCAAGTTTCTAGCTTTATTTAGTTTTAAGCTTAGTTTTTTATTTTTATTCACAATGAGCTCACTCTTGACCTCAATCTCGCCTGATGGTAAGCGATAGATGAGGTCTACGATGGAAAGAGCGAGCCCAGAAGATGCCTGTTTACTCTTGCTTTAAAGGTTGAAAGGTCATAAGTGGCAGGGAACACAGAAGCCGGCAGAGAATTCCACAGCTTGGAAGTGCGCACAATAAATGTGGAGGAGAAGCGCTTGGTACGATAAGACGGTATATCAACCAAGTGTGGATGGTAGCCAGCCGTGCGTCTGGTAGACCGGTAGTGAAAGGGAAATGGAGGAATCAGGTCACGGAGCTCCGGCGCACACTCCCCGAAGTACAATCTGTAGAAAACCGACAGGCAAGCAACGGTTCGCCGATGAGACAGGCTATGAAGCTTGCCCGATAGCGCCTTGTCGCATGCTCGTCGCCTATAAGCCTTTAAGCCCTGCGCTCGATCGAGTCCAGAAATAAGCATATTCTTGCTTGCTACATAGGTACCTTTATATAGTGACCTTTTTCGGATCTTTAAATTTGTATGTATAAATATAATTTATTACCTACTATATTATAGATATAAGAGTAAACTAAAAAGCAATTATCATCATAATAAAATCTTAAGTAGGTGCTTTAAATTTCTATAGATATCAAACTCAACAAAAAAGCAACATTCACAAGAACAAATTAGTCGTCCGATTGAAATCCGTAGCATAATAAATTACCTGTAATAGGCGACAGCACTTGCACCTCGGTGCGTCCAGTGCTCCGTCCTTGTAGCACGCGACCTCGGAGGGACGCGATGCGAGGGTCCGACACCCGCGTCAGCACCAGCTCCGTGACCTTCAGCCAAGTGCGACGCGACACGAAGTACGACACGCGACCCGAGTCGTGATCTTTAGCCAGGAAACGGGCGTACACCTACCCAACAAAAAGCGTATACAAATATTTTTATAATATAAAAACTTTTATTGACATCAATATAAAGATATCCTGTAAATTGACTGAGTTCTGAGTTAGGCAATGCCTGTGTTTCAAGACATTTTCGCCCTATTAAGTCACTAGTGTAGTGTACTTACAATAAAAAATATATAAGAGTAAATAAAATTAAAAAGTCAGACATAAAAACTAGAAGTATGCATGCTTTACCGTGGGTGTGGGTGTGTGAGTTAAGTGCGTGTGTGATTGTGGGTGGGAAGTATGTAGGTGTGTGATGTATTTTTTTATCAGTGTCATTGTAAACTGAAGCCAGTTTTTTACTATTGATTTCAGATTGTTCTGCGTAAAAGGGTTAATTTTTAGTCGCCGGTTTATTTTGTTGTACATGTGCTGCCGCCTCGCCGATACAGTATTAAATTAAACTTTTCAAAAGTCACGCCAATGTGACCTTTACAAAAGTACACCCACAGTTGACTACGCACATTAATGCCAATTACCGTGATTGTCGGGCGAGCCTGTAGCCATTTATCGCAGGTAATTTCAAGGCTTTTTTCTTTCTTAACCGAAAGAGCTAATTATGGCAACACTCCGGTCCAGCGTTGGCGTTGCAAAGTACCTGGCCATTAGGTACTCAACCGTCAAGCAACCACTTTGTTGAAATTACGTTAATTGTTGAAGAAAAGGGACTGATACGCAGACTCTTAACAAGGATTTGGAAATAACTTAATTGGTGGAAGGTTCTCGACAAATTGTTCAATCTTAGTCTACTTAAACACATTTAAATAAAAAGCTTTATTAAGCGCCGTCAGACACGTCTTTTTTTATTTGACCATGTGTAAATTTAGGACGGTATGGCATTATTTTTTGGCAGCCGGAAACTCTGTGCGGTCTTTCTCTCTATGCTGGGATGGCTCCTTATCGTAAGTTCACGAGAAAGTCTTGCACACACACACACACACACACACATACACAATACACTGTTCTCATCGACTTCGTCTGTCGCTGGGGTTCCAGTCTTATGTGTAGAGTTACAGGTTTTTCGGTCTTAAGGCTTACCATCTTTCCGGTAAACACTGCGTTCCAGAGCGATTTTTTTATTTTATTATGTTTGGAAAACTTACAGCTAGACAGAGACAATAGTAATGATAATAAATCCAATTGAAATGATGATAAAATATCGCTCAGTAGCGCAGTGACGTGTTGTAATGCTGCACTGAATTCCCTCTTACCTCCACATTGCTTTGCTGGTAGCGCAGACGGCAAGAGCGCTGTTCGGACAGCGAGTTGGTGTTGTCCGGCCTAGCGCCCCCCCAGCCCCGCGCAGACAGCGACCGTTTCGATCGCTCCTTCGTGTTCGCGTCATCCGGGACTTTCCAACCTATGGCATACATAATTAAGTTCAATTGCGTCATTGCGTGTACATTTTCAACCTCCTCAAAACAACCTCTACTACCAAATCTTACTTTCGTGCTCAAAAGTGATTAACGTATAAGTATTCAAGTAATTCTTAAAATATTTTTTACAGACGATCACCGTTAATTTCAAGAATTATTTATTTACACTTAATTAGAAGGGACGTAAACTAGACTTTCAAAATGTAAAGTTGTTTTTAAAGAATTTAACAGTTTTAAAAGTTAGCAACTTACTAAGGGACCTATTTCTAAACTTTTAAAGCCAATTTATTTCGTAGAAATTTGAAACGTTCAAACATTCGAAGTACTACAACTGCGAAATAATGAGCAACAATGGAAAGTGACACTGATGGAGTACAAACGATGTTTACCTTTGATTTGCGACAGCCTGTTGTCATCGACATCAATCTCCAAAGGGTACTCGGGCATCCACACAGTGAACCGCGCCAGACCAGTGTACGTGCCGTATTTGACTATCACTGACGCGTTGGAAGAACCTCGGATCTCTGAGCCATCGACGTAGACTGAACTGCATGATGATGATACCTGTGATATGAATAAAATATGATATATGATGTTGTTCTATGGACGGTGCCGTCGAGGCCGGCCCCGGGAGTGGTGGCGAGACGATCTGGACGTGTTCCACGAGAGTTGGCCTGAAGCGGCGCGAGAAAAGAGCGTATTGAAGGAATTGGTTTGCCCAGCAGTCGGAAAATGCAGGCTAAAAAAAATACGAAGTTTTCAAAGCGTTTTATTTGGCTTTCAAGGTAGGGAATTTTGCTGTTTGTATCGTATGACCTTCCTTTGTACCTTCATTCAAAATGTTTACAAATCAGCAGTTAAATAAAAATATGGATGAGTTAGTTGCAGACAACACCTCAAGAGCTAAGGATATATCTAAAGGTTATAATTAAAATAAAACCCGATAAAAAAGTTTCTTTATTCTTTATGGCCACTACAGTATGTATTTAGACGTTTAATAACGAATTCTTTCTTTTATAAGATCAACAAAAACATCAGATGAAAGATCAATTCAAATAAGTACTTTTAAAGATAAAGATAAATGTACCTAAGTTAAGTCAAACGACAATCTATATTTAGTTGCTATCCTTGAGGATATTTATTATTCTTTCTTTGTGAGTTTAGTTGTAGATAGGATAGAAAAGCTTTCGCCTGATTCAATAAGTTAAGAAATATCCAACTTATCTTACTAATATTATAAATGCGAAAGTTTGTGAGAATGTACAGATGGATGTATGTTTGTTAGGGTAGACTGGGTACGATTGAAACAAAGGACGGTTGAAACAGAGCTAATATCTCGTGAACGGTTACGTGTGGAGTGAGGGGTGCAAGGAAAAAACCGGTCAAGTGCGTGTCGGGCCACGCGCAGTGTAGGGTTCCGTAGTTTTTATAACAGCCAAGTGCGTGTCGTATTCGCTGACTGATCGTTTCGTACCTGCTCTAACTAAAAGCCAAACATGACTACCTAACTAATTTGACTTCCTATACAAATCCTCACCTGATCCGACAATTTTGCACGGAAAATTTCAATTTTTTTTAGAGATTTGTATAAAACTTGTCATAGCCGGTATTTTGAATTTAAATACGGACACAAAGCTACACTACTCAATCGTCACAAGAAGATAGCACGATACAACAGGCGCTTAGCGCCATCTATCGACATTTCTATAGAGTTGTTCGAAATTTTCGAGTCAAATACAATTGGTCGACTATTACTCGTAAACTTGTAAAGCCCACTTATGTGTGATAGTTTTCCTTTAAATTTCGTTATATATAGGTACTAATGCCGTGACATTTGAATTTCTAACTATAACCGTATAGTTGATAGAGGGGGGACACTTGACTCTATCGAAAATTGGTACTTTAAAGCTTGATAAGTCACGAACGGTTTACTTAATCAAAAAACGATCTTACCAAACCCCAAATATTTTTGAAAGACGTATCCAACGATATCCCACACTATGGGAAGAACGAAAAAAAAATATTATTATCCCACTTTACATGTATGGGAGGTATCCTAAATAATTGTTTTTTTCAAAATTTTATTTTACCACTTTTTCGGCGTCATTAACGTGTATACTCATGCCAAAGTACAACTTTCTAGTACCAATAGTTTTTGAGCTAAACCGCGGACAGACGGACAGACAGACGGACATGGCGAAACTATAAGGGTTCCTTGTTGACTACGGAACCCTAAAATCGAAGTGGATGACAGGTCCGAACGCGAATTCAGTGTCGCGCCGCTTCCCGCGCGTTGTCGTTGAGTGCAGGACGCCATATTACAGCACCCAAAAGTAAGTATTTTTCTTCTGACATTAACGCTTATATTATCTATTATTTTAAAGTGAATGTAATATGTATTGAGTGTGTAATTTCTGATTATTATGAAGCTTGTAGAATAAGGGATAGCTACTATTTTTAATGTGTTATTATTACTGTCGTAAATAAAAAGTATATTTTACCAAAAGTGTGGTCGGGGATGGTTGAAACATTTTTGAGCGTACGCTCGAAACAGAAAATATATTAATGTTTATTTTTGTAGATGCCCAGAATCCGGGTAAGGAAGTCTTTCAGAGAGAAAATTGACTTGTGGAGCTATGGTAATGCATTATGAGGAGGTAAAATTTGGAGCTTCACTACGGAAAGCGGTGGACAAACTGGATATATACCACTGTTCTCTGTAAAGATACATTGATACTACAAAGATACAACAGCAAAGAAGATAAAGGAGGATACCCCATAGTATAAGCACACAATCGTGTTTTTAATGAAGATCAGAAGCGAGGATTATCATAATATTGAATGGTTTCAGATGTTTGTGAGAAGAAACCCTGAACTGTCTGCCGCCGCCGCACAAGCTACAAGCTTGTCAAGCTTTAATAAAAGTAACGTAGACGTCTTCTATGATAATTTGTCCATTGTCATGGACCGTTACACTTTGAGCCCCAAGATATAATAGCACTGATGAAATCGGCATAAACACTGTACAAAAGCATGACAGAGTTATAGCTAGACGTGGTACTCATCAGGTTAGTTCAGTAACCTATAAGAAAGAGATAATTTTGATTTTACTGATTAATGTTGTCATGCGGTGCCATACTTATTCGTATAATTAGTATAAATAAAACATGTTTTATTAGTATTTATTGTATTATTTGTGTGTTTCAACAGACTCCAATCACTGTTTCAACCGCCCCTGGCATTAGGACGGTTGAAACAAAATTATTTATTATTTCTAAAAATAGTAACCCGGGAACTATAATGATACAGCCATATCGTAGCTGAAACTTCACATTTGAATTTCACGTATCATAATTGTCACTTTGTTGATAAACAACAAAATTATAAACGATAAAAGCTAAATTGTTTCAACCGTACCCAGTCTACCCTACTCATTCACGTAAAAACGACTGAACGGATCTCAATGAAATTCCTAAGTAGATAGTTGACATCCTGGAATAACATATAGGCTACTTTTTATTCCGGAATTTCGAACGAAGTCGTGAGCAAAAGCTAGTAATATTATAAAGAAAATTGGTGAGGATGTATGCTTGTTTGCTGTTTTTTCACGCAAAAATCACCGAACGGATCTCATTGAAATTAGGTAAGTAGATAGTTGACTTCCTGGAATAACACATAGGCTACTTTTCATTCCGGAATTCCCACAGGATCGGGATTTACGCGGGAAAAATCTAGTAATCTCATATTCATTCTGCCTTACCTTTAGGACGCTTTCGTCCTCAGAATGGCAGGAGCTTTGCAGCGTGACGTCAGCAACCTGACCAGCTTGTGACACGATCAGCACCTTCATGGCCTGAGAGACTTGACGACCTGTCAGCACCGCGGTGTTCAGGACCTCCCAGTTCTAGTGAAGAATATACAGTATAAACACATGTTGTTATTGAGGAGAATCATTCGTTCTTAAGTTTTATTTTTTTATTTTTTTTATTGGTAAACAAAACAAAAGTTGTTGTTTATGATCTTAGTAGTAGTCCTGCGAGGTTGTTAGTGTTTTACTTACCAATGATCCTTTATACTTATCATCTAATTAGTCTTTACATGGAGCGACTGCATATCTGACCTCCACAACCCAGGGGCCATACCATGACGTGTTAAATCGAGAGTCGTTCGAGCGAGAAAGAGGGATGAAGCTATGCACGCTATATAGCTCCATCTCTCTTTCTCGCTCGAACGACTCTCGCTTTAACACGCTTTATGGCCCCAGTTGCTGGTTAACACGATACGCCTTTGCAAGGCTGGAATTAGTTTTTATGGCTTCTGACTTCCCGTAACGACTGCCAAAAGTGTAAATATGACAGCCGGGACTATCGGCTTAACGTGCTTTCTGAAGTACGGAAGAATATCGATGTGTTAAGATGGACCCCGTCGGTCGATCTTTTTTTAAAGTGTTTGTTTTTAACCGACTTAAAAAAAAATGAGGAGGTTCTCGATTCGTCTTGAACTTTTTTTTTTACCTTGATGATCGACCCGTGCGGCTACCATTATTTAGCCATGAACTAATAATAAATAATTTATTTAATCGCATAATATTACAATGTTAACAGAAATAATCCTAAGTTACACTTTTTCCTCCTATTAAGATTACAGAGAAATTATTCTAATTATCTCCTAAATACCTACGATCCATCAACCAGTACCTATACACAGTTATAGGTATACACACCTACTAGGTACCTATACAACGTGTAACGGAAACCCCATATCTATCCAAAAGGGCTGAAGACAACATCTGGAATGGAGTCTCTATGCACAGTTTCAGCACAAAATAACTGACTCAAAGAATTGATACCAAATTATTGGTTTCATATATTTCTTGAATACCAATCATAACAAACGTGTCACAGCACTACGAGGGTCAATAACTGGTCAATAACTTTCACGTCACTTGCCAATAATACGATGATTCTCTTCGTTATTCTTAATTTGAAAAATTCGGTCTCTGGTATCAATGGCCGTGCACTTGGTATGTATATACCCTTTAAAATACACGTTGTATACGTAGAACATCTTTCGAACTTTTATACCGTGATCGTCAAGCAACAATTTCAGCTTTATAACAACTTTAGAAACATAATTGAATAGGGCTGTTTAACGTAGTCATAAAGGCAGGCGAGAAAAAGCATCCAAGCAGCTGATTGTAATAAAAAAATCCATTAGTCAGAAGTAATCAGTTGATTAACACTTCTAAACGTAAGCCTGGCGATCGTAAAAAATACGATCAATGTTAAAACGTTTGATTTGAGGTCTGATTAAGCAATATTAGGTAGGTACTTTCTCTTAAATAACTTTTAGTAATAAATTCACTTGACCTAGACAGAGCCCAGTAGATAAAATTGACGTTTTTTATCCACTAAGCGTCCTTGAGAAATGGCGACCAACTACTTTTATGGATGACAACAGACACAAACAAGCAATTCGGTCCCTGAATAATGGTCGCTGTCTATTAATCTACGGATACAATAGTGGAGTCGCGCAAACAAACACTCCATCACTCACGTCGTAATTTAATTGCTTTAATCATCTAGTTGGGCGGCAGACAGGCAGCGAGCGTTCATCCGTCAGCGAGCAGATAGTAAGAGCCCACTCCAGCCTCAGCGCCCGGGGCTCGACTTAATGACTCCACGCTAATATTGAGATAAACTAATTGCTTTATAAATATAATTCTGTAACTTCATTTATAGACGCACCGGCGGGACCGCACACGTTGTTGCGGACGCATTGTAATCATACGGAATCCTACGAGCACCCGAAACAATGTGTCTGTCTGCCACACGAGTCCCCAAAAGTCCCTCAACCCGATTCCCCAATTTAATAGAACGATCAAATAAAATTAACGATGAATCTGTGTCAAGAAAACAAAAAACTAAAATTGCTTGAAAGTTGAAAGATAATAAAAATGGATCGTGTTCTTGAAGTTCGATATAGGTAATTTAAATTTTCGAGAAAAAATGTTGATCCCTAATTCGTTATTGTGACAGACTAATGGCTTACTTTAGTATTTAGTAAAGAAAAGAGCGATAAATTTAAAACATTATGCTTTTAAAATAGAGATAGTTTAATTTTGCAGACTATTTATAAAATTAATAATGGTATTTTATTATACCGTAAAATCTAAGTTACGAACATTGATTTCAATAACAGGTTGCTATCGATGAATAATTATGAACAGTAAGGCTGTTATTCAAAATGTTTCGGAGGCGAGTCAGCCGCGCTGGCAGCTACACTGCGGGCACCGGGTACGGTGGGCGGCACTGATTTGAAAACCACACTCTCTGGTGGGCGGCTACGACCCACCATAGCCTCCATTAGCCCGCGATAAAGCTCCCATTACACCACTTCATTCATACTAAGAGTGTACCATTAAAAGTTAATCTCAGCTATTTCGTACAATCACGCTCGTAACCGGCATAATAATGCTTCAGAAATTAAATATAATTCAGAAGAAAAGAATATTATAAAAGCTTCAAGTGCCATTTATGTACCTAATAATATCACTGCATCTATTTACCTAAGTGTTTAACTCACACAGGGTCGTTCGCAACGAGTCACTCTCATAAAAACCTGAGGAACCCAATAAAGATATCGTTATAGTAATAAAATGGGCTCCCTTCGTTCCATTAATTACTAAGAAAAAACCTTTCGGGTAATTTATCGCTTACAATCGATGTCTTAATAAATTGTTGATTTCGAGCACCTGTCTCGATAATAGTCGAATAATCGAGTGGGTGTCCGTGATTGTAATCACTATTCGCGTTTATTACAAAGATACGTTTAAATGGAAAGCAAGATAAAAACTTATAGGTGTTAACACCCGTTAATCGTAGTAAATTGGTAGGTAGTAGAACGTTCACAAGAACATACATCTTGTAAAGTGTTATGCTTTCACTGAAAGTATCACAGAGTTTTAATCAAGAGCAGGCCGTGAATATCCCTATAAATGCTTTCAACATGCTATAAATTCTGTTTGAATTAATTTGATGTAAATTGCGAAAGATGGTACCTAGGGTTAACAAGTCGTTAAATTACCTTAGAAATTGGCAGCACAGCTTGTATGTCATCCTTTTCAATGTCAAGTCTGGTGTTGACTCTGTGCTCGTGGGGTGGTTCCTCCGTGGTAGAGGTGGTGGTGGGCGCAGAAGACACTTTGGCTGACCAGCTGATGCGGGCAGTTCCTCGCCCTGACTCTCCCTCAGAACCCTCCCCGTCCCCCTCCCCCTCGGCTCCGACCTCCACGAGCCATGTGAGGATCTCCTCCCAGCCAGGCTCGCCAACGCCGCTGCTCTCCTCAGAATCCCTATATAGTTAAATTAAGTTACAATATTCAGTTCATAAACTCGCTGAGCCAAAAAGCTTTTATTACCTAAAAGGTTGTTTATTGAGGTCGAACATCTTGAAGGTGAGTATAACCCGGGTCATAATAAATCAATAGTCGTATTATGTAGTATCTACTCTGCTCCCAAAGTTCACGTTCTATCTATTTGGGTGTTGTCGCTTTACGGTGCGCAGTGAAAAGACGGAATTATCTAAACAATAAAAAGTTAGTCGTGACATCGAGTTTCATTAAGCGGAAAAGCGCTGACAAAATTTATGGCTGTGCAAATGCAAAGTAGTCGTGGGCGAAATTGTGAACAAATCCCGCCAAAGAAATGAGAAATGGAAACATTTTGTTATAAATACGTGAAGTACAAAAATAATTTTTCATTTTGGTGTAAAACTCGTTTAACTAGGTGTATATTTATGTACGGTACATAGAGAAAACGAACGGTATGGGCGTTTATGAGCAATATACGACTGTTGCATAAGAGTCCTTGTGCACGTCGAACTGTTAGTTGTATTTATCTACGGTGAAATGTTTTGCCTAGATCTGAAATACTTTGTATATCACTAATGAAAACAGCTCAGAAACGAATTTAAGAAATACTTGGAAGTGGAATGAATTCTTGAAAACCCTTCGCTCGATGACCGGCTCGGCGGCAGCTAGCTTGAAGGTACACTTTATCTACGACCACTCCGATTGCAAGAGCGTTTTATCGCTAAAGTGGGAAAACGTAGAATTGCAGATGGCATTTTCATTTTATCGGATTTATTTTTGAAAATGAATGTCTCTTTTCAATTTTATTGCGATTTCTGCCATTGTTTCAGCGTGAATATGAAATTGCTCTTATCCAACAATCTTATTGTTTAAATTTACAATATCGTTGAGCAGACTTAAACATCGGATTTAGTTCTATTTATAACTGAAAACAGTAGGTGGTGTTAATCTTTTAGTGGCGGAAACTGCAATAAAGTGCTTTGAAAGTGGATATGAAATGAGCGTGTCCTCATGCTTTTAATTTAGTTAATTAACTTCACCTAGTCTAATGCATATTCCACTAACAAGCAAAGAATGCAGGTATTTTGTTTCGTTAGAATATGATACACAACTTGGACTAATTTAGAAGTAGGTAATATATATAAAACATCGCAGGCGTGTTGTCTGTAGCTAAATTTGGAGAAACATCTGATCACATAAGATATTACTTAACAGATAGATACTTAAGTGATTTGTTTATCGATTATATTCACCTCAATAATCCTTTTGATCAGCAAATTAAGCGTTCAATCAGTTCATTAACTAATAGAAATTACGTCAGTTTAATAAGATAGGGGTTGCGGTAGATGTAGGAGATGATGATGGCCTCCTAATGAGCTGGCTAGAGATGCACAACATCGAATTGAATCATGGAAAGTATTTGACCAGGAGTAGAACAACTCAGTCTACAACAACAATATACATACGTGTCAGAAGCTTCCTCTTCTCGAAGCGGTTGTTCAAGCCTTGTCGCCGTGACGGTAGCGGCTCGCGGCTTCACTTCTGCTGTCACTGCCCAACGGGAGTTCGCTGCAGTTACGCTTACCAGCCGGAGACCTGACTTCACTTTAATTCTATAGGACAATAATAATTTCATTAGCAAGGACAAAATCATATTTTTAGACATACCTACTTATAAGCAATAATTTACAGTCAGTATAATTTACAGTGAATTATAACGTAATAATTTACAGTGTAATCTTTACTGTGTTTTTGTGTAGTAATTTGTGTTAGAAACAGTTAAAACTATATCTGTTTTGAAGCCGAAGTATAGTTTTATAAACTAATTCTTGTATTGAATATGTATCTAGAAATAAAGATCTTTGTCATTGAAATTTACTCGTTGATGACAGGCTTCTTTTAAATCTAGTTCATAATTAAAGCACCACCGCACTGGTACAACAAATTAACATCATCTTGGGATGTCTGACAGTTTAAATTTATGCAATAAATATTCAAAATAACACTAACTTTAAATACGGTTATGGCACTTAATTATTCGTTGTTACTTTAAATATGTACCTTCTTGTACGCATTCCAGAGGCCCATTAGAGTTAAGCAGAACGTACGAATTATGCGAATCTATCAATCGCGATTTTAAAATAAGTTACCTGCAATGAATATTGATAGCCCATTGTTGATTGTTGGCAATGTGCATTGATGACTAGCAATAACTTAAAATAAAATAGCAATAACATCCATAAATTAATAATAAAACAATCATTGTTTACGTATTGTGTATGTCCTCATTCCCTCACTCGTGTTTTATCGTATAGTCTGCGTTGTGCACTTCTTCCGGTTTTAAAGTATCTGTACTGACACAAATGCGCCTCTTAGAATACCAATCGTAAAAGAGAAGAGATCAAAGCTGTTTAACAGAATGCAGAATTCCCGGTGTTGAAGATAAATTATTTCATGCTTTGAACTTGTTGCTGTTCTCGACTAACGCATTAAACCTAAAGTTAGCCTCCCTTACAGGCAAACATACCTACTTCTGAAACCAAACAAAATACATAGGATCAGGATCACGTAAAGCCACAGTTAGCTAAACCGTCTCACGTTATTGTTAGAATAGTAAAATTCATTTTAATGGCTAAGCCGAAGGAGTTATAAATTTCCATTTAGTTGGTTGCAGTCGAGTATTCCCTTGTGGGTGCGACCTGACTCGTAACTCAAAACGAGGAACGAGAAACAGATACGATACTAGAACCTCTCCACGATGAAGTTTTGAAGCAGGTGGTGCATAATATAGGGCGCGATTGTAAGTACCCGATACATGGTAGGACTTTATATGTAGGTTTTCATACCCTTTTTTCCTAATAAAGTTCATTTCAAAGTGTAAAATAAAGCTTTGCCCAGCAGCATTTCTGCTCATTTCTTTTGAAATAGACTGAAGGCTTTTAGCGATATCGACAGGATATTGATTCTATTAGATTCTCGTGTAGCTCTTGAAGCGTCGGGTGTAAAGATTGCAATAGTGCACGCCGGGGCACAATCACAGCCAGCTCCACAATCGCGCAATCACGGGCTTTTTACGTGAATAGCTAGGAATTGAACACAATTTTATTATTATTTACGTTTCCATTGTTCGTATAATGTGTCAGCTCTGAGTTTAAGTTGTTATAAGGACATCGCTGTAAGTGAAAGGTGCTGTGTGAATTGAGTGCATGTTTTTTTTACATTCATTAATGCATTTATTGTTGAATCTGTGAAAAGCTTACCGAACGATAAATTGTAACTATGACAGTCGTTGTAAGTAGCCTGCTATCTTTACACGTTGTGAATTGTTTTGTTGTTGATTAAAAGAATTACATAAATCCTCTATTTTACTTTCAACAACAATAACTCCACCGACCCAAAATTGCAGGTCGAAAATAATATGATTGTGAATTTCGGACTCCAATTCTAACTCCAAATTGTAGTGGTGGCGTTGAAAAGGATTGTAATATTCATAGCTGACTATAGCTGCATTTGTTAAAACTATCTGATTATATATCAATATTTGCGCAGTGTTCTTCGAATGTTCGTTCACCAAATGGTTTAGTGCAGTGGTGCTATATCACAGTTAGGAGGAATAGAAAAGCAGCTAGTAAAATAGCGTAACTCAATATTAGAGCAGAACTGGGAAATTATACGGAAATCTTTTCTACTTAAAGAAAGAATTATGAACCTTTGGTTGGTATATAGGAAAAAGATGGTTCTTCCCAAGCAATATTTTCTCTGGAAAATATGAAGTCCTAAAGAGAAGTCCGAGAAAAACCTACTTTGTATAAAATGCGTATATATAGATAGGAATTTGATAAAAACTTTAGACTATCTAAGCAAACGACGTAAAACGTAATGTGACTCATACTATTTAATCTAAAACAAAGTAATCATAAACTGTGAAGTAAATCAAATAAAGTTGAGAAAAGTCTCTTCAATTTAACACATAATGTAATTTTCGCAACGAAAATGTCAGCTCTTGTTCTAACTAGTCGTTTATTTTTGCGGTCGTCTATTATCCAAAGAGCAATTAATTGTGTAAAATATACGAGATGATTTTGAAGGAGTCGTTACTATGTTAAAATCTAGAATAACTGAAAAAGTTTTAATTGCCGCATTGAGGTCGACAGTTTGCAGTTAAGCCGTGAGATGCGACCCGCGCCTGCTCGGTACTTCAACGTATATGTGGAGTTGTTTTGTTGGCAGTTGCCACCTCGTCTGTGCTCCGCCGCACGGTGGGCTGAAAATCGGCTTTCATAGACTTAGGCATTTTATTTTGCAAGTGCGAGTTTTTTTGCCGGATATCACTTCTATTAGTTATAACAATATACAAAAATGACACCAGAATTGATTCTGCACAGAAACGAAGGAATTATAATTTTTTTACGAAAATTTTGTATGGAGCTAGTATGAAAAATCGAAATATCTCTAAAACGGCAGCGATAACCGTAATATCCTTATAGGGGGTTATAGTACTAATTATTTATGATTTTTTGACATACGTTACATAATGGTTGTAGATGCCTTTTTTTTTTAAAATCGTCAAAATATTTTTATTTATTTTTACATATTTAAACGTTCCTTTTAGTGTTTAAGTTGAAGAATTCAGAGCTTTAACAACTCTTATCATAAAATAGCATCACCCCTATAGACCTGAAGGACTAGACAGAGGTGTGTAGTGTCTTGTTGATCTTGTAAGATTTCCAACAATACCAAATAGTTGAATATCAGTGTCAAAGTGCCCATGCTGTCGCTTCTTTTTGAAAGATAGGGGAATGAAATTGTTAATTGATCATACCCTAAAAGTATGATTACAACATAACCGGACACATAATAGGGGATTATAGTACTAACATTATTTATTTTAACATATGAAACTGTTCAAAACGATCCATGAACTGTGTCAAAGTTAAGAACATCGTTAGGAAGCATGCTTTTTCCCCAAATATTAAGAATATGTGAAAAAAAAAAGACTGTATATAAACTTTTTATTGATAGGTAATTTAAATAAAACAGAAGTAACAAAAATAATATCTAATAAATTCAATTATACAAAATACATATTTGAAACTATAATTTATGAAATTATTAACTAAACATATTGGTACAATAAACTAACATAAATAACAAAAGAACATAAAGAAAAATAATTAAATTTTACAAATTTTCTTTACAACTTTCGTTGTCGGACTCCAATTCCGAGTCAGAATCCAGATCGGATATACCTACAAACTCGAACTCAGTTTCCGGAAACTGTATTAGGTCGAGAGTTTCAGCAAAAAAGGTTGTCTTCCTTTTGGCATCTAACTTCGGCCTTTGTGCACTTAGAAAAGGATCCGAAGAAACAACAAGCATATTTAGGATATCTTGATTAGAATCTTGCCTGCTTCTTTTCCGCGAATGATGTTCCCGGAACCTCCTAAAATCTTTGTTTCGAGACTCTGAGGCTTCTTCCGAGAGAGTCCCAATCGGGACAATATCATTTTTTTCGATTATGTCAGCTCCGTGTATTAATAGTTTATGTACGGTTGATGACATGTAGTACCAGTCGTATAATTCCACGTACTTTTCTGCTGTTTTGCGAGGAAAATCTTTAAATTTGATGACATCGATCTTCTCACCAGATGTTATTGCTTGCAAAATAACAGCAAATCTTTTTACCAGGTTTTGATCCAACCCAGTAATAGCTGCAGTTTTATTGGGAAACTCGAAAAACTTCCTTGCGGTATTCCCGTCATTGGTAGTTCCCGAGCCTTGTTTTACTATATCAATTAACAGATTGAGCTCCTCTTTAAATTTATTTTGAATGTTTTTTTTTCTGTTTTGTAACATATCTTTATGCTCATTACTTCTTGCTGCCCACTGTTTGAAGTCAAGTCTGTACGCAATGTGTAACAGACATTCCATGCAATTTATACGGGCATGTAGGGATGATAGGCCAAATTCATATATGTCAGAACACACAGTTTTTGATGTTACAGCATCTAAGTGGTTCACTTCTGTTGGTTTTGCTAAGCACAGGTAGCATGATGCATTTGATCTAGCTTCAGAAAGGTACGTGCAGACTTTTGCGTCGATCATTGTCATCATTAGTTTATGAGTCACCCTGTTACTATTAATGCACTCTGTGGGGTTAAGGGCCTCAATTTCCTCATCCATTTTTCTTTTGTTATCAATGACAACTGCATGGCTTTCTTTTACAAAAGTGAACTGAACCGGACGACAATAAAAAGTTGAGCTTGGTTTCGGGTTTGTCCATATAGTATTATCTCCATCTGTCAGTTTCAGTGGCACCAAGGAGGTCATGAAAATGCTTGAATCATCATGCTCGCCGTCCATTTTCTGCTTGTATCGGCTTTGATTGGAAGCACCATCAAATCCCCACTTCGATATCAGCTTTAACTGCTTATTTTCCACATTATCAGAAAGACTTTGAAGAATCCGCTTCACCGTGATGTCAAGTAAAGCTTGAAGTGTAATTCTAGCTGATGAATCCGTAACTGATACTGATTGATTAGGAGGGTAGCATGCAAGCTTAGTTTGTTGCAGTTTATAGTAGGATGGGTAAATATCCTTAGCACCTTCCCGAATGGCAGTCTCTCGCAACGTAATATATTGCCACTTTGAAAGCTTAAGTGAAAGAAGCAATCCAAGTGCTTTCTCTGGTGTAAATATTACTGTTTTCTTAATGCTTTCCTTGATTTTAACGGCAGCTTCTGGATTTTTGATCATATAATTGATTACAGATGCGATATCTTCATAACCTTCTTCTTTTAAACGTGCTGCAGCTGCATATGCCAATTCACAGGAATCCTCGCCTATGTGCTCACTAGATCTTCTCTTTTTCTGTTTGCTTCCCAGATCTTTGAATGGTTTTCGGGACCTTTTTGTCATTGTTCCAACAGTCGATGATGTCGAAGGTTCTGGAGAGACTGAGCGTGCTCTTGGTATCTCATCAACAGTTGGTTCTTGATTTATTAAAGTTTGCACGCAACTCGGCCAATCAATATTTGCTTGCAACCACTCTCCGTACGTATTTCTAAACTTATCAAAGAATCGTTTAGATTTCTGCCACCTGTTTAAAGCAGCTCGCGTGAATCTCCGGCAAAATTCTTTGAGAGTTACTTGATCTTCGGCAGAAAGGCAATCGCCTATGCGGGACACAATTGCACTAAACAATACTTCATGATTAAATGAAGGACACTCACTTTTTAGAAGAACAAACAAATCTAAGTTGGTGATTAAACTTTCCATTCTAAGATTTTGTAGTCGCAAAGCAAATAGTTTTAGTGTTAGCAGTTACACGGTTGTGAACAATCTAAATTATGGAACAAAATTATAGCCCTTTTATTGTATAAAGTCAATAATTAGTTAACTACCCTCATTAAAGTTATAAAAGATATGATAATAAAAATTTATAATCGTCAAAAACATTTCGTAGAACTCATAGTAGAACTAATCAACATTAGCAAATCACATTAGCTCACTAATTATAAAAAGGTGAATGCAGTTCTTAGTTGGTATTGTTGCGAGATATTTCAAATCATTTAATCACTTAATAGGCTCATTAGAATCAGAAGACTACAACCATCATTCTAATTACTTAATTACTTGTCATCAGACTCATTAGATGACTACACAATATGTTATTTTGTATTTTGAACGTATGCAAGGTTTTAAAATTCCTTTTGTGTCGATATTATTATGTGTCCGGTTATGTTGTAATCATACTTTTAGGGTATGATCAATTAACAATTTCATTCCCCTATCTTTCTAAAAGAAGCGACAGCATGGGCACTTTGACACTGATATTCAACTATTTGGTATTGTTGGAAATCTTACAAGATCAACAAGATACTACACACCTCTGTCTAGTCCTTCAGGTCTATAGGGGTGATGCTATTTTATGTTAAGAGTTGTTAAAGCTCTGAATTCTTCAACTTAAACACTAAAAGGAACGTTTAATATGTAAAAATAAATAAAAATATTTTGACGATTTAAAAAAAAAAAAGGCATCTACAACCATTATGTAACGTATGTCAAAAAAATCATAAATAATTAGTACTAAAACCTCCTATAAGGATATTACGGTTATCGCTGCCGTTTCAGAGATATTTCGATTTTTCATACTAGCTCCATACAAAATTTTCGTAAAAAAATTATAATTCCTTCGTTTTTGTGCAGAATCAATTCTGGTGTCATTTTTGTATATTGTTATAACAAATAGAAGTGATATCCGGCACAAAAACTGGCACTTGCAGAATAAAATGCCTAAGTCTAAAGCCGTTTTTCAGCCCACCGTGCGCCGCAGTGGCGTGCCACTCACAACTTGCCAAAAGTTACGAACAAACAATGTTAACTTCAAATTTTTATTTACATTCTTGATGAAAATAAACCTAAACATAACTCAACTAAACATATGACGAATTTCATGTTCCTTACTTCCCACGCAAAATAGAAGATCTCGGTTGACAAGCAATAAACCAGTCCCCATTGTACGGAATATCAATAACTTTAAGTCAGCGTCACAGAGATGCGCAAGTTGCTCAGTCGTTAACTTGAAGTGGCCCATGCGTTGACAGATTTTCTCCCGATGTCGGTTTACAAACCGCTATGTCAGGCTTACAGAAAGTCTGACACTACTTGGGTGGTATCGCGGCTACGGTTTAAGCACTGTCATTTAATCACAATTTTAATGACAATATTCACGTTTCTGTCACGAGTACTTTCGAAGAGAATAAATTACATGGGTTACTCGCACCCTACAAGTATGTATGAAAATACTAAGACAGCATGAACTCACCTTATGACAACGTGTGAAATTGTATGGCTGGTGTCGCGCCGGACTACGAAGGGTAGATGTAGTCGGGAGTGAGGATACAATGGAGCTCGCGGTAGGAGAAGGGCAGCATCGCCCGCGCGAGCTTCTCTGTAACCGGCTCGAGCTCCGGCTAGCGTGACGGAACCCAGGGGCCACGCAGGCTGCACAGACACTCGCCCACAGGCACCCTCTGCTGATTCTCCACTGCCAGCTTCAGCAGCACTGTATGCTAATCTCACTGTCCTCGGTGGTCGCTTGCCCTTGCCATCCGCAGGCCACCACGCAGCTGGTACCGTTAATTCTGCAAGGCAAGCGCCTTCTTCGCCTTCAGGGCCACATGTCGCTGTTAATGTTCGCGCTCCGTAACTTGCATGTAAAGTTATACACACTCGGCGAGGTCGTGTTGCGGCACGTCTTGCACCGCCCTCGCCGCCAGTGTGGAACAGCACACGCAGAACTGGAGCATCACGAGGTAGTTCGCGGAATACCAGATGTGCTGACACATCCAGTCTGTGGGCAGTGGCGTCTTGCAGTTCTATCAAAGACGCATTTCTCCTTGGTGGCTCCAAGGGATCAGGTACTGCGTACCGCGCTGGCACTGTTTGTTTAGTAGAGAAGGGCCCGTAGGTAGCTCTTACTGATGCTGGCGCTGAACCTTGTAACACTGTAAATCGGTCTAGTGATAACAGGGCACCTGGCAGGGCTGTGCCCATCGGTTCAGGTGGTGGCCCCGAACCGCTCCATCTCGCTGTATGTTTTAGAAAAAACCCACTATCTTTATTTTCGAAATGCACTTCGACGCCAAGCACCGTTCCTGGAAAGAAAGAAAACTATTTTTAAAACAGGTAATAAAACATTTGTCATCGATTTAGGAATGCGTAACACGTGTAAAATGTTAAATAAGTGTTTTATTTTTGGTATTTTGACGTGAGATAAAAGGGCGTTGAAGCACAACATTGGCGCCGTGCCAATCGCATTCTGTCCTGCAGCGAGACGTCATTTGCGTTAGTTTTATGTTTACAAACACGTCAATATTCTTACGTAGAATTTGGTATTAACGTAACGATGCCTTAATCACACTGTTTGTGTTTCGAGGTATTATAAATATCTTGATAGTGAAGCAGGTCATGGTTTATGTATTATGTCTATTTAATTTTAAAGTAACATGTTCCGTACCTCCCTGGGAGATATAACCATCTCCCCGTAAAATGTTATATGACGGCAATAAGAGAAACATTTTATATGTAAGCGAGAAATATAAAGGAGATTAGGTATAAGGAAACGAGAGTGGTAGTCTTGTTTCCATGAGGGATGGCTACGTTCGGGCCGCGTCACACGACACGCGTCACGCAGGCTGCGGCCTCGTCTTCGTCCCGGTTATTGAGCCAGGATTTGTGTCACGTTCCTCTTACGGCACTCTTCACGGAATTCATTACGTGGCCTATTTATGATTCTCAGTGGTTGGTCTCGTATAAAATATTTGTTTACTTTATAATTACTTCTTATTTGGTTAAGTTCGTGTTTCAAGCATTAGTAATTCTTTAAGATTTTTAAATGTTACTACATAGTTTTAATGTGGTTTATTTTGAACTGACCTTTACAGTTTAATAAATAAAGTGAGAAAACTCATCTTAAGTTGTTTTCAAATATTAATTGAATAATTACGATGAAGGACTTAAACCCGAAACAATCTGCGCAGAATCCGGACATACGGCTGATCACAAAACCGCTACCTACGACCGAAGCTGTATTAATTGGCCGCCATGAAATTTCCTGTGTGCGGAAGCTATTGCTTCATTTACAAGAAAACAGTAAGCAATTCCACGAGTACGCCACATCCATTCAGCCAGGGGGAGTGAGGATAATAAAAATCTAGCACGTGACGCTCTTAGGACAAAGAAAAATTCGCTCAGCCTTCAAGTTTCAACCTCGTTGAGAAATATTACATTACGTAAGTAAGTACCCGCAGCAACGAAATTCTACAAAAATTGCAGCTCGTTAAATGAATATTTCAATGTTACGCCTGTATTTAGGAATTGGGCTGAGGTACCCATAGTATTCTTTCTCATTTTTATGTTAAGCTTCGTGTAATAAATAATAATAATAATATGCATAAATATGCACATTGAGTGCAACTCAATTATGTCCGCTTCTCAGAATGGATGTAGGAACGGGTCCCGTGGCACTAAGGAGCTACTCCTCATTGACATGGCCATTAGCCAACAGGTTCGTCGATCCCGCAAAGATCTATCAACATGCTGGATAGACTACAAAAAAGCCTATGACTCTGTTCCTCATACCTGGCTCATGAAGGTGCTAGAGCTTTACAAAATAGATCCAACTTTACGCACCTTCCTTGAGTCATGTATGAGGCAATGGAAGACGGTACTTCGCTATCCAGGATGTCGACCGATCCGAGAGAATGATGAGCCTATATGGATCAGACGGGGAATATTTCAGGGTGACAGTTTGAGTCCACTTTGGTTTTGCTTGGCCCTGAATCCTCTAAGCACAATGTTAGAGGACTCAGGCCTGGGCTATCGGTTGAGAAGAGGAGGTCAAAGTATATCCCACCTCCTTTACATGGATGATTTGAAACTCTTTGCCCCCAACAACTTGCAACTGATGGAACTACTGAAGGTAACTGAAACTTTCAGTAGCGCCATCAAGATGGAATTTGGTGTGGACAAATGCGCAATCATGCATGTAAAACGAGGAGAGATTATGGAATCTGAGGGAATTCAACTTTCAGACTCCATACACCTTAGATCTCTCTGCTTGACCGAAACTTATAAGTATTTGGGTATGTCGGAAGCTTTGGGCATTAATGTTGCTGACATGAAGCAATCGTTGAGGGAGCGCTTCTTTGGCCGCCTGACAAAGGTATTAAACAGCCTTTTGTCGGGAGGAAATAAGGTGCGCGCCTTCAACGGTTGGGTCATGCCGGTGTTGATGTATTCTTTCGGCATACTCAAATGGTCTCAAACCGAACTGGATGCCCTGGATAGGAGGGTCCGCACACTGCTAACCACAAATCGGATGCATCACCCACGATCATCGGTGATGAGACTGTATATCCCGCGGAAGTGTGGAGGTCGAGGCTTTTTAAACGCCAAAACTCTCCACAACCGCGAGATTTGCAGTCTCAGGGAATATTTCCTTCAAGCCGATGTGGGTATGCACCGAGATGTGGTTGCTGGCACTGAACTGGCACAAACCTGTTATACTCACCGCAGATGACCGCAAGGAGGTATGGAAAAGCAAGGAGCTTCATGGTCGCTACTATCGGGCTCTCTATGGGCCCGATGTAGATTTGACAGCTTCCGTTGCCTGGCTACGCTTCGGGGATCTCTTCGGAGAAACTGAAGGTTTTGTCTGTGCAATTATGGACGAAGTTATCTTGACGAATAATTACCGGAGACATATCATGAAGGACGGGACGATTGACGTGTGTCGGGCATGCCATCATCCTGGTGAGTCCATCAGACATATTGTCTCCGGTTGTTCTCGTCTTGCTAACGGCGAGTACTTGCATAGACACAACCAAGTAGCCAGAATTATCCATCAGCAACTTGCTTTGAAATACAAACTTGTCGATTCTGAGGTACCGTATTACAAGTATGTGCCCGACCCAGTTCTCGAAAATGACCATGTCACGTTGTACTGGGATCGGTCTATCATCAATTCATCACTGACAGGACTATTGTTGCCAATAAGCCTGATATAGTGGTGATAGACCGATTAGTGCGCCGCGCAATGATAATCGATGTTACCATCCCACATGACGAGAAGCTCGTGAAAGCTGAGAAAGAGAAACACATAAAGTATCTCGACTTAGCTCATGAGGTTGTTGACATGTGGAATGTGGACTCGGCTGTCATTGTGCCGATTGTCATGTCAGTCAATGGGCTGATAGCTAAAAGCTTCGACGACCATCTGTTGAAGCTGGCGTTGCACAGCTGGATAAAGGGCCTGATACAGAAGGCAGTTCTCCTCGATACGGCTCGCATTGTGAGGAGGTTCTTTTCTCTGGGGACCTAACCACCGGTAGCTTGGACCCTGCTCCCGACACCGATGGACTGCCATTTTTTATATTTTTTAATGTTTTTTTTATTGTAAGTGTTGCGTCCCAAATGTAATTTTGAACGCTCTCTTTGGTGTGGCAACATTCTATTGTCTTTGATGTTGACACTTGACATTACTTGACTTGACAGATTGACTTTGTTTGCTTGGAAAAAATGCCGGTCATGGGAACCGCTGTTGAGTTAATTAATTGGTAAAATATTGTTGGATTCGCCTGTCGAGACCGATAATTGGGTCGCGAATTATCTAATTGTTGAAGTGTATTCCCCATTTGCCAAAAACCCCGGGATATTGTTGAATCGTACGCCGCCTTGTCGTCAGTTGGTCTGGCACGCGGAATTTGTTGTAAATCGAATTGGATCTCGCGAGATATGAACAGATTAATTGTGTTCAGTGATTGATTGAACTTTGTAATCTCGGATTAACAAGAATCCAGTGATATTTCTCGGAACACATCGCCTTATTGTCTACCACGCGTAGCGCGCGCTTGCTGGAAACGAGTTGGGTGTGATGCTGGTCGGGACGGCGCCATCTGAAGATCGACGCCTTGTGACCGTCCTAGAACCCGTAACTTACATCACACGTTACAATTACTCACCTCATATCACATACAAACCACACTTAGGGCGTGACCTTTGAAGGTCGAACTTGGCGTCCCCAGCACTCAGGTTAGTGGTACATTTTGTTCTTATTATTAAGTAACCTTGTTTATTGAAAACAACGGTAGTCTCCACGTATCGTGGAAAAGTTCCGGACACGTCCAGTTACCGTTGGCTGGCCTATTGCGTTCCTGATCAAAGTGGTAGCAGAAGCGCGGCTCTTATAATATAAGATCCACTGGTTTAATTGGAAGTTTTGAATATTGTTGAAAACTTAAAACTTGAGTTTAATTACTTAACACAACTTATAACTTAATAAGTTTTGAATATATTACCATGTCATCCGGGCTATCTAATTGAAGTTGAATCAATTGAAGTTGTATTTGTAATTTGTACTGTAGCCTCTTTCATTGCATTGACAGGTAGGATTTATTTGTGAAATTGGTATAATTTGGTACATAATTTGGTACATAATTTGGTATTTGTTGCAATTAATAATTGAATGTCATTGATCTGAATTTGGAAAGGTTATCTAAATAATAATTACACATAGTCTAACATAACAAGACTTGAATGGTGTGGATTGACTTATTGCTTTTATTTGTATTTATTGGATTTTGTTAGAGATTGTCCGGCTCAATATTATACAGACAATTGTTGTGCTTATTGATGTTTAATTTGAGGTTGATCCAGCATTGTATTATACATTGAATTGTTATTTATTTTGTAACTAGCCATCTGTACCAAGCTAGATTCATACTTGGAATAAGTACAGGGTTGAATTTGGACCTGAAATAATTGAATTTGAATTTTTATTTTGTTGAAACTATTTGGCCGGCTAACAAGTCATTGCTGTTTGTTTAATATTTGATTGTTGGTTGTTGATTGTTGTTTTGTATTAATATTTGATTGTTGCAATGGCCTCATTAAGGGCAGTCAGGGAGGCTGCTGCGGGATTGACCTCACAGTTGAGATGGTTCACATCGGCAGCTGCAACTGTTGAGCGTGTGGAATTGGAAGAGCTCACCCTTGCTCGGTATGGGCAAGTGATTGAGAGGATCAAGTCAGCTGATGCTGCGCTCATACGCTTCAACGAGTACATCATGGATGTGGATTTGGGGGTGATGGATCAGACAGCCCGCGATAAGATTTTGGGTGACTATGACCAGATTATCCACCTGGGGGATGTCATATGTCTACGAGCGCGGGAAATTTTGAAGAGCCGGGTGCCTGATGCGGCCAAGCCGCAGACCCCTGTTGTTGCAGGCCCTGGACTATTGAGTAGGCTGTCCACCCTGGAGCTGCCACATTTTGACGGTCGCTTGGACCACTGGCTGGGCTTCCTAGATCTCTTTGAGAGTCTTGTCGATGCACGCTCGGACCTCGGACCTGCCCAGAAGCTGGCCTATTTATTGTCTGTCCTGGAGGGCGAAGCCAGAGCCTTGGTGCAGCACTTGCCGGTGACGGATTCCTCTTACCCGACCGCTCTGGAGCTTCTCTCCCGACGGTATCAGAACAAGCGCTGCCTGGTTGATGTGCACATCGACCAGATTTTGGGGCTACCGGCCATTGTCAGCGCGTCGACGTTGCGCACTGACTTGCTGAATCCGTTGGTCTCAGCGACCAACGCTTTGAGACGCTTGGAGTTACCGGTAGAACATTGGTCCTACTTGTTGGTGCACATAGTGCTGCAGTTGCTCCCCGCGGAGTTGAGGTCACGTTTTGAGCAGGAGTATGGTGGGGATGGTGCCACCCATCTTCCCCCCTTTGACGACCTCCTCAAATTTTTGGAAGACGAGTGTCGGTTTGCGGATAACACTCGTGGCGCTACGGGGTCGCCCCCACTACCTTCTCAGCCCAGAGACCAGGGACGGACTAGGGCCCGGGGGCCTGTTGATGTTCCCCCCGCCCCCCGTTTTGCTGGCGCCCGGAGTCCGCGGGCTAGGGGGCCTGTTGATGATCGCCCCGCCCCTCGTTTTGCTGGCGCCCGGAGTCCTCGGGCTAGGGGGCCTGTTGATGATCGCCCCGCCCCCCGTTTTGCTGGCGCCCGGAGTCCTCGGGCTAGGGGGCCTGTTGTTGATCGCCCCGCCCCCCGTTTTGCTGGCGCCCGGAGTCCTCGGGCTAGGGGGCCTGTTGATGATCGCCCCGCCCCCCGTTTGGCTGGCGCCCGGAGTCCTCGGGCTAGGGGGCCTGTTGATGTTCGCCCCGCCCCCCGTTTTGATGGTGCCCGGAGTCCTCATCATTGTGACTTTTGTAAGGCAACGGGGCATGTCATGGCGCGTTGCCCGGATTTTTTGAATTTGCACGTAAGTGCCCGCCGCCGTATTGTCAACGCACGCCGTTTGTGCTTTTCGTGCTTGGGGGCCCACTTCCATCGGGACTGCCCCGACCCCCGCCCGTGTAGAATTTGTGATGGGTCCCACTTGGAGATTTTGTGCGCCAACGCGAACCGCTCCAGCAGACCAGCTTCTGAGGGGGGTTCGCGCAGGGGGGGGTACCCCGGAGACGAGCACCGGGCTGTGACCCGCGATTCCGTACGCCGCTCTCCACCCCCCGCGCAAGTTGAACGGGAGCCCCACGAGCGCCATTTGGTCTTCCCTCGTCAGGGAGAACGCGCATTGGCTGCTAGGCAGCAGTGGCCGGGTCGGCGCCGCTGCCTTTCCCCTCCGTTGGCGGAACGTCCCCCGCTGGAGTCGCGGCCTCCGCCATTCGGGCATTCGGTGGGATATGCCCCTCCAGTGATGGCGAGCGGCTTGGGACACCGCGCGGACGAATGGTTTGATTGTTGGCCTCGTCGTGAACGAAGGCAGCCTGGAAGCGGCGATCGGTCGCCGCCCAGGCATCACTAAGAGATTGACGCCTGCCCCGCTAAAGGAACCCCCCGATCAAGACGGTTTTGTTGCCAACGGCCTCGGTCACGGTCTGGGGACCCTTGGGTGACTCGATTGTGGTCTGTGCCATTTTGGAGACGGGAGTCCGGGGTTGCCTTTGTCTTCTTGGTTAGCGGGACAGGTTGGCCTGAAGGTGAACGACCTTTCAGGCAAGATTTGGGGAATTGGCGAACCGGCTGACACCACTGTTGAGGGAAGGACCTGGTTTGAGGTCACCCTTGTGAGTTGTCCTTACCCTAAAATTGGTGCTCCTGCCCTTGTTGTAACTGAACTTGGTACAATTGTTGGTGACTGATCGTCACACTAAGAACTCGCATGCCGGTTGCAATGCGCTGTTGGCCATTCTGCAGCGAGAATTTTGGATTTTGTCGGCTGATCGCGTCAATGAGGCGAGGCCCTTTGCTGGCGTCGTAACGGATTTTGTTGGTCCCCCTTTGTTGAAGACGTCCACCCTTCGTAATAGCAAGATTGTTAGGGCTTATTTGTGTGTTTGTCTGCCTGTCAACCAAGGCAGTACATTTGGAGCTGGTAACCTCCCTCTCGACAGAGGCCTTTGAGGCGACTTTGGAGAGATTTGTGTCTCGCCGTGGGTTACCTTCGTTGATTAGGTCTGATTGCGGTACGAATTACAAGGGTACAAGTAACTATTTGAAGGAGGTATACGCCTTCCTTAATGAGAGCCAGGTTGATATTGGTAATAGTTTGGCCCGCCGAGGGGTCACTTGGTTGTTTGACCCGCCAGCCTGCCCCCCATTGGGGGGGTATTTTTGGGGCCGCGGTGAAAGCGGCAAAGGGACGCTGGCGGAGATTGTTGGGAGACACCGTTCTCACCTTAGAGGAACTAGCTACGGTATTTGGCCGCATTGAAGCTGTGTTGAATTTGCAACCTTGTCAAGACTTCCAATTGATTAGCGGACGGGTAGGCCCGTCCGGGGGGTGTAGATGTTGCGTCCCAAATGTAATTTTGAACGCTCTCTTTGGTGTGGCAACATTCTATTGTCTTTGATGTTGACACTTGACATTACTTGACTTGACAGATTGACTTTGTTTGCTTGGAAAAAATGCCGGTCATGGGAACCGCTGTTGAGTTAATTAATTGGTAAAATATTGTTGGATTCGCCTGTCGAGACCGATAATTGGGTCGCGAATTATCTAATTGTTGAAGTGTATTCCCCATTTGCCAAAAACCCCGGGATATTGTTGAATCGTACGCCGCCTTGTCGTCAGTTGGTCTGGCACGCGGAATTTGTTGTAAATCGAATTGGATCTCGCGAGATATGAACAGATTAATTGTGTTCAGTGATTGATTGAACTTTGTAATCTCGGATTAACAAGAATCCAGTGATATTTCTCGGAACACATCGCCTTATTGTCTACCACGCGTAGCGCGCGCTTGCTGGAAACGAGTTGGGTGTGATGCTGGTCGGGACGGCGCCATCTGAAGATCGACGCCTTGTGACCGTCCTAGAACCCGTAACTTACATCACACGTTACAATTACTCACCTCATATCACATACAAACCACACTTAGGGCGTGACCTTTGAAGGTCGAACTTGGCGTCCCCAGCACTCAGGTTAGTGGTACATTTTGTTCTTATTATTAAGTAACCTTGTTTATTGAAAACAACGGTAGTCTCCACGTATCGTGGAAAAGTTCCGGACACGTCCAGTTACCGTTGGCTGGCCTATTGCGTTCCTGATCAGTAAGTTTTTATAGAAAAATATTTAAAAATGTAATTTTTGAGATACGTGTTGAATAAAGGAAATAATAATAATAATAATAATAATATATTCCACAACTTTTCACACAACGCCATCTAGTCACAAACTAAGCAGAGCTTGTGGTATGGGTACTAGACAACTGATAAACATACATATATATTTCTAAATACATACATATGATAGATAAATTACACCCAGACAAAGAACAAATGACCGTGCTCATCACACAAACATTTGTCCTAGGTGGGAATCGAACCCACGACCTTGCGCATAGCAGTCAGGGCCACTGACCACTATACCAACGGGCCATCAACCCAGAACAAAAACACTCAACTGAAGATTACTAAAAAGTAGCGTTAGTCACTGTTCCAGCGACCTTAGTTGTTGACCGTAACAGCTTATGATCACGTGCAACGAAATTTTTAAACTTTATTGTTTCTTCGTGAAACCAAAATAAGCTGCTAAATACTCAAGGCTGGTATTAGGAACGTAATGAGCGGTAATTATGCAAAGCCATATTGATTTTTGCATTCCTGAGCAGATGTTATTGATCCGGGTACATAATGAATATTCAATAGGCTGTAGCTATGGCCTTTCAAAATTAAAAAGCTTCAAATACAACACCGGGGAACTGTTGCCTAGCGTTTTCTTTTTATCTATAGATACTGCAGTTTTCACAGATTCTACGACGTAAAAAACCACTCAATCAATCCCAACAAGGTTAAAATAGGATTACTGACTACCCATTTGCTTAACAATGGCTATAAATATATTTTTAATAAACGTTATTGTTCATACGCGTTTCCATTTTAATTTTCCGCCGAACGCGGACGGAACAAAAAGAGAAGTTACGCGAATTGATATCGCGTTTTCCGATCGCTCCCTCGATTGTGGGTAGCGTTGGCGGGGAGAAGGGGGGGACAAGAAACCTACGGGGGCACACAGGACAAGGGGACATGTAGTGGGTGTAATAACTGCCACAGAACTGAATCCTTAGATATGGCCCACGCGTGCCCACTACCCCTCCCAAGTTTCCAACCGTCTTTATCACACTGACCTCCCAATAACTCCTACTTTATATACATATTCATGCAATATACATAATTTTCACAATATATCCAGCTCTTATTTTTATTGTCACTACTACCTGAATCGTAAATGTATTATAGATAGAGAAAAAGTACCCGACCGGGCACGAATACCTTAATATTCTTTTATCATTTTCTATACCACATTCTATCGACTAAAGGTAGACTATACTTTGATAATGTTGCCAAAAAAGAGGTTGGGCATTCTCACAGACCCATTTTTTTTTTTTTTTTTTTTTTGTTTCGTCTGTGTTTTCAGGTAGCTTGTTATATATATGTAGGTTTCTCCTTATCACAACTCAGGGTTCCGGGTTATAACCTCCGAAAGATAGTAACAATCTACAGATAATACTGTGTTAATTATAATGTAAGCACTACACATATAGGTGTTCATGTTTTTCCACGTAGGATTTCACGGAAAGCTTCTACGAAATACGCGCTAAATGCGTATCCAACAGCAACCTCATTATATTAATAATATAATATTTCGTTGGGAAATCCGGAAATCCTGTTAATGAAACACTAAAGCTCTCACAGCACCTTTGTGTTGTGTTATTAATATAACGTCCTGCGAATTAATTACGGCGTACATTTTGTAAATTAACACAACAACCGCGCGGCTGGTACGTTACGATAGCCGTATGGACGTATGCTAGATAAAGCCTCATTGAAGGGTAATAAAGCGGACGCGGTTATGTGTCGGACTCCATTAACGGTAAATATTTGTTCATTTGTCAATTTATCATGCTGTGTAGCCGATGGACAGCTCTTTGACGTGCGCAAACCGCTGCTTTTACATAAACAACGCATTTAAGCTAAATGATTTATTAAACACGTTTGTCTCGTTAAAAAGTCAACTCGGGTTTACCCTCAAAGTTCTTATCCTGCTAAGCCTTTGAGATAAAGGGTACTTAACGTCATAGGTTTTACGTGGCCCCGGAAAATTTTAACCGACCTACCTAGCTTAGTCGAGCGGGGATCGTTGCAAAAACATCGAGTGTGGTTGGGCTTCAAGCTGTAATGCACGTACATATATACATAATATGGTATATTCCTCTGTATAAACAGAATAATATTCCACGGTGAATTGTAAACGTACGTTCTACTTATGTTACTTTCAGAATGTTTTTGTTAGAGAAACAAAAACATTCTGAAAGACTTTCGATTAAAAATACGTATGTAGATACGATACTTGAGCAATGATGATATTAACATTTTTCCAAGCATAATGCTTGTTTAAATTTCTCAATTAAATTGAAAAGGGTGCAAGCAAGGTATAATGAATGCACGTATAAGCCAAATATTTGATTGCTTTCGTAACTCAAATAGAAATCCTAAACAAACAATCTAAAAGGTCTCTCTTAAAAATACTCGGTGAGTTTTTAAATTAACTTTTAACTTAGTTTTTAAGTGAGATTTTTATGGAAAAAGGTTTTATGGCTTTGTACGACTGTATGAAATAACGAACCGCCTCCAAATTCAAGCGCTTTGGATATACTGGACCGATTCGGCTGAAATGAACATAGCGTCGTTATCGAAACAGACAGAATAAAATTATATTTGGACTAGCTCTTTTGAACGACAATATAGAAATAAATTGTGCATCGGGCGATCAAAAAGGTAAGGCATATTTTGATGATATTTCCCATAGGCCCATGTTCTTACATATCTTTAAAATCATTCCTCACTTCCCATCTTCTTCAAACTACTGCCCCTACTACCATTCTTTTTTAAATATCCTCATGGTGGTCCTCCGCCTTGGGGTTGACGGAGGGGTCTGTCACTCTTACTGACTAAAACCACACGGTGTTTCTCTTCTTCACTTCTAGCCGGGATGCGGGGACACGTTAGCATTCTCCATAATCACCCCAGCAGTGACAGTTGACGAACGTTTGCCCCATCTAAGTTGAGGGAAGGAGTGAGCATCTCCTCACCCTGTCATAATTTTAAAAAGGCGCGCGGAAACACTACGAGACACTTGCTTGGGCCTATATGATCGGATGCCAGACTTCCCCAAGTCTGACACCCACAGGCCACATTACAGGGGATGGAAGAGGGCATTGTCAGCCCGCCTCTGCCGCCCAGTCCTTCGAACGCGGCTCTGTACATTTGAGGACGTCTGGCGTCTCCCTCTCCCTCTGCCGCTTCTTTTGCCGCCATGACCCGCTCTGCGAGATCGGCTACTGCTTGCCATGACCTCTCGCTCCCAACTATAGATTTGATTACGGCCGGCAACAAGAGGTACATTCATTAGCTGTACATTCGCCAAGCGTATACTATGCTGTATCCTCGCTGCCGTGGCAATGATGGCAGCTGGGTGTCAGTTCCTTGCGCGCAATATGACACAGATACTTTCCGAAACAGCTGTGCCCCGAAAGCACCTGTGTCAGCCAAAAAGTCAGCACTCCGTGGCGCCGTTCTACCCATATACCACCTTTAAAAAGTATCTGTGTTACTGTTTGTCTGAGCTAACGAAGATATTTTGATTGGACTTTCACAAAAATATAGAGGAAGCATAATTATGCAACATCTAAATTTACTATTTTTTATCACGGAAAGTCCCACAGGATCGGGATTTACACGGGCAAAACCTCACTACATACAAGAACCGGGTTTATTAAATCTATACCTATGAAACCGGATTTAAATATAATATAATATATAATGCTTGTGTAACTATCCAGTTCATTAAGTATAATTGTGTTCGTTGTAATAGCTCTGTAATTACTTAACATAGCTACCACTGCAGTCCGCACGCAATAGAGCACAATAGCCACAAATCATTGCCCATCGATCCGTTCGTATACAAAGATAGCCATGCAGGATTAATTATTAAAAGAACCACTACAATTAGAAACATTAATCATGTAGGAGAACCATTTCAGGAAAACCTCAAGGATTAGGTAATACTACAACAGGCATAAAATATTTGCTACGTACCTATATAGGTTGTTTCAGAGATGCGAAATATTCAAACAATGGATAGGAAAATATGATGATGTCATCATAATCAATTAACATATTTCTCATCGTATTTAAGCCTGTCGTTCTGTTACTCATAACAATAGTCCTCCTAACCGATTTCGGGCACGGCGTCCAATCTCAATAAATGATTAGCCATCTGCGCATGAGATATTATAGTGCACAAGTATGAGCAGCGCAGGTCTGTACAAGATGCACTCTCTTTTCCTTTACTCACATTGTTCGAAGGGACGGCAATCCGACACACGCAGATCAAGCGCAGGACCAACGGCTTTTTTCTTTCTTTTTTTAGCATGGTAAAATTATCAAATAAGTCCAACGTGCTTTTCAAGACACGGGGGTTATTACACCACCACACTTCCTAACTCCGAGTTACTACTGAGAAATTTCTAACGGAATAACCTCATAGTAATTTTTGCCACTAGACCACGGACGCAGTATTTTTTATTGTTTCTTTACTGTATATGGGATACAGTAAATAATAAAAAAAAATTGGCAAAGTGCGAGTCAGACTCGCCCATGAAGGGTTCCGCAGTAACTATAATAATATAATATGTATATTTATTTGACAAAAAAAAATCTTACAAATTTCTTAAAACTAGCTTTATTTACAACTAGCGACCCACCCCGGCTTCGCACGGGTGCAATGTTTATATTAAATATATGCAGCGTTCGCGAGAATCGTTAACGTACGGCAGTTTTTTCGACGCCTTACTCCACAATTTTCACTACCACGAAAAATCCTATCTATTTTCCGGGATAAAATATAGCCTATACGGATTCGGAAGAATCCCTCTAAGTAATGGTAAAAGAAATTTTGAAATCGGTCCAGTAGTTTTTGAGCCTATTCAATACAAACATACAAAAATACAAAGGTTTCCTCTTTATAATATTAGTATAGATTTTCACAACTACGCCAAATAACTGTGTTTTTCATATTGTTTGTATGAATTACAAAGTTATATTTGAGGTTTTAGAAAATATGCTGTATCTCAAAAACTGCTGACCCGATCTCGTTCAAACCAATTTTGGTTGAAAGCAAATATTTGAAATGAAAACTTCTTTAGCGGCGTTGTGCACTTTTTTGTAATGGGTAAAAAATGTTAAACTCGCGTCAGGACACGTGACCTACTCCAAAATTCGTAAGACGGACGGAGAGTAGACAGCCGGCGCGGCGTAGGAGAGGAAGTATCCCCTCTCTTTGTACGGCACGGCGAAAATGTATGCCTGCGCAAACTTTTTAATGTAATATAAATTGTCATGTTTGTGTACGATAGCGCAATAAATAAATATTGTATTCTACCACATAAATGATAGTACTTTTATACTGATAATTAAAGCAATTCGTGCAAAATTATTCCCTAACCAATCCAAAATATCAAAAATGCACAACGTTAATATTCAAGTTTTCACTTCTGCCGGCACTCCCGGAGTGCAACCCGTCGTTTTTGGTGATGGGGAGCCCCCTTTTATTTTAAATATTTTTTAATTTAAAGCGGTTCACAGAATACATCTACCTACCAAGTTTCACATGTAAAGTCCTAATAGTTTCGGAATAAAATGGCTGTGACAAATGGACGGACAGACAGACAGACAGACAGACAGACGGACAGACATGACGAAACTATAAGGGTTCTGTTTTTTGCCATTTGCTACGGAACCCTAAAAATACGTTTTCCTTTGTTCAAAAAAGCTGGGCCGCAAAAATCGTATTATTGTTTCTAAAATTCTTTCCTTATTGCATATTATCAACACAGCATCGTCTTTTTAACCGACTTCAAAAAAAGGAGGAGGTTCTCAGTTTGTCTTGAGCTTTTATTTTATGTATGTTACCTCACAACTCGGAGACGGCTGGACCGATTTGGTAAATTCTTTTTGCGTTAGAAAGGGTATACTTTCTAGTTGGTCCCATTGTTACGAAATCGGGATCTGATCATGGAATCATGGAGAAATCGAGGGAACTCTTCAAATATTATAGGCACACCTATAGCGTTTTGGGTATTTCTTATAGTACCTTGAGCAGTTGCTTTTGAAAAGTACCATTTGGGGAAGTGGAACTGATGATGAAGACCACAGATGGCCACTGGAACTACTCAATAATAAGTATTTCGTGGATTGCGATTCGATGACTTGAGTACGGATGTTAAGCACTTTATGCTCGTCACAATGCATATGGTGATGTAGAGCTGATGGTCAAGTACCAGGAGAACTCCTCAAAAATTAACGGCTATGCATCGGGAAAAGCAATATTTTGTAATTTTTTTGCAAAAAATAGAACCGACTTCCATATCAAAACACTACAAAGCCAAAAATAACTTTAATTTCGGAACGCGATGTGAAAAAAAAAAGAAAATACAAAACCAATAACACCGACTACCGAAATTAAAGTTATTTTTGTCTTTGTAGTGTTTTGATATGGAAGTCGGTTTTATTTTCTGCAATTTTTTTTTTAAATAAATGATCTCATTTCTGAAACTACTTGTGTAAAAATATAAGTAAATTACTGCCTAATAAAAGGCACTTCTGCTTAATACGTAGGAGGCAGATGAAAGCATCATATTTTCCTATCCGCTGCTTCGCTGAACACAATAGGTGACGTGACTCTTTTTGCATAACAAATTACTTTTGCTCAGGAAAATGTGTTGAATTATCCTCTCTACGCGAGTATTTCATGGCATCCATGTACCTGTCAGTATGTAAATGTGAATGCTTTGATTTAAATTTTATTTGAGATTTTATTTAGGTAGTCAAAAAAGATAAGCTATATCAGAAACTCATACATATGTATTTGTATTCTTAAGAAGTGTTGTAGCTATGTTGGTTGTTGACGCATAGAATGGGGGTTGATTAGCGAGAACGCTACGTGTTTTACCAACGTATTTTTATTGATTCTATTGATTTTTCAGTTTGGGCGGTATTCATTAGTTCAGACGTTGTGACATAGTTTTATACGAGTAAATCCCAATCCCATAGAAATAACAACACTAAAAAGTAGCTTTTTTGTGTTACCCTATAACCTCTTCTATCTTCCAGTGAAAGTCCCTATAAACAAAGGTCATCTGTTCCAGATAAGCCCAGACAAACAGAAAGACAGACTGACATGAATTTAAAAAGATTTTGTTGTTTTAGTTACTATAAGCTCTTGAGAAAACATAGTTATTTTGAAATTACAGACAGACACTTTGATTTTATTTATATATTTGCATAGATATAATCGTCAATAGCCTAAAGGCTAAGGTGTCGAACATGTGGTCGAAAAATCGCGGGTTCGAACCCACCCATTACAATACTGCCGTGAACCCACTCCAGACACAAGCATATTTAGCTAATTTGAGGGGGTTAACAAGATTGCTAGCAATGTGAATTCTACACACATTGCTAGTATTTTTTTTAAAAGAAGGATACATGAGGCCACTGTTCGAAACTACACACATCAAAAGTGTCTAGGGATCAAGCATTTTTATGCGGATTTCTTGAGATTGAGATGTGGCTTTGTAATAAATTTATGATTTTATAAATTTATATGGATCCTTTTTGGTGCATTTCATAATTTGAAACAGGAACTGTTAATCAAATTCGAGTAAAAGATGAAAATCAGCTGTCAATATTTTCCCTATAAAAACATACAACGCATTGAAGACATTATTAGTGCTACTGTTTCCCTACTACTGATTAAAACCCACGTTATTATGGAGCGGCGACGTCATTTAAGCAGGGAAGAAATGCTCAGAGCCGTGGGAATGATAGAAGCTGGTTCCCGGCAACGTACTGTGGCTTTAGCTCTGAATACAAGTCAGAGTGTTATCAGTCGACTTTGGACACGTTACCGAAGCACTGGTACCGTGGCTGAGCGCCATGGAGGACGGTATCGCTGCACCACACGGAGACAAGACCGATACATTCAAATCTTAACTCGAAGAGCTCCAACAATAACCGCCATGATGTTAGCCGTGAGGCTTCATCACTCTTCAGGGAACTTAATTAGCGACCAAACAGTCAGAAACCGCTTGCATGAAGTGAACCTTCATTCCCGAAGACCGCTACGGGTACCACCTATAGCAATGCACAATCGTAGGATTCGATATCAATGGGCTCTTGAACACAGAAATTGGGCAGAAGAACAATGGCGTTTCGTGTGCTTTTCTGATGAGTCTCGTTTTGGTATGAGACCGGATACAAGACGTATACGACACTGGAGAACCCCTGGACGCCAACAGCGATTAAAACCCTGCCAGGAAGTCCATCCTTATAGTGGTGGAACCATCATGGTATGGGCGGGTATTTGGATCGGCGGAAGAACTGAGTTGATTTGGATCAGAGGCAACCTCAACGCTCAAATTTATGCTGAGACGATTGTATCTGACGTCATCGTTCCTCTACAAGTGCAAATCGGTCCCTTATTTCAGTTAATGCATGATAATGCACGACCGCACACCGCAAGAGTTGTAAGACAGACTCTCGCCGCAGCTAACATCATTGTCCTGCTCTGGCCTGCTCAGTCGCCAGACTTGAACCCGATTGAGCATGCATGGGATATGCTACAGAGAAGAGCTCTGCCGAATATGGAGGGTATCCAGTCGCAAGAAGACCTTTTTTTGTTGTTGCAACGAACATGGGCGGCCATTCCACAGCGTGATTTGGATGAACTCATTTTGAGTATGCCAAACCGATGTTCTTGTGTTGTTAGTGTTCGCGGTAGAAACACGGATTATTAATTGTTTAAGTTACCCAATAAAATTTTAAAGAAAACTGTTATTTCAGTCTTTTTTTCGAACTTTAATGTTAGTGGTTCAAATGTCAAAAATCCCTTTATTAGGAAAATCAAATTTCTTTATTAATGCAAAGGTGACTTGGTTTATCGTTACTGTGACAAACGAAAACACTTTATTTGATGAATCCTTAAAGAAAATTTTAATTAATATCAATCAGGAGAAAAGTTATTGCAAAAATATATGTTGATCCCTAGACACTTTTGATGTGTGTATATCTACAGCGATAATGTCAAAACAGTACAAGCGATCATTTTTAGGGTTCCGTAGCCGAATGCCAAAATACGGAACCCTTATAGTTTCGACATGTCTGTCCGTCTGTCTGTCTGTCTGTCCGTCCGTCCGTATGTCACAGCCATTTTATTCCGAAACTGTTAGGACCAAACATGTGAAACTTGGTAGGTAGATGTATTCTGTGAACCGCTTTCCGATTATATGAAAAAAAAAAATTAAAGTAAAGGGGGGCTCCCCATACATGGAACTGAAACTGAAAATATTTTTCTTTCATGAAACCTATGCGTGTGTGGTATCTATAGATAGGTCTTTAAAAATGACATTGGGGTTTCTAAAACCACGTTTTCATAAAATTAATCATTAAAAAGATATACGCTTCTAAAGTGGTAAAATGTGTGTCCCCCCTCTCTAACTTCTATAATTATAAAGTGAAAAATCTAAAAAAAATATTTGCTGTAGATCTTAATGTAATCTTTCAAACAAAATTAGTTTGAACGAGATCGGGTCATCAGTTTTTGAGATACAGCATATTTTCTAAAACCGCAAATATAACTTTGTAATTCATACAAACACTATGAAAAACAAAGTTATTTGGTGTAGTTGTAAAAATTGTATATAAGCTAGTTTTAAGATATTTTTAATATTTTTTTTTTAAATTAATTATATTTATTATAGTTACTACGGAACCCTTCATGGGCGAGTCTGACTCGCACTTGGCCAATTTTTTATCCAGAAGCATTCTAGGTATGTAAGTTCGATTCTCATTAGGTTTCCATGTTGCCTGCGAAATAAAGGAGAAGCGTAAGTACGTAAAACCTATCAACTGCTTATCTCCAGTTAAAGTCGTAAAAGTGAACCGAACGAAATGGGTTGGTTAATGGTGCTCGGCGATGGATTACCACCTTGTCACCACTGCAATCTTCCAATCCTATACATTATTGGATACGACGGTCTTGGCTCCAAGGGATCGTTACTGTTGATTTACTTACTTGTTCTGCTTTCTCTCAGTTAAGGGCTAAAATATGGAGAAGGAATATAAACTCTGCGAAGGAAAAATATGGTTTCGTTTAGGGAAAATTCGTTTCAAGATGTGGGGAGGCGTGCAAGTACGCAAGATGTCGTTTACAAACATGGTCCTAATGTTTGTTTTCAGAAAGTCATAAAAAATTAATAGCGTTCCGCGGATATATTTTGGTTAGATCTCATCATAAAATAAATATTCGTTAAGCAAAACCGAATCGAATAGCTCCTAAAATTTGTATAAAACGACAATAAACTCGGAAAAATTGAGGTAAAAGGAGGCGACGTAAAAAATAATGGCGTACCCTCAGCGGACGAGCAAGGGTGGCCTGCTAAATAAATTGTTTGCCTTTTTCAATTTCACAGCGAATCCACAGTACCTACGTATCAGTGTTCAGCCTCAACATGCATACATACATATGTATGGCATTGAATTCAATCTGTTGGACGGGTATCAAATACAATCAACTCAACGACATGTGGTTGGAGAATTGTTGCGGTTACTTGCGTTTCTTCTTTCTAAATTTTCTTCGATATTTCAAGTCCGATTACTCATATAAAATTTAAATTAATTAAATAAATGGTAAAAATAAATATAATATAAACCTACTCTCATGCTCATAACAAACATACGGTGACATACCTAATACGAGGCATTTAAAAGTAGAGGAAGAGAGAATCAATAAACATTAGAATAAAGCGAAGAAAAAGAACGCAACATTAAAGCCACACTCGGATACTTTACCCCATAACAACGAGAAAGTTAACTTGATCGATATTGAAAACAAAGATATTTTTCTCTTCGATATAAGCAAGTATATTCCCGATTCAGTAACGGATATATTCAAAACGAACATCATTACGTGCCATCAATAACTCGGCATAGGATTTGAACGACTTGCGACAACACGGTGGGTATTCATGAGCGCAGGCCCTTATGTCTGAGGTTTTACGACAACAGACTTGTCACGTAGTATAACTACATTGTATTCCTTTTTATATAACATACTCGTACGAGAGAGTATTGATGGTATTGATTCGCGTGAGTTTGATGGATTGACACTGTAGCTTCATGGAAGAAGAGCAACCTTTTTTCGCAAAAACTAGTTGGAAACGAAACTTTTCTTGGCGTTCTTGGAGATGGGAAAGTTTTTACTAGATGAAGACTGTGCTAAGATTTGGTAATTATATCCAAGTCATCCTTTTCTTTTTTTTTCTTTTTAGGAAGAGAGTTGCCTCTCCCTCGCGCGTTCGGCCTCCTCCTTCGCTAGCATGACTGCATCGCAGAAGGAGGCTACTGCATCCCATTCCCTCTCGCTCCGCACCATGGTCTGAATCAGGGCCGGGCGCGAGAGATCGCCGCCGCCGATCACCTCAACGAGGACACGGTGAAGCTCTGCCCAAGCGGGGCACATCTCCACCGTATGCTCCACCGTGTCCTCCGGGTGGTCCACCCAATGATGACGCCCAGGCGTGTCTTCCCTCTGATTTCGAATCAGGTACCTCCCGAAACAGCCGTGTCCGGTACCTGCGTCAGGCAGAAGGTCCTCACCTTCTGCCACGCCGTGGCGTCTCTCCAGCCACTCCTCAAAGAAGGGACTTATCGCTGCGATTGCGGCGTGCCCAGCCTTCGGTTGCAACAGCCGCTCTTTCCATGCTGCCGTGAGATCGCGCCGGAGCTCTGTCCGCTGAGCCGCTATTTGCCGCGGTAGCGAAGTTTCACCCCGGCTTAGCACCTCCACTTAGCAGTTGTGCACGCGTGCGATGGCAACCGCCTCCAGATCCCACGGCAGCAATCCGGCAAGGAGGTTCGACGTCTCTCCGCAGATCGTGCGGTATCCCCGGATCATTCGGATGGCCATGACCCTCTGAGACGCGACCAGCTGGCATGCTGGTCGCCGCTGAAGATTCAGCACCCACACAGGGGACTCATAGAGGGCCATGGACCGCACGATCTCCGCATAGAGCCTCCGGCAGGAGGCGTTTGTCACCCCTAAGTTGGGTAGGAGCCACTTGAGTGCAGCCCCCGCCCGGTCCAGTCTTTGCAATTTCCCAACTATGCCGCGGTTAGTTTACAGTCTAGCAGAATATAACTATCAGTTTTTTATATCGAGTGACTGCCTATCTCACCTCCACAACCCAGTTACTGGGTGACCCAAATTATCAATTCGTCTAAGATAGATTTCCTAAAGGACAGGACCTACAGCTAAACATCTTCCAACCCACGAAGGACTCTCGATATGTAAAGAGGGTCAGTCAATCACGGACCGACCTCGCCAAGTATTGCTTAAAGATCGACCTGTAAAGCAGTTATTATTTAAGCCAAAGTGCCTTTTCTTAGTCTTTGTACAGACGCCAGCA
The DNA here is from genome assembly GCA_943138885.2 of Tholera decimalis. Taxonomy (NCBI): domain Eukaryota; kingdom Metazoa; phylum Arthropoda; class Insecta; order Lepidoptera; family Noctuidae; genus Tholera; species Tholera decimalis. Next base: position 30,136,347 of record OW964556.2, on the reverse strand, counting down.
CGTCAATCTACCCCAATCTGACAAATTTTATCAATCGAACATTAACCTTCCACTATTGTGATAAGGTTGAAAATCTATTAAAGAAATTTGACAGATTGAGGTAGGTTGATGTGCTGGAGTGTGTACTACAAAAAACTAAAACTAGTTAAACCATAAAGCCTGTATATTATATTATTTATTGGCAGCGCTGTGCGTGTGTGCAAATTTTGAGCATTTCAAAACTCTATTTTCCATTTTCATATTACAGCGAAACGGAATATTGCTAAGGACCCGGTTACATTTCATGACGTACGGTCGCATAAAGGAAAAATGTGCATCAGAGACGTGCAATGTGAACAGGAATGCGCGCCTTGTCGACGACGACACCGTACATAACGTATTACAGGCGACACTTTCTCAGAACATGTTACGCCTGAGTCACGAAACGGGACGAATGGTGATTTAACAATGTCTAAAATAGAATTCCTTGTGGAATGCGACTACATCAACTACATCCATAATGCTAATATCTGAACATTAATGAATAGCTCCACAGTTACGCATGAGATTATTCTTGTTCAAGCGCTTTCTCTGTTGGATAAACATTCGAATTTAAAAATTTGAATGTGTCTGCTTTTGCGTTGCAGTGAACACAGGTCTTGATTCCTATATTAAATTACCGGAATTCCATTTAGAAAAATTGTTTTATTTTTCTAAATGGAATTCCGGTAAGTTATAATAATTTTGGTTTCCACATCGAAAATATTACCTTATACAATGGTTTATTAAACCTGTGTTTGGCCCATCAAAACACTTCCAGAACATGTGTTGTATCAGCAAACCAATAATGGTTGATCAATCATCTCCAATATCGAAGGCAAAATATGTAGGCTGTCAACTCTTTCGCCCTCAATGACGTCATCCACTCGAACCTTCGTCCTCGTCGAGCTGTACCACTGGTGAATGTTAGTGGTATTGTTATTAATTCCTAATAACCCCTTCCGCATGGATAACTGTAACCGCGGTACACGTCATGCCACTTGACGAGACGTTCTAGGGACGTCAACCTCTTGAGCGCTCGACCTCAAGTGTGCTTCTATGAAAAGCTCCTACGCGCAATATGTTTCTTCGAGATAATTCACGGTTCACTACATCATTCAAGAGCTGGAGCTAAAAAACTTATTATGTTTGTGTTGCAACAACTAAACACCTTAGGGAAATCAATTTTCATAAATACTTGTACCCCTATTTGTTTTCGAAATACATTCTTGTCACCTTTACACTGGTGTAAGTGTATTTTGAAAAACTCGTTCACTTGAGATTATTGTTAACAAATGGTGCAAAAGAAAGTAGATATAACAGTTAAAGTTTTACTTAAGAGATGAAAAGAGCCAGACATCGTTTCTAGTAGGTACAGCAATTTTAATACACCCAAATTACAGTGGTTTTAGTAGGTACCTAATAAAATGTAATGTAAAAGTTAATATCTAATATTATATTCCTTTACTGCTCGGTACATTCCAAGATATTTATGTTATATATTCAAAATGAGCCAATATAGTTACATTATATTTCATATTTATTCATAGATATTGCCATTCATAATTCAATCTAACCAAATGTATTCATCAGGCAACCTACACCTGATAGAGGATTATCCCTTACTGGTACTTGAAGAGGAAATTAGTAACAGGAACTGTTTCCCTGGTCATTGCTTTAAGGAACAACTAATCGCTGTGAATCCTTGGCCGGAGATGGATCGCCCCCGCACATTCTTGTCTGCTCACAATCCGTCTTGTGTCGTGCCGTGGGACCGGACGGCTGTATGCGCTTTTCCTAATTATTATGAACAACTTGCGTAGGCCTGCGTAGAATGGACGTACTTTCGTACACTCAAATTAAGAATGATTTATATGAGTAACTGTAGCGTCCGGCAAACCTCGTCGTAGTAAGTAAAGATTTTATGAGACACTTGTGGAAACTGACTGTTAACCAGGTAAGGCATAATACTGACAGAACATAGTTTGTAGAAAGCCTTGAAGGAATCAGCTAACATGCAATATGTGTTCCAAGTTTTCAATATTTTCCTTGCGCTCATTTTTCTCGTTCGGGCTGAGCGGTGCCTGTGAAGACACTTGTCACTGCCGCCTAACGGTAGACCCTTATCCGATGTTTGATGACAGAGATTTACTACTGGCCACCTGTTTGGTTATGATGTGCTACATCAGCTGTTTTGTTTGTTAAACACTCGGGAAAGTTTCTATCATCATATTCATTGCGTGCCGTTACGACATTATCTCCGCATAACTATTTATTTAACCGAATATATTGAACAGGCATTAAGTAAATGGGCTTAATGGCTTGTAAAGTTGGCTGCATAGTCGCATTCTACAAGATATTTACATGTTTATTTATTCAATTATCGATAAGATTAGTCTCATAAAACATTCAAAGGGATTACGCAAATGCTCTTACACAGCCAGATGCTATGTCGTTACCTATCTGCATTGGGTGGTTTACTCCTTTGGCTTTAATTGGCAATTACATAGGTTTACTGTTAGTGCCAGTAATTAGTCGTGGGGTAAGGCGGCGGGCGGCGGTGAGTCGCGCCGAGCTCGGTCGGCGCCTCCCCGCACTCCACAATAACTTGTCGCACCCATCTAAATGCAAATAAAGGGAGCGTACCCTTGATCTTTGTATGCGCATCCCTCATTTGTCAACATTTTGTTGAAAAGGTAATATTAAAAATATTTGAATATTTATCGCACGTTGGAATAAGAAATGGTCACTCAAAGCGATGACGGCCCCAAGGAAATTTGTTGTTAGGTATTTAAGAGATGCAAAAAGTATTTTTTATGAAAAATGTTCCGTTTATTTTGTAAAATTACATATTCAAGCTTAAACACTAGGGATAATCAACCTAAATCATGTAGTTACAACTCAGTGTCTCCGTTTAAACGTAGGGAAGTGATTTAGCTCGAAAGCTGCTGTCAATTAAGGAGAAAATTAATCCTGAAGGCACATGCAACGGCTTAAAATTGCCAATTTGCCAACAAGCTGGCGTGCAGTGTGCCAGCCTGGTACACCGCACAGGCACAGGTATATAACTTAATTCTGTGTCGTGGCAAACCAATTTAACTTCGGCCATCGCCGACCAGGGCAGGCATTCCTACAGTATAGATATCGTATAATTTTGGCTTTTGTTTTAGGCACCGATTATTATCTAAAAGTTTGTTGCAAAATACAAGTACATATAAGGAATTAGATTGCCGTAGTGTCAACGTAGAACCTATCAGCTTTGAATCAAATATTGAAGATAAACTTTAGATACCTAGTAAAAGAGGCGGCCTTACTCCTAAAATCTGAAAATGTACGAGTTTGCACAAAGCTCTGAAATTTATTTTACCAGAAATTTTGCGGTAAACATGGTGGCGCCAACGGGAAACGTATATAGAGTACAGCAACTTTACCTATGTGTCAGGATTGAGGTCATAGCTGTATTAAGCATAAGTAGCGACAATTTTGTTGCCAGATACGATATCAGCTTACAAAATTACCATGAACTGTGATAAACTACTTCGACCCGTGGAATAACTGTTCCTTTCAGAACCGATACATTTATGAGACGCATTCTTTTGATATTATTGTTGGGAAACATCGTTATTCAGTGAGTAGATGAAATGAACAGGCGTTTAACCGTCGTTTTATTTGACAGGAACGAGGCGAGCGTTACATAAAAAAATTGGCCAAGTGCGAGTCAGACTCGCCCATGAAGGGTTCCGCAGTAACTATAATAATATAATATGTATATTTATTTCACAAAAAAAACCATACAAATTTCTTAAAACTAGCTTATTTATATTTTTTACAACTACGCCCAATAACTTTGTTTTTCATAGTGTTTGTATGAATTACAAAGTTATATTTGTGGTTTTAGAAAATATGCTGTGTCTCAAAAACTGTTGACCTGATCTCGTTCAAACCAATTTTGGTTGAAAGTTTACATTAAGATCTACAGATATATATATTTTTTTAGATTTTTCATTCCATTATTATAGAAGTTAGATGGTACACATTTTACCACTTTGGAAGCGTATATCTTTTAAACGATTAACTTTATGAAAACGTGGTCTTAGAAACCTCAATGTCATTTTTAAAGACCTGTCTATATATACCACACACGCATAGATTTCATAAAAAAAAATATTTTTAGTTTTAGTTCCATGTATGGGGAGCCCCACTTTATTATAATTTTTTTCTTAAAATCGGAAAGCGGTTCACAGAATACATCTACCTACTAAGTTTCACATGTATAGTCCTAATAGTTTCGGAATAAAATGACTGTGACATACGGACGGATGGACGGACAGACAGATAGACAGACAGACAGACAGAAAGACAGACAGACAGACAGACGGACAGACAGACAGACAGACATGACGAAACTATTAGGGTTCCGTTTTTTGCCATTTGACTACGGAACCCTAATAAATCATCTATATTATTTTAAATTAGGGTTTATACGGTCAGTGAAATTGTAATCGTGACCAATTGCAGTAAGTAACGCGGCCTCCCGCTGCGCGCGCGCCGCCGACGCAGCGGGGAAGCGTCACTCACTATGTGGATGCGCATAGGTACCACAATGAGACTAGTGGCTTATGAAGAACCCGACTATTCATGATTATTTTATAACATATGTATTGACTATCGACAGTGATTTGCATTTTTGAAAGCTTGGGAACAGTCGTGTAATGTAACTTATTGACTCTTAGTTCCAAAATTTATTGTTCATAAAATAAATACACGTTCTATAAAATGAACGCATGACACGAATAAAGGAATAGAAATAGCATTATGGAAATACAGCGAAATATTTTAACAAGCGCTAACAGCCGTGCCAACACCAAACGTGAGATTTGTGTAAACTCTACGGATTTAACAACAGGGAAGAAATCCTTAGAGAATCCATTGCGCCACGTTACGACACTCCATTTATTTGAAATATTAGTGTAAAGAGAATGCCGCAGAAAACCTAAAACGCGCCGACTAAAATCTCTGATAGATTCGATTGTGATTGGAAGTAACAAACACGCCTTTATTGTATCAAATAAAAGTAATTTGATTTCGCGAAACTTAGATATCAGACAAGTAATAACCTTTTATTTTCAGACAAACTGTTCTGAACAATAAAGTTGTTTAAAAATTGAAGTTGGGGGAGTAAAAGTAACTTTTAGCAAGGTGGAGGAAGGTGGCATAATTCTAAGATTGCTCCTTCTACGAAATACGCTGAAAGTTGTCCATCAGCAAGATTGATACATTAGCAGCCGAGCAAGTGCAAGAGGTGGTCTGATACAATGGCAAGATGCTGACGCACTCTCTTTGCTCTAACAGTTATTGTCACTGCAAGAGTCTCTTCATACTTTCCGTGTTTTGTTTTCTGGGGTAACTTCTTTGTTACATGGTCGTATTTTCACCGCGGAAAATTTGTTCCTACGTCCCCAATTTTTGTTGCATGTTGCGAGCCGCAACGCCTACTACTTTTACCCATAAAAGGTTTTACGTTTCACGTCTAATAATAAGAGCGCAATATGCTCGGAGTTCTTTTATATTACATATGTTTATAATACTTGTAGCAGCTATAGCGACTTGCGACGAATTATGAAACATGTAGAAAAAAATCGTATATTGATTGATTAGACCATAGTTATTGGTTCAATTGGAAGTAATAGCCATTTTGTACGACGATCCATTGACTCTCAATTCAAATGTGGACGCAATACAATCGAGCAATTGTTTAAGAATAGTGACGGGCGTCATATGTTAAGATAAGAACTTGTCCTTAAAAGTTGAGTAATCCTAATCACTGGTTGTTCAATTCGAGAGTGATACATAGATACCTACAGTTCAGCGTAGTTAATTGTTTGCATAATGAAATGCACCCGGGTTCATTTTAACAAGGGCGAGGTAAGTCTGACAACCACAGGAACACGAATGATTGCACCCTTGTGGCTGGGAATCCCATGATTCCAAAACCGTGTAATGTCACGTAACGCGATCATATCGCTGTATAAAGTAATGTCGCCAGACTGCCTACAAGGCACCCCCTGCTACTGTACTTTAATATCATATCTGACATTACGGCCTTTGAAAACTTTTAATTTTAATTTAATTACATAAAACATGCAATTCATAATTTTAATGACATTATTTTCGAAATATTTCCTTTGCTTTCTTTTGTGCATCAGTTCTTAGCAAAGTAACATAGTCTTGGAATCTTATTCCTCTTAAATGATGAATATTCCAAACGAAACTCTTACCCGTCTATAACAACAGAATATTTGAGTAAATCAAGCTACAAACGAGCATGAACACTCAATAAAAGCATTCAAAACGCTTTAGAAGATCATTTACGTTTTAAAGCACGCAGTGTTCACGAGTAACACACACGATTACATTCAATTAATTTGTTCATCGTCGGTTTTGGGACGAAGAGTAAGCTCTTCGAATGTGAGCAATTTATTTAAACCCAGATATTCGGTTTTTCACACACGACTGCCGGTATATTAGACGCGATAATGTCAGGGATTTGTTATCGCCCTTTCATTATCATCACCATCTGCTTAAGCTTTGGTTTCCTAGGAAAGCGGTGCCGTCATATAGCGGCCGTAATATTACGGACGCAAAAAGGCGGCCGTCTTTACGTTGACGACATGTGGAAAGTTCCACGGCCGTTTTAACACAGTCTGCTTCGTCGCTATCAATGAAACGTTCACGAAACCATCTGTCACCGACAAGGCGGCCGTCATGCAAATGGCGGCACCGCTTTTTGACGTTACGGTGTCAGTTACCGCTCTCTAGGAAACCGCGCCATTTTGTTTACATAGACAACGTTCTAGTGACGTCATTCACCGCTGTATTACGGCCGCTATATGACGGCACCGCTATCCTAGGAAAACAAAGCTTAAGCCTTTCACAAACTATGTTGGGGGCGGGTTGCAGTCTAACCAAATGCAGCGAATAACAGTACTTATTTTACATTAAACGACTGCCTATCTTACGTCTTATGGAGGTCAGATAGGCAGTACTTGGGAAGCACGATACCCCCTCACAAGACTGGTGTCAGGTTTTCTGACTCCCCATTATCGACTGTCAAAGATGTACAAATGACCGACGAAGGGACCAACAGCATGACGCGCTTACGCATCCATGGACCAACCTCGGTTAGCGTTGCTTAACCTTGATAGTGGACTCATGCGGCTGTTATTATTAAGCAACGATCTCCTATCATATCGCTTTTTCATGTCTCTTTAATTCGCACTGTACATTACTTTTGTAATCAGTTGCTGATACAGAGTTGACTTAACAGCTCAAAACATACGAGTAAGTAACGTTTTCAACAACTACGTCGGAGTAAAGGCCTTTCTTTCGATCTGATAAAGCTCTAAGTTCCGATAGAACGTAAGACATGATTTTTTAAAGAACTCGTGCGAATCGTGTTCTTGATCACGGCTGGCACCAGTGCTGGCGCAGCTCTTTGAGGGTTCCAGTGCACTTCTCGATTGCTTGATCAGTAATTTAATTAAAGTTAGTGCGCATTAGAGATGCCGAGAGGTAAACGGAAGCCTCTCTTTGCTGGGCCCGACGTCTACCGGGAGTAAGCTTTTATTTGAACAGCGGCAAATTTCAGGCATCTTCTACACTCTCGAGACGATGCTCTAATTGTTAAAAGAAGCGTGCTATCATGGCTCAAAGGAATAAAATCACTGGAACGTTATAAGGATGATAGTTATTTTTGTTTATTTAACATCGTTTGAAGCCAATTATATACTGTTATGATAATACACACAATCAAAACATAATTTCATATAAATGACCATTAGTGTTTAAATACCAAACATTTAAAGCCACTTAATTCGTTTATTGTAAAATATTATCAACATAGATCGGTATATTATTGTCAGAGTTAATCGGATGGTGACTGTTAAATAACCATTATGTATAACACGATTCCAAAATAAAGTTATTTATAAATAAACCTTTAATAATAAAAATCTAAACGTGAAGACAATAGTAAAATGGCCACAATTACAGGGTTTCGCTTCAAAAGGCAGCATTTTTCTTCCATTTCTTTTGTAATAGCTATTCGAGTTGATTAGACGGACGTGGAATCAGGATAAAGGTATTATCTGGTGAGCGTACCTGCCAGTAGAGGGTATTATCGCATGGTTTTGTAACCGCTGAAAGCCGAGCTTTGAGTTAATTAACGTGCGGGTACTCGTTCGTGTTCACTAATGAATAAATACAGGTATGTATAGTGTGCCAATAAATGGTCGGTATAAGTACAATACCGGCCTAATGATATGTCTGAGCTTTTGTAGATACTGAACCCTATTGTAAGTCTTGAGTCTCTGCAAATATAACGGGCTATCCCTGCTACAATAAAACATTGGGGTGCTTTATCGGTCGGAAGATGTGCACGCTTGCAACAGCAGATACTGGGTATCAGAAAATATTCCTTTAGGGCTATTTAACCATTAAGCCATAAAATTTAATGAAGAGCAAGCTTTTTGCAGCTCACTACGTCGTATATGTTTTCTTGAACAAGCTTTTTGCAGCTCACTACGTCGTATATGTTATAAGTCGCTCATTACGTAATTAAAATTCAATGGTTGAGTACTACGAAGTGTAATAATGGTGCGTGTCCGCGGCGTATGATTATCTAAATAATAGACGGCATGAATGGACACGACGCGACGGGGGTGTCCCCCGTTTCATAGGCGATGGCGACTTACCCATGCTCCCAACTAATTACATTATTAAAACTTTCATTGATGACCCCATTATTAATACGTGTTTATACTGGACTTATGGGCTGGTAGGTTGTTATTATTTTCTCTGTAGATGGACTCCCAGGTTGCTGCACAGATGTGTTTAGGTTTTAATTTAACGCTGTAATAGCTTTGGTTGAAGGTTTAATGGACTAAAAGACCAAACCGCAGACGGATTAATAGCAAAGTGATTGAAATTATACTGATGGAATAGATTTCAGTTTCAATACACAAAATTTAATCAAGCAATATTTGGATCTTAAGTTAAGGGTTTAGTAAAGACTGCTATTGAACTTACTACTTACTTACACTATAAATGTATTAATTGGGGACTTCAATAAATTTACATTAAGTAAACGTTATTTGTTAGTTTGATATTTTTGTCCTACTACACACATCAAAAGTGTCTAGGGATCAAGCATTTTTATGCGGATTTCTTGAGATTGAGATGTGGCTTTGTAATAAATTTATGATTTTATAATAGTACATTATGGTGTGTGCGTTACCCCAGCAAAATAATGTCGAAAATAGTCATTTAAATCTTATAGATAATTAGTTGCCCAGCTTCTGTAATTGTTAAGCACATTTTTAAATTTGTTACACATATAGTTTTTTAGTTATTACACGAAAACATATTCTGCTGGGGTAACGTTTGAAACGTTACCGCAGCAAAACTTTTTTTTAAATAATGGGAATATTGAAATAAATATTAGCTATACATTTAGTAGTCTAGACGAGGTAAATGTTACACGTTATTTTGTATTTGTTCTTTCTTCGGCTGCGAAGTTATTCGAGATTTTGCTGGAGTAACGTTTGTGGTTTTGCTGGATCTCTGAAAGGGTTAAGCGGATTCTTATCATCTTTTGTACATGACTTCTTAGGAATTAGTTTTAATTTGTTTCATAATAAAAATAACAAAATTATACACCGTTTAAAAGTTATTTAATGAAATATAAAAACACTTCTTTAGGTCCTAACACTCTGAATATGAGGTCTAAAGACTTATTTTAAACGTTATTTTGTAGCTTTTAACTACCTTCAAATGTATATGGAGTTTCATTAATATCCTGTAGGTAATTAACAAATTATGATGATATTCAGTTCTCCAGGTTCACGGTTACAATGCGCGCGGAGTTATTTGGCCAACGATAAACCTGTATACGGTTATATAAACTGAATGTTATATCAATATTTAGTTGCTTAATTCAGTTATATACCTGTAAAATTTCAGAGTATTACATACAATAATTAACGAGATAATTAAATAAAAGTCATTAGGAACTTCAAGACTGTGGTAATCCGACCAAGTTTAGGTGGTTACAAAAAGCGACTGCGTAGAACATTATGCTATCTTCTAAAATATGTAGGATAGTCTTACAAGTTTAGTAGAGATGTGAACACAAGTGTTAAAAAAAAAACTACATATTTCTTAAAGAATTTTTATTTACAGGTAAAATAATAAGACCTACTATTTTGTAGACAAATTTCAAATATCACAATATTTTTTCCTAGATATATATTACAGATGGGTCCCCTATGTTGTTTCGAACGCCGCTGTTGCGACACACGCTGTTGCGAATTATTTTTTCACTGCCTTACAGGTTCGAAAGCTCATGGGCTCGAATGAAGTAGTCGCGAAAGACGCTATTTCGAAAAACCTTTTCACTGCCTCATACGCTCGAATGCTTGTGATTTCGATTTATTTAGTCATAAAGTGTACAGAAAAATATTTAAGCAGTAATTAAATAAAATCAACAAATTAGGTGTCAACATCATCATTTAATATTATTATTATAAAATATTATTATTATAAATTAAGTAACAATCAAAAATATTAGTACCTAAACTGTACATTTTTTTCTATGAGTACTTAACATAAAATCTAGACTGATCTTTATAAAAAAATTTATAAAAAATTCGCGACTACTTCATTCGAGCTCATGAGCTTTCGAACCAGTGAGGCAGTGGAAAAATAATTCGCAACAGCGTGTGTCGCAACAGCGGCGTTCGAAACAACATAGGGGACCCATTACAGATAGTTGTATTCTAAGATTAACTTAAATTATGTAAAAATCACAGATTAAAAATAAAATATTAAACTGCAGTCAAATAATTATGTAAGTCAGAATCATCTTTAGGCATAAATTTCATATCCATAATAATTAAAACGTAGAACCATCATTCTTTCAGAAAGTTTACAGTTAGAACCATCCTTTGGCATACATTAAATAAAACATTTGAATGTGAACATACGTGGTTTTTATTTCCCTGTAAGAAACATGTAAACATGCAAGCAAGCATGTAGCATGCAGTTATGCTAAACGAAATTATGCAGAATTCTAACTTTAACTTTTGCCAAAAGTAATTTATGCCATTGTGAATTCGAATGTATAAACATTCGTCTAAATAATAATTATACATACTAAATAATTTTTATGCCTTAAAAATATTCGTTTAAGGAAGATTATACCAAGTGTGTTATGCCAAATGAATTTCGGAGTATCAAGATTCTGCCAAATAGAAGGAACCCGTGCAACTGTGACATTGAACTGGTGCACATAATACAATATATACCTATCTAATAAGTAGCTGAAAGGTAATAATAATAATGTTTATAGTACAGATATTATAATATTGTTATGTATTTAACAGTGTACGCGTCTGTACCGAAATTTTAAGGTGTATTATCCTACATATTTTAGAAGATAGCATAATGTTCTACGCGGTCGCTTTTTTGTAACCACCTAAACTTGGTCGGATACCACGGTCTTAAAGTTCCTAATGACTTTTATTTAATTATCTCGTTAATTATTGTATGTAATACTCTGAAATTTTACAGGTATATAACTGAATTAAGCAACTAAATATTGATATAACATTCAGTTTATATAACCGTATTCAGGTTTATCGGTGGCCAAATAACTCCGCCCGCATTGTGACCGTGAACGTGGAGAACTGAATATCATCATAATTTGTTAATTACCTACAGGATACTAATGAAACTTCATATACATTTGCAAGTAGTTAAAAGCTACAAAATAACGTTTAAAGTAAGTCTTTAGAGCTCATATTCAGAGTGTTAGGACCTAAAGAAGTGTTTTTATATTTCATTAAATAACTTTTAAACGGTGTATAATTTTGTTATTTTTATTGTGAAACAAATTAAAACTAATTCCTAAGAAGTCATGTACAAAAGATGATAAGAATCCGCTTAACCGTTTCAGAGATCCAGCAAAACCACAAACGTTACTCCAGCAAAATCTCGAATAACTTCGCAGCCGAAGAAAGAACAAAAACAAAATAACGTGTAACATTTACCTCGTCTAGACAACTAAATGTATAGCTAATATTTATTTCAATATTCACATTATTTAAAAAAAAGTTTTGCTGCGGTAACGTTTCTAACGTTACCCCAGCAGAATATGTTTTTGTGTAATAACTAAAAAACTATATGTGTAACAAATTTAAAAATGTGCTTAACAATTACAGAAGCTGGGCAACTAATTATCTAGAAGATTTAAATGACTATTTTCGACATTATTTTGCTGGGGTAACGCACACCATTATGGTACAAGTGTGTAATGTTGGTGATTACCGCTGAGGCGCCATTGAGACCCGAGCCGTCAGGTGAGGGTCTTAAGAGAGCCGAGGACGGTAATCATCAATACACACGTGTATCATACGACGTTTTTCAACACACTTGCGAGGAAAAAACAAATATGTATTGCATAAATCGTTTAATTATTAAAACAATTGGTGAATGTACAATTTTCAAAACGATATTGGATTGTTTTTGATGGCAATTTCACAGTTTGTGTTACATTGGTACTTGCCACTTCTTTAGTACCTTCATTTACTTCTTGTGTAAATGTCGGCGACAAAGGTAAATCATACAAATTACTGGAAGGAGAGGGCACCAAATAACTCACGCTAGTAGATGTACATGGTTGTGGTTCGGGGCAAAACTTTTTTGCCTTTGGCTCCAAATTAATGGCTTGCGTTATTTTGTCATTGATTTTTGCTTTGTTATGAATTGAGTCTTCTATGTACGATTCAGCGATTGCGTCAGAACGCCATCCACCATGTCGCTTCAAAGTTAGTATATCAGCCCCCGAATCAGCCAACATTGTAGCCGACGTTCTTCTAAAACTGTGTCCAGTGTAAAAATCGGCCTCAGGCAAACCTAAATACTTCGCTATTTCTCTTGGCATATTACCAAATTTGTTAATACCGATTGTTTGTGCAGTACATTTTCCTTTCTGAAAGTTTTGGAAAAAGCGGTCATTCTTTGTTTTTGTTGAACGGAGATCTTGGTATTTTTTCACTATTTCACGAAACGTTCCTTGGATTGTAAAAGATCGTGGAATCTTGGTTTTAGTCTGGGTAATTTTGACAAGAAGCATATCTCCGTGGATTTCTACATCTTTTGTTGTAATATTGTACAGCTCTTGTCGTCTACAAGCACCAGTAACACCGAATATTAAGGCAACCTGCAAAGAAATCAATTAATTAGTTCTAAGAAATTATGCTAAAGTTACACACTTGTATATTGTAGATTCGTTTCGATTAAAAATATGAAACGTACCTTTGTTGCTAGATACTGACTATCCGGAGCCTCATTCAAAAACTTTTCAACGTCGGCTGGTGACAAAACTTTAGATTTCCGACCAATATATCCATCCGAGCGTCTCTTCAAAAATGCCATCAGGTTACAGTACGTTTTGATATCAACACCATGTTTGAGCTTAACCATGCTTCTTAACATGGAATAGATGCACCACAGGGAGCTAGGTTTGTATGTATTGGCGAGTTCAGAGAAATACGCCAAAAACACATTTTCAGAAAATGACTGGGTTTTTTTGTTGCTCTTCCATTGCAGGAAACTATCGTAAGCAGCTAAATACTTTTCTCTAGATTTTGCAGGTATTAGGCTTTCCTTTGCATTTTGTGCTGCATTTAGTATTTCTGGCGGGGTTAAATCAATCAATTGTTCATCTTCTGTACTAAAACCTGACATTTTTATAATTATTTACCACACAGCAACAAATGCGATACAAACAAAATATGAAAATTAGGGGAAAATTGGGAAATGGCGCGCAATTTTTTTTTTTTGCACGCGCCAAGTGTAAGTTGATTGATTACAGCCATACAGCCTACTTCAAAATGATAATTTTTGTGATAAAATGCAAATATTTTATAAGAAATTATTGTGAATTATAAATAATTTGATAATAATAAATGTTTTTTCGTCTTAATTAGGGACACATTTATTTATTTCAAAAATGTAAATAGATTTTCGGTGGCATAAAACCTCTTTGTTGTTACAAAAAAAAAAAAAAACTGTATTACCCGGTTAAATTGAAAATGCTCTGTTTACTCGCATATAATTTGCAGTTAGGTACTAACTTTACTTTGTAGGGATCATTCTATTATGCACTAGTGTGTAATATTATTATGCACGTGTATGTTATAGTTCGGTTTATGGCCCTAAGAACGATATAATAAGGCTCACTTTACGAGCAAGTGTGTTGAAAATTTATATGGATCCTTTTTGGTGCATTTCATAATTTGAAACAGGAACTGTTAATCAAATTCGAGTAAAAGATGAAAATCAGCTGTAAATATTTTCCCTATAAAAACATACAACGCATTGAAGACATTATTAGTGCTACTGTTTCCCCTACTACTGATTAAAACCAACGTTATTATGGAGCGGCGACGTCATTTAAGCAGGGAAGAAATGCTCAGAGCCGTGGGAATGGTAGAAGCTGGTTCCCGGCAACGTACTGTGGCTTTAGCTCTGAATACAAGTCAGAGTGTTATCAGTCGACTTTGGACACGTTACCGAAGCACTGGTACCGTGGCTGAGCACCATGGAGGACGGTATCGCTGCACCACACGGAGACAAGACCGATACATTCAAATCTTAACTCGAAGAGCTCCAACAATAACCGCCATGATGTTAGCCGTGAGGCTTCATCACTCTTCAGGGAACTTAATTAGCGACCAAACAGTCAGAAACCGCTTGCATGAAGTGAACCTTCATTCCCGAAGACCGCTACGGGTACCACCTATAGCAATGCACAATCGTAGGATTCGATATCAATGGGCTCTTGAACACAGAAATTGGGCAGAAGAACAATGGCGTTTCGTGTGCTTTTCTGATGAGTCTCGTTTTGGTATGAGACCGGATACAAGACTTATACGACACTGGAGAACCCCTGGACGCCAACAGCGATTAAAATCCTGCCAGGAAGTCCATCCTTATAGTGGTGGAACCATCATGGTATGGGCGGGTATTTGGATCGGCGGAAGAACTGAGTTGATTTGGATCAGAGGCAACCTCAACGCTCAAATTTATGCTGAGACGATTGTATCTGACGTCATCGTTCCTCTACAAGTGCAAATCGGTCCCTTATTTCAGTTAATGCATGATAATGCACGACCGCACACCGCAAGAGTTGTAAGACAGACTCTCGCCGCAGCTAACATCAATGTCCTGCTCTGGTCTGCTCAGTCGCCAGACTTGAACCCGATTGAGCATGCATGGGATATGCTACAGAGAAGAGCTCTGCCGAATATGGAGGGTATCCAGTCGCAAGAAGACCTTTTTTTGTTGTTGCAACGAACATGGGCGGCCATTCCACAGCGTGATTTGGATGAACTCATTTTGAGTATGCCAAACCGATGTTCTTGTGTTGTTAGTGTTCGCGGTAGAAACACGGATTATTAATTGTTTAAGTTAACCAATAAAATTTTAAACAAAACTGTTATTTCAGTCTTTTTTTCGAACTTTAATGTTAGTGGTTCAAATGTCAAAAATCCCTTTATTAGGAAAATGGCAAATTTCTTTATTAATGCAAAGGTGACTTGGTTTATCGTTACTGTGACAAACGAAAACACTTTATTTGATGAATCCTTAAAGAAAATTTTAATTAATATCAATCAGGAGAAAAGTTATTGCAAAAATATATGTTGATCCCTAGACATTTTTGATGTGTGTATTTTAAGAGTACTGCGCTGAATAGAAATGCGCGGTCGGGTATTATTTCATTAGTGAACTGGGCTGACAACAATACGTATTTACAAGACATGACAGGGTAAATGAAGTGATAGGTGGATTGGACGTGTTCAGGCCTGGGTGCGGGTAGCGTAGCGTGCGAACTGGCAAGCGGGCCATCGTCGACGGCGCTCGGCACCCGGCCCATTTACATAACCGGACGTGTCACGAATAATATGGAAATGCCCCGGCGCCCTGCCGACCGACCGACCTACCGTCACTTCGATATTGCCTCCATTTACAACGGAACGCAATCTCGTTGATGCTAATGTAATGTATGTGCGTACATTGAAGCGTGACGCCCGCGCCTTCCAGCGCTCATAGACCGAACCTTTTGTCACAAATGATTTAGTGCATGCAACTAAAACATTCTGCATTTCAAACGATTTCTCTCCTTTAGTCTCCTTACCCGTAGCCGTGCGAGCTTTGAAAGTTTAAAACTAATATTGAGTTTTGAGAATAATTTAGACTTAGGAGACGTGTGCAAAATACGTGAGCCTGACAGTTTAATTTCAATTAATTATCTCTTTCTCTTGTGCTGGCAGATAAATGAGTCTCCAGGGAGCCGTCCGGGCTGAAAACATGAAACTTTGTACACAACCAGCCCGAGCCCGCCCACCGACTCCTCCAGAATCCTAACTTTTGAATTATGTATCTTTCCAAGCTTTTTTACACAACCCAAGTGTCAAGAAAACGCGGCACTTCCCGAACCTTCCAAAATTTTGAATAAGTACTTATGTTGACACCGTTTACTTTCCGAATTCCAATATTAAGTGTGTGAATTATTTGAAGAACATCTAGACGCTGTTTGAAATCGAAATGGGTTTCGAAAACATGTTACGGTTGGAAAAAAGTTGTTCGTAGCGTGGGCTGCCGGTGTTCCTGTGCGATATGTCGGCCATCGGAGTGGCAGCCAGTTTCCCAAGCGAAAAATGACTTCGACGTTGGGTCGAACTCAATTTCACGCGCGATTTGTACACTTTTATTTCATTTCCACTCCAACTGAACTGCTGATACAACAAGCGGCTGCATTAAGCCAGTCTTATAGAATGACCGAGGGTACAGTTCCAAAAACTTGAATAGAAAAGGTAAAACTATAGTTTGTTATTAATGTTTACAATATGAAGTATACAGAAACTATGAATAACGTGTGCTTCTATTATACGGTTTTCAGGTGAACAATGCTGTGTATAATGTTTCGGGCGTAGCGTAGCGCAACTTGACAAACAGCGGCTCGAGTAGCAACATCTTGCGGCTCACGGCAAAGTCAAGCCGACAACTTGATATATTGGGTTGCTTTGTGAAGAGAGTGGGTAAACACACGCAACCCGAGCGCCACTCCCGCCGCCACGCGCACCCAACGTAGATAACGGCCTCCAGGACGAGACTACTAAATTATTTTTTATCTTCAACTCTTGCACAAGTCTTCGCACTTATCTTTCTGAAGTTATAGGAAGCGTTTTGGAATTCGAAAAGAAACTTTAAGTGGAATCAGGACGAAAATTACCGTTCACAAAAGTGGCTACTTGTTCAAAAATTGAATTAATCCCTACTTCGAAAGTTGTAAGCTTCTATTCAATTTTAACAAATCCGCGTCTCCATTTCGCACCTCATACGATATCATTTTATGTAAAAATTGGTTAAAATTCAAGAGTCATATGCTGAGCAAACGACCGTAGGAACATCATGAGAGCAGCAAAATTCCACGGCTCGGTAGACAAGCCGCGTCGCTCGGAACTTTATGAGCGCACAAACGATGCGTATGTGCACGACAGTAAAGGCGGTACGTCGATAAAAAGTCCATTGTCGACACCGGGCCGCTTAAGGGTTCGCAAATGACGAGAGGAGCACGAGGAAACGCGATAAAAACTGAGGACGAACGTCTACGTGCCGGCGAATAACTAAGAAATGCTATGTTGGGTTGAGACCTCGACAAGCGTGAAATTTGATTGGCGTCCGCAAAGAAAACGGTGAGCAAAAGGACCGTCAATGTGCTCATCCTGACACAAGATCGAAATCGATGAGATAGTTACCTGAAACAAACAAACGTTTTATTAAATAAACTGGATATTATATCACTGAAGCTACGCAACAAGCAAATTGCAACCAACAACATTTTATCTGTCTTTATTTGAAAAAGGCTAAATTAAGTATGAATTAATGAATAACAAATCGGTTACCTAATGTAATTAAGATTAGGTAAACTAGGCCCTGCTTAGTAGCTACAAATACTGATTTCATTAAAACTTGTTCGGAGATAAATAATTGGATTCTATAAATCGCTCTCTGAGGAACATTACTTTGATCAGTAACGGAATTTATCGTTTCATTAAGGAATTCTTCGGTCAAAGAAATTTCCAATATAAGGTAGTTATGTCTATGAAAATAGCTTCCGGCTAAAAGAAAACAGCTCGAAGTTATTGATATAGATATGTATAAGTTTTGTTTTAAACGACCGACATAGTATTCAGTAGGCCGGGCCCTTGTTTGTTATTTCACTAATCCAGTTTATGTCAACACTTAGCGCCCACTAAACTAAACAATGCGTTTCGAAATACTTCAAGCATATGCGGAACTATTATGGTTTGTCCGATATTATAAATAAATAGTGTGTACACTAACACGTTGTGTAGGTACCACAAAGGGCATTATGAACTTTTGAAAGTGGGTTAATTCAGAATCGCTCAATCCGTTGCGTGACTCGGCAAACGGTCGACAAGCTTTCGTGCCTTTCAGTCGCCCTCTGACTGTACAAAAGTAAAATTTTCACGTTGTGTTTGTAAAACGTGGAATAGTTCCATAAAGCCGCTTCTCCGTTTCACACGAGACCGTTCGATTCGTCGGTTGCTTTGCAAGTTTGGTTCGAAGGGCGTTGTCTGCGTCCATTATGCAAATGGAGGATCCGCGGCCGCGGCGTGTTCGTATTTAGGCGATCTATTCACAGAGCCTGCCCGACAGACGACAGGATGCCACTAAAACTTTGATCGCGGCTACGGGTAACTTGTAAACAGAATAAATGCCGGCTAGTCTCCACGCTAATGCAGAAACGCAAACAAAACGAAAACACTTTTTTCTCGTTTGAATTGCTAACGCGGCTAAAGTTCTGTTAAAATACAGGCTTTATGCAAATAATGTTTGGAATTTAGCGTAAGGTATTTCTGTTGTGTTTATCGTTTTGTATTTTCACTTAACTACTATTGCATTTTATATTTTTAAAATAATATGTTTCATTGTCGACTTTACATTTTAACATTTTATGCGGGTTCTGGTATTTCATTGGGGAGAGGATATTGTTGTAAAAAAGCTCATTTGATGTTGTGTGCACAAAATGTTGATACATGTAATGGTTGTATAATGATGAGCAGGGTGTATCATGTGTGTTGTAGTGTTGGCGTGGGGTATGCGGGGAGGGGGGGCAGTCGTCCTCCATTCCGGAGAGTGGCGACACGAGCCGACAAGTGTTGTGATACCATCGCGCTAATGTGTTCTGCTATAATCGATACCGACACACCAAAGCGGGATTTTTATCACTCCATATAATGTGGTATTGAACAGTTTCATGAGGCCGTTGACTTGGCATGCGGTTAATGTAAGAGTAGATATTTCCCTAGTCAACAGAGTTTTTCTTTTTTTACAACGTCGTTAAAAGCTGGCTTATGTTAATACAAATAGATATCAAGTTTATAATGGACATTATTTTCTTAGTTTTGCTATCATACGGTTGGAGCCTGGAAGAGCTATCAACACGAGCGTGGGAGTCGAGCTGATAAATTTAATAACCAGCCCTCATCCTTTCCTTTGTACCCTTGCTTAGCAACCGAATGGGTATAAGCTTAATTAGTTATAACTTTCCTAATCTCGTAATGTCCAGAAAGTGCTTCCCACGACATGATTCATTATCCTTCCCCGGATGTTTACAAAGGGGACACATGTACAGGCTTACGTTATAAAGTGGCTTCAGAGATGTACGTCCAAGTAAAGATGTTCAAGAGCTTTTCGGACTCATTTATGTATGAAAAATATGTGCTTACGTGCCATAGAAGCTACAATTTTGCCGGCTTTTCTACGTAGTTCCAATTCAGCGAAAACTAAATAAAACAATTTACAAGGGTTTCTCCCACAGGATACCACACCCTTGTTAACTGTATTTGGCTGAAATTCGTTTCAGTAATACTTTTACTGAAAGTTAAAACATGATAAACAATATAATAAAGTATAAGTTTGTGAGGCGGGGAGTGGGGGAGTCCTGTGTATTCATAGTGCCGATACACTAAATGATGTTTGCATACACGACTGGAACTAGGGGAGTGCCTTCACGGCAATTTTGCTTGTGTAACTGTTGCGTCACTCGAATGTATGAACAGCACATGACACACAGCATGCAGGATATTGCTCACTAGAACACTGATGAAAGTCACCCAATGGACAACGTAATTAGGTAGTTATGATAGCGCAGTCGTCAAAGCCAACTCGTTTTAGCGCTTGCAGAAATGCTAGCTGTTTGTTAAAAAATAATTAAAGCATTACATTTGTAATCCGCTTACATGAAAACTTATGTTTCATTTTAAATTCTGTTAAAATATGATATTGAGTTTCGGATACTCGGCGCTAGTAATTTGTTGTTGCGGCAGTATCCACGGAACCGTTGCCTCTAGCTGAAGGTTTCATTTAAAGATACTGCACCGACTCCTCACTAATATGCCAACGTTGTGACGTAACAGCGCTATTGATCGAGGAAATGAAAAAGAGCCAATTTTAAAACAGAAAAGGAGAAATGCCTTCGCTTCAAACAAGTTTAATTAACAGAACTCGTGTAGGACCTTAAAATCACAACGATAAGAAAAAATATATAACATAGCTCTTTTTATTTCAATTTTATTTCACCATACAATTTTAAATATGTCTATTGAAAAATTAAATAATTTATATAACACCTTCCGTTTGCCAGGGGGTGATAAAAGACCAACCCTTGTCATAAAAAAATGGATAAAACATTTCAAACGCCGAAATTAATTTTAGTAACTCGTTAAGTTTTAAACTGTGTCACAAAACGCCTAGTCGGCACATCAGCCATCGACATCTGCGACACCAATTCGTTCTGCGTCACGTACTACGAACAAACTTCATAAGGAAAACTTTAATTGGAAAATACTCCCAGTTTACTAAGGATAGGTGTTTTCAACGCTATCAGCTGTTAGCTGTATACCTACCTGAAACTAGTGATTATTCAATGATTCGATTTTACTTGAAGCTTAGATTAGATTTTTCTTGTGGTGGCAGAAGTTCTTTAACTTTTGTTTTTAAAGAAAATACTATATATTTGTATGTCATATTAGTTCTGGTTAACGAAATTATTTTGGAAGTATATTTCATTATGTTCATGTTGTCAACCAAATGCGGATAGTGATCCAAGAATATTATGCCATTCGCATGCAAGTGAAATGATCCGGCAGCTGCACATATGATAAGATCTGCACATCTCTTAGTAGGTACGACACTTGAGAACATCCTATTGGTAACAGATACCATAAATTGTATAAATGTTTATCACAGATCACGTATACATACATGCAAATGAATATTCACATCAATATTCCAATCATATTTCCCAATCAAACTTCGCAATCAAGCGTCACACAATGTAGGCATCCAGATATTGTGTACCCCAATCGAAAAATAAAATCTAGATAGGATATCAAGCGAGTATTTAGCCGCCCACCGCCCAAACATGACTGCTATCGCTTGGGTCTTAATAATAGAGCTATGTCAGACGCTCGAATGATACATGAGCCACCGATTATGCGAAAAGCAATATCGCCCACTATAAATATTAGCTCGAGCCTGGAAAAGAGTAATTCGAAATAAATTCAATGAACTTCGCCTATCGCTCTTGTGGCAATGCAATTAACTTGTGTTTACAATTATTTTTTTGTTTGGGGTAACTGCGTTACCATAAAAGCAACTCAGACTTAGTACATTTTGGCCATTTTATCAATTTTAGTAGAACTGTTTGTATTGAAAATGGAACAAGGCGGTACTATGTTCTCGCATAACAAAGGATATACCAAAACAACGATAAACAATTTTAACAATGAGTGACATAAATCGAGTAGCATGTTGCAGCTTGCAGCCGATTGTGTTCTAGTCTGGCTGATGAGATAGCTGCTGCATACTATAGCAGCAGCGCGCGCTCGGGCGCCAGCTGTGTCGACGCCGAGCGCATCATCCGACCCCCTTATAATGAGGCCGCGCAGACTACCAACACGGTGCTAGCTCTTTCATTTGCTATGCTAATTGGTCGGATAAGCTGCCAACACGTACCGACCTTCCTAATTAGAAAATCGTGGAAAAAATAGTGGCTTTGCAAGGTATTCATAATGAAGAAGCTCCAACTTACAGTATACAACTTTGCAATGACGGTGCCACCGCGTACCATCACTGCCACATTATTGCCATGTTTCTAATTTTATTAGGAACCGGAAGCAGAAAGTTTTAATTTGAATGCTTTATAGAATAGTACGAAATTACGTTAATATTTTAGTATACAAGCCATAAAGAAGTTTGTGGCCGCAGCAAAGAATTTAGGTTTACAACCTCTTTAAGTAGAAGAAATTTGATTCGAGAGCGCAGCGTAGCTTGTAGCGGCGCTACGCGGACGTAGTTTATTTCCCCCGGTCTAATTAACGCTGTCAACATGATGTGAACAACAAAAAGTTGTGAAAACTAAAAACAGCGATGTACCATCTCATGTGAGGCCATTCATACGCATCTGTAGGTCCTTGCATGTAAAGTATTCTCACGCTCGCTCGCAGCGCTAATGAAGTTTTTCGCGCCGCGCCTCTCTCTGTGCATCTAATTTGCGTATTTTTATCACCTAATGAAAAGATTTTCTTTGCATATAATTTCTAGATGGAATAATGGCAAATTTATAACAATAAGTTCTGTAATACATTAAAACTTTCACGTTTATGTATTCTTTGTACTTTATATTCAAGTTATGATAAAAAGCTGCTGAACAGATAAGAAATTCTTTTAATATATCATATTATTTCATGGTACAATAAGTTTTATTTCTTTGTCATATTAAGGTTAATTTTGGCGAGAATAAAAAAGTAAACTAATCAAAACGCCAAGTTTATACGTATTTTTTCGTTTACACGCACACTGTTCACAAAGTTCGGTACAAACTCAATAATGGGCTTGTCACTATTGCACTCCCGGTACCCAAATCACATTACCAGGCGAAACGCGGAAAATAAGGGGAGGACTTTTTACTTTTCTCTCTATATTTTGTCTGAAATGGTATTTATCAAGATCGAACAATACGCTGTTACTTTCACACTCCACTTCGGATGGTAAAAGTCAATTGATGTAAAATAAAAGTAATATGAGAGATACAGTCGATTTCGTACACAGAATAAGAAAATACACAGTTGTCAGTCCGTATCCATTTGATGGAACCAGTCAAGTGTTTATATTAAAGAGCTCCACAAATACCTATATACAACTTCGGATCTTCCATTTTACCTCCTCCGCAAATTGTCTAATTTTGTCTGACATCGAAGCCCACTTTCGATATTAATTAAAGTGTAGCAGAATAACATTTAGTCAATAAAGTTGGGTACAATGTACAACTTGTAGGCATTTATCATGATCTCCAATTAGTGGATTAGTAGTCAAAGACGTCTCCATCCTCCTATTGAGAGCGGGTACCACAAAGCTTATATATTGTTGAGTTAACGAACACTAACAAGAGCGTGCTCTATCTACAATGCCGAACATATCAATTAATAGCTATTTCTAGGCAGTGTATGACTAATTCCACGTGAATGTAACAACAGATCTTTATGCCGAAGCTATGAACATTATCCATTTGAATCGGAATATTACGTTATTGTAAGTAAATGTATGTAAGTGGGCAAAATCCAATAATTGTACATTGTAGGCAGATAATTACTGTCGTACGGGTCGTAATCGATATTTAATTGACTATTTTCCGTTGTACCCCTCTATTGATTGATTCGAAGCTGCCGTTTAAAGATAACGCCCAATTACATATTTATAGTGGTTCCATATTCCGAATACTTTTGTGTTTAAAATATGGCATAAATTACAATTTATTTTTGCCGAAAAATATGACGTGTATAAAGAGCGGCATGAACATACAATTTATTCAAAGCCCGAGGCACATGGACCCGAGGGATTCAGGGCTGGACAAAGGCTCAAATTCTCATTACGTAACGTAATTTCACAGCAATATTAAATTTTGAAAAAAATAAACAACGCTGGTGATTATTTATTACAGAATATGTATCTAATAATAACCAATATGTGGGTAGTTAGATATTTTTCGACAAATTGATATTAAACAAGTGAAAGTAGCAAAGATGCGAAGTAAAGAGCACAACGACAAGTTTAATTGGAAATGTCTTCTGAAATTGATAGGCAGCGCTTAAAGAAGTTTAGCCAATTTGCTTCGGGAATTTGAGAACGACTTCGGATTCCATTTCCTCCATCTCCGCGTTCAGTAATTCAAATATGAGCGAATACTATCTTTAAACCAAACGATTACTTAGGTATAAGAAAAACGCTTGAGTAAGTGCGTATAGACATAATCGCACCTTTAAAGTAAAACCGTTACTAAACGAAAATTTTCACGAATTGAGTTATTTATACCATCAATCTAAAATATACGTAAACTGCAGGTTAAACTTGTAATTATTCCAAAATATCGTCTATTTCGCCATCTAGCGTTAAATCATATCGTTACCAAAAAAATTATGAATCTAAAAATTATTTTTGTAAGTAAATAAAGAAAATCTATTAACATGCACATGTATACAGTAAACAGATATCTATCATATAAACTCATAAGAAATCATAAAGTACTTGTACTTAGACTTACCTAGCCTAAATTAAGATACTGAACTGTTTCAAATATTGGCTCTCCTGTAAAATTTCATAATTTCGTATAGTAACGGTTTTACTTTAAACGTGCGATATGTAGGTAGGTACACGTAGTTCATGTTATAGTATAGGATCCCACTATAAAACGAGCTTCACCGAGCTGGTAAGCGATGAAAAGTATTTTATATCCAATTAAATATGTCAATAAACATGTTGCAAATGGGTTGTCTAAAAAATTTCAGTCCAGAATATGATTAATTACTTAAGGGGACTATATTTCTTGTCACATTACTTAACAATTTAAGAAAAAAAATTTTAAACATTTCACTGGTTTGGTTAATAGACAAATTCCATACCAATCGAAAGTATGAAGCCCATAGAATATACAAACGTTAGGTTGACTATTTTTTTCCCGTCAAAACTCTTGGTTAGGCAGGTATAAACAGGTAAATCGATACCAGTAACTTGCACCGGTCTGGTTAACAAATTTAAGTTAAATTAAAATACAGATTATTTCATTACGAACACGGTGGTATAGGGTTATCTGCGAAAAAGATTATCGGTTATCTTTTACAGGTTTCAACCTATGCGTGTAATTAAAATAACTTGCCTTGTAAATAGAAACGATTTTAGTAAAATTAACACAGTTTTTTTATAGCCCATACAAACGTTTCAAAGATCAGATAAGAGCTACTCTCGGTGACCCAGTGCATGAATGCACCAGGAAAGCTGCTACTAGAGTAGAGTGACATAGTAAGGTGGGTCACTCAACCGAAATACCACGACCACTCTGCCAAGAGTGAAACGGCAAAGAAGAAGAAGACAAGCATGTGTTCCGGTTCGGTAATTGAGCCCACGATAGCGCATCAGCCTATTGCTTAACCACTGCGCCAATCGTGTCTTCAAATAGTGGAATCTCGATGAGAATCCAATGCTATTGAAGCAACAAATATTTATTTCAATTGCCATGCCTGTAAAACGAAAAAAGCCGCAACTATATTTTATGCTTAACATAATGATAGTAAGTTGCGAGCCTCACATATATTAAAGTAAGTCATTGAAACACGCTCCATTGCATCGGCTGGGCGCCTGAGTGCAGCGGCGTAGACAAGTGGTGCTTCAAAACGCATTAGCATTACCTACTTGCTTGATGAAACTTATGCATATTGTATGTCGACTTATTTAAACTAAAGCTAGAGAGAGATGGTCCTATAGATGCGTTTCCATTGAGGCGAAGCTGAGCGGGGCGCGGGCGGAGCGGAGCAGAGCAGTAAAAGTCATGTTTTTTTAAATTAATACTAGCGTCTGCCCGCGGTTTCACTTGTTTGAAAAGTTTTTCTGAAGAAAATTTATTTGTGCACCAAGTTTAATCAACATCGGTAATTGAGTTAGACGTGAAAGTACACAGACAGACAGACAGAGCTACTTTCATAATGTATGGTATTAGTAAAGATTAGGGCCTTTAATACAAAATTATGTATATGACAGTCCCATCGTGTGTACCTATACATATATCCCATAATGAATATAACTTACTAAAACGAAACACCAAATTAAAACACAATAAAGGCGTCTCTCGAGTTGGGGGATATATTATGATGAAAGTTACCCACGTCATATACTCATTTACATACAATCCTTGAGAAACTCTTTTCTGACAGACTGAAATCTGACACATTCCGTCAATAATTTATAAACCTTTCCAAATACATTACAGTTATTGAGCGGCATGTGCGCAGACCTATGTGTGAGCCATTGTAACAATTTCCCTGATAAATCGTCATGAGCCTTTCCCAATTATGTTGAGGCTAACTTCCAGTCTAACTGGATGCAGCTGAGTACTAGTGTTTTACATGGAGCGACTGCCTATCTGACCTTCTCCTCCTCGATTTCCAGCTAAATATCTATACTAATATTATAAAGAGGAAACCTTTGTATTTTTGTATGTTTGTATTGAATAGGCTCAAAAACTACTGGACCGATTTCAAAATTTCTTTTACCATTACTTAGAGGGATTCTTCCGAATCCGTATAGGCTATATTTTATACCGGAAAATAGATAGGATTTTTCGTGGTAGTGAAAATTGTGGAGTAAGGCGTCGAAAAAACTGCCGTACGTTAACGATTCTCGCGAACGCTGCCTATATTTAATATAAACATTGCACCCGTGCGAAGCC
This sequence comes from Tholera decimalis, assembly GCA_943138885.2. Lineage (NCBI taxonomy): Eukaryota > Metazoa > Arthropoda > Insecta > Lepidoptera > Noctuidae > Tholera > Tholera decimalis. The sequence goes on along the minus strand of OW964556.2, from coordinate 30,109,397 downwards.
GGGGCGGGTCGCTAGTGTGTTATAAATTTATAATAGGTATGAGCAAGCTTCGATATTATAGATCTACCATATACCTTTTCAACCGACGACCAAAAGAGGAGGTTATCAATTCGACGCGTATATATATATATATATTTTTTTTTATGTATGATCACCGAGTACTCGAAGACGGCTGAACCGATTTGGAAAATTCTTTTTTTGTTTGTTACGGTATACTTCGAAATTGGTACCATTTGTCACCAAGTCAGGATCTGATGATGGGATCCTGGAGAAATCGAGGGAACTCTTCAAATATTATAGGCACACCTATGGCGTTTTGGGTATTTCTTATAGTAACTTGTGCAATTGCTCTCAAAAAGTACCATTTCGGGAAGTGGAACTGATGATGAAGACCACAGATGGTCGCCGAAACTACCCAATAATAAGTATTTCGTGGATTGCGATTCGATTACTTGAATATGGATATTAAGCACTTTATGCTCATCACAATGCATATGGTGATGTATAGCTGATGGTGAAGTACCAGGAGAACTCCTCAAAAATTAACGGCAAAGCATTGGGAAAAGCAATATTTTGTAAAATGTTATAAGTAGTTGACATTTAGGCTCTTGTAACTAGGTAAATTAAAAATCTACCAACTAAAAAGAGTGAAATAAAAACTTTTTACCAAAAAATTAAACCGACTCCCAATTAAAGTTATTTTTCACTTTGCAGTGTTTTTTGGGAGTCGGTTTAATTTTTTGGTAAAAAGTTTTTACTTATATCTTTCGTCGAAATATAATTTTCAAGAGAGGGTTTTCAATGGACAGGCATGACAATGAGTCGAGCGAAGCCTCATATGATGCGCCTACCCATTTAACTTGATGTCAATTGATTCGCAGCTACGCCTAGCACCGCTCAGCTTTGCCTTCGTGGAAACACACCTTAAGTGGCATCGGTAGGTCCCGAGCTCCACGGTGTAGATCCGGCTTCTGTCAATGTTAGCTCAGCACTTCACTGGTACACCAATCAAATAATTTAGATTGTGTAATTTGAATTTCATTTTGTTTGATTGTTGCCTACGTTTGTTATCGTCCTTTTTCTTTTGTTGCATTCCTATACTACTTCTAAGGTGACCTCTCTTTAGCTAAGGTAGGTAGGGGTCGTGGGACTTATCCCATTACCGTGACCCCGGTACGTAAAGGGCTATTGAAGGAATACCGTGGATTTTAGTCAGTACAAGTCTGACAGTCCCTCCGGCCCTGCCCGGGGTGGGAGGACTCATCTGATGATTTCACCACGTTAAAAAAAAAGGTAGGTAGATTGGTAACTTAACTTCAAGGTTGAGTCTGAATAAAACAAAATTAAACGTACAATTGTTGGAGAACTAAACACTCCAAATCATGACCTATATTTGAAGCTAGACAAATCGTTCAAATTGTTTTACTAAACGTCATAACCACAAATAAGTAAGTTTAAAGTAATTCGTCACTAAGTAATTCTTTCAATAAATTTTCATTACGTCCATAAACGTTAAATTACGAACTAATAGCACGAACGGTCACAAAACTCAAAACATTGAGATTGGCATTAATAAATAATGTATTTAGCTGATCATGAAATTAATATCAGTTCCACGTCCAGAATCCGTACACCGTAAAAGATAAGTTTGCTTTCGAAGCTGAACTCTTCAAATAAAACTAGTATTTTTATAGCAGTCTTTCCTTGTATCATCATAACATTCTTCAAACGACTTTATTAAGTTATGTTAAGCAAGTTGTTCAGTGAATATTTTATTCATAAGTACTTAGGTTCTATCTGAAAAATATATCCTCTAAGTTTTTCAAGTATAGGTACATATAATACGCCTACATCAAAAAAAGTCCGACTACCGACTAAATCATAACATTTTCTCAAAGATAAAGATTAATACGAAGAAGATTATTCAAGTTTTATCGAAGCAAACTTTCCTTAACTTGTTCCAGTGTCCTTCTTTCTGGCGAACAATTCAAACAACTTGAATTTAAACGGTACAGTGTTGATACAGCATTACAGCTTAAATTTTTATAGTCTCAGTGCTAAGCAGAGCGAGTTCGGAGACGCTTACAACTCCGGACAATATTTGAACACTGCATTGAACAAACATATTCCTCAACAACAGCTTATTCTAACAGCACCCTGGCGATACACCGATAGCGACACTTTACAAACAATGAGTATGAAAATCGTACAGAATGTACACCCTTTTACGAGCGTCTTTACAAAAATCCGAAGATTACTTTTATCCCTTATGAGGCGAGGACAACTCATCGCCTTTTGGGTATTGTCGGTTTTGTATACATAATGTTCTTACTTAGCTAGTGTTGCCTTCCACTAGTTACTTCGACGTTTATCTATATAAACATACATATAAATAAAACGAAAAGTCCTGACTGACTGACTGACTGACTCATCAACGCCCAGCCCAAACCCTTAGACCTAGAATGCTGAAATTTTGCACAGAGGTTCCTTTTATAATGTAGACAAGGAATAAGAAAGGATTTTTTGAAATTCAACCCCTAAGTGAGTTAAATAAGGGATGAATGTTTGTATAGAAAATCGTCATTTTTGAAGTTTGAACCATGAAAATGTTAGGTGGTTAGTATTCTGGTTAAAAATTAATAAGCATGTTTCAGTGTTTTTCGAAATTCAAGCCCTAAAGCAGTTAAATAGGGGGATGAAAGCTGGTAATGAAAATCGTCATTTTTGTAGTTTATACCATAAAAATTGGTGGTTATCATTCTGGTTAAAAATTAATAAGCAAATGTTTCGGTGTTTTTCGAAATTCTACCCCTAAGTGAGTTAAATAGGGGATGAAAGTTTGCATGGAAAATCGACATTTTTGTAGTTCAAACCATGAAAATTGATGGTTATCATTCTGATTAAAAAAAACCGGTCAAGTGCGTGTCGGGCCAGGCGCAGTGTAGGGTTCCGTAGTTTTTATAACAGCCAAGTGCGTGTCGTATTCGCTGACTGATCGTTTCGTACCATGCTCTAACTAAAAGCCAAACATGACTACCTAACTAATTTGACTTCCTATACAAATCCTCACCTGATCCGACAATTTTGCACGGAAAGTTTTAATTTTTTTAGAGATTTGTATAAAACTTGTCATAGTCGGTGTTTTGAATTTAAATACAGGACACAGAACTACACTACTCAATCGTCACAAAAAAAATAAAATTGAGGAAGTAGTTTGCTGGGGGAGCTTTGTGTTTGATATTATATAGCAAAAAAATAAAAACATATTAATTTGAATTCACTCCAAAAATGGGCCCACATACCTGATGGTACCTGAAGAAAGAATTATAAAATCCAACTTCACAAGGGAAGTTTGAAAAAAAGTGGTTGTAATGGACTGGTAACCAGCGTCACGTATTAATTTGAAAACTGCAGTGTTGTCGTTACGGAGATAGTCTTCATTAAAATCTCCAAATATTATGCAAGGACTGTTATGCGATAGTAAATTTCTTACAAAAACTAGCGCGATACAACTGACGCTTAGCGCCATCTATCGACATTTCTATGGAGTTGTTCGAAATTTTCGAGTCAAATACAATTGGTCGACTATTACTCGTAAACTTGTAAAGCCCTCTTATTTGTGATAGTTTTCCTTTAAACTTCGTTATATATAGGTACTACTGCTGTGACATTTGAATTTCTAACCATAACCGTTTAGTTGTTAGAGGGGGAGGACACTTGACTCTTACGAAAATTGGTACTTTAAAGCTTGTTAAGTCACGAACGGTTTACTTAATCAAAAAACGGTTCAAACCCCTAATATTTTTGAAAGACCTATCCAACGATACACACTATGGGAAGGACGAAAAAAATAAATTATCATCCCACTTTACATGCAGGGGAGGTACCCTAAATAAATGCTTTTTTCAAAATTTTATTTCACCACTTTTTCGGCATCATTAACATATATTGTATACTCATGCCAAATTACAACTTTCTAGTACCAATAGCTTTTGAGCTAAACCGCGGACAGACGGACAGACAGACGGACATGGCGAAACTATAAGGGTTCCTTGTTGACTACGGAACCCTAAAAAATGAATAAACACGTGTTTCAGTGTCTTTCGAAATTCAACCCCTAAGTGAGTTGAATAAGGGATGAATGTTTGTATGGAAAATCGTCATTTTTGTAGTACAAACCATGATAATTTGTGGTTTTCAGTCTGGTTAAAAATTAAAAATCACATGTTTCAGTGTTTTTGGAAAATCAGGTAAAATAGGGGCTAAAAGTACGAATGGGAAACCTGTTCGCTTTGTAGTTCAAACCATGAAAATCTGTATTTAGCCTTTTGGCTGATAATTAATAATTACAAAATGTATCAACGTATTTGAAAAATCATCGTAGAAGAGAGTTAAATTGGGGATGAAACATTTGTATAAGAAATCCGTAAATTTTAAAGCTAAGCCACTATTGATGCTATACAATAAAAACTTTTTATCAAAAAATTAAACCGACTCCCAAAAAACACTGCAAAGTGAAAAATAACTTTAATTTCGGTAGTCGGTGTCTTTAGTTTTGTATTTTCATTTTTGGCACCGACTTCCAAAATTAAAGTTATTATTCACTTTGCAGTGTTTTTTGGGAGTCGGTTTAATTTTTTGATAAAATGTTTTTATTTCACTCTTTTTAGTTGGTCTATTTTTAATTTACCTAGTTACAAGAGCCTAAATGTCAACTACTTATAACCTTTTACAAAATATTGCTTTTCCCAATGCTGGGCCGTTAATTGTTGAGGAGTTCTCCTGGTACTCACCATCAGCTCTACATCACCATATGCATTGTGACGAGCATAAAGTGCTTAACATCCATATTCAAGTAATCGAATCGCAATCGACTCAATACTTATTATTGAGTAGTTTCGGCGGCCATCTGTGGTCTTCATCATCAGTTCCACTTCCTCAAATGGTACTTTTTGAAAGCAACTGCACAAGTTACTATAATAAATACCCAAAACGTCATAGGTGTGCCTATAATATTTGAAGAGTTCCCTAGATTTCTCCATGATTCCCTCGTAGCTCAATTTTTGCAGATATTCGCATACAGTAAATTTGCATCCTTTTCTAGATAAGGGGTATATATTTATTTTTTTGTTAATCCTATTATAAACGTATGGGCCTAGAAAACTTGCAAAACGTTTACTAAAATTTGTTTTTATTGATTTGATATTGTCACATACGTGATAATTGCGACGTCTCTGTAATAATAAAGGGTTGAAGGGTTGTTTGACGTGTTCTTGTAGGATAATCTTAAGGATAAATAACTGTCTTACTGTCAAAACCTCATACAACTGGAACAGTGTAACAGTAGGAAAACGAATGGGTTTCAACGTGCTAACCTTCAGTATAGCTCTCTGGGCGACCTCAACTGCCTTTAACGTTGTTCTGCAGATGCCTCCCCAGGATGAGATGCAGTAGGTAAGAAGTGATTGACATAGGACCTGGTATACTCGCTTTAGCAGCGGAGGATCCGCGACATAGCGAAGGTTTTTAAACACGTAGATTAATTTTCGTACTCTACTACACAGTATTTTGACGTGTTCTTTAAAGTTAAGGTTCTTATCTATGGTAATGCCAAGGTATTTTATAGAGTTAACGCGTTCTAGAGGTGGACATGCGCAACTATCAGCCGAAGAGCAATAGTGTCAGGTAATTTGTAGGTCACTGCGAGTGGTCACCGCTTGCCTAATACTGAAACAGATATACTTTGTTTTATCAACGTTTAAAGTTAGTATGTTTTTCTGAAGCCATCCCCTAGTCATATCAAGCCCATTTTGTGCAATAGTAAACACCTCATCCCAGCTATCACCCGCAAATACCAACGCGGTGTCATCCGCGAAAGAAATAATTTCACCTTTGGCAAGATTAAGGTTTGTCAGGTCGTTTATGTACACGAGGAATAAGGTGGGCCCCAGTATGCTACCCTGCGGCACACCATGTGTAACGGGGAGGAAAGTACTTTTATGATTTTCCACTCGAACACACTGAGTTCGCCCAGAGAGATAACTGTTAAATAGTTCAAGCTGCGTGCCCCTGATACCCAGAGCCTCCAACTTGTTAAGTAAGAGAGAGACAGAAATCGTATCGAATGCCTTGGCTAGGTCAAGAAAAATAGAGAGGCACTTTTGTCCTTTGTCCAGGTTATGACTGATAAAATCAATAAGTTTATTCACAGCCTGTTCTGTTGATTTTCCTTGTCTAAACCCAAATTTATTAGCAGATAGAGTCTGGCTAACGAAAGCGTGACTTGAGAAAACGCGGCAAATTAAAAAAATCTTTATGTGGTATTACTGACTATAGTAGGAGAAAAATGTTTTGATACTTGGAGATTTTATGTATTTACGACAATTTATATAATAGTGGTTTACGAACTTATTCAGGGATAATACCACATAATGTTTTTAAAGACTCCGTTTGGTGTCTCGGAGCCTTGTCTGTCATGGATTGATTAAAAAAACGAATGTGTAGATTTATTTATTAGTATATACATAATATTAACCTACTTAACATGTAGTTTATTAAACTTCAACATTTTTTTTAATCAACTGCTGGCGTTTTGAGTATGATAATTATTTAATCATCGTACTCAAAATTCGAGTCCAAAAATTCAACCTCTAAGGATTCTTCTGTATCAGTGGAGTCGTCATCACCTACACTTATTATGATTTAGTTCCAATATTTTTTCTGTTATGTGATCTCTTTCTTTGTATTATTTTATGTTCCACATTTATTACATGATTTATTTTTCAATCTTCTGCAGTTATTCAGCCAAATGAGGTTTTTATCAGTGTTTTATTTTGTTTTTACATCTTGCCATGACATTTTAGGCTTATAATTTTTGTGTACATATGTTTCATCTAAATAGATGATTCGTTTTCCTTCCGTTCGTTTAGCAGCAATTTCTCGTGGATAAAGATGTCTCCAAGCAGCAATATCAAAACATTCGACAAGAACCGTTCGTTCATTTTTATTTTTCTTGAACTTATACCCATTAGCAATTAATATTTCACGCAGAGTTTCTCTACGTCCACTAAAGCCAATGCTAGAATGTAATTCTTCTAACAATGTTCGCAATGTTGGGACCTCCTTTCTCACAATATAAAATTAATTGATTTTATTTCTTATTGCATCAATATCAAAACTGTCTAAATCCAACACTGAGCTTTTGTGTGGGCGTTTTTTTTCCTGGAGTGCTCCGCATCCATTCATTCACAGATCCTTCCTTTTTTTAAGTGTTGTGACACCAACCTCTGCAAAACGAAGTATAAAATGCATATTAAAAATCAAGGTACCCAAACAATTTGATAATGTGAAATACCACAACTCATCAACAAAACATTCTTAACTGTAACATACGTACCAGTTAATGAATATATTTCTTCTAAGAACTTAGTCTGAGTTTCTATTAAAGATTTTTTCTCCAAATTTTTTGACGTTTGAACAAGTGGCAGATTCCTTGAATATCTCCAATATTATCTATAAAGATAAGAAAAAGTATCATAATATCGTAAATAGGTATATCTAATAATCAGCCACCAAGGATCAACATTACAAAGTCGTACTAACCTAAAAAATCCGAGATGGCATCTAAACATTGTTGTTTTTCTTGGAAAACAATTTCTTTCTCTTCTTGTTTTTGTTTAAACTTACTGATCATAGTATCTAGCAGCTTTCGCACGTTACTTTTTATTGTTTTACCCATATTATAGCGATTATTGTTGAATATTAATTGTGTTTACAAATTACTGACAATTGTAATCACAGACTTTGACAGCTTAATAATGTTGCCATATTAAACTTTTAAGAAAACTCCAGGTCACGCTTTCGTTAGCCAGACTCTAGAAGTTTGTTTTTTTCTAGATATTTTACCAGACGGTTGTTTATAATTTTTTCTAAGATTTTGGATATTACGGGTAGAATGGATATCGGTCTGTAGTTGCTTATACGATTTCTGTCTCCGTTTTTATAAATTGGGCATACTTCTGATCATTTTAAGGAATTGGGAAACACTCCAGTTTTTAAACAATCATTGAATATTTTTTTAAGGGGATGGACAAGAATATTTTTAGTTGTTTTATGAATCTACTACTGATATTATCACATCCTGGTGCACTTTCTGTTTTCAGACCCATAATAAGATGATCAACCTCTTGAATATCTGTCTCAAATAACACGAAAGAATACGGGACAGTTGATACTTTGTCTTGTGTACTAGGTAATGACAGGTTCTGGAAATTAAAATTTTGTTGATAGATATTATCCGCTAGTGAGCTACCCACGTTTATAAAATAGCTGTTCGCTTCGTGAAGCGATTGGTCAGGTGAAGAATGGAGTGTGAGTATTTCTTTGTTATGTTTTGTAGTTTTTGGTGTGTGTGTGATGTTTTTAATGACTTTCCATAGTTTTTTATTGTCGTGCTGTGCTTCTATGATTTGATTTTTTTCGTAAGCTCTTTTTAACCGTCGTAGTAGAGTATTACAGTAATTTCGGTACCGTTTATAAGTAATTTTCAAGACTTCGTTATCCGTATCCAGGCTAGCCTTTTTGTGCATTAGGTCTCTATTTCGCATGCATCGTAGTAGTCCTGGAGTTATCCATGGCTTTATGATTCTCTGGCGCTTAGAAAACGTTACGATTTCTGTATTGTTAACTAGTGCTTTCTGTAAGCATTGTGTCAGGTAATTTAGACTTGTATTTGGGTTTTCAGTTTGATAGATAAGGTCAAAATTAACAAGTGAGATGTCTTGAGCTAAATTTTTGTCGTTGATTAAGGCCTTTGTTGTAGTTGCATATTGCCGTGTTTTTTTTAAGTTTAAACAGAATAATACAGGATGGTGATCTGTCAGAGTTGCATTAGGCACTATAGTGTTGGAAGAAACCTTCGTTTTTATAAGGACATGGTCTATGCATGTCTGGCGAGCGCTACGTGTGACTAATGTGTGCGCTGGCAGTAGGCCATGTGAAGCGGCTAATGTAAGATAGCGTTCCCCTTCAGACTTAATTTTATTAGCATTTATTGCCATATTCATATCACCTATGACATTGATGTGCTCGAAAGAAGACACTGATTGTAAAACGAAGTGATTTATTCATTCATAAAATAGGCATAACTATTTCTATTCATTAGTGTATTTTTAGTAGAAACAGAGAATTGTTTTGTTTGTTTAATTATAGGATTGTAGTTTTAGTTATATACAAAATAAGGATTTTGTTTGGATCAAGTCAATAGCTAAGGGTGACAATCTGCTTATACCACGCATTCCAATAATACCCAATAACATACCTTTTAATTTCAAACGTTTGCAGTTCCCACTTAAAGTTGCATTTTCAATGATCATCAATAAATCGCAAGGGCAAACTTTAAAGGTAGCAGGGATACATTTAGGCACACCCTGTTTTTCCCACAACCAGTTCTACGTAGCTTGCTCACGTGTTTCTTACTCGCAAAATCTACATATTTCCGCTTAACGAAATAAATCAACATAGTTTACAGGAGTATATTGAGTAGGTAAGTAGGACCGCCAAAACTAAAAACATATAGATAAATTACCTTATATTGTAAATTATTCTAATCCTTTCAGTTTTGCTCGCTGCTGCCAAACGAAGTAATTTATTTCAATAAAATAAATAACATTACATACTAATCCTTGACTGACACGAACAATAAACAAAAGTAACATCTGTTGGTCCCGTTTTTTAATCAGTGTCATTGTATGTATCATGCCTATGCTGATCTGTTTGTGATGAAATTTGATATGGATAATCTCAAGCCTGGGGAAGGACATAGGCTACTTTTTATCAACACACCACACAGGCGAAGTTGATAATAAAACTGTAACTTGATTGACCAACACACCCAGCGGTCGACGCACAACCGAATTTCGATAATTCCACCTCCAAGGGTTTCCCCCGTAATATAATAGGGGTTCAAAGATTGTATGGAATCCATCAGTATTGAAGTTAGACATCTGAAATTTCGGATACGGAGTAGAACTTATAGATAAAAAAAAAATATTTATAATTATTTGTCACTAAACTTTATGTGGCAGACCAAATTCCACGCGAGCGCAGCCGCGGGCAAAAGCTAGTTATCTTAAAAAACTGTGATGTGTTCTTTGTCATGGAGAGGTTATAATTGACATAAAAATATCCATTGAGTTTGGACTGTTTGAACTGAATGAATACTTTTTATATCCCATATTATTATATTGGGGGAAATAAACTTTATTCACACATATTGTGGGAATTTGGCCTCAAATCTTCATCATTTCTTCATCCGGCAATCCGTCCATCACACTAGCGCTCACCTTTAGATTTACTCTATGTATACCGTACTTACGTTACTTACTGCATTTTATTTAACAGCTCGTAAATTACCAAGACCTGGTATTTATTATTAGCAAACGTTTAAATTGAATACGGCTTTAACAATAAATTGACATAACGGGAGCAAATACTTATTATGCCGACTTAAGTCCACAATATTCTACCCTACATCCAAGAATAGCAGTAGAACAGTACTTAGGAATAGGAAAGACGCGAGTTACATCCGTTCCCCAAGGATGCCTATGTTTTATTACATTCCTGACACACGGAAATTCATTGCAGCGTACGAGCACGGTCAATATTACCTTCCTTGTTCGTTGATGACAATGCCCTATTAAGGATACAATGTTACAACGTACACGATCCCTAATATCGCCCAGTTAAAGACGCTCGTCTCAAATGTGAAGCTCCATTTTGGAGCAGAGATATAATTTCGGGTGCCTCATTCCAATACCCGCTTGGGGCTTGAGAACTCTCATTATCGGCTATTGTCACGTTCGTGTTCTCTGCAACGTAAGCTTTGCTTTTTTTTCTAGTGAAAAAAGGAGAAATACAAAAGGAGTTTTCATCTTCCCGTCCTCATCAATATTTCCGCGAGGACCTCCATTACAATATAAGCCTTTGTTATTGATGTCAACGATGTCTCTCTTTGCATTTCCAACTAGATATTAAATGACAAAGTAGTGCATTATTGCTCGGAAGTGCCTTTTGTCAACATTTATTACTGTACAGATAGTTCGATATTATTTCGACGTATGTATTTTTACATTCCTAGTAAATATTTATTGTTTGAAGTTCTGCTTTGTGGGCACAAGGATTGGAAAATTTTCGGAAAATATATGACTCCTTAGAGTCACTAAAATTTTAACTACGATTAAATAATTAAGTATTAATTAATATTATTTCATTAATACCTAATTAAACAATCAGGTATTAATGAAATCATTCTTACAAGTTTGTTTTTCAAGATTCCAAAAACTTAAATACTATTAAAGATGAGAAATAAGACAGTAGAACTTACAGTAGAGAAGAAAATATAACCAGTTTTTCTTGTAATTCCTTTCACGTCTGCACTTACAGGTAGCACTATTCAATGTTTTACCAAAATGGGAACCGAACTGAAGAAAATGCCTCCTTGATACGCTTGGACGAGCATGAGCAAAATATAAAGCATCCACGAACACCCGAAGAAAGGATGACACATTTTACTCAATTAGGAAAAACATCTCCATTTCTGCACTGTACGATATTAAACTTCACTGAAACAATATCTTCAAAGTTAGACAATTGTCAGACCATCTTGCTACTAAATACTTAAACTTGGTGTTTGACTTCAGACCCGTAAAGTCCCGTTCCCGTTCGTCGACGGCTCCATACTCTTGGCTCATTTCATTAGAGACTGGCGTCGACTTCATCTGATTATATCATAGAGGAAATTGAATCGTTGCGAACAGGTACTGGTACAGCACGCTTATGTACTTAGTGCTTAGTTTATGTAAACTAAGCACTAAGTTTATACTCTTGTATAGCCATGACTTTCCAAGTCTCCGCAAAGCAGTATCTTTATGAACCTACAATAACGGTAATTTTTATTTATTATGAAAACGTTAAAAAGCATCAGCGCACGATACATATTTCTGTCAGTATAAACAGTTAATCGTGATAAATTGTTGCTTTGATTAATGTTAACTCTCGAGTCGATTTTGGAAACACGCGAGCACGCTGTTCAACCCTACGGTGCACGCAATTTAATAAATTCCCTTTTATCCTCAAAATATAGGTTTACTTTTTTTATTTATAATATGCTTCAACGCCTTACAAGGCCCCTGTGATGTGGACCCGACATCATGTCCCGTAAATCGAGTCGGTCTTCGAGGCATGTTTCATTAATATTTATGACTGGAACATTATCATTAAAAATATATTTTGACTGACCGGGTATCACCGATACGCCCTATTCAATATCCTTTTACAATCTCTACGCTTATTAGAGTTTATAATTTTGAAATGAATATGTAGAAAAAGTCTTTTCGTCTAGAAACGTGTTCTTAATTATTTTCTTAAAATTGTGGGTATTAAAACACTCAAGTGCCTGTCGTGTGCAAGTTTACGAATCGATTTAGAGAAATAGGTTAATGCAGTGTTTGTAGATAACGGTCTAGCAAGCGTGTCACTGGTAATGCATTATGCATATAGGTATCTTCTATCTCCTGGCGTTTCCTTGACTTACTGTCTGATAGTGTTTAGCTTGAAGGAATAATTTACGTCATGCTAGTACAAACAGCGACGAGTTTAGATTCAATTTGAAGTAACACACATACCGAGGCGAAATTGTGTTTATGATTTTTTTTTATATAATAGGCTCGCGTTTGACCACCATCTCACCTGATGGTAAGTGATGATGTGGTCGAAGATGGAGCACGCTTGCCTGGAAGTAACCTATTCACTCTTGACTTAAAGACCCCCAGGTTATAGCTATCAGTAAACATAGACTTCGAATTCCACTTAAGGAGTGGAATTCGAAGTCTATGTTTACTTACCGTACGCACAATGAAAGTATTCCCAAAACGTTTTGTGCGTATGGGTGGGATGTCCACCATGAAACGATGGCGCATCGCCGTTTGTCTTGTAGTCCGATGATGGATTTTTGACAGGGCAACCTTTTTCATACGCATTGAAATTATACATATAATTGCTGAAAAGCAAACGTAAGTCAGACAGTAGGATAAGAATAATGTCTGTATATAAGATATAATGAATCGGGCCAGAACTAACTTTGACACTAGACTGGAATATTAAAGAGAAGAGGAAGCTTTGAGGCTAACACATTTATAGATAGATATTGCTGGCACTCACTCCATCTTTAAAATGTTTAGACGTGAGCTTAATATTATCTTGTGAGGTAAACCAAGTGTGATGATTAATAGATCCCATATTTACTATATGTAAGTTAACTGCCCATTTCTACTTTCTTTTAATGTCTCATAGTTAGTGGCTGCTATTAAATTGCTTTTAGTTGACCACTAACCATTAATAACTCAGCTCAGATTTAATGCGGGAAAGTAAAATATTGCTAACATTTACAATATCCTACGCCAGCGTGTCCGGCTTATCCGAGATATTCTAGCGGACCTAAAGGATTTTTTCGTCGCGAGCCTTATTTACCCATACGCTATTACTTTTCCCTCGGTTTACCTTGCTTTACCGTAATATTTCCGTAGACAATCGATCATCGGCTGCTACGGCTACCGCTCGACCCAGAATCTTCACATAAACAACTGACGCCACTTGGTTTGGGGCATGCCATAATCAATTTGCTAAGCATATAATGTATCAAGTGTTGAAATTCAAATATTTATCGTCGGTTCCCAGGCGCATGCGCTGGCCGACCGTTGACCCTGCGCCCGCGCGCCCGTTCGTCGAGAATGCGTCTGCTTTCTGTACGCTGCGCCTGAGCACCCGGATCGGGACATGACAAACAACTACAAGTTCTCGATACTGCAACGTGAATATGATGTGACGACACAAACAAAGAACTACGACATCAACGTATTTGTCTATTTGCGTATTTAAACATCTCCGAAAAAAGGTCAACTGCGTACCATATTGTAAAATTGACTCATTTGATCAATGAATACAATAATTAATTTCCAGTAGAATGTATCTATTAGTCTCAGAATAAAATGTCTATACAATTTGGAGCACCGAACTGTCGGAGTCACTAGAGTACGCTCCAAATGTCTATAGCACCTAATTCCTTAACAATAACAATATCGATCTGTCAGCTGTTACGCAACCGACCGTTTGGCTCTCACTTACGGCACCAGAGGAAGCCATCTACCGTACTACTATAAACATTTTAATAACACACAATACCCAGCTGTACATTTATTGCACGGGTTGAGTTATAGTGTCTAAGAAGCATTTTGTTTCCTCTGAATAATCATGTTAACCCATATACTATTAAACGGAAACTGATTGTAAGTGCTACGAAAGAATATTACCGCAAGTTATCGATGAAATATGTGTTCGTTGATAACATGTATATACAACCGAAATAACAAGTCGATGAAAGCAATTACTGGAGCCGAACGAAATAATATTATACCGTACCGTATAGATCTGGTGAATGCCGTTCATTAAGCCTGAATTATATCGATTTTAATACATTTGCCATGTCGTTCAGCAAAGGGTGTACGTAAATGTTTTATATCCCTATAAATTACGCATGGAACGTTATGAGTAAATTATAACACTTGCGAACTACAAGGTAACTAATTACCGTAATGAAAAGGTTAATTGTATGTAATAATAAGTTTGTATGTCATTTTTATGAAATTAATTAATGGAAAGCCAGTAGAATCACGTCAAAATGTGAACGTGACACTGAGTGCAATGACGAAACACACGAAATACACCGCCAAATTAATGACCAAACACGCCAGTGACTTACGCAGTCAGACGCCTGACTTTTGGTATTATAGAGCACTGGCATGTCATGTCAACTCGACTGTAATGACTCGTGTGCGTCCTGTTTGGATAACTAACTACTAACCTAACGTTAACCTACATTATATGCCGAGGCTCGGAAGTCATAAGTCATCTTCATAGCAAATTGCTCGAAATTAATCTTCCGAGTATGCAAGCAGCCAGATATATATGTGCCCACTGCAACGCTGTATATTGTATTATGCAATTAGTTGATTAGTGGCATCCAAAAATAAAAATCCTTCAACATGTAGCTTTTACATCCCTAGAGCTAAAGTAATAACATGATGGAAGTTGAAATATTAATATTATGTAGTTAGTTAGCGCACGAGGCAGGTCACTGGTTCAGCGCAGACACGAGTCAATTTAATTAAATGTCAACGCGGCCAATGCGCTGAAAGCGTCGAATGCAGGGATTAATATCAGTATTCACTCAGATACGCAACCACTCATACACATCCACTCAATGGGATCCATTTTATTGAAGGCATATACATATACAATATACATGTAAGCGCGATTGTGCGCAGTCTATTACATGTAGAGTCAAAGTCTCGTGGACTACGGCGTTTGACATTGGGATTCATATTTCTCTAAACGGCAGCACCAACGATCGATTCAACATGCGACACTGCCGGTATTCCTGGAATTCGTTTTGTAACAAACTGTATAAAATTGGTATCGGCACCTAGCTGATAACATCTACAAATATGTATAAAAAGCCTTTTATTTGTTTTACATTCGCTTTGTTGTTCTTTTATTGACGTTCAAATAAAGCCTTTCTAAAACGAGGCTTGCGGCCGATTTAAAACAAAATAGAGCTTTAAATGGCTTCATGTGGGTAATCACAACGAAGGGGTTCCATTATTAATATCGAGTTAAAGAGCGCTTTACCTGAAGAGCTCTCGAAGTCATTAGGTCGCGGCGCCCATTACGGACAGGTCTCATAATGGAAGCACCTTATGTTACGAGCCGCTCCCCGGACTAATGGCGACATGCATTAATACTATTAGAACTCTTAATTAATTGACTCATAATTCGTTTACAATTTTGGCATCTAGATTTGGTAAGAAATTCTGAATTTCCTACAGCATGTGGAGTCAGTATGTTAGGATTTTCTACGACGTTCATTTTGTACATTTTTTGCCGCAATCACAGAGCTGGATTCCCGCAGACCACTAATAAACATTCCAACCGACCTAACCTCTTGTGAATCCTTGAGTCAGGATTCCACTTAGAAAGAAAATAAAAAGACGGGGCTTGTTGCTATTTTTAACTTTATATCCAAGACATTGATAAGTAAGTTTTTAAGAACCCGTTTTGAAGCATGTAGAATTGTAGAGGCACAAGAATATACGAAGTCCGAGCTGAGTTGGAGCACAGGAATCTTGAAAATAATAATCTTTGCCTAACAAGTTTCAAACTTTTCAGAGCAGAGGCTCAGGTCCGAGCCGTCAGGGGTGCACTCAGTAACTTGCACTGAATAAATCTTAATAAAGTAGTTTGAAAGAAAACGTAAACAAGAACTATAAACATAAATTAGATAGTAATTTTGTCTTTTAAGTCGTACCTCTTATGGAATCTTTTAGCTTCTGTACGGTGCACGTACATGAATTTTCAAAATATTGGATTGTTTTAAGTTAGCTAGTAGGCTCGCGCATGTGCACTTTGAACGCGACCTACATTTGACAGTGCATTAACACTTTTACATTATTCTATGCATCTTTTAAATAATGTTACTTTTAACAATTAGTGTTCAATTAGACGTGGTTTGGGTCGGACTACTTGCAGTTTCATTTCGTCTCATCCCGTTGTTCACTCACTGACATTTGCATTCCTTTACATTGACATTTGACATCCATTTATGCTAGGGATTCACCCTACATAATTCTTTTTTGGTCCTTCGATTATAGTTTTCGTAACTATTGCAAGTACCGTACAGTCCGATACATCGGTCTATATTCGTCGCGCGGGATCTGTGTCGTGTGTGCCACGTGTGTTGCCGTACAGGAGCATCCGGGGAGACAGCAGCGAGCCAGGGTCCAGAGCGTCACTGCACTGCGTTTGCGTACAGGGAGTCGCTGATTTCAAGTAAGATCGTTCATTTTTTATCTTACGGATTTACGATGGAAGGTTTAATCGTGCGTCAAGCTGAGATCCTTGAAGAGGTGAGGAAGATCCACTCTAATTTTAAGAAGGATTCGTCGAGCAGGAAGACCACCGATTACCTTCGTGACAGGCTAGAGCGAGTAGATTTGCTATGGGCGGAATGTGAAGAGAATAATCGCCAGCTGAGCGCAGTAGAAAACAAAGACCATCAGTATTTCACCGGTAACATTTACGAGGTCATTAGGAGTTGGTATCACGGAGCGCGTCAGGAGATTGCAGCGTTCGAGAAGAAGACTGTTGCCGGGCCCTCCAACGCCGGCCATAGTAAGGTAAACGTAGAGTTTGACAAGACCATGTTCGAGTCATCCATCGGAGCAGAGGACAAGCTACTCGAGTTACAGCAGTTGCAACAAGCTAACTTCCGTGCATTCACTAGGTTATTGGATCGAAGCCTAGACGACGTGGAAGAAAAATGGGAGATTGAGGATTTGCTGAAGACGGTAGAGTTCCGGTGGACAGCAATTGACAAGGTGCATTTACAAATTGACGGCATACTAGAGGGGAGATCACATGAGTATTATGAAGAATTTGGTTGCTATGAACACTCATTTGTGAAAATGAAACGGGCGTTAAATACAAAATTAAACTCTTCCCTGCATCAACAACAAACGTTGCCGAAGATTGACATACCCATTTTTAACGGTAATTATACCTTATGGCCCACTTTTATGGATCTGTACGTAGAAGCGATCCATAAGAACCCAACTATCACAAAAACACAAAAAATGCAGCATCTCAAGGGTAGACTTCGCGGCGAAGCGGAAAAGCTCGTACAGCATCTACACATAGCACCCGAGAATTACGACACATGTTGGGAAATACTGAACCATAGATACAACAATAAGTTCCTCCTCTTTACCAAGAACTTCCAGGCATTTATGCGTCAACCTAATTTGCAAAAACAATCTGCATTCGACCTCAAGCGGTTGTACGACACCAGCAATGAAACTATAAACGCGATACATAACTTGGGCGTAGACACAAGCTCATGGGATCCGGTTCTAGTGTACGTCTTATGCGAAAAATTAGACCCCGAGACGTATTCCGAATACATGCAGTCCCGGTCGGATCCGCGAGAAATACCAACATTTAATCATTTTATGGACTTTGTCGAAAACAAATTTATGGCATTAGAACCATTGCATAGGAAAAAACCAGAAAACGGGAATAAACCTACATCTAAACCACTGTCAAAGACACCCCATCCGTTCCACAAAAATTATAATCCTGCCAACTCGCAACCTAGTAAAAGTTCATTGCATTATTCTCGAAACTTCCATGCGACAAATGCTGGGCAATACAGCAAAATTATTTGTCCAGTATGCAATACCAACCATGCATTATTTCAATGTGCTAAATTCAGTGACATGCGTAGCTCGGAAAAAATATCATTTATTGAGCAAAATAACATATGCAAAAATTGTCTATTTGTGCATACTAAAGGCTATTGTGCGTCACAAAAAAGATGCAAAGATTGCAACGAACAACACAACACACTGTTGCACAACGATATAGCGGCCTCAGCGCAAACGCCCTCAGTAACACAAACAGCACCAAAACCATTGCCGTCAACTTCAACTAGGTCAAATAAAAACGTACAGAATAACTTTGCATCAAATAATGACGATGAAATCTTGTTAGCTACAGCACTATTACAAGTAGAAACAGCTAGAGGCGATTACATCACTTTAAGAGCCCTAGTTGATCAAGGATCACAAATAACATTGATCACGGAGAATGCAGCTCAAAGACTGGGCATACAGCGTCAACAACTGAGCGCGAACATAAGTGGAATAGGTACTCTGTCCAATAGGAGCAAAGGAAAAATTCTTCTATCCTGCAAGTCCCTACAAAACGACTTCCGGTTTACAACAGAAGCCTTGATCATGACCCGAGTAGTAAACAACTTGCCTAATATTACAGTTGCAAGGAAACCTTGGGCTCATGTCGCAGGCATCACATTGGCTGACCCGGAATACAACATATCCAGGCCCATTGACATACTTTTGGATGCACACGTGTTTTCGGAAATACTCATGAACGGGTTGGTCAAAGGGGAGGTTAACGAACCCATGGCACAACAAACACGTTTGGGATGGATATTGTCAGGCAACGTGACTAAAACATTTAATTGCAACGTCGTAGTAAATGAAATTAATGATTTGACAAGATACTGGGAAGTAGAAGACATCAGTGGCGATTCATGCAATACTATGACGTCAGAGGAGCGATATTGTGAGGAGTTCTTCACTGCAACAACTAAGCGATTGAGTAATGGCAGATATGCAGTTCGTTTGCCAATGAAGCCTAATTTCCATCAGCGGCTAGGCAAATCAAAGCCACGCACAGTAGCACAGTTCATGCAGTTAGAAAGAAAATTAGGCAAGGATGACAAATTATCTGACAGTTACACAAAATTCATGCAAGAGTACCTGCAAATGGGACACATGAAGGAGAGCATACCCGGCTATAATCCGGCATGCTATTTACCTCACCATGGAGTCCTTAAACAGGAATCATTGACAACTAAGTTAAGGGTAGTTTTTAACGCGTCCCAGAAAACTGACACAGGCTACAGCCTGAACGACTTGATGGAGTGCGGTCCTAAGCTTCATCAAGATCTATTGACATTACTTCTGGGATGGCGGTTATATAAGTACGTGTTTACTGCTGATTGCGAGAAGATGTATCGCATGATCTTAGTGCATGAAGAAGATCAACACCTGCAAAAGATTGTTTGGAGAGAATCCAATCAAGATCCGTTAAAAGAATACCAGTTATGCACAGTGACGTATGGTACTAAGGCAGCACCATTTCTGGCTCTTAGAACATTAAAACAGCTAGCAAATGACGAACAAGAGAAATATCCTTTAGCAGCTGGCATCATCTCTAATGAGATGTACGTTGATGACGTATTAAGTGGCAATAACTCCATCGAACAAGCACAAGAAATCCAAAATCAACTTATCAACATGCTGGGAGGAGCTGGTCTTACATTAAGGAAGTGGTCAAGCAACAACCCTGCATTGATTGAGAACGTATCTTCACTAGATCGGAACCAAATGACAATGCACTTCACGAACGATGGAATTACAAAAGCTCTGGGAGTCCAGTGGAATCCTACAACTGACACATTTACATTCACAAACAAAATACAATCTGACACTAAATATCAACTAACAAAGAGGAAGCTGCTATCTGAGATCTCGAAAATATTCGACCCACTGGGTTGGTTGACACCATTGACAGTGAAAGTAAAACTGCTGTTCCAAAGCGTCTGGTTATCAAAGTGTGATTGGGATGAAATTTTACCTAACAGTATGCAAGAAGAATGGCAGCAGTTTACTAGCAATTTACATAACATCAGCAAATATGAAATACCGAGGTGGCTGGGAGATACCACAAAACCTTTTCAAATCCATGGGTTTTGCGATGCGTCAGAAAAGGCTTACGCTTGCGCTACATATCTGGTGACGTTAAATGACAGAAACGAGCCCGTGACAAGACTTATTGTAGCAAAGTCAAGGTTAGCGCCGATTAACAAAAAACTGACACTTCCGCGGCTTGAACTTTGCGGAGCAGTACTACTATCACGGCTCATGAAAAGGGTCTTACAAGCCTTTAAATGGGACACAGTACACAATTATACATACGCCTGGACGGACTCTATGATTGTACTAGGTTGGCTACATGGAGACGTCACAAAATGGAAATCATTTGTCAGCAACAGAGTCCAGCAAGTGCATGACGTCATTCCAAAACAACATTGGAGATACGTGAAGTCTGAAGAAAATGCTGCGGACTGTGCATCACGCGGTATCAGTTGCTCCGAGTTATTGCAACATCCACTATGGTGGCAAGGACCCCAGTGGATCAAAAACTACAGTGAAGAAAACTCGGACAAAATTTTAATTACGCCAACAACCTGCGAATCAAAACAAAAATATATGCAAACGAGTGTTGTGAAATATGAACCATCTTCGATTGTAATTGAACTATTAGACAGACATAGCGATTTGACTCATATTACAAGGGTAATAGCCTGGATCAAACGCTTTATAAGCAACAGCTGTTCGAACGTCGGCTCGAATTTGACAACATATTTAACTTTTCAACAATTACAAGCAAGATTAAAGTGGAAACGACAAAAGACTGATCCACAGAAAAATGACATCGTATGCATTAAGGATGAAAGGCTTCCTGCAGGAAAATGGGCATTAGGTCGCGTAGTGGAGCTACACCCTGGGAAGGACGGCCACACTAGAGTCGTCACACTGCAAACTGCGAAAGGCGAAACAAAACGTCCTATTACAAAATTGGTACCCTTAGTTGAAGCCGAGAAACCAAAGTGCATTGACATTGACAAAAATAAACGAAATAGATCTAAAAGATTGATCTGGATCAGCTTGCTATGCTACACATTGATGTTGGTTATGACACTGATTACACCCACTGTCGAGCAAAATATGAAGCTTACTCCATTGACAAAAAATCAAACAATTTATTTTGACAAGATTGCAGACTTACAGGAAATTAGAGATGAATGGAAATTGGTATTTTATTACAATATGACAAACTATTGGCGTAATGTGGATACTCTGCAAATATTCGTATCTCACATTAAGCAAGCTCGGTGCGAAGAGTGGCTAATGCAATTTCATGTAATAATTAACCAACTAGAACAAAGCACAAATGAATTAAATTATTACAATGAACTCCTGAAGTCTCAACAGATAATACAACACCGATTCAAAAGGGGATTGATCGACGGAGTAGGATACGTTGCCAATTCGTTATTTGGACTATTAGATCAGCATTTTGCAGAACAATACGAACAGGATATTGACAAAATTCATCATAATGAAAACCATCTATTACAATTGCTAAAAAACCAAATAAGTATTCTGGAAACCGAAAACAACATTGTACAACGCAACGAAGCGACAATGGCAAAGCAATTAACCTTGATAAATGATCACCTCTCTGCACTGGAAAATAAGACGCTCCTAGAGAAACTTGAGACTACAAATGCATTTTACATTATAACATCGGCCATAGCTGCAGAAAAACAAGCGCAAAATTTAAAAGATATTCAACAATCTCTCATCAACACACTGACAAATATGTATCAGGGGCATATGGACGTACATTTACTATCACCAACCCAAATGCAAAGTGAATTAGACAGAGTAGCTCGGCTACTACCTCGCGATGTTATGCTTGCTGATGTCCGAAATGACGTCAGAGATATCTACAGACTATTCAGGATACATGCACGCATTACAAAACATTACCTATTGATGGAAATAAAAGTACCGATATTAAGTGATATTCTATACGAGCTAAATCAACAAATAAGCATACCTCAACGTATTGATAGTAATCGGGTAATGTACGTGATCCCCAACTCTGCATTAATAGCATTTAACGCCAACCACTATTTATTTATACCTCTAGAACAATATGATATTCAAAACTGCCAAAAATTACATGACCAAACTCTAATGTGCAAAATAAACCAACCTATATACAACACTGGAAATCGGCACAAATCTATTTGCGATGTACAGCTGATTCGAGACAACGAAGAACACAGCACTTATTGTCATACGGAAATAAAACTATGCACCGACAAATGGGTTAAATTACATAAACAAAACACCTGGTTTTATTATTGTTGTGGCACGTGCGAACTACAATTAGCGTGTGGCACACAAATGTCATCGGAGACGTTACGTCACTCGGGTTTGATTACGCTCAAACAAGGATGCACCTTGCAAGGCGACCATTTACACTGCATGCATATATGGAGTACATAAGTAATATCATAGTCAATGAACCTTATGCCATGACCATACCCACGATCTCACCGATCAACAATGTCATCAACACCTCGATCCGTAACTCAACACTTCACCTTGAAACACACGAAGAAGCATTCAAGAAGATTAACAACCAATTACGCTCCCTTAAAGAACAATCGAACCTAGAAACGTTATCCTCCCATGATTTCCACCACTACACAGCAATATATGTGATCGTTGCGATTAGCCTTGCACTGCTAGTAACAACGTTGTACCTATGGCGAAAGATATTAACCCTAAGACAGGGGGAGGGCTTGCAACACGCAAGAAGCAGAAGAGAAGAAGAAGGACAACACGACATCGAGCTGGGTGATCGCAAGATTGAAAAACGGGAAGCTAAAGTGCATAAAGTGTCGAGTGCCAACCCTACGTTAAGTGAAGTGAAATTTGACACTGAAAAACACAGTGATAATTGTCATAATATATAATTATGGTGACATTCTATTTATAGACTTTACGTTGCAGTTTTCGTAATATATTTTGATTTGATTTTAATCGTTTCTTACATTAGTGATATACATATTCCTTTTACATTGTTTGTTAATTTTTTCTTACTTTAAGGTTGTTTTTATTTACATGTTTACATTTGGTTGACGGTTTGTTTTATCCTTAGTTGTGGCAATATGTACGGTGCACGTACATGAATTTTCAAAATATTGGATTGTTTTAAGTTAGCTAGTAGGCTCGCGCATGTGCACTTTGAACGCGACCTACATTTGACAGTGCATTAACACTTTTACATTATTCTATGCATCTTTTAAATAATGTTACTTTTAACAATTAGTGTTCAATTAGACGTGGTTTGGGTCGGACTACTTGCAGTTTCATTTCGTCTCATCCCGTTGTTCACTCACTGACATTTGCATTCCTTTACATTGACATTTGACATCCATTTATGCTAGGGATTCACCCTACAGCTTCTGAACTGAAGATTTTATTGAGATGAAACGAGGTCAAGCTTTTTCTATGGGTAACTAATCAAAGGTGATTCCTAGCAATGCCAAGCTAACAATCAACTGGATCAAAATGTGTCAACATACAATTATCGTCACGTGATCGGTGCCCAACCGTCAGAACCCAAACAAAATCGAATAACTTTCGTTAAAAGTTAACAGGAAAACCGAATGGGAAAGTTCAAAATTCAGCACTAGCAACAAAAAGAGTTTTAATTAACTTAAGTAATAACTTAAGTACAAATGTAAGATGAATTTAATCCTTTAAATGAGTCTAACGTTACAACTTTTCCGGATCTTACGTTCCTGTTCGCAGGCAATGCATTTCCTGAGCAAGTTTAAATATTAGTACGACCAAGTTCCTAAGTTTCTATAACATTTTCTTAAGAAATTCCATGTTAAATCCATTCCGGCCAAAGTTACTGCGCATTTTAACTTGTTTTGAGCTCTTTTTTGTTCCAAATGCAAGGTAAATGAAATAAAAACATTTATATGCGTAACACAGGTTGACAAGATGTTACATACTATTTTATATTAGTGTATCACTATATTATAACCTCAAGATGTGTGCAATGTTGGTACGGTTATATTTTTATTAATGCTAGTTACATCTAATTTTATCAATACAATATATTAAGTAATGCCATGCAATGTCAGAATAACAATCATATTATTAATGACTAGCTGTGCCCCGCGGTTTCACCCGCGTATAATCCTACTACTATTATTAATGTGTAATTTTATGCGACAATCTAATTCGCACTGGATAGAGAATCGCGAAGTAAATATAGTTTAATTTAATTATATTGTCAAGAATACATTTAGAGTATTTCGGTATATATTTTTTTGGTATTAGTATGTACCTATTGGTTTTCTCTGCATGATGAATCCGGATCTAGATAAAGCAACATGTAATTGACCATATGAAAAAAAACCGGTCAAGTGCGTGTCGGGCCACGCGCAGTGTAGGGTTCCGTAGTTTTTATAACAGCCAAGTGCGTGTCGTATTCGCTGACTGATCGTTTCGTACCATGCTCTAACTAAAAGCCAAACATGACTACCTAACTAATTTGACTTCCTATATAAATCCTCACCTGATCCGACAATTTTGCACGGAAAGTTTTAATTTTTTTCTAGAGATTTGTATAAAACTTGTCATAGCCGGTGTTTTGAATTTAAATACGGACACAGAGCTACACTACTCAATCGTCACAAGAAGCTAGCACGATACAACTGGCGCTTAGCGCCATCTATCGACATTTCTATAGAGTTGTTCGAAATTTTCGAGTCAAATACAATTGGTCGACTATTACTCGTAAACTTGTAAAGCCCACTTATGTGTGATAGTTTTCCTTTAAATTTCGTTATAGATAGGTACTACTGCCGTGACATTTGAATTTCTAACTATAACCGTTTAGTTGATAGAGGGGGGGACACTTGACTCTAACGAAAATTGGTACTTTAAAGCTTGATAAGTCACGAA
The DNA here is from genome assembly GCA_943138885.2 of Tholera decimalis. Taxonomy (NCBI): domain Eukaryota; kingdom Metazoa; phylum Arthropoda; class Insecta; order Lepidoptera; family Noctuidae; genus Tholera; species Tholera decimalis. The sequence goes on along the minus strand of OW964556.2, from coordinate 30,084,078 downwards.
CGGTTTACTTAATCAAAAAACAGTCTTACCAAACCCCTAATATTTTTGAAAGACCTATCCAACGATATCCCACACAATGGGAAGAACGAAAAAAAAATTATCATCCCACTTTACATGTATGGGAGGTACCCTAAATAATTGTTTTTTTCAATATTTTATTTTACCACTTTTTTGGCGTTATTAACGTGTATACTCATGCTAAAGTACAACTTTCTAGTACCAATAGTTTTTGAGCTATACCGCGGACAGACAGACGGACATGGCGAAACTATAAGGGTTCCTTGTTGACTACGGAACCCTAAAAATTGGCCAACTGCGAGTCAGACTCGCCCATGAAGTGTTCCGTAGTAACTACGCCAAATAATTTTGTTTTTCATAGTGTTTGTATGAAACACAAAGTAATATTTGCGGTTTTATAAAATGTGCTATATCTCAAAAACTGCTGACCCGATCTCGTTCAAACCAATTTTAATTGAAATTTTTATTAAGATCTATAGCATATATTTTGTTTTGGTTTTTGACTCCATTATTATAAAAGAAAGAGGGGGGTGGGGGGTGAAACACATTTTACCACTTTGGAAGCGTATATCTTTCAATTGACTCGCCCATGAAGAATTCCGTAGGTATGCTTGCTAGCATAGATGTTTGTATTAATCTTTCAAACGATTGACTTTGACAAAAATGATTATATGAACCTCAATATCATTTTTAAAGATCTATCTATAGACGCCGACACCCGCATAGGCGTACAGGCTTGATGTAAAAAAAATTTTAGTTCTAGTTCCATGTATGGGGAGCCTCCGCTTAATGTTTTTCTCACATTATTTTTGTATAAAATCGGAAAGCGGTTTGCAGAATACATCTATATATCAAGTTTCAACTCAGTAGTCTTAATAGTTTCAGAATAAAATGACTGTGACATACGGAAAGACGGCAAGATAGATATGATGAATAGTATAAGGGTTCCGTTTTTTTGCTATTCGGCTAAGGAATCCTAACAACATCGCTTTAAAACAATGCCAACGTTGAATGTCTGACCCCTTTTTTCGGGTGGGAAAATCATCGAATGACTTCTATCGCTCTAAGTGGAGCGAGAAGGACTGTCAGACTTCTACTGACTATAAGCTCACCCAGTTACTTCAGCTGCCCTTGCCTTCCGGGGCCGCGGTATCTCGTTACAACATACCTTTAAACTGAACGATGACATAAAAAAAATGGGATGAACAAAACAACACCCTATCAAAATTACTTATTCAACTAAAGAGAAAGTAAAATATAAATATTCAAATGTACCTATAGATACAAAAATACACATCTGACGTAAAAGAAGCTGAAACAATTTTACATAGGAAGTCTCTTAGCCAAGAAGTCGAAATGAAACAAAGATAAGGTTCACTATCAGTACGGTATCTATCGCGGAGTGGTAGAGTACGCGAGTCATGCTCGACGCGTCGTGCATCCGCGGGCCGCCGCGCCGCGGCCATTTCGGTGAATAGCGTTGTTGAATAATTTTAATTCTATATTTTCTCCTAAACTATAAGTCCAAATTATATACTGTAAAAGGCAAAGATAATCTTCATAAAATTGTCTTGATGATGAAGTTACTTTCGAACGCAAATATTAATATGGCTGCATCATAATAATACTACAAAGTCATGCCTTATTTTTTAAATATTTTCTTAACATAATTTGCCTTATTCTGGATTATTTATAAAAGTTAGATATGTAGTACCCCGGACTTTTTTTTAGATCTACATAAACCCTACGTTTTTGTAGTACATGATCTTTACGTATATCTCAGCATTTCGCCAGCTCACGCGATTATAGTAATTTAGCGGCATATTTTCTTCCGACTTACTTCACCAATACCTTTATTTTAGGAAAACCGAGAGGAGTAACGTAATGTTAGATAGCCTATAGCCTTCCTCATGAAACTGCTTATCATAATCAGAAAGAATTTTTGAAATCCACTCTGTACTTCCGAAGATTAGCGCGTTCAAGCAAACAAACAAACAAACAAACAAACAAACAAACTTTTCCGTACATAAAAACTTAGTTGCATTCAATTGAATTAAGTAGTCAGGATTAGATTGTCAAAAGCTTATCATCTAAAAATTCTTTGACACTATAGGTACACTATATACTAATAAGAAAGTTACATAATTTAGTTTTAAATTTATGAAATGGATTTTTTTATGTCGTCTGTTAGTTTATTGTAGACTAGCTGACCCGCCACGACTTCGTTCGCGTGGTATCCTACCCCTACCCAACCGATACCCTACCCCTACCCTAACCCTACCCTACCCTACCCTACCCCTACCCTACCCTAACCCTACCCTACCCCTACCCTAATCCTACCCTACCCTACCCTACCCCTACCCAACCCCTACCCTTACCCTACCCCACCCTACCCTACCCCTACCATACCCAAACCCTACCCTACCCCTACCCTACCCCTACCCTAACCCTACCCTACCCCTACCCTACCCCTACCCTACCCCTACCCTACGCCTACCCTACCCCTACCCTACCCTACCCCTATCCTACCCCTACCCCTACACTACCCCTACACTACACCAACCCTACCCCTACCCTACTCTCCATTTCTTCTTCGTTCGCGTGGGATGTTTTTCCCGCTTAAATCCCTATCCCGTGGGAATTCCGGGATAAAAACTATCCTATGTCCGTCTCCTGGCTCTAAGCTGAGGTAGCTTAGAGCCAGGAGACGGACATACCAATTTTCACCCAAATCTGTTCCGCCGTTCTTGAGTTATAAGTGGCGTAACTAACACGACTTTCTTTTATATATATAATACATAGATTACGGACGTCATACAAATAATACTTTTGTTGACTAGCGCCGTTTTATATTTTAATTCAAACTTTTTTAGGGTTCCGTAGCCGAATGACAAAAAAACGGAACCCATATAGTTTCGTCATGTCTGTCCGTCTGTCTGTCTGTCTGTCTGTCCGTCCGTCCGTATGTCACAGCCATTTTATTCCGTAACTATTAGGACTATACATGTGAAACTTGGTAGGTAGATGTATTCTCTAAACCTTTTCTGATTTTAAGAAAAAAAAATATATTCATAATAAAGGAGCCCCCTTTATTATAAATATTTTTTTTTTCATTTTTTTCTTCCCATACATAGAACTAAAACTGAAAATTTATTTTTTCATGAAACCTACGCGTGTGTAGTATCTATAGACAGGTCTTTAAAAATGACACTGAGGTTTCTAAAACCACGTTTTCAGAAAGTTAATCGTTTAAAAGATTATATGCTTCCAAAATGGTAAAATGTGTCCTGTGACACATTTTCCTTAACTTCTATAATAATGGAGTGCAAAATGTAAAAAAAATATATGTTTATAGATCTTATTGTAAACTTTCAACCAAAATTGGTTTGAACGAGATCGGGTTAGCAGTTTTTGAGATACCTACAGCATATTTTATAAAACCTCAAATATAACTTTGTAATTCATACACACACTATGAAAAACAAAGTTATTTGACGTAGTTGTAAAAAATGTAAATAAGCTAGTTTTAAGAAATTTGTAAGGATTGTTTTTGTCAAATATATATACATATTATATTATATTATTATAGTTACTACGGAACCCTTGATGGGCGAGTCTGACTCGCACTTTTTGTGACGGTCAATTTTTGTCTCGTAATTTCCTATACTGGCTTTTAAAAACAATCTTATAGAAATTGGGGTGAGATTTGACAAATAAACTTAGTTCGTAAATGTATAACAAAGGCAATGTTAATATTTTTAATGTTTTAAAATGCGGTTGACAGCTGGTTGTACTATCTAGATAACACATTGCTCTAATGCATTTCTTATGAGCCTTGAATGTGTATTCTTTATTCACCGAGTTACCCCAAAATATTATTCCATATCATAGAATAGGTGTGATAGACCGTGATAGGCAGTCAAAACAGTTTCTTTCTTTACAATTTTAGAGAGTTTGTAAAGGGCAAAAGAGGATTTATTTACCTTCTTACATAACTAATTAAGATTAAAAATTATCTACTTTAGAATATGCTCTTTAATCCTTTTATTCATTCTTATCTTAAGGAACGTTTTCAGTTCCTCTGTGACACACATTCTAAATCCTTGAGATCCTAGAAAACCTAGAGTTAAGTATTCGTATGCATTCCACTTCTTTCTTTGACAAATCTTTAATATACAAGCAGCTCGTTTGTGGAATGCATTACATATAGAAGTGAGGCGTGCTCAAACGCTACCAGTGTTCAAAAGAATGGTGAAGGAGCATTACCTCTCCCTATAACTTTTCCCCTTCTTTCTCAATTATACATGTAATATTTATTAGTATATGATATTGGTATTGCATGTATTTTTAACCGACTTCAAAAAAAGGAGGTTCTCAATTCGTCTTGAACTATTTTTCTTTTTTCGGAGACGGCTGGACCAATTTGGAAAATTCTTTTTGCGTTTGAAAGGGTTTACTTTCTACTTGGTCCCATTGTTACGAAATCAGGATCTGATGATGGGATCCTGGAGAAATCGAGGGAACTCTTCAAATATTATAGGCACACCTATAGCGTTTTGGGTATTTCTTATAGTACCTTGAGTAGTTGCTTTCGAAAAGTACCATTTGGGGAAGTTGAACTGATGATGAAGACCACTGATGGCCACTGAAACTACTCAATAATAAGTATTTCGTGGATTGCGATTCGATTACTTGAGTACGGATGTTAAACACTTTATGCTCATCGCAATACATACGAGTATGGTGATGTAGAGCTGATGGTCAAGTACCAGGAGAACTCCTCAAAAATTAACGGCTGTGCATTGGGAAAAGCAATATTTTGTAAAAGGTGATAAGTTGTTGACATTATGGCTTTTATAACTAGACAAACCGACCCACTAAAAATGGTGAACAAAGATTTTTTAACAAAAAATGGAACCGCCTTCCATATCAAAACACTACAAAGTTAAAAATAACTTTAATTTCGGAATGCGGTGTGAAAAAAAAAAGAAAATCCAAAACCAATAACACCGACTACCGAAATTAAAGTTATTTTTGGCTTTGTAGTGTTTTGATATGGAAGTCGGTTCCATTTTTTGTTAAAAAAAAAAATATATTATTATGTTCAATTAATATTATGATGTTTGTACACTGACAGCCCTTAATCTGTCTCCTTTAAGTTTGTCCATCTAAAGGTTGTCTGTACGCCCTGTGCGATAAGACCACCCATTATACGCTAGTTGAAATTTTTTGTATCCATAGAAATATTGTAAGGTGTACAATAATGTATATAATAAATAAATAAATAAGAATCTGATTAATGAATTGAAAGTAAACCACATGAGCTTAACGTGAGCATTAATGTCAATTAACAAGTATTAATGGAAGCTGTGATTCGTGTAGCCGGCTTCTGTTAACTCCTGTGAGTATCGGTTCCATTTGATTGAACACCCACTGAACTGAGCCGCTTAGTCACGGTTACACGGAGTGTTGCCTCATTACAGGCATGTGTTGCTGCAACACTGACTCCAACCTTTTACTTAAGAAGGCAAGTTTTGTATTAGTCTATTCAATGGAGCAGTAAACTTGGATTTGAATTTGGTTTATTGAAATGAGGACGATAGCTTTAGGTATATATACATATCTTTAAATGTATTTGTGGGGTTAGGATATGAAAGTTTTAAGATAAATCGAGAATTTAATGCTTTGGTGCAGCTTTTCATTGGTTTATTTGTAAAAGCCCAAGTTGATGGTGTGGTGTTGAGGCAAAATAAAAGCAATATAACTTGAGCCCCAAGTCGCAACTATGAAAAAGGTCTTTTTATGGATACAGTAGGCAATCAAAAGAGATAGTGTCTCCTTATAGTTCCTTATTGTACCTAAATGTATTCATTCTTTTTATTTCCATGCCTGTTTAAGAGAAATCCAGGTCAAAATCATCTTCAAACTTTTAAGGAAATAAAGAAGATAAATACAAAATAAACTATTTGTGCTGCAAATGTACTTAGATTTTGTTAGTTGTTGCATCTTACTTTTGAGAAGACTTGTAGAAACTTGTCTCAAGTTTCCCTACCTAATCAAACGTGAAGTTTTCAGAAAATAGCGTCAAAGTTTGACTACAACACCAGAGCTGGTTCAAACTTGACGCCCGCTTCTGCAATGAAATATTCCCCTGAGACGTCCCGAGCTAAGTAATTCTTAACTGAACAAGACTAGTTTTAATACTCAGGAAGAGAAATTCAAGCATCATAAGGAAATCCGGTGTTCTTACTTAAGTCACGAGTTCTCGTTTATAGATGAAAATACCGTCGTAAAACTAAAGGCACACAGCCACACGCCTCAATATTATCCATAAAAAATATTTGGCAATATTTTCCTTATTAACATTTTATGAGACACTTCCTTAAATGTCTTGCCTTTGCAGTTTATTATTGTTTTCTATTTTTGTAAACGCTAAATAGAAAACTAAAAATAAGTTATTGAACTAATATATTTTGCTAGACTAGATCTTGAAAACAAACGAACGGTACATTGAACACTTAAACAACATGAAGACGTAATTAAACGGCAGCTAAGTGATTCCGACGTTTTATTATAGAACATCAATAAAACACCCACATCGGCCGGCACTTGACGAATTTTATCGGCAATGTGAAGATATAAAACGAAACTGTTAAAATTTTACATCCGTATCTAGAATTGTATTTAGCGGTTACGATAAAAGGGTACTGTTTAACTAATACCCCTAACAATGAACATGAATTAATGGGGATACTGTTCCCCTTATTACTCAAGTCTAAGCTAAGGTACCTACTGTGAATATCAAAACTCTAAGTCCTACTTTGGTCCTGAGTAATGGTGCGTACAAAAACAAATAGAATAGATAGTCGAGGCTTTCCATTTTGTGTAAATACGCAGTTTCTGCTCCACTGATTGATGACGTCTGAAAACGTCGACGAAAATTCGGTGAAAATATTCTTAAAGTAAAACAAGGATTGCGTAGATGTTACGACCACCCCTGTCCTCGGCACAGCCGCGCCGGCGTCGGCGAGTGGCTAGACGGCGCGTCTCCGTATTGCCACAATGCAACCTCGTTAAACAAACGACCTCACATACTCAAGTCTCCTTGATGTTCTTTTGTTTTACAGGTGAAGAGGAAGGGACACGCTAATCTACGCAGTTGAGGAAAGAGTCATAAAATACGACGAGTAGAGCTATCAAGTGTCAATCATAGTGATGAACGTTGGCGTTTGGTGCGTCCACGTTGCGCCACCATACCCAATATGACTGGTGACGCAATCGCTAAGAGTATACAGTATACACCAACTGAGTACCTCCATACCGGAAAGATAGCGATATCTTTGAAAAAGCTTCCTTTCAAAAATAAGATTCAATTCAAAATAAATTCTTGAATATGAATGAAACGGTCTTTCTGAAAAAAATTGAGATCGTAACTTGTATTCATGCACAATTTGGTTACTCCTCACGATTTAATAATATCGCCTACGTCAGAGCAACAAAAGATAAAATCAATACATTCCCACATTCAAGTTAGGCGCTTTTGCCCATGGATCTAAAAATAAACTTATCGTGGAGGTTATTTTTAGTTGCTGAACACTTTCGTACAACACGATTCTGGAATATAAACATACCTACGAGAAGCAACTAGGGAATTTTAATTTACAAGGAAATATAAACAATAATGTATGGCTTGCGTGACTTTCAAGCAGTGTCGATGCTACCAGAAGTTCAGTTAGGTAATCGTTAACGTAAAGCTACGTAAAATATGACCCAATTGGCGTGGAACAAGGCACAATTTCGAGTCAAAACTTTGGCAGAGTAATTCTTACGCATATTTAGTTCCAAAAGAGAGTATGATTTATTTTTAAATTAAAAGAGATTAGGTTACTCGTAATGACCTTACGGACCCAGTACTTTTTTAAAACACGCCACATCCTGAAATATTCCTCTTTTGTACTGGCTTTAATTTGAAACAAAGTAAAAAGGAAAAGTCAGTGCGTGTGCGGATAACCTTTTGATGGCTGAGGTATATCACAGCCACATTTAATTTCCTTTCACCCAAATTCAGTTTCAATTTTTCCAGCTAACTCAGGATTAGTATCGTGTCAACGAATGCTGGTCGGCTTAACCCCTGTCACTTTAAGTGATCGGTAGGTGCACGATAGATTACATTTACCCTTTTGGAAATCATCGGTCTTATAGAGGTCATTGACATTCAGACTATTTTATATAGGGAACAATATACTTTACGCATAGAGACGCAAAAACCTTTTCGTGACATTACGACCTCCCTAATAGACGGTGCATCATAGGAGAGACGTGAACAGTGCAGGCACAAACCCGATCCCTTACTTTTCATTCGATTTCATCAACTCGGGTTAACATCTACCACCTGGACACGAATTGCAATTTGCTGTGACCAATCTGTGAATCACTTAACCGATTGCGGGTCCAGGTTGGCCACTGAAATATAATCCCGCCAAATGGCCTTTACCCATCGCAAGATGCAATGCCGGCGTGGAGACCCTTTATAAGATATGCTCCACCTACCGTCATGTCCATCGTGCACGGCCACCTACACTTTGTAGGATCTTAACGTCGCCAATGTAAGACCTGTGTCGACTCAAAAAGAAGAATAAAATCCCAATACAAAGCTAGTTGCTCAAGGATCGTTTTCTAAACTAACCGTTTTGATTTTAAAAACACCTTACTGATAACTCCTTTATACAACGTGTAACAGAATAAACGCAATTCTTGAAAGTAATCGGTTCAGAATCCGCTTCTGAATCGATTTCCGTCATAAAAAATAGGTGTTAAATTTTGACGCAAAATCTTTCATTTATCTTAAGATGCAAATACAGTATCATGACAAATTAATACAATCCTTAATTCAAGGAAATGCGCTCGTGTGCGTGTCGGCCGCTAACATTGCATGAGTGTATGCGTCTGCGTAAGGATATTAGTATGACGCACATACGTTTTGCGTTTAGTAAGGATTCTATCTATCTATCTATTTTATAAAAAATGTCTAGGTTTGGTTTCAATTTATTTATTTATGTTGTTTTAGACTTATAATTTAATATTCTAATTGGGGTGTCTGAGATATTGCGCTTAATCTGTTACACCTTGTAGTTATAAAGCTTTTAAACGATGATCGGTATCCATCATAAGCTAACCTAGTAACATAAGAAATATAATCTATTGAGGTGGAAAATTTCGTTTACGACAAAGTTCTGGTCCATGTGGCCATCCACAGAAAATTCTGTAAATACTTTAAATCCTACTTGTGGCACACTTATGCCACTCTTTTACTCGTAGGACGCTGTCACTGGATACGGAGAAGCAAAACTGCGCAACAGTTATTTTTAATTTAGAAAATAAACATAAAAATAATAATTTAATATATCTTTGAGCAGTTTCAGCTGCTGAGCATATAATTTAGAATGAGGTGGATTATTTGGCTGACCTTATGTACAAGTCCATTTGTATGCTTGATGAAAATCAAATGAGAACAGCGCAGTAATCTGTATAGTTTGCAAACTTTAGTAACCTTTAATATTCCTCTTCATGTTTCCATTACGATTTCGCGTGCCTTTGTGATTACTGGTAATGCAAACAATTCTCAAACCACAATCAGTGTTTTTGTTGTCGGTGAGCGCTACAAAATGCAAATTGCAGGGTCAGGAACGAACGTTTTGTGCAATGGCTGACACGTTGCAACTATTATCTATGTTCCGGAGCGCACCGCAAACACAATGAAACCGCATTAACTTGCGTCTAGGGAATACACATATTACTTGCGTGTAATTTTCTACAAACAGTTGTAGCTCTTACGCTGTTTAGGATAGAAACGCATTAGCAGAGTTCAAAGCCAAAGTGCAAAATACCAGTACCAACATTTAGAAAATAAACTCGCGCCCGCATTTTGTCAGTTGTTGAGCTAATCTCGAAAATAAATGGATACATTTATGTGGTGGTTTTTATCCATAATATTTCCCAAGAAACGTTCTGTGTTAAATTCAAATTTATTTTTCCTTTCATAGTGTTGAAAACTTCAGACTGTTTACAGTATTAAAATTTTGCAGAACGAACTGCAGACAGCGTTGAAGTTTATTAGTTTGACTTAAGTTACATGGCTCCACACAGGTTGGTAGCCTTTCCCATGAAGATCAAAACAACCGGCTCTACTCAAATGACTTTTATAACTTTGCACATTCAAGCTGATGACACACTCTTCTAAGTTCTTCTTGCGGTGTATTAAAAGATAAATTGTCTAGGTTGGTAAACATGAAATCTTTCCTTCAAATAAACAGACTTCGTAAATCGAAGCGATAAATTGATTTTTAAGGCGCTAAAAGCCTAATGCGATACGTACCTAATATCAAGATATCAACAGATCCTTTACTAAAGCTACTTCATCTTTTTTATACAAGTTACAGAGTCTAAAAGCTTTTCAAAGTTTCAATTTCCAATCAAAGTAGGTAGGCTTGTAACTCAATGTTATTTCAAAGCTTCGGTTAGAAACCTTAAAAGCATTATTCTGAGTAAAACACTCTGTGTAGGCGCTTTGAATTCTCAGGATAAGCAATATTCACAAGAATACACATTTAATCAGGGTGTGGCAAAAACAACCCTCATTAAAGGGAATTTAAGCTTGAATTCCGAAGTTACAGCGCTTTATTCGGGTAAAGAGTTCTTTCATTCTTTATTCATTGAAACTGGAATACATTATATAGTGGAACATTTAAAAAAATCTTATAGCTCTTAAGCTATAAGATTTTAAAAAATGTTGTTCATTTACTTATTTATCAGACTACACGTAAAAACGTCCGTTCTTTCAATTTAATATTGTAATTCAGATAAAATTAAATTTGATCGTAAAAGCAGGTAATTTAGATGCTTCGTTCCGTAGTAAACTACAAAGCCTTATAGTTCCTCATAATCCATCATTCCACGTTTTAACTAGGAGACAATTGACGCTGCTTTACTATTAATAATATTGCATTGTTGCAGAATATATTACTATGCTTGTAAAGTTGTAGAACAAAATGTAGAAAATTTATTTTTAAGTAATGGGGGATGTGTTTTAATAGTATTTCCTCGTGTAGGTTATCATTGGATAAATCTTCGAACTACCATTTTTAGATTCAGAGAATTTAAACGCGACAAACAACGGTTATCTATTTTGGTAGAACGAACGCAACAACAATTTGTTTTTTCAGTAATAAAACACTATGGTCGATAGAATTACATATATCTATGCATAGAAAATCAAAGGAAAAATATCACAACTAAGTAGGCTTTACAAGTAATCGAAAATTAATCGACCAAGTTATAATTCTTACTACATTTGATCACTATATAATCCCTAAATGTTAAAACTTTTTTGCAAAAAATAAAACCAACTTCCATATCAAAACACTACAAAGCCAAAAATAATTTTAATTTCGGTAGTCGGTGTTATTGGTTTTGTATTTTCTTTTTTTTTCACACCGCCTTCCGAAATTAAAATTATTTTTGGCTTTGTAGTGTTTTGATATGGAAGTCGGTTTTATTTTTTGCAAAAAAGTTTTTATTTTCGCGCTTTTTAGTGGGTCAGTGAATTTTCCAAATCGATTCGTAAATGACGGAGTTATGCGCGAACAAAAAACGCAATGCAGAGTAAACGAAAAGATCATCAAGGTAAATTATTTTTTTCGACTTTTTTTGATTTTTCAGAAACGGCTCGTCCGATTTCGATAAAATTTTCATGGGACCATTTGGGAAGTATACCCTTTCCAACAAAAAAATAATTTTTCAAATCGGTTGGCAAGCGACGGAGTTATGCGTGGACAAACATAAAAAAAAAAAAAAAAAAAAAAAATACAAACATCCGAATTGAGAACCTCCTCCTTTTTTAGAAGTCGGTTAAAAATGGTCACCCTTCACAGACTGACCTGGCCAAGCGCTGCTTTACCTTGAAGATCGATCGTGACGTGTGTCTTGTGACAAAGATTCAGAATTTAATTTATTTATTTATTTATGTACACAAATGACACTTATAAAGGAAAAAATTAAATACAGACAAACGAGCACAAAGGTGCTGCTTATTTCCTAAGAAATTTCTTCCAGCAGACCTGCGACAGGAGAGTTCTTCAAGGTAATTGAAATAGACCAAGGATGCATACAAAGCAAATACGAACGAAAAATTTAAGAAAAGGAGCAAGTTCGAAATGAAGCTGAGACAGATATTATATTAAGGTCTCTGCACACAGCGGGAGACTACGGCCATTCCCAGGTTCGCAGGAACATACATAAAGCAGCGACCACAATGGTTGTGGCGTTCAACTTGATTGCTAAACGCTTTACCAACAAAAGGAACTGTTTAATGTTACGGCACGCACCGCTAACATTCGATACGGTATAATAGTGGCTTTATTTCACGGCCACACTTAAATCCATGGTATTAGCGTCGAGTATACGTACGTGTCATTGAAAAGCATGTAATTCGATTATATAAACCTCTAGTCCAACAATGTGGAATGACTTCGAGATTAATGTTGTGGACTCAAAATAAATCTTACTAATAAAAAAGGAACAACTCTTATAGTAAATCAATCAATGGTTTACAACAGTTCCTGGTAATCGTAGCCTTTGATGGCTCAATGTTGCATATTAATGCATACCCATTATCCTATTATGTCTTAGGCTTTTAATAATGTTGTTATTTATTAATTCTAGTTTGTTTTGAAGTCTATGCATGAAAGTTTGACTGTTTATGCTCTCATATTCCTTTACACATGAAATAGTTAAAATTATGTTCGAATTACGACCAATGCGAGAGTACCTAGTCATAGCTACTAATAATCAGGATAAAAACATATAAAATACTACCCCTGCACTTAATATGTGTAAATGTTATTTATGTTGCTAATTGATAATACATAACAATTTTATCCGTTTAGGTGTACAATAAAGTATATAATAAATAAAGAAACACTGAAACGAACCTCTGAGTTCGTTTCAAAGGACACTCTCATCAAATCAGTGATGGAAATATCTCCTGCCGGTTTTCACAACACTCTGAACACGACTCTCGGACCAAATATTGGCAGGAAACCAAACCTGGAGTGTGCCATATCAAGCGAAGAACTTTTGCTTCATGTATAAGTATCAAGTAATCATCTACATGCGTAGTTCGAATCTACAAAAGCTGCAGAAATGCTAGACAGGTTTCGCTTAATCGAGCTATGCTACAAATTGACGGGCCGGTTTTCTTAAACGATTGAGCGATTAATTTAATTCATCGTGCTTTAATTCAATAACTTCACACACTTCAGAATGATATCTATTAAAAATTTGTAACGCAAATTTCATCCTTGACTAAGAAAAGTAAATACTTCATCTCGTCATAGTCGTAGAACAACGACGGTTGTGATAATTTTGAATTTTTGTATTTTTGCATAAAATGACCTTATATGTCATGTTTTATGAGCCAATATATTATTATAAATATTTGTAAAAAAAAATATATTGGCTCATAAAACACGACATGTAAGGTCATTTTATGCAAAAATACAAAAATTGTCAAAACCGTCGTTGTTCTATGACTATGACGATCTTATCCTAGAAGCTTTTTAAGTATTAAATCATCATCTACTTAGCCTCTTCACAACTAAGTTGGGGTCGGCTTCCAGTTGACCTGGAGGTAGCTGAATACTAGTGTTCTAAATACAACGTGTAATTTAAAGGGTATATACATACCAAGTGCATGGCTTCTTTGGATGATAACAAACGATACGGCAAGGGTTTTCTAATCCTATGTCTACGTGTGTAGAACTTATTACAAATTCCAATACACTGATCACAACCAGAGACAAAATTTTTCAAATTAAGAAGAACGGAAGGAATTATCGTGTTATTGGCAAGTGACGTGGACAGTTATTGACCCTCGTAGTGCTGTGATACGTTTGTTATGATTGGTATTCAAGAAATATATGAAACCAATAATTTGGTATCAATTCTTTGAGTCAGTTATTTTGTGCTGAAACTGTGCATAGAGACTCCATACCAGATGTTGTCTTCAGCCCTTTTGGATAGATATGGGGTTTTCGTTACACGTTGTATAGCGACTATCTATATGACCTCCACAACCTAATACCTCTTGGCAAGATCAGTGTCAGATTTTCTGGTTTCTGACTACCCTTAACGACTGTCAAAGATGTACAAATGACAGCCGGGACCAACATCTTAACATGCTTTCCGGGTGAATAGAGGTATCTCGCAGTGGCGAAGGATGAATTTTCATAAAAGGGAAGCCGGACCAAAAAATTACTTACCTTGCTCAAGTGTGATGCGTGAATTCCAGTAACTGTGGCCTTTGGTTGTCTTCGAAATCTTGTAACTTCGTAAATAATTATTTGTTTAATTGAAAATAATATATTACTATTTATATATTCATATACAACGTGTAACGGAAACCCCATATCTATCCAAAAGGACTGAAGACAACATCTGGTATGGCGTCTCTATGCAAAGTTTCAGCTCAAAATAAGTGACTCACAGAATTGACCCCAAATTGTTGGTTTCATATGTTTCTTGGATACCAGTAATAACAAACGTGTCACAGCACTATGAGGGTCATCACTTTCCACGTCACTAGCCAATAAAACGATAATTCTCTTCGTTCTTCTTAATTTGAATAATTCGGTATTCTGGTATCAACGTATTAAAATTTCTAATATGCTCCCCACATGTAGACATAGGATTAGAAAACCCTTGCCGTATCGTTTGTTATCATCCAAAGAAGCCGTGCACTCGGTATGTATATACCATTTAAATTACACGTTGTATAAAATAATAGACTAATATTTGCCATATTTCAAAAGGGAAGCCGGTAGGAATCGAGTTGTATGGAGCCTTCGCCACTGGTTTCTCGATATGTTAAGATGGTCATACATCCACAGATCCTAGCCTAGCGTTACTTAACCTCGAAGTTCGACCCTTACGGCTATTATTATTAGCCACGAGCACCTTTCAAGTGACAAATGTGGATAACTAAAGTAAATTTCGTGTAATTTTGTTCATGCATAAATTCACTTCCTGTTCATAAGGAACGTCATTACTTTAGTTACTTAGCAAATAGAGACTCGTAACTTCAAAGTTAAGTAGATGTTGGAAACACAAAACGTAAGTAAGTAATAGGCAACAGCGAAAGTTACAGAATTTACCTTATACGAAACATAAAAGATAATGAATCATTTGCACGGTAATGTTGCATATTAATGATGATCTAGTGTTAGTAACATTGTGCGCGAAGTTTTAATGTGAGCTCATAGCGATACGACCAGCATTTTGACAACATAATAGCGGAAATAAATCAAAAGTTGGAAGAGTGAACAGAATATGAATGAAAATGTTCCTGAGTATTGTTGTGTTATAATTTTCTTCTCTATGTCGAGCACGAAGTAAGAGTTTTTCAAAACCACGCTAGAGACATCACGTTTTTGAAAGCAGTTCAGTCAGCTGTTCTTGGAAGCTTTAAAACTTCATTTTTCGTCTAAAAACAAGTTAGCAAGAGTGCGTGTCTTGAATGGCGGCTGAGTCGTTAACTTTGGCGTGGTTATAAATCTCGTGAATGGCCAGCTTTATCGGCGTCCGTTAGACTCCCACAAACTGAAGCTTCAAAGCAATATCAAAGGGATTTTAATTGCCAGTCAACCGACACTTACCGACATTATTACTCTAATAACAAGCTGCTGATAATCCCTATAATGATGATGACTATTACCAACTACAGGCTAATAAGGACTTCCTCGAATAATTTGAATTTTATTCCAAACTGAAAGTTTTACTTCTTACACGTAACACAATTTTTATCTTTCACTGGCGTAGCAGCATAGAACAGAAACAGGAAATGTTTTGCAACAAACAAACAGAATAATGGAAGTTTAGACAGTAGATAGAGATACCTAGGTAAAAAGAGATCAAGTTTTCTAATAAATGTAATGTGGGTGACAATACCAACACTATCGACACTTAGTGAAGCTATAATCATAATTAAGCTTAATTTTATTAATATAACGGCTATTCTGGCAGTGAACACACCAAATTGAAAATGAAGAGGTTAGTTAAACTTTGTCGCCGCCCGAAATTGCTAAAATAACGCAATTGTAGTGGGGCATGGCAGCTCTAACGTAGGTGAAGCAGTACCTAAACAGCTTGGAAAAGATTAATGGGCTTAAAATTGCATCGCAGCTGTGCAATAAAAGCAAGCCGGTGGAATCAGCGGCAGGCTCCGAAATGCAGTGCAGTGTTATATCACTTACGTTGTGCGAGTGCATCCCGAATATTTCACTGGAATTAAAACGAAATGAATTCTAAAGATCGCCGCGTTGACCCCTTTTTGCAGACATATTTTAACTACCCGTGTAGAGATAAGGCAGCATTCATTTAACTGCCAGCTAAATAATAATGTGAAGAACTACGGATTTAAGTTTAATGGAGCTCCCTCAACTCGATCCCACCAAAAACATCCTGTAAAAAATTAGCCAAGTCTCGCCTAACCTGCTTGTTTCTCTATAAAAAGTAATGAAATCTCTAAGCAAAGCGAAGCCAAGTCTAAGGATATTTACTGCGATTTCTTTATTAATATAGTTAGATTTTATGTAACCGGCCGTTGAACATACTCTATGCACTTTTAGTAGTTATCATACATCACATATTAATACATCGAAGTCAACGGCCAAGTCACATAAAATCTAACTATATTAATAAATAAATCGCAGTAAAGATCCTTAGACTTGGCTACGCTTTGCTTAGAGATTTCATTACTTTTTATAGAGAAACAAGCAGCTTAGGCGAGACTTGGCTAATTTTTTACAGGATGTTTTTGGTGGGATTTCACTTCTTTTTGCAGAAAGCTATTTTTACTTGATTAGTTTCTTAATTATACCTTTCATTATTTTAGGTTTTTTATTTAGAATTGTTTTTGTTCTTTTTTGGTGTAGTTTTTTTTTATTAGTAATCTTTCTTTTCTTTTTTTCCGGTTCCGATTCTTGTACAGTGGCTATAAGTTTTCTTATTGCCCATTCACGCTCATTATTTGTTCTTTTAGATGGTTTGGGTGGTTTAACTTCTGAAAGATCAGAGCAGTATATTCAGCATCACACGTGTAAAATTGCATTCCATCCCAATTTTCGGTAACGTATGCCACTATGGCAGACCTGACACTGCAAGTTGAGTCAGTTTTAGCAAAGACCAAGAAAGATATTGAATGGAAGAGACATGAACCATCTTTGGGCTTACCAACTACGCGGAAGCCAGATAGTCCATCATCGTCTTTCAATTTTGCTGACATTTTTACGAGTTTATTTAAATTCCACGATCGTTTATGGATAATTTATATCGATAAAAAGCGGAAATGGAATACGACTGGTGGCTGCTCCCCTGCGTAGGCTACTTCCAATTAGCAACTGACAAAGACCGAAAACAAAATAAGCCCGAAGGCAAGATTAACAATAAATGGGAGTTTTAGCCAGGTAAGCTGCATTTGCAAGTTGTCTCAATTGCAGACTTAGCCTGTTTCCACCTTCACCACGAGGAGGTACTCCCAGCTTATGTTATTTTATTGAAATACTTAGTGTGACTCTAGCACATTTTAATGTTTTCTAAGACATTTTCAAATACTTCAGACTCCAGTTTCATATTCATTTATAAGAAGGGGCTCGTCATATTGAATAACTTTTGTCAAGGCGCATTTCCATATCTCCCATAGTTCAGCTGAGCTCTAAGGGTTCTTCATCAGATACTTCAGACCTTCAATTTTTTACACTACAATAGACGGGGCTCAAACACTGAATAACTTTTGTCAAGGCGCATTTCCATATCTCTCATAGTTCAGCTGAGCTCTTAGGGTTCTTCATCTGATAATTCAGACCTTCAATTTTTTTATTTCAACTAACCACGCTCAATAAACTTTGTGAACATAGCATGTCGATAATTTCAATAGTTTTGCTGGTCTGTTACGGTTTCTCCTCAGGGTCATAAGGTACTCCAGATCTTCCATGATCCTAGTTTTGATAGTTTTCCCTTCATCTAGGCACTAAACCCTACCTCTGTGCCAAATTTCAGCTCTCTAGGTTTATGGGAAGTACTTACTAGTTCTATTTTGATGATCAATGAGTCTATATGTCGCAGGTTTTTCATAAAATTAGGTTTTTGATCAAAAACCTAGGTTTTTGATGAAAAACCGGAAGATTACACATTTTAAACTCAATGACAATAAAATTTCATTATAAACCTGTAACAATCCAGATTTTTGATCAAAAACCTGAACTAGTTTGGGTTTATGATAAAGTTCTTGTCAAAATCACGGGTTTGCTTTCTTTTATGACAAATAAATCAATTTAAATAAAATAAATAAAACAATCCATCATCATTTGCAACTTAGTGGAAAGAAAACAATTGTTTATTTATCAAAATTTTACATCCATGATCCAATCAATATTCTCCTCCTTCAATCCAATTATCAAATGAAATGTTTCAATTTCACGTACCTATATTAATCTGATTTTGATAAGCCGCGAAAATGAAGTTTCGTAACTATTAAATACGACTAAACTGAGTCAAAATTAAAAAAAGAATAAAAATGTAATAAAGGAACGTTTACCACGTGCTTGTTTTTTTATAAATCTGCTAGTATGCTTTATTTAATATGACAGTGTTTTGACTTGTGACATCTAGAGTTACATAAAACATTATTTTTTCTTGCATGCACATCGATTTGTCTTGCAGTGCGCATTTCTTAAAACCTTGGCCTCCAAATAAAGACATCTTTGAAGCAATTCCACGCAAACTCAGTTCATTTGTCGATACAGGTTCGTTAAAGGCAGTAGTTGATATTTGAATAGATGTTTCGAGGCAGCCAGTCTTTTAGAACCCCAGCTGAAGAACGATAAGAAGATAAGATAAGAAGAACGATTTATTCAAAATTGGTAGTTTTGAATAAATCGTTCTTCTTATCAATTACATTTCCTATAATGTTACTTGCATCCAGTGGCCCTCTATCTATTTTCGGCACATCAACTAAAATTTTAGCACCAATATCGATTTCTCCAAATTTATCCGAAGAAGCTGCTTTAATTTTTTTTTCTGCTGACATTTTTAAATTTTCAACGGCATGTTCTTTTTCGATAAGTATGTTTTGTTCTTTTTGACATAAATCACACAGAATCTTTGATCCATACCCTTCAACAACCAGTTCATCAAATTTGCAGGAAGATATTATCAGAAGAAAATAAAGGGTGTGGAGTACAGGCCTCAGCATAGCGGGGTCGTTGGTGGAGGGCAGCAAAGGATCAGGCTAGGTCATATTATTATTAATGTGGTTATTTATTGCTACTGGCTCAGCATCGCGGGCTGGCTCGTTTGGCAAAGGTTGGGGAGGGTTGACGTTATAAGTACGCTAGAGTCGCGATGGGTCTCGTCGGCGAGGCCGGAATACGGAACGCGTTTTGTTTATGTATTTCTTTAGAGTGCTAGTTTCCCTACTGCCCTCTTGTCGGATTGTGGTGGGATCGTCGGGTTCGTCTAGGACGAGGCACGGCCCGTCGGTTCCCATTCCCAGGTGCGTCAACCTGGGAAATTTTTGAGGGTGTGTATCGGGTGGCTGATACAATCAGGGGGTTTGTGTGTTTTTCAGCAAAGGCGAAGTAACGCACTGAATGGCGTTTCAACACTTGCTTTATAGTCGGGATTTTGAGGTCTACGTGGAGATCCTCGTTCCTCAAGTACCAGGGCGCGCCCTTGGCCTTTCGGAGAAATCGGTTTTGGATAACTTGCATCCTATGGATCTGAGCCGGACCTACCGAGAGCGAAAGCGGCTCGCAAGCGAATCGACTTTATATGGTCATTTAAATTGATTTATTTGTCATAAAACAAAGCAAACCCGTGATTTTGACAAGAACTTTATCATAAACCCAAACTAGTTCAGGTTTTTGATAAAAAATCTGGATTGTTACAGGTTTATGATGAAATTGAGTTTAAAAAGTGTCATCTTCCGGTTTTTCATCAAAAACCTAGGTTTTTGATCAAAAACCTAATTTTGTGAAAAACCTGCGACATATATATGTCGAAATAGTACAACTTTGCTTTTGCATAACTTAGGAAATAAAGAAGCTACACACATGAAAATTTGTGGTTTAAGTGTGTGCTGGTAGCTTACTAGATAACGATAATTTCAGCGTTCTAAATCTGCCAATCTGCCTGAAAATACGCCAAAATGGTTCCAGAAAAGGATGGTACGGCAGTGTTTGCTTTGCGCTCGACTTGGCGGGGGCACTGCCGTGCCCCCAGATTATTTTTAATGGTATTTCTGCGTCTCTTATTATTCTGTTGAACTATATCAAAAAAAAATTGTAAAGTTCAGGCAAACATTATTATCTCTTTATTCAGAAGTTGCCTGGCTAACACTGCTCACACATTTTATCGAATTCAGTTTTATAATTGGACGTAGTTAAGCAGAAAGGACTCAATCCACACTTTGGCCTAAATTGAGTTAAGTATGCCATCGTACTCCTGAAAGTCGAATCTATCATGTAGTGAAAACCTTTTTTTTAAATATACACGGAAACTAGTTTTTCTCACTACTCCGACTCAACCCACAGTATGAAGAGCATACAAAATGTATTTGCTGAAAGAACTCAGTCCGCTTGAATTGTTTCTGAGTAATGACATTCCTATAAGTATGTTCTTAAAGTCCATAAACCAGAATAAACTCAAAAGGTTTGGATCCTGTCTGAGAATTAGTTTTGATTGGAAATATAATATTATCAAATAACTGAAACAACTCAAACAGTTTGGGTCGTTTCTGTGATATAGGTTTACTGACATATAAATATTTATTTTTGTTTATCAGAAACGACACAAAACACGAAATATTTCAGAAAAACAGCTTTTGATGAACATTACATTAGGACATAGCTGAGCAAAAATTACTCAATCTACAATAATTCACTTTTGACATAATTATGGGCTTTTCAAGTTTCAGCTGTAATTTCTCAAACAAAAAGTTTAATTTTTGCCCCTTATTATTAAGAAGGTAGTTTGTATGTTATTATCTGTAAATAGTCATCTATATACACTCGAGAGCAATAGAATGGCACACCCTAGATATTTACAAAAAAGCAAACATTACATTTTACATTCTTAATAAAATTGATAAAACATTAAAAAGTAGCAATGTCAACTTAAAGGTTCATTAATTACCTTTTCAATGATACCAAGCATACCACCAAACAGTATGTAAAATGCTCAAAAGGATCTTTTAGGAGATGAAATGAAACTTACAAGTAAAATTGCAACTATTGCGTTTAGGGAACTAGACATTGAATGGAAATGAATCAGGAAAATACAATAATTATGTTTATTTTGCAAATACCTAAGTTATAAATAACACATTCACACGTCATTTTTTTTTTTGTAAATGTAAACTAGAAGAGGCCAATGTTTCCTAACTAAGAAACACTGAAACAAACTCAGCGGTTAATGTCTCTTTTAAAGTCCATACAATCTGTAGTGATTAAATCATATGAGAGCCATGTAGTTAATGTCTGTTGAACCCTTAAGAGGACAGAATCTCACAGATTTGAGCAGGCCCGTCTAAACAGTGCAAGCATTTGTCAGTTGTTGGGTAGCTCAACTTAGAACCTTAAGGAGCTCGATCATTTTGACGAAAAATACCAAAGTAGGGACATTGGGTTAGGCCAGCGTTCCAATACTCTTCGATGGCTGAATGCAGCCGTTGGAGTTGTGTAGGAGCTGGATTTCTTGCTCTTACCCGCCTTTTAAGGATTCAATTTTATTTTATTTTATTTCGCATGTGCAGTCAATCATGCTTCAGCTAATTTTCTGACTGTCCACCGACGTATGCTGACATTGCGTACTTCTCGAATCAGTTGTCCCAGCCCAACCGCGTTCAGCTGTCGATTTCATATAGGTCTCGCCACAAGAAAGCAGTCGTTGCGCTCTGACGTTGTATGTTCACTGTTGTATATTCATATATTCTTCTACGGCGTAAATTCACTCGTGAAATCAGTGTCGTTAGGCAAAAAGAATCGCGAAGAAGGGGCGAGAGGGAGTGGGAAGCGGTCGCCTCCTTCTGCGAAGCAGTCATGCTTCCGAAGGAGGAGGCGGGCCGCGTGAGGGAGAGGATGGCGTCCTCCCTCCAGCCCAGCCACAGTGGTAGACGCCCACGGCGTCGGACGTCGGCTGACGATCTACGGCCACCGTAGGCGCGGGCATGCGGACAGCGAGTAAAGGGCAACTCGCTGTCCGACCATGGACCATGCCCGGGTCGACGGCGTGTCGTGTTCCACGCGCGCCTCAAAGAGCGTCAGCAACATGACGAGGCCCCCTCTGCAGAGGGCCGAAGCCCGCCGGGGTCGTGGGACTCATCCCGTTACCGTGGCCCCGGTATGTAAAGGGTTATTGAAGGAACACCGTGGATTTTAGTCAGTAAAAGTCTGACAGTCCCTCCCACCCTGCCCGGAGTGGGAGGACTTATTTGATAATTTTACAACGTTAAAAAAAAAAAAAAAAGGCAAAAAGAATGAAAACAAAATGGATTTAATCCAATTTTCAGAAGAAGATTTTGAAGTCCTTTGGCCCCAGGGAAATATCATTCCTCAAGCAAAGATCGAAGATTTCAGATCTATATTTACTTTAATAGGTACCCAAAGACTGTCATACATTTCATAATAACCATAATGGAAACAGCTGTATTGACTAGGATTTTGATGGATACGGGCCAAATCTTGACTTTGACTGAGGATGAGGGAAATAGATATGAGTGCTCATTTTCGCGCTGTTTTTACAATATTTTTAATTTTAATGTTGGGGTTTTTACGTGTTTTTGTTAACTTCATGATTAATGTTACAAAATTTATAACTTTTATGTGATAATACTCGTTCAATTCTTTTAAATAACTTATTTTCTAGTCGATAGGTAGTTTTGAGTCTATTCTGAGAAAATAAAAAAAATACCTGTCTTTACAAATTTAGGTTTAATTGTAAGGACTCAACCCACATTTCATCTAATATCTCGAAATCTATTGCAAAATATATCACTATCTTGATAGACAAGTATAATATAAACTATCATCTTAATAATAAAGTGCAAAAATTTTAAAAAATGTATCTTTTTGTTAGAGCAATTACAGCTGAAACTTCAAACGCCCGTATCTCGAAAGTGACTTTTTGTGGATTGAGTCCTTTCTGCTTAACTACGTCCAATTGTAGTACGAGTACCTACATGTAGACCATACGGATTGCAAATTTACTTATCATACATTTTTAAGACATAATACCAAGCCGTGTTATAGCTTTTCATAATTATCTACCTACCACTGCTAATTATGTAGTTCAATAATAAGTAGGTAATTCATTGTCATAAACTTTCGGCAAAACGTTCCCTGATATGATAAGTCACAAATAAGAGTTAAACCCTATTTATATCAGGATCCTAGTTAGGTAATGGCATTAACGAGATTTATTCGGAATTGATATCAAATAAATCCCACTAACCAACGTGTTATAAAAATCAGGATTTTCAGAACGTTCTACACTTTTGCGTCGCTGGAGCAAAAAGCAAATTACGCATGATCGGTCTCGTCTGAAGAACGTTCTAAATACGTAGGACACGCGGCACAATACGAACTATTGAGGACACACCTCGCCAGTTACAAACACTAGACTCGACTCAACAGAGAAGCACTAAACACTAAACAACAGAGAAACATATGTAATGAGAACGATCCAAGATAATTTTCTTAAATATTTTAAGCAACAATAAAACTACTACTCCTTTTGACGTACAGAACGTTGACTCTATTTTGGAGATAGTATTATTTCGTGAAGATCTACTTTTTTATTACGAAGCATCATTATTATTATAGCCTTAAAGGTTAACATTTTTATTCTTCGTAACAAAACTGGATAGTAATGTCACGCGCCATTAATTTTCCCAGCTAAATAAAGTTTCAGAAACGGCAAAGTCCACAATGGACTTTTCCTTTGTTGTTGAGGGCAAATAACTTGCGGGACAGGAAAATATACAGGACTACGAGACATTCTTGAGATCAAACAACATAAGTACAGAATGTATTTCATCGAAGATAGATTATCTTGGGATGTATGTATAGGTATTTATATGTGTTATCTCAGTATCTCAAGAAATTGTGTTAATAAGCACAAAATGATTAACTAGTTAAAATACGCGAGAAAACTAGGGTGACATGAAGTAGGTACGTCATAAAGTCTGATAAACTTAGGCGCCTATGTAATTACAAGAGAACATCATTCAGTCACCTAGATACATCAATCAGTTCTTATCGAAACAATTGCAGCAAACAACTAATTATAATGTTGCGGATACTTACAACTTCACTGGAACAACTTCGCTACTCGTTTATTTTGTACGCACACAGCGTATGTAATAATCAGTTAATTATTCACTATGAATGGATTTTGCTATGAGACATAAGTTAACGTATATCAGAGTATTAGGACTGGACTGCATGCACTTGGGTTTAAGTATGCGCCACATGAGACCACTGACGTCATTGTGTAAGAATGTCAGCATTCAATCTACCTAAGTATCTGAGTTCTACGAACTTGTAGGGCATTGTTTATTTCTTGTTTTATTCAAGCCATGGTACGTTTTTCTACAAAGCTTCCTTCCTATTAGGAACATATTCGTTTGCATTATTTTTCTGGGAAATTAATCTCATACATAGTTGTATGAGATTAATTACGCGTTAGTACGTGCGAAACCTTAATGGTTATAAACAAGATAACATAAATAGACTCACCAAATACAATTAGATGTTATTATATCTTCGAACATATTTGCTTAGAATACGAAAATAGAAATGCAAACAAACTATATAATAAACGAAAGTCACCATTTCAAAGAATGTAAGAATAATCCTTAGGGAAAGCTTTACAGGAAAAGGGAGCTCAGTGGGGAGTTGACTGCATCGACATCTATGGTATCGACTAAACAAAACAGGATCAGAATTCAGAGGTCAAGCGGCCGCGCCGCGCCGCTCCGAATGTAGATAAAGATAATCCATATGACAGTCTCTGTTAGTTAGTTCTAAAGGACCGACCAACATTCTTTTATCAGCACAAAATGGTAGAATAATACTGCCACTATTTTGTGTGGCATGATGTATCGAGCAGTAAACCAAGAAATGAGGACAAACCTTCTCGGATGAACCAATAACAAATCGGCAGTAAAGTTAGTGGATTCACAAATTAAACCAATTCGCGATGACGTCGGGTGGATCGATAACCAGATAAACAAGTTAGGGTGGGGCACCGACCCCTGTGCTCTTGAGGACGCAGATGCCCATACTTGGGACAGCAACATTACGACAGTTAGACGGTTTAATCTGGTCCCGACGCGGCAAACTAGGGTGAACTCATATAGACACTCTTTTGGGACACTCTTTGCAATGATTTCACTAGTTAGCTGATTTCGCACAAATTGTAATTCAACTGAGGGGACATAAGCTATTATGTGCTGCTTGTTAGCTGCGGGCCTTCGACCCTTATCTACAACGATATTTAACTTGAATGTGGTATGTTGTATTCCTTGTTAAGTGGTACCATTGGCAGAGGCAAAAGTGATTACGGAGCTTATTTATAATGTATATAATCCAAAGCAATTAAGTATCAGAAGACTATAAACTACCTATGGTGTGCTTTACTAGCACACTAAGAATACACATAACGGTTACCTGATGTCATTTATTAATAAATGCAGTACCCGCATCGATTTACCCGAAGGCGTTTTGTTTCCGAACAATCTGAACAATGCAGAAAATTAGAGACCCAACCTTACTGATATCCGTCGGCACACGCATAACTGAAGTGTTTGGAACCCTGAAAATTAACCTGTTTGTATCAATATCAACCATAAGCCCTGCTTATTCGTATTTTAAGATTTATGTTTTAGAACTAATGGATCTCATATCTGTGATAAGAACGAGGGATGCATTAGGAATCTGATTGCCAAAAAATAATCCCGAAACACACTGGGAGAGGGGGAGCCACACGTCTAATCCCCCAAATGGCGCCACCGCCTGTGACATTCTGTGACAATGTAGAGCAAACGACTCCCTGAGCCCCCACACTTCGCGAGACTTGCAGTTTGCGACCCGGTTAATTTCAACAGTAAAACATTAAACCCTTTGAGAATGCTTGTCCGGCAAATTTTATATTTAGTTTAGTTTTCTAACAGCGAATTTGGAAGAAAAACATATCGAAATCATGTACCTATATGAATGTATGTTACTTTAAAATATTGGAACACGCAGAGGAAAATATTTTCCTCTACAGTTTACAGTAACAGATATATTCATTCACTTGAGCAATATCAGGTTTACCGCAAATACCCCATCCACCTACACATATATAGGTACTACCTAGGTAGGTACTGAAAATCCATTTGTAAGGGGACTGGACGTTAGCGAGCTTCAAGTTTCATTTGATTTGAGGTGTATCGGATAGCTAGCCGGTCCGTTACGTAGGTGCCGCATTATGTGGCTTCGTGAGCCGCAAACCGTTCACAGTACACGTCACTCACGAAACACGCTACTCTTGGAATATTCAAGGATAAATGTAGTAGATACAGCATCTGGTACCGTTTACTTATGACTATTCGTTACTTTGTAAACATTGGTTGCATTTCCTTCGCATTGATGGCCACTAAAAGATAATTATTGTACGTTAAAGCGCCAAATATGACAGCTACTCACCGGTATTAAAGAATCAATACATTGAGCCAAAAATAAAAGGTAACAATAGCCCGCACCGCATTATAGGACAACCGCTTAAAATGCTTTTCATGTTCGGAGTCATCCGGCGGTGACCGCTCGCACTCGCCTGTCGGCCCGGAAGTTATACATGGGAATCTAATCACTTACTCGATCTTATCTGCTTCCAAATATTTTAACTTTCATGAAAATAAATAATCACCAAGTAACAAAGTCATTAATTTCACTTGTAACCAGGATGTTAGTTTAGACTTGTGACGCGAAAGCGCCAGATCGTTTTACGATAAGGCTATCGTAGTTTGAGTTTATAAGCATTCATAAAGCTTTTAATAGCGTTGGTAAGAATCGATAATAGCTGTGCTAAACTCAGTACTTACCTATAGGTCACGCACGACAACGTAGCGCTTCTTTGTTACAAGAGTTACTCATGGCCTCAGTTGTACCGAAATAATATAAAATAGATGTCCATTATTGTGCAGATAATTCGAACGTGCCAAATAAAAACATCTCTTCGGCAAAAAAAAAATACTGTTATGTCATTCAGCACTTGGCATAAGAGGCGCCCTCAAAAAGCGAGCGTGAGTCGGCAAATTGTAACTAATGGATCTCCCAGAAGATGACTCATGAGTCCCACATGTCAGTCTAAGTAAGTCACAGACTGATTTCATAGAGATGCGGGTCGGGATCCGTTATTTTTGGAACGATGGAGAATGGGACCAGTTTCTGTATGCATACAAAAACTAACCCTTACAAATTCACTGAAAAAGTAGATTAGATACAGTCGTATACTTTATTTCTATATTTAGGAGACAAGTCATAGCTACTGAATTGTAGGTAGATAAAGTTATTCGTACGAAGACCTTTAAACGAAGCGACGCCAACTCACATTATACTCAGAAATACTAATTGATCTGAATTAAACAATGAGATGAATATCTGTCTGGTTATGAAGTGCCTGCAAATAACACGTTTGGTTTAATTGATTAATTTGTTCTGCTTGACGAGACCATACGCATCACTGGCTCCCACAAGAAAAATTCAAAATTAAAATACATTGACTTCTGAAATTGAAACACGCTTAAGTTCTGAAAGTCATAAATACCGATTGTCTTGCAAAGATCCATGTCACTACAATAGGATTACACGAATGAAACCTGGATTTCAAAACGCAAAACATGGATTCCCGTTGCGTAAAAGCAATTCAATCTCCTAAGCACACATGCGGACTTCATAAATCTCATGTCAGATCGGTAGAAGCGCGTTTTATGTCATAAATACAGTGGGTATGTATGTATGTCAAAACATGGGGGATTTGGGCGCGCTCTCCCTACGCGGATGGCCAACCGTCGCGCGACGCCAGCCGAGATAATGAAAAAAGAAGATTTATGATCAAACTCTAATCAAATTTTATTACCGTCTACGACCCTCCACGTTATTATTCCTTACGCACTGCGTTTTCATTATCGATTTGTAGTTCACTCACACTGTGTCATCTTTAAAAACATCTAGATAATACAGATAACATATTTTGAGCTATGGTTATGAAACTTGAAATTGCTCCAATATACATACGATACCTACATACAAGCTGATGAAAAATCAAAACGTAGCCAAGTTTCCTTAGCCAAAGGGGTCGTGAGTCGCATTACCATAAAGTTTCCAGCACGGAATGTGGTGTTGTAATATAGCGGGCAATAATATAGCCATTTGTACGCAACGTGGAATAACGCTCGCACCTCCCCCTACCACCATGATCCCGTCCTTCACCTCTCTGACCCAATTATGTGAAGCATATTACTTTTTTAAGCCCTCACACCAGTTACACCTCTGCACTCGAAGGCTAATAATGACAATAAAATAACCATGAACTTGAATGTCGCGAAATTTAAGAAGGGTTAATCCACCATATCACGTTCTGTATAAACAAACGAAACCGGTTTGCAAACCGCCGATATTACACGACTACACGAGTGCACAGAATATACTTTGACGAGTGCCATGAAGTTCTGTAATTGTATCTTAAAATAAGCAGTTTTCAAATTCCATTGTAGATAAATGACAAAGACACAATTTTATCAATAAAGGTGAAACCAAACAGCGCCTCACTCATTCCATCTTTATCAAATAAGCTGATATTGCGGCCCAATTCTAGGACTGCTTGATTATAAGTTCATATTACTGTGTGAGAGGTCATCAAGAGCATCTGCATTATTGTTATGTCTCCACTTTCATTCATTGTCCATTCAATTTACGTTTGCTACAGCGGAAGGCAATCTTCCATCCATTTTTTGCAACTATTCTGAGTTGAAATTAATATTTCTTCGCAAACGTCTCTCTGCTCTACAATTTAATGGATTTTTAATAGAACTTTAGCATTGTAACGAATAATAAATTGCTTTGAATATGTTCATATTCTTAAGTGAACAATACTTTTTGAAACCTATCAAAATATTTTTACTAAAACATGTTTGAATCGACCCTCAATTTTAGCAATGAGAGCAAAGGGTGCCACGAAAAGGTCTATTATACATATAGAGTAAAGCGCAATGACTTGAATTAGTTATTCAGTTGATTATGCCTCCCCTCCGGCCACTCTATCATTATCGTTTTACTTGACGCACGTGGCGACTTGCGCAGCACCCTTGTGCTCTTCAAGGTCGATAATTATAGCCTGCACAGTCTTTTGTTCCTCGCTTGCTACCCTCTCTTAAAGAGTAAATATTATTCTGTCTTCGTATGTAATTTAAGTAGGTACTTCAGCACTATGTTCAGCACAGAAGTTAAAGATTAGGTCGAGGGTATGAATTATATTTCTAAAATGCTTACAATAAGAACTCTGTCAAATTGGAATTAATCCAAATTAATGGGTTTCGTTTACAGAGATTGACGTTAACCCGACGTGAACCCCCGACGCAAAAAGAGAATTGTTATAAGTTTGACCGCTATGTGAGTCTTTCTGTGGCACGATAGCCCCTAAACGGGTGAACCGAATTGGACGCGGTTTTTATTCTCCACAAGTAATCCATTTTTTCACAATGGCTTTAGTTTTTACAAGGCCATCAAAAATCTACCTGCCTCGGATGTCCAAGCAATATGAGATCGATCGATAGTTATAGCCAGACTAAAACGCTTTCAACTACAACTATACTCTTCCACAGACATACATATTTCAGTCTAGCCCTCGACTTCGTAGGTACGCCTGGAATTTAGATATTTTTATCACACAGAAATCGTACATTTCTTCGTGACAAAAGTAGTTACGTGCTATTCCAGACTATAATCTATATCTGTACAAAATTTCATTCAGATCTGTTAAACCATTTTGGGTAAAAACATCCATCAATACAACGAATACTTAGTACCTATATCTCCAAAAACATAACCTTATCCAACTCGCCAAAGATTGATCCCTGTACTATGTTTGAGAACGGTATATATACTAAAAGTGTTTTACTGCTGTAGTATCTTAAAACAAACAATATTTTTTTTTATATCTCTATATTTTTAATTTGGGGCTTTTGTCCAATAAGGATATGTCAACCCCATCGTACCTTATAACAAAATTAATCCGCTAAGTAATAATAAAATACAATATTAAAAAACTAAAATACAAGCTCCTCACTGCTGAACAATTAAAACTAAACTACATTACTTACCCATTTATAAAACCAAAAAGCTTTTCAATAAACTCACACTTCGAAAACATAAAAACTAATATATTTAAAAATTCCTCCCAAATCATTTTTATAACTGAGACAACTTTAACAATATGATTGCAACAAGAAGACTCAGATCCCTAAAGTGCTGTTGTTTCGATTGATAGCAGATTAATTGGAAATTGTTGTTAACACTTAGACGCTGTAGGTAACCCGAAGACGTTTCGAGTTCTATCGTCATGTCGCAGGGGAAATAACTGGCGCACTAACCGTTGTATCATTGAAAGCAAAAGAATCTCAGAGTTAATAGCGAGCCAGTATTTCCTATTCAGCATAACTAAGTCATAAAGGACTAATATAAATTTAAATTCCAAATGTTATAACCGCTTTATAATAATAATAATAATAATAATTCTTTATTTTCAGACAACAATGATCCAGCGTGTTAGTAAACAATAATATAACTTATTACTAGTGTTAGTAGTTAAAATACAATAGAGAAGAAGACAGACCATATAGTATTGTGAAAAGGACATCCCCGAATTAATGGTTAGTGATTGTCCTTCTCACAAAACTTTTAATAATCGGAGAGTCGATACTCTCCGCCACAGTTTTTAGAATGCTGTTGCCACTCGCCCGCAACCTTGACAACAGCGACGCGGTTCTCTTGCGAATGACGGCGTGGAAGCCGTCAACTCGGTTTTGCGCAAACATAGCAGATGCGCTGCACCATCGTGGCAGTCCCAACAGCATCCTAAAAATATTATTATACTGAACGCGTAGGTCATCCAGCGTTCTTTTGGTATAGTTGACCCAAAGATTCCCCGTGTAAAAGCACTGGCAATACGCCTTAAATAGTGTTACTTTCACAAGACTGCTACACCGAGCGAATCTTCGGGCCAACATGTTACCTCGGACCGCCAATGCCCTACGCTCCCTTTCAATATCGACATTGTCCTTAAGGTCGTCAGTGAGAAGATGCCCTAGATATTTAAATTTCGTCACTCTTTTGACGTTCAAGCCGTTTAGGGTAATGTCAGGTATAGTATCTGGGCATTCACCGCTGGCCTTAAAGACAATGTATTCGCACTTCGTAACATTATAAACAAGTCCGTGCGAGGCAGCATACGCCTGACAGACCCGCAGCATTTCATTTACAGCACTTGCCGTCGGCGCCAGCAAAGCCATGTCATCAGCATAGCTGATACTATTTATTGTTACACCATGAACGCTACATCCGACCCGCATATTGCTGAGGTCCACGATTAGGCCATCTATATATGTGCTAAATAGCCTAGGAGACGTCAGACCACCCTGTCTCACACCGCATTCCAACCTATAGGTCTCAGACTGTGCATTGGACCACTTAACAACATTTTCTTGGTTCGCATACCAATACTGTAGGATCCTAAGGACTCCTGCCGATACACCCCTGTCCTCAAGCTCTCTCCAGAGTACATCGTAATTTACCAGATCGAAGGCTCTGGAAAGATCCAGAAAACAGGCGTATACCGGCGTCCTACGATCAGTGTAATACTGGACCGTATGTTTGAGACTCACTATGGCACTTTCCGTTGACAGTCCAGGTTGAAACCCGAACTGTGAGTCATGCATGGATAGACATTCCTTCAAGCTAGAATCAATCATACCGTCCAGCACTTTTGCCAATGTGGTTGCGAGAGATATAGGTCGATAGTTTGACTTATCAGATATGTCGCCCGTCCTGTTCTTAATTATGGGAACCACCAGTGTTTTCATTAGTCCTGCGGGCAAGTAGGAGTGACTTAGGCACATGGTGTAAAACAACGACAACACCCTTGGCAGATGTACCCCCGCAAATTTGAGATGTTCAATACTGAGCCCGTCATATCCAGGAGATTTGCCTTTGCTCATATTTTTAATTACTGTTGCAACTTGTTTGGCCGAAAAGAACATGAATGAATCCACTCTCTGATTTTCAGGCCCAGCATTGTTCATATCAATTGAGGGACCCAGCGGAGACCGCACTGTAAAATGTTCCTTGAACATATTAGCAATCTCCCCCGGATCACTCCTCCCACCTACATTCACGGATAGGCCAGGCTTAATATCAAGCTTACTCGTGGACTTCCAAAACTTAGCGAAATTATTTGTTGCTCTTGCTTTTGCTATCATATCCATCTTTATTTGCTCTTGATTTTTTTGGCACCATTTTAGCCGAGCCTTGAAGATGTTACGGGCCACTCGCATTTCTTCAAAAATAGCTCCAGAGGTTGGCCGTTGGTGTAAAACCCACACTTCGAATTTACACCTGGCCTCCCGGTATGCATCTCTTACATGGTAATTCCACCCGCATAATGTCTTGTGGTTCCCACCTCTACACACAGTCCCTACCTTTTCGTATGTTTGTTTATGTTGCTTTATGAGCGGATTAAGAATTATGAGTAACTACCGGAACCCTCGTTATTACACATATTTAGAGTTTTAGGGAAAGCAAATTCGTTCTAAGTTATACAAACATTCTGTTCTACTCCGTCTTAACATAAGCGGCAAATGAGGAAACTTTTGTAATAAGTTTATTTATATTAGAGATTAGGCATTGCGGGTCGCCTCGGATTCTTCGGGGAAATTTAAAGCTGCCCAAATTGCACCTGGGAAATCACATTCATACCAACATGTACTAAGAAAATAACTGAGTCCTGGACTAGGATAGTAAATGTGGTTGGAATATTAAAACTACTGGATGAAAATAATAGTAGTATACCATTTCGTTCTCGCACTTTCATCTTCTGCTTTGTATTCTCCTTGTTGGGGAAGGATTGAGTACGGCTCCAATTGAAAAATTTAAAAAAGGTATTAAGTAAATAAGTACCTATGCTGGAATTTTTGCATTGTGAACATCAGCATGAAAATGAATTTGGTACACCTTTGAACTTTAGTAACCAAAAAGAGATGCATATCGTTAGGAAACTTTTAATCCGTGCCATCTTACATATTTAATGACAGGGCTTATTATGCGGCATCAATAAATCTATAATCATTTTATATTAACCCATTTATAAGTTTTTCTCCTCCTAATCTTCGAAACTACTAATCCTACAATTTTGAAGAAACTAGGTAGGTACCTATTAGTTCTTTACTTATAAATTACAGGTGACCATGACCTGTCATAGGTCACCTATAATCTATAAGTAAAGAACTAATAGGTACCTACTTTTTCATGGTTCATTTATGGGTGTAACTGTAAAGTAACACATATAGAAATAAAATACGACTGGTTCGGAACCCTGTTTGCTAAGCTGAAGAAACTTATATTAAAAAGTATACGTCCTTAGGATCATCGAACAATTCAAAAACTTGAACAGTTGACTAGAAAAATGAACATTTACCGTGAAAATACAAATTAATATACGATTGAAACGAGTACACGACCCTCGGCTAAACTGCGCGGGCGCAGGCCACAGACGGCGCAACCCGACGAGTGTAAACATACACACCACTGAGATGAAACGATGGAAGCCGGCACTGGCCACTTATCGACTCCTGCACCCGTTTTGATTATGTCTACTCTGTCAACACCCAAAAATAGATACCAATACAGCGCCACATTTCTACACCAAATAGAGAAAATTTTAATATTCCAGTCCGAATGTTTCACGCCTCATTAAGCCCATTGGTTTAAATTAGTCACAAACTCGAAACTAATACCTATGTTATGCACATAAATAATTTTACTAGACAATTACTGCTCGCCAGATTTATAGGATAGCTTATTTGAAAATGATACCTAAATAAGTAAATTAATTCCAGCAAAATCATATAAAATTTATAAAAAGCTTTAATACTGTTGGATTTGTAAAGCTTTTTATAAACGACCTTTTTAGGTCAATGATCGACAAAATGGTGCAGTCCGACTTTTATAATCATCAGTATAATCCGGATAATCTAACTTCAAGATCCTAATAACTATTCATTCATGTTAACAAAATAGATGAGTAAGATCGTATACAAGCTCTTAAATCTAAGCGAACTTAATGGCTTTATAAAATAGATGGATCATATCGTATCTTATATAACTTATATTGGAGAGCAAGCCGACGAACTAAAATAAAATCTTAACTTAAAAAGCGTTGAAAAAATGAGCGCAGGCCAGGTGCAGCCCATATCCGCTCCAACAGAAAGAAAAAAGATGGGTGCTCTTTGAGAGGTAGGTACTACATTTATTTCGTTTGGTTTTTGAGTTCGAAGGTAAGGTAAGTGATATAGCTAGCAAAGACGCTAAGCTTAGTTATACAGATATAAAAGGAATAGGTTTACATTATAATTTCACCTAAATTAGAACAATGTTTCTGATTATACAACAATTTGTCTGTAATATTTATCCTGTGGTTTCTTTCTTAAAAAGACCACCACAGACATAAATTCTGACACTCCTTTCCGCTCTGCCAATAGCGGAAAAAGTCATTTGATAATTTTCCCATCCAGACAAATGTCATAAAATGACATAAACTTACATGGTTCTCAAATTATTTGATCAGTACGAATTGTATGGAGCTCAAAAGAGACGTGGTCCTCTCAGTTTGTTTCGGTGTTTCTTCTAAGGCTAAATTTACAAAAAAAAGACCAACAAACAACCAATTTGCAAAATAAATATCGTTATTTCAATATTATTATTTCTATTCATTGGTAACATTAAAGCTCTTGTTGCTGGTATGATAGAAATAAGTAGGTACCTTTACAACCAATTAAAAATAAACTGAATGTAAAACAGAAAAGATAATCAATCATTGGAACCAAAGAGTATGTAATACACTATATTTTAATTGGAACAGCGGTAGATCCCATAAATGGCCCCAGGTCTATTTTATTTTTAATTATCGTAACTCGCGAATCGCAAGGGCATTATTTAATTCAATTTGACTTTTCTCCCAATCCCATCACGAGGGCCCATAAGCGACGTGTATGTGTACCGGTATTCACTTGCAAGCGCACCCAAGGACAGCCCGTGCGTGGTACAGGACAATATTGCAGATTATGAAATAATATACACTGACAATTTATCATAAATAATCACAGCTTCATGGGTCGATCTGAACTATTCGAGACTCCTCCGTGTCTCGGAAACCATGTTTAGTCGTATGTCCCAGCTGTCATACATCTTCGACAGTCATTATGGATAATATTAAGATGTTGGGTTTCATTCTGCGTAACAGTAAAAATTTTAAACGCGCTTCAACTAAAATTGCTATATTCAACTCAATAGTCAGGTCCGGTTTAGAATACTGTAGCATTGTCTGGACTCCATTCTACGAAATACATAAAAGTCGTTTAGAATCATTGCAGAAAAGATTTCTTTGGCACTTGTCATATCACTGCAATTTGGGCAGAAAATTAATGAGCTACAGCTCTCGCTTGAAACATTTCAATCACATGAGTCTAGAAAATCGTCGTACGATCTTAGATAATCTCTTTCTATACAAATTAATAAACAATCACATTGATTGTCCGCGGTTACTCAGTCTGATAAACATAAATGTGCCTTATAAACTAGCTCGTATATCAGTTACTTCGCGCTAAGGGTTTTAAAACCAATCTGGGTCATTTTTCCACCATAAACAGAATGCAGGTTCAATATAGTCGCTTGTCTTCCTTACCTAGTGTCGATATTGATATGTCTTATTCCTTACACAAATTCAAG
Organism: Tholera decimalis; assembly: GCA_943138885.2. Classification (NCBI taxonomy): domain Eukaryota; kingdom Metazoa; phylum Arthropoda; class Insecta; order Lepidoptera; family Noctuidae; genus Tholera; species Tholera decimalis. Next base: position 30,047,908 of record OW964556.2, on the reverse strand, counting down.
TCTGTCTTACATAGGGCATTTATACAAAAATGACAAATAATTTTATTTTGCTTCTAGCTTTCCACTTATATCAAGTTATAATTTTTAATTATTATTTAACTGTTCATTAATCTTATAATATGTGAAGTGCTATGCTGGTACTAAAGCAATAGCTTTAGCAATTAGTAATACCTAGCTAGCCATTGTAATGTTAGTAAGTTTTTTTTGTTTTGTTTAATCTCTACTTTCACGCTTATTGTTTAATGCATGCCGTGGCAGCCTTTAATTAAGGCTACACTATTGTTTGTAACAATATTTTAATTTTTAACATGTATATTGGTGTATGCTTTGTTGGTTGTCCTTAAATAAATAAATAAATAAATATACATCAGGCAAAAAATCTGACACTGGTCTAGCCAAAGGGTAACGTGTTATCCAACTACTAGTTTGTAGAGATCAGATAACCATTCGCTCCATGATAACATTGGTACTCAGAATCAGAAGCATCCGGTTAGACCTGACACCGACCCCAACATTTGTGAAAAGGTGTGAAAAGGCAGATGATGGTAACAAGTCATTGAAATAGTTCCATATGGTAAAACTTTAATTTTTAGAATCGCGATTCAGAAAGCTATCTATGAAAAATATCTAATACTAGTACTCACGCGGGGCTTCGCTCCCGTGGATTCTATCACGGTAAAAACATAACTCTCCTTTTTTGCAGTCGCATAAAAAGTAGCCTATAACCTTCCTGAAGCTTCAAGCTACTTCCATACCAAATTGCATCCAAATCCACCCAGTACTTTCGAAGATTAGCGCGTTCAAGCAAACAAACAAACAAACTTTTCCGCTTTATAATATACTAGTACTCACGCGGGGCTTCGCTCCCGTGGATACTATCACGGTAAAAACATAACTCTCCTGTTTTGCAGTCGCGTAAAAAGTAGCCTATAACCTTCCTCAAGCTTGAAGCTACTTTCATACCAAATTTCATCCAAATCCACCCAGTACTTTCGAAGATTAGCGCGTTCAAGCAAACAAACAAACAAACAAACAAACAAACTTTTCCGCTTTATAATATATCTAATCTAATACTAATATCTAATATAACTTAATACGCTCATAAGATTAGCATAACTTTTACCTAAGTATACAACTTTAATGTCTTCACAATAAAAAAGTCCAAGCTCTGATGAAAAAGTTTTCTACAGTACTTTGTAGGTTGTCAGTAACATTGCGGCGAAGTCAACCCATAGTGGATTCAATACACCTAACAGTAGATTGATGAGGGAACGACCCCGCTTTTTCCAACTTTTCTTATTTTTCGTCGCAAGAAACTTTTCGATTTATCATATTCTATTTGAAATGGGGTTCGGAACAAATTATACGAGACCAAAAGTTTTCGATGATAGCTTTCATCAAGCAAGATGTAGTCCGCAATGGCTTTAAAATTCCCATTTTTCTATGAATAAAAATTATCCCGGTCGATTCTTATTTTATTGTCTTTTCCGATCTAGTTTCTTTCTGAAGTTTTTAGGTATTTTTCTTTTGAAGGTATATCGATCTTCGACTTCTTTATTGTTCCAGTTTTTTAGCTACATAATGAACATTTGGTCCATGTCTTACTATTTTGGTTTCTTATCCATTATCCATGGAATTCTGTCAAGTTATTCAGGATGTCACGAGTAACAAGATGTAACAAGTCCAATTTTAGAGCTGTAATAATTTAATTTGCTTAAGAGCCACCAACAGATGATGAGTATTCCAATCTAGAATTCACAAAATCCGAGTAAGCGGAGGTAGAGAGGAGAGCATTGTCGCTATCGCTATTCCGTGTCTTAATATTCCTGCTGATAGGTAGTTTTGGTCCATTGAATGAGCGATTTTATTTTGAACAAAAGCGAACCCGCCGGACAGCCAGCGCCGATGACTACCTGCGCTGAACACCTGTCGCAGGCTGTTGCCAGTAAGTTGTGTTACATAAAAAAGCTTTAATCTCAGCTGTTTAGGATTACATCGAGAAAGGCTGAGGGACGCGAAATTTTAATACAAACAAGTCGCTTCTTACTCTCGAAGGAATAGTAGCTACAGAGGCGACTACAGAGGCGGTACTAATGTTTTATGGTTATGAAAAAGAGCGTTGGTAGGTACTGGATTATGTAGGTGCCTAAACCAACGTACATTATAAAATGGCAATTGTATATGATAGTAAGATGAAACTTATTATGCTGCATCACGATTAATATGACGCATAAAAGGCAATTCTCATTGATGGCACCGGCAGATGTCCATTTAACAATAGGTGCGTTTTCAATAATAATACGATCTCATCGAATCGTGATGTGACGGTATTCTTTTATTAAAATTACTTAAGATGTCGAAGAGTGTAGAAGATAGATTTTTAATGTGCTGTAAGCTAGTAACAATTTTGAATTCATTGTAAAACTTAATTAAAGTAACAATGAAATTGGCTATTAACAAAAGTATACTGGCATAAAAACAACCATAATTTTATTGTTCTCAGAAATGAGATTGGCACCCCGCAAAAAGTGCTCTTTCTCAAACGGTCCCATTTGTTCCCTGAATTGCCCGAAATGAGGGTCCCTCGGCTGAATTACAACTTATTTTTCAAGCCATATGACACATACATACAGTAAGTAGGTATAGTATCGTTTTGAGATGCTCAGTTTCTTTAGATAGAGGTAAGTAATCTTAATAATAGTAGATAGTGCAGGTCAGGTCACATACTGACGTACGTAGGTGACTTAGATATAAGCCCATTACAATTGGTATGATGCAATCTAGAAATAAAAAATATAAAGAAATCTAAGCTCTATGTCTACTTATATCTATACTAATATTATAAAGCGGAAAGGTTTGTTTGTTTGTTTGCTTGAACGCGCTAATCTTCGAAAGTACTGGGTGGATTTGGCTGCAATTTGGTATGGAAGTAGCTTGAAGCTTGAGGAAGGTTATAGGCTAGGTACGTTTTTACGCGACTGCAAAAAAGGAGAGTTATGTTTTTACCGTGATATAACCCACGGGAGCGAAGCCCCGCGTGAGTAGGTACTAGTAACTAATAAAACAACTGCTAGTTGGAACATGTCAATAACTATTTAAATCAATTAAGTATCAAAATATACCTTTGACCTTTACGAAATATTTTTACGTTTAGCGCTAAATACAAGAAGATCTAAGTGACTACAATAAGGAACATAACATAAAGTTAATTTGACATTGAATAGCAAGTAGTATGAAACTTTACCTGTTAGAAGGAACAGCAGAATTAAACGCCGCATGACGGAATGCTTTCAGGAGTAGCGTGGAACGTTTACGCGCGTGTGTTTACTGGAGCCATCGTCAACAGTCCCGTCAGTAAACTATGTAGCCAATGTTTACGCGACTCAGCTGACGTCTTCGTCTATTATGTTTGCCAATTAACCACTCACTCGCGCACTGCGGGATCCGCACGCTGCAGTGTCAACGGCCACGAGCTTACGAGAAAAACTAGACACTTGGCGAAAGCTGTCCTTCGTGGAAGCAACCGTAACTGTCCCACGTTTGCCGCTATCTTCCAGTGACTTACTCATTCATCTTGTGAAATATCAAGTGCGGAAACTAGTCGAGAGTTCCTCCTGTGATGAAAACATCACACATGGCTAGAGCGGCGACGAAAGCTCTCTCGCGCGCGATCGCAGCGCACGGCGGCTGAGTCGCGAGTTGCGTGAGTGGGCCGGCAGCGGCCGGGGCGAGGGGGGCAGGGGTCGTCCACGCCTGCGCACCGCGCCCGCACCGCACCACCTCCAGTATTGACCGACGACGCCTCCTTCCTACATTTCACATCCTTAACTAGGTACCTACTACGAATTCTCCTTTGAAAAATCCCCTAATTCCATCCCTCCGATTGAGATAGGCCACGTCTATGGTCCATGAAATAAGCTCACCTGATATTTACAAGCAATAAAGTTTTGTCTTACAAAGACTAGATTACGCGGGATAGTAACTCTGCCTGCATTAATGTTGCCTAGTGCTGGGAGTTGAAATCCCAGGCGCTCAGGAGAGTAATGAAAGTTATAAACCATATTGCAAAGTTAGCGCGGAGGGCAAACAATTCACCCTTTCTTGATGCGTTTAAAAAGAATGAAATGTTTACGTTCCATTTGCATTATCTATGAAATATTAAGGAACACACTCTTACAGAAAATAGGATATAATTTTCAGGGTAATGAACCAGCTTTACGATTAAATGCCAGACATCCTAAATTACAGCTCTTCTACCCACAAAAATTTGCAGTAAGAATGTTTTACTAAAAATGTCTTATACAAAAAAAGAAATAAGAGCTTATCAGATAGGGTGGTGGTCGAACGCGACTCTATCAAGCTATATGTATATTTTTTAAGTCTCCACTCCCTACAAATACATACATAGGTACCTACTAAAATGGTCGTGAAGTCGTGATTGATCTAGACTAGGCGACAGCCTAGTTGGCCTGCAGCCTATATACGCAGTTGGTGACGTCAAAGTAAGTTGGCAACGAGTGGACGCCCGCAAGCGAATTAACTTGGGATGTAGTGGCACTCAAGGATGACATAAGCTCTGTCCTATAAAGCGGGACAAGTCTATCGTGCTAACTGCTCCACTATTTACTATTCAGACGGCAATATTTGGACTGTCTACTGAATTATAATTTCAGACCTATTTATTTTCTTGAAGACTATCTTGTTCGCTTACAGAAAAACGTAAATACGGGTGCTATAAAGAAATTAATTGTATTGTTGATTTGTTAGTAAAAGCTAATGTCTTGAAGAAGGTACCTTACTGTAGGTATGTAGCACCTTCTGCCGGGGTTGCGGAAATGCTCTAACGAGATACTGTGGCCTCGGAACGCAAGGGCAGGTGAAGGAACAGAAAGGTGGGTTTTTAGAGTTCTACTAACTCACTACTAAGAAGTAATTCGATGATTTAACCGCCCGAATAAAAAGGTACCTACGTAGCAACGAACACAAGTTGTATTGAACAAGAAACCAGCTTAATTCTATTTGATACAGGATATAATATTTTTCAATAAATTAATTTCACATAATCATTAGCTTCGAAGATCGATGTTTAGCCGAAGCCGATTATTCGGTTATCGCCATAACCATCGGCTGAAGCTCAAGCCGAAGGATTAGTAACCCTCCGAAATTCAACTGAAGAAAGCTAAAATTGTATAATAAAATTGGTAACGATTTTTTGCGACTTCACACTTCGACACACATTTTCGCGTAAATCCCAATCCTGTGGGAATTCTGGGATAAAAAGTAGCCTATGTGTTATTCCGGGATGTCAACTATTTACTTACAAAATTTCATTCAGATCCGTTCAGTAGTTTTTGCATGAAAGAGTAATAAACATCCATCTAATTTACGCATTTATAATATTAGTATCTAAGATTTAAGTTGGATCAGGATGAAACCACTTAATTTAATGATTAAATTATCTTGTAACTTCTCAAAAATAATAACGCGTCGAAATAACGTAAATTATAATAAAATTCGTAACAGTTCATTTCATTTTGATGATCACTTGAAAACCTCGGCTTTCGCCAAAACTTCAATCCAATTTAGCCGAAGCCGATGGTTTGGTCGAATGTTGTTTTTTAGCCGAAGGTGGTCAAGCCGAAGCTGAATGTTTGGTCGGTCACTGTTAATATTACTCATTGAATCAGTTTAAACTCGTAAAGCTTCAAATATTTTGTATTCATATGAGCCATTAGCGTTTTAAACAGGCCCTGATGAAAGTGGTTGGCTCTCAAACCTGCTGATCCGATTACGAAAATTCTTTACTTGACAGAAATCTACGGTAGACAATTTCTGACTGCCAATTGTTATAAACTAGGTACGTATATTTAACTATTTAAAAAGGCATAGCTAAAAAGCTATTCATACTGACATAGAGAACACAGGACTACACTCTACAAAATATAACTAACTAAAGGTTGGTTAAATTTTAAGGGCCGATGTTGATTTTGAATAAAACACAAATTATTTAGGAATTTATTGTCATTTCTTTTTATTATGGTATGGTTCAATTATGTATGGAACAAAATATCGGCCAAATGGCCGCTGCGACCTCGGCGGCATACCTCCATCCCATGGTTCAAATTTTCGATGACGCTGAGGCATAATTGAGGTTCTATGCCGTTAATGTGCCGAATTATCTCATCCTTTAGGTCTTGAATTGTTGCTGAATTCTTGGCGGCCAATTGACATCGCCACCACGTGAGATAACACGGCCATTGAATTTGTCGCGCAAAAGAGCCATTGTTTCGTTAGCTGTGTGGCAAGTGGCACCGTCCTGTTGAAACCACATATCGTCCACATCCATATCTTCCAATTTGGGCCATAAAAAGTTCGTTATCATCTCACGATAGCGAACGCCATTCACAGTAACTGCCTGACCGGCCTCATTTTGGAAAAAATATGGCCCGATGATGCCGCCAGCCCATAAACCGCACCAAAGAGTCACTCTTTGTGGGTGCATTGGTTTTTCGACAATCACTCTTGGATTATCATTCGCCCAAATGCGGCAATTCTGCTTATTGACGAATCCAATGAGGTGAAAATGTGCCTCATCACTGAAGATGATTTTCTTCGAAAATTGATCATCCAATGTTGCCATTTCTTGCCACCATTCTGACCATTGACGACGTTTGGAATGGTCAAGAGGCTTTAGTAGTTGTTGTACGCACATTTGGACGATTAAATTGACCGAAAAAATCACGAAGTGCACGATATGCATTTTGATTTGAACGCCCATTTTCATAATAAGCCTGAATAACTTTAACGCGTTGCTCGGTTGTGCATCTTTCCATGGTTCAAGTCGAGTTAGTCTGAAATTGAGAAATTTCAAATGAAATGCAGAAAAAAACTTGACGTTTAGGTGTGGTTCACATTCAACATCGGCCCTTAAAATTTAACCACCCTTTAGATGTTGCCCGCGACCTTGGTCTCGTAGGAAGCTTTTTCGCGCATTGCCGATCCCGGAGGAATTCCGGGATAAAAATTAGCCTATGCCATACTCCAGGCTTTCTGCTATCTTTATACCAAATTTAATTCAGATCCGTTCAGCAATTTTTGCGTGAACATCGATACATATATCCATCCATGCTCCCAAACTTTTGCATTTATAATAATAGTAAGAAGTAAGATGTTTTTGCGTCTTGAAAGAATGAAAGTGATCCAACTGAAAAATTGCCATTGAGTTTTTTTAACCGTCTTAACTGTTTTTTTTTTCTTTTTTTTTTCTGGGTGGGAAAATCATCGAAAGACTTCTCCCGCTCCGGCCAAAGCGGAAGGGAGTGTTAGACTTCTACTGACTAAAAACCCACCCTGTTCCCTCAGCTGCCCTTAAGTTCCGGGGCCGCGGCATCTCGTTAGAACATTCCCGCAACCTCGACAGGCAATAGCCTTTTTAACTTAACCTTAGTTCACACAGATATTTGAAAGAATAACTAGTAAATTAGTCTTAGTTTAATGTTTAAGTTTTTTTTTGTAAAATTGTACTCTTTGTGTGTAAATGTTTGCGTGTACATGCATTTAAGTCTAAATAAACATATTATTATTTATAACTAGTAGTCCCCCAGTGGTCAAAATTCGGCCAAATTATGTCAAATTTATTATTATATAACAATATTAGCTTTATGCAAATATGCACTCCTTTTCCATGTAAACTTTAACTGTACCAAATTTTATACTCCTCGGTCGGCGCAATTTTCCTAAAACGGGCTACAAAGCCTTTGCTTCACGTATTAATACATACATGGTTAAAAGTACGCCACATATTTTAACTGCGTATACATATTTAAGGTGTAGAATTGTAGAGTTGAAATTAGGGCTTGTGGAGTAAGGGAGTAAGAAGCTTGGCTCTGACTCTGTCATGAGATCTGATAACTTTTTGACGGTGTGAGCCATAATTAAGCGACAAAAGCCTAATGACTAAGGTGTCGGCCTTGTGTTCGAGAGGTCGCGGGTTATAATATAACCCCACTATTTACACTATAGCCGTGAACTTTTTTCAGACACAAGCATATTCAGCTTAGTTGGAGGGGTTATCAAGATTGCTAGTAATGTTCTTTCTTTAATGAAAATTGTACCCAAATTGTTAGTAGTTCGTTTTATAAAAAAAACCGAAAAAAATATCTCGTCTTAGCAACATTTTACAATTTTACATGTAAATGTTTTGGTGGTATGATTATTTGGTAAACAACTCTGTATAAAGTGTACAATCCTGGAGGAAACTATGATATCTCTCAGATCCTATATTTTGAGTTATCTGTTGACCAAGTTCTAGAATTCATCGTTTTCAAATTTCCATATTTCAAATCACAGAGTTGTCCAATAGAGAGAGAGAGCAGGACTTATACTTTACAACATATTACAAATCTAGGACATTGTCAACCCAGCGAGTAATTTTATAATTTCTTCATTAGTTTTAGTAATTTCTTATTGGATTATACATGCTACATATTATTAATGTTTCAGCTGTTACAAACGTTGTCTTGATCAGTATAATATTCCGAGGAAATACCTAGGTACTATCTCAGTTATTTAATTAGGTTAACGTTTAAAAGAGTGATTGATAAACACGAACGCACGACCTCTTCCTACAGATATTATTTTATTATATGAAGATTATTTCCGCTTACTGAATGACGGGAAATAAATAATTAAAATTTTACTTATTTTAATGTTATTGTATTTTGATTTATTTTGATTTAGACGTGTTTTATATTTTAATTTATCAGATTTTGATTTATTTTAATTTAATTAATTTTGTATTTTGCTATTTCTGGAACAACGCTACTCATTAGGAGTTGGGCGTTGGTAGCTGCGCCACAGTTTTAACTTTTGCAGCTACCATCGTTGAATTGTTTGCTATTGTTTTTGTTCCAAATAAACAAATTTATTATTTTATATATTCCAAAACGAGGGAAGAAACTTGGGAGGAGTGAACCGCTTTAGGATTTTTATACAAAAAATAAAGGAAGCCTCCCTATACATGGAACTGAAATTAATTATTACACAAGCCTGCAGGTTTTTATTTTATTTATTTATTTATTTGATTTTAATATATATTTTTAGGTATTTATATTTTGTATAAAATATTGTGTTAATTTGTTTTTTATGTTTTTTTGAGTCAGTTGGTCCTTTAATGGTATAGGAAATTGGTTTATAAGGTAAGGTATTATATATTTCACACTTTTCGAGTTAAAGCATATTTTCAAAAACCGCAAATATAACTTTGTCATGTATACAAACACTATGAAAAACAAAGCTCATGCTTCTACGGAATCCTTCATGGGCTCACTCGCACTTAGCCACTTTTTTTTCTAGATTTAATTTAATAATTATGGTCTCTTTGAGATTAATAGATTTCGAAATAGCCGAATATGTTACAACAAATTTAACTTAAAACAAGAAAATATACAAATACCCATAAATCTGAAAATCTTATCTTACTAATATTATACCTATTTAAATGCGAATGTTTGTGAGAATGGATGGATGGATGTTTGTTACTCTTTTACGCAAAAACTACAGAACGGATCTGAATGAAATTTGGGCAAGTATACAACGTGTAATTTAAAGGGTATATACATACCAAGTGCATGGCTTCTTTGGATGATAACAAACGATATGGCAAGGGTTTTGTAATCCTAAATCTACGTGTGTAGAACTCATTACAAATACCAATACACTGATACCAGAGACCGAATTTTTCAAATTAAGAAGAACGAAAAGAATTATCGTGTTATTGGCAAGTGACGTGGAAAGTTATTGACCCTCATAGTGCTGTGACACGTTTGTTATGATTGGTATTGAAGAAATATATGAAACCAATAATTTGGTATCAATTCTTTGAGTCAGTTATTTTGTGCTGAAACTGTGCATACCAGATGTTGTCTTCAGCCCTTTTGGATAGATATGGGGTTTCCGTTACACGTCGTATAGTTCACATCCTGGAATAACACATAGGGAACTTTTTATCCCGGAATTCCCACGGGATCGAGATTTACGCGAGAAAACCCTCCCAAGCGAACAAATTCGCAGGCAGAAGGTAGTAGGTATATTATAAATGCGGAAATCTGACTGTTGCGCTTTCACGGCTAAACCGCTGAACAAATTTTGATATAATTTGTTTTGGAGATAATTGAAGCCCCAGGGTCAAACTACCTTATTTTTTGATAAATCTGTGGTACCTGTAAATAATTCTGAAATCTTTTATGATTTCAGAAGAAATCTGAATAAGTGGTGTTGTTTCTGGTTTTACTCTTAAGATTTTTTACACACCTACTTGCCGCCTGTGCAAACTGTAAGTCACCTACCACCTATGTAGGCACCTACCTTTTAAAGCTTTCATCCCTTTTGAACAGAGCGATAACAGTTACCATATTTACTTATTACGCAGGTTGACTTTTTGCAATTTGCGTGAAATGAAAATCTCACGGTACCTACAACATATTTCTTTTCATTATAAAGACGATAATTGTATTATTTATACTAATGCTTTTTAGTACTGAGAGTAAGCAACATTTGATTATAGGGGAAGATAGGACAATCGTGGTCAGTGGGTAATGGTGGTCACGCACACAATTAAAGCAATAACAGTCCCTTACGCGTGTGAAGCGCGTCAACGTCTCGCTCTTCACCCTCCGCGAGTGACTGATGCCCCGCACTCATTCCGCTCGATGCGTTCGCACAGGACGAGTGTTGTTTGTTTTCGCGCCAACTTGGTCTTATTTGACGTAGTGATAAAATAACACGGTAAGTTATGAACAATTCCTTAATACATGTAAACTATTTAATATTAGTATAAACAGTTCATCATTAACATGTAGTAATGGTTATTTCTAATCAAAATATATGGTTGTTTTTATTTTTATTAGTTTTTTCTATGAAGTCCATTACGGGTAATTGTGGTCAACTGTCAACCCGAATGTGTTCAACGATGAAGATTTTTTAGCTGCTGAAATGCTGCAAGACGAATCAGTAGTTATTCAAGACACCGAAAACTCTTTTCAGAGTGCATGTACAAATATTCCCCTTGAGATAACTGCAACTCCAAGCACATCCAATGAGCCACTTGTGGTTCCATCAACGTCTAGGCAACAAACACCACCAAGGGTTGAAAGTTTTATCAATTTGCCTACCAAAACACCAACTATCAGCACAAGACAAATTCGAAAAAAAAAACAACATTCTACTATATTAACCTCAACACCATTGAAAGATAGTCTTATAGAAAAGGAAAAGAAAAAGAAGAACTTAAACGAAAAAGGCAAAGGGAAGGGCAAAAAAAGCAAAGAATACAAGGAAAGTCTTAAGAAAGTTAAAAGGAGAGTTCTTCAAGAAGATAACGAATTTTCATTGATCGACGTAGATACTGACGACCTCTGCGTCGATGCTGAAGATGATGATGATGAGGACCCAGAAAATCATTGTCAAGTATGCGGAGAATTCGGCCGAAACAATGAGGTATGGTACCGGTGCACTTCCTGTGGGCTTTGGGCTCACTCTGCCTGCACAGGCTGGGATACTGCACAGGGTTATGTATGTGACATGTGTTAGAAGTATTTGACCACCATTGTCAACATCATGACCACCATTGCCTTCATATGTGTACAATGATGGTCAAAGGTAATTTTTTATAATAACTGTTATAACTATTTGATGGTAACTCCAAAGATGAAAATGTTGATCTCAATGAATAGTCCTATAATGCAGAATTGCTACGTTAAGTTCCTAATAAAGCTGTGATTTATAATTTGACTTTTATTTCAAAACGTGCTTAACCGACCGCCATTACCCCCTTTTCCCCTACTAGTAAAATAACATAAAAATAACAAACACGAGGAAATTAGCACAAGTGTAACAAAGAATTATAGGTAACTACAACATTAACAAGTACACACAGTTATAAACGCTTAATTGGTATCTTATATGTAATTAAGGAGCTCTTAAAAGAAATTAAAAGTCGGACTAAATAAAAAAGAATAATCCCCTCTTTTTCATTCATAGCGGATTATTTAGGAAACCTAAGTTGATCAATAAAATTACATATATTTATTAGAAGAACCTGTACGAATGTTTTAATTGATATTTATTATCTTAACCATTTCAAATAGTTCCCTCTATCTATAAACGGGTGCGAGATTTGACTGTAGGTTTCGTGCCATACTAGTTATTAAAGTTGTTCCGGACACAGTCGGTAGGTGTCGCTGGCGTAAGATTCTTAAATTTTTTTTAAAATTACGGTTGAACCCACTCTTGACCTCGATCTCGCTAGATGGTAAGCGATAGATGAGGTCTACGATGGGACGAGCGAGCCCAGAAGATGACTATTAACTCTTGCTTTTAAAGGCTGAAAGGACATAAAGTGGCAGGGAACACAGAAGCCGGCAGAGAATTCCAGTTTGGCTGTGCGCACAATAAATGTGGAAGAGAAGCGGTTAGTACCACAAGACGGTATATTAACCAAGTGTGGGTGGTACCCAGCTGTGCGTCTGGTAGTGAAAGGGAGATGGAGGAATCAGGTCATGGAGCCCCTGCGCACACTCCCCGAAGTACAATCTGTAGAAAAACGACAGGCAGGCAACGGTTCGCCGATGAGCCAGGCTATGAAGCTTATCCACTAGCGCCTCGTCGCCTATAAGTTCCCTCTGCGCTCGATCGAGTCCAGTGCAACAAGTTGGTATTTTTCATTGAAGTAGCTTTTTTTATTGATAATAGGCCCGCGTTTGACCACCAACTCACCTGATGGTAAGTGATGATGAAAAATACTCGAATGCTCGAAGAGAAATATACTGAAGTTACCAGGATTCATCATAAGAAGGGTGTGGTACCATTGGGAGACATTGCTACTTGCGAAACTTTATGTCTAGGTAAACGTTAAGTAGGTACCCCGAAGATCTAACGCTTTAGATCTACGGGGTACTTAACGTTTTACACTAGGTACAATCTTCCAACTTTTAAATATGCATTATTTTTTGTTTTCTTATGCAATGGTATAAAAAAACTTACCTACTTACCTCAAAATTGAATTCATTTGATCATACCCCACATTGGACCAATCTTCTTCGGAGAAGCTGGAATCCAAACGATTATTCTTCCTATTGTCGGCGAAAAAGAGCTTCTTTCTAGCTTTGCAGCCTAATAATACAGCTTCTTTGAGCCTTCCCTTGCTGTTCGGGAGCTAATTCGGTTTTGGGCAGCGAGTTCTGAGGATGTATTTTTCCGTCTTTCAGAGAATCTCGTAATCATTTTCGGTCGGTGTAATGCGTTTTTGCCTAGCCATCACAAACTTTTAATAGTTGATTGCACTGCATACTGCGATACTTTGAATGATTTAGCTATCTCGACTGACTACTTTACCGGATTTTTATTCGGGTTTCCGTATTAAACTGTCGTTGTTGCGAACTGTCTCTGCTAGACAAATAAAATATACGGCACTCGGGAGCTGCTTAACATCACCGTGGAAGTGCAAAAGTGTAACTAATTACTTAAATTGATTTCACTTCCTTAGACACTTTCATATTTTCTAGAACACATGTTTTATGGCAATTTAAAATTATTAATCTATTGTTTAGAAATAACTTTTAATATTGCGACTGCTACTCTGTCCGTGGTGAAAGGACCATGGGCAAAAATGTATGAAGCATGGGCTCATCCACCAACAGAGATGTGATCACTTTAAATATACTAATACAATACTAAATAAAAAGATATAACCTCATTTTTGCGAAGAATCCATGGGGTTATTTTGCTACAAATATTTTTCTCCTACCATAAATCCTACTCCTACTAATCCATACTAATATTATAAATGCGAAAGTAACTCTGTCTGTCTGTCTGTCTGTCTGTCTGTTACCTTTTCACGCCTTAACCGCTGAACCGATTTACATGAAATTTGGCATGGGAATAGTTGAGGACCCTGGGAAGGACATAGGATAGTTTTTATCCCGATGTAAGGTTCCCGCAGGATAGTTTTGGAATTGTATCTTTGTTTCTCTTTCACGCAAAAAATACTGAACGGATCTCAATGAAATTTGGTAAGGAGACAGTTGACATCCTGTAAAAACACATAAGCTACTTTTTATCCCGGAATTCCCATGGGTTTGGGATTCACGCGGAGAAAACCTCCCACTCGAACGAAGTCGCGGACAAAAGCTATCCATACTTTAATACTAATAATATAACTCCTTACTTCCATATCCATATCCATACTATCCATACTTCCATATCCATCAATACTTCCAAGCTAATATTATAATAATACGAAATTAACTGTGTGTCTGTTACGTTTTCACGCCCAAACCGCTGAACCGATTTAGATGAAATTTGGCATGGGAATAGTTTAGGACCCTAGGAAAGACATAGCATAGGTTTCGTCCCGGAAATCATTCCTAAAAGATGTAAAAGGGGTGTTAGAATTTCGTATAGGGAATCAATAATACACTTAGACCGCTAAACCGATTTGGATGAAATTTGGTATGGATATAGTTTCAGACCCTGGAAAAGACATAGTATAGTTTTATTCCCGGAAATCATTCCTAAAAGTTGTAAAAATGGTGTTGGAATTTTGTATAGGGAATCAATGATATCCCCGCCCTCCCCACCCACATAATACACTTGACCGCTGAACCGATTTGGATGAAATTTGCTATGGAGATAGCTTTAGACCCTGGAAAAGACATAAGATAATTTTTATCCTGGAAATCATTCCTTAAGGATGTAAAGGGGTGTTGGGACTTTGTATTCCCCCTCTCAATTCATTCAAATCGCGTATTCAAGAACCACTCATAACATTTTTTTTAAACTACACAACTGCATGTAGGCTATAAGTACAAATCTTTGTTTATAGCTGGGGTCGAACCCACGTCATGCACCAGTTAACAGTTACGCCAACCATGTCGCTTAAATTTTAACCAATCAAGTTAATATACAAATCATTTCTATTTCAAAATCGGGGCAATATGCGTTTGCCCTTTTGAAAATAGAAGAAGATCGTGTGGCAACAGATTTCAACGGGATGATTTATTTGAGCTGAACTGAATCTGAAACTGAAACTGAAGCTGAAACTGTAGCTGAATCTGAAACTGAAACCAAAACTGAAGCTGAAGCTGAAACTGGAACTGTAGCTGAAACTGACGCTGAAACCGAACTGAAGCTGAAACTGAAACTAAAGCTGAAGCTGAAACCAAAACTGAAGCTGAAGCTGAAACTGAAACTGAAGCTGAAAATTAAGCTGAAACTGTAGCTGAATCTGAAACTGATACCAAAACTGAAGCTGAAGCTGAAACTGAATCTGAAACCAAAACTGAAGCTGAAGCTGAAACTGGAACTGTAGCTGAAACTGACGCTGAAATCAAACTGAAACTGAAGCTGAAACCAGACTGAAGCTGAAACTGAAACTGACGCTGAAACCAAAACTGAAGCTGAAGCTGAAACTGAAACTGACGCTGAAACTGGAACTGTAGCTGAAACTAATGCTGAAACCAAACTGAAGCTGAAGCTGAAACCGAAGCTGAAACCAAACTGAAGCTGAAACTGAAACTAAAGCTGAAGCTGAAACTGATGCTGAAACCAAAAATGAAGTTGAAGCTGAAACTGGAACTGTAGCTGAAACTGACGCTGAAACCAAACTGAAACTGAAGCTGAAACTGAAGCTGAAACTGAAACTAAACTGAAGCTGAAACTGAAACTGATGCTGAAACCAAAACAGAAGCTGAAGCTGAAACTGAAGCTGAAACTGGAACTGTAGCTGAAACTGACGCTGAAACCAAACTGAAGCTGAAACTGAAACTGATGCTGAAATCAAAACTGAAGCTGAAGCTGAAACTGTAGCTGAAACTGACGCTGAAACCAAGCTGAAGCTGAAATTGAAACTAAAGCTGAAGCTGAAACTGATGCTGAATACAAAACTGAAGCTGAAGCTGAAACTGAAACCAAACTGAAGCTGAAACTGAAACCAAAACTGAAGCTGAAGCTGAAACTGGAACTGTAGCTGAAACTGACGCTGAAACCAAACTGAAGCTGAAACTGAAACTAAATCTTAAGCTGAAACTGATGCTGAAACTAAAACTGAAGCTGAAACTGAAACTGAAACCAAACTGAAGCTGAAACTGAAACTGATGCTGAAACCAAAACTGAAGCTGAAGCTGAAATTGAAACTGAAACTGGAACTGTAGCTGAAACTGACGCTGAAACCAAACTGAAGCTGAAACTGAAACTAAAGCTGAAGCTGAAACTGATGCTGAAACTAAAACTGAAGCTGAAAATGAAACCAAACTGAAGCTGAAACTGAAACTGATGCTGAAACCAAAACTTAAGCTGAAGCTGAAGCTGAAGCTGAAACTGACGCTGAAACCAAACTGAAGCTGAAACTGAAACTGATGCTGAAACCAAAACTGAAGCTGAAACTGTAGTAACATACATAGTGAACGTAGTCCAAGATACAGATAATTAAATAAACCACGTTTATTCTGATTTGAAAACAAATATGAGGGATAAAAGAATGGCTGCGTGAAAGAGTAATTTTGGCACCAACTAACGAAATTGTAGGGCAGATCAACGAAAAGTTTATGTCTCATGTGGATTGTGATGTTGTTGAGTATCTGTCCGTCGACATTGTCATGGATACCAAAGCAAGTGACGTCGTACCCTGTAGAGTTTTTCAACTCCCTGGAATTGTCAGGGTACCCCATCACATTATTTGAGGCTTTAACTTGGTGTCCCAGTCCTGTTGATGCGTAATCAGGGCGCACCAAGGCTCTATAATGGCATGCGACTACAAATTACATACCTTGGATGCAATGTTTTCAAGCAATAATTATGACAGGAACAGCAAGCGGTGAAAACGTATTTATTCCTCACATTCAGTTCGAAAAACTCAAATTTCCTTTTGGTTAAAATGTATGTAAATTTGGGTAAATTTGGTTTGAAAAAGATAAATTTTAAATACTAACTGTCTGTCTGTTTTTTAAATATTATATGCGTTTTTTAACCACCCAAAAAGATACGGTACACCTTTTTGGCAACAAGAATAATTGACAAAGTGTAAATTAACGCGGGCGAAGCCGCGGGCAAAAGCTAGTCGTATTATAAATGCGAAAGTTTGTGGGGATGGATGGATGTTTGTTACTCTTTCACGCAAAAACTACTGAACGGATCTGAATGAAATTTGGTAAGTAGATAGTTGGCAGCCTGGAATAACACATAGGCTACTTTTTATCCCAAAATTCCCACGGGATCGGGATTTGCACGAGAAAACCTTCCCACGCGTACGAAGTCGCGGGTAGAAGCTAGTAAGTTATAATCCTGCAAAGTAATGCTGTTATAGATAGTAGTTTTTGTTGTTTGACATTTTTTACTTAGTTTAACTGCCTCGGTGGCCTAGTGGTCGCAAGCGCGACCGTTTGCTCAATAAGAGGTCTCGGGTTCGATTTCCGGGTCGGGCAGAAAGTGCTATTGGGTTTTTCTGTCAGAAGTATCTCAGTAGTAGCCCGAAACAACGAGCTAGAGCCGGTAAATCAAAGAAAAAGAGAGAATACACGGAAAAACTAACAACGTGAGATACACGAGTCGACTGACTGAGAGCAGACAGGCGCCCAGGCAGGCGTCGTAGAGGTGTGAGAGAGATAAAGAGTATTGTAACATTATTTTTAAGTGAATGAATTTATTGTTACAATAACAGTTTTATGACTAACAATTGCCTTTCTTTACAATATCTATTTAGGTGCACGTCTTTTTTCTGCAATGGAATTGAAGGCGGTGCCAATAGTAACAATGAAAGTACAAACAAAATCCTTTAAAATGGCATATGCCATAACTCTGTTGGACACTAAGCCCAATTTGACTCATAGTCCTTTAGTAATTTTATATTACCATATGAGTTCCAAGTGTTTTATCAAAGTACTTTTGGCCAAGGCTGTATTTGCACATTTTGAAAGACTTTTTTTTTTAAATTTGACCATTATCACCTGCTTCCCAACTATATTGGGGTGTCTTCCAGTCTAACGGGATGCAGCTGACTACTAATGCACACAACCCAGTAGCTTGATAACACGATACGCCTTGGCAAGACCAGCGTCAGATATTCTGGCTTTTGACTACCTATAACGATTCTGAAAGATGTAAAAATGATCGGTTGTCATTTGCACATGAAGCTACCCGAAACTGTCAAATTTCCCCATCAACCTTGAACCTAATTTCTTTAAAAATAAAGTTGAAAATCTATTAAAGAAATTTGACAGATTGTTGTAGCTTGATGTGCTAGCGTCCGTACATGACCAACAGTTTAACGTACATTCCGAGGCACGAAGGAATCTTGATATGTTAAGATAGTCACCCATCCACAGACCGACCGGCAAGCCTTGCTTAACCTCTAAGATCGACCCGTGGGGCTGTTATAATTTAGCCACGAGCTTCTCAAAATCCAAGAGATCCATCTTTTTTTTCAAGTATACAGGGTTAAATGTAAAACACTGAAAACCTCTTAGGACTATGTTACTAACATCATAATCAACAACTTTTGTTCTATGACTTTTAAGAATTCGTCATATTTTAGTTCACCAGATTTTCATACAAAAATAAAAATATTTAAATTGAACGCCCTAAATGTTACGAACTCTATGCGAAGCAAAAGAAAGCAATTTATACTATCGCTTTCTTTTGCTTTGCATAGACGCTAGGGCGTCCAATCCCGCAGCCTGAATTCAATCTCGGTATTTGCGGGACTACGAATTTTCAATCCCGCGGGATCTCGTTATTTGCGGGATCCCGCATATTGAAAATATTCACATTTATATAAGGCAAATAAAACAATGAATTAATCAACTAACTCCACTTTTATTTACGTATTACTATTAGTATGAGATCAATCAAATTACACCGTTTATTTATCACAAAAAAACAATGAATTAATCTATTAACTCCACATTTATTCCAGTATTACTACTAGTATGAGATCAATCAAATTACACCGTTTATTTATCACAAAAAAAAAACAATGAATTAATCAACTAACTCCACATTTATTTACGTATTACTATTAGTATGAGATCAATCAAATTACACCGTTTTTTTCTTCACAAAAAACAGTAACAAATACTGAATAAAAAACTTTAGCTATATTAGGCTACATAAGCTGTGAAAAACGGGCGACATCGGCCACCGCGTTGTTTGCAGCACTGCCAGCCGCCAGTCACCGAGCGTTCGCGCTCACGAGAGGTCATATGCATGCTTTTTTTTCAGTCCCGCAAATCCCGCGCCCTTAATCCCGCATCACGCGGGATTGGAAAATGACGCGGGATCCCGCAATACCGAGATCTCGGTATTCCGGGATTGGACGCCCTAATAGACGCTACATGCGTTTAGGGCGTTCAATTTAAATATTTTTATTTTTATATGAAAATCTGGTGAACTAAAATATGACGAATTTTTAAAAGTCATAGAAAAAAAGTTGTTGGTTATGATGTTAGTAACATAGTCCTGAGAGGTTTTTGGTGTTTTACAATTAACCCTGTATATACATTATTATGTAGCAATCTTGTTAATCCCTCCAACTAAGCTAAATATGCTTGTGTCTAATGTGGGTTCACGGCAATATTATAATGGGTGGGGTCAAACCCGCGACCTCTCGATCACAAGGCCAGCACCTAGGACAATGATAGAATGGCAACTAAATGATAATTTTTATGTTATTAGTTATTACGGTCATAATACATCAAAGGAGTAATACTAGTCATAATACTCTTCTAAAGAGGTCATATATTTACTTCTTTAGAAGAGGTTTCTGGACCAGTGATGGCTTTAACTAAAATGCCGAAAAAATAAACCCGGTATTTTAAGGTAAACTGAAAAAAAAAACTGCGTCTACAATATTGCACAATCATCCTACAGCGCATCCCGCACAGTTCTTAATTATTTATTTTTTGACAGAACTCGCAACGTGTGTAGAATTCACATAACTAGCAATCCTGTTAACCCCTCGAACTAAGCCAAATATGCTAGTGTTTGGAGTGGGTTCACGGCAATAGTGTAATGAGTGGGGTTCGAACCCGCGACCTCTCGACCACAAGTTCGACAGCTCAGCCATTAGGCTATTGACTTTCAGCTATAAAATAGTACTCTGTGCTATTGACGCTCATTGAAGTTAAAGAGAAAACAAGTTTGTACACTAACTCATACATGAAGTTCTGTGTTTACGTAAAAGAAACACTCTGTACACGCGTACTTGAAGGACGGCAACGTCGCAATTTATTTATGAATGCGTACGGGTGTAGTGTTTCTTATACGTATCAATATAACATTTTTAGTGAATATTTTAATGTCTAAAAATATAAAAACATATTGTTTTCGAATGGTAATATTTTTTTAGCATGTATGGATGCTATACTATTGCGGGTTAACGGGAACGCCCTCTGATAGTTAACCTTTTAACCGCCTACGTCGGATTTTTACGACAAATATTTTCGGGCCCATTTCGCCTGAGTCATATATATAAGACAAAAATATCACAGCCCGTTTCATGTACTTTTTTGTTTAATTATGCTGTATTTTATCAAAACGATGTTTATATTAGGTAAATAGTTAATTAAGTAATCATTTAACAGTTTAATAAACTTTAGTCTCTTAATCAGAAGTCCTAATTATATTGCACTGCTGTTTTTGTTGTAGGTATTTATTTTTCGATTCACTGTGCCGGGCGCTGGGGGCCCGACAAACGATATGAAGTCGGGCGGTTAAAAGGTTAACATACTGTATATTATTTATGTAGATTTCTATTTTCTTTATGATAATAGGGTTTTTGTGTTATTACTGTTAATTCTAATTTTACTTTTCACGTTCATATTGCACCTCTCACACTATCTCTTCACCACTCATGGTTGACTGGTAGAGAATGCCTACGGCATTAAACCGCTTTTGTACCTATGTGCATAAAGTGTAAATAAATAAATATCTACAATTATTTAAGTCAAAAACCAGAAAATTTTGAACCATTATAATTCTAAAAATTAATTCAAACTATGCTACATTATTACCAATTAACATCTACATGATACTAAATAACTAGGTTTGTAACATTTGCTTTGTAAGTTTTTCCTGGGTCCACATTCTGATGAGTTGTTTCCTAATTTCGAATGCTATTACGGCTGTAGCCATCCCAGTGTTCAAGCTGTCGATGCCTCTTTGTAAAGGAATATTTAACCTAACACCATTTTGACTTAATGCCAGTCTGAAAAGAAAAATTATATATTAGTGACAATATATTAAGATATCCCGTTTCAACCAAAATGGTAACATATCATTCACATACTTGTAGCTATCATGACTTATCCCTTCAGTTTCACCACCTATTATTAAAGTTGTGTGCTTTAAAGAAGAAAAATCAACTCCATAGTATGGCAACACTGGTATCTGATTTCTTTCATCATTGTCTTTGGTCTCATCATTATCATCTGTGGTAGAAGTGTTGCTATCAGCAATGAATATTGATGTGTTTTTATCCAGGTGGTTAGACATTTCACTCCAGTCAATTGAATGGTAAACAGGGAGTCTGAAATGCGCCCCTGCTGCACTCCTTATCACCTTAGGGTCCCAAACATCAACACATCCTGAAAATAATGTCTACAATTTAGGTGGAATATTATGATCAGAGATATTAACTATTTCTTAGAATTACACACTGCTAATGAAGAAATTTAAGAAATTTTAAGAAAGAATTGTAAGAAATTCTATATAGCGAACTGCCATAATTATACTGTTTTATTACCTTTTGACAGCAGCACTTTTTCACAGCCTGCACCAACAGCCACACGCAGGATCGCCCCTAAGTTGCCTGGCACTCTGATGTTATCACATATAAACTGAAGGGGCAGAGGTCTTGACAAACTCTTTACATTTTCAGCTTTTGGCATTTCAAATACACCTGGAATGTTGATAAAATAAAGTCAAATTACAAAAATGTATAAAGGATGTTCTTTTTAGGAGTCAACAAGTAAACCCAGTTTTGCCTGTCAATGGCAGAAACTGTTGGTACTACAATGCTAAAATTTGGCATCTTTCACCGACTGAATGGTAAAATAAAATCATGAAAACACTTTTTTTAGGATACAGTCACGGACTATAATTGATAAGCCACTTTCAAGATTTCCAATTTTGCAGTTTTATACATTCACGAGATTACACGATTAAACACGAACTCAAACCGAATGCTCGGAAACAAAATGACAAATTACTAATAATCGGAAATAGTCTTATCCATAGAGGTTGAAAAATGACTTTATAAGTTGTCAATGATAAATCCATACAACGGTGCTTACGTGTATCCCATCTATTTGATACTGACCTCCTTTGAAATAGTCCTCATTAAATACTCTTTATTTCTGAAATCCTATCCGAAGACAGAGTGACAGTTGAAATGTCGATGTCAGAAAAGATTTGGAGACGAAAATTTCGAATTTTGGTGCAGGCTACTGCAACTTCAAGGCGAAAAAAATTGTATGGACTTTGAGGGGAAATAATGGTCCATTTTGCTGTCTCACCTGTTCCGTGCGCTTTCTCTTTCTTTCATTTAAGTCAGCCACTTTTTAATCTATGGTCGGCCATATATGTTTACTTGTCCAGTATTTATATGTATCATCTATGACTTGTCCTGTCTTCTTGTATATTTTAAGTTTGTGCTTATTATTTTCTGGCAGTAATTAAATTAATTTACGGTTCATTTTACATCGTAATTTGTAAAAAAATATCGGTTATTGTTCAGTGATTGTACCACAATGCCACCTAAAATCCGATTTATAACTTGTGAAATATGTGGAGATCGTGCAAGTCGTATAGGTAATGAAAAAAGGAAGTTTATGGCAAAATTTCCATTAGATGAGGCTCGGTAAGTATTAAATTAGATATTTGATTATATATTTTAATTAAAACATAGTACTAAAAGCCTTAATCGATCTTTTAATTTTCAATTTTATTTTGTTGTTTAGTGATGTGCTATAACGCAACAGCTCTTATCAATTATCGATAAATGGTGTGTCTGTTTTTAATTGTTTATAAACAAAGTTGATTAAAGCGAGAGGCATTAAATGAAACCGCGTTTACTTTATGTATAATTTTCAGGCTCTACACCAAAAATCAGACCACTTTTTTTCTGGTTGGGAAAATCATCAAATGACCCCTCCTGCTGTGGGTAGAGCAGAAGGGAGTGTCAGACTTCTACTGACTAAAAACCCACCCTGTTCCTTCACTGCCCTTACGTTTCGGGGCCGCGGTATCTCGTTAGAATATTCCCGTAACCCCGGCAGGCAGTGGCCCTGTGGGGCTCCGTTAATGGTGCTGTTAATCTGCTGTCAGCCCTGCAGCGCTGGATCCGTGACAGAAACCATGCTTGCTACATTATATGCTGCATGCTTGCTTGCATGAAAAATATCATGTGAAAGTGTTATTTATAATCTATTTGCAAAATAAACATCAATATTTCATGAAATAATGATGTGCTGTATGTATGGTGTGTGCTTGTTTGCATGACTGCTGGATGCATGGTGTATGCTTGTTTGCATGTTTTTTACAGGGAACTAAAAACCACATATGTTCACAGTAGTAGTTCACAGTTCGCCCGAAGTAAGCACATAGATGTCCGATATCATTACATCAGAGCAGGTTGCAGTCAATAAAATACTTATCAAATACAAGAATACAGAAGACACGGTCACTGACGTTCTGACGATGGGGCTCCATCGAATGAAATATGAAATGTTTATGACAGCTATGGGTTTGCAATTGAGTCATGAAATTGTTATATAATATCTAGTCTTTTCAATAATATGACAAGAAATTAAAGAAGTTAGGTGGCTTTAGACAACCTTTCCCAAGTAGTAGCTTTCGTGCACAAAGCCTGTTTAAGCCAATTCACACTGAAATTAATCTTTCAGGTATTCAAAATTACCACGCCTGAAGTAAGCACATAGATGTCCGATATCATTACATCAGAGAAGGTTGCAGTCAATGAAATACTTATCAAATACAAGAATACAGAAGACATGGTCACTGACGTTCTGACGACGGGACTCCATCGAATGAAACATGAAATGTTTATGACTGCTATGGGTTTGCGTCCAGAAGAACGTTGGGAATAAATTAACGCAATCCTTGACATATATTATTAAGTCTAATGATCTGTACTAGTTTTAATCATTAACAATATACTACTTTTTTCTTAAAAACTACAATCCTTGCTTTATTTCAACACAAAAAAAAAAAGTTAAAAGTAAGCCCGTATTTCGACCTGTATACTTTATCGATATCGATGAAGAGGCTGCTGCCATCGCTCAGCACTATTTAGTCTGATAGGTTGGTAGTACTGTTGTATGACGTCTTGTTCCCCGTGTATGTTCGTTCAGTTGGTATTGAAGTGAACTTCTACCTGTTTTTATTTTTTTAGTACTAAGTCCCGTCTCTTAAAACATAGTGTATTACATACTCTTTGTTTTGGTGAATCGTAGCCGTAGTTATTAACGCGAAAATGCCAGCTGCAATTTCTGAAGAAATTCGCTATAGAATCATAACAATGCATCAGCAGGGTCTGAGCATTCGTGCAATTTCGAGAGATCTGCACTTGACGGTGAGCTTATTCACTCATTCTATATGTTTTTGAATTTTTTTAAAAAGGTAATTATCTAAGTCCATTAACTTGAAAGTTGTTATTTTTTTAGCGAAACACCGTTTCTTTGTGGGTAAGACGATACGCCGAAGAAGGACATATAAATGATCGTC
The DNA here is from genome assembly GCA_943138885.2 of Tholera decimalis. Taxonomy (NCBI): domain Eukaryota; kingdom Metazoa; phylum Arthropoda; class Insecta; order Lepidoptera; family Noctuidae; genus Tholera; species Tholera decimalis. Next base: position 30,023,113 of record OW964556.2, on the reverse strand, counting down.
GCCGAAACAACCATCGCCCTTCTGCATTAAGCGAAGCTCAGAGAACTGAAATGCTCCGCGAATATGAAGTTGATGGATTTATACCAACGCAGCGTTACGCGGAACGTTTTGATGTGAATCCCAGAACCATCCGAAGGCATCTTCACTCAATGAATTTGCATCATAGGATTCCTGCCTACAAAGTCGATATGACAGACGCTCATAAAACCGCACGTGTAAATTTTGCACACCGATTTTTAAATTTCGATTGCTCATCAACTATTTTTTGTGATGAGAAGTCATTCCAATCAAGCGATCATGGCCGCTTACACCTATGGCGATATAACAGTTCACGGTATGATGCAGATAACGTCATACCAAATAGGGAATCAGGAAGGATAACTGTTAATATGTGGGGTTGGATGAGCTCCGAAGGTGTAGGCGAGCTTGTTCAACTACCACCTCGTGCAAATGCCGTGAACTATATAAGGATTTTGGAAGATTTTATGCTTCCGTCTGTAAGGATTGTGTATCCACAGCACGAAATGAAAAATATTAATTTTGTTCACGATAATTCTGCCATACATCGAGCAAGGACTGTCAGGACCTGGTTTGAAGCACATCCAGACATAACGGTGATTCCATGGCCAGCTAAATCCCCGGACCTGAATCCCATAGAAAATCTGTGGGGTTTAATGGTGCAGCGATGGGATCACCGTAATGAACGAAGAAAGGAAGATCTGGCTCAACATTGTCAAGAAGTATGGGAGAACATGCGAGGGACTGATATTTGCACTCGTCTGGTTAGCTCCATGCAATTGATGCAATCACGACTGCAAGCTGTAATAGACAGCCAGGGAGCATTTACAAGATATTAAGACAGTCCAGTTTTGATTCTTATTATACAAAATAAAATAATTATTCAAATAATATAGTGTTTTTTTTTGCTTAGCACATTTTATGACATTTATAATAGCTAAAACGTAAACTCTTTAGCAGAAATAGCAAATAAAACTTCTTGCAAGATGGCGGCAGTTAGGTGTTATAATATACTACTAATATACTCAATTACATAATCATAATTATCAAAGAGTATGTAATACACTATGATAATTATCGTGAACGTCATCTTGGACGCTACGCGTTCGGATAAAATCGTGGTTTCGAGTTTTTCCGATGTCTAAATTATACCAACTATAATTTCTCCGTACACCAACGTTACTATGGCTACGCTAAAACAATTGTCGCTAGGTTACGGTTTACGTGTGAAAGAGACAAAGCGATAGTTTTCGAAAACGACAAAAGTATTTCAAACTCATACTAAGGTGTGCGTTACCCCAGCAAAATAATGTCGAAAATAGTCATTTAAATCTTATAGATAACTAGCTTTTGCCCGCGACTTCGTCCGCGTGGAATAGTTACTTTGGGCTAACGTTAAATTTAACCCCGATTTTGAAGCATTCTTCATTGGCGCTCCGCTCCTATTGGCCTTAGCGTAATGATATATAGCCTATAGCTTTTCTCTATAAATTGACTATTTAATTAAAAAATAATTTTTCATTTCGAACCAGTACTTCCTGAGATTATCGCGTTCAAACAAACAAACTCTTCAGCCTTATATTATTAGTATAGATAGCTGTTGCCCGCGACTTCGTCCGAGTTTCCGTCGTTTTTCGTAAAAAAAATGTAGCCTATGTCCATCCTCACGGTTCAGTGATTTTGATGTAACAGACAGATTAACTTTCGTAATTTAGTAGGGAAATATAATATGTCAATGACGCCCCGCCTTTTTAGGGTTCCGTAGCCGAATGGCAAAAACGGAACCCTTATAGTGTCGACATGTCTGTCCGTCTGTCTGTCTGTCTGTCCGTCCGTCCGTATGTCACAGCCATTTTATTCTTTTATTCCAAAACTATTAAGACTATACATGTAAAACTTGGTAGATAGATGTATTCTGTAACCCGCTTTCCGATTTTAAGAAAAAATTAAAAAATATTTAAAATAAACGGAGCCCCCCTTTATTTTAAATATTTTTTAATTTTTGCTTAAAATCGGAAACCCCATACATGGAACTGAAACTGAAAATATTTTTTTTTAAGAAAACCTATGCGTGTGTGGTATTTATAGACAGGTCTTTAAAAATGACATTGAGGTTTCTAAAGCCACTTTTTCATAAGGTTAATCGTTTAAAAGATATACGCTTCCAAAGTGGTAAAATGTGTCCCACCCCCCCTCTAACTTCTATAATAATGGAGTGAAAAATCTAAAAAAATATATGTCTGTAGATCTTAATGTAAACTTTCAATCAAAACATGTTTGAACCAAATTAGTTCAGCAGTTTTTGAGATGCAGCATATTTTCTAAAACCGCAAATATAACTTTGTAATTCATACAAACACTATGAAAAACAAAGTTATTTGGCGTAGTTGTAAAAAATGTAAATAAGCTAGTTTTAAGAAATTTGTAAGGTATTTTTTTTCGTCAAGTAAATATACATATTATATTATATTATATTATTATAGTTACTACGTAACCCTTCATGGGTGATTCTGACTTGCACTTGGCCAATTTTTATACCATCAGGCCGCGAGACACGTCGAGCGCGGCGACCAATTCTCAAAAATAATCCTTATAGCATGATTCAGTATTCACGCGCGATGGCTTATTATTAGCGTATTTCATGTATAACTTTGGTGCTTCTATACCGATTTATATGATTCTTTTTTATGGAATAGTTAATAATGTTAACTTTTTCAATTAGGGGTGACTGAAAGTGTTATAAACGTAAGAATAGACAAATATTATAATCAGAAAGCTTCGAACTGCTAAGCTATCGGGAGTTACACGTGTTGTTGTGTGTCAACCATAAAAGATAGACATATGCTATCTAGGGATATTTTTTATATAATTTTAAGGAGAACATTTCCGTCATACATGATTTCTGTGTAGCTTTAACCATTAAGGTTGCACACGCGACGGAAGCTTAAAAAATGGAGTAACTTCTCCCGTTTTCCTAACATTTCCCTTCACTGCTCTGCTCCTATTGATTGTAGCGTGATGAAAAGTAAACTATAACCAGCTCAGGAGTATGAAAAATAATTGTACCAAGTTTCGTTAAAATCCGTCGAGTAGTTTTTGTTTCTATAACGGTTATACAGACAGACAGACAGACAGACAGACAGACAGACAGACAAAAATTTTATTGATTGCATTTTTGGCATCTGTGTCGATCCCTAATCACCCCCTGATAGTTATTTTGTAAATATATTTCATGTACAGAATTGACCTCTCTACAGATTTATTATAAGTATAGATAGATTAGTTGCCCAGCTTCTGTAATTGTTAAGCACATTTTTAAATTTGTTACACATATAGTTTTTTAGTTATTACACAAAAACATATTCTGCTGGGGTAACGTTTGAAACGTTACCGCAGCAAAACTTTTTTTTAAATAATAGGAATATTGAAATAAATATTAGCTATACATTTAGTTGTCTAGACGAGGTAAATGTTACACGTTATTTTGTTTTTGTTCTTTCTTCGGCTGCGAAGTTATTCCAGATTTTGCTGGAGTAACGTTTGTGGTTTTGCTGGATCTCTGAAACTGTTAAGCGGATTCTTATCATCTTTTGTACATGACTTTATAGGAATTAGTTTTAATTTGTTTCGCAATAAAAATAACAAAATGATATACCGTTTAAAAGTTATTTAATGAAATATAAAAACACTTCTTTAGGTCCTAACACTCTGAATATGAGCTCTAAAGACTTACTTTAAACGTTATTTTGTAGCTTTTAACTACCTTCAAATGTATATGAAGTTTCATTAGTATCCTGGTGGTAATTAACAAATTATGATGATATTCAGTTCTCCACGTTCACGGTCACAATGCGCGCGGAGTTATTTGGACACCGATAAACCTGTATACGGTTATATAAACTGAATGTTATATCAATATTTAGTTGCTTAATTCAGTTATATACCTGTAAAATTTCAGAGTAGTACATACAATAATTAACGAGATAATTAAATAAAAGTCTAGGAACTCTTTAGGAACTTCAAGACCGTGGTAATCCGACCAAGTTTAGGTGGTTACAAAAAAGCGACCGCGTAGAACATTATGCTATCTTCTAAAATATGTAGGATAATACACCTTAAAATTTCAGTACAGACGCGCACACTGTTAAATACATAACAATATTATAATATCTGTACTATAAACATTATTATTATTACCTTTCAGCTACTTATTAGATAGGTATATATTGTATTACTAGCATTTGTGTGTTGCGCGAGGTGCAAGCACCTCGCGTGCTTGTGAAAAAAAAAAAAAAAAAGGGGGGGGGGTGATGGGGGGGTTTAGTATTTGCGTGTTGCGCGAGGTGCAAGCACCTCGCGAGCTTGTGAAAAAAAAAAAAAGAGGGGGGGTGTGATGGGGGGGGGGTTGCACAAGTATTTCGACTAAAGCATTGCCCCTCTAAATGAATCTGAAAAAAAAAATGTTCCAAGTCTCTTAGATTCCGAGATCCGCCTAAAGGGGGGGAGAAGGGGGGCGGGGGGGGACTTTGAAAAATGGTTTTTACTTTACCGAGCCTCCTCTATACGAATCCGTAAAAAGAAAAAAATACGGGTCTCGTAGTTTCCGAGATACGATAGGGGGGGGGGAGAAGGGGGGGGCAAAGGGGAGGTTTGGCACTTTTCCCGTAGGTTTGAGAGTTACTTGCTTACGAATCTGTCAAAATATACCCACCTCCCCATCCACCATCTGGGAGAACAATTATGTCAATGAGTCAGTCAGTCAGTCAGTGGTAATTTAGCTTTATATAGTATAACTAGTATTTGCGTGTTGCGCGAGGTGCAAGCACCTCGCGTGCTTGTGAAAAAAGAAATTGGTATTTGCGTGTTGCGCGAGGTGCAAGCACCTCGCGAGCTTGTGAAAAAAAAAAAAAAAAAAAAAAGAGAGGGGGGGGTGATGGGGGGGGGGTTGCACAAGTATTTCGACTAAAGCATTGCCCCTCTAAATGAATCTGAAAAAAAAAATGTTCCAAGTCTCTTAGATTCCGAGATCCGCCTAAAGGGGGGGAGAAGGGGGGCGGGGGGGGGACTTTGAAAAATGGTTTTTACTTTACCGAGCCTCCTCTATACGAATCCGTAAAAAACAAAAAATACGGTTCTCGTAGTTTCCGAGATACGATAGAGGGGGGGAGAAGGGGGGGGAAAAGGGGAGGTTTGGCACTTTTCCCGTAGGTTTGAGAGTTACTTGTTTACGAATCTGTCAAAATATACCCACCTCCCCATCCACCATCTGGGAGAACAATTATGTCAATGAGTGAGTCAGTGAGTGGTAATCTAGCTTTATATAATATAACTAGTATTTGCGTGTTGCGCGAGGTGCAAGCACCTCGCGTGCTTGTGAAAAAAAAAAACAAAAGGCGGGGGTTGATGGAGGGGTTTAGTATTTGCGTGTTGCGCGAGGTGCAAGCACCTCGCGAGCTTGTGAAAAAAAAATAAAAAAAAAAAGAGGGGGGGGGGGGGTGATGGGGGCGGGGTTGCACAAGTATTTCGACTTAAGCATTGCCCCTCTAAATGAATCTGAAAAAAAAAATGTTCCAAGTCTCTTAGATTCCGAGATCCGCCTAAAGGGGGGGAGAAGGGGGGCGGGGAGGGGGGACTTTGAAAAATGGTTTTTACTTTACCGAGCCTCCTCTATACGAATCCGTAAAAAGAAAAAATACGGGTCTCGTAGTTTCCGAGATACGATAGGGGGGGGGGAGAAGGGGGGGGAAAAGGGGGGGTTTGGCACTTTTCCCGTAGGTTTGAGAGTTACTTGTTTACGAATCTGTCAAAATATACCCACCTCCCCATCCACCATCTGGGAGAACAATTCTGTCAGTGAGTCAGTGAGTGGTAATTTAGCTTTATATAGTATAACTAGTATTTGCGTGTTGCGCGAGGTGCAAGCACCTCGCGTGCTTGTGAAAAAAACTAAAGCATTGCCCCTCTAAATCAAGTATTTGCGTGTTGCGCGAGGTGCAAGCACCTCGCGTGCTTGTGAAAAAAAAAAAAAAAAAAACAGGGGGGGTGATGGGGGGGGGGGGTTGCACAAGTATTTCGACTAAAGCATTGCCCCTCTAAATGAATCTGAAAAAAAAAATGTTCCAAGTCTCTTAGATTCCGAGATCCGCCTAAAGGGAGGGGAGAAGGGGGGCGGGGGGGGGACTTTGAAAAATGGTTTTTACTTTACCGAGCCTCCTCTATACGAATCCGTAAAAAAAAAAAATACGGGTCTCGTAGTTTCCGAGATACGATAGGGAGGGGGGAGAAGGGGGGGGAAAAGGGGAGGTTTGGCACTTTTCCCGTAGGTTTCAGAGTTACTTGTTTACGAATCTGTCAAAATATACCCACCTCCCCATCCACCATCTGGGAGAACAATTATGTCAGTGAGTCAGTGAGTGGTAATTTAGCTTTATATAGTATAAATAATAATGTGCACCAGTTCAATGGCACAGTTGCACGGGTTCCTTCTATTTGGCAGAATCTTGATACTCCGAAATTCATTTGGCATAACACACTTGGTATAATCATCCTTAAACGAATATTTTAAGGCATAAAAATTATTTAGTATGTATAATTATTATTTAGCCGAATGTTTATATGTTCGAATTCACAATAGCATAAATTACTTTTGGCAGGGTTAAAATTCTGCATAATTTCGTTTAGCATAATTGCATGCTTGCTTGCATGTTTACATGTTTCTTACAGGGAAATAAAAACCACGTATGTTCACAATCAAATGTTTTATTTAATGTATGCCAAAAGATGGTTCTAACTGTAAACTTTCTGAAAGAATGATGGTTCTATGTTTTAATTATTATGGATATGAAATTTATGCCTAAAGATGATTCTGACTTACATAATTATTTGACTGCAGTTTAATATTTTATTATTTTATTTTTGATCTGTGATTTTTACATAATTTAAGTTAATCTTAGAATACAACTATCTGTAATATATATCTAGGAAAAAATATATGTGATATTTGAAATTTGTCTACAAAATAGTAGGACTTACTGTTTTTAAGTTTTAAATAAAAATTCTTTAAGAAATATGTAGCTTTTTTTTAACACTTGTGTACACATCTTTACTAAACTTGTAAGACTATCCTACATATTTTAGAAGATAGCATAATGTTCTACGGGGTCGCTTTTTTGTAACCACCTAAACTTGGTCGGATTACCACGGTCTTGAAGTTCCTAATGACTTTTATTTAATTATCTCGTTAATTATTGTACGTACTACTCTGAAATTTTACAGGTATATAACTGAATTAAGCAACTAAATATTGATATAACATTCAGTTTATATAACCGTATACAGGTTTATCGGTGGCCAAATAACTCCGCGCGCATTGTGACCGTGAACGTGGAGAACTGAATATCATCATAATTTGTTAATTACCACCAGGATACTAATGAAACTTCATATACATTTGAAGGTAATTAAAAGCTACAAAATAACGTTTAAAGTAAGTCTTTAGAGCTCATATTCAGAGTGTTAGGACCTAAAGAAGTGTTTTTATATTTCATTAAATAACTTTTAAACGGTATATCATTTTGTTATTTTTATTGCGAAACAAATTAAAACTAATTCCTATAAAGTCTAGTACAAAAGATGATAAGAATCCGCTTAACAGTTTCAGAGATCCAGCAAAACCACAAACGTTACTCCAGCAAAATCTCGAATAACTTCGCAGCCGAAGAAAGAACAAAAACAAAATAACGTGTAACATTTACCTCGTCTAGACAACTAAATGTATAGCTAATATTTATTTCAATATTCCCATTATTTAAAAAAAAGTTTTGCTGCGGTAACGTTTCAAACATTACCCCAGCAGAATATGTTTTTGTGTAATAACTAAAAAACTATATGTGTAACAAATTTAAAAATGTGCTTAACAATTACAGAAGCTGGACAACTAATTATCTATAAGATTTAAATGACTATTTTCGACAATCACCCCCTGATAGTTATTTTGTAAATATATTTCATGTACAGAATTGACCTCTCTACAGATTTATTATAAGTATAGATTAGTTGCCCAGCTTCTGTAATTGTTAAGCACATTTTTAAATTTGTTACACATATAGTTTTTTAGTTATTACACAAAAACATATTCTGCTGGGGTAACGTTTGAAACGTTACCGCAGCAAAACTTTTTTTTAAATAATAGGAATATTGAAATAAATATTAGCTATACATTTAGTTGTCTAGACGAGGTAAATGTTACACGTTATTTTGTTTTTGTTCTTTCTTCGGCTGCGAAGTTATTCCAGATTTTGCTGGAGTAACGTTTGTGGTTTTGCTGGATCTCTGAAACTGTTAAGCGGATTCTTATCATCTTTTGTACATGACTTTATAGGAATTAGTTTTAATTTGTTTCGCAATAAAAATAACAAAATGATATACCGTTTAAAAGTTATTTAATGAAATATAAAAACACTTCTTTAGGTCCTAACACTCTGAATATGAGCTCTAAAGACTTACTTTAAACGTTATTTTGTAGCTTTTAACTACCTTCAAATGTATATGAAGTTTCATTAGTATCCTGGTGGTAATTAACAAATTATGATGATATTCAGTTCTCCACGTTCACGGTCACAATGCGCGCGGAGTTATTTGGACACCGATAAACCTGTATACGGTTATATAAACTGAATGTTATATCAATATTTAGTTGCTTAATTCAGTTATATACCTGTAAAATTTCAGAGTAGTACATACAATAATTAACGAGATAATTAAATAAAAGTCTAGGAACTCTTTAGGAACTTCAAGACCGTGGTAATCCGACCAAGTTTAGGTGGTTACAAAAAAGCGACCGCGTAGAACATTATGCTATCTTCTAAAATATGTAGGATAATACACCTTAAAATTTCGGTACAGACGCGCACACTGTTAAATACATAACAATATTATAATATCTGTACTATAAACATTATTATTATTACCTTTCAGCTACTTATTAGATAGGTATATATTGTATTACTAGCATTTGTGTGTTGCGCGAGGTGCAAGCACCTCGCGTGCTTGTGAAAAAAAAAAAAAAAAAGGGGGGGGGGGTGATGGGGGGGTTTATAGTATTTGCGTGTTGCGCGAGGTGCAAGCACCTCGCGAGCTTGTGAAAAAAAAAAAAGAGGGGGGGTGTGATGGGGGGGGGTTGCACAAGTATTTCGACTAAAGCATTGCCCCTCTAAATGAATCTGAAAAAAAAAATGTTCCAAGTCTCTTAGATTCCGAGATCCGCCTAAAGGGGGGGAGAAGGGGGGCGGGGGGGGACTTTGAAAAATGGTTTTTACTTTACCTAGCCTCCTCTACACGAATCCGTAAAAAGAAAAAAATACGGGTCTCGTAGTTTCCGAGATACGATAGGGAGGGGGGAGAAGGGGGGGGAAAAGGGGAGGTTTGGCACTTTTCCCGTAGGTTTGAGAGTTACTTGTTTACGAATCTGTCAAAATATACCCACCTCCCCATCCACCATCTGGGAGAACAATTATGTCAGTGAGTGAGTGGTAATTTAGCTTTATATAATATTACTAGTATTTGCGTGTTGCGCGAGGTGCAAGCACCTCGCGTGCTTGTGAAAAAAAAAAAAAAAAAAAAAATGGGGGGGGGGGGGTAATGGGGGGGGGGGTTGCAGAAGTATTTTGACTAAAGCATTGCCCCTCTAAATGAATCTGAAAAAAAAAATGTTCCAAGTCTCTTAGATTCCGAGATCCGCCTAAAGGGGGGGAGAAGGGGGGCGGGTGGGGGGGACTTTGAAAAATGGTTTTTACTTTACCGAGCCTCCTCTATACGAATCCGTAAAAAGAAAAAAATACGGGTCTCGTAGTTTCCGAGATACGATAGGGGGGGGGAGAAGGGGGGGGCAAAGGGGAGGTTTGGCACTTTTCCCGTAGGTTTGAGAGTTACTTGCTTACGAATCTGTCAAAATATACCCACCTCCCCATCCACCATCTGGGAGAACAATTATGTCAATGAGTCAGTCAGTCAGTCAGTGGTAATTTAGCTTTATATAGTATAACTAGTATTTGCGTGTTGCGCGAGGTGCAAGCACCTCGCGTGCTTGTGAAAAAAAAAAAAAAAAGGGGGGGGGGGTGATGGGGGGGTTTAGTATTTGCGTGTTGCGCGAGGTGCAAGCACCTCGCGAGCTTGTGAAAAAAAAAAAAAAGAGGGGGGGTGTGATGGGGGGGGGGTTGCACAAGTATTTCGACTTAAGCATTGCCCCTCTAAATGAATCTGAAAAAAAAAATGTTCCAAGTCTCTTAGATTCCGAGATCCGCCTAAAGGGGGGGAGAAGGGGGGCGGGGGGGGGACTTTGAAAAATGGTTTTTACTTTACCGAGCCTCCTCTATACGAATCCGTAAAAAACAAAAAATACGGTTCTCGTAGTTTCCGAGATACGATAGAGGGGGGGGGAGAAGGGGGGGGAAAAGGGGAGGTTTGGCACTTTTCCCGTAGGTTTGAGAGTTACTTGTTTACGAATCTGTCAAAATATACCCACCTCCCCATCCACCATCTGGGAGAACAATTATGTCAATGAGTGAGTCAGTGAGTGGTAATCTAGCTTTATATAATATAACTAGTATTTGCGTGTTGCGCGAGGTGCAAGCACCTCGCGTGCTTGTGAAATAAACTAAAGCATTGCCCCTCTAAATCAAGTATTTGCGTGTTGCGCGAGGTGCAAGCACCTCGCGTGCTATTAAAAAAAAAAAAAAAAAGTGGGGGGGATATGGGGGGGGGGTTGCAGAAGTATTTTGACTAAAGCATTGCCCCTCTAAATGAATCTGAAAAAAAAAATGTTACAAGTCTCTTAGATTCCAAGATCCGCCTAAAGGGGGGAGAAGGGGGGCGGGGGGGACTTTGAAAAATGGTTTTTACTTTACCGAGCCTCCTCTATACGAATCCGTAAAAAGAAAAAAATACGGGTCTCGTAGTTTCTGAGATACGATAGGGGGGGGGGGGGGGAAAGGGGGGGGAAAAGGGGGGGTTTGGCACTTTTCCCGTAGGTTTGAGAGTTACTTGTTTACGAATCTGTCAAAATATACCCACCTCCCCATCCACCATCTGGGAGAACAATTATGTCAATGAGTGAGTCAGTGAGTGGTAATTTAGCTTTATATAGTATAATAATGTGCACCAGTTCAATGGCACAGTTGCACGGGTTCCTTCTATTTGGCAGAATCTTGATACTCCGAAATTCATTTGGCATAACACACTTGGTATAATCATCCTTAAACGAATATTTTAAGGCATAAAAATTATTTAGTATGTATAATTATTATTTAGCCGAATGTTTATATGTTCGAATTCACAATAGCATAAATTACTTTTGGCAGGGTTAAAATTCTGCATAATTTCGTTTAGCATAATTGCATGCTTGCTTGCATGTTTACATGTTTCTTACAGGGAAATAAAAACCACGTATGTTCACAATCAAATGTTTTATTTAATGTATGCCAAAAGATGGTTCTAACTGTAAACTTTCTGAAAGAATGATGGTTCTATGTTTTAATTATTATGGATATGAAATTTATGCCTAAAGATGATTCTGACTTACATAATTATTTGACTGCAGTTTAATATTTTATTATTTTATTTTTGATCTGTGATTTTTACATAATTTAAGTTAATCTTAGAATACAACTATCTGTAATATATATCTAGGAAAAAATATATGTGATATTTGAAATTTGTCTACAAAATAGTAGGACTTACTGTTTTTAAGTTTTAAATAAAAATTCTTTAAGAAATATGTAGCTTTTTTTTAACACTTGTGTACACATCTTTACTAAACTTGTAAGACTATCCTACATATTTTAGAAGATAGCATAATGTTCTACGGGGTCGCTTTTTTGTAACCACCTAAACTTGGTCGGATTACCACGGTCTTGAAGTTCCTAATGACTTTTATTTAATTATCTCGTTAATTATTGTACGTACTACTCTGAAATTTTACAGGTATATAACTGAATTAAGCAACTAAATATTGATATAACATTCAGTTTATATAACCGTATACAGGTTTATCGGTGGCCAAATAACTCCGCGCGCATTGTGACCGTGAACGTGGAGAACTGAATATCATCATAATTTGTTAATTACCACCAGGATACTAATGAAACTTCATATACATTTGAAGGTAATTAAAAGCTACAAAATAACGTTTAAAGTAAGTCTTTAGAGCTCATATTCAGAGTGTTAGGACCTAAAGAAGTGTTTTTATATTTCATTAAATAACTTTTAAACGGTATATCATTTTGTTATTTTTATTGCGAAACAAATTAAAACTAATTCCTATAAAGTCTAGTACAAAAGATGATAAGAATCCGCTTAACAGTTTCAGAGATCCAGCAAAACCACAAACGTTACTCCAGCAAAATCTCGAATAACTTCGCAGCCGAAGAAAGAACAAAAACAAAATAACGTGTAACATTTACCTCGTCTAGACAACTAAATGTATAGCTAATATTTATTTCAATATTCCCATTATTTAAAAAAAAGTTTTGCTGCGGTAACGTTTCAAACATTACCCCAGCAGAATATGTTTTTGTGTAATAACTAAAAAACTATATGTGTAACAAATTTAAAAATGTGCTTAACAATTACAGAAGCTGGACAACTAATTATCTATAAGATTTAAATGACTATTTTCGACATTATTTTGCTGGGGTAACGCACACCATACTAAGCACACTGCAATTCGTCGACTTTAGGCAGTCACTCTGTTCTGTGTACGAATATAACCGATTAAACCCGATTTGCATTACACGGCTAAAATACGAATGGTGGCAAGTGGCTATCATTTATAGTCCGTGACTGTACCTACTCACTCCCCCTACACATAATAAGGGGTTTTTTTTACCTCATTTACCCTGCAGTGTGGGATATCGTTGGATAGGTTGTTTAGATATAATGGGAGTGTGGAAAGACCAATTTTTGATTTAGTTATCCGATTGTGGCAGTAGTACCTACACCTACATAAAACGAAGTTAAAGGGAAAACTTAAGTTGGCTTCGAACAATGGCCATCTGCCGAACATGCTTGGACTAGTAAAATCTAATAAAATGTAACTTGATGAAACATAATATGTTATTTCATTTGCCTATGTAAATAGAACAAAGCACGGCATTCAATGTATTTTTAAAAGCTGGGAGTATCAAGTAATTCTGTAATATGTTTTTGAGGTTATGTAGTATATTATTTAATCTGTAGCATTTTGAGTTAGAGGTATTACAGTTTAAATTATGTAGAGCACACGTCAGATAAGATGTATATTTCCATAATGCCTAATCGTGGTCCTATATGTGCATACTTTCACATAATACTTCAAACTTTTTTCATATCTGATAGGTTTAAGTTATCTTTATTCACTCTAAGAAATAAAAACATTTTTTGTGGACCCATAACCTCCAAAACAAATAATAATTGAATTTTTAACATTGCTTTAAATAGCTCTACTTTTCTATCTTGCACTATAACAGAAAGTAGCAGTGAGAATAATAATTTAGAATACTAATAATAATTTACTAATCATTCTTTATTAATTTCATTACATAAACTATTTAACCTATCTAAGTTTTATAATTGTCATAGATTTATATGGTTAATTTAAATAAAAGATTTGTGTCAAATTAAGTTTGAGGTAGAAATAAAATCGATTTAGTCTTTGGAAAAAAGATGGACTTCTCTAGGAATGACAATAATTACAGATGCATTCAAAAATAAGATACTTTATCCTGCATTCTAAAAAGCAGTCATATTTATAGAGACAATTATCTTTCTTTTCCCAGCTTTTAAAAATAAACTGTTGGTATCTAATAATTACATTCAACTTATACTACACTTCAGTGATAGTTCCATCTTGGTAACAAGAACTTTTTTCGTAGTCCATTTTGACCACTCTTCTTTACCAGTAATAGTCGACCAACTGTATCGTTCTCCCTGAACCGAGAAATTCCATTGTAAAATATTTAGATCAAGTTCTTATTTGTGTAGAACAGAGTAGTTTATTTTTGTAAGTTTGTATGTAAGGGTTAATCTCCAATAAATGATCCAATTTAAAATATAAAATAACAAAACCACCTCACCAAAAATTCCAGGACTGGTTTCAACATCCGACCAAAGTTGCATTTCTTTATAAGATATTTTATAAAACTTTACTCCAGTTTTAGGCAAGAAGGGCCTTAAATTGTTTAGTTCTTCGGATCTACTAAAGATGACATACTTTAACATACATTTGGCTTCTAAGCCATCAATTATTAGCCTCCAACCTTCAACTAGTGTGAGACCTGCTCGCAATCTTTCTTTTTTTGATTTCAATTTGACTAGTAGAGAACTGCAATTAAAAATGTATTATTTCATACATTAGAAAATAATTTTCTATACGAAATATAAATATTATAAGTTAAGTTACCTTGAACGGCCGTCATTTTCTTTCAATTTCTCAAATATAATTTCGCCATTATCATCAAAAGTTTTCTGTTGACTCAAATAAAAATTGCGCTTTTTCAACTTTTCATCCCTTTTTTGTTTGATTTGTTTTGATTTTTCTGGCGGCAAAGATGATCCTGTGTTTTCTGCTTTAATTTCATCTTGAGCAATAGGTGTAATATTTCCTTCGTTGACTTGATTTTTATTTAAGATAGCAGGGTCTAGGTCTATGATCTTCTCTTTTTTTAAATTAGATTTTTCGTTAAAAGGCAATAGAACCTTAGCAGGAGACCTGTGTGACCACCTCGAGTATAACCTCACTGAACCATATACCGCTCCAAGTGGTTGACTAACTAAGATTTGTGAGAGTAATCTATTCATATTTCTTGCCATAACTGTAGTCTAATTTGTTATATATAGATATCCCGTTGCTTCTATTTTTAGGAAGTAAAAATTTAAAGCAAAGCTATGAAGTATTTTAGTGTATTTTAGTACCTATCTATCAAAACAATATTTATTATTTTGTAGAGGTGAGTCGTATTCACTAGAATAGATCCGAAGAATAGGTAAATTTCGATACTAGGCGGCACCTATTCCCAGTGGGAATAGGTGCCGCCTAGTATACTTCATGATACTTGGTAGACATGGGCGTTTTTGGTTTTGAACGCAAACTGATATTTATCCGATTTCAGATTTCAAAATCGATTTCAAAATCTGATTTTAGAAATCCGATTTAGCTTATCGATCTAGCCTCGCCAATTCGCTTGCGTAGCCTACTTAGATTTCGTTGGAATCAGATAGAGATTGCGCGATTTTCCATCATGCTTTAATCTAGGCTTAGGACTAGCAGAAAAGTTTTATTTAATATTACGCGTAAAACTTTTCCATCGCATTTAAAAATCGGTATTTTTACAATAATTTGAAATTATTGTAAAAATACCGAAAAAAACAGAAATTATTAATTTCTGTTTTTTTTTTTATATTCTTGTTTTATTTTTTTATTTTTCAAACCTTGTTGGATCCAGATTTGCGTTTAAAAACGCAAATATAGCAATATATAGGGTAAACCGAGGTATAACTGGCCGCTTTTAGTAATTGGCCACTATCCACTTCAATGGCATAAATTAAGAATTATCCACACGGTACGCCATCTATCATTTATTTTTCATATTACTTACTCAGTTAGCTTTCATTGTAGTAACATTTTTTTTCACAATGACACTAGCGCCAAAATATATCGACCATTTTGTGACAGTCGGTGTTCGTGATTTGACATGAATGGTAAATCATTACAAAAATCTTAACGAAATGCTCTAAGTAAAAATTGAATTTTGTGGTATTTTGTGAAGTAATCGTGTGTTGATTCTCTTCAGTCTGTTGAATAGATGGTAAGTGATCCTACACATAAGTTTTATTCTGTCAGTATCTGTTGTTAACCGAATTTAAGGGGGTGGCTAGTATTTGGTCGAAATTTTTACATATTTTCAGTTATTGGCCACCTATGCTAGTAACTGGGTTATAACCAAATATTCGAATTTTATTAAAAATTAAACGTATTAAGTAGCTGCATAAGGTGCACTATTGTATAAAAAAATATCAAATAAAAATACACACGTTTATTAGTAACTGGCCGTGGTGGCCAGTAAGTGATAGTTGTATGGCTAGTTACTGACGGAATGTTTTTTGTTTCATAGATTTTCCACAATGTCGTTAAAAAAAAGACAATATTCCAAAGAAGCAATAGAAGAGGCAATAAAATTTATTGAAAACGATGAAGGTTCCATTCGTCAAGCAGCTAAAAAATTTGGCGTGCCCAGAAGTAGCATCCAATTTAAAATAAGAAATCCTAACACAAAGTTTAAGTCTGGACCTAATCCAGTGCTTACTGAAGCTGAAGAAAATGAGTTGTGTAATTTCATTATACAACAAGCTAGGCGAGGATTTCCCAGAAAAAAAGAGGATATACAGGATTGTGTCCAAGACTTTTTGAAGAAAAACCCACGACCTAATCCATTTCGGAATGACAAACCTGGAGATGTGTGGTTTAAAGCATTCCTAAAACGTCATCCTAACATCTCGATTCGGACATCGGAGGGAGTTACAAATGCAAGTGCCTGTGTTTCAGAATCAGACATTAGAAAATGGTTCAAAGAAATAAAAAAATACATTGACGATGAAGGTTTATCTGCTATCATTCAAGATCCTGCACGGGTTTTCAATGCTGATGAAACTGGTTTTAATATTTGTCCTAGAACCGGCAAAGTTTTAGCTGAAAAAGGATCAAGATACGTTTACGAAACCGAAAAAGCGCCAGCCAAGGAAAACATAACAGTGCTGTTTACATTTTCTGCTGCCGGTCAGGTGTGCAATCCCATGATCATCTTTCCCTATAAAAGAATACCGGATAGAGTCACGTTGAGTGTGCCATCTGGATGGGGAATTGGTCGCAGCGACTCGGGTTGGATGACGGCTGCGGTCTTTTATGACTATATAGCCAACTGTTTCCATCCAGAACTAGTGGGAAACAATATTCCTCTGCCAGTAATTTTGTTTGTCGATGGCCATAAAACTCATGTAACGTTAGAAGTATCGGAACTCTGTCGAACCTTACAAATCCATTTAATTGCACTTTACCCGAATGCAACGCGCATATTACAACCAGCAGACGTTGCAGCTTTTCGTCCAATAAAAGCTGGATGGAAAAAAATGTTGCGGGCTTGGTACAGTGCATGTAATTACCAAGAAGGCCTCACTAAACAATCTTTCGCACCTTTACTAAAAAAAGTCATGGATTCATGTGCAAAAAAAGAAACTTTGATCAATGGATTTAGGGTCTCAGGCCTGTATCCATTTCAAGCCGATAATGTAGATTATAGCAAATGCATACCAACCAGACAACTTATAAATAGTGCACCTGCAGCAATAACAAACACAACAAAAATGAATGTGAATGAATGTGTGCTGACTTACTCCGATTTTTGTGAGATAGTAGGAGAACCAATCATTCTGAAATGTCAGACAGTCACGCCATTAACGTTACCAGATTTCGATGACAACTTTACAACTATTTATAAACTGTGGAAGAAGTTTAAAAGGGTTTCGGAAGTACATACTAGTAACTACTTAATGAATACACAGGATTGGAATCTAAATGCACTCATGGATGAAAGTGATTTGTTAACCGAAATTAGCTGTCCAATAGATTCGAAAGAACAAAGTGAAGAACGTCGAATTATTCTAAATGAATGCACCGGTGAATTTACAGTAAACAACGAAGATAATAAATATGAGATACAGGATAAAGAAATGATAGAAAATAAAGAGTGCAGTCTCCAGGAAGAACTAATAAATTTTACATATTTCAACACTCCAATACCTATATCTACAACACCAATTCAAATAGAGATTCACGAACCAGACAGATTTAGCGACACTAGCAATTGTCAACCTACTACATCAAAACTAATAGACACGCAAATATCAAACACTGTAGAGGAACCGCAACCTAGCACTTCGAACCAGATAGACCCAAATCAAAAAGTTACTGTCATCTCAAATGTACCATTCTCAGAATATTTGAAACAAAGGTTGCCTGATTTACCCAAACGACAAGGAAGGCGTCAAATAGAAAGATTCCCATTTGCGTTGACATCCGACCAATATCTTCAACAGATAAAAGCAAAGCAATTAAAAAAGCAAGAAGAAGATGCTGCAAAAGAGGAAAGAAAGAGATTACGAGAAGAAAAAAAGAACCAAAAAGAGAATAATATACCAAATAAGCAACCAAAGAATACAACAAATAAGACTGCTAAAAGGAAAACGAAAAATAGTCAAGATGAGTCTATGCAATTGGTGGAAAAAAATAAAAAAATACAATGTTTAGTTTTTTGTGAGTTTTGTCTCAATCCAATAACAAAAAGGGTGATTTCGTGCAGCATGTGTAAAAAACAATTTCATCAGAATTGTATTCCATTATCCCACAGAATTCATATTCCTGAGGACGAATGTGATTCATTTTTGTGCCATAATTGTTACAGAGAGAGTAACACTTCATCTGAAGATGATGAAGATGGACATCATTTATTTAAACTTGTTGTCAACCAAAAATAAATAAAACAGTTCTAAGTTCCTCCTTCCTGAGTTGATGAGTTTACAAACTGTGTTATGCGTACTGATCTCTTTTATAAGCTAAGATGTTGATTTTATTATATAGAATTAAGAAAAATATTGTAAGAATTTTCTTTATTAAGTTTCAAAATATTTAATTTGCTGTTTTTAGTATTTCAAATATTTTATTGTCTTTATTTTGATTGCTTTTGATGATAATTTTTATATGGCCAATTATTAGTATTTTCTTGGCCATTTTCTAAATTTTGTGGCCAGTTACTACTTAAAATAACTACTTTTCCATTCGATTAAAAAAAAATCACGTAATTCTGTTTTATTTATTTTTTTACTCATCAATATCGATAAAAAAATAGACGCTTTAACCAAGGGTATTTAAAAAAATATAACTTCTTTACACGTTACACTTTTACACTGACATGAACTAGCCGATGAGCTTAAGTGGCCAGTTACTGGTGAGTTTACCCTACAATTCACTAAATAATTATTATTGTCTATTATCTTTACTCTAAAAACGACACTACTCTAAATAAATACCTAATAAAAAATCGGCAGTTATGCAATTCACTTGTGCTAATTACGATGCGAAGCGCGCACTTGTCACCAAGGTCAAATATGTATTAGTATTTAGTTGAAATTACGTAAACAAACATTAGGTATATACATTTTTTTAGTTCCAAGAAACATTGAAGCATAAACCAAAATACATCAAGGTATAATCTCGAAAATGTAGTCTTTAAATACTTAAACTACTACAGTAAAGATGATATTGATAGCATTATAATGTCTGTTAGATTTTCGAAAACCGAAATCTAAATCACAAAATTCGCGCTATCCTTTTTACTCCGCTATGTTACGCTTAGTTAGAAAGAGAGAAAGCGAATTTCTAACGAAATCCATCCAACCAAACGCAAACTGGTAAGTTTGCGTTTGGATTTCGATTGCGTCGATTCGTTTGATGGTAGATCGTTTGCGTTTGGTTCGGCTAGGTAGATTTTAAAATCAGATCTTCAAGTTTGAGAAATCGATACGAAACGATTTGTGTTTGAAATCTGATTTTGAATTCGTTTTGATATATCGGACGCATGCCTAATACTTGGTATTGTCAAAGTGGGAATTTCCCACTTTGACAATACCAAGTATCATGAAGAAAGTATCGCGAAATCCAACTCAAAGATGATACATATAAATACTGAGAATCCAACTGCTGTTAGACCTCATAGCACTAACGCGTGATTACATTCCATTCACTCAACACGTTATAAATCTGCTTTACCGCTCATTCATGTTTTTCAAAATCATTCGTTTGTCAGTCACTTGAATTTAAACCCTAATTAAAATAAAAAAAACGCGACCATAAAAGCCATAAAAGTAACGCGACGCGCACGCGTGTTGAGCAAGAATATAATTATATTCTGTCCTTTTTAACTATGCTATTCCGTAGTCTTCCCATCTTTATCTTTCAATACTCGAGACTAGTAAGTATATAGATACTTCGTAATACTCACGGTACGTAAACTTAGAACAAAAAATTTCAACCGTATACTCTATGGTTGGAAGAATCGAACATGACAGATTTCCTCGCCCCCTTCTGTCTTTCTTCACCCTTCTTACGCCAGGTGCCAAAACCATAGACAATTTATAAATGTTTTTATTTAATTGACTTTAATTTTTACGCCGCCCGCCATGGCTTTTTGGACATGGATTTTGGAAGTCTGTCTGCGTTGATTAATTTCCGTACTGTCTTATCCTCTCAGTGATTAAAGTTAAACTGTAATATTTTTCATTGATACTGCAAGATGTACAACAACAAGTATTGTATCGAACATTGTGGTACTAAACGAAAGGACGTTTTATTACTTTTATTGCATTCATTTCCAGTTTGTGAGTTAAGACTCAAAAAGTGGCTTCTGTGCCATAATAGTGACTATTTGCGCAGCTTAAACCCGCAAGAACTTCGAAAACTATGTGTGTGCCATAAACACTGAAAAAAGGTTCATCAGTGAGAAGTATCGGCTCAAACTTGGTGGTTATCCATCATTGTTTTCGGCCTATGAAATTACTTCTGGAATACCCAAAAAAGTTCACGAAGGTTCGTACGTAACCTACGTAAATATCTGCTAATCTGGTAAAACCCAAAGTTTTCGTAACCAGCTTGCTTTTTATATTGCCTTCAAACAGGCTGGCCAACATTATTAAGTATGAGGTATTATTTGCAAATTTAATTAGGCTGACTGTGACCTGCAAAACTAATGCGTTTAAAGCTAAAGTAAAATACTATCTTTGTTCAAAGGCATACTATTCTACAAACAATTACTTAAACAATAAGAATAGTTGGTCGCTGTAACTCAAGACAATGTTTATGTTCTTTCTCCAGAATTACCTTACCTACTGACAGGTTATATGAGGTCAAATAATTGTTTATTTTATTTGACTATATATGTAAATTTATTTAATTTTAATTTGACTTAATCTACTCATTACTATGTTAAGTTGTATTGCAATATGTGGATAGCTAGCGACCTCAACAATTTTGTCATATTTGTGCCAGTTTAATATAATAAAATCAAGCAATTTTTGTTTTGATATATACCAGTCATTAATCTCATCATCTTGAATTTCAATATTTCTGATAATTATATTTTTCTATAACTCAAACTTTAACTTATTTCAATTTACTTACCATATTATAACCAAGTTTAATAAAAGTGTAATTTGTTTCAGCTAAATATGCTAAAGAAGAAGTGTTAGCTCCACCCTTGAAAATACTGCTGAAACAGTTTAATTTTTTAACGATCTGTTCAACTCAGTCAATGGTGCAAGCTTAAACAGTAAAACAACAAGAGGGAAACCTTGACGCGCAGCCTGTACATCAGGGTCACCACACCAACGATTTTGGCAAGAAGCCATACAAAAATTAAAAGAAATATGTTTTGTGGATGTTAAAGGCAGGGAGACAACTGTGCCTTCATTAAAAATTTGGTTTGTAAGTCCTCAAAGTTATTTAAGGCTGTGGCTATTCTTCCAAAAGAAAAATGTGAAAATAATGTGCCCGCGCTATTTTTTGGACTAGAGCGGGCATATAATTTTAGAAATAATAACCTGAATTGATTCTTACTAATAACCAGATTTATATAATTTCACTCGGATACTTTTAATTGTGAAAATGATTCAGCAGACCAGCTGGTTAAACTGAAACAGCTATTTATATCTTCCGAAAATGTGATGTTCAGTATCCGGGTGAAATTAATGTGGGACCCCATATGTCAGGAGCGGTGCCACGATCTGCTGCTTAGGAATGCCTCAATGTACATGCAAGAGCGTATACAGCAGGGTGGGTCAAAGATTTTTTTTTTCAAAAATAATATGTGTCGATTGCGTTGCCTATTTGACAATGGGCAAAGTTAGTGCTATACACAATTAGGTGTAAAAAAAAAAGAATATGAAACTATGAAGAAAATGAAATTTACCTACCCTTCTGAAAATGCAGTGAGAGCGTTCGGAGTAGTCACAGAGGAAGCAAATGAGTACTTAGAACATTCTCCAGCAAAAAACAACATTTCGAAAATAATAAAAAGCCAAATTATGTGTCTAAGTACTTATTTGATTTCCTGTCTTGTGATACACAAAAAAGATATTGAAAAGGCCTTCCTTGACCATGGGTTAAAGTTAGTAATTTTTAATTGGTGTTGTTTAATAAATAAAATAATGAAAGGCACCTATGTATCCCGATTAATTGAAAAATCTCTTCCCAGAACGCAACATAAGGCTTATAAATTTATATATAATAAATATAAATATAAAATGAAATTAAGAAATAAAAACTTGAATAAGTATTTGTTGTGTTTCATTTACATATTTCTCAGTAGTTCCCTGTAATTATTTTTACCGCCGAGTTCTTTCATAGGAGCTCATTGGAATTTTGCTGCAAACAGCAAAAAGAATATTGAGGTCTGAATACAGTGCAATTGGGTAAATGAGGCTTTATGTGTCTGCCTTTGCTCAAAACACCTAAATTAAAAAAAAAAGAACTGTCATGTTCGATTCTTCCAACTTTTGACAATCTATAACGACCATTTTCTTTCTATGGGAGTGGGTCGTCTGATCTATGTAGTCTGTGGTAATACTTAGTCTTGTCGAGACTAGTTGGTACTCATTCGGATCGAGTATACTCGGATCGAATGATTACTGTAGTCTCGAGTATAAAGTCCAATTACTAGGTACCTATCTAGTCTTATCACTGATTGCTGGTGCTAACACACTAAGTTCAATAGAAATATCAAGTACAGAAGAAGTAGCAACGAGGTGAGTCCGTGAAGTTTAAAGACCGTCATCGTAAAATTTAATCAAAATACCGTGTTCATTTGTTGTTTAGCAGTTTCCTGCAAAATTAGTAGCCACAATAAAAACTTGACTTAGACTAAGTACGTGCACCATGACCACATTCGATAAGTAATAATTGATACTAGGTGGACTAGGTGGCGGGAAGAGCTCCGGCGCGATCTCAGGGCAGTATGGAGGGAACGATTGTTGCAACCGACGGCCGGGCACGCCGCAATTGCGGCGGTAAGACCCCTTTTTGAGGAGTGGCTAGATCGGCGTCACGGCGTCCTGACCTACCGCATGACGCAGGTCCTCACCGGACACGGAAGTTTCGGGAGGTACCTGTGTCTGATGGGAAAGGAGGAAACGCCTGGGTGTCACCACTGCGAGGGTCGCCCTGAGGACACCGTAGAGCACACGGTGCAAG
This sequence comes from Tholera decimalis, assembly GCA_943138885.2. NCBI lineage: Eukaryota > Metazoa > Arthropoda > Insecta > Lepidoptera > Noctuidae > Tholera > Tholera decimalis. Next base: position 29,999,769 of record OW964556.2, on the reverse strand, counting down.
ACTGCCCCGCCTGGGCAGAGCACCGACGTGTCCTCACGGCGGCGATAGGCGGAGACCTCTCGCGCCCGGCATTGGTCGAGGCCATGCTGCGGGGCGAGAGGGAGTGGGAAGCGGTTGCCTCCTTCTGCGAAGCAATCATGCTATCGAAGGAGGAGGCGGGCCGCGTGAGGGAGAGGATGGCGTCCTCCCTCCAGCCCAGCCGCAGTGGTAGACGCCCACGGCGTCGGACGTCTGCCGACGATCTCCGGCCACCGTAGGCGCGGGCATGCGGACAGCGAGTAAAGGGCAACTCGCTGTCCGACCATGGACCATGCCCGGGTCGACGGCGCGTTGTGTTCCACGCGCGCCTCAAAGAGCATCAGCAACATGACGAGGCCCCCTCTGCAGAGGGCCGAAGCCTGCCGGGGTCGTGCGACTTATCCCATTACCGTGACCCCGGTACGTAAAGGGTTATTGAAGGAACACCGTGGATTTTAGTCAGTAAAAGTCTGACAGTCCCTCCCACCCTGCCCGGGGTGGGAGGACTTATTTGATGATTTTACCACGTTAAAAAAAAAAAAAAAGGTGGACTAGGTGGAACAGGTATCTGAAGCACGTATTTTTAAATTCTAAGAATAGGTGCACCTAGTTCCAAGTTTACCTAGTACCAAGTACAACCCATCTCAATTATTTAAATTTTTGACGTCCGTCAGTCACTCTCACTATTAAAGTCACAGATAACTTTAAAGAAGTCAGATTGCCAGTGTTGCCACTTTACTATCATCCAGTGACAACGCATCGACACAGTATTACGATATTTACTTGCGCAGAGCAACGGAGGGGAACTCGCGGGGTGTCGGGCGGCGCGGGCCGCGTACCGCAAACACGCTTAGTTTGCATTATTTTCTTTGGTTTGCGGTACCGAGCGCGAAGGGCAGACGCGGGCGTATTTTTTGTGTAATCATTTTATTATACTTACATATTCTATAATGGTGCGCACAAACTGTTCTGTGTATGGATGTAAATCATCATCGAAATCCCAGGAGGACCTAAAGTTTCATAGATTTCCCCGCGACGAGAGGTAGGTTTTTTCATTTGTGTACCATAGACTTACGGAATATTCCAGACGCCCCGCCGCCGCTGCTAAGTCAAAACTGACTTGTGCACACAATTTTGGCCACTTTACCTTATATTTTTATGTTTGATAATTATAATTGTATAGGTATGTGTTTGTTTATTGAATTTATAAGTACCTACTTACTTTCCAGGCGCGAGTTATGGATAGAAGCTTGTCAAAGGCCGGACTTGAAAAGTAAAACAGTTGAACTATTAATAATATGTACGTATGTGTTTAGCACTTTGAAAGATGGATGTATATGAAAACAAAATTAAAAGGCACTGCTAATCCCGTATCAAACTTACCGTCTGCTTCACTACATCCTACGAGTACACAAACTGAGACTACAAAAATAGAGATTATAAAAGATTTGACAAACAGTGTTCAACAACAGATCGACATTGCTTCCGTAGGCGTATCAGTTGTGGCATCCACTAGTGTCCAAGCATCGCAGACTACAAGAAAATTGACAGATCATACTCCAAGAAAAAGAAAACTTCGAAAACAAGTTACAAGATGTGTCAAAAAGTTGAAGTTGATGGAAGAAGCTAAGTCGACGGACGTCACCTATGAACAGTTCTTACAAAGTCAAAGTCAAAGATTTATTTGCAAATAAATATGGTTACAAAGTTCTTATAATGGTATAATAGTAGCTTAACATATTTAATCATAATATTATGACATGCAAATTTTTGTTGATATTATTTTAATTAGTTAAATGTAAAATAAATTAGATATTAAATTAATTAAATTTGAACTGGAGGAATTCTTGTATTCTATAAAAGGGATTCTCAATCAACCATCTGCGTAAAGCCCTTTGCATTTATCTCCCAGTTTTTCAAACATCTCAGGATGAGATTTGGTAAATTTACATAATTCCTCAATATAAATACCAGTTAATGTAAGTATTCTAAGTTTCTTAAACAGTGGTTTACATGATGTGAGTGGGTCTACATTACAAATCACACGTATTCACCTCTTCTGTGCGATGAAGGCTCTTCCGAGATGCACCGAGTTTCCCCATACCAGTATACCATAACGCAGTATTGAACCAACATATGCATGATAAGCCTGTTAGAGATGGGTTGTACTAGGTAAATTTGGGACTAGGTGCACCTATTCTTAGTATTTAAAAATACGTGATCCAGATACCTATTCTACCTACCTATCCTACCTAGTCCACCTAGTCCCTAGTTCACCTAGTATCAATTATTACTTATCAAATGTGGTCATGGTGCACGTACTTAGTCCAAGTAATTTTTTTTTTGGCTACTAATTTTGCAGGAAACTGATAAACAACAAATGAACACGGTATTTTGATTAAATTTTACGATGACGGTCTTTAAGCTTCACGGACTCACCTCGTTGCCACTTCTCCTGTACTTGATATTTCTATTGAACTAAATTTTAGGGTGTTAGCACCAGCAATCAGTGATAAGACTAGGTTGGTACCTAGTAATTGGACTTTATACTCGAGACTAGTCAGTAATCATTCGATCCGAGAATACTCGATCCGAATGAGTACCACCTAGTCTCGACAAGACTAAGTATTACGAAGTATCTATTTACTTAGTCTTTTCGAGACTAGTTGGTACTCATTCGGATCGAGTATTCTCGGATCGAATGATTACTGACTAGTCTCGAGTATTGAAAGATAAAGATGGGAAGACTACGGAATAGCGTAGTTAAAAAAGGACAGAATATATATTCTTGCACAACACGCGTGCGCGTTGTGTTACTTTTATTTACTTTGAATTAGGGTTTAAATTCAAGTGACTGACAAACGAATGATTTTGACAAACATGAATGAGCGGTAAAGCAGGTTTATAACGTGTTGAGTGAATGGAATGCAATTACGCGTTAGTGCTATGAAGCCTAAGAGCAGTTGGATTTCGCAATACTTCATGATACTAGGTGTTGTCAAAGTGAGAATAGGTGCCGCCTAGTATCGAAATTTACCTATTCTTCGGATCTGTTCTAGTAGATACGACTCATCTCTAAAGCCTGTAATGTGGCTTGTCTACTTGATAGGTTAGATAAACGCCATAGAACATAAGCAAACTTACTGAGTTTTCCACATATCATATCAATATGACCAATCCAGGAACACTTCCCATTAGAGATGAGATATACTTGCAAATATCAATACCAGGGCTTGCAAGTACGAGTCTGTAAAAATACCAGGGTTGGAAACCAGGTATTAAAATACTAGAAAGTATTTTGAGCCACTTCGGATTTCAGTCTACTAGTCCGGTCGTACCATGCCACAATCTAGTACGGCTTTTGTAGATGAAATCTTTCCTTCCTACTTAATTTACAGAAATTAAAAAAACTTTTTACCAAAAAATTAAACCGACTCCCAAAAAACACTGCAAAGTGAAAAATAACTTTAATTTCGGTAGTCGGTGTCTTTAGTTTTGTTTTTTCGTTTTTGGCACCGACTTCCGAAATTAAAGTTATTTTTCACTTTGCAGTGTTTTTTGGGAGTCGGTTTAATTTTTTGGTAAAAAGTTTTTATTTCACTCTTTTTAGTTGGATGATTTTTAATTTACCTAGTTACAAGAGCCTAAATGTCAACTACTTATAACCTTTTACAAAATATTGCTTTTCCCAATGCTGGGCCGTTAATTGTTGAGGAGTTCTCCTGGTACTTCACCATCAGCTCTACATCACCATATGGATTGTGACGAGCATAAAGTGCTTAACACCCATATTCAAGTAATCGAATCGCAATCCACTCAATACTTATTATTGAGTAGTTTCGGCGGCCATCTGTGGTCTTCATCATCAGTTTCACTTCCCCAAATGGTACTTTTTGAGAGCAACTGTACAAGTTACTATAAGAAATACCCAAAACGCCATAGGTGTGCCTATAATATTTGAAGAGTTCCCTCGATTTCTCCAAGATCCCATCATCAGATCCTGACTTTGGTGATAATGGTACCAATTTCGAAGTATACCCATTCGAACAAAAAAAGAATTTTCCAAATCGGTTCAGCCGTCTTCGAGTACTCGAAGATCATACATAAAAAAAAAAAAAAAATATACGCGTCGAATTGATAACCTCCTCTTTTGGTCGTCGGTTGATAATTCACTCACTTAAAATTCACGGAAATATGTTTTCTTTGCACATGCAAGCATAAGGCATAAGGTTTGACACTCCCGATTTGTATGATATTAATGCTTTGCACATTTTACATTCAGCTTTATTTTAGCCAAACTTTTCTTAGGAGCCATGGTTTGTAACTGTATTTTTATTTACAACTAGTAAGTCTTATCAATTTTAAAAGAAAACACTTAACTACATTCAACTACGTTCAAAAATCGTCTTTTACCTATTTAAATATTTACATTCCTAACTAATAAACAAAGTCACGTACACATAAAAAAGCAGTTTTGTTTATTTACACACTAACTGTTAATAGTTTAAATTCAATAAACTCGCGAAATAAGAAAGTCACGGTCAGTTGGTAAATTGCATAACAAGCTCGCACTCACTTCTCAGTATTTATATGTATCATCTATGCACTCACTCAAACGACAACTGACGAAAGAAAAATAAAAAACGTAAACATAACAAAATATTTTCTAAAATACTTTCGTTCACGCAATAATGTGTCTTTTATTAATAGTCATTAGGGTGAATGGCGCCGCAAACTACTCAAAAGAAAAGAAAAAGTTCCCTGATGCACACACCTACACAGATTTCGGTTTATGTACTCAGACAACTTTGGAATATTTAGAGAAATACTACACAATCGCATTTGCAAATGAAAAATACTTTGAACCTTGCAAGTATTTTTTTTTCTGATACGATTATGCTCCTTTTTGCTGAAGCAAAACGAATCAATTTCCTATGCAAGTATTTTCACATCAATCCAAGCCCTGTTGGAAGAAAAAATACTTGCATAGGAAATTGACCCGTGATTTCTTATAAATAAGAAGCACAATCGCGTTTACATATAAATACTTGCAAAGACAAACCGTATACTAGAATAGACTTGCATACGAAATTGAAAGTATTTTCTATCTGTATAGGAAATTGAACCGTGACTTCCTAAGAATAAGGAGCACAATCGCGTTTACAAATAAATACCTGCATAGAGACGAACGTTTCTACTTTTACTCAATCCAAGCCCTGTTGAATGAAAAAATACTTGCATAGGAAATTGACCCGTGAGTTCTTATAAATAAGAAGCACAATCGCGTTTACATATAAATACTTGCAAAGACAATCCATATACTAGAATAGACTTGCATACGAAATTGTTACGTAGTCTCTTACAGATAAGGAGCATAATCGCATAGTCGGGCGATCGTCAAGCCCCCACCGGAGCGAGTCCGACTCCGAGTAGCCGTATAAAATACTTTGAAGTCTTGCAAGTATTTCGGATCGGTACCTGGTGTACGTACTTGGAAGTAAATACCTGGTGTAAATACCTGGTCGCGTAAATATGTACCATCCCTACTTCCCATCTAGCACTATCCCAAGAAAAGTCATACTATCTGATTGTTGAATTTGTTTATCTTTATAAGTAATGTTTAAATTAATTTTATTCCAATTTTTGTTAAGAAATTGTACATATTTGGTTTTATCTATGTTAGGTTTAAGATTATTCTTTTCCATCCAAGATATAATTTTGCTTACGGTACTATTTATTTCTTCATTATAGTTTTCTTTAGTTTTAGGGATAATTACGGACACATCATCTGCAAATAGTATGCAAGGATAGTCAGTTACTTCTGTCAGGTCATTGATATATAGAGTCCGGCTGAGCTGAGGCGACATCGCGACAATGATATTTGTTTGACAAGTTGATAGACAAGACAAGATGGCTGCCAAGTCTATTTAACTCAACAATCTTCAGATGTCGCTGTCGTCTATGGAAATTGATGACAGTATTTTAGTGTGCCCCCCCTGATTGCTCGTCAGAGAGTATTATTTTCTTTGGCGTTGCGCAGGCGCTACTGTAGGAAATATCGTAATACTGTGGCATCGAACTAGTATAATTACTAATTATACTAATCTCTACACTATATACCTCAATGACGAAATGATATTCTAAGGAATATTCAATTAGATGGCATTTTACAATTGCTAATCTAAAGAGAGTGAAGAAATGTCATATATATTGCTCTTGGGAGAATATTATATGCATGTCCGATGTCAAATATGTGCTTGTTTCTTCCATTCCAGTTGAGTAGTTGGGTTTTTACCCGACTACAAAGAAAGGGTTATGTTTTTCGCTCGTATCTTGTGTGTATGTATGTAATATTATTTATTACCTCATATCTCCAGAACCGCTGAACGGATTCACATAATTGAGGTATTGTTAGATTTGTCTTAGTAGTCCAAGTGTTCTTAGATAGGTGACATTTGAAAAAATCATAGTGAAAAAAAAAATGTTTTGTTTAGAATACCACAATATGGGTATCAAATTAAAGGGCTTATCGCAAGGATTTCGAAAAGGTATATCATATTTATCATTAGTGTAATACTAGCAAAAATAATACAAAGAGAAAGTTTAAAAATATGGACTTAGAGCTCTTTTACTTTCTTAATCCGGTGGGGTGCCAATGTGACATGACCGGCAAAATTAAAAAAAAAATAATATTTTAACTGAAAAGCTGAAAAAAAGTTATTTAAAGAATCTAAAAAACCCGACTGCTCAACTGAAATGCAAGAAACAAGCACATTTTTATTTTAAAAAGCGACAAGCAGGCGGACCCATCAAATTAAAAAAAAATACGTTCAATTGGGTCCCGCCTGCTTGTCGCTTTTTAAAATAAAAATGTGCTTGTTTCTTGTATTTCAGTTGAGCAGTCGGGTTTTTTAGATTTTTTAAATAACTTTTTTTTTAATAAGTTTTTTCACTAATTTATAATTTATTTATGTTGCGTGTTTTTGGTGAAACTAATCGCAGACTCAAAACGTATCCTTTTCGATAATTCCGGTCACTGACTTACATTTCCTATCTCAATGATTCGGGTAATTACACGAACAAAATGAACGAGAACCAAATACGAGAACGAGTAATTTTATTATAAACCGTTGACAGAGGTTCTCCGTCTACATTATAAAACTACCATTTGAGGTAATTCTGTATAAAAAATTGGAATGTTGAAATTATTTGTATAAATTTTACTCTCAATTTTTTACCGGTATGACACGTTGAAAATCTGTATGGATACCGCGAAATCCGTATATCTGGCAACACTGCTCGCGCCGTGGATGCGAATGACGTCATCAGCTGCGGCTTGGGGAGTTCGGTCGTTTCAGGGACTGCGGCGACTACGGCGCGGGTAGGTGTGAGAGGTGGCCTCTGACTAAGGAAAAAAAGGAAAAAAAAATCTTTTTTCCTTAGTCTGAGGAGGTGGCGAGGTTGCATAGAACTTCATATAAAGAATTCGAATGCGAAGACTGCGGCGCGTGCGGTGCGGCTAGGCCTGCGTTCACCTTTAGAGAGGAGATAGCCAGCAGAATTTTGGTGGAGGCCCACACTAAGACATTGCTGAAGACTTTTTGGGCGTGAAATTCTTAGAGGAAAACATTTTTAACGCTAAATAAAAGTTTTGGTTGTGATGTTTTTTTTTTAGTTTTTATTTAGAACACTGACATTTTTACTATCATTTTTATCTGAAAGCACCTACTACGGAAAATTTTGCGTGTGGTTAGATGAGAACTAATTTGTGGGACACACAGTCATCTGTTCATTCATGTTCGTTCATTCCATCTATATTACTAGATTTGCACACAGTCATACAGTGGCTTCCAACCAAGGAACTTGTACCTAAACTGGAATGCGGACGCGAAGCTCAAATCCGTTCCGAAGAGTATACCCTCGAAGGACCTAGCTATCTCTTTCTAGTAGTGTGGATATCAATTCGCGATAAACGTAAGGACAATTTTATTTGATGCAATATTTGCAGGTTTTTTTTAAGACACTTATTATTAACCTTACAAATGATGTATTTCTGTTACCGCTATCAGAGCCGGATTAACCCTGTCAGAGGCCCTAAGGCAATGGCATTCTCGGGGCCCCTTTTCTTACTTTGACTGACCAAATTGTGTGTGAACTGAGGAAACGCACCTTAAGGGCTGTGCTTTTTAATATATTTGTTTACTTATTTCCAGATTTGTTCTAAAATTGTTTTAATTCTAGTATTAAATTTAACGATTTGTATTTTGTGAGATAACAGTGAGGTCTCTAAGTTCACACGCACATCAAAATCTCGTTCGAAGAAACATGTTTTCTTGGTGCGTGCACTGGGCCTGGGCCCCTAGTTGATGCGGGGCCCCTAGGCAGTTGCCTACTCCGCCTAATTGTTAATCCGGCCCTGACCGCTATAACAAAAAATACTAAAAATTAATAAAAATAAATATTTAAGGGAGACTCCCACACAACAGTTGTGATATTTTTGGCGCTTTTTATAGGTAATGGTTCCGTACCATTCATTACCTACCTATAAAAATACCCATCATGCGCGAGTCCGACTCGTACTTGGCCGGTTTTTTTCTTAATAACGTATTACATAGAAAGAAAGAAATAAATTCAATTATAAATTAAAAAAAATGCTCGGTAGCGCGATATAACAGAATTCCATGTGGGTGAAAAGCTAGTTCTCAATATATATCTGAGGAACTTATATTGAGCGCGCTAATTTCTATAATAAACCCTTCCTTATACGGGCTAAACGCAAAATTGGTTTTGTTAAGCAGACTTTATTGCGTGGAATTATAAACTTTCAAAGTGGTTAAGACCCGTGATACAAATACAATTATTGCAGATACAGAATTAATAACAGAATCACCAGCTGGCAATTCTTCGAAGGCTTGGCCTTGATAGGCAGTGGTATAGACGTCCAAACAAACGTGCATTAATTGGTAATCTACGTTTATTCGACACTTGTACGGTCAGAACCAGTAGACTAAAAATAAAATGATGCAATTTTTATATATATTTAAAACTACTAAAACCCTTCATGAAAAACAATGATTATAAATAGAAAGAATAACAGAAGAGATATAATTTATTTATGTATATATTTATTTAGGTTAGTTAACCTACAATTGTTTACACTTTACATTTGTATGAAACAGTCATATTACATTTATAAGTGTAACAATTAATTACAGGCTAACACCACATGTGCTATTTAAGGTTAGAAATCAATATTATTAACATACATAATTCTAAACATGAAGGAGGCAGATCGAATGACAATTATAAGGTTATTATTATTAGGTTGGTTCTATATTTTCTAGTTCCTCATATGTTGCAGCTGCAGGTTTGTTACAAGATTGGCTTGATACACAACCCTAAAAAATGTATTACACTATTATTAGTTAAAAGTATGGAAATAATCTTTAAATTATGAATTATTATTATTATTTGTCGACATTAACTAACTGCAGTGGATAAAAGTTAAGTAATTAAGTTATAAGTAATTATTAATATAATAAACTACACTTGTAAGCAAGTTTGCGTAGCTGAGTTTTTGGCCAAAATGATATAAAACATTTTTGCCATCAATTTGCTAAGCAAAAGTAAATAAATCAACAAAAATGTCGACTTTTATGCTTATTAATTTGACTCCTTTCATAACTTTCACTTACTGATCTTTGAATGTGCCCAGTACAAGTTGTATATTCTTTTTTTAGTGGGTTTCAATATTATAGTACTTAAAACATTTATTTGTTTCGCTTTAACAGGAATCTAAAATAATAATAGATTGATGAGAACAAAATTTTAGTATTTATGGTTAAGATAGATTCAAAATGAAAATTCATCTTGCTATGCTCATATTCTATTTCAAACCGTTATCTTCATGTCATTTGTAAAGACTGATAACTTACTTTAGGGAAAATGGATGGAATTGCATCATATGATCTTGTTTCGAAATGCAATATTTCTTCGGGCTAGAAATGGCGGCTACAAATTTTAGAACCGTTTCTGACCCTTTTCTGTGTAGAACACTGAGCCACCGGTCTCGAAGATCATCATTTTTAGGAAAGCTTAAAATAACAAAAAATAATATATAATGAGAAGAACGAAAAATAATAAATAAGAAGAATAAAGAGAAGAATAAAGAGAAGAACATCCACTTTTACATTGAAAACATAGTCACCCTAAATGCAATTTGTAAACAAAGTCACAAAACTTACTTAAAAAAGGAAATTCCAGACCCGGGGTACACTTTTCACTCTTGCAATTAACCACAAAACACGTTCTTACCATGGTTACAATAACTTGCACTTTAATATTACGAAAACTCACAAAATTAAATATAATTCAAATTTACAAATATACAGATGTCAAGTAAACGTCAGACGGCAATGTAGTAATTGCCAGGTATAGCATAATATATCCCGCTCTCCGTCAATTCAACAGGTGCTCGAGTTAGCCAATCTGCAAAGTAAATTGGCTTTTTTAGCATATTTCCAAAGTGTTATACACCAATCAAGTGCGGGTTGATTGCTGATTGTATTTCTTGACATTTTGCAGAAAGCGAAAGAAAGCTTGTTGCTAAGGAAATCATCCTATCTCTTTCAGCCCGCAGGTCCGCGCCTACGGTGGCCACATAACATCTTCACCAGGACCTCAGACCAAATAAAAAACCAAGACATAGTGCTGCGAAAGCCACAGTGAAGCATGCGCAAAACTACACCTTGCTGTGTACATATATACCCTTGTATCACCCTTTTTAATTGTTAAGTCCATAATTTTATTTTACTGTTATGGTGTACAATAAAGAATATATCTATCTATCTATCTATCTATATACTCACATATTTAATACCAATCTACAACTCATTCACACCTCATGAGTCATGAGGTTCGAATTAGTTGGGATCGGGAAGAGCTCTCTAAGTAAACAAAACCATTAGCTTTACTTACTTTTAAATGCTGGTATTTTTTCCCACTCGTCACGATAATGTTTCACATATTTTCCGTGTTTTCCCATGTTCTTGTCGCAGAAACAAATACTTTTCACACAAACGCTGTACGAACCGAAAAGAAAGCGATAAACAATGACTGGAATTTGCCTGAAACATTCACTCAGTATAATACGATAATTGCGGTAGCCGTTTGCACCAAACTTTACTGAATACTTATCAATTCATTGCATCCTAAATTCGGTTACGTAATAGCTAAGATTCATTCAGGGTATTCCCCAAACTAACCTTAACAAATAGGGTGGCCATCCTTTCTTTCCTAGTTACGCAAACCTTTTACATTAATTTGCGTGGGAAATGTTTTTTTCTGAAACTCGTTTATGATTCAGTTAATTTCAATAGTTGTCCCTGAACTGAAGTAGCCTAAAAGGCGACCAGTCGCCTTTCTTAATTTTTCATCGCCAATTCTCTTTCCGAGTAGCCTAAATGGCGATAAATCGCCTACGTTGTTACCTACGCCACTGTTGCCATTTTATAATTTACAATTACTGTTTTAAAATTACAATTAATTTATTTATTTTATTTCTACTTTACAGTCTAGAACATTTGATTCAATTATTTATGTATTTCATTTCAATTATTTATGTCTACTAATCCAATTTTAGACTTAACAAGACCCCCATTAATTCAATCAGGGTTTAGTAGATCACAGTGATAAGTTGGAAGCAAGGATCTTCTACCTACTAACTGGATTGCTTACGAATGATTCAAAGAATACAGAAAGTCTTTCTTAACTGTTAAATAATAGAGTATAAACTTGCACGCATAAAACTGAAGGAACTATTCGTTCCGAGCGAGACAGTGCCGTGTGTGGACTGTGTCCCTTTCTTCTGTGTGTCAGATTAAAAATATTTATTTCAATGGTAATTTTTTCGCCCTGTCTGTTGTAGTAATAACACCTAGTTTTAAACTTCTTTGGAATTCTATCTTTAAAATGAATTACCATTATTACTGTATGCATATTAATGAAAGTTAAAGTTATTTTACCATGCAAACACAAGATGTTTAAACCAAAAAAAATGGAATTTGTAAGAATTAGTAGTGATATATTATGCTATACCTGGCAATTACTACATTGCCGTCTGACGTTTACTTGACATCTGTATATTTGTAAATTTGAATTATATTTAATTTTGTGAGTTTTCGTAATATTAAAGTGCAAGTTATTGTAACCATGGTAAGAACGTGTTTTGTGGTTAATTGCAAGAGTGAAAAGTGTACCCCGGGTCTGGAATTTCCTTTTTTAAGTAAGTTTTGTGACTTTGTTTACAAATTGCATTTAGGGTGACTATGTTTTCAATGTAAAAGTGGATGTTCTTCTCTTTATTCTTCTCTTTATTCTTCTTATTTATTATTTTTCGTTCTTCTCATTATATATTATTTTTTGTTATTTTAAGCTTTCCTAAAAATGATGATCTTCGAGACCGGTGGCTCAGTGTTCTACACAGAAAAGGGTCAGAAACGGTTCTAAAATTTGTAGCCGCCATTTCTAGCCCGAAGAAATATTGCATTTCGAAACAAGATCATATGATGCAATTCCATCCATTTTCCCTAAAGTAAGTTATCAGTCTTTACAAATGACATGAAGATAACGGTTTGAAATAGAATATGAGCATAGCAAGATGAATTTTCATTTTGAATCTATCTTAACCATAAATACTAAAATTTTGTTCTCATCAATCTATTATTATTTTAGATTCCTGTTAAAGCGAAACAAATAAATGTTTTAAGTACTATAATATTGAAACCCACTAAAAAAAGAATATACAACTTGTACTGGGCACATTCAAAGATCAGTAAGTGAAAGTTATGAAAGGAGTCAAATTAATAAGCATAAAAGTCGACATTTTTGTTGATTTATTTACTTTTGCTTAGCAAATTGATGGCAAAAATATTTTATATCATTTTGGCCAAAAACTCAGCTACGCAAACTTGCTTACAAGTGTAGTTTATTATATTAATAATTACTTATAACTTAATTACTTAACTTTTATCCACTGCAGTTAGTTAATGTCGACAAATAATAATTCATAATTTAAAGATTATTTCCATACTTTTAACTAATAATAGTGTAATACATTTTTTAGGGTTGTGTATCAAGCCAATCTTGTAACAAACCTGCAGCTGCAACATATGAGGAACTAGAAAATATAGAACCAACCTAATAATAATAACCTTATAATTGTCATTCGATCTGCCTCCTTCATGTTTAGAATTATGTATGTTAATAATATTGATTTCTAACCTTAAATAGCACATGTGGTGTTAGCCTGTAATTAATTGTTACACTTATAAATGTAATATGACTGTTTCATACAAATGTAAAGTGTAAACAATTGTAGGTTAACTAACCTAAATAAATATATACATAAATAAATTATATCTCTTCTGTTATTCTTTCTATTTATAATCATTGTTTTTCATGAAGGGTTTTAGTAGTTTTAAATATATATAAAAATTGCATCATTTTATTTTTAGTCTACTGGTTCTGACCGTACAAGTGTCGAATAAACGTAGATTACCAATTAATGCACGTTTGTTTGGACGTCTATACCACTGCCTATCAAGGCCAAGCCTTCGAAGAATTGCCAGCTGGTGATTCTGTTATTAATTCTGTATCTGCAATAATTGTATTTGTATCACGGGTCTTAACCACTTTGAAAGTTTATAATTCCACGCAATAAAGTCTGCTTAACAAAACCAATTTTGCGTTTAGCCCGTATAAGGAAGGGTTTATTATAGAAATTAGCGCGCTCAATATAAGTTCCTCAGATATATATTGAGAACTAGCTTTTCACCCACATGGAATTCTGTTATATCGCGCTACCGAGCATTTTTTTTTATTTATAATTGAATTTATTTCTTTCTTTCTATGTAATACGTTATTAAGAAAAAAACCGGCCAAGTACGAGTCGGACTCGCGCATGATGGGTATTTTTATAGGTAGGTAATGAATGGTACGGAACCATTACCTATAAAAAGCGCCAAAAATATCACAACTGTTGTGTGGGAGTCTCCCTTAAATATTTATTTTTATTAATTTTTAGTATTTTTTGTTATAGCGGTCAGGGCCGGATTAACAATTAGGCGGAGTAGGCAACTGCCTAGGGGCCCCGCATCAACTAGGGGCCCAGGCCCAGTGCACGCACCAAGAAAACATGTTTCTTCGAACGAGATTTTGATGTGCGTGTGAACTTAGAGACCTCACTGTTATCTCACAAAATACAAATCGTTAAATTTAATACTAGAATTAAAACAATTTTAGAACAAATCTGGAAATAAGTAAACAAATATATTAAAAAGCACAGCCCTTAAGGTGCGTTTCCTCAGTTCACACACAATTTGGTCAGTCAAAGTAAGAAAAGGGGCCCCGAGAATGCCATTGCCTTAGGGCCTCTGACAGGGTTAATCCGGCTCTGATAGCGGTAACAGAAATACATCATTTGTAAGGTTAATAATAAGTGTCTTAAAAAAAACCTGCAAATATTGCATCAAATAAAATTGTCCTTACGTTTATCGCGAATTGATATCCACACTACTAGAAAGAGATAGCTAGGTCCTTCGAGGGTATACTCTTCGGAACGGATTTGAGCTTCGCGTCCGCATTCCAGTTTAGGTACAAGTTCCTTGGTTGGAAGCCACTGTATGACTGTGTGCAAATCTAGTAATATAGATGGAATGAACGAACATGAATGAACAGATGACTGTGTGTCCCACAAATTAGTTCTCATCTAACCACACGCAAAATTTTCCGTAGTAGGTGCTTTCAGATAAAAATGATAGTAAAAATGTCAGTGTTCTAAATAAAAACTAAAAAAAAAACATCACAACCAAAACTTTTATTTAGCGTTAAAAATGTTTTCCTCTAAGAATTTCACGCCCAAAAAGTCTTCAGCAATGTCTTAGTGTGGGCCTCCACCAAAATTCTGCTGGCTATCTCCTCTCTAAAGGTGAACGCAGGCCTAGCCGCACCGCACGCGCCGCAGTCTTCGCATTCGAATTCTTTATATGAAGTTCTATGCAACCTCGCCACCTCCTCAGACTAAGGAAAAAAGATTTTTTTTTCCTTTTTTTCCTTAGTCAGAGGCCACCTCTCACACCTACCCGCGCCGTAGTCGCCGCAGTCCCTGAAACGACCGAACTCCCCAAGCCGCAGCTGATGACGTCATTCGCATCCACGGCGCGAGCAGTGTTGCCAGATATACGGATTTCGCGGTATCCATACAGATTTTCAACGTGTCATACCGGTAAAAAATTGAGAGTAAAATTTATACAAATAATTTCAACATTCCAATTTTTTATACAGAATTACCTCAAATGGTAGTTTTATAATGTAGACGGAGAACCTCTGTCAACGGTTTATAATAAAATTACTCGTTCTCGTATTTGGTTCTCGTTCATTTTGTTCGTGTAATTACCCGAATCATTGAGATAGGAAATGTAAGTCAGTGACCGGAATTATCGAAAAGGATACGTTTTGAGTCTGCGATTAGTTTCACCAAAAACACGCAACATAAATAAATTATAAATTAGTGAAAAAACTTATTAAAAAAAAAGTTATTTAAAAAATCTAAAAAACCCGACTGCTCAACTGAAATACAAGAAACAAGCACATTTTTATTTTAAAAAGCGACAAGCAGGCGGGACCCAATTGAACGTATTTTTTTTTAATTTGATGGGTCCGCCTGCTTGTCGCTTTTTAAAATAAAAATGTGCTTGTTTCTTGCATTTCAGTTGAGCAGTCGGGTTTTTTAGATTCTTTAAATAACTTTTTTTCAGCTTTTCAGTTAAAATATTATTTTTTTTTTAATTTTGCCGGTCATGTCACATTGGCACCCCACCGGATTAAGAAAGTAAAAGAGCTCTAAGTCCATATTTTTAAACTTTCTCTTTGTATTATTTTTGCTAGTATTACACTAATGATAAATATGATATACCTTTTCGAAATCCTTGCGATAAGCCCTTTAATTTGATACCCATATTGTGGTATTCTAAACAAAACATTTTTTTTTTTCACTATGATTTTTTCAAATGTCACCTATCTAAGAACACTTGGACTACTAAGACAAATCTAACAATACCTCAATTATGTGAATCCGTTCAGCGGTTCTGGAGATATGAGGTAATAAATAATATTACATACATACACACAAGATACGAGCGAAAAACATAACCCTTTCTTTGTAGTCGGGTAAAAACCCAACTACTCAACTGGAATGGAAGAAACAAGCACATATTTGACATCGGACATGCATATAATATTCTCCCAAGAGCAATATATATGACATTTCTTCACTCTCTTTAGATTAGCAATTGTAAAATGCCATCTAATTGAATATTCCTTAGAATATCATTTCGTCATTGAGGTATATAGTGTAGAGATTAGTATAATTAGTAATTATACTAGTTCGATGCCACAGTATTACGATATTTCCTACAGTAGCGCCTGCGCAACGCCAAAGAAAATAATACTCTCTGACGAGCAATCAGGGGGGGCACACTAAAATACTGTCATCAATTTCCATAGACGACAGCGACATCTGAAGATTGTTGAGTTAAATAGACTTGGCAGCCATCTTGTCTTGTCTATCAACTTGTCAAACAAATATCATTGTCGCGATGTCGCCTCAGCTCAGCCGGACTCTATATATCAATGACCTGACAGAAGTAACTGACTATCCTTGCATACTATTTGCAGATGATGTGTCCGTAATTATCCCTAAAACTAAAGAAAACTATAATGAAGAAATAAATAGTACCGTAAGCAAAATTATATCTTGGATGGAAAAGAATAATCTTAAACCTAACATAGATAAAACCAAATATGTACAATTTCTTAACAAAAATTGGAATAAAATTAATTTAAACATTACTTATAAAGATAAACAAATTCAACAATCAGATAGTATGACTTTTCTTGGGATAGTGCTAGATGGGAAGTAGGGATGGTACATATTTACGCGACCAGGTATTTACACCAGGTATTTACTTCCAAGTACGTACACCAGGTACCGATCCGAAATACTTGCAAGACTTCAAAGTATTTTATACGGCTACTCGGAGTCGGACTCGCTCCGGTGGGGGCTTGACGATCGCCCGACTATGCGATTATGCTCCTTATCTGTAAGAGACTACGTAACAATTTCGTATGCAAGTCTATTCTAGTATATGGATTGTCTTTGCAAGTATTTATATGTAAACGCGATTGTGCTTCTTATTTATAAGAACTCACGGGTCAATTTCCTATGCAAGTATTTTTTCATTCAACAGGGCTTGGATTGAGTAAAAGTAGAAACGTTCGTCTCTATGCAGGTATTTATTTGTAAACGCGATTGTGCTCCTTATTCTTAGGAAGTCACGGTTCAATTTCCTATACAGATAGAAAATACTTTCAATTTCGTATGCAAGTCTATTCTAGTATACGGTTTGTCTTTGCAAGTATTTATATGTAAACGCGATTGTGCTTCTTATTTATAAGAAATCACGGGTCAATTTCCTATGCAAGTATTTTTTCTTCCAACAGGGCTTGGATTGATGTGAAAATACTTGCATAGGAAATTGATTCGTTTTGCTTCAGCAAAAAGGAGCATAATCGTATCAGAAAAAAAAATACTTGCAAGGTTCAAAGTATTTTTCATTTGCAAATGCGATTGTGTAGTATTTCTCTAAATATTCCAAAGTTGTCTGAGTACATAAACCGAAATCTGTGTAGGTGTGTGCATCAGGGAACTTTTTCTTTTCTTTTGAGTAGTTTGCGGCGCCATTCACCCTAATTGTGTGTGAACTGAGGAAACGCACCTTAAGGGCTGTGCTTTTTAATATATTTGTTTACTTATTTCCAGATTTGTTCTAAAATTGTTTTAATTCTAGTATTAAATTTAACGATTTGTATTTTGTGAGATAACAGTGAGGTCTCTAAGTTCACACGCACATCAAAATCTCGTTCGAAGAAACATGTTTTCTTGGTGCGTGCACTGGGCCTGGGCCCCTAGTTGATGCGGGGCCCCTAGGCAGTTGCCTACTCCGCCTAATTGTTAATCCGGCCCTGACCGCTATAACAAAAAATACTAAAAATTAATAAAAATAAATATTTAAGGGAGACTCCCACACAACAGTTGTGATATTTTTGGCGCTTTTTATAGGTAATGGTTCCGTACCATTCATTACCTACCTATAAAAATACCCATCATGCGCGAGTCCGACTCGTACTTGGCCGGTTTTTTTCTTAATAACGTATTACATAGAAAGAAAGAAATAAATTCAATTATAAATAAAAAAAAAATGCTCGGTAGCGCGATATAACAGAATTCCATGTGGGTGAAAAGCTAGTTCTCAATATATATCTGAGGAACTTATATTGAGCGCGCTAATTTCTATAATAAACCCTTCCTTATACGGGCTAAACGCAAAATTGGTTTTGTTAAGCAGACTTTATTGCGTGGAATTATAAACTTTCAAAGTGGTTAAGACCCGTGATACAAATACAATTATTGCAGATACAGAATTAATAACAGAATCACCAGCTGGCAATTCTTCGAAGGCTTGGCCTTGATAGGCAGTGGTATAGACGTCCAAACAAACGTGCATTAATTGGTAATCTACGTTTATTCGACACTTGTACGGTCAGAACCAGTAGACTAAAAATAAAATGATGCAATTTTTATATATATTTAAAACTACTAAAACCCTTCATGAAAAACAATGATTATAAATAGAAAGAATAACAGAAGAGATATAATTTATTTATGTATATATTTATTTAGGTTAGTTAACCTACAATTGTTTACACTTTACATTTGTATGAAACAGTCATATTACATTTATAAGTGTAACAATTAATTACAGGCTAACACCACATGTGCTATTTAAGGTTAGAAATCAATATTATTAACATACATAATTCTAAACATGAAGGAGGCAGATCGAATGACAATTATAAGGTTATTATTATTAGGTTGGTTCTATATTTTCTAGTTCCTCATATGTTGCAGCTGCAGGTTTGTTACAAGATTGGCTTGATACACAACCCTAAAAAATGTATTACACTATTATTAGTTAAAAGTATGGAAATAATCTTTAAATTATGAATTATTATTATTATTTGTCGACATTAACTAACTGCAGTGGATAAAAGTTAAGTAATTAAGTTATAAGTAATTATTAATATAATAAACTACACTTGTAAGCAAGTTTGCGTAGCTGAGTTTTTGGCCAAAATGATATAAAATATTTTTGCCATCAATTTGCTAAGCAAAAGTAAATAAATCAACAAAAATGTCGACTTTTATGCTTATTAATTTGACTCCTTTCATAACTTTCACTTACTGATCTTTGAATGTGCCCAGTACAAGTTGTATATTCTTTTTTTAGTGGGTTTCAATATTATAGTACTTAAAACATTTATTTGTTTCGCTTTAACAGGAATCTAAAATAATAATAGATTGATGAGAACAAAATTTTAGTATTTATGGTTAAGATAGATTCAAAATGAAAATTCATCTTGCTATGCTCATATTCTATTTCAAACCGTTATCTTCATGTCATTTGTAAAGACTGATAACTTACTTTAGGGAAAATGGATGGAATTGCATCATATGATCTTGTTTCGAAATGCAATATTTCTTCGGGCTAGAAATGGCGGCTACAAATTTTAGAACCGTTTCTGACCCTTTTCTGTGTAGAACACTGAGCCACCGGTCTCGAAGATCATCATTTTTAGGAAAGCTTAAAATAACAAAAAATAATATATAATGAGAAGAACGAAAAATAATAAATAAGAAGAATAAAGAGAAGAATAAAGAGAAGAACATCCACTTTTACATTGAAAACATAGTCACCCTAAATGCAATTTGTAAACAAAGTCACAAAACTTACTTAAAAAAGGAAATTCCAGACCCGGGGTACACTTTTCACTCTTGCAATTAACCACAAAACACGTTCTTACCATGGTTACAATAACTTGCACTTTAATATTACGAAAACTCACAAAATTAAATATAATTCAAATTTACAAATATACAGATGTCAAGTAAACGTCAGACGGCAATGTAGTAATTGCCAGGTATAGCATAATATATCACTACTAATTCTTACAAATTCCATTTTTTTTGGTTTAAACATCTTGTGTTTGCATGGTAAAATAACTTTAACTTTCATTAATATGCATACAGTAATAATGGTAATTCATTTTAAAGATAGAATTCCAAAGAAGTTTAAAACTAGGTGTTATTACTACAACAGACAGGGCGAAAAAATTACCATTGAAATAAATATTTTTAATCTGACACACAGAAGAAAGGGACACAGTCCACACACGGCACTGTCTCGCTCGGAACGAATAGTTCCTTCAGTTTTATGCGTGCAAGTTTATACTCTATTATTTAACAGTTAAGAAAGACTTTCTGTATTCTTTGAATCATTCGTAAGCAATCCAGTTAGTAGGTAGAAGATCCTTGCTTCCAACTTATCACTGTGATCTACTAAACCCTGATTGAATTAATGGGGGTCTTGTTAAGTCTAAAATTGGATTAGTAGACATAAATAATTGAAATGAAATACATAAATAATTGAATCAAATGTTCTAGACTGTAAAGTAGAAATAAAATAAATAAATTAATTGTAATTTTAAAACAGTAATTGTAAATTATAAAATGGCAACAGTGGCGTAGGTAACAACGTAGGCGATTTATCGCCATTTAGGCTACTCGGAAAGAGAATTGGCGATGAAAAATTAAGAAAGGCGACTGGTCGCCTTTTAGGCTACTTCAGTTCAGGGACAACTATTGAAATTAACTGAATCATAAACGAGTTTCAGAAAAAAACATTTCCCACGCAAATTAATGTAAAAGGTTTGCGTAACTAGGAAAGAAAGGATGGCCACCCTATTTGTTAAGGTTAGTTTGGGGAATACCCTGAATGAATCTTAGCTATTACGTAACCGAATTTAGGATGCAATGAATTGATAAGTATTCAGTAAAGTTTGGTGCAAACGGCTACCGCAATTATCGTATTATACTGAGTGAATGTTTCAGGCAAATTCCAGTCATTGTTTATCGCTTTCTTTTCGGTTCGTACAGCGTTTGTGTGAAAAGTATTTGTTTCTGCGACAAGAACATGGGAAAACACGGAAAATATGTGAAACATTATCGTGACGAGTGGGAAAAAATACCAGCATTTAAAAGTAAGTAAAGCTAATGGTTTTGTTTACTTAGAGAGCTCTTCCCGATCCCAACTAATTCGAACCTCATGACTCATGAGGTGTGAATGAGTTGTAGATTGGTATTAAATATGTGAGTATATAGATAGATAGATAGATAGATATATTCTTTATTGTACACCATAACAGTAAAATAAAATTATGGACTTAACAATTAAAAAGGGTGATACAAGGGTATATATGTACACAGCAAGGTGTAGTTTTGCGCATGCTTCACTGTGGCTTTCGCAGCACTATGTCTTGGTTTTTTATTTGGTCTGAGGTCCTGGTGAAGATGTTATGTGGCCACCGTAGGCGCGGACCTGCGGGCTGAAAGAGATAGGATGATTTCCTTAGCAACAAGCTTTCTTTCGCTTTCTGCAAAATGTCAAGAAATACAATCAGCAATCAACCCGCACTTGATTGGTGTATAACACTTTGGAAATATGCTAAAAAAGCCAATTTACTTTGCAGATTGGCTAACTCGAGCACCTGTTGAATTGACGGAGAGCGGCAAAGGTGAGGCGTTTTGTAGATAATGTGTCACACCACTCTGTACACACAAAACTGATTCGGAAAAACACTGGAAAACTGAAACCTATAAAGTTAAGAAATTGAGCTTTTCGAGCAAGTAATCCAAGCTCACATCATTTGGCTATTCTACAGCCACTGACAGTTCCAATGAAAATAATGGACATTAAAATTTCTGCTTTTATCGCTGCTCATAGCTCCATACGCAGCATTGACCATCTGGCAGAAGTATTAAAAACCTGTGGGACAGGAAGTCCTTTTGAAAACATTCAATTACATAGATCAAAATGTTCTTCCATAATAAGGAATGTCCTTGAACCAGCCCTACTTAAAGAACTTTTAGAAGAAGTTGGTAACCAAAGTTATTCGATAATACTGGATGAGTCCTCCGATGTTACAACAGAAAAGTACATGGCATATTGCATCCGGTATTACAATACAAAACTGGAAAAAAATAGTTGTAGATTTTTTAGGCTTTCAAGAAGTATTCGAAGCAACAGCTGATGTGCTTTATAAATCATTCAAAAGTTTTTTCTTTTCTAAAATTGGTTTGAATCTTGAAAATCTAATTGCAATAGGAACCGATGGAGCAAGTAACCTTTGTGGAAATACCATTCCCTTTTTACTCTTTTACGAGCAGACATACCTCATTTACAGCTATTAAAGTGTGTGTGCCACTCCCTTAGTATATGTGCATCCAAAGCGTGCCCTGAATTACCATCTTGCCTGGAATACTTACTTAGAGAAACGAGAAATTGGTTTGCCCACAGTCCATTGCGAATGAAAGTCTATCAAAGCTTATTTGAAACTATTAACGATGGCAAAAAAAAAACCTTGAAACTACCTCAACTATCTGCAACTAAATAGTTGGCATTTTATGCAGCTGTTAATACCAACATTGACCAATGAGTTGAGCTAAAAACTCACTTTAATATGATGAGATCATCGGAAGAGAGGTTACACTGCAAGGGAGCTTGCTGGCATGTATAATGATGACACAAATTTATTATAAGTATTTGTTGTTTCAATCTCCCATATTAAAAGAAGTTACAAAAGTAAATGTTATTTTTCAAGCAAGTGATGCAAATATCACAAAAATATACAGTGACCTCTAAATTCTTCTAGTTTCCACTGCAAGACGTATTTTCAAACCAGTATTTCTGAGAGGTCGAAGTCTGCCTGAAAACGCCTCATTAATAATGCTTCATGAATGGGATATAGCAGCTGTTAATCGAGCATTACAAAAAGCCGATGCAACCTTTGAGAATTCGTTGCTTCCACTAGACTCAATCGATTTCGGGGAAAAGTTTAATGACTTACTTTTAAAAAAGACTGTTTCAGCCATCAAAGCCAAAGAAATCAAACAGCGATGCACTGCTTTTCTCGTGCGTTTGATAAAGGAACTAGTTAATAGGCTACCATGTAAATGTATCAGTGGTGGAGAAAATTAAATTTTTGTCACCAAGCCATGTTTGCCTCTCAGCTAGAAGACCGAACATTGAAGACTTTCCTTGGCAGTTAGGTGGACCTAATATTAACCGGGAAGCTATTATGAACCAATGGCTTGCACTAAGTACGATGCGCATCGAGGAAATAATCGGTACAGCTTCTCCCAATGATATTATATTTTTTTGGGTAAGGTATTGAAAATGCAGAATGCTGGAGGGAATCCCATGTTTAAAGATTTAGCGGAGTTTTCTCTACCATGTCTTTCATTACCTTTGGGTAATGCCGTTGTTGAAAGAATTTTCAGCGTAATGGGTACGGTAAAAACAAAACTAAGGAACCGAATGCAACTACCCATGCTGCCATTCTTAGAATTCGAATCCACATGAGTGTAAGAAATATATGCTGCAACGGTTTTCAACCAAGCAATCACATGCTTATAGTTTACATGCTGGCAGAAAAATGTACGAATCCAGTGGAGCTTGTGCCAGTACTGTATGTCAGTATGCCAGTATGTCAATATGCCAGCACAGCATCTATAACATCTCCCACTGATGATGATGACGGTGAAAGTCTTATAAATGCCTTAGCATTGATAGCAGATGACGAAGCTGTGTGATATTGAACTGTCTTCGTTTCTAGTGTTTTTTTTTTTAAGAAATTACAATAAATTGATTTTCAAATACATTTTTATTTTATTCATGCTGATATTTTAGGCTACAAACTTAGGCTACCGTTGCCTAAAATTCGGCTATATTAGGCTACTTAAACTGTGAAAAATGGGCGACATTAGGCCTCAGTTTGTTGGCAACACTGAATGGCAATACAGATACGGACACGGGTTACGTGTTGTTTGTGTAGTCTGTGGTGTCTAGTGGCCTTCTTTTTCCAAGTTTTTTTTTGCCCGAACAACATTGCATTTTCTTATCTCGTCTATCGTCAGCTGAATATAATTTTGTGGATGCGTATTCTGTGTTTATTTATAAATCAGTGAAGGCACGCTAAACAAAATGGCAACGGGAGTAAAACCTCGTGATGATGAAACTCGTCTTACTAGAGAAGACCTAGAGACTTTACAAGACGCTATGAAGACTAAGAAGTTTCGAGATCTTTTAGCGGAGTACTGCGAGGAAATACGTGACCCGGCAAACCAACAACTTTACCAGAAAGAAATGACCCAACTCGAGAAAGAACGAGGCTACGACGTAACATTCCTTAATCCGAAGGGAGGTTATGTTATCAAAACAAGTGTCGCCGGCGACAGAAAAGCATTTATCAACATTTGTAGCAACGAAAACGTTGGCAAACCGACATACACGGTAGCAATGGTTGATGGTAAGAGGGGAATGAACTGGCAGATACCATACTCTTTAGTACCACCACGGGAGGACTATGATCAGAACCGCAAAAGTTGCGTCATTTACGACGTAATTTTCCATCCGGACACTCTCCGCATGGCGGCGGTCAACAAGGAGTTCCGTCAGTTAGTAAACAATACTGCTTTTGACGCATTGAAAAATACTTACAACATTCACCTAGATAGTAATAACTTTAGATTCCCCAAATCTCAATATAAAGGAATGTGTACACCTGCTGTTATCAGAAAAGAAGATCCTAACTATCAACCTCCATTAGAGGAAGACACTGAGAGTTTGACTCCTGAGATGATTGAGAAGCTTTATCCCCAGCGTAATTATTCAGAAAGCAACACTAAGCCAGAGACTACTAAACAAATATCTAAACCAGCTAGAAAAGTATGGAAAAATACTGAGTTTGCACATTCAACTGAAAATGGGTACACCATTCCAAAGTATGTTATTAAACAACAAAAAAATGTAGACCTTCAAGACTTCACTTATCATAAAGATTGTAAGCAATATACTGCCATACCAAGCCACATAGTGGTGGAAGTATACCTACCACTTCTGTCATCTACAAAAGACTGCACTCTTGATGTCCAAGAAAAGTATCTCAAGTTGGTATCTGAGAAACCAGCTAAATATAAGTTGGATATTACACTGCCTTATTTAGTTAATGATGAATGTGGTTCAGCCAAATTTGATAAAAGCAAACACATGTTAATAGTAAATCTACCAGTGATCAAAAAGAACTTGAACAATAATAATGATAATGCTTTAAAAGTTGATAGCGGTGTGGAAAGTGAAGAAAATTCAGGTTCACAAAGTGATGAAGATAATTTCAACTCAAATTTAATTGAGGAGTTATCATCCGCTTCAGCTGATACTATAGTACTTCCTGAGTCCTGTAACACTACTATCAGTAACTCTGAAGCGTTTTTAGACTCCTCATTGGGTTACACACTGCCTCCCTACACATACAATGTTTTGGATGACATTGTAGCCTTAACATTCCATATAAAAAATACTGAACCAGATTCTGTGAAGGTAAAAAACAATGGAAATGAAATTTACATTAAATTCACGTCAGTTGGTGCTGGCTTTGTGCCTGTGCACTATGCAGCGATGATAACATTTGATGATGAAGTTAAATTTGACAATGTAACTGGAGAGGCATGGGACAATAATGTAATCTTACAGTTGGAACTGGCTGGAGCTCTACCCCAGAAATTCCACATTGGTTTAAGCAAAGATTCTATGACTTGTGAATGCTTTGATGTGACTCAAGTTAAGAAGACCAAGTTTGAAGAGAAGCCTGCAGGACTTGTGACTGAAGATAATACACCAGTTGTGGAGGTGACCAACTTAGGAACTGAGACAAATATAGTAGTGTCATCTAGTCATATTGAGTATGATGAAGATGACGATTTTGAGTCCCCTACTTCAATGGACAGAGATATAGTGTTCACTGATTCTGTCAATTGTGAGAATGGTGCCAAGAGCATACTCCGCAAGCCAAACATGATGCGCAGTTATTCAGAGTCCAGTGTTGGTGATGTTGCCTCTTCTATGGACTATATAAGTTCAGATTGTATCCCAGAAGAATCCAGCTTAAAAAAGACTGTAAGGTTTAGTGATGTCATAGCCAAACAGTTTTACAGGTAAGTTGAAAACTGTTAGTTTTACTTACTACTCAAAAAATGTAGTTCAGAGTAGAGATCTCTAAATGAACAGTCCATGGAAGTTTATTTATTAATTTATCAATGTAGGTTATCAGGCTAAAGTTGTCTGTTATGAATGCGGATAACAAGTCACTGATAAAAAATATTTATATTAATTTCATGTTATAATCACCTCAAATACCTACTGAAATCTTTTATAATTTTATTTCTTCCAAAGAGTGTTCTGTTTGTAGAATTCATGGTAACATAGCTTATCTGACACTGAATGATGAAGCCTTATCATGCAGTAGGCTTATCTAAACTATCTTGTTTTGTATTTCTTTAGAATAAAGATAAGATATTACATAAAATATATTATTAAACAGCTTATAATTTTCGATCATAGTTAGTTCTATGATTGTAAATGTTTATGCCCATTACAGATACAATTCATCTATAGAAGGCCAGAAAAAGAAAAATCAACGCAAAAAGAGTAAAAAGCGCTCTCATGATCGCCGGAAGAGCGAAAGTGAAGCAGAAGATGATTTTAATAGTGGCTCTCAGGTATGTATCTATATAATACATGCAACCATAAATTCATTTTCATTCATGAAAATAAACTTAAAAATCCCTGTATCTAAAACCTATTTGAAACCGACTGTGCTGCCAATATTAGGCAATAGTGGCGCAAATCGGTATTTTAATACAAATGTGGTAGGTAGGTATTTCATAATAACAACAAATAAATTAATAGTTTAAAAATCACTAGAAAAACACGCTTTTATAAATGCACGTAAAAACAAAATATTTAATCGCGCTTTTTCTTTTTTTTTTTGTAGTCCGTTTTCTTTGTGCTGCTGTTTCTTTTTTTGTAGCTTTTGCCATATTATTCCCACGAGTAGTGAACAATTAAACGGTCAATCACCCCAGAGGATTTGAAAGTGACATCTATAAAAAAAATCTATTGATTACGCGGTAATTCAAAAAGGTTAAGAAAACTGATAATGGATTTTCTTTAGGTTTGTTATAACCTTGAAACCTGATCGTGTTCAAAGTCCATTATGTGGCTTTTCTCACAAGTGCAAAGACGACTATGATAAGGTATTCCATCATGGAATGCCAGTGCCTATCTTCCGGCTTCATCATCAGACCTTGAAACCTAATCGTGGTCAAAGTTCATTACAAGACTTTTCTAAGAAATCCAAAACAGCTATGATACGATTTTCCATCATGAAGTTCCAGTTCGTATCTTCCGGCTCCATCATCAGATCATTTCGACAGTACCATATTATTGTATTGTCATCAGAACTACATAGAGCTGCCAATTTTCATTACACTACGACCCTTGGAAGATGGTTAAATTAGTTACCTTAGATTCCATTACATAGTTAGTTACATACAAGTCGACCTAATAAAACCGTGTTAAAAATTAAATTAAATTAGTAATGCCTGTACACTGTTACATACAACTGCTACACCAACAATGTTTGTATGCAAAAAGAAAAAACTAAACATAATAGTCAAAGAATGATAAACCAAGTTTCCTTTCATGCAAAGTAATTAAAATTGCTCATTTTATCGGTAGGTATTTATTAGCTTAGTGTAAATTCGAAATTTATAGTACTTTGCACAGAATATTCAATTATGTATAAAAATACCTTGTCAATTTCAATCAGCGTGAATACGCATATTTTTAATTCTGCAAGGAATTTTACCAAGACCTATTATTGGATCTCTAGGATGTGTTAAATTGATATGCGCGCATGACAACTCTCGACGGACGTGACTATAAAATTGTATATAGCATACCCACTATATACCGTCATCAGAATGAGATATCGTATCGTTCGTTATTGGACGACGCGACGCGATTTATTAGATAAGTATCAAGGGTTCCGCGGAAAAATACACAGCGGGTGAACCGTGGTGATATGTTTTGCAAATACAATCTTAAAAACCAAACCTGAGTTAACCCTATAGTTGTTAGTATTACGCAGTTTAATAAATTTAAGCCTGTTTAGAGTTAAGGTACTTAAATAGAATGATTACTATAACATATCCCTTTTCTTATTTCAGAACCAAAAGCCGCGATTAAAATCAGTTCTGAAGCCTAGACGGGACAGTGGCCTGGCGGATACATCCGACGCTGAGTCCGAATGTAAGAATACTGCTGATGAAGGATCATGCAATTCTGCCAACGAAGATGGCTACAGCGAAAACGATAGTAATGAAAAAGCTTCATTCGACAAGACGGTCTTTAACATTGTTGGTAATAAGAATAATAAAGACGAGAAATCGGAAGCCGACATTTGGGAATCGAAACCTTCAAAGCAGTCGGAAGGAAAGCAAGTAACATGCGATAATATTCAGCATAACACTAACCTCTATGACCCCGATAAATTAAACAAAGGCCAATACTTAGAAGTTAAGTTCAAAAATGATCTCATATTTGATTTAGACATGTGAGATTAACCATCTCTATTGGAGCTCCTTTAGACAAGGGCTCATTTGGAATGTTTTAACCTCACACTTATACCTAGATGTAATTTATTAGAAATCCAGTGATTTTGTTTGTGTAGAAACACTTAGTTTAGTATTACATATTCCTTATGATTATGGCTTAGATTATTATTGATGTTCCTTCCATGGTGTGTTTTTAAATTTGCTAAGTTTATGACAATAGTTTGTTTACTATTTTAACTTATTGTAATGTGTTCAAAGTTTCAATTATTGTCAGATGAGATATAAAACTGTTTAGTTCAAAATTAAGAATGATATATTACATTTTTAAAGTTATTATGCAGAACTTAGTAAATTTAGAAAATATTATATTACTTGTGTAATATTGTCGTAAAAATACGGACATAACTATTTGGTAATTGTAACTCTGCTCATTTTAGACAATATATGTAGTAGTCAACCTGCATTTCATGGTACAAATTAGATTTACGTCACTGTATTGGTTAAGAGATAGGAATTGATTTTGTAATGAGAAAAAGGCCTACCTCTAAGCTAAGTTAGATAATAACGCTATTGCACAGCAAAGATAACAGTAGTTTGCTAGGATTAAACACTGCAACATGTTTTGAACACAAAGTATGCGCGGGTTCAAATATTTTGGACTGAGTGAGTGTCCACGGAATTTATACACTTGGTTTAGTCAATTCATAACATAGTTATACTTGATGCTTAACACAAAAAGTCAGTGCCTTTCGTCTGTATAGTAAACCAAGCCACCAGTGAAAATAATTTCCGTCGACTGTTGTCATAAATGATGCATTTTGTTTTACTTATTCACTAAGAATCTTGTGTGTATCGAAGTTATGTTAAATGTAAAGTTTACAAATTATTTAATGATGAATGAATTGTGATTTTGGTGACTTAGTTTAATACACTAATGTATTCGAAATCTGTGTTTATTTTAAATTTTCCCAATTATACTTGTCGTTCTCCCGAATCTGGTTGCCTATAGAACTTAGGCCTAGTTTGCCTAGTACCATGTGAAAATGATCGTGGTCGAATATGCTCGTGTTCGGATGGCATAGTGCAGCTTCAGCTATTCGGTTTCTCATCAATTCATAAAGTGGCCGCATTCGAGCGAAGGTATTAGAGC
Source organism: Tholera decimalis (assembly GCA_943138885.2). Lineage (NCBI taxonomy): Eukaryota > Metazoa > Arthropoda > Insecta > Lepidoptera > Noctuidae > Tholera > Tholera decimalis. Next base: position 29,969,911 of record OW964556.2, on the reverse strand, counting down.
TTACAATAGGTGAGTTCCCTACAATATTTTATTTTATTATACAGAGTGGATGGAAATACGATGAAAATAATAGAGAATTGCCAGATGCACGAAGAGGCGGGACCTGCTTACTTGTCACTTCTTCCAAACCAAAACAAAATGTGTGCTTATGGTAATCCTCTATTATTTTCATCGTTTTTTCATCCACTCTGTCAAGATCATAACGAAGATCGCTGACCTTTTCTTCTGCTCTCTATATTTTCCATAGATTTTGATCCCGAACCCTTCGCGCGTTCTCGGAATACCCTGCAAAATTTCATCACAATCTGATTGAAGGCTTAAGAACGCATAGAGAACAAACATACTAACATTGGTTGTTATTTATATAGATAACGAATTGACATGTCTTTTCATAACATAATTTTACGCCGATGGCTCTGAGGGAGTTTTGCGATAGGGGATGGAATACTACATTCCATTCTCTGACCTAACAATACCCGGCAATGCTCGACCTTGGTTTGGCGCCGAGTGTGATCGCGCTGAAGCTATTAAATACGCGGCGTACCTAGCATAGGTCGATGCTCGAAACTACAAAGCAAATGACGTGGATCAGAAGAAGAGCACCGTCGGTAGTTGTCGGACTGCCGGCGAGGAAACAAACTATCCGTGATGAAACAAACTATCAGTGATTTACTCGCTCAAGAAACGCACAATGAAATATACATTCCGTGTAAACGAAAGAGATGCATATATTAATAGTTGCTCTCTGACTGTTCACACTGCCGGCGACGACACGCTTCACTAGTTCTGTCGCTGAGCGACAAGAGCTGTCAATGATAATACTCGCTCAGCGATACTCGCTTGGCGGTCAGAACTCACGCCCAGAGACCAACTAGGGGTCCAGCGGACCAACTAGCGAGTAATCGCCCGTCGCACTCGCCCACTCGCTATTAGCCCAGCGCCAAAACTATCGGAACTACACGTTCGCTGCTCATCAACTCGTTCTCAAATGTTACACTACTTATACCGCCGACGATGAGCGGTCGGCGGTGGGACAATTGCCTTCAACAGGGCTGCCAAGTCCTTCAAGAAGGTTTTGCGGAGGGCTCGGTTTGACCACGTTAGCTGAATTGGGAACAAACTTGCTTCATACCCTGCTGGCAGCAAAGCATTTTGGTCGAATCGTACTTCTGTCGCCCCTCACTACCATCACTGATCAAACCTGACGGGTCTCTGGCCCACTCCGCTGAGAAAAAATAAACTTGTCTGTCTTCATGTCTGGATAGTAGTGGCGCTTACCCTCCTTATGTTCTTATTGGATGCGAGACGTGTATGTCGGACATACATGAGAAAGACGTCCGTAGAGTGCTGCATAATCTCGACGTGAACAAAGCTAGTGGCCCCGACGGGATACCAGCAATTGTTCTTAGAACTTGTGTGCCTGAACTGTCTCCAATCTTAACACGCCTGTTTCGCCTTTCGCTTGAGACTGGAAAGGTGCCGAAAGCATGGAAGCTGGCTAACGTGCAGCCTGTGCCCAAAAGGGCAGTCGTGCTGACCCGGCCAAGTACAGGCCTATTTCAGCGTGTACTTAATAGTAAGCTCCTGGTATACCTAGAAGCTGCGACATCCTCAGTGACAGACAATACGGCTTCCGTAAAAACCGGTCTACTGGGGATCTTCTAGCGTATGCTAATCATATCTGGAGTGAGGCCATCGAGAAGCACGGGGAAGCACTTGTTGTTTCCCTTGACATCTCCAAGGCCTTTGACAGGGTCTGGCTCAATAGCCTTATTGCTAAGCTTCCTTCTTTCGGTTTACCCACACAACTTTGCGTTTGGATTGAAGACTTCCTGAGAGATAGATAGATAGAATATACTTTATTGTACACCAATAATTGAATCACACTTAAATAACAATATTGTAAAAAGAAATTGGTTACAATGGCGGTCTTATCGCTGAGAGCGATTACTTCCAGACAACCTTTGGAAGGACTACGAGTTTTAATTAAAATGGGGAGGGCTATATTAGTGTACTACTGTACAAATATTCATCAATAACGGAAAAAGTAATAAAATACAACAAATATATATATACCTATGTATATATAAATACAATACATAAGTACATAAAATAAATAAATATATAATGTGTTCTTTAACATCGTGTAGAGAAAGCAAAGGAATAATCATCAGTTTGAAATAAAATGATTGGCAATCGAGCTTTTAAAAACAGCGAGTGACTGAGCTTGTCTTACTGACACCGGCAATCCATTCCACAACCAAATGGCCAAACGACTGGTCGTAAAATTTTGTGGAATGCGTAGGCATCAAAAGTCTCAAATTCTCAGATGATCTCAAATCTCTAACATGTGTGTCATGAAGGAACTTAAAATGTAGAGTAATAATAAAATATGTGCATTCCGGCGAAGGCGGATAGGCAGCCACTTGAGTTTAGTGCGAAACTCCAGAAACATGATCATATTTGTGCAAACCAAATATGAATCTGATACAAAAATTTTGGAGTCGCTCAAGCTTATCTAGCTGCACTTCAGTTAGATCTGGATAACTTGCATCAGCATAGTCAAGGATAGGGAGAAGAAGAGATTGGGCATGGGCAAGCGCAGTTTTAGTAGCAGTCGGTAGGAAATTGCGCAATCTGCGTAAAGACCCCGCAGAGGCAAACAGTTTGCGACTCACTTCTTGACCCCAAGACAAATCTTTATCAATATAAATACCAAGGTCTTTTACTGAGTCACAGTAGGGTATAACAGCTCCATCAAAAATGATTTGGGGAAGGGTCGTCCAGTCAATTTTGGAACGTAGCCTAGGGCTGCCAACAATAATGACTTTAGTCTTCGCAGGATTAACCTTCAAACCATGATCCAAACTCCAATCGGAAATACGCGCTAAATCTTTATTCACTGTCTTCACCGCCTCAGACAAATCTTCAACGGGAGCTTGCGAATAAATTTGCAGATCGTCAGCATAAAGGTGGTAGGATAAGAGAAGTTTATTTGAAATAGAATTTATAAATGTGGCGAAAAGAAGAGGAGAGAGAACGCCCCCCTGTGGTACGCCAGCAGTAGTATTGCACCATGAAGACAACGAACCTTCAATGCAAATACGTTGTCGGCGGCCACACAGGTAACTACGAAACCAATCAATAGCTGTTGGAGATATGTTAAGAGAGCATAGTATCCCGAGCAAGACATCAAAATCAAGTGTTAAAAGCATTACAGAAATCAAGTAAAGAAAGGACCGTCAATTTCCTATTGTCCATACCCAATCTTATATCATCCGTAATGTTAACAAGAGCTGTGGTAGTGCTATGCCCCGGACGAAACCCGGATTGGTAAAAATTAAGGAGTCTATTTCTACAGAGGAAAGCACTAAGCTGACTGTGAATAAGGCGTTCTAGGACTTTGGACAGAAACGGTAAAATGGAAATGGGACGGAATTCAGAAAAAGAGACAGGATTATATTTTTTTGGAAGTGGGGTTACATGAGCTTCTTTCCATGCAGATGGAAAAACACCAGAGGATACAGAATGATTAAGGATATGGCAGATGACAGGAAGGATTCTTCTTCTTCTTCTTCTGTAGTTTGGTTTCCGCACTTAGTCTCTGCACGAGACCATTGTGCGTGAGCCATGTCGGCCGTCACTCCATCCAGCCAACCTCCCTCCAGAAGCAGATCAGGTCTTTCGGTCTATTCAGGATATCTGTAAGGGAATTTAATGACCCGAGGGTTCGTTTCCGTATTTCGGTGATTTCCGTGCACTCTAGGAGCACATGTCCTACCGTTTCCTCCGTCCCCATACATGCCCTGCACAGGGGACTGTCCGTTATACCTATTGTGTGATAGTGTTTGTTCAGTGAGCAGTGCCCGGTGATGGTCCCCGCCACCATTCGCAGGCTTCTTCTGTCCAGGTGTAGGAGGCGCCTGGTTAGTTTATTATCTAAGTTTGGCATCGCCTCTTTGGACTGCCTGCAGCCTGGTGCCGAGGACCACCATTTTCGGGCTTGGTCGTGTGTGTGTTCTTTAAGCCATGTGCGCAGCTGGGTGAAGGGGAGCGGCACGATGGGCTCGGGTCCGAAAACCATCGCGCCGGACCCCCTCCTGGCCAGTTCGTCCGCCGCATCATTGCCGAGTGATCCGCTGTGCCCCTTTATCCATTGCAGTGTCACAGTATTGCGGTTCTCGACCGCTGAAATGGACGGAATTCAGAGAAAGAAACAGGATTACATTTTTTTGGAAGTGGGGTTACATGAGCTTCTTTCCATGCAGATGGAAAAACACCAGAGGATACAGCATGATTAAGGATATGGCAGATGACAGGAAGGATTTCGTCCAAAATAGGGAGTATCATCTTGCGACTTACACAGTCACTACCAACAGCATTTGACGTGATTGATAAAATACTCTTCTTAACATCACAACAAGCAAATTGATTAAAAACAAAAGGAGAATAATCGGGAGTGGGAAGAGACGAAAGATTATCTAAAGTTTTGGTTTTAACAGCCCCATTGAAACTACAAGAGGTGGAAAAATGTTGATTGAGTAATTCAAGATCTATATCTTTAGGAACAGACTCTTGACGTGACTTCCCGATTCCCATTGATCTAAGAAATTTCCAGACTTTAGCTGGATCACCGTTTTCAACGGACTTATGAATGTGGCGGCGTTGGGCATGCCTACAAACCAAGTTGCTGCGATTTCTGATAGCGACGTATTTTTCACGATTTAAGGAGACTTGCACTTATACCTAGATTTTGCTGCTGCCTTTTTTTGTAAAATTGCTTTCACGTCATCTGTTAGCTACGGAGCAGGCAGATGCTTGATCTTGACCAACCGAACAGGTGCATGCACATCATACAGCTCGATGAGATTGGATTTAAGAAGGTTAATTTTTTCATCAATCGAGTCTGCATGAACAAGCTCAGACTAGTCAATATTGCTAGCATCTTCCCGAAGACCTTCCAAGTCCCTTCCACCAAAACTGCGCTGAAGAATAGTTTTAGGTTTAGTCTTAGGAGGGTGAATTTTGTAGGAAAGGAAAATCAAGTCGTGGTAGGAGAAAGCGTCAGCTGAACATTGTCCATGCTTAGCCACGTGTTGTGTGGAGGAAACAAAGATGAGGTCAAGAAGTGAAGGAGTACAGTTTGGAAAATGGTGAGTTGCGCTTAATGGAAGGAGAGATAAATTGCAGGATTGGGAAATAGATTGAAGTGAGGAGGAGCGCGAATCATTTTTAAGGAGACAGGTGTTAAAGTCTCCCATAACAATTGTATGCCTGTAAGAGGGCGCAAGGTTGACTATTTGGCTTTCAAATGAGGAGAAGTAATCGATACGCAGAGAGGGACAATAATATACACCCAGCAAAACATTCACATGGTTTAGGTCAATTTCTAAAAAGAGATGCTCGCCAGCATTCGACGGTGGTGGCTGCACTGAAATGTCAATAATGGAAAAGGGAATATGTGCACGCAGGTAGATGGCAACACCACCACCCCCGCCGCCTGTGCGGTCAATCCTTATTAGTTTGGACTCGGGGAGGGAATAGGATGTAGACGGAAGACAAGGTTTCAGCCAGGATTCGGAAACAAGAATTGCATGGATGTCCTTACAGTCCAAACTCACAAGCATATCATGATAGTGAGCCGAAATACTTTGAGCATTAACGTGGACTACATTTAAATTTTTGGGAAAATCAGAAAACTGAAACTGAAACGTGTCAGCAAGATTCGGAATACTAGTGAAGCTGTCATTGTCACTGCTTGCCTGCTTGCAGATACAAAACTGTCATCATCACTGTTACTATCAATCATTTAAAAAAAACGCAATAAATAATTAAAAAGGGAATATAAATAAAATATAAATGTATATATAAAGACGAACGGTTATTACTTAAAAACGTAAAGTCCACCCGCCAGTTATGCGTTAACAGAAAAGAATAGATAACAATACAAAACTTAAATCAAAAATATCTTATCAAATAATAGTGCATCGTTTGGGCACAAACTCACAGCTTACACTTAGAGCAACATACTTATAAAATAAAATATAAACACAAAAAAAAATACAAAAAGAATTCCTATTGCATATTATTGCGGTCTGAAAATATAATGTTTCCATAGATAATCTATGCTCAAAATGTAACAAATTACGAAACAAAAGTTAAACTAAACGTGACATTATTCTTGCTGCACATTAATCATCTGCTTATGCCCGGTACCTTTGGGTATGCAGACGACAGTACAGTTGCTGAGAGATATATGTCCAGCGCTCGAGCTGGTGGGTCCAGTCTTTCCGTGAGGATATGCTTGGGCGCTTGAACTTGTCCTTTAAGGCTGTCTCCGAAAGGGGCGATGCCAACTTGGTCAAGTTTAATGCAGCTAAGACCCAGGCGTGTCTCTTCTCCGCAAACAGGAGTCAATACGAACCGGCTCCTACTTTCCGTGGTGTAATCGTGTAACCGTACCGATAACCGACCGTATTGAGCTTCTTGGGGTAACACTAACTTCCACCCTAAATTTTGGTCCGTTTATCGAGATTAAAATCCATCCAATCAATAACTTGGGAAAAAAAAGAGATGGATTTTTTCGGCTTCTGTCATTTCTGAAGTGCAATCTCTATAGGCATGTATGACAGTTTTCTTATATGTTTTTCCCGGGAAGCACGAGATTAAGTGACATTGTGGATAACATTTTACAAATTTTTGCTTCCACACGTTAGGGGCCTCTGTAACCCGGGGGACCCATATCATTGATACGGCTGATACGGCGGTAGCTACGCCCTTGAATCCTAGCAAAGATGAGACGGTACTTCACACCGGAACAGCTGCTCAACCTGTATCAAGCCCAGGTTCGGTCTTGTATGGTACTGTTCTCATCTTTGGGATGGATCTGCTAAGTACCACTGGACGGACGGACTTGAGTCTATCGAGAAACGAGCCAAAAGACTCATTGGCAACGATGCACTGGTCGAGTCAAAGCTCCAGAGCCTTGGACATCGACGACGAGTTGCTAGTCTATCGGTTTTCTATCAATTTAATTCCACCAAGTCCGTTCCATCATCGGACTACAAAACAAACGGCGATGCGTCATCGTTACATGATGGACATTCCACCAATACCTACGCTCATAGCGTTTTGGCAATACCTTTATTGTGCGTACGGCTAAGGAGTGAAATTCCCTGCCGGAGTCTGTATTTCCCGATAGCTATAACCTAGTCTTTGAGTCTAGAGTGAATAGGTTACTTTTAGATAAGCGTGCTCCATCTTCGACCACATCATCACTTACCATCAGGGGAGATGGTCGTCAAACGCGAGCCTATTATCAACAATAAAAAAAATATGTCAAGCACATTACACATATCAATCAAGCCCTTAGGTCATCAATGTTCATGTTAACAACAAAAAATATACCTAATAAGACATGTTTCGAGTAATCAAACTCGCTGAGCTCTCATGGCATGGTTGGATCTGCGACGCGTCGTATTCCACCTGTCAGTCAGCAGCATTGATGGGTCCTGATAGGGCCATTGCCTGCCGGAGTTGCGGGACTGTTCTTACGAGATACCGCGGCCCCGGAACGCAAAGGCAACGTAGAAACGATGATAGATTTTTGTCAGGACAAGTCGGACACCCTTCCGCAATCCGCTCCAACCAGAATGATTGGAGGCATTTGATGATTTTCCAACCGAGTCTCAAATAGTCAATAATGGCATGGCTTTGTAATCTTCAAGTATGTTACTAGCATCACGGCCAATTAAATATTACAATTTCTTGATGAGTTTCACTCTTCATCTTCAGATAATTTGGTGAGAAGGTAGGTATCATATTATTATATAATCTACAAGGTGTAACGGAAACCCCATATCTATCCAAAAGGACTGAAGACAACATCTGGTATAGAGTCTCTATGCAAAGTTTCAGCTCAAAATAAGTGTCTCACAGAATTGACCCCAAATTCTTGATTTCGTATGTTTCTTGAATACCAATAATAACAAACGTGTCACAACACTATGAGGGTCATCACTTTCCACGTCACTTGCCAATAAAGCGATAATTGTCTTCGTTCTTCTTAATTTAAAAAATTCGGTCTCTGGTATCAATGTATTGAAATTTCTAATAAGTTCCACACATGTAGACATAGGATTACAAAACCCTTGCCATATCGTTTGTTATCATCCAAAATAGCCGTGCACTTGGTATGTATATACCCTTTAAATTACACGTTGTATATACCTTCAGAGTTGATAGGACAGAGGGGCATTAAATTAAACTACGTATACCTCCGCCTCTGGCATCCGCTCTCGCTGGTTTTTATTTTAGGTGGGGTCAGAGCGGCAACAACGTATTCGTAGAATATACTCAGATTTATCGTTTTAAGATAAGTCGTGCTCAAACGGGGCAAATACTTGAAAGATCATTTGCGACTAAACTACTACTCCTATTTAATTGATTTTGGTAAAGAGCTTGAAAATTGTACCAAGTAAAGGCAGTTTAAAGGAAAGCCCCTCGGTCGTATCAACTCTGTACCTATATAAAAGCGAACTCAAAGCGAAATATCAAAAACCGCTTGACGTATAAAGACGAAATTTGGCAGGAAGGCAGTTTATAGTTAGTAGACGTCCGCTAAGAACGGACTTGGAAATTCAACTCCCGTTGGGGCAGGGAGACAGTGGGTGAAAAGTTGTATGAAACTTCTTCAGTTTCAAAGTTAGGATTATGAAAAATGGTACGTATATATGGGTCCATAATTGAAACGAAATTTTACCGTATCATTTTATTTTTCATTTTCATTTCTTCAGTATTAAATTGAGGAATGCAAAAATTGGTATTATTATATCTTTATTATTCTTCTACAAAGGTTACTTAAACCTAACTTTTTTTAGGTATAGAGAGCTTTTCCTTTGTGGGAAAGTGGTATTTCTACTAGGAAAACCAGTCACACAGATAACTCGGTATATGGCTATCAATTTTACCCCCACGGGGAAAAAGATGTGTGGTGAAAGTGGTGATAAAAACAAATTGTTACTCAATCACGTCCAAATGGGTGAACGGATTTAAATTGGATGCGACATAGAGATAGTTTATACTGATACAATGTGTTTGCCGTAAGATCAGGCGGGCAATTCTCTCCACACAACTAAATTTTCACGCGAACTAAGTCGCGGGCAACAGCTAGTATAAGTCATATTTGTGATTGGTTCACTATTTCTAGAGTTTATATACCTACAAACAAATTTTCTTTCATCATGAAATTAATAAAATGATTACACGACTACGATTACGATGCTCAGCTCAATGGAGTGTACCTAGTAGGTATACGTAGATACAAATTACCCTTTTTCTCCATTTTCTTCGGGACGCTATAGCATTAAAAGAAATCGCATTCACGAGGATACCTAAATTCGAGTAAACTATGTCGTATACATACCTCTGAAAGTTAAAGCAAGGATACGGAGCGGAAATCATGGAAAAAGTTTAGCGTAACAACTTTTCCGTCAATTTCAACCTATTGTGTGTGTGAAATGAGCCCTACCCAACCCGCAACCGCGCTTAAGGTAACTTAAGATAATTGCTTCTTAGCTAGCCCGTATTTCAAGTAAGTAGGTAGATAAGGGAATAAAACAGAAAGCGTGTCAATACGTAGATACTGACATACCTACTATAAAACAAATTAAAAAAATAGGGTACCTACGTGACCAGATGACAGCGCTGAGGCAAAAGTGAAAAATAAAATTAATATGTTACTTGGGCTGCTTGGGCCTGATATTTTATGTGTATTTTATATTTATTTTCCACATTCAATCAGACTTCAAAAATTTAGGTTTTATCAATCCAACTAGTTTGTTTCTGCGTGACCGATACCTACCAGTTGACGACAGATTTTGTTTTTTTATCTGGGGGCACGGCAGTGTGCCCTCCAATCGAGCATAAACGCACGGCCGTACCATCCTTTTCTCGAAGCAGTTTAGACCATTTTCGACCGCCTATAACTTCGTTGTGGATAATACTAGAAGCCTGAATTTTAGTAACCAAGCAGGCATTGTATAAATACGGTATATTTCAAATTTCATTCAATTTGAACCAGTAATTTAAGAATTATAACGAGTCAAAGTTTCTTAATTTTGTCACTCACTGTCTGACTGACCGATCTTCAAAAGTCTAAGGCACTTCTAGCAGACATAGAAGCTTCAAATTTAGAATACAATTAGTGTTTAGTGTATGAATCAAGGAAAAACTAAAATATCTTTCAATTATGTTTTTTTTATGTTAATAGGCTCGGGTTTGACCACCATCTCACCTGATGGTAAGTGATGATGTAGTCGAATATGGAGCACGCTTGCCTAGAAACAGAACTATCTACAAAAATAAATGAGATCCCATAAAAAACAATACTTGTCAAAAAACCAAGTCTCGCAACTCAATTCGTCTACCGTAAAAATTTGTGTGTTCCATGTAATATCAAGTCGGTTATTAATTTATTCAGTCCCTACTTAAGGGATCTTCTGTCTTAAGTTGTTACGTAATTATCTAACCTAACAACATCTTATAGACAGAAGGTCCCTTAAGCAGGGACTGAATAAATTAATAACCGACTTGGTATAACATGGATCTCACAACTTTTTACGGTAGAAGAATTGAGTTGCGAGACTTGGTTTTTTGACAAGTATTGTTTTTTATGGGATACATTTTTCAAATCAAATCAAATCAAATCAAATCAAAATGTTTATTTGCAAGAAATACATTGTTTATAAGGAAAGATCTTATATCCTAAAAGTCACTGTATTCTGCCTGCAAGCAAGCGTGCAAATTATTTATATTTATGTCATTAAATTATTATTACTACATGCAATTAAATTATTATTATCATATACAATTTTCATAAATTCGATTAATATCATTATTACATACAATTTTATCGTCAACATTGTTTTACTAATTAAATTATTCACTTCTATTTCCAAATTCCATAAATTTCCTAATACTATAAAAACAGTTTTTTTGTAGCCACTCTGTCAATTTTGTTTTAAATACATTACCCTGTAACAATTTCAATTCGTTTGGGAGGTTATTATAAATCAGAATACACATATTATACACATTTTTCTTATAAATATCTTTATGACCGGGTGGTTGATACAATAGGTTATGGAATTTAGCCCTTTTCTGCCTCGGCAGAACCTCACTACGTTGCTTAAAGTAATGCATGTGTTTCTTTGTAAAAATGCAGATATCTTTTATATACATACAGGGCAGTGGAAGAATTTTATATTTTTGAAATATAGGTTTACAACTGTCTAAGAACCACGCCTTGTTAATAACTCGGATGCAACGTTTTTGTAGTTTGAAAACTCTGTCAGCATCGGTCGAGTTGCCCCACATTATTACTCCATAGCTTAGTACAGATGACACATAGCCATGGTAAGCCGAAAGAGCAGCTTCTACTGATACATTTTGTCTTAACTTCTTTAAAGCGAACACAAACCTATCTAGTTTCTGACAAATATGTTCCACATGACTTTTCCAGTTAAGATGATTATCTACAATAAGACCTAAAAATTTTAATTCATTTACTTGTTGTACTTTTTCGTTTTTACAAATAATGTCTAAATCCAATTGATTGGAATTATAAGATTTAAATTGAATTAATTTCGTTTTACTTATGTTAATGTTTAAGTTATTATCTTCCATCCAGCTTATGATATCTGATAAGGTCTTTTCGATAACTGATTTGTAATCATTTTTATCGTCACATTTTATAATAAGTGTAGTATCATCTGCGAAAAGGATACATTTCTGTAAAGTAGCCTCCGGAAGATCATTTACATAAAGTAAGAAAAGCAATGGGCCGAGAATGCTACCCTGAGGCACACCACAATCAGTTGATATTGAAATAGATGTAAATTTTTCTTTGGAATATGATTTATCATTTTTCTTTACGACTTTAGAAATTTCTGTGCACTGTTTTCTGTTTCTTAGATAACTAGATATCCATTCATATGCTTTACCCCTAATGCCGTAGAACTCTAATTTGTTTAAAAGCTTCGAATGATTTACAAAATCAAAGGCTTTGCTCATATCTAAAAATAGAGACACCACTGGACTTCCATTATTTATGCTCTCTGTAACAAGTTTCATTAAGTTGAAGATTGCAAGAGCAGTTGAACTACCTTTACGAAAACCAAATTGTTCTTTGCATAATATATTATGTGTACTGAGAAAATTATTAAATCTGGTAAGCATTGCTTTCTCAAAAATTTTTGACATCGTGGGTACTATGGTGATCGGCCGATAGTTATTAGGGTCTGACTTATTTCCCTTTTTAAATAGGGGTTTCACGATAGACATTTTAAGTTGATCAGGAAATACACCTTCCACAAAAGATAAGTTTATAACATGTGCTAGTGGATGACATATCCAACCAGCACAAGTCTTCAAAACTTGTGTGGCAATGCAGTCATATCCACTAGTTTTGCTATTATTTAAAGACATTATGATTTTATACACTTCAGGTGCATCTACAGGATTTAGGAAAATAGTATTTGGATTTTTATTATTTTTATTTTTATTAATATTATTATTAGCACTAGATGTCTGATTAGATGTCAAATTAATAAAGTAGTCATTAAATATGTTACAAATGTCTGATGGATTATTATATGTCACATTTTTTAAATTTAATTCGTCAATATCATTTTTATACAAATCATTATTAGTAATTGTTGAGGAGATTGCGTTCCAAGTAGCTTTACATTTATTTGTATGCTTTTGTATACGTCTTGTATTTATAAGTTTTTGTGCTGTTTGTGTACATCGTTTGAACAAATGACTATAAAGTTTGTAGTTTTTCTCATTCTGTTTTTTACTAATTTTACTATGTTTGAATTTTAGATATAGCTGACGTTTCATTTTGCTAGATTTTTTAATGCCTTTCGTTATCCAGTTTTGTGCGACTGGTTTATTATTAACTTTAACTTTAATGGTCGGAAAGCACAGATCGTAAAACAGTGTAAAAGTTTCATAAAATAAATTAAACGCTTCTGTTAGAGTGTTAGAGTTAAATGTTTCCGATGCCCCGATATAGTCACGTTCAAAGTTAGTGAAGATCGGCATAGATACAACGAAAATCCTTAACGAAAAAAAACTTATTAGCAAAAAATAAAAACGACTTCCATATCAAAACACTACAAAGGCAAAAATAACTTTAATTTCTTTAGTCGGTGTTATTGGTTTTGTATTTTCTTTATTTTTTTTTTGACACCGCCTTCCGTAATTGACTATTAATGCTTCAAAATCGGTGTTAAATTTAACGTTTGCCCAAAGTAACTATTCCACGTGGACGAAGTCGCGGGCAAAAGCTAGTATAAAATAAATAAATACAATCGTCACTATTTAGTTTCAGAGCTAGGCCTCATTGATAATTTAAAGTGAATCAATGTCCCACAAATTACGTATAATTAAGTAATTTCCTAAGTGAAAGACTGGACGTAAGAAAAAGTAGCCAATTCCTTAGAGTAATTAGCCTATTAATTCTATGGCCAATTCCATATCGCACTCGTCCATGAAAGGCTCCGTTCGCTAGCAAAAAAGCTTTGTTTTTCATAGTGTTTTACTACACTACTTATTTTATCTTACGGTATTTATTTATTTTACTGTATTTATTTATTATTATTGTACCAATTATTTAAGTAATATTATTTGCCAGACTTAGTTTTCGTACGTCATATTTTTTTCAGTTTTTTTCAGTGGGCGTACGCCCATGGCATAGGATAATGCTGAGTGGGAGCCTTGTTGCCACGGCCACGACGTGCATTTGCCTCGTTTTTTGTTATTTCTTTCGTAAATTGCTAATATCTAAGTCTGTCATTACCTTTTTTTTTGTTCTGGGTGGGAAAATCATCGAATGAATTCTTCCGCTCTGGGTTAAGCGGAAGGGTGTGTCAGACTTCTACTGACTAAAAACCCACCCTGTTCCTTCGACTGCCCTAAAGTTCCGGGTCTGCGGTGTCTCGATAGAACTTTCTCGCAAACCCCGGCAGGCAAGGCCCTATGAGGCCCCGTCACTGGTGTTGACAACTAGACGCTGCAGATTCAGCGCCCACACAGAGGCCCCAATCCCCGCATATAGCCTCCGGCAGGAGGCGTTTGGCACCCCTAGATTGGGTAGGAGCCACTTGAGTGCAGCCCCCGCCCGGTCCAGTCTTGGAACCAAACGTCGGAAGTGTTCGACGAAGTTCCACCGGCTGTCGAGGACAAGTCCCAGGTACTTCTTGATCCTTACCTACTAACATGATATAATATATACCAATTACTAGCACCATTCTTAAGGCTACTATCACCATTTTAAATATTGTTTGCATGTCGTTTGTCTGTTGGCATTATATTTATATTTCCGGTTTTTGAATAGGTATGTGCTATATATCAAAGACTGCTGACTATATCTCGTTCAAACAAATAAGCGTCAGTAGCCTAATGGCTAAGGTGTCGGACTTGTGATCGAGAGGTTGCAGGTTCGAACCCCACTCATTACAGTAATGCCGTGAACCCACTCCAGACACAAGCATATTTAGCTTAGTTGGAGGGGTTAACAAGATTGCTAGTAATGTGAATTCTACTCACATTGCTAGTAATCTTTATTTTTTTTTCATTTTCTTATTTTGAAAGTTAGAGTGGGAGGGGGCACACACATTACACCACATGTAAGTGTCTATCTTTCAAACGTTGAGAAAAAATGGATTTCGGAAAATTTGTCATTTAAAAAAAAATTGGGTAAGGCTCAAATTTTGTACCGCAGGATACCATACACACTTGCTCGATACCGTCTTGTCGTACCAAGTGCTTTTCCTCAACATTTATTGTGCGCACAGCCAAGGTGTGGAACTCTCTGCCGCCTTTCGTGTTCCCTGTCACATATGACCCGTCTGCCTATAAAGCAAGAGTGAATAGGCATTTTCTGGGCTCGCTTGTTCGATCGTAGACCTCATCTTACACTTACTATCAGGTGTGATCGAGGTGAAGAGCGGGCTCATTCGTAATAAAAAAATAACACATCATGTCATTTAAGTCATCAGTTATTCAGCGTGGCGATTAGGTTAATTGAAATCACTTACTCTATATAAGGTATTTTATCATATACGATTAAAATAATTTAATAATAAACGATATTATAGTTGTGGAACCTTCTTTCCATTTTAATATTTCACAACATCATGTATTGCATAAACGTAATCAGCTGACCAATCACTCGGCGCGTGCTCCGCCAGCGCCGGCGGCGTGGCTTTGCCGCTTTACAGGTCAGTAAACTAATATTAAAAAGGATTATTTATTTTTTACCAATAACGCCATTTATATTGTTTGAAAAATGCATATTTTAATTTTAGATGTTTATTTATTTTATTATTTTAACGGACTGATAACTTGTAATACCTGCTGTACAATTTAATGTAATAACCAGTGATCGGAATAGGTAGAGCTATTTAGGTTCATTGACCGCAACCATTTATGTTAATATGGATATTCCACGGGATTGCGACTGATAGTACAGGATTTTATTGAATTTCATTATTTTTGTCAATATGTATAAAAATGGTTTATGTAAGCCAATAAGCGCATGAACAACGTTGTAAATTTTACAACTGTAAATGTTTTTGTACAACTTCAGAATAAAAATGATTGTTGTTGAGCGTGCTCCATCTTCGACCACATCACTTACTATCAGGTGAGATGGTGGTCAAAGACGAGTCTATTATCAATAAAAAAAAGAAATTGTTACGTAAAAAAATATATGTGGTTTAATGAATCAAGTTTATCTATTTATTATACTATCCTTAATCCCGTCCTTCTTATATTTACACGTCAGAAAGGAAGTGTAATCTTTCATTAGTCCCGAAGGCGAGAACAGCTTTTTATGATTTTACTACTTAAAAACCAAATCCCGGGACTCGGGGAATATCCATATTATTCTAACCTATGGCAAGTACATAAAACAGCTCTACCTATTCCGATCTCTGGTGATAACCTAATCGTTCTAATCGAAATATTTTACCTACAACAGCGTAGGCTTTTGTAAATAAATAACAACAACAGATTAAACCGGAACATCACCAATCTTGGAGGGCCTTCCGTTTTTAATAGTTTTCTTTGGATTCAATTTTTATTTGAATCAGATTTAATATAAACATGATTTTGTAACTGTCTGTGATACTTATTAAAACAGTTCTTTTAGCATTCTGAAATTCTACAAATAAAAATGGGGTGGTAATTTATGATACATACCTATGTATCAATCCTTAAACTCTACTTTTCGTTCCTTTCTCCCTTTTTTTTCTTACCTCTTCTGCCCCATTCCCGAGCAAAGGCTTCCCCCATTCCCTCCACTTCCCTCGATGGTGTGCCTTCTCTCACTAATTCATGAGGAAGGCATCCAAGTTCTCCCGCTATTTTCTCCTAGGTCTGCCACGACTCCGTCTAACTGTCTCAGGTATCTACACCATTAAGATAATACATATTTCAGAAGTAGGCAGGTTAGTAAATAATAATGATGGAGCTAGAAATAAGAATCAGCCAAGATATGACACCGTTTTCATAAGAACCCTAAAAAAATCTTTATGACATCAAATTAAATTTGGAAAATTACGTCGAATGAACCCTTAGATAGCTATAGGTGTTAGGTCCATACTAAGTAAGTGAAAAAGAAATATGAGTAAAAGTAAAGTTCGCATGAACTTACCTCCTAAATTAAAGGAGCTCGCTTGTGGAGCCAAAACATTTTCAGTAGGCATCAAAAGACTACCTTAATTCGATTTATGTACCAATCAAATTTTACTAATATTCCATCTAAGTAGGTAAGGCGACTGCTCTATAAGCTGCGTTCTGAAAATGACGACAATTTACTACTATTAAGGACCAAGGCCGGAGGGTCTAATGTTGATTTTGATTAAACAGCCTGCCAAAAATCGGTGTATATCTTTGCATGCAATATTTAAGTACTAACTTTTTTTCGGTGGTGAAATCATCAAAAATTACACTCCCCGAAAGAGCCGTAGGGAGTGCCAAACTTAAATGGACTATAAACCCACCCTGGCCCCTTAAACTGCCCTTGCCTTCGGGCGACATGTTATCTCGTTATAACGTTTCCGCGACCCCGGTAGGCAATGGCCCTATTGGGGCCTGTCGTTTCTTCTGACTGCTGTGTGAGGCGCGCATAGAACACGATGCGCTATCGACCCGGGCCTGTTCCTTACCGTCCGATGAACTAATATTTAGGTACCTACCTTCTCTATTTCTTAATGTTGTTTCCCTTTAACTTAGAAACATGCCAATACATATAACCCCTGTTGACAAGTCGGTATGATATCGAGAATTATTGCTAATTTATTTATACCTACATACATATGCCAACTGTCTTCTCTATTAAAGGCAAAATAATATTAGCCAACAACAACATGATTCGTCAAGAGGAGGCCAACTACAACTTAGTAACTTTCTTAGACTATCTGTCTAGTCTGTGTTTCTTAGACTAACTTATCTCATGTTACAGTGGACAATATACCTACCTATTATATAGAGCCATGGCTCTATATTGCATATAAGTCCCTGAGTTATGTTGAGCTTGAGCGGTTGGTGTTGTGCGCATTGTTCGATGTTTTCACCGAACATCTCAGTCAGCAACATCGGCGCGTCGCGTTGTAGTTAAGAACGCACCTATTGCTGACAATTTTACATGTTTATTTGTGCACATTGGCCGACCGCGTTAGCCGGGTGTATTCTAACATTTTTAACATATAACATTTAGAACAGTTTTAGAGTAGTGTAAAATAAACAGTAGTATTATAAAACATTCTTTTTCTACACATAAACACCGTGTAAATACATATTTTGGTCCTTCGAGCTCGGATCACGCGTCGCGTAATTTTGGAATTTCGGTATGCGAGGTCTGAACTATCGTGTAACATTAGCGTGTGTGCGTCGTGGGGCTGGCGGATCTAACATTCAGCAGTAGCAGCAGAGGCTGAGCGCATAGGCGGAGATTACAAGTAATAAATTGCCTTATTTTTAGTCAGTAAGGGCTGCATTTCAACATCCTACAAAAATGGCAAACCTCATCGAAACACATTCTATGATCTATGATAGCATTATAAACCTGGGCATTAACGTGAAGAAAGATAGTGTTGACAGGAAAACAATAGATTATTTTAAGCGGAAGCTCAGTACTTTGGAGAGTTACGAGTATTGGAGTGATTACCGACTCAATCATGAGCGAATTGAGGGGGAGGTAAGTAAGTCTGACCCTTATTTTACCGCCCGAGAGTACGAGAAAACAAGCTCGGTGAATGAGTCAAAGGCCTACACAAAGTCAAAAAACCCACACCGAGGCGCAATCCGCGCCGCACAAACGTCACAGAATTGACTCGACTCGACACCCTTGACTGATCCCACACAGCTTGAAGAAATCATGACAAAATTAACAAACGACATAACGGAGGCTTACCACGTGAGCTGTAAACCAAGAACACCTAACACCAGGAGTAAGGGAAACCCATGGTGGAATGCTGAACTTGGTAGGCTCAGAAACACGCTACGAAAACAATTCAACAGAGCAAAGAACACTACACTCCCGGAAGACTGGGAGCCATACAAAGAAACCCAATACAAGTTCAAGAAACAAATCAGAATGGCCAAGAGTACCGCTTGGCAGAACTTCTGTGAATCCATAGAATCTAACAGCGAAGCCTCACGAGTAAAGAAAATCCTATCAACTGATCAGGACCGTACTCTCGGCGCCCTTAAAAAACCTGATAACTCCTACACACAAACAGACCAAGAAACCAGTAAGGTCCTTCTAGAGACGCACTTCCCGGACTGCCACCTTTCCGAGGACAGCACGTGGGAAAACGAATCTAGACAGACACCAAGTACTACAGACTGGTCTAGAGCCCGCGACATAATCACTGAGGACCGCATAACATGGGCCATTAAAACATTCCAGCCATACAAATCTGCAGGACTAGATGGCATTTTCCCGGCCCTTTTGCAATGGGGTGAACACATCCTGACACCCTGGCTGCTGGAAATCTACCAAGCCTGCATAGCACTCAGATACGTCCCACTAATATGGCGGGAGGTGAAGGTCATCTTCATACCCAAACCAGGCAAAACTGATTATACACAACCCAAAGCGTACAGACCGATAAGTCTCACATCCTTCCTACTGAAAACCCTAGAGAGGCTCTGCGATAGACACATCCGAGATGGACCTCTCCATAATAATCCGCTTCACGGACAACAGCACGCCTACTCAACGGGGAAATCAACAGAATCTGCCCTACACAGCGTAATATCTAAAATTGAATGCGCAATACACCACAAATGCTCCTCGATGGCTGTTTTCATAGATATCGAAGGTGCTTTTGACAAGACCACGTTCCAGAGTATGAGTACAGCACTCAGCAGGCACGGTGTAGACCAAACCCTGAGTGACTGGATCACCAACATGCTCAAGCAGAGAGCAGTAAGAGTCACAATAAACAGCACAACGAGGGCCATCGTGGCGAAAGGCTGTCCCCAAGGGGGCGTCCTCTCGCCACTGCTATGGAACCTGGTCGCAGACAACCTCATCAGGAGACTCAACGATAAAGGATACTTTACCGTTGGCTACGCCGATGATATAACCATAATAAAAGCCATGAGAATACCATATACAACCTCATGCGCCAAGCCCTAAAAATAGTAGAGGACTGGTGCCGAGAGTATCAACTCTCAGTGAATCCTACAAAAACTGAGCTCATACTTTTCACCAAAAAGAGGAAGCTGGCGGAGCTGACACTGCCAAAATTCTTTGGCACCACTCTAAGCCTTTCAGCTGAAACCAAATACTTGGGCATCATCCTGGACAAACAACTGAATTGGGCAAAACACACTGAGCACATCACCAAAAAAGCCAGTATCTGCATGTGGCAGTGCAAACGCATGCTGGGCAGGAACTGGGGTATCAGCCCCAAAACAACCCACTGGCTATACACGACTGTTATAAGACCAATTATCACGTACGGCTCCCTACGTACGTACGTACGTACGGCCCTAGTCTGGTGGCCCAGAACAGACTTAAGCATGGCACAAAAGGATCTTGAGAAGCTGCAACGACTTGTATGTGTGGCGATCACTAGCAGCATGAGAACTGCACCCACTGCCGCTCTACAGGCTATGCTGGGCCTACCACCACTGCACCTTATAGTACGAGAGGACGCTGCCCTGGCAACCTTCAGACTTGCTATATCCGGGGCACTCTTGCGAGACTCCAGGATCAAACACACACGCATCATGGAGGAATCAGTCAAACGACAACCCCTGATGACTGCACCATATGATAAGACTGCAAAGACGCACCACTTCCAAAAAAAACTACCAAATACAGCTCATGCCGGAGCCCGAGGACTACTCAGGGCCTAAGGAGCTTAGGATTTACACTGACGGCTCAAAGACAAACACTGGAACTGGAGTTGGAGTTTTCTCCAACGATCACAACATAAATATATCCAGACCGCTGGGAAAGCTCAACACCGTCTACCAGGCGGAATGTGTGGGCATTATTCAGGCGATCCATGCCATAGAAGCCAGGAAAGTCACGAATAGTCACAGCCGCATACTTTCCGACAGTGCCTCAGTACTTCAATCCCTAGAAAAAAATTATATCACGTCCAAGCTCATACTAGAATGTCACAATGCGCTGCAACGCTCAGCGGTCGAGAACCGCAACACTGTTACACTGCAATGGATAAAGGGGCACAGCGGATCACTCGGCAATGATGCGGCGGACGAACTGGCCAGGAGGGGGTCCGGCACGATGGTTTTCGGATCCGAGCCCATCGTGCCGCTCCCCTTCACCCAGCTGCGCTCATGGCTTAAAGAACACACACACGACCAAGCCCAGAAATAGTGGTCCTCGGCACCAGGCTGCAGGCAGTCCAAAGAGGCGATGCCAAACTTAGATAATAAACTAACTAGGCGCCTCCTACACCTGGACAGAAGAAGCCTGCGAATGGTGGCGGGGACCATCACCGGGCACTGCTCACTGAACAAACACTATCACACAATAGGTATAACGGACAGTTCCCTGTGCAGGGCTTGTATGGGGACGGAGGAAACGGTAGGACACGTGCTCCTAGAGTGCACGGAAATCACCGAAATACGGAAACGAACATATCGACGCTTGAAAGGCAATCCTAACTAAGCGACATAAATCCGTAAAATGAGTTATATATACCATTCGAACCGGCAGATTTTTCTGCGTCGTTTGGTCTAGGTCTCATAGTTCTACGACGAGTTTTATTGTCGCTTAGATATTGCGTGATTTCGGTAAAATCTACATTTTGTGCTTACTAAACGACCAAAAAATAGTGATTTTTTGAATATCTGGCAGTTATGACGTTCTAACAATTAGGAATATGAACTTAGTCGGTTTTTCATGTATTGACTTTTTCATTTATTTGTATTGACGTATTTTTACTTGTTAAGAATTTTTCCTTTGAAATTACTTAGTAGATTTTACCTACATAAAGCAATTGTAATTTATGTGGTTATATATTTTAACTCGATAATATATTTTGTGACAGTGTCATTTGTATAAGTTAGCCTGAAATAAAGTGGAAGAATATTAGAGTTTAGATATTTTTACTTGTATATCATAATATTTATTTTTTATTCTTAGATATTTTTATTTGACAACGCTTAATACTAATGATGTCGGTTAGATAGTCTTACTTGATTTGCTAAATGGCTAACAATGGCGCGTAGATAAATTTACCCGTACGCAAAATTATATTTTCTCGTCGCTAAAGAACCGCACGAGTTTAAAAAACGTCGTGTAGGTATGCGCGACACGCGTCGTGACACGTCTATACAGGTTCTAATTCAGGCACCCGCCGTCGCTTAGGGAGGACGTACTTCACATTTTGGCGCATATTCTATGAAGACATGGTAAGTATTCAATCAAATTATGCAAAGGTACCTAGTACCTATTTCAAAACTGCATTTTGTTTCGGATTATTTTTAAACCCTATTATGTTTTAGATGGAACAAAGTACTCATTTTAAATCAATTTTATTATCTTTGCAGTTAAAAATGAGTTGCTTTTTTATCATTTGTTTGAGTACCTACAAGACAAATAAACAGTAGTTATTTATCTTGTAGTTTCACTTAGTAAAAATACACGGTATAAATCTGACATCATCGAATTGATTTTTTTTGCAGTCTGCGTCAGTCACAAACAGTTTAACAAAACATTAGAGTCAGCTTCTATCAGCATTGACACTTCGAAAGATTTAGCTTTTCCGGTTCTTGCCGATAGTTTATGCACCACAACATATCACACTGAAACGACTGCATCGATTACTGCTCCACGTATACCGGTTGATCACGCATTTAATATGACTTTAACTGCTGAACCAGACATTGAAAAACCGACTTTGAATGATCACCAGGTTGAGGAAAACACACAATATATATCACTTACGTCCGATCATGATGTACCGTCTACATCGGCATGAAAGTAAAGAATCTACCGTATCAAATCCAATTAAAAGTTAAGTTGGTAAAAGAAAATCCAAGAAAGATATTAAATATATTGATTTTATGTGTAGATACAGTGCATGCTATTATTGAAAATATATTGAAGAATACAACTGTTTACGCACCATCACCATGGTTTACAGTTTTTCCAGATCCAGAGATCCAGTCTCTCCGTGAGGACATGGTTGGGCGCTTGAACTTGTCCTTGAAGGCTGTCTCCGAATGGGGCGATGCCAACTTGGTCAAGTTTAATGCAGCTAAGACCCAGGAGTGTCTCTTCTCTGCAAAAAGGAGTCAATTCAAACCGGCTCCTACTTTCCGAGATGTAACCGTGCCAATAACCGATCGTATCGAGCTTCTGGGGGTAACACTAACTTCTACCCTCAATTTTGGCCCGTATATCGAGGCTAAGGCTCAATTAGCATAAAAAAAGTTGGGAATCCTAGCAAAGGTGAGACGGTACTTCACACCCAAACAGCTGCTCAATCTCTATCAAGCCCAGGTTCGGTCGTGTATGGAGTACTGCTCTCATCTTTGGGATGGATCTGCCAAGTACCAGCTGGATGCGCTTGAGTCTATTGAGAAACGGGCCAAAAGACTCATTGGCAACGATATACTGGTCGAATCAAAGCTCCAGAGCCTTGAACATCGACGACGAGTTGCTAGTCTATCGGTTTTCTATCGGTTACATTTCGGAGAGTGTAAGATGGAATTACACAATCTAATTCCGCCAAGCCCGTCCCATCATCGGACTACAAGACAAACGACGATGCGCCATCGTTACATGGTGGATATCCCACCTATACGCACTAAACGTTTCGGGAATACCTTCATTGTGTGTACGGCTAAGGAGTGGAATTCCCTGACGGCTTCTGTGTTTCCCGATAGCATAACCTAGGGGTCTTTAAGTCAAGAGTGAATAGGTTACTGTTAGGTAAGCGTGCTCCATCTTTGACCACATCATCACTTACCATCAGGTGAGATGGTGGTCAAACGCGAGCCTATTATCAAAAAAAAAAGTTGAAATTCAGTCTAAAACCAAGGTATCTCTTTTACGTTGTTATCGATCGTAGCTTCCCATATCAAAAGCAATTGTGAGATATTTTTTTTTTTTAGAAACTGAATGATGAAGATGCTAGGTAATTTATAATTGCGACAGCAATACTAATTGTTCAATTAAAAATATATTAATCTCAGACTAAATGTTATGTCATAATTAGTTTCCTGGTCGGCACTACATAGCGTATTTGTTTAATTTTCAATAATGACTTTTATTCAATAATAATTGATTTCATTTATTTTTGTGCATGATAATAATTACCTATACAGTTCTTGGTTAAATGTCGGTTATGAAGGGAGGTTTGGGGTAATTTTAATAACTAAGATACAATTTCCAAAATCACAAAAACCATTAAAGAATGCTTAGGTAAATTTACTTATTTTATTTTAAACTGTCAGATCTTTTTAGATCAATCTTTATGTTTCAAAATTCTAAACTAAGTAAGTTTACCTATTTTTACATGTTACTGCACACACTACAATGATGATTTAGATAATTTTACCTGTTTATCAAATCAGGTAAATTTTATCTAACCGACACAAACCGGTGTTTTTAAAAGTGTCAGGTGTCTTATTTTGACAATTTGGATAGCTATAAAAAAAATGATTTCTAGGACTGTTAACATCATTTTAATCGAACAATTAGGAAAATTTTTATGATTTTTTTTGTAAATATTTGAACTTTAAATCGCTCTCCTGTAAATTTTACTCAATGTCGCTTAGTCATGATTGCCTTTCAAGCGTCGATATACATATATACGTATCAACAAGTACATACTGAAAACAGGAACAGCGGTTCGAGGCAGATCACCATCGGCGTCGACATGGTGATTGCTCAGCTAAAGAATTTAGAACGACGCCTAGAAAAACAACCTACGTTAGCCGAAAAATATAAGGATTTCATGAAGGAATATGCTGAGTTGAACCACATGAAACTGGAACAGAAAAGCAATAGCATTGTACTCGAATGCTTTTTGCCTCACCACGGCGTGCAGAGAGAAGAATCTTCAACGATAAAGCTTCGTGTCGTCTTCAACGCATCCGCCAAAACATTCACCAAATATAGCTTAAATGACTCAAAGGGCCTAACCTACAAAAAGATCTACAGGTGTTACTACTTCAGTGGAGACAATATCATTTTGCTTTCACAGCGGATATCGAGAAGATGTACCGCCCAATCTTAGTTCACTCTATTGATCAACATCTGCAAAAAATTTTTTGGCGTGAGTCATCAACCTGTCCAAGTGTATCAATTGAACACGGTAACATACGGAACAAAGGCCGCACCGTTTTTAGCAATTATGACCTTAAAACAGTTGGCGGCGGATTAGCGCTGCAAGTTTTCAAAAGCGGCTGCGGTCCTAGAAAACAGTTTTTATATGGATGATCTGTTACACGGCTGCTACAACATAGACCAGGGTAAACAATCGATAGAAGATATTTTGCTGCACACTTAGAACTACCATCACCCACATTATATATTCCTGTGCACACACAACCACTCACACACTTCTACATCTACACACACACTCTCACACAGTTGGACAAACTCACACACACCGCTCTACATCCTCGAGTTACTCTTCCTTTTTTCCATATTTTGCTTAATATTTATCTATTTATCATAAATATTTACGGTTTAGTCCTTTAGTTTAATATCTACTTCATATGGTAGACCGACACACTTCGCACAAGTAATATACTATGTTATGAAACATTTAAGCCGATCACTGCCTCTTAAGTCACAGGTAACCCTAGTTTAAGAGGCAGGGTTCACCGACTTTGAGTACAAATGTTGTATTATATAGGTAATAGCCATGTATTGATGAACTGACGATGTATCAAAAATATGTATGTATCAACCATGTACTGTTTTGATGATAAATAAACGTTTATTATTATTATTATATTAAGATTTAATCCAGCTCTTAAAATCAGGAGGCTTTAATCTTCGAAAGTGGTCATCCAACAGCCAGGAATTATTAACAAACATAACAACGAGTCAAGAGGAAGCCATTTATAGCTTCAAAAATGATGACATGTTGAAAACCTTAGGTTTGTGCTGGAACCCAAAAGGAGATCAGTTTACATTCCGTTGCTAATTTTCCCAAACAACAATTAAATTAACTAAAAGGAGCTTACTATCTGAAATATCAAAATTATACGACCCTCTTGGTTGGCTAACACCCCTATCCACGAAAATAAAATTATTATTTCAAAAATTGTGGAAACATGACCCTCAGTGAGATGATAAGGTGTCAGATGACATATACAATGAATGGATCAAGTTGACTACAGGAATTGATATCATCAAACATTGTAAGATACCTCGATGTATACTATGCAACGAGAGTGACGTCATCGGACTCCATGGCTACAGCGACGCATCCATTGACGAGCCAAACACCAATAAAAAACAGTGATCGTTGCAGCCAAATCAAAACTTGTACCAAGTAAAAAGAGCGTAACATTACCCCGAATGGAGCTTTAAAACAAATAATGCCGCAAAACTGTTGGCGATATGTGAAATCGGAAGATAACCCGGCCGACTGTGCCAGCTGAGTTTTAACAGCACCTCAACTACTACAACATCCTTTGTGGTGGAAAGGTCCGGCATGGCTAGCCTCCTACGACATAAGAAAAGAACAAAAACCAACCATCTACCAAACAGACGAAGAGATGAAGAAGATAAAATTGGTTAACATTGTTCAAGATGTTAACAGCAATAGTATAATAGATAATTTATTATTGCAACATAATGAATGAATAATTCATTTATGAAAATAACATGGGTCTTGGGAGGGCATTGACGCCAAAGTCGCAACTTAAACATTTACCGAAGTACCTAACATTATTAGAACTGCGGAAAGCTAGATCAGCTATCATAAAACGAGTGCAAATTAGCGCATTTACGTCAGATACTGAGATGCTAAACAAAAATGGAACTGTGGTAACCAACAGCAAGTTATTTTTAAACCCTTTCGTTGACAAAAGTGGTTTTCTTCCGAGTGGGAGGACGTGTAAGGAACGTGATCTTGAGTGACGAAATGAAACATCCAAACATCCCTAACAAAAGTAGATTTGCAGAGTTTCTCATTGAAGAAGCTCATCAGTTAACATTCTATGGGGTTCCGCGACTGACCTTAGCTGTTCTCGGACAACAATACTGGATAACAAGCGGATACAGTACGGCCAAAAAACAGTTAAGGAATTGTGTAACTTGCCGGAAGTATGAAGCAAGAAAGCAATATCAACTGATGGGTGATCTTCCCGCAGCTAGAACTAACCCCGCTTCTCCATTCTACCATACTGGGGTGGACTACACAGGATTTGTGAACATTAAGGCGAACAAGGGGAGAGGGGTGCGAACACTGAAAGGCTAAGTGGCAGTATTCATATGCATGGTCACGAAAGCCGTCCATTTGGAATTGGTGTCCGATCTCACTAGCTTAGCATTCTTAGCTGCACTTAAGAGAATGGCAGCCAGGAAAGGAACACCACATTACTTGTATAGTGGCCAAGGTACGAATTTTATTGGAGCTAATAGATTGCTGCAAGAGGAGTACAATCAATTAGAATAAGTTTTCGGGGATAGCTGCCAGGCAGAAATCGCCGAAATGAACATACAATGGCATTTCAACGCACCTTCTTGACCGAGCGCTGGTGGGATATGGGAAAGAGACGTCCGCGGTCTGAAGTTCCACCTGAAAAGAGTGGTTATTGAACAAAGACTAACGTTGGAAGAGTTCACCACGGTACTAACACAACTGGTGGCGTGTTTGAACTCGAGGCCGTTATGTTTGCTGACAGAAAACATTGAAGATCTGGATTATTTAACACCGGCACATTTTTTATCGGGAAGATCCGACTTAACAGTGATTGAGACGAAAGAGGATGCTAGAACAAGATAGCATCTAACCACGAACATTTTTAAACTGATTTGGCAAAAATGGAGGAATGAATATTTGAGCCAATTAACAGCGAGAGAAATGTGGTCGTAACCTCAGGAAAACTTTAAAATCGGCAACATGGTGGTAATTCATGAGGATAACATTCCAGCTGGACGGTGGATTATGTTATGGGTCGAGTGATAGGTCTGCATCCCGGCAACGATGGCTATGTCAGGGTAGTGTCATTAAAAACGAAAATTGGTATTATAAGGCGACCAAAACTTTCATTATTGCCAGTAGAGATCGGATCAAATATCAAACATAATAGCACAAATGAAACAGACAGTTCAGCTGAACAAAACGGTGGGACCTGGAAGAACAGAAAACGAACCAGAATAGTGACACCTGGTACGTTATCGTATGTCGCAATGGCGTTGATCTTTTTCATGTCAATCTGCAGCATTGCAAATTGCAGCTATAACATAACAACATTAAATGTGAACCAATCTTTCTATTTTGACCTAATATCTAAAATAAGTCTCGTAAAAGACAATTGGGTCCTAGTTGTGTACTATAACATGTTTCCGTATTGGGAAGGTATGCAGGTGTTAGATAATAGTAACTGATTATTATATTATATAATTAATATCATATTTTGCTAAAGATATTCACATTAATCTAATAACTTTATTGTATAAAACACTAATTTGTTACTTAGAAATAACCCTTCTTTGTGTGTTGAATCATCTGTCATCGTAAGACTAATATGTAATTGAACTAATTAATTTCAACATATCTACTGTATTTTTATATCATTTAATCATAGCTTAATGTTAAAATACAAAGGTTAACAAATCTGTTTTAAAATCGTACGATTTTTTTATTAATTAGTTCAATTACATATTAGTCTTACGATGACAGATGATTCAACACACAAAGAAGGGTTATTTCTAAGTAACAAATTAGTGTTTTATACAATAAAGTTATTAGATTAATGTGAATATCTTTAGCAAAATATGATATTAATTATATAATATAATAATCAGTTACTATTATCTAACACAGGCATTTGAAAAAGTAACAACATAGAAGAGTAGGTATAGACGTAGATCCACGAAGCAGGATCTTGATCACTTTAAAGCTATGCGTAATCGCAACGATTCTCGATAATCGTATGTGTCGAGATGCTAAAAGACGTTATTTCCACGAATCTCTCGATCGAAAGTCCTCTGATGTTGACATATGTGATCTTAATCCTGACTATATGTGACATATGTGACTCTTCTCTTCCTCCTATTTCTCTTGAACCTAATATCAAAATTTCAACTTTACAAGAGCCCACTGATTTGTCTATACCAAATTGCCCAACTTTTAATTTGATTTCTGTTTCTGAAGACGATGTTAAAAAATCTCTACTTTCTATTTCCTCTTCGGCTGTTGGTCATGATATTGTGTGTTCGAGGATGATAATAACTATTCTTCCCCAATTGCTATCCATTTTAACTCACATTGCTAACTATTCCTTATTCTCTGGCTCATTTCCTAGTGCCTGGAAACAGGCACATATAATACCTGTTCCCAAAATAAACAACCCATCGTCCTTATCTCACTTTAGACCCTTCTCCATTTATCCTTTCTTTTCTAAAGTTCTAGAACATATTGTTCATGGCCAAGTTTCTGGATATCTTACAGCACACAACCTAATTTCCCCTATTCCAATCTGGATTTCGTATTGGTCACAGCACAGTAACTGGGTCATACTCAGAAAAAGTGTACATTTGGTTTTATTTCTTGTCCTGCTACTTCATATTTAAATAAATATCTAATATTATGATATATTTACTTTTTCTCCACTTTGTTGATATATCTGTCTATTGATATGAAGATTAGCCTCGTATTTTAACTTAAATTTTCATTAAAAGAGTATATTTTTTGGGTGCCAAAACATTGCTAAAAATATCTTCATACATTTTTTTAGTGTCCCAAGGACCGCTACAGTTTTTCAGAAATGTATTGTTACGAATACTCATCGCTTTATGTAATATAGCTTCCGCCCGCGACTTCGTCCCCGTGGAAAAAAAAATCCCCCGATTTTGAAACATTCTTCATTACTGCTCCGCTCCTATTGGTGTTAGCGTGATGATATATAGCCTATAGCCTTCCTCGATAAATGGGCTATCTAACACTGAAAGAATTTTTCAAATCAGAACGGTAGTTCCTGAGATTAGCGCGTTCAAGCAAACAAACAAACAAACAAACAAACTCTTCAGCTTTATAATATTAGTATAGATTGTGGCTATATTATTCTTGATGAATCAAGTAACTAATTGGGACAATTTTTTTTCCTAAATTGCATATAGAAGAATTTATTTTAATTAAACAATCTTTGTCCCAAAATTATGAAGTTTCGTTACTCAGGGTTAGTAACACGCAATAAAATTAGAAACACAATGATTTAAAGTGGTATAACTATTTTTCCTATTATAGCATCATTATTACTTACGTCAAAATCACTATGGTGGTAAAATTTTTGTTTTCGTCGTAGTCGTGAAGTTAAGACGTGTATCAAGTGAATATTTACAAAAAAAATACCACAGGGTTATAAACGACTATTATTGTGTGAAGTTTATTATATTCTGGTTTACTTACTATGTCCTTTTCTTGCTTTTTGTATTATCTTAAAGAATAAGCTCAGGGCTTGTGCGATAAACACGTGGTTAACGTAAAAATATTTTTAGAGATTATAATTTCTCAGATTTTATTTTCATTTTCGTTATATTGCGTTATGTTACGAAACTGAGAAATTATTAAGCTTAGTTCAGAAGAATAAAAAGTTGTTGTGTGTAACCTAACTAAATTTTCCATTCCCATTTCAGAAAGGCAAGATTATTCCTTTGTTATACTTGGTATAAATTTATTTTGTTTATAAGTAAGATTTTAGTGTTTTTTTTAAAGTAACCTAAATAAAAGTGATACTCCAAAAATAATGCTTTTTCACCCAATCCGTGTGTACGATGCCTTATGACATCAGTTTCGTAACGGAGATTCTCAGTATCGTCACCTATCAGTTTAGTTACAAATCCAAAATGTACACTTTTTCTGAGTATAACCCAACTGCACTTCTGAAAGTCACTGACGATATCCGCTGGGCTATGGACACTAAATCACTCACCGTATTAGTCCTACTAGACTTCAGTTGCGCGTTCAACTCAGTGGATTTTGACATACTTCTTGGAGTCCTTCGTTCATTTAACTTCTCTCCTTCTGCACTATCCTGATTTGACTCTTATCTTCGGGGTCGCTCTCAGTGTGTCACTGCTGGTGTGCTTCAGGGTGGCGTTCTTTCTCCTCTTCTTTTCTTTATCTTTATTAATACAGTTACTCAGATTATCACCTCGCACTTCCATCTCTATGCAGACGATTTGCAGCTTTACCGACGCTTCTTGCTGGCTGACGCGGACTCGGCTATTAGTGCCATGAATTGTGACTTGGAGAATATGAATCAGTGGGCTAAATCATACGGGTTACAGATTAATCCGTCCCAGGCTTATGATCTTAGGCAGTCGATACTATCGCTCTGCACTTGATACTTCCTCTTTGAGGCCATTATCACTTAACGGCTCAGTTATTGCGTACATGGATATGGCAAAGAATCTTGGTGTATTACTGGACAGCAATCTTTCTTGGCGAGTGCAAGTAAATGAGGTCAGTCGAAAGGTGCACTTTTCCTTCCACGCTTTAAAATCCCTTTAAAACTTAAAAGCTTCAAAGCTTGCCTTACAAAACTAAAATCTCTTTAGCTCAAACTTTAATCCAGCCGATTATTGATTATGCCTGCTATTTGGATGCCACTGACGAGCTCTTATGTAAGCTTGAGCACTTGCAAAACTTGTGTATTCGCTTTGTTTTTGGTCTGAGTAGATACGATCATGTCTTTCAGTTTCGCAAGAATCTCAAGTGGCTCCCTATCCGTTTTCGGAGGAACACTCGAATATTATTCCTTTTGTAACCCTGCATATCCTAGCTACCTGCGCGATCGTATTTCATTCACTCGTTCTACTGATGCCCTTTGTAAATCCCACCTTAAACTCCATCTCAATTTCTCATCCCATAAAACCCGTTTCTATTCCCAACAACATAAAATAATTAACAAACATATTATTACGCTGAATAATAACTCGAACAAATTACAACTACAGATAAATAGCATATCTCTACTTCAAGAATTTACCATGACAGCCTTAACAGCCAGCAATTTACTACATAACCTAAAAAGGACTCAAGATATTCATACTTGACATCCTAACCAATGTCCACCATGGACAGTTTAACATTCATCTGTTTACCCCTGAACAGCTTCAAAAGGAGTTTTATATTATCTCTGGACACTTATCAGATGATGTAACATTACCGATTGAACCGCACGATGTTCGGAAACTATACTCTTTGATAAGTATCAAGGCTCGAATGACTGATACATACTTCCCCTTCCAAATAACATTCCCTCTTATCAGTAGAGACCGATTCAAATTGTATAGGTTACATCCCATACCATACCTGACGAACAACAGCATGTTAGAGCTCATTCCGTCGTCAGAATACGTTGCTACGGATCTCAAAAGAACCCGTTACGCCGGAAGAACTCTTATTATGTAAACAAGAAGAAGATAGGTATATGTGCGATTGGAAAAAGCCTATATATCATCTTTCTAACTTAAACAACTTTTGTGATCTCAACCGAGACACAGGCACGTGCAAGGTACGGAGGACTAAGTGTGAAAACCGATGGACATCGCATACAAACCCGTCACTATTCCTGTACCACTGCTGCAACAAAGATACTGTCCAAGTAATCTGCGATGAACAGATATATAAGGTACAACTGAGCAAAGCTGGTGTCATTTACATAGAACCAGACTGCCTGCTGCAAGGTCAAGACTTCACTCTCAACACACGCAATTAAAACAAAAACAGAATAGATATGAGTCCGGATATTTTTATGCCTCATATAGACCAGTTGAATTTAATCATCAACAGTACTATGCCTCTCCAAAACCCACAAAACGTAGACGTAACAGAGTCGGATGAGATGGAGTACGCCTTAGAAAAGCTGCACCAACGGATCGATGATATGAAAAACAGCCAAGTGGAAATCGATCAGACATTATCTCCTCATGATGTATGTCATCAGTATGCAGTGAGCTACATCGTGGTCTGCGCGCTGGCGCTGGCGGCGGGAGCGCTGCTGTACAGATGGCTGCGCACGCGAGCGCGCCGGGCGCACATCACGTCAGGCATGGAACTTCAACCTGCCAGAAGTGTGTGAAGTGAACGTCAACAGTGTTAGTGCTAGTGCGCGACAAACATAAGTGAACGTAATCCTAACTGCTACACGTAGTTAAAGTGAAATAAATAGGAAATCCTTTAGGAACATTAAGCTTAATGTTACGTTATTAAATTTTATTTAATTTGTTCCACTAGCATTTTAATCATAAGCTGTTTTGTTTTAACCTTGTAAACAATATTATCATGTTCATTTGATGAACATAAAACTGTATCTTCACAGAATCCTTATCTTTCGGTTGTTCTTTGTTATCCGTTCGGTGTTTCTCACCGAACATACTCCGGGCCACGAAAGAACATCTCAGCCAGCAAAATCGGCGCGTCGCGTTGACCCTATTTTAAGTCCCGTTGAACGCACATATGGCTGACAATTTTACATGTTTATTAGCGCACATTGGCCGACCGCGTTAGCCGGGTGTATTCTAACATTTTTAACATTTCATTAAAATTTAATTTAACATTAAGAACAGTTTTAGAGTAGTGTAATAAACAGTAGTAACATAAAACATTCTTTTTCTACGCTTAAACACTGCCACCTTGCTACGTACCTCAACACGCATATTTAAGTATCTATCTATATGTAACGTAAACATAATAAGTACCCTTCCTTGTCCTTGTTTCTTTGTTGTTTGTGATACTTATGCGTGATTCTTGGCGCAAACATGGGCTTTTTCTTATTTCTTGAAGTGAGGAAACTGATTTACAGTAAGAAAATATTGCAAAAATAAAACGTAACGAAAAAAAAAAACGATTAATGCATAAGT
The DNA here is from genome assembly GCA_943138885.2 of Tholera decimalis. Taxonomy (NCBI): domain Eukaryota; kingdom Metazoa; phylum Arthropoda; class Insecta; order Lepidoptera; family Noctuidae; genus Tholera; species Tholera decimalis. Next base: position 29,936,295 of record OW964556.2, on the reverse strand, counting down.
TAATGATAACAAACGATATGGCAAGGGTTTTGTAATCCTAAGTCTACGTGTGTAGAACTTATTACAAATTCCAATACACAATACCACAGATCGAATTTTTCAAATTAAGAAGAACGAAAAGAATTATCGTGTTATTGGCAAGTGACGTGGAAAGTTATTGACCCTCGTAGTCCTGTGACACGTTTGTTATGATTGGTATTCAAGAAATATATGAAACCAATAATTTGGTATCGGTATCAATTCTTTGAGTCAGTTATTTTGTGCTGAAACTGTGCATAGAGACTCCATACCAGATGTTGTCTTCAGCCCTTTTGGATAGATATGGGGTTTCCATTACACGTTGTATATATTGTATATCAGCTACATAATATAACTTACTCTTAAATATTGGTCATATTTAAGAGTAAGTTATATTGAGTCAGAATGGAATAGAGAGACGCGTGTTGACATAAGAAGAAGAGACAAAGAACGATTAGAGAATATTAAAGAAAAAACAAAATTCAAAAAAGTAGAAAAAGTATGGAGACAATTAAAATGGCATTGGACTTGACATATGTTGAGAGATAAGAAAGAAAAGTGGACAAAAATAATTACGGAATGGTATCCTAGAGAGAACAAAAGAAACAGAGGGAGACAGTTCATGCGATGGGAGGACGATTTGAAGAAGGTAGCAGGTCCCGAGTGGATACGGGTAGCTAAACACAGGGACAAGTGGAAAGCCTTGGAGGAGGCCTTTGTCGAAAGACAAACTGGGAAGAGGAAGAGAAATTCAGATGCCGACGCATTAAGTAGATAATTATTATAAGAGCAAGTATATGAAATTAATGGGTATAAAATATTTGTATGATAATTGTAAAATCCCGGAAAATAAAGGCTTATTTTTTTTATTTGTTTTTTTTTTTTTTATATTATGTAGCTGATATACAATATATATCATATATATACCATCTTTTGGAATATCGCCTGCTAAATAAGACTGCTTTTAGCAATATCTTACGTGAAAGTATCTTTCTTAAGGTCACAGACTCACAGCCGCTAGGCATCGTAGATGCTAGTTATTTAAGGGACAAATCTTCACCAGACAAAATAGGTATTCCAGTTTGTATTAATTCTTGAACAAGTTTAATATTTGTGTAGGTCTTAATCCATTTAAGATAGCATTAGACAAAAGAGGCTCGTAGAAGCAGGAATGCAAAACATTTTATGTTAAAGTTAAGTTATAATTTAGTTAGATAAATATAAGACAGTAGACAGGTGCTTAGATACTAAATACTAATTAGATAAACGAAATAATAAAAAAAGAGTAATTTGATTTTAAACTATGCTTTATTTATAATAAAATTTTCATCACATATTACAAACTTACAACAAAAAAAATTATTGAAACAACCTATCACATGATGATTTAAGTTTTAAGAATAAACGAAGGAATTTATGATTTTTTTTTAATTTAAAATATCAACTTACAACACTCAATATGTTGTTGAAACTTCTTCTACTTCATTATCTAAGTTTAGTCACTGCTATCAGATGATCACCTTTCTTTGCATCAAATATTATGCATCATGCAACATCTGTTAAAAACCTTTCAGTTGATCCTGTGAAATACAATTAAGTAATACAAGTCAACTTTTCCGTAGCCACATAAATTTACTGCTAGAAATAGGTCATAGATATACTATAATACACTATAACGGAGTGGCGACAACATTTATAACTTTTAATTTGCTTTGCATGTGTTAATTCATAACACAATATTATTACTTAACTAATAGTCAATAACAATGGTGTGTTCATTTGTTAATGGTGACAACAGTTAACAAAATATATTAAAAGCAAAAGCAAGTAAATCAAGTACATACTAATATGACCAATGATAAGCCGCCTTCTTTTTCCCGTTGGGTTCCTTCAACCAGTGGATAGACCTGCCCGATGTGTTTCTTTTGAGGACTTGCCATATTAAACTTTTTATGTGACCTGTATGATAAAATATTATTTTGAATACACTTACTTTTCTATTTAACTGTTCTAAAGCATAATGCTACTGAATGCAGGATAGCCCTATATTTCTTGGCGCATATTTTTTTTAATTTATTAGAAGCGCTGTACGTTCATTTAGATAAGTCTCATCTAAATAATATATATTTCTTCTTCGTTCATTAGCCTTTTTATTTCATGAAGATATTTTAGTCTCCGTAGGACGATCTCCTGTTTGTCAATGAGTGAACTCTTTCTGCTCCGTATGATATATGTGAACTTTAGAAGATTGCAGGCACAGTGGCCCGAAATACGCCTATAAATAAGAAAATATATGTTTTAACACAACGCATGTTGCTTACAAATATTTTTATAATAATTATTTTATGAATCATCCTTACCAGCAATTTCTGCAGTTTTCTTTATCAACTCAGTCTCCTTATATTGGTGAGTGTTTGCTTTTCTACAGCACGAACTGAAGTTTGCTTCGTTCTCTTTTTCTTGGGAGACATTAATAAGTTATCGTGGTCAACGTTTAGGCCACATTTTTGTTGTCGTTGGTTTTGGTCAGACTCGGACCTTCTATGTTGTAAGGCAGTCGGGCCCGCACCGTGTTCACACATAGCGCAACTAAACGTAATATTTTGAATAAAACAACGAATTAATAACAACCAATGATATTTTATAGTACAGATATGTTATAGGTGCGCGCGTCGTGAAGACTCGAACACGAGCTAATTGGAACGTCTTGCAACTAGTCTGCGTCGAACGCAACCACAAGCGTGCCGCACCGTAATGCCCGTGTCCTTAGATATTATTTATCAAAAATGCCATCTTGTGAGTTTCGGAAGTGTACGAATTATACTTTCAAAGTAAACAAAATACAAAGGATCTCATACCACATGTGAGAATGTAAATATATTAAGATTATTTTTTATATTTCATTTATTTTCCAAACTTGCCAATAAATTATGCTTAGGAGCCATATGTAGGTGAAGACAGAGAGAGCAAACTTGTTTTGTCGCGAGAGCGATAAGGATGCGTGCATGCGGACATAGATAAGTTAAAAGTTTACAAGTGTAGAAGCGATATTGATTGACTTGTTTTAATTTGTTTTGTGTTACAATTTTTTTGACTAAAGTTCATATGACTGATTATTGAGGATTATAACTGTTTTTTTTATTGAATTAGGTTCTCGAGGGATCAGGTTCGACTTCAACATTGGATCGCAATTGGTCATGAACAAAAAAGCGAATCAGACTGGATAATATCAAAAAACAGCAGGATATAATATAATATAATATTCCACGACTTTTACACAACGCCATCTAGTCCCAAACTAAGCAGAGCTTGTGGTATGAGTACTAGACAACTGATAAACATACATATATATTTCTAAATGCATACATATTATAGATAAATTACACCCAGACAAAGAACAAATGATCGTGCTCATCACACAAACATTTGTCCTGGGTGGGAATCGAACCCACGACCTTGCGCATAGCAGTCAGGGCCACTGACCACTAGACCAAGAGGCAAAATATGTAGCAATCACTTCCAAAGTACTAACAAATATGTTTCGAAATGTGGTCGAACAATGCTTAAAAAAAAATGCAGTTCCAATTATACATACAGGTAGGTAAATCAAACATTTTATAAAACATAATGCTGCCTGCACAATGTTTTATAAAATGTCAGCTACCTGTTGCTTACATTTTCGCCAACGTTGAATTTGTTTGGTCAGTAAGTATAGGTACCTACAAAGAAACAGCTACATGACATTTCATTATGAAACCTAAAGTTGTGTCATGATTTTGATTATTTATTGATTACTAGCTTTCCACCTGCTTCATCCAAGATGAAGTTCCGATTTGACGAAGTTTTCGAATCATACAATTATTGTTATGTCTGATCATAAATTATTTCATTAACATAATTACTATTTATTTCTATTTTAGTTTTGAATATAATGGGCTAAGCTGAATATAAACATTAGTGGTAATACTTGATCCGTGATTAACCATTATGATGTTTAATTTCTTACCTACGCACTTACTCTTCAATCGAGTGTCCACTCTACGGCTATAAAAATGTTATCCTATGGCACAAGGACTCATTTGAAGCGCAATTTTTAGAATTATAGCTATCTCTTTCACTTGCGTGTTGTTTCGTATCTTTTGTTCTACTTATCAGTAAAACTTGTCAATGTGTGCCATAGATATCCGTGATGTGTGCAGTTTTTACTACGCGGAACAAATTTCAACGCAAATTACTATGAACGTAACATATCTGTACTTTATAATATCATTGATAACAACACTAATAACTTAAACAAACCAATAAGAATGGAAAACCCGACACGAGTAACAACTTAATTACGAAAATTAATTATATTAACAAAACAAGGTGTAGCATTCGGAAGTTTCACTATCAAAGGACAGTAATTACATGAGATGACACAGAACATTTACGTCAATTTCACAGACGACATAAACCGGTAAAATTAGAAAAACCCGGCTGTCACAGCTTATGAAGGGATTAGGTGACATTTTAAATTTGGTAGAATTATAGTTAAACGATAAAAATTCCAATACTATTCACTCCTGCTTCTTTTAGGTTTTTAGGATTGACATTTTAATTTTAAGTTGGATTGTAATAATATATTTAAATAAAATTACAATAGTTATACAATTTAATTTGGGGTCCGAGTGAGCATCGACTCTTTCGTGACATCGGCAAACGATTAGTCGACTCCACAGGTGACTAAAGGGCTGGCCTTTTCTTCGGATAGAGAATCAAAATAAATAAATAAGTAATAAATAAATAATCTTTATTACTCAAAAAGGTTACAAAGCAACACATGGTTAAATCAAATGTAAGCATAAAATAAACAATAAAAAAAAAGAAACATGTGTCAGTAGAGACCCTGACTCCTAAACTAGGTATGTCCCTGTATCTTAGGAGTCAGTGTTCTTCAAACATCAAATCAGCATTGCCATTCAACGTGGCAATGCGGGCAGTGTTCTGGGCACTTTTCCCATTGATAGCGATGTTGACGAATTTTTCGATGCCCTATATTTCTTTTTATTTTCGCCTGTATATACTTTATTTGACTAAATATACCATTTACTTCTCAATTAATTTTAAATAGGTACTATTCATGTTATTATTATCAATAAATTTTGTCTAGCCTTGAATAAAAGCCACTTAATTTTATAAGGTAAATTGTTAAACTGATTACAATGAAGTGTGACAACTAGTATATAAATAGATTTAAGTAAATTTAGCCTCAATTGTAACTGTAACAAGTTTATTGGTTTTTTATTACAAAGTGTACATTAAAAAGCACCATTATCAGGACATTACAAATGCTATGTGAAAAGTCCCATAGATCGCCTTTGTGCTTTGTTTTTTATCCGAGGACAAAGGTAAAAACTCGAAGGTAACTTAGATACCGTGAGAGAGAGCTACCGGAAAAATAAATGGGTGATTTCTACGAAAAACATGTACCGTTTTATCAATCCTTTTTAGGGTTCTGTAGATGAATGGCAAAAAACGATTCCGTTATATATTCGTCATGTCTGTCTGTCCATATGTATGTCATAGCCATTTCCTTTTGAAAGTATTAGAACTACACTGTTGAAACTTGGAAGATTATATGTATTATGTATTATTTATAGGTTATATTAATGTATCTGTGAACCGCTTTTTATACAAAAATTAAACATGAATGGAGGCTCCCATACATGGAACTGAAACCATATTTTTATCCAACCTATATGTGCAGGGTGTTTATAGATAGGAAAACAGGAATAGGATGCCGTGGACCCACTCCAGGTTCAAGCATAGGGTAGCTTAGTTGGAGGGATTAACAAGATTGCTGGTAATGTGGATTATACCCACATTGTTAGTTATCTTTTTAAAAACAAAAAACAATCATGTGTGTCGCCCGCCCATTAACTTTTAGAATAGAGATATGCAGTGAAAGTTATGAAATAAATATATACTGAAAATTTTAATGACAACTTTGAACTTTGGTTTGAACGAGATATGTATAGTCAGCAGTTTTTGAGATATAGTACATTTTCGAAAACCGCAAATAAAACTCTGTCATTTATACAAAGACTATGAAAAATAAAGTTATTTTGCGTAGCTAATACGGAACCTTTCAAGAGTGAGTCCGACTCGCACTTGGTCAATTTTTTTTTCTACGAAGCCTCATGTTGTTACGATTTTAAATTGTGGGCGGATCGTATATTTTTAACTGCCTTCACAAAAAGGAGGCGGTTCTCAATCCGAATGTATTTTTCTATGACTCGTAGACAGCAGGACCGATTTGAAAGGGTATACTTCAAGGTTGGTTCCATTGACATCAAGTCAGGATTTGATGATGGAATCCAGGAGAAATCGAGGGAGCTCTTTAAATATTATAGGCACAACCCCTGTGTTTTGGGATTTTTTTATAGTAACTTGTGCAGTTGCTATTGAAAAGCATAACTATATGAAGTGGAACTGATAATGAAGACCAAAGATGGCTACCGGAAGTACTCAATAATAAGTAAGTCATGGGTTGCAATTCGATTACTTGAATATAGTGGTTAAACACTTTATGCTCTTCATAATGCATATGGTGAAGTGGAGCTCATGGTGAAGTAGCAGGAGAACTCCGAAGCAAATAACGGCCCTGCATTGAGAAAAGAAATATTTTGCAAAAAGTAATGAGAAGTTGACATTTCGTCTTTTATAACTAGACACTCGTACCTACTTACATTACAAATTGAACTTTAACTTCGTTAGTCGGTGTCTTTGGTTTTGTATTTTCGTTTTTGACACCGGCTTCCGAAAATAAAGTTATTTTTCACTTCGCAGTTTTTTTTGGAAGTCGGTTTTATTTTTTGTTAAAAAGTTTTCAATTACTTATATGTAGATTTCATGGCATCACCTCTAGGTATATAAAATCGTCGCTCAAAAACGAAGTTATAGTTCACGATACTAATACCCGTCGATTGCGAAGCGTACTAGCTTCTCACTGTCATGTAGGACTGTGAAATAAAATATTTTGAGTTTGAGTTTGTAACGTTGTCTTAAAATAATCTTGAACATTGTGAACCTACAGAATACATTATTAATTGTAAATTCAATTAAGAATCTCTGTTTTATCCTCACAAAAGTAACGTAGGTATACTAATATAATAGACTTGAAGTCATACTTCAAAAACATACAGTTGAGCGACTAAACACAGATATCATAATGATACGCCTGCAAACTTTCAATATTAACGTCGGCGGCTTCTAGAACTTCATATTAACTTAGACGTCAGCATTATTTTATCATAGCTCACGTAAAGATCTGTTCAGACGTACGCGGTATTCCGTATTCGTTACCCAGAGTTTAAATGAACGCCGAAGGCTAAACGCGTGAGGGGGAAACAACTCTCCTTCTCACGTCCCGGTAACACACATACGTGACAGTGGAGGATTTTAGATAGTAAAAGTCAGACATTTACTCACTCTGGGTGGAGCAGAACGAAGGAAACGTCTCCTCAGAAATGGGTATGCGTAGTTTGATCCTACAGTTGAAAACCATGGTTCCATCTACGGTTCACTGGTAGAGAATGCCTCAGGTATTAAGGCCGCCATTTCACTTTTGTGGTGCATGAAGATTTAATAAAGTAATAAAACCACGGATTTTGCTATGTGTAGTGAAACATATTTACGGAAGCACTTAATGCACCACAGCCGTGGTGAAACAATAGATTTCGGCGACCGGCTTTCCGTCTTCGCCGCCCAGCTCTGTCGAGACTTCCCGTCAATGTACCTACACCTCGCGAGTTGCTCGAGTCAACCCGCATCGCTGAGTCTCTTGTTTTAAATTCGTATAACTTGGAATAATCGTTTTTCCTTGGTGTGTGGTCGTTCAGTTTGCTTATACCGAAGATGCTGGAAACATAATTACATAATCTAAATATATATTACTCAAAGGTGACTGACTGACATAGTGATCTATCAACGCACAGCTAAACCACTGGACGGATCGGGCTGAAATTTGGCATGCAGGTAGATGTTATGACGTAGACATCCGCTAAGAAAGGACTTTGCGAAATTCCCACGGGATCGGGATTTACACGGGAAAAACTTCCCACGCGGGCGAAGCCGCTGGCACATGCTAGTAAATTATAAAATTTAAAAATAAAGAAATTGGTCGCATTACTTTCACTGTAATATCAGTGTAGACTTTTTGACAGTGTAGGCATGTTATTAAATAGTCTTAATTTATATTTTGCCAGTGGTAATGTTCAGGTTGATGCTCTAGGTAGGTCTGGTAGTGGACACTAGTCAAAGGAAGAAAACTCGAGATTCGGGTACAAAAATACTCATAATCTGAATCAACTAACGCTGACAACATTCGGAGAGTGACTTACTTTTTCCAATGCTAGTTCTTAGCAAGATATATACAGTGGTGGTCATAATTATAATTAAAAACGATTTGTAGTACCAGACAAGTTTTATAAAACAATGTTATATGTACTTTTATGTTCCTTTTCAAAAGTAATTAATTATGTTATGAAATAGCTACATGGATAGAGTAAACGGGATTAAGAGTAAAATTAAAATCACTTACTATTTATCTTACAAATTTAATTTATAATCGACAGTTACAATTTCAAATAGTAATAAAGCTAGACAAATAATTAAGAACGATCCTTATCCTGTTCGAGAGTTGTTTCAGTAGATACTTAGATTTTAAAAAGCTTATTAAATAAGACGGTGATAATGTTAAAAATTGCAATTTAATACATTTTATTCTAAGTTAATAGTTTGTAGCGTGTCCACGGCTTTTGATGACAGCCTTTCATCGGCGGGGCATTGACTCTAACAATTGACATTTTTTTCAAAAAAATGTCATTTATCAAGAGAAAAAGAGCGCCATTCTTCTAAAAAAACGTTGTATAACTCACTTAGGTTACCACACCGTCGATTTGAAACCTTTTACTTAAGTAAAACAAAGAAAAAAAGAAAAAAATGCTCTATGGGATTTAAATCTGGACTGGTTGATGGCCATTGTAAGACAGAAACTGATTGAGTTGTGAGGAATTCTTTAACCGTGCGTGCAGTGTGCTTGGGATCATTGTCGTGTTGAAATGTCCAAATAATCGGAAGCACGTCTTCAGTATATGGTAACATTGTTTCTTCCAGTATATTTTCGTATTGGAATTGATCCATGTTCCCTATCAATCTAACAGGTCCAACGCCATGACCTGAGAAGCACCCCGAAATTTTCACATTTCCACCACCATGCTTTAATGTCACTTTTGTATACTTGGGGTCAAATGCTGTATTGGGAGGGCGTCGAACATATCGTTTCCCATCAGAATATACTCTGCTAATTTTTGTCTTGTCAGAGAAAAGAACATTTTTCCACTGTCTTATTGTCCAGCTTTCATACCCCCTAGCAAATGTAAGCCGGGCTTGCCTACGACACCGTTTCAACATGGGTACCTTTCTTGCTATCCTTCCGTTCAACTTAGCTTCTACCAAACGCCTTCGGATAGTGCGCGCTAAGATCGCTGAAGAGTTGTTTTCACCAAAATAGTCTTTTCTCAACTCGTTAGACCCCTTAAAAGGCTATTGTTTTGCCAAAGGCACGATATTTCTATCGTCTCGCCGAGATGAATTTCTCTGTTTAGGTACACGTGGAATATTTGAAGTTGTTTGATACGTGTTAAAATGCTTCACAGCGTGGAATATCATCGTTTTTGAGCACTGCAGGTGATCGGCTATCTTTTTATATGACCAATTCTTATCGCGAAGTTTTATTATCACTTCCCTTGCAGATTCATCGCAACTTTTATATTTCCCCATTGTTTTTATGTGAAATAATCAACTTCATAACTTTTACAGCACTAAATGGCGCCAAAATTACGCGAATAATGGCTTAGTTACAGAGTGTTCTCTATTTAAATTTGAATAAAAAATAAACTATCCAGAGTTCTTAATTATGTGGCCAGCCAGTAAGTTTGCAGTAATATGTATGTTAAGGTTTAATGTAAAACGGTTGTCTATATATTATTGAATTAAGCATGTTATAACTGTGTGCTACGACAATGTGTATTTTGCGACACCAAGAGAGATACAAAAAGACATGCAAAAGTGTAATTGTCGTAAGTTTGAAAAAAAGCTTGTTTTTAAATAGTCGTTCTTAATTATATGACCACCAATGTACATATATATGTGTAGGTATACAAATATTAATTGTTGTGCAATATTGTATAAACAGTATTATATACATTTAAAGAAAAAAAACAATTATGGTATTTAGGTATTGGCAAACACACATTGGGTACATAGAGAAATATTGCTAAATAGATATAATTGCATTATGCGACTATTACACTTGCCCTATCAACGATTAACCACTATTATGGTTATACATTTTTTTTATTGTTGATTGGTTCTCGTTTACACGTTTTGTTGATAGGATGGTAAGCTATGATGTGGTCGGAGAGGAAGCACGCTTGCGTAGAAGTAACCTATTCACTCTATTATTGTTTTACATTGCGATTAAATGCGGTTACACTTGGTTAACAAAAATAGTTTACTATTTTTGCATACGGCAGAGGGTGCGGGTGTGTGGCCTCGCGTCCTCCTGGTATCAGGCCACGGAGTACATTGGTACAGCGTGCGGTTGCTCACCATGTCTGGCTGGCGCAATCAAGTTCAAATTTTTAATCATTCAATCGACAATAGCCTATACGGCTAAGCTTGCGGACTTGTGATCGATAGGTCGCGGATTCGAACCCTACCCATTACACTATTTGAACCCATTCCAGACACAAGCATACCTTAGCTTAGTTGGAGAGGTTAAGAAGATTGCTAGTAATGTGAATTCTACCCAATTCAATTTATATTAGGATCTTTCAAGTCTTTAAATTTTTTCAATAAATGTTTAATATGTAATTTATATTTAGATTTATATATGCAGTTTTTTTTAAACCAAAGCTTGTGTTTGTGTGGTTGTCGACGAAATTATCAATGAAAATATGTCTTACGAAGTATTTTTTTTATGTTTGCCCGATGAGTGCCCACTGCCCTGGCCTCATTGATACGCCACTTAATCCTGCACTGTCAGGCTGGTACAGCAGGTTTTGGTTTTTGCTGCTTTCATAGGGGTTCTTAAGCTGCGAGTTTAACGCACACACTTTTTTTCTGGGGGAAAATCATCAAATTACTCCTTAAGCTTTGTGTTAAGTGGAAGGGAGTGTCAAACTTCTGCTGACTAAAGACCCACACTGGTATGCGTGGAACACGACGCACTGTTGACTCGGATCAACTTATACACCAGCACTCTAAGCTTCTGAGTATGGATGCCTATCAGTGATAAACGGGTCTAAGCTCGGGCGGAGTGGATCTATACTCCCCTGTCGATCGTTATATTTATTGAATTTGTCTGTGGATAAAGATGCAAATAGTGTCGTATTAGTGGAAAACCTAACTGTTGTACATGTATTGTGGTGAGAAATAAATAATTATGATTATGAAATAAGGTGTGACTCATTTATTATATTAATTAATTGTAGCTTTATAATCAGACATAAGTAATTTTACTTGATTAAAATATGTAGGTACTTTATATATTTATTATTATTTCTGTTATTTCTATTTATGTGCGTCGAGGGATTGCTACGGCGTAGCAACCCAGTTATTGCAATGCGTTGGCTACGCCGCGCCGTAGCAGTCCTCAAGGACCTACGGGTTGTAGCAAATGGCCGACAGTAACTCTTCACGAGCGCTACGCGCTACTACACCAACGATCTCTTAATTATTGTAGTTTTATTTTTGTCTCAATTTAAATATCAAAATGTTTTGCTTTAAAAAGTCAAACTTTTAATGCACGTAAGATTAAATTTAATTAGCAATATATATCTAAGTAGGTTTATATCTATCGAACATTCTTTCTTTTCTTCAAACTTGTACATTAGACGATTAAATGGATCTACCCAATTACTTTGGATCAAATCTAATGTAACAGAGTGTTCGCTGTGTACATTACTGCTTCCAATTCGATCTTGTACATACATATGTATCTACCTACGTGTGTGAACTTGTTAAATAAAATAATAGTGCCTACGACAGGACTTTTATATTATGCATTATCATTTATCTTGCGTTGGGGTGTGTAAATGTTGGTTAAAGTAACACCATTGCGTGGGGATGTCTTGTGGTGCGGTAATAATAGGTTCAATCCAGGTAATTTTTTACAATCCCGGGATTACTTACTTGATTATGTTATTATAGTCTCAGGATCCCGGGACTTATCACTTTTATATCTAACAGAAACTAACTTTCAAGGCATGTTACTAAAGAATTTAAGAAAATTTTAGTGTTTTTATACTAACGTAGACAACTGTAGCATTTTTGACATACACACTTACAAAACCAAAGTCAATTTAACAAAGTTCCAAGTTTTCACCTAAAAGTTATGTTAGGGTCAGCTTTCGGGCATGCGGACAGCGAGTAAAGGGCAACTCGCTGTCCGACCATGGACCATGCCCGGGTCGACGGCGCGTCGTGTTCCACGCGCGCCTCAAAGAGCGTCAGCAACATGACGAGGCCCCCTCTGCAGAGGGCCGAAGCCTGCCGGGGTCGTGGGACTCATCCCGTTACCGTGGCCCCGGTATGTAAAGGGTTATTGAAGGAACACCGTGGATTTTAGTCAGTAAAAGTCTGACAGTCCCTCCCACCCTGCCCGGAGTGGGAGGACTTATTTGATAATTTTACCACGTTAAAAAAAAAAAAAAAAGGGTCAGCTTTCCGGGCACGCCGCAATTGCGGCGGTAAGACCCCTCATTGAGGAGTGGCTAGATCGGCATCACGGCGTCCTGACCTACCGCATGACGCAGGTCCTCACCGGACACGGAAGTTTCGGGAGGTACCTGTGTCTGATGGGAAAGGAGGAAACGCCTGGGTATCACCACTGCGAGGGTCGCCCTGAGGACACCGTAGAGCACACGGTGCAAGACTGCCCCGCCTGGGCAGAGCACCGACGTGTCCTCACGGCGGCGGTAGGCGGAGACCTCTCGCGCCCGGCATTGGTCGAGGCCATGCTGCGGGGCGAGAGGGAGTGGGAAGCGGTCGCCTCCTTCTGCGAAGCAGTTATGCTTGCGAAGGAGGAGGCGGGCCGCGTGAGGGAGAAGGTGGCGTCCTCCCTCCAGCCCAGCCGCAGTGGTAGACGCCCACGGCGTCGGACGTCGGCCGACGATCTCCGGCCACCGTAGGCGCGGGCATGCGGACAGCGAGTAAAGGGCAACTCGCTGTCCGACCATGGACCATGCCCGAGTCGACGGCGCGTCGTGTTCCACGCGCGCCTCAAAGAGCGTCAGCAACATGACGAGGCCCCCTCTGCAGAGGGCCGAAGCCTGCCGGGGTCGTGGGACTCATCCCATTACCGTGGCCCCGGTACGTAAAGGGTTATTGAAGGAACACCGTGGATTTTAGTCAGTAAAAGTCTGACAGTCCCTCCCACCCTGCCCGGGGTGGGAGGACTTATTTGATAATTTTACCACGTAAAAAAAAAAAAACCGGATTGCACTCCGGGAGTGCCGGCAGAAGTGAAAACTTGAATATTAATGTTGTGCATTTTTGATATTTTGAAATGGTTAGGGAATAATTTTGCACGAATTGCTTTAATGATCAGTATAAAAGTACTATCATTTATGTGGTAGAATACAATATTTATTTATTGCGCTATCGTACACAAACATGACAATTTATATTACATTAAAAAGTTTGCGCAGGCATACATTTTCGCCGCGCCGTAGAAAGAGAGGGGGATACTTCCTCTCCTACGCCGCGCCGGCTGTCTACTCTCCGTCCGTCTTACGAATTTTCGATCAGGTCACGTGTCCTGACGCGAGTTTAACATTTTTTACCCATTACAAAAAAGTGCACAACGCCGCTAAAGAAGTTTTCACTTCAAAAACCCTGTTTCTTGCTGCTATTCAAGAGTTTCCCGTTTTAATTACTTTTGTAATAGAATTTACTTAATTAACAATCCAAATTATCAATTATTTTAAATAAATAGCTTAAATCCCGACTTTGCGTTTCATTTGAAATTTCGGAATTCTTAAAGTCATACATGTTTAGATTATATAACTGTTACATTTTTGGAGATGGAGATAGATGGAGTAAACGTAACGCAAGATCCACCATCACGTTTCATGTCATCATCAAACTTAATAGCATTTCAAGGGACAATCGGTTTCGTAATTTGTTTTTCAGTATATGATATATCGAAAAAGCGCGTTCAATTTTAAAATGGTACAGTTATGAATGCAAGTGCAAGTTTGGAAATATTTTCAAGACGCTTATTAAATGCCCACTAGCATCACAATCATCAAATACTTCCGAATACTGCCTAGTACTAGTACCTACATAGATATACTACTTCCTAGTTCTAGTGCATAGATAATTTGTAATGTAGTAGTACTAGGCCGCTGACGGCCGCGCGCCCCGCGCCTAATTATGTGATGCTTGTAAATGTATGTATGCCCCTAAAAATAGCCCTACTTATTTTTGGGCCCAAAAAAATCTCAATAAGCATTATTTTACCCTAAATTTGGGGCTAATAGCCCTAAGAAGTTTAATCCTGGATAAAAATCCTCCTCAACTCACCCAACTCGCCCCTCAACTCACCCCTCAACTCGCCCCTCAACTCGCCCCTCAACTCGCCCCTCAACTCGCTCCTCAACTCACCCCTCAACTCGCCCCTCAACTCCCCCTCAACTCCCCCTCAACTCACCCCTCAACCCACCCCTCAACTCACACCTCAACTCACCCCTCAACTCACCCCTCAACTCACCCCTCAACACACCCCTCAACTCAACCCTCAACTCAACCCTCAACTCACCCCTCAACTCACCCCTCAACTCACCCCACAACTCATCCCTCAACGCATCCCTCAACTCACCCCTCAACTCACCCCTCAACTCATCCCGCTACTCATCCCTCAACTCACCCCGCTACTCATCCCTCAACTCACCCCTCAGCTCACCTCTCAGCTCAACCCTCAACTCACCCCTCAACTCACCCCTCTTCTCAGCCCTCAGCTCACCCCTCAGCTCACCCCTCAGCTCACCCCTCAGCTCACCCCTCAACTCACCCCTCAACTCCCCACGAGAACCCTTCCCCCCACCCCGCCCCCACAGGGGACCCCCCTTACCCCTCACCTCCCTGAACTCCCCACGAAACCCCCTCCCCCCACCCCCCTATCAGGGATACCTCAACCCCCGCGACCTAACTTCGAGGTGTAGGTCTAGGTCCCAACAGATAGATACTGTCGCTTTTTCGTTTCATTAACTTTCAAATCACAACGATGCCAAAGAAGTTTTCACTTAAAAAAAGTCTTACGATTTTTGATCAGTCACGTGACCCTGACGCGAGTTTAACAGTTTTTACCCAGTGCAAAAAGTGCTCAGCGCCGCAAAAGAAGTTTTCACTTCAAACAAAAAAGGGTCAGCTTTCGGTTAAAGCGAATGCAGCTGTCCAAGTATGAGATATGGAACCCAACTGTCCATCCGACCTCTACAACCCAGTAAACGAGCAACTTGATAACCAACCTCTCTAACTTTACTGATTTTTTGTAGACTATATTTGACGAGCCCACCCCAGTATTCCCAACTGCTGAAACTTTTAAGGTCCTGAATTTACCATGGCGCAAACACACAAGAACACGAAGCCAATTAATAGATTTAACTTTGAATTTAAATTAATTTGGCAACGAAATTAATAAAAAAAGAATAGCGGAAGAGTAAGAAGTCAATTCTTTTATGTCCGTCTCCGCTGAGACAATCAACTTCACGAAATTACGACAATTCTGCCAAATATGATTTGGTATGTAATGGATCACCTATCCACGTACCGAGCTCGGTAAGCGTTGCCTTATAAGTAGTTTTTGCTTTGTTGTAAGTGAATACTTTTTAATTTTTAAGTGATTGTAATTTATTATGTGTTAGTTTTAGTGTTGCCCAAATGCAAGACCAAGACGAGACTTAGCCAGTCTTGGTCTTGGTCTTGCATCAATGCACCTGGTCTTGGTTTTGGTCTTAGTATTGCGCTTCTATTCTTGATCTTGCGCAAGAGTCTCTCAAAAGTCTTGCAATTAACGATTATCTTATTGCTATTTATTAAACAGTAGTTTAGATCTTAGAACAATGTAACAGAGTAGGTACATTTTGAGCTTGTGAGTGTAGAGAGAGAGTAGGTACATGTTCAGCTTGATAGGGCGCGGCTTTGTTGTCGGCAACATCAAAATGTTGCCGACAACAAAGCCGCGCACTATCAAAGTGCCACGATGGTCAAAACTAGGGATACACTCTTTTTCTTTTAATTTATTTATTTATTTAAACTTTATGTACAATAGTGGTACATGGGCGGACTTAATGCAACAGGGCATTCTCTACCAGTCAACCTTTGGGTTAAAAAGACCACAATGTAGTAGGTGTACAAGTAAAAAAAAATGTCATTATCGAAAAAAAAAATGTATGTATAAATATATATATATATATAATAAAATACATATATATGCTAAAATAATAGACTAATAAATACGGTGCTTTATAATAATCTTTCTAACTAAGAGAACTCACAATAATTATAATTATTGCGAAAACCAAACTAAGAATGACAGGCCTTTAAGTAGTGGTTTCTCATTTTACGCTTAAAAGAGAATTTAGACTCGGCCTTCTTGATGTCAAGGGGTAGCATGTTCCAGAGTTTAATGGTAGAAATAGCATAGGAATTAGCCATAAACCCGGTTCGGTGAGAAGGAATGTGTAGAAGTAAGTTTTTGGATGCGCGAAGGTTAAGACAATGAGAACTGCCTAGCACTTTAAAATTTTGTTTTAAGTAATCAGGAGCACAAGGATCGTTCAAAATAGTGAAGAGCAAGCAGAGGGCTCTGAGGGATCTCCTTTGACGAATAGGCAACCATTTAAGCTGAGAACGGAAGGAAGAAATGTGATCATATTTACGAAGGCCAAAAATGAAACGGATACAGTTGTTAAGAAGTCGATCCAGTTTGTTAAGAAGTTCTTGGGATAGATCAGAGTAGCAAACATCAGCATAATCAATAGCAGGAAGCACAAGCGATTGGACCAAAGTGGTTTTAGTGCTAGAAGGAAGAAAATGCTTGAATCTATAGAGAGATCGCAGTGTGAATGTTACTCTCTGGCTAACCTGTGCAATCTGCTTATCCCAACTTAACTTGTCGTCAATGAATAAGCCTAGGTCTTTAATGTGTGGCGAGAGTGGAATGACGGTATTGTTGAAGCTAAGCGGGAGTAGTTGGCTAGTGTCCAATTTTCGTAGCGCATGTGAACTGCCGATCAGGATAGCCTGGCATATACTAACATTGACCATAACTCCAAATCTGCTTGACCAATCGCTGATAGCTAATAGATCAGCATTCAGCAATGAGATACAGCTGTCCAAGTTCTCAATGTCAGCTTGTGCGTAGAGCTGTAGGTCATCAGCATACAGATGGTAAGAGCATTTGAGGATAGTAGTAATAGAGTTTATGAAAAGAGAAAATAAGAGTGGAGAGAGTATACCGCCTTGTGGAACGCCAGTTTTCAGGGCGCACCACTCAGAAAAACCCTGATAAGCACGAACCGCTTGCTGGCGACCACGAAGATATGATGAAAACCAATCCCGTGCCAATGGAGACGTCCCAATTTGTGTCAGAATAGCCAGGAGAATGTCGTGATCAACGGTATTGAAAGCATTGGAGAAATCAATTAAAACTAACACCGTTAATCTCGAACTCTCCAAGCCATTCCTAACGTCTTCTGTAACTTTAAGCAAAGCTGTGGCTGTACTGTGGCCAGACCGAAAACCTGATTGGAAAGGGGATAACAGATTATTACCAAACACAAAAGAAGATATTTGTTTAAGGACAACTGCTTCCAGGATCTTGGATAGGAAAGGGAGAATGGAGATTGGTCGGTAATGATTAAGTAGGCTGGGGTTGGATATTTTAGGGAGAGGAATTATAAAGGCCTTACGCCAGATTGTAGGAAACACCCCAGTCTGTAAGGAGGCATTGATTATGTGGGTAATAATGGGGAGAATACTTTTAATTATGAGTGATAACATAGTTCTACTGACACCATCACAGCCAACAGCTTTGAACTTAACCGCATTGAAGGTCTTGAGGATCTCAGGGTCGGTAACAGGAGAAAGAGAAAAAGAATCAGGAAGTAAGATTGGCGTGGAAGTAATCTCATGAATGGTGTGGTTTTTAATAGCAACCGCAAGCATAGCGGACGAAGAAAAATGCTTATTCAAATCGCTCAAGGCCACGTTAGAAGAGATAACATTAGAGGAGGATTTTGTTATGCCGAGGGATTTGAGAAACTTCCATATATCAGCCGGTGAAGAGTTGAGAACATTTTCAGAGATGTATCGGCGTTTAGAGGCTCTTACCATCTGGTTACAACGATTTCTAGCCAACATGTAAAGCCTCCAGTTTTCCTCACTGCAATCCCTTCTATATCTTCGAAAGGCCTTGTCACGGCGTCTCATCGCCATACGAACTCCAGGGTTAATCCATGGAGCCGGCGGGCGTTTAACACGGACGGCCCTCGGAGGTGCATGTGCATCAATGAGCTGGAGTACTGTCTTATTTAGCATTTCCAATTTCTCATCCACTGTCGATGCCTGTTCAACTTCGATCCAATCAATCGCTCTAGCATCTCTGCGAAGCTGCTCCATGTCGATCCTCACGAAATTACGGAGATGCACAATGGCAGGCCGCTGTTTGGGAGGCTTCATTTTATAAGTGAGATAGATAAGGTCATGCCTAGATAATCCCGGAACAGCAACCTGACCATGGTTAGCAACCAGATTAACAGAAGAAGTGAGTATGAGGTCAAGCCAGGAATCGCTTGTGTCGAGATTGTGATGAGTCGGATTAAGCGTTAAAAGAGATAGACTTGACGATTCCAGGATTGCTCTCAGTCTGCTTGATCTGGAGTTATCCTTCAAGAGATCTGTGTTGAAGTCACCCATGATTATGTGATGTTTGTACTCTGAGGAAAGAGATACAAAAAGAGAATCAAGAATTGAGAAATAATCAATAGTAGGTGGGCGTTATTTTTTACAATGTATTTTTATGTTATTGTTTGTAATGCGCATAAGTCGATGTCGTACAAATAATAAACACAAATATAAACTAATCACGATAATACGACACGACAAATTAAAAACAATTTGTAATAAAATCCAAAGAAATCTGAAAAAACAATATTGACTTATTTAATGCAGACGAGCTAAAAGTATCAGTATCTGTATTTATTTTAATTATTGATAAAATCAAATGTCATTAATTACTTAAGTTCATATATTAACGAAAAAACTACGAGATAGTTTTATGTGTATGATTACATTTTAACATTTTGACCTACGCTTTAAAACTGCATAAATGCATCGATAAAACGCACGGCGGCTATCCTGACCTTCATGGAATATAAGGTAATAGAAATCACTTTAAAATTTTAAATTAAGTTGAAAAATATTAAGTTAACTACAACAACTTAATATTTTCCACGGATTTCTTATTTAAAAAAAAACATGGATCGAATATTGTATGTGTGCTAATTTTGTGCAATGTTGCCGGACCTGTATCACTGGTACCTCCGTCAGAGCCAGCACATTAACGTTCTCATCGAATAATCTGCCTCTGGACAACAACCCAAAATCGGAAAACACATAAATAGTTCTTTTAAGAGCTGCCTAAGTTTCATTGTTTCCCCCGCATCGCCCGCCCTTCCCCTGTGTTTTGCAATGTAAGTTTTCTCATTTTAATAATAATAACACAAAGAAAACGACAGTCTGAACTAACTGCAAGACGCAAGAGTCTTGCAGGCTTAAATCTTGCAGGGTAAGTCTTGGTCTTGGTCTAGCAAAAATGCAAGAACAAGACCAAGACTGCAAGACCAAGATTGATTTTGGGCAACACTAGTTAATTTATTTATAAGATTTTGTAGGTAAGTATTTGTTTATTGTTTTGTATGGGCCTAGTTGACTGAAATAAAGATGTTTTATTAATATTTATCTTTAATATTAAGCCGTAAGTCTAAATAATTTTGAGCGAAACAAATATGTTTTCAAGGAAACGTAAAGTAACATAAAAGTAATAAAAACAAACTTTAATTGCAAGTTTTCCGTAAAACACTCGTAAACTAGCTAGCTAGCTAGCTACACTTATCTACAATACGTGACATTAAGTTTTAAAGCTTTATTTGAGTACCACTGTTGATTAACCCCGTAAATCCCTAGATGAGACCAGTTTAAACCCAAAGTTTTCAAGACTATAAAAAGACAGGGATGTTTTCAGCTTCCAAATACAGGATTCAAGGATGCATCTATTAAACGAACTGGATTCGGCCCACGTCATATAAGCTGTTATATGACGTGGGCCGAAACCAGAGCTGTGGAGCCAATCAATGCTCCAGAAGGCGCAACGATACGATAGAGCACACCAATGTGTCCGAGCTAAATAACTATTTCATGATTGCTCGGTTAGATACATATAACTCACAACTTCACGACACAAAATATGGTTTTAGGTAACTCTCCTGCCGGGGTCCTATAGGGCTTTTGGCTGCCAGGGTTGTGGGAATATTCTAACGAGATATCGCGGCGAACGACAATGAAAAGGTAGGTCAATGAACCCTCATTTTGATTACTTTACAAAAACGACGCCTAAGGTTTTTTTTATTTACTAAAAATCATTTCTTGTTTTCAATGCGGACCATAAAACTCAAAAATAACATTTTGAATTATGAAAATTAAAAATAAATGAGCCACCTATGGTACTTATTTCAGAAATAAGGTTTAAGGGAAAAACACTTTGATAATAAAAGTTTAACTTAAACGCCAAAAATACTCTGATGTACATAAAACCTATACAGAACGACACAGAAAAAAATACCGGTTTTGTGTGTGATATTCTCGCTAGGTTATATTTTTGCAATTCTCCCTTTCCACTGTCGTGAGACATCGTATAACAACAAAAGGAACCCGAGAGACGAATAAATTCATTATCATTAATTAGACGCTCCAGCAGCTAATTAAGAACACAGTATCATAAACACGTTTTAATAAAAAAATGTGGCAGACATCTAATAAAAGAAAAACATGGTAAATAAACAGTTGATTAATTTACCCGCAATTTGTATGCAGTCAAGTCATAGTAGAAATTTTAATTAACTAAATATATCGTTTAATATTGAGTAATTTGTCTGAAGCCAATTAAGAGAGACTAATTACATGCGCGGGCGGAGCCTGTGTTACTCTGTGTTGAGAAGCCGCGTGTTGATTTTCGAGTTTTGCTTGTTGTTACTGGTGACTGGTGAATGTTGCACGAACTGCTGTTACTGAAAATTTGTAAGTACCGATCGGTACTAGGAACTTATTAAAATCACACCAGAGTTCAATAAAGAGTTAGCTAGGGAAATAGCTAGTAAGAAGTCCGGTTCTGTAAAAGGTTGTCGGCTCTCCCATTTTGCATAGGAATTAAATGAAACTATTAAAATTATTGGGAACTATGGGTAACTGGTGCTAGGTTCTGTTCTCATAACTCTACGAAATTGCTCTTTACTCAGAAAAAAAACGTAAAATAACTATTGCTGGCATGGATCTGCCTGGTGTCCATAAAAGATTATCGTCAACCTTGACCTATCCCACAGAAACCGTATTTTTCCGAGATGATAAGAAATATATCAATTGAGAAGCTTGCATTCTATCAGTGATACCTAGATTTTTAAAATAGGTTAAATTCTTCTAGTGATTACATTTTACAAACCGAAAAACAAGCAAATAGCTTCTTTGTAATGCAAATGACTGTAAGTGATAGGTTTCTCTCGAAAGTATTCCCACGTAATATACATACTTTTAAAATAGAATCATAGCTATAACATTTACTCCTCAAACAAACTATTTCACTAAACATGAACTGTTAATACCCACGTCCCACATACCACTTGAATATATTATGTTGATACCTACATATAAGTATCGTGACCAATCAATACGAAATCCAAAATTAACCCGTTAATATGTGTGTACCTATTAATGTAAAATTATTTATTTAAACATGGTTTTCATCATAAATAAGTATAATTATATAATACCTACAGGTATCGCTAAACGTAAATTGTTTACACTTTAAAAGCGAGTTCATGAAATTTTGACGTGTTGAAGAAAGTTACCATTAAAAGTACTTATTTCATAAGTAAGTTTATTCAGTCAGTTTACAATTCGCCAATTTTCCATTACTTGACGGATAATACCTGTCTCGTGCGTAAAGTACCTATCAACTTTAAAGACACGTTCAACCGACTTTGAAGATCAAAGGTTCGCGAAGACTTGGATCTAAAATATTGCCTTCTACGTAACTCGGTCTAAAGATTGTTGAAAACGCTCTCAAAAATGTAATTTTCAAACTTAGGACTCCGTTGAACTTTCGATGCTACCTCCACACTACCTATTTCTGTCTGGACTTTTCAGAGTTAAATCCCAATTTAATAGAAACTTTAAACTTGAGTCAGGGGTTAATGCCTTTAAAAGGGAAGAATGGATGAAGAGACTTTTCTAATAAAGTTTGGTCCATTGCCTCTAGACGGTAATATTGGTCATCGTAGAAAATATTCATTAACGCTCCGAACGTGTCAAAAGTAATATGATCGTCTAGACTGGAATCGTTAAATTATTGCTTTGTATTGAAAACAAAAGACAAACAATTACCACATTTCAAATTTTATTCTGAATCAGAAATGGAGCAAATATTATGAACAGTTGAGTTCATTTCGTGTGAAAAGGTAGTGGACACAAAAGCTTTTGAACGAAAATGTAATTTTAGCGGTGCTACCAACTGTCCACCACACACGCGACAGTTAGCGCTACGGCACATAAAATGGCTGCCTTTTAATAATGCCTGGAACTACTTTCAACAAGCTTTCAATATTTTCCACTTTTGTGTGCAACAAAGAAAAATTGAGTTTTAAAGAACAAAAGTTTATTGTGCTTTACAACAGTCATTGTAGTGAGACTTAGTGCTGATCTTGTTGTAAAGCATACATTGTTGCAAAGCTGTAAAAAATGTGACATTGCACTATAATATCTTGCTACAAAATATCTTAGTTGCAAATGAATGTATTTGACTTTGAATTTGAGGAGCCTGTGGCTAAATAACAATAACAGCAAGAGTCAATTTTCAAGGTTAAGCAACCCTTTCCGAGGTCGGTAAGTAGATGAGTGACCATCAGCATATCTAGCTCTTGCCTCAGAAACAACGTTAAACTGTGGGTCACGGCTGTCATTTAGTCATCTGTCACAGTCGTCACAGGTAGTCAGAAGCCAGAAAATCTGAAACTGTTCTTGTCAAGGGGTATCGTGTTACCCAGTAACTGGGTTGTGGAGGTCAGATAGGCAGTCACTCTATACAGGGTTAATTGTAAAACACCGGAAACCTCTCAGGACTATGTTACTAACATCATAATCAACAACTTTTGTTCTATGACTTTTAAAAATTCGTCATATTTTAGTTCACCAGATTTTCATACAAAAACAAAAATATTTAAATTGAACTAAAATATGACGGATTTTTTAAAGTCATAGAACAAAAGTTGTTGATTATGATGTTAGTAACATAGTCCTGAGAGGTTTCCGGTGTTTTACAATTAACCCTGTATAAAACACTAGTACCTACTCAGCTGCATTTGGTTAGACTGAAACCGACCACAACATAGTTGAGAAAAGGCTAAAAATAAAGAAATGAACTTTAGGAGTAATTCATTAGTTCATCTACCAGTATAGCTTGTTGCATTGTTTATACTTTTAGTATAACTAAGATACAAATCAACAGAAGAGAAAAAGTATACTGTTGTTGTGGTCGATTGATGAAACCTTCGATAAATAGAACTGCGACCTTAGGCGAATTTTAGCCGTGTATATGGGGAACAGGATGGGAAATAAGGTACTCGCAAGTCTTCGTCTGCGACTTGATACCCGTAGCCACTCCACTACACTGTTCCAGGACGCCCCTTTAATTGCCACTTATCACTAACGCAGATTGATAAAACAATAGTCTTTGTAGGTAGGAGTATGTTTGATAAAATGGGTTGATTATTAGAGCCGATAAAATGACCGCGCCATTTTGTTGAGTGATTAGTATCAGACTGATTTATGGTGAAGGTTTTGGATTGTAAGGAAGTGAATGAAATAGGGATGGGAATCTATTAGAATGAGGAAATGTGACTGTGCATAGACAATTTAGTAGGTATCTATTTATTTGTTTCCTTTTGATACTTTAACATATACTTACCATTATCTTAGCTGAAATGTTAGATGCTCACCATTAATATGACTTCTCACTTATCACTCTTATCAGAAGACTATTCCAGCCACTAATGGTATTCCAAACCAAAGTTCTTCTAACAAAATTATTTGTAAGTCACTGAACTCACAAGTTACTAAAGTGATTCTTGATAGCTAATTTGAAACGTTTTGAAGTATTAAGAAACTATTAAGTTGTCTGATACTATTAACTTGGTATTTAAGAAAAACACAAAATAATTTTCTTTAATTTGGAGAAGAGCATTGACGTTTAACTTTAATATAAAAACAGATACAGCCGCGGGCAGAATGAGTTAAGAAAGTTATTCTAGCGCAATGAACATAAAAGGTGCAACGCATATCAAAAGGTAGCTCAGACCATATAAACAACAAAGTTACCCTTTAGACTGCGCTGAAAACCGCTTTCCGCCGACATGTTTTACGATTTTATTCATGGAGATAAGCAGTTAACTTTGTGATCACCTTTTCTCATATGTACGTTAAAATTTTCTTATTTTTCATTTATTTTTGCTGCTTGTTATTTTTATAGGAGCATATAAAACCATGCTTTAGCTATTGAAAAGCGCTATGTGGTTTTTTACCCGACTGCGCGACGCAAAGGAGGGTAATGTGTTCATCAGACTATGTATAATGTATGTTTATACCTATGTGGCGTTGTAGAGGCAAAACGCGTGAACCGATTTTAAGTATTCTTACGTCAATTGATTTGTCTTAGGCCTAGGCCGCACTACGGCTAAACCATTGTGGTTTTTAATCGCGTGAATTTGTGAGTCTAGAAAACTAATAGATGCGCCCGCACTTACGGTTTTTTCCCGCGACTGATTTTAAAACAGTGGAATGTTACAAAATGCTCGCGGGTAAAAACAGCGGCATAATTTGTAATCCATAGAACTTAGGTGGCACGCACGCACTGCGTTTAACCGCGGGCGGTTTTTAGGTCAGTATTCGGTGGATCGCCATGAGGAGCAGAGTGGTTGCGTTGGCGCGATTGCAACTAACAAAAATTAATAAAAATCTTAGTAGTACCACGGGTAGATTATTTTTGCCTGTAGTACTACTGAACTGCTTGGTAGTACCACGGGATTTTTTTTTTCCCGTGGTACTACTAGTAGTACCACCGGTACCACGGGCAACAAACATCATCAACCGAGTCGGAGTCTGTTTCAAACGAACCAGAGTATGAATGTTTATCTCAAAAAATCACTGTGGAAGTACAAAAAAGACCAGCTTTATATGACACTACTTTGCGTCAATATAGCGATAGAAATACAAAAAATAAACTTTGGGAGGAAGTGTTTCAACACGTAGTAAATAATTGGATGATACTGTCGGAGGCTGAGAAAAAACAAAAAGTAAGTTTATTTTATAAGTATTTATTTTTAAGGATTCAAACTGCTGTGTCGAACCCTTAGATCGAAAGCGACTTATTAGATACTAAATTATAGTATTTTGAATTAACAAAGTAAGTCGTGTTTTTTGCAAAAATAGTCACTTTCGTTCTGAGGGTGGGATATTTTTAAATACTTTCATATTGCCAACTCAATGCGCCCACAGGAGATGTAAAATAATCAGCATATTATACATTTCTTATATCCATAGCGTTATTGCTAGAACGCGCACGAATTGGAGGAATGCGCTGCAGCACTGAAACTTGAGAAGATTAACTAAGCTGTTGCCATCATGTTGTCTTACAATGTTGTGCAATATGCAACAAGCTTTAATTATGTGGTCGCAAAAATCTAATTTTACGTCTAACGGTCTATGCAAAATATGCCATTTATTTGCCATAATTCCAAATGCACATTCGACAGTCCTTCTGGCATAGGATAATCTATAGTTATAAACTCTTTCTTTTATAGATAATTTTTTATTTGTATATGGCCTGATTAAGTGTCCCGATAGTGGGAAAGCTTCATCGCCTACGAAAACAAACGGAAGTGGGCCAACATCCTCATAATCAGGCAATGTTGCAGATTGTGGTAAATGCATTTGATTGTTCAAAAATCTTTTGCCATAATTCGAGTTTTTAAATACGCTTGAGTCACTATTCGATCCATATGCTCCAACATCTATAGCAGTAAAGCAATAGTCCGCATCAGCAATAGCTAATAATACTAAAGAATGTTTTTTTTTGTAATTGAAGGCTTCTGAACCAGTATTTTCTGGCCTTTCTATTCGTATATGTTTTCCATCTATGGAACCAAGGCAATTAGGAAATTGTGTTCTTTAAAAAAAAAGTTTTGCCATATTTATCCAATCTTCTTCCGTTTTTTCAGGCATATAGGTAGTTTGCAAACATATCCACAAACACTTGCATGTGTGTTCAATTATTTCACTTAGAGTTGTTGTACCAATCAAATATTCAAATTCAAAATACAGCGACTTCATACTGTTTGCAATGGCAAGATACCTGAAAAAAAAAAACATTTTATTAATATTTTATTTTTATTTTTGTTACAGGCAGTACAATACAAAAGAAATGGAAGAATATGCGCGACTGTTTTGCTAAAGAATTAGCTATGCAACGTGGGAAATCTGGTCAAAGTGCCATAAAAAAGAAAAAATATGTTCATTTCGATTCGCTGTTCACCATCTTTAGAAAAAAGGGAAACTAGCGGCAATATTCAATCACAAGATAATCCTAACGTAATTGAAAATCATCCACCTACGAATCGGACCACATCCTCTAAGAAGGCTTCTAAAACCCAAAATAACAATAGTGATTATGAACAAAAATTATTGGATTTTTTAAATATACATCAAAATACATGTGAATATGACGAGGATATAAACTTTTCACAAATGATTGTACCAATGTTACGCAAACTTAATGATGATCAAAAACATTTTGCTAAAATAGAAATTATGAATATTTTGCAGAAAGCCAAATCTTTCTGTCCATTCGAAATACCAATTTATGATTCAGGACCAAGATCACATGTGTAATTTACGCCTACGCCGTCTCCGCAATCATATCATACATATTCACTTTCTCCATCCCCAACCATGCCGATACAATCACCAGTTTCAAGACCAGTGCCGGCTACACCTTCAATAACACAGGGTTCAATAATCAAGATCACATGGGTCATTTACGCCAACGCCACCTCCGCAATCATATCCGATACAGTCACCAGTTTCAACACCAGTGCTCGCTACTTCTTCAGCAAGAAAGAAGCCAAAGATCATTTAACAAGGGATAATATCGACTGGGTAACAGACATGTGCACAGTTTGTTAAAGGACCTACAACACAAACTATCTATTTGCTGCTTACTTCTGCTCCATCAACGACACAAGCACCAGTGAATTCCTTTCAAGAACTTCAGCAGCTACAATATGAACAAATTAATGAACAAGAACTTACAGTTGCCAATTATCTGTCGCAGTTTCAAGGACAATAATTTTGTTATGTTTTTCGAATAATAAAAATGCCTATAAAGTACATGTCTATTTTTCTTACTTACCTCAAAGTAACAGACAGGCGCTCCTCTGGTGAAATACATTTGCGAAATTTTGTATCCATGAACGTGATGTGTGGACGCACAATTTGTAAAATCTTATCGAAGCTGGCGATTGACATCCTATAGTAATTGAATAATTTTTCAGGATGTTCTCTTAAACTTTGATATTTCTTATAAAAGAAACCATTCTCAAATCTACGGCTAGTGAGTGGATGGATCCAATATTTGCGAAATTAACACTGACGTCATCTCTTTCGATTTCTTAGTATCAGAGCAACAACACATACTGCTGTCTTGAAATCCATCTTCAAACTGTGAAAATCGCGGGCCGTTTGGAGGTTTTTAATCGTAGTGTGTGCGTCTCAAGCGGTTTCGCGGTCGTAGCGATTAATCGCTATCGATTAAAAACCACAGCGGTTTAGCCGTAGTGCGGCCTAGGCCTTAGGCTGAGGCCGCACTACGGTTTTTTCCAGATAGCGATTAATCGCTACGACCGCGAAACCGCTTGAGACGCACACACTACGATTAAAAACCGCCAAACGGCCCGCGATTTTCACAGTTTGAAGATGGATTTCAAGACAGCAGTATGTGTTGTTGCTCTGATACTAAGAAATCGAAAGAGAAGACGTCAGTGTAAATTTCGCAAATATTGGATCCATCCACTCACTAGCCGTAGATTTGAGAATGGTTTCTTTTATAAGAAATATCAAAGTTTAAGAGAACATCCTGAGAAATTTTTCAACTACTATAGGATGTCAGTCGCCAGCTTCGATAAGATTTTACGAATTGTGCGTCCACACATCACCTTCAAGGATACAAAATTTCGTAAATGTATTTCACCAGAGGAGCGCCTGTCTGTTACTTTGAGGTAAGTAAGAAAAATAGACATGTACTTTATAGTAATTTTTATTATTCGGAAAACATAACAAAATTATTTTTCTTGAAACTGCGACAGATAATTGGCAACTGTAAGTTCTTGTTCATTAATTTGTACATATTATGGCTGCTGAAGTTCTTGAAAGGAATTCACTGGTGCTTGTGATGTTGATGGAGCAGAAGTAAGCGGCAAATAGATAGTTTGTGTTGTAGGTCCTTTAACGAACTGTGCACATGTCTGTTGCCCAGTCGATATTATCTCTTGTTTAACGATCTTTGGCTTCTTTCTTGCTGAAGAAGTAGCGAGCACTGGTGACTGTATCGAATATGATTGCAGAGGTGGTGTTGGCGTAAATGACCCATGTGATCTCGATCCCTGTGTTATTGAAGGTGTAGCCGGCACTGGTCTTGAAACTGGTGACTGTATCGGATATGATTGCGGAGGTGGCGTTGGCGTAAATGACCCATGTGATCTTGATCCCTGTGTTATTGAAGGTGTAGCCGGCACTGGTCTTGAAACTGGTGATTGTATCGGCATGGTTGGAGATGGAGAAAGTGAATATGTATGATATGATTGCGGAGGTGGCGTTGGCGTAAATGACCCATGTGATCTTGATCCATGTGATCTTGATCCCTGTGTTATTGAAGGTGTAGCCAGCACTGGTCTTGAAACTGGTGATTGTATTGGCATGGTTGGGGATGGAGAAAGTGAATATGTATGATATGATTGCGGAGACGGCGTAGGCGTAAATGACACATGTGATCTTGGTCCTGAATCATAAATTGGTATTTCGAATGGACAGAAAGATTTGGCTTTCTGCAAAATATTCATAATTTCTATTTTAGCAAAATGTTTTTGATCATCATTAAGTTTGCGTAACATTGGTACAATCATTTGTGAAATGTTTATATCCTCGTCATATTCACATGTATTTTGATGTATATTCAAAAAGTCCAATAATTTTTGTTCATAATCATTATTGTTATTGTGGCTTTTAGAAGCCTTCTTAGAGGATGTGGTCCGATTCGTAGGTGGAAGATTTTCAATTACGTTAGGATTATCTTGTGATTGAATATTGCCGCTAGTTTCCCTTTTTTCTAAAGATGGTAATAAAAATAACAGAGAATCGAAATGAACATATTTTTTCTTTTTTATGGCACTTTGACCAGATTTCCCACGTTGCATAGCTAATTCTTTAGCAAAACAGTCGCGCATATTCTTCCATTTCTTTTGTATTGTACTGCCTGTAACAAAAATAAAAATAAAATATCAATAAAATGTTTTTTTTTTAGGTATCTTGCTAGTGGAAACAGTATGAAGTCGCTGTATTTTGAATATTTGATTGGTACAACAACTCTAAGTGAAATAATTGAACACACATGCAAGTGTTTGTGGATATGTTTGAAACCTACATATATGCCTGAAAAAACGGAAGAAGATTGGATAAATATAGCAAAACTTTTTTTTGAAAGAACACATTTTCCTAATTGCCTTGGTTCCATAGATGGAAAACATATACGAATAGAAAGGCCAGAAAATACTGGTTCAGAAGCCTTCAATTACAAAAAAATTTATTCTTTAGTATTATTAGCTATTGCTGATGCGGACTATTGCTTTACTGCTATAGATGTTGGAGCATATGGATCGAATAGTGACTCAAGCGTATTTAAAAACTCGAATTTTGGCAAAAGATTTTTGAACAATCAAATGCATTTACCACAATCTGCAACATTGCCTGATTATGAGGAAGTTGGCCCACTTCCGTTTGTTTTCGTAGGCGATGAAGCTTTCCCACTTTCAGAACACTTAATGAGGCAATATACAAATAAAAAATTATCTATAAAAGAAAGAGTTTACAACTATAGATTATCCTATGCCAGAAGAACTGTCGAATGTGCATTTGGAATTATGGCAAATAAATGGCGTATTTTGCATAGACCGTTAGACGTAAAATTAGATTTTTGCGACCACATAATTAAAGCTTGTTGCATATTGCACAACTTTGTAAGACAACATGATGGCAAACAGCTTAGTGAATCTTCTCAAGTTTCAGTGCTGCAGCGCATTCCTCCAATTCGTGCGCGTTCTAACAATAACGCTATGGATATAAGAAATTTATATGCTGATTATTTTACATCTCCTATGGGCGCATTGAGTTGGCAATATGAAAGTATTTATAAATATCCCACGACCCAAAAACCAAAAAAAAAACCAAAAAACACGACTTACTTTGTTAATTCAAAATACTATAATTTCGTACCTAATAAGTTGCTTTAGATCTAAGGGTTCGACACAGCAGTTTGAGACTTAATAATAAATAAATACTTATAATATAAACTTACTCTTCTGTTTTTTCTCAGCCTCCGACAGTGTCATCCAATTATTTACTACGTGTTGAAACACTTCCTCCCAAAGTTTATTTTTTGTATTTCTATCGCTATATTGACGCAAAGTAGTGTCGTATAAAGCTGGTCTTTTTTGTACTTCCACAATGATTTTCTGAGATAAACTTTCATACTCTGGTTCGTTTGAAACATACTCCGACTCGGTTGATGAAATAGTTGCAATCGCGCCAACGCAACCACTCTGCTCTTCACGGCGGTCCACCGAATACTGACCTAAAAACCGCCCGCGGTTAAACGCAGTGCGTGCGTGCCAACTAAGTTCTATGGATTACAAAGTTTGCCGCTGTTTTTACCCGCGAGCATTTTGTAACATTCCACGGTTTTAAAATCAGTCGCGTGAAAAAACCGCAAGTGCGGGCGCATCTATTAGTTTTCTAGACTCACAAATTCACGCGATTAGAAACCACAGCGGTTTAGCCGTAGTGCGGCCTAGGCCTTAGGCTGAGGCCGCACTACGGTTTTTTCCAGCTAGCGATTAATCGCTACGACCGCGAAACCGCTTGAGACGCACACACTACGATTAAAAACCGCCAAACGGCCCGCGATTTTCACAGTTTGAAGATGGATTTCAAGACAGCAGTATGTGTTGTTGCTCTGATACTAAGAAATCGAAAGAGAAGACGTCAGTGTAAATTTCGCAAATATTGGATCCATCCACTCACTAGCCGTAGATTTGAGAATGGTTTCTTTTATAAGAAATATCAAAGTTTAAGAGAACATCCTGAGAAATTTTTCAATTACTATAGGATGTCAGTCGCCAGCTTCGATAAGATTTTACGAATTGTGCGTCCACACATCACCTTCAAGGATACAAAATTTCGCAAATGTATTTCACCAGAGGAGCGCCTGTCTGTTACTTTGAGGTAAGTAAGAAAAATAGACATGTACTTTATAGTAATTTTTATTATTCGGAAAACATCACAAAATTATTTTTCTTGAAACTGCGACAGATAATTGGCAACTGTAAGTTCTTGTTCATTAATTTGTACATATTGTGGCTGCTGAAGTTCTTGAAAGGAATTCACTGGTGCTTGTGATGTTGATGGAGCAGAAGTAAGCGGCAAATAGATAGTTTGTGTTGTAGGTCCTTTAACGAACTGTGCACATGTCTGTTGCCCAGTCGATATTATCTCTTGTTTAACGATCTTTGGCTTCTTTCTTGCTGAAGAAGTAGCGAGCACCGGTGTTGAAACTGGTGACTGTATCGAATATGATTGCGGAGGTGGTGTTGGCGTAAATGACCCATGTGATCTCGATCCCTGTGTTATTGAAGGTGTAGCCGGCACTGGTCTTGAAACTGGTGACTGTATCGGATATGATTGCGGAGGTGGCGTTGGCGTAAATGACCCATGTGATCTTGATCCCTGTGTTATTGAAGGTGTAGCCGGCACTGGTCTTGAAACTGGTGATTGTATTGGCATGGTTGGAGATGGAGAAAGTGAATATGTATGATATGATTGCGGAGGTGGCGTTGGCGTAAATGACCCATGTGATCTTGATCCCTGTGTTATTGAAGGTGTAGCCGGCACTGGTCTTGAAACTGGT
This sequence comes from Tholera decimalis, assembly GCA_943138885.2. Lineage (NCBI taxonomy): Eukaryota > Metazoa > Arthropoda > Insecta > Lepidoptera > Noctuidae > Tholera > Tholera decimalis. The sequence goes on along the minus strand of OW964556.2, from coordinate 29,903,609 downwards.
GATTGTATTGGCATGGTTGGGGATGGAGAAAGTGAATATGTATGATATGATTGCGGAGACGGTGTAGGCGTAAATGACACATGTGATCTTGGTCCTGAATCATAAATTGGTATTTCGAATGGACAGAAAGATTTGGCTTTCTGCAAAATATTCATAATTTCTATTTTAGCAAAATGTTTTTGATCATCATTAAGTTTGCGTAACATTGGTACAATCATTTGTGAAAAGTTTATATCCTCGTCATATTCACATACAGGACACAGGAGGACAGGCCTGTTGGTCTAGTGGTCAGTGGCCCTGACTGCTATGCCCAAGGTCGTGGGTTCGATTCCCACCCAGGACAAATGTTTGTGTGATGACCGCGATCATTTGTCCTTTGTCTGGGTGTAATTTATCTATAACATATATGTATTTATAAATATATATGTATGTTTATCAGTTGTCTAGTACTCATAGCACAAGCTCTGCTTAGTTTGGGACTAGATGGCGCTGTGTGAAAGTTGTGGAATATTATATTATATATATTATACATGTATTTTGATGCATATTCAAAAAATCCAATAATTTTTGTTCATAATCATTATTGTTATTTTGGCTTTTAGAAGCCTTCTTAGAGGATGTGGTCCGATTCATAGGTGGAAGATTTTCAATTACGTTAGGATTATCTTGTGATTGAATATTGCCGCTAGTTTCCCTTTTTTCTAAAGATGGTAATAAAAATAACAGCGAATCGAAATGAACATATTTTTTCTTTTTTATGGCACTTTGACCAGATTTCCCACGTTGCATAGTTAATTCTTTAGCAAAACAGTCGCGCATATTCTTCCATTTCTTTTGTATTGTACTGCCTGTAACAAAAATAAAAATAAAATATTAATAAAATGTTTTTTTTTTTCAGGTATCTTGCTAGTGGAAACAGTATGAAGTCGCTGTATTTTGAATATTTGATTGGTACAACAACTCTAAGTGAAATAATTGAACACACATGCAGGTGTTTGTGGATATGTTTGCAACCTACATATATGCCTGAAAAAACGGAAGAAGATTGGATAAATATAGCAAAACTTTTTTTTTGAAAGAACACATTTTCCTAATTGCCTTGGTTCCATAGATGGAAAACATATACGAATAGAAAGGCCAGAAAATACTGGTTCAGAAGCCTTCAATTACAAAAAAAAAATATTCTTTAGTATTATTAGCTCTTGCTGATGCGGACTATTGCTTTACTGCTATAGATGTTGGAGCATATGGATTGAATAGTGACTCAAGCGTATTTAAAAACTCGAATTTTGGCAAAAGATTTTTGACCAATCAAATGCATTTACCACAATCTGCAACATTGCCTGATTATGAGGAAGTTGGCCCACTTCCGTTTGTTTTCATAGGCGATGAAGCTTTCCCACTTTCAGAACACTTAATGAGGCCATATCCAAATAAAAAATTATCTATAAAAGAAAGAGTTTATAACTATAGATTATCCTATGCCAGAAGGACTGTCGAATGTGCATTTGGAATTATGGCAAATAAATGGCGTATTTTGCATAGACCGCTAGACGTAAAATTAGATTTTTGCGACCACATAATTAAAGCTTGTTGCATATTGCACAACTTTGTAAGACAACATGATGGCAAACAGCTTAGTGAATCTTCTCAAGTTTCAGTGCTGCAGCGCATTCCTCCAATTCGTGCGCATTCTAGCAATAACGCTATGGATATAAGAAATTTATATGCTGATTATTTTACATCTCCTGTGGGCGCATTGAGTTGGCAATATGAAAGTATTTAAAAATATCCCACGACCCAAAAACCAAAAAAAAAACAAAAAACACGACTTACTTTGTTAATTCAAAATACTATAATTTCGTACCTAATAAGTTGTTTTAGATCTAAGGGTTCGACACAGCAGTTTGAGACTTAATAATAAATAAATACTTATAAAATAAACTTACTCTTCTGTTTTTTCTCAGCCTCCGACAGTGTCATCCAATTATTTTACTACGTGTTGAAACACTTCCTCCCAAAGTTTATTTTTTGTATATCTATCGCTATATTGACGCAAAGTAGTGTCGTATAAAGCTGGTCTCTTTTGTACTTCCACAATGATTTTCTGAGATAAACTTTCATACTCTGGTTCGTTTGAAACATACTCCGACTCGGTTGATGACATAGTTGCAATCGCGCCAACGCAACCACTCTGCTCTTCACGGCGGTCCACCGAATACTGACCTAAAAACCGCCCGCGGTTAAACGCAGTGCGTGCGTGCCAACTAAGTTCTATGGATTACAAAGTTTGCCGCTGTTTTTACCCGCAAGCATTTTGTAACATTCCACGGTTTTAAAATCAGTCGCGGGAAAAAACCGCAAGTGCGGGCGCATCTATTAGTTTTCTAGACTCACAAATTCACGCGATTAAAAACCACAGCGGTTTAGCCGTAGTGCGGCCTAGGCCTAAATCTTGCGAGTGCCACTAAAGACAATGACAGTTATCAAAATTCACCACAACGACAACCAGACGACATGTAGTCAAAATGAAAAAAGAAAAATCGACAAACTATGTCAAGTTGGGGCAAGCACTGATTGGTTACACACGCACATATAGACAACGCACTCTCTCTCTTGCGGCTTGCAAGGCTTGATATGCCAAGCATCCATTGATTTAAATAGTAAAGATACGGTCGTCAAAACATTTGACGGACGCGGTCGCCCTATAAAACACACTAACGCCATCTATTATAACTAAGATGTCAATCGGCGTGGTCTGCTCCTAGACGTAACCTTGTAAGAGCGGGGTTTGGTATTTTTCGAGGTACAAAGAAATAAAAAAAAAACTTTATTTTTCGAAATTTATATTTGTTGTACATAAAAATACATTTTAATTTGCTTTTAACAAACAATAAAAATTAATTTTGTACATAATTTAATCTTATAGTAATATTATTAAATCTTTTCATTTCATCGGCTATAACGCACGCCGCTGCAAAGTTATGTCGCACTTTTTAACCGACTTCTAAAAAAGGAGGAGGTTCTCAATTCGGTTGTTTGTATTTTTTTTTTTTTTTATGTTTGTCCACGCATAACTCCGTCGCTTGCCAACCGATTTGAAAAATTATTTTTTTGTTGGAAAGGGTATACTTCCCAAATGGTCCCATGAAAATTTTATCGAAATCGGGCGAGCCGTTTCTGAAAAATCAAAAAAAGTCGATAAAAATAATTTACCTTGATGATCTTTTCGTTTACTCTGCATTGCGTTTTTTGTTCGCGCATAACTCCATCATTTACGAATCGATTTGGAAAATTCACTGACCCACTAAAAAGCGCGAAAATAAAAACTTTTTTTGCAAAAAACAAAACCGACTTCCATATCAAAACACTCCAAAGCCAAAAATAATTTTAATTTCGGAAGGCGGTGTGAAAAAAAAAGAAAATACAAAACCAATAACACCGACTACCGAAATTAAAATTATTTTTGGCTTTGGAGTGTTTTGATATGGAAGTCGGTTTTGTTTTTTTGCAAAAAAAGTTTTATGAGGTCGTCTTGGCCAAAGGTTGAGACAAATAAGAAAGAAAATTGTTTTAAATATGTTAGAAGTTGATTTAATGACACATTTTTAACTTACCGGTGATATGAAATGTTATCTTTTTTTTTATTGTGCTTTTTGTCGTATTTCACGCAACTTTTTTTGCTTGTAAAACTTACGACAACTCCCGAAGATAGCTGATCGCGTTCTAGTTCGATAAAGGGAAGACCACTTTGGGACCAAGTTCGAGGCGTCATTATAACATGCGGTCCGCCCAGTCCTTACGCAGTAATATAATATGTCAATGCCAGCATCGCTGTTTCGCATAGCTGCCATACACGTCGCCAATTGCTGCTACGCAAAACAGCATGCTGACTATGCCATAGGCTACTGTGCACATTTCCAAGTGACGATACATCCTTCGCTTTATCGCGTCAACTTGAATACAATTTATTGGACCGAAGTTCCTTATCGCGCGTTGCGAAAGGGGGCTAGACAGAAAAAATTAAGACGAAAAGTTGTAACGACACTTTTTGCTATAGTAAGCGATTGTAAGTCGTGCGATGTATATGATATATATATATATATATATATGATATTATTTATATTATTATATATATTACTATATAATATTATATATTTATTCATATATATAATATATATATATATGAATTTCGTTCCATCCGGGTGTCCCTTGACACCTCTCAAGTTTTTTTGTTTATTCACATTTGTGTTTTGCAGTTTATTTGCTCATATTTGAAAAACGCGGAGCATACCATTCTGCCGAACATAAGTGCTGCTCAAATATAATATTGAGGTGGATTCCGCTTACGAGCATCATATAACATATTATGTATAAAAGCTATTAAAACAGATTGTCTGTTATTATTCATTGGTTTGCGAACGCGATTGTTTAATTTTATATAAACTCTACTTACTAAAAATCTATTTACTGCCCAAAAAATTTGGCACTCGTCGTCGCAACAACCAAACCTATTTTTCATTGAGTAAATTAAGGCAATGAAATTACTGAAAGACGAAAAAGCCTCCCAAATATTTTTATTTAATTTTTCTGAAATCCAATTCTCAGAATTAACGAGATCTTTTTTGTTTACTGAAATGTTTTGAAGAGTAAACGCCAAAAGTTTGGAGAAAGAGATCTAAGAATATTTTTTAAATGTAACAAATATTTGGTTCGAGAGCGGACAATTTTCATACTATGTAGTTCGAATTCGACATTGTATTTAAACTTTGTTGATTGGAATATTTTCCCATTCTCATTCGTTACGCAGAAATTGTAGATAATTAAAAAGAAAGTGGAAGTAGAACACGACGTTCAGTAACGAATACGCTGGTAACTTTAATAATAGCAAAGGGAGAGTAGCAAGTTTGGTTTCATAATTATGCAACTGCTCACGTTCAGTTGTGGAACTAATGAAGAGAGTGAGTGCGTCGATGATGAAACCATATGTTTATTAATTAATGAAACACGAGTGGAACGACAGTATTTCATAAATTTTCTTCAGTTTACGTATAAAAAACCCCTCATTGAGTTTTTATTTTAAAATCTATCATATAACTTTGTGTTACAAGAAAACTTGAAAATGACTGATTAAATTGAGTAAACTAAACATAAAATCTTGGGCTCACTTAGTACATTAGCACTTTATAGCAGATAAGATAAGATAAGATAAGATAAGATCATTTTATTTGTCCAAACATGAGTATACACACAAAAGAAAAGCATGCAAGTTGTTAAGGGATAGTTTACACAGGTCGTCATGTTTGCCATATTTATACAATGGCATACAAATATTTAAGGTGAGTAGGTATATGTAAATTATAATTATTAATAATTTCGTATTAAATTACACAGCTAATAAAGTTATTTAAATAATTAATAAAAACAATTTAATTTTATATAATTCAATAATTAAAATATCACAGTCACAGTTGACTTGTATAACATAGTCAAAACAAGTAAGTAAAGTTATTACAGTCATTTAAAGTAGTCAATTAATAGGTAAAAGTTATAATAGTCATAAATTAAAATTGTTTTCACATAAAAATAAATAAAATAAAAACAAATAAAAAAAATAAAAATAAATAAAATAAATTAGGATTAAAGACTTTACAAAGTTCATTTACTGGCCTTGAAAAATATACCTAGGTTTAAAAATATACCAGAAGTTATGTGATATTTTAACATTTACTTTGTGTATTTAAGATAAATTATGTAATATTTAAGTCTACTTAAGGACAACATTGGCTTGACACAAAAAGTATCAATGTATCACTGTAACGAAACTGCAAATGTAATTTATGGGTTATGTTGTTACACAACCCTTAAATTACATTCAAACTATCTTCTGTTGAATAGTATGAATTCTTAATTTACATTCATTTTCATTCATTCATTCATTTGGGAAAGTTCAATACTCTACAGGTAGGTACGTGAACACTTTTGACCCATTTTATTCCGCTGACCGAGAACAAAGGACCACCGTACTTGACGTCAGATAAACTGTGACGGCTGTTATTTTTAACGGCAGAATGACGCCATAAAATACAGAAAGAATGGCAGAAGAAGTTTTCCCGGAGCTGAATTGTGGACACGTAACAATGCTCTGATTAATGATATGAAACCCTCCTGAACCCTTCATACACAGTCGACACCGAATTGTGTGTCCCAAACAAAATACACGCTATTGTCACTCTTAATCCTTCAGAGCAAAGTTTATGATGTTTCCAACAATAAAAACAGTAAATATGAGTGTCTGTTTTGTTAAGAATTTCGTAATAAACTTTATCTTTTAGAGGACACTATTTGGAGGTATATGTCAGGATATAATACTCTTTTAAAATAAGGTGTGATCTTGACATGACAAGTGTGTTAGCAAAATTATTTATCTTGAAATATTTAAATATCATGCAAGATGGAACCACATTAGTGATTTACCTGAGTACATAAATATACCTAAGAACTAGACGTTCAGCATTCCGTTCAATGTATGACTCCATCACTGAACGTGCGATCTCACTGACCAAATTTCTGTTCAATTCATTTTATCGTATGGCTCCACTCAAACGGTCCGTTCACCTAGTTTGACATGTTCTATTTTCCGGGACTTCGTTCCTCTGAAACGTGAAAAATCCCGTAATAACTCCGCTGACTCTTATCGTCCGCGTATTGGGTCCATTACTATGTTTTCATAATGGAAATCGATAAGCCTACAAACTTAAGGAGAGCTTTTATCGGCCGAGAGACCAATGCAAGCACTTGTGACGTTGTGACCTCGGGTTTACTGGGATTTAATATCGCGGGCGGCGAAATTATGTTACCGTTACCATAATTTTCGATTTACTTGGTTACGTACTCAGCTACGGTGAAGGGATTAGTAACGGGATTAAAACGATACCTTTAAATTATCTTGCTATAATTTGTAAACTAATAAACGACTACTTAGGAATAATAAACGTGGTAAAATGTAATAAACGCGTAAGAAATCATAATAGTTATGTAGACACTAAAACTAAACGCATGTAATAATAACTTATTGGGGTTTATAAAAATAGTCCACTTCGTTGTCAATGGGAAAAGTGGTGAGAAAACTGGCATTGGATTTTTTGTCTTTTCGAACTGCCATATTCGACCATACTATTAGCACAGTATATATTAGTGACAGCGATTGTCAAAATTCCGAAATATAAGGAAATAAGTACGTGACATTTCAACGATATTTGTTAAATCTATACATTTTTGACGTTTTGACAGTTGTCATCATCACGCTACCGCTAAAAGAATATCGCTAGTGTAAAGACTAGAATAGCTGTTTACCTACTGATATCCCGTTATCGTGTCTTCTCTGAACCTTATTTGCAATTACTGTATTCAATGTATTTTTCTCTCATAAAAGCTTTTCAAGAACCGATCGCAAACTCGTTTTGTATACGAACGAAGGTATACACAGACACGTCTCACGCTTATATTTACAAACATGTATTACGTTGCATAAAGGGAAGCTTCAGTAAGCGTAGAAACTGTAACAGCGCTTGTTATGCTATCAATCACGGCGAGCATGCTATTATGAGCTCTATTTTTATCTGCAAAACGCTAAGAAAAGATAGACATGTTGACAGGACGCATATGGCCGTGAATACTATAGTTTACCCAAGAGATACGTTATAGGACACAGCTTCTATCGATACAGCGTCTGATCGTCAGTAAAAAAGCGACGAGTTATGTAAAGTTTTGTACCTAACGGCAATTCTTCCTTGTCCATTGTTAATTCCTTAAGAATAATTTGGGTCCTTTACCCCTTTCGCTTACAGAAATCACTTATAAAAACCCACATATATCTCAAAAGCTTTTCCGGCTAGTGCACGATTATGTCGTGGAGATACCTGTGCAAACATGCGAAAATTTTGTCATAATATGGATGGTTACACATTAGACCCCCGCAGGGCTTAGGACAAAAGGGTTTCCGAAGTAGCAAAAAGTACCTTTATACTAAAGCCAAACAGAAAGGTGGTTTAAATATGAAACTAGTGAGCGGTCGTATCAAACGGCTGCACTGCAGAACATACCACGCAGCCTCGTTTACTTAACGAACATTTTTTAGTTACGCCCACGAGTGAAACGACCAAATAAAATTCTAGTTATTTTTAATTGGGACCGGATTTTATGTTAGAAAAGTTAAGAATTTCCCGAAGACTACAGTAAAACGGTGGGAAATTAATGAATGCTGCTACTCTAACAATTATTCTTTGCGTTTATGAATAAGACATGGCTGGTTCACGACGTAAACATACATTTTACTTACTTACCTTTAAGAAGCCTTAGGTTCTTATAGTCATGATGACCTCACCGCTACTATTCAATTTGTTTTATTTTTGTCTGACTTTTATGCCACGAAACTGCACATTACGGCTCCAAAAGTAACCGCCCATTGTAACACCCTTTGTAGTTTTTAAGTCCTTATTTAATTCTGTTATGGTGTGCAATTAAGAGTATATTTATCTATCTATCTATTGCAGTTTCCAATGATGTAGCTTTTCACTAGTTAAGATTATTACCAAGTTTGTAAACAAACAAATAGCTTCTTATAATATTAGTTTAGATGAGCAAAGTAGGTTTCGATGCATTGATTTCAAACGAAGTGTCCATAGCATAATGGCTAAGGTGTCGGACTTGTGATTGAGAAGTCGCGGGTTTGAATCCCACCCACAACTATTGCCGTGAATCCACTCCAGACACAATCGTATTTAGTTCAGTTGGAAGGGTTTTAACAAGATTACTAGTAATGTGAATTCTACCCACATTGATTAGCTATCTTAAAAAAATAATTAAATCACACGGAGTACTTGCAAGTCGGTGCGGCATCGGAGGATTCAGATCATTAAGGTTATGGGTAGATTAACAGCTAGATTGTGCATTACATGCAAACCATCGGCATCATCAAATGACGCCTCCCACTCTGAGTGGTTCCCACCCTGTTTCTACGGCTGCCTTTGCGTTCAGAGGCCGCGGTATCTCATTGAAAATTCCCGTATCACCGGCAATTGGAATGAACCTTGTTAATATTCTTGAAACATACAAAATAGTATATAATGTAGTTGTTTTGAAAAGTCGCCTCCTCAAGTATAAGCTAAATTAATTTCAGCTCCTAAAGCCACCAAAGTTTCTTCAGTTATTGAAATTAAATAATTTTGTTACGAAGAGTTAACAAGAATTCCCTTTTTATAACGTCATTAACACTTTCGTTCTTGAGGGTCGAGGCGGCTCGTAATCATAAAATATTTGTTGATAACGGATTCAACAATGCAACAGTTAATTATATACTCCGTCGTAAATACTTTGGTGCTGTTGAATATATATACTTTCCTTGTGTACATAATTAAGGGAGCCTGTGTTCCGGGGTTGTTCTACAGCCTGCAATACGTGTTGGCCGAGCGTTTTCGAGTGAAGGCCAATATCAATATGTAGATGGTATATTTGCCTTGTCTTGCTATCGCTTGGTGTCTCTTGCCTAGTTAACTGAGTGTAGGTCAGCGTCAACGTGTATAGAGCTTATTTGGTGCAACTTGTCTTCGCTCGCCGTTGCTCGTGATCACTTGCCTCACTTCGGATTGGTGTCGATTTTCGGTCCCAAATCAAAGGCGCTCGCCTGCGCTCGGCCAACGTGTGGGCAGCTCTACAGACCCTCTTCTACATTGGTCGTCTGCATTGGCGTTCGACGAACTTGTCGAACGTGTGGACATTATTTCTTGCCTTGTACCTATTAGCCAACGCTCGCGTTGGCCTACGCTCGGCCAACATGTATTGCAGGCTTAACAAGATAGCCCCGAAATGCAATGGTAACTTAACGAAAAGGGTGGATTTTTAGTCAGTAAAAGTCTGGCACTCCCTTTTGCTCCACCTGGGGAGAGATGAGTCATTAGCTGATTTTCCTTCCGAGAAAAAGGTTTATTCCCATGCATAAAACCACGACCTAACTGCTCATACCCATCTGAAGCGCATATGAATTAATTTTCCGATGCAATCGTATTACTTGCGTACTTTAGCAATCAGCAGATTTTTTATACATATTATAGGAAGCAATATGGATTCTGATTTTTTTTTGTTTTAAATACAACTAGCAATGTGGATGAAATGCACATTACTAGAAATTTGTAAACCCCTGACCCCAACTAAGATAATGTATTTGTGTCTGGAGTTGGTTCACGCCTTCACGGTAATAGTTTACCATTAGGCTATTGACGGTTTAATTTTTGGTAATTACATGTAGTTCTTAACATACATGATCTGTTACCCGCCATGACCATATCATTGCTTGCTACCAGGTATGAAGGTGATCGCAAATGTTATCGGAAAAACTCTTCCATTTCACGCATCATAAATTAATTGCATAATAGTTAACAAAGTAATAGTTTAGATCTTGTAGTCCCTACAGAACTACCTTATTGCTCCATTCATATGAATTTTACTTAATCTCATATTTTGTCTTGAATCTTATTTCATTCATCATCGTGCTGCTTTAATATCTGATGGTTTTGTCATGGGCACAACTTTACTTGAAAATGCAACTAAAATATAAATATTATTTCAGTCATTAGTCTGCATTTAGTGAATCGAGTAAAGGTGTCACCATTTTGAAGATCAACATTCATTGCCCCGTCTCTCTGCCAATCATCTCTAATCTTGTTAAAGTTTGCTGGCATTTACGTTTCACTTAGTATTCAAAGAATAAGGAAGACAGTTACAATTATTCACACGGAGTTCCATTTTGTCCCTTAAAAAGTTCAAATTAACTTGCTAACAAGTCGGTCAGTCAAATTAATTAGAAGTTTTTAGTAGACAGCACTCTCTTGAATACAAAACAACGCTCTTTCTGTGCAGTCACTTTCGCTTCTTTTTGAAATTATTACTACAAATTCTTTCGCACACTTAATGGAAGTGTTGCGACACTAAATGTGTTTTACGATACATAAAACTTTCAGATGGATTATCCTAATGTATGAAGAGCGTAATAAAATTATCCAACGGTCGATTGATTAATATTGATATGCCACATGAATAGAGAATTATCGGATATTGATATTGAATAGGAACGTCTCAACGGATTTATTACGAACTGATGAGATTGTCTCATCCTAGAGGGAGTTACAATAAACAGATAAGTTTCTCTGCCTGATGACCATAAAGAAGCCCATCTAGGTTGTGCCTACTGTATTATCCACAAAGGGATTTCCTAAACAAACAAAATTATATCAGAATAATTCAAAGTAACGAAACAAAACAAATCCTATAAAACTCCCAGAAAGTAGCGGACACAAAGAAAAATTGTAGCTTCCAAATAAACGCTTTATTAGATTTAGCTGAATAAGGTATGAGGAGATTTTTTTTACTGGGAAAAGCCGGCGACTGATGTGGTGACGGACGCCAGCGTGATGTGCTGACTCCGGAGACGATAATGAAGATGTAAATTGGCGTGTGCGGCGCGAGCGGGGGCAGTGGGGAGGGGTGGCCCGGGCCGCCCAACCTGTGGCGTATCTGTTGCGCGCCGCGGACCGCGCGCCCGGCTCCGGCGCCCGGCCGCAGTCTGTGTCACCGCGCCGCCGCCGCCGCCGTCACCCGCGCGACTTAACCACATACACACTTTTCCGGTTCAAAACACGTGCATTTCATCAATATATCAAATAAATCTTTGCGCTATTTTGGTTCCATAGATTCCATTTTCAAAAATAAAAAAAAATTCGACCAACATTTTTATTCTCAAAGTTTTTAGTTCTTTTCTTATCTCATACATTTTTAAAGTGTTTTAAGTTGTTGTTTTCATTGGAGCTTTTATAACTGGAAATATCGTTTATGTTCTAAACTGATATCCGTTAGTGTAAGTATTTATTAAAAAGTTTACTTGGTGCAAATAGTTTTTTTTTGTTATATACTGAAGTAATTAAAATACCATCGCGTCACATGTTTTATCTGTATGTTTAAAAAAAAAACTAGATCAGATACATAGGATTTGTTACTATGCACTGATTTTTTGAGCGTAAATCTAATTATGTTCATTAATATCTTATATACTTTTAAGTAAAAGCTCCCTCCATTGCAACTTAGTGATAGCTGTGGTGATAGTATTCATAGACACCATCACATACACGAAAAATCATGGAAAATAAATGATTTTAATGAAAGTGTTTTATATACTGAGATGAATTCCTAGCTAATAAACGCTTGATGAAATTGAGGAAGATGATACCTATCATTTTTAATTGACATGAAATTTATTTAAATATTAATTATTCAAATTGAAGCTTCCAAGCAGGTCTTTACTTTTACTGTAACACTTTATTGAAAGATGATACAGAAATATAAAAAAGCATTTATGTACGGATTTTTTAATTATTCAGTTGATTTTCAGGCTTGTCTAGTTACCTTCTGCTCTTTGTAGTTTTTGATACCTACAATAATAAATTGGATGGCATAAAGGGACATCAGTTTCTTCTTATTTTCCTGCTTAAACTCATGTTGTTTGAACTTTTGTTCCAATGGTTCTCCGTATTTTGAGCTCAACTTTCGCACGTAGACTTTCATTTTTCTCAAAGTTGTAATAAGCATAAGAACTCTTAAGTAAGTACCCTTGTAGCTATTGCCTTGTCTTTCTCCAAAAGTTTTGTATAAAAGTAAAATATTAGAGATGTTGATATTTGAATATTTTGTTCTTGGTTCAATTTGCAAGGAAACCATTTGTTCATTGTCCCTCAGGGTTCCGGACACCGATTTCGGGACCCTTGCCACTCACTATTTACATTTATACAATAGAACCCTACCGACAGAACCCAAGGACATCGTGTCTTTTGATTTCAGCCTCATGTCCCGTTTTATGTTACTTTGAATAACTGGAAATGAATTGTTTTATTTATGAATCGAGTATTGAATTGGAATTGTATGTAATAATTATCTGCCAATGTTTATCTGCTGAAGAGCTGCATTTTCTTCCACATGTAGGATCGCCAGACACGAGTCTACTGGTGTAAACTGGTACTTGTAGATCACCCTATAATAGATGAGCCTGCAATCCATCACTACAAAGTACACCACTATCTGTTGCATAATCTAATAACGCACATGTTATTGTTCAAAGCGCTATCTTGTGCACGAGCTACTTGAAAAATATTTTTGCATTGATAACTATGTGCCATATCGATCAAATTGATTTAAACTCATAGAAAATCATTAGCATTATTTTTTTAAATAAAATTATTTATTAGAGTTGCCTAGCTTAGTAATATTCCGTTCTAAAGACTTAAAAGCTTAGGTATCGTGAGACCTCTAGGGATTACTTGATCCAATCTGTAGCAGCAGTAATCTACTCTATCCTCGGTCATTAGGCCCTGAACTTATCGTAGATAAGAGCCGTTATCTCGGCCTCATATCTAGATCGATACACGTACACATTTGTAATTCGGGTTTCAATACCACACTCGGTTGCAATCGTTCAGCAGTTCAACGAATTTGTGCAAACATTTGATAGTTTTTTTTGTAACAGTTTGCTAACTTAACTTTTTCTTCCCTATGTCACAGGGCCAGTCAAGAAACACGGACGCTAGTTGTGAATGTGTGAAAGTTCAGTGATTGACAATTGGAAGATTGCATCGAAGTATAAAGTGCAGTGTAGTGCGTTCGAGAGGTATCGTGCGCGGGTCCCGATGGCCGGCTCGGCCCGGCCGCGCTAGATCGATCCCGCCTCAGCGGCGCGGCTCACGTAGGTCAGTGCATCCCACCTACTACACCCTATGTGCAATCCCTCCTCTCCAGATCATACACAACACACGCTTACTCCAACACGATCGCGATAAGAAATACGATGATATCGTGAGTAATGCTAACACAAGGCACGTGCTCAAACTTTGCAGTTATGAAATTTCTAATTCCGATCGTGTTGTTCGGCGGCAGTTAAGGCGCCGTTCAGGAAACAACATTTATTGAAAGGATATTGGAGTAATGAAACGACTGTTCTGGAAATCCAATTTGGACAGTTTAACGTCAGATTGGATTGCTGCTAACTCATGTTCTGCCGATGATACGATGCCGATTTTAATGTTGTGTTCAAAGATCTATTGAAATAGTAAGGTAGGCACAGGTATGGAACGGGGCCAAAACTTTTGTCTTCTGTTTCTCTTTAATCAAAAGCGTAAATCTATAAATTAAACATGTGTTTGTTTGTTAGAACAAAGCAGCGGTTACCGACACAAAAATACTTTCACTGAAATATCGCAATCATAAACCAGCATGGTCGGGGCGGTGGGTATTTATTTATTCTAGGCAATACTTACACGTTCCGTGAAAACATTTATTTACGGTTATACGAGAAGCTGGTAAACCGAGAATTAGAGCCGTAACTTTACACTCAGGTTTAAAAAGATATAATTGCTTAGAGTATTAATAAAACGCCCGAAAAGTATACCCTTTTTGTGAAAACATGCGACCCACAGTAACTTCGAGAGATGGGGATTTTCAGACACAATTAAATATTAATCGTTGGTACCGCATCGATTTCCTTATTTTTGTCCATTCAGCCAGACTACCATGAGAGTAATTTATCTACCTTATTCAAATATATGTATAAGGATTGTGGGATTATGGGACCTCTCCCGAACCCCCTATGCAACGCCTATTTAGGCACCTCTCTGAATGTATATGGATAGATGAATACCTTACCTGCCCAATAGATACTGTTCCAGTCATTTGTTTCAGTTTTAATTTATCGAAAACGTGCGTTGTACCTACTCACTCAAGAAAATATAAAACAGAAAGCTTTTAGATTCTTACTAAACTCGGTCCCTGGGGGTATGGAATGGATTCAAACCTATTTACACAATAATTTGTTGGCTATCCTCACATTTTCTGAAAATGAAAACCTAAACAGATTTATCCGACTCAGATGGGTTTGGCTAAAAGATTATAGCCTGATAAAGAGAAATAAACGAAAAGGCCTTTTTTCGGAGGAATTTTTATTTTTAACTCTAATATTTTGGCTAGGCTTCCCGCTTCCGTATTTCCCGTAAATATGAAAAAGCTTTCCGAACTTAAAAGCTTCGGTATTAGCAACCCGAATATTCGAATACCTGTTGTGTTGGATCGGTGGTTATTTCATATTGTTGTGACCATGTGGTGCGGAAGTAATAACTTCAAATACGAATCACGATATTAGAGTGTTGACAAATCGAGATTGTTACGCACAATCAGCAGATAACTGATTTAGTATACATTAACGGATGGATATGTAGGGTGGCGATAATAGGTGGGTACCTATTTACAAACTGAATACGTTTTAAATGGTTTTAGGGAGCGGGTTTTAGTTAATTAGCCCCTTTGTTACGCTAGGTTAGGTTAGGTTGCCACTCTAACCTTCTATTAGGAAAATTAATTAGTTTGCCGATATAATACTTTTCATTTAATACGGGAATGTGAATTTTTGGCTTCAATCATATACATATGATATACCCGCTTACATACACGTTAACGTACTACTTTACAGAAATAATTAAGTTACTCAATAAATTGAGGAAGGTTACGGTATGGCCTCGTAACTATTTTCCTGGTTACCTGATAAGCAGGAAAAGCTAAATCTTCCAAGAAAATAAAGTAGAATTAGGCAAGGCACAGGAAAAACATGTTTTGTATGAATGTGCGTAGAAAAGGTTTTGATGGTGTATCTGAAGAATCTCTTTGTTTTCGGTGGGAAAATTATCAATGACTTGTCCCGCTCAGGGTGGAGTCGAAGGGAGTGTCAGACTTCTGTTGACTAAAAACCCACCCTGTTCTTCAGTTAACTTTGTGGTCCGGACATTCCCGCAACTCCGGATCTAATATATCTAAAGCATTTTTCGAATGTTAATCTAGAATCAAAGATATACTTTTTGCGAAAAGTAATTAAAAATGAAAATATAGCTCAAGGAAATCATTAAGCAAAGATAGTCACACTATGTCACACGACACAAGTGTTCCCAGTAGAATTTGTGTCACCGTTCTGTCAGTTGGATTAATGCACGGCTCGTATGAATTGCCGTGGGCTGGCAGTTATCACGAAAATTAAGACAGCATTTTGGTGCAGTTATTAAAAACTGAGGTGCGAAGGACTTTTATGATGCGTACGCATGGCGAATGTACTGTCATTAAGTACTAATGTTTATCTATAGTTATTGTAGTAGGATGTATTTTATTTCTAAGGGCCAAGTTGGCTGCAATAAATTGATTGATTGATTTGTATGTTTGCTGACAAACGCTAGGGTTGCTATCACCTAAATTGCTTGACCGAGACAAAGACTTCAAGAGGCCCGAACATTTGGATAAATCGTAAGTTTTCTCCCGACACCCTAAATATATATACACCTTAGCATTGATATACAATCAATGCACTCTAGTTAATCATAAAAACAGAGATTCTTAACTATGGTTTTCTTTTACTGATAACTTTATAGAGTTTTATAACATCTATACTAATATTATAAAGCGGAAAAGTTTGTTTGTTTGCTTGAACGCGCTAATCTTCGAAAATACTGGGTGGATTTGGATGAAATTTGGTATAGAAGTAGCTTGAAGCTCGTGGAAGGTTATAGGCTAATTTTTACGCGACTGCAAAAAAAGAGAGTTATGTTTTTACCGTGATAGAATCCACGGGAGCGAAGCCCCGCGTGAGTATTAGTTATTAATATAATAGTTTCGTTCTTTATACTTAATCAACTTAACAAAACAATGAGAAGAAAAACCATAGGAAAATAATGGAGATCGTGCTTTCTGACCCGGACGCTCCTTGACGCCCTCAAAACTAGGACAAATCTGGGGAAATCCGGACAGCCCTAACAAACGCTGTCCAAAAGTCATGTGATCAATCCCTAATTTCACATTCTCCGATAGGATGATATATGGTCTTCAGGTTGGAAAGTAAAGAAAAAGGAATATTTAAAGAGGGTGTTAGTGTTTCGCATTTTTAGCGTACCGTCATAACAAAAAACCAAGAGATTATGTATGTCAAGAAGGCCTCATTAAAATTATGTATACGGCATTATAGTGACCGACATTAAAGAAAACATCCCAGAATGTTCTCGTGTTTTTCCATGCAAATATTTAATTTAAATATTAATGTCCACACTTACATATTAATGCGATGTTAAACCGCTTCTTTGCAATGTTTTTAACACTTTTACATTAATATAAATATTTGCTTTGCATCTACATATCGTTTCTGGCAGATGCCGCTGGTAACAAAGCCAGGCTAGTTGAAAAATAAGGATGCACTACGAACTTTCGAACAGGAAAACTTTCAGACGTTTGTAGAAGTACCTACTAGCTTTTCCGCTGATAATATCTTAAAACTTGTCGGGATTCCGAAAAAGTTTAAATATACAGAGTTAAAACGACAGAGGGGCATTAAATTACACTACGTATACTATACGTGTTTAGTGTTAATTTGATACAGTTAAAAAATAAAAAGAGCCAAAAAAATTTTTTTTTTCAAACAGTATAAATAGCTTTCAAATCAGAGTAAAACGCAAACACCCTTTGTAAATAAATGTGACTGACCTTAAATATCTAGGTAACAAAGTGGAAACGTAGCGCGGCGTGTGTCTATCGTGTGTGTATCTCTTGTCTTGGTCATATTTATGGCTTTAAGGTGCATCTCATCAAAATCATTTGCGACTAAACTACTTCTCCTATTTAATTGATTTTTGGTACAAAGCTTGAAAATGGTACCTAGTATACGCAGTTTAAAGGAAAGCCCCTCGGTCGTATCAACTCTGTATAAGTAAGATGTTTTAATTAGGAATTGATATCATCATCTGCCCAGCCTTTTCTCTACTACATTTATATTGGGGTCGTTTTCCTGTCTGTCATGGTTGACCCCGTCGACGCTTTCCATCTGCCTTTTCCACAATGACCAACTTGTCCAAGATGTCGGGTTGTCTTCGAGCGATATGCCCAAAGTACCTTAAAACTCGTTGGTTATAGATGATAGATAGTCTGGGTTTGATCATAAGGTGGTCAAGAATGGAGTTGTTTATGAACATGTAATAAGTCATTAAAAAATTTTTTTTTTTCGTGGTAAAATCATCAGATGAGTCCTCCCACCCCGGGCAGGGCCGGAGGGACTGTCAGACTTGTACTGAATAAAATCCACGGTGTTCCTTCAATAGCCCTTTACGTACCGGGGTCACGGTAATGAGATAAGTCCCACGACCCCGGCAGGCTTCGGCCCTCTACAGGGGGGGCCTCGTCATCTTGCTGACGCTCTTTGAGGCGCGCGTGGAACATAACGCGCCGTCGACTCGGGCATGGTCCATGGTCGGACAGCGAGTTGCCCTTTACTCGCTGTCTGCATGCCCGCGCCTATGGTGGCCGGAGATCGTCGGCCGACGTCCGACACCGTGGGCGTCTACCACTGCGGCTGGGCTGGAGGGAGGACGCTATCCTCTCCCTCACTTCGCTTCGCAGAAGGAGGCGACCGCTTCCCACTCCGTCTCGCCCCGTAGCATGGCCTCGACCAATGCCGGGCGCGAGAGGTTTCCGCCTATCGCCGCCGTGAGGACACGTCGGTGCTCTGCCCAAGCGGGGCAGTCTTGCACCGTATGCTCTACTGGCTCTCTCTACTCTCAGGGCGATCCTCGCAGTGGTGACACCCAGGCGTTTCTTCCTTCCTCATCAGATACAGGTACCTCCCGAAACTTCCGTGTCCGGTGAGGACCTGCGTCATGCGGTAGGTCAGGATGCCGTGACGCCGATCTAGCCACTCCTCAAAGAGGGGTCTTATCGCCGCAATTGCGGCGTGCCCGATTAAATACTATTTAGCAAATAAATAACATATCGCGATTCTTCCAACTGAATCAAATATCATATCGTAACTGCAGTAAGTCATGCAAACTGAACCGAATTCAATCTGTCTGTTTGTCATTCAATCATGCCTCGCCGGAGCATATATAACCGAGGTTTGCTGTAAATGCAATATTACTTGAATTCTCCACAATATCCCGAGTTGAAGATACGCCCGATTTAAAATGATATTGAACTAAATTGGTGTTATTAACAAATGGGTTCATTAACTGAATTAAATATTTTTTTTAAAGAGTACTTTATTCTTATTATATCAACTTGGTTATTGCTCACATTACTAGCAATCGATCACAAGTCCGATACCTTAGACACAAGCCGCTCCAACTAAACTAAATATGCTTGTGTCTAGAGTGGGTTCACAGCAATAGTGTATTGGGTGGGGTTCGAACCACGGAATAGATAAATAAGGTTGGAATGGTAATGTGGGCGTGGCGAGCGCGCCACATTTATGATACGACAATCATAGCGCGACCGATTAATTCATTCACCGCGTTTAGTGCGCTTCGGATTACTTCGGAACACAGAGCTCCGCTTTAAAATGCCGTGTTGTGCAATTATAACCTATAAAACAAAAAGTTAGACTGCAAGTATTTTTTTTTTCACAACTTTCACACAACGTCATCTAGTCCCAAACTAAGCAGAGCTTGTGCGATGAGTACTAGACAACTGATAAACATACATGTATATTTCTAAATACATACATATTATTGATACATTACACCCAGACAAAGAACAAATGATCGTGCTCATCACACAAACATTAGTCCTAGGTGGGAATCGAACGCACGACCTTGCGCATAGCAGTCAGGGTCACTGACCACTAGACCAACAGGCCTGTCAGTAAAAGTATATAGAGTTTAGAGCGAGGAAGTATATCTTTCCATCTGTAAGTCGACAATAACATTTGGACCTGTTGGACCTACTTGCATTTGAATTGAACTGCACACCTGAACATAAATTAATTGTTTTAGTTAACTTGTGTAGTCGAATAGAACACATCAGTCTATTTTGTATTAGGCTAGTTCAGTTTGAACATAGTCTTTTTTTTACATAACTTTATTTATCTGTGAGGGCTTGTAATTAGCAACTTAGTTTTATATATTATTGTTATAATGTTATTAGTCTGTAAGCCTTCCGAAAATAAAATAAATAAATAAATAAATAAATAATAAATATTTGTAAAAAACATAAAAATATTCTGATCACTATGAAAATCCGATCATTAACAACATTATTGCAACAAGTTACAAAAAATATACATTGCCCGTTGTGTACTCGCTTAATCAACGCAATGACCAAGTCCGCAGTCCTTACAATGTACTGCATGCGCCACACTTCAACCATCGACGTTTTGTCCTTTGCCCTGATTGGCCGTCTACGCTCAACGTTTGCGCAAATGATTAGTTTCTCTGGATTCCCATCTTAGCGAAGCAAGCTATCTCATAATAGGTATGTGGATTGTGTTCAGACACAAAGCTGTAGAGGTTAACAAGATTGCTAATAATGTGAAATTTACTCACATTGTTAATTCTATTTAAAACAAACAAAAAAATCTACTCTACATAGTAATACCTAAATAGGTAGGTACTGTGTTCTATTAAATTAGAATATGTTGAGAGCGAAACATTCAGAAAGACGAAGAGAACTACGAATTTTCATAACTTATCTGCGTGTCATTTTCATCAACTGGAGGATTTAGAAACGCCAAGTTTGGGAAATTGAGACATACACAATACCTAGAAATGACTTGCTAATAAATAGCATAACTTTGCTTTTGCAAGAGTTAAAATAAGCACATGAATTTTGCAATACCGTGTAAATTTGGGTATTGAATAGTTTGTACACTGAAATGGTGGCGGTAGGTAGTAAACTTTAAATAGATAAACTTTAAATATCGATTCTGAATTGGTGATACCCCGCCGCAACTATTATTTTATTTACTGTCGGTGTCGCCAATTCAGAATCATTTCTGATTGTAATATACACATCATGCCCTTTCATTTGATACACCACATGGGTATATTTGACAACATTCGATTATTCATCCCCACTTTCACCCCCCATACCTAATAAATGGCTGAACCGATTTTGACAAGACATATCTAAGAACTATCGCTGGAAAACATGCTTTATAACAAAAAAAAATGTGTCGAAACCTGCCACTGACAGACACACATAGCGGTCAAACTTATAACACCCGTCTTTATTCGTCGGGGTTTAAAAACTACCTATAGCTAAAACTAACCTTTGCTTAAACTCAAAGAGAATTTCCTTTCAGCAAACTATGTTTTGTTAATATTTAAATAATAGTAAGTAAGATTTAATAGTAGTAATGGAAAAATGTAAAATAATAGTAGTAAGGGATAAGGCATGATTTATGTATTTTGTAAATAAATAATTAATAACACCTTCAATTCTGATTCAGAACTGTTAACTAAATTGTTATTGATAACAAAAGAAACAAGTGATAGATATATTCTTTATTGTACACCATAACAGTAAAACAAAATTATGGACTTAACAATTAAAAAGGATGATACAAGGGGCGGTCTTATCGCTAAAAGCGATCTTTTACAGACAACCTTTGGATGGATTTGACACAGAAGGAAAAAATAAATACGTGGGTAGTCCACGGTGTACTATTTATCTATATAAAATACAAAAAATAGTAAGTAGGATTTAAAATACAAAAAATAGTAAGTATATATAAGGATTAATTTTGACTTGATATTATTTATATCGTGCTATTAAATGAAAAGTCTTTTATTCAAACTAGGCTAATAATCAGCACTTTTTATCGTTAAAATTTATATAAAATCAAATCACCCGTACGCCTGAACTTCTTAGTATTTTAGTTATATACTCCTCACTGGTGATTTTCCATAAAAAGAATCCTGGAATAAAATAATTAGTGCTTTGAAGTTTTTCTTTACTACACTTTATTCTTTTACGAATAATCTGGTTCCCTACCCCAAAAAAATTGAACCCTTATAGGATCACTTTCTTGTCCGTTTATCTGGTCTGTCAAGAAGCTATTTCTCAGGAAACGAAAAGAGATATAACTAAAATTTATATCAGATACGCGGGTATCTGCAGTAAAAAAGTTTTTGTATATTTTGCGATTTCACAAATTTAACCGCCGTTGACCTGGAATCATGAAATTTTATAAGAAGCAATAAATTGTACTATTGAATAAGTTCAATAGTACTGACTTACATGTACATCTTTATGTTTACAGTTTATATGTGCTGTTCCGTACAAACTTATCTAAGCATGTAAGTATGCTTAGATAAGTTTATGTGGAACTTTTGGTGCTCGAATCCAACTCGCACTTGGTGGGTTTTTTACATTTAAAGTTATGTCATAGGCATAGCTGCCTTGTATGTGTCTTGGCTTTTTATATTTGCCATTCTTAGCGTTAGTTAACTCCACACCAGCATAATAGTTTCATGGTTACTTTCATCGTCTTCTGCTAGGTTTATTGGGATTTCCAAAGTAAAAGCACAGGTAAAAGTATTTAGGATAATCTGGGTAGTCGGGAAATGTGTTGCTTATAAAATCTGAAACGGATTTTCCACGTCAGGGTCTCATTACTTACCTGGAACAATGTGAGAATTTGTAAATTAAATAACCTTTTCAATTCAGGTGCAACGCCCGGGGTTTTAACGAAGCTAGCAGGTCTGAATTGGTAATGTAAAGCCGGGTCCACACTAGTTAATCTTGCTTTGTACAATATTCTCCCTTTGTATCATCAGAGCACTTGACACCACGCTTTTGTGTCCGGGTTGTGTATGTGGAGTCATTTGTTATTGATATTTAGGCCGTTGAAAGCGAAATCTCATTCAGGCACAACTGAGTACACAATGTACCTTTTTGGTTCAATGTAAAAACAAGTGTACAGTGTAAACATATGTTTTAATACATCACATTAACTGAACAATAGACAGTCGAGTGTTATCTCAGTGTTTTAAAGCAAGAAGTGTATAGAATCGAACTTAAGATAAAAGTGACTGTTGCGTTTGAGTACTTCTTTCGATACACACCACGATTGACTTTAATTGAGGTAACAATACTGGTGACTTACAAAAATTGGTTAATTTAAAGGACATAACCATCAACGATTTATTCAGTTAAAAGTGCTCTATTATAGCGCTAAACGACGAGTGCACGGAATAAACACAGTTACGCCAATTACATAACCGTGAAAGTACCGCGGCAATGCAACAATATTCTATTGTTCAAAAATATTCTAGTTAATGTGCCCTGTATAATATTTACTGCATCGCAGGTGCGCCTCACAAGTGGCTCTAACCGGATTGATAAGTTATATAGTTAATTATGTATTTTATTGAGAATATAACTTTCCGCCGAAGCCGAGTTCGTATTCATTCGGATCCAACAATGACGATAGTGACGTCCTTTTACGACCATTAGAAGGCACCATTAATAGCCTACCAGAGATTTCAGGTGACGAATATTGCGATCAAATATGGACACTGAAAGAAGAAATTCAAATTCTCCAAGCGCAATTAAGTAGTGCTTAAGAAAGATAGAACTACTTAACCAGGAAAACAGTAAACTAAAATTGGAAAATGATGATTTGAGTAAGAAAAATCAGTTATATAAAAAATCACAACAGGTAGCCCTGCAAAGAGTACGAAAAACCAAAGCACACCAAAGAAAAAAAAAATGCAAACTGATACTTTACATATGAACATTAGAACTGAAGTTAAAAAAAACAAATACAATAATAAATCTTAAGAAATCTCAACAACCACCCAAAAAGAAGAAAATATGTGTACTTAGCACAGATACTAACTACCATGTCTTAACTACCGCACCTTTGTGCGGTAGTTAGTATTAATAAACGACAAAGATGAATTATGTCATTACCTAACACCCAAGGTGGGAATAGAACATCTTCTTCTAGGAATTGAATCGAAATTATCAGATTTTACAATTGAAGACTATTGCATTGTATTTATAGGGCAAGAAGATTTTAAAATAAATTAAGCACACCAATATAATATTATGCTTCTCTACATACACATTTAGGAGTCATAACAGCCTGTACAACGCGAGGATCGAAACATTCAACAACGTACTCTACTTAGACTAAGCAAGTCTCCAGTCCACAAATACGCTTACCATCTCGATTCCAACAAGAACCTAACGTGTGAATTTAGTAAGTTTAACAAAAAAAAACATGACTAATAAATGATACTGGATTAAAGATAATCTTTGAAGATCTTCAAGTGTTAATTGATGATATAGACTATACAAACGTAAAAGGCTCTAATGAACCTAGTGAAAGTATAGATATACCAGCTATGACAAATGAAAATGAAAATATTGTATGTAATGAAAATATGATAGAGTTTTCAGAACAAAATCAGATGCAATGGCAGTGTGCTTAGAAGAATTGGCAGAAAAAGGAAGCCCTGTGGATATCCTATGCATTACAGAATATTTTATTATGGAGGGCTTTGAAAAGTATTTAACCATACCTAACTATCAGCTTGCAACATGTTACAGCCGTAAAGAAAGCAAAAGCGGAGCGTGCATACTAACAAGAAGTGGACACCAATTTAAAGAATTACAGCAAATTGCTAGAATATCAGAAATCGGTGTTTTTGAATGTTGCACCATAGAGTTAAGTAACTACAAGATAGCTATTGTTTGTGTTTATAGGGTGCCAAAATGAATAATATTAATATATGCATGGACAAATTACATTTAATTTTACAAGAACTCACTAAAAAGTCTTTTAAAAATATTGTCGTAGCAGGAGATTTTAACATAGATATTCTTAGAAGATCTTATTAAGCAATAGAGTTTGAATGTTTGTTATTAAACTACAATTTAAAATTATCTGTTAATAAAGCCACTAGACTTAAAAATCAAATATGCATAGATAATATTGCGCATAACTGGTAGACCCTGTAAGGTAGAAATACTAGAATTGGCATTGTCGGACCATACAGCGCAATTAATTAAATTACCGGTGCTAAATTTAGAGATTGTCTACGTAATTTATTATTTTCTGATATTTATGAAACGAGTGATGCTAACATAGCCTATAATGCGTTTATAGAAACATTCTCTTTATTCTACTGTTTATGATTTCCTAATGAAACTGTAACCATACACGCAACTAAACAGTCATCGTGGATATCACGTGGAATTAAAACATGCAGTAAAAATAAACGGCAACTTTTGTGGGAATACAGACGCAATCCTAACGAAACAAATAAAATAAAATTGACTTAATAATCGAAACTATTTAAAAAGTAGTAGATAACTTAGTAATGCTAAGCTGACACAATTTACCCAAAATAGTTATAAAATAAAAACTTCAGACATCAAACCTAAGACTAGTTGGAAAATAATTAATGACTCAAAGCAAAACGTCCCTAGAAACCCTATAACAAAAATAAAACATGACAGTAACATTATAACAAATCGTCCAAAAATAGCGAATGCTTTTAATAGCTATTTTATTGATAAAGTTATCCCAATATCAGACTCAGGACATAACGTTACCTCGCAAATTCTAAAACGCGAAATATCGTTTTTCATGCCCCCCGTCTACCGCAGGACGTGTTTAAAATAATTATATCATTGAAAAATACGAATAGCTTTGGTCATGACGGAATATCAACAAAAATTCTTAAATCGGTTTCTGCAGAAATATCAATGCATCTAAGTCATTTTATTAATTTGACCATAATCACGGGTATTTTTCCTGATGCTTTAAAAAAATCTATAGTGAAACCATTGTTTAAAAAGGGAAATAAAGAATACATAGAGAATTACAGACCAATCTCGATTTTAAATGTTTTCTCCGAAATTTATGAAAAATTTATATACAGAGAACTCAGAAAACATTTGGAAAAAATAATCTGTTAGTTAAAGAGCAAAAGGGATTTAGAGAAAATCAAACTATTAATATGGCGTTTTATGATTTTTTGTATAAAGTTATGCTTAATGTTGATAAGACCAACCCTGTTTGCACAATATTCTGTGACATGACCCAAGCGTTCGTTTATGTTAGGCATGATATTCTTTTAAACAAACTGGAGGCATACGGTGTTAGAGGCAACGTTCTAAAATTATTTGAATCATATTTAGAGACTAGAAAGCAACTTACAGAAATCTCTTCAATAAATACAAAAAATAAACGCGAAGAAATATTCCAATCACATGAACGATAATTATATATGGAGTTCCTCAAGGCAGTCTGTTGGGACTGCCACTGTTCATGTTGTATATAAATGATTTACCAAAATATGTTGATCAACCTGTGATCCTCTTTGCTGACGACAATGCAATAACAGTTCAATGTGATACAAAAGACAAATATAATAGTGATATTAATAATTCTCTTAAACCAATAATAAAATATTTGGATAATAATAATTTAAAATTAAATCTCAATAAAACTAATATTATACATTTCAGTCATCGTTTGAGTCATTATATTGGACCTTAAGATTAGTCTTAAGGTCCAATATAATGACAAAATAATAGAAGAAGTCGATACTGCTAAATTACTTGGAGTGACTATTGACAGAAAATTAAACAGGAAAGATCATATTGAAATAGTTAACTATCTTTTTTTTTTCTATTTCTCCAAACAGAGAATCAGGTCCTTTTTTGAATTACCTGTGAAATGCCGACGGTGAAGAGTTCTGTAAGGAATATTTTATTCTTTACTTGCATGAAAAAAAAACAATGTATTATTTTTTACAAGGGTAATGTCTTTTTCCAAGTCTTCTTCAATCCACATAGCTCTGTTAGCGATAGTAGGAATTCTTTTGTATTCATTCGGTATCTAAAAAAATAAAACATTAATCATATTTACTGGACATCTAACACTGAATCATCATTGGGCCTCTCTCCCGATCATAAGGAAGAGATGCCTACCGACTTTGAACGTACCCTAAAGCATTTACAATACAAAATGGTGGATAATTATCAACAAAACAAGATCATAATGTTAGGTTAGGAAACAATGTAATACTATACAAGGTGTAACAGATTAACTGCAATACCTCAGACACCCGAATTAGAATATTAAATTATAAGTCTAAAACAACATCCGTAACTAAATAAATTGAAACAAAACCTAGAAATTTAGAAAATAGTTATCCTTACTGAACGCAAAACGTATGTGCGACATACAATATCCTTACGCAGACGCATACACTCATGCAATGTTAGCGGCCGACACGCAAACGAGCGCATTTCCTTGAATTAAGTATTGTATTTGTCATGACTTGTGTTTCCATTTTAAGTTAAATGAAAGATTTTTCCATCAAAATTTAACACCTATTTTTTATGACAGAAATCGATTCAGAAGCCGATTCTGAACCAACCATTTTCAGGAATTGCGTTTATTCTGTTACACGCTGTATAAGTAAAGAATTTAAAACTAAAAATCACACTGCAAGCTACCTCAAAATTATATTCTAACGTTTTAATAAACTATTTTACCTTATTTTACGAATAAACGCCAAAATATTAATTAAAAGTTCGTAAATTGCGTATAAAAACGTTCCAAACTGACACTAATTTTCGACTGACGTCTTATGGGCGCGTTCCGGGTCACGCAAAATGTCTATTTTATTTTTTTAATTTAGTAGGCATCTATACCGTATAGGCACATGAGTAGGTACAGGTACTCATGTAGTATAGGCGTCTCTCCCTGACTTACACTATATTAGAAGTTGTCATGTTTGTAAAATGTAATCGGCAATTATTTCTACGATTAGTAGACCAAGTCAGTCGCAACAGACGCGATAACACTATGCTTTGTTCACATAGTTCCAAAACAGCATTGATGCGTAAAAGTTTATTTTGCATGGCGCCTTTAATATTTAAACTTCCAAAGGGGTGGCGGGAACTAAGCGCACAGGTTTAAAAGAAAACAGCTAAAATTGTAACTAGTTCGGAAAGCATATTAGAGTATTTTAAAATTTTTAAATGATAAAGTAGGAATGTAACAAATAATGATTGACATTTTTTATAATTGAGATAATTTACAGTGACATTATTTATAATTTTTAGATGGTGGTCAAACGCGAACCTATTCCGAAAAAAAAGAATTGGATTATAGGACAATTTAATTTATGATGTATTGTATAAATAATTAGATTTTTATTTAATGACAACATTTAATGACATTTTATTAAATGATATTTATAATTTATTTTGACATTATTTGTAATTAGAATCTGGCACCATTTAATTTAATTTAAATTGATAGTGTATTGTTTAAATAATTCTTTATTTATGTAACAATTTGATAATGTTTTAGCTTTGTGTCAAAACCACTTCTTGTTTATTTGTATGCCACAAAGGTCGAACATGACAGATATTTGATTTCTACTCTTTGTGACCAACCTGCATGCATTGTATGTATGTGATGTGTACTCATGTTCAACAAGTAAATGTCTTGAATCTTGGAAGTCTAACGTTTAGCAAGTGTGAGGCTATTGTTACAATGTTTCATATTTATTTTCTGTTTAAATTAAAAATAGTTCATCTATTAATAATTATACGTAATTCCATTTTTGCTTAACAAGCGGATCTCATGTTTATTGATTATTATTTGTCGTGAGATGTGGTGCTATATGTAGTGTTTCAAATTATGAAAGACTATTTGTATTTCCTATACACAATGCATCTATTTGGAAGTCTCACGTTTATTGTAAGGCTATTGTTACAATATTTCATAATTACTCTCTGAAAATAAAGAAAAAAATCATCTTGGTTTTAGAACGGTGTGCTCGTTAATTGTACTAATAATCCGCGAGTTGACAACTTTGTAAAAATTATTTGAAACGCTTCGAAGCGCTTCATGTGTACTCGTAAAATAATATTTTATTCATCACTTAACCTTTCAATTAAAATATAAGTAATTTTTTAATTTATTAAAAAACTATTGCCTAAATCGTGGCATTGTGGTCACGTGACTATGTATGACGTCATCGTTCAAAAAACAACTTTCCTGGCATTTGGCACATAAATGTACTTCGGGTATTTTATGATATTTTACTCTATTATGAACGTGAAAAATTATTATCAGTGTTGTGCAGTACTTTGTTGTGGGAATACTACTATAAAAACACCAACGAAACTATTTATTCATGTCCCTTTAAAAAGAGATATTCGCAAGAAGTGGTTAGAACTTCTGTGTCAAATCCATCCAAAGGTTGTCTGTAAAAGATCGCTTATAGCGATAAGACCGCCCATCGTATCACCCTTTTTAGTTGTTAAGTCCATATTTGTTGTTTTACTGTTATGGTGTACAATAAATAATATATCTATCTATCTGCTTTTTTTAAAAGACAAAAAAAGGAACTCATCAAACAACTATTACAGGACGATAAGACAAATGAACCAGAAGAGAGAGAGTTAGTTATGAAATGAAATGAAATATTTATTTGTAAATTGGTTATAAATAACACTTTTACACGTCATGATTTTTTGCGTGTTTAGTTTAGCTAGATGAGGCCGGTATTTCCTAACTGACTACTCTGAGAAGAAACACCGAAACGAATTCCCTCTGAGTTTGTCGTCAACGTTTCTTCGTCATTCTTTTGAGGAAATAACCACGCAAATTTGAGCGGACTTGTCCAGAACTCCAGACAGTGCAAGCAGTTAGTTAGTTATTTCTTATTTTGTCTTACGCACCAACTAAAGATAACCAGTCAGCTGTCAAAATATTGAACGATGACGTCTCGTTTTCTGATTGGTGTTTCTAATCACGTGACTCACAGATAAAATGTCTCATTTTTCTCAAGGGAAAATAAAATTAATAATTAATAATCTTTTCTTCATTTGTACTATTTTGTGCTTCATATCAATAGATTTACATAATTAAATAGTTATTTTAAATTTTTAAACATACTGTCAACTCGCGGATTGTTCCACTGAGGTAGGATGTTATGTTTAGAAAGCATGTTTTAACATGAACATTTCGGGTAGACAGTGAGTCAGAAAGAACGTAAGGCTGTTGGAATAAATTAAGTTGAAAATGTAAAATATGACACATCGCTTCACTAAGTATGTCATCTGGTGATCTAAACATGATGTCATCTTCGTACACAGTTGATGCTGAAATAATGATGTGCATAATAATTACGAATATACATATAAGACCCATATCCCCATCAAACTTTATAAAAACTAAATTTAAGTTTGTAATCAGATGAATTGTATAAAAATACAATGACATAGATTGCTTTCTGTGTCATTGGATTTTACACATCTTGTATAGTAATTGAAGTAGGAATGACAAATGATTTTAATTTGTTAGAAAGGAATATCTTTGAGTCAGTCAAACAAACATTCTGTTTGAAACATCAATTTCTACATCGACTTCAATTTTATGTAAGCAATTTAGCTTAGGATGGTTTTAATTTTGCGGAATCGTATAATTTTACAATACAAATCATTGTCACAAATTAGGCATTTTCTCTTTTGTAAAATCTAGTATGTAATTGATGGAAAAATGAGGCGTAATTCCATTTCATTTCATGCCATTAATAATTAATTCCATTGTTGCTTAACAAGCGAGTCTCATGTTTATTGATTATTATTTGTCATGAGATAGTGGTGCTATTTGCAGTGTTTCAAATAATGAAAGACTATTTGTATCTTGTTTCCCATTATTTCGTAGTAGGAATGAAAACATTGAAGTTATTATGGTCTTGTCTAGAAGCGTCCTCCTTTAGCACATGCTTCAGTACCCAGGTGCGACGATTTGCCGCCATTACACTCACCTTTCCAGATCATGTTTACGTTGCTTGACTTGGTCATGTATGAGAGCCGTAGCGTTAGGCAAAGGCAATTTACACTCTATTTTTATCCGCAAGCATAGTTAAGACCATTCTGCAACGAACACACGAGAGCAGATTACTTCACATGAAACGATTCAAATGTTTTCTGAGCGCCAGTAGTAGCAGCAGCTGTTCCAGAATAGTTTATAAACACTTTTGTACAAATTTAAACCAATTTTTATTGCCTTCCAAAAAGTAAGCCAATTAACAGGGAATGAGTCAAGTCTTGCATTGTTTTCCAGAACATGGAACCATGCCAACTATAGCTCCCATCGATATTAATTAATAGAAGACTCTTCTCGATATAAAAATCACTTTCCCGCAGAAGTAAGAGGCACTGCACTTTTCACTCAAGTCTTCAGTATTGTAACGAGAAGTTATTTTCTTGAGCTTGTTCAAAAATGAATGTTTCTTACTATCGAACTTTTCATACATGCTAATGGAAAATTGTTTGCGCACTTCCATTATTTGTGGAACTTTATCAGGAGTTTGACTATATGAGTCTTGCACTTAGATTTAATTACTTATCTCTTATACTTTAGAATTTATAATACGTTGATAATATCGCTTTTGATAAACGATGACCTACATTTTAAATTATTTGCAGTACAGACTTGAAATTCCAGGCAAAATTAAAAAAAGATAAAACCACATGCTTATCAGGATTTCATGATATCTGAAATAGATTTTTATTGATCTAGTAACATTGAGCTACTGATTAACGACTGAATCATGTAAAAACGAGGTATCTATAAACATAATCTTCACTAAAACTGAAGATTATGTGTCACGTATAGATTAGCCAATCAGAAATGATCCTCTCGATAGTGAATATGCTATTTTTTTTAATATGATTATCGCCTCTCCTTTTTAGTGATAATTTGAGACTAATCGATGGTGAAACCTTGAACATTGGACGGGCTGTTAACTGGAACCTACATAACTCTTTCTGTCTAATCAATATCAAACAACAAATAGATAAAGTTATCCATTGTTCAAAACCCACTGCCTATATTTACGATCCCAAGAAAACTAGTATGGCTACAGTAAACACGCCTATAAAATGATAAAATATGCGTGGCACTGTTTCACGCAGATACATTTTCCTAGGAAAAAACTTTTGCAATTTTTCTTTAGATAGTCCTCTTATCCTTGTCGGTGTGACCTAGGCTTTGATATTAAGCATAACAGAGAATCTCTTACAGATATAGCTTCGTAAATATGTCTGGATCTAGTTCAGTAATAACAAGCTGATTTGGTAAGGGGATAGAAGAATAGATAGAATATACTTTACTGAAAACCAAAATTGTAACACAACTGCTTAAAAAATATGCCTATCCTATGGTTACAATGGAAGTTTTATGATATCGATGGAGGAACTGGTTAGGAATTTCAAAAGCGCCGTTCTGTTTTTGATGTACCTACTGTAAAGATACAATTGTTAGAATAAAACAAATTACCTTTTTCAGTTATTTAGATAACTTTAATAAATAGAAAATAAAAGTGGTATATTCGCAATTTGTGTTGCAAATAAACAAAGCTCCAAAAATAAATTCAATATGTACAGGTGAATATAAAAGGAATTTATTAGGCATCGAAACAACACTACTGTTGATGGGGAAACTGCCCAGAACACTGGTTAGATTTGACGGCTATTGATTTGACCAAAGAAAAAGCCAGCCCTTTGGTCACTTGAAGAGTCAACTAATGGTTTAATTATGTCATGAAAGAATCCATGCGCACTCAGACCCCATTTTCTTTATGTTTCAACCCTAAACGGCTCAAACTGTTTGAGATTTGAACCTGTAATTTGCAACTGCCACCGAAGCACAGCCTGCCGTGTTAAGAAGATGGGATGGAGCAAGTGCGTCGACACATTTAGCATCCCACACCAAAGCCCTACCTAACTTCCTAGGAATTATAGTCATCCCGTATGGCCTCTTTCCATCGACACGTGACAAGTCATTGTTTTTTTTTTTTGATAAAAGTATTTCATTTGATGTTATTATTGCAATTATTTCATTACTGTACAACCAATACACGTTCACATATCACACGCCCTTCTGATATCACTACGAAATTCTGAAACATTCCGTACAATTAGTTTAGCAAGCCAGTGTAGAAGGTGTGAGTAAGCAAAGATGGTGTATGTTTGTAAGAGAAAGCTTCAGGATTTGTCTGTTCTATTGTTTAGCTTATCTTGTTTGTTGAAAAAACTGTTCCTTCAAACCTTGTGTTTCATTATATTAGGTCAGCTTACTCCAGATCAAGTCGAGTGTACCTTTCGTTCTAATGTAGATCCGTATTATTGCATTGTACCGAACATTTGGCACGGTGCCAACAATGAGACCACACTTTGTTGTTAATAGTCTATCGTATATCTATCATCGTTCTTAATTTTACTAGTTTATTCACCTGTGTTGCAAACCCACCTTCAAAGAGACACATTGCAAAATAATTCTATACTTGTATTATTGTAAACATAAGTGGTTAGTAAGTTATATAAGGTCTATTTTTAAACAAACAAAAAAGGAGAAGTACAGCAGCACGCGCATCGCTGTCTGTTTACATATGAGTCTGAATGATTTCCGATCGAAATAAATGTGTTCTTACATGTATGTAGGTAAACCATTACATGTCTACTGCGCTTGTTTTAAAACAGATGAAACTCGCTCC
Organism: Tholera decimalis; assembly: GCA_943138885.2. Taxonomy (NCBI): domain Eukaryota; kingdom Metazoa; phylum Arthropoda; class Insecta; order Lepidoptera; family Noctuidae; genus Tholera; species Tholera decimalis. The sequence continues at coordinate 29,870,175 of OW964556.2, read as the reverse complement.
AGATTCTTTAAAAATAGGTAATATTCAGCAAAGTTGATAATTACAACATGTAAATATCCACCAGTCTTAGTTGGCGAGCTAGCCAATGTAAAATCAACATCAACCGGCATAAATTGAAACCAAAATAGTGTGAGAAATAAAAACAAACAGGACAAGTATAAAGCTTGCACTCCTACTTCTGTTAGAAATTCCCGAGAGATATATCCTCTTTCGGATTCATTCGGGTGGCGTGTACGAGGAACGTGTAGGAAACGAAACATTTTATCTATTAAAATATCAAAGTTCGTGTAGAGAATACACAAGTGTCAGTGAGTAACGTTATCTGTGCGATGTCAACGTTGACGAGCTGAAGCGTTAAATTTTTCACTTTGTCGCCGGTCGTCGCCGCTGGCCGCCTGATGTAGGCCACCCGGTAAATTTAGCTTAATTACCGTCTAAATACAGAGATGTATATGGAAGGCTCCAGATAGGGACACCTATAGAACGCCGGCTCTGTGTAACAACGTACCCACTTAATCCGTTACGTAGACAGACCACATAGTACTCCATATTATCTCGTATTTTAGCGAGACTTTTATGAAAGTACTTTATCAGTGGTTGAATATAGCCGATCTGAGCCGATAACTTTACAAGATTTATGTGCTCGTACTTAGTTTAATAGGTCTGGCGTTAATAGAGCCGGTATCGGTTGTACGCTGTTCTATTTTGAGTGCAGGTGGGTAGCGGCTACTTCACCGCTACTGCATAGATAGTTATAATGAGGTGAGTCAGTGTGCGGCTAGCCGTTATCAAGCGGTGCACTCGCTGAAGCGTCCTACACGCTACTGAACATGGTAAAAGGTTTATGTTCCTATATTCGGTTATTTTTACACTAAATATTTTAATATGGAGAATTCTCTTTACATTGTTTCATAAGAAGAAACTTTGGGAAGGCGCTTGAAATAGAAAATTGAACAGTCGTGCAAAATCTCTGTTTAAATTAACTTTGAATAAACGTCATTCTCAAACTTAGTTTAATCTCTGGAGATAGATAGCGTAAGGGTCATCGGAGTCCCTTCCTTGGAACTCAGACAATCTGTGCGGTTAAGTTATTGTTATTGAAGCGTAAGACGTCCCAGATAACACTTAGGTATAGTTTCAAATAAGTATACTTAGAATGTTATAGGTTGTAAAACACAAAGTGTTTGTTCCTGAATTTCCCTCCGTTGTAACGTCTGTTCCTTTGATTTAGCAAAAAGCAAAGATACATCTTTGAAAAAAAAATGCTTTTTGAATTCAATTACTTCGGTGGTTAATTTTTTGGTCCTTAACAACAAGACAAATGTACTTTGTACAATATCTGTTTGATGTTGCAGTCAGACGGAACACGGGACCAGAGACTATCGAATCTGTTTGATTGTCTACAGTAAATTTGATCAGCGAGGAACTGAAAACTAAACAACTGCCTATTAACGCTTCATCTTTAAGGAGATAAATAACAGTAAACGAATCCAAATCTTGATAGTCTCTTGTTCAGAAGTATTTATTGATAAAGTTGCTGTAATTATACTCGGTTATACTGACACTAGGCGACACCTAAATAAATAATTTAATTTCATTGTTGGATTTTCAGCTCTCAGAGCCAATGCCAAGCGTTATAAATCCTGTTGGATTTTCTCTTATATAGTCATCTACCTACCTAAGTACTGGATTAGTGAAAACTGGTACCTAATGACTTAAAATGTTTCTACGGACAGACTTTACCTAGTGGTATTGTCTGGGTGGCTTTGAAAACGTTTCTTCTAACTTTACATTGGGAATTTAATCTGACCACCGCTCAATTAAGATTTAGCTTTAAATCTCTGAACAGAACAGTTCATTGAATATTGATGCTGTTAATGCGACGGTCACGTGTATCCGACTGACTTCATTCAAACTAAAATGTACGCTTTCTTTCTTTTCACTAAGAATATTATTGAAAAAGACTTCACTATTTCCAGTCCGGGTTCTTTAAAATTACCTATCAAATTGAATTTCAATTTAATGCAAGCTGTAAAAGTATTCAAGATAAGATAAGATAAGATAAGATTTATTTGCTCCAAACATGTGTACACATACAGAATAAAAACGCATGTGAGATAACATTAAAAACGAAAATAAAGTTCAGACATGTTTGCCTATGCGATGGCGTGCAAATGTTTTAAGTAATCAATTTGACAATATTAATTTAAACCTAATAATATAAATTTATAGAGATTAGAAATAATTAATAATTAAATTTCAAAAGTATACATCACAAAAATAAAAATATTAAATGTCAAAATATACACAACAAAACAAAACTAAAGTAAAAAAAAACATATCTTATGTCAAAAGTAAAAAATAAAATAAAGTCAAATTGTACATGTCAAAACTAAAAATAAAAATTTAAAAATCAGATGTATACATGTCAAGATTAATAAAATACAATCTTAATTCAATCAATCTATGTAACAGTAAATTGTTCTGCAAGATATTCATTAATATGATAATAAGCTTTATCGGTTAGAAACGTTTTAAGTTGTTTTTTCAGTTCAATATTATTAAGCTCCCTCCAACTTTTAGGTAACTTATTATAAATCACGGGAGCCATGCAGAAAACACTTTTGCGCATAAGTGCAGTCCTACTCCTATGCTGACAGAGCTGATTTTGATCACGCCTATTTCTGGGAAATTTTTCTGCCTTTCGCGAAAATAATGTGTTATTATTTCTGATGAACATGACTGTTTCCAGAATGTACAGGGAAGTTAGTGTCAGTATTTTATATTGTATGAAATAGGGCTTACAGCTAGTAGTGGTACTCAAATTAAACATGGCTCTGAGCCATCTCTTCTGTGCTTTAAAAGCATCTTCTTTGTTAGTTGAGTTACCCCAAAATATAACTCCGTATCTGAGAACCGATTCAGTTAGTCCGTAGTAGGCAGTTGACAAAGCATCTGTTTTTACCTTACGTGACAATATGTACAAGGCATATGCACTACTACTTACTCTTTTAGTCAGGGCCTCTCTCAATCATGCTTGTGTGGGTGTTGGGCTTATTATAGCACCCTCCAGATCTATTAGGTATCCCCAATTTGGCTTTGAACTCTATGATTGCAGCTATTGCCTAGCCCGTTATTTTGATAGATTAGAAGTCCTTTGTTCAGCCAACGAAATCATGATTATAGTATTGGTGGTCGATACAATAGGACCTACGACGTGTTAATATAATTTTTTTTCTTCATAGCATAGTAGGCGAGAGATGAGGTCTACAGTGAACGAGTGAGCCAAGTAGGTGTCTGTTTACTCTTGCTTTAAAGGCTGACGGATGTGGTAAAGAACACAGAAGCCGTCAAACAACTCTGAACTTGGCCACAATAAGGAACTATATCACTCAAGTGTGGATGCTACCCTGCAGTTCGTCTGCTGGAATGGTAGTGAAAGGGAGATGGAGGGTCAAGATTTTGTTGTTAAAAAGGGATACTGCTATCGTTTTGCTTTCTCATCTTACAACTGGTTTAGATGTAGGTATCCCAACTATACGTTTCGGTTATCTCGAACGTATTTGAAATATATGTGTTTATATATGAGAGAGTAATGACTCTTGGCTACATAAAAATATAAAACATGACCTATATCCATGAAATTATTTCTGAAAAGGTCTGAAAACATTCACACTTGTATTTTCATAAAAGATAGATGAAAGACGTTTACGGCGTAGCATGTAAAATAAATCAAAATTAATAAATTCAGCTCTTTAAACTAATTTTAATCCAAAAAATTGAAGAAAGTTTGTTTTGCATAAAACTTCCATTAGCTTATCCTTTTCCAACTTTATTGGGATCAGCTTCCGGTCTAATTGAATGCAGCTGACAACTAGTGATTTTTTGTTTTACATTGAGCGATTGTCTACCTGATCTCCAGAACACAGAATCTGGGTAACGCGATACCCTATAAAGACTAAATCAAATCAAATCAAATCAAAACATTTATTTGCATAACATAGGTTGACAAGATGTTACATTCTATTTTATATTAGTGTATCACTATATTATAACCTCAAGAGGTGTGAAAATGTTGGTACAGTTATCTTTTTATTAATGCTAGTTACATCTAATTTTTATCAATACAATATATTAAGTAATGCCATGCAATTATATTATGTCAGAATAATAGTCATATTAATGATAAATTACATGATGTCAGTAGGTACATAAAAACTTGGTTGCATTCAATAAAATTAAGTAGTCAGGATTAGATTGTAAAAAACTAGTAGCTAGCATCTAAAAATTCTTTGACACTATAGTAACATTTACTAGTAAGAAAGTTACGTAATTTAGTTTTAAATTTAAGAAATGGCTTTTTTTTTATTTCGTCTGGTAGTTTATTGTATTTTTAGATTTTTGGGAAAATGACAGCCGTGATATGGAAGAATTTTGACACCTTAAGGTCGGACTGACCTCGGCCAGAGTTTCATTCAACCAAGAGCTCCATTAAGTTTCTGTTTTATGTATATATTTTATTTTTCAATAAGCGGAGTAATAGGGTCCTAATATTCTCAAAACGTGTGGATTAAACCCTAATACGCATTAAACATATATGTACATTGTCTATGTATGTTTAAAAAATATGTTAAAATAGTAATTTACTGCAAAGGTTTTACATAGAAAAACCTCCGTTTTTATACTGTTATGTAAAATATTCCCCTGTGGGTTTAAATAGTACCTTTAGAGGAACTACCGTAACTAATTCTGGTAGAAAGGACTAAGGGACCAAAACCTTTTGTTGATTGATTTATTTAGTGGCGAAAAGAGCACTATTGACAACAATATAAAATCTTTTTTTAATCAACCTTTCCTCACAGTAGGAATTTCTCATACAAACATTTAATTTCACTTGCACAAACACCCACACCTGGCACTACTATCTGCATACAGTGTTATATTTATATGCCCATGTAACATCTGTTCCTGTACGGCAACCGAACCCGTCTTAAGTATAAATAGTTTAAGGACAATACTAGTGATAATTTCCTCACAAATTGGTTTTTCAAGGTCAAATACTTCCTCACTACTCAGGTGAGTCTCTCTGTATTAGTAAACATCTGCCAAGGAAAACCATGGAAAGGTGAAACACATGTAGTACTCACATAGGTACTACTTCTAGCTTTGGGTTGCATGATATACTACCGCGTATTTTGCATCTGCATACATAATTATGTTTCTGAGGGGCTGTGCGGTACTTCATACTGCATTCAAGGTTGAACAACGCTTTTTTGAGCCACACCAATGATTACCGTTTTGGAGCTTAGTACGTAGTTGAACGTAGTCCTTTAACAATACATTTTGAAAAATATTAAGTGAAATCTTAGATATATATTCTCATAATTACATGAGGTGAAAACAGAATTCGGCTTGCTTACGATTTACCAATATATATATATTTTTTTATGATACGATGACTTATTTACAATAAATAGTCAATTATTTGTCGTAACATAGTCTGTGAAATTACATATAGTTAATGGTACAAAACTACATATGTACCTATCTACTAAATGCCATCGTTTGTGCCAGCAAGCACAAGAATTAGTAGTCACCAGTGCACGTACGCACGCCCATTTAGGCACCATTATCCTTCAATCTCCGCCGTTGTTTGGATTCCATAGATTTATTATAAATATTGTAAATTAGCAAGATTACATTATGTGGCAGTATGACGTGGTACTTACCAGCGGATTTTACTTTGAAGTCTTAATACCATTGTAATTCCGCCTAGAAAAAGGGATAGAGTTATGCGTCATGCATAGTGCCGTCTCTCTCTAACACTGGAGCGATCATGTCTTTAAGAATCAAAATTACACAATAATAATAATACATTTTGAAACAAACTTATTATCCAATTAATAACAAATAAGTTTTTGAAACATCGTGAATAAAATGTGTGTGTCTTTGTTCTCCCATTTGCATACATTAGTTTCCATTTGTTGAAATGCAACAAGTGACCACTTGTGCTACATGAAAACAAAATTTATTATACGATAGTTTCGTCCCCTCGCCGATCGCACACGACCGCTTGTTGAAGCGGTTTATTGTGTGAAAGACATTTTTTTCTTCATTTTCTGGGTTTCCCACTGTGAGTGGAGTGGGAGTGTCAGACTTCTACTGACTAAAAACCCACCCTGCTCCTTCAGTTGCCTTTGTGTTCCGGGGCCGTGGTATCTCGTTAGAGCATTTCCGTAACCCCGTAATTGTGTAAAAGACTAGCTTTTTCCTGCGATCGCAAACCCGTGTTAAAAAGGAGGGAAGAAAAATTAAAGTGATGGGTATCCTGTACGTATCTAATAGCTCTCACATAAACCGTGCATTTTTCGCAGTAGTTGTTCTCGCTCTCTCTTTGATCTACGAATACGACACGCGCGTGCAATTACGTGCCTTCCAATAATGCCTTATTTTTTATTTCTTCTTCTTCGTATTTGGCTTCATTACTGAAGGTCGTGCCCGTCCAGGAAACCTTGTATTATGTGTCAAATATTTTTCCCTATCTATTAAAGATCAATAATAGCAAGTTAGAACCAATCCGCTGCTTTATTAAAAAGTTACGTTTTTAACGATCGGATCAGTGGATAGGGATATCTTGTAAGATTATTGCCTGTTGGTATAGTGGTCAGTGACCCTGACTGCTATGCTCAAGGTCGTGGGTTCGATTCCCACCCAGGACAAATGTTTGTGTGATGAGCACGATCATTTGTTCTTTGTCTGGGTGTAATTTATCTATAACATGTATGTATTTAAAAATATATATGTATGTTTATTAGTTGTCTAGTACTCATACCACAAGCTCTGCTTAGTTTGGGACTAGATGGCGTTGTGTGAAAGTTGTGGAATATTATTTATTAAAAAAAGACCTATCCATAATATTAGACATATTAAAAAAAAACTGCAAATTAATCCGTAGCTACTTGAAATGCATATAAAGCAAATCAATACTGCTGAAAACTGTACTATGACGTGCCTATGATTCCGTTCTTTTTTGTTCGTGAGAAATGGATGGTGCTATGCGTCTTGTATAGCTCCTTCCCACACCGGAATCGTGATAGTATGAGAAAGAATAGTACTTCTTTTTTTAAGAAGAACTCAGGCACAAATGTTTTTAAGCATTTAGGCTTTAGATTCCAGTTTCCATTCTATAGAAAATAAATACAAGCTGAATATATAATAGCCATAAATATTCATAATATCGTAATAAGTCACGTCCGGCTCCAACCTTTCACCATACTGGACACCGGTACAATAGACTATTAAAGAGGAAATTGCGATAAACATCACATTCATCAGACTTGGTGAGCGGTAATCGCAGTTTACAGACAAAACGACACTTCCACGCATTGCCTTGTATAGCCATTCATAGCAGCATATTTATTCCACCGGGAAAATCGTCAAATGATCCTCCTCCCGCTCTGTAGAAGGTGAAGCGGTAGGGAGTGTCAGACTTCTATTGACTAAAACCCTATTCTGTCCCTTCAATTGCCCTTTAAGTTTCAGGGCTGTGGTATCTCATAAGAACATTACCGTAACCCCGACAGTGTTAATGGCAGCATAGAAGGCAGATTTTTGTTTCTAATATTCTTTAAAGAATTTGAATTTCGAAACTACTAATCAGCTGTTAAAATCAAACTATCGAAAAGATTTATAACCATTTGTGTCACATTTTCGCATAATTAAGGGATAAGACCTTATAGGGTACTTCCCGTTAACCTAGAATCATGAAATTTGGCAAGAAGCGAGATCTTACAGCACATGTAAAGGAAAAAATCAGAAAAATATATAAGCAAACTATCGCAAATTATAGTGATTTTTTTTTTTTTTTTTTTAGCGTGGTAAAATTATCAAATAAGTCCTCCCACTCCGGGCAGGGTGGGAGGGACTGTCAGACTTTTACTGACTAAAATCCACGGTGTTCCTTCAATAACCCTTTACATACCGGGGCCACGGTAACGGGATGAGTCCCACGACCCCGGCGGGCTTCGGCCCTCTGCAGAGGGGGCCTCGTCATGTTGCTGACGCTCTTTGAGGCGCGCGTGGAACACGACGCGCCGTCGACCCGGGCATGGTCCATGGTCGGACAGCGAGTTGCCCTTTACTCACTGTCCGCATGCCCGCGCCTACGGCGGCCGGAGATCGTCGGCCGACGTCCGACGCCGTGGGCGTCTACCACTGCGGCTGGGCTGGAGGGAGGACGCCATCCTCTCCCTCACGCGGCCCGCCTCCTCCTTCGGAAGCATGACTGCTTCGCAGAAGGAGGCGACCGCTTCCCACTCCCTCTCGCCCCGCAGCATGGCCTCGACCAAGGCCGGGCGCGAGAGGTCTCCGCCTATCGCCGCCGCACGGTGGGCTGAAAATCGGCTTTCATAGACTTAGGCATTTTATTTTGCAAGTGCGAGTTTTTTTGCCGGATATCACTTCTACTAGTTATAACAATATACAAAAATGACACCAGAATTGATTCTGCACAGAAACGAAGGAATTATAATTTTTTAAATTAATAATAATAATAATTAATTATAGTGATAGTAATATTTTTTTATTCGGGATGAGCACATTCTTGACCTCAATCTCGCCTGATGGTAAGCAAAAGACGAGATGTACGATGGAAAGAGCGAACCCAGAAGATGCCTATTTACTCTTGCTTTAAAGGCTGAAAGGTCATAAGTGGCAGGGAACACAGAAGCCGGCAGAGAGTTCCAAAACTTGGCTGTACGTACAATAAATGTGGAAGAAAAGTGCTTGGTGCGACAAGACGGTATATCAACCAAGTGTAGATGGTACCCAGCAGTACGTATGGTAGTCCAGTAGTGAAAGGGAGATGGAGGGATCAGGTCATGGAGCTCCTGCGCACACTCCCCGTAGTACAGTCTGTAGAAAACTGCTGTGAGCTGTGAAGCTTGTCCACTAGCGCCTCGTCACCTTTAAGCTTTTTGACTCTGCGTTCGATCGAGTCCAGTGCAGCAAGTTGATATTTTGCAGAGCCATCCACAAGAGGTTGCAATACTCCACTCAATAACGGACTTATGCTTTATACAGATTCAGAAGCTGTCCAGGCGTGAAGTACCGCCTCACCTTATGTAGGATACCCAGCTTTTTTGAAGTAGGTGATGTGCGTGCGTGATCACTTAATGAGAAATAATTCAGTGTCATCCTCATCATAATTGAGATTCAAAAGGAGTGTGTGCACAGATTTTTTACAGTTGTGGAGTGAGAGTTTATATGTAGATTGGGCATATTGCATTAATTTTATTACAGAGAGATGGAGCAAGATAAAAAGCACAAAGTAAATATGCGAGAATATAATGTGACACACACAAAATTTTGTTAAAACATAGGTCGGACTCAAAAATGTGGGAAAATCTGCTATGTGCGAAATGGTAAACTTATTTACTTAGATATTATATAAGTAAGTAATTATAACCTTCGGTGTATGAGTCCAACTCACTCTTGGCCCTTTTTTTTTATAAATAAGACTGAATACCCGGTCTTCTGTAACATCTAATGATGAAAATAATGTTGTGCTGGCGCACCCGCTGCGGCTGCGTAAAATCTACCGTAGGGCCCGTGTAACCTTTTTAAAGACATACTATGCTGGTGGCTGGCTAATTCTTTGGCATTACCATAAAACGTGGTAATGCCACCAGTCTCTTGGGTACGCACCAGCCGTCTACGTTGAGGATGAATTTTTGTTACTTTATTCTAGTTTATGTATTTAAGCTTAAATAGTGATTAATTTTAAGGGTCAACATTTATTACATTTTTATTAATTTTAATTAGTGGGAAATACGATAATCGCCTTACTCCATACACAGAATTAACAAGGGTAGACAAGATTTACTGAAAACCAGGTGATGCTCTGATAACTCCTTTTGTTTTCTCCACGTGCATTTCAAGCAACGATTAAAACTTAAATTAGCGCTCTTTGAGAATACTTAACGAAGTTACTATGTAGGACCCAAAGCAGTCTTTTAGAGGATTTAATATACTCATCTCTTAACGGAAAGGAAATTATAATTAATCAGAACCGCGGATATCCGTCAGCGTTTGTAATAAAACTCTTTAAAGAGAGCAACATAATATTATGTGAAAGAGATACTCTACATTTTGTACTCGTTGTAATATGTTACGGGTTTTGAAGATCTTTTATAATTATATTTCATAGGTTTACGATGTTTTATATCAGCTATGAAAAACGGCTTCGACCGTAAGAAAGTAAAAAATTAACCCAATGTAGTTACGAATAGGATAAAAGTCCCGATATTCTAATACAGGTAAAAAAATAAAACATGAAACATAAAATTAACAAAAGAAAGCTGATATGGACGAAAAGTTTTTCACTTAATTTCATCTGGCAAGTTCTTCTCAGAGCGTTGTAAAATGTAGATTTTTTGAATATGGGGTAAAATATAAAATGCTCCATTTTAGTAGCCGATATTTTACTATAACTTATTAGATCCTCGAATGACAGTGCCTACCCTTAACGAGCTGGGAGCTCAAGTTATTTTGACCTTCCTTCGACCGAAATATATTGTCAGTAATAAATTACCTCAGATTCATACCCGCTCAATGCAGAGGTGATTCAATCACATAAATATAATAAGAAATAGGTAGGTATTTATGCATATCGAACATAGGTAATTATATCTTGTCAGTATATCTCCAATACATGCGAACCAGTATTAAACTGGGGCATTTTTTGTATTATTCCAAGTAACATTACCGTTTAGAAATTAACATAGAATATTCATATTTGAAATGCAAAGCACTAAAATATTTAGATAACTGTTCTATTTTGCTACATTATTTATGTAATATATTCCTTCATGCTTCAAATGTAAGAATAATACTTTATAATATTTGGCGGGAATATCAAAACCTACTACTCAGACTATTTTATAGTGAGCAATGAATTTGTTGGCTTTGATCATTATACATTCAGTAGCATTACATACATGTCATATCTAGTAAATAAACTAACCAATGCCTACGTGCATTTGAATATTCTATTTAGCGTTCTAGAAACCTATTCTCGTACTTACTTAAAAAGCCTGCAACATGTCGCAATATTTAATCAGAAAAAGAATGTAAATAAGTATTTATCAAAATGTAAATATTAATGATGTTTTTGAAATATTGCGAATGTATTTGTATATTTGCATAAAGCATTAAAGGTACAAAAGTATAAAATGTCCACGCTATTCCAATATAAATCTATTGTGAGTCACATAAATGTGGGGCTCAGCAGTAAATTGTACTTTATTTTTGGATGCATATGCTCCAGCCTATAAGCAGACAATAGAACGACTGTGTTGACACATGTAGCATTCTAGAACGGCTGAGTAAGCGGCTGAATACGACTGCGATATCTGAAATTGTAGGGGAATATGGCAGAGTATTTAGAGCAAAGTTCTCGAATATCGAACAAGCAACACATGCCAGTACTAAACTAGCAAATACTGGACGTCGATATGAAAGTTAGTCTGTTGTATGTTACCTAATAACTGTAAGTAATAACACACGTTTTCAATCTCTTCTTTACTCTTGACCTAGGTGGAGTAAGTTTGTTTAGAAAATAATTGTATTTCTAAACTAAAAACATAACTTTAACTATTCTATAGTAGATCCTATTTGCAGTATCTGAATGTCGAAGCCAATTTTACTCAAGAATATAATCTCATACATGTAGCATATTCTTTCATCCCCTTGTTCACTCTGCATTACGTGTAGGGCTTCAGAATATTATTAATGTTCCCTCACTTCCTCTTTGACTCAACAAAGAAATTTCCCAACTGTACAATACATACATGACAGGGTTTGATGAGATTAAAATCCGTTCAGAGCATAAGCCAATTAAGGGTTGTAGACATTGATATTGTAAGAGCAAAGCCTTGTTACATTTAATAAACATAGCTCAAGCTGTGAACCATGTGCGTAAGACGTTAGTAGGTTACAACAGCTGTTAGCGAACCCTGTTTCAACTTAAGAAGTATAGTTTATAAGCTGTGATACATTAGACAACACCCGGTGGTGGAAAGTGCAACTACATATTATGTATATTGCTTTTGTATATGTATTACTAGTACTCACGCGGGGCTTCGCTCCCGTAGATTCTATCACGGTAAAAACATAACTCTCCTTCTTTGCAGTCGCGTAAAAAGTAGCCTATAACCTTCCTCAAGCTTCAAGCTACTTCCATACCAAATTGCATCCAAATCTACCCAATACTTTCGAATATTAGCGCGTTCAAGCAAACAAACAAACAAACTTTTCCGCTTTATAATATTAGTATAGATAATAACAGCCGCACGAGTTTATCTACCCTGCTCCAAGAGAGCCGTAAGGAAACCAGCACAGTTTACAAAAACAAAAATCGACCGTCTTTCCGTCCTCGCCACCGAGGCCCGCCGCGACGTCCCCGTAATAGTCCGCCCCGACCCTTACCAGAGCCAGCCCGCGACGCTGAGCCAGTAGCTTTAAATTCCCTTATTAATAATAATAATGATATGATCCAGCCTGTCCCTAGCTGCCCTCCCCCTGCAACGCCCTAAGCCGAGGTCCGTACCCCACAGGGGGTGCCCTTAGCGTGTAGTCGCCTAGTTTGTAAGTTTTTTAATAAGCCCTGGCTGGAGGCTTTAATTAATTTATTAATTCAGGCAACCACAGGCAAGCCCGGTTAAGCAGCCGACAACCTCAGAGGTTGAGCTGCGAGATGCCACTAACAAAAAACAAAAAAAAAAACGAGTTTATCTGGGTTAAGCAACTTGACGAGGTCGGTACGTGGATGGATGCCCATTTTAAGAGTAAAGTCCCTCGAAAAGCACGTTAAACCGCTGGTTGCGACTCTCAATTTTACAGCTTTGACAGTTGTTACGAGTAGTCAGATGCGAGAAAATTTGACACCAGTCTTACCAAGTAGTATCGTGTTACTTAGCTACTGGGTTGTAGAGGTCAGATAGGCAGTTGCTCCATGTCAAACATTAGCACTTAGCAGTATCCCGTTTAGGGTTACCATATGTAAATAGTGGGATGCCTGTCTATGGTACCTAAAATGCCTGAATTTTCAGAAAAATGCCTGTCTAATGCAAAACGCTGTAGAAAATAAGTAAAATCCAACAGATAATAATGAAGAAGGATATTTATTACTGATATTTGTCAGAGGACATTATTTATTTTTAATAGTTCTTTCTTTTCTAATACATAAACGTAAAAATCTTCACAAGATACAGTTTTGTAATTTCCCTGAGTAATCAATATTGTTTTTACTTATTCAATTGTCAGCCGATTTCTTTCTTTAAAAATGCCTGTCTCATACCAATGCCGGCCGCACGCCTGTCTAAACCTTAAAATGCCAGTCAAATGCGGCAAACGCCTGTCATATGGTAACCCTAATCCCGTTAGACTGCAAGCTGACCTTTTAAGATAGTTGAGAAAAGATTGAGCAGATGATAATATGATATGTTTTCAATAGAAGGGTTATAGAAAGAAAACTTGTAAACAATTCTTTTTTAAGGATTCGCAAGCGCAGGTATACAAAATTGAAATTCCAAGCTAAGCTTTATCCATTTCGATATTGTTTATTGTACACTTTGAGATGGAATCCAATATGATTGTGAACAATACACGAGACAGACTAGGTTTCCTCAAAACAGTAAATTTATATCAATTTATTCGATACACAAACTTCACAAAGAAATATTTAAATTAAGCCAATGCCTACCTACCCGTCACGCAATCTCAAAACAAACACTCAAACGAACGGAAACAAACTTTATCAATTAAAATTGAAATACTTTTAGTATTATCGTGTTACATACAAAATCGATATTCGAAAGCTTGAGCATGAATTTAGATTTATTACAGAGGCAGATAAAACTAAGACTGTCCTGTAAGATTGTGTTTTATTGATCTAAGATTTCCTTCTACCATATTCTTAAGAGGGTTCCCAGCTTATCTTTTGGTAAGGTAAAGGTCCTCAAGTGCCTTCTGCGGTCAAAGGTTACTCGAGATAAGTATAACCCTATGTAGGTATAGACCTACAAGTTTAGGAACTGTATCCAAATATTTGATCCACTTAGCAAGGGATAGTCATTATCCGTTTGTTATCATCAAAGGGTAATTAACGTGTGGTTAATTGAGTCATCAAATTGGGCAGGTTCTGTTCTATCGGTTTAGAACACTCATCCATTTGGAATTTCCAGATTAGCAGTCCATCATAATTACTGTAAAAGTCATCAATGCTCTTTGTGCGTTTAAATTGCTGTTGAAAATTATGTTCGTGGATGGATGGATAGTTCGTAGCACACTCACGGCTTCGCTACTACCAGACGAAAGCGCATCGGGTCCATGTTACACGGAACACAGAATGCGTGCCAGCATAAACAGTCTTCTAACCGTAATTCCTAACAAACAGGATTGTCTCGTAATATACTACCTTAGTCAGCTGCATATACTAATATAGTTTTACTTTTTTACTTACAATTAATTACAGAATGTTTTGGGAACGTACGCACAATGAAAGTATTCGTTGTGCGTACGGCTAAGGAGTGGAATTTCCTGCCGGAGTCTGTGTTTCCCGATAGCTATAACCTGGGGTCTTTAACTCAAGAGCGAATAGGCTCTATCTATGAAAGCGTGCTCCATCTTCGACCACATCATCACTTACCATCAGGTGAGATGGTGGTCAAACGCGAGTTTATATAACTGTTCTATGTTTATCTATCATTAAAAAAATGTCACAATATCTAAAATTAATAAAATCTTATTATTATAATTAATTGTGGCAATCTTCAATTGGCAAAGCTTACAGTAGCCAGCTGCTACTGTTTTGCATCGAAAATAAGTTTCAAATGCAAATATTTTTCACATTTTTCATGGACAACATGTGTGAAAATAAACGATAATCTTTGAGAGATTTAAATGCATGCCACTTTCTAAAGCAAGCGTCTATTTTTATCCTCTAAAGCAAATAATTAATTTAATTAGTCAAAGACGCAGACAGACTGATTATATTTTTATCCAAGCGTTAAATTAGTTTTCAATTAAATCCAATTAAAACCTGTCCATCTGTTGTGCCGTGGATCTGGAACAAACAAATGATTTATGGAAACTGTTGTTTGTGATGTATCTGAATATAAAGTTTCCTATAGAACATATTTTTATAGATACGTTTTCTCTGTTGCGTCTATAAAATATTCATATTATTTGGGGCGGAGTTAATAGCTAGGTACATTTAGATACAATTGAAGAAGAAAAAATAAAAACAATATAAATGTAGGCAAATATATCCTTGTTATATTACTTTACTGACCTACTAAATATGATTGGTTTTGTGCTAATTAGCTAAATTAATCTTCTTACTAATATTATAAATGCGAAAGTTTGTGAGGATGGATGGATGTTTGTTACTCTTTCACGCAAAAACTACTGAACGGATCTGAATGAAATTTGGTGAGTAGATAGTTGACTTCCTGGAATAACACATAGGCTACTTTTTATCCCGGAATTCCCACGGGATCGGAATTTACGCGGGAAAAACCTCCCACGCGAACGAAGTCGCGGGCAAAAGCTAGTTAATAATATATGGAGCGTCGTCATATCATACAAGTAGTTAATATCTGTCGACTATATAATAATCTATAATCTTTTGTTAAATGCAAATCGCTAACTTTAATTGTCGCAAACAGAGTAGTAATTAATGAACGTTAAGTGGATGCTTAAATTAGTTAAAGGTGTCAATTTCAACTAAATTATGCTGTCTCTCAATTCGCTCATAGCTCCCGTAATTCGAGTACTTCTTCCGTCTGTTTTAAGATCAAATTTCACTTCACTTCGACAAAGTGATTGGTTTTCAAAGCGACGCTTAACTAGCAGCTGTCCTGCAAAGCTTTACAAGCAATTCAAAGCCAGTGATGGAGTATTCGATGAACTGGAATATTAACTGTTGTACCATTAGTGTATTTTCAATAGTTCTCAGTTCTCTTTGATACTGGTCTACTTTCTACTGGAACCTTTTTTATTAGATAGATAAATAAACTCATTTATTCACGCTCTAAATTCGTCATTTCGTTAAATGATTTATGAGAAACTGCTTCACAGAAGGTCTGAAAGTGGCGTGCGTCTAAATTGACATAAATATTTCACAAGTAAATTGAAATGGGAGCTGGGGAGGTCAACTGAGGTCCGCGGTGACAGGGGGATGTGTCTCCTGATGAGTTGTCAGCAAAAATGGCGTCAGTTGCTATATTATTTATTTTTCATTTTGAAGTAAAAACGAGCAAAAGAAGAGGAAGTACGCAACACAAGATTAATATATTCATTCAACTTGGATAATTTATTAGAGTTGAGTTTGTATCGCTATTTGCGAAGTAGCCTGTTAGGTTGCGTGGTTTAGTATTTCAATTTCAATACGATTGGCTGCCAAAGTGGAGTCACGAAGCGAAATTTTCACAATTCCTTATTCAATATTGAGGACAAGTTGTCAAGTCCACTTGTAGCAACTCAAACAAATGTAGTCAAGAACCTGACGGTTATGGAAAAAGTTTGTTGATTTGAATACAATTTTTTAGAATAAAGTTGTTGTAAAGAACAGAAATGACGTATAGATTAGAATATATTATGTCATTGATGAATTAAAAAGAACATTTCTAAGTGATTCACTTTCCAGCCTAACAGATAAAAAAATTACCACACAGCGATGTAGATAAGTATAAAACAAGTAACACACAAAAGGTTGAAAAGCGTGCAAAAATTGGTTAGAATTAGCTTATATTGCTTTAAAATCGGAATATTGCAGCGCGTATTCAATTTTGCAAGGAAGTATTTCATTTTCCTTAACAGAAATTCCACAATTCACTCGAACGAAACATACGATTTTGTACAAAATGTTTGAGTAGTTTATGGCAAAAAATAAATCTACTCCTTAGTCATAACTGATAAGAGCAATATAAACCAGTAAGACGCACATGATAAGAAATTTCAAAAATATTGGTGAAATATAACATAATATGATAATCCTTGTTAGCCCAGACAGCATGTTCGACGCTTGAATAAATTGGGACAGGCTCGTATGTCGACGTGAACGATTCTAGGAAATTGATGTTTTATATATTTGAAGAGCTTTGTTATTTGATGGCAGGATAACTGTTATAGAGCTATATGCTCAGAGATAAAATAACATTCTGCCAAAAATATTTACATCGGGATTTCTCGTCAGTAAAGAAAAAAAATTCAAAGAGCTAACATTTATTTTTTAAAACTTTATGTAATACAATGTGTGTTGCGGAATTAATGCTATAGGCGTCTACCAGTCAGCCAAGTACTATAGAGTAAAGATTTTTAACATGGTGAACGTGTAAAATTAACTTAGTTGAAAACATATTTTAGCCATATTATGGTTTACTAGCAGTAGCGAGGGTCTTCGCTCCCGCCTCAAAAAAATTTTAGCAAAAAATAAAACCGACTTCCATATCAAAACACTACAAAGCCAAAAATAACTTTAATTTCGGTAGTCGGAATTATTGGTTTTGTAATTTCTTTTTTTTGACACCGCCTTCCGAAATTAAAGTTATTTTTGGCTTTGTAATGTTGTGATACGGAAGTCAGTTTAATTCTTAGCAAAAATAAAAAAAAATCTCCCTTTTTGGTGGGTCAGTTTGTAATTTATCTAGTTAAAAATGCCAAAATGTCAACAAAGCAATATTTTGTCAAAGGTAACCTCTGACAAAATATTGCTTTTCCCGAAGCAGAGCCGTTAATTTTTGAGGAGTTCTCTTCACCTCCAGCTCTACTTCACCATATGCATTGTGACGAGCATAAATGCTTAGCATCCATATTCAAGTAATCGAATCCCAATCCGCGAAATACTTATTATTGAATGTTTCGGTGGCCATCTCTGGTCTTCATCATCAGTTCCACTTCCCCAAATGGTGCAACAAAAATGACAGCAACTGCATAGGAAACACCTAAAACGCTATAGGTGTGCCTATTATATTTGAAGAGTCCCCTCGATTTCTCCATGATTCCATCATCAAACCCTAACGTGATGACAATGAGACTTATTAGAAAGTTTACCCTTTCAAACAAAAAAGAATTTTCCAAATCGGTTCAGCCGTCTTCGAGTTATGAGGTAACATACACAAAAAAAGTTCAAGACGAATTGAGAACCTCCTCCTTTTTTTGAAGTCGGTTAAAAACAAAACCCTCTTGCTTGCAGTCGGGTAAAAAGTAGCCCACATTCCTCAAGCTACTTCCATATCAACTTCATCCAAATAGTAGTATATAATAAGTATAGGGTGGTCATTCTATTTATAGTTCATAATTATAGGTAGTACTAAAATTATGATAGTAACATAAAATAGAATTGTATTTATGTTCTAACCATAAATCACAGAAAAGCTAATTGTCTACAGAGACGTTAAGACTTATTAGAGATAATATCTATCTATTATCATATTATGTATTAAGAAATTTAACGAAAGAATGGAAACCAGATACTGATCAGGGCAGTCCCACTCGGCATAATGCGGTGCATTGGGTACCTACAGCACGGTGCTCATTTTTAATGGTGGTCGAAAAATTTGCCTTTTAGAAATGAAACCTGCTGACTCCTTGTACAAAATAAATAACAGCTTTAGATATCGACTACATATTTCACACGTCCCTAAGGTCCTGTTTTGATTTATCTCTGTACAATTTCACCTGAATGTAAATATATGTACGTGTATGAGTAAGCATTATTTATGTAGGTCTGTCCGTACAGTATACAAATTGTAAACTAAACTTTTATGACAACCTGTCTTGGAAGGAGGAAATATACTTAACAAGTTGTTGTTATTCATAACCCCATCGGTTTAATGATACAATGAATGTCTCTAATGTTTACAGATATTTGTATGAGACTATGAAATAGCCATGACGGCGCTCGCTAATATCCTCCTTATTGAGAAAATTGAGTCTAGCTGTCTAAAGCTAATTTGGATAACTTATTATTCCGTCAATAGGATTTGTCGACAAGGCCACGAGGCATTATGCGGTCTCTTTTGTAAATAACTCACAAATATTATTTTCTTCGATGTATTATTTAAACAAAGAGAAAATGTTTATTTGGGACTCACAAAGTATGTTCAACAAAATAAAATTAAGTGATTTCAATCTAATTCAAAATAAGATCTTTTCGAAGCCAAAAAATATTTGAACATGTGCTGAAATATTTAAAAATATATTACGTATTTTGACAGGGTAAAACTTCACTTTCAAAGAGATTTGTTCAGTGAGTATATTATATCAGCTGTTAAAAGTGCGTGAGCAAGGTTATTTTCACAAAATGTTATTAAAACAATAGCACAAATATATGCAAAAGGTATATTCACGTCTACTCCAGTTATAAATAATAAAATATTTACAAACTTCACATTTACCTTGAAACTAAACAGGCATGAGTGTGTGTACGCTTACCTAAGTAGGTACGTTTTGAATTGAAAATACAATTGAAAGCAATTAAAAGTTTGAATGAATTAGATTATTGTTAAATGCCAAATCTTATGATTGATTTCTCCAGCCAAATAAACCTTTCAGTATTGACGAGGATCATTTTGAAGTTATTATAAGCTTTTAATGGATAATTTAAATTCAGAACCTAGCCCTGTGAATACCGTCTAGGAAGACCGTCTAAAGGTGCGCTTACACGGGCAACTAAAATTGCTCAGTCACAAATACATCAAGCAATTTGGAGCAACAACTTGTCGAAATGTTTTGCAACAACAATATTGAGCGATAAGGAGCAACTTCAAGAAACTAGGCAATACTTCCCTACACGAGCAATTCAGTAAATGATTCGTTCGCTATGGACGACACGGTAAAAGCTAAATACGCGGTAAAAGGTAAAAGATAGATATAAAAATTTACTGGAATTTCCATGCCCAATGGATATTTGGCAATTCGTATCAGCGACATGGAGCAACATGAAATATATGGAACAATTAGAAGCAATAATGCCGAAACAATTGCCGCATTTTATTGGAATTGCTCCAGATTGCTCCACCTAATTGATCCAGATTGTTCCATTAGTGTTGCCAAGCTACTATTGCTCATAATATTGCCCGTGTAAGCGCACCTTAACCTTTTGAACGCCATTGTCACATATACATATGTGACAAACGAAATCTTACCCTGAACGCCAACGTTACAAATATATGACAAAATACACGTCGCACCATATTATGAAATAAACAATTTAACCATTACTTTTGTGTGTTTATATTTATATAATTTAAAAGTTTAAGCTTCCGTCTATATTGTATTGCATGAAACTAATATAAATAAACCACCAATATCGAGAAATTTGTTGTTTAAACGTAGATGTTAAACGCGTATAAAAGGAGTGTCTCACACGCCGTAGTCTGCTATATGTGACAGCTAGTGTTGTGACGTATGATTGTAAAATCAATAAAAACTTAAGAAGATGAATATGAAATTTTCCTTTATAAAAAAATCCTTTTGTTACTTCTATTCCTGATGTTTTGTTTATATTAGGTTCTAAACTGATGTTCTTCCTAGTATATTATTAGGTACATTTTGTTAAAGATTTGTGATATTGTAAGACTGATTCGTAATAATAATTATTAGGTATATGTACCTGTTGATTTTTAAATTATTTTTGCGTATTTTTTACGTGTAAAAGAAACAATAATTAAAATACTGATTTCAATTTCTTTTTATTACT
This sequence comes from Tholera decimalis, assembly GCA_943138885.2. NCBI lineage: Eukaryota > Metazoa > Arthropoda > Insecta > Lepidoptera > Noctuidae > Tholera > Tholera decimalis. Next base: position 29,849,411 of record OW964556.2, on the reverse strand, counting down.
ACATTAAAATCCTTGCGTATTTTTAGATATGGATACGTATTATATTACATATGGATAGGTATTATATAAGATAAGAATACTTATTAGAATCGATAACCAACGTGTACATCCCTAATTCAGATGCGAGAATGTCATAAAATTGACTGGCAAGCAACGCCATTGTCACAATACCAAGACAAGTCATGTTGAATAGTGTTGTAACCATATTGTAATAAATATTTTTTTTTAGTTTTCTAGTATCTGCTTTTTCATTGATAAAGTCTCTGTTAAATGCTGTATATTGGAATATAGTGGCAGGTTAAATAAAATTTCAGTGTCGTAAGTACGGTTTATTAGAAAATTAAAGACGAAAATAAAAACTCAGTTGTATATCGATATAAGTTTTGGAATCCCTATTTTTATGAAGGTCATTTGACAGAAAAAGTGGCCTGGCGTCAGGGGTACGGCGATACGTTTATACTCTGGCGTTCAAAAGGTTAATACTCATCATCTGCTTAGCCTTTTTGCAACTATGTTGGGGTTGGCTTCCAGTCTAACTGACAGAGTATTCCTGTTTTGCATGGTGGTTTGCAACCCAGTAGCTGAGTAACACGATACCACTTGTCTAGACCAGCGTCAGATTTATGACTACCCGTAACAACTGTCAAAGATGTTGAAATGATAGCCGGGACCAATGACATAAACAAAAAAAAAACCTAATAGCAGTTTTTGCCCGACCCGGAAATTAAACCCGAGAACTCGAGCTCAGTAGTCGTGCTTGCGACCAATTGACCAACGACACAGTCCGTCTAAGTAGACCGTCTATATCCGGACTTTTAATTCGATGCAGTAAGCTGACATAAACTAATGTCACTTGCTAAAATAATGATACCCTTTTTTTTTTGCGGGCGAAGGGGTCTTTCAGACTCCAACTGACTAAAACCACACCGTGTTCCTTCGTACACATGCGCCGGGGGCTGCGGGAACGCATAGGTATTCAACATCGCGGCCCCCGACTAGTGCCGGCCCGCCTCTGCAGGCCCCATCTTTTAAATATTGGCTCCCCTGTAACTTCTGAGAAGGGCGCGCGTGGAACAAAACGCGCCACCACCTCGGGTCTCGTGTTATAGGGGACGGTGGGTATTCCCAAGCCCACCGTCCCTGGACCCATTCAGGGGGGCCGCCAGAGGGCATTGTCTGCCCTCTGTCGACGCCCGGTGCGCCTTCTGCGGGCCCTCCCCCTCCCTTTCCGCAGCCTCCTTCTGCGACATGACAGCTTCGCAGAAGGAGATCACCGCGTCCCAAGACGCTGCGCCGCTGGCCATGGAACGAATCAGAGCCGGCAGCGACAGGTCGTTTCCCACTTCTGAAACGAGGGCACGGCGCGGCTCCTCCCAAGCTGCACACTCTGTCAGCGTATGCCGCGCCGTGTCCTCCCGACAATGGACGCAGTGATGACACCGAGCGTCTGGCTCTCTGCCTATGCGGCGCAGGTACTTCCCAAAGCAGCCATGACCCGAGAGCACCTGCGTCGCCCTAAAAGATAGAGAGCCGTGCCTCCTCCCGAGCCAGTTATCGAGCACTGGCCGGACCGCCTCGATAGTAACGAGGCCGGCGGTAGGGCGCATAAGCCTGTCCCGCCATTCCGCCAACAGGACCTGATGGAGCTGTGACCGGCGCAGCGTGAGCTGCTGCTGCACCAGTACTATGCCCTGACTCCGCGCCTCGCTTCTAGGTCCCACGGCGGGGATCCGGCCAGTGCGCAAGCCGCCTCGTAGGAGATCGTGCGATACCCTCTGATGACCCTGACGGCCATCACCCTCTGTGGTTTTCTCAGTATTGCGATGCTGCAGGCCGTCAGGTCACCTGCCCACACTGGGGCCGCATATAGGGCCATGGACCGCACGATCCCCATGTATAACCGCCTGCAGGCGGTGCTCGGGCCACCCAGATTGGGAAGCAGCGTTGATAGCGCGCCTGCTGCGCCCATCAACTTGGTCGCCAGCCGCCGAAAATGAGGTCCAAAGTCCCAACGGCCGTCGAACACCAATCCTAGGTACTTCATGGTTGACTCGACAGCGATCCGGGTCCCTCCAACCACGATGTATGATCCCGGCGGTGGTGCCCGTCGGGGGCCATGGAACATGATGGCCTCAGACTTGTTCAGGGCCACCTTCAGGCCCAGGCATCTGATCCGGCTTACAACTTGTGAGACCGCCGCTGTAGCCAGCAACGCTGCTTCCCTGTAGGAGCTCCCCCAAGCCGTGACCAGCGTGTCATCAGCGTAACACGTCAGGTTCACGCCCGGCTGTAGCTCACCCCTCAGTACCCAGTCGTACCCGATGTTCCACAGGGGTGGTCCTAAAACCGAGCCCTGTGGAACACCGCACGACATCTCGCGCCGGCCTCTGCCGTCGCGTCTCCTGTAGGTGACAGCCCTTTCTGTGAGGTAAGCCCCGATCACGTGGCGGAGATAGGGAGGCACTTGGTGATAGCGTAGGGCCTCCCTAATACAACTCCAGGGCAGAGTGTTAAAAGCATTGGAGATGTCCAAGGACACCGCCAGCACCACCTCGCCCCGGGACACTGCTTCCTCCGCCAGAGCTCTCACTCGCATAATTGCGTCAATGGTAGAGCACCTGTGCCGAAAGCCAAACTGGCTGTCATCCAGGTCCGGCCCTTTTCTGGACAAGTGGCTGACGAGGCGGTTCGCGATAATCCGCTCGAACATCTTGCCAACCTCGTCAAGCAGCACTAAGGGCCGGTAAGCGGACGGCGAGTCCGCCGGGCGCCCTGTCTTTCTGAGCAGGACCAATGTGCCAGTCTTCCACAGCGTGGGAAATTGGCCCTGCGCCAGGCATGCTGATAAGAGCTTTCTCAGTCGGGGCTCAAGGGCTTTTAAAGCGAGAACGAGGGCACGGCCAGGTACTCCATCGGGCCCGGGGGCTGTGTTTTTAGCCTGGAGTCGCAATACCGCTGCCCTCATCTCAGCTTCTGTCACCTCGGGGACGCTTGAGTCTTCAATTTCTGCTGACTCTGCGGCTGTGGGCTGTGCCAATGTCGGTGGCATATGTTCTGCTATAGCAGGGAAGAGTGCTGCGATTACCTCTTCCAGCAACTGAGGCTGGAGACTTTCCGTGAGTGGGGGGGCCCAGGGACGGAGTTTTCCCCGAACCGTTCGGTAAGGGCGCCCCCACGGGTCCGCGTCTAGAGTTGCTAGCAGCTCTTCCCTGCTTCGTGTCTTGGCCTCACCGATGGCCAGCCGCAGAGCCAGTCTTGCTGCGCGATACACCTCATACCGCGCAGCCTCTTCTTCGGGATCCCGTCGACGTCTCCTTCGGTAGCGAGTGTACTGGCGCCTAACCGCTATGCATGTGACGCGCAGCTGCGCAATCTCGGCAGACCACCAGTACACCTGGCGCCTTGCGGACTGCTTTCGAGTCCGGGGCATCGACGCATCACAAATTGATGTCATCGCCTCACGGAACCACAGCGCCTCCGATTCGACGTCAACGGGTCCGTTCGCCGACTCTCTGCTTCAGGCCTGGACAATGGCGGCCTCCTCGAGAATCTCCCTGTTAATACGCCTAAGCGCCCAGCGTGGTTCGTCCCTTTGCGGGGCTGATTGACGGCGGTCGCCAGTGGTCTGGGTAGACACATCGAAACGAATGTATCGGTGGTCCGACAACGTCTCCACCTCCACCGCGACACGCCAGTCGTGGACACGGCGCGCGACCAAGGGGCTAGCGAAAGATATATCCACTATGGACCCACCCCGTTGCCGCACACACGTGTATTCTGAACCCCGATTAAGGACGGACAGGCCCGTCGCAGTTGCCCATTCTTCCAGCACCGAACCCCTAGCGTCAGTGACCGGCGATCCCCAAGCTGCAGATTTGGCATTGAGGTCGCCAAGCACTAACGCGGGGTGAGGGTGGTACCGGCCTACGACGGCTCCTAGCTCCACAAGGAAATTCTTGAAGTCAGCGAGACTCTTGTTGGGCGAGAAGTACGCCCCAATGACAACCATGCCGTCCACGAGGGCAGCAACCCAGCCACGGCCTCTTGATGGGTTGGCAAGCGTCCCGCCAATTATGGCCACTAAACCGTCTAGATCCCCCACCCAGTTGTCACGGGGAGGGACGAAATACGGTTCAGCGATCACTGCCACATGGATCGACCACTCTGCCATGCTCTGGAGCAAAAGGTCCTGAGCTCTGGCACAGTGGTTGATATTGCCCTGAAGGAAGTGGTATTGTGCCATTAATTGCATACCATTTCCTTGGCCGTCTCTTCCTGGGGCTGGGAGTCAGCCGAAGGACAGCTAGGCTGCGAGGGGGGTGCGGTTCCCCTGGCAGCCTTGGTCCCCTCCGCAAATCTGCTTTTCGTTCTCGTAGCAGCGGGCGCGGTGCAAGCCTTACCGCTTGCTTTGTGCCCCGCGGGTTTTCCTGCAGCTGCACAAAGACTGCAGTGTGGTGCCGCGGAGCACTGGGCCGCCTTGTGGCCGGTCTGACCGCAGCGGTAGCATTCATCACTGCGATCAATTTCGGCAATGCACTGTGCCCGGACATGCCCATTGACCAGGCATCGGTAGCATCACATGGCCCTGGGCTGCAGCAGCCTCACACGTGCCGCAACCCACCCAACCAGCAAGCGCCCCGCATCGGCGACCTTTTTTGCCACCACTACCGGGCACCGCACCCAAATCGTGCCAAGTCCGCCTGTGTCGTAGCGAATTTCACCCGTCTGCAGATTTTCAGGTGGGCATTCACCAATTCCGGCAATAGCCGCCACCACCTCCTCAGAAGTCACGGAGTCGTCCAGCCCATCCACGCGCACTTCAGCCGTTTTCATGGGCCTGGAGACCCGGACATCCTCCGGTTTGAGGAATTCCCTCATTTTTTTTGCCAGGGCATCCGCTTTTTCATCATTTGAGGTGCCCGTCACCTCGATAAGCCGCGCTCCCGTGGCGGCAATCTTGCATCGGATGGATGGTATACCAAGTTCACCCAACCCAATCTTGGCCCTCGCCTCCAACAAGACCGCCTTGTAGGTGACGCCCCATTCCGCGGCTCCAGGCTGCAGCCTGACCGTAATAGCCGCAGACCTTGGGGTCCGTATCTTGAACGAGTTCAAGTTTTTTGCTGCAGCCTTAGGAGTCTAAGGCTGCAGCAAAAAACTTGAACTTGAACTTGAACTTGGCGTCTTCCCACTTGGGCTGCATTTTGCCTCCAACGCCTTCTTGCCACGGCGACCCCTCTTAACAACCGTTGACCAGGCTTCGGAATTTTGCCCGGTCGCGGTTGTAAGTTCTGCTGTTTCCTGACGGGAAGAGCCAGTTACGGACTGCCGAGTATCCACTGCAGTGGTTTTTATGGCCACCTCCACTGGTTTTTTGGCCCTAGTTGCAGTGGTTTTGGCCAAACCAGTGTTCTTTTTGGCCCCAGTTGACTTGGAAGACTGTACCTGCACCACCGTTCCCTCCTGCTTCCGTCTATCCGCTGCAAGAGGAGGCCGAAGAGTTTGCGCCGGGAGCAGTCTTGACTCCAACCCCTCGAAGCGGGCATTTACCATGCCCCCAACCTGGAGCATGACCGTCCGGGCAATTTCTGCGATCTGGTCGGCCTGCAGGGTGCCAGGTGGTTGAACGGTCCCGGATGGTGCTGAAGTTGGCACGGACGGTGCGGGAGTCACGCATTCTTGTTGCCGGCGGAAGTCAGCTCTTAAAGCGGCAATTTTTCGCCGGATCTCCTCAACCTGGGATTGGAGACGGGTATTCTCCTCCTCTAATTTGGCCGCCTCCTCTGAGGTCGTGCGATTGAGAAGAACTCCTACAGCCTCCTTAATCCCCTCCGCTGCCTCTTTAAGGGCTCGCGTGAATGTGCCCTTTAAGTTGCCAGATTTAGTGGCAACCTCAAGGACTACGTCCACGCCGTCCAGCACTTGGCGGTTGAGGGCCACTGCCGACAGATGCTCGGCCGTAGTCAGACGCGCAGACCGCCTTTCCTTGGCCTGTCTTGACATACTTGCCACTTCCTCTTCCGCCATTACACGCCTTTCTTCCCTTTTGGCGGAGCCAATTAGTCCCTTTGTAGGGACAAGCGAGATGGCTTCTTCGTTGGCAAGACCCTCCACTTGCTTGGCCACCGTGTGTACTTCTCCGCACGGTATCGGCGTCCCGGGACGCTTGGAAAAACGTCCCCGGGTGTCACGCGTCGACGATGGGGCACCGCCAGTTGCGCGACCTCGGCCTCTTTTTCCCGTTGGGACTTTTGCTGCCGGGATATTTTCCTCGCTTGAGGATAGGCTCAACAAATTTGGCCCCTGTTTTCCACCACGACGTGGGCGTTTCCTCCAAAATTTGGAGGAGCACCCATCCGTCTCACCGTCAGCTTTTGAGCTCACCAAGCTCATGACGTCGGATGCAGTGTCAGTATCTGACACCGCGCCCATCCCCCCTGGTCCAGTGCCACATGGCGTCGCATTCAGCTTCTCATATGTTTTGTTGTTTTTAATTGTTGTTATTTTTCATTTTGTTCCCACGAGTAATTAGGAAATCTAAGTCCACCTAGGCAGAGCCTTTTACCTAGGTAAGCCTATATACTGTAGAGTGCGGCAGGTGCTCTACAGGGGAGGCGCTAATAACTGGTCACCCACCAGCCACTCATCTCTTCGCCGTGCCTCAGAAGCTTTTGATTAGGTGGTTTTTTATCTTAGAGGTGGCCTTCCTCTGGGCCAGGCGATTAAGCCAAGCCCCCGGCGGCGGCATTAGACATGCCTCCGTTCGCTGTCCGGCCAACCCGACTCAGCGAACCCGCCGAAATTTCTCTCCCTAAAGAATACTTCAGGGAGAGACACTCGCCGCTTTGGTGCGCCCGCACCGCAGCAGCGTGGTCACGTCTACTGACAATCGACTGCCGTCGATTGATCAGGAGTGACTCCATCCCGGTGTCTCTCTTGGTCTGGTCTCTCCCTTGGACCTTTCCGGCATGAGTAACTCTACCAGCAGAGCTCCAAGATCATTGAGACACGCAAGCCCCATCACGACGACAACGTGGAGACACCCTCGGTGGGGAAAATAATGATACCCTGTTTTAACCTAATAGTGATGGATTCAATTAGTCGAATAATAAATAAGCTATTTTTAATTGTTATAAATATAAATAAATGATACAATTTGTACTATCATCATTTATTTGTAAGTAGTAACTAGATTTTATTATAAATAAATCTTTTTTTATTAAAAATATTCATATCTAATCAGACATGATAAAAAACACTCTTTTGCAAATTTTATATTTCAATAAATTGTGCGGGATAACTATTAAAGTCTGCCCCCACACCACTGCGATCTAAACCCTGTTGCAATGGGTACGGGTACAGGGCCACATTACAAAAAAAATTATCATGATCTATTCGTTTTATTTTTCACGCTCATTTATAATCACATTTTACTTTTTGTTATTTTCACACAATATTATAAAAAAAATTAAAAACGTTTATTCGAGACCAAAAATGAGATTTAATTTAAAAACCCACCAAACTGCGTAGTTTATACCTTGTTATTTGATTTCATTCGTGAATCGATTAATTTAGTTACATCACAAATCGTAGTCGTCATTATCTGACAACTTCGAAACTGTCAGTCTACTGCATCGAATTAAAAGTCCGGGTATAGTACTAGTCTTTATTATTTGTTTTACGTGCCAAGTGTCAATACAAAAAAGTTTTGTCTGCATATTCGGGTCGCTACACGCAAGAAACTTGTGAACATCTTCTAATAAAAAAACTGTAAAAGTTTTGTACGATTCATCTTGTTACAAGATTGAATGTAATAAGTCTTTCCGTTCCAGCAATATTTATGATATTATTTTAAAATAAACACCGGATTTATAGCCCGTTCTTAGTATTTAAAACTAATGGCAAACTTTGCAAGAAATCATGTGAAGATTGAACAAGAGAGACAAGTGTTCTATAGAGTTTGCTGCAACCTTCGGAAATAAACGTATATTGTGTGTATGTATATAATTACGTTTAGGTATACACGTGTGTTTTAACGTGTAATTTAAAGACTATATACATACCAAGTGCACGGCTTCTTTGGATGATAACAAACGATATGGCAAGGGTTTTGTAATCCTATGTCTACACGTGTGGAACTTATTAGAAATTTCAATACATTGATACCGGAGACCGAATTTTCCAAATTAAGAAGAACGCAGATAATTATCGTGTTATTGGCAAGTGACGTGGAAAGTTATTGACCCTCGTAGTGTTGTGACACGTTTGTTATGATTGGTATTCAAGAAACATATGAAACCAAAATAATTTAGTATCAATTCTTTGAGTCACTTATTTTAAGCTGAAACTGTGCATAGAGACTCCATACCAGATGTTGTCTTCAGCCCTTTTGGATAGATATGGGGTTTCCGTTACACGTTGTATAGACATAATACAAAAGCATATTACAAGAAAATAAATGTTTCTGTTCTGACACTGTTAAAATTAATTTCTCGGCGATCAACATTGGTACCGATATTTCATAGCTTGTGATTGGCACACTTATTTATTTCAGGATTTATTTCTGTTACACGGGGTATTGTTTTTGTGAGTTCAGTCTGTAGGAGGCGGGAACGGCATGCTGTTAGTAAAAGGTAGTTATCGACCTCTTAAATAAGCCTTTCCATGTATAAAGCATCATAATATGCCTATTATAGTACTCTATACTATACACATGTTCTGACTATATGGGTGCCCCTCACCTCAGTATAATAATAGTAATAGATCTCTTAGCCGATTTCAGCCACGGTGGCTAATCTCATAATTGATTAGCCGGCTGCGCTGAAGATATTATAGTGCACAAGTATGTGCACAGGTACAGATGCACTCTCTATTCCTTTTACTCTCATTGTCCGATGGGACGGCAATCTGACACGACCGGAGAGAGATTAGGCGCAGGACCAACGGCTTCATGTGCTTGCCGAGGCACGGGGAGTGTCACACCACCAACTTCCAAACTCCGGGCTACTACTGAGAAATTTCTAACAGAAAAACCCAATAGCACATTTAGCCAGACCCGGGAATCGAACCCGAGAACTCTTGCTACAACACCACCTGCACCTCTTGCACTATGCCACCGAGGCAGATAGTCAGTATATGTACAACGTGTAACGGAAACCCTATATCTATCCAAAGGGGCTGAAGACAACATCTGGTATGGAGTCTCTATGCACAGTTTCAGCTCAAAATAAGTGACTCAAAGAAATGAAACCAAATTATCGGTTTCATATGTTTCTTGAATACCAATCATAACAAACGTGTCACAGCACTACGAGGGTCGATAACTTTCCACGTCACTTGCCAATAACACGGTGATTCTCTCCGTTCTTCTTAATTTGAAAATTCTGCCTCTGGTATCAATGTATTGAAATTTCTATTATACTTCACACATGTAAGCATAGGATTGTAAAACCCTTGCCATATCGTTTATTATCATCCAAAGAAACCGTGCACTTGGTATGTATATACCCTTTAAATTACACGTTGTATAGACAGTATAATCCACCACAGCCGTCGATTTCTGAAATTAAAATATCGCTTATTACTCTATCAGACTCAATGTAAACATTTGTAGAAAAAAAAAGTCATTTATTGCAGGCACGTAGGCCCATATAAATGTTAAAAAAAAAAAAAATTAGATTTGATACAATTCAATAATATCTATTAATTAATCCTTTAATTTAATTTATAATTGATTAGCAACATAAAAAGTTAAAACATCATTAATTAAATAAAATATATTATCGACAAAATAAAATAAAAAGATAATAATAATTAAAGGGGAATGCCCATCAGCCACACAAAAAATGCTTGAAATGAACAACAATGAAATATACGCTAAATTGCACTACAAATCGTAGGGAACGCATAACAATTTCAATAAGTATCAAAAAACTAGGTAGAAACCAGATTCAACCATTTTTCTAAAATATAGGTTAGGTGAAGGTTAAGAATTAATATGCAATAAATAAACAACAAAACAGTATTTAAATGTTTTAATCATCATTAAAAACCACTACCTAATATGTCATCAAGAAACTGTGCAGGAGGATAGGTATTGGGTTGGTACCGGGCCCATGCTAAGTACGATATTATTGAGATAGTATTATCAAGTTAAATATTTTTTTGTACCACTTGCTCAAAAAAGTGATATTCTATGCCACAAAAAGCGAACATAGCAATAGTCATTTTCAATCTGTTAAAAACAGGGAAAGAAAATTGTACTGAATTTCATTCATCCTCTAGGGGGAGAATGTGATTTAAATTTGGAATACTTACCGAAATTTATACTGAACTACATCTGTGTCTACACCATTGAGTTTGTATATAAAGCATTATACATCTTTTTGAAAAAGGAATACGCATTTATTATGCAGTTATGATTATTAAATACTCCAATCAACTCATCAACAATAAATGTACCAAACAAAAATGTAACTCTCTCTATCAATAATTGGACCAATGTTTCGAATGTTAACTTTTACTTTTAATTGTCATTATTTTTAATAAATGCTTATCTAATATTATTATTGTGTTAACTTTTTCGCAAATGGTACGAAAAGTAGAGTATTTTCCTCGGTGATAAAGCTGTCTTAGTCTTGGGTGAACTTAAATCCCTCGCTGCACTCAGGATTCATCTTAAATCCCTCGCTTCGTTCGTGATTTAAGTTTTTAACACCCTCGCTACGCTCGGGAGTAAACCCCGAGTCCTTCGTTGCGCTCGCGATTTAAATCGTCACCCGCGACAGAAGACGCTGCTTTATCCCCTTGGTTAATAATCTACTATATGATCGTGATATTTTCTCCCTAGGTTTACAAAGTTAAGAATTATTTCATTATTCATATTTTATTCTCAATAGAATTAAGGACTATTAGAAGTTTCTGTCCATTTCAAGCATTTTTTAGGCGTTCCCCTTTACTAACTAATTAATCAGCAGACATGTCCGGCTGGAATCTCCGATGATGGTGAAAAATGATTATACGACTGCGTGCAACCGTATCCAGCGAGCCAGCATCGGGGAGTCCCACTGGTCCACCGGCGCTCGCAGGATGGTGTTGGGATTGTCGCGCGTGCGTCGTAAGGTAGAGCGCACCGCTTGCGCATAATGGCCGCAAAGCCGTCTGTGCCAGCCGCCGCAAACATCGCGGAGGCGCTGCAGTAGCGTGGCAGCCCCATCAGCACCCGGAACGTGTTATTGTATTGAACACGCAGATTGCTGTATGTCTGTTGCGTATAGTTAACCCACAGACTGCAGGTGTAAAAGGACTGACAATATCCTTTAAAAAAAAAACTTTCGGCGACGGCGGTGTCTTTAGTTTTGTATATATTTTCGTTTTTGACACCGCCTTCCGAAATTAAAGTTATTTTTGCCTTTGTAGTGTTTTTATATCGAAGTCAGTTCTATTTTTTGCTAAAAAGTTTTTTTTCACGCTTTTTAGTGGGTCGGTTTGTAATTTATCTAGTTACAAAAGCCAAAATGTCAACTACTTTACAAAATATTGCTTTTCCCGGTGCAGAGCCGTTAATTTTTGAGGAGTTCTCCTGGTACATCACCGTCAGCTCTACTTCACCATATGCATTGTGACGAGCATAAAGTGCTTAACATACATATTCAAGTAGGTAATCTAATCGCAATCAACGAAATACTTATTATTGAGTAGTTTCGGTGGCCATCTGGGGTCTTCATCATCAGTTCCACTTCCTCAAATGGTGCTTTTCGAGAGCAACTGCACAAGGTACTATAAGAAATACCCAAAACGTTATAGGTGTGCCTATAATATTTGAAGAGTTCCCTCGATTTCTCCATGATCCCATCATCAGATCCAAACGTGACGACAATGGGACCAACTAGAAAGTATACCCTTTCAAACGAAAAAAGAATTTTCCAAATCGGTCCAGCCGTCTCCGAGTTATGAGGCAACATACATAAAAAAAAATTAAACCGACTCCCAAAAAACACTGCAAAGTGAAAAATAACTTTAATTTCGGTAGTCGGTGTCTTTAGTTTTGTTTTTTCGTTTTTGGCACCGACTTCCGAAATTAAAGTTATTTTTCACTGTGCAGTGTTTTTTGGGAGTCGGTTTAATTTTTTGTAAAAAAGTTTTTTTTCACTCTTTTTAGTTGGATGATTTTTAATTTACCTAGTTACAAGAGCCTAAATGTCAACTACTTATAACCTTTTACAAAATATTGCTTTTCCCAATGCTGGGCCGTTAATTGTTGAGGAGTTCTCCTGGTACTCCACCATCAGCTCTACATCACCATATACATTGTGACGAGCATAAAGTGCTTAACATCCATATTCAAGTAATCGAATCGCAATCCACTTAATACTTATTATTGAGTAGTTTCGGCGGCCATCTGTGGTCTTCATCATCAGTTCCACTTCCCCAAATGGTACTTTTTGAGAGCAACTGCACAAGTTACTATAAGAAATACCCAAAACGCCATAGGTGTGCCTATAATATTTGAAGAGTTCCCTCGATTTCTCCAGGATCCCATCATCAGATCCTGACTTTGGTGATAGTGGTACCAATTTCGAAGTATACCCATTCGAACAAAAAAAGAATTTTCCAAATCGGTTCAGCCGTCTTCGAGTACTCGATGAACGTACATAAAAAAAAAATATATATATACGCGTCGAATTGATAACCTCCTCTTTTTGTCGTCGGTTGAAAAAAGAGTTCAAGACGAATTGTAAACCTCCTTTTTTTGAAGTCGGTTAAAAAGCGTAACTTTGATAGTCCTCGTACACCGTGAAAATCTGCGGGCCAACATGTTGCATTTCAATGTCCCTACTGTCCTTAAGGTCCTCCAAGTAACCCCACTGCCCAAATACTTGAATTGCTCGACTACTTTTAGAGCTATGCCACATAAGGTGAAATTCAGGACGAACGTTTATCGCTTGTTGGCCCGTTTAAAAATCATTATTTCACTCTTTTTTGAGTTGTATTTGAGCCCATGTGTCATTGCGTAGGACTCTAAAAATAGGAGGAAAATAGGAGTAAGCTTATTTTTTAAGAGAACTAGCAATGTGGGTAGATGTTACATTACTAGCAATCTTGTTAACCCCTCCAACTAAGCTAAATATGCTTTTGTCTGGAGGGGGTTCACGGCAATAGGGTAATGAGTGGGGTTCGAACCCGTGATCCAAATTTTTATTATTTTAATTTATATATTACACAAGAACTTCTATAAATCATCACCTAAAAACAAGCGATCAATTACCTTTAATCATGTTACCTTTGAAAATAAAGTAATATTAATAATGGAGTCGATGTTTAAGCCCCACTGATCGCTTTGCCGTCTAATTGATTAATTACGATACCTACTCAGTAACTAAGATGCGTATGTGTACAGCAAGCTATACAGAACGGAATTAGGCTTACTCTGCGGATACCAAACTACTTAATACTTCAGAAAAATATCTAGTGCTATTTCCGCTAGAAACCAGTGGTCCATTTTTGCATGAAGTATTGCATCATTTCTGCATGTGCATACGTTCGCGGGCGGGATACTTTCAACTGAATTAACTCTAGATGTTTTTCTAAATTATTGAATTATTGCTAGTCAAACAATCTATTTCAATAGCCGGATCTTCAAGCAACAAACACTTTTTCATAAAAGTGTTCCTTAAGGAAATTGCTCCACTATTGTTTTACTCAAACATAACTGAATGATTCTTCGGTAAGTATAGGTCCATCCAGAGCGCGCAGTCCAAAGTAGTGAAAGAGAGATGGAGGGATCAGGTCATGGAGCTCCTACGCACACTCCTCGTAGAACAGTCTGTAGAAAACCGATAGGCAAGCGACGTTTGAGCTGAAGAGCCAGGTTGTGAAGCTTGTCCACTAGCGCCTCATCGCCTATAAGCTTTTTGGCTCTGCGCTCGATCGAGTTCAGTGCAGCAAGTTGGTATTTTGCAGCGCCATCCCACAAGTGGATGCAATACAGATTCAGAAGCTGTCCAGGCGTGAAGTACCGCCTCACCTTATGCAAGATTTTTGTTGCAGTCTGAGCTCTGGACTAGATGGTTGAGCCGAAGTTGAGGTCTGACGTCAACTCCATGCCTAAAAGCTCCAGGCAGTCGGTGACTGGTTTAGATGTACTTCGGAAAGTAGGGGATAATGCAAAAGGGCTCCTTTTAGTGCTGAAAAGATAAGCCTGCGTTTTCAGAGCATTGAATTTGACCAGATTGCCGTCACCCCATTGGGAAACGAGATTTAAGGTCAAATTCATGCGCTCTACCATGGCTTTTCTGAGAATGGCAATGTCGTCCTTGCCAGCTCCAGCATTGGAAAAGTATCTCTCTGAGACTATGCTGTCATCTGCGTACCCAACTGCTCCCAGCTGAGGTAGGTCATTGATATGCAGCAAAAAAATAGTCACAGAGAGAACAGACCCCTGAGGAATACCGACATTAATTGCCTCAAGATCCGATGAGCATCCATCGATGACCACTCTGATCATCCGCTCACTCAAGAAGTCGGAAATCCAGCAGGGACACCAAATATGGGAAGCTTGCTCAGCAGACTAGCGTGCCAGACCCTGTCAAAGGCCTTTGAGATATCGAGGGACACGGCAAGGGCTTCGCCGTGTTTCTCAATGGCCTCGCCCCAACAGTGCGTAATATACACAAGAAGATCTCCGGTAGACCGACCACGGCGGAAGCCATACTGGTGGTCACTAAGGAGTTCATTGTCTTTAAGGTATGCTAGCAACTTGTTGTTAAGTACCCTTTCCATCACTTTACATAGTATGGAGGCTAGGGCGATTAGTCTATAATTGGCAGAATCGGCACGGTTACCCTTTTTCTGGATACAGGTTGCACATTGGCAAGCTTCCAGGACACTGGTACCACTCCGGTTTTGAGGAAAAGGCGATACAGGCGAGTTGATACAGGTGACAACTTTGAAGCACAACTTTTTAGGACTCTGGCAGGAAATTCCGTCCGGCCCACTGGCCTTGTTCACGTCTAGAATACAAAGGACTGTACCAAAGAGTAAAGTAATATAGAGGGAAGGCTTTACGGACCTCTTTAATGTGAATTGCGATTTTCGGCATTACGGATACGCAGTGAGGTATGATAGGTGGTAAGTTATCCCGTGTCTAGACGCGAATTTTCCGCAAAGGGGAGGCAAATAAATTTGCTTTCTCTTGCGCGGTATGAGCCAGTATTCCATCCGGTTTTACCAAGGAAGGTAGCGATGTACGACAAGAGTTCGACTCGACCGATTTAGCGAGGGACCAAAACTGCTTTTTCCCACCGAAATAGCGTAATAAAAATATGTATTAGTCCCTAAAACAACGAGGAATTAGCAAACCACCAAGTGTAGCAACTTTCAGCTACTAAATCATAAAACGTTGTATGAGTTCCCGACACCACTGTGAAAAGAAAACTTTTACAAACTTGGAAGGAATTATTACTGCTGTATATCAAAACGGGCCAAGAACTCTCATTTTAAAACCATAATATGTCATTTGCAAAGTGCAAAATGATATATTATCCAGTAGAGTAGTCAGGATCAAAAAGAAAGAATTCATAATTATTCACAACGTACGAAGAAGGAATATCAAATGAGTGATTATGCACTCTGCAGGATATTAAAAATAGCGCTACATCACTTCACATTTCTGTTTAGTAACAACCGATCTACTTACAGCTAAGTACTTCCCACTAAAATACAGGAATCCACTCTAATTATGAAATGAACGTGATATTTCACAGGCTAAGTTTAAATTAACAAGAAGTGTTAGGCAGGACTCCGTCTAAAATTAATTACATTCTAAAAATGATTAAGCTTCGTTCATTATAAGTATGATAAATCTGATCTTATTACAAAATATGTAATTAGGTGATTAACGCTACACGAACGCTAATGGATAGTCAAATGAATAGATCTCTTAACAGTTACAACTTACAATGTTCAAATTTCTGAGCAAAAAAAAACGAAAATAAAAAATACACGTACTAAATAAAAATTAAAAGAATCCGTAAAACGAACAAAAAATAACTTAATAGCTTCTTGTTTGCTATAAAAAGATATTTCAAATAAAAGGCGTAGGTTTCCCGCTTATCGTTCAAGTCTATTCAATCGAGAATGAAGATTTAAATTGTTTCTATGTGCGGCTAGCGGCAGATTGAGATCAAAGAAAATTACTCTCAGTCAGTAGCGGCGTCGGGCGGCTCCGGGGCGCTGTACAAAGCTTACCTACGCGGTAAATTATGTACGTACAAACAATACGGAGACTGATCTGCATTTTATTGTTCCCGCTACTGACATACTTTAGACCTACAGTCTATTAATACAGATAATCTCATTTATCATTATTCTATTTATTTATTTACATTATATTAACGCATACTTATTTTATGTACGTATTTAACTTATACTAATAGATACTAAAAGAAATATCGCATTCGAGAAATATAAATGGTTGCCGGTCTCCGAGACTTTACATGTTTTCACACACAAACACGAAGACATTTTGCCTCCCGATTTAAATAGTTGGAACATAATTATGAGGGTACTTGTTTTTTAACTGGCCAGCTATGATTTCAAATCTAAGATTCACCTACCGTGCTAACGTGTTTTGTAATCAGTTTTTCTCTATTTTATGTTTAAATGTAATGTTTTTTTATTGCATGCTGCGTTATAAGACGACTAAGAAACTTATATTATTAAAACTTTAAATCTCATACAAGTGATCTGTACAAGATTCTCTTGAGAAATAAAGATTCTTTAAACAGCAGTCAATTAAAATAGCTCTTGGAGTTGACTTAGTATCATGAGATCTAGAATTTCTCAGTACCCCACGCGCAGTGTAGGGTTCCGTAGTTTTTATAACAGCCAAGTGCGTGTCGTATTCGCTGACTGATCGTTTCGTACCATGCTCTAACTAAAAGCCAAACATGACTACCTAACTAATTTGACTTCCTATACAAATCCTCACCTGATCCGACAATTTTGCACGAAAAGTTTGAATTTTTTTAGAGATTTGTATAAAACTTGTCATAGCCGGTGTTTTGAATTTAAATACGGACACAGAGCTACACTACTCAATCGTCACAAGAAGCTAGAACGATACAACTGGCGCGTAGCGCCATCTATCGACATTTCTGTAGAGTTGTTCGAAATTTTCGAGTCAAATACAATTGGTCGACTATTACTCGTAAACTTGTAAAGCCCACTTATGTGTGATAGTTTTCCTTTAAATTTCGTTATATATAGGTACTACCGCCGTGACATTTGAATTTCTAACTACAACCGTTTAGTTGATAGAGGGGGGGGGGGGACACTTGGCTCTAACGAAAATTGGTACTTTAAAGTTTGATAAGTCACGAACGGTTTACTTCATCAAAAAACGGTCGTACCAAACCCCTAATATTTTTGAAAGACCTATCCAACGATATCCCACACTATGGGAAGAACGAAAAAAAATAATTATCATCCCACTTTACATGTCTGGGAGGTACCCTAAATAATTGTTTTTTTCAAAATTTTATTTTACCACTTTTTCGGCGTCATTAACGTGTATACTCATGCCAAAGTATAACTTTCTAGTACCAATAGTTTTTGAGCTAAACCGCGGACAGACGGACAGACAGACGGACATGGCGAAACTATAAGGGTTCCTTGTTGACTACGGAACCCTAATAAAAATGACTGGTGAAAAGTGGGTTTAATTATGCCTAACCTTTTTGAGCATGCAGATGACCTCATGTTACTTGGAACTGATTTTGCCCTGACCTCATTTATAACGTGTAAAAACTATGAATGATTAACTTTTTTAATCCAGCGTAAGTTGTAAGTTTTAAACTTGAGGAAATAGGTCGTCGAGAAGCTGGCAGGCGCTCCACTGTGCAAGGATTAGGTATAGGTCTGTATAATATAGGCAGTTATGTACGGACGCCAGCATATGAAGCTACCCGAAACTGTCAAATTATCCCAATCAACCTTGAACCTAATTTCTTTAACAATAAAGTTGAAAATTTATTAAAGAAATTTGACAGATTGTTGTAACTTGATGTGCTGGCGTGTGTACAACGACAACCGAGCATGGCATCTGTGTATTTCATCCTTGTTTTGCCGAGCTTACTCCAAGATCCCTATTTGCTTCCACGTTATCGTGTTACCCAGCTACTGGATTGTGGGAGTCAAATGGGCAGTCACTCCATAATAATAATAATATAATAATAATAATATTCCACAACTTTCCACACAACGCCATCTAGTCCCAAACTAAGCAGAGCTTGTGGTATGAGTACTAGACAACTGATAAACATACATATATATTTCTAAATACATACATATTATAGATAAATTACACCCAGACAAAGAACAAATGATCGTGCTCATCACACAAACATTTGTCCTAGGTGGGAATCGAACCCACGACCTTGCGCATAGCAGTCAGGGCCACTGACCACTATACCAACGGGCCATTTAATAAATACACAACTACTCAGCTGCATCCACTTTTATTGGTAGCTGAGCCTAACATAGTTGGGAAACGCTAAGCAAATCATGAGTGTTTCCATGGTAGCGGGTTTTCATCTACAAAATTAAACTTTTAGTAAAAGCACTTTAATAAATAAAATAGTATCTACACGCTTAGGATATTGCTCCGAAGCAGTATCTTAAACGTCACATATTTCAAAGTGATGAAGATGAATACCGTTGACATTTTGGGTCCATCTCTATTCTGACCATAAATAACGGGTGTTATTTGGTTATAAAACATGAGTCGTAAATTTACTATCCAATTTCTACGTCTACGTATGATCTGTCTAAAGATATATGTAGTAGGAGACGAGACGGGAAGGTAGCAAGCTTATGTTCAAAAATGTGTAACACACAATGTAACGACCGCGACAGCTAGCTTTGCAAGTTATTTATTGACCTTTATATAATAAAACATAAAACAGTAAAAGAAAGAAGTCCATACATTGAATATATTTACAAAATTTTGAGAGGTGTTAAGAAACAGCAATAGAGCAAGAATAATAAAAGTTAGGTTAGGTTAGGTAAATTAATTAAATGAAAGGATTTGAATTAAACTTTTTTGATTTGGCTATTATGTCTGACCAACATATTGGCTCTAATTTATGTTTTTTATTGATTTCGGAAACTGGAACCACGAAATACAAAAAAAAAATACTCAAATTTAAACATATGATCTGCAGTGAGCTGTATATAAAAATAATCCAAATTTTGACCCTTCAGATGTCTACACATACCTATTTTTCGTTTCTTCTAGCAGGACCGGAATTGATTTCCACTTACATAAGTAGCATTTGCTTCTTTCAACTCAAATATGCAGCCCTATTATATGCCTGTACGATAATATTAAATACTTTTTTGACATTTCATTTCATTCATTTCATTTATTTATTCCTTAACAATTTACATTGTGTTGAATATACATTTAATAATAATTTATATACAAGAAAAATACAAAATACAACTATGAAGATAACATTTGTGTCAATCATTACTAAAAATTATGTCAAAAAGTTACATAAATCTATAAAGTTTAAGTTTTAAATACAATGTCAATGCAAATTAATGTTAAATGTCAGCAAAAAAAATCAAAATTAAAATGTCAAGTGATTAAAAATAAATAAAATAAAATATTGTCTATAGACTGGGTACATCTCAATCAATAATGGTCAAAATATTCTGAAACGTAAGAAGAAGACTGATTAATATTGATTACACGTATTATAAAGTTTGGTACAATTTTCGTAGATGATACGACCTTATTGAATTTGCAAGTGTAGGCAACCATTCGCGAAGCTGTAACGATGTTATCTCATGTTTACTCGCTTCGGCATTCTGAAACAAGTCGATTGTTTACGTGAATTACCTGTTATGCTCTGTTTTTATGACATGAAATACCTGTTCCGAGAACGAGGCAGGTAGATAATAAAAGTAACAAAGTTTTATCTACAAACATTATGTGTTGGAAAACTCACAAAGCTTGCATTGAGGGATTAGGAGAGATTTGGGACGTAGCGCGTTGCTACCATCGACGGAACGAGTTTGAAAGGAATTACGAAGACATTACATTAGTCGTAATATCCAGCTGGGAATCGTTCAAGGATTCCATTTCTAGGCTCATTTTGATTTGTTTCCGAAAGTCTAATCTAAGTAAGAAGAAATTCTTACTTAGATTCACTGAGATTCCGGTCGATGATTGATTGATGACTAAGGCGTAAATAAATCATTATAGATGGTTTATGCAATCATAAATCAAGCTACATTTTCGCCACGCCCGTGACCTTTCAGTAAGAAACAAAATGCTCTGTAACAAAAATTGATTTGTGTTTCTGATTTAACGTAAACAAAAGTACTATACATACATACATAAAAATATTTTAAATAAACATTTGTTCGTTATGCAAAGATTGTTAAATCACGCGAAAATTGTAGATAATTACTTTTGCTGAAATAACGAAAACATGTTTAGTTGTTATTTGGTTGAATTCCATCCCATTGGGAGTTACAAATTGTTTCCGACATAAATGCAAAGCGAATCAAAACTATGACCGGCTCGGAAACCTTACGAATGTCCGTGTTCAATTGTCCGTGTAACATTTCAGTAGCAGCTTAGAGTTAGTTCTACTGGAATTCCTAGCATTTGTTGGAAATGGCTGAGTTCGTGTAGAGCTGCACCAACCACTTTAATTGGTTGCGGTAGGTACGCCCAAGCTCATGGCTCGCTGAATTGAAAACATCGCCTTTAATCAATGCCTAATTAATCAAATTTAATGAAGTTTATCCTTGATGCTGAAATGGATATTACTCGTTAATAATTGATGTATTTATTACTATCTAATAATCTCGCCTCTGATCCCGCTTCAGTAGTGATTGACACTGTAATAGACCCTCATTGAGGGAATGTCTATGATAAATAAACACTTACATTGGACGATTGGATCAAACAGATTAATCAGTTTCTAAAGTGCTACAACGTAAAATGCATTGTTTATGTTAACGCTGAATGCACATGGTTTTCAACAGCATATCTTGGTGGCATGGGATTTTGAACTACATAGTAGGTAAATGATGGCAAACCGAATACCGAACGCATTCCGGTTCGTTATTAGTGAACATAATATATTAATATAGTTCAATGGCTCATACATAACAACCAACACCGCAGCTCAATATAGTCATGGAAGGATTCCCACCAAATAGAGACATATCCCAAGTTATTCAATTGTTTTCTTTCTCGTACGAACCCCATTCAAATGTAAGAGTGGAATTTTTCAATATCGGTCTGTCTCCGCGTCCGCGTTGCTGTGTTCAGCAGAACACATTTTACGGAAAAGATTTGGGATTTTATGAGAAATAATTCAAAACGTTATGTGTATTTTTCAGACAAGTGTTGAATTACAATTGTTTACAACTGTTAATTGGGCAGATTTATCGTCATCTCCGGAGATTTGACAGCCGATTTAATCTACTCTTTCTGTCTCATATTTCTTTTTCGCAGCTTTGAAGTTTTTTTTTTTATAAAATGTATCTCCAAGGTCATCGGCTCATTCATCACATGTGAGTTAAAAAAGGCCTCGGCCGTCTGTTACGTACGTCATCACTGGCTTTATGATATTCCCAATAAACTTTCTATTGAAATACGACCCTCTGACGAGTCCAGCAGATCCCTTCATAGGTCTTTTTTCCGAGAAGGCTTTCCAACAAAAGTACGTAATCAAGTATATGAGGATAAGGCGATGTTGAGGGTGCTTGTGAAATAGAACTCCCAAGTCAATAACAACGTTATTAATGTCCTTGAACTTACTGCTATGAACGTCGCCTTATCTGTAATAATCATGGATACTATAATAATAACTCGTGTCTTGTATGTATATTAATATTTTGCCAAGCAATAGGAAATTATTGGAGCATATATAAATGATAGTAGGCAAATATTGGTACGTTCACACACGTAGGTAACAGGTATACAACGTGTAACGGAAACCCCATGTCTATCCAAAAGGGCTGAAGACAACATCTGGTATGCAGTCTCTATGCACAGTTTCAGCACAAAATAACTGACTCAAAGAATTGATACCAAATTATTTGTTTCATATATTTCTTAAATACCAATCATAACAAACGTGTCACACTACTACGAGGGTCAATAACTTTCCACGTCACTTGCCAATAACACGATAATTCTTTTCGTTCTTCTTAATTTGAAAAATTCTGTCTCTGGTATCAGTGCATCCGAATTTGTAATAAGTTCTACACACGTAGACTTAGGATTACAAAACCCTTGCCATATCGTTTGTTATAATCCAAAGAAGCCATGCACTTGGTATATATATACCCTTTAAATTACACGTTGTATATGGTATCATCCAGGGTTACGGGAATATTCCATCGAGATACCGCAGCCCTGGAACGCAAGGGCAACTGAAAGAGCAGGGTAAGTTCTTAATCAGTAGAGATTGACGGAGTCATTTGATGATTTTCCCACCGAGAAAAAAAAAGTATGATATAGCCACAGCAAGCACCATCGTATGGGTCTTCATTATGAAAGTGATTTCAAGATACCGTTCATATTGTTAAGAGTTTCTTCTCTGGCGCTATCGCTGCTGACGGGTCATACCCTGATTAAACTACTAACTCCCTCTCTGAGTGAAGCGTAAGAGAGTGTCAGACTTCTACTGACTAAAAACCCACCCTGTTCCAACAATTGCCCTTACGTTTCGCGGCCGCGGTATCTCATTGGAACATTCCCGTAACCTCGGCAATCAATGGCGTTATCAGCCAATCAATACTGCTGAATGCTCTCTGAGGCGTGCGTGGAACATAGTATGCCGTTGACATTCAGCTACTAACTTTTGGTTTGGTTAATTTGACAAAGATCTTACGACCTCACTCGCTTGGATTCTATAGGTTTATTCTACTCCTAATTGATAGCTAGACTGTTTTTTTCGAAAACGTGTTAGATTTACGAGTTCGTTTGAGTAAAGCGCTAGAGCTTTTAATTTATGAATGGGTTTCAACTACTCTACCTAATGCAGTTCTCATGGCCATATATTATAGGAATAAATTTGAGAACCTAAAAGGGTTTTATGTCGTACTAACATAAAACGTGTCGGTACTGTTAATATACTTAGGTCAAAATATGAGTTCTCGTTACTGTAGGGTAGAGTTATTTGAATATTTTAGATACCATATTTATGTAATATTCTAAAGTTAGTACCTAAGTTTATAGGTTAGAACCAAGTCTGATGGTCTACGACACGACCACTTTCCGTAGCACGAAAGGATCTACATCGATGGTGACACCTAAACATCAAACATACCTCATGGTTTAACGTTTTAATAACCATATATTGTACTAAGTTATATTTGATCGTATTAAATTGCGTATTACAAAGTAATTGAGTACAGTTGTTTCCGACCTTACAATCTTATAGGAGAAAATACGAAATCCATTCGATCGAATTCACGGACATAGACTACAACATTGGCGCGACGGTTGATTGGTTAGAGCGACTAGCTGCTACTATATTTTTGTGGCATCTCGCAGATCAACCACTTAGGCTTAATTGTAATTAAAGCCTCCAGCCAGGGCTTATTAAAAACTTACAAATTAGGCGACTACAAGCCTGTAGTCAAGGGTACCCCCTGCGGGGTACGGACTTCGGCTTAGGGAGTCGCAGGGGGAGGGCAGCTAGGGACAAGCTTAATCGGATCATACTGACTGCTACGCTGCGTGTGGCGGGTACACATATTTGTATAACCTCCGTATAATTTTTCCTAACCTGGCTGTTTGTATGTATGTTGTCTGATCCACGATACAAGAAAAACTCATAGAATAGGGAAATTTCAAGCACTTTTATTTTAAACTTTGATTAAAAGTGCTTAGTTTACTTTTAATTTCGTACATAACCTAAAACTTTATTATACCGAATTTATACATATTAGTATATTATGTAAGGTTCAATCACACGCGCGCTCACTTTCACGGCAACAATTCGAATACATCTAAAGGGTGTTAATTGTTAGGCCACACGATTGTGTGTCTGCTCACATTTAGTAGGTACTGAAATAGTATCATATACTAGTTGCTTCCCGCAATTTTGTTTGAATGGATTATTTGGTAAATCTATCCCTAGGGAATCGTACATTATTCCTCGATGAAAAGTAAAGTTTTAGATTTCACATCTACCTTTGTGGTCAATTTTATCCAGAGAGATCCAGACTCAGATTTTAGCTTCATTTTGTAGATAAATAATTTTGAACCTTTTGTATCAGTAAATTTACCACCAGCCGAAAGCAACATGTATGCGTTGGAGTTTCAGAAAGTGACAAAACTCAGGCCAACTCTATCATAAATATTGTGTCCAAGACCAGTTTACATTTCCACTCTCCAAACTTTATCAATTTGCGTACATAACAAGAAGCTTTTGAGCATCAGGGATTATATAGGGCAATAAATTAGCATGTAACATGGCTTTTCATTTCTAACCTTGTTCGACTTGAATAATTCATCGAGCCTTACACAGTTTCAGCCTTTTTCAGTCTCGAGGCGCTAGACAATTGAAATTCTGTCAGCGGTAGCGTGGTGAAAGCGATTTCCAGAACGTCTGAACTGTATGGGCTTGACAAATGCTGTCAAAATGCCCCCATTGTCAGGGCACAGATTCGGCCTATAACAGAAAGAGTGAGCCATCACCCTACCACGCGGGTCCGTTGCGAGTGGTGTGTGTCACATCTAAAGTTGTTACTTTAGATGTGACACACACCACTCGCACAGTGTTCAGTACCCCTTGGCAAGACTAGAATCAGATTTCCAGGCTTCTGACTACCCGTATGGACTGTCAAAGGTATACATATGACAGCCGGGACCAACAGTTTAATGTGCTTTGAGGAGGCGGGCCGCGTGAGGGAGAGGATAGCGTCCTCCCTCCAGCCCTGCCGCAGTGGTAGACGCCCACGGCGTCGGACGTCGGCCGACGATCTCCGGCCACCGTACCGGCGCGGGCATGCGGACAGCGAGTAAAGGGCAACTCGCTGTCCGACCATGGACCATGCCCGGGTCGACGGCGCGTTGTGTTCCACGCGCGCCTCTAAGAGCGTCAGCAATATGACGAGGCCCCCCCTGTAGAGGGCCGAAGCCTGCCGGGGTCGTGGGACTTATCTCATTACCGTGACCCCGGAACGTAAAGGGCTATTAAAGGAATACCGTGGGTTTTAGTCAGTTCAAGTCTGACAGTCCCTCCGGCCCAGCCCGGGGTGGGAGGACCCATTTGATGATTTCACCACGTTAAAAAAAAAGGCATGGAGGAATCTCGTACACAAAGAAGAATAACGAAAATATTGTTCATGGAACTCTATTGCGTATACCCACATACCTAAATCTGTCTCCATTATTAACATTAATGAAATAATTTGAAAGTTTCACACCCGTCGAAGCCTGAAAAATAAAAACGTAATGGAAAGTCATATGTCTGAGTGTTAATTAATTTATTTTTCTTAATGAGAATGGATTTTTACTTCTGACGTGTTAAACTCATTTGATAGTCAGCTATCAAACAAAATATGATCATCACACCATTACACATCAGGACACCCTGAAAAATGCTAAAACATATTGTATTAATTCGTTCGTAAAGCAATCCGAAGACAGCTGGAAACCAATAAAGGTGGACTGACCAAATAAAAAGGACCTTCAACCACTCCACGAGTCTAATAGGTCAGCAAGGTTTCGCGAAGAGTAGCGTCAGATTGTGAAGCAGGCCCCAAATATCGACGAAACGACCACAATTACTTTGCAAAGAGTGTAGCGTAAAAGAAGTGATAATATCAATTTAGTCGAATAATACATAACCTTTTATGGAACTGTAAAAAGTTTGCGGCTCTGTGTAGCATACTGTTTTCATTAATATCGATACTTACCTACTAAAGTGAATCAAAATATCCTAATGTCTGATGATTTATTACATAAATAAACCATCAGAATTAAATGTGTAAATGATAATAATTCTGCTACGAATATCGCAGTAGTAACTAACTAACGCAGCTCAGCACCAGTCGCCTTTTTACCCGACTGCGGCGAAGCAAGGAGGAGGGTTATGTTTTTACCGCGTATGTATGTATGTATGTCCGTTCCTTTGTTCCCTCGTAACTATTAAACCAGTGAACGGATTTGTGGAGTTGGATAAACGATACGTGGTTGGATTTGTCTTGATAACACGAGTGTTATAGGATAGATTACAATAAAAACAAATCACCACAACGAAAACCAGGCACCATATTGTCAAAAATCGACAAACAACGTCAAGTGGGGTATCATTAAATAGATCTTTAAAAATAATTTTGAGGTTTCTTTCACCGTTTTTCATTTTAAGTAACCGTTTAGGAAATATAAAGTCTTAAAACGGAATTAAATACTAAAAAGCTGAAAATAAAAAAAAAAATTTGCAAAAAAATAGAACCGACTTCCATATCAAAACACTACAAAGCTAAAAATAACTTTAATTTCGGTAGTCGGTGTTATTGGTTTTGGATTTTCTTTTTGTTTTTCACACCGCCTTCCGAAATTAAAGTTATTTTTAGCTTTGTAGTGTTTTGATATGGAAGTCGGTTCTATTTTTTGCAAAAAATTTTTTTTTCACGCTTTTTAGTGAGTCTGTTTGTAATTTATCTAGTTACAAAAGCCATAATGTCAGCAACTTATCACCTTTTACAAAATATTGCTTTTCCCGATGCATAGCCGTTAATTTTTGAGGAGTTCTCCTGGTACTTGATCATCAACTCTACATCACCATATGTATTGTGACGAGCATAAAGTGTTTAACATCCGTACTCAAGTAATGGAATCGCAATCCACGAAATACTTATTATTGAGGAGTTTCAGTGGCCATCTGTGGTCTTCATCATCAGTTCAACATCCCCAAATGGTACTTTTCGAAAGCAACTGCTCAAGGTACTATAAGAAATACCCAAAACGCTATAGGTGTGCCTATAATATTTGAAGAGTTCCCTCGATTACTCCAGGATCCCATCATCAGATCCTAATTTCGTAACAATGGGACCAACTAGAAACTATACCTATTCAAACGCAAAAAGAATTTTTCAAATCGGTCCAGCCGTCTCCGAGTTATGAAATAAATTACATAAAAAAAAAAAAAAAAGTTCAAGACGAATTGTAAACCTCCTTTTTTTGAAGTCGGTTAAAAATACTTATTTAAAAATCTAAAACAGCTTTTTAGCAAAAAATAAAACCGACTTCCATATCCAAATACTACAAAGCCAAAAATAACTTTAATTTCGGTAGTCGGTGTTATTGGTTTTGCATTTTCTTTTTTTTTACGAGCATAAAGTGCTTTACATCCATATTCAAGTAATTGAATCGCAATGCACGAAATACTTATTATTGAGTATTTTTAGCTTTGTCGTATTTTGATTTGGAAGTCGGTTTTATTTTTTGCAAATATAATATATAAATTCCATTTACAGTTTACAGATTCATCTGTTTATCAAAATGAACTACATTAGGTAATACACTTTCTTGCAGTAAATTTTGGGACATGCGTGTTTGTTTTACATGATCCCTACTTCCCCTCTAATATTATCCTATTGCTTTGGAAAGTACTTCCCGTAAGGCACTCTTTTGTTATAATCACAGTATTACGGAATTACTCAGACCTGTTGTTTGATCCTGATTTGGTTAAAAGAAAGCATAAGAAAGTGTCAGAGTCTACTAAATAGTTTCGACTAAATTTGGAGTTGTCCGTCGGCAGTACACTTTTATTAGTCCCGTGTTGTATAACAGAGTAAACAGCGAGCTTAATATCTATCAGTAACCTTCCAATGTATTTAAGATTACAGACCCTCACGTACGAAGAGCTGGAATGCTTAATAAAACTATAACCTTAATCTTACCTTCTATAAAACACTTGCACATCACAAACACAAGTCAACACTTGACATACACACATCACATGCACCTTGCTTTTTAGGGTTCCGTAGCCGAATGGCCAAAAACGGAACCCGTATAGTTTCGACATGTCTGTCCGTCTATCTGTCTGTCTGTCTGTCTGTCCGTCCGTCCGTATGTCACAGCCATTTTATTCCGAAACTATTAGGACTATACATATGAAACTTGGTAGGTAGATGTATTCTGTGAACCGCTTTCCGATTTTAAGAAAAAAATTAAGAAATATTTAAAATAAAGGGGAGCCCCCCTTTATTTACATGGAACTAAAACTGAAAATATTTTTTTTTCATGAAACCTGTACGTTTGTGGTCTTTAAAAATCACACAGGTCTTTAAAAATGACATAGGTGTTTCTTAAACCATTTTCTCATAAAGTTAATCGTTTAAAAGATATTAAGCTTCCAAAGTGGTAAAATGTGTCCCCCCTCTCTAACTTATATAATAATGAAGTGAAATATCTAAAGAATATAGATGTCTGTAGATCTTAATGTAAACTTTCAACCAAAATTGGTTTGAAAGAAATCAGGTCAGCAGTTTTTGAGATACAGCATATTTTCTGTTCGATCCTACAATAAGCCAGCCAACGGTAACTGGTATGGTCGAACAGTCCACGATACGTGGAGCCTTACCGTTGCTTACAAACAAACAATAGGGGCTCTTGGACCCTACCAATACATAATAGGTAAACTTATAGCCTAGACTTACCTGAGCTGTAGAGACGACAAGTTTCGACCTTCCCCAGGCCACGTCCGTGATATGTGTGTAGGTAGGTAATGAGTAATTGAAACGTGTAATG
The DNA here is from genome assembly GCA_943138885.2 of Tholera decimalis. Classification (NCBI taxonomy): domain Eukaryota; kingdom Metazoa; phylum Arthropoda; class Insecta; order Lepidoptera; family Noctuidae; genus Tholera; species Tholera decimalis. The sequence goes on along the minus strand of OW964556.2, from coordinate 29,820,613 downwards.
TGGGTAAGTGGTGTCACGGCGGTCACAAAGGACGCAAGCTTCAATGTGTGGTCCAGGCCGGGATGTAGCACAAACTTCGCACCAGATTGGAGCAGCTATTTATCACCAATTCACAATTACTTTCAACAAATTCGCGTGCCATACGGTCTGGCGTCATCAGGCGTTATTGTCCAAAATATCCCAGGTTTCCACTAAATTCGGGATTCTAGAGTTCAACTAATCACTAATCACATCCGATTTGTCCTTAAACCGCGTAGATTCAACAGGATTTTAATTACAATCAATAAATCGATCTCAACAAACGGCGGACATTATTCCAACCAACAAAGGTTATCTGTCAAGTGAAAAGAGTTATGTCAAGCCCACAGATAATTAATGTTGCCAACCAAAAAGGTGCGTTCTATTTCACGTTGGATGGAACATTTTCTAAAACCGCAAACATAACTTTGTAATTAATACAAACACTATGAAAAACAAAGTTATTGGGCGTAGTTGTAAAAAAAATTAAATAAGCTAGTTTTAAGAAATTTGTAAGGTTTTTTTTACTAGTATAATTACTACGGAACCCTTCATGGGCGAGTCTGACTCGCACTTGGCCAATTTTTTAATGTTATTTTCATCATTATTTATAGATTGATGTCTGGCAGTTTGAGTATTTGTGCGGCCTACCCAAATGTCCTTACTTTGGTATTGTTCGTCAGATCGTATGTACGTACGAACAATACCAAAGCATTATTAGCATTTATCAGTTTTTAGTTTAGTTTTTAGCATTTGTCAGTTATCGTGTAGCTCAACTTCGACTTAAGAGTCGAAGTTGAGCTACACGATAACTGACAAATGCTTGCACTGTCGGGACAGATCCGCTCAAATCAGCGTGCTCCTTTTCTCAAAAGACACAACGGACATGAACCTTCATGCTTCTCATATAGTTTGACCATTACGAATTGTATGGACTTTAAAAGAGACGTTGACCTCTGAGTTTGTTTCGGTGTTTCTTCTCAGAGTACTCAGTTAGGAAACACCTGCCTTATCTAGCTTAACATAAGACACAAAAAAATTACTTGTAATAAAAGTGTTTTAACCAATTATATTTATAACCAATTTACAAAATAAATATTTCATTTTATTTCATTTCATTACTCTCATACAAAATAACATACATCATACACTCACTTAATCATATTTATTTCTCGTTGTATCTACTTATTTCTTTAATGTATGGAACTCTGTCTTCATTCTCCTGGAGGTGGGTGTTAATAGCTGCGACACAGTTTCCAACTACTGCAGCTATTATCGTACTCAATCAAATTATAATTATCTGTTATCGTTCTAATATAGATTAATATTAGTTTATTAATATTATAAATGCGAAAGTAGCTCCGCCTGTTTTCTGTCTATTACACTTTTACGTCTAAACAAACCACTTTACTGCGGGCAGTAGCTAGTGTCAAATATTTTTAAACAGTAGGCAGTACCATTGTAGTTACCACAGTTAAGGCAGTTGTCTTACCGCCGATGATGAACGAGTAGCGAGTAGCATCTGAAACGAGTTAGAGAGCAGCGAGCGTGTAGTTACGATAGTTTTGTCGCTGGGCTATAAGCGAGTGTGCGTGTGCGACGGGCGATTACTCGCGTCACTCGCTTGTTGGTCCGCTGGACCACAAGTTTTTCTCTGGTCGCCGCGTGAGTTCTGATCGCCAAGCGAGCATCGCTGAGCAAGTATTATCTTTGACAGCTCTTGTCGCTCAGCGACAAAACTAGTGAAGCGAATAGTCACCGGCCGCAGCAGTGTGAAGTGAGAGAGCAACTATTAATAATGCATCTCTTTCGTTTACACGGAATTTATATTTTACTAGTACTCACGCGGGGCTTCGCTCCCGTGGATTCTATTACGGTAAAAACATAACTCTCCTTTTTTGCAGTCGGGTAAAATGTAGCCTATAACCTTCCTCAAGCTTTAAGCTACTTCCATACCAAATTACATCCAAATCCACCCAGTACTTTCGAAGATTAGCGCGTTCAAGCAAACAAACAAACAAACAAACAAACTTTTCCGCTTTATAATATTAGTATAGATTGTGCGTTTCTTGAGCGAGAATATCGCTGATAGTTAGTCGTTTACTCGCTGGTTGTCGGAAAACTGCCTAACGCGTTCATGAGTAGCCAAATTACAACTATCTTTACTGATAACAGTAAAATTAATAATGGGGGAACAGGTGATAGTTGATACTTGCTCAAAAAATATAACTCCATCCTATTATTCTATGTTGCTACTTTTCCACCATTCATATTTCCCACACGAGAACTCTGATACACAAAACCAGCGTTACTAGCTAGTTGCTTGTTATGCTAGTTTACTTAGTAGAGCTTACTGTCTTATCAGAAACTAGCCTCGTGTATTCCGGGCAATGCAGAGATTAAGTACAGCTTGTAAACAAAAGATGTATATCTAAATTGAAATACTTACCTTTAATTACCTACGGCATTGCAAACGCAATAATTTTAGTTAATTTCTAACCACTCAGAAAAATATATCTATACTAATATTATAAAGCGGAAAAGTTTGTTTGTTTGCTTGAACGCGCTAATCTTCGAAAGTACTGGGTGGATTTGGATGCAATTTGGTATGGAAGTAGCTTGAAGCTTGGGGAAGGTTATAGGCTACTTTTTACGCGACTGCAAAAAAGGAGAGTTATGTTTTTACCATGTTTTTACGGGAGCGAAGCCCCGCATGAGTACTAGTTAAAGTATAATTTGACACATCTTTAAACAAGAGACTCAAAACAGAATTTCGTACATACACTGTTCTGGGAGCCGCCATTGCTCTTGACTGCCAAGATTTGAGATCATAGTCCTCTGTTCATCTCAGCTACTTCTTGAAATCATTTATTTGCTAACGAACTGAATGCAACCAAATTACATTAAATTCTTTCTAATACGATAAAAATGTACGAATGAATGTAGTTTTAAGGTACCTTTTTACTCTTGGGAATCATCAAATGACTCCTCCCACTCCGTATGGAGCGAAAGGGAGTGTCAGATATCTACTGTCTAAAAACCTATCCTGTTCATTCAGTTGCCCTTGTATTCCGGGGTCGCAGTATCTCTTTAGAACATTCCCGCAACCATATAAGATACCACAAACTATTCCATAAACATTTAAAAATTGGTTAAGGTTACTATTAAATTTTCAGCGAACTACCATAAATTCAAGTTTAATAAAGTGTTTGCTTGCTCCTAAATCACAAAATTCCCTAGACACCCGCGCTTAGCTTAAGTTTAATTTCGTTCATTGTAATATATTGTATACCAACGCTTAAATAGAAATAGGAATATTTAAGATATGAGTATTCATATTTGCGATGTTTTCGTACCCACTGTGTATTTTCGTCACAACATAAATTGTGGAAATAATATACAGTGTTCTGGTGGCTTAGTGTAGAGTATTTAGCACACCGAAAAGATTATTTTTAATTAGTTTCTGAGTAATATTTTGGTGGGTAGTGTTTGTTATTTAATTACGAACGTTTTCCAAATTCTAAAAGTTAATCCTGATAATGGTGCCTTCTCCCTGGTTACACGATCAATGAAGTACGTAAATATACAAATACGTATCTTCGATGATTATGTATACCCTAACTATTTCATTTGGGAATCGAGTATTTCTGATAAAATCAAAAGCTGAGGACAAAACCATCTAAAACTGAGTCATCTACAATAAGTTTTGAAAAGGGATCTTTAGAAGTATAAAGAGAAATGTTATCAATTAAAGGAACAACGAAAAAGGCTAAAAGGGAAAAGAGAAGACTACATTTGTGTTGGTAGGTGACAAAAACGACACCACATATTTTGAATAGACTGGAATACATTTTTGCTAAACGATGAAATTATTCTTGAGCAAACGCAAAAGATTCGCTGCGAAAAGCCGAATTTTTCCGTATCCAAATCCGATAAAACACGTCCAGGAATAACCGTAGTACTATTTGTATTTGAGCTTTCATCATAGATTTTAAGCCGAACGATCCACGAAGCAGTGCACTACTCTAACGATATCGCTTACCGTCGCATTGAATTAAACTGAAAAACTACACTTGAGCAGAAAATAAAACATAATATCTTTAGCAACTTATCCCAGTAAATAATTACTAAAGAATAGCCGAGAAACAAAAATAATATAAATAATGCTGTTTGCTCCGTGAACAAGAAAAAACATTAATTTACGTTAAGCTAAATTAAGGAAAATCTTTGTTTAAACAATTTATTTATCTGCCGCCAAAATAATAATACGACATTAGTTCACCTCACGTATGTACCTACTATCAAAATAATTTATCCGCAAGGGCTTCTACTAAATACCAACGTGAAATTGTCACTAATTAAAACTTTAATTAACAGTTTGTACTGAAAAGATATACACAAGAACATTGCTTTAAGAAATTATTACTGTACAATAATTACTTATGTTTAGAATCGTAGTTTGCTTTGTTTGTTTAAATCAAAATTATATTTCAAGAAACTAACCACGATATTTAAGATGGACGAGAAAGAAACCGACAACACAGCCCCGCTTCTTTGTAGGTCTACTGTTAAATTATGATACTAATCCCCGTAAAAAAGACTAATTAACATTCTGCAGTTCATTTTCTTGAATATATAACCAAATTAGTACACAAAGGAAAAAATAAATAATAGGTAATTGCATTCTGCACCATCAATTTTAGGTTAAAAAATATTCTGAATTAAAGTGGGTCTTGTGGCATTTTTGTTGAGAACTAATTAAGATAAATGGAACGAAAAGATAAAAAGTGTTTCGTTTAGCATTTACAAAGCACTTTGTATAAAGTGTGGATGAGATGATACAACTACATTAATACGTCACATTCCACAATATCTCTGGTAGTCATAAGATAACAAATGTAAATTGGCACTGGTGGCACGCGACGCACATAATTTATTGCCTTTATACGATTATTCAGATTAGAAACGGTTGTGAATTTGTTTGTTTTCAGTAATTAAATAGTCTTCAATGAGAAATATTTATAACTCTACGGCAATATTCCGCGTGTTCAGGGAAATCCTTTAATCTACGTGATGAAAAAAGCTGCGTTGATTTATTCAATCAATTTTTAATGAAACAAAAGCGCACATTATCGTAGTATTTTTTATATATTGGCCATAAAGGTTTCTTAATTACGGCTATTGCATCGTTGGGCTTATAGTTTTTGGAATCAATACAGCCAAATCTAAACATCGCTTTCGAGTATCGAAGAGAACTTTTAACGATTACGTCTACAACTTCTGAGTCCTAGTCTTTATTCATAAAAAAAAACTCTATTATGGATTTATAAATGAAAAAGTTTGGTAAAAACACGGATGTTTGTTACTCAATCACGCCAAAATGGCTAAAAGAATCTATGTGAAATTTGGCACGGAGACAGGTTATGATGATGAATATTAACATATATATGAAGTAGAATATAAAATCCTACTGATACAATACAATGATTAGATCATCTGCAGCCAAACTAGGTTTAAAACCTGTATCTCGGCATGAAGCGCCACACCATTCACTCTGTCTTAGTTACATTTTCCAAAATAATAGCAGGTAGGCAGTAGCCATTTTACCTCGATAAAATGTGCGAAATTTCCTCAGGAAAAAGTATTAGTGTTTTCACTGAGTAACTGACCTCCAGGACATGGTAGCTGGGTAACACGTTACCCCTTCCCCCACCCCATCTGACTACCTGTAATAACTGTGAATGATCTCCAAATCACAGCTGGAACCTACGGCTTAAAGTTCTCGTATGTCTTATAGAAAAATCCAATAGCACATTTTGCATCACCAAGGAATCGAATCCGAGACCTCATGCTTAGCAGTCGCGCTCGCGACCACTAGACCAACTGTTATAAATGAATCCTCATTTTGTCTGTCTGTTACCATTTTCTAATACTTTTAGCTATCATGTTCACGCCATAAAGCGGCACGAACAGACATGTCAACGTGACGCGCGATATTACTTATCGCGATCGTACATTGTAGATATTCAAATAAAATTACACACAAAATATACACTCAAATTCACAAGTCTTCCCTCACGTTATAAATGTGCCATAATATTAGGATAACTTGATGTTATTTTTAGCAGAAAGCACTCCATTTTATTACGTCAAACGGTGGATTCATACATTTAATATTACACTTCAAAATACATATATTAACGTCAAACCTTTTTAAAACGAATTGTACTAAATCATCATTCGCTTACGATAAAGTGGGAAGTGACATTCGGTACGCACAATAGTGCCATTCGCGATTTGAGTACAAATGTTCTTGGTCCAAGAACATGTATTTTAAAAGACCTAATAAACGCCACTGAAAACGCAACCAGCGTGGCTTCCTATTGGGCCCAATGCAAATAAAGTAAGTGATTTACCATCGATACGAAGAAGAAGAAGACGTTATGAGTTCCTCGGGTACGCACTAAATAAAATAAAATTAAAAAATAAATAAAATAAAATAATAATAATAAAATTCGGAACTAAATTATGTGATAAAGAAATGAAGTCACATGTATGTACCGGCGAGATGAACCGACACTGTGCGAACTATGTTTATCCGAAGACGAAATACAACGTGTAATTTAAAGGGTATATACATACCAAGTGCACGGCTTCTTTGGATGATAATAAACGATATAGTAAGGGTTTTCTAATCCTATGTGTACATGTGTGGAGCATATTAGAAATTTCAATACAAGTTGAGCTACACGATAACTGACAAATGCTTGCACTGACTGGACAGGTCCGCTCAAATTTGCGTGGTTATTTCCTCAAAAGAATACCACAGACATGAACCTACATGCTTCTCATATAAAAATACCTCTGAGTTTGTTTCGGTGTTTCTTCTCAGAGTAGTCAGTTAGGAAATACTGGCCTCATCTAGCTAAACTTAACACGCAAAAAAACATGACGTGTAAAAGTGTTAATTATAACCAATTTACAAAATAAATATTTCATTTCATTTCATTTCATTTCAGTGATACCAGAGACCGAATTTTTCAAATTAAGAAGAACGAAGAGAATTATCGTTTTATTGGCAAGTGACGTGGAAAGTGATGACCCTCATCGTGCTGTGACACGTTTGTTATTACTGGTATTCAAGAAACATACGAAATCAACAATTTGGGGTCAATTCTGTGAGTCACTTATTTTGAGCTGTAACTTTGCATAGAGACTCTATACCATGGACAACATCTGCAGATGTTGTCTTCAACCCCTTTGGATAGATATGGGGTTGCCGTTACACGTTGTATATCCATTCCAGTAGATGAGTTCATAAGTTAAGTGAAGATCAGAATCTGCCAAAAGTGGATTAGGCTGTTTTCAATCTATTTAACTCATTAGGTTTCAGTAGAACTAGAATTCTTAGAAGAAAAGTCAAGTTTACGACCAGCTGTGAATAACGCAGACGATGATGCTTTTTCGCCTACTACGATGAGCAGAGCAAACTGTATTTAATTCTTTTAGTTCAATGTCGGATATAAATTACTTTATTTGTATGAAATATTTGTGATGTAAAGCACATGCCTACATCGTGTAGTTGTCCAAGATTCTTCGAATCCGAACTCTTAAATTGTTAGATCATGAAGACAAAAATACAAACATACAAGACATTACACGCAGTATTTACGTTAACTTCCCTGGGTTCGATATAAAAATAGCTAATGTTTTGAACCCGTTTTGTCGGTGTTCTGTGCTCCACAAATAGTCACAAGATTGACGACGACGTGTAAAATTGGGTAAATATATTTATTTTTGAACATGCGCCCAGAAGTTTAGCAGGCCATGTCCAAATTAAATGGCTATAATAATTCATTGGTGAGAAAAGAATCGCTCTACTAAGCGCATCCCCTCCGCATTTATTGTGTGGAACTCTTTTTTAGCTTCTGTGTTCGCTACCATATAATGACCTGTCTGTGTTTAGAGCAAGGGTGAACAGGCGTTTTATGGACTCACTCGTTCATCCTTCGTAGACTTCATTTATCGCTTTCTATCCGGCGTGATCGAGGTTAAGAGTAGGCTTATCCAGAATAAAAAGAAACTGGGACATTTCTTTAAAAAGCAGAGACACCCTACGTCCATCGTATAAGCCACTAAGCTTACAATTGCACAACAAACGGTGCAAAGCTACGTTGCCAACCCTGCATAACCAACACCCTGCATAACAGCTTTATCTCACTTTGTGCTGTTTCAGACTCTTTGATAAAAAAACCATTTCATCTTCTTAGTGTGAGCATATATGCTCACACTAAGAAGATGAAATGGTTTTTTGAATCAATCAATCAATAAAATATTTATTTGCTAGAATATGGTACATAAGGTGTTACAGTAAATTAGTTTCAGCATATCCTGCCATAACATGGCGTGCAAATGTATTCACAGTCAGTGTTGTGCAAACTCTAAAGTGGATCCCAACACAACCCCTTACAAGGGGTTGTGTTGGGATCCACTTTAGTGTCACTATCGTCCGCTCTAGTAACAACATAACGAGCATTCCTGAGCCAAGTGACCTAATTAAAGCAACCTCATCTTGTATGATAAACCCTAAGGAAATAGTTAAGTATACCTCTTAGGGTTGAAAAAATAATTGTGTTTTACCACATAGCTCACCCATCGTTATTACAACTAAGTACAGATGAAGGCTGCCTTGAAGTGCAAAATTGCATAATATAATGCCTGCTTTTCCTTAACGGATAGGTTGAGGCGTAAACTGCAACCACTCTGGCATGTCTCGTGCCCTGCAACGTGCATAACGCTACACTGACATTTTCCATCCGAAAAACCCCAATATAAATCCGTAGCGGCTTTCATGAAAATTCACGTAACCTTATGACAATCCCTTATATTTCAGAAAGAATGATGGCCTATTGAAATCTTGAACGGTATTACACGTTACTGATCGGCAGATGGATCGACCGGTCTGCTCCGAATCGATTAACCCACGTACCCTCAAAAGTACTCAATCTAACCTGATCCCAGATAAAAGCGAAGACGTACCACAACGGTACCTTACATTTGTGGACGTTGTGGTTCTGACCCCGAAACTATAACTAAATGAAGAACCAATTTACAAAATGTCCCCAAGAAGTTTACTAGTTGGTATACCCAGTTCAATGTAATAATAATACCTAACTAATCTTATCAGACTTTGCTAAGTCTGCGAAGTTTAAAACCAATACTCACTTTAAAAAAGTAAATTCAGATATTCAGTCCCTGATTCTATAGAATGCCTACACTACACGTGGGGTAGCTAAACCTTGTGGAAGCGTGAATGCAAACTTTTTAATAGAATTAAAAAGATCGTATACTATTTTAGTAGTTTTGCGAAAAAGTTTCATACATATACCTTCACATTATACAACTTTGTGGCACATGGCGGCAGGCGGCCGGCCGCACTGTGAGTAGGTCCTTTGCGTACGTAAAATGGATAATTTGCCTATATATTTATGTCTCTGAGATACTTACTTAAGTATGTGTCTACAATTAATCTAAAGTATATTATAGACTAATACCTAGATATGATATACAAAAGTAGATAAAATTTTAAGTACCTACCTACTTAAAAAAAATAGAATTCATTCATATATTTACTTGATTGGTTAAAATTTAAACGACACGGTTGGCGTAACGGTTGACTGGTACATGACATGGGTTCAACCCCAGCCCTAAACAAAAAATTGTATAGGCTACGTGTAGTTGTGTAGTTTAAAAAAAATGTTTCGAGTGGCTTGAATACGCGATTTGTATGAATTGGGAGGGGGGAATACAAAGCTTCAATACCCCCTTGTACATCCTCAAGGTGTGATTTCTGGAAAAAACTATCCTATGTCTTTTCCAGGGTCTAAAACTATCTCCATACCAAATTTCATCTAAATCAGTTCAGCGGTCTAAGTGTATTATGTGTGTGGGGAAGGCGGGGACATTATTGATTCCCTATACGAAATTCCAACACCCTTTTCACATACTTTAGGGATGTTTTCGGGGATAAAAACTATCCTATGTCTTTCCCAAGATTCCAAACTATTTCCATACCAATTTAAAAATCAAATTTAAGTAATTAATTTAATTTAGCTTTTGCCAGCGGCTGCGCCGGCGTGCAAATCGGAAACTATCCCACTGGAACCTTATATCGGGATAAACTCCTATGACCTTCCCAGGGTCCTAAACTATTCCCATGCCAAATTTCATCTAAATTGGTTCAGCGGTTTAGGCGTGAAAAGGTAACAGACAGACAGACAGATAGACAGACAGAGTTACTTTCGCATTTATAATATTAGTAGGAAGTAAGAAGGATGGATTGAATGATTTTGTTTACAGGTTTATCCCTATCCTCTAGCAATTATTTAAAAAAGCGGTTCTTTACAAACATTCAGAAATACAAATTCATTTCGGTTTGAATAGGACTTTGATTTGTTATTCATATATTTCAATAGCCTCTCGGTTCTCAAGCATTAAGAGAGGCAAGGAAAACCTGTCCAGTGCCGATAATTATTAGAAAAAAAAACCACCAACTCAGCATTTTTCATACTTTTAATGAAGTAGAATATAAATACAGAGCTGCTTTCAGCAACTATGATAATTACCGTTCTTCAGTCTCGTTTATTTTCATTGAAAAATGTACCTACGTATAAATAACCCATGAATCAATATAAGTAAAATCTGCAAAAGGGATCGTAGGTAGTTGTCATTGATCGAGGCCATGCTGCGGGGCGAGAGGGAGTGGGAAGCGGTCGCCTCCTTCTGCGAAGCAGTCATGCTTCCGAAGGAGGAGGCGGGCCGCGTGAGGGAGAGGATAGTTGTCATTGGTCGAGGCCATGCTGCGGAGCGAGAAGGAGTGGGAAGCGGTCGCCTCCTTATGCGAAGCAGTCATGCTTCCGAAGGAGGAGGTGGGCCGCGTGAGGGAGAGGTTGGCGTCCTCCCTCCAGCCCAGCCGCAGTGGTAGACGCCCACGGCGTCGGACGTCGGCCGACGATCTCCGGCCACCGTAGGCGCGGGCATGCGGACAGCGAGTAAAAGGCAACTCGCTGTCCGACCATGGACCATGCCCGGGTCGACGGCGCGTTGTGTTCCACGCGCGCCTCAAAGAGCGTCAGCAACATGACGAGGCCCCCTCTGCAGAGGGCCGAAGCCTGCCGGGGTCGTGGGACTTATCCCATTACCGTGACCCCGGTACGTAAAGGGTTATTGAAGGAACGCCGTGGATATTAGTCAGTAAAAGTCTGACAGTCCCTCCCACCCTGCCCGGGGTAGTTGTAGTGTGGTTGTGGGAATGTTCTAACGCAATATCGCGGCTCCAGCACGCAAGGGCAACTGAAGGAGCAGAGTGGGTTTTTAGTCACTAGAAGTCTGACACTCCCTCCCACTCCACCCAGAGCGGGAGGAGTCATTTGATGAATTTCCCACACAGAAAAAAAAGGCAGTAGTATATAATGTCAATAAGAAAATTTATTTATACGATATTCCCTAATGCTACTGAAGATAAACTACAATTATAAGTAGATATATATACCGTAGGCTTTGTGTCGGCTAACAGTAAAACGTTCCCAACGTTACGATTATTAATTTCAGTAAAAATCACTAAAGATTTACGAGCAGATTAATATCTTTCGACCTGCAAACCAACATATCTTGTTTACGTGGACCAAAAGAATATGGATATCAAAAGGGCATAACGCAACCTCAGAAAACCATTAATTCATATTTACTGCCACAGTATTTATGATACATAAAAAAATTATGGTGAAGTAGGAAGGCTGCAGTCGTATTCTAACGCGCACACTACGTTTTATGGGTCACCTTAAATGGTGCTTTAATTAGACGTATAACATTTACGGATGGTTCGAGAACATTAACAACTAACAAGAGGCGGAAAGATATCATCGGCATCTCACAACTTACCTCAAAAAGAATCTTTACAAATAGATTTTTCACATTTTAAAAAGCAATATGTAACTATTTACAACATAGGACATGAACAGATAGAACAGTTACTTACAATAAAGAATTAAGTAATATTGTTAAATAGGTGTGTTTAAATTTTGGTGTACAATAAAGTATATACTATCTATCTGTCTATCTACAATATGCAAATAGAATGTTAGTCACTAGGAACGTATTTTAAATTATTATTATCTAGATTTAGTTTGAGTTATTTCATGGATTATGTATACATACCTACTACTTAAGATAATTTGTACTTTATCACCATTTTAAGCCTAGCAAATATATCCATATTTGTAAATTTATTTTCCACTATTTCTGAAAATAAACAATGTATTGATTTATTAGAGTGGAGACGTAATTTACGGGTTACGGTCGGTTTATTGGTGAAATAGTTATAGTGAAATCCATCAATCAAAATCAGTGTTCAAAACTTACTGATCATTAAGTACATTACGAAGTTTTGTTTTCAATGTGTCGGTGACTAATAACTCATCGTTCATAATAAAACTCATGCAACACATCCCTTAAGTATGAACGAGGCGACTAATATAAACTTATGACATAAATGGGATTTGAGTACGGCATTAAGGAAATTTTGCTTTCTTCGCACGCTGCATGTTTGACAGGTTTGTAAACAGATGTTATTAATGTTAGCATATGTCGTATTTCCTTCTTGTGAGTTTGAGTGTAATATTAAGGGTAATAAAATCTCAAAGGAGTTATGTTTCATAAACTTTAACTTTATATAAAACTTTTGTATAAGTGATCTTCAAAGTTAAGCTCGCCGAAGTCGGTCTGTAGATCGGTAACAATCTAAAATATCAAGATTTGTACATGCTTCAAAAAGCACGTTAATTATATTGGGTGTCATTTGTACTTCTTTGACAGTCGTTAATACAAACCAGAAGACCTGACACCAGTCTTGCTAAAGGATATCGTCTTACCCAGCCACTGGGTTTTTGAGGTTAGATAGGATTTTGCTCTAAATCAAGCCGACGTGAAGAGACCTAGGATATACACATATGTACACACCTTCCATGACAGATATGAGTGAGCTGTTCCAAAGATTCGAGTTAGAAAGTGGCAACATTGGACTCGCAGTAAACAGAGCGAAAATTGAAATTATATTAGTGGATAGAGCCGTAAAGTTAACAGATGTCACATGCAACATCCCTGGTATTCATATAGTTGACTACTATACTTACCTAGGCTCTCAAATATACAATAATGGCAGCTGTGTTCCTGAAATAAAAAGGCGAATAGGAATGGCAAATGATGCTTTAACCTGTTTGAACAATATTTGGAAGAATTGGTATCAAAATAAAGATTAGGTTGATACAAGATCTGTTTTTCCTACCTCTTTATACGGAGTAGAAACGTGGTCACCCCTGGCCCGGGAAAAACAAAGTATAAGGAGAATATGGTGCTGAAGAGGGATGTTAAGAGTACCTTGAACGGCGAAACGTACCAATGCATCAATCTTGAAGTAGCTCCGGATTAAAACTCGCCTGTCTTCGATATGCCAACAACACAACTTATCAGATTTGGGCTATATTGTGCGCAGAGGCGACTAAAGTTTGAAGAAGCAACTTTTGGTTGGGAACACCGAAGGCAAAAGATCGCGCGGTTGTTCACCAACAAGCCGGATGAATCAAGTGAAAGACTCGCCGTCTTCCAAATTGCACAAAGTCGTAAGAGACACGCTGCAAAGAAACCGGTGGAAGCAGATCATCCATTCCAGATGCAACCCTGATGCTGACCACGATCCTCAGATATGAGGGAGCACCCAAAGCAAAAGATACGTACGTATACATATAAAAGCCATGACAAAATATATATCCTATCGAGTCTACGAAAGTCTCCCCTGTTATTCCAATAAGTCTTTCATTTTTCGGCAATAGTATTAGAGAAAATATCAAGCTATGAATCTGTACGAGCAATTAAGGAGATATTCATAAAATATCCGTGCTAAGGAAAATCAATTTGACTGTATAAATCCTTGAATTGGAGCAATTACTTTCATTTTATATAAGATGAATTTTATCCAGCTACACTGCTTTATCATTTATTAATATTCTGACTTCCGCGTATCAGGAAGCTCTTAAGAAACAAGATAATAAATTAATTATTTAGAAGAATTATGTAAAAACGGAACAAGCGGCTGGGACAAAGTTCTATTAGCAAAATAAGGTGATTAAAATTTACAATTTATAACAAAGAAGAAGAGTTAAAAAAGCGTAGATAATGGCATCATTATTGAGAATTAAATCTTTATACCCCCCAGGTAACAGTTAACGATAGACCTTTTTTACTTGTGCGCAGCAAAACAGACACATTGCTTTAAAAGCCTCATTATTCTAAATAACAATAGCACTAACAAATATAAAATTCAGAAATCAAGTTGTTGTATTCATCACTTATTCATTTGCACTTGCAGGAATTGTGGACACCGACTATTTTCATATTCAGTCTTATTCAGATTCTCGCATACTCTTTATGAAGGATTGATCCTACAAAATCTTCTTCCTTAACGTGAAAAATTTTTTAACAAATAATCTTTATATTAAATAAAAAGAAACAAAGATTAAAGAAGATAAAGATAACCAAAGTAGGTTTGTACTATTACTAATAATAATCAAGTAAGTCTCCTAGCTAGGCTACAAAATTGCCCGTATTATGGAGCACCTACCAGTACCTAACCCCTATATTTAATGTTGTTTATTTATTTTAGTACATTGTAAGGTATTGTACACAATTTTAACTGTTCCTGCTAACATTTTTATGAGTTGAGTGGGATGTTATTATTATTTTTTTATTGCGTAGCCTACTTATAATTATGTATGTATATCTAGTGACCGGAGAGACTAAAAATGTAGTCTCTGTCAACCCATGCCGTCTTCTTCTTCTTCGAATCGGTGGTAGTAATACATTTAAATATTATGTTGGACGCAGTAAGTAGCCACGCTAGTTGCGGCCTCAGTGGTGTTTATAAGGTCATTAAAGGTGGACGTATATGGGCACTTAGGACAGTTCAGCAGATGGGGCATGGTATGGTCAGAAGCAACCCATGATGTGTGATTTCGTGAAATCGCACCCAATCAACGTAATCCCAGAAATAAAGCCGATTGCAGATGGACTGATGGATGAAAAAAGGTATATCTTGAATATCTACATTTCACCCAGATTATGATAACGAAATATTAGCCATGTATAGTAGATGCTATGAGTTTTAAACCCAGACACGCCGAAAATAGCCCTACCCTGCCAAGAATAGATAGCAATATTAACGCTCTACAAGCGAGGCCCGTTTAAACTCACTTATGGGCGTGTTGGATGTCATTTACCAATTACCACTTCAGACCATGGTACAGTGGTGGCAGTTCTGCGAAGCAGTCATGCTAGTGAAGGAGGAGGCTGAACGCGCGAGGGAGAGGCAACTCTCTTCTTCGCGCCCCAGCCGCCGCGGGAGACGTCTCGGGCGTCGAGGATCGCAAGCTGATTTCCGGCTACCGTAGGCGCGGGCTCGCGGATGGCGAGCAGGGGTCGGTCTCGCGTCATGTTCCAGGCGCGTCTCAAAGAGTCGTCAGCACTAGTGACGGGGCCACATAGGGCTATTGCTTGCCGGGGTTGCGGGAATGTTCTAACGAGATACCGCGGCCCCGGAACTTAAGGGTAGCTGAAGGAACAGGGTGGACTTTTAGTCAGTAGAAATCTGACACTCCCTTCCACTCCACCCAGAGCGGGAGAAGTCATTCGATGATTTTCCCACCCGGAAAAAAAAAGAAAATAAAAGAGGTTGCCGCTCAAGCCTTTGCCAATGTAATATCACCGCTAACATTTACTAAGTAAACGTCACTATGTAGATTGACATAGTTTGCGTGAGAAGATAATAATAGTTATTACGAGGCGTTTATTTACTAATCTGACAAAGATGGAGAATATATTGTCATTTATTTACACATATGTACGTGTGGGAACAACAATGAAATGATTCACAACTGGGCCTATGTGAAGTGACGTTTATCATTCGGAACTAATGATTTAATACGTATGTAATTTTTCTTTACGTATGTTTGTCACCTAACTAAACAGCTGGATCGATTTGGATGAGAATTTTGTGTGTACCTATATTACAATGGGTCCAATGGCTCTATGGTTATAAAACAATGAGATTTGATGTCAGAGAACGCATCCGTTGCATTTATTTTTCGTATGTTGTTTTTGTGCAATAGAGGATAAAAATGAACTAAATATTAATAAAATAAATATTAAGGGAGGAAGCACCCTTAAATATTTTAATTATTTTTATTTATTTTTAAAGTGAATATACAACGTGTAATTTAAAGGGTATATACATACCAAGTGCATGGCTTCTTTGGATGATAACAAACGATATGGCAAGGGTTTTGTAATCCTAAGTCTACGTGTGTAGAACTTATTACAAATTCCAATACACTGATACCAGAGACCGAATTTTTCAAATTAAGAAGAACGAAAAGAATTATCGTGTTATTGGCAAGTGACGTGGAAAGTTATTGACCCTCGTAGTGCTGTAACACGTTTGTTATGATTGGTATTCAAGAAATATATGAAACCAATAATTTGGTATCAATTCTTTGAGTCAGTTATTTTGTGCTGAAACTGTACCAGATGTTGTTTTCAGCCCTTTTGGATAGATATGGGGTTTCCGTTATACGTTGTATAACGAAATATTCTGTGAATATTTTAAGTGTCTACCTTTTGCCGTTATTTATTAATATCGAACAAACAATAACGTTTGTTGTATGGTAGCACCCTTAAATATTTATTTTATTCTGTTTTTGCTGTATTATTTGTTGTTATAGCGGCAACAGAAATACATCATACCACAGTCTAGCTATCACGTTTCATGAGATATAGCCTGGTGACAGACAGACGGACAGCGGAGTCTAGGGTCTCGTTTTTATCCTTTAGGTACGGAACCCTAAAAACACAAAACGAACTTTTATTTAGAATTCGGTGTTTTTAGTTTGGTTCATGTTTGTTATTTTTAGGTAGTATCAAGATTTAAAATTAGTGAAAAATTCAATAATAACATACTCTTTAAGAAAGACCACGTGCCCATGCCCATATTTTTTTTTTAATCTCTTCATTGATGCCTTTTGGCGATAGGAAGTTCCTAGGCAATCAAAACCCACTCCAGTACGTAGTAAAATAACTACAATTAAAATAAATAACCAAAATAATTTTAATGTACACATTATGACCGATGTGATTTTTGTTTATTATTAAATATTAAACTTTCGACCACACCAGGACTTTATTCTGCATCATGGATGCGTTTATGGGTTATTCCGTTTGGATCCCCTGAATATATTTGCTTTTATTTATTTAATTGTTTAAAATCATCACTGGCAATGGTTGGTCTTTTTATTTGGACAAACTTTAATAATCAAAAATTAATCATCATCATTACCACCTTTCTTCAATAACAAAAATATAACCTAAAAAACTAAATATACGGGTTACTTTTTTTTATCGTGGTAAAATTATCAAATAAGTCCTCCCACCCCGGGCAGGGCCAGAGGGACTGTCAGACTTTTACTGACTAAAATCCACGGTGTTCCTTCAATAACCCTTTACGTTCCGGGGTCACGGTAATGGGATAAGTCCCACGACCCCGGCAGGCTTCGGCCCTCTACAGGGGGCCACAACACAACGCGCCGTCGACCCGGGCATGGTCCATGGTCGGATAGCGAGTTGCCCTTTACTCGCTGTCCGCATGCCCGCGCCTACGGTGGCCGGAGATCGTCGGCCGACGTCCGACGCCGTGGGCGTCTACCACTGCGGCTGGGCTGGAGGGAGGACGCCATCCTCTCCCTCACACGGCCCGCCTACTCCTTCGGTAGCATGACTGCTTCGCAGAAAGAGGCGAAAATATACGGGTTACTAGGTTAGTTTTAGGTAAGCGTGCTCTATCTTCGACCACATCATCACTTACCATCAGGTGGGATGGTGGTCAAACGCGAACCTATTATCAATAAATAAAATAGAAATTAAAGATTTCGACTAGATTTATCAAACAACAAAAAAAAAACTTGAAAATGAAGAGTCTTTGTTTCTCATTCCATTACTATAAGAATTATATACGAACAGTATTTTAATAATCCTGTACGTATATTTTTGCTGACGCTCCAAAAACTCTGTTAGGGTATCCGACCAGAAAAAAATAAAATAACTTTAGTTGTGATACCCTGCGCGGTGGATCAGACCGGAATAAAAAATAAAACCGATCCCCAGGGGATCAGACCAGAATAACTCGCGTTTATACACATTTAAATACACTTGCACAAACACACGAAACAATCGAAACAAATAACTGTAGGCCACATACACATTTGTTCCGGTGCGGCAATCGAACCTGCAACACGCAACGTATCACCTACTGCACCAACCGTGCCGTCAAAAGTTTGAGTGCCCATCAGATTTAGTATGCATGCACGAAACCGCACTGTGGCATTGTGGTGTATTACGGGCCAGTCCCTTTCGTAAAGAGGAAGGCCTCCTCTTTACGAAAGGGACTGGCCCGTATCCCACTTATCCTACAATTGATGGAGAAATCTGTGAACATAAATACATAAAAAATGCACTTGGACTATATTATCCTTCAAAAGGTGGAGGTTCTCAATTTGGTTGATATTTTGCTTTCTACGTATTTACACCGATTATGCCCAGATTTCTGATCACATTTACGTGGTTCTTTTTTGTTCAGTACGGAATAATTTCCATTTGGTCCCATAAAATTTAATTCAGTTTGGCCCAGTATTTTTTATTTTATGAGCATTTTTTTAACTTAGACGATGTAATTTTAAATATACTTTGTACTTGGAACTCAAAGGATTCAGAGTACACTTACAAGATGGTGCCATAGACATTTTATCGAAATCAGTTCAGCAGTTTGTTCTTATATCGAAAAACTGTTGACAGTTTTATAATATATATATGATGATATATATATATATATATATATTTATCACTAAATAATTTCACTAGATAATGGGGATTTTTAGGAATGTTTAGGTTTTTTCATTATATTTTCCCTCTTGCAGCCTGCGGCTCGTTTAATTTAATTGCTCTGCCCATGGTGATAGTTGACTAAGAATAACAGTATTTAAAAATTAGAACCTTTTTAACAAAAAGTTTAAGTGACTTCATAACAAACAAAGCTAATGAACAGTTTTGATGGGCTACGTACGCCGCGTTTTCCCCACGCGATATGATCAAACCTATTCATTTGGCTCGGTTTGACTTCAGCCAGGTTATTTTTCACTTTTTAGCGCAGTTAGTCTGTTTGTTTCGAAGTAAGTAAATGTTTTGTTCATTTTTTTTTCTATACGGGCTTATTCGTGGCTTGTCCTAACTATGCCTATGCATGTCGTTATCACTCGTGGCACATCGTCTAGTAGCCCAAGTTTGGTACAAATTAGGGGAAGTGCCATATCGGGAAATATCATCGTTTTAGAGTCAGTGATGGCTATATAAGCCGCTTAGACATGTGATGATTGTGAGATCGAAGTACTTAGGGTAAAACTGCGGGAACACATTCGTACAACAAATATAATTAATTTAAATATGAATCGTAAATATTTATTTCAAACTAAGCACACAATTGATACAAGTCAAATATTATGTACGTAGATACATTCCTACTGGATGCGCAAAGTAGTTCTTTTAAGTGTAATTCTCCACAGGGTAAACTTTTAAAACCTACATCTGCACAGCACAAAAAACAAAATTTGTACCGACACTTTTTTCCTCTTATAAACAAATAATAACTGTATTGTCACAGTGTTTCCTTCCTTTGGACACATAATGAGACACGTAAACGACAGTAAGGAAAGTTAATTATCGTTGGGAACACAGACAGGAGAAGACCCAGAGGCTGTTCTTCAACCAGATGGTCGGACAAATAAAATTCTTTTATTTGTAAGCACAAAGAAATTCTACACTGTCGATAATATTGCATCTGAGAAGAATCGATGGAGACGGTTCATCAGTTCCAGACTTGCATCCCATCCTAATCACGATCTACAGATATGAAAAACTGTCTAGAGAGAGAGAGACACACACACAATATTGGTGACGTGTCAAACTTGCAAACGTTAGTTCGCAGAATTGCAGTGGTTCGTAAGAATATAATAATAAATAATAATAAGAATAATAATAAAAATAATATCTAAAAAGTAATCGTTAGATATTATATTTCTCTTCTGCAACCTTTACATGAATTTTTCTGTAAAATAAGTCGCATTCATTAGTAGCAACAAGGTGTGTTTTTAGTATTTTACAAGGAGTCGTTCATGTTCTTTTGTGTCTGTTTACCTACAAGGTAACTTGAACATTTTATAATTTACCCCTTCACTGTTTTCAGTGGCTGTATCGTTCGCGTCTTGTTCGTTATCGCAGACAAGACAGAAGAAGAGTGTAGGTATACGTATATCGATCCACGAGATCCACGTAGAAGTTATTTGGAACACTCCTATTAGCTTTTAATTAATGCGTCCCAGTAAGTAAATGACAACATTAATTTGACCCTAATTTACATAATACATGTATACGATCGCTGGGATATGACAAAATCGCTTTATACACGTTGAAATTTCGCCGGATCTCAATCCGAGAGAGGGTGATTGTACGCATTAAGCTTTTGTTCTGAAGCTTTTTGAAATTCGCCTTTAATGAATACTTTGAGTCGAGCTAAGTACGAATGAAAAAGGCACAATTGTGCATTTTTAACAAAAGCTAACTCCCGTAATTACAGTTCTTCAGTCGATCGAGGTAACTCGTAGCGTATCATTATGCCAGGGTTTATTTGAACCTGCCTTCAAATACCAAAATTTCAAAAGATCTTGGTCAGGCTTCAGTTTTCGTATTGCTAACCTGTATAAGAAATAAGCCCAAATACTTTTTACAGATTATTTAGATACCTTTAATATAATCCGACAACATTAGCGGACTATTCTTTATGAATAGTAAATGGACGAAAACCTCCGAATCATCAATCTACTGAACAGCAACTGTGGAAAATGGCGCGACTAAAATACGAGACGTGAAAAATCTCTTCGCTATTGGTCGACTGCGTACAAATAGCTTTTATATAGTGGCGCGCTTTATAAAAACCTCCAAGTACCTACGTGTTGGTCCGCAGATTTAGTAGGGCTCCTTCGAAATCAATACTCCTGAGCTTGAATAGAAAATAAAATTCATGTCGTAAGGCTTTCATAAAAAGTGGTTCGATTAGTCTTCACCATACTTTTACTACCTTGTATAACTTTCTACGCATTAACTGGTCGCCAGGACTATTCATTGAAACAATTTTAATCAAAACTTTGATACAACTCCTGCTGAATCTTGTGTAAGTACTTGAAGTCCGATACAGTTAGAAAGTTACAGGACTTGACATTTCAGGGATTCTATTTTTGAATCTCTGAAATGGACTGTGGCGACAAGATGTAAGACAGTGTTTAACATTTATTTATTATAAATCACTAGAACACCCGCGTTGACTATGAAATAATTTATAACCTAATATACCAATGTTTTTTTAGAATTTCACTATTAGTTCTGGTGGTTACCCCAGAAAAACATTCAAACTGTACATTCATCTTACAAACATACAAACTTACTTACAAATTTTACCTCTAATAGTTATAGAAGTATAGATAAATCATTTATTTGTGTGACTTTTAGTAAATACAGAATGTCAGATAAAACATGAAAATGCTCAAAAGTTAACCCATGGGGCTTACACGGATTAATGTTATTAGCATACAAAATTATCAACTGATAAAAAAAAATATTGACATGAATGAAAACAATGTCAAATTATCTAGATAAAAAAATACAAAAACACAAATTAAAATGTTATCAAAGATACCAGTGAAAAAATCTAATATAAACAAAGCATTGTCGTTGTATAAAAACACGTTTCAGGGTTTAACAGTACCAAACAATTATTTTTAAGTACCTAATATGTGGTTGAAGAAGATTTCCTGTAGATTTTTATCAGCAACGTCTGCACACTTACGTACCTAAAGATTGGGTGTATCCAATAAAGCATAAGTTTTTTTTTAATTGATAATAGGCTCGCGTTTGACCACCATCTCACCTGATGTAAGTAATTAGTTTTTGCTGCTTGGGATGTTGGCACGTGTGTCAGATCAGTCTGCTTCCGTCATAAGTGAGCTCAATAGTAAATTCATTGAGATGATTGGTACTATACACGTGCAGGGCCACGCCGGTTGGTCCCTATGTGCGAAGTGTGCGGTGCACACGGGCGCCAAGGCAAAAGGGGCGCCGGATGTAATACCAGCGTTAATTATTGAAATTATTTTTGTAAAACTGCATCATGTTCTTTATAATGCAGTAGGTACAAAAATTGTAAAGTTAAACCACAGGCGTGAGTATTGTCTTGGGAGACCCCAAGACAATACTCACGTCTATGGAAAAGATCATAGGCGCTTCATAGATTTTGCACACAGGCGCAGTCTTCGGTCAGCGCGGCCCTGTACACGTGTATGTTCGTGATTGAGCGCCGTCAGTTGAGAATGATCGTCTCTCAACTGGCATGTCGTTTGTTTTCGGATATAGAAGCCATATAATATTAAAAATATTATAATCTTAATTAATGTAACCACTATTTTTGTAATAAAATGATTTAAAAGAGTATCCGTGAAGTTTCTTGCACATTCTTCTCCATAGATATCTATACTTTGGAATGTGTGAGCCCATATTTCGTTGATTGATCAACCTTGTCAATTCAAAAGTGCCTGTGTAATGTGATTTATCTATCTTGTTTAAAAATATAAATAAATACCAGAAATGTATGTACAAGTAGTTGTGTTCATCATTGTCGTTCATGTCCGAAATAATTATTTTTCAAAACCGAAAAGAAAACATATGGCGTTACGAAGTTGCGTTTGTTGAGTCAGCTAGTTTTAATAAGAAGTTTGTACTTCGCTACATTGCGTGAGTTTCTTATATTAAAAAAAAAAAAAAAACATTGTGATTGGTAGACAACACTCGTAGACAGCTGCTATAGCTGTCTACCTGTGAAAGGGTTACTTGCTATAAAATCAACATTATTTCTTCTAGATCTACGGTCCTGTATACGACCGATGATGAGACTACCTTATTATTATTTTTTTTCTATTTATTTAAGGAATTTTTATACATTAAGTATATGCCAATTCCATCATAACCTAATTAAACTAAAAGTACACTTACAATTAAGTATTACAATTTAAAAAACATACATAGTTTTAACAGCTTCAGATGAAAGAGGTATTTCAGGTATCGTACCGGACACATTCCATTAACAGGAGGACGTCTTCAACTATGCCACACAAATCTCAGTTCGGGGAATTTGATATTTTCATTAAATACGCGAACCTTATTATGTATGCACTGTGTTAATGTGTTTTGTATTCCTTATTTCAGGTAGAGGAGGGTGAGCGCGGGGTGCGCGGCGCAGGGGGATGCCCGTGCGCAAGGGGCTGCTCGCGCCCCAAAACACCTTCCTCGATACCATCGCCACTCGCTTCGATGGCACTCGTAAGTACCTTTACTCAAAAATATGATATTTTAATAAACATCCTTATTTTTAGGGTTCCGTAGTCGAACGACAAAAAACGGAACCCTTATGGTTACGATATGTTTGTCCGTCTGTCTGTCTGTCTGTCCGTCCGTCCGTATGTCACAGCCATTTTATTCCGAAACTATTAAGACTATACATGTGAAACTTAGTGGGTAGATGTATTCTGCAAACCGCTTTCCGATTTTAAGAAAAAAAAATAAAAAATAAAATAAATATCTAAAATAAAGGGGGACTCCCCTTTATTTTAAAAATATTTAAAATAAAGGGGGAACTGAAAATATTATTTTTCAATAAACCTATGCGTGTGTGGTATCTATAGACAGGTCTTTAAAAATGATATAGGCGTTTCTAAAACCACTTTTTCATAAAATCAATCGTTTAAAAGATATAAGCTTCCAAAGTGGTAAAATGTGTGTCCCCCTCCCTCTAACTTCTATAATAATGGAGTGAAAAATCTAAAAAAATATATGTCGGTAGATCTTAATGTAAACTTTTAACCAAAATTGGTTTAAACGAAATCGGGTCAGCAGTTTTTGAGATACAGCATATTTTCTAAAACCGCAAATATAACTTTGTAATTCATACAAACACTATGAAAAACAAAGTTATTTAGCGTAGTTGTAAAAATGTAAATAAGCTAGTTTTAAGAAAATTTTAAGGTTTTTTTTATTCGTCAAATAAATATACATATTATGTTATTTTATTATAGTTACTACGGAACCCTTCATGGGCGAGTCTGACTCGCACTTGACCAATTTTTTTTTTGATCTACCAACAATTGTTTACAATAATTTCGATTACAAAACACAAAACTTCTAAACTTAATACAATGCAACAATTACTAATAGGTAAACACCACTTGGACAAAAAATTCATTAGTCAGTTACAGGTATAATAGGTATGGTATACAAGCAAACTTAAAACATAATATCTAAATATATGCGCTCCAATATTCTATTCATTTAAATCAACATTGTTTTGTTGTAGTTACAATATTTTTAGCCTTAAAATTACAACGGAGAAGGTGTTCTTAAACATAAGCTTTTGCTTGTTAATAAGATCAAAGTGTAAATCACTATAACTATTCAGAGCCTTAAGCCTGCAATACATGTTGGCCGAGCGTTGTCGATTGAAGGCCAATACCAACATGTAGACGGTATATTTGCCTTGTCTTGCTATCGCTCGGTGTCACTTGCCTAGTTGGCCAAGTGAAGGCCAGCGCCAACGTGTATAGAGCTCATTTGGTGCAACTTATCTTCGCTCGCCGTTGCTCGTGATCACTTGCCTCACTTCGGATCGGTATCGGTTTTTGGTCACAAATCAAAGGCGCTCGCCTGCGCTCGACTAACGTGTGGGCAGCTCCACAGACCCTCTTCTACATTGGTTGTCTGAATTGGCATTCGAAGAACTTGTCGAACGTGTGGACATTATTTCTTGCCTTGTACCTATTTGCCAACGCTCGCGTTGGTTTACGCTCGGCCAACATGTATTACAGGCTTTACAAAATCAAGCAC
Source organism: Tholera decimalis (assembly GCA_943138885.2). NCBI lineage: Eukaryota > Metazoa > Arthropoda > Insecta > Lepidoptera > Noctuidae > Tholera > Tholera decimalis. Next base: position 29,795,461 of record OW964556.2, on the reverse strand, counting down.
ACGGAGAATTAGAACAAAAGCATATGCCATTGTCACGTTTATGTCACTGCTATGTCAGACCTATATTAGGGCTAAGCCGTTTCTTTGTTATTGCTGCGTTCGTGCTAGACCCCTGCTACGCCACAGCTACGAGTATGTCAATGATACGTCACTGATTGGTCACTCCACGTCATTGCTATGTAACTACTACGCTCTATTATGTCTGTTTTACTACGCTGCTACGAGTTGAATACGCCACTTCGGATATAACAACTGTTTATAAGAATATTAATAAAGCATACGGTGCTCATGTACTTGCAACCCTAAAAGTATAATTTGACTACGGCTGTAAACATCTATTTATCGGACTATCAGAATCAAAGTACAGATTGTATTTAATACCTATTTATTACAGATAAATAGAGCAGAGCCTGTACCGCCAAAAATTGCTCAAATACGATAGATTTGCATGTTTTTATCCAAAATAGTCACACCTCCGTAATTAATGATCTTCTCCGAAACTTGATAATTAGCGCCAGGCGCTGTTAAAATGTTTCCGCTGCCAAAAAAACTACTTATTATTTATTATCATTACTTAACAGAATAAGGCTGTCCCTATATTACCTGTGGTAGCTTAGATACTGGAAACAAGAGATTTACGAAATATATTGGGGTCGCATCTATTCTAAACGAATGTCAATCGTATTCGTATCGTAATGGAAATATCGACATTTTACCTGAAACGTCTGCCGATCTGACTTCGACATCTCACTAACTGGGTAACTAGGTAGTCCTTACCAAGATTAGAATGCCTTTACATTATTTTTACTCTCACTATATTTATTCAAAATTGCTAGTAATGAGTAAGATGATTATATTTTATAAACTAATTAACTAAACTACAGATATTACTCTTCCTTGTATTCATTTGATGTTTCTGCTAAGTTAATTAAGCTTCAAACAGAAGTCCGTTCTAAATTCCGTAATAGACTTAATGCAAACTTACTACAGCGTAACATTCAGTTTAGTTCAGTTAACCCCTTAGAGAATGAAGGCGTGACGTGTATAAACGTGTTACATTCTAATTTAAGTCACACAGTCGACAGCGCTGGCATAACAATACATATAATTTTATTATTACTAGCTTCTGCCTGCGACCTCGTTCGTGTGGAAGGGTTTTCCCGCGTAAATCCTGATCCTGTGAGAATTCCGGGATAAAAGTAGCCTATGTGTTATTTCAGGATATCAACTATCCACTTACCAAACTTCATTCAGATCCGTTCAGTAGTTTTTGCGTAGACAGTAACAAACATCCAGACAACCATCCCTACAAACGTTCGCATTTATAATATTAGTAAGAGTAAGATACGATAGTGCTACCTTCTGAAAATAAAAAGCGGTATCGTTCAACAACTCACAAGAAAATAGAAACTCGGGGTTAATTTTTGCCATGCAAGGGTGACTCTCTAAACGTATCGACATTCTTTTATGTCTCGAAAATTACGTAAAGACGTCGATCCCGGCTGTCATTTATACATCTTTGACAGTCGTTACGCGTAATCAGAAACAAGAAAATCTGATACTAGTCTTGGCACGTGGTACTGTGCTACGAAGTAACTGGGTTGTGGAGGTCAGGTCGCTTCGTCTGTCTGGCTGTCGTTCTATGAAAAATACTGGTACTGAGCTACGGCAGCGCGGCGGTTGGAATGGAAGCCTGATTCCAACATAGTTCAGAAAAAACTAAGCTAATAACTTTCTGGTCCGTGAAAGTCTTTTATCTTTTATAATTTGCATAAATTTTTCTCAGTGTTTGATTTTTCTTAGGGTGGTTTAACAACCACCCAGTAAGTGTGATTCTCGAGGTCTCACACTTACTGGTCTGGTCGATTAAGTGATCAGCCGTGGGTTCATTTTTGTTCTACCTTGCCCACCACAATAAACTTGTCAAATATGTAACACGATAAATATCTCAAAAATTCGTTAGCTTAACAAACTTCACAGTATATGAGTGTGACCGCGACTTTAAAAGAACATTAAAAAAGAAAACACCATTAAAATTATTCTTAAATTATAAATGGGAAAGTATCGCGGTTTGTTACAGTTTCACGCCTGAGCCATTTAAGCGATCTCAACTGACTATAGCTTATACTCGAACTCCTGGAGAAAGACTTTCGTTTTAACTTTTGTATAAACAAGGGCAGTGCAACGGGTAGAAGCAGGTTTGAAACATATAGTGAAAGAATTTTTATAACAAAGATTTCTTTTCTCGAAAGTCACATTGATCAAGTTACTGCTCTTCGACTTTCGCTCAACAGCATATGTAGACACTGCATTTGAATCTTCAACATCTTACGAAGCCGAAGTCGACGTAAGAGCGAACTGCATAATAATCTAATTAACATTTTCATTCTCGGCGCTGTAATGTGGCATAACGAGTTTAAACGCAGCCATGTTTAGCACAGCTCCGGAAATTAATCGATAAATTAATAAACACTGCATCAGACATTTTTTATATTGAAACTCAGAGCTGTCTACAACGGAAGTACAAAAATATTGGCCTATTTTCTGTTTTTAGCATGCTGAGAACTAGGAAGACCTTCAAAGTAAAGTAGGTTTATCTTACAATAGAGACATAACGTACTTGTTGCTCTTTCAATTAAAAAGATGTCATTTGGTAGGGGAACGGGGGGCTAGTTGTAACAGGGGCAAGTAGTAACAAGCATTTATTACCTAGATAATGGAAGAATATTCGTTGGATTTTCAACCTAACCTATTGTTTAATAAGCATTCTATCATATGAGCGCGATCAGTATCCCGCCGGATGGCGCAAGTAGCGGTGTTGTGTAGACGCTCCGATATGACCAGGTACTGGACTTTTTTTTGTTTATACAAAATTGATTATTGATGGTTTCAAATTATTTAGCTTTTATTGATTTATTCAAACATATTTAGTATTTGTTTGGTTTGATTATTGTGCCTGTAATTTTACATCAAATAAGAACTTTATTTTTTTATAGCAGTTATATTAAAAAACCGCCCTATGGGGTATGTTGTAACAATTTCATGGGGCAAGTTGTAACAAGTTACTTATTGATTTATAAGTTCTAAAAAATTACGTAGGACAGATTAAATATCTTCTTTTCGTATTTTAATACCTCGTTTTGTTGAACTTAATTTATTATCCTTTTCAGGATAAGACATTACAAAAGAAAAACTGAACATGCTTTCCAAAGCCAAGATGTGTAGGAATTGGCTTCGGTTGAAGCCTTGGAAAATATAACCAGTGTACGAAAACCTGCAAAATATTTTAATTTATGCCATGTGTCGCTATGTAAAGAAAAGGAGAGTAACACATCTCTATCAGTCGGCTATGTCAAACTTAGATTGGTTTTTAAAGAGGAAGAAGCTAAAATATCTGAGTACTTGCTTACCTGCTCCAACATCTACTTTTAATTGCTTCCTTAGGTCAGCGAAAAAATTACAGCCGTCATGGCATGAAAATTAATCAGCTGGAACTGGTTATTTCAAAAACTTCATGGCTGGAAACCCAAGACTGGCTCTGAGAACGCCTGAGACTACATTTCTGAGTCGCGCAACATCCTTTAGTAATAAAACTTAAAAGTCTAAGTTTATTTAAGGGAATCTTAAGTTTCTAAAGTTAAATATGCTAAATAAATCTTTGAAAAATATAAAACTAGTTTCTAATTCCTAATGTTACAATTTGCCCCAAGCCTGTTACAACTAGACCCTATCGCGGGGTAAGTTGTAACACTCGCCATTTCTTTTTCTAAACCATTTCTACAAGAATTCGTCACAGGTTTGATCAAATTTTTATTTGAAATCGATTCCTTCGAAGAATTTCCTTAATACCAAACAAGTAAACTTCTGTAGCCAAGAAACGAAAAATTGTTACAACTAGCCCCCCGTTCCCCTACTGCTGAGATTGCGGGAACATTCTAAAATTATACCGCGGCCGCAGATAGCAAGGGCAACTGAAGTAATAGGGTGGGTTTTAGTCTGTAGGAGTCTAATACTCTCTTCTGCTCACCTAGAGTGGGAGGAGTCATTAAATGATTTTCCACCAAAAACAAGCTTGGTATTGTTAGTGTCAATTGCTTGCTCGCGGGAAAATAATACTGCACTACATACTTAAGGTGATGGTTCTTTTCTACAAATGAACTGTCCCGAACTTACTTCCACGGATTCCACTGCGACAGCCGACCATTCCGTTAGTTAAATTATTGTTTTCCCGGGAAAGTTAATTAGTAGAAAACATAGGATGTCTAAGCCATCACCTTATTTACACAGTCTACTATTTTCCTCCTCCTCATTTACTGTTTGCTTCATGAAATCATAGTAGATAGATAGATATACTCTTTATTGTACACCATGACAGAATTAAATGAGGACTTAAAAACTACAATGGGCGGTCTTATCGCTAAAAGCGATCTTTTACAGACAATCTTTGGATGGATTTGACACAGCAGGAGAAAATAAATAGCCGGGTAGTTCATGGTGTACTATTCACTTATATACAATAAATAAGTAATAACCCACATACTCAATACACATATACATATATATACATAAAAATTGCGACTCACCTCTTGTAATTGGGGACCCCACGAAAGATATTTGTCCAACCATACCCCAAGGTTCTTAACTTTCTCGCTTAGTGGAATAGCTGTGCCGTTGAAAATAACTTGAGGAAGCTGAGACCAGTTTACCTTAGATACCAACCTAGAGCTGCCGACTACAATGGGTATGGTATGACCTGGGTCTTTAACGGGTTAACCTGCAAACCATGTGCCTCACTGCATTCGAAAACTGAAGCCGTATTGAAATTCCAGTATCTAAATCAGTATAAAGCGCTTGTCTGTAAATTTGCAAGTCATCAGCATAAAGGTGGTAGGAGGATTGAAGTACAATTCGTTCTACCATGTTTCACATAATGGAAATGGTGATAAATGTGAAATACCAACAAGGGCCAGAGTACTATGGTCCGAGATCCACAGTCTTTACAACGCCCTGGCATTCTAGTATTATTTGTGATAAGTTATATCCCACCGAAAAAAGGTTACAATAATAGTAATATTCTGCAAAATACGAAGGAAAAACAATATTATTTGAATCCTTGTTTTCTTATCGGTCCGGTTTTGGTCTTCAATATCTTAAAACATAAGTTGTTAGAATAAAGCGCGCGAGAACAAAACAAATACTATTATTACTAAGATATTTCTTCAGCGAACCTTTCGGTTATCCTTATGTAATATCCTCTCATTATGAATTGTTCTGGCGTTGTTTTTATAAAATCCTTTTCTTATTTAATTAAAGTTCAAGAGAATCCAATAGAAAAGAATTATCTCTAAGAAGCTTACTTTTTTCTATTTTTGTATTCCGTACTTAAAACTCTCACAGAAACTTTATAATTAAATATTTTTAAAAGGCAAAGTTTATAAACAAATCAGCTTAGATTATAACAAATTCCAGAAAGATATTTTTCACTTCTAAATGGCATCATTTGAATTGCACCAAAAATATGAATTTTCTTCCTTCCGCTGGCTTCTTTTGAAATTTGCATTTTTGTAACCGTGCCTCAAACGTATCGCCGCGGGACTATATTTATGACGATTGTCAAAACACGAATTATTTGGACATTTATAATAATCTAAGCAAAAATAAAATAAAATAAATTTGTTTTGAGCGCAGGCTTAGACATTGTCTCACGTTTAATATATTAATTAACCAACAACGCGATAAATTAAATAATAGACATATTAAACCTTGTAACGTAGCAGAGTAAACTGTAACAACCAAAAGGGTGATCTTCGCAACTGAGCCATTAGCTGCCAATCAATCGATATAGCTCCACACATGTAAACCTACACAGTTTGACGAACAACTCTTGCTGTGTCAACAGTCTTGAATTACGTAGTTACTCTATCCAAACGTTTGCTCCTCAGTGCACTACTAGACGATAGGTTTATATAGAGGCATATACGTACGGTGTAATGGTATTGATCTTACCTGTATGTATACATAACAGAATACATTATCGGAATGTCTGGTATGAAGCGGGAGTGTCTGATGAAAGCGATGAGAAAATTGCTCCGTCTGAGATTTCAACATATAACACAAATTAGCTACCTACTATTAATGAAGCAAATAAGCTAGTAGTCGTACACTGAGATGGTCCTCCATTTACTGAAGTATCTCGTTGAGTACTGTTAGAGAGAAATAATGGAGATTGTTTGTGTTCGGCAAATCCGTGTAATGGTTTGTTTTTGTATCCAGACATGAACAGCTGGTATCACAAAATGAAGTAGTGATTTTCGTTGTTTATTAAGGTTTACAAATAGCTTCTGTATACAGCATTTCTTAGGTATACGTATGTAACAAATAGCCTTAGACTTATACAGCCGCCAATAGGACACAAGCTTTCACCAAAGTGACCGTGAAGAGACCAGATAAATAAAAAAATATATAAAATTATTTTAAAACCAAAATTAACTAAATCAGTCCTGCCATTCTTGAGTTTGATTTGATTTTTATTGATTAGGTAGCATGCTGCGTGACATTATTAAAATTGCCGTTGATTTCCTGTTTGAAATTCAATCTATGATTCAATACTCTCTAATTAATTTATTATTCGATTTTGTAACTGATCCGATTTTGTTTCGAATTGCTACTGTAAAATAAATAATGATTACTTCTTCAGGTCGTTACTCTATTAGTTACGAAAGACCCTAAGACTCCCACGTTGTTTACATGATAAAGATCTCTTGAAGGACGTGGAAAAATAAATTCAAAGCATTTATTTTTCATCCTTGGCCCCACAACTCATAAGAATCACTTTCGGAAAAATGGTCTGAATATTAAAATTCAATGAAATTAATGAATCAATAGTCGATACGAATGAATCATTAATCGTGGATTTTATAAAAACAGTCTCACGGATTGATCTCCAAAGTGGACTGAATGGTAGACCATTCTTTCTATTGTTGATAGGTTCTCGTTTCACCATTATCTCACCTGATGGTAAGCGACGATGTGGTCGAAGATGAAGCACGCTTACCTAAAAGTAATCTCTTGACTTTAAGACCCCAAGGTTACAGAAAGTTAGATAGGTAGTCGCAAAACACACAAGCTTTAAAACCCAGGTACTAAGTTATGACCAGTCAGTAGACTTAAATTCTACCCAACCATATGTAGTAGGGTAAAGGCAACGCAGAAGATGATTAATGAATCTTTTACATATTACCACAGTCAAAGAGGCTTTGTTCAGTATGTATGAACAAGTGAACATATCTTTTCATGCTACTTGGAGTGGAAACAGAAGTCCATCGTAAAGGGATGGATGGGGTCGCATTTATTGTAATGCTTACCGAAACTTTGAATTGGTTTTCTTGGATGATTTATTTTTTTTATTTGAGGACACATGTTTACTTTTAAGCGATTGGGTAAAGAGGGTTTTTATATAAAATATTTTTGTGTTTCACAGTTTAGATAGGTACTGTAAATGTGAGCTAAATTTAACTTCGGTGTCTCATTAATTAGGCAATACATTGCAAAATTCGATAAATAAATTAATGTGATATTTCTAGTTAGTTTTGCCGCAATTTGGAGCCGCAAATAATTGATTACAAAACATAGGTAGGTATGCCCTTTATTTCATTATTCTTCTTGAAAAGATAATATCCAAGAATTTCTTTCTTTTTATTGATAATAGGCTTGCGTTTGACCACCATCTCACCTGATTGTAAGTGATGATGTGGTCAAAGATGGAGCACGTGTTTCTCTCTGGTATAAGCTTAATTTATTTCTATTTAGTATAAAGACATTAACTAAGCAAATACGAAAACAAGTAAAATCGGGATAAATGAGCAAATTGAAAGATTAAAATGACAAGCCGAATTTATTTACAAAATCCTTAGAGTACCACGTAAAATTTTAATTAAAAACATACTTTACTTAAAATATAATATTACTAAGGAGTTAGGTTGGATTACGATGATTACTTACGTTCCCCTGTTGATCATACTTATCTTGCTAGCTTTACAAAATACTGTAATAACTTTAATACTAACGTTTTCTCTAAGTGAATTAAATGAATCTTACTTTAATACAACACCGGTCTGGTTTTCTCATTTCAGTAAAAATTTAAGAGATAAAATGCACAAATATAATGTTATTTAATATATTTCTCTAGAATAATGAGGTTAGAACCCTCGTTTATTATTAGATAACAGTGATATAAGCATTGAACCTTTTTTTAGAAACACACTTAGTTTGTTAGAATAAATAAAGAGACCGTGTTTCAATAAACGATTGAGTCCTTTAAGTCTTAAAGCTAAAATAGAAAAAGAGGCTATGAAAAAGTTATAAAGGGACATAAAACGGGACCGCGGATCAGCTGCTATTCAACAGCCAACCATAATCTCACTCCCTGTTTGCCTTCGTAGACATTCTGCTGAATGCAGGGGATTAACTTCGCCAAAAGACACGTTCTAAGAAAAAATAATGTATATTAGAGTCATAGATTGGAACATTGATTTGTTTAGACACGTTTGCGTACTAGAAACGCTACTACAAAACTTCTTAAACCTACGTTGTGGTCGCCGCTATTTTTAAGTTAGCGGTGAAATTAAATACCTTTTTTTGCTGCAGTTTCTGTCACTTCAACTCACCCAACACGGCATTTTTGGGTGAGGCTCAGAGAAAATGTACCATAACACACGTGAACTTGTAACACACGATAACACACTGGAACTGTATAACACACTGGAAATATTGTAAGGCTTGATGCACATGAGCTAATAAAATGAGGTTTCAAATAAAATACGAATAATCATAGAATTATTTATTAAAGCTTGTTTACAACTACTCTGTATAATTACTTTTAGCGTACCTAAGGTGTTCTAATCATACCCGTACGGATAGAAAAAAAATGTTCGTAATGAGCAATAATGAATTTGTAATAATCAACTTAACAATAATCTTCACTCGCATGTCGTATTTTTATCTACGGAAAATATTTTACTCAAAATAAACCTCATCGCTAGGATCAGCTAAAAAGTATTCTTTTGGTCGTTTGTTATTTTGTGTAATATTGATCTGCTTAACTATGAAATCTTCGGTTACAGTGTCTTCTTCTTTTATTTTGGGAACTACAAACCTTAGCATCGGTTTTTTTATAGTTTTCAAAAACCGTATGGTAAAATACGACTTTCTTATTTTTTTTAATGAATCTTCTAAGAATCCTATGTAGTATTTACATGAGGTTTTTTGAAGATATCTTACTAGTACAGTGTCTTTGAAAGATAGCCTCATATCTGTAGCAATATTTGATGTCATTTCCGAGTCACGATTTATACTGTCAATGTTGTTTTCGTCATCCTGCAGATTTATAGAAATCACAGATTGTCCAACTAAATTACTTTTAGGTACTGTCTCAATTTCATTACAAATAATATTTATGCCTCTTCTTCCTGTATTATTTTCACCTTCATGTCTTAATGGTTCTATGTTTTCAGTCTCTATTTTACTTGTGTCCGATTTCTTCTTCGATTCTTCTGTTCTTCTGTTTGATTATCCATATAATCCAGATATTTTTCATCATCTGTAACGTAATTCTCTTCATCAGATGTATCATGCACAGACATTGACATGTCTTCGTCTGTAGTACTGTCATCTTCTGTTTTACTTCTTTTATTTTTTATTAAATGTAGGTCTATTATTTTTCTTTTATTTAAGCATTTCTTCACTGTGTCACTAGATGACCATGGATTTTGTTTCGAACTTTTGCCAACTATATCTGTTTTTAGATCTATTTGTTTTAAATTGAATGGTCCATATTTTCTCAAATCAAAATAATGCTTATTTTCTTGAGTATTTTTAATGTCGGCTAAAACTGTTACAGGCAATTTAGACGCAATAGATTTTTTATTTAACATTTCTGTTTGCTTTAGCAAGTTTGCAGATTTCAGATTAAAACAGTCGCAAAAACCTGGTCTACTCTTTTGGCAAAAGCAACTTAAAAAACGATAGGAAATAGAGTTAGCTGTGTCATCATTGTTAATAATCTGATGAATTTTCATCGTATTTGGTACCGGTACGAGATCAACTGAATCGTTCAGCATGTCATCTTCAGGTATAAAAAAAAAACTGTATTTTGGTTTCAGACGCCTGTAGGAATTCGTAAGCTATTTTAGCGTCAGGAACATTTGAACCATAAGCGACAATGGAATCTAACTTTCTTTTAATGGCTCCTCCTACACCATCAGCGGCACCTTTACCATGTGACGCTTCGAAAAAATTCCACGTGGAAAATGGAAAACCCAATTGTTTTGTTAGTTTTGCGAAATTATAAAAGTTTTTCTTCTGTCGGTATTGAACAGTTGGGCCATCTGAAAAGAAATGAATCCCGTCTACTTTGGGCAATTTCTCCTTGATCAATTTAAGTACGGGTAAAAGATGTGCCCAAATGGCATCTGGTCCGTGGTCTTTGTTTGGACTCAAGCTTGCAAAAGATTGATGACCTTTTTTGGTATATAACATTCCAGTGTGGAGACTGATTTGCTGTCTTGACCCATCAAAATGCATGGCTTGTATTTCGGTGCTTAATTTACAGGCATCATTTTCGGAAAAATCGATGTGTAAACAGACGGAACAGTCATCTAAATTTTCTATGCACTGCCGATATTGTTTGTACTGATGCACGATATTAGAGAAATGGATTTTAAAATTTTGCATTTCTTCTTGAAAGGCATCTAGGAGCATCTTTAGTGAACCAGTTATTTTATCTAGGTCGTTTTTCTTTGTAGTTTTTGTCACATCACAATTTTTCTTTGGTTTGTACTCATAAGATTTCAAAACCCACTCTTCCCATGAAACCTTTTCGTTTAAATTTTTTTCACCCATAGAAAAATCAATATATTTATTTTTACACAAATCACAGTCTCCATAAGCGCATTCTATTGATTGCAAAGAACATAAAACCTTGCTCAGTAGCTCTTCAAGATCTGCTGTTGCTATTAATCCAATTGCTTTTAATGCCGTGGCTTTAAATTGCAAATTTTCGTGCCTCTTACAAGCGCAAGTTTCTCGTTTCTCGGCTTTTGGTGGCAATACATAAAAGGGCCTGTATCTCTTGAAGGTAGCAAATGATAATTTTCCTCCTTCTTCTCTATATTTCTTATACAGTTTACGTAGAGTGCCAAGCAAATACCTTCTCTGTTTTCTTTGTTTATTTTGTGTTTTTACTTCGTTTTTCCCTGCTGTCATCCTACTAACGTCGTCTCTTTCATAAAAAAATCTTAACTGTGTCTCTATTAATGGGCTTTTACGTTTCTGTTTAGTGTGACGAATTTTTCCTTTCAGACCTAAATAAGTAGCTATCTTAGTTTTCATATTGTATTTATTAATGTTATAACTTTTGCTGAAAATATCTTTAATTAATCGTTTTTCTTCAGTGTTTTTACTTTTATAGCTCTCTTTTATAGTGTCTACTATTAAATTATATTCTAGCAAAACTTTTGTCACGCTTTCTCTTTCTTCCGGGTGAATATTAGGAAAATGTTTGTCAATATATGCGCATGTTTTTGATACAGGGGTCATTTGTACATAGTCTTTCTCTTCTTTGGTATTTGGGCTTGACTTTTCTTCTAAGCCACGAATCATTTGGTTTTTCTCTTCAATAACGTCTAGTAACTGTTTATTTTTTTCTATATAACGATTTAATTTTTGCCTCATATTTTTCAAAGATTTTTTATATTTTTTTACTTCCTCTTCTAATTTCGTCTTTTCCTTTTTCAATCTATAAATGACTCTTCGATAATAATTCTTCTTAGCTGTTATAATTTGCCCATTTCTTTCTACAGGCACTACTTTAGGCGTATGTTCTTCCTTACTTTTCTTCTTTCTGTCTCTCCACTGCTTTCTTATGATTTCTTGATCAGATGAAGGATAATCTGTGATTTTTTTTCTGTTTCTCTTAGTTCGTTCAGCATTTTTTCTTTGCTGCAAGTTAAATTTTTCAGGATTTTCTTCTTTTAGCCGTTCTCGGTAGCGTTTCTGCCTTTCGGCAGGTGTTAATGGCATCTATAATACAACAAAGAAAGAAATATTGTGTAATTAAACGTGTAATTAAAGGGTATATACATACCAAGTGTATGGCTTCTTTGGATGATAACAAACGATATGGCAAGGGTTTTGTAATCATAAGTCTCCGTGTGTAGAACTTATTATAAATACCAATACACTGATACCAGAGACCGAATTTTTCAAATTAAGAAGAACGAAGAGAATTATCGTGTTATTGGCAAGTGACGTGGAAAGTTATTGACCCTCGTGCTGCGACACGTTTGTTATTATTGGTATTCAAGAAATATATGAAACCGATAATTTGGTATCAATTCTTTGAGTCAGTTATTTTGAGCTGAAACTGTGCATAGAGACTCCATACCAGATGTTGTCTTCAGCCCTTTTGGATAGATATGGGGTTTCCGTTACACATTTTATATATATACATTATCTACGTATTTCAGACAGTACATTTACACGAGACCATCCTGAATGCATTCCCAAGGAGTAAAAAAAAATTGTTTTTAAACTGAAGAAGTCGTGTAACATACATACATTTTTTATTCATTCGAATTAAGTCATTCTAATGAATGGCTGGAAGTTTATTTCGTAACTAATCTATTGTTCTTTGCATTTTTTGTATTTTATGTTTCTGATTTTTAACGGTTCTGTAAGCCTGCGTTTATCTTTTTTAACCTGTTTTCTTCCTGAATTTTCTCAGGTCAGGAAGATCTCTTTTTGTTCAGGTGTCATTTTATCTAAAAACTTGCGCTTCCTTGATTAGCCTTTTCACGATGCTTTTTATAAGCTAAGCTGTCCTGTTTTGATCGTTTTATTTACTTCTTTTTTCTTTATTTTATCGTTTTCCATGTTACGCGTACTAAATAGATAACTAAAACAAAAACATCGCATGGTTAAGCTTTTTAAAAGCATTGCAGTATCATTTTGTTTACAGAATTTCATTTTGGGAACGCCAGTCATATCCGAGAACGTTCCCGAAATTACCGTTCGCAAAATGATTATTCGATAAATATTTTTAGATTACACTTAATACTGCCATGTTTGATATTGGTTTTTCAGGTTATGAACAAGTAAGTTGAAATATTTATTAGAATTTTGTAAAAAGTATGCAATGTTTTGAAAAACTAATCATCGAACAGCGTTCACGTAGTGACAGGGTATTAAAGTACGCTTCACACATATCAAATTAAACTGTACTTACCACCAAAATCAATTATTGTTTTCCGTAAACACAGCACACGGCCGTTTGGTTTGAATAGTGAACTTCACACTGATGCTACTTAACGTCATCTAGTGTATATTATTTATATTACATCGTCATTTATCCTCCGCGTTCACGGAATGATTGGATAAACGTCAGACAGCATTTGGATTGTCAAAATATGAAGAAAGGATAACAATTAAATTTTATTTTAAGTATATATTCTTAATTTAATGTTTTTTAAAGCTTATACTAAAATATGAGATTTTTAATTCATAGTTGTAAATACTTTTGACGTGTCTGAACTATGAAATATGGTATACGGACGCGTTCCCGGAATGATTATTTGGGCTTGTTTTTGTTTATAATCAAGTAATAAATTATCGTAGAAAATTTATATGTTTAGTGCCTTGTAAACATGCTTAATACCTCTATTTTGAAATAAATATTGTAGTAATATTATTTTATTTTATTAAGAAAAACTTTGTCAGAACCATAATGCTCACCTCTCTGATTCTGACCCATATATACATTATCTACGTATTTCAGACAGTACATTTACACGAGACCATCCTGAATGCATTCCCAAGGAGTAAAAAAAAATTGTTTTTAAACTGAAGAAGTCGTGTAACATACATACATTTTTTATTCATTCGAATTAAGTCATTCTAATGAATGGCTGGAAGTTTATTTATAGAGTGTAACCGAAAGGGTATAAATATTGAATAACTTTACTATGGGTCCTACCCCGAAATCGCGAAAAAAAATTAGCTGTTCCCTACATTTCGTCAAGTCACGTGACGTAACATGTAAATGTAATTAATATCTGATCAATAGTCTTAAAAATAAGTTTCAAGCTTCTAGCTTTAAAAATGAGGCAATTTCCATACAAACTTTCATCCCCTATTTCACCCCTTACAACTCTTTTTCACATTAAAAAGCAGCTTATGTCCTTTCTCAGGCTCTAGTTTATGTCCGTACCAAATTTCATTAAAATCGGTTCACGATTTTAGGCGTGATTGCGTTAACACACAGACAGAGTTACTTTCGCATTTATAATATTAGTAAGGATTGATACCCTTTCGGTTACACTCTATAAATAAACTTCCAGCTAATCAATTTGCTAGTAACACCAAATAAAAAAAAGTAATAATAAGTAAGTAATAGTAAGTAATTAAAAAAATTAAAAAAAACCCGACTGCAACCTTATACTAAAACTAACTGAAAAGCTAATAAAAACAAGCCCATTTTAAATTAAATAAAAGTTGGAAGCAGGCGGGGCCCATACCATTATTATAGTTTCAAACTCAAATGGGTCCCGCCTGCTTCCAACTTTTATTTAATTTAAAATGGGCTTGTTTTTATGAGCTTTTCAGTTAGTTTTAGTATAAGGTTGCAGTCGGGTTTTTTTAATGTTTTTAATTACTTTTTTTTATTTCCAGCTTTTTAGTTTACAAATGTGAAAGATTTCGCAGACGATTTAGTTCTTGATACGTGTTTTTTACGATTTGTCACTTTGAATTACTTTTAACCATATAAGTTGTATATCATTCATATGTTTGTAATCACCTTTTAAAACCCTTTATTTTGATATTTGATACCCCACTCGATAGGTTTTGAGAAAAAAAAACTTTTTTGAAGGCATAATATGGCGTCAAAAATCCGCCATTTTGTTTTTTTTTTATTTTGATATACCCAGTGTCACTTTCACTGTCAATACGAATCTAACGATACCTCTCAAGCTAAAATCCGTCGAACCGTTCAGGCCACAGAGCGTGCCAAACAATTATACATACATACATACTCTCGAAAAACGTAACCCTCCTTCTGGCGCAGTCGGGTAAAAAAAAAAGATTTTATGTGAATATGAACTAAGCCTTATACTTTTCACGTGTGTTACTTCACACAACTTCGTAACACACGCAACCCACGTGAACAAACACTCGTGAATACCATAACCTACAATTCATCTAGTATCTTTGTTTGCAAAGCAAATCAGGGATAAAATGTATTGTTTAGGACTATTTAATGACACTTTCAACTATCTTTATACGAAACAAACTAATATTATTACTTACCTTGCAAAATCACCTCTAAAAGTCACAAAAATCTTATGTCGAAAAATAACACACACCGAGTAATGCTTATTGCTTGTAAACCAAGATGTCTGACAAGACACTGACGTTTTCATGTGAAAGTTAGAATGATGCCATTGTGAAAAAAAGATATTTCGGGTTGCTATTGCTTCTTCCGAAAAAACTACTACGTAACACAGGTTTTGTAACACATGTGAATCAAATACAACTCATTTGTTTATTTATTGTTTTTATTTAATTTTTCACTAGTTTTTATTATACTGTTTATTAGAATAGATAATTTATGCAATTATATTTATCATAACATTGAGAAATCACGATACATTACTTATATGACGGAGTAATAAAATCAGAAAATATTTATTTGGCATGGGCACATTTTATTTTTCTATGAAACTATTTCTCATATTTTTTTTTGCCAGTTTATGTTCTGCTCATATTCAAATGAATCCAAAACTCAAATCTAATAGTTTTAACAAGCAACTGACGCCCTACAGGGACAATAATCAGATTATTAATAAAAAAAGTTAATAATATTATATTATATAAAGCTAAATTACCACTCACTGACTGACTGACTCACTCATTGACATAATTGTTCTCCCAGATGGTGGATGGGGAGGTGGGTATATTTTGACAGATTCGTAAACAAGTAACTCTCAAACCTACGGGAAAAGTGCCAAACCTCCCCTTTTCCCCCCCTTCTCCCCCCCCTCTATCGTATCTCGGAAACTACGAGACCCGTATTTTTTGTTTTTTACGGATTCGTATAGAGGAGGCTCGGTAAAGTAAAAACCATTTTTCAAAGTCCCCCCCCGCCCCCCTTCTCCCCCCCTTTAGGCGGATCTCGGAATCTAAGAGACTTGGAACATTTTTTTTTTCAGATTCATTTAGAGGGGCAATGCTTTAGTCGAAATACTTGTGCAACCCCCCCCCCCCATCACCCCCCACTCTTTATTTTTTTTTTTTTTTTTTTTCACAAGCTCGCGAGGTGCTTGCACCTCGCGCAACACGCAAATACTTGATTTAGAGGGGCAATGCTTTAGTTTTTTTCACCAGCACGCGAGGTGCTTGCACCTCGCGCAACACGCAAATACTTGATTTAGAGGGGCAATGCTTTAGTTTTTTTCACAAGCACGCGAGGTGCTTGCACCTCGCGCAACACGCAAATACTTGATTTAGAGGGGCAATGCTTTAGTTTTTTTCACAAGCACGCGAGGTGCTTGCACCTCGCGCAACAAGCAAATACTAGTTATATTATATAAAGCTAAATTACCACTCACTGACTCACTCACTGACATAATTGTTCTCCCAGATGGTGGATGGGGAGGTGGGTATATTTTGACAGATTCGTAAACAAGTAACTCTCAAACCTACGGGAAAAGTGCCAAACCTCCCCTTTTCCCCCCCCTTCTCCCCCCCCTCTATCGTATCTCGGAAACTACGAGACCGGTATTTTTTGTTTTTTACGGATTCGTATAGAGGAAGGCTCGGTAAAGTAAAAACCATTTTTCAAAGTCCCCCCCCCGCCCCCCTTCTCCCCCCCTTTAGACGGATCTCGGAATCTAAGAGACTTGGAACATTTTTTTTTTCAGATTCATTTAGAGGGGCAATGCTTTAGTCGAAATACTTGTGCAACCCCCCCCCCCCATCACCCCCCCCTCTTTTTTTTTTTTTTTTTTTTCACAAGCTCGCGAGGTGCTTGCACCTCGCGCAACACGCAAATACTAAACCCCCCCATCACCCCCCCTTTTTTTTTTTTTTTTTTCACAAGCACGCGAGGTGCTTGCACCTCGCGCAACACGCAAATACTTGATTTAGAGGGGCAATGCTTTAGTTTTTTTCACAAGCACGCGAGGTGCTTGCACCTCGCGCAACACGCAAATACTAGTTTATATATATTTTTGAAATTTAGCACGTGAAAAATAGTGACGAAGTACATTTTTTGTGAGCCTCACCCTTTTAACGATTTGCATGATTTTGTCGTTGCAAAACGTACATTACACCCAGTCCTTAGTCCTTACTACTATGTAATATCAATGATTGCAGTTGAACAAATCCAATTTACACAGGGTTATTCAGTGATTTGGTGCATTGCCTGTAATGACTTATGTTTGAGTGAAAATTTTCACATTTTCTCCGGATCTTGGTTGCGAGTGGAACATTAGATATGTTTTTGGAGTTATCGAACTTATGTGTATTTTGTTTTTAAGCTTTTGATTAACCTGACCAGGCTAAATTAACCTTTGTGAGGATATTTTCTGACTAGATCATTTTGAGCGAGTCATATTGCTGCATCCCGTCGTTGGGATGTTTTGATGGGATGACACTGTTTTTTATCACAGCACACATAACACTCTTTGGATATTTGACAATAACATAACTATAATAATTTAATTTATTTAAAAAAATCAGATCACAATATGGTAATGCAAATACTTTTTAAATTTTGAGTTATAAACTGAACTGCTTAAACCTAATGCTAACTAATTTATTTGACACCGATTAAGAGATTATCTTGCGTTCCCGTAAATGCCTCCCCTAAATCTTGCCAATCTATTCTGTCATGGGTCCCTCCTACTCCGACTGATACCGGCTGTTTGTTGAATATAATTCTCCCATTTTATGTGCTGTCCCCCTTTCTTCTTTTTATTGTATCTTGGATATGACTCGGTTACATATTTTGCCTGTTTGATTTTCTACACCACATAGTTTTGGTTAATATTACGGCATAAACACGTTAGCTAATCGCTGTTTTCTACAACCGTGTCATTTGTTCGAGATAATATGAAATCCACGCATCATAATCGCGACAAAGTCCCGACCAAAGTGCTAATTTATTAACCGAATTCGTTCGATACAAAAGCATTAATCGCACATAAATAATATTTCACGTGTCGATTCATTATTACATCGATTTGTTGAATCGGAATAAACAGTACTGATGTATTGTGTTCATTTAACATCAACAGATTGTCGACCAAACAGATACACATATACAACGTGTAATTTAAAGGGTATATACATACCAAGTGCACGGCTTCTTTGGATGATAATAAACGATATGGCAAGGGTTTTCCAATCCTATGTGTACATGTGTGGAGCATATTAGAAATTTCAATACATTGATACCAGAGACCGAATTTTTCAAATTAAGAAGAACGAAGAGAATTATCGTTTTATTGGCAAGTGACGTGGAAAGTGATGACCCTCATAGTGCTGTGACACGTTTGTTATTCTTGGTATTCAAGAAACATATGAAACCAATAATTTGGGGTCAATTCTGTGAGTCACTTATTTTGAGCTGAAACTTTGCATAGAGACTCCATACCAGATGTTGTCGTCAGTCCTTTTGGATAGATATGGGGTTTCCGTTACACGTTGTATGGGTAGGTACAAATTACAAATGAATAATTTTGCGTTTTCGTAGGTTGTTTTATTGCGTAATATAATGGTAATAAGCATATGATGCACATCGTCTTACTGAAGTAGTTTGATTGCACATTATATCGGGTCCGATTGGCGCCAGTTTCAATTAACTGCCCGTTATTTCTGTCCCGCTCCTGAATTGCAGCGCATTGACCGTACCGATTCAGTAAAATTAGCCACAGATTCGCAACGTGCACTTTAGTGCAGTCATTGCCGCGATAAAGTTATTTCTAGTTGGAAGTCGTGTACGACCACTTTAACATTACGATGTGACTGAACTGAAATATTTCATTTGCCTAGCCCTTAGCCAAATATTTTATTGTACTCCAACGATAAAAATATACAACTGGTGGAAATTAATGAGATGCACTTGGTGCTAATATAAAGTTGTTAATTTAGGATAGAGTCTTCAATATACTAAATAGATACATACATATATACGTATATCAATAAAATTTAAGTGCCTGTCTGTAATTTCAAAATAACTGTGTTTTCTTCAGTACGTTACTAAAACACAAACAAAGTTTTTTTATATGTCTTTCTGTTTCTCCGCTATAATTTGTGTAACGGCTGGACAGACTAATTGGACTTTCACTGGAAGACCGAGGAGGTTCATCATCATCTGCTTAGCCTTTTCTCAACTATGTTGGGGTCGGCTTCTAATCATCTGACCTCCACAACCCAGTAGCTGGGTAACACGATACCCATTGGCAAGACCAGCGTCAGATTAACTGGCTTGTGACTACCCGTTACGAGTGTCAAAGATGCCGAAATGACAGCCGGGACCCACGATTTAACGTGCTTTACGAGGCACGGTTGGCGGCGTGATACCCTCGCCAACTTCCAAGCTGCTACTTACTACTGAGAAATTCCTTACAGAAAAACTCAATAAGTAGCACTTTTTGCCTGCACCTCTGGTTTGATTCCCGATCAAACTAGAGACCTCGTGCTTTGTAGTCGCGCTTGCAACCACTCGACAAGCGAGGAAGATAGAGGAGGTTTAAGGGTAAAATATAGGCTACATTCCCATGGGATTAAGATTTACGCGAGACCACAATTGTAGTATTATGCGTAGGTATTTATCAACACCCAAGCGAACGAAATCGTGGGGACAGCTAGAACAAAATAAGTGAAGTCTATTGAATAACTGGGCCGAAAATTATTTTACGTACCACTTGCTCAAAAAAGTGACATTCTATGCCACAAAAAGCGAACATAACAATAGTCATTTTTAATCTGTTAAAAACAGGGAAAGAAAATTGTACTGAATTTCATTCATCCTCTAGGGGGAGAATGTGATTTTTTGGAATACTTACCGAAATTTATACTGAACTACATCTGTGTTTACACCATTGAGTTTGTATATAAAGCATTATACATCTTTTTGAAAAAGGAATACGCATTTATTATGCAGTTATGATTATTAAATAAAATTACGAAAACCGACGAGGCCGTATGAGCTTGATGCCTTTGCTTTTCCGACAAAAAATTTTTTGTTTTCTTCAAATACATTGGTTGCGCTGATATACGATTCTTTTCGTTTATATTTTTAATTATTGGCAACACGCATAATCGCTAATTGGTTAGACATTCCCCTTCCGCATATTATCCTTTCTCCCTTGCACTAGACCTTCGTCTATTCGAGAGTGAGGGAGAGAGACTATACCGCTCTAGAAAAATCGATCGCGTCTGGATCTTCCGATGGACAGGATCGGACCTTCAATGGCTGTCGAGTCGCGTTAGAGCACAAACGCATCGAATCGCATTCGAACGGTCGCGTCGTTTTGTGCGACCAATTCGTAGCAGAAGAACGGTTATACTGTGGTGGTGAACTGTGATCAGAGTGCTGGCAGTCCTGAATATCCTGGATTATCAAGGTTAGTGCTGCCTTTCCTATACGACGCTGGACTCTTATCTTTTGTTCCAACCAGCGCCGGTTCCCGTCAATTGTGTAACCGAAAACTTCTAAGTCGCATACGTTGCATTACCGCCCATCCATTTGATGGTCCTTCCCGAGTCGGATAATAATCAGCACAGCCATTCCCTAGAATTCGCTAGGTATATCGTAGTTTCGTATTCGTATTTCGTAGTCAACCCCGCATAGATACTTATTTGCCAACGCGTGGCAAGTAAGTACATCGTAATTCATTACGTCGTTTTCGTGTCTTCCTAGCTAATAATCGATTAGTAAGGAATTTCGCAACCCCGCTAGTAGTTAATTATCGTTACTTGTAAATTAAATACCAATCGGTCGAGTCAAGGTTACTCGAGACCGCGTCGCGCACCCGGCCGTTATTTCGCAAAACGGTGGGTAGTTACTAAATATTTCTTATAATAATTAGTTTGATATTCATAGCTCATAAATATGGCACCGACCGATATTACTCTTAAAAGACTGATAGCAAAGAGAGATCGTATCTTTGCTCGCATGCAGAGTATTGCAGATAAAATAAAACACATTCATTCGGATGAAAGCGTTAAGGAATCATTTTTGTGCGACATCTCGTTAGTACAATCACTACGTGTGGATTTTGAAAGTGCTTTGGATGAAATTGTTATTCATGAGCTAAAATTAAACCCTGAATATGTTGTAGATTATCAATCGCTTTCTGCGTTCGAAGACCTTTTAGGGCGCATTTTACGGGCTGAGAAGAACCTGACGGCTCACTCTCATAGTGAGGTCCAAAGGTCACCTCGATTGCCGCCAATTGAAATACCCGAATTCAACGGAGATATTAAGAATTGGCCATTATTCGTCGCTAGTTATCGTAATGTCGTGCATAATAATGTTTCTCTAACAGACTGTGAGAAATTATATTATTTATTAGGTAAATTAACACATAAAGCTCGTACAATTTTCGCTGGTATTACCCCGTCTGCGGATAATTACCCACTCATTTTCGATTTGCTTTGTAAAAAATATGAAGATAGTCGACAATCGGCAACTTCATACTTAACTCAAATATTTGAATTTAAATCTATTACATCAGGTACCCCTAGTAGTTTAGAATTATTTATTGATAAGTTCGCTTCGTCGGTAGTTGCTTTAAAACATACAAAAGTCAGTGACCTGGCTGATTTTATATTATTGCATGTCGCGCTTAAAAAACTGGACCCAGACACCGTTCGTACGTTCGAATCCAATTATCAATTAAAGTCGAATGGATCCGAAATCCCATTGTTTTCCGATTTAGTTAATTTCGTTAGTGATCATATAAAGGTTTTAGAACGAACTTCGATACCTGTTGCTCGAGTCAATACTAATAAAAGGCCTTTAGATCGTAAATCAAGTAACGCATATGTGTCCAGTTCTCAACCAGTCGCTTGTAGTTTGTGTAAGGAAAACCATGACTACATTTATAAGTGTACGGTTTTTAAGAGTTATAACCCCGATCAACGTTTTAAATTCGTTAAGTCAAACAACTTGTGTATAAATTGCTTAAGTAGTGGTCATCGCGTGTCTGCGTGTGAGTCGACGTCTACATGTAAAAAATGTAGGTACAAACATCATACATTGCTATGTTTTGGAAATAGGCCTGCGTCAAATATGTCGCCGTCACGCTCAGTCGAAGAGCCGAGCGCGGGTTCGATTCCCGCGAACTCGGATGTAGCATTATGCTCAAGTGCAGTCGGCCCTTATAAAGGCTCTAGAACTGTGTTGTTGGGTACCGCACGTATCGTTATTCTAGATTCTCGTGGTCACGAACATTGCGTTCGTGCATTGTTGGACAGCGCGTCTCAGAGTAGCTTTATTACTCGCGATTGCTGTCAACGTTTAGGATTAAACATAAATAATAGACCTACTTGTTCCACTGTTAGGGGTATAGGAGGTTCGAGTAAACCCATTCAAGGTTCCGTACAATTTAAAATTCATTCTCGTTTCGATCATAATATAACTTATGATATTGAGTCGTTGGTAATAGATAGGATTACCGAACGTCTGCCAACCGCGACAGTCGACACTTCGCGACTGTCTAACTTCGAAGACTTACCGTTGGCAGACGATACATATTATTCATCAGGCCCGATTCACGTATTGATCGGCGCTTCGATTTTTCCGCACCTGCTTTTGTCGAACAGAGTTCAAGGATCGACTTCGAATTTATCGCCGCTCGCCTTAGAAACGGTCCTTGGCTATGTGATCGTAGGTGACGCACCAGCATGTACTGACGGTAATTCGACCGTATCGCATTGCTGTATCGCGGACACATTAGACTCTGCTGTCCGGAAATTCTGGGAATTAGAGGAAGTGAGTGTTCCCCCGGTATTCAGCCCGGACGACCAATTGTGTGAGGAATTTTACACCCGCACTACCACTCGGGATAGTGAGGGACGTTACGTAGTAGCTTTGCCTTTCAAGGCTGATGTCGAATCCCTTGGCAATTCGCGCCAAGCAAGTGAACGGCGGTTTTACTGCTTGGAAAGGAAGATGCAAGCTTCTCCACAATTAAGGGTCGCGTATGACAGTGTCATCCGGGAATATTTAGAAAAGGGCTACATTTCATCTACGAATCCTGATTCGGCGGGAAGTTCGTATTTTATTCCGCATCATGGTGTGATCCGAGATGATAAGGTCACAACCAAACTTCGTGTCGTTCTCGATGGTAGTTGTAAAACTACTACCCGCATCTCGCTTAATGATCTCTTGTATGGTGGACAGAACCTACAAGGGAACTTGTTCAATATTATTATTGGTTTTCGTTTGTTTTCGATAGCGCTTTCCGCAGACATTCGTCAGATGTTTCTCAGCATTGGAGTCCGAGAATCTGATCGGCGTTTCCAACGCATTTTGTATCGCTTTTCCCCGCAAGAACCTTTACAGGTTTATGAATTTAATCGTGTCGTTTTTGGGCTTAAGTCTAGCCCCTTTCATGCACTTCGAACTATTAAGCAGTTGGCTGAGGATGAGGGTGACTCCTACCCTCAGGCCAAAGATATTGTCGCTGCGGGGTTGTATATGGACGACTACGTCCATTCCGTTCGCACGGAAGACGAGGGCATTTCCACCGCTTCGGAAATGATAGGTCTCATGAAGGCTGGTCAATTTGAGCTAGTTAAGTGGACCAGTAATTCCCAAGTCGTATTAGATTCGATCCCACCCTCGCACCGCCTGCCAGTTGTCAAGGAATTCGATGAGTCCGACCAACATAAAGTACTGGGCTTGTGTTGGTCACCTACGTCGGACAACTTCGGCATGAAAATTAATACTCCCGCTCAGATTTGTACTAAGCGTACAATATTGTCGTGTGTCGCTAAAATATGGGACGTCATGGGATTTGTCGCACCTGTTGTCCTGTACGCTAAACTTCTAATCAAGCAGCTTTGGCTGTCTGATTGTGACTGGGATGATACTCCACCTGAATATATAGTCAGGCTGTGGATTCGCTTCAAAGAAGAGCTTCCCTTGCTCTGTAATATAAGGATCCCACGTCACGTTGGTATCGTCGGCGATAGTGTGGTCACTATATTGGCTTTCGCGGACGCCAGTGAGAAAGCATACGGGGGGGTTATTTACTTCCACGTTCAAAATAGTGATGGCAATATCGTTAGGTTGTTGACCGCTAAGTCGAAGGTCTCCCCTAAAAAGGTCGTTTCTCTTGCTCGTCTGGAGCTGTGCGCTATTCTTGTGCTAGCTCAACTCATAAAAAATGTCGTAGTCGCTTGTCAAAACCGCATTATATTTCGCAACATATTCGCATTTTCGGATTCAACAGTCGCTCTCTGTTGGGTACATTCGTCGCCCCATCGGTGGAACACCTTCGTGGCCAACAGAGTCTCGAAAATACAGGACGACTTATCGCCACAAAACCTGTATCACGTGTCCGGTACGGACAATCCCGCAGATTGTCTGTCACGTGGGCTCACACCTTCCCAAATCATTGATCATCCGCTTTGGTTCAGTGGTCCTCCGTGGGCCAGCTTAGACGTTTCAAAGTGGCCTGTCGTCCCCTTCAATCCCTCTTCGGTATGCGAAGTGCCCGAAGAGAAGAAACATTCGTTGCTCTCCGCTACACCAACCGAAAGATCTACTATTCTTTCTTTGGTCGATCGTATCTCGTCTTGGAGTAAATTACTTCGAGTAGTAATTTACATTTGTCGTTTCGCTAAACTATTGCCTATTGGTTACCGCATGGCGGCAGCGGATTACAACTTCGCTGAATTGCTCATACTTCGCGAGCTTCAACGCTTTTATTTCTCCACTGAGTTGGTTAAACTCAGGAAAGGCAAACATTGTAGTCCTGCTTTTCGACACTTAAAACCGTTTCTCGAAGACGGACTCATTAGAGTCGGAGGCCGTTTAAGAAACTCGGATTTAAGTTATGATGGGAAACATCCCATTCTGCTTCCAAGCAAGGACCTCGTTTTGAATTTGTTAGTCGATTATCATCATAAATTGAACTGTCACGCAGGTCCCGACCTGCTAATGTCGCTCTTGCGTCAGAAGTATTGGATCCTTTCTGCACGCAATTTAATTAGGAATAGGATCCATAAGTGCCTTCCCTGCTTTCGGCTGCGCCCTAAGCAGAGCTTTCCTGAGATGGCCGATCATCGCTCTTGTCGTATCGTTCAAACCGCTAAGCCATTCGTCCACACGGGCACGGACTACGCCGGTCCGTTTAAGGTTACGATGTCTCGCGGTCGAGGTGTTCGCTCCACCAAGGCCTACGTGTGTCTGTTCGTCTGCATGACTACACGCGCGGTGCACATAGAGCTCGCTGGGGATCTTAGCACAGCTAGTTTTATGGGCGCCTTTAAACGGTTCCTGTCAAGGCGTGGCCCGGTTAGTAGAATTTATTCCGATAACGGGACTAATTACATAGGCGCTAAACGGAAACTCTCGGAACTTCACGCATTTCTTTGTTCGAAGTACCATAATTCGGAATATGGTCATACATTAGCTATAAATCGAATAGATTGGTCACTCAATGTCCCGACGGCTAGTCACTTTGGCGGCAATTGGGAAGCTAATATTAAAAGTTTAAAGTCACACCTATATCGGGTCATAGGCGATACTATTCTGTCGTTTGAAGAATTAAGTACCGTTCTTATTCAAATAGAATCGGTAATGAACACTAGACCTCTTTGTAGGACACTCTCTAGTGATCCTTCAGAGCCGCTCGCATTGACTCCAGCGCACTTTTTGAATCTCACGCCTCTGAAATACTTGCCTGCCGAGGAAATAGACGAGAGAACTCTTACTGCTAGACACGAGCTACTAGATAAGTTAGTACAGTCGTTTTGGAAGCGCTGGAGAACTGGATATCTCCATACTTTGCAATCTCGCCGCAAATGGAACACGCCGGTCGATCCGGTCTCTGTCGGCACGGTCGTGATTCTTATATCCGACAACTCGCCCCCACTACACTGGCCTTTGGGTGTCGTGGAGGAAATTTTCCCTGACTCAACCGGAGTCACTCGTATCGTTCGGGTTAAGACAACCACTGGATCCTACTTGCGTCCCGTGGTGCGTCTTTGCCCATTGCCTAACCAGTAGTTTATTTAATTCGTCTTTAAGGTTAGGTTAATATTACTTATTAGGTATTTAGTTTCGTAGTTATAGGATAGTAATTATCGAATAGATTAGTTTTCTTGTGGTTTGCCTCACTCTTGAAGGCATCCCTTCAAGCCCGGGGGAATGGTTGCGCTGATATACGATTCTTTTCGTTTATATTTTTAATTATTGGCAACACGCATAATCGCTAATTGGTTAGACATTCCCCTTCCGCATATTATCCTTTCTCCCTTGCACTAGACCTTCGTCTATTCGAGAGTGAGGGAGAGAGACTATACCGCTCTAGAAAAATCGATCGCGTCTGGATCTTCCGATGGACAGGATCGGACCTTCAATGGCTGTCGAGTCGCGTTAGAGCACAAACGCATCGAATCGCATTCGAACGGTCGCGTCGTTTTGTGCGACCAATTCGTAGCAGAAGAACGGTTATACTGTGGTGGTGAACTGTGATCAGAGTGCTGGCAGTCCTGAATATCCTGGATTATCAAGGTTAGTGCTGCCTTTCCTATACGACGCTGGACTCTTATCTTTTGTTCCAACCAGCGCCGGTTCCCGTCAATTGTGTAACCGAAAACTTCTAAGTCGCATACGTTGCATTACCGCCCATCCATACATAAAATAATTCATGCAATGCTTATCTCATATTATTATTGTGTTAATTTTTTCGCAATTTGTACGAAAAGTAGAGTATTTTTCTCGGTGATAAAGCTGTCTTAGTCTTGGGTGAACTTAAATCCCTCGCTACACTCAGGACTCGTCTTAAATCCCTCGCTTCGCTCGTGATTTAAGTTTTTAACACCCTCGCTACGCGCTCAGTAAACCTCGAGTCCTTCGTTACGCTCACGATTTAAATCGTCACCCGCGACAGAAGACACTGCTTTATCCCCTTGGTTAATATATTGTTATAATGTATGGTTATAATGTACTATTTTTTGTTCGAAAGGAAAATAGAAAATTCTTTCTAGTTCGTCCCATTATCATTACGTCAGGATCTGATGATGGAATCATGGAGTAATCGAGGGAACTCTTCAAATATTTTAGGTACACTTATAGTGATTTGGGTATTTATCATACTAACTTGTGCAGTTAAAAAGCACCATTTGGTGAAGTGGAACTGATGATGAAGACCACAGATGCCAACCGGAACTTATCAATAATAAGTATTTCGTGAGTTGCGATTCTATTACTTGAATATGGTTGTTAAGTACTTTATGCTCGTGGTCGTGTCGTCAATGCATATGATGAAGTAGAGCTGATGATGAAGTACCAGGAGAACTCCTCAAATATTAACGGCTCTGCATCGGGAAAAGCAATATTTTGTAAAAGGTAAGTAGTTTACATTTAGGCTTTTGTAACTAGATAAATTACAAATCGAGCAACTAAAAAGCGTGAATAAACGTTTTAACAAAAAAATAAAACCGACTTCCATCTCAAAACACTGCAAAACCAAAAATAATTCAATTTCTGAAGTCGGTGTCAAAAAACGAAAATACAAAACAAAGACATCGACTGCCGAAATTAAAATTATTTTTCACTTTGCAGTGTTTTTTGAACTCGGTTTAATTTTTTGATAAAAGTTTTAACAGTAAGTACCTCTTCAGGATGGAATATATAAGTTGATAATTTTATTATTATTTGTTATTAACAGACAAAAAGATGATAAGTGTGAACTTTATCCAACAAAATAGTCGAATTAGCGCGTATGTGCTTTTGCCGCGTATTAGAGTGTGTACTCATTACATAGTATGAAGCTATGGCCATTATCGTTACTACTGAATAAATTTTTCGTAGAGATATCAAGAAAGCATTATTTAAATTATTTAAAAAAAAACAGATTATCCGTTTTTATGAGTTTTTGTTCTGTTATCGACTCTGATGCAATGGCCCTGTCGGACCCCGTCATTGCTGCTGACTATTTGAGGCGCGCGTGGAACACGATGCGTCACCGACCCGGGCCATGCATTCCAGAGACGATGGCCCGGACAGTAAAAGATTAATCTGAAATTTGTGCAATGTGAATGGCATTAGCATGTGGGTGTTGCAAAAGAAATTGGAATCGTTTCTTGAGGTAAAGAGGGTTGAAATGAGAAAATAGGCACATGATATAAGAGGCTAAGAATGAGCAAGAGTGAGAAATGAGCATTCGAGCGAAGGTTAATTGGCAACCACTTGAATACCACACGGAATTCTTCACCGCACGCAGGGCATATAAACTTACGTATATCAAAAATTTTAGTCGCTCAAGTTTATCAAATTGTTCTCCAGTTAGGTCAAGTTGGCTGGCGTCAGCATAATCAAAGACGGAACTACATATATTAAGACTGGCGTCATATCGGAGGCTGCTGAATTTATTTATTCTGGAGCAACTGTTTTCTTCCTACTTCTCCACAACCAAGTGACTTCTCCACAACCGTAAACCCGTAATAAAATCAATTCTATATTGGTGGCGGTGGAATAAAACCAACGTTGGATGACAGATAGGATTTATTAACTTTACTTCAAACACTTGACAGACTTTAGCAAACAAAGTTAGAGTGACCTGTTAGTGGTCCTAAGGATGGATTGCGGGGCTATCCTATCCCTTATCCTACCAGCTCGCTATTCCTGAGAGTGACGGAGCCTCCGCTCAGTTCAAGCTTAAGACAACAGTAGTGACTGCGGGGCTGTCGACCACTGTGATAGATACTATACATACAATCTGATAGATGGCGTAAGGCGTCGTGTTATAATTCTTTATCTTTTTATTAGCTATGTACATTTTATGTAACTGAAACCGTTGTGAATGAAGACAATCTTTTCTATTTGGCACTGATTTGAATACAAATGTTTATCAAAGCCTGATATCTTGAGGGGACAAATAGCTCAATCGATACATCAAACTACGCTTGCCAGAGGGAAGTAACTGGATACATTTGTTCGACTTAGAACCCCGACGTTGGCGAGGAGTGTGAGATTGCGTCACGATTGTCACGTTGCGGTCACACCTCCCCTAGCTACTTGATTGTGTCTTTGGTCCATTCATATCTCGAACACCTGCAGGATAAAGATTATCTATGGTTGGTACCTTTTTAATAACAGAAAATCTTTATTTAAATTATAAAAAAGAAAAAAAGTGTTGTTAAGTAGATAGCAATCAGAACAAAAACTTCAGATTGCTGTTGTTGTAGACCGACCAACCTTATTATAATATTTTAGAATTGGCAGTATATGTTTTTTTATTTAATAATCTTTTTATACTTATTTGTCAATATTAAAAGAAGAAGAAAAACAAAAGATGTTATGAAAAAAAAAAATGACAGTAAAGACTAGAGCATTTATGAAAAGTCCTTACCTATTTTATTGAGTAATTCTAGATCTAGTGGCTCTTCCTAATTCGTTGAGTGGCTCCCATCCTCCACAGCTGTCAAACGCTAAGCCTAAAACTCTGAGTATAGAAGCTTGAAATATTGTATAAGTTTTTCGCAGTGCGTTTGATGGTTGATTATTATATGCACGTGTTATTACCAAAATTGTGGAGGCTCCTCCACAGAAACAACAAGACTTGACTTGTTCAAGTTTTTTCATAAAACGAAGGTGAATAATATGGAATCAGCTATTACTTTTAACGAATTCCATAAAGAATTTTAAATAGGATGAATGTTTGGACGGAAGTTGATTATTGCTGCCAAAAGGAAATCCCATTGGGCTCGCGGATTATTTAAGGAGAAATATATTTCGTATCAACTCAAAAGGCTTCCATATCCATTTCTAATTAATAAAAGGCATTTCCTATGTGATCAAACTCACGTCAAACCTTCATCAATGGCGTACAGATTCGGTGTCTCTGAACTTAAAGTAATTTTGTCGCGATGATCCTATTAATCGTTACGAAGGGAAAGCCAATTATTATTAATTCCATTTGAATCTACGAAACACTCTCAAATTAGCAGATAAAGGCATTATTGGTATCAATGGATTAAGGCATTGCGAAGGCAGTTTACTACGAGTAGGTTCTGAAGTCGTTACATATTAAGGTTCCACACATCCGAATGAAAGAACTGAACTCTTATAGCATTAGGATCACTCAAGTGTCTATCTGTTTGTCACAGCTAATTTGCTCTGACTCAAGTGGGCCAATCCAGTTGCCAATTTGCCATATGGACTTGTGATATATCAGTGGACGTAGAACGTATTTTTTTTTAATTCTTTGTAATATTCAAACCTATTTTCGATAGTTTATCTAACGGTGCGTTGCGTTATATTAGATAAAACGACATAATGTGAGGGTGTATTCCCCTTGACCCTATAATTAATAAGAAGCCTAAACTTTTGAAAAAACAACAATACGGTAAATAGTTCTTTAATTTATTATAGAATAACTCTGTCATAAAATATAATGCTAGAAATAAAATACATACGGATCCTTTCGCGCAACTCACCAACTGTGCATAAAGACTGACATAGTTATTTCACGATATCACATCGTTGATAAACAAAATGGTGTTCTGAAAATGTGAAAAGAGAAGGTCTAAGTGTGTCCTATTTTTAGCTGTTCGCGTGATGCGAAATGAATAGAATCGCGTGGCTGTGTGGGAGTCTAGTCTGCGCCAACCGCTAAGAAATTGCCACCAGCAACGAATACTGTTTACAACACCTGTATAGACCTGCACTAGGCGAAATGTGTCATTTAATACAATATGAATCTTTTTCAAGTATTTATGAGTATAAACCATTAATACTGTGATATTTATTTCATAGGTTATAAATACATATTTACACGTCAATGATTTTTGTTGGGTGGTCCCTGGTGGATCCCGACAATTTTGCTGACACTCTTTGAGGCGCGCGTTGAACACGACACGTCGTCTACACGGGCCTGTTTTCAGTCGGGTGGCGAGCTACCCATTTCTCGCAGTCCGCAGGCCCACGCATATGGTGGCTGGAAGTCACCCTGCGACTCCCGACACCGGAGCGTCTTCTGCGGCGGCTGGGGCACAAGGGCTGTGAGGGAATTGAGACCACCTCCTTCGCTTGCATAACTGCTCTGCAGAAAGAGGTGACTGCTTTCCATGCCGCCTCGCTCCGAACCATGGATTGAACCAGGGCCGGGAGCGTGTCCGGTGAGCACCTGCGTCAGGCGGAAGATGAGGATGCCAAGACGCCTCGTTAGCCACTCCTCAAAAACGAGACTTACCGCCGCTATTGTGGCGTGCCCAGCGCTGGGTTACGATAATTGCTCTTCCCATGCCGCCATAATCTTGCACTGGAGCTCGGTCCGCCATGCCGCAACAAGTCACGGCAGCGGAGTTTCGCCCCGGCGAAGAGCCTCCGCGCGCTCCTCGTGCAGGAGCGCGTGGGCTCTCGCTTCCAGTTCCCATGCATGGCGGCAATCCGGCAAGGAGGTTCGCTACCTCGCCGGAGACCATGCGGTGTCCATGTACATATATGAGATGCTGTTTTGTAGGACACACAGATTTCATTATATCCTAAACATTTGAGTTGAGTTGCACTATAGCAACTCAACTCAGAACCAATAAAGAACAGAACCATTTGTGTGTTTGAACCTAACAATATCAAATAAAGGATATTTGGATAGGCGGGAATCATAGGTAAGTAGTATAAACAATATTTCTTTCTTTTTATGTATTGATAATAAGAAAAGCAATAGTTCTTTACATATAAGTTTTTAAGCTAAAATGGTCACTAACAGTATCATTAAAACTTAAAACTTAGTTATTTACATTCCCAGAGGCAAAAGTAAATGAAGTGTTTCCAGCGTTGATCCGACAGTGACAATTATCAGTATTAATTAAAAGTATTTCACCCCCAGAAATATTTTCAGTGGTATTAAAGTCTACCAGTAAATAACATCGCCCATGCATTTCCTTCTCACATTACACATATAAATAATAATAAATATAATAATAATATTCCACAACTTTTTTCACACAACGCCATCTAGTCCCAAACTAAGCAGAGCTTGTGGTATGGGTACTAGACAACTGATAAACATACATATATATTTCTAAATACATACATATTATAGATAAATTACACCCAGACAAAGAACAAATGACCGTGCTCATCACACAAACATTTGTCCCGGGTGGGAATCGAACCCACGACCTTCCGCACAGCAGTCAGGGCCACTGACCACTATACCAACGGGCCTGTCAAAAAAAAAATGTATGTATGTGTCTGTTTTTTCTTCTAACAATATAATTTATCGCGAAGACTGCGACGCGAGTAATACGTTCTCATTGCCTCAGGGAGGATGTCCAACAAACCATACATAAAGCAAAATTTATACCTACTCGTTATCAGACCATGTTATGTGCTGCGGATATGAAATATAACTCACACAATGGCTTACCTTAGTTGGATATGAAATACCTTGTTGTGGGGAGACAACATACACATAAAGTAAAAAAAGGAACCCTTAAAATTGTTTCTAAATCCTTATTTTTCTTTTACAAATCCTATCTCTTTGCAAAATTACGCTGCTCTCGCTACCTTCTCAATACCTGATTCTAATCTACTTAAATTGGAAAAAATACTATGCCAATACAAAAGGGTTAAAAACTTGTAAACAAAATAGTGTCGTTTTTATAAATTATTTTTACGTGATATAGGGCTAATGCTTATCTAACAAAAGAAACATTAGGAATAATTTAAGTAATTAGGTAATTTGATCAACTCATTTATTATTCTATACCAATACATATTGAAAATGCGAAAGTGTGTTTGTTTATCTTTCTTTCACGTCAAAATGGAGCAATAGATCTATGTAATTTTTGTTGTGGAGATATTTGAAGAGCTGGAGGGACATTAGGTCACTAAAAAAATAATAATTCTAACGCGAGCGAGGCCGTAGGCAGAAGCTACTTACGAAAAGATAAATAGATTAAACATAGTTGGAAAAATTATATAAAATTGTTATCTTCTTCGATGCTTCAGTATATATTATATCGTATATGCTCACACTGTAACAGAATATTAACTACCAAAGTTGTTCATTAAAAACTTTCGCCCATGAAGGAATAGGGTTACATAACAGTTACGATGCTTCAATTATCATTTTTAAATAAAACATATGCTTCATTAATGTTTGTTGTTTAATTAAAAGAAACTGTTGTATGGTAATTAATTTTGACTTTGACGTGGGTTTTTAGAACGTAGAAACAATTTATCAGTGGTTAAAACTTTTTGTGCAAGTTGGAACATTGTAGCCACAGCATCGTCCACAAACTGGCCTTCTCCTAAATCTTTAATCGGAAAACCGGCCGATGGATATAAATTTGTAGATTATCTTGCGAAACTTCCAATTTTAAATGACATGTAAAAATTTGCGTTATCACCTCATTGTTTATGTATTCTTAAAATATTTTATGGCAGTAAAAGATTTATTTTAGATTATAATCTGTTTAAACATAAAGCAAAACGTATGTGCGTCATACAATATCCTTACGCACACGCATACACACATGCAATGTTAGTGGCCGACACGTACACGAGCGCATTTCCTTGAATTAAGGATTGTATTAATTTGTCATGATACTGTGTTTCCATTTTGTTAAATGAAAGATTTTCCCGTCAAACTTAACACCTATTTTTTATGACGGAAATCGATTCAGAAGCCGATTCTGAACCAACTACTTTCAGGAATTGTGTTTATTCTGTTACACGTTGTATACAACGTGTTACGGAAACCCCATATCTGTCCAAAAGGGCTGAAGACAACATCTAGTATGGAGTCTCTATGTAAAGTTTCAGCTCAAAATAACTGACTCAAAGAATTGATACCAAATTATCGGTTTCATATATTTCTTGAATACCAATCATAACAAACGTGTCACAGCACTACGAGGGTCAATAACTTTCCACGTCACTTGCCAATAACACGATAATTCTCTTCGTTC
The DNA here is from genome assembly GCA_943138885.2 of Tholera decimalis. Taxonomy (NCBI): domain Eukaryota; kingdom Metazoa; phylum Arthropoda; class Insecta; order Lepidoptera; family Noctuidae; genus Tholera; species Tholera decimalis. The sequence continues at coordinate 29,761,243 of OW964556.2, read as the reverse complement.
TTCTTAATTTGAAAAATTCGATCTCTGGTATCAATGTATTGGTATTTGTAATAAGTTCTACACACGAAGACTTAGGATTACAAAACCCTTGCCATATCGTTTGTTATCATCCAAAGAAGCCATACACTTGTTATGTATATACCCTTTAAATTACACGTTGTATATTTTCGACTTTTGAAATTAATTAATACTTATTCTTAGCTTAGCCTTTTCCCAATTATGTTGGGGTCGGCTTCCAGTCTAAGTCGGTGCAGCTGAGTACTAGTGTTTTACATGAAGCAACAGCCTATCTGACTGCCAGAACCCGGTAGATGGGTAACACGATATTCCTTGGCCAGACCAGTGCCAGATTTATTATTTCTTATTATTTACAGGAATTCAAATAGAGTAACGAGATGAAATGAAATGTAATGAAATATTTATTTTGTAAATCTTAACATAGTATAAAGCAAAGTCGCTTCCCTGTGTCTGTCCCTATGTATGATTAAATCTTTAAAACTACGCAACGGATTTTGATGCAGTTTCTTTCAATAGAAAGAGTGATTCAATAGGAAGGTTTTTAAGTAGGTATATAACATGCATAATATAGTAGACGAACACTGATCATTTTTGAGGTTTCTAATGTGATGTCAAACGCTGGCTGAACCCTACGAGATAGATCAAAATAATGTACTACAGTATTGTGCACCTTAAAAAGTTCAACAAAAATGTCCTCAATAGTATCTGTCTATCTCTTATAGATAACCCACAACAACCATTTTTTATCCTTTACTTTTTACTAGAAATACGAGCATATTTTACGAAGTGATTTTAAGCAATACAACATTAATCCTTATCCAATTAAGTACCATAAATACATTGTGCATTTGATATAGATCAATATTGCCCTTTACAGCATGTAATTTAAATGAATAGTTTCGAAGATATTACAGATTTAAAATGCAAGGATATAGCGGTTGCGGCGCGGTGCCGGCGGAGGCCCGGCGCGCGTGCCTATGTTGCTTAGATTTGAGCGTTGAATGTTTTTCCCATGGTAAATTATGTGTCGCACTTTCAAGAGTAATTACTAAAGAGAACATGTATGTCGAATGACAAAAAGGCTGTCAACGATGTATATAAAGACATTCTATAGTATATTTATTATAAACGTTGCACCCGTGCGAAGCCGGGGCGGGTCGCTAGTTGGTTATGAATAACACTTTTACACGTCATGTTTTTTTTTGCATTTTCTGAGAAGAAAAACCGAAATAAACTCAGAAAGTCTTTTAAAGTCCATACAATTTGTATTTGTATATGAGAAGCATGTAGGTTCATGTCTGTGGTGTTCTTTTGAGGAAATAACCACGCAAAGAGCGGACCTGTCCAACAATTTGACGAACAATAACAAAGTAAGGACATTTGGGTAGGCCACACAAGTACTCAAACTGCTTGATGTTTTATGTCTAACCCAAAATATTAGTTCATACAGATAACATACAAAAAAAAACATCACTGTCACAGCGCACCTATGAAAATAAACCTTAAAGCTGTATATTCTTTATCGATAAGTCATATTTGACTGAGGGGAGTTGGCAAATAAATTCTTTAGTTCGTAGCAGTAAGTACCAGTGGAGTATACACGATACTTTACCCGCGTTAACGCTAGAGTGAGCTTTGTGACTTGAAAAGATGACATATACGAGTAAACTTCTATAAAGATGGGATATACGTCGGTACCTGTATATATATCGGTCGGCGATAAGGAAGCGCCAGCAGGGTTGTCACGCAAACCAATTTGGTAGGAATGTACTTCTACCTACATTTCAAATTTTTGCTTTACCGTGGAAGTAAAATGAATCTATTTTTTTTTAAGGGAACTTGCAATGTTGGAAAATTATTTCTTTTAAACTGTAATTTTAAAAGTTTGTGATTGTTTGAGTGAATTTACAGCTTTATTAAAGAAACAAGCGTGTTGTGAAAGTGTCTCAACAAATTTTAATGACTAGACTATTTTCGACTATAAATTGTATAATTGAACTCGCGGCTAAATAACAACAGCGACACGACTCGATCTTCAAAGTTAAGCAACGCTTGCCGAGGTGAGTCTATGGATGGGTGACCTTAACATATCGAGTTTACTCCGAGCCTCGGCCGTCATTTGTATATCCTTAAGGCTGCGGGCACGAAACTTGTGACGGCCGAGCTTAAACTAACTAATTGGCTTAAGTCCTTAAATTACGAAGAGACAGAAAAGCTCATGTTAATTGATAAATAAAATAGACAGTGAATAGAATATAATATAATAGTTTTAAGAAATAGTTAAGTAAGTATAAATAAGTTTAATTTGGGTATTTAAATGTTGCAAATGTTTGGGTCATAATTATTGTAATGACATTAGAGTGGAGAGCCACCGAATCCCGAAATACGAGTTCGTCTCAGTTTGGGAATCAGTGTGCTATGTTTGGTTGCTACATTGTACAATGATTTAACCATATACTGTTTGCCATATAATTTTGTTACATATTTACCTGTTGTACTTATTGATGAAAAAAAATATTTAAGGCTGCGGGCACGAAACTTGTGACGGCCGAGCGATGGCGGGGCGGCGCGACGGCGATGTATACACAAGCATTGCACGGTATATGCTTTTGTATACATCGCCATCGCGCCGCCCCGTCATCCCGTCATCGGCCGTCGCAAGTTTCGTGCCCGCAGCCTGTCTTTACGGATAGTCAGAAGCCAGAAAAACTGACACTGGTCTCCCCAAGGGATAAGGCTAAGGATATAATAATAATAAACTCATTTATTTCAGAACTTGTGACATTCCATAATATTGTTAGTAACATTATACCTTAAAACTATGTTAGTAAATGCAACTGACTTAGACATTACATTACAGGACAATCCTGTTTGCAAGCGATTACGTTTAGGAGACTGTTGGTGCTGGCACGCACTGTGTGCATCATGGACGCGGCGCGCTTGCGTCTGATGGCCACGAAACCATCAGTGTGCGCGTCAACGAACATAACCGATGCGCTACAGAAGCGTGGCAACCCCAACAGCATCCTAAACGCATTGTTGTACTGGATACGAAGAGCATTGATGGCTTTTAGAGTACAGCTGGTCCACAGGCTACACGTGAAAAACACTTGGCAATAGGCCTTTTAAAGCGATATTTTTACTGCACCAGTACAGCGTGAAAACCTACGAATACGCATGTTACTCCTCACCGCCAATGCTCTCCGTTCCCGTTCTACATCAGAATCATCCCTCATAACATCGGTGACGATATGACCTAAATATTTGAACTGATGCACACGGTTCAAGATACCACCACTTAGTGATAGATGAATACTCTTTAGTGCATTTATTCCGCGCCTTAAAGATAAGCAATTCGCTTTAAAGATGAGCTTTCCCTGTGTATTTTATTTTATTTTATTTTATTATGTTTGGAAAACTTACAGCTAGACAGAGAAAATAACAAGGATAATAAATACAATATGGCCAATTACAAGTTTTCACTAATAACTAGATATACAATATAATAATACAGACAGGTTAGCTGAGATACAGAGAGCAAAAAAAAATATATAAATAAGTACAAATTGTTAAAAAAAGACTTAAATTTTTTCAAAGAAATGCCTCCTACATGGAGTCTTCTTCAACTTAGACACGCTAGTATTAAAGATGTCGATATCAACCTCCTGGCAAGTCGCATTGTACACACGGCTCGACCTAACCATGTACGAGTTTTGCCTATAGTTAGTTCTTGTCGTTGGTGTGTGCAATAAACGGGATGTACGTAAGAACGAACCAGGTACACGCAGCCCTATTTTGCCCAACAACTCAGGGACATCACTGAATCCGTTCGCAATATTAGTTAGTAAGACCAAGTCGGATATTTTTCTACGTTCGTATAACGAGAGAATATGAAATCTTTTGCATCGTTTAAGATAGTTTGGTAGATATGTTCTGGAACGAAATTGAATGTACCTTAAAAACCTCTTTTGTATGCCCTCTAATCGACTGAAATAAAAATTATACTTAGGGTTCCAGATTTGAGAGGCATACTCGAGGTGACTACGAACAAAGGAGCAATACAATATTTTAATAGTTTTGATGCTCCTGAACTCTGATGAGACCCTACAAATGAAACCTAGCGCCTTCGACGCTTTGTTGACAATGTTATAAATATGTGTGTCAAAAATAAGTTTTGAGTCGAAAGTAACCCCAAGGTCCTTTATTACATTGACCCTTTGAATTGGGGTATCTAAGAGATTGTAGGAGAAACATATAGGGTGCGGTTTGCGAGTGAAAGTACACACATAGCATTTGGAGACGTTTAAGTCCAGCTTATTTAATTTGCAGTATGCTTGAAAAGCCTCTAGATCTGCCTGCAGTAGAAGAGCATCTGTCTGGCTTGTAATCTGTTTCATGATTTTCATGTCGTCTGCATACATCAATATTTTAGAGTGCTGGAAACAGAATATTACGTCGTTAATGAAAATATTGAACAAGAGCGGCCCTAATAACGATCCCTGGGGAACTCCCGAGGGAATACGCATAGCTCTAGACGAGTAACCATTCAGCACCACAGTCTGGCATCTACCCTCAACATACGACATGAACCACCTATAGAGATTACCCCTGATACCTATCGATAAAAGTTTACGCATTAAGATAACGTGATCTATTCTATCAAAACATTTACTGTAATCGGTATAAATAACATCGACCTGGGACCGATGCGACATGGACTCTGAAAGGAATTCACCACAGAGAACCAGGTTGGACGTGGTAGACCGACCTCTTAAAAAGCCGTGCTGATTTTCACTAAAACTATGTTGAAGAGCCGAATAAACTTGTTTATAGACTAATTTCTCTAGTATTTTTGCAAACACGCACAGTTTGGAGATAGGTCTGTAATTTTCAACAAAAGTTTTGGGTGCTTTTTTGTGTATTGGTGTTACGTATGCCGACTTCCATATCGCAGGTACAACACCAAGGTCTAGTGATATTCTGAAGAGGATCGAGAGAGGGAAAGAGAGACTTTTTGCGCAGTTTACTATAAAAACCGGTGGAACATTGTCTGGTCCCGCGGACTTCTTAAGGTCAACTTGTTTAAGTAGCCTATAAACCTCATCATCATTTATTTCAATAGTATTGATATCTGACGTACTCTGTACCGCACTTCTGTGGCCCATATCACGATGAAAATCACTATTGTCTGTTTTTGCGTTGCATTAGTGCTTGCAAGAAAGTTGGACTGAAAACAGTCAGCAAACATATTGCAAATTACGTCACCATCATCAGAAGATTGCTGCCCAAAGTGTAATACCGACGGATATGAGTTGGAATGTTTCCTTGCTTTAACGTAACTCCAAAAGGCTCGAGGGTTCTTACTAATATCCATTTCTATTTTTTTCATGTAATCGTCAAACATTACTTTTTCGATGTCTTTAGCCCGCTGTCGCAATAAAACAAAACTGTGGTAATCAGAATGGTTACCATATTTTTTAAACTTAGCGTGGTATTTAGCCTTTTCTTTAATTATTTTGACCAGCGGGCTTTTGTACCAAGGTGGATATTTCGAACTTGAAATTACTGTTTTTCTTGGTGTATAAGTATTGCATAGTCTATCAATAATAGAATAAAAATATTTAACGGCGTCTTCTAAAGACCGACAGCTCAAGTCACTTTGCCAATCAACCTGATTAAGTTCGCTGTTTATTACAACATAGTCAGCCACATGATAAAGAAGTTTCACATATTGACGAACTGGGAGACAATGCAATTCTACAAAGTCCGCAGTCACACATAATGCCCCGTGATGCGGATCTTCAGGTACCAGTGGATCACTACAATGTGTGACAGTGACTACGTCATTGGATAGCACCAGATCCAGAATCTTGTTGTTCTTATTAAGGTGATTATTATACTGTGAAAGGTTACATATATTTAAATTGTCAATTAGGTTAGTTTGCACATCCCCACACACCCCAGTTGGATAAAACGGATAACCATCAGCAGCCGGCTGCCACATTATATTAGGTTGATTAAAATCCCCCAGGATCACAAACTTGTCGGCAGAATGCTTAAGGACATTGTCGGCTAGGTTATCGGAAAAATTGCGCAGCTGGACTGCTAAAGAGTTTCCTAGATTCTGGCGGCACATGTAAGCAACGCATATATGCATTTTATATGAAGCTCTTGGTTTCTTTCGCGACAGTGTTAATGTAACCCACATGTCCTCAGCACTCGAGCACCACTCACTGCGAGAGTCCGCCACTAGTTCACGTCGCACCGCGATTAAAACACCTCCTTCTAAACCTTGATTAGTATTAGCATAGTCGCGGTCCCGTCTCCACATACGAGATATCTGTCGTCAAATACTTCGGAGTCAGATATTCCATCATTTAGCCATGTCTCAGTCAGGCAAACAACATCATAACCATTGAAACATATATTTCTAAAGAAAAGTTCTGTTTTAGTTCGTAGCCCCCGCACTAGTAAATATTAAGGGGAACCATTGTAAATTATAATAAAAATCAAACGCATAACATAGATAATAACACAAATAAGAGTGTAAGGTACATTCAATTCCTGGGAACAATTAATAATAAGTCCAAAATTAAGACCAATCCCTGTGAGTGTGCAAATTTTAACGACATATGTATAGGGTTCGGTTAGCATTCTGCATGAGTAGGGACGAGAATAAGAAATATTGTTGTAGAAAACTCGGTGTTGTTTAATTAACAGGCAAAAAATATCCTTAGGAGTAGCAAAATAGCGATTAAAATCGTAAAATAAAAATAGTGAGGTGTAATTAACACCAAGCGACAAGCGAACAATAGGCCGGCGAGAATGGAATGCGTAGAAAAAATTAGTACAGGTGTTACTTAACCTTAATGAGCTAATGTAAACAAATAACTTGCCAGAGTGTTGAGACGACATCATTAGCATAAAAACTTCTTTAAATCCCGTTCAGATTTAATGTGGTATTTTGGTGAGGCATCATTCTTCCGTAACATTATCTTGCACCCTCTCACCCACACATGCTCAAATCCGCGTTCTTTAGCTATGGCTTTGGTCTTATTAAGTAGGATTTTGTTTTCGATTGTTAAGTGGTCATTAATATAAATCTTGTTCTCGCCACGCAGTCCCAAGTCAGCAGCATACAGTGACTTGTGTTTTTTCGCGGCAGCTACAAAATCATTTTTCGTGTAGCTGTTGTGTAACGAACATATTATATTTTTGTTTTGCTTGTCGTTACGCATTGGCACCCTTGCAATATAATTTATCTGTTCTCTTGGAATATGATATTTGATAACATCCCCGATCTTGGCCAATAATGTGAACAGGTTCTCATCTTTAGACATAGGTACTCCTTTGATCTCAATGTTGTTCATTCGGGATCTCTGGTCACTCTCATATAGCTGGTGCTCGAGCTTCTCCACACGATCTTGTAAAACAGATACTTCGTCTCTTGCCTTCTTCATAGACTCAATTTCCTGTTCCAGTGACGATACCTTGCATGTTAAGGCACTCACATCATCACAAAATAACGCAAAGGAAGACTTCATCTCAGAGAAATCAGACCTGATGGATTTTAACTCCACGAGCTCAATTTGGATTGCCCTTATGGTTTCAACCAGCGCTGGCAATGCCTCCATTTGGGTTGACAGCCTTTTGATCTCAGTTAAAATGGTCTCTGAGTCGATAGGTGACATCTTCAGAGAGTCGATGCGGGGACTGGCTGCCGCTGATGATTTACAGTTGGCACATTTCCATGTTGCTTTGCGGTCCCCAAGCTTTCTCCATCCAAGCTCCGAAATACCTGCACAAGGGTAGTCAAACTGCCCCTCACATAAACTACACGTGACGCCATCTCTAGCTTTAACTGCACAACTCTTACACGTGAACATCTTGAGTAGCTTGAACGAAAAGTTCGAGGTTGAAAAAAAAAATTGTTTGAGAGCGATAGATAGTTTGTGTTCGTATTAAAGTTAAAGTTTTTGACCACAAATTAGTATTAAAGATTGTATGCAACTACTTTGAAGTTACAAAAAGTGTAAGCTGTTGGTCGGGATCGAACTGCGGATTTCCTCGTTAAAAGAGCTGTTTTTGATCTTTCCCTTTATTTTAGTTCCACCGCCACTTTTTACAAAAAAGAAAACGACCTTTTATTTGCACAATTAGACACACTGTTTATGGGTGATCCTTGATTGTTGCACATGCACTGCACTGGGAAATTAGGATTTTTATCGTTGGTTGATCAATTTAATGGTTTCTTGTCGAAATGTTTACGAAGTCACTCTTTTTAGGTTCACTAAGTATCTTACTTTTAGGTAGTATTTGTGATAAACAGTATAGCTAGTCCTTGATTTCACATATACTGGGTCACTGCTTCTAATTAGGAACGTTCAGCATAAACAAATCACGATTGCAAACGAATAACAATTTTTACTGCGTTATAACACGGAGTCGATCTGTACGTGACAGCAGCGCCGTCTGAACTGATATATATATTCTCTTAAGTTTTGCGAATCCTAAGTTAAAAAATCTGGCTGATTGAATGAATAACCTGTCAGTATCACTTTATTTAACAATATGATTTAAAAATATCTTATTAAGTAGTCTTTCGGGATTAAAAATGTCTCTGTTTATCCAACCGTTAGCGTTTCAATAATTATAATGAAACACATCAGCAGATTTTGATGTTATATACTCACATATATTCAGAAGGATTTGTATGCCACTATATTTGATCACATGTTACTAGATGTTTCAGACTTTCAAAAGCAACTCTGTAGTTAGCTAACCATGTAAGAGCAAGTTTGTGGAAATGCAATTGCGATGTTGGGGAAATTGCTTGAATATTAAGGCAACTGGAAAGCCAATACAATTCCCTTCCGGTCGGTTCGTAACATCACCCGTTGAACGTGTGAACTAATACAGCCACACGTTTGATATCAGACACAGCAAGGGATATACATGATGCCCGAAACGTTGAATTTCGGTCCCGAATATTCCACTCATGAATATCAACTATCTCCTGTATTTATAAATTAGTTTAGGGAACTTTTCCGTAACTTTGTCATGTTGCTTTCAGTTAGTTTTTTTATTAGATTGAGCAGAATACTCCAGAATATTTTAGGCAAGTCAAATAAAAACCAAGCATTTTAATTGCGATCCCCTTTTCTTTATGATACAAGATAATAACAGAAGATTTGTCATAATACCGTCAATTATAGCGGTAAGGAGGAAAACGGTAAAGCCCATTAGCTACAAAATTTCATCCCTTCGAGACAACTGGAGCTTCATGAAAAATGTAGACGGGCGTCTCATGGGTGCAAACACTTACGTCAAATGCTATGAACAAAGTTCCGGTATTAAACGCTCATCGTCCACTCACCGCTAACGTGGGGGCGGGCGCTCACCGGAGAGCAATCCAAACTTCTACCTAACCTGTACTGCATCTAGGTATGCTTATATTCAATAGGTACACATCCGCAGAGCTCTTTTATTTTATCGCAAAAACTAAATAAAGCTCCGGTTTTTCATAAACCATTTATGGATACAGCGAAATAAATCCTAAGCTTTTATGCTACAAACGAAAATTTTAAAAATACTCACTGTTAGGTTGAATTTTCGTTTTGCTTCCACACACTATAGAATCACTTTTTTTTTACTTGGTAAAATCATCAAATAAGTCCTCCCACCCCGGGCAGGGCCGGAGGGACTGTCAGACTTGTACTGACTAAAATCCACGGTGTTCCTTCAATAGCCCTTTACGTTCCGGGGTCACGGTAATGGGATAAGTCCCACGACCCCGGCAGGCTTCAGCCCTCTACAGGGGGGGCCTCATCATATTGCTGACGCTCTTTGAGGCGCACGTGGAACACAACGCGCCGTCGACCCGGGCATGGTCCATGGTCGGACAGCGAGTTGCCCTTTACTCGCTGTCCGCATGCCCGCGCCTACGGTGGCCGGAGATCGTCGGCCGACGTCCGACGCCGTGGGCGTCTACCACTGCGGCTGGGCTGGAGGGTGGACGCCATCCTCTCCCTCACGAGACCCGCCTCCTTCTTCGATAGCATGACTGCTTCGCAGAAGGAGGCGACCGCTTCCCACTCCCTCTCGCCCCGCAGCATGGCCTCGACCAGTGCCGGGCGCGAGAGGTCTCCGCCTATCGCCGCCGTGAGGACACGTCGGTGCTCTGCCCAAGCTGGGCAGTCTTGCACCGTATGCTCTACTGTGTCCTCAGGGCGATCCTCGCAGTGGTGACACCCAGGCGTTTCTTCCTTCCCCATCAGACACAGGTACCTCCCGAAACTTCCGTGTCCGGTGAGGACCTGCGTCATGCGGTAGGTCAGGACGCCGTGACGCCGATCTAGCCACTCAAAGAGGGGTCTTACCGCCGCACTATAGAATCACTAGGAAGATTTTCTAACCTTATCATTAACAGAAGAAGTCTATCGCGAATTGCATTGTTTAGTAGTATCTAATGAAAAACAAATTTAAAATAAGTAGGTATATGTACTAAAATTGAGAAACATGGCAAAATGACTACTATCACGCAGGTCGTTTGATCCACCAGGTCAAGTGCTGGAAAAAGGGTCGGTTATTTACATATTGTCACTACTTCTTACTTAAAATCACTTTAAGCCCCACTCTTAATCTATACTAATATTATAAAGAGGAAACCTTTGTATTTTTGTATTTTTGTATGTTTGTATTGAATAGGCTCAAAAACTACTGGACCGATTTCAAAATTTCTTTTACCATTACTTAGAGGGATTCTTCCGAATCCGTATAGGCTATATTTTATCCCGGAAAATGGATAGGATTTTTCGTGGTAGTGAAAATTGTGGAGTAAGGCGTCGAAAAAACTGCCGTACGTTAACGATTCTCGCGAACGCTGCCTATATTTAATATAAACATTGCACCCGTGCGAAGCCGGGGCGGGTCGCTAGTACATAATATACTGAAACTAGCTGAGCCAGCAAACTTAGTACCGCCATTTTTTTTTATTGACGTGACAACGTCTTATAATTCGATGAAGCTGGCTGCACGCACGAAAATACATGACTCATGCGGCGTTACCTCGCTCTGAGCCATAGATGATACATATATTTGCTCTGAGGCGTTCCATCGCTCTGAGGCGTTCCAAAGCAAATCATATTGGATCTACAAGTTGACATTTATGTATGAACCATTCCATCAGTATTTTCTTATGACGTTGTCACGTTCAACTATCGTCAGTAAACCGACTTTACAGACAACCGATTTTTTTACATATTTTCACACCTTTTGCCACAAATATTTTAAACAAAAATTAGCTTAATAGGTCCAGCCGTTCTCGAGTTTTAGTGATACTAACGAACAGCATTTGATTTTTGTATAGTACAACAGGTAATATTATTAATGTACACGCTGAAATTAGTTTGTACAGAATTGTTTACTGTATCGATTATTATCATTTTTATAATAAGTATTTTTATTCCATAGTTAATTAAACCAAGGTAAATTACAATTATACCATCGATGTACAGTCAAAATAAACCAAAATAGATCGTAAGTAAATTGAAACTTATTTCAAGGAAGTTAAAATCTTTAATTAACCTGCTTATACCAGTAAAATTCAAGTTTATGTATGTGTTATGATTAAAACATAATTTTCTAATTGGAGTGTTTGATGGTGTGCGTTAATTACGATACATGTTGTTTATTGAAGATAGATAAGTATGATGATGATTCCATCTGCAGCCAGAGTCCGGAACATCTGACGATCGCTTTACACGTTACATGACGACGACACGTGGTCACTTGATAAGTTTGCACATATCTATGTTTTCCTATCTCACATCACAAAGTGTGGCCGTGCGTCGGAGCCTCGGAACGGGTGACGCTATGCAAAGCAATGCAATCTCCACGTGGCTAACCACCGCGTGGGTTGCAGCTGCTGGCCTTTACTTTGACATTACAGATGAAAGTAGTTTCAGAATTAAATGAGTAGCTCCGTAATAAGTACCGATTTCAGTTACAGCAATTCAGATAGTCTCCAGGCGGGGGCGTTTTCCTTAACAATAACAATATAGACTGCTCTGCATAAACGGAAACATATCTCAAACAATCTGTTAGTGAATATCGTGAAGAACCCATTGCAATTTCCTTAAAGTAAATGGAAGGCCACTAACCCAACGGATGGAATGACAAAGCACTTCCATAAGTGTAATTACATTAGGACACATTGTTTAAGTGTTGTTTCAAAGCGAATATGAGAAAGGCAATTCTATTAGTCCCACTTTAAGTGTGTCTATGGGATGTGGAAATGAATAACAACAAAGCAAAACCACACGCTATACATTCAAATTCTTATTATGTATGGCGTAAAAAACTCTTTGGAACATTTTAATGCAATCTAGTTATACTGGTTACATACTTGATAGCTATAACCTGGGGCCTTTAAGTCAAGAGTAAATAGGTTGCTTCTAGATAACCGTACTTCATCTTCGACCACATCATTGCTAACCATCAAGGCATCAAGTGAGATGTGGTCAACCAATAAAAAAAGCTACGTACCACAACACCTAGGATTCTCAGGAATGGAAGCCTCCATTGCTAAGCAAAAGCCTGTTCTTATAACTTGTAATGTTTTCGAATGAAGGCACGTGTGTTTCGCCCGTCTCGTCCTGCCAACATGTAAAGCATTGCAGCTTGAAAACTTTTTACGAATACTTTCATTGTCCGTATAGCTAAGGAGTACACAACAGCTGAGTTTCCTGATAGCTGTTACCTGGAGGTCTTTAAGTCAAATGTGAATAGGTCACTTGTACGCAAGCGTGCTACATCTTCGACCACATCATCGCCTACCATCAGTTGAGATGGTAGTCAAACACAACCCTATCTACAATAAAAAAGTTTCAATACTATACAACGTGTAATTTAAAGGGTATATACATAAAAAGTACATGGCTTCTTTGGATGATAACAAACGATATGGCAAGGGTTTTGTATTCCTAAGTCTACGTGTGTAGAAATTATTACAAATTCCAATACACTGATACCAGAGACCGAATTTTACAAATTAAGAAGATCGAAAAGAATTATCGTGTTATTGGCAAGTGACGTGGAAAGTTATTGACTCTTGTAGTGCTGTGACACGTTTGTTATGATTGGTATTCAAGAAATATATGAAACCAATAATTTGGTATCAATTCTTTGAGTCAGTTATTTTGTGCTGAAACTGTACATAGAGACTCCATACCAGATGTTGTCCTCAGCCTTTTTGGATAGATATGGGGTTTCCGTTAAACGTTGTATACATATACATGCATACATTCGTAGAAATTACTATTACTTTTGTGATTACAAAATAACTGTTGTATCTCAAGTGCTAATAGTTATTTACACGATACTAAATCACAAACAAACATTTATACGATTTTGTCTGTCTTTCTGTTTGGCCAGCTAATCTCTGTTACACCTGACGAAAGACGAGGTTATATGCAAACAAAGAGGGTACTTTTTATCTTGAAATCTCACAGAATCGGGATTGACGCGGGCAAAATATTCCACGCAAACGAAGTCGCGGGCAAAGCTTGTTTAAATTTAATAGGGTATGGACAATGACGTTCCGCTAACTATGCACTGTGCCAATATTGATTCAAAATAATTTAAATAATTTAGTTTCAATTTATAAACTGACATGCTTAATATCTCCAACAACCTAATTTTTAATACGTACATACGTCAAATGTGAGACTTAGAGCTAACTCTGTTTTCACTACAAAATTGTATACGTATTCGGTAATTAATTTTAGGAAATAGCACCGCTGATAACCCGATACAGTAGGACACTGTGACGTCACAAAACCAATTTTCGTCGTGTCAGTAGTGTCCTTGCCCATTAGCCAGTAGCCGATAGCGGCAATAACTACGACCTATGCTGTATTTAGTGGTGTTTAGGTTTGGGACAACAATGTACCTACCTACTATTTTTTTATGTGTCATTATCGAGTGTGTCACTCAGAGTCGACGTTCTTCTAAGCCGAATTTTTAAAAATCTTTTTTTTTAAATTTTTTAAAATCATTGACGGTAGGTATTAAGTACAAAATGTTGTTCCTTTCTGACGTTCTATAGTCTTAAAAGTACTATTAGTAGTAGTTTACTATTACTACTGTTAGTTATTACTTTCATTGTGCTTACAGCTAAGGAGTGGAACTCTCTGCCGGAGTCTGTATGTATGTAGGTTTATGTCTGTGGTGCTCTATTGAGGACAGAAACACTTAGATTTCGCATAGCTCAACTTAAAACTTTAAGGAACTCAAATTATGTGACAACCTACAACACAATAAAGAATACATCTATCTATCTATCAAACAATACCTATATTTGGGTAGGCTATATAAAGTACTCAAGATTCAAATCTTGAGTACTTTATATAGCAGGCTCGTTCAAGTGCATGCATTTGTCAGTTCACCTTCAGCTAAAGTTTCATTACAGATTTGATAATTGTATGTAATGTAATATTTATTTTGCATATTGGTTCAAAATTAGGTAGGTACACATATACACGTCATTTCTTTATATAAAACTAGATGAAGCTGATATTTTCTAGCTGATCATCCTGAGAAAGAACACAGGAACAAACTCGGTCAATTTTTTAAGTCCAAAAACAGATCTCGTCAAATCATATACCTAAGTCATACCTATATCATATTAAGTTACATACCTGGAACTCTTTTGTCGTTTTTGCATGTGGAAAAAAAGAGTTATTCCGTTCGGATCCCCCTGATCTGATCCTCTGCTTTTTTTTTGTTTTTTTTTTCGGCCTGATCCCCAACAAACTTTGATATTCTGGTCTGATCCCCTTTCTCTTTTTGAATGCTAAGTACAGTCAAGATAAAAATAGTTCATGTAGTAAAATATTAGTTTTTATTTATTTAAAACTATCACTGGTAATCAGCTACTTGGTCTTTTAATATTTGACCATCTTAATTCAATAATTTTAACCTAAAATTACTAAAAAATAGTCACAAATTGTGCCTTTATTATATGCATTACTAAATAGAAAAAATGAAGAAACCTACCTAAAACTATTCCAATTATTATTAAAAGAATATCTCTCGAAGATGAATATATATCACTATGGACACAAGCATATTTAGCTTAGTTGGAGGGGTTAACAAGATTGCTAGTAATGTGATTTCTACCGACATTGCTAGTAATCTAAAAAAAACAATTTTTTTTATTACTTGGCTAAAGGAAAATTAAGAGTGTTTGTTTCTCAATACCACACGTTTGCATTACTATAAGAATTATGTACAAACAGTACTTTAAAAACCCTGTACGTATATTTTTGCTAACGCTCCAAAAACTCTGTTAGGGTATCCGACGACCGGAATAAAATCTTTAACATTAATTGTGATACCCTGCGTGGTGGATCAGACCGGAATAAAAAATAATTATAAAACAAAACCGATCCCCCAGGGGATCAGATCAGGGTATCAGACCGGAATTCCGACCGAAACCCGAAAAAAATACTTGTATCCAATACAAGACTTTTTTTTGTTTTCTTCAAGTACATAGTTAAATAAAAAGGTATATGATTACTGTCCCATATGTATGTGCAATGTTAGAATAGAAACCTCTTTTCCGGAATCAAATAATAATAGAACTTTACATTCTACCCGCAATCTAATTTCGGTGACAAGTTAATTTCAAAGACTTGTGAAGTTAAAGGTAAGTTTGAGCGGGACAGATTGAGATAAGAATGTTAAAGTTCCTTAAAAATACTGGGACTGACCCATTGTTCCATTACTATACAACATATGTATATATTTTCTTCCTTACCGATTTCAATAACAGCGATCCTTATAAACTACTTCCTGGCGGTTTTTACCCGACTGCAGCCAAAGCAAGGAGGAGGGTTAAGTTTTTAGCGCGTATGTTTATAAGTATGTCCGTTCCTTTGTTCCCTAGGAACTATTAAATCAGTGAACGGATTTTAATAAATGATACGTCGTTGGATTTGTCTTGATGGCACAAGTGTTACTGGATACATTAAAATAAAAACAAATCACCACAACGATAACCAGACGCCATATTGTCAAAAATAAAAAATCTAAAATCAACAAATTATGTCAAGTGAAAAAAACCTTATTTTAAAGATCTATTCAATGATACCCACCTTAAATAGATCTTTAAAGTAAGGCTTTTTTCACTATTTTTCGTTTTAAGCAACCCTTTAGGAAATATAACGTTTTAAAACGGAATTAAATACTAAACAGTTGACTAAACTAAACAGTTTACGTAGAATGAAAGTATTCCCAAAACGTATTGTGTATAGGATAGGGGTGGAATGTCCACCATGTAACGATGGCGCATCGCCGTTCGTATTGTAGTCCGATGATAGAACAGGCTTGGTGGAATTAGATTGTGTAATTTCACTGCACACTTCCCGAAATGTAACTCATAGAAAACCGACTTTTCTTGTCAACAGACAGCAACTTCGTGCTGGGCAACGCGCAAGTGCCGTGCTACCCCATCGTTTACTGTTCGGATGGGTTCTGTGAGCTGACAGGCTGGGCACGCGCGCACATCATGCAGAAGGGTTGCGCGTGCAAGTTTCTCCACGGGCCCGACACGCGCGACGAACACCGCCACGAGATCGACACCGCGCTCGAAGCCAAGCATGAACTTAAACTAGAACTTATATTTTATAAGAAAAATGGTAAGTACGTAACACAATAATTAAATAAGCAGCACTTTTGTACTCTTTTTTCTGTATTTGTTTTTCTCTTTTAAGTGTCATGTGTGTACATAAATAAAGAATCTAATATAGTCGATAAATAAAAATGAATCGCCGAAATGTATGTACACATTAGCACATAACTTCCGAACGACTGCACCAAATTGGACAATCCCTTTTTTTCTTTATTGTCAAGACAAGGTTTGCACTTGAAAAAACCCCCAATCAATAAAAACAAAGATGAAAATAAAAAAAAAAATTGTGCAAAAAAAAAAAAAAATTGTACGGAAACGACGCGGCGACGTACAAACTCAGATGAAGTTGCGGGCAGTAGCTAAGTGAATAATAACGCCTTGTTAATGAATGCGCATGTTTTTTTCGCGGGCCACCAGGGCCACAGTATCTCGATAGAACATTTCCGCAACCCCGACATTACAGCTGGCTGTTCTAGCGCAAGCACTTCAACTAAACTTGGAATTTAGGGTGTTTTTACCTGGCGGGAAGTTCTATTGAGTTTTCCATCTGGAATTTCTCATTAGCAACTTGGATCCTGTATTTATGCCCAGTCTCTAATACATCAGACTTAAACATATCATGCGATATCAGTGTGTGTTATAGGTACACATCTGCCTAACCTGGTGACAACAGCTATATTGTCTAGTAATGTGATATTTCAAAATACACCAATAATAAGCTGCTGCCTGAATTGAGAGTTGGATAGGTTCCATGAGAGACTTTCAAAGTGTCCAGTACAGGCGTTTCCTAAATCCAATTTCGTGTAATGCTCTTACTTGAAGGGTATCTCATAAACGTCTTTGATTAAGTTGTGAACTATCTACATCATATTTTGAATTACATTTAAAGTTGCGCTGTACATTTTAATTAATTTTCACTTTACATCGTAATAACAGCAACAAGCGCTATCTGGAAACCAGCATAAAAGTAAAATATAAATGTACACTACAATAACCATTAAGTGAATTGACTTATAAAAGCGCCAAACTCAATATCGACGTGAAGCTCTCTCGTTAAATTGCATTCGTGGAAAAGCAACAAAAACGTTTATGAGCTTTGTACTTTCGAGTCCGCACCGTATCGAAGTTACCGACATGCCATTTTTTTGTAATCAGAGAACACCTGTGTCCACAACCACGGTTCTTTTTCAAAAATGTGGTTTTACATGATTTGTCCAATCAATAAACCGTCGACGCATAAACTTAAATAGCGAATTTTTCTTTCGTGTCCTTGTTTCTAAGCCACATGATACGTTTATCTATAAATATTTATTAATTGCGCAGTGGCTTGCACAGCATACGTCACACGCTCTATTAATAAGTGTTCAAGACATAGTTAACAGTATATAAAAGATATATTAATATTTAAACAATAAGTTAAAAAATAGATCATAAAACTCAGAGACTCAACCCTCGATCCTTTGTATTAATGGCTTTGCAAAATCCCTTTCATGCCATAATCGTAAACAAAAACCAATAAGAGGTTTATGATTCCATTCGACTAAATTAACTTTAACACGCAACCAGCTGTTCCTGCTCGGCAACATTAACTGCCTTCAGAACGGCACCATTTTGAGGACCCACTACAAAATGAAGTCCAACGAACTCTTTACGGAACATTAAGGGCTCGAATATCAGTTCACGAAAATTCGAAGCTCCATTCATACATAATCAATGTTTCTTGAGGCACTCGTTCTTACCTTTGAATTTCAACTGAAATTAACATTAATTAAACTTTATAGGATCTCCCTTTTGGTGCCTGCTCGACATCGTCCCAATTAAGAATGAGAAACGAGAAGTGGTTTTATTCCTCGCCTCGTTCAAGGATATCACCAACACCAAGATGGCCGCCATGAACACTAATGAGAACTTCGACAGCGGTGAGTGCCTTTGTAATGATGATACTCGAGAAATCTTAACAAAATGCAACCCTCCAAAATTATAATAAGTATCTACTTTCCAAATAGTGACCTTGATCCGAAGCCTTCTGAATACTTAATGAGATATTTTAGAAGATGCTGACAGTTGTGCATTTGTAATGAACTCATCACTCAGCACGTTGTTCTAGTGCTCTAGGTACATCTATCAGATAGCATTAGATTGAGCTCCCATAGCTCCCGGTTGCCTAGCGAGTTGCGAGCATCACCGCACGGTAAAGTTCCTTTACGAGTATTGTATCGTACACACTGTGTAAGCCTTTATAAAGTAGTCTGTAGCTAGACAGGCAATAAGTCTGAGTAGATAGAAATAGATTTAGTGAGTAAATACTTCGTAGCGAAAATAACTCAATTGTTTTTCTTTGTATCTACAAATGCATCACTTGACTCAACACGTTTAAGTTAATGAGGACGAACTTAGCGCGGACCTAGTAGAAAAGGACCTCGTTCGATGATTGTATGTAGGTGTAACTTAACAGCAACGTTTTATCTAGTAATAATTATATTTTTAATACTTTTGCTTGTTTTTAATGATTAATCTTTTAAAGTAACAGCTGATGCTTTAAGCAAATGAACAACATTGCCATTTGATTGTTTACTTAAAATGTCATTATAAAATGTTGGATTCACATTTGGCTGGCCATTATGGCTGGATCCACATTTTAAATATTACTTTATTTAAATTCGAGCGAGTTTTGAGATGAGTTTGTTACTCGCTGTAGCGGCGCCGGCAATGTTTAATAAAACTTGAAGCATGGGCTGTTTGTTCAAGAATTCAAATACCCTTTGAATACCACCAACTTGTATATCAAATTTATTGAAACCACCCTGTATTTCAATTTAACTTTGAGGAACAATAATAACTTATAGCATTTACTAAACCCCTGTTTAATACATTTGGATAGAAAAACATGTCGCCAGTTTGCGTTTTATAAGAATTTTGAGTTTAAGAGGTTTGTAAGAATTATTTCATGGTTCATACGCTGCGCAATACCTACCTACATGTTTTCTTTTTTACTAAAAGCATTTTATCAATACACATTTATAAACAAACACTCGTGACTGCGAATCCAGGCGGTTGTTATCACACTGATAAAAAACGTATTTATTAAAAAAAATATGTTATTTTATTTTAAAACCAACGCTGTTCCACTCTTTTTAGATAGGTGTATATGTGTTTTATTGTTTCTTGTACACACAAAGCCAGGCTTGGAACAACTATTAGATGAATCAATATTGTTCTGTGTGGATCTCGAATTTGAGATACCTACCTAGATGGCACGGCAGAAAGTTGCTGATCAAAATTCAAAGTTCAGAGGTTAAGTAACCGCCTGTATTTACAGCTAAACCCATGCTAAACTTTAACCCTAGATTAGACAGATATAACAAAATACTCTCTTATTTTGCAGAATGCAAGCACATTATTGCATGGCAACATTCTACTTGCACACTTATATGTGATACTCTTTTAAAGAAATTTCAAAAATGGAATCCTATCTAGCTTTAACCCACTTCTTTATTATAATTTGAATGATGTTTTTCTATTCAACCTTTAAAATGGCATGAAGCTTCGAGAGGCGATATTAATTAGGTTTTAGTAAATTTATGCTTAATCCGTCAGCTTATGCTTTGTAGCAGTTTGTGATAGGAACAAACAAAAGTATTATCTCAAGTGTCCATGTAAATGCCAAAAAAATAATTCGCCAAGTCAAGCATGCTCTAGTAGAAGTTGAATAAACTTCGCATCTTAGGATCAAAGTTATTTCAATTTATTTTCCAAGACTCAGTCGTTCATGTTCTAATGTAGTTAGAATAAAAATAAATAAGCCACATTCTTTAAAAAACAGGTAACTCTTTTCTGTTTGTGTTTTTGGATAAACGCATTTTCTATTTCGTAGCTATTTTTCAGTCTTGATTATAATCAATCTTTTATGTAGTCGTGAACTGTTGCAGACTCGGTTTGTAAATACGATTCGATCCTTCTTTTTAATAAAAAAGTAAGGTAAAAATAAAGCTGGTGGTGAGTAAATATATGAAAACTAAATATATTTAATTTAATCATACGAAAAACATGATATTGGTAATGGTATTACATCATCATTAATTTTATGAAAGGGTCGCCAAATTCCCAAATCTTGAATTTAACCACGAAATTTTTATTTTATTACAAACTATACTTATTTTATGAGTCTCCTAAACCATAAAATTAATTGAAATGTAAAGCTAAAAATGCGAACTTGGAAAATAAAATCTGCTATTAACTCTACAAATCCTTAAGAAACAAAAGCGGTCTTCGAAGTTAAAATTAGAAAACCGTATTTTATGACAAGCGCATAAGAAAAAAAACATAGGAAGGCAAAAAGATTACATCACACATAACTATAAAGGTTTCATGTAATTGAATCCAAATAAGAGCATATTTAAAATGAATTAAGATTCAAAAATTATTAACAATTAGCTTTTGCCCGCGACTTCGTCCGCGTGGAATAGTTACTTTGGGCTAACGTTAAATTTAACCCCGATTTTGAAGCATTCTTCATTGGCGCTCCGCTCCTATTGGCCTTAGCGTAATGATATATAGCCTATAAGCCTTTCTCTATAAATTGACTATTTAATTAAAAAATATTTTTTCAATTCGAACCAGTAGTTCCTGAGATTATCGCGTTCAAACAAACAAACAAACTCTTCAGCCTTATATTATTAGTATAGATAGCTATTGCCCGCGACTTCTACCGCGTTTCCGTCGTATTTCGTAAAAAAAAAGGAGCCTATGTCCTTCCTCACGGTTCAGTGATTTTGATGTAACAGACAGATTAACTTTCGTAATTTAGTAGGGAAATATAATATGTCAATCTATAATACTGTTGAAAAATATCGCAAAAGCTTCGAACTGCTAAGCTATCGGGAGTTACACGTGTTATTGTGAGTCAACCATAAAAGATAGACATATGCTGTCGTGGGATATTTTTTATATAATTTTAAGGAGAACATTACCGTCATGAAATGATTTCTGTGTAGCTTTAACCATTAAGGTTGCACACGCGACGGAAGCTTAAAAAATTGGCCAAGTGCGAGTCGGACTCACCCATGAAGGGTTCCGTAGTAACTATAATAAATATAATATACTTAATATATTTATTTGAAAAAAAAAAAACAAAAAACCTTACAAATTTCTTAAAACTAGCTTATTTACAATTTTTACAACTACGCCAAATAACTTTGTTTTTCATAGTATTTGTATGAATTACAAAGTTATATTTGCGGTTTTAGAAAATATACTGTATCTCAAAAACTGTTGACTCGATATCGTTCAAACCAATTTTGGTTGAAAGTTTACATTAAAATCTACAATATATAGTTTTTTTTAGATTTTTAACTTCATTATTATAGAAGTTAGAGGGGGAGAGGGGGGGGGGACACACATTTTACCACTTTGGAAGCGTATATCTTTGAAACAATTAACTTAATGAAAAAGTCATTTTAAAAAACCGTATAGGTTTCATGAAAAAAAATATTTTCAGTTTCAGTTCCATGTACAGGGAGCCCCCTTTATTTTAAATACTTTTTAAATTTTCTCTTAAAATCGGAAAGCGGTTCACAGAATACATCTACCTACCAAGTTTTACATGTATAGTCCTAATAGTTTCGGAATAAAATGGCTGTGACATACGGACGGACGGACAGACAGACAGACGGACAGACATGTCGAAACTATAAGGGTTCCGTATTTTGCCATTCAGCTACGGAACCCTAAAAATGGAGTAACTTCTCCCGTTTTCCCAACATTTTCCTTCACTGCTCTGCTCCTATTGATTGTAGCGTGATGAAAAGTATACTATAACCAGCTCAGGAGTATGAAAAATAATATACCAAGTTTCGTTAAAATCCGTCGAGTAGTTTTTGTTTCTATAACGGTTATACAGACAGACAGACAGACAAAAATTTAACTGATTGCATTTTTGGCATCAGTATCGATCCCTAATCACCCCCTGATAGTTATTTTGGAAATATATTTCATGTACAGAATTGACCTCTCTAAAGATTTATTATAAGTATAGATGAAATAAAGTTTATTTTTCGTACATTTTCAATATTCTAACTCTTGAATAACTTTCTTATATTTTGATTAATAAAATAAAAACTCAAGTAAGTTTCTAAGTTAATAAATGAAAATAAAACTCTTGGAGACAGATGTATCGCTGACAGTTATTGTAGTCATAAATAATTAATTTAGCAATTCGCCCGCGACTTTGTCTGCGTAGATTTCTAAATAATTTATAGCCTATAGCACTCACGAAAAATAAATTAGAATTGGATCAATCGACATAAATGTACATATTTACAAACAATTTTTACCTCCATAAAATTAGCATAGATGAACACCGTAAAGGACAAGTGTTATGATTTTGGTGTACAATCATAAAGTATATTCTATTCTACGTTAAGAAAATAATCGAAAGCTTAGATAATTATAAATGTCCAGAAACAGGCTCGCATTGTAACAAGCTTTATTAATACTTATGTGATCTAAGGCGAAGCGTTTGGCACACGTTTTAAAAACTGTGCGCGACAAAGAACCTAAACTTCGAAAATAAAATTAAATACTATAGTGCATTTGAAATACGTAGTTATTCTGGTAATGTATTATTATCTTAAATCCAAACAATACTGTCGAGTACCCATATCAGATTCTACGTTTATTGAATGAATCTCAACACAAGGCAGCTCTGTCTGGTTTCAATCAGCTAAGTGTGTTAGTCTGCGTCCATCTAGGGAATTAATTCCAACGAATACATTTTTGATATCTCCGACGAAATGTGTCATATCGATTATATACAAACTTTTATTCGGTAAGTAAAATAAATATATTTAATTCTATAGAACTGTAAACAGAATCAAAAAGTTTCTATTTAGCCATTTGTATTTAAAAGCCGGAGAAAGTTTCCCATTTAGGCCAACTCTTCTTTTAATGAACACAATTTAACTAAACAGCTTTGTAATGAATACACAATGTGACCATTTTGCACAATTACAAAAAGTTTTTAAGTCAGATGAGTGCTTGTCCCCAAATAAGGGATTAAGTAATCCGTTCGACCTTAAATACTTATTTGAAAGTAAATTTTGGATAAAACCTGAACTAATTTCACACACACACGTCGAAAGCCAAGTCATTAAAGTCCCTCTCATTTCTTCCTGTCCATCCAAAGGTTGGCTAAGTAAGATTGCCATGTGCAATGAGACCGCCTATTAGTAGGTAGGCAAATTTTAGCCCATTGGCACATATACAATAAAGTAGGTATGTAGGAAATGAATAAACAACTTACATGAAATTCGACATGTATTTTTAATTACAGGTAGGTAATAGTTGTTGCGGGCGTTGACCTGCAGAAATTTTCGGTAATATCTAAGTTATTTTAATAGTGTCACACATCTAACATAAAATCGAAATGCTATTAATACCATGATGTTTCACCGTTAAAAATAATGATCACGTTTTTTAATCAATGGTGTTGTAGAAGAAATAAAAACCGAAAGTTACAAGCAACCGCAAGTAACAAAATAATGTTTTCTCAGTCTTAGTGTTGATATTTTGAAACCAAACGATTTTCATGACACTAAAATAAACAACATTAATCTAGTTAAATCTTCATAAATATTGTAGTTTAGAAATCTTTAGGATTTAGATCCAATTAAGTATTTAGACAATTTAAGCTCGCTTCCTCGTGCTGTTGAATTTTACCAGTATCTATTATTTACCCTCTTTCTCTTCATTCGAATTACAAATGTTTCTATTTAATTTTCTCGATTGAAGTCTACAAATTTCAATTATCGCATCGTACGCTGCTTGGTACTTGCTTACTTTCATTTCTGGCGACATCCTGTTTTTGGTACAAACTCACGAAAGTTCTAAATCACAATAATGGTCGCATTATTGAGTTTAGTACATACTTATACATATATTAATAAATTTTTAAGCTAACAGTCACTAACAGTATCATTAGAACTTAAAACGGGATATTTACCATGTGTATTTTTTGTTTTGAGTTTCCGATATTTCGGCACTGTTGCAAGCGCCAGGATCACGGAAGAACTGAAGTCATTGCGGGTGGAAGTTTCTGAGCAGATAAATCGGTCTACCCTCTTTCTCATTCGTTTCCTGTTAGCGACATCGCTACCACTGTCACATGTATCACTACACACTCACTGTGTAAACACTCGATTCTGTTCCCGACACACAAAACTCACCGTGTAGACTCGCGAACTTTCTACGGAACTTTTTCAGTTTTTACACATTTGAACCACTGAATTCCAGGCCCTCGACAGTTGAAACCCATCCTCCTGGTTGAAATTGTCGTATTTGGTAGTCCAGTGGTTCAAATGTGTAAAAACCGAAAAAGTTCGCGAGTCGACACGGTGAGTTTAGTGTGTCGGGAACAGAATCGAGTGTTTACACAGTGAGTGTGTAGTGATACATGTGACAGTGGTAGCGATGTCGCTAACAGGAAACGAATGAGAAAGAGGGTAGACCGATTTATCTGCTCAGAAACTTCCACCCGCAATGACTTCAGTTCTTCCGTGATCCTGGCGCTTGCAACAGTGCCGAAATATCGGAAACTCAAAACAAAAAATACACATGGTAAATATCCCGTTTTAAGTTCTAATGATACTGTTAGTGACTGTTAGCTTAAAAATTTATTAATATATGTATAAGTATGTACTAAACTCAATAATGCGACCATTATTGTGATTTAGAACTTTCGTGAGTTTGTACCAAAAACAGGATGTCGCCAGAAATGAAAGTAAGCAAGTACCAAGCAGCGTACGATGCGATAATTGAAATTTGTAGACTTCAATCGAGAAAATTAAATAGAAACACTTGTAATTTGAATGAAGAGAAAGAGGGTAAATAATAGATACTGGTAAAATTCAACAGCACGAGGAAGCGAGCTTAAATTGTCTAAATACTTAATTGGATCTAAATCCTAAAGATTTCTAAACTACAATATTTATGAAGATTTAACTAGATTAATGTTGTTTATTTTAGTGTCATGAAAATCGTTTGGTTTCAAAATATCAACACTCAGACTGAGAAAACATTATTTTGTTACTTGCGGTTGCTTGTAACTTTCGGTTTTTATTTCTTCTACAACACCATTATTAAAAAACGTGATCATTATTTTTAACGGTGAAACATCATGGTATTAATAGCATTTCGATTTTATGTTAGATGTGTGACACTATTAAAATAACTTAGATATTACCGAAAATTTCTGCAGGTCAACGCCCGCAACAACTATTACCTACCTGTAATTAAAAATACATGTCGAATTTCATGTAAGTTGTTTATTCATTTCCTACATACCTACTTTATTGTATATGTGCCAATGGGCTAAAATTTGCCTACCTACTAATAGGCGGTCTCATTGCACATGGCAATCTTATTTAGCCAACCTTTGGATGGACAGGAAGAAATGAGAGGGACTTTAATGACTTGGCTTTCGACGTGTGTGTGTGAAATTAGTTCAGGTTTTATCCAAAATTTACTTTCAAATAAGTATTTAAGGTCGAACGGATTACTTAATCCCTTATTTGGGGACAAGCACTCATCTGACTTAAAAACTTTTTGTAATTGTGCAAAATGGTCACATTGTGTATTCATTACAAAGCTGTTTAGTTAAATTGTGTTCATTAAAAGAAGAGTTGGCCTAAATGGGAAACTTTCTCCGGCTTTTAAATACAAATGGCTAAATAGAAACTTTTTGATTCTGTTTACAGTTCTATAGAATTAAATATATTTATTTTACTTACCGAATAAAAGTTTGTATATAATCGATATGACACATTTCGTCGGAGATATCAAAAATGTATTCGTTGGAATTAATTCCCTAGATGGACGCAGACTAACACACTTAGCTGATTGAAACCAGACAGAGCTGCCTTGTGTTGAGATTCATTCAATAAACGTAGAATCTGATATGGGTACTCGACAGTATTGTTTGGATTTAAGATAATAATACATTACCAGAATAACTACGTATTTCAAATGCACTATAGTATTTAATTTTATTTTCGAAGTTTAGGTTCTTTGTCGCGCACAGTTTTTAAAACGTGTGCCAAACGCTTCGCCTTAGATCACATAAGTATTAATAAAGCTTGTTACAATGCGAGCCTGTTTCTGGACATTTATAATAATCTAAGCTTTCGATTATTTTCTTAACGTAGAATAGAATATACTTTATGATTGTACACCAAAATCATAACACTTGTCCTTTACGGTGTTCATCTATGCTAATTTTATGGAGGTAAAAATTGTTTGTAAATATGTACATTTATGTCGATTGATCCAATTCTAATTTATTTTTCGTGAGTGCTATAGGCTATAAATTATTTAGAAATCTACGCAGACAAAGTCGCGGGCGAATTGCTAAATTAATTATTTATGACTACAATAACTGTCAGCGATACATCTGTCTCCAAGAGTTTTATTTTCATTTATTAACTTAGAAACTTACTTGAGTTTTTACTTTATTAATCAAAATATAAGAAAGTTATTCAAGAGTTAGAATATTGAAAATGTACGAAAAATAAACTTTATTTCATCTATACTTATAATAAATCTTTAGAGAGGTCAATTCTGTACATGAAATATATTTCCAAAATAACTATCAGGGGGTGATTAGGGATCGATACTGATGCCAAAAATGCAATCAGTTAAATTTTTGTCTGTCTGTCTGTCTGTATAACCGTTATAGAAACAAAAACTACTCGACGGATTTTAACGAAACTTGGTATATTATTTTTCATACTCCTGAGCTGGTTATAGTATACTTTTCATCACGCTACAATCAATAGGAGCAGAGCAGTGAAGGAAAATGTTGGGAAAACGGGAGAAGTTACTCCATTTTTAGGGTTCCGTAGCTGAATGGCAAAATACGGAACCCTTATAGTTTCGACATGTCTGTCCGTCTGTCTGTCTGTCCGTCCGTCCGTATGTCACAGCCATTTTATTCCGAAACTATTAGGACTATACATGTAAATCTTGGTAGGTAGATGTATTCTGTGAACCGCTTTCCGATTTTAAGAGAAAATTTAAAAAGTATTTAAAATAAAGGGGGCTCCCTGTACATGGAACTGAAACTGAAAATATTTTTTTTCATGAAACCTATACGTGTGTGGTATCTATAGACAGACACATTTAAAAATGACATTAAGTTTTTTAAAATGACTTTTTCATTAAGTTAATTGTTTCAAAGATATACGCTTCCAAAGTGGTAAAATGTGTGTCCCCCCCCCTCTCCCCCTCTAACTTCTATAATAATGAAGTTAAAAATCTAAAAAAAACTATATATTGTAGATTTTAATATAAACTTTCAACCAAAATTGGTTTGAACGAGATCGAGTCAACAGTTTTTGAGATACAGTATATTTTCTAAAACCGCAAATATAACTTTGTAATTCATACAAATACTATGTAATATATACAAAAAGTTTTTAAGTCAGATGAGTGCTTGTCCCCAAATAAGGGATTAAGTAATCCGACCTTAAATACTTATTTGAAAGTAAATTTTGGATAAAACCTGAACTAATTTCACACACACACGTCGAAAGCCAAGTCATTAAAGTCCCTCTCATTTCTTCCTGTCCATCCAAAGGTTGGCTAAATAAGATTGCCATGTGCAATGAGACCGCCTATTAGTAGGTAGGCAAATTTTAGCCCATTGGCACATATACAATAAAGTAGGTATGTAGGAAATGAATAAACAACTTACATGAAATTCGACATGTATTTTTAATTACAGGTAGGTAATAGTTGTTGCGGGCGTTGACCTGCAGAAATTTTCGGTAATATCTAAGTTATTTTAATAGTGTCACACATCTAACATAAAATCGAAATGCTATTAATACCATGATGTTTCACCGTTAAAAATAATGATCACGTTTTTTAATAATGGTGTTGTAGAAGAAATAAAAACCGAAAGTTACAAGCAACCGCAAGTAACAAAATAATGTTTTCTCAGTCTGAGTGTTGATATTTTGAAACCAAACGATTTTCATGACACTAAAATAAACAACATTAATCTAGTTAAATCTTCATAAATATTGTAGTTTAGAAATCTTTAGGATTTAGATCCAATTAAGTATTTAGACAATTTAAGCTCGCTTCCTCGTGCTGTTGAATTTTACCAGTATCTATTATTTACCCTCTTTCTCTTCATTCAAATTACAAGTGTTTCTATTTAATTTTCTCGATTGAAGTCTACAAATTTCAATTATCGCATCGTACGCTGCTTGGTACTTGCTTACTTTCATTTCTGGCGACATCCTGTTTTTGGTACAAACTCACGAAAGTTCTAAATCACAATAATGGTCGCATTATTGAGTTTAGTATATACTTATACATATATTAATAAATTTTTGAGCTAACAGTCACTAACAGTATCATTAGAACTTAAAATATATATAATATATACCATGGGATATTTACCATGTGTATTTTTTGTTTTGAGTTTCCGATATTTCGGCACTGTTGCAAGCGCCAGGATCACGGAAGAACTGAAGTCATTGCGGGTGGAAGTTTCTGAGCAGACAAATCGGTCTACCCTCTTTCTCATTCGTTTTCTGTTAGCGACATCGCTACCACTGTCACATGTATCACTAAACACTCGATTCTGTTCCCGACACACAAAACTCACCGTGTAGACTCGCGAACTTTCTACGGAACTTTTTCAGTTTTTACACATTTGAACCACTGAATTCCAGGCCCTCGACAGTTGAAACCCATCCTCCTGGTTGAAATTGTCGTATTTGGTAGTCCAGTGGTTCAAATGTGTAAAAACCGAAAAAGTTCGTGAGTCGACACGGTGAGTTTAGTCTGTCGGGAACAGAATTGAGTGTTTAGTGATACATGTGATAGTGGTAGCGGTGTCGCTAACAGAAAACGAACGAGAAAGAGGGTAGACCGATTTGTCTGCTCATAAACTTCCACCCGCAATGACTTCAGTTCTTCCGTGATCATGGCGCTTGCAACAGTACCGAAATATCGGAAACTCAAAACAAAAAATACACATGGTAAAAATATCCCGTTTTAAGTTCTAATGAATATATTAATAAAGCTTATCATGGCCGTTTTGTTTGTCGGTATATTCGCAGAAATGGTCTCATAATAATCCAATCAAAGTTTTCGCATTACGGAAATGCCGATAATATTATACTTTAGAATTTTTAACTTTCGTGGTATCAAAGCAGCATAACTGCCTACTTACAAGATTTTCTTATATAAAATGTGAAAAGATAATTCTTCTACCTAATTTACTCCAATATTTTCCTCGAAAGTCCTTTTTGCTGAAATATTTCACTTCAGTGATTTACAGCTAATTGGGGTAATTTTAATTATGAGAATTCGAGAAGTATCTTTTATACGGTGTATAAGAAAATCCGGTAAGAGGCAAAGTTTCCTTATACTAAGTAGAGATTACTCGTAGCTGGTGCTGACCAGTGGTCCAGTGTGTAATAGGGTGGTTTGTGCATGCAGGAGCCGCGGTGCGGCCTTCGGCTGGCGTGGTCACTCTAGCGTTATCCCCATTTGTACCCGCAGCGGCACTCTTGGGCGCCCGGTTCCGCGCTGAATCTAGTTGCCTACTTCCAGACCCGAATGGCAATCTTGACCCCGAAGCGCCGTCGCCCGCGAACATGGGCAGGCGACGCTCTAGGGCCGTACTATACCAGCTTTCAGGACATTATAAACCGGAAAAAGGGAAGACGAAACTAAAACTCAACAATGTTAGTAAGGTAAACTTTATTTTCAACCGACAGGCATTTTAGTTTTCTGCCACAGTCGGTACTCGGGCACCCGCATCCGATCCTTCCGGTCTGGGACGGTTCCTGAGTACTTGTGAAAACTTTTCATGAATTAAATATGGTGCGGACGCCGAAATTATTTTAATAACAGTTGACTGTTGAGAGCTGCAATAAAATTATGTAAATTATTTCAGAATCTATTACACTCATCGGACCCTCCGTTACCTGAATATAAAACGTCAGCATTAAAAAAGTCTAGATTTATAATATCTCACTACGGGGTCTTTAAAACGTTCTGGGATTGGTTGATCCTCATAGCCACGTTTTATGTGGCCGTGGTGGTTCCGTACAATGCCAGTTTCGTGGACGAGGGCCACCCCAGGATCAGTGTGACCAGTGATGTCGTGGTAGAAGCGCTCTTCATTATCGGTAAATCACTTCAATAACTTTTTAATATCCTATATCGGAAAGTTTTACACCTCATATATGCATTTTGCAGATATAGTGCTCAATTTCCGGACGACATTCGTAAGTAAGAAAGGAGAAGTAGTCTCCGATTCTAAGGCGATAGCCCTTAATTACATCCGGAGCTGGTTTGTGGTGGATCTCCTGGCGGCGCTCCCGTTTGACCTACTTTACGCCTCTGACGTATACAGCGGCGCGGTGAGTTAACACTCAACATTAATTAATGTAGCACAGTTATTATTCATTTAATGCATTAACTCAATGGCCCAGAATCTTTCTACTGCATACAGGTATAAAACTGTTCTGTATTTGTTGTACTAGCAATAAATATAGTAGGTAATTTTTGCTTTGAAAATATCACTAATTAATACATTTTTTGTTGGCACAGGAGTCGACACACGGCAACGTGCATTTAGTAAAATTAACAAGACTGCTGCGACTCGCCCGACTGCTACAGAAGATGGATCGATACTCCCAGTACTCGGCTTTGATACTGACGTTGCTAATGCTCTCGTTCACTTTACTGGCTCACTGGCTCGCCTGCATTTGGTTCATCATAGCTGACAAAGAGATTGAAATTCACAAAAACGAAAGCTGGGACTTGGGTAATTTAATATACGAACGAACTCAAGCTTAGCTTAATTTCACATTGAAAGAGATCAGAATGGGTCCTTATTGAACGCTCTTTTAACGTTGCACGAAAATACGTTCACTATAAAACATGCCCAAATAAATCTACTCAATATAAATTCAGCAATCGGATTTTCGACTTGTGCAAACTTCAGCTGTGAGATACATCAATAAGATTCTCGGAGATAAAACTTTTTATTGGTTCGTTTGGATGAAGTGGAGTTGTTTAATTCTAGGATGGATAAACAATCTGGCGGAACGACTGAAGGTGCCGATCCCGAACATCTCGCACAGCGAGAGCTACGTGACTGCGCTGTACTTCACGTGCTCGTCGCTCACTAGCGTGGGTTTCGGTAACGTTTCCGCCAACACCCTCGCCGAGAAGATCTTCAGCATCATCACCATGCTCATCGGAGGTACTTACTACACTTTTCTATATTATTACAATGTATCTCCGCCTTTTCGGACCCGTTACTCTTTTATTGAATAAACTTTTCATGACACGTTTCATTCTAGATCTTGTTTATGACTTATATTTCTGTAAAGTGGCTGTTGTGCACAAAGGTAAACACTAAAGTCAGTTTTCACTATTCAAGAAGCTTACTAGAAAATTATACGTTACTAGCGTCTAAAATTATCGATCGTCGATTCGACTATAGGTATACAAGTTAATATAAAACTGTCAAATTCTAATTTGGGCTCAACTCAATGCATTTAAGTGGAACATAATGTAATTTATTCAGGTGCTGTGAATCACAACGCCACATCATAATTAGTATTTTAATAACGAAATCACGTAGTTAATAACACTGTTGCATTTTGCGGTGTGCAAATAACGAGCTTGAAACCACAGCGTCAACCTCATTGCCACTTCATGGAGATAAAATGAGTATGCAAGCAATGGAACATTTCACTGTTTTAGCACTGATGCACGCCGTAGTGTTCGGAAATGTGACAGCCATCATCCAGCGCATGTACTCGCGCCGGTCCATGTATCAAAGCAAGTGGAGGGATCTGAAAGACTTTCTAAGCATAAACCAAGTGCCCAAGGAGCTGAAACAGCGAATGCAAGACTACTTCCAGACTATGTGGTCGTTAAATCACGGCATCGATATACACGAGGTATGTATGTATTTACCCATATAACGCCTACCGATAGGTACGTAGGCAAACGTTTGGTCTGTGTAATATTATATGTGTATGTTATTACGTATACCCTTGTCAATGTAATGCATATTATATCCAATGCGGTCACTGTTATTAATTGAGAATTATTAGCGGTAATTATTAGTAATTCACCGTACAAATTATGTGCCTTTGTCAATCAGTAGATTGACTTTGCAGATTAAATTTTTTTGATGTAGTCCAGGATTATATGCTATGTATTGTATACAACGTGTAATTTAAAGGGTATATATATACCAAGTGCACGGCATCTTTGGATGATAATAAACGATATGGCAAGGGTTTTCTAATCCTATGTGTACATGTGTGGAGCATATTAGAAATTTCAATACATTGATACCAGAGACCGAATATTTCAAATTAAGAAGAACGAAGAGAATTATCGTTTTATTGGCAAGTGACGTGGAAAGTGATGACCCTCATAGTGCTGTGACACGTTTGTTATTACTGGTATTCAAGAAACATGTGAAACCAATAATTTGGGTTCAATTCTGTGAGTCACTTATTTTGAGCTGAAACTTTGCATAGAGATTCCATACCAGATATTGTCTTCAGTCATTTTGGATAGATATGGGGTTTCCGTTACACTTTGTATATATAATAGTCCTCCTAGCCGATTTCGGCCACAGCGGCCAATCTCATAATCGATTTAGCCAGCACAGGTACAATTGCACTCTCTGTTCCTTTACTCTCATTATCCGACGGCAATCCGACACGAGCGGAGAGAGATCAGGCGCAGGACCAACGGCTTAACGTGCTTTCCGAGGCACGCGGGTTATCAAACCATCGTGATATACAGGGTTATTTGTAAAACACCGAAAACCTCTCAGGACTATGTTACTAACATCATAATCAACAACTTTTGTTCTATGACTTTTAAAAATTCGTCATATTTTAGTTCACCAGATTTTCATACAAAAATAAAAATAATTAAATTGAACGCCCTAAATGTTATGAAGTTTATTCGAAGCTAAAGAAAGTGATAGTATAAATCGTTTTCTTTTGCTTCGCATAGACCTCGTAACATTTAGGGCGTTCAATTTAAATATTTTTGTTTTTGTATGAAAATCTGGTGAACTAAAATATGACGAATTCTTAAAAGTCATAGAACAAAAGTTGTTGATTATGATGTTAGTAACATAGTCCTGAGAGGTTTTCAGTGTTTTACATTTAACCCTGTATATAATTATAAGAGAAATAAACAGATGTAATACAAGTATATTTTTTTATAATACCCATTGGGTAGGAAGTACGAGTATCAAATAGAGACACGAGATAAGATAACACCGCTTTGAACTTCGTCCGAACCCAAACCGTGCTAAATGGGTTGGAAACGAAATATAATATGATTAACTTAACCTCCTTAACTCTTCTACATTTTAAATATATTTTTAACAAGTCCTGACATTATTATGAAATCTCATTTGCGGGCCGAGAAATGACTTTGGGTATAGACCCAAACCAGGACCACTTTGAAGTCACATTAGAAAATATTTCCTGTAGCTGTGTTTGAAGGGTCTATTTATTTTTAGACTTTGAAAGAATTTCCTGAAGAGCTGAGGGGAGACGTCTCGTTACATTTACACCGTGAGATATTATCCCTTCCGATATTCGAGTCAGCGTCGCAGGGCTGCTTGAAGCTGCTGTCTCTACACATCCGAAACAACTTCTGCGCCCCCGGCGAGTACCTGGTGCACAAAGGGGACGCGCTGACGTACATCTACTACATATGCAACGGTTCTATGGAAGTGATGCAAAACGACATGGTCGTCGCTATACTGGGTGAGTCACACAAATGAATCTATTGTTCGGGTTTTACACATCGTATTCATCTACCTACAACTGTCTATCAATTTTGATTACAATTACATGTTTATAATGTATGTAAATAAAATCATAACCCGTTTATTAAATAGGCAAAGGAGATTTGGTGGGATGCGACATGAATACCCATTTGCAAGCTTACAACGGTTCAGCGTCCCATCCCCAGGGCAATAATCCTGATGTCGTGGTGAAATCGAGCAGTGATGTTAAGGTACATTGAATTATTCATTTGCCACTTTAAAAGTACAGCTACCATATGTATTTACATATATATATAAGCTGTAAGGTACAACAATAATGGCTTTCTGCTTTCATTTCAACAGGCTCTCACCTACTGTGATTTAAAATGCATACACATGGGTGGCTTAGGCGAAGCTTTACGGCTTTACCCTGAATACCAGCAAGAGTTCATGCACGACATCCAACACGACTTGACTTACAACTTGCGAGAAGGCTACGAAGCTGAGGCTGAGTCTGACGGGAATGGTCACCCGTCACTTACATTACCTTCAATATCAGAAGACGATGAAAATGCCGCAGAAGATTCCGCACTAACGCCCAAAAAACTACCCAGTTCAAACGCAAACAGCCCACGACACCAGAAATTCAGGTTCCATTTCATTAAATGCCAGCTACATTTACCAAAAATATTTAAATAGGATTACAAAATAACATTTCTTCATGTTTGGTTTAAAATATCAAAGCGTACATATGTTCCGATTGGAATTGCTTTTGTAAATATAATTTGAATGCCTTGTCTAAATAATTATTGGATAATGATAAACGTATTTTATGATACGTTTATTTAGAATGACGTAAAATATTCGTGTGTTCAGGACGGATGGACAACCGAGGCTGTCTCATAAAGAGTTAAGAGAAAGAATAGAAAGACAGCGCTCTATAGCCACGCCCAAAGTCTCAAGAGCAGATTCTTTGGAAGGCTTGAATCTAGAAGTGCACAATACGAGGTCATCCGTGGACAGACTTGACACGCAGGTGTCGAGCTTGCATCACGACGTAGCCGCGCTCAGCATGGAGGCAAGTCTCTCAATGTCATCACGTCCCAAATAATCCCACGATGGCCCACTTATCACAACCTACGTAACATAGATTCTTTATAATACAATGATATCACTCAGTCTTTACACAACGATATATGATCTCATGACGTTTTTTACTCACGTTTGTTTTGTGACTCACAAATCATTATGGTTTAGAATTATTAAGAACCAGTTCTTCAAAGTGCTTTGACATTGAATCCTTGAAAATACTTGAATTTCGATTCTATTGCACTTCAAACGCTGAAGTTGGTACGGCTAGTCTTTAACACTCTAAACAAGACTTCGATTAAGTGACCTATGTTTGTCGTTCAGGTTCGTCACGCTATCCAAGCCCTACAGGAGATGACGGCGGTTCCCGCTGGGTGGCACGCAGCACATTCCAATCCTAATCTCCAGTGGAACACCCATCAGCCTAACCAGCTTGCACGAAGCTGTAGCCATCCTCCCGACGTGTTCTGCTGGGATCAGGTTAGTAGAGTATAAGTAGCAAGGAAGTATTGACAATACTGAAACACACACGTTTATTGCAACGTCTTTACTATAGTGTAACATTTATATCCAACAGCAAGAGCGGCCACTTACCCCAGAGCGGCCGAAAGCACACAAGGGTACCCAAACTGAACCATTCCTTCACCTCATCACGCAGTACATTATGGAGCACCCGGCCACCGTGATGTTGCTGCTAGGCATCGACCCAATGGCCAATCTGACGCCGGTCATGCCGAGCGCTGTGGACTACTACACCGACACCCGAGGGCGTCGCCCCAGCACGCTAGAGCAGATCATAGAATCAGAAACGGGAAGTCAAACGCCTTCTAGCACCACCAGCGAGAAATTTGAACAGATAAGAAGTCCTAGCGGTAGTGTCAGGGATCTCGAGATACAAGTGGAAAACGAAGTGAAGAAATCGCCTGAGAAAGAAAGTATCCCGGCGACTCTGAAGCGCAGCCGGTACTCGACCAGTGACCTGTGCGAGGCGTCCGAGCGCCTGCTCGCAACGCGTTCCACACACCCCAGCACGCGCTCCCTTAAGTTTAACATCAACAGCTAAGTTTATAATTCCATTTCGTCTTAAATATGCTCATTAGACTTTAGACTTCAAATTATAAATGCCATTAGTTAAATTGTATATTTGGTTACCTTTAATTCTACCTTGTAAGTGTATTTCGTTTATTACTTTACGTATAGATAAATCTACCTACTATTGTAATTTTTATCATAACTTCTCAATCAACGAACTCTTTCTATAACATTACGAATATTTTCTAGTTAGTGTTTATAAGTGAAGGTACATACTGAATAATTGTACATATCAAGTTTATGAGAAATTTTAATTGTTAGTTTAGATTATAATACTACTTTATCTAGTCACTGTTAGGCTTAACGAAAGAGAGAGACGTTGGGAATTATTTCTGACTTGAATCCGATTTATTAGTAGCTGATATTGAAATACCAATGGAATCTTGTGTTCTTATTATGAGAGAGCCGCTGAAAACGATAGTTGTGAAACTTATAAAGCTGTAACTTCGTCTTCGCGTTCCTGTCATCAAATTATAATATGACGTATTGGATCTTAAACAAAACCATAGATTCCACCAGTTTTCTTAAAATAAATACAAGTATCATCGATGTATAGCTGAACTAATATTTATCCATTGTCGCAATGAAAGAATAAGTTAACACAAAAAACATGTTGCAGAATATGGCCTTGAAGCTACTCCTTTGTAAAAATGTAAAGACACTTACCTATATTTTCATAAAAACCATTATCTATTTTTAATACAATTTTAAAAGATGCCGATAATTCGGTATGTTTACGTAACACAATACTAAACATAATTCATTTACGTACCAAATCTCCCTCTGATCTCAAAATACATTTTATAACTATTTATAGAAACACGACGTGGTCTTCCTTTGAAGTTATTGCTAACCAGTAAACTGAGTCGAATGTGTATTGCTAGTTAGAGAACTGCCTTGTCTCTGCCTGGCTATCTACAACTTTGTGCCAAAAGCTACAATGTTCGTGACGGTGTCACAAAGTTAATTAACAATCTCTATTATTATAAAATACAGCAAATTATTGCTATTTAGTTTTTTACTAGAAGGACTCTTTGTATTTTGGATATCTTGACCCTTCTTCGTTGTGACCAAATTAGTATAGTGAAGAGAATATTAATAAACATTTTTTAATTAAGTGGTACGTGGGACAAAAAAGGAAGTTTTTTACTTCTTATTTATTCAACTACGTGCTACTACTATGAGATATTTTCCAAAGGCACTGTCTTTTAACGCATATTGTAATCTTATGTCGCTCAAAAAATGTTAGGCTGGCAACCCATTAACGCACTGAAAGAAAAAAATAAGTATGAGAAAATCTGTACGAGAAATTCCTTCTTAAAGATTTTATTTTCGGCTTGCCGAACGATATTTGAAGAACTTATTACTTACTTACTGTAGTTGATTTGTCTGTCATTAAGATAAACATAGAACGGTAAACATAAGAATGAAATATGATATTACGAAGATTACAGCTAATTACCTGAAATTCAATAACATAAAATGTTGTATTAATATTATCAGAAAATGTTTGTAAGCAATACCTGGTAGTTCTAGATTAATTGTTATTTTATGTTTGAATCACATTTCGACTAATAAGTAGATAGAAATTGTTAGATAAATGTATTTGCCTCATAATGATTCGATATAAATAAACTTTGATGAACTCTACAACATTTGGAACTATTAGGCATTTGTTTTGACTTCGAGTGTAGTGGAGTGACAATGTTATTTCTGGACCTACAGAAGTAGGGCCAGAACACTAGGAGTTCTATTATTAATTAAATGTAAATTCTACTAGGAATGAAATCCAAAAATTATCTTTGATAATAAATTGTTATAAGAACGGAAACGCTTACTAGAATAATAAATGTGGTGTACGTTGTATAGAACCCATGAATGTGATATGATGTTAAACACGTGCAGTGCCTAAAATCTCATTTATTTATTTAATTACTTAATTATGCTGTATCTTTTATTAACATCTAAACTATTTTACTAAACGTCATGATTACGCATACGTTTTGAATATATTTTGTACATATTGAAACTTAATCTTGTAGTACAAAGTATTAGTTACCATAAAGTTTAATAAAGACAAATTGATGTTGAAGCATGTCTTTCATTATTTTAAGAAAATTACCTTCTACAAAAGGAGACTGATAATACTGCCGTCAATAGCATAGTTGCAGTAAGTACGCTTTATTCGGTTTTGAGAAAAACGCGGTATAGGTTTTGGTGACGTAGGTGACGTACGTCACGTACGTTTGGTGAGATAGGTACGTGCTGAGGTCCTCTTTCGTTTAAGGTATCAACCATCATGATCTGATTAAAAACAAAGGATTTATCGAAGATTTTCTCGAAACCGTCTAGAGCGTACTTACTGCAACTATGCTATTGACGGCAGAATATCCATCTGATTAATTATCTGCCTCTGCTATAAAACGTAACATCTAACACGTTCGAAAAAGAAATTACTAATGTGATCTTGCGGCTAAATTAATTCAAGAGGAAGTTGTAAATAGTCAAATAAATATACACAATGTGTACATTTACTTTCACGCTAGCCTGATCTCGACATTCAATATACTATAATGTAAATAAATAAAATTGTCTGGCATTGAATATTCTCGGAAACATGGAAAACTTCAATAACAAAAAATAATCTTTGCCGATCTGAGGCACGTACGAAGCATTGAAAAATTTATCTCATTATAATGTTTGGACGCGCTTATACTGAATGATAACTGTTTTGGTTTTTCTTCGGCCTTCTTATAAGCATCTTTTCGTTCCCTACCGGTCAAGGTATCAGAAACAGGTACTATGAACATAAATATATTTCAAAAACATCTAATTCAGAAAATATCCTGAAGTTTATATTATTAGTTACACATTATTTAATGAGTAGGTACATTACGTCTCCACCAAACACCCTCCGTCTCCCCGAATTCCATTAAACCTGCTTTTATTCAGGAGAGAAATTGTTCACAGACAATTCATGTCGGGGAACTTTAGCCAAAGCTTCATAGCCTTATGAAAACAATGTAAGAAGAAAACAGCCAGCAACAATAGAGGACATTCATCAAAGCCTTGTGTATGTGCGCGTAAAGTTTATCATAAGTACAATTTCCTGAGCGACCGTCGGCATCGCTCATTAATCATATGCGTTCGGATAGCCTAATTATTTTCTAGAACTCGTAAAACATATTGCCCCCAATCAGTTGGTATCTGTTGATAATTAATCCAAACATATATTTAGTAAACGAAAATATGCTCTGAGACCAATCAAATTGAAATTATAGCTCGATCTCTTCCGAAGCGGATTAAATATTCCCTTCGGTAAAATGTTTATCAACATCTGACAGGAGATCATTTTTCAAAGACCAGAGAGGTAGGAAAAATGTTTAAGTTTAATGTTTCAATGGCACGGAATAGTCAGATATTTTTATCACACGTTCTCTGTACATTCACTGCACACTCCTAGTGAGTAAGTGCTTTTTAAAATTTTACACAATACGATGAAGGCAGTTCACGGCAGGATAAAATATAATTTTCACCAACACACTAGACGACACTCATATTACGACGTGACCATTTTTCTTCTTTTGTCTTGGCACACTCACCCGATATGGTCCGCCGCCACACACGTTATCAAATTCAATATGTTCACTGAGCATTGATACAGAGATGTTCAATTGTGTGTAAAATTGTTTTACTATTTCCTTGTTTCCGTGCAGTGTCGATGTCGTGATCGCGACGTCAGCGTGTCGCATAGAGTAAAATGTTAACCCTCTCCGTCGTGCATCGTCATAGGTATATTGAGATTTCCACGTGATACATCACGTAGCACGCAAGTAGGCACATTATCACGCTTGAATGAAGGAACCAATTTCAGTATACTGATTTTAACATTCCCTTTGGTAACAAATCGTGTAAGCATTTACAGTCAACAGGTACAGGTAGCGAGACTGGATACGCAGTGTGCGTATAAGCAAAAGCTAATTAATACTTAATAACTGATAAAGCCCACTTTGTAGTTTCTAGAAATATCAAGCAAGAAAGGTCATAAACTCATGTGCTCTATTATAATTTACATGGAAAATAACTTGTCCATAAAATGCAAAGCTGTGCAAGTTGTTGCCTTCGCCGCGTAATAAAGTAAGTAATGAGATAAATGTAGGTCGGGGCGCGTGGCTCACGACGAACTGGCTCACTTTAATTTTCCGCAGCCAGCTTGGTGCATTCCCGGAATTATACGGCTACCAATTAGTGAATTTGTTCTCCTGACTGAATAAATAGCACATGGAATTCCTATTACTATCTATGTAGCCTTAGTGGGAGTTTGTAAACAAACTCACGCATTTGGAATCCATAGTAATATTTAATATCGGTCATAAATTATTTTGATAAATGTGGGCACTTTAATTACGTGGTAACATAAAAAGTATAAGCAGTCTATTTTTAACCTCGCGTTGATTTTGGCTGCAAAATAAAAACTGAATACTCGTACCTATATAATAATATTGATTAATGACAGTATGCCCACACTTACCTGTTTATCCTGAACGATTAATTTAGAATTCGATTCATTGGACTCTACAAATGAATATCAGCTGTTTGATTTCCATTTATTAAATCAAGTGTGTACAATATACTTTAAAGGCTTTCACGAAAATTGATACCCCCTGCAGGCCATAACATAAAATATCATCAAAGCTGGAGAGCTTTGTTGTTATTGCACTGGAATTTAGTAGTTAATTTTATCATTAATTACCACTTCGTTTAATTTGTGAACCAAACGTAGTTGCTATTTGTTGCACACAACTACAACTAAATACAAAAGTTCAGTAACTTTAGCCAAACGCGACCTTGCCAGAACACCTATGGTAACCAGAAATATATTAAAAGTTAAGTGCGAGTGCTGTCCTACAGCGGTAAATGTCACAAATAGGTGTCGCCTCAACGATAATTTCATAGTTGGTCAAACGGTAGCAAAAAGCTTGAAGCCGCAGAGGATTTTGCGTGTTGGTGACAGCGGGCGCGAAATATCAAACAAAAGAAACGGTGGTTTCTTTTTTAATATTTCGCGCCCGCATGCTGGCGATCATACCAGCGGACACGACAAGTAGCACTACCAAGGGTCGAAGTGTGCAAACATTACAAGCGAGCTTACCTACAGAGCCTGGAGGTTTTATTTAAGGATGAGAAATCATCCACTGACTGCCTCCCGGTCTGCGCGAAGCGGGAGGGTGTGTAAGACATTTTCATTTTTAATATTCGGAAAGTAGTGTTTGTTGGATCCGATTAGCGAGTGGAAGTTGCCACTTCCCACTTTTAGGCGGGAAAGACTAATAGTAATTGCGTCTCTCTCTAGGGTGGGAATAAATTTAAAAAATAGAACTTTTGGTTAGGCTGCAAAAAATCTAACATAATTAAGAAAAAAAATGCTGCGGTCTTGTGAGTGCATAAACAGCCAGTGTGAATTAAAAAAAACTAAGTGGGTCCGCCCGCGGCAGTGACGCAGTGCGTTCCATAATGGTTCCATAGATAAAATTTTAGATAGACTACATAATTTGGCGGGATTAGTATCCCGCCAAATTATGTAGTCTATCTAAAATTTAGTCGGTGTCTTTAGTTTTGTACATATTTTCGTTGTTGACACCTCCTTCCGAAATTAAAGTTATATTTCACTTTGCAGTGTTTTTTTGGGAAGTTGGTTTTATTTTTTGTTAAAAAGTTTTATTTCTCGCTTTTTAGTGGGTCGGTTTTTAATTTACCTAGTAACAAATAAGCCTAAATGTCACCTTCTTATCACCTTTTGCAAAATATTTTTTTCCCTATGCCGAGCTGTTAATTTTTGAGGAGTACTCCTGGTACTTCACCATCAGCTCCTCATCACCATATGCATTGTGACGAGCATAAAGTGTTTTACATCCATATTTAAGTGATCGAATCGCAACCAATTAAAGACTTATTATTGAGTAGTTTTAGTAGCCATCTGTGGTCTTCATCATCAGTTCCACTTCACCAAATGGTGCTTTTCAAGGGCAACTGCATAAGTTACTATGAAAAATATCCAAATCGCTATACGTGTGCCTATAATATTTGAAGAGTTCCATCGATTTCTCAAGGTTTCTGTTATCAGATCCTGACTTCATGACAATGAGACCAACTAGAAAGTATACCCTCCCAAAAAACAATTTTTTTTTCAAATCGGTCCATCCGTCTTTGAGTTATCTATACTAATATTATAAAGCGGAAAAGTTTGTTAGTTTGTTTGTTTGTTTGTTTGTTTGTTTGCTTGAACGCGCTAATCTTCGAAAGTACTGGGTGGATTTGGATGAAATTTGGTATGGAAGTAGCTTGAAGCTTGAGGAAGGTTATAAGGCTACTTTTTACCCGACTGCAAAAAAGGAGAGTTATGTTTTTACCGTGATAGAATCCACGGGAGCGAAGCCCCGCGAGAGTACTAGTGAGGTAATATACATAAAAAAAAGTTCAAGACGAACTGAAAACCTCCTCCTTTTTTTTGAAGTCGGTTAAAAATGAGTTCAAGTGATTCTGAAATGTTGACCACAGATTCTGTTAAAGACGCAAATACAGTCATCGAAAATCTTTTGTCAGAA
The DNA here is from genome assembly GCA_943138885.2 of Tholera decimalis. Classification (NCBI taxonomy): domain Eukaryota; kingdom Metazoa; phylum Arthropoda; class Insecta; order Lepidoptera; family Noctuidae; genus Tholera; species Tholera decimalis. The sequence goes on along the minus strand of OW964556.2, from coordinate 29,717,907 downwards.
ATTTCAAAGGAAAGATACTTAAATACATACAATGACTTTATGAAGTGGCGAGCAGATAAGAAAATAAAATCATTTTCTGAAAGTGTATTTCTTACATACTTCAATGGACTATCTGACAAAAAGCCTTCTATGCTATGGAGCAGGTATTCAATGCTCAAAAGTTCACTTAGAGTTAAACACAATGTCGATTTGAAAAGTGTCCATAATCTAACATCGTTTCTGAAAAGACAGTCCCAGGGGTTCAAGAGCAAAAAATCTAAGGTTTTCACCTCTTACGAAGTGGAAACATTTTTAAATGAAGCCCCTGACGAGATATATTTGGCCGTGAAGGTAAGGCACGTTTAAACGTTTTGTAGGGAGACGTCTTTTACTATAACAATAAACATCGATCCCATAGATGATTAATTTTATTTATTAATAATGTATAATAGATAGGTTTGCAAAAAGAGGCAATCATAACAATCAAACACTGACTAGATTGCGTAAATTGAGAGTAAAGACATTGGATAGGCATGCATTTCTGCAGTAAAAGATTTCTGGTTGTTATTTTATCTACATAGGTACCTAAAAGACTAATAGTAACTAAAGAAATCATATTTTTCTCAGGTGGTATTGATACTCGGTATAAGTGGCGCCTGCAGAAGCAGTGAACTCACAAATTTAACCATTAACGACTTTGAAAATCAAAGCCAGTTATTACTCGTAAAAGTGACTAAAACAAAAACAAATATTGAGCGCACGTTTATGGTACGAGAAGAGTTTACACAAATAGTAAAAAAATCAAAGTTATAAAAACGGATCGCTTTTTTCTCAACTACCAAAAGGGAAAATTCTATAAACAAGTTTAGTGATCGGTAAAAATACCTGAGATTTTATTTTAATTTAATTTAGCAAACTGTGAACAGTATACCGGGCATTGTTATAGAAAAACGTCAGCGACACTGTTAGCCGATTCTGGGGCGAACTTGACTATGTTAAAAAGTTATGGAGGATGGAAATTCTGTCCAAAATAAAACTATAATTTCAAACAAATTAACTGAGACTATTTACGCCGCACTTCGCTTCAACTAACTACTTCAAGCGAGTCTGCGCCGTGTATTCCACCGTCTAATCAAATACTTTTACAGAAATTCAGCACAGCCAAATTTGTCATAACATATCAAACAGCGTAAATATTCCAAACAAAAATGTAACTTTAAATTTCACAAATTGTTCTAACTTCTCAATTAATTTTAAAAAGGTATTACTAATGTTATTATTATCAATAAATATTTTAGAAAAACTACTATTTTTTACTTTCCTTATATTCGAAATGAAAAGTAGAGTGCTTAACACGGTTTAGTTTAGTTTAGCGTCAATAGCCTAATAGATAAGGTGTCGGACTTGTGATCGAGAGGTCCCGAGTTCGAACCCCACCCATTACTATTATTAGTTGGAGGGGTTAACAAGATTACTAGTAATGTGAATTCTACCCAAATTGATAGTTATCTTTAAAAAAAAAATAGGTATGGGAATAGTTTAGGACCCTGGGAAAGACATAGCATAGTTTTTATTCCGGAAATCATCCTTAAAGGATGTTAAAAGGGTGTTGGAATTCATTCAAATTGCGTATTCAAGAACCACTCATAACAATTTTTTTTTAGACTACACAACTGCATGTAGGCTATACAAATCTTTGTTTAGGGCTGGGGTTGAGCCCATGCACCATTCAACCGTTACGCCAACCATGTCGTTTAAATTTTAACTAATCAACTTAATATACGAATGATTTCTATTATTTGTAATTAGGTATTTATTAGTTATAATATACTTGCAGATTAATAGTAGACACATATTTAAGTAGGTATCTCAGAGACATTAATATATAGGTAAATTATCAAGTGTTACGTACGTAATGGACCTACTCACAGCGCGGCCGGCCACCTGCCGCAATGTGCCACACACACTTTAATAAACCACATTTATTCGGATTTGAAAACAAATATGAGGGTTAGAGAATGGCTGCGTGAAAGAGACATTTTGGCACCGACTAACGAAATTGTAGGGCAGACAAACGAAAAAAAAAATGTCTCATGTGGAGGTGATGTAGTCGAGTATCTGTCCGTCGACAATGTCATGGATATTGAGAAAGTGACGTCGTACCCTGTAGAGTTTCTCAACTCTCTGGAATTGTCAGGGGTACCATCACATAAGTTGAGGCTTTAACTTGGTGTCCCAGACCTATTGATGCGTAATCTGGACGCACCGAGGCTCTGCAATGGCACGCGACTACAAATTACACATCTTGGACGCAATGTTGTGCAAGCAAAAATTATGACAGGAATAGCAAGCGATGAAAACGTATTTATTCCTCGCATTCCAATAATCCTGACCGATTTGCCATTCCGGTTCAAAAGACTCCAATTTCCCCTAAAAGCAGCATTCGCAATGACCATAAACAAAGTTCAAAGACACACACTGAAAGTCGCAGGTATACATTTAGAAATACACTGCTTTTCCCATGGACAACTGGTTGTGGCGTGCTCACGAGTATCAAGCCCACAGAATCTACACATTTTAGCCAAGAACGGGAAAACCAGAAACTACGTTTCTGGTTTTCCCGTCCTTGCAAAAATGTATGGTAAGCAACGTTTTTGGTTTTAAAAAGCTAAATTTTAAATACTGTCCCTCCGTTTTTGGGGATGGATGGACCCTGGTGATGGTTTTATTATATTATATGCGTTTTTTTAACCACCCAAAGTACCGATGCACCGATTGGCAACAAGAATTATTGACTAAGTGTAAATTAACGCGGGCGAAGCCGCGGGCAAAAGCTAGTCTATATCTATATAAATAAAACGAAAAGTCCTGACTGACTGACTCATCAACGCCCAGCCCAAACCCTTGGACCTAGAATGCTGGAATTTTGCACTGAGGTTCCTTTTATAATGTAGACCAGGAACAAGAAAGGATTTTTTGAAAGTCAACCCCTAAGTGAGTTAAATAGGGGATGAAAGTTTGTATGGAAAATCGTAATTTTGAAGTTTGAACCATGAAAGTTGGTGGTTAATATTCTGATTAAAAATTAATAACCACCTATTTCCGTGTTTTTTGAAATTCAACCCCTAAAGCAGTTAAATAAGGGGTGAAAACTGGTATGGAAAATCATCACTTTTGTAGTTTGAACCATGAAAATTTGTGGTTATTATTCTGGTTAAAAATTAATAAGCACGTGTTTCAGTGTTTTTCAAAATTCAACCCCTAAGTGAGTTAAATAGGGGATGAAAGTATGTATGGAAAATCGACATTTTTGAAGTTTGAGACATGAAAATTGGTGGGTAGTATTCTGGTTAGAAATTAATAAGCACGTGTTTCAGTGTTTTTTGAAATTTAACCTCTAAGTGAGTTAAATTAGGGGATGAAAGTTTGCATGGAAAATCGTCACTTTTGCAGTTTAAACCATGAAAATTGGTGGTTATCATTCTGGTTAAAAATGAATAAGCACGTGTTTCAGTGTTTTTCGAAATTCAACCAATAAGTGAGTTAAATAGGGGCTGAAAGTATGAATGGGAAACCTGTTCGTTTATAGTTCAAACCATGAAAATCTGTATGCAGCTTTTTGGTTGGTAATTAATAATTACGTGTATCAACTTTTTGAAAAATCATCCCAGAGAGGGTTAAATTGGGGATGAAAAAATTGTATAAAAACTCCTAAAATTTTAAAGCTAACCCACTATTGATACTATACAAAAATGACGTGCTGATGATTGAAGTACTCATTATTAACCACAAAAAGTCTACAAGGGAATATATCTAACTATCATAGTTAAGTCACAATAGCATTTTTTGTTGTAAAATTTAAACAGATCGCTGGTAGAAACAAAGGTTGATTACATTCGTATCGCAATATTAATTCTTATCCAAATAAATAGCTTTATCACCAAGGGTTTTTATGTAGCAGCAAAATACTTTTTAATTTATTCGATTTGGACACTTAATTTCGAAGTTATCAAGAGTATAAACATGCAATACGCGAATGGTACGCATATAACATACCTACACGTAAACTTACTGGAACGATTTCAAAAATTCGTTCTTCTTAATATATTTATTAATTAACAGGCAAGTAACACGGGCTATATTTGAACAATTAATTGATTAAATGCTCACCCTTCGATGCACCGACCTCGGTAAGTGTTCTTTAACCTTGAAGATTAGGCCATTAGGCTGTTATCATTTAGCCAAGAGATCCCACGTCATAACAGTAATATCAGAAAATTGTTGTGTATTTTAATTTGCATAAACGCTGTTAGTCTTGCTCATGTTTAGCGTTCCGTAGCCGAATGGCAAACAACGGAACCCTTACAAATTCGTCTGTCTGTCTATCCGTATGTCACAGCCACTTTATTCGGAAACAATTAAGACAACAGAGTTGAAACTTGGTAGGTAGAAGTATTTTGTGAACCGCCTTACGTTTTTTATTCTACTAATCAATACTTCCATCCAGATCCATGCTTATACTTAATTACTTACTATATTATATTACTTAGTATCCATACTTCCACACTAATATTTTAAATGTGAAAGTATCTCTGTCTGTCTCTCTGTTACCTTTTCACGCCCAAAGCGATGAACCGATTTAGATGAAATTGGGCATGGGAATAGTTTAGGACACTGGGAAGGACATAGGATAGTTTTTATTCCGATATAAGGTTCCTGTAGGATAGTTATGGAATTGCACGCGGCCGCAGCCGCTGGAAAAAGCTAAATTAAATTTGATTTGTTAATTTGGTATGGAAATAATTTAGGACCCTGGGAAAGACATTGGATAGTTTTTATCCCGGAAATCATCCCTAAAGGATGTAAAAAGGGTGTTGAAATTTCGTATAGGGAATCAATAATGTCCCCGCCCTCCCCACACACATAATACACTTAGACCGCTGAAACAATTTTGATGAAATTTGGTATAAAGATAGTTTTAGACCCTGGAAAAGACATAGGATAGTTTTTATCCCGGAAATCATCCCTTGTTAAGGAAATTAAGGATGTAAATTGTAGGTGCATGTAAAAATCGTTTTATTTATCAACAAACATGCGAGTACAACTGCACCGTAATATACCTTCGGGGCAATATGCGGCTGCCCTTTTGAAAATAGGAGAAGATCGTGTGGCAACAGATATCAACGAGATGATTTATTTGAGCTCTGACTTTTGTAAAATAATCCAAATAAATGTGGTTTATTAAATTATTACAGATAATTTAATAAACGACGTTTATTTGGATTTGGAAAACAAATATGAGGGATAGAGAATGGCTGCGTGAAAGAAAAATTTTGGCAGCAGCTAACGAAATTGTAGAACAGATCAACGAAACGATGATGTCTCATGTGGATGGTGATGTCATCGAGTATCTGTCCGTCGACAATGTCGTGGATATTGAGCAAGTGACGTCGTACCCTGTAGAGTTTCTCAACTCTCTGGAATTGTCAGGGGTACCATCACATAAGTTGAGACTTAAACTTTGTGTCCCAGTCCTGTCGATGCGTAATCTGGACGCACCAAGGCACGCGACTACAAATTACACACCTTGGACGTAATGTTGTGCAAGCAATTATTATGACAGGAACAGCAAGCGGTGAAAACGTATTTATTCCTCGCATTCCAATAATCCCGACTGATTTGCCATTCCAGTCCAAAAGAATCCGATTTCCCCTAAAAGTGGCATTCGCAATGACCATAAACAAAGTTCAAGGACAGACACTGAAAGTCACAGTTGTACATTTAGAAAAACACTGCTTTTAACATGGGCAACTGTATGTGGCGTGCTCACGAGTATCAAGCCACAAAATCTACACGTTTTAGCCAAAGACGGCAAAACTAGAAACGTGGTTTACAAAGATGTATTGTAAACTACGTTTTTGGTTTTAAAAAGATAAATTTTAAATACTGTCTGTTGGTTTTTGGGGATGGATGGACCCTGGTGATGGTTTTTTAAATATTATATGTGTTTTTAACCGCCCAAAAAGGTGTACCGATTGGTAACAAGAATTATTGACAAAGTGTAAATTAACGCGGGCGAAGCCTCGGGCAAAAGCTAATAAAACGAAAAGTCCTGAATGACTGACTCATCAACGCTCAGTCCAAACCCTTGGAACTAGAATGCTGAAATTTTGCACAGAGGTTCCTTTTATAACGTAGACAAGGAATAAGGAAGGATTTTTTGAAATTCATCCCCTAAGTGAGTTAAATAGGGGATGAAATTTTGTATGGAAAATCGTCATTTTTGAAGTTCGAAACATGAAAATTGGTGGTTAGTATTTTGGTTAAAAATTAATAAGCACGTGTTTCAGTGTTTTTCGAAATTCAACCCCTAAGTGAGTTAAATTGGACCTGAAAGTATGAATGGGAAACCTGTTCGTTTATAGTTCAAACCATGAAAATCTGTATTTAGCTTTTTGGTTGGTAATTAATAATTACGTGTCCCACTACAAAAAGTCCAAGAGGGAATATATTTAACTACCATAGTTTAGTCACAATAGCATTTTTTTGTTGTAAAATTTAAATAGATCGCTGGTAGAAACGAAAGTTGATCCTATATTCGTATCGCAATATTAATTCTTATCCAAATAAATAGTTTTATCATCAAGGGTTTTTATGTAGCAGCATAACAGTAATATCACAAAATTGTTGTGTATTGTTATTTGTAGTGATGTGTCAACTCGATTTACTAACTCGAGTTAACTCGAGTTGGGCTTAGATCGAGTCAACTCGAGTTGAATTCTCTTTCACTCGATTTAGTTGATATTTATTTTTATATACACTTCTGGACACATCTATTGGCCCACCTTAGAGTTTAGGTTTCGATGGCCCCTACCGAAATATGATTGCTAGATTGAACAAAAACTGTTGATGCAGTTTTAAACCTGATACATTTTACCATCTTTTTCGATCGTATAGTTTTAAATTTGAATTCAGAATACCATACGACATGGACCTACGCCTAACAAGTCGGATATGCGCCTTGTTAAAGGCAATTAATTTTTGAATAAAAAACATGTTTTATCAAATAAAGGTTTAATTTAATAACGCGTGTTGCCTCCATGGGCATCTACCACAGCTCTCATACGATTAGGCATAGAGTTTATCAACCGCTCTATGAAATTTTGAGGGATCATCTCCCATTCCTCTTCTATGGCAGTTTTCAACTCCTGCATCGTCTGGGCAACTGGCTGACGAGCCCTAACACGCCTTTTTAGCTCGTCCCACATGTGCTCAATGGGGTTCATGTCTGGGCTTCTGGCTGGCCAGTCCATAACTGTGATGTTCACATCCCGAAGATATTCCCTGACGATGCCGGCCGCATGGGCTCTTGCATTATCATGCATAAAAAGGAAATTTGGGCCCACATAGTCCGCGTATGGTATCACGTGAGGTTCTAAGCACTCACGAATGTATCTTTCAGCATTTAATGTTGGCAGCCGTGGTCCTGTAACAACCTCAAGTTGAGTTTTGCCGCTCGCGGATATACCGCCCCAGACAGTCCATGAGCCACCGCCATAAGCAACCCTCTCTTCAAAGCAGCATTGTGCGAAACGCTCTCCCTTACGCCGGTAGACCTTCTTCCTTCCATCATTGCCATGTAACACAATTTTAGACTCATCAGAAAAGAGTACACGGCTCCAATCTTGCTGTGTCCAATTTAAATGACTGCGTGCGAAATGAAGGCGCGCTGTTCGGTGGGCTCGCTTTAGTTTGGGCCCATTAGCTGGCTTGTGTGGTACCATATCGCGTTCTTTTAACCTTCTCCGAACAGTTCGAGCGCTCACAGATACTCCGTGGAAGTCGCGAAGTTGGTTTTGTATCTCAATGGAGGTAAGGTGACGATTTCTCAAGATGGTCGTCACGATGAATCGATCCTGCCTTTCAGTTGTGACCCGAGATCGTGGCCTTCCTTGGCGACGAACAAAGCCGCCAGTCTCTAGGTACCTCCGATAAACATTTCGGACCGCAGATCGACTTAAATTAAGTTGAGCACTCACGTTTCTTTGGCTGTGTCCGGCCTGAATAAGTGCCACAGCTTGGGCGGCGACTTCAGGTGAAGTATCCATAGATTATTGATAGAACCTCACCTTAATGTTAAGAATAAGTAATGTTTGTTGCAAAAGCAAAGATATCAATCACTTTTTCAAGAATTAAATCCAAGTAAACCAATAAAACCAAGTTTTCTTAGTATTCGATTGTTTGATATCAACAAACAGGCTCCAAATTGTCTTTTGTGTCTTTAAATTCTGTGTTCGAAATTCAAAAAAAGACTATTGAATGAAATTGTGAATGTGCCAGGTTCAAAACTGCATAAAAACTTTTTGCTCGACCTAATATAAAATTTTAGCTAGGACCAAACGAAACTGAAAATACAAGGTGGGCCAATAGATGTGTCCAGAAGTGTATGTTAATTTAGTTGATTATATCCATTCATTTAACTCGCTACAAATGTCAATTATGTCAATGTCACAACAACACAATATTGCATTGTTGCAGATTTTAGATTATTTTGGAGTGCCGGTTGCTATTGTTGTTAGTTTTTCGAATTATTAGGTACCTACTGTATAGAAAAATGCCAGGACCTAAAAGGAAATATGATGTTTGGTATGTATCGCCAGTGAATGGACATGCTAAGTGCAAACAGTGTTTAGATTCATCCAAATATAGTTTTGTTGTTAATTAATAGAAATACTTACTTCATTTAAGTTACGAAAATTTAATCCTAAATACATAAAACATAAATAAATGATAAATAAATACATTTCTTTTTTTATTTAAATTCTACCTACTTTAATCCGCGAGTTGACAACTTTGTAAAAATTGTTTGAAACGCTTCGAAGCGCTTCATGTGTACTCGTAAAATAATATTTTATTCATCACTTAACCTTTCAATTAAAATATAAGTAACTAGCGACCCGCCCCGGCTTCGCACGGGTGCAATGTTTATATTAAACATAGGCAGCGTTCGCGAGAATCGTTAACGTACGGCAGATTTTTCGACGCCTTACTCCACAATTTTCACTACCACGAAAAATCCTATCTATTTTCCGGGATAAAATATAGCCTATACGGATTCGGAAGAATCCCTCTAAGTAATGGTAAAAAAAAATTTGAAATCGGTCCAGTAGTTTTTGAGCCTATTCAATACAAACATACAAAAATACAAAAATACAAAGGTTTCCTCTTTATAATATTAGTATAGATTTTTTAATTTATAAAAAAACTATGGCCTAAATCGTGGCATTGTGGTCACGTGACTACCTATGACGTCATCGTTCAAAAACAACTTTCCTGACATTTGACACATAAATGTACTGCGGGTATTTTATGATATTTTACTCTATTATGAACATGAAAAAGTATTATCAGTGCTGTGCAGTATCTTGTTGTGGGAATACTACTATAAAAACACCAATGCAACTATTTATTCATGTCCCTTTAAAAAGAGATATTCGCAAGAAGTGGTTAGAACTTCTGTGTCAAATCCATCCAAAGGTTGTCTGTAAAAGATCGCTTTTAGCGATAAGACCGCCCATTGTATCACCCTTTTTAGTTGTTAAGTCCATATTTGTTTTACTGTTATGGTGTACAATAAAGAATATATCTATTTATCTGCTTTTTTAAAAGATAAAAAAAGGAACTCATCGAACAACTATTACAGGACGATAAGACAAATGAACCAGAAGAGAGAGAGAGTTAGTTATGAAATGAAATAAAATATTTATTTGTAAATTGGTTATAAATAACACTTTTACACGTCATGTTTTTTTGCGTGTTTAGCTAGATGAGGCCGGTATTTCCTAACTGACTACTCTGAGAAGAAACACCGAAACAAACTCCCTCTGAGTTTGTCGTCAACGTCTCTTTTAAAGTCCAGACAATTTGTATTTGTATATGAGAAGCATGTAGATTCATGTCTTTGGTATTCTTTTGAGGAAATAACCACGCAAATTTGAGCGGACCTGCCCAGACAGTGCAAGCAGTTAGTTAGTTATTCTTTTCTTATTTTGTCTTACGCACCAACCAAAGATAACCAGTCAGCTGTCAAAATATTGAACGATGACGTCTCGTTTTCTGATTGGTGTTTCTAATCACGTGACTCACAGATAAAAAGTCTCATTTTTCTCAAGGGAAAATAAAATAAATTATTAATAATCTTTTCTTCATTTGTACTATTTTGTGCTTCATATCAATAGATTTACATAATTAAATAGTTATTTTAAATTTTTAAGCATACTGTCAACTCGCGGATTATAATGGTCCCCATACATATTTAGGCTGAATCTGTTCAATTTTGTTTAAATATTGTTACGAAAACAAATCATTTACTCTTTTTCATTTTACCCAGTTAACTCGAGTTAATTAACTCGAGTTACGTGAAAAAGTTGTGTTTATTCCGAGTTGGCACATCACTAGTTATTTGCATAAACGCTGTCAGTCTTGCTTATGTTTAGCGTTGCGTAGCCGAATGGCAAACAACGGAACCCTTATAAATTCGCCTGTCTGTCTATCCGTATGTCACAGCCACTTTATTCGGAAACAATTAAGACAACAGGGTTGAAACTTGGTAGGTAGAAGTATTTTGTGAACCGCCTTAAGACTTTTATCCTACTAATCCATCAGGCGCGTGCATAGGATTATGACAGGGCATGCGGCGGAGTAAAAACACACAAAAACTTCATCTTTTATAGATTTTTAGCATAGCCACAGCCACGCATCGCCACCATGCTACGATGCGTGGCTGTGGCTATGCTAAAATCTATAAAAGAAGAAGTTTTTGTGACCGATTACTCACAAAAACTTCTTCTTTTATAGATTTTTAGCATAGCCACAGCCACGCATCGCCACCATGCTACGATGCGTGGCTGTGGCTATGCTAAAAATCTATAAGAGAAGAAGTTTTTGTGTGTTTTTACTCCGCCGCATGCCCTGTCATAATCCTATGCACGCCCCTGTAATCCATAGTTCCTTCCATATCCATACTTATACTTACTTACTTACTATAATATTATATTACTTAGTATCCATACGTCCATACTAATATTATAAATGTGAAAGTATCTCTGTCTGTCTGTCCCTTACCTTTTCACGCCTAAGCCGCTGAACTGATTTAGATGAAATTTGGCATGGGAATAGTTTAGGACCCTGGGAAAGCCATTCCCACGGGACCGGGATTTACGCGGGAAAACCCTCCTACGCGAAAGAAGTCGCGGACAGAAGCTAATCTATACTAATATTATAAAGCGGAAAAGTTTGTTTGTTTGTTTATTTGTTTGCTTGAACGCGCTAACCTTCGAAAGTACAGGGTGGATTTGGATGAAATTTGGTATGGAAGTAGCTTGAAGCTTGAGGAAGGTTATAGGCTACTTTTTACGCGACTGCAAAAAGGAGAGTTATGTTTTTACCGTGATAGAATCCAAGGGAGCGTAGCCCCACGTGAGTACCTACTAGTAATTTATAATTCACTTTTGCGGACGCGACCCATCACCCATATCTTATTTTTCCTCTGATATCCTGAAACAATACGTATATTCTCTTTAATTTTTCAATGCTGGACCACCGGCTGTTATCTATACTAATATTATAAAGCGGAAAAGTTTTTTTGTTTGTTTGTTTGCTTGAACACGCTAATCTTCGAAAGTACTGGGTGGATTTGGATGCAATTTGGTATGGAAGTAGCTTGAAGCTTGAGGAAGGTTATAGGCTACTTTTTACGCGACTGCAAAAAGGAGAGTTATGTTTTTACCGTGATAGAATCCAAGGGAGCGTAGCCCCGCGTGAGTACTAGTTTATTAAATATGAGTAAACCCTGTCTGTAGATGTGTATTGTAAGTAATTATAATAAAACAATATAATTAATATACGATGTGAAAGGTATCTGGCTCGAAGGTAACTATTGCGCAGAGTAGGTAGATAATACGCCACCTACTGTTAACCTATTGTAAACCTATACCACATAGGTACCAATGTACCAAAATAAACCCATTTTTAACTATTGTAACTGCCTAAAGCAACTACATGTTTTGTCATTCATCATCACTCTTTTGTTCTCAACATTGAATTAATGAAAATCTATTGTAGCCTGGTTCTATTCAGTTAGTTTTTCGCATTAAATGTCTCTTTGTGTTCATACTTAAAGAAAAATTCTGTAGGTGCCACAGATTATGTTTATTTGTTTTAGAATCTAATTTGTTGTTGTATAAGATGATTTTGTTTGGTATTGTTGATGCTTTACAGTACTGGTCTATTGCAGATTCTTATAGAATTGAGTCTTCATAACAGTTAAACATTTTGTCGAAAACTACGAGAATAATTTCATCAAAAATAAGTACTCAAACATATCATTTCTACGGATTTAGAAACCAAACACACGAGTCTAATGCATAATATTTTAAAGCTAATGAGTTGACAACATTATTTGTGTAAATATATATAATTAAAATTCCCTAGTTTGGTGCGAGCCGTTCGACCAAGCGAAGCGTGCGATCAGCCTCGCGAGCCGTGAAATGTAATTTGCTGACGCTGCAACGAGCTAACTACGTATTACTTACTTATAAACTACACCCACCCTTGTTTGACTAAACAATATTTTGACTCAAACTTCAACCGCACCATTTTCGGAACATATCATCATTTGTACAACGAAAACATCAGATTTATTCGACTGGAAATATAAATACGATCGGAAACCCCAAACTTTCAGTTGATCGAAAAACAACAGTAGTGCTCCCGTCTCGTAACAATTGCGTCGCCTTTTTCTTGTACATTTTATATTATTTTACTTCTCGTAAAGAATCTCGTTTGCCTCCATTGCAACTGTCTATTACCTCTGCAATGAAATTGTAGAGATTAGAAAGTATCGGAAAACTCCGAAGTGAATAGGAAAATAAGATTTCCTTTCATTGGCCTTTATTTTGTGTTCGTTAACACGAGACGTAGCTGAAGGTAGAATTATTCTTAATTCCTGCTCCATTTTATTTCAGGCATGTTAAAGCTGGCTACTTAATTATACCCTTAGCAGTTACTATCTCCTATTTATTCCATTACAGTCATTAATGTAAATATTTAAACCCATAGGTTGAAAGGGAACTATTTCGACCAAATAGCCCATTATTTCCCGTAGGAGAGCTTACTTAGGGATTATATCATATCATTCCGGACTCATATGAGTCCGGAATGATATATATAACCAAACCACCAACCAGGTTATATAACCAAACTGCTGTCGAAGCCGTGCAAGATAGCGAAATATTCTGGTTATAATCTGCGAAAAGCCGATTTTCCGTTGACCCCGTACGCGTAGAATTGATCGTACATTTACTAATCCCCGACCGTTCAAAACAACATACCTCTATGAATATACAGGCTATCGGATTGGACCGCTAACACTGAACAAATACGGGATTGTTGAGTACACAAATAGTTTTATTTGCCATATGATTACTATCGGGCGGGACACATACGCGGCACGGGAGCGTGATTGATTGTCTGACACGCTTGTGGAACTGTAATCTCGTGTATGTACCAACATACCTACCTATGCAACATACACATATGAACATGTTGTGTAGCGGCCTACAAGTCAACATGAAAAGTACAGATTTTTGAGGTTTGTATCCAAAAAAGGGCTTATGACGGTGTCGGTGGGTTCATTGTGTATTGTGGTTAATGATGCATGCACGCACGCATTTTTTACGTTGTGATATATTGACACCTTTTTGCAATGGCCTCTAAGGGAAAGGCTCTTTATGTACCATATTGCGTGCTTTTGAATTAAAACCTACAGATATTCAGCATTATTCTGTCATCAGATATAAAAATCGGAATAAGTTTAATGCCACTTAAACCTATACTGGAGCATTGATCCATAGAACAAGCCCTTATGAACAAAGCATCGTGGGTGTACGTAAGTATCTCTCTTTACAGAGCAAACACGAGGAAATTCAAAGTCGCATCACGTTTCCTATTGCCAATAAAAACAACATTGCCGTAAGCAATTTGCGAGTTAGTATGCAGATCTGTATTAACAGTTATTGTTTCACTTCTACCCTCTTATGAGTCTGAAACGTTGGGAAATCTCAGAACTTGCGCGTTTTATTCTTAAATCGACTTAATGTTCTGGTTTTAGAAGATAGCTGTAGGTTTTCCACATGAGGCGTAACAGTAGCAAAGCGGTATTAGTATAATCAAAGCATCAATAGCGTTTGATTTGTGATCGAGAGGTCACAGGTTCGAACCTCACCCATTACAACATTGCCGTGAACCCACTCACGACACAAGCATATTTAGCTTAGTTAGAGGGGTTAACAAGATTGCAAGTGATGTAAATCCTACCCACATTGCCAGTTCTCGTTTTAATTTATAAAAATGCATAGCGAGTCCTTTGAGCTTTGAGCGTATATCTTGCTCACGAGCGTCTTTTGCACACGTCCCTCACTCTTTTGTGCGTCGAAATACCGAGCTCTACTAGCCCTTTTCATTCTGAGCTACGCTAAGCTAAGTAAAAACAATGAAGTGTTAAGATTGATGGATTATGGCCTCGTGCATCAACCACGAAAAAAACTACCCGCAGTGCCTAAATAGTTAGGTCAAAATACGTTAAAATCTCAGCTAAATATGCAACGTATGAATATTCCAGGCGTGCGCACTATTTATCGATCTCCACCTGCAAGCAAGAGCCCATTTGTTCCATATATACGAACATAATGCCGGATGAGTGAATCAAAATCCGGTGCTCAGCTTTATTGACTCGCAATGAGAACACGAATATGGAGCAACTTAACGTAATGAAAAAGTGAATTACGTAATTTTTAAGGACAGAAGAAATTAGGAATCAGTATGAGATGTAACGTTGATTTCAAATTGGAAGATCGCGATGTTGACTGTGTTAATAAAAATATAGGACATACCTATTTGCAATTTCTTATTGAAATTTTTAGGGTTTCGTAAGTAGTAGTGATTTGCCGGTTCTGGCGCACCAATCCCGTGGCTCACCGGTTCTGGCGCACCACCGCTTCTGGCGCAATCGCGGTCCAGGGCGTTTTAAACCTAAAAAAAAAAAAAAAAAAGGTTTTGGGGTCCGCTGATCACGTTTCTGCAATCCGTTTTCGCGTAAGATGCATGGTTCCGGAGATACAGAAATCAATTAACAACAATCTGTTTCATTTCCGGTGACCCGAACCTCATTATCGACTTTCATTGTTCGCCTTTTCTTATCTATTGTCCGTGCGTCCCGCCGCTCACCCTCATTAGGATTGCATTGACGTTTCTATGTATTACTCATTGTTACTGCTACTGCTATTGTATACTTTTATTGTTCATAGACCATTGCTTACTTTGCTATTCGGGATCATCAAAACGGAATCAATAAAACACATGCGTCATTAACAAATTTTATTTTTATCTACAAAATATGAGCGGAACATCTCATCCACTAAAATATCGTTGTACAGTGTGTTCCCTGTAAATATGTTTGTAAAACTATGCATTGAACATCCCTGAAACTTATATAGCAAATACATTAAGCAATATTCACCACAAACTGAAGTCCAATCATTCTGAATCGTATCAATACTCCAGCCCCATCTTTTACAATTCCTTTTCAAAAACTCGAGATGATATCGCGCAGGTGTTCGCCCATACGAATCAAAATATTGACCGATGCCATTCGTATCGATATGTACAGCTACCCAGTGTGAACCTGGCTTATCATCCGCATCCAAATTGCATATTATATACGTTGGTGCATGGGTATACATAGGGAGTCTATTAGCAGCATAAACATTATTTTCTAGACTGGGATGAATCTTTTTCAGATGTTTTTGTACTTCTAGTGTATCCATGATATAGCATATTATTACACTACCAATCTATTCAATGGTTGTCATAGGAATGTTCAATTATAGTGATTTGTAAATATTAAATCGCATTATTTTGTAGCACTCACAAAACAGGTTGATGCCAGCAATGTGAGATAAGTTTGTTGACTCATAGAGTTACTATCAGTTTCCGGAGGAACGTGAGATAATTTTGGTGATTCATACAGTTACAATCAGTTTCGTTGTATTTAGGAATTTGTTTTAGATAAGAATGGTGCTATATAAGATCGTACCATTGCCGTCATGCAGTCAGTCTATGGTCGTTTGACCGCAGTGGATTGTATACGTCTACCAATACTACGTTTGTGTTACTTCAACGCATCAATGGCCATGGAGGTAAGTGTTTATTCTATTGACAAACTTACTTGTATTCTTGTTGTTGTTTCCTAACGTGTGTGATTAAGTGTAAACAAATTGATATTAACATGATAACTGTCTTGTTGCAGAAATCATTCAACTTCGATGAAAATACCTATAAACAGTATTACTACTCACCGCTCTCCCCTCAACATGAAGAAGAGAACGATGACATCGTTATTAATAACACATGCGATGGTGGAAAAAGGAAATCACAACCGATTGATCATTTTTTGAAGTCGCACCAAAAATAAAAAAGAAGAAACTGTTATCGTCAACCGTGGCACGAGCCGCTAGAGATGGTGTATCATACATTTCTAGTAATTCTGACGACGGAGACCAAGCGACGCATCTCATAAAAATTGAAATGTACGATATGAAGAAGCTATGTAAGATTCCAACTACTGATCATTGGAAACACGCTACCACGAGGATTAAATATTATGTAAAGAATAATAAGGATAGCATCTATGACAGCACAAACGGGCTCGTATACAACATTACAAAGACAATAGCAGAAAGTGAAAAAGTTAAAAAATACTTTTTTAACAATGACACCCATTAGTTGATTAGTGAATGTGATTCTGTTTACTTAAATTACTTCTGTGTACTCATTAGATTCTACCTGACTCGTCATTAATAACACATGCGATGGTGGAAAAAGGAAATCACAACCGATTGATCATTTTTTTTGAAGTGACACCAAAAAATAAAAAAGAAGAAACTGTTATCGTCAACCTTGGCACAAGCCGCTAGAGATGGTGTATCATACATTTTTACTAATTCTGACTATGGAGATCAAGCGATGCATCTCATAAAAATTGAAATGTACGATATGAAGAAGCTATGTAAGATTCCAACTACTGATAATTGGAAACACACTACCACGAGGATTAAATATTATGTAAAGAATAATAAGGATAGCATCTATGACAGCACAAACGACCTCGTTGACAATATTACAAAGACAATAGCAGAAAGTGAAAAAGTTAAAAAATACTTTTTTAACAATGACATTAGTCGATTAGTGAATGTGATTCTGTTTACTTAAATTACTTCTGTGTATTCATTAGATCCAAGGAGGTGTCGTCTTGTGGTGCTGAGAGAAAAACAAGATTAGAAGGAAGAGATGAGTGTGGCATACGTGAACAGATCACTTCATTGAAAAGCAAAACTACAAAACTGATTGGAGAAGAAAAAGTGAAGAATATGCAGTACCCAAGAGCTGAATATCCATTTTTCAGTTCAAAATCTAGACGGTTGTTCAGTTTCGGAGACTGGCCACTCGTTATGAAACAGAAGCCTGAAGATCTTGCAGAAGCCGGTTTCTTTTATACTGGTCATGAAGACAGGACCAAGTGTTTCCATTGTGGTGGCGGTTTAAAAGATTGGGAAGATGATGATGATCCTTGTCAGCAGCATGTTCAGTGGTTTAGTCAGTGTGCTTATGTAAAGTTTAAACTCGATCAGTGTTCTGTATAAGATTGAATAGGGTGTTTATAAAGAAATAAAAAAATAGTATATTGCATATAATTTGTTTTATTTAATTTTATAATGTTTCCTTTAGTTACATACACATAACCTTAACTACTATAGTCTACAGTAACATTTCTATTTTTATCTATTTCAATAATATTATCAAACTCAGCATAAACAATACAGTTAATTGTTTGTATTAGTGAGGATTCAAATCGTACTTCTAATCTTACACTACCATGCTTTATAAGATTCCAATGAGCTGATGAGTTAGCTGATAAATCAGGAGTTAAATCAAATGCTAAAAGACAGTAACCTTTAGCATACTGTTCACGAGAGATTCCTTCATTTAGAAAGTGAATACCAGTCCCCGAGAATAGAGTATGATATGCTGATGTAAATATATTATTATTAAAAGATGGTTGCAAAGCTTTTGAAGGTATTTGTTGACCATCAATATATAAGCTGAAAGAGTTAATACCATAGTTTTCAAAGTTAAATGGATTTTTAGTAAGCGAACCATTAAATGCAGAATTGTTTACAAATCCAATAATACATCTTTTGGGTACCTGTCCTAAGAATATATTATCAAGAGTTTTTCCTTGAACACCTGATGGAATTGTTAAAACTTTAACTTCAGCACGAGTAATAGGATATTTAGCAGTGGTAGAAGCTAAAACTTTCTGATGTGCGAGTAATACACTTGGATTAATTCGTGCTCTTCGAACAATAAGAGTTGCGTCTGTAATGCAAACTTTAAACTTTACATCATTTGACCCAGCAATTAAATTAAAACTCTCTCTTGATCGAACTAATTTTACACTCATTTCAACGCCATTCATTAAAAATTTATCTTGATTGAAAATGTCACCATGAAGATGACCAATCATTTCTATTTCCCTACTTTCATTAACTAATTCCTGTCTTTTAACAAATCCTATGTTTTTACCATCTGTGGAATCCATTTTTCCTGCTGTATCCTCATACCAAAGGCTACAAGTAAGATGAGATTGTTTAGCAGCAGGAGCATAGTTTAAAAGAGTTTCCATGTATGCTCGATAGGCATAGGTATTATTAGGTGGTGATACAAGTTTTTGGTTTAAATAAACATCAAGTTGACTAAAAAGTGAATGCAGCCAATTATTTACAGGTGCTACTGCGGTAGCTGATATCAAGTTTGATGAATCTTGATTTAATACTTTTGCCTTTATCTGGAGTAATGTATGAGACAAATCTATGTAGTCATCGCCTGTTCCAGGAACTTGAAACTCGATAGGTCCATCATCAGCAAGAGACGAAATTGGTTTATAGTGAATCCACAATCCATTTTCAATGCTTGTTTGTGTAGACGGTAATGCAAATAAATCTAATTCTGACTTAACGCACTCACAAGAATGATTATGAAGGAAAGACATATTTAATTTGAAAATATATCTTCTATGTTTTTTGGTTTTAGACCAAGTTTTTTCGTAGCTTTCACTTTAGCAGTTAGTGGTGGAATGAACGATGCCAATCGTTTTCTTTTAGTTATATATCCAGATCCTGTCATGTTAAATCGATCAATTTTGTTATCAGCCTTTCGTTTTAAGTTCGTACTAACTTGTTTAAGACGATCTTTTATTGAGGCTTCCATAGGACGCGCTTGAACCATATCCGATAAAAGTCCTACTCCAGCGTTTAATGCCTCCTTACCAACGACTCGAACACCACTTGAAAGTAAAGGTAAAACTGATCTAAATAACCCTCCTAAGAAGCTCCCAATACCATGACCGCGTTGGTATGGTGAACCCTTATAAATTACACCAACTCCTGATCCAGCTTGATGTGAATAATAATTTTCATATGGACATTTATGATGATCATGAGGAGAATACATTATTATAATTTGTGGAAATGTAGTTTAATACACACGGTTCCAAACTGGAATGGTATTTTTTGTCCTGTGCTCGATCTTATATCTATTTCCAGCGTATCGAACTCTCTTCGCATTACAGGTAAGTAGTGAGGTGGAGAGAAAACGTGCATTTTATTCGCACCATAAATGTATTTTGAAGGATCTAATGAAATGACTCTTAATAGCGGAGTCATAACATCACCCACAATCTGAGGATCGATAATGTCACAATATAGAAATAGTTGAGATGGTAACCCTAAGTGTAAATTAGCAGGACACTTCCCAAAATTTCTGTCTAGAAGATTTGTATTTGGTTCATAACCCAGTTGTAAACTTAATTTGGGTGATAATGTTACGGATGTTATATTTTTATCCAAAACAGAAATAGACACAAATTTTGTTATTTCATCATAACGAAATTTCAAGTTCTCTCTGATACCATTTAACGCTCTTAAAATATGTTCAACGTTATCATAGTTGGTAGCCGGAATAGGTTTTTTGTAGTACACTGTTGATGGTTTATCTTCATTAGGCATTAACATGGTTTTTGTAATGTACACAACATTTTCATGATCTTGAACAGTAAACATGGTGCATGGATATTGAAACTCGACAACTCCAACCGACCATTCACCTTCTAATTTCATAGCTTTTGGTAATTTTGTTGAAAAATTTGTGGTCTTGTTATCAGGAAAGTATTCCATTGAACTATTGCTGAGCAAAGTCAAATAAAAACTTTCTTTATTCATATTTCTTTTAAACTAGAAGCTAAAATCCAACTGTTAAATTTATCTGGATAACCTTTCCACTTCACTAATACTTCTTTTCTGTTACCCGAATAACGAGTACCAATTATTTTATCTATTTTATATTGTGAGGTGGGGTTGTAAGTGACCTGTAATTCTCTTTCATAAAAAGTACCAACTATTGCTTCATCTTGTAAATCTGTTATTGTATAAACAACCCATGGAGATCTATCAATTATTGAAGATATAATAAATATTTCATCACTCCAATTTGATTCATATCCTTTTTGGAAAACATGTTTATATTTAGTTATTCGAACATAATCACCCACATTGAAATTTGGTTTTGGATTTTCTAAAGAAAGTTTGTTTGATCCTCTATTATAAAGATTAGTCCAAACTGTCATAATATTGGCAGAACTTACATCACATGGGCACATCTTAATACTAGAGTGAATGCTGTGATTATAAGAGTATATTAAATCCTGTAAAACATCTATGTATCTATAAGTATTGTTATGAGTGAAATAACGCCACATTTTCATTTTTAGAGTTCTTTGAAATCGTTCAACAATACTAGCCTTAATATCAGGATTGTTAGTGGTATAGTAATTTATCTTTTTGGATTTAAAGTATTTTTGTACATCTTTTGAAACAAATTCTGTACCTTTATCAGATTGTATGTGAGTAGGTGTGGAATTACTTTCAGTAAATATACTTTCAAAACATTCTTTAGTAGTTTCTGAGTTTTTCTTTTTCATTGGTCTTGCGAACGCATATTTACTAAATACATCAATAACACAAAGTATATAGTTGAAACCATCATTATATTGAGAATAAGTTCGCATATCACTTAAATCAGCTTGCCACAGTTCATTAATATTTGATAGAATGTACCTATTACGTGGAAATTTTTTCCGACTGGGTTTATGTAATGTATCTGTTTCTTGTGATTGTAACCATTCCTTTACTTGCTTTTTATCCATTTTACCCTTCATGGCTTTTGATAATTTATCAATACTACCAAAACCAGCGGGGTTAGATGGATCATAATAAATCCTGTTAATTTCTTCTAGTACGGGGTCCATTTTTCCCAATCGAGCTTTTTACGTATTTTAGTTATAGATCTTTTATCTCCACTGCTCGGTGTAGAAAACTCTTGAACTTCAATCTCAGAGGTTTTGTTCAGATCTTTTGCTTGAAGTTGGTTAATAAACTCACATCTCTTTGGATTTCCAATATAAGTAAGTGGTACTTTAATATCTTTTAATGCTTTAGCAAATCTATCCCACCCTATCGGATCACTTCTTTTTAAGGGTCTTAGTGAATCATTTATTAAATCAACAATATTACTTCCAGGAATTTTTTCATTATCAATTATGACTGTGCCTTCATTATCCCAATGTATTTTACTTTTACTTGTTCCAATTAAGTTTAATAATGACTCACCTTTTTTATTATAAGTTTTTGGTATTAAACTGAGTATTTGAGTTGGTGTGTAAAGTGGATTTGTGTCATTTTCTTTACTTTTAATGGATCCTTTCTCATCCAACAAAGATTCAGCATCAACTGAACTTTTTAGATCTCTATCTTTATTTTTAAAACCAATTTTAGATTCATTTGAATCTTCATTAGATGTATCAGAATAAATTGGTAATCTGAGTGGTTGACGATCCTCTTCGGTAAAGTGAAGGTATCTTTGTAGTGTTTGTAAATATAACATCCACTTCTTGCGGTCTTCCGTCTTACTATTCATAATATTTTGCATTTCAATATCTAATCGAGACAAATTACTATTAACCTTATTTTCTTGTTTTAATTTTTCAATCAATCCAGGTTCAATAAGTATCATTTTCTTTGCATTTTCCATGTTAACTGGCTAGTCCACTTACTAATCCACTCAATATTGCACCTAATATTATTGGTAAGAAAGCCCCTCCTTTTTGTATGATTATATTTTTTCTTAGTTTATGTTTACACTTATGCACCAGTTTACGGAGTATATTTTTGTGTTTATTCAATTTTTGTTTATCGTGATCTTTAAGAGGTACCTTTCCTTGTAAAACGTTATGAATACATTCACAAATACAGTTTATTTCTTCTTCATCACATGTTTTAAGTAACGCTCTTTGATATTTTGGTTTAAGCGTATGCAAAGCGCTTAGCAAATGTTTATGCGTTGTGAGTCGACGATGCATCATTTAGAAATGATTTGAATTGTTTGATTCTTGGTGTATTTAAACTCTTTTATGGGGACGTAGACTGTACAGTGTCCATTAAATGGGAAGACATTTGTCTTGATACGACAAAAATCATTGGTATTCTGTTTTAAATCAACCATTAAATATCCATGCGCTTCTAAAGTTGCATCCCTATAGGCATCTTCAATGAATTTTGGGTTGTCTGGTGACACTTGTCGTGCTAAATATCTTATTTGAGTTTTATCTCGAGGGTTTTTAAAATATATTATATAACTTGAGTTTAAAGAAATGTCTCTTTGACCTTTACCCTGATGAAATAAATTTTGTGTTAAATAAAATACACTCAGATTCCTGTGATGACTACCTTTTGTAAATATATCCACAATTCTTCCATCAGACTCTCTCATTAGATCATCAATAATAACAAGATGTGGGTTTTCACCATCAAACATATTAAGATTTGGAATTCCTTGATGATAGTTAACATTTGGTAAATTATATAAAGGTTGCATTTCATCAAAGCACCATGTGATCTGATTAAAATCAAAATTACATATTTCTTTAACTGATTTTATGAAATTTGTTACAAAATTTGACTTCCCACATCCACTTGGTCCTGCCACAATAGCAGTAAACGGATGGATAAAGTGAAACATTTCACACGTCTAGAGTTCAAAGGGATGAAATAAAAAATGAAAATTATGTTGTAAAAATTAAATATATATATATTGCTAAAATTACAAAAAACATGTAACTGATGAAAAACAGACTGATCTGTATATTATTTCTAACACAATTATTACTTATCAGAACATTACAATCTTCTCAAATGTATGTTCACCGTTTTATTATTACTTAGATATCATTATTTACAATCGAATAATTAAAACTAACACAATTAGTACATCAGAATTTTACAATCTCAAATTTAAACCTACAAATAAAAACCACAATTATCTTACATTATTTACAATCAAACAATAAATTTTAAATATGTAATAAACTATAACATTATAAAATATAACATTATAGTAATATCATAATTTTACAATCAATATAAATTTTGTATAGGTACAGAAGTAAAAGTAAAAAGTATCAACACTTAACGTAATTTATAATGTCCCCAAGCCAATGTATCAATGTTGTTGTCCATAATACATCGTTTGCTATCATTATATGATAAAGATGCTTTATTTATTTTTTGTGTAAAAATAGTGTGTTTGATTGACTTAAACCGAAGCATACTACAATATTGTACATTTTTATTAAACAGACACGATTTGTAATTTTCCATATTCATTTTTTTGGTAACACTTTTGTTAACCCCTTTTGCCTTTGCTATAAATTTATCTTCTACTTCCAAGGCATACATTTTTGATCGCAACCCTACAAATTCCTTCAACACTTTACCATTATTCTCGTCTTTAAAAAAACCTAACTTCTTTTTATTTATTTTTGGATAATCGTAAATATTATTTTCTGGATAGTCTGATGTATCAAAATAGTGAAGTAGGTCAGGTTTTATATCCTCATACAAATTATCTGTAAAAATTTGATATATCAAACTATCGGTATCGGTGTACAATAACTTAATTTTGTTATTAAACTTTTTAACCATGTAGTTATAATGAAATTCATACATAAGGGTCTTAGATATATCTAAAATACAAAATCCTAAATAAATTGGCTTATCATAAATCAATTTTGTTTTTCGTAATTGTATTGCGACTAAATGTTCTGAAAATATTGATAAACTATGGAATTCTGGTTTTGCAATCAATTCCTGAGCACCTAAAACTTTACCACGATTATCCCAGTGAGTTAGTAGTTTAACGTTTACTCTTTTTTCAATATTTTCCATTGTCTTACCGAAGACAGAATTGTTCATTAATTTAAAAAAGTCTTTTTCAAAGTTTGATTTAGCTAACGTTCTCAAACTAGTATTTAAGTCTATGTATTTCTTTAGCCAAGAACTCTGTTTAAATTTTAAAATTCTATGTACTTTAATTAATTTAATTCCCATTTCAATGCATTGTTTTAAATTCCTGTAGTGAATGATGTATTTATTTTTATTATTTAAATTAGGAACTAATTTAGTTTCTTTAGTATTACCCACACATATGTTTTCAGGACATAATGGAAAGTCAGAATGCAAATTATGAAGTTCATCAGGATATTCCAAATCAACTTCTAAAACATAACCAAAATCAGACGTATCCAACACATTATAATCTGTATTACAATTTATCCATTCGAAACCACCAACAGGAAGGGATTGGGACATTGCCCAACCATATAAATTATTCGCATCAAAATATGTTAGATATGAATTAGGTTTTTCACCATCATAATCCTCCATGAATTTATTATTTGCTCTAGCAAAACGATTGCTACACTGAGATACACCCCCTCTAATACCAGCTTTAAAAAAAGCAATTTTGTCATAGTCCGTTAACAATTCTAATTCTATTTTTGTAAATTTTAACATTGCATCCCAACTTAAACCTGGAGCTGTATAGTAATGGGCAGGATCTAATCCATAAGTTTTAATACATAGCTTTCTGAAGTTTTCGAATACATCGGTCAAAAGTAAAACATCAGTTTTTAAATACAAATCGGAATAATCAGACATACTACTACACTTAAAATGTTGCCAAATATCTTTTGCATGATTATAATCATCATTTGAAATATTTGAATCTGTGAGTGAACTATAAAACTGGTGTTGATCAGGAAGTGACGGATGTTTCAAGCAATCACTATTACGCATAAATTCATAAGGATAAATACCTTTCCGTCTCAAACGTAAAAAATCTTCATTATTAGGATAGTTTCTTTTTAGTTCTTTAAACTGATCGTCATTAAGATTTTTAGCTAGCTGATCTAAACTACATGATAAAAATTTCAATGAATCTACGAATCTTAAACTTACAGGTTGATTATTTATTGTTAACTGTTTTGAAAATGATATGTATCGTTCTTTATTTTGTGGAATAACTTCAACTTTGCCATCATCGAGGTTTAATGCATGGACAATAAAATGAGCATCGTAGTGACCGAGGTTATGTAAAAATATTGGAACATAACGAGGGGTTCTGTACTTAGAACTACACACTTGATGTGCAACACCCCTAAAACTGCCAGTGTACCAATCAAAATCGTAAAAAGGATCTTCATTTAACTGAGTTTCACAAATATGACAAATGTTTGAATTTGAAATTTTAATTTTATCTTCATCTGATAATGGAACGGGACATTTTTGGAAACAATTTTTTTTAACTATTGTTTTCACATCTTCACAAAGGCGATTCATAAACACTTGTGCACAGTTTGGCCCACTATACGTCTCATATTTTGATAATCTGTCATCATATGAACATTTAATGTAATAT
This sequence comes from Tholera decimalis, assembly GCA_943138885.2. Taxonomy (NCBI): domain Eukaryota; kingdom Metazoa; phylum Arthropoda; class Insecta; order Lepidoptera; family Noctuidae; genus Tholera; species Tholera decimalis. Next base: position 29,691,942 of record OW964556.2, on the reverse strand, counting down.
CCGAAACTATACACTTCATGTTTTTGAATATTAATTGTACTAGGCTTGGATGGATCGTTACTACATGATTCTATCGGGTTCAAAAATGCTTCAAAGTCTGCATAAACCACAAAGGGCATTTCCAACTTTTTCACGAATTTATCAAATTTTATTTTATTATTTGATGTTGCTTTACCGAACCAATCCTTTTTGGAATCCTTACCGTTTGGTAATTCCGTACAAATGTGAGCGCAATCATATTGTTGATGGTTATTAAGTCTTTCCTCTGATGGGAAATGAAGTAAACATGAATCGCATATATAAACTGCGTGATGATTACTCGAGATTTGTGAGCTAACTAACCGCGATAACTTTTTAATATAACAGTAATGATTGTTAGTACCATTCGATAAATATAGTAGGTTGATATGATTAGGTGTACGACATTTTGTTAAATATAAAGGACCTACAACTGAATTACACTTTTTTTCTTTATTATACTCTAAACCAAAAACATTTATACTAATATTGTTTAATTTCTCTACTTTTGATATATCTACAATTTTAACCGGAAAAGAAATACCAGTAAATTTTAGTTTATTTTCATGAATTGCGTATGATGTTACGCGATCTACACTTTTACATACAGGATATAAACCGGAGAGTAATGCCCATTTGAAACACATATTATCATTATTTTTAACATTGATTACAGCTTTTTTTAATTTAATATCCTGAGGAAGATCGATATATGAACTACCACGTAAGGGGTTGAATTTGTTAACATTCATATCTATGTATTTAATTTGATTAAGACTCCAACCACTATCTTTTTTTTCAAATTGACAAATTTTACCAACAACAGTGTCTATTAATGATGAAAAAAAAAATATTTAAGTCATCACCCTGACAAATTATGTAATTAAACGTTTGAAAATCAAATGTATTTTTAATATCTTTAGTTTGTTGTATGAAATCAGCATGCAATATGAAGTTTATTTTAAAAATTGTATGTTGTTGAATACATTCATTGATTAAAAATAAGATATCAATTTTTAATGAATTTAAAAACGATTCCGGTGTTTCAAAATATTGCCCCGATTTAATTGTTTTACTATTAATTCTATATGTTAAAATTCGGTTGCCAAAAGCGGTTTCAACAACTGTAACATTTGCTAGTGAATTATGTGATTTTAAAAGATTATTTTTGTGAACATTGCTTTTTAAATGGTTATTTAGATACCTTTTATTAATAAAAACATGACATGTGTCACATTCCACCTTATTGTTGTCCACGTTATTTGTTTCAGTCGATGATGTAGAAGCTCCTTCATCAAATTTTGCTTTCTTGGGAACCTTATTTTCGTCAGTAGTGATACCTCGTTTGATACCTCTTCCAAGTTGTGGTTGACTGTAACAAAACAGCAAGAAAATTATTAGACAAATCTTAAAATAAAACAATACAACAATAATCTTTCTTATTGAGTTTGTACTTCTAATACTTACATCAACGCTGTTTCAACCATCGCACAGTGATTATACAACTCATCATCATACGATGAATCAAACAGTTCACACTTCTCCATTTCATCACAAACTTTAGGCAGCTCCTGATCGAATTCGTTGATGAATAGTTCCATATTCTCTTCCATGGGTGCGGAAAAGAAAGCACTGGTACACACTTCACTGAAGTTTTCCATCTTTATAGCAAAGAAGAAATTAGGTAGCACAGTAAGTAACAGTTAAGTGTTGGTAGACGAACTGATACCCAATTTCAAATAATGTTCAAGATTTCAAATAATGTTCATTATATAGAGTCTAGCAAAGGATTAAAAAGTCAGGTAGAATCTAATGAGTACACAGAAGTAATTTAAGTAAACAGAATCACATTCACTAATCAACTAATGGGTGTCATTGTTAAAAAAGTATTTTTTAACTTTTTCACTTTCTGCTATTGTCTTTGTAATGTTGTATACGAGCCCGTTTGTGCTGTCATAGATGCTATCCTTATTATTCTTTACATAATATTTAATCCTCGTGGTAGCGTGTTTCCAATGATCAGTAGTTGGAATCTTACATAGCTTCTTCATATCGTACATTTCAATTTTTATGAGATGCGTCGCTTGGTCTCCGTCGTCAGAATTACTAGAAATGTATGATACACCATCTCTAGCGGCTCGTGCCACGGTTGACGATAACAGTTTCTTCTTTTTTATTTTTGGTGCGACTTCAAAAAAATGATCAATCGGTTGTGATTTCCTTTTTCCACCATCGCATGTGTTATTAATAACGATGTCATCGTTCTCTTCTTCATGTTGAGGGGAGAGCGGTGAGTAGTAATACTGTTTATAGGTATTTTCATCGAAGTTGAATGATTTCTGCAACAAGACAGTTATCATGTTAATATCAATTTGTTTACACTTAATCACACACGTTAGGAAACAACAACAAGAATACAAGTAAGTTTGTCAATAGAATAAACACTTACCTCCATGGCCATTGATGCGTTGAAGTAACACAAACGTAGTATTGGTAGACGTATACAATCCACTGCGGTCAAACGACCATAGACTGACTGCATGACGGCAATGGTACGATCTTATATAGCACCATTCTTATCTAAAACAAATTCCTAAATACAACGAAACTGATTGTAACTGTATGAATCACCAAAATTATCTCACGTTCCTCCGGAAACTGATAGTAACTCTATGAGTCAACAAACTTATCTCACATTGCTGGCATCAACCTGTTTTGTGAGTGCTACAAAATAATGCGATTTAATATTTACAAATCACTATAATTGAACATTCCTATGACAACCATTGAATAGATTGGTAGTGTAATAATATGCTATATCATGGATACACTAGAAGTACAAAAACATCTGAAAAAGATTCATCCCAGTCTAGAAAATAATGTTTATGCTGCTAATAGACTCCCTATGTATACCCATGCACCAACGTATATAATAAGCAATTTGGATGCGGATGATAAGCCAGGTTCACACTGGGTAGCTGTACATATCGATACGAATGGCATCGGTCAATATTTTGATTCGTATGGGCGAACACCTGCGCGATATCATCTCGAGTTTTTGAAAAGGAATTGTAAAAGATGGGGCTGGAGTATTGATAGGATTCAGAATGATTGGACTTCAGTTTGTGGTGAATATTGCTTAATGTATTTGCTATATAAGTTTCAGGGATGTTCAATGCATAGTTTTACAAACATATTTACAGGGAACACACTGTACAACGATATTTTAGTGGATGAGATGTTCCGCTCATATTTTGTAGATAAAAATAAAATTTGTTAATGACGCATGTGTTTTATTGATTCCGTTTTGATGATCCCGAATAGCAAAGTAAGCAATGGTCTATGAACAATAAAAGTATACAATAGCAGTAGCAGTAACAATGAGTAATACATAGAAACGTCAATGCAATCCTAATGAGGGTGACCGGCGGGACGCACGGACAATAGATAAGAAAAGGCGAACAATGAAAGTCGATAATGAGGTTCGGGTCACCGGAAATGAAACAGATTGTTGTTAATTGATTTCTGTATCTCCGGAACCATGCATCTTACGCGAAAACGGATTGCAGAAACGTGATCAGCGGACCCCAAAACCTTTTTTTTTTTTTTTTTTTTAGGTTTGAAACGCCCTGGACCGCGATTGCGCCAGAAGCGGTGGTGCGCCAGAACCGGTGAGCCACGGGATTGGTGCGCCAGAACCGGCAAATCACTACTACTTTCGTATATGAACAGTACTTAGAGAATTATTAAGCTGCCCTTTTCCACCAATCCGTTTGTCTATCAGCACCCGCTGACAGTAGTGCCACTCGCATAACTCGAAATAGGTAGAAAAGGTAATTGAAATTTTCACCCAGTGACAACAAAAACAAGTAACGTGACTTGTTTGGTTTAGACTACGGACCCCTTTGAGGGCAATTTCGACTCGCACTGGGCCGATTTCTTGTAATAAACTGCTACATATTTCACCTTTATATAAGGCTATAAAAAGGTATTTGTACGTTGGAGTACCTACTTATCGGATTACAAAAAATGCTTTATTCATTCATTGCAAACTAGACCTTGGGTGTCACAAATTAGTTGTTATATCAGTTCTATTGTTTATAAATCTATGGTTTCAAGATACAAGCTGTGATTACCACACAAAAAATAAGAAAAAAAATCAAGTTCTCTTTAATAACACACAAACAATAATTGACATTTTGGTGATAAATCGAATCTCAATAACCGATAATGTTGCGGAAAACCTTTTTTAGCAGCACGTCCACAAATTACTACTCATGTTAACACCTCCAACCACATTATTTATTTAAAATAATATCTATTGCGAAAACAGATCAATCATTTAACAATTTCTACAAAAGAGAACTATTTCTAGATCTGTAAATATCATAGAAATATAAAAATGGTAAATATAGTTCCTGATATCTAGAGAATCCATAATAATACTATATAATTTATACTAATATTATAAAGTCGTCTATTATAAAGTCATAAGTTTGTATGTAGGGGATAATCTCCGCCCTTGGCCCTTGGGAATAATAGACATTTTACTCGATTTTCATAATGATTATGTATGTATATATTTCATTCTGAACCATATTATAGTCCACTATTGTATACCTATAGCATCTTATTTTAAGCTGTATCTCAAGATACAGGTTTCACCCTAGTTTGAGAGGCAGGGTTTCCCATATTGTGTACAGATTACAGTCTCTAGATTGTTTTGTATTGTGTTTCTACAAAAGCTCACTCAAATTGTTTTATGTAAAACATGTCAAATCTGTATTTTATGAAATAAAGATATTTTTTTTTGCATGATGCAGTAAACATGAGAACGGTTTATTTAGCGAGGTTTGGTGGAGGTCTAACCGGGATTGCAGAAATGTTCTGACGAGATACCGCGGCCCCGGAAGCTAAGGTTTTAAGTCAGTAGAATTCTGACACTCCCTTCCGCTCCACCCACAGCGGGAGAAGTCATTCGATGATTTTCCAACCTGAAAAAAGGGGATAAACTGCGAAACAAAGATTCAATTCTCTATTTTTTTTTGCATTATTTTTGAGTTAGCTATAAATTATTTCGAAATCCACGCAGCTGAAGTCGCGGGTGAAGTGATTCGTAACGCATAAATATTAGCTTTTTGCACTCTCATCCATATGACCTTAATTCGTGTAAAATTGAATACTCTTCCGGCCGCGTAATTATTGTAAAAAAGTAATTAAAAAAATTAAAAAACCCAACGGCAACCTAATACTAAAACTAACTGAAAAGCTAATAAAAACAAGCCCATTTTAAATTAAATAAAAGTTGGAAGCAGGCGGGGCCCATACCATTATTATAGTTTCAAACTCAAATGGATCCCACCTGCTTCCAACTTTTATTTAATTTAAAATGGGCTTGTTTTTATTAGCTTTTCAGTTAGTTTTAGTATAAGGTTGCAGTCGGGTTTTTTGATTTTTTTAATTACTTTTTTTTATTTCCAGCATTTTTGTTTACAAATGTGAAAGATTTCGCAGACGATTTAGTTCTTGATACGAGTTTTTTACGATTTGTCACTTTGAATTACTTTTAACCATATAAGTTATATATATGTTTGTAATCACCTTTTAAAACCCTTTATTTTGATACCCCACTCGATAGGTTTTGAGAAAAAAACTTTTTTGAAGGCATAATATGGCGCCAAAAATCCGCCATTTCGTTTTTTTTTTTTATTTTGATATACCCAGTGTCACTTTCACAGTCAATACGAATCTAACGATACCTCTCAAGCTAAAATCCGTCGAGCTGTTCAGGCCACAGAGCGTGCCAAACAATTATACATACATACATACTCTCGAAAAACATAACCCTCCTTCTGGCGCAGTCGGGTAAAAAGGGGTAGCAATGTTTTTGTTTTACGTATGTCTCCATAGATTAAACCTCAGAAGTTCAAGTAAGCTATTGAAAATATAAGAATGTTATAATATCTCGTAATTTCCATTCAGGTTACTCACGCAAATCGCAAAACAGGGCAGCGCTTAACCTAATACTTGGAATACTTGTTACACGTTACAAAGTATATGTAAGTACTAGGTACTAAGAATTTTGTTATTCTTCCATCACAAGACGCTTTACAACGCAATTCTACGTTATGAGCTCAAGTTACGAGCGTGTTTAGTATACTTTCTGTGAGGATAGAATATTTTCGAGTATAATAAAGCACAATAAGCGTTTTCATTAAATAGAAAGTTTAAATTTGTTTGACGCCAAAACTTTCACTGGCTGTCAAAACTCCGAGGAACCATTCAATTTAAAATTTAAAAATTTAATGTATAAGTCAGATGCTTAGCGTTTTCCTGAGTACTAGTGTTTTATTTACATGGAACGACTGCCTATCTGACTTCCACAGCCTAGCTGGGTAAAACGATTACAACCCTTGGCAAAGCTGGTGGCAAATCTAGCTTCTGAATATCCGTAACAAGTATCAAAGATGTGTAAATGACAGCCGGGACTTATGGCTTATTGTACTTTCTGAGGTACGGAGAAATCTCGATATTTTTAGGTGATCCCCATCCATGGACCGTGCTCGACAAGTGTTGCTTAACCAAGGTTAAAGTTAAGATCGACCCTTACGGATGTTATTATCTAGCCACGAGCTCCTCAGACACGGTAATATTATCATACAGTATTTTAACTCGGCCGTATCTTAGAAATAAATGCCTACAGCCGCGCGGTACGTAAACATGCGACAGGGCTGGCCGCCTCCAGCATTTTAATTACATTTGCCTACTTTGCGTTTCCATTTAGTTTTGTGATTGTAAATATACTATTTTATATAAACAAATAAAATAGTTTGTGAATTGAATAGGAAGTGTTCAATAAAAATGCGTGTTGTTTTTGGATTGGTAGATTTAATTATTAAGAAAACATGTTTATATTTTTTCTTGTATTATTCATACACACAGTACAATAAACAACTATTATGAATAATAAAATACCACGTCTTTACTTTGAATTATACAAACTAACAAAACAAAACACACATGCCCCGAGGTTTTAACACAAGCGTACCTACCGTATCATGATTCATAAACCGCCTATAACTACCTATTTCACTCGTGTCAATCACTTTCCTTTACTCTATTCACTTTATTTATTAATCCAGACTTCATTTTTTTCGGGAGATAAAAGGAAATACATATCCATTAAAAAGAAACACATTATGTACTACATACCTACTAGTAACTAAAATTATTTTAGTCTTAGGTACCTTTCAAAGTTTCCAGGTAATCTAAAAAAAGTTATCTCTTGACGAATTCATGCAACCAAAAACTGCACAATATGTCCTACTCGTCATATTAAATATGTACTTGAACTTATTTATAGCGAAAAATCGCGCGGTTATTGTTAAAAAAACAACACACCGTCCGTTCGTCACTGCGGCACAGACGACCGAGATCGAGGCGCGTAGGTATAGCTCGCGCTTCGTCCGTTTGTATGAAGTCAGAATACTGTATACATAATATTACCGTGCCTCAGATGTTATTGCACACACCTATCGCATAATACAACATGAATAAAGCTAATCCGTCTAAGCTATGTTTTCTTTGTACACCAAATGTAATTAAAAGAGACGGTAAAAGTCGCAATGATATCGATGACAATCCGAAACTTATACAACACTTAACCTTGGCAATACAAGTCGCGAAACATGATGAAAAACCCAGAAAAGTTCTACCAAAGCGAAACTAACAACTACTCGAGTTGTCAACTCGAACAAGCGTAAAGAATATAGAAGACTGTCTTTGTATGTTATGATACTTATTTGAAGCACCTTTGAAAGTTTATAATAGGTAACTGTTTGCAGGTATCAAGAATAAGAATAATTTGTTTATTTGCACAGAATATAGGTACATAAAATAAGGAGTTAACGATCTGCGCCCTGTCAAATCTGCCTTTAATTAGGCATGCAAACATTAGAAATATGTATAAATAACATTAAGAAGATTATAAAATATTAGCAAGATTATAACTTATTACAGATAATGAATATAATACTAATATTAATTAAATTAATTGATTCTATATCAATTAATTTAAATTAAAGAAAAAATTAAATATAATTAAGGTGATTTTTTAAACAGGAATGTCACAGAAATCTAAAACGTATCATTAAAAAAATCATTATTTGAATAATAGCACTTGTCGAGTGAAAATGCAGTCAGTTTCCTTGGAAATATTTGTGTCAAGTAAAGTCTCGATCATAATGCTAGATTGCTAGGGAGACACCTGGAGTGACTGCGGAAGTAATAATAAAAATAATAATATTAAAATCACTTATTCACAATATCTTACAGATTGTTACAAAAAATTAAGTATAAGTATATTAGGTAGGTACATTTCGTAGAACTTAAATATTATAAAAGAAGCTCATTGTAAAATCTGTACAAAATTTATATATCCCTGCCTCCTAAACTAGGGTAACCTATGTCTTAGAAGACAGTGTTCGGCCAAGTGAATTTTGAGCTTGATTACATTAAACAAGTAGACGGTGCTTAGCTACCGCTGGATGAACGTTCATTTTATACATGTATGTACATATATTATACTGTATCGGTTTCTGTAATAATTGTTATGTGTTAGCGTGTGTGTATGTTTATAGTTTGTTGTGAATTTTAGTGTGTGTTTGTGCAAGTATATGTGTGTGTTTGTGTATGTATGTAAAGGGGGATGTGGGGCTCGAGTTTATGTTTATGTTTGTGAACTGAGCGCTTGTTTGTGTGCAATTTTGAAAGAAACTATGTCTAGAGACTGAATATTGGTGTTATGTGAGGTAGGTAAGTAGAGACTCCGTATACGCATAATCTTTCTGGAGTAGCCACTCTGTTACCCTGGATTTTACAGTGTATATTTAATTTTCTATCTATTTTTTAGTACATATGAATGCTTAGTGTGTAGAATTGGTGTTTTGCGAAGATGGTTTTATGTTGAATACTTGTTAGGAGATTTACTCGCTTTTTTGGGTTAGGCGGTGGTAAGCCAGCGAGTGTCCTTAGAATTGATCGAAGCCAAAGAGTTGCCGCACCGTTAGTATTTTACATTCACAATAAAGATCAGAGGCTGGGTATCTAAATGGCTTTTTCGTCATAACTTTAAATATGGCTCTTTGTGCCCTTTCGACTCTCGGAAAACTTTTTGCACTGCACCGCCCCATGCAGTAATACAGTATCCAAGAACTGATTGGCAGATCGCATAATGTACCATCTTCATAATATCGTAATTAGCTGACTGCCGGAGGGATCTAAAGATGTGTGTAAGACGCATTGTTCTTGCAGTTACGGCTTCAATCTGTTTGTTCCACCGAAGACCGTAATCTATTGGAATCGTTAAATATTGGATACTCAACCTTATAAGTGGTAACATTAGCGATGTTACGTGCCGCGCTTCGTCATCGTTTATCACGATTGATACGGTAGTAAACTGTGAAGAGAAATCAATCATTTTTTTATTCTATACGTTCTTGAAAAGCCAGCTGATGGGATTGTGACTAGGGATCAGTTTACGGCAATGTACTTTATTTACCTGTATTATTTTCCTTAAATATAATTAAGCACAACGTTACTTAGGTAGTTACTATAATTAAATATCACTATGTAAGTCAAGTTTTTAACCAATATTATCTTACATACATATATTTGAACATGGATAAGTTTTATATCATCTTCTGTGTACAGCATATACATAAAATTGGAGTGAATATCTTTAATTTCGAAATAACTGTGTTTTCTCAAGTGCATAAGTTAGTCACACGATACTAAAACATAAACAAACCTATTAAAAAAATTGTCTGTATTTCTGTTTGTCGGATGAAAAGTCTGGAATGGCTAAACCGATTTTAATATTACATTCAATGGAAGATAGAGAAAGTCATAGGCATAATATTTAGGCTTTTAATCCCAGAATTTCCACAGAATCGGGATGTACGCGGGAACAAAGTCGCGGGCCCAGCTAATAATTAATAAATATTCACGTTTTTTTATCAGTGGAAAATCATCTAGTGACTCTTCTCGCTTTGGGTGGAGTGGGAGAGAGTGTCACACTGCTACTGACTAAAAACCCAACCTGGTCCTTTAATTACCTTTACGTACCGGGGCTTGTAGACGCGCGTGGAATTATATGCGCCGCCGACCCAGGCCTGGTCCTTACCGGACGGTGAGTTGCAATGGACGGAGATCGGCCTACAGAGGCCGGAGAGGCGGAGACCCTACAACTTCATTGCCTTTCTTTCAAAACTTCATCTTTGTAAATTTCGTACTCGCCTATGCAAAATACACCTATTTCATTTACAATTTTAAAAATTTACATCAAACATACAGGTAGGACACAGTTTTCTGGCGCCTTCGAACAAGGAGAAATTTTCTTCTCCGAAGAGAGAAGAAGAAGAGAGTAAAACTACGCGTTTCAATTCTACCATACTACTTCACAATTGTGTTTCGTATATGGAGATCGTAAATGTATTTAGTGTGAAAATGTGTAACCTTATATTTTTTAAGACAAATTCCTGACAAATTTCAAAGAACAATGCTCAAAAATGTATAGACACTGTTCCCACACTTATAGCATTTTAAAACCTATGTTATTCGAAGGGCCATAGTCATTTTATCATTAATTTATTGTATGACAGCGAAAGTAAAATGTCTGTCCAAAAAAGTTATAGCGACCTGAAAATACCGGAATCAGTCACAATTGTGTTACCATTTATTGTTTTTTTTTTGGCATGATTAAAGCCAAAAATACTACAATTATAGTTACTGCTTTCTTGGTCGAGTGGTTGGAAGCGTGACTGCCGAGATAGAGGTCTCGAATTCGATTCCCGGTTGGGGACAAGTACTATTGGATTCTACCGGTTTTCCGAAATTCTTAGTAAGTAATAGCTCGGAGTCTGGAATTGCTCTGGAAGTGCTTGGTGTATGGCAATATATTCACCTCTTATTACATGAGACCCATTAAATGTGCCATTCCCTGAATTACCAAACGAAGGTCAGAGGGTTCTTTTTTTTCTGGTGCGAAAATCAAATCGATCAAATGACTTCTCCCGCTATGGGTGGAGTGGAAGGGAGTGTCAGACTTCTACTGACAAAAACACAGCCTGTTTCTTCAGCTGCCCTTAAGTTCCGGGGCCACGGCATCTCGTTAGAACATCCCCGCAACTCCGGCAGGCAATGGTCCTATGGGGCCCAACACTATTGCTGACAGCTCTTAGAGGCGTGCGTGTAACACGACGCGCTGCCGACCCAGGCCTGGTCCTTACCGGACGATGAGCTACCCCTGCTTGCCGTCCGCAAGCACGCGCCTACGGTGGCCGGAGATCGGCTTGCGATTCCCGACGCCCGGGGCGTCTCCCGCAGTGGCTGGGGCGTGAAGAAAAGAGTTGTCTCTCCCTCGCGCGATCGGCCTCCTCCTTTGCTAGCATGACTGCTTCGCAGAAAGAGGCGCCTGCATCCCTTTCCCTCTCGCTCCGCACCATGGTCTGAACCAGGGCCGGGCGCGAGAGGTCACCGCCGCCAATTGCCTCCACGAGGACACGGCGGTACTCCGCCCAAGCAGGGCACACCTCAGTTGCCCTGTCATAGAATAAAATGATAAGATGACTATGGCCCTTGGATTGACATAGGATTTAAAGTGCTACAAGAGTGGGTACGTTTTGAACATTGTTCTTTATAAAAGAAATAAATATTAACTCGAAATTTTTTTCCTCACAAAATACAAATGATTTCTAATCTTTTCTTCTAGTTTTAATACACATATAGACTCACAGATGTACATAGATATAATAATAACTACGAAACAAATGCCGAAACCGTACAGAACGACTAAGGAAAAGATTAAGGATAGATTGGATCGAGGACTTTTTTCAAGATCTGTCGTAGAATCTGGTGGAATATATTATTATCGACATCTTAAGATATCGTCGATCCATCTTCTAATACATTTCCCAAATATTGAATGTTAACGTTAAATGATAAATGTACACGTAGGCTAATTGAATGTTCACGTAGAATAATCGAATAATCCGTTAAGTTAAATGAATGTTCACGTTTTATAATTAAATCTTCACGCAATAAGACGAACGCAGCAACAGCAAGTTTCAATTAATAAAATAAAGTGGTTTGAGTGTATTTATTTTTAACTGCATTGCAGTTCTCAACACGCGCTAGTTGTAAAATTCAACTGAACAGCGCAGTACGTTTCTATTGTTCTTGGACACGACATGCCCGATTAATACACTGACGGCAGTTATTCGTAGCTTATACACAGTTGGGATTTGCCACCAATGCATTATTGATATTACTCTACATAAATCATCAGAGACAATACGGCGATTTTGATACGAATCGTTCATAAAATATACGAAACTCTAGGAGGATTTCCATCCCAGTAAATTTTCAATATCATATGTACCAATTACTTACACACCGCTTCAAAAAGCTCTTCAGGATTCAGTTAATAATATTCGAATGCTACAAAATACGTGGGCGCCTACGAAGCTCGTAGCTAGTGCCTACGTCCTCGTAGCTTATGCAAGGGCGTACCGGGCTCTATGTAACCTGCTACGAAAGTCTGCGAAGCTACGCACTTGACCTTTTTACTGGATATCGCGATTTATTAAGGCCAGTCTATGAGTTTCAGAGGCATCTCGTCGCAGCAGTCAGCACTTCTAGTTATATGGCTGCTATAAACCCTTTAAGTTAATCGCCTTCCACACATACTTTCCACATGGGTGAACAGTTGAGCTGGATGGTAGAGCGGACACCATTTTATTTCCTCTTTGCTGTAAATCTCATATGGTTTACGCTTTTTTCGTGTACCTATTATAAGTTTGAGGTTTCATAAACATTTTATTAAATAAATACAAAATTATATTAAACTAGCTTCTGCCCACGACTTCGTCTGCGTTTGTACTTAGATTCTGCACATTTTTTATTTAACAACCTTGTCTTGACAAAAACGTACACAACAAAAACAATCATTCAATCAATTCGCTGCAGGCGTTCCGGAGTTATGCGCGTACATTCATTTCGACGATTCATTTTTGATTACATAGATTATCAAATTCAATTCGAACAAATAATAACATACGTTTCGTCCATGTTTTTCATAAAAAAGGGTCTTATTAAAAATATACTACTCAGCTTACTCAGTCTAGAGCACGTGTAAGGGAACAATGAAATTGTAGAATAGTATAACAAAATGTGCGAGACAGCAATATAAGAAAACATTTTGTTTGCTGATTATGGATTAGGCAGAAGTTCTAGTACACTACCAACTTCCAACCAACTCGTAGTAATGTTAAATTACTATTAAACAATTACGTAAGTCAAAGTTGAACTAATCAAATCAGTATAGTACTTAAGGCTTAGTACGATACTAAAGCTAACTCCATTAGCGCCTAAATTATCAGCTAGGAGATTAACTCACATAAACGCTATCAAAATCGGCCAGCCAACCCGCATTTCGTGCCAAAATCGACAGATTGCAACGGTCGTATTAATTTAGCTTTTACTAGCCATCAGCCCCAGCTTTGTATAGATGCAATCTGCTAATATGGTGACATATCTAAAAACCGTTGAAGTGCGAGTTTGACCCGCATTAACAATACACATACTTAAGGTCTTTAGATTTTTCTTTTACATGTGGCGTAAGTCATTGCTAACTTGAGAGAAGTAAGAAATAGGTTTTGATTCCCTTGTGAAATCGTAAAATATATTTTATATTGCATATTTTACGATTCCACAAGTCATAACTTACGATCGCGTAGACCTATAAGTTTGATTTTTTCATTGCCGAAACTGGAGTATTTAATATAAATTTGAGTAAGACAATATAACTTTATGCTTTTCAGAGAAAAAGGATTTTGACAGACAGACGGACAACAAAGTGATCATATAAAGGTCTATTTTTTTGGAGGTAGACAACCCTAAATACAACGAAAGTTCTGTGGAACATTAATTTGGTTGATTATTTTTTTATTTGTTAAGCAGATCGGTTATAAATAATACATTTACACATAACTTTTTAAAATTAAATTAAATAAAGCTTGCATTGACTAACTCACAACCCTAAGAAGAAAGACTAACCAAACTCAGAGATCATACAATCCGTCCAGGTCAAATCATATGCGAACAATGCAGTTTAATACCAGAGATACTCCTAAGAGGAAAGATATACATACATTTGAGTAGAACTGTTGAACCTGTGCATACATTTGTCAGTAATTTAACAAACAAATATTATAAACTAGTACTCTCGCGGGGCTTCGCTCCCGTGAATTCTATCGCGGTAAAAACATAACTCTACTTTTTTGCAGTCGGTTAAAAAGTAGCCTATAACCTTCCTCAAGCTTCAAGCTACTTCCATACCAAATTTCATCCAAATCCACCCAGTACTTTCGAAGATTAGCGCGTTCAAGCAAACAAACAAACTAACAAACTTTTCCGCTTTATAATATTAGTATAGATAATAAAGATATTCAATCAAATAAAACAGATATAATAATTCTTATGGAATTTATAGAGAAACTTTTAGAATGTTAAACTGTAATCTTAGGCTATATCATATATCTTTTTTTTGGGATAAAACCACCACAAATATATTGTGTTGTTTAAAAGAAATATGCGGATGAACAAACACACAGAAAGATCGAGTTTTATTCAACGATACCGATGCTGCAGTATCCGGAATCTGTCATCTAACGTTATCATAATGTGATCGCCAATATACTTGTCGAGAGTGAAGAGTTATTATCGCTGATACAAGTAGCGGCACGTAAATCTAGCGTTGAATGATACGTGGAGAGGATTGCTGCGCATGGGTACTGTCGCGCACGCAATACAATTATTAGCTAAATAACGTTAATGACATTATTTTAATGTAATGTCAAATAGTAAGTCTAGCGCTGAACAAAATGTGGAGGATAGCTGCGCATGAGTACTGTGGCGTATGCAAATAATGTTACCTATACTTTAATAAATAGTTTATCTCCAATGCCAATGTCCAAGGATTTATGGTAGGTACCTAAGATATAATTTTTAACAAGTTTTGTTGGGAGTAGAAAAATAAAAACATTATTTGTTAATTGGACAATTTTTATTTTAGATTTAAGTCTTATCTGAATCAGAGAATGGTATCACGCCTTCAATGGTGTCTTGACAAGGCGTTTTGCTTATTGAGGGCCCGGACTCAGGGCAAAAAACAACAACAAAAATGAACAGCAATAACAATACAATTAATGACGCGACTGTACGCGGGATGTGCGCGGTGCGTCGTATCGGCGCAGGGAACAGAATGCGACTTGAGAGCCAATCGGCGCTACGCACGCCTTTCCTTCATTCCGCTAGCCCCCCTCAGGTACCTTAATTTTTACTTCTGCGCAATAACGGTCAGCGCTAAAGTTTCGTGCCGCTACTTGTACTGCCGTCATCTCTTGTGATAGTAGCTCGATTCAGCAATATATCAGCTCGAATAAAGCTTTCGTGAAAGTTTGTTTCAGTGATTTCACGCTGCTTACATAATTAGGTTACCAACGTTAACCATTATGGATGAATTTACATAGTGCATCAGCTGATCTGATAGCGATGTAGCAGAGACCCCTTGACCCCCCCCCCCCCTCCCACTCTACCTTAACATAATGAAGTTAAAGGAATCTTTCACTGATGACGCTTAACATGGCAATGAGCCATATTCAACCAACTTCTAAAATATTTTGAGTAAGTAAGTTTTGTATAAGGGTCTTATTCAGAAAAAGTGTAAATTTTGTTTAATTTCTTGTCCTGCTACTTCATATTTAAGTAAATATCTAATATTATGATATATTATTTTTTCCCCACCTTGCTGTTATATCTGTGTATTGATATGAATATTTGTGTGGTATTTTAACTTTCATTTTCATTAAAAGACTATATTTTTAAAGTTTCTAAACATAGTTAAAAATATCTTTATAAATTTTTAGTGTCCCAATCACTGCTACACATTTTCAAAAATGCATTGTTATGAATAATCATCGCTTTACTTAATATTGACTGTGGCTACATTATTCTTGATAAATCAAGTAATTAATTGGGACAAATTTTATTCGTGAATTGCATAGAATAGAATAGATTTTTGTTGTAAAAAAGTCTTAAAGGTCTAGGTTTTAAAATAAAACAGTTAGATCTGCATGTTTTACCATTCATGACGTTCAAAACAAAATAATTTTGGTTTAGAATAAACCAAAACAAAATACAATTTGAGTTTACACAGCTAGCTACGAAATTAATAACTTAATCTTAATGCTAATAAATAATGGAAGTTTGTATTTATACATTTTGGAGACAAGTAGTGAAAATGTGGTAAATGCAGGTTCATCTATTGGATTCATTGCGGTCATTTATAAATTCTGAAGATTTCTTAAGATGCATTTTAAACAAAGCAGTAGGCATTTGTTTCATAGTTTTAGGGATTTTATTATACAGGGTTAAAGGTTAAGTTGTCCTAGATCCGTTAAGAGCCTAACCGTTTTAGAGATTTTGGACTTTTTTTTTTTTTAACGTGGTAAAATTATCAAATAAGTCCTCCCACTCCGGGCAGGGTGGGAGGGACTGTCAGACTTTTACTGACTAAAATCCACGGTGTTCCTTCAATAACCCTTTACATACCGGGGAGAGATTTAGAGATTTTTTTTATTTTTTTTATTTTAGAGATTTTGGACTTAAAAGTACTTTTTGGCTATTATCCTTATGCTTTAAAATACAGATAACTGAACCAACTGGGTCGTAATTGACGATTGATAGTTTAAAAAACCGGTCAAGTGCGTGTCGGGCCACGCGCAGTGAAGGGTTCCGTAGTTTTTATAACAGCCAAGTGCGTGTCGTATTCGCTGACTGTAGGGAATGCAATCCGGACTATCCGTAATCCGAAAAATCCGCATATCCGCACATTTTTACTCGACTTGTAAATCCGGAGTCGAAAATCAAATCCGCGGATTTTCTGAATAATAAGAAATTGAAATTCGCAATTACATTATCACGCGTATATTCATGTCGTCGCCTCTGGAGGACGCGAGCGGGGCGCCGCCGGCGCGGCGCCGTGCGCGGGACGCGAGTGCGTCCTTGAGTGGATCGTTTCGTTCATTCGACAACAGCGACGAGCGAGAGAAACATCTTTGTGCGCGCGATTGTATTAGACCGGCGATTTCGTACGTAAGTAGATAAAATAATTATCTATATTCATTATTCTTTTCTTTAAAATAGAGTACAATTATTCACTTACAATGAGAAATACTTATTGCATACATATAAATGTTCCTTGAAAAGATTATCTGATTCGGATCGGTATGATTGAAGTTAGAAGTAGGTACAATATTGTTAGTCAATAACACTGTTAGCTTAGTACAATAACGCCTTTCTTTTTTTTATGTCAATATGACTAGTTTATAGTAGTTTAAAAGTAAAATATTGAGTTATTAAATGAGGTAGATATAATTACGTAACTTGAAAATGTGAATTTTAATCAGTGTAGGTATAGAAATAAAATTAGTGTAAAAAGATAGATATATATTTAAAAACTAATATACAAAAGGATTCAAGTCAATAGGGCAAGAAGTTTAGGAAATATAGGGACAATTTGTAAAGTGAACATAATGTTCTACGATATTTTTGTTTATTTTATGTGCAATATAATTATTTAATAAGTAAGTAAGTAAATATAGCAATCGCTACTTCGTTTTCTGAAGATGTAGACATGCTATCGCAACAAAGTCAGCCTGTATGTCGCACACATACATTATGTTGAGTTATACGAACATAAATGTATGGATCAGCTGATGTTTTTTTTTATTGAAAGGCGCATAGCAGGCGTGGAAACTAAAAATAAGGTCCACGCCTGCTATGCGCCTTTATCTCGCCTTCACCTTACGCCGCCGTTTGGTTTGTGTATAATTCACGCCGAAATTCGTAAATTGCATTTGGTTATATTGCATAATAATGTTGACTTGTTTCAGTATAAACTATAGACTATGGATTTCAAAGAATATTCCAAAAAATCTGGCGATGCATCAAGTGTATGGGCTCATTTCTTAAGATCCTCGAATGGCTCGGAAGCAAAATGCAAAATTTGTCAACGAATTTTTAAGATAAAAGGCAGTACATCAACCTTACATAATCACCTTAACAATTGTCATGCCATAATTCGGGCTTCTTTTACTGCTACGACGAGTAGCAACAATGGTGATGAAATGTCTATTATCAAACGACCAAAAATTTCTGATTATTACAAAAGTGAAGATTCGCTAGAATATGTTATTGCAAGAATGGTATCTTTAGATGGAATTGCTTTTAAGGTGTTTTGCACATCTGAGGACCTAAAAAAAGTACTCCGTAAAGGAGGTTATACAAAATTGCCAAGTTCCCCAAATACAATCAAAAATATTGTTATGGGAGTTTATGAAGATGAAAAAAAGAGACTGATGCAAGAAATTCATGAATTAAAATTAAAAAACCAAAAATTTGGTTTGACGTTCGACGAATGGACCTCTGTTAACAACCACCGCTACATAAATATGAATATACATAGCAGATCCTTCAAACGTGGCTTTTTTCGCAACATGGGTTTGATTCGAATATTTGGATCTATGCCAGCTGAGCTGTGCATTTCTTTGATACGGAGTAGATTGGCTTTATACGACCTCACCTTGGATGACTGTGATATTCTTGGCATGACCACAGATGGAGCGAGTGTGATGTGCAAAGTAGGACGTCTTTTGCCCATATTTCATCAAATATGTCTAGCTCATGGGATACATTTAGGTATATGTGATGTATTATACAGCAAAAACCATTGCCATTTACCGTCGCAGTCGGTTAATGATCTGCTTCCTTCATTAAATACAGATATTGGTGTTTCATCTGAAGACGAGGAAGAGTCAGTTATAGAAGGCGAATTTCTCGTTGAAAGAGCTGGATCTGCTTCTCCATTAAACTTAGACTTTCGAAGCATTTAAAAAAAAGTTAGGACAACAGTAAAACTCTTTAGAAATTCTCCGACTAAAAACGATTCTATCTTACAAAAGTATGTCCAAAATGAATTTGGGAAAGAACTTGTACTGTTGCTCGACTGCAAGACACGGTGGAGTAGTATGGCCACGAGGCTAGAAAGATTTATTAAATTAAAAACCTGTATTCAAAAGTCTTTACTGGATTTAAATAGCGATATCAACTTCACTGATGAAGAGTTTAACTTAATCCAAGATCTGCAAATATCTTTAGATATTGTTAAAGCGACTGTGGAAGCTTTGTGCAGAAGAGACGCAACTCTGATCACTGCTGATACTACACTGAAACTGATGATCGAAAGTTTGGAGAAAAAAGAAGGAAATCTGTCAAAAAGTGTTTCTGACGCCTTAAAAAAAAGAGTTAAAGAACGACGCTTACATTGTGTTGCAGGAACAATGTTTTATCTCCACAATCCGCATGAATTTTCCAACTCACCCTCTGATGAAGTATTTTATAAGCCATCTAAGACAGAATTAGAAGAAGTAATTTGCAGAACTGTAGAAAGCCGTATGAATCCTATAGAAGAGTCTGTTGAATCACATAAAACTATTTCCAGAGAACAAGAGTCTTTAGATCAAGAAATGAGTTTTCGAGAGAGATTAGCATTTGAATTAAACAAAATCAATAAGGCTGGAGAAGAAAATGTGCTCATCAGCCGAAAGCCTGAAACTGATATTCCCAGTTTAGTGCGAGTGGAGATGGCGTTATTCGAGGATAGTGGTTCACGAGGACGATATTTGGAGGCCGCTTACAAGCATCTTCAATGCATTCCCCCTACAAGCGTCGAATCAGAGCGTGCTTTTTCTGCAGCAGGAATTATGTGTAACCGAATTCGCAGCAGGTTAAACGATAGCACTTTAGATGCTTTATTATTTTTGAGGTCACATTTTATGTCTCATAAAATAATATAGTTTTTTTTTAATCTATGTTGATTAAAGTGAAGTTAAATTATTTTGTTACTTTTGTTATGTTTATTAATTTGACAAGAAGTCTATTATTTATGTTTTCCAGAATTTCTTTTAATTTTTACTTTTATTTTACTAACGTTACTCAGCTCACGAGTCACAGACTGATTATTTTTATAATGCGGATTATTTTCGTTTGTAATGTTTAATAATTTGAGAAGAAGTTTAGTAATTTGTCTTTATTTTTGATCTCCAAAGTTTATTTTAATTTGTACTTATTATTTTAATAACGTTACTAAGCACGCGAGTTACAAACTGATTATTTAATAAGAATATTATAACTATAGCACCAAAATATTAGTATTAAAATTGATTAGTATTGAAACTGAATAATTCCAAATAACAAAAATAAAATAAAAATAATTTGATTTGATTTTCCAGTGTTTTTATTTTAATCCATTTACACAAATATAAGAAACATCATATTAATAAACTGTTATAAGTAGGTTTGTTAATTTTCATAAAAAAATCCGTAAAATCCGGATAATCCGGATTGGACCAAAAATCCGTTCTTAAAAATCCGGATTTTAAAACAGGACGGATTTGCATTCGCTAGCTGACTGATCGTTTCGTACCATGCTCTAACTAAAAGCCAAACATGACTACCTAACTAATTTGATTTCCTATATAAATCCTCACCTGATCCGACAATTTTGCACGGAAAGTTTCAATTTTTTTAGAGATTTGTATAAATAAAACTTGTCATGTCACCGGATATGACAAGTTTTATTTATTGTTTTAAATTTAAATATATTCTATTATTATTATTTCAATCTCCAAATTCCTACACTCAACGAGACTTGATTATGAATTTCACAATTAAACTATTTTAATTTTATCTCTCAAAGCTGAACTGGGCAGCAGCCGCCTTCAGGCGACTCCTGCCTAATCTCAGCGGGCCAAACACCTCCTGCCGAAGGCTGTACGCCGGCATCGTGCGGTCCATGGCCCTCTACGGGTCCCCAGTGTGGGCCCTGTGCATCCGGACGCGACCACTAAAGTTGGTCGCA
The DNA here is from genome assembly GCA_943138885.2 of Tholera decimalis. Taxonomy (NCBI): domain Eukaryota; kingdom Metazoa; phylum Arthropoda; class Insecta; order Lepidoptera; family Noctuidae; genus Tholera; species Tholera decimalis. The sequence goes on along the minus strand of OW964556.2, from coordinate 29,670,884 downwards.
TGCCAGAGGGTCATGGCTATCCGAATGATCCGGGGATACCGCACGATCACCGGCGAATCGGCCAACCTCCTTGCCGGATTGCTGCTCTGGGATCTGGAGGCGACTGCCCTCCAGCGCGTCTATGAACGGCGCGTGGAGGCGCAGCGCCGGGGCGTATCCCCGCTGCCTCGAGAAATCGAGGCGCGGCGGGAAGAGCTCCGGCGTGACCTCAGGGCAGTATGGAGGGAACGACTGTCGCAACCGAAGGCCGGGCACGCCGCAATTGCGGCGGTAAGACCTCTCTTTGAGGAGTGGCTAGATCGGCATCAAAGCGTCCTGACCTACCGCATGACGCAGGTCCTCACCGGACACGGAAGTTTCGGGAGGTACCTGTGTCTGATGGGAAAGGAGGAAACGCCTGGGTGTCACAACTGCGAGGGTCGCCCTGAGGACACAGTCGAGCACACGGTGCAGGACTGCCCCGCTTGGGCAGAGCACCGACGTGTCCTCACGGCGGCAATAGGCGGAGACCTCTCGCGCCTGGCATTGGTCGAGGCCATGCTGCGGGGCGAGAGGGAGTGGGAAGCGGTCGCCTCCTTCTGCGAAGCAGTCATGCTTCCGAAGGAGGAGGCGGGCCGCGTGAGGGAGAAGATGGCGTCCTCCCTCCAGCCCAGCCGCAGTGGTAGACGCCCACGGCGTCGGACGTCGGCCGACGATCTCCGGCCACCGTAGGCGCGGGCATGCGGACAGCGAGTAAAGGGCAACTCGCTGTCCGACCATGGACCATGCCCGGGTCGACGCCGCGTCATGTTCCACGCGCGCCTCAAAGAGCATCAGCAATATGACGAGGCCCCCCCGTAGAGGGCCGAAGCCTGCCGGGGTCATGGGACTCATCCCGTTACCGTGACCCCGGTACGTAAAGGGTTATTGAAGGAACACCGTGGATTTTAGTCAGTAAAAGTCTGACAGTCCCTCCCACCCTGCCCGGGGTGGGAGGACTTCTTTGATAATTTTACCACGCTAAAAAAAAAAAAAAAGCCTCTACACACAATCTCAAGAACTTATTTTTTTTCTACACACAATCTCAAAAACTTAATTGTTTTTAGGTAGGGCCACTCGTAGTTCAGCACACTAAGGCTGGTCAATACTTAACCGGGCGATCAACAAAAACTCATTTTTTTTTTTGATAGGGCCACTCTTATTTCAGCACACTAAGGCTGGTCACTACTCAACCGGGCGATCCTGTGGTGTCCTCTAAAATTAAAGGCCCCCAGCCAGGGCTTACAAACTAGAATTACATTTTAAACAACCGTACGCTAAGGGCACTCCCTGTGGAGTACGGGCCTCGGCATAGCGGGGTCGTTGGTGGAGGGCAGCAAAGGGACAGGCTGGGTCCATATTATTTAAGGGGTTATTTATCGCTACTGGCTCAGCATCGCGGGCTGGCTCGTTTGGCAAAGGTCGGGGAGAGTTTCCGTTACAAGTACGTGGACGTCGCGATGGGCCTCGTTGGCGAAGCCGGAATACGGAACGCGTTTTATTTTTGTATTTTCTAAGAGTGCTACTTTCCCTACTGCTCTCTTGTCGGATGGTGGTGGGGTCGTCGGGCTCGTCTAAGACGTTACGCGGGCGACGAACCCGAGAAATATTGGAGGGTCTGTATCGGGCGGCCGATACGATCAGGGGGTTTGTGTGGTTTTCAGCAGAGGTGAAGTAACGCACTGAATGGCGTTTCAGCACTTGCTTTATGGTCGGGGCAAAAATTCAATAACTTTCATAACTACCTACTTATAGTATTGGTGGTAACGAAACCATCGTGAGATATAATTCGACGACAACGCCATCTAGTTAGGAAAGAAATGCTAATTGTTACATAAAACTGAAAAATGAGACTGGTTTGACACAATCCCCAACTAATTAAATTACTTAAACACAACTACCTATAATTTTACTGGACAGAAACTGTTTTTTAACCGACTTCTAAAGAAGGAGTAGGTTATTAATTCGTCACGTTTATATAATATATATTTTTTATGTATGTGCACCGATTACTCCGTCAATTGTGGATCGATTTAGAAAATTATTTTTTCGTTTGAAATGGTATGCTCTCGAGGTAGTACCATTGTCACCAAATTAGAATTTGATGAAGGGATCTCATGGAAATCGAAGGAAATCCTCAAATTTTAAAGGCATTCGTATAGCGATTTTGGTATTTTTTATGGTAACTTGTGCATTTGCTCTAAGAAAGCACCATTTGGTGAAGCGGAACTGATGAAGAAGATCACAGATGGCCACCGGAACTACTCAATAATAAGTATTTGACGAGTTGCGGTTCGATTACTTTAAAATGGTTGCTAAGCAATTTATGGTCGTTTCAATGTGAATGGTGAAATGGAGCTGATGGTGAAATACCAGGAGAACTCCTCAACAATTAACGCCCCTGAATAGGGAAAAGCAATATTTTGTAAAAGGTGATGAGCAAGTTGACATTAGGCTATTGTAACTTAGATAAATTATAAACAGACCCACTAAAAAGCGAGAAATAAAAACTTTTCAACAAGAAAAAACCGACTTCCAAAAAAACACGACAATGTGAAAAATAACTTTAATTTTGGAAGTCGGTGGCAAAGAACTAAAATACAGATTTGTTAAAAAGTTTTTTTTGTTCCATCTATCGACATTTCTATGGAGTTGTTCGAAATTTTCGAGTCAAATACAATTGGTCGACTATTACTCGTAAACTTGTAAAGCCCATTCATGTATGATAGTTTTCCTTTAAACTTCGTTATATATAGGTACTACTGCCATGACATTTGAATTTCTAACTACAACCGTTTAGTTGATAGAGGGGGGACACTTGACTCTAACGAAAATTGGTACTTTAAAGCTTGATAAGTCACGAGCGGTTTACTTTATCAGAAAACGGTCTTCCTAAACCCCTAATATTTTTGAAAGACCTATCCAACGATATCCCACACTATGGGAAGGACGAAAAATAAATTATCATCTCACTTTACATGTAGGGGAGGTATCAAATTCAAATTCAAATTCAAATTTTATTTATTCAGATATCAAGGATCCATAATGGTTAGTAACAAAAATACTTATAATCTATGTTAGTAACCATATACAAGTTGTGAAATATTTCCTTATTTAATTTTACCAACTACAATTTGCACCCAGAGCGAGTGTATTGGACACTGATATTTTGTTGATATTATTCTCAGGATGTCATTGCTGCTGCCCCGTACTCTGCCTAACAGGGATGACACCCGCTTGCGTCTTATAGCGTAAAAATCATCCGTACGTGCTTCGGCAAACATCCTAAATAATTGTTTTTTTTTTTTCAAAATTTTATTTTACCACTTTTTCGGCGTCACTAACGTGTATACTCATGCCAAATTACAAATTTCTAGTACCAATAGTTTTTGAGCTAAACCGCGGACAGACAGACGGACATGGCGAAACTATAAGGGTTCCTTGTTGACTACGGAACCCTAAAAAGAAACAATTTTTAAATACAAATTTTTCTTTTAGGTATACTTAAAAAAAAAAAACTATGTCAGTTCTGCTGCAGATATACTAAATAATATCTACGTTTCTTTAGCTATCCAACAAGGTATAACAAGCTAGGGTATTATTACAATTTTTAGAAAAAACTTTGACAAAAGGCACCCAGGTAGTAGTAAAATGTTATTATTGTTCTTCCAAGGGGCTGTGAGGCTTAAAGGCAGCTGACGGAACAGGGTGGGTTTTTAGTCAGTAGAAGTCTGACACTCCCTTCCACTCCACCCAGAGCGGGAGAAGTCATTCGATGATTTTCCCACCTAGAGAAAAAAAAGGGCTGTGGTGTGTGCAAGCAGGGACGATTTAGGGTTAGGTTTGGGGTGGGGTGTTCCATAGGCAAATCAGTCAGGAATGATGGAAACTACAACCTCTTAACGGATCTAGGTCAACTTAACCTTTAACCCTGTATGTGATTGGTGCTAAACCAAATATACTTTTGTGGATCAATGCCGTCATTGATTTTGGTACACATAATCTATTATTATCCCGCCAATTACGAAGAATTATTTTAATGATACATTCTTTGTCCCAAAATTATAAATTTTCGTTACTCAGGATGAATAACACGCAATAAATTTGAAACACAATGATTTAAACAGTATATTTTTTTCCTATTTTACCAACATTATCATTTACGTCAAAATCACTGTCGTGGTAGCCATTTTGTTTTTGCCGTAGTCGTGAAGTCAAGACGTGTATCAAGTGAATATTTACAAAAAATACCTGAGGGTGATAAACGACCATTGTTGTGTGGAAGTTTATTATAATCTAGTTTACTTGCCATGTGCTTTTCTTTTTTTTATTATATTCTCTAAGTTTAGAAATAAATGTTTAATTGTCGGAGATTTTAATGCCCACTACACTAACTGGCCATATAAAAATGATAGTAGAGGTAAACAAGTTTACGAAGCAGCTTTAGAGTTTGGGTTTACTTCTCTTAATAATGGGCAATCTACTCGATCAAGACTAGTCAATAATTATCTCCAGGAATCGTCTCCAGATGTTTCATTCTCATCGGCGGATATTGCGATAAACTTTGAATGGTCAGTTATAAATGAGAATTTAGGAAGCGATCACCTATTTATTAAAATCAAAATGTTTTATCAAGATGTCGTATACATCTCTAATACACGAAACTGGCAGACTGGAACTTATTTGAAACGCACATATCTGAATATTTGTTGTATCCTACAGAAGCTACAAATATTCAGGAGTTATATGATCATTTTATCAATATAATTAATAAAGCCACTGAAAAAGTATGACCCTGAAAAAGTCCTGTCATAACCCACAAAGTAAATTCAGGCCAAAAAGCTATTGGTCCCAGTCGATTTCAAAATTAGTTGGTGAAAGAAGACTGGCTTTAGCTAATTTCAGGAAAAACCCTATTCCTAGTAATTTAAATTTTCTTGAAGAAAAGTCGTTAAAAGGTAAATGCGTTGGATGAAAGGATACAAAAGATCTAAAGCATATATATCTCAAGAAGCAAAGACAGTCACAGTCTTACTCCTGATTTTGTTAAGCCACTACCGCCAATTTTTGCATCAGTAAACGAGTCATTAGAATCAGAATTCAATATTCATGAAATGCGTGGGTGTTTTAAAAAGAAAGATACTGCTCCGGGTGAGGATATGATCACTTACTCCATGGTTTCACACTTCCCTAAGGTTGGCCAGTTATACTTGTTACGGTTATATAATCTCATACTTAGCTCTGGCGATCTGCCTTCGTAGTACCAATGTTAGACCTCCTCATCCTTAATGTCTTGTGTTTGCAAGATCTTTCATGCGATGATTGCAAAACGAATTAAATGGAAATAGAAAAATAAGATTTTATCACCGTTTGCCACTGGTTTTCGAAGAGGTCAATCTTGTCTTGATAGCTTAGCACGTTTGGTGACTCAGATTAAAATTGGCTTTTCTAAAAATTTTCCTACACTGGCTTGCTGTTTGGACATAAAAAGTGCATAAAATATTATATTTTAATTAATCGAATGGTGACCATCCTTAATGGCTAGTACGTGGGTAAGAGTATCTGCCAGTATATATGGAATTTTCTAAGTGAACGCCATCTCAAAATTTTTAGTGATTTTTCCATACAGAGCGAAGTGGTGGTAAAGAGATTTGCTAGTAAGGCATTAGCTCAAGGTGACCCTTTGTCACCGCTTCTGTTTAATGTTGCAACTTTTAAAATTTGCCAGCAAATGGCTGTTAATATATAATTTGTATGCCAATACGCGGACGATTTCGTGCTTTATACTACCGGTACAGACATCCTAGAGAGTGCGGAGAAAATTCAGAATTCTTTAAATATATTCAATAAAATATTAGAAGCGTTAGGCCTAGAACTATCAATAAGTAAATCGAAATATTGTTTATTTAGCAGAGGTCGTAGAAAACAACAAGTAGATCTGATAGTAAATAACAGACCACTTGGGCATGTGGATACCTTTAAATATTTGGGAATTTGGCTTGACAAATCTTTGCGCTGGAGTAAACATATTAACGAAATCATTGCAAATACTCAAAAACACATAAAATTTAAATATACTTAAAATTCTTGCAAGTTCATCGTGGGGTATGCATCAATTTCACCTTCGAAGGATATATACATAGCCGTTATAAGAAGTAAATTAGATTATGGGTCCTTCTTTTACAATAGTAGTGCTAAAACTCATTTGTATAAAGCTGACAGAGTACAGAACCAGGCACTGAGAATAGTATGCGGATTTATCAGAAGTACTCCAATACATATAATGGAAAGCGAACTCTGTGTTCCTTCGTTGAATTTGCGAAGAAGATGGCTGGCATATAAGTTCTGTTTGAAGTCTTGTGCAATAACTGATAATGTAAGTAACAAATTGTTAAATGAACTTTGCAGTTTTAAACACATCAGATACTGGTCAAATAAAGAAATGCCTTTACTAACTTTGACTTATAAAGAGGTCATAGAAGAAAGTATCGATACCAAATCTACTCTAGAAATATTTAGTTTAAGAACATGGTAACCAAAATTAACATTAAAAACTTAATTATTCTAAATCTAGATATAATAAAAAGACGAAAAAGGGCATATGAACCGAACTATTTGTATTCGTCTATGGTTTTTGAATTAAATAATAAATATTGTGGTTATTACGTTGTGTATACTGATTGTTCAAAAACTGCAGAGGGTAGGGATGCAGCCTATTATGATCCTCTTAAACCGGAAAATAGTAAATTTTTAAAAATAAATTATTATATTATGTCTTTGGAACTCATTGCAATTCCAGAAGCTTTAGCATACGTTAGCACCATTAATAATAAGAAGATATTAATATGCGTAGATAGTAAAAGCGCTCTTCAACATAATATAGCTCGGTGCGCCTCTGCTTACAGAGGTACATCGATAGCTTATAATATCATCTCAAAGATTGACGCTCTATCTAACAGCGGGGTAGATCTGAAGTTGCAATGGGTTCCCTCACATTTAGGCTTAAAAGGTAACGAGGAGGTTGATAATCCGGCAAAAAAGGCTATTTTTTAGGAACTGAACTGGATATTAAGCCAACTTTTTCAGAAATGTTACCCAAATATAAAAATAATTGTAGACAACTCTGGGTAGAATATTATAATGTCAGGTCTAGAACTAAAGGTATCTGGTATAAGAAGATAGTTGCTGAACCTCCTCGGATACCATGGTTCAGTAATATTAAAATAAGTAGAAAGTTGTTGGTTATAGCTCTCAGGTTGCGATCAGGACACATGCCACTCAACAATTTTGCTTTCTTAATGAAAAAGATCAGCTCCCCAAACTGTGAGGAATGTGGTACGGTTGAAGACGTTATGCACTTGTTGATGGAATGTGTCAGGTTACAAACTGAGAGCGAAATGTTATCAAAAGATCTACAGCTAACCAAACATAATGTAGGATTATATCACGAGATTTTGTCTATGCCCATGTCTGACGCTGCTAAAACATTGTTTAGATTCGTAAGCCTTCGTTTTAAGTCTTTGTCTTAGTAAGAATAACTTGAATTAGTTTTTATAAGTGCTACTTTAATAAGGTACGATGGGACTGCCATGTATTGTTAAATAAAGGACCCTAAATGAAATAAAGATAAAAAATATGTTTTTTTTTTTAAAGATAACTTGGGTAGAATTCATATTACTAGCAATCTTGTTAACCGCTCTAACTAAGCTAAATATCCTTGTGTCTGGAGTGGGTTCACGGCAATAGTGTAATAATAAATAATAAATATACTAAAAAAACTTTATTTCTTCTCACAAAAGAATGATTTACATATTTATACGAAGATATTTTAAAATAACACTTACAGTCAAAAAATTGTGGGGAGCTGGTGTCTGTTATAGGTGTAAATCTGTAGTACCACCAGGTCCCTACCCCACAAAAACAGGTGTAGACAATGTTTAAAACATAGCGTGTGTATAGAAAATAATATAAACATTTTTATGAAGAGAAAAAAAAAGAAAAAAAATAGTAAACATCATAGTGCCTCTTTAAAGTGTGTTTGTGTGTGTGGATGTGATGTGTGTGTGTGTGGATGTAATGTGTGTTTGTAAGTTTGGATGAGTTTATTTAGTTTAGGTAGGAATTTTGTTTTTGTATGTTTTAATGTGTATTTTGTGATTGATACTATTAGTGTAGAAGATTTTCTGTAGTTGTGTAGTCTAGATTTTGCAGCCACCCAACTAGCACAAATGGGCTGCATTAGAGCTTTGGAGCGTATCCGATTATTACTTATGGTAATAGACGTAAGCGCTAGAGCGTCTACTGCAGACTTAAAGCAGCCGCTTTAGCGCTACTTAGGCGCCATTTTATGCAACCTAAAGTTCCATTTAACCTGCACAACGGTTGCATAAAGGTTCCTTAATAGCTATAACGATTTATTAACGCTATACTAAAGCTCTCGTAGCGCTACATTTGAATGATTTTGAACTACTTTGAACGAATGAATTGATTATAGTTCTTTATTGTATATCTTCAGTTGACATTGTTTGTAATATTTTGGTAAAGTGTTTTCGTCGCCATCATGAAAATAAAACATAAAGAAGTAAATGTTTGTATTCTGTATTAGCAAGATATATAAAGATACTTAAAACGCTGTCCAGTTTACTGTAGATATATAAGATAATTTTCGAGTAATTTTAACGCGCTTTTATGATATTTAAAAAAATTAACAAAAGATATGTGATATTTTTTATTTGTTATACAGAATAAATTTTATTTCCGTATTTTTACGTGTTGATAACTTACTATTCGCAAGTGGCCGATTGTTTACCGGTACATTTAATGCACATTTAACTGAAAAACCAATGTATATCAACTCAATTTTGCAAGTGAATTATAAGTTTTCTTAAAAAATCATGGCGTCATTGTACTGTAGTCATAACCTGCAGTTTGAGCTCTAATAACTCCCTTTTGAGAATCATAGCGCTAATTTTCACCCTTCTAACGCTTCCAGTGATTTTTGTTCCCCTAGTGCAACTCACAGCCACAAAAAGCTCCTATTTTCCTGTTTTTGAGGTTATAAGCTTAATTATTTGTATCCTTAAGTATACAATAAAGTACAATAAAAAAATAAGTGTACAATAAAGTATATAATAAATAAATAAATAAATAAGATCTAGTTACGTACTTATTCGTTTAGCATCCATTTTATTAAATGTTTTGTAATAGTTACAAAAGCGGCTGTAAAATGGCGAATGGATTGAGCCTGCAAGGAATGACTATTGCTACTAAAGGCCTTAGTTACACTGATGATTTTTTTGTAACTATAGTATGCATAAGAGTTTCTATTATTTCTATAATGAAACTTATAGATAGATAGATAGAATATACTTTATTGTACACCAATAATTGAATCACACTTAAATAACAATATTGTAAAAAAAAAAAAATTGGTTACAATGGCGGTCTTATCGCTGAGAGCGATATCTTCCAGACAACCTTTGGAAGGACTTTATGAGCTTTATTTAAAATGTATATATTACTTATAGTAGTATAATAGTGGTTACTATAACTATAACCTATACAAGTTACAATGGAAACTACTATGCAGCTGTGAGTGGCAGAATGACCTTCGTAACTCTCATATAAAGGTGTAAGTGGTAAATGAGTTCTACCGTGGACTACTGTGAAGGCTAGGGTAGTATTTGATTCAGCTTATAGCACCTTAAGTAACTTTTATAACTATAGACGTTTACGGATGCAGATATGCAACTCTGAACTGCTTTTTGAACCCTTAAAGCGCTATTTTACAGCCCAAAGTAACAAAATAGGCTGCTATTTCCACTAATGTGCTCGTTGGGCAGTCTCTCACTATCAACTTACATTTACTTTTAGGGCGGGGATATATAGTCAAACTTTGTTTATTATATAATTTACAGCTTTAATAGCTAAAAAAACAATGGGCAAAATGTGTTTTGAATGAGGGGTTATTGCAGACAATATCTTTTCTACGCCGTTTGTCTAACAACTTTGGATCATATAATAACAATGAGTGTTGCTTTGTAACAATTTGCAGAATATAAAGTTTACGAACCGTCAGTACCTTGCATTTTTTATATAAGTCAACGGTGGGATATAAATAAGGTAAAAGGTAGCTAACTTTTAGTACAGCTCTTTGAGCCCTCTCAAGTTTTAGCATCAGGGTTTTTGCTGCTCCTCCCCAAGTAGTAATACAGTAACTAATGAGTGACTGCGCGAGAGCAAGATATACCGTTTTAATCAATTCTTCGTTTGCCATTTCTCTTAGATTTTTAAATATATAAATTGGTTTCCGAGTCCTTGCAGTTATTAGGTCTGTGTTCCTGGAAACTTAACTTACTGTTAATCATAACACCTAAGTATTTGATCGTATCAGTTCTTTCAACATTGGAGCATTGATCGATACAGCCGTTGGAATAATTATATTTATGAGATATTATTTCAAATTTAGTACTGTCAAGGTTTATATTTCTTAAGGAAAAGGTTATGTACTTTGTCTTTCCTACATTTAAGGTCAGGATATTTTCATTTAACCAGTTTGTGACAATGTTAAAGCTATTTTGGGAGTTTGAAAAAACTTCACTCCAGGTTTTTCCACTAAAGAGCAATACTTTGTCGTCAGCGAAAGTAATAATTTTGGCCCTGGGTAGATCCAGTTGACATAAATCATTGATATAAACAAGAAACAACTTCGGGCCAAGGATGCTACCCTGCGGTACTCCGAAATGTACTGGCAAGTCGTGACTCATGAAGTTTCCAATTTTAACACACTGGGTTCTTTCTGTTAAGTAGCTTTCAAATAATTTCAACTGGATGTCCCTTATTCCTAAACATTCAAGTAATGGGTGGGATTCGAACTCAGGACCTCTCTACCACAAGTCCGACACCTTACCCATTAGGCTATTGACGCTTGATAATTGAACATATTCACACATACCTAGATAAATATTCTTAGTACTTATAGATACGATTAAGAAACATTATGGTCCCGTAGATTGAAAACTTGGTTTCATGTTCTTGAAAGCTACTTAATTTTATATAAATAAATCATTATTGATTTGTGTTTTTTAATTTTTATTATTCGACATTTATGCCCTCTTACTTATAAATACAGAATAGAATTAGACCTATGAAATGGAATGGTTATTTCTATGTAATTCCTAGTGTAAATTTATTCTGTTTTTATAAGTAAGATTTCAGTGCTTTTTTAAATTCATCTAAATAAGACTGATAAACCAATAATAATCACGGTTATTATTCACCCAATCCATGTATACCATGCCTAATGACATCGGTTTCGTAACGGACATTCTCAGTATCGTAACTTATCAGTTTAGTTACAAATCCAAAATGTACACTTTTTCTGAGTATGACCCATAAGTTCTATAGAAAATAACTGAAAACTAAGCAAATTTGTAACTTTGTGGGGTGTATTAGGATGGTTTTATATTATTATATAGATTACATGTGTACGTCGGACCAATGAAAATGTAGGGTCCCGTGAAGAAAGGTCACTCACTCATCACGAAATGTCAAAAACCGCTTGATGTATAAAGGTGAAATTTGGCAGGAAGGTAGTTTATAGTCAGTAGACGTGAGCTACGATCGAGTTTTTTAAAATTCATCTCCCAAGGGGGGGAGAGTGGCAAAGTTTTATTCTTTTCTTTTTCAATTTATCTGTCAGGCGATAAGAAGAGAGGAAGTGAAAGTTTGTATGACACTTCATCAGAAATTAAACATTGATATGCGAATCTACGATTAGAAAGAATAGTTAGGTTCATGTTTTTTTTGGAAAGTTAAGCCCCAAGGGATAAAAGGTGCAGTATGATGCTTTGTCAGTTTAGGGACTGATTTCAAACTAAAAACTTCACAAAAAGGAAAAAGTTTACATGTATGAATGGATGAAAGAATGGATTTTTAATACCCAATCATGCCAAAAAGGGGTGAACAGATTTAAATGGGATTCGGCATAGAGATAAATTATACTGATATAACATACGATTGCCATAAGATCAGGCGGGATATTATCTCATATAAGCACAACTAAATTTTCACGCGAACAAAGTCGCGGGCTACAGCTAGTGTATTTATATTTACACAACAATCCTACAGAAAACTATTTACCGAGAGAATAATAGACATTTCACTCACTCTTATGATAATACTCAATAGTTGAAACAGTTGAAAACTGACAGTTCATGTTTCAGGAAAAAAATGTAGATATCTTTTTAGGGTTCCGTAGCCGAATGGCAAAAAACGGAACCCTTATAGTTTCGTCTGTCTGTCTATCTGTCCGTCCGTCCGTATGTCACAGCCATTTATTCCGAAACATGTGAAACTTGGTAGGTGATGTATTCTCCGCGTCTAGTGACCCGCTTTCCGATTTTAAGACACAAATATAAAAAACTAGCTTTTGCCCGCGACTTCGTCCGCGTGGAATAGTTACTTTGGGCTAACGTTAAATAAACCCCGATTTTGTAGCATTCTTCATTGGCGCTCCGCTCCTATTGGCCTTAGCGTAATGATATATAGCCTTTCTCTATAAATTGACTATTTAATTAAAAAATAACTTTTCAATTCGAACCAGTAGTTCCTGAGATTATCGCGTTCAAACAAACAAACAAATTCTTCATCAGCCTTATATTATTAGTATAGATAGCTGTTGCCTGCGACTTCGTCTGCGTTTCCGTCGTTTTTCGTAAGAAAAAAGTAGCCTATGTCCTTCCTCACGGTTCGGTGATTTTCATGTAACAGACAGATTAACTTTCGTAATTTAGTAGGGAAATATAATATGTCAATCTATAATACTGTTGAAAAATATCGCAATACGGAACCGCACAATATTATTGTTAATAGCTATGCCCGCGACTCCGTCAGCGTGTAACTCCTTGTGTGTTATTAAGTTAATGTATTGGTAATATTGTTTAGATAACGTTCACATGAGGCCTAAGTACCTATAGAACGAAATTTTATACCTACGGCCGCGTGACGCGTCGAGCGCGGCGACCGATTCTCAAAAATAATCCTTATAGCATGATTCAGTATTCACGTGCGATGGCTTATTATTAGCGTATTTCATGTATAAGTTTGGTGTTTCTATACCGATTTATATGATTCTTTTTTATGGAATAGTTAATAATGTTAACTTTTTCAATTAGGGGTGACTGAGAGTATTATAAACGTAAGAGTAGACAAATATCATAATCAGAAAGCTTCGAACTGCTAAGCTATCGAGAGTTACACGTGTTATTGTGAGTCAAACATAAAAGATAGACATATGCTGTCGTGGGATATTTTTATATAATTTTAAGGAGAACATTTCCGTCATGAAATGATTTCTGTGTAGCTTTAACCATTAAAGTTGCACACGCGACGGAAGCTTAAAAATGGAGTAACTTCTCCCGTTTTCCCAACATTTCTCTTCACTGCTCTGCTCCTATTGATTGTAGTGTGATGAAAAGTATACTATAACCAGCTCAGGAGTATGAAAAATAATTGTACCAAGTTTCGTTAAAATCCGTCGAATAGTTTTTGTTTCTATAACGGTTATACAGACAGACAGACAGACAGACAAAAATTTTACTGATTGCATTTTCGACTTCAGTATCGATCCCTAATCACCCCCTGTTTATTTATTTATTTATTTATTTTATTATTTATGTACACACAGTAAAATACATTAAGATAAACATAATTATAATATCTGAGTACAAAGGTACTGCTTATTTCTTAAGAAATTTCTTCCAGCAGACCTGTGAAAGGAGAAGTGAAAAAGAAATGTAGACAATAGTGTGTGAGAACAAGAAGAGAAATAAATATGAATATGTGAAGTCTAAAACTAAAATATTAAATATACTTACACATACTTACAATGCAATAAAAATAACATATACTTAAATAAATACATAATGTAATAAACATATAATATAAATATATACATTAATAATTAACACAGTTAAGAGGAAAGGTAATGCTCTTTTAATCGACATTTGAATAGAGATATAGTTTTTAAATCACGAATGCTAGGCGGAAGTGAGTTCCACAATCTTACAGCATGGACAGAGAAGGAATAAGAGTAGTAGCTAGTTTTATGAGGATGAGATTTAAGGAGGGATCTAAGGTGTGATCTACACGGTACGCCGCTAGAACGAGCGTAAGAAAAACGCTCATGCAGGTAGGAAGGGTAAGACGGGTTGTGTAGAATGTTGAAGAGGAGACACAATAACCTAGTGTTCCTGCGTAGACGGATTGGGAGCCACTTGAGTTGCTTGCGAAGGTGAGAAACATGGTCATACTTTCGAAGACCGAAAACAAAGCGAATGCATAGATTTTGCAAGCGCTCAAGCTTGTTTAATAGTTATTTTGGAAATATATTTCATGTACAGAATTGACCTCTCTACAGATTTATTATAAGTATAGATTAAGGGGGCTCTCCATACATGGAACTGAAACTGAAAATTTTTTTTTCATCAATCCTATACGTGTGTGGTACCTATAGACAGGCCTCTAAAAATTACAGTGAGGTTTTTAAAACCACTTTTTTTAAAGTTAATCGTTTATAAGATGTACGCTTCCAAAGTAGTAAAATGAGTGTCGTTGTCCTCCCCCCCTTTAACTTTTATAATAATGGAGTGAAAAATCTAAAGTAAATATGTACTGTAGATGTTAATAAATTTTTTTAACTAAAATTAGTTTGAACGAGATCGGATCAGCAGTTTTTGAGATATAGCACATTTTCTAAAACCGAAAATATAACTTTGTATTTCATACAAACACTATGAAAAACAAAGTTATTTGACGTAGTTACTACGGAACACTTCATCGGCGAGTCTGGCTCGGACTTAACCAATTTCAAATATTTGCAGTTACGCATAATGTTGAAAAGGTTAAAAAATACTTGCTCTACTTTCCACGCGATAATCGTAACCGTAAAACCAGTTGACCCACATAGTGACAGTATCAATATTTCATTGCCCGTGATATTTATATGCAAATGTGCAAATTTCATATGCAACCATGTATAAAAGTTTATCACTTCAATTCACACTCATCAGATTCTCAGCCTTGTTTATTAGTACTGTAATCAACATTTTTTGCAACGTTTATAAATTGTTAAGAGTTTCGGGACTAAACAATGCCAACATAAATTTTCATTAGACTACATCTGAAGGATAAGACAAGGATTTATGGGTTGTTTAGATAACTAATTGAGTAGCAGTGTTGACTACGTTCTTATCTATAGGTAAATATAAATGAAAACCCGGTGTGTCTGTACATGGAATAAAAACAAAAAGATAGGTGACATTAGAAGTCTTAAAAACAAATCTGAGATTTTCAGTTCTTTTTGAGGTGTGTTTATTTCTGTTTCTTTGTTAGAGCTTACCTCCCAAACTACTGAAAGAATTTTCATATTATTTTCACATGTGGACAGGGTATTTGGGAGCAGCATATGAAAGTACTTAACACGGTGACGGGAGCCGAATGACTGCAGAGTTGAAACTTGGTATTCTGTGAACCGCTATAACTTTCGTTTTAAATAAGGGGGTAGCTCCCCATACATGAAACGGAAACCAAAAAAAAAAACATCACACTATACGTGCCTATATATACGTCTTTAAAAATGACATAGAGGTTCGTCAAACCATTCTTTTTTCTCAGGGTCAATCGTTTGAAAGATAGACACTTCCAAAGTTGTAAAATGTGTCTCCGTCCTAACGTCCTTCCTCTAACTTTTAAAATAAGAGATTGAGAAATATAAAACAAAGATATGTTGTAGATCTAATGACTACTTTCAAAGAAAATTGGTATGAACCGTCAGAAGTTAATGAGATATAGCAGATGTTCAAATAATTGGCCAAGTGCTAGTCAGACTCGCCCATGAAGGGTTCCGTAGCAGCTATTCAAAATAACTTTGTTTTTCATAGTATTCGTATGAATGACAAAGTTATATTTGCGGTTTTCAAAAATGTATAGCTTCGAAAACCGCAAATATGTATAACTCTATGATGAGTTACACTACACACTACATCTCAAAAACTACTAACTGTATCTTGTTCAAAACAATTTTCGTTCTGTTTATCTGTGATAACTACACAAATATCCGTCTTTCTCTACATAAAATACTGACTTCTATGTAGTAGAAGATAAAACACCAAATATCGCTAACAAGTCACGGGCACAGCTTGTAACAAATAAAACAAGCGGCATCAAGTTAAAATTACTTTCATAACAAAAGAGACTAGGTACATTTCTTTTTTTTTGTGTTTAAAATAATATTGTTAATAAATACTAAAATAGTGAGCAGTATTATCTACAACACTAAATTGGATTTTTCTATACTATATTAAGGGGTAAACTTTGTTTGTAAGTTTGTATGAAGGGGGTAATCTATGGAACCCATCATCCAATTCTAACAAATTTTCATTCCACGCGGACGTAGTCGTGGGCGAAGTGCTAGAATTTTATATTTTTTGAATCGGAAATTGTTCAATTAATTTATATGCACCTATTCCATTTTCTTCTTTATCATTACACACAAGTGCGTTATAGTTTTCGTCCGTGAGATATAAGACTGCCAGGCTGCCACAAACTGTAGGAGTAAATGTGTATCATAAAAGGCTATTTCTGTTAAGCATTTTAATAAATAGGGTACCTTATGACTGCTCTTCATAAGTCATGAGATAAACGTTGAGCTCCTTAAGTTCGAAGTTAAGCTACACGATAACTGACACATGCTTGCACTGTCTGGACGTTCAGCTCAAATCTGCGTGCTCCTTTCCTTAAAAGAAACAACAGACATGAACCTTGATGCTTCTTATATGATTTGACGTATACGAATTGTACGGACTTTAAAAGAGACGTTGATCTCTGAGTTTGTTTCAGTGTTTCTTCTCAGAGTAGTCAGTTAGGAAACACCGGCCTCATCTAGCTTAATTAAAAACACAAAAAATGACGTGTAAAAGTTATAACCAATTTACAAAATAAATATTTCATTTCATGAAAACATAATAATGAAAGTACTGAGATATTTTATAAAACAAGAATTTATTATTCAAAGCAAAGGCAAAGCCATTGATCGTGGCTCTCGTGGCAATGGTATTAATTGAAACAAACGCATACGCGTAAAAATATGGTCTAAACAGTAACTACTTTTCAACAAAGTAGTTGAGAAATAAACTGAGAGCAATTTGAATATTTCTATAGAGAGAAAAAAAAAACCCTCTTAAGTCTGCCAAGAATTGAATAACAACCTTCACAAATTCTCTACCTAATTCCGAAGATCACAAAATTAAATACGAAGCTTACCGAGTAGGTACCTACCAACCTCCTTATATATTTTGATGGAAAATGTGTGAACTTAGGTCTACACAGGTTTTTGTGTAACAATTCGAACTACGTTTCAAATTAAGGTTTTTTTAACACACTTTATTAGGTCGACCTGTATGTAACTAACTATGTAATGAAATCTAAGGTAGCTAATTTAACCATCTTCCAAGGGTCGTAGCGTAATGAAAATTGGCAGCTGTATATAGTTCTGATGACAATACAATAATATGGTACTGTCAAACTGATCTGATGATGGAACCGGAAGATATGAACTGGAACTTCATGATGGAAAATCGTATCATAGCTGTTTTGGATTTCTTAGAAAAGTATTGTAATGAACTTTGACAACGATTAGATTTCAAAGTCTGATGATGAAACCAAAATATAGGCACCGGCATTCCATGATGGAATATCGTATCATAGTCGTGTTTGCACTTGTGAGAAAGGCCACGAATGGACTTTGAACACGATCTTTTTTGTTTTTACGTGCATTTATAAAAGCGTGTTTTTCTAGTGTTTTTAAACTATTAATTTATTTATATATTTATTAATATTAAATAGGTTACATTAGAATCTTAAAAATAAGCCAATGCCCTACAAAATCGTTTACACGGTTTATCTGTGACTACAGATATTTTATATAATATAATTTTCTCATGACATTAATAGTACCTAAATCATTAATACACACAAATCACCACAACTCTCTTTTACATCCAAGTTATGTAACTACACATTAAAACATTTGTTTTCTTTTTATTGGTGTCCTGAAATACAGGCCATAAGCCTAGCTTAGGCACCAGTCTCCCACAGTGTGTTTTTATATTATTTGTAAAGCCGGCTCTACACGTTGGCCAACACAGTGGCGAATGTAGTGGCCAATGCCTATTCGCCAACGTGTAGAGGGGGTGTTTGTGCACCCAACATGCACAAACACCCCGTCTACACGTTGGCCAATAGGCATTGGCCACTACATTCGCCACTGTGTTGGCCAACGTGTAGAGCCGGCTTAATATATTGTTAATGTACAAAACCATGTATTGTGGCGAGAAATAAACCATTTACTTACTATAAAACAAAAATAAATGTTTTAAGTTTTTAAGCTAACATGGTCACTAACGGTACCATTAGAACTTAAAATGGGATAATTACCATGTGTTTTTTTTTTCAACTGTTGAGGGCCTGGAATCCAGTGGTTCAAATGTGTAAAAACCGAAAAAGTTCCGGAGAAAGTTCGCGAGTCGACATGGTGAGTTTTGTGTGTCGGGAACAGAATCGAGTGTTTAGTGATACATGTGACAGTGGTAGCGGTGTCGCTAACAGAAAACGAACGAGAAAGAGGGTAGACCGATTTGTCTGCTCATAAACTTCCACCCGCAATTACTTCAGTTCATCCGTGATCATGGCGCTTGCAACAGTGCCGAAATATCGGAAACTCAAAACAATAAATACACATGGTAAATATCCCGTTTTAAGTTCTAATGATAAGAATAAATGTTTGTTCTGTATGCTTAAAACATCGATGTGACGTTTGGTAGAGTATTCTAGAAGACGCGAGTAGGTTTTTAGCCTCAAAAATCCACGCCACAAGAACGAAGTAGTATTTAAGTATTTTTACCTCCCTATTACAACAGGCAAACCTGTGTATCAGCATATTAGCTCGGACCGCTAGTGTCCTGCGCTCACGGTTTTTATCGACTTCATCCCTGCAGTTTCCCTCAATTGAGTGGTAATCCATTCAGGGGCATTACTGTGTCGCTAGGAAAACTTTTCCCAGGGGCCTAAAAGACCAAGTACTCACATTAATGTCACAAAATTCCACGACTAAGAAAAATAACTATTAAAAGGATTTTTTATCATTCAGCCAGTATTTCCCAACTTCTGGTTAAAGAACTTTCCGTTCCTCTGCAGCACGCTACTGTCAGCTGCGACCGGGACTGAGACTGTGGCGTAGCAATTGGTAGGTGGTGGTTCCTATTTTTTTCTTTGATAATCGTTGGATCAAGTCAAGCTTTTTAACAGTATAATCATTACATGTATCTATCATCAATCAATCATGTATATGTCACCGTAAAATTGCAGAAACCGTTATATTATAATATATCTGGCTAGATATACATATTGATAAATTGTGATCCGTACTCTATGGGTCACAATGTAACGTATTATTTCCCGATGGACCATAATCTCTCGAGGTGAAAACTATTGATTACAGGCTGTAAAAGCAGTAATAAAATTACAATAAACTATACATCCTTACATTATTATAAAATGACGGCCCCGGCCGCGTCTGCCTGTCTGCATGAACAGGATAAACTCAAAAACGAAGGAACGAACCGAACGAAGTTTTGTATCGTTCACACCATTATATAGTGTGATTTCTGAGGAAGGTGTAATGCAGATTAAAATTATTGACCTTTAGACTATATGAAACAAATAAATGCTTTAGAGGTCATGATAGATTCAAAATTGTATGCCACCAAAAAAATATTAACTTGCGAGCCAGCGCTCTTTCCCGACATATCGGTGGCGCGCCCGACCTCCTCGGGCCCCACCTCGGACCTACTCTTGCTATACCGGATAAATATAGATAAACCGGGTGATGAAGCGCGCGCTTTGCTAAAAGACCAAAAAAACGCGGTACAACGGCCTCTCTGACCGGAATGATCACCGAGACACGAGTTCGAATCTCACTATCTGCAAATTGGTTTATATCAGCCTGTCCCCTGACCTCCCCCAGCAGGTCCCTAAGCCGAGGTTCGTACCCCACAGCGTATGCCTAGTTTGTTAGTTAAATATAAGTCCTGGCTGGAGGCTGTTGCAAGTGGACGCATCACGCGCATCGACTGTCGCTGAACGCTTACTATCACTGTTTCGAATTTAATATAATATTTCATATTTTGATGTATGCATTCTTTTTTGCATTTAGAGGTGTAGGTTTCTATTTTTTATATTTCTTCTTTTACTTTAATGCTTAAGTTTATTTTATGGAAGTTCGCATTGCATTGGTTTCACAAAGTAAATCTTTTAAAGTTGATTTTAACGTATCTTACTTACTTTCCTACTTAGATTTTTGTTAGTTAAATCGTAGACAAGTAAAATAGCTTATTGTAAGAGTCCTCCTTACTGTGAAAACAGTAAGGAGGACTCTTACAATAAGCTATTTTACTTGTCTACGATTTAACTGAGCGAAGCTACGGGCAAAAGCTAGTTAACATATATAAAAAAAAAACAAAATTTAAACGTACAAAATGAAAAAGATAAAAAACGCAAAACAAATTATTTGACTTTCGGAAAGCCTAGCTAGGCTAGTGTAAACAGATAACAATTGTTCGCGAGGAACAGGACATGAGGCGCGTCTCATTATAAGGCTGTGTGTTCTTGACAACGGAGTTAGGTGCTTGGGGAACGAAAGGCGAATCAGCTCATGGTGGAAATCGGGAGCAAATGTTTTATCCTCTTACATATTTTCATCATTGACAGTCGTTACGAGTAGTCAGAAGCTAAAAAAATCTGACACTGATTTTTGACAAGGGGCATTGTACTACTGTCTTTCCATACATGGAAAGACAGTAGCAACCACCGTACAGTACGTTTACCTGTTTTTTTTTGTCTGGGTGGGAAAATCATCGAATAACTTCTCCCGCTCTGGGTTAAGCGGAAGGGAGAGTCAGACTTCTACTGACTAAAAACCCACCCTGTCCCTTCAGCTGCCCGTAAGTTCCAGGGCCGCGGTATCTTGTTAGTACATTTCCGCAATCCCGGCGGGCAATGGCCTTATGCGGCCCCGTCACTAATGCTGACAGCTCCTTGAGGCGCGTGGTACACGACGCGCCGCCGACCCGGGCCTCTTTCTTACCGGATGGTGAGCTACCCCTGCTCACCGTCCGTAAGCCCGCGCCTACGGTGGCCGGAGATCGGACCGCGATCCCCAACGCCCAGGGCGTCTATCACGGCGGCTGGGGCGTGAGGAAGAGAGTTGCCTCTCCCTCGCGCGTACAGTACGTTTACCTGGATCGTCATTATTGCGCCACCCGCTCAGCATGTTTCCGTCATTTATATTATTGCACTTACACCGCAATAGTTCAGTACGTAATTAGGCGACATACCCTGCGCGTGACTCATAATTCCATATCGTTCACCATTCATCCTAGTATAAATTAATCTTAATCTTATATTTGTGGAAACAGATAATAGAGTGAATTTATTAATCTTAAACTGACTTTCATCTCTTGTCTCACACCCCTTATCTCTATCTATCCTTAACCCCGAACATTCCGAATCTGGATTACAAGGGGTATTGTACTTTCTGAATCTAGTTAGCCAGGAAGCTGACCCTAACATAATCGGGAAAAGGCTAAGTAGATGATGATAATGCTTAGCTAGTGTTAGATAATAGCCTTAATTAGCCTTTTTTTGGGGGGAAAGTCATCAAATGAGGCGTCAAGGGAGTATCAGATGCCTACTAGCTAAAAACCCACCCTGTCCGTTCAGGTTCCCTTTCGTTCCGGGGCTCTGGTATCTGGTTAGAGCATTCCCGCCACCCTGGCTGGCATTGGCCCTAGCAGGTCCCGTGAATGGTACTGACTGCACTTTGAGGCGTGCGTATAACATGACGCGCCGTTGACTCGGAAAAACATAAGGTAGCTTTTGCGTCTGGGACGCCTGGGAGACGTCCCAGACGCAAAAGCTCGCCTCCTACTTACTTCCGACTGCTTACTTGCGGCTACTACTACTGATTTCTGACAAGCGTTTTGTAAAAGATCTGCACGACATGCGTATTTCAAATATTGTGGGAGTCTGAGAACAAACCCAAATTATATAGTAGAAATGTCGTGGTCATGAAACTTCACTCATAAACCTCATCTACCTATGACTCACCAACAGGCATGATCGAAGTCAAGAACGTACTCATCGGAAATAAAAATAAATTATAAACTTCTGATCAAATACGACACCCAGTCTTTTACGGTTGAAGTTTATGGTTTGATGATAATCAAACAAAGACTGTTCATCCTTTTCAAAAGAACCCTTAAACTATGTCTGTTTCTGCAAAGAGTTGTACCAACTCGAATGTTGCTTAATTGCTTACTATTGTTTGTTCAACAAAATGGGGGATATTAGTAGGTATTTAGTGGCACGATCCCTAGCACGTCTTTCCTAAATATAACCCACCATGAGATATCATATTAACGGAACCCTCATCAACATTGTTAGGTACCTACTTCATGCCTACTTAGTAACCTCGCATGTTTGATTTGGTCACGTGACAAACATATTATAAGGGTACCTACCACATATCACTTAACTAATATGTCAAATAAATGATACCTAACGCGCCAAGCACTTACTTGTTGATACAAAGTTAATTATAATATACCTAGTTCATATTTTAGGAACTTTCAGAATAAGTATCCATCGTTTCAGAATCTATTAAATTCAAAAGTGGTATCTGTAATGGAAATGGAGGCTATAATCTAAAGTACTTTTGAACCCCAACCAATCGTCTTAAATGATTACGGATTGAAATGGATTCGATTTATACTTCCAGAACATTATCCGTCCAGATATTATACTATATAAAGCTAGATTACCACTCACTCACTGACTGACTGACTCATTGACATAATTGTTCTCCCAGATGGTGGATGGGGAGGTGGGTATATTTTGACAGATTCGTAAACAAGTAACTCTCAAACCTACGGGAAAAGTGCCAAACCTCCCCCTTTCACCCCCTTCTCCCCCCCCCTATCGTATCTCGGAAACTACGAGACCCGTATTTTTTTTTTTTACGGATTCGTATAGAGGAGGCTTGGTAAAGTAAAAACCATTTTTCAGTCGCCCCCCCCCCCCCCCGCCCCCCTTCTCACCCCCTTTAGGCGGATCTCGGAAATTAAGAGACTTGGAACATTTTTTTTTTCAGATTCATTTAGAGGGGCAATGCTTTAGTCAAAATACTTCTGCAAACTTTTTTTTTTTTTTCACAAGCGCGCGAATACTAAACCCCCCCATCACCCCCCCCCCCCACTTTTTTTTTTTCGCAAGCACGCGAGGTGCTTGCACCTCGCGCAACACGCAAATACTAAACCCGCCCCATCACCCCCCCCTTTATTTTTTTTTTTCACAAGCACGCGAGGTGCTTGCACCTCGCGCAACACGCAAATACTAAACCCTCCATCTCCCCCCATCACCTCCCCCATCACCTCCCCCCCACTTTTTTTTTTTTTTTTTTTCACAATACGCGAGGTGCTTGCACCTCGCGCAACACGCAAATACTAAACCCCCCCATCTCCCCCCATCACTCCCCCCCTTTTTTTATTTGTTTTCACACGCACGCGAGGTGCTTGCACCTCGCGCAACACGCAAATACTAGTTGTATTATATAAAGCTAAATTACCACTCACTGACTCACTCACTGACTCATTGACATAATTGTTCTCCCAGATGGTGGATGGGGAGGTGGGTATATTTTGACAGATTCGTAAACAAGTAACTCTCAAACCTACGGGAAAAGTGCCAAACCTCCCCTTTCCCCCCCCCCATCGTATCTCGGAAACTACGAGACCCGTATTTTTTTCTTTTTACGGATTCGTATAGAGGAGGCTCGGTAAAGTAAAAAACATTTTTCAAAGTCCCCCCCCTCCCCCCCTTTAGGCGGATCTCGGAAACTAAGAGACTTGGAACATTTTTTTTTTCAGATTCATTTAGAGGGGTAATGCTTTAGTCGAAATAATTGTGCAGCCCCCCCCCCCCATCACCCCCCCACCTTTTTTTTTTTTTTTTTACAAGCACGCGAGGTGCTTGCACCTCGCGCAACATGCAAATACTAAACCCCCCCCATCAACCCCCCTTTTTTTTTATTTATTTCACAAGCACGCGAGGTGCTTGCACCTCGCGCACCACGCAAATACTAGTTATACTATATAAAGCTAAATTACCACTCACTGACTGACTCATTGACATAATTGTTCTCCCAGATGGTGGATGGGGAGGTGGGTATATTTTGACAGATTCGTAAACAGGTAACTCTCAAACTTACGGGAAAAGTGCCATACCTCCCCTTTTCACCCTCCTTCTCCCCCCTCCCTATCGTATCTCGGAAACTACGAGACCCGTATTTTTTTTTTTTTCACGGATACGTATAGAAGAGGCTCGGTAAAGTAAAAACCATTTTTCAAAGTCGCCCCCCTTGCCCCCCTTCTCACCCCCTTTAGGCGGATCTCGGAAATGAAGAGACTTGGAACAATTTTTTTTTCAGATTCATTTAGAGAGGTAATGCTTTAGTCGAAATAATTGTGCAGCCCCCCCCCCCATCACCCCCCCACCTTTTTTTTTTTTTTTTTTTACAAGCACGCGAGGTGCTTGCACCTCGCGCAACATGCAAATACTAAACCCCCCCCATCTCCCCCATCAACCCCCCCTTTTTTTTTTTTTTCACAAGCACGCGAGGTTCTTGCACCTCGCGCAACATGCAAATACTAAACCCCCCCCATCTCCCCCATCAACCCCCCCTTTATTTTTTTCTTTCACTAGCACGCGAGGTGCTTGCACCTCGCGCAACACGCAAATACTAGTTATATTATATAAAGCTCGATTACCACTGACTGACTGACTGACTCATTGACATAATTGTTCTCCCAGATGGTGGATGGGGAGGTGGGTATATTTTGACAGATTCGTAAACAAGTAACTCTCAAACTTACGGGAAAAGTGCCAAACCTCCCCTTTTCACCCCTCTTCTCCCCCCTCCCTATCGTATCTTGGAAACTACGAGACCCGTATTTTCTTTTTTTTACGGATTCATATAGAGGAGGCTCGGTAAAGTAAAAACCATTTTTCAGTCGCCCCCCCCCCCCCCCGCCACCCTTTTCACCCCCTTTAGGCGGATCTCGGAAATTAAGAGACTTGGAACATTTTTTTTTTTCAGATTCATTTAGAGAGGCAATGCTTTAGTCGAAATAACTGTGCAACCCCCCCCCCATCACCCCCCCACCTTTTTTTTTTTTTTTTGACAAGCACGCGAGGTGCTTGCACCTCGCGCAACATGCAAATACTAAACCCCCCCCATCTCCCCCATCAACCCCCCCTTTATTTTTTTCTTTCACTAGCACGCGAGGTGCTTGCACCTCGCGCAACACGCAAATACTAGTTATATTATATAAAGCTCGATTACCACTGACTGACTGACTGACTCATTGACATAATTGTTCTCCCAGATGGTGGATGGGGAGGTGGGTATATTTTGACAGATTCGTAAACAAGTAACTCTCTAACTTACGGGAAAAGTGCCAAACCTCCCCTTTTCACCCCTCTTCTCCCCCCTCCCTATCGTATCTCGGAAACTACGAGACCCGTATTTTCTTTTTTTTACGGATTCATATAGAGGAGGCTCGGTAAAGTAAAAACCATTTTTCAGTCGCCCCTCCCCCGCCACCCTTTTCACCCCCTTTAGGCGGATCTCGGAAATTAAGAGACTTGGAACATTTTTTTTTTTCAGATTCATTTAGAGAGGCAATGCTTTAGTCGAAATAACTGTGCAACCCCCCCCCCATCACCGCCCCCCCATTTTTTATTTTTTTTTGACAAGCACGCGAGGTGCTTGCACCTCGCGCAACACGCAAATACTAACTCTCAAACCTACGGGAAAAGTGCCAAACCTCCCCTTTTCACCCCCCTTCTCCCCCCTCCCTATCGTATCTCGGAATCTACGAGACCCGTATTCTTTTTTTTTACGGAGTCGTATAGAAGTGGCTCGGTAAAGTAAAAACCATTTTTCAAAATCGCCCCCCTTGCCCCGCTTCTCACCCTCTTTAGGCGGATCTCGGGAATTAAGAAACTTGGAACATTTTTTTTTCAGATTTATTTAGAGGGGCAATGCTTTAGTCGAAATAATTGTGCAACCTTCCCCCCATCCCCCCCCTCATTTCTTTTTTTTTCACAATCACGCGAGTTGCTTGCACCTCGCGCAACACGCAAATACTAGTTATACTATATAAAGCTAAATTACCAGTGACTCACTTACTCATTGACATAATTGTTCTCCCAGATGGTGAATGGGGAGGTGGGTATATTTTGACAGATTCGTAAACAAGTAACTCTCAAACCTACGGGAAAAGTGCCAAACCTCCCCTTTCCCCCCCCCCCCTTCTCCCCCCCCCCCCCCCCCTATCGTATCTCGGAAACTACGAGACCCGTATTTTTTGTTTTACGGATTCGTATAGAGGAGGCTCGGTAAAGTAAGAACCATTTATCAAAGTCACCCCCCCCTCCCCCCTTCTCACCCCCTTTAGGCGGATCTCGGAAATTAAGAGACTTGGAACATTTTTTTTTCAGATTTATTTAGAGGGTCAATGCTTTAGTCGAAATAATTGTGCAACCTTCCCCCCATCCCCCCCCTCATTATTTTTTTTTTCACAATCACGCGAGGTGCTTGCACCTCGCGCAGCAGTCAAATACTAGTTATACTATATAAAGCTAAATTACCACTGACTGACTCACTCACTCACTGACATAATTGTTCTCCCAGATGGTGGATGGGGAGGTGGGTATATTTTGACAGATTCGTAAACAAGTAACCCTCAAACCTACGGGAAAAGTGCCAAACCTCCCCTTTCCCCCCCCCCCCCCCCTTCTACCCCCTCCCTATCGTATCTCGGAAACTACGAGACCCGTATTTTTTTTTTTACGGATTCGTGTAGAGGAGGCTCGGTTAAGTAAAAACCATTTTTAAAAGTCGCTCCCCCCGCCCCCCTTCTCACCCCCTTTTGGCGGATCTCGGAAATTAAGAGACTTGGAACATTTTTGTTTTCAGATTCATTTAGAGGGGCAATGCTTTAGTCGAAATAATTGTGCAAACCCCCCCCCATCCCTCCCCCCCCGTTTTTTTGTCACAAGCACGCGAGGTTCTTGCACCTCGCGCAACACGCAAATACTAAACCCCCCATCACCCCCCCCCCCTTTTTTTTTTTTTTCACAAGCACGCGTGGTGCTTGCACCTCGCGCAACACGCAAATACTAGTTATACTATATAAAGCTAAATTACCACTCACTGACTGACTCACTGACATAATTGTTTTCCCAGATGATGGATGGGGAGGTGGGTATATTTTGACAGATTCGTAAACAACTAACTCTCACACCTACGGGAAAAGTGCCAAACCTCCCCTTTTCGCCCCCCTTCTCCCCCCTCCCTATCGTATCTCGGAAACTACGAGACCCGTATTTTTTTATGGATTCGTTTAGAGGAGGCTCGTTAAAGTAAAAACCATTCATCAAAATCGCCCCCCCACCCCCCTTCTCACCCCCTTTAGGCGGATCTCGGAAATTAAGAGAATTGGAACATTTTTTTTTTCAGGTTCATTTAGAGGGGCAATGCTTTAGTCAAAATACTTCTGCAACCCCCCCCCATCACCACCACACCCCCTTTTTTACAACACGCAAATACTAGTATTTATATAAAGGTAGATAAATTAATGCGTAAATATTATATCATAGATGTATTCATCACTTTTCACTGACAGACACACGCGTAGTTTTTACGTCCTTATTGATTACTAGTACTCACGCGGGGCTTCGCTCCCGTGGATTCTATCACGGTAAAAACATAACTCTCCTTTTTTGCAGTCGGGTAAAAAGTAGCCTATAACCTTCCTCAAGCTTCAAGCTACTTCCATACCAAATTTCATCCCAATCCACCTAGTACTTTCGAAGATTAGCGCGTTCAAGCAAACAAACAAACAAACAAACTAACAAACTTTTCCACTTTATAATATTAGTATAGATTATTATGGTGTACAAAGAGTATTGGAATATAGAATAATAATAATAATATGGATTATTATTATTATTATATTATTATTATATCTATCTTCCTATCTAGTCCTAATAACATTGAAATAAACTTTTTAATAGTCATTTTTCCACTTCGCCATCAATAGATAGGGCTACTAAAACTGCTACTTTAAGTTATCTTTCTAACCTTCCGATACCTTATTATTCTCCTTTTGTCATAAGTTAATTTACTGCTTGTTATGTTAAAAGGAGTGCTATGTCGATTACGTCCAACGCTGTGGGTAGTAACTGTGTCAGCCGTAAGATGATCATTCCCATCCTTGATAACGTTCTTTCGGTCATTCTATACATCCTAAATTTCTCAATTTCTAGTAGTGTCTTTCCACAAGCCTAGTAAGACGCCCAAATTATCTCTTTACCCAAAAAAACTCGTATTGCATCTTCTTCTGACTACCTACCCATTTCTATTCTCCCATTCCTATCCAAAGTCCTTGAAAAGCTTGTCCACCAACAACTTAGCTCGTTCCTTTCTAAGTACAATCTTCTGAATCCCTTCCAATCTGGTTTCCGTCCTGGTCACAGCACTACTTCTGCACTCGTACATATTACGGACGATATAAGGTCTGGCATGGAGATGGGGAAGTTAACCATACTTGCACTACTAGACTTTAGTAATGCGTTTAATACAGTTGATTGCGACATTTTGCTTGGCATTCTATGCTCATTTAACATATCTCCATCGGTAATTGACTGGTTTCGTAGTTACCTGTTTGGTCGCCAGCAGCGTATTTCCATTGAGGACTCTTTTTCTTCTTGGTGTGATACCTCTGCCGGTGTGCCACAGGGTGGCGTTTTATCTCCTTTACATTTCGTACTTTTTATAAATGCTATCACTCAACGACTATCTTCTTTCTACCACTTGTATGCCAATGATCTTCAACTTTACACCCAAGCTCCACTCGTAGAGCTAGCTGATGCCATTAAAACTATTAATATGGATCTTGCTCGAATTGGTGACTGGAGCGCTGAGTTTGGGCTGAAAATCAATGTTGCTAAGACTCAGGTTATTGTTGTTGGTAGTTCTCGTACTATCTCCAGAATTGATTGGGCGGCACTTCCCCAGGTTTCTTTCAATTACACCTTCATACCTTTAAGTCACACTGTGAAGAACCTGGGAATATACATTAACGACACTCTTTCTTGGACTAAACAACTGGAGGCTCCTTGAGACGCCTTCATAATTTTCTTCCCATCTCCATTAAAATTGCAACTGCACAAACTCTCCTTCTCCTTATTCTGGACTATGCTGATACCAGCTATCACGACTTGACCCAAGACAAATTGGACAGGCTAGAGTGACTTCAAAATCTCTGTATCAGGTTTATATTTGGTTTGCGCAAGTATGACCACGTTTCTGATTTCCGCGCTCAGCTCAAATGGCTTCCTATTAGGTTTCACCGGAATCTTCACTTACTTTCTCTACTTTATTATAATTATAATGTGCTCTTTCAGTTCCTCTGTGACACACATTCTAGATCCTTTAGATCATCGGAAAATCTAGAGTTAAGTATTCGTATGCACTCCACTTCTTTCTTTGACAAATATTTTACTATACAAGCAGTTCGTTTGTGGAACGCCTCACTTCTTTGAGTAATATATTAGTCATAGAAGTGAGGCGTGCTCAAATACTACCAGCGTTCAAAAGAATGGTGAAGGAGCATTACCTCTCCCTATAACTTTTCCCCTTCTTTCTCAATTATACATGTAATATTTATGAGTATATGATTTTGGTATTGTATGTATTTTATATTATTATGTTCAATTAATATTATGATGTTTGTACACTTGTAAGTAAAGGTTGTCTGTAAGAGATCGCCCTGTGCGATAAGACCGCCCTTTGTACACTAGATTAAATTTTTTGTATCCATAGAAATATTGTAAGGTGTACAATAAAGTATATAAAATATAATAAATCTATCATCTCCATGACCACATTGGTTCTGGACGAGACTAAAACCAATAATTAAATTTCGGATCAGAGCATCGTACAACGTGTCCTAATTCTCAACTATAAGTAAGCGGACACCAGTGAATAGACCTACTTATTTTTTCTTTATTTATTTAGCCATCATCTCTCCTGATGGTAAGTGATGATGTCATGTGTCAAGGTGGGACGGTACTTCACACCGGAACAGCTGCTCAATCTGTATCAAGCCCAGGTTCGGTCGTGTATGGAGTACTGCTCTCATCTTTGGGATGGATCTGCCAAATACCAACTGGCTGCGCTTGAGTCCATTGAGAAACGGGCCCAGAGACTCATTGGCAACGATGCACTGGTGGAGTCAAAGCTCCAGAGCCTTGAACATCGACGACGAGTTGCAAGTCTATCGGTTTTCTATCGGTTACATTTCGGGGAGTGTGCGATAGAATTACACAATCTAATTCCACCAAGTCCGTTCCATCATCGGACTACAAGACCAACGGCAATACGCCATCGTTACATAGTGGACATCCCACCCATACGCACCAAACATTTTGGGAATACTTTCATTGTGCGTACGGCTAAGTAGTGGAATTCCCTGCCGGAGTCTGTGTTTCCCGATAGCTATCCAGCTCCCTAAGCAGATGATGATACTTTGGAAATTTCCACTAGTCGTCGTCCTCTCAATGCGTTAAGCAAATGACTCTCAGGAAAGCTGCCTCTTGTGACGCGTACCTATCATTGAATTTCAGGAGACGCTGTATACAAGGAACCTATACACTACTCCCGATTAAGGAGTAAATTTTGTATATAACCCCACAAGGAACAAAAAGGTAAAGTTTGATAGGAAATTAGCTATTTGACGACGGGTATTTCTATTGGGGCACGACAAGCTTTGTGCATTTTCAGTCATGCATGACATGAAAATGGGATCTTAAGTTCTGAAAAGTAGGTGTCTTTTATGCTACAATGCTGCTACTTCGTCAATGCAATGCTGAAAATAAATACTTCTTTTT
The DNA here is from genome assembly GCA_943138885.2 of Tholera decimalis. NCBI lineage: Eukaryota > Metazoa > Arthropoda > Insecta > Lepidoptera > Noctuidae > Tholera > Tholera decimalis. The sequence goes on along the minus strand of OW964556.2, from coordinate 29,639,735 downwards.
CGGCCTGCAACATTTGTCTGTTGGGTAATAAACAAAACATAAAAACTCATGGTTTACAGGTAGGTCCTACAATCTAGAGATCTCGAGTTACTTTGAGCATTCGTTTCAACATCTTCTACCTACACCTCATCCTTTCCCAGTCTAAAGGTAAAAATTTGACATATGACACAATAGATCTGTATCTATTGTGTCATATGTTAAATAAAATCATGTCCTGATAAGGTAAAATGCACATAAAATTTTATAACTTGTATTTAATTTTGTTTAAGTACTCATATAACAAAATGAAAGGCTATGTGATCAATTGCATGAATTGCAGAGACAAGCCACATGAAATAAAGCACTAAGAACTGATCCACGGAAGTCTTTGTAGTTTTTAACCCTCATAGTTTCGGCCTATAAGTACCATGCTAATAAAAATTGTTTTTAGAATTTGGATTCTGTAAATAGATATTCTTAAAATAAATTTCATTAGCGGGCTAATCAAACACATTAATGACCCATTTCTGAATTAAGTACTTTGAATTATTAAGAACGTATCAAACACTACTTTAATGCCAACTTTGACAAGTTTTCACAGTTGAAGAAATACTCGACTTGATTCAGAAATCGAAGTTTAGTTTGACTAGAATTTTCTTTTTATAACTAAAATATCGACGGTTAAAAGGTAATAGGGTATAAGCGACAAAAATCAAATTGTTCAGGAGAGCAGTTTAAAGTTTGGAAATGGAAATAACTTTCTACAAAACGCAGTTTTTTGCTTGGGCATAAGTGACAAAAGGTCATCACAGAGCAATGGGAGTTAGCGCATTCGAAAGAGTGGAAAATTTTAAGTAGAATGGCATTCATAAGTAAATTTCGACCAAAATGTCGAAATCTTCGATATGTTGATTTTGACACTAATACACTAAGTGATGATGATCAAAACAGGTAGGTACTCCTTTTAGATTTACATAGCAGTTTCAGAAACTAGAAGCTTTAAATAGGTATACAATTTGTTATCAACATCTATATGAACCGTAGACATGATAAGGAGCTATTCAAATTCGGAGCGCCCTTTGGACTACCATAAGTTATTCTTCGGTAATGGAAATTCAATGTCGCATCTCAATTATCTATGAGTGTTTCATTGAAGTAAACACTTGTGCAATATTAACGAGTTCAATCTTTGCATAATTTATGTAATAGATTTAGATTAGTGCAGTAACTATGAGACGGTACCTTTACAACGTGTTCCTTCTGATACACCATGATCATCATCATCCACAGCCGGATTTGTGCTAAGTTCCACGTTCCTGTCCCTGTCTCATCCAGGATATAACCCCTGATGGCAACAAAGTCTTCAGCCCATAAATTATCTATACTAATATTATAAAGCGGAAAAGTTTGTTTGTTTTTTTGCTTGAACGCGCTAATCTTCGAAAGTACTGGGTGGATTTAGATGGAAGCTTGAGGAGGTAGGCTACTTTTTACGCGACTGCAAAAAACTGAGTGTTATGTTTTTACCGTGATAGAATCCACGGGAGCGAAGCCCCGCGTGAGTACTAGTACAGTATAACTGTAAAGTATTCATACAACCTCCTAATTTAATTGAATAACATATTAAATACATGTGATAGTATTCTATTCTATTCTATTCTATTTTTGGTTAATGGCAAGTGGAGCCGATGTCGACTATTCTGCCAATGTCTAAAGTAAATTGGAAAAACAAGTGTGTATGATTAATTATTAGAGACAGAATGGATTTAGAAAAGAAAAAAGTTGAAATCAGAACAGGAACGGTAGTCTCTGTTTCTTCAGTTGGTACAGTTGAACTTGTTGGGTTAGTACAGGACTGAAACAAACAGACTAAAAATACATAAATATTATAGTTGTTAAACGATTACATAAATTATACCACAACCATACAGACAATTTTTGGTACTCTGGCTCACAGTTTTATATTGTTGTGACGGATGAAACTCATCAGCGCCACAAGCAGTTCTGGTGAAGGAAATGTTAAAAGAGAAGAGAAGTTAATTGGAAGAGGGATCTTAAATTTCGGGAGACGACTATACAAATCTGAAGATGAGACGATATTTGGGCATTTAAAAAATATATGGTCCAGTGTGCCTTCTTCCAGGCTGCATTCGCATAAAGATGAGTCCCGAACACGGATTTTTTCCAAGAACACAGGACTGCAACAAAAACCTAAGCGGATTCTACAGATGACGGAGATGATGGATTTCGATACCTTTTTGTACGTGTAGAACCAAGGTTTTGGCTTAACATATGGTTGCACTGTATAAAAGAATTTGCCTTTCTTCTTCCCAGTCGAGGTAAAGGTTTTCTTTTGGGAGATTCAGTAAATCATAGCCCTGATGGGCATTGTGGCAGAGATCGGCTGTAGCAGATGAACATGCACCTTTGGCCAAGGCATCGACACACTCGTTGCCCTTAATGCCACAATGGCTAGGTATCCAAACTAACTGAACATCTTTCCGGCTATAACTGCACGAGAAAAGAGATTTTTTAATTTTTAAAATGAGTGATCTATGCAATTTACCTTTGAAAGGGTTTTGGACTAGGGCTTGGAGACAGCTTAGGGAGTCTATAAATATAACGGCTTTGTCAATGCGGTGGGACTCGATGAAAAGACACGCTTCCAATAATGCCACACACTCGCCTGTGAACACAGAGGCTTCCTTGGGACATTTGTATTGTAGTATGATCCTGGAGTTTTCGAAAAATACTGCGGCTCCAGTGTAATTAGAGTCAGTAGATTTTGAGGCGTCTGTAAAAAATCTCTGGAAACCGTCCCATCGCTGGGCCACGGATGCATTGAAGATCGAATTTGCTGAAGGGGAATTTTTGGGTATACCTATATTGAAATGGATTTTTGGAATGAAACATAAGACTTCGTAGTCGAAATGAAAGAAGGGTAATTTAGGAAACTGTACGATTGGGTATTCTAAACTTTGAGTTAAACGAAAATGTTTTAAGATTAAAGGGGTTTCTTAATTTGAGGTTCTGCTTATGGAATTTAGCTCATGCAATTTAGTAATAAGGGGATGGGAAGACCTACAAATTACCCTGGATAAAAAACGGGAGGCCAGGTACTGTCGCCTTAGGGCCAAGGGAGGTTCAGCGCATTCGACCTGCAACGCGCCAATGGGCGAAGACTTCATACATCCAGAGATGATCCGAAGACACTTGGACTGTACCCTGTCAAGTCCAGCCAAAGCACCTTTGTTGCATGGTGTTAAGTGGAACGTGCCATAGTCCAAAATACTGCGAACTAGGGCATTATAAACTAATTTCATGGTGTATGGGTGAGCACCCCACCATACGCCCGCAAGTACTTTTAAAATTGAGATGACACGTTCACATTTACTGATTAGGTGATTAATGTGGTGCTTGCCAGTTAATTTCGGGTCAAGAAAAACGCCCAGAAATTTGACCTTACTTGAGAGCGGGATGTTTTTTCCCGAGATGGTTACCGTTATCTGTGGGATTGTCCTCTTGCGGGAAAAGACTACTGCCGAGCTTTTTGGTACAGATAACGTAAGGCCGCGTTTTGAAAGCCAATGATTAAGAGAGTCCAGTGAGAGGCACAGAGATGACGCAGCGTCTACGATAGAGGAGTGTGACACATACAGGGCTAAGTCATCAGCGTACTGTAAAATACGACAGTCAGTATTTAGGTAGGAGCCAATATCAGCTGTGTAAAGGTTATAAAGGAGGGGGCTTAAGACGAAGCCCTGCGGGAGTCCTCTCCAAGTCACCCTCCCATCAAAGTCCTCACCCTGGACCCTCAAAACCAAAGAGCGAGACCAAAGTAGTCCACATATGCATTCGATCATCTTAGCCGGAATACTCAGCTGATGCAGTTTCTGCCTGAGAACGGGAAGAAGAACGTTATCGTATGCGGAGGAAATATCTAGGAAAGCAGCAACAACTGACTCGTTTTTTGATAACGCCAAACGGATATCCGTGACTAGAACTCCAACACTGTCCATTGTGCCGAGCCCCTTCCTGAAACCAAATTGGTAGTTCGGCAGTAAGCCTCTGGATTCTACTATCCATTCTAGACGGTTTTTAATAAGATGTTCGAGTAATTTGGCTAAGACTGAAGACAGGGCGATAGGTCTAAGGCCATTATGGTCATCCACATGCTTGCCAGGTTTGAGCAGAGGGATAATAATTTCCAGTTTCCATTGGTCTGGAACCCAACCATGATTGTAACAGTAATTTAATAAATCTAGGTAATATAATTTTGCTTTTTTCCTGCACGAGCAATAAAAGAATACGGTATCCCGTCACTACTAGGTGCTGAGTCCTGGACATGGTTGAGCACAACATCTAGTTCTTCTGAGGTAAATGGCGCGTCAAAAGGGTCATCAGATTCTATAAGGCGTGGCAAATTATGGCACTCAGACAGGAGCGGAACGTAGGGTGGCGCAATTATGTCAAAAAAAGGTTCAGCAGTTTCCCTGGCGATCGTTGGGGATAATGAAAGAGTACACCCACGTCTAAACCTATTAATATTCTTCCATACAAGTGAAATTGGAGTGGAAGGGGATAAGGACGAACAGAATTTGACCCAACCCGCACGTTTCTTCCTACGGAGAAGGCGCTTGGATCTTGCATAGAGCCGTAAATAAGCCAACAGATTTTGGGTGTTCATCTCCCCATTGTATGTTCTTTCGGCCTCATTCCTCGACCTAACAACTGCGGTGCATTCTTGGTCCCACCATGGAGGTGATGGGATTTTATTACGGGCACAGTTTTTCAGTGGAAAACAAGAGTCTGCACTCGAGGTTACGGCCTCAACAAAGCCTTCATAACAACTCTTGGCATGGCGGTGATCAGAGATTTGAGGAAAACTTGAAGCTAAATTTGGAAGTATATCTATTTTCTCCTCCAGTGATGATGCAAACTTGGACCAATCTGGATTAGACAAATTATACTTCAAAAGTGGAGGAGAAGTTTTTTCTAAGTAAGTTTTATCTAACAAAGATATGACAATAGGGTAATGATCACTGCCATGCGATAAGCTTGTACATTCCCAATGGGTCGAAGCAGCCAATTCAACCGAGCAAAACGTTAGGTCAACACAACTCTTCTGCTGTCCAGGAAGAGACCTGCGAGTTGGGCAACCGACAACAGAAATACTACATAGAGACGAAAATATAAGATTTCTTGGTATTACCTTAGACGAAAACTGCAATTGGAAACTTCATGTGGAAACAGTATGCAAGAAACTAAATAGATTTGTTTACGCCTTAAGACAGTTAAGAAGAACAGTTAGTGAGACAGCAGCTCTTACTGCTTATCACGGCCACGTAAGCTCCATCTTAAGGTATGGGTTATTGTTATGGGGTAATTCAACACACGTTAATAGAGCTTTCATTATACAGAAAAAGTGTGTCCGAGCTATAAGTAACGTCGGACCTTTTGAAACATGCAGGCCACTTTTCAAAAAACTAGGAGTGCTTACTCTTGTATCTATGTACATAATGGAAATTGGGATGTTTGTTAGAAACCAATTACATTTATTTGTTGACGATAATGAAAACCGTAAATATATTTCAAGAGACCCCACGAAATTGAACATTCACACTACTTGCAGAAGCGCATTACATAAAAAAAATTGCTATAGGATGTCCATTAAAGTATACAACCATATTCCGCGTCGGTTAAGAGAACTTCCCTTACATAAGTTCCAAAAGCAATTGAAACAATGGTTAATAGAGAACTGTTTTTATACCCTAGGTGATTTTTTTAACTTTAAGACTTAATATAGACCTGTAAACGAAGTATGTATTGACTCATTGAAATTGTGACCTTTTGTATTTTATTTTGACTGTAACCGCATAGTTAATAGTAAATTTTCACATGTCTTTTATTGTTGACAGTTAGACATATTAACATTTAACATTTTGACTGGTTTATATTATGATTTTTTTGTGACACTATTGTTTTTTTTTTTTATCTATCGATTTTTTTTAAATAATTTATTGACATTTTTAGTATTCTTTTGATAAGTTTGGGAATATAATATGTATTGACATCTTTAATTATTATTGTAAATTGAATTAATTTTATGATTTGCTGTGCCCTTCGGGGTCCATGATTGTATCCTAGCTTTAAGCAATTATTGTAACATCTAAAACAACATTGTGGAATGCAAATAAATATATGATATGATATGAACCATTATTTAAAATGCAAATTTCCATATCATCAAGGATCTCAACTAGGGCCTATGCCAGTGGCATCGCAACGTACAGACCCCCACCGGTAATGGTGACAGTTAAAGTCACCCATGACCAGTATCCGGCCCCGGACATTGGAAATAATGTTTCTTAAAATATTTAATAAGTTCAGACTGCGGTGAGCAATGTATATTGAGAAGACTGTAATTCCTTCCACTCGACTAGCAACTATACTCATATCACCTGTGGGTGCAGAAAGAGATAAGGGTGACAGTGGAACTCGACTGTTAACAAAGAGAGCTGACCCTCCATATCCGTCAGGTCTATCACATCGAAGTATGTTGTAATGTGCCATACGAAAGCTAAGATTTGGGGTTAGCCAGGTCTCAACTAATGAACAAGCCAAAGGTTTGTATTTGTTAAGGAGGAAAATGAGGTCGTGTTTTTTATGCTACACGCTCCTCACGTTCCACTGAAGGAATACTTGGTTTGACGCCATTTTTAATTTCTAACAGTATTGATATAAGTTGATCGGCAACGTTGGACGGTGATTGGGGGTTAGAAGAAAAAGAAGAAATAATTGTTGGTAGAAGTTTTAAGAGAAGTTCAATGACAGAAATTGTATTACTAGGGGAAGTATTATAATTTAGAGCGCAGCCATTAGGCTGATTAGGTTGGGGAGAATTAATTAATTGGTTATGAGCTGATTTGTCATATGATGGGGAAAGTGGGGTATGTGTCTTGGGTTTTAGGGTCACAGTTTTATTATATGATTGCTGTTGGGATTTAGTAGCACTGGCATAGTTTTATAGCCTTCTGTCGACCATGCTCAGGGCATGACTTGCTATTGGCAAAATGGCTCCCCGAGCAGAGCACACAGAAAGCATCTGTCTCAGAAATGAAGCAACCATCACCAGGGTGATCGTGACCACATTTATTACACCGTGGTTTGGATCTGCACAGATTGGCCACATGACCAAATCTGCAACACTTGCGACACTGAATTGTGGGGAAAATGTATTGTTCTACAGGAAGAGATGTATAACAACAGAAAATACGTTTTGGGAGTACTTGACCATCAAAGTAATAACACAAGTTTCTGTGGGCTCATTAACACCGTCTTTAAATATTTTCCTATTAATGCGGCGAATTTTCAAGATTTGCCCACAACCTGAGGGCACAAATAAGTAAGTTATAGCTTCCTCTTCCGTTACATCAGTAGGGACACCGGTCACAACACCCATCCTAGTAATATTAAATGTGGGAATCGTAGCAGAATAACTAAATCTTGGTAATATGTTGTTTGCCAGGAAAGAATTCGCATCTTGAGGTGAGGTAAACTCCACAGAAACTCGGTTACGGCCTACTCTTTTAACGCCATCGCGTATTACATTAGTGACATTATTAAGAATTAAAAATTTCCCAAAATTCCCAGGATGTAAAGTCGTGCCAGCATTTGGTTGGGTTTCAATTCGGGACACATGAACTATGTATGGACCTTTATCCGTTACGGAGTATCTAAGCCGACCAATTTGGCTTTTGGCTTGCTTGCTTGGTGGGGTGGGTGTAGGAACTTCTTCGTTAACAGGACGTTTTCGTGAATATTGTGAAGTAAGGGTCGAGTCTATGCCTGCGATGTTACAGACTACATCTGCGAATTGTGATAGTGGGTCACTGGGAAAAGTGTTTGGGGAAGCTGAGATGTCAGGAGGACCAGGATCGGGAGGTTTATTTAAATCCATCTTAGAACTAACACCGGGACAAACACAATACAAACCTGTTCACGAACACAAGAACGACACAATTCTATAAAAACAAGTCACAAAGGTAACAACTGTCACTCAAAAATAATAAAAATTTACTAGGCACACGTGTTATCCAAGAAACCCGTGGCGAGAATCCATGTGATAGTACTGTGCGCTTCAAATAACAATAGGACCGACTAAGCGCCATACTATGACGTCATAGCTGTCAAATCGAACAAATTAGGTAGGGTAAACAAAACAAGATTTAATAAAAATATTTGTTTACAAGTATTGAGCGAAACAAAATTAGTTCCCTTTTCTTATTTTGGTGGTCAAACGGGAGCCCATCATAAAAAATAAAGCTTTAATAATTTTGACATAGCTTCTGGGCCATTGTGCTATGCGTTCTCTTTACTTTCAGGCGAATTAGTGCCAACAAAGAAAATAAGATAGAAAAGTATTGTTACGCCAGTCGCTTAGCGAAGTACGTCGAGAAACTTCGACAGAAATCTAGAATGTTCTAGTGAGTCGATTTTACAAGAATGTTCTAGAACTTATAGACCGGGGCATGAATAGATAGCAGAAGAACGCAGATGGCAGTCTTATTTCAAGATACGAAGCGATATAATCGAAGCTTTACAAGTGAATTTCGGTGCGATTTAAGTGTTGAGTGACAAATATTGTACTCTGAATAACTGTGTTAATGTTTAATTTCAAGTGATTTTTAGGATTTCGTAGCCGAATGGCAAAAAAGAAACCCTTATAGATTCGTCATGTCTGTTTGTCTGTCCGCCCGTATGTCACAGCCATTTTAATCCGAAACTGTTAGGACATCACATGTGAAACTTGGTAGATATATGACGCTGTCTCTTCGTGTGAAATAGTTTTTCAACCGTCGACAAAAAAGGAGGAGGTTATCAATTCGACGCGTATATATATTTTTTTTATGTATGATCACCGATTACTCGAAAACGGCTGAACCGATTTGAAAAATTCTTTTTTGTTTGAAAGAGTATACTTCGAAATTGGTCCCATTGTCACCAAGTCAGGATCTGATGATGGGATCCTGGAGAAATCGAGGGAACTCTTCAAATATTATAAGCACACTTATGGCGTTTTGGGTATTTCTTAGAGTAACTTGTGCAGTTGCTCTCAAAAAGTACCATTTGGGGAAGTGGAACTGATGATGAAGACCACAGATGGCCGCAGAAACTACTCAATAATAAGTATTTCGTGGATTACGATTCGATTACTTGAATATGGATGTTAAGCACTTTATGCTCGTCACAAAGGAGAACTCCTCAACAATTAACGGCCCAGCATAGGGAAAAGCAATATTTTGTAAAAGGTTATAAGTAATTGACATTTAGGCTCTTGTAACTAGGTAAATTAAAAATCGACCAACTGAAAAGAGTGAAATAAAACTTTTTACCAAAAAATTAAACCGACTCCCAAAAAACACTGCAAAGTGAAAAATAACTTTAAATTCGGAAGTCGGTCCCAGAACCGAAAATACAAAACTAAAGACATCGACTACCGAAATTAAAGTTATTTTTCACTTTGCAGTGTTTTTGAGAATCGGTTTAATTTTTTGGTAAAATGTTTTTAAGTATATACAATGTTATTACATATTAGGTTAATTATAAGATTTTATATTTGTTTATTGTTTTTTTACTTGTTGACTGAAATAAAGGAAACCGCTTTCCGATTTTTATACAAATTAAAAATATATAACATGAAGGGGGCTGTAACACATGGAACTGAAACTAAAAATTGTTTTTTTTCATGAAACCTATACTTGTGTGGTGTTTTTAGATAGGTCTTTCAAAATGGCATTGAGGTTTATAACCCCATTTATTTTTTCTTAAAGTCAATCGTTTAAAAGACAGACACTTCCAAAATGGTAATACGTGTGTCCCCCTCCCTCTAATTTCTATAATAATAGAGTGAAAAATCTAAACAAAATATATGCTGCAGATAATGTATCATCTTAACATGTATCTGTTTTTTGTCCCTAATAAATAAATAAACATATAGATCTTAATGAAAAATTTCAACAAAATTGGTTTGAACGAGATAGATTCAGTAGTTTTTGAGTTATAGCATACTTTATAAAACCGCAAATATAACTTTGTATTTCATACTAACACTATTAAAAACAAAGTTATTTTGCTTAGTTACTACGGAACCCGTCATAGGCGAGTCTGACTCGCACTTGACCAATTTTTCATTTCCACCATCAGAGGGCCTCGCGAAATGAACCTAGCCCACATTAAGTTTAATAGGTCTTGCGCTGCCACTGGTAAGAAGTCCAAGGTTCAATCAACCACCTTCCAATTCCATCATCAGACCAGCTCGATGGTACCATAATATTGTTGTCATCTAATCTACATATAATTGCGAAGTTTCATGATGATACAAAAATTAAAAGTGCGTGTAATTCAGATTCTTAGATTTTATTACATAGTTACGTACTTAGTTTGTTACAGCTCGACCTATTAAAAACGTATCAAAAAGGAACATTTTGCATCTATACATATTCTTTAATTATAAATAAAATTGAATATCTAAGTATCAGTGATTTGAAAATAGCTGTGTTTTCTAAAGTGCTCACAGTTATTTATTTATTTTACTTTTATTCTTTCTGGTTCTCCGGGCTAATCGTTGGAACGTCTGAACCGATTTTAATGGGACTTTCATTTGAAGACAGAGAAGGTTATAGGGCAACATGTATGCTTTTTTATTCCGGAATACCCGCGGGATTCGGATTAAGACAGGGAAATCCTCCCAAGCGAACGAAGTCTAACACGTATCACATAATTATATACAAAACAAAACTACCTACCACTAAACATACTTAAAATAATAAACAGCAGATATTATTACCTACTTATATGAGGAAATATATCTTCGTAAAGCCTTCACAAGAAAACCACCGAAAAGTATCGAAAATAAATTCTCCGGGTTGATATAGGGTAAATCCTTGGATAATATTTACTCGACACGGCGCCCTCTGAGACAATTTCAATTTCACGCGTGAAAATCACAGGAATTCATAAGTCTGTGATACCTAAAAGTTATAGCTATTGATAGGGAGTGGAAGTTCTCTCGGAATTTTGGCTTGTCTGTGAATCAACATAACGGTGATATTTGAGTTTCTCAGAAGTGTTGGTCTAATTGCCTACCTCTGCGGATGATGTAAGTGAAGCTATCACTTACTATAACTATCTACTAACAGTAGGTACAGAGATAGTTTTGAGAGAATATAAATATTAAGTGAAGCTATCAAATAGACTACTAACAGTAAGTACGTAGTCAATTTTGAAAGGAAACTAGTCGGTCTAGTCCGACTATGAAAGTCAACAGTGAGGAACTGATTACCTACTGCAATTAAGCCAAACAAGTGTAAACAGAGGTCTTTTACAATTTGTATAAGAATGACGATACCATCGAGTTTATATCTTCGACGGTAGCCTTGAATCTCGCCCAGGGCGTCTCCCGCAGCGTTAGGAAGAGAGTTATCTTTCCCTCACGTATACAGCCTCCTCCTTCGCTGGCATGACTGATTCGCAGAATGAGGCGACTGCATCCCATTCGCTCTCGCTCCGCACCATATTCTGAACCAGAGGGCGGAGCACCACCGATCTTCTCCAAGAGGACACAGCGGTGCTCCGTTCAAGTGGGGCACACCTCCACCGTATGCTCTACCGCGTCCGCCAGGTGGTCCTCACAATGACAACACCCGGGCGTGTCCTCCCGCTGTATCCAAAAAGCCTATACTTTTGAGGTAGTTCCATTGATTGCGGGAATGTTCCAATGAGATACCGCGGCCCCGGAACTTAAGGGCAGCTGAAGGAACAGGGTGGGTTTTAGTCAGTAGAAGTCTGACACTCCCCTCCGCTCCACCCAGTGCGGGAGAAGTTATTACGTGATTCAGATATTTGTGCGTCATAATTATCATCTCATGTTGCTGAGCTGATGATGGAATCCCAGAAAAATAAAGGGAACCCCTAAACTTTAAAGACACTTACCAAGTTTTATTAAAACAATGTAATCGTAGCCGTGTTCAGGCTTAACAGAATAGGCATAAGAAAATTTACGAATTTACGCAAATTAGTTTACGTATTATCTAATTATACAACCGTAGGTTCCATTTTTGGTTAAAAAGTTTTTATATAATTTAATACAATTTTAGGTCTTAAAATCTTACTTACTTTTAAAACGTAATTACGAGTTTACCTACTTCTTCTTAGCATGTCGATGGCAAATGACTAAATTGACTCTACCCAAAACTGGGCAACAAATTTGGCACTGTAGAACAAGAAATTAAGTACGCCATGTTTGTGGAGAAGCACCACATACTACTCCCAGGCAGTCACCATAAATCACTAATTTACTTATAGATAAGGTGCCCACAGCCTGAATTACTTAGGGCATCGAGTTGTCTTAATCTAGCACTGCACTGTCCATGGGAGGAAGGTAAATAAGGTCATGTTCAAAAATATTGTACTTTTTAACGTCCAACATAATTATTTTTATAACAAGGCATAACTACTTATAAATACTCTTTTTTTTTCCTGGTAAAATCATCAGTTGAGTCCTCCCACCCCGGGCATGGCCGGAGGGACTGTCAGACTTGTACTGACTAAAATCCACGGTGTTCCTTCAATAGCCCTTTACGTTCCGGGGTCACGGTAATGAGATAAGTCCCATGACCCCGGCAGGCTTCGACCCTCTACAGGGCCTCGTCATCTTGCTGACGCTCTTTGAGGCGCGCGTGGAACACAACGCGCCGTCGACCCGGGCATGGTCCATGGTCGGACAGCGAGTTGCCCTTTACTCGCTGTCCGCATGCCCGCGCCTACGGTGGCCGTAGATCGTCGGCCGACGTCCGACGCCGTGGGCGTCTACCACTGCGACTGGGCTGGAAGGAAGACGCTATCCTCTCCCTCACGCGGCCCGCCTCCTCCTTCGATAGCATGATTGCTTCGTAGAAGGAGGCGACCGCTTCCCACTCCGTCTCGCCCCGCAGCATGGCCTCGACCAATGCCGGGCGCGAGAGGTCTCCGCCTATCGCCGCCGTGAGGACACGTCGGTGCTCTGCCCAAGCGAGGCAGTCTTGCACCGTATGCTCTACTGTGTCCTCAGGGCGATCCTCACAGTGGTGACACCCAGGCGTTTCTTCCTTCCCCATCAGACACAGGTACCTCCCGAAACTTCCGTGTCCGGTGAGGACCTGCGTCATGCGGTAGGTCAGGACGCCGTGACGCCGATCTAGCCACTCCTCAAAGAGGGGTCTTACCGCCGCTATTGCGGCGTGCCCGACTTCTAAATCTATACTTATAATAAATCTGTAGAGAGGTCAATTCTGTACATTAAATATATTTCCAAAATAACTATCAGGGGGTGATTAGGGATCGATACTAATGCCAAATGCAATCAGTAAAATATTTGTCTGTCTGTCTGTCTGTATAACCGTTATAGAAACAAAAACTACTCGACGGATTTTAACGAAACTTGGTACAATTATTTTTCATACTCGAGCTGGTTATAGTATACTTTTCATCACGCTACAATCAATAGGAGCAGAGCAGTGAAGGGAAATGCTGGGAAAACGGGAGAACTTACTCCATTTTTTAAGCTTCCGTCGCGTGTGCAACCTTTATGGTTAAAGCTACACAGAAATCATTTCATGACGAAAATGTTGTGTGTTATGCAATGACAATTAATAAGGCTCAAGGGCAGACTTTTCGTGTTGCTGGAGTAGATCTCGGTGTCAGTTGTTTCTCGCATGGTCAGTTGTACGTCGCTCTTTCCCGGGTTAGCAATTCTAGAAATCTTTATGTTCACGTGCCGGACGGGTCAACTTTCAACATAGTTTACCCGGAAGCTTTGCGCTGAAGTATTTTCGTTCTATAGGTACTTAAGCCTCATGTGAACGTGATCTAAACAATATTACCAATACATTAACTTAATAACACACAAGGAGTTACACGCTGACGGAGTCGCGGGCACAGCTATTGACAATAATATTGTGCGGTTCCGTATTGCGTAATTTTTCAACAGTACTATAGATTGACATATTACCTATATTTCCCTACTAAATTACAAAAGTTAATCTGTCTGTTACATCAAAATCACTGAACCGTGAGGAAGGACATAGGCTACTTTTTTTTTACGAAAAACGACGGATTCGCGGACGGAATCGCGGGCAACAGCTATCTATACTAATAATAAAAGGCTGAAGAGTTTGTTTGTTTGTTTGAACGCGATAATCTCAGGAACTACTGGTTCGAATTGAAAAATTATTTTTTAATTAAATAGTCAATTTATAGAGAAAGGCTTATAGGCTATATATCATTACGCTAACGCCAATAGGAGCGGAGCGCCAATGAAGAATGCTTCAAAATTGTAGTTAAATTTAACGTTAGCCCAAAGTAACTATTCCACGCGGACGAAGTCGCGGGCAAAAGCTAGTACTCTAATAAACAGGTTGTAAACTTGTTTAAATATAATACTAAACAATAAAATCCTCCATAAATCTTAATAAATTAATCATTTCAAATAAAATCTACCAAGGGGTAGATTTTGTTTCATAGAGGCAACCTGTGTCCACATTCTTGGCGGTACTTTTAAAAATATTTTATTATTCAATATTAGTGTTACAATTCAGAAGCATTTTATTTCTTAATAGAGTATGGTTCAAGTCTAATGAATTCGAAAAATATATAATAATCTACAAAACGTGTAATTTATAATTAATTAATTAATGCGTGTCCTGATTTCACTCATTTCTGTTACTCCTTTCTGTTATGTCATATTTTTATTCTCTATATGGTAGTTATCAAAATTATTTTACTGTAGCATTAGTCACTTAACTATCCTACTCATTGACGAACCAAAAACGTTCAGCCATTTTGTTGATCATACGGTGTCGAGATTTTTGTGGTGCAGTGATTATTCGACAATTGAGAGTTAGATTTTACTGTGAGACGTTTGAAGCATTGGTAAGTACTTTTATTGTTTTATAACACAGCTTAGAATAAATGGAAAATGGTGCAATTGCTATAAAAAAGATTCGTAAGAGAGTAAGAATTCATACTGTGAATGACATTTTTTTATGTTAGACACAAGCAATTCATTCATATATGTTATCACATCGGTTACTTTTTTCTGTGACGTAACAGATATGAACGGTTAAGGTTTCTTCACATTGTACGCAAATAAAACTACATTTTAATCATACCTACCCCACTTCTTTCTTATTTTTATATTGATAATTTCGTGAAGGTAATCTTGACGAAACGACAATATGGATAGATTCAATTTGTGTGATGAGCACGATCATTTGTTCTTTGTCTGGGTGTTGTAATATATCTATAATATGTATGTATTTAGAAATATATATGTATGTTTATAAGTTGTCTAGTACTCATAGCACAAGCTCTGCTTAGTTTGGGACTAGATGGCGTTGTGTGAAAGTTGTGGAATATTATTATATTATATTATATCCGTAACTTACAATTTTATTGAATATGACCCCTATACTATTTTCCTACAACGTGTTCTGTCTCTTGGGAATTTCAGAGCAAAGCAAAAAATTTAGGTTTGACGTCTATCCAAAGGATGCGCAATCAGCAGTTGAGTGCTGAAAGTACCAGGCCACACGGAGATTAATATTCGTTCTGAGCGGGCATCAAACCCACGACCTTTTTAACCCATGACCGCGAAAAATTCACTTGGCCACTGTGTAAACATATTCCTGATAACTGAACTTGCTAATGAGTGTGCGTTCACAGTGAATGCGCGGTGGCCTGTGGCGGGCGCGACAAGCGGTAGGTGCGGTGCGGTGATCTCATTGACGCGCGAGCTGTTGTAGCGTTTGGACGTGATTCAGGGGTAACAGACCATGGACGAGGATTTGATATTTTTACTAGACAGTCCGACCCTGAGATGAGAGGTGTTGAACGCTCGAGATGGTATGCACGAAATAAATAAAAACAGAGAAATGAGTGGTGAATTTTTTAACTTATACGAAGAATTGAAATTCTACCCTACAAATGGTTTTAGAGTACACTCGAATGTCCGTGTCAACATTTGACTACATCTTAGTCGTAAGTAAAATATCACCTAAACTCACCAAAAATGATACAAACTTTCGCAAAAGTATTAGTCCCGAGGAGAAATTGTTCATAACTGTGAGGTAAGAATAAAACAAGATTATATTACCTAATAAGTAGTATTTATGTAGTAAGTAATCATACGAATAATTAAAGTACCTAAAAAGTTGTAACAATAAAATTAATAATTAGAGTAGTTGCCAGTTGAATATCCTCCATAATTATTGTCCTCGTATGTCTGATGCGAAGAAAACTGCATCCTTTCTGATTCTTCTATTAACGCTTGGGTAATTTTATTTCGAATGCGAAACTTTTGTAATTCATTAAATTATTTCATTTGAGGCAGGAGACTCACAAAAAAAAATCGTCGCATTTTTCTGATGAGTCACTATTTGACGCCAATTTCTGTTCAAATAGCGAACTTTTTTCTTTCACATTCTATAAGTTCATCTCTATAATCTGATGATCTGATCCGTTTTGGTGCGCTTTGATGCATTTGTGCGACTGCTACAGGTCCTGGTACCTGGACTCATTACTTCAGCGATGTTATCTGCTCAGCATGACTCTACTAAAAAAAACTACTACTAAAAAAAAGGTGTGTACTGCATAATGTCATAATGGATTTTAACGGCGATCTCGATCTGGATGTCCAAGGAGTGTAAGTATGTGTATAGTTATTGTGTAGATAATAGTTTGTGTTTTATAATATATATATAGTATCGTAGCTTGTATATAATAGATTATATGTTTAACTCATGTGCTCGTCCTTGCAGCTAAACTAACAGCTACCACAAAATACAAAGTTCGACGGCCTACCCTCGCTGCCGTCATAACATGACACTGGCAGAATAGTCGACACCGGCTCAGTTGTCAAAGAAGGAGAAAAAAAAAGTAGAGTGGAGACTTTTGTTGGTAGTGGTGAAGGCTTAACACGTGCTTTTGTCAGTGCTAAGATTTTTTTCGATTTTGGTGTTATTTTAGTGTGAATCCAGGTCGAAACAGGTCTTTGTGTGTGTGTTTAAGGGTTTAAGGTTTGTAGTTAGTTGTATTTGTCCTTTTTGTTTGCTATTTTATTTATTTTTGACAACCATAATTACCCAAAATGAGTTCCAACAAACCACCTGATCCTGACCCCCCTGATAAACTATTTGACCTCTCCCCGGGTCTTACTATTACCCTCCCCCATGATATAGGAATACCCACCCAAGACCTAAGTATGGATACGCAGACCGCCAGTCGTAAAAGGACCGCTGGTTCACCTCCCACTGTGTCTGATACAAAATTAAAGGTTTCGAAAAGTACAATTGGTCGATATTTATACACAGTGAGAGATAATCCACCCTACATTGTCCATGTATCACTGAAAGATCAACAGACATCAGGTACTGTGCTACAACCTGTTAAGTTTGGTATGTTTTTGACAATGAATAATGTGAATAACATACGTCTCGATGGGATCAAACGTATTGGCAGAAATCCCGTATCGGTTGAGTTTAAGTCGCATCAGGATGCAAACAGTTTTCTCAACAACAAAATACTTACCCAACATAACTACATTGCAACAATTCCACAATACAATATCTCTAGAATGGGTATTGTTAGAGATATTCCAGTAGAATGGTCTGATGAAGACATAATTAAAAACATCCAGGTCCCAGAAGGGTGTGGGGCTGTCATAAAGACCAGAAGGATGAGCCGTAGGGTGTCCTCTTCTGGTGTGACGGAATGGAAGCCTACACAAACCGTTGTACTCACATTTGACGGACAAGTGCTTCCTAAACGTGTTTACAGCTTCTTCTCTGCTCTACCAGTTGAGAGATACACCTACCCTACTATTATGTGTTTCCACTGTTGTCGATATGGCCATACCCGCACTCTCTGTCGCTCGAAACCGAGATGCTATAAGTGTAGTGCAGATCATCCAGGCGATGGATGTGAAGTCACCCTGGAATTGAGCTTTTGTGTTTCGTGTACTGGAAACCATTTTGCAAATGATAGTTCTTGCCCTGAATTGGGCCGACAAAAGAGCATCAAAGCTCTTATGGCGGAGAAGTCAATCTCATATGTGGAGGCAAGCCGTGTTTTCCCACCTGTTTCCAGATCATATGCAGATGTTTCCAAGTCTTCCACTCATAAATATGTAAGAACCAGTAATTCCCTATCCCAGTCATCAAGTCCAATACATCCTACTCAAAAATCATACCGTCAAACGGTCTTCCAAAAGCCTAAACCCCGCACCCCTCTTTCACCTGGCTATAATAAGCAAGCCCACCAAGAACTTACCCGAAACTATTCCTTCTCCCCAATTGGCAACGGCTGTGCCTATCCAGCAGATATTGCACAACCAATGCCAGTCTATGGCCACTCTGACAACTCCAAAAATATTTTAGAGTTAATAACTAATATGTTAATGTCAATACTAGCCAGTCCAACTCAAACAATACCTGACCACGTTGCCTTGAAGCTGACATCGATTTTAAATTATATTCAGGATGTTCCATCCCCTGACATTCCTTCAATGGAACGTCAGAAGCATTAATACCAAAAAGTCTGACCTCTCTTTTTTAATAAATAAGTTCAAACCATCAGTCTGCGGCATAGCTCAGACATGGCTCCTGCCTGGAAGTAATTTCAGGCTACCATGTTTTGGCTGTGTACGTAATGATAGACCTGATGGATATGGAGGATGTGCCTTGCTCATCAATAGCATGGTTTCATTCTCACAGATTCCTCTAACCTTTGTTGGTGATAACCTAAATGTTGTTGCTGTTAAGGCTGAGGATATAAATATTTTTTCTTTTTATATTACGCACCCAAAAATTGAATATCTTCCTGTTATTAAAAATTTGTTATGCAGTGTAAGCGGGCCAATATTGGTCATGGGGGATTTCAATTGTCACCACTACCGTTGGGGTTCAGATACTAGTGATAACTTTGGCATTGGCTTACTTGATATACTGGATGACCTGAATCTCTGTGTCATTAACAATGGTAGTCCTACACACGAGATCTGCTCCTGGGCAGAATAATAGCTGTGTTGACTTGACATTCTGTTCACCCAATATATCTAGTCTTCTCATTTGGTGTCGCTTGGATATGACCTATGGAAGTGATCACTATCCTATCATAATTGAGTTCCCTTCCAAAAATACTCCCATCAAAGTTTCCCCTCCTCTTTTAAAACACCAACTCAATGCAGCGGATTGGGATCTGTATTCCAAAATTTTGGATTTAAGGATATCAGCCCTGCCAAAAGTGAATGAGAATAATGCCCATGAGTGTTTCTTATCCTTTTCTTCCACTGTCTCCTCCACAGCAGATGATTGCCTCCCTTCCAAAAAACCCCACTCCGGTAGACTTCCTTCCCCCCCATGGTGGGATAGGGAATGCACTAACATGGTCAGGGCCAGGAATGAGGCTGAAAAGACAGTTAATAGCGATATGAACCTGGACAACCTCATTGCTTTCAAGCAGATATTAGCTAAGTCCAGAAAATTCTTTAAAAGGAAAAAACGCGAAGGCTGGGCAAAATTTTGTAGTTCGCTGAGTCCATCCACTCCGGTTTCGGTAGTTTGGCGTAAAGTTAAACACTTTAGGAGCAGTTTAGCACCCATCTCTTCGAATAATATCACGGAGGAACTGGGATACCGGTTTTTCTCTAAAATCGCTCCAGCTTATGTTCCAACTAAGGAAGACGCCAGTGTTGGCATTGAACATGTAGACAACACTGACGACCCTATGAACAAACCATTTAGCTTGGACGAACTAAAAACCGTGTTATCCCATGTAAGAGACTCTGCCCCAGGAGTGGATGGATTCACTTACTCCTTTATTTCTAAAGCGGGTCCAAGAACTCACGAATATTACCTGGATTTGGCTAATTTCTGCTTTACATCCGGCTTCATTCCCACAGAGTGGAAGGTTCAAGTTGTTATTCCATTATTAAAACCAGGCAAAGATCCTAATGATCATTGCTCATACAGACCCATCGCCTTATCGTCCATACTCTTAAAACTTTTAGAACATTTAATAAAAAATCGTTTAGTGTGGTTGGTTGAAAACAGGAGACTGCTCCCGGCGACTCAGTTCGGCTTTAGGAAAGGTCTGGGCACGGCTGACAGTGTAGGTATCCTCACGTCAGAGGTCCGACTGGCCCTCAGCAGGAATGAGTCTGTGGTTGCTGTCTTCCTGGATATATCAGCTGCCTATGATTCAGTCCTCCTCCCCAATCTCAGGCACAAGCTGCACGAGCTGAGAATCCCGGGTAGGATTTCTCGCATTATTGGTAGCATATTTTCCAACCGCACAATTCAATTAAGATTCCTTGGGGCTGACTCCGATCAAAGAACTGTCTGGAGAGGATTACCTCAAGGATCTGTTCTTAGTCCCCCATTATACAATATTTATACAGCTACCTTGCCCTCATCTCTTAACTTCAACTGCAAAATCCTTCAGTATGCTGACGATATTGCTTTGTTGGTCTGTGGCAGTTCCATTCAGGATGCCGCTCTTTCAATGAATGTCTCTCTGTCCTCACTAAACCAATGGCTTCTTGATCACGGTCTGTCATTAAGTGTGCCAAAAAGTACAGCAGTCATCTTTACCCGCAAGTGTTCTGTACCCCCAATTGATATAAATATTGATGGACAAACCATCCCAGTTAAGAATAGTGCCAAGTTCCTGGGAGTAACTTTAGACTCAAGGTTGACTGGAGTTGATCACATTAACAGCGTGGTTAAAAAATGTGAAAAATCTGTATCAGTTCTCAAGGCCTTGGCTGGGGTTTGGTGGGGAGCTCACCCCTACACCCTTAAACTGATCTACAATGCATTGACCAGAAGTGCTTTAGATTATTGCAGCTTTTTGTTAGAGCCCTGCAACAAAGAAGCTCTTAAAAAATTGATTAGCATCCAGTCAAAATGTTTAAGAATTGTCATTGGGGCCATGAAATCCACTCCCATAAATGCACTTCAAGTTGAATGCGCAGAACCTCCTCTTCACCTTAGGAGACAATACCTAGCAGATCGCTTTCTGACTAAAGTTTTTTCACTTTCATCCCATCCTTTGCTCCCAATTTTACAACAGATTGACCTCTCAATTAATAACTGTCCCTATTGGAATAATAAAACAGTTCCTCTATTGATAAATAGGTACAGAGAGCTTAAACACCTCTCCGCGCCAGTTTGTCAATACTCAACTCTCCCGGTCTTCACCACCACATATGAAACAATTCATTTCGAACCCAAAGCCGTTTTGGGACTGGGCATATCAAAGAATTCCCAAAACCCTAGAGATGACTTTGAGTCAGCTGTTAAGCGGTATTGGGAAGGATGGAATTTATTTTTCACTGATGCTTCCAAACTATCTGATACCGAATCCACAGGGGTTGCTGTTTATTTTCAAAATTCAAAAATTGCTTTATTATTATATGTCCACCAGAAGCATCAGTATTTACAGGGGAGTGTATTGGTATTTTAGAAGCCATACACTATATAAAATCCCATCAAATAACAAGATCAGTATTTTTTTCAGATTCGCGTAGTAGTATCCAGGCCCTAAAACAAAATCAACTTTACAGCAAAATTAATAGTCAAATCATTATAGATATTAAGAACTTGTTATTTGATTGCTCCCAAAGCGGCTTACACATCGAGATAGCCTGGATCCCCGGCCACTCGGGTATTGTTGGCAATGAGTGCGCTGATTCGTTAGCAAAGTATGCCACGTCGAATCCGGCTGATCGAAAGCACTACGTAGCACAGAACTATGATTTGCAGAATGGTGCCAGACCCAAGTTATTTAACGTCTGGGCTGAAACATGGAAGTCGACCTCAAAAACCAAAGGTAAGTACTATGCCGCTATACAACCTGAAATTCAGAAGACACCCTGGTTTTTTAAATTCCCTAAATTGTCCAAGAAGACTGTTTCGTCACTCTGCAGACTTAGACTCGGACATTGTTGTAGCCCAGTATTCTTGCATAAAATACATGTCCGTGACAGCTCCCTGTGCGAGTGCGGCCTTGCTGAGGGTACCCTAGATCACATTTTCTTCTCCTGCTCCATAAACAATAGATCCTTTGATTTATACCAAAAACTTCCCAAATGCAGTATTCCCCTCCCAACCAGCTTCCATACCCTTCTTACCCACTTTTCTCCTAAATTAATTAACCTACTATCTAAATTTATAACAGATAATGAGATTAAAATGTAATTAGTGCGTAATATGTGTATAGTTATTGTGTAGATAATAGTCTGTGTTTTATAATATATATATAGTATACTATATCTTAGCTTGTATACAGAAGATTATATGTTTAACTCTGTGTTCGTCCTTGCAGCTGAACTAACAGCTACCACAAAGTACAAAGTTCGACGGCCTACCTTCGCTGCCGTCATAACATGACACTGGCAGAATAGTCGACACCGGCTCAGTTGCCAAAGAAGAGAAGAAAAAAAAAAGAAAAAAAAAGTAGAGTGGCTGAGACGCTGAAATTACTTCACCAACATTCCAATAGAGGTTACAAAACCGTTGCAATCTTCTCCAATATTAGCAGAATCTTTTCTGAAAGAAAACTTTATGAAGGATATATCAACATTTGCATTTAAGCGTTTTTCAAATTTCTATTGACTTAATTTAAAAAAACATTCGTAAGTCTTAACAATAAAAATACTGAAGACTTATGGGGTATATCTGTTAGGGTTCTTAGAGATATCATTGACTCAATTGCTCCCGTCCTAACAGGCATTTTTAACCAATGTATAGACAGCGGTACTTACCCAGACTTAATGAAACAGTAAAGTAGTACCAATTTTCAAGTCGGGTTGTAAACTTGTAAGAGTGATCCCTCGAATTATAGACCGATATCTGTGCTTCCAGCATTGAGTAAAATCTACGAAAAAAATCATGCTGGACCAGATGCTGTCACATTTTAATTCAAACGGAATTCTACATAGTCAGCAGTTTGGTTTCACGAAAGGTAGGTCAACAACTGAAGCAGGAGTAGCACTCATCCGTCACATTTTGGAATCTTGGGAGAAATCCCATGATGCAATTGGCATATTCTGTGACCTCTCCGAAGCTTTTGACTGTGTTGACCACGAAACACTGATATGTAAATTACACCATTACGGAACTCGTGGGCTAGCTGCTGATCAGGTTTTTTCCTATTTATCAGACAGGCAACAAAAAGTTAATGTAAACGGAGCGATATCTTCAGGATCTTTAGTGAAGATGGGCGTGCTACAAGGTTCTATTCTAAGTCCTTTCCTTTTCCTTGTATATATTAATGACCTACTTACTCTCATGATGTCCAACTTATGTAATTCTTTTCGCCGATGATACTTCACTTATTTTTAAAATAGCTAGAAGAGATACAGATGTTTTACAAATCAATGAAAGTCTGGCTGTTCTCTCGAAATGGTTCTCAGCTAATAATCTCGCACTTAATGCGAATAAGACAAAATGTCTCAAGTTTTCACTACCTAATGTACCACAAGCTGGACTCAGTTTGATACTTGACGGTAAACAAATTGATCTTATTAAAGAAACGGTATTTTTGGGTGTAACTACTGACTCAAAGTTGCAATGGGGCACTCACATTAGGACTCTTTCAGGTAAATTAAGCTCAGCTGCATATGCAGTAAGAAAAATTAGGCACTTGACTGATATAGCTACAGCTCGGTTAGTTTATTTTGCTTATTTCCACAGTATTGTCTTATAGGTATATATGCATACTACTGTGTATATGTATACTACTGTGGGGATCCGCAGCTGACGTAGATTCATCTTCATATTACAAAAAGAGGGCAATCTGGGCAATTTATAAAATGGGTCCCCGCGAATCCCTTAGAAATGTATTTAAAGAAGTAAATATACTGACTCTGCCTTCTCTTTATATATTAGAAAGCATATTGTATGTACCTACGCAAAAATATAGGATTTTTTTAAGATTAGAAGCGATTTCCATACAATAAACACGCGCAATAAACATGAAATTGTTATACCGAAATAGAGATTAGCCAAGAGAAACAAGTCATTCCTAATAAACAGCATACGCTTTTATAAAAGTTGCCAAAATATGTGACAGATCTTAGCGAGGGAAAATTTAAAACCCACATTAAACATATCCTTTTGAAAAAAGCATATTATAAGATTAAGGACTACGTTGAAGATAAGACTGCTTGGCAATGATTCTTTCTGCACATGTGGCTTCCCAGGCTTATTGTGACGGCGTTATTGTATAAAGGTCTATTAACAACCCCACTTTTTTGTGTTTTTATTTTTATTTTATTTTACTTGTATATAATTTTTATTTTTATGTCATTTGCTTTACTTTATTTGCAGTTTTGTAAAGTTAATTTTTAATGTAAATGTGTGAACACTATAGACTCTGAGATTCATTTCTGATTCGTTATATTATACATTTTATTATGTCAATTAGTCTATACTGTCCTCTCATACCAAAAAAATAAATAAAAAATTGTATCTATTATGCAAAGATTGTGAAAATCAAGAATTTTTTTTTTAAAAGAGTAACCATGGAGTTTCTTGCTGGTTCTTCTCCATAGGATACGACCAATTTCGAACCGTGCACTAACTTCTGACGTTTTATGAGTGCCCATTTAGGCCTATGTAAAATAAACTAATTTAAATTTTGATTTTGAATAGCATTTTTATTTCGAGTTGATAGCCTGCCTTGATTACTGTATTATATCAACGAATTTACGACTCTAAGGGATTTTATTTCAATTCAAACAAACATAAACGGTGTAATTTATATTTCATTCTGAAACTCTGATCCTAAAACAATAAGACATAAGTAGTAGATATAATACCTTATTCGAGAATTTCCTGTTTTTATGTAATGAAATCAATACAAATAGCTGTCTGGGATTTGAGTTCAAAGCTCTCATTCATAAGACTGTACAATAATTCACTGGTTACATCAACATTTTCTTCTACCATAGATTTTATAAGTAGCTAGCATGCTCTTACTAATACAGTTATCCACGATTGTTAAGTAGTATGCTAAAGTAAAATCCTTCAGAAACTACCTATTTTATTAAGAACCCATCCTAAATTAAACACTATTATTCTTTGAATGAAATCATTAAAAACTTAAGAATAATAATTATAATATTTCACATTTATACCTTCGTTATATTTGTACATCTGCCACAAATGCCAAAGATACAGATCTTGCGCTTACTTGTAAGGAATAGTTTGAATGTTTTCATAATAAGTATTATATAGCAACTAGCATAATGTGGCATTCTTTTTAAATTTTCAACTATTTACATAGATACTGTCTTTAACATGCATTGTTCAACAACATACGATAACAATGATAATTATATAGAGCCAAAAATATTCTACCACATATCTAAGTAATTATACAAGTATTACAACATATACAGATAGTAAAGTACATCAATAATTAATATTATTTATTGCATAAACTAATATTGTGATCTGGCATCTAATAGTAATGTATCCAATAACGTATTTTACCCTACAATGATAATGATATTTTATTATAACTTACTACAGAATGAATATGAGAGCTATTGATATAGTATGCCTACATAATTAAGTAATTTTAAGTATTGTGCAACACACATGAGTGCCATCCTACGACAGACACCAAATCACAATAACGTAGTACTAGAGTGAGCTCAGAACTGCACCCAGTTCTGTTGGTTGGCAGGTGTCACTGGCTGTTGACTTGGAGCACTGGAAGCAATACAACAATTACTTATTAATGTTTGCATTACTGAGAAAAATAAGCTAATGCATGTTATTGACTCTTAGAGGCAGGTCACTTTATGAAATATGTAAGATAGATAAGATAAGATAAGATAAGTCTTTATTTGCATTAAACATAGTATAAAGGTGTTACAAAATGGTTATAAAAAGTGCACATGTTTAGCTGTATAGATAATATCTATAAATTGCATGCAAAAAAAAAAATGTCGAAGAAATACATAGAGAAACACATATTATGTTTTTGTTAATAACTATTAAAACCATATTCAAACTTATGTCTTAATACTAAAAAAATCATTAACATCATCAAATTATGTCTTAATACTTAAAAAATCATTAATAAATCAAATATTGTCTTAATACTAAAAAAAACATTAACATAATCCAAAATCATTAATATCATCAAATTATGTCCTAATACTAAAAAAATAAAATTAACTATAGGTCTACAATAAGTACCTTAAGTTTTTTTTTAATATTTTTGCATTGTATAAGCAGATGAACTTTTCTGAAAATTCACTATTACTCTTGTCTGATACCCAGATACCCAAGATGATAGCCCGTGTGACCCAACACACACTGGGTCTCAGTTTACTCCAACTTACTCCATGTTTTCCATTCTTCTCACATGTGGCAAATATCTAACAAATTGCTAGGTGACTAGCAACTAATAATAGAACGAGAGAAAAGAATAGGAAAACATGGACTAAGTTGGAGGACACCAATACCCATTGTGAACCACAGAGAATGAAATACCTTAAAAATCTTTATTATTTTAGTCACCTGGCAGAATTGAAGTCGCCCCATTCTGAGCTAGCAGGAGCAGCAGCAGGAGCGGCAGGTGAAGGGGCATGTTGTGGTGAAGGAGGGGGCGGCAGTCGCGAGCCGCCTGGCGGGGGTGGTAGCAGGCACCCCACACCACCGCCCCCCACACCACGGCGTGGCCGGCTTCCTTCACTACCATCTTTCTTCTGTAAAAAGAAAACACATACATTAAAATCCCACTAAAGAAAAATACCTACAATTCAACCAACAGTTTTTTTATCTAATTAGATGACTCACTGTACAATTACATTAGCAACATTGACTCAGTTCCTCTAGTATTGTTGTGACATGATTTCTACACAAATCTAATCACATTACAAGTACTTACAGCGATTTTCATGTTGATTTTTATTGTTTCTCCATCTTTGAATCCCAAATCTAGATTCTGCTGAGGAGCTTGCTCTCCTTCTTGTTCTTTCCTCAACCATTTGAAATGGTCTTGAAGAGCGACGTTTAGGTCAAATGAGTCCGATCGATCCCCAAATCCCAGGCCTATGTAAGCAGTTCGACCTGGAATAATGTTGCAGTATAAAAACCTGTTAAAAATATCAATGAAATAAGTTGAGTGAAATGTATATTAAAATTTGGCTTACCATTATCATCTTGAATCTTGACAACGAAGTACCGTGAGCTATCAGTGACAGACTCGAGAGCCACCCCTGGATATTTGTCAATAGGACATTTGGCAAACAGCTCTCCAGAACTTTTATCTTCCAGTTTCATTATCAGTTCCTCTGCTTTTGCAACCAGTCTCATACGCCCTGTCCATTGCGGCTCTTGTAAGTTCCAATCAGCTGCCCTAAAAACACCCACCGTTTTATCTTTTTTCCTACAAAACAATGACACACTACAGAAAAAAAAGTAACACCTACCTGTACCCTCTATTAGTGGTTTTTGGAGGTATTTTGAACACAAACACTTCATTCTTAACAAGAATAACACTTTCATAAGATTCCATTTTCCACTGCAATTCAATTTCTCATGGAAAACAATAAATAATTTTGGGATAATAAGTATTTTGATAGCAGCGCTTGACGATTGACATTAATGACGTGACGTGCACAAAAAATTACTAATGCAAAGGAAACGCTATTGTACGGCATACATATAAATAAATATTTTGATGTTTGTTTGTATGTTTTCTCGAATGAAGCCGAGAGAAACAGCTAGTATTCAATGAAATAAATCCTATCTAAATTGATAATAATAGATGCAAAGAAAAACATTACTATAATTATTATAACATTATGAGTCTCTACAGACACAGACCCATGCATGAAAAACACATAATCGTGTCATATCCAATATTTATAGTAACAGTTTCATTTTCAACAAAATCATTTTCTTTCGGCCTTTCAAAAGGTTTTTTGTTTTTGTATCTCAATAAAAGTACATAAATTTAGTAAAATTAAATTCGTGAAATTATGAAGTACCTTATTAAAAAGGCATCATTACTCTTTAATATTTTGAAGTGGTTTTTGGTTTGTCCTCTATGGACAAAGACTACAATATAATATAGGGTGGGTGTCTATGGAGGAGGTGGAGCGTAACCCTAGCTGTGGAATTTGGTGTCAGTAATGACACTTGACAGGAATACCGACAGTCTGACAGTGACTGTCACTGTCAGTCTTGATGTGGCCTGTGGTCCAATAATCCAATTTATAGGTGTTCAACTTGTTCAACTGCTGGTGGGTCTCAAAAGTGTTTCTGTTGCCAAAAAGTTTATTTGCACGCTCTGTGAATACTTCTCAGCTTTCACCACCGAAGTATCACCGATTACTAAATATCCAGAAGTAAGTATTGGTTCTATAAAACCTAGAAGACAAAAATTATACCCAATATTTAGGTACTATTTACTAGTATTTACCAACCTATTTAATTTTTGTTACTAATCAATGGCTATTTATGCAATGGAAAATTATATCTCAGCTCTATTTATTTCAGGTTTGAAGAAATTAAATTAAATGGCTTATAATGTGAGTATCAGCCGTAGGTAATTAACAAATATTCATACTTTCATCAATCTGTTAAAAATCTAATTGATTTCATAAATACATAGGTACAAATATTTTACTTTATTTTCAATACAATCAATCAAACTTTCATCATTATGTTCATTAGATTCTTGATATTTTAAAGTAAAAAATAATGAAATTGTATCTAATTGACATAGAAAGGCCGTGCGCGCACTGCCTTGCGGTGGCCGCAATTCCGGTAGTTCTACCGCACCGGTAGACTGACCGCAGTGCGTGCACTTCTATGACACTCCATACTTCACAAATTTTGCGTTTCCAAAATGCAACGCATGCGCGCACGGCCTAATACAATATCATCCTTATTTTAATAAAGTGGACAGAATGTGAAATGTGCATAAATATTTCAGAAAACATAGATATATTTGTTATTCTATATTCTGTGTTTTTATGTACAAAACTTAAATTATAAAACAGCTGCATTCAGAAATTACCGTGTAGGTCTTGACCACAGAACAGATAAAACAGGTTAGAAAGGAAATAGTTCCCGATTTGTATGAGAACGCGTGTCACCACTTGTCTCTTACTATTTAGCTCCACTACAAGCAAGAGGCCCGTTACTTACGCGAATTACGCACACAAATAAATTACACACACTTAAATCGAGAGCTTGCTACTGATTGTAACTCACTGTCGATAAACATGCGCCGTGCATCACGGCCAATCGGTCAAAACACGAAACGTCAATGGTGAAGTTTTGAAGATGCAACTAATGCACTTGCGGACTAGGACTTGGAGCGGACTTGGTTATTGCATTGATTAAGCGAGTACACGTTCCATCAGAATATTTTTATGATTTTTACAAATACAATTGTAATTAAATGTTATTTTCGACTTACCGATGATAAGATACACCTCCTCGCTCTATACTTGCCGTCTGACTTTGTTTTACAGGTTATAATTGTACAACACGGCATTTTAAAGCAGAGCTCTGTGTTCCGAAGTATTCCGAAGCGCACTAAATGCGGTGAATGAATTAATTAGTCGAGCTATGATTTTCGTATCATAAATGTGGCACGCTCGCCACGCCCACATTACCATTCCAACCTTATTCATCTACTCCGTGGTCTTGACACTGATATATATATATATATTTTTTTTTATTTTATTTGAGCATTTCTGTAGGAACTACAAAAGTTATTACATAATGTTCTACAACTAATTTTTTCATTAATATTAAGCTCTAGTACCACTTCCATCAGTATTTATAACCATTTTTAGCCTTAATTTGTGGCATTTATATCACTCTTGCTAGAATTTACACCGACAGACTCACAACTTAGAAGTATACCAGTTCTTATATTGTTGATATGTATTGGCTAGTGAACAAACTCCAAAGTAGTATATACTAAAGCTGCAATTTGAAATCAAGGTGATGACTCTTGCACCACCTAGTATATTAAACACTAGCAGTCACAAGGGGCTTTACTCCGATGGACTCACTATAAAAACATAACCTTCTTTTGCAGTTGAGTAAAAAGTAGCCTATAACCTTCCTCAAGCTTCAAGCTACTTGCATGCTTAATCCACCCAGTACTTTTGAATATTATTGCTTTTAAATAAACAAACTACCTGTATTATATTGGTAGATTAGTATAGATAAGAACTTTTTTTTTTTTATGGCAATCTGCCGAAAGCTTCGGCAATTTCTGCCAGTGTCGCGTAGTGTAGACATGCGCAAACTAAATCTTTTAAAGGAACAGAGATTTATAAATCTTTTTGATAAGAAGATTTAAATCACTCTTTTAAATCTTTAAATCCCAAATAACTCCCATCTTCTAAATAGCTCACTCACTCACTGCATCTTTTTTCTTTTAACCAAAAGCAGTGTTTCAGCGGGTGAATTGAATAATCATTCACTTGCATTTTGATGGGCTAGTCAATCGACCCATATTTTCATATGAAATGTAATCTAACTAGACTTTTAAGATACTCCTGATTTTCCTTCATATTTTAATTACAGGCTTAGGACTGTCAACCTAGTATGCAAAATAAGGAAAAAAAAATGTTGAAAAGACTAGGTTGATGATCCTAATCTAGTAATTATTTATTTACAAGTTCAATCACTTTCTCTAATAAGTATGTTAATTGCCATGCTAGCATAGTTTTCAATTAGGTACCCTACACGTTATTTACATAAGTATTTACAAAACAAAATCAGCGAAATTATGAGCGATCATAAGTTCACATTAGATTTAACACTTTGTGACAAAGACGGAAGAAATAGTTTCGTTCATACATACGAGATTCAATGTAAATTCCAGGGACCATTGCAGTACGCATACACATACTTTGAACTTACAAATCATTCTCCGTCTCGTTTTGTCTCACCTAATCCTGCAATAATCATTTCACTCTACATCTTTTCATGTTCAATCAATCTGAAATGAACCTTAGAATTAAAGATTTAAAGATGTACTGAGAAAACGAGGGAGTTACTGATTTATCATCTTTTGTGACGGATTTAAATCATTTTTACGAATCACTCCTGAGTTACACATCTCTAGCGTAGTGACTATACATGGGTATTTTAATAAATAAATATTTGCAGGGGGAATATTATGAACTTTTTTGTGGCAATCCTTTTAGCCCTGAAACAACCACATAACATAGAAGTTAGTAATAGTTAGTTACATAGATGCGGTTTGTAGTATATACATTTTTTTTTAATGGCTGATTATTAGAGTTTAATATTGTTATTGGAAATAAATTTAATAAAAGCACGAATAATTTGGGGATTAGGGAAAAATGATAGGAGATGACGAACATTAATGGGTTTTTGAATTTTCAATTTTGTAGTAACTTTATCAAAAGAGGAAAACAAAGGGCAGTTTAAAAATATGTGATCCAGCGTACCATCATCCAGTCCACACTCACACAAAGAACTGTCCCGGACCCTAATTTTATGGAGAAAAACGGGTACAGCAGTGGCCAATACGGATTCTGCATATAACAGATGTGACGGTTTTGGATGCTTCTTTGTATTTATAGAACCAAGGCTTGGGAGGGATGTATAAGAACTTTACTCCCGGTTATTTGGTTACATATAAGTGATGCTTGAATTAAATGGAAGTCAGTTTTGTGACAAAATGTTCATGGATATTATCATTATTTATGGGGCTAGTTCTCAGCATAAATAAGGTCTTAGAAGGTAGGTGAATATGGCAGTTATGTTTATTTCATCAGAATCAAAACCTGTGTAAGAATTTAATATAGCCTAACTAAAGTATATATTAATTAACCTTTTGAACGCCAGAGTATAAACGTATCGCCGCACGGTGGGCTGAAAAACGGCTTTCATAGACTTAGGCATTTTATTTTGCAAGTGCCAGTTTTTGTGCCGGATATCACTTCTATTTGTTATAACAATATACAAAAATGACACCAGAATTGATTCTGCACAAAAACGAAGGAATTAAAGTTTTTTTACGAAAATTTTGTATGGAGCTAGTATGAAAAATCGAAATATCTCTGAAACGGCAGCGATAACCGTAATATCCTTATAGGAGGTTTTAGTACTAATTATTTATGATTTTTTGACATACGTTACATAATGGTTGTAGATGCCTTTTTTTTTTAAATCGTCAAAATATTTTTATTTATTTTTACATATTAAACGTTCCTTTTAGTGTTTAAGTTGAAGAATTCAGAGCTTTAACAACTCTTAACATAAAATAGCATCACCCCTATAGACCTGAAGGACTAGACAGAGGTGTGTAGTATCTTGTTGATCTTGTAAGATTTCCAACAATACCAAATAGTTGAATATCAGTGTCAAAGTGCCCATGCTGTCGCTTCTTTTAGAAAGATAGGGGAATGAAATTGTTAATTGATCATACCCTAAAAGTATGATTACAACATAACCGGACACATAATAATATCGACACAAAAGGAATTTTAAAACCTTGCATACGTTCAAAATACAAAATAACATATTGTGTAGTCATCTAATGAGTCTGATGACAAGTAATTAAGTAATTAGAATGATGGTTGTAGTCTTCTGATTCTAATGAGCCTATTAAGTGATTAAATGATTTGAAATATCTCGCAACAATACCAACTAAGAACTGCATTCACCTTTTTATAATTAGTGAGCTAATGTGATTTGCTAATGTTGATTAGTTCTACTATGAGTTCTACGAAATGTTTTTGACGATTATAAATTTTTATTATCATATCTTTTATAACTTTAATGAGGGTAGTTAACTAATTATTGACTTTATACAATAAAAGGGCTATAATTTTGTTCCATAATTTAGATTGTTCACAACCGTGTAACTGCTAACACTAAAACTATTTGCTTTGCGACTACAAAATCTTAGAATGGAAAGTTTAATCACCAACTTAGATTTGTTTGTTCTTCTAAAAAGTGAGTGTCCTTCATTTAATCATGAAGTATTGTTTAGTGTAATTGTGTCCCGCATAGGCGATTGCCTTTCTGCCGAAGATCAAGTAACTCTCAAAGAATTTTGCCGGAGATTCACGCGAGCTGCTTTAAACAGGTGGCAGAAATCTAAACGATTCTTTGATAAGTTTAGAAATACGTACGGAGCAAATATTGATTGGCCGAGTTGCGTGCAAACTTTAATAAATCAAGAACCAACTGTTGATGAGATACCAAGAGCACGCTCAGTCTCTCCAGAACCTTCGACATCATCGACTGTTGGAACAATGATAAAAAGGTCCCGAAAACCATTCAAAGATCTGGGAAGCAAACAGAAAAAGAGAAGATCTAGTGAGCACATAGGCGAGGATTCCTGTGAATTGGCATATGCAGCTGCAGCACGTTTAAAAGAAGAAGGTTATGAAGATATCGCATCTGTAATCAATTATATGATCAAAAATCCAGAAGCTGCCGTTAAAATCAAGGAAAGCATTAAGAAAACAGTAATATTTACACCAGAGAAAGCACTTGGATTGCTTCTTTCACTTAAGCTTTCAAAGTGGCAATATATTACGTTGCGAGAGACTGCCATTCGGGAAGGTGCTAAGGATATTTACCCATCCTACTATAAACTGCAACAAACTAAGCTTGCATGCTACCCTCCTAATCAATCAGTATCAGTTACGGATTCATCAGCTAGAATTACACTTCAAGCTTTACTTGACATCACGGTGAAGCGGATTCTTCAAAGTCTTTCTGATAATGTGGAAAATAAGCAGTTAAAGCTGATATCGAAGTGGGGATTTGATGGTGCTTCCAATCAAAGCCGATACAAGCAGAAAATGGACGGCGAGCATGATGATTCAAGCATTTTCATGACCTCCTTGGTGCCACTGAAACTGACAGATGGAGATAATACTATATGGACAAACCCGAAACCATGCTCAACTTTTTATTGTCGTCCGGTTCAGTTCACTTTTGTAAAAGAAAGCCATGCAGTTGTCATTGATAACAAAAGAAAAATGGATGAGGAAATTGAGGCCCTTAACCCCACAGAGTGCATTAATAGTAACAGGGTGACTCATAAACTAATGATGACAATGATCGACGCAAAAGTCTGCACGTACCTTTCTGAAGCTAGGTCAAATGCATCATGCTACCTGTGCTTAGCAAAACCAACAGAAATGAACCACTTAGATGCTGTAACATCAAAAACTGTGTGTTCTGACATATATGAATTTGGCCTATCATCCCTACATGCCCGTATAAATTGCATGGAATGTCTGTTACACATTGCGTACAGACTTGACTTCAAACAGTGGGCAGCAAGAAGTAATGAGCATAAAGATATGTTACAAAACAGAAAAAAAAACATTCAAAATAAATTTAAAGAGGAGCTCAATCTGTTAATTGATATAGTAAAACAAGGCTCGGGAACTACCAATGACGGGAATACCGCAAGGAAGTTTTTCGAGTTTCCCAATAAAACTGCAGCTATTACTGGGTTGGATCAAAACCTGATAAAAAGATTTGCTGTTATTTTGCAAGCAATAACATCTGGTGAGAAGATCGATGTCATCAAATTTAAAGATTTTGCTCGCAAAACAGCAGAAAAGTACGTGGAATTATACGACTGGTACTACATGTCATCAACCGTACATAAACTATTAATACACGGAGCTGACATAATCGAAAAAAATGATATTGTCCCGATTGGGACTCTCTCGGAAGAAGCCTCAGAGTCTCGAAACAAAGATTTTAGGAGGTTCCGGGAACATCATTCGCGGAAAAGAAGCAGGCAAGATTCTAATCAAGATATCCTAAATATGCTTGTTGTTTCTTCGGATCCTTTTCTAAGTGCACAAAGGCCGAAGTTAGATGCCAAAAGGAAGACAACCTTTTTTGCTGAAACTCTCGACCTAATACAGTTTCCGGAAACTGAGTTCGAGTTTGTAGGTATATCCGATCTGGATTCTGACTCGGAATTGGAGTCCGACAACGAAAGTTGTAAAGAAAATTTGTAAAATTTAATTATTTTTCTTTATGTTCTTTTGTTATTTATGTTAGTTTATTGTACCAATATGTTTAGTTAATAATTTCATAAATTATAGTTTCAAATATGTATTTTGTATAATTGAATTTATTAGATATTATTTTTGTTACTTCTGTTTTATTTAAATTACCTATCAATAAAAAGTTTATATACAGTCTTTTTTTTTTCACATATGCTTAATATTTGGGGAAAAAGCATGCTTCCTAACGATGTTCTTAACTTTGACACAGTTCATGGATCGTTTTGAACAGTTTCATATGTTAAAATAAATAATGTTAGTACTATAATCCCCTATAAGGATATTATTATTATTATGTGTCCGGTTATGTTGTAATCATACTTTTAGGGTATGATCAATTAACAATTTCATTCCCCTATCTTTCAAAAAGAAGCGACAGCATGGGCACTTTGACACTGATATTCAACTATTTGGTATTGTTGGAAATCTTACAAGATCAACAAGACACTACACACCTCTGTCTAGTCCTTCAGGTCTATAGGGGTGATGCTATTTTATGATAAGAGTTGTTAAAGCTCTGAATTCTTCAACTTAAACACTAAAAGGAACGTTTAAATATGTAAAAATAAATAAAAATATTTTGACGATTTTTTTAAAAAAAAGGCATCTACAACCATTATGTAACGTATGTCAAAAAATCATAAATAATTAGTACTATAACCCCCTATAAGGATATTACGGTTATCGCTGCCGTTTTAGAGATATTTCGATTTTTCATACTAGCTCCATACAAAATTTTCGTAAAAAAATTATAATTCCTTCGTTTCTGTGCAGAATCAATTCTGGTGTCATTTTTGTATATTGTTATAACTAATAGAAGTGATATCCGGCAAAAAAACTCGCACTTGCAAAATAAAATGCCTAAGTCTATGAAAGCCGATTTTCAGCCCACCGTGCGCCGTACCCCTGACGCCAGGCCACTTTTTCTGTCAAATGACCTTCATAAAAATAGGGATTCCAAAACTTATATCGATATACAACTGAGTTTTTATTCTCGTCTTTAATTTTCTAATAAACCGTACTTACGACACTGAAATTTTATTTAACCTGCCACTATATTCCAATATAGTAATCTTTACACAGCATTTAACAGAGACTTTATCAATGAAAAAGCAGATATCAGAAAACTAAAAAAATATATTTATTACAATATGGTTACAACACTATTCAACATGACTTGTCTTGGTATTGTGACAATGGCGTTGCTTGCCAGTCAATTTTATGACATTCTCGCATCTGAATTAGGGATGTACACGTTGGTTATCGATTCTAATAAGTATTCTTATCTAATATAATACCTATCCATATGTAATATAATACGTATCCATATCTAAAAATACGCAAGGATTTTAATGTAGTAATAAAAAGAAATTGAAATCAGTATTTTAATTATTGTTTCTTTTACACGTAAAAAATACGCAAAAATAATTTAAAAATCAACAGTTACATATACCTAATAATTATTATTACGAATCAGTCTTACAATATCACAAATCTTTAACAAAATGTACCTAATAATATACTAGGAAGAACATCAGTTTAGAACCTAATATAAACAAAACATCAGGAATAGAAGTAACAAAAGGATTTTTTTATAAAGGAAAATTTCATATTCATCTTCTTAAGTTTTTATTGATTTTACAATCATACGTCACAACACTAGCTGTCACATACAGCAGACTACGGCGTGTGAGACACTCCTTTTATACGCGTTTAACATCTACTTTTAAACAACAAATTTCTCGATATTGGTGGTTTATTTATTAAATTATATAAATAAAAACACACAAAAGTAATGGTTAAATTGTTTATTTCATAATATGGTGCGACGTGTATTTTGTGATATATTTGTGACGTTGGCGTTCAGGGTAAGATTTCGTTTGTCACATATATGTGACAATGGCGTTCAAAAGGTTAATATAATATAACCTTGATATTGAATTTTATTTATTTATTGAAATAATATTGAATTTTATAGAAAACTAGCACTTCGCCTGCAACTTGTCTGCATGGATTTAGAAATAATTATAGCCTATAGCAGCCAGATTTATAATGTACCTTCTAACAATTACCTTTTTCTTTAATTTGATTAGTTAGTGTTGACTGTTAGCTATTAGGTACCCCCTACCTAGGGTTACCAGATCCGAAAAATAAGTTTTCCTGAAAAAACCCTTGTTTGTGCAATAATTTTCCTGACATTTTAGCAGAAACTTATATTATTTTACAAACTCGCGCACGGCGGATGGGAGTCTGTATGAGTGTTAGATGCCTTGTGGCGGGATGCGGGGCGCGGCGCGACTGAGCGAGTCAATTAGTAGTTCAGTACTCTTGCAAACGGTGCTAAGCTAGAGTATTATTTTCTTTAGTGCTAAGTTTACTAGTGTTGTGCGTATTTGTGTGGCAAGCATTTATTTTATAACGAAAAGGCTTACTTTTCTCTTTTTTTTTTAATTCCTGAAAAATTTCAACTTTCCCTGTTTCCCTGACAGAGAGCTGAAATTCCGGACATGTCAGGAAAATTCCTGTCATCTGGTAACCCTACCCCTACCCTACACACTAGTCGTGGGCGTTTTGACAACGAACCGTTTTCAAAGACCGTTTTACGTCCTGCGACGGTGGTGGACCATTTTTACTTTTACTACGTGGGTCAAACCCACAGAACAGAAAATTAAGTAGAAGTGCCCTTACACTCTCTCAAAACGAGAACCAGCGTCGCCAAACTCACATTTGCAAATCAAATTGTCCATTACACACATAAAAACATTGATATAATTGGCAACATAGTTGAAACGCAACTTTAACAAATCATCTTCTTAATACTGTTAAAAATTGAGTCTTATTACAACGACCGAAAGTTGTTATTATTTGACATGACATCTATATCTATACTAATATTATAAAGCGGAAAGGTTTGTTTGTTTGTTCGTTTGCTTGAACGCGCTAATCTTCGAAATTACTGGGTGATATTGGATGCAATTTGGTATGGAAGTAGCTTGAAGCTTGAGGAAGGTTATAGGCTACATTTTACGCGACTCCAAGAAAGGAGAGTTATGTTTTTACCGTAATAGAATCCACGGGAGCGAAGCCCCGTGTGAGTACTAGTAATCAATAAAGGCGTTTATCGTTTAAAGAACTTAAATCGAACAATGTATAACGACTTCAGCTACTCAACGCTAGATGGCGCTGAAACTAATTTATTCTAGTCGGAACACTACGGGCACGCCGCAATTGCGGCGGTAAGACCCCTCTTTGAGGAGTGGCTAGATCGGCGTCACGGCGTCCTGACCTACCGCATGACGCAGGTCCTCACCGGACACGGAAGTTTCGGGAGGTACCTGTGTCTGATGGGTAAGGAAGAGACGCCTGGGTGTCACCACTGCGAGGGTCGCCCTGAGGACGCAGTCGAGCACACGGTGCAGGACTGCCCAGCTTGGGCAGAGCACCGACGTGTCCTCACGGCGACAATAGGCGGAGACCTCTCGCGCCCGGCCTTGGTCGAGGCCATGCTGCGGGGCGAGAGGGAGTGGGAAGCGGTCGCCTCCTTCTGCGAAGCAGTCATGCTTCCGAAGGAGGAGGCGGGCCGCGTGAGGGAGAGGATGGCGTCCTCCCTCCAGCCCAGCCGCAGTGGTAGACGCCCACGGCGTCGGACGTCGGCCGACGATCTCCGGCCACCGTAGGCGCGGGCATGCGGACAGCGAGTAAAGGGCAACTCGCTGTCCGACCATGGACCATGCCCGGGTCGACGGCGCGTCGTGTTCCACGCGCGCCTCAAAGAGCGTCAGCAACATGACGAGGCCCCCTCTGCAGAGGGCCGAAGCCCGCCGGGGTCGTGGGACTCATCCCGTTACCGTGGCCCCGGTATGTAAAGGGTTATTGAAGGAACACCGTGGATTTTAGTCAGTAAAAGTCTGACAGTCCCTCCCACCCTGCCCGGAGTGGGAGGACTTATTTGATAATTTTACCACGCTAAAAAAAAAAAAAAAAAAAGTCGGAACACTAGGAACTTTGAAATAGATGTCATATTTGCATGCACATGTAATGTCTTTTGCTACTTAAATATAGATGTAGACAAACATCGATATTTTAATATCGATGTTACGTATTTGATTCGTGTGAGCAATGTAATAATTTATCGACATTATATGAATGCTCAGTAATGGAAAAAAGTTGATCTTCTTCAAAAAATAGAATCTATGTTAATATTAAAGAGGTAAAATTTGTAAGTTTGTATGTAGGGGTAATCTCTGAAACTACTGAACCGATTCTCAAAATTCTTTCCCTAATATGTAGCTGCATTATTCTTGAGTGCTATAGATAGGCTATAAATTATTTTCATATTATAAAGTATTAATTTTTTTAATTAATTAATTCGGTAATATGATTAAACGTAGGAAATTCCAATAAACATCCATTTTTATCAATAAAAGGATTTTGGGGAAAACTGAAATATTTTAATTACTTACTTTTTTACTTTTTTTGAGGTCGATAACCAGAAATTGATGTGTTACGATTTACATTATGTGATGTTATCTTTATTAACTACAAGCTGCTGCCAGCGGCTTCGCCTACGTGAAAGTAAAAAGTTATCCCAAGGGAATATAGTCTCGGGAAAAAATCATATGTGCTATTCCAGGACATGGTCTACCCGTGTACCAAGTTTCGTTGAAATCCGTTCAGCCTTTCGAGCGTGAAGAAGTAACAAACACAAACTTTTGGCTTATAATATTAGTGTGATTATTATTATTATATATACTTTATTGTACACCCTAACTTAACACAGGACAATCATTTATAAAAATAAGTGTACAATAGGCGGTGTGCTTAGCGACCCGTATCTACTACAGACGGATGCAGCCTACGTGTGGTTAAAACGTCGACATTTCTGTGCAATCTTAGTTAAACATTTATTAATTATGCACATAAACCGTCCGAAAACAATTTTCTGAATGATGGTGCCAGCTATGAAATGAAGAGTTAGAAATAAATTAAAAATATCGATACAGACCTACTTTACGAATGTGTCCCATCCCTAATTGAGTAGCGTCGAAGTTACTAGAATTTATAGTATGTTGCTCCAGATAACGATCAAGTAAATTTAAACGTTGTACTAATGAAAATAAGGTTGTTTATAGTTTGCATTGAAGTTATGAAATGTGGTATTGTCATTAAAATCAAATATATTTAAAATTAACAAAGTTTAATACTTACCGATGATACGATACAACTCCACAAGATACATACTTTTTCTGCTTTCGCCTTTGCCAAAACCGCACAACAATGCGTAATTTCTAATATATTTCGTGTATTTTAGAGACAACCAATCGCGACATGAATCTGACAGCATATAAGCTAATGTTGCGCATCTTTGCTTAATGTTGACACGCGCGCGATATCTGAGCGGCACTTCCACTGTATTTTCTATTCCGTGGTCAAACCAGTCTTCGTTGCACAAACCACTAACCAGTCTTCGAATTTCTTGACACTCGTCGCGACAACGATATAATAACTATAGATGCGTTGTCCACGCTCTGAAATGGCAAGTTGAAATCAAGGTAAGTACCTCGTGTCTGTTTAGTTACGCACGAACCTGTGTCGCGAATGCGACACTACACATCTTAAGAAAAAAATGTGTTTTAAAAGAAAATTAGGAAAAAAACATGCCTTTGTATGTTTTCAAACGTTGTACTAATTATAGTGCTTCCGTGAGAGGCCAAAATGTGTCATTTCATGGGTAAATATTGTTACGAGCTGGGGTTCGGGATAGAATAATTAACGCCAATTAAACCAAAATTAACACTTTAATTAATTAATTAAACACAAAAATTAAAATTTTACACAATTATTCACACCACAACACTTGTCACTTAACACTTAGATCACACTTAAATCGCACTGAAATTCACTGGTGAAGCTTCGATTATATCTCATATTCGCCTCGTAATAAGACTGACTCTCTGCGCCCCTTTGCGCTCTATTTATACCCCAGTCTATGAGTTCGAGAACATTCTTATAAAATCGACTCACTGTTTATACTGCCTAGAAAATTCCATGAAGCTACTAGAGATACATAGTACCACTATTCGACGCTAGATGGCGTTAGTGTCTCGACTAGATATGCTCATTCCTGCTACTCGCCACTAGATGGCGTTAGTGTCTCGAACATTCTAGATTTATGTCGAAGTTTCTCGACGTACTTCACTAAGCGGCTGGCGTAACAATATCAACAGAAACACATTTTTTATTTTTATTTTTCAACACGGCTAATGGCGGCTAGCGTATGAATGAAGGCGTTATCCCTAGCAAAACGCCGCGCTAGCCTAGTTTTTAGGAGCTATCTCCTTGTTATTTAAAAAGAAATATTAAATAATAAACATACATTAAATTTCTTCATAATCTTGACTCCTAAAGGGTATTTTTTTTTTTTGTTTATGGTGTTTATGTTTCATTAATCTACTTCTAACGAAACCATAAAAATTGAGAAATAATGATTGATAATCTGTATCTACTCGTAAAGTAAACATGATTTAATATTGGTACTGACACTAATGGATAGACAATTTAATAATGAATATTATGTAGTTTTGTTTTTGTTGATATGACCAATATTTGATTTTATAAAGATTTTATTCTAAAATCCGGGCGTATTCACATACGCCCCGTACCGGGATTCAGTGTGCCACAAGGCTTCGAGGGTGAGACACGTATCGCTTGTCGCCGCTCGATCGCGTGGCACGTCGCATTATCAGTAGATAAATAATATTTGTTTTATCAATACAAACGTCAACAATCGATGTTTGTTTTGGTTATAGTTTTTGTGTTAGTTATTTATTGTGTTGTTTACTGCGAAAGGACGATTTGTGTGTGTATTTAGAACTATTGAGTTTTGTGAAAGCACTCAAAATGCCATAGTACAAGAAAGTTGTGCGATTAGGACGTGCAAAAATAGCAAAGATGAATGTAGCTCGGTAAGCTGTCTCGTAATTACTTACATTCTAAATAACAGTGAAATTATTTATTTACGATACAATTTATTTATCAATCTTTTTTTTTGTAGCAGGGCTAAAAGAAAAGGACAATTAGTTATGACGAAACCCCAACAATTCTCAACAAAATTACGTTGATAGCAGGTATGTACCTACCTACTATAAATCTAAGTACTGTTCTAAGATATGAGTATTCACATTCAGTAAAGTGATAACATTTCATCATGGGCATATAATATTTTATCAACAAATAAAAGTTAATCTTCGCGTAAACTACATTCATGAACATTTACTTTGATTCAGTACTTACGTGGTGTGCTTGTCATGCACCTATTGATTTTTGTGTGTATATATTTGGGTGTATTTTAAAATAAATAATCTTTTGTAGGTTAAAAGATGTCCAAAGTGATGCACCTCTAATGGATATTTCTAATATACAACCGATGAAAATAAACAATAATGAGTGAGTATCCTTACTAATATTATAGATGCGACAGTGAGTTTGTTTGTTTGTTACGTTTTCAGGCCGTGCGCGCACTGCGTTGCGTTTTGGAAACGCAAAATTTGTGAAGTATGGAGTGTCATAGAAGTGCGCGCACTGCGGTCAGTCTAATACATACCGGTGCGGTAGAACTACCGGAATTGCGGCCACCGCAAGGCAGTGCGCGCACGGCCTCACGCTAAAACAGCTGAACGCATTTGGATGAAATTTGGCACATATGTAAACCATGATCTGGAGAAGGACATAGGCTACTGTTCATGCGGAATCGCTGACGAAGTCGCTGG
This sequence comes from Tholera decimalis, assembly GCA_943138885.2. Lineage (NCBI taxonomy): Eukaryota > Metazoa > Arthropoda > Insecta > Lepidoptera > Noctuidae > Tholera > Tholera decimalis. The sequence goes on along the minus strand of OW964556.2, from coordinate 29,596,823 downwards.
TAACAGCTAGTTACATATAATCCTTTTCTCGTCCTTTTCTTTACAGGGGATATTTCCTTTTTAGCATGCTAAAGTACAATTTTATTGAATATCATAAATATAATTGGCGATATAGAACTTTCATTTTATAAAAAGTAGGTATATATTCTACTCACTTCATTTCTATTACACACCCTCTGTGTGAAACAGAGAAACCTAGTATTGTAACAAGTAACAATCTCTCTATATTTTAATGATTTACGAATTTATAGAAATTATTTCATCACTAGTAGGGATGATATAGCTGATGTATTTACGCTACCCGGAACAAGGGCTTCGTTTCGAAGTACCTAGTGCGCGCCCTGGTGCGGGCGGGAAATACTTGTTGTCATATAAATAAGGACCACAATCGTATTTGCAAAAAAAAAACTACTTTGAACTTTCAAGTATTTTGTTTTTCGTAAAAATGATTATGTGCCTTATTCTTATAATAATACGGATCAATTTCCAATGCAAGTATTTTCATACCTACCAGCCAAGTCTAGTCGCGGCGGCGCACGGTGGGCTGAAAAACGGCTTTCATAGACTTAGGCATTTTATTTTGCAAGTGCCAGTTTTTGTGCCGGATATCACTTCTATTTGTTATAACAATATACAAAAATGACACCAGAATTGATTCTGCACAAAAACGAAGGAATTATAATTTTTTTACGAAAATTTTGTATGGAGCTAGTATGAAAAATCGAAATATCTCTGAAACGGCAGCGATAACCGTAATATCCTTATAGGAGGTTTTAGTACTAATTATTTATGATTTTTTGACATACGTTACATAATGGTTGTAGATGCCTTTTTTTTTTAAAAATCGTCAAAATATTTTTATTTATTTTTACATATTAAACGTTCCTTTTAGTGTTTAAGTTGAAGAATTCAGAGCTTTAACAACTCTTAACATAAAATAGCATCACCCCTATAGACCTGAAGGACTAGACAGAGGTGTGTAGTATCTTGTTGATCTTGTAAGATTTCCAACAATACCAAATAGTTGAATATCAGTGTCAAAGTGCCCATGCTGTCGCTTCTTTTAGAAAGATAGGGGAATTAAATTGTTAATTGATCATACCCTAAAAGTATGATTACAACATAACCGGACACATAATAATATCGACACAAAAGGAATTTTAAAACCTTGCATACGTTCAAAATACAAAATAACATATTGTGTAGTCATCTAATGAGTCTGATGACAAGTAATTAAGTAATTAGAATGATTGTTGTAGTCTTCTGATTCTAATGAGCCTATTAAGTGATTAAATGATTTGAAATATCTCGCAACAATACCAACTAAGAACTGCATTCACCTTTTTATAATTAGTGAGCTAATGTGATTTGCTAATGTTGATTAGTTCTACTATGAGTTCTACGAAATGTTTTTGACGATTATAAATTTTTATTATCATATCTTTTATAACTTTAATGAGGGTAGTTAACTAATTATTGACTTTATACAATAAAAGGGCTATAATTTTGTTCCATAATTTAGATTGTTCACAACCGTGTAACTGCTAACACTAAAACTATTTGCTTTGCGACTACAAAATCTTAGAATGGAAAGTTTAATCACCAACTTAGATTTGTTTGTTCTTCTAAAAAGTGAGTGTCCTTCATTTAATCATGAAGTATTGTTTAGTGCAATTGTGTCCCGCATAGGCGATTGCCTTTCTGCCGAAGATCAAGTAACTCTCAAAGAATTTTGCCGGAGATTCACGCGAGCTGCTTTAAACAGGTGGCAGAAATCTAAACGATTCTTTGATAAGTTTAGAAATACGTACGGAGAGTGGTTGCAAGCAAATATTGATTGGCCAAGTTGCGTGCAAACTTTAATAAATCAAGAACCAACTGTTGATGAGATACCAAGAGCACGCTCAGTCTCTCCAGAACCTTCGACATCATCGACTGTTGGAACAATGACAAAAAGGTCCCGAAAACCATTCAAAGATCTGGGAAGCAAACAGAAAAAGAGAAGATCTAGTGAGCACATAGGCGAGGATTCCTGTGAATTGGCATATGCAGCTGCAGCACGTTTAAAAGAAGAAGGTTATGAAGATATCGCATCTGTAATCAATTATATGATCAAAAATCCAGAAGCTGCCGTTAAAATCAAGGAAAGCATTAAGAAAACAGTAATATTTACACCAGAGAAAGCACTTGGATTGCTTCTTTCACTTAAGCTTTCAAAGTGGCAATATATTACGTTGCGAGAGACTGCCATTCGGGAAGGTGCTAAGGATATTTACCCATCCTACTATAAACTGCAACAAACTAAGCTTGCATGCTACCCTCCTAATCAATCAGTATCAGTTACGGATTCATCAGCTAGAATTACACTTCAAGCTTTACTTGACATCACGGTGAAGCGGATTCTTCAAAGTCTTTCTGATAATGTGGAAAATAAGCAGTTAAAGCTGATATCGAAGTGGGGATTTGATGGTGCTTCCAATCAAAGCCGATACAAGCAGAAAATGGACGGCGAGCATGATGATTCAAGCATTTTCATGACCTCCTTGGTGCCACTGAAACTGACAGATGGAGATAATACTATATGGACAAACCCGAAACCATGCTCAACTTTTTATTGTCGTCCGGTTCAGTTCACTTTTGTAAAAGAAAGCCATGCAGTTGTCATTGATAACAAAAGAAAAATGGATGAGGAAATTGAGGCCCTTAACCCCACAGAGTGCATTAATAGTAACAGGGTGACTCATAAACTAATGATGACAATGATCGACGCAAAAGTCTGCACGTACCTTTCTGAAGCTAGATCAAATGCATCATGCTACCTGTGCTTAGCAAAACCAACAGAAATGAACCACTTAGATGCTGTAACATCAAAAACTGTGTGTTCTGACATATATGAATTTGGCCTATCATCCCTACATGCCCGTATAAATTGCATGGAATGTCTGTTACACATTGCGTACAGACTTGACTTCAAACAGTGGGCAGCAAGAAGTAATGAGCATAAAGATATGTTACAAAACAGAAAAAAAAAACATTCAAAATAAATTTAAAGAGGAGCTCAATCTGTTAATTGATATAGTAAAACAAGGCTCGGGAACTACCAATGACGGGAATACCGCAAGGAAGTTTTTCGAGTTTCCCAATAAAACTGCAGCTATTACTGGGTTGGATCAAAACCTGATAAAAAGATTTGCTGTTATTTTGCAAGCAATAACATCTGGTGAGAAGATCGATGTCATCAAATTTAAAGATTTTGCTCGCAAAACAGCAGAAAAGTACGTGGAATTATACGACTGGTACTACATGTCATCAACCGTACATAAACTATTAATACACGGAGCTGACATAATCGAAAAAAATGATATTGTCCCGATTGGGACTCTCTCGGAAGAAGCCTCAGAGTCTCGAAACAAAGATTTTAGGAGGTTCCGGGAACATCATTCGCGGAAAAGAAGCAGGCAAGATTCTAATCAAGATATCCTAAATATGCTTGTTGTTTCTTCGGATCCTTTTCTAAGTGCACAAAGGCCGAAGTTAGATGCCAAAAGGAAGACAACCTTTTTTGCTGAAACTCTCGACCTAATACAGTTTCCGGAAACTGAGTTCGAGTTTGTAGGTATATCCGATCTGGATTCTGACTCGGAATTGGAGTACGACAACGAAAGTTGTAAAGAAAATTTGTAAAATTTAATTATTTTTCTTTATGTTCTTTTGTTATTTATGTTAGTTTATTGTACCAATATGTTTAGTTAATAATTTCATAAATTATAGTTTCAAATATGTATTTTGTATAATTGAGTTTATTAGATATTATTTTTGTTACTTCTGTTTTATTTAAATTACCTATCAATAAAAAGTTTATATACAGTCTTTTTTTTTTCACATATGCTTAATATTTGGGGAAAAAGCATGCTTCCTAACGATGTTCTTAACTTTGACACAGTTCATGGATCGTTTTGAACAGTTTCATATGTTAAAATAAATAATGTTAGTACTATAATCCCCTATAAGGATATTATTATTATTATGTGTCCGGTTATGTTGTAATCATAGTTTTAGGGTATGATCAATTAACAATTTCATTCCCCTATCTTTCAAAAAGAAGCGACAGCATGGGCACTTTGACACTGATATTCAACTATTTGGTATTGTTGGAAATCTTTCAAGATCAACAAGACACTACACACCTCTGTCTAGTCCTTCAGGTCTATAGGGGTGATACTATTTTATGATAAGAGTTGTTAAAGCTCTGAATTCTTCAACTTAAACACTAAAAGGAACGTTTAAATATGTAAAAATAAATAAAAATATTTTGACGATTTTTTTAAAAAAAAGGCATCTACAACCATTATGTAACGTATGTCAAAAAATCATAAATAATTAGTACTATAACCCCCTATAAGGATATTACGGTTATCGCTGCCGTTTTAGAGATATTTCGATTTTTCATACTAGCTCCATACAAAATTTTCGTAAAAAAATTATAATTCCTTCGTTTCTGTGCAGAATCAATTCTGGTGTCATTTTTGTATATTGTTATAACTAATAGAAGTGATATCCGGCAAAAAAACTCGCACTTGCAAAATAAAATGCCTAAGTCTATGAAAGCCGATTTTCAGCCCACCGTGCGGCGCCGACAGAAGCTGCCTATATATAATAGTCGGTATTCATTTGTTTTGTTTGAAGACAGGTGTGCTTCCAAATATTTAAACGCAAAAATTAATAATTAACTAACGTTTTACAAGCTTCTACGATTGTTTACACAAAAATAAAAGGATATTCTACTGTACATTCATGAAGTTTTAACTAACTCTTTAATTTTGACGAAACACGTGTTTTATACTTTTATGACTTAGTCCGTCGGGTAGTTTAGTGTGTGGTTTTATTAATAATATTTTTTTTTTGGTTTTCTTTAAACCTTGTTTGTATGTCCCTCCCCAAAAAATATCACTTATCTACTAATAAAAACACATTGAAAATGTGACCGCCAACCCCATCATCGCGGTCGTAACACAGAGCGATGAGGCGGTTTGGCGAGTTTCGATTAGTATTGATTCGCTATATTCTGTCTTACTTTTATAGAAGTGAGGATAAAAGGCGCGAACTAAAACTAAAAGAAGTTTTCGCAACCAGTGCGGCAGCGCCAGTCTGCACCGCCGCACAGTGGGACCATGCTCAAAATTTGTGGACTTAGGCAACAAAGTTCTAATATCGATGCGATTTTTTTTATATGACGTGTTGTGATATTCCTGACAACTTTTATTCTTATAAAATTTCTTCTAAAGTTGATAGTTTGTCGTGAATAAAATTAATTAGATTTTTTTGTATGGGGCGAATCACGTTTAATTTTTTTTCTTCAATTATGCTTGTTGTTGGGTGTGTGGCGTGGGTATATAATAACGCGAGTGCTCATTCAGTAAAAAAAAATATATTTTGTATGAAATTTTTTGCCATTTAAAATATTCAAAGTATATTTTTTGTGTCATTAGGCTGATTGACCTTCTTGCAATTTAATGTGAGCTCCTTTTTCGGTAATGTCCATATTCTCTTGTGGTGGGTAACATCTTTTCTTGGCATTTACATGCTTTGGATAAGATGGAAAGGCAACACAGCTTTTTTCTTTCAGAAATTGTCGAAGAGCTAAGTACTTCCATTTCGAGAGCGCAACTGATGTATAAAGAGCTTAACATTTATCTTCAGAGACAGTACTTAAACTCTGCTTTTTGAATAGTCGCTCGTTTACTTCGGATAGCGCATCTGGATTACTAGAAAAGTATTCGACCACTTTTGCCAGATTCGTTTTGCCGTTGTCTTTCAATTTTGTTATGTACCAGTTCTGCAACTCTTCCTCAGAAAGAATTTTCTTCTACTATGGAAGTAGAACGTCTTTTTTTGCTTATTACTTAACTATTCGAACGGTTTTCTGTGTTATTTTTCTGTAGATGTTTCCGCTTTCGCAGTACATACTGCAAGAGTAGGAACATGGAAACTATATCCACAGGCTCAGATAAGGCTGCGTCTGAAAAGCCCATCTCGCTTCTCAGGTAAACACTGTCACAAACAAGCCAGTTGATGTTTTTTTCCAACCACTTGCGATTACTTACACGATTCATAAAAGCTTTTTTGATTTCTACTTGACTCTATCCACTTTTTATTTAGATTTACACAAAAACGTCGACAGAACTCCTTGATTTGGTTCTTGTCTTCTTCAGAAACTTCGGTAGTCAAGACAGAAATTATACTTTCATATAGAAACATATGATTTTTCAGATCACCGCCACTTCTACAAAATCCAGCCATAGTTCTAATGTAAATATAAAAATAAAAGTATTTCACTATGTTCACAAATAAGTGACAAGAGCGAAACTAGATGGACTTATTTTTTTTTAGGTAGGGCCACTCGTAGTTCAGCACACTAAGGCTGGTCACTACTAAACCGGAGATGGACTTAATGAATGTCTTTATATTTATAGTCAGTGTTAATTACTCAAGTAGTGGACATAACAGTGAGTGAAAACTATTCAGCCAATCAGAGACGAGCATTTTTCGATGACCCATTAGTTATGCGCTTAGCCGAGCGCACAAACATAGGAGTCATCAATCACAATGCACCTCTACCGATAACATGCAGTCATGCAATAATCACTAAATCTCTAACAGAATTACTAATTATACGTACCTAGGCGCTATTAAAACTATATATTTAACTAAAAAAAAGGTCAAAACAGCCAAATGAGACAAAAATATACTTTGAATTTATTATAAATGGCAAAAAAAAATCTTACAAAACATTTTTGTTACCGAATGATTACTTGCGCTGTCGCGGATGGCCGGCACTGATTTTTTTTTCGTGGATAAAGAATGACCCTAGCTATCATATACTCACGTCACACACCCAACATATTAGCACAATTAAAGAAAAAATTATTAAACGTGATCCGCTCCATACAAAAAAGTCTAATTATTTTTTTTTTTAGACAAACTATCAACTTGGAAAGAAATTTTATAAGAATAAAAGTTATCAGGAATATCATAAAACGTCATATAAAAAAAAATTGCATCGATATTGGAACTTTGTTGCCCAAGTCCACAAATTTTCAGTACGGGCCCACTGTGCCACTGCAGCTTGTAGAGATGAAAATACTTGCATAGGAAATCGATCCATATCTTTATAACAATAAGGAACATAATCGTTTTTACGAAAAAAATATTTGGAAGTTCAAAGTAGTTTTTTTTTTGCAAATACGATTGTGGTAAAAACAACAGCGAAATAATTTTTGCATTTTTTTCCCAATTGCCACCTGATGGCAATCCATGTGGGTGACTGGGACTATACCAGATGGCGGCTACGAAAATTTTCAAGATTTTCGTCATGGGTGTAGTTTCCATATTTTTCGAGTCAAAATGTAAACCCAAGATGGCAGGTGTCAACGAGACTTACTGCTACTAAATACTTTCATTTCAAGTATTTGAAACCCTTTTTTTCTGGGTGGTAAAATCATCATATGACTCCAACCGCTTTCGGTGGAGCGGAAGGGAGCGTCAGACTTCTACTGACTAAAAACCCACCCTGCTCCTTCTGGTGACCTTGCATTCCGGGGTCGCGGTGTCTATTGTCTGTCTGTTTAGAACAAATACTGCAACGAGTATTTGAAACCTTGCTTACAACCCTGGTATTTTTACATACCTACTCGTATTTGGAAGCCCTGATATTGCATTTTCAGGTATATCTCAGTCTTTTAATAGTCACCCAAACCTTAAAAATCTGTTATCATTATGCAAAACATTTCTTTTGCAGTTTACGAGAGAACTTTACGGGAGACTTGACGGAAGCTGAAAACACAGAAGAAAACAAAAGAAGATATATATAGGAGAAGTGAAAATTTATGTATTCGTTATTTAGATAAATTAAATATTATATTATTTAGTAATAAATGATGATTAAATTGACTTTGTTATTTATTTATTATTTTTATACTTTTATCACAGTCGAATAAAAGGTAACTCACCTTCAATCTTAAAAATAAACAACGCATAATATTTATTATAGAGTGCCATGAATAATGCCTGCAAATTACCTTAAATAATGTGTATAAAAACGTGTGCCCCGTCAGGAACGAAGATTAGTTCAGTTTCATTATTTAAATTTGCAAATTTTTAGTGCCGCCATCTTTAATTTTGGTTATGATCCTATAATCGTTATGAGCGCCCTCGAAAACTATCAAAACGACACCCATGACGAAAAATGTGCAAGTTTTTGGTGGCGTACGCCAACTTGAATCCTGATTTTGACCCCATAATCGTTATCATCACCCTCGAAAATCATGGAAATGACACCTATGACGACCAATGTGCAAATTTTTGGTGGCGCCATCTTTAATTTTGATTTTGACCCTAGATTTTGCTATAGGCAATTTTTGTAAGAGAGAAAGTCGCATGGAGTGGCATCGCTTTTTCGTTATTCATTCCAAAAGTTAAAAGTTTTCATGGACGTAAGTATATAGTCACTGACTTCATGACCAAAATTATTTATGCGCACCATTTCAATCATTCATAGAAAGATTTTTTTATTTTATTTAATGCCGTATCTGTGAATTCTAAGCTCTGTGGGTTTTACTTGTATTCGTAAGTTGCTCGCCAGTTGGCGCTAGTGATATTTTACGTAGTATTATAGAGGTGGGGTGCGGCAAAGGGGGAACGAATGCTCAAGGTTATTTGCTCAGGGTACCCTCTGAAGTCAGCCACGTGAGGTTAGGGGAGGTTGGGGAACTATTATACCAGCTTTTTTGTGTTGTTAATTATTATATTGAATGAATATAATATTTTTATCATATTCCATGTTATTTATACTAACTATAGTGTTTATTTACATTTTAGATTGCCGGCACAGTCCACCCCATTTTTTAGTTAATCTATAATTTAAGATTAATGTTTTTAATGTTTGTTTTATAATAATTGCTCAAAGGTGCTCCCACACAGCAATTATACAACGTGTAACGGAAACCCCATATCTATCCAAAAGGGCTGAAGACAACATCTGGTATGGAGTCTCTATGCACAGTTTCAGCACAAAATAACTGACTCAAAGAATTGATACCAAATTATTGGTTTCATATATTTCTTGAATACCAATCATAACAAACGTGTCACAGCTCTACGAGGGTCAATAACTTTCCACGTCACTTGCCAATAACACGATAATTCTTTTCATTCTTCTTAATTTGGAAAATTCGGTCTCTGGTATCAGTGTATTGGAATTTGTAATAAGTTCTACACACATAGACTTAGGATTACAAAACCCTTGCCATATCGTTTGTTATCATCCAAAGAAGCCATGCACTTGGTATGTACTTGTACTTTAAATTACACGTTCTATAATGGTTTATAACCTTGTGTAACACGATAACATTTCATAACAGTTTGTAACATTTTCCTACAACATGTTAAGTATAACATAAAAAAACATAACTTTTGTTACAATTTATTTAAAAAGTTCCATACAGCAGTTATATAATATACAACATTATATAACTGCACCTTAAAAATAACTACTGTTGTGAAATATTACATTAATATTTATAAATTAAAAATACTATTTTATACAAAAATCAAGTGTCCTTCTTTCCCCACATGCCTCTGATTGTTACGTCACACATACGCTTGACCAATAAGCATGCAGCGTTTCATCGGAACGTAACTAAAGATGTATATTCATCTCTCTCTAACATCAGGTGTACCTAAAGATGGCATTTATTTTCTTTCCCTTTCTTTACACGTATTAGATAGTAATTTTCTAAGTGTGTGTTTCGTGCCGTTTTTGAGAGGTGCTTTGTGGGAATATGACGCGTCTATTTATAATACGTCATTGCGTCGCGACGTCGTCGTTCCGTTTCGTTTCGCACAAACAGTTATTTCAATGAAAAGTGAACTTTTTACCAATGTAATACAGTCGATATTTCATAACCACTTGTCAGCGCTATCGTTCCTGACGAAACGGTCAAATTCGTAAAGCTATGTTTCGTTGACTTAAGGTACAAAATTGCCTTGCAAAATGAATTAGAATAATTCCTAGAATTCGAATCAGTGAGCGCTCTCACTGACACACAAGACCAAAAAAAATGTAAACAAACACGCGCTCGTGTTTGTTTACATTTTTTTTGGTCTTGTTTTATTGATAATTGGCTTGCATTTGACCACCATCTCACCTGATGGTAAGTGATGATGTGGTCGAAGATGGAGCACGCTTGCCTAGAAGTAACCTATTCACTCTTGACTCCCAAGTTATAGCGATCAGAAAACACAGACTCCGGCAGGGAATTCGACTCCTTAGCAGTACGCACAATGAAAGTATTCCCAAAACCTTTCGTGCGTATGGGTGGGATGTCCACCATGTAACGATGGCGCATCGCCGTTTGTCTTGTAGTCCGATGATGGAACGGGCTTGCCGGAATTAGATTGTGTAATTCCATCGCACACTCCCCGAAAAGTAACCGATAGACCTGTGAATCGTTGCCAATGAGTCTCTTGGCCCGTTTCTCGATAGACTCAAGCGCGTCCAGTTGATATTTTGCAGATCCATCCCAAAGATGAGAGCAGTACTCCATACACGACCGAACCTGGGCTTGATAGAGATTGAGCATCCGTTCCGGTGTGAAGTATCGTCTCACCTTTGCTAGGATTCCCAACTTTTTTGTTGCTAGCTGAGCCTTAGCCTCGATAAACGGACCAAAATTGAGGGTGGAAGTTAGTATTACCCCAAGAAGCTCAATACGATCGGTTATCGGCTCGGTTACACCTCGGAAAGTAGGAGCCGGTTCGAATTGACTCCTTTTTGCGGAGAAGAGACACGCCTGGGTCTTAGCTGCATTAAACTTGACCAACTTGGCATCACCCCATTCGGAGACAGCCTTTAAGGACAAGTTCAAGCGTTCAACCATGTCCTCACGGAGAGACTAAATCTGTGACCCATCAGCACGGGCGCTGGACACATATCTCTCAGCAACTGTGCTGTCGTCTGCATACCCAAAGGTACCGGGCATAAGCAGATCATTAATGTGCAGCAAGAATAAAGTTGCTGAGAGAACCGATCCCTAAGGGACCCCGGCATTAATTGCCAATTGGCCAGACGAGCAGCCATCAATAACAACTCGAATGGACCTATCTTTCTGGAAGTCTTTAATCCAAACGCAAAGTTGAGTGCGTAACCCGAAAGAAGGAAGCTTAGCAATCAGGCTGTCGTGTCAGACCCTATCGAAAGCCTTGGAGACGTCTTCAAAGACACTTTCAAGAGTTTGGACCGGAAGGTTAGTTCATACCCGGACCCGGTCTTGCAACTGGTACCGTATCCCAAATAAATCTTCCCGTTTAACTTTTAGATGAGCCAATGAGACTGATTATTTTATATTACTTAATATTATTATATCATCCAAATACACACGTATTACACAACAAGCAAAATTATCGCTTCTTACAGTTCTTACGCAAGAAGAAATCCATTAAATTAGAAATGAATTTCATTCACCGGCAGGACTTTAGTTATAGCGCCTGATGTTCGATTGTGAATTTCGTAAAACATTCGGAAATCATATTTTTACTATTAGAATTATTATACATTTGAATTTATTGTGTCTAATAAAAAATCCAAATGGACGATCTTTTACATCAGTGTTGTCATTTAAAAACCGGTAACCGACAAATCAAACTGCGCAGTATACATACATCACTACAGACAATGAAGAAAATAAAATGGCCGTCGAGTGGGTCGCCGTAAATATGTTGAGTTATGTTACAAATTATTCCTCTGAATCACAATTACAATGCGAATACTGTCAGAAATGAGTACTGAAAAAGTTCGTTTTATTGAAGACTGTGTGTGTGTCTCATTAGTGGCCAGAATTATGTAAGAACAAAGAGTTATTGTCGTTTGTTGTATCACTCGAGCAGCTATACAAATGCACGAAAATGGGACTCTCTCATTTGTTATTGTTTATAGCGATAATCCAATTGATATGTTTTTCTACAAAAGCAGAAAACATTGAGTGTCCACATAAATGTGATTGCCTGGAACAGTACGTCGATTGTTCAAAGAAGAATTTCGTATCTGTGCCAAAAATTCCTAAGTGGGTGGAACGATTGGATCTCAGTTATAATAGGTTGAATGAAAACGTAACGGAGGCTTTTGACAAATTACTGAATTTACAAGAACTGAAGCTGGATAAAAACTCGTTTCATTTCATACCGAGTCTGCTGCATCATGAACAAATACAAGAATTGAGTTTGAATAGGAATAACATTGGATCAATAGACACAGGTACCTTTCCTGCTAATAGTTCCATCAGGATACTGAATGTAAACAGTAACCATATACAGTTTATACAGGAAGGAGCTCTTACGAATTTGACAAATTTGGAAGTTTTGAAACTGAATAGGAATGAGATAAAGTCACTGCCTAATCACTTATTTATGTATCAAACAAACCTAAGAACTTTAGAATTGAACCATAACAAGTTACATGTGATCAGTCCACTATTATTTCAAGGTTTGTCTAATTTGACAACATTAAAACTGAGGTTTAATAATATTGACAATATAATGGATGGTGCCTTTTTTGGATTCAAGTCTATGAATTTGTTACAATTAGACCATAATAGAATAAGGAATATTTCTAAAGGCTGGATGTATGGATTGGAGTCCTTGATAACTCTTTCATTGTCAAATAATTTAATATCTGAAATAGATTCTGGAAGCTGGGAACTATGCACCAACCTGGAAGTGTTGGACTTGTCTCATAACCATTTATTAGAAATAGAGGGGAGATCATTTCAACACTTAATCAAGCTTCGCACTCTGAGCCTTGGTTATAACAAAATTTCATCAATTGCTCAAGATGCTTTTGGCTACATGACCCAACTGCAAACACTACAATTAAATAACAATAAAATATCTTGGACTGTTGAAGACATGTCTGGACCATTTTCGAAATTGCAAAATTTGAATTCCTTCAGTCTGGCTGCTAATCATATAAAATCTATCAATTCAAGAGCATTTGATGGGTTGTCTAATCTAGTTGAATTAGATTTAAAAGGAAATAATATAACTTCAATACAACAACATGCTTTTGATTCTATGTCAAAACTAAGAAAACTTCATTTAAACTCTTCATCACTCTTGTGTGATTGCAATTTATTATGGATTGTAAAATGGATAAAAGAGAAGGCTGAACAAAAATATGTTACTGCTAACTGTGCCTACCCATCTGAAGTCAGAGGTGTATCAGTGACTAAACTGAAGGAAGACAACTGTGGTGACTCACCAAAGCCTAAAGTCGTGGAACATCCTAAAACTCATCTTGCTATAAAGGGACGCTCAGCTAATTTAGTATGTTCTGCAACATCCAATCCTTTCAATAATATGACATTTTTGTGGAGGAAAAACAATGGTAATGTTAGCAACCCTATGGTATATGAAAACATCACTATTGGACCCAATGGTCAACCACGAGCAACATCAGTATTAGTCATTCCAAATGTTACTCATGCTGATTCTGGAAAATATCAGTGTGTTGTGGGAAATAATTTTGGAACAACATACTCTACAAAAGCTAAGGTAAATATAGTCACTTTTCCACGGTTTACAAAGACTCCAACAAATGTCACTGTGAAGACAGGAGACACGGTTACACTTAATTGTGCTGCTACTGGTGATCCACCACCTGAGATATCTTGGAAAAAAGATGGTGGTAATGATTTTCCTGCTGCAAGAGAAAGAAGAATGAATGTGATGCCAACTGATCACTTATTCTTTATAGTAAATGCTAAAACCACAGATATGGGAATATACAGCTGTGCAGCTAAAAATCCGGCTGGAATTATTATAGCTAATGCTACACTGACAGTATTGCAAGAACCATCATTCGTCAGGGTTATGGAAAACAAAGAAGTGACCAGTGGTGATTCAGTGGTATTACAATGCATGATATCAGGATCTCCCAAGCCTGTAATAAAATGGCTTAAAGATGGAACCCCAATTACTCCTACAGAACGCCATTTTCTCACAGCTGATGATCAGCTGTTGATTATAATAGGATCAGAGTCAAGTGATGCTGGACATTATGAATGTGAGATTACTAATGAGTTGGGTACTAAGAAAGATATGACTGAGTTACGTGTGTTGCCTCCAGTAGCCATCATGGTGAATGAAGAAAATATGGCCGGTATTATAATTATTACAGTGGTGTGTTGTGCTGTAGGGACTTCAATTATTTGGGTGGTAATCATTTACCATACTCGTAGACGTATGGCTAGCGCCGTGCATACTTTTCCCGCCGAAAGTATAAAAATGACACATGTAGTGCACAGTGACAGTGATTCACCTCAAATGTTTTCAGACAATATATCAGAGCACTCATCATGCAAAGATAGTGGAACTGGTGATTCTGCTAAACAAACAAGCTTTGATGGAGTGCCCACTGATAGGAATGAACAAGTGCATTTTGAAACTGTATGCCAGAGTTACTCTCCTGTGCCCGAGGCACATAAACTTCTTCCATCATCTTTTAAACCCTCAATACAAGTGTGTGTAAATACATCTGTTACACCAGCTACATATAGTTTTTCTAGTCACAGTGGTAATGTTTAAGTTTGTAATGTATATTTCTATAGTTTATAATAAGTAATGGGTACAATAATACCTATGTTTCCTGCAGTTTCACTAATTACATTTATCTTCCTATTAGGCCCATACATATTATTTTACATTGCATGATAAATTTGATGGACATTAAAATACTTTAGGTATCAGATATAATGAGCCATATATTTTGTCATAATCAATGGTAAGAATCTAATAAGGCAGAGAGGCAGTAAATGATTTAATAATTAAGTTCATATTAAATTATGTCCATTTTTTTAAGTTCTCCTGACATACAAATGAATGGATATCGTTTTTCGTACATTCAAGTACATTAGTTAATTGTAGTATTACCCAAAATATTAACCTCTAAATAATGTTGTAGAGACTTAATTACATTAAATAAAATATAAATGTAATAACATTTATTAATATAAAACACGAGGAAGCATTAAACAACTCTATGTATTAAATTTGAACTATAGTTTCTAAGGTTTTTAACTATGTATATTTATATTAGTGTATAATATTCGGCAGCTATGTACTAGCATACATTTTCATATACTTAGTATTATTCTGAGTTGTCACTGTTCTCCCAGTTATACAAATAATATTTATAAAAGGTTTCATAATTATATAATAGTGTAGTTAGTGAAATGGCAATAAAGTTAGGCATCTATGTAACTTGATTGCTTAGTACAAAGTGTAACAAACTTGCCAGTATTGGTTTTGATGTAAAAGACTGAATGTCGTTTAAGTGTATGATTACTGTTATTTTGTAATATTAAATAGGCAATAAATATTTTTAAATTTGTTATTTCTTAACAGTTTTCTAGATGCTATGTCATGTGATTTACCTAGCAGCTTTTTATTAGTACAAGGTGACTTGATATAGACTTAAGTGTATCATGTATATGTTACGTTATAATATAAAAAAATCATCTGCAGTTCAGAGAAATACTTAAAAGTGCTCTTAAAAATAATATAACCAGTCATATTTCTACATCATTTTTTTGTGCTATATTGACTGTAGGAAACAGTAATTGTGTTTTAGGCATACCACCTGAAATTACTTATATTACCATAAAAATCCACCTTTACTGATTTTTATCTAAGAAGTAAACTATAGAGAATTTTGTTAATTTAAAAATGAATAACAATAAAAATCTTGGTAATGTCATGTATAATGCAGGTAATGTAATTAGAGACTAAAATATGGTGTAATTTTATAAGCATAGTGTTATGTGTGATGGGAGTGAGATTATTGGATATTTATGATTTGGGGCACATAATAAAATTGTAATTGAGAAATACATGTAATATTTATGATATAATAAAAAAATCAACCTTTATAATCCTATGATACAATCCAAAACAAATAGTGCTCATTTATAAAGACACATGTTTATATGTACCTAGGAAGTGCAGCAATATAACATGTATCAAAACACAACTTGTTATAAAACTGATTTTGAGTAAATTATATTTATTTTGCATTATAATTAAATAATGTTCTACAAAAAGTAATTTTAACTTAAACACCAAAAGCTGGACAACTAACCAATAAATACTAATCTGCTGTCTAGTTTTATGAGTGGAGCTACAGATAAACGGCAAAATATCATGATAGGCAGGAACTGCTATGTATAATCATCCCAACTAGAAATGCTTGGGTTTGAAGACCAAAAAGAGTCAACTAAAAATAAAAGGCTGATTTATAACTGAATACGTCGTTATGATGTTGAGTATCATAAAGGGCTAGATACCGGTCAGGTTTTTATAATCCCCGATTTCTACATATTGTTGGGTTTCAATAGAGCACTACATTCATAATTTATTTTTCCAAAAGTAAAAGCGTATTTCTTTGTCCAATAATTTACATTGCTGCATTTCTTAATTAATACCTATTGATAAGCGTAAAAACGTAAATAGTAATAATGCAGTTTTTTATTGTTCATACTGTGTAAATACGGTAACTATTTATATACTTTACAGAATAAAATAATTTAAGAAAAAATCCTTTTATTTATCTTTTGTTGTGCACTTTGTGAACCATAACGCAGAATCAATCAGTCCACGCACGCTAGCTGTTGTTCCCAATGGTGAGACAAGCCTTATTTTTCTTTTCTAGGGATTGATAGGTACAGTAAATCCATTACGCGAGATGCGCGTGGCCATGCTTCATCTTTACAGCCGAGGTTAAATAGAATAGGTACCGGCCAAAAGGCGAGGCGGTTACGGAAATGAGAGACTACAATGGCATTTGCCTTCCTATTTTTTTTTGTAGTTGATACGAGGCTTGCGTTTGACCATAATCTCACTTGATGTTAAGCGATGATGTGGTCGAAGATGAAGCACGCTTGCCTAGAAGTAACCTATTCACTCTTGACTTAAAGACTCCCAGGTTATAGCTATCAGGAAACAGACTCCGGCAGGGAATTCCACTCCTTAGCCGTACGCACAATGAAAGTATTCCCAAAACGTTTCGTGCGTGTTGGTGGGATGTCCACCATATAACGATGGCGCATCGCCGTTTATCTTGTAGTCCGATGATGGAACGCGCTTGGTGAGACTGCAATTCCATCGCACACTCCCCGGAATGTAACCGATAGAAAACTGATAGGCTTGCAACACGTTGCCGATGTTCTAGGCCCTGGAGCTTTGTTTCGACCAGTATTCATTCATTATTTATTCATTTTTCTACGAATTTACTTAAAAGATACAAAATTTCGTATCAAATTATTATAAGAAACTGCTGTGCATATCTCCACTTGAGTGTAATAACAATTCGATGCGTAACTTGTGTGGTTTTACAACCTACGTAATTTTGTAGTCGTGCTGAGTCAACCTATAGCTTTTTTCTGTTTTCATTAAAATTTTAAAATATATATAATTGCGCTCGCGACTTCTTCCGGGTCAAAAAGTAGCCTATATTTTTAATGTATAATTCTCATTTAAATTAGCTCAGCAGTTACAGATATTAGCCTGGACCAACTGACGAAAATGTTGTGCACAATTTTTTTTTTTTTTTGGTTTGTATTTTAATTCCTGACTAGTCTACGCCTATAGGTACCTACTTTCAATTGGGCAATCCAAGTAGGTACCATGACATGCCATAAGGATTGGGCTGATTCAATTGAATAATAACAGCTTCCAGCTCTACTGACAATCGTATGTTCTGATACGGGTTACCATTACGGACGAATACCTATCATTTAGGAAATTGATCATGGTCATGACATAAATCCTCAGTTTTTTTTAATGAATTGTGACAACAAAAACGTTCTGTCCACCTGCTTGAACGGGTTGCCCTACGCTTTGGAAAAAATTATATGAATGAAAATGTTTTATACGCTTCCCTATAATTCGGCACACAATAGGTGCAGGTAGTAGATACCCATCCTTTGAACCGAGATATAACAAAGCTACTTGACGTATAAATGCAGGACCAGTCAGTAGATACCTATACTTACAAGTCTGTTGCATTTAATTTCCTGATATGGACTTGGACCCGTCAGGGATTTTACTCAAAAGTAGGTAGGTACCTACTTTGTTTGAATTATTTATTTCACCTTTGAATTTTTATTATAGGCTGTGGCTATCTGTATCGATGAAATGGTAGAAAACCATGGAGCAGTTACTACCCCTAGATTAGGTAAGCAGGGTTGCGGGAATGTTCCGGGGTAGCGGGATTGTTCTAAAGAGATACCGCGCCCCGGAACTTAAGGGTAGCTGAAGGAACAGGGTGGGTTTTTAGTAAGTAGAAGTCTGACACTCCCTTCCGCTCAACCCAGAGCGTATCTAGAAATAGTACGCCAACCGTATACTAATTATTCTACTATTTTTTCTCCTTTTCAGCCTGGTTATGGTGGTAACGGTGCGCCGCAGGGATATGGACAGCCAGCAGGCTACGGAGGGCCACCACAAGGACAACTAGAAATTGGTCATGGCCCATATCCCTCAATAGGACCCGGAGGTGGAGTTAATCCGCAAGTCCAGAATTGGTTTCTTGCAGTTGACAAGGATCGATCTGGATCCATAACAGCTGTGGAGCTAAAGGCAGCATTGGTGAATGCACAGGGCCAGACCTTCTCAGAAACTGCCTGCAATTTAATGATTGGTGAGTTTCAATGTATTCGTATGTAGCTTCACATTAGACCCTTATTCTTACCTGCTTATATAGGGTGACAACATCATTGACCTATGTAGATCATCATCATCTGTTTAGCCTTATCCTTATTATAGGATGCAGCTGAGTACCAGTGTTTTACATGGAGCGACTGCACAATACGGTTGGATACCCTTTTGCCAGACCAGTGTCCGATTTTTTGGCTTCTAATTAATAATATTTTTAATTAATAATAATTCAGGCGCACGCGATTTTCACATTGAGGTAGACAGAATCTGCAGAAAGTGACCTGCTACTATCCTTACATAATTATTTTAAATTTATTTTATAGGAATGTTTGACAAGGACCGGTCAGGACACATCAACGTTGAAGAGTTTGAAAAACTCTACACGTACATTAACCAGTGGCTGGCGGTGTTCAAGACCTATGATACTGATCAGTCGGGGAGCATTGAGGAGAAAGAATTGTCTGATGGTAAGTGTGGAAAATATAATTGTAAATAAAAAAAATATATACCTATATATATAATAATTATAATTGTGTATTTCCAAAATTTCATCTTTCTTGAGGTTCAATTTTCCCGCCAGGTATACACTGCTTTGGATTTCAGTCAGCAAGCAGACTGAATGTTACCTTACAATCGGCTAGGCTCCTACTATGTGGTACTTTGACAGACGAATAGCAGAAATGTTTAGGCAGAATAAAAATACTTATACATCCAGTAGGTACATACTACATACAGTGGCATTCGCCTTTTTATTTAACTGACTTAATTACACCTCTGAAAACTGATTCGTATCCATTCACTCAACGCAAGTTTCAATTGTAAACCGTATCTGGCAACATCTTTCATCATCATCATTTTGCTGAAATGGACCTGTTTCACGCAGCCGCGGAGCTCAAAATCTTATTATTAATCAAGTCTCCTCAATTAAGATCTTACATTCTGAATGTGCTAAAAATTGTTTCATTCTTAAGTTATACAGGCGATGTTATGATTTATTTTTGGTGGTTTTTTTTTCTGTTACAGCGTTGTTGAAGATGGGTTTCCGGTTCACACCGGAGTTCATAAACTTCTTGGTGAAGAGATGCGACGCCAAAGAGGGAAAGGTATCAGTGGATCACTTCATTGTTCTGTGTGTGCAGATCCAACGTTTCACTGAAGCCTTCAGAGCACGTGACACGCAGCAAAACGGAACTGTTACTATCGGATTTGAAGATTTCCTCAATGTGGCTCTAAGCTGCTCTGTTTGAGAGAAACTACAACGCGCATAATGGAGTTGACGCAAATGTTTTGCTCTCATACTTAGTAAAGCAGATTATTATAATTTTATTTATTATTGTTTAATACATATTCCATTTAAATTTAATATATCACGTATGTTTGAAAAGCATGATTTTACTTTGATAACTATAATAACTGGCAAGATGCCTTTAGACCAGCTTTAATACTTTTTGAGTTTGATGTGTGTAGTTTTCCATCTCGAATATATAATAGTTGCAAGATAAACAATCTTAGTGAATAAGCAGTGAATTAATGTCACCAGAGTTGCTTGCCTCTAGCATAGTCTTAACAACTCCAAATCTAGATATTTTAATTTCAGCCTTTTACGGGTATCTACTATAATCGCAAAGATTAATAACATCGATTAAGATTAATTTTATTATGATATTCAGATAATCAATTCGCATAATTATTCGCTTACGAGTTAAGTCCTAGATTTAATTTTTTCCCACTTCCTTGGATGAAATTATTTTTTTAAAGCAATATAAATTTTACACATCGACTATATTTTAAGTATGAGTGTTATTGAAGAAGCTAGCTATTGCTTGGTAACGGGAAATAAATAGATATTTTATAATAATTCATTTGTTTTATTTGAAGAGTTAGTTTCAAATGTGAGTTCGTAAAACAATCTTTCCAATATAGGTATAATATAATAAGGTATCAAGTCCGCCCCAAGTATACGACGGACTACAATAGACGCATATTTTGAATAAATTAATATTCAAAATTCCAGTGATATATCTGAAACAATAAACAGAAAAATATAAGATAGTTATAATTATTTATTTTATTTCTCATGAACGAATACAGTACAAAGTCACATGGCACATTAACATAAGAGACTGGTGTCTGTTGAAGGTAAAACCTGTATTATAGTTATGACACATTAGCCTATAATGTTCCAATCCCAACCAAAATATAAGAGGATTTAGGAAATAATTGTGAAAACTTCATGGTAACGTATAAAATTTGTGAAACCTAAACAAAGAAAGTTAGAACTCATTAACTGGATCTCTCAATCTGGACAACTGAAGAAAAAGCCATAACGCGTATCCAAGAATATACTGCTTATGTGTTTATAATTTGCATTTTAGTTAATTGTGAAGGATTTGTGAAAGCTGCTAAACAAAATTTCGATTCGTTTCAAAGCCACGTTTAAGATTTATAACGGTTTATATGGATCACTCAGAGTGGACAATTTTCAATTGAGTGATCTTGTAAAACACGACCTAATACTGAAAAAGTATGAATAATTATCATGTTTATTGCAAATTATGCTTCTGGCAAAATTTGTGAAACAAAAATCGTGATTGAAATCTTACTGGTTCAAGAGAAAATGAAAATCTTGTTTTTTGTCGATCGTCCCAACCGAGAGATCATTATTTTGAACTACATATATTTAATAATTCAAAACTTATAGGTAAGGTAGATACATCAGAAATTGTGAAAAATGTTGTACTAAAATTTGACGAATCAGTCGTCCCTGTAAGTGTTATACTTAAAAAGATAAATCATTTTTTATAATCCTTGAGGAAAACGTTGAGTAGGGTGACCATATCGCCGCACTATGGAAAATAAAGGTCTGTTTCTGATTAAAAATCAATAACTTTTTTATTTCTGAATATTATGTTCTAAAATTTTGCACAAATATAGAATAGTGTATATGGCTTCAAATGGAATGTAATTTTTTATGACTGGATTTGAAACCATACACTAAAAAATAAAACAAATTCAAAATTATCAAAAATGTCCAATATTTATTTTTTAACAATGAATACTATTATTTTAATGTTTACAAAAACCAAATATCATATAGTACATCAAAATACAAATCAATTTAAATAATAAAAACATTTTTTTTTAAATGTGGTTAAAATCGAACACAGATTAATTATTAATTAATTGTAATGTTACTAAATTTTATGTTATTTATACTTGATGAACTTCGGGATCTAAAATTAATTCGTTCACTTTCAAAAGATCTAAGGTGTCTTCATCAAGTTCC
Source organism: Tholera decimalis (assembly GCA_943138885.2). Taxonomy (NCBI): domain Eukaryota; kingdom Metazoa; phylum Arthropoda; class Insecta; order Lepidoptera; family Noctuidae; genus Tholera; species Tholera decimalis. Next base: position 29,574,772 of record OW964556.2, on the reverse strand, counting down.
TTCACGTTTTTAGTATATGGTTTTCTAATGCTGGTTATGTAAGGATCTGAAGTATAAAGAAGAGTATGAAATACATCCTCGTTTGTAGCGGATCTTGAGCATTTTCTAGCATGATGTAGATGAAATTTTTTATAATCCTTATTACGAGATTCTTGTGCATCTTCCGAAAGTTGACCAATAGGAAGTTTTGCAAAATGCTTTATGACACTTTCTCCATGAATCAAAATTTTGTGAACTGAAGATGGCATGTAGTACCAGTCATAATTGCTCACATAGATCATGTTGATAATGCCTCTAATGATTTTCCTCCTTCGATATACGAAAGTATTATTTCACGTTTAGAACACTTGAAAGTAGACATTTTGAAGAGTCAACAAAACACGTAGTTAGTTATATTGTATTCGTAACAATTACACTTCTGTTAATTCACCACTATTCTGTTATTTACAATGAAATGAAACAACAGTTTATATACTATATGAAATATGAGGGTAGTGTGCATCTTGTTGATTAATATTTTCACACGCAAAATGAGTGCAAAAAAAGATAAAACGCCCTAATATCAATGATAAATTACAAAACTTATCGCAAACTATTGATGTAAACACCAACATTTCAAACCGCAATAGATAGCGACCGGTTTTCCGTTTTCTGACTTTTATCACATTTACTACAAAAGGCTACAAATCACCATTAAATGTAAAGCAGGGGTAAATGAACTTTAAAAAAACTTTTTTTTACCATATATTATTTTGCAATTATTTTAAGGTAAATGTTAACATAATATTAATATTCATAATATTATTATTGTATTTAAATACATATTAGTTGTTTCATATTCTTCAAAAGACGAGGTTTCCAGAAAGATATAATACATTATACCTTTTCCTGTAACATATAACAATAAAATCAATTTGAAAGTGATGAAGTGAACGGGCTTAACATGGATGTCCGTCAAAACTATAAAGTTTGTGGTGTTGTAACAAAATCATTTCATATAATATGTATAATTTTTTGATATTATAGTCTAGTTTGGTCCTTAAACTATTGATTAAAATAAAAAAAGCATGGCAGTAGCGACATTGACAAAAACCATTTTTAATCAGCAGTTGTTCTACGATTTTCCACAGTGCGCCGGTCGGAATCATTACCGGTACTATGCGAGCCAACTAAGAATAGCGCTGTCAAGACGCCATTTTGTTCAGCAATACTCGCGAACTTCATTACCAAAGCGTACGGTGTGCAGAAAAATCAATAAAGAAATTATACTCAGTTTAATTATTTAATGTTCTCTTTTTGGTATTACTAATAATTTTTACGCCAAATTAAAATGGTGACATATTAGGGTTACCAGTAGCATTAACTATATATTAGTTCTTTTTTAATGAATACTGTTTCCATAAATTATTAATTTATCCAAAAAAATATTTATTTTTGGAATTCAAGAATTATATTTTATAAAAATTAACATACATTATAATAATTAAATCTATGAATAAAAAACATAACATTTCTTATTCGCATTTCTTTTTTTGCTGGCAGTACTTATCTGTCAGATAAGTACTGCTATCGTGTGAACTTGGCAGAAAGCGCGATCCTATTCTTAGTTGGCTCGCATAGTACAATTCAAATTATGATGCACTTAAACGTTTTTATACAAGTAATTTGTGTTTGGTTTCACTAGATAATTTAAATAATATAAAATTACCTTTTTAAATTACAAGTTTCGCAAAGTTTTGCAAAGTTAGGTACTGTATGTGTAGTGCTCTTACTAAGGAATTCTAAGTTCGTAATTGTAATTCTAAGTAATTCTTACATACAAAATATACACAATGTTAGCATGAATATACACAATGTTAGCATGAATAGGGTAGTCGAAAAAAAAAATGGGACAAAATAAAAAAATATGTCTACCCTCTCCTACTCAACGTTTTCCTTAAGGATTGTAAAAAATGATTTATCTTTTTAAGTATAACACTTACAGGGACGACTGATTCGTCAAATTTTAGTACAACATTTTTCACAATTTCTGATGTATCTACCTTCTACCTATAAATTTTGGTTTATTAAATATAGTTCAAAATAATGATCTCTCAGTTGGGACGATCAACAAAAAACAAGATTTTCATTTTCTCTTGAACCAGTAAGATTTCAATCACGATTTTTATTTCACAAATTTTGCCAGAAGCATAATTTGCAATAAACATGATAATTATTCATACTTTTTCAGTATTAGGTCGTGTTTTACAAGATCACTCAATTGAAAATTGTCCATTCTGAGAGATCCATATAAACCGTTATAAATCTTAAACGTGGCTTTGAAACGAATCGAAATTTTGTTTAGCAGCTTTCACAAATCCTTCACAATTAATTAAAATGCAAATTATAAACACATAGGCAGTATATTCTTGGATACGCGTTATGACTTTTTCTTCAGTTGTCCAGATTGAGAGATCCAGTTAATGAGTTCTAACTTTCTTTGTTTAGGTTTCACAAATTTTATACCTTACCATGAAGTTTTCACAATTATTTCCTAAATGGTCTTATAATTTGGTTGGGATTGGAAGAGTTTTTCGAAATGATCTCTCAATCCACACGCACATCTTTGGATACAGGCACTCCTCGCTATGAGAGGCTGTAATTCAATGCATAACCCTTCTATGCTAAGGAGTGGAATTCTTGATAGCTATAACCTGGGAGTCTTTAAGTCAAGAGTGAATAGATTACTTCTAGGCAGGCGTGCTTCATCTTCGACCACATCATCGCTACATCAGGAAAATTGTCGCAAGTCTGGATTTTTCAGCTGAAAATCCGAAGACGTAAAACTATGGACCAACTAAATCTGGGTGTAATTAGATGACAGATCCGTGACCCACACTATACATGGCACAAAGTAGAATAGAAGCTGCTTTCTTAAAAAAAATCTTACAAAAAAGTACTTACTAGCATCATTCTTTCTCCTAATTGCTTCAGCTTTTTCCAAAGAAAATACAACTTCTTGGAAGTTTTTCACAGCTGCTCTCATATTAGTTTCATGTTGAGCATTATCTGGGGCACTGTCATCCAGCAAACTGTAGATTGAAGGTATTTCATTCAGTTTCATGTTCTTTGCATTACTGGGTTTGAATACCACAGAAACTTTTCCTGTTTTTGGGTGAATACTGAATGGTGACTTTAGTAAGTGGTTGAACCCCTTTGTAACATTTACATCTAATCGGGGGTAGCAGTACTGTATTTGAATTTCTTCAACTAAGTACCTTATTTTCCTGCTGTTGTTTGCCGACTGTAAATAAGATTGTTGCATTAGTATTTGTTGATTTAAATCAATTTTGTGAATTTTCAAAATAATAAAAAACAGACAGAAATACTTACTTCTCTAGTATGATTTTCATACAGACTTATAAATGTCTTCCATCTCTCAATAGATGAATCTGGCATACTTTCCAAGCTCTTTTGCACCTGTGATTTCAATATTTCATCTGGAATCATTTTCAGCAAGTTATCTAAGCGGTCTGAAGTGCTAAAGAACTCTTGATCTTGCACTAACTGCTCAAAATATTTATTTATGATGGTCAATGCTCTCCTAAAACAAACGGAGCGAAAAAATAATTTAATATAATTTTAAAGGTATTGAAATACAAGGTTTCTGTAATAAATATAGTTACAGCAAACAAGAGAGATTTGAAATAAAGACTTTGTCTAGCAAAAAAAGTTAAGGTGACCTAGCCTATCCCAATACATAGACAACAAATTGTATTGAATAATATTAGGAAAGCCAATATGCATGTACTTATTTGCAAAAGAGATCAAGTAGAGACATTACAGTACTGCAACACTTACATAAATGTAGGGCAGTTGTCCCACCGCCGACGATGAACGAGAAACGAGTGGCAAGCAGCGAGAAGCGAGCGTTTAGTACCGATAGTTTTCGCTGGTCTATAAGCGAGTGTGCGAATGCGACGGGCGACTACTCGTTAGTTGGTCCGCTGGACCGCTAGTTGGCCTCTGGGCGTGAGTTCTGACCGCCAAGCGAGCATCACTAATCGAGTGTTATCTTCGATAACTGTTGTCGCTCAGCGATAAAACTAATGAAGCGAGTCGTCGCAGGCAATGTAAACAGTCAAAGGCCAGTATTAATATATGCAACTCTTTAGTATACATGGAATGTATATTTTATTGTGCCTTTCTTGAGCGAGAAAATTGCCGATAGTTAGTCGTTTTCGTTGCAGCGGCAGTCGGATAACTGCCTTAATCAAGATACTTAGTGGTAGAATCTTCTCAGCATCAATGCTGTTCAATGTTGGTTAGCTCAGTTGGTTAAGCAATTGACTACTGCACTGCGTGTGGCGGGTTCGATTCCCGCACCAGGCAAATGTGAGTATGGCCTACAAATATGTTTTGGGTCTGGGTGTTTGTAAAAATGAGCCTACGATACAGGCGATATTCCTAGATATGGGGCAATGTTTAAAAAAAATATTAAAATTATTTAGTTATACCCATTGAGGTACAATATATTATTATACCACGGAACAGAAAAAACAGTGGAAGTGCAATGTAGGCGTGGCAGGCGTGTCACAATTACGCGTTGTTACGCTCAATTGGCCTCAGTCGTGTTCTAACGTCGCGTCGAGTTGCTAGTCTCGCAACGAACTTATTTTTCGGCAGCTATATGGTTCCATTTTGGAGTAGGTACAAAATTGATAGTAGGAGAAAAAATCTTAAAAATGGAGGTGTTTCATAGCATCGCTATGTACGATTTTATTCGTTTTCTAATAAAATCTTAGATAATTTCAATTTGCTAATAATTTAATAGAAAGTCTTATCAAAATCAACCTTTTGTCATTGAAATTAAGTTTATCTTGAATTGATTGTATTCACTATTTCGTTCTAGAAAGTTCTTCACTACTCAAATAGTGACGTAGTCGGGTCGAATATTGGTTTTATCGATAGATATCGATACAAAATAAATAAGATTTTCTAACATTCATACACAAAAAATAAATTAAGAGGTGTATTAGGTTGCTTATATGCTTTAAAGCAAAAATGTAAGCAAACTTATTTATTAACTTTAACTTATTATTTTTAATTATTGTAATTTTTATAATGCTTGTGACATTGCATAACATTGACCAACCGGTCATTTCAGTGTATAAGATCCTTCATAAAAGCTCGTGCACCGCCATGCTTTTTCCCGCCTCAATGACAGTAATTCATACTACGTTGAAACTAGCGTAATGGGTGTTAAAAATAATACTAAATAAACATACTTACCTAAACATTTATAGTAAAATATTTTCTAATTAATTTTATTCATAAAGATAAGTATAACTTGAGAATTTTCCTTTTGTATGGCATCTTTGCCACCTATTGAAATATTTATATTTTGTATATTGTAAGGACCTAAAACATATAAAGACAAATATTACCATAGAAATTTAACTATGCTGTATTGCATAAATGATTAACATTAAAATTATTGTCTGCCAAGCAATCATCAAAATTTAAATTAAAAAAATTAAATTAAAATAATTATAGGTTTCCCAAAGACGGTAGCGTCAAAGAATGGATAGATGCAATGGGTAGAGTTAATTGAATGCCATCCATATCAAGCACGGTATGCTCGGAAAGTTCTTTCGTTTCAGACTTTTGAAACGCCAGTTTCTTATATATATATATTCTTAAATATATTTTATTTCAAGGGCACTAAATGAAACGTAAAATTAATGTGTATATTATTTAGATCCTATTTTACGATAATTTTCATAATTTAGTCAGTATTGCGCATTTAATTGTTATCACCCGAAAATTTTTTCGAGGTAATTCTTAAAATATTCAGCAGGTAGTATTAAATTTTATCGAAGAAGCAGCCCTGCGATTGCTGGGATCGAGCGGTGCAAAAGCAATCACAATTGTACGCATGAACATTTAGGCACATTTTAGCATGCAGCGGTTGCTGACTCGACGGAGTAGGCTATTATAGCAGTAGGTATTGGAAATTTTGTACTGAGTGAAGTATCTGTTACGTAGTAACTATTAAGTAATCTGTGGTCAAGGTTTATTTCCAAGAGTAGGATTGTTTATTTGTAGTGCATTATATGATTACCGTTTTATTTGTGTAAGTTTGGCGACAGTGGTTCCTGTAGTAAGGCTGTCGCATCGCACTTCCACTGTTTTTTCTGTTCCGTGGTTAATACGTAGTACATATTACCTCAATGGTTATACCCTGTTTTTTAATCTCAGAGACAGAATTGACACAAGCAAATGTCAACTTTTCAAATAATGTTGCCTGCTCTTTTGTGCAATGTTGTACCACGATACCGGTTTGTTGAATTGTAACTTGTTATCATTGTTTTGATGATTCACTTTTTTATTAGACGCTTCTCTTCAAAATTTTATATTCCAAAGCGTGTCATTAAAATTCACATACTTACACACGATCACACGACGTGCTATAAGCTACCAGAGAGATCTGACCACGCGACCAATGATTTTTTGTATATCAATGCACGTGACGCTTTTTTTGATGCCATTAAATTATACAAAGAATAAATGATAGATGTCATCACGCCATTTTGTTTACCTTATAATCCTTCAAATATAGATCTGTTATATTAGGGTCAAATCTAGATATTCGTAATCACTACATCACTATATAGTACAAAAAACAAAGTCGCCCTCCGCCTCTGTCTGTCTATTTCTAAGCTTACTTGTTTTAAACCACACAACGGATTTTGATGCAATTTTCGCTGTTATTTAGACAATTTGTTCCCAAAGATTAATATATACAAAATATTCTAATTCAGTATTTGTATAATAGAGAAATTCTATATTTTGTGATGAAAGCTTTTGATGATTTGATTTAGATGAAGAATAGCAAGCGCTGGGTAACCCCTATGAGATACATCAAAATAATATACTATGAAAATGTATATCTTAAAAAGGTCTACAAAACAGTCCATGACGTGACACCGCAGCGGTGGAAAGACTGTATAGGTCATATAATTTAAATTGAAGATGAAATATCTCACCTGGGCATTGACATAATTATATATTACTGCGTAAGGACTGGGCGGACCGCATGTTATAATGACGCCTCGAACTTGGTCCCAAAGTGGTCTTACCTTTATCGAAGTGAACTAGAACGCGATCGGCTATCTTCGGGAGGGGTCGTCAGTTTTACAAGCAAAAATGCCAAATTGTGTCGTAAAGGGTTGCGTGAACTACGACATAAAGCACAATAAAAAAAAACATTTCATATCACCGGTAAGTTAAAAATATGTCATTAAATCAACTTCTAACATTATTTAAAACAATTTTCTTTCTTGCTTGTCTCAACCTTTAGCATAGAAAACGCGAAGCCGCGTAAAAGTGCGACATAACTTAGAAAATGAAATAAAAAGATTTAATAATATTACTATAAGATTAAATTATGTACAAAATTAATTATTATTGTTTACTAGCTGACCCGCCACGACTTCGTTCGCGTGGTATCCTACCCCTACCCAACCGATACCCTACCCCTACCCTACCCTACCCCTACCCTACCCTACCCCTACACTACCCCTACCCTACCCCTACCCTTACCCTACTAACCCTACCCCTACCATACCCCAACCCTACCCTACCCCATCCCTACCCTACCACTACCCTACGCCTACCCTACCCCTACCCCTACACTACCCCTACCCTACACCAACCCTACACCAACCCTACCCCTACCCTATTCTCCATTTCTTCTACGTTCGCGTGGGATGTTTTTCCCGCTTAAATCCCTATCCCGTGGGAATTCCGGGATAAAAACTATCCTATGTCCGTCTCCTGGCTCTAAGCTACCTCCATACCAATTTTCACCCAAATCTGTTCTGCCGTTCTTGAGTTATAAGTGGCGTAACTAACACGACTTTCTTTTATATATATAGATTAAAAGCAAATCAAAATGTATTTTATGTACAACAAATATAAAATTCAAAAACTAAAAGGATTTTTTTTATTTCTTTGTAACACGAAACATACCACACCACGCTCTTACAAGGCTACGTCTAGGAGCAGACCACGCCGATTGACATCTTAGTTATAATAGATGGCGCTAGTGTGTTTTGTAGGGCGACCACGTCCGTCAAATGTTCTGACGACCGTATCTTTACTATTTAAATCAATGCACCTGGGCCATATATAGTTGACAACATTACCGATAAGTTTGTCATAGAAGTAGGTGGTGATTCAGATGATTCAGAATTAGGGCGTCCAATCCCGGAATACCGAGATCTCGGTATTGCGGGATCCCGCGTCATTTTCCAATCCCGCATGATGCGGGATTACGGGCGCGGGATCCGCGGGATTTGCGGGACTGAAAAAAGCATGCATACGACCTCTCGCGAGCGCGATCGCTCGGTGACTTGGGGCCGGCAGTGTTGCAAACAACGCGTGGCCGATGTCACCCGTTTTTCACAGCTTATGTAGCCTAATATAGCCGAATTTCAGTCAGTGGTAGCCTAAGTATGTAGCCTAAAATATCAGTAAAGTTTTTTATTCAGTATTTGTTACTGTTTGTTGTGAAGAAAAAACGGTGTAATTTGATTGATCTCATACTAATACACTTCTGGACACATCTATTGGCCCACCTTGTATTTTCAGTTTCGTTTGGTCCTAGCTAAAATTTTATTTTAGGTCGAGCAAAAAGTTTTTATGCAGTTTTGAACCTGGCACATTCACAATTTCATTCAATAGTCTTTTTTTGAATTTCGAACACAGAATTTAAAGAAACAAAAGACAATTTGGAGCCTGTTTGTTGATATCAAACAATCGAATACTAAGAAAACTTGGTTTTATTGGTTTACTTGGATTTAATTCTTGAAAAAGTGATTGATATCTTTGCTTTTGCAACAAACATTACTTATTCTTAACATTAAGGTGAGGTTCTATCAATAATCTATGGATACTTCACCTGAAGTCGCCGCCCAAGCTGTGGCACTTATTCAGGCCGGACACAGCCAAAGAAACGTGAGTGCTCAACTTAATTTAAGTCGATCTGCGGTCCGAAATGTTTATCGGAGGTACCTAGAGACTGGCGGCTTTGTTCGTCGCCAAGGAAGGCCACGATCTCGGGTCACAACTGAAAGGCAGGATCGATTCATCGTGACGACCAGCTTGAGAAATCGTCACCTTACCTCCATTGAGATACAAAACCAACTTCGCGACTTCCACGGAGTATCTGTGAGCGCTCGAACTGTTCGGAGAAGGTTAAAAGAACGCGATATGGTACCACACAAGCCAGCTAATGGGCCCAAACTAAAGCGAGCCCACCGAACAGCGCGCCTTCATTTCGCACGCAGTCATTTAAATTGGACACAGCAAGATTGGAGCCGTGTACTCTTTTCTGATGAGTCTAAAATTGTGTTACATGGCAATGATGGAAGGAAGAAGGTCTACCGGCGAAAGGGAGAGCGTTTCGCACAATGCTGCTTTGAAGAGGGGGTTGCTTATGGCGGTGGCTCATGGACTGTCTGGGGCGGTATATCCGCGAGCGGCAAAACTCAACTTGAGGTTGTTACCACCACTGAACGTGACCACGGCTGCCAACATTAAATGCTGAAAGATACATTCGTGAGTGCTTAGAACCTCACGTGATACCATACGCGGACTATGTGGGCCCAAATTTCCTTTTTATGCATGATAATGCAAGAGCCCATGCGGCCGGCATCGTCAGGGAATATCTTCGGAATGTGAACATCACAGTTATGGACTGGCCAGCCAGAAGCCCAGACATGAACCCCATTGAGCACATGTGGGACGAGCTAAAAAGGCGTGATAGGGCTCGTCAGCCAGTTGCCCAGACGATGCAGGAGTTGAAAACTGCCATAGAAGAGGAATGGGAGATGATCCCTCAAAATTTCATAGAGCGGTTGATAAACTCTATGCCTAATCGTATGAGAGCTGTGGTAGATGTCCATGGAGGCAACACGCGTTATTAAATTAAACCTTTATTTGATAAAACATGTTTTTTATTCAAAAATTAATTGCCTTTAACAAGGCGCATATCCGACTTGTTAGGCGTAGGTCCATGTCGTATGGTATTCTGAATTCAAATTTAAAACTATACGATCGAAAAAGATGGTAAAATGTATCAGGTTTAAAACTGCATCAACAGTTTTTGTTCAATCTAGCAATCATATTTCGGTAGGGGCCATCGAAACCTAAACTCTAAGGTGGGCCAATAGATGTGTCCAGAAGTGTAGTAATACGTAAATAAATGTGGAGTTAGTTGATTAATTCATTGTTTTTTTTTGTGATAAATAAACGGTGTAATTTGATTATCTCATATTAGTAGTAATACTGGAATAAATGTGGAGTTAGTTGATTAATTCATTGTTTTTTTTTTGTGATAAATAAACGGTGTAATTTGATTGATCTCATACTAATAGTAATACGTAAATAAACGTGGAATTAGTTGACAAATTCATTGTTTTATTTGCCTCGTATAAATGTGAATATTTTCAATATGCGGGATCCCGCAAATACCGAGATCCCGCGGGATTGAATATTCGTAGTTCCGCAAATACCGAGATGGAATTCAGGCTGCGGGATTGGATGCCCTATTCAGAATATTCCTCAAATATGCAGTCATTAACTGAGTCTGATTAACAAATACCAATAATCTATACTAATATTATAAAGCGGGAAAGTTTGTTTGTTTGTTTGCTTGCTTGAACGCGCTGAAATCTTCGAAAGTACTGGGTGGATTTGGATCCAATTTGGATGTGCGTTTGGTGTGAGGGCCACTTAGATAAAACTCTGTGAAAACGTGCTTAGGATTTAGTGAACATTCCCAAAGAAATGTGAAAGTTAGAATCAGATTTTGTGAAAGTCAAATAACCGAGTTATGGACTGTAAAGATGGGCCCTCAGTTCTCACATAGAGGATTGAGGGCCCACCTGAACCTGATAAACTATGGACACTACAGTAAAAGTCTTTATGCCAAAATCTAAGCTAATGCCTAACAAAATTTGTGAGAACAAGATACTATGACAAAACACTGTCCTAATTAGTATATATTCGTACAAAATGGGCCCTCAATTCTCATACACGTAAAAGTTTATTACTCAAATAAAATGAAATCATTAACTTACAGCTACTGTTTGAAATCCTATATGCTACTAAATAAATTGTGAAAATTTGTGGAAGCAAGAACAGGTCACCACTTCTTGTTGTTTGGAAGTTTTGACCTTGATAAGATTCGGGCCCTCAGTCCTCCATTTCTTTTGCTTTCACTTTGCTTACGCTTATCGTATGAAAGATAAGACAAAATCAAAACTGTATCTTTTTGTGATAAAAACTTTTTTGCAAAAAAAATAAAACCGACTTCCATATCAAAACACTACAAAGCCAAAAATAATTTTAATTTCGGTAGTCGGTGTTATTGGTTTTGTATTTTCTTTTTTTTCACACCGCCTTCCGAAATTAAAATTATTTTTGGCTTTGTAGTGTTTTGATATGGAAGTCGGTTTTATTTTTTTTGCAAAAAAGTTTTTATTTTTGCGCTTTTTAGTGGGTCAATTTGTAATTAATCTAGTTATAAAATCTAAAATGTCAACTACAAAAAACTAAAAACGCGCGAACAAAAAACACAATGCAGAGTAAACGAAAAGATCATCAATGTAAATATTTTTTTTATATCTTTATCGGAGCTATGCCCGAACAAATATAAAAAAAAAAAACAAACAAACATCCGAATTGAGAACCTCCTCCTTTTTCAGAAGTCGGTTAAAAAAAAAGTGCTTCAAATTCGATACCAGAAAGAAATCTAAAAGACCTTTATTCTATAAGAAAATCGAGTATTAGTTTTTATTCTCTGAATTAGGAAACAGGGTGACCACAATTTCTTTTAGATTGCAGGTTTTAATAGACTTTCTTCGATTTTTCGCTTATTATCGTCATAGCATTTGAAATTACTATTAATTAATACATGACATTTGTTAATGACCAACACTATCAGCGAAAGGTGGAGGAACGAATTCAGTTGCTCCGATAAGTTCGTACACTTTTGATTTTATTCTTAGTAATAAATGTTTTATAATAAATGTTTTATTGATATAAAAAGGTGTTTACATTTTCAATTGTAGCCCTGACTCCTGTGCTAGGTAGTACCTGTGTTACAGGAGCCAGTGTCTTCACCCGTTTGTGTTGCATTAACATTAATTATATGAATAAAACAGAACATTAATAGAAATTATATAAAGACAAAAAGTAATAGCTGCATGCTCTTATATGGTGTGAGTGTATGTGTGTGTTTTTTGAGAGTTGTGTATGTGTATGTACGAGTAATTATTGTGTTTGGTGGTAGTCCTTCTGTCGCTTGCCTATGTTACCTATAATTGTGTTGTTAGCCTATTGTTCTTTCAATAAGTTTTCCGTCTGCAAATAGTTAAGTGTTTGAAACCATGTGTAAAGCTTTATTTTAAGCTTATTTTTTGTTAAAGGGTTTAGATTGAAAGCTGTATTTAATTTATTATAGATGTAGCTAGCTAGGTATGGACGTTGTCTTCGAGCAGCTGCGGTGTTACATTTTACTGCACGACAAACGTTAGTGATCGTCCTTTTATGTTTGCTTGCGTGATTTACCGGCGTGATTCCATGTTATTTCATTATCAGATTATAAAGATATAATTGCCTCACTGTTAAAACGTGACAATTTTCATATAACTTTTTGGTGGGGAAACGGTATGGTTTAAAGGTCATAGCTTTTAACAGAGATCGTTGGGCGCTCTCAAGGCATATCATAGAAGTTTTACAAGCTCCTCCCCATGCTGTGATACAATAGCTTATAATTGACTGTGCTAGCGCTAGATACACCGTGCGGAGCAGCTCAAAGTCAGCCACCTGCCGAAGGCTCTTAAATGCCCATACAAGCTTCCTAACACGTTAAGTAATCACTTCAATGTGGGTATGCCAATTAAGCCTGTCATTCACGATTACACCCAGGTACTTCATTGTTTTCTGTTGTGTTATTGGAAGACATGAGCATACGGTACGGGTCATCACAGGAGTGCGCTTTCAAAGTTATCTCTATTGGTTCAGTTTTGGCGAAAGTAAACTGCAGAAATGAGGTCTTCGATATATTAAGTGTAAGTAGGTTGATTTCTAACCAGCGAATTATTTTACGTAAGCCTATGTCCGCAGTTTTCCGCGCCTCGTCCCAAGTATTCCCATGAAACACTAGCACGGTGTCATCTGCGTAGCTAAATAATTTACCGTTAGTAAGAGACTGGCATAAGTCGTTCACATAGAGCAAGAAAAGGCTCGGGGATAAGCAGCTGCCCTGGGGCACACCATAATCGACTCGGGCTTCGTCACTAATGACTCTACCTATTTTTACTTTTTGTGTTCGGTCCTTGAGGAAATCTGTAAGTATACTGAGTGCTTTCCCCCTGATACCAGCATGTTCTAATTTGGCACCAAGGGTTGGAATACAGACAGTGTCAAACGCCTTGGCCAGGTCCAGGAAAACACCCAGGCATTTTTGTTTTTTCTCTATTTTTCCAGTTACATATTCGACCAGTTGTTTGACTGCGTCTGCGGCGCTTTTCCCAGGCCTAAACCCAAATTGTGCATCCGATATTATTTTGTTATGCTCGAGAAATTTCATATGTTTCAATATATACCATACACACAAAAACTTCTTCTTTTATAGATTTTTAGCATAGCCACAGCCACGCATCGTAGCATGGTGGCGATGCGTGGCTGTGGCTATGCTAAATATTAGAAAAGTTGTTGAATCATATGATATATATCGTATGGCATACGATATATATCATATGATTCAACAACTTTTCTAATATTTTTGATAATGCAGACAATACTGATATAGGCCTATAATTTTTAACATCGTCGTAGTTCCCATCCTTGTGAACAGGCGTGATCAACGATTTTTTGAAGATTAGGGGAAACACTCCTTGCTCAAAACAGATATGTATGAGTTTTGTAAGAGGTGGAACTATTACATGTTTACCCAGTTTGAGGAGTTTAACTGAAATATTATCTCCCCCCGTAGAACAATCATTTTTTAAGTTATATATTACTATCTCAACTTCGGCCTCGTCTGGAGACAGAAGCACCATAGAGTCACGCACAGAAGGCGTCTCTATTTTATATGGGGCAGCTGGGGAATGTTGTTTTTGTATAATTTCCCCGGCTAATTGCTTTCCTATATTTGAAAAATAGTGTTTAATTCGCTCAATAGAATTTGGCGCATGATCATCATCAGTGGAAGATAGAAATTTATCGGCAAATACCGGTTTTTTGGTTTGGTTCGTTAATGACTTAATAATATTCCATGTTTCCTTGTTGTCTTTTGAATTTTTTAAAGCGGATCTTTCATGGTTATTTTTTAATTTCCTAAGTAATAAATTACAGTAGTTTCGATACCTTTTGTACGATAATTCGACAATAACATTTCCTGGGTCTGCCAGAGATTTACGATGGAGGTTGTCCCTATGACGAATACACCGAAGACGCCAGGTGTTATCCAGGGCTTGAGGACAACTTTACGGCTAGAGGTTTTTTATTAACTTGTGTTGAGATACAGTGGACTGAATACATTCGACAAAACGTGAAGCAGCTTCATTGGCGTCGCAATTATGTGGGATAAAATTAAAATCGATAGTATTTATTTGTTCCACAGCGCCCTCAAAATTGGCATGTATCTGTTAGTATGATTCTTTCTTTTGGAGCGTGTTTTATTAAGACATAACAGTACTGAGGCGTGATCGATAACTGTAGAGTCTATAACCATGACTGTTGCAGAAGTAGTGGAACTGATCATCACGTGGTCGAGGCAGTTATGCTGTTTTGTAGTGTATGTCCCGGTAAAAGGCCCATCTCTGCAGTAAAATTATACATACATACATACAAGATACGCGCGAAAAACATAACCCTTCCTTTGCAGTCGGGTAAAAATGATTCATTAGAATTGTTTCAAGATAATTAGCTACATTGCTTTGGCAATCAACTTCGGTTATAGTTGTGATTTTTTTATAAAATGCTTAACGACTACATCTGCTCGGATTTTGGAGATGATGAGATGATTTATTTTTTGATGAAATGATTGATTTTGAGACATTTTCTGGAGTATGAAATACATTACCTACTTTTTAATTTATAAATAGGTAAACAAGGGCGGATCCAGAGGGGGGTCATGAGGTCATGACCCCCCCTGGGCTGGGTCTAGGACCTAGATGGACCACTAATTAAAATTTTTAAACATTGTTACTAGATAATACTCCAGTTTCTGTCGTTGTAAACGAATATCGGCAGTGGATAGCCAAGTGACAGCGGAGTCAGGAAATACAAATTATAACTTCTTGTGACTTGACCACGATTATGTGACCTCCCCTGGCACCAAAGCTGGATCCGCCCTTGTAGGTAAAATTGAATTAAACAATTCTTAGAGTGACTATTTAAGTAGATCATTCATGTTAATAACTTAAATGTAATAAATTACAATATATAAACATAACAGTTATTCTTGAACAGTTATCATAGCGCTACAGTCCAACTTTAAGAAAATGTTAGGTACCTACTTATAAAATTATGGGTACCTGAGTATCAAAAAAAACTTACTTTTAGAGACGTTTTTGAAGGAAAACTCTTTTTTATTCCTTTTTAAAATATATGACAACAATGTACGGTCCGTTCCTCAACAGTAATATTACAATTTTCGAGAACTGGGTCGGGCACATACCTATGGTATGGTACTTCTGATTCCACAAGATTGTATTTAAGAGCAAGTTGCTGGTGAATAATCCTGGCTACAAGGTTGTGTCTATGCAAATATTCTCCGTTAGCCAGACGAGAACAACCGGAGATAATGTGACGAATTGATTCTCCCGGTTTGTGACTTGCCCGACAATGTAGACACATGTCGGGCCGACATGTGTCTACCGTACCATATTTTCACAATATATTTCCGATAGTTATTCGTCATCATAACTTCGTCCATAATCGCACAGACAAAACCTTCGGTTTCCCCGAAGAGGTCAACAAAACGTAGCCAGGCTATGGAGGCTAATGAAGTCAAGGCAAGTTAAACCAATGAAGGGCACAGTAATAGCGTCCGTGAAGCTCCTTGCTCTACCATACTTCCCTGCGGTCATTAGTATCTAATACTACAGGTTTGGTTTGATTTATTATTATTATTTTTATTCTTCACTATATGTAACTGTTTCCGCTGCATTATCGTAAACTATTGTTTAGTGTTTACACTAAATATTACAACTATTGTGCATATAATATGTAAACAATAAAATAGTTTCTGAAGTACGACTACTTTGCAACAGCAGAAGGAACTAAAACATCACTCAGAATCGCCACTAACACTGTACCTATATAAAATATGAGGGTAAAAAGAAATTATTGTCACCCTACTCACATACACAATGAAAAAATAGTTTATTTCGCTATCTATTAAGATTTGTAGTTTTACCATAATTATTATTTGTAACAAATGACACCAATTTGAAGCACATTTTTTTTCACAAAAGTATACAAATTTGTATTTGTCTTATCTTTCATACGATAAGCGTAAGCAAAGCGAAAGCAAAAGAAATGGAGGATTGAGGGCCCGAATTTTATCAAGGTCATAACTTCCAAACAACAAGAAGCGGTGACCTGCTCTTGCTTCCTTGAATTTTCACAATTTATTTAGTTGAATATAAGATTATTTGCGTAATAAACTTTTCCGTGTATGAGAATTGAGGGCCCATTTTGTACGAAGATATACAAAGTAGGACAGTGTTTTGCCATAATATCTTGTTTTCACAAATTTTGTTTAGCATTAGCTTAGATTTTGGCATAAAGACTTTTTCTGTAGAATCCATAGTTTATCATGTTCAGGTGGGCCCTCAATCCTCTATGTGAGAACTGAGGGCCCATCTTTACAGTCCATAACTCGGTTATTTGACTTTCACAAAATCTGATTCTAACTTTCACATTTCTTTGGGAATGTTCACTAAATCCTAAGCACATTTTTAAAGAGTTTTAACAAAATGGCTCTCACACCACACGCACATCAATTTGGTATGGAAGTAGCTTGTAGCTTGAGGAAGGTTATAGGCTACTTTTTACGCGATTGCAAAAAAGGAGAGTTATGTTTTTACCGTGATAGAATCCACGGGAGCGAAGCCCCACGTGAGTACTAGTTAGTTAAAAATATAAGTTTTGCATAATTAGTTTTACTTATTTGTATTATTACGTTTTGAATAAGTACTATTAAACATTGTTTGAAGTTAGCTTATTATAAAATAAAACGATACTAAATTTTATTAACATATAGCTTCAATAGTGGCACATCACTATTTAAGTATTGCAAAAAACTAGCAACCATCGTAATGTCAACTTTGTCTCTGAGATTAAAAAACAGGGTATAAGTGTATGTATTCAGTATTGTATTTTATTCTGTTTGTCTTTTTGTTAAGTTTGAGATGCCACTTCCTAGTAACCCATTTGTTAAACACTGCGTAAACTTGCATAGGTCAAACCAGTGTTTAATACATGCAAAATATGCTAAATTAATTGTACATACTAACATAGTTTTATGTCTTCTGTTACTAACACTCAGGTTTTCTTGGCTAAAATAAATGATAAATAAAAAGATTTTAATACATAATTTATTTACCTGATACTTGAATGAAGGTTATCACTCCCCAAATGAACCTTTTTCTTCTGATTGTCGCCTCCCATTATCAAGCACAGGTAGTCAGCCACTGCCCCTCTACCTGGACTGTCCAATGTTCTTGCTTCATAGTCAGACACCCAGCAATGGATACCTCTTCTACCAGAAAACACCCATAAGATGCTTTGAAAACCAAAGTCCTCTGAAAATTCACAAAGGTTTATTAATTCAATAAGTACTATATTATAATTGTTATGGGTAAGCCCTTGCGTCGGGAAAATAATTAAGGTCAATAAAATATTAGGACAGAATCTATACTAATATTATATAAAGCAGAAAAGTTTGTTTCTCTATGTATCTTCAAAATTACTAGGTGGATTTGGATGAAATTTGGTATGGAAGTAGCTTGTGGAAGGTATAGGCTACTTTTTAACTGACTGCAAAAAAGGAGAGTAATGTTTTTAACATGATAAAGTCTACAGGAATGAAGCCCCATGCAACTGCTCATATAAACTTTAAGAAAATAATAGCAGTTTTAATTGAAATCAATATCTACAAAAAGCAATGTACTCAATTAACTAAATAAATTACCTTTTAATGTCTTATCAATGATCTCACAGGCAATCACCATGAATTTCCAACATTTCTCACAAACCTTAGCCTCTTGGCAGCAAGTTCTGACTTCATCATAGTCTGTGAGATCTATATCAAACACTAGTTCCCTAGATAGCACTACTGCATCATGACGGCCTATTGAAGGTCTGAGAATAGTAAAAAATTTCAATGAATCTATTACAGTAATCAGTGTATTTCACATACTCAAGGTAAGTATCTGAACAGAGAATTAATATTGGTTACATTTCAAGGAGTGTAACATGGAATTGCATAAACTAATTCCACTAAGCCTAATCCATCATCAGACAACAAGATGAACATTGATACACCATTGTTACATAGTGGACATCCAACCCATATGCACAAATCATTTTAGGAATACTTTAATTATGCGAACTGCTAAGGAGTGGAATTCTCTACTGGAGTCTCTGTTGCCCAATAGCTACAACTTGGGGGTCTTAGTCTAAGTCAAGAGTGAACAGATTAGTTCTAGGTAAGCATGCTTCATCTTCAACCACATTACTGCTTAACATCAGGTGAGACAGTGGTTAAACGCAACTCCGCCCCTAAGACGACCTACTGACCAACGCTAGTACATTATGAATAAAAAAAAACAATAGGCATAATGTCAGTAAAACAATTCCTTACTTGGTATTGTAAACAGCTCCAATGTCCAACTTGTATGGGCATTTCTTCTGAAGAAGAGTTTGAAGTTCTTTTTGGTTACAAATAGATAAATATCGCAAATACACATCATCAGCTAGAGTGAATGATAACTCCCTGTTAGACAATGGCTGAGGTGAACTTCCACAGGTTAGCCATCTACAAAATATGTTCTGAGGAAAAAGCCTAGCATAATAGATAGGCAGCATTTCGGGTAACATGTTCTCATCATAATGTCCACCCTAGAAGAGACAAAAAAATTGTGAAGGAAGGATAACGAACGTTTATCAAATCTGACTTGGAAATGTAAACCTTTCAAAATATCAGTGCAGTCATTACCATGTTTATGCTGTAGATGTCTTTTAGCCGAATTTTTAATAAGTAAACTTATGTCACTTGTATATGGTTAATCGTTTGTCAAAATAGACAATAATACAATATTAAATTCTATTCTATTCTATTTTTGGTTAATGGCAAGTGGAGCCGATGTCACAATATTAAATTAAAAACACGGCGAGCTTACTTTTCTTTTAGAATGTCATTGTCAATTGTCAAATTTTGGCGCGAAAGGTATTTTTGTAACACTTTGTGGCACAGGCTTTTACTATTCAGCCTAAGAATGTGTTGCCAAATTAAAAATCGCGTCTCCCTCAATCTGGAAACAAAATAAATTCGAACCATTCCTTTTAGTGTACCTCTATTTTGTGAAAAACAAAAATTACAGAAATAATATATTCAATAATAAGTGATGATCCAGAAATCTATAAGAGTACATTACAAGGTACCCTTGGCTACTGACTAACGTCAAAACGAAAGCCGCATCTTGAGTGACAATACAAAACATTTGGTTTGCAGAACTGTAAATCAAACTCAACTTGAGTTTGATTTACTTATTTCTCACGTTTGTAATTTAGTTGATTATATAGAAACTAAAACATATCTTGTGGGAAGTAACAGTTTAAGGCGGTTATACTAAACATGTTTAGCTTTGATTTTCAAATGTAAATATACATTTGAAAAAAACCGGCATAAGTACCTACATATTCATAACAATTCTATTATTAAGCTTTCAACATAAACGCATGAACTTAATTGATAAGCTCCACTTCATTAACTGATCTATCGCTGATAAGACGTTTAGTTTATCTGTATATTTAAATACAAAAAAAAAAATCAAATTGGATTTGATTTCCCGTGAAAAATGGAAATTAATATAAAGAATGTATTCAAAGAGGCAGTAAAATTTTCATATGGTAAGTGCATGTACGTTAATCAATAAAAGGTTCTGGTAGCGTTTGAAAGTTATACACCAGTGATTTGATCTATATGTATACTTACTTATTCTACTTATATTATACTTACTTTTCTTACAGGACCTTGCGTCGAGAAATATCATTTATTAACGGCTATTAATCAAAAGCTATGTCTACAAATGATATTTTTTTTCTTGAAGAGACCTTTTCTTACAACCGCATTATTTTCTGTGTTTATTATTTTACTCATCATTATTTTGTCAGCTGTATTTATTGTATTAGCAGGAGTACTGATAATAGTCATTGTTATTCTACTATTTGAAGGTAAGATGGTTGTTTTTATATTTACAAACTCACTTTAAATGCTCTTATTTTCATTTTCATTAAATACAAAATTTAATGAAAATGAAAATAAGAGCGGTATTTAAGTAGTATCCATTGAAATATAAATTGGTTATCCTTTTTGTTTCAGGTTTCATTTTCATCGTACTTGTAATAATAATTAGTATGATTGTTGCAACCGTCACCCTAATTGTGATGATAATTGTTGGGTTAAAGTACAAAATGTCAATAATACATAATTTAGATTAAGATTATTGTTATATATTTATATATTTATTTACATTTATATATTTTCCACAACTATATCAATAATATCAATCAGTAATTTATTTTTCTATTAAGTCTTAACGAATAAACAGTATTATTTCGTATAGGTAAATACAATTGTAATCTTGTGCTTAGAATATATATAACTATTAAAATTAGATTTAGTCATTGTACATTGTTGTGTTATATGTACCTATACCTACTTTTAAGGACTATGAGTATGTAGTTCTCTCACCAAATATTTTTTAGCGATTCGCACATTGTATCAGTACTCGTTTGTCTGATTATTTATTTCTATATTTTTGCGGGAGTCCACTTAATAAAACAGATACCAAATTAATTAATTATAAAATATTTAAAATCCAGCTCAATTTATGAAGTGTTTTTGAACAGTATTTTTCCAAAATAAATAAAAACATTTACAACTATTATTGTCTTTTTCTTCTTATTAGTTTGTGCATTTTAAGTAACTTTGGTGGAGTTTAAGGCATAAAATATTAGTTTGAAATAGTTATCTTAGTTCTTATCCACACTGCTTTACTTACCACGTGGTGTGTATTAAAAACATTATTATTCTTTCTATCATTACATATTGTCATGTTGTTCTAAGTAGATAAGCCATTGACCTGGGATAAAATTTCGAAGTCCTTACCCCTATTGATCATGCAGAGTTTTGGCTGCAGGCCAAAAAAATTAGCACAATGATCTTGGTATAGCCTACAACTTGTAAGTTTAGCATGGTTCGACTCAAAATCTCATTATTAATTCAGTGCATTTTTGCGTGGTATAAAACGAGTGCCATACGCTCTCTGGTAACAAGTGAGACTAGTAGGATATCAAACGACAAGTGCAACATTTACAATATATATATTTTTGGATTACTCTAAGAAGTTCAAAAGGTTATTGAAAACCTATAACGTGACATGTAATTTTAGCTCTTCAAAATAAGGCTTGGATCTAAGGGTAACTTTAGAAAATAGCGTGCAACACTGTTAGTAGTGTTTCTGTTGAATGTGATTATGAATGAAGGATTTAGGATATAATAAAAAAACGGAACGTACCGACCTCTCTGGTACCGACTTGTAGTGCTCGAGATTGGGGAACGCGGGGCAGATCAGATCAGTAAAAAATAAAGGAAAAGTAAACTAACACAAATCATTACAAACAGTGATACTTAGTGAAATAAAGTAATAGTTATGTGTGTATATTATGCTCAAGGAAATTTTTAACTCAATACGTGAACGTGTGTACAAAAGAACTGTTACAAGATTGATGGATGGAGTTTTTGGGGGTTTTGGCAGCAAGGTCACAGTTGCAGCAATGATGTGAATTATGACAGTAAGTTTTAACTGGTTGTTATTAACAGAACGTAGAAGATAATGTGCCGAAAAAAAATTACGTCACTTCATCCATAGGTTTCAAAATCCACTTGGTAGTTGCACTTTGCAGATAGCTGAGGAGAGGTTCATATGCTGTTCGTTGCCTCCAAACTTTGCTAACAGACAAAATTCAAGATAGGTTACAAGACTGGTAAAACAATATAGATTCTTTTCTACTCCTTGTGTGAGTCTACACAGTACTGGATTGTTACTCATTTTTCTAGTTAATAAATAGGTGTTGATGTGTGACGAATGAACAGGCTACACATTCATAATAATTTTAAGTCTCGCCTTTTATCTTCGTTTAATGTCAACGGAAATTTTAAATAATGAGTCTTATTAATAAAGTTAGGTAATTTCAATTGTTGTCTTACATACCCGAATACAACTCAGAACGCTACAATTATCCTTATATTTACTTAGTAACCTTTTGTTTAGTTTAGTATACCTGTCAGTGGGTCGTCTTAGGGGCGGAGTTATACCTTTGGTGATAATGGAATTTTGTTATATTTGTTTGTTCATATGGCTTGAAGCTCTCTACCTTAATACTTAGGTGTACAGTTTGAGATTAATTATCTAAAACTCTGTTCGTTTCCTAACAACTGTTAGTAATCATGTAATAAACATAGCAATTTAAATTTCCTATTCTAGCATGCCATCATAACCATTTTCACATAAATTGAATGAACATTTACCTTTCAAGACCATTTTTTACTCAAGAATAAATCAGTAGTGTGTTCTTTTTTCAGTGCTAAAGAGAACATTGAAAATTAAATGTTCAATACTGGCATGCCAGAGTGGCAAAATCCTCAGGATATTATTTATGCCAAGCACTTAAACAATGTTGTTTAATTTCTGACTCCACACTTATTAATCAACATTGTTCACTTATAATATATAAACCCCTGTTTTATCATATCTTTCAATAAACCATTCTTTTTCAGAAATTATAATTACTGTATGCCTGCTGCAGTCATCTAAATTGATTCTGTAAGTAGTATTAATAATTTTATTCCTTGGCTTGATTAGTTTTATCATTCCATTTAGTTGTTAGATAACAAAGCAAGATTAGCTAAGTACTTCAAATGATTGATGCTAGTTATAATATTCTATGAATCTGCACATACCTAGAATAAATGTGCATAGTTTATTAAATCCACTTTTGTTTGCAAGGCATGTATAGCCTTCAGTGGTGAAGTGTGAATTTTCATAAAAGGGAAGCCGGACCAAAAAATGCTTACCTTGCTCAAGTGTGATGCGTGAATTCCAGTAACTGTGGCCCTGTGACTGACTTCGAAATCTTGTAACTTCGTAAATAATTATTTGTTTTATTGAAAATAATAGATTACTATTTAAATATATATTTATAAAATAATAGACTAATATTTGCCATATTTCAAAAGGGAAGCCGGTAGGAATCAAGTTGTATGGAGGCTTCGCCACTGATAGCCTTTACATAGAACTATTTCCAGTCCCAGAATGTGCTACTAATATATTCTTTCTAGTTTCTATCCTTCTTATATATGTATAAAAAACCAACTTCAGTTTGTAAGTCTCCCTAAAACTCGAGAATGGCTGGGGTCTTTAATTCATTCTTTTTGTATTATGTTCCTGCCAAGAAGGTTTAAAAGGTGAGAAAATATAGAAAAAATGTAGTTTTACAAAGTTCCTCAGGTCAGCTTGTTATAAATATAAACATCTGAAATTATTTAGATAAGATATAGATAGATTGTTAATCCATCATGTCTCAATGGATTTACTTATGTTATTGCCGCTTTAGGCTATAGTGTGAATTAATATGTGGGATACCTGCATTCCTAGTAGCATGTTCTAGTTATAAATAATAATAGATAATACATTTTCTTGCAAGGGAAGCCACTAGTATCATCATCCTGAATTCACCCACTACTAGGTATCGGCCTATCTTAGCTTATGCCAAGCTCCATGTTCCTATGCTAGTGTCATCTAGCATAAGCTAATCCATTCTAATAATGTCGAGGATGTGTTGATACACACAATTATCACATGTACTAACAACCTATCTATGTGCTACCTAACATGCAAGACTATACATTGAATTTTTGCTTATCATGTCTAGCCATTCTTGAAGTAAAGAACCTATTGAAAGATAGTCGTGCAATATTCATAAAACTGATCTGAGCGAAAGTGGTTTGTGATTCAGTGTGCTAACAGTGATCATGTGGAATAACTTTGAGACTATTTAGTGTGGTGAGTATTAGGTAATCAGTTGTAACTGGTTTTCAGTCAGGCTCATCTTTTATTTAATTTTAATTGTTTCTGTTTATTAGTTCCGCTTATACTTTAGTATTTGTGAAGTAAGCTGATCTTTTATCTAATCATTTACAGTGAGTCACACACTATAAACTTGAATATATGGAGAGAACTGGTGACCTGTAATACAGGTGCTTATAGAAACCTTTTTCAGGCATCAGTCTCTCACAAAGCTGAACCTTTAGTTAAATTTACTTTAATTATCTTTAAGTTATTTTGTGGAAGAAAAATAAACGTCTTATTATTTTTCTTTGTAATTATTTTATAAACTTAGGTGGTTATATTAGTCTAATAACCCTGTGTATTTGTAGGGCACATCGTCAAGCTGGCGGCCCTTCAGGATGCGGCTCGTGCGCCCTCGCTAGCACCGCGCGTTCGCCACGTCGCCACAATCACAGGTATGATTGTACACATTACACTAGTCGCATTATCATAAATTGAATTTAGAATCTTATATCATAGTTAAGCTATGGAACTGCAACCACAATGACGTCTTTCCAACGCAACAAAAAATGATCACAGTTTTAATTTACACTCAAAAACTTACTTTATTTCCATAGCAGTAAAGTAGATAGTTGTGTGAGTAGTAATATATTGTAAGTTTCTGAATTCAAATGAAGACGCGGCTATCAGCGACAAATCTAGTAATTAGTTATATCAATTATCTGCGACTACGTCGGATAGTATAACAACCGGGCGGAACAGAAGGCTTCAAGGTACGAAGGTCTCAGATTCTAAACAATGGTCACTCATCCGCACTGGCTGCAGCAGCCTGATGTATCATTCCACGCAGCTTTTGATTCGCTATGAGACTAAAATACGCGGCTAAAATAGCAATAATTATCTATAAAAACAAAATATTTCCGTCTATCTGGAATTGAGATATAATTATTATGAGCGTAATTTGGAAGTGACTAAAACATCACATTAGGAACAAAAATGCAATTAAAAATTCTGTACGTTCGTAACAAAGGAGTAGAGGATAGAAGCTACACAATTTATTGTAGCAATAACTTCAAGGCTTAGAATTCGTGAATATTCAAGTGTAGTAAATTGGAATGACTAATTGGGTAATACAATGGTCAAACTTGGGCATAAAAATGAGTCGTTTTGTGGTTGTCGGCATTCTCTTTCCTTTAGGGGTTTTAAGTTAACATTATGAATGGGGTAAAATTATAATAAAGGCGTGTGATTGGCTGGGTGCCAGATGGTGGCTATTCTGAGCGGGCGGGCGGCGTGCGCGCATTTAGTCGATCGCCGCGTTTCTACCTCCCAACTGTTTGCGAGATACTCGCTCGGACGATACATAACATAGAAAACTCTTACCGTTTGTTCATTATTTGTTTTTAAAAAAGTAAAATTTAATTAGATCAGTTACATAAAGTAAACAACATTTAAAATAAACAAGCTTGTAGATGATGCCAAAAACTAGAAGCACTTTTCGGTATTTTTTAAATCAATCTCATGTTTTACTTTCAACAGTTTCTTCTAAATAAATGTAGGTAGGTACTCGTAGGTTTGTCCTTAAATTAAAGTGTGCAGATTGATTGCAATTAATCGTTGACTTAATTGAGATTAATTAAGAACTTTGAAACTCTTTTTGCTCACTGTTTTTATAACTAAAGTGGTTTCGATGATGTAATTTATGTGTTTTTATTTATTTACCACCAAGGTCTACTGATGACAACCTGAAAACACGACCTAATACAAGAATGAAAGGTATTACAAACAAAGTTACAGTTTGTCTTGAATGGCATGCTTGTAATTATTGAGAACTTAGATTTAAAATGATTAACAAGTATAATAAGAAGAAAATATTATTATCACAGCCAGATTTAAAAGCATTTAACACCATGAAATCCAGAGACATTCTAGAATACTAACAATTCTTACTTGTTCACAATTCATCTTAATTTTCCCCTTAAGTCATAGCAGAGCATCTTATTTCATAGCCCGTCGATTGTCAATTTACTTGTTGATCAGGGTCTCTGTATCGAACCAATTAATCGTGTTATTTGGCTTTCATTTTATATCTGATAAGAGAAGTCTAAAAACCGAAAGTGAATCGAAAGTGAATTTACAACGTCAAATAAAACGAGCCAATTAATCTTTGTATTGAGTCTATACGGTGGCGGCGCTATGAGCTGTCAGCCTTATGTAATCAATTCTATGCACAGTTCATCTCAACTCTGACTATGATCACATGGAATTTTAGCACTGATTGGTCTTGTAAAACTCATTCAGTACGAATGTACTATCAGATTTTTCAGAATGTAACTATGGAAGTTGAATTTGAACACCTTTTTCCGTTATATAATCATTCTCGTTGTTATGGCTAATTTTATGTTTGGGATAACATAAGTGTGTTATAATGTAAGGCCCTTATTCACGGTGCCCAAGTGACAAAGTTGCAAAGTTGCGTCACCGAGTTAGCGGGGCAGCCCGTAGCGGAGGTGACCCCGCTATGGTAGCGATGCCAACATATTGACGACATCCTTATTTTTATTGGTTATTCGAATGAGTACGTCGACCGTACCGCCTCCGCGGCTGAACTGTGCGTGTGGCCTCGCAATGTGTCTATTTGCAGGCCTTTCCATGTCAATACGAACTGAATGTATTATCCCACTATCGGTCAAAAATAGAAAGCCCGTATAATTTCTCCGTACACGAATTTAGGACGAGTTCGCACATAAAACTGCATGCAGATTAAATTATGTGTTACCACTTATTTACTGTCTATATCCAAGCTACACTTTATTTTATATAAATACTTCATATGAAGTTCCAGACAGTACGTAAAAGATAGAATGCGTTACGTTAATAAAGAAAAAGTTCAAGACGAACTGAGAACCTCCTCCTTTTTTGAAGTCGGTTAATAATAACCTCGTTTGCCATAATTTGGTGTAAATGAAATCCACTTCGATCAGCCATTTCGATCTGTGCCATCCGCATTGTGTGCACATGTTGACACAGTTGTTTAAGATCGGGAGTCGTCCCGCCCCTACTCGTTAGAGAGATGTGTATTGTTCAACAGCCTGTTGAAACGTTGATGCAATGACAAATTTGCATGTGATCGGTGCGACATTGGTGTTGTGCGGAGAACTGGTGCCTGAGCAAACAATTTCTAGTCAGCCGACAGGCTCGTGCTGTAGAATACTGTGCAGTTACCCTATGGCGCGAGTCTCAATAGTAGGCTAGAATACAAGACATTGTTATAATTCCAGTGGAACATCATTGTTATAGTTGTGATCGGCGATATGTCACGTTTACTTTTTATTTCTTTTCAATCAGTTGCTAGTGGTTGGCAATCGGTTCAGCACCGTTCCTTATCGGATTTATGACGTTGCTAAAATTATCTCCCTATCTGTAGCTAATTACATCGTCGATTGTTTGGTAGGCGGCTACACGTTGCACGTCCGCAGATGTATGGTGAAAGTGATGTTTCTCTTAGATACCTGAAGCTGTGCAATGTGATGTGAAAATCATATAAGTTAGTGCAATATATGTGATCGGATTATGACTGAAAAAAGACACCGGCCTCGGCCGCGGCGTCGGGATGAGTTGCACGAGAGGCAACAGGATTTGCTGCTAGCTTGGAGCAATGGTGAGCTATTACCTAAGCCTGGATTAAAGAGGTGTATTGCAAACCGCTTGTATTAAAACTGTAATAAAACACTATTCATAGGAAAACAAAGATCAGTTTCTGCGGTCTTGTCTAAATGTCTTTATGTACCAAACAAATGACCGTGGAGAATACCCATTGAATGTAGCTAAAACATTGACTTTCTTGACACTTTCTTTAAGTTATGAATAAACTGACTGCTATTCATCTTATGAGAATGGCGTAGAAGTCTGTTCTGATTGTTTCTAAATATCGATTGCCGCCGGTGCAACTAGCGCAGGCGTTTTATAACGTACTCAGACGGAAACATCGCATTCGCATTGTATCTACACCTGTTTCGTTTTATTTCAGTGATATAAGTTCTGAACGGATACATAATCAACTGTATTTATTATTATGTAACGAAAGCGAAAGGGTATTTTTGCGTGGGAAATATTGTCGGCACATTCCTTTTCACATAGATTAGGGCTTTTAATAATTGAGCCTATAACATGCAAACAGCTGGGACACTGGTCTCCTTTTTATGAAATAGGCCGTTGATAATGTTGTATGCCTTTGTGGTTTTGATCCTAGAAAATTATGGCATGTCGACTCAAATTAAGTAACTTATTATTTTTGTTTGTTTACAAATTATCGAACACCTAATGAAGTACGTAACCATAACAGAGTTTTTGGATAGCTTCCAACGGATATACAGAAATAAAAAATGTTTAGTAAGAGGCATAGGGCATTTCAATTGTGCTATTCTTTTAAGATGGTATATTTTAAGGTAAAAATACGAAATAAGCCCAATATCCCTATTTTTAGTTCCATTGGATTCAAATCGACGATATCAATCAATTGTTGGTTGAAAATATTGCTATTCACGTGGCAAAAGGCGTCAATGTTACGTGCATATATAAATATGTACCTACACGGTAATACCCTTATCTGTTATCAATAAAGTAGTCGGGACTGTATCATTTCATTTGAATGTCACAAACTTGTTTCTAATTCGTCTGATATGAGCGCCTATCTTGGCTTTGAAAGTGTGAATTTACGTTTTAGGGAGTTGAAGTAGCTGATAGTATCAAAGTCCTCTATTGAAGTCCAATGATACTAGGTAGTCAGTAGCCTATCAATGTAACTCAGATCCTAAGTGCATTGTTATTCGATTTTAAATGCCTTAAAAGACCTGATTTCCACTTAATGCACTAGTGCAGTAATGCGAGCGAGATAGGTATATCTATTTGGTCTTCTATTACGAAAAGTCAGGTTTACAGCCCTTGCCCTTCTATAACAATAGTTCTGGTTGAAATTAATGAATTTACTGATAATATACAGTATTTTCTGTACCGGGCCTGTAATCTTTAAGGAAACTAATAGGCAAGGGTTATCAGTTGAATACTTATTCATGTATGATCATATTCTCACTAGTTTCCACGCTTCTCACCCTCGGGTAGAGGTGAGTTATTATTATTCAGTAAAAACTGCACGACACAACGCTGATATCATCGGGCTAAATATATTAGGAGGAAAGTTTTGTTTGTTTCAACACAATTACAATATCATTAGAACTTAAAACGGGATATTCATGGGTATTTATTGTTTTGAGTTTAAGGTTTAAGGGAAGCGATTGAGATTACCAAATACGACAATTTCAATCGGGAGGATGGGTTTCAACTGTCGACGGCCTGGAATCCAGTAGTTCAAATGTGTAAAAACCGAAAAAAATCCGTAGAAAGTTCGCGAGTCGACACGGTGAGTTTTGTGTGTCGGGAACAGAATCGAGTGTTTAGTGATACATGTGACAGTGGTAGCGGTGTCGCTAACAGAAAACGAACGAGAAAGAGGGTTTGTCTGCTCATAAATTTCCACCCGCAATTACTTCAGTTCATCCGTGATCATGGCGCTTGCAACAGTGCCGAAATATCGGAAACTCAAAACAATAAATACACATGGTTAATATCCCGTTTTAAGTTCTAATGATAGTGTTAGGCCGTGCGCGCACTGCCCTGCGGTGGCCGCAATTGCGGTAGTTCTACCGCACCGGTAGAATAACCGCAATCTCAGGTGCGCGCACTGCGGCGAGAAAAACGCACCTTTTGTCTGACAATGTTGCCATACATACAGATTTCTTTGTATTTATACATATTTTCGATGTGTGATTCAGATTAGCACTCGATACAGATTTTTATACAAATTTCACACTGTATTGGTAAAATTAACTGTTACAACTAAAGACAGAACTTGGCAAAATAAATTACCTAGATACCGTATTTATTACGTTACACACACCATTGTATGATTCTATTCTTTATAGTTATTTTTAATTTTTTCATAAACAACGTTAATTTGCTGTGCTCAGGAAATCCGTCAAAGATTGTTGTGAGCTATCGAAGGTCTCGCATTTGTAGTGTCGCACGTACGTAAAATACGTAAATAATTAATGTCATAGGTACAAACTTTTAATTTAATTTAATATTAATCTAAAAACCCAGAGTGATGCAAAAATTGTCATTCTGGCTATTGGAGCTAGATAAATTACAAACCAACTTAATAAGTTTTCGTAAGATATATACGTTCTTATCCAAAAAAGTTTTTCTCAGGGAAAAACCGGCCTTATCTAGTTTACATTTATGAAAAAAAACCTATATATTAGCGGCCTGGCCTGGCTTTGCACGGGGTCCGGTCCTTAACAATTGTTTTCTTCAACAGGGATAGTACGTCATTACATAAAGTGCGTTTAGCTATAATTTAATTTAAAATATATATGTATATATAAAAGTTTCATCTTAAATCAGACTTGTGCCAGCCGTTTCGCTGCAATGAATTTCTCGGCTGCGTAATTTTAAATCTGTGATAACTTCTAAACATTTAAATGAAAAAAGTAAAGGGCAAATTTTGATCTACATTAAATGGCCAAGGTAAATAATATACTTATTTGGATAAGGATTAGTATTTATTAGGAGAAATTACCTTTTGCAAATAGAGTAATATTTTAAATTAATTATTTAGAGATAAAAATGGTTAGGTACTGTGAGTCAACCATATGAGATAGGTATATGCTATCGCGGACTTTTTTGTAGGCCTTTTTATGATGCATACATTTCCGTAGTACATTATTTTAACGTAGGTTATTTTGACGTAGTACTTGCAATGTAAGCGCTTGAAAATCGGTTTTTTGGCGGCATCATCACAAAATATGGAATTTTCTCTATAATACAAATACTTAATTAGAATGTTTAAATTAACCTCTCAAGGACCGCCATATTTACGTCAACCATCCGTCAAGCACCGCGGGCGGGCTCTTATCGTATGCCAGCGGGGCTCAACTAATACTGGTTTACTGGCACGTTTTTGTGCCACTGGGGCTCTAGAGGTTAACGTTGTTTATAAAAAAAAATAACCATAAAGAATAGAAAGGTACAATGGTGTCTGTGTAACGTAATAAATGCGGTATCTAGGTAATTTATTTTGCTAAGTTCTGTTTTAGTTGTAACAGTTAATTTGATCAATACAGTGTGGAAGTATAAAAATCTGTATCGAGTGGTATCACACATCAAAAATATGTATAAATACAAAGAAACCTGTATGTGTGGCAACATTATCAGACAAAACGTGCGTTTGTTTCACCGCAGTGCGCGGTACTACATACATTCCTATGCGATACAAAATATTTGCCGTAGACTCACCGCAATTTTGCAGCGAGGGGCCACCGGTGACTACCGCACGCGTTTATTCCACCGCAGTGCGCGCACTTCTATGACACTCCATACAGTCTGTCTACAAAGTCATGAAAAAAAATGAGGGCGCTGCGGTCGTGCACGTAGTAACCCTGTATAGTGTGACTGAATTGATTTTGATACTAGCACATTATTTTGTATTATTATATTTTAACGAACACGATGAGACGCTTTTTTTTTTAAACTGCATATACCCTGTTTTTTAATCTCAGAGACAAAGTTGACATTACGATGATTGCCAGTTTTTTGCAAATCTTAAATAGTGATGTGCTACTATCGAAACTTAACGTTGATAAAATCAAGTATCGGTTTTTTATAATACGTTATCCTGAAATAATGAGTAGATGCTAATTTAAAACTAGAAATAAAAAATTAATAATGTTAGATATACCTGTAATTAATTATGTTATTAAAATCATAATTAATTACAGGTATTCGTTAATCAGATTCAAATAATGACTCACAATAAATACCGATTTATTGCAAGCAGGCAGGACCCAATCGAACATATATTCTTATAAAAATGGGATGGGTCACGCCTGCTTGTCACTTTTTAAATAAAAATGTGCTTGTTTCTTTCCTTTCAGTTGAGTAGTCAGGATTTTTTAAAATTACCTTTTAGTTTAACTATGTTAAAGATTTCACAGATTATTTAATTCTTGCTAGGAATTGTGGTCTTGAAGTGTACCTATTTAGAAGTTTATTCGGATCAAACTTCACAAATAGAGCCTTCTAGTGTCCTTACTCTGCTCAATACAATATAGACCTATTGTAAATAAATTAGAAGTTAAATACATCCTAGCTAAGGTCGTCCCTTGCAGTTAATATTGGAGTCGGGCCGGATCAATGAGACACTATTCCATACAATTTTATAGAATTAAGCGTCCACCGATGTCATTATCGGTATCGGTGCGGGGCCGGGCCGGCCAATGAAGAAACGCCCAATGTATTGTTACTGCCCAGCACAATATAAGCGTCAGCATCATCACAGGGTCAGGGACAAGCCAATAAAATCATCACCACCTTCACCAAGTGAAGGTACACCAACTTTAGCTGGCCATTATCCAAGCCATTATCAAATACCAATATTATAAGTCAAGGAAGAAGGAATAATTGTTCCAACTTTATCCTTTTTTTAGTGTTACGATTTTTATATATATTTTTTTTATTCAGAAAACTCGCAATGTAGGTATAATTCACATTACTAGCAATCTTGTTGACCCCTCTAACTAAGCTATCTAAACATACATCTATACTAATATTATAAAGCGGAAAAGTTTGTTTGTTTGTTTGCTTGAACGCGCTAATCTTCGAAAGTACAAGGTGGATTTGGATGAAATTTGGTATGGAAGTAGCTTGAAGCTTGAGGAAGGTTATAGGCTACTTTTTACGCGACTGCAAAAAAGGAGAGTTATGTTTTTACCGTAATAGATTCCACGGGAGCGAAGCCCCGCGTGAGTACTAGTTATAAATATGTGATTTACTTGTATAAAACTAAATAGAAACTAAATATCATATAAAAAAGACTGAAAAATCGTAACACTAAAGCAAGGATAAAAATCGGCAAACTATATCAAGTGGGATATCTGCCACTTGATATAGTTTGCCGATTTTTGATAATTAACTATCATTTCTCTAGTGACACTTGCATAGTTACGACGAATTGATTAACGTGAGAATTATTCAAATCAGCCCATCAGTACACCACATAGGTACAAACACACATACTTACATACATACACAGACTGTGAAACACATTAACCTCCTTTGCGTCGCGCAGTCGGGTAAAAAGTTACGATTCTACAAACCGGTATCGTAGGTACAACACTGCGCAAAAGAGCAGGCAACATTATTTCTAAACTTGACATTTGTATGTGTCAATTCTGTCTCTGAGATTAAAAAACAGGGTATAGATAAGGTAAAGTCGTAAAATCCGTAGATTTTATTTAAAACAAATCTACAGAAACCATAGACAAAGATGCGATTTTCATTATAAATAATACCACCCTATGACTGTCCCACTGCAGGGCAAAGGCCTCTTCTCAACAGAGATGGCATGAGCATTGATCACCACGCTTGCT
This sequence comes from Tholera decimalis, assembly GCA_943138885.2. NCBI lineage: Eukaryota > Metazoa > Arthropoda > Insecta > Lepidoptera > Noctuidae > Tholera > Tholera decimalis. The sequence goes on along the minus strand of OW964556.2, from coordinate 29,540,868 downwards.
CAAGGCGGTTTGGTTTCAGACTTATATCCATACTAATATTATAAATGCGAAAGTAACTCTGTCTGTCTGTTACCTTTTCACGCCTAAGCCGCTGAACCGATTTATCTGAAATTTGGCATGGGAATAGTACATGGGAATACATATAGGACCCCGGGAAAAACATACTTTTTATCCAGATATTCCCACGGGATCTGGAAGAGCTGATTCTCACACACAGACAACAGTATGTCGCTTGCTCCCACGTCACCAGACCTGTCTCTCTCTATATTTAGGCTGCTGAGAGCAAAATGACAAACGTAGTCTATAGAGAAATTTTATAACTGTGTATGTTTCTTTGAACCCTTTATTCATGGAATGTAGGAATATATCTTATGGTTTATGTCAGAAGGATTACAAAATACACCTGCACTATGAGAGGTACTCATGAGTACTGAGTATTTCTAAGGTACAGTGAAAATATACAGATGCACTAACTGCAAGGGAAATTAAATGTGATTTTAAAAGTTGCTTACAATGGTGTAAATGAAAAAAATCACTAACTGTGAAGCAGGCATTTTTTTGTGCTGCTTTATAGTGCCCACGCGGATGAAGTTGCGGGCAGCAGCTAGTTAATTATAAGTCCAGGTTTCCTCACAACGTTTTCCTTCTGACCTTCATAAGTTTACATAAACAATCAGATAGCACAAATCTATGGTCTCTGTCTTTCAAATAAAATGAGTGAATAAAAGAAAAATGTTCATACATATTTTTATTATAATATATTTTTATTTTATTAATAAAAAATATCCCATAACATAAAACAAATAAAAATAAAATAAAAATCAATTGCTTTCATCATCTGATTCCAAATATTCTACGTTAAAAAAAATGTTTTCATTGTCAGTTGCGTCACTAACGTCTTCGCTACTGCTGTCATCGCTGCTGCTATCTTCGCTTAGGCGAATGACTAACTCATCTATATCTTGATATAGGGTTCTTCCTCGTTCATAATATTCTTTTTCTATGTTTGCAACATGACGGCAACAGTTTTTCCATTTTTCAGGTGTAATGCTGTTGAAGGCCTCTTCAGCTAGTTGCTTCACATCACGTGACCCAACATTGTGTTCTGCCACTTTCTGTTTTACTTGAGCCCAAATGAGCTCTATAGGATTCAAATCACAGTGATACGGTGGAAGCCGTACCACTGTATGCCCATATCCTCCCAAAAGTTCATCAATGGCATAGATGGGGCGGGGTTTGTTCTTTTTTACCAAATTGAGTAAGTTTGGTTTTCTAAGTGAAGGGTCAAAGTCAATACTATTTTCCAAAAGCCAAAGTCTTATTTCGTCCACGCGAGAGCTTGAGGTAGGCGCCTTATTTGTCACGACGGAGTGGTAGGGGGCGTTGTCCATGACAATGATCGATGGCTCATGCAGGTTCGGGATAAGCTTCTCAGTGATCCACTTGGTAAAATTGTGGGCATTCATCTCGGAATGGTAGTCTTCGAGCTTGTTTTTTCCACTAAATATAAGTAAGCAGTTTGGCACAAACCCCTTTTCGCTTCCAGCATGGACAATTATGAAACGTTTTCCTTTCGATATATTTTCCGTAACGCCTTCCACGTTTAAAGATTGCCAACATTTTCGAACCTGGTGAAAATAAATGTACTTATTTATAAATTAAAAAAAATCAATTATAATTATTGATTACACAAAAACAAAAAGTTTTACCTTATATGAAGAGTGAATGTAGGTTTCGTCAAGATAAATTATATCTTTTTGCAAGTCTTCTGGCAAATCTCTATTTTTTTTAATAATTGCCAAGTACTCTTCTCGTTTTGCTGCAATATGTGCTTGTTCGATTAGAGCCTTTCTATTATTTTGACACTTCTTGTAAGAAAACCCAATCGATTTCAAAATTTTACGCAGGACTTCTAGGCTACATTTAAAATCCAGATCAGTTTTCGCAACTACCTGAAGTTTAATTAAGGTTGGTACCTCTTTCTTTACCGAGTAAAAGAACTGAATCTTTTGTCGAAGTGCACATATGTTAAAGTCATCCATTTCTTTCTTAGGACGGCCTGATCTGTGTTTGCCAGGGGTTTCAAATTTGCCATCATTTTTGTAGCCTTCATCTACAATACGCCTCACTGTACTCTCAGATTTTCCTGAAAGAAAGATTTATAAAAATGTAACTATTTTTAATTTTAAACATGTTTTAACTCATTCATATTTAAAATCAGCGATAAATTTGATCACCCGAATGTATCAAAAGTTTTAGTCGCGCTACAATATGGCCATAACCTATAAACTAACCTAACCTATTAATGCGCAATGTAAACAATCCATATTTAAGTATTAAAATCGTATATTTAGTAAATTTGTAACTTCTGGTAGATAAAAAACAAAAAGTAAGACGAGTACATACCTGTCATAGCTGCTGTTCGGGCATAAATATCATCCAAATTTGATAAAATATGTCCAGCTTGTTGTTCTAACAAACATCGCTGATACACTTTAAAAATAATTTCACGAGCTCCACTCCTGATTGTTTTCTTCATTTTTAACGCGTTTCTTCGAAGTTTTATCCACGTAGATTTGAAAAGCAATAAAAAATGCAATAGTTATCGAGCAACAAATCAAGTCGATGACAGTCAGTGACATTCGATGTACTATGATTTTGTGTTGCCCTACTTTTGAATAATGTTAGTTTCTCAAACATTATTTTCATGACTTTATAGACAGATTATACTTCACAGATTTTGCGTTTCCAAAACGCAACGCAATGCGCGCACGGCCTTAGTGACCATGTTAGCTTAAAAGTCGAGTTTTGTTTATGTATATTTTATTCTAATTGTAATTTCGTTTTTATTTCTCATTTTATTTTTGTGTTTTTGTATTATGTTATTGTAATTGGTTTTTTGTAAGCCGTTATAACATAAATAAATAAATAAATAAATAAAAACTTACAATTACAATATTATTGATGATTTAAATAGACTTTTATTATAAAGTTACTGAAATGTCTATCGAGGCCTCCGAAAGCTGGATTCATCAATTCTTCGCCTTCTATATGTTGAGAGTTGAGAACCCCAGTCTCGAAAATTCAAAGAAATTTTATTATTATTAGCCTGTACTATCCCACTGCTGGGCAAAGATCTCCCTTCTTTTCATCCAGCGGTCACGATTCTGCACTTCATCCTTCCAATTCTGAAGGAAGCCAAATTCAGGTCGTCCTGCCATCTCCTTCGCGGTGTTGCAGACTCAGGGCACCAATCCTGTGTCTTACGAGACCACAACTTGTCCGGCATGTCCTGCCCAGTCCCATTTAGCACTGGGCAGATTTTTAAATACATCAATTATTTTTAGATAATGATAATACTCTTGTACTAGCCCAAGGAGATCGCGTATCCCAAGAGCCAGAATGTATTGGCTTATGTTGCTAAAGACTGCCTTGATTCCTGGGCACAGAAAAAATAATTATGCTTGTGTGAGATTTTAAGAAAGCACAAAAATGAATATTGTTTTTCTTAATTAATGCTGTCTGTCTGAAGCGATGGCAAATTAAAATTTTAAAATCATATAATAAAGGGGAACACAATTTTTTTTTTGTAATTTTTCAGCCAGTAGCTTTTCCATTTTACAAACAAAAAAAAATTGTATGCCCCTTGCATACAATTTTTTTTATGTTTGTAAAATGGAAAAGCTACTGACTGAAAAATTACTAGCTGGAATTCCTGGAAAATGGGTTACCAGTTTAACCGGATGCAGCGACGACTGCCTATCTGACCACCACAATAATACCCCTTGGTCAGACTAGTGTGCAGTGTCAGGTTTTCTGGCTATCCGTAACGGCAGTCAAACATGACAGCCGGAATCAACTGGTAAGCGTGCATTCCGAAGCACGGGGTATCACACCGAAGATCCATACTCCGGGCTACTGAGAAATTTCTTATAGAAAAACATAATAGCACTTTCCGCCCGACCTGGGAATCGAACATGAGACTCCATGTTCCGCATTCGCGCTGAGACCACTAGACCAACGAGTCAGGCCATACATGTATATATATATGGGTGGTTATACAAAAGTTGGGTAACTTTTAGGGATATTTTGTTTACAATCGTTTTTAAGCTAAATATCTACAAATTCTGGTATTTAAGATAGGTAATCTAATTATTATATTGTTGCAAATAGGGCCAGTCACTTTTTTAGGTAGATTCTGAAATATTTCGAATTTTCAGAATTTGACTGCCAGAGGACTGACGAGGGTGACACAGTACTGATAAAATACACAAATGCACTTCATCACTACTTACTTTTAGGTATATTTACTGAAGAGAATGTATAAGGTAATAAACAATAGAAACAAAGCTATGCTAAAATAAAATTAGATATTTTCTTTATCGCAAATAAAAACAAAATAATAATAATATTCCACAACTTTTCACACAACGCCATCTAGTCCCAAACTAAGCAGAGCTTTGTGGTATGGGTACTAGACAACTGATAAACATACATATACAGGGTGTGGCGGAAATAATGGATAACCCTGTAACTGCCAGTAGGTCATATAATGGTCTATCATATATCCCAATTTCAAACTCAGGTGGTCAGGCATTTCAAAGTTATTTTTATTTGTTTATTTTTTTTGAAAATATTGTACCTATTTTATAAAATCAGCTGCCGTTTCAACATTTAACGGAGTTTTTTTATTCTGGTTTTTGCGGTCTGCTTCTGAATGTTTGTGTAATCACACGCGTATGAAGATTTTTTGTTACACTCTAAGATGATTTCAGAAAAAAACACATAATACTTACTTTTTAGTTTTTTTAATTGAATCCTGTAACTTTGACTCCATACTCTGAAAAAAAAATGTATGGCACAGTTATGGCCCATTACTTTAAAAAGTTGTCCATATCATGCGGATTCTAAAATGGTATCATAGTGGCCAGTATCGTACGAATGTGCAAAACTATTTCAGTTTGAATTCAAAAGGTTCATAATTTCAAAAAAATATTAAATTCAAAAAAATGTGATTCTGTATTTTACTAATCTTCTGTGTCATGTAAATTGTTGTAAAAACGTTTCTAACTCACTTTGACATTGCTAAAACACCACTCAGGTAATAAAAAACCCAGTCTCACTCAACTGCACACGTTGCCGCAATTGCTCCACAGACGTAATCTCTTCTTTGTAAACTTTTTCTTTTAAACAGCCCCAGTAAAAGAAGTCTAATGGGTTCAGGTCCGGCGAACGGGGTAAAAACGTTTCGAACTCACTTTGACATTGCTAAAACATCACTCAGGTAAAAAAAAACCGGTCCTTTCTTTGTTTGGGGCTACCTGGAATTCTGGCTCGATGGAAACAATATAGCTATTGTGCAAAATAGGGTACAGTAAGCAATGTCGTCGGGATCACTAAACAACGCAAGTCCAAATCACAGGCAAATCAGAGTCCGAAAAGAAATGCAGTAAGTCACGAGTTAGATTTAACGAACGAAAAACAGGGAGCAAAGGCGCGTGCGACTACGTACGACAACGAACGGGATCACACTGAATGATGTTATGAGGAACTATTGATGTGGTGATTCTAAAAAAAATACAGCTTGCCTTTTTCTATTTTGCACAATAGCTATATTGTTTCCATCGAGCCAGAATTCCAGGTAGCCCCAAACAAAGAAAGGACCGGTTTTTTTTTACCTGAGTGATGTTTTAGCAATGTCAAAGTGAGTTAGAAACGTTTTTACCCCGTTCGCCGGACCTGAACCCATTAGACTTCTTTTACTGGGGCTGTTTAAAAGAAAAAGTTTACAAAGAAGAGATTACGTCTGTGGAGCAATTGCGGCAACGTGTGCAGTCTGCTGCTCAGGAAATAAGTTTGGCAGGCTTTGCACGTCGCATCAAACGTTCATTTATTAGAAGGTGCAGAGCTTGCATCGCAGCCGATGGGGCTCATTTCGAACATCTTGTATGATTTTTAAATACATTTGTGTCATGAACATTGCTTTTTATTGTATCAATTGACCTGTAAAATAATTACCTAATTAAGTAAGGAGTCTTAAACTCGTTATTATCTACCTCTTTAAAGTAAATCAATAAAAAGCCACAGCCTGGAAGCACAATAGCTCTGTCATCCCAAAGAAAGTGAGACTGGGTTTTTTATTACCTGAGTGGTGTTTTAGCAATGTCAAAGTGAGTTAGAAACGTTTTTACAACAATTTACATGACACAGAAGATTAGTAAAATACAGAATCACATTTATTTGAATTTAATATTTTTTTGAAATTATGAACCTTTTGAATTCAAACTGAAATAGTTTTGTACATTCGTACGATACTGGCCACTATGATACCATTTTAGAATCCGCATGATATGGACAACTTTTTAAAGTAATGGGCCATAACTGTGCCATACATTTTTTTTTCAGAGTATGGAGTCAAAGTTACAGGATTCAATTAAAAAAACTAAAAAGTAAGTATTATGTGTTTTTTTCTGAAATCATCTTAGAGTGTAACAAAAAATCTTCATACGCGTGTGATTACACAAACATTCAGAAGCAGACCGCAAAAAACAGAATAAAAAAACTCCGTTAAATGTTGAAACGGCAGCTGATTTTATAAAATAGGTACAATATTTTCAAAAAAAATAAACAAATAAAAATAACTTTGAAATGCCTGACCACCTGAGTTTGAAATTGGGATATATGATAGACCATTATATGACCTACTGGCAGTTACAGGGTTATCCATTATTTCCGCCACACCCTGTATATTTCTAAATACATACATATTATAGATAAATAAATTATAATAAATTACTTTTCAACCGACGACAAAAAGAGGAGGTTATCAATTCGATGCATATATATATATATATATTTTTTTTATGTATGATCATCGATTACTCGAAGAAGGCTGAACCGATTTGGAAAATTCTTTTTTTTTGATTGAAATGGTATACTTCGAAATCGGTCCCATTTTCATAAACGTCAGGATCTGATTATGGGATCCTGGAGAAATCGAGGGAACTCTTCAAATATTATAGGCACACCTATGACGTTTTGGGTATTTATTATAGTAACTTGTGCAGTTGCTCTCAAAAAGTACCATTTGAGGAAGTGGAACTGATGATGAAGACCACAGATGGCCGCCGAAACTACTCAATAATAAGTATTAAGTGGATTGCGATTCGATTACTTGACTATGGATGTTAAGCACTTTATGCTCGTCACAATGCATATGGCGATGTAGAGCTAATGGTGAAGTACCAGGAGAACTCCTCAACAATTAACGGCCCAGCATTGGGAAAAACAATATTTTGTAAAAGGTTATAAGTAGTTGACATTTAGGCTCTTGTAACTAGGTAAATTAAAAATAGACCAACTAAAAAGAGTGAAATAAAAACTTTTTACCAAAAAATTAAACCGACTCCCAAAAAACACTGCGAAGTGAAAAATAACTTTAATTTCGGAAGTCGGTGCCAAAAACGAAAATACAAAACTAAAGACACCGACTACCGAAATTAAAGTTATTTTTCACTTTGCAGTGTTTTTGGGAGTCGGTTTAATTTGTTGGTAAAAAGATTTTATCAATAACATCAACCTTTTTTATAAACTTGCAAAAAACTATTCCGTTATGCAATGAAACCTCATTACATAAGGGAATAGTGCCTAACCAGGCACGGTAGTTTTTTTATTATTTGATCCATTGGAATATCTGAGGTATCTCTTTTATACAATTTAAACAAAGTGCCGTTTTGGTCACAAATTTTAAGAAAAGTCTCTCTCACTTCGCCTTCTTTATCATAAATAGAAGAAGCGGTTTCTCGCATAAGTAGATAGGGTTATCATATCATCGTCTTCAGAGTGGGTGAATACGGTAGAAGTTTATATTCGTATATGTTCTTCCGATGATTCGGTCTAATAATGAATAAATCCTAGTTTAAAATGATCACATGCATCAGGGTCGCAGTAAAAACTCAGTTTCTTCATTGTCAAACTGTTTGGAATGTAGGCTGAGCCGACCACCTGATGCACCAATAGCATCCCCTTAAATGCGACCATTTCACACGCTTTGTCGTGGTAAATCTGTTCAATTTCACTGCCTTCGATCACATCAACTTTTATACCAGGACTCTTGCGAACGACAGTAGCAAACTCTTTCAACTTATTCATATTGTAAATAACTTGGTCTACTGTTCGTTTATAAGTAGCCCCTACATCATCACCCCCTTGCCCTGGCCAGCCTCATAAAAGTTCCAAGTATGTTTCATAATATCAGAGTAGTTGAATATAGGGAGTAATCTGGCGTACAAAATTATGAGTGGTTTGTTTCAATAGTTGTTTCTTTTGTCTATAGTTTATTGAATATTTTTTCCAGTTTTTTCTAGTTGATCGTTGCTCTCGAGGTGTAATTTCTTGAACATTTTTTCTTTGCCCTTTCTCTTCTTGTTCCTTTTTTAACCGACTTCAAAAAAAGGAGGTTTACAATTCGTCTTGAACTTTTTTTTTTTTATGTATATAGCCTCATAACTCGGAGACGGCTGGACCAATTTGAAAAATTCTTTTTGCGTTTAAAAGGGTATACGTTCTAGTTGGTCCCATTGTTACGAAATCATGATCTGATGATGGAATCCTGGAGAAATCGAGGGAACTCTTCAAATATTATAGGTACACCTATAGCGTTTTGAGTATTTCTTATAGTACCTTGAGCAGTTGCTTTCGAAAAGTACCATTTGGGGAAGTTGAACTGATGATGAAGACCACAGATGACCATCGAAACTACTCAATAATAAGTATTTCGTGGATTGCGATTAGATTACTTGAATGTAGATGTTAAGCCTTTATGCTCGTCACAATGCTTATGGTGAAGTAGAGCTGATGGTGATGTACCAGGAGAACTCCTCAAAAATTAACGGCTCTTCTCTGGGAAAAGCAATATTTTGTAAAAGGTGATAAGTAGTTGATATATTGGCTTTTGTAACTAGATAAATTACAAACCGACCCACTAAAAAGCGTGAAAAAAAAACTTTTTAGTAAAAAATAAAACCGACTTCCATATAAAAACACTACAAAGGCAAAAATAACTTAAATTTCGGAAGGCGGTGTCGAAAAAAAAAAGAAAATACGAAACAAATGACACCGACCACCGAAATTTAAGCCTGCGCCGAGTAAAATAACTCGAAACGGTCTTTACAACTAAAGGAATATAACCTATAATAGTACTTTAATTACCGTACAAAAATATGTAATGAACACTAGAATAAATGTGTTAGCAAACATAGTTGGCAAAATTTAAAAATATTTTATAGTTTATTAAACAAAAATACATAAAGTTGGACAAAAATCCTTACAAAACATGCTCGTGCGTCGCTGAATTTTGATAGTAAACTGTTGAATTTTTTCATAAACTTCAATTCATATTATTCTCTAATTATCATACTATCATTTACAGCTTTAACATTTCAAAAATGTCGCTTGGTTGTTTTAATTTTAATTTTTTCTTCTAATTTGCGCGCTATTTTGAACCATACGCAACGTACACCGGTCGAAAATTCAGTCGTCCACGGGAGCTCAGAGAGGGGTCACGTCTCATCGTGGAGCGTTTCGCCGGTAACGATAATTCGCGATCTATTGTGTACGTATGTATTGCAGCAATCCGTTGAATAACATAAGTCATATTTTTTGTTTTTTGAGTACGATTTATTATGCATACCCAACAATTACTTTTTATTGTTCAATATATATTTCTTTAACATTTTTTTTTAAATATTTGTTTTATTATGGGAAAATGTAAAAAAAAATATTATTAGAAGAAAGTTGGCGCAAATTTTCGAAAAAAAAGCCATTCTCATAAAAAGTACGTATTTCTATTTTGTGATGTTATTATTGCTTTTTAACCGACTTAAAAAAAAAGGAGAAGGTTCTCAGTTCGTCTTAAACTTTTTTTTATGTATGTAACCTCAAACTCGAAGACAGCTGGACCAATTTGGATTTTTTTTTCGTTTGAAAGGGTATACTTTCTAGTTGGTTCCATTGTTATGAAATCAGGATCTGATGATGGGATCCTGGAGAAAGCGAGGGAACTCTTTAAATATTATAGGCACACCTATAGCGTTTTGGGTATTTCTAATAGTACCTTGTGCAGTTGCTCCCGAAAAGCACCATTTGAGGAAGTGAAAGTGATGATGAAGACTTTTTTCAAACATTCGATATGGGTATCGTGTAATGGGTTTTTGGGGGTGGTGATTGCAAATCTGGAATTTATTTTTAAATTCAAGATGGCGTATGCAACTTTTTCTCACAAATTCGATATGGGTACCGTGTAATGGGTTTTTGGGGGTGGTGATTGCAAATCTGACATTCATTTTAAAATCCAAGATGGCGGATGCAACTTTTTCTCAAACATTTGATATGGGTATCGTGTAATGGGTTTTTGGGGGTGGTGATTGCAAATCTGGCATTCATTTTAAAATCCAAGATGGCGGATGCAACTTTTTCTCAAACATTCGATATGGGTATCGTGTAATGGGTTTTTGGGGGTGGTGATTGCAAATCTGGCATTCATTTTAAAATCCAAGATGGCGGATGCAACTTTTTCTCAAACATTCGATATGGGTATCGTGTAATGGGTTTTTGGGGGTGGTGATTGCAAATCTGGCATTCATTTTAAAATCCAAGATGGTGGATGCAACTTTTTCTCAAACATTCGATATAGGTATCGTGTAATGGGTTTTTGGGGGTGGTGATTGCAAATCTGTTATTCATTTTAAAATCCAAGATGGCGGATGCAACTTTTTCTCAAACATTCGATATGGGTATCGTGTAATGGGTTTTTGGGGGTGGTGATTGCAAATCTGGCATTCATTTTAAAATCCAAGATGGCGGATGCAACTCTTTCTCAAACATTCGATATGGGTATCGTGTAATGGGTTTTTGGGGGTGGTGATTGCAAATCTGGCATTCATTTTAAAATCCAAGATGGCGGATGCAACTTTTTCTCAAACATTTGATTTGGGTACCGTGTAATGGGTTTTTGGGGGTGGTGATTGCAAATCTGGCATTCATTTTAAAATCCAAGATGGCGGATGCAACTTTTTCTCACACATTCGATATGGGTATCGTGTAATGGGTTTTTGGGGGTGGTGATTGCAAATCTGGCTTTCATTTTGAAATCAAATTTAAAACACATACGATATCCATATTGAATGTTGGAGAAAAAGTTGCATCCTTGGTGGATGCAACTTTTTCTCCAACATTCAATATGGATATCGTGTGTGTCTACTAAGTTAAATACACTGATAACTTTCAAGGGTTTATTGCTAAGTATAATTAACAAACTATTGTTTAGCTGCATATTTCGGGAGAAAGGAAGCTAAAAGAGGCGGAGCATGTATCCTAGTCAAAAAGGGGTATCAATGGAAGGCACTACCTAAAATTGCTAAGATGTCGTGTCCAGGCGTTTTCGAATGTTGCGCTATCGAACTTGTCTGTTACAAAATAATAATAGTCTGTGTTTATAGAGTGCCAAATGTAAGCAATTTTAATGATTGTCTGAATAAACTTGAAGCCATTTTACTGGAAATTTCAAACTCACGCCAAAAGAAAATTGTAATCGCTGGTGATTTTAATATTGACATGCTTAAATCAAATAACCAATCTTTTTCTTTTGAATGTTTGCTACTGAGTTTTAATTTGAAATTAGCATTGAAACAACCAACTCGTATGGCTAGTATGACATGCATAGACAACTTTGCGCACAATTTCAATAATTCGTGTAAAACCGAAGTATTCGATTTTGCGTTGTCTGATCACACGGCACAGTTGCTTCAATGCCCAGTCCAAAAACTATGCGCTGGTAAATACTGGTACATAACCAGAAGGGACTACGATATAGAAAATATTGCTAAGTTCAAGGAATGTTTAAATAAACTATCGTTTTCAGAAATATATGATACAAATGACCCTAATATAGCATACAATAATTTTATTGACATTTTTAAATTATTTTATGACTTATGTTTTCCGACTATCGTAATCAAACTAAATATGTTTAAAAAGCCGAAGTGGCTATCGCGCGGAGTAAAATTATGTAGTATGAAGAAGAGGGCTCTTTTATGGGAACTTAGATTAAACCCTAACCAAGTCAATAAATCAAAGTTTTGTAAATACTCCAGTTTATATAAAAAGATTATAAATCTTACACAAAAGGCGCAAAATAATCACAGGATTCAACAATCTAAGAACAAGTCAAAAACTACTTGGCAAATCATAAATCAAACCAAACATAATATTCCCAAACAATGCATAAATAGTATAAAGATTAATGACAGTACTACAATATCAAATCCAAAGGAAATAGCAAATGCATTTAATAACTTTTTTATTGACAAAATTCAGCCAAAACTGAAAGTAAATAGTAAACCGAAACCGCATAGAATAAGCAGTCAGTCTAATTCGATGTTCATTGCACCAAGTATACCATATGACATACTAAAAATAATAATTTCGCTTAAGAACACAAGTAGCGTAGGTTATGATGGTATATCTACAAAGATACTTAAAGCAGTAGCCCATGACATATGTAGCCACCTAAGCCATATTCTGAATCTTAGCATAAGTGCAGGTATTTATCCCGATGCCTTAAAAACTTCCATAATAAAGCCATTATTTAAGAAAAAAAATAGAGACGTCATGGAATGTTATAGGCCCATTGCACTTATTCCCATAATATCAAAAATATTTGAAAAGTACATATATAATGAGATATATAAATACATAGAGAAGAATAACTTATTGTGTGATGAACAGAAAGGATTTAGAAAGGGTAAAACGATAAATATGGCCATATATGATTTTATACGTGGTGTCATTAGAAATATGGATGAACGTAAACCAGTATGTGCCATATATTGTGACATGACCAAGGCCTTTGATTATGTACATTATAAGACTCTCTTGAATAAACTTGAGGCATATGGTATCAGAGGAAATGTCTTAAATTTAATGGAATCATATTTGCGCAACAGAAAACAAATAACTGAAATTCATAGATTTAATAAAAATAATCATGAAGAGATATTTCGATCATCAGAACGTGAAGTTAGCTATGGGGTACCGCAAGGGACCGTGGTGGGCCCTTTAACTTTTATATTATATATTAATGACCTCCCAAAATACATAGATCAACCCGTGACACTGTTTGCTGACGATAGTACCATAACTATACCATGTAACAATGTAGATTTATATGAAACCGAAATAAATAATTCCCTAGCGTCGTTTATAACATGGTTAGACGATAATAACTTAAAAATTAACCTTTCTAAAACAAAAGTTATGCATTTCAGTCAACGTATGCTGAGTAAAAATCTCAATGTTAATTTTAATAATCATATTATTGACGAAGTTGAAAGCACAACATTCTTAGGTTTGCAAATTGATAAAAGTTTGAACTGGAAACCACATATAGACAAACTTTGTAAAAAACTAAGCAAATCAGCATATGCTTTACATTCATTATCAGCGAGAGTTTCCACGGATGCGCTTCTTACTGCCTACTACGGTATTGTCGAATCCCATCTTCGATACGGGGTTATATTTTGGGGAAATTCCACTGATAAAGAAAAAGTATTCAAGGCCCAGAAACGGTGTCTCCGCTCGATGTTCAAACTGAAAACTACGGATAGTTGCTATCCATATTTCAACAAGCACAAAATCTTAACTTTGCCTTGTGTTTATATTTTGGAGATAGCTGTGTTTGTTAAATCAAACCCAGATTATTTTGAACGCGTAAATGATTTGGTTGCACGAAATAGACGCGACAATAGTGGACTGTGTGTCCAAAGGGCTAAGACAACACTGATGCGCAAAAGTGTCTGCTGCATGGCACCGAAAATATTTAATAAATTACCCAAAGCTTGGAAAGATTTATGTCATTATTTAAAAAGAAATTGCGAAACTTTTTAGCAGACAAGACTTATTACAGCATTTCGGATTTCTTAATGGAAAATAAAATTTGTTAATATTTTGGCACTTCCTATTAATTGTGATTTAACTGTGATGATTTATTATTCAATTTTAATTGTACAACCTAATTTTGACATTAAATTTTTTGACATTCAACATTAGACATTTAACTTTTGACATTATATTTTGACATTTTTTTTTTGTAACATTTAATTTAATAATATTTTGGCGCTTTTTATTAATTGTGATTAAACTGTGATCATTTATTATTCAATTTTAATTATACAACTTACCTTTTTGACATTATAGTTTTGACATTTATATTTTAACATTTAATTTAATGCTATGATTTAGATATTTGTTTTTTTTTTTATTATTTTTTTATATACATATTATCTGGTAATTATTGTTTAGTTATAATAATCGATTTTGCATTTGATTTAATTTATAATTTTTTGTTATTTAATTGCATTATGTAATTTACAGTTGAATTACTTTTGTGAATTAATTTATTGTACCTTTGCATGCCTTCTGGTAAAATATGGCTGAACTCACATTGTACCCTTACACCACATGTTATTGTACTACCCATATTTGCAAAATAAAGTATCTTATCTTATCTTATCTTAACGTAAGGGCTAAAATTATCGCTAAATGATGAAAATGAGTGCACCCGGTTGCTGTTCGAAATACACTAAGCTCGCGGCGAACTTAGTGCGACCGCATTATATCGCTTGCTCAGCAAACGTGGTCGATTGCAAAATATTGCATCACACATCGTGTAATAGGTTTTTGGGCATACCGATTGCAATCCTGACATTCATTTTAGAATTTACGACGAAAGTACATTGGCTACTTTGTTAGCTTACAATTTACACTGGGTTATTGACAATTTAACTGATCCTAGGTTAAGTGACTATTATCTAGGGTATCTAATAATACTGAAATTAATTGTTTAAACCCTTAGATGTGACAAAGGAGAGGTATAATAACACAATTTTACTATATCATCAGAATATAAATCGTTTCTCCGGCAAAATATTAGATGAGGAAATGGTAATAGATAAATATGATATAGATATCTTATGTTTTTGTGAAACCTGGCTAAAACCAGATAGAATGTTGTTTAAAATTAATATTTTTCTGTTACTAGTGCATACAACAGGTCCTCAGTAGGAGGTGGTACTTTAATATTACGTAGTAATTCTCTTAGATATAAGGAACAAAAATATATCACCGCTTGCTCTGTTGATTGCTTGTGTGAGGTAGCGTGTACAGAAGTTGAAGGCCAAACTTTCTTAAGTGTTTATAGACCACCAGCATCAAATTTGTCATCATTCTTAATGATAATGGGAGAAATTTTAAGTACCTAAGCTTATAAGAGATAATAAATTAGTTTTCGTTTGTGGTCACCTAAATATTGATTTGTTAGTAAATTCACCTGAACACTGCAATCTTACTTCATTGTTTGGTTCATTTAACTGAAAATGCACATACAAGGAAGCAACAAGAATAACAGCAACATCAGCTCAATGCATAGATAATATTTATACTAATTGTGCCATAAAATACTCGTCTCAAATTAGTGGAGTTAGGTCTGACCATACAGGTCAACTAGTATCCTTTGAGTTGGTTAAAAAGCGGCAATTAAATAAGACTATTAAATTTAGGCCGCTAACTAAAAAGAAATTAATGTTTTTAATGATAACATGTTAAGTAATCTTTCAATGGCCAATTTTGACTCCCATAACCCCAATGAAAATTACAGGATATTATTTTCTTCACTATGCCACGAATTTAGTAAGACATGTCCAGTTAATGAGTAATAAATCTAAATTTAATGAATGGGCCACTGCTGGAATAAGAATAAGCTGAGACAATGTATACAACTTATACCATGAAAAATCATTGACTTCCGATGAAGCCTTCCATAATTATGTAAGAAACTACTCAAAGATATTTAAAAGAGTATGCGCCCTAAGCTAAATCTAAATCAGAAAGTAATAAAATTAGCATTTCTAACAATAAAATAAAAACTGTGTTGAAGGTGATAAACAAAGAAACTGGAAACACAAACCAATAGGGTTAGAATGATTTGACTTTGAACATCGATGATCAGGTTATCTCAGATAAGTCAAAAGTGGCTGAGAAGTTGGAAAATTACTTTACCAATATTCCAGTAGAGGTTACTAAATCTCTAAATTCTTCGCCATTATTAGCAGAATCTTTTTTAAAGGAAAACTTCAATAAGGATATACCAACATTTTCATTTAAGCCCATTTCTATTGATGTAATTAAAAAGCATTCCAAAGTCTTAACATAAAAAAACACTGATGACTTATGGAGTGCATCTGTTAGGGTTCTTGGTAATATTATTGACTCAATTGCTGCTATCCTAACAGGCACATTTAATTAATGTATAGACAGCGGTAATTTTCCCGATTTAATGAAACATAGTAAAGTAGTACTAATTTTTAAGTCGGGTTGTAAGAGTGATCCCTCTAACTATAGACCGATATATGTGCTTCCAGCATTAAGCAAAATATACGAAAAAATCATGCTGGACCAGATGCTATCATATTTTAACTCAAATGGAATTCTGCATAGTCGGCAGTTTGGTTTCACGAAAGCTAGGTCAACAACAGACGCAGGAGTAGCGCTCATCCGTCACATTCTGGAATCTTGGGAGAAATCTCAGGATGCAATTGGCATATTTTGTGACCTCTCCAAAGCTTTTGATTGCGTTGACCACAAAACACTGATCTGTAAATTACACCATTACGGAGTTCGTGGATTCGTGTTCTGCTGACCTTGTTCTTTCATATTTATCAAACAGGCAACAAAAAGTTATTGTTAATGGAGCGACATCTGCAGGATCCCTAGCCAAGATGAGTGCTCCGCAAGGTTCAATTCTTGGCCCTTTCCTTTTTATAGTGTATATCAATGACATACATGATGACCAACTTATCGGATATTTTTTATTTGTAATTCCATTGTGCTGTATTAATTGGTCTATACGACAGTATAGACCAAAGTTTTAAATATAATTAAGCATATCTTAGAACTGGAAACATATCTTACAACTATATAATAATATAGGTTATCCATCAGAATTCAGACAGGCTTTAATTTATAATCATATTGTGGGAAGTACTAATTTCACACGGGTTCCCGTTAGTATATGCTTAAACTAGACTTATGGTCTCATGGTGCGTGGTGCGCTGGTTGCACGCTACTGGCATGATTGCTCTATGTTATCTCTTAAAAAATAGTAGTAGAGATACCTACTACTGTTTCTTGTGATTTTTTTTTTTGGCTCGCGTTTGAATTTTAAGAAAAAAATTAATTCTAACTCAAAATGTTTTATTTCACATAGGCCTACATGGGCACTTATAAAACGTCAGCAGTTTGGCGCAGGGCACGGTTCGAAATTGGTCGTTTTCTATCGAGAAGATCCGGCAAGAAACTCCACAGTTACTCTTTTAAAATATCATTCTTACAATGTATCTATAATACAGGTTAATTAGGTATGAGAGGACATTAAAGCCTGTCTGAATTCTGATGGATAACCTATATTATTGTATAGTTGTAAGATATGTTTCCAGTTTTAAGATATGCTTAATTATATTGAGAACTTTGGTCATTACAAGATATTTTCTAAATTTAAACCCACGACCTACGTCATTTAAATTTAAAAGTCAATTATCTGAAATTAAGTATTTCAAATGGCGGGAGACTTTGTTAAACATAAAAAACACAGTGATACGACGTCAATGTGGAGCTATTTTTTAGTTGCGAAGGATAGGAATAGTGCCAAATGTAACCGATGCTCAGCCATTCTCAAGACTTTGGATGGATCGACTAAGGGATTACATACACATTTGTCATCAAAATATTACGTCAAGCTTATATCAGCTTCAACAAGTCTAGATTCTGATAATCTGAACACAGCACCGCCGCCAGCTAAGCGAAAGTTAAATGATTATTTTACTAAAAGTGCCGACGATAGCCTCGATGATGTTTTGGCAAGAATGATTGCATTAGATGGATTTCCATTCAGTATATTCATAACTTCAGATGATTCGAGAAAATTTGTCTTTGCAAAATACACGGATTTACCAAAGTCAGCCGTCACCCTTCAAAAACGTGTCATGAATTACAGTGAAAAAATCAGAAAGCAAGTAACCTCAGAATTGAAACATTTGAAAAGTGCAGGTGAAAGATTTAGTCTTTCTTTCGACAAGTGGACTTCAACATCCAATAAACCATACATGGCTGTCAACGTTCATTCATATAAAAAAAAATTGGAATTTAGGACTTGTTCCTATTTATGGAAGTATGAAAGTATGGCTGAAAATTGTCTTCGTATATTGAAAGAGCGTCTAAGTATATTTGATATTTCCCTGGATACTGGCTTTATGAAAAACATAATTATTTGCAAGACAGCTCTACCTCAGATGAACCACCTGTGGCTGTTGATCATATGGACGACATCCATGATGATGAACATTTAGAAGACTTAGACAGTCCAGAATCAGACTTAATCTTAATGTCACAAAATGACCTTGCGCTGTAACACATACCAGAGTTAACACAAGATGAAAACATTAATGAGCTGATAAAGAAAATCCGCAAAGTTGTAGAGTGTATTTCAAAAGATCACCATTGATAAATGAAACAGTACTTCAAAAATAAATGAAAATTGAACATGGGAAAGAGCTGTCACTTCTTTTGGACTGTAAAACCAGGTGGAATAGTCTTTTAACAATGCTGGAGCGATTTTATCTTTTAAAAACCTTCATTCCAAAAGCTCTTATAGATCTCAATCATCCAATTCGTTTGGAAGAAGTTGATTTTGAATTGGTAAATAAAATTGTTGATGTGCTGACCCCAATTAAATTTACAGTAGAAGCAATCTGTCGGCGAGATGCTAATTTATGCACAGCTGATTCCGCTTTGAAATTTCTTATAAAACAGCTATCTAGCATAATCATTTTTTGGCAAGTGCTGACACTTGCCAAAAAATGAAAACATCCTTAGTGGAACGTATGAAGCAACGACGAAGTGATGATTTAACTGGTGTGTTGAATTAATTACAAAATCCATGAAAAGATGATGAAAATCAGTTATTATCGGATTTGGAATGGCATGACTTATTTCCAGTTTCTACACAGGCTTTAGTTTGGAAGCAAATAAAGTGTATTGTTAAAAAACTTAAAAGTCGAGATGACACGGAAGAAAAAGAAGGAAGATCAGGATCACAAACAGATGATGAGTTAAGGCCACAAACCTCCCAATCCCAACTCCAATTGATACTAAAGGAAAAGTTATAGCTGGAAATTGATAAGAGTATGAAATCCCCAGATCGTGAAGTACAAATACAAAATTAATCGGGGTTGGCAAAATATAGTATTAGACGTGCAATAAGCCTGTTTGAAAATGGAGGAATTAGTGGATATCACTTAGAAACAGCATATAAGTATCTACTGTCTATTCCTCCAACCAGTGTAAAACCTAAACGAGCGTTTTCAGCTGCTGCTTATGTTGGTAATAAACGAAGCAGGCTTGGAAGTCAAACCTTGGATGCATTGATATTTCTACGATTGTATTTTCAAAATTCGAAATAAGTTTTATTGTCTTTTTATTTCTTACAAAGTATAGTATCTTTTTGTAATTTTTTCTTTTCTTACTATACTGTGATATGTGTAGTGTACCAAAATTAAAAATATATATTTTAAGAAATTACTCGTTTTTTAGAGTTCAGTTGCCGAATGGCAAAAAACGGAACCCTTATAGTTTCGTAATGTCTGTCCGTCTGTCTGTCTGTCTGTCTGTCCGTCCGTCCGTATGTCACAGCTATTTTATTCCAAATCTATTAAGACTATACATGTGAAACTTGGTAAGTAGATGTATTCTATGAAACGCTTTCCGATATTGAGAAAAAAATTAAAAATCATTTAAAATAAAGGAACATACTACTACCCCATACATGGAACTAAAACTGAAAATATTTTTTTTTTCTTGAAGCCTATGCGTGTGTGGTATTTATAGACAGGTATTTAAAATGAGATTGAGGTTTCTAAAACCACTTTTTCATAAAATTAATCGTTTAAAAGATATACGCTTCCAAAGTGGTAAAATGTGTGCCCCCCTCTAATTTCTATAATAATGGAGTGAAAAATATAAATATATATATAGAACGTGTAACGGAAACCCCATATCTAACCAAAAGGGCTGAAGACAACATTTGGTATGGAGTCTCTATGTACAGTTTCAGCACAAAATAACTGACTTAAAGAATTGATACCAAATTATTGGTCTCACATATTTTTTGAATACCAATCATAACAAACGTGTCACAGCACTACGAGGGTCAATAACTTTCCACGTCACTTGCCAATAACACGATAATTCTTTTCGTACTTCTTAATTTGAAAAATTCGGTCTCTGGTATCAGTGTACTGGAATTTGTAATAAGTTCTACACATGTAGTCTTAGGATTACAAAACCCTTGCCATATCGTTTGTTATCATCCAAAGAAGCCATGCACTTGGTATGTATATACCCTTTAAATTACACGTTGTATATATATATATATATCTATATCTTAATTTAAACTTTCAATCAAAATTGGTTTTAAAGAGATTGAGTCAGCAGTTTTTAAGATACAGCATATTTTCTAAAGCCGCAAATATAACTTTGTAATTCATACAAATACTATGAAAAACAAAGTTATTTGGCGTAGTTGCAAAAAATGTAAATAAACTAGTTTTAAGAAATTTGTAAGTTTTAGTTTTTTGTCAAGTAAATATACATATTATATTATATTATTATAGTTACTACGGAACCCTTCATGGGCGAGTCTGACTCGCACTTGGACAATTTTTGTAAAATGTTATAATAAGCAATATAACATTAGATTTATAGATTTTTTTTATTATTTTTTTCTTTTAAATTAAGTTACACTTGATACATATATTGTTATGAAATAAATTTCGCTTATATTTTCTGCGAAGTAAGTTCGCTAGACAGCATTAATGAAAAAATGTTTTTTTGGTATGGCCCCACGTATATATAATAAAGTACCGAATGTTATTAAAAATATGACAGTACATCAGAATTTAAACGAGCACTAAATGAAATTTTAATAAACAAAACTTATTTCAGTCTGGTTTTATTATGACACTAGTACTCTCGCGGGGCTTCGCTCCCGTGGATTCTATCACGTTAAAAACATAACTTTCCTTTTTTGCAGTCGGGTAAAAAGTAGCCTATAACCTTCCTCAAGCTTCAAGCTACTTCCATACCAAATTTCATCCAAATCCACCCAGTACTTTCGAAGATTAGCGCGTTCAAGCAAACAAACAAACAAACAAACTAACAAACTTTTCCGCTTTATAATATTAGTATAGATTACATAATTATATTTTTTTTTATTTCATACTGGTTTTATTATTCAAATAAGTACTGCATACCCTAACTTGCTACTTACCCAGTTTCGAAGCGTCAATAGCCTAATGGATAAGGTGTCGGACTTGTGATCGAGAGGTCGCAGGTTCGAACCCCACCCATTACACTATTGACGTGAACCCACTCCAGACACAAGCATATTTAGCTTAGTTGGAGGGGTTAACAAGATTGCTAGTAATGTGAAATGTACCCACATTGCTAGTATTCTTTAAAAAAAATATCTAAGGAGTTTAATATATAAAATCAAAGTTTTATTGCAATAGGATGAATAGTGAGGGAGCGGATAATGTATTACTACAGTAAAAACAAACGTTAATTTTTATATAATAGGTATAATTTATTATATTTATTTTTGTGATTTATTTACGTACCTACTTGCTTCATTTAGATCCATCCAGCCGTTTGAGCGTGAAGAAGTAACAAACATGCAAACAGACACATTCATTCACAAACTTTCGCCTTTATAATATTAGTGTGATAAATAAAACCATCTAAATAATTAATATTCGTTTTTCAAGTTTATTCAACATAACGACAAAAAATTAAAAAATGCAGTTAGCAAACTTCGTCGTGCAACGGCAAGCGGGCCTCGAGCGAACTTGTCATTGTGTGTGTGACAACGCACACGACTAGCCCGCTGCAGTAAATACCTATTTTCCGCGCGTCTCGTAGGCTCGACACCCTCTTAAGTTATTTTTGCCTTTGTAGTGTTTTTATATGGAAGTCGGTTTTATTTTTTGCTAAAAAGTTTTTTTTTAAGTATTGTAACAAGTGGTGGTTGTGGTGTTGTGACAAGCCAAAGAATTGACGTTTTGAGGATACTTTTTATTTTTTACAAATTTTTTATTTAAATCTAAAAATCTATAAAATATAGTATAACTTCATTTCTACCGACTGATGACATTGGGTTACCCAACTGTTTTTTATATATAACGTGTAACGGAAACCCCATATCTATCCAAAGAGGTTGAAGACAACATCTGGTATGGAGTCTCTATGCACAGTTTCAGCTCAAAATAAGTGACTCAAAGAATTGATACCAAATTATCGGTTTCATATGTTTCTTGAATACCAATCATAACAAAGGTGTCACAGCACTATGAGGGTCAATAACTTTCCACGTTACTTGCCAATAACACGGTGATTCTCTTCGTTCTTCTTAATTTTAAAATTCTGCCTCTGGTATTGTGTATTGGAATTTGTAATAAGTTCTACACACGTAGACGTAGGGTTACAAAACCCTTGCCATATCGTTTGTTATCATCCAAAGAAGCCGTGCACTTGATATGTATATACCCTTTAAATTACACGTTGTATATATAATATATATATAATGACCAGCTAAATATTTGAAGAAATATTGAACGAAGGCAAGTGAGAGTAACTTTGCTTGACTTTTAGCGCTGTCAAGTATCAGGTCAGCTCCTAGACCTAAATACATTTTTTTTAATATTGTAAGGTTAATTATCTTAAGTCAAATTTCAATTTGCAACTTCTCAACAAACATGTTATTTTGTAAATCTCATCCAATGCATTTCATTATCATACGGCTACTGAGTAAAAACAATAAATATGCACCTTGTAATTAGGCATGTATTTAATTACGAGGTAAAATTAAATTGTTTTTAAATGGAACAAAGATTCGTCACGCTAATGATCGGTTAAACCGGTGATGTGTCTAATTACAAGTAAATATTTATCTGAACGCTGAAAATTTAATAAGTATTCAGTTAGCTTTGATTTTGGGCTATTTATGTTACATACAATTCGTTACAGTGTAATTAGTCTATAATTATCATCTCCTAATAAATAAAACTTATTAAAGTGGTCTGTGGTAGTAATTAAGCAGAACTATTTCATTTAACTGTATCTGTTTTATTTTGTACATACGTAATTATAACACAAGTTCATTGTTTGGCTAATTAAAGTTAATAAATACATCTATCGAAAATGTGTGTGTGTGTGCATTTCTACTTCATTAACATTAACGTATTTAACTCTATACGTACTTATGTGTAAGGAGGGTGGCGCAAGGACATTGTAGAAGTGCATGCCCCCGCAGATCGGTCAGCCGCCGACGCGCCGGGAGGCAGATATCGATTCCGTCTGCAAGCGCCGTACCTATACTAAATACGGAAAGTAGACACTCCCTGCAACATACAAAGCGGCTATACAGTTAAATACTGCAATGCGCTCAACTTTTCTAGTCACGACATTGCGTTGAAACTTGCAGCTTTCCAACTATTCATTATCTTGATCCATACCTGTTCTACTGCCTACCTACTTGCTTAGAAAATTGTAAATAAGTCCGCTATTATAATTGTTGAAGCTAGCATTTCCATTTAATGTTTCTTTTGTCAACAGAGGTGTGCAATAGCGAGGAGGTGCCCGAGGTAGAGATAGTCAGTCTTCTACAAGAACATATACCAAAATATCGCTTGAGAGCCGACAGTCTCACACAATTTGGAGGTACAGACACTTTTATGCGCTTTGCTTATAGATTTCCGCACATTTTCTTTCAATCATTTTGAACAGGCAAAGCTTTCACTCACTAAGCTTTTACCGATCCATTCAAACAGTATTGTTTACGCTGTCATTGTCACCCCAAACGGTTTTTAAAGTTGCTGTTTTGGTTTTACATTATTTGCGCTCAAAAAATATTTAGACGGAAAAATTTACAGATCTCTAAAAATAAAGATACATAATGATCATTTTGATGCTCCACTTCTATAACAAGTCGTGTAGTCGAAGTGGAGGGTGCGGAATTTCGCCATTTAAGGCCGGATTCACCCTAAAATCAATACTCGTGTTTTCATGGTCACATCAGTCATTTACATGGTCTAAATTTAGCTTTATGGGGACTGTTCACTCAGTGTGGATGTTGTTAAATTATTATTAGTGAGAGTCAAGAACACTAATGTCTGGAACAGTTGTTAGTGTTTTGTAGGGCCGTTTTAATACAAGAATATCCTGTGACTGAATACTGTTCTAGAATTTTTGAGACGTATCACTATATTTTTTTAAGCATTGGTGAGGTAACATGATTTTGGAATCGTTCCAAAGTTTAAAGAACTTTTTTGTGTGATCAAAAAACATTCCGATTAGTTCCCGACTTTCAACTTGAATTCGTGAGACGTTTCGGTGTAATCAAGTCACTCCTTTCTTTTTATTACGAGGCAGATATAGGACAAGAAAAAGAAATGTATTATTATATTATACAAAAATATCTGAATGTACCTTGCAGGTCTGCAACATTTTCAACTAATCTTAACGAGGGTTTTAAGTGTTAAATATAGTATTGCTCTGCATTATTTTATGGTTAATCATCTCTTTCGGCTAAAGCTTAATCTTATATTTGGTTCGAACAGACTTACTTGCCACATCCGGAAGCCAATGTCGTTATTTCTAAAATAGTTGAATGGGTGTGTGTGTGTAACTTAGAAATATTTTCTTATACAAACTATAGCACAAGTATACGCAGGTCACGTTAGGACCTTGATTGTTACCGTGTTCAAATTTATGTGACAGGCACGATATGGTACTAATTTCTCAGCAGCTTAGCGGCAGACCTACGCAAAAAATGTCTTTTTTATCACGAAGATTAACTTTTCCGAATTCTCTAAGCGCTCATAAATTCAATATGAGCGAAAATACCTTATGACAAGATAATAACAGAAATATTATTTTTTGTTTTAAATTATTCTGCCTTTCCACAACGTTGAAACTATTCTTCAGATGGCAAAACTATTATTTTACTAGTTTTATATGTTATGTAACTATGTCGGTCGGTTATAAAATATCCTTTGGTTACATTAACATACATTTAATAAGTTGACATTTTGAATGATCTGAAAAAGACACGAGAAAAGTCTTTTGTACATATTCATCTGCAAAGTCGTCCTAGTTTTGTTTCAGTAGTTTTGCGTAAATTTCATCAGGTCAGTGTTCGTAAGTAGGCCGTAGCCTACTTTAAACATTTTTTGCTCGAAAATGTAGATAGGCTCAAGACGTTCGTAGGAAGACGTATTTTGTTGTTGGGTATTTACATCAAGTATTAGAGCTGTTCGATTTTTCGTACATATTCTTTGTTATACGCATCTATAGGCTCAATAGTATTGAGAATGTATTGAGTCAATACATTCCAATGAACTAGACCGTTTAGTTTCCAGGACTAATGAATAACGCTGTGCAACAACTAACTCTCTTTGAATGGCAAGGTCTCTTGCGAGACGGGTACAATAGGTCTAAATGTCAGAATGCACAATTGAATGGAATACGGTTTAGGAGTTTGTGACAGTAAATTTTAATTTCTGAATATTTCTTATGTTCCTATAAAATTGGCAGGCTCTAAGTCGTTAGCGACATTCATTATAAAGTGTAATAAATAAAATGAACATACACTTCTTGTTGGTTATTTGAAGGCGCACTTTCTATTCCATGCTGCCTCATTTAATATTTAATCAATATAACGATGATCATAATAGGTATCCGCCTATCGTTAAATAATATATCGTTAAATGAATCGTGATATTTATGTTCGATTCCATTTTAACAGCATTTCTGTTAACTTAATATATGGAAAAGAAATATGTTAGGAGACGGTAAGAATGCCACAAAGTTGGACTGGGCTATATGTGGTGTTCCGTCTTAATGTTTGAGTCGCGGTTTCCGGCGCCGGCGTCGTTCTTGACGCTATAAATAATGGTGCCTCATCGGTCGAGTCATCGCCCGCTGGCCATTATGCGTCCTCGACCGGTCTGATGCGTGCCATCTGTCAACTTGCAGCGTTCGCTGCACATAACACCATAACCATCCGATGCCGGATATTTTTATAGAAATACCGTTCAAGCCAATGCTCTACTAATCAACTGCATAATGAAAGTTTAATCATACTATCTACTTACGTTATGTTCCCCCGGCACTGTGTAACAAGGAAAACCTTTTGTGGCTTCTAAGTCGAGCAGCTAGTTTATGTGCTGTTGTGTAACTTTAAAACTGTAATGATATAATTACGGCGGGCCTGTAGTAAGTGGGTGTACTCACAGGTGTAAAATTAAAGCAATGTATTCTTAGTTCATGAGAAGTTCTCGACATTTAGTTAAAAGTCATTGTAATAGGACGCGATCTGAATAGATTTGAATTGGTGGTGGGATAAAGCGGTTAATGCCGGCTGATGTAGCGTGTGATTCAGCGGCTCAGTGACGTTATCGTGTGTTTGGGTTCAGCAGTACAAGGTATCAGTAATTATTTCAATGAGCGTATTATAGCAATTGGTACAAATTGAACTATGTACTAGCACATACTTTACCCAGTATAAAGTATTCCCTCTTAGTCATACGGTTTGCTGGTGCTAGGTTTCTTATAGCAAGCTTGCTTATAGCAATGTTTTTAAATATTTTGATACTTTTCAGGATACGAGAATCAAGATTGGTTTATACCATCCCCGGCGCTGCCGGTGAGCGACAAAGACCTCGCTCTTACTCCTGACCAGATCAGGGAGACTCTCAATTACTTCCGTAAGTATGCATAATGTTACTTGTATACTAATATTAATATATACTAATATTAAAATAATATTATAAAGCGGAAAAGTTTGTTTGTTTAAACCCGCTAATAGATAGAATAGATAGTAATAGATAGAATACTCTTTATTGTACACCAATAATTTAAACACATACTTGATTTACAATACTGTAAAACATGGTTACAATGGCGGTCTTATCGCTGATAGCGATATCTTCCAGACAACCTTTGGCTGGATGGCTAATCTTCGAAAGTACTGGGTGGATTTAGATGAAATTTTGGTATGGAAGTAGCTTAAAGCTTGAGAAAGGTGATAGGCTACTTTTTGGTTTTGGTTATGTTTTTATCGTAAGTCCACAGGCGTGAAGCCCTGCTACTGCTAGTATTCTATAAGTTACTGTTGTAAAACAAACTATGCATTGTCGTTGAATGTTTTAAATCAAAGGCGAAGAATACTCTTTGTTAATTATGTGATACGTATGGCAGGTATTTTATCCAATGTTTCATCAAATGGAATTTCGCGCCGTGTAATGAATGACTTGGAAAGAAACAAAGATGTAACTTTGTATTGAGATCTACTAGCTAGATAGCAACTTGGTAGCAAAAAGTAAATAAATTATTTACATTCATTCTATATGAATATTGTTTTTAATGTTTTGCCCATTACCTACTAGAACTAAAATACACAGATTAAAGTAACGCTTTATTTTTTCTTGTTATAATAAGTTGCATAATACAATATTACAAGAAAAAATATTGTTACTATTTATTTACATTTAACTAGATGCAAAAACGTTATTTAACAAAATGCTGCACACCACTAATAATGTCGTGATTAATTAATTAATGATATAAAAAAATGTTCCTAAAAGTTGACGTTTTTTTTAGTTTATTTTGTGGCATATTTTAAACTAAACGATACTTTCATTGTGCGTATAGTTATGGAGTTAATTCCTTGCCAGAGTATGAGTTTCCTGATAGCACTTGGGGTCTTTAAGTCAAGAGTGAATAGGGTACTTCTGGGTTAGCGTGCTTCATCGTCGACCACATCATCTCTTCTCATCAGGTGAGATGGTGGTCAAAAGCGAGCCTATTATCCTTCGCGAGATTTGTCACTAACACTAGTATGTCCACGCTGGAATTCTTAATACCAGCGTTCGACAGTCCGCAGACATGGGGCTTCATCACTGAACACAGATGTTAGCTCTTCAAAACACTGAAGCCGTGTCAGGCCTCTTCTAAAGTTGTAGAAAATTATTGCACGAACATTTTCCTTAGTAATATTCATTTTCGTACGTAACCTGACAGATTCCAATCGATTCTGTGACCATAGATGATACATATAAATACTGAGATAGATGCGCCACTCTATGATTCGAAAATTGAGTTTTTTACCCTGATCGCCAGGTAGCGTAACGGTAGTTTAATACCGAAAAAATCCGATAGGTGGCGTTAATAATATTTTCTTATTTTAAAGATTTTAGAAGTACTAGATTGATTGAAATAAATATTCTAATCGACAAAAGATTAAATCTTTGATTTTAGAATATTTATTTCAATCAATCTAGTACTTCCAAAATTTAAAGATTAGATTTTAGAGGCTGGCAAAAATTCAAACACGGTGAAGATGGATTTAATTATTTTTTATATTTGTGATTTTTTGGATTCATTATAAATCAACGAAACATAACAAATGAACGAACTACTGATTCAAATTTAATTGAGTCTAAAATAGGCAACAAATCATACCACAATTGGAAATGGAGCGAGTTATTTTTTAAGCACTGCTTATATATTTTTGATGACCCCTTGTAAGAATGACCATTAAATGATTCGAAGAGCTTATCAAATAATAAATCTCTGCACTCTTCGGGCAGAATGTTGTGTTCTGAAACAAAATATTAATGTTGGTTAATAACATTTTGCAAAATTTGCTAGGTAACAATAATGATCCAAATATGTGAAATTATAAACATACTAATTCGATAAAAAACGTAAAGCGCTAGACACCCTCTGGCTGAACACTTGTGCTGCATATTTTACCTTCATTTTAGGTATTTTATTACTCATCACATGTTTTTCTGATAATTTATTAATTAATCGAAATTTGTCAAACTGTTTTTGACAGTTTTATATTTTTCTTTTTTCTTTGTTTTTCATAAACAAGCGAGGTGTATAGAGTCTATGATGCAGTAAAATTATAATGCCATTTAATTTAGTGATTTAGTGAATTAGGTGCCTATATACATTAAATAATGCTTTATGAATTTTTCGATACAAATAATATTTTTTTATTAATTTTGATTATCATATATGTATAAATATATCGTAGCGGCTGCCATCTATTATCAAAACATACGCATTACGTACAAAACTAAGTTGACCCCAGACATAAGATGTCACTAGTTTTTTTGGCAAATTTTGTGTCTGAAGTTTCTTCGGGAGTTTCACCCCCCTGTCTGTGACTAAACAATAGCATTAATCGTAATACTTTCAACTGTTTTGAAATTCAAAATTTAAACACATTCGAATATAGAACAGTTCCAAATTCATAATTGCCGGGAAATATGGACATGACAGAACTTAAAAGGCATGCCTCGTAACCTCGTGAAAAATACGAAAAAACAAAGCTTGTTCAAGTTCTAACTATATTTGTACCAAATTTTACCAGAATCGGTTAAGTGGTTTAGACGTCAAGTGTAAGATACAGACAGAGTTATTTTCGCATTTATAATATAAGAAGTGATGGGGATAGTAGAAAAGAGATAGTATTTAAGTTATCATGCTAATAATACATATTGGTGCAAGTGACCAGTATCCTTAAATATTGTGGGAAGGATGGGTTGCCCTACCTGTAATGCAAAATACACTTTATTTATAACCTAAAAGCGTGTAGGAGCTAGTTTTTGAGTAAGTACTTCATTTTGGTGCAAGTGACCATATTTAAGTTATCATGCTAATAATACATATTGGTGCAAGTGACCAGTATCCTTAAATATTGTGGGAAGGATGGGTTGCCCCACCTGTAATGCAAAATACACTTTATTTATAACCAAAAAGCGTGTAGGAGTTAGTTTTTGAGTAAGTACTTTAATTGTGCGTACAGCTAAGGAATGGAATTTCCTGCCGGATTCTGTATTTACTGATAGCTGCATAAGTTACTTCTACGTAAATATGCTTCATCTTCGACCACATCATCGCTTACCATCAGGTGAGATAGTGGCCAAACGCGAGCTTATCACCAATAAAAAATAAGTGTGTGGGAAATATATATATGGCCTACCTAAAGTGCTGATATGGTACTTGACATCCCGGAGTTGCGGGAATGTTCTAGCGAGATACCGTGGCCTTGGAACATCTGAAGGAACAGGGTGCGTTTTTAGTCAGTGGAAGCATTCTACTGACTAAAAATGAGTATCAGAATGCTCCCTTCCGCAACATTCAGAACTTTAATAGTATTATTTAAAAAATTCTTTTTGCTATTCTTATTCCATTCGCGTCAAAACAAGTTCTTAGGTTTAAGATGGATACTTAGGTCACCGTTGGTAGATACTAGATGGCACAAGAGCGTGGGCATTAGCATTAGAAAAGACAAGCAAAAGTACCTATGCTCAACAGTGCCAGTGGGCGAAGTTGAGTGGCGGTTGATGAGATGAATGTGTGGAAGAATACTGTCATTAAATTACATTTTTAATTACTATTTTTTACGAGTAAAGTGACAGCCGATAGGGCAACAAATTTAATGTCTTATTATCTCATACATTAAATTAATTTCTTATTTCGAGGCAAAAGATATTAAAAAAATCGAGCAGAAGTTATTAACATTCTTTAATGAAAACTTGTCCTACATTTTACTCCAATACTGAGTAGTAAATATGCATCCGCTATCAGTACGTAGTTTATTTTTTTTATTTCTCTAGCAGCAAATTCCTTACCCTTTAGCAATTTTCTATCGTATCGTACATTATAGGCCCGATCGCATTGTTGACGTCGATGACGTATTTGTCCGGCGGGTGGTCGGTTCTAGTCATATCTGTGGCAGCACTGCGCCTGCGCGAGCATAGAGACGCGCGGCCACCAGTGCCGGTCGCGCCGGTAGCCACGCGGCACGCGCCCTCATCGCCCGCCGCGCCGCAACGCGAACGGGCCGATCGATGATACCGCGACGCCGAAAAACGACGAGCGCTGCACGCATCGCGCATCTTACGCCCCGATCCGTGCTAAACTTAGAGAGTAGAGGTGCACCGTTGCACCGGCCGTGTACCGTTTTTTAAAACACGTGCCTCCTCCTGTAAGAAGCGGTGTAACACTAGGAAACTTTTTTACGTTCGTGGTATTAAGGACTGTATTTTGTGATACTATATCTTATGTAAGAGGGTGAAACATTCCGCTTGTAGCCTTTATATTAGTGTTTTTTTATATGATTCTCATTTTGATCAACATCAACATTCTGTTAATACCAATATAATATTCGGCATGCTGTAGAAGGTAAATTAGCAAGTCTGGTCGCCATCGATCGGGGGTGGTTTGGGAGTCGGGGGCACGAGACGCAACGGCGGCGCGGCGTCGCATCGCGCAACAGCTGTGAGCCAGATCTGTTATCTTGACCGTGAGAGCATAATTATTATGTTCATTGTTTTGTTGTGTAGTACTTTACAAAATTTAAATATAATAGCCACTATCTGTTTCCCGCATTTAAGCGTATTTAGGCTTATAAGAAAATTTTCAGCGCAGCGTTTTCTATTAATTTTGTCTTAATGCAGTCAATTAAAAAATCACTCGGGTTGAACTTATTGTTTCATCAAATCAAATTTATAAATCTACGATATTACGGACGGTGCATGTTCTCATAGAAGATAATCTATTATTTGCGTCTATTTACTGTGTCGTATATATGTACAACCATCATAAGTAATTGTATATTAATATGAATTTTATGTAAGTAATACGTTATAATATTGACACCGCAGAATTTCTCAATGTTAACAAATTGCCGGTCATCCCCTTCAGCCATTTTGCAACACCCAACCACCAGGTTGTGGGCATGCGTATAACATTCTTCGAAGATAATATTTTCAAAGCAAGCACTCACAGTTCTGAATGAGAAGTTGTCAAATTAATCTTAATGATGATTTATCTCTTTAATTTTAGCTTCTTGATCGCACACATGTAAAACTTTATCGACCAAACCTCGACGCGATCCAGTTAATAATGGGACCTGGCTACAATTGATTTACGATATTTCTCTTCCATCTACAATAACACTTTTCAACGTTAGTGAAAAAAATCTCCGGATATCCGGAAACTGAATGCATACACATCGAAAAATTTGTTTTTATATAAACCTTTTTTGCAGTCTTCATTGCGAGTAGTTTACATTTAGTGTACGTTCAATTCACTACGTTTTTATATAAAAAAGTTAGTTGTGCCACGACACGGCAATAAATGTATTAAGCTGCCCGTACTTAACCACTGACTAGGAAATATAGTAACCTGAATCATTATGCGTAACGGTCTGCGATTGAACGTTCATTGGGTGTAAGTGATTTTCAACTTGAACGTCCAAGATAACTATTACAGATTCCATTGCCAAGTCATCTTTAAAACTAAATTGAAGATTACAAGGTCTTAAGAAAAATATTAATTATATACAACTTTTCTCAAATTGGTTTACAAAATAGCCCAACAACTGAATACGTTTTCTAAATCTCCCTATACAAAAATAATATAACAGTCATCATTTCTAAATTCCAAAACACTGAAAAAAATAATGACCACATTACCGTTTTCTGTATCCCCCAACACCAAAATGGTACTGAAATAGTTCCGAGTGTCTTCTAATGTCTCCCGAGAAAAGAAGTTAATATATTTGACGGGTATTAGGTAAATTGCTCGATTTAAGTTTCAGCCAACGTCCTTTATAAAAACTAGCGATAAAAATCTCAAGTTCTAGGTGCTTCCTGTAAATCAGATTATCCGTAGTAAAGTGGCGCGACTAAACACAAACAAATACACATCTATTTATTATAAATATACTGTTCATTATATCAATAAATTATTATTTGTAATATCAATGACGTATTCGTTTGAAAACTTGCTTGTTTAACCTCAGACCTTCGTCAATGTAGTACTTATCAGGTTTATGGACGTTTACTTTTTAATTAGGTTGTGATATTTTTTTATATACTACTTGTTTCACAAAATATTTAACTCTTTATAATGTATACGTGTGTATATAATGTTACGGTACTAAAATAAGTGTTGAAAAAAGCAGTGTCTGTTAATTATGACGCTTACGATAGTAGCTTTGCTTTTAGTAAATTTATTTAACGTAGATAGCTGAATTATGTTCATTATATATAATTAAGTAGATAATTTAATAATAATCGCACTTTGTATATTAATATTTTTGTCATATCACTTGATGTCCGTTATCTCAGACTGCTTATCTTATTAAATTCGTCCACTGAGGAGTGAAGTAGCGCCGTTTAATCGTATACATAGTGTGCACGTCGTGAGTAATTTCAATATGACTTGAACGTAAGTGTAGAATAGTAATGTAGTTTTAGTTATTGGTATGGTATCGGCGGAAGTGGACGTGGTCGGTCGTTCGCTCGCGAATCTGTCTTGATACCGTTCATATGTGTCGTGTTCGCGTAAATAGCGTGCTGCCTCCGTACTGCAGACGCCTGCACTTGATCGTGAAAGTTTATTACAACTGGCCTCAAACACTAGAACCGTTACTAAAAGAAATCGCCTTGTTTTGAGATAAAGGTTGTTTTGTGTGTAATTTCAGTGGTTAGATTGGAATTTATATTCTCATTGTGTGGCTTAATTCAAAAGCTTATCGATAAATCATTAAAAGGTATTTTATGTGATCGATCATGTGTTGTGTTTGCATGCAGTATGTGAAGTGGCGTACCTACCTTCTACTTATGTTGAAACCTATGTTTACGAATAATACCGGTGATAATACCTTTCACTTGGATATGCTAGTTTGGCTTGGAGTTGGAAGTGTTAGTCGTCACGTGACGAGAACCCAGTCATTATACGCCATCACCGAAGTTAAGCCGTCCCCGAAATTGTTAATGGTTGATTATAAACGCGTCTGACAATGTCTGGTCTGTTCATTGGTATGAGTGTATTCGCGGTGTGCGTACAGGGCCAATATTACGTCAGATTTCTGTTAACCTACTTTCATTTCACTATAAACTTTGTAATTGTTATAGCAAATTTTAAGATCAATGTCAGTGATAAATAACCAAGTAATAAATAGATTCTAATGATTTAACTGGCTTCTTTAGCTTTGGTGCCTCACTTCCGAAATTAAAAGAAAAAGTATATTTTTTAAGTATATTTTTCTAGATATTGTTGAAATAAATATAATTGTACCTATCAATAGTAAAATATCACACTAGTTACTTATTGAAGTCGGCTGAAATATAATAAATTACATACACCGATAAATCATTCGGTCTGGTAACTTGAACCAGTAAGACTCGGTCGATTAGGTATGTGCGATTATTTCGGTTAATCGTGCAGGTCGTTCATGCGTAACATTATGTATATGTAATGTTGGACTAATTGCTTTAAGTATAAAAAAAGCACATTTCTGACCAATAATCCAACTGAAAAAAGCAACAAAAGAAAAATAAATTGAGTTGACATAGTTGAGGTTTGGAAGGCCAGGCAGGACGAAGGTAAACGACCATAAAAATGGCCGTGACCATAAGTATAAAAAAAACTTGGTATGACGTTTAAATTGATACATGTATAACTGATTGAGGTGTGACAGACGATGTGAGGCCATTGTGTCGCATGATATTTGGTAATCAATAGTTCGAATTTCTTTGTCTAGATTCCAGTCGTGCGCTGTTTAGTCTATTTATCGTTTGGACGCCTCTCTACAGTACAGGTTGTGGTTAAAGCCTTTCGGAGAGGTTGCTCGACGTCAATAATAAATCACGTGCGGCCTGGCCTTCACTTCTGTACCAACTCGACACAGAACTAGAGAAATGAGAAATAAATAAACTAAGAAATATCAATGTATTTTGCAACATATGGACGACAAAAAGTCTACGTTAAGTAGTCATAGAAAATTTCCGTACATAATGCCATTTTTTGTAATGCGGCTAGATTCGGCTGTATTGACTGTTTTCAACCGACGACAAAAAAAGGAGGTTATCAATTCGACGCGTTTTTTTTTTCTTTTTCTTTATGATCACCGATTACTCGAAGACGGCTGAACCGATTTGGAAAATTCTTTTTTTGTTTGAAACAATGGGACCAATTTCGAAGTATACCCATACTTCGAAATTGGTCCCATTGTCACCAAGTCAGGATCTGCTGATGGGATCCTGGAGAAATCGAAGGAACTCTTCAAATATTATAGGCACACCTATAGTGATTTGAGTATTTTTTATAGTAACTTGCGTAGTTGCATTCGGAAAGCACCATTTATGAAGTGGACCTACTACACAAATAAGTAGGAATAATAAGTATTTCATGTGTTCCGCTTCGATTACTTGAATGTGGTTATTAAGCACAATATACTCGTCACAATGCATATGGTGAAGTGAAGCTGATGGTGAAGTACCAGGAGAACTCCTCAACAATTAAGAGCCCAACATTGGGAAAAGCAATATTTTACATTATTAATAGTTGACATTTAGGCTCTTGTAACTAGGTAAATTAAAAATCGACCGACTAAAAAGAGTAAAATAAAACCTTTTTACAAAAAAATTAAACCGACTCCCAAAAACACTGCAAAGTGAAAAATAGTTAACTTTAATTTCGGAAGTCGGTGCCAAAACTGAAAATACAAAACTAAAGACACCGACTACCGAAATTAAAGTAATTTTTCACTTTGCTGTGTTTTTTGTGAGTTGGTTTAATTTTTTGGTAAAAAGTTTTTTATTCGTTCAACAATGACAGTCGCGCACTTTAGGCTCATCTTAAGGTTATTTAGGAAATTAGAGGCAGCTAAACAATTATACCGTTAATGCGTTCGTTTTTTTTTTAATTGACCATGAAAACGCGACCGGTTGGAATACTTGTATTTACAGGCTGTTGGTTCTGAGATCGATGAAAATTTTGCATTCAATTGTCGACAAAGTCCTGAATACTTTATATAAGAGCTTTTCGCCTCAGCTAAAGACGTGTGAAGGCAATTGTTTATATTAGGGTATAATAATTGTTCAGATGTTTGACTATCCCACATTGATATTATATGAGCTATGTTATGTATTTCCATCGGAAAATTTTAAAGTACAAATACAAAAGTAGGAAAAGATTTAAAACACTAAAAAATTGGCCAAGTGTGAGTCAGACTCGCCCATGAAGGGTTCCGAAGTAACTATAATAATATAATATAATATGTATACTTATTAAAAAAAAAACCCTACAAATTTCTTAAAACTAGCTTATTGACATTTTTTACAACTACGCCCAATAACTTTGTTTTTCATAGTGTTTGTATGAATTACAAAGTCATATGTATCTCAAAAACTGCTGACCCGATCTCGTTCAAACCAATTTTGGTTGAACGTTTACATTAAGATCTACAGCATAAATTTTTTTGAAATTTTTCACTCCATTATTATAGAAGTTAGAGACACTCACATTTTACCACTTTGAATGCGTATAACTTTTAAACGATTAACTTTATGAAAATGTGGTTTTAGAAATCTTAATGTCATTTTTAAATACCTGTCTATAGATACCACACAAGCATAGGTTTCACGAAGAAAAAATCAGTTTCATTTTCCATGTATGGGGAGCCCCCCTTTATTTTTACCCGACTGCAAAGGAAGGGTTATGTTTTTCGCGCGTATCTTGTATGTATGTATGTAATATTCTTTATTACCTCATATCTCCAGAATCGCTGAACGGATTCACATAATTGAGGTATCGTTAGATTCATCTTAGCAGCCCAAGTGTTCTTAGATAGGTGACATTTGAAAAAATCAAACATGGCGGCTGTGCGAAGTCATTATAAATAATGAAAAAAAAAAATTTTTTTTTGAATACTGCAATATGGGTATCAAATTAAAGGGCTTAACACAAGGATTTCAAAAAGGTATATCATGTTTATCATTAGTGTAATACTAGCAAAAATAATACAAAGAGAAAGTTTAAAAATATGGACTTAGCTCTTTCACTTTACGAATCCGGTGGATTGCCATTGTGATACGACCGGGAAAACTTTAAAAATGTTAATTAATATTGTAACTAAAAATATGAAAAAAAAGTTATTTAAAAAATCTAAAAAAAATACAAGAAAAAAGCACATTTTTATTTTAAAAAGTGACAAGCAGGCGGACCCATCCTATTAAAAAAAAATCAATTGGGTCTCGCCTGCTTGTCACTTTTTAAAATAAAAATGTGCTTGTTTTTTGTATTTCAGTTGAGCAGTCGGGTTATTTAGATTTTTTAAATAATTTTTTTAATATTTAGTAATTTTTTTCATAAAATCGGAAAGCGGTTTTATACAGAATACATCTACCTACCAAGTTTCACATGTATAGTTCTAATAGTTTCGGAATAAAATGGCTGTGACATACGGACGGACGGACGGACAGACAGACAGACAGACAGACAGACAGACAGACAGACAGACAGACAGACAGACAGACGGACAGACATGACGAAACTATAAGGGTTCCGTTTTTTGCCATTCGGCTACGGAACCCTAAAAAGATAAGGGAAAAAGGTAAGGTAAAAAAAACATACTACTTACGTAAACCATACTTGAATTAATTAAGTCTAACATTGGGTATCTAGCTTGACGGACGCGTGGGAGCGCTCGACTCTGCCCTCATTTCGGTGAAAAATCGATAACTCCTACATCACGGTAGAACCTCATTCACTTAACTAACACTTGGTTTTAGTCATTTATATGGCGTGAGCGCTATAATCGGGCTTCGCATATTATGAATTTCATAACAGAGTTAATTTAAGCAGCTCGCTTGGGCACCCGAGCGTGTTGCAGATATCCACCAGCTACTTACACTATCCTGTCAGACGTGTTCCATTACATTCTCATGTGAGTGGTCGACACGATTCTCGTGATTTTACAGGTATTACGTCACTATAAATATTGGTTTTAGCAGAGTGTAAAATGGTTTGTCAGTTCAGTTTATTTGTGAATTTACGTCGGAGACATTGTGCATAAAAGTCGTAGTGATAAATACTAGTGGAGAAATAGAAGGAATTGGTGCGGCGCTCGGGAGTCATCGCCGGCTGAAGCGGGCGGAGCAGATGGTCGCGGGTCGCGCGCGTCACGGCGGAGGGCTGCGCGGGCGCGGGCGCGGGGTGCGCGGGCGGGTCGCGCGCCTCGCCGCCGCCGGGCTTCGATCCCGAGCTCTTCCAGGAGTTGAGCTACCTGCCCGACGCGGAGCTCAAAGAGTGTCTCGGAGAGTACCCCGACTTCCTCTACCACGTCGCACGGGACAAATTCGGCAGACTATACTTTCGCGTCATCAGGACCTTGCTCCTTGATAGAGGTACAGCATCATGTAGATGGGTACGGTTTTCATTGTCGATCACCTCACTTTCAAATTCGTCAAACCATGTTCTCGCTTTTCTTCTCTACAACGCGGTGATTTGCATACCATTTCCTTTAGTTGTGCTTTTTGTCATGTAATCACTGTAACAAGGTATCATGCAAGGGCCTGTCAATTTCCAGCTAAGTAACCAACCTGGAAACATAATATGTACAACCTACCTATTAAAACTACCTTCCATGTAACTAACCCCTATTTAATGTTTCCTAATAATAATTGGTGTTGCTAATATTGTGCTTACTACAATCGCATTAACTTTTAAATTCGCTATACGAAGTACAGGTAAAATAATATAAGTGTCCTTCATAAAATTCCTGTAGCGTTTTATGTGCAAATGCGCTAACAATTATGACTTCCATGAGTAAGACTTTATAGGGTTGCCACTATTGCAAAACGACGGTTTTCATGAGTTATTCCATTTTTCATAAAATTCAAACTTAATGTCGATTCGATTTAATATTAATCATGATTTTAAAAATAGCTTTTTTGGTATTTCAGCGATCATTTCAAAAAAAGTAAAGCACGAGTAAATAGGCATCTTCTGGGCTCGCTCGTCCCACCTTAGACCTCATCTATCGCTTATCATCAGGCGAGATCAAGGTCAAGAGTGGGCCCATCAGTACTAATAAAAAAATGTTTTTTTCTTTTGTCAGGGGAATGAAAAATTAAAACGATACAATTAGTTGAAATTATGAATGACGTATTCGTAAAAAATTACAAAAACAATTCCTGAGCTTTGTTGCGTCTTATCTTTTTTTGTTGAATATACAAAGCAACAATAAGTCTTCAATATTTTTGGTAATCTAACTGATAATCGATTGTTTTTGTAATACACTACAGAAATTTCACTTTATTGCCAGTTTATAAATATTATGAAAATATAAAAACAAATATTTAACTTTGCAGATTACACGGATATTGTTAATATATTTTATCTATTGACATTGCAAAAAACTAAACTTAATTACTGCCTGAAAACAATGATTTTATAGGTTATTTTTGTTTCAATCAAAATAAATAATTGAAGTGAAGACAACTTTTATTATATTTGTGGGACTCTTAAATATATCAATAGCAACACTAAGATGGTTTTGCACTGGAAGTAGTGTTGCCCAAATGCAAGACCAAGACGAGACTTAGCCAGTCTTGGTCTTGCGTCAATGTATGGTCTTGGTCTTGGTATTGCACTCCTAGTCTTGGTCTTGCGCAAGAGTCTCGCAAGAGTCTTGCAATTAACGATTATCCTATTGCTATTTATTAAACTGTAGTTTAGATCTTAGAACAATGTAACAGAGTAGGTACATTTTGAGCTTGAATTGACATAGGCATAGTAAAGGCCAACCAAATTAATAAATTTTGTAAGAAATTCGAAATCTCAACTGACACATCATCTCTGTGTGTTCAGACCTCATGGTCTGAACCCACGAACT
Organism: Tholera decimalis; assembly: GCA_943138885.2. Lineage (NCBI taxonomy): Eukaryota > Metazoa > Arthropoda > Insecta > Lepidoptera > Noctuidae > Tholera > Tholera decimalis. The sequence goes on along the minus strand of OW964556.2, from coordinate 29,500,937 downwards.
CGGCGATCCGTGCCAATGCTCTAACCAACTGAGCTACCTACCGTGTCCCAAGAAAGTCCGTTGGTTTCTTAATGAAAGTTTACATTTAATAAGCCTACATGTGCTAAAACATACAAAAAACAAATTAATGACATTAACTTGACTGTATTTGAATATTCGTCACTCGTCAAATTGCAAACTTATTAAATGATAAATGATCTTTATTTTGCAAATTGGTTATTAAATAACACTTTTACACGTCATTTTTAATCGTAAATATTAACTAGTTGAGGCTGGTGTTTCTTAACTGACTACCCTGAGAAGAAACACCGAAACAAACTCAGGGGTCCATCTCTTTTAAAGTCAATACAATCTATACTAGTATAATTATATGGGAACCTTGTAGGTTGTAGGTTTCAGTCTGAGGCGATCTTTTGCTCACAGATTTGAGTGGGCCTGTCCCATACAGTCCAAGCATTTGTCAAATGACGTATAGCTCAACTTAGAACAAGGAGTTTAACGATTTGACGAACAATACCAAAGTAAAGACGTTTGGGTAGGCCGCAAAAAGCATTCAAACTGCCAGACAATCACGTTTAACTTGAATAAAATAACCTTCATAGTTCACATATTCACATCGTTTATGAGGATTATGTAGATTAGTCTGAAATGGACTTTTGAGGAAAGAACCACACAGATTTGAGTAGACCCGTCCTGTCAATGCAAGCCTTTGTCAGTTAGTCTGTAAGCTCAACTTTGGACTATTAAGGAGCTCAACGGCCAGACGAACAATGCCAAAGACGGGACATTTGAATCAGTCCGAGATTAAAGTAAAAAATTGGCCAAGTGCGTGTCAGACTCGCCTTTGAAGGGTTCCGTAGTAACTACGCAAAATAACTTTGTTATTCATAGTGTTTGTATGAAAAAGAAAGTTATATTTGCGGTTTTTGAAAATGTGCTATATCTCAAAAACTGCTGACCCGATTTCGTTCAAACTAATTTTCGTTGAAAGTTTTAACATCATATATTTTTGTTCTTTTTCACTCCATTATTATAGAAGAATTTTACCACATTGAAAGCATATATATTTTAAATTCTAATCTTTAAGACTTCTAAGACTTAATGTCATTTTAAAAGACCTGTCTATAAATACCACATACGTATAGGTAAGATGAAAATAAAAAATAGTTTCAGTTCCACGTATGAGGAGCCCCCCTTAATTTTATTCATTCATGTTTTTAATTGTTGCCTTAAAATCGGAAAGTGGTTCACAGAATACATTTACCTACTAAGTTTCATATGAGTAGTACTAATAGTATGGGAATAAAATGGCTGTGAGATACGGACAGACAGACATGACGAAACTATAAGGGTTCCGTTTTTGCCATTCGGCTACGGAACTCAAAAAAACAATTATTACATTAAACTCGAAAAGCTCAATTTGGAATTACTAAAATTGAAATAAATACTCCTATTTTTAAGCGCACGCTGTGGGTGGTAGTTACTTTAAGCGGCACCTCCGTCATAGCCAGCGCATTAACGTTCTCATCGAATAATCCGGCTCTGGACAACGATCCAAACTCGGAGAACATATAAATAGTTTTTTAAGAGCTGCCTAAGTTTCATCGTTTCCCCCGCATCGCCCGCCCTCCCCTTGTGTTTTTGCAATGTAATTTCTCATTTTAATAATAATAACACAAACAAAACGACAGACTGAATTAACTGCAAGATGCAAGAGTCGCAGGCTTAGTCTTGTTCTTGTTTAAATCTTGCAGGGTAAGTCTTGGTCTTGCTAAAATTAGGCGGTCTTGGTCTTGCAAAAATGCAAGAACAAAACCAAGACTGCAAGACCAAGACTGACTTTGGGCAACACTAACTGGAAGTAAACGGAACAAAAACTGTGAAAGTCTTTCAGTATCGTGTGAGAGATGTAGGTAAGCACGAACACAATCAATATCCGTTGTAATCTAAGAGTTAGGTAAGAGTGGGAAACACTCGCATACCTGCGCCCGCGACGCATTCAATGCAGCTATTATATCAGTCAGTTCTCATAAGTTTTTATTCTTGAAAGCAGCTTCACCGTTAAAACATTTTGTACCTCGTTAAAGTTTATGTCGTGTACAGTTAAAAACATACATCATAAAATCTTCAGTGTAAATTACACAACCTTTGACACTTTATGAGTGCAAAGCGTAATAAACTACACCACTAATTTTCTTTGGACGCCTACGTTTATGTTTTATCCCCTGATAGACTCGCCTAACTTAAATGTTAAAACAATCACATTAAAACACAACTTGTGAGAATCGAAAGCGAATTAATTGAAACAATGTGTTTAGTGAAACATTAAATATTACAAAGTTAGTTATAAAAAACTGGCCAAGCGCGTATGGGGCCACTAACAGTGAAGGGTTCCGTAGTTTTCTGTTCTAAAACTGTGACGAAATATTAAATTCAAGCGTCGAGCTATTTATGTTATGAGCGACCTCGAAGACGTTGAAAATGACACCCATGACGATAAATCTATGTCCTGTGAGAGTGCTCTCTAGACAATTTCGTGATTCTTAATAGGAACTAAACTATCCTATCGATGGATCTGGAGTAGTATCAAAATCGGACAAACATACAGATGAACAACGAAGTGGTTCTGCAAGGGTTTTTCCTTTTAAGACAAAGATCCCTAAAAATGTTGATGTCTATTTGTTTGTACTACACTGTTCCCACAGCATGGATATACAATGGAAAAGTATGTTTTGTGTGCCCTCCGCAAGAGCGCCATGGAGTCCACTCGCCATTGCGTAGCACTCGCGTTCCACGGCTCCAGTCGCTTACTTGATCAGGAACTTCACGCTCGTATCTGTCGTTTTGTCGCCATCGTTACAAGTGAGCGCGGCTCATCAACGTAATATCTATAGCCGGTGCCATTCCTCGAACAGCTCGGTTAACGTGTAATGTTGCATATAGTGATCGAACAATAGGGGTTCGATGAACGCCCAAAGGCCAAACACACGTGATATACTCCCGGGTTAGTAGAAGTAGAACAAATAATTGTAATCACAATAGGTGAATTGTAAATACTAAAGCGCAAAATTTAAAAATTCAGTGATATCTTATCAATGTGATTGAAGCGGGCAAGCGGCGAAACTAAACGTTATTCAGTGTTTACAGTGCGTGCTCACACGATGTTTTGCGATACTTAGTGATTTGAGTTTGCTAAGTACCGTGCATAGTATCGAATTATCCGCCCATTGTGCCTGAGTATTACTGTGATTGTTTGCTCGAATAAAGGGGCGCTAACATGCACGGGAAGTCAAAATTCTAGTTACAATGTATTTAGTGTGTAAAACTTTTTATAAAGGTTCTTTTAGTGGACTTAGCAGTACTGTTAATACACCGAATCATATTTCAACAATTACTGGTTTGATATTGTTTATTTTTATTTCATGTTTAGATTTGAATTTGTTTTTTGGTCACATAGTCTTTCAAATTATTTAAGGATTCGTGTAATTTTTTTAATGATGATTCTGATCATAACATTTTTTCATTCATAACAAAAATAATTATGGTATTTTAGTTGAAGTTACTGTTTTAGAATTTTGTTTATTATTGTTATTAATGGTTCTCAGCTGTGTCAACAAAAAATGACGAGATAAAGATTATACAGGGTACTCGCTGTTGTCTTTTCTAAATTCTTCACACACTTGGTCAAAAATTCCTGCTTGTGTTAGATCCTTATAGAATTATTAGTATGACTATGAATCACTTTAATTAATGCACATTATCTCACCTGTAATTGGCTTAATTTTTTAGATACCAATATAAAATGCCTTTTAATCCTATGTGCTATACAGCCTATCTTTATGTGCCACGTGAACCGCATCTAGGTCACTGTTCCAATCGATTGCTTTATTAATATCACAGCTTGGAGATCAATTTAGTCTTAACGCTAATTTAGCACTTTCAATTATAAAATATTGATCCACTGTGGCCTCTTTGGGAACACTCTTTTGGTTACCAACGAGTTGGGAGTGCCCAAGAATAGATAGTGAGTGAGCTTTCGAGAATAATAAATTTTGGTATTTGAGCAAGGTTACCATAGATTGTTTATAAACAACTCGAAATACCTGAATCATAGCGTTTCTGGTCAAATTAAAATAGACTTAGTTAACGCTAGATACAATTGAAACTTAAGCCCGACAAAACTTTTATTATAGCTTTTATTTATTTAGTTTTAATAGTAAATCAATATTATGAAGCCGCCGGTCGGCCGAACTGAGGTTAAACCTCAGTTTGTGGTTAGGTTGGATGTTTACATAATGTATGTCAAGTGGTCGTGACATGTTTTAACGTAGCACGACTTTTATTTAATGAGTATCTAAGTAAAGATAAATTTGTCTAAAAGATACTACGCAGACGCAGACTCTAATAGCGTATGGAATAAGTGCCAGAAACAGTACCGCGGAGAAAATCTATACCTACGAATATTATAAAGCAGAAAAGTTTTGTTTGTTTGTTTAAACGCGGTAATCTGCGAAAGTACTGGGTGGATTTGGAAGAAATTTGGTATGTAAGTAGGGGAAGGTTATAGACAACTGACGAAAGAACGAGGATTATGTTTTTATCGTGATAAATTCCACGAGAGCGAAGCCCCGAGCGACTGGTGGTAGTGTTTCAATAATTCAGATATACCTGTGCCATGTTTTTTTTATTGAAAATAGGAAGCCAAGTCATATAAAATAGTTTCTAAGTAAGATTTCCTTTTAAGCTTACGACTTGTTTTTCAAAGAGTAAACTACTGATTCGTCCAATGTGAGCGAGCACACTCACATAAAATCAATCTCATTAAAACTTTGCATTTAAAAACCAATGAAAGTAGTTTATCTGGAGTCGTGTTGGGTATTAATACCTGGTCCAAGAATGTACTTGTCTAACCCGCCTTGTTTTTCGAGTAGACGAAATTTCTTTTTGGTTCGATGTACTCACCGGTAGACAAGAGAGTTTAGTAACGTAATCAATTGACCGGTATGTTTTGTAATATATTGTAGGACAGTATTACTGTATCGTTTAAAACCACTTCACTTTTTATTACATAGGTACGCGTGACTAAATGATAGTACGACTATCTTAAAGACAGGTCTTTAGTGACAATTAATAATCTGGTGTTCCTGTTTAATTGTCTTAACACTGCTTTTATTAGGCAATATTTTATTTTTACCTTTTGATACTAAAGTGAATAAAAATGTTTATACACACTTTCTAATTCCATAAATATCTATTGTACCACCAATTCTATCAATCTAAACACTTAGGATTAATCTCTTCATCGACAGATAAAATAAAGTATGATAACTTGTGTACTTAAATCACATAATTATTTAAATACATTCCTATATGATATTGTATATAATTTGCGCTTGCTTCTAGAGATGCTATAGACTATAGCATAGCATAGCATAGAAGTCGTTGCCGTTTGCTATATAGTGGTGTTCTTTTTACAGTTCTATGCAGCAACAGGGTGAGCCAAATGACAAAAACCTACAATGACATCGAAGCGGTAACACGGCTCTTAGAAGAAGTAAGTTGTGCTATTTATTTGCTATGTAATTCGTCTAGAGAGGTATTCAAGGCAAACTCCACACCTGGTTGTCGACTTGTTTATGTCACAACTTTTGTCTTCAAAGTGCATTTGTATCTACAGGTTTTATACATTTGGACTTTCAACTTTTTGCTGTAATTATTGGCGCTTTTTAATATGATTTTAGCCATGTAGATATAGTTTTATAAGTCTTTTCATTGAACAGGTCATATCTGTCAATATATGTGTTGTGGAATGTTCGTCATACAAGTTATTGATTTTGGTAATTATTTACAGAAAGAAAAAGATTTGGAGCTAACGGCTCGCATCGGTAAGGAACTGTTAACAGCCAATGGTCGTTTGGAGGCGAGAGTCACCGCGCTCGAGGGCGAGTTGCGAAGCGCTCGGGACCATATCACGCAGCTGAGGCACGACCTCAACGCCAAAGCGGATCTACTACAGGTAAACGGAAGATACATAATCTCATTGTGTATTTCCCAAAAATCTAGGAAATTTTGGATAATAATCCACGAATCTGTAACGTTAACTTATCGAGCAGTGTACTGATTATGTGGGTCGTAGAATGAACGATTTGTTATGGTTTTGAAAAGCAGTAACAATAAGAATTTATTTGCTGTTTGAGGTCCTTTGCACTGATGCGTTATTCTCGCCGTTGTCGCGCATGTTAATAATAAATAATCTTTTATTATCCTGAATGATATCATCGTCATCACTATTCATCTTACAAGGAAAACCAATCTGTTATACTTACTTGCAAAACTTAAAATCATCGTGAGGACAAAACGTAATTTGAGGAAAGTTCAAAAGGACAAATGTTAAAGATTAAGGCCAACAGGTACCCTCAAAACGATCTCACGGTCACATAATATTTGTTTTATTTATTTTTACAAAACCGGCTTAATTTATTAAGTTGGCATTGATATGCAAATGTTTCAAAGTTAAAACCCAGCTCCTAACACAATACTAATTCATGTTTAGGTGTTAACAAATGACACAGAGGAGTGCTCATCCCCGGAGGAGCAGGAGGCCGCGAACGCGGCGCTACTGCGCAAGCGCACCGGAGCGCTTGAGCGCGAAAACCGAGCGCTGCGCGAAGAGGCCACGCGCCTCGCCGCCGGCGCCGACAGCGCAGAGCTGGCTGAACGACAGCTGCTTAGGGACATCGCACACCAGCTCGGTAAGACACCTTATACAATTTTATTTTCGGTGGGAAAATCATCTAGTGACTTCTCCCGCTCTGTGAGAAGCGGAACTGACTATAAACCAAATCTTTTCCTTCAACTGTCCTTGTATTCCGGGGCCGCAGTATGTCGTTAGAATATTCTCGCAACCCCGGCGAGTAGTGGCCCTGTCGGGGCTCGTCATTGCTGCTGACTGCTTTTGGAGGCGCATTCGTCTACGGGAGCCGGAGATCAGCTTGCCATCCCTGACACCCGGGGCGTCTCCCGCGGCGGCTGGTGAGGAAGAGAGTTGTCCCTACCTCACGCGTTCAGCCTCCTCCTTCGCTAGAATGGCTAAGATACCTTTTACGAAGGGTCAGGTCTTCAAATTTGTGCTAGCTTGGGTAAGCTCATGGTTTGAATATACTGTTCTGTTCCCTGTAATAAAGGAGCAAGCCGCGCTTTTGGGATTATACGAAGGACCCGCCACCATGAAGGCTGCAACCAGACAAGACCAATCCATCAGTCAGACGACGTTATCATATAGTTGATGCTGAGGATTATTGAGGTGACAATTGATGTCGATCAGCTACGGTCTACTTACCCCATTTCAACACCTAGATTTTAGTCAAATTTACAAAACAGTTGGTGTCTCTGAAAATTGAAATCTTGGTATAAACATTATTGCGGAAGTATTCGTGTGCTGCGCATTTACATACATTTCGTAGAGTATAAGTACGCTTATCATGTTTCTAGTAACAGAACAGGTTGCTGCAACAGTATTGTGCAACTTTTGCTGATTGGTTTTTATTAGTAGTTAAACAAAAGCATATATTCCGCACGCATTGTCGCAATATTGCATGACATTTCCGCTATCAGGCAATCAACCATACTAATGTTATAGATGCTAATCTGACTGTCTGTCTGTTACCCTCTCACGAATAGACCGTTTATCCAATTTTAATGAAATTTTACTCATGAATTTGAATACGGGTCTTCAGCAATCTTTATAACAGTTTAGTCAAAGAGAGGCAAATTTTTTTTTAAACCGGAGTTCTAAGGCTCTGAAACAGAGGATGAAAATCGAAAACGTAGTAAAAAGTAGAAAACCAAGTCGCGTGTAATGGCTAGTTAGCTATTTGCGAGCTGGAAATTGGCGGATGTACAAAGTTTTATCGCCGTAAAACCTCGGAACTTTTTTTACCTATATTCGAACGGAATGTTTTCTTATCAAGACTTAAACATTGATACTAAGAAGTCGTGTCGAATTTTAATTTGTTCCATGTAATTTATCAATCGGAAAACCTATTTTTCTAGATGTTTCTAATTTGTATTAATCTATGTATTATTAAGTCCAATACAATAATGCTTTCAGGGTAATGTTGGGGCTACTGCGCTTTTGCAGTGCGTCGGGGATGTTTGCGAAGGCAGGTGTGCCTGATTTTTTTGCATTAATACGGTCGCGTATAGCATCCTTGATGCGGCGAGTGCGCGATAGCTCCAACAGCCTGATAGCTGTCGTCGCCGACAGGATGAATAGTCCAATAATGTGGCACTGGATGACGACTCACAGAGCGTCATTCACATACATTAAATAATTACTTTTTTAAGTGTATTTTATAATATTTCTTCTAATTTGTCTTGTTATTATTGTATTTTATATTTATTTTAAATTTGTGTGTTTATTTTTTGTTTATGTGTAAATGTGTCTCCATATGGACTTTGGTCTGAAAATAAAGTATTTTATTATTATTTATTATTATATAAGTTTACCAGCAGTCGCGCGAGGCTACTCTCACGTAGACTATATCACGATAAAAACATAACCCTCCTTTTTTAAGTCGGGTAAAAAGTAACCTATAACCTTCCTCAAGCTTCAAGCTACTTCCATACCATATCATACAATTTCATCCAAATCCACCCAGCACTTTCCTAGATTAGCGCGTTCAAAAAAATTTAACGCTTTATTTTTTTAATTTATTTATTTACTAGCTTTTGCCCGCGACTTCGTCCGCGTGGAATAGTTACTTTGGGCTAACGTTAAATTTAACCCCGATTTTGAAGCATTCTTCATTGGCGCTCCGCTCCTATTGGCCTTAGCGTAATGTTACAATATAGCTGTGCCCGCGACTCCGTCAGCGTAAGTTAATGTATTGGTAATATTGTTTAGATCACGTTCACATGAGGCTTAAGTACCTAGAGAAAGCTTCGACCGCGAGACGCGTCGAGCGCGGCGACCGATTCTCAAAAATAATCCTTATAGCATGATTCAGTATTCACGCGCGATGGCTTATTATTATAAGCGTATTTCATGTATAACTTTGGTGTTTCTATACCGATTTATATGATTCTTTTTACGGTTTCGTAGCCGAATGGCAAAAAACGGAATCTTTATAGTTTCGACATGTCTGTCCGTCTGTCTGTCTGTCTGTCTGTCCGGCCGTCCGTCTGTCACAGCAATTTTATTCCGAAACTATTAGGACTATACATGTGAAACTTGATAGGTAGATGTATTCTGTGAACCGCTTTCCGATTTTGAGAAAAAAATTAAAAAATATTTAAAATAAAGGGGGTCTCCCCTTACATGGAACTAAACCTGAAAATATTTTTTTTCATGAAATCGATGCATGTGTGGTATCTATAGACAGTTCTTTAAAAACGACATCGGGGTTTCTAAAACCACTTTTCCATAAAGTCAATCGTTTAAAAGATATAAACTTCCAAAGTGGTAAAATGTGTGTGTGGCGGACACAACCTCTAACTTCTATAATAATGGAGTGAAAAATCTAAAAAAATATATGTCTGTAGATCGTAATATAAACTTTCAACCAAAATTAGTTTGAACGAAATCAATTCAGCAGTTTTTGAGATACAGCATATTTTCTAAAACCGCAAATATAACTTTGTAATTCATACAAACACTATGAAAAACAAATTTATTCGGCGCAGTTGTAAAAAATGTAAAAAAGCCAGTTTTAAGAAATTTGTAAGGTTTTTTTTTCAAAACAAATTTATTTGGCGCAGTTGTAAAAAATGTAAATAAGCTAGTTTTAAGAAATTTGTAAGGTTTTTTTTTCGTCAAATAAATTTGCATATTATATTATAGTTACTACGGAACCCTTCATGGGCGAGTCTGACTCGCACTTGGCCAATTTTTTTATGGAATAGTTAATAATGTTAACTTTTTCAATTACGGGTGACTGAGAGTGTTATAAACGTAAGAGTAGACAAATATTATAATCAGAAAGCTTCGAACTGCTAAGCTATCGGGAGTTACACGTGTTATTGTGAGTCAACCATAAAAGTTAGACATATGCTGTCGTGGGATATTTTTTATATAATTTTAAGGAGAACATTTCCGTCATGAAATGATTTGTGTAGCTTTAACCATTAAGGTTGCACACGCGACGGAAGCTTAAAAAATGGAGTAACTTCTCCCGTTTTCCCAACATTTCCTTTCACTGCTCTGCTCCTATTGATTGTAGCGTGATGAAAAGTATACTATAACCCGCTCAGGAGTATGAAAAATAATTGTACCAAGTTTCGTTAAAATCCGTCGAGTAGTTTTTGTTAACGGTTATACATACAGACAGACAGACAGACAGACAGACAGACAGACAGACAGACAAAAATTTAACTGATTGCATTTTTGGCATGAGTATCGATCCTTAATCAACCCCTGATAGTTATTTTGGAAATATATTTCATGTACAGAATTGACCTCTCTACAGATTTATTATAAGTATAGAAGATGTACAACGCGAGCCTATTATCAATAAAAAATAAATATATAAATACATACAAAAGAGCACAAAAGTTGATAAGTTTGAAGTTGAGAGACAGGAGAGTTGAAGAAGAGATGATAGACACATTGTGTATAAGTACTAATTACGATAATTAGCTAATAAACTAAACTTTATAATATTAGTATAGATATAGATTGCTGAGGTTATACTTTCTTCGTAGTAAATACATGGGATTCTTTGCTTCCCGTTACTATTCTCTACTTAGTCATACGATTCCGTATATGTAAGAATTTCTCACGATGTTCTTGTACTCTTCGGTACCTGATAGCTTTGATAATGTCAACAGTCAGTGAAATGCGTTTACAGGCTTTTTACTAAGAACTCTCACGTATATTTATGTAACTGGTTTTTAATTGTGTATTTGTAATCTACGTTACAATAGAGGGTTGGCAAATGGAATATGCATGACAAAATAACCACTTTACCGTCAAATATGAATATAACTTACACTGAAAACCGAATGCAAATCTATCCAAAAACCAATTCTTAATGTCAATTTTAAACGAATATACCTATACTCCAATACAAATTCACCACAGATTATGATATTTAAACAATATTTCGTAATCCATCACTAGACCTAATTAGTTATTTATAAAGCAAATAATACAATACATGCAGATTCCCTAATAATGCAGACGTCCGTAGCGTAGGTACTTTTAAAAGCTTCTTCCAGTAAAACAGTACCGTAAGGACACTCGTACTAGTTGTCTGTATAAATGTGAAACATCCTGCTGAGGACTATTAGGTTGCGTCATGTGGGGCATGAAATCCCTGCGCAATCTGGATTCATTCACACCAGCAAGTTTCCACAACAATAATTCCAATAAACTGCCACTTAAGCCAATGGATTGGCTTTAAACGTGATTATGTCACAAGCAATATATATAATGATATTAGTTTATGTAATGTTTTGTTATTATCACACTTCATTTTCAGGCGGCGGTGTTGAGTACAAAACAATGGTAGCCGATTGTTTGTTGCGTCTAGTTGATAGAAGGTCGTTGGTTATCGTTATCAGTCAAACGACGACCTACAAGCGGCTTTGCAGCCTACTTAGCAATAAATTAGACTATCTTGATGATCGATGGAGAATTTAACTTAAGCCTTCTTCGCCGAATTATGTAGGGTACTTAATATGTGTAATGTATAATTTTGAGACATGTTAATACATTTACTAGGGTGAATTATTTCGTGCCGTTTGGCACGAGTATTGTTTATGATAAAGGACGATAGTGCGACAATTATAACTTATCTAAGATAAAAATATTCATATCGGAGACAGCAATGAGGTCAGCAATGATTTAACTAAGATAAAAATTATAGGTAAATATTTTATAGACATGTATTGCCATTGTGTAAGGAGGCTTACGCACCAAGGAGTGGTGTGAAGCAGGCGGGATGACCAGTGTATCGACGCAGCTTGTTCTCATGATAATTAATGCGAACTGTTGATTCACATGTGATGTTGATTTAACTCGCATCTAAACACAATTATCCACACAACATAGCCGATTCTGCGTGACCACGCAAGCCACACACCAGGCAAGATGCTTATCGTGTTTTAAAACTATGTACTTTGCTTTTATTTTCATTTCATTGTTCTTAACTATTTTTTTCCTACGCCAGTTGACATTGACAGATAAACTGGAATAACAACTCTTAACGTTTTTCTTAGTCCCGGAAGTAATTTCGAATGAAGTTTGTATGTCGTTAACGTGCCTATTGAAATTATTTAAATTGATGGGCATACAGTTTGTCTAAGTTAAAGCATCTTGAGAGATTCTAAGATGAGCTAAGCGGCTAGGGTAATCAACCTGTGTGAAGCAATGCGATCCTCTTAGCTAGGTTAATGGCTAGAATATAGGGTCATTTTATTATTTATTTAGCTCTAACGTTCTATCATGTGATCTTAATGCTTCGCTTAGTAACCCTTCATACTGTCAACTGAGAAGATTTATACAGCACACATCTCTTCGTGAATGGAAGAAGTAAAAGAAAGAAGTCTTCGAAAGTATGAGCTTGGTGACTCAAGGTGGCCTAGCAGCGTGTTTTCTCTTAAGGTTTGCACCCTGTCAGACCATACTTGTTTCAACATGCCTCTAATCATCGCTAGAAGAGAAAGCAGTATCCAGAAAGAAGATATTCTATTGTTTATCTACAATACATAAATTATAAGTAGTGCTGGTTCATTAATAGCAAATACGGGTAATGTTAAGTGATTTAGTGCTGTTTATATTACACATTGTTTAAACTATGTGATTGATGTGAAAATTCTTCTATAAACAATCGAACTGACGCTGTAGAAGTACATAGAATTATATAGTTTTTCATCCTCAATTATTTGCATTGAATGAATTGATTGAACTAAGAATTTTATATTTGTGTGTGGTTTGATAATCTCCCCAGTATTACTATTGTTTCAATTGGTTTCTATTTTGCTACAAAATGTAACAAATCACGTGCAAACGTGAAGCTATTAATCTTGGTTTATTTGACGTTTATCGTTTGTAGCAGAATGCATTTCAACCAATTGTATAATCTAACCGAATTCAATAAGCTTCGCAGCATTATATAGAAATCAGTCGGCATTACGGTTTTCCAACTAGGTATGTTGGGGTCGTCTTGTAATCTTGACTGGATGAAATTGAATATTAGTATATTACTTAGGGTGATTCTTTGAAGTGAGATCCTGGCTAAATAATTATAGCCGCATGATTCGATTTTCAAGGTTAAATTAGTATATTACTTAGGGGGATTCCTTGAAGTGAGCTCGTGGCTAAATAATTATAGCCGCATGGTTCAATTTTCAAGGTTAAGCAACGCTTGTCCAGGACCGTCTGTGGACGGATGATCATCTCAACATATCGAGATTCGTCCGTGCCTCGGAAAGTGTCTTTGATTGTCGGAAATCAGAAAAGCTGACTCTGGTCTTGCCAAGTGGTCTCGTGTTATCCAGTGACTGGGCTGTGTAGGTAATACTCTGCTGCTTCCGACTAAACTAGAAGCCGACCTCAACATGGTTGGGAAAGGCTAAGCAGGTGATGAATTGGAGTGACTGTTTATCTGGCTGAAGTATTATACAACCTTTTTGTTTAAATTTCCAGCCAGTGCTAATTCGGAGGCGAGTGCTCTGGGATCCGAGTTGGTGGAAGAGCGGCAACGTTCAGCGGAGCTTCAGCAACAGCTTGAGAACATCAACTCGAGGCTCACCGCTAGTGAAAGAAATTATCAACAGGTAAATGGTATTTTTCTCGTATTATGACCGCCGATGTGATGGTTTTGGCCCAGTGTTTATAGGCACGACTTACAAGTTGTAGGCTCGAAACTAGGCAGGCACATTACTTTGTGTAATTTTTTTCAACAACCACTGCTCTCAGCTCATTACTTTGTGTAATTTTTTCAACAACCACTGCTCTCAGCTCATTACTTTGTGTAATTTTTTCAACAACCACTGCTCTCAGCTCATTACTTTGTGTATTTTTTTTCAACAACCACTGCTCTCAGCTCTCTGAAGCGTCAATAGCCTAATGGATAAGGTGTCGGACTTGTGATCGAGAGGTCGTGGGTTCGAACCCCACCCATTAAACTATTGTCGTGAACCCACTCCAGACACAAGCATATTTAGCTTAGTTGGAGGGGTTAACAAGATTGCTATTAATGTGAATTCTACCCACATTACTAGTTCTCTTAAAAAAAATTATAATATAATGGCTGTGCTCCAGTAGTAGCAACGTTGTATACTGATTATGTATAAATAAATAAATAAAAAATAAATGTATGACCGATGATCTCGAATATTGTGTACAAAGTTTGACCTCGATCTTTTAAAATTATAGTAGAAATGTTTTGCAATTTAAATTTTCGTCGGAATCGCGTGTGTCCAGCGCATCTTGACATAAATATTTCTCATTTGGCAAGCTCGCCATCTGGTAAATCCGCACTCGCATAACACAAAGTTGATCCTGTTTAAAACATGCATAGCGTGTGTTAGCCATATACGCGTAACATGATTGTAATATGACGACCTCGCTGTATAATTTCAAATTCATTTCTACATGTTTAAGTAAACTTTAAACGTGTTCCATGTAGTACATAATAAGTGTGAACTACATAAAACCAGTTACAAAAACAGAGTATGGAGTAATTTTAATTATCTTACAAAAAAGGTTTTGATTATAACTCATGCCGATAATACAGCCGACAGAATTGGCTATAACCAGTAAACCGGATTACTATAAAGCGAGCCGCTTTTAAGCAAGCCATATGGTGACAATCCGATTATCTTGTCTGATACCAACTTGGGCTTCTTAATACAGCATTATATTGAAGAATTTCTTTCATTTTTATCCAATAGATATTTGTTTATAGATAAATTGTTGAATATGCAATGTTTAATGTTCATGTTTAATTGTTTACAGTTAACTACCGAGCATGAACATACGTTACGGATATTAGAAATAACAAAAGAAAATCAAAATGCTCTCGCATCGGAGCTGGCTGACACGAAGGTAATTACGTCCACTACAGATTGTTTCGGTTTCTGTTCACGAATCATTGTTATAATAAATAACGCAGTCTTATCATGCCTGAATCTTTATAAATAATATCAAACATAAGGAAAAAGATTGAGATAAATAAGCTTTGTAATTGCTATTTTATGTCTCTAACACTTTTACTGCTTATGTAAGGCACGATGTGATTGAAAAAAAAAAAACCAACGCATACATACCAGATTGACGACCTGAGTTGGGTTCACAACACTGTTTATATAGGTAGTTCATATTAGGAGTAATGTATGAAATTGTCGATATGGACTGAAAAATTAAAAGTCGTTTCTTTTTCTAAAATGTAACATACTTACTTGATCAAAATATTTACCCTTATTATATATATACCCCTACTATACATGGTTGCAATATAATCGGAAGGTTATTTATACCTTTGCGATAGAATTCTCAGATAGATAGTCTGTGTTCCCTGATCGTTATAATCTGGGGGTCTTAAGTCAAGAGTGAATAGGTTACTTCAAGGCAAGCGTGCTCCATCTTCGACCACATCATCACTTACCATCAGGTGAGATGGTGGTCAAACGCGATCCCATTATTATTTAAAAAAAAATGGATCTAGATTCGACAACGGAGTTAAGTAATTTGCTTTCATACAGAAAGCAAATTATTTAAGTCCGTTGAAGCAAGGTCTGGCGAATTCTTTTATTAAGTATGGGAAATCATCCAATGTCTGCCTCATCTGGGCGAAGCGGTTAAATTTTATACATGTTTTTAACCGACTTCTAAAAAAGGAGGAGGTTCTCAATTCGGATGTTTGTATTTTTTTTTTTTTTTTTTTTTTTTTTTTTTATGTTTGTCCACGCATAACTCCGTCGCTTGCCAACCGATTTGAAAAATTCTTTTTTTGTTGGAAAGGGTATACTTCCCAAATGGTCCCATGAAAATTTTATCGAAATCGGACGAGCCGTTTCTGAAAAATCAAAAAAAGTCGAAAAAAATAATTTACCTTGATGATCTTTTCGTTTACTCTGCATTGCGTTTTTTGTTCGCGCATAACTCCGTCATTTACGAACCGATTTGGAAAATTCACTGTTCCACTAAAAAGCACGAAAATAAAAACTTTTTTGCAAAAAATAAAACCGACTTCCATATCAAAACACTACAAAGCCAAAAATAATTTTAATTTCGGAAGGCGGTGTGTAAAAAAAAGAAAATTCAAAACCAATAACACCGACTACCGAAATTAAAATTATTTTTGGCTTTGTAGTGTTTTGATATGGAAGTCGGTTTTATTTTTTGCAAAAAAGTTTTTATTTTCGTGCTTTTTAATAAGAAAAAATGTCACATTATAAATTATTATTCAAAATAATAATTTATGGGTAATATCGAAATAAAGAATAAATAATAATAATAATAAAGGTTTTTATATCAATTCAAAGTATCTATTAGGTACTATAAAACGGCCATTTCATACTTTAACGTCAAGCAAAAGCTTCGTACCCCCTTTTACGAAAATTACGCAGTCGGAAGAGTTTGCACAGTTAATGTTTGTAAGGAGGAATGCAGAACGCTATTTTTATATAAAAATCATTATAAAAATATTAGCTTTTATTAATTTACAAAAGTACAACAAAAACAAAACAACTATAGATTTATATAATTATCTGAAATAAAGAATTTGAATTACGATCGAATTTCAAACACCATTATTGGGAATTGTACTTGGAAATTAGTCAGATTGTGCGTGATAAGGATCGAACATGACTGTATGTTACAGTTATTGTGATATTAATGTGCTTATGCCCCAGGAGCGGTACGCGGAGGTGGCAGCGCATTTGGCAGAGGCGCAGGAGCAGCTGCGTGCTCTGCGAAAACGCGGCGAGCCGGCGCGCGGCCTCATGCCCAGCGTGGCGGCCGCGGCCGGCCTGCTGCCGCCCAGCCTGCACCGCGAGATGCACTCCTCCATCTACTCCGAGCTCAGCCTCGACTCCGGCATCGGCGATCCTCTTGCACAGTCAGTACATACAGATCCCTATACATCAAGCGCGGCGAGCCGGCGCGCGGCCTCATGCCCAGCGTGGCGGCCGCGGCCGGCCTGCTGCCGCCCAGCCTGCACCGCGAGATGCACTCCTCCATCTACTCCGAGCTCAGCCTCGACTCCGGCATCGGCGATCCTCTTGCACAGTCAGTACATACAGATCCCTATACATCAAGCGCGGCGAGCCGGCGCGCGGCCTCATGCCCAGCGTGGCGGCCGCGGCCGGCCTGCTGCCGCCCAGCCTGCACCGCGAGATGCACTCCTCCATCTACTCCGAGCTCAGCCTCGACTCCGGCATCGGCGATCCTCTTGCACAGTCAGTACATACAGATCCCTATACATCAAGCGCGGCGAGCCGGCGCGCGGCCTCATGCCCAGCGTGGCGGCCGCGGCCGGCCTGCTGCCGCCCAGCCTGCACCGCGAGATGCACTCCTCCATCTACTCCGAGCTCAGCCTCGACTCCGGCATCGGCGATCCTCTTGCACAGTCAGTACATACAGATCCCTATACATCAAGCGCGGCGAGCCGGCGCGCGGCCTCATGCCCAGCGTGGCGGCCGCGGCCGGCCTGCTGCCGCCCAGCCTGCACCGCGAGATGCTCTCCTCCATCTACTCCGAGCTCAGCCTCGACTCCGGCATCGGCGATCCTCTTGCACAGTCAGTACATACAGATCCCTATACATGAAGCGCGGCGAGCCGGCGCGCGGCCTCATGCCCAGCGTGGCGGCCGCGGCCGGCCTGCTGCCGCCCAGCCTGCACCGCGAGATGCACTCCTCCATCTACTCCGAGCTCAGCCTCGACTCCGGCATCGGCGATCCTCTTGCACAGTCAGTACATACAGATCCCTATACATCAAGCGCGGCGAGCCGGCGCGCGGCCTCATGCCCAGCGTGGCGGCCGCGGCCGGCCTGCTGCCGCCCAGCCTGCACCGCGAGATGCACTCCTCCATCTACTCCGAGCTCAGCCTCGACTCCGGCATCGGCGATCCTCTTGCACAGTCAGTACATACAGATCCCTATACATCAAGCGCGGCGAGCCGGCGCGCGGCCTCATGCCCAGCGTGGCGGCCGCGGCCGGCCTGCTGCCGCCCAGCCTGCACCGCGAGATGCACTCCTCCATCTACTCCGAGCTCAGCCTCGACTCCGGCATCGGCGATCCTCTTGCACAGTCAGTACATACAGATCCCTATACATCAAGCGCGGCGAGCCGGCGCGCGGCCTCATGCCCAGCGTGGCGGCCGCGGCCGGCCTGCTGCCGCCCAGCCTGCACCGCGAGATGCACTCCTCCATCTACTCCGAGCTCAGCCTCGACTCCGGCATCGGCGATCCTCTTGCACAGTCAGTACATACAGATCCCTATACATCAAGCGCGGCGAGCCGGCGCGCGGCCTCATGCCCAGCATGGCGGCCGCGGCCGGCCTGCTGCCGCCCAGCCTGCACCGCGAGATGCACTCCTCCATCTACTCCGAGCTCAGCCTCGACTCCGGCATCGGCGATCCTCTTGCACAGTCAGTACATACAGATCCCTATACATCAAGCGCGGCGAGCCGGCGCGCGGCCTCATGCCCAGCGTGGCGGCCGCGGCCGGCCTGCTGCCGCCCAGCCTGCACCGCGAGATGCACTCCTCCATCTACTCCGAGCTCAGCCTCGACTCCGGCATCGGCGATCCTCTTGCACAGTCAGTACATACAGATCCCTATACATCAAGCGCGGCGAGCCGGCGCGCGGCCTCATGCCCAGCGTGGCGGCCGCGGCCGGCCTGCTGCCGCCCAGCCTGCACCGCGAGATGCACTCCTCCATCTACTCCGAGCTCAGCCTCGACTCCGGCATCGGCGATCCTCTTGCACAGTCAGTACATACAGATCCCTATACATCAAGCGCGGCGAGCCGGCGCGCGGCCTCATGCCCAGCGTGGCGGCCGCGGCCGGCCTGCTGCCGCCCAGCCTGCACCGCGAGATGCTCTCCTCCATCTACTCCGAGCTCAGCCTCGACTCCGGCATCGGCGATCCTCTTGCACAGTCAGTACATACAGATCCCTATACATGAAGCGCGGCGAGCCGGCGCGCGGCCTCATGCCCAGCGTGGCGGCCGCGGCCGGCCTGCTGCCGCCCAGCCTGCACCGCGAGATGCACTCCTCCATCTACTCCGAGCTCAGCCTCGACTCCGGCATCGGCGATCCTCTTGCACAGTCAGTACATACAGATCCCTATACATCAAGCGCGGCGAGCCGGCGCGCGGCCTCATGCCCAGCGTGGCGGCCGCGGCCGGCCTGCTGCCGCCCAGCCTGCACCGCGAGATGCACTCCTCCATCTACTCCGAGCTCAGCCTCGACTCCGGCATCGGCGATCCTCTTGCACAGTCAGTACATACAGATCCCTATACATGAAGCGCGGCGAGCCGGCGCGCGGCCTCATGCCCAGCGTGGCGGCCGCGGCCGGCCTGCTGCCGCCCAGCCTGCACCGCGAGATGCACTCCTCCATCTACTCCGAGCTCAGCCTCGACTCCGGCATCGGCGATCCTCTTGCACAGTCAGTACATACAGATCCCTATACATCAAGCGCGGCGAGCCGGCGCGCGGCCTCATGCCCAGCGTGGCGGCCGCGGCCGGCCTGCTGCCGCCCAGCCTGCACCGCGAGATGCACTCCTCCATCTACTCCGAGCTCAGCCTCGACTCCGGCATCGGCGATCCTCTTGCACAGTCAGTACATACAGATCCCTATACATCAAGCGCGGCGAGCCGGCGCGCGGCCTCATGCCCAGCGTGGCGGCCGCGGCCGGCCTGCTGCCGCCCAGCCTGCACCGCGAGATGCACTCCTCCATCTACTCCGAGCTCAGCCTCGACTCCGGCATCGGCGATCCTCTTGCACAGTCAGTACATACAGATCCCTATACATCAAGCGCGGCGAGCCGGCGCGCGGCCTCATGCCCAGCGTGGCGGCCGCGGCCGGCCTGCTGCCGCCCAGCCTGCACCGCGAGATGCACTCCTCCATCTACTCCGAGCTCAGCCTCGACTCCGGCATCGGCGATCCTCTTGCACAGTCAGTACATACAGATCCCTATACATCAAGCGCGGCGAGCCGGCGCGCGGCCTCATGCCCAGCGTGGCGGCCGCGGCCGGCCTGCTGCCGCCCAGCCTGCACCGCGAGATGCACTCCTCCATCTACTCCGAGCTCAGCCTCGACACCGGCATCGGCGATCCTCTTGCACAGTCAGTACATACAGATCCCTATACATCAAGCGCGGCGAGCCGGCGCGCGGCCTCATGCCCAGCGTGGCGGCCGCGGCCGGCCTGCTGCCGCCCAGCCTGCACCGCGAGATGCACTCCTCCATCTACTCCGAGCTCAGCCTCGACTCCGGCATCGGCGATCCTCTTGCACAGTCAGTACATACAGATCCCTATACATCAAGCGCGGCGAGCCGGCGCGCGGCCTCATGCCCAGCGTGGCGGCCGCGGCCGGCCTGCTGCCGCCCAGCCTGCACCGCGAGATGCACTCCTCCATCTACTCCGAGCTCAGCCTCGACTCCGGCATCGGCGATCCTCTTGCACAGTCAGTACATACAGATCCCTATACATCAAGCGCGGCGAGCCGGCGCGCGGCCTCATGCCCAGCGTGGCGGCCGCGGCCGGCCTGCTGCCGCCCAGCCTGCACCGCGAGATGCACTCCTCCATCTACTCCGAGCTCAGCCTCGACTCCGGCATCGGCGATCCTCTTGCACAGTCAGTACATACAGATCCCTATACATGAAGCGCGGCGAGCCGGCGCGCGGCCTCATGCCCAGCGTGGCGGCCGCGGCCGGCCTGCTGCCGCCCAGCCTGCACCGCGAGATGCACTCCTCCATCTACTCCGAGCTCAGCCTCGACTCCGGCATCGGCGATCCTCTTGCACAGTCAGTACATACAGATCCCTATACATCAAGCGCGGCGAGCCGGCGCGCGGCCTCATGCCCAGCGTGGCGGCCGCGGCCGGCCTGCTGCCGCCCAGCCTGCACCGCGAGATGCACTCCTCCATCTACTCCGAGCTCAGCCTCGACTCCGGCATCGGCGATCCTCTTGCACAGTCAGTACATACAGATCCCTATACATCAAGCGCGGCGAGCCGGCGCGCGGCCTCATGCCCAGCGTGGCGGCCGCGGCCGGCCTGCTGCCGCCCAGCCTGCACCGCGAGATGCACTCCTCCATCTACTCCGAGCTCAGCCTCGACTCCGGCATCGGCGATCCTCTTGCACAGTCAGTACATACAGATCCCTATACATCAAGCGCGGCGAGCCGGCGCGCGGCCTCATGCCCAGCGTGGCGGCCGCGGCCGGCCTGCTGCCGCCCAGCCTGCACCGCGAGATGCACTCCTCCATCTACTCCGAGCTCAGCCTCGACTCCGGCATCGGCGATCCTCTTGCACAGTCAGTACATACAGATCCCTATACATCAAGCGCGGCGAGCCGGCGCGCGGCCTCATGCCCAGCGTGGCGGCCGCGGCCGGCCTGCTGCCGCCCAGCCTGCACCGCGAGATGCACTCCTCCATCTACTCCGAGCTCAGCCTCGACTCCGGCATGGGCGATCCTCTTGCACAGTCAGTACATACTGGGCCCTATACAATGATTACCATCATCTGCTTATTCTTTTCCTAACCTTGTTGCAGTCTGACTGGACGTAGCTGAGTATTAGTGCATGACATAAATATTTATTGTGCAACCTAGCAGTGGCGAAGGGTAAATTTCCATAAAAGGGAAGCCGGACCAAAAAATGCTTACCTTGCTTAAGTGTGATGCGTAAATTCCAGTAACTGTGGCCCTGTGACTGACTTCGAAATCTTGTAACTTCGTAAATAATTATTTGTTTAATTGAAAATAATAGATTACTATTTATATATGCATATATAAAATAATAGACTAATATTTGCCATATTTCAAAAGGGAAGCCGGTAGGAATCGAGTTGTATGGAGCCTTCGCCACTGCAACCTAGTATAAACAAAATCAATCGAAACACCAACTAGTTAAAATAATTTTAGAGAATATATCTGTCTCTCTCGGAAATGCTTATTTTTACCCAGCAGCTGTATCAGAGTTCTAAACTTTGACGTCAAGTCTATGTCGGACTTCTCTCGTTCTAATTATCAACTTTAGAGCGTTATTACTTCGTCAGTGATGAAGATAATTAAAAAAATAATTCGTAATCGCTCACTAGTCCCAATAAAGCAAATAAATAAAATACATGCATATTTAAAATAACCTAAGTCTACTGCAGTCCACTGCTTGACATAGACTTCTTTCATATTCACAAGGTGCCCTCATCAGGCTGAGTCCATACCAAAATGCATAGGTGGTTGATTAGTGGCTATTTTAATGCATCAAGCTCTACTAACTAATTATGGGCCTTGCAATATCATGAATAACGTCATAATCAATTCCATTCCCGCTCGTTTACCATCCATTACTAACTGCAGCATTGTTTTAACAGAAAGTACACAAGCCTAAATTTTTTGTTGAAACCAATGTTTACAAACACCGACAGCTAGTCTAATTTGATAACAAATCACCGCGAGATAACCCACTTCCGCACTGTTTATCTTATATATCTCGCACGAGAGTCGCGAAGACGTGATATTAAGACATGATAGATAGTCAGTCATCGTTGTAGACTCGTGTCATCAGTATCAGTATAGTAACTCAAAACCAGATATTTACTTAATTAAACAGGTAATATAAAATTCCTGTGCAAAATTCGATAACGACCCATTTACCATGTGTATTTATTGTTTCGAGTTTCCGATATTTCGGCACCTTGACCGTAATATCTGGTGTCAAAAGACTATACAATGTTTGTTAGTATATTGAAACATACCAAATATACTCGATGTTTTGATATTCGTTCAATTTTTATTTCAAAATTTTATTTTTCTGAATGGGATAAATGGACAAATCTGTTACTGTCCCAAGCGTTAATGCTCTGTACTAATATTCACCAGTTTGTTAATGATTAATTTAAAAAAAAAATATTTTACGTAACATATCCGTTTTGCACTAGCACAATAATAATTTTAAAATATTTTTTATAAATCGAAAAAGTCGATAATAGGCTCGCTATGAGCAGTGATAAGCGATGATTTGGTCAAAGACGAAGCACGCTTACCTAGAAGTAACCTATTTACTCTTGACATAAAGGTTATAGCTATGAGGAAACACACATTATTTTTCCAATTAAAATCAATATTTTTTCTGAGAACAAATTTGTTTAAATTTGAAAAAGACCCAAATATCCCATTTTAAGTTCTAATTAGTTAGTGACCATGTCTAATAATAATATAATAATATATACTTTATTTCGGATACAGAAAATCCATAACGTGTTAGTAACAGAAATACTTAAACAACTATATTAGTAAAAAAAATAATTAATTAAACAAAATAAATTAACTTTAAAATATCGTCCCGTGACGTGACTAAATGTCGTGACTAAACAGTGTAATTTTCACTTCTTTAGTACACCTAGCAAACCTGTGGGCCAACATATTACATCGGACCGATTTAAATACTCATAATTTGTTGTTATTTCAGATCAAGCATGAACAAAGTGTTTGAGACCGTGCAGTGTGCATCGCGGTGGTCTGGGCAGTCCGGTCCCTCGATCGCAGGGTCGGATACAGCCGACGCGCCGTGCGTAAGCGCGGCCTACCTGCGCCCTCAACCCAAAAAACCCTCAAGCGATTCCTTCCTTGACGACTCATCGGATACCGATTCCGATGACCTTTACCCGTAAGCATTGTGTATATTGTGACCCACTACTACTGTGTGTGTGACTGTGAGCCACTCAACCGTAAGCGATTGCTCTCGCTTTGCCAAACATTAAGCCACATAGCGACGGCAACGCTGGCGCAGGAAACGATCCCAACATGACCATGATCTCTGGCAGAGTACACGACTAGGAAGATGGTATACTGCAACAATATTTTGGGAGTAAAAATTTAGAGACAAGTTTGGTGGCAATAATGATCCTTATGGTACTTAACCTTGTGTATCAACACATTAAAGAAAATAACCTGTAAATTTTAAGTCATGAAACTATTGGGTCTAAATCATTATTGATGCATATCAAATTAACATTCGACTCATTCCATAAGCTTTAATAAATCATTAAAACATACGATTGACCATGTTAGTAACATTATTTATAGTATTATTAACCTCTCAAGGACCGCCGTTATTTACGTCAACCATCTGTCAAGCACCGCGGGCGGGCTCTTATCGTAAGCGTAATCTGACCCCGATCACAAACGATTTTAAGACTTATCTTTACTATAAATACAGTTTTAAATCGTTCGGGGTTTGGTGGCACAAATTTGTGCCAGCGGGACTCAACTAATACTTGTTTACTGGCACGTTTTTGTGCCGCTGGGGCTCTAGAGTTTAAGAATATAACATAACAAAAAATATAGGAACATTACATAATTATATGACGTTTTTTTCCAGTCAGAATATTTGGTAATCTGAACTCGATATATATGTATAATATATATATATATATATATTCGTATATACACAACGTGTAATTGAAAGGGTATATACATACCGAGTGCACGGCTTCTTTGGATGAGAACAAACGATATGGCAAGGGTTTTCTAATCCTATGTCTACATGTGTGGAGCATATTAAAAATTTCAATATATTGATACCAGAGGCCGAATTTTTCAAATTAAGAAGAACGAAGAGAATGATCGTTTTATTGGCAAGTGACGTGGAAAGTGATGGACACGTTTATTATTACTGGTATTCAAGAAACATATGAAACCAATAATTTGGGGTCAATTATGTGAGTCACTTATTTTGAGCTGAAACTTTGCATAGAGACTCCATACCAGATGTTGTCTTCAGTCCTTTTGGATAGATATGGGGTTTCCGTTACACGTTGTATATATTCGATTATACAGAGTGATTTTTAAAATGGCTTTAGGGTGCAATCAAAATTGTGGGTTAAACAAAGTGCATCATAAATATTGGATATTATTTTTATTGCTTTGAATATTGATGAATGGTTATCGTGTGTTCAGCGGCGGCACGGGTGTGGGCGTGCCCGGAGCGCCTGGCGCGGCGGAGCTGGCGGCGGCACTGCGTCGCCTCACGCCGCAGGAGATCAACTCACGCCGCGCCTCGCTCACTGCATCGCACGTACTGCGTCATCGTCGATACACAGGTATGCCACGCTACAGTGGTACCCAATTGATAAGGCGCGTCGTGAATCTTCGTTCGCACAGAAAATAAATTACGGCCACTTAAAACATTATCAACCTTAGGTCACTACTATAAGGTTCATAATACACTGCAGTTGTTAATTCCGTCTCACTCGCAAGTCACGTTTCGCGCGCTAACATAGCAGCAGCTGCCGACCAATAGCGATAATGGAAAAAGAAGCGCGCTGCGTGGAGCGTGCCGATGTGTCAAAAGCATTTCCCGCGCTTTGAAAATTCATTTTCTGCACAGGTACATCGATAAGCCATATCTGTTGGGTACTACTGTATATCATATACAATACATACTTTGGGATATACGCGTAAATGACTATAATGAAATTCAAAGACCATCATAGACATTCCACCTGCGTGGGACAATCATAATAATATGAGAACATATGATTTGACCAGTACGATTTGTACGGAGTTTAAATGATACGTTGACGTCTGAGTTTGATTCGGTGTTTCTTCTCAGGGTATTCAGTTAGGAAACACCTGCCTCACAGTGGTTATACTATGAGACCGGTGGTGGTATTGTAAGATCATTTCCTACACGCCATCTAACCAAGGGTAGATATCTGAAGATGAGACTTATGGGCTGAGTTCTTGCGTATGATGAGATTACATTAGAAATAAAACACGACAAGTTTGGTAATAATAATAATAATAATAATATCCACAACTTTTTCACACAACGCCATCTAGTCCCAAACTAAGCAGAGCTTGTGATATGGATACTAGACAACTGATAAACATACATATATATTTCTAAATACATACATATTATAGATAAATTACACCCAGACAAAGAACAAATGACCGTGCTCATCACACAAACATTTGTCCTAGGTGGGAATCGAACCCACGACCTTGCGCATAGCAGTCAGGACCACTGACCACTATACCAACGGGCCTGTCAATGGTGGGTCATATCATTAAATATAATTATACGTTCTTCAAACACGTGATGGTTAGAATAGAATAGAATATTCATTCCTTCTAAATTTCACAGTTTTAATTAAATAATCAATTACACTTACAGTCTGGGTTTTCTTAATTACCCTTGAACAATACATTTCAATTCCTTAAACCATGGTACGGGTTCCGTCAGCAGTACCGCATTTGTGTGAAGTGCTTAATCACAACGTGGCATTGATTTGTTCAGAACCGAACCGCATCATACGTTCAACGACGTATTTGGTGAAGAACTCCCTCTATATATTATGTTCACAACATGACCATTTTTCTTTAATTAAGTTAAAATATGTGAATTAACTCTAATATGGGACCCTAAAACAAAAAAAAAAACAAAGCATCGTGGTGTTAGCTTTAAAATGGACGCTTGTAAAATCTCTGGCTTGGCCTAATTTCAGAAATATGCAAAGGTTTTCTACTCACGGACATATTCCGGTTAATCCATACCTGGATTTTATTATTTAACTCGAGTCCCTTGCCTTTCTTTCGTCATTAATGGGCTTTTACGCCAAAGAAAATCTCTTTATCGTCTACGCTTCTGACCTTCGTTCGTCCTCAGACCAGAGAGAAAAAGAAAAAGAACGGCTCCCGTCTTGACAGCTAACTAATTGTCTCTGACCATGACAAAAGACAATTACTAATTGGATTACCTCAGCATAGAATCTTACTAAATTATTTTCACACATTCTATGCATAAGGAGAACACCATTATTTTAATTTTCATTTATTGTTATGTTTAAATATATTCATTTATTCAAATTCCAATACTGGATATACATACACTACGTCATCTATGACATCTTCCAAAAGTTACTATCTTATATTGAGAGAGAGTGCATATCATTGCCATCGGTAGATGGCACCAGCAAATTGATTTTCCATAATTTTAACTTTTTTTAAATGTTACAGTATGTTAATTACCTTCTTGTATATTGGGGTTTCCCATGTTTTAAGTGAACATACATTTTTATTTTATTACCCCCGTCGACGTTTTTTTGCGTATTATTAATAAATATCAATTTTTTTTTTAAAAAGCTCTTAAAAGCATGGTTTACAATGGAAATTAAACTTTGTGATGTACGACATACAGAAGTTTGTTTCAAGCTTTCATAATTATTTCTAATTCTGTATTCAATTGTCCGCTTGCTCTAAAACTAAAAGGTAGCCGTTCCTCTCAATGAGGAGGCTATGTACTCAATTATAAATATCTGATGTACAAAAATACAATATTTTTGCCATTTTTTTATGAATATGGAGGTAGATTTTTGTTTTTTTTTTCTAATTTCATAATTATAACATTTTTCCATCGCAACCTAACCTGCGACCTGGTTAAATCATCATGATCCGGTCGTCTTTCCAGAGGATTCCCAAATTACTGTAATTTTAATTTTCTTTGTTTTATTGGGGACTTTGACGCACTGTGTATGACAGCCCCATCATACCCCAAATCTATTCGTAACTCTTACATTTTGCCAAGAACTTGAATAGACCCTTCGCATTACTGTTTTATTTTTGAAGAAAATCAACATTGCGCTTTAGAATATTTGTTGTCAAACTGAATTGCTATTGTCAGAGGTCGTCTTCGCACCACGACATTTTGCATAAATGTCTTATTAGACAAGGGCATTGTGTAATAATAAGACT
Source organism: Tholera decimalis (assembly GCA_943138885.2). NCBI lineage: Eukaryota > Metazoa > Arthropoda > Insecta > Lepidoptera > Noctuidae > Tholera > Tholera decimalis. Next base: position 29,473,007 of record OW964556.2, on the reverse strand, counting down.
TGTGCAAAATACATTTTAGCGAAGTTTACTTGCACAAATAAATTTAGAAATTTACGTGAAAGATATCATTTTAGGTAGATGAAAAAAATATTATCATTATCACCTGCTTAGCCTTTTATCAACTAGAGTTTTCCATGGAGTAACTGCTTGTCTGACCTCTACCGTACAATCCCTTGACAAGACTTGTCACAAAATCAAAATCATCTCAACAAAAAAAATATTAGACTTTTATAGAAATAAAAAAAAAATTGCTTCGATCATAATAACTGTAAAATTCTCCTCATGGGTGTTATTTTTTTGGTTACAGGGTTGCTAATAACGAAAATGCTTAAAATCATTTAAATGGCGCCACATAAAATTTACAGATTTTTAGACATGTTTGTTTTACTTAAGTTTTGCGTCTCATTACATCCATTCCTTTTATACATAAAATTGCAAACCAGTATGCTTGTCGACAAGCAGAATACCTAAACCCAATTCTAAAGTTATCAGTGTTCGGCCTAAGAGAGGAAAACATCGAGAAAAAGTCGTGTATCGCAATAACAAAATACTCAAGATAGTCGACACTCCACACTTACTCTAACATTACTTAATTGTTTGAGAACCTCTTACTAAAGTTAGCTCAGAAAGATATGAATGTTCTTCGGTAAAGGTATCAAATATTATCGATTACTGTTTGCTTGTTTAGCGCGATATTTCATTGTGTTTCAAGTATTTATTTTGTTTATCTGTTGTATTAGAGCGAGATGCAAGCGAGGAGAGTGCGGTGTGGGGAGCGGGGGCGGGAGGCATGGCTCGGTTTCGACCGCCACATAAGCTGCAGATTGTCAAACCTATGGAGGGTTCCCTTACTTTGCACACCTGGGCACAGCTCGCCAAGCCTTCTATGTCAGGTACACGATTTTATTTGGTTGATTTCTTTGTACTAGTTTAGTAACAATTTATTTCATTCTTTACTGTCTTCGTATTTTGATTAGTCCATGAACACACAAGGAATTTTTTAAAGCCTTAGTGAAACGTCACAGAATGTTGTGATGAGTATTTTTGTTTAATATTTAATAATAATAAAACCTTCAACTTCGACTCTTGATAAATGGCTTAGTGGAAAATAAAATCTTTAGACAGGTCAATGCCTTCATTTATAACAGAAACACCTTATATTGGGTGGGATATTCATCAAATGACTCTTCCGCCCTCGGTGGAGCGGAAGGGAGCGTTAGGCTTCTGCTGAATATAAGGCCGTGCGCGCACTGCGTTGCGTTTTGGAAACGCAAAATCTGTGAAGTATGGAGTGTCATAGAAGTGCGCGCACTGCGGTGGAATAAACGCGTGCGGTAGAGTCACCGGTGGCCCCGGTCATTCTACCGGTGCGGTAGAACTACCGCAATTGCGGTCACCGCAAGGCAGTGCGCGCATGGCCTAAATCCAACCTGTTCCTTCAGTTACCCTTACGTCCCGCCGCAGTTGCCGTTACGCCGCGGTATTGCGGGTCACAATGGCTTTTAGAAGTTGCGAGGTCTAAATTGAGTCATCTGTTGTTATATCTGTATTGTCTAATCATTATAATATGTACAGGTTTACTAGAAGATCAAGAGGGCGTAGGTGTTCGAGGTTCGCGGTCGTCCGGCATGGGACTGCGCCTGTACCGCCTGTCCGACGTCGAGGAAGACGACGACATGCCGCGCCTGCCGCACTCTAGTCACGTTTATTCATTTGTAAATAGGTATGACAGCAAGTTCGTTATAAGATGCTTATTATGAGCACATGATTACGAAAGAAATGGGGGCATAGAGTGAAATATGACTTAAATAAGTTATCATTTTTATTTCACATTGGGATTGGTAAGTTTACAATTGTTGGAATTCTATAATTCAATACAAAATGGGTGAGATACTGTTCTCCTAGCTAGGCTTAAAGTTAGTTTGTGTTAAGGTGAGTTAGAGAGAGAGAGTGCGGATCCTCTGATTGGTTGATTATATTATAAGTATGATTGTATATATTAATGAGATAAATAAAAGTTTAAGTGCTTATTACAGAAAATGAAGCATCCTCTTAATATAAGTCTACAAATATTTCTATACAATAGTTATGTTTTTAAATACATCATAATAGATGTTGCGCAATTGATATATTAAATTGAATCGCTCATTTCCAGTACGGTGCTCCATCCAAACGATGGCAGTATGATGAGCACGAGCGCCAGCAGCGTGTGCAGCAGCGGCATGTCGTCGCTGGCGTCGTCGGTGCTGGGCAGCGCGTGGTCGTCGCGGCGCACGTCGCGGCGCTCGTCGGCCGGCGGCTCGCCCGTGCACTCGCGCCGCGACTCCGTGTGCCTGCCGCCGCTGCACCCCGCGCACTTCACGCCCACGGCCACGCCCGCCAACAGCCCGCTGCTGGGCTCGCCCGACGCCACGCCGCCGCCCAGCCCGCGCCCCGGCGACGCGCCGCCCTCGCTGCACGCGCTCATCGCCTCCGGCACGTCTATCCTGCGGCGCCGCCACATGGTCTCGCCCGGCGGCGATTCGTCGCCCGCGCCCATTGCGCTACAGACGCCCGGCTCGCTGTACACCGGGCTCATGCACCGCAGTCCCATGGAGCAGCTGACGTGCCTCAAGCGCACGTTGCGCTCGCCCGCGGCGGCCGAGCGGCGGCCGAGCGAGGTGGACGAGCCGCCGCTGGGCGTGCCGGCGCCCCCTGGCTCGGGCGCGCTGGACATGGCGGGCGGGCTGCGGCGCCCCCCCCGCGCGCGCGCGCCTCGCCCCCGCTCTGACCTGGGCACGGTGGGGTTGAGTGTGCCGGCGCCCGCGCCGACGGTGCCGGCACACTCATCCCATTCGTCGGCGTTGGGCACTCTGAGCCTACTCTTTGGTCGGAAAGGTGGTCTCCTGTAGACAAATCTCCGTAAATCCACGAACGACGGTGCGCGACATCAGTAGTTGATTGCGTTCGTTAGCTCGTCACCGTCCCTAGTTATATTTTTATACCCTGGGATCTAAAATTATTTTGATTTTTTTACGTTTTGACGTGTGTATTTTGGAATTATTTTATTGAGTTGAGGTTAGCTCGAGTGCATTTATGAATATGTAGGTGCGTTCCGCTCCCTGTTCACATCACCATCGATTAACGCTGAACCTTCATTCGTTGGAAACTACAAATTACAATATAGATAATCCAATGAATGCTGGTGTCCGTATTACATCGTGTCTCCGGGAGTGCGCGTAGTTGCTTTGCATTTGGTTCTGAATAGATGTTTGAACATCCGGAGTAAACGACTCATCACACGAATTATATATATTTTTTTAATTTAATTATTTTATTACTTAATCAATGCTATTAATTTGATAGTTATACGAACCAAACAATCCTGAAACAGAAGTCTGTAGTATTATATAATAATTTAAGGGTTGTAATATTTCTTAGGATAGGTAAATAGTGAGACTTAACACTAGGTTTTGTAGGTGCTTTATGAGTAATAATTTACATATTCCCAAATCTCATCTCATTGCGTAGTATTTTCATGCTTATGATTATTACTATTTCTCTAGTTATAAATTTTATATGTGGTATTGTAAATAATTGAATTTCCATTAACTTAGAAGAGTACAAAGTATTTATGTTAATGAATCCGATTTAGTGTAATTCATAATGAATAGCAGAATTTAATTTTTTTTGTTCTTTTTTTTTATTAAATTGAGAGTTTTGTTCGAGTTCCTTACCATTGACTCGGTATGTACTGGCATTAATACCGTTGAAATTGATTACTTGATAATTATGGCAATTCGTTTATGTTGAAATTGTTATTAACATAGGGTCTGAGTAAAATAATGGTGCATGCCATAGGATAAGTAGAACAAAATTCGTTTAAATTGATTGATTCAGTGAATATATGTTGGTATTTACTTAATAGTTGATTTGAATACTTTTGTTTTCTATCAGCCAATTGGTACTTTAATTCCACAGTCATCCTAGGTTATTGAAATCGGTGCTAGATAATTATTTTTTCATCCAGTGAAGTTGTGTTAGATACGATTATATTAAACTGGTCGTACGTATACATTCTCTTGGTTTGTTGGGAAGTTGTATCATTCATTTTCTGGGCCAGGGTTTCACTTTTGTGTTCATCGACATTACGAGAATCAATTAATGTAAAGACGCAGTAAAATGTGAAATGGCTGTGAGGTGTTTGAGTGTGCGATGGTTACGAGTCGAGTGTGTGGTTAATATCTGAGATTACGATATAACTACAGTGAGGTAGGCACAAACTGTAGTCTAAGGAGAATTTGTTGATATTTTGACGATTATGAAAAAAGGAAAATGATTGAATTGTAAGGAGATATAATATAAATTATTGAATGAAAATGTCTTTTATTTGCAATTTGTAAATTCCACCCTGTCAACAAAAAAGAGGACAACATAGTTTTCGTATGATTATATCCTACTGTGATCTGAAGAACCTTCCGATGAATTCTGGAAACATCATCCTATTCCTGTAGGTTATGATGGCGTATGTACTAAAGTTCTAAAGTATGTATAGGAAATTATAGCACAACTAATGCTCACATTATTAATCTATGTATTGCTGATGGAATATTTATTATTAAACCATTATTTAAAAAACCGGTCAAGTGCGTGTCGGGCCACGCGCAGTGTAGGGTTCCTTAGTTTTTATAACAGCCAAGTGCGTGTCGTATTCGCTGACTGATCGTTTCGTACCATGCTCTAACTAAAAGGCAAACATGACTACCTAACTAATTTGACTTCCTATACAAATCCTCACCTGATCCGACAATTTTGCATAAAAACATTTTAACAAAAAAACCGACTTCCAAAAAAACACTACAATGTGAAATATAACTTTAATTTCGGAAGTCGGTGGCAAAAAACTAAAATACGAGATCCAAAGACACCATCTTCTGAAATTAAAGTTATTTTTCACATTGTACCTAGTGGTTTTTTGGAAGTCGGTTTTTTTTGTTAAAAAGTTTTTTTTTTATAAAACTTACTTAAATATGAAACTAGCGCGATACAACTGACGCTTAGCGCCATCTATCGACATTTCTATGGAGTTGTTCGAAATTTTAGAGTCTAATACAATTGGTCGACTATTACTCGTAAACTTGTAAAGCCCACTTATATGTGATAGTTTTCCTTTAAACTTCGTTATATATAGGTACTACTGCCGTGATATTTGAATTTCTAACTACAACCGTTTAGTTGGTAGAGGGGGAGGACACTTGACTCTAACGAAAATTGGTACTTTAACCTTTGGTATGCTTTGGAGCGAATCTGCTCCAGGCTTCTCGGTGCTTTGGTGCAGATATGCTACAATGGGACTACCTTCACGTTTTGGTCAATTCTATGCCGTAAATAAATACTGTTAAGTTCTAAAATCGTTTTTACTTCAACCCAATGAATGAACGAACCATAAACGTTCGTCAGTTATAATGTTGAACTGATAATAATTTCGCTTGTCGCAAAGTCAACATGACTACTTAATTTCTATTGAAAAATATCAATTTTCAAAAGGAAATATCTATATTTGTATGTGCTAGAAGTGTCTGTGTTTTTTATAGGTTCGTAGTGTTATTAATCTATTCTGGGAAATGAATAAAACTAAATATAGTAGACAAAATTTACTAAAAAGGTAAATTGTTTCACGGTACCCAATTTACGATAATTGTCAAGTTCAAGGCTTAGTAAAATATTAAAATCTACTTATTTTACGGTTGAAATATATGTTGTCTTATTCAATAGACATCTAAGTATAAAAAAAATACCAATTATATAATGATTCATTCAATTCATGCTAAATAAAGAGAAATTAAAAAATGCGGCGTGCGCGTTCTTTACGGTTCAAATCTGCCGCACATGACGTACTCCACGCGGGCACGCTCCCGCATACCAAAGGTTAAAGCTTGATAAGTCACGAACGGTTTACTTAATAAAAAAAGGGTCTTCCCAAACCTCTAATATTTTTGAAAGACCTATCCAACGATATCCCACACTATGGGAAGGCCGAAAAAAAAATTATCATCCCACTTTACATGTATGGAGGTACCCTAAATGATTGTTTTTTTCAAAACTTTATTTTACCACTTTCTTGGCGTCATTAACGTGTATACTCATGCCAAATTACAACTTTCTAGTACCAATGGTTTTTGAGCTAAACCGCGGACAGACAGACAGACAGACGGACATGGCGAAACTATAAGGGTTCTTTGTTGACTACGGAACCCTAAAAAGGTGACAAAGCGGACTTGAAAAACTACAGACCCATCGCAAAAATTTCTGTTTTCTCCAAAAATTTTGAGAAAGTTTTATACAACTCCTTATACGCGTATTTTGAAAAATATAATTTATTTTGACATGAACAGAAAGGTTTTCGCAGGCACAAATATTAATATTGCATTGTTTGATCTACTTTATAAAATTATGATATCAGTTGATACAAGAAAACTAATTTGTACTATCCCACCAAAAACATCCTGTAAAAAATTAGCCAAGTCTCGCCTAAGCTGCTTGTTTCTCCATAAAAAGTAATGAAATCTCTAAGTAAAGCGAAGCCAAGTCTAAGGATCTTTACTGCGATTTCTTTATTAATATAGTTAGATTTTATGTAACCGGCCGTTGAACATACTCTATGCACTTTTACTAGTTAATACATCGAAGTCAACGGCCAAGTCCCATAAAATCTAACTATATTAATAAAGAAATCGCAGTAAAGATCCTTAGACTTGGCTTCGCTTTACTTAGAGATTTCATTACTTTTTATAGAGAAAGAAGCAGCTTAGGCGAGACTTGGCAAATTTTTTACAGGATGTTTTTGGTGGGATTTCACTTTTTGCAGAAAGCAATTTTTTACTTGATTAGTTTCTTAATTATACCTTTCATTATTTTAGGTTTTCTTATTAGAATTGTTTTTTTTTCTTTTTTGGTGTAGTTTTTTTTATTAGTAATCTTTCTTTTCTTTTTCCGGTTCCGATTCTTGTACAGTGGCTATAAGTTTTCGTATTGCCCATTCACGCTTTTCAGACTCCAGATTCATATTCATTTATAAGAAGGGACTCGTCACTCTGAATAACTTTTGTCAAGGCGCATTTCCATATCCTCCATAGTTCAGCTGAGCTCTTAGGGTTCTTCATCAGATACTCCAGTCCTCCAATTTTTTATACACATCAGTAGAAAGGGCTCGTCAAACTGAATAACTTTTGTTAAGGCGAATTTCCATATCTCCCATAGTTCAGCTGAGCTCTTAGGGTTCTTCATCAATTTGACCTTCAATGTTTTAGTTTCAAAAGAAAGGGCTAACCACGCTCGATAAACTTTGTGAACATAGCATGTCTATAATTTCAATAGTTTGGCTGGTCTGTTACGGTTTCTCCTCAGGGTCATAACTTCATAAGGTACTCCAGATCTTCCATGATCCTAGTTTTGATAGTTATCCCTTCATATAGGCACTAAACCCTACCTCTATGATATATATACCAAATTTCAACTCTCTAGGTTTATGGGAAGTACTAGTTCTATTTTGATGATCAGTGAGTCTATATGTCGAAATAGTACAACTTTGCTTTTGCATAACTTAGGAAATAAACAAGCTACAAACATGAAATTTTGTGGTTTAAGTGTGTGCTGGTAGTATTTCAGCTTATTACTAAGTACTACTTACTAGATAACGATAATTTCAGCGTTCTAAATCTATCCAGGGATCCCCAAATAGGGGCCTGAAAATACGCCGAAATGGTTCCAGAAAAGGATGGTACGGCAGTGTTTGCTTTGCGCTCGACTTGGCGAGGCACTCCCGTGCCTCCAGATAATCATATTTAACTGACAGATTTCAATGTACCGAAGTAGATTATGTTCCAAAACCAAATTAGAGACCACACATGCATCTAAAAGATGCGTAAAATATGGCGTGCCTCAAGGCAGCGTGTTAGGACCACCCCTTTTGTTGATATAATTATATCAATGATCTCCCAAAAACAATTCAGCATAAAATGGTCCTTTTTGCTGACGATAGTACAGCTATTATAGAATGTATTGCTGATGAAAAAAAATTTGATAATTATGTATGTCATTACATAATTATCAAATTTTTTATTTATTTATTTTATCTCAATGTACCAATTTCTCTTAATCTAAATATACAAGGCAATGAATTTAGGTACATAGTAAGAGATCACGTTGGCGACTGTACTATAGTATTAACTGTGTTACAGTCGACAGCGCCTTCCACCCTGGTAAAAATCACAAAATTCATCGTTTTGGCACTCTAAATTTGTAGGCAAATACATATTTGATTTTAATCCAATTAACAAACAAGATATGATTTAATGACATATAAAAAAAATAAGGTAAGTAAAATTTAATATAAAGTAAGTAGTGCATTACCAAGAGCAAATGAGAAGATGTCTGTGTGAATTTACGTTATAGTAGTGCAAGTGTAGTGTTTGAATGAGTATTGAGTTGAGCGAGTGAGTGAGAAAGTAGTTACCTATATGTGTGAATGACATGAATCTCTAACGAAAATAATAATCTGAATATTACTGTTTTACGGTACGGTATTCTTTTCTGGGGGCAGTCAACTAATAGGGAGTGTGTATTTAGGACACAGAAACGATGTGTGAGATCAATGTGTCGTCTTAAAACGACAGATAGCTGTATTCCTTATTTTAAAAAGCTAAAAATATTGACACTGCCAGCAATGTACATAATGGAAACAGCATTGTTTATTATTAATAGTTTATATATACTTAGTAATTCCAACAGAAAAAGAATAAAAAATCACAAGGGGCGTGTTTATCGGGTGACGATAAAAAACGTGGTAACTACAAGTGGGACTTATTTTCAACGCCATCTATCCGCCATTTCTAAACGATGTATGTATTTATTACACCTCAAACTCGTTATAGTTTCCAACCATGGCGGCAGATGGCGGATTAAGTATTTTTTGAGAATTTGATTTTTTTTATATTGAAAATAGGTTCGCGCTTGACCACCATCTCACCTGATGGTAAGTACTTACCTAAAAGTAACCTATTCACCCTGGACTTAAAGAGTCTGTGTTTCCCGACAGCTACAACCTAGGAGAGGTTGTAGCTGTCGGGAAACACAGACTCCGGCAGGGAATTCCACTCTTTAGCCGTACGCACAATGAAGGTATTCCCAAAACGTTTTGTGCGTATGGGTGGGATGTCCACTATGTAACGATGGCGCTTCGCCGTTTGTCTCGTAGTCCGATGATGGAACGGGCTTGGCGGAATTAGATTGTGTAATTCCATCGCACACTCCCCGAAATGTAACCGATAGAAAACCGATAGACTTGCAACTCGTCGTCGGTGTTCAAGGCTCTGGAGCTTTGACTCGACCAGTGCATCGTTGCCAATGAGTCTCTTGGCCCGCTTCTCGATAGACTCAAGCGCGTCCAGTTGGTATTTCGCAGATCCATCCCAAAGATGAGAGCAGTATTCCATACACGTACGAACCTGGGCTTGATACAAATTGAGCAGCTGTTCCGGTGTGAAGTACCGTCTCACCTTGGCTAGGATTCCCAACTTTTTTGATGCTAACTGAGCCTTAGCCTCAATATACGGGCAAAAATTGAGTGTGGAAGTTAAATTCACTCCAAGAAGCTCAATATGATCGGTTATCAGCACGGTTACACCACGGAAAGTAGGAGCCGGTTCGAATTGGCTCCTTTTTGCGGAGAAGAGACACACCTGGGTCTTAGCTGCATTTATTTTTCGGAGATCATTTACTAATTCTCACCGAGATGGAAAAGTTTTTTGCGGCGCAGGTATATACAACGTGTAATTTAAAGGGTATAAACATACCAAGTGCATGGCTTCTTTGGATGATAACAAATGATATGGCAAGGGTTTTGTAATCCTAAGTCTACGTGTGTAGAACTTATTACAAATTCCAATACACTGATACCAGAGACCGAATTTTTCAAATTAAGAACATCGAAAAGAATTATCGTGTTATTGGCAAATAACGTGGAAAGTTATTGACCCCGGTAGTGCTGTGACACGTTTGTTATGATTGGTATTCAAGAAATATATGAAACCAATAATTTGGTATCAATTCTATGAGTCAGTTATTTTGTGCTGAAACTGTGCATAAAGACTCCATACCAGATGTTGTCTTCAGCCCTTTTGGATAGATATGGGGTGTCCGTTACACGTATAGTATAATACAACGTTCGCGAGCACTTTAAGAACAATTTGCCAGAAGCATTGTCACTGCTACATCTTTTTTACTTATTATGTGAATTTCTGACAAAATGTGTGTTATGTGGGCATTTGTGTGCGTAATATTTTATATAAAGTTACAGAAGGAAGTCTGAAATACTTTATAGAAATCCTGAATTGCAGGACAATATTTAAGGCCATTTTCGCCACACAAGCTTAATTAAAACAAAAATGAAGTTATACATACAACATTGGTACACTTCTTTCTAACTTCTAACTATTATTATAAATGTGAAAGTTTGTGAGGATGGATGGTTGTTACTCTTTCACGCAAAAACTACTGAACGGATCTGAATGTAGTAAGTAGATAGTTACATAATATAATTAATACACAGGCTACTTTTTATCCCGGAATTCTACGGGATCGATATTTACGCGGGATAAACCTCCCACGCGAACGAAGTCGCGGGCGAAAGCTAGTATTATATAAAATCTCGTATCTGTTTGTTATTGAACTCCTCCGAAGCAGCTTGACCGATTTATGAAATTTTGTGTGTATGTTTGGTAGGTTTGAGAATAGGTCGTGGAAATTTTTTTTTTCAATAGAAGTAATTTATGTGATAAAACTAACTTTCCAGGTCCAGCTAGTAATTAGACAGTGACGTCTTACCATGAACTTTCAGGTATAACCTCATAAGAAGTTGGTTTTCTCATTGAATTCATTAGTTATAAATAAATGACGACCACTGAAACAAAGTAGGATCAACAACAATATCAATTCCTATGAAAATCCTGAAACTAGCGTATTGTAAAGATTTACTAGTAAGTTGTAGCTCCTTATTAGCAGTGACTTAATTTATACTAATATCATGAAGCGGAAAAGTTTGTTTGTTTGAACGAAACAACTGGGTGGATTTCAAAAATTCTTTCTTATTATGATAGTCAGTTTCATGAGGATAGGCTACTTAGCATTACGCTACTGCTCTCGGTTTTCCTATTATGGGTATTATTGAATTAAGTCGGAAGAACATACGCCGCTAAATTACTACAATTGCGTGCGCTGGCGAAATGCTGAGGTAAACGTAAAGATTATGTACTACAAAAATGTAGGGTTTATGTAGGTAGATCTAAAAAAAAGTCCGCGGTACTACATAATTATCTAACTTTTATCAATAATCCACAATAAGGCAGATTATGTAAAGAAAATATTTAAAAAATAAGGCATGACTTTGAAGTATTATTATTATGCAACCATAATAATATTTACGTTCGATAGTACAAACTACTAGTATAAACTTTGCCTTTTACAGTATGTAATTTGGACTTATAGTTTAGGAGAAAATGTAAAATTAAAATTATACAACAACGCTATTCACAGAAACGGCGCGCGGATGCACGGTGCGTCGAGCATAACTCGCGTACTCTACCACTCCGCGATATATACCGCACTGATAGTGTACCTAAACTTGGTTTCATTTCGACTTCTTTGCTAAGAAACTTCCTAAGTAAAATTGTAACAGCTTTTTTTACGTCAATGTGTATTTTTGTATCTATACATTTGAATATTTTTATTTTACTTTCTGTTTAGTTGAATAAGTAATTTTGATAGGGATTTTTTAATCTTTATTTGGAAAAGGCTTTGTCAGCCCCGTAGGTTTACAAAATTTGTAAAAAATAACTTACAACTACGATTTTAACTTAATTAATTTTACAATTAAACAATACAACTTAATAAATAAATTAGATGTGGGTTTAGATAAGACCAGATTGCACATACCTCCTTTAATCATACATCCTTTAATTTTATTTTCAATTTCGAACGTTGTTTCGTTTATCCAATTTTTTATGCCATCGTTTCAATATAATTAACAACTATCTTTACTTCGCAATTCTCTATCCAGTGCGAATTAGATAGGTATACTTAAACTTTAACATCTATTCATTAATATTCAGAAATCATCGAGTTAATAACAGTAGTAGGATTATACGTGGGTGAAACCGCGGGGCACAGCTAGTTTATTATAAAAAACCTTTAATAATTTTATTATTAAAACAGAGTTTTTTTTGTTGAGTTGCTAACTACATAAATAATTCTTTATATTTGTGCTTAAATTTTCTCCTAGATATTTAGCCTACTAGGGAGGTATAACCCTAGTAGGCTAAATATGTAGGAGAAAATTTAAAAACCCATCTGGATGTCCGAATCTCAAACAGTTAGCTAAAGTATGAATGAAAATACCAAATGGTTTTATTTATCCATTGACCTTATCGATGGATATAGCCAAATAGTCCAGGGGTATTAGGGGTTTCACCTCGGAATGAGGGATAGTCAGCTATAAACTTGTATAAACCTTTATTTTGACATCCTAAAACTTGTCTCAAAACCTATATATTGTAGGGTGTCCGCGACCTTAGATATTTCAAGGTCAAAAGTAAAAAATATCTATTTTTTACACATTTATTGCAAATATCTCGTTTCCTATGGGTTTTATGCTCTGACACACAAAACTCAGTCCGCTCTCGAACTTTTATGAACACTTACGGGGCTTACACAATTGAACCACTGGATTACAGTGAGTGGTGAGTTTTGTGTGGGAACAGAATCTAGTTTTGAGTGACACATGTGACAGTGGTTGCGGTGGCGATCACAAAAAAACAAACGAGAAAGAGGGTAGACCCATTCGTCTGCTTATAAACGTCTACCCGCAATTACTTCAGTTCATCCGTGATCATGGCGGTTGCAACAGTGCCGAAATATCGGAAACTCGAAACAAAAAGTACACATGGTAGATATCCCGTTTTAAGTTCTAATACCAAATACTGTTAGTGACCATGTTAGCTTAAAAACTTATATCACTTCAAAGTTGCCATGGTGACGCTTTGTGTCAACGAAACTAGTTGTGCTAGTTGTCGTAATTTCATTGGATTCTAGGTTGTTTTATCTATTTCTGGCGTAATTAGATTGTAACTAGAAACGATTATTCTCAAATATCTCACATAATGTCGGAGCAAATGAAGTATATAGTGAAAGAAGTTAATGCGACTTTGGGAAGAAATTATGACCTGATTAAGTTTGACGCGTTGAATGAGAAACAACTTTTGCAGTTGCTTGTGGATCTGTTGGCGAATTTCAATGCTGGAGAGAAGGCAAGTAATATAATGTTTTAACATAATTATTTTTGCTATTCACTAGGCTGTACCAATTCCTAATTCGTTGGGCTGTACCTTATTATCCTGAGAGTAGGTAGCCTTAGAATATTTTCCATCGGCGACGATAGAGGGCGGGACCGTGGTCGAATGTAAATTAGAACTTGCAAGTATGTAATTATTTTATCTCAATTAATCTGGACACGAAGAGCATAAAGTCGGATCTAGAAACGCTCAACTTTTCAGGAGAGCAAATAAAAAATTAAACAGTTTTACCAATATTTATTTAATTACAGTGCTTATATTTTTTAATTTTATCTATGGTGAACCAATATACCTTTAATTTTGAAATAACTAGACTATTTTGGACGCTTAACACAATGTGAATTAAATAGGTAGGTTTATTTTTATTTTATCGCTTACATCCAACTTTGTGCTAGTTCGATGGAAACACAATTTATAAAATACTCAGCATACAATATTATGTTTACATCCGACTTATACTGATACTGACGTTATATTGAAATGTGGCAAGCAAATGTACATAGAATTAACTTATGTACGATGGTAAATGTTAATAAATTAATATGTATCTACCTAAACATTAATACATTTTAAATGTCTGACTATGATTTCAAAATAAATGTGCTTTCTCAAGTGCTTAGGTATAGATATGTTATTTATTTGGTACCAGAACACAAAACAAAATCACGAAAGAATAACTATCTGTCTGTTTTTCCGTGTTAATTTCCGGAACGGCTATACAAATTTTAATAGGACGTTCACTATAGTCTGTTTTCTTTTTTAAATAAAAACTTTTTAATTTTTTGTTAAAAAGTTTTTATTTCACTCTTTTTAGTTGGATGATTTTTAATTTACCTAGTTACAAGAGCCTAAATGTCAACTACTTATAACCTGTTACAAAATATTGCTTTTCCCAATGCTGGGCCGTTAATTGTTGAGGAGTTCTCCTGGTACTTCACCATCAGCTCTACATCAACATATGCATTGTGACGAGTATAAAGTGCTTAACATCCATATTCAAGTAATCGAATCGCAATCCACTCAATACTTATTATTGAGTCGTTTCGGCGGCCATCTGTGGTCTTCATCATCAGTTCCACTTCCCCAAATGGTACTTTTTGAGAGCAATTGCACAAGTTACTATAAGAAATACCCAAAACGCCATAGGTGTGCCTATAATATTTGAAGAGTTCCCTCGATTTCTCTAGGATCCCATCATCAGATCCTGACTTTGGTGATAATGGTACCAATTTCGAAGTATACCCATTCGAACAAAATAAGAATTTTCCAAATCGGTTCAGCCGTCTTCGAGTACTCGATGATCATACATTAAAAAAAAAATATATATATACGCGTCGAATTGATAACCTCCTCTTTTTGTCGTCGGTTGAAAAAAAAAATATACGCGTCGAAATGATAACCTCCTCTTTTTGTCGTCGGTTGATACGCGTCGAATTGATAACCTCCTCTTTTTGTCGTCGGTTGATACGCGTCGAATTGATAACCTCCTCTTTTTGTCGTCGGTTGAAAAACGAGTACTGAATATTTTGACTGCGTTTCTATTGGTCCACGTAATCAATATAAGGTCCGTTCCACACAAACGAACGAAAAGGTACGAAAAAATGTACGGAGTCGACAATAATGTAGAAAATATGTTAGAGCAGTTTATTATTGACGTATCTGCAGAAAGTTCATCAGAAGGAAGTGATGACGATGGTTTTTAAGATTACAAGAATTGTATTTTTTTATTACGAATGAGCCCATTCTTGACCTCAATCACACCTGATGGTAAGTATAAGGTGAGGTCTACGATCGAGCGAGCGAGCCCAGAAAATGCCTGTTCACTCTTGCTTTAAAGGCTGACGGGTCATATGTGGCAGGGAACACAGAAGCCGGCAGAGTGGTGGAACTCTCTGCCGGCTTCTGTGTTCCCTGCCTTAGTACCTTGGCTGTGCGCACAATAAATGTTGAGAAGAAGCGCTTAGTAGGTACGACAAGATGGTATATCGACCAAGTGTGGATGGTATCCTGCAGTACGTCTGGTAGACCGGTAATAAAAGGGGGATGAAGGAATTAGGTCGTGGAGCTCCAGCGCACATTCTCCGAAGTAGTCTGTGGAAGATAGACAGG
Organism: Tholera decimalis; assembly: GCA_943138885.2. NCBI lineage: Eukaryota > Metazoa > Arthropoda > Insecta > Lepidoptera > Noctuidae > Tholera > Tholera decimalis. Next base: position 29,457,513 of record OW964556.2, on the reverse strand, counting down.
CAAGCAACGTTTCGCCGGTGAGCCAGGTTGTGAAGCTTGCCTACTAGAACGTCGTCGCCTACAAGCCTTTTAGCTCTGCGTTCGATCGAGTCAAGTGCAGCTAGCTGGTATTTTGGTGACCCATCCCAAAAGTGACTGCAATAGTCCATACAAGAACGGATCTGTGTTTTATATAAATTCAAAAGCAAGGTATGAAGTATCGCCTCACTTTCTGTAGGATTCCCAGCTTTTTGGGTCTGAGCTTTAAACTCAATGGTTGAGCCGAAATTGAGGTCAGACGTCAACTCCATGCCCAAGATCAGTATAATAATTATTTGATTTATATGTTCTAGTGCATAATATTTATATACATACTATTAAAATATTGTTTTATTGTTATTTATTTATGAAAATAACGCGAACAGAATTTTTTTTTACTAATATAATAAGTATGCAAATTTAAATAATAAAATAATAAAAGAGACATACTACTCAGTACTCGTTTGTTAAAAAAAACAGACTATAGAGAAGACATAGGACGTTATGGGGCAACATTGTTATTCTGGGATCAGTATCTATTGGGTAAAACCCTCACACGCGAATGAAGGGCACAGGTAGTTTATAATAGGTAAACTGTCTCATATTATTTTTACCTATGAGTCGCTGATACACAAGAACTTTATCTGAATAATGGCAGTAATTAGTTACATAACTTTATACGTATACCGTTCGCATAACGTTCTAAGTAAGCTTTCTTAAGCTGGGATATTGGACACCTCTCTAAGAGCGGGATATAAGTAAGTATGATAGGATTTGAATGCATTCGTTCGTTTCAAATCTATTTTCCCGGTTATAACCCGTTTATGAATAGATACAACTATTTTGTGAAAGTTACATTATGCCGCTGCTGCGAGGTGGCTGCCACAACTTCTTAGCAAAGCTAAGGTTGTACAAGAGTTGCGGCAGCTGCTACTCTATTTAATCATTTAGTACGGCTTATAAATCGGTCTAAATTGAACAACTGACCGTGTAGCGTTCTCCATTTATCATTCCCTACTTTCATCTCCACAGTTAGACATAAACGAAGATGACTCCGAAACGGTGTCGCTCCGCTTGCTCGAAATGCTGGGCAGTGTCAAATACCGGCCCACAGCGGGCGTGGAGCCGAGCCGGTTCAGAGCCCAGTTGTTGGCTGGCGACGCGAGGACCATACATCATGTACTGCACTGGCTCCTGACTAACAAGGACCAGGTTAAGAACACGGCATACCTGGCTAAGTACGTATTTTTAACTGCCTAATTCGTGTAGTGATCGCAAACGCGACTGTTGTACAATGGGCAAAAGTGCTATCGTGATTTCCTGTTAGAAATTTCTCAGTAGTAGTAGAGTTTGAAGGCTGGCATGCTTTCCAGGAGGACCAACGGCTTAACGAAGGCACGTCAAGCCGTTGGTCCTGCGCTTGATCTATCTCCGGTCGTATCGGATTGCTGTCTCATTGGACTGTGAAAGTTAAGGAACGGAGTGTGCACATTTATCTGCGCACATTCTTCCTTACATACCATAATATCTCCTGCGCCGTTGGATAATCTCCGCTGAGACTGCCCGCTGTGACCGAAATCAGTCAGGGGGACTATTATTAAACTGACACTGAAAGTGCTGCTTTTTTATGAGTGATGTTCTTTAGAAACGTCTGATGCATAGTACTCACAGCCATTGTGAATATTGTATGGTCACATGCATTATGTTTAGAATTATGTATGTTAATAATATTGATTTATAACCTTAAGTAGCACATGTGGTGTTAGCCTGTAATTGATTGTTGCACTTATAAATGTAATATAACTGTTTCGTACAAATGTATAGTGCAATCAATTGTAGGTTAACCTAAATAAATAAATAAATCCATGAGCATTAAGAAACCAAAATCAGTACTTACATAAAAATTATAGTTCGTGGTATATGTATGAACAACTCATGAATTAATGTACTATATTTTAATAAGAACCTTACCTAGTACCTAAATGGAGTTGTAGCCTATTCATAATTTTCCGTTCAACATGAGGTTACAGATAATCATAAATCTTGTATGAGCTTAATCTACGAACACCACGCTATTAAACTACTGTACACGTACTTACTTAGTACAGTTAGCAAGAAAGTCGGTAGTAATATTTCACTTTTGATTGTATGTGATTGCTTATTTACCTATGACAATGTTGGTTTCCAAAGTTCTAATCTACAAACCATTTTCATAAATTTATCTGAAACTACACCTGTCGTGTTCATTTTGTGTTGTTGCTGACCGTACCAGCTGTCTATGTCACAGCTATTATTTACCGAAAACTGTTTGGGGCTATTCGGCAAAACGAATTAGGTACAGTTATGGATTAACTGGAATTGGTACCACCGACTTAGGCATTATGTGAGCAGAAGACAAAATATATTAACCTTCCCTACCCAGTAGTTATATGTATTTCAAATAAACGGTTCTTCATACTATCGATGTTGCTACCCGTAGAACTGTTTCTATGACAAATGTTCGCTCAATCGTTTCTTATTGAGTTTTAGGGTTGGGATAATTAGCTACTTAGCTAAGTACTATCTATCTTAGGCTGTAATATCAATCAGAAGCAAACCTAATCCATTATAATATAATCTGTCTAATAAAACTAGGTTGAATAGTTTTCGTTAAGGAATAAACAAGTCATTTCCTCTAGGTGTCGTAAAAGGTGATACCGGATTACTTCGACATCACGGGTAACAGTAATAAAGAATGGTCGGTACCTAAGTATAGTGAGGCCCGGCCGGCGCAGTTCTAAAGGGATAGTAACACGATTTACTATCATATGCCTATTTTTCCGAAGTCTCCTTATGGTATTAGGTGATGAAAAATGAGTTTTTAACCAGGTGTGGCGATGACTGTCCAGGGGTCTTTAGATGTAGATTCGTATCTTGTTATACGTCAAGTCTTTTTAAATTAAAAAGTTCTTCTTTTAATAGTTACTATACACATATTCGTCAATTAAACTGCAGTACCACTTTATTTACAATAGACAAACTTCAATGATATGATAATTTGGTGAATTAATTAAGCTAATCAGAAATGTTAGGCTTTTGATAATATGAAACTGCTGTGTACTTCTTTAAGTGATAAATCTATGATCCTTCGATAACATATGTTGTTAAGTATGAATGAAAAAAAATTGTTTAAAATAAAACTTACACTATTGCTTAAGGTATGGAGATATATATTCTAATAAACTTACACTTTTGGGATATATATATCTCTGTTATAGTGGATAAGTTAGTGAAGTATACATATAGGAAGCTGCAAAGCAAATGACGTGGATCAGAAGAAGAGAGCCTTCAACAGGGCTGGACAGTCCTGCAAGAAGGTTTTGCGGAGGGCTCGGTTCAACCGCGTTAGCCGAATTGGGAACAAACTTGCTTCATATCCTGCTGGCAGCAAAGTGTTTTGGTCCCTGGCGAAGTCGGTCGAATCGAACTTCTGTCGCCCCTAACTACTTACACTGCTCAAACAAGACGGGTCTCTGGCCCACTCCGCTGCTGAGGAAAAGGCTAACTTGTTTGCCGCTCTTTTTGCGGAGACTTTACGTCTGGATAGTGGTGGCGCTCACCCTCCTGATGCTCCTATTGGAGGCGAGACGGGTATATCGGACATTTGCATCCATCAGAAGGACGTCCGATGAGTGCCTCGTAATCTCGACGTGAACAAAGCTAGTGGCCCTGACGGGATACCAGCAATTGTCCTCAGAACTTGTCTCCAATCTTGACACACCTGTTTCACCTTTCGCTTGAGACTGGAAAGGTGGCGAAAGCATGGAAGCTGGCTAACGTGCAGCCTGTGCCCAAAAAGGGCAGTCGTGCACACCCGGCCAACTACAGGTCTATATCAGTCACGTCACGAGCGAGTAAGCTCCTGGCATACCTAGAAGCTAACAACATCCTCAGTGACCAACAATACGGCTTCCGCAAAAACGGGTCAACTGGGGATCTTCTAGCGTATGCCATTCCTATCTGGAGTGAGGCCATCGAGAGGCACGGGAAAGCACTTACTGTTTCATTTAACATCTCCAAGGCCTTTGACAGGGTCTGACACGATAGCCTCATTGCTAAGCTTCCTTCTTTCGGTTTAACCAATCAACTTTGCGTTTGGATTGAAGACTTCCTGAGAGATTGGTCCATACGAGTGGTTATTGATAGCTGCTCGTCTGGTCAATTGGCTATCAATGCCAGGGTCCCTCAGGGGTGAGTTCTCTCAGCAACCTTATTCTTGCTGCACATTAATGATCTGCTTACGCTCGGTACCTTTGGGTATGCAAACGACAGCACAGTTACTGAGAGATATGTGTCCAGCGCACGTGCTGGTGGGTCACAGATTCAGTCTCTCCGTGAGGACATGGTTGGGCGCTTGAACTTGTCCTTGAAAGCTGTCTCTGAATGGGGCGATGTCAACTTGGTCAAGTTTAATGCAGCTAAGACCCAGGCGTGTCTCTTCTCTGCAAAAAAGAACCAATTCCAACTGGCTCCTACTTTCCGTGGTGTAATCATGCCGATAACCGATCGGATTGAGCTTCTTTGGGTTACACTAACTTCCACCCTCAATTTTGGCCCGTTCATCGAGGCTAAGGTTCAACTAGCAACAAAAAAGTTGGAAATCCTAGCAAAGTTGAGACGGTACTTTACACCGGAACAGCTCAATCAATCTCTATAAGCCCAGGTTCGGTCATGTATGGAGTACTATTCACATCTTTGGGATGGATTTGCCAAGTACCAACTGGAAGCGCTTGAGCCTATTGAGAAACAAGCCAAAAGACTCATTGGCAACGATGCACTGGTCGAGTCAAAGCTCCAGAGCCTTGAACAGCGACGATTAATTACACAATCTAATTCCGCCAAGCCCGTTCTACCATCGGACTACAAGAAAAACGGCGACGCGCCATCGTTACATGGTGAACATCCCACCCATACGCACAAAACGTTTTGAGAATACCTTCATTGTGCGTACGGCTAAGGAGTGGAATTTCCTGCCGGAGTCTGTGTTTCTAGATAGCTATAACCTAGGGGTCTTTAAATCAAGAGTGAATAGGTTACTTATAGGTAAGCGGGTTCCATCTTCGACCACATCATCACTTACCATCAGGTGAGATGGTGGTCAAATGCGAGCCTATTCTAAATAAAAAAAGGTATAAAAAAATAATCAACTCGCTTTTCTATTACATATACCATACGAAGTGGCATTTACCTAGTATAAACAACATTTTCAGGTATTTAAAGCTGCCCGACATACCATCAGATGTGGCCAGGAACAACACCGTTCAGGATCTCCTCGATCTGTATCAAAACCTGATTGACGAGTTTAAGGAAGTCCACAAACGAACTAGATTGTTGCAGAAGGAGAACGCCTCGGAAATAATTAACGACATCAAGGAAATGGCATTGGAGAGAGACATCGGTAAGATCTTTTAGGAGTAAGGCGTGAGGTTGTTACGTCGAAATACTCGTCAACTAAGATATTATACTTAAGTAAAATTTTGTCATTTCTACAAAATTTTGTGAAGTTTTGACACTTTAACTTATTTTATCTTGAACGTTGATGTGACTTAAGTATGAATTCGACCGATGAACTTTAAAGTATCTTTCATAACTGACATTGCAGTGATAAAAAGATTAGAAAACGTGCAAGTTAATTTAGTAGACGTAAATGATAAAGAGGAGCTTTTGAATATTAGTAGAGCCTTGCGAGTTCAGCAAGAAAAGGCTAAAGAACTGGAAAATCAGGTAAATAAAAACTTCGGTTTTATTGGAACGACATCTGTTTTTCATAATGGAATATGCGCTAATTTTTCATATGAATTCGTTTTCACAGTTTGATACACAGCAATCACAATTGAAACTAGCGTCTGATCAATTAAAAAGATATTTAAATGTCATTCATGGGCAAAGTGCTACTCCAAAGACGGCCAATGACGTCATGAAACGTTTGCAAGAAGAAGTTCAGGTAAGTTCCACACATTATTAGACTTTTTATAGCTATAATATTCGGTTGACATGTTGAATTAAGATTTTTTTTAACTTTTAGCTGAACAGTTATCTGGTAAAAGAGAAGTTGCCTCAAGAGACTAGTAATCTTCAAAAAGAGCTGAATATCATGCAGACTATCGCTGCAGAGCAACACCCTACTCGCTCCGATTTAGTAGCAGTACAGGACAAGGTAAAATGTAAATACTTATTAATATCCATTATAATCAAGGCAGTTAATAAAGATCAGCAAAGTTCAACAACATTCATTTTGGAGGGCGACGAGTATTTATAAGGCGGCGGGAGACCAAAGAAATGCTACACAAAAGGAAAATAAGGCAGTTTCCATAATATTTATTTATCTTGCCTTCATGTAGCGTCAGTAACTAAGTTAAATTAATTAGGACTATAAATTACTCAATCAGGGACATTTAGCCGACTCCTAAATATGTCTACTAATAGGTATTATAAATGAAGAAATAACTGTCTGTCTGTTACACGTTCACGTCTTAACCACTTAACCGATTTTGATGCAACTTTATAAGTAAGGTTTGGGAAAGGACATAGTCTACTTTATTTTTCGCTGAAAATTACTTATCACACAAGCAAAGCCGCGGGCAGAAGTAAGTTAAGCTAGTTAAAGATATAAAACGAATAAATATTGTATAAAAATGTTTATAGATAGCAGTATTAAATGGTGAAATGGAGCGCCTAGTTCAGCGTAAGTTGGCGACAGCGGGGCCCCAAGAGGACAAGTTGGCCCCTTTCAGACAACAGGCTGCCGTGATACGACGCAACAAGGAGGCTAGTGCCACGCGCGTGCATGAGCTGGCTGCCACGCTCAAAGACTATGAAGCCACACTGGCTGATCTACAGTCTCAGGTATCACATATGTAGTTCTCTTTAAAGAAATCAACAAAAAACATAGTTACCTTTACGGGGTTGAGTCGAAGCTATAATAATTAAATCAAATTAAAATAATTAATTTGTGATACAAAGAATACATTTTATCTAAAATATGAGATATATGAGCAGAAATAGGGCAATATTGTTATTCTTAAGAGTAATTATATATTTTATAATTTTCTGATTCCTCAATTTGAAATAATTCTTCAATTGTTTAATAAAATTTATCATTTATTAAATTATTAAGTATCTACCTTCGTAAACTTTGTTAAAGGCAGAACTTTTATAACAGATATTTTATCACGTATCTGACTACAAATTCTTGGATCTATACAAAAAAATCTTGCTTCAATGAAGTCTTATATTTTACTACGACACAATTGCTTACCATATTGTGCATTGGAGTTTTTCTACTTGAAGATAATTTTACAACTAAATGTGATAGTTTTTTCAAACTGTACTTTCCACAATATACGTAATATAATCTGCAATAAAATACGTAATAAGTATACTGAATATATTTTATATTCAAATAGGAACCCCCATCCTAATATTATGTTTGTAAATAATAAATCCCTTCCAATATTTTGTTGAACTCAAAAAAATAAGAGCCTAAAAGCAATATCACCTTTAATGCGATAAATCCGAGGCGAAATATCATTTCGTTGTCTTTATAATATGTATTTTCTCAATAAACTTTCCCTCTAACGTTATCCCTGACCGTTGCGCAAAAATTGGATAGTATTTCGCAGTTTTTGATGGGGCGGCGGTGCACGGTGATCAGGATTTAATCGAAATAGAAGCCTGTTGTCGGAATGTTTCGAGCACGACACGACAATCAGATAAAACATTTTCCCCCATTCCATGTAATCGGTCATTATGTCGAGAAGCGGGAGTTTCCATTGAGATAATGCGCTATTTCCTTTGAGACCGATATCGAAGAAAATTTCGCTGTCTGATTTATCATTTATTGACATGTACATTATAGGTGACGTTGCGATATACCTACAATGCAATACCACTTTTAAGCTTTCGATTCCAATTTCGTCAGGTTGATAATAGTAAAAAGATCTTACCCACGTTCAATATTGATTGGTTCAACATTCAGGTCCGACAACTCTTGGGAGATACGGTCCTCAGAGGAGAAGAATTAAAGAAATACGTTAATTCTCTACGCACAAAGAGCACTGTGTACAAAAGGCAAAGAGCCAATCTCTCTACGTTCAAGGTAAATACGCAGGCATTTTATTTGATACGAAAGCTTGTTTATTCTTTACTGTTGTCGTCAATAATGTAGTTGTTTGGTTTGGGTCACAGGTCGAGGCGGGTATCTTGGCTAGGACGATACATATCATTAGCGTTGCTGATCCTACTGTCGAAATGGCGCTTTTAAATCATAAGAAATTAAAAATAGAAGATGAGGAAACCATGGAAAAGAATCAGGATCACTCTACTGATTTAACTAAAAAGTCCTTGCATGATTTGTCACAGGTTTGATATTTAACTAAAAAATAATAAATTTCAATAAATACATATACAGTATAATAAACAGTTATTTTATTGTATAGCTCGTCGCTCAAACGGCTCAAAAGCTATCGCAAGTACGCCAAGAGATTCAGCCACTAGCAGACAGTGTAAAGCCAGTAAAGGAGGAGTTCCAGACAGTCCAACAACAGTACGAGCAGAAGAAAAGGGTTTACGAAGCCACTTCCATCAACATAACGTCACAAATGGAGCCTCTCAAAAATCAAGTCAAGGAGTTGACTGACCAGCTGAATAGCAAGGAGGATGAATGGAAAAACTTACGACAAAGAATCACAAAAGCGGAAAGTTTGCAAGAAGTCGTAATGTTTGAAATGAAAAATTCAATGCAGTCTCCGAGGAAGCCTTCCAAAATGGAGGCTTTGAAGAAAAAAGTCGCTGACATGGAACAAATCGTGAAAAGTTTAGAAGAGGTAGGCTTACAAGGACAATGTTTCTATATCTCTTAATGTACTAGATAGTGGATTTTTCCCGCAATGAAACGGGTTTTACGTCATAGGTGACACGTTTGTCATTGATGGATTGAACAACAAATTTCTAAATCTGTACATTCGTTCACAAAAATCTTATTTATCAGTTTGTATCTGATAAAATTATTTGCGTGGTTCTATTTATAAACTCTATTTTTGTTATTGTGCGAATGAGTACTGACGTAGACGTTTAATTTTAGGAGCAACAAACAATCAGTTCCCGTCAAGGAGCTGTGGAGGAGCAGACGAAGTTGTGGGAGAACACTCTTCAGCTCCTGCGCTGTAAGATGCGCGCGCGCAGTGAGCCAGCCGCGCGCCAGGGACGCATGCATATTACGCAGCACTCACAGATGCTCACTCTTACTTAAAAAGCAAAAATCCGTTAAGTGGCTGCGGAAGACTGGTTGTGGAAGTAACTGGGTGGTGTGGAGGTCAATGTCCACTATGTTCGGCAGTGTACTGAGAAAGTTGGTTTGATCAATTAGAGTTTGTTAAAAGCATTATATTCACTGTATGCACGTTATTTTAAACACAGTAAATTTTTAGCTTTTTGAGATAAATTGCTTTTTAAAAAATATAATTAGCTATTGTGTGTTTAATTTATTTCCACCACCACGTTTAAACTGTGTCTGTATGCGTATTCTTCCTACCTGCGTGAGCGTTTTTCTTACGCTCGTTCTAGCGACGTACCGTGTAGATCACACCTTAGATCCCTCCTTAAATCTCATCCTCATAAAACCAGCTACTACTCTTATTCCTTCTCTGTCCATGCTGTAAGATTGTGGAACTCACTTCCGCCTAGCATTCGTGATTTAAAAACTATATCTCTATTCAAATGTCGATTAAAAGAGCATTAACTTTCCTGTTAACTGTGTTAATTATTTATGTATATAATTATATTATATGTTTATATATTCTAACATTATGTATTTATTTAAGTATATGTTATTTTTATTGCATTGTAAGTATGTGTAAGTATATTTAATATTTTAGTTTTAGTTTTAGACTTCACATATTCATATTTATTTCTCTTCTTGTTCTAACACGCTATTGTCTACATTTCTTTTTCACTTCTCCTTTCGCAGGTCTGCTGGAAGAAATTTCTTAAGAAATAAGCAGTACCTTTGTACTCAGATATTATAATTATGTTTATCTTAATGTATTTTACTGTGTGTACATAAATAATAAAATAAATAAATAAATAAATGTTATTATTATTTTACTGGTTTTATTTGAGTTTAATTTTAAAATTTCGCCTGTCTGGATACGCGAGTATGTACCATATATAAATAGAAGAATCCTACTAATATTATAAATGCGCAACTTTGTGAAGATGTATGTATGTTTATTACTCTTTCGGTAAGAACTACTGAACGGATCTCAATGAAAGGCCCATCAGCCGTATAACGAAATGCCCAAAATGAACGACACTGAAATATACGCCAAATGCATTAGAATTTCAATCATTATCAAAAAACTAGGTACAAACGGTTATAGTTACAATTTTTTTTTCTGAAATATAGGTAGGTTAAGTTTAGGTTATAGATGCAGAGTCATCGTTAGGCGGTTCCAATCTAAGTCCGTGTTCAAAAATAGGTATCATGTGCACAACTAAAATCAAAGTCCTTAAAAAATGGCCACAGTCGTTGTTATACCATAAAAAAAAAAACAATTCGTACGTAACTCAATTCGTAAGCGCTAGAATCAAGTAAACAAACAATCGAAACAGTAATCATAGATGATACATATAAATACAGTAATGTCAAACTGTCAGTCTGTCAGTACGTAAAGCAAAGGAGATGTGATTCATACAGCCTACGATACGTTTTCTATTCAAAAATATTTGATTTAACTTAATATTGACATGCATATATTATTTTGATTAGATTTATGGTACACATAGGTCGAACTATATTAAATGAATAATAACTGTGCACTAAATCTGCAAAATAATTCGTTAGGGATTATTTTACGATTCTTGTTTGGCTGAATGCCACTTACTAGTTTCAAATAAACACTAACCTCCATTAAAAATAAGAATGAATTAAACGGATATCAGGTTAAATATTTTAATGATTCTCATATTTTTATATCCTACTTGAACAAACTTGAAAATTATTTCATTATACATACTTTATTTTAAAAAGAATTAAGGACTATCCGCGGTTTCTGTCCATTTCAAGCATTTTATAGGCATTCCCCTTTGGTTAGTAGATAGTTGACATTCTGGAATAACACATAGGCTATTATTTATCTCGGAATTCTCATGCGATCGGGATTTACGCGGGAAAAGCCTCCCACGCGAAAGAAGTAACGGCCAAAAATGAGTATACAACTAAATGCGTTTACTAGTTCTATAACGACGGAACTTATAGCTAAACCTTAGTTTATAAAAAAAACACGCCATCAAATGGTAGCCCCGATCTAGGGGCAGTTTTGCGAAAAATTGCTATTTCAGGGTTATGGTCAAACCGGGTCATGAGGTGAAAAATCATTAATTAAACACGCAAGGTAAATCATAAGGTAATGAACCGAAAAATAACACGAATAAACTTTTTTTGTTAGTTTAAAATTTGTTTAAGTAGGTATTCATGTTATTTTTTGTCAGCTTAGCTATTATACTTAGTTGTGTAATGAGTCGATATTGTCTTCTAAACTTTTACTTTACGTCCTTAATATTGTTTTACAATTTTAAGTAGATTTGAAGGACCTTTTATATCGTTCATAAAAACATAGCAATGATTAAGCTCGAAGTTATAATATCTATGATAGTTAAAACTTAATTTTTAAGGTTTATATAAAATTGTTAATAAAATTATTTATTCAAGCAATCAGTGCTTGAATGACCTATTATTCAAGCACTGATTGCATCAAGAAATTCAGAAAGTAATTATAACTCTTTTATATCTATATAAAAGTCTTATAATTACTTTTTGAAAGTTACTCAACTGTCATTGCAATGACAGTTGAGTAACTTTAATTACTACATACTTTAATTACTACATACGACTTTAATTTCTACATCTTTTACGGTGCATAATATAAAGAGTATTCTATTGTTTAAGAATTTAAGAGTATTATATTTTTAATTTGGAAGCGTCAATAGCCTAATTACAGTATTGTCGTGAACCCAATCCAGACACAAGCATATTTAGTTTAGTTGGAGGGAAAAAATGTATTATAATAAAGCTGTAATTTCTGTATATATCTTGTATTTTCATATGACATTAAAAACTGCGTTCATCATATATGTAACAAAATATTTACTTTTTTATTTCTACTCTAAAAAGTAAAAAATGTAATTATTGCTTAAATATTATACAAATTAAGTTAAATTGTAAAGTTACATTTTGGTTAATGTGTTTGAAGTTTACCATCGCAGCCATGGCGGGATTTTCTTGCGTTTCTTCGATTTTTAAAGGGACAAGTGCGGGTACGAAAAGTGAGGCTGTAACACAATGTGTGGTTAACCAAAAAGTAGTGCAATTTTAACCGACCAAGTGTGTATAGTTATTTCGGTTCCAAAACTCAACAGAACTGCCTGATCAATACAGATTTTTTTGACAAATATTTACCTATGTCCGTAAGATTGACATAAATTTTCTGTCCCGAAAACAGAAATGATGACCATTTAGTAATTTTCGCGCGACGTTACACGCTGTGATACTTTTACTACGATTTACATGATTAAGAGCACATCGCCAAAGTTCAGGGGTTTCCACATTTGAACTTTGATGCTTTTTATCTTTTTAAATCTGTGTTGATTAGAATATTCATAAAAACCTGTTTGACAATATTACTGAAAATTAAACTGACGGAGTAAATCCATACTAATATAATAAATTAGATAGTATGTTTGGTTGTTTTTTTTTTTCACATCAAAACAGTACAATCGATTGCTGTGATTTTTAATGTGGCGAATCTTGACGAGCTAGATAGTGAGAAAGGATTAACTTTTCGCTGGAAAATTTTCTCAACATGGAAAAACACCCTATTATTTATATCTACGGTCAGTATGAACTGTGAACTTAGTAAAGAAACCTCGTATTCAGCTATAACTTTAAATGAATAAACAATTAATAGCAGGAATTCAAAAAAGTCCGTGTAAAGTAACTTTGTCATTTGGTCGCTCGGCGGAGACTGCATCGATGCCTGTATCATTTGCAATGCAGATGAATCCCTTCCTCTTTGGTCGTGCAACTCACTCCGCCGGGAATAGCTAACGTATTCAAATGAAAGGTGAGATGCGTCCCATTCACATGACATTAAAATGCTTTTACTATTTTACTTCAGCGTGAATAATAAAAGATTTCGATCGGATTTTTTATTTACTATTTATTGATAATAGGCTCGCGTTTGACCACCATCTCGCCTGATGCTAAGTGATGGAGCACGTTTCACTCGACGTAACTATAAAAAATGGTTTTGGTTTTGTGTGTATTATTTACACATACTCGAAATAGTAAGGAGTTAGTTCATTAATATACTTCTTACTTGAAGTGAATTTCTCTTCTTATACATCATCATCATATGAAGAAAGATAAATATATTACCATCGTCTGGAATCCATGTGCCAGGACCAAAATTTGGTCCTTAATTCAAGTCTATCAATCCGCACTGGGCCAGCGTGGTGGATTACGTCCCATTCTCTCTCATATAGAGCATGTTTCCCAACGTGGGGACCAATACAGGCTGGTTAAAGAACAGAGATAAATCAATAAATAAACTGAGTTTCCCTATAAGATACTTTATTGAACAAGAAAATCGTCAAAATATAATTAATTATGTAATTATTATGTAAAACCCCTACGCAAACACGAGTTATAGGACAAAAGCGGCGTGCAGAACATCCCGATAATTAGAAATGAAGACGAGTATATTATTCCATAGCACGTAACGTTCAAATTACTTCATCATTAGGTAACATTTGTTTATACTACTCAAATATTTTATCAAAGACTTTTCTCAGATATAAGGCTTCTAAAATCATTTTCGGTAAATTGATAAAGGAACTTTAATTATTTTATAACTCACAAAACTGCGTAGCACGAAGATTGTCCTGAGTGTTCATTGTTTGCGTACCGTACTTAATGACACCCTTCGACGTGTATACAATTAATGTTTTCGATACAAACGTTTTCTTCGTTGTGGTGATTTAAGTTTTTGTTTTAGCTGGCAAACTCATTACCAAGCTGTCAGCAGTCTCAAGTAGTCCAACTTTGGTGTAATGACTGATAGGAGAAGGAAAGTTCGTTCCCGTTGACAGCTGTAAGAACCTGCTACGCCGTAGCGCTACGAGGCTACGAGACGAGAAGTCAACAACTTTGTGCTACGGATACTGGAACTGCAATATTTTTTGCATTGTTTCATTTGTTTATGCGATTTGAGGTATCTAAAGCAGAATGGAATACTAAAACAAAGTAAAAGATTTTAGATTAGAATATCGTCCGGTCTGCGACAAAGAATGCAAGGAAAATGTGAGTTGCTTTGCGGTCTGAACTAACATCACATTAGTCCGTAGTGTCTTTCTAGAAACTTATAAAGCTAAATAAGGATAAATCTACGTACGTAGAGTGAGGCAAGCCTTGCGGGAGTTCTTCGCGATGTAATCAGGGAAATAAATGGTGTCGTTTATTACCATTATCCGTGTAGGTTGGGGCAGTATGAGGGTCGCAGAGTCAATTTCTAGCTAAGCATTCATGCGACACTTCATGATGTGAAAGATTTTATAATTAGATATTATGAAGCGGACTCGTTTTTCCGTAAGTGGTACTTGATTTCACTTGTAAGGGATACGATTTGTATTCAAACATTATAAATGTGTATGTTTAGATATTATGTTTGTTACTCAATCACACTAAAGTTGCTGAACAGATTTAGACATTTATACAGAGATAGTTCGAAGTAGTACAGAGGGTAGGGTTTTTATCCATTAAAAATATGCAAAACTTCCACGCAAACGAAGTCTTGGGCTACGTCTATTTCATAAAGCCAAATCATTATGTTTTAGTGTGTTTTAGAAAAAGAAAATTAAGTTGCGGTATCAAATAAATAAAACTACACAGACTACTAGCTAGACCACTATACAGTAAATTCGAATCATTGAAATAGCAATCACGTGTTGCTAGAGAATTGCCTGTATCAATTTCATTTATTAACAAGTGCTTGTTCTGTAAATCCCACGAGTCTTTTTTTTTTTTAACGTGGTAAAATTATCAAATAAGTCCTCCCACTCCGGGCAGGGTGGGAGGGACTGTCAGACTTTTACTGACTAAAATCCACGGTGTTCCTTCAATAACCCTTTACATAGCGGGGCCACGGTAACGGGATGAGTCCCACGATCCCGGCAGGCTTCGGCCCTCTGCAGAGGGGGCCTCGTCATGTTGCTGACGCTCTTTGAGGCGCGCATGGAACACGACGCGCCGTCTACCCGGGCATGGTCCATGGTCGGACAGCGAGTTGCCCTTTACTCGCTGTCCACATGCCCGCGCCTACGGTGGCCGGAGATCGTCGGCCGACGTCCGACGCCGTGGGCGTCTACCACTGCGGCTGGGCTGGAGGGAGGACGCCATCCTCTCCCTCACGCGGCCCGCCTCCTCCTTCGGAAGCATGACTGCTTCGCAGAAGTAGGCGACCGCTTCCCACTCCCTCTCGCCCCGCAGCATGGCCTCGACCAATGCCGGGCGCGAGAGGTCTCCGCCTATCGCCGCCGTGAGGACACGTCGGTGCTCTGCCCAAGCGGGGCAGTCTTGCACCGTGTGCTCTACGGTGTCCTCAGGGCGACCCTCGCAGTGGTGACACCCAGGCGTTTCCTCCTTTCCCATCAGACACAGGTACCTCCCGAAACTTCCGTGTCCGGTGAGGACCTGCGTCATGCGGTAGGTCAGGACGCCGTGACGCCGATCTAGCCACTCCTCAAAGAGGGGTCTTACCGCCGCAATTGCGGCGTGCCCGAAATCCCACGAGTCTAAGAGGTATTCCCCATGTACAGGACTGCTACATTCTTAACGTGAATTCTCAACTAAATAACGCTTTGCTGAGTTTAAAAACAGTTTCAATGGTCTCTCTAATCCAGTTCCATTCCACTCGTTTCGATTAATGTGGACAAATCCCTGGAAATCCGATTACTTATGCAGCAGCAAATATTCTCCCGTAAAATAATATAGATTGTTATTGAATTAAACTTGGCTAACGAAGCGTTAAAATTAGTTTCAAAGTTATTAAAAGTAAGATATTTATTTATTTTTAAACTTTTTATTTGATCTCAATTTGATACAAGTTATAATGATTTAATTTAATGGAATAATTTTACTGAATAGTGGTATAAATGTGCAAGATGTGGACACCTGTAACTGAAGAACCACATGTATTACACCCTACTGTATAATTGTGAATGATAAAGGTTTATCTGAACTTTATGCGGACGAAGCGATAAGAAAATTACGAGACGACTCCTAAGATATTGTATTTACTTTCGATGATAATTTGTACAACAAATCCCAAAAGCTTAGTTTATAGACTTGTTTGTGTTATGTTTATTATTATATCTTTGTTTAAATTATTATTAATAGCTAAGGAAGCGGTTATTTATCATTGAGCTTGTATACATTCCGATTGTATGGAATGAGTGATGGCCAAATAAAAATTATTGTGTAGGAATAAGTAAGAAGTCGATATAACAGAAACATACTACTATTACGTTTTATTTACAATAAAATTTACAGCGGAGAGGTTTGAGCGTGAGTCATACTCACACAGTTATCTTGTTGATGGTAGCGCATGGGTTAGATAATTTCAAAATGGTTAAGCTTAATGGTGTGGTGCACGCGTCATGTTCGTGCACGGGCGCTGTCACTTGAGACTGGTTATTTGAATCGTTCTCTTAAAATACATAGCATAATTAGTCTCTAATTACCACACAATATAACGTCAGCCTATTTGTAAATGCTCCTCTCTATTGGGGTCCATGGGCCACAATCCACCACGCTGGCCCAGTGTAGGGTAGTGAACGTCGTTTGGATTTCGGTTCTAGGACATAGAGGATTCCTTACAATGTTTTTTTTTTCAGCGTTTTAAGAGATTGAAACAAAAGATGAAAATTAAACAAAGTAATTCGCCGGGCGGTACAAATCTGAAGTCGTACAGTCGGCCAAGAAAGTGGTGTACCACCCTAAGGTTGAATATCGCTTGCAGATTCATAGGTGATAAAGATTAGTTTCGCTTGCAGATCGATCTGACAACTTCTATTGCTGTCTTTATCTGATTATTGATAACGACTATTACTGTTTGTAACGTGACAGCTGTTCTTAGTTTGAACTTGATGGAACCAATGACGTCGTAAAATCAACGGCGGGGGGCTGTAGATTTTGATGACAAAATTGTATCTACAAATTCAGAATTGTAATCAACAAGTTACATAAAATTGTAAAGGCACAAGGCGAGTCCACAAACCTACAATTTCTGTAAACTTGTAATTACAATATCAATAAAAAACAAGCTAAAAATAGATTTATCCTTTTATTAAATTTCTACAATCAATTTTAAAATACTTATAACAAACAAAAACATAGCATATATAGTAATATTTAGAAGATATTGAAATTTTTTTAAAATTAGAAACGGGTGTAACCGCCGTTGGCCTCTATAACCTCTAAAAGACGAGACCTCATTGAACCAACAAGCCGTGAGCAAATATCGGTTCCCCGCATTTCCTCCCAGATATAATTACAGTGACTAATAAGAGCTTGTTTGGTTCTTTCATTTTGATGCGACCATCGTTGGACCATAAGGCCCCAAAGATTTTCTATCGGGTTGAGGTCCGGCGATCTTGAGGGCCACTGAATTACCCTTACGTCAGTGTGTGAACGAAACCAGGCTCTTACGATCCTCGCATTATGAATTGAACAATTATCTTGAACAAAATCAAATTGTGGCACTTCGTTCTCCGGGTAAACATTACGGACTGTCGGTAGCATTGCATTCTGAAGCACGTCGATATAATTTACAGCCGTCGCTCGAGGAGGTAGAGAACACAATTCTCCTACACCATCCGTACTCATCCAGCCCCAAATATTTACGGAAATTCGACCTGATTCTCTATTTGGGATTACATGATCATCTTTATACCGTGTTGAATTATATCGCCAAAGGTGAAGACGTCCATGCTGACTGGATTTAAACGTTTTTTCATCACAAAACTGTTTATGTTAATTTGTTAATTATGCTAAATGTTTCTCGAATGAAATCTGATTCTATATTTATTATTTATACATTTATTGCGTTCTCACATATGGAAACAATATAAATATTGTAACTGCGATTTTTGTAAGAACTTCTTGCATGTATCTTCTAAAGAGATCCATACTTTGGAATGTGCAACCTTATTCAATTCTTTAACTTAACCGATCTTGACACTCCTTCACAATTCAAAAGTGCCTGTATAAGGTTTATTTGGAACTAGCTCTTGCCCCCGATTTCGTTCGCGTAGGTGGGTTTTCCCAAGCAAATCCTGATCCCGGCCGTAGGAATTTCGAGATAAAAAGTAGCCTATTTGTTATTCTAGGATGTCAACTACCTACTTATCAAATTTCATTCCTATTCGTTTAGTAGTCTTGGTGTGAAAAAGTAACAAATATTCATACAGCCCGGACAGTTTTGCCGACCCTCTTTGAGGCACGCGTGGAACACGAAGTGCCATCTACACGAGTCTGGTTTCTGTCGGACGGGCAGCTACCCACAGCTCTCGGCCCGCAGGCCTGGAGCATCTCCACTGCTTTTAACATGGGCAACTGTATGTGGTGCGCTGACGAGTAAGCTCATAAAATCTACACGTTTTAGCCAAGGCCGGCAAAACCAGAAACGTAGTTTACAAAGATGTATTGTAAACTACGTTTTTGTTTTTAACAACATAAATTTGAAATACTCTCTGTCCGTTTTTGGGGACGGATGGACCCTGGTGATGGTTTTTTTTTAAATATTATATGCGGTTTTTAACCGCCCAAAAAGGTGTAGGTACCGATTGGCAACAAGAATTATTGACAAAGTGTAAATTAACGCGGGCGAAGCCGTGGGCAAAAGCTAGTAGAATATAAGTTGAAGGTTTGAGTTTGAATAAACAATAAATATTAAAGTATTATTTGCAAACCAAGCAAAAAGAAAATTATAAGACGATTCCTAAGACATTGTGCTTACTCTTGATGATAATTTCTACGACAAATTCCTGAAGCTTAATTTATGGAATGGTCTTTGTTTATCTTTTTTTATTAAAAGGAGAACTAGCAATGTGGGTAAAATTCACGTTACAAGTAATCTTGTTAACTAGTCGAACTATGATTAATATGCTTGTGTCTGGAGTAAGTTCAATAGAGTACTGGGTGGGCTTCGAACCTGCGACCTCTCGGTTACAAGTCTGTCACTTTAGCCATTACGCTATTGACACTTAAATCTTATTATTAATTACTAAGGAAGCGGTTATTTCTCATTGATATGGTATATACTCCGGTATCAATTACTTTTGTCCTAATCTTGATTCTTGGAATTACTCTAGGATCAGTCTGTCACAACTAATCACTCCAAATTTACAAAGCCAAAAAACTCTTTTTTAGTAGCACTAGTATACTTACCTTTAATACCTTTCTTTTCACAGTTGTAAAATGTACAGCAAAAAGTTTTTGAAACTGTGCCGAATGACATATAAAATTAAAGGACTTTTTGTGTCTGTCTCGAAATATATTTCTTTTATACTTAATTCTAAAATAACTTTGACTTCGAAACTTTTCAGCCTATATTTTGAAGATGTATTTTTCACAATTATAGGCTCAAGATGTGAAGTATATATTTGACTTGTACTTTTGATGTACCTTCAGAATTTGGCCGGCTTTTCTTTTTTCATCAAAAAAAAAGCCTTATATTTGTACGCAAGATGAATCTATAGTATCGCAAAGCATTTCACCAATTAATCTGTTGACCTTAGTAATCCTACATATTCCAAGCTATAAATAATGCAGAATTCTAGTAAGTTCTAAATTCTTGTACAAATCCCATAATCTTCGGTGTGTAATTTAGGATAATGCTTACCTACTAGTCCTGTCTTGGTAAACTAGTTCAAAGAGAAGTCTTTACCACATTACAAAAAGATTGACGTTTTTATGATTAAGATTGAATCAAATCGGATCAATAAATATAATAAAATAAGTTGCGTCTGTAAATTGAAAAAGTATTAGTAGTATCGAATCAGCAATTTTTCTGTCTTCGGCTCGGCTCGTATCGGCTTTGTTCATAGGTGGACAGAGTATCACTTGGAGCAAACATCTTCAAGTAAGACATTTGTTTCAGATCTGATTTTAATTAAACAGAGCATATATTCTACTCTTCATTGAGTCACTATAATCATGGATACAAATACATTGATGGGTCTGGTAGACCTCCATATTTTACCATCACTTGGGTATGCAAATACTATTTCAAACAATTTTGTTTTAACCAGTACCTACTCCGTCCTCCTGTGAAAACTACATGGAAATCTGCCTTTTACTGTAGGTTTGCAATATTTCTATTTTTAAGTGGTACATATACGCCACCACGCGGATAAAGTTGCAGGTACAGCAAAATTTCAAATGAAGCTTCCATTTAAACTAGCAGCTCATGTCTAATTTCGGAAAATGGAAATCAAGCGATTGGTGCTTTGAAGCGCTGATGATTGATGTGGCACTAACTTCGCACGAGAGGGTAACGAACGAGCAGCACAATGAGACGGCCTCATTGCGCTGCTCGTTCGTTGCCCTGATGTATGTTTTTGTAATCATAGATGGCTCCTATTGTGTACCAGCATGCATGAGTAAAAATTGTATTGGACTAGTCTTAATAAGTAAATGCGCCATCTAATAATTACGTCACACGTAAGTGAGGAAGGAGGAGGAGACCAACCACGTGTGACATTATGTGACAAGGGCTGGGAGGTGTCCTAAATTTCGTGTCGTCACATTTCAAAGTTCAATACAGTATTTAAAATTTAATAATTCATGTGAAATATAAAAAAATCATCAATATAAAATGTATATATAAAAACTACATTTTGTGGAAAATTTTAAAGATACAACTATTTTAACGAGAATTAGGTTAAGCACAAATGAGAAATCGCGGCCCCGGAACGCAAGAGTAACTGAAAAAGCAGGGTGGGCTTTTAGTCAGTAGAAGTCTGACAATCCCTTCCACTCCACCCACAGCGGGAGGAGACTTTTGTTGACTTTCCCACCCAGAAAAAAATAAGGTTAAGGACAAAATCAAATTGTAAGACTTGTGATCGAGAGGTAACGAGTTCGAACCCCACCCATTACACTATTGCCGTGAACCCACTCCAGACACAAGCATATTTAGCTTAGTTGGAGGGGTTAACAAGATTGCTAGTAATGTGAATTCTAGCCACATTGCGAGTTATCTTTTTAAACAAAAGAAAGAAATAAATATAATTTCAGAACAGCTGTTACAAGGATGGCGGATCCGAACGTAAAATTCGTGTTACATAATCTATTTGAAATACATATTCATAGGTTAGGCCACCAACATCATTTAGGTTATTATTGGAACGAAGTTCCTTATCGCGCGCTGCGAAAGGGGGCTAGACGGAAAAAATTAAGACGAAAAGTTGTAACGACACTTTAAAAACGAAAAGTTGTAAGCCGTGCGGCGTGCGCATGTTTCTCTGTCTGTCTCTCTCTCCCTCTTATAGAAAGCAAGCCAGATATTTTTGTTTCGTCTTTCTATTTCGCATTGAACAGTGTGGTGTCACGATGATTATTTTTGTTGAGTGTATACAGGTTTTTTGTACATAATAAATAACTAGGAGCCATCCGGGTGTCCCTTGACACCTCTCAAGTTTTTATCTATAAATAATAGGTACCTACTGGTTGTGGTCGTAAATTATTATACAATTAGCTGGTAATTGTAGCGGTTAGGACATCACACACGAAGTTAGGTAATGAGTAGGGAAATGAGATTTAGTGATAAGACCGCTCATTGTAACACCCTTTGTAGGTTTTAAGTCTTCATTGAATTCTGTTATGGTGTACAATAAAGAGTATATCTTTCTATCTATTAGATCTATGAGTAGGTATAGGTAGGCCTGCGAGAATGCGAAGGCAACCAACATGGTGGCGAGATACTCCTGCAATACAAGCGCTTCAAGATGGATTATGCTATGATGTTGCTAATGACCGCCATATCAAGAGTACTTCTATTCCGCACTTGGGGAGGTTTTTACTTAAACACAATCTCAATCTCACAGATTGATAATGTAAGTACGGAGTGAGATAAAATGTTGTGTTTCTTAATTAATCAAAAAATAAAAAATAGGAGCGCGTGTGACGAATCGATGACATTTTATTTTTTGCCCGTCACGCGGCGCTGATCTGGGTCGACTCAAGTAATCATCTAAACTGCGTTACCTACAAACTACGTCTACGTCTCTTTCTAAATGGCAGCTGAAAATACAAATCAAAATTTTTCCACCCTATTTAACAGTATTGCATCTATGGTTACAATGACATCCTATGATATAAAAATATTATAAAAACACCTTAATTTTTTCAACATTGTTTTTTTTCTTTGTTCGGTTTGTGCGATGCAGTAAGCATAGAGATTCTAAATTCAAATTCCTTTGATTTGATAAATTTGCGTTTATTTGGTTATAAAACTGCGCATAGCTTATTCATAAAACAAATCCAAATTTTATTTTGTTAAAATACTGGTTAGCAGATTCCAAATTCAAATTTTCAATTAAGAACTGAAATTTAGAAACTGCTGATCAATATTGAAACTAAGCATATTGTTGAAGTTTTTATGAATAGGACTGCTAATATTTAAGCTATTTAATGTAGTTTGATAAATGTTGTTTCTTTATTAACTCGACTCTTAAGTCATGCAACGTATTTTCCGATCAAATTGGTAGGTAAGGTTTTACGTGATGAATAACAATGTAGACATACTAAAATCTTGGCAAAAAGTAGACTATATTTTCTGCTTTTTATACGACACAAGTTTCAGGACTAACTAACCGAAACACTTAGAACAACAACGCATAGAAGGATAGTACGAGTGCAAAAAGTGAGGCAACTAAAACTTAGCCATTTTTGGCTAACTTTGCTCGACGAGCCGTCAGTACTCAAGGTCACATTCTGCCGAACAGAGCTCGCGAGTAAATAATTTAAAACGACCGTTTGTAGCGTAAAGGGATGTCATAGTCCTTCAGGAAAACAAAAAACGTGTAATCAAATTACATTTCACAAGTAAATACTTACATTTATACATTATATTTAAGTAAATCGACCATCAAACAAAAATTCTAATAACCTAACTTGTCACAATTCAATGTTGCTATCCGTGAGGAAAAAAATGGCCATATTGATTTCTTTTTTGTTTATTTTTGTTTAAATAATATATAGTTTTGGCGGCAATTATGTATGCGTCAAACTAAACTATATTTATTTACAGCTACTACCTACAGTGTTTTATAACTAAAAGTTACTGTTAGTTCGAAGAGTGGCATCATAAAGATGACAATTTTATTGATTAAGATTTTTTTCATTTAAGTAATGTTCTCAATAATATTTTTCTATTTCATAAATACAACACATAGTTTTAATTGATGCCAACGAGATTTTTCAAGCAATTAATACATTTCTATAATATCATTATAACACATTACACATCAAACATTCTAAACGCAATAAACGATATCTCTTATCGTTTACCTTCCGTAAATATATGTCATATAAGTCATATTACATGAAAAAACATCATCTTATTTCGTTTCATAACATAAAATACTTGATTTGATCCAGCAACATAATAGTGCGTTTTCCCATTTTTGTGGTAATGGTACTGGTAATGGTATCACTGAAAGCTATATTTGTGTGCGTTTGAAGAACGTAGACACATTCGGCTCACGCACACAAAGAAAATAAAGTGGACACACGAAATCGCTCGTGTTTTGTTCTAGACGCCTCTTCTATGCGTTGTTGTTCTAAGCCGAAACAATATAGTTTTTGTTACGTCAACTGAGGGACGCGGGAGAGTGAGACTGTATAAATACATATACTCGTGGATGTTGTTATTCATTGGTTTACTTTATTGTTTACGGGATACGGATTTTCATATCCTATATTTAATTTTATTTTTAAAAGTAATAGTCATAGTCAAACTAACAGTTACTACAAACTTTTGAGCAAATTTATCAAATCTTCTTTACTGAATTTGAATTTAGAATCTTTATGCTTACTGCATAGCACAAACGGTGCAAAGAAAAAAAGACAATGATGAAAAACTAAAGGCTTTTTTATAATATTTTTAGATCATAGAATGTCATTGTAACCACAGATTAAGCAATACTGTTAAATAGGGTGCAAAAATATTGATTTGTATTGTCAGCTTCAACCATTGAAAAAGAGACGTAATAGTTTACAGTTTAGAGGATTACTTGAGTCGGCCCAGATCAGCGCCGTGTGACGGGCACAAAATAAAATATCATCGATTCGTCATACGCGCTCCTATTTTTTCACTTTTTAGGGTTCCGTAGTGGAATGGCAAAATACGGAACCCTTATAGTTTCGTCATGTCTGTCTGTCCGTCCGTATGTCACAGCCATTTTATTCCCAATCTACCTACTAAGACTACACATGTGAAACTTGGTAAGTACTTGTATTTTATGAATCACTTTCCGATTTAATGACAAAAACAAAAAATAATTAAAATTAAGGGGGGCTCCCCATACATGGAACTGCAACGTTTATTTTTTCATGAAACCTATACCTGTATGGTATCTATATATAGTTCTTTAAAAATGGCATTGAGGTTTCTATAATCACTTTTTCTTAAAAGACAATCGTTTAAAAGATATACGCTTCCAAAGTGGTAAAATGAGTGTCCACCTCCTCCCCCTTTAACTTTTGTAAATCTAAAAAAATGTATATGCTGTACATGAAAACTTTCAATGTTAATGAAAATTAGTTTGAACGAGATCGGGTCAGCAGTTTTTGAGATATAACCTAACCTCACCTGAATGATGTTGGTGGTCTAACCACTATGACTGAGCATTTTAAATAGATTACGTCACACGAATTTTACGTTTGGATCCCCCATCCTTGCAACAGCTGTTCTGAAATTATAATATTTATTTCCTTATTATCTTAACCTAATTCTCATTGAAATAGTTGTAGATATTTTTAATATTTTTCTCAAAAGGCAGTAAGGAGTTTATGATTTTTAATAGATTTTTAAATATTGATAGTATATATTTCATACAAATGATTAAATTTTAAATAATTTCCAAATTTCGTGTTTTAAATACGTAATAGGTGTGACGTAATTATTAGATTGCGCCTCACTTAGTTAGCCTACTACAATACAAATTTTATTTATGCAGTAGCAGTTGGTTCTAATGAACCGATTTCCAAAAAGGAGGAGGTTCTCTATTCGTCGCGTATATATTTTTACATTACACCGATAGAAAGTAGGTACGAAAAAACATTTTACAAAAAATTTAACCGGCTTCAAAAAACACCGCAAATACAAAAATAACTTTAATTTCGGTAGTCGGTGTATTTGGTTTTTTATTTTCGTTTTTGGCACCAACTTAGTGCTTTAGCACTAGAGGAATCCCATATTGACTGAAAAACTGTTAGTTTTCAAATGTTGACAATCTTCTGCTTAAGAAGGAAAAAAAAAACGAGTATATGTAATTTATGGAACCTAAATGGTTAAGACAATTTAACAATTTTGTCAGTAAAGTTTGAGAATAGTTGATTGCAAAGCAGTACAACATTATAATTTTATATTTTAACATGAATGTCTACTTTGTACTTTCGTGTTTTCATCATAAATTATTGTGAATATGAGGACTATCGTTAATTTTTTTTCTTATCAAGTATTTTTTAGGACGACTAGCAGTTTTATTAATTTTTTTAGCGCTTCTGGATGCCATTTATAAGGATCATCAAATCTTTGAGCTCCTTAGTCGAGTTCTAAGTTATGCTATTCGAATATTGACAGAATCATTTCCTCAAAGTTACCTACACGGTACTCATATGATTTAAGCAGTACAGATTGTATGGATTTCAAAGAATTTGTTTTGGTGTTTCTTCAAGAAAAACGCTGTAGAACCACCGTGTATCATCTAGCTGTAGATAAAAATATTGTGGATAAGATGTGCAATTTAACACTTTCGAAAGCGACATCATTTTTTATACTTTCCATTCGAGCTGCACAGGGCGTTTCAGAGCTGGTTATAAAACTATAATTGTGGCGGTACAGAACTTATTGAACCTGGTAGTGCTTAAGAAACTAAAACCTTTTTTTGGCTTCATGGAATAAGATATATTTATTTTTTTGCTATGAATATTATAAATAATGAATTGATTGACATGAATCTAAGGCGTACGTCAAGTGTCAACAGCCTGTATTGTTTGTTCACCCTGTGCTGCACTAGATAAGGGTATTTTTGTACATATTTTAGGGATTGGAAATACAAATTTCGATAGTTTTAATTAATTTTGATGGTATACAAAGACAAAAAAACTACATTCATGTTTTTCATTGAAGCAGTCCAAACAAAAGGTTGTTTTTTACATTCCGCACATTCAGCTATATTTTTTAAATTTTTCTATTGGCTTGGCGACATCAAAAAGATCCGGAATTTTTCATAACATCCGACACAATTTTACTTCTTTACGCCCTTTACCTTAAAAATGTTTATTTGGTTTTGGTGCCGTTTCTGAAAACATAATTGAATTATGAATATAGTTATTTTGTATATATTTGTATTCTGTTTGTGGTGTGTGGAGCGTGCGTGGCGAATGTGTAATAAATATTTATGACTATAAATAATTACCTATTGCTACACGTCTATTGCCTATTCAGGTTAGGATAGTAATACCTACTTCTACATACATTTTCTCACCTGTGTAATAATGTATCTTGTATCAAATAAATATTTGTTTCTATACTACTTGGTTTACTTGTGGATAGGCCCACAGGTGTGAATTGCTTAGGACATCAAGTAGTCTTAATCCGGCTTAAACTGGTGATACGAAAATAATTTTAAGGTTTATTTAGTAACACAATTGTTATAATATATCTATGGGTAACCTGAGATTAAATGTTGTTTTTTTTTATCATAACTTCGTCATATTGGGTTCAGAATGTTGTTGGGGTTGCCCCGCATTTGCAGTACGTCAGGTAAGTATGTTTCCCGAGGCCAAAAATGACTAATTTAGATCAATAGTGCTCAAAAGAGTTGCCTCTTTCAAGCTAACAGCCTTCTGAACACCATATTCAATAGTTTAATTTTTACACACTTGTGTCTGAAATTAATTTAAAAAATTGTGCTGTAGTGAAGCTCTAATACTGTTCACGTTACCGGCACGCGGCGGTGCCCTTTTAAATATGTTTTAAACGTAAAATAAAAGGTCTTTGTATAATTTATTCGTAATGTGTATATTATGTGCAAGAACTAATAAAGACAGTAATTTTTTGGAGATCATATTTATGATTTCGGATTATATAACAGTATCCTGTACTGTCCATTATCGGATAAGGCCATTGTTTTAACATTGTAATTTTTGGGCATAAGGTTACGAGTAAGTTAGGTTAAGTATTTTTGTATTCAATAATGGGGGTGACAATTTCGCTATTGAAAAAACCCGCGATCAACACAATAATAAAGATCTAAAAATAAAGAACTAATAAAGGTGTAAGCATTACTAATAATAATTTTATTGAACTTTAAGAGGTCAAAAATAAAACCTTTAAAAAGAACTAAGAACATCATAGCTGGCAGAAAAGAAGAGCAAAACCAACGTTTACAAAATATCTAGGCTGTACAAACACAGGTTTTGCGGCTGCAAAAGAACCACAAAACCAACCATAGCAATCCTTCACAGCAGTTCGATTGAGGTTGTTGGAGGCTAAGCCTACTTTGTTCTTCCTGCGGAACTAGACAGAACTGTTGAAAGTTCTCTTCTTCCGACCATCGTCATTTGCTTGACGTATAGGAGCGTTAACCTTTAGTTGCGTAGCTTGGTAGGTACGCCACGATAACAATCGACGTCAAACCATGGTCGAGTTTCGTCAGATATTGTTACGTAAGAGAAGTCACTTTTTTTCTTGTGGAAAATCAACCCTCACTCTCTCCTCCTACTCTGGGTGTAGTGGGTGGGAACTTTAGACTCTTAGTAACTAAAAACCCACCCTATTCTTTCAGTAGCTCTGCTGCATCACATCTAACATAGAATCTTCGAGATATGACCTTATTTTCTGGTGCTTTGCGGCTGGGATTTGGGACATATTAATAGCAAATAAAAAGAAAAACGTATTAGAGCAATATGTAGATTAAGACGAACTGATTCATGCAAATTAAATTTCCAAAACTTAAAAATATTGACTATCCCAACACTTCATATCTATGAAGCCTGTATTTAAAAAAATAACATGTCTTTATTTAAAACTTTGATAAGCCAACGACGCCAAAAAAATTGCACTTGAGACAAACTAAAGAAAAGTCGCAAATCTTTCCAATTTGATAAATTGTATTGCCTTAACCCAACAAGTGCCTCTTGAGCGGGGAGTAGACGGACACAGATTTCACCATGCATTGGTCCAAATTACCAAGTACACCGTACATTAGTAGTATCATTCTGGGCATTAATTGTAGAAAAATTACTTGGACACACACAGCTTATTACTTGGGCTTTTTAGAGCTGTGGAACTCTAAAAAGTCCAAGTCATAAGCTGTGTTCCAATCATCATGACCGATTAATTGGTCTTGATCCGTAATGGCCTCTCAATAATATGTATTTCAAGATTCATACACTTTCAAACACAATTTGACAACATTGAATGCAAATATAATAGTATAAAGTTACTTGTGAAAGTTGAAGCGCATTTTCCCTTTAAACTAGTTCCTGTACTGCTTTACACGATCGGTTTTCGCAATAAAATGATTTCATATTTTTGCATACGTATTTTCAATTCACTTTCGAACTCTTTTCTTAGTTTTTGTATGACTTTTTCTTAGTTATTCAGAGGAATTGCAGGGGATAAGATTTATACATGGCACTAATTTCCTTCACTTTACGTGTCTTTTCAAAATGGTTTATGAATTAACTATTTTTCCTTTACGTTGAAATAACTACGTATACTTTTTACTCAATATGTTTTATCTCCCGACTTCATTTGCCTGAAACTTCGACCCTTTTTTCTTTGGTGTGTAATTTGGAAAATTCTTTCTTCTTAGCGGACTTTGACTTTGCACGAGTACAGACTGTAAAACAGTGAGAGATATTTCGACTTTTCGTAATTTTGGTTATCGGGATCAAAATATAGCTTCGTGTATAGTGCGTGAAGCTTTAGTACTATTTATTTATATTCTTCAAATAATGTTTACAAAGGTACATATAATTACAAAGTTTTCCAATAAGGCGTTTTGAATGGACAATTGAATATTAGAATATTGTCTTCTTAATTTTATTGTTTCAAAAAGAGAAAAATATAATATATTCTTCTTTTTTTACATATTATGTAGTTAGGGACGTCAAAGACGACCGAAGGGCTGGCTATTTCTTTGGTCAACGGTTAAGCATTGCCATACAACGAGGCAATGCCGCCAGTATCTTGGGTACGTTGCCAGCCGACAGCGTTGGGGATCAATTTTTGATGCTTTATTATAGTTTGTATTTTAAGTATTTTAGTACATAATTATGTATTTTTGCTGAAATAAAATAATGGAACGTCATAAATATGTCTTGTGGAAAATGGGGGAGACAACTTTATATATAGAATAGACTCAATTGAAATAAGCTCAAAATATTGAGAACCAAGCTTTAGTTCTCATATTTGTATGTCTCCAAGTGTCAGTTCTGATTTGTCGCTATCGGAATAAGGAAACACAAAAGATAAGGGAGCGGGATGATAATAGCAGGCAGGCAGTGACACGGGTACAAGTTATAAGGGGACTCAATGAGAGGCGCCGCCACGGCGCACGGCTGGACCGGCGACCCTAGCTCTCCTAATTAGACCTGTCTCCTTAATTGACTCGTAGACACCCTCCGATACTTTACCATAACTTTTTGCGCACACATTTGGCAGTTATTGACAATTCTAACTAAGTCAAACGAAGCCTATTCAATAGTATTGATCTAGTTTTGTAGTTACTTACGTACTATATATGATCAGTAAATATGTTGAGGTTTCAAAACTTTCTTTTTCTCCGACCAATATAATACAATCCCAATAAGAACAAATAAATAAACGTGTAAGATTTATAGATATATTCGTTTTAAGCATCGGTACAGTTTGATTAGTTTGTTGGCTAGGTTTGTGTTGTTTCAGCGCGCTGTGCGACTGTGCGACTTAACGTAACAGTTGCCAAGTCGCTCAGTGCATGTAACTGGTAAAACTTTTATTTTTATTGTTTCTTACTTGTGAGCGGTGAGAATTTCCAATAAATGTGTTAGCTAGAATTCTATTTATTTGCAGAATAGTTGCGAAAGCTCACTGAATTTTGACTTTGTGTTAATTGTTTATTCTTTCTCTCTCTACTTTAATGCATTTTCTCGTATGCTTTTAGTAATAGCCCTATGAATGGTTTGCTGGTTAATGTTTTGCAATATCTTGAAAGTACAATTTTAGTTATGTGATAGGCATCAGTGAGTGTCATAAAAATATAGCAAAATACATGCGGTACTTGGCAAGTCAAATAGGTGGATAATTAATATTTGAACAGTTAAAATACTAATGTCTCATACTTTTATTAATGGGTCTAAAGGATAAATGGGAGATGAAGAAGGGAGGGTGCTTTTAATCTACAGGGCTATTTACTATGTATAGTAAAACGGTTAATTAATTCTTGAGTTACGAAGGTCATTATACTTCACTACATCTTCGTGCTTACGAGGCGAGGGTGTACTATATTGTGCATGGAAGACGTTCAATATTGACACAATTTCTGGACACCATCATCGCTTCCTGATTCCAAGAGGTTATGGAACCAAACGAGGCACCTTCCCAAATGTGAGCGTTGCGTGTGTGCTGCTATTATATCCGCCTGTAGCCTCACCTTACCTGATATGGGAAGGTCGATAAAGAAACTTACGAGTGAATTTGAGGTCGTGGCCTTGCTATTCACATGATATCGACTTTCCCATAGAGGTTGTATACCACTGTAAAGTACCGACATAAACACAATATGCTTGACAGATACTCGGGTCATACACAAAACGGGTTATAAAAATATACGAAATAAAAAGTCGTTATTTTTTTTTTCGAATCAGTCTCATTTATTAGGTAATCTTACAAGTAATTAGAAATTAATCAAAAACCAGATCGTTATTCAGATTTCAGCAAGTTATTTAACTTAATTTTTTTTTTACGTCCACTGAAAAGACCCGTTTCCACAGAAGAGAGGTTAATCAATCTGATATTGATATTTACTTGCCATATAAACTCGGTATTATTAACAAAAGTTATCCAGCCAATTAAAGGTACTTTGGAGAACACAAACAAAAAAATCTTATTTTTTCTTTGATAATATTAGTAATAAAATGTCATTTTTCAAGGGCAATATTTTGATTATTTTTCATTTTAGCCTCTTATCCTTATCAATAAAAAATCGTCAAACTAATAAAAAATCAACAAACAAATACGCTTTCAAAAATGTTTTATCACTATCATCACTTTCAAAGAACGAAGGTCGTACTTTAGGTTTTTTAGGTGGTGTAACTGAGTCATCAGAATAGTTATTCTCACAGAAAATCCTCTTTCGCGGAGTACATGGTTGACTAGTCACATTGTCTAATAGTTCTGGAGAAGATGTTAACAACAATGGCGAAGGAGTTCTTGGCCCAGTGATAGTTGATACAGATGCTGTCTCCAAAGTGGGCTGATTGAATTTCAGATCCGTACTTACAAGAATAATTTTCTGAAAGTCTATATGTCTTTGATGGCAAAAGACTTTGTTTTATGAATTTTATAGCATTATACTGACTAGTGCTGTTGGCAAGAAGCTGCATGATGATAAGGTTTTTATTTAAACTATTAACAAGCAATTGATGCGATGTCTTTACGCTTTATTTCACAGTTTTCTTGCAAATCTTCTCATTGCCTTTAATTATTACATTACAATTCTTAGTTACCCATCTTTGGTAAATTATTGTATCATTGCCATTTAACAAAGTGTACTTTGGAACTCTCTCAGAACATTGTGTATATTTCCGTTCCAAGCAAGGAACACTAAAAGCATTATTACAGCAAAGAGATTTTGCGAGATCGGTGGCAGAATAATGATTTAATATCGTAGATTGGTGTAAGGCTCGAACAATATAATCATTATTCGTATGAACGGAATACAGGCAAGTATTTCTTGACGCCGCTTTAGGGAATATTACCCAGAATGGACGATGTCGGCGGAATGTTTCATATGAGACATTCAAACCAGTCGTATTATAAATTTTTTAATGATATTTGTATCATTCCACTTCACTTCTAAACCTAGAAGCGAAGTGAAATGATACCATTTAAAAGTCGTATTTGCTTTTTGACTTTTCTGCGCGTGATCGTTTCCTCTTTACCAGCCGTTAGTCTGCTATTTTCGTCATTGATTAAAAATTCATGTATTCTTTTTCTTAAGTCAATATTTATGATAATCTCCTGTCCTTTACTTTTTTTAAATCTTATTATTCCGTTCTAAAATATTTAATCTTTCTATAAAAACTGATTTTGAGCCTTCAATATTCGGCGATTTCGTAATCGTATTGCTTTACCCACCTTCTCACTCACTACACGTGAGTGTGATGAGCGAGAAGAACTGGGAGAAGAAACCGGTGTATTCACGTGTACTATTTCTTCTGTTTGTTTTCTTAGTCGATCTCTTTCACGTCTTAGCTTGCCTTTTTAATGCCACATTTTTCGCATCTGTCTGGGTGTAAAATCTTTAATTGTCTTCAATTACCCATTTTGTTTCTTCAGATGATATCTTTCGCGTTCTTTTCTACGTCGTTTTTCTATGGCAGTAGCATCTAATTTAGCTCTAGCTCTTCGCATGCTAAGTTTTTTCTGTTCACGACGATGTATTTTGTTTTCTTCGTCAGTTCATTGGGTTCTAGACCGACTTGATCGAGGCATTGTACCTGAAACAAACCCAGCCATGCTAAGCACACCACATTTGGCAAAAAATAAGTCAAGCTCCTTTTTCGGGTGCCGATACCAATAATGCAGTATTTAAATCATGCTATCACGGTTTTCCCGTTTGTTTGACCAACATTGTAGCTTTGTTAGCATGGAAAACCGTTAAAATGTTATTTTTTGTGGACATACATCTATCCTGTGGTCATTTATGTTCACAGGAAAGATGTCCACAGAAGATATATTTCAAACTAAAATCAAAGCAGCCATTTTATTTTTAAGGTTACAATCACAACAAAAGAAATTTTGAAAATACTGCTCAAAAGGCATATCGGCGGAATATTTACTAAAATATTGAATAATAACTTACCAAATTACAACCTAAGCAGGAAAGACGCACTGAACTTTGACAAAAACACTTAATTTTATTTTGAAACTTCGTAAATTATAAAACGGCACGTAGATGAACTGATAAGGACTCCAACAAATGGTGGCTATCCAGGGTTGTCAATTTAAAAAATATACGACATATGGTAGCTTTAGTAGAAATTAAAATTTGGTTGATTTTTAGGTCCACCAAAAAGACCTAAATCCGTATAACAGCATGTTTATTGGAAATAAAAAAATATATGTTGTGCAATTATTAACAACTATCTAATAAAAATAATATTCATTATATACCACGTAAATGCGACAGTGATGTTTTGATAAATACGTAACAAAATAATTAACTACATCTATCCAAACACTCATACCCCGAATCTGAACAGTCCACACGACGAGACTTTTGAAACATTTTGATTTTTTTTTAAATAATAATTATCATTTTTTTTGTTTGAAATATTATGGGTAAATAGAAAAGTAACAATAATTTAACTGAAAAATAAAAGTCTTCGGATACTGTCGTAAATTTTTAAGTTATTTTATCCGAACACCCATATGTGTATGACCCTTCGGACTCGGACTCAATGTCCACACTCACATACAACACCCTTATGATGTAATTCTAAAAAAAAGAAATAAAAAGGTTAATAACATTGTTTAATTAGGGTTCGGGCACTGATAGTCGAAATACAGGCACTGCCTAGTTCAGCTACAGAAGCTTAAGAACATGTTGTAGCTTAAGTTATTGTTGTATTATATATTCAATTTATTAGATCAATAAAAATCATTATTACTATTAATGTCATATTTTCAATACGATATTATAGTTATTTATTTACAATTCATGCACAAAGTTACAGAGGCAGACTAAATGTCGTAGACATTCTCTACCAGTCAACTAACGGTGATAAAGGGATAGCGTGGCAGGTGTACTAAATAATTGTACGTGAGAAGCGATAATTAAAAAAAGAAATTGCGAGGCGTTTTGTTGAGATTAATGTTTCTATCATTTTTTATGTGTAGAAGTTATTGTTATTGATAGTCCAGATGAATTTAAAAGTCTCCAATAAATTGTAATGTGAAAGAAATTGCTGTTATTTTCTGATATTTTAATATTCGTACTTATATTTATACACTAATTGAGCCCTCACCACTTAGATTACAATTTTTAAAGTCCTTCCAGTTTGTCCGGAAGATATAGCGTAAAGCGTAAGCAATATAGTTAAATAGGTGTATTTAAATTTTGGTGTACAATAGGTAAAGTGTATTCTATCTATCTATCTATCTATACATATAAATGTACGTAGAGATTGAATGGGAAGCTGGTCGGCCGGGCGGCCGGGCAGGCGTCGGGCCTCGTAGAAAAGTTATGGGAGCGGCGACAGGCGGGCACGCTCTATTGTGCCGACGGCAGCGGCTCATTTGCACCCGTCAATTAACTGCAATTAACGGCGGTTACGCGCCATTTGCGACCTGCCTTTGTTACTTCCAAGACCAAAATAAACCTGTAATTCTAACTATTGAGCGGCTGCGTCCCTATTTGCTTTTTATTAAAGCTGAAACGTTAAGATTTTAACGAATTTAAGCTTGGAAAATGATACGTCTATAATTTATAAAAGTTTTAATGCTGTTAATAGCTAAATGTGTATAGTGATTATAAGTTTAATAAAGTTGCAATGAGTTTAGTAGCAGCATATAACTTTGGTCAACGTGATTAAAGTTTTAATTATAATTTGAAAGTAGGAGCGTGGTGGCTAGGTTCGTGGCTTAGTGGGATAAAATCAGCCGTGCACTGAGGAGTCAGAACTGCAACGTGAAAAATACTGAGACGAAAACTTTAATAAGAAGTAATGAGGAATTGGATAGAGGAATAGGAGGAAGGTTTCGTCATTCTACATAGCTGGTACAAAATTTGAGGTTGATGTTGAATTTCTCTTAAGCATCCATCCAGCGTTCCATATACATACATATATACATATCTTTACTTAACACCTTTTTGAACCTTGTGAACAATCATAGGTTGGATAGGTAAACGTATCTTGTGATTCTCGACGGAAATTTTAAAAGGGGCCTAAAATAACGACTATGGGGCGGGCAGCACCATAATCCTTAGCGTGATAACATGGAACACCGAGGGACTTGCCCCATTCATGTCCTATATTACCAGAGATTACCCTTCAGCTTTCCGGTCAAGGGTCCATGTTTGTGATCGGGAATGTAGATCCTAGCTTGTTGTTTCCTCAACGGTTTAGCAAATGGACGGTTTATGGTACGAGGTAGGGTAAACTATGGCCTTAATAGAACAAAGTATACTTATTATCCCTGTGTAAAAGAAATATACTTCGTGATTTACACGTTTATTACGTGCCAAGCCGTCAGCATAATCTAGTTCCTAACAAAATTGGAAAATTCAAGACCAGTAAGAATGTTTATGTTATGGAAAACGACTCAAGATATATATAAACTTCGTTCTTAATATAGTCTGCCAGCCATTTATAGAGATAAGTTATTCAAGAGTACAGTGTGATTGAGTTTGGACCAGACGTCGCAGAAACTCTCTCCTCCGAATTTGGACTTAACGAATTTGCAAATGTAATCAACGTTTTGATTCTGCTTGTTATGAAAGTAAGTTGGCTATACAAGAAAATTCCTATCAATATTTGCAATTTCTTGGAGTGATTTGTTTTTGGAAAATTGCATCTAAAAGCTGTATTTTTAGATATACATACCTAGTATTGTGTAATCCCTGAGTCATTCACTTATGCCTACATTTACTTCGGCTACAGCTGTAGAAGATATTTTATGAAATCCTAATCGAATTAATTTGGCCCACTTCAACGGTGTTATATGAAAAGTACGTAACTGTAAAGCAGAAAAATACGTGATGGAGTAAAGGAATCAAAATGGCACAAATCTTGTTTAATAAGTAGGACTGTTTAATTATTTATTCTAGTAAGACAGACAGTCGGGCACGCCGCAATTGCGGCGGTAAGACCCCTCTTTGAGGAGTGTCTGGAGAGAGGCCACGGCGTCCTCACCTTCCGCCTGACGAAGGTGCTGACCGGACATGGCTGTTTCGGGAGGTACCTGTTTCGGATTCAGCGGGAGGACACGCCCGGGTGTTGTCATTGTGAGGACCGCCTGGAGGACACGGTGGAGCATACGGTGGAGGTGTGCCCTGCTTGGGCGGAGCACCGCCGTGTCCTCATAGAGGCGGTCGGTGGCGGTGACCTCTCGCGCCCTGCTCTGGTTCAGACTATGGTGCGGAGCGAGAGGGAATGGGATGCGGTCGCCTCCTGCGAAGCAGTCATGCTAGCGAAGGAGGAGGCCGAACGCGCGAGGGAGAGGCAACTCTCTTCCTCGCGCCCCAGCCGCCGCGGGAGACGCCCCGGGCATCGGGGATCACTAGCCGATTTCCGGCCACCGTAGGCGCGGGCCTGCGGACGGCGAGCAGGGGTCGCTCACCGTCCGGTAAGGACCAGGCCCGGGTCGGCGGCGCGTCGTGTTCCACGCGCGCCTCAAGGAGCTGTCAACACCAGTGACGGGGCCTCATAGGGCCATTGCCTGCCGGGGTTTGCGGGAAAGTTCTACCGAGTTACCGCGGCCCAGGAAATTTAGGGCAGCCGAAGGAATAGGGTGGGTTTTTAGTCAGTAGAAATCTGACACACCCTTCCGCTTGACCCAGAGCGGAAGAAGTCATTCGATGATTTTCCCACACCAAAAAAAAAAAAAAGTAAGACAGACAGTATTTTTGATAATTTTTAACTATTTTTCAGTAGGCAATGACTGTCTATTCAAGTATTATCTGGTTAGTTAATTCAATTGTGAAATGTCAATCGCTTTTCAAAACCTAAAACAAAACAAAAATAAACATAAAGTGAAATCTTGAATTCATGCTGTTTTTAGGGTTCCGTAGCCGAATGACAAAAAACGGAACCCTTATAGTTTCGACATGTCTGTCCGTCTGTCTGTCTGTTTGTCTGTCTGTCTGTCTGTCCGTCCGTCCATATGTCACAGCCATTTTATTCCGAAACTATTAAGACTATACATGTGAAACTTAAGTAAATGTAAGTAAGTAGATGTATTCTATGAACCGCTTTCCGATTATAAGAAAAAAAAATAATAAATATTTTAAATAAAGGGGGGCTCCCCATACATGGAACTAAAACTGAAAATATTTTTTTTCATGACACTTATGCGTGTGTAGTATCTATAGACAGGTCTTTAAAAATGACATTGGGGTTTCTAGAATCACTTTTTCATAAAGTCAATTGTCTAAATGATATACGCTTCCAAAGTGGCAAAATGTGTGTCCCCCTTCTAACTTCTATAATAATGGAGTGAAAAATCTACAAAAAATATAGACATATATTTTTTTATAGACATATATTCTTTTGTAGATCTTAATATAAACTTTCAACCAAAATTGGTATGAACGAGATCGGATTAGCAGTTTTTGTGATACAGCATATTTTCTAAAACCGCAAATATAACTTTGTAATTCATACAAACACTATGAAAAACAAAGTTATTTGGCGTAGTTGTAAAAAATGTAAATAAGCTAGTTTTAAGAATTTTCTAAGGTTTTTTTTTTCATCAAATAAATATACATATTATAGTATTATATTATTATAGTTACTACGGAACCCTTCACGGGCGAGTCTGACTCGCACTTGGCCAATTTTTTTCGCTGCTCGTCGACAGAATACATTTTGAATAAATACTTACTTTCATGAGCTAATCTATTAGAATTAGAGCTAATGGCTGGTATTTAATATCAATAGAAGGCAGTTTCTTCGCTGTTACGAGTTTATTCAAATAAGTCTAAAAAAAATTATTTGTAATATTTTACTGTTTGTACTAAACTTATTCGATTGACTAAGAGCTTTCATATTTCATGTAAAATGAAGCTCATTTGTAGAATTGCAAGTCAGTATATTATAAACAGAATTGAATATTTTAAGAGGATTAAATGTTTTAAGAAAATGAACATTATTTTTCTTTCATTGGAAGACTAGGCACAAATATGTTCTTTTGTAATGAATCCGTTTTCTGTGGAATAAAAAGTCAAAGGTACTGGTTGAGAGATGCTCAATCTCTATCAAGCCCAGGTTCGGTCGTGTATGGAGTGCTGCTCTCATCTTTGGGATGGATCTGCCAAATACCAACTGGACGCGCTTGAGTCCATCGAGAAAAGGGCCAAGAGACTCAATGGCAACAATTCACTGGTCGAATCAAAGCTCCAAAGCCTTGACCATCGACGACGAGTTGCAAATCTATCGGTTTTCTATCGGTTACATTTAGGAGAGTGTGCGATGGAATTACACAATCTAATTCCGCCAAGCCCGTTCCATCATCGGACTCCAAAACAAACGGCGATGCGCCATCGTTACATGGTGGACATCCCACCCATACGCACAAAACGTTTTGGGAATACCTTCATTGTGCGTACGGCTAAGGAGTGGAATTCCCTGCCGGAGCCTGTGTTTCCTGATCGCTATAACCTGGGAGTCTTTAAGTCAAGAATGAATAGGTTAATTCTAGGCAAGCGTGCTCCATCTTCGACCACATCATCACTTACCATCAGGTGAGATGATGGTCAAACGCGAGCATAGCAGTCTAATAGAATAGAATCTTTTTATTTCGGACCACAAAATCCATAAAATATTAGTAACTTATACTTAATAGCTGATTATCTAGTATTAGTACCCATCAACCTCTGCATAAACTGCTTCATAATTGGAGAGGCCACACTCTCACTCACCGTTCTCAGGATGCTGTTACGACTGTCCCTTATCCTCTTCAGAAGTGAAGCCGCTTTCTTGCGTATAATCGTTTAAAACGCGTCCGTACGAGCTTGTGCAAACATTTCTGAGGCGCTACAGTAACGAGGCAGTCGCAAGAGCATCCTGAAAGCATTATTATATTGGACGCGGAGCACATCTAGCGATTTTTTGGCGTAACTGACCCATACATTGCCCGTGTACAGACTCTGGCAATAAGCCTTAAAAAGAAATTTCACTAGGCTTGAGTTTCGTACGAAATTCGGATACGTGATCATATTTGCGCAAGCCAAATATAAATCTTATGCAAAAATTTTGAAGTCGTTCAAGTTTATCAAGTTGTGCCTCTGTGAGATCAAGATAACTTGTTTCAGCGTAGTCTAGGATAGGATGTAAAAGAGACTGTGCTTTTTTTTTTTTTTTTTTTTTTTTTAGCGTGGTAAAATTATCAAATAAGTCCTCCCACTCCGGGCAGGGTGGGAGGGACTGTCAGACTTTTACTGACTAAAATCCACGGTGTTCCTTCAATAACCCTTTACATACCGGGGCCACGGTAACGGGATGAGTCCCACGACCCCGGCGGGCTTCGGCCCTCTGCAGAGGGGGCCTCGTCATGTTGCTGACGCTCTTTGAGGCGCGCGTGGAACACGACGCGCCGTCGACCCGGGCATGGTCCATGGTCGGACAGCGAGTTGCCCTTTACTCGCTGTCCGCATGCCCGCGCCTACGGTGGCCGGAGATCGTCGGCCGACGTCCGACGCCGTGGGCGTCTACCACTGCGGCTGGGCTGGAGGGAGGACGCCATCCTCTCCCTCACGCGGCCCGCCTCCTCCTTCGCAGAGGCTGCTTCGGCCCCGCAGGTGTCGGGGTCGGACGCGGCTTTGATGGGCCCGATTTCGGCTTGGCCGGGGCCGTTTTTGCCCTCGCAGGGGCCGCCGTCACTGGTGCCGTCCGCACCGTGGCCGTCTTCGCCTGAGGCGGCCTCGTCGTCGTCTGGGGAGGCTTGGACGCGGCCGCAGCCGCGTACGAAGTCGCCGCCAGCGGGGGTCGCAGCACGCGGCTCTCCAATACGGAGAACCGCTGCTGGAAGGCGGCCAGCTCCTGTCGCACCAGGTCGAGAACCGAGTCCTCCGCTGGTGTGGGCCGGCCTTTCTCCTTTTGGCCCCGCGGTGGCGCATTACGCTGGCCGGCTCCCCGGATTGCGGCCAGGTCCGCCTTGAGGGCGGCGTTCTCCCTCTGAAGAGCGTCTATGGCGGCAGTCAGGCGGGTGACCTCCGGCCGCAGATCGGACATGTCGTCCCTTGCAGCCGGAGCCCCGCCGTAAGTCCGCGCGGCCGCCTTGATGGAGGCCATGGCTTCGCCGATCGCGTCCTCCTTACTCTTCCGGTTGCGCTTCCGCGAGATGGTACGGATGGCAGCCGCCACGGCCTCTTCTAGTTTGGCCTCGCTCGGGGCCAGACCAGTGTTGGGCTCTCCAGAGGGAGGCCCCCTCCCCGAGGTCTTGCCTCGGCCTTTACCCCGCACACTAGTGGGGCGACGACGACTCATCGTCGCGGGGGCGCTTGAGGAACTCCTTCCTCCTGTCGGCGCCCCCCTCGTCGCTCCTCACTGCGCTTCCAGAGATCAAACTCTGGAAGCTCTCGGCGTCCGATGCCGAGTCGGTCTCCGACCCAAGCACCAGCGCCCCCTTCCTCC
Organism: Tholera decimalis; assembly: GCA_943138885.2. Lineage (NCBI taxonomy): Eukaryota > Metazoa > Arthropoda > Insecta > Lepidoptera > Noctuidae > Tholera > Tholera decimalis. The sequence goes on along the minus strand of OW964556.2, from coordinate 29,416,544 downwards.
TCGGAGCGGCGCTCTGCGCTCGCTCAATGTTCGGTGCCGGTGAGGTGGACGTGCTGGACAAGTCCAGCGACTCCACCTCACGGGCACGTGAGCCTCCCTGGCTCGATGCGGCGACTGCCGGAAATCTGGGAAAAAAGTTGTTGCTGTCCCCCCCAGAGTACGGTGGGACTGACCGGACGTGTCCGGTGCGGGACTCCCCAGCTGCGGAGCAGCTGGGACCCGCCTGGGTATCTTTAACAAAAACCTTATCTGCCATTTATTTTTTACTTTTTTAGAGAGGTGAGTTCCTCTATCCCTACACCCCATTTCCCTCCCCTAGTTCACTTCACGGTTACGTCTAAAGATTAGACGCATACCGGAAGTGAACCTTTCCTCCCCCTTGGCCCGATCTCTGAGACCGGGCCCCGCGCCGCCTAGAAGCTCGAGCTAGCTGCTCGATCCTCCAGGCGGCGCGCATTTCCCCCGGTGTGTCCCTCTTGGTCTGGTTTCTCCCTCTGGGCCCGTCCGGCATGAGTGCCTCTACCGGCATGGCCCCAGAGATCATCGAAACACGCAAGCCCCACCACGACGACAACGTGGGGACACAGTTGGTGGGGAAGAGACTGTGCTAGCGCAATTTTAGTGGCAGTTGGCAGAAAGTTACACAACCGTCTTAGGGAACTGGCAGCCTCCTTCTGCGAAGTAGTCATGCTTCCGAAGGAGGAGGCAGGCCGCGTGAGGGAAAGGATGGCGTCCTCCCTCCAGCCCAGCCGCAGTGGTAGACGCCCACGGCGTCGGACGTCGGCCGACGATCTCCGGCCACCATAGGCGCGGGCATTCGGACAGCGAGTAAAGGGCAACTCGCTGTCCGACCATGGACCATGCCCGGGTCGACGGCGCGTCGTGTTCCACGCGCGCCTCAAAGAGCGTCAGCAACATGACGAGGCCCCCTCTGCAGAGGGCCGAAGCCTGCCGGGGTCGTGGGACTCATCCCGTTACCGTTGCCCCGGTACGTAAAGGGTTATTGAAGGAACACCGTGGATTTTAGTCAGTAAAAGTCTGACAGTCCCTCCCACCCTGCCCGGGGTGGGAGGACTTATTTGATAATTTTACAACGTTAAAAAAAAAAAATAGGGAACTGGCAGAAGCAAATAATTTGCGACTCATCTCATCACGAGAGATATTTATCCAACCACACCCCAAGGTTCTTTATTTTCTCGCTTAATGCTGTGCCATTGAAAATAACCTGAGGAAGCTGAGACCAGTTTACCTTAGATGCCAACCTAGAGTTGCCGACTACAATGACCTGGATCTTTAACGTGTTAACCTGTAAACCATGTGTCTCACTCCATTCGCAAACTGAAGCAAAATCCTTTTTTATCATATTAATTGCAGCATCTAATTCAGTATGAGGCGCTTGTCTGTAAATTTGCAAGTCATCAGCATAACGGTGGTAGAAGGATTGAAGTTTTTTGGAAATTTATGAATATTTCGAAGAGTAAAGGAGATAACACGCCGCCCTGAGGAACACCGGCTACAGTACTACACCTAGAAGAGCAGGACTCATCTATGCAAATACGTTGCCGGCGGCCTCACAGGTAACTACGAAACTAGTCAATCGCTGTTGGAGATATGTTAATAGAGCGAAGTATGCTGAGCAGAATATCGAAATCGACGGCATTAAAAGCGTTAAGTAAGCAGAGAACCGTCATATTTCTTTTATCCATGCCCATCCGTATGTCATGGGTTACATTAACTAACGTGGTAGTAGTACTGTGACCAGGACGAAAACCGGGTTGGAAAGGATTCAGCAGACTCTTCTTGCAAAGAAAAGCACTAAGCTGATTGTGCACAAGGCGTTCAAGGACTTAGAGAGAAAAGGACAAGACGGATAATGTAAAAGCCCAAGGTTCCTTTTAACAGCTACGAACAATATTTGTCTCTACTCTAATAAATCTTAATTTATTAGTCTGACTTTTCTTGTCCCTTTCATTGAAAGGACTTAGCTAAGTTGTATGGTTGAAAGGTAGCAGTGGAGCATTTATTTTAATTACACTTGAATTTCGATATTTGATTTGGTTTGTATATTGTTGTAAACTATCCAGGGGCGTACCTACGAGTAGAATTAGAACCCGGTAAGGATATAATGGTGTCACCCCAGAAATATATTTTTATTAACTCCAAGCTACATAAGTGGTCCAGTGGTTACGGGTCCAAGTTGCAAATTGTCGATCGTGGAATCGAACCCAGTCAGGCTCATTACTTTGTGTGATTTACAATATATCATCAAATTTTTTGAATCGGTAAAGGAAAACATTGCGAGGAAAACGGCATGTCCTAGGACCAAAAATTTTAAGACATCACATCTAGCAACCCGCACTGGTGCCCCGTGGTGTGTTACGGCACATTCTCTTTCATAGAGTGGAGGCCTGTATCCCAGCATTGGGAACGTAGTAGGCAAATAATATAAACAATTACGGAAAGAAATCAATTATCAACCTCAGTCTGGTACAGGTTGCTAGTACCTTCAACAGACATAGGTAGATATGGTTATATAAATGTTGACTCATTAATTTTAATAATAAATAAAATATTCGAAGATTTAAGAAATATTATGAGATTTTTTATTGAACAGATGAAAATAGCCTGTATCTAGCGGTCTGTTATATTAAGTGGGTACAGACCACGAAATAGATGAATAAGGTTGGAATGGTAATGCGGGCATGGCGCACCACATTTATGATTTGAAAATCATAGCTCGACCGATTAATTCATTCACCGCGTTTAGTGCGCTTCGGAATACTTCGGAACACAGAGCTCTGCTTTAAAATGCCGAGTTGTGCAATTATAACCGGTAAAACAAAAAGTCAGACCGCAAGTATAGAGCGATGAGGTATATCCATCGGTAAGTCAAAAATAACATTTAATTACAATTTTATATGTAAAAAACATAAAAATATTATGATCACTATGAAATTCCTAACATTAACAACATTATTACAACAAGTTACAAAAAATATACATTGCCCGATGTGTACTAGCTTAATCAATGCAATGACCAAGTCCGCTTACAATGTACTGCATGCGTCGCGTCCTCAACACTTCAACCATTGACGTTTCGTCCTTTGCCCTGATTGACCGTGATGCACAGCGCATGTTTATCGACAATGAGTTACAATCAGTAGCAAGCTCTCGATTTAAGTGTGTATAATTTATTTGTGTGCGTAATTCACATATGTAACGGGCCTCTTGCTTGTAGTGGAGCTAAAGAGTGGGAGACAAGCGGCGACACGCGTTCTCATACAAATCAGGAACCTAACCTCTTTTATCTGTTCTGTGGTACAGACCATGTTCAGGATTGTAAATTTTTGAAGAAGTAATGAATGATGTTTCGCATACAATTTGTGAATTCAGCGAGTTCATCAGCATTAATGGTGATTTAAATGTTAATTTGTAAGAATGTTCACGTTTATATACAACAACTACAAGTTAATTTAAGATGACGACTCGACGTCTTCGAGTGTCGAAGTGTGCGGATGCGTTTTTACGGATGTGATGGACCTTTCTAAGTCAACTATATATAAAGTTTGAAATATAAATAATATTGCTATACCTACTAAATTAACTTCTGTGTAACAACAAATAAAGTGGGTTAAAAAAAACTGCGTTAATTGCACGAGTAGTGTATCTACGATCGACAAAGATAAGCAGTTACAGCTGGTTCTGTGTGCCTAGTTCAAAAGCTAGGTAACATAAATTACCCTAGCTCTTGAACTAGGCACACAGAACCAGATGTGAAATGAAATTAAGTAAGAAATTCAGGATCTTAAAACGACGACTGCTAACCTTACCCAGGAATATATACACCATCAAAACAAACAAAAACACTACAAAGCTAAAATAGCCGTAACTAACTCCGTTTAGGGCTAGGTTTATTCACATGGCTAGGCCAGTGTCAAATCAATAAAAGTCAATGAATAGTTTTGATAGGTACGTCGCATTCTGGGGCGCGCCAGAGATGATCAAACCTTTTCATTTTGGCACCGACTTCAGCCATGTGAGTAGACCTAAACCTTTTTTAAATAGATTTAGACATCCTATGAAAGAATCTTTAAAGTTATTTCTAGCTTTGTAGTTTTGTTTGCTTTGAAGTCGGTCAAATTTTTTGTTAAAACTTTTTTTATATCTTGAACATTGGTATGAATAATTACACCTCTACTATTTATATTAATACTAAATTAATATAAATCCTCTGCCATATCTTATTTGGGATGTTAAACCGTTTTTTGTCCAAAAATATTAAAATAAAAATAAAATTACGATTTTAAAACATAAAACGGTGTTAAGCTAAGTTAAACTGCAAAAATATAATTGGGTTACCTCGACTTTGTTACACAATACAGTCTGATTAAAACAAAGCGTCGGTAGTTATTCTTGTACCTACGCAGTAATTCCCTCGGCGGCATGTACAGCGGTGTATATTAAGTTAATCACGACAGTCGCGACTCTTTCTCTATTCACGCGCCTGACATAGAGTGCCAACGTTACCGTTTAAATTATATCCTATCTTGTAACCATAACGCGCACGTTAAAACACCAAACTGCTTAACGAAGGTTTAGTTCGCCTAGTTCATAAAGTCAGACACACTTTGTATCTAAACTCTGTGCCTAATGGAATGGAGGTCGTAAAGTTGCAACCCTGGCAACAGGACCGATATCTAAGTGCTTTTAGGCATTGTCGTTCCGAGTTTTCAAAGTTTATAGAATGAAATATCGCATAGGTGAAGGTGAGAGGTATTTGTGAAAAGAGGACTGTCTAGATCTATTTTTATCGCCACATAGGTATATAGGGCGGTTTAACTTCATAACTGATTCGCTGATTGGCAGTGATAAATGAATGATTATTCGAACTAAGAATAAGTTTCATTACAAAAGGTTTCATTTCTGCAAACCGTACTTAGGGACCAATGAACTGCGCGTTCTTACATCTAGATTTATCAAGAAAAGGTCAGATGGAGGCGTGATAAAAATGATAAAAGATAGGAGTGTATTAGGCACCGACATGTATTACGAGATGGAGACTGACTGAGTGATTGTCCAATTTAGAGTCGTGACAGACCGAACGATGACGCACGAACTATACCGAAGACCGAACATCATCCATCACTCGCCTAACGAATGCTGGATATATGAGCCGTATTACTGACGCCGCCATGTATCCGGCATCGATTTCACTTGACATTTTAATTTTGATATGGGGTCTTTGAACCGGGGGCGTTAGAGGGCGATCCCTTGCGCGCGTCTCATGCTATTCCTGATGAGAAGAGTTTGCGTTGATACGGATTTCCTATAATATTGATCTGAACACCAATATATAATTTAAAGGGTACCTATACATACCAAGTGCATGGCTTAGCTACGGATGATAACAAACGATATGGCAAGGGTTTTGTAATCCTATGACTACATGTAAACTGATTAGAAATTTCAATACATTGCTACCAGAGTCCGAATTTTTTTAAATTAAGAAGTACGAAGAGAATTATCGGCAAGTGACTGGAAAGTTATTAACCCTCATAGTGCTGGGATAGGTTTATTATGATTGGTATAAGAAACATATGAAACTGATAATATGGTATCAATTCCTTGAGTAGTTTTTTTGAGTTGAAACTCCACTTCAGCCCTTTTGGATAGATATGGGGTTTCCGTTTCATGTTGTATACATCTTTGGGACTACTATTTTCCGAAAGAGTATTTTTTTTTATAAAGAGAACTAGCAATGTGGGTAGAATTCACATTACTAGCAATCTTGTTAACTCCTCCAATTAAGCTACGTAAATATGCTTGTGTCTGGAGTGGGTTCACGGCAATAGTGTAATGGGTGGGGTATGAACCTGCAACCTCTCGATCACCACCTTAGCCATTAGGCTATTGCCGCTTTAACATTGATCATAGGCTGTTGTGTACTAAATACTAGCCTTCAGTGGCGAAGGCTCCATACAACTCGATTCCTACCGGCTTCCCTTTTGAAATATGGCAAATATTAATCTATTATTTTATATATGAATATATAAATAGTAAAATGTTATTTTCCATTAAACAAATAATTATTTACGAAATTACAAGATTTCGAAGTCAGCCACATGGCCACAGTTACTGGAATTCACGCATCACACCTGAGCAAGGTAAGCATTTTTTGGTCCGGCTTCCCTTTTATGAAAATTCACCCATCGTCACTGCTAGCCTTTAAATTTTTGTATTATATGCTGATGTATTTTTATGGTGAAATAAATGTTAGAAAATCTCAAAAAAAAAACTATGGGCTGCTATTTTTCGAAAGTGTATATTTTTATTGGAATTTTCATCTATACCATACTGGGTATTAGTTACACTGCATATGTACCTGTATTGGAAATATATTCCTCCGCTATATTTACCAACTACGTATTGAATAGGTACGCCATTAAGATTCCGTCGCCGTGACTCCGTCTCGTAAAAGAGATTGTCGACGTGTCTGGAATATCAGCCACGGCGTACAATCACAAACCTACAATCGTCATACGTATGCACATCGTGTCAGCGTTTTCCGATAAAGTGTTTAGACTTTCCAAAATGCTGATTTTCTGGAATTGACGTCAGCGTTGGCGGAGACATTTATTACAGAGCTAGCGTGGATTTATTCATAAATTGATTTGCGATAAAGGGATAATTTTATTTTTGATGGATGACTTGCCTTGTAGTTGATTGTTTTATATTCGTATTCTTTCATGTGCTACTTTTGTAAATTCATATTTTGTGGGTTCAACTATTGTGCATTTCATGGGTTGTATATTGTGCTGCTTTTATAAACCAAGCTAATACGATTTTGTCGTACTTGTTAACTTTATTTATTTACGTCACATTCTATTCTTGGATTATTGTCTTTTGCCAAAATATCCCTCTTAACTCTCCTTAACATTTTAATATTATTACATTTAAGTATGTTTCGTAAAGAAACATTAAAAGGGGTCGCAAAAATAACCAAACAAATCAAGAGTCGAATATGGAGAGGAAAAGGGCTCGTCTGTGAAGCGTATAAAGTACTCTTTCATTTCCAAGTTGACAGGAAAAATATAAAGGTACGTAATTCCGCAGACTGCATAACAATACCATTCCATTAGTACATTGGGAATACAGAACTGCCAAATGGATGTGGTTCCCGTTGTGTGTACACACGACGCAATCGAGGAGGCGTGTTGCTAGCGGAACGGTATTGTGCACCTTGCGGTTATAACGACCCGCCTTCAGATCACATGGCTACAGCCTCCATTGTGTATTGATCCCCAACCACTTGCGGCCACACGTTGACAAAATTTCATTCTAATTTTTTTTATGTAACTCACGCGACCTAATTTTATATAGACTTAAGTTTATGTCCTGTTAAATTGCGAGAGCTCTGGTACCTAAAACACAAGTTAAATCTTACCTTGGGTAAAATGTTCGCCAGTGTTCAACTGTTTACATACATACGTTCAAAAATGTTGTCTCATAATTCAATGTCATGAAATTTAGTTGAGTTTAATAAATATTCTATTCTATTTTAAATGTCATGCATAAATCCAAAATCTTCTGACTATAATCTCGGCCCATAATTTAATGAAAAACCATTTCATTGTTATTACTCAGCAAAGCACAATTTCAACTTCCATTAAAGTCAATTTTCCATTTACGTGATCTACATACAAATTAGAATCAATTAGGCTCGCTACGTTTACGAGTGTTAAACATATAATATGTATAGGTTACTTACACATAATCACCCTATCTAGGTATACAGTAATTGCGTTCGGGACAAGTACGCTAATGTTATAACGCCTATAAAGGCGGCTAGGCTTACTCCAAATTGATGATTCCATGATTATTAATTACGTATGCGTAACTAGGCGTTAGTGCTCACCAGACAAAATGGCAGTTTTGGAAGTCTGAATAATTTCTGGCGCGTGTCAAATTGTCCATCTTCTGTTACAATAACTTTGCAGTGGTGGCGTGGCTTGACAAGCCGCAGCTTAATCAGAGATTTGTAATTCTAACTAGGGTTAGACGCCGCTTCGCTTTAATTACTAGCAGAGACCAAGCTTTTTGGTAATTCACTTACCCGCGTCTATGAATTGTGTCAGTTAATCTGTATTCATGAAGTTTGACGCTCGATGCTGGGAACTATCTTCTCCGCGGCACCAAAAAACTAATATGTACACAGAAACTTCTTTTTCGTATAATATACGAGCTGACTTTGCATTATAATCCTTGGCTGATGGCGTAATAAATTGCGAGATCAATGTGCAATAAATCATGATTAGAGCGGTTATCTTACCGTATCAGCAATCAATTGATAAAAACATAGTGGTATACACCTGTAGTACGCAGATAAATACTTTGATGTACGATTCAAGTACGTATTGGAGCTTTTATTTCCATTGAGCGCGCTTTAGTACGTTCACAGCTTTAGAATTTCAATGTTTATATCATGCTCCAGCTGCTGGAGTTCCCTGAGATCTGATCTTGACTCAAAGGCTACTAACATATCTGAACGACTAGTATTTCAAAGACATTTTCGATTGATTTTCGTGTTATTGGTACGTTCCAACTCCAATTAACTAAAATTGCGACCAAAGTAAGAAGAAAACAATTTTATATTTTACTTTTATAATTTGCTTTTATTTTACGGTCGACGGAACGTTTTGAAAAAGGTAATAATTGATATATGTAACATTATTTGTCAAAATGATTTATTTAATAAAATGATAAAAGTACACATCGTATAAATGTTGCGTGTGAGAGCCATGTTACTCACAAAATGACCGTTATTAATTAGACAGGTACTTACATTACACGTCTCATCAACAAAACATATTCGTTTTAAATAAAAAACAGTGAAATAGTCCTCAGCAACAATGTTAGTCATCGAAAAAGAAGATAAAAGTAGCTGTAACATTGACATAATTTGGTCTGAAGATAAATAGATAGATACAGACATAATTCATACTAAACTTACATCTTTATGTCAATTCAGTCAGGTTACAGTCTCTATTAGAGCTGTATTGTGGTAACCCAAATGGTCAATTCTATTCCATTCAACCTTGTAGGGGTCAATGTTAAGATTAGAGGCGGACACATTACTTTAACTCTAACATAATTATGTACATCGACCAAGCTTGTGGTTTTAGTCTCTATAGGGTGTTATAGAAGTGCGAGTGATATTTGATGGTGATACTCAACATACCACAAACAGAAAAAAAAACGAATACAATATTAGTACTTACCTAGTTTGTTTCGAACTTTTTGGTCATTTCTAAAGGGTCGAGTTTTGAAAAAAGAACAGTATTAAAAGTAAACAACTGTTCTATTTTCTTCGTTATGTAGGTAGGTCAACGAATTAGGAATGATACCTAATTCATTGAGGTAGGTATAGCACATACAGAAAATCAAAATATAGCCACGCACTTTTGAAACGTCCTGTACTTTATACGTATAGCTATTGGTTTATCGGTTATCTCACTATTCATATTCATACTGATAATGGGCTATTGTATCTGTCTGTTACGCTTTTACCGGTATCGAGATCGATGAAGATCCGGGGACAATAATAGGCAATTTCTTTACAAATATATAACTCTAAGGGCCTGAAATAGGGGATAAAGGTTTCGAAAAAGAATCCACACCAACGAAGTCGCGAGGGTATAGCTTTTTATATAATAAACGTGATAGTCTCTGTTTGTAAAACATTCAAATCTTGGCTAAAAAAAACTTAAAACCCGGGTGATGAAGGTTAAGAATATCCCACATAGGATACTTTTTAACCGACTTCAAAAAAAGGAGGAGGGTCTTAGTTCGTCTTGAACTTCTTTTTTTAGTTTACGTTACATCATAACTTGAAGACGGCTGGACCGATTTGGAAAATTCTTTTTTAGTTTGAAAAGGTATACTTTCTAGTTGGCCCCATTGTCATCACGTTAGGATCTGATCATGGAATCATAGAGAAATCGAAGGAACTCTTCAAATATTATAGGTACACCTATAGCGTTTTAGGTATTTCTTATGTACAGACGCCAGCACATGAAGCTACCCGAAACTGTCAAATTTTCCCAATCAACCTTGAACCTAATTTTTTTAACAATAAAGTTGAAAATCTATTAAAGAAATTTGACAGATTGTTGTAGCTTGATGTGCTGTCGTCCGTACTTGTACAGTTGCTCTCGAAAAGCACCACTTATGGAAATGGAATTGATGATGAAGACCACAGATGACCACCGAAACTACTCAATAATAAGTATTTCGTGGATTGCGATTCGATTACTTGAATATGGATGTTAAGCACTTTATGCTCGTCACAATGCATATGGTGAAGTAGAGTTGATGGTGAATTCCAGGAGAATTGCTCAAAAATTAACGGCTCTGCATCGGGAAAAGCAATGTTTTGTAAAAGGTGATAAGTAGTTGACATTTTGGCTTTTGTAACTAGATAAATTATAAGCCGACCCACAGAAAAGCCTAAAAAAAATAACTTTTTTGCAAAAAATAAAACCGACTTCTATATCAAAACACTACAAAGCCAAATACAACTTTAATTTCGGAAGGCGGTGTAAAAAATATGAAAATATAAAACCAATAACACCGACTACCGAAATTAAACTTACTTTGTTTATTAAAGAAATTAAAGTGTTTTGATATGGAAGTCGGTGTTATTTTTTGCTAAAAAGTTTTTAATACCTGTAATGTGTTTCTATGGCAACGTTCGACTTATACGTCAGCAAAGTCGTTTACAAATACAAGTATAATCTATCCGTAATCTATACTAATATTATAAAGCGGAAAAGTTTGTTTGTTTGAACGCGCTAATCGTCGAAAGTACTTGGTGGATTTGGATGAAATTTGTTATGAAGTAGGTTGAAGCTTGAGGAAGGTTATAATCTATATTTTACCCGATTGCAAGAAAAGAGTGTTATGTTTTATAGTAATAACACGGGAGCGAAGCCCCGCGCGAGTTCTAGTAATAATATAAATGCGAAAGTCTGTTTGTCTATTTGTCTGTTACGATTTCATAGCTAAACCAGAGAATCGATTTTAATTAAATTCGTCATGGAGATAGATCAATCCCTAAGAGGCTGATAGTTTGTACGAAAAATAGTGCAGGATACAGGCAAGAGCTAGTTTATTATAAGTTGGAGCTCATATAACAAAAATATGTTTCTCACAATGCAAGATTCGCGTCGATTAATCAGATCACCGCTCATTCAGAACGAAATACGGCCATAGATTTTGCCTTCAAACGAGGGTCTCTAACTAAAAATAAATATTTAACCTCAAAGAAAGGTTAGCTTATTTACCTCGGGCTTGTGTAATTCCATTCACAAATCCCACTCTTTTACCTCATTATGTCGCGACCGTAAATGGGGATGACCTCTCTTTGTCGTCGGCATGTAGGAGCCCAATTTTTATATTTCATTTTGTCTATATTCCGTTCAAAGGTATGACAATTTATTTTATTGATTTGTTTGCGGCTTCACTCGCGTGTATAGTTCTGCATCAGGTGTTGAAGATTCCGAAATCAATAATTAATATACATATGTTGCTCACACTTATTAGCTAAGTATACAACGTGTAATTTAAAGGGTATATACATACCAAGTGCACGGCTTCTTTGGATGACAACAAACGATATGGCAAGGGTTTTGTAAACCTATGTCTACATGTGTGGAACTTATTAGAAATTTCAATTCATGGATACCAGAGACCGAAATTTCCAAATTAAGAAGAACGCAGATAATTATCGTGTTATTGGCAAGTGACGTGGAAAGTTATTGACCCTCGTAGTGCTGTAACACGTTTGTTATGATTGGTATTCAAGAAACATATGGAACCGATAATTTGGTATCAATTCTTTGAGTCACTTGTTTTGAGCTGAAACTGTGCATAGAGACATATCAGATGTTGTCTTCAGCCCTTTTGGATAGATATGGGGTTTCCGTTACACGTTGTATAACACAAAGAATTTCATTCAAATCCGTCTTACTAAACGGATTTCAATGAAACTAATCTAATCTCGACGCTAATCTAGCGTATACAAACAGATAAACAGACAAACTTTATCCTAACTTTTGCTCTATTACTGTTTTTTAATTCCTCTCAATACATATTTTTTTAAAATATATTAAATGTATAGACACAGCTTTTTCATGTTTGATTCGTTGATGTGGTTGATTTGTGGTATTAACAGCTTTCTCCTTTTGAGTAGGAATGTATTGATAGCAATGGGTGGAACGATAGGGAGTTTCCGATTTCACTGGCTAAAAACCCACTCTATTCCGGCAATTGCTCTTGCGTTTCGGGATCGCAGTATCTCATTAGAACCATCCTGCAACTCAAACTCACAAGTAAAGCATAATATAAGCAGTGGGAGTTAAGCCTATAAACGTTTCGTTTACGTGTACGTAATATTATAAATGCGAAGGTAACTCTCTGTCCACCTGTCTGTTACCACTTTACGTCTTAAAAAGTAAACATATATGAACGATACAAGCAAGTTTGTTGCAACATACAAGCAACGATACAAGTAAGTTGCAAGTTGTATCGTTCATTTACGTTCAGTTTTTAAGACGTAAAGTGGTAACGGAAGGCGAGTAGAATGGTCTACTCTATCCCTTAACCTACCTTATATCTGTAATATCCATACTAATATTATAAATGCGAAAGTAACTCTGTCTGTCTGTTACCTTTTCACGCCTAATCCGCTGAACCGTCATGGGAATAGTTTAAGAACCCGGGAGGGACATAGGATAGTTTTTATCCCGATATAAGGTTCCTGTGGGGTAGTTTTCGAATTGCACGCGGACGTATATCCATACTAATATTATAAATGCGTAAGTAACTCTGTCCGTCTGTTACCTTTTCATGCCTTAATCACTGAACCGATTTAGATGAAATTTGGCATGGGAATAGTTTATGACCCTGGGAAGGACATATGATAGTTTTTTTTCCGGAATTCCCACGAGATCGGGATTTACGCGGGAAAAACCTCCCACGCGAACGAAGTCACGGGCAGAAGCTAGTAATTTATAATTTTACGCGGCCGAAGTAGGTACTCGTAGTAGACCTCACGGATATAACTCTTATGTAGGGAAACTTGCAAAATTTTCATTAGTTGGCAACATAGAAATATTTGCTATGGAAACAACTGCCATTCGTTGTGGATTCATGAAACCTATAAAACCTTTGATGGATCCACATCACCGCCATAATATGAAAAAAGCGGAAATCATAACTTGTGTCTAATTAAATACTCATTTTAGTGTAATACTGTTATCAACTTATCAGCTACTTAACGTTGGTAACAAACAAATGAAGGGTACTTGTAATCTGAATCACACTCATCATACAATGTGACACGTAACCCGTCTTAGAAGGTATTACAACCGTATTAAAGACCATTAGCATATAGAGATATAATCAATGTCGGAACATGGGTTGTTATCAACAGCTTTTCGTGAAAATTATTCTGTTTATTTGAATATTTTAATGTCTTTGAGGGGTGTTAAGGAGATATCTTTTAAAAGCTACACGTATTGAAGTATAATCGGTAAGACCAGTTTTAAATTACAATAGGAATATTTATGACTATGTTTTCACAAAATTGTGCTTTTTACATTTTCAACAAAGGTTGTTAAAAATACCAACTGTAACCTAAGTATTCAAAACGGAATTTAACTTACATGGAAACATTGTTTTTCGGCATAATATTGAATTTATATCCGTCGATAAAATATATTTATAAATTCCACTAATAACTAAGAACACTGTAACAATATTATTAGTAGTTACGAACTAACGTAGTAAACACGTACCTTGTGTTTACTACGTTAGTTCGACGGAGAGGTTATCTATCGGTTTGCCCAACAACACACTAAAAGATAATCTAATAGATAGCGAGCCAATTTTGAGGGGATCTTCCTGCGTCTAATCTTCTTCAGGTTTGCTACAATCGGTAAAGCTGTAGAAAAAATAAAACGAAAAAAACCAACACTGTCCGAAGTTTCAGCGGTGATTTATGAATGAAAACTTCTAGTTTTACCTAATACCTTCAGTTTCGAGCGTATGACGTGATCCGTTCGTGTTGTCTCGGTTACAGTTACAGACTACAGCCTACCGACATTTGTACCAGATTTGGTGGTTTGTATTATATATTTGTTTCTATAGTGAGAGAATAAAGATTATAATTTTATATTTTTAGCGTATCCACAACACAGGGGTAATTCCGAGTGCTTAACAATGTATTTATTTATTTAAATTAAGCGTAGTAATGTCTGAGGGTCTAGATTAATATCCACAATGCTTTTGTCTGACCGTACGTGGTTTCTTTGAAATATTTATTTTAGTTTATTTCTTTTTCTTCTTTTCTCTTTGCATTACTTATATTATCTCAATGATAGACGAAAGAATAGCCAGGATTTTCCACAGGATTTTCATAGCGTAGGGGCCATCGAACAAAATAACTTGAAAACTCATAAGCACTTGTTTGTAAAAGTTAGTAATTATTTTATGCTAAATAAATAAATTATTTCAAGATGAATAACCGCTATAAACGCAGACTGTACCACCGAACTCGGCAACCCAATCTGATAAAGATACGCTAACCGTATACCTAAACAAACATGTAACTGAATTGCAGATGACGTGACGTCAATTTACATAACATATTGGTACCGTTTAGGAAACACGTTTGTTATTTAATTACGTACGTTGGAATGACGCGTTGGTATAAATCAGCGTGAGGACGTAGGGTTGCTAACTACGTTTAAAATTCAGTTTTCGCTGACGCGTTCCAAGTTAAATGCCAACTCATTGTCCCATATATTCACGTATTAGTATAATACTAGCAGGCTTATTCATATGAAAATCTTAGTCTTACTATTTGCTTAGTTGTTGCTGGCTGCTGACGCTGATAAATAAAGAGAAGAAATGATATTTTGACAAAGCTACTGGATACTGCTACTGGATCTACAGGAGCTACTGGATGTCCTTATTTCTTTTCGGTTATGTTGTTAAATAAAGACTATCTATCTATCTAAATAAAATTGAAGTGTCTGTCCGTGATTTCAAAATTAATCTAAAGTTATTTACACGTTACTTTTTAACACAATCAAACCTTTGTAAGCTGTGGTCTTTAAGCTAACATATTATTTTTTATGCTGGAATTCTCATGATTTATAAATTTATGCAGGAAAAAAACTTCTCTCGTGAACAAAGTCACACAGCTAGTTAAAACCTAGGCTAGTAACCGTGCCGTGATTGATTCGAAGAAGTGCGATTACAACTTGAATAACTACTTACGAAAGGTAGTGTTTATACCTACAGCTACAAAGATAGGTACTTATAATCATAGTCCCATGGGGCAGACGCTTTATAAAGCCACGTGTAATGATTCTAAACCTTTGTTTGTGGCTTGTTTCCGAGCTGCACTCAGCACGTTATTTGGAACAGAGGGCAAAGCAACTTCATAACAGTTGAGTTACACAATAACCGACAAATGCTTGCTTGTCTGAATAAGTCCATTCCAAACTGTGTGGTGCTTTTATCAAAATCCCGCTTCAGACATAAATCTACAAGGTTCGCATATGATTTGATCAGTACTGTTTGTATGGACTTTAAACTAGACTTTGACCTCTGGGTTTGTTTCAGAGTATCTTCTCAGTTAGCAAATACTGGCCTCATCTATTTTAAAGTGACCAAAACGATTGACGTGTAAAAGTGTTATTTTTACCCAATTTACCAAAATTTTAGAATTTTAATTTATATATATAAAAGCGAAATTCCACTCACTGATTTATCACGAAATCTCAGAAACTACAAGTAGTAGGATTCTCAAATTTTGCATGGGGGTTCCTTTTAGTACGCAGATGCTCGCTAAGACGGGATTTTGCGAAATTCCCACGGGATCGGGATATACACGGGAAAAACTTCCCAACAGCAACTGCTAGTCTATAGACTAGCAGTTGCTGTTGAAAGATAAATTAATAGGATTCATCACCTCAGGTGTGCCCGAGGATGCGGCGTTCTTTGCCTATCAAAACTATTCATTGGCTTGGCACCGACTTCAGCCATGTGCCAAGCCCTTATTTTTAACGGAATTAGACATCCAATAAAACAATATTTAAGGTTATGTCTCTCTTTGTAGTGCAAGTCTTTTTTGTAAGTTTTGAAGTCGGTTAAATTTTTTTGTAAAAAAGTTTTTATATCGTGATTAAGTCCGCGGGAGCGAAGCTCTGCGTAGCTACTAGTATGATAATATAAATACGGTTTATGTTAACCCATGTCTTCAATATTAACTCGTTTCTAACCCACACATTTAGTTTTCATAAATTGTTTGGCTGATTTAATATGTTTTATGCAACGTGTGGAAAGAAGCCAGATAGTTTATTTCATGCACAGAACTATGCGTTGGTGTTTTTTTTTTAATAATATAAATATTATATATTGGAGCACAACTCTTGGATGTTTTATATCAATTTGAGTGATTCGTATTACTTACACAATGCTATGATTACTGATTATTTGTTTGTATTGGCTTCATTCGAGTGGGAGGTTTTTCACGTATAAATCTCGATCCCATTGTAGTTTAGTTATAATAAATTACCTATACAGCGTTATTAGAGGAACACTGACTGAAATAACACAGAGTGCTGTAATGGGAATCAACAGACTCACATAGGTAATTATTTATTTTACGCCATAAATTGAGGTACTTATTGTTTTCTTTGGAATGTTGTATTGAATCTTGGCTGTCAATTTTATTATGTTGTGATATGTTGTCATTCTGAAAACCTATTTTAACAGCACCTATTCACGATGGAATAAATTCATTGATTAAATTATTGTATTATTATTTATTAACAGCAAAAAGATACAAAACAGCCGAATTTATTTTACTACTGTAGAAATCTTTCATAGAGCATTCAGGAAATTAATACGGAAAAAAGATTTCTGCTATCGATTCTGATGCAGAGAAATAAATTTTGCTAAGGCTTTTATAATAAAGCTGTATATTGCCCTATAACTTTTTCTATCTTCTAGAGAAAGTTCAATTAAAAATCGGGAAAGCCGATCCAGGGATCGGCCGAACAAACAGAAAGACAGATAAAATTAAAAAGAAAAGTGTTTTAGGATCTTGTAAATAAGAAAAGGTACTTGAAAAAACACGGTTATTTTGATATTGAAAATCACACACAGACACTCAAATTTTATTAGGGTATATGAATACAATCCAATTTGTGCACGTTACATTGACTTGAGGATGGTCTATTGAGATGCAGTCAGGGTTGCCATACGACCGCAATTTTCCGGACATGTCCGGAAATATAGGTCTTTGTCCGGAATGTGGAGGGAATCCTAAACCATCCGGAATTTCTACAATTGGATGAAAGAGTGAAACAAAAAAAAAAAATATAATGTTATTATTTCAAATTAAAGAAAGTCAGGAATTTTCATCAAATGTTCGGAATTTACTCCGGATTTTTGATTTTTTGATCTGGCAACCCTAGATGCAGGTGACTATATAGGTATCACTGTTTTACGTGTAGCGTCTGCCAATTTGATCTCCACCTATTACACCTTTACAGCTATTATAAAAAAAAATAATTACTGTTTCCTTCTCTTTAATTATATTGGAGCTCTTAAAGGGATAGATGTCGGACCGAACGAAATCGATTTCAAAACCGTTTGTGTTTAACTTTTATTTTACTTTGAAATTCTATTAACCATTCATTTATACAATTAATCCCAGGATTATGAATCACCTGGTCAGCCTTTCTGGGGTGATGCAAAAATTTTGATAAACTAGTTTCGAAGATAAAACGAGTATCTAATTAATTTTTAATTCATTTATTTATTTTATTATACTTATAGGGTTTACTATAAGAATTTTCTCAGTAGTTGCCCGGAGTTTGGAAGATGACGGTATGATACTATTATTCGAAAGCTTGTAGCGTTATAAAAATATAATAGCTTAATTGAATATGGATAATACCTACTTAACTTGACTCTTCATCATCACCTTTTAAATAATATGTGGAAAATGTTGTTGTTATTACATTGATTTAGTTTTATATAACTTATTATTATTGTTCGGTCCGACGTGAAACAGAACGCACCTTTTGGCCGGCAACATTAATTATCTGTGGACTTGACATAACCTCTTGACTCTTGACAGATTGACTTTGCTTGTTGGAAAAATGTCCGCACGTTTGGGACTTTGATTTGATTGTAATTGGTAAAATATTGTTGAATTCGCCTGTTGAGACCGATAATTGGGTCGCGAATTATTTGTTGGTTGAAGTGTATTCCCCATTTGTTGAAAACCCCGGGATATTGTTGAATTATACGCCGCCTTGTCGTCGGTCGGCCGGCACGCGGAATTTGTTGTAAATCGTATTGGATCTCACGAGATATGAACAGATTAATTGTGTTCAGTGATTGATTGAACTTTGTAAGCTCGGATTAACAAGAATCCAGTGATATTTCTTGGAACATATCGCCTTATTGCCTACCACGCGTAGCGCGCGCTTGCTGGAAACGAGTTAGGTGTGATGCTGTTGTGACCGCGCCATCTGGAGATCGGCGCCTTGGGAACGTTCTACAACACTTGACTTACATCACACGTTACAATTACTCACCTCATATCACATACAAACCACACTTAGGGCGTGACCTTTGAAGGTCGAACTTGGCGTCCCCAGCACTCAGGTTAGTGGTACATTTTGTTTATTGAAATAAGGCCTAAGAGCCTACCACAACGTAGGGCTCCGCGTAATCGCGGACAGTTCGACATACCAGTTACCGTTGGCTGGGCTTGGGTTCGAACAAAATTTGGTATGCAGAGCGTGGTTTTAATATAAAATTGGTAGCAGAAGCGCGGCTCTTATAATAATAAGATCCACTGGTTTAATTGGAAGTTTTGAATATTGTTGAAAACTTAAAACTTGAGTTTAATTACTTAACATAACTTGTAACTTAATAAGTTTTGAATATATTACCATGTCATCCGGGCTATCTATTTGAAGTTGTATTTGTAATTTGTATTGTAGCCTCTTTCATTGCATTGACAGGTAGGATTTATTTGTGAAATTAGGAATTATTGGTATAATTTGGTACATAATTTGGTACATAAGTTGGTATATTGTTGTAAAAGTTTGTTTGGTATTTGTTGCAATTAATAGTTGAATGTCATTGGTCTGAATTTGAAAGGTTATCTAAATAATAATTACACATAGTCTAACATAATAGGACTTGAATTGTGTGTATTGGTTATTGCATTTATAGTAATTATTGGATTGTTGTTAGAGATCCTCCGGCTCAATATTATACAGTCAATTGTTGTGCTTCTTGATATTTATTTGAGGTTGATCCAGCATTGTATTATACATTGAATCGTTATTTATTTGTAACTGGCCATCTGTACCAAGCTAGATTCATACTTGGAATAAGTACAGGGTCGCATTTGGACTTGAAATAATTGAATTTGAATTTTTATTTGTTGAATATATTTGGCCGGCTAACAAGTCATTGCTGTTTGTTTAATATTTGATTGTTGGGTGTTGATTGTTGTTTGTATTAATATTTGATTGTTGCAATGGCCTCATTAAGGGCAGTGCCCCGCCCCCCGTTTGGCTGGCGCCCGGAGTCCTCGGGCTAGGGGGCCTGTTGATGATCGCCCCGCCCCCCGTTTTGCTGGCGCCCGGAGTCCTCGGGCTAGGGGGCCTGTTGATGATCGCCCCGCCCCCCGTTTGGCTGGCGCCCGGAGTCCTCGGGCTAGGGGGCCTGTTGATGTTCGCCCCGCCCCCCGTTTTGATGGTGCCCGGAGTCCTCATCATTGTGACTTTTGTAAGGCAACGGGGCATGTCATGGCGCGTTGCCCGGATTTTTTGAATTTGCACGTAAGTTCCCGCCGCCGCATTGTCAACGCACGCCGTTTGTGCTTTTCGTGCTTGGGGGCCCACTTCCATCGGGACTGCCCCGACCCCCGCCCGTGTAGAATTTGTGAAGGGTCCCACCTTGAGATTTTGTGCGCCAACGCGAACCGCTCCAGCAGACCAGCCTCTGAGGGGGGTTCGCGCAGGGGGGGGTACCCCGGAGACGAGCACCGGGCTGAGACCCGCGATTCTGTACGCCGCACTCCACCCCCCGCGCAAGTTGAACGGGAGCCCCACGAGCGCCATTTGGTCTTCCCTCGTCAGGGAGAACGCGCATTGGCTGCTAGGCAGCAGTGGCCGGGTCGGCGCCGCTCCCTTTCCCCTCCGTTGGCGGAACGTCCCCGGCTGGAGTCGCGCCCTCCGCCATTCGGGCATCCGGTGGGATATGCCCCTCCAGTGATGGCGAGCGGCTTGGGACACCGCGCGGACGAATGGTTTGATTGTTGGCCTCGTCTTGAACGAAGGCAGCCTGGAAGCGGCGATCGGTCGCCGCCCAGGCATCACTAAGAGATTGACGCCTGCCCCGCTAAAGGAACCCCCCGATCAAGACGGTTTTGTTGCCAACGGCCTCGGTCACGGTCTGGGGACCCTTGGGTGACTCGATTGTGGTCTGTGCCATTTTGGAGACGGGAGTCCGGGGTTGCCTTTGTCTTCTTGGTTAGCGGGACAGGTTGGCCTGAAGGTGAACGACCTTTCAGGCAAGATTTGGGGAATTGGCGAACCGGCTGACACCACTGTTGAGGGAAGGACCTGGTTTGAGGTCACCCTTGTGAGTTGTCCTTACCCTAAAATTGGTGCTCCTGCCCTTGTTGTAACTGAACTTGGTACAATTGTTGGTGACTGATCGTCACACTAAGAACTCGCATGCCGGTTGCAATGCGCTGTTGGCCATTCTGCAGCGAGAATTTTGGATTTTGTCGGCTGATCGCGTCAATGAGGCGAGGCCCTTTGCTGGCGTCGTAACGGATTTTGTTGGTCCCCCTTTGTTGAAGACGTCCACCCTTCGTAATAGCAGGATTGTTGGGGCTTATTTGTGTGTTTGTCTGCCTGTCAACCAAGGCAGTACATTTGGAGCTGGTAACCTCCCTCTCGACAGAGGCCTTTGAGGCGACTTGGGAAAGATTTGTGTCTCGCCGTGGGTTACCTTCGTTGATTAGGTCTGATTGCGGTACGAATTACAAGGGTACAAGTAACTATTTGAAGGAGCTATACGCCTTCCTTAATGAGAGCCAGGTTGATATTGGTAATAGTTTGGCCCGCCGAGGGGTCACTTGGTTGTTTGACCCGCCAGCCTGCCCCCCATTGGGGGGGTATTTTTGGGGCCGCGGTGAAAGCGGCAAAGGGACGCTGGCGGAGATTGTTGGGAGACACCGTTCTCACCTTAGAGGAACTAGCTACGGTATTTGGCCGCATTGAAGCTGTGTTGAATTTGCAACCTTGTCAAGACTTCCAATTGATTAGCGGACGGGTAGGCCCGTCCGGGGGGGGTAGATGTTCGGTCCGACGTGAAACAGAACGCACCTTTTGGCCGGCAACATTAATTATCTGTGGACTTGACATAACCTCTTGACTCTTGACAGATTGACTTTGCTTGTTGGAAAAATGTCCGCACGTTTGGGACTTTGATTTGATTGTAATTGGTAAAATATTGTTGAATTCGCCTGTTGAGACCGATAATTGGGTCGCGAATTATTTGTTGGTTGAAGTGTATTCCCCATTTGTTGAAAACCCCGGGATATTGTTGAATTATACGCCGCCTTGTCGTCGGTCGGCCGGCACGCGGAATTTGTTGTAAATCGTATTGGATCTCACGAGATATGAACAGATTAATTGTGTTCAGTGATTGATTGAACTTTGTAAGCTCGGATTAACAAGAATCCAGTGATATTTCTTGGAACATATCGCCTTATTGCCTACCACGCGTAGCGCGCGCTTGCTGGAAACGAGTTAGGTGTGATGCTGTTGTGACCGCGCCATCTGGAGATCGGCGCCTTGGGAACGTTCTACAACACTTGACTTACATCACACGTTACAATTACTCACCTCATATCACATACAAACCACACTTAGGGCGTGACCTTTGAAGGTCGAACTTGGCGTCCCCAGCACTCAGGTTAGTGGTACATTTTGTTTATTGAAATAAGGCCTAAGAGCCTACCACAACGTAGGGCTCCGCGTAATCGCGGACAGTTCGACATACCAGTTACCGTTGGCTGGGCTTGGGTTCGAACAATTATTATGTTTAATGTAATGAAGTTTTTTTTTTCTCATATAAAAAAAAAATAAAATTATCCGTGCCTCGGAAAGTTAAGCCGTTGCTCTCGGCTATTTTACATCTATGATAGTCGTTATGGGTAGTCAGAATCTATTAAATCTGACATTGGTATGGCCAAGTGGTATCAAGGGGCCATGCAAAATACTCAGTTGCATCCGTAGAGACTGGAAGGCGACCCCAAAAAACATTGGGAAAAGATTAAGGAAATGATGATATTGTATCTATTTATGAACTCAGTTTACTTCAGGCCACGGCCAGTACTGGAATGGGATCACGAGCCGATTTCCGGCCACCGTAGGCGCGGGCCTGCGGACGGCGAGCAGGGGTTGCTCACCGTCCGGTAAGGACCAGGCCCGGGTCGGCGGCGCTGTTACACGAGTGCCTCAAGGAGCTGTCAACACCAGTGACGGGGCCTCATAGGCCCATTGCCTGCCGGGGTTTGCGGGAAAGTTCTACCGAGTTACCGCGGCCCCGGAAATTTAGGGCAGCCGAAGGAACAGGGTGTTTTTTAGTTAGTAGAAATCTGACACACCCTTCCGCTTGACCCAGAGCGGAAGAAGTCATTCGATGATTTTCCCACCCCAAAAAAAAAAGCCAGTACTGGAATATGAAATGTTTCTTTTAAGCTGCACCACTACAACTAGTGCTGCCTTTCACGCACAATCTTTTCCAGTCACGTTTGAAGGTCACCAAGTCGCTTTTATCCCTTGAACATAGTTGATAAAAACAAAAAATTCAGAAGTCACTTTCATGGACATAAGGACACAACTAAATAATCCGAAAACTGTTGTGTGATATTAAACTAACTTTTAGTTAGCAGTTAAATGCCACCGTATTGTTTAGAAAGTGGCTTGGAACTCGTAGTTATGCTAATAAAAGATGCCGAACCCTCGGAGGGTCAGTCCAAGTACCATTTGACTGGTTTTGTGTTTGAATTATTTCGGTGAAATAGCAGTTATCAAATGATGCAGGTACATATTATAGTTATCTAGGACATCTGGTCAACATCACAGGTCTGTTGTGGTAATGAGTCAACTGGTCATTACGCAACACCATATTAAATTAAACGGTTATCAATCAAACAACGATATTGTAATTAACTGAGCGGGATGTTGACAGATCTGTAATTAACTATAATGTAGACGGAGATTAGTCATCTGCACAGGAGGTGCACAAGTATATGTGCAGATACAAGTGCCTTAACTTCATTACTCTCATAGCCTGTTGGGTAGGCAATTCGGCACAACCGGAGAAAAATCAGGCGCAGGACTTCTTATCTATCAGGCTTAACGAGTTTTTCGAGGCACTGGGTATTCAATTTCCAAATTCCAGGCTAATACTGAGAAACTTCTAACAGAAAAACTTTTTACCAAAAAATTAAACCGACTTCCAAAAAACACTGCAAAGTGAAAAATAACTTTAATTTCGGTAGTCGGTGTCTTTAGTTTTGTATTTTCGTTTTTGGCACCGACTTCGAAATTAAAGTTATTTTTCACTTTGCAGTGTCTTTTGGAAGTCGGTTTAATTTTTTGATAAAAAGTTTTTATTTCCCCTCTTTTTAGTTGGTCGACTTATAATTTACCTAGTTACAAAAGCCTAAATCCTAAATATTGCTTTTCCCAATGCTGGGCCGTTAATAGTTGAGGAGTTCTCTTGGTACTTCACCATCAGCTTTACTTCACCATATGCATTGTGACGAGCATATTTTGCTTAACCTTATTCAAGTAATCGAAGCGGAACCCATGAAATACTTATTATTCCTACTTATATATTGAGTAGTTCCAGTGGCCATTTGTGGTCTTCATCATCAGGTCCACTTCACAAATGGCGCTTTTCGAATGCAACTACACAAGTTACTATAAAAAATACTGAAATCACTATAGGTGTGCCTATAATATTTGAAGAGTTCCCTCGATTTCTCCAGGATCCCATCATTAGATCCTGACTTGGTAGCAATGGGACCAATTTCAAAGTACACCCTTTCAAACAAAAAAGAATTTTCCAAATTGGTTCAGCCGTCTTCGAGTAATCGGTGATCATACATAAAAAATATACGCGTCGAATTGATAACCTCCTCCTTTTTTGTCGTCGGTTAAAAAACCCAACAGCACTTTTGTCCAACGGAATCGAACCTGGTCTCTTGATCAGATTACTTAATTATTCAATTCAATTCAATTCAATCGTTTTATTTCGGATAACTATAATATCCATATTTTGTTAGTTACAGACTTTAACTTAAAATTCTATTATTAGTCACTTAAACCTATACAAATATAATAATTATAACTAAATAGGCACAAATCCTCCGTACGAAGTGCTTCAACATAGCGGAGGAACTATCACCCGCAATAGCATTCAGGATACCGTTGGGAGCTCCTCTTATTTTTCTCAGGAGTGAGGCCATCTTTTTGCGGAGGATTGCATGAAACCCATCAGTATAAGTTACCGCGAACATTCCTGAGGCGCTACAGAAGGGAGGAAGTCGCAACAACATCCTAAAAGCGTTATTATATTGGACACGTAGAACATCTAGCGATCTTTTTATGTAGTTGACCCAAAGATTGGCGGTGTAAAAACTTTGACTATATGCTTTAAAAAGACTGATTTTAACCTGGTCAGTACACAGAGCAAATCTTCGAGCCAACATATTACCCCTGACCGCCAGTGCCCTACGCAGGGAGCGTACGGCACTTGCGGTCAGGGGTAATAATCAATGTCACCATGGTCACTAAGGTCTTCAGTAAGAACATGCCCAAGATATTTAATTGTTGTGTCTCTATTTACTAACGTGCCATTTACAGCCAGTTCGAGAGCATTATACCTACGTTTACAAGAGGCCGTAAAAACCATGTATTATGTGATGATATTATTTACACAAAAGTAAATTTTTGGGTGAATGTGTTGTTCTTTTTAGAAATTTCCGATGTTCATTTCACAAAAACTCCTTGTTCGTACCTCGAATAAGCAGCACTGTCCTTTCATCGGTAAACATGTGCCCTTTATTTTGCATCTGAGTAGTCGTCGAGTATGGAGCATAAACATGATAATGCTTGCTGCCATCTTTCATGAACAGTTTACCTGTGAAAATCTGCAATACTACTTACTAATGTATTGAGCAAATATATCTATAGATTGATAAAAAATAAGATTGTATTTATTTTGCAAAATTTGTTATTAAAACTGGTGGTAAAATTATCAAATAAGTCCTCCCACTCCGAGCAGGGTGGGAGGGACTGTCAGACTTTTACTGACTAAAATCCACGGTGTTCCTTCAATAGCCCTTTACGTACCGGGGCCACGGTAACGGGATGAGTCCCACGACCCCGGCAGGCTTCGGCCCTCTGCAGAGGGGGCCTCGTCATGTTGCTGACGCTCTTTGAGGCGCGCGTGGAACACGACGCGCCGTCGACCCGGGCATGGTCCATGGTCGGACAGCGAGTTGCCCTTTGTGGCCGGAGATCGTCGGCCGACGTCCGACGCCGTGGGCGTCTACCACTGCGGCTGGGCTGGAGGGAGGACGCCATCCTCTCCCTCACGCGGCCCGCCTCCTCCTTAGGAAGCATGACTGCTTCGCAGAAGGAGGCGACCGCTTCCCACTCCCTCTCGCCCCGCAGCATGGCCTCGACCAATGCCGGGCGCGAGAGGTCTCCGCCTATCGCCGCCGTGAGGACACGTCGGTGCTCTGCCTAGGCGGGGCAGTCTTGCACCGTGTGCTCTACGGTGTCCTCAGGGCGACCCTCGCAGTGGTGACACCCAGGCGTTTCCTCCTTTCCCATCAGACACAGGTACCTCCCGAAACTTCCGTGTCCGGTGAGGACCTGCGTCATGCGGTAGGTCAGGACGCCATGACGCCGATCTAGCCACTCCTCAAAAAGGGGTCTTACCGCCGCAATTGCAGCGTGCCCGACTTTTCCATGCTAGAAAGTATGGACATGTAAGTTTGGGTTGCATCACATTCGTTCCATCTCCATCTTTGTCTTCTTCTATACATCTGTAGACAGATAGAATACCCTTTATTGTACACCAATAATTTAAACACACACTTGATTTACAATACTACAAAATATGGTTACAATGGCGGTCTTATCGCTGATAGCGATATCTTCCAGACAACCTTTGGATGGACTTTAAGAACATAAAACAAAGAGGGGAGGGGAAAGTCAGTGTACTTACTTGAAGTATATAACATACACAAGAAGTAACTAAAGTAGTTAATATGTATAAGTATATATAAAATACAATAGATAAATAAGTATATATAAATATATGTGTTTTGTATATATAAATATGTGTGTGTATAATGATTGACAACAGAGCTTTTAAAAGCAGCAAGTGACTGTGCTTGTCTAACTGACAACGCCAATGCATTCCACAGACGAGTAGCCTGCAGCGTATACGATGAATCATAAAATTTTGTGGAATGTGCAGGCATTGAAAGTGTCAAATTTACCGATGATCTCAAATCTCTAGTATGTATGTCATGAAGGAACTTGAAACGTTCTTTGAGGTAAAATGGAATTCTTGGATTGAACAGAATATTGTAAAGTAATGATAAAATATGAGCATTCCGGCGAATACGGATAGGCAGCCACTTGAACTTAATACGAAACTCAGAAACATGATCATATTTGCGCAAACCCTTTGTAGTTTTTAAGTCCTTATTTAATTCTGTTATGGTGTACAATAAAGAGTATATCTATCTATCTATCTATATAATAAATAATCTTTAATATGAATCTGATTCAGAAATTTTGGAGTCGCTCAAGCTTATCTAGCTGCACTTCAGTGAGGTCTGGAAAACTTGCATCAGCATAGTCAAGAATAGGGAGAAAGAGAGATTGGGCGAGCGCAGTTTTAGTGGCAGCTGGCAGGAAATTGCGCAGTCTGTGCAAAGACCCCGCAGACGCAAACAGATTGCGACTCACTTCTTACAACTAGGGACCCCAAGACAAGTCCTTATCTATGTAAATACCCAATTCTTTCACTACATCACTATAAGGTATTACAGCACCATCAAAAACAATTTGGGAAAGGTTCATCCAGTCAATTTTGGATCGCGTTCTAGAGCTACCAACCACAATGACTTGGGTCTTCGCAGGATTAACCTTCAAACCATGATCCAAGCTCCATTGAAAAATACGTGCTAAGTTATTATTCACAATGATCACCGTCTCAGACAGTTCATAGGCCTCGGGGTCACGGGAATTAACTTTTACATATATACCATTGATGTCCACAAAGTACCGCCTCGTTCTTTTATATATAAAACGATATTATAAATCAGTTGAGCAATGGCATTCATATCTATTCACGAGGATTGGATACACGATTGATTTCAAATTTCGTGGGATATAAAACTCTGTTACATTTTCTTTTTCTCATCTTTGTTAAATACATAAAAGTACCTATTTTGTACTAGTCATTTCTTGAATACAGTCAGCGGCCGTAACTCTTAGAAATAAAGGTGTTATCTCAGAATTTATTGGTGCAACCGTCCCGTTTTATAGCTGATCTAAACGGGTCCAGAGTTTTTAGTACGACGTCTGTAGCACCCGAGATCTACTCGTTTTAACTAAAACTACGTGCTGACGTGTCACAAACTGGAACAATGACCTGACGTACTTTATGGAGGTACCTAATACTATGTCTTGTCACGATTCCGGAAATAAATAGAACGTTCCCATCGTGTAAATATCGCAATGAAGACAACGATCCGTCAAATTAAGTATGCTACTAATGGTATAAAATAAAATGTTTATAGATATATGTTTGAAAATTTTGCTGCACGACCTCATTCCTCCATCTCCCTTTCACTTGGTAGTGAAGTTACTTGTTTGATGTATCGTCTTGTTAGCACAGCCGAGTTGTGGAACCCTCTGCCGGTTTCTGGGTTCCTTAACACCTATCTGAAGATGCCTGTTCACTCATCAAGTGAACAGTTTATTTTATCCTAGAACTCACTATCGCTAACCATCAGGCGCGATTGAGGCAAGCTCTGGCTCATCCATAATAAAAAACGTTTTCGAACCTCAATAGCTACGAACGGCTATGAAAGAATCAGCAAAGGGCTAAATCATAAGCAGTATTATGAAATTTATTTTACGGGCTGTGATTTTTTTTTCAATCGTTGTAATCACAGGTGAAATCGTTGAATAATTTAGTCGTGCCTTCAAACTTCATCAGACGTAAAATGCAAAGGTTATTCTTTTAAATAATTTAAAGGCATTTAAACAGATTCATTTCGATCAATGGCATTGCTAGTTAACCACAATGACACATTGTTTGTCCAGACGCGAACTATCGTGATAAATTGTATAACGTGTAACAGAATAAACGCAATTCCTGAAAGTAGTTGGTTCAGAATCGGCTTCTGAATCGATTTCCGTCATAAAAAATAAGTGTTAAATTTTGACGGAAAAATCTTTCATTTAAGTATCCTTAATTCAAGAAAATGCGCTCGTGTGCGTGTCAGCCGCTAACATTGCATGAGTGTATGCTTCTGCGTAAGGATATTGTATGACGCACATACGTTTTGCGTTTAGTAAGGATAACTATTTTATAAAAAATGTCTAGGTTTGTTTTCAATTTATTTAGTAACGGATGTTGTTTTAGACTAATAATTTAATATTCTAATTGGGGTGTCTGAGGTGCTTTATCTGTTACTTGTATTGATAGCTTAATTGGTCCATTTGTAATGTGATGTCAATGGTATGTTTCAGTCACGGCTAATGTCACTACCGACGGGCGTAAATAGTTACAGCTAATGTCTTCGAGCGAGTATATCAACGTACCTGATCGCGTTAGCGAAAACTATAACTAGTGAATCTCATCTGCTTAGCCTTTTCCCAAATATATTGAGGTCAGCTTCCAGTCTAACCTGATGCAGCTGAGTAGTAACCTATCTGACCTCCACAACCCAGTAGCTGGGTAATGTGGAGAACTGCTATGCGAGCGGCCAGCCTACCGCACTGGCTGGCATAGTTTGAAATGTTTGAATTTAGATCGCAATGTTGGACATGCGAAGAAATAGTTTTTTAACAAGAGAGGGAACGGCTTGGGACACCGCGCCGCCCGGATAGCAGACTCAATATCTGGAGGCACGGCAGTGCCCCCGCCAAGTCGAGCAAAAAAGCGGCACGGCCGTACCATTCTTTTCTCGAAGCAATTCAGGCCATTTTCGACCCCCTATAACTTCGTTTTGGATAAAATTAGAAGCGTGAATTTTCAGTAACCAAACAAGCATTGTATAAACACGGTATATTTCAAATTTCATTCAATTTGAACCAGTAGTTTAAGAATTATAACGAGTCAAAGTTCCTTAATTTTGTTAATTTTGTCACTCACTGACTGACCGATCATCAAAAGTCTAAGGCACTTCTAGCAGACATAGAAGCTTCAAATTTAGAATACAATTAGTGTTTAGTATATGAATCAAGGAAAAACTATAATATTTTTCAATTTCGTTCCAGTTTTCTAGATACATCAACTGCATAAATAACTTTGTAATCCCATATAAATATATAGGATTACACAGTTACATTTGCAGTTAATTAATCAGTGTACCTATATAATATAATGAAATAATAGATGTAGATGGGTACTTTTTTTTTCTTGGTGAATAATATCATCGAATGACTTCTTCCGCTCGGGTGTATCAGAATCCTACTGACTAAAAACCCACCCTGTTCCTTCGGAAGCCCTAAAGTTCCGGGGCCGCGGTATCTCGATGGAACTTTCCCGCAAACCCCGACAGGCAATGGCCCTATGAGGCCCCGTCACTGGTATTAACAGCTTTTTGAGGCGCGCGTGGAACACAACGCGCCGCCGACCCGGGCCTGGTCCTTACCGGACGGTGAGCGACCCCTGCTCGCCATCCGCAGGCCCGCGCCTACGGTGGCCCGAAATCGACTCGCGATCCACGACGCCCGGGGCGTCTCCCCTGGCGGCTGGGGCGCGAGGAAGAGAGTTGCTTCTCCCTCACACGTTAGGCCTCCTCCTTCGCTAGCATGACTGCTTCGCAGCAGGAGGTGACTGCATCCCATTCCCTCTCGCTTCGCACCATGGTGTAAACCAGAGCAGGGCGCGAGAAGTCGCCGCCGCTGATCGCCTCTATGAGGACACGACGGTGCTCCACCCATTCAGGGCACACCTCGACTATATGCTCCACCGTGTCTTCCAGTGTAGATAGGTAACTAGATATAATAATTATGCTCAAAGGTATCTTGTTAAACGGTCAACGGAATAAAAAAGCAAGAAGTATTAAGAGTATTGGGGAGTATTAAGTAGAGTAAATTGCCCGAAATTGCATAATTACTTACTTATGGATTAACTTTAACCGAGACGTTTGACGAGTGCGGCATTAATTATTACTAACTAATGCAAAAGACGTACGTGCGTATTCATATGTGCGTATCAAAGCCTCCGAAAAAAACCCATAGAGACAGGAAGTGGGCTTTGAAAAAAACTTTAGCTGAAGTTCAAGAAATAGTACCGGAAAATAAAAAAAGGAAGGCTACCTACAAAAATAAGAAAAGCTCATAAGACAGAGAGAGGGCTTTAAGAAAATTTGTTGTTGGTAGACAAGAGGGAGGAGTAGGACTTTCTACAAAAAGCAATGAGATCCCATAAAAAACAATACTTGTCAAAAAACCAAGTCTCGCAACTTAGTTGTTCTACCGTAAAAAGTTGTGAGATCCATGTAATACCAAGTCGGTTATTAATTTATTCAGTCCCTACTTAAGGGACCTTCTGTCTTAAGTTGTTACGTAATTATCTAACCTAACGACATCTTATAGTGACCATTTCAATATTAAAAATCTTTACCGTTTTAAATAAATAGATTGACTCGGCATCAGCTTCTTGTGCTGGCGTCTGTACATCCAGAACATCAACCATTATAGAAAATAGTGTGGAGGAATTGTCCAAGGCAACTGCTAAAAGAATATCAACTATGTACAGTCACCTATGGTACTAAGGCCGCTCCATTTTTAGCACTCCGAATACTTCAACAGCTAGCAATAGACGAAAGTGACAAGTACCCGGAAGCCAAAAACATCTTACTCAACCAATTCTTCGTAGACGATGCGTTATTTGGAAAGGATACGATGGATGAAGCCCGAAATACAAGAGACCAACTTATACAGCTATTGAAAGAAGGAGGGTTCAATCTCAGAAAGTGGTCAAGTAACGAACAACAACTGCTACAAGATTTGCCAGAACAGATGGTTAGCTCAGTCAATTTAAGCTTCAAAGAAACATCAGCTTCCAAAGCTTTAGGCTTGACATGGGATCCGAAACAAGATCAATTCATATTTTGCACCACATTAGTAAACAAAACCAATATTGATATTAACAAAAAATCGTCAAAACGGCAAATCTTAAGCGATATAAATATTAACAATTTTGATCCTTTAGAGTTGCTATCCCCAATAACAATCAAGGCAAAAATCTTATTCCAACAGATCTGGAAGTACAAAATCGATTGGGATGATACTGTTCCGGATGGAATAGAAAAGGAATGGAGAACACTAAAAAGATGTCAGTGAACTTAGCAGATCATTGTCCAGCAGATCAAGAAAAAAATTGAGTTCTCTTCGCATGCAGCTGAGTTCTATAGTTCCTGATACTTTTCAGGAATAGTTCTGGCGTTTTTACCCTGAAAAAAGTCATATGCCAAAATGCTCTGCTAACTTCCCGTAGCAGATCATTTTCCGGTAGATCAAAAATAAATGTGCAATATTAATGAATACAGCCGAGTTCTACAGTTCCTGATACTTTTCAGCAATAGTTCTGGCGTTTTTTTTTAATATTAGCACATAGACCAAAGTACTAGAAAAATTGAAAAATTCCATTTCCATCTTTCAAACTATACTCAAATGATAGAACTCTTACTAATATGCCGCATTCGATAAGATACTCTGATCTAGGATAACACCCGAAACCAAAACTCAGGTTTTACTGCCAGCAGAGCACATCTAAGTACTAAGAAAATCAAAAATTCCCATTTATACCCTTAAAACTATACTCAAATGATAGAACTCTTTCTAATATGCCGCATTCGATAAGAAACTGTGATCTAGAATAACAACCGAGATCAAAACTTAGGTTTTATTGCCAGCAGAGCATATCTAAGTACTAGAAAAATTGAAAATTTTCATTTCCAACTTTCAAACTATTCTCAAATGATAGAACTCTTTCTTAAATGCCGAACTGGTAAAAACCTGAAATCTAGAACAGCACCCGAGTCTAGAACTTAAGTTTCATAGCCAGCAGAGCATATCTAAGTACTAAGAAAATCAAAAATTTCCATTTTCACCCTTAAAACTATACTCAAATGATAGAACTCTTTCTAATATGCCGCATTCGATAAGAAACTGTGATCTAGAATAACACCCGAGATCAAAACTTAGGTTTTATTTCCAGCAGAGCATATCTAAGTACAAAGAAAATTGAAAATTTTCATTTCCAGCTTTCAAAGTATGCTCAAATGATAGAACTCTTTCTTATATGCCGCATTCGAAAAGAAAGTGCGATCTAAAATAATACCCGAGGACAAAACTTATGATTTATTGCCAGCAGAGCATATCTAAGCACTAAGAAAATCAAAAATTCCCATTTATACCCTTAAAACTATACTCAAATGATAGAACTCTTTCTAATATGCCGCATTCGAAAAGAAACTGCGATCTAAC
The DNA here is from genome assembly GCA_943138885.2 of Tholera decimalis. Taxonomy (NCBI): domain Eukaryota; kingdom Metazoa; phylum Arthropoda; class Insecta; order Lepidoptera; family Noctuidae; genus Tholera; species Tholera decimalis. Next base: position 29,383,602 of record OW964556.2, on the reverse strand, counting down.
ATAACACCCGAGGACAAAACTTATGATTTATTGCCAGCAGAGCATATCTAAGTACTAAGAAAATCAAAAATTCCCATTTATACCCTTAAAACTATACTCAAATGATAGAACTCTTTCTAATATGCCGCATTCGAAAAGATACTCTCATCTAGAATAACACCCGAGATCAAAACTTAGGTTTTATTGCCAGCAGAGCATATCTAAGTACTAGGAAAATTGAAAATTTCCATTTCCATCTTTCAAAGTATGCTCAAATGATAGAACTCTTTCTTTAATGCCGAACTGGTAAAAGAAACTACAATCTACAACAACACCAGAGTCCAGAACTTAGGTTACATAGACAGCAGAGCATATCTAAGTACTAAGAAAATCAAAAATTTCCATTTTCACACTTAAAACTATACTCAAATGATAGAACTTCTTCTAATATGCCACATTCGATAAGAAACTGTGATCTAGAATAACACCCGAGATCAAAACTTAGGTTTTATTCCCAGCAGAGCATATCTAAGTACTAAGAAAATTGAAAATTTTCATTTCCAGCTTTCAAAGTATGCTCAAATGATAGAACTCTTTCTAATATACCACATTTGATAAGAAACTGTGATCAAGAATAACAACCGAGATCAAAACTTAGGTTTTATTGCCAGCAGAGCATATCTAAGTACTAGGAAAATTGAAAATTTTCATTTCCAACATTCAAACTATCCTCAAATGATAGAACTCTTTCTTAAATGCCGAACTGGTAAAGACCTGAAATCTAGAACAACACCCGAGTCTAGAACTTAGGTTTCATAGCCAGCAGAGCATATCAAAGTACTAAGAAAATCAAAAAATTCCATTTTCACTCTTAAAACTATACTCAAATGATAGAACTCTTTCTAATATGCCGCATTCGATAAGAAACTGTGATCTAGAATAACACCCGAGATCAAAACATAGGTTTTATTGCCAGCAGAGCATATCTAAGTACTAGGAAAATTGAAAATTTTCATTTCCAACATTCAAACTATCCTCAAATGATAGAACTCTTTCTTAAATGCCGAACTCGTAAAAACCTGAAATCTAGAACAACACCCGAGTCTAGAACTTAGGTTTCATAGCCAGCAGAGCATATCTAAGTACTAAGAAAATCAAAAATTTCCATTTTTAAACTTAAAACTATACTCAAATGATAAAACTCTTTCTAATATGCCGCATTCGATAAGAAATTGTGATCTAGAATAACACCCGAGATCAAAACTTAGGTTTTATTGCCAGCAGACCATATCTAAGTACTAGGAAAATTGAAAATTTTCATTTCCAGCTTTCAAGGTATGCTCAAATGATAAAACTCTTTCTAATATGCCGCATTCGATAAGAAACTGTGATCCAGAATAACAACCGAGATCAAAACTTAGGTTTTATTTCCAGCAGAGCATATCTAAGTACAAAGAAAATTGAAAATTTTCATTTCCAGCTTTCAAAGTATGCTCAAATGATAGAACTCTTTCTTATATGCCGCATTCGAAAAGAAAGTGCGATCTAAAATAATACCCGAGGACAAAACTTATGATTTATTGCCAGCAGAGCATATCTAAGCACTAAGAAAATCAAAAATTCCCATTTATACCCTTAAAACTATACTCAAATGATAGAACTCTTTCTAATATGCCGCATTCGAAAAGAAACTGCGATCTAACATAACACCCGAGGACAAAACTTATGATTTATTGCCAGCAGAGCATATCTAAGTACTAAGAAAATCAAAAATTCCCATTTATACCCTTAAAACTATACTCAAATGATAGAACTCTTTCTAATATGCCGCATTCGAAAAGATACTGTCATCTAGAATAACACCCGAGATCAAAACTTAGGTTTTATTGCCAGCAGAGCATATCTAAGTACTAGGAAAATTGAAAATTTCCATTTCCATCTTTCAAAGTATGCTCAAATGATAGAACTCTTTCTTTAATGCCGAACTGGTAAAAGAAACTACAATCTACAACAACACCAGAGTCCAGAACTTAGGTTACATAGACAGCAGAGCATATCTAAGTACTAAGAAAATCAAAAATTTCCATTTTCACACTTAAAACTATACTCAAATGATAGAACTTCTTCTAATATGCCACATTCGATAAGAAACTGTGATCTAGAATAACACCCGAGATCAAAACTTAGGTTTTATTCCCAGCAGAGCATATCTAAGTACTAAGAAAATTGAAAATTTTCATTTCCAGCTTTCAAAGTATGCTCAAATGATAGAACTCTTTCTAATATACCACATTTGATAAGAAACTGTGATCAAGAATAACAACCGAGATCAAAACTTAGGTTTTATTGCCAGCAGAGCATATCTAAGTACTAGGAAAATTGAAAATTTTCATTTCCAACATTCAAACTATCCTCAAATGATAGAACTCTTTCTTAAATGCCGAACTGGTAAAGACCTGAAATCTAGAACAACACCCGAGTCTAGAACTTAGGTTTCATAGCCAGCAGAGCATATCAAAGTACTAAGAAAATCAAAAAATTCCATTTTCACTCTTAAAACTATACTCAAATGATAGAACTCTTTCTAATATGCCGCATTCGATAAGAAACTGTGATCTAGAATAACAACCGAGATCAAAACTTAGGTTTTATTGCCAGCAGAGCACATCTAAGTACTAAGAAAATCAAAAATTCCCATTTATACCCTTAAAACTATACTCAAATGATAGAACTCTTTCTAATATGCCGCATTCGATAAGAAACTGTGATCTAGAATAACAACCGAGATCAAAACTTAGGTTTTATTGCCAGCAGAGCATATCTAAGTACTAGAAAAATTGAAAATTTTCATTTCCAACTTTCAAACTATTCTCAAATGATAGAACTCTTTCTTAAATGCCGAACTGGTAAAAACCTGAAATCTAGAACAGCACCCGAGTCTAGAACTTAAGTTTCATAGCCAGCAGAGCATATCTAAGTACTAAGAAAATCAAAAATTTCCATTTTCACCCTTAAAACTATACTCAAATGATAGAACTCTTTCTAATATGCCGCATTCGATAAGAAACTGTGATCTAGAATAACACCCGAGATCAAAACTTAGGTTTTATTTCCAGCAGAGCATATCTAAGTACAAAGAAAATTGAAAATTTTCATTTCCAGCTTTCAAAGTATGCTCAAATGATAGAACTCTTTCTTATATGCCGCATTCGAAAAGAAAGTGCGATCTAAAATAATACCCGAGGACAAAACTTATGATTTATTGCCAGCAGAGCATATCTAAGCACTAAGAAAATCAAAAATTCCCATTTATACCCTTAAAACTATACTCAAATGATAGAACTCTTTCTAATATGCCGCATTCGAAAAGAAACTGCGATCTAACATAACACCCGAGGACAAAACTTATGATTTATTGCCAGCAGAGCATATCTAAGTACTAAGAAAATCAAAAATTCCCATTTATACCCTTAAAACTATACTCAAATGATAGAACTCTTTCTAATATGCCGCATTCGAAAAGATACTGTCATCTAGAATAACACCCGAGATCAAAACTTAGGTTTTATTGCCAGCAGAGCATATCTAAGTACTAGGAAAATTGAAAATTTCCATTTCCATCTTTCAAAGTATGCTCAAATGATAGAACTCTTTCTTTAATGCCGAACTGGTAAAAGAAACTACAATCTACAACAACACCAGAGTCCAGAACTTAGGTTACATAGACAGCAGAGCATATCTAAGTACTAAGAAAATCAAAAATTTCCATTTTCACACTTAAAACTATACTCAAATGATAGAACTTCTTCTAATATGCCACATTCGATAAGAAACTGTGATCTAGAATAACACCCGAGATCAAAACTTAGGTTTTATTCCCAGCAGAGCATATCTAAGTACTAAGAAAATTGAAAATTTTCATTTCCAGCTTTCAAAGTATGCTCAAATGATAGAACTCTTTCTAATATACCACATTTGATAAGAAACTGTGATCAAGAATAACAACCGAGATCAAAACTTAGGTTTTATTGCCAGCAGAGCATATCTAAGTACTAGGAAAATTGAAAATTTTCATTTCCAACATTCAAACTATCCTCAAATGATAGAACTCTTTCTTAAATGCCGAACTGGTAAAGACCTGAAATCTAGAACAACACCCGAGTCTAGAACTTAGGTTTCATAGCCAGCAGAGCATATCAAAGTACTAAGAAAATCAAAAAATTCCATTTTCACTCTTAAAACTATACTCAAATGATAGAACTCTTTCTAATATGCCGCATTCGATAAGAAACTGTGATCTAGAATAACAACCGAGATCAAAACTTAGGTTTTATTGCCAGCAGAGCACATCTAAGTACTAAGAAAATCAAAAATTCCCATTTATACCCTTAAAACTATACTCAAATGATAGAACTCTTTCTAATATGCCGCATTCGATAAGAAACTGTGATCTAGAATAACAACCGAGATCAAAACTTAGGTTTTATTGCCAGCAGAGCATATCTAAGTACTAGAAAAATTGAAAATTTTCATTTCCAACTTTCAAACTATTCTCAAATGATAGAACTCTTTCTTAAATGCCGAACTGGTAAAAACCTGAAATCTAGAACAGCACCCGAGTCTAGAACTTAAGTTTCATAGCCAGCAGAGCATATCTAAGTACTAAGAAAATCAAAAATTTCCATTTTCACCCTTAAAACTATACTCAAATGATAGAACTCTTTCTAATATGCCGCATTCGATAAGAAACTGTGATCTAGAATAACACCCGAGATCAAAACTTAGGTTTTATTTCCAGCAGAGCATATCTAAGTACAAAGAAAATTGAAAATTTTCATTTCCAGCTTTCAAAGTATGCTCAAATGATAGAACTCTTTCTTATATGCCGCATTCGAAAAGAAAGTGCGATCTAAAATAATACCCGAGGACAAAACTTATGATTTATTGCCAGCAGAGCATATCTAAGCACTAAGAAAATCAAAAATTCCCATTTATACCCTTAAAACTATACTCAAATGATAGAACTCTTTCTAATATGCCGCATTCGAAAAGAAACTGCGATCTAACATAACACCCGAGGACAAAACTTATGATTTATTGCCAGCAGAGCATATCTAAGTACTAAGAAAATCAAAAATTCCCATTTATACCCTTAAAACTATACTCAAATGATAGAACTCTTTCTAATATGCCGCATTCGAAAAGATACTCTCATCTAGAATAACACCCGAGATCAAAACTTAGGTTTTATTGCCAGCAGAGCATATCTAAGTACTAGGAAAATTGAAAATTTCCATTTCCATCTTTCAAAGTATGCTCAAATGATAGAACTCTTTCTTTAATGCCGAACTGGTAAAAGAAACTACAATCTACAACAACACCAGAGTCCAGAACTTAGGTTACATAGACAGCAGAGCATATCTAAGTACTAAGAAAATCAAAAATTTCCATTTTCACACTTAAAACTATACTCAAATGATAGAACTTCTTCTAATATGCCACATTCGATAAGAAACTGTGATCTAGAATAACACCCGAGATCAAAACTTAGGTTTTATTCCCAGCAGAGCATATCTAAGTACTAAGAAAATTGAAAATTTTCATTTCCAGCTTTCAAAGTATGCTCAAATGATAGAACTCTTTCTAATATACCACATTTGATAAGAAACTGTGATCAAGAATAACAACCGAGATCAAAACTTAGGTTTTATTGCCAGCAGAGCATATCTAAGTACTAGGAAAATTGAAAATTTTCATTTCCAACATTCAAACTATCCTCAAATGATAGAACTCTTTCTTAAATGCCGAACTGGTAAAGACCTGAAATCTAGAACAACACCCGAGTCTAGAACTTAGGTTTCATAGCCAGCAGAGCATATCAAAGTACTAAGAAAATCAAAAAATTCCATTTTCACTCTTAAAACTATACTCAAATGATAGAACTCTTTCTAATATGCCGCATTCGATAAGAAACTGTGATCTAGAATAACAACCGAGATCAAAACTTAGGTTTTATTGCCAGCAGAGCACATCTAAGTACTAAGAAAATCAAAAATTCCCATTTATACCCTTAAAACTATACTCAAATGATAAAACTCTTTCTAATATGCCGCATTCGATAAGAAATTGTGATCTAGAATAACACCCGAGATCAAAACTTAGGTTTTATTGCCAGCAGACCATATCTAAGTACTAGGAAAATTGAAAATTTTCATTTCCAGCTTTCAAGGTATGCTCAAATGATAAAACTCTTTCTAATATGCCGCATTCGATAAGAAACTGTGATCCAGAATAACAACCGAGATCAAAACTTAGGTTTTATTTCCAGCAGAGCATATCTAAGTACAAAGAAAATTGAAAATTTTCATTTCCAGCTTTCAAAGTATGCTCAAATGATAGAACTCTTTCTTATATGCCGCATTCGAAAAGAAAGTGCGATCTAAAATAATACCCGAGGACAAAACTTATGATTTATTGCCAGCAGAGCATATCTAAGCACTAAGAAAATCAAAAATTCCCATTTATACCCTTAAAACTATACTCAAATGATAGAACTCTTTCTAATATGCCGCATTCGAAAAGAAACTGCGATCTAACATAACACCCGAGGACAAAACTTATGATTTATTGCCAGCAGAGCATATCTAAGTACTAAGAAAATCAAAAATTCCCATTTATACCCTTAAAACTATACTCAAATGATAGAACTCTTTCTAATATGCCGCATTCGAAAAGATACTGTCATCTAGAATAACACCCGAGATCAAAACTTAGGTTTTATTGCCAGCAGAGCATATCTAAGTACTAGGAAAATTGAAAATTTCCATTTCCATCTTTCAAAGTATGCTCAAATGATAGAACTCTTTCTTTAATGCCGAACTGGTAAAATAAACTACAATCTACAACAACACCAGAGTCCAGAACTTAGGTTACATAGACAGCAGAGCATATCTAAGTACTAAGAAAATCAAAAATTTCCATTTTCACACTTAAAACTATACTCAAATGATAGAACTTCTTCTAATATGCCACATTCGATAAGAAACTGTGATCTAGAATAACACCCGAGATCAAAACTTAGGTTTTATTCCCAGCAGAGCATATCTAAGTACTAAGAAAATTGAAAATTTTCATTTCCAGCTTTCAAAGTATGCTCAAATGATAGAACTCTTTCTAATATACCACATTTGATAAGAAACTGTGATCAAGAATAACAACCGAGATCAAAACTTAGGTTTTATTGCCAGCAGAGCATATCTAAGTACTAGGAAAATTGAAAATTTTCATTTCCAACATTCAAACTATCCTCAAATGATAGAACTCTTTCTTAAATGCCGAACTGGTAAAGACCTGAAATCTAGAACAACACCCGAGTCTAGAACTTAGGTTTCATAGCCAGCAGAGCATATCAAAGTACTAAGAAAATCAAAAAATTCCATTTTCACTCTTAAAACTATACTCAAATGATAGAACTCTTTCTAATATGCCGCATTCGATAAGAAACTGTGATCTAGAATAACAACCGAGATCAAAACTTAGGTTTTATTGCCAGCAGAGCACATCTAAGTACTAAGAAAATCAAAAATTCCCATTTATACCCTTAAAACTATACTCAAATGATAGAACTCTTTCTAATATGCCGCATTCGATAAGAAACTGTGATCTAGAATAACAACCGAGATCAAAACTTAGGTTTTATTGCCAGCAGAGCATATCTAAGTACTAGAAAAATTGAAAATTTTCATTTCCAACTTTCAAACTATTCTCAAATGATAGAACTCTTTCTTAAATGCCGAACTGGTAAAAACCTGAAATCTAGAACAGCACCCGAGTCTAGAACTTAAGTTTCATAGCCAGCAGAGCATATCTAAGTACTAAGAAAATCAAAAATTTCCATTTTCACCCTTAAAACTATACTCAAATGATAGAACTCTTTCTAATATGCCGCATTCGATAAGAAACTGTGATCTAGAATAACACCCGAGATCAAAACTTAGGTTTTATTTCCAGCAGAGCATATCTAAGTACAAAGAAAATTGAAAATTTTCATTTCCAGCTTTCAAAGTATGCTCAAATGATAGAACTCTTTCTTATATGCCGCATTCGAAAAGAAAGTGCGATCTAAAATAATACCCGAGGACAAAACTTATGATTTATTGCCAGCAGAGCATATCTAAGCACTAAGAAAATCAAAAATTCCCATTTATACCCTTAAAACTATACTCAAATGATAGAACTCTTTCTAATATGCCGCATTCGAAAAGAAACTGCGATCTAACATAACACCCGAGGACAAAACTTATGATTTATTGCCAGCAGAGCATATCTAAGTACTAAGAAAATCAAAAATTCCCATTTATACCCTTAAAACTATACTCAAATGATAGAACTCTTTCTAATATGCCGCATTCGAAAAGATACTCTCATCTAGAATAACACCCGAGATCAAAACTTAGGTTTTATTGCCAGCAGAGCATATCTAAGTACTAGGAAAATTGAAAATTTCCATTTCCATCTTTCAAAGTATGCTCAAATGATAGAACTCTTTCTTTAATGCCGAACTGGTAAAAGAAACTACAATCTACAACAACACCCGAGTCTAGAACTTAGGTTTCATAGCCAGCAGAGCATATCTAAGTACTAAGAAAATAAAAATTTCCATTTTTAAACTTAAAACTATACTCAAATGATAAAACTCTTTCTAATATGCCGCATTCGATAAGAAATTGTGATCTAGAATAACACCCGAGATCAAAACTTAGGTTTTATTGCCAGCAGACCATATCTAAGTACTAGGAAAATTGAAAATTTTCATTTCCAGCTTTCAAGGTATGCTCAAATGATAAAACTCTTTCTAATATGCCGCATTCGATAAGAAACTGTGATCCAGAATAACAACCGAGATCAAAACTTAGGTTTTATTTCCAGCAGAGCATATCTAAGTACAAAGAAAATTGAAAATTTTCTTTTCCAGCTTTCAAAGTATGCTCAAATGATAGAACTCTTTCTTATATGCCGCATTCGAAAAGAAAGTGCGATCTAAAATAATACCCGAGGACAAAACTTATGATTTATTGCCAGCAGAGCATATCTAAGCACTAAGAAAATCAAAAATTCCCATTTATACCCTTAAAACTATACTCAAATGATAGAACTCTTTCTAATATGCCGCATTCGAAAAGAAACTGCGATCTAACATAACACCCGAGGACAAAACTTATGATTTATTGCCAGCAGAGCATATCTAAGTACTAAGAAAATCAAAAATTCCCATTTATACCCTTAAAACTATACTCAAATGATAGAACTCTTTCTAATATGCCGCATTCGAAAAGATACTGTCATCTAGAATAACACCCGAGATCAAAACTTAGGTTTTATTGCCAGCAGAGCATATCTAAGTACTAGGAAAATTGAAAATTTCCATTTCCATCTTTCAAAGTATGCTCAAATGATAGAACTCTTTCTTTAATGCCGAACTGGTAAAATAAACTACAATCTACAACAACACCAGAGTCCAGAACTTAGGTTACATAGACAGCAGAGCATATCTAAGTACTAAGAAAATCAAAAATTTCCATTTTCACACTTAAAACTATACTCAAATGATAGAACTTCTTCTAATATGCCACATTCGATAAGAAACTGTGATCTAGAATAACACCCGAGATCAAAACTTAGGTTTTATTCCCAGCAGAGCATATCTAAGTACTAAGAAAATTGAAAATTTTCATTTCCAGCTTTCAAAGTATGCTCAAATGATAGAACTCTTTCTAATATACCACATTTGATAAGAAACTGTGATCAAGAATAACAACCGAGATCAAAACTTAGGTTTTATTGCCAGCAGAGCATATCTAAGTACTAGGAAAATTGAAAATTTTCATTTCCAACATTCAAACTATCCTCAAATGATAGAACTCTTTCTTAAATGCCGAACTGGTAAAGACCTGAAATCTAGAACAACACCCGAGTCTAGAACTTAGGTTTCATAGCCAGCAGAGCATATCAAAGTACTAAGAAAATCAAAAAATTCCATTTTCACTCTTAAAACTATACTCAAATGATAGAACTCTTTCTAATATGCCGCATTCGATAAGAAACTGTGATCTAGAATAACACCCGAGATCAGAACATAGGTTTTATTGCCAGCAGAGCATATCTAAGTACTAGGAAAATTGAAAATTTTCATTTCCAACATTCAAACTATCCTCAAATGATAGAACTCTTTCTTAAATGCCGAACTCATAAAAACCTGAAATCTAGAACAACACCCGAGTCTAGAACTTAGGTTTCATAGCCAGCAGAGCATATCTAAGTACTAAGAAAATCAAAAATTTCCCTTTTTAAACTTAAAACTATACTCAAATGATAGAACTCTTTCTAATATGCCGCATTCGATAAGAAATTGTGATCTAGAATAACACCCGAGATCAAAACTTAGGTTTTATTGCCAGCAGAGCATATCTAAGTACTAGGAAAATTGAAAATTTTCATTTCCAGCTTTCAAGGTATGCTCAAATGATAAAACTCTTTCTAATATGCCGCATTCGATAAGAAACTGTGATCCAGAATAACAACCGAGATCAAAACTTAGGTTTTATTTCCAGCAGAGCATATCTAAGTACTAGGAAAATTGAAAATTTTCATTTCCAACACTCTAACTATCCTCAAATGATAGAACTCTTTCTTAAATGCCGAACTGGTAAAAGCAGCCACAATCTACAACAACACCAGAGTCCAGAACTTAGGTTACATAGCCAGCAGAGCATATCTAAGTACTAAGAAAATTGAAAATTTTCATTTCCAGCTTTCAAAGTATGCTCAAATGATAGAACTCTTTCTAATATACCACATTCGATAAGAAACTGTGATCTAGAATAACACCCGAGATCAAAACTTAGGTTTTATTGCCAGCAGAGCATATCTAAGTACTAGGAAAATTGAAAATTTTCATTTCCAACATTCAAACTATCCTCAAATGATAGAACTCTTTCTTAAATGCCGAACTGGTAAAAACCTGAAATCTAGAACAACACCCGAGTCTAGAACTTAGGTTTCATTGCCAGCAGAGCATATCTAAGTACTAAGAAAATCAAAAATTTCCATTTTTACACTTAAAACTATACTCAAATGATAGAACTCTTTCTAATATGCCACATTCGATAAGAAATTGTGTTCTAGAATAACACCCGAGATCAAAACTTAGGTTTCATTGCCAGCAGAGCATATCTAACTACTAGGAAAATTGAAAATTTTCATTTCCAACATTCAATCTATCCTCAAATGATAGAACTCTTTCTTAAATGCCGAACTGGTAAAAACCTGAAATCAAGAACAACACCCGAGTCTAGAACTTAGGTTTCATAGCCAGCAGAGCATATCTAAGTACTAAGAAAATCAAAAATTTCCATGTTCACCCTTAAAACTATACTCAAATGATAGAACTCTTTCTAATATGCCGCATTCGATAAGAAACTATGATCTAGAATAACACCCGAGATAAAAACTTAGGTTTTATTGCCAGCAGAGCATATCTAAGTACTAAGAAAATTGAAAATTTTCATTTCCAGCTTTCAAAGTATGCTCAAATGATAGAACTCTTTCTAATATGCCGCATTCGATAAGAAACTGTGATCTAGAATAACACCCGAGATCAAAACTTAGGTTTTATTGCCAGCAGAGCATATCTAAGTACTAGGAAAATTGAAAATTTTCATTTCCAACATTCAAACTATCCTCAAATGATAGAACTCTTTCTTAAATGACGAACTGGTAAAAGAAACTACAATCTACAACAACACCAGAGTCCAGAACTTAGGTTACATAGCCAGCAGAGCATATTTAAGTATTAAGAAAATCAAAAATTACCATTTTCACACTTAAAACTATGCTCAAATGATAGAACTCTTTCTAATATGCCGCATTCGATAAGAAACTGTGATCTAGAATAACAGCCAAGATCAAAACTTAGGTTTTATTGCCAGCAGAGCATATCTAAGTACTAGGAAAATTGAAAATTTTCATTTCCAACTTTCAAACTATCCTCAAATGATAGAACTCTTTCTTAAATGCCAAACCGGTAAAAACCTGAAATCTAGAACAACACCCGAGTCTAGAACTTAGGTTTAATAGCCAGCAGAGCATATGTAAGTACTAAGAAAATCAAAAATTCCCATTTTTACCGTTAAAACTATACTCAAATGATAGAACTATTTCTAATATACCACATTCGATAAGAAACTGTGATCTTGAATAACACCCGAGATCAAAACTTAGGTTCTATTGCCAGCAGAGCATATCTAAGTACTAGGAAATTTGAAAATTTTCATTTCCAGCTGTCAAAGTATGCTCAAATGATAGAAATCTTTCTATTATGCCGCATTCGAAAAGAAACTGCGATCTAAAATAACACCCGAGGACAAAACTTATGATTTATTGCCAGCAGAGCATATATCTAAGTACTAAGAAAATTGAACATTTTCTTTTCCAGCTTTCAAACTATCCTCAAATTTTAGAACTCTTTCTTAAATGCAGAACTGGTAAAAAACTTCCAATCTAGGACAACACCCGAGTCTAGAACTTAGGTCTCATAGCCAGCAGAGCACATCAAAGTAATAAGAAAATCAAAAATTCCCATTTATACCCTTAAAACTATACTCAAATGATAGAACTCTTTCTAATATGCCGCATTCGATAAGAAACTGTGATCTAGAATAACAACCGAGATCAAAACGTAGGTTTTATTCCCAGCAGAGCATATCTAAGTACTAAGAAAATTGAAAATTTTCATTTCCAGCTTTCAAAGTATGCTCAAATGATAGAACTCTTTCTAATATACCACATTTGATAAGAAACTGTGATCAAGAATAACAACCGAGATCAAAACTTAGGTTTTATTGCCAGCAGAGCATATCTAAGTACTAGGAAAATTGAAAATTTTCATTTCCAACATTCAAACTATCCTCAAATGATAGAACTCTTTCTTAAATGCCGAACTGGTAAAGACCTGAAATCTAGAACAAGACCCGAGTCTAGACCTTAGGTTTCATAGCCAGCAGAGCATATCTAAGTACTAAGAAAATCAAAAATTTCCATTTTCACACTTAAAACTATACTCAAATGATAGAACTCTTTCTAATATGCCGCATTCGATAAGAAACTGTGATCTAGAATAACACCCGCGATCAAAACTTAGGTTTTATTGCCAGCAGAGCATATCTAAGTACTAAGAAAATTGAAAATTTTCAGTTCCAGCTTTCAAAGTATGCTCAAATGATAGAACTCTTTATAATATGCCGCATTTGAAAAGAAACTGCGATCTAAAATAACACCCGAGGACAAAACTTATGATTTATTGCCAGCAGAGCATATCTATGTACTAGGAAAATTGAAAATTTTCATTTACAACTTTCAAATTATCCTCAAATGATAGAACTCTTTCTTAAATGCCGAACTGGTAAAAACCTGAAATCTAGAACAACACCCGAGTCTAGAACTTAGGTTGCATAGCCAGCAGAGCATATCTAAGTAATAAAAAAATCAAAAAATCCCATTTTTACCGTTAAAACTATACTCAAATAATAGAACTCTTTCTAATATGCCGCATTCGATAAGAAACTGTGATCTAGAATAACACCCGAGACCAAAATTTAGGTTTTATTGCCAGCAGAGCATATTTAAGTACTAGGAACATTGAAAATTTTCATTTTCAGCCTTAAAACTATACTCAAATTATAGAACTCTTTCTAATATGCACGATTGGTAAAAGAAATGCCATCTAGAACAAGATCCCAGTCCAGAATTGATGTTTTATTGAAGAGATAAAATGGCAGGTGCTTAAAAAATAAACTGTGAAGATAGTTTTATTACAAGTATATATATATATATATATTTACAACTTAGTTAAACTTACATACATATTCATCATAATGCATACCAATATACTCGTATATACAACGTGTAATTTAAAAGGTATATACATACCGAGTGCACGGCTTCTTTGTATGATAACAAACGATATAGCAAGTGTTTTGTTTTCCTATGTCTACATGTGTGGATCTTATTAGAAATTTCAATACATTGATACCAGAGACCGAATTTTTCAAATTAACAAGAGCGAAGAGAATTAGTTCTATCATTTGAGCATACTTTGAAAGCTGGAAATGAAAATTTTCAATTTTCTTAGTACTTAGATGTGCTCTGCTGGCAATAAAACCTAAGTTTTGTCCTCGGGTGTTATTTTAGATCGCAGTTTCTTTTCGAATGCGGCATATTAGAAAGAGTTCTATCATTTGAGCATACTTTGAAAGCTGGAAATGAAAATTTTCAATTTTTTTAGTATTTAGATATGCTCTGCTGGCAATAAAACCTAAGTTTTTATCTCGGGTGTTATTCTAGATCACAGTTTCTTATCGAATGCGGTATATTAGAAAGAGTTCTATCATTTGAGTATAGTTTTAAGGGTGAAAATGGATTTTTTTTATTTTCTTAGTACTTAGATATGTTCTGCTGCCTATGAAACTTAAGTTCTAGACTCGGGTGCTGTTCTAGATTTCAGGTTTTTACCAGTTCGGCATTTAAGAAAGAGTTCTATCATTTGAGGATAGTTTGAATGTTGGAAATGAAAATTTTCAATTTTCCTAGTACTTAGATATGCTCTGCTGGCAATAAAACCTAAGTTTTGATCTCGGGTGTTATTCTAGATCACAGTTTCTTAGCGAATGCGGCATATTAGAAAGAGTTCTATCATTTGAGTATAGTTTTAAGTGTGAAAATGGAAATTTTTGATTTTCTTAGTACTTAGATATGCTTAGCTGGCTATGAAACCTAAGTTCTAGACTCGGGTGTTGTTCTAGATTTCAGGTCTTTACCAGTTCGGCATTTAAGAAAGAGTTCTATCATTTGAGGATAGTTTGAATGTTGGAAATGAAAATTTTCAATTTTCCTAGTACGTAGATATGCTCTGCTGGCAATAAAACCTAAGTTTTGATCTCGTTTGTTATTCTAGATCACAGTTTCTTATCGAATGTGGTATATTAGAAAGAGTTCTATCATTTGAGCATACTTTGAAAGCTGGAAATGAAAATTTTCAATTTTACTAGTACTTAGATATGCTCTGCTGGCAATAAAACCTAAGTTTTGATCTCGGGTGTTATTCTAGATCACAGTTTCTTATCGAATGCGGCATATTAGAAGGAGTTCTATCATTTGAGTATAGTTTTAAGTGTAAAAATGGAAATTTTTGATTTTCTTAGTACTTAGATATGCTCTACTGGCAATAAAACCTAAGTTTTGATCTCGGTTGTTATTCTAGATCACAGTTTCTTATCAAATGTGGTATATTAGAAAGAGTTCTATCATTTGAGCATACTTTGAAAGCTGGAAATGAAAATTTTCAATTTTACTTGTACTTAGATATGCTCTGCTGGCAATAAAACCTAAGTTTTGATCTCGGGTGTTATTCTAGATCACAGTTTCTTATCGAATGCGGCATATTAGAAAGAGTTGTATCATTTGAGTATAGTTTTAAGTGTAAAAATGGAAATTTTTGATTTTCTTAGTACTTAGATATGCTCTGCTGGCTATGAAACCTAAGTTCTAGACTCGGGTGTTGTTCTAGATTTCAGGTTTTTACCAGTTCGGCATTTAAGAAAGAGTTTCATCATTTGAGGATAGTTTGAATGTTGGAAATGAAAATTTTCAATTTTCCTAGTAATTAGATATGCTCTGCTGGCAATAAAACTTGAGTTTTGATCTCGGGTGTTATTCTAGATCACAGTTTCTTATCGAATGCGGCATATTAGAAAGAGTTCTATCATTTGAGTATAGTTTTAAGTGTGAAAATGGAAATTTTTGATTTTCTTAGTACTTAGATATGCTCTGCTGGCTATGAAACCTAAGTTCTAGACTCGGGTGTTGTTCTAGATTGGAAGTTTTTTACTAGTTCTGCATTTAAGAAAGAGTTCTATCATTTGAGGGTAGTTTGAAAGCTGGAAAAGAAAATGTTCAATTTTCCTAGTACTTAGATATGCTCTGCTGGCAATAAAACCTAAGTTTTGATCTCGGTTGTTATTCTAGATCACAGTTTCTTATCAAATGTGGTATATTAGAAAGAGTTCTATCATTTGAGCATACTTTGAAAGCTGGAAATGAAAATTTTCAATTTTCTTAGTACTTAGATATGCTCTGCTGGCAATAATACCTAAGTTTTGATCTCGTGTGTTATTCTAGATCACAGTTTCTTATCGAATGCGGCATATTAGAAATAGTTCTATCATTTGAGCATAGTTTTAAGTGTGAAAATGGTAATTTTTGATTTTCTTAGTACTTAGATGTGCTCTGCTGGCAATAAAACCTGAGTTTTGGTTTCGGGTGTTATCCTAGATCAGAGTATCTTATTGAATGCGGCATATTAGTAAGAGTTCTATCATTTGAGCATACTTTGAAAGCTGGAAATGAAAATTTTCAATTTTCTTAGTACTTTGATATGCTCTGCTGGCAATAAAACCTAAGTTTTGATCTCGGGTGTTATTCTAGATCACAGTTTCTTATCGAATGCGGCATATTAGAAAGAGTTCTATCATTTGAGTATAGTTTTAAGGGTGAAAATGGAAATTTTTGATTTTCTTAGTACTTAGATATGCTCTGCTGGCTATGAAACTTAAGTTCTAGACTCGGGTGCTGTTCTAGATTTCAGGTTTTTACCAGTTCGGCATTTAAGAAAGAGTTCTATCATTTGAGGATAGTTTGAAAGTTGGAAATGAAAATTTTCAATTTTCCTAGTACTTAGATATGCTCTGCTGGCAATAAAACCTAAGTTTTGATCTCGTTTGTTATTCTAGATTACAGTTTCTTATCGAATGTGGTATATTAGAAAGAGTTCTATCATTTGAGCATACTTTGAAAGCTGGAAATGAAAATTTTCAATTTTCTTAGTACTTAGATATGCTCTGCTGGCAACAAAACCTAAGTTTTGATCTCGGTTGTTATTCTAGATCACAGTTTCTTATCGAATGTGGCATATTAGAAAGAGTTCTATCATTTGAGTATAGTTTTAAGGGTATAAATGGGAATTTTTGATTTTCTTAGGACTTTGATGTGCTCTGCTGGCTATGAGACCTAAGTTCTAGACTCGGGTGTTGTCCTAGATTGGAAGTTTTTTACCAGTTCTGCATTTAAGAAAGAGTTCTAAAATTTGAGGATAGTTTGAAAGCTGGAAAAGAAAATGTTCAATTTTCCTAGTACTTAGATATATGCTCTGCTGTCAATAAATCATAAGTTTTGTCCTCGGGTGTTATTTTAGATCGCAGTTTCTTTTCGAATGCGGCATATTAGAAAGAGTTCTATCATTTGAGTATAGTTTTAAGAGTGAAAATGGAAATTTTTGATTTTCTTAGTACTTAGATATGCTCTGCTGGCTATGAAACCTAAGTTCTAGACTCGGGTGTTGTTCTAGATTTCAGGTCTTTAGCAGTTCAGCATTTAAGAAGGAGTTCTATCATTTGAGGATAGTTTGAAAGTTGGAAATGAAAATTTTCAATTTTCTTAGTACTTAGATATGCTCTGCTGGGAATAAAACCTAAGTTTTGATCTCGGGTGTAATCTAGATCACAGTTCCTTATCAAATGTGGTATATTAGAAAGAGTACTATCATTTGAGCATACTTTGAAAGCTGGAAATGAAAATTTTCAATTTTCTTAGTACTTAGATATGCTCTGCTGGGAATAAAACCTAAGTTTTGATCTCGGGTGTTATTCTAGATCACAGTTTCTTATCGAATGTGGCATATTAGAAAGAGTTCTATCATTTGAGTATAGTTTTAAGTGGAAAATGGAAATTTTTGATTTTCTTAGTACTTAGATATGCTCTGCTGGCTATGTAACCTAAGTTCTGGACTCTGGTGTTGTTGTAGATTGTAGTTTCTTTTACCAGTTCAGCATTAAAGAAAGAGTTCTATCATTTGAGCATACTTTGAAAGATGGAAATGGAAATTTTCAATTTTCCTAGTACTTAGATATGCTCTGCTGGTAATAAAACCTAAGTTTTGATCTCGGGTGTTATTCTAGATCACAGTATCTTTTTGAATGCGGCATATTAGAAAGAGTTCTATCATTTGAGTATAGTTTTAAGGGTATAAATGGGAATTTTTGATTTTCTTAGTACTTAGATATGCTCTGCTGGCAATAAATCATAAGTTTTGTCCTCGGGTGTTATTTTAGATCGCAGTTTCTTTTCGTATGCGGCATATTAGAAAGAGTTCTATCATTTGAGCATACTTTGAAAGCTGGAAATGAAAATTTTCAATTTTCTTAGTACTTAGATATGCTCTGCTGGCAATAAAACCTAAGTTTTGATCTCGGGTTTTATTCTAGATCACACTTTCTTATCGAATGCGGCATATTAGAAAGAGTTCTATCATTTGAGTATAGTTTTAAGGGTATAAATGGGAATTTTTGATTTTCTTAGTACTTTGATGTGCTCTGCTGGCTATGAGACCTAAGTTCTAGACTCGGGTGTTGTTCTAGATTGGAAGTTTTTTACTAGTTCTGCATTTAAGAAAGAGTTCTATCATTTGAGGATAGTTTGAAAGCTGGAAAAGAAAATGCTCAATTTTCCTATTACTTAGATATATGCTCTGCTGGCAATAAATCATAAGTTTTGTCCTCGGGTGTTATTTTAGATCGCAGTTTCTTTTCGAATGCGGCATATTAGAAAGAGTTCTATCATTTGAGTATCGTTTTAAGGGTGAAAATGGAAATTTTTGATGTTCTTAGTACTTAGATATGCTCTGCTGGCTATGAAACTTAAGTTCTAGACTCGGGTGCTGTTCTAGATATCAGGTTTTTACCAGTTCGGCATTTAAGAAAGAGTTCTATCATATGAGGATAGTTTGAAAGTTGGAAATGAAAATTTTCAATTTTCCTAGTACTTAGATATGCTCTGCTGGCAATAAAACCTAAGTTTTGATCTCGTTTGTTATTCTAGATCACAGTTTCTTATCGAATGTGGTATATTAGAAAGAGTTCTATCAATTGAGCATACTTTGAAAGCTGGAAATGAAAATTTTCAATTTTCTTAGTACTTAGATATGCTCTGCTGGCAACAAAACCTAAGTTTTGATCTCGGTTGTTATTCTAGATCACACTTTCTTATCGAATGCGGCATATTAGAAAGAGTTCTATCATTTGAGTATAGTTTTAAGGGTATAAATGGGAATTTTTGATTTTCTTAGGACTTTGATGTGTTCTGCTGGCTATGAGACCTAAGTTCTAGACTCGGGTGTTGTCCTAGATTGGAATTTTTTTACCAGTTCTGCATTTAAGAAAGAGTTCTAAAATTTGAGGATAGTTTGAAAGCTGGAAAAGAAAATGTTCAATTTTCCTAGTACTTATTTATATGCTCTGCTGTCAATAAATCATAAGTTTTGTCCTCGGGTGTTATTTTAGATCGCAGTTCCTTTTCGAATGCGGCATATTAGAAAGAGTTCTATCATTTGAGTATAGTTTTAAGAGTGAAAATGGAAATTTTTGATTTTCTTAGTACTTAGATATGCTCTGCTGGCTATGAAACCTAAGTTCTAGACTCGGGTGTTGTTCTAGATTTCAGGTCTTTAGTAGTTCAGCATTTAAGAAAGAGTTCTATCATTTGAGGATAGTTTGAATGTTGGAAATGAAAATTTTAAATTTTCTTAGTACTTAGATATGCTCTGCTGGGAATAAAACCTAAGTTTTGATCTCGGGTGTAATCTAGATCACAGTTTCTTATCAAATGTGGTATATTAGAAAGAGTACTATCATTTGAGCGTACTTTGAAGGCTGGAAATGAAAATTTTCAATTTTCTTAGTACTTAGATATGCTCTGCTGGGAATAAAACCTAAGTTTTGATCTCGGGTGTTATTCTAGATCACAGTTTCTTATCGAATGTGGTATATTAGAAAGAGTTCTATCATTTGAGTATAGTTTTAAGTGGAAAATGGAAATTTTTGATTTTCTTAGTACTTAGATATGCTCTGCTGGCTATGTAACCTAAGTTCTGGACTCTGGTGTTGTTGTAGATTGTAGTTTCTTTTACCAGTTCAGCATTAAAGAAAGAGTTCTATCATTTGAGCATACTTTGAAAGATGGAAATGGAAATTTTCAATATTCCTAGTACTTAGATATGCTCTGCTGGTAATAAAACCTAAGTTTTGATCTCGGGTGTTATTCTAGATCACAGTATCTTTTCGAATGCGGCATATTAGTAAGAGTTCTATCATTTGAGTATAGTTTTAAGGGTATAAATGGGAATTTTTGATTTTCTTAGTACTTAGATATGCTCTGCTGGCAATAAATCATAAGTTTTGTCCTCGGGTGTTATTTTAGATCGCAGTTTCTTTTCGTATGCGGCATATTAGAAAGAGTTCTATCATTTGAGCATACTTTGAACGCTGGAAATGAAAATTTTCAATTTTCTTAGTACTTAGATATGCTCTGCTGGCAACAAAACCTAAGTTTTGATCTCGGTTGTTATTCTAGATCACACTTTCTTATCGAATGCGGCATATTAGAAAGAGTTCTATCATTTGAGTATAGTTTTAAGGGTATAAATGGGAATTTTTGATTTTCTTAGGACTTTGATGTGTTCTGCTGGCTATGAGACCTAAGTTCTAGACTCGGGTGTTGTCCTAGATTGGAATTTTTTTACCAGTTCTGCATTTAAGAAAGAGTTCTAAAATTTGAGGATAGTTTGAAAGCTGGAAAAGAAAATGTTCAATTTTCCTAGTACTTATTTATATGCTCTGCTGTCAATAAATCATAAGTTTTGTCCTCGGGTGTTATTTTAGATCGCAGTTCCTTTTCGAATGCGGCATATTAGAAAGAGTTCTATCATTTGAGTATAGTTTTAAGAATGAAAATGGAAATTTTTGATTTTCTTAGTACTTAGATATGCTCTGCTGGCTATGAAACCTAAGTTCTAGACTCGGGTGTTGTTCTAGATTTCAGGTCTTTAGTAGTTCAGCATTTAAGAAAGAGTTCTATCATTTGAGGATAGTTTGAATGTTGGAAATGAAAATTTTCAATTTTCTTAGTACTTAGATATGCTCTGCTGGGAATAAAACCTAAGTTTTGATCTCGGGTGTAATTTGGATCACAGTTTCTTATCAAATGTGGTATATTAGAAAGAGTACTATCTTTTTAGCGTACTTTGAAAGCTGGAAATGAAAATTTTCAATTTTCTTAGTACTTAGATATGCTCTGCTGGGAATAAAACCTAAGTTTTGATCTCGGGTGTTATTCTAGATCACAGTTTCTTATCGAATGTGGTATATTAGAAAGAGTTCTATCATTTGAGTATAGTTTTAAGTGGAAAATGGAAATTTTTGATTTTCTTAGTACTTAGATATGCTCTGCTGGCTATGTAACCTAAGTTCTGGACTCTGGTGTTGTTGTAGATTGTAGTTTCTTTTACCAGTTCAGCATTAAAGAAAGAGTTCTATCATTTGAGCATACTTTGAAAGATGGAAATGGAAATTTTCAATTTTCCTAGTACTTAGATATGCTCTGCTGGTAATAAAACCTAAGTTTTGATCTCGGGTGTTATTCTAGATCACAGTATCTTTTCGAATGCGGCATATTAGTAAGAGTTCTATCATTTGAGTATAGTTTTAAGGGTATAAATGGGAATTTTCAATTTTCTTAGTACTTAGAAATGCTCTGCTGGCAATAAAACCTAAGTTTTGATCTCGGGTGTTATTTTAGATAACAGTTTCTTATCGAATGCGGCATATTAGAAAGAATTCTATCATTTGAGTATAGTTTTAAGGGTGAAAATGGAAATTTTTGATTTTCTTAGTACTTAGATAGGCTCTGCTGGCTATGAAACTTAAGTTCTAGACTCGGGTGCTGTTCTAGATTTCAGGTTTTTACCAGTTCGGCATTTAAGAAAGAGTTCTATCATTTGAGGATAGTTTGAAAGTTGGAAATGAAAATTTTCAATTTTCCTAGTACTTAGATATGCTCTGCTGGTAATAAAACCTAAGTTTTGATCTCGGTTGTTATTCTAGATCACAGTTTCTTATCAAATGTGGTATATTAGAAAGAGTTCTATCATTTGAGCATACTTTGAAAGCTGGAAATGAAAATTTTCAATTTTCCTAGTACTTAGATATGCTCTGCTGGCAATACAACCTAAGTTTTAATCTCGTTTGTTATTCTAGATCACAGTTTCTTATCGAATGTGGTATATTAGAAAGAGTTCTATCATTTGAGCATACTTTGAAAGCTGGAAATGAAAATTTTCAATTTTCTTTGTACTTAGATATGCTCTGCTGGCAATAAAACCTAAGTTTTGATCTCGGGTGTTATTCTAGATCACAGTTTCTTATCGAATAAGGCATATTAGAAAGAGTTCTATCATTTGAGTATCGTTTTAAGGGTGAAAATGGAAATTTTTGATGTTCTTAGTACTTAGATATGCTCTGCTGGCTATGAAACTTAAGTTCTAGACTCGGGTGCTGTTCTAAATATCAGGTTTTTACCAGTTCGGCATTTAAGAAAGAGTTCTATCATATGAGGATAGTTTGAAAGTTGGAAATGAAAATTTTCAATTTTCCTAGTACTTAGATATCCTCTGCTGGCAATAAAACCTAAGTTTTGATCTCGTTTGTTATTCTAGATCACAGTTTCTTATCGAATGTGGTATATTAGAAAGAGTTCTATCAATTGAGCATACTTTGAAAGCTGGAAATGAAAATTTTCAATTTTCTTAGTACTTAGATATGCTCTGCTGGCAACAAAACCTAAGTTTTGATCTCGGTTGTTATTCTAGATCACACTTTCTTATCGAATGCGGCATATTAGAAAGAGTTCTATCATTTGAGTATAGTTTTAAGGGTATAAATGGGAATTTTTGATTTTCTTAGTACTTTGATGTGCTCTGCTGGCTATGAGACCTAAGTTCTAGACTCGGGTGTTGTTCTAGATTGGAAGTTTTTTACTAGTTCTGCATTTAAGAAAGAGTTCTATCATTTGAGGATAGTTTGAAAGCTGGAAAAGAAAATGTTCAATTTTCCTAGTACTTAGATATATGCTCTGCTGGCAATAAATCATAAGTTTTGATCTCGGGTGTTATTCTAGATCACAGTTTCTTATCAAATGTGGTATATTAGAAAGAGTTCTATCATTTGAGCATACTTTGAAAGCTGGAAATGAAAATTTTCAATTTTCTTAGTACTTAGATATGCTCTGCTGGCTATGAAACTTAAGTTCTAGACTCGGGTGCTGTTCTAGATTTCAGGTTTTTACCAGTTCGGCATTTAAGAAAGAGTTCTATCATTTGAGGATAGTTTGAAAGTTGGAAATGAAAATTTTCAATTTTCCTAGTACTTAGATATGCTCTGCTGGCAATAAAACCTAAGTTTTGATCTCGTTTGTTATTCTAGATCACAGTTTCTTATCGAATGTGGTATATTAGAAAGAGTTCTATCATTTGAGCATACTTTGAAAGCTGGAAATGAAAATTTTCAATTTTCTTAGTACTTAGATATGCTCTGCTGGCAACAAAACCTAAGTTTTGATCTCAGTTGTTATTCTAGATCACAGTTTCTTATCGAATGCGGCATATTAGAAAGAGTTCTATCATTTGAGTATAGTTTTAAGGGTATAATTGGGAATTTTTGATTTTCTTAGTACTTTGATGTGCTCTGCTGGCTATGAGACCTAAGTTCTAGACTCGGGTGTTGTCCTAGATTGGAAGTTTTTTACCAGTTCTGCATTTAAGAAATAGTTCTAAAATTTGAGCATTCTTTGAAAGCTGGAAATGAAAATTTTCAATTTTCTTTGTACTTAGATATGCTCTGCTGGCAATAAAACCTAAGTTTTGATCTCATGTGTTATTCTAGATCACAGTTTCTTATCGAATGCGGCATATTAGAAATAGTTCTATCATTTGAGCATAGTTTTAAGTGTAAAATGGTAATTTTTGATTTTCTTTGTACTTAAATATGCTCTGCTGGCTATGTAACCTAAGTTCTAGACTCGGGTGCTGTTCTAGATATCAGGTTTTTACCAGTTCGGCATTTAAGAAAGAGTTCTATCATTTGAGGATAGTTTGAAAGTTGGAAATGAAAATTTTCAATTTTCCTAGTACTTAGATATGCTCTGCTGGCAATAAAACCTAAGTTTTGATCTCGTTTGTTATTCTAGATCACAGTTTCTTATCGAATGTGGTATATTAGAAAGAGTTCTATCAATTGAGCATACTTTGAAAGCTGGAAATGAAAATTTTCAATTTTCTTAGTACTTAGACATGCTCTGCTGGCAACAAAACCTAAGTTTTGATCTCGGTTGTTATTCTAGATCACAATTTCTTATCGAATGCGGCATATTGGAAAGAGTTCTATCATTTGAGTATTGTTTTAAGGGTATAAATGGGAATTTTTGATTTTCTTAGTACTTTGATGTGCTCTGCTGGTTATGAGACCTAAGTTCTAGACTCGGGTGTTGTTCTAGTTTGGAAGTTTTTTACTAGTTCTGCATTTAAGAAAGAGTTCTATCATTTGAGGATAGTTTGAAAGCTGGAAAAGAAAATGCTCAATTTTCCTATTACTTAGATATATGCTCTGCTGGCAATAAATCATAAGTTTTGTCCTCGGGTGTTATTTTAGATCGCAGTTTCTTTTCGAATGCGGCATATTAGAAAGAGTTCTATCATTTGAGTATAGTTTTAAGTGTGAAAATGGAAATTTTTGATTTTCTTAGTACTAAGATATGCTCTGCTGGCTATGAAACCTAAGTTCTAGACTCGGGTGTTGTTCTAGATTGGAAGTTTTTTACTAGTTCTGCATTTAAGAAAGAGTTCTATCATTTGAGGGTAGTTTGAAAGCTGGAAAAGAAAATGTTCAATTTTCCTAGTACTTAGATATATGCTCTGCTGGCAATAAATCATAAGTTTTGATCTCGGTTGTTATTCTAGATCACAGTTTCTTATCAAATGTGGTATATTAGAAAGAGTTCTATCATTTGAGCATACTTTGAAAGCTGGAAATGAAAATTTTCAATTTTCTTAGTACTTAGATATGCTCTGCTGGCAATAAAACCTAAGTTTTGATCTCGTGTGTTATTCTAGATCACAGTTTCTTATCGAATGCGGCATATTAGAAATAGTTCTATCATTTGATCATAGTTTTAAGTGTGAAAATGGTAATTTTTGATTTTCTTAGTACTTAGATGTGCTCTGCTGGCAATAAAACCTGAGTTTTGGTTTCGGGTGTTATCCTAGATCAGAGTATCTTATCGAATGCGGCATATTAGTAAGAGTTCTATCATTTGAGTATAGTTTGAAAGATGGAAATGGAATTTTTCAATTTTTCTAGTACTTTGGTCTATGTGCTAATATTAAAAAAAAAACGCCAGAACTATTGCTGAAAAGTATCAGGAACTGTAGAACTTGGCTGTATTCATTAATATTGCACATTTATTTTTGATCTACCGGAAAATGATCTGCTACGGGAAGTTAGCAGAGCATTTTGGCATATGACTTTTTTCAGGGTAAAAACGCCAGAACTATTCCTGAAAAGTATCAGGAACTATAGAACTCAGCTGCATGCGAAGAGAACTCAATTTTTTTCTTGATCTGCTGGACAATGATCTGCTAAGTTCACTGACATACTAAAAAGTGAGTTAACAAATATGCAACCTTTCAAAATCAACCGATGGCTTGGATTAGAAGCAAGCAAGGATTGGGAATTACACGGATTCTGTGACGCATCGGAAAAAAAGTTCTCGTGTGTGGTGTACAGTAAAGTTCCAGAGAGGAAACAGCAACAAATTGCATTGGTTACGGCAAAAACAAAGGTCGCACCAATCCAAAAACAACAAACGCTACCCAGACTTGAATTATGCGGCGCTCAGCTGTTAGCTCAACTGGTAAGGAAAATAAAACATTGTCTCGCTACACCTAACATTAAAGTAACAGCTTGGATGTACTCAATGATCGTGATTGGCTGGCTAAAGGAGGATATTTCAAAAAAAAAAACGAAAACAAAAACATTATAACAGAACTCCTTAACAAGAACAGCTGTATTACGTCTATAATACGCATCGTAGCTTGGGTGTCACGTTTCATAACAAACACTTCGCAAAACAATCGTCACAGGCTAGACGCATCACGCAGCTATGAATCATACATACATGAATGAGCCGCCTGCGTCAAAACAATGTAATTTAACACTCGCTGAAATTCGATGCGCTACTAACATAATTATAAAACAGGTGCACAATGAATTTACGGACAAGAAATCCAAGATTTAAAAACAAAAGGAAGGGTAAAACAATAAAAGACTTCAGAAACTTTGCCCTTACCTGGATAAAAATAACATATTACGCGTCGAAGGGAGATTACAGAATTCAAACTTACCTGAAGATAAAGATAAAGATATTTTATTTTGCAAAAACGGGTACAAGTTATGGTGGTACATAATATAAATACAGAAACAGCCATATTTTGCCAATTACAAGGCATGCAAAAGTACAGAGTTCACAATTAAAATACATATTTACTATTCCAATACATAACATAATTCTAATTCATCATTCACTAATAATTATCAATGTTCAACTATTCGATTCATTCAAAACATAAAATAATACTGATTCATCCCTCAATAATATAATTAATGTCACAATTTCTAATAGCTATTTAAATACAATATATAAAATAGTCAAACAATTTTTTTCTCCAATAAAAAATCTTCAACCCTATAATAAACTTTTTCAACTAAAAAGACACAAAACACCCTACATCCCAAAAAAACTGCAAGCTGGCGTATCTCCTCATTTCCCGTGCGCATGTTACAACACTACACAGTGGAGCAAGATTAACTATGGTTACATCGAGACAAAAATATTGGATAACAGCAGGAAATGACACCGTTAAAAATATCTGCAAGACTGTGTAAAATGTTGTCGCTTCAAACCATCGAAACAATTCCAATTAATGGCCGACTTACCCAGTGAGAGAATAACTCAATCACCACCATTCTATCATACAGGGGTGGACTTTACGGGGTTTGTGAGTGTCAAATTAAACAAAGGTCGAGGCGTCAGAACGAGTAAAGGTTATGTCGTTGTATTCGTATGCAGAGTAACAAAGGCATTTAGAACTTGCATCTGACTTATCCTCACAAGCATTCATATTGGCTCTCAACTGCATGATTGGACGACGACGGAACGAACTTTGTTGGAGCCGAAAGGGAGTTAGCCAAACAACTGCGCATCTCGCAAACATTTAACAACGACAGCTTATAGAGTTGTGCAACACCTGGGAGAAAGGTGCGAGCAATTTGCATACCAAACGATGATGTGCAAAACCATTATGAAGGAATTCGAACACCAACTCAACGAACTTGATCATAATAATTACATGTTGGAAACACATCATGGGCAGACAAGGGGGCGCGTTACCCGAGGCCTTGTCAATGTAATCGGCTACCTTGCAAACAGCCTATTCGGTGTGCTAGATGAAAGGTTCGCAATACAATATAAAAAGGACATAAAAACATTGCACAATAATTTATTGAACCTGATCAAAGGTCAAACATCAATCATTGAAGCACATAACAACATTTTAAAGAGAAATGAAGAGGCGATGAATACTCAGTTTAATCTCTTAGATCAACAACATAACGCTACAGAGAGCTATTTACACTAATTGGGTAAGGCTGTAGAGCAAGAGGAAGCTTTGAACTACTTTAACATCATGGCTTTGACATGTTCAACAATTCTGTCTAAACTGCGCCACATCCAGCAGATGCTTTTAGACACAGCTCACCATGTCACGTAGACACCGGACTTTTACCGCAGAACCAGCTCTTTCAGGAGCTCAACATTATCTCTGGACAACTGCCACAACAACTATCAATTCCAGTTGATCATTTTCAATTAGCTGATATATATAAACTACTAGAAGTAAAATCTAGATTATTTGATAAATATTTTATCATCGAAATTACATTACTATTAACAAGTGACACTCCATTCACGATTTATAAAACAGTTCCTATTCTGATGATCAAAAATAACAATCATACTCTTAGAATGAAAACAAACTCAGAATATGTTGCAATCAATATAAGAAAATAGATATATATGTGGCTCACAGACAGTGACCTGGAACATTGTATTATAAAATGGAACCAAGCACATATTTCACTAAACAAACCAACACGTAACATGATAAACCAGCAAATTCCATGTGAAATCGGCGCAATAACAAACATAACATTAGCAAAATGTATCTACACATCCGAATCCTGCAACAATAGATGGACACCATTACAAAAACCTAACACCTGGCTCTATGTCTGCTGCTCGGAATGCCAACAGCAAATCATCTGTGAAGGTCATAACCGGAATTTTAGAAGCCAAAGAAGGATGTATAATTAGAAATAACGAAGAAACATGTTATACATAAGTCTACTACACAAACAAAATTTACGTCAACCCGGAAATACCACTGATGGATCTCGATGACATCAATAATTTAACATCTGTCCAGCCGCTTGATGTATCAACTAGACAACAAAACACATAATTTGTTAGAAACGGTTATGAAAAACTTCATAATTCGTTGAAAGAATCGGAAGATCAAACGAAACAGGCTGAGATATCGCAACACGATGTGCACCAATACATCGTTTCATACTCTACGATGGGACTTCTGATCTTGTCAATAGTCATCGCGGGAGGAGCCTACGTGTAATGCAAACGCTGCGGCAAGCTCGTCGTCAGCGTCACCGGCGCGGCCGCCACATTACCGCTACGGAGGCCACCAAGAACTGCAACATCCACAGAAAACATAGAAATTACTTACGCGCAACCTCATTCTTTTAATATTTAACTTAAAATCATTTTTATTCTACATTGTTTACACTTTATAATTTTTATTTAAGTTGTTAAAATATTACTTAATAAGTTATCTTAATTATTACTTTTTTGCACCGGCAAAATGTACGGTTAGCAACCGCACATTGTACTTTGGCCTAGTAAAAATACTACAAATTTTGTTAATTTATAAAATGTAGTATCGTCGTAAATAATAATTTAATACGAAATAAGACTAAACAATATAATTATAAAATATAAAATAAATGTTTTAAAAAATGTAAAGAATAAATGTTTAAAAATGTTATAGAAAACGTTTTAGTCTTATTTCGTATTAAATTAATATTTACGACGATACTTTATAAATTAACAAAATTTGCAGTATTTTAACTAGACCAAAGTACAATGTGCGGTTGCTAACCATACAACGCTTATACTTACATACGTTGGAATGTCAATAAACAGTTCAAAAATGAATTTTACGATAAAATCATTCGAAACAATGCAGCAACCGCAGCCCAAGTTTTAATTTGAGAATTTGTTTGAATAAAAATCTCTCATGATCGTGGTTCAGAAAGGTCATAAGTCTTGCCCTTTGGTATTGAAAGTACATTGAAACTTTGTCATTGAACCACTGAAAGGTGCTCGATAAGTGATACAATTTTTGTTTTAGGCTTTCAGGCCCAGTATTATTGTTAACTTACTTTAAATGTTTTAGCAATTAATTCCCTGTGGGTAACTGGTTGGATCGAATGATATCATGGCCAATTTTTATTAAAACGCCACAGTGATGGAAACGTGGCCAGATCGCTAAATGCTGAGCATTTTTGTCCGGCACATGATCAGAATTCATTAACAGGCATTCGCAGGAAATCATTATGATACGATCCACCTCAGGCCGTCCAACCGGAAAACACAGCAATATAGAAAGCTTGCTAAAATGAAGGAAATTTTGTTAAAACCTGTATATTCACTTGATAGTGATATTAAAAAACTGTTTGAAACTCGAAATTGTTCGCTGCTTGTATAGAAGCACACAATCACCTGCTGTGTTATTCTGTAAGACCTCATTCTTAACTTCGAATCAGAAACCGCTGTGAGTTTATTGATTGGCATTCTAAAAACTCGGTTGTTAATTCGAATTTACACTAGTGCTACCCTTGCGAGCGTGTCAGCGAG
Source organism: Tholera decimalis (assembly GCA_943138885.2). Taxonomy (NCBI): domain Eukaryota; kingdom Metazoa; phylum Arthropoda; class Insecta; order Lepidoptera; family Noctuidae; genus Tholera; species Tholera decimalis. Next base: position 29,353,581 of record OW964556.2, on the reverse strand, counting down.
TTGAACTAAAGATTTTGACAGATAAAGTATGAGTTAATTTAAGTAACAGTTTTCAAATATCGCCATTTGCTCACTCATCTTTGTATTACGTGCATTTTAAATAACAAGGGGTATTAATGCGTTATCCTGTTGTTAGACTGAATAACAAAACTTCGCAATAGACCACTAGGGATCAGATCGGCTGCCAGCTGGGAATGTGTTAACGAGATACCGCGGCTCGGGAACGTAGAGGCAGGGGTAAAAGACTAAAGACTCTCTTTCACCCCACCCAAACCGGGAGGAGTCATTAGATGTGAGTCCCACATAGTAAAAGGGATCAGATCGGAATGACAAAGTTTATAGTGTATCAGACAGGAATTAAAACATAAAAAACTTTTTTGCAAAAAATAAAACCGACTTCCATATCAAAACACTACAAAGCCAAAAATAATTTTAATTTCGGTAGTCGGTGTTATTGGTTTTGTATTTTCTATTTTTTTTCACACCGCCTTCCGAAATTAAAATTATTTTTGGCGTTTTGATATGGAAGTCAGTTTTATTTTTTGCAAAAAAGTTTTTATTTTCGTGCTTTTTAGTGGGTCAGTGAATTTTCCAAATCGGTTCGTAAATGACGGAGTTATGCGCGAACAAAAACCGCAATGCAGAGTAAACGAAAAGATCATCAACGTAAATATTTTTTTTTTGGACTTTTGTTAATTTTTCGGAAACCGCTTGTCCGATTTCGATAAAATTTTCATGGGACCATTTGGAAAGTATACCCTTTCTAACAAGATAATAATTTTTCAAATCGGTTGGCAAGCGACGGAGATATGCGCGGACAAATATAAAAAAAAAAAATACAAACATCCGAATTGAGAACCTCCTCCTTTTTTAGAAGTCGGTTAAAAATAACATACAGAGAATCATATCGAAATAACTCCTATAGAAGTATGATAATAGATCGGGTGTAGTATGCGTGCTATTTTTCTGCAAGGGTACAATGATATTACTCATCTGTAGCCTGTGAGCTGACTGATTGCGATCAATGTAAGATGAATTTAACACAGCACACTCCAATTTAGCACAGCCTTCACTAACTACTAGACTTTTGATATGAAAGCAAAAAAATCATAAAGTGTAATGTCGAAGTTAGAATTGCAGTCTATATTGCAGCTACTGATTATTCTGATGAGTCTGTAAACAGTATTTCAACAACTCTTGGCAATTATCATATCTCTGAAATATTCATAGTAAATTTGTTACCAAAAAGTATCTATTTGTAGCTGAAAAAACAATTGCCTAGTTAGTAATAGCTCCTTCAAAAGTGTTACATGTTTATCGCTTAGGGTTTTGCCACTACAAAAGATAGAAATAGTATAGCAGACCTCAGACCAAACCGCTCCTTGTATATTTTGTTAAGCTGGTAGCATTTATGTATGTGTTCATACATTTGTTGGCATTTCGCGTCGCACCCCGACGGGGATTAGTGCGGACTTCATTTAAATAGTTTCCATACATCGCGTGTTTTAAACGTCCCCTGCTTTGAATACAATTACACGAGATTTTGTTTGTTTATACTAGATTAACGTAGATGGGAATTTGATTTTCAAAAGGTGCTATAAATAAACCTTTATTAAACAAAATCGCCAAAGTAAATGCACTTAAAATCGTGATGCAGCTCAATGTTGATTAAACGGTACAATGCGGTGATAGGTTATCATAATTTTTTCAAGAAGTATGTACCTACAACAAAGAAGTTGCTTTGTTTACGACTCGAGATTGAAGGAGAAAGCTGAAACATTGTTTTTCTTCTTTTTCAAGTTAAGTGTAAAATAGTTCTGAGTATTTTAAAAGAAAGGTAATGAGTCATAGAACCTCAGAGGTCGGTGTACCTCATAAGTATATATATATAGGTACCTTAATTTTTAATAATTTCATCGTATAAAGTGAATATTTAATACTTGATTTTATAATTTGCTTACTACACGCCAGTTAATGATATTATTTGATGTTAAATTTTTATTAATCACTTACTGGCTGATGTCATTGTTCTCAGAAGGATCGTCTGGGTATAGCTAAAGAATACAGTAGTAGATCTAAGTGTATGAGAGTGGAAAGTCTAGTTTTATTATATTCGGGGTATTTAGCGAGAGAGGCGGCACACCAGGCCCGCCCTTTGCTACCATTAACCCGAGTCCATTAAGTAATAGCTCCCTAATGGTGCGCTCAGCAAACACCGCCTTGGCTTCACTGGGCTTAGCTCAACTTAACATGCATTTAGTTCCGTCGTCTCAACTTACATCTTTTGTCATACAGATAAAGTGGAGTACTTTCTTATTCTGCACGGAGTATGTAAATAAACATGTTGTGCAGCATAATTATTATTTATAAGTTAAGAAAGAAACTTTCTAACGCTCCACGGAATAAAAGTATGATGAAACAGTATGGTAAGTTAAACTATTCTTTGCTTCATTGTTAATGAAATTTGGTACCGCTTTAAAGCATAATTTAGCAATGTAACTTTACGTTACAGTTCCACCGAAGTTTCCACCAAACGAACTACCTTCATGCACCTCACGTAACTTCGCTTTTGTTCTCCACTAATTACAACTTCCAAACTTATGCATTTACTTTTAAACCATGTGAAAATATTAATGCAGTTGTTTTATACTGATTGTTTCGGTGTTTCTTCTATGGGAAGTCAGGAAACACCGGCCTCATCTATTATATATTTACGAAAAAAAAAATTACATATTAAAGTGTTATTTATAACCAGTTTGCAAAATAAATATCATTAATAGCGAGATAACATTTAAAAAATTGTGTTGGCAATGAGCGAAGAAATGATAAAATGCAACGAAGAAAACCATTCAAGCTGTTGCGCAATTAAAACCTTTTCAGTGGGTGCGATGGATATGAATTCTTCACGAGTAGTTCCTTGCAGGGGTTAGCTCCCCCCGCCTCCCTCTTCGGGCTTGCTCCGTCGACGTCGGCGTGGCTCGGTTCCGCGCTAAGGATACTTGAAATGCCCCAGTTCCGAAGCAAAAAGAGTTTTCCACTTTTGTGCATGATTGACAACTTAATGTAGTGCACATATTGAACATCCGCTAAGGCACTGTATAAGCTTACTTAAAATTATTTCTGGCTATATTTGAACCCAGTTGTGTGGAAAATGTAGCAACTAACAATTTTGCCTATAGAGAAATTCTGATTTCGTTGCACATAGGTAGTTTTTCATGGGGAACAGATACCAAAGTAACTTGCTTCATGAAAATAAGTCTAATTTTAGGTAGGCTGGTACTGATAACTTAATACTGACAAATTCGTGAGTTGAAACAATTTGGCACCACTAGGTGTTTTAAAGGATACCTCTGTCGAGTTTGGAGACTGCGTGAAGGTGTTTTATGTTAATACGACATGCGGTGACATTCAGTTATGAAACCTGTCTGTCAGCGGACAGCTGTCAGTGACCTTGTCAGGGTGGCGAGGGTGCCGGCGGGAGCCCGGCTGCGAGCCGCGTCACCGTGTCCAGCGCGTGATTAATGAACCCTGCATTATTCGCACAATACTGATCAATCAATCACGCCTAACCTGTTGAAGCTGAGCTCCTCACACTATTAAATAACTATCATTGTTGTCTTGTTAGTAATTGTTTGAGAGCAGGTGCTACACGGGCCGCTTGACGGGTAACAATTACCTAGCTTATATGGCTCTAGAACGCCTCAAAGACGGGTAGGATGCAATGAAAATAGATTCCTTTGTCGCAGCTATTTATTATTAAAAGGCACCGTAAGTATCGCTACTAGAGCGGCACAAAGCCAAGACAAATAATACGACATTAATGCCACTGCACATCGGTAGAATTACTTTTTGAATCTTTGTGCGCTCGACATTATTCTTTTGCGGAGATTCAATTTTATTTTACAAAACGTTGAGAATGGCTAGCGCCGGGGATTGGCACCTCGCCACGTTTCGTTGCAACTGTTACACAAACGTAACTTTCTATCGATGTAACAAACAATTACATGTAAATACATAATACTGTTTTCGTTCTGCGTATTTCATTAATAATTACCGTATTACAAGAAGAAAGTTTTCAAAATATACTTAAGTAGAATATTGTTTTGTATACACTAAAATAGTTCCTAACTCGCTAGGGGTATATATTAACAACCATTTATGCATTTTTGCCCAACATTATAAGGCAAGAACTGTTTATATGATTTACTATTTTGTATGTAATTCAAACATAATTATTTCTCATTTCAGCCAGTGGTTTATGTCCACCAGACTTCGTAATTAGCATCATTTCATATGCAAATGAATGTTCGGTATTTTGTCATGTTAGTAATCGCAAGTAGCATGTATGCATGTTGGCGCAATAACATAAATTAAGTACTTCATATAACTGTGTGAAAAACGCCTACCATACACATAAATATATTCGCATGATGTTACATAATCTTTAATGCTGTTATTAATTACCTTTGCCTGTCACGCGACGGTTCCGTAATTCGTCCTGAATCACGCCCATCCGTTCACATGTTAACAAATATTTGCCAACACTTGAGCACTCGCGATAATAGTTGTGTTTGTCAAGATGCAATATGATTGGAGTCTACGTTGTCTTTGGCTGATTTGTACTATGTGAACGATATAATTATCTGGTTTAAAAAACGGCTTGCAAAGGTTATTGCATTGCCCAGCAACTGGGTTGTGCTGCATTCGGTCAGGAAGCCGACTTCAACTTTGTTGAGAAAAGGCTACACAAATGATGACTAGTTTAAATATTTTAATTAAATACTTTTTAGCCGACTTCAAAAAAGGAGGAGGTTCTCAGTTCGTCTTGAACTTCGTCATATCTCGAAGACGGCCGGACCGATTTGAAAAATTCTTTTTTAATTTGAAATGGTACACTTTCTAGTTGGTCCTATTGTCATCACGTTAGGATCTGATGATGGAATCATGAAGAAATCGAGGGAACTCTTCAAATATTATAGGCACACCTATAGCGTTTTGGGTATTTCTTATAGTAACTTAGGCAGTTGCTCTTGAAAAGCAATATTTGGGGAAGTAGAACTGATGATGAAGACCACAGATGGCCACCGAATCTACTGAATAATAAGCATTTCGTCAATTGCGATTCGATTACTTGAATATGGATATTAAGCACTTTATGCTCGTTACAATGCATATGGTGAAGTAGAGCTGATGGTGAAGTACCATGAGAACTACTCAAAAATTAACGGCTCTGCATCGGGAAAAGCAATATTTTGTAAAAGGTGACAAGTAGTTGACATTTTGGCTTTTGTAAGTAGATAAATTAGAAACCGACCCACTAAAAAGGGCGAAAAAAATTTTTTTGGCTAAAAATAAAACGACTTCTATAAAAATAAGACTTCTATATCAAAACACTACAAAGCTAAAAATAACTTTCATTTCGGAAGGCGGTGTGAAAAAAAAAGAAAATTCAAAACCAATCACACCGACTATTTTTTGGAAAAAAGTTTTTTTACAAAGCAAATACATACATATTTTTTGGATAAGCCTTTTAACCGCTAACAGGATTTGTCTTTTTAAATCCATACTTAATATTATAAATGCGAAAGTAACTCTGTCTGTCTGTTTGTTACCTTTTCACGCCTAAGCCGCTGAACCGATTTAGATGAAATTTGGCATCGGATTAGTTTAGGACCCTGGGAAGGACATAGGATAGTTTTTATCCCGGAATTACCTTGGGATCGGGATTAACGCAGGAAAACCTTCTCACGCGAACGAAGTCGCGGGCAGAAGCTAATGTTTGTATAAGCAAATTCGATTAAAGTTAAGCTTGTGATTCACTCCTCAAAACACACACAGTTAACAAGTCCTAGTGCTTATTTCATATAAGTACATACTAGCTGACCTGACAGACTTAGTATTTATGACTTTTTATGCCTTCCTTGATGGGAGGGAAAATAATACAAATAATGTGTGTTTTATTTTATTAATCAAACAAATAATAAATAAAATCCGTCCGGCAATTTCCGAGTTTTAGCGAGACTAACGAACAGCTATTGATTTTTATGTATGGAGATATATAGATAGATTAAACAAGAACGTTTTTCTCTCGATAAAGCTGAAAAGCGTTAAAGCTCTATTTGTATTAAAGGCAATAGTGTGGAAGTTCGGCCAGATTTAGTTTGCTCGGGTGGAGTGTGCCAACTTTGAGTAATGGTGGCGTGGGGCGAGACTCAAAGCACCTCAAAGTAAACTGTAGCGACTTGTCGGCTGTCCGCATTCACCGCGCCATTTCTATCCTCTTCGTAAATTAGTTTTGCTATTATTTAGACAACGTGGTAGTATTTAGGAACGTGAAGGAACTGAATAATAGAAATTTAAAAAATCCCTAATCATACTTCATACTTATACAGTTCTCATCAGAAAAATCGAAACACCTTGGAAGTTTATGTTTTTAAGGATTATCAGAAAAATGTGTATATTTAGGAATATGTCAAATGTCGTTTAATAGTGAATAATATGAGGTTTTCAAATCCTAATGTTAATGTTCTAAATTCAAATTAAATTTTCATAGGTTTCGTATTTTTAACAGACTTCAAAAAAAGGAGGTTTACAATTCGTCTTGACCTTTTTTTTATGTATGTTACCTCATAACTCGGAGATGGCTGGACCGATTTAGAAAATTATTTTTTTGTTTGAAAGGGTATACTTTCTAGTTGGTCCCATTGTCGTCACGTTTGGATCTGATGATGGGATCATGGAGAAATCGAGGGAACTCTTCAAATATTATAGGCACACCTATAGCGTTTTGGGTATTTCTTATAGTACCTTGTGCAGTTGCTCTCGAAAAGCACCATTTGAGGAAGTGGAACTGATGATGAAGACCCCAGATGGCCACCGAAACTACTCAATAATAAGTATTTCGTTTATTGCGATTAGATTACTTGAATATGGATGTTAAGCACTTTATGCTCATCACAATGCATATGGTGAAGTAGAGCTGATGGTGATGTACCAGGAGAACTCCTCAAAAATTAACGGTTCTGCACCGGGAAAAGCAATATTTTGTAAAAGGTGATAAGTAGTTGATATTTTGGATTTTGTAACTAGATAAATTACAAACCGACCCACTAAAAAGCGTGAAAAAAAACTTTTTAGCAAAAAATAGAACCGACTTCCATATAAAAAACACTACAAAGGCAAAAATAACTTTAATTTCGGAAGGCGGTGTCTTTAGTTTTGTATATATTTTTGTTTTTGACACCGCCTTCCGAAATTAAAGTTATTTTTGCCTTTGTAGTGTTTTTATATGGAAGTCGGTTCTATTTTTTGCCAAAAAGTTTTTTTTATTTAACAAGTCAGTTTTACCCTGTATGGAGTACGAGTATGTAGAAAATTGATAAAACAACACACGTAAATGAAAAAAAAGCTAAGAAACGTTTATTTAATAACTTTTATTCCCTCCCCGAGCTTTTATTACTGATGATCGGATGAGAGTCATGATCAAATGTTGTGGCATTCCGTTCCATTCCTCTGGGAATATATTTTGCAGCTGGCTAAGTGTTTCTCTCTTTAAGGGCAGGATCTCTTACACGAATTCGTCTCTTTAATTCATCCAATAGATGTACAATCGGATTCATGTCCGAGCTTCATGCTAGTCATTCCATAATGACCATAATTCCATAATGTAGATACCGACTTCGGTAACATAATCTCGTACGACGCTCGCGGTGTGAGCCCTAGCATTGTCGTGCATGAATATGAAATCCTTACCAATAAAATGTGCGTAGGGCATCAGGTGAGGCTCACGACACTGCTCGATGTACCAATGACGGTTTAGTGCAGGCAGACGTAGCCCAGACACAAAGACAAGCTGTCTTATCGTCGGCGCTGATTCCTCCCCAAACCGTCCACGAACCGCCACCATCTCTTCTGTAGACCTTGTTCCTTCCGTCGTTACCATACAGTATAATTTTACACTCATCAGAAAAGAGGACTTTGTTCCACTGCACTGGAGGTATGACTAATTTAGGTGCTCACGTGCAAAGTTAAGGCGCGCTCTTCGATGGTCTGCAGTTAATTTCGGCCCATTTGCTGGCTTGTGCGGTACCAGTCTACGTTCCTTCAACTATCTTCTAATTGAGTTACTTACAGCCACCCTACGTACAATGTACTGTGGTGAATGCTACACAAAAGCCACTTATCAAGTGTTGAAGGTTGAAATGTATTTTTCATATCATGTAATGGGTCTGTTATTCTTGGATATGATGGATAGTTAAACTCATCTGCTTAGAGGCTTACAGTCGAACACAGCTTAGAACTAATCTTTTACACGGAGGGACTGGCTATCTGATCTCCACGACTCAGTAGCTGGGTAACATGATCCCGACCCTTCAGTAGACTTGTGTCTATTAATGACCGTTAATCCCAACGGTTTATCGTGCTTTTCGAGACAAGGATATGATTAATAGTAAGAATAGATATATTGTGACTTTTCAATAGTCAGGTTTTTGCCTATATATCAATCATCAACCACCTTCCGTGGACTAGACCAATACCCTACAGTGAAAATAGCAAGCCCGTGTACAGTACAATTAACAATTCGTTCTCCCGATTCCATGATAAATGTGTATCCAGTTATTTAGTTCCGACCACTAAATCTCGTCCAAGCGTCACAGGAATTTTCCGTTTAACGAGTTTTGTTGTGGTATGAGATTAGACTGCAAACTCCTTCACTTTGCGGCAAACAGGCCGCGGTGACGACTCTCCCAGCTCCACGAAATGGAGCGTAAAGTCAACTTTTTGTTCCGTTTAGTAGTACTTGAGAAAGTTACTCTCAAACTGTCAAAGCAAGGGTGCTTGATTGATGGTTTTTGTTGTTGACTACATAAATATTAAGCCGAAATGTAAATATGTTCAAAGGGAAAATAATCTTTTTGCTCAGCATCCTTTGATAACGATAACAAGATACAGCGGATTGAAAATCATGCAGCAGGAAGTCATGATCTGGATTTAGTAAAGCCTTTTTTCTTCTAAAGGAATCTTTTTAGTCTGTAATCTTGTTCAGTATGTATTTTGTAAGGCAAATTCATCTATAATCCAATAAGCCTTTTCTTGGTAAGTTGTAATATTATAACAAAGAATATTTTTATTTTTACTATAAAAAGAGTACGGTATGCCTTGTGTACCCATTGTATATTTCCTTAGTGTCCTCTTTTTAACTTCCACTTTTGAAGGCAGTGAAAATAATTTGTTATTCCGTCAAAACGTGTAAGAATACTCAAGTTATAAAACAAATATACAATGCCTATGTCCTGTGTAGTAAATTAGAATTTAATGCAATAGTTTGGAGTCCTCAAGAGTCACTGTACACTAGATAGAAAAAATTCAACGTAAATTCTGTAGATACCTATACAAACGTCAATACGGATACTACCCCTTTCTATATCCTTCTTTGTTCGTGTCAGGCATGGTGGGTTTAGACACACTCAAACTCAGACGAGAATCCGCACTTATAATTAATTATTATCTAATATTAGTAGGTAAGATAGATAGTCCCGTTCTACGAGAGTCAATAATTTTTACGTTCCTAACCAGTATATGCGTGGCATTGTAAGACGACAACATAGACTCCTGTGCTACCCACCTACATGGCGTGCTCCCCGAACGATTTGGTGTAAACTGTCAGCTTATATTTGATAAATAAATGAATATGAATATGAAAACATAAATGTCTAAAAAACCAAACAAGTCTTGCAAAGTTATGAGATCTCATATAAAGCCAGTCTGCAACTAATTTTGAGTAAAAATCAACCCACTTTTCCTACGCTAAGTATTAATCAGACTATACTTGGCAATCGCACACGCATAGTGGAGCTGATGTAGTTCGTAAGTTCATTATTATTTTATGTTTGATCTGCACAATAATGCTATGTGTAAAAATAAAGTTTCATAACCAATTTTGATTGAAAGATTTTAAATAATTATAATTGACATGGAACAATAATAGTTCAAAAACCGATCAAAACATGACTACGATGACTATGGCAAGTGTTCTTGTCTAATAAAAGATGACCAAACTTTAGAAAAAATTGCAAAGTACGACTTGTATTCGCCTATGAAGGATTCTGTAGTAGCAAACAAAGAGAAAAAAATCTTTGCTTTTCACAAGTTTTTACAAACGACAAAGTTATTTTTGCGGTATTTGAAAATTACTATATCTCTGTCTAACTGTATCTTGTTCAAACCAGTTTTAATTGAAAGTTAGCATTAGATCTACAACATATATTTTATAAGATTTTTCACTCTCTTATTTTAAAAGAAGATGGGGCAGGATAGATTTTATCACTTTGGAAGTGTCTATCTTTTAAAACAAAAAATCGTTTGGGAACCTCAACGTAATTTTAAAAGACCAATCTATAAACACCTCAAATGAATAGGCTTGATAAAAAAAAAATGTTTTCTTTGTATACAGATATTAATTTCTTTTTAATATCGTAACACGGTTCATAAACTACATCTACCTACTAAGTTTCAAATCTAGTAGACCTAATAGTTTCGGAATAAAGTAGTTGTGCCATACGGACGGACAGAGAGACAGATATAATGATGATGTGGTCTCCTATAACTGAAGAAGCACAATGTTAAAAAACCTGCCTATATATTGGTTTAGCTTTTAAGGTGTATTCTTTGTTGGAGATCCAAATTAAATAAATAACGAATCTATAAAGGTTCCTTTTTAGCATTCGGCTCCGGAAACATACAAATGTTGTGCGTGTAGCCTTGGCAGTCGATCCGAGGAAGTCGAGCGTAGCAGAGCTTTCAGCGCGTAGACAATTGCTACGAGCGTAGCAATCTCGCGTAGCACCGACGCACGGCTTCATGGCTAATCGTAACAATTTTGCGTTTGCAAATACACGCTACGTGGATTGATAATTATAAATTATATTTATTTTACAAATTGGTTATAGATAACAATTTAACACGTCATTATGTTCTTTGGTGATGATGATGATTAACGAAAAAATTTTTAGCAAAAAATAGAACCGACTTCCATATCAAAACACTACAAAGGCAAAAATAACTTTAAAAGATATACAAAACCAAAGACATTTGGACAAAGGTCGGTTCTATTTTTTGCTAAAAATTTTTTTTTCACGCTTTTTATTGGGTCGGTTTGTAATTTATCTAGTTACAAAAGCCATAATGTCGACAACTTATCACTTTTTACAAAATTTTGCTTTTCCCGATGCATAGCCGTTAATTTTTGAGGAGTTCTCCTGGTACTTGACCATCAGCTCTACATCACCATATGTATTGTGACGAGCATAAAGTGTTTAACATCCGTACTCAAGTAATCGAATCGCAATCCACGAAATACTTATTGTTGAGGAGTTTCAGTGGCCATCTGTGGTCTTCATCATCAGTTCAACTTCCCCAAATGGTACTTTTCGGAAGCAACTGCTCAAGGTACTACAAGAAATACCCAAAACGCTATAGGTGTGCCTATAATATTTGAAGAGTTCCCTCAATTTCTCCAGGTTCCCATCATCAGATCCTGATTTCGTAACAATGGGACCAACTAGAAACTATACCCATTCAAACGCAAAAAGAATTTTTCAAATCGGTCCAGCCGTCTCCGAGTTACGAGGAAAAAAAAAATTTTCATGACGAATTGTAAACCTCCTTTTTTTGAAGTCGGTTAATAAAATACATATGATATGTATGTTAATGTCACTATATCTGATTTTATAAACAAAGTTAATAACTGGAAGTTGTCGTCTTGTCAATTATGCAGAGTACCACGAGAATGTCATTACCTTTACAATTACGTCAATACGTTTTTATAAGTAAAGGTTAATATAGTTACTTGCATTGCATACGTTACTTTGCGGTAATCTAAATAAATCACATAGGCCGCTATCGCAGTTCGATAAAAATAACATCCATTCATCATTTCCTATACGCTCGAAATGATAAGGTATTAAAATACAACATGTATGAACTTATATGGATGTGTTTTTTTATGATTACTAAGAATTTGGGTAGAATTCACATTACTAGCAATTTTGTTAACCCCTCCACTAGGCTAAATATGTTTGTATCTGGAGCGGGTTCACGGTAAAAATGTAATGGGTGGGATTTGAACCTGCAACCTCTTGATCACAAGTCCGACTGGCACTAGGCTACTGACGCTTCTAACTGTGGTACATATGGTCAGGATATTGGCCCACTGATCCAGAGATTTTTTTCTCTGTTTTAGTACTTATAAGCAGATGAGTTGGAGGTAGAGTGACAGGCGAGCGTGACTTCAACGTGTCATCTACTCCTCAAGCTTTCTACAGGGCTATAAGATGTCATAATCCAGATCTAGAGATAAGTCCCCATGATGTGCGAGACGCGAATTAAAGAAATATAATAATCGCCGTAAATATAAAATCGCAAACGCGACTGCTAACATGAGATCTCGCGTAGCATTTCCGGGTCAGAAAATAAATATTATTGATTTTTTCTGTAAGGAATTTCTCTAGTAGTATAGTAGCCCGGAGTTGGAAGTTAGCGGTGTGATGCACTCTCACAGAAAGCGCGTTAAGCAGTTGCAACCGGCTGTCATTTAAACATTCTTGATAGTCGTTAAGGGTAGTCAGAAGCCAGTAAATCTAACATTGGTCTAGCAAAGGGTACCAAGCTACTGGGTTATGTACTAAAAGAGCACTAATACTCAGCAGCATTCGGTTAGACTTCCCAGTCTGAACACAGTTTGGAACAGGCTAAGCAGAAGATGATGATCCCGGAATTCCCATGGAATCGTAATTCACGCATGAAAAAGGTAATAACACACACAGCTAGTAGCAATATTAGTAGAAAGAAAAATTAGCCAAGTGCGAGTCAGACTCGCCCATGAAGGTTTCCGTAGTAACTACGCCAAATAACTAACTTTGTTTTTCATAGTGTTTGTATGAATTACAAAGTTATGTCTCTCATGCCCACGGATCCTTATGAAGTAAGGAGCATTATCCTAGGGTTAGGATCGCACAGCGCACCTGGGTGGGATAAAATTACTGCAGAGATACTGAAACAAAACATTGACTCCCTTACACCACCCATCACATGCATGTGCAATCTTAGTCTAGCAACCGATATATTCCCGTCAATATTTAAAAAAGGAGTTGCCTGTCCTATTTTTAAATCTAGAAAAAAAGACGAGCCAAATTAAATAGATAAAGGAACTTATAAAAAATATTGGCCGAGTGCGAGTCAGACTCGCCCATGACGCGTACCGTAGTGGCTACGCCAAATAACTTTGTTTAATCATAGTGCTTGTTTGAATAACAAAGTTCAAACGATCCATATTTTCAAAAACCTGGTCAAAGAACAATGCTTACTTGCGAACGTAAATATTAATATGGTTGTATAATTATAATACTACAAATTCATGGCTTATTTGTTAAATATTTGCTTTACATAATTTGCCTTATTGTGGATTATTTATAGAAGTTAGATGTGTAATACCGCGAACTTTTTTTGTAGTACATGGTCTTTACGTATATCTCAGCATTTCGCCAGCGCACGCGATTATAGTAATTTAGCGGCGTATTTTCTTCCGACTTAACACACTAATACCCTTATTTTAGGAAAACCGAGAGCAGTAGCGTAATGTTGTATAGCCTATAGCCTTCCTCATGAAACTGTCTATCATAATCTATACTTATAATAAATCTGTAGAGAGGTCAATTCTGTACATGAAATATATTTCCAAAATAACTATCAGGGGGTGATTAGGGATTGATACTGATGCCAAAAATGCAATCAGTAAAATTTTTGTCTGTCTGTCTATCTGTCTGTCTGTCTGTCTGTCTGTCTGTCTGTATAACCGTTATAGAAACAAAAACTACTCGTCGGATTTTAACGAAACTTGGTACAATTATTTTTCATACTCCTGAGCTGGTTATAGTATACTTTTCATCACGCTACAATCAATAGGAGCAGAGCAGTGAAGGAAAATGTTGGGAAAACGGGAGAAGTTACTCCATTTTTTAAGCTTCCGTCGCGTGTGCAACCTTAATGGTTAAAGCTACACAGAAATCATTTCACGTCGGAAATGTTCTCCTTAAAATTATATAAAAAATATCCCACGACAGTATATATCTATCTTTTATGGTTGACTCACAATAACACGTGTAACTCCCGATAGCTTAGCAGTTCGAAGCTTTCTGATTATAATATTTGTCTACTCTTACGTCTATAACACTCTCAGTCACCCCTAATTGAAAAAGTTAACATTATTAACTATTCCATAAAAAAGAATCATATAAATCGGTATAGAAACACCAAAGTTATACATGAAATACGCTAATAATAAGCCATCGCGCGTGAATACTGAATCATGCTATAAGGATTATTTTTGAGAATCAGTCGCCGCGCTCGACGCGTCTCGTGGCCGAAGGTATAAAATTTCGTTCTATAGGTACTTAAGCCTCATGTGAACGTGATCTAAACAATATTACCAATACATTAAGTTACGCTGACGGAGTCGCGGGCACAGCTATTAACAATAATATTGTGCGGTTTCGTATTGCGATATTTTTCAACAGTATTATAGATTGACATATTATATTTCCCTACTAAATTACGAAAGTTAATCTGTCTGTTACATCAAATTCACTGAACCGTGAGGAAGGACATTACGCTACTTTTTTTTTTACGAAAAACGATGGAAACGCGGACGAAGTCGCGGGCAACAGCTATCTATACTAATAATATAAGGCTGAAGAGTTTGTTTGTTTGAACGCGATAATCTCAGGAACTACTGGTTCGAATTGAAAAAATATTTTTTAATTAAATAGTCAATTTATAGAGAAAGGCTATAGGCTATATATCATTACGCTAAGGCCAATAGGAGCGGAGCGCCAATGAAGAATGCTTCTAAATCGGGGTTAAATTTAACGTTAGCCCAAAGTAACTATTCCACGCGGATGAAGTCGCGGGCAAAAGCTAGTCAGAAATAATTTTTGAAATCCACTTAGTACTTTCGAAGATTATCGCGTTCAAGCAAACAAACAAACAAACAAACTTTTCCGCTTTATAATATTAGTATAGATAACAGCTGGGACCAACGGCATACGAAATACCTTTTAAAACCAAAGTTTGGAACTTTTAATGTCCCACGGCTGACATAGCCATTAGCTCCATCACGACCCGTTTCAGGGCAAGGGATAGGGAGTTCAGGGGCATCGTGTTCAGCCCGCTCGAATATTATAGGATTTCTTTGGCAAAATTTAACGATGCCATCGTTGGTGCAATCGTTGAGCGATTGGCTGCTGCGCTTGGTGCCGCGGGTTCGATTTCAGCATTCGAAAAAATATTTGTATGGCCTACAGATAATTGTTACTGTGTTTGTAAAACCCACGAAACATGACAAATACCTTCTGTCTTTTTTCAATATCTTTTTAAAAACATACATAAGTAGCTTGAAAATATATTTAGTTTTCTTTTTCGACCAATGATGAAATACTTGAGAAACTTGTTTTTAGAACATGCTAGACTATGGCATGCTGTTATCTAATCATTATATATTTTCATTGATGGCCTTACATTGCCACCCGCCTATGCATTTACCTGTTCTTTAGCAGCTTAGGTTTGCATGTCTGTTTAGATAATATTATATATTTATCATTGCTTGTATATTTTTTGCGCGTTAATAGTTTTGCTAAACGTCAGGCGCTCAGGAGGGTCTTGGTATGTTCATGGACAATAGTTCTCCATTTATAACAATATATTTGTCCTCATATAGTTCAATAGTAACTTAATGACGTCACTTATACAGTAGACTATTGCTACTATACGTATATCTCCACTGTTTCATAATAATGATTGAAGCAATAATATTAAAATGTTTCAAATATCCCGGTATAATGTCGTAATTCTCAGTTTAATTTATTTTATTTATACGTTCGAGCTCCTTAAAGTCCTAAGTTGAGCAACGCGATAGCTGACAAATGCTTGCACTGTTTGGACGGGCCTGCTCAAATCGTGCGATGTTGTCCTCTAAATAGCACCACAGATATAAATCTACATGGTTCTAATATGATTTGTCAACTACAGATTATATGGACTTCAAAAGTGAAGTTGACCTCTAAGTTTGTCTCAGAATTTCTTCTCAGAGTAGTCAGGAAACACCGGCCTCATCAAGCTTTTAAGCAAAAATTACGTGTAAAAGTGTTATTTACAATCTATTTGCAAAATAAACACCATTATTTCATTTCATTATTTATAATGAAGTTTTCATTAAATGTTCGTCCATTATGTACCCTCTATATTATACCATTTCGGCTCAAATGGCCTATTCGAACTACAATATATAGCGGAGGTAACTTCGCTTGCCTAAAATACTTTGCGTACAACGCCTTATTCAGTGTATATGAAAATAACGTTTCGTTATTATGTACAAGGATTTACTTATTACCTACAACGATATATTTCTCAGACCCACTGCGATAAGGTCGGTATTTATTCTCATTTTTCGCAAAAACAAAATTACTCATCACCTTTCACAAAAGATGGATCATGCTAGATACTTTATACAGGGTGGCAGGGACATCGATGCGCAACCGCTTACCATGGATTTAGTACATGATTCTAGATAGCCCCGCGTTGAAATTTTTCGTCGGCTTTTTCTTAATTTTTACGTTTTTTTGTACTGTAAACTGTATAAAATCATTATTTAAACCCCTTAGGGGTCCAGAATCATGTCCTGAATCCATGGTAAGCGGTTGTGCGTCGATGTCCCTGCCACCCTGTATACCAAATAAAAACATGCTTGTATTTAAAACGTGTTTTATTGAAGATGTCGAGAGCTTTGACTAGTTCAGTAAACAAAGTGTGTGTATAAACTCAACGCATTTCTGTAACCATCATCTGCTTAGCCTTTTCACAACTATTTCGGCTCAACCATCGAGTCCAGACCTCTGACTGTAGCAAAAAAGCTGGGAATTCTACACAAGGTGAGGCGGTACTTCACGCCTGGACAGCTTCTAAATCTGTATAATGCACAGGTCTGTTCCTGCGTGGAGTATTGCAGCCACTTGTGGGATGGCTCTGCAAAGTTGCTGCATTGGACTCGATTGTGCGCAGAGCTAAACGGCTTATCGGCGACGAGGTGCTGGTGGAAAAGCTTCATAGCCTGGCTCATCGGCGAACCGTTGCTTGCCTGTCGGTTTTCTACAGATTGTACTTCGGGGTGTGTGCGCAGGAGCTCCATGACCTGATTTCTCCATCTCCCTTTCACTACCAGTCTACCAGACGCACGGCTGAGTACCACTCACACTTGGTTGATATACCGTCTTGATATACCAAGTGCTTCTCCTCCACATTTATTGTGCGCACAGCTAAGCTGTGGAATTCTCTGCCGGCTTCTGTGTTCCCTTTCACTTATGACCTTTCAGCCTTTAAAGCACGAGTAAATAGGCATCTTCTGGGCTCGCTAATAATAAAAAAATTTCTTGGGATCAGCTTCGCGTCTAACCGGATGCAGCTGAGAACTTGTGTTTTACATGAAGCGACTGCTTATCTGACCTCTACAACCTAGTCACTGGGTACACTGACCAGTATCAGATTTTCTGGCTTCTGACCACCCGTAACGACTGATAAAGATGTAGAAATAACACGTCGTTAGGCGGGAAATTAAAATTGTGCGTTATGACAGTATGTCGAGGGACGTGCCACTTATTTTTAAGGGCGGGGGCACACGATGCCTTGCGGCGCCGCACCGCAAAGATTTCACCGTGTCAGTGGGCACACGAGCGGTGCGGCGCCGTAACGTTGTTATGTCGCAGTGGCGCCGTAGCAGCGTTGGACAGTCTGTTGACAGACAATCGAAACGAGCGAGCGTGTGTCCTTCCTTGTGACGCAAAACAACTGAGTGGTGCCGCTCCGACGTCGCAACGCATTCACCCCTCCCCGCCTCGTCTTCGTGGTTGCAAGTCCGGTGCGGCGCCGGACCGCATCGTGTGCATGCCACAGATATTTCTATGTAAGACGACGCAGCGACACCGCTCCGGAACCGCACCGCCGCCGCAACGCATCGTGTGCCCCGGCTCTAAGAGTACGTCGTCTCACGATAATTTTTCATATAAGTATTATGAAGAGCAGTATCCACTATCATATTATGAGCAATTTCATATTTCTTACTGCCGTATCACGAGTATTTTGTAGGTAGTTTCATATTGCTTGCTTGTGCACGAGTACTACGTTGATTTGTCATTTAGTATGGAAAATTCTATTGTCGTACTGTGGTGTCGGGGTAAGTGCTCACTGTCAGCGAACGTGTTAACCTTGTACATCAATCTGCGCAGCTGTTATTATATAGCCACGAGCTTCTCCGTACGCAATTCTGTGTGCGCAAGGGCCATTTGATCATTCCTAATGATTGCGTGGAAAAGTTTGTCGTAAACATAAAAAAGTAAGTTTTAATAAACTTACTTTTTTATGTTTACGTTTAATAGCAATCATGTCATTTTCCATATTGCTTAACGAGAGCAGTTTATATGGCTCTAAATACAAAAGTACCACGTGAAATATAAAAAAAAACCAATTTCATTTCAGCTTCCTATACTAAAAACAAAACGCTTTATTTTAATATCACACATCATTCTTCGTATTACGTAATATGAAATTAGGATCATGTCACATTCAGTCTCCATTATGATTCGATAATATCCCAGTTCGATAAGGAAATATTGCGTTCAATCCATTGTTGGTACTCTTAGGTGATATTAGGCACGTTATAAAGTCAGTCAATTTGATCGCCGGCTCGTTATGGGTTTCATTAACCTCGTACTTACGTAGACCAGTATTGGATGCGTTGGTACGAGATAGCGGGTTTATTATAACGCCGATGTTTGTTTGGTAATGCGCAGTAGAAATATTAACTAAATGAATAGCTTTGTTTTTGTAATAAAGTCGGGAACGTTGTGTCCAAGCGTTGTTATTGGGATGTATTGAGCGTTAAGTTCAAGACTGTTGGCTCCCATCTTTGGACAGAAATCTTTTAATCATAATATATCGTCATATGTGACGGACGTATTTGATTCCTTGGGTATGCATGTCGGCGCCGCGTCGGCCTTGTCAAATTACTCAACGTTAAACTGCGCGCCCCACTTCCAACACCTTTCACTTCCGCCGGCACGTGACTTATAGGGCGTGCACACGCAAGTGACGGGCATTCGAACGTTGGCTCTCGAGCCGAGCGGACCTCTGATTGTATTTCTTATATTTGAGTTATATTATCGAGCAGTGATTTGTGAAGTGCTTAAATAATTGTATTTAAATAAAATGTAATGAGTCATCACACTGGTTTCGTCTTCTTCTTCTTCAATCTTCGAGGTTAAGCAACGCTTGATTAGGTCAGTCTGTGGATGGGTAACCGTCTTAACATATCGAGTTTCTTCCGTGCCTCGGTAAACCAGTTAAGCCGTTGGTCCTGGCTGTCATTTGTTCATCTTTGTTAACCAGCAAACTGGGTTGTGAAGGTCAAATAGACTGTTGCTCCATGTAAAACACTAATGCTCAACTACTAATGCTAAAGCCGAACCCAACATAGTGCCATACTAAAGGTATGCACTCGACCGCCCACTGACTGGACTATCATAGCCAATTAAAGCTGTAGCAAACCGTATGTATTCGGTACAGAGTAACGGGTGCACCTTCAAGTACCGAGTAACGCAACGTTACTCACGAATGGATTTCGTTACTCGCATTTTTCGTTACAACTGTTTCAAATTGCACAAGTACCGTTGATGCGAATGTTGAATGCACTGTCTTGTTCGTGTGTTTTACGCATGCGCGCGCGTTGTATTGAAAAATATAAGTTACAAAGAATGATGTTTATTTACTAAAAAAAGCAGAAATTTAGGAATTCTTCATCCAAGATTTTCACTTTGTTTTTACTGCACTGTTATATGTTAGTGTGATATATCATTTATAATTTTCGAATAATACTTAAAAAATCTTCCAAATAAACATTAAATTATCAAATATTATATCCGTTGTAAATTCAGTTGATTTTGTCTCAGTTTATTTGTAGTTCCAACCTTTACATATTAAATCAAATTAAATTTAGATTTATAAAATGCATTTTATGTACAGACGCCAGCACATGAAGCTACCCGAAACTGTCAAATTTTCCCAATCAACCTTGAACCTTAAAAAAAATTACAATAAAGTTGAAAATCTATTAAAGAAATTTGACAGATTGTTGTAGCTTGATGTGCTGGCGTCTGTACATGTCACGTATACTAAGATATGTTTTTTATAAATTACGAACGATGCGACGCCGCGACGTCATATCATACGAATACGCAAAACGACTCGATGCGTTGGTGCTATAATGACGTATCAAAAGTAACGAGTAACGTAACGATACGATAGTAACGAGTACTAATGGATATAGTAACGAATACATACCGGTACGCTTTATTTTCGTTACTTTTACACCTCTATAGCCAATCAATCAGATAAACTATATAGCCGATATATTGAAGAAATAACCGTTTTGCATGACATGAACCTCGCCAAGAAAGGCTTGTTAGCCATTTCCCTCCTCCATTTGCCACCCATTTAGGAGGCTCTCGTTTGACCGCTCGATAGACGACTTGATTCATATAGCAGTACTACAGTAAATACAGTTTTGGTCTTAGTTTTTTTTAAATTATTAATGAGCCCGCTCTTGACCTCGATCACACCTGATGGTAAGTGTAAGATGAGGTCTACGATCGAACGAGCGAGCCCAGAAAATACCTATTCACTCTTCCTTTAAAGGCTGACGGGTCACATGTGGTAGGGTACCCAGAAGCCGGCAGAGAGTTCCACACCTTGGCCGTGCGCACAATAAATGTTGTAGAAAAGCGCTTAGTACGAAGATTGTATATCGACCAAGTGTGGATGGTATCCTGCGGTACGTCTGGTAGACCGGTATTAAAAGGGGGATGAAAGGATTAGGTCGTGGAGTTACTCTCTCCAGAGCCGGGAGTTTGGATCCTGTTCGTGATAACGGTTGGCAATTTTTTTATGTTTTCAAATGTGTTTTATATTTAAGCACAGAATAATGTAATGTATATGTACTTACATAATTATTTTAATTATTTACAATAGATCATGGGTTATTGTACAAGAACCAGGTGTCCAGAGTACTGCAGATGCCGATGTCCCAGGCTCTCCATCAAGCTGAAGACCGTTGTAGGTGGAGGCCTGTTGCAACGTTTCCATCGTAGTCACAAACCTCAGCACTGAGGGACCGACTTGAGGAGGAGGAGTAGGATTATACATATGTAGATAAAGATGGGTGAGACATTGATGGTGTACCAACACGTTACATCTCGTATTTGCATAGCGAATACGTGGGTATAAATAATAATATTATGTTGATAGTATGATTTTATTCACTGTTATGATGGTAGACTTGTTTACTGTTATCAACATGTACCACTTATTGGTATACTATAACACTAGTGTACGAAATCTTATAGTTATTGTACAACATACGTGATATAGAAAGAAGGTAGGGGAACACTTATCTTGGCTAGCTAAGCTTACGAAACGCGCGGAAAAATAGGGCGTGACCGACTTAACCATGTAGGTCCTGTGTTTTGTTTCACAGTTGATTAGTTTCTTTGTCCTAAACTGGTTCATAACTTGTAAAGACTCTCTTTGGAAATGCTACCTTTAATTAAAAAAAAAAACAATTGTTTGAAATCGAAAACAGCACAGTCAACACACAACTGAACTTTAGCGAGCTCAATAAAAACAATTTTGATAACGATTAACGAAACTAATTATAAAACGTGTTATTGTCTTCATTAAGAGTTTTGTATACAATGCAGGGACGGTTTCATTACGAAAATTGTACAATTTAATTAACTGTAGTTTAAAATTAACAGCCGAAGTTGTGGACTAACAATGTAGGTGCTTACAGGCGAGACTGGAGAGGCTGAAGGGAAGCCGCTGATATTGTTTATGATCAAAGTTCGCCTCGACAAAGTTCTGTAGCGGATTTATGGTAATCAGACACTTCCGATGTCAGTGAATTGTGAATGTTAGTTTTGGCTCGGGCACACCTAGACTACGGTGCTTAGAGGAATCTATTGGACGCGGATTATAGGCTCGCACAAAGGATCAGCTTTATAGTCAACCCGGCTTAAGGAATTAATGAATACTAATTCTCTAACGTCTGCTACGAGAGGAGTTCGTGATGTTCTATTCACGACCGCCGTTTATATTAAACTACCCAGTAATAAATGCGTGGTAGTTGAAGGTAACGGTTGAAAATGGAAAAAGTTTTTATCGCTAGGATTCATAAAACAAATATTTTGTAAGCGCAGTTTTCGACTGCACGGACAATATTTTTCACAGATTTATTGAGAGTTGTAAAACCGACATTTCGCTTGATGAGTTTCTAGAGTTGGCAGTCATTCGTTTTAAGCGTGTATATTGTACTCGTTCATTCCAAAAAGCAAGGAATATTGTATTACAAATTGAATGGAAACAAATTTTCGAATAATGAAGCGAAGGCGTTTATTTCGCAATGTAAGGATAAATTACGACTCACTTATTATCCAAGTAATAATAATAAAATTATTATTGTCCAGACGTATAAAGAACAAGCAGGGAATCTAATGGCACATTAAAGATATGGACATTTTATCGTTAAATGACTCTATGAAGGTTTACGGTCAATATAAGAGCAGCTTTATGAAAAATATTACTCTTGAAGGGAATTTAATCACAGAATTTAAAGATTCTTTTTCTTTAACATCAGAAAGATCTACTTTTTTATGTGACTTATCAGTAACATAAATACGGTTTATGTACAAGACTTTAAACTTTTTAACGTTCTTAAAGATAACGTTTTCTGGTTTTATACGTATTGTGTGTAATGTAGACATTTATGGAAATAAGTATCAAATTGACTTTAGGGCCTATATAAACTTATTTTGGTTTTTATCAGTATCGTATCTTTATGTGGTTGCGTCCTTAATTAACCATTGCAAAAAATTGGTTGCTTTTTAACGTAAGCTCAAATAAGATCGAATGGTAAATTAAATCCCATAAAAAACAATACTTGTCAAAAACCCAAGTCTTGCAACTTAATTGTTCTACCGTAAAAAGTTGTGAGATCCATGTAATACCAAGTCGGTTATTAATTTATTCAGTCCATACTTAAGGGACCTTCTGTCTTAAGTTGTTACGTAATTATCTAACCTAACGACATCTTATAGTGATCATATCAATATTTAAAATCTTTACCGTTTTAAATAAATAGATTGACTCGGCCATCGCATGAAAACACAATATATCTCACAAGTAATACATATATAAATTAAATTGTTTATTGCGATTGCCAAGTCAATCTATTTACTTAAAACGGTAAAGATTTTTAATATTGATATGGTCACTATAAGATGTCGTTAGGTTAGATAATTACGTAACAACTTAAGACAGAAGGTCCCTTAAGTAGGGACTGAATAAATTAATAACCGACTTGGTATTACATGGATCTCACAACTTTTTACGGTAGAACAACTAAGTTGCGAGACTTGGGTTTTTAACAAGTATTGTTTTTTATGGGATCTCATTGCTTTTTGTAGAAAGTCCTACTTTTTTCCTTTCCGGTACCTTCTACTTCTTGTATACCAACAACGAGTTTTCTTAAAGCTCTCTCTCTGTCTTATGAGCTTTTCTCATTTTTGTAGGTAGCCTTCCTTTTTAGGGTTCCGTAGCCGAATGGCAAAAAACGGAACCCTTATAGTTTCGACATGTCTGTCCGTCTGTCTGTCTGTCCGTCCGTCCGTATGTCACAGCCATTTTATTCCGAAACTATTAAGACTATACATGTAAAACTTGGTAGGTAGATGTATTCTGTAAACCGCTTTCCGATTTTAAGAGAAAATTTAAAAAATATTTAAAATAAAGAGGGCTCTCCATACATGGAACTGAAACTGAAAATATTTTCTTTCATCAAACCTATACGTGTGTGTATCTATAGACAGGTCTTTAAAAATTACATTAAGGTTTCTAAAATGAATTTTTCATAAAGTTAATCGTTTAAAAGATATACGATTCCAAAGTGGTAAAATGTGTGTGGGGGACACACATTTTACCACTTTGGATTAAACGATTAACCTCTAAATTCTATAATAATGAAGTGAAAATTCTAAAAAAGCCATATGTTGTAGATCTTAATGTAAACTTTCAACCAAAATTGGTTTGAACGAGATTGAGTCAGCAGTTTTTGAGATACAGTATATTTTCTAAAACAGCAAATATAACTTTGTAATTCATACAAATACTATGAAAAACAAAGTTATTTGGCGTAGTTGTAAACATTGTAAATAATCTAGTTTTAAGAAATTTGTAAGGATTTTTCTTTTTATTTTCTTATAAATATATTAAGTATATTATATTTATTATAGTTACTACGGATTACGGAACCCTTCATGGGCGAGTCCGACTCGCACTTGGCCAATTTTTTTTATTTTCCGGTACTACTTCTTGAACTTCAGCTAAAGCTTTTTTCAAAGCCCACTCCCTGTCTCTATGGGTTTTTTTCGGAGGCTTTGATACGCACATATGAATACGCACGTATGTCTTTTGCATTAGTTAGTAATAATTAAAAAACTCTCGTTCGTCAAACGTCTCGGTTAAAGTTAATCCATAAGTAAGTAATTATGCAATTTCGGGCAATTTACCCTACTTAATACTCCCCAATACTCTTAATACTTCTTGCTTTTTTATTCCGTTGACCATTTAACAAGTTACCTTTGAGCATAATTATTATATCTATGTACCTATCTACACTGGAAGACACGGTGGAGCATATGGTCGAGGTGTGCCCTGCATGGGTGGAGCACTGTCGTATCCTCATAGAGGCGATCGGCGGCGGTGACTTCTCGCGCCCTGCTCTGGTTTAGACCATGGTGCGAAGCGAGAGGGAATGGGATGCAGTCACCTCCTGCTGCGAAGCAGTCATGCTAGCGAAGGAGGAGGCCTAACGTGCGAGGGAGAGGCAACTCTCTTCCTCGCGCCCCAGCCGCCCGGGGAGACGCCCCGGGCGTCGTGGATCGCGAGTCGATTTCGGGCCACCGTAGGCGCGGGCCTGCGGATGGCGAGCAGGGGTCGCTCACCGTCCGGTAAGGACCAGGCCCGGGTCGGCGCACTATGGAAAATAAAGGTCTGTTTCTGATTAAAAATCAATAACTTTTTTATTTCTGAATATTATGTTCTAAAATTTTGTACAAATATAGAATAGTGTATATGGCTTCAAATGGAATGTAATTTTTTATGACTGGATTTGAAACCATACATTAAAAAATAAAACAAATTCTAAATTATCAAAAATGTCCAATATTTATTTTTTAACAATGAATACTATTATTTTAATGTTTACAAAAACCAAATATCATATAATACATCAAAATACAAATCAATTTAAATAATAAAAACATTTAAAAAAAAATGTTGTGATTAAAATCGAACACAGATTAATTATTAATTAATTGCAATGTTTACTCAATTTTATGTTATTTATACTTGATGAACTTCGGGATCTAAAATTAATTCGTTCACTTTCAAAAGATCTAAGGTGTCTTCATCAAGTTCCTTCACGTTTTTAGTATATGGTTTTCTAATGCTGGTTATGTAAGGATCTGAAGTATAAAGAAGAGTATGAAATACATCCTCGTTTGTAGCGGATCTTGAGCATTTTCTAGCATGATGTAGACGAAATTGTTTATAATCCTTATTACGAGATTCTTGTGCATCTTCCGAAAGTTGACCAATAGGAAGTATTGCAAAATGCTTTATGACACTTTCTCCATGAATCAAAATTTTGTGAACTGAAGATGGCATGTAGTACCAGTCATAATTGCTCATATAGATCGTGGCAGTCTCCAGAGCATAACTGCCAAATTTTTCAGCATTTATCATTACACCCGATGAAAGAGCTTGCAGAATTATGTGAAGTCGTTTAATCAAATTTATATCCACTCCTGTAATTTCAGCAGAGCAGCTTGCATTGTGAAAAAATCTTCTGGCAGTATTACCGTCATTAGAATTACCACTTACTTGTCTTGGTTTGTCGACGATTAATCCTAGCTCTTTACGGAAACGCCTTTGTACCAGGGTTTTCTGCTGACCATGTTTGGAAAGACAGATTATAGGAAATATGTAAAATCATTTCCATACAACGAATCCAGGCGTGCAAAGTAGACAGTCCGTATTGATAAGAATCTTCATTTTCAGGCCTAGCAGTCACTTTAGTCAAATCGTTCATTTGGCGTGGAGTAGCTCCACATATTGTACATGTGGAACCCGAAGGCGTATCTGTTAATACCTGAGCTACTTTGCCATCTATCATTGTAAGAAAGAGATCATGCTTCACTTGCACTCCCTCACCTTCTTTGTTAATTAATGATGACAATGATGGACCCAAAGAATTTATTTGACCTTTTATTTCATCCACAACAGCTTTAGTTTTCTCGGGAGTTTCTTTGCAAAATTCCATTAATATAGGCCGGCAAAAACGAACAGATGACGGTACCGGATTTTGCCAGACAACATCACCTGTTAGCTCGTTAATTAACTTAATAGGCACCAAAGAAGTGATAAATAAATTTGCATCAGAAATTAGTTTAGACTCTTCAGGCAGTTTCTGTTTGTACTGGCTTTGACCGGATGAGCCATCACAGCCCCATTTACTGTATAGAAGTAAGTTATTCAATCCATTCCTATACACTGAATCTATTTTCAATATTCTAGCTGCAGTGTGATCTAATAAATTTTGAAGTCTTAATATTTTTGCACTTGTGTCTGTAATTTCTATAGCTGAAGATGGTGGATAGCAAGTAGTTTTAACTTCTTGCACTTTGTAATATGGTGGAAACACAAAACATTTTCGTTCGTTCGTTAAATTTCTCAAGTACAAATAATGTGCTTTCGTTAAATCCAAGTCAATAAATACGCTCAATGCCTCTTCATCCGTTAACATTTTTGTCTGCCTTGCTTCTTCTATGAGAATCGAGAATAAGGTCTTATTTTCAGTTTCAGCAAACCTTAATGTTTCCACAAGTTTATCTTCTGTTCCTTCTCCTATCGAACGTAACCCTTGACGATATGCATTATAGACGTGTTCAAATCCATATTCATTAAGTAACATTGTATTTTTTCTTCATATACTGGATTCTGATAAGTCTGGATAAGATACGCACGGTCTCCCACGTTTTCCAGAAGAAATAGATGGTGTGGAGACGGTTGTAACGTCTTCAGTGTACGGTAAAGTTACTGAATATTCTGATTCTAACCAATTACTGTTTTTCATTAAAAAAACTATCCTTTTTCCGTGAAGCTTCTGTCCATCGTTTATTAAAAGCGGGAATAATATGTCTTTGAAAATCACTGAGGATGAAACATAAGTTGTCTTCAGATACATGATAATTTTCTGTTAAAACTGTTGATAATGCTTCTAATGATTTTCCTCCTTCGATATAGGAAAGTATTATTTCACGTTTAGACCACTTGAAAGTAGACATTTTGAAGAGTCAACAAAACACGTAGTTAGTTATAGTATAGTATAGTATATTCGTAACAATTACATTTCTGTTAATTCACCACTATTCTGTTATTTACAATGAAATGAAACAACAGTTTATATACTATATGAAATATGAGGGTAGTGTGCATCTTGTTGATTAATATTTTCACACGCAAAATGAGTGCAAAAAAAGATAAACGCCCTAATATCAATGATAAATTACAAAACTTATCGCAAACTATTGATGTAAACACCAACATTTCAAAGCGCAATAGATAGCGAGCGGTTTTCCGTTTTCTGACTTTTATCACATTTTTACTAATTACTCCGAAAACCGCAAATTTCCGCAGCTTTTTTTTTATTTGGTTATGTTTATGGATAGCTAGGCTACAAATCAACATTAAATGTAAAGCAGGGGTAAACGTGGGCAACTGTCAAAAGTCTCGATGAACTTTAAAAAAACTTTTTTTCACCATATATTATTTTGCAATTATTTTAAGGTAAATGTTAACATAATATTAAATAAATATTAGTTGTTTCATATTCTTCGAAAGATGAGGTTTCCAGAAATATATAATACATTATACTTTTTCCTGTAACGTATAACAATAAAATCAATTTGAAAGTGATGAAGTGAACGGGCTTAACATGGACGTCCGTCAAAACTATAAAGTTTGTGTCTTTAAACAAAAAACTAAAAACTCAGAATCTTAACAATCACCAACTGAAAAAGGCTCTCCTAATGTGGTTGAAAAACCTCGACTATGATGAAACTGAGAATTTGTTAAATATAGTAAGGTAACTTCCCTTTTCACAAAAACACACACACACATACACACACACACACACACACACACACATCACATACATACAAATGCATGCTATACAATTTTACTTTACCATTGTCATTAATTTTATCTTATTCCTTTTGATCCTATTGTGAATACTTATTGTTATTAATTCATTTCAATAATTCAATTTTATTATTTATTATTCTAAATTTTAATATCCTGACATGTTAAATTACCTGTTTTTGATGTTTTTTTTTTTTAAATTTCGTATTTTATTTTAGTTTTTAGCTTTATTTTTTTCATTTTGTATAACTGCCAGTTTGTATTTTTTTTTCTGTACGTTACTTTATTGAGCGGAATGCACTGGCTCCTGTCATACAGTTTACAACTAGTTCAGGAGTCAGGGAATTTCAATTGTAATGAGTATATAATCTTTCTGGTAATAAAGAATGTTGTATGTCTATCTTCCAGTGAAAGTCCCTTTAAAATTGGTTCAGCGGTTTTAGAAATTAGCCCGGACAAACACAAATAAATCAAACGTGAGCCTAGGTACCTATTATCAATATAAAAAACAAACATTTTAGCAAAAAATAGAACCGACTTCTATATAAAAACACTACAAAGGCTAAAATAACTTTAATTTCGGAAGGCGGTGTCAAAAACGAAAATATATACAAAACTAAAGACACCGCCTTCCGAAATTAAAGTAGTAGCCTTTGTAGTGTTTTTATATAGAAGTCGGTTCTATTTTTTGCTAAAAAGTTTTTTTTCACGCTTTTTAGTGGTTCGGTTTGTAATTTATCTAGTTACAAAAGCCAAAATGTCAACTACTTATCACCTTTTACAAAATATTGCTTTTCCTGGTGCAGAGCCGTTAATTTTTGAGGAGTTCTCCTGGTACATCACCATCTGCTCTACTTCACCATATGCATTGTGACGAGCATAAAGTGCTTAACATCCATATTCAAGTAATCTAATCGCAATCAACGAAATACTTATTATTGAGTAGTTTCGGTGGCCATCTGGGGTCTTCATCATCAGTTCCACTTCCTCAAATGGTGCTTTTCGAGAGCAACTGCGAACTGAGAGTACCTTGGTACTGTAAGAAATACCCAAAACGCTATAGGTGTGCCTATAATATTTGAAGAGTTCCCTCGATTTCTCCATGATCTCATCATCAGATCCAAACGTGACGACAATGGGACCAACTAAAAGGTATACCCTTTCAAACAAAAAAAAGAATTTTCCAAATCGGTCCAGCCATCTCCAAGTTATGAGGTAACATACATAAAAAAAAAAGAAAAAAAAAAAAAATAAGTTCAAGACGAATTGTAAACCTCCTTTTTTTGAAGTCGGTTAAAAAGTCTGACAGCCAGGCAAGTCTGAAGAATTATATACTTATGTGTTTTCGTGTCATGTAAATAACTCTGTATAAGCACTTGAGATAACAGCTGTTTTGAATTTACACTTAAATTATAAATATTTTCTGCGTGTCCAATATAATAATGCGTTCAGGACGCTGTTGGGAATGTCATGGCGTTGTAGTGCGTCCAATGTGTCCAATAATTAGAAAGAGGACGGCCTCCATGGTCAGCCGCCTGCGTAAAACCACCAACTGCCTCCTGGGCGTGTTCATTGACCGGTGGGATTCTCCTCTGCTGTGTCGATGGATGAGGATTCATATCAGTGGAGCATAATATTTATTCCTATTTTTCATCATGACCTCTATTACTAACACTAGCTATTAAGTTATTATGTTTACTAACACTATAGACGCATGTCCGAATTAAATATATTGAATTCAATTATAATATTAGAAGAATATGTAATTGAAGCAACATCGAAAGTTTTCAATCGTAGAAATTTATTGTCATTCGCGATTTTTTATCAGAATTTTATTAAAATAAAATATGAAAAAATATTACATTTTTCCACTTTCAGATGTGAAATGGTATTAAATTATTTACAAAAAATTACCAAGATATTTATCAGTAAAAGAAGAATAGATAATTTTGAGCCCTGAGGTAAATAGGTGTAGTTAAAAGGTAGTTCCTTAGATCTAGATTTGATGATAAACATACGTTTATAAGGATTTATGACTTGTATCAATCGAAATTGCACATTTCATTCAATAGTGACCGTGATTTATTTATTTATTCACATACTAATATTCTAACAGCTATTATAAACCCAATGCGACAGTGTACCAAAAAGGAAAAATAAAAACGAATTACATTACGTTTGGTAACATAATAATATAAGAGGTATTCCTCGAAGCGCTACCATTATGAAGCGCACCTAATGAAGCGCTCCTTTTTTATTCCTCGGAGCGCTCCTTTTCCGATAACGTGGTATCGGGAGCGCTACTAAAAGGAGCGCTCCGAGGAATAAAAAAGGAGCGCTTCATTAGGTGCGCTTCAAAATAGTAGCGCTTCGAGGAATACCTCTAATATAACAAACTGTGCTACCCTGGTGAATGAATAGATGGAACTACCAAGAGCTGCCACAGCTAACGTTATGTTGAGTTGAGATTATCATGGCTAAATAATGTTATATTTAGTTATCATCATTTACTGAGATTTTTCCTAACTACAGTGGTGTCAGCTTCCATTTTAATTGACTTCAGCTGAGTACTAGTGTTTTACATGGAGCGACTCTGACTTCTACAATGCATAGCTGGATAACACGGTACCCCTAAGCAAGGCTGCTGTCAGATCTTCTGGCTTCTGACTACCCGTAATGACTGTCAAATATGTATTACTAGCTTCCGCCCGCGACTTCGTTCGCGTTTAAGGGGTTTCCCGCTTAAATCCTGATCCCGTAGGAATTTCGGGATAAAAACTATCCTATGTCCTTCCCAGGATCCTAAACTATTCCCTTGCCTAATTTAATCTAAATCGGTTCAGCGGTATAGGCGTGATAAGGTAACACACAGACAGACAGAGTTACTTTCACATTTATAATATTTCGGGATAAAAACTATCTTATGTCCTTCCCAGGGTCCTAAACTATTCCCATGCCAAATTTCATCTAAATCGGTTCAGTAGTTTAGGCGTGATTGCGTAACACACAGACAGACAGAGTTATTTTCGGATTTATAATATTAGTAAGGATTGACAGCCCGGATCTGTCCTTTCGGAGGTACGGAGGAAACTCGATAATTTATGTTTACTATCCTTAAGTACTAATCCTTATTACTTGTTTTATAATGGGTTCTTAATAGGATTTCTTATATTTTAAACTAGCTATGCCTTGCGGTTTCATCCGCGTTAATTTGAGGAAAAAACAAAATTCATTAAAATCGGTTAAGCGGTTTAGATTTCTAATAAAAACTTTCATCCCCAATTTCAACCCCTTAGGGCGTAGATTTTTTAAAACAAGCCTATGGTGTGGCCAACTGGGTTAGAATGAATTGACTTTGAACATCGATGATCAGGTCATTTCAGATAAGTCAAAAGTGGCTGAGAAGTTGGAAAATTACTTTACCAATATTCCAATAGAGGTTACTAAATAATAATATATACTAAATAATACTATTGATTTAATTAAAAAACATTCCAATGTCTTAACATAAAAACACTGAAGACTTATGGGATATATCTATTAGGGTTCTTGGTAATATTATTGACTCAATTGCTCCTACCCTAACAGGCCAAAATATTAATCAATGTATAGACAGCGGTACTTTTCCCGATTTAATGAAACATTGTAAAGTAGTACCAATTTTTAAGTCTGGTTGTAAGAGTGAACCCTCTAACTATGCAACGTGTAACATAAAGGGTATATACATAACCATCGCATGCCTTCTTTGGACGATAGCAAATAATATGGCAAGGTTTTTGTAATCCTATGTCTACATGTGTGGAACTTATTAGAAATTTCAATAGATTGATACCAGAGGCCTATTTTTTCAAATGAAGAAGAACGAAGAGAATTACCATGTTATTGGCAAGTGAAGTGGAAAGTTATTGACCCTCGTAGTGCTGTGACACGTTTGTTATGTATGGTATTCAAGAAACATGTGAAACCGATAATTTGGTATCAATTCTTTGAGTCACTCAGTTTGACCTGAAACTGTGCATAGAGACTCCATACCAGATGTTGTCTCCAGTCTTTTTGGATAGATATAGAGTTTCCGTTACACGTTGTAGACCGATATCTGTGCTTCCAGCATTAAGCAGTCTTCGAAAAAATCATGCTGGACCAGATGCTGTCAGATTTTAACTTGAATAGGATTCTGCATAGTCGGCAGTTTGGTTTCACGAGAGGCAGGTCAACAACAGACGCAGGAGTAGCGCTTATCCGTCACATTATGGAATCTTGGGATTAATCTCAGGATGCAATTGGCATATTTTGTGGCCTCTCCAAAGCTTTGATTACGTTAACCACAAAACACTGATCTGTAAATTACACCATTATAGAATTCGTGGACAAGCTGCTGACCTTGTTCTTTCCTATTTACCAAACAGGCAACAAAAAGTTATTGTTAATGGAGCGACATCTGCAGGATCCCTAGTCAAGATGGGGCGTTCTGTAAGTTTCAGTTCTTGGCCCTTTCCTTTTTCTAGTGTACATCAATGACCTACCATACATGATGACCAACTTATCGGATATAATTCTATTCGCTAATGATACTTCTCTCATTTTTAAAATAGATAGAAAAGATGCGGATGTCGTCACGTAAACGTCTTCTCGTATTCTGCCAGCGTCAAGTGTTGACGGCTATTAGGTGACGTGAGCCGTCGAACTGTGCACTTTGTGGTATATCTATACTGTTAGTAGCTGAAAGGATGACACAATTTTTGTTAGTTACACGTGCGTTTATGCGTTTTGAAGGGAAACCAGAGATTAATTGTTAGTTACACGTAGCTCAATCTAAGAAGTCGATTTGACGTTTCTCATTTGACATGCCGCGATAACTTTGTATGAACGTCTTGTAAGAAATTGAAAAATCAAATTCATAATCCTATTTAATTTCTATGTTACCCATACACTATCAAAACGTGTATCATTTGTAAGCATCAAGTTTAACTTTATATTGAAAAAATGCACTAAAAACACGAAGTAATCGTAGATTAATATTCCGCCAGGACGTTACTACAATGTCATGTCTTTGGGTTGGTTTCCGTTGTGTTGTGACCGTTAAAAGCCGTGTTTTGACCGAATAAAATCGATATACTGAAA
This sequence comes from Tholera decimalis, assembly GCA_943138885.2. NCBI lineage: Eukaryota > Metazoa > Arthropoda > Insecta > Lepidoptera > Noctuidae > Tholera > Tholera decimalis. The sequence goes on along the minus strand of OW964556.2, from coordinate 29,320,044 downwards.
AATCGTTTACAAACATTACATTTAAAAAAGGAGATAAATGTGTAATTACTGTATCATTAAATATTGAAACGTATAAAAACAAAATCTGACCACATATATTTTTAGCTTTATTTTGATATTTAATACGAATATTTTGATATTATACGAAATTATTTGGTTAAAAAGCCTGGAGTCTACCCCATGATATTGAAAAAAAAATATCCACCGTTTTCTGCCTCAAAAGTTATTGATGCGACAATGCTCCGCGTATTCTCACGCTATCTTTGAAGCCTTCAGAAGAGACATACATTTTGATAGTACAATTGATAAAAACTTTTTACCAAAATATTAAACCGACTCCCAAAAACACTGCAAAGTGAAAAATAACTTTAATTTCGGTAGTCGGTGTCTTTAGTTTTGTATTTTCGTTTTTGGCACCGACTTCCGAAATTAAAGTTATTTTTCACTTTGCAGTGTTTTTGGGAGTCGGTTTAATTTTTTGGTAAAAAGTTTTTATTTCACTCTTTTTAGTTGGTCGATTTTTAATTTACCTAGTTAAAAGAGCCTAAATGTTAACTACTTATAACCTTTTACAAAATATTGCTTTTTCCAATGCTGGCCGTTAATTGTTGAGGAGTTCTCCTGGTACTTCACCATCAGCTCTACATCACCATATGCATTGTGACGAACATAAAGTGCTTAACATCCATATTCAAGTAATCGAATCGCAATCCACGAAATACTTATTATTGAGTAGGTTCGGCGGCCATCTGTGGTGCGGCCATCATTCAGGCGCTTTTAAGACGAACTGTACGGTATACCAGTTCGTCTTAAAAGCGCCTGAATGCCGTACCATAGTGTATTACATTCTCTTTGTGCCGTACGAAACGGCAACGCTGATCCTGACCTGGTGGCAATGGGACCATTTCGAAGTATACCCTTTCAAACAAAAAAAGAATTTTCCAAATCGATTCAGCCGTCTTCGAGTAATCGGTGATCATACATAAAAAAAAAATATACGCATCGAATTGATAACCTCCTCTATTTGTCGTCGGTTGAAAATGAATTTATTATAAGAGTAACCGACGAAGACAGTTTAAGTGATGATATGTTTTCTGGATCAAGTGACGAAAGTGAATAAAAATGTAAAAAATTTAGTTAATTTATTTATTTACCTGAACCCACACAATAAATAATATTCTAATTTTATTCTTGACTAGCGACCAATCCCCCCAGGCTTCACATGGGTACATGATATCAGTGGCTTGCCCTAATGCGTCTAGGTAGCTAGGTCTGATGCACAACAATGTATTATTATTTAATATACATAAACCTTCCTGAAGAAATCAGTATTTTAGTTTATGTCTTGGTTTGGCATTGAATCTCGCCCAAATTTAAACTTCGTTGGAATTTATGTAATAACTGTTAAATGTTACAAACCCATGCGTGTAATAAAACTGTCGATTACAAACTCTAATTATTTTAAATCGATATGTATCAAGAATCGGTTTTTAAAGTATCCGATTTTTTTCCCCTCACTACACAAAGTATTTTTATAGCTGTCAAATCCGACTTTTTAGATTGCGACGATAATAACATAAAATATTTGATTACTATCTATATATTATACATTTATAAATAACTAGTACTCACGCGGGGCTTCGCTCCCGTGGATTCTATCACGGTAAAAACATAACTCTCCTTTTTTCAGTCGCGTAAAAAGTATCCTATAACCTTCCTCAAGCTTCAAGCTACTTCCATACCAAATTTCATCCAAATCCACGCAGTACTTTCAAAGATTAGCGCGTTCAAGCAAACAAACAAACAAACAAACAAACTTTTCCGCTTTATAATATTAGTATAGATTTTTCTCATAGAACAATCTTCACTTCAATCTTCAGTATACTGACACATGACATATCAAGTGTCATGTCAATGTTGCGTTCCGTTTCTTGTACAGATTGTAACATGTTTAGCATAAATTATCTATGGAAACATAATTTAATTTTCATTGCAATCGTTAAGCAAAAATTCTGTTTGTCTTTTTATTTATAGTTTAGCTGTTTAGCAAGGTCTAAAAAAACTCCCATTGTGCGTTTTCCGTTTTCAATAAAAGAAGCTACAGAGTTAGTTAAGTAGATCGCAGCGTCTTCAGTGGACTTGCCTCTCCTAAAGCCAAATTGTCTGTCTGAAATGAGGTTGTTATTTTCTAAATAATTTACTAGGCGGTTCTTGACAATTTTTTCAAGTAATTTGGATACAATACTCAAGAGTGCAATCGGACGATAGTTTTCTGGTAAGTCTGTCGGGCCACTTTTGTGAATAGGACGAACACACGCAACCTTCCAGCGATCGGGCAAGACTCCGTTTTCTAAACTTAGATTAAATATGTGGGTGAGTGGTTTTAGTAACGATTTTTTAACATTATGACAAGGCGAGCACTAATCCCGTCTAGCCCGGAAGCGCTGTCAATTTTTAGTTGATCTATTAATTTTTCAATTTCAGCTTCATCAGTAGGTTGGAAAAAGAAAGAGTTTATAGGAGTATTACTAGGCCTGTAATTGGAAGCTAGAGATGCTTGTGTCTCAGATAGACGCGATAGTATAATGTCTGTTAGATTTTTGCCTAGAGAAGTAAAGTACGCATTACACTTATTGAGTGATTCGTTGGGGTCCGGGGCGTGTGATAGTAGTCTAGAGGAATTGTCTTTTGCTACGTTTGAGTTATAAATAGTTTTAATGCTGTTCCAAAGCTTTTTCGGATTATTTTGGTTTTTTTGAATCAGTTGGCTATTGTAGTCTGTTTTCAGTTTGCGTAGCAAATCATTACAGAAGTTTTTATATCTGGTGTATACTATACGTCGAATATCGTCTTTTGGATGAGACTTTGAGTCTAAGTGCAGTTTATCCCGATGTCTCATGCACCTCAAGAGGCCAGGAGTAATCCAGGGCTTAATGTTATATTTACTGCGGCTGATTTTTACCATGTGAGAGTGCTTGGCCATTGAGTTGGACACTATATCTATTAAAAGATTTAGGGAAGCGTTTGCACAATCTTTATTGAGTACTTCAGACCAGTCCGTGTTACTTAGATCTGTAGCTACTGCTTGTTCATCCATTAAATATTTACATCGAGATCTAGAAGATTTAGTAGATGCTTCTGCTTGCCATATGGCAGCTATAACGATATCGTGATCTGTAATTGAGGATCTCCCAATGATACCTATTGCTTTTCTATTGGATTTTATAAAAATGTGGTCGAGACAAGTATGTCCTCTAGTGGGTTGAGTGATGGCCGGCAAAAGACCGTGGGAGGCTAAGAGACACAATTATTCTATGTGTTTGCTGTTTGTGGTATTATAAATGTCAATATTAATATCACCGGTTAAAATTGTTGTGGGGTATTTTTTCAAATGTAGCAAGGCTGTATCCAGGGATAATGTGAAATTGTCTATATTTGGAGATGATGGTGAACGGTATATTCCTAGAAGAGCAACTTTATCATCAAGTATAAGGAGGAGACTGTCCGCATCTACAACTTCGGATTCTAACACGGAAACCTTCCATGTGGATTTCGTGTAAATGACCACACCACCGTTTTTGTTAAGTTGAGAGGAAGAGCGATATACATTATACCCAGGTAGTGGTTCCATTAATGTTGCATCACTTAGCCAGCATTCCGTAAGAATTATAGCATCGAAATCGATATCAATCCGTTGGAAAGCTATGTAGAAATCGTCAAAATTATGTTGATAGCTCCTTATGTTTAGTGAGATTATTTTCAAACTATTAGTTTTTGGCATTAATTTCAATGACAAAAACAATTTCAAATAAGTGTGACAGTTTATAGTAACATTTTCATCGATATCCTGAATGATGTCAAGTAAAGCCATAAGTGTAACTGGTAAAAATGTTTATTTTGTTCACGTTGAAATTTTTCTTTGTTACTATAGGAATGTCTTGAACATAAGAATGTTTGAATAATGTGGTTTTAATCTGTGTCTGTAAGTGTGTTTTATTTGTTTTTTGTAGGGAAGTTTTAGCGTGAGCTGTGCTTGATGTGCTTGTGGAAGTTATAGTGTTAAGGAGAAAGAGAATTATCGTTTTTATATAATTACGTTCCGATCACAATATAGAGGTAAATTGTAGTAAGTGAATGAGTGCAATTTTTTGTGATGTTATTGGGGTACACAGTATATTTTCAGATTGTGAATTTTGGGCAGCATAGTTAATTACTAAAACGATAAAATACACAGAAATTAGTTCAGGTCCGAAGTCCATACATTGTCGCAATAAGGAAAAAAACGTAACATTTTGAAATAATAATATAACAACAAGAAAGAATATGAGATCTAAGATTATTAAAAGCAACACGGTTCGAGGTACACAGAGTGTTCTTATAATTAAAAAATAAAAAAATAGAGGAAAAGAATATATCTTAAAAATAATAAAATACTTGGAAATAATTTGAGATCTGAGAACAAAATGAGTTCTAAAGATAGGTATAATATTAGTAATAAAAGTTTTGTACTGTTTTCCATCTGGCGAGGTTGTCGTTTCGTTGAAGATCAGCTGTCGCGGGTACATTACATCATATTGGGGTCGCTGCACACCAATTTACATGAAAAGCTCATAACCGAGTGTAAGTTTCTATTATCGTACTATTGGAGGTTTGAGTGATTAATTATTCATTGATTATCCATTAATTGTGATAAAGTGGCCATTTGAGCGTGCAAGTACCTCCATCATTTAATTAATAAATCTACCTGTGTTTGAACGGGTTAACTCTGGAAACTCACTTTTTGGCCCATATATGGACGACAGGTTAAGTTAGAATAAGCAGATTGTACAGGTTAGCCAGAGAGTAACATTCACACTGCGATCTCTCCATAGATCCAACCAAATCTTTCCTTGTAGTACTAAAACCACATTGGTCCAATCACTTGTTCTTCCTATCATTGATTATGTTGATGTATGCTACTCTGATCGATAGTCAAATGAAATGAAGTTTAGAACTTCTTAACAGACTTCTTAACCTACGTCGAGGACATTTATAATTTACAGTTGCGAATTTTAAAAACTATCGTTCCCAGTTACATAATAAAGCAATTTAAAAATAACGAAAACGGTTTATTTAAGCACTGTCAAGTTGTATATGTTTTTTTTTATTTATTCACAATGAGCTCACTCTTGACCTCAATCTCGCCTGATGGTAAGCGATAGATGAGGTCTACGATGGAACGAGCGAGCCCAGAAGATGCCTATTTACTCTTGCTTTAAAGGTTGAAAGGTCATAAGTGGCAGGGAACACAGAAGCCGGCAGAGAATTCCACAGCTTGGAAGTGCGCACAATAAATGTGGAGGAGAAGCGCTTGGTACGACAAGACAGTATATCAACCAAGTGTGGATGGTAGCCAGCCGTTCGTCTGGTTATCTTCGACAAGATACGTTTACGCGTGATTAACGATAACTTCCACAGAATCAGTAATATCCAGAAATACGAAAGGTTGCAGTCGTTACGTTGTTTGTCCTACTTACCCACGTATAAAATACCAAATCATAATCTAGTGTATGTATGGTGCAAGGACGTGGAAATGCATGCTACCATCATTCTTAAATGACATACCTGTAAAAATTACTACAAAATTAACTCTAAAGAACTGCTGTAAAGTGCTAAAGAAACACTTTCTTTCACTTAGAAAGTATTTAGATTCATAATAAGTGTTACTTTTATTTTTAATGATAAGTGTGTATGTGTGGCATCGAGTTGCCGCGGCTAGCGTACCACTGATTAAACCCTCGATTGTTTATAATAATAATAATATTCCACAACTTTCACACAACGCCATCTAGTCCCAAACTAAGCAGAGCTTGTGCTATGAGTACTAGACAACTGATAAACATACATGTATATTTCTAAATACATACATATTATATGTAAATTACACCCAGACAAAGAACAAATGATCGTGCTCATCACACAACATTTGTCCTGGTAGGAATCGAACCCACGACCTTGTGCATAGCAGTCAGGGCCACTGACCACTAGACCAACAGGCCTGTCAAGGTTTAGGTGGCATGTTTAAGTTTGTAACAAATGTACTCGCATGTTTTAAATAACTAACGATAAAAAAATCTTCTTTATAACTTTATTTGTTTTATGTTTGGCCTTTGTAAATATGACCACATTTCTTCGTTCCGTTCTCAGCTTAATAGGTTGCCTATCAATTTACATGAAAAGCTCATAACAGAGTGTAAGTTTCTATTATCATACTATTGGAGGTTTGAGTGATTAATTATTCATTGATTTTCCATTAAGTGTGATAAAGTGGCCATTTGAGCGTGCAAGTACCTCCACCATTTATTTATTAACTCTACCTGTGTTTGAACGGGTTAACTCTGGAAACTCACTTTTTGATGAACGATCGCAATTCTAGTTTCAATGCTCGTGATTTCATCAAAGTTTTCGCTATAAGAGCTTTAAAGGAAATCAAACTGTTTATTAATAAAAAATGCTGATGACCTACAGTTTTATGCACAAGCTGCAATAGACAGCTTGGACAACTGCATCACATTGACCTTTTAGGCATCACTGATTAGTCAAGCAGGTTTGGGTCGCTTAGCTTTAACGGGTCCCCTATGTTGTTTCGAACGCCGCTGTTTCGACACACACTGCTGAATTATTTTTCCACTGCCTCACAGGTTCGAAAGCTCATGGGCTCGAATGAAGTAGTCGCGAAAGACGCTGTTTCGAAAAACATTTTCACTGCCTTATACGCTCGAATGCTTGTGATTTCGATTTATTTAGTCATAAAGTGTACAGAAAAATAATTAAGCAGTAATTAAATAAAATCAACAAATTCAGTGCCAACATTAACATTTAATATTATTATTAACGTAGTTTTACGTTTGTTGTTTACATCGTACATAAAAAAATATTTACCTATTCGTTAGACTGTTTCACTTAGGTCAAAGTCAAAAATAAAAGAATATATGATTCTTTTGATTTTTTATCTAGAAACCCATACACTAATGGAACTATGCGTCTGCAATCACGAGTTCCTACTATGCAGTGAATAGAAAAAAGCTGAGTGAATATTGTAGGGCAGGTTTGAAAGGTACCATCGACAAAGCACATTTCTGATTCACGTAACCTCCGCAGATTCGATTCGGTGGCGAATAACAACAGGCGTTGGTTATTCCCATATTCATGGTTGCGAGCCAAAAATTTTACTCCATTTATTTTCTTTAAATCATCCAGTATGTTTATTTCACTAGCACATGTTGGTTCTTTAGGCATATTCTTCTTTCTTGCTCTTTGTATGATTTGCCGCAGAGCATTCTTGTTAGGTATCGAAGTTGTGCTACTTGAAGGCAACGAAGATAAGTTTTCACGAATTATTTTACCTGGTGAGTCATTGCTCTGAACGGCTGATTAAGTATATTTCCCCTTAAATTCAATTCATCAACGCGATCTGCAAATTACAAAATAAAAATATTATAATAAAATAAATTCGTTGAGGTTATATATGTTTATATATAACTTGTAACGGAAACCCCATATCTATCCAAAAGGACTGAAGACAACATCTGGTATGGAGTATCTATGCAAAGTTTCAGCTCAAAATAAGTGACTCACAGAATTGACCCCAAATTATTGGTTTCATATGTTTCTTGAATACCAGTAATAACAAACGTGTCACAGCACTATGAGGGTCATCACTTTCCACGTCACTTGCCAATAAAACGATAATTCTCTTCGTTCTTCTTAATTTGAAAAATTCGCTCTCTGGTATCAATGTATTGAAATTTCTAACAAGTTCCACACATGTAGACATAGGATTACAAAACCCTTGCTATATCGTTTGTTATCATTCAAAGAAGTTGTGCACTTGGTATGTATATACCCTTTAAATTACACGTTGTATATACAACGTGTAATTTTAAGGGGTAAACTGTTTCTTATATACGAAACAGTTTACAGCGGCATTTTTATTCATGCAACACCAATAATGTACGTTTTTTACAGTTTTATTGTGAGACATAATATATCCATCTATAATTAGATTACTTTTTCCATATCGAGTAGTCACAGGATGAATAAAACTATTAACGCTCATTTTTCAATGTTTTCGCCATCACACTTTATGTTGGAATAAGATATTGCAAAAAAAAATACCATATTCGTGGGTACATCTAAAATCTTATTTAGAAAACCATAATTATACTTTGTGGTGGCCACCTACCCTCACATTTTGAAATGATTGCGTTTGGTTTTTTATTGAAATCGATGAAACTGAATGTGTTGCGTTTATTCTATGCATTATTATTATCTAGGCAGGAATCGGAACTAAAACTGCGCAATTATAAAACCTATAAATAGATATATGACTCGAGACAAACGAATAGGTAAATAATTTTTTATGTACGATGTAAACAACAAACGTAAAACTACGTTAATAATAATATTAAATGTTGATGTTGACACCGAATTTGTTGATTTTATTTAATTACTGCTTAAATATTTTTCTGTATATTTTATGACTAAATAAATCGAAATCACAAGCATTCGAGCGTATGAGGCAGTGAAATTGTTTTTCGAAACAGCGTCTTTCGCGACTACTTCATTCGAGCCCATGAGCTTTCGAACCTGTGAGGCAGTGGAAAAATAATTCGCAACAGCGTGTGTCGAAACAGCGGCGTTCGAAACAACATAGGGGAGCCGCTTTAACAATACCGTCGATTGCACAGGTTAGCCAGAGAGTTTTTTCACACTCACACTGCGATCTCTCTATAGATTCAAGCATATCCTTTCTTGTAGCACTAAAACCACATTGGTCCAATCACTTGTTCTTCCTATCATTGATTATGCTGATGTATGCTACTCTGATCGATAGTCAAATGAAATGAAGTTTAGAACCTCTTAACAGACTTCTTAACCTACGTCGAGGACATTTATAATTTACAGTTGCGAATTTTAAAAACTATCGTTCCCAGTTAAATAAATAAGGAATTTAAAAATAATGAAAAGGGTTTATTTAAGCACTGTCAAGTTGTAAATGTCTTCGACAAGATACGTTTACGCGTGATTAACGATAACTTCCACAGAAACTGATTCTGTGGAAGTTATCGTTCATTAATATTCAGAAATACGAAAGGTTGCAGTCGTTACGTTGTTTGTCCTACTTACCCACGTATAAAATACCAAATCATAATAATGTGTATGTATGATGCAAGGACGTGGGAATGGATGCTACCATCATTCTTATGTTAAATGACATACCTGTAAAAATTACTAAAAAAATAACTCTAAAGAACTGCTGTAAAGTGCTAAAGAAACACTTTCTAGAAAGTACTACGATCTAGAAAGTATTTAGATTCATAATAAGTGTTACTTTTATTTTTAATGATAAGTGTGTATGTGTGGCATCGAGTTGCCGCGGCTAGGGTACCATTGATTAAACCTTCGATGGTTTAGGTGGTATGTTTAAGTTTGTAACAAATGTACATGCATGCATGTTTTAAATAATAAACGATAAAAAAAAAACTTCTTTACAACTTTATTTGTTTCATGTTTGGCCTTTGTAAATATGACCACATTTCTTCGTTCCGTTCTCAGCTTAAAAGGTTGCCTACCCGTCAAAGGAGGTCCCTCAGATCTCTCTGCATGCTCTTCACTATTATGAACGATCTTTGTACTCCTGATTACTTAAAACAAAACTTTAAAGTGTTGGGCAGTTCTCATTGTGTTTAAAAAAATGGTTATTCTAGCGGAGAATCACAGGTCTAAAAATTTTTACGAATCTGAAAAAAACACCATCAGGTTGAACCCGAGGCCGGGCGTCCCCGTGAGTGTGGCGGGGCAACATGAGCCTACCGCTATAGCGAACTTGTTCGTAGAACATTTTAAAGTTGTATCCCCTATTGGTACCTCATCACAGGCGGTCGATGCTGAGGATAGTTTGGTGGAGTTAGACGTTAGATTCTCAACCAAAGAAGATGTTTCGACGGTTATAAAAATATGGTAAGGGGAAAGTCTCTGAGGCATGACAACCTCAGCATCGAACACCTGCAGCACGTGGGACTACATCTGCCCAGAGTGCAAGCGATGTTTTACTCGCTTTGTCTGAGCCACGCTCATCTGCCCAGCGATTTGATGAAAACGGTAGTTGTTCCTGTTATCAAGGATAAGACTGAGGACACATCAGATCTGGCAAATTATAGGTCCATAATGTTCGCTACTGTCATTGCTAAGGTGCTGGACAAGTTGCTTGATAAACATATGGCAACTCGCATTGAATTGCATGATGCGCAATTTGATTTCAGACCTGGTCTCCACAGCATCAATTTGGTTTCAGACCAGGACCACAGAAAGTGCTATACTGTCGAGCAATGTCTATCGAGTCAAGCATGCTGTCCAGTTTCATACGTCTAGGAAAACGCCTGTTAACGTGTGTTTCCTAGATCTTTCCAAATTGTTTGACCTAATGTCGTATGAGTTGCTGTGGCAGAAACTACTACGTGATACTAGCTATATTTTGGTAGCAGATCGTGGTTTTATAAGGTCCACTGGTTTAATTGGAAGATTTGAATATTGTTGAAAATAACTTAATAAGTTTGAATATTGCTTTGTCAGCCGGGCTCAAATAGCACTTGTAGTTTGTACTGTAATTTGTAGTGCTAGTCCCTTGTATTGCACTGACAAGTAAGATTTGTTTGTGAAATTAGGAATTATTAGGTTGTATTTGGTACATAATTTGGTATATTGTTGTAAAAGTTGTTTGGTATTTGTTGCAATTAATAATTGAATGTCACTGATCTGAATTTAAAAGGTTATCTAAATAATAATCACACATTTGTTAACATAACAGGAATTGAATGGTGTGGATTGACTTATTGCATTTATTTGTTTATTGGATTGTTGTTAGAGATTGTCCGGCTCAATATTGTACAGTCAATTGTTGTATATAATTGGTGTGATCCTGCACAAGATATACATTGAATTGTTATTTATTTTGTAACTAGCCATCTGTACCAAGCTAGATTCATACTTGGAATGGGTACAGGGTCGGATTTGGACTTGAAATAATTGAATTTAAGTTGTTATTTTGGTGAAATTATTTGGTCGGCTAACAAGTTATTGTTGTTTGTTTAGTTAATTTTAGCCTGTTGTATTAATATTTGTTGTTGCAATGGCCTCATTAAAGGCAGTCAGGGAGGCTGCTGCCGGATTGACCTCACAGTTGAGATGGTTCACATCGGCAGCTGCAACGGTTGAGCGTGTAGATTTGGAAGAGCTCACCCTTGCTCGGTACGGGCAAGTGATTGAGGGATTGGCCGCATTGAAGCTGTGTTAAATTTGCAACCTTGTCAAGACTCCCAATTGATTAGCGGACGGGTAGGCCCGTCCGGGGGGGGGTAGATGTTCGGTCCGACGTGAAACAGAACGCACCTTTTGGCTGGCAACATCAATTATCTGTGGGCTTGACATAACCTTTTCACTTGACAGATAGACTTTGCTTGGTTGTTGAAAATGTCGGTCATGGGACCCTGTTGAGTTAATTATAATTGATAAAATATCGTTTGGAATCGCCGTTTGAAACCGATAATTGGGTCGCGAGTTAACTATTGTTTGAAGTTGTAATCCCCATTTGACGAAAACCCCGGGATATTTTGGGATTCCTCGCCGGTTGGTTGTCACCCGCGTGGCACGCGCATTTGTTGGAAAAAGTAGTGATAAATAGCTTCAATCCGGTGTGAGTTTGGGCTGTGATGCTATTAGAACCACGCCATCTGGAGACTGACGCCTTGTGAACGTTCAGAACACTTGACTTACATCACACTTTCAATTACTCACCTCATATTACATACATACTAAACTTGGGCGTGACCTAGGAAGGTCGAAGTTGGCGAACCCAGCACAGAAGGTTAGTGGTATTTATAAAGCCTCAGAGGCTATAGATTGATGTCGGCCGGAGAGCCTATAGACTATTGTGTAAGTACTTTTGATTATTGTAAGCAACGTTTATAGCTCCACGTACCGTGGACAAGTTCAGACCGTCCAGTTATCGTTGCACTGGCCAATTGTAGGACTGAACAGGTGGATAGGGAAGTTATATCAATACTAAGGTATTGGTATAACAAACAAATTAACTGGCAGGCTCGTTATCAGATTTATATAGGCTGGAATGCGGAGTGAGACAGGGCGGCCTGACCTCTCCTTGCCTCTTCAATCTGTACATTAACCGGTTGATCGTTGAGCTCAGCAACACTTATCAAGGTTGTTACGTTGACGGAATTTGCGTCAACAATATTAGCTATACTGCTGAGCCCATCGATCAACTCGATGATGAGTTTGTTCACGATATGTGAGAGGCACGCGGGGGCCCATGAGCTCAGATATAATGTTAAGAAAAGTGAAGTCATGGTATTCAAGGCAGGATCTAAAACCTGCCCGATTGTGTCACAGCTGAAACTTTGCGGACGACCCTTGAACCAAGTCACATCTTGTAAGTATCTGGGCCACTGGGTTTCCAATGATCTAAAAGACAAAAGATATTGAACGTGAGCGCAGGGCGTTGGCTGTCTGCTGCAATATGTTGGCTCGCTGATTTGCGAAATGCTCGACTGACGTTAAGGCTACGCTGTTTAAAGTGTCAGTCGTTTTATACATGTAGTCTATGGCTCAACTACACGCGGCGGGCATACAGCGCTCTACGCGTTCAATTTAACAATGCTTTCAGGGTGTTGATGGGGTTGCCGCGCTACTGCAGTGCCTCTGGCATGTTTGCAGAGGCAGGTATAGATGGCTTCTATACCTGCGTCATGCGCAAGCGATTTGCTTCAATCATGCGCAGGGTACGCGTCAGCCCCGACCGTATCCTGAACACTATAACATTTGTTATATAAGATGTTTGTGTACTAACCAAATGGATTCTGTTTGAAATAAACAATTTTTATTTTTTGAAGTGAAATCTTCTTTAGCGGCGTTGTGCACTTTTTTGTAATGGGTAAAAAATGTTAAACTCGCGTCAGGACACGTGACCTGATCGAAAATTCGTAAGACGGACGGAGAGTAGACAGCCGGCGCGGCGTAGGAGAGGAAGTATCCCCCTCTCTTTCCACGGCACGGCGAAAATGTACGCCTGCGCAAACTTTTTAAGTAATATAAATTGTCATGTTTGTGTACGATAGCGCAATAAATAAATATTGTATTCTACCACATAAATGATAGTACTTTTATACTGATAATTAAAGCAATTCGTGCAAAATTATTCCCTAACCATTCCAAAATATCAAAAATGCACAACGTTAATATTCAAGTTTTCACTTCTGCCTGCACTCCCGGAGTGCAACCCGGTTTTTTATTATTTACTTAACCTTCGTGCAGCCAAAAATTTACTTCTTCACATTCCTTCTCACCGCACCGGATTTCTGTCTAACTACGCTATTTCTACTATTAAATTCTGGAAAATGGTTACCACTTGACATCAAGAACGCAGAGTAAAAATTTTCTTTTAAGCGTAAAATTGAAGACCACTACTTAAAAGCCTGTCATTCTTAGTTTGGTCTTCGCCGTAAATATTATGACTTCTCTTAAAGATTATTATAAAGCGTATTTATTAGTTTATTATTTTAGCATATATATGTATTTTATTAGTATTTTCTGGTACACCTACCACAATGTGTTTTTTACCCAAAGATTGACTGGTAGAGAATGCCTTGCTGAATTAAGTCCGCCCATGTACCACTATTGTACATAAAGCTTAAATAAATAAATAAAATTGTTAATTTAGTCCTGTCAGTAAGTATGAAATCTATTTATTTGCTAGATAAGTTTCTCTGTTCGATGTAGTCCCATAACTTTAAATACCAAGTAAACCACACAAAATGGGAGTTCTAGAAGTGTAAATATATATAATAATACTCTGATCAGCTTGGGAATTGAAACTAGGACTTTTCCCATTCCTTTATTTCGTACTTATATAAACTTATTTCTCTCGGGACAAATATGATTTTCCTCGTAATAGATTTTATTTAGTTTACTGGAACTTGGAAGTTTTCTTCAACATAACTATTCACTCGAATAGCAATTTATGAAATTGTGAAGTCCTTTCTCCAACTCCGACCCTTCATTATATTGCTTTAATTTTAATGTTAGCCGCTTTCCGCTGGGCTAGCAGGCCGTCGACGAACGAATGAAACAACGTTATAAAGAGAATTTGTGATTTATTTACTAGACAGGTTTTCGTATTCACATTCATCACGTACAAAAAATAAAGGGGTGTAAATATATCTCTGAAAATGTAACAAGGTAACATAAGTATGTTTCGAATTAAACGAGGTCAGTCGGAGGGCGAGGGAGGGGAACTAGGCCGGGGCGCGGCGGCGGCGCGCGCGTCGTCCGCACAGCAGGCGCTGGAAGGCGTGCCGGAACTCCGGGCTGAACACCGTGTAGATGATCGGGTTCAGCGTCGAGTTGAAGTAGCCCAACCACAGCGAGAACGATGTCAGCACGGGGCTCACTTCGCAGTCGCACGTTGGCACCAGGATGGCCAACACAAAAAAGGGAAGCCAGCACGCTACAAACGCGCCGGTTATTATTGCCAATGTTTTCGCCGCTTTTCTCTCACGTTTGGAGTCAGCGGCCTCTTTAGGTTTACGCCGCACTAGCGTGGGGTAGTAGGCGGCAGCTACAGCGCCGTAGCCCGTGGTTGGCGGGTCCGCCTCGAGGCCGTTGGCGCATGACTGTTTCTCAGGGCTCGTGTTATTCGAAGATACGTTTGTGAATCCTGTAGTGGTCGTTTCAGAAATAGTCGGTAGGGGTCGCCCTATGACTGCTACGACGGCGGCCGCAATACCGCCGCTACCTCCGGCCGCGACCAGCGCGCCACCGGATGGCACTGGAGGCGGCCCCACCCCCCCTCGCGCCGTAGCACCTCTCCGCCGACGTATTCTTTTCCTGGCAGTTTGGTATATCCGCCAGTATAATATTAATATTACGAGGACTGGCACGTAGAACGACGATGCCGTCGCAAAAATTTGGTAACCTACGTCTTGACTTACAACGCAGCGTAAGTCTTCTGAGACTCTTCGATCCCAGTCAGGGTCCTTCCACCCCAGCAATGGTGCAATGCACACCAGGAAGCTTACTACCCAAACACAAGCAATCATAAGGCCTACTCGGCGCGCAGTCCTTGCGTGGATATAATCGATGTTTGTCACAGCCCAGTACCTTTAAAGAAAGATAAAATGTTTAAGTGTCAATAAACTAAAGACATAGCTAGTTCTTTATGGGTGTATATAACCCTCACCTATCAAGTGCAATAGCAACGAGGTGCAGGATGGAGGCGGTGCAGCACAGCACGTCGCCGGAGGTCCACATGTCGCAGAGCTCGGGGCCCAGCGTCCAGCGCTGCGCCACCTCGTACACGGCGCCCAGCGGCATCACCAGGCAGGCCACCAGCAGGTCGGCCACGGCCAGCGACAGGATCAACTGGTTCGCCGCGCTGCGCAGGTGCCTCTCCAGCAGTATTGCTGCTATTACGAATACGTTTCCTAAAACAATAAACGATTATTAGTATTCATTTATGGTGTTTGTAGCACAAGAATCCTCCTAGTTTAAGCCTAGTTGCACACGTTTTGTATCTTGCCACTAACTTATATATAATAATTTAAGATAAAATAGCTGAATGGTTTAAGTCTTAAACGAATAACTAATATATAATAATATATTTAATATAATATATTTATTAGCATCAAAAGTATTTTACAATTAAATAATTATTGTTTAATTCATTTATCATGGCGACTCCATACTTTGGGTACATGCATATTTTCCGTAATTTGTGAGCCCGTACGGCAAGTTAGTCGACAATTTACAACCCAGAAAAGACATGTTTAATTCAGAGTGCAAAACTTTGTGAATTCTAAGTTTTATTATTATTCAGTATAACAGTTCCAACCAATTACAACTCTATAACAACAAAGAGCATGTCGAAGTGTTTGTAGAATACCTGAAACTAACTTGAATGACGTCGTAACGTGTTCAGTAACAGCAAACTGCATTGGCCGTCCAAAGTCCACAACACTGAGTTTCGAGTATAACCGCATGTCGACGTTAGCACACGCTCCACGCGAGACCAATTCCGAAATGGTTGGACTATGCTAGCCAACGAGTTGACTTAGACCTGATGTATATGTACATAATGGAGGTTTTTTCCGAACAAACATTTTGTCCAATGGGTATCAGTTACATTTTATATCCGACATCTGAATTTTTTGTTCATGTACACTGTAAATTTTCCGAATAGATTTCATATTTTCCAAAGAAATTCCATTAATATTAACGTGCGGAAATAGAGAAGCTCTGAAAGCGTTGAAATATGTTGTGAAACCGTTCGCTGTTGGCGTGCAAGGCCACAGAACGAACGCATGAAGTACGGACGCTGAGAAAGACGCGGAGTGATTGAGGATTTTTTGGATTTTAAGAGCAGAAGAAAAATTTTAGCGTATTGGTTTTCAAGGAAATTAATATACATACTAGCGGATTATCATTTTATTACAATCGAGGGTAGCAACCATGAATTTATTTGATAGATAGATAAATATATTCTTTATTGTAAACCATAACAGTCAAACAAAATTATGGACTTAACAATTAAAAACGGTGATACAATGGACGGCTTATGATAGTGTTGGTAATTATCGTATTATAGATTTAGGTCTTGAAACCATATGGCTGATAGTCTTTATTAAAGACTCTGAATAATAATAATAAACATATGTCAGCGATTTTTAAAGCCAGATCCAGAACCTGAAACGCTAGCACGGTACTGGAGACTAAGTAAGACTAACTAATAATAAGACTAAGTAATAAGTAGGAGTCAATAGATATGTGAAGGAAAAACAATGTATTTTTCTTTTGAAACAAGTAATTGCGCGCGTGGTGTTTGAGATTTACCTTAGTCAAAGTTCGCACATATAATTAAGAAGGTAGCTAAAATACACCTATTTAGAACTAAGACCACATTCCGGCCATTATCATATACACAGTAGCAACACTTTACAAGTCTCAGTCAACAATAACAAGTCACATAAAACATCAAATATTGTAACCCTTTGTAGTTGTTAAGTCCTTATTTAATTTTGTTATGGTGTACAATAATGAGTATATCTATCTATCAAGTATATCTATCTATGTAGTATATCTATATATCTTCTATCAAATGTATATAATTACCGACTACAGTAGCGAGAATCAGTAGTCCAAGTACGACGGCCTTGGCGGCGGCTCGTACCAGCGCAGCCGGTGAGTCGAAGGGCGCGGAAGCCTCCCACCACGTCGCGTTGGGCACCACGGTGACGTTCCAGGCCGTGGGGTCCCACTCCGTGGCGTTCCACGTCGAGTTTTGCAGCGGCAGGCGCAGGTACAACGCCTCCCATTCAAGCAACTCATCGCGGCTGTCCGCGCCCTCCATGCCCGATCACCGTGACTCCACGTCGCATACTGGATAGGATAGAGGCTAGTTAAAATTATAGGTTACTAGCGGTTTGAAGCTGGTTTGAAGTGTCAATAGCCTAATGTGTCGGCCTTCTGATTCAGTGGTCGCGGTTTCGAATCCCACCAATTACACTATTGCCGTGAACCCACTCCAGACACAAAAATAATTAGCTTAATTGAAGAGGTTAACAAGATTCTAGTAATGCGAATTTTACCCATACCGCTTTCTAAAAAAATTCTCTTTTTTAAAAAAAAAAGGTTACTATTGACGCGGTTCGGTTTTGCACACTAAAACGTAATAAATTAAACAGTAAAAACTTCCTTACACCCAGCTGACTCTGGATTCATGTCAAAGCTCAGTCTTTTTCTTAGCGTGTCAATGGCAATAATGTTTTATATAAGTTTGGCCCAGAACTCAGCTTCGCAAATTCCGCTTGCTGGTGCAGACTTAAGATCGTCAAGAGTACAGGTGACGGGGCATGTGGAACAAGATAGAAGGTGGGGCATTTTTGGTTATTTAAGTGTGATTCAATTATTGGTGTACAATAAAGTATATTCTATCTATTCTATCTATATATTGTCTGAAGAAATGTAAAGCTTATTGCATCTAAAGTAATGGATGAATGGTTGGTTTAAAAGAAATGCAAAAAAAGGTTTGATCAAACCTGTTAGAATTAGAATAATACTATACCAAACATACCATTTGGTCATCAATAGCCTAATGGCTGAGGTGTCGGACTTGTGATCGAGAGGTCACGGTTAGGGCGTCCAATCCCGGAATACCGAGATCTCGGTATTGCGGGATCCCGCGTGATGCGGGATTACGGGCGCGGGATCCGCGGGATTTGCGGGACTGAAAAAAAGCATGCATCCAACCTCTTGCGAGCGCGATCGCTCGTTGACTGGCGGCCGGCAGTGTTGCATACAACACGGGGGCCGATGTTGCCCGTTTTTTACAGCTTAAGTAGCCTAATATAGCCGAATTTCAGCCAGTGGTAGCCTAAAATATCAGTAAAGTTATTTATTCAGTATTTGTTACTGTTTTTGTGAAGAAAAAACGGTGTAATTTGATTGATCTCATACTAATAGTAATACTTAAATAAATGTGGAGTTAGTTGATTAATTCATTGTTTTATTTGCCTTAAATAAATGTGAATATTTTCAATATGCGGGATCCCGCAAATACCGAGTTCCCGCGGGATTGAAAATTCGTAGTCCCGCGAATACCGAGATTGAATTCAGGCTGCGGGATTGGAAGCCCTAGTCACGGTTTCGAACCCCACCAGTTACACTGTTGCGTAGAACTTACCCCAGACAGAAGCATATTTATCTTAGTTAGAGGAATGAACAAGATTGCTAGTACCTAATGTGAATTCTACCCACATTGCTAGTTCTTTTTTAAAACAAAAAGAATAATTATCTCATGAGCCTTCTCAACGTACCTACATTGGTATATATTTGTGACTCTCAGTAAATAGTACGACAAGACAGTGTCAAAGAGTAAATGCTTACACTAGCGCTGATAGAGTCCGCAAGCACAGGCGGCCGTGCACTGCATCAAATAACTCCAGTCCCAAGTCCAAGTTATAACAGCCGGGTGACAGCTACCGTTATGTTTGATTACGGCATGATTACGCAGATTAATTAGCAGTCATTGTGGTACTCACTGTTTGTGTTGTATTTTCGGAAGAGACAGCTCAAAACTCGGTCCACCATCATTAATTGTAGTTTATTGCTTACGTTCCAACCTGTAAACAAGAGAATATAGATTGAAGACCCTTATTGTGCCGTATCTTCGAATCTAAATCGTTATAGCTTCATATTTCACGATCCCATTCGCCAATATTCTCATTCACGATCTGAAAAAGATTCGGCTCGAAACAAATCATGGAGTGATCCGAACGTTGACTATAAATAATTATTCTCTTTGTTATCGTCACTCAGCGCTAATAGATCACTTTGATGGTGACATTAAAGGCTCCGATATAAAGCGAATGCAGATACAAATTAATATTTACAAGTTTTTCTTGCTTTGTTGAATAGGTGTGAAAGCGAAGATAAATATGTATCAACAGGCGAGGTATGTAGCGAGGTGACGAGGCGGTCGGTCACACAGAGGGTCGTGAACTTTTAACATTCATTACAAATCACTGTTTACAAGAATATTTTATCACTTTTACATGTGCGTACGGCTAAGGAGTGAAATTCCCTGCCGCAGTCTGTGTTTCCCGATAGTTATAACATAGGGGTATTTAAGTCAAGAGTGAATAGGTTACTTTTAGGTAAGCGTGCTCCATCTTCGACTACATCATCACTTACCATCAGGTCAGATGGTGGTCAAACGCGAGACTATTATCAAAAAAAAAAATGTTTACGTCTCCAATCTAATCAATGCTTCGTAAATCGAATTAATGTCGAAATATTTCGTTGATATTAATTTTAAAGCCTCATCGTTTCAATATGTATTCTCGATACAGGCCAGGGTTTCTTTTCAGTTTAACATTTTGGATCGGCCACGTACGTGTATGAAATTGAAAAGCGGAAGCTGGAGTTTCAATATCTAACTCCACAGGCGCTTCACGTTCCAATAAAATAGGACGTTCGCATTTCTATGTACAGAACACACGTGTAGCTATGTTCTTATGATATCTCTTCGTAATATCCCAGAGATAATTGTTCCGAGTTGAATGCTTCCTGATACGGCGCACGTTCGGAAGTTTTGTTATAACAAAATTGGTTCGCCGTTACAAAGTTCCACTATTATAAGGAGACGGGAATCCAGATACGACTGCTAAGTTGCTTTAACTATGTTCAATAGTTAGCTTTACATGCTTACTTTGGAATTTAAATTTATGCGAGTTTATAAAATCTGGAGCGCTGATTTATATTGCTTTGTTGTTATAAAATCAAGCAGACCAATTAAACAATTAATGTCTCATTGACAATAGATGTAATTGCAACAGTGATAAAAGGGATCCGATAAAAATCTAAGTTGGATTGTTTGTTTAAAATTGATAATTTATCTCATTTACAGGTGTAATCTTAATTGCATGGTGAGAGGTCATTAGTTACTACGGCGAGACGGTTTGACAAGACTTGGAGGTAGATAAATGCCTACCAGTACTCTTTGGAAACAAACGGGTTTTTTCAATAAAAGGTAGTTAGAAGTACAAAACTTTGGTATAAAATAGCGTTTACATTTAATAAGCAAATGCCATTTAGTAACGGGTAAATGATTGGGATTTTACTTGGAAATTCAAAACCTAAATTGATACCTATGTACAGAGGTAAATAAAAGCTAACACTTGATTGAAGTCTGGTCACACTTCCCGTGACCCAAGGGCACACTACGTATATTTCTTTGACAAAAAGCTAAGCATTGCCCAACATGTCATGACAATGCCACCAGTCTTTTACCAGCCGACAGCGCTGCCCTACACTAACTAAAAAGCCCCTAACCCCAAAAAGTACTTTTTGAGTAAACGTAAAAATAAGTTTTCTATAAAACTACGCTAGCTAGGATGATGGTTGTAAATTATTTTTGTGGCCATAGTTTCTTAGCACAACATATAACGTTTGTTTTTTGTAAATAATAATAGATTTTTACTATTGTATTATATTTTAATCTTGCATGTATAGTATTGTGGTTTAGTCGCTTTTTAACTAAGGAAGTGACAACTATTATGACGTTTAACTGCTCAGCAAATTTGCTGTATCTCGAAAAGTATTAATCGTAGGAAAATTATACTTAGACCAGAAGATGGAGAATCTAAAGTAGTTTAAGGATACATCAAAAAGTGAAAAATGGCCTTTTGTGGCTTAACGGCCTTTTAGTTAGTGTAGGGCAGAGCGTTCAGGCTAAATATTTTATGTTTAATTATAGTTTAGGTTTAATCGTTTTTTTTTTTGGTGGGAAATTATGTCTCATCCCGCTCTGAGTAGAGCGGAAAGGAGTGTCAGACTTCTACTGGCTAAAAACCACCCTGCTCCTTCTGTTGCCTTTGGATTTCAGGACCGCGATATCTCGTAAGAACATTCCCGCACCTTCAGAGATTTAAAAGTTTGTATACCTTTTGTTTTAAATAACTAATTAGAATCCATGATATAGTTTTCTTCCAATTTTGTATGATTTGTTAAACGGAAAATTATGTAAAAAGTTCTTCTTCTATCAACGATGGAATCATGTGTTCTGGTAGAATGACTTCATGTCAAACTCGAACCAAGGGCTGTGTCCAAACTATAAAGATAAACAATTAGATAAATGTAGGGTGGTCTGGTTGACTGAAATAATACTCTAAACTTCCCTCATACTTTAAAGATATTGATACTATTGATATTGTTACTGGACTATGCTGATGCCAGCTATCTCGACTTGACCCAAGACCAATTAGACAAGCTAGAGCGACTTCAAAATCTCTGTATCAGGTTTATATTTGGCTTGTGCAAGTATGACTGCGTTTCTGATTTCCGCGCTCAGCTCAAATGGCTTCCTATTAGGTTTCGCCGGAATCTTCACCTATTTCTCAACTTTATAATGTGCTCTTTAATCCTTTTACTCCTTTTTATCTGAAGGAACGCTTTCAGTTCCTCTGTGACACACATTCCAGATCCTTGAGATCATCGGAAAATTTAAAGTTAAGTATTCGTATGCATTCCACTTCTTTCTTTGACAAATCTTTCATTATTCAAGCAGCTCGTTTGTGGAATGCATTACCCATAGAAGTGAGGCGTGCTCAAACGCTACCAGCATTCAAAAGAATGGTGAAAGAGCATTACCTCTCCCTATAAGTTTTCCCCCTCTTTCTCAATTATAGATACATGTAATATTTATTAGTATATGATTTTATATATATTTATTATGTATTGTATGTATGTATTTTATATTATTATGTTCAATAAATATTATTTATGATGTTTTTACACTGACAGCCCTTAATCTGTCTCCTTTAGTTTTTGTCCATCCAAAGGTTGTCTGTAAGAGATCGCCCTGTGCGATAAGACCGCCCATTGTACACTAGATTAAATTTATGTATCCATAGAAATATTGTGAGGTGTACTATAAAGTATTGTATAATAAATAAATATTTTATTAACTTCTTACGATTATTTAACATCTTTACGTCTTAACCCTCTTGGGTCGTTCCCTACTCTAAAGAGAATATAATACCTACACAATACTTACACTAAATTTTACTCCATCATTCACTCAACGCTGCGTTTATACTCAATTAGTTTCTGAATTATATGATGCGTTCTGAATTAACATCCCACATAAATATGAAACAAACCCGCTTCTAAGTACACAGATGCATATTGTAGTACGAAGTCAATCATTTCCGCGTACCTTGAATAATTTTGTAGATAGCAACGAACAATGGGACAGTCAACAGCACATAATTGATATTGATTGTGTGGCTTGTAGCGCAAAGTGCCGGGTGCGTGGGGCTATGGAGTGAGGGCCTGTACCTTGTTCAGTAATATAATCGCTGAGCATCGATCAAATTACAACTTGCATAAGGACGTAGAACACTCATACCTACTTCGTTGTTTACTCTAGCAAATTATTTTTTGCTCTTGAAAATGTCAATTCTTCCTGCTTATTATTAAACCTTTAAAGTCCCGCAATCTGTTCTGTTGATTTTAAAAACGTTAATTGACAAAATGAATGTCCTTGTTATTGTTGTTTTTATCTTTTGATCCAGTAAAATCTCTTTCTTAAACAACTAAAACTACGCTAACTAATCCAATTATAAAAGTTGTTTGAAACTGAGCTCTGTTTTAAGAAATCTTTGTTATTTTGTTAAATATTTGGGATCGCTGGATATGTTTTGGTACGAGATGAAACTCTGGGGATGTTTGACGTCTATGTTGAAAATAAACGCAAGTTCAGTTATCTTATTTGAACAGACTACTGGCTGAGTGTCAATGGCATTAGTGTTTGAGAGAATGTGTAAAATACAGCGAGAGCGTTCTCACAACTACGTAACCACTCGTGTTTAGTTTACAAACAAAGGCCTACCTTAACACAGTATTTAAATACTGTGTTCATCTGTGTTTTAATATTTCGAATTTATTACTGCAAAATTAAAATGCTCCTGAATAATGCAAAACACCACGTGGCATGCAAATATGCTCAGTATTTTTAGCTGTATAAATTGCATTTCACCGTAAATAATCCGAGTATCAGAACGAGTCGCGCTTTTGCACGTAATCCCCATTCAGCTAAGTCCTTCCGCACCACTCCTGGGCTTTAAAACCTTTTTCTGGAATCACTTTTTCTTTTTTCCAACACATCTTTTTTATTCTGGATTACCCGAAAGCATTTTACTATCGGTACCTTTGTGGTTTATTTGGCAGATGCCTTTTTCCTGTAGTTACTTATCCCAGCTAAACATAAATTAATGATTGATATTTCTGAACAACCACTTAATTAATCTTGTAAGGTTGGAGTCAGCAAATGTCGAGACAAGTTGAAGCCAAAAGGAAGGATCGCCAGTCTTGAAAAAGTTACGTTTTGACTGTTTATACAGAAATTCTAGTTTTCAGCACAAATCTATATATTTGTATGTCGATACCTATCGTTAAAGATCTCGCGCCCTGCACCGACATTTTGTAAAAATGTTCATAATTGCTAACGTTGTGTATAGTCCCTAATCTTTATGTCTGAGAAGGAAAGAAACCGGATAGAGTTAAAGCTTCTATAGAACGTCCAAAGTGTATACATATTTTGTATGGCTAGGTGGAAGGAAGTAAATAAATGAAACTGTAATAAGCTGAAAATAAATGCAAGATTAAGGAAATATTTATTTATTCAATAATGGAATATACACTTAAATAAAAACCCTAAACTACATATTTACATCTAAAGATAAACTAAAATATAGCGTCCAGAAATTCATGTGCATCGATGTCCACTGGTTATGTGACCAAAAGTTTGGCGGCATTGCCACGCTGTATGACAATGCTTAACCGCTGTTTTAGGTAAAAGTCAGCCTTTGGGTCACGCGAAGTATCAACTAGGTGCCTGGATAGTTCTATAAATAGTTTGTGAGCACTCGGACCCCACGATCCTAAGGTCTCCACCCCAAATGGCTCGAAAATATAACCTCCAACCAGGTTATTATATTTCCACCGCTTGAGGTTCTCAGCGACTGCAGCAGGAGCGTCAGCACAGCAAGACGAGCTAGGAAGATGGGATGGTGCAAGAGTTTCGAAACAAGTTGCGTCCCACACTAAAGGCCTACCCATCTTCCATGGAAATAAAGACATGCCATCCGGTCTTTTGCCATCGTCACGTGCCAGGCCATTGGGTTCTAATACAGTTAGAACGCCGACGGTGACAAGAGCTTGTCGGATAACGTCGTTAATATTCGTGCTATGTGACCCGCGTTACGGCCGCATGAAAGGCCGTGGTGACCGAGGCTGTTGACAACTTCGCCACAGTGGCAGCGATGAGCTGAACAACAGGAAGCACCTAATCGAAGGGGAAGCAGTGAGGCTGAAAGTAGTATCATCGAACAAGGTGCCTATGTTCGACGACGGCAGTGCATGAAGCCAGAGACTCGACTCCCATTCACTCACAGCCAGCAGGCGCACGCGCTCTGCAACCGAAGCAGATGTGGCAATAAGGTCACTCTGAACTGCTTTACAGAGCGGCTCATCCCACCGCCTTTGAGATGAGGGGTTGTCGGGTGGATTTAGATTCGGGCAAGCGATTCTCTAGGTGTCTATAGCCTCGGTGAAGCACGGCACATTGAAATCAACTAGTGACGGAGCTAGGATATTCCTGATTAATTTCTCAGTGCCGTGGACCGAGGATATAAAGGCCGGTAGACTGATTCTAGAAATGCGGACGCCGAGACCTCCCATACGAATGGGAAGAGTACCTTGTGCCCATTGAGGTAATATGTACTACGTACTAGAGGAGCTATCCTAAGCAAAGGACATGTTCCTTGGTCCACTTTGACAAGAGTTTAAACTAAAGTTCGCTGCAGCACTGAAATAATGATTAGTCGTCTGACAAAATCGTATAAACACGCAGGGCAAGACAGCTTCTAAAGTGTAGTTTTCTTGCGACCAAAAGGTCGGAAGCGCCGTGATTTTCATGGTGCTTACGCGTTTAGTTCAACGTTCTGCAACAACTGTCACTCATATAGACTAAACTGCCAATTGACTACAGAAGTGACGTAGTTTTATAGCTAGTAGGTATCATTTGTACTTCTTTTTCATGATTTTAATTATGTTGAATTTAACCTTAGTTCTTAAAGTAAAATAATATTATTTTGTTTTTGTTTATGTTATAATCAAATACGGTTACAATTAGTTAACAATATATCAATTTATTCCAATATGATATGTTTTGAATTAATTGTAATGTAGAGAAATTTACAATTCGCTTGGAACACGGAGCTTACAGCTTACATAAGGTACAGCATTTTGCGTTAGTGGAGTCCAAAATTAGATATAGCATACTTTTTTGGGGAAACAGCTATGAATATAATTGCAGAAGAGCTTTCATACTGCAAAAACGAGCAATTCGGACCATGGTCCGAATTGCTCGTTGGGAAAAGGGAAAGTTGCAGACAACATTTTGTCAATTTAGGCATTTATACCAGTCCGTAGGAATATTTAACAGGTTGCCTTTAGACATAAAATGTGGTGTCTACAGTAGCGCTTTCAAATAAAAATTAAAACAATTCCTATTGAATAAATGTCTATATGCTGTAGAAGAACTCTAATTTATTGGTGTATAATTGTTGTGCATAATTGTTGCAGGTTACTTTTTATTGGATTTTATTCATTAATTTATTGTTCTAACTGTACATTTTATAATTGTTATTTTTTATACATTCTGACATTATTTGCTAATTTATGTGTAATTAATGTTTTTATTGTAATTTATTTTAAATTTTATGACCCTGTTTATTTTTTTTAATGACATTTAAATTTATTATTTTTAAATTGTTGACATACATAGAAAAATTTAAATTTACTTATTTTATTTTATTGTAAAACTGTAATACTGTAATTTATTTGTGTGTAAATTCAGATGAATATATACATAATATTCAGTTGTTTATGAATAAATGACTATGACTATGACAGCAGACTTCTTCAGAAAACGCCCACCTGCTTTGATATTTATATTGTAGATAGATAGATAAAACACAATACTTGTAAAAAAAACCGAGTCTTGGAACTCTGTGTTCTTCTACCGTAAAAAGTTGTGAGATCCATGTAATATCAAGTCGGTTATTCGATTATTCAGTTCATACTTAAGGGACCTTCTGTCTTAAGTTGTTACGTAATTATCTAACCTAACAACATCTTATAGTGACCATATCAATATTAAAAATCTTTAACGTTTTAAATAAATAGATTGACTCGGCCATCGCATGAAAACACAATATATCTCACAAGTAATACATACATATATAAATTAATTGTTTTTGCGATTGCGTTTTATGGGATCTCATTTCTTTTAGTAGATAGTCCTACTTTTTTCCTTTCCGGTACCTTCTACTTCTTGTATACCAACAACAAACTTTCTTAAAGCCCTCTCTCTGGCGTTTTTTATTCCGTTGACCATTTTACAAGTTACCTTTGAACATAATTATATCTAGAATTCCAGATACCTATCTACACCTATTATTCCATTATATTATACATAATTATGAACAGGTACACTGATTAATTAACTGTAAATGTAACTTTGTAAGTAAGTTATTTATGCAGTTGATGTATTTAGAAAACTGGACCGAAATTTAAAAATATTTTAGTTTTTCCTTGATTCATACACTAAAAACTAATTGTATACTAAATTTGAAGCTTCTATGTCTGCTAGAAGTGCCTTAGACTTTTGATGATCGGTCAGTCAGTTTTAAGAAATATGACTCGTTATAATTCTTAAACTACCGGTTCAAATTGAATGAAATTTGAAATATACCGTGTTTATACAATGCCTGCTCGGTTACTGAAAATTCAGGCTTCTAGTTTTATCCACAACGAAGTTATACGGGGTCGAAAATGGCCTGAACTGCTTCAAGAAAAGTATGGTACGGCCGTGCCGCTTTTTGCTCGACTTGGCGGGGGCACCGCCGTGCCCCCAAATAGATAGATTCTTTATTGTACACCAATAATTTAAACACACGCTTGATTTACAATACTGTTGTATTGTAAATATATATATATTAGGGTGTCCCTTAGATAGGCAATTTTTTTGGAATTTGAAAAGCATGCCCTCTAATTTTTTTATAAGTATTGAAACATACTCAAATATGAAATTTCATCTTTTTAGCATGATCGCAACCCGTGCTGACTGAGCTTCAAAGTTTATTGAAAATCTTGTCATGTTCTCATATTTGGGTCGGCAATAAAACTATTATAAATGAAACAAAAAGTGAATAAGAGTTAAAAGAAAATAATTTAAATAATAAAATTAATCTTTATTAAAAAGAAAAGAATAACAGTCAGCTAGGGTAACAACTCTTAAGTGTAGTTTTTTAAAGTCCGGATTGAAATATCAATGTTCCTACATACAACGCAACAACAACTGTTTTTATTCTTCTTCTGCTGTTTATTTGTCAGGGTTATTGTAAACTCGCCACACTTTCGATTTTCCATTGTTAAAAGTATGTGTTAACTCGCCACACATTTATTTTATCTTATTAAAATATTTTGGAGTATTGTAAACTTGCCACACTTGTTTTCTATGTACGGACTACAGAAAAATCAAACACAGGAATAAAAACGATGGCCATTTATTTTGTAAATCACAGAAAATGTTTATAAAATCACATTTATCACAGTTTTAATTGCAGAATCCAATATGTAGCTAAATATACATTACAACTTGCTGATTTACCGTCAACATACTGATATATCTCAAAACATGACTTTCTCAAATCACAGAACTATTAGTATTAATTCAACTTAAATCTAATTTAAAAATCAGTCTTATAATGTTAAAATAAGATTGAGAAGTAAAAAATTAAGAGTATAAAACATGGCAGTTATTTAAATGGGCTAAAAATAATTAAAAACAGAACTCTAGGAATAATTATGTATAATCACAGAAACATTTTTAATATTGTAACTTATTTCTAGTGCATCAATCACAGTAATATTTTTTTAAATAATATACCTTATATCGAATGCAATAATCGCAATAAAATGTTTAATAATTAACTTACATCTAATGTAAAAATCACAGTATTTATAAAATTACACAACAAAGTTTACGAATTCCAAAAACGTTGCAAAACACAATTTATTGTAATAATTCACCAAGGGACATGCTGTCGTAATTTTCTAAAATGGTTTTTAACTCTTTATCGACAGCTATTGCTCGTCGTGTTCTTAGTGTTAATTTAATATTAAAACTAAAATTATTCAACTTCCAATCGATGTAATTGGCTTCATTTTTTAAAACAGAACTTTTTTTAAACTTTGTGATTGCTTTATTATGTGGAGCGTCCTCCATGATACGCAACCAAGCATCCTAAATGTCATGCTTCTTTACATGGGCCAACGCGTGCTGCGTTTGCTAAGTGTCTTTTTTCTTCGATAGAATTTAATTGTAAG
Organism: Tholera decimalis; assembly: GCA_943138885.2. Taxonomy (NCBI): domain Eukaryota; kingdom Metazoa; phylum Arthropoda; class Insecta; order Lepidoptera; family Noctuidae; genus Tholera; species Tholera decimalis. The sequence continues at coordinate 29,290,980 of OW964556.2, read as the reverse complement.
CTATGAGCTTTTTTTATCTAAGCTTGTTTAAAGTGGAAATTACATCCTTGTAATTCAACCTCAGGATATATTTTAGTAATTGCATTTATTACAGCAACTTCAAAATCCACAACCATTGTTATCGGTTTCCATTCTGTTAAATATTTCTTGCCCATGCATTTAACAATAAAATATAGTCATTGTATAAATCCGGCCCGGCTTCTTACGAGAAGGATTTTATTTGATTAACTATTATATTAACTCAGCTGACTTGCACATCATATTATTGTACTGTTAGAAGAACATTAAGAAGTTACTGTTGAGGGTAGCAATACCTCGACGAAGCTATATAAGGAAAGCTGTCGGCGGCACTCGGTCATTTTGCCATCGGTCGTCACGAAGTGCGAAAGCTCTGTTTGATTACCTAGTGTTTATCGTTATTTCAAATATTGTAATTTGTTCGGCCTAGGGCCATTAAAATCTTTTTAAAAAATCAATTTGTGTTTCTATTTATAACATCAGAAGTGGGATTCGAAGGCTGAAAAGCCGCTGAGACGCAGTTCTGGTTTTATAAAGGAAAAAATTGTATTCGTACACGTGGTTTGGTAAATTAATATTCGGACGGATCTTTCCTCTGTGTGATGCCTGCCAACGATCAACGAAACAAACGAAGACGTCGTGGGCGAACTCCTTCGCCCGATCCAATGGAGGAAATCCTGAGGAGGCTACGCGTGTTAGAGGACCAGTCCCGCGCGTCAGTGGAGACGCAAGCCGTCGCTTCGACCAGCGCTGGCCCTAGCAGCGCCGTCGCGCTGCCAGACGCGACGCCAACGTCGCCATCGGTGCTCGGGGCGCCGACGACGCCGCGCGAGCTCCCGGCCGCGCAAGAAAGGACGCCGCCGCTGACTCCACACACTAGCAACATGGAATCAACGCAGTCTGAAGACGTGGTGACGAACGCCGCAGAGCGTCTTTTGGCCGCTATCAGCTGTGCTCAGGTCAGATCCAACCAATATTTTGTCTCTGATTTTGATCCGAGTGTTCATGACTTCGACACGTGGTGCGATGAAGTAGAAAGAGCTCGTATTTCGAATCGTTGGGACGACAAAGAATGCCTTGCTCGCATCGGACATTGTCTAAAGGGTGAATCTCGCACCTGGCTTAGCCAATGGACAAGCAATATTCGCTCGTGGTCCAGTTTCAAATTAGAACTAAAAGCGTTATGCCCACGTTCTGTCGATGTCGCGAACATTCTTTATGATGTGATGCGGACAGAGTCCGATAAATACTCTACATACGCTGAGTATGCTCGTAAATCGCTTTTGAGGTTACGCATAGTTAAAGGTTTAAGCAACGAGCTGCTCACTGCTATTATTGTTCGTGGAATTGAAGATCCACAAATTCGTGCTATGGCTACTAACGCTAAATTATCACCAGATTCTATAGTGGAGTTTTTATCGAGCTTTGTTAAACCTTCTAGCAATTATAATAAGAAAGTGTTTAATTGTCCTAATCGTTCTGATAAGTCTTCCAATAATAGTTACTCAAATCGCAAACCATTAAAACGGCAATATGATTTCAAAGATTTAAAATCAATAAAGTGTTATCAGTGTAATAAATTCGGTCACAAAAGTATTAATTGTAACAAACGGTCGAATATAACTCTGAGTAATAACGACGAAAAAGCAATCGCGTTACCGGCGACATCTCGAGGCGAACCGTTGAAGTGTTCGTTCTGTAAAAAAGTGGGTCATTCCGAGGTTACTTGTTTTGCTAAGGAACGCACAAACTCACGAAATAATAATGGTGTCAATTTTTGTCGTGAAATTGTGGGTAGTTATAAAAACCGTGACGTGTCGACCGCTGTAATATTGGGAATACCGGTAGACGTACTAATTGATAGTGGTTCATGTGTTTCCTTAATGTCAAAAACAGTTTCTAAACATTTCCCGTGTCAATTAAAACCTACTAACCAGTTATTACGCGGCTTGGGTGGTACGGAAATTAGATCGGAAGCATTTGTGACGTTACCCGTTGAGTTTAGCGACATAACAATAGAAATAGATTTTTGTATTGTAGATGGCAATAATTTGAGTGTACCCGTTATAATCGGTACAGATGTATTAAATAGGAAAGGTATTACTTATGTTAGAACCGGTAATTGCCAACGTATAGTTCGTAGTGAGGTGATCGCGAACGATGTTATGCAAGTAAATTCAATTTCCTTGTCAGATCAAGTTAATACACCGGTGTCTGGAAATGATAGGGAACGGTTACTGGGGATCCTTACCAAGTATTCCGAATTCTTTTTAAGTGGTACCGCTACCACAACAGTAAAAGATAGTGAGATGCATATAAAGTTAACAACCGATGTGCCCGTGTACTATAGACCCTATAAATTATCGCATGACGAAAAATTAAAAGTACGAACTATAGTGAAGGATTTGCTTGATAAAGGGATTATACGCGAGTCCGATTCAGAATACGCTAGTCCGATCCTATTAGTAAAAAAGAAAGATGGTTCCGATAGAATGGTCGTTGACTACCGTGCACTGAATCGAATAACTGTCAAAACTAGACATCCTCTCCCCTTGATCAACGACTATATAGACAGGTTAGGTAACGCTCGCTGGTTCAGCTCCCTTGATATGGTTTCCGGCTTCCATCAATTGAGGGTTGCTGAGGAGTCTATCCACAAGACTGCATTCGTTACACCGGAGGCGCAGTATGAATATTGCAAGGTACCCTATGGTTTAGCGAACGCGCCAGTTTTTTATCAGAAAACTATCTCTAAAACGCTTAAATCCTTCATTGATGCTGGAAAGGTCATGGCTTATATCGACGATGTGTTAATTTTGACGGATGGGATCGACGAAAACCTCATTTTACTAGACTCGGTTATAAAAACGCTAACTCAAGCAGGTTTTTCAATTAACTTAAAGAAATGTACTTTTCTCACTAACGAAATAGAATATCTAGGTAGAATTATAAGAGATGGTCAGGTTAGACCGAGCAGTTACAAGATTGATGCATTAGTTAAGTCACCGCGACCGAGTAACGTCAAACAGGTTCGTCAATTTCTTGGCCTCGCAGGATACTTCCGAAGATATATCCCAAGTTACGCGATTAAGACTGCGCAAATCGCCGCTCTAACTAGAAAAGGAGTAACCTTTAATTGGAGCGATGAACACGAAAACGCACGTCAAAATATAATTTCTTATTTAACTAATGAACCAATTTTGGCAATATTTGATCCTGAACTAACAACCGAGCTGCATACGGATGCTAGTTCTATTGGTTACGGCGGAATCCTTATGCAAATAAGCAAGGACGGTCGTAGACGGGTAGTTGCTTATTTTAGTAAGTTGACTGCTGGTGCAGAATCCAAATACCACAGCTATGAGCTGGAGACCCTCGCGGTAGTAAAATCATTACAACATTTTAGGCAATATTTAATTGGTAAATCATTTAAAATAATCACTGACTGTAATGCTTTAAAAATGACACAACGTAAAAAGGATCTCCAACCCAGAGTTGCGAGATGGTGGATATATATGCAAGACTTCGATTTCTCACTAGAATACCGTAAAGGCGTACTTATGTCACACGTAGACTACTTGAGTAGGAATCCGGTCAATATTATTAATGTTGTTAAAAAACCACAAAATTGGGCTCAAGTGGCACAGGCAGGTGACGAGGAGACACTAACTTTACTAGAAAAATTAGATAACGGTAAATTAGATAACTCACGTTATGTGAAACGTAACGACCTTTTATATTATAAGTATGACGTCACGGGTGAGCAAGCGCGATTCTTATGTTACGTACCAAAGGCATTTCGACTAAGTTTATTACGCGTTTTCCATGACGAGCATGAACACATTGGCGTAAACAAAACGAGTGATCTGATCCTGCAGCACTTTTGGTTTCCCGGCCTTAGACGATTTGTCGCAAAATACGTCACGCACTGCGTAGTATGCATTTCGCATAAGCAAGTTCCTCGCGCACCTTTGCAACCCATATCCTCGTGGCAAAAAGATCCAGTACCATTTGATACAATACACGCGGATGTACTTGGACCACTGAGAGAAAGTGATGGTCATAAACATGTGCTTATTATAGTGGACGCGTATACTAAGTACTGTTTACTTTATGCCTTACCAAGACAAGACTGTAGCGAGTTGAAGCGCGTAATGACTCAAATAATTTCTTTGTTTGGTACCTTTAAAAGATTAGTCTGCGATAGAAGTCGTATGTTCGATAACCATGAGTTTCTTAATTGGATTTCAAATTATGGAGTCGAGGTGCATTTTATTACTCCTGAAATGCATCAGGAAAACGGACAAGTGGAACGATATTGCCGTACTGTTTTAAACATGTTAAGAGTTGAAGTAAACTATAATGAAAATGAATGGTCAAAAATATTGTGGAAATTGCAATTGGTTCTAAACGTTACTAAACACAAGACTACCCAATATTCGGCATTAAATCTTCTTATTGGCACTAATTCCACTACACCTTTAATAAATGCTTTGATCAAAGATATCACTTGCGAAGGTTCTAATCCAAATCACGATGCGATTCGCGAGTTAAGACGGCAGCGTGCAGAAGGGCTTATTCGCGAAAACAAAGAGAAACAAGACTCTTATGTAAATAAAAATAGGAAACTGCCTAAAAAGTTTCAAGTTAATGATTTAGTTCATGTGATCAAGAACTCTCAAAGTACCGGAAAACTCGATAGCGGTATGAGAGGGCCTTACAAAGTTACTAAGATCCTCCCCAACGATAGATATGAGGTACAATTGCTAGCAGGCGCCTACGGAAAGACTAGTCAAGCAGCTGCTCCATACATGGTGTTATGGAAGGGTGAATGGACACCTGAAACTTGTGCTGCATTTTTTGAAGGTACTTGTTGTACGGTGGTTGTTATGTTTGCTTTGTTAGCTTACATACTCACTAGTTTTTTCCCTATTTTTCAGTTAGATTATGTACTAAACAAGCCAGTGTTTATAAATGAATTGTGTGTTGCACACTTTCAGTGTCGTACACTTTGTGCGTTGTACACGTTTTGTGTGGTACATGTTATGTGTAGTGTTCAGTGGAAGAGACCCGTGTAAACCCTGTGCGCATGGTATTGGGTTGACCCTGACACTGGTGGTTTCTGGGATGAGTCGGTGGCGCAGCTGACGACAGGCCTGTGTAAATCCAGCCCTTACGAGTATTAGGTATCTGGGGTGACCTACTAGAGACTGATGTAAATCCTGTTTGCGCGCGCGAGTATGCGCAGGGTATTCGGTTGCGTGGGAACAGACCTGTGTAAAACCTATGCGACTTGATAAGCTAGTGTGTAGCGTTGATTATTGCTCATGTTGACTTGTTTGGCTAATTGGTACATAATCTGACACCTTTAAACCCTATGTGAATCTAGACCAACTGTTGATAAACGATGTATATGAGTATGTCTCTCAGAATGTGTGTATCTTCACAGAGATCGATGATAGTGACGCTGAACAACCGTCGGACGCGGAAGGTGTTGCTGGCCCATCCACGAGTTCCTGCTGAAGGCTTCGAGCACGCAGCCCCGTCAGGAGAAGCCGTGTTAGAAGAACATTAAGAAGTTACTGTTGAGGGTAGCAATACCTCGACGAAGCTATATAAGGAAAGCTGTCGGCGGCACTCGGTCATTTTGCCATCGGTCGTCACGAAGTGCGAAAGCTCTGTTTGATTACCTAGTGTTTATCGTTATTTCAAATATTGTAATTTGTTCGGCCTAGGGCCATTAAAATCTTTTTAAAAAATCAATTTGTGTTTCTATTTATAACAGTACTATATAAAGCTAAATTACCACTCACTGACTCACTGACTGACTCATTGACATAATTGTTCTCCCAGATGGTGGATGGGGAGGTGGGTATATTTTGACAGATTCGTAAACAAGTAACTCTCAAACCTACGGGAAAAGTGCCAAACCTCCTCTTTTCCCCCCCTTTCACCCCCCTCCCTATCGTATCTCGGAAACTACGAGACCCGTATTTTTTTTTACGGATTCGTATAGAGGAGGCTCGGTAAAGTAAAAACCATTTATCAAAGTCGCCCCCCCCCCACCCCCCTTCTCACCCCCTTTAGGCGGATCTCGGAAATTAAGAGACATGGAACATTTTTTTTTTCAGATTCATTTAGAGGGGCAATGCTTTAGTCAAAATACTTCATCACCGCCCCATTTTTTTTTTTTTTTCACAAGCACTCGAGGTGCTTGCACCTCGCGCAACACGCAAATACTAACAAGTAACTCTCAAACCTACGGGAAAAGTGCGAAACCTCCCCTTTTCACCCCCCTTCTCCCCCCTCCCTATCGTATCTCGGAAACTACGAGACCCGTATCTTTTTTTTTACGGATTCGTATAGAAGAGGCTCGGTAAAGTAAAAACCATTTTTCAAAGTCACCCCCCTTGCCCCCCTTCTCACCCCCTTTAGGCGGATCTCGGAAATTAAGAGACTTGGAACATTTTTTTTTTCAGATTCATTTAGAGGGGCAATGGTTTAGTTTTTTTCACAAGCACGCGAGGTGCTTGCACCTCGCGCAACACGCAAATACTAGTCATATTTATAAATATAGACAAAACCATCTATTCTATTATTGAAAAGCATATCGAGGCTAATGAAGAGCTATTGGTAAAGGATCACTTCTACTTTCCCTTAAAAGGAAACTCATGGACATGTAAATCCTTACTAATGCCATCTTGTGATAAAATATGACAGTAATTTCTAACGTCAAATCTAACGCCATCACATACAGTAACAAAAAACAGATTAGTCAAGAATCCTATTCAAATAACTAAATTGCAACAAGTGGGACACAACAGGCTCATAATAATAATACATGTCGAATTGTTAGAAAGTTCATGCAAATTATGTAGATGAAAACGAATTAGATTCCTCATAATACACCACACGCTGTAATTACTTGGTTTTGGCACGTAAATGTAATTAAAGACCAGCCAAAGAGCTGAGAAGAAAAATCACTTTCCAAAAATAATAGTAATAATAAATATTTTATTTTTGAATTATTTAAAAATACAAAGAATGAGTAAAATTTAGGCTTTACTGTTCAGCTGATTTAAAATTTTAGTTGACAACTGTTATTGAAAATAATTTTTATTTTATTTAATATTTTAAGTTATTAAATAAACTTTTGATATTTTTTCAGATTATTGTTAACCAAATGGATATAACTAATTTGGATTTAAGGAGTTTATTTCATGTTAAAATTATTTAAAAGCCAGAACTTTTCTTGCTAACGGTACTATCTTTAAAAATAGCATCAAATAAAAATTTGTGGCGAGTTCACAACAACTTGTATGTACCTATGATGAATAAATAGTTATTTTTTTATGGTTGTGACGAGTTTACAATGAATGTATGGAATTTTCAAATGTGTGGCGAATCGACAATGTGGCGAGTTTACAATAACTCATTTGACAGCCCTTTCAGCGGTATCATTACAACTCATCAATAAAACTTGTCAATTTTACAACTTTCAAACTATTTATTCAGCGTCCTGAAAAGCTGCATTATCATTCCAACAACAAAAATCTTGAAGAAAACCGTCGTTAATCTGAAGTAGTGATCGAAATGTTTTCCGACACAAAATCATCGTTACCAATAATTCATTCGTTTTATCTACAACAAAAAAAAACATATGAATGAACGAAAAACAACAAGAAATGTAAAAAAAAACATATATACTTGCTTACCGAAAAGATTTTGTGTCATTTCTTCCATCGATGGAACATAGCGTTTTTGTGATTGCCAACTTAAATTTCTGTTTAACTTGGCAATCATTTTAATTTTAGCTTATCAACTTTATCATCAGAAAGCGATAATATGACGGTCTCTTCACACTAATACGAACCACAGGTAATGGCTACACTTGCTGAACGAAGCTTTAGAAATTGTTGCATCAAAAAATCTTGGTGAGGTGCTTTAGTTGCAACTCGAGCCTAGGTTTAACATACATAAACAAACATAGACGTAAACGTGACAATAAATAAGCAAACCTCTTGAAGAGCCTTTTTGTCTTTCGCAATTTAATAATGTCAAAATTTAAAAATTCGGAGTTGTGATTGCAAACACATTTTGAAGAATAGATCGCTCTCGTTATCCATCATGCCAGGTGCTGTGTTCCAGGGGGCCTGAGTATTTTTTTTTTGTTGCGACTCTCAAGTTATTTGTAGTGGAAGTAGATGCTAACTCTCCTCTCTCTCGCTCTCTCTTCCAATCCCCTTTGCCTAACTATCTATTCCTTCTTTCTCTGTTAATTTTTTGTCAATGCCACCTAGCATCCCGGTCGATCTGGCTCTCTTTGTTTCTTTAAATTCATTTAACATTCATTTTCATTTCATTCTTGCATGTGCAATAATATGAAATAAGTTATAAAAGTGGTTTTAAAATTATATACACGATTCTTGAACGTGACCGGAGTATTCATTCAAGCTTACATTTTTTGTAGATGTCCCCAAACATGATATAAATCAATAAGTTTCTTCACGCATTTTAGAAAATGTGTTTGCGGGAATTCTTGCATTTTCCCAAAATATACTGCACTTGCAATTACAAGATTGGCACTTTCACTGACAGTCAACTGGACTTCGCGAATATTATAAAATAGGACAGCGAGAACTTGTGTATTTGATGGTAATTTTGCACTGTTTATTTGATGCCTAGGCAGTCCGACATGGAAATTATTTTGTTCGTCACTCCTTAACCCTACCGAAATTTATAGACATTAAGGAATAGGCTTAATATTTTTAAGATTTTTAGTGACTGTAACTGAGTGTTTTATTAGTCAATAAAACACTCAGTTACAGGCACAAGCGCGGTACCCACGCAATTTGTATGGACAAGTTTCAATCGCAAGTCGGCACTGGTTATCGTTTATAAAACGGGCTAATATTTATTTCTCGACTAGGTCTTTATGAAAGTTTTTATGACCTTAGGTCATTATGAAAGTTTTAAGAAGGTATGCGTAAAAATATTTCGAAGGGACACCCTAATATATATAATCTTACTAAACCTAATATATTAATCCTCTTCGCGAAAATGTAACGAACATACATTAAGTATGACTGGATGGTAACCAGGTCTCTTCACTGCATTTGTTTTGGACGAATTTTATCCATTTGTCCCTATATTATTACGGTCCAAACATGGAAACCTAAACAAAATGCAACGAATTACTTCTCACATATCTTATGCAATAATTATTTTTCATCTTTCATTTTTCATCCTTTTACGTTGAATTGCCTAACATCCAAAAGTCCAGACTCAAGGTTTGCCAACGTACTATGGCGCACAGTATCCTAGGTGTTAAATTAACGGACCGCGTTCGTAACAGCATACTGTGCTCCAGAACGCAAATCGTCAACGTGGCTCAAAAGGCTTCCCAACTTCAATGGGACTGGTCTCGTAAGATACAGGATTGGTGCCCTGAGACTGCAATGCGCGACCGCGGTAGACCATGAAGGAGATGTTTGGACGACATGGATGGGTAGGCAACCTTAAGAATTGGAAGGATGAGACGCAGAACCGTGATTGCTGGAAGGAATAGAAGGAAGCCTTTGTCTTGCAGTGGGACACTACAGGCTAATTTAACATGTAATAATAATGTAACATGTTAGATTATATTATCTTCCGCTCAAGAATCGCTAATTCTACCTAAACTTGTCTCACAAATTGTCAAATATTTTCTTCAAATTAAATTTTAATATTAATATCTAGTTACTCGACGACGAAAAGTTATTCCGTAGCACTTTGACGTATTAGTTGAATTATTAGTGCATATTTAATGCGTTTGAAAGTTTTTTCGTTTAAAACTAACAAACGACTTATGCACTCAAGATCTGGCGAGCGTCTAAGAGAAGTGCGGCCAGTTGACTGTACTTGAACAGAACACAGTAGTGATGTGTGGTGACTTCTCTAGTACGTAGTACATAATTATTACCTCAATGGCGTTAGCCCCAGAAATCCAAATTGTGGATAATTGGAGACCCAAGAATGAGTCTCCAATTTTTGAGAACCGTTTTCTCTTCGTTCGCAACGAAACCAGTCGTACGCACACGTGCGTCAAGTTTGTAATAGTGTAGTACTTTTGACTTTGATCCGTTTATTTACCAATAAATTTGGTGCAATTCACTTCATGCGTTTCCTACTGTATGCTGCGAATCAATCTCATCGATAACTACAATTTTACATTACTAGCAGTCACGTGGGGCTCACGTGTACTTTATCACGATAAAAACATAACCCACCCTCTTTAAAAAGCCAATAACATTCTTCAAGCTTCAAGTAACTACATATCAAATTTCATCCAATTCCAACCCTGTACATTCGAAGATTATCACGGTTAAACAAACTTTTCCGATTTATAATATTAGTATTTGTAATGTGCACCTAGTAATCCATATGCCACTAATTAGACCGATCTATTCAAAGCCAGGCTTACACGCAAGCTCATTGAATATTATTAGTAATATCATAAGAGCGGCAGTCAATACCGATCGCCTATAAATAGCATTAATAGATTTCATTTGTCAGAGAGGAAATGCTATTGGCTCAGGCAGGATATCGAGTCGCAGTCACGCATCAAGATGATAGTCTGGACTGGACTGGACTGCTGTTTATTTTGCTACCGATATGGGTTCCTAATGCATAGGAGACGGAGGTCATACAAATAAGTTATTGATATAAAAGCATCCGAGTTTTAGATGTTTGTTTGTGTGTAGAAAACTGTATTACTTATTATTAGTAGATATATAAATATTGTGTGGACCAACGTGAGAAAACTATAAAAATCAGACTTTATCAGCGAATGCTGTCGTTGAAATGTCAATGTATTCGACAGCGTTTGTCAGTTCCATACATTTTTGACGTTCGGACCGCTAAAAGATTGTCATTTGTTGTCATGTGTTATTACCTACTTTATGATGGTTTATTGAAAGCAATATATAAAAAAAATGTTATTAAAAAATCTCTATTTTAGTCTATTTTTTTGCAAAACTATTTTCACGCTTTTTATTGGGTTGGTTTGTAATTTATCTAGTTACAAAAGCAAAATGTCAACTACTTATCACTTTTTACAAAATATTGCTTTTCCCAGTACAGAGCCGTTAATTTTTGAGGAGTTCTCCTGGTACATCACCATCAGCTCTACTTCACCATATGCATTGTGACGAGCATAAAGTGCTTACCATCTATATTCAAGTAATCTAATCGCAATCCACGAAATACTTATTATTGAGTAGTTTCGGTGGCCATCTGGGGACTTCATCATCAGTTCCACTTCCTCGAATGGTGCTTTTCAAGAGCGACTGCCCAAGTTACTATAAGAAATACCCAAAACGCTATAGATGTGCCTATAATATTTGAAGAGTTCCCTCGATTTCTCCATGATCCCATCATCAGATCCAAACATGACGACAACGAAACCAACTTCCAAACAAACAAAAAACAAAAAACTTTCAACCTTTCAAACAAAAAAAGAATTTTTGAAGTCGGTCCAGCCATCCGCGAGTAATGGGGTATATTAATAAAAAACCATTAAGTACCTTATTAACCGACTTCAAAAAAAAAAAAGTTCAAGACGAATTGAGAATCCTTTGTTTGAAGTCGGTTAATAAGGTACTTAATGGTTTTTTTTTGTTGTGTAAGATTCATATGTGATACTACGAGAAGAGTCACATGAACGTAGTCGCGAGAATGAGAAGGTTATTAAACTTAAGAACCAGCGCCAGCGCCACAGCTGTAGAATAATAGGTACACTGATCATAATTTATATGTATGATCTGTGAGTAGGTATGTCCACAATTTGTAATATGAATTGGACCAATTTGAATTTCAGATAGAACACATGTTCACTGTCTTATTATCTTTGTTTTCATTTCAATAATTCGTGGGAATTGCTGTACGGTCAATATTAATTACTTATCTCCGTTCATGCTGACTGAAAGCTGCAAGCCACCGCAAGTGTATCTCTTATATAGTGGATTATACAAACAATGAGTGATATCGATATCGAGTATTCGGATAATAGTTAACATTTCATCACGCCTATATTGGTTCCTCAAAGGGTAAAGCAGATTTAACGTTGGTATAACCTTTCTTTCCCTCATTATAGTTAAAATAAACGCTCGACGCATCAAACAAAACTTAGACCCCTGTTACCACTTACCTGTTTTAAAAAATAGCTTCAACTTTTTTTATTTTGTATGTGTAACATAGAACATATGTAAGAACGTATCTAATCTAAATAATCTCAGTAAGTCTGCTTATACCTTCCTAGATTCAAGCGTGATATTCCCGCTGAAGTGGTCAAGGTTAAAACTAGCACTCCGATTTGCTACTTCAAAGCATTTGTTGACAAACCACAGCCTCAAGTTTGTAAACATTTCGCTGTAACTAAAATCTGATTCAAACTTAGTCTTGAAAGTCTTTGCCATTTGGGAAATAATGTTGCTGAATCTGAAAAAAGCAAGTTTATATTGTTTTTGACTCTTTAAATTTATTTTTTATAAATATGCCCATCGTTTCTTTTGCTTTTTCTAACGTACAGGCAGTAATAAATTATTTTATAATTTCCAGTGACAATACCCTACAAAATTAATGCTACTTCCAATTCCTGAGGAAAATGAGAAAACTTCAACTCCTATATGTCTTCAAAATATAAAAACTATGAAATAAATCTTTCTATTTGGAATTAATATCGGCGATTCGTTCACATTTGGTAGCCAATATTTTAACCTAGCACAACGATTTTTCCAATCACGTTTCCTCGATATAACTTTATAAGTATCTTACTTTTTCATATCCCAAAACTTAACACGGTTTACTGAGTCTCGCACAACACCTAAAAACACTCGACCCGCCATCGTAATTTGCGGCAAGTCATCAAAAACTACAACAAAACAAACTTACAGTGTCATAAATAAATGAACATCACGTCTTGGGGATCCGGGCTGCCTCCGACATCCCACAAATCCCTAGCTTAACGTATGACATGACAAAAATGTTACTCACGCGTTTTTCCCGAGTATTCCGGACTTGGCGAAAGACGTCAAAAGGATTTCTTGCATCCGAGCCCGTAAAACGTAAACGTTCAATTGGATCATTCAACATCATAAATACTAGTTATTTTTGTTTATGGCACCGCTCATAGAATATCTGTTTATTTCAGTGCGAGTATCGGCTTTGATCGTTTTTCGACACCCGACATACTGTCTGCTTGTAATTCTATACGAAAACTGACAATAAATATAAACTGTTCTATAAAAACTGAGATTATGTTATTCCATCTGCAGACGAGATATTTATTATTCAATTATTACACATGATGTATTTCAATGTTCAATTCTTGATTTTCCATTACACCTAACTTGCGCTTACAAAAAGTACTTATATTACGAAAAATCTTCAATTTACCGAAAATCTTCAATTCAATGTACCGCCCGCACGCGTCATGCAATCAATACACTTTTTACGACATCATTGGGATAGATTTTTCTTGTCCGAAAAACTTTTAGATCGAAATCGAAAAATTTTAAGTAATAATAAGTTTTCTGATTTAATACTGGTCGAATTGCGGATGTTGACTTGCAAGTTTCGGGTAAAGGACAGCATTTGAAAATATACCTACTTACACTACTCATTACGATAAGATTATGCAATGTCCCGAAACTCAACATCAAGCGGGTACGGGGTGAAGGGCTAGGTTGTACCAGATCTAGCAAAAATAAAAAAAAATCAAGTGACTTGGTTAAGTGATATTAGATATAATTATGAAAATATTGAAAATCTACACCCTAGATCACATATTTAAGAACTATAAGATAAGATGAGATTTCTTTATTTGCTCCAAACATGTGTATACATACAGAATAAAAAACGCACGTGAGATAACATAAAAATGAACATAAAGTTCAGACATGTTTGCCTATATGATGGCGAGCAAATGTTTTAAATAATGAATTTGACAATTTTAACTAATAATATAAATTTATAGAGATTAGCAATAATTAAAAAATAAATTTCAAAAGTATAAGTACATCACAAAAATAAAAATATTAAATGTCAAAAATAACACAACAAAACAAAACAAAAGTAAAAAAAATATCATATGTCAAAAGTAAAAAATAAAATAAAGTCAAATTGTACATGTCAAATCATAAATCGGTAAAATTGCTTGCCGAGGTTGCGGGAATGTTCTAACGAGATACCGCAGCCCCGGAACTTAAGGGCAGCTGAAGGAACAGGGTGGATTTTTAGTCAGTAGAAGTCTGACACACCCTTCCACTTCACCCAGAGTGGGAGAAGTCATTCGAAGGTACCCAGGAAAAAAACAAAAAAATGTCACATGAATTTTTTAAATTATTTTCTCGAGAACTGGTACTAGCCTATCTCCCTGTACCCGCTTGACGTTGAGTTTCTGGACACCCTGTATACTAATTTTAAAATCGTTAATATTACTATGCCTTAGATTTCAGCTCTTTCAAAGAACAGACTTAATGTGATTCCCAAGGCACGGAGAAATCTCGATAAATAAGCTTGGTCTATCCACGTACTGACGTCGCAAAGAGGTCCTTAACCTTGAAAATCAACCTCGGCTGTTAGCTTCGAGTTATATGGTACATTTTTATTAATCACTGTCTATTAGTGAGTGATTCCAGGAAAGGCGATGTCACAGTATTCACGTGCTGCCATGCACAGCGAGACTCAGGGGAGACGAGACCCTAATATTATTTCCCTAGGGATGTGCGCTTACAAACGTTGCATCGAGATATATTTCAGGAGATATAGGCCCTCTTATTTGTGCTAATAGTGATCATAGCAACGGCTTGAGAGTGGTAAAATTTCGAACTCTCTTTCTCTCAAAAGGCAAGGCCCCTTCTAAAAGTTTATCCCTGGAAAGAAACTATTGCTAGCATACAGTGCTCATTCATTCTAGAGAAAGAGACTCGGAGAACTTATTTATTTTCAAGATTCTCAAGTGAATAAAGAAACCTGCTTTTCACCAGCAATAGAAGAATTGCGATCATCGGTTAGTAGGTAACATGCTACCACTCCCTTTTCCACTGCACGATAGATGGAGTGGTCTCTATAACAGCAAGTTTAATAAATAATCAAGTTACTATTTGGAAGTAAAAGCCTACCGCTGACCTGAAACCAATTTATTCCCAGCGGGTGTATTCGGAAAGATAAATTATACCAATCACTTGAAATATCGTTATTGGCATTAGTTTTATTACCAAATATAACACGCAATAAATTTAGTCACCACCCGCGTTTTGCTTGACGTAGACTTTCAAGCCTGATCGTGGGTACTTTGACCTTAATCGATATTTGCTCATGCCTAAAAAAACGATTTCGAAAATAATCCTCAAATGATTAAACAAAATCTCGTCGAATATGTAGGGCAAAAAGTAAACATATGATGAGATTGCATTCGGAAAATTCAAAAAAAAAAAATACAATCAATTATAATAGGATTAGGATAAAATGTGAGAAAATATACGACTTCTGTAAAAAAAGTCCCGCATACCTGTAATTACAAAAGGAAGCGAAAATAAAAGGTATCGAGTAATTGAACATATTCGAAGCTGAGAACAATCGTGCCGGTTGCAGCGAGGCGTTAGAAAGTGCAATTAGTGCAGGCTAGCAACGTGCCCCGGCCAACGTAGCACGAGCCAATGCGCTAATAGCGTATACAACGAAAAACTTACGAGGCAACATATTAAACTACATTTCTAGGGGGAGAATTCTATAAATAAATTGAATGAAATTTATATTCTTAAGGTTGTCTATAAGACCGTATAATCGGCTGCTGATTCCAACTACCACTACTGCAAGTATAAACGTGAGATCCTCACAAACTCAATGTCGATTCGGGATGAATAAAAAGTTGAACATTGGTATTAAACCTATCAAGTCAAAAATTGTGTTAACAATGTGTGCGACATGGATTCAGATATGGAGCCCAGGTGAAGAAGTAGCATTGAGCCTCGCTTCGTTAATGAGTTTACGTAATCCATCGACAATCCATTCGATTTCTACCACTACACCACGCATCGGATGTTGTAGGTGTAATTGTTGCAAGGCGTTTCAATGCGAGGATAAACAAATAAATAATCAAAAACCAGTCTACTATGATATTCAGGGTGTTACCACGTCAATTGATCTATGCTATCGATTGATGCTAGAACGGATCAGTCGGCATCAATCGACAGCATAACCACCAATCGATAGATGTTGATGAAAGTCAATGTGTTCGATGATCGACCGATTGGAGTATTAATATTCTTTTAGTATCTAGAAATAAGTTTGTTGTGTCTGTAGCCAGACTATAAGTACGTACACTGCCGCAAGTAAATCTATATACATTGAAATTAAATTGGAAGTATTTGTCTGTGATTTTAAAATGAAAGGAGCTTCCCCGAGCGACATATCTACAAGGCCACTATACGTCCGGCGCACCCAGGGTAGCTAGCGATTTCCGACGATGACTGGCTTAATCCTTTAAAACGGCCAAACCCTATTTAAAACCTTTTTTTTTAATTGAAAATAGGTTTGCGTTTGACCACTATCTCACCTGATGGTAAGTGATGATGTGGTCGAAGATGGAGGACGCTTACCTAAAATGAAATGAAATATTTATTTTGTAAATTGGTTATAAATAACACTTTTACATGTCATGTTTTTTTGCGTGTTAAGTTTAGCTAGATGAGGCCGGTATTTCCTAACTGACTACTCTGAGAAGAAACACCGAAAGAAACTCAGAGGTCATAGTCTCTTTTAAAGTCCAGACAATTTGTATTTGTATATGAGAAGCATGTAGGTTCATGTCTGTGGTATTTTTTTGAGGAAATAACCACGCAAATTTGAGCGGACCTATCCAGACAGTGCAAGCATTTGTCAGTTATCATGTGAAAAGTAACCTATTGACTCTTGACTTAAAGACTCCTAGGTTGTAGCTATCGGGAAACACAGACTCCGGCAGGGAATTCCACTCCTTAGCCGTACGCACAATTAAGGTAATCCCAAAACGTTTTGTGCGTATGGGTGGGATGTCCACCATGTAACGACGGCGCTTCGCCGTTTGTTTCGTAGTCCGATGATGGAACGGGCTTGGCGGAATTAGATTGTGTAATTCCATCGCACACTCCCTGAAATCACGAAATGTAACCGATAGAAAACCGATAGACTTGCAACTCGTCGTCGGTGTTCAAGGCTCTGGAGCTTTGACTCGACCAGTGCATCGTTGCCAATGAGTCTCTTGGCCCGCTTCTCGATAGACTCAAGCGCGTCCAGTTGGTATTTCGCAGATCCATCCCAAAGGTGAGAGTAGTATTCCATACACGACCGAACCTGGGCTCGATACAAATTGAGCAGCTATTCCGGTGTGAAGTACCGTCTCACCTTGGCTAAGATTCCCAACTTTTTTGATGCTAACTGAGCCTTAGCCTCGATAAACGGGCCAAAATTGAGTGTGGAAGTTAAAGTCACCCCAAGAAGCTCAATATGTTCGGTTATCGGCACGGTTACACCACGAAAAGTAGGAGCCAGTTCGAATTGGAGCCTTTTTGCGGAGAAGAGACACGGCTGGGTCTTAGCTGCATTAAACCTGACGAGGCTAGCATCGCCCCATTCGGAGACAACCTTCAAGGTCAAGTTAAGCGTTAATGAAGTGGCGGACTCAGGTAGTAGTTCAATATATCTCACGAATTGCCTGTTTCTACTTTAAAGAAGCACGTATCTGATATACCTAAGTAGCGAAACCTCGCCAGTACGTGTGCACATAAAAGTTTTACGACCACTTCAACAAATAACGCGTGAATTTTTTGCCTCCTTTAAGGATTAATGAAACCTTTTCAGATATTTTAGACATCTCTAGATATGGCAATAGCAAGTTCTATACATATTTTATTTACATTCTCATTCGTTTATGCATAAAAATAGCATTATTTTATAGATAGGTATCTGAAATATGAATTTGAAATTAAATTGTGAATTCAAAATATAAATCTATACTAATATTATAAAGCGGAAAAGTTTGTTTGTTTGTTTGTTTGTTTGTTTGTTTGCTTGAACGCGCTAATCTTCGAAAGTACTGGGTGGATTTGGATGAAATTTGGTATGGAAGTAGCTTGAAGCTTGAGGAAGGTTATAGGCTACTTTTTACCCGACTGCAAAAAAGGAGAGTTATGTTTTTACCGTGATAGAATCCACGGGAGCGAAGCCCCGCGTGAGTACTAGTATGAATATAAAATGTGGTTGCAAAGATGTTCTCCAAATCCGGAAAGTTAAAATTTCATGAAAAATTTTAAATAATCCATAAATTGGTTTTGATTCAGTGGATTCATAAAGTAATGTAATTTATCCTTGCTGCTGTAGAGCGCTATCCCAGCTTTGCCAGCAGACAGCACTTTTATAAAAATGTAAGTACGTGCACATTTGAATGAGTTATTGGAACATAAATCTTCTAGCAAGTCTTTATTTTATAGTAGTAAGGATTTCTACAAATTCATCTACTCCAACACTTTCCTAGCAGAAGACTTCATATTAATAAATCCTTCCCAATAATATGTATAGGTAAATGCAAAAGTAACTATGTATGTTTGTCTGTCTTTTACATTTTATCATAATCGGTAAAACAACGGAAAACGCCATTGGCTACGTTTCACTCCAGTTTTGTTTTGCGAGGCCAGAAACTAGTAGGTATTAAATTTTTATAATGAACCGTTCTGAGGCTAAACATGGACTTCTTCTATAAATTCTTCATCTTTATAAAGTCGTAAGAAAGTTACGTGTATGATTCTTAATGTAAGTTATGTACTTAAGTATGCCATAAAACCTCAAGCGTGTAGAAAGTTCTTGTTTAATATTACACCCGCCCGTACCTATCCTCATAAATCACAATGAACCGGTTTTTCGCTATGAACAAAATTTCGGAATCTTAACCCAACGTTACTTATCACCCTATCTTGTCGAAAAGTATTTAGTCGCTTTTCTGCAATGGTTACACAAACAACAAAGTCCGTACAAAAAATTTTTCATTGAAATCCGATGCAAATAATAATTAACTCTTCGGAGAGCCGACGATTTCTACTTCCTGTGGAACTTAATTTAAAGGCAGTATTAGAACTTTTTACTTCATTAGCGTTAGAAACTAAATTCGAACGGCAAAGTTGAAAAAGGTCGCAGTTTATTTTTCAACCGACGACCAAAAGAGGAGGTTATCAATTCGACGCGTATATTTTTTTTTTTTTTTTTTTTTTTTTATGTATGATCATCGAGTACTCGAAGACAGCTGAACCGATTTGGAAAATTCTTTTTTTGTTCGAATGGGTATACTTCGAAATTGGTACCATTATCTCCAAAGTCAGGATCTGATGATGGGATCCTGGAGAAATCGAGGGAACTCTTCAAATATTATAGGCACACCTATGGCGTTTTGGGTATTTCTTATAGTAACTTGTGCAGTTGCTCTCAAAAAGTACCATTTGGGGAAGTGGAACTGATGATGAAGACCACAGATGGCCGCCGAAACTACTCAATAATAAGTATTAAGTGGATTGCGATTCGATTACTTGAATATGGATGTTAAGCACTTTATGCTCGTCACAATGCATATGGTGATGTAGAGCTGATGGTGAAGTACCAGGAGAACTCCTCAACAATTAACGGCCCAGCATTGGGAAAAGCAATATTTTGTAAAAGGTTATAAGTAGTTGACATTTAGGCTCTTGTAACTAGGTAAATTAAAAATCATCCAACTAAAAAGAGTGAAAAAAAAACTTTTTATCAAAAAATTAAACCGACTCCCAAAAAACACTGCAAAGTGAAAAATAACTTTAATTTCGGAAGTCGGTGCCAAAAACGAAAAAACAAAACTAAAGACACCGACTACCGAAATTAAAGTTATTTTTCACTTTGCAGTGTTTTTTGGGAGTCGGTTTAATTTTTTGATAAAAAGTTTTTTTAACGGTTTAATTTGAAGCTAGAATATTGGTTCGAAATTAGATCGCTCTATCTGAGTAATATAAACCTGCCGCAATAGTTCATATAACACTAGTTTTGTGCACACAAATGAATGAATTTTTTATCATAACGTTTGACACATCATGAATATCACATTCCAAACCAATAAATGACTGGACAGTGTAATCATTTTCCGTTCAATAGTGTTGTGGACGATGTAAGTAAATATTGATCATTAGGGTGTAATGCATAAATTAAATGGCATCAGGTAAATAGACTTATTGTTATAGCTTTTCATGTAGGTAATGCAAAATTATCGTTATTGAAATAACATTAAAACGTTGGAGCGCATTGCAGCTTCATTGGTCTTATTTTCGCGAGTACGTTTTCCCAAATTTAATCCCGGAGTCGGGCAAAGATAAAAATTAAAATTAAAAATTGTTTATTGGCACATGTAAATACATCCAGTCTTGGTATAGTGAATTGACTCATTGAAATGTATTAATACAAAACTACTGATGCTGATTTCCAAACTAAGCTAGAGCTTGTGTTTTGGGAGACAGTGTTACAGTCATTACGAGCGATACAAAGTGAGTGAATACCGAAAGTATTGTTGGACTACTTTGTAATCATATACAATGTGTAACGGAAACCCCATATCTGTCCAAAAGAGCTGAAGACAACATCTGGTATGGAGTCTCTATGCAAAGTTTCAGCTCAAAATAAGTGACTCGCAGAATTGACCCAAAATTATTGGTTTCATATGTTTCTTGAATACCAGTAATAACAAACGTGTCACAGCACTATGAGAGTCATCACTTTCCACGTCACTTGCCAATAAAACGATAATTCTCTTCGTTCTTCTTAATTTGAAAAATTCGGTCTCTGGTATCAGTGTATTGGTATTTGTAATAAGTTCTACACATGAAGACTTAGGATTACAAAACCCTTGCCATATCGTTTGTTATCATCCAAAGAAGCCGTGCACTTGGTATGTATATACCCTTTAAATTACACGTTGTATACGTATACTTACAACTTTTAGTTCCAAAAGTTTATATAATAATATGTAACTGCCTAACCATGGGTGGGAAAATCATCGAATAATTACTCCCGCTTTAGTTGGAGCGGAAGGTGGAGTGTCAGACTTCTACTGAATAAAAGCCCACCCTGTTCCTTCATCTACTCTGGCGTTCCGGGGCCGCGGTATGTTATTAGGACATTCCCGTAACCTACGTGGGTGTTTGATATAATACAAAATATAAGTCGTCATCTCTACTCCTGCCTTATGAAATGACGTAAAATCTTCAGTCTGTTTCTTCAGTGTTCGTAAAATTGTCAATTTCTAGATGCAGCTACTTTCACTAGGCGAATACTAGAATATCGTTTGAAGTCCGCTTGAATCCGAAATTATGCGCGTTTTCTGTGAGATAGACGGTGGGATTCAAGCCACAGGGCAAAACCCGTAAGCCATCATAGAAGGGCTTTAAAGTTATAGATATTCTTATAAAGTACTATGTTTAACCCGTGGCTAAGTGCGAGTGAAATTTATTTTTGCGAAAAGGTAGCCTGTTTGTTTTCAAGATCTAATTTATCTCTGTAGATAGACAGAGTTAGCATTTAAACAAAAAAACAGTATCGATGTTATTTCCTAGCTCGTTATTATATTCGTCTCCAGTTTCCTATCTGGAGATGTGAACACCAGTGATGGTCACGAATTGAATTTAAAACAGGGCATTATGTACTGCCGCGGAGAACGGTTATTTTAAATTTTAATATGCCGTAAAATCTCGTCTTGATTGTTATTGTATTGGGCTTTTGAAAGTAGCAGTGCCGCGAGATTTAGTGTAGGTCATTATTATTATGTTGGAAAGATACCTAATGACACCCATTTACGATAATATGATTGACCAATTTATCCAACCTGTCCAGCTTTTTCTATATTTACAATGTAGGTATACTTCAGTGTATTTTACATGGAATGTTTCATTATCTAACTTACATTAACATTACATAACATAATCAGCCTCTTCTCTCAAAGTTTCCATTGCTGGAATACAGGCCTCAACTATAAAAAAGTGAAATATCACTGCCTGGGACTGGGATTGTTCTATCCAGCCGTCCCTAGCTGCCCTCTCCCAGCGACGCCCTAAGCCGACACCCGTACCCCAAAGGGTAGTCGCTTAGTTAGTAAGATAAATATAAGCTTCGGCTGGATGCTTTAATTATATAATAATCAAGGCTGTCACAGGCAAGTCCGGTTAGCAGCCGATAACCTCCGCGCACCAGAGAGATGTCACACAAAAAAAACCAAGTAATTGGGTAACAAGATACCCATTAACAAAACCCGACTCAGGCAGACTCGTGTCAGATTATCTTCGGCATCAGCGTCTGCCCCTAATGTTTGTCGAACATTTTGACAGCTAGAACGATATAACGTGATTTCCTAAGCACGGTTGGGTCTCGATAGGGGATCGATCATTATTTAGCTACAAGATTTTTAAAATTATTACAAATATGATGATGAAAAAAGATAGATGAACTAATGAACGGACGTTATATCACGTCAGTGATATGACGTTTATTTTTACAAATAAATATCTGTTACATGAACGCCAATTCATGCAGCTTATAGATGAAGTGGATTTGGGTAGCACAGAGTTGGCCTATTTATGAAGCACTCGTTTCAACCCGCATCTTTCAAAATAGGTCACACAGATGTAATCATGTAATCCATCAATATCCTTGTTTATATATTTTGTTAGTAAAAATAAAGTCTGTCTGTATGTTATGCTTTCACGGCCAAAACGCTGAACAATGACCGTGTATGTAAATAGTTGAAGAATCGGGCTCAAAGATAGGTTACCTATTATACAAATCTGCCCTTGAAATAGGGGTACAGCCATAGAAAAATGATAAGAAGTGAAAAAAAAAAAACGGTGGCCAAATTATCAGGGCCTTAGCCGTACTACGAATGGTATTTTGACAGCGGCAGCGTGGCTAAGGCGTTAGTCAAAAGGTCCAAAATGACAAACTCTACCAATAGTTTCCGAGTTAAGCCGCGGCAGAAGAACGGACGGACGGATATGGCGAAACTGTAAGGGTTCCTTGTCACCTACGGAAACCTAAAAAAGCAATACACGAATCGTAATGGATAAAGTAAAAAACTACTAGAACGATATTAAAAACCTATCACCTATATCAAGCTTTTTTTTTTTTTTGGTATCGGGTTGGAAAATTCTCATGAAGTCCCTCCGTCCTCGGGGAAGGGCGGAGGGGACTGTCAGACTCTTGCTGACTAAAAACCAACCCGGTGTTCCTCACGTACCCGTGTGTCGGAAGGGGCGGGTGTCGCAAAAGCATTCTTCGCTAACCCCCCGACGGGTATTGGCCCGCCAGATGGTCAGGCGGGCCCCGTCACCCACTGCGGCCGTCACCCCGGCCGCAGGACTCCACTGAGAGGCGCGCGCGGAACACGACGCTGCCGCCTCGAGGTCTGCTGCTGATCAGACGACAAGATGCCCCGAGTCTATCGTCCGCAGGCCACGCCCTATGGTGGCCGAAAGTCGGCCACCCTCCGACGCCCCGTGCGTCTGCTGCGGGAGGGGTGAGAGGAGGCAGCCTCTCTCTGCCTTTCCGCCGCCTCCTTTGCGAGCACCACGGCCTCGCAAAAGGTGGCGACAGCATTCCAACCTGACTCGCTCCCGACCATGGTAGACACAACAGCCGGAAGCAAGAGGTTTCCCGCAGCCCCTACGGCCGCGACCAAGTCACGGCGCTGCTCAGCCCAAGCTGGGCACTCCGCCAGCGTATGCAGCGCCGTATCCTCGCGGCGATCACCGCAATGGTGGCACTGGGACTCACCTATATCAAGCTATATTATCAGCAAGTAACATAGGGTGTATTATAATTTGAAAATATGACTGCAAAATTGGACGCAATAACCTCCCATTTTTTTTTTTTTTTTTAGCGTGGTAAAATTATCAAGTAAGTCCTCCCACCCCGGGCAGGGTGGGAGGGACTGTCAGACTTTTACTGACTCTTATCCACGGTGTTCCTTCAATAACCCTTTACGTACCGGGGTCACGGTAACGGGATGAGTCCCACGACCCCGGCAGGCTTCGGCCCTCTACGAGGGGCCTCGTCATATTGCTGACGCTCTTTGAGGCGCGCGTGGAACACGACGCGCCGTCGACCCGGGCATGGTCCATGGTCGGACAGCGAGTTGCCCTTTACTCGCTGTCCGCATGCCCGCGCCTACGGTGGCCGGAGATCGTCGGCCGACGTCCGACGCCGTGGGCGTCTACCACTGCGGCTGGGCTGGAGGGAGATAGATAGATAGATAGATATATTCTTTATTGTACACCATAACAATAAAAACAAAATTATGGACTTAACAATTAAAAGGGTGATATAATGGGCGGTCTTATCGCTAAAAGCGATCTTTTACAGACAACCTTTGGATGGATTTGACACAGAAGGAGAAAATAATTACGCGGGTAGTCCACGGTGTACTAATTATCTATATAAAATACTAAACAATAAATAACGTTCTCAAAACATATATATGCATACAAAAATTAAAAAAGAAAAAGAAAGAAACAAAGACATACATAATAACAATTTAAGGAGAGAGATAAAGATCTTTTACTAAGTTTTTGAAAGAAGATAGTGTTTGTGCTTGTCTTACTGACACGGGTAGAGCATTCCACAGCCGTACTGCTTGAGCTGCGAACGACTTACCATAGAAATTGGTGGCGTGACTCGGTACCGCAAGCCTTAAGTTTTCTGATGACCTCATAGATTTTGCATGTGTGTCATGAAGGAACTTAAATCGTTCTTTAAGATAAGTGGGGGTTTTAGGATTAAACAGCACACTGTAAAGCAAAGACAGAATGTGTAAGTTCCGGCGAAGACGTATTGGAAGCCACTTGAGTTTCGTACGAAATTCGGATACGTGATCATATTTGCGCAAGCCAAATATAAATCTAATGCAAACATTTTGGAGTCGCTCAAGTTTATCAAATTGTGCCTCAGTAAGATCAAGATAACTGACATCAGCGTAGTCTAGGATGGGGAGTAAAAGAGACTGTGCTAGCGCAATTTTAGTAGCAGTTGGCAGAAAGTTACGCAACCTTCGTAGGGAATGGGCAGAAGCAAATAATTTGCGACTGACTTCTTGTAATTGGGGACCCCAAGAAAGATGTTTGTCAACCCAATCCCCAAGGTTCTTAACTTTCTCGCTTAATGGAATAGCAGTGCCGTTGAAAATAACCTGAGGAAGCTGCGTCCATTTTACCTTAGGTGCCAACCTGGAACTGCCAACCACAATGACCTGGGTCTTTGACGGGTTAACCTGCAAACCATGTGCATCACTCCATTCGCAAACAGAAGCCAAGTCCCGGTTCATGATATCAATAGCAGTATGCAAATCTGTATAGGGAGCTTGTCTGTAAATCTGCAAATCATCAGCATAAAGATGGTAGGAGGACTGAAGTTTTTTAGAAATAGGACGCCATCCTCTCCCTCACGCGGCCCACCTCCTCCTTCGGAAGCATGACTGCTTCGCAGAAGGAGGCGACCGCTTCCCACTCCCTCTCGCCCCACAGCATGGCCTCGACCAATGCCGGGCGCGAGAGGTCTCCGCCTATTGCCGCCGTGAGGACACGTCGGTGCTCTGCCCAAGCGGGGCAGTCCTGCACCGTGTGCTCGACCGTGTCCTCAGGGCGACCCTCGCAGTGGTGACACCCAGGCGTTTCCTCCTTTCCCATCAGACACAGGTACCTCCCGAAACTTCCGTGTCCGGTGAGGACCTGCGTCATGCGGTAGGTCAGGACGCCGTGACGCCGATCTAGCCACTCCTCAAAGAGGGGTCTTACCGCCGCAATTGCGGCGTGCCCGGCCTTCGGTTGCGACAGTCGTTCCCTCCATACTGCCCTGAGCTCACGCCGGAGCTCTTCCCGCCGCGCCTCGACTTCTCGAGGCAGCGGGGATACGCCTCGGCGCTGCGCCTCCGCGCGCCATTCATAGACGCGCTGGAGGGCAGTCGCCTCCAGATCCCAGGGCAGCAATCCGGCAAGGAGGTTGGCTGATTCGCCGGCGATCGTGCGGTATCCTCGGATCATTCGGATAGCCATGACCCTCTGGCATGCGACCAACTTTAGTGGTCGCGTCCGGATGCACAGGGCCCACACTGGGGACCCGTAGAGGGCCATGGACCGCACGACGCCGGCGTACAGCCTTCGGCAGGAGGCGTTTGGCCCGCTGAGATTAGGCAGGAGTCGCCTGAAGGCGGCTGCTGCCCGGTTCAGCTTTGGGGCCAAACTCAGGAAATGCTCCCTGAAGTTCCACCGGCTGTCGAGGACGAGTCCCAGGTACTTCATCGTCCTCCCGACGCCGATGCGAACCCCCTCCACCGTTATGTGGGACTCGGACCGTGGCGCGTTCCGACCGCCATGGAAGCACATGGCCTCTGTCTTGTGCAGCGCCACGTCGAGTCCCAACTGCCGGATCCTACGAACGACTGTCGCAACCGCTTGCGTCGCCAGGTCGGCCGCCGCCTGGTGCGACTCTCCCTGCGCCAGGACGAGCGTGTCGTCAGCGTAACATATTACGCTGACGCCGTCAGGGAGGTCGCCGCGCAGCACCCAGTTGTATCCGATGTTCCACAGGGGCGGCCCCAAGACCGATCCCTGTGGGACACCGCACGACATCTCTCGCCGGTTCCACTCTCCCCGGTGACCGGGGTAGATGACGGCTCTGTCCGTCAAGTAGTCCTCGACTATGCGACGGAGGTAGGTCGGCACCCGGTGATACCGGAGTGCCTCCCTGATGCAACTCCAGGGCAGGGTGTTGAAGGCGTTGGTGATGTCCAAAGACACCGCCAAGACGACCCTGCCCCGGGATATCGCGTCCCCCGTCGTGAGGGCCGTCTCACGCGCATGACAGCATCCACCGTTGAGCGCCCCTTGCGGAAGCCAAACTGGCAGTCCGCAAGATCCGGGCCCACCCGATTCAGGTGCCCGAAGAGGCGGTCTGCAATTACTCTTTCCAAGAGCTTGCCCGCCTCGTCGAGCAGCACGATGGGCCGGAATGCGGACGGAGAGTCCGCAGGGCGCCCGGCTTTCTGGATCAGGACCAGCTTTCCCGTCTTCCAGCGAAGCGGAAACTGGCCCCTCTCCAGGCATGCGCTAAAGAGCCCCCCTAGTCGAGGCCCGAGAGTCTCCGAGGCCAGGACCCAGGCTTTTCCTGGCAAGCCGTCGGGTCCTGGGGCGGTATTTTTGGCCTTGAGCCGTTGTACCGCCACTCTCAAGTCTACCTCGGTCACCTCTGGAGCGTCGTAGACGTCGTCGTCGCTGTGGTCCGCGTTTGCGCCAGCTTCAGGTTCCGTCGGAGACGGAGCCATGGGCGGGGGAGCGTGCTCCCCTCGCGATGGGAACAGGGCGCTCACCACGTCCTCCAAGAACTGAGGCTGGAGACTCTGCGTCAACGGGGGAGCCCAGGGGCGGAGCTTCTCTCGCACCTACTTGTAGGGGCGGCCCCATGGGTCCCCGTCCAGAGTCGCCACCATCTCCTCCCGGGCCAGTTCCTTGGCCCGCCAGATCTCGTCTCGGAGGACGGCCTTCGCTGCCCTGTAGCCCTCGTACAGCTCCGCCTCTACAGTCGCCGCATCCGAAGGTTGGGTGCGGCGCCTGCGGAACCTGGTGTACCGGCGTCGCGCCGCAACGCACGCTTCGCGCAGCGCTGCTAGCTCGCTCGACCACCAGTACAGCTGACGCCGGGCGCGTCCTTGCCGGACCCGGGGCATGGCCACGTCGCAGATCTCCGACATGGCCTCCCGGAACCACTCCGCCTCGTCGTTTATGTCGGCAGGCCTGTCTGGGGGTGACCCCCAGGCCTGCACGATCGAGGCTTCCAGGAATAGCTCCCGGTCCATCTGCTTCAGCGCCCATCGCGGACCACTCAGGTCGCGTCGGACCGGCGCGTCTGGGGTCTGGGTGGAGACGTCGAACCGGATATACCGGTGGTCGGAATAGGTCTCCACCTCCTCCACAACGCGCCAGTCGGTGACGCGCGGTGACAGGCTGGGGGTGGCGAACGTAACGTCCACCACCGACTCGCCCGTAAACCGCACGCACGTGGGGACAGAACCCCGGTTCTCGATCACCAGGCCCTGCGCACGGGCCCAGTGCTCGAGCATCCTGCCCCGCCCATGGTCCATGGACCGGGAACCCCAAGCCGGATTTTTGGCGTTGAAGTCCCCGAGGACGAGGGCGGGGAGGGAACCGAGGGCGACGATGACGTCTCCCAGCTCCGTTAGGGAGTTCTGGAACTCGGCGAGAGTTCGGTTCGGGGAGAAATAAACGCCTACCACAGCGATCTCCCCGAACCGTGCTGCGACGATCCCACGCCCTCTCTTGACGCGATCGAGGGGCGGGGTACCGGCGGCGGCCGACGAAACGAGGGTCACCGAGCCGTTCAAGTCCGCCACCCAGTCATTCCTGGGCAGGACAAAATACGGCTCGGCGACCACGGCGACGTTGATCAACCACTGCGCCATGCTCTGGAGCAAAAGTTCCTGAGCAGCGGCGCAGTGGTTGATGTTCGTCTGGAGGAAGCGCAATGGGGCCATTAATCGGGATCCATTGCGGCCTCCTCCAGGGCCCCTCGCGGGGGTTCAGCCACGACTTCGGCGACGGCGGCGGCAGTAACGACGGCGGCGGCGGCGACGGCGGTGGCGGTGACGGCGGCGGCAGAGGGCCTACCTCTGCGCCTGGCCTTGGTGGGTGGGGCGCAGGACTTGCCCCCAGCCCGGTGATCGGCTGGCTTGCCAACCGCCTCACATGCGAAGCAGTGAGGCGGGGCGGAGCACGAGCCGGCCTTGTGACCGGGCTGACCGCAGCGGAAGCACCTATCGCTTCGGTCTACCTCCGAGGAATAACCTCCCATAACAGAAAACTTAACCTAAACATAAAATCCTTATAACAAATGTAGTTTTAGATAAAATTGGACCATGATGTAGTAGTGGGTAATTTTTTCATTTCGCCAGCGGGTGAATTAGTCTCAACTCATGGTCAAGGAGTGAATCACTATTTCGAAATCAAAATCTGTACACTACACTAGGTATAGATAAATAGTCGTACTTTAGTTCTTAATTAAACTGATATAACCCATGTAACACTATTGTACATAAAGTTTAAATAAATATAGCATCAATAATATGCCCGTGGCCACACTGTACCCGCGGGCCGAACGTTGGGTATAATTATTTTAAAACCTTCTATGTTGTACATATTTCTTTGATGTTCGGTTAATTCACTTTCTTTTGTTCAATTGAAAGAATAAAATAAAAATCAACTTTATAATTTATTTAATTCTCTTTTGTTAAATTTTGATTCGCTAACAATGTGGGTAGAATTCACATTACTAGCAACCTTGTTAAGTTGGAGGCGTCCAACTAAGCTTGCTTGCTTGTGTCTAACTTGTCTGAAGTCAACCAGTGGCGTTCGAACCCGCGACCTTTCGATCACAAGTCCGCCTTAACCATTAGGCTATATTGACGCTTCAAATCACATTCTAGACTAAATGAGAATTGTATCTTTAATCATTCGGGACTAGGGCACGCTGGTAAACCACAAAGATGTGGAAGCAATAGACAGGCATTTAGACACAAGTCAAAATTACTAGCATTAACTAAGGCCTACATAGCTGATGAGATGAAGGGAGGGCAAAGGAAATGAATGGCTAGGGATGCCAAAATATTAAAATAAGGGTCATGGAAACATAGACCATGTGCTTTCTATACTAATATTATAAAAAGATAAAATTTCTTTGTTCGTTAGTATGTTTGTATATTAAGTGTAGGGGTTTTTTTGCAGTAAGGTGAGTGAAAAAATAAATTAATTAATTAATTATAAATAAATCCGAAATTCACATGGATAAAGTCGCGGGTGAAGTACTAGTCTTCTATACTTATAATAAATCTGTAGAGAGGTCAATTCTGTACATGAAATATATTTCCAAAATAACTATCAGGGCGTGATTAGGGATCGATACTGATGCCAAAAATGCAATCAGTAAAATTTTTGTCTGTCTGTCTGTCTGTCTGTCTGTCTGTCTGTCTGTCTGTCTGTCTGTATAACCGTTATAGAAACAAAAACTACTCGACGGATTTTAACGAAACTTGGTACAATTATTTCTCATACTCCTGAGCTGGTTATAGTATACTTTTCATCACGCTACAATCAATAGGAGCAGAGCAGTGAAGGGAAATGTTGGGAAAACGGGAGAAGTTACTCCATTTTTTAAGCTTCCGTCGCGTGTGCAACCTTAATGGTTAAAGCTACACAGAAATCATTTCATGACGGAAATGTTCTCCTTAAAATTATATAAAAAATATCCCACGACAGCATATGTCTATCTTTTATGGTTGACTCACAATAACACGTGTAACTCCCGTTAGCTTAGCAGTTCGAAGCTTTCTGATTATAATATTTGTTTACTCTTACGTTTATAACACTCTCAGTCACCCCTAATTGAAAAATTTAACATTATTAACTATTCCATAAAAAAGAATCATATAAATCGGTATAGAAACACCAAAGTTATACATGAAATACGCTAATAATAAGCCATCGCGCGTGAATAGGTACTGAATCATGCTATAAGGATTATTTTTGAGAATCGGTCGCCGCGCTCGACGCGTCTCGATTGGCCAAGTGCGAGCCAGACTCGCCCATGAAGGGTTCCTAAAAACCTTTAAAATTTCTAGAAACCAGCTTATTTACATTTTTACAACTACGCTAGATAACTTTGTTTTTCATAGTGTTTGTATGAATTACAAAGTTATATTTGCGGTTTTAGAAAATATGCTGTATCTCAAAACTGCTTACCCGATTTCGCTCAAACCAATTTTGGTTGAAAGTTTACATTAAGATCTACAGACATATTATATTTTTTTAGATTTTTCACTCCATTATTATAGAAGTTAGAGGGAGGGGGGGACATTTTACCACTTTGGAAGCTTATATCTTTTAAACGATTGATTTTATGAAAAAGTGGTTTTAGAAACCCTTATATCATTTTTAAACCTGTCTATAAGTACCACACACGCATAGGTTTCATGAAAAAAAATATTTTCAGTTTTAGTTCCATGTATGGGGACCCCCTTTATTTTAAATATTTTTTAATTTTTTTCTTAAAATCGGAAAGCGGTTCATAGAATACATCTACCTTCTAAGTTTCACATGTATAGTCTTAGTAGTTTCGGAATAAAATGGCTGTGACATACGGACGGACGGACAGACAGACAGACAGACAGACAGACGGACAGACATATCGAAACTATAAGGGTTCCGTGTTTTGCCATTTGGCTACGGAACCTTAAAAAGGCGGGGCGTCCGAGCGAGCGCGAGGTTCGCGGTTGAGTAGTGACCAGCCTTAGTGTGCTGAACTACGAGAGGCCCTACCTAAAAATAAAGTGCGGGCTTCATACAATTTTTGCCTGATGATCCGAATAGACGTTCAGAGCGATCGACCTTATTGACAGACAATACTTAATTGATATTAACAAACCGTGCTTATCAGCGCAACTTTTAGTTTAGTTTCCTTTTGTTGTTATTTTATAATATAGGTAGGTATTAGTTATTTTAGTATACCGATAGGTAAGTATTGGCTAATTTACGTTCACTTTTTTTATATTAGTTTTATTTTCACCCAGTTGCAACAAAATATAATCGAGGCTCAAATTTTAACAGGTTGCGGTGCAGGAGAAACCGTCTTTATTCCCAGAATTCCCATAATACCAAATAATTTTCCATTCGAATTTAAAAGAACGCAATTCCCAGTATCGGTATGTTATGCAATGACAATTAATAAGGTTCAAGGGCAGACTTTTCGTGTTGCTGGAGTAGATCTCGGTGTCAGTTGTTTCTCGCATGGTCAGTTGTACGTCGCTCTTTCCCGGGTTAGCAGTTCTAGAAATCTTTATGTTCACGTGCCGGACGGGTCAACTTTCAACATAGTTTACCCGGAAGCTTTGCGCTGAAGTATTGTCGTTCTATAGGTACTTAAACCTTATGTGAACGTGATCTAAACAATATTACCAATACATTAACTTAATAACACACAAGGAGTTACACGCTGACGGAGTCGCGGGCACAGCTATTAACAATAATATTGTGCGGTTCCGCATTGTGATATTTTTCAACAGTAATATAGATTGACATAATTATTATATTTCCCTACTAAATCACGAAAGTTAATCTGTCTGTTACATCAAAATCACTGAACCGTGAGGAAGGACATAGGCTACTTTTTTTTACGAAAAACGACGGAAACGCGGACGAAGTCGCGGGCAACAGCATCTATACTAATAATATAAGGCTGAACAGTTTGTTTGTTTGGTTGAACGCGATAATCTCAGGAACTACTGGTTCGAATTGAGAAATTATTTTTTAATTAAATAGTCAATTTATAGAGAAAGGCTATAGGCTATATATATCATTACGCTAAGGCCAATAGGAGCGGAGCGCCAATGAAGAATGCTTCAAAATCGGGGTTAAATTTAACGTTAGCCCAAAGTAACTATTCCACGCGGACGAAGTCGCGGGCAAAAGCTAGTATTTAATAAAGATAAACACTAGTTTTTGTAATATACATAGCAATTTTCCACAATAAGAACTCAGATTTATACACACATAGTCCTATCTTTTAACACAATTACAATATCCCTCTTTACAACACGTTCATCCAAGAGAGAAAATTGGTTAGTACATTTTCCTGTTCCCAAAAATACCCTTTATTTTCCTGTTGTTTCCCAGCAACAACATAATTCCCTTATTATCTTAATTGCTGGATAAAGGGAATACAGTAACAACGTTGCATATCACCCCTTATATGAATATGATATTTATAACCACATTATTACCGACTTAATGTTACCAGAATATGCTAGCGCAGAATCTTGTTAAGGTTTCGGTTCTCAAGATGTGCCTGCTTTTGCCTAATTAGGTATTCCGCGAGAGTGTGAGCTGTGCTGATTAACATTAAAACCGACATAGCATACTCTTTCTTGATAGGTTTTGTTATCATCTAAACTAACTGCCTCGTTAGTCTAGTGGTTGCAAGCGCGACTGCTGAGTAAAAGTTCTAGGGTTCGTTTCCGGGGTCAGGCAAAAAGTGTTATTGGGTTTTTCTATTAGAAATTTCCCAGTAGTAGCCCGGAGTTTGAAAATTGCTGAGGTAAGCTATTGGTATTTCTCCTGATATGTCATCAGTCGTGTCCGATTGTTATCCTATCGGACTATGAGAGTAAAGGTACCAGAATGCACCTGTACCTGTGCACATACCTGTGCACTATAATATCTCCTGCGCCGCAGGCTAATCTGCGCAGAAATTGTCCTCCGTAACCAAAATTGCTCAGGAGGACAGGAGGACAGAAAGATTTAATCCACTTTCAAATACGAAACTAAGTGGCATTATACATAGAAGCCAAACGCGTAGGCCAATTTTGATAATTATTACGTCAATGGTATTGTCATTGACATAATAATGACTAATATATCCGCCCAGTCCTTGCTGGACTGGGCGGACCGCGTGTTATAATGACGCCTCAAACTTGGTCCCAAAGTGGTCTTCCCTTTATCGAAGTGAACTAAAACGCGATCGGCTATCTTCGGGAGCGGTCGTAAGTTTTACAAGCAAAAATGCTGAGTTGTGTCGCGAAGAGTTGCGTGAAATACGACAAAAAGCACAATAAAAAAAAATAACATTTCATATCACCGGTAAGTTAAAAATATGTCATTAAATCAACTTCTAACATTATTTAAAACAATTTTCTTTCTTATTTGTCTCAACCTTTGGCCAAGACGACGCGAAGCCGCATAAAAGTGCGACATAACTTTGCAGCGGCACGCGTTATAGCCGATGAAATGAAAAGATTTAATAATATTACTATAAGATTAAATTATGTACAAAATTATTTTTTATTGTTTGTTAAAAGAAAATTAAAATGTATTTTTATGTACAACAAATATTAATTTCGAAAAATAAAAGGTTTTTTTATTATTTCTTTGTACCTCGAAAAATACCACACCCCGCTCTTACAAGGCTACGTCTAGGAGCAGACCACGCCGATCATCACTAGTGTTGCCCAAACGAGAGTCTCGCAAGAGTCTTGCACACAACAGACTCTGTTACATTGTTCTGAGATCTCAACTACCGTTTAATAAATAGCAATAGGATAATCGCTAATTGCAAGACTCTTGCGAGACTCTCGTTTGGGCAACACTAATCATCACATCTTAGTTATAATAAATGGCGTTAGTGTGTTTTGTAGGGCGACCGCGTTCATCAAATGTTCTGACGACGGTATCTTTACTATTTAAATCAATGGGTATTGTATTAACCTTGCGAGTGCCATCATTAGAGACATGACAGTTATCAAAACACAATTACCACAAAGAGGCTCAGCTGCTATATTGTGAAAATAAAAATCGAAGAACCACGTCACGGGGGGAATCACTGAAGCGAGAATCTTTAAAAATATTTTTTAGTTTCTTTGTGAAAAAACTGAAAACCAAGCGGGACCCGATTCAACAATTATGTTGAATTCATTATTATTATTCGTTTTTATTTATATTGATATTATATTAATAATATCAATATAAATAAAAATTAATCGCTAAATGTGTTGCTAAGCGTAAAACTCGACAAAAGCGGAACCAAATTGGCTGATTTCTTTTTGTTTTGTTTGATAAAGTCTGAATGGAGAATAAAAAAGTTAAAAAAATAATGAGAAAAATAGTATAAACATCAATTTTCTTTTCCCATTCAAACCACTGTGTCCGCAGCTGTCAAATATAAATATTTGACGTCAATCAAAACAAAACAATGGCGCTTTAGTATGCCTTTAAGTTGATTAGAGGTTGCATGTCATTAATGAAAAATAATATAATGAGTTTCCTCAAATTTGTTGTAAATCCTTTTTAATCGTGTAAAATATTGTGTTATTTTACTTGATAATAATCAGTAATCGTGAATAATGTGAAGGAAAATAAGTGATAAAACATAATTAGGCGTTGGTGCAGTATTGGATGGAAAGAGACTGCATGGACTTAGATCTTTTCTTTAAACAAAAATTAACAAGAAAAATATAACTGACGTACGCTTCATTGCTTCCTCAGTGTGTAGCATTTTCTTGATTGTTATAAAATTTTCGCTTCTTTCGAAAACCAATTGTGTGTTTATTTGTCGAGTGCGTTTACATTTAGACCCATGCCGCCTATAAGACGCGGGCGCAGCAATTTGTGTAAAAATATCATCACATTAGATTACTAAAGTCTTTCAATGTTATTTTATTTCTATTAGACTGCAACAGGTCAATAACTTTTGACAGAACGAAACCTGTCGGGGCAATTAAAACATAAAAAATCAATTTTACTGTGTTTTAAACAAATAGTAAAAAGGTAAAACAAGGTCTGCTGGAACAGCTAGTCATAAATGAAAATGGGTTGGGGCCCACCTGCTTTTCACTTTTTTAAATAAAAATTAAAATGTGCTAGTTTCATGCAGCACGCAGTTGAGCAGTCGGGTTTTTAGATTTTTTGGTCTTTTCAGGGTTCCGTAGCCAAATGGCAAAAAACGGAACCCTTATAGTTTCGATATGTCTGTCCGTCTGTCTGTCTGTCTGTCTGTCTGTCTGTCCGTCCGTCCGTATGTCACAGCCATTTTATTCCGAAACTATTAAGACTATACATGTGAAACTTAGTAGGTAGATGTATTCTGTAAACCGCTTTCCGATTCTAAGAAAAAGGTTAAAAAATATTTAAAATAAAGGGGGTCCCCATACATGGAACTAGAACTGAAAATATATTTTTTCATGAAACCTATGCGTGTGTGGTATCTATAGACAGGTCTTTAAAAATGATATAAGAGTTTCTAAAACCGCTTTTTCATAAAGTCAATCGTTTGAAAGATATAAGCTTCCAAAGTGGTAAAATGTGTGTCCCCCCCTCTAACTTCTATAATAATAGAGTGAGAAATCTGAAAAAAATATATGTCTGTAGATTTTAATGTAAACTTTCAACCAAAATTAGTTTGAACGAAATCGGGTCAGCGGTTTTTGAGATACAGCATATTTTCTAAAACCGCAAATAGAACTTTGTAATTCATACAAACACTATGAAAAACAAAGTTATTTAGCGTAGTTGTAAAAATGTAAATAAGCTAGTTTTAAGAAATTTTTAAGGTTTTTTTTTATACGTCAAATAAATATACATATTATATTATATTATTATAGTTACTGCGGAACCCTTCATGGGCGAGTCTGACTCGCACTTGGCCAATTTTTTCATTTTATCATACCTACACTTTATGACACAACATTAAAAGTAAATTACTAGGATAATGCATAATAATTTCATGCGGGTACGATAACTGGGACTTGATCATAAAATGTTAGACGAGAACGTTTTCCACCACATCTTTGCTTGCCATCAGATGAGATGGTGGTCAAACGTGAGCATAACATCAATACAAAAATGTTTTGCGCATTATTATCAGCAAATCCATATTTAATAGTTTACAAGCGAAAGAGTGTTTCTTTCTTCATCCTCCTTGTGAGAGAGCTGGACGTAGTGACATAAGCTAAGTACTATAATTTCCTGAAAAAAAAAAGTGTTCTCATGCGAGCGAAGTCGCGGGCAGAAGCTAGGCTTATAATTAAACCGCAACCTCACAGCACTACTTATTTCATAGAATAAATTTTACATTTATTTAGATCATAGGTTACAAATTCACCGTCTAAAAGATCTTGGTTTACGATTTAATTGCCATTCATGCTGGCTGCCAGCGTTTTGGGCATTTGTCTCACTAAGATCGCTATGGATTTTTTTATGCCCATAATTTTATTCCTGCCCTCTTTTTGTATGTACCCGTACAATATTAATTTAAAATTGATGTTATATTTTAATAATAATTATAAATGAATGAACTTTCATGTATTTTACTTTATAATTTTCTATAATGGAAACAAAAGACTCGCGCAGTGACAGCAACTAAAGCTCGCAGGACTTCAGTAATGAAAATAAGACACCTATAATTTTGTGTTTGTAGCCAAAAGCTCCTGAAAAGTTAGGGACAGAATTTTGAGACTTCCCTTAGGGACGACCTTTGTAATCCTAACTCCAGATACTCGATGTATCATCACACTAAGTCTGTAGGGAATAGCACAGTAAACATTTCTGATTTATAGCTGAGCCCACGCGATTGTTAGTTAATAAAATAAGTTCAGATTTAAAAGTATGCTTTGTTTATGATTTGACATTATTGTTGAGTACGATAGTTATTAATTTAAAAACATATTAATATATATATAAACCTTTACCACTTAAGAACAAAATCTAGTATTCTTAAAAAAATCGGAATATTCACAACTTTTTTTGATAATAGACTCGCGTCTGCCCACCATCTCACCCGATGGTAAGCGGTGATGTGGACGAAGATGAAACACTCTTACCTATAAGTTACTTACCTTATTACTCTTGACTTAAAGACCTCGAAGTTATATTTTGTATAAGTGAGTGAGCTTGAACGACCCTTGACATTATTATTGTAAAGCATAGTATAGCCGTGCGGCCTAAATCCGATCCACAAACAGTAATAAAACGGGCTTGTGTGGCGCGTCGGCACATTTCTGTGCAATTATGCATATAGGAGCGGGTGGCTCCCAGAGTCCCAGTGCTTGTGTAACGAGCCTTATACGAGCATTCCCAGGCCATTTGCGCCGGCCAAATGACAAATACTCAGACAAACAAGCCATTGTACCGACGATATTCCATCTATGAACAAACATAAATCTGCTTGTTCGTTGTATGCTCCGCATCCAGCATGGGCAAGATTGTATGAAAACCACAACACGATATGAATAAAACTGTTTGTCTATAAATATTCTTGTGCAGTAGATTGCAAATTTTATCTAATTCATATCGCTTAATGTAAGTAGGTATGTACGCTTTCGTCCAGTTTATTGATGCCGCTGACATGAAAACAGATACCGAAGCGTTTTTGTACAGATAAGTGAAACACGTTATCTTGATGTTTCCTAAGAACCGAATTAAGGAAAAATGCATCTTGATAAGTCTTTGATCAGCACGTGGCTAAATACTAACAATGGCACGGGTCAGCCTTCAAGGTAAAGTAACGCTTGCCGAGGTCGGAAAATGGATGGCTGACTTTGTTAACATATCAAGATTTCTGCGAGGGTCTGAAAACACGTTCTAAGTCGTTATTTGTACCTCTTAATCGACACCAGCCAGCCAGCCAGAAAGTCTGTCACCTGTCAAGGAGTATCGTATTACCCAGGACTGAAGCGAAGCGACTGGGCTGAAGAGGTCCAATAGGTTGTTACTCTATTTAACCTGCAGACTGCAAGACAACTCTAAGATACTTGGGAAAAGGCTATGGAGATGATGGTAAAAATTATTGATGCAGGTGCATGTTTGCACGCTTAAAAACTCAATTTCATAATTAATCATTTCACTTACATTGTTTGAACGCAAATCAGGTTACCTACAATATATAATGTATAAATAGCAGCGGCCTATAATACATTTAAACATTATAAACATACGATTCACTATCTAGTTTGAAACCATTTAGATTTGAAATGAGTAATGACATGAGGAAACGACGCATAGCACACAGTGTCTGATGCAATTTGCAGCTTACAGACCGAACACAAACTATTCGTAAATTGGCATTACGAGTAAACCCTTCGCTGGGGAACATCATGATAAACATTGTGTAATCGACTGTTGTTTATGTGGGCATTCTTTTCACATACCCTGAATCCTTACTTAATGAAATGAAATGAAATGAAATATTTATTTTGTAAATTGGTTATAAATAACACTTTTACACGTCATGTTTTTTGCGTGTTAAGTTTAGTTTAGCTAGATAAGGCCGGTATTTAAGGAAGTAAACAAGCCGTTTGGGGTTGAAACCCTTGGATCGTGGGGTGCGAGTGCTCACAAATTATTTAAAGATCTTTCCAGCTTAGTTGACACTTCTCAGGGTCCAAGGGCTGGCTTTTACCTTGGACAGAGATTAAGCATTGCCATTGGACGTGGCAATGCCGCCAGTGTTTTGGGGACATTAATCTAGTGGACAGCGAAGCGCACGAATTTCTGGAAGCCATATTTTAGATTGTTTTTAGATATATGTATGTAGTTTAGGGAATTTATTTAAGTTTATATTTTCTATTATATGAAAATCAGTAACTAGATACAATAGGAAGTAAAGATATATTATTATAATTCCTATAGTCTAACGCTTTCACTGCTAAACTGCTGCATCGAGTTTGATGTAGTATTGGGCAAATAATTATGAATATTCGGGGTAACATAAGGTACTTTTTAAATTATATCAACCCCTGAATGGCTGAAAATTTGTGTGAAAAATCATGCGTATGAAATCACGGTCTACAGCTAGTTATTAATAAATATCTCGTTTCAACAGTCTCTCCCCTTTCGTTTTTATGTTATTAAGTCCGTAATGATATTGCTTTACAAAATACTCATTTAAAAACAGCCGGTTTTCAAGTAATAAGAAATGGTATTTAGTTGAGTGATTGCACGCTACGTAGATACAAATTAAAAGATTCCTAATTAAAGGTTTGAAATACTCACTTGCAATAAAAAAATATTAATTAAGATCTCTTGAAAACTACACGAAATCTTATAATTTAGAAATATGTAATTATTTTCACTGAACGATCCTGTTTTTACGTTTCACACCACTCACACTTCACACACTGAAAGAGGATCTGAATTTATTTTTATCGATACTGATCTTGAAAATAATTGATATCTTCCACTGGCGTACCCTTTTTTCACTATCGACACTTCGACGTGTCAGTGTGATATCAATAAATCCATTTAATGTAATGTCGTAAAATATGGAGTACATTTTGTGTTGTTATGTTTCGAGGCAGATTAATAGTATACTGCAGTAATGTTTGACAAGTGTTTTATTTTTACGAGGACTTTCTAATCTATACCGTTTCGGG
Organism: Tholera decimalis; assembly: GCA_943138885.2. Lineage (NCBI taxonomy): Eukaryota > Metazoa > Arthropoda > Insecta > Lepidoptera > Noctuidae > Tholera > Tholera decimalis. The sequence goes on along the minus strand of OW964556.2, from coordinate 29,250,908 downwards.
AGTATTAGCAAATAGTAGTAACGTTATCTATGTGTATTTAGTCAAAAATAGAACTCTATCAATAACATTTAATATAGCAATATAGCTCCATTCCAACCCATATAAAAGTTCCATAGTAGGTAAATGTCAATAAGTACTGACATTCATTTCAAATTCACTAAACCACAGCGCTATTTTCTTACCAAAATTGGGCTGGATGGTATATATTTGGGTAAAACCGTAAAAGGGTTTCGCCCGACCGAATTACCTAAGGCGTAGTCTACACGGCCGATTGTCTTGAGCGAGACGAGGCTGCTTTGTATGTCGAGTTCGTATAAACACGGCGACTCGGATGCATCCGGCGTCTATGCTTGCCGGATGTCTACTTGTTTCCGAACGCTACAACACCTTGCACCTACGTAAACGAGCTAATGTTCCTATCTGTACACAGCTTTAGCGTTGTGTGAAAGTTGCGTATATTTTAAGACAGATATTTTTTTACGAATCCTCGGTTTTTTTTACGAATGGAATTCTGTCCTCTCAATCCTCAACCCGCAGTGGGTTCGTTTGGATTACGGCCTATCCCCTCATAGAGAGGAGGCCTAACTCCTAGCCATGGCAACTCTAAAGCCTGGTTCTAGTAGTAGTAATACTTACAGTTCTACTGTGTACCACAGCTAAATACGAGTTTGTGTCAAAGGTAGCTTGAAACTTTTAAAATAAAGACAAAGATAAATCAGGCACTACAAGCCCCATTGTTAATTAAAAGGTATTTAAACCCTGTAACCTCATCAGTATTGAGTTAATAGGTAACAGCTGAATTACTCATTATTATTAAAGGATTGGCTAAATAGAACCGATTCTATTAATATAGAAATTGTAGATTAATTTATCGAAGCGACCAATCTAATTTACGTTCGCCCGTTAAATTGGACTTTCCCGCATAATTCCAAATACTATAAAACAACCCGTGAATATTTGATTCTCAATTATAGTCGGACAGGCGGACGGGAACGTAGCGTTCGTAGGGAATAAAGTATGTAAGTGGAGTTGGGAAATTTCTCGAGTTCTCAACATTTGTGATATTGGAGCACATATTTGAGCTAGTTTTCCGGGACGAGTACAAAGCGATTGCAGTGTGATTTAGTGTGCGATGTCTTGAAGAGATGTCTGTCGTAGGTATGTCGGGTGGTGGGTCCGGTGACGGGGGCACGCATCGGCGCGCCAGCTACTCGCTCGAGTCACTCGACTAGAAACAGCCTGATTGTAAGCGCGGCGCCCTGGCCACTCGACCGCAGACTGAAACCTGAAACCTCACCCACTCCGTACCTATTCACTGAACGTCATTTGTATTAAATCGTTTGCAATATTGTACGATTGCCGAAAGCTGATGCTTTAATGAGGTGCACTAGATATTGTAACAGTTAAGTATGTATGAAAAGTTTCAAGGTATCCAACAAAATAGAATACTGCTACTGCTGTAGAGTACTGCTTTATAAAGACTGTTGTGATAAATCTTTCATTACTGTAGAACAAAGGATATCTTGGAGTCGTGAACGGAATGCAAATTCCATTTCCCAACCTCGTAATAATTTTAGTTCTTTGTAAAACTGTGGAACTCAAACACTTGAGTACATGTTTATAGAAAAATATTAAATCTGTGAAGAAATAAAATCGCTTTGACGTCCATCTTAATAGCGTTGCGAGTTAAAAGGTAAAGTCGTGCCTAATTAGGAAGTATAAAGGCATTCATTAATTATCAAGTACTGTGAATGTTTCAATGCGGGCAAGGAAATCTATGCGGTAATATATTGAAATATATTTTTCCTTCTGGTGGTGGCTGGATGGTTTAGTAATAAGTTCTGTAATAAATGAAGTACGTGAGAAACCAATTTTATATTTGGTGGGGTAAAGTTTATTTCCAAACAAATATACAAAATTATGTACTAAAATACAAACTAGAATAAAGCATCAAAAAAGGTATCCTCAACACTGTCGGCTGGCAACGTACCCTAGATACTGGCAGCATTGCCTCGTTGTATGGCAATGCTTAGCCGTTGACCAAAGAAATAGCCAGCCCTTGGGTCGCGGGAAGCGTCAACGAGCCTTTTCGATATTTCTTTTAAAAGGCTGTGAGCACACGGGCCCCAGGGACCGCGAGTTTCGACCCCAAACGGCTCGAAAATATAGTTATCACCGAGATGACTATATTTACGCCACTTGAGGTTTTCCGCAGCCGCAGCGGGAGCGCCAGCACAACATGATGAATTGGGAAGATGGGATGGTGCGACAGTATCGACACAAGTTGCGTCCCACACTAAAGGCCCCCTCTCTATTTTATTTTATACTAGCTTTTGCCCGCGACTTAGTACGCGTGAGAAGGTTTTCCCGCGCAAATCCCGATCCCGTGAGAATTTCGGTATAAAAAGTAGCCTATGTGTTATTCCAGAATGTCAACTTACCAAATTTCATCCAGATCCGTTCAGTAGTTTTTGCGTGAAAGAGTAACAAACATCCATCCATCCTCACAAACTTTCGCATTTATAATATTAGTAGGAAGGAAGTAGGATTTTCTTAAGTGTCTGTAAAAGGTTGTCTGTAAAAGATCACTTTTAGCGACAAGAACGCCCATTGTATCACCCTGTTTAGTTGATAAGTCCTTATTTGTTTCGGTTATTTGTTGTGATGTATAATAACAGTATATCTATCTATCTATAGGTGAACTTTGTAACATATATCAATCGTACAAATAACTGTACAAACAGAAGATTACCCGCCGACCTTTAAATAATTCATGAGACATCTCATGTCGTGTAGTCTTACGGCGGATTAGAGGCTCCTTAGATATGCAAAATTACATCGATCACACACATTTTGACAAATGGAAAATTATAAGACTCATGTTTGATTCCTACAGTTTAGTTCTCCCGTTTACTTAAGAAGTTAGTCTTGGTTTGTGGACTACAAATTCTTCAATCTTGACGGTGTCTGTGACTTTAGTGCCTAGATATAAACATGGTGATGTTCAGTACCGTCTTTAATAGCTGTAATGCGTGCAAACTGAAATTTTGGAGATGAAGTCATGCAATGGCCCGAGTTACGACTCCTAGTCTTAAAACTACATAAAATAGTTCCCATTTAAGGGCATCAATGTAAGGAAAATGTTTCTCTTCACTACACAGCTATATCTAAACAAGACATGTACCACCTTGAGTTGCCTGCGGCGGCGGCGTCGGCGGTCCATAATGTAAAACCGTCCTCACGATATTGTTTATGAAACCTTACTCAACTCGAGCAAATATTGTCGGTGTACTATTTTCACTTACCTCTTTCTAGGGCGAATGTCTGCTCCGTATAAAATGTCACTTCGTTACGTTCATTTTTATCACTTGGTTTTTATTTCAGATTGAGGATATTTTACTAAACCATAAAGGCTTGCTGTCTGAGGCTAGATCTTCACTAATGGAATAAACCTAAACTAATGGTACCCTAGTTTAGGTGATAAACTAACCGTCCATTTTGCAATATAAGTAACGAGGCGGTTAAAAATTCTATTAACATTAAAAAAATAATCTCATTATAAAAACTGAACTGATTTTGATATTTAGAATAAAGGCAAGCCATGCCCTAGATAGGGCCATGACGTAATTTTAGACTATCACGTTGACTAAGCAGCAGACAAAATCTAGCAATAGGCAACATAAATTATGATCCTTTTGATGAAATGACAAGTAAAGTGCTTTAATGCTGTTAACGTCAAAAGACTCTTTCACTGCAGTGTAGTCCAATTTTTAACGCCCGTACTGAAAATTTAAATCGATCCATCTTCGTCCATCTCGTTATATGCTTTTAGACGTCATCTCTTTGCTATATTTTCTCGACCTCTCCTAGTCTAAAGTCTAATTAAACCTAAAGACAAAAGCTTTCCTCATTTCAAATGAAAAATATTCCTTTCATAAAAGAAAGTAAAAAGAGAGAGTTTATAAATAAATCTCTTTGGGAAAACTTATTAGAAGTCTGTTGTTCGACACGTAGATTGTCAAGTCTCACTCATAAATATTAGTCTAGTCGGTACTTTTTCAGAGCAGACCAATGAATTTAGTTCGGACGATAGATAATAACGATGTCTACTGTAAATACACCAAACAACAAAAAACACGAGTTGCAAAAACGAAAAAGCAAATCAAACACGTAACATAGTGATGTCGTTCTAATGAAATTAACCCAGATATGGCGGCTGACGTTATAATAAATATATTCTGCTATATTCGTCACAGGCACTCAGCCCTTTCGACAATGAATCTCAGGTGTTTTCGGACCGACCCGTATATTTTATGCGTCACAGAAATAAAGCATAAATCAGCAAGATCTGCGTCCCGCGACAGTTTTATTCACGTTTCGTTGTCAGAATGTCTTTATTCATTGAAATAGGGACTATTGCGTATACGTTTCGTCATCATCAGTAGCGTAGCGGGCTTCGCGACTTTAAAGCAGAATTTAAAAAAAATATCTTGTAATTCTCATTTTTTATAGTTGATAGGCTTGCGTTTGACCATAATCTCACCTGATGTTAAGCGATGATGTGGTCGAAGATGAAGCACGCTTGCCTAGAAGTAACCTATTAGTAATAAAATTTTTAAATCAAGATCACTCTTGATTTAAAAATTCTGTCATTATCAGAAACTTAATTTATTTTAAATGTTTAACTTCGAATTTAAAGAACTCGTGGTAAGATAATAACAGCCGCATGGGTCGATATAAGGTTAAACAATGCTTGCCCTTTTTTAAGGATGGGAAGTCATCCAATGACTGCCTTCCGATCTGGGCGCAGCGGGAGGGTGTGTCAGACTTTTACTGACTAAAACCCATCCGTGTTCCATCATATGCCCTTCGTGTTCCGAGGCCGCGGTAACCCTTTGAACAATTCCGCAACCTCGGCAGGCAACTGCCCCCTTGTGGGCCTGACAATTTTGTTGACATTCTTTGAGGCGCGCGTGGAACACGGAGCGCCGTCTACATGAATGCTTGCCCTTTTTTCCCCCTGGGTGGGAAAATCATCGAATGACTTTTCCCGCTCTGGGTGGAGTGGAAGAGAATGTCAGACTTCTACTGACTAAAAACCCACCCATCCATGTAAAATACTCAGTTGTATTTGGTTAGACTGGAAGCCGATTCCAACATGGTTGGATAAGGCTAAGCGGAAACTATGCATTGTTTTCAGTATAACAGTTTATTTAACATTATAGCACAATATAGTGAATGTATTTAATGTAAAATGCAGCCAATGTTTAGAGGTTTTTTCCCATCGACAGCGAAGTTGATGATTTTTTGATGCCCAATGAATTCTTTTTATATTTGCCTGTACACATTTAAAAATAAACAGAGAAAAATATTTGTATTAGCAAAAGCAAACATATACGTTTAATATCAGTTTATCCATAGCGATGTCCTTCGTTAATTACTCGAATGAAGTCGAAAGTTTCCATTCGTCAAATACTTTGAAGCTTTGTACTCACATTATCATCATTCTGATGTTGATGCATCTGGGTCACCGTCAGGCGGCCGATCGAAGTGAACTGGCCACTTCAACTCGCGATGAAGTATCGATTCGAAATCAATAAGCAAACACAAATAGAAACGCATAGAAAACACTTCTTGTAACTTAAAATTAAAGCGATCGATTGAAGGAAGGTGATAGTTTTAGTAAGTTAACTCTACTAATAGTATAAATGGGTATGTTGATGTTTGATAATGAATAACGCCTTAGTATATCAACTGATTTGAACGAAAGTTGGCATATAGTCACTCGTGGGAGACGCCCCGGGCGTCGGGGATCGCGAGCCAATCTCCGACCACCGTAGGCGCGGGCATGTGGACGGCGAGCAGGGGTAGCTCACCGTCCGGTAAGGACCAGGCCTGGGTCGGCGGCGCGACGTGTTCCACGCGCGCCTCAAAGAGTTGTCAGTAATAGTGATGGGGCCCCGTGGGGCCATTGCCTACCGGGATTGCAGGAATGTTCTAACGAGATACCGCGGCCCCGGTACTTAAGGGCAGCTGAAGGAACAGGATGGGCTTTTAGTCAGTAGAAGTCTGACACTCCCTTCCGCTGCCCCCAGAACAGAAGTCATTCGATGATTCTCCTACCCGGAAAAAAAAAATAGAAAACAGGGTATAGTCACTTCGATTGTGGCATAGTTTACTTTTTATTCTGGTATCAATTTTTTTTTGATTTTTTCGTCTACCGTGCAAGCAAACTCTCGTACAAAGCCTAATTAACCTTTATTAGTAGCACAAAACTATGTTGTTTCGTCTGATGACAGTTGACGATCAGGTAGCTCGTCGTATGGTTCGTAAAAAAAATTTTTGGCAAAAAATAGAACCGACTTCCATATCAAAACACTACAAAGCCAAAAATAACTTTAATTTCGGTAGTCGGTGTTATTGGTTTTGTATTTTCTTTTTTTCACACCGCCTTTCGAAATTAAAGTTATTTTTGGCTTTGTAGTGTTTTGATATGGAAGTCGGTTCTATTTTTTGCTAAAAATTTCTATTCACGCTTTTTAGTGGGTCGGTTTATAATTTACCTAGTTACAAAAGCCATAATGGCACAACTTATCACCTTTTACAAAATATTGCTTTTCCCAATGCATAGCCGTTAATATTGGAGGAGTTCTCCTTGTACTTGACCATCAGCTCTATATCACCATATGCATTGTGACGAGCATAAAGTGCTTAACATTCGTGCTCAAGTAATGGAATCGCAATCCACGAAATACTAATTATTGAGTAGTTTCAATGGCCATCTGTGGTCTTCATCATCAGTTCAACTTCCCCAAATGGTACTTTTCGAAAGCAACTGCTCAAGGTACTATAAGAAATACTCAAAACGCTATAGGTGTGCCTATAATACTTGAAGAGTTCCCTCGATTTCTCCAGGATCCCATCATCAGATCCTGATTTCGTAGCAATGGGACCAACTTGAAAATATACCCTTTCAAACGCAAAGAGAATTTTCCAAATCGGTCCAGCCATCACCGAGTTATGAGGTAACATACATAAAAAAAAAAGTTCAAGACGAATTGAGAACCTCCTTTTTTTGAAGTCGGTTAAAAATGTCTAAAAGGTTTTAGACACATTTTTCCTCGGGTGTATCGAGTTTACAATAATGTACCTTTCATAGTTCGTCAGGAGACTTAACATAGCCAGTTATCATCTACTAGTACTCACGCGGGGCTTCGCTCCCGTGGATTCTTACACTTCTTTTTTGCAGTCGCGTAAAAAGTAGCCTATAACCTTCCTCAAGCTTCAAGCTACTTCCAAACCAAATTGCATCCAAATCCACCCAGCACTTTCGAAGATTAGCGCGTTCAAGCAAACAAACAAACAAACTTTTCCGCTTTATAATATTAGTATAGATAACACTTTTAGGCTACACCGTTCTTCTTGGGATGTTTCTTTATAGGTGCCTGATCTAAGCTCCAGTATCCTCTAACTTATTATTTATGTAATAAGATAGGATCAAGTTTTAGGATAGGTAGAGTAGACCAGTCTGAAAGTTGGTTCAATAAATCTCATCATCCCTCCCTATTCTCAAATTGAAATAGATAACTGATCGAATGACTGCGTTGCTTAGTAACAAAAACTAGTGGTGGTTCAGTTGTTGCAGTTGGCCCATTGTCCATTTAAATTTTGTATTTGCTTTCTACACTGAGGAGTGATTTGAAAGAAAACGAAAAAAACATTGCCATGACGAAGAAAACGTTTTGCGCCGACCCTCCAACTAAATGGATTTAAAGCAGGGATGATGATGCTCTTTATTTATCCATATAAAACGAAATGAAAAAAGTGCATTTGACTTTTCATTGTTTCATTTCGTTTTATATGCATAAAATTAATAAAAAACGTTTTTTTTTACTATATGGGTAGAAACCTGATATAACCCATCGATTGCCCTGAATTCTTTTCATATATTTTTCATAAAAAACGGGACACTGTTTACTTTGCCCTCCGGCCAGTTCAATTTGTATGCCGTGGGGGAAATATGAAAAATAATCATAGTCTTACGAATCACCGAACACTGATTGATTGCTATTTGGTATTACAATATCTCATCATGGTTCCATGTGTTACCCATACATATGAAGTTTCCATTATTTATTTATTAACCGACTTCAAAAAAAGGAGGTTTACAATTCGTCTTGAACTTTTTTTTTTTTTTTTTTTTTTTTTTTATGTATGTTACCTCATAACTCGGAGACGGCTGGACCGATTTAAAAAATTCTTTTTGCGTTTGAATGAGTATACTTTCTAGTTGGTCCCATTGTTACGAAATCAGGATCTGATGATGGGATCTTGGACAAATCGAGGGAACTGTTCAAATATTATAGGCACACCTATAGCGTTTTGGGTATTTCTTATAGTTCCTTGAGCAGTTGCTTCCGAAAAGTACCATTTGGGGAAGTTGAACTGATGATGAAGACCACAGATGGCTACTGAAACTCCTCAATAATAAGTATTTCGTGGATTGCGATTCGATTACTTGAGTACGGATGTTAAACACTTTATGCTCGTCACAATACATATGGTGATGTAGAGCTGATGGTCAAGTACCAGGAGAGCTCCTCAAAAATTAACGGCTATGCATCGGGAAAAGCAATATTTTGTAAAAGGTGATAAGTTGTTGACATTATGGCTTTTGTAACTAGATAAATTACAAACCGACCCACTAAAAAGCGTGAAAAAAAACTTTTTAACAAAAAATAGAACCGACTTCCATATAAAAACACTACAAAGGCAAAAATAACTTTAATTTCGGAAGGCGGTGTCTTTAGTTTTGTATATATTTTCGTTTTTGACACCGCCTTCCGAAATTAAAGTTATTTTTGCCTTTGTAGTGTTTTTATATGGAAGTCGGTTCTATTTTTTGTTAAAAAGTTTTTTTTTCTAATCTTTGTTTAAAAATCTTACCCAACTACGCTAAAATGCTGAGATTTTATCCGTCTATCCAAAGTAAGTTGTATTTACGTTTGTGTCAGTATAGTATCTAAATTACTGCACTGATAGTAATGAATCAGATATCTATAGAGTTGTAATAATGGCCTTGGAAAAATAAGATATACAACGAATAATTTAAAGGGTATATACATACCAAGTGCATAGCTTCTTTGGATGATAACAAACGATATGGCAAGGGTTTTGTAATCCTAAGTTTACGTGTGTAGAACTTATTACAAATTCCAATATACTGATACCAGAGACCGAATTTTTCAAATTAAGAAGAACGAAAAGAATTATCGTGTTATTGGCAAGTGACGTGGAAAGTTATTGACCCTCGTAGTTCTGTGACATGTTTGTTATGATTGGTATTCAAGAAATATATGAAACTAATAATTTGGTATCAATTCTTTGACTCAGTTTTTTTGTGCTGAAACTGTGCATAAAGCCTCCATACCAGATGTTGTCTTCAGCCCTTTTGGATAGCTATGGAGTTTCCGTTACACGTTGTATAGATTAAAATGGTTGAAATTGAAATAGTGAAAATTAAAGTTATTTTGAACTTAGTATTAGTTTACTTAGTTTTGTTTAGTTTACTTAGTTAGTTTATAAGGTTTTCCAGTCCCAAGTTCAAAACTGAAAAACAATGATATAGTAGTTATTTTTAAATTCAATGACTAAATGTGATACTCGAATATCTATAAAAATTAAAAGTTTTATGTTGGTTTGGTTTAGATACAGCAGTGAGACATCTCTCCTAAGTTCTTCATTCAGATTTAACACCAAACTTAAAAGGAAGGAAAATACTCTCGCAACAAGAAATAACTAAGTCGATTGAAATTTGGCGAAGAATTCGCTAGAAAAACCTTTAAAATAGTTGAATTGAGAACCTCCTCCTTTATCTGTAGTCGACTAAAAATCATCATCTTAGCTTAGCTTTTTTTCAACTGTGTTGGGATTAGCTCTCTGTATGACGTCGGCTTTCAGACTTGCCGGATGCAGCTGAATAGGTATTAGTGTTTTACACGAACCGACTGCCTATCTGCACAACCCCGTGTCTGGGTAATTCTCTTTACAAGACCAATGGCCAATTTTTCTGGCCTCTGACTATCCGTAACAACTATCTAAGATGTACAGACGCCAGCACATAAAGCTACCCGAAACTGTCAAATTTTCCCAATCAACCTTGAACCTAATTTCCTTAACAATAAAGTTGAAAATCTATTAAAGAAATTTGACAGATTGTTGTAGCTTGATGTGCTGGCGTCTGTACAAATGATATCCGAGACTAACGGTTGAGCCGTGCTTTCCGAGGCACGGAGAAAGTTCAATCTGACCTCTGACCGACCTCTGCAGCGTTGCTTTATCTTGAAGATGGACCCGTATTGCTATTATTATTGTTACACGAGCTCCTATTCTCCTAAAAATAAAATCAGTATTTTTTTTATTTTTTTAATAGTTGATAGGCTTGCGTTTGACCTACTGAAAGGTTTCACGACAAAAAATCACTCTTAAAAGTCGAGGTGAATAATGTACTGCCGAAAAAATCGTAGCGTCATTATTTCTGTTTTAGCGAAAAAGAGATATTTATTTTATGAATAAAAATACTTTTATTACATGATACCGCGTAGACGACGTTCAGAAGGAAATAATCAGGATAATAAGAGATATTTTCATGCTCGCAAATGAATTCCTAGGTAAATAAATCTAAGGCATAAATATCAATGAAGATGTACGAATGGAATTATTTATTTGGAAACAATCTTCTCTTTTAGGAATTCTAGTCGCGCAGGCAATGTTTGAATCACACATTATACCAAAATAGCTTTGCTCGATATTATAGTAAGCTTTTTTTGTAAAAATATGGCTGTGTTATATTTATGTGAAGCAACTGGCTAAGTACGTGTCGGGTCTTGCATGCTACAGAATTTCGTAGTTTTCCTCAAAACCATGAAAATTACATAGTCTCACGTCACTTAAGTCAGCTTGGAATTTGATTTAATGGCTATTTCGGTTTTACTATCCCGAAACCACAAAAATGTCATACCAGAAAAAAAACATATAGTTATGTATTTATTTATTATTTATGCAGTTATAAAAGTTACATTTACAACACTGTCAGGTAGGATGTATGTGTAAGTACGGTGTGCGTGTGTCATGTGTGTATCTATATGGTGTGATATTTATGAATGTATGTGATGATGTGTGAATGTATATCTAACTGGCACTACTGGTGTAACTGAGCATCCTGCGTTTGGTCTATATTATATGGATAATCATTTTTAAGACGGTTCCGCTACGGAGTGCTAAAAAAGGGGTTCAAGTTTTGTGACCTTATCATTATACTAGTACTCACGCGGGGCTTCGCTCCCGTGGATTCTATCACGGTAAAAACATAACTCTCCTTTTTGCAGTCGGGTAAAAAGTAGCCTATAACCTTCCTCAAGCTTCAAGCTACTTCCATACCAAATTGCATCCAAATCCACCCAGTACTTTCGAAGATTAGCGCGTTCAAGCAAACAAACAAACAAACAAACAAACAAACAAACAAACTAACAAACTTTTCCGCTTTATAATATTAGTATAGATAATGCGGGTAGACGTAAGAATTAGATTTAATCAACTAACGAGGTTTCTGGAAGTGTAAGATTTTTTGGACTTTTTATTACGTAGTGAATAATAACGTAGGTCATAGAGCTTTTATTATAAAAATCTTTAATCATCTGCGAATAGCGCCCGATTATGAAAATATTTTAACACTAAAATTTATTATTGCACTATTGTTTTCCCTATTCCGACTCCCAACGAGCTGAAAGGGACTTGGAGAGGATTACTCCGATATCCGATTATGATAATCGATTAAATAGTACGTTCTTATTCTAAATGGTAACCTGTAATATGATTATTGCGTGTGTTTATTAAGTTTGTTTACCTTAATACGTGTCATATTTAAAAACCGAAATTATTTTCAGATATAGCTTATTTTCACGGAAAAACAGTAGTAGATATATTAAATGACAAACAAAAATTACTTATTTGAATGAATGATTATTATACGTTTACGAACGCAAATAAGGCTTCCATGCTGATATTGTTGGCGCAGTAGTCATACGATCGGTTGCTCCACTGCATGTTACAGATTCGATTCACACAAGTAACAAATATTTGTATGGCCTACAGATAGTTGTCCCGAGACTGGGTGTTTGTGCATGAAATATTTATAACCACGCCCACAATATATGAGTAATCCCTAGTGTTTTTTTTTTAAGTTATTCTGATACAGTAGTTCCTACTTCTGTACCAAATCATATGCCTGTCAAAGTATTTCATTAGTGACTACATGGCACAAACTAATGTAATTAAAATCAAAACGCCCTGAAATGCATCCGGTGTAGTAGGTACAAATAAATCACTTCATCTTATATGAAATGCATCTCGTCACCATTCGTCACTAGCATCTTTCTATTTAATTACATGTTAAGTAAATCACACACCTCCACCGTGTATAAAATGTCAAGAAATTGTCAAAACGGTGGACGGTGAATCAACTAAGTAGTATGGTCGTGAATCAACTAGGTAAGTATTTATCAAAATATTAATTAATAGTAAATTAGTAATGTGAATGGTAGTCACCACGACTGTCAACGGATAAATCGTTATGCTCATACCCACAGCTGTTACGCTTTTCTAAATGATGGGTGATTAACTTTAAACGAACCGTAAATTTTAAATCTATGATCGGGGATTATTACGTAGATTGGCTGTAATAACGCATGATGTCCCAGCAATTAGAGTAGATCAGTATTTTCAACCAACATTCTCCAGAAATGCTTCGGTTTTATATGAAAGATTTTTTTAAAGATTAATAGCAATGTGTAGAATTCACATTACTAGTAATCCTGTTAACCTCTCCAACTAAGCTAAATATGCTTATGTCTAGAGAGGGTTCACGGCGTTAGTGTAATGGGTCATCGCCATTAGGCTATTGACGCTTAAATTTTAAATTTTATTGGTACTTAAAATTATGTGTAACACCTTTGTAACAACAATATTCTATAAAATAAATGAATATCTATAAATCTATGTAATTTATTATGGAGAGCTCTACCTGAGAGAATATTAAAATTTTCCGATGCAAACTATTTCTTAAAATATCGCAGCATGGACAGTTTAAAGATATTTTCTCCAGATGCTAAAAATGAGCTTTAGAAGAGGAACTATGCAAAGTATAACCACCTTATCGACGCCTTAGAGTGAAAACCTCGTAAGTAAAAAAGGAGTAACTTTTCAGGAGGAAGAAAAATCTGCGTGCTACAAAATTTTTGTACGGTTTCTTTTATGTTTTTTTTTTTAAATTAATTTATATGTAAATTTAACCCATTTTTATATCTAGAACTGTTTGATATTATGTATAGTATGAAAAATATTATATATAATATCGAACAGTTCAGAAATGCATAATCCATGGCCTGATTACGCTAAACTGCGATGCGATGCGACTTGCGAGTGTTTACGAGGTTCTCACTTACTTTCATAGATAGCGTTTCGAGTATCGAATGAACATATTAGTGTGATCAGGATGTGCGTTGCTAGGATTGCTTTCTGGAAACGCAAAAAAAAAAAATTTGGACAAAAATGTACTCCCGAGGTTTTTACTCTAAGGCGACGTTATATGCCGTGAGGGTATTAAACTGAAATACTACTCACCCGTTCTTCGCGTTTCTAAAGCCTGCAAGCTTAATATTTTAGCCGATTTAGGCTGCGTTTCCACCAGAGATGTGCGAGGATGCGTAGCGAGGGATGTGTTTGTAAAGAACCAATAGAATCGCTTCATTTACCTCGCTTCGGTCAGCACAGCTCTGGTGGAAACGGCTCAGCGGAGCTAGATTTTTGCGCATACAAAACAAGCGAGTGATGTGTGCGAAGGATGTGTGCGAGAGATGTGTTGCGAGGGATGTGTTGCGAGGAATGTGTGTTGAGAAGGATGTGTTGCGAGGTTTGCGCATCCTCGCACCACACATTAATGCGCATTTTCACAGCTCCGCTACACATCCTCGTAGGCACATTTTCATCGCACAGCTTTGGTGGAGACCCCCACACATTTTCACAGCACAGCTAGACATCCTCGCACGACACATTTCCATCGCACATCTCTGATGGAAACGCAGCCTTAAGTTGGTTTCTTGGGGTTAAGTATGAAAATACAATTTTTTCCGTGGTGATCGAGCAGTTACGGGCTCTACTTGCGAGATGCAGGTCGAGAGGTCGAACCCAGTCGCCTGACTGGGTTAATATAAATAATATAAATTAATACGATAATATAAATTAAACAAAGTGATGTGCCTACATCACTTTGTGTAATTTATATTATCGCCAATGCTCTAAAATCGGTGAAAGAAAACATCGTGAGGAAACCGGCACGTTTTAGGGCCAAAAATTCGACAACATGTGAAATCCACCAACCCACAATGGGCCCGGGTGGTAGATTACGGCCCATTTCCTCTGAAGCCTGCAATACATGTTGGCCGAGCGTAGGCCAACGCGAGCGTTGGAAAATAGGTACAAGGCAAGAAATAATGTCCACACGTTCGACAAGTTCGTCGAACGCCAATGCAGACGACCAATGTAGAAGAGGGTCTGTAGAGCTGCCCACACGTGAGCCGAGCGCAGGCGAGCGCCTTTGATTTGTGACCAAAAACCGACACCGATTCGAAGTGAGGCAACTGATCATGAGCAACGGCGAGCGAAGACAAGTTGCACCAAATGAGCTTTATACACGTTGGCGCTGGACTACACTCGGCCAACTAGGCAAGTGACACCGAGCGATAGCAAGACAAGGCAAATAAACCGTCTACATGTTGGTATTGGCCTTCACTCGACAACGCTCGGCCAACATGTATTGCAGGATTGCAGGCATGACAGAGAAGATCTGTGTCCCAGTAGTCGGATAATAATAGTCTGGATTATTATTATATTTTTTGCAAGCTTTCCTACACTGGATTTTATCCATACATACTAAGTTGTGGGAAACTGCTAAGTACTGATACAATACTCAAGTCATTTACATAGTTATGTAATACTATAATTTTATGGTAATTGTAATGATATCATCAATATCGATACAAGAGCGTTTGTTTCTGTATAATGTTGAATGTTATTTTTATCCATACAGTTATGGCGGACGAGATTATTATTATCTAACTACGTGGTAAGGGTTGTGACTCACCGTACTTAGGTCAGGCGCCAACTTTCTTGTACTGAGCACAAATTTCTGATTGCTTTTACGTACAGGTTGTTTCAGTACTGCATGGATATATTTAACTTTATGTATCTACACATATAATAAAACTTTAGAAGAGGTAAATTCTGTACATTGAATAGAAACTAAAAAAATATTCCTATGGTGTTTCATACAAATAGTACATGATTTTTGAAATTGTTGTCTGTCTGTTGTCATCAAACAACAATTACGTAAATAAATTATGTAAATTTTTATGTATTTATTTTTTACTTTATATCAATAAATACATAAAAATTTACATGATCCAAAGCATACACTAAAAAACGACAAAAAGGTTCCATACAAAACATGCAGTCTGATGCAGTTGTTGGCAACAAATCTATGGTTGAACGATAATAATAAATACAAACTAACAACTGCGTTAAATTGTTTGAAAACTAGTATTTTTTAAATATATTTGTAATTGTTTTTACTGAATTTCAGATACAGAATATTATCCTATCAAATATAACATCCTGTAGGTACAGAGTGCTATATTACAATGAATAAGGCTGTTTGCTTTACTTAGGTATTACAAGAAAACTGTTACCTTGACAAGGTTATCAGTCGTTTAGAATTCAGTTCTTTTTTAATATCATTATTTTGATCTAACAAGAGGGCAAATGTGGATAAATAAACATATATTTGAAAAACTTTTCCAATAAAGAAAGAACTCAATACCAATTTTATTAGTTCATGCATCTAATTTAAACTTTGGGATTCGAGTGCACAACGACACTCGCTAACGACGAAACTTCATACCGTAAACTTTTTGAAAAGGCGATACCTACAAGTTTTGCGCTCAAGAATACCCACTGGGTCAGACCTAAAAGTTTAAAGACAATCGTTTTATCTAAAGTAAATACACAATACATAACGCAATTTGTGTACCATCCGCATTACTTCCGTACGGAGTCTATGTCATTACACATGAGTGTTTTCGCGAAAACGATAATAGCATGTCTAATTCTGTAATACTGCGTAACTACAAGTGTTTCTCTTTCTTTGAATATCGTTAATATTACGAACTAATAATAAGCAAAGAGAGACAAATAGTTCGGAATGTAGAATTATTCATAGCATATAGTTTTTTTGTTAGTGGAGTTATTGGCTTGGTGTACGATGCCGACTTGAGAGAACTACTGAGTATCTGTTGCTACCAAATTGTTATTTAGGTATTCCATGACCGTCGGCATCCGCTCGTCCCACAACGTTCAATCACGATAAGAGTAGAAATATCAGCGGAATAGTAACTCTCTGATTTGTTACGATCTGAAGTGTGGAAGCGATCACATTAATCCGGCCAATGTTAAAGCGTACGATCGTTGTATCTAACTGCACAAATTAATTCTTGAAAATCCGTTTTGTTTTATAAAAACAGGAAGGAAGTGTTCGTACTTAATTCCTTTGTCTTTTTGCTAAAGTCACGGCTGTTCTGTGAAAACAAAAGGTGAATGAAACAGAAGGGTTTAATTTACTGCGATGTGGTGTTTAGGAAACGAAATGTATTTTTAACTTTAATGCTTGTGTTGCGTGAACACTGTTATTATTACTAGCTTATCTGCTTTTATCATCACATTAATGGATATTGTTTTCAAGTAATTGGAATCACACCTCAAATACATACTTACTTTATGGAAAAAATCACACATTTATGAAGAAAGACCAGGCTCGATTAACAGAGATCAATATCAGTGTACAATGTGCGGTGGCCGGTTGAGTAATAAATCGATGCACCTGTCCGACGTCACATAATGAAAATTGATAGCTCATAGTAATATCCAACAAATTATTGAAAACTCCAAAAAGCTTTTAAAATATTTTACTACGAAAGCTTCCCAATGAACTTCAGTATTGTAATATTTACTGAAAAAACAAACAGGTTGAGTTATAATATTCATTTAGCAACGGTTATGGCCATCATCTGTTTGTTTAATAAATCTTGCCACTCATGAGTAAAAGGACGCTTCATTTACTGTTTATGTCTTTCATTCGATTCTGTGTTTATTTTTCACGGTTGTTGATAGGCCAATGGTTTCCTAGAATCGCTTTAATATTATGGAAAAATAATTCTTTATGAGCTCAGCGACGTAATCGATGATATTTTAGGCTATCAAACATTTAATGGAGTAAGAAAGGCGACGATCGAATTATACAATGATACCGGGAAAGCCGCTTCAAATACCATCACGATAACAGCTTTTTATTACGAAGAAATGTATATAAGATTTCATGCGGAACCTTTTCGTGTTGCTAATGTTTGTAAACAGAATTTAAGGACCATTACGTCATGAACGCAACAATTAACACAGATGTTATTTTTTACTTTTTGTGGCCCTTTGGTGCGTTTGTTATTCAAATAGTTGATTGCGGTGAACACTGTAGTGAATCTTTATAAACATGTCACAAGTATGATCAAGGAGAAAAAGATTGAAGCATTTCTGTATAAATATGAAACTTCAAAGGAACCATTATTTGAATAAGACAAATGTTTAAGTTCTGCGGAACTACAAAATATCACAAGCACAAATACCTTTGAATGTCGAATAAGTGTCATCTGACGCTGACGCAGTGAAAGCACTTCGCCAATAAAATTGGTACAGCAGCAACTGAAACGATTGCGTTTGTAAGGATTGGTATTGACGGAGTAAATGGCCTGTCAAATTGTGTCAATGGCTAGCTCCATCCGGCCACAAATCCCCGAATAAACCACCCGTAGAGCAGACATTGTTGCAGCCACGAGAATGCCCCGAGATAGCAAATAAATGTGTTCGAGCTAAACTTATCCCACAATGCACCGTTTATAACAAATACCAAACATCTAAATACCTACTATGTCACTCTAGACTGAATTAAACGCTCACTTCTACATTCTAATAAAAACAATCAGAAGTTTAAATACTGTTTTACTTTATTTAATCTACCTAGCTATAAGGATTATCTCATTAAACAGAGTTTCAATCACAGTGTTTACACCATCCGCTGCGAGACAACTCTTCCCCTTTATTCGGAACTGCAAAATATTTTTCTTTTTGACATGTGTCACATTTACCCTTTAATCTTGTTGGGTGTCCCAACATTTTTACGAAGGAAAAACTTTTATTCTGGCATAAAGGATCCGCCATATAAAGACAGATTACACAATGCGTGGAACGACGTCGACTGTTTGGTATAGTAATACTCACGGGTACCTAAAGTTTAGTGTAGGGATCTATTTATTTACTATATTATGACGTAAAGTATGTTTGTAAATTATATTATTTTACAGATAGGTTTTTACTGATTACTTCCCAAATAATGGTTAGTAATCAGTGGTCAATTATTGATTAGGATAGAACCAGTTCTAGGATAGATACGAAGTTTTGGACAAAGTTTGACTATGGCTATGATTTTATTAAATTAGTAAAGTGTGCCGTGTGTGTACCTTTATTTTATTTTATTTATTAGGGAATAACAAACAGTAACACATTTTTTATAAACTATAGGATCATAACAAATAAATGTTAGTAAATGTGCACCCAAACCGTTATCCACAAATTATACAACGTGTAACAGAAACCCCATATCTATCCAAAAGGACTGAAGACAACATCTGGTATGGAGTCTCTATGCAAAGTTTCAGCTCAAAATAAGTGACTCAAAGAATTGACCCCAAATTATTGGTTTCATATGTTTCTTGAATACCAGTAATAACAAACGTGTCACAGCACTATGAGGGTCATCACTTTCCACGTCACTTGCCAATAAAACGATAATTCTCTTCGCTCTTCTTAATTTGAAAAATTCGGCCTCTGGTATCAATGTATTGAAATTTCTAATATGCTCCACACATGTAGACATAGGATCAGAAAACCCTCGATTATTCCCGATGTCCACCACTTGTCTGGCCACCACTGGGGGACAGCGAGACAACTTTAAAACATTATTCTCGTTGTCCACCACTGGGGGACAGCGTCACAACTTTGTAAATTATTTCCATTCGCCACCACTGGTGGCCGCCACTCACCTATGGTGAGTCAATTCAAAGTCATACCGAGTTTGATTCAAAACATACCGTCATTTCAAAGCATCAAGTCAAGTTTATACAGACATAGAAATACAATCGCTGGAATGAAAAGACTTAAATGCAAAAATGTGGAAGAATTCCATGTTCCAAAAGATTATAAGGGCTTTCTTTTAGCAGGCTATTCATATAACTGCAACCGAATTGTAGTGTTTTGTATTGAAGAAGCCAGAAATGTAATGTGTGAGATTCATCATTGGTACCTTTAAAAGCTGCACAGAGTCATAATTTACAAAGTTATGACGCTGTCCCCCAGTGGTGGACAACGAGAATAATGTTTTAAAGTTGTCTCGCTGTCCCCCAGTGGTGGCCAGACAAGTGGTGGACATCGGGAATAATCGGAAAACCCTTGCCATATCGTTTGTTATCATCCAAAGAAGCCGTGCACTCGGAATGTATATACCCTTTAAATTACACGTTGTATATTAGGGTCGTGACATAAGTTTTAAAATGGCTTGTTTTCCTAACCAAAGTGTAAATGTGTGTGTATACTACTACTTATAATAATAATAATATAATATTACTTCTTTAATGATGCATATTATTTTGTTATAATTATCATGCTAAAGCTAAAGTAATTAAATTCAATAATTTCAATAAAATTAGTGTTAATGTTAATTAAATTATTTCTTATAATTATCACAATTCAATTATTATATAAAAAAAAATCAAAATATTTCACTCATTTGTAATTACATAATATTAAAAATAACTACAACTCTTTAAGTATCTGTATGAGACCGTTCCGGAGCTTAGTTACAGACATAGCAAATAAATCTAAATGAGTGAACACTTATTATATTATTATTATTATATGTTTTAAGTTCCTCCATGACACATGCCAAATTTCTGAGGTCATCGGAAAACTTGAGGCTAGAGGTACCGAGGCACTCCACCAATTTCTTTGGTAAGTCGTTCGCAGCTCAAGCAGTACGACTGTGGAATACTCTTCCCGTGTCAGTAAGACAAGCACAAACCCTTCCTTCTTTCAAAAACATGGTAAAAGATCTCTATCTCTCTCTTTAATATGTTACTATTTTTTATATATCTCAGCTTTGTTATTTTTATGTATGTATATGTATATGTGTATTGAGTATGTAGGTTATTAATTATTTATTGTATATAAGTAAATAGTACACCATGGACTACCCGCGAATTTATTTTCTCCTGCTGTGTCAAATCCATCTAAAGGTTGTCTGTAAAAGATCGCTTTTAGCGATAAGACCGCCAATTGTAACACCCTTTGTAATTTTTAAGTCCTTATTTAATTCTGTTATGGTGTACAATAAAGAGTATATCTATCTATCTATCTATCTATAATTATTAAAAAGTGGATACGCGCGCACTTCTCGCCTGATGACAGTTCTGGGAACTACATAACACAACCTATTGACGATATCGGAGCAATCATATCTGTTAATGACATACAATGTAAAGAAACATTGTTCCCAAAAATATGCGTCTGGACCTTAGGCTCATTAAATTATATTTTTCAAGTAGGACATTATATGTTGGAAATAACGACAACAACGATAGTGTACCGATTTAAGAAATTTGCGCTGGACGGCTTTTAAGCTGTCTATGTATTTTTATATATCGCTATGAATCGAATCATAATTGCCATTGCTTGTGTACTAAACGGTATAGCTAATGATTATATACCCTCTGTTACCATTAAATCTGAGGGCACATAAGTGCCCTCGCCAAGTTGAGCAAAAAAGAAAAAGGCACAGCCGTACCATTAAATTATCGCAATTTGAATAACAATTGATTACGTCTGCTAGCTTTCATGACGTTCACATTTATTCAAGCGAATAAGAATTAAGGATTCTTGGTAATTGATGTTGCTCATCAAATAAAATCATTACTCTGAACGAACATGCGTTACTCTGGAATCCATTGTACCTACTCGTACATTGAATACTGATACAACAGAAATGTTATCGTGCGCGGCTCCATTAATTGTCATTATAATAGGAAACCTCTGTCTTTTGTTCAGCTGATTGCTATTCCGAGCCATTATTACGACAGATATTTCTCGCTTAGTAACTGAATATAACCTAAATTAGCCAAATATTAAACGTCAAATAGAAATTGAATTAGAGGGTAAACTTTGACGAATCCGTAAGTACTTTAGTTAGACAATTTTACCTGAATTTTGTATGCTAGCCACATCTTTGTTATCCAGCCAGTTTCTACATGCCGATATTCTTATGAGCGTATGGTTATGTATACCATTTAAAATGAACGAGAAGTATTAATATCAAGAAAACGTATAATGTATTTGCAATCTTATTTAACGTTTGTTTTATCCCTGTTATCTATTGCCCTTGAAACTCCCTACAAAGCACATTTTGTTTTACCAATTAACTATAGACGTTCCGGTGTTATTAAATCGTGGTGACGTTAATCGGTGATAAATGTCGAATAAAACTGTGAATACAATACACAAAACCTTATAGATGAACGGTTTTGAACTTGCAATAGATAGTCGGATAGGTCCCCGACAAGAACAGACCGCAGAGTTATCAAACTTCCACATCAGTAGGTAGCGCTGCCGACGCAACGGTTCGCTTACTCCTAAATTAACGGACTCCATTTAAATTCTAATATCAATGAATACTTTATCCAAGTGGGATGCAAGTCTATAAATTGATTGTTTGAGACGACTTGTGGTGACAATAGAGAGCTTAGCGTTAGTACTTCTGATGTAGTCAACGGACATTATAGGGATTATAGAAAGTTCCAAAAATGAATGAATGAGTTTGAAGAGTGATTGAAAAAATGCACGGTTGAAACATTCAACTAGATATGTCTGAGATTAACATGTGTTGTTGCAAAAACTGTCTTTAATTTTTTCGCAACATAATTATACTTAACTAGTACTCACGCGGGGCTTCGCTCCCGTGGATTCTATCACGGTAAAAGCATAACTCTCCTTTTTTGCAGTCGCGTATAAAGTAGCCTATAACCTTCCTCAAGCTTCAAGCTACTTCCATACCAAATTGCATCCAAATCCACCCAGTACTTTCGAAGATTAGCGCGTTCAAGCAAACAAACAAACTTTTCCGCTTTATAATATTAAGTATAGATATGCTGATAGCAGTGGTGGCCTTGTGGTTACGGTCCCGACTTGAGAGCTGCAGATTGTGGGTTTGGGACCTGTTTGAAACATTCCTTTGCGTAATTTAAAACATCAATAAAAACATCGTGAATAAATCGGTAGATATATCTTAGGTTGGACCTAAAATTCGAAGACGTGATATCCACCAACCGTCACTGAGTTCGCATGGTGGATTACAACAGCCCTTTCACTGCTATAAGGAAGAGGCCTGTGTCTCAGCACTAGGGACGTAATATGCGAAATTATTACTTGTAACCTAACATTAGATTTTTGCGGTCGTCATTAATTCTGAAAGAAAATCCATTAGAGCCTTGCGGTTCTTATTCCTGTAATAATATAATAAAATAATTCCATGATTTTCGAAGATTGCCAATTGACCTTTTGAAATTCTCTTCGTGATAATAGTTAGATTGTTTGAACAATCGTAACCAGTCAAGAGCTAAAATGGTCGAGACTACATTTTTTTTAAAACACGTTTTAAATCTATTTTGCGAGCTTAGTTGACTCTAAATCTGCCTCCCGTCGTATTTAAAAAAAATGGCCAAGTGTGAATCAGACTCGCCCATTAAGTTCCGTAGTAACTACGTAAAACAACTTTGTTTTTCACATAGTGTTTGTATGAAATACAAAGTTTTTTTTTTGTAATCTTTTTTAAGTTAATTTGGGGTTTTTATCTCAATGGATACGCCAACCCCATCATGCCGAACATATGCTTCGAAAAAAATCTTAATTAAATCTTTTTGCTAAATCTGACTTCTGTTGAGCTACTAAATTGATTGTATTAAACCTACCTGTAATATATTTACAAAGTTGAATTTGCGGTTTTAGAAAATGTGCTGTATCTCAAAAAATGATGACCTGATCTCGTTCAAACTAATTTTCCTTGAAAGTTTTTATTAAGATCAACAGTATATATACTTTTTTTTATTTTTCACCCCATTATTATAAAAGTTAGAAGGGGGGGGGGGGACTTACATTTTACCACTTTAAAACCCTAAAAATGCGCCCGTCGAAGGATCTCTCAACGGTTCGAACAAATTTCATGTTTTTGTTGCATTTGAAGTGGTGCCCATTTGAGGTACCGTAAAATTTATTAGGAAATTTATTATAATACCTACCAGTCACGTGGGGCTTCGCTAAAAAGTAACCTTCGTAGGTAGTAACCTCAAGCTTCAAACTATTTTCATACCAAATTTCATCCAAACCCTGGGTGGGTACTTTCGAAGATGAGCGGATATAAACATACCAACAAACTTTTTCGCTTTAAAATATTAATATGTAGAGATAGATGAGTTAAAAATACTAAAAAGAAGACTAATTGCACCAATTGCTTAAACGTTGTGATAAACTTTTTGAGCAAGGATAAGGAAAAGATGGAGCTTAGTTAAAAATGTTCTGATAGATGTTGAACATTTTGTTAAGTATTTAATTATTTATGGTGATCAAATCTATTGCTGTTGTGATTTTTCACTACAGTTAGACCGAAAAGAAATGTTTTAAATAGACCATTTTTAGGGTTCCGTAGCCGAATCGCAAAAAACGGAACCATTATAGTTTCGTCATGTCTGTCTGCCTGTCCGTCCGTCGGTCCGTAAGTCACAGCAATTTTATTGCAAAACTATTAGGACTATACATGTGAAACTCGCTAGGTAAATATTCTGTGAACCGCTTTCCGAATGTAACAAAAAAAAATGAAAATAAAGGGGGGCTAAAATACATGGAACTAAAACTGAAAATATTTTTTTCATGAATGAATGTGATATCTATAGACAGGTCATTAAAAATGACATTAAGGTTTCTAAAACCACTTTTTCATAAACTTTTTAAAAGATATACGCTTCCAAAGTGGTAAAATGTGCCCCCCCCCCTCTAACTTCTATAATAATGGAGTGAAAAATCTAATATATATATATATATATATATATATATATATATCTGTTTCAACAAAAATTAGTTTAAACGAGATCGGGTCAGCAGTTTTTGAAATACAGCATATTTTGTAAAACCGTAAATATCACATTATTATTATCACATTATTATAATATCAAAAAAAAGGTTGTACAGTGTTATTACAATCTTAATTAGGAAATCAGTTTAGATTTCTGATGTCCTATTTAGATTACTAAGTAATCTGTATTACTCAGTAATCTGAATAGGATTGGGTAATATAACTTTGTAATTCATACAAACACTATGAAAAACAAAGTTATTTGGTATAGTTGTAAAAAATGACAATAAGCTTTGTCAAATAAATATACATATTATATTATATTATTATAGTTACTACGGAACCCTTCATGGGCGAGTCTGACTCGCACTTGGCTGATTTTTTGTGTAACCATTGCTAAGATTTATTAAATTAAAAAAGTTACACCGAATAATATTCAATAGGTATATTGAATAATATCAATGCTAACAGTTGCTGCCGTATCGATTTCCAAGCCTATACAGTATCCAATATCACTTATACGTGAATCATTCGCCTGTTCAATGTTTAACATGTCCGTATTGGTGTTTTATGGTGATTTATAGAACAAGCCAGTGAATTGTATACTGATAGCGAATATTGGTGTTGTCAACCGGGGTGTGTACACTATTACAACTTACACTCTTACAGCCTATGTCAAAAAAACATAATTATGGCGTGAAACTAAAAATGAATGTAGTTATTTTTCAAGCTGCTTACATAAAGCTGTTTACGAATTATATGTATTAAGCTGATTACGCTGACACACCGCTCATGACCCATGGATATAATTATTTTGTACTGCTAAGTTTGTGCTGAAACTCATCTTCTTCTTTCCCCAGTTTATCATAATTGACTACCTGACCTTAATGAAGATACAATAGTTGATGTAACAGCGTTACTCAATTAAGTATAAGACGAACAATCCCGCGGTAACCTCGTAGTCGTAATATCTGACATTGCAAGCAAGCTGACTGACCTCGATCCAGTGGCGTTCGCAAAATGTTATGAAAACCGATATGAGAACTAAGATAAGGTAGGGTGGAGTGGTAGCCATTGAACCACCAAATGTTTGACGAGCTCTAGTGTGGCTGTTATTACAGTCTAAGAAAATATTTTTATCACAGCACGTAGGTTATTTAATAAGCTACCACATAGTGTTCAAAATTTTGGAAAATATTTACTATTGCCCGATTAATACAGGTTTTTTTAAAACAAGTGAAATGGTTCATAGTGTACTCCTAAGGGTACACAATGAACCGGGGGGGTGGGACTGAATGAACCAGGTGGTACTCAATGAATCATAGTAATGGATAAACAGATAATAATGGTTTGTTTTAAGTTGAAAATAAATAAAACAGTAAAAGTTTAAATATTTATTAGGCTTAGGGTTATAACAATCAGTCTCAAAACTTAATTTGTAATATTCATTAACTTTTAATAAGTTTTATGAAGTATACGAGAGATCAATATCACGCGAGATCAACTTATCAACTTTAGAAAAACTTCAACATAAAAACAAACATAAAATATCTTCTAAAATACTAATTAAATCATAAAATAAAGATCCAAATCAAAAATCTTAGACATATTACGTTATTAATATCTTAAATTCAGTAGGGACATATCGATAGGGTATTTGTAAGTGACTTGTCGACGTGCCGTGCCATTCATATTGGGAGGAGGTAAAATGTATTTTATGTCTCTTGTATTCACAGCTGCTGTATCAGGTTCCAGAGGTAGCGAAAATGTCTGAGTGAATTTGCTTTTTAATTTGAAAAATGATACATAATAATCGCCATCTTCTTCCTCCAATTCTTCTAAAATTTGGGCTACGTAGTAAACCTCCGTTTTTTTCATAGTAAAAGCAACAATTACGTGGTCTTCAGGTCGAGGCTTCCGTGACAATGGAGGGAAGTTATCATTTAAAATGACTTCTTCCTCTTCAGATTCATGAAACAATTCTCCTCCAGAAGAGGAGCCACTGCAAATAAACTCTTCCTCGTCTGATGAAGTATCTGATTGTTCTCTCTTATGGCTACTTTCAAATAGGTTTGTTTTAACTACTTTAGCACGTTTCTGATTTTTGTTTTTTTTATTTTCAGCTAAAGCGTTTTTCTCTGGTGTGTCTGTAGCTATCATGCTCTTTCCTGCTTTTCTCTTGTAATTCTTACGGGGTCCTGCCTTCAATGGGGGCCTGAAAATCTTTGGTGAAATAAAATTACTGGGACCTCCGACCATTTTAGGAGAGCTAGTCTCTAATTTAGATGAAATCTGAACTCTGGACCTGGATGCAGTTGGCTGAGTTGTAATTTTGGAACAAGATGCGATCTCTTGAGTTCGAGACTTGGGACTAGACATCATTTGCGGCTGAAAAATATTGTTTGTTTCGAAAGCAGCCAGTATAGCCGGGGATACTTCTTCTTGCGGCTTAATTTCAACCTCAGGTGTCGATAGCATGCGGGCATATGAAGCGGATGGTAACGGTTTGTTATCGTGACATTCTTCCATAATGTTTTCAATTTCTGCGTCAGTTTCATCATCGTCACCGTAAATAGCTGGTGTCAATATGGACGGTGATACACAACATTCATTACTACCAGAATTAACCTCAACATCTATTACATTTTCTGGTGCTGGTCTATTAGTTATCTCACTAGGTAAAAAGTCAATATCTGTGAATATTTGATCATCAAAGGGGAATATACCACATTTTTTGAACGCCTGAGTTATATTTGTTGGAGTCATAGCTCTCATATATGCTATACCGACGCATTCGGCAACATTATAAATGCTTAAAGTTTTCCCTGGATTACGTAATAACCATGAGTCTATTGCCCCATTATAATAAGATTTGAATGGGCCATTTAGCCCAACATCCAAAGGTTGCATCTTAGCCGTGGTATGAGGATGAAGTGTAAGTATAGTCACACCTGAGGCTTTAGCTAGATCTAGAGCTTCAATAGACAGGTGACTCTCATGATTATCGAAAATAAGCAAAGCTGGGTTATCTCTCGATGCTGAAGTGAACTGAAACAAATAGGTATACATCCAAATAAAGTTGTCTATTTCACACCTACCGATATAAATATCAAACAAATATACAAATTACCTGGATAAAATGCTTCATTACTTCAACAAATAATTCTGTATTCATCCAACCGCTAGGTGCGGCTAACCCAAGTGTCCCTGGGGGTGCCCCATACAACATATGTGCCTTATAATTTTTTCTTGGAAATACCATAGCTGGAGGTAATGCCTGGCCAATCGCATTCACAATACAGCAAGTTGTAACCAAGATTCCACGTTCCCCACTTGTGACTTTACAGACATTGCGTCCTTTAGCTGCCAGCACTTTATGAGGACGTTGCACAGTTGTGGTAGAAGTTTCGTCAAGATTGTATATTCGGCTGCCATTAGCAAAAGATGGAGAGCGACTTAAAACTTCTTTAAGGTTGTCGAAAAATTTTTGAACGTTTATTTTATTAAATGCTGTAGCTCTTGCCATACTACAAGCCTCAGGTTTTTTCACTGACAATTCAGGATGTCTTGCCCTAAACCCCCTCATCCAATCTCGGCCTGCCATTTCATGGACTTTCCACGAAGGCGGCATTTCAATTTTGTTAATCACTGCCATTTGGTAGGCAATTTTACGACAGTCTTTAGAAGTTAGGCCATAGAATTTATTTGCACAATCCAATAAATATTCCTTTATGCTGTCTTCTTGCTGATCATTAAAAATTTTACTTGCATCATAATGTGGCTCTAGTCTACAAGAAGGATTGTTCCTGTATTTTGTTATGTATCTTCGCAGTGTTGGATAGGGAACGTTGCAATCTTTGGCTGCTTTTCTGATACTCAGTCCCGACAAATGTTTATCTATCCCTCTTTGGATAGCTTCTGCGGTGTGATTCCCTTTTTTACGAGCTTCCCGCCATACCGTGTTTCGTCCCATTCTGAAATAAACAAATAGTAAGTAATGATACTCACATTAACACTCAGAGGTGGACTTGAAGAATAATTCCCACCTGCTTATAGGTATGTGACAAATTCATACCTATATAATCAATGTTACCTACACAATTTATGCATTACACAAAACACTTAGATGTGGTACGCAATGAACCATGGTTCATTGCTTACCCAGGATAAATGGCTCACCGCGTACCCATCCCCCCTTAGAAAATGTTAGGTTAAGTTTTACCCAATAACCGTTGAGAAGTAATTCCAAAAAATAGTCTCAAACAAGCGCAAGGACCCACATTACACATACAATTCACTCATATTTTAATAAGAGTTAAAATAATAAAGTAATTACAAAAAGAAACTCACGTTTTTTTCGTCGTTTTTGCTTGAGAAATCACAAGGTCACGGCGCACGCGTTCGTTTGTGGCGACAAGCGACCGCCGACTAGATCAAACTGCATGACGTGGCAAGCGAGTCGTGAGATGTTTATTGCACGAGCTGGCGACGTCGCGTATTGACGGTAGGTGCTATGGTTCATACGGTACACGCGGTTCATTGGCTACCACTCCACCCTACATAAGATAGAGCGTAGTGGAGAAAATGCAGACGAAAATGTATTGAATATCGGGTATTGGTAAAAAAATCCGCCTTTGTTCCTCTTCGTGGCTTTTAGGGTTCCGGAGCAGTATGGCAAAAAACGGAACTCTTACAGATTCGTCATGTCTATCTATCTGTCCGCCTGTATGTCACCAGCCACTTTATTCCGAAACTAATAGGACTAGACAGTTGAAACTTGGTAGGTAGATGTATAATGTGAACCACTTCACGATTTTTATACACACATAAAAAGGGAAGGGGGCCACGCCATACATGGAACAAAAACAAAAAAAATACGTATGGGGTCATCAGGTGAGTTGGTGGTTAAACGCGATATATATATATATATATATATATGTGTGTGTGTGACCCTCTACCTTTTAAAATAAGAGTGACAATTAATCTAACAGAAATACCTATATGCTGTAGTTCTTAATAAACACTTTCAATGAAATTCGGTTTAAACGTGATCTAGTCAGCAATTTTGA
Source organism: Tholera decimalis (assembly GCA_943138885.2). Lineage (NCBI taxonomy): Eukaryota > Metazoa > Arthropoda > Insecta > Lepidoptera > Noctuidae > Tholera > Tholera decimalis. The sequence continues at coordinate 29,221,451 of OW964556.2, read as the reverse complement.
GATATCAATAGCACATTTTCGAACACCGCGACTCGCACTTAGCTACTATGTTTTTTAAGTCTTTTGAAATTCTCCGTAGAAGATGTACAAGCTCGTAGTAAGTACTGTAACTAAACGAATTAATTAATGCTTAACGAATAAATAATCAAAATAGAAATAACAATTTAATTGACTTATCAGTCAACCAGGAAAACAATCGTAAAATCATATAGTCTAGCAAAATAACTAGACTTTGTGAGGATAACTCAGCCATGAAACAAAATTACATGGTTGAAAACCACCTAGTAGGTATCGTGATTCTACAACTCTCAGGGTAATGATAAATGCTTATGCATAGGCTTGTACCCTACAGCGAGAGGATGTGCAATATTCCATGCATAGCAATAGTGTGGCGATGAAGTGCCGATGCGATGTTATACTCTGATACTCCCAGCGGGCCTTAGTCACGCGCCATTAACTTCATAGTGTGTAATGTGTGTATGTTTACACATTAAACCACCACATTAAAATCACATCAAAACTGAGGAGCTCGTGGGTTAAATGTAAAACACTGAAAACCTCTCAGGACTATGTTACTAACATCATAATCAACAACTTTTGTTCTATGACTTTTAAGAATTCGTCATATTTTAGTTCACCAGATTTTCATACAAAAATAAAAATATTTAAATTGAACGCCCTAAATGTTACGAACTCTATGCGAAGCAAAAGAAAGCAATTTATACTATCGCTTTCTTTTGCTTTGCATAGACGCTACATGCGTTTAGGGCGTTCAATTTAAATATTTTTATTTTTATATGAAAATCTGGTGAACTAAAATATGACGAATTTTTAAAAGTCATAGAACAAAAGTTGTTGATTATGATGTTAGTAACATAGTCCTGAGAGGTTTTTGGTGTTTTACAATTAACCCTGTATACGTAATAACAGCTGTATGGGTAAATCTTAAAAGTTAAGCAACTTGTCGAGGTCGGTATGGGATGGGTGACTATCTTAACATTTCGCGATTCCTTCGCGTGTTACAGGTAGTAAAAAATCAGGATATCTGATACAAATCTTACTAAGGGGTATCGTAATACCTAGCGTCTGGATTGTGGAGGTCAGGTAGGCTCGATGTAAACCACAATTACTTATCTGAATTCGGTTAGACTGGACCCTAACCTAGTTGGGAAAAGGCTAAGGCTTTGGTTTCCTAGGATAGCGGTGCCGTCAAATAGCGGCCGTAATACAGCGGTGAATGACGTCACTAGAACGTTGTCTATGTAAACAAAATGGCGCGGTTTCGTAGAGAGCGGTAACTGACACCGTAACGTCAAAAAGCGGTGCCGCCATTTGCATGACGGCCGTCTTGTCGGTGTCAGATGGTTTCGTGAACGTTTCCAAAGAGAATGTAATACACTAGATAGCGATGAAGCAGACAGTGTGATAAAACGGCCGTGGAACTTTCCACATGTCGTCACCGTAAAGACGGCCGTTTTTTGCGTCCGTAATAATACGGCCGCTATATGACAGCACCGCTTTCCTAGGAAAACAAAGCTTAAGCAGATAATGCACATTAAACTCTCATACTTAGTCATTGTATGTATCGCAGAATGTCGTCACTACTCTCCTGCCCTTATTAATTTTTTATGAGGTGCAACATATATTATTCCATATATCTATCTACAAAAACATCTCAATACATATCTCTTTTATAACCATATACTAGCTGTGCCCGCGACTTCGTACGCGCGGAATTGTGACTTTCAGCAGCATTTTTAATTTTTTAGGCTAATGATTTTGAAAACAAAACTCATACATCATTAGAATGTCTTATTTATTAATATCTAATCAAAAGTCTAAAAAATAAGTTTCAAGCTTCTCGATTTAAAGATGACGAATTCAACCCCTTACAGCCCTTTTTTCGCAAAAAGTAGCCATGTCCTTTCTCAGGCTCTAGACTATGTTCGTACAAAAATTCATTAAAATCGGTTCAGTAGTTTAGGCATGATTGCGTAACACACAGACAGACAGAGTTACTTTCGCATTTATAATATTAGTAAGGATTTTTTCATAAAACCCCTTCATCGCTTCGATATTGAAGGTCATCTGTGATGTAAATACATATATGACGGTAAATTTGCTTAAGAATCTGTTCCCCTACTTTAATATCACTGAAACATCATCTCAATAGTCACCCCCTTTCAATCGTTAATGTTATGATAACCTAGCTATGATTACGATATATTTGTAATATCATAGTGAATTTTCTCAATTCCCTGCCGGAGTCTGTGTTTCCCGATAGCTATAACCTAGGAGTCTTTAAGTCAAGAGTGAATAGGTTATTTTTAGGTAAGTGTGCTCCAACTACGACCACATCATCACTTACCATCAGGTGAGATGGTGGTCAAACGCGAAACTTTTTTCAATGAAAAGAAAATCCTTACAAACTCTAATAGGTATAAGTAAGTGCCTTAGACACTAAATTTAATCAAATTTTGGCGGCCCTTTAATAACATACATTTATAGTAGGTAGGACTAATATACAATATGGTAAGCCCAAGCACACACACAGTTAAGGATATTTTCACGACCGGAATCTCCTACCGCCCTATTCTGAATATCACACAATAGGCGTACCTACCCGTAACTGTGAATTATATTAAACATGTCCACATTGTTAATAACGAAGCTGTTATTTTAACATAGGTACCGAACAAGATACAGGCTCTGACCCCGCTTGTAATTAAATACGTTGTACTGTTTGTTATTGTATTCTGATATAGGTAAAGAATTCAATACAAGCTTTCTCATCCGAGGGTGTAGTAGTAAACAGTTACTAAAGGATTATGTTAAGAAATACGGCAGTCATGGCGTCAGATTTGTAGTTGTAATCTTAATATATTCACAGCATAACTGTTTAGAATCACGTTGCCCAATCCGCATGCTGAATATGGTTACAATAGGGTAGTTTCCTAAAATATTTTGTTTAGTCCGTCACGTAGTTTAACAAAAAACATTGGACAAGTATTTTTTATTTTTTCACGTAATTGAAAAATTAAGACGATACAGTGAGTTGAAATTTCGCGTGACGTCACACCTCGGTATAATTCTTAGCAAAGTGTGATTGATGTAAGTAGCCCTCACTCCTGTACTTTGAAGCTTTCCATCTTTGTGAATTTTTCTTGACTTGAAAAAGCAAAAAATACGTGACCAATATTTTTTGAAAATATACCTAATGGACCAAATAAAATAATTATTTTGTAACACAGGAAACTACCCTATTATCTACATAATCTACAACGCTCAAAGACTAAGAAAAGTCATTGTGATTGAAAACACAAAATTTTAGTCATCAAATTAGTGACAGGCTCTGGCAAATTTCACGTGGCAAATGACAAACATTTAGACATTTCCACAATCGCCCATAAATTCCCAAGAGATTTTCACAATATCACTTTGACGGCGTAATTCTTCTCTCATTTTTTTTTTACTACCAAAGTTGACGTTAACTGTCCTTTTTGAAAATGTTTTCGTTTCCCTTTTCAGTTTAAATGCGATTTGAATGAAACAGAGATACAGAAACAAGAAATTAAATTACTCCCGCAACATGTTCGAGCCAGTCAAAACTTTTTCTTTTCTCCGCATTTTCCCGTTAATACGAAACATTGGGCAATGGAGTAGGTATGGAACATAATTATACATTAAATATGAAAACATAGGAGTTTTTCTATTACTTTAGCTGCTGTAATACGGTTGCTTATTTATGATTTCAATTAAATTTACAGCTATTTTCGTATTTATGTTTGTACCTTTACTTGTATGATGTTCCAAGTTTAGTTATGAATGATCGATTTATCTAAGAAGTGAAAAGTGAGGCAGAGAGACTTACATCACACTCAAGATTAATATACTGGCCATCGTGCATCCCAGTAATCCAGGCCATAGAATTTCAGCGTTACCTAGTTGAATAGGAATGGGACAGGCTTCCAGAAAGATATGCATAAAGGAATATTTAAAAGCCAACTTACTTTTTATATGGGTTCATACTGAAATTTAAGAATAGCTTTTGTATTTTAAATATGTAAAACTACAGATTATATTAAAAGTGCGAGCGTAGGTGGGGAGGGTAGGATTTGATATATTATATTTTTTATGTTTTTATTTCTCACAGTCTTTATCGTGGGTAGAGCAGACCTAATTATATTTTTTTTTTTTTTAAGCATTTTCTCACATGACAAACATAAAACAGTTTCACATACTGGCAAAAGCTTTGTCCTAAATACACCACTACAGAATGAAGTTAACAGATTGGTATCAAATAGAAACAACACAAATATTGGAGATTGGACCAATGACTCTTAGCCGTGGACAACCAAACCATTGAAAGTTTACTACCCTTATCAGGTCGTCAATCGTTTTTTAGCGGATTCCTCGAGGTCATTGCGAGGCTTGACCAATGACCGCTGATAGAATTACCTACTTCCAACTCCTAATTCGTTGCCTACTTCATATAACTAACTACATACATACATATCAATTATTTAAATTGAAAAGATGATAGAAAACAGAAATAGTATGTTGCGGATATCTGGAACTAGTTCTATTAGAAATACGGATTTTCAAAAGTCAAAAATGACTGGCATTAAATTCTTTGACATTTCAATAGAACATGTTTTGAACTTTATTGATAAAATAAAAACGTTTGTTTTTACGTTTTGGCCACTTGGAAAAACACTACCATATTTTAAACGTAAATTTTTTGGGACAAATTCTGCTTGTACCAATGTGAGCAAGGAATGCGTATCTCAAGCCATTTGTACCATCGCTCGGTATGAATTATAGAATGTCGCAATTAGTGTTCTAAATTACAAAAGGTTTAGTGATTTTGGTTGTTGAACTTTACCAATTCCCCAAAAGCTTATCCCAAATCCCGGGAATATCCCGGGAACGGCAAGTGAAGGAGCAGATTAGGTATTTTATTAGGTAGAAATCTGAAACTCCCTTCCAACCACTCAAAAAAAAAGTGTGTGAAAAAAGTTATCGAAAGAACATAACATTATGTTAATTAAAGTAAGATAATTTTATGTTCGTATTAATTACTCTTGCAAGTAAGGCATACATAGTAATAATACAAAGTTTATCTAGTGATAATAATCAAAACATGACTATTTATCTGCTATTTGCCCTTATTATGACCCGATGCAATGGAACGGAAAATAATCAGTTATACATTATTATTGTAAGTCTAATTTATTGGAGCTGTTTTAGTATTTGTGTGCTATATGTGATATATTCTTTCAGTGTATGTTATGATTCCCGAAGCTATGTTGGAAGAAACTCATTTGACCACTACGGAGTGTATGGACTTCAAGAGAGACTTGGAAATCTGAGTTTGTTTCAGTTTTTCTTCTCAGTGTAGTCAGTTAGGAATCACCGGCGTCACGTACTTTAAATTTACGAAAATATTTAATTATTTTGTAATGTGTTAATTATAACAATAAATATCCTTTATAACACGTTGTTTAGAAAAATTACTGAAACTAATCCATATTTGAACTGCTTTTTATATTATTAATCATCAGCTAGACTAATGTTAGCGAATTACATGTAAATATATATTATTTATACGTTTATATATTATTATAAAATTATATATCAATCTAAAGCCTAAACAGCATTTTATCAAGCATTCGCTTCCAGATCAATAAATAATTATGTGAAAATATTATATATTGATTATGTTAATAATTTTAGGGACACCACCGTTTCGATTAGGTACCCACTTATTCGCTTTGTGATGATCGGTATTTTAAACCTGATATATATTATTTAGTTTACACTAAATTATGAATTACATAATCGATTGAAACTATAATTCGATTATCGAGATTAGAGTGACTGTAAAAGTGTTATTTTTCAAATATTAACAAAATAAATATCTTTTTTTTATTTAATATTTTCACTACATTCTATCATATTTTTTCGATTTACGTACACATTTTTTGTGGTCTGTTAACTAAGAGGCAGCAAAACTAGGAGGTACGGATTTGGCACTTTCTGAATTATAGATGCGCCTATTTATAAAATGGGAGAAGACGCTTCTCCTAAATTCAGTAGACCAACCCTCAATGGGGCAACCTTGACATTTACATACTAAATACTCATGATTAGATAAAAACTATTATGATAAAAAAGATTAAGGAGGATTGTTAATGTTATGAAAATACGAATTATGAAATTTCAAAGATAATTAAGGCTGGTCTTACCATCTTGATTGAGTAGTTTTTCAGAACTTTAACCATTTATAGTTCTTATCGAAATGTACATTATATGATACTATAATATGAAATAAATGTCATTAATATTGTTGCTTAATGTCCAATAAATTATCAGTTGATCTACGTTTTTAATTGCCTATCTATGTAAGTGGATGAGATAAGCATCTGTTTGTTTTGGTCAAGTCTATATATTCAGATATGGTCATGTAAATTCAGTTTACCTTGAATGTGTTGTGATAAACATTTGTGACTTTTAAATAAATATTCCAGTTCTAATTTAAAATTCTGTTCCAGTCATAAGGAGAGCTGTACAACTAAGAAATAAATGTCAAGCTACTAACTCAAAGTATCAATTTAAGTAAAAGAAAGCACAGATTTGGTCAACAATCTAAATGTACCTTAGTGCAATATTCGTGTTTGTAAGTTGCCGAAGACACGGAGTAGTGTTATGACTCGGTGCATCACCAGTGGGCAAGTCTGGCACGGTTACTACAGCGGTACTACAGTCCGTGGGCGGCAGACGGGCCGTTTACCCCTACTCGGCACTTATCTACTTCACTGACAGCCGTCAAAGTCACTAAAACTGAATCACATAGGTTGAAGTCGAAACTGAAGTGGGGTTTCACAGAAGCGTAAGGGGCATTGGACACGGGGTACGTAGTAATTTGTTTACGGTTGCGTGAAGGGCGGGCGGTAGGGTCGCGTAGGCGCGTTCGTCGCGCGTCCACCGCGCTCGGCGCGCAACAGATAGTACCTACGTAGCGGTAGACTCGCCGCGCGAGACCGGGCCGCGGCGCGCGCCACTGCCCTCCCCCCGCGCTGCTGCTGACGTCACTCGAACCTCCGAAAATCCTCGCGACCGCTGATCGTTGCAACGACTTTAGCTCAGAGCTGAGCCCAAGAGTTTTTCGGTAATGCCCCAGACTTGCCTGAAATTTATTAAGTATAACAATGTAAATGAGATCTTTCAAAACTTTGGTGTTAACGCTTGTTTAACTGTAGTTTCAGAACGCCTTTAAAAAGTTATTAACGGCTTATGCGACGAAGATAAAATTCATATCAGTCTTACAAACGTTTTTTTTTAAATTGCAGAACAATTTCAATATCTTGCAACCTTACACGCCGAGAGCCAAAAACACAAGTACAGAGACAAAACACAAGTATAATTTTTACCACTACAATTTACACATACATAATCCTAACGTCTGTCCACAGAACACTACTCCTGTTTCAATAAATAATTCGTATGGCGAAGCCTGAAAGCTCTGAAATAATAACGCACCAAGCAGGAATTAATCGCAATACAGTTTCATTACCATGTAAAGTGTTCATTCATAAATATCCGAAAACAAATAAGTTATGTGACATTTTAAAACTTTTATAACTTATTGGGGGTTTCAATATTGGTCGTGAAGGAATGTTGTAATAGTATCTACAGCTACATTTTGCTAGTTACGTTTAAGAACCAGCATGTAGAAAGGGGCGAGTTATAGCCGGCCATAAATCTAGGCGCCGAATGGCTTTTTGAATTATCTAGAAGGAATTACTCAAATAAAACCTGGGAATCAAAACTAGTTAATAATTTTTTTTCGGGGAACAATCGTCAAATGATTCCTCGTGGTGGAGCGGAAGGAACTGTCAGACTTCTACTGACTAAAAACCCTGCAAGTTTCTTCTGTTGCCCTTGCGTTGCAGTGCCGGGGTATCACTGAAGGACATTACCGCAACTCCGGCAATCGGTGGCTCTGATGGGCGCCGTTAATGGTGCGTATTCCTCGCGCGCCTCAAAGAGGACCTTTTCCCAACTCGGGAAAAATTCCACCACGCAACCATTGGACTAAGACATATTATAAAGTCCATTCATAAGTACATTAACTTATAAGAAATAAGATGCAATGATACGGAGAGCGTCGTACGGAGATATGGAGGGTATCTGATCGGTCGGAAATTACATTGATATCCTTTAAGGAAATTCTCGTTTACAACCAAGGATTTAGTATAAATCACCTGCTTAGCCTTTTCCAGTCTAACTAAGACTGGAAACCGACCCCAACATATTAACATATCTCCGTACGACGCTCTCCGTACATTGCATCTTATTTCTTCTCAGTTAATGTATCTATGAAAGAACATAATTAATACATCTTAGTCCAGTGTTTGCGTCTGAGGGCGTGGGTTATGAAGCATGCCAACCCAGAGGTTAAAATCTTCTGATAAGGGCGTTAAATGACAAGCCGTAGGTTCAAATCTCACGTGTGGTGGAATTTTTCCCGAGTTGAGAAAAGGTCCTCTGCATGATGCAGCTTAGTATTAGTGTTTTACATGGAGCGACTGCCTATCCAATCTACACAACCCAGTAACTGGGTTACCGGTGTCAGATTATCTGGATTCTGACAACCAGTAATGTCTGTAAAAGAAGTCCAAATGATAACCGGGACTAACGGCTTAACGTGCTTTACGAGGCACGGGGATATGGATATAGGACACACCACCAACTTCCAAACTCCGGGCTACTACTGAGAAATCTATATGTATATACAACGTGTAACGGAAACCACATATCTATCCAAAAGGACTGAAGACAACATCTGGTATGGAGTCTCTATGCAAAGTTTCAGCTCAAAATAAGTGACTCACAGAATTGACCCCAAATTATTGGTTTCATATGTTTCTTGGATACCAATAATAACAAACGTGTCACAGCACTATGAGGGTCATAACTTTCCACGTCACTTGTCAATAAAACGATAATTCTCTTCGTTCTTCTTAATTTGAAAAATTCGGTCTCTGGTATCAATGTATTGAAATTTTCTAATGAGTTCCACACATGTAGACATAGGATTACAAAACCCTTGCTATATAGTTTGTTTTCATCCAAAAAAGCCGTGCACTCGGCATGTATATACCCTTTAAATTACACGTTTTATATAAAAACGAAATACTACATACTGATTAATCATGAAATCTCAGAAACTACAAGTAGTAGGGCTCTCAAATTTTACATGGGGGTTATTTTTAGTACGTAGATGCTCGCTAGGATTTTGTGAAATTCCCACGGGATCGGGATTTACACGGGAAAAATTTCCTACGCGAACGAAGTCGCGAGCAACTGTTAGTTTCTTACAGAAAAATACAACAGCACCTTTCGCCCGACCCTGAAATCCAACTCAAGACCCCATGCTCAGCGGTCGCACTTACGACGTAGATGAACTACGGAGTATTATAACATACATATTTATTTTTAGAACCAAATGGCTTGGCCATGACGATGGCAAAAACTTTTTTGCAAAAAAATAAAACCGACTTCCATATCAAAACACTACAAAGCCAAAAATAATTTCAATTTCGGTAGTCGGTGTTATTGGTTTTGTATTTTCTTTTTTTTCACACCGCCTTCCGAAATTAAAATTATTTTTGGCTTTGTAGTGTTTTGATATGGAAGTCGGTTTTATTTTTTTGCAAAAAAGTTTTTATTTTCGCGCTTTTTAGTGGGTCAATTTGTAATTAATCTAGTTATAAAAGCCAAAATGTCAACTACAAAAAACTAAAAACGCGCGAACAAAAACACAATGCAGAGTAAACGAAAAGATCATCAATGTAAATATTATTTTTTTACTTTTGTTGATTTTTCAGAAACGGCTTGTCGATTTCGATAAAATTTTCATGGGACCATTTGGGAAGTATACCCTTTCCAACAAAAAAAGAATTTTTCAAATCGGTTGGCAAACGACGGAGCTACGCCCGAACAAACATAAAAAAAAAAAAAACCATCAAACATCCGAATTGAGAACCTCCTCCTTTTTCAGAATTCGGTTAAAAATCGGACAGCATATCATTGTTGAAGATGGGTAGGCCTTTAGTTTAGGATGCAACTTGTGTCGATAGCATTGATTTAAATAGTGAAGATACGGTCGTCAGAACATTTGACGGACGCGGTCGCGCTACAAAACACACTAACGCCATCTATTATAACTAAGATGTCAATCGGCGTGGTCTGCTCCTAGACGTAACAATGTAAGAGCGGGGTGTGGTATTTTTCGAGGTACAAAGAAATAAAAAAACCTTTTATTTTTCGAAATTTATATTTGTTGTACATAAAAATACATTTTAATTTGCTTTTAACAAACAATAAAAATTAATTTTGTACATAATTTAATCTCATAGTAATATTATTAAAACTTTTCATTTCATCGGCTATAACGCAGCCGCTGCAAAGTTATGTCGCACTTTTAAGCGGCTTCGCGTCGTCTTAGCCAAAGGTTGAGACAAATAAGAAAGAAAATTGTTTTAAATAATGTTAGAAGTTGATTTAATGACATATTTTTAACTTACTGGTGGTATGAAATGTTATAATTTTTTTATTGTGCTTTTTGTCGTATTTCACGCAACTCTTCACGACACAACTAGGCATTTTTGCTTGTAAAACTTACGACCGCTTCCGAAGATAGCCAATCGCGTTCTAGTTCACTTCGATAAAGGGAAGACCACTTTGGGACCAAGTTCGAGTCGTCATTATAACATGCGATCCGCCCAGTCCTTACGCAGTAATAATTATATATGTTAATGGTCGATAGTTTGTTACGCAATTACAATGCCACCAGGCTCTTCGTCATTACCAAAAACAGTTGAGAAAGAATTTTTGATGCCTTAATATACATACACATACACATACAGCTATGGAGTAGAATTCCCTGCTTGAGTCTGTGTTTTCTGCTAGTTACAAAATTTCTTGTTACATCCTTGGTCTTTTAGGTTTTTTGGGTAATCGTGCTTCATGCGTTAATTCGTGCTTACCATCAGGTGAGATGGCAATGAAACGCGAGTTTATCATCAATATAGAAAATACATCTACAAACTGCAATAGTAAAATAATTTATAATTTTGCACTACCTATATAGACATATCAATAAATCAACACTTCCTGGCACTATAATTTATTTTTGTACAATATAGGTATAACTATTTAACGAAAAACCAGGCATGCGTTAGGGCTCCTCATTCCACACAAATAATTTATTTATATATTAAATTAAAATTATGACTTAGGACTTCGTAAATTAACGGAGCAACCAAAATGAGCAATAATCAGGTGGAAGACCTGAAATTATCCTGTATTTCACAATGATATAAGCACAGTAAACCCTTTAATAAATGTTCCGTCTTTCATAAGGATGATCAGAACACGCAAAGTGGTTTTTTTTTTTTTTTTTTCGATATGGCCACTCGTAGTTTAGCTCTAAAATTTAAAGGTCCCCAGCCAGGGCTTACAAACTAGTATTTACATTTAAACAACCGCGCGCTAAGGGCACTCCCTGTGGAGTACGAGCCTCGGCTCAGCGGGGTCGTTGATGGTGGACAGCAAAGGGTCAGGCTGGGTCATATTATTTAAGGGAGTATTTATTGCTACTGGCTCAGCATCGCGGGCTGGCTCGTTTGGCAAAGGTCGGGGAGGGTTGACGTTACAAGAGCGCGGACGTCGCGATGGGCCTCGACGGCGAGGCCGGAATACGGAACGCGTTTTGTTTATGTGTTTTATTAGAGTGCTAGTTTCCCTACTGCTCTCTTGACGGATAGGCAAAGTGGTTTATTTATACATATATAGGTAGGCGCTTCAGGGACTTACATCCCCTATACCGTAAATACGGCGCTCGCTCGTCCTATCTTAGACCTCATCTATCGTTTACCATCAGGCGAGATCGAGGTCAAGCTAGAGTGGGCACATCCGTAATAAAAAAATAAATAAAACAAGTGTACACGCGTGGTTAAATAACGTAACAAGGCTGTAAGAACGGTAGAAGACAAAGGAGTATTTTTGCTGACTACTTATTCAAACAAAAGTATGAAACTTACTGAAAATACCAACTCAATAGTAGAATCTTCTTCATTGTATTGTTCTGTTTACATAGGACTTTGTTATGCTTAACAATTAGTATCTAATCTTTGACTCATCGGGCTTAGTCGAATTACGAAAATACATACAATTTTAATCCCAACGTGATATTGTGACGACTTCAGATGCATAATCTTATTCGAGGACAGATACAACGAATGACCAACTTTTTGTCGCATCTGACCTAGTAATCGTGTACCGTACCATCAGTTTCTAACTAACCGTTTGACGACCGATGAATGCACGTTTTATTTGTATTAATCTCTTATTAAAAAAAGTTGTTATATGAGTCTACTATTATCAAAAACAACAATGTCCACTGTTGTAAAATGTCCACAATTCATTTTTTTTTGTTTTATAATGTTCAAACTACTAAGTAATATATGGTTTTTTGTTTTATAACAAAAAAAAAAACTGGAGACATGCAGGTAGTTATTAAAACAAACCTTTTAGGCCGAAAACAATCTAAAAAATCCGGTCAAGTGCGTGTCGAGCCACGCGCAGTGTAGGGTTCCGTAGTTTTTATAACAGCCAAGTGCGTGTCGTATTCGCTGACTGATCGTTTCGTACCATGCTCTAGCTAAAAGTCAAACATGACTACCTAACTAATTTGAATTCCTATACAAATCCTCACCTGATCCGACAATTTTGCACGGAAAGTTTTAATTTTTTTTAGAGATTTGTATAAAACTTGCCATAGCCGGTGTTTTGAATTTAAATACGGACACAGAGCTACACTACTCAATCGTCACAAGAAGCTAGCACGATAAAACTGGCGCTTAGCGCCATCTATCGACATTTCTATAGAGTTGTTCGGAATTTTCGAGTCAAATACAATTGGTCGACTATCACTCATAAACTTATAAAGCCCACTTATGTGTGATAGTTTTCCTTTAAATTTCGTTATATATAGGTACTATTACCGTGACATTTGAATTTCTAACTATAACCGTTTAGTTGATAGAGGGGGGGGGGGGGGACACTTGACTCTAACGAAAATTGGTACTTTAAAGCTTGATAAGTCACGAACGGTTTACTTAATCAAAAAACGGTCTCACCAAACTCCTAATATTTTTGAAAGACCTATCTAATGATATCCGACACTATGGGAAGAACGAAAAAAAATAATTATCATCCCACTTTACATGTATGGGAGGTACCCTAAATAATTGTTTTTTTCAAAATTTTATTTTACCACTTTTTCGGCGTCATTAACGTGTATACTCATGCCAAAGTACAACTTTCTAGTACCAATAGTTTTTGAGCTAAATCGCGGACAGACTAACAGACAGACGGACATGGCGAAACTATAAGGGTTCCTTGTTGACTACGGAACCCTAAAAACAAGAAAAACAATCGGACTTTGCTGTTTTTGATAACTAATGTCAGACTTTGCGCTTTTTGATGCAAACGTAAATGGAGATTGTTGATTTTGTAACATACAAACCTATCACAGACATTCTCAAGATGATTTTGATACTTTTAGTTCATAGTTGGGTTAATAAAAAACTTTTTACTTTTAACATAATATAATATAAATAGGCATTATATGTAGGTGACAAGTGCAACTTTTATTTTTATGTTTACATGTAGGTTTATCCGGCAAATCTTTCGCAGCATACCTACCTAAAACAATTTTTTTTTTAAATACACATGAAATATGCATGAAAAATAGAATACTACCTAAAAATTAATGTAGAACTGTTTGATTCTAAAAGTAAATAGACCAACTTTATTTTTATTAAAAGTAATACCAACTATTATTTCATTATTATTGAGTAGGATCAACAAGTGTTAGGTGTACTATACTCACAGCTTTTACTTAGCTTTATTTCGTTTCCAATTTGGAGTATTAGTTCCACGTTTTCGTGCCAAACAAATGTCAATAACGTAAGGATACCTTTCCATTGTTAATTATAAGCCTTTGGAACACTTAATAATCGATAATATACCACTTAAAATGATAAAAAACGAGAGTACTTTTACATTCAATCTGTAACAACGGCCATACAACGAGAAACAAAATGAGGCCCTCTGATTGGCTACTACGGACTATGCTGAAGTTGAAACATACACTGTTGGACATTGTAGATTTTGTAACATACATTGATTTTGTGATGTGAATTAAAACGGTATTTGGCTGTTTTTGTTGCATACTGAGTAGTGCATCAACTACTCTTTTACCGGTACAATTCAAAACCACAGACAACTCAATTTTGGCAAAGTATGGACATTGTTGTTTTTGAAACTAGTGGACTCATATGTATTAGCACAGGTATTAACTTTGTTTTCATCATGAATTGTATCTAAACCTCGCAGAGTATTTCAGCGAACGTCTCCGTGTACAATTATCTATAATAGACATTTTCGGACAGCTGTTTTCCAGAGTAGTTGTGACAAAAATTCTACTATGATAAAAAACTTACTAGCTTTTAAAATATATTACAGAGCTCAACATCAAATTATTTGTTTACTTTAAATACCTAAAGCGCGGTGGATGTAAAAGATACGTGATTTAACGTGATCCGATTCTATCTTGTTGATCCAACAAAAAGCATCTCGGCCAAATCTGTTAGCAGGAAAGTACCGACTTTGGGTCTAAAAATACATGTACCTATAGATTAGTGAAGAGGGGACAAACAATGGCAAGTGAGTATTAACAAAGAGCGTATGTTCGTGACAACGGCGCAAGTAACTGTGCGCAATAAACCGCCTTTGTCAGACATTTAATCCACTTAAGAGTTTGTAGCCCCTGTTCAAAGATGTGGACCGCGACCGACTGACTTGTCGCCAAAAATATTACTTCCGATGGCGTACCCCTGGCCGATGCCGACCTGGCTGCCTTGAGTAAACAATTTTATTATACGAACTATCTGTGTTATTCCTTCGTCACGACATGACATAACTCCGCCATTAACATAATTGACAAGACAATTCGTAATTGTTCAGATATGTTTGTATTGTATATATCGTATTTTTTCTATGCGGTTGTATTCAATTAATGGTGGTTTTTAATTGTTACATAGGACCGGTATAAGGTTGTATCTTATAAAGGGTAATCAATTTTATTTGTACTGTAACGGGGGCGTATGTGTACTCGGCAATTTCAATATAAACGCGATAGGTTTTATACTTTGTATATAATTATGTTCACTTTTATGGAAGACCATCTAAATATATTTTTCAAGTTAATATGATGTCGGTCTTGCCATGCCCGCGGCGTCCCTGGCCGTCTGTTCATTTCTTAAAACAATTCCTTCGTATGTCCAACATTGCGATCTAAATTCAAACTATACTAGCCAGTGCGATAGGCTGACAGCTGACCTCCACAGTTCGCACCATTCACAGTGTTCAGTTATTGACAAATTTTACATGAAAGAACGAAATTCAAAAGGTTTAAAACAGAGTATCCATTAGTGGAAATAGCAGCCTATTTTGTTACTTTCGGCCGTAAAATAGCGGTTTAAGGGTTCAACAAGCAGTTCAAAGTTGCATATCTGCATCCGTAAACGTCTATAGCTATAAAAGTTACTTAAAGTGCTACAAGCTGAATCAAATACTACCCTAGGTTTCACAGTAGTTCACTTTAGAACTCATTTACCACTTACACCTTTATTCATGAATTACGAAGGTCATTCTGCCACTTACAGCTGTACAATGGTTTCCATTGTAACTTTTATAGATTACATTACTACAAAAAGGAGTTAATTGTAGACTGTTTGCAGCACCTGTACAGAAGTTATAGTAACCACTATTATACTACTACAAGTTTCATTATAGAAATAATAGATATAAGTTTTTAAGCTAACATGGTCACTAACAGTATCATTAGAACTTAAAACGGGATATTTACCATGTGTATTTATTGTTTTGAGTTTCCGATATTTCGGCACTGTTGCAAGCGCCATGATCACGGATAAACTGAAGTAATTGCGGGTGCAAGTTTATGAGCAGACAAATCGGTCTACCCTCTTTCTCAATCGTTTTCTGTTAGCGACACCGCTACCACTCAAACAACTGGAGGTGGCTCAGAGAGCCATCCTTAAAGTAGCCACATTTCGACCTAGACTTTACCCAACATTTGACTTATACCAGAAATGTCAAGTCCTTACGGTTCGTCAATTATTTATAATCAACACCATATTACACCAACACACAAGAACACCTCTCACACATAACCGACCGTTATCTAGACGTAAGGACAACATACGCCATGTTCCATTTCCACGCTTTACCTTCACAAAACGTTTTTTCTACTATTTGGGCCCTTTTTGTTTAACAGAATTAGTATATCTATCCCTCTGTATCAATCTTCTTACCAAATATGCAAAAAGGAAATAACATTTTTTCTGTTAAATAAAAACTATGATGACACCGAATCTCTCCTTGTATCACTTTCTTAGTAACATTTTTATTGCTCTTTCCGCTCCGTTAACATACTATAGTTTAGCTAACGCCCAATCAAACTTCACATTCACTACTACATACATCACACTCACGCTCAGAACATACATCACACTTCATAATATAAACATACACACATATCACACTTCACATTTTAATTATAAAGTAGATTAGGTAATATAAAAATAGAAATGTAGACATCATAAGTATTAAATAAAATGCAGTCTCTATAATATTGTTTGTGGGAATTAGGGACTGGTGGACCTTAATACAGGTTACTACGTAACCTAGCTAGGCCACCGGAGCCACTTAATTGTTACTTATTTATAGTTGTTCCTCATTTTAATTGTAAATTATATTATGTAACAGACTGTAACAACCTTATGAAATAAATACATTGATTGATTGATTGATTGATTGAATGGTTTTTTTTTGTGCAACGTTCTCATCATAATTAGGCAATATCTTTTCAATCGGAATATTGTCTTCGTTTGACAAATTTTGTTTATTCTGATCTAGCAATATTTTCCATCCTGAAGGGCAGATTGACAGCTCTTCCTTGTCTGAATTTATAGTTTTAACTATTTTAAAAGACATTCTGTAATGAAACAATAATAGGTAGTTAATTGAAATGTTTAAACTTCATACTATGGTATAAGTAGGTATAACTAAACCATAAAGTAACTGGATCTTATTTCTACCGACAACAAAATAATGTAAACTATTATTGAGACGTTTGATGATTATCTATTTGAAAAATAACTTGTATCATGTTTATATAGAAATATCGGGTGTAAATTCAAGTATTGTAATGAAAACACCGAAATCTTGGATTTGTTTTTAAAGTTGAGAAGCGTACAATTTCTATGGTAAGTGAACGTTTTTAAGGGTAGACCACGGATCTCCAAAATGGAAACCATTCGAATAAGTACGTAACTAGATCTTATAACCACAAAAACAGGAATATAAGAGCTTTTTGTGGCTGTGAATTGCACTAGGGGAACAAAAATCACTGGAAGCATTAGAAGGGTGAATATTTAGCGCTATGATTCTCAAAAGGGAATTATTAGAGCTAAAACTGCAGGTTATGACTACATTACAATGACGCCATGATTTTTTAAGAAAACTAATAATTCACTTGCAAAATTGAGTTGATATACATTGGTTTTTCAGTTAAATGTGCATTAAATGTACTGGTAAACAATCGGCCACTTGCGAATAGTAAGTTATCGACACGTAAAAAACGGAAATAAAATTTATTCTGTACAACAAATAAAAAATATCACATATCTTTTGTTAATTTTTTAAATGACATAAAAGCGCGTTAAAATTACTCGATAATTATCTTATATATCTACAGTAAACTGGACAGCGTTTTAAGTCTCTTTATATATCTTGCTAATACAGAATACAAAATTTTACTTAAGTACTTTTGTTTTATTTTCATGATGGCGACGAAAACACTTTACCAAAATATTACAAATAATGTCAATTGAAGATATACAATAAAGAACTATAATCAATTTATTCGTTCAAAGTAGTTCAAAATCATTCAAAAGTAGCGCTACGAGAGCTTTAGTTAATAAATTGTTATAGCTATTGAGGAACTTTTATGCAACCATTCTGCAGGTTAAATAGAACATTAGGCTGCATAAAATGGCGCCCAAATAGCGCTTAACCGGCTGTTTTAAGTCTGTAGTAGAAGCTCTAGCGCTTACGTCTAATACCATTAAGTAATAATCGGATACGCTCCAAAGCTCTAATGCAGCCCATTTGTGCTAGTTAGGATGTTTCGCTAGCGAACTGTTACTGCGAAATTTTCTAATTCATATTTCGTAGTTCATCCTCATTTTAAGTAGTATAATATTTCACGTAAGTTCTCGCTGGCGCTCGTGTGAGTCAGTCAGTTGTTTCCTTGATCCGTGTTTATAACTTCATAAAGTTGGTTAAATCTGCATCAAATAGTCAGTATCATATATGGACATGAACACAAAGTTTTATTCTACATAACTGTGCTAAAAATCAATAGTGAAAATCAGTGAGTGTAGCGTAATAACTAAATTAGTGAAAGCAAAGTGTTGAAAAATCGACACAAACAGTACAAACTGTGAACCGTGTCATTGTCAAAAAATGCAGGGTAGATAGTTTGAGTTTCAAGTATCACAAACCGAAGTTACTTACAGAATCTACTTTTGGATTAAATAGCAAGTGTCTGCCTGGTTAAGCACTCAAAAGTCGTGCTTGCCGTAGTGGAGTAACCGAGTTCTAATCCTGAGTCTTTCTTTTTGCTCCTCTAAATTTATTATTTGTATTATTTTTTGCTACTATTTAATACAATAATAATATTATTTTATAATAATAAGAAACAAAAATGTTAAGAAGAACAACTACGAATAAACCAACTGAAATGCTATACGATTCTGAACCAGATACTAATTTAAAAACATCGCCACAGAATCTATCCAACATCACTCAGAGGTTCAAACGCAAGCATCAACAAGACGATGAATTAAATGATTTCCTTAGGGAAATTAAAATAATGCTGTCGGATTTTACTAAATGCCAGGATAATAAATATGAATGAAAAAAAAAAGAAAACACTGATGGTTAGTGTAAACGAGATTAAGCAACAGAACAGTGAGATTCATAAAACTACCCAATTTTTATCAGACCAATATGATTCTTTACTTCTCAAAATTACTCAGTTGGAAAAAGAAAATAAAGAGAAACTGGCCTATATACAGATTTTGGAGGAGAAGATTGAAGCTTTAGAGTCATTTAACAAATCATCTAGCTTGGAAATAAGGAACCTACCCACGAATAAAATTGAAAATAAAACTACCCTCAGACAATTTTGATTAACACCGGTAAGGTTCTGAGTATCGACCTACAGCAATCGGATATTCGAGATATTTATCGTTTGAAGTCCAAATCCGAGAAGAGTAGTGGCACCGTAGTAGTTGACCTGTCCACAGTAATTGCTAAAGAAAGTCTCCTACAAGCCTTTAAAAACTACAATAAGATCAATAGAGATGAAAAATTATCCTCAAGCGACATACTTGCTGACGGCTTCATCTACATGACATGATCTACATGTCTGAAAACCTGAGTGCTAAGAAGAGGCGATTATTTTATCTTGCTCGGGAGAAGGCAAAATCAATGGAATATGCATATTGCTGGGTTTCATTTGGTAAGATCTTTTTGAGAAAAAATGAGGGTGTTCCTGCAATACGAATCGACTCAGAAAGGGACTTAAACCGATTGAATCGTAATGTAAACTGACTAGTTTTTGAAAATTGCCAAGTTTGTTTAAGTTTAATATTACATCACTGCATGTTTCTTTGTTATAAAAATCATTTACTTTTATTTAATATGTATTTCAACAGTAAATTAATTGATCTTAGTTATATCAAAATTATACCAAACTTATACGATTTATACTCCTTTCTACGCTATTATACAAAGTACGATAAAAACATAACAAATACATACAACATACACATATTACAATCATACGCACGGTTATATATTATAAATAAAATACCTATAAAATATTTATTCACGTTTCAAGCCAGACTTTCTTTGCTAATCACCCAAAACTCGCACAGATGCTACGTACAACTCGTAATACATACGTATCTTAATTAGTTAATTCAGTATACATTAATTAGCCACGAACTTTCACTAATTCTGTTAACGTCTAGTATGTATGTTTATTTATTTCCCACAAGACTCATTGTATTTGATCCTTTCCATCCCTTATAGTTTAAAATGTTGGACTTGAATTCAATAACAAATGAAATAGATGCTATAGGCACGACCCCATGTTATATCTGCACGCCGCGCGCCGGGTCAATGTAATACTATTCTAAATGGAACCAGTAATAAGGTAAAGATATTGCATATCAACATACGTAGCATAAATCGAAATTTTGACGAATACACTGATTTTTAACGATCTTAATATGATACCGGAAGTATTAGTTCTATCGGAGTGCTGGCTCAGTAAAACACAAACTATTCCTTTTCTTGAAGGTTACGTAAGCTATTTCACTAAAAATATTATAAACCAAAATGACGGTGTAATTGTTTACATCAAGTCGACATTGCCTCATTTAGTAATCGAACCACAAATACTAGACGCTAATTGTCTGATTTGTAAAATAAACACTGCTGAGCTTGTGATAGTTGCTCTGTATCGTCCCCCCTGCACCCGCAATATTGATAACTTTCTTCTAGGCCTCGATAACGTACTCTCCTCGATGTCAAATTATAAAAATATGGTTCTCGTGGGTGATATTAACATCAATATCATTCCAACAGATTTGAATCCACAGGCCCATGAGTACCTGAATTTGACTGCTTTACACGGCCTGCTACCTACCCATAATTTACCAACTCGTGGTACAAGCTGCCTGGACCACATTCTTTTAAAGTCACATCTACCGACTGCTACAATTATATTTGACACATATATTACAGATCATGCGCCTGTTTTAATTAGCATAGCAACCACACCAAAAGTCACCAAACAGTGCAATATTTTGGAAAAAGTAGACTACCCATCAGTTTTTGCCGAAGTTTCAAGTACAGATTTCACTCCGGTAATGGCTTTGTGCGATGCTGATTTAGCAGCGGATATGTTGGTATCCATGATAAAGTCGATTATTCTCAGACATTCTATAACACAACGAATATCTGCCAAATTTCGAATTCTAAAACCGTGGATGACGACTGGTCTAGTGCGCTGTATTCGAAATCGCGATTCTATGTCTCGGAAGTTGCAGAAAGAACCTGAAAACCATATCCTGAAAATGACTTATATAAGGTATCGTAATTTTTGCAACAAATTTCTCAAAAGGCTGAAACATATTTATGAAAAAAATGAGTTCCAGAAAGCTCAAAAAAACCCTAAAAAAACCTGGAAGGTGATTAAAACTATCACGGGTTCTGACTGTTTAAAAAACTCTGCCAGTGAACTTTTAAGCATCGGATCCGATAAATTCTTGTCTGTTAATAAGGTTAATGAGTACTTTTCTAGTATAGGCAGTGATTTAGCACAAAAGTTTGGTCCTGCATCGGGGAGTATTCAGACATATGATGAATATAGTATGACAAACTCTCTTGTCCTCATGCCGACAGATGACATTGAAGTGGGAGCTACAATACGTGGCCTTAGAACAGACTCAGCCAAAGGCTGGGACTCTATTCCAACAATACTACTACAAACATGCTCTATAGCCCTAGTTCCTGCGATTACACATATTTGCAATATCGCAATGTCCAGTGGTACTTTTCTCAAATCTTTCAAAAGAGCTATTGTCCATCCTGTCTTTAAGGGTGGGGACAGAGACAGTGTAAATAACTATAGACCAATATCGGTATTGCCCAACTTGTGTAAGGTCCTGGAAAAGATCTTAAACACTCGACTCACAGTTTTTGGTGAAGTATAATATTCTGGCACCTAATCAGTTTGGTTTCAGAAATGGAATGTCAACAGAAGATGCTGTTGCTTCTCTTGTGGATCAGATTGTGGGATGTCTAGATAGTCAACAAAAATGTTTGGGTGTTTTCCTTGACCTTACTAAAGCATTTGACACTGTCTCTGTTCCACACTTGTTAATGAAGATGGAAAAAATGGGAATTCGAGGATACGCTCTTCGTATTTTTACTGACTATTTATCTGGAAGGACACAATCAGTTAAAATTGACTCGATCGAAAGCGACAACATGGTTTTGGATTTCGGTGTACCCCAGGGCTCTATCCTGGGTCCTACTTTATTTCTGTTGTACATTAATAGCCTTTGCAGACTAAATATTCCCTTCTGCGATATTTTTTCTTATGCGGACGATACCACTTTGATCATTCGCGGAAACGATTGGACTGAGGTATTTCAAAGTGCTGAACGAGCTTTAAGTAGTGTAATGCATTGGCTTTCCAAGAACCGCTTAACTCTTAACCTGAACAAAACCACGTATCTAACTTTTTCGAAGACTTCATCCACTCAACCTGCCACCGATTTTCTTATTATATGCGCACTCTTATGAACCACGTGATTTATCCCAACCCTGTTCCTGTGCCGTCCTTGACAGATCCAGCCACGTAAAATATCTGGGTGTATACATTGACAACTTGCTCAATTGGAAATCGCACATTACTAATGTTACCTCTCGTATTAGGAAAGTTATATATATTTTTAAAAAGCTTCGCTATTCTGCCGACTTCATTACCTAAAAAACCGTATATTACGCTTTATGTCAG
Source organism: Tholera decimalis (assembly GCA_943138885.2). Lineage (NCBI taxonomy): Eukaryota > Metazoa > Arthropoda > Insecta > Lepidoptera > Noctuidae > Tholera > Tholera decimalis. The sequence goes on along the minus strand of OW964556.2, from coordinate 29,198,635 downwards.
TTTAGTCTAGGCTACTGTATATCAGTTTGGGGCGGATCCGCAAAATCCCACATATTGTCTTTAGAGCGAGCGCAAAGAGCTGTGCTTAAGGTGATGGCTTGCAGGCCTTTTAGGTATCCTACTTCTCAGCTCTTTGCTGACATTAAAGTTCTGAGTGTCAGACAGCTCTTTGTACTGGAAACAGTTTTGAGAAAACACATCTCGTTGGAATACGACGCCAATATTGTAAAGAGACGCAGGTGGCACATGGTCTGCAAACCTCAGACACATAAAAGTCGTCTAGCCGCAAGGCACCACCACGTGATAAGCGGGCATCTTTATAATACTGCCAACAAACACTGTAACATATATCCACTGTCGAGATCTGAGTGCAAAAAAAAGGTATCGGAATGGCTATTAACAAAAACATATGATGAAACAGAAGAACTTTTAAAAACCATCCGCTAGCGTGCTTGTTTTATCAACATTCATCTGCTTTTACAGTATAAGCTATTTACATACTACCACACAACATTCACATCTACACATCACATTCACACTTTCAAACTCAAACTCTTCGCCACCCATATTCATGTACACTTATACACAACCCTTTAAAGCGTCAGAAAACTCTAAAAATGGTTTGGTCTTTAGATTAAATACCTACTATTGTTATTGTTCTTTTCTCTTCCTTTTTATATGTATTTTTATTTTAATATTTTATAAGAATGTCTAAAGTAATGAGTATTTTCATGTGACTCACATAAATAATCATAGACTTAAATAATATATCCTGTTAAAATGCGAGAGCTCTGGTACCTAAAACTCAAGTTAAATCTTACTTTGGGTACCAGTGTTCACCAAGTTTAGTTCACATATATGTACATAAGTTGTTTCCTATACTGTGTAACGTAAGTTAGTTTGATTCAATAAATATTCATTCATTCATTCATTCAATAAAGACGCAATTTTATGTCGAAATTGGCAAAAAAGTTTTCCGATATCAACAACATCGCTGATAAATTAAGCTAAGTTATTTAGTATAAACCCGTATGTTTTTTTTTAATTAAAGAAACTCTTTTTCTCTAGACTAGGCCACATATAAATTGTGAAAAGGAAACAAACACGTTAAGTTTTTAGTTCTATGTATCTATTAATGAACGCTGCTTTATATTTTTAGTTTTAGTTGTTGTTGGATCTGTTCCTGTTTTGAATCTTGATTGACATTTCATTGAATATATTGTTTTTAGTCACTTCTCACGACATCGATCGCGTTAATAAAAAAAACTAGGTATAAAAAGTAACTTATATGCTACTGCATACTATAATCCATCTGCGTGCCAAATTCCGTGATAGAGTAAATAACCTTTAGTTATACGTTATGGATGAATTCCATCTATATCTGAATTTTTGCATTTATAATAGCGGTGAAATATGTAATATATAAACTTATACTTAGTAGATTTTTCCAGATAAACGAACAGCCTCTATCAATCGTTTTTTAAAACAGCTGTCTTCGATAGAATTCCAGCCACAAAGGATGCATTAATACTCCAGTATTCAGATCACGGGCACTCAGTGGCGCCACTGGGACTCTAGCTTAGTATTTGTCGAAGAATATTTACCAAAACCGGAGTGTGACGTAAATATCTTAAAAGGCTCCGTGGGCCTCTAAAGCTTTTGCGTAGTACAAACAAACTTACCTTTGCAATATAACATAACGCGAGTGTTTCAGATATATTCCTTCTTCGTAAGCTTGCTTTTAAGAATTCACCACAGGTTATGAGGTAGGTGCCTACATAGTAACATATGTCGCGACTATGTGAAAATAATGTATGTAGGATTTTAATTCAGAACGCATAATAAAATTAAGAAATAATTCCGTTCAGACGTTAAATAATTGTAAGAAGTTAATAAAATAAAATAAAGTTTTGAGTATTCGGGAAGTTAAGAGTATTATTCCTATGTTGCAAAATATTTTTCTTATTGGTTAGATTTACAATATATATATAACTAGCGACCCGCTCCGGCTTCGCACGGGTGCAATGTTTATATTAAATATACTATAGAATGTCTTTTTATACATCGTTGACAGCCTTTTTGTCATTCGACATCCATGTTCTCTTTAGTAATTACTCTTGAAAGTGCGACACATAATTTACCATGGGAAAAACATTCAACGCTCAAATCTAAGCAACATAGGCACGCACGCCGTGCCTCCGCCGGCACCGCGCCGCAACCGCTATGTCCTTGCATTTTAAATATGTAATATCTTCGAAACAATTTATTTAAATTATATTCTATAAAGGGCAATATTGATTTATATTAAATGCACAATGTATTTATGGTACTTAATTGGATAAGCATTAATGTTGTATTGCTTAAAATCGCTTTGTAAAATATGCTCGTATTTCTCGTAAAAAGTAAAGGATAAAAAATGGTTGTTGTGGGTTATCTATAAGAGATAGACAGATGCCATCCAGGACTTTTTTGTTGAACTTTTTAAGGTGTACAATACTGTAGTACATTATTTTGATCTATCTCGTAGGGTTCAGCCAGCGTTTGCAAAGCAAGCGCAAAAAAATGTGTTTATTTGCGACATCACATTAGAAACCTAAAAAATTATCAGTGTTCCTCTACTATATTATGTTGTTATATACTTAAAAACTTTCCTATTGAATCACTCTTTCTATTGAAAGAAACTGCATCAAAATCCGTTGCGTAGTTTTAAAGATTTAAGCATACATAGGGAAGCGACTTTGCCTTATACTATGTTAAGATAAGATTATATATATACAACGTGTAATTTAAAAGGGTATATACATACCAAGTGCATGGCTTCTTTGGATGATAACAAACGATATGGCAAGGGTTTTGTAATCCTAAGTCTACGTGTGTAGAACTTATTACAAATTCCAATACACTGATACCAGAGACCGAATTTTTCAAATTAAGAAGAACGAAAAGAATTATCGTGTTATTGGCAAGTGACGTGGAAAGTTATTGACCCTCGTAATGCTGTGACACGTTTGTTATGATTGGTATTCAAGAAATATATGAAATCAATAATTTGGTATCAATTCTTTGAGTCAGTTATTTTGAGCTGAAACTGTGCATAGAGACTCCATACCAGATGTTGTCTTCATCCAAAGATAGATATGGGGTTTCCGTTACACGTTGTATATACATATTATACGCTTTTTCATGCTCAGCCTTTTCCCAACTTCGTTGGAGTCTGCTTCCAGCCTAAGGGGATGCAGCTCAGTATTAGTGTTTTACATGGAGCGACCATGCCTATCTAACCTCCACGACCCAGTAGCTGGGTAACACGAAACCTCAGTGTCAGTTTTTCTGGCACCTGAATACGCACGGGTTGTAAAAGGAATGCACCTGTGTCTGTAACACAGTGTATACTAGCACAGACACAGACGTACACTCTGTCTCGAAAAAAAACTTTTTAGCAAAAAATAGAACCGACTTCCATATACAAACACTACAAAGGCAAAAATAACTTTAATTTCGGAAGGCGGTGTCAAAAACGAAAATCTATACAAAACTAAAGACACCGCCTTCCGAAATTAAAGTTATTTTTGCCTTTGTAGTGTTTTTATATGGAAGTCGGTTCTATTTTTTGCTAAAATGTTTTTTTTTTCACGCTTTTTAGTGGGTCGGTTTGTAATTTATCTAGTTACAAAAGCAAAAATGTCAACTACTTATCACCTTTTACAAAATATTGCTTTTCCCGGTGCAGAGCCGTTATTTTTGAGGAGTTCTCCTGGTACATCACCATCAGCTCTACTTCACCATATGCATTGTGACGAGCATAAAGTGCTTAACATCCATATTCAAGTAATCTAATCGCAATCAACGAAATACTTATTATTGAGTAGTTTCGGTGGCCATCTGTGGTCTTCATCATCAGTTCCACTTCCTCAAATGGTGCTTTTCGAGAGCAACTGCACAAGGTCCTATAAGAAATACCCAAAACGCTATAGGTGTGCCTATAATATATGAAGAGTTCCCTCGATTTCTCCATGATCCCATCATCAGATCCAAACGTGACGACAATGGGACCAACTAGAAAGTATACCCTTTCAAACAAAAAAAGAATTTTCCAAATCGGTCCAGCCATCTCCAACTTATGAGGTAACATACATAAAAAAAAAAGTACAAGACGAATTGTAAACCTCCTTTTTTTGAAGTCGGTTAAAAATAGCATTGTTCCTTATAAAATGTCGATTTTGTTTTGTTTTTTCTATTTATTGTGATGGACAAACTGTATTTGGCTTTTTGGTAATAAAAGTTTTATTATATTAAAGTTTTTTTTATTATTATATTAAAAGATGTCCAAATAACAGCCAGACCGGCTTAGAGAGCTTTCTAAGGCACGGAGGAATCGTAATCCACAGACCTACCTCTAAAAGCGTTGCTTAACCTTGTAGTTCGACCCGTGCGGCTGTTATTAATTAGCCACGAGTATTATATATGTATATAATAACTTATATATGTATATAATAACTTATATATGTATATAATAACTTATCGTGTATTTTGTGCTTTTTAGGGTTCCGTAGTCGAATGGCAAAAAACGGAACCCTTATAGTTTTCGTCATGTCTGTCCGTCTGTCTGTCTGTCTGTCTGTCCGTCCGTCCGTATGTCACAGCTATTTTATTCCGAAACTATTAGGATTATACATGTGAAACTTGGTAGGTAGATGTATTCTGTGAACCGCTTTCCAATCTTAAGAAAAAAAAATATTTAAAATAAAGCGAATAACCCCATACATGGAACTGAAACTGAAAATATTTTTTTCATGAAACCTATGCGTGTGTGGTATTTATAGACAGGTCTTTAAAAATGACATTGAGGTTTCAAAAGCTACTTTTTCATATGGTTAATCGTTTAAAAGATATACGCTTCCAAAGTGGTAAAATGTGTATCCCCCCTCTAACTTCTAAAATAATGGAGTGAAAATTCTAAAGAAAATATACTTCTGTAGATCTTAATGTTAACTTTCAACCAAAATTGGTTTGAATGAGATCAAGTCAACAGTTTTTGAGATACAGAAAGTTATTTGGCGTAGTTGTAAAAATGTAAATAAGCTAGTTTTACGAAATTTGTAAGGTTGTTTTTTTTTTGTCAAATAAATATACATATTATATTATTAGAGTTACTTCGGAACCCTTCATGGGCGAGTCTGACTCGCACTTGGCTAATTTTTCATATTTAAAAATATCAAGACCATAAGCTATACAAGTTCAGGATTGGAGGCTGGTGACAGCAGTTCTTGGTAAAATACATATGTTTTCACTCACTGTTTTGTCTTCATTTTTTAATTCTGTGAAAAAAAGACGGTCTCCATAGATATTTATCTACACATCACATCCTTCTAATTATAAAAGTTAAAATTTTGTGAAGCCAAAGGATGGATGTTTGTAACACTTTTAAAATTTGGCACAAATATAACGTGGATTCATACATACTCGTAGAATATCCTTTTATCCCAATCCTGTATCCACGTTAAAATTGCGGGCAAGTCAATGTTTTATAAAGGGCAAATATCTACTCAGTAATTTCACGTAGGTAGTTAACCACATATGTATATTAATAAAGGTAATCATGTATTATAGATATGTATTTACACGTATGGCACGAACATCAAGGCTCTAAAAAACAGTGCAAGCTACATCACTAATTACCGTTAGCAAAGAGCTCAGTAGCGTAGTAGAGCTCCGTATACCGTTACCATACCTTTTTATGGGTTACATATAAGCTTGCGTTTGAACACCATCTCATCCGATGGTAAGCGATGACGTTGTCCAATATGAAGCACGCTTACCAAGAAGTAAGCTGTTGACTTAAAGACCTCCAGGAAAGACAGCTTCCGGCAGGATATTCCACTCTTTAGCAGTAGGTACCTAGGCACAATGAAAGTATTTCCAAACCGTACATTTTATATTGCAATTTTAGACTGCGGACATAATTATGCACCTGTAGTCTATAAATATTATTTAATTATCATTTATTTCCGATTTTGACTCCATATTTATTAGTAGATGTGAACTTATAACAATAGCATATTAATTAAATTATAAATCTAAGCTGCGTGGGACACGCTGATCCTGGGGTATATCTACTTGACTGATTGCAGTCGTATCCACGGCCCTAAGATTGGAGAGTCCCCTCAGAATATTTAGCGTTTTCTGAATAGTGTGTGTATGGTGTGTGCAGGGTTTTAATTAACAGTATTTATTGCCTTATTTTCTTTAAAGAAACCACACAACGTACAATTTCAATCACAAGTCGTTGAGGCCTTTCCTTAAGTGAAAGTAATTGAAATCAAATCAAATATATTTATTAGCAATATAAGTTTTACATATAATGAATCTCTGTTTTCTGAACTAGGCATAGCCTGTATCTCAGGAACACAGTGACTTCCCAAGTCTTATATTCTAGTTCTTATGTTACAAAAATTACTTAATGTTAAATTTAAAAAAAATTGTGGAAAAATTTATTAAATAAGGTAAGTGACTAAGTAATCATAAGAAAAGTATACATTTTTTAGGATGTATGGGAACAAACTATATGATTATTATGATGTCAGTATGTGAGTGTATGTTTGAGTGTGTGTGGATGGATCAGAATGTGTGTGTGTACATATGAGTAAGAGTGTGTGTTTGTGTGTGTTTTGGGAATAATTATGTATTTATGTTATTTTTGTATCGTGAACAGGTTCACGGTTTGGACATAGTCTAATTCTGCCAGCCATTGCAGTACATGTTTTTTGAAGCGGTGAGGGTTGACAACTATTAATTAGTATATATTGTCTGTTGGAATTATATTATAGAGACGTGGAGCAATGCTATTATAATGACGATGAACAAATTTGGTTTTTGTTCTGGGTATGTTACATCGGAAACGTCTTTTATTAGTTTGCGGCAGTGAAATTGCTGTTTCTCGATGGTATCTTTGCAGAGCTTCAAAGATAAAGAGTTTGCGTACTGAGAGTACTTGGCTTTCTTTATAACCTTCGCTGGTAGGGTGCCTATATGGTCGAGACAGTAGAACTTTCAGTACCGATCTTTGAGCTCGTTCAACTTGTAGCATTTTCGATTTTGGTGCACCACCCCATGATGATATACAGTAGCGAACGACACTCTGATAAAGCGCTTTGTAGGTTTCTATAAGAGTCTCCCTGCTAGCCACTGCTCTAAGTTGCTTAAATATGTAAATAAGTTTTCTAACTCGGCAGCACACATTTGCAACATGTTCTTTCCAGCTCAGAGCGTCATCCACCTGAACACCCAGGTATCTGATTATGCATCTGACCCTCATGACATTGGCACAACTGCAGTCGCTTTTACGCATTCTATTGCATGAATAGGAGTGAAGAGTGAGCTTAAAATTAGAGTGTGGACCTGTGGTGTGACTTGCTGAAACACAGGAACTTGGTCTTGGAGATGTTCAAAGTGACAAAATTATCTTCAAGCCAAGCACATGGTCCAGACCTCTTTCCGCTGCATCTCTAGTTTGCTCCCAATCTCGGCCATGAAATAACAGTACGGTATCATCTGCAAACATCAGGACCTTTGAGTCAGTTGTTAAGGTCAGGGGCAGGCTGTTGATGTATGTTAGGAAAAGTGATGGTCCTAAATTACTTTCTTGCGGAATGCCAAATCCACATGTTGAGGCTTCACTTAACTCCTTATTTACCCGAATATATTGCTCCCTGCCCGTCAAGTAACTCTGGAACCATCGGTGAGCATGGCCACGTATACCAAGACTCTGCAGCTTTGACAAAAGCATCGGTATTGAAACAGTGTCAAATGCTTTTTTTAAGTCGAGGAATACACCAGTGACCTTATCTCCCGCGTCAACATATCCATTAATAATAGAGGTGAGCCTCAGTACAGTATCCGTCGATCTTCCCCTGCGAAAGCCATATTGGAAATCGGTTAACAATTTGTTTTTCTCGAGACAGCTAATGAGTTTGTTGTTCACCAATTTTTCCAGTATTTTTGACATAGCAGAGAGCAGTGATATAAGCCTATAATTGGATACATCTCGTTTATCACCCGTTTTGAAAATCGGGGTAACAATGGCCGTTTTAAAAATGTCTAGAAATACTCCTTGCCTAAAATTGCAGAAGTGAGTGATTGGGCAAACGAGGTGTTGATTTGCTAACTTAATAAATTTACTACTGATGCCATCATGCCCCGGTGCACTGTCAGTTTTTAACTCCGATATTATCTTACTTATTTCGTATGGATCTGTGGGGGAGAAAGAAATGGAGTGAGCCTCAGAAGTCATCGCCGCTATTTTACTAGCTAATTCAGCAGCTCTGGGGATGTCTCGTTGTAGGTATACATATTGCATATGTCCTTAATCCTGTGATTCATCATTCACAATCCAGGTTTTTTTAATGTAACTCCGCTACCGCGGCAAGTCGCGGCTCAGCGGATAGAACTCCGGTGCGATCTCACGGCAGCATGGAAAGAGCTGCTGTGGCAACCGAAGGCTGGGCACGCCGCAATTGCGGCGATAAGTCCCCTCTTTGAGGAGTGGCTGGAGAGAGGCCACGGCGTCCTCACCTTCCGCCTGACGCAGGTGCTGACCGGACATGGCTGTTTCGGGAGGTACCTGTTTCGGATTTAGCGGGAGGACACGCCCGGGTGTCGTCATTGTGAGGACCACCTGGAGGACACGGTGGAGCATACGGTGGAGGTGTGCCCTGCTTGGGCGGAGCACCGCCGTGTCCTCGTAGAGGCGGTCGGCGGCGGCGACCTTTCGCGCCCTGCTCTGGTTCAGACTATGGTGCGGAGCGAGAGGGAATGGGATGCGGTCGCCTCCTTCTGCGAAGCAGTCATGCTAGCGAAGGAGGAGGCCGAACGCGCGAGGGAGAGGCAACTTTTTTCCTCGCGCCCCAGCCGCCGCGGGAGACGCCCCGGGCGTCGGGGATCACGAGCCGATTTCCGGCCACCGTAGGCGCGGGCCTGCGGACGGCGAGCAGGGGTCGCTCACCGTCCGGTAAGGACCAGGCCCAGGATTTTTTAATATTTATTTCACTTAATTTTAGTTAATTTTGATAATAATTCTGTTTCACAAATTTGATATTCTATTACAAGTATTTCTATATTTTATATACATGTTGACCGTTTGTTCGCTAGTAGGATTTAGTTTTACTCTTTGGTGTAATTTGTCTCTTTTGCGAATTGACTGTATTATGCTTATCGTGATCCATGGTTTTAGGGGTGCTTTCTTCTTGGGTATAATTCTGACACTTGTGCACTGTTTGATACTATCAGTGATAGCATTAAACAAGTACACCGCTGCTTGGTTTGTATCACTTAACGTGTAGTAATGTTCCCAATCTATAGTGTCTAATTTTTCAAGAGCAATGGCGTAGTCTATTATGGTTTTGGAGTAGGTTTCGCTTGTACTTGGTAACTTGACATTTTTTATTTGCAAGAGGATGGGGCTGTGGCCAATTAGAGGTGGAAAAACCACTGTTTGCCATAAGTTATTAGATTTAACCATGAAGTGGTCGAGACAGTTATTTAATCTTGTTGCCAACAAACAGAGCTATTCAATTACCTGGTTACTATCGCTAGACATAGTATTAATGTTTTTATCTCCCGTAATTACGACGTGTTTATTAGTAAATTTCGCAAAAACAGCGTCAAGTGAATCTAAGTATTTTCGAGGGTTTGCGTAGCATGGTGGGCTATATGAACAGATAATCGAAATCATGTCCGTTTTCATTATTATGCAGTTGCTCTCTACAACATCTGGCTCAGAAGGTGCTACCGATAAGGAGTGTCGGGCATACACTACTAACCCGTCATTCTGATTTAAATGATTTTTTGAAAATAACACATTATAGCCATTAATATTTGGTGGAGGAACATCTTTCTTTAACCAGCACTCGGTTAAAACTATTATACACTATCAATGTATCATCTATACCTACTAATATTATAAAGCGGAAAAGTGTGTTTGTTTGTTTGCTTGAACGCGCTAATCTTCGAAAGTCCTGGGTGGATTTGGATGCAATTTGGTATGGAAGTAGCTTGAAGCTTGAGGAAGGTTATAGGCTACTTTTTACGCGACTGCAAAAAAGGAGAGTTATGTTTTTACCGTGATAGAATCCACGGGAGCGAAGCCCCGCGTGAGTACTAGTAAGTCGATAAAAATGCCAATAATAGGTCGAGGTTGCGGTTAATACTACGTATATTAAACTGTAATAATGGTGAACGCATCAGTATTGCTGCCAGTTTGCAGGAACTGAGAAAATTGTGACTCATCGTCAATCAATATACAATTAGGTTTGCGCTTGTCCAGGTCTAGGTCGGATGACATATTATTATTAAGGGATTGAATCTAAGTAGTCAATACACCGTGTTGCATATCATTGCTCATAGATTGTTTGTAGGAGTTTCGACAGTACACGTTTGTAAGCAAAATATCATAGAATATACTCAAATATATTCAATATATTAATCAATGTTTCAATATGAGGAAATGGACTAAGTATTTGTAAGAAAACAGACATTTTCCTGTCAAAGAGTGCCAACAACATATTGTAAATAAAACCATACTTTATGATGTTAACGAAGAATCATAATAGTGAAAACATTTCGGTCATGTATGGAATACTGCTCTCATCTTTGGGATGGATCTGCGAAATACCAACTGGACGCGCTTGAGTCTATCGAGAAGCGGGCCAAGAGACTCATTGCCAACGATGCACTGGTCGAGTCCAAGCTTAAGAGCCTTGAACACCGACGACGAGTTGCAAGTCTGTCGGTTTACTATCGGTTACATTTCGGGGAGTGTGCGATGGAATTACACAATCTAATTCCGCCAAGCCCGTTCCACCATCGGACTACGAGACAAACGGCGAAGCGCCATCGTTACATGGTGGACATCCCACCCATACGCACAAAACGTTTTGGGAATACCTTCATTGTGCGTACGGCTAAGGAGTGGAATTCCCTGCCGGAGTCTGTGTTTCCCGACAGCTACAACCTAGGAGTCTTTAAGTCCAGAGTGAATAGATTACTTTTAGGTAAGCGTGCTCCTCTTCGATCACATCATCACTTACCATCAGGTGAGATAGCGGTCAAACGCGAACTTATTTTCAATAAAAAAAAAACGTTATATAAATTTGTTTTATAATAATTATATTAAAGACGTAAGTGCATACTTAGTAGTAAAATACATATATCGGGGTTCGTTTATCCGTAATATGGCATGGGACAGGCAAAGCGCTAACTAGTGGGCTAACCGAAGGGTACAGTAGATAACGCGATTACTTTGCTCGGTTAGCTCCGACATATTTATTAGCATGGTTCTATCCTGCGTTGCACGTGACCCGGCTTAACCCGCAATATTGTTCACGAGCGCCACTAAGTTACGATGTGATTGAATAGTGTTCGCAAATTAACTGCGAACAACTTTGCAAAACAAAAAATAAGCCAATCCCTAAGTGAATTTCCTCAGCTGCCCTTATTTACCTAGATCGAAAGTTAGATAATTAACATCTAGTTATAAATGCCGGTTTGTGTATTTGACTTCAGAAACGCCGAAATATTGAGATTCGCCTTAGCGCCTTTGAGTTTCCTTTTACAAATTCCTCTGGAAAGTCTGACCGTAAATATTTACAATGTTTTTTTGAATATTTCTGAGAGAAAGAGAGTAACAATGCATTAGAAATAAAAGCAATAAGAGAACGACATCAATCACTTAAAAACTCTGAAAATGTAGAAGTTCATTGCAAGGGAAGGGCGCGCGACTTCTGGCATTCTCGGAATGGTTCGCGCGCGCTCGCTGAACAAAGGTTTGTTCCTGGCGTCGTAATCGCTCGTTGTCTGAATAATTTAATGTACACGTAGATATATATTATGTTCGTCGCACTTATTTAATCTTTTTTGGCAGTTCACATGAATGCTTAAAGCTAAATCACTTTGCTCGCGTTTTATTTTGGGCAATTTTAGACACACTTTCCTATGTCTGTACACATATATCTACATAAGTAGCTATTCGTTCATAGCTTAGTTACATGTGTGAAGTAGGAGTATATTGTGTGTTTATCTGATCTTATGTTTCGAGGTTCGAATAAAATATATCCTCAGATTCATAATAGCATTTTGGTCATGTGACCCTAAAAATACGACTCAACATAATACTTTAAATCTTACACGTGCTTCGTACAGGTTAAAATGTGGGATTATATACCTGTCAGACCCTACGAGCCTCTATAAACCCCTGATAAATATGACATACCAGGCAGGAATGGCCACCGCGATATACACAGGTACCCATGAACCGCGACACGTATAAAAATGGCGCGTATAAAAATGGCATAGCTATAACTTTCAGTACCCAATATTGTTCCTGGAGTAGGAGTATGAATAATAATGTTACCTCTTTGGTCCTCCGGCGGGAGAGTGCATGCCACCACATGCGCAATTTTTATAACACGGACGTGATGTGACGCTGGAGTTATTTCATGTGAATTAGCCCTGTCATACACACTTGAAGACCTTCACTGAGGTTTAGTATTGCATTCTAATTTATAGGTATTTTTAAGCGTTCAAATGTACATTAAATACGTATTCTGCGTTCAGTAAAAGTAATGTGGTAGTAAATGTGGGATCTCTTTTCGATATTTTACGAATTTTCATAAAAATATAATTATTATTTTAAATGGTTTTCATGCTGAATGCCGAGAGATAAATACTTATGCAGTTAAAGTAAAAATTTGCCGTCGAAGTTAATGAATTAAGCCATATCGTTTATAGCATGACCATTTGAGGAAAGTCATAGAAACATTTATTAATCCTTAAGTTCCTTATAATTTGTATTAAAATTCACTACACTGTAATGACGTTATCAAATTTTAACGAATAAAATATCTGTGTTAATTTTAAAAGGGTTTCAAATATTGTTTAATTGTGAGAGACAGGATTAGTCCGGAAATTAAGAGATTAATGCAAAGTACACTGAACGAGTAGAAGATCATAAGAAACATAGATAACGGGGATATATATTACAATTAAAGCGGATTCATTGACTATTCATTAGTGGTTTAATTAATATGAAACGGCTACCCCAGAACCTGATCACCTGTTACAGTAATTATGATTATTATACAACGTGTAATGGAAAGGGTATATACATACCAAGGGCATGGCTTCTTTCGGTGATATCAAACTATATTGGAAGGGTTTTTTAATCCTATCTCCTTTCTCGCGCCGACAAAAGAACACCGCCTTTACGCTAGGCTACTACAGTACTAGGCGCACAGAATTACGGAAGAGATTTATCGTGATATTTGCAAGTAACGTGGAAAGTTATTGACCTACGTAGTGCGGTGACACGATTGTTATGATTTCAATTTAAGAAACTTACGAAACCGAAAATTTGCTATCATTTTTTAGAGTATTTTATTTTGAGTTGAAACTCTTCCAATATAGTTTGATATCATCCAAATAAGCCGTGCCCTTGGTATGTATATACCCTTTCCGTTACACGTTGTATATCTACTGCCATAGAGTCTGAGGAGCTCGTGGTTTAATAATAACAGCCACACGGGTTGACCTTCGAGGTTAAGGTACGCTTGAAAAGGTCGATTTGTGGATGGGTGACAATTTTAACATATCAACCTTCCTCCATGACTAAGAAAGTATGGGAAACCGTTACTCCTGTAATGCAATCATTTGTAGATCTATGACAGTAATTACGGGTAATTTATTTATTTATTTATTTATTTATTTCAGGCTTCTAAGGCCCATAGAAAATATACATACATAATAAGTAACAATAGACTAATACATATTTTTCTAATTCATACAAAAAATACATTCTATTACAAAATAAACTACATACTAACACATATTTTCATAACACTATCACTATGCACGAAGTGGCGGCGTCGTGTTACGCTGCGGGGTGTCACGGAGTCTCCCACGAAATCGTCGATACACGACACCCTTTGGCCAAAACTCTTCTTTGAGAAAAGTCTCCAGTTGGAGGGTTGGAACTCGTACCACGAACGATTTGAAATTCGTATTGTGGCGCGGCTCCAACTTCACAACCCTTAAGGTCCAGTTGGTCTTCACACGAATGTACTCCACGATCTCCTCAACCTTCGTGGAGTGATGCAATCTGGACACATACAGCTGCGTTGTTGGTACAGCTGAACGCAGCAGCATGTTGGGTCCTGCCAGCGCGGTACCGCACTGGTTCTGACAAAGAGGCCTTCTCTTCTTCTTCTTTTCCACTTTGGCGAAACCATCTTTGCCACACATGTCCTTCCTTGAATCACGCTGGGGCTCCTCAGGGATGGGCTTATTGCGGCTCTGTTTCCCCTTTTTCGCTTTAGGCGATTGCGACACAGCGGGTTTACTGGGTGGTAATGCGATGTGAGAAAATCTAGCACCAGTCTAAGGGATATCGAGTTACCTAGCTACTGGGTCGTGGAGTTCAGATAGGCAGTCGTTCCATGTAAAGTATTTTTACTCAGCTGTATCCAGTTAGACTGGATCTGACCTCAGCTAAGCAGATGACAATACTAAACTGACATTTAAATAAAAAAAAAACGGGTTGCACTCCGGGAGTGCCGGCAGAAGTGAAAACTTGAATATTAACGTTGTGCATTTTTTATATTTTGGAATGGTTAGGGAATAATTTTGCACGAATTGCTTTAATTGTCAGTATAAAAGTACTATCATTTATGTGGTAGAATACAATATTTATTTATTGCACTATCGTACCTACACAAACATGACAATTTATATTACACTAGTACTCACGCGGGGCTTCGCTCCCGTGGATTCTATCACGGTAAAAACATAACTCTCCTTTTTTGCAGTCGGTTAAAAAGTAGCCTATAACCTTCCTCAAGCTTCAAGCTACTTCCATACCAAATTTTATCCAAATCCACCCAGTACTTTCGAAGATTAGCGCGTTCAAGCAAACAAACAAACAAACAAACAAACTTTTCCGCTTTATAATATTAGTATAGATTTAAAAGTTTGCGCAGGCATACATTTTCGCCGCGCCGTAGAAAGAGAGGGGGATACTTCCTCTCCTACGCCGCGCCGGCTGTCTACTCTCCGTCCGTCTTACGAATTTTCGATCAGGTCACGTGTCCTGACGCAAGTTTAACATTTTTACCCATTACAAAAAAAAGTGCACAACGCCGCTAAAGAAGTTTTCGCTTCAAAAATAATAATGCAATTTTACAATTGTGAAACTTATACGTGGTTACAGAGGACAGACGTGGCGAAGCAGAACGAATAATTGAGGTGAATACGCTTATTCGTGCCGATGGACTTTCCAACAGTTGAGCACTCTGAGTCCAAACACATATGCGGTAGCTCTTATCGCTAGTGTTGGCGAGACTATACGAGATGGTCGCGAGCACTGCTTGCACGTAACGCTGTACACCGCCTAAACGTAACGTTGGGCGGTGTATGCGACCTGAGTTCTGCTTCTGCGCCTGCTGCTTAAGCTCACGACGCGACGTCGAGAGTAAGTATCGCCTTAAAACCTTTGTTTATCAAAGAAGATACACATCCCGGCTTATCTCATTAAAAAATATTCAAGGAAGTGAAACTATGAATAATTTGAATACTTTTCACTATGAATTGGATTCAATTCTAGCACATGAATAAAAGTAAGTACCTATCTGTTAGATGGGTCTTCTTACCGATCACGTATTTTTTTTTAGTTTCGATCTTCTTTATGGAAAGATGTGACTTACATATGTATAACCATATAGGATTCCTCGTGAGTCTGTCAGCCTATCTGTCAGCCACAACCCAATTCGCTACGAAACTATTCATGAAATTATGAAGATCTGCGACCAAACACGGACGCGAAACGTAGATAAATGTTGAGAATGCGCTCACATTTGGGGGAAAAATTAGAAAAACCGTACCGGGCTATATTTCAAGGTTTTCAAACGCATGTTTTTATTTCATACTTTAAAGTTAATCAAGGAATGTTTCATTGAAACTTGAGCAATCTCTTCATCTCCTAATCAAATGAGCTAAACATGTCAAACATAAAATTTGCAAAAAAATATATATTTCTTTACGTATAGATTACAAAAACTATATCTACGTAATATACTATATCCATGCAAAAGTCTGTCTGTGTTGCTATCTGTTACAATTTCAAGGCTAAAGCACTAACCGATTTTGAAATTTCGTATGGAGATAGTAGAAAACTTTTTTCGGGTGGCAAAATCATCAAACGAATCCTCCCGCTCTATGTGGAGCAGGAGGGAGGGTCAGACTTGTACTGATTAAAAACCTACCTTGTTCCTTCAGTTCCCCTTGCTTGTAGTTTAATTTCCAAACCCCAAGGGGCTAAAATATGTAAATTTCCACAAAACAGTCGTGGGTAACAATGTGGGTAACGACTTTAAAAAGTCTATTGTTTAAAAGTACATTAAAAATTTGTTCAACTCGTATATAACAGATTTTATATCAAATCGAGTTGGGCATAAAACTTGTTCATATTTAGCCTGTGGGCTATCCATACCCAAAAAACTGCCAATATCCTGCGAATCCAATATAATAATGCTTTCAGGGCGCTGCTGTAGAGGCTTCCTCCTTATTGTAGTGCGTCTGGGATATTCGCAGATGCGCGTACCGACGATTACTTCGCGATCATGCGCAAGAAAGTCTCATCTACGAGTATATTATGCAGAGTGAGAGGAGGCTGCAATAGCGATCTGAAGGTTTTCGCAGATAGGCTATCAGTGACATGAATGGACAGGTTTATCAAGCGACATGTTGGACATGTGGCTTAATAAACCATTCGGTTATTGTGAGTTGTTTGTTTTTGTTTTGTTATGTTCTTTATAATTGTATGTGTGTGTCTTATTGTTCTTACTAACATAGTTTTTAAGTCACTTGTTATACTAACTCTATGGGCTTTAGAATCCTGACAATATACTTTTTTTAATGATTTCATCTCCTGAAAGATTACTACGACAACCATCACCCTTTAATAATAGTCACAACCAAGCAATCATAATTTTAATCACTTTAAAAGTGGGATATTAGATTCTACTTTAGCAATATAAAAGTACAAACTTACATCATTTAAAAAGGGTTGAAAAGACCCTCAGAAATCAACATTAGTAAAGTAAAATCCTCTGTTTCCACCAGTCGTGGTTCGATATAGATAAGTGTGATCGGATTTCTGTAAGCGTAGCTCGTGACTCGGGGCTACGAGGATCAGTGCCAGAGAATAGATGGAAACAGAAGGCTGACTTCAAACAACGAGTACTCGTTGTTTGAAGTCAATAAGTAGGTAACTTCCATAAATATGGATATAAACTATTCTATGTCCTTCCCATGGTCCTAAACTTCATGCCAAATTTCATGTGTGGCGTAGTGGTTGAGGTGGAGTAATAATAAAAAACAGAAGACCACAGGTTTACAGCATTTATTTTAAAAAGGGGGGTGGGTTCGGTTCACACTGGGTTCCCTCACTGGCCGAGGGTATAGAATGGTACTGCCCTGAGCTCAGGCCGCGACGCACGCAGACCGGCGGGCAGATCCCGAAGCCGGCAGCGACCACGTGTTCGAAGCGGAGGTTGTGCAGGGCAGGCCACGGGGGAGGAGGTCTCTCCTCCTCACCCAACTCGCACGAGGCAGGCGCAGAGGTTGACAGGTAGGCCACGCGACAGCGCGTCTCTCCGGCAGTGGTGACGGAGGCAGCGGTGACACCCGTCGCGTGGCAGACGTTGCAGTAGTTGATATTGAAATGAAGAAGGAGAAAGAAAAAAAACCCTGGAATCACACGAAGGGTGCTTCCGTAAGCGTGGTGCAGGAATCGTGAGCGCCAGCGATGCGTGCGTCTCCCAGCCGTAAGCCCCACGGAACAGTACCCGGGAAATGGATGGGGGACTCACCATCGTGGCGGTTCACAAAGGTTAAATAGAGATAAGCGTGCGCATACCGCGTGCAACGATATAAGAAGTAACCGCGTGCAAGGCGTTTAAGCTCGTAGCTGCTATGGCACAGCAGGAAAACAATGCTGCGGCTTGCGTACGCTTCACAAATTTAGAAACACTAGTGGAAAGCAGATGACAATGAAATATCACAGTAATGTTCCAGCAGGAAGCCATCTTGACAACCGGGCAATTATATAAACTTACAAACGCTGCAGATTATGGCGAAATAAAAGGATTACAATTAGGCAAGATGGAGAGAAAATGGCAGACACAATGAGCACTTACCCTTGGCACAGAGGGGTTTCTATATAAGTTACTTGCAACAGTAGGCGGCGAGAAAAGAACCAAGCCAACCGGAGGTTAGAATTTATAGCCAGTCACTGCATAAGTGTTGCCACTCCGTGAAACCATAGACATTAAAGATTAGTGTGGTAGTCGACTTCTAGTTTAATCGACTACAACGCTACACATGTAAATCGGTTCAGCAGTTAAGGCGTGAAAAGGTAACAGACAGGCAGACAGACAGAGTTACTTTCGCATTTATAATATTAGTATGGATATGGACAGATATGATATCTTGAATCATAGTTATTTAATATTTTCTCAAATTGAATAAGTCGCTAGCAAAGTAGATAAATTCAAAGCAAATGTCAGTCACAAATGTCTTGGTAATTGCTAAACAGAAATTGCTTGGTCTCGTGGCAAGCAAAACTTCTGTGGATCTTTGTATTCAGTGACATAGGGCTTCGAAGATCAATACCTCGTGGCGAGCTGATTGCTACGGTTAATCTTTTGTTTGCGAACTTTCGCGGAAGCCGTATTTGAACAGTATAGGCCTACTTAGGTATTTTGTCCTTAATAGCTAGCTAAGAATGGATTAAGGAATTAGATAATGGCGGTAGAGTTTCTATTCTGTTAATGTCATGGATTGTCTGGTTTATGTCAAATAGTATGACTTTAAATGTCGTAAAAGCTTGCTTCTTATGTCTTTCTCCTCTAACCCTTTATACGTGATCACGCATGATTCATGAAAATTGTTGTCGTACTTTCGTTGAGGCTACAAATAGTGTTTTAATACCTATGACAGCCTTCACCAAATTTTATACCCATCAAATTTGTAAATATTTCCCAGAAAAAGAAAACTTATTAAATAAAAAAATACTAGCCTTGTGTCGGGAGGTAGGGTCCAAGCTACCGGCACTCAGGGTCCAATGAGATAAACCTCCTAAGAATTCGATTCGCGTCCAGTAGTACAACTCTCTGACTCAATACGGTGATGATTCATGGCTATTAAACCATTGGCTGACAAGACTAACGTCACAATACACATGCCACATTTCGTCAATCTGGTGAGCCATAACAATGATAATTAGATAAGATAAGATAAATTTATTTTTGTACATAAGAAAGATACATATATGGTACAAAAGAAAATAATGGGTTGTACAACAATTCTAATATTGGCATCAGATTTCCGTCCCCTAAACTAGGTACGCAGACTTGTATTTTAGGGTTCGTAGATATTTCGGCATTGTCACAAATGATACAACCGTGACATTTTGGTTACAAAATTTATGTGACATCAGCAAAATAAAGTGTGTATTTGCGTGTGTGTTCGTGTGTGTGTGGTTGGACGTGTTTGTGTTTGTGTGTGAGTGCGCGCATGCGTGTGAGTGAGAGATAGTACGATTTAAGGGATAATTTTATTATAAATGCGTGAACTTTGTGCCAAAAATTGACGACTTGCAAATACATATCGACAAGGGATTGCTTTACAGATAGAAAAACCTTTGCGTCTTAGAAGCAGATTTTGGTCTAGAGGAAAAGTAGCGTATTTTCGCTGGTTAGAACGGAGGATGTATAGCTGTCTGACTGTGAGAATTCGTGCTTCAGAATATAGCTGGTCAGTTGAAAGGTCTCTCGGTTTAAATAGCATCACTTTAAGAACTGCTCTTTATGCACGTTCAGCACAGAGCATTGCGGTTTTGTAAGTTCCACCCCACACTGGTATGCAATACATGATGATAGATGAGGTACACAAAAGGTCAAAATCTCAGTATCGGCAGAATATCTGAGTTCCTTAAAAATGTGTATCAATCTTCTAACTCTAGAACAGAGCGCTTCAATATGTGCGTACCAGTCCAGTTTTTCGTCTATTATCACTCCCAAATACTTTATATTGGTAACGACGCTAAGCGTGACACATCTACAAGGAAGTGACTGATGTTTCGGACAAGAGTGGGCTTGAATTTTGGTAGATGATTGAGGAGGTACAGGTGATTGTGGTCGGCAGAACCTAAGTACTTTAGTTTTTTTGAGATTTAGAGTTAACAAGTTAGTAGATAGCCATTTCTTGATCAACCGTATCGAGTTTTCTGACCTGTTTCTAGCTAGTTCCCAGTTTTTGTCGTACACAAGAAGTGCTGTATCGTCAGCATAAAAGTAAATTTCGTAATTTGGGATTGGTAGCTCGCATAGGTCGTTGATGTATATTTGGAAGAGTATGGGACCCAAAATACTTCCTTGCGGAATACCAAACGCCAGCTCCTCATAGTCACTAGTAAAAGAATCAATCCGGAAACACTGATTTCTATGCCTCATATATAGTCTTTGAAAAGTTTAAGAGTGAGACCGCGTATTCCTAAGCTTTCTATCTTTGATATAAGTCGGGGGACAGAGACAGTGTCAAAAGCTTTAGTCAAATCCAACAAGATGCCGTAGCATTTCATATTGCTGTCCAGCTTGCTTGTCAGATTATTGGTTAATGCAATAATGGCATCCTCTGTGGAAATTCCTGATCTAAAACCATACTGGTTCTGAGCTATAAGTTTATGTTTATTTAGGAAATTCGTTAAACTATTATTCATAATTCTTTCCAGAATTTTTGAAAGTGAGCTCAAAACAGATATTGGGTGATAGTTTGTAACCTTATCTCTACCTCCACTCTTATAAATTGGGCGTACTATAAGCTCTCTTAAATGCTTCAGGGAATGTGCCATGGCTAATAGATAAATTGCAAATATGGGTGATGGCGGGGGTTAAGGAGTTACAAGAGTTCCTGAGAACGTTGACTGGGATTTTGTCCCATCCAGTAGCGCAGTCACTACGTAGGTCACGGATAATCCTCACCACTTCTTCCTCGGCCACTGGAAGAATTACAAGTAAATTACATAACTGAATAGGAGGTAGCGTTGAGGCTGTGCTTGCAACAGTTGCAACAATAATTTTAGATGCTAGATTTTTACCGACATTAACAAAAAACTCATTCACAATGTTAACCGATGTTTTTTCGTTTACTTAGATTCCTAGAAGTTCACGAGGTGATCGAGTTGAAAAGTTAGTGCTTGTTATTGACTTAATCACTTTCCACGATGTTTTAGGATTATTTTTATACCTGCACGAATACCTTCATAAGTCGAGTGCCCATTACATCTTAATCGGGAATTGAGTTTTAAGAACAGACAGGCAGGTGATCTGTAACGTGGGAGTCTAGGACCAGTACAGTGGACTTCTTTTTGGTTTTAAGCATTATATGGTCTAGACAATTATTAACCCTAGTTGGAAGTAAATGTGCTGGGAGTAAGCCAAGAGTAGCAGTGAAAGTTAAATAGTGCATGCATGCCGATCAGTGGAGCTTGGTTTGATGTCGATTTTCATATCACCGATCAAAACAATGTTACTGTAAGACTGAAGAGAAGTTAATATTTTTTTCCAGACTGTTATAGAAGTTTTCTGGATTATGGTAGGATGGAGAACGGTAAACTGAAACTACCGCTGTAGTGCCAATGTAACAAATAATGCTGTTTGGGTCCCGAATCGGAGGTTCTATTGTTAAAGATTGCAATGGTTCCCTACTGTATACTATAACACCATCATTATTAACCGACTTCAAAAAAAAGGAGGTTTACAATTCGCCTTGAAATATATTTTTTTTTTAATGTATGTTACCTCATAACTCGGAGATGGCTGGACCAATTAGAAAAATTCTTTTTGCGTTTGAATGGGTATACTTTCTAGTTGGTCCCATTGTTACGAAATCAGGATCTGATGATGGGATCCTGGAGAAATCGAGGGAACTCTTAAAATATTATAGGCACACCTATAGCCTTTTGGGTATTTCTTATAGTACCTTGTGCAGTTGCTCTTGAAAAGCCCAATTTGGGGAAGTGGAACTGATGATGAAGACCACAGATGGCCACCGAAACTACTCAACAATAACTATTTCGTGGATTGCGATTCGATTACTTGAATATGGATGTTAAGCACTTTATGCTCGTCACAATGCATATGGTGAAGTAGAGCTGATGGTGATGTACCAGGAGAACTCCTCAAAAATTAACGGCTCTGCACCGGGAAAAGCAATATTTTGTAAAAGGTGATAAGTAGTTGACATTTTGGCTTTTGTAACTGGATAAATTATAAACCGACCCACTAAAAAGCGTGAAAAAAAACTTTTTAGCAAAAAATAGAACCGACTTCCATATAAATACACTACAAAGGCAAAAATAACTTTAATTTCGGAAGGCGGTGTCTTTAGTTTTGTATATATTTTCGTTTTTGACACCGCCTTCCGAAATTAAAGTTATTTTTGCCTTTGTAGTGTATTTATATGGAAGTCGGTTCTATTTTTTGCTAAAAAGTTTTTTTATTGGATTATTAGTTGTTGCAAATGATGTGTAGCTTTGCAAAATAGGTAAAGGTCAAATTCAATTTTGGTAGTAGAAATCATAGCAATAAATTGGACAAAATTTTTATTAATACTTCTAATATTAATCTGAATTATGTTAAGGGTTTCACTAGACATCTGGACGAACTCATAGCATTTTACAGAAGAGCATACGAAAGATTTAGCGACAGTTTATCCAATTCATTAGAAATTTGATTTAAATTAGCCATTGATTAGTAAGTAAGAATGAGTATCCAAAACCGACATAGAAAAATCAAAAATATAATTAGGCTATCATATCTATATATATAAATCTATATAAATCTTTACTGGAAGATAACTAGGCGTAATGAAATCGCGATCCAATAAAATCAGAACGAATTTTGCATTGTAGGTGTTAGTGTGAGTGAAACTGTGTGTGTGGTTAAGACATAATAGGGACTGTACTTTAAGTGATAAGCTAACAGATACTAAAAAAACAAAAATAAAATAAGAAATAGTGAAAATAATAATGAACTAAAATCAATGCATGCACAACAGAAAACACTGAAATTATAAAAAAGTTATTGTTGACCTGACAACAAAGTGAGGCACTTCCTCTGATTTGATCTGAATTGGTTTATCGGATGGGTCCTTACGCAAGAGAATTCTACCATTGGAGTACCAACACGAGTAATTGCGAGCTTTGGCATACTGACGGGAGTCATACAGTAGCTTCTTTATAGTGGTAAATGTTCGTCGACGTAGACAGGTTTTTTTTTCCCCAGTTATCCCAATGACTTGAGTATTCAACTTGTCATTAACCGAGCGCTCTTTATTGAATCTTCTCACATTAGCCAGGAAATCGTTTCTGATGTCGACACAGTTGAACTCAGCAACATTATTAACGACCTCTCTTCAAGTATTAGTCTAGGGACAACATTAAATATTATGATTTACAAAATAACATATAATGATGCAAGCAGAAATATATCTGGAAGATCTATTTTTAAACACACAGCCAATATACTGACGAGGTGTGCAGTTAATTAATTAAATGACGACATTTAATTAAACAGAAACAGAGTGAGCGTACTGTACATCCACCGTATTTCAAAACTTGGGAAAATGGTGGAAATTTTTCGTACTCTGATAAATAATGTCTGTCTCAGGGCTCGTTCTGTTCCTTCTTTCAAAACAGGAGTTTCGTATTTATGTGTTTTGGGTCCGCCTATAAAATTATTAACGTTATTAAGAAATAGCGGGGGAATATTTTGCCTTCCCGTAATTCTGATTTTAGTTATTTTTACTGGAAAAGTTATAAATTTATTAGGTGCTACTAGCGTTTGCTTTTGGTTAATTTTACTAAAAATGTGTGCCTTTAAGATCACTAATCTTAAAGTGCTTAATAATTTAAGAGCACTTTGTATTTTATAGCTTGCCTGAGTTGCTTGAAGTATGTACTACGACCCGTTACCTCAAATATATATTGTTTTATGGTTGCCGGGAAATGTGTTAAAGATTCCTTGGTAATAATTAACTCAGAACGTGAGTTATAGTCGCGATAGTGGCTAGTAAACTTCCGGCCCTCGGATATGGTTAGAATTCGCCATATTGGCTGACGTTTGGAGAAATATCTAGCTAATTTTATAGGAACTATGCAAGAATATAACGACCAGAATGGTGAAAATTATTTTGAGGAATTATTAAATTCGTTATTAGAAAAGATAAAATATTCTTTACCGTTTAATTGTAACAAGTCTAGATCTCTCTCATTGATTAATTAAAGAAATAAATCTACGTAGTGTTGTTTATGTTTCTTTGAAAAATGTATAGCTAGAACAACTACATCATATTTTTGCTAAATAATTAGAGTCGTAATTTATAGTTTCATTACTGAAAATCCCGCTCTCTTAAGAGAAAACATTGAAACACATTTAATTTAATGTAAACAGCATACTTAAAGGAGTAGTAAAATTTTACGCCACGTTTAATTTGATTGGCTATGTCTCCGCTAAGGGGATTAAAATACACGATTCTGTAATATTAAGCAATGTTACTGGGAGAGGTCAACATACTCGTTCATAATATCCCAGACATTAGACTTTCAATTTGAATTTATAGTAATTTTTGAGCTACTAATAGCGATATAAAAATATTGATTTACATCAATATTTAATAACACACAAACTTCCTTTGTATTAGAAGATCGTGTATAACCAGAACTAATGTAAGTGTACGCACCTATCGCGATTATTCCCGATGTCCACCACTTGTCTGGCCACCACTGGGGGACAGCGAGACAACTTTAAAACATTATTCTCGTTGTCCACCACTGGGGGACAGCGTCACAACTTTGTAAATTATGACTCTGTGCCTCTTTTAAAGGTACCATCACATAAGAAATGATGAATCTCACACATTACATTTTTGGCTTCTTCAATACAAAACACTACAATTCGGTTGCAGTTATATGAATAGTCTGCTAAAAGAAAGTCCTTATAATCTTTTGGAACATGGAATTCTTCCACATTTTTGCATTTAAGTCTTTTCATTCCAGCGATTGTATTTCTATATCTGTATAAACTTGACTTGATGCTTTGAAATGACGGTATGTTTAGAATCAAACTCGGTATGACTTTGAATTGACTCACCATAGGTGAGTGGCGGCCACCAGTGGTGGCGAATGGAAATAATTTAAAAGTTGTGACGCTGTCCCCCAGTGGTGGACAACGAGAATAATGTTTTAAAGTTGTCTCGCTGTCCCCCAGTGGTGGCCAGACAAGTGGTGGACATCGGGAATAATCGCACCTATCGCCTCTTCGCTGTGATATATTCAAATACCACAAAGAAAATTCCACGAACGCGGGCGCTTGACATGCGTTGTAAAAACAATTTAAACATAATCAAACTCCTTACCGCGAACACGAAATTGTACTTTTAATTACACGTAAAGACGAAACAAGGCTTAAATTAAAACGAGAAGTATTTACACTTTGTGGCAAGGAACGTGGCAACAGCGTCTACGATGTTACAACAAAACATTCTTTTGTGAAGTTCCAGTTACGTAAACAGAATAAATACAGGTTGATTTTTAATTCATTAACAATCTTTTAGGTGGAAAAAGAGTGGCCTTTTTTGAATACGAAAAATGTCAATTTAGAACCGCCGTCAAAAACACGGCTCTTCTGCACGTATATGATCATATTTTTTTACCCCTTCATATTTGTATCCTATTTACTTGGTTTGGTTTCCCTTGACCTGTTCTTCTACTGAGCACTATTTTATATGAAAAATATTATTATCGATCATAAACGTCTGGTATTCTTTCAAAGCTTTTCTTAAGTAAATTAAAAGTTTTTCGTTAGTCAATAATATATTGTACATAATATTAGTCGCCTCGACGGAAAGAGACTAGGCCCCACTACACAGGGAATCCTAGTGCGGGGTCTAGGGTGTATTAAACTAATAATTATGTACTATTTTTAGCACAATAAAGATTATTATTATTATTATTCTACGAACACGCAACGCAAGGAAATGCGGAGAACTATTGGTCTGATAGTAAAATTTGTTTATATTTCAGATTTATTACCTGGGGGTTATTAAGTCTAGAGTGAGTAGGTTAGTTTTAGATTTAGCTTGTTTCATCTTTGACCACATCATCGCTTACAATCAGATAAGATTGTGGTAAAACGTGAGCTTATCATCAATAAAACAGAAAAAATGAACATTATTGAAAGTCTAAAAATTATGTGACAAAACAAAACAGACAAAATTTTTGTAATTGTAATTTTTTGTTATATAATACAGCCATATTTTCGGCCTCAATCAGCTAATGCCTAGACAGTATTTATAAAATATATAGGTAATACATTTATTTCATACAACAAGAAAATAACACAAAAAGCAGAGAGTACCTTATAAGTTGCTGACGTGTGTGTTATTCACCATAGCGAGGTTAGGTCTTGGTATCAGTGACATATGACAAGATACAAGCCTCAGATGTCATAACAGAGATCAGAGTTTTTGTGGGCCATGTAGTCATAACTTTTTGTTCGAAAATCGGTCGACCGCTCTGTAAAGTATTTTTAAATATCAGCCACAACACATTTTTTTTAATTCAATGTTTGGGTAAAGTGATAATTAGTATAAGTGATTTATTCAAGCTTCAGGTTAGAACATTTAGATTTTGCCAGAAATGTAACTAAATTATCTTATATTCATGTAAAGTAAAAGGAATTTTCAAAATTCTGGATTGTAAATTATGCTTGAATTATACTTATTTCATTCGTTTCATTTGCGAACGCTTTTAATATATTATTCATCTTTTTTTGTGACCTTTAGGTGAAATTTGTGACCTTGTAATATACTAAGCTGGGCTTCTCTTTGTGAATTTAGGGAAAACGCTAGCACCCAAGATACAGGATATGTTCTAGTTTGGGTGCTAGAAGTTCACTACAAAATTATGCCTATACCTAGCCATGTGTATAGTTTCAATGTATTTATAGTATTTTATATTCTCTCTTTTTGTTACTAGGCTTAAGAAAAAAGAATCTGTAATTGACAAGACGTGCAACATAAAGTTACGTCAGATATTTCAGTAGTCAGATAACTTTAATCTCTGGAATAAAAAAGGTGTTTTTACAGTTTTATTTAGTACTAGCTTTTGCCCGCGACTTCGTCCGCGTGGAATAGTTACTTTGGGCTAACGTTAAATTTAACCCCAATTTTGAAGCATTCTTCATTGGCGCCCCGCTCCTATTGGCCTTAGCGTAATGTTACAATATAGCTGTGCCCGCGACTCCGTCAGCGTAAGTTAATGTATTGGTAATATTGTTTAGATCACGTTCACATGAGGCTTAAGTACCTAGAGAACGCTTCGACCGCGAGACGCGTCGAGCGCGGCGACCGATTCTCAAAAATAATCCTTATAGCATGATTCAGTATTCACGCGCGATGGCTTATTATTATAAGCGTATTTCATGTATAACTTTGGTGTTTCTATACCGATTTATATGATTCTTTTTACGGTTTCGTAGCCGAATGGCAAAAAACGGAATCTTTATAGTTTCGACATGTCTGTCCGTCTGTCTGTCTGTCTGTCTGTCCGTCCGTCCGTCTATCACAGCAATTTTATTCCCAAACTATTAGGACTATACATGTGAAACTTGATAGGTAGATGTAATCTGTGAACCGCTTTCCGATTTTGAGAAAAAAATTAAAAAATATTTAAAATAAAGGGGGGCTCCCCATACATGGAACTAAACCTGAAAATATTTTTTTTCTTGAAATCGATGCATGTGTGGTATCTATAGACAGTTCTTTAAAAACGACATCGGGGTTTCTAAAACCACTTTTCCATAAAGTCAATCGTTTAAAAGATATAAGCTTCCAAAGTGGTAAAATGTGTGTGTGGCGGACACAACCTCTAACTTCTATAATAATGGAGTGAAAAAACTAAAAAAAGATATATGTCTGTAGATCTTAATATAAACTTTCAAGCAAAATTAGTTTGAACGAAATCAGTTCAGCAGTTTCTGAGATACAGCATATTTTCTAAAACCGCAAATATAACTTTGTAATTCATACAAACACTATGAAAAACAAATTTATTCGGCGCAGTTGTAAAAAATGTAAAAAAGCCAGTTTTAAGAAATTTGTAAAGTTTTTTTTTCAAAACAAATTTATTTGGCGCAGTTGTAAAAAATGTAAATAAGCTAGTTTTAAGAAATTTGTAAGGTTTTTTTTTTCGTCAAATAAATTTGCATATTATATTATAGTTACTACGGAACCCTTCACGGGCGAGTCTGACTCGCACTTGGCCAATTTTTTTATGGAATAGTTAATAATGTTAACTTTTTCAATTAGGGGTGACTGAGAGTGTTATAAACGTAAGAGTAGACAAATATTATAATCAGAAAGCTTCGAACTGCTAAGCTATCGGGAGTTACACGTGTTATTGTGAGTCAACCATAAAAGTTAGACATATGCTGTCGTGGGATATTTTTTATATAATTTTAAGGAGAACATTTCCGTCATGAAATGATTTGTGTAGCTTTAACCATTAAGGTTGCACACGCGACGGAAGCTTAAAAAATGGAGTAACTTCTCCCGTTTTCCCAACATTTCCCTTCACTGCTCTGCTCCTATTGATTGTAGCGTGATGAAAAGTATACTATAACCCGCTCAGGAGTATGAAAAATAATTGTACCAAGTTTCGTTAAAATCCGTCGAGTAGTTTTTGTTTCTATAACGGTTATACAGACAGACAGACAGAC
This sequence comes from Tholera decimalis, assembly GCA_943138885.2. Taxonomy (NCBI): domain Eukaryota; kingdom Metazoa; phylum Arthropoda; class Insecta; order Lepidoptera; family Noctuidae; genus Tholera; species Tholera decimalis. The sequence goes on along the minus strand of OW964556.2, from coordinate 29,169,752 downwards.
AGACAGACAGACAGACAGACAGACAGACAAAAATTTAACTGATTGCATTTTTGGCATGAGTATCGATCCTTAATCACCCCCTGATAGTTATTTTGGAAATATATTTCATGTACAGAATTGACCTCTCTACAGATTTATTATAAGTATAGATAGAAGATTTAATTCATAATTAATAAAAATATCGTAATATTGAAAAATCTACCCCATAATTAATATATTCGGAAATCTTTTTTTTTTTTTTTTTTTTTTGTAGAGCTATATATAAAAATATATAGGGAGTGTCTTTATTAATTTTTAACATAAATTTTTTACACTTTATAGACTTAAATAAAAAACCCTAAACTACATATATACATCTAAAAATAAACTAAAATATGGCATCCAGAAATTCGTGCGCATCGCTGTCCACTGGTAATGTGCCCAAAAGACTGGCGGCATTGCCACGTTGTATGGCAATGCTTAACCTCTGTCCAAGGTAAAAGCCAGCCCTTGGGTCACGCGAAGTGTCAACTAGGCGTTTGGATAGATCTTTAAATAATCTGTGAGCACTCGGACCCCACGAAACCAAGGTTTCAACCCCAAACGGCTCGAAAATATAACTACCAACAAGGTTATTATATTTCCGCCGCTTGAGGTTTTCAGCAGCCGCAGCGGCAGCGCCAGCACAGCAAGACGAGCTAGGAAGATGGGATGGCGCAAGAGTATCGACACAAGTTGCGTCCCACACTAAAGGCCTACCCATCTTCCAAGGAAATAAAGACATGCCGTCCGGTCTTTTGCCATCGTCGCGTGCCAGGCCATTGGGTTCTAATACAGCTGGAACGCCGACAGTGACAAGAGCTCGTCGGATAATGTCGTTAATATTCGCGTGCCGTGCTATGCGACCCGCACTGCGGCCGCATGAAAGGCCGTGGTGACCGAGGCTGTTGACAACTTCGCCGCAATGGCAGCGATGAGCAGAACAACATGGAGCACCTAATCGAAGGGAAGCAGCGAGGCGGAATGTAGTATCATCGAACAAGGTGCCTATGTTCGATGACGGTAGTGCGTGAAGCCAGAGACCTGACTCCCATTCACCCACAGCCAGCAGGCGCGCACGCTCTGCAGCCGAAGCAGATGTGGCAATAAGGTCACTCTGAACTGCTCTACAGAGCGGCTCATCCCACCGCCTCTGAGATGATGGATTGTTGGGTGGATTTAGGCCGAATACATATTAATTTGGTATAATCTGTCCGAGATGTCATTAAAATTTTGTATTTTTTCCTTGACAAAATCGGGAAAGGAATTCTCATAAATTGGAGACCCAAGAAGACGAAGAGAACTTTTTTCCACAATTTGGATATCTGGGGCTATTGCGTTGAATTTTGAAAGTGTCAGTTGTCTGTCAGTACTGTCGGATATGAATAGTTCACACTTCGAAAGGTTGAGGTCCAATCCTATGGAATGGAGTTGATTTATTAAAAACTGTAGATCATCTAATACTGTGTCTACATCGCCTCCCAGGGTTCCATCATCGAGATACCAAACATTGAATTTGGAATTTAGCTGTCGAATGATTGGATGAATGGCTAAACTAAAGATCGCTGGCCCGAGGGGATCACCTTGTTGGCAACCAACAGCTGATTCCAAAAGGTTTTCCTTATAAAGCAATTTGGTTGGATGTCTGTAACATTGCCAAAGAAAACTAATTTGTGGTAGTTCTTTTTTAGTTTCTGCCAACAAAGCGTCCCTATTGACTGAATTAAAAGCATTTTTGATGTCAACCTTCAAGATGACCTCTCCTTTACCTGAATTTAAATAGGTCGTCAAGGCGTGTACGGCAGCCTCACAACCCCCTTTGGAGCCGTAACCCAGTTGCAGGGGCTGAAATTTGGTCGAAATATCCTCACCATAAAATTTGGAGCAAATCTTGGCTGCCATACGACGGTAGGTAGTTCCCACGGCAATGGGGCGGATGCCGCCATCCCTCTTGCGTAGGGCACATAGATTGGCCCCGTACAAGATATCGGTGACGGCTTCGTTCACCTGGCCTGAGAGCATAAGGTTAATCAGAGCCGTTAGCTCCTCCAAAAGCAACTCACCAGACTCTCCGGCGCCTGAGCTGAGTAGGTCCTTCAGGTGCTGCGGACTCAGCCCATCGAGGCCGCCAGCAGAGCCGCTTCGGAAGGAACAAACGGCTGTGATCACTTCTTGACCTGTAACGGTGAGGGTGTTTATGTCCTGATTGGGGGGGTCGGGAAAGGAAAGACCATCCGCTGGGGCAGGGTGTTTGCTCTCCAGAGCTGCGAGAGTATCTGGAGAGTACGGAGCCACCACATCACTACTGAAAAGTATTCTGGCAGCTCCGCTAATGTCACCTTCCCCTAATTTAGATTCGACCAGGCGGGATATACTTCTTGTGGTGGAAGTAACCCTCTGTGTCGGTAATTTTGCATCCTGAATATGGGCCGAAATATTACAATTTTCTTTAATTTGTGAAGTTAAAGTTTTTTTGGTTGCCAAATTCTTCCGAACATGTAGGATCCTATACGGGAAGGTAAGCAGATGTTCCCAGGCACTTTGAGAGTTCTCGCGAGCGGCAAGGCGAACGCATCCGGCTAGGTTTTGCGCCACTACAGGTCTAGCGCCGCGAGGAATTCGCTTTAAAACCGGAACAGAGTTTTTGAATTTTGAGAGGGTTTTCCAAAACGGATCCAAATTGGAACAAGGTGATGTAGGTTTTAAAGAAATAACGGGGTCTGAAGTAGATACATTAGGTGGTTTGTGTACCTCCCCAATATGTACTTTCAGACCTCGCTTACCTTTAAAAAACCGTGCCTGGGTGCACAGAGGACACCTCTCCAGAATATTTTGTGATGTAGAAGGTTGATCGGCACTATTAAACAACACATCACTGCTGCCACTCAACATTTATCAGATTATGTTTAAAGAAAAATTAAACTTAGCAACTAAAGTAGTAAATAAATTAAATAATAAAAAACCAAGGAAAAACACTGATTAATAAAAACATCAATAAATGACACCACACGTCAAAAATTTGCGCAGTCGCGGTGGTGGCTTAGGGCACCGCGAGGCCAAAGAAGGCATTTCGGCGGCGCCCTAGATCAACATTGCCGGATAGCACGCAGCTGGTTGTAGGTCTTCGGTGTCGCCTCCAGGATCCTCGTCAACCACTAGTTAGATTTATAGATCCCTCTATGTGCTGGACCAACCGGCACTAAGCACTTTTTCCTTCTTACAAGTTAAGCGGAAAGTAGTTACGGACAAGCGTTTTGCGACTCTTGGTGACTTCAACAGCTTTTTTCTTAAATAAATATCTTAAAAATATGTTCTTCGATTTTTGACGTTTATCTTTTTCTTGTTTACTAGGTATTTAGAATGTTTATTTCAGTAAATTTTCAGTCCCCGTTACAATATAAAATCAAACGATTTGTCTCAACAATCTATCACTTTTTATTGTAGTGATTTATTAATTTATTTAGGATAATAGGATTTCAAATTCAGCGGACACATGAATGTCAAAGTCAGTTCAAATCATATTATTAACAAAATACTCACAAAAAAGGCACATTGTACAAAAAGTTACAATCTGCCACCGTTTGGAGGAAAAGGCAAATCAATATCAGACGTGACGTCTTTTTGATTTAAAAGGTCGTTTGAAACTTTAAAGAACTACTTTAAGCTTGTCATGAAAAGTTTGACTCGTGATAAGTTTCACCCTTTAATTAAAGTGATATTGCATACCCAATTTTCATTTTGAAAGCGATTTTGAAAGGGTTTTCCTACTCCTTGGCGTTTTATTAAACAGTGTTAGAGTTTTTTATAATATGCTGGGGTTTATTACATGTTGGGGTTAGATTTCAGTCGAACCGGTTGCAGTTGTATCATAGCGTTTTACATGGAGCTACTGGGTTATGCAGATTAGATAAGCAATAGCTCCATGTAAAACGCTGTGACACAACTGCAACCGGTTCGACTGAAATATTATCTTATCTTATCTTATCTGATCTGCATAACCCAGTAGCTGGTTAATACGATACCATTTAACCCCTCGAATGTCGCATGTTTAATGTACTTTTTGATTTTTGAGTAGGACTTCAGAAAAAATGATAAATCGGCAATTTATGGCCATTATCATGGTAAATATTATACCTTCCTGGCTTCGTTATGAGTTTATCTAACTATTTATATCATTCAATAAGCAAATCAAACTGACCTTATCTCGCAGTGATGTGATATGTTTTCACTTTTATAATTTTTACTCACATTCGAAGTCATACACACGAAAAAACACATATTCACAAAAAAAAGACACACGATAACACAATAATATGTAGGCAATGTTAACACAAATTATTCCACTTAGACACTGTAAAAAGTTATAAAAACTATTTGATAATACAACGAAAAAGTCTGCGGCGTCACAACAAAAACCACAGATGCATTTTGTAAACATTTTTTGGAACGAAGTTCCTTATCGCGCGTTACGAAAGGGGGCTAGACGGAAAAAATTAAGACGAAAAGTTATAACGACACTTTTTGCTATAGTAAGCTATTGTAAGCCATGCGGCGTGCGCATGTTTCTCTGTCTGTCTCTCTCTCTCTCTCTCTTATAGAACGCAAGCCAGATATTTTTTTCCTTCATTTTAGTGGTGTTCCCTTTAAAATGTTACTAAAATCGGTAAAGTATGAATCGATTAGTCGAATGATACAGCCACATCGTGTTACTTGCAACATAAACGTAAAATACATCGTCCAATGCGAGCCGTGACGTTACGTACAAACGGTGTACCGTTGATACTTGTGGGGTAACAAGACTAGGTTTTCTGGCTCCTGACTATCCATATCGACTGTCAATTATGTACAAATGTTTGACGGCTCAACGTACTTTCCGAGGCATGGAAGAAGCTCGGCAAGCGTTGCTTAACTTTGAAGATCGAACTTTACCACTATTATTATTTAGACATGAACTCCTCTAGTACCTATTTACCCATTGGTACTTTCAGAGGAAAGTTATTACAACTACTGCCGGATGCACAAGAAATAATGAATGACAGTCTGTAAACAGGCGGTCATGAGACTATAATTTTTATTGGCTTGTAATCTTGAACGATGTTGAACAAAAATACGAAGTTTTACTCGATTTTAATAAAACTTTTAATAAGCCTGACCTAACCCAATCATTTTGTTAATTTTTCTTGGTCGGCCTTTCATGAAAGTCTAGCAATTTTCTCTTCAACCATTTGTTGTATATGTTTCGATCAAAGAGCTATTGTTTAGCATAAAACGTCTACGTTCAGGCATACATGAGTAAATGAAAACTACGTTTAACGTGAAACAAGTAGGTGGTTTAATTACAAACTAGTGCACCAAAACTTTACTGTCTATCTCACTACCATATTTTCTGAATATATTTACGTAAAATCCGTCTAAAAAGCTTTTATAAAGTTATAAATTAAACGCAGTTTTTCAGTTCTAATTAATTAATCTGCTTCTCAGTGGTGGCAATAAGAAAAGAAAAAAAAATACTTCATCGTTCTGTTCATCTTACGGTCCATTGCACTCTTTTTTACGGATTTCAAAAAGTAGTAGGTACTATGTGTATTTTTTAACCGATTCACCGATTTCTCCGCCAGTTGTGAATTTTCACATTTCTTTTTTGTTCGAAAGCCTATACTCCTTAGGTGGGATCATTGTCGCTAAGTTTAAATCTGATAATGGAATCCCAGGGAAATAAAAGGAAGGATTAAAATTTTAAAGACACATTTATTCTTATTTATATACTTTCTAAAGCAAAGTAGATATTTGTGTCCGTTAATCGTCTTCTCATTTTCCTGTGCTGATGATGAAGTAACAAAACCTAAAAGTTTATAAAAGAGTTATCTCTAAAAGTGTTGATGCCAATTTGATGGGATTTTCACTGTTAAAATTCATATTTTGCAGGGAATGTTTGTGTGTTTAATTTATTACGATCTGATGAAGTTCTTTGGAGGTAGGTAATGGACCTCTACAAGATAGTTCTTGGAGACTAAATAAAAGCATAAAAATCGTGATGGATGCGATTATTTGTGTACGTTTTGTTTGTTTTTACCATTCCATGACATATGTCATCATTCCATCACACCTGCACGCAGCAGCTTGAAGCAAATGTTTAGTGCTCACCCTTATATTTTTAAAACAACTTAGTCGTAGCCATGTTTGAGCTTAATAGATAAGGCATAAGAGAATTTACGAATAACAGTATTATCTAATAAAATATATATAATAATAACACTAAAAATAATAAACTTTTTAACCGAAAATGGAACCGAGTTCAAAACATACAAAAACTGTACTGAAGAACAAAAAAATATTATTGGATGTTTAATTTCGTTTATAATAAGGGCTAGGTACCTACTCACCAGCTCTAAGTTGGTGCTAAAGCCAAATGAATTACTAAAGACTTAGCCGATTTCATGCCCAGAAATATATTGCACTCTTACACCGCACGGTGACAATATTGGAAACAACAGAATACCTCATCTGGGTACTGTTACGATTCAGCACCTGTAGGGTGTGCCCACAATAAACTACACACTGTAATCCCCTGTACCGGCCACTGAGGAGTTGCACCAAATCTTCAAGTATTTCCATGCCAAAGTTTATCAAAAGCAGTTTAGTCGTGAAAGCGTGAATATACTCGGGTATACGCTATGTGTGTGTCTATTGATTACAAAATCTAATCTTTAAAAACATAATAGCTAGACAGTTGTATACAAAATAGTTGCGTACGAATAAATGTGACTGATATCACGGCAAACAATGAAAAGTATCATAACTTGAAACGGGAAATTTACCTTTACATTTAAATATGTTCTTTAATTGTTTCTAACGATACTGTTATTGACCATATCAATTTAAAAACTTGTATCAATAAAAAGTACTTATACCAAAACTGTGTTTTTTTTAGGATTAAGCCTTGGTATGCCTGGTGGTAAAAAGTTACAAGTTATGCCTGGTGGGTCCCTCAGACCCAGATTTTCAATTGGATATTTTTTTTTACTTTCTTTACATAATTTAATTTGTTTGGTGTCCTAATGCCTTTTAAGGGGATAAACAATATTATAATAATAGAAAAGATATATTAATCTTATTATCTTTATTTAAATATTTTAAATTAAACAATACTCATTTTTTTAACAAAAAATAGTCATAAAATCTTTGACAACATGCTATTTCTACCAAATTATAAGAGATCTCAGATCAGACTGTATGGCATGTAAGGCACTAACATGTGCTTATGCAATATTATAAAATAATCGGTCTTCTTCACTCGTATCAATATTTTCTTGGGATTTGATTTCATAGCACATTGCACATTGAAAAATTGAATGTTCAAGACAAAATGTGGCTAAAAAACTGCCACATAGGAATATTCATTAGAGGTATTTAAATTTGATTGATTCTTTTGAATCTTTACATTTGTATGAAATAATATGTCTAGCAACATAGACTCATATTACAAAGAGATAAACGCATTCTAGAGGAGGCTTTACATGTTTGGCTAGAGGTTTCACTCCAGGAGTTCCAGTCAATATGTTTTCACTTCTTGTTCAAACATTAGACCTATTTGGATTTTCAAACCATATAGTTCCTTCTTTACCTTTGTAAGTTCTGGCTCTATATGATGTTGAAAGTCTGGACAAAGGTACATCCATTTCGGAAGCCGATAAACTTGAATGTCTATCATTTGAAATAAAAATGTCCTCTTCTGCCTCTTGAAAGATATGATCAGAGTCCTCTCCACTAGAATTAAATGTAATATCATCCTCCTCATTCTCATCTAGCAGTAAATTAGCTATGTCCTCGTCTGACAGTTGCCTTTCCATGTTGAATCTAAAAATACATAAATAAATTACTTTTAGCACACAAATATCAATAATGAAATGAAAATAAATAAAATAATACTTACGAAATGAAGTCACGCCGTATGCCTGGTGGGGACTGAGAGACCCGCGCGCACTTTATACTCCTTCCTTCTACGTCAAGAGCTTGCTGCGGACTGACGAAGCGGGCGGAGGATATAGACGAGTTCGTAACAGCCAGCTACTGAGAGCGGTAGCACGCAAAATCAAAATGAAGAAAAAAAAAAATGAAGATTTACATGCCGCTGTGGGTCTGACAGACCCTACCAGGCATGCCGAGGGTTAAACCCAAAAGTCTATCCAAAACAGTAAAACTTCGCCTCGTATCATTTAAAGTCAGGTTATAAATCACTTAAATAAATCAAGGGTTACGTAGGCGTTTGTGTGTGTTGGTAGCCACATTAGCCGGAACGCGCCGTGGCCTGGAAGCGAGCCCGTCACGAACAGCTGCTACCTGCTACCGTAATAACACCTAATGATATGCACTCACCTGACGACGACAATCTTTTAATTGTTACAAACAAATTATCCTATCAAATTGCTAAAGAATCCCGTTATGGGTGGAGCAGAAGGGAGTGTCAGACGTCTACTAACTAAAACCCACCCTGTTCATTCAACTGCTCTTACGTTCCGGGGCCGCGGTATTCCGAATATTCCCGCAACCCCGGCAGATAATAGCCCTCTCTTGCCCCGTCAATTCTGCTGACTACCCTTTGAAGCGCGCGCGGAACATGACGCGTTGTAAAAAGACCTACCGATGTTACTCAAATATCATTCTCAATAGGGAAATAAACAAATATTAATTTGAACGTAATAGAGGTTATAATTTTTTAATTGCTTTTCATTGCCTTCAACTCAATTTTGTTCAATATAACAGATGATTAAATTTTAATGGTATTTCGAGGCTATACGTTTTATTTTGATATCACGACATAGTGGTTAAGTTGTCAATTTATAATGTCCGTCTGAGTTAAGAGGCGAAATCGTTTAAAACAAAAGCAATCCCCGCGGTCGAGCCCCGCCGCGCGTCGCGCATGGCACATACCAACTGCATTCTGCAGCGAAAGTGTTAGAGCACTACTTTAGCCAACGTCTTATACAACGATGTTTTTTGCCAGAAAAATGTTTACGATCACGACTATTTTTAGTTGAAATTGATAACATTTGTATTAAAAATTACTAGTGCAATGAGAGTTGGCTAAGACATTAAGAAACCGTATGGAAATAATGTATACTATACATTTAATACTTCTATGTGTTCTAAGTGTAACAAAAATAACGTATCCAAATATCGCAAAATAAAATCAACAGCAACATTATGTTAGTACTAACACTTCACTCGCAACGCCGCTTTGCCTATAGCACTTATCAAAAATGCACGTTACTACCAAAGAAAGATTTTTTTAAATTGGATCATTGGTTCCGAAGATAACTCCCTACATACAAACTTACAAACAAATTTTACGTCATTATAAAAATTTAGTATAGGTAACCTTTATTCGGGAAATAATTAATTACAACAAATATACAAAATTATGTACTAAAATACAAACTACAATAAAACATCAAAAAATTCATCCTCAACGCTGTCGGCTGGCAACGTACCCAAGGTAACTCAAAAGCAAACTATGTACTAATTACTATACATACTAAAAGTCGGTAAAAAATTATTGTTATTCATAAGTTCAAAGGCTCTTTTTATATCAGGAATTATTTGATTTCAGTTACACCTTCAAGAGGTTACATTTCATTGTAATTTGGGTAAAAAATAACCTTCACTACATTAATTGTCTAAATGTTAAACTCACAAATGTTCGGTTAGTTGTCCAATGCTTGAAACCGTGAAATGTAATCGACGATCCACTGTTTGTTTACACTAATGGAATTTAGATACCCTGGTGCATTTTAATTGAGCTGCCGTACAATCTTGTTTGTTTCATGGAATTGTGTTGGTGACAATGTCAATAACACCGCTCTTTCAACTCGTTATTACATCGCTTGAAATAAAGAATTACTATTCCACACGTAATAATAAATTAACTATCCTAGATGAACGGAAAGCAGTCGTTTAAATTCAAAATTTATATTGTCGCCTCTCTTAAAAGTTTCCGATTTCTTAGAATAAATTATTAGTTCCTTGGAGGTGTATAAATTAGTTTAACGACGGGGGAACTCGATAAAGTTTGCCGGGTGTCCAGATAGCGGCAGTTTGCGATGCAATAAATTAACCGTCGTGTAAAACTAAGAGCTTGTTGCGACACCGTGTCGCTGTTAATGCTGACGCTACTATCGCATGACTCCTTCAAACTTTCCTTGTTCCAAAACAAATTACAATTTTCTGCACTTTGTTTAATGTGCGTATAATAGAGCGTCCATCTTCTGCTTTCATAAAACTTTCATGTTTGTGTCGGTTTTTGAAACTTGCCCTCAGCGCAAGAAACCGTAAGTGTGCATTCGCTTCAGCGTACACGATAAGTAAGTTCTTTCAAGTCATTCTTTCAAATGAAATAAAACAAGCTAAGTGAAGTGAAAACCTCCACCTATTTGAGCAAAGCGTCATGCTTTTATGAATCTGCTTATAAGCATTTTACTCAGAGACTGAAAAGTTCTTTTAAAAATTTTACAAAGGGTTTATATAAGAACAAAAACTCTTTCTGCATACTAAGTTGAAGATATTAATTAAAAATTGTTCGAAGTAAGTTTCAATAGGAACGAGAGAAATATTTTTAACTCGGTAAGTTTTTTAGTTCTGACTTGTTGGTGTTTGTCAGGCATCGACTTGAGAGGGTTTGACAGACGGATGTCTGTACGTCACATTTAATGAGGATTCCATTGAAGCCTTCAGAAGGGAGTGCTCCCAGAAACCTGTAAGTTGCTTAATTGGGTAGAAAGTATATTAGAATAGTTCTGAAGAAATGCCTTCCCCAAATATTATCAACTATATTCGTGAAGTGACTGCCTACTAGAGCCTCTTCTTAGATGCGTTCGGTATATCCTCTATCTAGTCCATCTCCAACAACAACAAAAAAGTAAAAACTACTTAATTTCTCGATATTTTCTGCTTGCCATCTGCATAATTAATTTAAATTGTATTATTAATACAAGATCATATATATATTAACAGTGGAAGAGAGACGCAGATTATCACATTTTTTATTACAGTTTTGGCAGCAGCCACCAGTACAAAAAGGTTTTGAAATTTCATTTTCATATCGAATGCATCAGCAATCGATACCTGTAAGAAAGAAACATAATTATGGCAACCTAAAACGCGAATTTTCTTGATAAAAATATACAAATATGTATCTAGGTCTTACTAAATGCAATTCGTATTTGATTTTTGATTGAGTAAATGTGATTATAACATATAAGAGATTGTCTTGCAATACAAAATCACGAAAATAGCAGTAAGTTAACAATAGTTGATTGATGCGATATCTATTGGTTTGAATACCCCATTTATTCATAAAAAAACTACATGTGAAAAACACTATACTTTTTAATCAGATTACTGTACAGCGTAAGTAGCGAGTGCTAAGTAATGAGTCACGTATCACATTAAATAGAACAAGCATTTCGTTCAGAGCACGCGACTAGAAGCTATGCTACCGCTCACAGAAAAAGGGTCGCATCTGTATTTGAGACAAATTTGATGTCTTTCATATATATTCGCGATCAGGAAAACAATAAATACAAGGGAGAGCTCGTGGCTTAATAATAATAAACCGGCCCACGGAGAAGCAGCGCCTACCGGAGTCTAACTGTAGATAAGCAACTATCTTTACATACCGAGATTTCCCCGTGTCTCGAAGAGCGTGTTAAGCTGATAGTGTCGGCTGTCATAGCTGAACTTTTAACATAGTAGGTACTGCTCCTATAAAGGTGCCGGTTCGCGTCACGACAGAGACAAGCGACCGAGACAAGAGACCGAGACGGGAGACTGCGACAAGTGTCTCGGTCTCTTCTGCATGTACTGTGGGTTGAGACCGAGACTGCAACCAAAGCTACAAATTCAGTATCAGCGATTCTGTCAATGAAATCAGTTTTATTTTATAAGGGAAAGCCAATAGAAGTATTGGAGGAAGAAAAAAAAATGATGTGCTGTTATATTATTATTACAAATACAAATTTAAAAGAAGATTACATATTAACGAATTATATTTAACTAGAGGCCCAGAAGGCACTGTCTTCGTCACAAAAAGTATTAATTTTAAAACACTACACACATGTACTTTTTGAGCGCGACACGAGACACTACTAGTCCGGGGCAGCGACCGTCTCGCTGTCTCCTGTCTTGCGTCTCTGTCTCCTGTCTCTGTCTCGCTACCGATCTGTCGCTTATACATTGCCTAACGTCAAGTGACGGTCGCGGTCTTCGGTCGCGGTCTCCTGTCTCGGTCGCTTGTCTCTGTCGCGGCACGAACCGCCACCTTTAGGGAGACTGAAGCTAGGAAATCTAACACTGACCTTTGCTTTGCTTTGCTTTTGCCTTTGCTTTGCCTTGACTAGACTTTGAAGCCAAATAGGCAGTCATTCCATTTAAAATCCATGTATTTGAGCTGCATGAGGTTAGACTCAAGATCAAACCTAACATACATATTATAGAAAAGGTAATAATATCATTAGAACTTAAAACGGTATATTTACCACGTGTATTGATGCTATTATTTTCAGTCAATAATGACAGGTGTTTTATATAACTATTTATGAAAATAGATCTGTTAATATGTTTTGGTTAGTTGCACCCTCTTTGCATTTGGCGGCAGTATGGACACATTCACATTCAGCTCCTTGACAAAGAGGTTGTTGTGCGAGTCCGTATGTTATACTCCAGAGCTGACGTAATGTGCTACCGACTACCCAGACCATATAAATGTACTCAGTTCTTTTGATATGCCCCGTTTTGTATACATATAAATAGCAGTTTATAGCTGAATGTTTGGGATTTATGTTGTTGATACCTTTCAAGAAATGAAGAGAGTATTCGTTTGTTTGACATGCTTTTGTATTTTGCTCTAATAGTCTTCATCCTTCTTCAAAAATTAATCTCTTCTTACCTACTCATAATTAGTAGCAGTTAATAAGTAAGAAATTTTCAACTTGTGACTTAGTAATACCGGTCCCGAAGTAGTTCCATTCCGAATTTCTGGAATAAACATTAAAATTTCTAAAACGTGTCACATCTACCAACCGCTTCTGGGACTGCGTAACTACATATATACACCTCGCTCCGATGCTTGCGAGTTTTATCCTGATCAAACAGCATACATAGGTTATGCATAAATGATGTTTCAGTAAAACTGCAAAGTAGGGTCCTAATAAACACACCCGCAATATTTAGCTCGATAATTAAATTAGATTAGTTTGATAAAATTTATTAATAACGTAATTTTTCCAGCGATTTAAGGATCACTAAAACTCACAAACAGTGACGAATCCACACCGCCGTCGTCTTGTCGTCGCCCACAAGTGCCGCAATTTCGTCGCTATCAGTTTACTTTATGAATTTGTTCGGGATTATACGCGACTGATACAGTGTATGTTTTCCTTTAATTCTCTTATATATACCTAGGGCGTTATACATTACCCTTTGGTAAATAGAAAATTATACGGCAATATTGTTTGTGCTCGTCTGCCGCTTTGTTGTGAGAATTTAATGTGTTTTTTTTTATTTTACCCAATTTATATGCTCATCTTAAGTGTACGAGATACCCTATTGCCTATTACGACGACTATTATTCCATCCTTTTCCATATAATAAATATGAAAGTGTATGTTTGTTTACCAAATTCACTTCAAACGTTGAACATAGTGAATGTCGATGGGATAGAATAGGATGGGATCCCATCGAAATCCACGGCTCAGTCTGGTAATGGACTTTTTTTCGGTGGGAAAATCATCTATTAACTTCTTCCGCTCTGGGAGCGGAAGGGAGTGTCAGACTTCTACTGACTAAAAACCCACACTGTTCCTTCAACTGCTCTTATATTCTGGAACCGCGGTATATTTTTAACTCAGTTGAAAGTTCTGTGTAGTATTTTTCGTGGGAACGCAGCTGCTGGCAAAAGCTAGTGCTTTTAATATCCGACTACGTAGACGGAATATTGTGGTCAAAAATATTACTTACAGTCGGATTAATCAGGGCACTATTTGTGTAACACATGTCGGTACTGGAACTTCGCAATATAATATCAGATGCAGCGCTTGTGCCTAGCTCTGCAACCAACGCAATAATCGCTGAGACGAGACAAACTTCAACAAAGGTTAGCTTTAATATCGCTGGCATTAAATTAGTTTTTCAACTAACTGAACTTTCAAATAAATGTGCTCAAATGAATCAGTTCGAATGAGTAATTACTAACTTGCAAATGTGTCGCACGAAGTAAATCGAGTTGCTGCTTCTACATCCCACGACTATGTTCCAAGGCGTGCTCTTTGTTATCAGTTTTCAGGACTTTCTCTCACTTTGGTGTTACAAAGTTGGGGAAGTAGAAAATCTTATCTGTTCAAAGAGTTTCTGTACAGGATTTTTAGTTTTTGATGCTATTTCGTACTTGGCAATGCTTCAAAGCCGCGCTGTTTATTTAAAAAAAAAAAAAACATCAGAGTGGAACATTAAATAAAAATGAAAAAATGTAATGATAAAATTAAAGAACCTCAAATTTTCTACTTTTGGTTTTACTTAACTCCTAAATGATTGGTTCTTAGTTTATCTGAGATGCAATATCTGCTTCAATAGATAAAACTGCCAAAGCTGAAAGTCTTTCAAACATCAGAGTTCATTACAAAGTGAAAGTGAATTCATCTATTTCACGTCCAACATTCAACATCCATCGATTCTTATGGAGAAAACAGACAAGTAACTCAAAGTTTTGGGATATTCAATAGTACATTGGTGTGTAAAATTAACTAGTCGTTACTTGCGACTTCGTTTGCGTGGAGAGTTCGCTTATACAGCAGTGGATTTTTTTCAGAAAACTCACGTCTCTTCAAAACACCCTGCCAAAGTTTCATCACAACCTAACATACACACACTTTGTATACTGACCGCCCTGAATGTGTCTCCTTTAGTTTTGTCCATCCAAAGGTTGTCTGTAAGAGATCGCCCTGATCGATAAGACCGCCCATTGTACACTAGTTTTAATTTTTGTATCCAATGAAATATTGTATTTATTATGTGTACAATAAAGTATATAATAAATAAAATAAATAATAAATACTTATATAGATATACAGGATATCCTTATAATAATACTACTAATAGATACAAAATTATTCCACTTGAAAACAAATGAATGTGTCTAATGGAAACATGGCACTTATTAATGAAAGACTATTAGCAATGTGTACTCATATAATTATGTACTTACAATTTTTGATACCACTGATTGATATGACTGACAACAATGGATCAGTGAGGGAGTTTAATAGAAAACAAATAATTAAAAGTATAACTTTATAGTTTTCTAGCTATAGTTTTCTTTTCCATTGATAGTCTAGGTCACAGCATGGCCAGAACTCTGGATAAGTGAAGACGCGCATATTTGAGATGCTCAATGCTAATGTCCAGGAGATTTGCTAGGTGTCATGGACTTTATTATTTGACTAATATCTTTTGACTTCCACTTCAATCCTAGTTCCATGACATCAGAGAGTGGTTTTCAAATCAGTGCATGACATACTCAACATCCAGCACCAACCAAGAGGATTCTATTGGAGACTTCATTCTTATAATCGATAATTTACAACTACAGTATATATATATGTATAGTGGTCAGTGGCCCTGACTGCTATGCGCAAGGTCGTGGGTTCGATTCCCACCTAGGACAAATGTTTGTGTGATGAGCACGGTCATTTGTTCTTTGTCTGGGTGTAATTTATCTATAATATGTATGTATTTAGAAATATATATGTATGTTTATCAGTTGTCTAGTACCCATACCACAAGCTCTGCTTAGTTTGGGACTAGATGACGTTGTGTGAAAAGTTGTGGAATATTATTATTATTATTATCTTACATGTAGGAGTCTACATTTAGGTAAGAAATATACTTACTGTGCAACTTATTCGTCCGTACGTACCAGAGGAAAGATTTGTTTGTTTGTTTGCTTATACCAAATAGCCTCTTAAACCACTGGACTGATTTTAACCGTTTTTTTCACCAGAATGAAACATAGGCTATAATTCATTTTAGAAAGTAATAAAGATCCTTACGAAAATTTCAATAATGTAACCCAATGTAGCAAAATGTTGCATAAAAATTCATTATATGGCGTGCGCACTATTGATGATACATAAAAATTATGTATTGCATGATTAGAGTAATCATTATAACCTACAAAAAATTCTGTGTGGGAATATAACAAACTATCATAGTTAAGTCACAATAACAGCTTTTTTAACCAAGAAAAGAGGAGTTTCCCAGTTCTTCGGAATCTTTTTGTATGTATATTCCCCTATTATTCGAAGGCGTCTGAACCGATTTGGAAAATTCTTTATTTATTTGAAAACTAGCTTTTGCCCGCGACTTCGTCCGCGTGGAATAGTTACTTTGGGCTAACGTTAAATTTAACCCCGATTTTGAAGCATTCTTCATTGGCGCTCCGCTCCTATTGGCCTTTGCGTAATTATATAAATTGACTATTTAATTAATATTATTTTTTTCCATTTGAACCAGTAGTTCCTGAGATTATCGCGTTCAAACAAACAAACAAACTCTTCAGCCTTATATTATTTGTATAGATAGCTGTTGCCCGCGACTTCGTCCACGTTTCCGTGGTTTTTCGTAAAAAAAAAAGTAGCCTATGTCCTTCCTCACGGTTCAGTGATTTTGATGTAACAGACAGATTAACTTTCGTAATTTAGTAGGGAAATATAATATGTCAATCTATAATACTGTCGAAAAATATCGCAATACCGAACCGCACAATATTATTGTTAATAGCTGTGCCCGCGACTCCGTCAGCGTGTAACTCCTTGTGTGTTATTAAGTTAATGTATTGTTAATATTGTTTAGATCACGTTCACATGAGGCTTAAGTACCTATAGAACGAAAATACTTCAGCGCAAAGCTTCCGGGTAAACTATGTTGAAAGTTGACCCGTCCGGCACGTGAACATAAAGATTTCTAGAACTGCTAACCCGGGAAAGAGCGACGTACAACTGACCATGCGAGAAACAACTGACACCGAGATCTACTCCAGCAACACGAAAAGTCTGCCCTTGAGCCTTATTAATTGTCATTGCATAACATACCGATACTGGGAATTTGGTTCTTTTAAATTGGAATATAAAATTATTTGGTATTATGGGAATTCTGGGAATAAAGACGGTTTCTCCTGCACCGCAACCTGTTAAAATTTGAGCCTCGATTATATTTTGTTGCAACTGGGTTAATTTTAGCCGAGTTCCATTGCAAAGTTGTGGTGGTTTTAAATTTCGGAGAAGAATAATAATCAGAAAGCTTCGAACTGCTAAGCTATCGGGAGTTACACGTGTTATTGTGAGTCAACCATAAAAGATAGATATATGCTGTCGTGGGATATTTTTTATATAATTTTAAGGAGAACATTTCCGTCATAAATGATTTCTGTGTAGCTTTAACCATTAAGGTTGCACTCGCGACGGAAGCTTAAAAAATGGAGTAAATTCTCCCGTTTTCACAACATTTCCCTTCACTGCTCTGCTCCTATTGATTGTAGCGTGATGAAAAGTATACTATAACCAGCTCAGGAGTATGAAAAATAATTGTACCAAGTTTCGTTAAAATCCGTCGAGTAGTTTTTGTTTCTATAACGGTTATACAGACAGACAGACAGACAGACAGACAGACAAAAATTTTACTGATTGCACTTTTGGCATCAGTATCGATCCCTAATCACCCCCTGATAGTTATTTTGTAAATATATTTCATGTACAGAATTGACCTCTCTACAGATTTATTATAAGTATATAGAAAAAAAAAATCTTTCTAGTTGACCCATTGTCATCAGTAGTCAGGATTTGATGATGGAATCCTGGAGAAATTGAGGAAACTCTTCAAATATAATAGGCGCATTTATAACAATTTGGGTATTTTATAGCAACTTGTGCAGTTGCTCTCGAAAAGCACCATTTGGTGAAGTGGAACTGATGATGAAAACCACAGATGGCTATAATAGTAAAAAAATAAAGTACTCATTAATAGTATTCCATGGGTTGCGAATTGATTACTTGAATATGATTGGCAAGCACATAAAGTGCTCATTGGAGCTGTTGGTGAAGTAAAAAAAACACTGCAAAGGAAAAAATAACTTGAATTTCGGTAGTCGGTGTCAATAACCAAAAATACAGAAACAAAGGGCGTGCTGTGTAGGGTTTTAAAATTTAGTCAGTCTAGTCCATACTCCATACTAATATTATAAATGCGAAAGTAACTCTGTCTGTCTGTCTGTTACATTTTCACGCCTTAATAGCTGAACCGATTTACATAAAATTTGGCATGGGAATAGTTTAGGACCCTGGAAAAGACATAGTATAGTTTTTATCCCGATATAAGGTTCCCGTGGGATAGTTTTCGAATTGTATTTTTGTTGCTCTTTCACGCAAAAACTACTGAACGGATCTCAGTAAAATTTGGTAAGGAGACAGTTGATATTCTGGAAAACACATAAACTACTTCTTATCCCGGAATTCCCACTGGATCGGAATTTACGCGGGAAAAACCTCCTACGCGAACGAAGTCACTAGCAAAAGCTGTCCATACTTTAATACTAATATTATAAATCCATACTTCCATATCTATATTAATATTATAAATGCGAAAGTAAATTTGTCTGTCTGTCAGTCCGTCTATCTGTCTGTTTTTTTACGCCTAAACTGCTGATTTAGATAAAATTTGGCAAGGGAATAGTTTAGGACCCTGGAAAGGACACAGAATAGTGTTTATCCCGAAATTCCCACGGGATCGGGATTTACACGGGAAAACGCTTTCACGCGAACGAAGTCGCGGGCAAAAGCTAGTACTATATAAACGTGGTTGAATAAAAATATATGCGTAGTCGCATCGACCCCGCTTAATACATTTTCGTTCATATTATGATTATTACCCATCACATGTAATTTTCATTCCTATACAGGCAATAGCGCTATGTCATTGGGAGTTAAATTAAAAAAATTACCGGCAGCGCAGGCGCTTCCCCGGACCCCACAGATGCTCGATGCCGCGCGACGCTCAACGCGACATAATATTGCTTCGGTTATCACTCAATATTATCGAGTAATATATAGTTTATATTTATTATATATAGTAGTATATATAGTAGTTGGAATATTTTTTATATAAAATGTTTCGTAGACCGTTACCACAGAGTGCAATACTCGAGGAATTAATAAGAGAAGACCAAGAAGAGCTCATATAATCAGAGCTCTAAGGCTCTAAAACTTCCAACCACATTTTGTCAGAGGTGGATGTGAGGGTGAATTGCCTCCTTAAATATATAGCGGAATTTTATGTCCTGCGAGCAGCCTGAAGGCCCATACCAGATTAGTGATACTGCGGCAGACGTTGTGAAGAGGCTAATTACACCAATTTCTGGAAGAAACCTAGCAATCCACAATTGCACAATGACACCAGTGTGCCTTTGGTGAACAATTTGACTTTAATAATTATTGTATAATTATTGCTTTATTTCTCTGATTCATCCCATAGATATTTTGGGTTACGCGCGAAAGAAAAAAAATGGTTCTTGACACAACACGAATTGTTGTCATATTAAATACTCATAACATGCTTTAAGTGTCACTTCATCATTTTCTCGATTCTGATCTATGTAATTGATTAACAGAATTAGTATAATATATTGTTATCAAACATAAAGTAATTCCACCCCTACCCCTGTGTTTAATCCCTGTCAGCTAGCTACGATACCGTGTATCTCATGATTAATTCTGCCATGATTAAGTACCATCCATGCTTATAAGATGTTGTAATGTTATTAATATTAGAGACTGATGATGGGAAAATGGGGGCCAATCTTTTTTTATAAATAATGGTGATTTCGGCTCTAAAGTAGCGATATATAAAAATATAATATTCTGTAAACTATCACTTTTAGCGATGAGACCGCCCATTTTATCAGCCTTTTTAGTTGTTCAGTCCTTATTTGTTTACGTTATGGTTTACAATAAAGAGTATATCTATCTATGTTCGAGTCGACGGCATTTATTAGGTTCGACAAAGTGCCGGGATAGGGGCATATGGGTCACTCCAACGGTTGTTCATGATCTAAACAGGGGCACCGCACTAACCACAGAACAGATAAAAGAGGATAGAAAGGAAATAGTTCCTGATTTGTATGACAACGTGTGTCGCCGCTTGTCTCCCCACTCTTTAGCTCTACTACCAGCAAGAGGCCCGTTACGTATGCGAATTACGCACACAAATAAATTACACACACTTAAATCGAGAGCTTGCTCCTGATTGTAACTCACTGTTGATAAACACGCGCCGTGCATCACGGCTAATCAGGGCAAAGGACAAAACTTCAATGGTTGAAGTGTGGCGCATGATTAAGCGAGTACACAACGGGCAATGTATACTTTTTGTATCTTGTTGCAATAATGTTGTTAATGTTCGGAATTTCATAGTGATCAGAATACCTTTATGTTTTTTACAAATAAAATTGTAATTAAATGTTATTTTCGACTTACCGATGGAAAGATATACCTCCTCGCTCTATACTTGCGGTCTGTTTTTTGTTTTACAGACTATAATTGCACAACACGGCATTTTAAAGCAGAGCTCTGTGTTCCGAAGTAATCCGAAGCGCACTAAACGCGGTGAATGAATTAATCAGTCGCGCTATGATTGTCGTATCATAAATGTGGCGCGCTCGACCCGCCCACATTACCATTCCAACCTTATTCATCTATTCCGTGGCACTAAGATTGGGTTTCTGATGGGTCTATGAAACCCCATTTTGCCCACTTGTGTTTGCACATTAACCACCACACTTTGAACGGTAACCAAACAAATACACCAACTAATATCTATATCAATTATTAGGTGTTTATTCCTAAGAATGCGTATAGCGTTCCGAAAGTTAATCCAGACTGGTCACTAAATAAGAACTTTTCTCAAGAGAATATAGGTAGATATACTCTTTATTGTACAACATAACAGAACCAAATAATGATTTAATGACTAAAAAGGATGATTTGGGCGGCCTTATCGCTAAAAGCAATCTTTTACAGAAAATAAATAAGTTTAAGAACTACAGTGTCATATTTATTCGCAAAAATATAAAGTTAATTAAGATTTTCTTACCACTATAAAATTATTCTAGTTTGTATTTTAGTACATAATTTTGTATATTATTTTGTTTAAAAACAAGATAAATAAATATAAAGATTGTTAATAATGGCTAAAAAAAATGAAGATGATTATAATTCTATAAAATAACCTTGTACATATATATCAAGCAACTAACTAATAAAACAACCTATTTACTAGTCACACAAACGTTTACATGTTTCTTCATGCAAGAGCTTTGACGTTTATAGCGGTTTACTCAAAGTCACCTGCATATTGCATACAGATGCACAGACAACTATGCAGTGAACTGTTTTAGCTTTTAGTGATACCCAACCTTGACCTGCATTAGCTGACGCAGGTGTTTCAGTCACAACTGACGCGCTAGACTGAAAGGATTCATGCATGTGGAAGACGGTTAGACGGCAATGGATTGCTCTATGCTAACACTAACTCTATGTTTATGTATGCAAGGCATTTAAATTAGCTAGTTTTATTACATAAGTTATGAGCTATAAAAACACTATAATACCAGTAGTCTTCTTTCAAAACTTAATTAAATCTTCATTAATATATTTATTTATTTCCTTAAATAGATTATTCTATTCTATTATTGTTTAAAGCTACAAAATAGAGATTGGACTGGCCAGGCGATAACAGCCGGCTGCCGTCAATAGAGGGGCTACAGTTTATCGAAATATAAATTGGTAAAAAAAAAGGTGGGCTTCAGGAAAACCGAGCAGAAGATGGCGTGACGCTTTGGGTAGCCTCTTAATGAACAGGCGAAAAAAAATACTTTGTGCAGCAGTAGGATTTTTTATTTACTATGAAACCCACAGATACACAGAACAATTGATACCTGTTTCCTAATAGTTATACTATTAGGAAACTGGCACCATTTGTTCTGTGAGATTAACGAGTAAAGATACATACCTACTCCTTAACAAAAAGTCTTTGCATACAAACATAAAAGGCATTGTGGTACTCAAATAAAACATTGTGACTATCACGCACGTAATTTAACGTAAATAAATCTCCCTTACTTGTGTCGTGGCAAAAACTGTAGTAGATAATAAATTAGTGTTGCGGACAACTTTCTTGTTGGCCGCTGAGAAAGAGAGACATTCCTACACGAATACACATAGCAATGAACCACAGTCCATAGACAATAGAATAAAATAGAAATAAATAAATCAAGAGTGAATAGGTTACTTCTAGGTAAGCGTGCTCCATCTTCTCCATCGCTTACCAACAGGTGAGATGGTGGTCAAACACGAGCCTATTCTGAATAAAAAAAATTGGCCAAGTGCAAGTCAGACTCGCCCATGAAGGGTTCCGTAGTAACTATGCAAAACATTTTTGTTTTTCATAGTGTTTGTATGAAAAACAAAGTTATATTTTTGGTTTTCGAAAATGTGCTATATCTCAAAAACTACTACCCGATCTCGTTCAAACAATTTTTTGTTGAAATTTGTTATTAAGATTTACAGCATATATTTTTTATAGATTTTTCACTCCATTATTATAGAAGTTAGAGGGTTAGGGGTTACACACATTTTACCACTTTGGAAGCGTATATCTTTTAAACGATTGACTTTAAGAAAAAGTGGTTTTAAAAACCTCGATGTCATTTTTAAAGAGCTATCTATAGATATCACACACCTATAGGTTTGATGAAAAAAAATATCTTTAGTTTCAATTCTATGTATGGGTATGGGTATTGGGGTATTTTTAATTTTTTTATAAAAATTGGAAAGCGGTTAACAGAATACATTCACTTACCAAGTTTCACATGTGTAGTCATAATAGTTTCGGAATAAAATGGCTGTGACATACGGTCGGACGGACGATATTATAAGGGTTCCATTTTTTCCATTCGCCTACGGAACCCTTAAAAGAATACACTTTATTATGTATGCATACACCACATAAGTTGTAGAAAAGATTGTTTAAATATAATATTACACGGAGAGAAATAATAGGCGGTTTAATTCTTAAAACTAATCTTTCAGGTGCAATCTTTGCATCAATACACAGACTTTCACTATGATCGGATAAAACAAACTCCACATGAATCGAATACAATGTCATATGGCTCTGTAAGCAGTACTTTTCAATATTATCACGGTTATTTTCCCTCGTTGGTCACATAATGACTCCATAATTTAATTTGCGACCGGCAGCGACGACCGGCGTTGTATTTCAGCAATTAATTCCGTAATAGATTTACAGGAAAATTTGTCTTTTATCTTTATTTATTTATCAAGAGTCTTCCGTAGAGTTTATAGGAAATACCATTTATATAAAGTCCTATAATTCTGGGTTCTTTCATCAATAGCCTAATGGCTAAGGTGTCGGACTTGCGATATCGAGGTCCTGAGTTCGAATCCCACCCATTACACTATTGCCGTGAACTCACTCCAGACACAAGCATATTTAGCTTAGTTGGAGGGGTTAACAGGATTGCACGTAATGTGAATTCTACCTACATTGCTAGTAATCTATTAAAAAAACAATATTTTGAGATTACATCTCAGGGTTGAACCAGGTTGAGTTGACCAAATCTGTACCATTTATGGCCTAGTGCCAATATTTACCAATTTAACAAGTTGCAAGCGTTAACAAGAACGAAAATAAACTTAAACACTTTTCATCGTGTTTGTGAGTTGACAAAGCCGGGCGTCTCCTATCAGCACTGTGACAAGGGTGCTGTCCTTATCGCTTGCGAACTCTTTTATAACCGAAATTACCTTTTATGAAGTTTTCGAACCCCTGATATATTACGTCCGAGTGTTCTACATAATGTAAACGTACCCTTAAGACCCAATTTACTCATAAAGCCTTCTGAATAAATCATACTCGAAAGGGCCAAACTTTCTCATCAAGTCCGCGGACAATTTAATTTCAGTTTAGCTAACATGCTTGTATCTCATATAAGTCACTGGGCTTATAAGTTATTTGTTTTATAAATAGCATTAGGTGAAAACTTTGTCTATCAGCACTGCTGATTGAATTTGTGAGTATTCAATGATTTACATTTTATTTTTCCAATCGAAGAAATAAGTACTGCTCATACTTTATTGAAACTACTGCTATTCAATAGAAGCTTTTTAAACCACTATACTCTTTGCTCTCCCTAGGCTTCACCTCTAACTACCCACATTTTGCCTAGAGATATTTTAAAACAAACATAATAAATTAGTATTGTGCCAATGACCGCATCGCGTACCCCTCGCTCCACACCATTTTCTGGACCAGGGCCGAGCGTGAAAGGTCGCCGGCCCCTATCACCTTCAAAAGGACACGGTAGTGCCCCGCCCAAGCGGGACTCATCTTCACCGTATGCTCCACCATGTTCTCCGGTTGGTCCTCACAATGACGAAACCCGGACGTGTCTGCTGAACCTGAAACAATTACCCCTCCAAACAGAATCCAGAAGGTGTGAACACCGTTAGTAGTAGGATTTAACACTGGATACCAACTACTTATCGGTAAAAAGTAATACCAACACAGTTAAATTAATTAATTGACTTAATAGAGACATGATACATACTCCAAACAATAGTTTTGTTTGGAGTATGTATCATGTTACCTAGTTAGAAATCACCTAGAGTACTGTAGTATTGTCTGGTTCTCTAAATATTGTTTTATCTAGAACATTGTAAGCATACATAAGTTGGAGCAGTCCCAGTAAGTGACATACGTGTAAGTACTTGTGTGAGGGTTACCGAAATTTTTGGACATATGAGACCATTCTAAAGTATTTAAATCTTTTTTGATATGATGTGAGATTTTTACCCACATTACAGTAATACCTACCCTACCCGCCCTCGCCTACAGTGGCCGGAGATCTGCATGCGATCCCCGACGCCCGGGGGGTCTCCCGCGGCGGCTGGGGTGTGAGGAAGAGAGATGCCTCTCCCTCGCGCGTTCGGCCTCCTCCTTTGCTAGCATGACTGCTTAGCAGAAGGAGGCGACTGCATCCCATTCCCTCTCGCTCCGCACCATGGTCTGAACCAGAGCCGGGCGCGAGAGGTCACCGTCGCCAATCACATGGACACGCCGGTGCTCGTTCTAAGCAGGGCACATCTCGACCGTGTGCTCCACCGTGTCCTTCGGTTGGTCCTCACAATGATGACATCCAGGTGTCCTCCCGCTGTATCCGAAACAGGTACCTCCCGAAACAGCCATGTCCGGTTAGCACATGCGTCAGGCGGAAGGTGAGGACACCGTGGCGTCTCTCAAGCCACTCCTCAAAGAGGGGACTTACCGCCGCGATTGCGGCGTGCCCATCGTTTGAATTTCCTATCGATGCCATTATGTGTGGAATATAAAATCGTTCAAATATGCGGATATTGGCAGAAAATTGGACATTTCGGATGGGCGGCCATCCGAAATGTCCAATTTTCTGTGACTCTAGCGCATAAATCAGGATGAATTTAACCGATGGCATTGGTTATGTTGAATTAGAGGGCCGCTTTGGTTTGTGGCTTATTCGCATAAACCTTAACAACCTTACCAACTTAACAAAACCCTACAAGAAAAAGTCTAATGGGATCAAATCGCACGATCTCGGTGAAGATGATTTTTCGATGAAAATTAGGGTCAGTTGCCAACTGCTCCAGACCCCATTCAGCGATCAATCGTCGTTGTCTATGGTCGTTTTCCTTCGTCTCCTGGGTCAGTGGAATTTTATACAGGTGCAGACCCAAGTCAAGTCACAAAATTCACCAAGTTGTGGTCAGCGAAACGCAGATTTTTTGTGAGCGAAGCGAAAACGACTGCCTCGGTTTCTCCTGCACACTCTAACGGACAGTGACGATGTTTTCAGCAGATCTTGCGTTTCATCGATGTACAGGTATTCATTGATTGTTTACCACAATGCAAATATACCTCTTGGTATGGCAACCGTAAAATGGGCGAAGCGCGCGGAACGTTGCCGGCCATGGTGATTTGGAAAAACAGATTGAATATGACAGTCAATTTGAAATACGTAGCTTCAACAAAATGACCGCTATCAACTGTCAAAATTTGGATGTCCCTATTAGAAGACCCGTTATATGTATATTGGTTGGTTTGACTAATAAAAAAATAAATAATTGAGTTTCGGCAAACGTGAAACTTAACTTCAAAATAAAAAAAGTTCGTTAAATTATAGGAAAAATGATAAGAGTAATTACAGGAAAGTAAATTGAAACATAACAAGTTATCAGAATTTGATGAAGTGTACCAATTGAAATCTATTGCTTTTTACAAATACTGATGCGTACTGATTACGTACTGATTAATTAATATTTTCATTGAGCATGATTGAAACGTGTAATTTAATTTTTATTTTCATATTGGAGTTTTTCAGTAACGTGCAGATTTACTTTGATACCAAAGCATCTTATTTGTAAAAAGTCCAAGTAAACATCATACTATTGGAATGTCTCATTGCAAAAGAAAATTATGCTGAAAAAAAATTAGGTGAAAGATATGCCTCTCGTGTCGATGCCATCATTTCTGTCGCAACCCATGTACAATAATGTTCAAAATATGGCAGCATTAGACGGCCATACCGAGGCGTTAATATAGCCTAAAAAAAAAGCAATAATATGCTATGTGTGGGTATCGTTAAATAATAATAATAATAAATAATAATTATTATTTAATTATTATTACTATTATTATTATTTTATTTCTTTATTTATTACCGGCCTCTGATAGGGTCCCCGCTGCCGGTGGAAGTGTGCAGCGCATGCGATGGACAAATTCCATCAATGAAAATGTCATGCGCTCATACTTTGGGGCTACAGAGGGGGGAACTAACCTGACTGCGTACCGTGGTCGGATGCTCTCTCTGTTTCAGGTACTTGAACCAGCTGTCAAGGTTTCGGCCCAATGACTGTCGGATCAGGTGCGGGTCATCCAGCGTAACCATATGTTGGATAACGCCGTACTTGATAGACTATGCCTCGAATCACGGTGCAGTCGTGTCTCATCTGCTTCACCATAGGCTGCGGTGCAACTACAACCTAGTATCTCACCGCGACCCGACCACGTCGGTGAAGATGATGAGGACCGGGCTACATCCATGAGTACCCAGTGTAGTGAACAATTGAGGAGTGCTTTGGAGTGTGCATTACGGGAGTATCGCTCCACACCACCTGAGCTGAGACCTCGTCTGCCTCGTTTGCCCATGCATAAGAAAAATAGGGCGCTAGTGTGTGCTCTAGATTCACTGTTGTCAAATTATTTTGACAATAGCGAAGACCTCACCGATACCCATTCGATCCTGTACTGTGCCGCTGTTGCAGGATGTCGGGTAGCTCATGTCAAGTTTCCAAAGACTGACAGAGCTATTCGACCAGCTGTACCAGCTTGGCAGTGCAGGATCAAACGTCGTATCGCTGGGGCTAGAGCACTCATTGGCAAACTTATCTGCTTCAGACAGGGCAACACTCGCCCTAGAGTGATGCGCTTTGTGAGGCGGGCGTTCGCGGGGACTGATATTAGTCCTCGGGATTATCTCACCTGCGTCACAGAGCGCATCGACTTCCTGAAGCAGAAAGTCTATGCGTGGGCAAATAGAATTCGCAGATATAAGCGGCGGGTGGAGCGATACACTCAGAATCGCACATTCCAAATGCAATGAAAGGTGGGTTTATAGGGCCTGGGAGCGACCTGACCAAGGTGTGACTGATACGTGCTTACCGGATGATGACGCCATGTGTTCGTTCTGGCGCAGCATCTGGTCGGCTCCTGTCAGTCACACTGAGGGTGTTTGGATGCGGGAGATCAGGTGCACGTGCGATCTTTTACCAGAAATGGGGGCAATCACGATCAGCCCCCAAGATGTAACCCGTGCATTCCGTCCATTATCTAACTGGAAATCCCCAGGGCCGGACGGGCTGCACAGTTTTTGGCTTTAATGGTTCCAAAGATCGCACGCTCGCTTGTGTAGCGTTGTAGTCGATTAAACTAGAAGTCGACTACCACACTAATCTCTAATGTCTATGGTTTCACGAAGTGACAACACTTATGCGGTGACCGGCTATAAATTCTAACCTCCGGTTGGCTGAGCTTCTTTTTCACCTGCTTTCTATTACAAGTAACTAATATAGAAACCCCTCTGTGCCCAAGGGGTTTTTTTTCTTCTTCTCTCTTCACCTCTACGATCAACTACCTCTACGTCCGCCGCTCGACGGGTGTCACGCTGCCTCTGCGCCTGTCTGCGTGCTATTGCGTGGCCTGCCCGCTTAAACAACTACGCCGTCTGCGCGCTGTTGCGTGGCCTGCCAGCAAAACCTCTGCGCCTGTCTGTGCGCTGACGCGTGGCCTGCCGGCATAACCTCGGCGCCTACCACGTGCGAGCTGCCTACTACGGGGTCGGCCCGCCGGCCTGCGTGCGTCGCGGCCTGAGCCCAGGGCAGTACCTTCCTTAAACCATCGACCAGTGGAGGATCTTAGTGAACTGAACCCACCCCCCTTATCAAATAAATGCTGTAAACCTGTGGTCTATTAGTTTTCATTCAACTCCACCTAAACCACCACGCCACAGTGGCGCCCACTCGGTAAGGTTCACTAAGGTTATCTTCACTGGTCGCTATTTACCTTTTCTCACACATCGTGGCGGTAAGTACTAGTGTAATTACCATATTTTCTAGTGCGTGTGTGTATTTACTAGTGTGTTCTTACTGTATTTTTTTTAAATTTGTTAATTTTGTTTCTGCTAGGGTTGATCTCAATAATTGTAAAGATTACAATGAGCGCTAATCCAATTAATTCTATCCACCTAAGAAAGGCCAAATTAGAATATGAGACATCATTAGAGGCGGTGAAAAGGGCACAGTCACTGACTTTAGAAAACAAATTAACAAAGCTCTCCTGAGTAAACTCACCCCTAGTACATCACATAGTTCTGCCAGTGGTCAGCAGGCTGAAGCAAGTGCCACAAGAACCCCAATTCTAAATATAATCTAATCTAATAGATATAATAGTAAATATAATCTAATAAATCTAATAATAAATATAATCTAATAAATCTAATAAATATATTAAATCTAATAAACATAATACAATCTGATAAACATAATACAATCTAATAAATATAATATAATCTAATTATAATATAATCTAGGTCTAAAGTTGTTATTGACAACCATGCAGAACCCACGGCAGGTCATCTAGGCATTTAAAAAAAAAAAACTTATAAAAGACTAAACTCTTCGTTACTACTGGCCAGGAATGCACAGTGACGTACTGAAAGCTGTAACTTCATGTAAAATCTGTCTAGCTCATAAACAAGTAAACCATGCCCCACTGGAGGTCATGGGGAAACCTAAAGATTGCTCTCAACCATTCCAGATGCTCAGTATTGATATTGTTGGTCCTCTGCCTGTCTCTAGACGCCAAAACTCATATCTTTTTGTAGTGACATGTTGTTTCTCTAAGTATTGTCTTCTTTTCCCAATGAGGAATGCTAACGCTAAAACTATCTGTAAACTAATGGAGGATAATGTATTTTTGATACATGGAATACCTCAATGTATAATTTTAGACAATGGCACTCAGTTCACTTCAAATGAAACTAAAAACTTATTCAGAAAATATAACATACCTAGCATACACTATACTCCTAGGTATGCACCACAGATTAACACCGTGGAAAGGTACAATAAGACAATCATAACAGCTGTTTCTACCTACATAAATAATGACCAACGCTCTTGGGATCTACATATCCCAGCAGTACAATTTGCACTAAATAGCTCAACTAGCGAAGTTACTGGTTTCATTCCTGCACTCCCGTAGGCCTAGCTAACTAACTAGTGTTTGACCCCATACAGGGTCACACGATGCCAAGGGAACACACACCCACGACTGCCTACCATACTGGTCGTGGAGGGTCGACTTGTACCTAACTACCTAAGTTAACTATAACTCTGGTTATAGCTATCCTAGTATCATATTTCACACCCACCTAAAGTGTGGTAATCCTAATTAAAACCTACTGACTAAAGTTACCAAACTATTATTCTAAAATTAA
This sequence comes from Tholera decimalis, assembly GCA_943138885.2. Lineage (NCBI taxonomy): Eukaryota > Metazoa > Arthropoda > Insecta > Lepidoptera > Noctuidae > Tholera > Tholera decimalis. The sequence continues at coordinate 29,139,526 of OW964556.2, read as the reverse complement.
CTATAATTATTTATCTTTTAACATAACTAAATACCTTGACTGCATGGTAATAAGCCAACATAACTTCAGTTCCATTACCACCTTTCTGCTGACCACACACACATACATTACACATCTAATCTCTTTGATTATTTTTCTCTTCACGGCGTGACTATGAGAGGCTACATAGTGGGCCTTCAGGGCGATTCTTTAGTATCATGGCAGAGTAGTCTCCATAGTACACTACCTTTAACTTTTATTTATGTTATTATGTCCTCATGGATGTCTTAAAGACGGCCCCCTGAAACATGGGTGTCCGCACACTAGTTAATCAACATTAATTCCTAAACCTACTGTTCTGAAAACAGCTTCAAGCCGGTAAATTTCTATACAAATACCGTACCTACCCGTTAACTACTTGCATAGTAGTCTATAACTTTATAGTCTAATTATAACTGTAAAACTTTCTCACTAATAACCGTAAAACTATTCATAAAACAATATATAGCATAGTCCATTGTATTGTTTTCAACTAAACTGTTGGTGATCTGCCACCACAGTTAAACTATATACCAGTCTACCTTGGTAACAAATCTAACTTTAATCTAAGCTTTTATCTTTAATTTAATAATAGCATCTACATGAAATATTCTAACAACATTTCGTCTTAGCAAACTTATCTAATTTCTTTTACCTATACACTAAATCAGAAACCTAACTTGAACTTCATAACACCTTTTAGTATTGAACACGCCTAGCCTGAATATCACTTAGATTCAACCTGCCCTAATTAAATTAATTAATTCTCTTAGAAAATATTTCCGCGTGTTTCATAACATAACCTAATTAATTCAAGATCATTGACATACTATATTTTGACGTTTACGTACTGACTTTGACATCTCGACGTAGTGACCAACCTTGGATACTTATCTTTTAGAATTACGTCTATAACGTTCAGTTATTCTCGCAACAGTATGGATATGGACTTGATTTTTTTTTTTAAAATTTCACTCACGTTCGGAAACCAAGGAACTTGTTAGTAGGTATAAGATCCTTGTCGGAAACTCACTCGAATAGACTTTGACATAAGATGCGTGTTCCAGTAATGAAACTTAAACCAATTTGAACATATACATGGACCATTACCAAAATTTTTTTAAACTTAATAATTTTTTTTTTAATTTCTTTTAAATACTCTTAGCTTTGAACTTTAACATAATTTAATTTTAAACCTAAACATAAAATAGAACTTTAACTTATTATTAAATTGTTGTTAGAACTTTGATAATTTAAAATTCAACGATGAACTTACTTCTTGCTTTGAAACCAAACTTTAGCTATAGCCTGCAAAATTCCACCAAGTTTACCTAACCCTATGGAGATACACTTGCTTTATCTTGCTGTTTTTCCTACTGACTGTCTCGAGTTAAACTACTCTATAATTAGCTTACCTCTCGTATGTAATTGTACGTCACTGACTTAGGACTACTTCCAAGTCAGGGATGGACATAGAATGGATGGATGAATGATTAATAGTATGGAAGCACATGAATGGGATGTATGAACGTATAGGTAGTCAGTAATAGTGGTTTAGGCCTTCTAGCGGATTTATCCTAGGGTAAATCCTTCGCTAACAGGCGGGGTACTGTAGCGTTGTAGTCGATTAAACTAGAAGTCGACTACCACACTAATCTCTAATGTCTATGGTTTCACGAAGTGACAACACTTATGCGGTGACCGGCTATAAATTCTAACCTCCGGTTGGCTGAGCTTCTTTTTCACCTGCTTTCTATTACAAGTAACTAATATAGAAACCCCTCTGTGCCCAAGGGGTTTTTTTTCTTCTTCTCTCTTCACCTCTACGATCAACTACCTCTACGTCCGCCGCTCGACGGGTGTCACGCTGCCTCTGCGCCTGTCTGCGTGCTATTGCGTGGCCTGCCCGCATAACAACTACGCCGTCTGCGCGCTGTTGCGTGGCCTGCCAGCAAAACCTCTGCGCCTGTCTGTGCGCTGACGCGTGGCCTGCCGGCATAACCTCGGCGCCTACCACGTGCGAGCTGCCTGCTACGGGGTCGGCCCGCCGGCCTGCGTGCGTCGCGGCCTGAGCCCAGGGCAGTACCTTCCTTAAACCATCGACCAGTGGAGGATCTTAGTGAACTGAACCCACCCCCCTTATCAAATAAATGCTGTAAATCTGTGGTCTATTAGTTTTCATTCAACTCCACCTAAACCTCCACGCCACACTTGGCATTTCAGTTCCAGTCTGCCCTAGAGTCAGGATCGCTACCTCAATTCCTAACTACAGGAATAACCCACCTGCTCCATAAATCAGGTAGTACTACGGAACCTAAAAATTATAGACCGATCACATGCCTTCCTACGGTCTATAAAGTTCTTACGTCCATCCTGAGAACTAAAATTAATAATCATATTGATGTAAATTCAATCATGTCTGTTTCTCAGAATGGATGTAGGAACGGGTCCCGTGGTACCAAGGAGCTGCTCCTCATTGATATTGCCATAAACCAACAGGTTCGTCGTTTCCGAAGAGATTTGTCGACATGTTTGATAGATTATAAGAAGGCCTATGACTCTGTTCCACACACATGGCTCAAGAAGGTGTTGGAGTTGTATAAAATAGATCCAATGCTACGCAATTTCCTTGAGTCATGTATGGGGCAATGGAAGACGGTCCTCTGCTACCCAGGATGTCGACAGATCCAGGAAAACAGCGAACCGATTAGGATTGAGCGTGGCATATTTCAAGGCGACAGTCTGAGCCCTCTGTGGTTTTGCCTGGCTCTCAACCCTCTCAGTACATTGCTGGAAGGTTCAGGGCTAGGCTACCAGTTGAGAAGAGGTGGTCAGGTCATATCACGCTTGCTTTACATGGATGATTTGAAAATCTTTGCCACCAGCAAATTGCAACTTATGGAGCTACTGAAGGTAACAGAAACTTTCAGTAGCGCCATCGGAATGGAATTTGGGGTGGACAAGTGTTGCGGTCATGCATGTAAAGCGAGGAGAGATTATGGAATCCGTGGGAACTCAACTCTCGGATTCCATACACCTGAGATCCCTCGGATCAACTGAAACTTACAAGTATTTGGGTATGTCAGAAGCACTAGGCATCAATACTGCTTATGTTAAACAGTCATTGAAGGAACGCTACTTTGGCCGTCTGAATAAATTACTGAATAGTCTTCTATCAGGCGGAAACAAGGTGCGTGCCTTCAATGGTTGGGTTATGCCAGTATTGATGTATGCTTTTGGCATACTCAAATGGACTCAGACTGAACTTGACGCCTTGGACAGGCGGGTCCGCAAAACGCTGACTGCAAATCGGATGCATCACCCACGTTCATCGGTGATGAGGCTGTATATCCCCCGGAAATGCGGTGGTCGTGGTTTTTTAAATACTAAGACCCTGCATAACCGCGAGGTATGCAGCCTTAGGGAATATTTACTAAAAGCTGACGTGGGTATGCATCGGGATGTGGTAGCGGTGGACAAAGGCCTCAATCCGCTCTCCTTAGGTATCGAGAATTGGCGCAAACCTGTAGTATTAGATACTAATGACCGCAGAGAAGTATGGCAGAGCAAGGAGCTTCACGGACGCTATTACCGGGCCCTTCATGGGTCTGATGTAGATACATTAGCGTCCGTAGCCTGGCTACGTTTTGGTGACCTCTTCGGGGAAACCGAAGGTTTTGTCTGTGCGATTATGGACAAAGTTATGATGACGAATAACTATTGGAAATATATTGTGAAGGACGGTACCGTAGACATATGTCGGGCATGTCACAAACCGGGAGAATCCATTCGTCACATTATCTCCGGTTGTTCTCGTCTGGCTAACGGAGAATATTTGCATAGACACAACCTCGTAGCCAGGATTATTCACCAGCAACTTGCTCTTAAATACAATCTTGTGGAATCAGAAGTACCATACTATAGGTATGTGCCCGACCCAGTTCTCGATAATGGCAATATTACACTATACTGGGATCGGTCTATCATTACTGACAGGACTATTATTGCCAATAAGCCTGACATAGTGGTGATAGACTGATTAGAGCGTCGCACAATGATTGTTGATATAGCAGTCCCCCATGACGAGAACCTCGTGAAAGCTGAGATAGATAAAAAAAATAAGTATCTTGACCTGGCACGCGAGGTTGTCGACATGTGGGATGTAGAGACAGCAATCATTGTGCCGATAGTCGTCACAGCCAATGGTATAATAGCCAAGAGCCTCGACCAACATCTAAGGAGGCTCTCGTTGGGCAGCTGGATCAAGGGTGTAACGAATATGCATAGGTGTAGCTTTTGTGGCACGCACAAGAGGAGCCGGAGGAGGAGGTACAAGAGAGGCTTCCTCAGCAGCCGTTAACAAAGGTCTTCCTGGAGACACACCACGAGGGCCCGCGCCGCCAATTCCACCAACGCCGCCAAAGCCATTAACTTTTGCGGGACGGCTTGGCAGACCACTCCAGGATCGCCTTCTACTCCACGATGTCTTCGTCGTACAGCAGCTTGAGCAAGGCGGTCTGGCAGTAGGCTCCCAACAAGGCGTCTGGGCAGCAGGCTCTCAGCAAGGCGTCAGGGCAGCAGGCTCCCAGCAAGGTGTCAGGGCAGCAGGCTCCCAACAAGGCGTCAAGGCAGCAGGCTCCCAACAAGGCGTCAAGGCAGCAGGCTCTCAGCAAGGCGCCAGGGCAGCAGGCTCCCAGCAAGGCGTCAGGGCAGCAGGATCGCAGCAAGGCGTCAGGGCAGCAGGCTCTCAGCAAGGCGTCAGGGCAGCAGGCTCCCAGCAAGGCGTCAGGGCAGCAGGATCGCAGCAAGGCGTCAGGGCAGCAGGATCGCAGCAAGGCGTCAGGGCAGCAGGCTCTCAGTAAGGCGTCAGGGCAGCGGGTACTGCACTTCCTCTTCCATCACTCTTCGTCAAAACTCGTCGAGAACTAAACTCTTCAAAAACTGGTCAAAGACTGAACTCCTCGGAGATGGCCCCCAGCGCCTTTTATACCCAGCTCAGCGTTCAAAGTCCATTCCATTCTCATTCTGTACCAGAATTCAAATTGTAGAGTCCAAAATAGTCCATCTTGCCAGTTATTTGATCAGCCAGTTATATTCGAGCATAATTTATTAAACCTCTTCGATAAAATCTGAAAGTGTGTTTTAGAAATTTATAATTATAATTTAAAATGTCGTTAATCAGTAGACAACCACAATATAATATACAATATTAAGCTAGTCCTATCGATAAAAGCGAATAACAATTATATAATAAAAGTATGAACAACCTTTTTAGTCTATTAGCCATTAAGTGACTACAAGAAGGAAAAATTACAGTTTGTCAGCCTTGACGTAAAAAATGTCATGACAAGAAAATATTTGTTTTGATGGATGAATTATGGATTATGATTACAAAGAAAACGTAAGTTATTTGGTATTTGTAATAACAAATACTATATTTCCCCATCGACCCCGAGAAAATTTTTGGTCTAGAACAAAAATTTTGTAAGGTTAAAGTTTATCCACATTCATATAACTTACATGCCTCATTCAATCACACCAACATCTCACGAAGTTAGGTCAGGTAGGATTCACATTCAATGATCACTACTCGACCTGATTAGTACATGACAGTAGGCTTGTTTTCGGAGTCTGTCAGTCCGCTCGCGTCGAAAACCCATCAAATAAAAAACAAGATTTAGCAAAGGCTTATTTTTACGAAGTTGCTAGCCGCTTCGATCAACTTTAGAGTCGATAACATAAAAAACAAGGTTTAGCAAAGTCTTATTTTTACGAAGTTGCTAGCCGCTTCGATCAACTTTAGAGTCGATAACATAAAAAACAAGGTTTAGCAAAGGCTTATTTTTACGAAGTTGCTAGCCGCTTCGATCAACTTTAGAGTCGATAACATAAAAAACAAGGTTTAGCAAAGGCTTATTTTTACGAAGTTGCTAGCCGCTTCGATCAACTTTAGAGTCGATAAATAGTAATAAACTAACTTGGAGAGTTAGAAAGGGAGAAGGTTTGGTAATATGTACCTAAACGCACTTCTAAGTGATATCTGATTAGTTCAGATAGAAGAGAAAAAATAAAAATTAAGAGAAGCCTCTTAAAGTTTAAGAACAAAGTTAAAGAAAGAAATAAACTACTGAGTTTCAATAAACCGAAAGAACTCTATAGTTAAAAGAAGAGAAGAAGATAGAGATGAGTCATGAATATAGTACGAAAGGTGAATATATTTACATGATTATATACATTAATTTTTAAAATCTTTAATATGCCATTTAGCACGGTTGCCATTAGGATCCTCTAATATGTAAACTAATGGGGATAGTTTCTGAATTACAGTTGACTTTATAAATTTGGGAGCTAACTTTGCGCTGAAATAAGTTCCAGCCTGACTATTTATATAATTTCTTCGCCAGACTGTATCTCCTACGTCATATTCTTTAAATGAATGACGTTCGTTGTAATAAGAAGAGTTACGGGTATGGGCAATGTGAAGGGCTGTCTGAACTTTATCGAAAGTAGCAGACAATAAACCTAAGTTAGTAGCGTAGATATCCCTAGGTAGAAAAATTATTTCTTCAAGATTATTAGTTGGCGTATAAAGTGAACCAGAAGTAACTGTTTCCCGTCCAAAGAGCAAAAAGTTAGGAGAGAAACCAGTGGTTGCATTAGTTGTGCTGTTCATAGCATATTGAACTTTAGGAAGGTGGATATCCCAAGATCTATGGTCTTCACCGACCAAAGGTGACAAAGCTGTGATTATAGTACGATTATATCTTTCAGTGGGATTAACTTGAGGGCAATAGTGGGGAGAAAAAAATATGTATGGTATGTTGTATCTCCCAAGAAAGTTGCGAAATTCATGGGATTGGAATTGCGATCCGTTATCCATAATAATAGTTTGAGGTACACCATGGACCAGAAAAACAAAATTTTCTAAGTTAGAGATAATGTTAGTACTAGTAGCCCGTTTTAGTGGGAAGATCAGGGAATATTTAGTAAAATAACAGTTAACTACTAAAATAAATTGATTCCTACGTCTAGTCATAGGTAGAGGACCCATTAAATCCAAGGAAATAGTTTGAAAAGGCCTGGAACAAATTTTTGGTTTACCCATAAGGCCAAATGGAGAGTGATTTGCGTGTTTATAAGCTAAACAATTATCACAGGAAGAAATTATTTTAGCGATATCCCTAAACATAGCTGGCCAGTAATATAGAAGTGATAACTTTTTATAAGTCTTAAAAATTCCTAGATGGGGCTGATCTGGGGGGCCATGGTTATCTTTGACAAGGGTTTCCCGAAGATCAGGATGAGGAATTTCTTTCCACGCGAAATCTTCAGTCAGCGCGTAAGGAGAATGAGTATAGCGGAATAATTTATTTTCGCGAATAGTATAATTGGGATATTGATCAGGATTGTTACGACATTCTAAAAGTAGTTTGTTATAGTGTTCCAATGCTGGAGATACAGATTGGGGTTCAAGTAAGACAGGATTAACACCGAGAGGAGATGATGTTAAATCACGGGAGAGTAAGTCTGGGACTAAATTGTCTTTACCTCTTTTATGTTTTAGAGTGAAATTAAAAGTTGACAGCCTAAGAGCCCACCGTGCAAGTCTACCGGATGGATTGGATAATTTTAAAAACCATTTAAGTGCTGCATGGTCTGTATAAACAGTGAATTGTTTACCATTATCGATATAACAACGCCAATGTTCTATAGCTGTTATTACTGCGAGGGTTTCTTTTTCTGTGGTTGAGTAATTGCGCTCATTTTTATTAAGGGATTTACTCATATAGGCTATAACTACTTCTTTGCCGTCCTTTTCTTGTGTTAACATACCTCCGATTCCAAAGTTAGAAGCATCGCAGTGTACAGAGAAGGGGAGATCATAGTCAGGACAAGCTAGTATAGGAGTAGTAACAAGAGCTTCTTTTAGTTTATTAAAAGCCAGATTAGCGTCTTTATCCCAAAAGAATTTAGGGGCATTTTTACCGGAAGAAGTTAACTTATTAAGTGGTGTTGCAATAGTGCTGAAGTTGGGAATAAATCGACGGAACCAGCTACAAGTTCCAATAAATTTCCTTACTTCTTTACGAGTAGTGGGAGTAGGAAATTCGAGTATTGCTTTAATTTTAGCTGGATCTGAACGTAAACCATTTTCATCTACAATATACCCCAAGTATTTAAGTTCATTTTTAAAGAATTGACTTTTATCGAAGTTAATAGTCAAATTAGCTAACTTTAATTTCTCCAGAACTTTAAGTAGATAAGAGATATGCTCCTCAAATGATTCAGAGATGATTATAATATCATCTAAGTAACAGAAGACTTTATTATCAAATTCAGGAGTAAAGAGCATGTCCATAAGTCTTTGCTGAGTAGCTGGAGCATTGGTTAGCCCAAAGGGCATGATAACAAAGCGATACATGCCTCGACCAGGGACATAAAAAGCTGTTTTATCTTTATCAGATTCATCTTTCAAAGGAATTTCCCAAAATGCTTTAGCAATATCAATGCTTGAAAGAAATTTTGCATTTTTAAGGTTATCTAAAATTTCATTGACAAATGGAAGGCTATACGCGTCTCTACGAGTAACTGAATTTAATTTACGACTATCAACACAGAATCGCCATTCGCCATTCTTTTTAGGCGTAATGATAACCGGAGAAAGCCAAGGACTTTCGCATTTTTCAATAACACCCCATTCTAACATTTTATCAACTTCTTTAATGAGAGCTTTCTGTTTTTCAGGAGACAGTCGGTAGCAACGTTGTTTAATTGGTGGAGTATCACCAGTATCAATATGATGACTAATAAGATGAGTGCGGCCCAGTACTCCTCTACTTTCGAAGGAAATAGCTTTGAATCGATTAATCATGTCATCAGCAATAGTTTTTTGCTCTGACGAAAGATTGTTATAAGGAAGTACTTGTTTAGTAGTTTCAGTAACCACTGAACATTTAGTATTTAGCCTAAAAGCTGAAGAAAGTATGTGTGGTACAAGGTTAAACTTTTTCCAAAAGTCGACTCCTAAAATAATTGAAGGAGATATATTTGGGAATACGAAGGCTTGGATCAGATGAGTTTGATTATTGTATCTAATTGGAATGTCGATTGAGCCAAGAGATTTACTTATATGTTTACTGGCAGTAGTAATCGTCATTGAACAAGACTTGGATAGCGTGAAGCCTAATTTTAAAATTTCTAAGTGGGATTTATCACCAAGTATTGTAATCGAACTACCACTATCTAGTAGGCCGGAAAATATTTTGTTATTAATAGAAATATCAATAAAAGGACGGTTAAAATCTTTTTCGTTGTCGTATAATGAACTAATTTTGTAACAATGGAAGAAATTTTTAATGGTTTGTAACCAATCCTGCCAGTCAGATTGATTAAAGTATTTATTACCCAAGTCGTTGTTTAGTTTTTTGAGTTGTTAGTTTTTTTGCAGTTAGGACAATCAGTAATTTTAACATCTTTTAAGCCACATCTAAAACAAATTAATGTACGAGGTTGCGAGCAATTAGTTAGTGTGTGGCCATTAGTGCGGCATCGTACACAAAAAGCATTAGAGTTAAATTTATTGATCGTGTTAACTTGAGGTTTATTGTTAAAACGATTATTAAAATTTGTTCTGGGAGGAAACGTGTTAGAAGTTGAGGGTTTCGGCGTTAAATTAGTAGGTTTATAGTTAAATTCAACAGTTAAAGGATTATTAGTAGTTTGTGGTTCGCTGAAACGTTTCGCTGAAACGTTTCTCTTTGTCCAAAAACTCTTCGTATTTTTGACAACATGAAATAAGTGCCTGAATAGAGTTAATATTATTATTAGCAATATAAGGTGAATAACAAGGTCGAATGTTACGAATAATAATTTGGAGTTTTTTAGTTTCTGTAAGTTTTTCTGAGAGTCTGGAAAACATACCAGACATTATAGAAACAAAAATAACAATAGGTTCATCCTTGCCTTGAGTACGACTATTAATGGCTTCTAATAATTTATGGTCATAGTCAAAACCACCAAAGTCTGTAATCAAAGCTTCACAAAGTGCATTCCAAGTTAACAAAGAGTCACGTTTAAAACGAAACCAATGTAACGCATTATCAGTTAATAATTCAAACGCATGATCTAATAATTTGTCCCCAGGAATATTCCTAGAAATACTAAATTCCTGAATTTTTTGGATAAATGAACGCGGACAAGAGTTTCCATCGTATTTTATTCGTTTAAGCTCATTAAGTGAATTATTAGGAATAGAGTTTAAAGGTTGAGACTGAACGTCGGGAAGCATCGTATGAAACATGGTCTCATTAGGACTACTAGGAGTCGAAGAGGGACGGTTGATTTCTAAAGGTTGTGGATTAAGTTCGTTGGAATCAGTTGTTAAAGAATTAAATTTTGACTCTAAGTCGAGAAATCTTTCCTTTGTTTGAGTGAAGCGAGTTTCCTCTGTGGTATCTAAATCAATATCAATCCTATCTAATCTGAAAAATGTATGGTTAATAAAAGTCCTAATTTTTTTGTTAAGTTTATTGTTGCCCTGCTCTACCAATAATATTTTGGATTCGATATAATCGAGAGTAGTGTTTAGTTCATCTAAGTCAGTTTTGACTGGGAGCACCGAATCTAAAATATCATGAGATAATGTAAGAGGCGCGAGTTGGAGAATTTGCTTCTTGAGAAGTATGACTGTATCTTTTGGTTCCTCAAGTCTTATTTTAACTTCATACTCAAGTTCAGCTTTATTTAAAAGTTCAAAGTGAATAATTCTATCCATGACTGAAAATTAATATTATAGATAGCAAAAGAAGGTAAAGAGGGAATAAACTAGTGGTAAAAGAGGTGATAAACTAGTGTTCGTGTAAAGAGGGAGTCTAGTATAGTGTTAGTGTAAAGAGTGAGTCTCCTATCCTAGAACTTAATATTAAAAAAGAGTCTAAGCCAAAAAGTGAGTCCAAAGAAAAAAGTTACTAGTAATAGTTTTTTTTAGAATTTTGAAAAAAAATTAAACCGACTAGCTATGATTTTACGTTGGGCGCCAAACTGTAACGAATATGCATAGGTGTAGCTTTTGTGGCACGCACAAGAGGAGCCGGAGGAGGAGGTACAAGAGAGGCTTCCTCAGCAGCCGTTAACAAAGGTCTTCCTGGAGACACACCACGAGGGCCCGCGCCGCCAATTCCACCAACGCCGCCAAAGCCATTAACTTTTGCGGGACGGCTTGGCAGACCACTCCAGGATCGCCTTCTACTCCACGATGTCTTCGTCGTACAGCAGCTTGAGCAAGGCGGTCTGGCAGTAGGCTCCCAACAAGGCGTCTGGGCAGCAGGCTCTCAGCAAGGCGTCAGGGCAGCAGGCTCTCAGCAAGGCGTCAGGGCAGCAGGCTCCCAGCAAGCTGTCAGGGCAGCAGGCTCCCAACAAGGCGTCTAGGCAGCAGGCTCCCAACAAGGCGTCAAGGCAGCAGGCTCTCAGCAAGGCGCCAGGGCAGCAGGCTCCCAGCAAGGCGTCAGGGCAGCAGGATCGCAGCAAGGCGTCAGGGCAGCAGGCTCTCAGCAAGGCGTCAGGGCAGCAGGCTCCCAGCAAGGCGTCAGGGCAGCAGGATCGCAGCAAGGCGTCAGGGCAGCAGGATCGCAGCAAGGCGTCAGGGCAGCAGGCTCTCAGTAAGGCGTCAGGGCAGCGGGTACTGCACTTCCTCTTCCATCACTCTTCGTCAAAACTCGTCGAGAACTAAACTCTTCAAAAACTGGTCAAAGACTGAACTCCTCGGAGATGGCCCCCAGCGCCTTTTATACCCAGCTCAGCGTTCAAAGTCCATTCCATTCTCATTCTGTACCAGAATTCAAATTGTAGAGTCCAAAATAGTCCATCTTGCCAGTTATTTGATCAGCCAGTTATATTCGAGCATAATTTATTAAACCTCTTCGATAAAATCTGAGAGTGTGTTTTAGAAATTTATAATTATAATTTAAAATGTCGTTAATCAGTAGACAACCACAATATAATATACAATATTAAGCTAGTCCTATCGATAAAAGCGAATAACAATTATATAATAAAAGTATGAACAACCTTTTTAGTCTATTAGCCATTAAGTGACTACAAGAAGGAAAAATTACAGTTTGTCAGCCTTGACGTAAAAAATGTCATGACAAGAAAATATTTGTTTTGATGGATGAATTATGGATTATGATTACAAAGAAAACGTAAGTTATTTGGTATTTGTAATAACAAATACTATAAGGGCTTGATCCAGAGAGCAGTACTTCTGGAAACGGCGCGTATTGTGAGGAGGTTCCTCTCTCAAGAGCCCTGACCACCGGTAGCTTGGACCCTGTTCGCGATACCGGTGGGCTACTATTTTTTATATTTTTAAATGTTTATAAATATTTTTATATTAATATTTAAAAATGTAATTAATATGTATATAGATTGAATAAATGAAATAATAATATAATAATAATAATATTCCACAACTTCCACACAACGCCATCTAGTCTCAAACTAAGCAGAGCTTGTGGTATGAGCACTAGACAACTGATAAACATACATATATATTTCTAAATACATACATATTATAGATAAATTACACCCAGACAAAGAACAAATGATCGTGCTCATCACATTAACATTTGTCCTAGGTGGGAATCGAACCCACGACCTTGCGCATAGCAGTCAGGGCCACTGACCACTATACCAACGGGAAAAATCAGTCAATAAAACAAACATCTTCGATCCAATGTGCAGCTACCTGCACAGCTCTTAAATATAATCAGGCCAAATGTGGTATCCTTGACGCATCGCAGACGCAATGCCAGTTTGGAGCATTTTACAAGATATGCCCCACCACCTGGCATGTCCCTCGTGTACGGTCACCTGCACTTTGCAGGATCTTAACGAGGCCAATGTAAGAGCTGGTGCATCTATTGACACATTAGTTTCCTAAATATCACTTGGAGGTAAATAAAACCCTTTTATTCCAAGGTAATCCATATTTATAATTGCTCACACAGCACACGCTACTCTAGAATTTTCTCCTGTAGTAGTTACGGGTGCATTTAAAAACACTTTAACTCACTTGCACAACCAGAATTGGAACAAAGATCTGTAACCTATTCAAACACTTTTTGGGTTTAAAATAAAGCAAATATAATTATATAATCTTACTAATATTATAAATACAAAAGTTTGTGAGGATAATATACATTTATCCTGTCTGCATGTTTGTTACTCATTCACGCAAAAGCTACTAAACGGATATGAATGAAATTCGGTAAGTAGATATTTGACATCGTGGAATAACAAATAAGCTACTTTTTATCCCGTAATTTCCACGGGATCGGGATTTATACTTGAAAACCCTCACACGCGAACGAAGTCGCGGGCAGAAACCAGTATATGATAAATGATATTTATTTTCTAAATTAGCTAAAAACAGTGACAGTGGTATTTTTAATCGAATCGCCAATCTAATCTTTTTGGTCACATTAAACAAGATGACAGCCGTCTTGCCTAGCTGACTAGACTGAGAAGAAATATCGAAACAGTCTGAGGTCAACATTTCTTTAACAGCAATGTAATTGGGTTCATATTTTTATAGATAAACAGATAATTTATAATAGCTGTCATAGCAATATTATGACAGCCATTATGTGATCACAACTGTCCTCAGACAAGGATATTATATGATATTATATATTATATTATATTATGATATTAGGATATTATATGACTAAGAAGAAGAATAAGACAGGTAGGTATATATTTTTGTTAATACAAACGGACTTTTTCCGGTCTAAATTACGCATAAGCGTGCTCTTACTTTGTGATAAAACTCGTAGTACCCTTATTATACATATTATTTACTATCCACGCCGCAATTGCGGCGGTAAGACCCCTCTTTGAGGAGTGGCTAGATCAGCGTCACGGCGTCCTGACCTACCGCATGATGCAGGTCCTCACCGGACACGGAAGTTTCGGGAGGTACCTGTGTCTGATGGGGAAGGAAGAAACGCCTGGGTGTCATCACTGCGAGGATCACCCTGAGGCACTGATTTGAAAACCACTTGATCGCACATACGTTGCCCCGACGCACGAAAACTATGCGAGTTTTTGCTCCTATATATTAGCTACGATACACGAACCATTTTAGTTGTGACCAAGTATTAGGCCTGTGTGCATGCTAAACAATTACAAATTTAAAATTTTTGTATCCAATTTATAACACATAATAATGCTTTCATGCGCGTTGAAGTGGTGTGGAAAACATTCCCAGACATCTAGATACCAAATGGATGACATAACTATTCATTAGTAATGAAATAATATGAAAATTATTTATCATTTAATCAGATTATAAGCTACCGCAGAGGTCCATTTAAAATGGTGGTTTGGGTGGTCAAGGACAAAATTGTGTCGCGCGTTGATGTCTTTTGGAAATGTCTCTTTCTTACATGAAGAAATTCTAATTCTTTTATCCCTGTCTTTTCATCTGTATTTTTATCGTAAAAATCTGTGCTGTTACCTATAACGGCTGGATACGATATCGATAATTATAAAATTAAACTAATTTTTTTTGTAATTCAATTCAGATAGTTGTCATAAAATACCTATCTACATTAACCGACTTTAAAAAAATTGGCCAAGTGCGAGTCAGACTCGCCTATGAAGGGTTCCGTAGTAACTATAATAATGTAATATAAAAATTATGTATATTTATTTGACGAATAAAAAAACCTTAAAATTTCTTAAAACTAGCTTATTTATTTACATTTTTACAACTACGCTAAATAACTTTGTTTTTCATAGTGTTTGTATGAATTACAAAGGTATATTTGTGGTTTTAGAAAATATGCTGTATCTCAAAAACTGCTGAGCCGATTTCGTTCAAACCAATTTTGGTTGAAAGTTTACATTAAGATCTACAGACATTTTTTTTTTTGATTTTTCACTCCATTATTATAGAAGTTAGAGGGAGAGACACACATTTTACCACTTTGGAAGCTTATATCTTTTAAACGATTGACTTTATGAAAAAGTGGTTCTAGAAACCCTTATATCATTTTTAAAGACGTGTCTATAAATACCACACACGCAGAGGTTTCATGTAAAAAAATATTTTCAGTTCTAGTTCCATGTATGGGGACTCCCTTTATTTTAAATATTTTTTATTTTTTTTCTTTAAAATAGAAAATCGGTTCACAGAATACATCTATCTACTAAGTTTCACAGGTATAGTTTTAATAGTTTCGGAATAAAATGGCTGTGACATACGGACGGACGGACAGACAGACAGACAGACAGACAGACAGACAGACAGACGGACAGACAGACGGACAGACAGACGGACAGACATATCGAAACTATAAGGGTTCCGTTTTTTGCCATTCGGCTACAGAACCCTAAATATGAGAAAGTTCTGATATTTTTTCTTCTGTGTGACATGCATGTTTTCATTTTAGATTTCCCAAGATTCCAGATTAAAAAGAAAAGTGGATGGATAAGGTTACTAGGGAATATTGGTTTCTAGTTTGGTTTTTATTGATATAATGTTGAGAAAAAGTCAAAATAATATAAGATACCTATATCCAATCTTTCTAGGCTTCAAATAGTATGACGGAGTCTAATATTAATTAACTTGGACCTTTGCATTACAATATCGCCCTCGTTAGTTACTTTGGTTCCGGGGATGCGGTAATGGTCTCTATAAGATACCGCGGCCCCGGAACTTAAGGGCAGCTGAAGGAACAGGGTGGGTTTTTAGTCAGTAGAAGTCTGACACTCCCTTCCACTTTACCCAGAGCGGGAGAAGTCATTCGATGATTTTCCCATCTAGGAAAAAGAAACAGGTTCCTTTGTTTCGATGTCGAGTCCACGGGTTAAGTGTATGTAGGAGGGAGGAGTCATTAGATAAATCATCTAATGGTGGTGAGTACCACCAAAAAATAATTATTACCTAGTGCCTGCTGAAGCTACAGTTGTTGACACAACTGATTTTAATGAAAATATATTTATTATGGAATATAAAATAAATATAAAAAAATAAAATATAAAAATAATATATGGCCGGCTACATTGTCCATGCTCTGATAAAGCAAATAAAATGCCTAACTTGTATTGGAGCGTTGATTGGTGTTACAAATCAAAACGCCTTACAATTTCAAAAACAACACTAAAACAAGTTATTGTACGGATCCACCACAGTAATAGAAATTTGTCGTCATTGTGAAATTTATATTAAAAGGGCGATCAACGAGAGTAGTTCGAAAGTGCTGTCTCAGAAATATAATTCCAATTATTTTATGAGATCGGTTTTAAAATCACTGATTGGGTATAATTTATTCCCGGATATTAATTTTCATCAATATGAAATAGAAACTACCAATCATTTGATTGAATTAGCAAGATGCATAATTTAGAAATATGTAGACGCTCGGTTATCATTTTTTAGCAAAAGCAATCAGGACCCTAAAACTTTAATTCGAAAAACATTTACCAAATTAATTCATTTTAAAAATCAATAATAACAGCATACTTGTTTTTCTTTTTGTAATTGAGACTGATAATGATTAAATATTATTATGTGATTTTATTAAGTAATTTTATAAAGTTAAACTTCATTTTATCGATGTCGATAACTTTCCCTCAATCAAGTAGAGCAATCCCTAACTATATCTATGAAGCTTGACTTTGAACTGACCAATTGCAGTAGCGCATTTTTTCCTCGCCTCCCAACCCGTATTAGCGAGTTGTGTTCTTCAAAGAAATCAGCCTATAAGCTCTCTAGGTTAAATACTCTCTGCCCTGAGGACACAGTAGAGCATACGGTGCAAGACTGCCCCGCTTGGGCAGAGCACCGACGTGTCCCCACGGCGGCGATAGGCGGAGATCTCTCGCGCCCGGCACTGGTCGAGGCCATGCTGCGGGGCGAGACGGAGTGGGAAGCGGTCGCCTCCTTCTGCGAAGCAGTCATGCTATCGAAGGAGGAGGCGGGCCGCGTGAGGGAGAGGATGGCGTCCTCCCTCCAGCCCAGCCGCAGTGGTAGACGCCCACGGCGTCGGACGTCGGCCGACGATCTCCGGCCTATATATACCGGCTACCGGCCTATATATACCGGCCTATATGGCCGGATAGGGCAACTCGCTGTCCGACCATGGACCATGCCCGGGTCGACGGCGCGTTGTGTTCCACGCGTGCCTCAAAGAGAGTCAGCAATATGACGAGGCCCCCCCTGTAGAGGGCCGAAGCCTGCCGGGGTCGTGGGACTTATCCCATTACCGTGACCCCGGAACGTCAAGGGCTATTGAAGGAACACCACGGATTTTAGTCAGTACAAGTCTGACAGTCCCTCCGGCCCTGCCCGGGGTGGGAGGTTATTTGATGTTTTTACCACGTAAAAAAAAAGTACAATTATATAGTATTTTCGCAATTTCATCCGCATGGATTTCGAAAACAAAACCTATAAGTTAATACTTATAGGTTTTGTTCTGGAAAGGAACAACATACATTTTTCGGGGAAAAACCATCAAATGACTCCACCCGCTCTGAGTGAAGCGGGAATGTCAAACTTATATCGACTAAAGACTTTTCTTCAAAATTTGATAATTTGTTATGGATAACGTATTTATTTTGATAAGGATTTATACTATGTTTATAAAAACCTCTTCACAAACAATGCATTATTTTAGAACTCACCGTATCAATTTCTCACCATAAAAAATTGGCCAAGTGCGAGTCAGACTCGCCCATGAAGGATTCCGTAGTAACTACGCCAAATAACTTTGTTTTTCATAGTGTTTGGATGAATTACAAAGTTATATTTGCGGTTTTAGAAAATATGCTGTATCTCAAAAACTGCTGTCCTGATCTCGTTCAAATTAATTTTGGTTGAAAGTTTACATTAATCTTAATGTAAACTATCAAAAATTAAAAAAAAAATATGCTGTAGATCTCTACAGCATATTTTTTTTTAATTTTTCACTCCATTATTATAGAAGTTAGAGGGGGGGACACATTTTACCACTTGGGAAGCGTAGGTATACCTTTTAAACGATTAAATTTATGAAAAAGTGGTTTTAGAAACCTCAATGTCATTTTTAAAGACCTGTCTATAGATAAAATATTTTCAATTTCAGTTGCACGTATGGGGAGCTCCCCTTTATTTTAAATATATTTTAATTTTTTTTTTAAATCGGATAGCGGTTCACAGAATACATGTACCTACCAAGTTTCACATGTAGAGTCCTAATAGATTCGGAATAAAATGGCTGTGACATACGGACGGACGGACAGACAGACAGACAGACAGACGAAACTATAAGGGTTCCGTTTTTTGCCATTCGATTACGGAACCCTAAAAAGGTTATAGTGAGTTAACCTTAAAAGATGACTGTTTTTTAGAACTCTAAGAAAAATAATCCCGTCATAAATGATTTTTACATAACTATTGCCATTTACACAGCGTTTACATTGTAAGCTTACAAAAGTAATCTATTTTCCCGACATTTGCAACACTTTCATAGATGCGCCGCGCCGCTCCTTTTGATATAGCCTGTGTTACTGAGTTATAACGTAGCTTCATATTGGTGAAAGAATTATTGAAATCAGTTCAGTATTTTTAGATTTATCCATTGAAAAAAAAAAACAAAAACAAATCTTTCCTTTTTATTATACATACTAGCTTCCGCCCGCGACTTCGTCTTATTAGTGCTCCACTCCAATTGGTCTTAGCGTGATGATATATAACCTATAGCTTTCCTCGATAAATGGGCTATCTAACACTGAAAGAATTTTTCAAATCAGAACCGTTGTTCCTGAGATTAGCGCGTTCAAGCAAACAAACAAACAAACAAACAAACAAACTCTTCAGCTTTATAATATTAGTAGAGATTAGTGATAGACTAAAATCTAATTAGTATTTAATCAGTGGTAGATATACTAATGTGAAGCAAAAACTTTATACTCTTTTTACGAAAATTACGCGGACGGGCTGGATATGTATTATGTACTTATGTAAAGTTTATATGGAGTAGGACTGCAGATAGCCGTGTAACATTTTCATGAAGTGTTCAAGCTTCCAATTTAAATGTATTATAGTGTAATTTATTTGGAACACCGAGTTTTCCATTAATGTAAGTATACCTGTACTTTTCTCATGCTCTTGTTTTAGATTCTCCTTCTAATAGGAAGTTATGATATTGGGATATTTAGATACGGAGACTACTTAGTTATTTAAAATAGTACCGCCGCAAAGAATAAAGTATGCCAGAAATAGGACTACGTTTAATAATATATTTATAGCTATACTACAAGTATTTCTTGTCTTCTTCAGGATCCAGTCTTGAAATCATCTATAACACTATAACCAAATAAGTTACTTTATATTGCAATACGTGCTGCAGAAAAATAAATACTATGTATAATATTTTATAGCTATTACATGTATAACTGAATAAAAGTGTCACGGCCCATCTCTTTCTTTCTTTCTTTCTTTTCTTTCATCTTGTTGTTATAACAGAAAAGTGAATTCTTTGTAAATGTACACAGACATTTACTTTTCTGTTTTCTTTAGAATACTGTTAGTACCAAACTATTTGAAGAATTTAACAAGAATAACCTTAATAAAAATGAAGTCGGTTAATAAAGATTTTTCACAAGGGCTTTATAAGCGAAAGGTGGAGGAATATCACAATAGCAGTGTGCTGTGGTAAGTTGACAGGGGACCACATTCGCTAGCCTTGTATGTGGCTGCTATCATTCGTATTCCTTTAAGGAAACGTTATACGTACTCTACACGCCTTTTAACGCTCTGCGCTCCCAGTCCCACGTTATTACTCGCTTTTACCCTTACTGTTGGCTATTACCAAGCGTGTAGCCTTAAATATATATAACATATTGTACCCCCGGTACGCCCGAAAGGGACAAAGGCACTTCTTAGTGCTCATATTTATGTTTAGCTTATCATAAATAAACTCAGCCTTAATTTACCGACTAGTTATGAATGTTCTCGAGAACATTAATGTTTATTATTAAGCGCACAGCTTTTGATAACACTTTTACTTTCATTCATCAATATATGTACATATAATAACGCAGTAAAAAAGTGTGTCATTTAAATTTTATACAAAAATAATAATGTGGTGGGTTAAGAAACGGTAACAAGGCAAAAAAAGTATTTCTGTTTGTACACGCTAATCTCCGGACCTACCGCATGGATTTTAATGAAATTTGGTAGATAGTTGATATCCTGGAATAACACATAGGCTACTTTTTTATTATTTTAAGCGTGCTCCATCTTCGACCACATCATCACTTACCATCAGGTGAGATGGTGGTCAAACGCGAACCTATTTTAAATAAAAGAAAAAAATTATCCCGGAATCCCCACGGGATCGGGATTTACGCGGAAAAACCTCCTACGCGAACGAAGTTGCGGGCAGCAGCTAGTACCTATTTAATAAAACAATTTAGTTAATTGCCTTAGTTATAACGTAATAACTTTAACTACGTATTGGCACGCAACGTGAGCTTTGGATTTA
Source organism: Tholera decimalis (assembly GCA_943138885.2). Taxonomy (NCBI): domain Eukaryota; kingdom Metazoa; phylum Arthropoda; class Insecta; order Lepidoptera; family Noctuidae; genus Tholera; species Tholera decimalis. The sequence goes on along the minus strand of OW964556.2, from coordinate 29,118,977 downwards.
TAGGGTTCCATTGTGAACGTGTTTGAGGCGGGTCGCACTTTACATTGTTCGGTTGATTGAAAAAAAACGGAAAAAAATATTGTACATAATACATTAAAAGTTGTATTCAACAATTGCCTCAGCGATCAATATATGTAGCTGGCTCGGTGGGATTTACCCTGAGTCGGGAACCCCCCGCCACGCAGACGTCTTCGGATAATGAATATTTTCGCAAATTAAAAGCCATGCCATTAATTTTCTTTTGCGAAGTATTTAATTTCCTCTGCTTCTGTCTTTATTTGTTATCTAATCGTTTGATATAAAATAGGGAACTTTATAATTTCTCTTTTATTATTGTCATTACTTTAATTATTTTAGTATTCATAATATGCTCGCGTTTGGCCATCATCTCACCTGGTGGTAAATGATGTGGTCGAAGATGAAGCATACTTACCTAGAAGTAACCTGTTCACTCTTGACATACTTACAGCTAAGATTTTACCGTAATATATTTATTTAGGTTCTCCAACTAAAAATATAAACAAATCATACACATACATGCATGCTATGATCTCTTTTAAGTGAAAGAGTACACGTATACTTATTTATGAGTATGAGTGCGATTACTTATTATGACCTGTTTGCGAATGAGTTATGCAATTGCATTTAAGCGAAAGAGTACACACAGGTGTACTAAGCTAACAAATTAATTAAAAATTTAAAAACGTATTAAATATTACTTTTCATTAAATAGGTACTAATTTAGGAAAAGATTGTCTTATATCCTAACTAGCTGTGGCCGCGACTTCGTCTGCGCGGAATAGTGACTTTCGGCAGCATTTTTAATTTTTTAGACTAATTATTTTGAAAATAAAACTCAAACATAAATAACTATTTACAATATTTTACCGCTAATAGCTTATTTAAGTACATTTTTCTAATCAAAAGTCTAAAAACTAAGTTTCAAGCTTCTAGCTTTAAAAATGACGTCATTTCCATACAAACTTTCATCCCTTATTTCAACCCCTTACAGCACTTTTTCCGCATTAAAAAGTAGCTTATGTCCTTTCTCAGGCTCTAGACTATGTCCGTACCAAACTTCATTTAAATCGGTTCAGTAGTTTAGGCGTGATTGCGTAACACACATACAGACAGAGTTACTTTCGCATTTATAATATTAGTAAGGATTTGTTGTTTTGAACAAAAAGTTGTATGTCTACAATGTCTTCGCAGCGTAAAGACCTGATTTCAGAAGCACCACACATTATGTATTTTTTTTGAGCCACTGACAGTCCTATAAATGTAATAAAAATTTAACACAATTATTCGCACCACAACACTTGTCACTTAACACTTAGATCACACTTAAATCGCACTGAAATTCACTGATAAGGCTTCGATTATATCTCGTATTCGCCTCGTAATAAGACTGACTCTCTGCGCCCCTTTGCGCTCTATTTATACCCCAGTCTATGAGTTCGAAAACATTCTTATAAAATCGACTCACTGTTTATACTGCCTAGAAAATACTCGAAATACATAGTACCGCTATTCGACGCTAGATGGCGTTAGTGTCTCGACTAGATATGTTCATTCCTGCTACTCGCCGCTAGATGGCGTTAGTGTCTCGAACATTCTAGATTTATGTCGAAGTTTCTCGACGTACTTCACTAAGTGACTGGCGTAACATTAGTCTATCATTTATCTAGTAACATTTCCAACCTATTTTTTTTACCGACCGACACCTGTCATCCATTTAGAGGAATGTGAAGAGGTGGTTTCTTTGAAAGTTAATTATGGCTTTTTTCTTTCCACATCACCTGTCTGGTACGTTTTTTCTTATAACAACGCATAAAAACGAGAACCGCATATTAAAATGTATTTGTCAATCATGGAAGGGTCGCTCACGATGGGCTATTACAAGGATATTTCAAGCCTGCTTCCAAGATTCGATCTATGTATACGGAAGGTATGGCTCAAAATCGTCACCAGAACCATGACCATCAATTTGCGTGATACACTTTAACCTAGCTCAAATATCTGTTGGTAATATTGTAGTCCAACGAAGCTCAACGACTTGAGAAACAATCCCTAAGTATCAAATCAAAGAATCCCATTTTGTTATGCCTCCAAAGTACTCAAACTGCCTAGGATCGTTAAATAAAATCTAAAAAGAAAAAAAACCATTTCTTTTTTAGGGTTCCGTAGCCGAATGGCAAAAAACGGAACCCTTATAGTTTCGATATATCTGTCCGTCTGTCTGTCTGTCAGTCTGTCCGTCCATCGGTATGTCACAGCCATTTTATTCCGAAACTATTAAGACTATACATGTGAAACTTAGTAGGTAGATGTATTATTGGGTAAAAATTAAAAAAATATTTAAAATTAAGGGGGGTCCCCATACATGGAACTAAAACTGAAAATATTTTTTTTCATGCAACCTATGCGTGTGTGGTATTTATAGACAGGTCTTCAAAAATGATATTAGGGTTTCTAAAACCACTTTTTCATAAAGTCAATCTTTTAAAAGATATAAGCTTCCAAAGTGGTAAAATGTGTCCCCCCTCTAACTTCTATAATAAAGGAGTGAAAAATAAAAAAAAATATACGTCTGTAGATCTTAATGTAAACTTTCAACCAAAATTGGTTTGAACGAAATCGGTTCAGCAGTTTTTGAGATACAGCATATTTTCTACAACCGCAAATATAACTTTGTAATTCATACAAACACTATGAAAAACAAAGTAATTTAGCGTAGTTGTAAAAATGTAAATAAGCTAGTTTTAAGAAATTTTTAAGGTTTTTTTATTCGTCAAATAAATATACATATTATATTATATTATTATAGTTACTACGGAACCCTTCATGGGCGAGTCTGACTCGCACTTGGCCAATTTTTTCAATATTTAGTATTTAATGTCCCACTGCTGAGCCAAAGCCTCCCCAAATCATTTATTTTTCCGAGCGCCACCTTGGAACAGCCTCCGCTGGCCTGTGTATATTTACATGGGCTGGCGGGGCTGTATCATTAGAACTTAAAACGGGTTATATACCATGTGTATCTTTTGTTTCGAGTTTCCGGTATTTCGGCACTGTTGCAAGCACCATGATCACGAATGAACTTGCGGTGGACGTTTATGAGCAGAAGAATCGGTCTACCCTCTTTCTCGTTTGTTTTTTTGTGATCGAAACCGCTACCACTGACACATGTATCACTAAACACTCAATTCTGTTTCCGACATACAAAACTCACCGTGTCGACTCGCAAACTTTTTAAGGAACTTTTTCGGTTTTTACACATTTGAACCACTGGATTCCAGGACCTCGACAGTTGAAACCCATCGTCCCGGTTGAAATTGTCGTATTTGGTAATCTCAATTGCTTTCCTTACCAGTCTGGGTATATAGGTAGTGGCCTTCTGTCGAGATGACCCGAGGGTTATGTAACTCAATCCAATGGTTTGATCCTGCGTCTGAAGCCTGCAATACATGTTGGCCGAGCGTAGGCCAACGCGAGCGTTGGCAAATAGGTACGAGGCAAGAAATAATGTCCACACGTTCGACAAGTTCGTCGAACGCCAATGCAGTCGACCAAAGTAGAAGAGGGTCTGTAGAGCTGCCCACACGTTGGCCGAGCGCAGGCGAGCGCCTTTGATTTGTGACCAAAAACCGACACCGATCCGAAGTGAGGCAAGTGATCACGAGCAACGGCGAGCGAAGACAAGTTGCACCAAATGAGCTCTATACACGTTGGCGCTGGCCTTCACTTGGCCAACTAGGCAAGTGACACCGAACGATAGCAAGACAAGGCAAATATACCGTCTACATGTTGGTATTGGCCTTCACTCGACAACGCTCGGCCAACATGTATTGCAGGCTTAAAAGATGTTGTGCTATTGCCGGTGTTTGAAAATCATTATTTTTCACCGCTCTAATGTGTTCCGAAATTCTGCAAGCTATGGTACGTTTTGTCTGACCGATGTACGACTTTTCACAGCTGCAGTCCACTTTATAGACACCGAGTTTTTCCAGAGGGATGTTGTCCTTCGGCGAACGCAGCATCTGAGAGACTTTCTTGAACGAAGTGAAGATAGTTTTTAGTGAAATATCGGAAACTCGAAACAAAAGATACACATGGTAAATATCCTGTTTTAAGTTCTAATGATACTGTCGGTGACCATGTTAGCTTAAAAAATTATATCATATAAATATGTATCTATTTATTCAGTAGGTTATTGACTCCTGTCTATCTTTGGAGCAGCAATCCCAAACATTTTATTTCTCTTTGTTCGTCGTTCCCGTGAAATGTTCCAAACATTCCCTTTTGTACAAACTTCTCTAGAAAATAACGTAACTAAAAAAATATTATTTGGTGCAGTCGTTCGGAAGTTATGCGCGTACATATACAATGTGTAACGGAAACCCCATATCTATCCAAAAGGGCTGAAGACAACATCTGGTATGGAGTCTCTATGCACAGTTTCAGCTCAAAATAACTGACTCAAAGAATTGATACCAAATTATCGGATTCATATATTTCTTGAATACCAATCATAACAAACGTGTCACAGCACTACGAGGGTCAATAACTTTCCACGTCACTTGCCAATAACACGTTAATTCTCTTCGTTCTTCTTAATTTGAAAAATTCGGTCTCTGGTATCAGTGTATTGGTATTTGTAATAAATTATACACACGTAGACTTAGGATTACAAAACCCTTGCCATATAGTTTGTTATCATCCAAAGAAGCCATGTACTTGATATGTACATACCCTTTAAATTACACGTTGTATATATTTCAGGATACATTTTTATTTATATTATACACATAGATGAATCATTTTTAAACGTGTGATTTCAGGGGACTGCATCGTTTTAGCCTTTTTATTTGATTATGACACGGAATGAAGAATATTGTTATATATGATTAAGTTTCTATAGAATACTCACTTGCTTTTGCGTCGTAGGTACTAACAACCGATTGAAAGCCATTGTCTTCAGATAGCATAACTATTTCTAAATATAATTACTAAAGTAACATGAAGTTCATTAGACGCTGTCAAGCAACGCGTGAGATAACGAGAATTCAAGTCAATTCTTATATTAATAAAGATTTTAAAAAGAAAAAGTGGCAAGAAACTTTTTCTCAATTCATAAAAACGAACATTTGTATGGCTTTAAATTTGTAAGGTTAAAAGAACAAACTTGGCAAGAGGTTATTACTTTTCTGTAACGAATAAAAATAAAAATAAAAACTTAATATACGCAGATATTCTCCCTTGTCAATAAACGTGTAAGGTGTACCCTGTACTCATAGTTAAAAAAAAAAAATGATCTGTGTTCGTAATAATGATAGAGCTCTAGGCAGGTTCGCCGGGGATGCACGTGCCCAGGGCGCAGGGCTAGACCACGATGGTCAACATTTGTTCGGATTGCGGCCTTTAATTAATAGCATACATTGCTCACTGCTCGCCACCCTCGACCATTGTTTACACAAAAATATCGCATGAGTGCTATATTTGTACGATACAATACTGTAATATTTTACAGGTAACAATGTAGAAAACTTGGCCAAGTGCGAGTCAGACTCGCCCATGAAGGGTTCCGTAGTAACTACGCCAAATAACTTTGTTTTTCCATAGTCTTTGTATGAATTACAAAGTTATATTTGCAGTTTTAGAAAATATGCTGTATCTCAAAAACTGCTAACCCGATCTCGTTCAAACCAATTTTGGTTGAAAGTTTACATTAAGATCTACAGAATATTTTATTTTTAATTTTCACTCTATTATTATAAAAGGCGACACATTTTACCACTTTGGAAGCGTATATCTTTTAAACGATTAACTTTATGAAAAAGTAGTTTTAGAAACCTCAATATAATTTTTAAAGACCTGTCTATAGATACCACACACGCATAGGTTTCATGAAAAAAAATATTTTCAGTTTCAGTTCCATGTATGGGTAGCCCCCTTTATTTTAAATATTTTTTAATTATTTTTTCTTAAATTCGGAAAGCGGTTCAAAGAATACATTTACTGACGAAACTATAAGGGTTCCGTTTTTTGCCATTCGGCTACGGAACCCTAAAACTAGCGACTAACTCTAACATCATTATCATCAGCCTTTTTCCAACTATATTGAGGTCGCCTCAAATCTAACCGGATGCAGCTGAATATTAGTGTTTTACATGGAGCAACGGCCTATCTGACTTCCAGAACCCAGTAGCTGGGTAACACGATACCCCTTGGCTAGACCAGCGTCAGATTTACTGGCTTCTGACTACCCGTATAAATAATATAAAATAAAATAAAATAAGCCTTTATTTTCTGGGATTTTACAATTATCATACAAACATTTTATATCTATTAATTTCATATACTTGCTCTTATAATAATTATCTAATTAATACATCGGCCTCTGAATTTCTCATCCTCTTCCCAGTTTGTCTTTCGACAAAGGCCTCCTCCAAGGCTTTCCACTTGTCCCTGTGTTTAGCTACCCATATCCACTCGGGACCTGCTACCTTCTTCAAATCGTCCTCACATCGCATGAACTGTCTCCCTCTGTTTCTTTTGTTCTCTCTAGGATACCATTCCGTAATTATTTTTGTCCACTTTTCTTTCTTATCTCTCAATATATGTCCTGTCCAACGCCATATTAATTGTCTCCATACTTTTTTTTTTTAACTTTTTTTTAAGCTTTAACTACCCGTAACGACTGTCAAAGATGTACAAAAGACAACCGGGAACAACGGGACCACTTATCGTGCTTTCTGAGGCACGACACCACCAACTTTCAAACTTCGGGCTACTACCGTACGACCAACGAGATAGTTAACTCTAACGTAAGTACATAATTCGACACGCCCTATTAACAATGTCGGATCTGAAAATATGCAACTTTCCAGCAGAGCAGTTTAAAGATTAAAAGCATGATAAAAATGTTATTTTATGGATTAGGATTTTGAATTTAGGAATGAGTGCCATATATCCAATATCCATATATATAACCGTAATCCATAAAATAACATTTTAATCATGTTTTTAAACTTTAAACTGCTCTGCTGGAAAGTTGCATATTTTCAGATCCGACATTGTTGATAGGGCGTGTCGAATTATGTAATGAGTAGTCTAACTTGTTTACAAGAATCAAAACCGAACTAAAAATAAAACTGATTATATAAAAATGATAACGTTAGATCCCAACTGTTCGCGTTCACGTCGCAAGTTGATATGCCAATTGCCACTCAGTGGGGCTAAGGTACACAAAATTTCATTAGAAGGTCCATAAAAGTCCATTAGGGTGCGCTAAGAGAATGGCAAAGGTCGCCGACAGAGCCTCACGATGTCACCTTACGAACGCTACATTATCTATGCGTACGTTTATTCTAATTACCTGTCAGATTCTGTCTCCATTAAAGCGAACAAAGAAGTTAAACACCCTGAATTGGCATTCATAAACTTCCATAGCTTTAAGAATAATTTTCTTCTTTGTGTAAAACCGTGAAGTTACATTCCCTTGGCATATGGAAAATTGAATTAAAGGAAACGTGAAAACTTTATAAAATGCGAGTAAAAAATAAATAAACACTGGGCGTAACTGAAATAGTGAACTAGATATCCAGTTTCACTGTGTTGGATTTTTTATTGCGATACAGATGATATAAAGCGAAGCTTCAATTCAACTATCAAAAAAGTTCGTTTCGATGAAAAATGTAACACAATATTGAATCGAACATTATTCTTTGTTGGAGACATATGTGACTAGATAGCAATGCGACATGTATTATTGAATATTAATAATACAGACAATATATTGTTTTTTTTTTTGTTATTACAAAAATAGTTATCATCAGAAGCTTGAATTAATTCGATAACTTTGTCAGCTGACCTCTCAACTCTTGTTTCGGTTTTTATAATATGTAGTACATTGCCACCAAAGATATAAAAAGTTAGTATACCAATTTGTAACTAAAATTACAGGTTTCAACTAACATTTGTTTCAGAAATACCTACGTGTAAGTATAATCTTTATTAATGTCTTTTTATATTCACTTAAATAAAAAATGAACTCTGTGGGGTTTGTTCTAAGAATTTCTGCAAAAAATGTACGTATAATTTGCATTATTTGTCTTCTCTAAAAAGGCGTCTCCCAGCTGTCTGAATTTTGGGCACGCCACAATAGCGGCGGTAAGTCCCCTCTTTGAGGAGTGGCTAACGAGGTGTCATGGCGTCCTCACCTTCCGCCTGACACAGGTCCTCACCGGACACGGTTGTTTCGGGAGTTACCTCTGTCGGATTCAGCGGAAGGAAACGCCCGGGTGTCACCACTGCGAGGATCTCCCTGAGGACACGGTGGAACATACAGTGGAGGTTTGCCCTGCTTGGGCAGAACTCCGCCGTGTCTTCGTAGGGGCGATAGGCGGCAACCTCTCGCTCCCGGCCCTGGTTCAATCCATGGTCCGGAGCGAGGAGGCATGGGAAGCAGTCACCTATTTCTGCGAAGCAGTTATGCAAGCGAAGGAGGTGGCGGGACGCGCGAGGGAGAGGCAGGTCTCAAGGCCCTCACAGCTCTTGCACCCCAGCCGCCGCAGGAAACGCTCCGGGCACCGGGAATCACAGGGTGACTCCCAGCCACCGCAGGCGTGGGCCTGCGGGCTGCGAGCAATGGGGTAGCTCGCCGGTCGACTGAAACCAGGCCCGTGTAGACGGCGCGTCGTATTCCACGCTTGCCTCAAAGAGTGTCAGCAAAGTTGTCGGGGCCCACAAGAGGGCCGTTGCCTGCCGGGGTTGCGGAATTGTTCGAAAGAGTTACCGCGGCCTTGGAACACGAAGGGCATATGATGGAACACGGATGCGTTTTAGTCAGTAAAAGTCTGACACACCCTCCCGCTTCACCCAGACCGAGAGGCAGTTATTGGATGATTTACCATCCTTAAAAAAACAAGCTGTCTGAACTTAAACGTCCTGTGTAAGTCTTTAGACCAAATACGTTCCCGGCGGTGAATAATATAATGAATACAGGCAACATCATTCTACGTAGGTTCGGAAACTTGTGAAAAGTGAAAAAACTCATAGGCATAATAATTTCTCGTAGCAACAGTGACGTACGAGCTGAACAAAAAATAGATTGATTCTCAAATAGTCAGATAACAAGTTTACTGTATTTAGGCGTTAGTGTTTGTACTAGAGAGCTTTTATTTATTGTTATTATTTTCTTGTCTATCTTCATCGATTTAATTAATTAGACATGTTTTCTCCTAGCATGTCTTATTTGATATGAGATAAATGGTTTAATCTCGAAACAAACGTGGTGCTTATAGAGCGATGGCTCGTGCAACAAACGTTCAAGTTATTTGAGAAACATTCAGTCTCGTAAGTGAAATGAATCCCGTGCTTGCTTGCTTCGGGGACTCTAATGATAGTTGTGAGTTGCATTACAGAGGGTTCGGGGAGCGTCGGAGAAGGGGAGACAGCAACTTGATTCTAACTTGGACTTTCGACGAACTACGATTCATTTAAATGTAAATGCTGCACAGAGCTCTAATTAGTAACGTTTGTTCGGGGAACGTGACAAGCGCGATGATAGTGCTACATACGTGGAACTGGAATGTTTGCTGTTATCTTTTGTGCCTGAATAATTAAAGTAGCTGTTTCTAGAAATACCTTAACGAGTAACACTGGTATGTTCCCTGATGTTTCCCTACGCCTAGCTCTCACGGCATTCCTTTTGATGCCGGCAATAAATTTGAATTTAAAATTGTGTTTGTATGTATATTGTATGTTTTAAAAACACATAGCCACCGGTTTCCCTAACCGCATAACGCTGCCACGCCTCTCGCCTGCATTTGCGTTTACTTTAATAAAGCGCCAATATTTTTATTTTTACATATTTTGTTTTTGGATTACTATGAAAAACAGTGGCAGGTAAAAGAAATAACTACTATTTTGTATAAAATACGGAATATAGTCAAAACTTTAAAAAGGCGTCGAATATGTTGTTTGTACAGAAATATAGTGCATAGACTAAACGTAAATTGGTAAAAGTAAATGATCTACTTTAAATTTTCCAGCAGTTTTTGTGGTCGAGTTGTAATTTAAATGTATGCAGGTCATAACAGAATTCTAGTTCAATGGTATTACCTATCCAGTGGGTTAAAGAATTCCTTTATATTTCATTGCTTTGTTTTGCTATTGTATGATTGTTTATACACTGATAGCCTTATATCTATCTCCTTTAATTCTGTTCACCCAAAGGTTGTCTGTAAGAGATTACTCTAAGCGATAACACCGCCCATTGTACATCATTTTTTTTTTTGGTAATAATTCTTTGTAATGGGGTGAACAGGAAAGCATATAATGAATTATAGATTCTAATTATTATTTTATGTTAGTATTTAAGCAAAACTGCAGTACAAATGAGATGCTTCCATTCAAAGCAAATGAGTCACCCCGACGGTTGTAGACGACTTAAGCCTTAAGCACGTCGAGATGTCTCGAAATTTTGCACTCTAATGCACCTTACCTTGCAAGCACATGTTACAGTTATAAACTTAACAACTACACAGTTCAGTTCAAATATTCATTATTTATAGAAACTTTATGATAAGTACTAGTAGTAATCACAAAATCGACTTAGTGCAAAGTAGCCTCTCGCAGTCAAAGCTTTGGCAAATAAAGACTTTACAATAAATTGCGAAATAACTTTAGGTTCGATCGTTCATATCAACAAACGAATGTCAACCAAAAAGGTTTTTTCTTTTCACTTTTTATCTGAGGCCTAAAAACCCATTGCATAAACGAATGAAAAAGATTCTATTTGAGCTCACGCTTTACCCGTGTTCCAAATTCAAATAGATTTTTATTATTAGGATATCCTAATTTTATGCGTATTCTTCAACTATGTATAAAACTGGAATCATTATTAAGAAATTATTTATAGAATTTGGTATTATAATTTGTAATGTAATCATAGGAATGGTAAATAGTAAAATATCAATATAGAAAACAATTATGAATCCTGTCGGGTAAGCAGGAGAAAGAAAGACAGCTTTATTAATTTTCCGTATTAGCTTACTGTATGAGTTTGATGTTAAGGCTGTTCTTATAACTGATTTTACTGACGGTGAAACGCACCAATGCATCTACTCTGCCCCAACTCCGTATTAAAATCATTATTTAAACTTCTCTTTCAACGATATGCTAACAATAAATTATTTCGCATTGCCACGCAGTGTGCAGAGGTGACAATTTGGTGACAACTTTTCGGGTTGGAAACACCAAAGGCAAAAGGTCTTTCACCAATTAGGTTGACCGATCAAGCAAAAGTAAGACTCGCGCGGGACGGGAACCGGCTGAGGCGGATTATCCGCTCCAGATGCTATCCTGATGCTGACAATAATCCTCAAAGATAAGGTACTGATTAGAAAGATAGATAGATAGAAAGATACTCATTGTATATCTCTTAGTTTTCATATTGCTATAAGCAGCTCTGTAACTTACTTTATAAAGTTATACACTTTAACACATACTATATTTTACCGTAAACAGGAGTTATATGAAATTATCTTTATTCTACATTATGAATACGTGAAGCTAAACTTTGTACCCCTTTTTACGAAAATTATTTGGATATGAAGAAGAAGTGCAGAAAGTTAATATTTTTGGACATATTATATGCAATCGATATCGATATCGAATTTCAACCACTTGCAACCAGAAGTAGAACTAGAAACATGGTCTATATTGCATTGAATTGTAGTAAATTGTCACTATGGGCACTAGAAATACCTCGATCGTGTCCAGCTAAAAACGCAAACCTCACATGTTCAACACCCATATCCGGTACAACCATTTGAACCAAATCTAAATTATGGAGTCGGCTTCGCGTCCCGTACCACCTCAGTAGAACGTCGTCACTCTTCAAAACTATTAAATACACAATATTGACTTTCTTCCATAAAACTTTAACGAAAATCTCCGTTTTCACAGAGAAGTTACTTTAACAACTTTGAAAGCATTAAAACTCTTTTATCTTTCATCCGGTTTAATTCATTATTACAACTTTTTTAATATCAAATCAACCATTTTCAGTAAAGTGTAAATCTAAAAATTCTATGAGTAATTCTAGGACTACTGCTATATACATCGGGCACGCCGCAATTGCGGCGGTAAGACCCCTCTTTGAGGAGTGGCTAGATCGGCGTCACGGCGTCCTGACCTACCGCATGACGCAGGTCGTCACCGGACACGGAAGTTTCGGGAGGTACCTGTGTCTGATGAGGAAGGAAGAAACGCCTGGGTGTCACCACTGCGAGGATCGCCCTGAGGACACAGTAGAGCATACGGTGCAAGACTGCCCCGCTTGGGCAGAGCACCGACGTGTCCCCACGGCGGCGATAGGCGGAGACCTCTCGCGCCCGGCACTGGTCGAGGCCATGCTGCGGGGCGAGACGGAGTGGGAAGCGGTCGCCTCCTTCTGCGAAGCAGTCATGCTATCGAAGGAGGAGGCGGGCCGCGTGAGGGACAGGATGGCGTCCTCCCTCCAGCCCAGCCGCAGTGGTAGACGCCCACGGCGTCGGACGTCGGCCGACGATCTCCGGCCACCGTAGGCGCGGGCATGCGGACAGCGAGTATAGGGCAACTCGCTGTCCGACCATGGACCATGCCCGGGTCGACGGCGCGTTGTGTTCCACGCGTGCCTCAAAGAGCGTAAGCAAGATGACGAGGCCCCCCCTGTAGAGGGCCGAAGCCTGCCGGGGTCGTGGGACTTATCCCATTACCGTGACCCCGGAACGTAAAGGGCTATTGAAGGAATACCGTGGATTTTAGTCAGTACAAGTCTGACAGTCCCTCCGGCCCTGCCCGGGGTGGAAGGATTCATCTGATGATTTTACCACGAAAAAAAAAAAACTGCTATCTACATACGAAATTTCATTCAAATGTTTTCAGTAGTTTTTGCGTGAAAGAGTAACAAAATATCATCCATCCTCTAAAACATTCGCATTTATAAATATTTGTAAGTTTGCAACTACTCGACTTTTTACGGTTTAAAGCTGAAACTCCTGCCATGACCCGCAGGGCAGGGAAGAATCAGGGTTCCTCGTCACAAAAACACTGCCTCCTAACACTTTGCTTACTACTGACAACGTATAGCTGCATGTTTCTGCATGATACCTACATATGTATTTGTATGGCTGTCTAGAGTTTCGCAGTATCTATTTCGGAATCGTTTTAGCGTTACACAAAGACTCCTGGTCCGATTTGAAAAAATCTTTTTGAATGGATATTTATATTATTAAATATATTTAAAGTATAATGTAAAGTATTTTCATAAAAAAAAAAAGAAATTAATGCTCACGTACATGACATATTTTTGCTTTTTAGTTCCTGGGTATTTTTAAGGTATTCAAAGCCTAATACAAAAAGACAGAAACAATTTTACAATATTGGTACTCAATTAGTATACATACATGTACCTGATACTTCCGCCACCCATAGTAAGTAGAGCATGCAGATATAGTCTTGTAGCTCTGTTTCGGCGTTCCTTCCTAGCTGGAACATAATACATATATAGCCAAAATTGTACAAATAATCAATCAATATAAGCAACTTAAAATAAATGCTGTATTGCTAGTTCTCCTTTAAATAAAAAAAATAAATAAATAAAAACTAAACAAAAGATTACCTAGGAATACAGTGTATAAAATGTTGTGTATTGTGTTCGATTTCCTAAGAAGCTTACTGAGCCAAGTTTTCGGTTTCCCGGTAGGTAAGGCAAGTCAATCTTTTACAGCTCAGTCAAAGTTTTGTACCTTACGGGCATCTCGGTCTTGATACAGATGTGTATTATATAATGGTATGCAGACAGGAAATTAACAGCTATGTCGTCAATAACGCAGGATGCAGCATATTTGGTCACGCTTGAACAATACTGCATCGATTTCTGCAAGTAGAATTATTTGTCTTCGAATCCACTGTCACGTTCAAGTCCTTATTAGCATCCCTGTTTTCGAGGATAGGGACACAACTTGCGATCCGGTGCACTACAACTCTTTGATAACACTTCGGTTATTTCTGCACATTTGAAAAAATGTGTCATACTTACTGCTTTTTCTGGATTGGCTGAATTTGCAGCAGATGCACGGTAAGGTTACCTACTTGTGACATCATCTCTACGGCGGTTGAAGCGCGGACGCCTAGCGGCGGAGGCTTAAAGTCTACGGAATGCGGTAAAATAGTATCAATAATTTAAAATAATAACTATCAAATACAAGCTCATATACAAGCTCGAGAACAAATACCTAGAAAAAGATAAGAATATGAAGCTACACTTCTCAGAAACAATATTATTCCACTTACTTGAATTTGAATAAAAACATCTTTATCTTAAAATATTTCAGTTTTCGCAATATGAATAATATCCACCTGGCCTCTTTTTAATAGCAGGTTTCTCTCATAATCTATATTTCCTTTCTTTCAGCTCAGTATTTGTCAACTTCAGAGAATAAAGGGCCATAAATATTTTAATTCACAGGATTTTTTGCCCGCTGTCAAAATATTGTCACATTCCACTGAAATAAAGATTTATTTTATTGGTTTGATAACTGCGCTTAATCTAAGAGATGAGGAAAATAAGAGATACCCAACTTCAATTTAATAGCATTTCTTGTAAGTACCTACTGGTGCAATATCTTGGAAAAACAACTACGGGTCTTTTAATCAAATTTGTTGGCCGAACAAATTCGTTTAATTGCTGGCAGACTTTCGGCAATGTCCACTGTATTAGAATATTGATGCCAATTTGTTTTTATAGCTGTTTTAATTCATACGCACGTTTTCTCCTATTGTTTTAATTAATGTGGTAATCAGTGCCAAGAACAAAAAACCTTTGTGACTTAAGCATGTGCTCTGATATTAAAATAAAATTCCTCGGCTTACGCAAAAATTTAATTAGTGTTAACAAGCTTAATAATCTAAGTATTTACCATTATTACGATGATAAATATCTCTGGAAGTTAGGTACCAAAATATTGTACCTAACTGAGTTTTAATATTAACAGGCGAGTCAGATAATAGCTGATAATAACGTTCTCGGGTACAAGTTAACAAGTCAACAAGTCGAGGTTATCTGCAGTCATTCTTATATTTACTTATGAACACTTTTCTCATCGCCATTACCCAAGGTAGCTTTGAACCAGACCGCACGAAGTATACTCACTCTCTACAAAACTCAAGTAAGTCTATAAATATTTTATTTTGGTGTAGAAAAAGATTTCTGCATTGTGATGGTTAATATTTATTTTACTGTTGATTTTTATAGCGTCGCCATCAAACTAATTTTCTCATAACTAATTCACACTAGTTTTTCTGCACGTGGCAATGTTTTAAATTCAGTAGATAAACGTAGCAAAAGACAAAGGCAAAGACAAAGTGAAACCGCAAATGTTTTGAGTGAGAAAAATCTGATATTACGATACACAAATCCATTTAGAATCAACCGCTGATCAAATATAAACCCCGGAATGCCTATTTCCCGTAATATTTCCTTTTATTGTTGATTCGTAACACGCTCCCAAGTTATTGTTGTTCAACGCCATTCTCGGGGAGTAGAAGATTGTTTTCAGTTTTGCTAGAATGGTTTGGGGTTTTACCCTACTCCCGAATGGATCAATTCTGATTTGGTTAGTTTCGGGGTGAATTGAAGGACAAACCTTAAATTGAGTTATATGTAGGAATTTTACATCATTCAATTAGATAACCCGAAGTTTTTCGATAATCATTCAAACAACATTATCTGCGCGTTTGGGCAAAGCGGGCGACGCACGGGGGAATATAATTTTAATCTCGTGCACGAGAGCCGCGCGCTAACCGGCAACGGTACGGCCCGGACACTACCTGTTACCACTGATAGCTGTTCCTGCTCAGAGTTTTGTTAGTTAGCGACTACATTTTTTACAAGTACCAGTGAATTATTTGTCAGTATCGTCCACACCCTACAAACAAAAGCCAGCCAAAATAACGCACATCAGATATACGGAATACCAAAGGGGATAATTTATGGGATCCGATATAAAAAGTTCACGTTTTATATTTTAAAAGGAAACCTGCATAATTTCATCAAAACATATATTTCATTCGAAACGAAGCATTTCCGAGGACTTTATTTGAGATCTGTCTAGACTAGGGTTTTAGTACTTATTCGTTGATATTTGCTTTTTTATTTTCTTTCTACCAATTGGACAGGATTCAAATATTGCACGACTGATTTAGCGGCTGGACTACTTTAATACCAGACTTAAAACGCTGTTTCCAGAATGAAGGTGACTCTGATCCTGTTAATGCTGGCATGCGTCATGGCCGTGGTGTACGGTGACCTGGTCTGCGGCTCCAATTACTGCAAGCAGAACCCATGCAGCTCACCGGTAGCTCGCACCAGCTGCAAGAACCCCTCGGTGTACCGCGCTAACCACGCTGGCAAGTGCGCTTGCTGTCCAGCCTGTGTTACCTTCCTTAGTAAGTACATCCAAATACTTTATTAATTGGTAGACTCATTTCACAACTATCCTATTAGGTAAACATAGAATCTAGACAAGGGATAAAAGGTTCTCTGACACTACCTTCCGCTTTACCCGGACGGGAAAGGAGGAATCATTTGATGTTTTTTGAAGATTGCTTTTAGCTATAAGGGCGCCTATTGTATCACTGTCCTTATTTATTTTGTATTATGCCTCTGAAATAGGGGATAATACTTATTACCTATTACTTGTCTTAAAAAATCCGTGGTAAATATTATTATCAAAGAACACAGACTCTTTGAGCCGTTTGTGTAATGAAAGTACTCCCAGTTCGCTGTGTGCGTATATTAGTAGGATGTACTATACATAGAACAGTGTAGCATCCGTATAAGTCGTGTCGCGTGATCATAGAACGGACTTGTTAAATTTAACAAAAGATCGTGTACGTAAGTATGAGAATAACATCAGAAAATTAACTATCAAAACAAAACTAACATAAATGGGTATTTAAAAAACAGCTATCTGTCCTTATCATTCGTATTTTATTGTATACCTACTGAATGTCTCTGGATGTAATTATAAAATATCTTGAGAGATCAGAGATTCTCGATAAATTTTATAACTATAATGACATTTGATGAGACGGAGAATACGTCCAGTATTGGTTGAGCGATTAACAGCGCGCCGCGTAACGCGGGTTTGTTTACCGTATCAGATCCTACAATAATAGTTGTACCGGGTCTGGGTGTTGGTAAAAATGCGTGCACAATACAGGAAAAAATCCTAGTGTGAGGGCAATGTTAATAAAAAGACTGCTTAACAGTGTGTAATATATGAAGTAAATATCTTGAACGTGTCATTTAGAGTTCTCAATCATGTTCGAAATTAATTGCTCGACAACGTAAAACACATGGATGCGGTTGCAATGTCAAAATGTAGGCCGCCTGTTTTATTCATCTCTATCAAAAACAAAAAACGACACTGTGAAAGGAAAAACTTGAAAGGAATTTTAAGGTTAATCTTTGAAAGCGGAGCTGGCAGGTACTAATAAATTGTTGGTTTAGAACTAAAAATATCACTTCTATGTATTTAGGTACAGCTGTTCCAATCCCACTTATAAACCATTCTAAAACTGGCATTATACGTACATTGAAATCTTAACACGATTTTCTCCTTAGTATCATTGATTTAATTGAAATGGTGTCAATGTTTAGAGATAAGTAACATTTATTTTGCAAATTGGTTATTAAATAACACTTTTACACGTCGTTTTCTTCTATAAAAATAAAATAGATGTAGCCGATGTTTCCTAACTGATTACCCTGAGAAGAAACAACGAAACAAACAAAAAAATCTTTTTTTTTAAGTCCATACTATTTCTACTTATCAAATTATATGAGAACCGTAAGGCATCTTCACACGCACATACCTTGATAATTGACAAATACTTCTAGTGTCCTGCTTCACAAGATATAAATCTATAACTGCATCTATTGTAGTTCTTAAATATTTTCGCATTATTGTGCAATACAAAACAATGACGCCCAGTGCTAGTGAAACATATTTGCGTTACTACATTCTGCAAATACATTATACGCCAGCTTACCACGAAGCCAGAGATAGCACGCCAGAGAATATTCCTGGTATAATATAATTAGTATACCGGTAGAAACTGTCGCAGCATCAGGAGTAGCATGTCTTCCTAATAATCCTGCTATAGCCTCTACGGCACTCGGGGGAAGTGATTACATTGTCGTCCAGATAACACCATTGTATAAAAATAATGGAAATTAATGCCTTTTACCAGCTACATTTTACTTTTCCTTCCCTTAGGGTGGCGTTACTGTATAAACGAGAGCCACAAGAGACATAACTGTCGATAAAAATACTACTGGTTACTGTCTTAAAAACTACTGGGGCTATAGTCAACACTATAGCTTTTACAAATAAGGATGGAGGTTGCACTATAAATAGAAACGTGTCAGAAAAGATGGACTGCTTTAACTTAGTTTATTTTATGTTGAGCTCTGAAGTTACATGATCTAATAAGATACTGGAACAACTGAAGACTGGTTTACTTAGTTTGCTAGTCTGCTAATTTGATTTATAATTCCCGAATGACGTCGTGATCTTGTTTTGAAACTTGTGGCATTTTGTTTTACAGACGAAGGTGCCGCCTGCAAGACTTACAGCAAGGAGCTGGGAGAAACCCCCTCCGCTATTTGCCGTGAGCCATTGAGATGCCTCCGTGGTGTGTGTACCAAGATCACCCCTAGGCGTTAAGGCAAAAAAAAAATACAACTTATAATCTGTCAGCGGTAACGTAATGATACAGCGTTACTTTGTCTAGAGACTTCTAGTAAAAAATTACCAACATGTAATTTAAATAAAGACTTTGAAAAGAAAAACAGCTCGTACCAAAATTATTATTAAACATTCAGTAAATTGCTGAAAATTAACTTGTTGTATTAATTTTACGTTTCGTAGTTTTCACTACTATTACGTAGTTTCGAACTTTCTTCTCCCGCTCACCCTTTAAGCCCCCACTGTACAATATGTGAACTATTTTCCGAGAAGTGGACTGCACTCAACGAACTAACGAACAATGCAGGGGCAGAGAAATGCCATTTATTTAGTTATTTATTATATACTTTATTGTACACCATACAATACACTTAAGGATACAAATAATAAAATTAGTGTACAATGTGCGGTCTTATCGCACAGGGCAATCTCTTATAGACAACCTTTGGATGGACAGAAATTAAAGGAGATAGATTTAGGGCTGTCAGTGTACAACATCATACATAATACTAATTAAACATAATAATATAAAATACATACCATATATATAATATATAGAAATATAATATATACAAATACATATCAAAATCATAATAAAGAAAGGAGGGGAAAAAATTATAGTGGATGCTCTTTCACCATTTTTTTAAACGTAGGTAATGTTTGAGCACGCCTCACATCTATGGGCAATGCACTCCATAAACGGGCCGCTTGGATAGTGAAAGATTTATCGAAAAATTCCATTTAATTTGACCATACACTCGATTGACGCATGCATTGATTTTATATTCGCTTTTTCATCGATTTTATGTCTTGGGGTTTTGTTGGTACCCCGTATCCAGTATTATTTCAAGCAGAAATATAGAACATGCTCGCAATACGTCATGTTATCCAGTTTTCAAAGAAATGAGTTTGCGGAAAGCAGCTTGTCAGCAATAAATCCTGCTGCTCTGTAGCTTTCTCCTGAGATTTGAAGAGTTGAGTATTACTTGAGTATCAGGTATATATTTCATGACGTCTCGTTTAAGTAAGATTGGGATTCTTAAAAGTTGCATCGTATCGTATCGTCAGTAATGTCAGTGCCATATATATGGTGCATTTAGTGTCTACATTGCCAATCAATATTTGTTACCATTAGTAATTAGACATATGTAATTTTGCCACTGACTTGAAAAAACAAGACTAGCCACTGATTGGTAAAGTCGAAACGTTAAAATTTATTCTTTTTCCGATAGTAAATTTCAAACAAATGCGAAGTGGTCAAACTGAAATATTTTGGCTTACCTATTTGATTACGTTATCAATAAGTTAGGTAACAGCAGGGGCGTGCATAGGATTATGACAGGGCATGTGGCGGAGTAAAACACACAAAAACTTCTTCTTTTATAGATTTTTAGTATAGCCACAGCCACGCATCGTAGCATGGTGGCGATGCGTGGCTGTGGCTATGCTAAAAATCTATAAAAGAAGAAGTTTTTGTGAGTAATCGGTCACAAAAACTTCTTCTTTTATAGATTTTTTGCATAGCCACAGCCACGCATCGTAGCATGGTGGCGATGCGTGGCTGTGGCTATGCTAAAAATCTATAAAAGAAGAAGTTTTTGTGTGTTTTTCTCCGCCGCATGCCCTGTCATAATCCTATGCACGCGCCTGGGTAACAGCTATAGGTTGTAAGATTGCACATCTGCCCCTTCTTCTCAGTATGACGAGAAAAGAGATCAGCATGAAGAGCATGATGACAAGATTTTGGTGACGATTGCTTGAACTTGTTAGTTATTGCACTCAAAACTACTGGAAAAAATAAAGCGGTAGCATATAACATGGTTTCCTAGTTATAACTGTCGTGCTTTTTCCAGCACAAAAAGGGAATTGGACTGAATGCGCGGTGCAACCGTACTAATGTTTCAGAACAAAAGCCCTTCGCTTGCGTTGCGACACGGCCACTTCGACTCGGTCGCTGGAAATTGAGTACTTTCCAGCGTTGTACGGTTTCTAGCCCATCATTTTCTACCAATGCAAGTACATCAAACTGCTTGATACATGTTTGGAATTTTTAATACACACATATCACAAACAGACATGAGGAAAAGGGAATGGATACAAATGTGATACTTATTTTTACGGAACTTCAGCATTCCCGCTTAATGATACACAAAATGAAAAAAAAAAACATGTTTGTGTAGAAGGGAAATATAATTAACACAAAAAGTAATTTGTGTACCAATATTATAATCCCCAGGGGTAAAAAGAGGAGAGCTGATATGTATGAAGCTTCGTCAGGTTTAAAGTAAGACATGTATAAATTGATACCCAAAAGGTAAAAAGGATGGGAGGGGTATACGAGGCTTGAACATTTGTATGTAACTTCGTCAGTTGTAAGGTTAGAAATAGTTTTACGACAGGTATCGGTTTAAGGGAATATTTAATCACTTTCGCAACCCAACGGGCAACGAAATGAAATATTAATTATTTCAATTTATAAATGGCCTACGTATGTAGCCCACGCGTCTACTGCTGTCCCATTTAGAAGCGCGACTACTGTAGGGTTAAATATAAAAGTTAGATCTTTTATATTTAAAGCACAAAAAGTTATTTTTGTAACAAAATTGTTAGGTGATGTTTAAAGCCAATATCATCAACCATTACGAATAAAGTAAGTTTATTTTGGACATTCATTATTCAAAAGTTAAGGAAAAAGGTAAAATTACAACAGAAGAGGTTGAATAACAACACATACATACCTCCATCCTAGTCTGAAGAAAAACTAAGCTGCAATTTTCACATTGGTCTGTCAGTGCAATTTAGCGAGCACTTGTAAGCTATCAATCTGATGTTTCTTATTTATCAGGAGCAGATTCAACCGCAGACATGCAATAAATCTCAGTGTCACTCTCCCGCTGTGAACATACTTATGGACAGTTTTATTATATCTTTTGTAATAGGCGTGCTATTTTCCCAGCTAGCCAGTAGGACGTAAACAGAAGGGATTGGATACAAAAGTTGTAAAGTTTTCTGCGACTGGTTGTTGTGAATTAACCCCTGAATTGTACTCTGTTGAAGGATTGATGGGTGGTTGAATATTTGTAAATATATCACGCAGAAACTTAAAAAGGGATTTTGATGACACTTTTCACTAATGGTACAAGTACCAGAATAATAGTCTAAATACTATTACTAGTACTTTCCAGCGTTATTGTTGTTTACCGTCCAGTGAATAGCGTCTGAAATTTATAATATCATACATATACGAATATACCTAAATATGTATGCAGTTATTCATAGCATCATGGGTCGTTTGTTTTTCAATGCCGAAATGTGGCATATACTTTTTTTTTTCGGGTTGGGAAATTCATCGAATGACTTCTCCCGCTCTGGGTGGAGCGGAAGGGAGTGTCAGATTTCTACTGACTAAAAACCCACCCTGTTCCTACAGCTGCCCTTAAGTTCCGGGGTTCCGGGGCCACGGTATCTCGTTAGAACTTTTCCGCAACCCCGGCAAGCAATAGCCCTATGGGGCTCCGTCACTAGTGCTGACGACTTTTTGAGGCGCGCGTGGAACACGACGCGCCGCCGACCCAGGTCTGGGCCTAACCGGACGATAGCTACCCCTGCTTGCCGTCCGTAAGCCGGAGATCAGCTTGCGATCCCCGACGCCTGGGGTGTCTCACGTGGCAGCTAGGGCGCGAAGAAGAGAGTTGCCTCTCCCTCGCGCGTTCGGCCTCCTCCTTCGCTAGCATTACTGCTTCGCAGAAGGAGGCGACTGCATTCCATTTCCTCTCGCCCCGCACCATGGTCTGAACCAGGGCCGGGCGCGAGAGGTCGCCGCCGCCAATCGCCTCTATGAGGACACGGCGGTGCTCCGCCAGCACAGAACACATATATAATCCTGGCGGAGAAGAATGTCGACTCAATACAAAAAATTCGTGGACAAAAACTGCTGCACAGAGGCGCCATCTCTTGTTATACCCAAATAAGTTTATGTAGCGGGAATTTCGAATTTTTCTTTTAATTAGATAAATTATTTTGATAAAATTTGGCTATTGCACCTGCAAGATAACTTTTCAGTTTTCTTGCAAGTGCAGAAGCCAGTTGGGACAAAAAAAAAACCGTATGTATGTGTTGATTGTAAATGTAAAAATATATTTATTTCTTTCATTACAATATTGTGGTACGTAAAATAAAGTTATAAGTACAGAAAAAACATTGTATGCCACCAGGGCCCCAAGTCTGCTATTTTCATAAATTTGTCATTCCATCACGATCCCATTGTCATTTTGCTAATAGTTCGTAATCTACTAAATTCGTAATGGTTGGTCAGTAGTCTCGTATTAGAATGACATTGCCGTATTGCCATTATTATAAAACCCGTTAGTAGTAATGATTTTCGAAAAACTACCCCTAAATTTGAACATTTATTCATGCCAGAAATTATTTCTATTTAATTTTTTATATTATTTCGTTCAATGAAGTGTCAGTGGTTGACCATTAGAAAGCCATTATATTAGTAGATTACCAAACTATTGACGACACAATAATAATTATCGAGTCCATAATCGACATGCTGGAAACTCGCCTTAACAAGATGAGAACATCGAGAGAATCAAATCAAATCAAAATAATTTATTTCACATAAATCTACATGGGCACTTATATAACGTCAGAAGCTAGGGGCACGGTTCTTATTGGTTGTTCTATGGAGAAGAAAGAAAGCAAGAAAGAAACTCCATGATTACTCTTATAAAAATAATTGGCTTTTACAATGTTTCAAACTCGTGGTATGAGTGGACAGTGTAGGCCTGCAACAACAAACAAGCTACAAATCTACAGTCTACAAGGCCTACAAAGTTCTCACATTCATATAATATCAGAGAATTTGAATAAAAGATAAATAACATTTACAACCACAAAAAAAGAGTTGAAATTAGAATTGTAGGTATACAATGTGTAACGGAAACCCCATATCTATCCAAAAGGGCTGAAGACAGCATCTGGTATGGAGTCTCTAAGCACAGTTTCAGCTCAAAATAACTGACTCAAAGAATTGATACCAAATTATCTATGACCTCTGAGTTTGTTTCGGTGTTTCTTCTCAGAGTAGTCAGTTAGGAAATACCGGCCTCATCTAGCTAAACTTAACACGCAAAAAAACATGACGTGTAAAAGTGTTATTTATAACCAATTTACAAAATAAATATTTCATTTCATTTCATTTCATCGGTTTCATATATTTCTTGAATACCAATCATAAAAAACGTGTCACAACACTACGAGGGTTAATAACGTTCCACGTCACTTGCCAATAACACGATTATTCTCTTCGTTCTTCTTAATTTGAAAAATTCGGTCTTTGGTATCAGTGTATTGGTACTGGTAATAAATTATACACACGTAGACTTAGGATTACAAAACCCTTGCCATATAGTTTGTTATCATCCAAAGAAGCCATGCACTTGGTATGTATATACCCTTTAAATTACACGTTGTATATTGTCAAATGTTATATACTATGTTATAAAATAAACATCGTAATTTGGGAGCAGTACACCTTTACAAACTAATAATGATTACAAAATGGGATTATTCAAATATTCATGTAAATTATAATAACATTTATCAATTATTAACAATAAAATGTCTTCACTTTTACTTGGCTTAGTAATAATTTCATTGACACCCTTTCGGTATGGAACCATATTAAAATATTTATTTATCTTATCATAGTCTCCTTCATTACTTTTTCTGGTTGATTGTGCCTGGTTAGTGTCATATGACAGTGCCCATTGACGTGCGAGACCCGCAACAGGTTCATTGGAAGGTTGTGGAAGAGATTGTGTTATCTGAAAAAAATAATTAAAATTTCAACTGGCTATCTCTTACCATTAATGCGATAAAGCCTTGTGTGACAGATGAACCAACATAATAGGCTTATTAATAATTCCATTGACACCCTTTCAGTATGGAACCCTATTAAAATATTAATTTACCTTATCAAAGTCTCCTTCATTACTTTTGCTGGTTGATTGTGCCTGGTTTGTGTCATCTGACAGTACCCATTGACAAGTGAGACCCGCAACAAGTTCATTGGAATGTTGTGGAAGAGTTTGTGTCATCTGAAAATAATTATTTCTTAAAACAGTAACAACTTGAATTAAGTATTGGAATATTCTCTGAATCAAATGAACTATTATTAATTTATCCTTTTTCAATTTATTAACACCATTTGCCACATTATAAAAATAAAAACCGTTTTGCCTCACACACTGAGGGTTCTTTAATTTCCTAGGAAGTATACAGTTATTTAAATTAATAAATTTTCCTTTACTTCTGTACTAATGATGCTTTATACCTATAATTTTAGATAGTGAAAGATGATATTCTAACAAAAATTAACACTTCAATTTACACTTTGGATACAGAACCTTAACAATAAAGTTCTAACCTGTACAAAGTTTTCTTCAGGAGCAGCATGCCTACGTAAAAATAACGTACAAATACGTAAAAATGTCCACATAAAAAGATTCTTAAAAATGTGTGTGGCACAGCATTTGATGCTTATTATAGAGCTTCATTTGGGAATCAAGCGAAGACCACTGTCCATGAGGGAAACAGAATTTCGCCCATAGTTCGCAGCTGTAAGAAATTAAACTGACTGATGAAAAAGGTCGGTCACAGATAATTTTGATGTAGCAAATTAAAAATCTGAGTTTAGTGTGTAATATTATAGATAAATAATTATATAAGGGCTACAGTTTGCCAATTTATGAAGCTACGTACCGGAGATAGTTCTTACTTCTCGGTTTAGGAAACTGATGTAGAGTTATATCTGAATTCTCACTTAAACTGCCACACATGAAGCACTTCCTTTTGTGGTCTTTCATTACCAGAAACCAGAAAGTACCGAAACACAATGAAATTAGACAAATTAAAATATCTGAAATAAGATGTACGTCAGAACCGCGGGTGTACTTTTCAGATCTGCCGGAATCAAAACATGAAATTGACGGACACAAATTATACACAGACTCAGGACAATACTTTGTGTGATCCGTAAGTTGTTATTATATGTGAGGTCAAACCCACATTATCGTGTGACCACTAAAATTAATTCAAAAATCCTTTAAAACTAGAGAGTTTTCATTCTAGAGAATCAAAATGAAACAAGAGTGTTTCATTTTGATTTTGAAAACACTGACAAACATCTTAATTCTATAAATCCTTCACAATTCTAAAATAAGCAAACTGTTGTTTGTTTTTCTAATAGGTTTTTTAAAGGGAACTAATTTTTTGAGCTGTTATTTAAATATTCGAGATGTTATTATGATCAGTTGAAAAACATATTGAGCAGTTATTTAATTGGTAAAGGTTGATTAATTATTGCGACAGTAAAACATGGACAGTAATAAAAAAATCGATTAGTCGGTTATTTTATCATACAATGTCAATTCTAAAAATAATTGAGCAGTCCAATAACTGAATGATTGATAAAAATGATGGCCTCATATATACCTGCGTCAGATCCCTTCTATTGTTGGTGAATCATTTGGGTTAGATGAGGTTAGAATGAGATTTCTTACCGACAAATTCCGATTTATTACTGCCCACACGTAACCGCTCGTTCAATAATTTTAACCGCCCATTTTATTATTTTCCTGCTCAATTCACTTGCACTGATCCATTTCATTATTTTTTATTACTCATTTTTGTTTACTTTACTGCTTAGTTTTAACTGCTGAACTAGTTATTAAACATGACATTTATAATTTTTAACTTACCAAAACCGCTATTTAGAACTGCCTCTTTAAATCAGTGACTTTTTTAACCTTTTGACCGCCACGTCAAAAAAGGAAAAGCGTGCCCTCGGCGCCAAGCTCCGAATTCATCCTTTAATACCTAAAAAATAGTAGTGATGTCGAAATTATATCGATAAAGCTCATGGAAATCTGACAATATTTTTTAACATAGATTTTAATTTCAATAAAGATTATTATACCATCCTTGTGTTGAGTTTTATTTCAACCCGCTTTGTCCTTTATGACATAAATGTAATAATTTGTGTCACATTTACGGCCTTTATTGATTATTTAACCCTAGATTCATAAACATACTTCTCGCATACACCCATAAGTAGTAAAACACTCGCAGCGCGCAGCGCAAAAGAGATAGAAATACGTGTCTCTCAGTACCTTCATAAAGCGACGAGAGCTCACTTGGGCACCAGCAGTTTTGGCACGTAAACGTATAGTTTTGGATATACTGAGCACGAGGTGTCTGAGATACGTATGTTTATGATTAGTGTAACAACTTTGTATAGTGGATGCTTTTACTATTTGCCTTATAAAACGAAAGAAAGTACATTTTTTTTTTTAAATTGGTATATATTTATTCTGTTATATTCTACGAAAGTAGTTGTTAGTATGAAACAATGTTATCTATTACTGTTGTTATAATTTTGCTAATCAAACTGTTTTACTGTGTATTAATTCGTAGTTATACTTATTTTTTATTATTATCCAAGTACTTATTGTGTGTTGTTTTCCAGCATAGCTTTTTTGAAAGACGATGAAATTGGTGCAATGTTATCGCGAGTGGATGACGAGGAAGAAGTGGATCATGATGTCAGATAAGATGATAGAGCTTTGGTTACGAAGGCGACGCGAAACACCAACTTTGAGGCGATGCCTAAAACGGAACATCGATGCTATTTTAAGTGATACTTTGCCTGATGCACCAGCCAACCCCGAAATTCAATCGAGAAAGTTATGCAACTTTTGCTGTTATAAAAAAAAAAAAACGTATGACTAGATTTATCTGTACGTCCTACAAACGTTACATGTGTATGGAACATCGTGGTAGTTTGTGCCTAGAATGCTTGGATTGATATTTTTCAAACGTTATTTTATGTTTTAATTCTAAATAAAAGTTCATTCTAATTAATCACTGTGTTTTGTTTTCAATATCTCCCATAATCATTAAGTTAGGTGACCTTCAAAGTAAGGTGTATCAGAGACGTATGTTTATGAACTATGTAACCCTAAATATAGTTTATTAATCTAGGATTAAATCTATAAATAGAATCAACGACCGATAAAACCAAATCAATACCATCACAGCACTATTGTCCATCATGACGTAATTTTTTGGACGACAGTGGCGCAGCTGGCACGGATTTCTTGAAATTGCTCGCTTCTGCTCTAGAGGTGCGACACCGATACTTATTAATAATATCGAAATATTTAATCTTATTGTTTTGTACATTCAAGTGTCAAGTAATAAAATGTAAGTTTCTTTGAAAGAATAACCAATTTAATGCTTTTTCGACATATTTGCTCGTTCTTTTAATGATCCGCTGTTATTTTTATAGTTATTGTATTAGAAACGCGTGCTTTTTATTTTAAGTTACTGCACTAGTGCTATATCGCCACAGATAACTATTTACTAGTCGGAGGTCGGAGATGTGCGTTTTTTTTTTAAATCTCATCAAGAAACAACGACTCATCGGCTTCATATTTCATACAAGTTAATATTTAACAATACAAGTCTGTTTTTATTCCTCGTAAGAGTGTTGAAAAACGTCGTATGAAACGCGTGTGCAATGATCAACATAGCACACATGTATCATAATATACTATAGTGCATCACCACTAACTGATGGCATCAGTGCTGTAGTAATTGCACTATCTTCTATGATAAACGTGTCATTGTCGACTCCTTGCAGTATACTTCTATACTTAATATTATAAAGCGGAAAAGTTTGTTTGTTTGTTTGTTTACTTGAACGCGCTAATCTTCGAAAGTACTGGGTGGATTTGGATGCAATTTGGTATGGAAGTAGCTTGAAGCTTGAGGAAGGTTAGATAAATAACATTTACAACCACAAAAAAAGAGTTGACATTAGAATTGTAGGTATACAATGTGTAACGGAAACCCCATATCTATCCAAAAGGGCTGAAGACAGCATCTGGTATGGAGTCTCTAAGCACAGTTTCAGCTCAAAATAACTGACTCAAAGAATTGATACCAAATTATCTATGACCTCTGAGTTTGTTTCGGTGTTTCTTCTCAGAGTAGTCAGTTAGGAAATACCGGCCTCATCTAGCTAAACTTAACACGCAAAAAAACATGACGTGTAAAAGTGTTATTTATAACCAATTTACAAAATAAATATTTCATTTCATTTCATTTCATCGGTTTCATATATTTCTTGAATACCAATCATAAAAAACGTGTCACAACACTACGAGGGTTAATAACGTTCCACGTCACTTGCCAATAACACGATTATTCTCTTCTTTCTTCTTAATTTGAAAAATTCGGTCTTTGGTATCAGTGTATTGGTACTGGTAATAAATTATACACACGTAGACTTAGGATTACAAAACCCTTGCCATATAGTTTGTTATCATCCAAAGAAGCCATGCACTTGGTATGTATATACCCTTTAAATTACACGTTGTATATTGTCAAATGTTATATACTATGTTATAAAATAAACATCGTAATTTGGGAGCAGTACACCTTTACAAACTAATAATGATTACAAAATGGGATTATTCAAATATTCATGTAAATTATAATAACATTTATCAATTATTAACAATAAAATGTCTTCACTTTTACTTGGCTTAGTAATAATTTCATTGACACCCTTTCGGTATGGAACCATATTAAAATATTTATTTATCTTATCATAGTCTCCTTCATTACTTTTTCTGGTTGATTGTGCCTGGTTAGTGTCATATGACAGTGCCCATTGACGTGCGAGACCCGCAACAGGTTCATTGGAAGGTTGTGGAAGAGATTGTGTTATCTGAAAAAAATAATTAAAATTTCAACTGGCTATCTCTTACCATTAATGCGATAAAGCCTTGTGTGACAGATGAACCAACATAATAGGCTTATTAATAATTCCATTGACACCCTTTCAGTATGGAACCCTATTAAAATATTAATTTACCTTATCAAAGTCTCCTTCATTACTTTTGCTGGTTGATTGTGCCTGGTTTGTGTCATCTGACAGTACCCATTGACAAGTGAGACCCGCAACAAGTTCATTGGAATGTTGTGGAAGAGTTTGTGTCATCTGAAAATAATTATTTCTTAAAACAGTAACAACTTGAATTAAGTATTGGAATATTCTCTGAATCAAATGAACTATTATTAATTTATCCTTTTTCAATTTATTAACACCATTTGCCACATTATAAAAATAAAAACCGTTTTGCCTCACACACTGAGGGTTCTTTAATTTCCTAGGAAGTATACAGTTATTTAAATTAATAAATTTTCCTTTACTTCTGTACTAATGATGCTTTATACCTATAATTTTAGATAGTGAAAGATGATATTCTAACAAAAATTAACACTTCAATTTACACTTTGGATACAGAACCTTAACAATAAAGTTCTAACCTGTACAAAGTTTTCTTCAGGAGCAGCATGCCTACGTAAAAATAACGTACAAATACGTAAAAATGTCCACATAAAAAGATTCTTAAAAATGTGTGTGGCACAGCATTTGATGCTTATTATAGAGCTTCATTTGGGAATCAAGCGAAGACCACTGTCCATGAGGGAAACAGAATTTCGCCCATAGTTCGCAGCTGTAAGAAATTAAACTGACTGATGAAAAAGGTCGGTCACAGATAATTTTGATGTAGCAAATTAAAAATCTGAGTTTAGTGTGTAATATTATAGATAAATAATTATATAAGGGCTACAGTTTGCCAATTTATGAAGCTACGTACCGGAGATAGTTCTTACTTCTCGGTTTAGGAAACTGATGTAGAGTTATATCTGGATTCTCACTTAAACTGCCACACATGAAGCACTTCCTTTTGTGGTCTTTCATTACCAGAAACCAGAAAGTACCGAAACACAATGAAATTAGACAAATTAAAATATCTGAAATAAGATGTACGTCAGAACCGCGGGTGTACTTTTCAGATCTGCCGGAATCAAAACATGAAATTGACGGACACAAATTATACACAGACTCAGGACAATACTTTGTGTGATCCGTAAGTTGTTATTATATGTGAGGTCAAACCCACATTATCGTGTGACCACTAAAATTAATTCAAAAATCCTTTAAAACTAGAGAGTTTTCATTCTAGAGAATCAAAATGAAACAAGAGTGTTTCATTTTGATTTTGAAAACACTGACAAACATCTTAATTCTATAAATCCTTCACAATTCTAAAATAAGCAAACTGTTGTTTGTTTTTCTAATAGGTTTTTTAAAGGGAACTAATTTTTTGAGCTGTTATTTAAATATTCGAGATGTTATTATGATCAGTTGAAAAACATATTGAGCAGTTATTTAATTGGTAAAGGTTGATTAATTATTGCGACAGTAAAACATGGACAGTAATAAAAAAATCGATTAGTCGGTTATTTTATCATACAATGTCAATTCTAAAAATAATTGAGCAGTCCAATAACTGAATGATTGATAAAAATGATGGCCTCATATATACCTGCGTCAGATCCCTTCTATTGTTGGTGAATCATTTGGGTTAGATGAGGTTAGAATGAGATTTCTTACCGACAAATTCCGATTTATTACTGCCCACACGTAACCGCTCGTTCAATAATTTTAACCGCCCATTTTATTATTTTCCTGCTCAATTCACTTGCACTGATCCATTTCATTATTTTTTATTACTCATTTTTGTTTACTTTACTGCTTAGTTTTAACTGCTGAACTAGTTATTAAACATGACATTTATAATTTTTAACTTACCAAAACCGCTATTTACAACTGCCTCTTTAAATCAGTGACTTTTTTAACCTTTTGACCGCCACGTCAAAAAAGGAAAAGCGTGCCCTCGGCGCCAAGCTCCGAATTCATCCTTTAATACCTAAAAAATAGTAGTGATGTCGAAATTATATCGATAAAGCTCATGGAAATCTGACAATATTTTTTAACATAGATTTTAATTTCAATAAAGATTATTATACCATCCTTGTGTTGAGTTTTATTTCAACCCGCTTTGTCCTTTATGACATAAATGTAATAATTTGTGTCACATTTACGGCCTTTATTGATTATTTAAGGCGACATTATATGGCAGCGACCTTGAGCGACTGGGGAGAAGCTTGCGTCACTCCCCGCGACCGCGCAATGCACCCCCGCAACGCAAGCTCGAAATTTCGTAAGGTAACCATACGTTTCAAATAGTAAAGACTGTACTGCCTGATTTATTATCACCATCCAAATTTTTTCTGGACTTTAATTGTCTGGTCATTGAAAACTACTATGTGTATTTAGACAAGTAAATCTATCTATCTATATATATAAAAATGACTATGTGGCTACGCTACTTAGACTCATTTGATACTCGTAAATAATTAAGTTTTAATAACATTGAAATCGGAATATTGAAATAAGTATGAATTTACTTGTCAGCAATCATGTCCTCATTTTCGACATGCTGAGTTGAGTTTTTCCCTTTTGTATACAGCCAGAGCTGAATTTTTTTTTTAATAGTTTATAGGCTTGCGTTTGACCATAATCTAACCTGATGTTAAGCGATGATGTGGTCGAAGATGAAGCACGCTTGCCTAGAAGTAATCTATTCACTCTTGACTTAAAGACTTCCAGGTTATAACTATCAGGAAACAGACTCCAGCAGCGAATTCTACTCCTTAGCCGTACCCATAATTAAAGTAATCTCAAAACGTTTCATGCGTATGGGTAGGATGTCCACCATGTAACGATGGCGCATCACCGTTTGTCTTGTAGTCCTATGATGGAACGGGCTTGGTGGAATAAGACTGCAATTCCATCGCACACTCCCCGAAATGTAACCGATAGAAAACTGATAGGCTTGCAACACGTCGCCGATGCTCTAGGCTCTGGACCTTTGTCTCGACCAGTTTCTCGTTGCCGATGAGCCTTTTGGCCCGTTTCTCTATAGACTCAAGTGCATTAAGCTGGTATTTGGCAGATCCGTCCCAGAGATGAGAGAAGCACTCCATACACGACCGAACTTGCGCTTGATAGAGGTTGAGCAGCTGTTCCGGTGTGAAGTACCGTCTCACTTTTGAAATGAAATGAAATTTAATATTTATTTTATAAATTGATTATAAATAACATTTTACACGTCATGTTTTTTTGCGTATTTAGTTTAGCTAGATGAGACCGGTATTTCTTAATTGACTACTCTGAGAAGAAACACCGAAACAAAATCAGAGGTCAAAGTCTCTTTTAAAGTCCAGACAATTTGTATTTGTATATGAGAAGCATGTAAGTTCATGTCTGTGGTATTTTTTTGAGGAAATAACCAAGAAAATTTGAGCGGACCTGTCCAGTCAGTGCAAGCATTTGTCAGTTATCGTGTAGCTCAACTTAGAATTTAAGGAGCTCAACAATTTGACGAACAATACCAAAGTAAGGCCATTTGGGTAGGCCACACAAGTACTCAAACTGCTTGACATCATTAATGAAATTATAGTGAAAGTAAAAACTACGAAGATAGAATAACCTACATTGTCCTCACAAGTACAATAATGAAATAATTATATTTATATACAACGTGTAATTTAAAGGGTATATACATACCAAGTGCATGGCTTCTTTGGATGATAACAAACGATATGGCAATGGTTTAGTAATCCTAAGTCTACGTGTGTAGAACTTATTATAAATTACAATACACTGATACCAGAGACCGAATTTTTCAAATTAAGAAGAACGAAAAGAATTATCGTGTTATTGGCAAGTGACGTGGAAAGTTATTGACCCTCGTAGTGCTGTGACACGTTTTTTATGATTGGTATTCAAGAAATATATGAAACCAATAATTTGGTATCAATTCTTTGAGTCAATTATTTTGTGCTGAAACTGTGCATAGAGACTCCATACCAGATGTTGTCTTCAGCCCTTTTGGATAGATATGGGGTTTCCGTTACACGTTGTACATAAAAAAAACAATAAACAGAAACAAAATGAATAGGTATATACAATACTTTTTTTTCTCTTTATTGATTATAAGGATATACAATACTTGAGAACGCAAATATTCTAATCAATCAAAAATAAATCATCAATCAAAATTTTAAAACTAAATAGAAAAGGCACACGTATATCACTGGAGCATCTCATTCCCAGGCCTTCTTATCCTCAATATAATCTGTAACTGTGTAAAAAGCTTTCTGACATAGCTTACGTTTTATAAATAATTTGAATTTATTAATACTTAGTTCTTGAATATGGCTAGGAATTTTATTATAAAAACGTATACATTGGCATCTAAACGATCCACCAATCTTTTTTCCTTGTTTTAGGAATGACATATGTGTCTTTGTTCCTTGTATTTACACTATGAAAATCACTGTAACTTTTAAAAAGATTAATATTTTTGAGTGCATACAAGAGATTCTCATAAATATACTGAGATTAATATTCATAGTCAGAGTCATTCAGAGTCATAATATTAATCTCTTTAAATTTGTCTCCTAAGGTGTGCTTAGGACTTAATTTATAAATTGCACGAATGGCCCATTTTTGTAATACAAATATTGTATGAATGTCGGCGGCGTTTCCCCAAAGTATAATGCCGTATGAGATCACTCTGTGAAAGTTACTAAAGTAGACTAAACGTGCTGTTTCGATATCAGTTAATCCACGTATTTTTCTAACGGCATATGCTGCAGAACTTGGCTATTTTGACAATTTATATGGGGGCCCCACTGAAGCTTCGCACCCAAATTTATGCCCAAGAAAATTGTGGTATCTTCGGGTTTCAATATTTCGCCCTTTATTGATACACTTGTATTCACTTGTCTAACATGAGGTAACGTAAATTTTAGGCATTTGGTTTTTTTCTCATTAACAAGAAGATTATTAACATTAAACCAGCTAACTACAGTTGCAAGGGCACTGTTTACTTCTTCAGTAACCTGCTGTTAACTTTGATTTTAAATAAAAGATTATTGATACACTTGTATTCACTTGTCTAACATGAAGTAACGTAAATTTTAGGCATTTGGTATTTTTCTCATTAACAAGAAGATTATTAACATTAAACCAGCTAACTACAGTTGCAAGGGCACTGTTTACTTTTTCAGTAACCTGCTGTTAACTTTGATTTTAAATAAAAGATAAGTATCGTCAGCGAATAACACTATGTCATGATTTTTGATCAGGTACGGTAAATCATTTATATAATTAAGAAACAAAAAGGGACCTAAAATTGAGCCTTTGGGACCCCCATCTTGACGTCACAGATCCCGGCGATCTTTTGCCGTTCAAGTCGACTCTCTGAATCCTTTCACTCAAGTATGAGGTCTGAAGATTCAGAGAGGCGCCCCGGAATCCGTAGTGGTGTAGTTTCCTGATTAATCTCTCATGGGGAACACAGTCAAATACCTTTGAAAAATCGCAAAAAATGCCCAACACTTACCAACACTTATCTTCCCATGTCCGTCATGTCCCGTGTCCTAAAAGTTCAACACCGGCCATGAGTTGTTGAACGTCCTTTTGTTAAACCAAATTGTTTATTATGTAGCAATTTGTGTTTATTAAAATATCTTTGCATCTGCATTAAAATAATTTTCTCAAAAATTTTACTGAAAGTGGGCAATACAGAAATAGGTCTATAATTAGTAGGGTCAGATGAACTAACTGATTTAAATAGTGGGATTATTTTACTATATTTAATTAAATCAGGAATCTCACCGCAATCAATACAATTATTAAATATAACAGCTAATATAGGAGCTGTAATGTGTATAATGGACTTAGTAACATGAACAGAATTACCCCACAGATCTGCAGCCTTTTTAACATTCAAAGAATTAAAAGTTTTGATGATGTCATTAGAAGTAACATATTGGAATTTAAACTCTGAACTACAAACTGGAACACTTTTTTTAAGTAATGTGTCTGCAGCAATGGCAGATGATTTTAGCGACTTGATTGTCGATACGGGTATGTCAGTGAGAAAATTTTCAAATTCTGTGGCGACTTGTGAATCTAATGTTATTATATTATCATCAATAGTTAGGGTGTAATTACTAGGATTCCCAACTTTTTGGCAGCCAATTGAGCCTTAGCCTCGATAAACGGACCAAAATTAAAAGTGGATGTCAACGTAACCTCAAGAAGTTTGATGCGATCTATATAATATAAAGCGAGTTATATAATATAAATTAAATTTAGGTAAGTATAGGCACGGACGCGAAAGTAGGATTGACCATATGGGCGAAAGTTGGAATATTGGAGAGTTGTGCGTAAACAAAACATTAGATCTCCGCATTCAAGGTCATGGTACTTTCGTACCATAGCTAGCTATAAGTACCTACAACTATGTCAAAAACCGCACTCAAGTATTTTTTAAACTAATCTGGACTGTCCTTACTACGCTGTAGTATGGTTACATTATAGTTAAATACTCACCTCGTACTCACCACAAAAAAACACTATTATTTCAATGAAATAAAAAATTACTAAACATTAGATCTCCGCATTCAAGGTCATGCTACATAAGTACCTACCCTAGACCTATACCTACAACTCGTGTCAATATCAGCTCTCAAGTATTTTTTGATACTCTAATCCGGACTGTCCTTAGTACGTACGCTGTAGTATGGTGCTATTACATTGCAATATTTACCTCGTCTCTGCATTTTCGCGGCGAGAATCTAAGTTATTTGATTTTAAGTAAGTACCTACTAAATATTAGATCTCCGCATTCAAGGTCACGCTACTTACGTATCAAGAGCTATACCTACAACTATTCCAATATCAGCAACACTCAAGTATTTTTTGAAACTCTAATCGAACTATCCTTACTACGCTCCAATATGGTTACCTACTCGTAAATTACATTTCAATACTCACCCTGTCTCTACATTTTTGACTCAAGAATCTTTACTATTTGGTGTTCTCCTAAAAGGAAATAACATAATTATTTCAATAAAATAAAAGTTTGTTTACTACATTTAAATCACATTTATTTTATTCCAATATGCTAATTTAAACTATTGATAGAGATTATATAAATAATCTTCTTCTTATCGTGTGGGTAGTAATGTCTAATGACCCCATACACCCTAGTGTCAGAGTTTCTAGACTGCCTCAAGAGCCTCTGACGTGGTCTATTCTGACGACCGCCATTTGGCGACCGGGACTACCGGCTTATATGTGTCTTCCGAAGCACGGAACCATCTTTTTATCAGACAATCAGGTGATTCAGGCCTGCAATGTCCTAGCCAAAGTGGAAACAAATTTACAAAGTATGCGTCCCGCGGGAATCGAACCCACGACCACACACAAGTTAAACCCCTAAACCACTCGACCATGGCGGCAGTAAATTATATAAATAATTAAAATTCGTTACTTCATTAATCTATTTTTAACATTGTAAGGCGTTTCTTTTTTAGTGTTTTGGGTTTACCAACCATTTTGGCGTCAAACTTCTATGCGAATATAATCATTTTGTATTTTTTGCGCGGAGCGTTAGCATCTACTCGTGACAGTGGTCAGCGATGCACTGCCGCCCGTCGCCCGCAAGAGCCCCCGATTCATTGCGCACCTAGATTATTCGAATAATAATACACCATGACTTTACCAAACACAATATGAAGAAAAGCCGTATACTAAAAGATTGGCAATTAAATTATCTTTAAGACTGTGAAAGTTTCATAAAAATACACCCAATGGTTGTTGCCTGATCTTCGCTTTTATGCCCGCGTTAGATGTACTTTTAAAAATAAATTACACAATGTTTTACAAAAAAATATTTAAATATTCATATATCAAATTATTAAGGAAATAGTCTAGTTTATCATTATTTTTTTTCAAAGCATACCGACTAGCCGTTTAGACGTGATCTTGGATTAAAAATCATCGAAAATCGAATATCTGCCACTTAACCCTAGATTCATAAACATACTTCTCGCATACACCCATAAGTAGTAAAACACTCGCAGCGCGCAGCGCAAAAGAGATAGAAATACGTGTCTCTCAGTACCTTCATAAAGCGACGAGAGCTCACTTGGGCACCAGCAGTTTTGGCACGTAAACGTATAGTTTTGGATATACTGAGCACGAGGTGTCTGAGATACGTATGTTTATGATTAGTGTAACAACTTTGTATAGTGGATGCTTTTACTATTTGCCTTATAAAACGAAAGAAAGTACATTTTTTTTTTAAATAGGTATATATTTATTCTGTTATATTCTACGAAAGTAGTTGCTAGTATGAAACAATGTTATCTATTACTGTTGTTATAATTTTGCTAATCAAACTGTTTTACTGTGTATTAATTCGTAGTTATACTTATTTTTTATTATTATCCAAGTACTTATTGTGTGTTGTTTTCCAGCATAGCTTTTTTGAAAGACGATGAAATTGGTGCAATGTTATCGCGAGTGGATGACGAGGAAGAAGTGGATCATGATGTCAGATAAGATGATAGAGCTTTGGTTACGAAGGC
Source organism: Tholera decimalis (assembly GCA_943138885.2). Lineage (NCBI taxonomy): Eukaryota > Metazoa > Arthropoda > Insecta > Lepidoptera > Noctuidae > Tholera > Tholera decimalis. The sequence continues at coordinate 29,080,734 of OW964556.2, read as the reverse complement.
GACGCGAAACACCAACTTTGAGGCGATGCCTAAAACGGAACATCGATGCTATTTTAAGTGATACTTTGCCTGATGCACCAGCCAACCCCGAAATTCAATCGAGAAAGTTATGCAACTTTTGCTGTTATAAAAAAAAAAAAAACGTATGACTAGATTTATCTGTACGTCCTACAAACGTTACATGTGTATGGAACATCGTGGTAGTTTGTGCCTAGAATGCTTGGATTGATATTTTTCAAACGTTATTTTATGTTTTAATTCTAAATAAAAGTTCATTCTAATTAATCACTGTGTTTTGTTTTCAATATCTCCCATAATCATTAAGTTAGGTGACCTTCAAAGTAAGGTGTATCAGAGACGTATGTTTATGAACTATGTAACCCTAAATATAGTTTATTAATCTAGGATTAAATCTATAAATAGAATCAACGACCGATAAAACCAAATCAATACCATCACAGCACTATTGTCCATCATGACGTAATTTTTTGCCACTCTATGACGACAGTGGCGCAGCTGGCACGGATTTCTTGAAATTGCTCGCTTCTGCTCTAGAGGTGCGACACCGATACTTATTAATAATATCGAAATATTTAATCTTATTGTTTTGTACATTCAAGTGTCAAGTAATAAAATGTAAGTTTCTTTGAAAGAATAACCAATTTAATGCTTTTTCGACATATTTGCTCGTTCTTTTAATGATCCGCTGTTATTTTTATAGTTATTGTATTAGAAACGCGTGCTTTTTATTTTAAGTTACTGCACTAGTGCTATATCGCCACAGATAACTATTTACTAGTCGGAGGTCGGAGATGTGCGTTTTTTTTTTTAAATCTCATCAAGAAACAACGACTCATCGGCTTCATATTTCATACAAGTTAATATTTAACAATACAAGTCTGTTTTTATTCCTCGTAAGAGTGTTGAAAAACGTCGTATGAAACGCGTGTGCAATGATCAACATAGCACACATGTATCATAATATACTATAGTGCATCACCACTAACTGATGGCATCAGTGCTGTAGTAATTACACTATCTTCTATGATAAACGTGTCATTGTCGACTCCTTGCAGTATACTTCTATACTTAATATTATAAAGCGGAAAAGTTTGTTTGTTTGTTTGTTTACTTGAACGCGCTAATCTTCGAAAGTACTGGGTGGATTTGGATGCAATTTGGTATGGAAGTAGCTTGAAGCTTGAGGAAGGTTATAGGCTACTTTTTACGCGACTGCAAAAAAGGAGAGTTATGTTTTTACCGTGATAGAATCCACGGGAGCGAAGCCCCGCGTGAGTACTAGTATTTAATAAGTCTTCACTACTCATATTGTCCTCCATTATTAATAATATTTAATAACAGTAAATATACTACTCTATTTCAAAAAAATCCGCGTTTGACGTCATGGGACTGCCAATTATAGACGACTGCGGCGTCCCCGGAATATACAATACAACAGTATGATAGAGATGGGCATTTCAGTCATTACAGTTAATCGATAATCTACTAACACTCGACTTTTAAAGAGCGTATAGTTCAGTACTATAACTTTTTCTTAATTTCTCAAACATAAAAGTTCAATATCAAATGTTTTATCTATTTATATTAGTGCAGAATTCAGAGTAAGTTAAGTATAACGTAGGTTGCCGTCGTGGTCGATATTCTTGTTTTATTGACTGGTATCTACATCACTATGTGTCCTGTTATGGTGACTATGGCGTCGAGGACTCGAGTTTTTAGAACTTTATAACTGGTTTTCAACTTCAAATAAATAAAGAAGAGATAAGGTATATAATTAACAAGGGAAATAAATAAAACAATGCTGTTTTATGACATTTATTTACGTTTAAAATTCTGTCACCCAGCCGCGAACGTGGCGTGCTGGGCACGTTTTGGCTTGTCGTCTATACACGACTGTGGCGGTCAAAAGGTTAAATAATAATTATAACAACGTCATAGAAAGAAAATCTTTTTTTTTAACTTTTCGCAGCAAACTGTCAGTATTTTGTTTATTTAATATTTGTTTATGCAGGTACACAAGAGGTACCAAAACTACTTATAGAGTGTACTTAGCCACATATATTGGTTAGCAGTACACCCGCGGTTCTGACATCAGGATGGCGGGTGTACCTAATTTTTAAAATATCATTGTACGGGTGTAGGTACACAGAGTTTCAAGAGAGGTACCTACGTAAAGGTACACAGAAGGTACCAAATAATTGCAATAAATTCAGGCAGATCTGAAAAGTACACCCGCGGTTCTGACAGGTACATGAAATAAGCAAGCACGAGCTAAACAGGAAGACATTTTATTAATTATTTTTTTATGCTGTGTTGCTATGTCATGTTTTAACCTTCCTCAAAATCTTTCCATAATTTACTTCAAATCAATACGAAACAATGTAAACAAATTTTTAATACCTATACAATGGTAGTTATGAGTTGTTTAAATTATTATGTCATTTAAAAAAATATTTTACGTGAAAGGTGCCCCTATAACTATTGTTACCAACGTTTTTACGAAGGAGTTAAACTATAGTTTTACCTAGGATTGAGGCAAACGTTAAAATTATAGCAACACTTAAGTTGTACAGATTTTGACAGTTTTTATTTCGATGTTGCCACAAAACATTAAAAAAAATAAAAAATATATTTCTGGCAACATAAAAATGGCCCCAGTAGGTATGTTCCTGATTCGACAGTAAGAGTCGACCACCCCTGTCCGCCAGAGCAGGGCACACCTCGACCGTATGCTCCACTGTGTCCTCCTGGTGGTCCTCACAATGATGACACCCGGGCGTGTCCTCCCGCTGTATCCTAAACAGGTAACTCCCGAAACAGCCATGTCCGGTCAGCACCTGCGTCAGGCGGAAGGCGAGGACGCCGTGGCGTCTCTCAAGCCACTCCTCAAAGAGGGGACTTATCGCCGCGATTGCGGCGTGCCCAAAAATGTGGCATGTACTGAGATCTCAAGCTTGCTAGTGTTCCATACTCTTCGGAAGAAGTCACGTAATCACGTCACATCAAACCCGCCGGACATTAAAAATGCTGTGTTAATTAGTTGATATTCTCTTCACCGTTGAACTGGATTATTCGTTCCGGAGATTATCCCTACATACAAACTTACAAACAATTTTACCTCTTTATAATATTTAGTATAGAACATCGGCGACGTGTTGCAAGCCTATCAGTTTTCTATCGGTTACATTTCGGGGAGTGTGTGATGGAATTGCACAGTCTTATTCCACCAAGCCCTTTCCATCATCGGACTACAAGACAAACGGCGATGCACCATCGCTAAATGGTGGACATCCCACCCATACGCACGAAACGTTTTGGGAATAATTTCATTGTGCGTACGGCTAAGGAGTGGAATTCCCTGCCGGACTCTGTGTTTCCTGATAGCTATAACCTGGGAGTATTTAAGTTAAGAGTGAATAGGTTACTTCTAGGCAAGCGTGCTTCGTCTTCGACCACATCATCGCTTAACATCAGGTAAGACTATGGTCAAACGCAAGCCTATCAATTATAAAAAACAATCGTTTTGAGAGAAAAGGTTTGGATGTTAAATTCAAGATCATAAATTGTTAGTTATTAAACTTAATAAAGACAATAAAAATATCGCGCTCCCTTAAATCGCTTGTTAGGTCAATTTATTACCATTGAATAGAAAGTACCTACTTACTTATTAGTCCAATTTCTTAACTTCGTTGGAACTGTAACTCCTAGATAAAAAGGCAAATATTCTTCAAGAGTATCAAGAGCTTTTCCTCTTTGCCCGTTTTTCATCTGAGTTTTCTATTTAATAAGCTTACCTACTCTTGCTCTATGGACGCTACTAAAGCAATTGGAAATTTAGTGAGTATTTTACATAACATACATTACTTAATTCTTTTTGAAGTTATTATTTTCGCGGGATATCCTCAGCTGAAAAATATGTAGTTTCGTAAATAGACAGCACAAGCGTATGTATTCTGGAAAGCCCTACGATGAATGTTTAACAAAGCCAAAAATATTGGCTCGAGTTTGTAACATATCGATTCGCTGAATCCAATGAAAAAGAATAATTAAAACGGTGTCTGACTGGACGGTGAATTATTAGCGTACGAAAGGTAACATATACATATTTTCTATTTCTATGAAATTGCTTGTACTAGCCTCGCGTTAATTGAACATATTACGGCTAATAAAGTGTTTCATAAGGTGAGATATTATACACATATCTCCTGAAGCAAACGATAAAACGGTTTATTGTAGGACGTCGAGGCCAGTCAGGTAATATTCAAAAACATAGACAGCATTCAACATGTAGGATTATATACGCCAGAAAATGTATATTTAAGAATCATAATGCATATTTGTTAAGAAATAATAATAATAATAATAATAATTTTAATGGTTTCAAAAAATCTTAGCACTGGATTACATTTTATTTTTATTTTAAATGGCAATTTTATGTGCTAACAAAAGAATCTAGCATCTGTAACCGAACTAGGCAGTGCCTGTACTTCGGTTATCAGCGCCAATCCTCACCAAATGTTGTAAACTAACAGCCATCATACAATTTAGAACTTAACTTAAGAAATCACAAAATTATATAAAATTAAATTAAATTAAGAAATAATAAAATTATACAAAATTAAATTAAGAACAGTTATATTCTGTTAGTTTGTTGTGATAGGTGAAATGTACGTGAGTGGAAGAAATAAGTGTGTGTGTGTATGTAAGTATGTGTAGACTGAGTGCGTTGTGTGTGTGAAGTGTGGGTGTTCGTGATCTTTGAGTAGAAATGTGTGTGTGTGAGTGTGTCGATAATTTAGATACCCAACGTTTTAACTCCTCACCTTTAGCAGTTCTTCAGTCTCATTATAGTCAAGCTTTTGTAGGTATTGACATACTTTCCTTTTACATTGTTTTTTTGTCAATGGGTAAATATTTAAAATTTTGTTAATCATATTGTACAAATGTGGACCCAAAAAACCAAAGAATCTTGAGCTAAACTTAGTTTTACGGCCAGTTGGTTTTGTACATACCGTACGATTACGACGTCGCTCCCGCAGCCGTGGGTCATAACTTAGTTTAGAGTGTTGTTGGAGAATAACATTAACAACAAACAATTGTCTGACAGTAAGTACTTCACATATTTGGTAGAGCAATACGGTGGGAAAGTAGATAGGTTTGAATTTACTCACCTTTAGAACAGCACGCTGAGCGATCTCAACAGACTTCATCGTGGTTTTACATGCACCTCCCCATGAAGATATGCAATATGTAAGAAGCGACTGACATAGAGCATAATACAGCCGCCTCAGTAATTCAAAATCAGTAACATCACGTAAAGTTTTAAAGACAAAAATAAGTTTTCGTACTCTCGTACAAAGAAGCCTGATGTGTTCTCTAAAGGTAAGATTACAGTCTACTGTTACACCTAAGTATTTGATGGTGAGAACACACTCCAGTGTTGAACATGTACAACCGAAACTAGAGAGGCATTCATGCGAAATAATTTTGTGATTATCGCTTAGTCCAATGGATCGCTTAATGCTGAAACACATATACTTAGTCTTATCTATATTAAGTGTAAGTACATTTTTCTGTAGCCAATATCTAGTTATATCAAAGCCACGCTGAGCAGCAACGAAGACCTCATCCCATGAATCAGCGGCAAACACAAGAGCCGTGTCGTCTGCAAACGAAATAATTTCGCCTAGTTTTAAACGAAGGTTAGTGAGCTCGTTAATATATACTAAAAATAAAGTGGGCCCCAGTATGCTACCCTGCGGAACGCCGTGTGTAACCGGAAGATATGTGCTTCTGTATTTATCAATTCTAACACACTGGGATCGCCCAGTTAAGTAGCTTCGAAACAAATTAAGCTGTGTTCCTCTAACTCCAATGCCTTCAAGCTTATCTAGTAAGAGGGAAACAGAAACCGTATCAAACGCCTTGGCCAGATCTAAGAAAATGGAGAGACATTTCTTTCCTTTGTCTAGTTTAGAGCTAATAAAAGTTACAAGTTTGTTTACAGCTTGCTCAGTGGATTTGCCGTGCCGAAATCCAAACTGATTTGGGGATAATATATTATTTTTTTCAAGGAACTTCACTAATCTAGTATGCATTATTTTTTCAAGTATTTTTGAAAGTGTCGGTAAAATAGATATTGGCCTATAGCTGTTGATAAGATTTCTGTCTCCACTCTTGTAGATTGGACACACTTCGGATCTTTTCAGTGAGTCTGGAAATATACCCGCACTTAGACAGGCGTTAAAAATTTTTGTAAGAGGAGGTATGAGAATATGCTTGAATTGCTTGATAAATTTACCGTTTATGTTATCACAACCCGATGCACAGTCTGTTTTAAGCCCATCTATAATTCGTTCTACCTCTAATAAGTCAGTGTCGTACAATGCAAAAGAACTAGAATTGTTGGTATGGTCGAGTATATTCTCCAAGTCGACGTTTGAAGTGGGAGCGTTTTTATGTGAGATTTTTTCGGCTAAAGATCTGCCAACGTTAATGAAATAACTGTTTATTGTATTAAGTGATTGGTGTGGAGAGTCAGAAATAGTTAGGAGTTCTTTAGGGTGTTTTGTTTTTTTGGTCGTGTTTGTTATTTTTTTAATGACTTTCCATAGTTTTTTATTATCGTCTTTAGCGTTTTGTATCTCGTTTTGTTCATACGTTCTCTTTACTTTACGCAGTAAGGTATTACAGAAGTTTCTGTAGCGTTTATAAGTTAGTTTTGCTGTTTCGTTATCCGGCGCTAAGCTTGATTTTATGTGAAGTTGATCTCTATTTCGTATACACCTTAGCAATCCTGGAGTTATCCAAGGCTTAATAATTTTTTGACGTCTAGATATAGATATCACTTGAGTATTTTTTGCGATAACTGATTGGAGGCATTGCGTTAGGTAGTTTAGACAATGGTTTGGATCTTCAGACTTATAGATTGTCTCTAAACTCGCATCTTGTAAATCATTAGCTAATCCTACGTGATTTATTGTTGCTTTAGTTGTGGTAGTATAATGTCGTGATTTTTTCAGATTCATGCATAGCAATACTGGATGGTGGTCTGTTATAGTTTCCTGCGGAACTATTGAAATGGTTGTGCATTTTGTTTTAATAAGGGCGTGATCCAGGCAAGTGTTACTACCACTACGCGTGACTAAGGCATGTGCTGGTAGCAAGCCATGCGTAGCGGCCAAAGTCAGGTATCTTTCGCCGATTGTGTCAATTTTAGTTGGGTTTATAGCTATATTTATGTCACCCATAACTAAAATATGTTCACATGGCGAGACCTGCTGCAATACTGAGTCTAAAGAAGTGAGGAATGGATCAATTTTGGAATAAGATGGTGATCTGTATAGTCCGATAATTGATATACGATTTTCGACGGTAGCAACTAAACAATTACAGTCTTGGAACTCGGGCTCTCTAATTTGGACGTTTAGATTTTCCTTGTAGTATATTATAACCCCGTCATTTTGTTTAGGGTTCACCGATGTTGAGGCATGGCTGTAGCCATCCAAGATTGGAATTACAGATGTGCCAGAGAGCCAGCATTCAGTCAGTATTATAATGTCACATTCCAGTCTCAATCTTTGTAACATAACCTCCAGGCCAGACATGTTACGATTTACACTGCGTATATTCTGTGTCAATACTAGAAGGCGCTCAGATGAGAATGCGGTAATAATATTGTGACAGTCTTCTGTTTTTGCCGTTTGCGAGTGTGATACCGATAATTCATCTAGGTTTTTGCTTAGACTTATAATGTTATCGAATGTTTTGGGAATATAGTATTTTTAACAAATTACAGTCGTGGGTCAAACTGAAGTTATGGAAAGTATTTTTAATTTTAATACAGATTTTTGTGGGTATTTTAGTTGATTGAGTTTTGTAAGTGTAGTGTAAGTATGTAGTTGTATTATTTATAATTGTGTTATTTGTGTTTTTATGTGAGAGTAAAATAGTATAGTTTTTATAAAGTAGCATTATGTAGAATTTATCAAATTTGTACACAAACAAACATAAGATAGTTAAATAATAGTAATATGCATGCATCAGACAAAATAGTATTTTAACAAGAAGTAGTCATATTTGTAGGTTTGTTACCGTTTTTCTTAACTTTTCCAAGTCAGTATCGTTATTAATACGTATATGAGAAGAGTCTTCATTATTCTTTAGATATACAATTCCATTTGCTGTCCAACAGAAGCTATAGCCATGACTTTTCCGGAACTGACGAGCCAAATAATATAGTCTTTGAGTTTTTTGTGTGAGAGTCTCAGAGACGTAAAGTGCTTTTGAGTTATAGCTAGGATTTAAGTGAGTAGTGTTCAGTTTCTTTCCCTCTTGTTTATTGAACGTCTTGACTGCCTTGAGAATCTTTTCTTTCATCAATACGGTCGTGAAATCGACTACAACTGGGTCTGAGGTATCCTTTGATTTCAACCTATATAAGTCTCTAACTGCGAAGCTATTAATATTTACATTTATCGTCTCTCCGAACTTGACAATTTCTTTTAGAAGACTTTCTTTTGATTCTCCAGCTTGCTTTGGTAGATTGCGAATTTCTATTCCAGAGGCCCTTGTTTTTCGCTCAAAATTTTCCAATTTTTCTTCCAGTTCATAGATATTCGCCTTATCCGTTTGCCTAGCCTTTTCTAGGTCGGAGATTTTTAGTAAGAACTCATCATACTTGTTTGATAGAAGATCTATACAAGATTTCAAGTCCTGAAAACGTTTCTCCTGTTCAGTAGAAAAAGACGAGAACATACGTTGTATAACTACTAAGAAATCGGCATCTTCCCCATCGTGTTTCCTCTTTTTCCTCTCAGTAATATTTGCGGCCAGTGAATGAAGATCGGGTTCTGACTCGCAGTGCTGCAGCGGAGATTCACTCTTTTCGGCCGTCGTTGCGAACAATATGGAACGTGAATTAGGACCTGCAGATGGTGTCGACGGTGCTGGTGGGGCGGGTGGCGTACGTTTTAGAGGCATCGTCAGTCAGGAATAGAATCGAATTTCCAAAACTTACTTAGCTGTTGTAGGTTTCTCAAATATACTTAAAACGTTTGGGAAATAGTTACAACGTACCATGGGCTCATATATGTACTTAATAGAGTTGTGGTGACGGAGCGAAGTTAGTCTCTGCTGTGGTATTTCGGTGTGACGTTGAAGTGGGCGGAGTGTATCGCAGCAAATTCGATTATTATAAGCAAGGTTGGCTACGGTGTGTATGAATAAATACTAAAGATCATATTATTATGATCTTTAGTAATCATTTATTTGTCAGAACATGGTCGGTATGCATATGTACATGGTCTTAAATTTACATAAACTGTTTCATCAAATTCTACCACATGGGCGTAGAAATGTTAAGTTAATTAAATTGATGCTAAATTATAATAACAATATTTTTAATAATTACACTAAATAAATCTCATAAATCATTGCGCTAATATGTTATCTAGACACGTTAGTAAAGAAACCTATTGTTTCTTCATATTTCACATAATTCTCAATGTAACTTTTCAAGCAAACCTAAAGTAAATATCCTTTCTTCAACAAATTACACAGACAACTTTAAAGTTGATGCTATTACAGCTAACGTATAGAGCAAGTTCGTGTTTGAAGGTGAGAAGGTGATTCTTGTGCAATGGAAGCTCATAAAGTTTTTATATATTTTCATTGTTTATGGCGCACCGCTCTGCCGGGCGCGGCCTTATTACTATTTTACCTGCGGAGGAACAGCTGCGCAAACAAGTTCTTTAGCTACCTTAAAGATGAAGATCTTGAGTATAGCATGTGCAAAATTAAAATTTATTCGTCCAAGTATTTAAAAGGAATATTTATGTGCACCAATGTGTGAGTCGCCTTATTTTTGGAAACATACGCCCTTGTATCATCAATTTGTTGTCCGTTGATAAACTGACACACAGGCACACAGATAGATATCTGTGTGCCTGTGTGTCAGTTTATCAAGACCCTTTTTAATAGGATCTAGAGGACATGTAAAAAAAAGTGACATCTCGGGATGACGTGGGGTGCAGTGAAGCGGGAAGTTCAAGACCGATCGCGATGGAGGACCACTATTGACGCCCTTTGCCCCATCTAGGGGTCATAGGAAATTAAGTCAAAAGTACGTCAAGAGGGGAGATATCAAGTTGAAATTAATATCAAGTACGGCTAACGCCTATACAGCGCTTAGACACCTAATAACAGGCGACCGATGTATGACAACACGTCGGGCTTATAGATCTTATACAGGTCGCCACTCAGTACCTTAATCCGCAAACCTTCAGCGTTAGTCAGTTAAAAAATCACAAAAATAATTACCATAATGGCCCCTTGCACAATACGTTGGTGTGGTAACAATAGCCAAACTTCAAATTTCAAGAAAGATGCGATAAAATTTCACCGGTAGTTCAATATTTACATAATCATAATCAGATTATTTTTATACAATAATAATTGATGTACCAAATCTTATAAACAAATCTGTTATCGATAAGACCAAAACAACTACAATCTGTTGAATTTATTCGTTTCATGATCTTTTTTGTTACTAACTACGATAGTTAAAACATACAATCAATTCTAAATGATTATTTTAAAAATAACTGGATAATTGCTACCAAACGAGAGAACTGGTTCCCATTAATATATATAGGGTGGTTTAGCAGGTTTGCCGGTCACCTCTGGCTTTCGGCCAGAACGTGGTTATATTCATATAATAAGGAAACTTCACCCTACTTATTTAAAAAAACAACGCCTACTTTATTTATTGGTATAAGCCCACAACTATTGAATTTTGCAGCTTTTTAATCATCCAACTGTGTCGTTAGTGAGCCTCCGAAATTTTTAAAGTGCACGCGTATTCAAAATCAGTGAAAAAAATAGTGCGCGCACAATTTTTGCAAGGTAAGTTACAAACGTGTTTATCGATATATAAATATAAATTTTTGTTCTGTGTACGGGAGATAAGTTTAGTTAGTAGTATTTTAATTAAAATTGATGAAAGATTACTTTATTTACATTTAAACTTGATGGCCGGGAAACTAGATAATGATTTGGGGGTCTACCTACTTCTCGGCCGGCCGGCCGAAAACTAGAAGAAAATCATTTACAATGGATTAATTATTTTGAATATTAAATAAGAAATTCTTTAAAAGAAATAATTTGTACACACAATAGAACCGCTTTTCATTTGTGTGGTCAGATTTCGGCCGCATGTTTAGGACCTAGTTATATGGTAATAACACTTTTTAGTTATTGAATATTTAATGGCCGAAAATAAGAGTTTTAATAACTACTTTTCGGTCTAAGCTACTTGATGTGTCCGAAAACTAATAATTTGTTAACTGAATCTCGGCCAGTAAAAGTTAACGATAGTAAATAACAGTAAATAACCTTTTTGAATCGAAATATTTACTCAGACAAACAATACAGACATAAAGTAACTTTCTCAAAATTCGTTTTATCAGCTATGTAGTAAATTAAGCATGTTGACCAACGGCCGAAAACTAACTTACTCAAGTGAGTTTTTGGCCATTTTCAACGATACGGCTGAAAATTAATCAATTTAAATTTGCTTTTCGGCCGTGTTTGAAGGGATGGTCGAAAATTAGATCAAAAATCTTATTTTTCGGCCAGTCTAAAAGCAGACGGCCGAAAAACAGTTAACATAATCTTAGTTTTCGGCGGTTTCTGAAAGGACGGCCGAAAATCAGATGTTTTAAATCTAGTTTTCCGGTATATTTAAGAAAATTAAATTGTATATTTAAGTAGTTTTAATTTGTAAACGAAAAGTAAGATGTTCTTAAAATCTTATGTGCATGGATATTGTGGCATATAATTGTACACATTCACAATTTAGTTTTCAATTTACGTGATTTTGGAACAAGAACTTTAATATCTTTATATAAAGTTAAGTTTCTGATGTAATTTTATTATTTTTATGACCTTTTCAATAGTACTAGTCATTCCAAAATCAGCTTAATTTATATAAAGCTGAAGTTGTTATTTGTTTAAATGGAAATAACGTCGATTCGAATGACAAGAATTTTAATATAAGTAATGAATTATGTTTTAATAAAACATAAATGAATTATGTAAATGTGTGTAAATATAAATAAAGAAAATCTTATTTTTTTAAATGCCTACTGAGAAAAAGATAATTAAAAAAAATATGAAAAAGACGAACTTATCTTACTAATATCCTATCTTACTTCTTATCTTACTTCTTACTAATATTATAAATGTGAAAGTTTGTGAGGATGGATGGATGTTTGTTACTCTTTCACGCAAAAATTTCTGAACGGATCTGAATAAAATTTGGCAAGTAGATAGTTTACATCCTGGAATAACACATGGGCTACTTTTTATCCCGGAATTCCCACGGGATCGGGATTTTACGCGGGAAAACCCTCCTACGCGAACGAAGTCGCGGGCAAAAGCTAGTTTTCAATATACCGAAGAAGCGTTAGCTAAAGCTGTTCAGGTCATAAGGATTGAAAAAAAAGGCATTAGAGAAACTTGTCGTCTTTTTGGTGTTCCTCGGTCAACGATCCAAGATAGAATTTCGGGTAGAACTAAAGAACAGCCTCAAAAAGTTGGTCCAGAGCCAATATTAGGCCTTGATGGAGAGAAAAAGTTGTGAATTGGATTATAGAATCAGCGAAAATGTGGTATTTCTGTAAGTAAAGAGGTCTTGCTGGACACAGTTACAAAATTAATAAAAGATATTGGTAAAGAAGATAAGTTTCCAGAATGGCGACCAGGACAAACATGGTACCAAGGTTTTCTCAGAAGGCATCCTGAAATTAGCGTACGGAACCCTGAAGGTATTAATAAAGCCAGAAAAGCGGTTAAAGAGGGCTCTATTAGAAAATGATTTACAGATCTTGAATATTTTTTTTTGGCTGAAAGAGGAATGGCAGATATTATGAAAGATCCTGACAGAATATTAAACGGTGATGAGACTGGAGTTTCACTATGTCCAAAATCAGGTAAAGTCTTAGCCCCGAAAGGTTACAAAAATGTTTACGTTATTAAAAGAGGCAGCGAAAAAGAAACACTTACGGTTTTAATAATGATGACTGCATCGGGGAAAGTATGCCCTCCACTTGTGGTGTTTCGGTATAAATATAAGATCGCCAAAAGCGGTTGTAGAAAATATACCAGAAGGTTGGATTTTTTTTTTTAACGTGGTAAAATTATCAAATAAGTCCTCCCACTCCGGGCAGGGTGGGAGGGACTGTCAGACTTTTACTGACTAAAATCCACGGTGTTCCTTCAATAACCCTTTACATACCGAGGCCACGGTAACGGGATGAGTCCCACGACCCCGGCAGGCTTCGGCCCTCTGCAGAGGGGGCCTCGTCATGTTGCTGACGCTTTTTGAGGCGCGCGTGGAACACGACGCGCCGTCGACCCGGGCATGGTCCATGGTCGGACAGCGAGTTGCCCTTTACTCGCTGTCCGCATGCCCGCACCTACGGTGGCCGGAGATCGTCGGCCGACGTCCGACGCCGTGGGCGTCTACCACTGCGGCTGGGCTGGAGGGAGGACGCCATCCTCTCCCTCACGCGGCCCGCCTCCTCCTTCGGAAGCATGACTGCTTCGCAGAAGGAGGCGACCGCTTCCCACTCCCTCTCGCCCCGCAGCATGGCCTCGACCAATGCCGGGCGCGAGAGGTCTCCACCTATCGCCGCCGTGAAGACACGTCGGTGCTCTGCCCAGGCGGGGCAGTCTTGCACCGTGTGCTCTACGGTGTCCTGAGGGCGACCCTCACAGTGGTGACACCCAGGCGTTTCCTCCTTTCCCATCAGACACAGGTACCTCCCGAAACTTCCGTGTCTGGTGAGGACCTGCGTCATGCGGTAGGTCAGGACGCCGTGACGCCGATCTAGCCACTCCTCAAAGAGGGGTCTAGAAGGTTGGATAATAAGAAAAACTGAAAAATCAACTGAACTTGTTAATTCTTCTACGTTCAAAACACCATATACACACAACAATATGACAGGAAAGACAAATGTCAATACTACAGGAAGTGGTGGTGTTAATGAAGACTTTTCTTAATTTGATGATATCTCAATTCCTGATGTTGGAGCATACGTATCGCTAAGTGATATTTCTGTTCTAAGAATAACCGACATAAACTTAGAGGACACAAATGCTACACAAATAACTTTAGAAGAGATTCCTCAAGCAGATAAAGAGTATAATTTAGTACAGCCATTGCTACCTCTACAAAGCGACTGTGTAGCATCTACATCAAAGATAATTACAGTAGATGAAGTGAACACTAGCCAGTCACTGTCGTCTTCAAAAAATGCGATCCATCATAATAGTAATAATGTAAATCCTGCTAATGATATATTAGTAAATACGTCGGGTATGCTGTAAAATGATCCATTTAAAAAACATTTGAAATTTCCCATTAGTCCATCTGGAATCTTAACTACAAAGAGAAACATTAATAAATTTCCTAGTGGCATATCTTCAGGAGTTTAGAGAGATTTCCACAATATCAAGGAAAAAGAAAAACAAGATAACATAGATGACAAAAATAAGGGAAAAGTTGAAAGACAACAAAGAAAAAGTGAACCGAAACAAAAAAAAAAACAGAAAATAGTTAATAAGAACAAAAACACACTCAATAGGAGTAAACAGACTGAAGACGAAAACGAGATTAACAAAGAACAAGAAACGGAAAATAATATTAAAAATTTTGATCAAGATGTAGAGAACAATACTAAAAAGACTAGTAAAGTTGTAAATGAGACTGATGAATATAATTTAAAGAGTGATTCCGAAAGTATTAAAGAAATAAATAAAGAAAACGAGATAAGAGTAATTATTGAATAAGAGCATATTGATCACGAGGTAGACATTTTTCCGTAATCTCAATTATTTTTGTTTTTCAATATTATATTATTTTTAAAACCTATGTTTAAAAATGATTCATATTTTGAAGATATTTATTAAAATAGATTTCATAGTTTCTTTTTTGCTATTAAATCCATTATAGAACCTACTAGATAGCAAATAGAGATCACTTTCCAAATCGTAGATTAGTGGCCGAAAAGTAGCATATCAATGGCCGAAAACTGACACAGGTGCCCGAAAACAGGCGAAATCGCTATTTTCAGATATTTTAATTTTTATGAATTTTAATATGACGTTGACGAGTAAAAGGTTTTAAAATATCAAATCTACATTTTCTTTAGATTTCAAACATATTTAAGAAACTAATCTGCCACGTTATCATCAAGGAGAAAAATTGTTTCAAAGTCATACATTCGCTTAATTGGTCGAAAACCGGCTAAGTCACCCATTTTACTGAAGATTGTTTTATGAACGTGAGAAACCAAATAAAGTTTGCTGAGCACAAATACACTGCTCGTAGGGTATAAACAAAATTAAATTTCGTAATTAACGAACAGACTTACATTACGAGTTTGTGCAAATTATTCGATGTGGGAATCAGACACGCACTTGACCGGGTATTTTTTTATCTAAATACTGCTCATCTGTCAATGGGTGCCAGAATTTGCAAGTTAACACCAATACCAAGGAGGCGAGGCAATCTGGATATATTCCGTATGAACGATTGAGGCGACGAGGGGAAGTAGTTCATTGAAAGACATAAGGAAGAAAGATTATGAAATAATGATGTTTATTACCCGACTGTTTTGCAATTAGGTTATGAACAACACTTTAAAACGTTTTTTTTTTTTTCGTAATTATAAACTTGATGAGCCCGGTGCTTCCTAACTGACTACCCTGAGAAGAATCACCGAAACAAACACAGAAATCAACGTCTCTTTAAAGTCCATACAATGCGTAGTTATCATATCATATGAGAGCCATGTAGGTTTATGTCTGTGCCCTTTAGAGGACAGAATCATATAGATTTGAGCTGGCCCATCCAAACAGTGCAAGCATTTGTCAGTTATCGCGTAGCTCAACTTAGAACTTAAAGGAGCTCAAACGATTTGACGAACTATACCAAAGTAAGGACATTTGGATAGGCCGTATAAAGTACTCCAACTACATTATCCAACAATTAATATAGTGAATATAAACCACAGAGTACTTTCATATAAACCCAACCGTACTAATACTTGCAAAACTATATCTTATACTACGCTGTTTCATTTCGTACCTTTACATAAAAATGAAATATAATATGCTTATTCTATACGTCTCTACATCTTGGATTATTCCAAATAAAATATAGAATATCTAAATATAAACGAAAGCAATCGTAGTTTGTCACGAAATTACAGCTGTTGAACGCAGATGGAATCGATTGTCACGTCTCAACACTACAGAGGGTATCGCACCAAGTCACTGTCTCGATCAGAAACAATTCATATACATATGACGTCATCAACCGTGTAAATGTTTCGTAAATAGGTATATTATTAGAGTACTATCTGAAAAGCTTTTTATATTTGTCTGTTAATCAATAACTCCTCAACAGCATAAAAATTCAAAAGCAGGTCTACTGGAAGAAATTTCTCAGGAAATAAGCAGCACCTTTGTGCTCTTTTGTCTGTATTTATATATTTTTTCTTTTGTAAGTGCCATGTGTGTACATAAATAAATTAGGATGAAATTTGGAATATTACTCGTCCCCTTCATTTTCGGCACTTATGCAACAAAGCCCGCTGACAAAGTATAATGATTCTATTCAGTCTATTTGACGAGGGTGACGACAGAAGTGTTATATAATTATGTCTAGAAATACAAAGAGCAAATGGTCCGTAGTATATAAAACTTATATTTATTTGGACCTAACGGAGCTTGAATTGTATCCTGCGGTCTGGGTCATAGGCCTCTTTCTGTGGATGTAACATGAGTAACATTATATTAATATAATAATAATACTATAATAATAATAATGTTTATTTCAATAACTTAAAAATACGTTTTCATTTGGTCTTCAGGGAATTTCCATTTAATTAGGAAGTATACTTGTGTTAGGAAGTTCTGCTCTTCCAGTAGTTACGACTTGTATAAGCTATTGAATTACAAATACAAATTTACAAAATATTAAAAGTAAAATACTCTAGTAAAATACTCTTTACAGTGCAGAACCTTGATGTAGTGCTTATATCCGAAACACACCTTACAGTTGAAAAAACATTCAACCTAGACGGATACTGTACATACGTTACAAATAACCCGGACAATACAGCGCACGCTGACACCGCAGTTATAGTAAGAAGTTGCATTAAGCATCAACTAATTCCTGAATACAGAACTTCAAAAATACAAGCTACAACAATCATGGTGCATGATAGCCAAAGCTCTATCTTAATATCATCGATTTATTGCCCGCCAAAAAAGAGAAGAGGACACGAAACCAGTGAGCAGGATTTCAACGATTTTTTCAAAACTCTAGGCAACAGATTTATTGTTGGTGGAGACTGGAACGCTAAAAACTCTCAATGGGGATTAAGGCTTACATTGACTAGAGGCCGTAACCTTAAGAATAGCATCGAAAAACACCGTATAAGTATCCTCACAACGTGTCAACCAACATATTGGCCAGCAGACCCAAATAGACTGCCCGACCTTATAGACTTCTTTGTCTACAAAGGGGTACCATCCTATTTCTTAGAAGTTTCTAGCTGTCACGACAGCTCTTCAGATCACTCGCCAGTAATAGTTACAATGAGCACATCTGTAATAAATCGGTCAAGAAATCAATACTTATATAACAACCGTACTGTCTGGGAAGCCTTTCAACAATACCTCAATGACAATATAGACCTGAAGATTCCTCTTAAAACCGACGAAGACATTGAAAGTGCTACTTCCTACATAACGAAATTAATACAGAAAGCGGCATGGACTTGTACTCCATCTGACAAAAAATCTACTAAAACTAAAACTCATCGCAATTTGCCGCAGAAAGTAAAATACCAAGTTCTAGAAAAAAGACGACTTAGAAGGGTTTGGCACTGTAGCCGACACCCTGCCGACAAAAGAGCGTTCAACAAAGCAGCAGCTGAACTAAAAAAGAACCTACTTGAAATGGAGAATAAAACAATGCAACTACATCTCGAAAACTTAACGCCATCAGCTCCTGCTAAAAACGAGTACTCACTGTGAAAAGCGGTAAAATCAGAAAGAAAACCACAACTAGCACAGCACCCGCTCAAAAAAGAAAATGGTGAATGGTCTAAAACGGATGAAGAGAGAGCAGAAGCATACGGGGAGTTTCTTAGCAGCGTCTTCACCCCAAATGAGGACCTAGGAACAGAAATTACAGACCGTGAAGTGAGCTCATATCTTGAAAGTGACCTCCAACTGAGTCCCCCTCTCCAATGCTGCACGCCTGCAGAAGTGCGTCGCACCATCCTTGATTTGGAACTAAAAAAGCTCCAGGATTTGATCTTGTGACAGCGGAAATATTGCGAAACCTGCCGAAAAAAGGAATAATGTTCATCACCTCGCTATTCAATGCTATTCTAAGAACCTCTTACTACCCCAACATCTGGAAAGTCTCTCAAATAACTATGATCCCTAAACCAGGTAAGCCGCCGCACCTTACATCTTCATACAGACCAATAAGCCTCCTTCCTGTACTGTCGAAGGTTTTTGAAAAAATAATCTCTGCACGGCTTAGTAAGCACTTATACGAAAACGCTACTATCCCAGAGCACCAGTTCGGATTTCGAAGACAACATGCGACCATAGAACAAGTCCATAGAGTGTGTGAACATATTAGAGATACTCTTAAAAGTAAAAAATACTGTTCAGGGGTGTTCCTCGATGTACAGCAAGCTTTTGATAAGGTTTGGCACCCTGGGCTGCTGTATAAACTGAAAGAACATTACCACATAACCTGTTCCTGATATTGAAATCTTACCTGGAAAATCGTATCTTCTTTGTAAAAATTAATGATGCCGCTTCAGATTTTTATGACATAAGAGCTGGAGTCCCACAAGGGTCTGTCTTAGGGCCAGTCCTGTACCTGATATACACAGCAGATGTTCCTGAATCGGCAACTGCAATGACAGCCACCTTTGCCGATGATACTGCAGTGCTGACATCTGACGCCAACCCAGAAGTAGCTTCCAGTAAGCTACAATCGCACCTGGATACGGTTTATACCTGGATGAAGAGCTGGCGCATCAAAGCTAGTGCAGCTAAATCTAACCGCATTACATTTACCCTCAAACAAGGAGATTGCCCTGCTGTGAAACTGGGAAATGAGCAGCTACCACACAACACTGTAGTAAAGTACCTGGGGTTCTACCTCGATCGCAGACAAACATGGAAAACCCACATCCAAACAAAGCGTGATGAACTCAATCACAGATGGAGAACACTAGAGTGGTTATTGGGAAGAAAATCACGACTCTCTGTCAACAATAAAGTTTTGATTTACAAAGCAGTCATAAAACCAGTCTGGACTTACGGCATACAGCTGTGGCGATCAGCAAAAACCTCTAACACTGAAATACTCCAGCGATTTCAAAATGGCGTGCTTAAAGCCATAGTGAGTGCCCCATGGTACACAAGAATGGATGAAATTCACGAATATCTAAAAGTCCCTACCATCAAAGAGGAAATCAAAATTATGACAAAAGCTTACAGAGAGAGGATAATAAATCACGAAAACAGCCTTGCTCAGGCTCTAAGTGAATCACTGCCAACAAGACGTCTTAAAAGACTTCACACTTGGGATACTTCATACTTTGAGTAAAGCAATATCCAAAGGCAGCCCAACAATGGGAGGGCAAGCTTAACATGTCAAACACATTCATAAACAACTGCTTATGGTTCAAGAACCGATCGCATGTTTGGAAATAAATATGAAAAAAAAAAAACAAAATATTATTTTATAACCTGTTTTTTAAAATAAATGCTATTAGCGAAAAAAAAAAAGGTGACGTAAATCAAAATATAAAGTAAAACTTAAACTTGGTACCAATTAATTAAAAACGCGCTGTAGTGTGAAAGTATGTAATGGTGTATTTTGTGTGTGAGTGAGTGTGAGTGTATGTGTGTTTAATGATAGTATAATTATGATATGTAAGTAGCATTGGATAAGGGTTAGTGAGGAGAACCGATTATTAATAAGTATTTAAGAAATTATAGTTTGGACTATATTCTCAATCTCGTCGTAATTTTTTATCTTTAGCCATTCAGTCAGAGCATTTTTGCAGTCTCGATATGAAAGTGGATAAATATTCAATTCTTTGTTTACCAAGTTATATAAGTGAGAAGATTGCCTAGCGTACTGTCTCTTAGCAAAAGTTGATTTAACAGCAACATTGGGGATCATTTATTTCCTTCTCACTTGTCGAGTCGAGGGCTCGTAGGTGAGAGATTTATGTTTTTTTAAAATAATTTGGAGAACATAAAGTTTTCGAACCGTCAGAACATCAGAAGTTAGGTAAAGAGTTTCAGTTGAAAACCTAAAAGGCTTAAACACCATAACTTTTAATTAATAGTGATCTCTGAGCTCTTTCTAGTTCTAAGTATTTAGTTGCTCCTCCCCAAACTGGTAAACAATACGCTAGTACCGACTGTGCCAGTGACGTGTAAATTTGTAACAGGTTTTTAGTAGTCAGGTAACGTAGTGTTTTACATGTCCAGATAAGTTTCCGAATTCGTTTCATTATCAATTCAGTATGTAAATGCCAAGATAAACATTGGTCGATCATTATACCTAGATATTTGGTATATTGGACTTTTTCAATTTCTAAGCAAGTGCACGCAGAGTTAGAGTTTAAAGGGGTCTGGCAACTGTGAATTTTTATTTTGAAGTTAGTTGAAGGTTGTGAAAGGTTATATTTAGAGAAGCAGATGAAGGTGGTTTTAGATATATTTAGGGTCAAGAGATTGCGGTCAAGCCATGATGCTATCTTAGACAGGCCGGACTCAGCAGCTTTCTTAACCTTGTTCCAAGTTGTGTCACTAAACACTATGGCAGTATCATCCGCGTATGAGTAGATGTGACCTCCTTCAATGTTCATATTACAGAGGCTGTTTATATAAACTAAGAACAAAGTGGGAACAAGCACGCTTCCTTGACCGACGCCATAGTGGTTTCACCTAAACTAACAGTGTCGCCAATTTTGACTTTTTGTTTCCGCCCACATAGATAGTCCTTAAATAAAGCTAGTGGCTGACCTCTTATTCTATTGCTTTCCAACACGTCCAGAACAGTCTCGGGCGAATCGCCGAGGTGAGCGCACGCGATAAGCTGAGGTCGATTTTGTTCGAGCTTTTTTTTTTTCGCTCTACCCTCATATAATAGTTAATAAATGTTACGCGATAATGGATAACATAGACTTTTGCGATTCAAGTGGAAGTGATATAGTGGAAGAAGAGTTGGTGCAAGAGCGTGAGCAACTAGTTAAAAATAAAAATTCGAAGGAAGATGGAAAAAAGGCGGATAAAAGACTACGGTCAGACAACGAAGAGATAATAGAAGATGATGAGGGATTTATCACGGTTCGAAAGGACAAAAAGAGGTTATTGAAGAGACCGTCAATGAGTTCTAATAGTATTGAGAACAATGATGGTACATGTAAATCAACAAATCATAAAATAATAGTGTGTGTAACGTCGAAAGAGATTTTACCCAAACCTTTCGGCATGGCTAAACTGTTAAGAGGAGAAAATATTAAAAATATTCTTAAAATACAATATAAGAACCCATACAAGATACTTATCCAATTTGAAGACCGAAAAGACGCGGAGAGCTTGATCAAGTGCAGCAAGCTTCAAGATCTGAATTATAGATGTCAATTTATAGATGAAATTAACTTGTCATATGGTGTAGTGAAACAAATTGACTTAGGTATTGAGGAGAAAGAGATCCTAGAGAGTATTGAATGTGAGAAGGAAGTTGTTTCTGTACTGAGATTAAAAAGACAATCTGATAGTGGAGAATGGATACAAAGTGAGACTATGCGCATTTGTTTTAAAAGTTCTACCTTACCCCCGTATGTGCTAATATACGAGTGCAGATTTAAGGTAGAAACTTACACATTTCCCGTTAGCCAATGTTCGGGATGTTGGAGATTTGGGCATCTAATTAAAAGTTGCCCTATTAAGAAATTATTGTGTCCAAAATGCGGAGGAAATCACAGCAATTGTGAAACCATCACGTTTAAATGCATTAATTGTAAAGGCCCGCATATGTCAATAAATAAATCGTGTCCTATGTTTAAAAAAGAAAAAGCCATTCGACAAATCATGTGCGAGGAGAATTGTACCTATAGAAAAGCACTGATTTTGTATCTCAATAAAAGTAACTCGCATCAGATTAGAGAACGTATTAATCTAGAAAATACTCTAACTCAAACGCTCCAAGTCCAAGTCCCACTTTCTGTTGACAAAGAAAAGTCATATAGAGATGTTTTGTTGTCACAAGTTCACAACCATACAGACCGGATAGATTCAATACCCAAAAATTATAATGCTGGCGAGACAAGTCGAGATATTATTGAGTCTGCTATCTCTGAAACTATTTAAAAATCAAAGAAAGCAATGAATATTGGTCGGCATGAAAAGGATGAGGTACATGAGACGGGACAATCTTCTAAAGAAAATGAAAGTACCGAAGGTCAACAGACGTATATCCAGGAATATATTTTATTTAAAAAAATTAATGGATAAACTGAATGAAATTGTCTTCTCCAAGTCGAGTATTGCTGTTAAAATCAAGTTAGTAATTAGTGTTATTATTCAAGAAATTATTCAGTTTGTTTTAGGATTCGTAAGAGAGGGAGATTTGATGAAAAAAGTATTTTCCTTATTTAACGATGGCTCCTAACAAATTACGACACTTCGCTCTTAATATATTGCAATGGAACTCGTAAAGTATTAGACCCAAAATCACTGAATTTGAATCACTTTTGTTTAAAGATCAAATTCATATAGCTATCATCTGTGAGACATGGTTAGGGGAACATAGTTTTTTAAACAAATCCCAATATAATATCTATAGAAAAGACCGATCTGATGGTTATGGGGGTGTAGCAATCATGATACATAAATCTATCATATCTAAATTAAAATTATCTAATATAAATAATTCTAGCATCGAAATATTACATGTTAAGATTAATAATTGTAAATATCTGGAAAATGTAGTCTCAGTCTACTGCCCGTCCTCTATCCAAACGAGACAATCCGATTGGGATGAGTTATTTTCTTTGTGTTCACAAAAAAGTCTTATAGTCGGGGACTTCAACGGGCATCAAACCCTATCCTATAAAACTGATACAAGAGGTACTCAAATTATGGACTCAGCGTTAGAAAATGGATATATATCCATAAATGATGGCAGTGCCACTCGAGTAAAATATGTGAGTAATATTTTACAACAGTCATCTCCTGATATCACCTTTTCTTCATCCGATATAGCTATACATTTTTCTTAACGAGTGTTAAGTGATAACTTGGGGAGTGACCATCTAATTATAAAAATTAAAATTAATTATCAAGATTTAGTTAATATGACTAGTAAACGTAATTTTAAAAAGGCTAATTGGTTGGACTATCGTAAAGATATAGAACAGTTATTTTCTAATGTTGATCTTAATATATGCGACAACCAGGTAATGTATACAACTTTTATCGCTATCATTAATAAATCTGCTGATAAAAATATCCCAATAATTAAAATTTGCAATAACCCACAAAACAACTTCAAACCTAAGCCGTATTGGGATCCTCATCTCTCTAAAGTAGTAGCGGAAAGAAGACTCGCGTTGAAGGAGTTTAGAAGTAACCCTACGCCGGTAAACCTAGCTGCGTTGGAGAATAAAACTTTATAAGCTAAACAAGAAATCCGGCAAGCCAAGACAAATTGTTGGCAAAACTTTTGCAACTCTATTGATGGCACTGTGACTTCATCAGAAATGTGGCGCAAAATGAAGTGGATTAAGGGTTATAGACAAGCTGGTTATTTTGTTCCAATGGATAAAAAAGAGAGCTCTTGCACAGTTTAGCCCCTGATTCATCTCTATCCTCTAAACCGTTATTTTTTTCAAATAATGTTTTGTTAGAGTCAGAGTTCACACCTCAGGAATTAGAGTCATGTATTACAAAGAAAGATACTGCTCCTGGAGATGATAATATCACGTATTCTATGATTTTTAACCTTCCAGATGTCGCAAAAGCGTTTTTACTCCGTATATTTAATAACATTTTTAATTCTGGTTGTATTCCTAATGAATGGCGTAATATTAAAATAATTGCAATACCTAAAATGGGGAATAACTCCAAGCTTAGACCAATTTCGTTAATCTCTTGCCCTTGTAACATTTTCCATTTGATGCTGACTAAAAGGATAGAGTGGTTTATTGAACACTAGTACTCACGCGGGGCTTTGCTCCCGTGTATTCTATCACGGTAAAAACATAACTCTCCTTTTTTGCAGTCGCGTAAATGTAGCCTATAACCTTCCTCAAGCTTCAAGCTACTTCCATACCAAATTGCATCCAAATCCACCCAGTACTTTCGAAGATTAGCGCGTTCAAGCAAACAAACAAACAAACTTTTCCGCTTTATAATATTAGTATAGATAACAGTGTGTTATCTCCCAGTACGACCGGTTTTCGCAGAGGTCGATCATGCTTAGACTCACTTGCACAGTTGATAACCAATATACAGGTAGCTTTTACTAAAAACTGGACCACATTAGCGTGTTTCTTAGATATTGAAAACGCATACAACAATGTTTTAATCGACAGTGTAGTTAAAACATTAGATAACCTTAAAGTGGGCAGCCGAATATGTAACTATTTGTGGGAATTTCTTAGGGAAAGACATTTAATTGTTAAAGATGACACGGATGAGAAAGGTGGTGTCATAAGATGGACTAATAGGGGGTTGGCACAGGGAGATCTCTCCACTGCTGTTTAATATTGTAACACTTGAAATCTATACTAATATTATAAAGCTGAAGAGTTTGTTTGTTTGTTTGTTTGTTTGTTTGCTTGAACGCGCTAATCTCAGGAACTACCGTTCTGATTTGAAAAATTCTTTCAGTTTAGATAGCCCATTTATCGAGGAAGGCTATAGGCTATATATCATCACGCTAAGACCAATAGGAGCAGAGCACTAATGAAGAATGTTTCAAAATCGGGGGATTTTTTTTTCCACGCGAACGAAGTCGCGGGCGGAAACTAGTTTGTAATAAAATTAATAATAGTAATTTGATCAAAATATGTCAATATGCTGATGACTTCGTCCTCTTTGTTAGTTCGAAAAAAATATGTGATAGTGTTAATAATATGCAATCATCTTTGAATCATATAGTGGAGATTTTATCTAGCATAGGTTTAGAATTATCTACGTCTAAATCACAAGTTTGTTTGTTCAGTAGAGGTTATCGAAGACAAAATGTTCAATTATATTTAAATGACATCCCTTTAGTAGCAGCTGATAGTATAAAATATCTAGGTGTCTGGTTAGACCCTTCACTTCGTTGAAGCAAACATATTAATGACCTTAATGAACGATGTCAAAAAATGTTAAATATTATAAAAGTATTGGCTGGTTCCAATTGCGGTATGCATCCATTACAGTTGAGGCTTTTGTATATTTCTTTAATTAAAAGTCGAATAGATTATGTTTGAGTCTTTTATGATAGTAGTGTAAAGTCTCGATTATATAAATCAGAGAAAATTCAAAATAAGGCGATGAGAATTGTTGGTAGTTATATTAAAACTACTCCTATGCATGTAATGGAGAGCGAATTATGCTTACCTCCATTACATATTAGACGTAAATTTTTAGGATTTAAGTTTTGCCTTAAGGCTAAGTCATGTACCAACTGTGTGACAAGTAAATGTCTGTCTGATCTTGGAGCTCTTAGAACCCATAGGTATTGGTCAAATAAAAAAATACCTATATTAATGGATACATATAATATTACTAGGAAAGAAAACGTATATTCATCTAACCATTTAGATATGTTTAAATTAAATGTTTGGTGTAGCTACTTGTCAGTAAAAAATGTTATTAAAATTAATTTAGAAACTGGTAATAAACCTAAAAATTCATATGAGAGTAACTGTTTGAGAAATGATATTTTGCAAGAACTAAATTACACATACAATGGGTGGCATAAATTGTTTACCGATGGTTCTAAGAGTTCTCAGAGTGGTGCCGCCTTTTATGATGCCAATGAAGAAAATGCCAATAAAGCTAGTGGATGTTTTAAACTTGTATCTGAGGTTTCTATAATGACAGCAGAGTTGTATGCTATTTCTGAAGCGTTGTCTTACGTTGCTACAATACAACCTGTTAATATAGTCGTTTTCACCGATAGCAAGAGCGCGCTCCAGCATTTGGCTCGATGCGCCTCTGGACAGAGAGGTGTATCGATAGCCTTTGCTGTTCTGAGTAAAATTCATACAACTCTGCTGAATAATTTTAACTTAATTTTACAATGGATTCCGTCACACATTGGTCTGCAGGGAAACAAGTAGATTGACAGACTAGCTAAGATAGTAGCAACTTCAGGTATAGAGGTTTATGTTTTACCAGTTTTTTCGGAAATTTTAGCCAAAATTCAAAAGTTATTGTTATGATGAGTAGAAAGAATGTTTCAAATCTAAAGTCAAAGGGCTTTGGTACAAAACTATCCAAAGTGAGCCTCCTCGGGTCCCATGGTTTAGTAATTTTAAAGTTAGCCGTAGAATGTTAGTAACTTTTTTCAGAATTCGTTCCAGACACATGCCACTAAGAGCCTTTGCATTTCTGATAAAAAAGGTGGACTCTCCGTTCTGTCTAGTTTGTGGTAATAAAATAGAAGATATTTATCACCTCTTAGTGGAGTGTGTCAGGAATGAGTCACAAAGAAGTGCATTAGTAAGTGAACTTAATATAAATAAGTTAGATGTAGGTATATTTAATATTATCCTAGCCAAACCAATGTCACCAGAGGCTGCATTGGTATATTCACGAAATTTATAAATAAAGAGATAAAAAAAAACACGTCCAGAAGAGTGGAGACAGAGACAGTGTCGAACGCTTTTTTGAGGTCAAGGAAGACGGCGAGGCACTTGTCTTCACTGTCTACTTTACTGGTTACAGTGGAGGCAAGAGCCAAAGCTGCGTCTTCTGTTGACATTCCTCGCCGGAAGCCCAACTGATTGGCTGACAATAAATTGTTTTTATTAAGATAGTTTAATAGCTGTGAGTTTATTAGTCTTTCTAAGATTTTGGAGATAGACGGTAATAATGATATGGATCTATAGTTCGATGGGTTTGTTTTGTCTCCATTCTTATGCACTGGTGTTATTAAAGCAAGCTTCAGAGCTGTTGGAAATGTCGCATGGTCAAAGCACAAATTTGCCAAATGAGAAATAATTGGAAGAATCAGTCCATGGGCGGCCTTTAGGAAGCTGGCTGGGATACCATCCCACCCTGGGGCACTATCTGACTTTAGAGACATTATAGTGTTGTATACCTCTGTATGGTCAGTTGGAAGAATTACAAATGAAGATGAAGGGGGGTTGTCAATTGCACCAGGATGAGAAGTGTCTGATCTGGAGGTGTTTGAAATTATTTCATTGACGAGGACATTGCCTATGCTAGAGAAGTATTCATTCACTGCATTTGCAGACTCCTGTTCGGTTAGTTTTAGATTTAAAAGCTCCGTGTTGGGTGTTTTATTAGCTTTATATTGGGTTATAGTGTTAATTGTGTTTCTATCATAAGTTTGTTTTTGTTTTTTGATGATATAGTTACAATAATTACGGTATCTTCTGTATGTGACTCTTAATATATCATTATACTGATCTGTCTTAAGTCTTTTTTGCATGTTATTCCTATTTCAAATGCATCTAAGTAAACCAGTGATCATCCATGGTTTAAGCAGCCTATGTTTCAAAGGAATTGTTTTAGTTAGAGTACTGGAGATAAGACATGTTTGTAATATATTGTATTTATTAGACGATCGGTAAGCATATCAGGGTCATCTAGGTCTAAAAGATTTTCGAGGTTACTTTCTTTTATAAATATTCTAGTGCATTTTCTATATTCACTGTAGTTTTTTTTACAGTGCTCTTATGTTAATATTCCTGGTCAGATAGTTTTAAAAAAGTCATTAAGTGATCTGTAAAAGTAGTATTGATAATAGCTATAGTTCCAGTTTTGCGTGATGATTTTAACTTTAGGATAATGTGGTCAAGGCAGTTTTTCCCTCTGGTAGGCAGTGTATGACCTGGCAGCAACCCGTGCATTGACAGCATGTTTAAATAACTTAACCTTTTTGAGCGATCAACAGCTTGCTCGTCTTGATTACATATTAAATTAATGTTTATATCGCCAGTGATTATTATTTTTTTATCGGCCTTAATTGTAGTAATGTGTTGATTAAGGGAGAGAATAAACTCATCGGAATATGACGTAGAGGGCGATCGGTAAATTGCCAAAATAACTAAATCAGGCTTAATGTTAATTTGTAAACAGGATGCTTGTGAAAGTATCACTTCATTTACTACAGCGCTGTATGTATTTTTAATGTACGCGACCACTCCATCAGCTTTATTTAAATGGTTTGTCGTTTGGTAAGATGAGTAGTTGTGTATTTCTGGTATCAATTTGTGAGTGTTTAATCTGCACTCGCTTAGTATTATTATGTCAGTTTTAGTTTCTAGATTTACTAGATTAAGTTGAAGGTCATTGAATTTGGAATAAATACTTCTTATATTTTGAGACACAATTGTGATATCTGTTGGTTTCACTCTTAATAATTTGGCGACTTCTTGAGGGGAACATTCATAAACTTGGGCAATATCTGTATTATCAATTTCATTCAAGGCTTGGAGGGTGTTATCCATAATTAAGATGGTTGAGAAGATATATGTACATAACTATATTGCGACTGGGTGTATGAGTGATGTGAACGGTTCTTGTGTATTTAGCGTGAGTATAGGAAGTGTTATAGATACTTATTTTACACTTAAAGATTAAGTTATTGTATGTGTGAGTTAGTTGCGTGAATGAGCGCTGATTTATTACATAACTAAACATGATTATAAAAAGCAATATATAGAATTTTTTACAGCAACATAGGGTTTTTAATAGCAGGCAGATACAAACAGTCAAATGTAACCACCGCAGTAAGAAAACATAACCAGACATTTTTGTTGCATTAGGTGGTGAACCTGCGATTCGTTTTTTTTTACAATTATAGTGGGCGAGTTTTCGTCTTTCTTAAGGTGATGAAAAGTCTTGTAATGAACTTTGACCACGATTAGGTTTCAAGGTCTGATGATGAAGCCGGAAGATAGGCAGTGGCAATCCATGATGGAATATCGTATCATAGTCGTGTTTGTACTTGTGAGAAAAGCCACGTAATGGACTTTGAACACGATCAGGTTTCAAACAAGATCAGGTTTCAGGATAACAAACCTAAAGAAAATCCGTTATCGGTTTTCTTAACCTTTTTGTCAACTTTTTGTGATGTCACTTTCAAATCCTCTGGGGTGATTGACCGTTTAATTGTTCACTACTCGTGGGAATAATATAAAAAAAGAAACAGCAACACAAAGAAAACGGAGGCTACAAAAAAAAAAGGAAAAGCGCGAACAAATTTTTTGTTTTTACGTGCACTTATAAAAGCGTGTTTTTCTAGTGATTTTTAAACTATTAATTTATTATTTAATTAAAGATAATTCATCCAATTAAATTTTTTGATGGATATTTTCTTACGAATAAAAGTCAGAGTATGTAAAATATATAAGATTTAATTAAAAATTACTAAAATCTATAACTACACTATTTTCTTAGAATACATGTCTCTCGCCTTCATTTAATATTTCATCAGAGACATTTCCCCCGCATGTTTTATTTTCTTTGTTTGTATCCTTGCCCCTATTTTTATTAATTACATATTCTGGATCACGGATCTCTCATGTACCGAGGATCTACCAGTCATATCATTATTTTCAATCTCTATTTCATATGGTAGAGG
Source organism: Tholera decimalis (assembly GCA_943138885.2). Taxonomy (NCBI): domain Eukaryota; kingdom Metazoa; phylum Arthropoda; class Insecta; order Lepidoptera; family Noctuidae; genus Tholera; species Tholera decimalis. The sequence goes on along the minus strand of OW964556.2, from coordinate 29,050,757 downwards.
CTCATCATCTTCACTGACCTCTAGTGAATGCACCAAATCATCGTCGCGTATTTCCCTTTCCGTGTCCAACTGGCGACATCGGTCTCGCGAAATACACACGCTTTTGTATTACTACACAATTCAACCAACCCGTGCTCAACTCGCGTCAAATGAGTACGTTTTTGCGGTCAAGCAACGTTAAAAGAGGTTTTACAAAATAGTGTGCAATTGAATTGAACACGGTTTTTTAACTGGTCTGTTCGAAACAAATCCGTACTGATTTAGCGGGGTGCGTCTCATATCATAAAAAGTTATTTGGTATATTTTCATTTCAATAACGTTCACAAGATAGTGAGTTATACCAACTGTTGATGTAATTTCTTTAGACATAACATTTATATACTCTAAAACTTATTTCGTATAACGTTATTGGATATAACGTTTATTTAATCGAAAATCATTAAGCCTATCGTTTAAAATATATAATATTGCGAGTAATTTGATTGAGCGTGCTGCGGAAGCGGCGTGACAGAAACGAATTGCTGCGAAACCGATTCCACGTCTGTTCCATGTATGTCCTACCCCTAGAGTGTTATTTAAAATCGCGTAGGCGCGGAGGGGCGAGGCGGCCCGCGAGGTGAGGAGCAGGTGAACACTCGCCGCCGCGGCTGAGGCTGGTCGGCGAAGCCAGCCAGCAAGCCGCAGCCGCGGTGGTGAGCGTGAAACACATCTGCGAGGATAAGCTTGCATGGGACCGCCGGAGCCCTGCAGCACCGGAGCCGTGACAGAAACTATGCCTGCTGCATGTTGCATGCTTGCTTGCATCAGGGGTGGATCTACCTATGGGCTATTTGGGCTGCAGCCCAGGGCCCCATGGATATAAGGGCCCCCTGCCAGTTTTCATTACTAAAATAGACGATACTTTTAAATCTATATTATATAATAAATCGAAAATATGTAAAATTCAAACACAATTTTGGCAACGCCATAATCGGCCAATCCGTATGTGCGACTATCGAGAACGAAGCAGGGAATTCCCTTGTCTCTTATAATGATCGGGTATTCAGTGTTAAAAAATACTTAATACCCTAGGAAGGGCGTAGGGTAGTTTCCTAAAATATTTTATTTAGTCCGTCACGTAGTTTAACAAAAAAACATTCGATACGTATTTTTTATTTTTTCACGTAATTGAAAAATTAAGACGATACAGTGAGTTGAAGTTTCGCGTGACGTCACACTCCAGTATAATTCTTGGCACTGTGTGACGTCAGCAGCCCCCACTCCTATACTTTGAAGCTTTCCATTTTGTGAATTTTTCTTGACTTGAAAGGGCAAAAAATACGTGATCAATATTTTTTGAAATTCTACCTGATGAACCAAATAAAATAATTATTTTGTAACACAGGAAACTACCCTATTTCGTTGGGCTTGGGTTGTACCGCCACAATTTTGTTATTGTCATCTAAATACAAACTTAGTGTTTAATTGTCACAACTGTGTGTGAGTATGGATATTTAGTGTGCTATTAAGTGATAAGTAACTTATTCTAATCAAATTCAAATTATTTATAAAACGTAAGCTATTTCAGGAAGCTATTTACACAGTCAAAGATTATATTGAGGATTAAAAGGCTTGGGAATTAGTTGCTCCAATGATATACGTACTTATGTGCTCTTTTTTAATATATTTTGCTGAGTTAATGATTAACTTTCTAAAGTATTGTATATACCTACTTTGTATTTAATTATTTCTTTTTTCGTTTTTTGATCTTTTATATTTTTATTATTATGAATGTGAGGAATATGTAGGTTATTATTTCTTTTTATGTTATTTTCATTATAATTTATAGTTGATGTATGGCTGTTTGAGTATTTGTCTTACCTACCCAAATGTCCTTACTTTGATACTGTTCGTCAGATCGTTGAGCTCCTTAAGTTCAAAGTTGAGCTACACGATAACTGACAAATGTTTGCACTCTAGATGGTCCGCTCAAATTTGTGACTTATCGTACTTATAATAATTGAAAGTAATCTGATTATGATATGATCCTACAATGCTCCTAATTTAAGAAATCTACACTAATATTATAAAGCAGTAAACTTTGTTTCTTTGAATGCGCTAATTTTTGAAAGTACTGGGTGGATTAAGATAAACTTTGGTATTGAAGTAGGTTCAAGCTTGAGAAGTGTTATGGGCTTCTTTTTACCCGACTGCTAGTTTGTAAAGTCTTTGCATATTTTCCTTCAATATAAGATAAGATAAAATTTATTTGTACATAAGAAAAGACACGTAATACATAAAAGATAAACAGTAGGTTGTACAGCAAATCTAAAAATTAGTGTCAGATTTCCGGCACCTAAACTAGGTACGCAGACCTGTATCTTAGGAGTCGGAGATATTTCGGCATTGGCAATAAATAACACGACCGTGACATTTCGGTTACAATATTTCTGTTGTCAACAGCAAAAGAAGGTTGTGTGTGTGTTTATGAGTGTCTGGAAGGTTTGTGTGTATATGTGTTTGTGTGAGTGGGTGTGTGTATATGCGTGTGTGGGCGACGGTGTGCTTATGTGTGAATGAGAGATAGTATGATTCCATAGGAGTATAAATAAATTTAAGTTTCGATACACAATATTTTTTCTGCTTCGTCATAAGATAAAAGAAGTAGCCAGTTCTTAAGTTTTTTTTAATTCGTGAGTCGTGAGTCTATAAATGGAAATAATTTTATTAATTTTGTTATAAATACGTGAACTTTGTGCTAAAAATTGACGACTTGCAAATGCACATCGACAAGGGATTGCTTTGCATACTGGAAAACCTTTGCGCCTTTGAAGTAGGTTTTTGTCTAGAGGAAGAGTACGGTGTCTTCGCTGGATAGAACGGAGGATATATAGCTGTCTGACTGTGAGGATTTGTGCGTCAGAATATAGCTGGTCAGTAGAGAAGTCTCTTGGTTTAAAGAGCATCACTTTCAGTAATGCTCGTTGTCAGTTATGTTTAATTTTTAAATAATTTATAAATATTTGATATTTAATAACAGGCGTCTGCCCCACGAATTCAGTGATCATCACCGCGAAGGACGCATCGAGACGTACCTTGCACTGCTTAACAGGCACACAAACGAAATAATTTTGTTGCCTGCGGTGAAAAATGGATCCTGTTCGACAATCGTAAGCGAAATTGGTTGGATCCTGGATTAGCATCTAAACGTTTTCCTAAACGAAAACTGACCCCTAGAAAAGTGATGGTCCCTGTTTGGTGGTCTAACCCTGGTCTAATGAGTTATCTACCAAACAGGATGAGCATTACTGCAGAACTGAACACAATTATGGAGAAGCTCGCACATCTCCAACCAGCTTTGGTCAATCGCTCGGCTCCGCTGCTCTTGCACGACAACGCGCGTCCTCATACTACACAGCAGACGGTCTACAAGTTACAAGAGCTGGTGTTGGAAGTTCTCCGCCATCTGTCGTACTCACTAGACCTTGCACCTACAGACTTCTACTTTTTCCTGAATTCTAAACTTCTCGGGAAAAAATCAACATCATAGAGGCAGTAAAAATGCCTTTGCAGAATGTGTTGCCTCCCGTCCAACTGATTTCTTCAAGAAGGGTATCAATAAGCTACCAGTGCGTTGGAAAAGATGCATCGATTGCATGAGTGATTACTTTGATAAATAGAAATAAAATATATAGACAAAAACACGATGACTGATTTCATGAATAACGGCAATATCATTGGTAATGGCTTTCAGTATTAATATACCAGACGTACTACAGGGCACCATCCTCACTTGGTCAATATACCACTTTGTCATACTATGTAATTCTCCTCTACATTTATTGTGCGCACTTTGTCGGTCGGACTTCGGTCGGACTTCGACCGGTCTTCGAATCGGTTTGGAACTCTCTGTCGGTTTCTGTGTTCTTTTGCACATATGACCCGTCTGCCACCTTTAAAGTAAGAGTGAAAAATCTCCGGCAGATGCCTTGCCACCACGAATTTTGGCCCTGGCAACGCACTTTCTTTCTATTTCATTAAGAAAAAAGCAGAAGAAAAATATTAGTTTAGTCCTGTCAAATTAAGATATTCCATAGACAATTTTAGACTCGATTAAAAAATTGGTTACTAAAAATACGTCAATTTACGTCAGGCGCTGACTAATTTGACAGAAATAAACTAATATTTTCTGTCCTTTTTATAATGAAATAGTAAGAAAAAGATGCACTGAACTTTAGTTTAGTTTGTGAACAAGACAATCCGCGCCAATGTATTTCTTTCTATCTTAATAGGAAATAAACAGTTTACTGACTATTTTTTTTCCAAGAAGTTAGTAGTTAGACACTGTTGATCATCCAAATTTAAAAATTATAATGGCGACTCTAATCTTCTGTTTTCCGAATCACATGTATTATCCGAGGTCTGCTCCGGCGCTGTGATTTTGTCTCTGTAAAATAAAACTGGTATGTAAATATTCAAAAATATGGAACCCTAATAGTTCGTCATGTCTGTCCGTGCGTCCGTTCGTATGTCACAGCCATTTTATTCCGAAGCTATTAGGAATATACATGTGAAACTTGGTAGGTAGATGTATTCTGTAAACCGCTTTCAGATTTTATAAAAAAAAATATTTAAAATAAAGGGGGGCTCACCATACATGGAACTGAAACTGAAAAAAAATTTTTTTTTCATGAAACCTATGCGTGTGTGGTATCTGTAGATAGGTCTATAAAAATGACATAGGGGTTTCTGAAACTACTTTTTATAAAGTCAATCGTTTAAAAGATATACGCTACCAAAGTGGTAAAATGTGTACCTCCCCCCCCCCCTCTAACTTCTGTAATAATGGAATGAAAATCTAAAAAAAATATATGTCTGTAGATCTTAATGTATACTTTCAACCAGAATTGGTTTGAACGAGATCGGGTCAGCATTTTTTGTGATACAACATATTTTCTAAAGCCGCAAATATAACTTTGTAATTCATACAAACACTATGAAAAGCAAAGTTATTTGGCGTAGTTGTAAAAAATGTAAATAACTTAGTTTTAAGAAATTTGTAAGGTTTTGTTTTTCGTCAAATAAATATACATATTATATTATATTATATTATATTATATTATATTACATTATATTATAATAGTTACTACGAAACCCTTCATGGGCGATTCTGACTCGCACTTGGCCAATTATTTTCCGTCATTTTACGAGCATGATCCCTCAGGCGTTCCAAATGTCGGTTTTTAGGGTTCCGTAGCCGAATGGCAAAAAACGGAACCCTTATAGTTTCGACATGTCTGTCCGTCTGTCTGTCTGTCCGTCCGTCCGTATGTCACAGCCATTTTATTCCGAAACTATTAAGACTATGCATGTAAAACTTGATAGATAGATGTATTCTGTGAACCGCTTTCCGATTTTGAGAGAAAATTTAAAAAATATTTAAAATAAAGGGGGCTCCTCATACATGGAACTGAAACTGAAAATATTTTTTTTCATGAAACCTATACGTGTGTGGTATCTATAGACAGGTCTTTAAAAATGACATTAAGGTTTCTAAAATTACTTTTTCATAAAGTTAATCGTTTAAAAGATATATGCTTCCAAAGTAGTAAAATGTGTGTGTCCCCCTCTAACTTCTATAATGATGAAGAGAAAAATCTAAAAAAAACATATGTTGTAGATCTTAATGTAAACTTTCAACGAAAATTGGTTTGAAAGAGATCGAGTCAACAGTTTTTGAGATACAGTATATTTTCTAAAACCGCAAATATAACTTTGTAATTCATACAAACATAATGAAAAACAAAGTTATTTGGCGTAGTTGTAAAAATTGTAAATAAGCTACTTTTAAGAAATTTGTAAGGTTTTTGGTTTTTTTTTTTCAAATAAATATATTACTACGGAACCCTTCATGGACGGGTCTAACACGCACTTGGCCAATTTTTTCATCTTTCGTTGTCTTTTATGCTTATTCCCCATATCGGTAAACTAATGTTATATAAACCTTGTTCACTTGTCAAATATAGATAAATAAAATCAGAAAACAAGACTAAACAATAACTATTTCGATAAAAAAATATAATCACGGTTGCGGGAGGAACCGACACAGGTCTATCACTGACAAAGGCCGCAGGCGAACTGGGCGGGCATAAGAAAGTGACAGAGTCTATTACTTCCACGTGCGAAAAAAAGAGAGCGCAACAATGCGCTGGAACCAAAATAAAACAACGTAAGCGCCAAGCCAAATAAAAATTGTTTAAAAATAAATTAAGCTATGTATCAAAAATATTTTCAGTCATAGTTTTTAATTACCTATTATGCACGTTTTGAATGCAATTCTGAAATGAAATTCCTTAGGATTTTAGAATTACAGGAAAAAATAAAAAAAAATAGAGGTCTTTTCGGAATCAAATTCGATGGAGCAAATTTAACCCAATTTCGTTTTCCTTCGGTAAAAGTATTAATGAAATAGTCAATAAACATATTACCAAAAATTAAATCCATACTTGCTGGAATAGTGAAATAAATGGTGACGAAAAAACCCCTAATTTATTTTGGTATCGCCTTAACGTAAACTTTGCCATAAGCAGTCCAGTAAAGCAAAATCCAGTAAAGCAGCAGTTCAGATCGTCGTTTTGTGTGGAAAGAGCGGCCATTGCAGATTCAATATTAATATTTGTGATTTTTATTTCTATTAAAGTGGGGTAATTTTTTTTGATTTCCTCGTGTTGAGTTGCCATCATAGTTGATATCATGTGCTTCATTTCCTCCTTGAAGGCATTGAATTCATCATTTTCAAACTCAAGCCCTCTTGGCCTCTTAGCACATTGAAATACAAAACTGTGGGATGGATGAGTACGCTGGTCCATTTGTTCAGAAATATTATATTCGGAAAGCGATTTATTGCCCAATTCCTGCATAGTGAGTACCAAGAGAGTATATATTATTCGCTTAGAAATTCCAATTATAACGCTACAAAAGTGGTTGTAAGGAGCGTACCAGGAGTCGCGCAGAGGTAGTTGCTTCTTCTTCAGTCACTCGAACCAGCCTCAACAACGTTGATGCTCTCCTGCTTTTTGTGTGATTTAACTGGTTTCTTATTTGATTTAAAACTTTTTAAATAATCTAATTTGGGTATTGAGCATGTCTATACTACCAGTACGTTAGAAAATTTCTCACACCAGCAACACTTTTTCACAGTGTCACTTATGATAATAATGATAGCTTGAATTGTTTGAAAAACTTGCGGGTGATAATTAAATTTGCAGTAATGTCAATTCACTGTTAAACACGATTTTTTATCCAGTTTATTCTGATATTTTCCATCGGTCACTAAACTTCAAATTAAACACAATTGTCTCTTTGGTAGTACTATATTGCTCAGAATACTTGGATAACTATGCGCCGCATGATAAAGATGGAGCCTTTTATTATTAAGTGTCCATGTAAGATTAATATCTATTACTAAAAGATAGAAAATTGATCGCAATTCCATACTTAATATTATAACCGCGAAATTCTGTCAGTCGGTCAGTTTGTTTTCCTACAACGCTTTCCCGGCTAAACCTGTAGGGTTTTGACAAATAAAGAACTCCGAAATATCAACAATATTTAGTTTTATTACTTATTTGCAACAAGATACAAAGACACAAAAATGGCTTCCTATAGACCGAAGTGAAAAAAGCGCCACCACGGAAAAGTGGTGAAATTCAAAACTAATTAGGTTGCGTTCCATTTCCATAACCCGCCCCAGAACGCAATCCCATTCTCAAACACAATACAAATGCTTATCTATAACTGTGCCCTTAGTTAAGATGTTAGAAACATTGTCTTTACCTTTTACATAACAAAATTTTAATTTTAATCTGCTTACATGTTCCTTTAAAAAATTGTACCTTATGTCTATATGTTTAGATCTCGGTAAGTAACAATCATTAACGGTGAGTTTGATAGCCCTTTGATTATCACTGTAGATAACAAGTGTGTGATTGCTCTGCTGGCCAAGTTCTCCCTGCAATTGCTGCAGTCACAACGCTTCTTCTGCTGCCGCCGACATAGCCATGTATTCGGCTTCAGCTGTAGAGAGGGCCACGGTCTGCTGCTTGCACGAGGCCCATGAGACTGCGCCACCCTGCAAAATAAAAATATATCCCGTGCATGATTTACGGTCACGGATGTCGCTCGCCCAATCTGCATCACAATAGCTTGTGACTTCATCTTGACCATTATTGGTATATGTGAGTTTGTAATGCTTTGTACCCTGTAAATATCTCATTACCCTTTTCACAGCAGCCCAATGCTCAGGTTTAGGTTCCTTGTTATATCGACTGAGGGCATTCACAGCATAAGTGATGTCTGGTCTTGTCCCTTGGGCTATATATAATAAGCAACCTATGGCATGCTGATATGGACAGTCATATAAAACTTCATCGCTGTCATTAAATTTCAAACTGACTTCTATAGGTGTTTTAGCTGGCTTGCACTCTGCCATATTGAATCTTGACAATATTTCATTTATATATTTTTCTTGGTCTAATGTTATTTTATTTTGACTTCTATTTTTTATTTAGACCCACATATTGCTTTGCTTGACCAAGATCTTTCAAGTTCAACTTTAAACATAGATTTTTCTTTAATTATTCAGTAATTGAGTGCTGAAAATAATTATGTCATCAACCCAAACGGCAATATAAACTTTTCTGTTAATATCATAGTAAATACAAAGATCTGTCTTTGACTGATCTATTCCCATTTCCTTCAAGACTTTGCTCAACTTAGCATTCCACAATCTGCTTGCTTGCTCGAGTCCATAGATAGATTTAAGTAAATGACATACCTGGTCTCCTTTACTATACATTTCTGGCTGTAGCATGTATTATCAGTATCTATTTTTCCCTGTAGGAAAGCTGAAACCGCATCCATCTGGTCAATATATAAATTATGCTGTGTAGCTATAGCAAACAAATAGCGAAAAGAAGTATATCTTACCACTGGTGAATAGACTTCTTGGTAGTCAACTCCTCTCTTCTGTGCATAGCCTTTTATAACAAGTCTAGCTTTATATCGATTTACATTTCCTTCTTGATCAGTCTTTGTTTTAAAAACCCATTTGCTAGGTAATGCCCTTTTGTTACTAGGTAAGTCAACTAGTTGCCATGTTTTATTTTCTATTAAAGAGTTATATTCCTCATCCATTGCCTTTTTCCACTCACTAGCGTTTGATGATAATAGAGCTTCCTTGACACATTGTGGATCTGATACACTTGTGTATAGGCAAAGTAATCCCTTATTGTTTTTATGGCGAGGTCGAAGTGTGATGTTACCTAAGTGTTGATCCTGCTGCGGAAGAAATCTCGGAGGCCTGTAACTTTCATCTAGATCACCTGTGTCAGTTTCATACTCACTACAGTCTTCACCTTCGGAACCTTTCAAGATAGGCTCAATGACTGATCCACTCGACTGTTGAATAACAAGTAGAGTCTGTTGGTTTCTGATTTTGATCTGGTTGAGCACAATCTGCTGATTTAGCCAAGTCATTTTCAATAGCACTTATTGAAATTGAATATTCAGTAGAGTGATTATTTATTTATTTATTTATTTACACTTTATGCACATAGGTACAAAGGCGGACTTAATGCCGTAGGCATTCTCTACCAGTCAACCATGAGTGGTGAAGAGATAGAGTGGAAGGTGCAATATGTACGTGAACATTATATTGGAAAAATAATTATAATAGATAATAGTGATAAAACAAAAAAACCTAATATCATAAAATAGAAATCAACATAAATAATATATATGAATAAATACTTATATAAATACATATACATACATATATACTTAAGAAGCAAATGAAAATTAAATATGGAAATTCTGCTTATTGGTGAAGAAAGTGGATCCGCAATTTCCTTTTAAATGCGTAGCGATTGTCAGCCGTCCTGATCTCGAGAGGAAGCGCATTCCAGAGGAGAATCGACTGGATATGAAAAGAAGAATGAACAAAGTCAGAAGTATGAGAAGGACAGAGTAAGAGAAGATTATTGGATGAACGTAGATTCTTATTGTGTGAAGAACATAGAAATTGAAAGTGAGATAATAGATAAGAAGGTGGGCTGGGAGAGTTGAGTAATGAGAAAAGCGTTGTCAAAGCGCGCAAACTTCTCCTCTGACGAATGGTCATCCATTTAAGCTCAGACCTGAAACTTGAGACATGGTCATATTTCCTTAAGTTAAATATAATAAAAAAAAAAAAAAAAAAAATGAAAATAAAAATCATTTAATTCAGGTCTGTGACCCATATAAAATATAAAAGTTACACATGTGCCATTGGTCGGCTTACACTATTATACAAACATAAATACATGAAAAAATAAAAAAAATATATCATAGTTGTGAAATTTAAATTAAATTTAGAATAAGTAATACAAAAATTTCAATAAAATAAAATGAGAAATGTCAAAAAATTTATAAAATAAAAACAATGTCAGATTACAAACGATGTCAGATTATTAAATATTTACGCATGTCAGAGGTAATAATACGTGCAGGCACTGACATGCAGCTGCAGCCATCTCCGCAAGAAAGGAGAATCCCACCGCTCGGACAACACGCTCAGGATCCCGTTCGAGCTGCCCCGACAGCGACGCAGCAGCGAAGCACTTCTTTTCCGGATTATTCCGTAGAAGTCATCGGTACCGGCCTCAGCGAACATCGCTGACGCACTACAAAACCGGGGCCGCCCCAACAGAATCCTGAACGCGTTGTTGTACTGGACACGAAGGGCGTTGTACGTCCGCTGAGTAAAGTTGGTCCACAGGCTGCACGTGTAAAAAGTCTGGCAGTATGACTTGAATAGAGTTATTTTCACCTGTGAAGAACAACGCGCAAACCTGCGAGCCAACATGTTGCACCGGACAGACAACGCCCTGCGCTCCCTCTCGATGTCCGCATTGTCCGATAGATCATCAGAGACCCAGTGACCCAGATACTTGAACCGATCTACTCTCTTCAAATTAGAACCGCAAAGAGTGACAGGAGGCGCTGTTACGTAGCTTTTAGTACCAGCTTTGAAGATCATGTATTCACTCTTTTTAGGGTTGTATCTGAGTCCATGGGCCTCTGCGTAGGTTTCACAAACCCTCAAAAGCGTCCGCAACGCAGAAAGGGACGGGCTCAGCAACACCATGTCATCCGCGTAACTTATGTTATTTATACATACTCCATCAACGGAACAACCGACCTTAGTGCTGCTGAGCTCTTCAATCAATTTGTTCATATACAGGTTGAAAAGGCGCGGCGAGGTTAGTCCCCCCTGCCTCACACCACAGTCCAACCTGTACATGTCTGAATGCGACCCTGCCCACCTGACACTATTTTGCTGGTGACTATACCAATACTCACATAATGATACAATGTCATGTGACACCTTCGTCTCGCATCGCAACTTACGCCATAACTTGTCATAATTAACAGTATCAAATGCTTTTGAAAGATCTAAGTAGCAAGCATATACAGGCGTATTTCTATCTGTGTAGTACTGAACAGTTTGCTTGAGACAGAGGATAGCACTTTCAGTTGAAAGGCCAGGCCTAAAGCCAAACTGAGCGTCGTTCAGAAGTATGTGCTTCTCCAACTGTTGGTCAAGCAAACTATCCAGCACCTTACTAATGACCGTTGCTAGCGAGATAGGTCTATAGTTTGAAATATCAGATAAATCACCAGTTTTGTTTTTAACAATGGGAACTACGATAGTGTACATTAAGTCATCAGGCAAGTAACTGTGACTTACACATAAATTGTAAAACAAAGCGAGTACTCTAGGTAGATGTACACCCGCGTACTTCAGATGCTCGATGCTGAGCCCATCATGGCCCGGAGACTTACCTCTAACCATCTTCTTTATGACAGCGGCCACATCTTTGGCAGAGAATCTAACGGCAACGTCCCCGGGGCGATCCTCAGCAGCGAGCACCCGCGACCCGGGCCCGAGCGGTGATTCGACCTTGAAATGGCGCTGAAAGGCACAGGCTATGTTCCGGGGCTCATGCGCTCCCCCGACACTCACAGGGCGGCTCGACACAGGATTTAAATTTCTTGTGTTTTTCCAGAAATCGCTAAAGTTGTTATTTGCGTGATGTTCAGCAATAATATTCATTTTAATTTGTAGTTCATTATTTTGGCAATATTTCAATTTAGATTTAAATATTTTCCTAGATTCACACATATCTCGGTACACAGGTCCAGAACTAGGCTTACCGTTATTTATCCAAGTCTGAAAACAATGTCGCGCCCTCCTATGAGTGTCACTCACAAACTTATTCCAGCCTGGTACATGTCTATGCTTTAAACGCCTAGATACATATTTGTTACAGGTGCGCTTAGCGGCTTTAGTTAAAACATTTACAATTGTTTTGTACATGTCACTTATTATGACCTTGTGGGACTCATTATCACACAGTCGATCCGCACAATAAGTAAACTCTAATGGGAAATCTAACTGTTTCAATTCTGAGTTACAATCATTTAAATACATTTCTATTTGTTCATTGTTTCTAATACCCCAATTTATGTGATTTAATGTTGATGTTGTTATCTGACTTTTGGGTAAAATTACATTTAAGTTACATTCCACCAATAAAGGGAAATGGTCAGACCAATAGGTATTGTGCAGAACAGACACATTAACTACCGTACGTCGCGCTGAACCCGTTACCACACAGTGATCGAGCCATCGCCTGCACCCGTGTGCCTCACTAATAAACGTAAACGAATGCAGTTGTTAAGAATACGGTCAAGCTTATTCAGCAAGACTGCATTCAGGTCGTAGTAGCACACGTCACCATAGTCAATCAAAGGGAAAATTAAAGTCTGCACAAGCATAGTCTTTGTCTTAACAGGCAAAAAGTTCCTCAGACGATACAACTACATCTTCAAAGAAAATTACATCCCTGCTCTTTGTGACCTGATGAGTTAATGGGTCCATAATGCGATATCCTTTTGTGTTGTCACAGTATCCAACAAAAAACATAACAGATGATTTTCTGTCCCACTTTAAGCTTTTTTCTTTTGGAATATAGAATAATAATATACCTTTGAAACAAATATTTTTGAAAACTGGAGTTGCAATAATCTTTACCATTATCAGTCCTTATAATTTTGATTGTATGATCCAATTGATTCTCTACTTTCTTCTTAAAATCTTTGAAAACTTCTGTAATATTTTGTTTATCCTTTAGAAAATAGATATGAACCATTCGAGTATAATCATCGATAAAAGAAATAAAATATTTCATACCTCCCTAAGATACATGTTCCATTGGCCCGCACAAATCTGAGTGTATTATTTCCAAAAGCTTAGCTGCTCTAGATCTTGGATGCCTGAAGGGTAACCTAGTTTGTTTTCCTTCACAGCAGGTGGTGCATTGTATATCTTTCTGTGAATCCAGCACAAGTGAGACTCCTCCAACACAATCAGGCAATTTCTTCAAAGCTGAAACATTCAAATGAGCCATCCGAAGATGCCATAAGTAAATGTCACTCGGATTTACTTTAGTGGACACCAAGTGTGCTCTTTCATCGACATTCTTATGTGTATCTAAGACATATAACTTATTACTTAAAGTAGCTGAGTACAATGATTTTCCATCTGCATTTACAATATTACAACCTTTCTCGTTGAATGACACCTTATAACCATTCTTTGCAATTTTACTCACCGACATTAAATTAGCTGCTAAATTAGGCACAAAGGACATTTCTTACTTAAATTTTATCTTGTGGTGTAATTTGAATATTTATATCTCCAACACACTCCACTGACAATGGCTCACTATTGGCCACTGTAATTGTTTTTGCTGATGATTGTCGAATATTGTACATAAAATCTTTATTGTTGACCATGTGCGCTGAGCAGCCACTGTCTATATACCATTTTTCTATATTACCTTTGTTACCTAGAAAAACTGAAAAAGCTGCAATAAAATTTTCTTCCTTTTTAATCTCCGTTTTGTTTGAATGTTTACAAAATTTTGCAAAGTGTCCATAACCATTACAATTGTAACACCGGGGACCCTTGTTTGACTTATACTTGGGCTTATTAGATTTAGAATAGAATGCACTGCTCGAATCTTCAGTTTTCACTTCTTGAAGCAATTTGGTTTTTATAAAATCTGCACTGATTCTCGCACCCGAGTATTCCAGTCCCATTATCATGGGTTTATACTCATCAGATAAGCCTGCCAATATAAGTGTGCTAAGCCATTCGTCATTCACTTCGAAGCCAATATTTCTAAGTTAATGAGCGGCACTCATAATTCTACTAACATAATCTTCTATACCGGCACTTGATTCAAGTGATGTATTAATCAATTCCTTCAATAACCCAACTTTTCTTGTTAACCCATTGTCGTCGAAAGCTTTATGTAAGCTATCCCACACCTCCTTGGCAGTTTTACACTCCTGAACATGCACATAGTTTTGAGTGTTTATTAGCAATATAAGTTTGGATTTCGCCTTGACGTCTTTCACTGGATCGACTGTTTTCTCAGCACCGTATTCTATGCAATGTTCGTGCTCCAGATATGTTTTAATGCAAAATTTCTACGTTGAGAAATTGTCTTCAAAAAACTTCTCGATATTAAACATATTTGAGCTCATCTTGATAGATTACGGAAAACATGTGTCGAGCAATATGACTTCGCACTTTTCGGTAAAACTACGAAAATACTAAATATTTCGGATGTTCTTATTTGCAACCACGCTCTGCTACCATGTAGGGTTTTGACAAATAAAGACCTCCGAAATATCAACAATATTTAGTTTTATTACTTCTTTGCGACAAGATACAAAGACACAAAAATGGCTTCTTATAGACCGAAGTGATAAAAAGCGCCACCACGGAAAAGTGGTGAAATTCAAAACTAATTAGGTTGCGTTCCATTTCCATCAAAACCGTTGAACCTGTAATTTGAGGTGGAAATAGCTTATGAAATCCTAATAAACGTGGTTTATTAAATTAGCTGTATCTTGGACTATGTTACAGAATTCAGAGCTCAACTAAATCATCCCGTTGATATCTAATGTCATATCATGGTGCAGCTGTACTCGTTGTTTGTAGATAGTTTAATAAAATTGTTTCGAGTGGTTCTTGAATACGCGATTCGAATGAATTGGGAGGGAGGATACAAAGTTTCAACACCCCTTTTACATCCCTTAGGTATGATTTCCGGAATAAAATCTATTCCGTTGTCTTTTCCAGGGTTTAAAACTAACTCCATACCAAATTATATCTAAATTGGTTCAGCGGTCTAAGTGTATTATGTGTGTGGGGAGAGTAGGGACATTATTGATTCCCTATACGAAATTCCAATATCCTTTTTACATCCTTTAGGGATGATTTCCGGGATAAAAACTATCCTATGTCTTTCCCAGGGTCCTAAAATATTTCCATACCAAATTTAAAATCATCTACATCAGTTAAACGGCTTAAGCGTGAAAAGGTAACAGACAGACATTTTTATCCCAATATTAGGTACCCGTAGTGTTCAGTCCCAAGCCAGCCAACGGTAACTGGTATGCTGAACTGTCCACGGTACGTGGAGCTTTGACCGTTGCTTGCAAACACAATATGTCGCTTCTTAGGCTTCAGTACAACAATTAAGCTTATAGCCTAGACTTACCTGAGCTGTAGACGCCAAGCGAGGATCTGTTCTGATCACGTCCGTGTGTGTGTGTGAGTATATTTGAAAGTGTAATGGTGTCAAAGTGGTGTCACGGCGGTCACAAAGGACGCAAGCTTCAATGTGTGGTCCGGGCCGGGATGCAGTACAAACTTCGCACCAGATTGGAGCAGCTATTTATCACCAATTCACTATCACTTTCAACAAACTCGCGGGTCAGTCAGTCTGACTTCAATACGGCGGTATTGTTCCAAAATATCCCAGGTTTTTCGTCAATTCGGGATTACAATTTCAACTTATCGTTAATCGCGACCAAATTATCTTTTAACCGCGTAGATTCAACAGGATTTTTTAATTACAATCAATGAATCGATCTCAACAAACAAGGCGGTTGCTTTTTCAAGGAAAATTATGTCAAAAGTGAAAAAAAGATCAAAGACAATAGAAAATAATGTTGCCAACCAAAAAGGTGCGTTCTGTTTCACGTTGGACAGAACATCTACCCCCCCGGACGGGCCTACCCGTCCGCTAATCAATTGGAAGCCTTGATAAAGTTGCGACCGCTCTCTTTATGATGGATCCGTCCACCAAAACTCAGCAAAACGAGGGACCCCGTCGGTGCCAGCCACCAAATTGAGAATGCGCCCCCTACGCCAATACAAAGGCTTAAGGTTGGCATCCTTAATCAGGACGAGGTCTCCGATCTTGGGCGGATGAGTTTTATCCGTCCACTTGACGCGTTGCTGGAGGATGTGCAGATACTCTAAGCTCCAACGCTTCCAAAAGTTCTGAGCGAGCTGTTGCACCAACTGAAACCGCGGGAGCCGATTTTGGCTCACATCAACAAAGGGGTACTCCGGCATGGCGACAAGTGGCTGTCCAATCAAGAAATGGCCCGGTGTTAGAGCCTCCAAATCATTCGGGTCCGAAGAGAGCGGGCACAATGGGCGTGAATTCAACACAGCTTCAATGCGGCAAAATACCGTAGCTAGTTCCTCAAAGGTGAGAACGGTGTCTCCCAACAATCTCCGCCAGTGTCCCTTTGCCACTTTCACCGCGGCCTCAAAAATACCCCCCCAATGGGGGCAGGCTGGCGGGTCAAACAACCTAGTGACCCCTCGGCGGGCCAAACTATTACCAATGTCAACCTGGCTCTCATTAAGGAAGGCGTCTACCTCCTTCAAATAGTTACTTGTACCCTTGTAGTTCGTACCGCAATCAGACCTAATCAAAGAAGGTAACCCACGGCGAGACACAAATCTTTCCAAAGTCGCCACAAAGGCTTCTGTCGAGAGGGAGGTTACCAGCTCCAAGTGTACTGCCTTGGTTGACAGGCAGACAAAAACACACAAATAAGCCTTAACAATCTTACTATTTCGAAGTGTGGACGTCTTCACCGAAAAGGGACCAGCAAAGTCCGTTCCGACGCCAGCAAAGGGCCTCGCCTCATTGACACGATTAGCCGGCAAATCTCCCATTAGGGGCTGCATAGTGGAGGCCTTAGTCCGATAACACGGCATACAACGGAAGACAATGCTACGAATAGTACGACGAGCCAACAAAATCCAAAATTCTCGCTGCAGAATGGCCAACAGCGCATTGCAACCGGCATGCGAGTTTTTAACGTGACGATCAGTCACCAACAATTGTACCAAGTAAGTGGCCCTCCTTGGGCAACAAAAGGGGGTGACGGGCCCCATAAGGAAGGTTAGAGTGCCTCAACCGTCCTCCAACACGCAAAAGACCCAATCCAAAAAGGGATTCAACTTACTAACGGCTCCCGAAAACTTAACCCTACCAGACTTCAAGACCTCGATCTCCTTCTCAAAGTGTGCAGCCTGCACAGAGCGGACCCAAAGGAGGAGTGACTCCTGTCGCTCTTGAGGAGAGAGAACTGGTGACAGGCGCTTGTCCCCTGGATTCCTAGAATTATGGCCAAAACGCCTGATCCACGAGGTGACGTTCAACAATTTGTCGAGGGAGCTGTATCGATTCAACAAAAAATCAGGATCAAACGGAGGATCCTTCGTCCCAACAGCGAACACCTTAAGTCCGGGCAAAGGATCCGACATCAAGACTGGCGTTCGAGGCCAATCGTCCTCGGGGCGAGTCAGCCAGTCCGGTCCCCACCAGAGGGGGTGAACAATCAAGCGGGGGGCCATGCATCCGCGTGAGGCTACGTCGCCCGGGTTCAGGTCACCAGGCACGTGCCTCCAAATCAAAGGCGTTTTAGATCCTTGAATCTGAGACACTCGGTTCGCAACAAAGACCTCCAAAGAGTGGACGGACGTCTTCAACCAACACAAAACAATTTGACTGTCCGTCCAGGCGTAAGAAGCCCGAATGTCGACAGTTCCACCCAAAGTGTGCGCAACGTGATTTAGGAGACGCACAAGAAGCACCGCCCCTGACAACTCCAACTTAGGGATGGTCAATGCCGTCCGGAGGGGGGCCACCTTGCTCTTGGCCATGACCAGTGACAACTTCACCTGGCCCGTGGCGCTGACGGTGCGCAAATAAACAGCGGCGGCATAACCGTGAGAGGACGCGTCACAAAACCCATGAAGAGTGGCAGTATAAACCCCAGGGGGGAGGATGGCGCGGGGCAGCGCGACCTCATTGACCACAGGAAGTACGGATACAAATTGGAGCCAGTCTTCCAACAGGGTTTCCCAAAGTGGCTCGTCCCAACCAAGTTCAGCGGTCCAAAGGCGCTGAAGGAAGCATTTCGCCCAAAACAATACCGGGCAGATCCAACCATTAGGGTCAAAGGTCCTCGCTACAGTAGACAACACCAGTCGTTTAGTCCAAGTAGGAGGTGACTCCAAGTCGACATCGTACGTAAAGGTGTCTTGAACTGGTCGGTACTGAACGCCGAGGACGGCCATCATGGCGGGGTTGTCAACGTTTTCAAACAAATGAGGATCCTGCTTATGATCCTCCAACACACCTTCCAATAGCGCTGGCGAGTTGGACACCCATTTATGCAACTCATAGCTAGCGGAAGCCAGAATCTGGACCAACTCATCACGCAACAGGATAGCTTCCTCAACCGTAGGAGCTCCAGTGCAGACATCGTCGACGTACAGTTCCGTTTTCAAGATGGCGGACGCATGAGGGAACCTCAAACGCTCCCGGTCCGCAAGCTCCCAAAGCGAACGAATAGCAACAAAAGGGCTTGATCGAAGGCCGTACGTATTCGTGTTGAGCTCGTATACAATCATGGAATCCTGGGGATGTTCCCGCCACAGGATCAACTGATAACGTCTGTCATCCCGGTGAATAACCGTTTGCCGGAACATCATTTTGATGTCAGCCACAAAGACTACTTGATGACGACGAAAAGACGTGATGACGTCACAAAGATCCCTCAACAATTTGGGGCCGGAATGCAGGCAATCATTCAAGGAGACGCCGGAAGAAGTCCGCGCAGACCCATCAAACACTGTGCGCAGTTTACCAGTGGATGGCTTGAGGACCGCGTGATGTGGCAAGAAGAAATGCTCTACTGAGCGCCAATCCAAATCTGACACCGACATGTGTCCCAAGTCTGCATACTCACGCATAAAATCTACATATTTTTGCCGCAGCACCGGGTCCCTGGCCATGCGGCGCTCCATTGCCAACAATCTCTTCTCAGCCGTAGGTCTGGATTGGCCGAGAGGTGGTCGCACCGCAACAAAAGGCAGCCGGGTCTCAAGCCGACCGGAGCGGAGTCGACCGGTGTTGTTCTGATAGAACAACTCGCACTCTTCGTGTTCCGGATTCAAGCGGGACACCTGAGGGGGCTCCTCAACCTCCCAAAACCTCTGAACGGCGTCAGAGAGGGCTGCCAACGCAAAGACAGGTTCAGGTGGAGGGGGCACGTTCAACACTGGGCCCATAATCGCAAAGCCGAAGATGGTTGAGACCGCCACCAGGCCCCTCGGGTGGCACCATGGGGTCTCCGGCTGCAAGACCGTCATATTTCCCAACAATATTTTCCCTAAAACATTGGAACATAACAACAAATGCACCGTACAAGGGGAATCAAACCAGGTGTCAGCCAAATCCAGACCTGACGTCAACCGTAGAACATCCAAAGGCAACTGACAATCGGGATGGCTACCCAATATAGTCGGCATAACAAGGGCAGGAGCACCAATTTTAGGGTACAGACAACTCACAGGGGTGATTTCAAACCAGGTCTCTCCCTCAACAGTGGTGACAGCCGCTTCGCCAATTCCCTGAATTTTGCCTGAAAAGTCGTTCACCTCCAGGCCAACCTGTCCCGCTAACTAAGACGACAAAAGGGAACCCTGGGCTCCCGTGTCCAAAATGGCACGGACCACAATCGAATCACCCAAGGGTCCCCATGCCCTGACCGAGGCCGTTGGCAACAAAATCGACTCGATCAGGGGGGGTTCTTTAGCGGGGCAGGCGCCAATTTCCTAGCGATGCCTGGGCGGCGACCGCTCGCCGCATCCAGGCTGCCTTCGTTCACGACGAGAGTAGACATCAAATGGTTCGTCCGCGCGGTGTCCCGAGCCGCTCGCCATCGCTGGAAGGGCATATCCCACCGGATGCCTGAATGGCGGGGGGCGCGACTCCAACCGGGGACGTTTCGCCAACGGAGGGGAGAGGTAGCGGTGCTGGTCCGGCCACTGCTGCCTAGCAGCCAACGCGCGTTCTCCCTGACGAGAGGAGACCAAATGGCGCTCGCGGGGCTCCCGTTCAACTTGTGCGGGGGGTGGAGTGCAGCATGCAGAATAGCGGGCCTCAGCCCGGTGCTCGTCTCCGGAATACGCCCCCCTGCGCGAACCCTCCTCAGAAGATGGTCTGCTGGAGCGGTTCGCGTTGGCGCACAAAATCTCCAGGTGGGACCCCTTGCAAATTCTACACGGACGGGGGTCGGGGCAGTCCCGATGGAAATGGGCCCCCAAACACGAGACGCACAAACGGCGTTTGTTGACTATGCGGCGGCGGGCACTTACGTGCAAATTCAAAAAATCCGGGCAACGCGCCATGACATGCCCCGTGGCCTTACAAAAGTCGCAATGATGAGGACTCCGGGCGCCAGCAAAACGGGGGGCGGGGCGAACATCAACAGGCCCCGAGCCCTAGTCCGTCCCTGGTCCAAAAACCGACACTCGTCTTCCAAAAATTTGAAGAGGTCGTCAAAGGGGGGAAGATGGGTGGCACTATCCCCACCATACTTCTGCTCAAAACGTGACCTCAACTCCGCAGGGAGCAACCGCAGCACTATGTGCACCAACAGGTAGGACCAATGTTCTACCGGTAACTTCAAGCGTCTCAAGGCGTTGGTCGCTGAGACCAATGGGTTCAGCAAGTCAGTGCGCAACGTCGACGTGCTGGCAATGGCCGGTAGTCCCAAAATCTGGCCAATGTGCACATCAGCCAGGCAGCGCTTGTTCTGATACCGTCGGGAGAGAAGCTCCAGAGCGGTAGGGTAGGAGGAGTCCGTGACCGGCAAGTGCTGCACCAAGGCTCTAGCTTCGCCCTCCAAAACGGACAACAAGTAGGCAAACTTCTGCGCAGGTCCGAGGTCCGAGCGTGCATCCACAAGACTTTCAAAGAGATTAATGAAGCCCAGCCAGTGGTTTGGACCGACCGACCGTCAAAATGTGGCAGCTCCAGGGTGGGCAGCCTACCCAATAGTCCAGGGCCCTTGACAACTGAGGTCTAAGGCTTGGCCTCCTCAGGCACCCGGCTCCTCAAAATTTCCCGGGCTCGTTGACTTATGACATCCCCCAGGTGGACAATCTGGTCATAGTCACCCAAAACCTTATCGCGGGCTGCCTGGTCCATCACCCCCAAATCCACGCCCATGATGTACTCGTTGAAGCGTGTGAGCGCAGCATCAGCTGACTTGATCCTCTCATTCACATGCTCGTTCCGAGCAAGGGTGAGCTCTTCCAAGTCCGAACGCTCAACCGTTGCTGCTGCCGATGTGAACCATCTCAACTGTGAGGTCAATCCGGCAGCAGACTCCCTGACTGCCTTTAATGAGGCCATTGCAACAATCAAATATCAATACCAACAGGCTAAAATTAATCAAATAAATAAACAATGACTTGTTAGCCAACCGAACAATTTCACAAAAATAAACTTAAATTCAATTTATTTCAGGTCCAAATCCGACCCTGTACTTATTCCAAGTATGAATCTAGCTTGCTAAGGATGGCTAGTTACAGAAAAAATAACAATTTAATGTATATATTATGCTGGATCAACACCAATTAAACACAACAATTGAATGTATAATATTGAGCCAGACAATCTCCAATAACACAATCCAATAATCACACTTAACAATAAATCAATATACACAACTCAAGTCTTGTTATGTTAACAAATGTGTGATTATCATTTAGATAAACTTTTAAATTCAGATTAGTGACATTCAATTATTAATTACAACAAATATACCAAATTATGTACCAAAATACAACCCAATAATTCCTAATTTCACAAATAAATCTTACTTTGTCAGAACAATAGCAAGGGACTACAGTACAAACTACAAGTACTATTTGAGCCCGGCTGACAAAGCAATATATTCAAACTTATTAAGTTATTTTCAACAATGTTCAAAACTTCCAATTTACTATGTGGATTTATTTTAATGTAAAATCCACGCTCTGCTTACCAGATTGTTCAGTCCCAAGCCAGCCAACGGTAACTGGTATGCTGAACTGTCCACGGTACGTGGAGCTTTGACCGTTGCTTGCAAACCCAATATGTCGCCTCTTAGGCTTCAGTACAACAATTAAGCTTATAGCCTAGACTTACCTGAGCTGTAGACGCCAAGCGAGGATCTGTTCTGATCACGTCCGTGTGTGTGTGTGTGAGTATATTTGAAAGTGTAATGGTGTCAAAGTGGTGTCACGGCGGTCACAAAGGACGCAAGCTTCAATGTGTGGTCCGGGCCGGGATGCAGTACAAACTTCGCACCAGATTGGAGCAGCTATTTATCACCAATTCACTATCACTTTCAACAAACTCGCGGGTCAGTCAGTCTGACTTCAATACGGCGGTATTGTTCCAAAATATCCCAGGTTTTTCGTCAATTCGGGATTACAATTTCAACTTATCGTTAATCGCGACCAAATTATCTTTTAACCGCGTAGATTCAACAGGATTTTTTAATTACAATCAATGAATCGATCTCAACAAACAAGGCGGTTGCTTTTTCAAGGAAAATTATGTCAAAAGTGAAAAAAAGATCAAAGACAATAGAAAATAATGTTGCCAACCAAAAAGGTGCGTTCTGTTTCACGTTGGACAGAACACGTAGGATAGTTTTCGAATTGCACGCGGACGCAGCCGCTGGCAAAAGCTTAATTAAATGAATTAAATATGATTTTTAAATTTGGCATGGGAATAGTTTAGGACCCTTGCAAGGACATAGGATAGTTTTTATACCGAAATTCCCACGGGATCGCGGGAAAAACCTCCCACGCGAATGAATTCGCGTGCAAAAGCCAGTAATATTATAAATGCGACTCTGTCTGTCTGTTATTGTTTCACGCCTAAACCGCTGAACCGATTTACATGAAATTTGGGGTCGGAATAGTTGAGGGCCCTGAGATGGACATAGGATAGTTTTTATCCCAATATAAGGTTCTCGTGAGAAAGTTTTCGAATTGCACGCGGACGCAGCCGCTGGCAATAGCTAAATTAAATTAATTACATTTGATTTTTAAAGGTATGGGAATAGCTCAGGACCCTGGGAAAGACATAGAATCAATAATATCCCCGCCCTCGCCACACACATAATACACTTAGACCGCTGAACCGATTTAGATGAAATTTGGAATGGAGATAGTTTTAGACCCTGGAAAAGACGTAGGATAGTTTTTATCCTGGAAATCATCCCTTAAGGATGTAAAAGGGGTATTGGAATTTTGTGTTCCCCCGTCCCAATTAATTCAAATCGCGTATTCAAGAACCAGTCGAAACATTTTTAGGGTTCCGTAGCCGAATGGCAAAAAACGGAACCCTTATAGTTTCGACATGATTGTATGTCCGTCTGTCTGTCTGTCCGTCCGTCCGTATGTCACAGCCATTTTATTCCGAAACTATCAGGACTATAGATGTAAAACTTGGTAGGTAGATGTATTCTATGAACCGCTTTCCGATTTTAAGAGAAAATTTAATAAATATTTAAAATAAAGGGGGCTCCCCTTACATGGAACTGAAACTGAAAATATTTTCTTTCATGAAACCTATACGTGTGTGGTATTTATAGACAGGTCTCTAAAAATGACATTAAGGTTTCTAAAATGACTTTTTCATAAAAATAATCGTTTAAAAGATATACGCTTCCAAAGTGGTAAAATGTGTGCCCCCCCCCCCTCTAACTTCTATAATAATGAAGTGAAAAATCTAAAAAAAATATATATTGTAGATCTTAATGTAAACTTTCAACTAAAATTAGTTTGAACGAGATCGAGTCAGCAGTTTTTGAGATGCAGTATATTTTCTAAAACCGCAAATATAACTTTGTAATTCATACATATACTATGAAAAACAAAGTTATAAGGCGTAGTTGTAAAAAATGTAAATAAGCTAGTTTTAAGAAATTTGTAAGGTATTTGTTTTTTTTTTTCAAATAAATAAATATTAAGTATATTATAGTTACTACGGAACCCTTCATGGGCGAGTCCGACTCGCACTTGGCCAATTTTTTTAAACTACACAACTACATGTAGGCTATACAAATCTTTGTTTAGGGCTGGGGTCGAACCCATGTCATGCACCGGTCAACCGTTACACCAACCGTGTCGTTTAAATTTTAACCGATCAAGTTAATATACGAATGATTTCTATTTTTTATCTAGTTTTGTATGTCATATCTAGATCTAGTCTATAATATAATTGCAGATTAATAGTAGACACTTACGTAATTAGGTATCTTAGAGACATAAATATATAGGTAAATTATATTTATTTACGTACGTAAGGGACCTACTCACAGCGTGGCCGACCGCCTACCGCCATGGGCCACACACACAAAATAGTTTAATAAACCACGTTTTTTTCGGATTTGAAAACAAATATGAGGGATAAAGAATGGCTGTTTGAAAGAGCAATTTTGGCACCGACTAACGAAATCGTAGGGCAGATCAACGAAAAGAATATGTCTCATGTGGATGGTGATGTTGTCGAGTATCTGTCCGTTGACAATGTCATGGATATAGAGCAAGCGACGTCGTACCCTGTAGAGTTTCTCAACTCTCTGGAATTGTCAGGGGTACCGTCACATAAGTTAGGGCTTAAACTTGGTGTCTCAGTCCTGTTGATGCATAATCTGGACGCACCAAGGCTCTGCAATGGCACGCGACTACAAATTACACACCTTGGACTCAATTTTGTGCAAGAAATAATTATGACAGGAGCAGCAAGCGGTGAAAACGTATTTATTCCTCGCATTCCAATAATCCCGACCAATTTGCAATTCCAGTTCAAAAGACTCCAATTTCCCTTAAAAGCAGCATTCGCAATGACCATAAACAAAGCTCAAGGACAGAAACTGAAAGTCGCAGGTGTACATTTAGACAAACACTGCTTTGCTTTTCCCATGGGCAACTATATGTGTAAGTATCTACACGTTTTAGCCAAAGACGGGAAAACCAGAAATGTTTTTTAAAAAGATACATTTTAAATACTGTCTGTCTATTTTTGGGGATGAATGGACATTCCCAAAAAATATGTAGACAGGTGATGGTTTATTTTTATTTTATATGTGTTTTTAACCACCCAAAAAGGTATACCGATTGGCAACAAGATAATTGACAGTGTAAATTAACGCGGGCGAAGCTGCGGGCAAAAGCTAGTAATATTATAAATGCGAAAGCAACTCTGTCTGTCTGTCTGTTACCTTTACACGCCTAAACTGCCGTACCGATTTAGATGAAATTTGGCATGGGAATTATTTAGGACCCTGAGAAGGACATAGGATAGTTTTTATCCCGAAATTCCCACGTAATCGGGATTTACGCGGGAAAAACCTCCCACGCGAACGAAGTCGCGAACAAAAGCTAGTATAGTGTCATATATTAAGATACCAAAAATTTAATCTGTTGATAAATTGAAATCTACGCCAAATTTCATTGGAAAAGTAACGATTTAACGATATTACCCAGATACGCCTATATAACTTTTGATATCCAATATCATGAGAGATTGATATTTTCCGCCATGTCACCATGTCGCTATGTCTTCACATACAATCTGCTACTGTTTTATTACAATATTCCAAGTTCGCTTTTTATTTGCTTACGATTCGTTTTATTTAATGAACATACTATATTTGTATGTACCTAGTGGTTTTGTGCTCAAGAATATACCGGTAAGATTTTTCAATCCTGAGATAACTTTCACCGAAGGAAACGAAAATAGATTTTGTATAGAATACTAGCACTTCGCCCGTAACTTTGTCCGCATTGATGAAATAATTTATAACCTTATAGCACTCACAAATAGTGCACCTTACTACTAATGACTTTTTTTTCGAATTTGATCATTATTTTTGGAGATTACCCCATACAAACTTACAAACAAATTTTACTTCTTTATAATATTAGTATGGATTATTTCAAATAGCCGTTTTTAGTCTTGATTTAAAAATTATGCGATGAAAAGGATGCGATCGGCAGCAGCGACCTCTGGCGCCTGTCCCTGGTTCAGAACATGGTGCGGGACGAGCGAGCGAGCTGTGAAGCAGTCATACTAGTGAAGGAGGGGGCTGAACGCGTGAGGGAGGGAAACTCTCTTCCTCACACCCCAGCCGCAAGGCCATTGCCTGTCAGGGTTACGAGAATATTAGACGAGATAGCGCAGCACTGGAATGCAAAAAAAAAGGAACTTTTACATCACAGCTTCTTACGAATGGCAAAGCAGTGACGGCAGATGTCTATTGTCAAGAATTGCAAACAATGACGGAGAAGCTCGAAAAGCTCAATTCAATAACCAAGACTGGTGAATCGCTCTTCCCAATTGCGTACCCACGAAAACGCGCGAGCTCACACTTCACAACAAACCAGACCTAATATTATAAATCGGCAAACTTTGTTTTTTTTTTTTGTTTGCGCGGTAATCTTCAAAAGTACTGGGTGGATTGGGATGAAATTAAGTATGGAAGTAGCTTGAAGCTTGGGGAAGGCTATGTTTTTATCATGATAAAAACAGGTGACTGTTGATATTACTTTACAAAAAAAAAAAAAAACTCAATTACTTACATCAAAACTAAAATAAAAATACATAGGACATTCATATTAAGTTATTAAAATGACAAAGTATCAAATTAAATATCAGAGAATCAAATTAAATGTCAAGGTACGAAATAAATGTCAAAGGATCAAATTAAAGTATCACAATCATTATTAAAACATTAATCAAAAATTAGATCTATTCCCATCCAATACCAAGACCTAATTAATACTATTTGGTATTAGATTATTTTCGAATTTATTTTCTGTTCCCAACGAGTACCACATTTTAAAACCAATACAAGTTTGAAGAAATTAGGTACAGTCAGGTTCAGTAAAATTAAAATGCTTTGAGTGATTTTGAGTAATGTTTAATCAAGATTAGGGTTTGAATATAACACATTGAACGCCGTGGTGGTCACCGGTGACCACCGCTATACTTTCCATATGGACTGACACCAATTTGCGATTTCAACAAATTTTACACATTATATTTTATTGGCTCATATGGTTCAAAATAGCCAAAAACCTCAATCTAAATAATTATTTCTTATTACTATCCAAAGAATTAACAAAATAATTGCTGACGCACACCGGTGACCACCACGGCGCACGCCGTTGAGAATCTGCATTTCGGTCGCGCGGGGCCGCGGGGGTCGCGGCGCCGGTCACACCCCGCGCCCTTCCCCGGAAGGGCTGCGCGCGGCCACCCTCTTGACACGAGTTAGTAATCGCACGCAAGGTCATGCGCATTGTCGAGCTAGTATTCGCAAGCAAGGTCACGCACATTGTTTATTTTTCATAATACATGTTTTGGATTATTTTAGTGACAGTTTTACCCTGGTTACCTCTAAAGTGAATTTGTGAAAACTGTGTCCTGTCTGACTGTAAGGAAAAGTGTGGTGTGAATCATGGATGATTTTGAAGACTTTGAAATAACAAATGATGATTTGACGCAGATTGAAAACATAGAAATTTCCTTGCTCAATAGAAGCTTTCAGGTAAGTTCGGAGTCTGAGGAAGAGTATGACTTACAACCACCTTTACGAAAGCGACGTCGATGAGTTCTGTCCATTAGTGACACGAGTGACATTGAACTTGAAAATGCCGTCACACCGCGTCGCTTCTTGTATCATCTACCGTGTGGCACCAACCAAAAGGTAATCAGCGTCGGATTATCCCCTACACTGAATTCCCAGGATTAGATTCACAAGTTGTAAGGGAAATGATCGATAAGACCCCGGCAGATTTCTATCATTTTTTAGTACCAGACGAGTTATTTGAAATGGTGGCCGATTATACGAATAGCTTTGCTATCAAAAAAGTCACAGGGTCGGACGCAGCATCTAAAGCTGCGCGGATTCGCCAATGGAAACCTACATCCGCAGCAGAGATGAAACGATTTTTCGGATTGATTATTTTCATGGGGATCGTAAAACTACCCAAAATGTCCTACTACTGGTCAAAAGATGCTGTACTTGGACAGAATTTTCCTCGAACAATAATGAGTCGAAACCAATTTGAGCTGCTGTTGCAAATGCTGCACTTTTCTCAGCAAGACGAAGACAATAAATCTAATAGATTAGATATTGAGAATTGGATTTGGAAATTGCTCGAAGTTATGAACAGGAACTTCCAAAATAACTACACTCCTTCCGAAGAGATCTGCATAGATGAAAGCGTGGTGCCTTTTCGCGGACGAATAATTTTTCGACAATATAATAAACAAAAAAGGCATAAATATGGTATAAAGGAGTTTAAGTTATGTACCATTCCCGGATATACATATAAAATAAATGTATACGCAGGAAAAAATAACGATGAAGTCAATACTACACCGGTGAACGTCGTTATGTCTCTATGCAGCGATCTTCTATACAAGGGACATACGCTAGTGACCGACAACTGGTACACCAGTATAGATCTTGCCAAAAAACTTCTGGATGCAGAGACTCATCTCGTAGGCACGATTCGGAAGAACCGGAAGCATCTGCCAAAGGATGTAGTAAATGCTAAACTGAAGCGAGGACAATTCGTGGCGAAGGAAAGCGATGAGGGCATAACTCTAATGAAGTGGAAGGATAAAAGAGACGTCCTTTTGCTGTCCACAAAACACTCAGTGCGATTCCAAAATGTCCGAAAACGCAACAAAGTTATTCCTAAACCGAAAATAGAAATGGAGCTGTAGATATGTCCGATCAGATGGCTGCTTACTCAACTCCGCTGAGGAAATCGATAAAATGGTACAAGAAGTATTCAATCAACCTTCTCCTGAACACAGCAGTGGTCAATGCACTAGTCTTGTATCAAAGCGTCACGGGCAAGAAAATACAAATGGCAGACTTCCGGCTGGAATTACTGAAGTCGTTTTGCAGCCAACAAGATGTTCCAGTTGCAAGACCAAGAAGAATTATACACAAACTGCAACAAAAAGAAGGGCAAGCCAGAACAAGCAGACGAGCATGTGTGAATTGTTACAAAATTAACGCAGCTACTTACGGCAGAAAGTTGGCTAAAAACAAGACTAAAAAGGTGAGAATGTTTTGTCCACAATGCCCGGAGAAGCCTTTTCTTTGCATATCTTGCTTCAATGTCATCATTGACCAATTTTTTAGCCGACTGCGCGACGCAAAGAATGGAAATGTGTTTATTTTGTTGTTAAGACTGATACATCATGATATGATGATCATTTATTCACCAAATATTCATGATAAAGTTTAATTTCGCAATTTCGTAATTTTTTGAGTTATTTTAAGATTTTTTCGAACTTTGTTTAGTTTATTTTTTAAGTCCAAAAATAAGTGATTGCCTAACGTATAGTAAAACGTTTTTTAAATATTTTCTAATAAAACATATATTTTGTAAACCTTTTTTATTTTAAAACCACATCTTGTTACTTAGCCAAAAATCAACAAAGTCTTCTTTTATACTTAGTGTCGAAACGAGCTAGTATGCGTAAACTGTTCTCCAG
This sequence comes from Tholera decimalis, assembly GCA_943138885.2. Lineage (NCBI taxonomy): Eukaryota > Metazoa > Arthropoda > Insecta > Lepidoptera > Noctuidae > Tholera > Tholera decimalis. The sequence continues at coordinate 29,020,917 of OW964556.2, read as the reverse complement.
GGCCGCGCCGGGCACGCTCAATATAGTTTTGTAGCGGCACTGTGTCCTCCAGCGAGAAAATTGAGTTCAAACACGAGTCCGTCGCGCGGTCACCGGTGAGCCCCACGGCCTGAACGGGTAGTATTGCTGTCGCTCACCGGTGAGCCCCACGGCCCAAACGGAACAACCACTAAATTTGAGTCGGCGTTTAATGTGATAAATCACATATTGATTTTTTCTTTTATTTTGTAATTTTTAGAGATTTAGATACTTTTATTTTACTAATCCAAGTCCAACAATTATAATATTATATACAAACAAGCAAATAGTAGCAATTTTCAGTACTTATTAATTAACTGTGATACTTACCTAGTATGTTAAGAGCCTGCGCGCACTAGCGATTTAAGTTGGCCGAGATCGGTCAGAGGATCAGTATAGAGTTATATGGCAGTGTGCGCACTTGACAATGAACAGTTGTACGACCGCACTATCGAATCCGACTGCCCGATCCCTATTCGATCAAACTATCGAACGACTATCGGCAGATTGCATATGTGCATGAAGTTGTATGCGAGTGCGCGCATTATATTCAACTAAACTGTCGATCGACTATCGACCGATCGCACAGTCAGTATGACGCAGTATGTGTGTGCGCGCACTTGTCAGGCGATTTTTCAGTCTGTCTGCTCGACTACAAATGGACTGTGTCGGCCGAATTCAATCGAATAGTGCGCGCACCGCCACGAGACTAAACTATCGAGCGACAGTATGAGCATAATCGACTTATATATGGTGATGATATAATTGCGTATCTTAATAATAAATCACGTAAAAATTTGGCAAAATTTCGAATAAAAATACTAAAACACTAACAAAATTATAAAATATCACAAATAATAAACTTTTAATGTAACTATTTGCAAAAAAAATCGAGCCTTTTTCGCAGGTAAAGGGAAATGATTCATTTGAACTACTTATTTGTTAGTTTGGAAAGTTTTAGACTTTTAGCATTCAATTACGATAGTACAGTATGTAAATTTTAGAAAATAAAATAAGACTTTGTGTAGCTGAGTGTACAAAATGTGGTACTCGTTGGGAATAGAAAATAAATTCGAGAATAATCTAATACCAAATGGTATTAGGTCTTGGTATTGGATGGGAATAGATAAAAATTAAAATATTAACATGATTAACTATTAATTATAATAACATAACATGATAACAATTAATTAATTAATTAATTATAATAACATGATTAATTATATTAACTGTGTTAATTATTTATGTATATATATATATATATTATATGTTTATATATTCTAATATTATGTATTTATTTGAGTATATGTTATTTTTATTGCATTGTAAGTATGTGTAAGTATATTTAATATTTTAGTTTTAGACTTCACATATTCATATTTATTTCTCTTCTTGTTCTCACACACTATTGTCTACATTTCTTTTCACTTCTCCTTTCGCAGGTCTGCTGCAAGAAATTTCTTAAGAAATAAGCAGTACCTTTGTACTCAGATATTATAATTATGTTTATCTTAATGTATTTTACTGTGTGTACATAAATAATAAAATAAATAAATAAATGATTATTGTTTCATTTGTTCAATATATATACATATTAATTACATTTTTAAATATTAATAAACAAAAATATAAACATTTTAAAATATAAAAAATAATAGCCCATCGGTATTGGGAACAGGGTCCAAGCTACCGGTGGTCAGGGCTCTTGAGAGAGGAACCTCCTCACAATACGTGCCGTTTCCAGAAGTACTCCTTTCTGGATCAAGGCCTTGATCCAGCTGCCCAACGAGAGTCTCCATAGATGTTGGTCGACGCTATTATTATTATTATTATAAGATTAGACCGACTATCCTGTTAAACATTAACAACATTGCCTCATATAGAGACAGTCAAATCTTCCCCGCAAGCATTGCCGGTATAGCGTTTGAGCTGGCACCACTCTTCTCTGTCTTTAATAATTTAGACATGGATTTCCACGGAATAGACTCTTTTATCTGTTCTGTGTGGATTTCAATAACATCTATACGCTAACACGTGTTGTGCTTTGTGACTGCTACTAGAGGCAAGGATTATTAGATTCATTACAGATAATAAGCCCCTAAGAAGTATTGTATTTTAACAGAAATAAAACCGTAGTTTTAACGTTCAAGCAAGTTTTAATAATCAAGTTCTGTTTAGCACCTCATAATCACTGAAGATCCAGAGCAGTATAAAAATAAACCCCCAAAGCGGTTCATATCCACCACTACGATGAAGTTAAAGAGAACTTTAGGGACGTACTACATGCTATAGGTATACATACAAACATATACATAAAATAGTGTTTGTCTGTGATTTCACAAGTGCTTATAGTTATTTATACGATACTAAAACGCAAACCAACTTTTTAAAATTTTTGTCAGTCTGTCTTTGTGTTTGTCCGAGTTTTATCTCTGGAACGGCTGAACCAATTTTAAGGAGACATACTAGAAGATGACAGAGGCTGTAGGGCAACATATAGGCTACTTATTATCCCAGAATCTAAGTCAAGATTATATCCCGAAAAACCGCGTAAGTAATATATATTTAAAAGCGTCAATAGACCTAGACTAAGATCTATCTATAGAAATCGAGCACGTGTAAGTTCGATGAAAAAAAAAAACTAGTTCCATCTCCACGTTTGGGTACATACATGGAATGGGAACTAGTTTTTTGTGTTTTTACAATGTTATCTTTGTATAAAAATCGTAAAGCGGTTCACAGAATACCTACCAAGTTTCAACTCTGTAGTTCACATAGTTTCGGAATAAAATGGCTGTGGCCTACGGACGGTCAGACAGACAGACATGCAGAATCTACATGGGTTCCGTTTTTAACCCGACTGCAAAGGAAGGGTTTTCACGCGTATCTTGCATGTATGTATGTCATATTCTTTATTACCTCATATCTCCAAACCGCTTAACGGATTTACATTATTGAGGTATCGTTAGATTCGTCTTAGCGGCCCAAGTATTCTTAGATAGGTGACGTTAAAAAAACATGGCGGCTGTGCGACGCCATTGAACTAAGTGAAAAAAAATCAAGTACTACAATATGAGTGTCAAATTAAAGGGCTCAATACAAAGACTTCAAAAAGGTATATCATGATTATCATTAGCGGAATACTAATAAAATAATACAATGAGAATGTTTAAAAATAATAGACTGCTCTTTCACTTCCTGAATGCGGTGGGGTGCTAATTTGACACAACCGGGAAACCAAAAAAAACGTTAATTAATATTTAAACTAAAAACCTGGAAAAAAGTTATTTAAGAAATCTAAAAAATCCGACTGCTCAACTGAAATGCCAGAAAGAAGAACATTTTTAACACGTTTTTATTAGGTCGACCTGTATGTAACTATGTAATGGAATAGGTAACTAATTTAACCATCTTCCAAGGGTCGTAGCGTAATGAAAATTGGCAGCTGTATGTAGTTCTGATGAAAATATAACAATATGGTACTGTCGAACTGATCTGATGATGGAGCCGGAAGATATGTTCCCTTCATGATGGAATATCGTATCATAGCTGTTTTGGATTTCTTAGAAAAGTCTTATAATGAACTTTGACCACAATTAGGTTTCAAGGTCTGGTGATGAAGCCGGAAGATAGGCACTGGCATTCCATGATGGAATATCGTATCATAGTCGTGTTTGCACTTGTGAGAAAGGCCACGTAATGGACTTTGAACACGATCAGGTTTCAAGGTTATAACAAACCTAAAGAATTTTTTGTTTTTACGTGCATTTATAAGAGCAAGTTTCTTTTTGTGTTTTTTAAACTATTAATACTTATTATTTTTAAAGCGACAAGCAGGCGGGACCCAATTGAACATAATATATTTTTTGGAACGAAGTTCCTTATCGCGCGTTGCGAAAGGGGGCTAGCCCAAAAAAATTAAGACGAAAAGTTGTAACGACACTTTTTAAGGGGACTACAAGAGCTAAACGCGAGTTTTATAATGCTTTAAAGTATATGATTCACTGCAGTTAACACAATCAGAAAAATATATGATATTCTTCAGGATATAATCTAGTTAAGTAGTGTGTTGAAAACATAATACAACAAATTTTAATTGATAGAAAAAAATCACAAAATAACCTCTAAAAAAATCTTTTAACGAATAAAAACCATATATACATACGATCTTTCTGATTTTTTGACAAATTATTCAACAAGAAATATATTATACTAACGTAATACTGTTTAATTTTTGTAATCCAATCAATATACTTTCAGTAAATCGCGTATACTTATTTCGCAATATAATACGTACGCATGTGTGCGTAAACGCCTGTGTACCGACAGTGCCGGCCAACGCCTGTTGCTATATGGACGTGTCGCTCTTCTCGCCGATTTATTTCGTCTCAGAATTGTTTGTAGTTATTATAAAGTTTCGTTTGTAAATTCATTATTTTATTTATATATTGCTGCGGAAAAAATTCATACGAAAAGTTGTAACGACACTTTTTTACCGACTTCAAAAGAAAGGAGGTTCTCAATTCGTCTTGAACTTTTGAAGTGAAAACTTCTTTAGGGGAGTTGAGGTGGGAGTTGAGGGGGGAGTTGAGGGGGGAGTTGAGGGGGAGTTGCGGGTCGAGTAGCGGGTCGAGTTGCGGGTCGAGTTGCGGGTCGAATTGCGGGTCGAGTTGCGGGTCGAGTTGCGGGTCGAGTTGCGGGTCGAGTTGCGGGTCGTGTTGCGGGTCGAGTTGCGGGTTGAGTTGCGGGTCGAGTTGCGGGTCGAGTTGCGGGTCGAGTTGCGGGTCGAGTTGCGGGACGAGTTGTGGGATGCGTTGAGGCATGAGTTGAGGGGCGTCTCGTGGGGAGTTGAGGTAAAGAAAGAGAGAGAGAGAGAGAGGGCAACGGTATACCTTTGAAATTTCGTAAATTTTTGAAGGTATACCGTTTTTTTTCACTTCTACCACGTGTGAATTGCACACATGTTTTTTTTTACAATTCCTTCACTAATTAATCGAAAGGAACTTCGTTCCATCCGGGTGTCCCTTGACACCTCTCAAGTTTTTAATAAAAAAAGTTGGTTTAATTATTTTTTTATGAGATTGGTCCCACCGGCTTATCGCTTTTAAAAATAAAAATGTGCCTGATTCTTGCATTTCACTTAGCAGTCGGGTTTTTTTTAGATTTGCTAAATAACTTTTTTTTTTGCCATTCGGCTACGTAACCCTAAATAATGAATATCGTTCGCAAGCACAGCTTGTAAAGTTTAGGACCGTGAGAAGGCCATAGGATAGTTTTCATCCCGATATAAGTTTCCCGTGGGATAGTTTTCGAATTGCACGCAGACGCAGCCGCTGGCAAAAGCTAAATCAAATTAATTATATTTGATTTTTAAAATTGGTATGGGAATAATGTTTAGGACCCTGGGAAAGACACAGGATAGTTTTTATCCCGGAAATCATCCCTAAAGGATGAAAAAAGGGTGTTGGAATTTCGTATAGGGAATCAATAATGTCCCCGCCTTCCCCACACACATAATACACTTAGACCGCTAAACCGATTTAGATGAAATTTGGTATGGAGATATGTTTAGACATTAGAAAAGACATAGGATGGTTTTTACCCCAGAAGTGATCCCTTAAGGATGTAAAAGGGATGTTGTAACTTTGTTTCTCCCTCTCCCAATTCATTCAAATTACGTATTCAAGAACCACTCGAAACAATTTATTTTAAACTACACAACTACATGTAGGCCATACAAATCTTTGTTTAGGGCTAGGGTCGAACTCACGTCATGCACCAGTCAACCGTTACGCCAACCATTCGTTTAAATTTTAACCAATCAAGTTAATATACGAATGACTTCTATTTTTTATGTAGGTAGGTACTTACACTTTTATCTAGTTTTGTATATCATATCTAGATATTAGTCTATAATATACTGGCAGATTAATAGTAGACACATACGTCAGTAGGTATCTTAGAGACATAAATATATAGGTAAATTATATTTATTTACGTACGTAAGTGACCTACTCACAGCGTGGCCGACCGCCTACCGCCATGGGCCACACACAAAATAATTTAATAAACCACGTTTGTTCGGGTTTGAAAACAAATATGAGGGATAAAAAATGGCTGCGTGAAAGAGCAATTTTGGCACCGACTAGCGCAATCGTAGGGCAGATCAACGAAAAGAATATGTCTCATGTGGATGGTGATATTGTCGAGTATTTGTCCGTTGACAATGTCGTGGATATAGAGCAAGTGACGTCGTACCCTGTAGAGTTTCTCAACTCTCTGGAATTGCCAGGGGTATCTGGAATTGTCAATCAAGTTAATATACGAATCATTTTAAAATCGGGACAATCTGCGGCTGCCCTTTTGGAAATAGGAGAAGATCGTGTAGCTACAGATATCAACGAGATGATTTATTTGAGTTCTGAATTCTGTAAAATAGTCCAAGATACAGATAAGTTAATAAACTACGTTTATTCTGATTTGAAAACAAATATACCTATTAAGTTTAAAAAAAAAATGAAATTCACTTACTTTTTTGGTGGGAAAATAAACAAATGAGCAACATTTGTTGATTTGCACTCTGGGTGGAGCGGAGATTATTTATTTATTGATGTTTCATTCCTGAGTGTAGGTATTTAGAAGGTGGTTTTTTAATTAAAATACTGGTTCGTTTTATTATTAGTTGCCAGTATAAACAAATTAGACAGGAGTTGACTCGCGAGCAAATGTGTATGTTGTCCATGAGAAAAACTTCGTCCAAATTCGGAATCCTAAGAGCTCACTTACATTACTTGATGAACCTTTTTTTCGGTGGAAAAATTATCTGATGGCTTCTCCCGCTCTGGGCGGAGCGGAACGGAGTGTCGAACTTCTTCTGACTAAAAACCCACATTGTTCCGGGGCCGCGAGTAGGTACGCAATATAATTTAAGAAACCTAAGTACTAAGTTCCAAGTGATCCTTTTGAGAAATAAAAAGATGCGAATCTTTTTATATAAATAATATCGTAATCCCCTTTTTTCTCCTTAAGGCGGTAATTTTCTTAATGCTCATTGACATCGCTTGAGGAACCTATGCACAAAGTGTCAAATGAGATTATTGAAAAAATAAAAACTTTCATAAAAAACTCGTACCCTTTTAGAGGGGAGTGAGATTCACAAATCTTTTCTTAGTGCTCATTTATATCACTTGAAGAACCTATGTACAAAATTTGAAATGAATCTGTTAAACAAATGAAAAGTTTCGTACAAATTCGGGCCTCCTTCTTTTTTATTCCCTTAGGGGGGAATTTCCAAAAGTCCTTTCTTAGTGCTCAATTACATCACTTGAGGAACCTATATACCAAGTTTCAAGTGAATCCATTCAAGAAATAAAAAGTTTCATATAAACTTTGACCCTCTTTTTAACCCACTTAGGGGGGGACTTCAAAAACCCTTTCTTAGTATACCTTCTCCTTTTAGGATTTTTTTCCCTATTACCTTCTTAGGAAACTGTTCTTTTTTGTCATCGGGGGAAACCTTCAAAAGGCATCTGGACTTTTGGGGAAAGACCAGGGAGTGTGGGATATCTACCTCACTAAAACCACCCCGGTGATCACCATCAGCACATAGAGAGGGTCCCGGTACCTCTTAAAAGACCACTCCGGAACCCCCATCTTAGGATACTTACTCTTCACAAAGAATAAGCCCTCCAAATTTCATGTCTCTAGGACCAGCGGTTTGGACTGTGCGTTGATATATCAGTTAGTCAGTTAAGACTATCACTCTAATGGGTCGATCTTTAATGTTATGCAACGCTTGCCAAGGTCGATATTTTTTTTCTAACTATAATAAAGCCTATTTGCTGATAATTTGAAATGAAATGAAATATTTATTTTGTAAATTGGTTATTCACACACACGTCATGTTTTTTTTGTGTGTTTAGTTTAGCTAGATGAGGCCGGTATTTTCTAACTGACTACTCTAAGAAGAAACACCGAAACAAATTCAGAGGTCAAAGTCTCCTTTAAAGTCCAGACAATTTGTATATGAGAAGCATGTGGGTATTCTTTTGAGGAATTTATTATGCACGTCAAAGATTAATTTGAAACCGTCCTAGTTGTTTGAATGCAATACGCTAATCTTTATGAATAACTATTAAGATTCGCCTATAGCATTTTTATACTTGTGATCAACTTGCGATAACCTCGAAATTAGATGTTCGATTTGAATGATTTAAAAAGTATTTGACTTCTAGATAAATAGCCTTGATGACAAAACGTTTTATTTGTATAAGAATCAATTCTACAATTCGAATATAAACAACTTAGAAGAATAACGCAATAAACAACAATTGTTTCTACCAGCGATTTAATTAAATTTCAAGAAACAAAAAGCTGCTATTGTGACTTAACTATGACAGTTAGACATATTCCGTCGCGAACTTTTTAGAATGTAATTAATCATTTTTAACCGACTTCAAAAAAGGAGGAGGTTCTCAGTTCGTCGAAATCTTTTTTTTTTTACGTATGTTTTACCTCACAACTGGAGGATGGCGGATGGATTTGAAAAAATATTTTTTGTTTGAGAGGGTGTACTTTTTAGTTGGTCCCATTGTCATGAAATTAGGCTCTAATGATAGGATCCTGGAGAAATCGAGGGAACTCTTCAAATGTTATAAGGACACCTATACCGATTTGGGTATTTTATTTTTATAGTTAGTTGTGCAGTTGCTCTTGACAAGCACCATTTGGTGAAATGGAACTGATGATGAAGACCATAGGAAGCTACCAGAACTACTCAATAATAAGTATGTTATTGTTTGCGATTCGATTACTTAAATATGGTTGTTAAGCATTTTATGCTCGTCACAATGAATATGGTGAAGTGGAGCTGATGGTAAAGTACCTGGAGAACTCTTCAATCATTATCGGCTCGGCATCGGGAAAAGAAATATTTTGCAAAAGGTGATAAGAAGGTGAAACTTAGGGATTTGTTACTAGGTAAATTACAAACCAACCCACTAAAAAGCGAGAAAAAAAGTCGATGTCCTTTGGTTTTGCATTTTCGTTATTAAGACTGCCTTCCGAAATTAAAGTTATTTTTCACTTTGTGGTGTTTTTTTGGGAAGTTGGTTTTATTTTTTGTTATTTTTTTTTATGTATCATCACGTTCTTAACGCACCCTAAATAATTAATTTTTGTCAAAATTTTGCTACACAGTATTATATTATAGCAATTTTCTTTAATCTCTCTATTATTTTCAATTAATTATAGCCTATGTTTATTCTGACAAAATACCTTTCTATTGTTACAAAAAGTGTTCAAAATGGTCCAGGAGTTTCGGAGCCTATGGGTAGAGTAAACGGGATTAAGAGGAGGCTCCCTAAATTTTAAGTAAATTTGCATTAATATTCTGAAACAATCACGTATACAATCAAAATATAACTTTAGTATAGGATTTATTGGATCTTTTTCTTTACGAGTCTAAGACCAGTTACGTAATTAGAACATTTTCACTCGATTCATATTTTAATCGAAAATCATGTTTTTTTTAAAGATTATTCAAAATTTAATTAAGATTACTCGGCTCTTATGTCTAAAATTAGTATTGACAGTAAGAAAATATAGTTTATTATCAAAATATAGGATATTTTTTCTCTAGATATTGATCTAAAGTACTAATTGTATTACTTTAGTTATAAACGAAATAAGAATTGAGACTTACGACATTTAGTTTAGAATCTAAACATGGTAAAAGAGCGCACGCGATATTCATCTTTATTACTGCTGCGTTAGCGATTAGCACACAACGGCCTAACCGGGGTGCATGGGAGCGGAGCTTGCGTGAAAATTATTTTAGAGTGCCTGGCCTTAAGAGTAAAAATTAAAATCACTTACTATTACCTTACAAATTTAATTTATTTTCGTCAGTTACATATTCAAATAGTAATAAAGCCGGACAAATAATTAAGAACAATTCATAAACTGCTCGAGAGTTGTTTCAGCAAATAATTAGATTTTAGATATCTCATTAAATAATGTGATGTGATGGTGATAATGTTAAAAATTGAAATTTAATACATTTTATTTTAAGTAATAGTTTGTAGCGTGTCCACGGCTTTTGATGACCGTCTTACACCGGCGAGGCATTGACTCTATAAATTTTTGACATTTTTCAAGAGAAACAGAGCGCCGTTCTTATAAAAAAAAACGTTGTATAACTCACTTAGGCTACCACACCGTCGATTTGAAACCTTTTTCTTAACTTCGCACCAAAGATGCTCTATGGGATTTAAATCTAGACTGTTTGGTGGCCATTGTAGGACAGAAACTGATTGAGATGTGAGGAATTCTTTAAACGTGCGTGCAGTGTGCTTGCATTGGTGGCAATCATTGTCGTTTTGAAATGTCCAAATAATCGAAAGCACGTCTTCAGCATATGGTAACATTGATTCTTCCAGTATATTTTTGTATTGGAATTGATCCATGTTTCCTTCTATCAATCTAATAGGTCCAACATCATGACCAGAGAAGCACCCCCATATTTTCACATTTCCACCACCATGCTTTAATGACACTTTTGTGTACTTAGAGTCGAATGCTATATTGGGAGGGCGTCGAACATATCGTTTCCCATCAGAACATACTCTATTTTTCCTCTGTCTTCCTGTCCAGCTCTTATACCCCCTAGCAAATTTAAGCCGGGCTTGCCTATTCACACCGTTTCAACATGGGTACCTTTCTTGCTATCCTTTCGTTCAACTCAATTTCTACCAAACGCCTTCAGATAGTGTGCGCTGAGATCGCTGAAGAGTTGTTTTCACCAAAATAATCTTTTCTCAATTCATTAGACCCCATTGGGTATTGTTTTGTCAAACGCACGATATTTCTATCGTCTCGCCGAGATGAATTTCTCTGTGTAGGTACACGTGAAATATTTGAAGTTATTTGTTACGTGTTAAAATGCTTCACAGAGTGGAATATCATCGTGTTTAAGCACTGCAGGTGATCGGCTATCTTTATATATGACCAATTCTTATCGCGAAGTTTTAATTTTAATATCACTTCCCTTGTTGATTCATCGCAACTTTTATTTTTCCCCATTGTTTTTATGTGAAATAATCAACAACTTCTTGACTTTTATATCACTAAATGGCGCCAAAATTACGCGAATAATACCTTAGTTACAGAGTGTTCTCTATTTAAATTTGAATAAAAAAATAAACTATCCAGCGTTCTTTATTATGTGGCCAGCCAGTAAGTTTGTTTAATGTAAAAAATTTATCTATATATTATTGAATTAATCATGTTATAACTGTGTGCTGTGACAATTTTGCGATACCGAGAGAGATATAAAAAGACATGCAAAAATTGTAATTCTCGTAAGTTTAAAAAAAAAAGTTTTTAAATAGTCGTTCTTAATTATATGCCCACCACTGCATATATATATATACATTCGCGAGTCCCACTTGCAGTGGATCGGTTTTCTTTTTGGTAATATTATTTTATATATAAAGACTAAGAAAAAGGTGAACGTGATTCAAAATTCGTTGTGAGTAGCAAAAGTTTAATTCCATACATGCCAACGGATTCTTCTTATCTTTATATATCTATTCACTGTAAACTATATAATAATCCCTATATCTCTACTAGTACAAAATTAGAAATGTCAACAGTGTGATACACTTTGACGTCTAAATAACTTACACAATTTTGTTGAAATTTGGTACAAAGATAATATATTTGATTTTGGAGAATAGGAGAAGGATATAGGCCAGTCGAAGCTAATATTCAATTGATACAGCTGATGTGTATGATGTGTGTTGTGTTTTTAGTAATGAAATTTCATAATTTTTTATGTGGAACATTTTGTGTGTTGTAGCTATTGCTAGTGAAAAAAATGTGATGTTTTTATTGTGTTGTGACTTGAGTTTTACAATAATTCAAGGGGCATTAGTACTCGAAAATGAACGTACTACGTATAGCTGCGTATGTACGTGAATGTTAAAAATAGATTGAAACTATTTATCGAAGTGCAGCCCTTAGCAAAAGAAAATTTAAAACCCATATCAAACGTATCCTTATTAAAAAACACACTGTAGGATTAAGGACTACGTTGAAGACATGACTGCTTGGCGATGATTCCTTCTGCACATGTGGCTTCTCTAGCTTATTGTAATATTGCATTATCAACTAGAAGCCTATTACGAGTAACAACTCCACTTTCGTGAGTGAGTCTTTTATTTTATTTGTATTTTTAACCGACTTCAAAAAAAGGAGGTATACAATTCGTCTTGAACTTTCTTTTTTTTTATGTATGTTACCTCATAACTCGGAGACGGCTGGACCGATTTGAAAAATTCTTCTTGCGTTTGAATGGGTATACTTTTAAGTTGGATAAGGATCAGAAATCAGGATCTGATGACGAGATCCTAGAGAAATAGAGGGAACTCTTCAAATATTATAGGCACACCTATAGCGTTTTGGGTATTTCTTATAGTACCTTGAGCAGTTGCTTCCGAAAAGTACCATTTGGGGAAGTTGAACTGATGATGAAGACCACAGATGGCCACTGAAACTCCTCAATAATAAGTATTTCGTGGATTGCGATTCGATTACTTGAGTACGGATGTTAAACACTTTATGCTCGTCACAATACATATGGTGATGTAGAGCTGATGGTCAAGTACCAGGAGAACTCCTCAAAAATTAACGGCTATGCATCGGGAAAAGCAATATTTTGTAAAAGGTGATAAGTTGTTGACATTATGGCTTTTGTAACTAGATAAATAACAAACCGACCCACTAAAAAGCGTGAAAAAAATTTTTTTTTTGCCAAAAATAGTACCGACTTCCATATCAAAACACTACAAATTACAATACGATCATGTCTCTCAGTTTCGCAAGGATCTCAAGTGGCTCCCTATCCGTCTTCGCAGGAACACTCGAATATTATTCCTTTTGTACAACATCCTATTCAACCCCGCATATCCTAACTACCTGCGCGATCGTTTTTCATTCACTCGTCTTACTGACGCACTTTGTAGATCCCACCTTAAACTCCATCTCAATTTCCCATCCCATAAAACCCGTTTCTATTCCCACTCCTTCTCCTTTCATGCAGTACGACTGTGGAACTCACTTCCCGCTAAAATCCGGGAAGCTAAATCCATTAATATTTTCAAAAAGCTGGTTAAAGATCATTACCTATCTAACATCCCGTAATTTTATATATTTATTATAGGTATATATTTTTATAGCATTAATATAAATATGTATTTTAATTCTATGTAGGTATATAAGGTGTATCTATTCATACACGAAATATTTTAAGAGATATACCTATAGCTTGCAAAGAAACAATAAACACGACAAAAAAATGTTTATCAATGTTTTTTTTTATTTTACGTAATGATTATAATTTTAAAACTGCTTGAGACATTTTGCATAAAATCTTTACTCCATAGTCTATGAATGACCCGCCCGCCCGCGCCGCGGTGAAGTGACGTGCCCCCGCGCGCCTGTGTCGAGCAGCCGCGTGTTGGTGAGATTGTGCGAGTATTCGCTTCGCATGCATGTCTCCACGTGACGGCGCTACATGGTAGTTATTTCGCGTCCTGAAGGTTACCGCACTCCAGTAAGTGTTCTGCCGGATTCAAACACCTGCCCCCACCTCATTTTACATGAGACCTAACAATATCACTGGTGAACTGTAGTGGACTTACGAAAATACACCTCTGCCTATCTCTACCGAGAAATCAGGCGTGATGATGTTAAAAATAAACCAATGTAGCTAGACTTCGTATCTCATTCTAGTGTCATTTTAATAACGTATCGCTTACAATGGATAATAAATGTGAATTTAAATTACAATACCATTTAAAGCTACTTAGCTTTAATAATTTGCCTACTTAGGCAAATTATTAAATTCACTCCATTAAAGTTTTACGAAAAGGAACCTAGATGCGATTAAAATATTTTTTCAATTATAATCCTAACCTACAATTATTATTATTACCCATCTACATTTACATCTATCCTACCTACATCACATACGATGATACGAATTGAATGGACTTTAAGAGACGATGACCTCTGAGTTCGTTGTTTCGGTGTTTCTTTTCAGACTAGTCAGGAAACACCGGCCTCATCAAGCTTTACTCAAAACACAAAAAAAAATGACGTGTAAAAGTGTACTATTTAGAACCAATTTACAAAGTAAATAATTATTTCATTTCATCTGTAAGCTAGGTATATACCAATAAACAGCTAATAGGTTCAACTCGAATTCGCATGTTAATGACCTCTGTGAGGTTATTAAGATGTGTCGAGCGAGTCGTATCCGTCAGCTGATTGTTCAAGCTTTACTCAAAACACAAAAAAATGACGTGTAAAAGTGTACTATTTAGAACCAATTTACAAAATAAATAATTATTTCATTTCATCTGTAAGCTAGGTAAATACCAAAAAACAGCTGATAGGTTCAACTCGAATTCGCATGTTAATGACCTCTGTGAGGTTATTAAGATGTGTCGAGCGGGTCGTATCCGTCAGCTGATTGTTATAAAAATACACATGTGAACTTTAAGAATGCCGTCAATAATGAAATAATAGGTACTTATTATTCTACATTATTATTGTTTTGGCTTTATGTCGCAGTGAAGTTAGTCGGAAACCTGTCTATTTTACAAGAAATTCGTAATTGTGACGCTTTTTACGAATTACAGTAACAATAATTTGGCGTGTCTAAAAATTAGAATCAACTTATTTACAATAATTTAAAATGTACATACCTAGTACCTTCTTCCTTGCACTTTTAATTATGTGTCTCTATCACTAACCATCACTGCGAAAGCGTTCACAATTCGCGTTTTTAATTGTTCCACACTTGATGGTATGGCCGTCATTACCATAAGCCAGGTCTTTAGCCCTACCCCACATTTACACTGAACCGCGTCGGCCTAACAATATGTGGATTTTCTGATGCCCACCAGTGTGCGTTGTAGATGTTAAACATCCCAACGCGCGTAAAGGTGGACTCGTCCGTCCAGAGTATGCGCCGCGTCGGGTCTTCAAGTAACCAATGGCAAAATTCCACGCGTGGATTTAAGTCTATCGGCTTTAATTCTTCCACCCTAGTGAAGTGGAACGGGTGCTTCCCCTCATCCCGCAGAAGGCGCCAAACGGTCATTTTGCTCACGTTAAAAACACGAGCGGCGTCTGATATGCTGGCCATTGGGTGCTGCAAAAAGAAGTCGACGATGTCGTCCTCAATTCTTACTGGCACTCGTTGCCTTCCTCCGTCTGCAGCTGGTGGCATGTAGATCCTATAGTCCATATGCCACTGTACAGTTCCAAGGATGGTCTGCAGTGATGGTCTTCTCCCAAATCGCTTCAAGAAGAGGGCTTGTGCTGTGAGCAAAGTATTTCCACCCTCATTGTAGCACCACCACCATGTTCTGGTACTCCTGTAGTTAGGTATTGTTTAATAAATGTTCCCCGAGCGAGCCCGACGCGTGTCAGCTGTCTGCTAAGGCGCGCGCGAGCGACACGACACGCGGATTGAGCGGGACGAATGGGACTGGCCTAGCAAGACGCCGCGACTGAGACGCGAGCGCCGAGAAGGGTAGCAGGCGCCCCCGCCGCCCGCTGTGCGCGCATGTTTTTTCTTTGATCATATTCACAAAAGCTGCGCGCCGTTTCAAATACCGCCGCCCGCGTAAACTAGCGTAGTGGATGTTTAAAAATAAGAAAGAACCAGTATTTATTATGTGTGTCAAGTAATATTAAATTATTTAATTTTATTAATAATATACCTAGATATTTTTTTTATTTTTTGTTGCTATGGTTTCCTTACCACCTATAGGTATATCTCTTAAAATATTTCGTGTATGAATAGATACACCTTATATATTTGTTTATTATATCATTATAGTTTAATTGTATAGCTAAGTATGTTTTATTTATCGTAACTAGTATTTATACACACTGTGTCTATCATCTCCTCTTGAACTCTCCTGTCGCAGGTCTGCTGGAAGAAATTTCTTAGGAAATAAGCAGCACCTTTGTGCTCTTTTGTCTGTATTTAATTATGTTTTTTGTAAGTGTCATGTGTGTTCATAAATAAATAAATAAATAAATACAAAGTCAAAAATAACTTTAATTTCGGAAGGCGGTGTCTTTGGTTTTGTATATATTTTCTTTTTTGACACCGCCTTCCGAAATTAAAGTTATTTTTGCCTTTGTAGTGTTTTGATATGGAAGTCGGTTCTATTTTTTGCAAAAAAAAATTTTTTTCCTATAAAATCCGATTTGACAAATTTTCTTTTTTGTTTAATTATTATTATTCATTTTACAATGCTTTTGTTTCCGTAACTTTTAGTGAAATCTAATGTTGTCGCTTGTCAACTTTAATCTACATTACTCTAGATAGGGTAAGTCAGGGAGAGACGCCTATACGGTATAGATGCCTACTAAAAAAAAAAAACATTTTGCGTGACCTCACGCCCTTAAGACGTCAGTCCCACGGCTTTGCTCGCGTGGAATTTGGTCTGTCACATAAAGTCTCGTGACAAATAATTTAATTTTTTTTAAACTATATGTTCAACTCCGTATCCGTAATTTTGGCTACTTACCGTGACAACCCTATCATCTAGCTCATTATTATGACTATAGAGCCGTGATGTCATTCCGCTACTAGCGGGCGCTTGTACCACGGCTTGTGTCGGGGACGAGATGATATGGTTGCTTAGTACCTCTGAGCGCAGCCTATCAAGTGTTGCGTCATCCAATCTGTGGCTACGCTGGATGACCCGCACCTGATCCGACAGTCATTGGGCCGAGACGTTGACAGCTGGTTCTAGGTCCTGGAACAGAGACAGTCATCATTATTTATTATTATTATTATATTTTGTTTCTTGGTAAAAATGTATTGAAAAAGATATTACATCTGCTTTAAAAGATAGTAGTTTATAATTAACCTCTAGAGCCCCAGCGGCACAAAAACGTAACGTAAACCAGTATTAGTTGAGCCCCGCTTTCTTACGATAAGAGCCCGCCCGCGGTGCTTGACGGACGGTTGACGTAATAATGGCGGTCCTTGAGAGGAGGAGACGGGGATTTCTGGGCTATATTGCAATAAGTTGAGATATGAATTGTATAGAAGCAAAAGCGCTTCAGTCCAAAAATGCATTTTATTACGCTGAGCACACCAAATTGTAGCGATAAAAAATTGCAAAAATATATTATAATCGTCACCATGCAAATCCACCTCAATCCTACATATAATTCACTTAGAAAGTAACATTTACATGCAAAACCGCTTCAATCCAAAATTTGTTAGGAGCAAATCCGCCTCAATCACAATCAACCAATCAGAAGCAGCCATTTCAAAATTTCTAAGATGGCGAATCAGTTACTTTTCATAGTAAGTTGACTGTGCATAGCGCGTGTTTAATTTGTGTTTTTTATTAAATTACTTATTGTAATGGAAGAAAACATTACACCAGCACGTGCAGGACGAGCAAAGAAACGTCTGGTAAATAAAAATCAATGGCGACGAGTGAAGGAAAAGGCAGAAAGGTAACAAACAATTTACTAATATTTTGGCCGTTATGAGAGGGTAAAGTAGGGTTTACATAGAAAGCTTCTTCTAAATTTTATTTCAATTTTCACTAAATTAATAATTATTGTAAAAAGCACCTAACGTACTAACATTTTATTCACGCTATACTGAACAGTTTTTTTCTGCTTTTGGTAATGGGTTTTATTTTCATTTGCTTAAGGTACTCTGCAAAAGATCTCCCACAACTACCTGCATGTCAGCACAGTAAAAAAAATATTTACGACTGCAAAAATATAAGTTTGACTGATGCTAAATATTTTCATGACGCTTTTTATGCTAATAAATCAAAAGAAGGTCAAGATGCTTTTCTTTTAAAATATTGTGAAGTAACTGATGTTCAACGTCGTCGTCTCAGGCCGGGAACACAGGGGCCAGCACGCCAGGCGAACTACTCCACGAAATTATTTGTAAGGAAACGGAACTCTAATACCTTGCTCCACGTTTGCCAATCAACATTTTTGGGCATATTGCAAATACCGCGGAATAGAATCCGCAGGGTAGCGGAAATTTATAAAACAACTGGTGGTCTCGTAAAAGAAAATAGAGGAGGAGATCACACATCACACAAAAATGTCCACAAACTACAGCAAGTTAAAACATTTATTGAATCTTTTATGTGCATAGAGTCTCACTATTGCCGGTCTTCTACCGAAAGGAAATATTTAGATTCGACATTAAACATTAAAAAAATGTGGCAAATGTTTAATAAACAAGCAATGAATTCTGTAAAGCAGTGTTATTTTAGAAGAATTTTTAAAATGCATTACAATGTTGGATTAGGCAACCCAAGAACTGATGTTTGTTCCAAATGTACAGAATTGGACGAACAAATTAAGAGGGAACAAAATTCATCAGTTAAAGCT
This sequence comes from Tholera decimalis, assembly GCA_943138885.2. Classification (NCBI taxonomy): domain Eukaryota; kingdom Metazoa; phylum Arthropoda; class Insecta; order Lepidoptera; family Noctuidae; genus Tholera; species Tholera decimalis. Next base: position 29,002,434 of record OW964556.2, on the reverse strand, counting down.
AGAAACATGATACATGATACAGAAACATGATAGAAAAAACAATTCACAAACGTAAGGCTAAAAAATTCTACGAATTATTAAATGAGCGACAAGATGGAATGCTCACACTTTCTTTTGACTGTCAAAAAAACCAAGTTCTGCCTAAATTACCGGACCAAATAACTTATTATAGTCGACAGCTGTATATATACAACTTCGCTGTTATTTTATCAGTGGAAGGAAAGAAACTTAATCGGGATACTGTCAATTTATACTCATGGAATGAAAATGAGTATAAGAAAGGAACGAATGAAATTGCTTCAGCAGTATATCACCAGTTGAATGCATTGAGTTTTGATGGAATTCAAACTTTGCGACTTGTAGCTGATGGTTGCGGAGCTCAAAATAAAAATTCAATTTTTATCGGAATGTGCTGTGTCTGGTTAAGTAATGCTCCCATTAATATAAAAGAAGTAGAACTTGTTTTTCCTATACCAGGTCATTCTTTCCTACCAGCTGACAGGGTGTTTGGTAACATTGAAAGGGAGTTAAAAAGACATGAAGTGATTGTACAACCTAAAGAATATCATAATATTTTTAACAAATATGGGACGGTTACTAACATGGAGATGGTTTATGACTGGAAATCTGCCCTACAGGATATTATTAAACCACCTGGTCAATGGCATTTTCAATTTGCGCAAAGTAAGCGTTTTTTTATAAGTAGGATGGGTAATAAATAAGGTAAAAGTTAAAGGGGAACTCCATTACACATCTGACTTTACTCAATTAAAATCTATTCTAAAAAGAGGGAAATCTTTCAAGGATGTTCTGCCATTGCCCCTGCCAAAAAATAATGTGGTTATAAAAGCAGAGAAAAAACATGATGTGAGGAAGTTATTGGAGAAACACTATGGACCGCAGTGGGAAAATCTCAATGAACTCCAATATTACAATAATATTTTGAATAACAATAACAGTGATTTAGTTCAAGAGGATGAGCCTATCTGCGATCCACCCACAGCTGATTCAAATATTATGATTTAATTCTTTTAATATTTTTTTACAATGAGCAAGAATATTATTTTATCTTTACTTTCCATAAATAATTATAATACAATATAATGTACCTTACCTGTAACTAATTTGTTAAGAAAATTAAGTAAATTCATAATCTTGTAAAACTTTGTTTTATTTTGCAATCGGTACCTTACGCTACCGCCATTTATTGACAGTTGATGAATTAAATAGTGACATGCAAATTCGCTTCGATCCAAAGCAATGAAAAGCAAACATGCTTTAGTCCAACGCTTAAATGCAAAATCACCTCAGTCCTACACTATTTCTTAAATTATAAAGAATTTATGTATATTTTATTTGCTTTGATTATTGTTATTTGAATAATGTATTCTATTGAATGTACCAACATCGGATTCTGATAAAAAATGCAATTTATTACGACACAGTGGAAATTTGCGGTTTACTCAGTCTAGGTATTTTGTGACTGAGGCGCCTTTGCTTTTATACCCCTCATATGGTTTAAAAAAACGTCATATTTTTATTTTTCTAAACACAAAAAAAATATCGTGGGAAATATCTGGAAGACGAGAAACCTTAAAAATAAGTTTTAAGTCACGAATAAAATGGGATATCGATTACTATAAGCGATTAATGTGTATCAGTTTAAACAATCGAACACAAAACCACTTGCACCAGATTATTGATTCAATCAAAGTAAATAAATAAATTACAATTAACATAACGTCAGTAGTTTAAAAAAAAATATCAACATAATTATTATAAAGAATTCTTAAAGTCGATTCTCGTTTACAAATCGATTTATTACTTGTGTTTGGCAACTGTATTTCTAATCTGTCCTGACAATGACAGCTACAGAATACCTTTTGACAGTCTGTTCTAGAATGTCAACAATCACTCGTTTCGTAAATTCGTAGTATCGTTTACAAAGGCCTGAAGGATTAGAACTGCAGGGGAATACGAACGAAACTCAGTATCTTATACATGAACATTTTAAATGAGTGTTATGATATAATTATTCTTACTGAGACCTGGCTCATTCCACACATATTTGACCATGAATATATTGATGAAATGAACGTTATGTGGTGTTTAGATGTGATCGTAATCGCACTGCTACAAATAAAAAGGAAGGGGGCCGAGTTCTTGTGGCAGTTCGTAAAACGTTGAATGCTGTGTCCGTATCGTATGATATAAATCCCCACATTGAACACGTACTTCTGAAAATTCCATTTTGAGTGTTTCCCGTTGTTTTAATGATATTTTCCTCGACCACTGCTTTCTTCCTACGGACTTCTGATATTGCTAAACTTGTATGACCCTTGCTATCATACCGGACACGGATAATCTCGTTTTCTCGTCTGACTTTGGCTCGCTTATTTGGATTTTACAGCCTGCATATCGATTGGATATTGACACCATGGATCGCTGTGTTCATTGTGGTATAGCAACTAGTCGCTGTAATACACTTGGCCAACGAGTTTTAGATGATGTAACGACACTGTCAGTGATTCGTCATTGGCGTGCACCACAACCTGTAAGTACAAACTTGAAGTCACCTTTTCTAGCTACCCAGTGTCTACAATGCTGGTCTACAGGTTTCTTCTTTTATTTTAAATAAACGTTATGCTTGAAATATAGTAACGCTACATATGAAAGGCACATGGAGATTGTTTACATTTAAGTTAAAACCTAACTGCTGGTATATTTTATCGTAATCGTGATTTGTTGACATTAAAACGTTTCTCATCTTTCAGGTAAACAGCAGTGACTATGTTTGCCAAGCTTGTTGAGATTTGGCTCAAGAATCATCTGTTGATGAAACACAACAACTTGGCCACCGTAGTGTTTATCTTCGTTGTGGTCGTTGTCTTGCATCAAGAGTCCGCCACCTACTTAACACGAGCTTTTTAGATTATAATTGAAGATGAATAAAAGATAACTATTATTCAAAAAGTTGTTTTTATTTTAAACATAATCTCCCTGGGGTATCTCCAAATTATTTGTGAGTTTCCTAATGTCCTCCCACTCAATACAACACAATTAATATAGTAAACAACTGTCTATTTTAACAAAATAGAAATCATATTTAAAAAATTTATTGGTTGTTGCCAATTTATTGCATAACCTCACTTTTACAAAACCTCCTATAACTCTGCTCTCAGATTGCCAGAATTCGCCGATTTTTCAGTGATGCTTTGTTAATATATAAGCTGTTAATCGACACTAATTTCATCTTTTTACACCTTGGCCCAAGAATGTATGAAAGCGTTTCTGTTTTCTTTATGTAGCTGTAAGCTCTAAGTTAAGAATGTAATTAAATTAATCGACAGCTAGCTAATCTTTATAATAATCTGAGAATAACGTAATGAGTAGTATATATTTTGTTACTGTGATTTAATCCTGTACTGTTTGTAATCTTTATTATACTACTGTTTGTTATTCCTATGAAATAAAATAAATAAAACAACCGTCAACGACGTCTGCGCACTTAGCCGTGACGCGTCATTGCTTGAATCACATCGGCCCTCCTCCCGCTTCCCCGCTTTACCCGTCGCTCGAGCTCTATTCAAGTCAATCTTATCGTGATAACTTTTAAATTATGCCTTCAAATTACTTAGTGTAAAAGACAAAGTTTATCTATATTAAATATTTAAAGCGACAAATGTATCGATTTGGATAAGAGTTCGATAATTATTCTAAAAGTGCATTGTAACAAGTCTCCAATTGAATTGTATTTATGGTTCACTATTTTGGTTATAGTGGCTTCCGCATAAAAGGGAGATATATGCTGTCGCGGACTTTTATTTAGAACTATTTAAGACAAACAATCCTACGGTACATTATATTTGTGTATCTCTAATGGTTTTAGCAGCGCACTCGAAGATAACTCTCAGAGGGCAGATTTTTTTCTGACTTACTTGATACTTATCTTTGTGTTATATAAGTTAAAGTTTCATTTAAATCAGTTTCGTAGTTGTTGCGTGAAAGAGTAACAAACATACATCCATCGATCCGTCCATCCTCACAAACTTTCGCATTTATAATATTAGTAGGATAAAAATCGTAAGGTGGTCTCAATTGTTTCCGCATAAAGTGGGTGTGATATACGGATGGACAACAGATAGATATGACAAATTTATAAGGGTTCCGTTGTTTGCTATTCGGCTACGGAACGCTAAACATGATGATGTATATAACAACACACAACTATTTTGTGATATTACTGTTATGACGTGGGATCTCTTGGCTAAATAATAACAGCCTAATGGGTCGATCTTCAAGGTTAACAAATACTTACCGAGGTCAGTTCTTGCATGGGTGACAATTTAATCAATAAATTGTTCAAATGCAAGCAACACGGGCTATCCATGTTGCTTGCCTGTTAATTAATATAATATATAAAGTCAAAAGAATTTTTGAAATCGTTCCAGTTATTAATTTATTAAGTGTATGTTATATGCGTACCATTCGCGTAATAACCTCGAAATCAAGTTTCCAAATCGAATAAATTAAAAAGTATTTTGCTGCTACATAAATACCGTTGATGATAAAACTATTTATTTGGATAAGAATTAATATTGCGATACGAATGTAATAAACTTTTGTTTCTACCAGCGATCTATTCAAATTTTACCACAAAATACTTACTTTACTTAACTATAATAGATAATATTCCCTTGTGGAATTTTTTGTAGGTAATAATGCACATCATTTTTGTATAGCATCAATAGTGGTTTAGCTTTAAAATTTACGGGCTTCTTATACAAATTTTTCATCCCCAATTTAACCCTCTTCTGGAATGACTTTTCAAAAACGTTTATACATGTAATTATTAATTACCAACCAAAAGGCTAAATACAGATTTTCATTGTTTGAACTACAAAACAAACAGGTTTCCCATTCATACTTTCAGCCCCTATTTTACGCCCTCAGGGGCTGATTTTCCAAAAACACTGAAAAATTAGATTTTTCTTTTTAACCAGACTCATAACAACGAATTTTTATGGTTTAAACTACAAAAATGACGACATTCCCTACAAATTTTCATCCCCTATTTAACTCTCTTAGGGATTGAATTTTGAAAAACACTGAAACACATGCTTATTAATTTTTAATCAGAATGATAACCACTAATTTTCATGGTTTAAACATTTAAAATGACGATTTTCCATAAAAACTTTCATCCCCTATTTTACTCACTTAGGGGTTGAATTTCGAAAGACGCATTTACCCGTTCTCGTTATTCTTGCATTGGCTCTTATCTATTTATCCCTAGGGCAGGGAAACTTCAACCACTTTCACACATTCAAGTAGAAAAAAATATTTTATATTCTGATCCTCATCAGAGAAATAATACAATCAACTAACATTCTATTCCAGAAAACGAAATAAAAATGACAGAAAACGGTGTCCGCAACCGCCATAAGGCAGTGGAGCAGAATGGAGAGGCGACACATAACAAAGAAGAGAAGAAGGAATATGAAGAATTCGCTGTACGGGAGTCTCCACTCACGAAGCTAATAGACTCGTCGCTACATATAAGAGCTATATACCACATATTCGTCGTCATTCTCCTCGTACTGTTCTGTGATACCGTCATATTTGACCTCGTCGAAAGAGGAAAGCAAGTAACATATATAAATATTTATCAACCTATATTTATTAACATTACATTTTAAAAACTATCTAATCATTCATTTTATAATATACTGTGATTTCAAGGATACTTGATTCAAGGGGATGTTGAGACAGATTTTAAAAATATTATTATTATTTTGCCATATGCCACGATAGCAAAAAGAAACTTTTATAAAGTTCCTGTATGGGTGTGGACTGTATTTATTTATTCAATTCGACATACGTCGATAGCTCTTGAAATAAAACTCAATCTTCAAACACTGGTTTATTTTATATCTTCACAATTTTTACTTCATGTCTATTTATACTGTCTATACTAATTTAAAGTTCTTTATAGAGTCTTAATCTTAAATGTTCTTTACACTTTCATAACGTTTCTTCAATATTTATACATTTTAAACTATTTACTTGAACTACTTATTTCACTGTTTACTTTCACTACTTTGAACTACTTATTTCACTGTTTACTTTCACTACTATACTTGATATTCTTCAGACTTATTACTTATTTCACTTCAGGTGTTTCTTCTTGTCCGGTTGGTTGGATACTACGATTATTCGATTTTTTTTTTTTTTATTTGTTTTTTTGTGTGGCATCTCGCAGGTCAACCTCTGAGGTTGTCGGCTGCTTAACCGGGCTTGCCTGTGGTTGCCTTAATTAATAAATTAATTAAAGCCTCCAGCCAGGACTTATTACAAAAACTTACAAACTAGGCGACTACACGCTAAGGGCACCCCCTGTGGGGTACTGACCTCGGCTTAGGGCGTCGCAGGGGAGGGCAGCTAGGGACAGGCTGGATCATATCATTATTATTATTCATAAGGGAATTTAAAGCTACTGGCTCAGCGTCGCGGGCTGGCTCTGGCAAGGGTCGGGGTGGACTATTACGGGGACGTCGCGGCGGGCCTCGGCGGCGAGGACGGAAGGACGGTCGGTTTTTGTGTTTGTGTGCCACTGTACTTGTTTCCCTACGGCTCTCTTGGAGCAGGGTGATTGCGTCATCGGGAGTGACTAGGGTATGCCTTGGTCGGCGAATCTTAGAGATACGCGAGGGTTCGTATTGGGCGGCCGATACGATAAGGGGATTCCTATGTTGGATTGAAGTTTCAAAGAAAAGCTTGGAGACGCGTTTCATGAACTGCTGGATGGTGGGCATCTTGAGGTCTACGTGAAGAAGCTCATTTCGAACATAAAAGGGGGCTCCCGTGACTCTACGGAGGAATCGGTTTTGGAGGGTCTGCATCTTATGGAGGAGGTAGGGCTTTGCGTGTGCGAAAACAACGCAGGCGTAGGTCATGATGGGACGGATGACCGCGGTGAAAATACGCAGCTTGCACCTGAGTGATAACTTGCTGCGAGAGCTAAGAATGAAGTGGAGCCTACCTAGAGCGAAAGCGGCGCGCGAACGTGCCTGCTTTATGTGCTCAGCGAAGGAGAGGTGTCTATCGAGGACCACGCCTAAGTATTTGGCTTGCTTTTCCCAAGGGATCGGCTTGCCGTACATGGTAATCGGACGGGGGGAGGGTGGGTTTATCCGCGGCTTAGAAAAGAGGACTGCCTGGCTTTTGTCTGGATTGACTTCGATTCTCCATTTCCGGAACCACTTGGCCAGAGTGTTTGCGGAAGTTTGGAGAGTGCGAGCGATGGCATCGGGTTTAAGACCGGTATAATAGATAGCCGTATCGTCGGCAAATAGGGCTAGCTGAGTATTTTTATGCTTGGGGATATCGCTAGTGAATAGCGTGAAAACGAGGGGGGGATAGTACGGAGCCTTGAGGAACTCCTGCGCGAATGGGATGGGGGGAGGAAAGCTCCCCCTCAATTCGGTAACGAAAGGTGCGATTCGATAAAAAGTCCCGTAGGATGAGCACGAGACGGTCAGGCACGCCGAGTTGGTATAGCTTATAGATTAAGCCATTGTGCCAGACTTTGTCGAACGCTTTCGCTATGTCGAAGAATAAGGCTCCCGTTATTGCGCCCCGTTGGAAGCCGGCGCTGACGTGTTCTATGATGCGGTGGACTTGTTGGATACATGAGTGTTCGGTTCTAAATCCAAACTGCTCATTGGGTATAAGACTCTTTGCTTCGGCAAAATCTTTGAGCCGCTTATATATAAGCCTTTCATAGATTTTACCGAGGACGTTGAGTAAGCTAATGGGACGGTAGCTAGACGGGTCAGACTTGGGCTTGCCTGGTTTGGGAATACCTATGACGGTGGCCTGTTTCCAGGTTGCGGGGAACATATTATTGCTCAATGCGCCATTGAAGATGGCAGTCATTAGCACTATAAGCTGGGCGGGGAAAAGTTTGAAAACCCTATTGGTGATGCCGTCGGAGCCAGGGGCTTTTCGCGGTTGGAGACTTTTAATGATATCCTGGATCTCATCAGGAGTGATGGGGGCCAATGGATTATCATGATCTTCGACGGGCGGAAGGGAAGTTCTACGTTCGACTTCGGCATTCACCATATCGAGGTGGGCTTGGTCTACTGGTTGAGAGCTGGGAGAACACTGGGACTCTAGGCTGTCGGCTAGGCATTCTGCTTTTTCAGAGTTATCGAAGGCGACACTCTTATCGGGACGAATGAGAGGAGGCATTGTGGCCTCTTCAGTGGATCGTAACTTCCTCTGAAGCTGCCAGAAGGCAAGATGGGTGGGCTCAAGTTCGCTCAGCATCTTGTCCCAGCTCGCATTACGCTGCTCGGCAATGCGTTTCCTTACAGCACGCTGTAAGTTGCGCATGTGAGCTTTGTTTGCGGCGCAGGGAAAAGCGCTGTACGCACGGATGGCTGCGTTCTTCTCGGTTATCAGATTCCGTACATCGTCCGGGAGTTTCCAGCGGTGGTCTACCGCTACTGGAACTTCCCTTGAACAATCGTTCAGGACGGATTGTACGTGATCTGTAAGCGAGTCGATCGCCGCCGTCGTGTCAGCGACTGAGACTATGTGGTCAGGAATGGTGTCCAAGTGAGGCGACGTGGTGGATTTCAGTTTTTCACTTACTTTCCTCCAGTCGGTGATCAATTGGGTCGGAGGAGGTTGGGTAGGATCATGGTTACCCGAGCGGGAACCTAGGTGTAGGATAACGGGACGGTGATCCGAGTTGAGTTCGTGAAGCGCTTCTATGGAGTGTAAATGGAGGTTTACATTCTTTAGGAGCGCCACATCGAGGACATCGGGCCTATGGTTGTGGTCGTGTGGGTAGTGGGTGGGAGTCATCGGAGCGATGACGTCATAGTTTAGGGTCGCGCCTAGGTTATACACGATTCTGCCTCTGGCATTTGTCGTGTTGCTGTTCCAAGCGGGGTGTTTGGCGTTGAGATCGCCCGCTAGTAAGACGGAGTCACTCAGGCCAAAGAGAGTCGTGAGATCGCTGGTGAGCGCGATAGGATCGTCTGAAGCAAGAGACGCGACCGATGGTGGGGGATGGTAGGCAGAGATGATGGTTATCGGAGGATTACGATTATTCGAAAAATCCTGCCGTCTTATATCCCTTGGCACGAGGGTCGAACTCGTGTGGGGGTCACGATATGTTTTTGGAAATCTACTAATAGCAAACGAGAATCGCTTGTCGTGACCTTGGAGTTGTTTACGCTAAAAACTTTCTCTTTTCCGACAGGTTCCGACCTGTCGGCCTTGGTACATCGAAACTTCTCGAAGTTACTCTAACAATATACAATACGTATAACAAGCTATTATCAGTTTAACATATTCATTCCTTATTTATTTACATGTTAATCCCTACTTCCTACTTTCATATTGACCTAACTTATTCTGCTTTTAACTATCAAACTTATTCCAATTATATCTAGCTCGGAGTCCATTACAGTTCCACTGACATACTTTCAGTTTATTATATTAATTTTTGGTTTCCATGCCGATGTTATGTTTCTGAAAGCTATTTAAAAAACTTTTTAATGCAATAGATGCGTTGTCACGCGATTTGGAGGCATTCTCAGAGGATATTTCTCGTTTAAATTCCAGATGCCAAAACTACAGAGTATTATCTCACAACTTAGCAGAGACTAAATAATGCAATTTGACTCGAGTTTTTTGCTACTAAAAATGTTGAACAGGCAGCGAAGCACTTTTTTACAAAAATTGCTTCATTCATATCATTTTTACGGTGTTAACATGCAAAAGTTTCGTTTGTACTTCATAATAATGTAAACTTAGTTCATGGACCCGGTTGTATTTTCGTAATATTCTTGTTACAAAATTCACTTAAATGGATATTTTTTCAGGATAAATATTGGGCTGTCAGTAATTGCAGCTGGATTTGGCGATATCAAGCGTGGACTTAAGTTATGGGTGTATGACTTTTGCGTTGCCATGGCTTTTTACCCCTTGCTCATGGTATATGCAATGATAGGGGCACTGTCAAGGAAATATCCAGGTAAAAAATTTATCAACTAATTTCTAAGAACCTACTACTCTATATAAAACCACATATAACCCAAAAAAATTACCAAGATTATATAAAGTAAAGCTAAGTTGATTTACACTATACGCTTATGTGTGAATGTATCACATTAAAAAGACACTTTACGCTGTAGTTAGTGAAGGTTTATTACGCTACATTGTCAGAAGGTGGACAATGTATTTATGATATTTATTTCACAAAGGACATGATAAATAACGGTCAAATGTAACGTTCGATTGGTACAAATGAAAAGTGATACACAAATTAGTTTTGACATCGTCACAAACTATAGAATAAGACAAATAACAAATTATAAACAAAATATAGAATAAGTAAGATATATAATTATAGAAAAGATATAGAGATAGATAGAGATATACTCATTGATTTAAATTTCATTCAGGTTCATTACTATTCTTAAATAACTTTAAACTTGATCTGTTACTCGCTATACGCTTTACAAGTTCTCTTGGATTTATACATCTCGTTATAATCATTGCAATCAATGAGATAATTTATTTTAGTGCACAGTTCAGATATTTTCAACGTTTCGCATTCTAGAAATTTTCATTTTTTATAAGTCATACACACATCTTTCATACGATAGTTAAGGTTATTAACATCTAGATAATAATTTTTAAACACATTTAATACTATAATCATGTTATTATAAAATGTATCAAGAACAATTTGGAATGGATGGATGTCTTTGTGGCAAAATTAACTGACATAATGGAGGAAGATGAAGCTATTTATATAAATTAAAGTCGTGAGCAGAGCAGCAGCAAGTGGCCACTGGCTCCCTCCGGTCGCTAGTGGGAGTCTTTTGTTGCAAGCGGCGTGGCGCTCGGCCGGGCGGCACGCGGCCTCTCTGCACGTCCAAATAGTCACTTGGGTGCCCATAACCGTGCACCCGGAATGACTAGTTTTTATACCCTATGCTCTTTTCACACTGTCTTGTTTTGTCTATTAAAATGTTTGTGTTGAATGTCATTTAGTGACCGTTTAAAAGTCTGTTCAAATATGTTGTCTTTGGTATTTTCCCTGTCACTTTTATTGTTTAAATTGGTTATTAAGATTAAAAACTAATCATATTGTTTTTTTAACCCCTTTTTGAATTCTTCACGGGAATCGTCTCTCTCAACACTAAGCCTATTAGCTAGTACCTAACAGACTATTTCAGTTCTAATCAGGACTGCAAAGGAAAAGAGTCCTTTTAAGTATTCTATTCACATTTCAAATGTATACTTAGCAGTATGATTGTATTCAGTCAAGGTCTCTCTATTATACCGGTCGGAATCCTGATGTTATCGCTCACACTCTCCAAGCTTCCGCATACACTCTGGGCAAATGGTTCCGGAAGTGGAGAACCGAAGTTAACCTAAAGAAAAGCCAGGCGGTCCTCTTTTCCAATCAACGGATAAAGCCTCCAGTCCGATTACCATGTACGGCAAGCCGATCCCTTGGGAAAAGCAAGCCAAATACATAGGCGTGGTCCTCGATAGACACCTCTCCTTCGCTGACACGTACACGCACCGCTTTCACTCTAGGTACGCTCCATTTTATCCATGCCGCCCGCAGCAAAGAGGTTCAAACCTTTTTGTATGGAATCTGGCATATCGACCCGCCGCCATTTTGAGATTTTTTCGAAATAGTGGCGCACGATATTAATTATATGTATGGCTGTGTGGCAAAAAAAATCTTTTTACCAAAACATTAAACCGACTTCCAAAAAACACTGCAAAGTGACAAATAACTTTAATTTCGGTAGTCGGTGTCTTTAGTTTTGTATTTCGTTTTTGGCACCGACTTCCGAAATTAAAGTTATTTTTCATTTTGCAGTGTTTTTTGGAAGTCGGTTTAATTTTTTGGTAAAAAGTTTTTATTTCACTCTTTTTAGTTGGTCGATTTATAATTTACCTAGTTACAAAAGCCTAAATCTCAACTACTTATAACCTTTTACAAAATATTGCTTTTCCCAATGCTGGGCCGTTAATTGTTGAGGAGTTCTCCTGGTATTTCACCTTCAACTTCACTTCACCATATGCGTTGTGACGAGCATATTGTGCTTAATAACCATATTCAAGTAATCGAAGCGGAACCCATGAAGTTCTTATTATTCCTACTTATATATTGAGTAGTTCCAGTGGCCATTTGTGGTCTTCATCATCAGGTCCACTCAGAGCCGGATTAACCATGTCAGAGGCCCTAAGGCAATGGCATTCTCGGGGCCCCTTTTCATACTTTGACTGACCAAATCGTGTGTGAACTGAGGAAACGCACATTATGGGCTGTGGTTTTTAATATATTTGTTTACTTATTCCCAGATTTGTTCTAAAATTGTTTTAATTCTACTACTAAATCTAACGATTTGTGTTTTGTAAGATAACAGTGAGGTCCCTAAGTTCACACGCACAGCAAATTCTCGTTCGAAGAAACATGTTTTCTTGGTGCGTGCACTGGGCCTGGGCCCTTAGTTGATGCAGGGCCCCTAGGCAGTTGCCTACTCCGCCTAATGATTAATCCGGCCATGGGTCCACTTCACAAATGGTGCTTTTCGAATGCAACTACACAAGTTACTATAACCTCCTCCTTTTTTTTTCATCGGTTGAAAATGTTATATAACATGGTACCCCACAGTGTTAGGTTATCGAGATATTTGAAGGTAAACATTGACATATGAGTACAACGAAAATCATTAAATAATAGACACGTAATAAGTGCATCAAATTGTATCCAATTTTCAATTTTATATATTCGTTATGGTTCAATACGTACCCTCAATGTACATATAACACACATTTAAAACAAAATGTTCCGTACATATAGGTACGATTATAGTATATTTACAGTGATACGCCCTACCGTGGTGATGCTGGGTGTTGCCGGTGTCGTGGCCTTAGAAGTAGCAGTGGTGGCAGTGCCAGTGTTCGAGCTGGGCAGGAATCGCCTGGGGCCGGCTTCTTCCGCTGCCGTCATCATTGAAATGGTAAGTTACATAACACTTACTCTCACTTAGCGTACCTTATATCGTCATAAATCCCATAGTAGTCGGTACAAATTTTGTGATATTTTGATAAGATAAAAACAGTATAGACCTTATGGTAATTCTATTTATATGCTCTTTTTAATGATTCAAATAATTGAAAATTGTTTAATATTCATTACAATTAATTCTATAAAGAAATATTCTTTTTTTTTAATTAAATGAATACAGTTAGGTTAACTTACAATCAATACTTAGATCTGGAGAGCTAATAACTAGATGCTGCAAAATTAATAGCTATCGAATTAAATCGTTTATTGATCACTCAAACTCAAATAATTTATTTCGAACATTCGCAAGCATTGAATTTCAAACATTCGCAAGGGGCGCTCGACGATGGATGGCCGTCATGTGCGTGAGGGCCCTCTGGACAGAGGCTGCGGTGTCCCTAGGTGGGGTCGTCTTGGTGGTGTCTCTTGACATCGCCAATGGTTTCAACACCCTGCCCTGGAGTTGCTTGGGGAGGCACTCCAGTATCACTGGATGCCGACCTACTCGTACCTCTGTCGTGTTATTGAGGCTTATCTGACGGACAGAGCCATCATCTAACTCGGTCACTAGGTAGAGTAGAACCTGCGAGAGATGTCGTGTTAAAGTTAATATTTAGCAGGCCAAAAAGCCAATATTATTATATATTTTATTTATTTTCGTAACGGCTTGCGCTGCAATCCTATTATTCCTATTAAGTACCTAATAAAAGTTTCATCACTATCTAATCGATGGTTTAAAAACGCATAGAGGACAAACATTCAATTTTATTTTTATAAGAAGATACCTTTGAAATAATTTAAATTATGTTTGAATGTCAAACACTCACCCATCACTAGCGCGGTTTAGTATAAATTAAATACTCTTGAGATTAATGTTAAAATTAATTTAGGTTAAAAAGATCTGAGAGCCCTTTTTATTGGTAACATTAGAAAAAAAGGCTTACAATAAAACCTAGAAGGTTAAATAAAAGCTGACCATGTGCTTAAGTGATTAAACGCTATCTTGGTCAACGTAAGTATGTACATACATACGTAGACTAATAAGTACAACGTTGTAACGTTCTTTGAACTTTCTCTCTACCTCTGTGATGGTTCTGTCTCGTTAGAATGGCAGCCCGGAGCACGTTAAAATGATGATGTTTCCAGTACTAACAACACAAGCCAATGTAACTAATATCATATTTCAAAGCAAGTCTGTTGGTCTATAAATGCAAGCAAGTTTCATTACTTGGTTAGCATTGTTTCCCCTTTTTTTTGGTTGGGAATGTCATCAAAGGACTTCTTCGGCTCTGGGTTAGGCGGAAGGGTGTGTCAGACTTCAACTGACTAAAACCCACCCTGTTCCTTCGGCTGCCCTAAAGTTCCGGGGCCGAGGTATCTCGATAGAACTTTCCCGCAAACCTTGGCAGGCAATGGCCCTATGAGGCCCCGTAACTGGTGTTGACAGCTCTTTGACCCGGGCCTGGTACTTACCGGACGGTGAACGACCCCTGCTCGCCATCCGCAGGCCCGCGCCTACGGTGGCCGGAAATCGACTCGTGATCGCCGACGCCCAGGGCGTCTCCTGCATTGGCTGGGGCGCGAGAAAGAGAGTTGCCTCTCCCTCACGCGTTCGGCCTCCTCCTTCGCTAGCATGACTGCTCCGCAGAAGGAGGCGACTGCATCCCATTCCCTCTCGCCCCGCACCATGGTCCTCCGTGTGGTCCTCACAATGACGACACCCGGGCGTGTCCTCCCGCTGTATCTGAAACAGGTACCTCCCGAAACAGCCATGTCCGGTCAGCACCTGCATCAGGCGGAAGGTCAGGATGCCGTGGCGTCTCTCCAGCCACTCCTCAAAGAGAGGACTTATCACCGCGATTGCGGCGTGCCCAGCCATCGGTTGTGACAGCCGCTCTTTCCATGCTGCCGTGAGATTGCGCCGGAGCTCTATCCGCTGAGCCGCAACTTGGCGCGGTAGCGGAGTTTCACCCCGGCTTAGCACCTCCGCGCGCGAATTATGCACGCGCGCGAGCGCTACCGCCTCCAGATCCCAGCATTGGTTCCTTTAACTTTAAAAAAGTGAACTGCCTCTAGCTTTTGAAAAATAGCTTGAAAACACTTTATATTACGGCTTCAGTAAAAGAATTTAATTAAGTTTCTAATTTACCGGCTTACCGGTATTTTACTTGTTTTCACTAAGTACTAGGATTAGAAATTCCAATAGAACAACATTTTTGTAACAAGTACCTTATCTCCTATAAGTAGGTATTTATGTCTGTCACACATTTCACTTTTAAAATTTATATCAACTTTATTTTGAAAATTTTGTAGTAAATGCTCATTTGCACCCACACACTTAGACACACATACACAGTCTAACATAGTATAGAAGCAATACCAACAAAACCAGAAAAAAAATTACCAGTTATTGTGCAGGTCGGGCACGCCGCAATTGCGGCGATAAGACCCCTCTTTGAGGAGTGGCTAGATCGGCGTCACGGCGTCCTGACCTACCGCATGACGCAGGTCCTCACCGGACACGGAAGTTTCGGGAGGTACCTGTGTCTGATGGGAAAGGAAGAAACGCCTGGGTGTCACCACTGCGAGGGTCGCCCTGAGGACACAGTAGAGCATACGGTGCAAGACTGCCCCGCCTGGGCAGAGCACCGACGTGTCCTCACGGTGGCAATAGGCGGAGACCTCTCGCGCCCGGCATTGGTCGAGGCCATGCTGCGGGGCGAGAGGGAGTGGGAAGCGGTCGCCTCCTTCTGCGAAGCAGTCATGCTTCCGAAGGAGGAGGTGGGCCGCGTGAGGGAGAGGATGGCGTCCTCCCTCCAGCCCAGCCGCAGTGGTAGACGCCCACGGCGTCGGACGTCGGCCGACTCTCCGGCCACCGTAGGCGCGGGCATGCGGACAGCGATTAAAGGGCAACTCGCTGTCCGACCATGGACCATGCCCGGGTCGACGGCGCGTTGTGTTCCACGCGCGCCTCAAAGAGCGTCAGCAATATGACGAGGCCCCCCCGTAGAGGGCCGAAGCCTGCCGGGGTCGTGGGACTTATCCCATTACCGTGACCCCGGTACGTAAAGGGTTATTGAAGGAACACCGTGGATTTTAGTCAGTAAAAGTCTGACAGTCCCTCCCACCCTGCCCGGGGTGGGAGGACTTATTTGATAATTTTACCACGTTAAAAAAAAAAGTTATTGTGCAGGTAAACAAATAGTAATAATTTATTATTATCCAACATGGTCATCGCTTACGATTTTCGTCAAACCTCGGGCACTTGCGATCGGTATCGGTAATATTTGGTTCGAACGTTCGCTTGGTCGAGAGTTTGCTTCGTATATTTAGTAGGAACTAGAAGTCATTTTAGATGTAAATTTTCTTACGGAGAAAAAAGGCTTAATACTTTTGCAAAGAGCAGAAATAATTTCACATAAAACTATTTATTTATTTACACTTCATGTACATGGGTACAAACACAGAACAGATAAAAGAGGTTAGAAAGGAAATAGTTCCTGATTTGTATGAGAACGCGTGTCGCCGCTTGTCTCCCACTCTTTAGCTCCACTACAAGCAAGAGGCCCGTTACGTATGTTAATTACGCAGACAAATAAATTACACAAACTTAAAACGAGAGCTTGCTACTGATTGGATCTCACTGTCGATAAACATGCGCTGTGCATCACGGCCAATCAGAGCAAAGGACGAAACGTCAATGGTTGAAGTGTGAAGGACGCGTCGCATGCAGTACATTGTAAGCGAACTTTGTTATGATGTTGATTAAGTGAGTACACATCGGGCAATGTATACTTTTTGTAACTTGTTGCAATAATGTTTTTAATGTTCGGAATTTCATAGTGATCAGAATATTTTTATGTTTTTTTACAAATAAAATTGTAATTAAATGTTATTTTCGATTTACCGATGGAAAGATATACTTCCTCGCTCTATACTTGCGGTCTGACTTTTTGTTTTATAATTGCACAACACGGCATTTTAAGGCAGAGCCCTGTGTTCCGAATTAATCCGAAACGCACTAAAAGCGGTCAATGAATTAATCGGTCAAGCTATTATTATTATAATCATAAATGTGGCACGCTCGGTACGCCCACATTACCATTCCAACCTTATTCACCTATTAATTGCCTGCTTCTTTTAATTTTGGTCGGTTCTCCTCGTTCTAAGGCGTGTGGACACTCTGTCCTGGGTTCTCAGTGAATTCAGCACAGCTTAAGTAATCCATATGTTTGGTTGCGGTTGATCCATATATAGTTTAATATAATATTTTTTTTTAATCTATTCTAATAGATAGATAGATAGAATATACTTTATTGTATACCAAAAATAAGGGAGCTTAAGGGATAGTTGCCACTGTCTGTGGCTATCCTACTAAATGTGAAAGTTTGGATCTTTGTGTTTGTGTTTCAATCACACAAAAATGACTCATACATCATGAAACTTAGCCCATACAGAGCTTATAATTCTTAAATAAAACATAAGCTAATTTTTATGCCGAGTAAATGTGCAACTTTCCACGAGAGCAAAGTCACGGGCAAAAGCCTGTTATTTATAACTTCAAGTCACGATTACAGTAACTCTCTGAAATATAGGTTCACAGTTTACTCATTTACACAGTAGCAAATGCTGGCCACTTGAAAAGAGGTCTGTACTTAAATAATTGGAGCTAACTCTATGTAATTGAGAATCTAACCAGCATTTTCAGATTTAATTCATTGTCAAGTCATTTATTTTTAAATAGTTTTTTGTTAGTGTGAAATTGTGGTAGTTTTTACTTGGTAATCCAAGAAACATTAACGACGTGTAGTGGGTATGTGGGGCCTAACATTGCTTGCATAAACACGGTCCATGATTGGTTCAGTCGTTTTAAATCTTGAAATGTTGAGTTGAAGAATGAGCCTCGCGGTCGGGTTATAACCATTGTCGACAACGACGAATTGATGGTGATAGTGTAAGCAGATCCAACTTAATAGATTGAGTTGGATCTGCTTACACTATCACCATCAATTCGTCGTTGTCGATAATGGTTCACTTATCTAGCTTTTTTATTTAAATCTTTATTCATTTTAAAGAGGGTTTGATCAGACATGATCATGCCACCCTCATAAGCCTCACAATAACAACTTACTCTCTACACTTAATTCTAGTCTACGTCTAATCTAGGTCTACGCTAAATTTGCTAATCTATAGACTCTCTTTGCGTTTTCTGACAGAGGCTGAGCAAGGACCATATTATACCTGCCTAATTCCCGCATATCTAAATTGTAGGTGAGCATTAAGGTCATCCTTTCAGGCTCATTCCAGGCACACTTGGCCAACACATGGTACACATCCTCAACTACGCCACACTCGGTGCAGTTAGGAGTGTTGACTTTACCCATCATATGGGCAAATTTATTTAGTGGTATGTGTCCGGAACGAAGCCTTAGGGCATTCACGATATCTAATCTACGCAGTCCAGAATCTGCAAACCAAGGTGCACGCGTGAGTCATCGCTGTATAGTCTTGTACCAAATGCCTTTGGATAGAGATCTCTCGTCAAAGTGGTATTTCCAAATGTTTGTACAGTGATCCCTAACTAAGTATAAACAATCCGTATATAAAGGCATGTAGGAAAATGGTATACCGTCAAAACTAGCTTCTCTGGCCAGACGATCAGCTTCTTCATTACCTATTATACCTACATGTGATGGTACCCACTGAATTTTTAATATTTTATTCGTAGACCTTAGTTTACTGAGCAATTCCAAAATCTAGGCTATCGGGGTGCCTCGAAAATTCGAGGCGCAACGAGCCAGGTGGTGAATAGCACTCTTAGAATCTGTCAAAATCACATATTTATCAGCCATAAAGGAATCAATATATGCAATTGCCTCTGCTATGGCTAACAACTCCGTATACATTATGAAAATTTTAGCGTTAATCATCAGTTGAATAGAGCTATTTGTTTGTGGATCATAAAGTGCCAAACCGCTACTACCAGCTAGATTTTTTAATCCGTCCGTGTATATTTGATAAAAATCTGGATAGGTGTTGCTCAGAAATTCGTTACAAATCCGTTGTAATTCATGCGGTTTATAATGGTGTATCGGTTTAAAAATAGCCTTAATATCTGGTTCCAACCAAGGGCGGATCCAGGACCTAGGTGGACCACATATAAATTTTTTTAAACATTGTTACTAGATAATACTCCAGTTTTTGTCGTTGTAAACGAATATCGGCAGTGGATGGCCAAATGGCAGCGGAGTCAGGGAATACAAATTATAACACTATACACAATAACAATGTTATTTAAGATTGGTATTGGCTCATGAATGTACGTAATATTTCTATGATTATGTTATTTATCAATACCGTCTCTAAAATTATTGGATATTACCACAATAACTCCGTAAAAGCACGTTATGTATCAGCCCTACGATAAAAAGTTAACACCGTAAAAGTCCATAATATAATGTTACGAAATATTTTATGTGATAAAATTACTGCAATAACCCCGTAAGTACTTTTACTGTAATATTTTATGTATTTTTTAAGTATTATTTATTTTCAATAATTACCAGGTTTTTAATAAAAAGAATTTCATTTTAACGTCACAGTCATATTCCGCGTAAAAATAGCTTTCATTTAATACGCCAATGACTTCAATAGTCTTACTCGTTAAAAAGATATTTGATAAAATCAGTAAATCTTTTCTCCTGTAAAATTTTGATTTTTCGATTACCGAGTTATTGCTTGGGAGGGTCGATTTATATTTGGCTTGCGCAAATATGATCACGTATCCGAATTTCGTACGAAACTCAAGTGGCTTCCAATACGTCTTCGCCGGAACTTACACATTTTGTCTCTGCTTTACAGTGTGCTGTTTAATCCTAAAACCC
This sequence comes from Tholera decimalis, assembly GCA_943138885.2. Taxonomy (NCBI): domain Eukaryota; kingdom Metazoa; phylum Arthropoda; class Insecta; order Lepidoptera; family Noctuidae; genus Tholera; species Tholera decimalis. The sequence continues at coordinate 28,982,433 of OW964556.2, read as the reverse complement.
CCTCTTATCTTAAAGAACGATTTAAGTTCCTTCATGACACACATGCAAAATTCTGAGGTCATCAGAAAACTTAAGGCTTGCGGTACCGAGTCACGCCACCAATTTCTATGGTAAGTCGTTCGCAGCTGAAGCAGTACAGCTGTGGAATGCTTTACCCGTGTCAGTAAGACAAGCACAAACCCTATCTTCTTTCAAAAACTTAGTAAAAGATCTTTATCTCTCTCCTTAAATTGTTGTTATTATGTATGTCTTTGTTTCTTTCTTTTTTTAATATTTATATGTATAAGTATATGTATGTTTTGAGAACGTTATTTATTGTTTTGTATTTTATATAGATAAATAGTACACCGTTGACTACCCGCGTATTTATTTTCTCCTTCTGTGTCAAAACCATCCAAAGGTTGTCTGTAAAAGATCGCTTTTAGCGATAAGACCGCCCATTGTATCACCCTTTTTAATTGTCAAGTCCATAATTTTGTTTTACTGTTATGGTGTACAATAAAGAATATATCTATCTTTCTATATCTATCTAGTTTCTGTAAGTGTGTTTTATAACTACTGTCATATAATGCGCTAGAGTAATCTAACCTACTCCGAATCATAGCTATGTAGACTCGTCTCAAAACAATTGGGTGTATTCCCCACCGCACACCCGTCAGCACCTTAAACATATTGACTAATCGCAGACTTTATCTCTCAATTCATTTATGTGCTTAGCCCAGCGTAATGATCTGTCCAGCCATAGTCCCAGATACCTCACGTTATCTACCACGTCTAACTTCATTCCGTCTATATATATATAACTAGTATTTGCGTGTTGCGCGAGGTGCAAGCACATCGCGCGCTTGTGAAAAAAAAAAATGGGGGGGGGTGATGGGGGGAGGGTTGCACAATTATTTTGACTAAAGCATTGCCCCTCTAAATGAATTTGAAAAAAAAAATGTTCCAAGTCTCTTGATTTCCGAGATCCGCCTAAAGGGGGTGAGAAGGGGGGCAAGGGGGGCGACTTTGAAAAATGGTTTTTACTTTACCGAGCCTCCTCTATACGAATCCGTAAAAAAAAGAAAATAATAGTCTCGTAGTTTCCGAGATACGATAGGGAGGAGGGAGAAGGGGGTGAAAAGGGGAGGTTTGGCACTTTTCCCGTAGGTTTGAGAGTTACTTGTTTACGAATCTGTCAAAATATACCCAGTCAGTGAGTGGTAATTTAGCTTTATATAATATTAGTATTTGCGTGTTGCGCGAGGTGCAAGCACCTCGCGTGCTTGTGGAAAGAAAAAAAAATGGGGGGGTGGGGGGGCTTATTATTTGCGTGTTGCGCGAGGTGCAAGCACCTCGCGTGCTTGTGAAAAAAAAAAAAAAAAAGGGGGGGCGGGTGATGGGGGGGTTTAGTATTTGCGTATTGCGCGAGGTGCAAGCACCTCGCGTGCTTGTGAAAAAAAAAAAAAAAAAAGGGGGGGCGGGTGATGGGGGGGTTTAGTATTTGCGTATTGCGCGAGGTGCAAGCACCTCGCGTGCTTGTGAAAAAAAAAAAAAAAACGGGGGGCGGGTGATGGGGGGGTTTAGTATTTGCGTGTTGCGCGAGGTGCAAGCACCTCGCGTGCTTGTGAAAAAAAAAAAAGAGGGGGGGTGATGGAAGGGAGATGTGGGGGGGGGGGTTGCACAAGTATTCCGACTAAAGCATTGCCCCTCTAAATGAATCTGAAAAAAAAATGTTCCAAGTCTCTTAATTTCCGAGATCCGCCTAAAGGGGGTAAAAAGGGGGACGGGGACGGGGACTTTGAAAAATGGTTTTTACTTTACCGAGCCTCCTCTACACGAATCCGTAAAAAAACAATAAAATACGGGTCTCGTAGTTTCCGAGATACGATAGGGAGGGGGGAGAAGGGGAGGGAAAAGGGGAGGTTTGGCACTTTTCCCGTAGGTTTGAGAGTTACTTGTTTACGAATCTGTCAAAATATACCCACCTCCCCATCCACCATCTGGGAGAACAATTATGTCAATGAGTGAGTGAGTGAGTCAGTGAGTGGTAATCTAGCTTTATATAGTATAACTAGTATTCGCGTGCTTGTGGAAAAAAAAATGGGGGGGGGGTGATGAGGGGGGGGGTTGCACCATTATTTTGACTAAAGCATTGCCCCTCTAAATGAATTTGAAAAAAAAAATGTTCCAAGTCTCTTAATTTCCGAGATCCGCCTAAAGGGGGTGAGAAGGGGGGCAAGGGGGGCGATTTTGAAAAATGGTTTTTACTTTACCGAGACTAATAGAGTATTTGCGTGTTGCGCGAGGTGCAAGCACCTCGCGTGTTCAATGACAAAAAAAAAAAATGTGAGGGGTGACGGGGGGGAGGGGAGGGGTTTGCACAATTATTTGGACTAAAGCATTGCCCTTCTAAATGAAACTGAAAACAAAAATGTTCCAAGTCTCTTAATTTCCGAGATCCGCCTAAAGGGGGTGAGAAGGGGGCAAGGGGGGCGATTTTGCAAAATGGTTTTTATTTTACCGAGCCTCCTCTATACGAATCCGTAAAAAAAAAGAATACGGGTCTCGTAGTTTCCGAGATACGATTACGAAAACGAAATTACGAAAAGGGGAGGTTTGGCACTTTTCCCGTAGGTTTGAGAGTTAGTTGTTTACGAATCTGTCAAAATATACCCACCTCCCCGTCCACCATCTGGGAGAACAATTATGTCAATGAGTGAGTGGTAATTTAGCTTTATATAATATAATAACTAGTATTTGCGTGTTGCGCGAGGTGCAAGCACCTACACGAATACCGAGCCTCCTACACGAATCCGTAAAAAAAAAATACGGGTCTCGTAGTTTCCGAGATACGATAGGGAGGGGGGAGAAGGGGTGGGAAAAGGGGAGGTTTGGCACTTTTCCCGTAGGTTTGAGAGTTACTTGTTTACGAATCTGTCAAAATATACCCACCTCCCCATCCACCATCTGGGAGAACAATTATGTCAATGAGTGAGTGAGTGAGTGAGTCAGTCAGTGGTAATTTAGCTTTATATAATATAAAAATTATATATATATCAATAGATTCATTTCGAAACCCTCTTTGAAAAATACGTATTTTGCTCTTTGTAGGAGAAATGTTTAAACGGATTTTAATAAGTAACTTAGTGAATTTGTTTATAGCTAATTGCATAAATGCTCCTTACCTTCGAGCGCATTGTCATTGTTTAAATATAACACAAAATCGTCTGCGTATTGTGAAATACAAACTTTACTAATACTTTTGCAAATACATGTAGCTAAATTAAAAAGTAGTGGTGAAAAAGGGTCACCTTGAGCTAAGCCATGGCTGGCACGTATATCTACAAGTTAAAATAGAGCCTGCCTACCTGCATTCTTAAATGTCTTTCTTGTAATAGGGTAAATAAACTAAATGTGATTCTACTGTATTTATTTTCATGCTTTTTTTTTTAAATATTGCCAAATGAATTATAAACTAATCATAATGGTTCTCGGGAATGAAAAAGGATAATGTATGTGAAAGGCATAGTTGTAAGGTTTTTATTTTTATAGATATTTACATTTGAAAATGTATTGTAGTGATCGAAATGACGACAGTAGGATGAAAATGATATTCTGATTTTTGGAAATGACATGACATGCCTGGTGATGATTTCGTCTAACAAAAAGTTTTTATTCATCAAATATCTAAGTTGATTTAAATGTTATCGAAGGATTAATAGGTCAGATCTCAGCGTTTATAGATAAAACTTTCGTGTAGTCAAGATATATCCTTTATTTGCTGTAGGTATAACAATTTAATATTCTTTGGGAAAATCAGTTGTAAGAAAATAATCAAGTCTCGTCGATTTCAAATTACTTATCGTAACCATTTCTTAAAAATGGTGTTCTATATAATATAACACAATGTTCTACAACCACCATGGTTGAAGTTTTAAACAAAATATAAAAATCAACTGTAAAAACTCAACAGAATATTTTTTTCTAAACTTTTATGATTAATAAATAAAACATAAAAAACAATCAAGAAAGAGAATATCAAAATTCAAAACTAATTATTAACGAAAACATTTTCAAACCAACCTACAAGTCTGTAGAATTACAAAGTTTATGTCTACGAGTATTCATTTATTGAAATCATAAACTACCTTTTTATTTGACAAAATAACAATGTTTTTTTGCGTATTAGAAGTAATTTTATTGTGAGATGTATTTGATATATTAGTAAGAATAGGGCGAGAATTTTGAGTCCTTACGAGAGGTGCTACATATGGGTTACTTGGGAGACTAGAACTAGACGCAGGGCTTTCTTCTTCAGTTTGGCAATAGTTGAGGACTTTCAAAAGACCTAAATGTTTACCGTGGATACAAATATATTCACAGTCGAAACAGCTGGCGTTTCTGAATACGAGATTCGAAAACCGTTGTTGCCACAACACTTGGTGAACATTTAACGTGCCTTGGAATGGTTTCAATTTCTTTGGAAGTAGGGCTTCTTTGGCTAAAACTTCATCTTCATCAACCGTCATTATGGTAATATTTTCTACGTTATGCTTCACAATGTCAATAAACTGTCTGAATGTGCTGACGTCTTGACCAAAAGTCACAAGGTTGTCTGCAGTCCTGTTTAGAACTGCTCCGATGCCATCTGGCGCCCCCTTTCCGTGCCCAGCTTCACTGTAATTCCATGTTATTTATGCCTTTAGTTGTGGAAAATCCTTACAAAGAACTGAAATCATGTAGAAAGTATATTTGTTCCGGTACTGGGAACTTGGAGAATCTGATTGGAAATGGATGGTATCTATGAAAGGATTTATCTCTATAGCAAGTTTAATCATCGGCAATAAGTGCGCCCAGATGGCTGAAGCATCATGTCTCAAGCACTGGCTAACTATGCATGCACATGTTGCGCCAATGGCACTACGATGGAAGTCAAATGTATAAATGACACCAGTATGCAAACAGATCTCTTTGTGACTTGGTCCAAAATGAAGGCTCTGCACTTCTTTTCCGTATTTATGACCAAAATTTTCAGAAAAATCGATATGGATATATACCTCAGTGACGGTCATATTTTCTTTTTTTTGTTTCGTGGTGTTATGTTGAACATTTATGTTATACGAGTGTTTATAAAACGTAAGTAATTGATTATCTAAGCTTTTTATAGCTTCTAGTGGGGTTACTTCAGTTGCCTTTTTCATAGTGACACATTGTGTTATCATGGCCCTTCTTGGTTTTAACAGTTTCCTTGCAGCGAACCCATTCGTAGAGTGTAAGACTTTGATCATTGGAAAATTCTTTATAGGATAAAACTTTATCCTTACATGAAGCGCATTCTCTTTTTAAACAATTTTCTTTATATTGCGAACAACACAGCGACTCCAACAGCTGTTCAAAATTGGTCACTCTTATTATATCCGCTTTATGTAGACATTGAACAGCTAAATCCATATTGCTATGAATTGTACAGGCACAAGTTTCCCTGAGCGCCTTGGTAGGGAAGACAACCCAAAATGGACGATGCCTGCAGAAGAAGGCATAACTAACCCGGATTCCATGCTCTAAAACAAATTTATTGTGCAATTGTTTTAGTGGTAATATCAATTGCCGTTTTTGTTTTTGAACTTTATTTCGAGTGATTTACTGCTTTTTGCCGGAAACTATTATGCTGTTTGAATCTTGTTCAAAGAATTTTTAATAAGCATTATTATGTTTTGCCATGTTCGATTTTTTAAACTGATTTTGATTTGATTTTATCATCTTTCTGTATCTTTTTTGAAGTCATCTGTAATTTATCTACAGTCATCTATCTTAATTTCTTTTTCAAATACTCATTTTCCTTTTTTACATCTTGTATTATTTTAATCAAACTTTTAAGTCTTTTTTGTTCTATGAATCTAATGTGTCGTGTTTTCTGTGTGTGTGTGTGTATTTGTCTACAGTGTCTTTTTCCATAGCTGTACTCGTTTGGGTTGACGTCTTACTTGATGTGTCTTCTTGGTTCTGAGTTTTGATCAGTACCACTTCTGTTAACATAGTTTGATTCCCTTACCTCTCTTTTTTTCCCTGTACTTCTTTGATGCTTCGCGCCATTTCTTTCTTTGTTGCCTTTGATCCCTGGGTGATTTTTCATCAATTGGGACAACTTGTCTTTTTTCTTTCTTCTTTAAATACCGAAGTCGTTCTTTTTCTTTTCCTCGCTAATACTTTTCTGGATCATTTTTAAGCTCCGCATACTTTCGACGCTTATAGGCTGATAGATTAGCAGCCCCGGTTCTCTTACTCATGATGGCCAGACCTAGAACAAATATTTATTCATGTAGCATAATTGACCACGTTAAGGATATAAAATTGTTCTCTTACCAAGATGTTGTAAGGGTGGGATCTTTTATGCAAATAAAGTGCTTCATTCAATCATTTCACTACTTTTATTCCATTCTAAAAGTCTTTATAAAATGCTTAGTAGATTCATTACATGTTTTGTATATCTTGATAAAACTGCTCTAAAAATAACTAAAACATATGATCGACCATTTCAACTTTACTTAACTGATGCAACTGAACTACTACAACTTACGACTAAAATATTTTCTCACTTGACTTTTCTTTTCATCTCTCTTGTCACCTTCAAAAACCTTCCTAACAACATTAGGTCTTAAAGGCCGTAGACTTTAAAACCTGCCAGTAATCCATAGACATAAAATTCTATAAAACCAATATTACAACATCCCCTCTGAATTTTATGTTTATTGCAATTAGAATAACATCTCCTATATAACTTCTATCAACTCATTTTAAAAACCCAACTCAATTAAACCACTACTTTACGTTGCCAGCTATGCAAAGGAGCCCCAATAACACAAAACCTATAAAATTCTACACCAACATCCCCTCTGAATTTTATACTCTGACCATCACTAAACACACTTCACTTATAAAACTCCTAACTTATCTACTTCGACTCTATATAAAATTATTCAACGCTATCTTCAACACCAACTCCTCGAACTTCAACATCTTCACCACTAACTTCAACTTCAACGTCTTCAATCCTGCCTTCAGAAACCTCAGCATCTTCATCACTAACTTCAGCATTTTCTTCACTGCGAAAATCATCACCAACAACTTCTTTGCATCTCTTTCAAATTTCAATCACTATATCATCTCTGACTTCCCCTCTGAAAATATTATTTTCTTTTGTTTCCAAGCGACATATTCTGTCTTTCTTGACAATTTTGAATCTTCATTTTCAACAAAATTTATTCTTAATTATAATTTCTCTTGTACTCCAAAGAATTTTTTTAGACTAATCGTTCCACGATCTTCTTATAACATCTAGTTAATTTGCCCGGGGGCAGCCCATAACCTGTTAAATACCGTCTTGGAAGCGTCCTGGGCCATAACCTGTTAAGGATATAAAATTGTTCTCTTACCAAGATGTTGTAAGGGTGGGATCCTTTATGCAAATAAAGTGCTTCATTCAATCATTTCACTGCTTTTATTCCATTCTAATAGTTTTTATAAAATGCTTAGTAGATTCATTACATGTTTTGTATATCTTAATAAAACTGCTCTAAAAATAACTAAAACATATGATCGACCATTTCTCAACTCTCGACTAAAATATTTTCTCACTTGAATTTTCTTTTCATCTCTCTTGTCACCTTCAAAAAACCTTCCTAACAACATTAGGTCTTAAAGGCCATAGACTTTAAAACCTGCCAGTAATCCATAGACATAAAATTCTATAAAACCAATATTACAACAGACCATAGGTGCAATAAATAAGTACTTCATCTATAAGACTAATGAGTTACGGTGAACTCTCTTTTACAGTTAAAAGTACACGAAAGTAACAAAAAGTAAGCATATTAGTCATTACCAGTAATCACGAATCATTTCCATCTTTAATATTTTACTGGAGATGATCTTACTGGAAATGATATTTTTCCGTTTCGAGTCGAGACTTGTTCGTAGAATTCTGTATTAACCTAATAGTAATATCCTCCAATAGTACACGTAAATAGTCGGCATATTTGTGAAAGGTAAAGGATAGAATATATTTATTACTTACCCTTTTATCCGTCCTTGTGGAAATGATGCACATGCGTGACAATCGTCGTGCGTAATCTTTAAAAAATATTTTTCGGAGCCAATTGCACTGCGATCACGCGTCCACTCACTCGGCGGGTTGCTGGCGAACTGAGGGAGGTGCGGGCGCGGGTCGGAAGACTGTGCTTTGTTCAGAGGCCAAAATATTTACTATTTGACGAACTTTTACGGAAATGATGAAAACAACCAATTTTTAAATAATTTATTTTACACATAATATAATAAATAGTTCCATATAAAAAGGTTTAGCGCTTATACATCTGTTTATTATAGTTATTATGATTAATATTTCAAAAACGCACTATTGTCATCCTGTTACGTGATATTTTAATATTTATCCTCAAAAGTATGATTCGTCGTCGGGTTGGAAATGATGTTAGATGCTTGTTTTGTAAATTTTCGACAAATATATAATGTTCACGGTTTAAAAATTATCGGCGCCTTTGAAAATGATGTATTAAGAACCATTTGTCCTTGATTCGAATGAGTGGGAATCATAAATAACGGCGCAGTGTAGTAAAACGTCTTTTTTAATGAGTTTAGTTTATTTACCCAACAAATTCCACAAATACCTACACATTAAATAACTAACTCCCACTTGTTGCATAGTACAAATTAAACTTTTTATATCGACTTTATTATATGCATTGTCAATATCTATAAACGCGGCTATACACTTTTGATTTTGGCAAAAGCCGGTTTGTATTGTTGACACACACACATGTTGTTAGATTGTTTAATGTGGAGTTGTGGAGTGATGTTTTCTAAAACCTGATGTTTTGTATGACAAGAGGTTGTTTCTCTCGAGGTACTACTCTAAACGTTTAATTAATATACTATGGAAGGTTTTACACATGCACGAGATCAATGCTATAGGGCGTAGAGATCCAGATGACCGAGGATCACGATTTGGTTTCGGTATTGGAATAATATTAATATCTCGCCATTGCGTAGGGACAAAACTTTGTGTATGGAAACAGTTATATAATTTTAATAAGTTTTTTAATTTAATGTGTTCCATTGTGGGGTAGATGGTATAACATTGAATATAATATTTTATCATTACCTGGTGACGTGTCTTTGTGGCGTAAACACTTATCTAATTCCTGTCTGGTTATTAAAATGTTTAAATTGGAATAACTGGGTGTAAAAACTAGGTCATTAGGAAGTACATAATCAGGAGATCATTGGCTTGTCCTTCGTCTATATGAGAACGAGGTACATTATAACCCTTTAGCCACTTCAGTTTGCGCCACATTTCTCTTTGAGTGATTGTACCATCTAATGAAGAACAAAACTCCTGCCATGATTTTTCACGAGCTTGACGGATAGATTTTTAAGCTATTCTCATTTTGTCCTGTAACTTGATCAAATTATTAGGGTTAGGGTTTCGGCGGAATTCCGAAAGTGCTCGACGTCTTTCTGCAAAACATTTAGATAGGGTTGCGTTCCAATAAGGTTTCGGTAAAAACTTATTACTTGGATTACGATTAATTTTATAATATGGTATGAAACGATCAGCTGCAATGTTTAAACAATTTACAAAGGTGTCATATGATTTTTGGAGGTCATCCTTAAAAATAACAAAATTATTAAATAAGGTTTCTTATAAAGTCCGATACGATGTCCAGTCTGCCTTCCTATAATTATATATAGTTTTTTATCTACATTGCTAAATAAATAATCCCAGTCCGCTTGATCGGTGCAAACCGATGGTGCACAGTAAACAGAAAAAACATATTCAATAAATTTGCAATTGTAAATTTTGACCATTACCACTTCTATGTCGAAATGACTACTCCTAAAAAAATGAGGAACTGCTTCTACTGATTTGTGTATCAGTAGTGCTACACCGCCATACGAATCCTGCCTGTCTTTACGGAATATTTTGTAACCATTTATTTTGAAGCTACTATCAGGTTCTAGCCACGACTCACTCAGTGCTGCGATGTAAATTTTTTCTTGAAATAATATTTGCTCTAACATTAATGGTTTAGGGCGGATACTTTGTGCATTCCATTGAAAGATGTTGAGTTTTATTATATTATTATTCATTATAGCCGGAATAGTCTAATATAAGCTTCAATATTGGCCAGTCTATTCATTCTATCAATATATATTCTATCATTCTACCCGCCGAGTTTTTACGCATGAGCCTTCAGACAGATACCAGGTGTGCGGGTTCCGCACACTCAATTCGATTCAAAATTTCTTCCTCCTCAGGTCGATGTCGACGTCTCTGATAACCCCGTATGAAAAATTCACTTCCATGGCTCTCTGTACTCTCAATTTATTAATTACCTTCTTACATTTTTCGAGCCTCACCACACTGTTTTCGTTCTTCATATCAACTCTAATCTTGTATGGGTTAATATACCTTATCTTTTCTATGATAATTATTCCCTCGTCGTGAAATAGCTTTGCAAGTGCAAACTGCTTTGGCATTTTGTCTTTAGATGAAATATAAACCTCGACTTTTTCTCCTTTATATTTCTTGCCTCTATTCCTCTCAACCTCCGTCCACCCGTCTTCTTTCTCTTCTTCTCTGTCCCTCTTACTGGGTCTTCGTATTTCATCGTTTTCCCACGCTTCTTTTGATCTCTCATGTCGAGATTGTATATCTTCCTCCACTTGACGTTCATAAACTAAGTTTGGGTCACTTATCACATCGGCTGTATTTGCAATCTCCACTTCAAAGTTAAACTCATTAATTATTACAATCGATTACCGCAGGTTTAACCTATCGGTCTACCCAGGCGACCGTCGGCGCTTCGAACGCACCTCGATGTAAACAAACTAATTAGCTAATGAACGCGGTCACCTCGTACGAATGTCGATACGAGACTGATCTAGCTTTTTTATCTTTATACCCCCTGACTAGCTGACTAGTCGTCTACGGCTGAGCTTGCTGTGGGTCTTGGAGTCAGTGTCAAAACTACATTGAAGCACTTGCGTCAAACCATAAAGATAAACAAGCTAGATAAGTGAGTGCCACACGAAACGAGTCCTTAATCAAATTGTTACCTGAGATGAAAAGTGGAGCCTTTACGATAACTGTAAGCATTCTGATCAGACCGTAAGCGTTTCAGTGGGTGGACCCCATAGGAACATAAAAAAAGAGGAGAAGTGGCACGGGGGCGTGTTGGTGTCCGCGCGACATGGCCACAGCGCCCATGTCACAGAAAAATGGCCGTCTCCGCGAACTAGTACGCTTTCGACGGCGATCGTGACAACTTATAAGAATGTCGAGTTGTTCAGTGGTTTCTTGCAAAAACCGAAGCCAAAACCGAAACTTTGTGAATCATGGAATCACTTACCATAATTATGTTAGTACAAGTATTTTACAATATTTGTCTTTAAAATCATGAAAAACAATAAATCTTAAAATATTTCTTGCTTTTACTATGTTATTTTTGTTTTCAAATATCACAGCAACTGTACTATTTCTGCAATAAATACATTACTTTTTAACCACTACCTGAGTTCGTCACTAAGCAGCTGGACAAGCAATGTAAAAACAATAAAACGATATTATAACATTGCGTTATTGTTAGGGTGTCACGAACGGAAGAAAACCATGTTTGAAATTTAGAAAACGTCTATTCAGGCACACAATGGTTACAGCTTACATTAGGCACACACAATTTACATAAAAAGTCGCGGAAGCGTATAGCGTGCGCATCTCGACGACGAGCGTTTTTCGGACTGGCTTGCGTCCGTTAGACGCGTAGGCACGCGTGGGGCAGCAGAGGGGTGGGACTCCCGCTCACCGCGTACAATTATGCCAACCTAAGGAATATCTATCAGGGCGACACGTTACACTCTCCCCCTTTTGACCAGGGAAGGGTCTCCCGAGTGGTCAAACAAAAAAAAAAAATAAGCACGCCACGATTAGATCACCTTCCGAGGGCGACCTCTATTACGTTTAGGGACGATCGGCTCAGGACATTCACCCTCCCTAGCATGATAAGGACGAAAATCTGACACGTGGTACTTACCGAAGATTTCTCCTGTCTTACCATGAGCTAAGAGGTATGTCGTAGGACTCACCTTTTTAGAAATGACGTACGGTCCATCCCGTTTTGGATAAAATTTTGAGGTGACACCTTTTCCTGCATTAAAGAGCGCGTGAGTCCGCATTAGGACTAAGTCTCCTTCCAGGTATTCATGGGGGAAAGATCGACTTTTATCGGCACATGACTTACGGACATCTTGCTGTCGTTCCAGAGTCTCTTTGGCTGTCGAAACGGTATCTGCGAGCTTCAGCAGATAAGGCGTAATTTGGGGAACAAAATTCTCCGATTCCACCACTGCTCTGAGGTCTGCCTGAACTGTTAAAGGTGACCGCAGCTCGCGACCGAAAGTCAAGTAAGCAGGGGTATGATCCGTAGACTTAGTTACTGAACTATTAAAAGCAAACCGTACAAACGGTAATACCTCTGGCCAAGTTTGATGACGACCCTCAACTAAGATGGCGAGCTGAGCTTTAAGATCCCTATTCTTCCGCTCAACGGGATTCGCCTCTGGATGATATAGGGGCACCAGACTTTGTTTCACACCTAGAACAAACATTGCCTTCTGCATAACGTCTGCAACGAATTGCACTCCGTTATCAGAAATCATCCGTCTAGGAAGACCAAATCTCATAAATACCTCATTGACCAACGTTTTAGCACACATCTCTGCTGTAGCTTCGGTGAGAGCGAAGACTTCCACCCACTTACTAGCGGTGTCCTCTACTATGAGGATCCATCTCTCACCTTGGGGTCCTTTAGGCAACGGACCAAAGAGGTCAGTCGCGATAGTTTCAAACCTCTGAGCCGGGACAGGAGTTTGAAGCAGGCCGGCTGGTTTCAGTGTTGATGGCTTGTAGCGTTGACACTCCACTCAGGTCTTCAGATACTTAGTTACAAACCGTCTCATACCAGGAAAATAGAACCGTTGCGAAATACGATGCAGTGTTCTATCAATACCACCCTGAGCGGCGGTAGGTGAGTCATGACATTCGAACATAACTTCGCCGCGCAGGCTCTCCGGTACGACGAGTTGAGGTTCCTCGGAATCAGTATCAGGGGCATACCGATACAAAACACCTTGATTCAGGAGATATCCTCTCTCAGACCAGCGATTTATATTAAGTTCATCCTTACCTTCGAGGTCCTGGATAATCTTCGCAACTTCCGGATCAGCTAACTGCGCATCACGAGTGGAAGATGCATTCCAGTGTGGTACGTCTACAATAACAGGACAGATAGCCGATTCAAATGCAGGAGCATCTGTTGTCACGGGACGGCTGAGCGTGTCGGCTAGTACGTTAACCTTACCTGGTGCATACTCGATACGCAGGTCAAAAGCTTGCAACTTCAATGCCCAACGTACTAACCTGCCACTTGGAGACTTGAGGGTAAAAAGCCATTTCAAGGGTTGGTGATCTGTCAGCACGTTGACCTGGTGACCATCGATATAACCTCGGAAACGTTCCACTGCCCAGACCACTGCGAGGGCCTCCCTCTCCGTAGTGGAATAATTCTGCTCGGCTGAAGAGAGCAGACGGCTGGCATATTCAATCGGATGTTCTTGATTCGGTGACTCCCCCTGGAGTAAAGCTGCGCCTAGTGCATAATTACTGGCGTCAGTCCGCAATATAAATGGTTTTGCATAATCCGCTTGTACAAGGATAGGGGCCGTGGTCAGAAGTCTCTTAAGAGTTTCAAAAGACTTACCTTGTTCTAAACCCCATTCCCACGCCTGAGACTTCTTAGTTAAACGAGTAAGTGGCTCAGCCACTTTCGCAAAGTCTGGCATAAATTTGCGAAACCATGAACATGTCTGGAGGAAGGTGCGCAGCTGCTGAAGACAAGTAGGCTCTTTCATACCTACCACAGCAAGTACCTTCTCCTCATCCGGGGATATACCTTCAGGTGAGATCACGTGACCGAGGTACTTAACCTTCTCTCTGGCGAAGACACACTTATCCCGATTCGCACGGAGCTTAAATAAGCGGAGACGGTCAAATACCGCACGAAGATCTAACAGATGACGAGCATACGACTCGGAAATCACAAGTATATCATCTAGGTTCGTCAGTACGATGATATCCTTGAGTGATTATCCCGAACGGAAGCGGTCAATAAGCCTCTGGAACGTAGCCGGCGCATTCTTGAGACCAAAAGGCATACGTAAGAAGCGATACGTACCGAACGGCGTGACAAACGCAGTTTTATCCTGATCCTTAACTCTGCATTGCCAATAGCCACTCCGAAGGTCACAGGAGCTCATCACGCAGCCCTTCTTAGTAGATTGAAGCAGCTCATCAATACGCGGCATAGGATACGCATCAGTCTTTGTCACGGCGTTGAGTCTTCTATAATCCACACAAAACCTATACCCACCATTGGACTTAGGTACTAAAACAATCGGAGCAGACCATGCAGACTCGCACTCCTCAATAATCCCATCTTCTAACATCTTATCTAGTTCGATGCGAATCAACTCTTGCTTCGCTGGCGTAACACGGTACGGCGGAACGGCAATAGGAGGATGGTCACCTGTGTCTATATGATGTTCGGCGAATGGCGTCGGTTCCCCGTTTTTATCAAAAATATCGGAATACTCACCAAGTAAATCCTCCAAACCAACACGCTCTCCTCAGTCAACAGAGTACCCTCATCTCCCCTCAGTAGGTTGAGAGAGGCACACTCCACCACCTCGCGAGAACTCTCCGTGAGCAGGGGGTGAATGACCTGAGGCCGATCAGCTGTATACCAAATCATAGAGGAAAAGTTCAAGACCAACTTAGACTTTGTAATGAAATCTATCCCCAATAGTGTTTCATTATTTAAGGCATCGGGAAACACAACAAACTCAATAGGAATACACAAAGACATACAATTCACATTAACACATGTTAACAATACAATATTCGTGCGAGTACTATCATCAGCAAGTCTAACCGACATAGTCTGTGATTTAAATTTAACACCTAAACGTAAAAGAAGTGCGTACAGCGTTGAACCTGCGATACTACGCCGGGCGGCAGTATCTATAAGCGCTGAACCACTATAACCTAATATCTCAATATTTAAAACTTTTTAGCAAAAAATAAAACCGACTTCCATATAAAAACACTACAAAGGCAAAAATAACTTAAATTTCGGTGGTCGGTGTCATTTGCTTCGTATTTTCTTTTTTTTTCGACACCGCCTTCCGAAATTGAAGTTATTTTTGCCTTTGTAGTGTTTTTATATGGAAGTCGGTTTTAATTTTTGCTAAAAAGTTTTTTTTTTCACGCTTTTTAGTGGGTCAGTTTGTAATTTATCTAGTTACAAAAGCCAATATGTCAACTACTTATCACCTTTTACAAAATATTGCTTTTCCCAGTGAAGAGCCGTTAACTTTTGAGGAGTTCTCCTGGTACATCACCATCAGCTCTACTTCACCATATGCATTGTGACAAGCATAAAGGCTTAACATCTACATTCAAGTAATCTAATCGCAATCCACGAAATACTTATTATTGAGTAGTTTCGGTGGTCATCTGTGGTCTTCATCATCAGTTCAACTTCCCCAAATGGTACTTTTCGAAAGCAACTACTCAAGGTACTATAAGAAATACTCAAAACGCTATAGGTGTGCCTATAATATTTAAAGAGTTCCCTCGATTTGTCCAGGATCCCATCATCAGATCATAATTTCGTAACAATGGGACCAACTAGAACGTATACCCTTTCAAACGCAAAAAGAATTTTTCAAATCGATCCAGCCATCTCCGAGTTATGAGGTAACATACATAAAAAAAAAAAGTTCAAGACGAATTGTAAACCTCCTTTTTTTGAAGTCGGTTAAAAATAGGTCGATCTTGCGTGATGATATTATTCGAATCATAACTACTTACATTACAACAATCTTGTGTCGTGGTAAGCGAATAAAATACATTATGTTGAGGTCGTGGTTCATTTGAAATAACATTACAACTCGAACTGGAAATATTACTTTTACATGTAGGGCAATTTGCTCGTACAAAATCTTTTTCACCACAACCATAACAGATAAGGCTAGACTTATTATTACTAGACGATTCTTTAGAGTTTCTCTTTGGGCACAAATCACGCGTATGACCTCGATTTTTGCAATAAACACAGAATAGCTTTGATACACTCGCGGTATTATTATTATCGGCACTTAGCACTTCGTTAGACGTATTACGTACGGGTCGAATCTACGAACGCGAGTTTGACGGCTGCACTCCCGCACTAATGGGCGGCGGCGGCGGGGTCAACGCACCGTTTCCCGCCAAATTGACGCACGTGGTTGCGGCGCGCGGCGTCCGCGGTCCTGTGGGTGGCGTCGTCGTTCTCGCTGGCGCCGACTGCGACGAAGTACTTGCACTGGAACTTTCCAAGAGCGACTCTTCTATACCTCGGGCTTTGTCGATTAGGGACTCGATACTATTAAACGTATCCCGGGGTAATCGCTTTCGAATACGTTTATGTAATAATCCATATATCATGTCTATCTTAGCTTCTTCGGGTAATACGTAAGGAAACTTGGAAATCATACCTCGTATACGTATAATGAAGGAGTCCGCGAGTTCTTCATTTTGCTCGTCAGCGAATATCTTTCGATATATTTTGTAGGCAGGACATGGAGTACCGTACATACTACGTAGTCGTTTGACGGCTTCGGACCACGAGGACACCTCGGTCCGGATCCCTCTCCACCATACTGCAGCCTCGCCGTGAAGCAGCATCGGAAGACCACGAAGCGCAAGGTCATCACTGACCGATGCACACTCTTTGTACATCTCGACGGAGTCGATGAAGGCTTCTACAACTTCTGGATCTCTGCTCTGACCATCAAAGCGTGCTGAACACTTACACATGTTGCTTGATTTGCTAGTCGACGACGGTGTCGGTGAGGGCGTCGCGGGAAAACCACCTGCCGCGTGCGATGCCATGAGGGATTCGACGAGCTGCCGATTTGCTTCCGCCTGAGTATTCGCGAAGGCGGTAAGAAATGAAGTCAGCTGGTCACCAGACATGAGCACTGGCGAAGGTCTTCTGGTTTCTTCATCCGAGCTGGACTGCGCGTCAGCGTCACTGGCTTTAGGGTCCGTTCGTACTTTACGTGGAGGCATCTTCACTCTTTACGTAGGTACCAGAGAACAGGAACACCGAAAAAATCGTTAACGTTCGACAAGCACAAACCGGTTTAAATCGGATTCGCGGCCACGAGTTGGAGCGCCACTTATAACATTGCGTTATTGTTAGGGTGTCACGAACGGAAGAAAACCATGTTTGAAATTTAGAAAACGTCTATTCAGGCACACAATGGTTAGAGCTTACATTAAGCCGGCTCTACACGTTGGCCAACACAGTGGCGAATGTAGTGGCCAGTGCCTATTCGCCAACGTGTAGAGGGGGTGTTTGTGCATCTTGGGTTGTATTGGAATGATGGCCGACGAGTTGGCGCGAGATCCGTGTGGTGTCGGTTTTTTGCAAAATATCAAAGGGTTGTTGGCCGAGTATTGGCTACCGCGTCCACACGTTGGCCGCGCGTTTAGTATGCTACGAGCTCCCAGAACGATCGCACGCACCTGATTAGACATTTTACCCGACTTCAAAAAAAAGAAGGAGGTTCTCAGTTCGTCTTGAACTTTTATTTTTATGTATGTTACCTCATAACTCGAAGTCAGCTCGACCGATTTAGAAAATTCTCTTTTCATTTGAAATTGTATACTTTCTAGTTGGTCCCATTGTTATGAAATCAGGATCTGATGATGGGATCCTGGAGTAATCGAGGGAACTCTTCAAATATTATAGGCATATCTATAGCGTTTTGGTTATATCTTATAGTATCTTGTGCAGTTGCTCTCGAAAAGCACCATTTGGGGAAGTGGAACTGATGATGAAGACCACAGATGACCACCGAAACTACTCAATAATAAGTATTTCATGGATTGCGATTCGATTACTTGAATATGGATGTTAAGTACTTTATGTTCGTCATAATTCATATGGTGATGTAGAGCTAATGGTGAAGTACCAGGAGAACTCCTCAAAAATTAACAGCTCTGCATCGGGAAAAGCAATATTTTGTAAAAGGTGATAAGTAGTTGACATTTTGGCTTTTGTAACTGGATAAATTACAAACCGACCCACTAAAAAGCGTGAAAAAAACTTTTTGATAAAAAATAAAACCGACTTCCATATTAAAATACTACAAAGGCAAAAATAACTATCATTTCGGAAGGCGGTGTCAAAAAAAGAAAATACAAAACGAATAACACCGACTACCGAAATTAAAGTAATTTTTGGCGTTGTAGTGTTTTGATATGGAAGTTGGTTTTATTTTTTGTTAAAAAGTTTAGTCACGCGTCGGTAACAACTAGTGTAAACAAAATATCAGTAATGACTAATACCGAAGAAACTTTTCGGTTTATAGAGCTCTACCAAGCCGTAAATTGTTTGTGGAACCCAAGAAGCAGCAGTTAGCGCCTCAATATCCATTTTAATAAATACGTCCGCACATTGGCCTGAACCGTAGCAAACTGAACGACCTTCCAACGTGTGGACGCTATCAAGAACTCTTGGCCAATATGCTGGCCACTACATTCGCCACTGTGTTGGCGAACGTGTAGAGCCGGCTTTAGGCACACACAATTTACATAAAAAGTCGCGGAAGCGTATAGCGTGCGCATCTCGACGACGAGCGTTTTTCGGACTGGCTTGCGTCCGTTAAGCCGGCTCTACACGTTGGCCAACACAGTGGCGAATGTAGTGGCCAGTGCCTATTCGCCAACGTGTAGAGGGGGTGTTTGTGCATCTTGAGCCGGCTCTACACGTTGGCCAACACAGTGGCGAATGTAGTGGCCAGCATATTGGCCAAGAGTTCGTGATAGCGTCCACACGTTGTAAGGTCGTTCAGTTTGCTATGGTTCAGGCCAATGTGCGGACGTATTTATTAAAATGGATATTGAGGCGCTAACTTCTGCTTCTTGGGTTCCACAAACAATTTATGGCTTGGTAGAGCTCTATAAACCGAAAAGTTTCTTCGTTATTAGTCAGATATTTTATTTACACTAGTTGTTACAGACGCGTGACTATAAAAACGTTTTAACAAAAAATTAAAAGGTTTTGTATTTTCTTTTTTTGACACCGCCTTCCGAAATTAAAGTTATTTTTGCCTTTGTAGTATTTTGATATGGAAGTCGGTTTTATTTTTTGTAAAAAAGTTTTTGTCACGCTTTTTAGTGGGTTGGTTTGTAATTTATCTAGTTACAAAAGCCAAATTGTCAACTACTTATCACCTTTTACAAAATATAGCTTTTCCCGATGCAGAGCCGTTAATTTATGAGGAGTTCTCCTGGTACTTCACCATCAGCTCTACTTCACCATATGCATTGTGACGAACATAAAGTGCTTAACATCCATATTCAAGTAATCGAATCGCAATCCACGAAATACTTATTATTGAGTAGTTTCGGTGGTCATCTGTGGTCTTCATCATCAGTTCCACTTCCCCAAATGGTGCTTTTTCGAGAGCAACTGAACAAGATACTATAAGAAATACCCAAAACGCTATAGGCGTGCCTATAATATTTGAAGATATCCCTCGATTCCTCCAGGATCCCATCATCAGATCCTGATTTCGTAAGAATAGGACCAACTAGAAAGTATACCATTTCAAATGTAAAGAGAATTTTATAAATCGGTCCAGCTGACTTCGACTTATGAGGTAATATACATAAAAAAAAAGTTCAAGACGAATTGAGAACCTCCTTCTTTTTTTGAAGTCGGTTAAAATTTTTAATCAGGTGCGTGCGTTCGTTCTGGGAGCTCGCAGCATACTAAACGCGCGGCCAACGTGTGGACGCGGTAGCCAATACTCGGCCACAACCCTTTGATCTTTTGCAAAAAACCGACACCACACGGATCTCGCGCCAACTCGTCGGCCATCATTCAATTACAAACCAACAATTACAAACCGACCCACTAAAAAACGTGATTTTTTTTTTTTATTTATAATTTTTTTTTGGCGTTGTAGTGTTTTGATATGGAAGTTGGTTTTATTTTTTGTTAAAAAGTTTTTATAGTCACGCGTCGGTAACAACTAGTGTAAACAAAATGTCAGTAATGAGAATGACTAATAACGAAGAAACTTTTAGGTTTATAGAGCTCTACCAAGCCATAAATTGTTTGTGGAACCCAAGAAGCAGCAGTTAGCGCCTTAATATCCATTTTAATAAATACGTCCGCACATTGGCCTGAACCGTAGCAAACTGAACGACCTTCCAACGTGTGGACGCTATCACGAACTCTTGGCCAATATGCTGGCCACTACATTCGCCACTGTGTTGGCCAACGTGTAGAGCCGCTTTTGACGCGTAGGCACGCGTGGGGCAGCAGAGGGGTGGGAGGCCTGCTCACCGCGTACAATTATGCCAACCTAAAGCCGGCTCTACACGTTGGCCAACACAGTGGCGAATGTAGTGGCCAGTGCCTATTCGCCAACGTGTAGAGGGGGTGTTTGTGCATGTTGGGTTGTATTGGAATGATGGCCGACGAGTTGGCGCGAGATCCGTGTGGTGTCGGTTTTTTGCAAAAGATCAAAGGGTTGTTGGCCGAGTATTGGCTACCGCGTCCACACGTTGGCCGCGCGTTTAGTATGCTACGAGCTCCCAGAACGATCGCACGCACCTGATTAAACATTTTAACCGACTTCAAAAAAAGAAGGAGGTTCTCAGTTCGTCTTGAACTTTTTTTTAAATGTATGTTACCTCATAACTCGAAGTCAGCTCGACCGATTTAGAAAATTCTCTTTTCATTTGAAATGGTATACTTTCTAGTTGGTCCCATTGTTATGAAATCAGGATCTGATGATGGGATCCTGGAGTAATCGAGGGAACTCTTCAAATATTATAGGCACATCTATAGCGTTTTGGTTATATCTTATAGTATCTTGTGCAGTTGCTCTTGAAAAGCACCATTTGGGGAAGTGGAACTGATGATGAAGACCACAGATGACCACCGAAACTACTCAATAATAAGAATTTCATGGATTGCGATTCGATTACTTGAATATGGATATTAAGCACTTTATGTTCGTCACAATGCATATGGTGATGTAGAGCTGATGGTCAAGTACCAGGAGAACTCCTCAAAAATTAACGGCTCTGCATCGGGAAAAGCAATATTTTGTAAAAGGTGATAAGTAGTTGACATTTTGGCTTTTGTAACTAGATAAATTACAAACCGACCCACTAAAAAGCATGAAAATAACTTTTTAACAAAAAATAAAACTGACTTCCATATTAAAATACTACAAAGGCAAAAATAACTATAATTTCGGAAGGCGGTGTCAAAAAAAGAAAATACAAAACGAATAACACCGACTACCGAAATTAAAGTTATTTTTGGCGTTGTAGTGTTTTGATATGGAAGTTGGTTTTATTTTTTGTTAAAAAGTTTTTATAGTCACGCGTCGGTAACAACTAGTGTAAATAAAATGTCAGAAGGTAATGACTAATAACGAAGAAACTTTCGGTTTATAGAGCTCTACCAAGCCGTAAATTGTTTGTGGAACCCAAGAAGCAGCAGTTAGCGCCTCAATATCCATTTTAATAAATACGTCCGCACATTGGCCTGAACCGTAGCAAACTGAACGACCTTCCAACGTGTGGACGCTATCACGAACTCTTGGCCAATATGCTGGCCACTACATTCGCCACTGTGTTGGCCAACGTGTAGAGCCGGCTTAAGGAATATCTATCAGGGCGACACGTCACAATATTATATTATGCGGATTAATCGCGTAGTACGGCCAC
Organism: Tholera decimalis; assembly: GCA_943138885.2. Lineage (NCBI taxonomy): Eukaryota > Metazoa > Arthropoda > Insecta > Lepidoptera > Noctuidae > Tholera > Tholera decimalis. The sequence continues at coordinate 28,960,514 of OW964556.2, read as the reverse complement.
TGACTCTTGCGAGGAGTTAGTGATGTGTTTGTGTAGATCGACTGACGTAGGCCATCGACAACAATGTCGATTGACGAATGTAATATTGCTATTAGAGTTTAGGGGTTTTTATAACATACAGAAACCTCTAAGAAAATATGTTTAATTTTTATTTTGCTTGAGATGACAGAACAAAAAATACATTGAAAAGTCAAGTGTACAAAAAATTATAAATAATTTATTTTACGCCCGTGCGAGATTATACATATAATATAGATATACATACAGATATGTATATATATATATATAATATGTACAAAGGATGTTGTTATTTATAAAAGTAATTAATTATCAATATCTATTTATTATGTATTTACCGATTAATAATCAATTTAATCGATATTACCATAGTTGTCAGGTAGATTATGGAAATAATTAGCAGTTTTGTATAGCAATATCAATTTATTCATTTACCGCACGGTTCGGAAAGGGTTGTTTTCTGTGGAGAAGAACCGGCAAGAAACTCCACAGTTACTCTTTTCAAAACATAATTCATTTTCACATAAACATCAATTCACTATATGTACTTTACAATATTACCACAATGTGATTACTATCGTTATAACTTATAGCTTTATTTACTTGTGTATCTACTATTTCATTACTCCATTACATATTATATAAGTAATGTTATTTATAGAATTAATACCAAATGTTATTAAATTATCACACAATTATCAATTTCTAACACTGTCACATTATAGTAACAAATACAAAATAATTAATTTATATTCAAATACAATAGCAATACGATAGGATTTTTATACCAATTCTACACATAATAATATTAGAAAATATTAATAAAAGTTAGAAACAACACAAGTTCACTTAACTTAGGTCCGTTCGGTGTAGGGCTTTCATCCCGGGAATCTCGGTCTCGAAAATTTCGAGAGTCTCGACGATTTTTTAGTATTTTCGAGACTCGAGACTAACATCTTCGGTCACGGGAATAACGAGACTTTTGAGACTTCAGTAACATAAAAATTGTATTAATTTATTTATTAAACCAACAGTCAATTTTTATTATTGTTATTATGGATATGGCAATCAGCAGCACGGTCGACCTGATTGACAAATGACAAATAACACAGATTTTGTCTACATATTATAAATGTAAATTGCTGTGTCCGAAAGGGTCCATGTGAGCTACTACTTATATCAAGATCTTGTTAACACATAATTATGATTGCAGTAAAGATTGAATTATGGAACTATTCTGAATTAAATTGAAAGGGGTTCGAACTTTTTTGTTTGAAGACTGGCATGTCGACCCAGCGTCATTTTGTTGTTTTTTAGACATCGTGGCGCATGTATGTAACAAAAAATTATCAGTAACGTGCTACCTCAAAATGTCACATTACCGAGATATTTTGAAGGTAAACATCGACATATGACTACAGCGACAATCATTAAAAGTAGACTTATTATGTGTCTATAAGCATCAGATTGTATCTAAATAATCGTTCCCAGGTTGATTATGATTACTAATGTTTATTGAAAGAGAGTAGGTACATTACATGCTACTAGGAGCACGAGAATACTACTACAAATAATTATTTATCCACTAAATCGCATCGCAATGAAACGCAGTCGACATGTCACTAACGCGTGGCGGATAATGTGACATGTTACTCAGCTTGAAAACATTTTTAAGCAGTAGTTAAACAAAAGGCAAAAGGTATGTCATTTATGTTAACATTTATTTATAACTGTAAGTATGATATCAAACATAAGTGAATATTAATACTAAGATGTGACATTTTAAAAGATATATAATAAATCTAACACGTATCATAAATACTACTATACTATATAATCCATAAATTCAGCAGGATGTCGGATAGGGATTCTTGATGCCGAGCCTAATCCATGTACCAAAGAAAGACATGTACTAAAACACTTATTGTTCATTTTATAATACGGTGGGATGAAAGACAGCCAACACGCGCATGTGGAAGTCTTTGACATGCGTTTTATTGCGATGCGATGCGATTTAGTAGGCAAATAATTAATTATAGTAGCGGTTTTGTCGTACTGCTAAACTAATAAACTAAATACTAATAAGCGTATGGACGCGTAATGTGTCTATTTTTAATGATTTTCGTTGAAGTTACCTATATGTCGATGTTTACCTTCAAACGTATACGTGACACTTTGGGGTACCGTGTTACTGGACATTTTTTGTTCCTTTAGCCATGCATACCACACTTTCATCATGCAACGCGATTAAAAAAAATAAAATGGTGACGTCGATACGCCAGATAGGTTCTATCTCCTTTCATTGTGAAAGCGCGAAGTGGTACTAAGTAGTATCCCTCTAGCGTACAAGCAGAAACAGCTTTTTCTAATGCCGGTTACTGTTGTAACAAAATTAGGGTTAAATGTCCTTTGTTTTTTAAGTACCCACTAAAGAATAAAAAAAATAAAAACTGTAACAAATAGTTTTTTTTATTTGCATTTGTTTATGAAAGTAACTACTTGATTATAAAATATTTTGATTTGAGTCTCTAATTGCATAGCTTATAAATAAGAAACCTAGTTTTGAAATAGTCTCGAAAGTCTCGTTTTTCCCGGGAATTTCGAGACTACACCTAGTCTCGTTTTTTTTTCCCGGGACTCAGTAATGCATCGAGACTGAAAGCCCTAGTTCGGTGTGACTGCTCCAGAGCGACTGTGAATGACTGTGTCTAGAACGACTGAGCGGCGGCTTTTATACACAGTGTAAACAAGTAACGTCATATCGTACGATTTTAAAACAGATTTGTTAACCTTTGTATTTTAACATTAAACTATAATTAAATGATATAAAAATACAGTAAATATGTTGAAGTTAATTAGTTCAATTACATATTAGTCTTACGATGACAGAATTAGTAAACAAATAACGTTATTTTTTAAATAACGTTCAAGTATGCTGTTATACAAGACAACAATGAAAGAATAGTTTAAACTATCTTATAAATAGGTTTCGTAATAGCGTTTACAAGGTTTTGATAATAAATAGTTAAATGTTGTGTATGACATGATAAAAAGGTTATAATTATTATAGTGATATTTTAATTTGTGTTCAATTAGAGAAACAAACTTGAGTTAATGTAATAAACCAACTGAAATTATTTGAATAATCCATCACCCGCAGCACGCGTACGTAAGGAGTTCTGACGTCACCGTCGCTACAATAGTTTTTTTTTATAGTAAATAGGTTCGCGTTTGAGCACTATCTCACCTGATGGTAAGTGATGATATGATCGAAGATGGAGCATGCTTACCTAAAAGTAACCTATTCACACTGGACTTAAAGACTCCTAGGTTGTAGCTGTCGGGAAACAAAGACTCCGGAGAGAGACAGAAGAGACATGCCTGGGTCTTAGCTGCATTAAACTTGACCAGGTTGGCATCGCCCCATTCGGAAACAGCCTTGAAGGTCAAGTACAAGCACCCAACCATGTCCTCACGGAAAGACTGGATCTGTGACCCACCAACTCGCGCGCTGGATACATATCTCTCAGAAACTGTGCTGTCGTCTGCATACCCAAAGGTACCGGGCATTAGCAGATCGTTAATCGTTTATTTTTCAATCTGTCAACCGTTTTAACTTGGTTAGAAGATCGATGTAAAATAATATTTATTACTTATTTTGATTATTTTACAGCATAGTAGAGAAATGCGTAACCAATGTTCCTAAAGTAAGTTATATAAATGTTAGGGTAAATAATCGGTGGTGTTTCTGGCTTTGAATTATCGTATGTTATGCCTTATCCTCGTGCTGTTTCTTTATTTTTTCATGGTTTTTAGGGTTCCGTAGCCGAATGACAAAAAATTGAACCCTTATAGTTTCGTTATGTCTGTTTGTCTGTCTGTCCGTCCGTCCGTTTTATTCCAAAACTATTAGGGCTTGGTAAGTAGATGTATTCTGTGAACCGCTTTCCGATTTTAAGAAAAAAAAATAAAATAACGGGGCCCCCATACATAGAACTAAAACAAAAAAAAAATTTTTTTCATGAAACCTTTGCGTGTTTGATATTTATAGACAGGTCTTTAAAAATGATATTGAGGTTTCTAGAACCACTTTTTCATAAAGTTAATAATTTAAAAGATAAACGCTTCCAAAGTGGTAAAATGTGTTACCCCCCCTCCCCCTCTAACACACCACAATAAATCAATGTTTAATAATAAACTCACAAAACATTGAATTTACCTCAAGTCCAACTGCAAGTCAAAAAGTAAATCATTCAAAGTACACACATCAAAAGTGTCTAGGGATCAAGCATTTTTATGCGGATTTCTTGAGATTGAGATGTGGCTTTGTAATAAATTTATGTGTTTATAAATTTATATGGATCCTTTTTGGTGCATTTCATAACTTGAAACAGGAACTGTTAATCAAATTCGAGTAAAAGATGAAAATCAGCTGTCAATATTTTCCCTATAAAAACATACAACGCATTGAAGACATTATTAGTGCTACTGTTTCTCTACTACTGATTAAAACCAACGTTATTATGGAGCGGCGACGTCATTTAAGCAGGGAAGAAATGCTCAGAGCCGTGGGAATGATAGAAGCTGGTTCCCGGCAACGTACTGTGGCTTTAGCTCTGAATACAAGTCAGAGTGTTATCAGTCGACTTTGGACACGTTACCGAAGCACTGGTACCGTGGCTGAGCGCCATGGAGGACGGTATCGCTGCACCACACGGAGACAAGACCGATACATTCAAATCTTAACTCGAAGAGCTCCAACAATAACCGCCATGATGTTAGCCGTGAGGCTTCATCACTCTTCAGGGAACTTAATTAGCGACCAAACAGTCAGAAACCGCTTGCATGAAGTGAACCTTCATTCCCGAAGACCGCTACGGGTACCACCTATAGCAATGCACAATCGTAGGATTCGATATCAATGGGCTCTTGAACACAGAAATTGGGCAGAAGAACAATGGCGTTTCGTGTGCTTTTCTGATGAGTCTCGTTTTGGTATGAGACCGGATACAAGACGTATACGACACTGGAGAACCCCTGGACGCCAACAGCGATTAAGATCCTGCCAGGAAGTCCATCCTTATAGTGGTGGAACCATCATGGTATGGGCGGGTATTTGGATCGGCGGAAGAACTGAGTTGATTTGGATCAGAGGCAACCTCAACGCTCAAATTTATGCTGAGACGATTGTATCTGACGTCATCGTTCCTCTACAAGTGCAAATCGGTCCCTTGTTTCAGTTAATGCATGATAATGTACGACCGCACACCGCAAGAGTTGTAAGACAGACTCTCGCCGCAGCTAACATCAATGTCCTGCTCTGGCCTGCTCAGTCGCCAGACTTGAACCCGATTGAGCATGCATGGGATATGCTACAGAGAAGAGCTCTGCCGAATATGGAGGGTATCCAGTCGCAAGAAGACCTTTTTTTGTTGTTGCAACGAACATGGGCGGCCATTCCACAGCGTGATTTGTATGAACTCATTTTGAGTATGCCAAACCGATGTTCTTGTGTTGTTAGTATTCGCGGTAGAAACACGGATTATTAATTGTTTAAGTTACCCAATAAAATTTTAAAGAAAACTGTTATTTCAGTCTTTTTTTCGAACTTTAATGTTAGTGGTCCAAATGTCAAAAATCCCTTTATTAGGAATATGGCAAATTTCTTTATTAATGCAAAGGTGACTTGGTTTATCGTTACTGTGACAAACGAAAACACTTTATTTGATGAATCCTTAAAGAAAATTTTAATTAATATCAATCAGGAGAAAAGTTATTGCAAAAATATATGTTGATCCCTAGACACTTTTGATGTGTGTACTAGCGAAATCTAACAATCAATAAAGTATCGAAATCAAAATCCAAAGCGCAATGTCAGGGGTTAAAGTAATAACGATACTAAGGTGCAAATGATAACAGCACAGTCAGCCCTAGTACACATACATTCACAACACGCACTACCTAAAATTACGTAATTGTAGCAGATAAGCAGACTGACCGGTGAAGTTCCGCGAAATCCACACAGGCAATGGTTCCCGGCTTGTGTGACAGTGTGCGTGCGCCCCGCCACGCCCGCGCGCCCGTCGCGTGGTAAACATTGAAGTGAAATGCAGAATAATTCGTGTGTCGTTGTTGTTGTGTCATGGAGGATTTTAGTGGCAGTTGGCAGAAAGTTACGCAACCGTCTTAGGGAACTGGCAGAAACAAATAATTTGCGACTCACCTATTGTAATTGGGGACCCCACGAAAGATATTTGTCCAACCAAACTCCAAGGTTCTTAACTTTCTCGCTTAGTGGAATAGCCGTGCCGTTGAAAATAACCTGAGTAAATACCCAACGAGCACATTAGTGGAAATAGCAGCCTATTTTGTTACTTTCGGCTGTAAAATAGCGGTTTAAGGGTTCAAAAAGCAGTTCAAAGTTGCATATCTGCATCCGTGAACGTCTGTAGCTATAAAAGTTACTTAAGGTGCTATAATTTGAATCAAATACTACCCTAGCCTTCACAGTAGTCCACGGTAGAACTCATTTATCACTTACACCTTTATAAGAGAGTTACGAAGGTCATTCTGCCACTCACAGCTGTACAGTGGTTTCCATTGTAACTTTTATAGGTTATAGTTATAGTATTATACGTTTATAAGTTTCATTATAGAAATAATAGAAACTCTTATGCATACTATAGTTACAAAAAAATCATCAGTGTAACTAAGGGCTTTAGTAGCAATAGTCATTCCTTGCAGGCTCAATCCATTCGCTATTTTACAGCCGCTTTTATAACTATTATAAAACATTAAATAAAAATGGATGCTAAACGATGGAAATTAATAAAGAAAAGTGGAGGTTATCGCAGGAAAGTACGCAAGGTTTATGAAAACCTGCTAAAATCGTCAAACATTGCTGAACATTCCAGTGAATCTGCTAATCATCTAATACTAAAGTATTTTAATTTATAAGCTTTTAATTTTAAAGATTATAATCTCAACATTTCACAAATCACAAACTTAATAAAAAAAAACCTATTATTGGGTTCTTATTGTATAAAGATATCAGTCTCAATATTTGGATTTGGCGCAGTACCATCACAGGATCCATTAACCTCTTTAGCCAAATTACGGTTTTTTTGTGCAACGTTCTCATCATCATTAGGCAATATCTTTTCAATCGGAATATTGTCTTCGTTTGACAAATTTTCTTTATTATGATCTAGCGATATTTCCCATCCTGAAGGGCAGATTGACAGCTCTTCCTTGTCTGCATTTATAGTTTTAACTATTTTAAAAGGCATTCTGTAATAAAACAATAATATCTTCTATCTTCTTCAAAAATAGATCTTATTTCTACCGACAACAAAATAATGTAAACTATTATTGAGACGTTTGATGATTATCTATTTGAAAAATAACCTGTATCATGTTTATGTAGAAATATCGGGTGTAAAGTATCGTAATTAAAACACCGTAATCTTGGATTTGTTTTTAAAGTTGAGAAGCGTACAATGTATATGTTAAGTGAACGTTTTTAAGGGTAGACCACGGATCTCCAAAATGGAAACCATTAGAATAACTACGTAACTAGATCTTATAACCTCAAAAACAGGAAAATACGAGCTTTTTGTGGCTGTGAGTTGCACTAGGGGAACAAAAATCACTGGAAGCGTTAGAAGGGTGAAAATTAGCGCTATGATTCTCAAAAGAGAGTTATTAGAGCTAAAACTGCAGGTTATGACTACATTACAATGACGCCATGATTTTTTAAGAAAACTTAAAATTCACTTGCAAAATTGAGTTGATATACATTTGTTTTTCAGTTAAATGTGCATTAAATGTACCGGTAAACAATCGGCCACTTGCGAATAGTAAGTTATCGACACGTAAAAATACGGAAATAAAATTTATTCTGTATAACAAATAAAAAATATCACATATCTTTTGTTAATTTTTTAAATATCATAAAAGCGCGTTAAAATTACTCGAAAATTATCTTATATATCTACAGTAAACTGGACAGCGTTTTAAGTATCTTTATATGTATATCTTGCTAATACAGAATACAAACTTTTACTTCTTTTTGTTTTATTTTCATGATGGCGACGAAAACACTTTACCAAAATATTACAAATAATGTCAACTGAAGATATACAATAAAGAATTATAATCAATTCATTCGTTCAAAGTAGTTCAAAATCATTCAAAAGTAGCGCTACGAGAGCTTTAGTATAGCGTTAATAAATCGTTATAGCTATTAAGGAACCTTTATGCAACCGTTGTGCAGGTTAAATGGAACTTTAGGTTGCATAAAATGGCGCCCAAATAGCGCTAAAGCGACTGCTTTAAGTCTGTAGTAGACGCTCTAGCGCTTACGTCTATTACCATAAGTAATAATCGGATACGCTCCAAAGCCCTAATGCAGCCCATTTGTGCTAGTTGGGTAGTAATGTCAAAAGTCAGATTGTCTAAGGCCCGTATTACAGAACGAAACTCGAGCACTGATCTCTGTTTAAAACTAGTTTTGAGTCGAGATTTAATTTTAGAATGTTCCTCAAGTATAGATTCATCGATCATAGTTTAGCCGGGTACGGCTTTATTCTTGATCGTTACTCAGTTGTAGATTCATCACCCAAGTATGGTCGACACCACGCTCGAGCAGAGATTTCCTTGTCAGTTAACTATTTGCTTTTCAGTTTATTATTTGATATAAAAATGGTAATTTTTGGCGAATGATGATGAAATCACATTTTATTTTGCTAATTGGTTACAAATAACACTTTTACACGTAATTTTTTGCCATTTTAAGTAACTAGATGAATCCCGTGTTTTCTAACTTAAACAGATTATAACAATGATTTTTTCACCGATGATTTGAACAGAAAAACAGAACTTCAGCGTTCTATGTGAAGGGCCCATACAATTTTGCTAATAATTATTTTAAGAAATGGTATAGATTTTCACAAGATGAAGATTTTTGACAATTTGTAATACTGCCATCTATTGACCAAGATTTGGTAAAACATATGCATTTCTGTTTTGTTTTAACTATAACTTTGTTTCCTTTTATTATTTTTATTGATCGTTGTTCCCAAACCATTATTTATTTGAATATTACTTATTATATGATTAATGAGCAATTCAAAACCACACTGTCACAGACATTATTTAGGATCCACTCCGTTCCACGAACAAGTTACTCTTGCTATATTTTTATATGTTAGAAAATATTGCCTTAACACCTTTTACCTTCAAGAATTCGCTTTTACAAATTCTTAAAAAATAATTTCTATGGTGAAAGTGTGCAATACATATTTTTTATTCTTAAAAATTTGGTATTAAAGTAAATTGAATTATTTACGATCATTCGTAGATCGGAACAGCGGAGACGAAGAAAATAAAACGTAAACGAAAACAGACTGATGCATAGACAATTAGATATTCTCTGCTTGAGGCTCCATTTGAATCTGAGTGTAGTTTTATTACCATTCTGGAATAAGACCAATGCTCAAGTGCAGATTCTATATTTAAACTGAGATCGGGCGAATTAAGCTCAAACTGGACTTGAGGAACGTTCTGTAATACGGACCTAAGACCTCTACCACCCGTTTTAAAATTTTCTAATATCCATGCTTGTCTTTTGTTACAGTTCCGTTTCATGATGAAACTCGTGGCCGTCGCCTCAACGTGCGGCCTCCGGTGTCTAAACGGGAACACACCGCTGCCAACTTTCAAACATTTCGTCTACTTCATGTTCGCACCTACACTCCTCTACAGAGATCAATATCCCAGGTAAATTAACTGCACGTTACTTACAGAAACGCTCCATGTCTGCTTAATATCCTAAGCCAGACAGGCCTCTATCCCATTTAAATTATGTAGCTAAGAGCCAGCTGAGCAATTGAGCTGTTTAACCTATGGTTCCACTTGAAATTGGGGTGTAATTATTAGGATAATGAAGTAACCTATAATCTATCCTTTTTCTAAAAACACTATCAATCAGTCGATATATATGTATAAAACGCTTCCGTTACTGACTGATTGACAGACAACGCACAGCCGAAACTACTGGGCGCAAGAAGCTGAAATTTGGCATATATGTTCCTTGAGGTATGTAGGGGAGTAGTAAGAGAGGATTTTTGGAAATGCTTTCCCCAAGTAGGTTAAAAATAGGGTCAAAATTTATATGAAACTTTTTATTTCTTCGATGGATTCACTTGAAACTTTGTATGAACTTTGTGCTCACTTATGTCACTTAAGGAACCTTCCTTAAGTGATATAAGTGATCACTAATACTGGCCTTTTTGAATTTCACCCCCTTTTTTTTACGTGGTAAAATCATCAAATAAGTCCTCCCACCCCGGGCAGAGCTGGAGGGACTGTCAGACTTGTACTGACTAAAATCCACGGTGTGCCGTGAATAGCCCTTTACGTTCCCGGGTCACGGTAATGGGATAAGTCCCACGACCCCGGCATGCTACAAAAAAAAAAGAAAAAATATTTTTAAAAAGATTTTAGGCTTGCACACCCCCCCCCCCTCCCCTCTAAAATGTAAATAATCTAATATATAAAATTCTCGTGTCACAATGTTAGTTACTTTATTGATTTTTACCAAATTTTATATACATATTCAGTAGGTCTGAGAATCGGCTACTATCTACTTTTTATCTCGGAATTCCCACGGGATCGGGATTTACGCGGGAAATCCTCCCACACAAACGAAGTTGTGGGCAGCAGCTAATTAGTTATTATTTAATTGTTAGTATAAACTCAAAAACTATGTAGAAATACTAAATAAATAACACTAAGAAAAATAAAACATATTATCAAACTAGTTAGGCACATGAAATCCCGCTCTCACATGTACACCCACCCAGTACCCCAGAAAAGGACCATCAATTTTGTCCGACAAGGTAGCGAGGATACTGTTGGTGCTGACTCTAAGGCCCGTATTACAGAACGAAACTCGAGCACTGATCTCTGTTTAAAACTAGTTTTGAGTCGAGATTTAATTTTAGAATGTTCCTCAAGTATAGATTCATCGATCATAGTTCAGCCGGGTACGGCTTTATTCTAGATCGTTACTCAGTTGTAGATTCATCACCCAAGTATGGTCGACACCACGCTCGAGCAGATATTTCCTTGTCAGTTAACTATTTGCTTTTCAGTTTATTATTTGATATAAAAATGGTAATTTTTGGCGAATGATGATGAAATCACATTTTATTTTGCTAATTGGTTACTTACAAATAATATTTTTACACGTATTTTTTTGGCATTTTAAGTTACTAGATGAATCCCGTGTTTTCTAACTTAAACAGATTATAACAATGATTTTTTCACCGATGATTTGAACAGAAAAACAGAACTTCAGCGTTCCATGTGAAGGGACCATACAATTTTGCTAATAATTATTTTAAGAAATGGTATAGATTTTCACAAGATGAAGATTTTTGACAATTTGTAATACTGCCATCTATTGACCAAGATTTGGTAAAACATATGCATTTCTGTTTTGTTTTAACTATAACTTTGTTTCCTTTTAATATTTTTATTGATCGTTGTTCCCAAACCATTATTTATTTGAATATTACTTATTATATGATTAACTAGTACTCTCGCGGGGCTTCGCTCCCGTGGATTCTATCACGGTAAAAACATAACTCTCCTTTTTTGCAGTCGGGTAAAAAGTAGCCTATAACCTTCCTCAAGCTTCAAGCTACTTCCATACCAAATTTCATCCAAATCCACCCAGTACTTTCGAAGATTAGCGCGTTCAAGCAAACAAACAAACAAACAAACAAACTAACAAACTTTTCCGCTTTATAATATTAGTATAGATGAGCAATTCAAAACGACACTGTCACATACATTATTTAGGATCCACTCCGTTCCACGAACAAGTTACTCTTGCTATATTTTTATATGTTAGAAAATATTGCCTTAACACCTTTTTCCTTCAAGAATTTGCTTTTACAAATTCTTAAAAAATAATTTCTAAGGTGAAAGCGTGCAATACATATTTTTTTATTCTTAAAAATTTGGTATTAAAGTAAATTGAATTATTTACGATCATTCGTAGATCGGAACAGCGAAGACGAAGAAAATAAAACGTAAACGAAAACAGACTGATGCATAGACAATTAAATATTCTCTGCTTGAGGCTCGATTTGAATCTGAGTGTAGTTTGATTACCGTTCTGGAATAAGGCGAATGCTCGAGTGCAGATTCTATATATAAACTAAGATCGAGTGAATTAAGTTCAAACTGGACTTGAGTGACGTTCTGTAATACAGACCTTAATCGCTGTGCTTGAGACACAGGATTGCACTTTCTGTTAACCAACCAAATCTAAACCCGAATAAAAAGGATGTACCAGTTTATATGAAACTTTTTATTTTTTCAATAGATTCATTCCTTGTTTAAAGCGTACTGTCAAGGCCTGTACACGGGAAGTCTGTAGTTCAACTGTTCACGGGGGGCGCTAAATGCCCTGCGCGTCCAATACAACAATGTTTTCAGGATTATGTTGAAACTCCCTCGTTTCTGTAGTGCCTCGAGGATGTTTGCGCGATTACGTACAGATGGTTTCCAGGCTATCATCAGGAAAAAGGTAGCATCGCTGGTGACGAGGATGCGGGGGAGTGGCAATAGCATCCTGAAAGCCTTGGCTGAGGACCCGAGAGCTCCTGTGCTGAGGCATCTCATGCGGAATCATTGTCCGCATGAGAATTTTCTCGATTCTTTTTGAATAAATATTTAATAAAATAATAGTTCACCAAACCATGTTCCACCAAACCAAATGCGTTAAAAAAAACAGACTAACATAGAAATGCAGAACATGCCATTTTGATGAGAAAAACTCCTACACGAAGAATGAAAATAAGATGTTGATAAGACGCCGGGCACAAATACTACTATCTACACGCCCAACACCTGCGGAATCGTCGCTCAACTCCGCCTCGCAGCCACCGGGACCTTCTCCAGCCGTGAGTCAAGAGATCCCGGCCGCTGAAGTTGCGTCGAGCTCGAGCGATAAGTACTTCTCGCCGCCGACGACACCACCACCTGCGCGTCGGCGAGGAAGAGGCCGCCCTTCGGCCAGCATGAGACTTCGAGGCCCGCCGGCCTCTGATGGGGTCCCCGCTGCCGGTGGAAATGTGCAGCGCATGCGATGGACTCAATCCATTAATGAGAACGTCATGCGCTCATACTATGGGGCTACAGAGGGGGGAACTAACCTGACTGCGTACCGTGGTCGGATGCTCTCTCTGTTTCAGGTACTTGAACCAGCTGTCAACATTTCGGCCCAACGACTGTCGGATCAGGTGCGGGTCATCCAGCGTAACCGTATGTTGGATGACGCCGTACTTGATAGACTACGCCTCGAATCACGGTGCAGCCGTGTCTCATCTGCTTCGCCACTGGCCGCGGTGCAACTTCAACCCAGTATCTCACCGCGACCCGACCACGTCGGTGAAGATGATGATGACGAGGCTATAACCGTGAGTACCCAGTGCAGTGAAAGATTGAGGAGTGCTTTGGAGTGTGCATTACGGGAGTATCGCTCCACACCGCCTGAGCTTAGACCTCATCTGCCTCGTTTACCCATGCATAAGAAAAATAGGGCGCTAGTGTGTGCTCTAGATTCACTGCTGTTAAATTATTTTGACAATAGTGAAGACCTCACCGATACTCATTCGATCCTATACTGTGCAGCTGTAGCGGCTTGTCGGGTAGCTCATGTCAAGTTTCCAAAGACTGACAGAGTTATTCGACCAGCTGTACCAGCTTGGCAGGGCAGGATCGAACGTCGTATTGCTGAGGCTAGAGCACTCATTGGTAAACTTATCTGCTTCAGGCAGGGCAACACTCGTCCTAGAGTGATGCGCTTTGTGAGGCGGGCATTTGCGGGGACTGATATCAGTCCTCGGGATTATCTGACCCGCGTCACAGAGCGTATCGACTTCCTGAAGCAGAAAGTCTATGCATGGGCAAATCGAATTCGTCGATATAAGCGGCGGGTGGAGCGATACACTCAGAATCGCACATTACAAAGCAATGAAAGGTGGGTTTATAGGGCCTGGGAGCGACCTAACCAAGGTGTGACTGATACGTGCCTACCGAATGATGACGCCATGTGTTCGTTCTGGCGCAGCATCTGGTCGGTGCCTGTCAGCCACACCGAGGGTGACTGGATGAGTGAGATCAGGCGCACGTGCGATCTTATACCAGAAATGGGGGCAATTACTATCAGCCCCCAAGATGTAACCCGTGCAGTCCGTCCGTTATCCAACTGGAAATCTCCAGGGCCGGACGGGCTGCACAATTTCTGGATAAAATGGTTTCTAAGCTCGCACGCTCGCTTGGCCGCTCAGTTCCAGTCTGCCCTAGAGCTAGGATCGCTACCTCAATTCCTAACTACAGGAATAACCCACCTGCTCCATAAATCAGGCAGTACTTCAGAACCCAAAAATTATAGACCGATCACGTGCTTACCGACGGTCTATAAAGTTCTTACATCCATTCTGAGAGCCAAAATTAATAATCACATAGATACAAATTCAATCATGTCTGCTTCTCAGAATGGATGTAGGAACGGGTCCCGCGGTACTAAGGAGCTTCTCCTAATCGATATTGCCATAAACCAACAGGTTCGTCGTTCCCGAAGGAATCTGTCGACATGTTGGATAGATTATAAGAAGGCCTATGACTCGGTTCCACATACATGGCTCATGAAGGTGTTGGAGTTGTACAAAATAAATCCAATACTCCGCACTTTCCTTGAGTCACGTATGGGGTAATGGAAGACGGTCCTCTGCTATCCAGGATATCGAAAGATCCAGGAAAACAGTGAACCAATTAGGATTGAGCGTGGTATTTTTCAGGGTGACAGTCTGAGCCCACTGTGGTTTTGTCTGGCTCTCAACCCTCTCAGTACACTGCTGGAGGGTTCGGGGCAAGGCTACCAGTTGAGAAGAGGTGGTCAGGTCATATCACACTTGCTTTACATGGATGATTTGAAACTGTTTGCCCCCAGCAACTTGCAACTCATGGAGCTACTGAAGGTAACGGAAACCTACAGCAGCGCCATCAGGATGGTTTTTGGGGTGGACAAATGTGCGGTCATGCATGTAAAGCGAGGAGTGATTATGGAATCCGTGGGAAATCAACTCTCGGATTCCATACACCTAAGATCCCTCGGCTCAACTGAAACCTACAAGTATTTGGGTATGTCAGAGGCACTAGGCATCAATGTTGCTTATGTTAAACAATCATTGAAGGAACGTTTCTTTGGCCGCCTTAATAAAGTACTTAATAGTCTTCTATCAGGCGGAAACAAGGTGCGTGCCTTCAATGGTTGGGTCATGCCAGTATTGATGTACTCTTTTGGCATACTCAAATGGACTCAGACTGAACTTGACGCCTTGGACAGGCGGGTCCGCACAACGCTGACTGCAAATCGAATGCATCACCCACGTTCATCGGTGATGAGGCTGTATATCCCGCGGAAGTGCGGGGGTCGTGGCTTTTTAAATGCAAAGACCCTGCACAACCGCGAGGTATGCAGTCTTAGGGAATATTTCCTAGAAGCCGACGTGGGTATGCATCGAGATGTGGTAGCGGTGGACAAAGGCCTCACTCCGCTCTTCTTAGGTACCGAGAATTGGCGCAAACCTGTAGTATTAGATACTAATGACCGCAGAGAAGTATGGCAGAGCAAGGAGCTTCACGGACGCTATTACCGGGCCCTTTATGGGTCTGACGTAGATACGTTAGCGTCCGTAGCCTGGCTACGTTTTGGTGACCTCTTCGGGGAAACAGAAGGTTTTGTCTGTGCAATTATGGATGAAGTTATGATGACGAATAACTATCGAAAATATATTGTGAAGGATGGTACGGTAGACATATGTCGGGCATGTCACAAACCGGGAGAATCCATTCGTCACATTATCTCCGGTTGTTCTCGTCTGGCTAACAGAGACTATTTGCATAGACACAACCTTGTAGCTAGGATTGTTCACCAGCAACTTGCTCTTAAATACAATCTCGTGGAATCAGAAGTACCGTACTATAGGTATTTGCCCGACCCAGTTCTCGAAAATGGCAATATTAGTCTGTACTGGGATCGGTCTATCATCACTGACAGGACTATTGTTGCCAATAAGCCTGATATAGTGGTAATAGACCGATTAGAGCGTCGCACAGTGATTGTTGATATAGCGGTCCCTCATGACGAGAACCTCGTGAAAGCCGAGAAAGATAAGCAAATTAAGTATCTTGACTTGGCTCACGAGGTTGTTGACATGTGGGATGTGGATACAGCAATCATTGTGCCGATAGTCGTCTCAGCCAATGGCATAATAGCCAAGAGCCTCGACAAACATCTTAGGAGGCTCTCGTAGGGCAGCTGGATCAAGGGCTTGATCCAGAAAGCAGTACTTCTAGACACGGTGCGAATTGTTAGGAGGTTCCTCTCTCAAGAGCCCTGACCACCGGTAGCTTGGACCCTGTTCCCGATACCGGTGGGCTACTGTTTTTTATATTTTTAAATGTTTTTTTTTTGTTTTATAGAAATATTTAAAAATGTAAATAATATGTATATAAAATGTAATAAAGGAAATAATAATAATAATAATAATTTGAAACTTTGTACGCGTAGATTCCTCAAGTGATCTGAATGAGCACCAAGAAAGGATTTTTGAAATTTTCCCCCCTAAGACAGTAAAAAAAGAGGTACGAGATTATGTGATGTACTTCGAGGAGTGTGCGCAGGAGCTTCATGACCTGATTCTTCCATCTCCCTTTCACTACCAGTCTACCAGACGCACGGCTGGGTACCACCCTCACTTGGTTGATATACCGTCTTGTCGTACCAAGCGCTTCTCCTCCACATTTATTGTGCGCACAGCCAAGCTGTGGAATTCTCTGCCGGCTTCTGTGTTCCCTGCCACTTATGACCTTTCAGCCTTTAAAGCACGAGTAAATCGGCATCTTCTGGGCTCGCTCGTCCCATCTTAGACCTCATCTATCGCTTACCATCAGGCGAGATCGAAGCCAAGAGTGGGCCCATCAGTAATAAAAAAAAATGTGAATCTTTTTATAACTTCAATGGATTCACTAGAATCTTTGTACTTAGTTTCTTCAAGTGATATTGCCTACTGGAGTTGCGGGAATGCTCTAACGAGATACCGCAGCCCCGGAACGTAAGGGCAATTGAAGGAACAATGTGGGTTTTAGTCAGAAGAAGTCCGACACTTCGTTTCGCTCCACCCAGAGCGGTAGAAGTCAGTAGATAATAATTTAAGAAATAAAATAATAATTAAAGAAAGGTTCAACAAGTGAGAACTTAGGATATTTAGAAAGTTGACAAAAAGGGGGTCCGAATTTGAATGAAGTTTCTCCCAACTGGACAACATCGATTTGCTCGCGAGTCAACTCCTCTCTAACCTGTTTATACTGGCAACTAATAATAAAACAAACAAGTATTTCAATTAAAAACCGCCTTCCAAATACCTACAATACTCAGGAACTAAAAAGCAAACTATAAGTAATCTCCGCTCCACACAGAGTGGGAGGAGTCATTTGATGATTTTCGCCACAAAAAAGTAAGTGATTTGAAAGAATATATCAATATTTTTTAATAAAATTAGGTACTTATTTAACTGATTTTGATAAAAAAAAATATAGGAACATATGAGGAACATATGAAAAGTATACCCTTTCAAACCAAAAATAGTTTTTTTCGTCAAAAAGTCGTGAAGTTGCAATCTTGCAAATAATAGTAAAGTTTGTGAGGGTGGATGAATAAATGTTTGTTACTCTTTCACGCAAAAATCGTCGTATCCTACGAATAGGGGCGTAACTGCATAATAGCTACTTTTCAGGAGACACTTTTTTGTGTTTAATTAAATTAAATGTGAACAATTATGTATTGGTGGTTAAAGTTTTATGACAAGTATATAAAACTTATACATGTATAACTAGAATAAACTTACATACATATTTATCATAATATATACCAAAAATTTAATTATACATTGGTGGTTTAATATAATATGTATTGGTATTTTATGGTTTGCTTAGCATTATTTTCAATATATTATCTTTATATTTTATACGCATTTTGTCCCTTAAATCCTTATGCTCCGTTGTGTTAAGGCTTAGTAGGACTGGACTTGAGCAATAAGTTACATTATGTCTGCGGAAATGTCGAGGCCACAATCGCCTTAATGCCCTGTTTATATTTTCTGATGCGGATTTTCATTATGTCATAGGAATTTGTGTATAATAACTACTTTAACATTACTAGGAACATATGAATGTAATAAAAGAAAATAATTATAAAAATTATAATTTCGAACCAAAATTTGAATTATGTTAACATATTTGCTTTGGTAAACATTAAAATAACCGACCATTAAAAAAAAAATATTTTGCAAACAAACCAGAGCTTAATATTAAAATACACGTAATCATAATCACAATCAGTCCTTAAAATCAAATTACACATAATCAAAATCAGTCTTTAAAGTAAAATTGCACAGAATCACAATCGGTCCCTCCTTAAAATAATATTGCAATTAATCAAAATCAGTTCTTAAAATCAAATTGCACGTTATGAAAATTAGTGTTTAAAATCGTAACCGAAACGTAACCGAAACGTAACGAAAAACGTAACCGAAATAAGTGAAATTCAAATTCAGTCGTCTTCTTCGTCAGAACTGCTAGAAATATTGGCATTACCAGCTTGCTCATGAGGCAATGTTCTAAAGAATGTGTGATATTCCTCTGGAAAAATTTTAGCCTCACACATTGACATAAGGTCTTTATATTTGACAGGCCCGTTGGTATAGTGGTCAGTGGTCCTGACTGCTATGCGCAAGGTCGTGGGTTCGATTCCCACCTAGGACAAATGTTTGTGTGATGAGCACGGTCATTTGTTCTTTGTCTGGGTGTAATTTATCTATAATATGTATGTATTTAGAAATATATATGTATGTTTATCAGTTGTCTAGTATCCATATCACAAGCTCTGCTTAGTTTGGGACTAGATGGCGTTGTGTGAAAAGTTGTGGAATATAATTATTATTATTATTATTACATTATTTATCATAATTTACTTTTAATGGTAATCCATTTACTGGCGTGACTTCCAAAATTACATTTTTTTCCCTCTAGTACCCTTTCTTAATGTAGTGATTTTTTTGTAATCCTCATCCAGTTCATATTTATATTTAAGAACGTTTATGTTGTCCTTGCTAACTTGCACTTCTTTGATTTTGTTCCATACAACTTTTTAACCATCATCATTCTTTAACCAATTCTTACCATCGAGCAATTTACGATAATTATAAATATCATCTAAGGTCATTTCTTTTACCCTATAAGTTTCTCCTGTTGTTTTTGCCCATCTGATTAGATTGACCCATTGATCTGGAGTGTAAATAGTTTTTTTGCTGGAAGCTCTTTCTATAACTGAATGGACACTATCTTCTTCATTCTGCGTATGGCCGACTTCGAGAAACCTATGAGTAATAGATTCAATGTCAAATTTTTCTACGATGTGTTGATAAAAAGCGAAAACTATACGGTTACGGTTTTGCCCGGAACAGTTATCGTTAGTTATCTTTGATTTAATAAACAAGTTAAAACCGCTACTGATCTCATTGGCTCCCTTTTTACCGATCACCTCTGTCCACATGTAACAAAATCCACGTTTTCGGGCTACGTCATATACAGTAAAATCATAAATATTAAGTTTCCTCTTGTAATAAAATATACTCACGTTTCCAAAAGGACAAGTCAATATTTTTTGCATATCAAAAGTGGCGGTTATCACACTGAGGTCTTCGTCAGCTTCGGCTTTATCAGCCGTCTTTATAGTCCTCGCCAAGTTTTTATGTTGCATGTGTTGATCTTGCTCATTCTTTTGAGTTTCAGTTGGCTCTCTGGTATTATAAAATGCATGGCATTTGTCGCATTGGTCTTTTTTGGGAGTGTAAAAGGCAATATTAAAATTAGTGTTGACAATATCTTGATATTGGCGCAATGTAGCTATTTGAGAGCTATAAGTTTGTGGATCAAACCACTCAGTATACAATTCATGGACTCGCTTGTAAGAAAGTTGTCCATCAAGGTATTTTTTCGTACTAGTTTTTCTACAGTCGTGCGACTCTACAGGTGCAAGAGAAAGAATATCATTTTTCACACTGTCTACAATGATTTAAATGAAATCATCTTCTAATCTTCTTTGGTCGATTATGGTGTTTTCCCCTCAAATCCAGTAAAATGTGCTCATTGGTCGCAGCATACCGTCTTTTAAATGAACTTCTTATAATTTTTTCGCTGATCGATAACGTATTTAAAAACATTTTGCGACATACTACGACGCTTTCATTATTGATTGGTAAACTATAGACTCTCGTCTGTGATCTATTAGGACCTTCGGCTTTAATTATCTTCGGTTTGTGGCTCTTTACGAATTTTAAAATAAAATCCCACTGTTTTTCATGACTTCCTATCTCCCAAAAACAATTAAAAATACGTTGCCTATCATTTTCATCCAACTTTTCATAACATTTCTTTGAACAACTGCATGGTGATTTAATTTTCTTTTCAGGAACAGTTTCTCCCTTCTTATTAATAAAAGGTTTGCCGGAATTTTTCAGTGCTTTTCGTTTTAAGTCTTTCCATTCTGTAGGATTTCTTGTTCGTATTTTACCTGGACCTCGTTTTTTGGTACATCTGCGAGTAGAAGAAGAACCTACTTACCTACAGGGGAATTAACAGCTGACGATAGCGGAGTGGGGATCGTAAAACTTGAAGTCGGGCTATCTAAAACGATATCAGCCATTGAAACGGATTTTCAGATTGAAGTGTGATTTCACTTTGTCCTGTTTCTAACTGGCAAATAGTTGGTTGGTCGGACTCTTCAGTAAATTCTATAATTACGTCACTTACAAATTGGGATTCGGACGGAGCTTCTAGAGGGTCGCCATTCTTTAGTTCCAGATTTTGTAGATTTTGTATTTCGGACAAGATTACAATCTCACTTGCACTATCATTTTGGTTAGGCTTGTTCATGTTGTTTTCAAGATCCTAAAAGTAGGAAAGGAGACTCTAAATCATAAAATTATCATACTTTCATAATTTTATGGAATATTTATATAGAATTTTTTATAGAATTTATATCATTGATATTTCAACTAAAAATATGTCCTAAACTTTGGATGGAACACAATGTCGGGAATTGGCATAAAATGGAATAAAATTATGATAAAACCACTTACGCTGTCAAGCTCTGAATTAATATTTTCTTGGATTAAATATTCTATCTCTTCTGCACAACCACGTGGCACCGGTGACTCGATGCGATCCCTTTCATCAAAGCAACTTTCAAAAGTGTTGGCTAAAAATAAAATTAAATTTAAAATGGTTGTCAAAGATAGCTACCGGAATCCCGTAATCATAATCCTATAATATGAATTAGATCAAACAGATTTGCATATATTCTTACTAACATTAATAACCATAACATATAAAATAGACTTTTTCTAAAACCTTGAGAAAAAGTAAAATAATGAAGTAGTCGTAATAGTAATTAAAAAAAAAAATGTATTAAAAAATAGGTTCGCGTTTGCCCACCATCTCACCTGATGGTAAGTGATGATGTGGTCGAAGATGGAGCACGGTTACCTAAAAGTAACCTATTCACTCTTGACTTAAAGATTCCTAGGTTATAGCTATCGGGAAACACTTTTTCGAATTTTCGTGTGGAATGCTAATAATGCGGCCACAAATGCTTTTATATCAAATTGCAAGCAATACTTTACTTTGGTATTGTTCGTCAAATTGTTGAGCTCCTTAAGTTCTAAGTTGAGCTACACGATAACTGACAAATGCTTGCACTGTCTGGACAGGTCCGCTCAAATTTGCGTGGTTATTTCCTCAAAAGAATACCACAGACATGAACCTACATGCTTCTCATATACAAATACAAATTGTCTGGACTTTAAAAGAGACTATGACCTCTGAGTTTGTTTCGGTGTTTCTTCTCAGAGTAGTCAGTTAGGAAATACCGGCCTCATCTAGCTAAACTTAACACGCAAAAAAACATGACGTGTAAAAGTGTTATTTATAACCAATTTACAAAATAATAAAAAAAAAAAAAAAAAAAAAAAAAAATAGAAAAAAGACTTAAGTGTATTTAAGCCCCAAACCAGAAAAAGCATGTAATTGTGTACTCAGTGTTTAAATTTGTAAAAAAAGGGTTAAGATCATGTGAGCTTAAAATATATTGTACTTAAAATAGCAATGGGAATATTTCAAATGCACCAAAGAAATAATAAAAGTTAAAAATATAATTTGAACGTAGAAGACAGAAACGTAACTAGGGCTTCGTCTCTTCTATACATACGCAATTTAGCCATTCCATAGATAACGGCCACAATCACCGTGAGGGTTTTTTTCTATGTACACCCTATATTGATAAGGAATAATTAATTAAAATGACTTAATTGAGTACAAACTCGTTGATATTATGTTACTTGAAGTTAATCAATACAGTACAAATTAAGAAAACATAATTTTTACCTTAAAATCCTTTGAGGTATAAAATATTTTGATATAGGTTAAATACGCTAAACGTCGCCCCCCCCCCAATCTTCGGCCGTCTGTACGTTTTCGGCTTGCGTTCATTCAAAAGGTAATTAAGTGACAATTTTGCTATCTGAATTACAACCTTAGTTCATACTCTATACGTACAAATCGTTACTATTCGATTACGTCACTCGCTCTTCGCACACTGAACGTAAGTCGCGACTGCGCCGTTGAAGCATCAAGTTTGCGTTAAAAGTAGTTTACCTGATGTGAATACCCATACTTCGGGAATTGATATTACTACGGTAAGACATTTCTTTATTTTTGTTTCGAGCTTTATTATCACTAAAACGTTATTTTTACTATATTTTGAGATAGTTTTTTCAACATTTTGCGTATTGTTTTAAGGGCAAAATAGGAGGCCGTCAATAGAGCGCCAGTTTTGACTTAAAACCCGATTCTCGGCCGTGGCCGACTTAAAGTAAATGCAGTCTGTTTTATAAATTCCAATTCTACCAATTCCATTGGTTTAACAAGAGAATTTGCAAAGCTTACAGGCAAATAAATCTATTTTACGTTTAATTGCCAAATACCGGCCGGGGTGATATTAGTTGAATCTCGAGAAATAAGGTACTCGAAATAGGGGCCGACATTAGAAATATTAAAAATCGTAATGTCGACCAGCCTCAAATTCGGACGCCACTATACAGGCTGATTACTTTTGTATTTTTTCATTGATTGGGTGGTAGGTAGTCATTTTTAATTTATTAATCAAACTTATTTTCTCAAATTTAAATATGTATTATGACAAGTATATTTTATTAATATTATTAAGAAGTTTAGTTTTAATGTAGGTATTGACAATATTGAAAACATATTTATGGTAGCTAATTATGGTTTGGGAATTTGGGATATAAATATATATTGCTCTTTGGAACTTGCTATCTATGAAACCCTTGTTTATTAGCTTAAAAAATGTCTTTGAAGTTTACTTACTTTCATTGATTCACTAACCTGCACGTGACAAAAAGCTCGTTCGTTTTCACTTAATGCTTTTAATTTAAAGTACTACAATGACAGAGCAGGTAGATGCAAGGCCTTTGCGAAAGCAAAGAAAATTATGCGGTTACGATCGCAATAAAATAAAAGAAACTCTTGGGGCAATAGGTAATGGGATGTCCATTCGTGCATTAAACTATTTGGCATCCCACGAACAACGTTACAAGTGTTTTATTTTATTGTGATGTTTTAATTTGTTATTATTTTAATACCTAACATTGTTGAGGGGAAAAATATATTTTAGTAATAAACAAATACAATTACAAATGTATACTTAGTGTGATATTAGACTCCTGCCAAAATAAATCATATTAATAATATTTGTCAGTCTTAATTTAAAACATCCTATACCCGGCCGACATTTGGGAAAAACGCGACCGACCATGGGCCGTGAATGGCCGACTTTAGGGTTTTTTCGGTCTCGACTCATCTAAGCCTTAAAACTTTTTTCTTTTAATAGAAATGTCATATGTGTTTCATATGTGTATTTTATATAAATATGAAATAGACATATGAAACTATCCAAAATCGCATCAGAAGCTATCCTTCGTTGCAAACTGATGGCGCCAGAGTAATCCAGAAAATCCGTTAGGTGGCCGACTTTTGGCGTATTTACCCTACTTACTTGCTATAATCTTCGTATGTTTTCTTACATTTCCACAATCTTCCTTTCCAACTAATTCCACCAACTTTCTTCCTCGGCGTTTCATTATTTATTATCAAATACTACGGTAAATTTTATAATTATGACTAAACTTTAGTACCTAGTACAAGCAAAAATGTTACGTTACTTTTAGTTTAAAAATCAGATTACGCTCGCGACAACTAACAATCTCCACGTTCCGCCGAATAGTAGCCGAGCGGCGCTAGCACGCACTCCCCGCGCCCACGCACCGCCACTACTCGCGAAAACGAAGGCGCGACGGCGGTTGTGGCTTTATTCTCCGTTGAAAACGTAGTGCTTAAAATTGTGGCTTTTTAGAAAACCTAATTATTTGATAACCTGTACTGTTTTTAATTGTTTTGTTAAACTGGTTATATGTGGTATGATGAGCAGAATTGAATTATGCAATAAAAGAAGAAAGCCCCTATGTTCGTTAGGGCACTATTCGTAGGATACGACGAAATATCTGCAGGGATCTGAATGAACTTTTGTATGTAGATAGCTGAAGCCTTGGGATAATACATAAGCTTTTATCCTGAAATTCCCACAGTATCAGACTTTTTACAAGAAAAACCTCCCACGCGAACGAAATCGCAGGCAACAGCTAGTAAGTATATAAACACATGCTCACACATCATACGCGTGTACCAGCACTGGCGCGAGACTCGCGGACAGAGCGGTCACACAACTGATCGAGCCAGCGGCCGCGCGCGCACCCCACTACTCGCCAACCGTCGCGTCGGTCAACGTACGGTCAACGGCGGATGTACCGCGTGATCTATTTCATTTAAATTACCTATATTGTAACCAAATCGATATTAAATCTATATTATTTTCAAGCGAGTCTTTAATTCATATCTTCAACACACAAGAAATCTCGCAATACGAGAGTTTAAAAGCAATCATGCAATTTTAAACTATTGTTCAATTTAGTAAGTTTTATATTGTTAACTTACAAACAAGTTTACTCAATTCATGACGTAATAGTACTGCATTGCCGAATCCGTATTTGCACCTAAATAAACCCCCAATATTCGGCACTAATGTGCGCTAATACCGTAGCACAGCCGCCGCGATAACTGTCGTAAATAGTCATGAGATGGTAATCCCGCATAGTTCTGCAACCGGCTAACCTTCTAATTAAAAATATTCTTGTTTTATAAAAATTAAATATACATAAGTAATATATCGTTCTCACATACAGTTCTCATGATACAATATAGTTCATCAATTATTACCTGTCCAACTCTGTAATTGTTATTCATTATTTTCTTGTCAAACAAAACAAAGACGATCCGATGGGGCGTGGTGGTGTTCCATTTGCTGGAGTTGGTGGCAATTATATTCTACGGCAGCTTTCTTTGGGAACGTTTCCTTCCCTACTGGTCTGATTACGGGAAAGAGAAAACAGTGAGTTATAAATTCACCTACTTAATTTGGATTCATGCCACTTTTGTCCTAATAATGAGTAACTTCTTTTTTAGGCCACTCTGAATTGTGATACAACTTTGATTGCTCATGGAATTTTATATAGGCACTAAAAATTCAAAATATTAATTTGTAAAATATTATTATATAAAATATTAATTTGTTTTAAGGGTTCTGTATCGTCTTTAATATCGACATTGCCAATTTTATAAAACTTTCAAGTATTTTTTTTTTAATATGATTTCGAGAACTATTAACACTTGAATACCCCAGTGTCACTTACTTACCTACTTATTGAGTATTATGATTAAGCAGTGCTCAATTACACAATAGCCGATTGTTGCACAATAAAAATGTAAGTTCAGAAAATGTCTGTGCATCCAAAGATTATGAAACTAGCAGGCCAACATGTATTAAATTGTAATAACATTACGGGATATCACAGGTGGAGGCAGGCACGGTGATCCGTGGCATGTTCGCGTGCGTGCTGCCAGGGATAATCGCCTTCCTGTGTGGCTTCTACGGCATACTGCATGCCTGGCTCAACGCCTGGTCTGAGATGCTCAAGTTTGGTGACCGGTTATTCTATGAGGTCTGTACTTTTATACATAGGTAAGTATTGCATTATCGAACCCAAACGGAGTACGGCAGGACACGTTAGAATGCGCGATAATAGTAGGTGGAGTAAAGTTTCGAGCGACTGGCGTCCAAGGACTGGAAAGAGGAGCGTTGGTCATCAGGCAGCGAGGTCTAAAGATGACATTGTTACCATCGCTAGTATACCTTGTGAGAGACTAGCACAGGAACGTGAGCTTGACACAAGTGAAGAGAGGCTTATACCCAGCAGTGTGTGAAATCAGGCTTTGGATGTTGATGATGATGAACTATCGGTCCAATATAAGCTGATGCGGCAATCGATGGCAAGTCAAGTTTGTCTTTGGTCGTGTAAGGTAAGTGTACCTTTTATGTACGTTTTTATTGGGTGTTAAGCGTCATGTAAATAAAGCCGTCACGTTCGGAAGAATGTGAAACAGGGTCATATAATAAGTAGCTAAACAAGTTTTAAACCGTGTTTTTTTTTGGATTACGTATGAACCTAGAGTATAGACTGAAACTTGTTAATTTCATGTCAATAATACTGAAACGACATATTGAAAGCACCGCAATGTTTTCGTATTCAGTGTCCACGCTCCACAGCTTGTTCGCATTTGATACAAACTTCATTAAGCTCATTTACCTACGAACCTACACTATCATTTCTACGGTGCCTCCGTAGAAATGATAGTATAGGTTCGTAGGCAAGTGAAATCAGTTGAGTGCCCGCTAAAAGTTACATCCTCCTGAGTACCTCAGTAGGTACGGAGCGTTGTCGACACTCAAGTTCGTGGGGTAACGTGTCTAATGTAAGTAGATATGTTAAGTAATAAACAGTGTAATATAATAACTTTACCAAGACGCACCATTTCCCTGTATCTTTCTTTATTTACTTTGTTTAACAGGAATTGTAATAAGTAAGTAAGTATCTGCTTACGCAGGTGAACTAAAGCCGTAATACGCCTTTGGAGAATAAGTCGTAGGTAAATCTCTCTCTTGGCAATATTATGCTGCACTTTAGATTTCCTGCAAAGTAGATAGCGAAAACGAGTATGTTATCAATATCATACAACGCGATAGTTCAAAAGTGGGAAGGAACATTCACGTAGAAATAAGTTTCTCATACTTTACGACTATGATTAAACACACAGATTTTTAAGTAATATATATATTTCGACACAAGCTAGAGTGTCAACCTGTTCTAAGTCGGTACGGTCAGCAACATAATAATAGATTTGCTTTTATATAAATAAAAAAATAATATAATTTATATTCTTAGTCAGATTTTCATAATCAACTTCATGAAGATAGTCGTATGAGAAGACAGAATGAGATTTAAACATTGAAATATTGATCGACGTCCGTTGCTCGGACAGCAACCTAAGTATATATTTACAATCTTATTATTAATTGATGAGAGCTAATATTTCAGATCCCAAGTATATTTATATTTATCTTTGTTCAGGAGTGGTGGACGACATCTCACTTCTCGCTGTACTACCGCTGCTGGAACCGAGTGTTCTATTCCTGGCTGCGCGACCACATCTACCTTCCTCTGGCGCCGTATGCAGGACGACCTCTAGCTACGTTCATCGTATTCTTCGTAAGAGAAACATAATAAACTAAATATTATTACATCGAAGGATGTTTTATGGAAGGATGATTTATCTCGAAAAATAATCTGATACATATAACTAGGTTAATTTATGGTAGGTTACAAATAACTGTATATCATTTGCCTGTTATGTATCTGACTAGTCATGAATAAACTTTCATCATTATTTTTCATGTTAAAATTCTGTGTAGCTTCTATATATAAGCGTTTAATAATAACTAACAGAGATCATTTATCAAACTCATTGATAATAAGATCTTGATCCGGTGTTAGTAATTCATATTATCTAATTGAATGTCGACCTACATGAGCTCCTAATTAGATATTAACGAGGTCAACAGCCGGGCTCGCTTTTTACCTTCCTAGACAATTGACAATAGCCATTGTTGGCTGTACTGGGATAATAAGGAGCCAACAGTGAGCCTGATTCATTCCACATAGAATATATTTTACAAATTTTAAAACAAACTGAAGTTCAAAATAAAATAATCAGTTCTATTAACAAAAGATCTGAATATTTTTCCTTGACGGTCAACATAAAAACCAAGATCCGTGATTCAAGTCGGACGCAACCGGACAGCCATGCATATGACAAGATAAGAGGCTCCTAGATGGGCCGGAATTCCAAAAACCCATCTCTCCGCCCAACGCTCGCCCGAGACGGTCGTGCCGCTCTGCCCTCCCGATCATTCCGTGTCTGTGTCATCCTTCCGTTGCGCTCGCTGTGACTAGGTTTTGGCCTTGGGATATCTCCTAGTCAAACCTAGTCACTGAGTTTCCCTTTCAGCTACACACCTAGTGCCGGTTGGGTGTGTCTACCGCTTCGCACTAGAACCAATAGGGCCCGGGTCGCACAATAAGACTGGCGCTTACAAGCTTAGAGCACACCAATAGGTACACACCTCCCAGTCTCTACCCGGCTGGAAGGGTTACACATCCCCGGACTCATCCATCCGGGGAGTTAGGCCAGTTAGGCTTTGAATAGGCCCCCGTGGGAGAGAAATCTCCAAAATTCCCCATTAAAATTTGAGCCATCAGCCAATCATGGTGGACTCCGAAATACTACTGGAAATCCTTAGGGAAAACCCTGCCATTTCCGCCAAATATGGCGGAAAAATTCAGCGAAAAATCGCTGATTGTCCCCCGGCTAACGAAGCCAACGTTGCTAATTTTAGCGACAAACTCGATAGCCCGCCATCTCCCCTGCTCGCTGACCAAGGCAACATCGATGTCTACGCGCGTGATAGCCCGTTATCACCTCCGCTCGCTGCTCAAGGCCTCCCGGTTGGCTGATTCACGGAAAAGTTTATTGTCTCCGACCCGACCGTTAGTAGAACAATGAAAAAATCCGAAGCTGATAGCCTCTTACCACCGCCGCGCCGCCCGCCGACAATGGCGTACCGATCACCCGTTTCCCAGATTCAACTGTAGGTATGCGATGCACCTGAATTACATGAAATGGACACCACAGAACCAGTGTTCAATAAAAACTCCACCGATTCGTCATCGTGCCCCTCGTCCTCCGAAGACGACTTTCAAGTCATCACTGGCGGCAAGAGGAAGAAAGGAAATATCTCGCAAGCTAGCCAGGCCAAAAGGACCATCGCATCTCCCCCCTCAACTTCTCCCGCCCCAACCCTCGTAAGAACCGAAAGCTCCGTCCCAGCTACCTCTGTTCCCGTGCAGAATAGTCGTCCTTCCAGCCCGATTCTCCAAACTTCCTCAGCCCAAAGGAGGCAGCGCCCTCCGCCGCCCTTATACATCCAAGATAAGGGGAAATGGACTGATGTGTCCAAGATGTGTGTAGATCGAAAGATCAACTACACAAACGCCCGTGCCTGCCAAAATAGCATAAAAGTCACCGTTCCTACGTCCAAAGACTACAAGGAACTATATCGCACCCTCCGTGAAAGAAATATCTCCTTTCACACGTTCACTTTTCCCGAAGACACGCCCACTCTTGTAGTTATTAAACGTGTCCCGAAAGAGATCCTTATATAGGATATCATAGACGACCTTGCCGAACAAGGTATGCCCGTCATTGCCGTCCATCGCTTACATAAAGCGAGAGGAGAGGAACTATACGACATCGTTCTTGTGATTGTGAACCAACAGTTGGTCACCACACCATCTTCAAAATTAGGTCCATATCCGGTATCTCAATTGAGAAGCCCTACCGGGCCACAACAGTGGGACAATGTTACCGAGACCTTTGTTCGGAACCACCCAGCTGCGTTATCTGTGGCCAGACCGGACATCCGGCAAACTACCACGGCTGTCCCAAAGCACCCAAACTCACTCCGAAACTAATGAAGCGCGCTAACGCCCGCCAACAAAGAGAGGCACCTTCCTCTCAAATGCCTCAACCTCTCGTTCCTCAGAGACCGTCCCAGTGGAACAGGCTGAACCACGAAAAAGCCTTTCCCAACTTAACCCCTGCCAAACCTTTGCAGGCACTGAAGGATATATCCATCGCAGCGCTGATCCTGAAACACAACGCAACGACAGAATACGCTGCCACGGCAGCGGTACCCTTATTAACTATAGGAAGGAAATGTACTACATCCCTCTGAGCCCACCCACGCCTCTCACTCATCTAGAGCCTGTCGACTAGGTATGACTGGTCTTCCTCCGATAACCATCATTTCTGCCTATTATCCGCGCTCACCAGCGATCTCACGACTCTCTTTGGCCTGAGTGACTCAGTCTTACTAGCGGGCGATCTCAACGCCAAACACCTCACTTGGAACAGCAACACGATAAATGCCAGAGGCAAAATCGTATATAACCTAGGCGCGACCTTAAACTACGATGTCATCGCTCCGATGACTCCCACCCACTACCCATACGACCTAAACCATAGGCCCGATGTCCTCTATGTGGCGCTCCTAAATAATATAAACCTCCATTTACATTCCATAGAAGCGCTTCACGAGCTCAACTCGGACCACCATCCCGTTATCCTACATCTAGGTTCCCGCTCGGGTAACCATTATCCCACCCAACCTCCCCTGACCCAATTGATCACCGACTGGAGGAAAGTAAGTGAAGAACTGAAAACACACAACTGACACCATTCCTGACCACATAGTCTCAGTCGCTGAAACGACGACGACGATCGACTCGCTTACATATCACGTACAATCCGTCCTGAACGATTGTTCAAGGGAAATTCCAGTAGTGGAAGACCACCGCTGGAAACTCTCGGACGATGTACGGAATCTAATAACTAAGAAGAACGCAACTATCCGTGCGTATGGCGCTTTTTCCTGCGCCGCAAACAAAGCTCACATGAGCAACTTACAGCGTGCTGTAACGAAACGCATTGCCGAGCAGCGTAATGCGAGCTGGGACAAGATGCTGAGCGAACTTGAGTCCACCCATCTTTCCTTCTTCAGCTTCAGAGGAAGTTACGATCCACTAAAGAGGCCACAATGCCTCCTCTCATTCGTCCCGATAAGAGTGTCGCCTTCGATAACTCCGAGAAAGCAGAATGCCTAGCCGACCGCCTGGAGTCTCAGTATTCTCCCAGTTCTCAACCAATAGACCAAGCCCACCTCGATATAGTGAACGCCGAAGTCGAATGTAGAACTTCTCTTCCGCCCGTAGAATATCCTGATAATCCACTGGCCCCCATCACTCCTGATGAGGTCCAGGACATCATCACAAGACTCCAACCGCGAAGAGCCCCTGGTTCCGACGGCATCACCAATAGAGTTTTCAAACTTTTCCCCGCCCAGCTTATAGTGCTAATGACTGCCATCTTCAATTGCGCATTGAGCAACAATATATACCCTGCAACCTAGAAACTGGCCTCCATCATTGGTATCACTAAAACCAAGCAAGCACAAGTCTGACCCGTCTAGCCACCATCCCATCAGTTTACTCAACATCCTCGGTAAAATCTAAGAAAGGATTATATATAAGTAGCTCAAAGATTTTGCCGAAGTAAAGAGCCTAATACCCAATGAGCAGTTTGGATTTAGAACCGAACACTCATGCATCCAAAAAGTCCACCGCATCGTAAAACACCTCAGCGCCGGCTTCCAACGGGGCACGATGACGGGAGCCTTATTCTTCAACATTGCGAAAGCGTTGGACAGTCTGGCATAATGGCTTAATCTATAAGCTATACCAACTCGGCGTGCCTGACCGTCTCGTGCTCATCTTACGGGACTTTTGGTCGAATCGCAACCTTCGACCGTCCGTTATCGAATTGAGGGGGAGCTTTTCACCCCCCATCTCATTCACGCAGGAGTTCCAATTTCGAAGTATACAAATTCAAACAAAAAAAAATTTTTCTAATCGGTTCAGTCGCCTTCGAGTAATCGGTGATCATACATTAAAAAATATATATACGCGTCGACTTGATAACCAGGAGCTTTTTTTGTCGTCGGTTGAAAATCCTGGAGAAACTGGTAAACAAGATACTTTTGTCGTACCTGCAAAAGATCGATCTGCTATCAGCAAATCAGTATGGCTTCCGAAACGGAGGACGCAGTCTCTAACCTAGTGAACCGTGTCATTGATAACCATGACAGTGATAAAAAGGATGACAGTGATGAAATGGAGCGTATGGGTACCAGAGTTATTTCCTTGGATTGGTTTATGTCTTATCTTTCTGAATGCTAACAGAAGATTTACTTGGGTTACTTCCAAAGCAACTTTGCAGGGGTGGCATATAGACAGCAGACGTGGTCCCACCATGTTTCTCCTGTACGTTAATGGTATCTGCTATCTTAATTTGGATAATGTGCAAATATCTGCGCTGATGATACAGTCATAATTTCCATGGCGTCTCTAGGAAGGAAGCCTATAGTACTGCAGAAGTGTAGAGCCTGGAATGCTGAAAGTTGCTAATTGGTTACAACGTAACTTACTTAACGACTTTAAAATAACTAAGACGGTCAACTTTAGAGTTGGCAATAGAATATCTGCCCCTAAACAACTTTCTCTCAAATTCCACCTTTGTAATCGCATCTTAGGGGTTAGCTGTAGCTGTCTCGCTTTGGAACAAGTAGACAAAATATCTGGAAATTAACATAGACGACCATTTGTCATGGATTAAGCAAATAGAATCTGTTACTATACGTCTAAGGAAGCTTCTGTATATATTTAGAAGACTTCGATCGCTAGCTAACATGGATACAATTATTAAGGTGACCTATCAAGCCTTATGTCAGTCAATACTGAGTTACTGCATCATAACTAGGGGTCATGCTGGTAAAAGTGTTTTTTTAGCTACTGAGCGTGCTCAAAGAGCTATCCTAAGAGTATATTTTAATAAAAAAGTATAATTAGGTCTCCGATATCCCACATTTATACTTTATCAAGAGACTAGACTTTTTTCAGTGCGCCTACTGTAGTTAGTTAGTGTTACTAAGTTCCATAAAACTGCAGAAAATAAGTGGAACTGACCTCTTTGCAAACTTAAATTTGGCAACCATGTATTGGGTTGTATTGTATTAGGTTGGGCTGTAGGACACAGGTGAAGAAACAGCTGCCGGGTTTTAAGTATATGGAAACAGAAAACCTTTTAATTATGAAGTCCTAACATACACACCACTGCTCACAATAACTCACCCTCACACCAAGCACACCTCATATAGTTACCTATCTTAGTTTAATTAATTAAAATCTGTAACCGTTGCATTTGTATCCCTAGCTCTAAACAAGTTCAATGTCAAGACAGATCCAGTGTCACATTAAAAATTGCAACACTTTTTTGTGAGAATAAACATTATTGAACAACAAAAGTCCAAACTCAAGATTTGCCAGTGGGCGATGGAGCGCAGCATAATAGGTGTTAAGCGAACAGATCGAGTTAGCAACACCACCCTGCGCTCCATTACTCAAGTAGCTGATGTTGGTGTAACAACAGCCAAGCTTAAGTGGGAGTGGGCCGGCCACGTCGCACGAATGCAACTGGAGAGGTGGGCAAAGATCGTCACCCATTGGACGCCTGAAGGAGGACAACGTCGTCGAGGTCGTCGACCACGGCGCCGGTGGGGTGACGATCTGAGCATGTTCGCGGGGCAAACATGGTCCGAGATTGCCCAAGATAGAGAGGTTTGAAAGGAAAAAGGGGAGGCCTTTGCTCAGCAGTGGGAAACAAGTTAGGCTAAGACAAAAAAAAAAACCGGTCAAGTGCGTGTCGGGCCACGCGCAGTGTAGGGTTCCGTAGTTCTTATAACAGCCAAGTGCGTGTCGTATTCGCTGACTGATCGTTTCGTACCATGCTCTAACTAAAAGCCAAACATGACTACCTAACTAATTTGACTTCCTATACAAATCCTCACCTGACCCGACAATTTTGCACGGAGAGTTTCAATTTTTTTTAGAGATTTGTATAAAACTTGTCATAGCCGGTGTTTTGAATTTAAATACGGACACAGAGCTACACTACTCAATCGTCACAAGAAGCTAGCACGATACAACTGGCGCTTAGCGCCATCTATCGACATTTCTATAGAGTTGTTCGAAATTTTCGAGTCAAATACAATTGGTCGACTATTACTCGTAAACTTGTAAAGCCCACTTATGTGTGATAGTTTTCCTTTAAATTTCGTTATATATAGGTACTACTGCCGTGACATTTGAATTTCTAACTATAACCGTTTAGTTGATAGAGGGGGGACACTTCGCACCCTTCCTGGAAGAGTCGCGTAACTCAACTTGCGTCATATTTTTTTTATTATTGCAAAAAATCGAGCGTACTCTAATACACCTTCTCACAAATTTTCATGAAGCTAGCGCCAAAAATAAGGGTACTGTCACAAAAAATGTGTATTTTTGCGACAAAAAATAAAACAGTTTTTCATTCTTAAATAGATGTAAACATACATCCATTTATTTATTTTACAAATTTCCCTGGGTATAACGCCATAAATACACATACCCATAACTAACACGAAGAATTAACATAACTTTATAAAAGTAAATAAACATAGGCATTTGTTCTTGGATACTATTGCAAAGGCGTATCTTGCAAGTCCACTTACTTACTTATTGCACAAAACTTGTTGCGGCATTGTTTTGCGTTACTATCGTTACGTAGTTTCTCCAAGCAGTTGTCATAAATACCTGACGCGTAGCTGCACCTACTTCTTTACGCACACGACACGCCTGTTTCGCCTTTCGCTAGAGACTGGAAAGGTGTCGAAAGCATGGAAGCTGGCTAACGTACAGCCTGTACCCAAAAAGGGCAGTCGTGCTGACCCGGCCAACTACAGGCCTATTTCAGTCACGTTCATACTCTGGAAGAAAAAGAGCTACTTAATAGTAAGCTCCTGGCATACCTAGAAGCCAACGACATCCTCAGCGACCGACAATACGGCTTTCGCAAAAACCGGTCAACTGGGGACCTTCTAGCGTATGCCATTCATACCTGTAGTGAGGCCATTGAGAAGCTCGGGGAAGCACTTGCTGTTTCCCTTGACATCTCCAAAGCCTTTGACAGGGTCTGGTACGATAGCCTTATTGCTAAGCTTCCTTCCTTTGGTTTACCGACTCAACTTTGCGTTTGGATTGAAGACTTCCTAAGAGATCGGTCCATTCGAGTGGTCATTGATGGCTGCTCGTTTGGACAATTGGCAATTAATGCCGGGGTCCCTCAGGGGTCTGTTCTCTCAGCAACTTTATTTTTGCTGCACATTAACGATCTGCTGATTCCCGGTACCTTTGGGTATGCAGACGACAGTACAGTTTCTGAGAGATATGTGACCAGCGCGCGAGCTGGTGGGTCACAGATCCAGTCTGAATAGACTGGATCTATGACCCACCAGCTCGCTCCACAAGTTCAAGCGCCCAACCATGTAGGTTAGAGAAAAATATCGTATGTAAGTATATCACATCAGGTTCTGATGAAGATCTTCGAAGATAAGCGATGGAACTCTTCAACTAAGAACAGCAAATCTCTCACGATTGCTGCCCTCGTACATTACATAGATGTTTTAGCATAATCAGCCTAGTTATTAATATCACCACAGCTGAGGCACAGACCTTTTGAATCACGTCTGAAATATGGTTTAAGTGGGTGAAAAAAAGGTGTACAGCAAACTCTCTTTTAAAAAAATAACTGCAAACGGTATATAGGTATCTCAAGTTAAGTAAACAATGATACACTAAAAAGCATAAATAAAACGGTTTTCTGCTCATCTGGCCTATTGGCAATGAATACCATGGGTCCCTCAGGGGTCTGTTCTCTCAGCAACTTTGTTTTTGCTGCACATTAACGATCTGCTGATTCCCGGTACCTTTGGGTATGCAGACGACAGCACACTTGCTGAGAGATATGTGTCCAGCGAGCGAGCTGGTGGTTCACAGATCCAGTCTCTCCGTGAGGACATGGTTGGGCGCTTGAACTTGTCCCTGAAGGCTGTCTCTGAACGGAGCGATGCCAACTTGGTCAAGTTTAATGCAGCTAAGACCCAGGCGTGTCTCTTCTCCGCAAAAAAGAGTCAATTTGAACCGGCTCCTACTTTCCGGGGTGTAACCGTGCCGATAACCGACCGTATCGGGCTTCTGGGGGTAACACTAACTTCTACCCTTCATTTTGGCCCGTTTATCGAGGCTAAGGCTCAACTAGCATCAAAAAAGTTGGAATCCTAGCAAAGGTGAGACGGCACTTCACACCCGAATCTCTATCAAGCCCAGGCTCGGTCGTGTATGGAGTACTGCTCTCATCTTTGGGATGGATCTGCTAAATACCAACTGGACGCACTTGAGTCTATCGAGAAGTGGGCCAAGAGACTCTTTGGCAACGATGCACTGGTAGAGTCAAAGCTCCAGAGCCTTGAATATCGACGACGAGTTGCAAGTCTATCGGTTTTCTATCGGTTACATTTCGAGGAGTGCGCGATGAAATTACACAGTCAAATTCCGCCAAACCCGTTCCATCATTGGACTGCGAGACAAACGGCGAAGCGTCATCATTACATGGTGGACATCCCACCCATACGCACAAAACGTTTTGGGAATACCTTCATTGTGCGTACGGCTAAGGAGTGGAATTCCCTGCCGGAGTCTGTGTTTCCCGATAGCTATAACCTAAGAGTCTTTAAGTCAAGAGTGAATCGGTTACTTTTAGGTAAGCGTGCTCCATCTTCGACCATATCATCACTTACCATCAGGTGAGATGGTGGTCAAACGCGAACCTATTTTTTAATGAAAAAAATAAAAATACAACGAAGCGAGCATGTTGGAACTACATGCCCAGCACGTAAGAGTAACAAGAGAAATTAACAAGCTGCTTGTAGATTCAACAAGCTAGTCATGTCACAACAACGTGCTGAGCATGTTAAATCTACTTGCTAAACTTGTAAAAACAATCGGAAAATGTTAATGTAAATTCGACCTGATGTAACGTAGAAATAACATGATACGTATCTTGTAGGATCAACAGGTTACACTTTACCGTGCATCCACACCGCAGTTAACTTTTGTGGAGCAACAAAATGCAACACGGTAACATAGGTAACTATCTGTAACTTATGTGGCTCCTTGTTACTATTTGATGATTGTTACTTACACGTCCATACCGCCAACAACATAAATTAACAAAATATAACAAAGAATAACTTTCGACACTAATCGACAGTGATATTTTTTGTTGCATTTTTGAGGTAACATTATTACTTATACTAAAACAGCAACACATATTAAGACGCATTATAATCCCGTTGACCTTGCTCAATCGGGCGCACTCACAGACACATCACAGAGAATGCCCCGCGCACCCCCTCATTTGAGGGGGTGAAGCAGATGAAGTGGGACACGAGTAGTCCCGCCTACTGCGGGGTGCACCGCGCGAATTTCGTCGATGCGTGTTTTTCATTACATTTAACATCGTAATTTCGCGACTGGTTTACAGAGCTCGAGCGGTCCAGTGTGTCACCGTTCGGGTTTCGCAGCGCGTTTCCGCGGCGATCACCAAGATCGAATCTCATTCGCGTTATAGCTTTTTGTTGTCTTATTTATTAAATATTATGTATTTATAGATATTTACATATTTTCGTGTTGTTATTATTTTAAAATATGTGCATAGTTTTGTTCTCTTATTTTTATTTAATTCATTAGGTTATCAAAAAAATTTTTAGCAAAAAAATAGAACCGACGTCCATATAAAACACTACAAAGGCAAAAATAACTTTAATTTCGGTAGTCGGTGTC
Source organism: Tholera decimalis (assembly GCA_943138885.2). Classification (NCBI taxonomy): domain Eukaryota; kingdom Metazoa; phylum Arthropoda; class Insecta; order Lepidoptera; family Noctuidae; genus Tholera; species Tholera decimalis. Next base: position 28,922,376 of record OW964556.2, on the reverse strand, counting down.
ATTTGTTTTGTAGTTTCTTTTATATTTTTGACACCGCCTTCCGAAATTAAAGTTATTTTTGCCTTTGTAGTGTTTTTATATGGAAGTCGGTTCTATTTTTTTGCTAAAATTTTTTTTTCACGCTTTTTAGTGGGACTGTTTGTAATTTATGTAGTTACAAAAGCCAAAATGTCAACTACTTATCACCTTTTACAAAATATTGCTTTTCCTGGTGCAGAGCTGTTAATTTTTGAGGAGTTCACCTGGTACATCACCATCAGCTCTACATCACCATATTCATTGTGATGAGTATAAAGTGCTTAACATCCGTATTCAAGTAATCGAATCGCAATCCACGAAATACTTATTATTGAGTAGTTTCAGTGGCCATCTGTGGTCTTCATCATCAGTTCAACTTCCCCAAATGGTAATTTTCAAAAGCAACTGCTCAAGGTACTATAAGAAATACCCAAAACGCTATAGGTGTGCCTATAATATTTGAAGAGTTCCCTCGATTTCTCCAGGATCCCAACATCAGATCATGATTTCGTAACAATGGGACCAAGTAGAACGTATACCCTTTCAAACGCAAAAAGAATTTTTCAAACCGGTCCAGCCGTCTCCGAGTTATGAGGTAACATACATAAAAAAAAAAGTTCAAGACGAATTGAGAACCTCCTCCTTTTTTTTTGGAAGTCGGTTAAAATCAATAATTTTTATTCCTATAGATATTTTATTTCAGAATCAAGAATAATATAATGAAAAAAAAAACATCCAAAAAGTTTGATGGTGGATTCTGAAGAAAAATAATATACAGGGTGTTACAAAAGAGTTTAAGTAATACCAAAGGAGGTTATTGTACTCATAATTATGAACAAGTTTTACTATGGCACCAGCTCTGAAATCGCAATAAAAACAGCTGTTTCAATTATTTTTTTCCAAGTGAATAAACTTTTTGTATAAAATAGCAGTTTATTTTCGTCATTTTTATTTTCGCAATATACGGTTTATAAGAATACAGCGTGTGAAGTGAACATACCTACGGATGCGAGGAGAGACGAATAAAAGGGTGGGATACGGACTGGGTGGATGGATGGACAGGTGAACGAACAGGAAGGATACATAAAAATTAAACAAGCTAATTATTATAATTTTATTTTGTGATTTTTGACGTATTTACGCATACGGAGCGCAATGTTAATACAAAAATTTTGTAAAAAAATTACTCAAGTCACAAATCTTCAAAATTTAGTTTTCTACTACAACAAGTTTTGTTTTTAGGCATCCAAAACAAATACTGCCTTGTATGTGCTCGTGCAGAGAAAAAACAAACTGCTGCACCGGAACAGTTTGCTTTCATTCCATTTCGCTTTTGTCTTTTTTGTCACTTTTATCTCTATCTGTATTTTCATCTCTATTTTTTACGTATGGTTCACGAATTTTCATATTTCTTGAAATTCGGGGATCAAGTATCTCAGGTAAAATACAGTCTAAATAGAACTTTTTCAATTTTTCTTTCATTTCTCTTTCCCAAAATGTATCATCTCTTTGAATGATTTCCGTCTTCAGCTTTTCTTTTTCATTCTCCCATACGGCAAACAAACAATTTTTTTTTTGGGTTACGTGTAGCTGTCCTTGAACTTGGTAATACCAAGCATGTTTTTTGTTGATGGCTAGTTCACTAGTTTTTGTTTTTTGCTAGAAGTTTACTTTTTTATTTTCAATTGCTGCTGCTAGGCCCATTTTATGGGCTGTCAAAGGACACTTTACTTCTACAACAGTATTTACTCCAATTAATCCATCAGGCGTTGCACCCAAGAAACATAGTTCTTGGTCTATAAATAAACCACAGGGTCTAATCGTTTTGCGCTCTTGTACAGCCAATTGTGCAAGTGCGATTTTTTCATTCAATTGGCCATGTCTAATAGATTCCACGTGGTCAATTTTGTTCCGATAAAGAATATCTTTGACTAAATTAGCACATGGTGTATTAATACGCCTTTTTATAACTCTGCCGAAATTGGATGCAGTCAATAACGATCTTCACATCCATGCCATTCTCCACTATCACTTTGTAAAACAGTTTTTCTTTCAATTGTTGCTCGTTCCAAATCAGACTTTTTAATTTTTTTCATAAACTCGTTTTTCAGTTTATCCAGTATTTCTACCGGCATATCGGGCTTTTCACAGGACTGGCCATAATCCTTATCGTCTTGTTTTTTACTGAAAACAAGCCTTCTTTTTCTTTTTATATATCTTTTACTAAGGAGTTTTTGTTTCTTCTTTCTTTCTTCCCACAGTTTCAGTTTGCCTCTTGGGCTCTTATTGGTAATTTTTTTATAAAGCTTCGAAAGTGCATTTTCTTCATTGAACGACACTGCTGACGCAATGCATCGCGTCTGATATGAGTTTTTGAGGGAAAAATTAACTCTTTTTCCTCCTACATATTTTGCTATGATGCTATGATAGCGTTCTACAACGTTACTGTCCACGTCATGAAGTAAACTTCGAGCATGGCCAGAAATAATTTGTATCATTATACTAATTCTCTGCCACAGAGAACTTAGCTGAAAGTCACTTGGAACATCATTTTGCTCCAAATCTCCCGTTTTTTTGCAGAAATGTGTTTTGCATTCAAGGTGGTTTCCAAAAGCGTGATGATGTGCTTGTAAAATGTCCTCAAATAATTTTTGCTCTTTTGGGCAGGGATCATTTTTATTTTTTTGTATTGCTTTGGTTATGCAGGATCTCATGCTCAAAACTCGCGATATGGTCAATAATTTTCTGTGACTTTTTAAATATTTGGTTTCAGTTTGCAATGTCATCATTTTGTTACAAAAAATCCTCAGTAAATGATTTCTGCATTCTACTTTTTCGACGGTAATATCAAGGTAAGGTCTTGCCTGCAAAATTTTGAAATAAGTACTTGAGTCACCATCAGATATTAGTCGTCCGTAAATCAAACCGTGGGTAGCTAATGACTGCTTAAAACCTTCCACTATAATTTCGCTCTCCATTCCTGTGGACGGACCGGAATAGTTTTTCAAACATAAATGTTCAGGCACTGTTGTTTTTTTTTCTTTTCGGCACGATCACAATGGTAGCAATATTTATTTCGGACTCCCAAATATAAAAGTTTGCCTGTTTTTCTACCTATGATTGCAGCAGCGCCGGATAAAGCTGAATAATTTTTTTTTGTACGACCTTTTACCGTACACACCATCTGCTATCACATCTATGATAGGCGTACCATTCTTTGTGACCCTGCCTTCTGCTATAGCCATAATTTTCTCTTCCTCAGCTGCTTGATCCATGGACTGTTGTGCCAGTTGCTGCCAGTTTTCCGACAGTAATTTGTGGTTCTTTTGGTATGTTTTTTGGGAAATCATTGGCAAATTCATGGCTGATGAAAATTCTTGTAGCTGAGAATGACCACAACCAATAGAAATTGCACCAGCTACAGCACATGTATTTATTGATAAACAATTATCATTGTCGTTAATGATAACAAATTGTTGTTTACACATTTTACATAAAAAAGTAAATTTGGAAGATAAGCCGTGAAGCTTTTCACCAACTAACTCAAGAGAAGATAGCCCGCAGTCTAATGGTCCGTGATTTGAGATCTCACACAGCTTTAAAAAAAAATAGGAAACATTAATAATCCTGCGTCCAATTTGTATGTTCTTTTTAGGAGTATAGTTTTCCGTCTGTAAAAATATGAATAATTTTTTTTTATACCATAAACCATTGTTTTAACTTAAAATAATTTTAAATAAGTATGTTTTCACGGAATAACTTACTTCTGCACTATAATTTAACCCATGAGTTTCTTGGTTTTCAGGTTGGACATCACAATGACTTTCTTCAGTAGCACTAGCCACCTAAAATTGAATTATACCATTTTTATTTATAAAACTAATTCTACACAACTCGCAAAATTATGTTACTGTAACGTGCGGTTGAAGTTTTGAATATTACCTGTGTATTAAAGGTTTCTTCTAATACTTGCTCAGATGAATATGTACTTTTATCAATAACTTCACGACCGTGATCATTCTGTGATGCCACAGTTTCCAATCTAAAAATACAAAAAGTTTGTGGTAATGAAATTCATTACAAATTAAAGCGGGACATTATTTACCATGTTTGTTATTTGTTTCGAGTTTCGATTGTGAAACAACTGAAAAAAATTGGCCAAGTGCAAGTCAGACTCACCCATGAAGGGTTCCGTAGTAACTATAATAATATAATATAACATGTATATTAATTTGACAAAAAAAGACCTTACAAATTTCTTAAAACTAGCTTATTTACACTTTTACAACTACGCCAAATAACTTTGTTTTTCATAGTGTTTGTATGAATTACAAAGTTATGTTTGCGGTTTTAGAAAATATGCTGAAATACAAAAACTGCTAACCCGATCTCGTTCAAACCGATTTTGGTTGAAAGTGTATATCTACAGACATATATTTTTTTAGATTTTTCACTCCATTATTATAGAAGTTAGAGGGGGGAGGGAGAGACACATTTTACCACTTTGGAAACGATTTACTTTATGAAAAAGTGGTTTTAGAAACTTCAATCTCATTTTTAAAGACCTGTCTATAAATATCACACACGCATTTTTGTTTCATGTAAAGAAATATTTTCAGTTTTTAGTTCCATATATGGGGAACCTTCCATGTATGGGGAGGTTCCATGTATTTTAATTATTTTTTTCTCAAAGTCGGAAAGCGGTTTATCGGAAGACTGACGGACGGACGGACGGACAGACAGAAACAGACAGACAGACAGACAGACATGACGAAACTATAAACAACAAATACAGGGTGGCAGGGACATCTACGCGCAACCGCTTACCATGGATTCAGTACATGATTTTGGACCCCCCTGCGTTGATAGTTTTCGTCGGCTTTTTCTTAATTTCATAAAATTACGAAAAATCCGACGCAATAACAAAACAGTAAATTCACTTATTTCAAACAGTAATGTAAACCAAACTCGAAAAGGCTACCTGATTAGTTATGTTGATCTCGCAAATTAACCCTAGCAAAACAGCTGATCAGGTAGCTCTTTCGAATTTTATTTACATTGCTGTTTCAAGTGAAACAAGTGAATTTTATATTTTAATTAACAATGATTTTATACAGTTTTCAGTAAAAAAATACTGAAAAATCCTGAAAAATTAAAAAAAAAAACGACGAAAAATTCCAACGCAGGGGGTCCAGAATCATGTACCGAATCCCTGGTAAGCGTTTGTGCGTCGATGTCCCTGCCACCCTGTATATTACTTGTGCCAAAATATAGTAGCAAATATCCCGTTTTAAGACAGATTTAGTGACCATGTCAATTTTAAAACTGCGTGAAAATGTCAATTCTAAATTTTCTAGTTCTGTGGTTCAGAAGTTGGTACATTTTAGATTTCATTTTTTAGGGTTCCGTAGCTGAATGGCAAAAAACGGAACCCTTATAGTTTCGATATGTCTGTCCGTCCGTCTGTCTGTCTGTCTGCCTGTCCGTCTGTCCGTCCGTCCGTATGTCACAGCCATTTTATTCCAAAACTATTAAGACTATACATGTGAAACTTAGTAGGTAGATGTATTCTGTAAACCGCTTTCCGATTTTAAGTAAAAAAAATAAAATAAAAAAAATAAAATAAAGGGGGGTCCCCCATACATGGAACTAGAAATGAAAATATTTTTTTTCATGAAACCTATGTGTGTGTGGTATCTATGGACAGGTCTTTAAAAATGATATGAGGGTTTCTAAGACCGCTTTTTCATAAAAACAATCGTTTAAAAGATATAAGCTTCCAAAGTGGTAAAATGTGTGTCCCCCCCTCTAACTTCTATAATAATGGAGTGAAAAATTAAAAAAAAAATACGTCTGTAGATCTTAATGTAAACTTTCAACCAAAATTGGTTTGAACGAAATCGATTCAGCAGTTTTTGAGATACAGCATATTTTCTAAAACCGCAAATATAACTTTGTAATTCATACAAACACTATGAAAAACAAAGTTATTTAGCGTAGTTGTAAAAATGTAAATAAGCTAGTTTTAAGAAATTTTTAAGTTTTTTTTATTCGTCAAATAAATATACATATTATATTATTATAGTTACTACGGAACCCTTCATGGGCGAGTCTGACTCGCACTTGGCCAATTTTTTGTATTCATTTCGTAAAATTGTTGAGCTACAAATAAATGATTAGGCAACTAACATTCATAGTTAGGTACATACCTATTCTCTTACTTAGTTACATGTATGACAATAAGCAACATCTGAATTTTCAGATCAATCAGATATTTTGTCATGCACATTACTGCCCATATCAATAAACCGCGGTCTTGAAACAAAATGTTTCTTACTTTGTTTTATTCTTTATAATAGCCTAGATAATGTGTCGATACTTACTCATTGAAAATAACTTCGGCGTTGACATTTTCGACTTTCTTTCTCCTATAAAAAAATGAAAATGTTTCTTTTTTTATTCAACAAAATATTTACAAAAATATCTAAATATAATATAAAAGTACTTTCAATAAAATAGAAGTGACAAAAAGACAAAATAAGACCCTAGGTTTGATCCAGGACACTGGCGGCTGCCAATCCGATTCACTACTATACACGCTAATAGAACTTAAGAATTGTAATGAAATAACTGACCCTATTCGAGTAAAATAAAGTGCTCAATACTGAGACGGTTCCAATAATGTGTCATAATATTTTAGAAATAATTTAGTAATCTAAAATATTCTTACCTTTTAACATCGTTCATATGTACGGCGTTTGATTTATATGAACGTTTTTTAGTCCTTTTAACTGGCTTCACTTTATTTCCCATATTTATAAAATAAAATTGAAATCAAGTTACGCTATTTTAACCTAAAGTATTTTATATTTACAAGAAAGAAGATTATTTATAGAAAATTGATATAAAAAATGAATTTATAAATATAATAATTAATTTACAGACGAAACTTTACAATAACTACAAACAATTCCGAGTCGAAATAAATCGGCGAGAAAAGCGACACGTCCATATAGCAACAGGCGTTGGCCGGCACTGTCGGTACACAGGCGTTTACGCACACATGCGTACGTATTATATTGCGAAATAATAATACGCGATTTACAGAAAATGTATTGATTGGATTCAAAAAATAAAACACTATTTCGTTAGTATGTTTCTTGTTGAATAATTTGGCAAAAAATCAGAATGATCGTATGTATTTTAATATGGTTTTTATTCGTTAAAAGATTTTTTTAGAGGTATCTTTGTGATTTTTTTCTATGAATTAAAATTTGTTGTATTATGTTTTCAACACACTACTTAACTAGATTATATCCTGAAGAATATCATATATTTTTTTGATTGTGTTAACTGCAGTGAATCATATACTTTAACGCATTATAAAACTCGCGTTTAGCTCTTGTAGTCCCCTTAACAATAAATAACTTTTATACTACACCTGCTTGGAAAGTACCTTGTTACTTTATCAAATTTACGATAGAAAGTACATCATTGTATATCGAACAAATATGCGGGGAGAAAACGCATCTGAGCGGGAGAGAAAACTGTATGAAAATCCATTTCTTACGTGGTTTTTCTTTTTTAACTTTGGGTAAGACTATGCGCCGGTAACCTAAATATCAAAAGCCAAAAAGTTTTTACAGTGAGTTTTTATCTCCAAGTTCGCAAAATGACACTGGCCACTAGCTGTGTGTTGGATGGTGTCGGGCTGGCAGTGCGACCCTGCGGCGGCAGGATAAACAATTTGAAAAAAGAACATGTGAAAATTGCAGACGCCATTGGCGCCATTTTCAATTTGTGTGTTGTTTGAGGATTCAGTTTTCGTAGAAAGTAAAATAAAACGATTAGTTAGTTAGTTGTCATTTAGTTTTTATTTTCCTCGTAGGTGTAGTATAAAGCACTATGTATCACTCGAGAGAAAGTGCGATTCCCGATCTCGGGTGTTTTAAAGCCCTCGCCTACGGCTCGGGCTTCAAACGACACCCTCGACGGTAATCGTTCACTTTCTCCTCTCGGTGAACAATTTACTATTTGCTGTCGGATGTTGCTGAGTAACACTTGGAAACGTTGATCTACAAAAAGTAACAGCGGTGTGGATGCACGGTTACAAGATCAAACTTGTAGTTTCAACCAAACAGCACGTAGGCGCTATTTTAACCCGAAAACTTGTTGAAGCAACGTGAAATCTGGTTGCTTTTTTTTCTCAGTGTAGAGTCAAATTTTTTTAACATTAACAAAGGTATTTTTTTCTGTGTTTGTGTAATTGAAAGAAGGTTTCCGATTTTTTAATTTTTGGGCACTTATTTTACATACTTCTACACTTCTATAGCACGTTTTTTCTTAGCACACATACAAACATAATCTAAATCGATTAATAAGATTGAAACACAGCAATTTAACTTTTTTTTTAATACTATAAATCTATATAGTATTGACATACAATTTTTGTACATGACAAGCTGTGAACAGTAAAATAGAAGTTTACGATGATACACTTCATTATTTGAATATTTTTCCAATAAATAAACAAGTTTATTCAGAAGCTCCAGCAAAACGTAGATACTTTCGCATGCATAAAGTATGTATTTCTGTTTACTTAAATGAATTTTTCGTGTAAAAACTACGTAATTGATACTTACACTTTCAGACTAGCCTAAAATTGTAACATGCATAATGGAATAACTACACTTAACGCAGCCGATGCGGTACACCAAAGATCATAACAAAGCAATATTCATTTTTACACCGGCATCTTTTGTAACAGTTTCGGGGATTATTTAGGTAACCGTATAATTCAACCTTATCTCACAGTATACATAAAACAATGAAAAATCGGAAACTCTATCATTTCGCCGCTGCTAAATGCCATCTTTTGTTCTTTATACGGTACTCCTGGGATTTTTTTTAACAAAGTTGGACACTTTTTTTAAGCTCCTGAAAAGTTGTCCGAATTCACTTACCGCTTTCTTACAGGAAGGGTGCGACTTGACTCTAACGAAAATTGGTACTTTAAAGCTTGATAAGTCACAAACGGTTTACTTAATCAAAAAACGGTCTTACTAAACCCCTAATATTTTTGAAAAACCTATCCAACGATATCCCACACTATGGGATGAACGAAAAAAAAAAATATCATCCCACTTTACATGTATGGGAGGTACCCTAAATAATACACACCTCACACACCTCCGCTGTGATCGTTGAAGGTGGACGTGTGCTTCTCTAACGGTTTACTTAATCAAAAAACGGTCTTACTAAACCCCTAATATTTTTGAAAAACCTATCCAACGGTATCCCACACTATGGGAAAAACGAAAAAAAAAATTATTATCCCACTTTACATGTATGGGAGGTACCCTAAATAATACACACCTCACACACCTCCGCTGTGATCGTTGAAGGTGGACGTGTGCTTCTCTAAATAAAATTTGTGTCAGAAGTTATCATTACAAACTGGACGTTATTTGATGTGCATACGCTTCAGTTTTGACTGCGGGTCAAGTACATAATAATCAAGTGAAATAATTCGTCTCTTTTCCGCGGCATCTGCTGTCCCGTTTGCGTCGCTTGTAGTGTCCACGAACTGTTAAACTTAATTGACTGTGTTGTGTTGGCTAATTATCTGTGTGTGTGTTATCGTAGCACCTGGGACTATTCGCCTACAAGTCGTACATAGCTATCTATATCTATGGCTAACCAACCGGTATCGACTGCATCGGAACCCGAGTTAAACAAACTACACTTGCAAGACTCTGAGTTTGTGAATATTATTCGACGCAAACGCAAAACAATGGACAACAATTTGGATGAGCTGTTTGAAAGGTTTTCGTCGGATCTGACGGACAAGCTTACCTCCATGATGACTGTTCTCCAAAACAAGGTTTCCGACATTCAGTTAAACATTCATACTGTGATAAAATGCGACCTAGACAATATAAAGTCTAAGCTTACAGATATTGATGCCAATCAATCTCAGCTGTTTAAGGATATGGAATCGGTCAAGACTGCGATTGAACATCAGGATAGTCTTCAAATGTGTTTGTCTAAACGAGTTGATGACGTCTCCAAATCTTCTTCCACACACAGCTCAGATATAACTCGTATGCAGGAACATATAACTAAATTAGAACTTGAACTCAATAACCAGCAGCAGCGTGATCGAGCCTTCAATCTTGAAATAAATGGTATTCCTGAAAAACCCAACGAGAAACTGATTGAGTATTATTGCGACATGGTGAGAATTTTGGAAATAAAATCGTCGGCAACCGATGTTGTACATGCTACTAGAGTACGCCCAGTAAATCCAGTACCAGGTCGCCCGAAATCGATCGTGGTCAAACCACGCCTCCTACGAGATGCCATACTATCTGCAATCAGAAACAGGAAGGGCCTTAGCACGAGTGATATCGGCATGACAGGTGACCGGAGGAAGATATTTGTCAACGAGCACCTCACGCCTGCCAACAAGCTGTTACACAAGAATACACGTCAAAAAGCAGCTGCTGCGCAATACCGGTTTGTTTGGATAAGAGATGGGAAGATATTCGTGAGGAAGAACGACACTTCAGCCACTATTCGTATCATAACATCTGCGGACCTCCGTAAAATCGTGTGACTAGTTATTATTTTTGTTTACTTGTTTAAGGATTGCGCGATATTGTATCTTAATCGGGTTACTAGAGTTATTACACGTAAGCTTACCCTTACCCTCAAATTCGTACGGTTAACTAGTCGTTTTATACCTTATAACCCAGTTGTGATGATTGGTAAACAACTATGTAATAATCATATAAAATATTGTATCTTATTATTATTTAATATACCCACATATTATTTATTATATTTTGTACTATATAAAATCTATACATTTTTTTATAAAATTTATATATTTTATTATTGTTTAGTACCTATATACCATTTGTATACTTATTATTCCTGCCATTTATGTTATCCCTGCTATAAATAGCTATGTAGATAAAATTACGATACTTGTTAAAAATGGCCACTTTAATAAATAGCAATAGACTTAATATTTTTTACCAAAACGTTCGTGGTTTGCGCACTAAATGCCTTGAGTTGTATAATAACATTCTTTTACACGAATACGACATTATCTTAATTACCGAGTCTTGGCTACAGAGTGATATATTGGATGGTGAGATCTGTGATGGTAGGTATGAGGTGTTTCGTTGCGACCGAAATCTCGATGTAACAGGTAAGCGAGCGGGCGGCGGCGTGGTATGCTGTGTCCGCCGAGAGCTTTGCGCGGTCTTGCTCAGCGACTGGCTGGGTAATTCACTATACGAATGTATTTGTCTGAAAATCTCGGCACGGACTCTTGGTACATTAGCAGATTTAATTGTTGTTTTATCATACATGCCACCTGACACTATGAACCTACCGACTAACTTAAATAATTACTTAATTAACTTTAACACTATTTTTGATAAATACAAAGACGTGAATTATTTTCTTATAGGGGATTTTAATCTGCCTTGTTTACGTTGGAATAGGGACGGTTGGTCGCTTACACATGTTGGTAGCAGCCAGGTACAGGATAAAGCTTGTGAATTCGTGGAAGATTTAAGCTTTTTAGGGTTGCTCCAATATAATTATATACCTAATCACTGTGACAATACTTTAGATCTTTGTTTTTCAAACTTATCTTTAGACATTTCTGCGACTGCTGGATTAACTAAAATTGATACATTTCACCCACCACTTTCTATTGATATTGTAGACCTGTATATTAATTCTTTTGTCGCAAACAAAATATTTAACTTTATTAAGATTTAACTTCCGAAAATGCGATTATGTAGAGGTTAATAGATATTTGAGTAATATAAATTGGGACCAATTGTTGTCTAGCACTGTTTGTGTTGACAACGCAGTCGATTTATTTTATGTAAAAATAAGAGAATGTATCACTCTTTTTGTACCCTTTATTACTCACGAAAGTAATTCTTATCCCATATGGTATAGTCGTTCTTTAATAAAAATTATTCGCGAAAAAAACAAGTTACATAAAAAATGGAAATTGTTTAAAAATCCTCGCGATTTTGATGAATTTAAGCTACTGAGGGATAGGCAACATCGAGTGCAGGGTCAGTGTTTTGACAACTTCACGCGCAACGCTGAACAGAACATAAGGAAAGCGCCTAAGTACTTTTGGAACTACGTTAAATCAAAAAAAGCTGGTTCCGCTTATCCGCGTAATTTTACTTTGGGTAACACACAATATAATAATGGCCAGGAAATATGCACCGCTTTCAATAACTTTTTTTACAGCGTCTTTAACATAAATCAGTCCTCATCACATACTGATCCTCCATGTTCTCTGCAAAATGACTACGCCGGCGATACTATTTCTAACATTACAGTGTCGCAAGAGACGGTGTTCAAGCACCTCTCAAGTTTGGATAAAAACAAAGGTGCTGGTTGTGACGGAATTCCTGCTATATTTTGGTCATCTTGCGCAAAGAGTTTATCGCACCCCATTGCCCTACTGTTTCAGCATTAACTAAAGAGTTGCGTGTTTCCCTCTCTGTGGAAAAAGGCGTACGTCATACCTATTCATAAGAAGGGTTCTAAATCTAAAATTGATAATTACCGCCCTATCTCTATGTAAAATTGTATTGCCAAAGTTTTTGAACAAGTTATCGTTACTAATATTTACTCAATTGTTAGTCTTAGCATTCCTGAATCTCAGCACGGATTCATGCAAAGACGTTCCACGGTTTCAAATTTGGCTTGTTTCACAGACTATGTGGTGGGCGAAATGGAAAACGGTGGGCAGGTTGACGTGGTCTACACTGATTTTGAAAAAGCTTTTGACCGTGTGGATCACGTCATCCTGTTACGTAAGCTGTACGCGTTAGGAATTCATGGAGATTTGCTCAGGTGGATTGAATCGTACCTAACTAATCGCTCTCAAGCTGTTGTATTAGGCGGGTTTAAATCTGACTTCGTATCCATCCCCTCTGGTGTGCCCCAGGGATCGCACCTTGGCCCTCTCTTCTACAACGCCTATATTTTTGACATCATTCATCACATTAAGCACTCACATCATATTCTCTACGCTGATGATAAAAAGATTTATACATCTATCAACTCCATATCTGACTGTATTTTGCTTCAAGAAGATCTCAACTCTTTATTTAACTACTATACTAAAAACAATATCACGGTTAGCATAAAAAAATGTCAATGTATATCTTTTACTCGTAAAAAAAATCCTATCAACTATCAATACACATTCAACGGCGTTGCAATCGAGAGGGTCAAGGTGGTGCGGGACCTGGGTATACTATTAGATGCGGAGATGTCCATGCGACAGCACATCGATGCGATATGCAGCAGGTCATTTCGCAATCTTGGTTTTGTTTTAAGATCTTGCCTACCTTTTAAGAGTTTGTTAAGCTTAAAAGTAGTTTATTTTGCTTTCGTTCGAAGTCTACTGGAATACGGTTGTCAAATATGGTCTCCCTTTTACGCAATACATAATAATAGTGTTGAACGCATTCAGAAAAAGTTTATAGATCACCTTAATTTCAAATTTCATAACTCTTCACGTGATTACAAAGAGAACTGTCGGTTATACAATCTTTTAACTCTGCAGGAGAGGCGTATCCTAATGGATATGGGGTTGCTATATGATATTTTACGGGGACGGACCGATTGCCCTATGCTTTTAAATAAGATTAAGTTTAATGTTCCAAGGAAACGCACTAGACACACTACATTATTTTGTACTCCATTTCACTCGAGTAACTACGGTAAAAATAGTGTAATACCACGTTTACTCGACTCTTACAATAAACACTTTAACAGTGTGGACTTATTCATTGGATCTAAGAACGATTTCAAAAAACAAGTTTTGTTTGAATTGTTATCATAATAGGCTAGCTAAAATTTCAAACAATAAACTTAATGGCTGGGTATCTAGTTAGTATATATTTTCATTTCTATATGTATGTATAAATTTTTTTTTTCTTCATACATATAAATTAGTATATGTTATTTGTAATTATTTGCATCTATTATATGATATATATTATATCCTTCATGAATATTATATACTGATTTCTCAAAGTGCCCAATCATCTTTAATATTAATATTAAGACTGATCCACCTTGAATATCTTTTGTGGATAACTGTTATTGGCTACTCATGTAATTATAGATAAGTACCCATTTAAGAAATGTATGCTGTTGTTATCCCTAATAATAAATAAATAAATAATTGTTTTTTTTTTCAAAATTTTATTTTACCACTTTTTTGACGTCATTAACGTGTATACTCATACTAAAGTACATCTTTCTAGTACCAATATTTTTTGAGCTAAACCGCGGACAGACGGACAGACAGACGGACATGGCGAAACTATAAGGGTTCCTTGTTGACTACGGAACCCTAAAAAAAACATTATTGTTTTGTATTGTAAACTCTGCTGAAAGACAGGAAAAAGATCCGATATTCACGTCGGACGGAACCGGGCAGCCGTGCATGTGACAGGATAAGAGCTAGGCTCCTGTGCTGAAAGACAAATGCCTTCTTTGAATTATATCTGTCGTTATGAGGACAATGTACGAACCTACCATTACACACCGTAAACAGTTTTGTTATCTTGTAAATTAAGATGCTCGCGATGCACCAACAAATCATTGTCATCAACTTGGATACATATTGTTTGTCTTATATTTGTTGGTATCTTCTAGGTGTCTGCAGCAGCACATGAGCTCATCCTGGCGCTGTCATTCGGCTTCTTCTACCCAGTCCTGATGATCGAGTTCGGTGTGCTAGGCGTCATTTTTGTGCCAGTCACAGCGACGCTTGGTCGCCGTTTCCCAAGCGCCTTCAACTTACTTACGTGGCTGAGTTTATTTATTGGAAATGGTAATCGGAAACATATAATAAAGTAAAAATATATATATTTATTTATGTATCTTACTTCAAAAGAAAAGATTACAGAAATCAAAATTATGCACCGACCTCCACACTAGGATACCCTGTGTTTTGAGGTCCAGCCTCCTTCGTCACTTTTGCTCTAATCTTACATAATTAGAGACATAATTTGTCTCTAATTATCATAAAATTACCTATAAAAAATCTGTTAAAACTAAACTGTATTTAATACTGTTTAGTTTTAACAGATTTTTTGTAGGTATTTTTTTTTATGTTTAAATAACACTAAACACTGATGACGCAATTAAGGAGACCGTGTATAAATCACCCCGAGTGGTGCGGCTCATAGAGATAGATATACCGAATACATTTTTTTTTTGTACAAACTAAAGAGATCATCATTTAGGCTATGGTAAATTTATGGTCGTATTGTCTTCTCTACTTTGTATATTAACCACAAAATCGTAATTGCTATCATACAATAGGCATCACAATGCGTTAGTATACGTAACGGATGTGTCAATTTGGACTGGTCATTGGGTACCTAGTTATGCAATTGATAATATTCTGAACCCCCTTTGTACTCACCAATAGCTATGCAGAAAAAGTCGGTTAACTTTTACTTAGATGGTTAGGCACTTCATTTATTCAACACCCTCATCCTACCTCACCCATCATTGCGTATTGCACCTACAATGTTCTCAAAACTCAAGACATAGTACACTATTACGTAGGCAGGCCTACATAGGTAAGAACAAAACGATTCAGATAAGAGAAGATAGCACTAATGTCTCCCCCATGTTTTGCTTCGATTATAGCCCATAAAAAAAATTAAAGTCTGATTTAAGACAGATCATAAAATATACCTTTATAACCAAAAAAGTTTCCAAATATTTTATACATAGAAACTAGCTAGATAACCGGACTATGCTATAAAGCCTGTATTACGGCAGATAGCACCACTCATAAAAAACCGTCATTTTAAAATCAGACTCGCCTCAGTACCAAAAACGGAGGCAATCTACTAATTAAAAATAAAAACTTAAAACTAAAAACTCAATCTAAAAACTAAGTCTAGAAACTCAAAACAAACATAATATGTAGTATAATGGTTGAGTGAGTATATACCTCTCTTTGTGATAAGGTGCTGATATGTATGGGTGTGAGAGTGTGTGTGCGTGTGTGAATGAAAATAAACAGAAACAGATAAAAAAAAAAAAAGGATACAATTTCTTACGTCAATTACACATTGTTAAGAAGTTCTTGGTTACGTCATATCCAAGATCTAGTAGCCTAGTTGTTACCGCTTTTTTGCAGTGTTTACTATATTGGGATAATTTATTTTACTGTAAGTGTATGAAAAAATATAAAAACCTTTTCACAGATGACGTAAAACGTGAAACGCCGTAGAGGTACAACTTGCGAAATAACATAAAGATTTTGTACAGCACAGTAGTATGCTACTGTGCTGTTTAAGAATAATTCCTAAGATAAATGAAAGAAAAAAGAAAGAAAGAAAAGTATTTATTGCCAACAGACAAACGACATGCTAACCATATTAAATACTTATTTTAATTCCTTAATAAAAGAGTTAGTAATTAATAAATAGTTGCCTAACTGTTACTTCACACTTGGTAAAGAAGTTTCGTAGAAAACAAAAACGATCTTGAAGTCCCCACTTTCAGAACAGACCGTTGGGCAATTTCTGCGCACTTTGAATTGAAAGCTGGTGATCCCTCCCAAGAAGTTATGCAGTATGATATTAGACTCTGACAATAAAGTCTTACAAGCTTAGGTCCCACGACGTATCTAAGGGTTTTGTTTGTTTGTGTCAACAGTTCAAAATGTTTGAAAAGTTCAAGTGAGAGTCCGAAGTCACTTCCAGATACATGACGAATTGCAAGAATTACTATCCTTACAGTTATGAGCAATAAGTTGAAGACGGTCTGAAGATCTACCGGAATTCCTAATCGAAAAAGTTATGTAATGTGTTTCAGGGATCATTTGTAGTCTCTACCCGATGGAATACTTCGCTCGTCAGAACTGCCCGCCATCAGAGAACGACAGTTTCTTCATACCAAAGTCATGGACGTGTCCTGAAGTCATTTTGAAACCCAACTGGACATTTCAGAACCCACTAAGTACAGTTTTTAGTAATTAAATAAAACAAACAATTAATTGGTTACAATACAATTTTATTGTAAGTAAAATATTTCGATATATAGCTGACTTTTTAACCGACTTCTAAAAAAGGAGGTTTACAATTCGTCTTGTTATTTATGTATTACTAGTCACGCTAGGCTTTGCTCCTGTGGACTTTATAAAAAAACATAACTCTCCTTCTTCTGCGGTCGGGTAAAAAGTAGCCTGCTCCCTGTGTGTCGTCTAACGACGCAACTCCCTGTAGAGACCGTAAATATAGGACTTCCCTGAGCCTCGTCGTGTAGCAAGCGGCCACTGTGCTACCGTCATACCTGGGACCACGTAGTGGGCGGTCGAATGCCCAATATTGCCCAATCCACTTCAAGTAAAACTAGATTTATGACACGAAATGTGCAAATATATTTAATGTATTCCTTTTTTATTGTGATTTTAAAGTGCACTGTATACTCTTCTTTTTAATTTTTTTGTATCGCTTATGATGGATGGATGGATGGATGACCCCTGTAACACAGGTTTTCCTAGCATGGGGGTCATTAATCACATCTATTCAGAATGTCTCCTTGAATTCATATGTGTCACATGTAATATGTACTTTTTGGCAAATAAATCATTATCATTATCATAGCAGACTTTTTGTAACAGTGCCTATGTATATTTATTTATTTAATCACCAATTTGCACCTACAGTTATTACGTACCACACATACAAGTTACAGGTTAAGGTTACTTAATATTAATATAAAAATAGCAAAAATAATAATACGGAAAATTAAAAAGAATATAATAACAAGTAGTAAATATTATTTACCAACGAAATTAACATACATTAAAGGGAACTAAATAAGGACGGAATAATAATTATACAGAATTAAGATTGAATAATAAAGTAAACTAATTAATATCTTAGCTGAATCTACTCCAATGTAGTAGTTGGAGTAGATATCGATTGCAGATATAGTGCATCTGATCAGTGGTCAGGAATCTCAGCTCGGTACTCGCGAAAATATCTAATGATTCGTCATATCATAAAATATTGTTTATGTGATTGAAGGCTACATATAGAGAACTCGTTTTAAGCGACATGGTACTGTTTGTGGCATTGCAAAAAGGAGATGTTGGCGAGGGTGAAGTGTATGTCAAATGTGTAGCAAGACGTTAAATGAAATGAAGTTTAAAAGTGATGAATTCCAGTGAGAACCACGAACCAGACGGGGGAAATACTTAATAACTACGATATTCCTCCTAACTTCTAAGCTCTGGTACCCCAGCACAAAAGGTGTTGGGTATACATGTATGGGTAATAGCCGTAAAGTTTCAGATATAAGTAGCGGAGAAATGACTTTTAAACCCTTTCAATGATTAACGTATTTTTTTATGTATGTATGAGTTGCATAATAAGGTGATGGTCTGTCGATTACTGAATATTTAAGACTGACGCAAAACAAATAGCGGAAGCAGAGTTTTCATAACCTTCTATCTTCTTGTTTCTATAACTGTTTATTAATATATATGTATATAATATATTTTTGGTACGTATTATGATAAATATGTATGTAAATTTATTCTAGTTAGAAGTATATGTATATATACACTTGTTATGAAACTTTCCTTTGGAAAATATTATCTACTTACTTCATTTTTTTTATGCACCTGCCATGTTATCTCTTCATCACCCATGGTTGACTGGTAGAGAATGCCTATGGCATTAAGTCCGCCTTTGCACATTTTGTGTTGCATAAAGTTTTAATAAATATATAAATAAAACCTAAGTTTTTCCGGGCTTTATTGCAGGTTTGTATTATGTGTTGATTAAAGGTGAGGTGTGGATCAAAGTTTGTACCTAGATCGCATATGGTCGAAACTCCTGTGAGGGGTTCGTTGTTCAAAGTGTGGCCTTTCAGAATGTCATAATTGCGCACTTATTAATATTGAGATAGAGGTTATTATTGATGTCGAACTGCAGTGCGGCTGTATCACTAGAGTTGACTATGGGAAGGGCCACTTTCACATCATCGGCGTACATTAACGCTGTGGAGTGCTCTCAGACCAAATAAATAAGAAGACAGAACTCTGTGAACAGCAAAGTGAGGCCGGCCAAATTACGTCTTGCCGTGTACATACACAATGACACGCACACACGTACAACGAAATTACGTCTTGACTTGTCAGTCTAGCTATCGCAGCTCGTGGGTGTTTATCAGTGAAAATGCCGAATTGTGTAGTGAAAGGGTGTACGAATCTCTCCGCAAAAGATAAAAAGCTGGATGGAATCACATATCACACGTAAGTTATTTTGGAAACCCATATTTTCAATAAATCAAAATAAAACTTTGAGGTTATTGCTTAACACGAGTGTTGTCAGTATGAAGTGTTTTCGTTTACCCTTTTGAGTAATAATGTAAGACGTAACGTAATGTTACTCGTTTCTTATAGGATAGTTATCAGTGTATATATTTTAACTGACTACACAAAACAAGGAGGTCCTCTGTTCGACTGTATTTTTTTTATGTTTATGACTACGTGATATCTTCGCCGTTTGTGAACCGATTTTTATGATAATTTTTTCTTTAAATAGGTTAAATAAGAGGTTTAAGAAATTTTTATTTCACTTAATATGAGAAATGTTAAAATATTTTGAAAATGCGTCAGCTAATACTTGCGACGGAGACATGTCATCAAAAGTAACCGGCTCATTGTTTTCTCTATTATTTTTCACAAAGGCCCATGAAGTTTTTGGATCTCGTTTTATATTGGATTGGATGTAGTTAGTATCCCATGAAAAACATAAATGTGAAATGAGAGCCAAGTTCAATATTATCATAAATGCCTTAGTTGTTGACTTCAACGACAAAAGAAGTGAAATCTAAATGGGTGCCAAGTTCAATTGTCAGTCCTGAAATTTATTTATAACAACATAAAATATCATTTATTCTTATAACTTAGGAGAATATATCGTAGCCTAAGGTTTGACCTGGCTAGTTCTTATATACGAATTATTATGTTCGATGGTTAGTTTCTACCAGCAAATTTTCGGAATAATAAAATAAGAACCGACAAGTAACAGGTTTAGAACTTGCAAAGACTATAATATAATTCGTATATGAAAACTAGCTAAGTCAGACCTTAGGCTACAATATATACGCCGTGACGCCGATCTTTGAGGAGTGGCTAGATCGGCGTCACGGCGTCCTGACCTACCGCATGACGCAGGTCCTCACCGGACACGGAAGTTTCGGGAGGTACCTGTGTCTGATGGGAAAGGAAGAAACGCCTGGGTGTCACCACTGCGAGGGTCACCCTGAGGACACAGTAGAGCATACGGTGCAAGACTGCCCCGCCTGGGCAGATCACCGACGTGTCCTCACGGCGGCGATAGGCGGAGACCTCTCGCGCCCGGCATTGGTCGAGGCCATGCTGCGGGGCGAGAGGGAATGGGAAGCGGTCGCCTCCTTCTGCGAAGCAGTCATGTTTCCGAAGGAAGAGGCGGGCCGTGTGAGGGAGAGGATGGCGTCCTTCCTTCAGCCCAGCCGCAGTGGCAGACGCCCACGGCGTCGGACGTCGGCCGACGATCTCCGGCCACCGTAGGCGCGGGCATGCGGACAGCGAGTAAAGGGCAACTTGCTGTCCGACCATGGACCATGCCCGGGTCGACGGCGCGTTGTGTTCCACGCGCGCCTCAAAGAGCGTCAGCAACATGACGAGGCCCCCCCTGTAGAGGGCCGAAGCCTGCCGGGGTCGTGGGACTTATCCCATTACCGTGACCCCGGTACGTAAAGGGTTATTGAAGAAACACCGTGGATTTTAGTCAGTAAAAGTCTGACAGTCCCTCCCACCCTGCCCGGGGTGGGAGGACTTATTTGATAATTTTAAAGGGGCTACAATATATTCTCCTAAGTTATAAGAATAAATGATATTTTATGTTGTTATAAATAAATTTCAGGACTGACAATTGAACTTGGCACCCATTTAGATTTCACTTCGTTTGTCGTTGAAGTCAACAACTAAGGCATTTATGATAATATTGAACTTGGCTCTCATTTCACATTTATGTTTTTCATGGGATATCATTACTTTTTGTACATAAATTAGTAGTAGGTACTTACTTATAACAAAATTAATACTAAATGGTTTTTTGTTAAACTATTGTATTTTCCTACGTTTACGGGGTATAATTGTCTTTTTTGTGTTATTTTCTATATTTTCTTGTACCTTTGAAATGTTCGAATGAATTGCCCATTCAGTATCCGGAATTCTTTTTACGCGTTTTGCCTCCATGGTGTAGTGACCCTCTAAGATAATAGGTGGCGCTAGTGGTTGTAGAATACGGTTAGTTACGCGTAATAAATACGAAAATTTACTATATTCTTATTTATAAGTACAAAAACGGAAATAATTGGATAAAAAAATTAAGGGTGGTATTTAACTCGTTACATATTCACGTAAAGATCTTAAAATCCACATAATTATAGAGATTTACAGGCACTAATTATAAGTTAAGTGAAAATTATAATAAAATGATAAAAAATTACCAGTTTCTGATTTTTATTTTGTATTTACCTAATTACCTATCTTCATGCCAAATTTGAACTTTCTAGGTCATCTAGAACTGGGTTATAGTTTTGATCTATAGGTCAGTCATAAAAATGACGATTTTTGGACGTTAATATCTAAATAACCGTTTGAGATATGTTTATAAAATTTGGAACACATATGTATCTTGCCAGTCTCATATATATGAGCCAAATTTGACAAGTTTAGGTGAAACAGTTTTTGAGTTATGAGGGGCACAAAAGTGGCTCCAATCGTGTAATATTACACATGGTGAGCTGCGCGCCAGTTCTTGACTTGACACGCTCCCGCGTGTCTAGATACGAAGAAAAATCTCAGCCTCCGTGCTTCTCCTTAGTAAGCGTCTTTAATATGTGAAAAATATATAATATAATTGATTCACATTATTCTGTTTGTAAAATTTATTATAATGGTTTTTCAGATTATTTAGCTTAATAGAAGTAGGAGTAAACCAGTTGGGATAACGACTTCGCATAGATTTAGTCATTTTCAGAGGGACGGCTTGACAAATAACATTATTAATTAACCAACACAACAGTAGGTACACTGGCTCCCAGTCTATAGCGGCTAGACCCGGGTACAATTATAAGAAGTCTGCTTTACGAAAGTTTCGCTCTGTAGTTGTACTAATGATCGAATTATTTGAACAGTGAGTGTTGTTGTTTGTACTAGCATAAGGCATGTTAATACTAATTGAGATATCTAATGGTTTGTGATGTACTTCAGGTGATACAATGCCCGGACACTCTGAGACAGAGACTGCCACCATGGATGAGTTTACAAAATAATATATTGTATAAATATTTAATGTTCTACTATATGCCTCGTAGTTTGAGGACTTCACTTATAATAAAATATATAATATTATGTTCATACAACAGGAGTGCAGTCCAATTCCTTAAATAATGACGATGAAATTCTGCAAAAGACAGCATAAACAATTTAATCGAAGAAACATCTTAGAGTTATCACCAAATGTGCATGTGGCCGACAATTTGATAGGCTATATTGGCATATATTACTATAACTAGTTTTTGTTATTATGTTGATATCTTAACGAGCCACTGTTCGCGCAACAAGTTTAAGAAAGAAAAAGTATTTATTGCCACATGAAACGACATACATACAAAAATTTAAAGCTTAATAGTTAATTTTGTATAAATGCATAGGGTATAGATGTATAACTAGTACTTATATCATTCAGAAGCATTGAATATGCACCTGGTCATGGAGTTGCAGAGACGCCAGCCACATAACACACAAGCACTCCATTGTTGACAGAATGAAGCCTCACTCCTCATTTTCTGTCTTTGTCTTTGCATAAAATAACTAATCTTATGGCCCCAGTAGCCGAATCTTTTGCCAAATTTGTTGATAGCAAAGGAGATCTCATATTCTATCTTACAGTCGCAAGTGGCTGAACCTGTTATAAAAAGACCTGTATTTTGAGCATATATTATAGTTTAGAGACTATATTAAAACAATTATATTGTGAGGTATTTTTAATCATTACTCATATTTAATTATACAGTCAAAAATTAATGCTCATATTTACCATTAAAGTACTAAAATATTTAAAAAAATGTTTACGAGACATTTTTTTTTTTTTTTTTTTATAATACGTACCTAACTTTTTTCATAGAACTTTGATAGCTGAATAATCAAAGTAAACCGTAAACAGCCTTTGTAAAAACTTGATCCAGAGCGGCATCATAGCGTGAATTTTGTGTATGGTATGGCTAAAGAAGCGTCAGTGCTTGAGTAGTCAGCTGTTCGGGAAGATAGATAGTGTTTTAACTAAGAAAAACTTTAAGAAAATCCTGTGACTAAAGTATTGCTTCTAATGATCTGATTTTTGGTGTGTGCCTGAAGGTGACATTTTGTCAACGTTGTATTTAATAAAATGTTATAAGGTGGCTCCCCATAGATGGAACTGAAACCATCTTTTTTCATCCGACCTATACGTGCGGGTTGACTATAGATAGGTCTTTGAAAAGATTTGTAAGATTTGATAAAAATATGCTGTAGATTTCAATGAATACTTACAACGAAAATTGGTTTGAACAAGATAAAGCACAATTTGATAGTTATTATATTATATTATAGATAAATAAATGCATTTATTTGCCAGAAATATGATATTTTACAGATTTTATAACTGATACACAATAGTTCTTCATATTCCGCCAAATAAATTCGGCATGCAAATTATGTGACAATAAGAGTGAATAATTTAATAGAATTATTATTAAACAAAATAATAAAGTTGATACACGACAAATATTATTTTGTCATTTAACATCACTATGACAAACACAGGAATTTTACGTTGCTACTACGAAACCGCACCGACTCGCAATAGACCATTTTTTTTATTTTTTTTTAAATTTTAAATCAATTAATTACACTCATTAAAACAATCAACTTTTCAAACGCAAGCCTATCATCACTTAAGTAATAACTACAGTCTTGTCCATATGCAATACGCACCTAAAATAATAACATTAAGTAAAATTCTCCAATGATTTAGTGGTTATAAACCTGTGGACAGTATTCACAAAATTATTTAAATAGTTGTAAATAATTCACTCGCATAGACCAACAAAAATAAAAAATAATCATTAATACGTTAAATTGTTATGTTCCGTAAATCTAACCTAATGTATGTAATGTAAGATATGATTTAATTTTATTGAATCGTTCATGTACCTTTTTTATGGGTCGTAATCGTAAACTCATCAAATAACTTCTCCTACTCTGGGTGAAGCGCAAGTGAGTGTCAGACTCACACTCCTGCAACCCTGGCAAGCAATGGCCTTGTCGGGCCCCGTCAATGCTGTTGACTGCGCTTTGAGGCGCGCATGGAACAGCACATGCCGTTGACCTGAGCCTGGTCCTTACCGGATGGTGAGTTACCCCTGCTGGCCGCGCCCGCATTACGGTGGCCGGAGATCGACTTGCGAACGCCAACACCCGGGGCGTCTCCCGCGGCGGCAGGGGCGCGGCGTGAGGAAGAGAGTTATCTTTCTGTCACGTGTTCAGCCTCCTCCTTCACTAGCATGACTGTTTCGCAGAAGGAGTCAACTGCATCCCATGCAGGGAAACATTAATGTTGAAGAGAGGGCGACATTTGTGCTGTATAAAAGAGGCCCTATTATTACAAAAATATGTGGTGAAACCGGACTGAAGGTCTTTAGTCTGAGCGTTGGGATGTCACAATTCTCATAAATAATTGTAGGAGTATAATTAAATAAAACAAATGAACTTTTTTATTATCATTTAGTATGACTTTTAGTTCCACCTTCCAACACCGAAAAGATTATATAAAACTCACATATTTAAAGTAGAATAACAACGCAATAACTATAATATTCTGTTGTACGTCAGTTTCTGACAGTTGGAGGTGACATCTAGCGGTTGCCGCAGTTTTTGTTTTAAATCGATATTAGTTAATTTTAGCATATTGATTGGAGGCCATCGAACTAATATCGAATAGACCAATCCTTAATAATTTTCAGCTTTTAAAGTGATAACACAAAAATTTTTTTCAACAAAATATAAAACCGACTTCCATATCATAACTCTACAAAGCAAAAAATAACTTTAATTTCGGTAGTCGGTGTTATTGGTTTAGGATTATCTTTTTTTTCCACACCGCTTTCCGAAATTAAAGTTATTTTTGGCTTTGTAGTGTTATGATATGGAAGTCGGTTCTATTTTGTGTTAAAAATTTTTTTTCACTCTTTTTAGGGGGTCGCTTTGTCTTGTTACAAACGCCATAATGTCAACTACTTATCACCTTTTACAAAATATTGCTTTTCCCGATGCACAGCCGTTAATTTTTGAGGAGTTCTCCTGGTACTTGACCATCAGCTCTACATCACCATACTCGTATGTATTGCGACGAGCATAAAGTGTTTAACATCCGTACTCAAGTAATCGAATCGCAATCTACGAAATACTTATTATTGAGTGGTTTCAGTAGCCATCTGTGGTCTTCATCATCAGTTCAACTTCCCCAAATGGTACTTTTTGAAAGCAACTGCTCAAGGTACTATAAGAAATACCCAAAACGCTATAGGTGTGCCTATAATATTTGAAGAGTTCCCTCGATTTCTCCAGGATCCCATCATCAGATCCTGATTTCGTAACAATGGAACCAACTAGAAGGTATATCCTTTCAAACGCAAAAAGAATTTTCCAAATCGGTCCAGCCGTCTCCGAGTTATGAGGTAACATACATAAAAAAAAAATTAAAAAAGAAGGTTCAAGACGAATTGAAAACCTCCTTTTTTTGAAGTCGGTTAAAAACCAGTATCATAACATTGAAATCTACATAAATAATACATATGAATGAATGCTTATATAAATACATATACCTACATACATTTATACTTAAGAAGCAAATAAAATTAAATGTGGAAATTCTGCTTATTGGTGTAGAAAGTGGATCCGCAATTTCTTTTTAAATGCGTAGCGTTTGTCAGCCGTCCTGATTTCGAGAGGAAGCGCATTCCAGAGGAGAATCGACTGGATATGAAAAGAAGAATGAACAAAGTCAGAAGTATGAGAAAGACAGAGTAAGAGAAGATTGTTGGATGAACGTAGGTTCTCATTGTGTGAAGAACATAGAAATTGAAAGTGAGACATTAGATAAGAAGGAGTTGAGTAGAGAGAAAAGCGTTGTCAAAGCGCGCAAACTTCTCTGACGAATGGTCATCCATTTCATTCATCCCATCATCAGTCTATTTCTTTCATCATTTTTTCGTTTATCCAATTTTTTTAACCGACTTCTAAAGGAAGATCGTTTAATTTAATGTTTATAGTAAGTTTATTCATTTTGTTTTATTTTAGTTCCGTTGACATGTATACAGTTATAAAGCTGCGTATTTGTAGTCTATACTTTTACGTTTCTTGTCTGTCTGTGGTATCGTAAAACCGATTATGATGCGGTTTTTTTTTGTTAGAAAGTGACGTGATCGGGATCGTTCTTAGCTACAACTTATCAAGATCTGTTCAGGTGTTTCATGGTTGTCGGAGGCAGGTACGGTCGCAGCCTGGAATATTGGTGGGGAGTCACTAACAATAAAATATGTCGTGTAAATGAATTTTCTTTATTGCACAATACAATTTTTATTGCACACGTTATAAAACAAATAGAAGTCGTCTATTTTTTTGGAAAATCGGATGATAGTATTAGGGAAGTCTTATTTTGCAAAATTTTAGAATATTTTCTAGGGGTGTACGATTTTGGGGGGGTCATGTCCACTGTCCCCCCCCCCCCCCCTCTTCGGATCGCGCCTGGCGGAGGTTACCAAAAATTTAAATTTAAATTTTGTATGCTAACTTAGTCGTTACTTTTATTAAAATATCTTTGAAGCAACTATAGCAACTACAGCTGACAATAGTTGTTATAGTTTTCACAGGACCAGTGGCTAGATAAACGGCACAAATACCTCGAATCCCCATGGTACGTACAGATTTACCTATTATTTTAAAAGGATAAATTTCCGGGGTTGCGGGAATGTTCTAACGAGATACCGAGGCCCCGGAACGTAAAGGCACATGAAGGAACAGGGTGGATTTTAGTCAGTAAATTCATTCGATGATTTTCCCACCCGTAAAAAGGGTCAGACATTCAAAAACGTTGGCATAGATTTAAAGCCATGTTGTTAGAGTTCCATAGCCGAATGGCAAAAACGGAACCCATAAGGGTTAATCTAGGCATAATCTATAAAGATTCGTCATATTTGTCTGTCCGTCTGTCCTTCCGTATGTCATAGTAATTTTATTCCGAAACTGTGTATTAAGACAACAGAGTTGAAACTTGGTATATTGATGTATTCTGCAAACAACTTTCCGATTTTTATACAAAAATAATTTAAAAAAGATATTAAGGGGAGGCTCCCCATACATGGAACTGGAACTCAAAAATTTTTTTCATCAAACCTGTACGTGCGGGTGTCGGTGTCTATAGATAGATCTTTCAAAATAACAGTCACGACGATGGTTCCTAAAATATTTTTTTCTCAAAGTCAATCGTTTGGAAGATATACACTTCCAAAGCAGTAAAATGTGTCCTCTCTAACTTTTAAAATAATAAAGTGTAAGTAAAATAAAAAATACATGCCGTAGATTTGAATGAAAACTTTTAACTAGAATTGGTTTGAATGAGATAGTTAGTCAGTAGTTTTTGAGATTTTTATTTTCAAAATCCGCAAATATATTTATTTATTTATGTACACATATGACACTTATAAGAGAAAAACAATTACAGAAAAAAGAGCACAAAGGTGCAGCTTATTTCATAAGAAATATCTTCCAGTAGACGAGCGACAGGAGAGTTGCTAAGAGATGATGGACAGTATGTATAAGTACTAATTACGTAAATTAAAAGATACTTAGCTAATAAAATACATATTTATAATAATACTGAAAACATATAATATATAAAATAATATACTAAATAAAATTAAGGGATGGTGGAGAGGTAGTGTTCTTTGACTTTGTTTTTTGGAAATATGTATCGTTTGAACTTTCATACAAACACTATGAAAAAGAAAGTTATTTGGCGAAGCTACTGCGGAACCCATCATTGGCGAAACTGACTCGCACTTGGCCAATTTTTTTCCCATGGCCAATTATATGTTACTTCATCTAGATCCGCAAGGAAACCAATACATACTAATGCCACAAGAAAATAGGACTAAAATATTGTATATAATACCGAAATCCTCTAAATCTATTCTTAACAATATGATTAACAACTATCACTTTTTTTTACAATTTTAGTAATCCAATCTAATTTGCAATGGATAGAGAATAGCGAAGTAAACGCTATTCTCTATCCATTGCAAATTAGATTGGATTACTAAAATTTTACCATCTATTCATCAATATTCAGGGTTTTTCGCGATAATAATATGTAGTAGTAGGATTATACGCGGTTGAAACCGCGGGGCACAGCTAATAATAAAATATGAGCATATTTTAGTTAAAGTTTTTGTATGGTGTGTTTACATTTAATGGTGTTCACTATAATTTATTCAAAAAGCAGTAGAGTCACGTGTACCGCCACCTACCTGCCACCAAGGTAAACATGTTGCCACTAACATGAGGGCCACTGGACTATATAAGTATCATTGGTTTTTTGTTTTATCTATAAGGACAAGAGAAGTGAACATTGAAGTTTAACTTTTGTTTACGTTCCTAATTCAAATCGCATTAGGTTTACCTGAAATCAATCTTGACGTCCAATTGCAAATGATGTGAAAAATCATTAAATTATTTCATGTCTGACGATTTTTTGGACTTCAGTAAGTGCTAATCTGTATCTTACACGGTATTGTGGGACAAAGTTTTTCAAGTTATACCGAGTCACTAATCAATTATATTATTATTGCCCCGGGGAGATTAGAAGGTTAAAATTTACCGGCACTTATCTCCGAACAAAACGGTTTTCTTAAAAGAAATTCAGATACCTCTCATTTGCTAACAGAATATAAGAAAATTCTAAGAATTCTAAAATTTCAAAGTTACATACAAAAATATACTTTTAGACGATATAATGCATTAATTAAATTCCATTATTATTGATGTTAAAGTGAAAATGAAATTTTAATGCGATACGCTAAACAATGTAGTAATACAGTGTAAAAATGTGATGTTTTTATTGTGTTGTGTTCACTTGTACTATATGTGAAAGTGAGTTTTACAATAATTCAAGGAGCATTAGTCCATCAGTGTCAGTCCCAAAACGAACGTACTTTGTATACGTGCGTACGTACTTGAATGTTAAAGAATAGATTAAGATTATCTATCCTAGTGAATACAGGTTTCCAATAACAGAGGATAACTGAAGATAAACCTGCGTTGTGTACACCGTGTGGTTTGCATCATTGTTGGGCGTGTGCAACTACCGCCTTTGATCCAAACCCCAGTTTGTTGTTTCAGTTACATTTATTGGCATGTGCAATTATTGTACGCGTCAACATTTCCAATATTATATCATGTTAACATTTAGTTTCCATCGGATTTAGTCTAGAACGAAAACAGTTATACTTAGCTATTGGTATTATAGGTTGGACACCAAAGAAAAAACTGATTCAAGGATTTCAATAATAAGAGTTTATTATCCTTTACTTTATATACCGGAAGGTGTGTTTCAATAATATTTGTAAGACGTGCGATTCCAAGCAGAGCTAAGGGAATAAATATAATTACCGTTCCACACAAGGAATATCAGTCAAGTGGTGACACGGGACCCGGACCATAAGTAACCGTTTATTTCAGACATCATCGTCCATATTTTGTTAGTAATTATGATATGTTAAAAAAAATATATTTGTGAGTTAGAAAGAGAACGCTAGCTGTTGAAGTAGGATAGATTTGTTTCTTTTTTGCTATACTCCAACACGACCCAATTACAACAAAATCATTATACAACAATAGAAACACACACCATCTTTTATCTCTGGGAATACAAAATCTTTTATTTCTTTTATTGATTCATACATACTACGCCATTTCCTTACTCTGCTTCATTATAGGATGATACGGTTACGAATCGCTGTCGTTTTGCAGAAAGAAACCTGTTCATTAACCACATAATTTAAACAAGTGACCCTTTTTTTTATCGTGGTAAAATTATCAAATAAGTCCTCCCACCCCGGGCAGGGCAGGGGACTGTCAGACTTTTACTGACTAAAATCCACGGTGTTCCTTCAATAACCCTTTACGTTCCGGGGTCACGGTACTGGGATGAGTCCCACGACCCCGGCAGGCTTCGGCCCTCTACAGGGGGGGCCTCGTCATATTGCTGACGCTCTTTGAGGCGCGCGTGGAACACAACGCGCCGTCGACCCGGGCATGGTCCATGGTCGGACAGCGAGTTGCCCTTTACTCGCTGTCCGCATGCCCGCGCCTACGGTGGCCGGAGATCGTCGGCCGACGTCCGACGCTGTGGGCGTCTACCACTGCGGCTGGGCTGGAGGGAGGACGCCATCCTCTCCCTCACACGGCCCGCCTCCTCCTTCGGCAGCATGACTGCTTCGCAGAAGGAGGCGACCGCTTCCCACTCTCTCTCGCCCCGCAGCATGGCCTCGACCAATGCCGGGCGCGAGAGGTCTCCGCCTATCGCCGCCGTGAGGACACATCGGTGCTCTGCCCAGGCGGGGCAGTCTTGCACCGTATGCTCTACTGTGTCCTCAGGGCGATCCTCGCAGTGGTGACACCCAGGCGTTTCTTCCTTCCCCATCAGACACAGGTACCTCCCGAAACTTCCGTGTCCGGTGAGGACCTGTGTCATGCGGTAGGTCAGGACGCCATGACGCCGATCTAGCCACTCCTCAAAGAGGGGTCTTACCGCCGCAATTTCGCAATTTCCTATCGCAAATCAAAGTCAACAAATATTTGTTGACTCATAACATGTTATTTAAAAGTGAACTTGAGATTTATAGTTTAATTTTAATAACAAAACCATTTTTAGGCTTCCGTAGCCGAATGGAAAAAATGGAACCCTTATAGTTTCGTCATGTCTGTCTGTCTGTGTCTGTCCGTCCGTATGTCACAGCCATTTTATTCCGAAACTATTAGGACTATACGTGTGAAACTTGGTAGGTAGATGTATTCTGTAAACCGCTTTCCGATTTTAAGAAAAATAAAATAAAAAATATTTTAAATAAAGTGGGGCTCCCCATACATGGAACTAAAACAGAAAATATTTTTTTTTCATGAAACTATGCGTGAGTGGTATCCATAGACAGGTCTTTAAAAATTACATTTAGGTTTCAGAAATTACTTTTTCATAAAGTTAATCGTTTAAAAGATATACGCTTCCAAGTTGGTGAAATGTGTGTGTCCCCCTCTAACTTCTATAATAATGGAGTGAAAAATCTAAAAATATACATGTCTATAGATCTTAATGTAAACTTTCAAGCAAATCTAGTTTGAACAGGTTAGCAGTTTTTGAGATATAGCATATTTTCTAAAACCGCAAATGTAACTTTGTAATTCACACAAACACTATAAAAACAAAGTTATTTGGCGTAGTTGTAAAAAATATAAATAAGCTAGTTTTAAGAAATTTGTAAGGTTTTTGTTTTTTGTAAAATAAATATACCAATTATATTATATTATTATAGTTACTACGGAACCCTTCATGGAAGAGTTTGACTCGCACTTGGCCAATTTTTGGTTTTGAGATATTAACCAGTGTGACAAATGGTGGTGATATTTTCGTATCCATACAAGAAGTTTACAAAAATTTTGCTCGAATACACAACTTGGTTTACATCAAGTCTCCCACAAGATTTTTACAATAAGGCCCTTGTAATTTCTCATGGAACTTAACGCTTTTTAATCTATAATATGTACTTTAACGTGCAGTATAGACTGATTTTCAGTCTTTCAGGTTACACTTCTCAGTTAACCGTTATCAATATTTACTAATCCAAAATAATTTGTTGTTTTCTGACAAGGCTACTTTGGTTCGTGAAAAATATTTCATTCTTCTTCTTCTCAATCGATCTTCAAAGTGTTGTGTTCTTGATCGTCAATATTCGATAGTACTTAATATATTCTTTATAACATGACATAACTTAACATCACGCCAGTAATCCTCTAATGGTAAGGCAGAGTGGCACGTATAGGAAACACCTTTGCCATTAACACACACAAGGTCACAAGTTCAGACTTTAACCTGCATTAAAAACTTGAATGTACCGGTCCGCTGGTGCGTATCACAACCATTTTATATTACTATATCAAGTTTATCTCAAGCATTTGGAATCAAAATCATGCAAACTTTCGGGAATATTTATATACAATCATACTTGATTTCCCAGTTTAGTTCCTCCTCAACAAAAATGTTGTTCTATATCCATAGTCATTAATTCTCAAAAAATTATATTTATCTTAATCTACATATTTTACAACTGAAGCAAGTTTAAACATTCTTAATTAATAACATATTATTATCTGAAAAACTATGAGCCAGTGTTATGTTTGTACTTTAAAACTTTTCCAACCACATAAGTTGTGAGCTATTAAACCCACATACAATGGGTAATATTTACATTCCGGTTCAAATACGAGACCCCAGGAAAGCCGGTGAATTATTCTTCTTCCTCTTTGATAGCATTCTTCCCAGACATGCCTATCTTGCCTGGATACAAATTTGCATAAAATAAGTAATTATCAGAATATCGTTTTCTTCATTCGGTAGTCGGTGTCTGGTTCTGTGTTTTTTATTTTTGGCACCGACTTCCGAAATTAAAGTTATTTTTCACTTGCAGTGTTTTATGGAAGTCGACTTTATAACTTTTTACAAATATTTGCTTTTCCCGATGCTGGGTCGTAAATTGTTGATTTCTCCTGGTACTTCACGACCTTTCACTTCATCATATGCATTGTGACAAGCATATTATACTTAATAACCATATTCAAGTAATCGAAGCGAAACCCATGAAATACTTATTATTGATTAGTTCCGGTGACCATCTGTGATCTTCATCATCAGTTCCACTTCACAAATGGTGCTTTTCGAATGCAACTGCACAAGTTACTAGAAAAAATACTCCTATTATATACGAAGAGTTCCCTCGATTTCTCCAGGATCCTATCATCAGATCCTAACTTGGTGACAATGTGACCACCACTAAAACCCTTTCAAATAAAAAGAATTTTCCAAATCCGTTCAGCCGTGAGACGAAACATTAAAAAAAATATACGCGTTGACTTGAGAACCTCCTCCGTTTGTTTTCGTCAGTTAAAAAAAAGAAAACATGTTTTGCTTCCAATCACTTCATCTAAAATTATCTCTAATGTTTCGCTATCTTAAATTTTAAGTAATAAAGTTATATCTCATTTCCATTGTGATATAAACACCGGTTTAAGCACTTCACTATTTCATTAATAGATTTATCTTGTTTGTAACTTATACAATTATACGGATTATTATAAGATACATATCTCCTTTCAAAAATCGCCAAGTCAAAGTGACCAATATATTTAAAGCTTTATTAAGCCATAATCTATTCAGACTCCGATTTACTGTCTTATTAGATAACTAGCTTATGCCCGCGGGTTCGCTCGCGTGGAATTTGGTCTGCCACATAGTCTCGTGACAAATAATTTTAAATATTTTTTTTTTTGAACTATAAGGTCTACTCTCCGTATCCGAAATTTCAGATGTCTAGCTTCAAAATTGATGGATTTCATACAATCTTTGAACCCCTATTATATTAAGGGGGAAACCCTTGGAAGTGGAATTATTGAAATTCGTTTCTTAGTGCTCATTTAAGCTCAATGGTTTCGGTTGTGCGTCGACCGCTAGGGGCGTAAGTCACCCAAGGTACAGTTTTATTATAAGCTTCGCCTGTGTGGTTTGTTGATAAAAAGTAGCCTATGTCCTTCCCCAGGCTTGAGATTATTCATATCAAATTTCATCACAAACAGATCAGCACGGCCATATACATACAATAACACTGATTAACAAACGGGACCAACAGAGGTTACTTTCGTTTATTATTCGTATCAGTCAAGGGTTAGTATGTAATGTTATTGAATTTATTGAAATGAATTACTTCATTCGGCAACAACGAGAAAAACTGAAAAGATTAGAATAATTTACAATATAAGGTAATTTATCAATGTGTTTTTAGTTGTGACGGTCTTACTTACCTACTGCAATATACTCCTGTAAACTATTGTTACGAGCTGGGGTTCGGGATAGAAATCATCACAAACAGATCAGCACAGCCATTATACATACAATAACACTGATTAACAAACGGGACCAACACAGGTTACTTTTGTTTATTATTCGTATCAGTCAATGGTTAGTATGTAATGTTACTGAATTTATTGAAATGAATTACTTCATTCGGCAACAGCGAGCAAAACTGAAAAGATTAGAATAATTTACAATATAAGGTAATTTATCAATGTGTTTTTAGTTCTTAATTACCTACTGCAATATACTCCTGTAAACTATTGTTACGAGCTGGGGTTCGGGATAGAAATAATTTACACCAATTAAACCAAAATTAACACTTTACTTAAATATATAGATAAAACGTAATGGTAAAATATATAGATAGAATGTCTAATCCAAAGTACATTCCATCGTATAAGGTTAAGTTCCCCAGAGTTTTCATTGGAATGTAAAATTTCTTCAAACTATAACTGTCGGTTTTGTAGGTAAGATGCAAACCATTTATGTGTTGTACCTCTCATACCGATAACTATACTTGTAAACTGAAACCTCTACGCGTAATTGAAAAAAATGGGTATTGATAGAATGACTGACAGACAGCCAAAGTGATCCAATAAGGGTTCATTTATTTCATTGTGGTAAAGGTAGGAACACTTTTTTTTTTTTTTTTTTTTAACGTGGTAAAATTATCAAATAAGTCCTCCCACTCCGGGCAGGGTGGGAGGGACTGTCAGACTTTTACTGACTAAAATCCACGGTGTTCCTTCAATAACCCTTTACATACCGGGGCCACGGTAACGGGATGAGTCCCACGACCCCGGCGGGCTTCGGCCCTCTGCAGAGGGGGCCTCGTCATGTTGCTGACGCTCTTTGAGGCGCGCGTGGAACACGACGCGCCGTCGACCCGGGCATGGTCCATGGTCGGACAGCGAGTTGCCCTTTACTCGCTGTCCGCATGCCCGCGCCTACGGTGGCCGGAGATCGTCGGCCGACGTCCGACGCCGTGGGCGTCTACCACTGCGGCTGGGCTGGAGGGAGGAACCCTAGAAAGAAAATACTCATAGTCTGCATAGCTCTGTAAAATACATTTAGTACCGTCGCATTTAAAAAATGAAATATTAAATCATCTCAATTGTTTTAAAAACATTGCAGTCTTCAAATTTTGAACTAAATATAACATCATATTTCAACATTCGAAGGCTCTACAGACTAAACAGTCTAAAAGCCATACCTCGTGGTAACCAATCTTAAGCTAATTATCCGATGTCTGAAGTTACCAAATGAGCCAGATAAAACAAGGCTGGGTGCAAGTGTACTAAGTTTAAACTGACTATTATCGTAACAGTACTAACCGTTAGCGTCTATTGATGAACATTGAACATATATTTATTTATTTATTATATACTTTATTGTACACTTTACAATATATTTAAGGATAAAAATAATAAAACTACTGTACAATGGGCGGTCTTATCGCACTTTTACAGACAACCTTTGGGTGGACAGAAATGAAAGGAGATAGATTTAGGGCTGTCAGCTTACAACATCATACATAATATTAATTAAACATAATAATATAAAATACATACCACAATCATACACACAAATTCATACTAGAGAAAGGAGGGGAAAAAATTATAATAATGCACCATTCTTTTGAACGTAGGTAATGTTTGAGCACGACTTACATCTATGAGTAATGCATTCCTCCAACGGGCCTCTTGGATAATGAAAGATTTAACGAAGAAAGAAGTGGAATGCATACGGATATTTCACTTTAAATTTTCCGATGATCTCAAAGACCTTGAATGTGTTTCACAGAAAGACCGAAAGCGGTATTCAAGATAAAAAAGGAGTGAAAGGATTAAATAGCAATTATAAAGCCGAGAAAGTAAATGAACATTCCGGCGAAACCTAATAGGAAGCCATTTGAGCTTAGTACGAATATAGTGTGTATTAGACAGTTAAGTTTGCGGTCTTTTGTTCTGAGATACAAATTTTATCATAATCACCTTGCTATGCTAACGAATTATTAACTGCAATGTGTACGTTGCTAATGTTGCCAAAAAGATGCAACTATCCCTCCTCATTATCCTTGAATTGGCTAGCTATTTATCCCTACGGCAGGTAAACTTGTAACATCATTTCCTACACACCAGCTAACCAAGGATAGATTTCTGAACATGAGACATATGAGCTGAGTTCTTGCGCATGATGAGCTTACATTAGAAATAAAACACTAGACAAGTTTGGTTGGTCATATCATTAAATATAATTATACGTTCTTCAGACACGTGTTGGTTGTTTCACTACTTCTAAATTTCACAGTTTAAGTTAAATGATTAAATACACTTCAGTCTAGGGTTTCCACCTCTTATTACCCTTGAACAATAGATTTCAGATAATTAAATCGTGGCACGGGTTCCGCCAGCAGTATCGCATTCGTGTGGTGTGCTCAACCAAAACGTGGCATTGATTTACTCGGAACCGAGTCACATCTTATGTTCTACGACGTGTTTGGTGAAGAACTCCCTTTATATATGTTCCCAACATGACCATTTCTTCCTAATTAAGTTTAAATATTAAGAGTTAAATTAAAATATGCGACCCTAGAACAAAAAGCAAGACAACGTGGCGTTAGCTTTAAAATGGACACTTGTAAAATCTCTGGCTTGGCCTAATTTCAGAAATATGCAAAGGCTTTCTACTCACGGACATATTACGGTTAATCCATACGTGGATTTTATATTTAACTCGAGTCCCCTGCCTTTCTTTCGTCATTAATGGGCTATTACGCCTAAGAAAATCCCTTTATTTCTTAAAAGCTTGTGACCTTGATCGTCAAAAACCCAAAAGAAAAAGAAGGGCCTCTGACTTGACAGCGACTAATTGTCTCTGCTCATGATAAAAGACAATTACTAATTGGGTCACCTCAGCATAGAATCTTACTTAATTATTTTTACACATTCTATGCATAAGGAGAACACCATTAATTTAATTGTCATTTATTATGTTTAAATATATTCATTAACTCAAATTCTAATACTGGATACACATACGCCACGCCATCTATGACATCTTCCAAGAGTTACTATCCTACATGGAGAGAGTACACATCATTGTCATCGGTAGATGGGGCCAGCATATTGCTTTTCCATAATTATAACTTTTTTTAAACGTTACAAACTGAACCACTTTTACACAATCAAGTAAAAAAATGTTTTACATTCTGACCTCATTACAGAAAAATATAATCAACCAACATTCTGTTCCAGAAAACCAAAGAAAAATGACAGAAAATGGTGTCCGCAACCGCCATAAGGCAGTGCATCAGAATGGAGAGGCGACTCATGACAAAAAACAGAAGAAGGAATATGAAGAATTCGCTGTACGGGAGTCTCCACTCACGAAGCTAATAGACTCGTCGCTACACATAAGAGCTATATACAACATATTCGTCGTCATTTTCCTCGTACTGTTCTGTGATACCGTCATATTTGACCTCGTCGAAAGAGGAAAGCAAGTAACATATATAAATATTTATCAACCAATTAACATTATATTTTAAAAACTATCTAATCATTCATTTTATTTTACTTTTGATTAGAATATGATTTCAAGGTGATACTTGTAGTGATGTTGACACAGATTTTTAAAATATTATTATTATTTTACCAAATGCCACGATAACGAAACGAAACTTTTATAAAGTTACACTGACATACTTTCAGTTTATTATACTTATTCATTTTTGGTTTTCATAAAACATTAAGCCGAAACATTTCTGAAAGCTGTTTAAAAACCTTTTTACTCGTAATGTAATGTGTTGTCACGCGATTTGGAGGCATTCTCAGAGGATATTTCTCGTCTAAATTCCAGATGCCAGATCTACAGAGTATTATCTCACAACTTAGCAGAAACTAAATACTGCAATTTGACTCGCGTTGCTTTACTTATGTGAAAAATTTTTGCTACAAAAAATGTAAAACAAGTAGCGAAGCACTTTTTGTAACGTCACCGTCAACGCAAAATTACATAATTTTTTACGGTGTTAACAAGCAAAAGTTTCATTTGTACTTCATAATAATGTAAACCCGGCTGTTTTTTCGTAATATTCTTGTTACAAAATTCTCTTCCTTAAATGGATATTTTTTCAGGATAAATATTGGGCTGTCAGTAATTGCAGCTGGATTTGGCGATATCAAGCGTGGACTTAAGTTATGGGTGTATGACTTTTGCATTGCCATGGCGTTTTACCCCTTGCTCATGGTATATGCTATGATTGGGGCACTGTCAAGGAAATATCCAGGTAAAAAAATTATCAACTAATTTCTAAGAACCTACTACTTTATACAAAACCACATGTAACCCTAAAAAAATTACAAAAATTATATAAAAAAGCTAAGTTGATTTACACTATATGCTTATGTGTGAATGTATCACATCAAAAAGACACTTTACTAACTACAGCGTTAGTGAAGGTTTATCACGCTACATTTTCCACCTTCTTATTTATGACTAGTACTCACGCGAGGCTTCGCTCCCGTGGATTCTATCACGATAAAAACATAACTCTCCTTTTTTGCAGTCGCGTAAAAAGTAACCTATAACCTTCCTCAAGCTTCAAGCTACTTCCATACCAAATTGCATCCAAATCCACCCAGTACTTTCGATGATTAGCGCGTTCAAGCAAACAAACAAAACAACTTTTCTGCTTTATAATATTAGTATAGATATTTATTTCACAAAGGACATGATAAATAAGGGTCAAATATAACGTTCGATTGAAGTCTGTATCCGTCTACTCTCCACCCGATCTCAGCTTTAAAGAGACTCGGCAGGTTTGGTGATACAAGTTAGTGGATTGGGATGGCATCCCAAGTAGCAGAGATAGCTGTATAACTACTCACTTTTAGACCTATTTGAAACTCTATGCGTATTAAGACTCTTTTAAGAGTACACTGGTGATCCTACAGCTGCATAATAGCTGTCATTGATATTTGAACAGCTTAGGCTGACTAAGAGCTGCATTAAGGCTGATTAAGACCGACAAAACTACCATTAATACGCTTAGAGTACTATAAAGGTATATTTTCAACGACGCTATTCAGTTTTTAACCTTTTCTAATGCCTTTGCAGTAGTAAGGGCTGTTTAGTGGATGAAATTACGCCAAATGCTGTATAAGAAGGTATTTGTGAAGTCCTATTACACTGACTTATTAATGGGGCACGTGTGAACTATTATGACTTTAATAGCTGTATAATGGATGATTTGTGGCCCACATTACAGCATATTGTTGAATATGTCTACCGCTAATCAGCCTTTATACTGCCATTGATAGTGTCTGCATAGCGGCTGTTTAAACATTCACTAGATGCCTCGCAGCTGCTTCGAGACTCACTAGTGTATCGAATTAACGGCTTTTACTTTATAGTGGTTCACATAAGCACCTTTAATTAGACTTTATCTGAATAAAAGTAACATGTGGTACTGTAATCAGTCAGTGTAACTTGTAACGTTGATGGCGATTATACTGACGTACAAACTATAAATATACTGATTCATTTTTCAACTTTTAAGATGTTTTGTGTATGAATTAGGAATGTATTGCATTAGTTTTTATTTCCTTATAACAGAATAATAACGTTTTATCTTATAATTCTTTTCAAAGCACAAAAAATTGTTTATTTAAGTTTTCATCACGGCTTATTAATATCACAAAACTAATTAAAAACAGAATATTTTCGAGGCGCACTGAAATTTTCTTAGACAATATATATGTATAATGTCAGTGAAATTACATTCCCAATCATTTTTCTTTTATGAATACCAGGGAATATGAATATTATCCACGTATAATTCACTCCACGAAACAAGTGTTCAATTAGCAGCTATGGGTTATTATATTTGCGTCTATATGTTTGCTACATCAAATATGTTCACTTTTACACTGGCCGCAAGCAGCCTTTCCCGGTTTAAAACATCTATTAAGAGCGTAGATGTGACATATTTACTGAATAAAGAGTAACTTGTGATCTCTTAGTCAGTCGATATTCAGCGCAGAGTACTGTCGTTACCCTTTATAACACTGTTAAATTGCTGCTACATAGCTCCTAAGCAGCTACGTGAACTTAAGGCTGAATAATTTTTGCCCATTTAAGAGTTATAAGAGTGGTGTAAGGCCCTATACAGCCCTTATTCAGCTTTTTATTCAGCTGTAAGCATGATGGGAACCCGTTATTCGGCTGAAAAGCAGCCTCGTGTGCTACTTGGGATGCGATCTTTCTTTGCATGTTATCCTTGGCAGCCTACTTGCTTTTCTTCAAATGATTCATCGTCGTACGCAGACGCCCCGTAGCAGATGTTTTGCGACAGGGGATGGAGTACTACATTCCGTTCTCTGACCTAACAATGTCCGGCAAAGCTCGACCTTGGTATGACGCCGAATGTGATCGATGACCGAATGACGTGGATCAGAAGAAGAGAGCCTTTAACAGGGCTGCCAAGTCCAGCAAGAAGGTTTTGCGGAGGGCTCGGTTTGACCATGTTAGCCGAATTGGGAACAAACTCACTTCATACTCTGCTGGCAGCAAAACGTTTTGGTCCCTGGCAAAGTCGGTCGAATCGTACTTCTGTCGCCCCTCACTGCCACCACTGCTCAAACCTAACGGGTCTCTGGCCCAATCCGCTGAGGAAAAAGCAAACTTGTTTACCGCTCTCTTCGCGGAGTCTTCACGTCTGGATAGTAGCGATGCTCACCCTCCTGATGCTCTTATTGGATGCGAGACGTGTATGTCATCTCGGCACCGACTTCAGCCATGTGACCTAGCCTTTATTTTTAATGGAATTAGACATCCAATAAAACAATATTTGTGCTTTTTAGTGTATCACTGTTTGTGTTACTTGAGATAACTACATACCGTTCGCACTTACTTTTTAAAAAGAGAGTTTGCTGTACTCGTCTTTTTACCCACTTAAAGCATATTTCAAACGTGATTTTGGAGGTCTGTGCCATAGCTGTGGTAATATTAATAGGCTAATTATGCTAAACAGTACATAGATATACAAGGGCAGCAATCGCGAGAGATTTACTGTTTTAAATTGAAGAGTTCCATCACTTATCTCCGAAGGTCTTTATCAGAACCTAATGTGTTATATACTAATCTTTCTTGTAAAATATGCTTTCAAACAACGAAAACACGATCGAAATCGGATCAGCAGTTTCTGAGAAAATCGCGGATATACAAATATACATACATACAAACATACATACATACTGATCGAATACAGAACCTCCTTTTTTGAAGTCGGTTAAAAATAGACTTATTACGTATCTATGTGCATCAAATTGTATCCAATTATCAATTTTATATATTCGTTCTTTCTTTCTTTATAGTTCAATACGTACCCTCAATGTTCATATAACACACATTTAAAACAAAATGTTCCGTATATATTGGTACGATTACAATATATTTACAGTGCTACGCCCTACCATGGTGATGCTGGGTGTTGCCGGTGTCGTGGCCTTAGAAGTAGCAGTAGTGGCAGTGCCAATGTTCGAGCTGGGCAGGAAGCGCCCGGGGCCGGCCTCTTCCACTGCCGTCATCTCTGAAATGGTAAGTTATATAACACTTACTCTCTTCTAGCGTACTTTATAGCGTCATAAATCCCATAGTAGTCGGAATTTTTTTTGTGATATTTTGAAAAGAGAAAAACCGTAGGTATAGTGTCTCGGGCACGCCGCAATTGCGGCGGTAAGACCCCTCTTTGAGGAGCGGCTAGATCGGCGTCACGGCGTCCTGACCTACCGCATGACGCAGGTCCTCACCGGACACGGAAGTTTCGGGAGGTACCTGTGTCTGATAGGAAAGGAGGAAACGCCTGGGTGTCACCACTGCGAGGGTCGCCCTGAGGACACAGTCGAGCACACGGTGCAGGACTGCCCCGCTTGGGCAGAGCACCGACGTGTCCTCACGGCGGAAATAGGCGGAGACCTCTCGCGCCCGGCATTGGTCGAGGCCATTCTGCGGGGCGAGAGGGAGTGGGAAGCGGTCGCCTCCTTCTGCGAAGCAGTCATGCTTCCGAAGGAGGAGGCGGGCCGCGTGAGGGAGAGGATGGCATCCTCC
The DNA here is from genome assembly GCA_943138885.2 of Tholera decimalis. Classification (NCBI taxonomy): domain Eukaryota; kingdom Metazoa; phylum Arthropoda; class Insecta; order Lepidoptera; family Noctuidae; genus Tholera; species Tholera decimalis. The sequence goes on along the minus strand of OW964556.2, from coordinate 28,879,873 downwards.
CTCCAGCCCAGCCGCAGTGGTAGACGCCCACGGCGTTGGACGTCGGCCAACGATCTCCGGCCACCGTAGGCGCGGGCATGCGGACAGCGAGTAAAGGGCAACTCGCTGTCCGACCATGGACCATGCCCGGGTCGACGGCGCGTTGTGTTCCACGCGCGCCTCAAAAAGCGTCAGCAATATGACGAGGGCCCCCCGTAGAGGGCCGAAGCCTGCCGGGGTCGTGGGACTCATCCCGTTACCGTGACCCCGGTACGTAAAGGGTTATTGAAGGAACACCGTGGATTTTAGTCAGTAAAAGTCTGACAGTCCCTTCCACACTGCCCAGGGTCCTCCCAGACTTAATTGATAAATTTACCACGCTAAAAATAAAAAAAAGGTATAGTGTCTATTGTAATTATATTTGTGCTCTTTTTAATGAATCAAACAATTGAAAATTGTTTAATATTCATTACAATATTACAATTAATTCTATAAAGAAATAAACTCTTTTTTAATAAAATGAATACAGTTAGGTTAACTTACAATCAATACTTAAATCTGGAGAGCTGTTAACCAGCTGCTGCAAAATTAATAGCTACACAATTAAATCGTTTTTTGATCACTCAAAACTCAAATAATTTATTTCGAACATTCGCAAGCATTGAATTTCAAACAGTCGCAAGGGGCGCTCGACGATGGATGGCCGTCATGCGCGCCATGCCCTCTGGACAGAGGCTGCATTGTCCCGGGGTGGGGTCGTCTTGGCGGTGTCTCTTGACATCGCCAATGCTTTCAACACCCTGCTCTGGAGTTGCTTCGGGAGGCACTCCGGTATCACCGAATGCCGACCTTCTCGTACATCTGTCGTGTTGTTGAGGTCTATCTGACGGACAGAGCCGTCATCTACCTCGGTCACCAGGTAGAGTAGAACCTGCGAGAGATGTCGTGTTAAAGTTAATATTTAGCAGGAGTCCAAAAAGCCAATATTATTCTATATTTTATTTATTTTCGTAACGGCTTGCGCTGCAACATTCCTTTTAATTAATAAAAGTTTCATGACTATCTAATCGATGGTTTAAAAACGCATAGAGGACAAAGATTCAATTTTATTTTTATAAGAAGATACCTTAGAAATAATTTAAATTATGTTTGAACTAACTTTTTCCCGCGGCTTCGCTCGCGTGGAATTTGACCTGCCACATAAAGTTTCGTGACAAATCATTTTAAATAATTTTTTTCTTTAACTAGAAGTTCTACTCCGTATTCGAAATTTCAGATGTCTATTTTAAAAACTGATGTTTGGAAACCTTGGAGGTGGAATTATCGAAATTCCTTTATTAGTGCTCATTTAAGCTCAGTGGTTTCGGTTGTGCGTCAACCGCTGGGTGTGTTAGTCAGTCATGTTACAGTTTCATTATAAACTTCGCGTGTGTGGTGTGTTGACAAAAAGTAGCCTATGTCCTTCCACAGGCTTGAGATAATCCATATCAAATTTCATCACAAGCAGATCAGTACAGTCATTATACATATACATACAATGACACTGATTAACAAACGGGACCAACAGAGGTTACTTTCATTTATAGCGAGCAAAACTGAAAGGATTAGAATAATTTACAATGTAAGGTAATTTATCAATGTGTTTTTAGTTTTGGCGGTCTTACTTACCTACTCAATATACTCCTGTAAACTATGTTACTCGATCTGTTTCGTTAAGCGAAAACATGTAGATTTTCCAAGTAAGAAACACGTGAGCAATCTACGTAGAGCTGGTCGTGCGAAAAACAGGGAGTGCCTAAATGTATCCCTGCTACCTTTAAAGTTTGCCCTTGCGATTTATTGATGGTCATTAAAAATGCAAGTTTAAGTGGGAACTGCATACGTTTGAAATTAAAAGATAAGTTATTGGGTATTATTGGGATTTGGGATGCGTGTTATAAGCACATTGTCACCCTTAGCTATTGACTTGATCCAAACAAAATCCTTATTTAAGTATATAACTAAAACTACAGTCCTATAATTAACAAAAAAAAAAAAGATATTCTCTGTTTCTACTAAAAATACACTTATTAAAAGAAATAATTATGCCTATTGTATGACTTAATAAATCACTTCGAAAATCGAATTTGCTGTAAAGAAAATACGCATAATGAACACAACCGTCAAAGACGTCTGCGCACTTAACCATGACACGTCATTGCTTAGATCACATCGCCCCTCCTCCCGCTCCCCCGCTTTACCCGCCGCGCGGATTTATGTCGCATGTCGCTCGAGCTCAATTCAAGTCAATCTTATCGTAATAACTTTTAAACTATGCCTTCAAATTATTTAGTGTAAAAGAGAAAGTTTATCTACGTTAAATACTTAAAGCGACACATGTCTCGATTTTGATAAGAGTTAAATAATTATTCTAAAATGTGCATTGTAGTTAAGTCTCCAATTTAATTGTATTTATGGTTCACTATTTTGGTCATAGTGGCTTCCGCAAAAAAGTAGATATACGCTGTCGCGGTCTATTACTTAGAACTATTTAAGATAAACAATCCTACGGTATATCATATTTGTGTATCTCCAACGGTTTTAGCAGCGCACGCGAACATAGCTCTCAGAGGGCAGAATTTTTGATTTACGTAAAAAAAGAACATTATAAATTGTAGCCTATGTATTATTCTGATGTATAACCTACATTACTGTAAAGTTTCATTCAACTCCGTTTAGTAATTTGTCATACATCCATCCATCCATCTATCCATCCTCACAAACTTTCGCATTTATAATATTAGTAGGATAAAAATCGTAAGGCGGTTCATAAATTACTTCTACCTACCAAGTTTCAACAATGTTGTCTTAATTGTTTCCGAATAAAGCGGCTGTGTACGGACGGACAGACAGACAGATATGACGAATGTATAAGGGTTCCGTTGTTTGCCATTCGACTACGAAACACTAAACATGAGCGAGACAGACAGCGTTTATGCAAATAACAATACACAACTATTTTGTGGTATTACTGTTATGACGTGAGAGCTTTTGCTAAATAATAACAGCCTAATGGGTCGATCTTCATGATTAAGGAACACTTCGTCGGTTCATGGATGGGTCGGGTGAACATTTAATCAATAAATTGTTCAAATATAGCCCGTGTTTTGCCCGCGACTTCGTTCACGTTTTTCCGCGTAATTCCCGATCCCGTGGGAATTCCGGGATAAAAACTATCCTATGTCTTTTCCAGGGTCCTAAACTATTCCCATGCCAAATTTGATCTAAATCGTTTAGCGGTTTAGGCGTGAAAAGGTAACATACAGACAGACAGAGTTACTTTCACATCTATACTTAATATTATAAAGCGGAAAAGTTTGTTTGTTTGTTTGTTTGCTTGAACGCGCTAATCTTCGAAAGTACTGGGTGGATTTGGATAAAATTTGGTATGGAAGTAGCTTGAAGCTTGAGGAAGGTTATAGGCTACTTTTTAACCGACTGCAAAAAAGGAGAGTTATGTTTTTACCGTGATAGAATCCACGGGAGCGAAGCCCCGCGTGAGTACTAGTAATATTATAAAGCGGAAAAGTTTGTTTGTTTGTTTGTTTGCTTGAACGCGCTAATCTTCGAAATTACTGGGTGGATTTGGATGCAATTTGGTATGGAAGTAGCTTGAAGCTTGAGGAAGGTTATAGGCTACTTTTTACGCGACTGCAAAAAAGGAGAGTTATGTTTTTATCGTGATAGAATCCACGGGAGCGAAGCCCCGCGTGTTTACTAGTTTATAATATTAGTTCGGATTAAGTCGAAAGTATTTTTGAAATCGCTCCAGTAATTAGTTTAAGTGTATGTTATATGTGTACCATCCACGTATTGCATATTTATACTCTTGATATGCTCTTGATAGTGTCCAATTTTTTTTTTCATTAATTATAGGCTCGCGCTTGACCACCATCTCACCTGATGGTAAGTGATGATGTGGTCGAAGGTGGAGCACGCTTACCTAAAATCGAATAAATTAAAAAGTATTTTGCTACTACATAAATACCCTTGATGATAAAACTATTTTTTTGGATAAGAATATTAATATTGCGACACGAATGTAATCAACTTTTGTTTCTACCAGCGATCTATTTAAATTTTACAACAAAAAATTTGCTGTTGTAACTTACGTATGATAGTTAGATATATTCCCTCGTGGACTTTTTTGTAGGTAATAATGAGTACTTCAATCACATAGCACATAATTTTTGTATAGCATCAATAGTGGGTTAGCTTTATTTACGGGTTTCTTATACAAATTTTTCATCCCCAATTTAACTCTCATCTGAGATGATTTTTCAAAAATGTTGATACATGTAATTATTAATTACCAACCAAAAGGCTAAATACAGATTTTCATGGTTTGAACTACAAAACGAGCAGGTTTCCCATTCATACTTTCAGCCCCTATTTTACGCCCTCAGGGCTGATTTTCCAAAAACACTGAAACATACAATTTTTAATTTTTCACCAGACTGATAACCACCAGTTTTCATGGTTTAAACTACAAAAATTACGATTTTCCATACAAACTTTCATCCCCTATTTAACTCACTTAGGGGTTGAATTTCGAAAACACTGAAACAGGTGCTTATTAATATTTAACCAGAATGATAACCACCAATTTTCATGATTTAAACTACAAAAATGTCGATATCCATTACCATCTTTCATCCTCTATTTACCTGCTTTAGGGGTTGAATTACGAAAATCACTAAAACACGTGGTTATTAATTTTAAACCAAAATACTAACCACTAATTTTCACGGTTCAAACTTCAAAAATGACGATTTTCCATACAAACTTTCATCCCCTATTTAACTCACTTAGGGATCTAATTTCAAAAAATCCTTCCTTATTCCTTGTGTACATAATAAAACGAACCTCTGTGCAAAATTTCAGCATTCTAGGTCTAAGGGTTTGTGCTGGGCGTTGATGAGTCAGTCAGTCAGTCGGTCAGGACCTATCGTTTTATTTATATTGTAGATGTCAACCACTCGCACATCACTAGCACGGTTTATTATGAATTAAATACTCTTGAGATTAATGTTAAAAATAATTTAGGTAAAAAAAGATCTGAAAGCCCTTTTTTACTGGTAACATCACAAAAAAATTGGCCAAGTGCGAGTCAGACTTGCCCATGAAGGGTTCCGTAGTGACTATAATAATATAATATAATATTTATATTTATTTTATTTCTAGGTCCCCAAGATACAGGCATAGCCTAGTTTGGGGATCATCGGAAATTTTTAAAGAATCTAACAATGATCTCAATAAATTCTATTCTATTCTATTTTATTTGACAAAGAAAAATCTTACTTCTTAAAACTAGCTTATTTAAATTTTTTACAACTACGCTAAATAACTGCTTTTTTTTTCATAGTGTTTGTATGAATTACAAAGTTACATTTGCGGTTTTATAAAATATGCGGTATCACAAAAACTGCTGACCCGATCTCGTTCAAACTAATTTTGGTTGAAAGTTTACATTAAGATCTACAGACATATATTTTTTAGATTTTTCACTCCCGTATTATAGAAGTTAATAGAAGTTAACACATTTTACCTCTTTGAATGCGTATATCTTTCGTTTATGAAAAAGTGGTTTTAGAAACTCCAATGCTATTTTTAAAGAGCTGTCTATAAATACCACACACGCATAGGTTTCATGAAAAAAAATATGTTTTCAGTTTTAGTTCTATGTATGGGGAGCCCCCTTTATTTAAAATATTTTTTCCTTAAAATCGGAAAGCGGTTCACAGAATACATCTACTTACCAAGTTTCAGAAGTATTGTCCTAATAGTTTCGGAATAAAATAAGTTGAGCTACATGATAACTGACAAATGCTTGCACTGTCTGGACAGGTCCGCTCAAATTTGCGTGGTTATTTCCTCAAAAAAAATACCACAGACATTAACCTACATGCTTCTCATATACAAATACAAATTGTCTGGACTTTAAAAGAGACTATGACCTCTGAGTTTGTTTCGGTGTTTCTTCTCAGAGTAGTCAGTTAGGAAATACCGGCCTCATCTAGCTAAACTTAACACGCAAAAAAACATGACGTGTAAAAGTGTTATTTATAACCAATTTACAAAATAAATATTTCATTTCATTTCATTTCATTTCATTTCAATGGCTGTGACATACGGACGGACGGATGGACAGACAGACAGACAGACAGACAGACAGACGGACAGACATGACGAAACTATAAGGGTTCCATTTCTTGCCATTCGGCTACGGAACCCTAAATGGCTTACAATAAATCCTAGAAGGTTAAATAAAAGCTGACCATGTGCTTAAGTGATTAAACGCTATAGTACATACGTACGTAGACTAATAAGTACAACGTTGTAAAGTTCTTTGAACTTTCTCTCTACGTCTGTGATGGTTCTGTCTCGTTAGAATCGCAGCCCTGAGCAAATGATGATGTTTCCAGTACTAACAACACAAGTCAATGTAACTAATATCATATTTCAAAGCAAGTCTGTTGGTCTGTAAATGCAAGCCAGTTTCATTACTTTGTTAGCATTGTTTCCCCTTTTTTTCTGGTTGGGAATATCATCGAAGGACTTCTTCAGCTCTGGATTAAGCGGAAGGGTGTGTCAGACTTCTACTGACTAAAAACCCACCCTGTTCCTTCGGCTGCCTTAAAGTTCCGGGGCCGCGGTATCTCGATAGAACTTTCCCGCAAATCACGGCAGGCAATGGCCCTATGCGGCCCCGTCACTGGTGTTGACAGCTCTTTGACCAGGGCTTGGTACTTACCGAACGGTGCAGGGGTCGGTGAGCAGGGGTCGCTCCCTGCTCGCCATCCGCAGGCCCGCGCCTACGATGGCCGGAAATCGGCTCGCGGTCTCCGATGCCCAGGGCGTCTCCCGCGGCGGCTGGGGCGCAAGGAAAAGAGTTGCCTCTCCCTCGCACGTTCAGCCTCCTCCTTCGCTAGCATGACTGCTTTGCAGAAAGAGGTGACTGCATCCCATTCCCTCTCGCTCCGCACTATGGTCCTCCAGGTGGTCTTCACAATGACGACACCCGGACGTGTCCTCCCGCTGTATCCGAAACAGGTACCTCCCGAAACAGCCACGTCCGGTCAGCACCTGGGTCAGGCGGAAGGTGAGGATGCCGTGGCGTCTCTCCAGCCACTCCTCAAAAAGGGGACTTATCGCCGCGATTGCGGTGAGCCCAGCCTTCGGTTGCGACACCCGCTCTTTCCATGCTACCGTGAGATCACGTCGGAGCTCTATCTGCTGAGCCGCGACTTGCCGCGGTAGCGGATTTTCACCCCGGCTTAGCACCTCCGCGCGCCAATTATGCACGCGCCCGAGGGCTACTGCCTCCAGATCCCAGCATTGTTTTACTTAACTTTAACAAAACTGAACTGCCTCTAACTTTTGATAAATTGCTTGAAAACACTTTGTATTACGGCTTCAGTAAAAGAATTTAATTAAGTTTCTAATTTACCCGGCCGATTCACGTGAAGTATACGTACGTATACTTCACATGGCGTACGTATACCGGCTGATGGCTCATCTAGCTGGTACACTTTACTTGTTTTCACTAAGTACTAAGAATAGAATTTCCAATAGAATAATATTTTACTTACAAGCAAGGCTCGGATACCGGTTAAATTTTCAAACCGGTATGATGTACTTGACGCCAAAAACTTTCGTTCGCATAAACCGGTTTTTTTAAAACGGTATTTGGAAGAGTATTTACATACAGGTTTTTTCGGATTAAACGGTTTAGAGCAATAAAAACCGGATAATACGGACGCACGATAAACAAACGTCGCGCGCTGTTCAGTTGCTATTCAGTGGTAAGAATTTTTTTGATTCGGGTCGGACGTTTATTTATGTCATTGCATCAATAAGCTCCGCAGGCTGTAAAAACATAAAAAATGGTTAAGTATCTAATATTTTTTTGGTGAAATTAAGTTGATAATGACGATAAATAATCGGTAAACATAATATTACTTTTCACCACGGAATAGATGAATGAGGTTGGAATGGTAATGTGGGCGTGGCAAGCGCGCCACTTTTATGATAAGAAAATCATAGCTCGACCGACTAATTCATTCACCGCGTTTAGTGCGCTTCGGATTACTTCGGAACACAGAGCTCTGCTTTAATATGCCGTGTTGTGCAATTATAACCTGTATAACAAAAAGTTATACCCCAAGTATAGAGCGTGGAGGTATATCTTTCCATCGGTAAGTCGAAAATAACATTTAATTACAATTTTATTTGTAAAAAAACATAAAAAATATTCTGATCACTACGAAATTCCCAACATTAACAACATTATTGCAACAAGTTAAAAAAAATATACATTGCCCGATGTGTACTCGACGCAATGACCAAGTCCGCTTCCGCCATCGGAACTTTAAATAAGACTGCTCCCTGCGCTCCTCTGCAATCTATTTATACCCCGGCCTATGAGTTCTAGAACATTCTTGTAAAGCTATTCAAGATACACAGAACTGCTAATCACCGCTAGATGGCGTTAGTGTCTCGAACATTCTAGATTTCTGTCGAAGTTTCTCGACGTACTTCGCTAAACAACTGGCGTAACACTGCCCCCTCCTAATACATGCTCGACCCGAGCATCGTTAGACCCGTAGTAACGCACCAGTTGATCAACTTGAATAATCTTTGGCGCAGCTCGTGGATCTTTCTGGATCCGATAAGTGACGTCTTTAATTTTAGTCTCAACGCGGTATGGTCCATCCCATTTTGCCTGTAACTTTGGCGACTTTTCTTTGCTGCGCACCGGAATATGGAACCAGACAAATGAGCCTTCATCAAATCCTGAATTCTTCATTTTTCGGTCGTAACGAGTCTTCACCTTCTGAGACATTTGTTGACCGGATTGTCTGACATGTTCGTATATGTCGTTCATTCTATTTTGCAATTCACTCGCTTAGGTGTATCTGGCAGTATACCAGTGATTAGGACTGCAGGCAACCTAAGCTCTCGTCCGAAGTTCACGAAAGCAGGTGTAACAGCTGTACTCTCATGAACTGCACTTCGGTATGACAGAAGGAACGGCTGAATATGTTTGTACCAATCCTTTTGCCTGCTTTCCACAACTTTAGCCAGATATCTCTCCAATGTCTGGTTGAAACGTTCCACCATTCCATCAGATTGCGGGTGATAAGAGGTGGTCCTGGTTTTATGAGTACCCATTACTCGACATGTCTCCTGAAATACCTGAGACTCAAAATTCCTTCCTTGATCGCTGTGAATTTTCAAGGGTACTCCGTAGCGACAAAATACTTTGTTAACCAATTTATCTGCCACTGTGGTAGCTTCTTGGTTAGGAATGGTAAAAACTACTGGCCACTTTGTGAAATAATCCATTACGACCATAAAGTACCTGTTTCCACACTCGCTTTCAGGAAATGGTCCCGCAACATCTAACGCTATCCGTTCCCATGGGGGAACATTATAGATTTTTAAAGCTCCTCTACTGCATGTTTGAGGTCCCTTTACAGCTGCACAACTAGTGCATTTGCGGCACCAGTCTTCCACGTCGTCTCGGCAGGGGTTCCAGTAAAATAGCTCCCGTATCTTTTAGAGAGTCCTGAACATCCATCGTGGTAAAGCCGTAGAACTTCAGGTATCTTCGCCTTTGGTACGACCATTTGTACGTGATAATGGTCTCTGTTCAAGACTACAAGAAGCCAGCCAACGTTAACTGGTATGGTCGAACAGTCCACGATACGTGGAGCTCTAACTACGTTGCTTTACAAACACAATATGGGCTCTTGGGCCCTACCAATACATAATATTAATAAATATGTACACTTATAGCCTAGACTCACCTGAGCTGTAGACGCCAAGCGAGGATCTCCTTTGATCACGTCCGTGTGTGTGTGTGTAGGTAATGAGTAATTGAACGTATAGTGAAAGTCAAGTGTGGATGGACGAAGGTTCTCAAATATGCAGGTCCTCCCAATGCGGTCCGTCAGCAATCACAGCACAATTACGTTTAGCAAATCTCGCGTGTCAGACAGGCTGACGACATTCGGCGTGGTAGTTCAAAATATCCCAGGTTTCTACTCAATTCGGGATTCTAGAGTTCAATTAGTCACTGATCACGATTAATCTATTTTTAACTGCGCAGATTCAACTCGATTTTCCACAAAACCAATAAATCAATCTCAACAAGCAGGCAGTTAGTTTTTACAAGGAACGGATATATTGTTCCAAAATATCCCAGGGTTTTCGTCAATTCGGGATTACAACTTCAACTCATCGCCAATCGCGACCCAAATATCGGTTACAACGGGCGATTGGACACGATGTTTCCAATTACAATAAAATCAAAGTCCCAAGGCGGACATTTTTCAACAACGGAAACCAAGTCTATCTGTCAGGTCAAAAGTTATGTCAAGCCCACAGATAATTAATGTTGCCAACCAAAAATATACGTTCGGTTACACATATCGGACGGAACAGTCTCCTTGAGCATTTTCCCATTTACGGCACAATACAGGGAGTATTGGATGGATCACCAAACTGTCCCACTGTGCCCAATAACTTTTTGTTGTGGTACTCATTCCAGCAACGTCTTGCCAACTAGGCTTTGAAGCAGCGGCCTTCTTCCATTCAAGAATCGGTTTGACGTCTAAGTCATCCTGCTGCACACGCTGTAGCGCTTCTTTCTACTCATCGCTAAGGTCTGTTATCAGCATCTTGACGGGTACTACTTCTTTTTCTTCTTGCCTAACACAGTGCTTACATTCATCAGGGCAAGGTCTTCTTGATAGCGCGTCAGCGTTGCCGTGACATCTTCCGCTACGGTGCTTAGTTTCATAGTGAAACTCCTGCAGTTGTTCAGTCCACCTTGCCACTTGCCCTTCAGGGTTCTTGAATTGCAAAAGCCACTTTAATGCAGCATGGTCGGTCCGCAGATAAAATTTCCGACCAAGCAGATATTTACTGAAATGCTGCAATGTTTTTACTACTGCTAGTAGTTCCCTTCTTGTGACACAATAATTTCTTTCCGGTTTTGATAACGCTTTGCTGAAGTAGGGTATCTTTATCTCCTTTTCGTTGAGATAACACTCCACCAATTCCGGTATTACTTGCATCTGTGTCCACAATAAACTCATTCTCAGTGTCAGGAAATCTAAGAATAGGTGTATCGCACAGACGCTTCTTCAATTCGAGGAAAGCAGTGTCGCAGTCTTCTTCCCAGCAGAATATTCGCTTCTCTTCAGTGAGGTTGTGTAATGGCTTAGCAATATCAGCGAAATTCTTTACAAACCGGCGGTAATATGAGCACAACCCCAAAAACGCTCTGACCTGTGTCTTGTCTTTTGGTACTGGCCAATCCTTAACAGCGACTGTTTTCTCCGGATCAGTTTGCACACCTTCCTTTGAAACTACATGGCCTAGGAAAGTCACTTGAAGTTTGAAAAATGAGCACTTTTTGGGACTTAGCTTCAGATTGGCTGCACAGATTTTTGCTAGCACACGTTCCAGGTTCTTAAGACGGTCTTGAAATGAGTGCCCGACGATAATAATGTCATCTAAATATACCAGACACGCGTTTCCAATAAGCCCAGTGAGTACTAACTCCATTAGCCTTCCAAAAGTTGCTGGCGCATTGTACAATCCAAACGGCATTACTTTGAATTGCCACAGATCTTTTCCCGTAGAAAATGCCGTCTTTTCCTTCCTTCCTTATCCTTAGGATCTAATTCCACTTGCCAGTAGCCACTTTTCAAATCTAGGGTTGTAAACCTCTTCATTCCTGTCAGCGTATCTAACGTGTCATCAATTCTTGGTAGTGGATAACTGTCCTTCTTTGTTGCATCGTTTAACCTCCGATAATCGACACAAAAACGTAAGATGCCATCCTTCTTCTTGACTAGCACTACAGAAGAACACCATGGACTGGATGAAATTTCCATCACACCATCCTTTACCATCCCTTCAATCATGGCCTCTACCTCTTTCTCTCGTGCAACTGGCAATCTTCTTGGCTGCTGACGGATTGGTAATTCGTTACCAGTATTTATCGTATGCTGAATATATAAACTTAATATAAACTTACTGGCACAATGGTTTCCGATCTAAGACGAAGAGTAATTTTCTTCAGGCAGTAGACTTATTATGATGATCCACCTTCCATACAGATTTCTTCTGTGCCACATTTTAATATTCCTTGGTTAATGTCGATCTCACAATAATGGTCTCTGTATGTGCTGTACTGATATTGTGCTGTAACATACCTACTGTTCACTATCGGTCTACTTGCGAATTTTAAACATTTAAGCAAATACTTTTATGCCAATCAATTGTTTACTTACCCCTAAAACTTGTTCACAATTTTCTATTAAACACTTTGAAGTTTTATTGTTTTCATTGTAGTCAAAGTATGTATAGATTAAATTCGTCCGCTTTCTACCCATGTTAAACACAAATAATAAAATTAATTAAGCAGACGTCTACCCTCGAAGTCAGCATGAATCGAATGAAAAGAAATATCGCAAATACGTCTACGCGCCGCTTTGTGCGGTAGTCACACACAAGTTGCAATGCGTTTACCGACATGCCGTTCGTCGAATAAACCGGTTAATTTAGGTAAAAATAAAGTTCTCAAAACGTTTACGTTCTTAAGAAAAGTTCGGAGGGAAACCGAAATAAACCGGTATTAACCGGTATTTTTTAAACCGGTTCCGAGCCTTGCTTACAAATACCTTATCTCCTATAAGTAGGTAGTTATTTCTGTCACACGTTTCACTTTTAAAACTTATATCAACTTTATATTGAAAATTTTGTAGTAAATGCTCATTTGCACCCACACACAGACACATATACACAGTCTAACATAGTATAGAAGTAATACCAACAAAACCAGAAAAAAAAATACCAATTATTACGCAGGTAAACAAATAAAAATAATTAATTATTATCCAACATGGCCGTCGCTTACGATTTTCGTCAAACCTCGGGCACTTGCGATCGGTATCGGTAATACACGGTTCGAACCTTCGCTTGGTCGAGAGTTTGCTTCGTATATTTAGTAGGAACTAGAAGTCGTTTTAGATGTAAAGAACATCGGCCAAATTTCAATAGCAGTTGTACCTGACTTTTAGTTTTCGCGTCCAAAAATAAATTATAGTGAGATTAGATTGTTTTTATGTTGTGAACAATATCTGATATGAAAATAATGTCTAAATAGCCGCGATACTTTTTTATTGCCAAAAATACTTTTGAGGTTAGAATAGGCTTTTTACTTACCATAATACGGTATAGATTAGGGAATCACCAAAAAAACCATAGGGAGTGGGTAAAGAAATAAGTCTTTTGACAAAAATACATTTTATTCATCATCCTCTCTCACAACTACAGCATCGAGGAATTCTGCTGGCGCTGATATTGTTGGTTGATGCCTAGCCCATCCAAGGTACCACACAAGCGTCATAACATGTGCACAGCACCCAATAGTTCTTTTTCCTACTAGACAATTACAGCAGTATTCTACAATACCTGCCCTTCCAGACACATTATTTTCAATTAATAAATAAACATAATATATTTTTCTTGAAATATGTCTGGATTTGATTTTTCCTCTTATCAGGGAATTATCTCCACTTCCTCTCAAACTATACTCTGATGTATTAATATTTTCTCTGCACACTTCGATTCTGTAACATCCATGAAACCTGATATGTTCACCATAATATGACTTTGCCTGTCGGATCTGGTATGTTCCTAAGGCAAATAATATTAACTCATTATATTCTAGATGAGGGAATGTAATATTATTGTTATTAGCTGTTATACTAGTAAAATTAGAGCCTCTTCTATTCATATTCATCATCATTATAAAATCTGACAAATTATTATGTAATGGAAATCGTTCCCCAATCACATTTATTTAACGAGTATGTGTCTTTTTGGAACATATAGTTCGAGCTTTTATTTAAATAAATGTAAGTCCCATCACATATTATAATTGGATTTTCATTATTTTGGTTATAAATTGCATTGGGTATCATTAAGTTGTGTTGCAACAGTTGCTCACGGGATATATGTTCGATTCCCAGATTTCTAGGCACAAAATCTTGCACCAATATTTCCCTAACCTTATTCATCAATCTTTCTAATGTGCGCCTTGGGACCATTAGTAACTGTGACAAGCGGTCATCGGAGTCACCAGTTCTCATTTTCATTAAAAGAGCACCTAAACCCAAAATACCTCTATGTGTTTCAATAACACGTGGAATTTCATACAACAATAATTCAAATTGTTGTTTTCGTAGACCTAGCCAATAATGGAATAAATGTTCGTCTATTCTTTCTACACTTTCCATGCTTGAAAAATCCAGGAATGTATTAAAAGAATTTAAAAATGAAAATATATGTTCAATTTGTTCAGCTGTAAATGTGGTAATACTGTTTTCTGAATGAAACAACATATCCCAACTATTACTAAATGTATGTTCTACACAGATTCGAGCATTTTTAGGCAAGTAATATCTATGTTGGGATAGTGTTGTTGATCTCAATGGGTCTGATATTCTACACAAATCAACATTCTGACAACCATAAAATATACAATGTGATGCAGTATTAGCTGCTCGTCTATAATTAGGTAGATTAATCACTCCAGGTACTTCGTAAGGTTGCTCGTCATGGTCAGAATTTATAGAGCCCACAGCTTCTTGAGGTTGTGGCTCAGGCCCTTCCTGTGGCTCAGGCTCTGCCTGCAGCTCAGGCTCAGCCCGTAGCTCAGGCTGTGCTAGCTGCTCAGGATCTGCCTGTGACTCAGGCTGTGCCTGCTGCTCATAATTGTCCCGCATTACAGATCTCTTAAGTCTCAGCCAACAAGGATGACATACATGGTCTGAAGTACTAGCCTGAAACAACCAGAAAACCTGTTTTTAATAAACAAAAGTTACGGCTAGTTTTTTCTTATGATACCATACAAATGTAAATGTAGTTACCAAAAAAATGTCAACTAGCTGATGAAGTCAGCAATAATATTGCAGGCAGGAATGAAAATAATAAACAAAACAATAAATAAATACCTGTCGTGGGGCAATTCTATTTTCAATTGCTATACGTATTGCTTGTTGTAATGGAGATGCATTCTGTCTCACAATAAGATCACGTCTACGTCTTAGCAAAGAACTTCCACAAAGCATGCAAACATGAATGTGGCCACGGGAGGATGAAGCACCAGATTCATTAGGTAATCTAATGTTTATATGTTGCAATGCCAATTGATAGCAAGCTTCACATATGTAATCTTCTTCGGTAATCTAAAACAAGATTTAGTGTTACTTTATATGATTTAAGATAATATTAATACAATATTAGGTTGGTAAATGTACAATAAATACGTACTATTATTGAAGAATTCCATTCGCAGATCATAGAAATAACTCTCGTATCAAGCTCAAAGACGAGATGGCGACGAAGTGTGTTAATGCGTATATTGCAATTAACACAAAGCAATTGCGGGGCTGCTTGTGGCGTCTGCATAGTGATTCCCAAAGAAAATAATACTTTCTGACGAGAGGTGATTCCACTGATAACACAACAAAAACAATCACTTCAAATCGAAAGTAAAATCGATATCCAGGAGTCGAAAGCACAGTATAATTGTCACAAGCGGTAGATATCAGTCCGTAATAATGCCAGAGTCAAAACAACAAAAGGAAAGCCAAAATCGCACAGTACGTATCACACAATTCGCAACAAACGCAGCAAATGCGGAGACGTGAACGCGAATGGTTAACATTTTATCTTTCAATCGATGGCGTCAATAACATTTGATGTTCCGTTTTACGCATCTGTGCTCAACCCTAACACTGACAACGCGCATACACAGTTTATTATATTTGGACAAGAAACACAGAAATAAAAAAAACACCTTTGTTTGATTTGTTGTATACGTATATGTATAATTAATTGAATTAATGCTAATAACTAAGAAAAAACCCGTTAACAATTATTACTTTTATGTATGAAGGTTGGTATAAAGTTAAAAACGTCAACCGGTGCGTTCAGAACATCAGAACTAAATAATTTCCAACAATAGTTGAAATCATTAGGATATCAGAAAAAAAAAGGTTTTCTTTTTTTTGGTGGAATCTTAACGATATATTTCTTGGTTTTTTTAAAACAGTAAAAAATTGTGGATTTTTTCATGTATATGGCATCAAGAGACGCAATTAGGTACGATTTGGCCGACATTCTTTCCTTACAGAGTAAAAAAGCCTTAATACTTTTGCAAAGTATATTAGTTATAGTTTCGTCATAATTGAAAATCACATAAAACTATTTATTTATTTACACTTCATGCACATGGGTACAAAGGCCTGCTCCTTTTAATTTTGGTCGGTTCTCCTCGTTCTAAGGCGTCTGGACACTGTCCTGGGTTCTCAGTGAATTCAGCACAGCTTGATCCATATGTTTGGTTGCGGTTGCTCCATATAAGTACCTATAGTTTATATTTTTTTAAATCTATTCTAATAGATAGAATATACTTTAATGTATACCAAAAATAAGCGAACTTAAGAGATAGTTGCCACTGTCTGTGGCTATCCTACTAAATGTGAAAGGAAAATGCCAGCCACTCTATACACTTTTGCCCCACTCAGTAAAAGTCATTAACAAGCATGCAATATGCAGCATCTTATTGTATATTTATTACTGATCATTTGTCCTGAAACCTGTAAAACTTACGGTTTTCGTTTAAAAATAAAAACAATAATGACATTGATTTATAGATTAGGTGGTGTAGCTACATAATTGTTAAAATAAATTATTATACATACTTGTTGCAACAACCCACGAAATAAGAAGAGTTTGAAATGAAGACAATGTGTCTTAACATTCTGTAGGTGATAGAGTAAAGAAAACTCGTTATTTATGGTAGACAAAGGGAAAAGGAGTTGGTGCGAGCGAAAAGGATTCAACGCCGCGGACACACTGATTTTTTTTTACTAACTGCGGGTGTATAAAACTTGCTTATAAATATGTACCAATATTAAAGTAGCTAACCACCACCGTCTTTGTTTATTTATTTATAAATAATCCGATAGATGGCGTTACATGTTCAGAAATAAAGTATCGTACAACTACTTAATTGCTAAAATCTTATTGCTAATTTAATTTATGACAATATTAATATGCGTCGCCTACAATTCCACTCCCTAGTGATGACTAGTCATCACGATTACACTCAGGTGCGAGTAAGGCGACGCGTGTGGTTGGTCGTCGCAGCACGCCCGTACGTAGTGTCGCACTCACTACACCATGCCGCCATGAACCAGTTCTAAGTTCGGTTCAACTATCAAAACATAATCTCCTACACGCAATGACCACTGCTCACTACTCCACTTTTGACGCGGCAAAAGTGTGGGCAAATATTCTTTAAGCCAACGCGACCAAAACATGTCCGTCAGTCTCTGTGCTATAAGCCACTGCTTCCTAAGGTGGAGATCCACGTCTATGTACCTTCCATAAGATGGTTCAATTGATAACGTACCTATTAAAAAATGATTAGGTGTCAGAGCCTCGGGGTAATTTGGATCCGTCGAAACATACGTGATGGGTCTACCGTTGACTAGAGCTTCAACCTCAGCCATCAAAGTCGAAAGGGTTTCAGGACGGGGCGCACGCTCCTTCAGTATAACTCGAAGAGCTGTCTTAATGGAGCGCACCATACGTTCCCAAGCTCCTCCCATTTCGGGTGCACCTGGGGGTATAAAACGCCACTCAATACCTCTAAATAGCCCGTCGTTACGCAGAATATCTACATCGAGCTCAGCGATGCTGTATTTTTATATCAGTTTAATGTTAAAATACAAAGGTTAATAAATCATTTTAAAATCGTATGATGTGACGTCACTTATTTCCTACTGTCTACAAGTCACCGCTCAGCCGTTCTAGGCACATTCACTCTAGAGCAGTCACACCGAACGGACCTAAGTAAACTTATGTTGTTTCTAACTTTTATGAATATTTTCTAATATTTTTATGTGTAGAATTGGTATAAAAATCCTACCGTATTGCTATTGTATTTGCACAATAACCTTATCCCTTCATCCCCCTTTTACTACCCGTCTACCAGACGTACCGCTGGATACCATCCACACTTGGTCGATATACCGTCTTGTCGTACTAAGGGCTTTTCTTCAACATTCATTGTGCGCACAGCCAAGGTGTGGAACTCTCTGCCGGCTTCTGTGTACCCTGCCACATATGACCCGTCAGCCTTTAAAGCAAGAGTGAATAGGCATTTTGAAATTGAAATTAATTGTTTTGTATTTGTTACTTTAATGTGACAGTATTAGAAATTGATAATTGTGTGATAATTTAATGGATTGACATTTGATAATAATTTTATAAATAGCATTTCTTATATATTATGTAATGGAGTAATGAAATAATAGATACATAAGTAAATAAAGCTATAAGTTATAACGATAGTAAACACATTATGGTAATATTGTAATTTTTTGGATGACCAGCTGTTCTCCTAGCTAGGTTGCTGGGCAACCTGTATTAAGGAGAGACAGTTTGCCTCCCCAGTTGGTGTTTTACAAAATTAAATTAAATTATTTACTAACTAAGATTATGTTATACATTATTATTAATTAATAGATTGTGAGCTAAGATGAAGTATACAATAAAAGAAAATTAACATGTTTCTTTTTTTATGTATTGTAACTGTAAGTGAGTCGTGTGAATGTGAAAGTAACGAGGGATGTGTGAGTTGGATTTGTATGTGCGTGTATGTTAGTGTGTATATATGTGTGTGTATGTGTTTGGGTGTGTTGCTGTCATCGAATAATTCGTTTTGCAGTGGATTAGGAATAGAGAACTTTTCAACAGTGTTAGTAAGATTTGTTCAGTCTCACTATATGTTTTGGAGAGAAGAAACGAACGAACAGTTGTTTTGCATTTGGAATATGGCAAGGCATGGGTTAATAAACTTGCATTAAGCTTATTGTACAGATATGGACCAATGTAATAACAGAATCTTTTGGTAAAGCTGTAATTCGGTGGTGGAGTGGTACCTATAATGTCCTGTCGTCGTTTCGAGATTGTAGTAAAAGGGGTCTGTCGGTGTTGCAAAAGAATGGTCTGCAAAACAAACTGTTGTCTGACTTTAAGCACATTCCACCAATGAGTCACAATGTCAACAGTCACACATATCCACTAAAAGAAAGAAGCTTTGTCTACTGTGCAATTCAAATCACCCACTTTATGCTTGTCAAAGATTTCTTGATCTTGATTTAGATTCTAAACACAAATTCGTTCACGAAAAGAAACTTTGTATTAATTGTTTACGTTCGGATCACACTTTAGACAATTGTAAGTTCGGACCGTGTAGATTCTGCAACAAAAAACACAATTCGCTACTACATTCTGATAATCATACGAATCAATCTGTAGCACTTCATGTGTCGCGCGCTAATGAGACACCGGCTACCGTGACCGTGAGCGCCGGCGCAGGAGCGATTACTCCGCCCCCTAACGCGCGCACCACACCGGGATCGTCCTCGGCAGTAGAATTCACCGCAATCCATGCGAACAAAGCGCACATAAACACGACCACTCAATCAGCTGTAATGAAACCGGTTCTACTATAGACTGCATTAGTTGAAATAGTTGACGAACGTAAGAATTATCACCTAGCACGTACACTCCTTGACAGCGGTAGTGAACGCTGTTTCATTACACAACGCTTATGTGATTTAATTCAAGCGCCAGTTATACAGTCCACTCAAGAAATACGAGGTGTAGGTAACTCGGTCACAAAATGTACGCAAATATGTGACATCGAGTTAAAGTCGCGCGTTCACCCGTACACCACGCATTTACAATGTTTTGTCTTGCCTAACATTACGTAGGCGTTAGCTGCTTTGTCACAACAAAGCGGACAGCTTAAAATCCCTGAACATATTGTTTTGGCAGACCCACATTTTAATGAATCTCAAAATATAGATATCCTAATCGGTGCAGATAAATTTTGGGACTTAATTAATTCTAATAAAATAAGATTACATAGTGGGCCTTTCTTATTAGACACAAAATTGGGATGGGTTATTTCCGGCCCAATTTGTTCTCTTACGCGTCACGATGGGTACCTACATTCAGTGTAACTTTTCTCAGTCCATCGAATCCCAGTTACGCAAATGCTGGGAATTGGAGGACATGTCTGCGTATCGGGATACACGCAGCTGAGCTGAAATCTCAACATTGGCCAGATATAATATCGACGGCTCCTAAGAATACTGAGTCAACTATACTTCTAACAACTTTACAGGAAGGCGATAAGAAGATCGAATGGTTATATTTAAATTGTTAATACAACCAAGAAAAAATAACTAATCATAGTGAATTAAATATAATAAAGCCTTTCATCTGCACAAAATAAATTTCGTATTATTTTATTAATTTATGAGATAATGTAGAAAAACTAGTATACGGCGATTATTTGTTTGTTAAAAATGGATCAAGTACCACTTATATTTATATACGTCGCATTATTGAATCTACGTTATGGGGAAAAATTACTTTACAAGTGTGGCAAAAAATATTTTTATTTACTTATTGGATTTTTTATATATTATACTGTCTGTGATGGATTCATATTTTGTTAAAATATAATAAGTTGACTCACTATACATGGACATAATTTTAAAAGTGAACCATACTAAAATTGAGTCAAGTGTGGTACAAAATAGTTAAAACAATAAAAAACGCCTTTAATGTTTAATATTTTAATCAAAGAGATCTCAAAATGGTATTGGTAACATTAACACAACTTTAGGATATCCATAAAAATAACAAAAATCAACAATACTACCAATAAAAACAAAGGCTTAAGTTGGTCTAGTCTTAGGTAATAAAATACAAAATAAAGATTGTATCAATTGCACGTTTCTGTAAAATAGGAGAGTTATTTATTAATTGTTTGAAATCGCTATAATTTAGGAACAATACAAAACAAACAAACAGAAGTAAATTTTCTTATTTTTCTTAAAGAAAATCACAATTCTTAATATCCTTATATTATTGCTGAGAATAAAATCAGTCTCAAAAATTAACTTATGAGGTAAGTACTTAATAATTACGAAAAAAATCAATCTAGACAAAGAAAAAAGACAAATTATTAATTATTCTTAATCGCTCTCATTTCTATTGCTATCAATCTTAATTACACTAGAAAAAAACAAGTGATATTCCTTAGGTATCACTAATTTGTTGCACATGTACATTAAATCTTTGTGTTTATTTTTATCTATTGGGATTGGCCTGTTGTAAGCTGGGTGAAGATCACGAAAATCTATATTAGGGACAGTTTGATTACGTGTTGCTTTAGGTTTATTAGCACAGTCAATACAGTAAAAAATAATTTGTAAGGATTTTCTGGCTTAATTTTTATTTCAGTGACTTTATTCTATTGCATCTTAGATCCATCACAGGCAAAACTCCAGTTGTTGACACAAACATTATATTCGTAAAGATGCTTACAAAGTTTTATAAGCATCTTTACGAATATAATGTGATTCCACAGGCGAAAAACTTGCAACATGATCAAGTACACTTCGTTTCATGTCATCAGATTTTTTTTTCTGATGGTGAACATGCTTTCCCCGCTGATCAGACTGTACAGCTCCTTGTCCTTTTCCTAGTTTTTCTAAAGCTGTATAAAGGAAATGGAAACTTATAGATAAGGTATTTAAAAACATGGTTTTACATACAGGAATATTCCTTATAACAACGTTGTCTGTTTCATAAATAGGTAAAGTATAAGAAATAGTACTGTCTTTTAGTATTCTCCTTGTCTGTTGTTATCATCTTCTTCATTTCTTTGGTAGCATACTTCGTCAAAAAGTCCTACTGCCTGGAATGATCTCCAGTGTCCCAAAACGTTTTAAATATCTTTGATCTAGTCTCTTCGGATATTTTTTCATAACATTTATTTCCACACGTTGTAGGACATGAAGGTTTCAGTAGTTTTTATTATGCACTTTTCCATTTCTACTAATATATTGTAAGCCTCTGTTGACATTTCGTTTCCTTACCTCATCCTTCCAGTCCCTCAAACAATGTTCTCTTTCTCTACTTTTGCTTTTCTTAGTTCGTGAAATTCGTTTACATCTCTGAAAAGTTGGAGTAGTTACTGGAGAGTCTCTATCATTAACGTTAGTAGCGGGCGTAGAGACAGGATTATCAAGACAAAGGACGTCAACGCAAATAGGTGAAGGACAGAAATCAATATTGGGTGATGGCATTGGTCGTCTGATTTTTCATGAAAGTTACTGGGGCTAGGCTTTTCTTCTATATTCGATTCAAGAGCTTCTGAGTTTTATAAAAAATATATGGGTCTTCTAACTCTTCACCGTCATCAGTAATTGAAGATTTTCAGCCAAACATCTTTATTAACGTCATAATTATCATATTTTTCATTCACTAAATTAATGATTTTTCGAGACCTAGTACTCATCACCACTTTCTATACAATGATAAATCTAAATTTAAATAAAAATAATACAAGAAAAGCAACTATTTCTTGATAACAGAAAGCACACAATAACGACCGCACACCGCGCTGTTTCGCCGTATACTGAGCCAGTTTGAACTTGCACCGAAATGAGCGCATTCGCGTCCCGCGTATATTGGTAGCAAACACTTGACTCCGTATACTGAGTCCAAAATAAATAAATTACTATACTTGATCCAGTTTACTCTATTTTTTTTTTTAGTTATTTATAAAGATATGATTTTTTTCTTTTACAGGTAAATAGGAAATGATTTAATTATTGTTAATATACAAAAAAGAGCAATTCTCAAAATTTGTTAGTTGACTCAGTATACTTAGGAGCCGTCGATATACATAATATAGATAAGTTTCCTAACCCGGCTTGTAAGAAGATTAATATTCATTTCAAAGTTAAGAAACTTATCCGGAGTTATGCCTAGATATTTTATATTGTCAACGGGAGTTAAAAGAGGTCACTGACAGGGTAATAATATCTGAGAATGAGTGTGGCAGGAGTGAGCTTTTATTGTAATTGGAGTTTTTGGTTGTGATCGTGACGATATGGAAAGGGTATAAAGCTTTGTCTTGGAAGTATTTAATGTAAGAGTATGAGAAATGAGCCAGTTGAACGGGGAATTAAAACCATCTTGCGCTACCTTCTGCAATTCTAACCAAGAATTTGCAGAAAAAGTAAGGGCAGTATCATCTGCAAAGGACACGATTTTAGCATTGGAGATATGTAAGTTGCATAGGTCGTTAATAAAAGCGAGAAACAAGGTAGACCCAAGAATACTGCCTTGTGGCACACCGTAACAAATTGAAAGCTCGCTGCTTGTGTGCTCACCACCCACCTTGCCCGTTTGTGTCCGATTTGTAAATTAGCTTCTAAAAAACTGTAACTGTGTGCCTCTAACACCAAATTTTTCGAGTTTGTTTAGAAGTGCTGAAACCGGGATTGTGTTGAAGGCTTTAGCAAGGTCAAGGAATATGGCGAGCACCTTTTTGTGAGAGTTAAGATTACTCACAATATATCCCGTTAGCTCTTGAACCACATCGGTTGTACTTTTGTTTCTCTTAAAGCCGAATTGTTGGGGCGAGATAAGGTTATTTTTTTCAAAATAGTGTACTAATCTTTTATTGATTAATCGTTCAAGGACATTTGATAAGGCGGTAAGAACCGCTATGGGATGGTAATTATTAACAGACTTTTTTCACCACTCTTGAAGATCGGATCGCCTTCTTGAATGATGTTGGAAAGAATGCAGTCTGGAAGCAGAGGTTAAAAATGTAGCTTAATGCAGGTACCAAAATAGACGAGTACCTTTTTAATATAGAAGGTGAGATACCATCCCATCCGCTGGCTGCGTTTACTCTAAGAGATTTAATCACCAATTTAATCTCCTCAGGATACGTTTCCTCGAGGACAAATGATGTAGACGGACGCGAACTAATTTCTAAGGTAAGGTAGGCAATATATGTGCGGTTGGGTGTAATTTTATCGGCAAGTTTCTTATCTACTTCAACAAAAAAATGTTTATGTGTTGTCTAACACTACCACCCTGTTTCTTTTATTGTCTGTGCTGTAGTAGATAACCTGGTAATCATTCCCCATATCTTTCAACTTTGAGCTTTTTCATTTCGTTAAGAAGAAAAAACAATAATTTATTCATTAAAATTGGTTCGAAACTGTTTGACTATTTAATTGGACGAAGTCGAGTCTGACTTCCTCCAATGATTATTTCCGTTCCTAAGACCAAAGCCCTGATGCACGTAAAAAAGAAATAAACAAATTCAAGAGTCGAGTCGAGCGAGTTTCTAGGTACTCCGACTCGCAATTGGCTGATTTTCGGGTGGTTGTGACCACAACCGTTTTTACGGCTGGATCCGCGCGCCTCAAAGCAGGGGCTTTGAGCCAACGAACAAGAGCACGACGCGCCGCCGACCTGGGCCTGGTCCTTACTGGACAGTGAGCGACCCCTGCTCGCCGTCCGCAAGCCCGCGCCTACGGTGGCCGGAGATCGGCTCGCGATCCCCGATGCCCGGGGCGTCTCCCGCGGTGGCTGGGGGCAAGGAAAAGAGTTGCCTCTCCTTCGCGCGTTCGGCCTCCTCCTTTGCTAGCAGGACTGCTTCGCAGAAGGAGGCGACTGTATCCCACTCTATCTCGCTCCGAACCATGGTCTGAACCAGAGCAGGGAGTAAGAGGTCGCTGCTTCCGACTGCCTCTACGAGGACACGACAGTGCTCCACCCAAGCAGGGCACACCTCGTCCGTATGCTCCACCATGTCCTCCGGGTGGTCCTCACAATGATGACACCCGGGCGTGTTCTCCCGCTATATCCGAAACAGGTACCTCCCAAAACAGCCATGTCCGGTCAGCACCTGCGTCAAGCGGAAGGTGAGGACGCCGTGGTGTCTCTCCAGCCACTCCTCAAATTGCGGCTTGCTCAGACTTCGATTGTGGCAGCCGCTCTTTCCATGCTGCCGTGAGATCACGCTGGAGCTTTCTCCGCTGAGCCGTGATTTGCCGCGGTAGTGAAGCTTCACCCCGGCTTAGCACCTCTACGCACCAATTGTGCACGCGCTTGTGGGCTTCCGCCTCCAAATCCCACGGCAGCAATTTGGCAAGGAGGTTCACCGCCTCCCCGGAGATCGTGCGGTATCTCCGGATCATCCGGATGGCCATGACCCTCTAAGACGCGACCAGCCGGCGTGCTGGTCGCCACTACCGATTCAGCGCCCACACAGGAGCCCCGTAGAGGGCCATGGACCGCACGATCTTTGCATATGCTTGATAAGAATTTAGCGATCCAGTAATGTTCAATTAATGAACTTACTTTAATCTCGCTCATTCCTAATAAGATAGGGTTCGTAGTAGCCACCACCAACTCCCTCGCAGATCTGAGTGCGGCACAGAGTTTCAGTTTGTACACGGGGCAAATGGGATTCTGGACAAACTCCTCACGCAGCGTCGCAAACACATTCACAACGCGATCTCTCATTTCCGCTGCGATATTGCACTCGGTCACAAAAACCTTATGCTTGACGCAACTCCAAAGAAAAAAATCTAATGGGTCAAGTCCGGTGAGCGAGCTGACGATGGTTGTAATAATTTCATAATAATTTACCGTCTTGTCGTACCAAGCGCTTTTCCTCCACGTTTATTGTGTGCACAGCCAAGCTATGAAATTTTCTGCCAGCTTCTGTGTTCCCTGCCACTTATGACCTTTCAGCCTTTAAAGCACGAGTAAATAGGTATCTTCTGGGCTCGCTCGTCCCATCTTAGACCTCATCTATTGCTTACCATCAGGTGAGATCGAGGTCAAAAGTGGCTTAAAGTGGGTAAAAAAAAACCACCGTTCTCTAAAATACGAGTATTATTACCTCGAGAGTTGTTCTTAGGAACTTGTGTTATCGTGGCCCGTTTAGTCGTTCAGGGAGAAAATGGGTCTAATCACGCGGTCTTTATAAGTACCGGCCCAAACATTTACCGACCATCGAATTTGGTGCCCTGTCTGCTGCAATGCGCTCAGATATGGGAATTGCGCCTGTTTCACATTCCGTTGCGAGTAAATGTAGACTCATCGGTCCAAATCACATCGCAGCAAACGTAAGCATTGTGACGTGCTTTCATTGCAGCCACCGGCAGGACGAGACACGACGACCTCTGTGTACGGGCAATAACGCTTGCACCTTATGAAATCGATACGCTCGCTGCCGATCTCTGCGTAAAACCCTATGGATAGTCCAGCGTGAGACTCGGGACCTGTAACGGTCACGAACTAAACCAGCTGCCGTGCGTATTCGCAGTCGTGGGTTCTGCTGCACGACACTCAGTATGTGGTTCGCAACACTTGGTCTAACGGGCCTGACAGCTCCCTCGCGCTGTGGTACTATGGGCTGATTGTCCAAGACACGTTGGAACGCTCGTGTTATTACACGAGAATCTTGTGTGTGGCTCTCCACATAAATACGTAGTGTCCGTCTTGCGTTCCCTTGTGCTTCGCCATAACACATGAGCATATTCCCGTATTCGTAGGCACTGAAGAATTGTTCAGGTCTGGAAGGCATTTTGAACGTCACTTTCAAACACACACACACACAGAAAATTACTTTTGATTTTAAAAACTACGTTAAGAACACAAATTCGCAACAAGCAGCACGCGTTTTCGATCAACAAAATCTAGGAACTGGCAAAAATCCGATAAAATCGGCAAAATGCCACGGTCCATTTGTCGGCATTTGAAAGCGAATAGGGCACTGGACATCCGTAAATACCAAGCCAGTGTCGACCTCACAAATGAACTTTAGCAAAACAGGTAGCCCTTTCGAGTTTTATTTACATTGCTGTTTTAAGTGAAACAAGTGAATTTAATTTTTTTAAATTCAAACTCTCATTGGGATAGATATAAATAATGATTTGATACAGTTCACAGAAAAAAATGCAAAAAAAAACGTAATAATTAAGAAAAAGTCGATGAAAAATTTCAACGCAGGGGGATCCAAAATCATGTACTGAATCCATCGTAAGCGGTTGCGTGTCGATGCCACCCTGTATACGTACCTATTATTATTATGTCATATCTTTGTTCGGTCCATTAGTTTCAAACATACACCTCTTTCCTCTTTGTATTATGAGAAAAGAAAACACACGAGCGGCTGTAAAGTGCCAGTTTAAAGTTTTAAAGTTTTCTAATATCCACGCTTGTCTTTTGTTTCAGTTCCGTTTCATGATGAAACTCGTGGCCGTCGCCTCAGCGTGCGGCCCCCGCTGTCTAAACGGGAACACACCGCTGCCAACTTTCAAACATTTCGTCTACTTCATGTTCGCACCTACACTCCTCTACAGAGATCAATATCCCAGGTAAATTAACTGCACGTTACATGCAGAAACGCACCACGTCTGCTTAATATCCTAAGCCAGACGGGCCTCTACCCCATTTAAATTATGTAGCTAATAGCCAGCTGAGCAATTGAGCTGTTTATACCTATGGTTCCACTTGAAATTGGGGAGTAATTATTAGGATAATGAAGTAAACTATAATCTAACCTTTTTCTAAAAACACTATCAATCAGTCAATATTTATAAAACGCTTCGTTACTGACTGACTGACAGACAACGCACAGCCGAAACTACTGAGCGCAAGAAGCTGAAATTTGGCATACATGTTCCATGAGGTATGTAGGGGAACACTAAGAGAGGATTTTTGGAAATTCTTCCTCCAAGTGGGTTAAAAATGGGGTCAAAGTTTATATGAAACTTTTTATTTCTTCGATGGATTCACTTGAAACTTTGTATAGAGGTTCCATAAGTGATATAAGTGAGCACTAATAATGGACTCTTGGAATTTCGCCCCCTAATGGAATAAAAAAGGTGGCCCAAGTTTGTACGAAACTTTTCATTCAACAAATTCATTTAAAATTTTGCACATTGGTTCCTTAAGCGATGTAAATGAGGACTAAGAAAAGATTTTAGGCATCCACCCCCTCCCTTAAATTTAAATAATAATAATATAATATCCTCGTCACTTTTAGAAAAAATAATTCGTGAGTCTACATAACCTCAAAATCGGGCAAAAGCGGTACTTTTTGCACTTTTAGGTTAGGATATCTCAGAAACCTGACGTGATAGAGCAATTCTGAGGCCAGATTCGGATTTAGCGCATCGAAAACCTTTGGAAATGTATAGTCTATTTTCTGGTTAAGAAGATTGGTTCAATTTTGTTGGCCTGTGTAATTTTTCAGTTGCCAGTGCATACAACAGGTCCTCACTAGGAGGTGGTACTTTGATATTATGTAGTATTTCTCTTACCTAGACCACCAGCCTCAAACTTGTCATCGTTCTTAATGATAATGGAAGAAATTTTAAGTAAGCTTATAAGAGATAATAAATGAGTTTTCGTTTGTGGTAACCTAAATATTGATTTGTTAGTAAATTCATCTGATATTTATACTAATTGTGCTATAAAATACTCGTCTTTAATTAGTGGAGTTAGGTCTGACCATTTAGGTCAACTAGTATCCTTTGAGTTGGTTAAAAAGCTACAATTAAATAAAACTATTAAGTTTAGGCCACTTACTAAAAATAAATTAAAAGTCTTTAATAAACTAAAAATAAATTAAAAGGATATTATTTTCTTCACTATGCCACGAATTGAAAAAGTTCAAATGAGAAATAAATCTTAATTTACCCAGTTGTTAGTCTCAACATTCCTGAATCTCAGCAAGGATTCATGCAAAGACATTCCATTCACGGTTTCAAATTTGGCCTGTTTCACAGACTATGTGGTTGGTGAAATGGAAAAGGGTGGTGAGGTTGACGTGGTTTATACTGATTTTGAAAAAGCTTTTGATCGTGTGGATCACGTCGTTCTGTTACGTAAGCTGTACGCGTGAGGAATTCATGGAGATTTCCTCAGGTAGTTTGAATCGTACCTAACTAATCGCTCTCAAGCTGTTGTATTGGGCGGGTTTAAATCTGACTTCGTATGCATCCCCTCTGGTGTGCCCCAGGGATCGCACCTTGGCCCTCTCTTCTACAACGCCTATATTTTTGACATCATTCATCACATTAAGCACTCACATAATATTCTCTATGCTGATGATAAAAAGATTTATACATCCATTATCTCCATATTTAACTACTACACTAAAAACAATATCAGGATTAGCATAAAAAAATGTTAATGTATATACTTTACTCGTAAAAGAAATCCTATCAACTATCAATACACATTCAGCGGCGTTGCAATCGAAAGGGTCAAGGTGGTGTGGGACCTGGGTATACTATTAGACCCGGAGATGTTCATGCGACAGCACATCGATGCGATATGCAGCAGGTCATTTCGCAATCTTGGTTTTGTTTCAAGATCTTGCCTACCTTTTGAGAGTTTGTTAAGCTTAAAAGTATTTTATTTTGCTTTCGTTCGAAGTCTACTGGAATACGGTTGTCAAATATGGTCTCTTTGGTACCCAATACATAAAAATACTATTGAACGCATTCAGAAAAAGTTTATAGATCACCTTAATTTCAAATTTCATCACTCCTCACGTGATTACAAAGAGAACTGTCGGTTATACAATCTTTTAACTCTGCGTATCTTAATGGATATGGGGTTGCTATATGATATTTCACGGGGACGGACCGATTGCCTTATGTTTTTAAATAATATTAAGTTTAATGTTCCAAGGAAACGCACTAGACACACTACATTATTAACCGACTTCTAAAAAAGGAGGAGGTTCTCAATTCGGATGTTTGTATTTTTTTATGTTTGAAAAATTATCTTTTTGTTGTAACGGGTATAGTTTCCAAATGGTTCCATGAAAATTATATCGAAATCGGACAAGCCGTTTCTGAAAAATCAACGATAGTCTAAAAAAATATCTACACTGTCTACATTGACGTTTCTGATCATTGATCTTTTCGTTTACTCTGCATTGCGTTTTTTGTTCGCGTATAACTCCGTCAATCTACGAAATCGAAATCGAGGGAACTCTTAAATGTTTATAGGTAAACGAAAAGCGATTTTGGCATTTTCTATCTTATCTCTTTTGGTATCTTAACTGTGTTTGAGCTTGTAGGAATTGTAACGGTGTGCACTTTTCAGGTGTCACACATACCACTTATAATTTAAAAAAAAAAATGAAAACTTTTTCTTTTTTTTTTTTTCATTCAAAATATAATTCTCAGGATATAATGTTTTTTCGGGGATAACTCCGTCATTAATGGATGTTTATAACCGACTTCTAAAAAAGGAAGAGGTTCTCAATTGGGTGGCCCAATTCAAGAATTCACTAAGTCCTAAAAGTGACATTTGAGATATTTATAATTTTATGTTTTAAATGTCTGCTGAAATAACATGCGTTTGTTAAAAAAATCAATTTAAATATATATTTTAGCGCAAACTAAGTAGTTTTATTTATTGAAAGAATCAAAACGATATATGTAACAGGAGTCTCTTAACAAAATATAAAAAAAACTTGGACTTATTTCTAATCCTTGGACTTAGTAATATTAGAGCGATAAATGGTGGACTTAGGTATATTATTGCTTTACACAGTACAACATTTAAACAAAATTAGCTTATCATTCTACTTCTTCTTCAGAATCGAATTCTGCAGTTATGGGGTCCCGAGTTCCATTTAATAAATCCTGATAAAAATACCTTTCCGATTCAGGAACAGATTCTAGCAACCGCTTTACATCTTGCAATTTAGCAGCCTTTATACTTAAGGGTGCGTCGTAGCAGTCATCAGGCGTTTCGTTGCCTAATCTGCTGTAACCGACCTTATATAATGAAAACGGCTTAAAATCTTGACCTTTCATAGACACAGCAAACTCTGGTTTACCGCTTCTTTTGAAAATAACTCTACGGCATTTGGAAATACCAGGCAGACTCGCTTTTATTCGTTCATCGTACAGTTTTTTATAGTCTTTTACTTTCAGAACATCATGACTTTCCTTCATCAAACTTTTCTGTAAGAATACTATTTCAAATTTGTTTGTATTTTTACTATTTTTAATGAGCTGAACATAATATTCTGGTGTATATATTTTGTCATACTTCTTCCTTTTTCTTTCGATAAGAGCTAATATAAATCACGATCGATGGGCATCATTGAATGTCCTGGTATCGGGTATGAGACTGTTATTTTTTCAAATACTCCTTTTGCGCACAGTTGATCCAAAAAGGTGAATATGTATCTATTCTTGTTTTGACTATAGCAGTTGTCACAGTAAAGATCTAACTGGTGTTGACTTGGAGTTTTTCTTTGGTAATATAATATTCCAGTGCAGTTATTACCTCATTGGGTCCTTTGTGTGCGTAATTCTCAGTAAATAGAAACATAGCTGCAGTATTCTGACACAAATTATGCAACCATAACTGTCTTAAATAGTATTAGTCTGTGATATTAGTCACAGGAAGAGGCAGATTTTTCTGGAAATCAAAGCATAGTGATAAACTGTTTGATGGTTTCTCTTTTTCGACTTTAGACAGTGTCTTTAAGAATGCCTCAGCTTTTCTCAGGTGCAGTTCATGTGCACCTTTAAGTTGTTTTGTTTTATTTGTATCTTTCGCTAATTCAGCAGAGGTAATATCAACTTTAAATTTTTCACACGTCGTACATATATCTTTCCTAGGTTGTCCAAAAGATATATTAAAATCTTGGTTAAATATGCGTCGAAACTTTTCATAAGGTACAATGCATTCAGGATGTTCAATACCGAATTTTCGATGCATTTCAGCAATGCTTAAATGCGAATCTAAGAACTTTCTATGCTTACTCGCGGCACGAGAGTAATATGATTGTCGGGCTGGTAAACTCTCAATGAATTTATGAACTTTATTCACAGATTCTACATCAATCTTTGGATTGCTTTGGCGTCCTCTACCATCAGAAATTTCTTTTTCTTGATGTTGGACTTTACACACCAACCTTTCTCGTTTAATACCGTGTATCGCCAGAAATGCTTTTTGACAGACTTTGACGGACTTCTTTGGTAAATTAATAACATATTCGAACACTCTTCTTGTCCTAGACGTCGTTAAACTTCCCTTACTCCGTGGACGAAATCTTTTAGGATTGACTTCCTGTAAACATCCTTGCAGATAAATATTTTGTTCCGTGTGGCTTTCAAGACTAATAAATTTATTAAATGTTGTTTCAACCTGCTTTTTACTCAATTTATCTTTACACTTGCAGCGGCAATCCGGAAGATCCTTCAAACAATGTTTTTTAACATTTCTTTTGACTTTTTTGGTCCTTTCCCATTGGTCTTGTCTAGAAATTCTCTTTTTGCCAATTTGAGTTAAACTTTTACTTTTTACAGCTTCATTTTCTATAGCTTCGAACAAACCGGACTCAGGGTTTAATACGAAATTTTCAGCATCATCTTGTTCTGAATTTGATTCAGACTCAAATAAATCACTTGTCTCATTTAACTTCTTACGGTTTGGTGTAATGCCAGAAATTGAGGGTAGTTGTGGAGAATCTATTGGTGGTAACGTTGCAACTAGTGAAGACGGCTGTTCGTTGTTTAAATATGTGGGTACATTATTCTCGAAAGCACGATTACTTTGCGGTAACTGAAAACTATAAAATAAAACAATAAGACCTACATTACGGTAACAAAATATGTAGATATCGTAAAATTTACTGTCGATTATCACTTGAAAACATATAATAATTTGTCTCATGGACTAAGAGTACCTATGGTAGAATTTCTTCTACCATAGGTACTCTTTGAGGTAGGTAAATACCTGTTAGAGAAAGCGGGTAGATGTACATCAGCCAAAATAGTTATGGACGATTTTCGGCTTGAATCTAGTGTCCTTTTCTCCTCAGATGAATCAGAATAATTGCTAATATCTGTCTCATTCTGCTTCATGCATGTTGGTGTAATGCCAGAAAATGAGGGTAGTTGTGGAAAATCTATTGATGGTAACGTATCAACTGGTGAAGATGGCTGTTCGTTATTCAAAGCAGGTACATTACTTTTGAACGCACGAGTTCTTTTGGGTGTCCATTCGTCCTCTGATGAAGCAGAATAATCGCCAATACCACTGGTGGTACTTTCCTCAGAGTCAAATAGACCGCTTTGTTGTATTACTCTGTAATAATAATAATTATTAAGACGTTTATTTCAGACTTTGCATCCATATAGTGTTAGTAACAAAAACTTACAATCTAGTGTTAGTACTTATCAATCTATTAATAAAATGGCTCAGAATTGACGAGTTAAAGCTACCCGCCACGGTTTAATATATATCACGTTTAATATATAATGTATAGAGGGAGATAATGCAATAAACATAATAAAAGAAAAAACAATCTCGCAATCGGTAACTGTCTTAGCCAGATTACCCTTTTGAAAATACATCTAGTTAGTAAAACAAAACACTCACCTCTTCAGTTTGTCCTCAGGATCCATTTTAACTTAACTACGCACGTACACATAAGATTTTAACCAAAATCGTAACAAAACCTTCTCGGTGACAACTTATAAAAACCGTTATGAAAAAAATCTGTCATGTAATTTGACGTATTGATGTGTGTTGCCATTAGGACTTAAAAACAAAAAATCAATGGACTTAGCGATTTCTTCCAAAAAAAACTTACGACTTAGTGATTTCTTGGACATAGGGATTTTATGAATGGAAGATCCGTCTTTTTGGTTTTTTTTATACTTACGGAAATGGCACTTAGAGATTTTTCCCAAAAATCTTGAATAGACCGTTCGAAAGGGAATGAAAAACTTAATAAACCAGTGCTGATATCTCAAAACCGTTAAAAATGGACTTAGTCATTTCTTGAATTGGACCACCCAATTTGGTTGTTTGTTTCTGTTTTAAATTTCGTGCAGATCTGATGCTGGGTTCAGAGATAAACAATGGAACTTTTCGATAAGTGGAAGGCAGATGACCTCGTGAATGTAACGGGAATCAGTTGGAATTGAGATGCGCGGCAGTGATGTTTGACGGAAATGATCATGATGATGATGAAAGGATGTCAGCTTATCGATTTTGTGAATTCCCCTTGGCTGACGATAATTCACGCAATC
This sequence comes from Tholera decimalis, assembly GCA_943138885.2. Taxonomy (NCBI): domain Eukaryota; kingdom Metazoa; phylum Arthropoda; class Insecta; order Lepidoptera; family Noctuidae; genus Tholera; species Tholera decimalis. The sequence continues at coordinate 28,845,779 of OW964556.2, read as the reverse complement.
TTGCCATTTCTGCCAATGCTCTTTCATCATGTGGCATATTTAATAATTTATTAGCCTCCAAGTCGCTCAATGTAATACCCTCTAGGGTTTTCACGCGACTTAGAGCTACATATACTTGGCCTTTAGCGAAATTTTTCTTCCCTAAGTCAATCACAGCTCTATCCAGCGTTGTGCCCTGTAGTTTGTGTAGTGTGACTGCCCAGTTTAAGATTAAAGGCAACATCCTTCACTCTACATTGCCGTACCCTCTGGTTGCCTGAAACGTAGCTGTAACCGGGGTTATTGCAATACAGCTATCCAAATCTTTTAATCTATTCCCAACAGTATCGTCATCAAATTTTATAATGACAGCTTCAGGTAATTCACCATCCTCTAACTGCTCTCTTCGTAAAGCTGGCCATTTAAATTTTTGCACAATGCCCATAACCCCATTTACGAGCCCTTCGGAAACAGAAATGTTTCGCCTTAGCATAACTCGTGATCCTATACCTAATTGTACTGTTGATAAAAGACCTCCACAGTTATTTACATCTTTGGAAATAACATTACTGGGAGGTAAATTTCCGTAAGTTCGCGAGATTCATCGACTGCATTCATCGTGTAAATACGCTGTGTTTTCGCGTTGTCAGCTATCATATGTGCATTATAAGCGTCTACTTGGCGGACAGTGGGATAAACACGAACTGCCACTCCATCAGCAAATTCTCCTGTCAAAGATACTCGTCGGCGTTCGCAAAGTAACTCCAGTTGAGCCGTTGTCAGTTCACCAACACGTAAATTATTTAGTAAGTCAATGAACTCACTATCGTTTTGCTGACGCATATTTATGGTTAATTCACAAAATGAGAATTTTTCCTTAAGTCTACTTCAGCCGCCAACCACAGGGGTTGCAAAAAGCACCAGTGGCCTTTGACAGGAGGTAGCTGCATTATGTCACCAAATAAAATAATGTTTACCGAGCCAAACAATTTATCGTTGTTTTTAAATTCTTGTAGACGTAAATGAATTATCCTTAAATTTTCATAAGAAACCATCGAAATTTCGTCTATTACAAGCCAATTCATGTTACGCCACTTGCGTCTTTCATGTTCGAGTTTTTGTCCTGTCAAGCGCTTATAGGTCATAGTATTTCCTTTTTTTTCAATAGGAAGCGAAAATAGGGAATGTAATGTCTTACCAAATATTTGGCGAGCAGCTACTCCTGTTAAAGAAGCGACCTCAACAAAACTGGGTTTCAGGAGGACGTCGACTGTTGGTGCATAGCAACGTTTAATATGTTGGACTAGTAATTTTAAGAGGTATGATTTACCACTCCCAGCACCTCCAGTGATAAAAAGTAGTAACTGATTTTCCGCACCGCCTTAGATCACTATCTATTGCCCTGGAAACCTTTTGAAAGAGCTCACTCTGCTGTATGTTAAGGCCACGTATATTCGCTAAAAACACATCATCGGGTAAAGCTGCTCGATCATCTGGGACGTCTTCGCAAAAATTATCGAGATCTTCTATAATTTGCTCATCGGCACAAATAATTGAGGCGTTATCTTGCATATGTATATTACGAGCAGCATTCAATGCTGTTGCTTGAGCGAGTGCTTGTTGAATAATCTGTTCAGCGTGAGCAAACTGTTCTGCACTAACATTTGATTGCAGAGGCCTTAACTCATTTTGTCGTCATAAGAAGCACGCCTCTGCCGTTTCTTGATCTAGTAAAAGCTCGGCTTCATCCCTAAATGGAACATGGCACACTATTAAATTGTAATAATATCCTTTTTTATCACTATTCAGTGTGTAATAACGAGTGCGTAAAATAGCCGCTTTGTTTCTAAAGCGCATTCTGGTATTGTCTCGTAATTTAATATACCGTGTTGGCTCGCTGTCCAATTGTCTCAATTCTGCATCGCCGTCCTACTCACTCCACGTCGTATTTGACACTGTTTCAAAACGCACAGCAAATTCGGCTAAGCTTAAATTTTCTAATTCGTTAAGTCTTTGTACATACCTGTCAAAGATGTTGTTATATATCGACGTTTCGTTACCTTCAAATCGCAAAAGCCGGAATTTTTCTTTTGGGCTGCAGCTATTAATAAAACGGTTTTTCGAGAACTCATTTTGAGAGGCAGATGACAAAGCCTATACGCACATTCAGGAGCACTTACCAAACGTTGAGACAAAATGGCCATTGCTACCGAGAATAACTGGTTCCATACGGTACCACCTTGTCTCTTAGCTTTAGTTATCGACGCTCGTATAACCTCCCCTGTGTCATGAGGTTCACATTTGCTTACATATTTTGCAACATAATAAGAGACAGCCGTGACGTTTCCACAAGGTTGTACGTCTATATTTCCCTCCCATAGTAATAAAAGTTCTGAATTATAATTATTAATCATAGTTTCATCTGATGTCCTTTTTAAAATGCAAAATTGACCATGGTTTGCCAAGGCTTCATCAGGGCCTAAACAAGATGTAGAGTCATTAGGTGCCCTTGGAAAACCAAACCGACAAGTTTGATTATCTTGGTTCTTGTAGCAAGTGCTAGTATGCTTATGAATTTACACATTATTTACTAGGTCTTTTAATTCAGAATTTTCCGGGTTTGCACTGCATGATACTACTCTTTCAATAACACTGATACCTTCTGGGGTTGCGAAATCGGGAACATTGCTACACCAAACCAACAGATGAAGATGAGGGCTTCCTCTGTTTTGGAATTCGATTCTGTACCAATAATCTACAACTGGACCTGCTAAGCAATCGTTATTTAATTTTAAGTATCGCATTAGAGCATTGACCCGAACTGAAAATTGTCGAGCAACGACTACCGGATATTTTTGAACCAAGTCTAAGCGCTGTTGGAATGTGAGCTGACCCTCTTCGCTTGAATCTTGATTATCTGCTAATAGCAATGCTTTCATTATATCAGGCCAATGCAAATCATTGCAAGAAAATGTAAAAACCATGTAGGAGGACCCAATGTCCTGACCATCGCAATAAGCTCTGAACAGCATCTTTGCCAATATGAAGCAGATCCTCTTATATTTCTCATCGTTAAATGCATATTGTCAACAAGACCTCGAGGAGTATGTTCTCCTTGGTCTTGGCGCATTCGACAGGATACCGAAACACTCGACTTCGCTTGAAAGTACTCGACCACTGATAAGGCATAAAACAAATAATCGTTTCTGTGAAAACGTTTATCAGTACCCATTACGCGGCTTTGAAAGTAGTCCAATGGTGTTATATAAACTTCTCTTTGCTCTTGATACCCATTTTTGCCATCCGGAAAAAGAAAGTACCATGCAAGTTCTTCTATTCTGCGCTCTCGTTCTAAACTTAAGGGTGGTGCAGTTTTCCTTGTGATTTCAGCCAGTCTTAATTGGGGTTCTAAGTCAGAATTAGACAAGTCTATAACACTATCTAAATTTGGTACTACTTCGTCAATATTACGAAGCATACTTGTAGTTTCTATAGTCCTTGTCTCGACTAGTGCTCGGTGCTCGTTAACAGTTGGGGCATGTTCTGGATCCGCGTGTCCATTAGTAACGCTTGGTATATTATTTTCTTGATGTGACGTTCCTGGAAGGGGCATTTCTGGAGTAATTTGTAACGATGTTAATGAGTAAACATTTAATGTATAGTCACGATTCACGGACCCTTTGACAACCAAATTTCGGCATAATATAGCGTGTAGTTTATCAATATTGTTAAACCGCATGCAACAGGAAGTACCTCTTAATGGTGCTTTAACACCTTTAGCGCCGCGTGCATGAGAATCAAACAGCCAATATGTATCAGATGCAGACTGACATCTGCTATGCACAGCTACTGTTGAAGAATTTGTTGTTAACAAACCGAAAGAATGTTCTCTAAAAAAAAGTATTAACGCATTTTTTAAGTTAGGGAAACCGTTTTCGCTGTCGTCATTAGTTACATGGCCATTGTAAATAGGTTGTTCGTAGCCGGTTATATTAAATGTTTGTCTATTATAAACAACCCGTGATAGAAGTTCAGTAGCAGCAAAATATTCCGGATTAACTTCGCCAGTGCTAAGATGTGGTCGAGTGTTGATGCAGTCGTGATAATAGTTATCTCCTCTATTAACTATATAGTCGATGTCACTTTTGCACAATAAATTGGGATCATGACTAAAAAAAGCTATACAAGAAATAGTTGCAATTGCAATGCATTGCCTACCACGTGATTTGTAACTAAATCTTTCATCTCCTTGATGAAATGAACCCCGAAGAATAGCCACATTTTCTTTTAAACTGGTATAATGATTAACAGATGTAATTATTCCAGAATTTCGGTTTATTGATGGTTCGTCAAGTACTTGAAAATTTTCAGAAATATCTATGTTTCTGTAAAAATGTGGACACACGTCTCTATATAAAATATTATTTGTCATCAAACAATTCTCTTATCTATTATGAACTCTCTGGAACGTTGAACGTTTTCTAAGCTTTCGACTACTAAAATTAATCCAGTCTGGTTAGGCCGAAGTGGCAATTGTTCCGCAAGCTCAACAACATCTTGAGCAAATAATATTGCTTGCCCTTTGCACCAATATTGACTGTAACGGTTTTTGTAGTTTTATTATTATGAGGAATAGTACTACTCTACACAAAAATCGTCTTTCGATTTCCGTTAAATCTGCTAATTCCTGTGGTATAGATAGCACTAATAGTTAACTTATTCCAATATGCTTGGGGTGGTGTTTTGCGTTTTCTTATATTATTGGAGCAGCGAGAACAAGTTATTATTATATTACCTACTAATTCTGGAGGCAAAATCGAGCTGTAAATCGTTGTTTGCAAATTTACACGCTATTGTGGATACAAAGCCTTATTACATACAGCACATGGTACGCCTGCAAAAATGTTAATCGCCTCATGAAATTGTTCGGTACTTAACATGTTTCTTTTATTCCTTGCTGTTTCTCGAACGACATTTAATCTTTCGACTCTGGCTTCTGGCGTTTCATTAAGGAGTCTCTGACTAGAACGAATACGTAGACCATTCAATTGTTGTGACCGTTCCTCTTCAGTTTCACTGGCTAGTCGAGCGTGTATTAAAGAAAGATGATGGTCGTAATCTTCTTGTCGAGTATGTATTAAAGATAGACGGCGATCGTAATCTTCTTGACTCTCGTTAGCTAATCGATTGCGAATTAAAGATATACGATGATCGTAATTTTTTTGGCTTTCAATGGACAATCGAGTACGAATCAAACTAAGACGATGATTATACCCTCCTTGACTTTCCTTATTCAACCTACGTAACATGTAGGTCATTTGCTTTGATAGTCTGTTTTCGCGCTGGTCAGGGTTCTCATTCGAAATGCGTTGAGCATTTCTTTCCCTAATTTCTTTTAATCGTTTCCCTTTTTCATTTTCAGTTTCAGGTAGACGCAATTTTCTCTTCCGAGAAGCATCTTTACTAGGCCTACCCATATTTTATAATATTAAAAATATGTCACTAAAAATTAAAAATTAAAAAAGTTTTTTGCAAAAAAACCGACTTCAAAAACCCTAAAAGCACTAAAAAGTGAAAAATAATACTTTAACCTACCTATATTAATAAACCTAACCTAACCTACGATTACTGGCACCGACTCCAAAATTTTTTTACATTTTATTATATGTTAATTTGTACTCCATTTCACTCGAGTAATTACGGTAAAAATAGTGTAATACTATGTTTACTCGACTCTTACAATAAACACTTTAACAGTGTGGACTTGTTCATTGGATCCAAGAACGATTTCAAAAAACAAGTTTTGTTTAAATTGTTATCATAATAGGCTATTTAAAATCTCAAACATAACACTAAATGGCTGGGTATCTAGTTAGTATATATTTAAGTATATATTTTCATTTCTAATATGTATATATATTTTTTCTTCATATAAGTATACAAATTTGCATATGTTATTTGTAATTATTGGTATCTATTATATGATATATCCTTCATGAATATTATATACAGATCTCTTCAAAGTGCCCAATCATCTTTAATATTAATATTAAGACTGATCCACCTTAAGTATTTGTTGTGGATAACTGTTATTGGCTACTCATGTAATTATAGATAAGTACCTATTTAAAAATTGTGTGCGGTTGTTATCCCTAATAATAAATAAATAAATATTTATTTCAGACTAAAGATCTATATTTAATTGTTAGTACAAACTCAGAAACTATGTCAGTACACAGTGCCCGCTCTCACATGTACACCCACCCAGTACCCCAGAAAAGGACCATCAATTTTGTTCGACAAGGAGGCGAGGATACTGTTGGTGCTGACTCTAAGTCGCTGTAGCATCGAGGCACATCTCTTCCGCATGATGGCATAGAAGTCATCCAACCGGTTTTCAGAAAACATAGCTGACGCACTGCAAAACCTAGGCAACCCTAACAGCATCCTCAATACATTATTATACTGAATGCGCAGAGCGTTGTAAGCCTTATTTTATCTCAGACGGTTGATTTCATCACTAGTTTGCCTGGTCCAATCATTGAACCATTTAAGTTTTCACCAGCCACCTTGGAAGAAATTAAAAATATTATCCTGTCTATTAAATCCAAATCTGTAGTCCATGATAACATCAGTTGAGGTATGGTTACTTTGATCCTTGACTGTCTTCTCCCGCCAATTATTACCCACATCATCAACTTTTCCTTAGATTCCAAGCAATTTCCGTCCTTATGGCGTATGGCCTATGTCCGTCCACTTCATAAAATATCAAATCCTTTCCTGTCTAATCATTTTCGACCTATATCCATTCTCCCTTTCCTGTCAAAAGCGCTCGAGGCCTGTGTTCACAAACAGTTTTCTGCGTTTGTTTACCGCAATAACCTTGTGAGCCCATTCCAATCTGGATTACACAGTACATCCTCTGCTCTTCTTAAAGTGACTGGTGACATTAGAGAAGCTATGGAGGATACTAAAGTTACAGTATTAGTACTAATTGATTTCTCCAATGCCTTTAACGCGGTCAGTCACGATGTACTCCTTGCTATCCTCTCCCATCTTATGGTTTCTTCCGAGGCGCTGGAATGGTACTCTTCTTATCTTCGGGGACGTCAGCAGTCGGTACGCATTGATGAGAGATCTTCGAGTTGGCGTGGCCTGGATGCTGGTGTTCCACAAGGCGGTATTCTTTCTCCATTATTATTCTCTGTCCTGATTAACTTTATTACTCACTGTCTTCGGTGTTCGTATCATCTTTATGCCGATGATCTTCAATTATATACAGCTGTGCGGGTAGAAGGTTTGTCGGACGCTATAGGGGATGTAAACCGGGATTTGGAGGTTATCAATGACTGGTCTGATAAATTTGAAGTGTCAGTAAACCCCTCAAAATGTCAGGCCATCGTTATTGGTAGTTCACGTATGATGGGTAGAGTGGCGGCTATCTCTCTACCTCCTATTATTTTCAAAGCAAAATCAAGTATCTAGTGTCAGCCAAAGGGCCAGTGGCACTTTGCGTTCCTTGTATCGTCTCTGAGGAACTTTTTGACTGTTAAGACAAAGACTATGCTTGTTCAGACTTTAATTTTCCCTTTGATTGACTATGGTGACGTGTGCTACTATGACCTGAATGCGGTTTTGCTGGATAAGCTTGACCGTATTCTTAATAACTGCATTCGGTTCATATTTAATTTAAGGAAATATGACCATGTCTCAATTTTCAGGTCTGAGCTTAAATGGATGACTATTCGTCAGAAGAGAAGTTTGCGCGCTTTGAAAACGCTTTTCTCACTAGTCAACTCTCCCAGCCCACCTTCTTATCTAATGTCTCACTTTCAATTTCTATGTTCTTCACACAATAATAATCTACGTTCATCCAATAATATTCTCTTACTCTGTCCTTCTCATACTTCTGACTTTGTTCATTCTTCTTTTCATATCCAGTCCATTCTCCTCTGCAATGCGCTTCCTCTCGAGATTAGGACGGCTGACAATCGCTACGCATTTAAAAAGAAATTGCGGATCCACTTTCTTCACCAATAAGCAGAATTTCCATATTTAATTTTCATTTGCTTCTTAAGTATATATGTATGTATATATATATGTGTATATATATGTATTTATATAAATATTTAGATAGATAGATATATTCTTTATTGTACACCATAACAGTAAAACAATAAGGACTTTATAACTAAAAAAACTTTTTACCAAAAAATTGAACCGACTCCCAGAAACACTGTAAAATAACTTTAATTTCGGTAGTCGGTGTCTTTAGTTTTGTATTTTCGTTTTTGGCACCGACTTCCGAAATTAAAGTTATTTTTCACTTTGCAGTGTTTTTGGGAGTCGGTTCAATTTTTTGGTAAAAAGTTTTTATTTCACTCTTTTTAGTTGGTCGATTTTTAATTTACCTAGTTAAAACAGCCTAAATGTCAACTACTTATAACCTTTTACAAAATGTTGCTTTTCCCAATGCTGGGCCGTTAATTGTTGAGGAGTTCTGCTGGTACTTCACCATCAGCTCTACATCACCATATGCATTGTGACGAGCATAAAGTGCTTAAGATCCATATTCAAGTAATCGAATCGCAATCCACTCAATACTTATTATTGAGTAGTTTCGGCAACCATCTGTGGTCTTCATCATCAGTTCCACTTCCTCAAATGGTACTTTTTGAGAGCAACTGCACAAGTTAATAAATACCCAAAACGTCATAGGTCTGCCTATAATATTTGAAGAGTTCCCTCGATTTCTCCAGGATCCCATCATCAGATCCTGACTTTTATAAAAGTGGGACCAATTTTGAAGTATACCCTTTCAATCAAAAAAAGAATTTTCCAAATCGGTTCAGCCGTCTTCGAGTAATCGGTGATCAAACATTAAAAAAAAAAAAACTATATACGCGTCGAATTGATAACCTCCTCTTTTTGTCGTCGGTTGAAAAGGGTGATACAATGGGTGGTCTTATTGCTAAAAGCGATCTTTTACAGACAATTTTCGATCGATTCCGTTACAAGTGAATATGAGGAACTCATTTTTGGCATTCCGCAAGGTAGTATTTTGGGTCCCACACTTTTCCAAATATACATTAACGACCTATGTAAGCAATCCATCACGAAATGCGAAATTTTCTCGTATGCAGACGATACTGCACTTCTTGTGTACGACAAAAGTTGGGAGCAAGCTAGGATCAGATCAGAAAAAACGATACGGATGATCAAAGAATGGTTGTCTACAAACTTGTTAACTCTGAATCTCGAAAAGACGAAAATACTTAGATTCTGCCGACCCTAATCACCCGCACCTCCTCTCTCATCCACCATAATTAAAGCCCACACTTGCCCTAATCATCTATCTTGTAAATGTCTGACGCTTAAAGTTGTGCCCAATATAAAATACCTAGGAGTGATTATAGATAAAAATTGGACTGGTACGCACATTCTGACGCCCTGTGTTCTAGAGTTAGAAGATTGATATATATTTTTAAAGAACTGAGACATTCTGCTGATACAGACACTTTGACCCTTGTGTACCTCAGCCTATGTCAATCTATCATTATGTAGTGCATTCCGGTGTGGGGTGGCACTTACAAAACCGCAATGCTCTGTGCTGAACGCGCACAACGAGCAGTACTGAAAGTGATGCTCTTTAAACCAAGAGAGTTCTCTACTGACCAGCTATATTCTGACGCACAAATCCTCATAGTCAGTCAGCTATATATCTTCCGTTCTACCCAGCGAAGACACCGTACTCTTCCTCTAGACAAAAACCTACTTCAAAGGTGCAAAGGTTTTTCAGTATGCAAAGCAATCCCTTGTCAATATGCATTTGCAAGTCGTCAATTTTTAGCACAAAGTTCACGTATTTATAACCAAATTGATAAAATTATTTCCATATATAGACTCACCACTCACGAATTAAAAAAAACTTAAGAACTGGCTACTTCTTTTATCTTATGACGAAGCAGAAAAAATAATGTGTATCGAAACTTAAATTATTTAGACTCCTATGAAATCATATTATCTCTCATTCACCCGCTAAGCACAACGTCGCCCGCACACGCATAAACACACACCGACTCACACAAACACATACACACACAAACCTTCCAGACACTCATAAACACACACACAACCTTCTTTTTCTGTTGACACAGAAATATTGTAACCAAAATGTCACGGTCGTATTTTTTATTGCCAATGCCGAAATATCTCCGACTCCTAAGATACAGGTCTGCGTACCTAGTTTAGGTGTCGAAAATCTGACCCTAATTTTTAGATTTGCTGTACAACCTACTGTTTTTCTTTTCTCTTATGTATTACGTGTCTTTATGTACACATGTATAAAATTTATCTTATCTTATCTTATCTTACCCCACTACTCGCCTACCGTCGGTCAACGTACGGTCAACGGCGGACGTACCGCGTGATCTATTTCATTTAAATTATATTGTAACCAAATCGGTATTAAATCTATAATTATTTTCCAGCGAGTCTTTAATTCATATCTTCAACACACAAGAAAGCTCGCAATACGAGAGTTTAAAAGTAATCATGCAATTCTAAACTATTGCTCAATTTAGTAAGTTTTATATTGTTAACGTACAAACAAGTGCACTCAACTTAGGACGTAATAGTACTACTTTGCCAAATCCGTGTTTGCACCTAAATAAAGCCGCAATATTCGGCACTAATGTGCGCTAATACCGTATCATAGCCGCCGCGATACCTGTCGTAAATAGTCATGAGATGGTAATCCCGCATAGTTCTGCAACCGGCTAACCTTGTAATTAAAAATAGTCTTGTTTTATAAAAATTAAATATACATAAGTAATATATCGTTCTCACATACAGTTCTCATGATATAACGTTCATCAATTATTACCTGTCCCAGCTCTGTAATTGTTATTAATTATTTTCTTGTCAAACAGAACAAAGACGATCCGATGGGGCGTGGTGGTGTTCCATTTGCTGGAGTTGGTGGCAATTATATTCTACGGCAGCTTTCTTTGGGAGCGTTTCCTTCCCTACTGGTCTGATTACGGGAAAGAGAAAACAGTGAGTTATATACTCACCTACTTGATTTGGATTCATGCCACTTTTGTCCTAATAATGAGTACCTAACTTCTTTTTTTAGGCCACTATGAATTATGATACAACTTTGATTGCACATGGAATTTTTTATAGGTACTAAAAATCTTGAATTCTCTAGTAATCTTTTATTTAATAAATATAAAATATTAATTTGTTTTAAGGGTTCTGTATAGTCTTTAATATCGACATTGCCAATTTTATGCAACTTTCATGTAAATTTTTTTAAATGTGATTTCGAGAACTATTAATCTATAATGCCCAATTATCACTTACTTACCTACTTATTGAGTATTATGTCTAATCAGTGCTCAATTACACAATAGCCGATTGTTGCACAATAAAAATTTAAGTTCAGAAAATTTCTGTGCATCCAAAGATTATGAAACTAGCAGACCAACATGTAATAAATTGTAATAACATTACGGGATATCACAGGTGGAGGCAGGCACGGTGATCCGTGGCATGTTTGCGTGCGTGCTGCCAGGGATAATGACCTTCCTGTGTGGCTTCTACGGGATACTGCATGCCTGGCTCAACGCCTGGTCTGAGATGCTCAAGTTTGGAGACCGGTTATTCTATGAGGTCTGTAATTTTATACATAAGTAACTATTGCATTATCGAACCCAAACGGAGTACGGCAGGACACGTTAGATTACGCGGTAATAGTAGGTGGAGTAAAGTTTCGAGCGACTGGCGTTCAAGGACTGGAAAGAGGAGCGTTGGTCATCAGGCAGCGAGGTTGAAAGATGACATTGTTACCATCGCTAGTATACATTGTGAGAGACTAGCACAAGAACATGAGCTTGACACAAGTGAAGAGAGGCTTATACCCAGCAGTGTGTGAAATCAGGCTTTGGATGTTGATGATGATGAACTATCGGCCCAATATAAGCTGATGTGGCAATCGATGGCAAGTCAAGTTTGTCTATGGTCGTAGGTAGGTAAGGTAAGTGTACCTATAATGTACGTGTTTATTGGTTATGCGTCATGTAAATAAAACTATTGTTTACGGCGAGTACATAACTCGTATTCATAATAATTTATTTCGTTACATATTTAAGACCAGTTTCACAAAGTCCGCCGTCACGTTCAGAAGAGTGTGCAACAGGGTCATATAATAAGTAGGTAAAAAAGTTTAAATCCATGTTTTTTGTTTTTGGATTGCGTATGAACCTAGAGTATAGACTGAAACTTGTAAATTTCATATCAATAATACTGAAACGACATATTGAAAGCACCGCAATGTTTTCGTATTCAGTGTCCACGCTCCACAGCTTGTTCGCATTTGATACAAACTTCATTAAGCTCATTTACCTACGAACCTACACTATTGTATCTTTCTTTATTTACTTTGTTTAACAGGAATTGTAATAAGTAAGTAAGTATCTGCTTATTCAGGTGACCTAAAGCCGTAATACGCCTTTGGAGAATTAGTCGTAGGTAAATCTCTCTCTTGGCAATATTATGCTGCACTTTAGATTTCCTGCAAAGTAGATAGCGAAAATGAGTATGTTATCATACAACGCGATAGTTCAAAAGTGGGAAGGAACATTCACGTAGTAATAAGTTTCTCATACTTTTCGAATATGCTTAACCACATATTTCGACACAAGCTAGAGTGTCAACCAACACTCAATGCTGACCGTTTCTAGATATAATATTCTAAGTCGGTACGGTCAGCAACATAATAATAGATTTGCTTTTATATAAATTAAAAACTAAAAATATATATCATATTTTTAGTCAGATTTTCATATTGATCGACGTCCGTTGCTCGGACAGCAACCTAAGTACCTATTTACAATGTTAATATTAATTGATGAGAGCTAATATTTCAGATCCCAAGTATATTTATATTTATCTTTATTCAGGAGTGGTGGACGATATCTCACTTCTCGCTGTACTATCGCCGCTGGAACCGCGTGGTCTACTCCTGGCTGCGCGACCACATCTACCTTCCTCTGGCGCCGTATGCAGGACGACCTTTTGCTACGTTCACCGTAATTTTCGTAAGAGAAACAAGTACTAAATATTATTTAATCGAAGGATGTTTATCTCGAAAAATAACCTGATACATATAACTAGCTGAATTTATGGTAGGTTACAAATAACTGTATCATATTTGCCTGTTATGTACCTACCTGACTAGTCATGATTTCATAAATAAACTTTCATCATTATTTTTCATGTCAGCATTCTGTGTAGCTTCGATATCGATCGAGATATATAACCGTTTAATAATAACTAACAGAGATCATTTATCAAACTAATTGATATAAGAACTTGATCCGGTGTTAGTAATTCATATCTAATTGAACGTCGACCTACATGAACTCCTAATTAGATATTAACGAGGTCAACAGCCAGGCTCACTTTTTACCTTCCTAGACAATTAACAATAGCTATTCTTGGCTGTACTGGGATAATAAGGAGCCAACAGTGAGCCTGAATCATTCCACATAGAATATATTTTACAAATTTTTAAACCAACTGAAATTCAAAATTAAATAATCAGTTCTATTAACAAAATATGAAAAATCTTTACCCTTGACGGTCAAAATAAAAACGCAGACGCGGACGGAACCGGGCAGCCGTGCATGTGACAAGATAAGAGCTAGGCTCCTCTGCTGAAAGACGGAAAGCCTTCTTTGCATTATATCTGACATTAAGAGGACAATGTACAAACTACAAACCTACCATTTTACAACGTAAACAGTTTTATTATCTTGTAAATTAACTTATTATCTTGTAAATTTACTTATGCTCGCGATGCACGAACAAATCATTGTCATCAACTTGGCTACATAATGTTTGTCTTATATTTGATGGTATCTTCTAGGTGTCTGCAGCAGCACATGAGCTCATCCTGGCGCTGTCATTCGGCTTCTTCTACCCAGTCCTGATGGTCCAGTTTGGTGTGACAGGCATCATTTCGGTGCCAGTCGCAGCTGCTGCTCACCGTTACCCAAACGCCTTAAACTTATTTATGTGGCTGGGTTACTTTATTGGAAACGGTAATCATATAATATAATAACAATATTTATGAGATTAAAATAACACTAAACACTGATGACGCAATTAAGGAGACCGTGTATAAATCACCCCGAGTGGTGCGGCTCATAGAGCAGTCAGTGGTAATGACGGAATGTTGTAACGAGATATCGCAGCTCTCTGGAACGCAAGGGCAATTGATGAAACAGAGTATGTTTTTAGTCAATAGAAGTCCGCTTCACTCAGGGCCAGGAGGATTCATTTTATGATTTCCCCCGGAAAAAGGGTATATATACTGATAACCCAATGACATTGCCGTTTTGCCGTACTGGTAATATCAAATCAAAATTTTATTTTCTGGCTAAACATTTTAAAAACATATTATTTCAAAATTATAAAATATAATATAATATATATCAAAATAATAATCCACCTTTCTGGGATTTCAACCTGAAAAATCACCCCGTGGTCGTCCGAAAACTTACATAAGTCGACAATGACGAGTAAAAGGCGATTAAGGAAGCTTTTAGCATTTAATTTACGGCTGAATTAGCAGTGTCAAATTGGCAAGGTAAAAAAGCTTAACAAATGGAAGCCCCACGAACTCAATGATCGTCAGCGCGATGTACAGGCCAAGACGTGACATGCACTGCTCGACAGGCACACAAACGAAAGAATTTTGAACCGCTTTGTTACGTGTCACGAAAAATGGATTCTGTTTGACAATTGCAAGGGCTCAGCAGGTTGGTTGGACCCTGGTTCAGTACCTTAACGATACCCTAAACGAAAACTGACCCTTAGTAAAGTGATGATCACTGTTCGGTGGGCTAACGCCGGTGTAATTCACCACAGCTTCTTATTTGGTAAGATTGAGATCGGGATGAGCATTACTGCAGATATGTACTGACAATTGTGGAGAAGCTCGTACCAGATCAGATCAAGGTCTGGTGAGAGAAAAAATATTGGGATTATCGATTCCTCCACAACGAAGAAGCCTAGAAGACTCATTAAGCCCCTGATGTGTTATAGGTTTTCAGTCTAATGGTGTGAGTATTTTTGTTGATTCAACAATAATCTATAAAAATGCACTATGGCGGATGGTGATTGAAATAGGGAGACCATGTATTCCAACGAAACAAGTATTTATCGAGTACTTAATTACCGTCATAATTCTAAATTATGTACAAGCAACGTTGAGCTGATGCCTGCATACCAGTGTCCACTTGTAAAGTTTTTGTTATTTTAGTCGAGACCATTTTGGCTAAAGGCACACAAAAGTGGAAAGGTGACATTGGAGATTGTGAAATTTTACTAAGTACAAGAATACTTAAATAAATGGGTACACAACTTAAAAAATGCTTTATTTGTAATCAATCATCCACAAAAAGCGGTAGATAGTTAAGTACATAATAATTTGTACTTTTTAGAATTGAAGACTCACACTGATAGGTCCAGTAACATGTAGGTATAGAGTTAACGTAAGTTTCACACATAATTATCTTATTCAATTACGTACCACTCTGGATAGTATCACTGCACATGAACTACCCACTTTATTTTATTTAAGCACTCACCCGGCCACGCAGTTATAATAATAGTAAACACACGGAAAACAAATTTTCGGCTCTGTGTTCCAAAATACACTCACTAACTGACATTCCACACAAAAATGAACCTTGTTACGTAGGTGTGAAGTATCGAAAATGCATCTATGTGGGATGGAAAAGTTCGCAGGATGGCAGAAAGAAACA
The DNA here is from genome assembly GCA_943138885.2 of Tholera decimalis. Lineage (NCBI taxonomy): Eukaryota > Metazoa > Arthropoda > Insecta > Lepidoptera > Noctuidae > Tholera > Tholera decimalis. Next base: position 28,829,964 of record OW964556.2, on the reverse strand, counting down.
CCTTTTTATCAACTTTAAATTCTGTAATTTTTGCAACCACTTTCAACTGTTACTCGTCTGATCTTACTCTATACCTCTGTTTTTTTTTCTTTTATCTCTGCCCCTAGACTTTGCTCGGACATGAGTAGCAAAATCGACTAATCTTACTAATTAGTTATTACAGATTAACCATAAATTATGTTTTGTCCACAACTCGGCCTTCCTGCCAGAGTCTGGCCTCAGACTATGATAAGTTCTTTAAGTTAAGACTATGTTAAGTTTACTTCTATATTAAAAAGAAAAAACAAAATAACACCCTACATTTTAGACAGTTTACATTGTAACGGTTTTAGAAATAAATAAATACAGACACCTTATCATCTAACATCTTGTAAATAAACGACATATAATACCTGAGATCAAATGACTTAATTCTTACTGTTAAATAAAATAAACAAAACTTAACATTGGAATGTTGAGGAACATCTAAAACAAAATACCCATTAAACAGCAATCTTAATAGCTTACCTCTGGCCATCTTTTCATATAGTCTGCTGCAGTTGACGTTCTGATTGGACCCTCAACAGAAACTTCAACCTTTTCCACCTCATATCTATCTTTTCCAAGTATCTTCATCACCTTGTATGGTCCCAAATACTTTGCCCTTATCTTCAAAGTTTTTCCGAATTGCGTTCTTCTAATAGCTACTAAATCTCCCATGGCATACTTTATACTCTCTTTCCAGTTCTTGTTAAAATTAGTCCTGTTGTCTTCTTGTATTTTAAGTATTTCTATTTTAGCATGTTCTCTTAGCTTTTCTCTTTCATGTACATACTCTTCTCTTTCCTCCTCCTGTAGCATGCTAATTATTCCCATATCTTCTTTAAGTCTCATTTTCTTACCAACCAATAACTCAAAAGGGGTTGTCCCTATACTACGCTGAAAAGTACTATTCAGTGACCTCTGCACCTGGCTCACATGACGATACCATTGCTTCTCATCTTCTAGGCACAACTTGGCAAGTATGGAAATTAAAACTCTGTGTACTCTCTCCACCTGCCCATTGCCACGAGGAACACCGGTGGTAACTGTAATGTGCTGTATGCCTTCAGCTTGGCAATATTCTGAAAAATCGTTACTAGTAAAAGCAGCTCCCTTATCTGTTATCATTCTGTTCGGGTTCCCAAATGTTTGTTGGTGAATTCTTAATTTATTAATCAGCTCTGTAGAGTTAGTAGTTTTTGTTGGAAATAACCACACAAACTTTGTGAAGGCATCTACAATAGTCAGAATATAATTGTATTGTTTCTTAGTTTCTGATAGAGGTCCAATATGATCACAATGCAGAGTGCTAAGAGGTATGCTTTCTTTCTCTATGCTGTTTAAGAATCCTTCCTGCTTTCCTTCTTTTTTCAGTGCTAATAGACATCGTATACAACTGACAATAACTTCTTCTATTTTTCTAGTAACATGTTTAATGTAATAATCCTTTTCAATGAGCTCCATCATTTTCTTTTTACCGAAGTGACCATTTTCATGTACTTTCCTTATTATTTGCATTTCCATCCCTTTTGGTACTACTATCTTACCTTCTTCACCTTTATATAGCAGTCCATTATGTTCATAATAATCTAGATATGGCTTCTGTTTTATAACCTCTAATATAGCAACTGTTCCTTCATCACACTGTTGAGCCTTTCTCAATTGATCGTGGACTCCTCTTGTAACAATATTCACATAAACACTGCGACTCAAAGCATCCACATGTCTCATTCTGCTCCCAGATCTATGTTCAACTGTATAATCGTATTCTTGTAAAAAGAGGACCCACCTTGCCACTCTTGTTACTAAATCTTTCTTTTTCAAGGTCATTTGAAATGCTGCACAATCTGTGACAATCTTAAATGGGATTCCACATAAATATTTCCTGAATTTTTTAACTCCTTCAATCACAGCCAAAGCCTCCAACTCGTAACTGGTATATTTCTTTTCTGCGTCTGTAGTTTTCTTGCTCATGTAATACACTGGATGCAAACACTTGTCATCGGGATCTTGTTGCATGAGCACTGCTGCATACGCTTGTTGGGAGGCATCAGTGTGCAGTTCTGTCTTCAAACATGGTTTAAAAATTTTCAGCACCGGTCTCTGCGTCAACTTCTCTTTCAGCTGGTTGAAAGCGATCTGCTGTTCATCCCCAAAATGATAATGATTGGTCTTCTTTAACAAATCTGTCAGTGGTCTTGCAATCCATGAATAACCTTCAATAAATTTTCTGAAATATGAAGTCAAACCTATGAAGCTTTGTAGTTGCTTAATAGTTCCTGGCACTGGATACTTCAGCACTGCATCTACCTTATCACTTGATGGCCTTACCGTTCCATTCTCAATGATATGACCGAGGTACTCAACCCTCTTGGTTAGTAAGTTACATTTCTTCCAGTTAATTTGAAGTCCATGTACAGCAGCCACCTTCAATACTTCTCTAAGTCTATCAAGTGCCTCTTGATAAGTCTCAGCCATTATCATAATATCGTCGATGAAAATCAACAGATAACCCTTTGAAATTATATCCCTGAAAATAATTGTTACAAAGCGAGTAAAATAGTTCGGGCATATAGAAAGACCAAAAGGTGCCCTGGTAAACTCAAACTGTCCTGTTTGTGTGACAAATGAGGTATATTTTATACTGCTTTCACACAATTTTAAATGGAAAAATGCATCTTTGAGATCTAACTTACTAAATATCTTACAACCTGAGAGCCTGTCTATATGATCATCTATGATCGGCAAGGGAAACTCATCTTTAACCATCTTTTCATTTATTTTCCGATAGTCGACACAAATACGTATTGTACCATCCTTCTTTTTAACTAATACCAACGGACTAGAATATTCTGAATAACTGGGCCTAATAATACCTTTCTGTAACCACTCCTTGATCTGCTGGTCCACTATATTCTGTTCATGTAGGGATAGGCGTCGGGGTCTTTGAGCAACCGGTATGTCATCCTTCAGAATTATTTTCATTTCAATTGGTGCCTCTTCCACCTGCATGGGCTTATAGTCTTCCACCATTTGCATAACCACAGAGTTTATGTTCTCATCCGGAATATAACTCACCAATTGTTGCTGCTGTGCATCTGAAATTAGACATTTCAACATTTCACCCTCCCCTTTTGAAATTAAACTAACATATCCATTGTTAAACAACACAGTCGTACTCATTAAAAAAGGTTGACCCAGTAAGACTTTGTAAGGCATTGTATCTACGGGTATTATATAAAATAGTACATCTAAATTACATCCGTCCATGCTTATGATAACATTAATCTTTCCTAACGTATATACTTTGGACGATCCAAGTCCAGTCAACAACAACTTTTCACTGGTATATGAGGACACATTTAATTGGAAAAACAGATCTACGGTTATTAAGTTTAAATCACTTCCACTATCAATTAGAGTTTCAACTTTTTGATCGCATATTTCGACTGTTTTCACTGAATTTTGGAGTTTGTTTTGATTTGGATAGTTGACATTCAACACCGACTGACGTTACGCACTGTGACTGTCATCTTCAATTTTGACGTTTGACACTTCAATCCGACTGGTGGCGCTGTTGACTTTTCGGGTGCGAATCATGTCTTTGATTGTTGCTCGACTTACAATCTGGTGCAATGTGGCCAAACGTATCGCACTTGAAGCACTTTACTCCATTCGGGCATGAATTAGATAGATGAGACGGATCACCACACTTGAAGCAATGTTTTTAGGTTCATTCGCCAGCTTTTGTCCACGATCACCACCACTCGTACTTTCCTGCTTCGACTGATTTTGTTTTGGTAAACTCGCACGAATCCTTGACTTGTTTTTGATGTTTTCGTAAATGGCCAGCTTTTCCTTCAGAACTGCGTAGGTAGTGACGCCATAGAGGATCGCCTTGTTCATCTCTAAATCTTGAATTCCATCGACAACGTATTGAATAGCTACGTAGTCGGGAAATTTTGCCCGCTTACCCAATTCTTTCATTACCAACATATACTGGTAGTAGGTCTCGTCGCGCCTTTTCCTACGGGAACTCATCAGCTCGTGCATCTCTTTGATATTCAATGAGTCAGGGAACTCTTTTTGCAATGACGCTTTCAAGTCATCGAATGATTTGAATGTTTTTTCTGACCGCAACCAGAGCTCAGCCGTGCCTGTTAGCGATCTTCGGGCGACAACCAGCTTCTGTTGGGGTGTCCAATTGAATATTTCAGCGTTGTCTTCTACATCTTGTGCCCATTTTGAGGAGGAATACGTCTTGTCATCTCCGCTGAATTTAGCTATACCATCTGCGGCAAAACCGCTCACGACGCCAAGCGTCGCACATAGGGGTATTTTACTTAAAGAACCGGCCATAAGTCCAAATTACAAAATTTATGATAAGCGTTACCTTTGCTATTATAAGACAATATGACTCTCCCACCCAAACGATAACGAACTAACTACGCTTCTACCGCATGCCACGCGCTGTCCATCTCAGTCGGAATTATCTGTTGTACCAGTTACTCGTTATTTTCTCGGCGCATACAATTTCATCATCGCTGTTCTGTGCATTGCCATTCTGCTGTGTTTAGTGCAAAACAAAAAAAATACTATGGATTCTTCTGATGAAGGTATGTAATTTAGTTTAAATATATTACTGACTAAAATATCATTTATTTTCACTTAAAAAAAATATTTCAAAGACGTGGTAATTTTTCTGACAATTTTATATTTATTTTTTAGTTTACGATGTTAATTTAAGTATGAGTTAAACAGAGTTAAGCTTAAATTCTTATGTGGACATATTCTATGAACCTTCTACATAAATTATTTAAAAAAAAATGTTCCGCAAGTTTCCGCCCGTTCTGTAAAAAGCCTTAAGAAATGACGAGGTAGTAAAGAAAAAAATATTATATGTTTTTGAACGTTTTGATATTAACACTAGATTTTGTTTGTTCACAGGTTGTAGTATTGAATCGCCAATTAATATCTCAAGAGAAGATATGTTTAACATAATTAAGCAGTGTGACTTCGACTTTATTAAGAGGCTTAAAGTAATTCTGGAAGTGCTGGCAAGCGGGTTTGAAATTGACACAGAAAAGTTGTCATCGTTTCTGCAATCCACAGCAGAACTATACGTCAGTTTGTATAGCTGGTACCCAATGACGCCCACTCTTCATAAAATTTTGACACATGGCGCTTTAGTTATTAAACATGCTCTACTCCCAATCCGACAGTTATCGGAGAAAGCAGCAGAGGCGCGCAACAAACACCTATACCGGGAAAATTTTGCGCGAAAATTTTCGCGAAGAAAGTGCAATGAAGACGTGATGAATCGATTGCTCTTGACATCTGGTGTCTACTTAAATTGTAGTCGAATGAAAATTGGCAAGAATCGAAAACCTTTTTCTACTGCAGCCTTGGAGTTTTTAAAACAGGACGAAGGAGTTTCCACGATTTCACGTGAATATGATGATGAAGTTGATGGAGATGACGACGAGGATAGCGAATCAGATTTTTAACAATATATTTTTTTTTTATAAATTGACTATTTGTATTATTTTAACAACATATAAAATTAGTTACTTAAGAATGTTTGGCTGAAGTAATTTACAAGTCCTAATATCTTCACCTAAAAACTTCTAAGTAATTTGAAGTATGTTCTGATGAGTTGAAATTACATTTAGACACTAGATAGTTATTAAAACACCAATAAATAATTTTGGCCGGCTTTTTAAGTCAAATACCCGTATGTGCGTCGCCTTGTCGTCTTGCATCTTCTTCGAAAATTAGAAATACCTTAATCCGACTTCAACTTTTTACAGACAGAGGTAATGGTTTGTCCCAGCCGAGATTCAATCTAAAGTAATCTCGACCGTGTCCTGCTATTTCCGCCAAGAATATAGCTCTTCCTATCCCGGACGAGCCCCCAAAGTTGTGGGATGGAAAAGTTCGCAGGATGGCAGAAAGAAACACCTTTTTATCAACTTTAAATTCTGTAATTTTTGCAACCACTTTCAACTGTTACTCGTCTGATCTTACTCTATACCTCTGTTTTTTTTCTTTTATCTCTGCCCCTAGACTTTGCTCGGACATGAGTAGCAAAATCGACTAATCTTACTAATTAGTTATTACAGATTAACCATAAATTATGTTTTGCCCACATCTATGGTAAGCACGGTCCTTTCATTGCACGCCATCTATCGTAATGGGTGCATCTTGATTTATGCCAAAATTCTATAGTGTATCTCAATCCCAATCTTGATCCGCAGTCTTTGACGGATTCGCCCTCTCAATGACTCAGATTGACAAACTCGGCCGTTGATTGGTTACAGACAAGGGTCGTGATCAAGATTGGGATTGAGATATAGAAAGCGGCCGTAACTGAATGAAGTAAAACTAGTGGCCGCCTATTGGTCGAAATTCGATCGATAGTTTCATTTATTTTTATTCATGTGACAGTGACAGACACAGAAAAATAATAAAAAGTCGAAGTAAAGAGCACATCATAACGCATAGTGGTGTGTCTAATGTTTTTTTAATAATTTTTTTCTTATCCATATTATATTAAATGTTAGTTATCTGCACTAATTCTCCATATAAACTTTAACTGTGACAAATTTCATACTCCTCCGTCCTCGTATCTATTATTTTGTTGCAATACCTACATCGTCACTTTATTTCAACTATTTCGACGTTTTTTGCTTTATTCAGTAGATAAATAGGTTCCTACTCGATAATATTTGTTTCGTTAGAATACATGGTCACCCTATTTCAGTCACCATCCGCCATAGTGCATTTATATAGATTAATCTTGAATCAACAAAATTACTCACACCATCGGACTGAAAACCTATAACACATCAGCGGGCCTAGACAAAATCCATTTTCTGTAAGCGTTAACGTCAACGGAAAAATTAAATTGTATTGAGTTGACATTTACTAACACGTGACAATCACGTGACATGTGGTTAGCAAATGTCAACTTCATACAATTTAATTTTTCCGTTGGCGTTAACGCTTACAGAAAATGGATTTTGTCTAGGCCCGCTGGGGTTTAATGAGACTTCTAGGCTTCTTCGTTGTGGAGGAATCGATAATCCCAATGTTTTGAGGTTATATGTTAAATTTTCAATTTACTATTTAAAGGGGCCGTCACAAAAAAATAAAGCAATAAAAGTTCGTTTCAATGTCGTCATTAAATCTTTATTGATTAACGGTTTCTCTGGGATTCTTTCTTGTGGTGGAATCGATAATCCCAGTGTTTTGAGGTTATATGTTAAATTTTCATTTTACTATTTAAAGGGGCCGTCGTAAAAAAAAATTAAGCAATAAAAATTCGTTTCAGTCTCGTCACTTAATCTTTATTCGGTTTCTCTCAGGTCCTCAGTTATGGAGATCACGTTGGCCGAATGTCGTGATGTTCCAGGAACTAAAATTCATTTTACTTTTAACCGGTGGCATTACGAGCAAAAGTAAAGCAGTGGTTGTTGTCAGCAAATCGTCGCTAAATCTTTATTCAGTAATAGTTTCTCTGAGGTCCTCATTTATGGAGATTTGTGTTGGCCGAACGTTCTGATATCAGGTCGTTCGGCCATAAATAAATGCTTCTAACTTTCGAACTATTCTGTCACGTATTCTTTGGCTGGCATCTTTATGCGTCACATTATTGTCAGTAAAAACTGGAGTAGCAGCCAGCTCCCTACCTCGACTGGCCGAACGTTCTGATGTACATCGTAGAGGTACAACTTGCAAAACAACATAAAGATTTTGTACAGCACAGTAGTATGCTACTGTGCAGTTTAAGAATAATTTCTAAGATAAATGAATGATAAAAAGAAAGAAAGACAAAAGTATTTATTACCAACAGACAAACGACATGCTTACCATATAAAACGCTTATTTTAATTCCTTAATAAAAGAGTTAGTAATTAATAAATAGTTGCCTAACTGTTACTTCACACTTGGTAAAGAAGTTTCGTAGAAAACAAAAACGATCTTGAAGTCCCCACCTTCAGAACAGACCGTTGGGCAATTTCTGCGCACTTTGAATTGAAAGCTGGTGATCCCTCCCAAGAAGTTATGCAGTATGATATTAGACTCTGACACAAAACAAAATAAAGTCTTACAAGCTTAGGTCCCACGACGTATCTAAGGGTTTTGTTTGTTTGTGGCAACAGTTCAAAATGTTTGAAAAGTTCAAGTGAGAGTCCGAAGTCACTTCCAGATACATGACGAATTGCAAGAATTACTATCCTTACAGTTATGAGCAATAAGTTGAAGACGGTCTGAAGATCTACCGGAATTCCTAATCGAAAAAGTTATGTAATGTGTTTCAGGGATCATTTGTAGTCTCTACCCGATGGAATACTTCGCTCGTCAGAACTGCCCGCCATCAGAGAACGACAGTTTCTTCATACCAAAGTCATGGACGTGTCCTGAAGTCATTTTGAAACCCAACTGGACATTTCAGAACCCACTAAGTACAGTTTTTAGTAATTAAATAAAGCAAACAATTAATTTGTTACAATACAATCTTATTGTAAGTAAAATATTTCGATATATAGCTGACTTCTTTTTATACATTAGAAGTTACGCTAGGCTTTGCTCCTGTGGACTTTATAAAAAAAACATAACTCTCCTTCTTTTGCGGTCGGATAAACAGTTGCCTGCTCCCTGTGCGTCGCGTCGTCTATCGACACAACTCCCTGTGGATACTGTAAACATAGGACTTCCCTGAGCCTCGTCGTGTAACAAGCGGCCACTGTGCTACCGTCATACCTGGGACCACGTAGTGGGCGGTCAAATGCCCAATATTGTCCAATCCACTTCAAGTAAAACTAGATTTATGACACGAAATGTGCAAATACAGTATGTTACTAACAGAGGGCATTCAAATATTACCATTCGGAAACAAAATGTTTCTTTTTTTTATATATCAAAATATTAACTAAAAATGTTATATTGATACGTAAAAGAAACACTCTGTACACACGTACTTGAAGGACGGCAACGTCGCAATTTATTTATGAATGCGTACGCGACTTTTTGTAACAGTACCTATGTATATTTATTTATTTAATCACCAACTTGCACTTACAGTTATTACGTACCACACATACAAGTTAAGTACTTAATATTAATATAAAAATAGCAAAAATAATAATATTGAAAATTAAAAAGAGTAAATAATAACAAGTAGTAAATATTTACCAACGAAATTAACATACATAGGGAACTAAGTAAGGACAGAATAATAATTATACAGAATTAAGATTGAACATTAAAGTAAAATAATTAATATCTCAGCTAAATCTACTCCAATGTAGTAGTTGGAGTAGATTGATTCCAGAAATCGTGCAGCAGTGGTCAGGAATCTCAGCTCGGTACACGCGAAAATATCGAATGATTCTTCATATAATAAAATATTGTTTATATGGTTGAAGGCTACATAAAGAGAACTCGTTTTAAGTGATATGGTACTGTTTAATGGTATTGCAAAAAGGAGATGTTGGCGAGGGCGAAGTGTATATCAAATGTGTAGCAAGACGTTAAATGAAATTAAGTTTAAAAGTGATGATTTCTAGTGAGAACCACGAACCAGACGGAGGAAATACTTAATAACTACGATATTTCTCCTAACTTCTAAGCTCTGATAACTTACCATACCCAGCACAAAAGGTGTTGGGTACATGTACGGGTAATAGCCGTAAAGTGTCAGATGTAAGTAGCAGAGAAATGGCTTTTGAACCCTTTCAATGATTAACGTATTTTTTTTCATGTGGGTTCCAGATTGCACTGTTGGTTTCTAGTAAACTACGTATGTATGAGTTGCATAATAAGGTGATGGTCTGTCGATTACTGAATATTTAAGATTGACGCAAAACAAAACCTAAGTTTTTCCAGGCTGTATTGCAGGTTTGTATTATGTGTTGATTAATGGTAAGGTGTGGATCAAAGTTTGTACCTAGATCGCGTATGGTCGAAACTCTTGTCAGGGATTCGTTGTTCAAAGTGTGGCCTTTGAGAATGTCATAATCGCGCACTTATTAATATTGAGGTAGTGGTTATTATTTGTACTACACTTGTTTATTTCATTGATGTCGAACTGCAGTGCAGCTGTATCACTAGAGTTGACGATGGGAAGGGCCACTTTCACAGCATAGGCGTACATTAACACTGTGGAGTGCTACATGTACATACGTGGGCAAATCGTTGACCACTATCAGGAAAAGAAGGGGCCTAAGATTAATGCCCTATCCTATGCCAGAAGTGACCATGTAACAGTCAGATTTCACATATTTATATATGTATAACATATGGCTGGCGTCCGTGAAGATAATTTGCAAAGAATTTGAGCAAGGAGGGAGAAAAACCCGCAATGGCTAATTTGTTTAAAAGTATGTCATTTTCATCCGGGTTAAAAGCTTTCTGCAAATCAGAATAAACTAAATCTACTTGTTTTTTGGAGTTGATGTTCTCCGCTATTTATTATCTAATTTGCTCAATACAACTATGTATTGGGCAAATTAGACGTAGTTGAGCAATTTGGCAGAAAGCCACGCTGTTCGTCTACGAACCACCGTTGTAATTGCTTGTATATTTATTTATAGAGCGCTGATTCAAATACTTTTCCGAATATGGATAATACCGAAATTAGCCTGTAATTTTCACTTACTGGAAGTACTTTTAGTACTTTTGATGTTGTCCATTCAATGGTTGGATATACAATTGACGTTACGGATAGATTGACGAAAAAGTTCAAGGGCTTAGTAAAGATTTTGCAGTCATCTTTAACTACGTATCAGTGGCGAAGGCTCCATACAACTCGATTCCTACCGGTTTCCCTTTTGAAATATGGCAAATATTAGTCCATTATTTTATATATGAATATATAAATAGTAATCTATTATTTTCAATTAAACAAATAATTATTTCAAGAAGAAGTCAGCTACAGGGCCACAGTTACTGGAATTCACGCATCACACTTGAGCAAGGTAAGCATTTTTCAGTCCGGCTTTTTTAATTTTTATGAAAATTCACCCTTCGTCACTGCTACGTACTGAGGTATTCCATCAGGACCTTGAGTCGACTTAGGAGGGAGCCAGGCCATAGCCTCATGAACATCAGATTCAAGAATATGATCTATATTTACGAGCTGAGATGCGCAATTGAGAGACGTATTTGCTATCGTGAGAGCTAGCTTTGTATTCAAAGATGGCAAATGTGATAATGTGATAGGAAAACGCTGCTGAAATATTTTGAAAATGCGTCAGCTATGTACTTACGACGGAGACATGTCACCAAAAGTAGCCGGCTCATTGTTAGGGTTCCGTAGTCAACAAGGAACCCTTATAGTTTCGCCATGTCCGTCTATCTGTCTGCCTGTCTGTCCGCGGCTTAGCTCAAAAACTATTGGTACTAGAAAGTTGTAATTTGGCATGAGTATACACGTTAATGACAATGATAAAGTGGGATGATAATTTTTTTTCGTTCTTCCCATCGTGTGGGATATCGTTAGATAGGTATTTTAAAAATATTAGGGGTTTGGGAAGACCGTTTTTTGATTAAGTAAACCGTTCGTGACTTATTAAGCTTTAAAGTACCAATTGACAGGCCCGTTGGTATAGTGGTCAGTGGTCCTGACTGCTATGCGCAAGGTCGTGGGTTCGATTCCCACCTAGGACAAATGTTTGTGTGATGAGCACGGTCATTTGTTCTTTGTCTGGGTGTGATTTATCTATAATATGTATGTATTTAGAAATATATATGTATGTTTATCAGTTGTCTAGTATCCATATCACAAGCTCTGCTTAGTTTGGGACTAGATGGCGTTGTGTGAAAAAGTTGTGGAATATTGTGGAATAATTTTCGTTAGAGCCAAGTGTCCTCCCCCTCTACCAACTAAACGGTTGTAGTTAGAAATTCAAATGTCACGGCAGTAGTACCTATATACAACGAAATTTATCACACATAAGTGGGCTTTACAAGTTTACGAGTAATAGTCGACCAATTGTATTTGACTCGAAAATTTCGAACAACTCCATAGAAATGTCGATAGATGGCGCTAAGCGTCAATTGTATCGCGCTAGTTTCATATTAAAATAAGATTTATAAAAAAAAAACTTTTTAACAAAAAAAAACCGACTTCCAAAAAACCACTAGGTACAATGTGAAAAATAACTTTAATTTCAGAAGATGGTGTCTTTGGATCTGTATTTTAGTTTTTTGCCACCGACTTCCGAAATTAAAGTTATTTTTCACATTGTAGTGTTTTTTTGGAAGTCGGTTTTTTTTTCAATTCCCATTGGTTCCAGCTGAGGCTGTTACAATTCACAAAAGCCAGGGTTCCACATTAAAAAAAGTTGTTGTACATGTGAAGCCCGGTATTTCAAGGTCAATGTTATATGTTGCTTGCTCACGTGCCACATGTGCTGAAAGTTTATTTATCGGTACTGAATGTTTTCAGCCTCCACGTCCACCCTCCAACCAAGATTCAGTCGTAATGGAAATGGAAAAGCTGCGTCGAAATCCTCTAATACCTATGTATCGATTTTTGAGGGAGCCCCACAGTTCATACCAAATTATGTTCCATAATGTTCAATCTTTACGTGCACACTTGCAAGATACTGTAAGCGATCCTCAAATAATAGCTTCAGATATCTACTTAGCAGTAGAAACTTGGAGCTGTTCTCAAGATTCTTTTTATATAACTAATTTTAAGGAAATAATTAGAACAAATGGCCCTAAACAGTCTAGTTCAAACCCAGGTTTTGGTGTGTGTGCATGGGCAAAAAATTACTTTGAATATAGCAACCCACGGTATTACATTGACATTGCTGGAGGTGACCACTCTGAAGCAGTAATTTTCGAAATAAATGCAGTGAAGATTATAGCTTTTTATAGATCATGCAAATGTCCCAACAGTCGCGCAGTAGGTTTTGTAAGTAATTTACTATCGCATAACAGTCCTTGCATAATATTTGGAGATTTTAATGAAGACTATCTCCGTAACGACAACACTGCAGTTTTCAAATTAATACGTGACGCTGGTTACCAGTCTTTATTACAACCACTTCCATCTACACGTGGTGGTACTCAAATAGATCATATTTTTTCAAACTCCCCTTGAAGTTGGATTTTATAATTCCTTCTTCAGTTACCATCGCCCTATGTGGGCCCGGTTTTAGAGTGAATTCAAATTAATATGTTTTTATTTATTTATTATTTTACTATATAATATCAAACACAAAGCTCCCCCAGCAAACTACTTTCACAATTTTACTTTTTTGTGACGATTGAGTAGTGTAGCTCTGTGTCCTGTATTTAAATTCAAAGCACCGGCGATGACAAGTTTTATACAAATCTCTAAAAAAAATTAAAACTTTCCGTGCAAAATTGTCGGATTAGGTGAGGATTTGTATAGGAAGTCAAATTAGTTATGTAGTAATGTTTGGCTTTTAGTTAGAGCATGGTATGAAACGATCAGTCAGCGAATACGACACGCACTTGGCTGTTATAAAAACTACGGAACCCTACACAGCGCGTGGCCTGACACGCACTTGACCGGTTTTTTTTTTCTATTATTTTTCACAAAGGTCCATAAAGTTTTTGGATCTCGTTTGATATTGGATTGGATGTAGTCATTATACGAAGAAAAATCAGTCTCCATGCTTCTCCTTAATAAGCGTCTGTAATATGTGAAAAATGTATAATATACTTGATTCACATTATTCTGTTTGTAAAGATTTGTAATACGTTTGTTGTTGTGGCCTAATGGTTTTCAGATTATTTAGCTTAATAGAAGTAGGAGTAAACCAGTTGGGATAACGACTTCACATAGATTTAGTCATTTTCAGAGGGACGGCTTGACAAATAACATTATTAATTAACCAGCACAACCACAGAAATCTTAATAATAAGATTATTAAGATTTCTGTGAGCACAACAGTACACTGGCTCCCAGTCTATAGCGGCTAGACCCGGGTACAATAATAAGAAGTCTGCTTTACGAAAGTTTCGCTCTGTAGTTGTACTAATAATTGAATTATTTGAACAGTGAGTGTTGTTGTTTGTACTAGCATAAAGCGTGTTAATACTAATTGAGATATCTAATGGTTTGTGATGTAATTCAGGTGATACAATGCCCGGACACTCTGAGACAGAGACTCCCGCCACGGATGAGTTTACAAATACATTATATAAATGTTTAATGTTTCACTATATGCACCGTAGTTTGAGGACTTTACTTATAATAAAATATATAAGGAGTGTCTCAGTAAGAGTGCACTTTTTCATTTTAAAATAAAAACAAGTATTTTATGACAGAGTTTTGATATTTTTATTGTATTGTAAAGAAGACATGTTCCGATTAAGTATGGAATAAAATATCCGGCAAATGACCCCCACGGCTCCGATGACAGGCCATTACTCTTTTCATGAAATTTTCCATGACTTTTACACAGAGATGTGGCTGTATCTCACCGATGACGCGTTGGATTTCCGATTTGAGCTCAGGAATTGTTTCGGGTTTATTCGCATAAACCCGAGATTTCACAAAACCCCAAAGAAAAAAATCGCACGGCGTTAAATCACACGATCTTGGTGGCCAGTTGACATCAGAATTTCGTGAGATAATCTGTTCTGGAAATCGTTGCTGCAATAAGTCGATTGTTTCATGCGCGGTGTGGCAGGTTGCGCCGTCCTGCTGAAACCACATGTTGTCCAGATTCATGCCATCCAGTTGAGGCCACAAGAAGTCCGTTATCATATTCCTGTAATGAATGCAATGGCATTCGTTACAGGAATATGATAACGGACACACACACACACACACTGCAATTCACAATCACAGTCACTGCAATTTCAAAAAAGTAAGGTCCAATCACGCCGCCTGACCAAAATTCGCACCAGACAGTTACTCGTTGTACACAAATGCACCCAGCATTTGTTTCTCATGGATTGCATGAGGATTTTCTGAGTCCCAAATTCGACAATTTTTTGTATTCACGAAGCCACCCTCCATATGGAAATGCGCTTCATCGGAGAAAATTACTTTTCCGAAAAATTGGCATCGACTTCCTTTTGCTCCATTACCCATTGAACGAATTGCCGGCGCTTTCCGTGGTCTGCTAGTTTGAGGGTCTGCTAGTTTGAGCTTCTGAGTTAACTGAATCTTGTACGCATGAAGGTGGAGGTCATTAGTCAAAATTCGCTGCGTAGTGCTTCGTGAAATTTGAAGTTGTTGAGAACGATGCCGAAATGATGTTTTCGGCGACACTCTCGTTTACAGCAGCAATGTTTTCAAGAGACCGACCGGTACGTTGATGCAAAGGATTCTTATTATCCACAATTGACCCAGTTTCTACAAATTTTTTGACCACTCTTCGAATAGTTGACACATTAGGTGCCCTTTCTCGGCTGAAAATTTGTCGAAGTTTGTGAGTGGTTTCAGCGTAACTTTCCCCATTTCTGTAATGAGTTTTCGCAATTATAACGCGTTGTTCTTTCAAAAAGCTCTCCATTTTTAATAATCGGAATAAACAGAGGTGACAGCTGTCAAATTTCAGAGTTGCCACTTGCATGAAAAAAAAGATATTCCAATTTTAAAAAGTGCACTCTTAATGAGACACCCTTTATTATGTTCATACAACAGGAGTGCAGTCAAATTCCTTAAATAATGACGATGACAGTCTGCAAAAGACAGCATTTAAACAATTTAATCGAAGAAACATCTTAGAGTTATCACCAAATGTGGATGTGGCCGACAATTTGATAGGCTATATTGGAATATATTATTATAACTGGTTTTTGTTATTATGTTGATAACTTAACGAGCCACTGTTCCCGCAACAAGTTTAAGAAAGAAAAAGCATTTACTGTCACATGAAACGACATACATACAAAAATTATTTTATATAAATGCATAGGGTATAGATGTATAACTAGTACTTATATCATTGAGAAGCATTGAATATGCACCTGGTCGTGGAGTTGCAGACGCGCCAACCACATACACACAAACTCTCCATTCTTGACAGAATGAAGTCTCACTCCACATTTTCTATCTTTGTCTTTGCATAAAATAACTAATCTTATGGCCCCAGTAGCCGAAGCCTTTGCCAAAGTTGTTGATGGCAAAGGTAATCTCATATTCTATCTTACAGTCGCAAGTGGCTGAACCTGTTATAAAATAACCTGTATTTTGAGCATATATTATAATTTATAGACAATATTAAAACAATTATGTGAGGTATTTTAAATTATTTCTCATATTTAGTTATAGAGTCAAATATTAAAGCTCATCTTTACCATTAAACTAACTAACTAGCTAACGGTTAATCCAAAATTATTAAAAAATGGTTATGAGAAAAATACCACAATACTTTTTTTCATAAAACTTAAATAGCTGAATAATTAAAGTAAAACAGCCTTTGTAAAAACATTTGATCCAGAGTGGCATCATAGAGTGAATTTTTTGTATGGCTAAAGAAGTTTCAGTATTTGAGTACTCAGCTGCTCGGAAAGATAGACAGTGTTTTAACTAAGTAAAACTTTAAAAAAATCCTGTGACTAAACTAATGCTTCTAATGATCTGATATTTGGTGTGTGCCTAAAAATGACACATAGCAAATGTGGTTTCATTTAATGCCTCTCGTTTTTATTAATGTTGTATTTAATAAAATGTTAAGAGTGGCTCCATTCAGATACTTTAGGTACTTTATGTATTAGGATGTGTTAAGTAAGAAGACGAATAACGATATGTATGGTTTATTTGGAAGCGCTCCTTATATACAAAGACAGTCACACAATGATCAAAATAAATGGGGTTTATTAATAACTTCACAATTCGGTAATTTAGGTACTTGTGCCGCGCTTCCTTCATGTAGCAAGCGCGATGATGCGGACGGCCAGTCCGCATTCCTTAAACTTCGGCTAGCTTAGTGCGCGCGGCCTTATGGCGCAGGACGATCGTATGAGCTCTTCTTATTAAGTATTAGCAGCTACATCATTCCCCCGCTGGTGAAACGTACACAGGGTTTTGATATCCTTCCTGATTTTGTGACGTATGCGGATGTATCTGTGACAACTGTGACTGGTGCTTCTGACTCGGTATTCATCCGGAAAGCAGGTTTTAGTCTATCTATACTTATGTTGGCGCTTCCATTGCATAACTGGATAGTGTAATACTTGTCATTATGACTAATTACTTCGTACGGGTCATTGTAGGTCGGCGTCAGGGCAAGAGGCTTCCTTGATGCGTCATTACGTAGGTAAACATAGGAACATTTATGTAGGTCATCGTGAATGAATGTTGCTCGGGTTTGGTTTGATTTACGTTGCGCCTGGGACTTTTTTAACGCTCCATTCAACTTATTCATGAAGTTTGAAATTGTGTCGCGATGTCTTGTGGATTCTTCATAAAATTCTCCTGGTAATCGTAGCGTTTGGCTATATAATAATTCAGCAGTACTTGCACCAACATGAGTGGAATTCCCTGCCGGAGTCTGTATTTCCTGATAGTTATAACCTGGGAGTCTTTAAGTCAAGAGTGAATAGGTTACTTCTAGGCAAGCGTGCTTCATCTTCGACCACATCATCGCTTAAGATCAGGTGAGATAGTGGTCAAACGCAAGCCTATCAACTATTAAAAAAAAAACATCTACTTTTATCGAGGCGCGTAGTCTGAGGAGTACTGTATATCATGTTGTTGATTTTAGTCTTCCGGTGAGTGACGTCTTGAGTTAGCGGTGCCATCGTTCTATCACGCCGCGCCGTTACACTGCGGGTGGTAGGCAGTGGTGCGGATACGATGTATTCCCATGCGTTGCATTAATTTATTAAATAGGTCAGACTCAAATTGCCTGCCTTGGTCGGTGGTTATGGTTACCTACTGGGCAACCAAATCTCGTGCTTCAACCGTTATAAAATGCATTAGCAACTTTTACAGTGGTTATGTCTTCCAATGGACAGGCTTGGGGCCATCTGGTTACTCTATCTATCATGGTTAGTAGATATCGATAACCGTCAGAAATAGGTAACGGGCCAACAATATCAATATGCACATGCTCGAATCTGTTTGCTTGTGGGAAACTCGCAATAGGTGTCTTCGTGTGTTGTTGCACCTTGGCACGCTGATACGCGTCGCACGCTATTGTCCACACATTTACGTCACTATTCATGGAGGGCCACCAATAGCGGGCACTTGCTAGTCAACTTGCTTACTGGTTGACTAAGGTCGTGAATTGCTTGAAATGCAGGTTTTCGAAAATTTGGAAGCAGATATGGACGAGCAATGCTTGATGTCATCTCACAGGTAACTTTGATATTTGAGTTGGGAATGACGATTTTCTTGAATAGGTATTTACCTGTTTGTTAGCGTTTTCAATTCTTCGTCTTGGTCTTGTTTTCTTGCTAACTCGGTGTAATCCAGTGGCGTGAGGCACGTTATTGTTTCGATTCGTGATAGTGAATCGGCGACTTTGTTGTCTTGGCCGGTTACGTGTTGAACGTTAAAAGATAAACATACTTTTAAGGGATATAAATTAAAGAACATAAAGCATACAAAATCTGTTTAGGCAGCAGACAAAAATTATTATCTAAATATATATAACTCAAAGGTGACTGACTGACTGACTGACTGACATAGTGATCTATCAACGCACAGCCCAAACCACTGGACGGATCGGGCTGAAATTTAGCATGCACGTAGATGTTATGACGTAAGCACCCGCTAAGAAAGGATTTTGCGAAATTCCCACGGGATCGGGATTAACACGGGAAAAACTTCCCACGCGGGTGAAGCCGCTGGCACAAGCTAGTCATAAATAAATCTAGTATCTTACTAGATTTATTTATGACTAGCTTGTGCCAGCGGCTTCACCCATTTAGTTCAGCTCTTGACTTAACTAAATCAGCTTCTGAATTGATACGTAGTGAACGATCTCCTTCTCTTTTGCGAATAAAGATCTTACCGCCAGCTGTCCAACAAAACTTGTACTCATTGGTTTTCGCGAAGTCACGTGCAAGGAAAAACAGTCTTCTAGTTTTCGGAGTAAGGTGTTCAGTGATATAAATATTCTTTGGTGGTCCACTAATACGATGTATTAAATTTGTTATTTTTATGCTGGTTGTTAAACTGTTTGCAGTGTTCCAATACGCTTTCCTTGGTTAGGACCGAGGTGAATTCCACGATGATAGGCTTGTTGTTTAATTAGATTAGATTCATTTATTTGCCAGAAATATGGTAAGTTACAGATATTATAACAGATACACAATAAATAATTCTACATATTTCGCCTACTAAATTCGGCATGCAAATTTTGTAACAATATCAGTTTAATATAATTAAACAAAACAATAAAATTACAATGTCAAAAAGCCTAAATATAAATTATCTTAGTAAATTTCAAAATATAAATGTCAAATAAATAAGTACAAATTTTATAAATGTCTTCTATTTAAATTACAAAATGTCAATAGCTTAAAATCTAATATCAAATTTAATTATCATGTCATACAATTTTTCCCTTTGTCCTAAAAGTCATAAATTCCTTAATGGTATAAAAAACAATTTTCAATAAGCCATGCTCTAAGATGCTTTTGAAATAAGCTGGTGCGCAGTTCTCTTATAACCTTTGGTATACAGTTAAATATCTTTATTGCCATTCGACCAGTATTTTTATGGCAATACGCTGTTTTACATCTTGGCATTGCCAATTTTGTTTGATCTCATGATATTTTACCTACCTTATAAACATTTTTGCTATTGGCTGTATTGAATAGGTGACGATGTTTTTTTACAAATAAACCTATTTCCAGTATATATAAACATGATAATGTTAATAATTTGTGTTTTTTTAAAATAGGTCTGCATGAATTTAATGGTTTTGCAGCTAACACAGCTCGCAAACACTTCTTTTGTACTATAAATGCCTTATTGATGTCAGTGGGATTACCCCATATGATTAAGCCGTATCTTACATCGGGCCGCACAGATGAGACATATCCATGATAAGCCCATAGAGCGGCATTACGTCCAACAGTTTTCCTGAGATTTCTTAATGCAAATGCAAAACTGTTTAGCCTATTACATACATTTTCAACATGTTTTTTCCAATTACAATTCTTATCTATTATTATGCCTAAAAATTTCGTATGGTCAACTTCTTCAATGTCATTATTACACCCAATTATATTCATTACTTCATTTATCATTTTATAATTAGAGAAATTAATATATTTTGTTTTGGAAATATTCACACATAAATTATTTTGTTGAAGCCAATCTATTATAGCTTCTACGGCAGCATTTATTTTATCCTCAAATTTAACATTTTTACTTTCTTTAGTTATAATCAATGAGATGTCGTCGGCAAATAACACGCACTAATTCTCCGTAACTGTAGGCAAATCATTGATAAGATAAGATAAGATAAGATAAAAAATTATTTGTACATAAGAAAAGACACGCAATACATAAGAGAAAAGAAAAACAGTAGGTTGTACAGCAAATCTAAAAATTAGTGTCAGATTTCCGGCACCTAAACTAGGTACGTAGACCTGTATCTTAGGAGTCGGAGATATTTCGGCATTGGCAATAAATAATAAATGATGTATAGAAGAAAAAGCAAGGGTGTCAAAATACTACCTTGAGGCACGCCATATGTATTGGTTCTGTATTGAGATTTATAGTTTATCACTTCTCTGTCTTTATTAACGCCTAAGATTTCAACTCGTTGTTGTCTATTATTAAGGTAATCTTTTAACCAATTTAGCGTTTTTCCTCTTATCCCGTAATTCTCACATTTTGCTAACAATATATCATGTTTTACAAAGTCAAATGCTTTGCTCATGTCAAAAAATATTGCAGCGACTGGTATCTTCTTATCTATATTCTCAGTAATCGATTTTATTAGTTGGTAACAAGCTAGTGTGGTTGACTTTCCTCTTTGAAAGCCATTTTGTTCTGTATTTATTATATTATATTTGGATATAAATGATACAATTCGATTGTACATTGCTTTTTCATATATTTTTTAAATTATAGATATTAAAGTCACTGGACGATAATTAATAAATAATAATAATTTAATAAATAATAATTTTATTGAACATAAAAATATTACATCTTTCAAGTGAAGCCCCTGACTCCTGTGCTAGGCGAACCTGTGTTACAGGAATCAGTGTCCTAACTATACATGAATACACATTTTAATTTTTATGTTATATATTTCATACAAAAAGTAACATTAGAAGGTATAGAGAATAACTGAAAGAAAAGCGAAACGTGTACGCGTGTGTAAGTTTGAGTGTATGTGCGTAATTGGGAGTGTGTATGTGTATGTGTGTGTGTGTGTGTGTGTATGTGTGTCTGAACGCGTGTGCTTTAATATGAGTCAGTGTTTTGAATAGCTTAATTTACTGTACTGACGAAATTAATTTTTCAGTGTCGTCATAGCTTAAAGACTAGCCATGGTTTCAAAATTTGTTTGACCTTATGTAACGTATGCTTATAAATTGGAGTCGTTTTATTTGCTCTATTGTAGATCCTAGAACTTAATGCCCAAAAGTGTCTAGACGCAAGTTTAGTGCGACATTTGGGAACTTGACAAACGGGAAACCCAGTGCGTTTGCTTATTAAATCTGGGCTTACGGGTAACAACCTGTGTCTACAAAGTGTGAATTGTTTAAGTCATGTATATCTTTTTTTTATATAATGGTTTTACAACTGAGAACTTTAATTTTTTAGGGTACTTTTCTTCACTGAAACTTAAATTAACAAGATGAGCTATAATAGGTGACAATATATCGGCACATGATTTTATTATGTGAGTGGAAATGTCATCATATCCGACGGCTTTTGTATTATTTAGTGAAGATATTATTTTATGTATTTCATTGGGCGTGCAAGGTTCGAGATATAAACTGTTACTAATATTGATATTTTTTGTATTAATGTTTTTATTTTTATTATTTGTTATGTCTATGTTTGTAGTATCAATAAAGTGATTATTAAAAGCTTCCGCTATTTCTTCAGGTTTATCTATAGTAACGCCATTCAGCTTAACGGCTTCTATATATTGTGTATTCGCACATTTAGTTTTATTTTTTATTATTTTCCATGTTGCTTTACATTTTTTTTTTTGGTTTCGAAATAAATTTGCTAGAAGATTGCATTTTTGACAAGTTTATACATTTTTTTAACATTTTAGCGTATTTATTATAAGCCAATTTATTTTCCTTAGATTTACTATCATGATATTTTGATTTTAGATATCTTATAGAGAGGCAAGCTTTTTTTATACCTTTAGTTAACCGTCTTAAAGTAGGTTTTTGATAGTTTACTTTGATTCTTTGCAAAGGGAAATTCAATTTATATAATAGGCAAAAAGTGTCATGGAAGTTATCAAAAGCGGTATTAGGATATATTTCATTATAAATATCTTGCCATTTGAGGCTCAATAGATATTCTCTGAACTTTTCTATGTACTCTTCGCTATAATTCCTCTTGTATATAAAACAATGCGATGGAGCAAGCTGGTTTGAAGATATTTTTGATGTGAATGTCAAAATCTGGGCAGTATTATGGTCCGACAGATGTAATTCACATGTTTCACCTAACGAGTCAGGTATATTAGTGATGATGTGGTCAATGCAAGAAGTTTGTCGTGTTGGAGTATTTATCTTTAAAGTCAAGTTGTAGTTTAAGAGAATTTCTTTTAGTGTACTGGCATTTTTGTTAGTAGTAAGGGTATAGCAGATGCAGGTTCAAGGGTTGAGGTTTGGTGTTTTGGGTAGGCGGGCGTACCTTTCAGTACCTTTCTACAGGGAGTATGAGTGAGTGGTCAGGTGGTATTATAGTAACGAAAACATTCACAACAGATTCAAACTTGTATTGTCAAGACGCACATACACAAAAGTTATAATGTTCAATAGTTACCAGTCTTATTTCACTTAACACAAGTACTTAATTTAACGTTATTATCTTACTGATGCCGTCACTAATAATATATACACAATAAACTCAGAGAGAACTATTTACACAACTTGCTGACTTCTTGACATATTCGAGCGCTTGTTACTTCAACGAGACTGAGATCCGAACTAATTTGCAAGTAGCTAGGCACCTATATTTATATTCGGTGTACACATGCACACGTAAATCGCTCGTAAAAACTTGCTAAACCCACTCCCGTATTTTTGGGCCAATCATGTGTCACCAGAGTGACCAAAATACGCATTGCTACAATTTATTACCTAATATGGTCATAGATTGGAACATCGCAACCTACTCTATACCTTAAGGGTCATACTTATCTGGCAAACACGTGACTCTGTGTTAGGTACTTGCCTATTCATAACAATATTAATACAGATTTTACGAAAACAGTTATCGATTATTATACAATTTAGGAATGTAAATAATTACGCATAAGGCAGGTGCTATCTTATGGCGAGAGTAATGGTGCTTCCGTAACATTTCCACCCCCCGTAAAAGGCTTCATCCGATTACGCTACCGTCCGTAGGAAGCACAATCACCCTGACCGCGGGTCTGCGCAAGACCCCTGACTTAGTGTCTACGTCGACTACGCGCACAACAGAGTCCATCCCGGGACTTACGGCTTTAACTACCCCCTTGACCCATTGGTTTCGCGGCCTATTGTCGTCCGTGAGTAGCACAACGTCGCCGACCTGGATGTTGGATGCGTCGCTCGTCCACATCTGTCGTCGCTGCAGGGCCGGCAGGAACTCTCGCAGCCACCGGCGCCAGAAGTTGTCTGTCAGTGCGTTGACGCGACGCCACATGCGTCGCGAGTCGATGTCGCCCGGATCAGGGCGCACGTAGGGTGCATCCCCCGCGGCAGTGCCAAGCAGGAGATGGTTCGGGGTCAAAACGACCGGGTGGAGCGCTACGTCGCAGACGACGTAGCTCAACGGCCGGCTGTTGACCGTCAGCTCGGCCTCGGCAAGGAGGGTGTACAGAACCTCCTAGCGTGGGGCGCGCTCACGTAGCGTCGCCTTAAGGGCGTTCTTTACGGAGCGCACCAGACGCTCCCAGCAGCCGCACATGTGTGGGGTCGCGGGAGGGTTAAAATGCCAGGCAATGCCCCGGCTGATGACTTCTTCTTGGACCTGAATATGGTCCATGTCGCGCAGTGCTGCCCGGAGCTCGGAGTTGGCCCCGACAAAGTTAGTGCCTCTGTCGGAGTACATATGTGCTGGTCACCCGCGGCGCGCCACCAGGCGCCGCAGGGCAAGGATGGCGGAGTCGGTGCTTAGGGAAGCCACCAGTTCCAGGTGAACGGTGCGTGTGGTGAGGCACGTGAACAACACGCCCCACCTCTTCTCGCGGCGTCGTCCGATGCTGACCTCCATCGGGCCGAAGTAATCGACCCCGCAGTGGATGAAGGCGCGCCGCGTGACCTCCAGCCTCGTGGCCGACAGGTCTCCCATCTTCGGTGTCGCTGGCTTAGCTCACGCCAGTCGGCACACTTGGCAGCTCGCTGTGACTGCTTTTACTGCGGAACGTAAATTTGTTATCCAAAATCGCTCCCTTATGCGGTTTACCACTGCCTCTTGATTGGCATGTAGCGCTGCTACGTGGTAGCTTAATATAAGCTTACGGGTGAGCGAATGTCGCCCGCCTAAAATAATAGGATGGCGCTCCTGGAATGTGAGCGCTTCACAAGCTCCCAGCCTACCCCTTACCCTGAGTAAGTTATCAAAAATCATGGGGTCTAATGCTCTTAGCTTGCTTGTGCGCGGCAGCTGCTTTGCTTCAGCTAGCGCCGCTAACTCGGCTGGGTAGCTGTCCATCTGCATCTGGCGCAGGAGACGTAGCTCAGCGTCGTGCAGGTCTTCAACGGTGAGTAGGGCGTCCCGTCGCTGCTTGCGGCATCGTTTCACGAAGGCGAGTACTCTGGCCAGCATGCGCTGTGTGCGTGTCCAGGTCGACGCTCTGGTGTGGTCGACCACTGGCTCCACTGCCGCTACCAAGCTGTGCACACGCTGCACCCGCTCGGTGTCGGCATCAGCTGACCTCATATCGGCGCACACCGGCCACCGCTCCTGTGAACAGCGAAGGAAGGAGGGGCCAGAAAGCCATGCGCCACAGTTTCTGGGCCATGACAATCTGGTCGCCACGTGAGCTGGGTTATCCATCGACGGAACCCAGCGCCAGTCCCCTCTCTCAGACCGCGTGTTTATTTCCCCCAGTCGATGTGAAACGAATTTCTGAAACTCCTTTGTGTCAGAGTTTATCCAATTTAATACTGTTTGGCTGTCGGTCCATAGGTACCTCTTTATTATAGGTACACCGATTTCTTTGGCGACTGTGTCTGCTAGCCGACATGCAAGCACAGCTGCCTGCAGCGCTAATCGCGGTATTGATATGACCTTTTGTGGGGCCACCCTAGCCTTACCTAGTACCATGGCTACCTCCCTATCCCCATCTTCGGTGGTCCCTACCAAGTAAGCGACAGCCGCGTATGCTAGCTCGCTGGCGTCACCAAACACATGTAATTCCAGCTTACTCGAGCGAAGGCCGTACCACCGCGGCACCTTTACGCCGTCCAGGTGGTGGAGACTGTTTAACCAAGCAAACCAGGAACCTACCTCACTCTCAGGTAGTGGCTCGTCCCAGTCTATACCGGTCTTCTAAATACGTTGCATTAATACCCGCGACTGAATGACACACGGATATAACAGACCCAGCGGGTCAAATATTGACAATATAAATCTTAAAACTTCCCTTTTGGTTGGGACAGACTTACCTGATTTAATGTTGTCAGGCAAACGTTTAAATGATAGGTCCAATGCTAAATAGTCGTTGCTAGGCGACCATATCGAACCAAGTGTTCTCTCTGTTGCTGACTCACCTTTGTCCAGCGACACTCGGTCAGGCATCTCCAGTTGCAGGCGCTCTCTTAACTCTGGTGAGTTAGTGATCCACCCCCGTATTATGAATCCACCTTGGGCGTGTACGTGGGCTACCTGCTCGACCAGCTGACTGGCTTGCTCCACGGTCCACACGATGTCGAGGTAGTCATCCATGTAATGACGGGACCGTATGGCTTCCACTGCCTGAGGGTACTCACCTGAGAACTGACTTGCGTTCTTGTTTAGGATGTAGATAGCTGTGGCTGGAGATGACATCGCACCAAACACCATAGAGTTCATGACATATGTGTCTGGATCCTTCCCCTTGTCTCTGCCTCTCCATAGGAACAGCTGAGCACCTTGATCCTCCTTCCTGATGTGGATCCTCATGAACATATCCGCTATGTCCCCACTGAAGGCTACTGGACCCAGTCTGAACTTCAACAAAACTCCCAGTAAAGAGTTTAACATGTCTGGACCAGTCAACAAATTTTCATTAAGAGACGTACCTTGACATACTGCAGCAGCATCGTACACCAGTCGCAGCTTCCCTGGTTTGTTAGGATTCACTACCCCGAAGTGAGGCAGGTACCATACCGGGCTGGCTGACATACCACCTTCCACCTTGGTGGCATACCCTTCCTCGAGCAACCTATCAACTTGCTTGCAGTATGCTACCGCATAACTGTCATCGCGATGCAGCTTGCGTTCTATACCTCCAAATCTCTGTAATGCATACTTATGGTTATCAGGGAGTTGTATGTTGTCTTGTCTCCACAATAACCCTACTTCCCAATGCTTGCCATCTGCCGACAACTTACTAGTCGAATCCAAGATGGTATTGGCTCGTTCATCCTCCCAGTGTTTACGTGGGGCTTCCCTAATACCTATAGCCTCCAGGTAAAATTGTTGCTTAACCATTTCATGTAACACGGGTAGCGAGATAGATAAACAGTTAACATTATCATTTTGTGTATTATTGACGAGGTTGCACCTATGTACTGGACCATGTACTACCCACCCTAGCTTAGTGAGAGAGGCAACTGGCTTACCGGATTTCCCTCGACGTGTTTCCTCACTGGCAAGCAGCTCTCAGTTATCCTGGCCCAGCAACAGCAGCGGCTTGGCACCCTCCATCGCTTCGCAACCCAGGTCGCGGAGGTGGCGATGCTCCTCCATGATGCCAGCAGGCACCGACTGCGCTGGCAGGTCCAGGTCCTTTAACGTACGACACATAATGTTGAAAAGTTGTTTGTTAGGTCCGCGCACTGATAGCTTTATTTCTTTTGAGCTAGGGTCTGACATCTCTAGTCCCCGTGCACTTTGTATTATTATTGGCTTGTGCACACCCTTTGCATTACCAGCTAGCGAGCTGTCGATCAATGATACCGTAGCACCGTCGTCTAAAATGCATAACACTGTTTATCTTTATTGTCAACTGTCACTGTCACAGGTATAACCTTTAAAAGAGCCTTGCCTATGTATTCCCTTATGTTAGTCACAGACTCAGGTTTCTTATCACTATGTAACAGTGTATGATGGGCAAAGTTGCATTTGTCACAACGTTTAGCTTTACAATGGGCTCGTGAGTGCTTTCTAACTAAACATTTAAAACATAACTTTGTACCTTTAATATGTTTCCATTTGTCATCCTGTTCAAGCTTTGCAAACTTATCGCATTTTAATAAATTGTGCTCTTCTTTACATAATGTAGATACTGACTCGTCCTCTTGTTCTTTATTGTTAGTTGAGGCCACAGACTGTACATGAACTCTCTGTTTATTATTGTAGGTATGGTTGCCGGGGTTAGCTTTATATACTTGCACTGTTTTAGAAAGCTGTGTATTTCTAGGCTTTGTGTTAGCTGCTGAATCAGGGCTGGGCAAGTCTAACTGTAGATAATAAGATGTAGCTCTGGCTAGATGCACTAGAAAATCTGATAATAATTCTAAGCTAGGTAACACTCTAACATCAACGCCCTGTGATGTAGCCACCCCCATAGCAAAATCCCCATATTGAGCCCGTTGCACAGGAATTAATTTATATAATAGTTCACTTACCAACTGTGGGTTGTTTAGGTATCCGGTAGCACATATATTCTTTAGTAATGACACACAATTACGTACCGTAGTCGAGAACATTCGCAACTCACGGCCACTTTCTGTAACTTTAGGTAATGACCGCACTGTGCTCACTCATACTTTACCCACAAACACCCAAATCCAGCTCGAAGGACCAAAAATTATAGCAGATGCAAGGGTTGAGGTTTGGTGTTTTGGGTAGGCGGGCGTACCTTTCAGTACCTTTCTACAGAGAGTATGAGTGAGTGGTCGGGTGGTATTATAATAACGAAAACATTCACAACAGATTCAAACTTGTATTGTCAAGACACACATACACAAAAGTTATAATGTTTAATAGTTACCAGTCTTATTTCACTAAACACAAGTACTTAATTTAACGTTATTATCTTACTGATGCGGTCACTAATAATATATACACAATAAACTCAGAGAAAACTATTTACACAACTTGCTGACTTCTTGACATATTCCAGCGCTTGTTACTTCAACGACACTGAGATCCGAACTAATTTGCAAGTAGCTAGGCTATATTTATATTCGGTGCACACATGCACACGTAAATCGCTCGTAAAAACTTGCTAAACCCACTCCCGTATTTTTGGGCCAATCATGTGTCACCAGAGTGACCAAAATACGCATTGCTACAATTTATTACCTAATATAGTCATAGATTGGAACATCGCAACCTACTCTATACCTTAAGGGTCATACTTATCTGGCAAACACGTGACTCTGTGTTAGGTACTTGCCTATTCATAACAATATTAATACAGATTTTACGAAAACAGTTATTGATTATTATACAATTTAGGAATGTAAATAATTACGCATAAGGCAGGTGCTATCTTATGGCGAGAGTAATGGTGCTTCCGTAACAAAGGGTGTTTATATTTAGGTCTCCGACCAGTATAATTTTTTTGTTTTTCTGTCACTTAGTTTATGCAATAGAGACTCAAGTTTATTAAAAAATATTGCAATGTTAGAATTGGGTATTTCTGTGCCACAACACTCAAATATTTTATCTACTGCCATTTCCTTACAGAATTGAATTATGTTGTATTCTAAGAAATGTTTAATTAAAATACACACCCCACCCCTCTTTTCCGTATTTCGTGAGTAGGAATTCGCAAGTATGAACTCGTTAATACATACATTTAATTCATTATTATTACTTATAAAAGTTTCTGAAAAACATAATATATCTACCGCTTCCTCCTTCCTTCCTTCCTGAAGCTCGGCCAAGCAAATTTCAATTAAAGAAAGTTTATTCAATAACCCTGCAATATTTTGGTGCAGTAGTCGTATGTTATGGTTAGAAGATTGAACTTTATTATTATGCACTTTCTTTCTACTCTCATTGTTAGGAATGAAAAAACTGTTCCTTTCTTAAATTAGTACAGTATTCTGAATTTGAATCCTCAATACTTATAGGGTAAGGATCTATATAAATGCCTATATAGCACTTCAGGTAGTCAAAAACATTCTTCATTCCATAATTATTGAGAACTCCGCGGCGCTTATAAAACATTGTCTCATCGTATGTCAGATTTAAATTCGTATCACATAGCATCGCATAACTGTAAGTACAAGTATCATGGTATAATAAATGACTAAATATTTCTATTCTAGAGTTAAACATATAAGAACATCCATCAAATTTATATGTCGGTAAACAGAGCAAAATGTTAGTGCGATTTATTGTCATTAATATATTCCTTATACTAGTAATTAACTTAAAGTAATTGTCAGATTTTATAAAATCTTTCTCGCCTATAATAATCAAACAATAGTCATTTTTTGTGTACTTTATCAATTTTTGCTCCAAATGAGCTATCAACTGTATAATTCCACAATTCGTTGATATGTAATCACAAATATTGTGATTTGGGAATGTAGTCTGTGCTATTGCTAATACCTTATTCACTTTGTTACTACTAATTATACAAAGTTGCTTCTGACGCACCGATAAAGATGGTTCTAATACATTACTTGTGACGCCATCTAACGGCTGGTTTTCTCTTCAAGTTCCTGGTGAGAAGGAGCCTTACTGCAAATATGCGGTAGTCCACGTAGTGATGATATGTTGCTGGTGGTGCCCTCTATTATCGCTTCACTGGATTCCTCGAGCCCAAGATCTAAGCAACTATTCTTGATTGCGTCTTTAAAAGATTGATCTAAGTTTCTGGAGATCCTTTTCTTTCTTTTGATGTCACTTTTTTACTGTTTATTCCTTTAATTTTTGTTGCTGAACAGATTTCTCGTAAACTTTTAGATTTGTTCCTATCCTTATTCAAAGCAGTTTTTAGCGTCATGTTTTCCATGTTAAGTTGTTCTATTTCCTTATGAGCACTTTCTAATTCGCTCTTAAGCTGGATTATTTTTCCTTTCAACTCCTCTAAATCACTGTCATAAGCGGTTGATAACTCTGGTAAACTATATCTTCTAATTGTTTCAGAATTCGTCGAATCCAAAGAAATATCTAGCGAGTTATTTGCAGTACTTTTCTGCCGGCGAATTGTTACATGTTCATCTTCCATTGTAAAATATGTGTAGTTAAATAAATAGGCAAATTATTATTTATATTCTTCTCTCGTCGATTATGTTTTAGAAAAGTTCCCTCTGTTGGTACCGTACAGAAGTAGTTGGATAGATCGATATCATGAATGTCTATTAATTATACTACTCGGCGCTAGAGGGCGCTATCTTTAATGTCGTTGTTGTCGTCAGCGAGTGATTAGTCATTTAGTACACTTTTTCAAATCTTAATGAAAAAAAAAAGGTCACTGATTTATTATTTTAAGTCAAACTTTCTTTGTTTTGTAGTTTTTGTATTTATCTTCTCTGGTTTAGGTACACACAAAAAGTTGTTTTGATCACCAGGATTATAATTATTTCACTTTTTAAACTGTTTGTTTTGCACTATCACTGGTCCTGGGAGCTTTTCATAGAATTCTCTTCACTGTTTCCGTAGATAACATTTGATGTAGTATTGCCGCTAACTATGTTTACTTTTATGCACAATTCACTACTCTTTACTTGTGTTTTAAATTATAAACAATATTATTAAAATTTCTGACAGGACCTTAGTGTTTTGTTGACGGTGGCGCCACCTGGTCTGTCTGTTATCTGTCTTGGTATTAACTCGGTAAATATCTTGTACACTGATGGCTTGAACGGGCAAATTTATTGCAATACCAACTCTGTTAATTAAATCTAGAAGGTCTTGTCTATAAGATACCTTTGGTTTAGGTGGAATATTATTAATCTCAATGCAAGAATATTTTGAGCCTTCTCGAAAAACTCGTCTAAAAAGTCTATTTTCTAACATCTGTATGTGTTCTAGGTTGCCCCTTCTTTCTTTTTCCATATGGTCTAGCTGTTTCTTCAAGTCCTTATACTCCTTACTCAGGTACTCAACTAACTCAATGATCCCAGCATTCTGATTTCGTATGTCATTGATTGTAATCTGTAACTCATCCAATCTTTTGTTTTGTTCTGTTTTCAGTTCGGTAATAATTTTCCTAATTTCTGACATAGAGTTGTTCAGCTCATCGTCATGACCTCGTTTTCGGGATCGCGAACGGATAGTTATGCTATGGTTGTCTTCATTTTCAGTATCGGTAACTGCTGTAGAGCTCAGACAAACATCAGATTCGTTGCTTTTTTTGGCGATCTAGGTGGGGTACTCTTTATGATGGCGGATTATGGTGACGTTTGAACTCAACTTTCAGTGCCAAGGTTAAACCAAAGTAAATCTTGGTGTTAGGCCTTTCTGGTTAATTATTAAATTTGTAGTTAAAGTTAGTATATAACTTGTGCGTTTTTAATCAGAAAAAACGTGAAAAATGATATAAAAACTTGATAAAAACATAATAAAAACAACCAAAGCAAATCCAAAAAGAATTTTCTTCTCTAGGGCTTGAACCAGCACCCGCTATCGTATAGGGCAGACATCGCGACTTTCGACCAGTCACCTCGGTTATTATGGATTCAAATAGCTTTTCGAGTGGCACAAACAGTTTTTGCACAAAAAAGGTTGTGGGTAGTAATGTCTTATACAGTTGGAGGTCACACTCGCGTAACAACAATCACTGCTTTTTAACCGACTTCAAAAAAGGAGGTTTACAATTCGTCTTGAACTTTTTTTTATTTTTTTTTATGTATGTTACCTCATATCTCGGAGACGGCTGGACCGATTTGAAAAATTCTTTTTGCGTTTGAATGGGTATACTTTCTAGTTGGTCCCATTGTTACGAAATTAGGATCTGATGATGGGATCCTGGAGAAATCGAGGGAACTGTTCAAATATTATAAGCACACCTATAGCGTTTTGGGTATTTCAGAACCTTGAGCAGTTGCTTCCGAAAAGTGCCATTTAAGGAAGTTGAACTGATGATAAAGACCACAGATGGCCACTGAAACTCCTCAATAATAAGTATTTCGTGGATTGCGATTCGATTACTTGAATACGGATGTTAAACACTTTATGCTCGTCACAATACATCTGGTGATGTAGAGCTGATGGTCAAGTACCAGGAGAACTCCTCAAAAATTAACGGCTATGCATCGGGAAAAGCAATATTTTGTAAAAGGTGATAAGTTGTTGACATTATGGCTTTTGTAACTAGATAAATTACAAACCGACCCACTAAAAAGAGTGAAAAAAATTTTTTTTGTAAAAAATAGAACCGACTTCCATATCAAAACACTACAAAACCAAAAATAACTTTAATTTCGGAAGGCGGTGTGAAAAAAAAAAGAAAATCCAAAACCAATAACACTGACTTCCGAAATTAAAGTTATTTTTGGTTTTGTAGTGTTTTGATATGGAAGTCGGTTCTATTTTTTGCAAAAAAAATTTTAACAATACTTTTCAAATTAGTTTTTGCTCACTCTGGTGTAATTGTTATGATGTGGGATTTGTTTTAGCACAGTTTTGTTAATCACTGAGATTATAACGGAATAGAACATGTTTTGGGTTGATTACCGTTATTAAAACCACTTTTTACAATTAAGATTTACACATTTTAAAAATCAGCACCTTATATCGGCCGACTGACTGTTGCAGCCATGAATCGCCAAGTATAGGCTCGCCTCATTCCGATATTGAGAACAATGGTTCACTCGCCGTATGTAAGTATTTGTGAACCATTCACTGCGTACAAGTAGTTCGTTGGAGTTCGCTGTTTATCGCGTGCAGTAGCGGGTACAACAGAAACATTCGCTCCCTTGTCGACAAGGTATTTTTGTCTGATGATTTGTCGTATATAAGCGGTATGTGGATAAAATGTTGACTTCGGCCACCGTCACGGCTTGTGTCTTCGTTAGTTTTTCGGGCTTCTCACTCGAAATACCTTTAAAATTGCAAGGACTTCGACATCTGTGTGCTGTCTTTCCGTATTTCTTGTGAAAATAGCTTATCTTCTGTCCCAAGGTTATGAGCGGGAATGGCTTCTGTCATCGATAGATCTGCATTGAGATTTGCAGCTGCAGCGGGATTGTTCTATTTTCAACGTTGCAATTTCCTTGGTCAGGTCTTCAACCATGCTGAAGAGTTTATGGTCTGCAGGTGCAGATGTTGCCGCTATTTTGCATGCCGCCGCTGTTGCTGGAACCCTTGACGTGGAAGCTTGACACTGGCAGGAACACACGATGCTTACTTCTTTCAGCTGTTCTTGGAAACATTTTGACTGGACACTTATCGATTCGACATCTTTAAGCGTAGTACTATTTCTTTCTGCCATTTCGATCGCGGAGTCACCACTTTAGATACGTTAGGTACTTTATGTATTAGGATGTGTTAAGTAAGAAGACGAATAACGATCTGTATGGTTTATTTGGAAGCGCTCCTTATATACAAAGACAGTCACACAATAATCAAAATAAATGGGGTACATTAATAACTTCACAATTCGGTAAAGTAGGTACTTGTGCCGCGCTCCCTTTATGGAGCGAGCGCGATGATGCGGACGGCCAGTCCGCATTCCTTAAACTTCGGCTAGCTTAGTACGCTCGGCCTCATGGCGTAGGAAGGTCGTATGAGCTCCTCTTATTTGCATGTCTATGCGTAAGTATTAGCTGCTACATCCCCAAACATGGAACTGAAACTATCTTTTTTTGCATCAGACCTATACGTGCGATTGACTATAGATAGGTCTTTGAAAATTACATTAAGGTTCCTAAAAAGATTTTTTTCACAAAGTTAAACGTTTGAAAGATAGACACTTCCAAATTGGTGAAATATGTCCAATTAAAAAAAATGACAAAAATATGCTATAGATTTCAATGAACACCTTTTTTTTTTTTTTTAACGTGGTAAAATTATCAAATAAATCCTCCCACTCCGGGCAGGGTGGGAGGGACTGTCAGACTTTTACTGACTAAAATCCACGGTGTTCCTTCAATAACCCTTTACATACCGGGGCCATGGTAACGGGATGAGTCCCACGACCCCGGCAGGCTTCGGCCCTCTGCAGAGGGAGCCTCGTCATGTTGCTGACGTTCTTTGAGGCGCGCGTGGAACATGACGCGCCGTCGACCCGGGCATGGTCCATGGTCGGACAGCAAGTTGCCCTTTACTCGCTGTCCGCATGCCCGCGCCTACGGTGGCCGGAGATCGTCGGCCGACGTCCGACGCCGTGGGCGTCTACCACTGCGGCTGGGCTGGAGGGAGGACGATATCCTCTCCCTCACGCGGCCCGCCTCCTCCTTCGGAAGCATGACTGCTTCGCAGAAGGAGGCGACCGCTTCCCACTCCCTCTCGCCCCGCAGCATGGCCTCGACTAATGCCGGGCGCGAGAGGTTCAATGAACACCTACAACGAAAATTGGTTTGAACAAGATATAACACAATTATATAGATAAATAGTTTCATTTATTTGCCAGAAATATGGTATTTTACAGATTTTATAACTGATACACAATAAATAGTTCTTCATACTCTTACTGCTATTAAACAAAATAACATCACTATGACAAACACAGGAATTTTGCGTTGTTAAAATGGAACCGCACCGACTCGCACTAGACCATATTTTTAATTATTTTTAAGCTATTGCATAGCTTTTATCGCGAGCTTTGAGCACGGCAACCGAATCAAGAACTTCCGTAACGAAAATAAACCTAACACTCCGACTGGCACAGCGGTGCGGCGTTGAAAGCCGTGCATCGTCTAACGTCGTTTCAGTTCAGCAGACTTCGGCACGGTGTTTGTTTGTGTATGTATAATTATGGTACGACTGTACGACGCGACACTCGCGCGGATAGAGACGAGCTGCTCCGAAATCGGACGAATACGTAAGCAGCTCTTTGTGAGAATGTATATAGGTGTATAGGTATCTATCATCTATGTACAACAGTGAATAGCTGTATGCGTAAAATTAGTGTATAAAGTGTTTTAAATATGAATAAACAAAGTTTTTTTAAAATTATTAATAGGCTTGCGTTTGACCACCATCTCACCTGATGGTAAGTGATGATGTGGTCGAAGATGGAGCACGCTTGCCTAGAAGTAACCTATTCACTCTCCCAGGTTATAGCGATCAGGAAACAGACTCCGGCAGGGAATTCCACTCCTTAGCAGTACAGCAGTAGCAGTAATACAGCAGCAGTAGTACAATGAAAGTATTCACAAAACGTTTCGTGCGTATTAATGAAGTGCATTTATTAATGAAGAAAGTGATGAAAAAAAATCTGCATAAATAAAATAAATAAATAATTATAGTTGCATAAGTTGATAAAAAATGCTATGCAATAGCTTTACCGCGGCAGTCCCCGAGTGCCACACTTTTTTTAAATTTTAAATCAATTAATTACACTCATTAAAACAATCAACTTTCAAACGCAAGCCTGTCATCACTTAAAAAATAACTACAGTCTTGTCCATATGCAATACACATAACTACACAGAGTTGGCACCTATACCTTTTTTTTACATGGTAAAATCATCAAATAAGTCCTCCCACCCCGGGCAGGGCCGGAGGGACTGTCAGATTTGTACTGACTAAAATCCACGGTGTTCCTTCAATAGCCCTTTACGTTCCGGGGTCACGATAATGAGATAAGTCCCGCGACCCCGGCAGGCTTCGGGCCTCTACAGGGCCCTCTACCTCGTCATATTGCTGACGCTCTTTGAGGCGCGCATGGAACACAACGCGCCATCGACCCGGGCATGGTCCATGGTCGGACAGCGAGTTGCCCTTTACTCGCTGTCCGCATGCCCGCGCCTACGGTGGCCGGAGATCGTCGGCCGACGTCCGATGCCGTGGGCGTCTACCACTGCAGCTGGGCTGGAGGGAGGACGCTATCCTCTCCCTCACGCGGCCCGCCTCCTCCTTCGATAGCATGACTGCTTCGCAGAAGGAGGCGACCGCTTCCCACTCCGTCTCGCCCCGCAGCACGGCCTCGACCAATGCCGGGCGCGAGAGGTCTCCGCCTATCGCCGCCGTGAGGACACGTCGGTGCTCTGCCCAAGCGGGGCAGTCTTGCACCGTATGCTCTACTGTGTCCTCAGGGCGATCCTCGCAGTGGTGACACCCAGGCGTTTCTTCCTTCCTCATCAGACACAGGTACCTCCCGAAACTTCCGTGTCCGGTGAGGACCTGCGTCATGCGGTAGGTCAGGACGCCATGACGCCGATCTAGCCACTCCTCAAAGAGGGGTCTTACCGCCGCAATTGCGGCGTGCCCGGGCACCTATACCTGAATTAAATAAAATACTCCAATGATTTAGTGGTTATAAACCTGGGGACAGTATTCACAAAATTATTTAAATAGTTGTAAATAATTCACTCGCAAAGAACCATAAAAATTAAATAAATCATTAATACGTTAAATTGTTATGTTACCTAAATCTAATGTAATGTAAAGATTTGATTTAATTTTATTGAATCAAGTTCCTTTTTTTTATTGGGTCGTAATCGTAAACTCATCAAATGACTCGAGGGGTCTCTGGGTGAAACGCAAGGGAGTGTCAGACTTCTACAGACTAAAAAACCCACACTGTCCCTTCAACTGCCCTTACATTCTGGGGCTGCAGTATCTCGTTAAAACATTCCCGCAACCCTGGCAAGCAATGGCCTTGTCGGGCCCCGTCAATGCTGTAAACTGCTCTTTGAGGCGCGCGTGGAACAGCACAAGCCGTTGACCTGAGCCTGGTCCTTACCGGATGGTGAGCTACCCCTGCTCACCGCGCCCGCATTACGGTGGCCGGAGATCGGCTCGCGAACGCCAACGCCTGGGGCGTCTCTCGCGGCGGCAGGGGCGTGAGGAAGAGAGTTATCTTTCCCTCAGTTCAGCCTCCTCCTTCACTAGCATGACTGTTTCACAGAAGGAGTCAACTGCATCCCCCCCATGCTACTACTTAATACTTGTTAGGTAATAAATATAATGTGTTAATTATCATAACGCAGGGAAATATTAATATTAAGGAGAGGGCGACAATTGTGCTGTATAAAATTGGCCTTATTATAACACAAATATCTGGTGAAACTGGACTGCAGTTATTTAGCCTGAGTGATGGGATATCACAATCCTCATAACTGTTGAAAATTGAATAATTAAATAAAACAAATAAACTTTTTATTATCATTTAGTATGACTTTTATTTTCACCTTCCAAAACCGAAAAGATTAAATAAAAATCACATATATAAAGTAGAATAACAACACAATAACTAATATTTAACTTCTTTAAATAATAAATAATAAGCATGAAAACATAATATATATATTTATTTATTGTACACCTTACAATATTTCTATGGATACAAAAAATTTAAACTAGTGTACAATGGGCGGTCTTATCGCACAGGGCGATCTCTTACAGACAACCTTTAGATGGACAAACTTAAAGGAGACCGATTAAGGGCTGTCAGTATACAAACATCATAAAATTAATTGAATATAATAATATAAAATACATACAATACTAAAATCATATACTATTACATATAAATATTACAAATATTACATGTATAATTGAGAAAGAAGGGGAAAAGTTATAGGGAGAGGTAATCTTCCTTCACCATTGTTTTGGACGCTGGTAGCGTTTGAGCACGCCTCACTTCTATGGGTAATGCATTTCACAAACGAGCTGCTTGTATAGTAAAAGATTTGTCAAAGAAAGAAGTGGAATGCATACAAATACTTAACTCTAGATTTTCCGATGATTTGAAGGACTTAGAAGGTGTTCACAGAGTAACTGAAAACTTTCCTTAAGATAAAAAAGAGTAAAAGGATTAAAGAGCACATTATAAAGTAGAGAAAATAAGTGAAGATTTCGACGAAACCTAATAGAAAGCTTTTATTACCCCCGTGCATAAAAAAGGTCCTAAAGACAATGTAGAAAACTACAGGCCCATATCTAAGCTTTGCTTGTTTTCAAAGGTTTTAGAAAAAATTGTTTACTCCTCAGTTTATAGTGCTATTAAACAATCACTTAATAACTATCAACATGGCTTCTTAAAAAACAGGTCTATTGTGTCGAATTTGCTCGTCTGTTCTGACTTCTTGTCCTCCACCATGTCTGAACCATCTCAAGTGGATGTGGTCTATACTGATTACAGCAAGGCATTTGACCGTATAGACCACGGTGTCCTTTTACGTAAGCTGCTGGCAGTGGGTATCAGAGGCGATTTATTCAGATGGTTTACATCTTATATTGAGAATCGATGTCAAACAGTTGTACTGAATGGTTACAGTTCTGTAACCGTTAAAATACCCTCGGGAATACCACAAGGATCCCTTCTGGGTCCTTTACTTTTTATTATTTTTTTAAATGACATTGGTTCATACTTTACCTATTCCAATATACTTCTGTACGCCGACGATATGAAAATTTTATGCCCTGTATCGGAACTTTCTGACTGTTTTGGTTTACAGCGGGACTTGGACGGACTTCAAAATTATTGTCTCCTTAACAAACTTGAACTGAATGTTTCTAAATATTTTGTTAGTACCTACACTCGTAAACCACGTGCAATCGAGTTTCAGTATAAGTTACATAATACTGTTATAAACAGGATAAGCGTTATTGGGGACCTGGGTGTAACGTTTCACTCTAAGTTGCTTTTTGATGCACACATCGATAACGTTGTTAATAAAGCTTCCAAAGCACTTGGATTTATACTTAGGTTGTCAGCTGATTTTAAAAACGTAAAAACGTATAAAATTCTTTATTGTGCTTTTGTCCGTAGCCATTTGGAATACGCCTCCCAAGTGTGGAATCCTAGTTACAATATTTATATTGTCAGAATTGAGGGGATTCAAAAGCGCTTCCTACGTTTCTTGCAGTACAAGACTAGGAAATATACTCCCAATTATATAGCGCGATGTAAGAGGTTTCACATCTTACCACTACATGAGCGAAGACGCATTGCGGATATGGCGTACTTATTTAAGATTGCGAATGGTACTGTAGATTGCCCTGAGCTGTTAAGCTGTTTGGGATTAGTTACACATTGCAAAATGCTTCGTAATCCTACCTTGTTACATGTCCCTCATTCCAAGTCAGCGTACAGGCAGAATTCTTATTTAATCCGTGCGAGCAGAAGTTTTAATAAACTATTTGGTGAACATGATTTGGATATATTCAATACCAGTGCTTCTCGACTTAAGCAATTGTTGGTGAAAAGCTTTTTTATGGAAAAGTAATGATTTGCGTCTAAATGATTTTCTGTTTGTATGTATTTGTCGATCGTGTTCTATTTACTTCCTAATTTATGTTATAGGTATTTTGTAATTACCTTTCTTTTATTATTTTTTTCTCTTCTTGTTTTTGTTTTTAGTGTTTATCAGTGGAAACTTGTAAATGGCATTAAATTGTATATTGCTTATTAACATAGTATAAGTTAGCTGTAAGTTTCCCGAATAGAATAAAATAAAATAAAATAAAATAAAATAAAGCCATTTGAGCTGAGCACGGAAATCAAAAACGTGGTCATACTTGCGCAAGCCAAATATAAACCTGATACAGAGATTTTGAAGTCGCTATAGCTTGTCCAAATGGTCTTGGATCAAGTCGAGATAGCTGGCATCAGCATAATCCAGAATAGGGAGGAGGAGAGTTTGTGCAATTGCAATTTTAGTGGAGATGGGAAGAAAATTACGAAGGCGTCTCAAGGAGCCTGCAGAAGCAAATACTTTACGGCTAACTTCCTGTAGTTGTTTAGTCCAAGAAAGGGTGTCGTAAATGTGTATTTCCAGGTTCTTCACAGTGTGACTTAAAGGTATGAAGGTGACTACATTCTGGGGTGCAGTATCTCGTTAAAACATTCCCGCAACCCTGGCAAGCAATGGCCTTGTCGGGCCCCGTCAATGCTGTAAACTGCTCTTTGAGGCGCGCGTGGAACAGCACAAGCCGTTGACCTGAGCCTGGCCCTTACCGGATGGTGAGCTACCCCTGCTCACCGCGCCCGCATTACGGTGGCCGGAGATCGGCTCGCGAACGCCAACGCCTGGGGCGTCTCTCGCGGCGGCAGGGGCGTGAGGAAGAGAGTTATCTTTCCCTCAGTTCAGCCTCCTCCTTCACTAGCATGACTGTTTCACAGAAGGAGTCAACTGCATCCCCTCCATGCTACTACTTAATTCTTGTTAGGTAATAAATATAATGTGTTAATTATCATAACGCAGGGAAATATTAATATTAAGGAGAGGGCGACAATTGTGCTGTATAAAATTGGCCTTATTATAACACAAATATCTGGTGAAACTGGACTGCAGTTATTTAGCCTGAGTGATGGGATATCACAATCCTCATAACTGTTGAAAATTGAATAATTAAATAAAACAAATAAACTTTTTATTATCATTTAGTATGACTTTTATTTTCACCTTCCAAAACCGAAAAGATTAAATAAAAATCACATATATAAAGTAGAATAACAACACAATAACTAATATTTAACTTCTTTAAATAATAAATAATAAGCATGAAAACATAATATATATATTTATTTATTTATTGTACACCTTACAATATTTCTATGGATACAAAAAATTTAAACTAGTGTACAATGGGCGGTCTTATCGCACAGGGCGATCTCTTACAGACAACCTTTAGATGGACAAACTTAAAGGAGACCGATTAAGGGCTGTCAGTATACAAACATCATAAAATTAATTGAATATAATAATATAAAATACATACAATACTAAAATCATATACTATTACATATAAATATTACAAATATTACATGTATAATTGAGAAAGAAGGGGAAAAGTTATAGGGAGAGGTAATCTTCCTTCACCATTGTTTTGGACGCTGGTAGCGTTTGAGCACGCCTCACTTCTATGGGTAATGCATTTCACAAACGAGCTGCTTGTATAGTAAAAGATTTGTCAAAGAAAGAAGTGGAATGCATACAAATACTTAACTCTAGATTTTCCGATGATTTGAAGGACCTAGAAGGTGTTCACAGAGTAACTGAAAACTTTCCTTAAGATAAAAAAGAGTAAAAGGATTAAAGAGCACATTATAAAGTAGAGAAAATAAGTGAAGATTTCGACGAAACCTAATAGAAAGCTTTTATTACCCCCGTGCATAAAAAAGGTCCTAAAGACAATGTAGAAAACTACAGGCCCATATCTAAGCTTTGCTTGTTTTCAAAGGTTTTAGAAAAAATTGTTTACTCCTCAGTTTATAGTGCTATTAAACAATCACTTAATAACTATCAACATGGCTTCTTAAAAAACAGGTCTATTGTGTCGAATTTGCTCGTCTGTTCTGACTTCTTGTCCTCCACCATGTCTGAACCATCTCAAGTGGATGTGGTCTATACTGATTACAGCAAGGCATTTGACCGTATAGACCACGGTGTCCTTTTACGTAAGCTGCTGGCAGTGGGTATCAGAGGCGATTTATTCAGATGGTTTACATCTTATATTGAGAATCGATGTCAAACAGTTGTACTGAATGGTTACAGTTCTGTAACCGTTAAAATACCCTCGGGAATACCACAAGGATCCCTTCTGGGTCCTTTACTTTTTATTATTTTTTTAAATGACATTGGTTCATACTTTACCTATTCCAATATACTTCTGTACGCCGACGATATGAAAATTTTATGCCCTGTATCGGAACTTTCTGACTGTTTTGGTTTACAGCGGGACTTGGACGGACTTCAAAATTATTGTCCCCTTAACAAACTTGAACTGAATGTTTCTAAATATTTTGTTAGTACCTACACTCGTAAACCACGTGCAATCGAGTTTCAGTATAAGTTACATAATACTGTTATAAACAGGATAAGCGTTATTGGGGACCTGGGTGTAACGTTTGACTCTAAGTTGCTTTTTGATGCACACATCGATAACGTTGTTAATAAAGCTTCCAAAGCACTTGGATTTATACTTAGGTTGTCAGCTGATTTTAAAAACGTAAAAACGTATAAAATTCTTTATTGTGCTTTTGTCCGTAGCCATTTGGAATACGCCTCCCAAGTGTGGAATCCTAGTTACAATATTTATATTGTCAGAATTGAGGGGATTCAAAAGCGCTTCCTACGTTTCTTGCAGTACAAGACTAGGAAATATACTCCCAATTATATAGCGCGATGTAAGAGGTTTCACATCTTACCACTACATGAGCGAAGACGCATTGCGGATATGGCGTACTTATTTAAGATTGCGAATGGTACTGTAGATTGCCCTGAGCTGTTAAGCTGTTTGGGATTAGTTACACATTGCAAAATGCTTCGTAATCCTACCTTGTTACATGTCCCTCATTCCAAGTCAGCGTACAGGCAGAATTCTTATTTAATCCGTGCGAGCAGAAGTTTTAATAAACTATTTGGTGAACATGATTTGGATATATTCAATACCAGTGCTTCTCGACTTAAGCAATTGTTGGTGAAAAGCTTTTTTATGGAAAAGTAATGATTTGCGTCTAAATGATTTTCTGTTTGTATGTATTTGTCGATCGTGTTCTATTTACTTCCTAATTTATGTTATAGGTATTTTGTAATTACCTTTCTTTTATTATTTTTTTCTCTTCTTGTTTTTGTTTTTAGTGTTTATCAGTGGAAACTTGTAAATGGCATTAAATTGTATATTGCTTATTAACAT
Source organism: Tholera decimalis (assembly GCA_943138885.2). Classification (NCBI taxonomy): domain Eukaryota; kingdom Metazoa; phylum Arthropoda; class Insecta; order Lepidoptera; family Noctuidae; genus Tholera; species Tholera decimalis. The sequence continues at coordinate 28,786,931 of OW964556.2, read as the reverse complement.
AGTATAAGTTAGCTGTAAGTTTCCCGAATAGAATAAAATAAAATAAAATAAAATAAAGCCATTTGAGCTGAGCACGGAAATCAAAAACGTGGTCATACTTGCGCAAGCCAAATATAAACCTGATACAGAGATTTTGAAGTCGCTATAGCTTGTCCAAATGGTCTTGGATCAAGTCGAGATAGCTGGCATCAGCATAATCCAGAATAGGGAGGAGGAGAGTTTGTGCAATTGCAATTTTAGTGGAGATGGGAAGAAAATTACGAAGGCGTCTCAAGGAGCCTGCAGAAGCAAATACTTTACGGCTAACTTCCTGTAGTTGTTTAGTCCAAGAAAGGGTGTCGTAAATGTGTATTTCCAGGTTCTTCACAGTGTGACTTAAAGGTATGAAGGTGACTACATTCTGGGGTGCAGTATCTCGTTAAAACATTCCCGCAACCCTGGCAAGTAATGGCCTTGTCGGGCCCCGTCAATGCTGTAAACTGCTCTTTGAGGCGCGCGTGGAACAGCACAAGCCGTTGACCTGAGCCTGGTCCTTACCGGATGGTGAGCTACCCCTGCTCACCGCGCCCGCATTACGGTGGCCGGAGATCGGCTCGCGAACGCCAACGCCTGGGGCGTCTCTCGCGGCGGCAGGGGCGTGAGGAAGAGAGTTATCTTTCCCTCAGTTCAGCCTCCTCCTTCACTAGCATGACTGTTTCACAGAAGGAGTCAACTGCATCCCCTCCATGCTACTACTTAATTCTTGTTAGGTAATAAATATAATGTGTTAATTATCATAACGCAGGGAAATATTAATATTAAGGAGAGGGCGACAATTGTGCTGTATAAAATTGGCCTTATTATAACACAAATATCTGGTGAAACTGGACTGCAGTTATTTAGCCTGAGTGATGGGATATCACAATCCTCATAACTGTTGAAAATTGAATAATTAAATAAAACAAATAAACTTTTTATTATCATTTAGTATGACTTTTATTTTCACCTTCCAAAACCGAAAAGATTAAATAAAAATCACATATATAAAGTAGAATAACAACACAATAACTAATATTTAACTTCTTTAAATAATAAATAATAAGCATGAAAACATAATATATATATTTATTTATTTATTGTACACCTTACAATATTTCTATGGATACAAAAAATTTAAACTAGTGTACAATGGGCGGTCTTATCGCACAGGGCGATCTCTTACAGACAACCTTTAGATGGACAAACTTAAAGGAGACCGATTAAGGGCTGTCAGTATACAAACATCATAAAATTAATTGAATATAATAATATAAAATACATACAATACTAAAATCATATACTATTACATATAAATATTACAAATATTACATGTATAATTGAGAAAGAAGGGGAAAAGTTATAGGGAGAGGTAATCTTCCTTCACCATTGTTTTGGACGCTGGTAGCGTTTGAGCACGCCTCACTTCTATGGGTAATGCATTTCACAAACGAGCTGCTTGTATAGTAAAAGATTTGTCAAAGAAAGAAGTGGAATGCATACAAATACTTAACTCTAGATTTTCCGATGATTTGAAGGACCTAGAAGGTGTTCACAGAGTAACTGAAAACTTTCCTTAAGATAAAAAAGAGTAAAAGGATTAAAGAGCACATTATAAAGTAGAGAAAATAAGTGAAGATTTCGACGAAACCTAATAGAAAGCTTTTATTACCCCCGTGCATAAAAAAGGTCCTAAAGACAATGTAGAAAACTACAGGCCCATATCTAAGCTTTGCTTGTTTTCAAAGGTTTTAGAAAAAATTGTTTACTCCTCAGTTTATAGTGCTATTAAACAATCACTTAATAACTATCAACATGGCTTCTTAAAAAACAGGTCTATTGTGTCGAATTTGCTCGTCTGTTCTGACTTCTTGTCCTCCACCATGTCTGAACCATCTCAAGTGGATGTGGTCTATACTGATTACAGCAAGGCATTTGACCGTATAGACCACGGTGTCCTTTTACGTAAGCTGCTGGCAGTGGGTATCAGAGGCGATTTATTCAGATGGTTTACATCTTATATTGAGAATCGATGTCAAACAGTTGTACTGAATGGTTACAGTTCTGTAACCGTTAAAATACCCTCGGGAATACCACAAGGATCCCTTCTGGGTCCTTTACTTTTTATTATTTTTTTAAATGACATTGGTTCATACTTTACCTATTCCAATATACTTCTGTACGCCGACGATATGAAAATTTTATGCCCTGTATCGGAACTTTCTGACTGTTTTGGTTTACAGCGGGACTTGGACGGACTTCAAAATTATTGTCCCCTTAACAAACTTGAACTGAATGTTTCTAAATATTTTGTTAGTACCTACACTCGTAAACCACGTGCAATCGAGTTTCAGTATAAGTTACATAATACTGTTATAAACAGGATAAGCGTTATTGGGGACCTGGGTGTAACGTTTGACTCTAAGTTGCTTTTTGATGCACACATCGATAACGTTGTTAATAAAGCTTCCAAAGCACTTGGATTTATACTTAGGTTGTCAGCTGATTTTAAAAACGTAAAAACGTATAAAATTCTTTATTGTGCTTTTGTCCGTAGCCATTTGGAATACGCCTCCCAAGTGTGGAATCCTAGTTACAATATTTATATTGTCAGAATTGAGGGGATTCAAAAGCGCTTCCTACGTTTCTTGCAGTACAAGACTAGGAAATATACTCCCAATTATATAGCGCGATGTAAGAGGTTTCACATCTTACCACTACATGAGCGAAGACGCATTGCGGATATGGCGTACTTATTTAAGATTGCGAATGGTACTGTAGATTGCCCTGAGCTGTTAAGCTGTTTGGGATTAGTTACACATTGCAAAATGCTTCGTAATCCTACCTTGTTACATGTCCCTCATTCCAAGTCAGCGTACAGGCAGAATTCTTATTTAATCCGTGCGAGCAGAAGTTTTAATAAACTATTTGGTGAACATGATTTGGATATATTCAATACCAGTGCTTCTCGACTTAAGCAATTGTTGGTGAAAAGCTTTTTTATGGAAAAGTAATGATTTGCGTCTAAATGATTTTCTGTTTGTATGTATTTGTCGATCGTGTTCTATTTACTTCCTAATTTATGTTATAGGTATTTTGTAATTACCTTTCTTTTATTATTTTTTTCTCTTCTTGTTTTTGTTTTTAGTGTTTATCAGTGGAAACTTGTAAATGGCATTAAATTGTATATTGCTTATTAACATAGTATAAGTTAGCTGTAAGTTTCCCGAATAGAATAAAATAAAATAAAATAAAATAAAATAAAGCCATTTGAGCTGAGCACGGAAATCAAAAACGTGGTCATACTTGCGCAAGCCAAATATAAACCTGATACAGAGATTTTGAAGTCGCTATAGCTTGTCCAAATGGTCTTGGATCAAGTCGAGATAGCTGGCATCAGCATAATCCAGAATAGGGAGGAGGAGAGTTTGTGCAATTGCAATTTTAGTGGAGATGGGAAGAAAATTACGAAGGCGTCTCAAGGAGCCTGCAGAAGCAAATACTTTACGGCTAGCTTCCTGTAGTTGTTTAGTCCAAGAAAGGGTGTCGTAAATGTGTATTTCCAGGTTCTTCACAGTGTGACTTAAAGGTATGAAGGTGATATTGAAAGAAACCTGGGGAAGTGCCGTCCAATCAATCCTGGAGATAGTACGAGAACTACCAACAACAATAACCAGAGTCTTAGCAGGATTGATTTTCAGCCCAAACTCAGCGCTCCAGTCACCAATTCGAGCAAGGTCCATATTAATAATTTTAATGGCATCAGCCAACTCTACGAGTGGAGCTTGGGTGAAAATTTGAAGATTATCAGCACATAAGTGGTAGAAAGAATATAGTCGTTACGTGATAGCATTTATAAAAAGTACGAAAAGTAAAGGAGATAAAACGCCACCATGTGGTACACCGGCAGAGGTATCACACCAAAAAGAAAAGGAGTCCTCAAAGGAAATACGCTGCCGGTGACCAAACAGGTAACTACGAAACCAGTCAATTACCGATGGAGATAAGTTAATGAGCATAGAATGCCAAGCAAAATGTCGAAGTCAACTGTATTAAACGCATTACTAAAGTCTAGTAGTGCAAGTACAGTTAACTTCCCCATCTCCATGCCAGAGCTTATATCGGGTATGCGCCATTCGCATTATTTTATCTGTACATATTGAAATAAGTATTTTATCATAAACGCATACTGGCAACACTATAATATTACACCCCACTTAATCACTCACTCTAACCCGCTTATTCCTACTTCCCTTTTCTATCCGTTCGTTCATTGTGAACATGCTCAGTCCTCATCTGGCTCTCGCTAACCACGCTCGCTCCCTTGGTGCTACGTTTACGTGTGCACACGCTCCCCGCTAAAATTCTAAAAGTGACAGTGTAGTGAACCCTCAAACTCTATCTCTTCTCGTGATCTTGGAGGATATCTTCTGAACCGGCACCCTGGGTACACCATATCGAAGAGACTCATAACCTCACCATTCCCGTAAGTACCCTATCCTCCATATCGTCCGTAATATGTACGAGTGCAGAAGTAGTGCTGTGACCAGGCCGGAAACCAGATTTGAAGGGATTCAGGTGATTATACTTAGAAAGGAACGAGCTAAGTTGTTGGTGGACAAGCTTTTCAAGGACTTTAGATAGGAATGAGAAAATAGAAATGGGTTGGTAGTCAAAAAAAGATGGTAAAGGAATAATTTGGGCGTCTTTCCAGGCTTGTGGAAAGATACTATTAGAAATTGAGAAATTTAGGATGTATATAATGACCGGCAGAACGTTATCAAGGATGGGAATGATCATCTTACGGCTGAAACAGTCACTACCCACAGCGTTGGACGTAATCGACATAACTATAAATTTACAAATGAAAGGAGAATAATGAGGTATCGGAAGGTTAGAAAGATAAAAGCATGAGCTCTCTTATTTTTATATCCTTCTTATATTATTCAGAAAGAATATTATAAAGCACCGTATCTATTAGTTTGTCATTTTAGCATATATATGTATTTTATTAGTATTGTTATATATTAGTATTATATTTATTAGTATTAAATATATTATTTCATTCCTTTTTCTTGTACACCTACCACAGTGTGTTTTTTTTTAACCCAAAGGTTGACTGGTAGAGAATGCCTTGCTGCATTAAGTCCGCCCATGTAATACAATTGTACATAAAGTTTAAATAAATAAATAAAAGCTAATAAAAACAAGCCCATTTTAAATTAAATAAAAGTTGGAAGCAGGCGGGACCCATTTGAGTTTGAAACTATAATAATGGTATGAGCCCCGCCTGCTTCCAACTTTTATTTAATTTAAAATGGACTTGTTTTTATTAGCTTTTCAGTTAGTTTTAGTATAAGGTTGCAGTCGGGTTTTTTTTTGTTTATAAACTATGTTAATAAAAATTAACATTGTTTTAGTAACATTGTTTATAAACAATTACAAACAGACACACCATTTATCGATAATTGATAAGAGCCATTTGCGTTACAGCACATCAGTATCACAAAATAAAATTGAAAATTAAAAGATCGATTAAGCCTTTTAGTACCATGTTTTAAATAAAATATAGAATCAAATATCTAATTCAATACTTACCGAGCCTCATCTAATGAAAATTTTGCTATAAACTTCCTTTTTTCATTACCTTTACGACTTCACAAGTACGATACTTCACAAGTTATAAATCGGCTATTAGGTGGCATTATGGTACAATTATGTTTATTGAACAAGATCACACTTTTAACAAATTAAGATAAAAAATTAACCGTAACTAACTGCCAGAAAATAATAAGCACAAATTTACAAAATACTACAAGATACACGACAAGTAAACATATATGGCTGACTGTCATGAAAGAAAGAGAAAGCGCACGGAACAGGTGAGACAGCAAAATCTACCATTATTTACCCCTCAAAGTCCATACAATTTTTTTCACCTTAAAGTTGCAGTAGCCTGAAAGACCAGAAGAAAAAGCACGGCCTCTGACTTGACAGTGACTAATTGTCTCTGATCATGATAAAAGACAATTACTAATTGGATAACCTCAGCATAGAATCTTACTAAATTATTTTCACACATTCTATGCATAAGGAGAACACCATTAATTTAATTTTCATTTATTATTATGTTTAAATATATTCATTAACTCAAATTCTAATACTGGATACACATACGCCACGCCATCTGTGACATCTTCCAAGAGTTACTATCCTACATGGAGAGAGTGCACATCATTGCCATCGGTAGATGACGCTAGCATATTGCTTTTCCATAATTATAACTTTTTTTAAACGTTACACACTGACTTCCAATAAAAATAAGAATGGATTAAACGGATATCAGGTTAAATATTTTAATGATTCCCATATTTTTATATCCTACTTAAACAAACTTGAAAATTATTTCATTAACCATATTTTATTTTAAAAAGAATTAAGGACTATTTGCAGTTTCTGACCATTTCAATCATTTTATAGGCATTTCCCTTTCCAGACCTTAGCTGGATCACTACTCTGAACCGAAATATGGATATGTTGGCGTTTTGCATTTCTACACACCTTGCTGCAGTGATTTCTAATTGAGATAAATTTCTCCCTGTTGGCGTCACTGGGTGTAACTTTAATTTTAAATTTCGCCGCTGTTTTTTTATGGATTAAAAGTTTAATTTCATCCGTCAGCCAAGGCACCGGAAGATGCTTAACCCTCACAGCTCGAATAGGTGCATGTCTGTCGTAAAGCTGAATTAGTGCAAAGTCAGAAAATCAACCTGTTCGTCGACTGATGACGAATCAACCAGAGGCGTCCAGTCAATGTTGTTGGCATCCTCTCGAAGACAATCAATGTTCATCCCATCAAAATTGCGAAGCAAAATAGTTTTGGACTTATACTTAGGTGGGCGAATTTTATAGGATTTGAAAATTAGGTCATGGTAGGAAAAAGCGTCTGCTGAGCATTGACCATGTATGTATGTATGTCGGGAAGGTATCCGCAACTCCACGACCAACGTCGTATGTTGCGTAAGGGTAAGGATTTTTTCATTCTATCCATGCCAACTCCTCCAGGAAGCCGAGCAACGCCCTCGTTTTGCTTACCATTTCTCGGAGGGTACCTGGTTTGCCGAAGTATTTAGTCCTGTAATCCGAGCATTGACCATGCTTAGCGACGTAACTAAGAGATGAGACAAAAATAAGATCAAGCAGTGAAGGAACTGAGTTAGAAAAATGGTGAGTGGCAAAAGAAGGAATTGAAACGAGTGTCTTTTTTAAGAAGGCACGTATTAAAGTCACCCATTATTATACTATGACTCTAAGAGGGAATTAAAGCTTCTAAAATACGCTCCAAGGAAGAAAAGAACTTAATTCAAAAAGAAGAGCTGGAGTCTACTAGACTCCAAGGAGAATTTTAGAGAGGTGGAGTTTAACTTCAATGAAAAATGAAATAGTTATTGCTAAAAATCGAATATTGTTATTCAAAAATCAGCTACACATTCAAAGACTTTTCATTGATCTTGGAGACAACGCTTAAGGCGTGTTCCCGGCCGCGCGAAATTTACTTCGCGCGGACGTAGCGGCAGTGAACTCGCATCGACCACGTGACCCCACCGTCAGCCATACAGTACAGAATTAAGCAGTAGGATAATTTTATTTGACTCTAGAATATAAATGCATTTTTATGATATTTTTATAGTACTGATAAATGAGATTTTCGTATATAAATGAACTAAGAAAGTAAAGTAAAGGATTACAGGGTTATTTATTTTAAAGACTGTTTCTATAGAATCCAGGTTTTCTAACCCTTTATTCTATAGAAACAGTCTTAGAAACAAATTAATTATATATTGAATTTATAATTTGAGATATTATGTATAATCTCAAAAAAGTGGCCTGTAAATAAAGTACTTCTTCAAGGTTGATTAATTTTAAAATTAGTTCTGTGGTTTAGACGTAAAAAAGTAACAGACAGATAGACTTACTTTTGCGTTTACAATATGTATTAGTATAGCTAAGGGTAAAAAATGCGGTACGAGTTTATGTGAATCTTTTTACTTCTTTAATGGATTCACATGGAACTTTGTACTTAGGTTCCTCAAGTGATATTGCCTACCAGGGTTGCGGTAATGTTCTAAAGAGATACCGCAGCACCGTAACATAAGGGCAATCGAAGGAACATTGTGGGTTTTTAGTCAGGAGAAGTCCGACACTCCGCTTCAATCAAAATCTGTATTGATAAGTAATAATTTAATTTATATAATAAAAATTTTATCCTACTAATATTATAAATGCGAAAGTTTGTGAGGATGGATGGATGTTTGTTACTCTTTTACGCAGAAACTACTGAACGAATCTGAATGAAATTTGGTAAGTATATAGTTGGCAGCCTGGAATAACACATAGGCTACTTTTTATCCCGAAATTCCCACGGGATCGGGATTTGCGTGGGAAAACCTTCCCACGCGTACGAAGTCGCGGGTAGAAGCTAGTCATTTATATTTTTCATTGGCATTATGTTCTGAGATATACGTATTTATTGCATTTTAATTTAAGTGGTTCACATTCTATTGTTATGTTTTGTTACATTTGTGATTTTTTCCCTCTAATGGTAATGGAACAAAAGCCCAGATGCAAGGTGGGTCGGTATTGAAACAACAAACGGTTTCAAACAACAAAAGTTTATTCAAACAAGGTAAAGTAAAATATACAAAAAAAGGTTATTGCCAGCCAGCTTAAACTTCAGTCGGTGGAACTTCGGGTTATGGGGGGTTGAAGATAATACCAGTACTGTTGCTATTCTTTTAAAGTTTAAATTAAATATGGTCTAATTTTCTTTACTAAAATATCAAGGTGCAACCTTCCAGTTTTGTTCAGTGAATTATTACTAAATGGGCACCAGGGACACTAATAGTCCCGGATCCCTGAGCCGACGAAGATGTTCAATATTCTTCCAATTAAACGTAGGTGTCGACCCCTGGGGTCCTTTAATTAAATTAATTGTAGACCGGCTTCTAAATTTGAAAACCAGACAGGTGATAAACTGGTTCCCTCATGAACCGGTAGAATTTAAATTAATCCATATAAAAAAGAATAAAAAGAAAAAAGAAAAACCATCCCGCCTGCGCTAGAACGCTATACGGACACTGCCACCGCACAGTCGTCTCCGCAGGAGGCCTTGAGAGGACTCGAGGAACGGGTCTCACGTCCAGGCTCACGAGGCGCCTCTAGATCCTGGCGGCGAGACGAATCTCTCGAGCTGCCTCACGGTTGATCAAGGGCGGAAACACATGGCTCCAGGGCTCGACCGGCTGGAGAAAGGGTGCGCCATCATATCGGCGAATTCCTTCAAAACGTGGAGTCCTTTTAAAACATGGGATTAAGTGAATTGTCAAATGGTGGCATCACCTGATATTCTACCGTCGTTGAAAAAAAAAACCACAGACTAAATATGGATTAATGTCTATAATGAAAAAATAATTTCACTTCCATTCGTCAAGTATTTTCACCAAAAGCTGAAAACTATTAAGAATTGGTCTTTTCGATATTAGTTCGACGACTTCCAATCAATTTGCTAAAATTCATTAATATCGATTCAGAACTAAAACTGCGAACCGGCAACCGCGTGATTCAACGTCAGAAAATGTTACCAAAGAGTCCAGTGACGAAGTACAGATGAAGGGATGAGACCCCTTTTACAAATCGCAAGCTAAAGTCAATTGTACAAACTACAGGGAACAGTTCACTTGGAACCTTACAATTTACAATGCAGGTAAGCTAGGATAAAAAAAACAACGTAACAGTACCTCCCCAACCACCAGAGATTTGACCCGATAGGGTAAATCTCGACGCTGGCCCTCCAGCGTCAAAGCAGCCTCAAAAGAGCCAAGCATGCTTTCAACACTCCTCAATGCTCCTCCCTGAAAATAGGAACTGAGAAAGAAACAAAAGCAAATCAACAAAACGTAGAAACCGGTGCACGATTAGGTAGTTAAGGTATATACAACAACAATACGGAATTTAATTAGCTTTACTTCTGGAGCGAGTCTAATCCATTTAAAAACATGTAAAAGACAAGCTCCAAAAAGAGCTGAAATTTGTAAGCATCTGCTGAAGTACTATCCTAGTCTGACCTACTATAATTATATAATTATAGTAGGTGGTAGGTAGGTTCCTATATAAGAAAGACCACCCCACGCAATCGCACACCAATACCACCCCAGATCATTTGTGGCTGTTAAAATATTTAGCGCGAAACAGCGATTACTAACTGTTCTACACACAACCATTCTTTGATAGGTAGAAATATTAGAGAAGATAGATAAACAAGTTGTGCTTTTGGTTTTGGCGTATATATGGAGTAACCAACCGCTCCTGCAAAGGCTTATTTAAAGAGTTGCGACCGCTCTGAAGTTAGAGAAGATAGATAAACAAGTTATGCGTTTGGTTTTGGCTTATTTATGGAGTAACCAACCGCTCCTGCAAGGGCTTATTTAAAGAGTTGCGACCGCTCTGAAGAAGCAACACCAATGGTGTAGACCATTAGTCTATACTTATAATAAATCTGTAGAGAGGTCAATTCTGTACATGAAATATATTTACAAAATAACTATCAGGGGGTGATTAGGGATCGATACTGATGCCAAAAATGCAATCAGTAAAATAATTGTCTGTCTGTCTGTCGGTCTGTCAGTCTGTGTGTATAACCGTCATAGAAACAAAAACTACTCGACGGATTTTAACGAAACTTTGTACAATTATTTTTCATACTCCTGAGCTGGTTATAGTATACTTTTCATCACGCTACAATCAATAGGAGCAGAGCAGTGAAGGAAAATGTTGGGAAAACGGGAGAAGTCACTCCATTTTTTAAGCTTCCGTCGCGTGTGCAATCTTAATGGTTAAAGCTACACAGAAATCATTTATGACGGAAATGTTCTCCTTAAAATTATATAAGAAATATCCACGACAGCATATATCTATCTTTTATGGTTGACTCACAATAACACGTGTAACTCCCGATAGCTTAGCAGTTCGAAGCTTTCTGATTATTATTCTGCTCCGAAATTTAAAACCACCAAACTTTTTTATATTATCTATTAATTTATCAATTTATTCATTCCATTTTACAAACTGGAACGTCCCATTTCATTTAATTTACTTCGCAAGGACCCAGTTTTACTCTGTTCTTCCTAGTACATGGCGGAGAGGCAGTTAGTAGTGAAGATGTCTTCGGCAATGATACCGTAGCACAGCCTACTCTAGCTTGAGTTTCCCGCAGAATAATTAAAATCATAACTTCACTAACGACTTATTTATCATTGCTGTTTTAACTTAATCTTAATTATAACTTAAACTCATATTTTGATAATCATAAAAATATACCCATTTAAATCTAATAGCAGTAAATCTTACCTTAATATAAAAAATTATCAATATACTAAACCTATTTAAGTACCTACCTACTTATAACTACTACTGAACCATTTCTTTTCTATCTTGTGATTGTTGGTATACCCCAATAGCTACATATGTCATAATTATGGCCTACCCCATTCATTGTATTTTATTATGTATATTATAACTATCGGCCCTACACCGATGGTTATTATACTGATCGTGGCTCTACCCCATCGATCTTTACAATTATGTAATGCTAGCTTTTGCCCGCGACTTCGTCCGCGTGGAATAGTTACTTTGGGCTAACGTTAAATTTAACCCCGATTTGAAGCATTTTTCATTGGTGCTCCGCTCCTATTGGCCTTAGCGTAATGATATATAGCCTATAGCCTTTCTCTATAAATTTACTATTTAATTAAAAATATTTTTTCAATTCGAACCAGTAGTTCCTGAGATTATCGCGTTCAAACAAACAAACAAACTCTTCAGCCTTATATTATTAGCATAGATAGCTGTTGCCCGCGTCTTCGTCCACGATTCCGTCGTTTTTCGTAAAAAAAAGTAGCCTATGTCCTTCCTCACGGTTCAGTGATTTTGATGTAACACACAGATTAAATTTCGTAATTTAGTAGGGAAATATAATATGTCAATCTATAATACTGTTGAAAAATATCGCAATACCGAACAGCACAATATTATTGTGAATAGCTGTGCCCGCGACTCCGTCAGCGTGTAACTCCTTGTGTGTTATTAAGTTAATGTATTGGTAATATTGTTTAGATCACGTTCACATGAGGCTTAAGTACCTATAGAACGACAATACTTCAGCGCAAAGCTTCCAGGTAAACTATGTTGAAATTTGACCCGTCCGGCACGTGAACGTAAAGATTTCTAGAATTGCTAACCCGGGAAAGAGCGACGTACAACTGACCATGCGAGAAACAACTGACACCGAGATCTACTCCAGCAACACGAAAAGTCTGCCCTTGAGCCTTATTAATTGTCATTGCATAACACACCGAAGCTGGGAATGGCGTTCGTTCTTTTAAATTGGAATGGAAAATTATTTGGTATTATGGGAATTCTGGGAATAAAGACGGTTTCTCCTGCACCGCAACCTGTTAAAATTTGAGCCTCGATTATATTTTGTTGCAACTGGGTTACTTTAAGCCGAGTTCCATTGCAAAGTTGTGGTGGTTTTAAATTTCGGAGCAGAATAATAATCAGAAAGCTTCGAACTGCTAAGCTATCGGGAGTTACACGTGTTATTGTGAGTCAACCATAAAAGATAGATATATGCTGTCGTGGGATATTTTTTATATAATTTTAAGGAGAACATTTCCGTCATAAATGATTTCTGTGTAGCTTTAACCATTAAGATTGCACACGCGACGGAAGCTTAAAAAATGAATAAATTAATAGATAATATAAAAGAGCTGAACTTAAAACTGGCTGTCACAATGTACAATCTTAAATAATGTGTAAATATAATTTACAGTAAAGGCAGACCATACACAATTAGTAGTCCTATTTAGTAAAAGTATATAAAAAGTAAAAGTCTTGAGTAAAATTAAATAAAAGTGTATAAGACAGTACAAACATATAGAAAAGAACACGTTTACAAAGGATTCCGCGCGACAGTTTTTCTTTATAAATTAAAATAACGGGAAGGTTCTAGAAACAGTACTCTGGCATGTAAGGTACAGCAATAGACGTAACCTTTATCTCCAACCAATACGGTGTGTAACCAATACGGTTGGCAACAAGGTTAACAAGCTCCATCCAAGCTACAGCCTCGCAAGGTTACTTACCATCGATGAGTGCAGGCGATGATTGGTAGGCCTTTCGGACCAGCTTTTCTATTTCGAGGGTCCACTGCTGTAGGTTTTCAGTACTACGTTGTACCCGGTCTTTCGACTGAGCACGGAATACGTGCTCCAGATGTGCGTCACCATACCGAGATTCTAACGACTCTAGTAACTGTTCGTAGGTGATCTCCTTCCCGAGGGCCTCTAGAATGGTTAGGGCCTGGTCACGAAGGCCAAGTGTAAGTGCCGTCATAGCCTGCGCTTTGCTCCATCCGTCGGCTTTAACAACGGCCTCAAACTGGATCATGTAGGCCGACCATGAAGAGCTTCCATCAAACGGAGGTACCTTGAAGCCTCGCACCGAAGGAGCAGCGATAACAGGGGCTGCAGTCAAATCTCCAGACTTCAGAACACCCAGAGCTTTTTTCAGCAATCTCCATGTCAGCTCCGGATCCGTTCCTCTTGCTGGCGCACTCGTTCCTTTACTGCAGTAAGGTCTTGCAAAGATTGCAAATTAATGCGAATCTTAGCTGGTGCTACTACCAGCTCTTCCTGGTGGCGGACTTGTACTTCCTAATGGCGCGCTAGCTCTTCCTGGAGGCGAGCAGCCTGCTCTTCCTGGCGGCGGGTTTGTTCTTCATGACGGCGGGCTAGCAACCTGGAGGCCAGGAGCCTGATCTTCCTTGCGGTGGGCGTGTACTTCCTGGCGGCAAGCTTGTTCCTGCACCATAGCCATCAATGCAGCCATATCAAATGTAGCCGGGGCTACAGTCGCTGGAGCAACTCCGAATGTACTCGCAGACGCCTCCATCATCAGCTGATTTCCACCCGGTGCTGGCGATGGTGAGCCTTTGAACCGCCTTTGGTCAATCTCCGCCTGTCGTTGATTTCTTGTTCTTACACCCTCCATGTCGTTTCGATTTGAAGTTTTAGTTCTGAATCGTTATTAATTAATTTTAGCAAATTGATTGGAAGACACCGAACTAATATCGAAAAGACCAATCCTTAATAGTTTTCAGCTTTTGGTTAAAATACTTAATAAACGGAAGTGAAATTATTTTTTCATTATAGACATTAGTCCAGAAGTTTCGAAAGGAACACAGTCTATATTTAGTCTGTGGTTTTTCGGTCAACGAGCAGAGAATATCAGGTGATGCGACCAATTTCATGCGCCAAAGTCCATTGTACAAACTACAAGGAACAGTTCACTTGGAAACCTTACAATTTACAACGCAGGTAAGCCAAGCTAAAAAACAACAACGTAACAGTAGGTTAAATATAATATAATGATTAGAGTGGCTTTATAAATACTAGTATAATAATAATACTACTATTGAACCGACTCCCAAAAAACCGGAAGTCGGTGCCAAAAACGAAAATAAAAAACTAAAGACACCGACTACCGAAATTAAAGTTATTTTTCACTTTGCAGTGTTTTTTGGAAGTCGGTTCAATTTTTTGGTAAAAAGTTTTTATTTATCTCTTTTTAGTTGGTATCTTGACGACGGAACCTTGGGAGGTGATGTAGAAAATATTTTAGCAGACCTAAATTTCTTAAAAAATGAACTACATTCTATTGGCCTTGACCTCAACCTTTCAAAATGTGAATTATTTTTAACAGATAACACTGACAGACTACTGACTCTCTCTAAATTTAACGAAATAGCTCCTGGAATTCAAATTATTGAGAAAAGTTCTCTCCGTCTCCTTGGTTCTCCAATCTTTGATACTTCCTTTCCCGACTTTATTGCAGAACAAATTAATAAATTCAATGACGTTTCGGAAAGATTGCTCCAAATCAATATGCACTCGGCCATCACTATAATTCGTTTCTGCTGTTTCGGCCCTAAATTAACATACTCTCTTCGTGCTTCCCATTTGTGGAAGCACCATCAACTTTTAGTTCAAATGGATCAAATTATCAGACGAACTTTGTCCTTAATTCTGAATGTGGCTTTGGATGACCGAGCTTGGGCCCAAGCCTCTCTTCCCATCCGCATGGGAGGGCTCGGAATCCGCAAAATTTCTAGTATTAGTTTACCGGCTTTCATTTCCTCGGTCCACAGCACTGAGAAATTAATCAGGAATATCCTGGCTTCCACACTGATTGATTTCAATGTGCCGTGCTTCACTGAGGCTATTGATGCCTGGAATCTCGCTTGTCCAAATTCTGACCTACCTGTTATACCATCTTCCCAGAGGCGGTGGGACGAGCCGCTCTGCAGAGTAGTTCTGAATAATTTACTAACCACGTCTGCTACTTCTGCTGAGTGTGCTCGTCTGCTGGCTGTGGGAAAGTGGGAATCAGGTCTTTGGTTACATGCTCTACTGTCCTCAAATCTTGGCACTTTGTTCGACGACACCACTTTCCGCATCGCTGTTTCACTACGCCTAGGAGCCCTTTGTTGTTCCCCTCATCGCTGTAATTGTGGGGAAGCGGTCAACAGCCTCGGGCACCATGGTCTCTCTTGCAGCCGTAGTGCGGGTCGTTTTGCACGACATGCCAACTTAAATGACATTATCCGACGAGCCCTTGTCACCGTCGGCGTTCCAGCCGTATTGGAACCCATTGGACTGGCGCGTGACGATGGCAAGAGGCCGGACGGCATGTCATTGTTTCCTTGGAAGATGGGTAGGCCTTTAGTGTGGGACGCAACTTGTGTCGATACTGTCGCGCCATCCCGTCTTCCCAGTTCATCATGTTGTGCTGGCGCTCCCGCTGCGGCTGCGGAAAACCTCAAGCGGCGTAAATATAGTCATCTCGGTGATAACTATATTTTCGAGCCGTTTGGGGTCGAAACTCTCGGACCATGGGGCCCGTGTGCTCACAGCCTTTTTAAAGAAATATCGAAAAGGCTCGTTGACGCTTCCCGCGACCCAAGGGCTGGCTATTTCTTTGGTCAACGGCTAAGCATTGCCATACAACGAGGCAATGCCGCCAGTATCTTAGGTACGTTGCCAGCCGACAGCGTTGAGGACGAATTTTTTGATGCTTTATTGTAGTTTGTATTTTAGTACATAATTTTGTATATTTGTTGTAATTAATTGTTTAAATATATCTCTGTATTTCCGAAATAAAATAAAAAGTTTTTAGTTGGTCGATTTATAATTTACCTAGTTACAAAAGCCTAAATCTCAACTACTTATAACCTTTTACAAAATATTGCTTTTCCCAATGCTGGGCAGTTAATTGTTGAGGAGTTCTCCTGGTACTTCACCATCAGCTTCAGTTCACCATATGCATTGTGACGAGCATATTTTGCTTAATAACCATATTCAAGTAATCGAAGCGTAACCCATTAAATACTTATTATTCCTACTTATACAATATTGAGTAGTTCCAGTGGCCATCTGATGTCTTCATCATCAGGTCCACTTCACAAATGGTGCTTTTCGAATGCAGCTACACAAGTTACTATTAAAATTACTCAAATCACTATAGGTGTGCTCATAACAATATTTGAAGAGTTCCCTCGATTTCTCCAGGATTCCATCATCAGATCCTGACTTTGTGGCAATGAGACCAATTTCAAAGTATACCCTTTCAAACAAAAAAAGAATTTTCCAAATCGGTTCAGCCGTCTTCGAGTAATCGGTGATCATACATAAAAAAAAAATATACGCGTCGAATTGATGACCTCCTCCTTTTTTTGTCGTCGGTTGATAAAATATATAAAAAAGCAAATGATTTTCGGTATTACATTGAAATGTCAAAGTCAAGCGTATGCATAGTAAGCAGATAGAGTGGTTTTAATATTTCTTGTTAATTTAAGCTCACGCAACGTGTAAGTAAGACCAGATAGTTTGACTTTTTTTAGACCAAGCAAAGTAAACGTGTCAGCGCATTCCAATTTGTTAATTTCAAGCGTAAAATTAATATTTAAAGAACTTTTTTGACGAGGCTTAAATTGCATTATTTTAATTTATAAATTCCTAAATTATGGTATTTCGTCCAATGTTGTATATTTTACAATATATTATTTAGATTAACATTTAAATGTTGAGAGTCAATACGGAAAGTAATTAAAGATATTCATCATCAGCAAACAGTACGCACGAGTCGGTCATAATTTTTGGAAGGTCATTGATATAAATTAAGAACAGTAAAAACCCGACCACACTTGTTTGCGGGATAGAATGTCTAATCCAAAATACATTCGATCGTAAAAGGTTAAATTCCCCAGAGTTTTCATTGGAATGTCCAATTTCTTCAATCTGCTGTAGGTTTTGTAGGTAAGATGCGAATCATTTATGTATACTCTCATACCGATTCCGTACGCAAGTTCGCCAAACTGTTGCAAAAAAGTCATTTAACAAGTTTGAAACATGTTTTGGGTTGCACGTAAGTTTATTATGGATCTTTAGTATAATGTTTTGTCGAGTTTTATATAGGTTTTTATTCGTAAGTTTTTTAATAATTTTCCACAACACTTTCCTTTTGTTTTTTTAAAAAAAAAACTTTTTAGCAAAAAATAGAACAAATGACACCGAATACCGAAATTAAAGTTATTTTTGGCTTTGTAGTGTTTTGATATGGAAGTCGGTTCTATTTTTTGCTAAAAAGATTTTTTGTACAGAAATTTTGAAACAACTTTTAAAAGAAAAAAAAACTGAATTACAACATTTTGTCGTAAAATTAATAGGGAATTTGGAGACATCATGCAATTTAAGCTACAAAAAAAGATCAGACCACAAAAAAAATATTTTTCATTATGTCAAATAAGCCCTTTTGAACAGACACTCCTCGTTTAACATAGAGCAGCTGAACCAGTGGCTGTGTAACACGATGCCCCTTGGCATGACTGGTATCCGATTCTCTTAGGTTTCTGATTATCCGGAATGACTGTCAAAGATGTGCAAGTGACAGCCTGGACCTACTGCGTAACTTGCTGTCCAAGGCAGGCAGGAATAAGAACTTAGGATCGATCCGTGCGGTTGTTATTATCATTTTAACCACGAACTTAAAAAGCCATGATTTCACGAAGGACTGCTTGGGTTCGAATAACTGAGTTTTGAGTTTGACTTGTAAAAAACTTTTTACCAAAAAATTAAACCGACGTCGAAGACGGTTTAATTTTTTGGTAAAAAGTTTTTATTTCACTCTTTTTAGTTGGTCGATTATTAATTTACCTAGTTAAAAGAGCCTAAATGTCAACTACTTATAACCTTTTACGAAATATTGCTTTTCCCAATGCTAGGCTGTTAATTTTTAAGGAGTTCTCCTGGTACTTCACCATCAGCTCTACATCACCATATGCATTGTGATGAACATAAAGTGCTATTCGAATCGCAATCCACGAAATACTTATTATTGAGTAGGTTCGGCAGCCATCTGTGGTCCTCATCATCAGTTCCACTTCCCCAAATGGTATTTTTTGAGAGCTGCACAAGTTACTATAAGAAATACCCAAAACGCCATAGGTGTGCCTATAATATTTGAAGAGTTCCCTCGATTTCTCCAGGATTCCATCATCAGATCCTGACCTGGTGACATTGGGACCAATTTCGAAGTATACCCTTTCAAACAAAAAATAATTTTCCAAATCGGTTCTGCCGTCTTCGAGTAATCGGTGATCATAATATAACCTCCTCTTTTGGTCGTCGGTTGAAAAGATGACTAGCAATATGGGTAGAATTCACATTACTAGCTATCTTGTTAACCTCTCCAACTAAGCTAAATGTGCCTGTGTCTGGAGTGGGTTTACGGCAATAGTGTAAAGGGAGGGGTTCAAACTCATGATCTCTCGATCACAAGTCCGACACCTTATCCATTAGGCTATTGACGCTTAGATTAGTTGATTTTATAATTTGACTAGTGTATTGTAACTATTTAATTTATCAATTATCTTTATAATTTCATATATTTCATATATTTCGTAATGTTTTGTTAATACGGGATCTTTACAGTAAGATGTCAGAATTTTGAGCAGGTGCTTATTTTTGCAAGATATTTTAAAATGCCACGTGTCAACCAGTTATTTATTTTGTTTTCAATTATTTTTTACTATTTTTATGGGTGCACAGTCACTTAATATTACGAGTAATTGGTTTTCAAATGAGATATAGTTTTCATTCATGGTTTTATCCAAACTTATTTTTAGATTCCAGTTAATTTTTGTAGTGCTAATCTAAATTTCTCCATGTTTTAACTATTAAAAACTTTTTTCTTAGCTTTCCATATTTTAAAATTTGTGTTTATTGCGTCATTTATTTTTAAATAAATAAATAAATAAAATTCATTTATTTCAGGTCCAAGACCCATATAAAATAAAATCAAAATTCAAACAATTGCTCGGCTTCCTAATTTAAAATACAAAGGGAGAAATTTACATACGAAAAGATTCAAAGATATATTAAAAGTCAATTAAGTTAATAATAATAAAAAAAAAAATAAAAAAAAAATAAATCATGTCAAATTACATATTGTTGGTCACGAGCGCGACTGCTGAGCACAAGGTCTTGGGTTCAATTCCCGGGTCGGGGAAAAGTGCTATTTGTCACTAGTAGCCTGGAATTTAAAAGTTGGCGGTGTGATAACCTGTTTTCCGAGGTACGGTATCCCACCCATACGCACCAAACGTTTTGGGAATACCTTCATTGTGCGTACAGCTAAGGAGTGGAATTCCCTGCCGGAGTCTGTGTTTCCCGATAGCTATAACCTAGGAGTCTTTAAGTCAAGAGTGAATAGGTTACTTTTAGGTAAGCGTGCTCCATCTTCGACCACATCATCACTTACCATCAGGTGAGATGGTGGTCAAACGCGAACCTATTCTAAATAAAAAAAAAAAAAAAAAAAAAAAAGCACGTAAAGCCGTTGGTCCTGGCTGTCTTTTTGACATCTTAGTAGTCGTTACCGGTTGTCAGAACCTAGTAAATATGACACTAGTCTAGTCAAGGGGTATCGTTTTACCCAGCTACCAAGGGCGGATCCACCATTGTGGGCATGATGGGCATGCCCACAATCCTAATAAACTTGTGACGTCACATTTTCACGGACTATTAAGATCGATGGGCTGATGATAATAAACGCTAAGCCTTAAAAAAACTTTTTTGTAAAAAATAAAACCGACTTCCATATCAAAACACTACAAAGCCAAAAATAATTTTAATTTCGGTAGTCGGTGTTATTGGTTTTGTATTTTCTTTTTTTTCACACCGCCTTCCGAAATTAAAATTATTTTTGGCTTTGTAGTGTTTTGATATGGAAGTCGGTTTTATTTTTTGCAAAAAAGTTTTATTTTCGCGCTTTTTAGTGGGTTAGTGAATTTTCCAAATCAGTTCGTAAATGACGGAGTTATGCGTGAACAAAAAACGCAATGCAGAGTAAACGAAAAGATCATCAACGTAAATATTTTTTTAGACTTTTGTTGATTTTTCAGAAACGGCTTGTCCGATTTCGATAAAATTTTCATGAGACCATTTGGAAAGTGATCCTTTTCAACAAAAAAAGATTTTTTCAATTCGGTTGTCAAGCGACGGAGCTATGCCCGAACAAACATAAAAAAAAACATCCGAATTGAGAACCTCCTCCTTTTTTAGAAGTCGGTTAAAAAAAGAATAAGTAATCGTGCGTGATTCGAAATGCAGTAAAAAGCCACACATACCTCACATTTTTGACATTTGACAAGATATTATTTGTTTTCTTTTGGTATTTGAATACTTTATTGGAAAACTCTTAAATATACACAAAGATGTGAACCCTTTTCTGATTAATTATTTTCGTGAAAAAGAAACATAAGCACTTTTAAGACCATCTATGTCGGTGTTTACTGGTCGCAAAGTGGTGATCAGGAGACGAATAGGCTCTTCGACCACCTTACGGAGGCAGCTGTAGGAACTGGCCCAGCGCAAATACCAGATGGCGAAGCTTGTTTTTCTGGGGGATTTTAATGCCTACAATAAAGAATAGTTGTTCTCGTACCAGAAAACAGAGCACGCTGGTATAGAGGCACGCAGATTTCTTTTATAGCTAGATCTTGACCAGCTGGTTCACCAAGATACCTGCATTCCGGATGTCGACGGCCACACTCTCAATTGCTTGAACCTAGTGCTCACAATCGTTCTAGACAGACAGCCAATATCAGTCTGGGCCCCGCTGGGATCGTCCGACCACTGTCTGGTGAAAACGGTATCTACCTTCTCTTCTCTGGTAAAAGCCCCAGGGGCACGAGGCGAGAATAGATGTACGGTTCAGCAGATTGAGATGAGATGCGGCACTTCTTTGCTTCTTACCCTTGGCGGTAAACTTGCTTCTCGTCGTGCAACCCATCGATCTACGCTGACGTTATTGTTGACGAGGTACGTCAGGGAAAGGAATATTCTATCCCATTTTCTGACGTCCTACTTGGCTATAAAGCTCAGTCTTGGTATAATGTAGCTTGTGCACAAGTCGAATGGTGCAAATAGCAGGCTTAATAGGCCTGGGCCTCGGCCCATAGTAGTTGCTGAATTAGTACTGATGTTCGCACATTGAAGAGAGCCTTTAGCTCTACGGCTAAAGCTTCTAGCGTAGCGTCTAGCCTTGACCTCTATACTCTGTAAAGCTATGGAAAGGGTACTCAACAGTAAGTTCTTAGAATACCTTGAAGGCAATGAGCTCCTCAGTGACCACCAGGATGACTTCCACCGTGGTCGGGCGAGGCCATTGAGAAACACGGCGAAGCCCTTGCTGTGTCCCTCTACATCTCAAAGGCCTCTAAAAGGATCTGGTACGCCAGTATGTTGAGCAATCTTCCTGGATTCGGTGTCCCTGCTGACTTATGCAACTGAATTTCTGACTTTTTTAATAGCCTGTGGATGCGTATAGTCATCGATGGCTGCTGATTAATGCCGGTGTTCCTCAGTGGTCTGTTCTCTCTGCGATTCTATTGCTGCTCAACATCAATGACCTGCGTCAGCTTGGAGTTTTCGGGTACGCGGATGTACAGTCTCAGATATCTGTCCAGTGCTAGAGCTGGCAGGGATGAAATAGTCACTCTGAGAAAGGCCATGGTAGAGCGAATGAATTTGACCATATGTTTCCCAATGGGGCGATGACAATCTGGTCAAATTCAATGCTTCGAAAAGACAGACTTGTCTTCACCGCTAAAAAGAGCCAATTTGAAATATCCCCTACTTTTCGAGGTGCATCTGTACTAGTTACCGACAACCTGGAGCTCTTGGGCATGGAGTTGACGTCTGATTAACTTTGGCTCAACCATTGAGTCAATAGCTCAGACTGCAGCCAAAAAGCTGGGAATCCTAAAAAAGGTGAGGCGATACTTCACACCTGGACACCTTTGAATTTGTATAAAGGACAGATCCGTTTCTGTATGGAGTATTGCAGTCACTTGAGGGATGGTTCAGTAAAATACCAGCTAGCTGCACTTGACTCGATCGAACGCAAAGCTAAATAGCTCATAGCCGACGAGGTTCTAGCAGGCAAGCTTCGTAGCATGGCTCACCGACGAAACGTTTCTTGGCTGTCGATCTTTTACAGATTGTACTTCAGGGAGTATGCGCAGGAGCTCCATGACCTAATTCCTTCATCCCCCTTTTACTACCAGTCTACCAGACGTACTGCGGGGTACCCTGCCATCCACACTTGGTCGATATCCCGTTTTGTCATACTAAGCGCTTCTCTTCTACATTTATTATACGCACAGCCATTGTGTGGAATTCTCTACCGGCTTCTGTATTCCCTACCACATATGACCTGTCAGCCTTTGAAGCAAGAGTGAACAGACATCTTCTGGGCTCGCTCGTTTAATCGTAGACCTCATCTAACACTTACCATCAGTTTTCATATTTAAAAAAGCATGAATTTGTAATTTAAGTAAGCACCTTTCTAAAGTTATTTGATGTTTTGATGTTTTTTAGCGTTTTATTGAATTTGATATCCTTTAAAGTTGTAAAAAATATCAAAATCGGTTCAGTAGTTGTAATGGTATTGGTAGCCTAATTAGATAGATATAATATACTTTATAGCACACCAAAATTTAAACACACCTATTTAACAATATTGCTTATTCTAGGGTTACAATGGTGGTCTGAATTCTCGCATGGTGCTTGTCTCACTTGCTGGTCATACTTATGACTTTTGTGACAGCGTGAAGATACCTATTTCCTCAGTCTAGTGACCCTATATTGGCTTATTGGCTACTATAAAACAACAAAAATCAACAATTTATTGATTGAAATTGGTTTGGAATTGAATTGAAACTGTTAAACTAGAAATCAAGTTTGCTTCCAGGACGAGATGCGCGTAAAAAAAATCAAATTAAAAAGTCGAGTCGAGCGAATTCGTACTCCGACTCGCACTTGGCCGATTTTCGGGTGGCTGTGCCTACAACCTTTTTTGAGAGCTGGATCCGCTCCTGTCAGCTACTGAATTGTGGAGGTCAAATAGGCAGTCGCACCATGTAAAACACCAATACTCAGCCATATTGGGTTCGACTGGAAACTGTTGGGAAAGGGGCAAGCATATAATGATGTTTTTCCTTCATGCTCAGAGAATCCTTAATCATTTACGTGAGGAGTAGCTAATTTAGATTCAGAGATTAAAAAAAACATGAAGTCAAGACAAATGGAGGAGGTTTTTGTCATTCGTGTAGCAGTTTTAATTGATTAAATGAAGTTACATTCTATCAGTAAGTTTAATAGTGTATTCGATTGCAAACTTTTTCCAAGATATTTTACATTAAAATCACCTCCAAATATAATTTTAAATTTTGATGTAAAATAATGTATATTCTATCTATTTTTACAATATCTTTTAATATAAATTCTTGTATTATTTTTAATTATTTATAGAATAGGTACATCAAGCTGTTTGTTACTCCAATACAAAGTTATGAGTACACTTTTAAGAGTTTAGGTAATTCAACGGCACACTCTTTTATAGTGTATTCGACCGACAAATCCATAATATCCTTACGTTCAATAAATTTGCTGTATTCTTGCATACTGCTTTTATGTATGCACCGCCCGCTCCGTAGTTCTGTCATCATTATGATGTAGCGAGGATATGTCTATATCAGTTAACTATGTATTTTTCCATGTGATAGTCACGTTTTCGATAAGCATAGAGCTTGATATTTTTATAAAGTTTTATCAAGAAACGCTTCTAATAAATCGAGTTTCTTGTTAATACTTTGCACATTTTTAAATAATACTGTGAAATTAATATCGTTAGAAACGAAAGGTACTCGTTTCATCTGTGTTACGTTTATAGGCGTTATTTGTGTAAATTAGTTTTTATTTTGGAAGTCAATAGTTTGGTTTGATTCTGTTTTTTTCTTTTCGTGATTCGTCTTATCTATAATGGGTTAGTATTTTTTTTACATCTATTCTTAATTTACTATTTTTGATGATTGTATGATATCCCTGTTGTGTTGTTAAACGTAGAGGTTCTTGTAATCCTTTTTTTTTGTCGAAGTGCAGTCTCATTTACGTAATCGTACTTATAAGTCTAGTTTGTTTCAAATATATTGCGTTGTCTAATACTTATTTCATCATTTGCTTGCTTATAAGCTCAATAATATTTAATAGGTCTTCGAGAGTTAATGAATTTTTCTATTCGTGAAAGTCCTTTAATATATCAAGTCAGCTCAACATTTCATATGTTTTTGAATGTATTATTTTTATTGCTTTCGTCTTTCTTCGTATACTCTTGTCTTTTAAGAGCTCCAGGGAACCATAAACTATCGTACTTGATATTACTTGTAAACTGAAACCTCTACGCGTAATTGAAAAAATGGTTATTGATAGATTGACTGGCAGACAGACTAAGTGATCCAATAAGGGTTTTTTTTTTAATTTTGGTAAAGGTAGGAACCCGAGAAAGAAAATGCTCAAAGTTTGCATAACTGTGTAAAATACATTTAGTAAAAAATGGAATCGTCTCAATCGTTTTAAAAACATTACAGTCTTCGGATTCTGAAATAAATATAACTTCATATTTCAACATTTGAAGGTTCTGCAGACTAAACAGTCTAACAGTCAAACCACGTGGTAACCAATCTTAAGCTTAAGTATCCGTTTTCTGAAGTTACTGTTATCTTATCAGTACTAGCCGTTAGCGTCTATTGATGAACATTGAACATTTAGTGTGTATTAGATAGTTAAATTTGCTGTCTTTTGTTCTAAGATATAAATTTTATCATAACCTTGCTATGCAAACGAATTATTGACCGCAATGTGTACGCTATTATTGCCAAAAAGGTGCAATCACCCGTCCTCGTTATCCTTGAATTGACTCTTATCTATTTATCTCTTATTATTTATTTAACTTTAACCACTTTCACACAATCAAGTACACAAGAATGTTTTTACATTCTGACTTCATAAGAGAAAAATAACAATCAACCATCATTCTGTTCCAGAAAACCAAATTAAAATGTTAGAAAATAGTGTCCGCAACCGCCATAAAGCAGAGCAGCAGAATAGAGAAGCGACACATAAAAAAGAAGAGAAGAAGGAATATGAAGAATTCACTGTACGGGAGTCTCCGCTCACAAAGCTAATGGACACATCGCTACACATAAGAGCTATATACGACATATTCGTCATCATTCTCCTCGTACTATTCTGTTATACCGTCATAATTGACCTCGTCGAAAGTGGAAAGTAAGTAATGTATATAAATAAACAGGACTTAACATTTTAAAAACTATCTAATTGATGATTTCAAGTAGTGATGTCGCGGAAGTTATTGAAACATTTTGGATAACGAAACAATACCTTTATCCTCTGACATAATAACAGTTTAATATTTTAATTATTGATTTCCGTAAATTCGATGCCATGTTTTCGACTGTTACATAAAAGACTTTTTAATGCAATGGATGTGTTGTCACGCGATTTGGAGATACTCCCTATGAAGAACTCCTCGAGAATGTTTCTCGTTTAAATTCCAGATGCCAGATCTACAGAGTTTTATCTCGCAACTTGGCTGAGACTATACTGCAATTTTGCTCGCGTTGCTTTAATAATGTAAAATATTTTGTGCTACAAAAAATGTTGAACAGGCAGGGTAAGGCACCGCACAGGCACCTTTTGTAACGTCGACGCGAAATTACAACATTTTTCATGGTCATGCAAAAGTTTCATTTGTATTTCATAATAATGTAAACTTTGTTGATAGACCCGGCTGTTTTTTCGTAATATTCGAGTTATAAAATTCACTTACTTAATTGGATATTTTTCAGGATAAATATTGGGTTGTCAGTAATTGCAGCCGGATTTGGCGATATCAGGCGAGGAATTAAGTTATGGGTGTATGACTTTTGCGTTGTCATGGCTGTTTACCCTTTGCTCATGGTATATGCGAGGATAGGGGCATTGTCAAGGAAATATCCAGGTAAAAGTTAAACTTTAACTCAAATAATTTCTAAGAACCTAATAATCGATACAAAAACCATATTGTACCTTAAAAAAGACCATAATTGTATAAAGTAAAGCGAAGTTGATTCACAATATACACTTAAGTGTGCATGTATCACATAAAAAACATATTTTACGCTGTAGTAAGTGAAGGTATATGTAAATCACGCTTCAGTGTTCACCATCTAATTTATGATATCTTAACATAGTATAAAGCAAAGTCGCTTTCCTGTGTCTGTCCCTATGTAGGTATGCTTAAATCTTTAAAACTACGCAACGGATTTTCATGCAGTTTCTTTCAATAGAAAGAGTGATTCAATAGGAAAGTTTTTAAGTATATAACATGCATAATATAGTAGAGAAACACTGATAATTTTTGAGGTTTCTAATGTGATGTCGCAAATAAACACATTTTTTTGCGCTTGCTTTGCAAACGCTGGCTGAACCCTACGAGATAGATCAAAATAATGTACTACAGTATTGTACACCTTAAAAATGTCAACAAAAATGTTCTCGATGGCATCTGTCTATCTCTTATAGATAACCCACAACAACCATTTTTTATCCTTTACTTTTTACGAGAAATACGAGCATATTTTACGAAGCGATTTTAAGCATTAATCCTTATCCAATTAAGTACCATAAATACATTGTGCATTTAATATAAATCAATATTGCCCTTTACAGAATATAATTTAAATAAATAGTTTCGAAGACATAACAGATTTCAAATACAAGAACATAGCGGTTGCCGTGCGGTGCCGGCGGAGGCACGGCGCGCGTGCCTATGTTTCTTAGATTTAAGCGTTGAATGTTTTTCCTATAGTAAAATATGTGTCGCACTTTCAAGAGTAATTACTAAAGAGAACATGTATGTCGAATGACAAAAAGGCTGTCAACGATGTATATAAAGACATTCTATAGTATATAAACATTGCACCCGTGCGAAGCCGGGGCGGGTCGCTAGTTAATTTATAAAGAACTTGGAAAAGGCAATCGCTCTATGTAAAACACTAATACTCAGCTGCGTCCGGTTAGACTGAAAGCCGACATCAACATAGTTAGGAAAAGACTAAGCAGATGATAACTTTATAAAGGACATGATAAATAACAATAAATAACATATGTACAAGTTTAACGTTCGGTTGGTACAAATGAAAAATGATACCCAATCAGTTTCCGATAAACATCTTGACATACCTACATTCTTATTGAATATATACTGACGGAAAAGTAGTAGCATAACCAATCTCATTTCAGCGGTTGACAGTTACAATGGATAATAATAAATCATAATAAAAAGTTTATCTGGGAGCACGGCAGTGCCCCCGCCAAGTCAAGCAAAAAAGCGGCACGGCCGTACCATCCTTTTCTCGAAGCAGTTCAGGCCATTTTCGACCTCGTATAACTTCGTTGCGGATAAAACTAGAAGCCTGAATTTTTAGTAACCAAGCAGGCATTGTATAAATACGGTATATTTCAAATTTCATTCAATTTGAACTAGTAGTTTAAGAATTATGACGAGTGAAAGTTTCTTAATTTTGTCACTCACTGACTGACTGACAGATCATCAAAAGTCTAAGGCACTTCTAGCAGACATAGAAGCTTCAAAGAAAAATAGCGAAAGCTTAGCTGACTTTAATTTGAGCGTCTAAAAGTGACTTATATACGAAAGCAGTTCTATTATTTTTTACTTTTTTCAAAGTATCATATTACCTAGTTAAGTCCGGATAAAAAAATATTTTAAATGAAAAGTTATTTGATTTTTTCATGGACAATTAGTGATGCCATTTTGTATTTATTCTGCCAAGTAACAGTAAGTGCAATATTTTTGTAATAAAATCAGTTTCAGTTTGTTGTCAAAGGAGTAAATGAATTAACAATAATGTTTATTTATAAGTGGAAGTGTTCTTTGTAGGGAGGTAAAAATATTGTAGTGTAAAAATAAATGAATTACTTTCAATTAATGACTGGCAAAAAAACTATAATCCCATCAAAAAAAAAATATAAATTGGTTTGACAACTGTTGATTGTTCATGTCACATTACCCTCAAGAAAAAATATTATATGTATAATCTATGGTTAACTGATTACTAGGCACCATGGTCTAAGACCTTAGCCTGTTCCGTCAGGAACTCATCAACTTAAAAAAAATGTTCATGTCACAGACGCTTGCACATTGTGCCTTGTGTTGCTCTCGATTGTTTTCCGTTTTCTTTAATTTTCACTTGACCTGGACATAAACTACAAAAGTTCATGACTGAATTTCTATTATTCTCGGACTTCTCGAACAAAAATTCTTCCACAAACTAATTCAGAAGTTGACGCCGAGTTAAACAAGATATTTTTCATTTAAAGACGCAAAAATTTAATCTCAGCTAAATTAATGTATGGGTGGCTGCCATTGTTCTTAAGAATACAATTAGTGTTAAGTTATGAATCAAGGAAAAACTAAACTATTTTTCAATTTCGGTCCAGTTTTCTACAACGTGTAATTTAAAGGGTATATACATACCGAGTGCACGGCTTCTTTGGATGATAACAAACGATATGGCAAGGGTATTCTAACCCTATGTCTACATGTGTGGAGCATATTAGAAATTTCAATACATTGATAGGCCGAATTTTTCAAATTAAGAAGAACGAAGAGAATTATCATTTTATTGGCAAGTGACGTGGAAAGTGATGACCCTCATAGTGCTGTGACATGTTTGTTATTACTGGTATTCAAGAAACATATGAAACCAATAATTTGTGTTCAATTCTGTGAGTCACTTATTTTGAGCTGAAACTTTGCATAGAGACTCCATACCAGATGTTGTCTTCAGTTCTTTTGGATAGATATGGGGTTTCCGTTACACGTTGTAGATACATCAACTGCATAAATAACTTTATAATCCCATATAAATAAATAAGATTACAAAGTTACATTTACAGTTAATTAATCAGTATACCTGTATATATGTATAATATAATGGAATAATAGGTGTAGATAGGTATCTAGATATAATTATGTTCAACGGTAACTTGTAAAATGGTCAACGGAATAAAAAAGCCAGAGAGAGGGCTTTAAGAAAATTCGTTGTTGGTATACAAGAAGTAGAAGGTACTGTAAAGGAAAAAAGTAGGACTATCTACAAAAAGAAATGAGATCCTATAAAAAACAATACTTGTCAAAAAAACCAAGTCTCGCAACTCAGTTCTTCTACCGTAAAAAGTTGTGAGATCCACCAAGTCGGTTATTAATTTATTTAGTCCCTAATTAAGGGACCTTCTGTCTTAAGTTGTTACGTAATTATCTAACCTAACAACATCTTATAGTGACCATATCAATATTAAAAAGCTTTAACGTTTTAAATAAATAGATTGACTTGGCAATCGCAAAAACAATCAATTTATAATATATGTGTGTATTACTTGTGAGATATATTGTGTTTTCATGCGATGGCCGAGTCAATCTATTCATTTTTTTAAATGAATAGATTCACTGAACGTTAAAGATTTTTAATATTGATATGGTCACTCTAAGATGTTGTCAAGGTCTAGTGCATGGAAAAATCTTTAACTGATTTGTGAGCACTCGGGCCCCACGATCTCAAGGTTTCAACTCCAAAGGGCTCGAAAGTATTATTTAAAGATTTTTCCATGCACTAAGTTGAAACTTTGCGTGACCCAAAGGCTGCCTTTTTCTTTTGACAGAGGTTTGTCATACAACGTGGTCATGCCGCCATTGTTTTGGGCACATTCACAGTGGACAGCAATACGCACAAATTTCTAGTTGCCAGATTTTAGCTTATTTTTAGATTTAAAGGGTTTTATTTAAGAATATAAATTCATAAATTTAAATCAAATAAAGAGTTACCTCCTTAGTTGCAATTATAATTTAAAAATATTCCCAATACGAAGCCATCAGGAAGCTTTTTATCTACTAGTATTTCCGTTCTAATCAGCACTGTAAAATTTACGCACTGTAAATATTTTATTCAGATTTTAAATGTATACTTAGTAGTATGATTGATCTTTAATTTAAGTTTTTTTTTATTCCTTCAATTTTTGTGTTACCAAAGAGCCCGTATCTCAATAATAGCAAGCATCTGCAATAAAATCTCCCTAAAGATCCCGGTAAAGTACCTCAGATACAAATATTTAAAACGGTGACGAGTGAGGACTTTTTATCTCAAAAGCCGTTCGCTTTCAATGGGCAGTTGTTTTCTGCGAAATAAGTTAAAATATTTTGATTCTCAATTATATCTATTTGTGATAAAATATAAGAATTAATCCCTAGCAGCAATTTCATTTTGTTTTGTTACAAGCAGATAGAGTTAATTTACACGATCCCTTTCCTCCCACCGACGCTGTGGCTCCATGTAATTCGAATGTTTATAGAGCCACTTACAATTTTTCTAGTGAATACATGGCTTACCTCTCTGTGCCTTCCAATTTGTCGCATCACAGATTCTTATATACCGCCATATTTGTATCTAGTAGCGACGCTTGCGACTCGAGCCACCACAATGTATCGAACTATTCCCCAAAAAGACCTCGTTATGAACGAACTTTCATTGTTCCCGAATGTGTATTAAATAACGGGTCAAGCACGTGACTAAATAATGCTTCGAATATTGACTCCACGTGAAAGTTTAATAATATTTCACAAAGTTATAATTAGGTACTTGTCCTTTGTTGATTTCCAACCTTTGAGAAAACAATTTCATAGTCATTTCTAATTCAAACTTTTTATCTGGTTTCATCTGGGTTTAATCACGCCAATTATTTGACGGCTACAATATGTATAACTTTTAGATATACAATAATATTTATTTGCTAAAAACATGGTAGGTATAATAGGTGATACAAAAATTCTAAATTCGTACATGTTTTGCTTGTAACAAGCGTGCAAATTATTTGTACATTTATGATCAATGTAAGTACAGAGTTGTCTTATACTTAGAAATCATATAGAAAATAATAAGATGAGTCATTGGCCTCCCTTTCCTAAACTAGGCAGAAAACCTGTCTGTATCTTAGGAAAGAGAGCCCTTATAATGGGTCTAATTGGTGTTACATAAAAACATCGGTGCGTGCAGTGGGCGAACAAAGTACATTGACACATTAAATAATAAAATTTAAAAAAAACATAATGTTATATATGTATATATGTCACTCTGTGTGTGCGTCTGATATTTGTATGTGCGTGTGTGTGTCAGTTTGAAAGCGCGCTCGCGTGTGTGTATGTTAGAGTAAATTTGTTTGTGTGTGTTTATGGGAGAGTGAATTTGCGTGTGTGTGTGTTTGATTGATTGTTTTTAAGCCTATTGTGTGTGTGTAAACCTATTTGAATTTACTGTACAGCGGTTAACTTGCTTACTTGCGTTAAATGCTTTACTGAGATCTAGGAAAATGCCAAGGCATTTCAGTTTTTTATCAAGTTTGTCAGCAACTGACTGTACAAGATCAACCACAGCATCTTCCGTAGAAATTCCATGTCGGAAACCATATTGGTTATTGGTGAGAATGTAAAATTTAGTTAAATAATTAGTAAGGCATTTGTTAAGAACTCGTTCCATGATTTTAGATAAAGCGCTCAAGACGGAGATGGGGAGATAGTTGGAGATCAGATCTTTATCTCCAGTTTTGTATACAGGGGTGACTAACGCCATTTAAAGGCCCTCGGGAATACCCCTTGTGCTATGGCAAGGTTGCAAATATGAGTGATTGGAGGCACAAGAACGTTCCGAGCCATTTTGATTAATTTGGCTGGTATGTTGTCCCACTCTGTCGCACAATCATCCCTAAGGTTTTTTATAATTATCTCGACATCACTTGCACTAACCGGGAGAAGCGCAATCGAGTTCAGCGTACTGTTCTTGGTTGACACATCACTGCCAGTGGAAAAGGTAATTATTTTAGATGCCAACGTCTTTCCTATATTTGCAAAATATTTGTTAATTAAGTTAACAGAGGACAAGGGGTCCGGGGATAATGTTAAGAGATTCGTAGCCCTCTGATTGTTTTTCTCTGTATAGGTAATATTTTTGACAACCTTCCAAGTTTCTTTACGATTTTTTTGCGCTTTAGTAAATTGATATTTTTCATACGACCGTTTGAGTTTATTGATAAGCCGATTACAAAAAATCCGGTATCTTGTGTAAATTGTTTTAAGAACAGTGTTTTGCGGATCTAAATTTAAGTTTAAATGCATCCTGTCTCTGTTTTTAATGCACCTGATAAGACCGGGTGTGATCCAAGGTTTAATTACTCTGGCCTTTCTAGAAATTTTGTTATGTGAGGTATGAGTCAAAACAATGCCTTTGAGAATAGTGATCAAATTATCTGCAGCAATGTTAGCATCAGTAGCATCCATCACCAGTGCAAAGTCAGCGCTTACTACGTCATTTACGGCGTTAGTATAATTTAAACGAGTTGTTATCTGTTGAGTAAGTTTGTGGTTCACTTTGTTTCTGTTTATACATAAAGCCGTAGCATGATGATCAGTAACACTCATTTCTAATAAGAAGGAGTTTAATTTTGATTTCGTTCTCAGTAAAATATGATCTAGACAAATGTTTGAACTTGGTCTAGTAGGATGTAGAAAAGCGGGCAAAAGGCCTAGTGTCGCTGTGTGTAGCAGATATTCGTGAGAGTGTGCGTTCTTATTGTCAGGTTTAATATCAACGTTCAAGTCACCCATTACTATAACCGACTTGCTGCTTTTTAAGGTAGATACAGTAGTTTCCAAGCTATTATAGAAATTAGGTTAGTATATGAAGGTGAACGATATATGCCAACGATTGCAGTGTCCTGTGTACGACAGATTAAACAATTAGCATCCACAAAAGAAGACGGTTCTGTTACGGTACATTGTACGTTATTTTTAACGTAGATTACTACTCCATCATTTTGGATTTGGTTGTTTATAGTGGAATATTTGGTATAGCCGTCTATAGTTGGGGTAGGGCCTGTATTTTTCAACCAGCATTTCGTCAATATGATGAGGTCAAATTGTATAGGCATTAAGGTTTTTGTGAATACTATGGATATTAAGGTGAACAATTTTAATCGACGATTGCGCTATCTTTTGTAAAGAATTGTATGCATGAGGAGCACAGATCTCAAAAGTAGCTACATTGTGTTGATCAATTTCATCAAGAATATTTCTTATACAAGCCATTTATAATTACATTAATTAATTTTACAGATTTGTCTAAAGGACAGTCTATTAAATGTGTTTTTTGTGTTGGAATGATTGGAGAGATTGTTTTTTATTTACTGTAGTATGAACGTAATTGTGTTTGTTTAAATAGGAATAAAGTACGAGTTACAGAAAGTGTGACATAGGGTTTCAGGTGTGATAAAGCGTGCGTGTAAGTTGATCGGTTTGTGAGAACAGTGTTGTGTGTGCGAAGTTTGCTTCTTATGTTAGAAAATATCATAAACATTTTTAAGACATTTACATAATATATATAAATAGTAACTAGCTAATAATAAAAACAGAAACATGGTAATTATGTAGCACAGGTCGGAAAGTCATATTTTTTTCAGAATTTTTGCCAGGCAGTATTCCGACTTAACAGTGTTCGTTTCTTTACAGTTCGGGCCTTTGCGTAACAGAATCTTTCCGTTAAAAATCCAGCAGCATCTGAAACCATTCTTTCTGTCAAAGTCTCGAGACTGCAGGAATAGTTTCTTCTTGGAGCCGGGAAGATATTCGTCGACATATATTGGTTTTTTTATCTCCGCATATGCCTACTACTTGCGTATTTAATTTGTCTTCTAGTTTTCGGCTTTTGTTGTAATTGCGAGCTGCAGATAGGTACTTGGTTTTAGTACGCACAGTAGAAAACTCAGCCACAATAGTTTTGTTCATGCCAGGTTTGGTTGGTATGCGATATATATTGCGTATTTCCGAAGCTGTTACTTCAAAGTTGATAGTTTTGCTAATCTGAGACACAATATCTATCATGGTCCTCAACGGATTTGTTATCTTTGTTCGGGACATTTCTAATTTCGACAGTAGATGACCTCGAACTCAGTTTTATATCTTGAATTTGCCCCTCCAGCTTGTGGATAGTTTCAGCATCATCATTTTCACCTCGGGTCTTTTCAAGGTCCAAGATTTGAAGCTTTAGGTCCTCATAGTGGTTATACATGTACTCAATTGATTTTTCGATTTCCGTATTTGTTTTTTGTATTTGGTGTACTTTTTCCTTCACATCAGATATTTCAGAGAAAATTTTGGCAAATGTCACTTCTTGTTGTGTTTTCATAGCGGTCAATATATTCATAACAATTTCAAGTGAGACATTGCTAGAGCATTCTTGTTTACTTGGTGAAGATTCAACACGCGGACGCTTAGATCTTGAAGTAATGCTCTTTTGCGGGGATGGAATGACTTCAGAGTCGGAGCGAGAAGGCTCTCTTGTTAGGATTACATTCGTAGAATTTGATGGCGGGGTTCTTTTCACGTTAGGCATGTTAAAAATCAGAAGGTGTTTAGTTCAGTAGTAAACCAATAAGCATAAGACGAAATCTGTTACGGCACAAATATTCAGTGTTCTATGTGAGCAGTGTCATAAGCGTAGCGCAGAGCCAGTAGTAGCCAGTGTCAGCTACTCCGCATGCGCCGTGGGAAGGAGATATATTCAATACTCCCGAGTAATTTGCACAGTGGAGCAGTGGTTAACTGTTTGGTGCACAGTCGTGACAAAGTGTTAGCTATCACTTTCCTGTAGTACACGTCCAGTCACCGTGACAGGAATGACGATGAATTAAATGATGGTAGGGTTTTAGATTTTTTCTACGAATTAAAAATATTTATTTTGTATGGTAACCCAGTTTTAGTTCATCTACTCACCACCAGAGACCAAAGTGGCAGTAGTAGTACCATGGGCTAATTCTTCTATTCGCCACAGTTGAGTAATGGCGTTAGTTATCGAGTCATAACAGAGTCCAAAGTCCAATTTTCAAAAAATATTTTCGTAACTGTTTATAGATTTTACAAAATTTACGAAATATTACTAAATGTCCACTTTTGTAGCTCAATTTTACACTTAGTTCATTGTTAGCTTTGGTAATGCTAAGAGGAATAACATTCGAGTGCAGGTTTCTTGTTTTTATTGACGGTTTTAGCACTCAAGTTTTCCAACGCAGCTACCAGCTGCACTTCTGCAATGCACGCTGTAACGGGCCTTGAAAATGGAAAATAGCTAGACAGAAAGAAGGAAAGAAAATTATTTACTTGTGACTGTGTGTGAATAGCACAGTAGGCATACATTGAAGTGTTGGTTTTTATTTTAAAACGTATCTTAGTTCAATGGTTCAATATTGCTAGCTATCTTTAAAAAAAAAAAAAAAAATGGCGTATAGCAATCGTACACTGGTACTCAAACTTTTTTGACAACGGACCACTTTGAATTTTTTGTTGTTAGCGGGGACTATAATGAAGGTGCAATCATCATCATCTGATTTATCTTTTCCTAACTAGTTTGGGGTCGGCTTAGTGTTTTACATGGAGCGACTGCCTATCTGACCTCCGCAAACCAGTAACTGAGTAACACGATGCCTCTTGGCTAGACCAGTGTTGCTACCATTTCACTTATATCGTTTGCCACTAATAATATCACTTGAAGATTATTGTCAGTTAATTCACTTCCACAACTATTTATTCCACTCAGTTTAGTAATTTTAGATATGCCGCCCATTGATTCCTTTAAAGTTTATTCTTGTTTCTATAGAAACGACGTTATGGTTCAATACGTACCCACAACGCATTTATACAAATATCAGGGTAAATCTGAAATCAATAAGTTTATGCCGTAACCAGCACACATTTGAAACAAAACGTTCCGTATATTGGTACAATATATTTACACAGTATATTTACAGTGCAACGTCCTACCATGGTGATGCTGGGTGTTGCCGGTGTCGTGGCCTTAGAAGTAGCAGTGGTGGCAGTGCCAGTGTTCGAGCTGGGCAGAAAGCGCCTGGGGACGGGCTTGTCCATTGCCGTCTTAAGTGAAATGGTAAGTTACATAAAACTACTCTCTCCTAGCATACATAACAGATTTCATTTATTATTTTTTATAAACGTAGCCCACAGCGATCAGTAAATATTTTGATATATATTGAAAAGAAAAAAAAACTGTACGGACTTCATTTTATACGCTTTTTAAATTGATTCAACCAATTAAAATATTCATTACAACGAAATCTATAAAGAAATATTTTTTTTAATATCTCGAATACAGTTAGGTTAACTAACAATCAATACTTAGAGCTGGAGAGTTGTTAACCAGCTGCTGCAAAATTAATAGCTATTCAATTAGATCGTTTATTAGTCATTCAAAACTTAGATCATTTATTTCGAACATTCGCAAGCTTTGAGCTTTCTCCGCATTCGCTCCCAAAATAAATTCTTCTTCTATTTTATTCTATGAATAATCCATCTTATAAAAAAATTACGTGCGACCATAATCATTAGCCTACAACAGTCCACTGTTGTTCAAAAGACTCTTTAAGTAAAATTCCTCTTATCCACTTCTAATTTAATAAATTCAAGGTAGACACACTACAACTAGCATAACAAGGTAGTTGAAGTAAAATAAGATATTTTATTTTTAGGCTAACTAGGGCGCTATTCAATGAACGTTTCGTTTGAAA
This sequence comes from Tholera decimalis, assembly GCA_943138885.2. Taxonomy (NCBI): domain Eukaryota; kingdom Metazoa; phylum Arthropoda; class Insecta; order Lepidoptera; family Noctuidae; genus Tholera; species Tholera decimalis. Next base: position 28,749,696 of record OW964556.2, on the reverse strand, counting down.
TCGGCTGTGAATCGAATTATAATATATTTTTAACTTATGTAGGTATATAACTAATAGACTTTTAAAGACACAACACTGAAATTAAGGTAGGGTGCCAAGTAGGTAAGTTTTTGTGGCCAACGCCAGTAAATAACAGGATCGCCGCATGCTATTAACGAGGCAGTGTGTAGCCTGTGTAGCGCAAGGCTTTGCGTGGCCCAACATACTCTTCGCGGCTCGAAAATCTCTACCTTGAAACAGATTTTTAAGCATCTCGTAATGAAACTTCCTTTTCTAGTTTTTTTTTTACATTGTAATTATTTGTGAATAGTTACTTTACTCATTGATAAGTCTTTTTTCTATCAAAAACATTATTATTCAATAGTTTTCAAAAACTACAATACTAATGCATTTTCATAAAAATAAAAAATACAAAAAATATATATTTTAGTTCCAGAGAAGCTGATTTTGTTGACAACCTTGCTAGTAATTCATCAAAACTAGTAATTGACATACGAAAATAATTTTAAAAAATGCGCGGATCGTCCCTGAGTTTATGGTTTAAGTTGAAAAATGCACTCGAAACATCTCGCTTCGAGGATCGGATGTACCCATAGTCTTTTTATCTGCCGTCGTCATCTCTTACAAATCTATCTATCTATCTATTCTATAATATCTATCTATCTATCTATATATCTATATTCTATAATATTATAAAGAGGTAAAATTTGTAAGTTTGTAAATTGTATGTTTGTATGTAGGGGGTAATCTCTGAAACTACCGAACCGATTTTGAAAATTCTTTCAGTTACATGTAGCTGCATGCAATTATCTTTATATCATGCATATTAGCCGAGCTATTATAATCTTGTTAAGCAAGTCGGAAAATTGTACCTCTTAAAATATAATTATTTGCACGCGCTCCGTAAACAGTTGCATAAAACTGAAAACAATGTATGGCAATCTGGTCCGTCTTAAATAATTCTATTTTATATTTTACTGCTAAAATATAAAATAGAATTATTATATAGAAGGATTTATGTAAAAAAAAAAAACTTTTCAACATACTTACGTTTGGATGATTATTTAAGCAAGAAAATATTTATACTTATCAAAAAAAAAATTTGGAGCTCGAGTACGTCGTATAGAAGAATCTGCGCCTGAAAATGAGCAGTGGCTCTCGAGAAATAGAGAATATATTTCGCAAGCTCGCACTGGGGAATCTAGCTCCGAGCGCTCGCAGCGGCTCGCTAGCCAAAATGTGAGAGCATCGCAAGCCCGAGCTTGAGAATCTAGCGCTGAACGTGCTGAGTAGACATGGGCGTTATTAGTTATTTTTGATAACCGTTGTCTAACCGGTATTTAGTGGCAATAACGTTATTGATAAGCATAGCACATTTTTTATATGAAAAATATACAAAAAATGCGACGCATTTAAAAATCATCATATTTACATTGATTGATTAAATTAACATGGCTCGCTAACTCACCTTCACCTAATAATCACTATCATGATAAACTATTTACACAATGGTCAATCCTACTATCCTACTATGTTATTATAAATGTGAAAGTTTGTGAGGATGTATGTATAATTGTTGCTCTTTCACGAAAATACTACAGAACGGATTTCAATGAAATTTGGTAAGTCGATAGTTGAGATACTGGAATAATGCATATACTACTTTTTATCCCGGCATTCCCATGGAATCGGGATTTTCGCGGGAAATACCTCCCACGCGAACGAAGTCGCGGGCAGAAACTAGTCAAATATACACCAATAATTTTTAAAACGTATGCATTTTTTTTTTTACCGACTGTCTCCCGCTAGCAACCGTATCGTACTGAACCCACGTTTCAGAGCACTGCGGGCCGGACCCGTACGGCTTTTCCGCGCATTGACAGCCCGTACGGGTCTCCCGGATAGCTGTGAAGATAGCCTTAGGCTGGTTTCACTGGTGTACGGACGATCCGTACGGGCTGTCAGTACGGGCGCCCGGAGCGGGAGCAGATTAGGCGCTAAAACATCGTTTCACAGCGACGCGGGTTGGTGCACACGCGACCCGCTCCTGGGAGAGCCCGTGTAAACCCGCGTCCCGTGCCCGGACCCGCCCGCATACTGCCGCGATCTCATCGCAGCTCATTCATCGTTTCACAGCGACGCAGAACGGTTGTGCTCCGGGAGTACAGTCGATATGAGTCGATTTATTGACACGGGATTTCTCATAGACGCAGTACAATGTAAATCCTGTTTACGGGATTACTCAAATGTAAATTACAACCCAAATGCAACCCGGATACCAATCTGCGACAGCAATATACAGTGTACAATTGGGTACTTCTGGCGAGTCTTCATTCATCGTGCCCACAAATGATTCCCTATCTTAAGACCAGGCAGTTCTAAATAATTTTTACGCAAGCTCCGCCCCTATGAGGCCCGGTTAGGCCGTTCTATACTAAACGCTAACGCAGCAGTAATAAATTTGAATATCGCGTGCGCTCTTTCACCATGTTCGGTTTCGAAACTAAATGTCGTAAATCTCAATTCTTATTTCGTTTATAACTATAGTAATAATTGATTTAGAGAAAAAATATCCTATATTTGGATAATAAACTATATTTTCTTACTGTCAATACTAATTTTATACATAAAAGCCGAGTAATCTTGATTAAATTTTGAATATTCTTTAAAAAAGACATGATTTTTGATAAATAAAATGAATCGAGCGATAATGTTCCTATTATGAAATTGGTCTAGACATGGAAAGAAAAAGATCCAATAAATCATACGCTAAAGTTCCATTTTGATTGTATGCGTGAGTGTTTCAGAATATTAATGCAAAGTTACATACAATTTAGGGAGCCTCCTCTTAACCTAATCTTAAAATGTTAACAATAAATCTAAATAAAAACTATTAGTGATTACTTATATACGTGTTATTTTATTTACTGTATTGCTTGTTGCCCAAATAAATGTTTTTCTTTCATTTTAAAATAAATACGTACAACAAATAATGCAAAAAAAAAATATATATATAGTTACCTTAATATAGTAAGCGCCAGTTTTTCAATTGGAGGTATAGCAGCACGAAACATGTCTTGATGTTTTATTTTATTCTCCAACCTTGCTAGTAATTCATCAAAACTAGTAATCGACATACGAAAATAATTGAAAAAATTGTGCGGATCATCCCTTTTATGGTTTAAGTTGCAAAATGCACTTTCGAAACATCTCGCGTCGAAGATCGGATGTACCCATAGTCTTTTTTACTGCCGTCGTCGTCTCTCACACATTAAATATACACCAATAATTTTTAAAACGTATGCATTAATTTTTTTAACCGACTGTCTCCCGCTAGCAACCGTATTGTACTGAACCCACGTTTCAGTGTCATGTCTGGTGCTGCTGGAATCTTTCCTGTAAATCGTCTTTTACAAAATAATGTAGATGGACATTTGCATGTAACAGTACTGCTATACATAATTTAAAAAAAACATAGTAACCTTTAAAACAATGCACACCCTTTCATTTGATATTCATAACATAGCACACAATATCTAGTCGGCCATCTTGGGTCATATAGCAGTCAGATTGATGAAAATTACGTAACCTAGCCGACCAACGTGAATAGAAAATTTTGTCTTAATCGGTTGAGGATGACTGCTTTAAAACTCATTGCAAGATCTGCCCTGAACAGACAGACATATTATAAATAGTCCTCCTGGCCGATTTCGGCCATAGCAGCGAACCTTATAATTGATTTTGCCTCTCAACTTCCTCATTTGTTTGAGGCCAATACTGGAAATTATTTCATTCATTTCATAATTGTATCGAAGAAGTGATACAGCTCATTACTTAAATTTCCTTATGTCTACTATAGTAAACTACAAGAATCGATACGTAGTGCCGTCTCGGATGGAGCCCTAAGAAGCGCCTACATCGCTACGTCAAACCAAAGCTCAGTGGGTCGCTTGTCTCTTCATCGGCTGCGGCTAAGTAGAATTGGGCACAAGTGTACATACAACCTTGCAGTGGCGAAGGCTCCATACAACTCGATTCCTACCGGCTTCCCTTTTGAAATATGGCAAATATTGCATTTTATATATGAATATATAAAATGCAATATTTGCATATATAACATTTTATATATGAAGAAGTATATAAATAGTAATCTATCATTTTCAATTAAACAAATAATTATTTACGAAGTTACAAGATTTCGAAATCAGCCACAGGGCCACAGTTACTGGAATTCACGCATCACACTTGAGCAAGGTAAGCATTTTTTTGGTCCGGCTTCCCTTTTATGAAAATTCACCCTTCGGCACTGCAATCTTGACAAGCTTTTACTATACATTCAGAATCTTTGTCAAATCTAGGCCACCAAGCCTTTGTCCTAAGACGAGCCCCTATCACTATCATGCCCGTATACCTTTATGGGATATAAATAGAAGAAGAAATCTCCATGAAAATAGTTATTTTTTTTATTGTTAAAGGAAACGTGCCAGTCATCAATCTAACCGCCATACGACCCAAGATGGCGGACTAGATATTTTGTGCACTGCCATGTTATGAATATCAAATGAAGGGGTTTGCAGTTAAATGAAAGCTCGTTTTAAACGTTACTATTTTTTTTAATTATGTATAGCAATACTGTTACAGGCAAACCTCCATCTACATTATTTTGTTAAAGACGGTTTACAGGAAAGATTCCAGCAGCACCAACATGGAATATAAAACAATTTGATAAAGAAACGAGAGATAGAGATCTGCAAATGAATGAAGAGGGAAAGAGGATCACAAAGAAAAGACATGAGTATAAATTGGTTACGTGAGTATTCCGAATGATGAAGTCAGGAAGGATAATCACTCAAACGTAAACAAATATTTATTCATAGACTGTGGTACGATATATTATGATGAAACAGTGTAAACTCTATTGATTGATATAAAAGAGACAATGACCTCTGAGTTTGTTTCGGTGTTTCTTCTTTGTAGTCAATTAGGAAACACCGGCCTCATCTAGCTTAACTTAATTATAATTTTGAAACAATTCAAATCAATTAAAATAAAGAAGGGATGTAGTGTCTGCGATAGACATGGGCGTTTTCGTATTTAGTTGCAAACGGATATGTAACCGATATTCAGTTTTCATATCGATATCGAAAACCGTTTTCAGATATCGATATCAGTAGTACGATTTGCACAAGTAACTGTGAAGCGCAAACTAACAACAAACGCAAACTCATACTTTTACAGAGTTAGAGTTCAAGTTCCCGGTGGTTGATTTAAATGAAAATTTGTTATTGCAATATTGTTATTGCCCATGAAGGGTTCCGTTGTAACTATGATAAATATAATATACTTAATATATTCATTTGAAAAAAAAAAACCTTACAAATTTCTTAAAACTAGCTTATTTACAATTTTTACAACTACGCCAAATAACTTTGTTTTTCATAGTATTTGTATGAATTACAAAGTTATATTTGCGGTTTTAGAAAATATACTGTATCTCAAAAACTGCTGACTCGATCTCGTTCAAACCAATTTTGATTGAAAGTTTATATTAATATCTACAACATATGGTTTTTTTAGATTTTTCACTTCATTATTATAGAAGTTAGAGGGGGGGGTACACATTTTACCACTTTGGAAGCGTATATCTTTTAAATGATTAACTTTATGAAAAAGTCATTTTAGAAACCTTAATGTCATTTTTAAAGATCTGTCTATAGATACCACACACGTATAAGTTTCATGAAAGAAAATATTTTCAGTTTTAGAATATTTGTTAAATTTTCTCTTAAAATCGGAAAGCGGTTCACAGAATACATCTACCTACCAAGTTTTACATGTTTAGTCCTAATAGTTTCGGAATAAAATGGCCGTGACATACGGACGGACGGACAGACAGACAGACAGACAGACGGACATACATGTCGAAACTTTAAGGGTTCCGTTTTTTGCCATTCTGCTACGGAACCCTAAAAAGGCAAAGAATTATCGTTAAGTAGGGCACGTGTCACCAAGGTCAAGGCAACTCAAAACAAAACTGTCCAAAAAAATACAAATCAAAATTCATTCGATACAATTCTTATTCCAACAACATAAATTCAACCTTAAATCTATTGGACGTAGGTTTAGTTTAAAGAATGAATTTCTCCCTGATATCGAGTAGCCGCCGGAAAGTTGCTAACTTATGGAATCTTTGTTGCAACTAAATAAATAGAAACTAGACCTTATTGCTAGCGTGTTAAGATATAGATATTACGCACGCACTGTTATTAACCAAATAACCAATTCCTAGCCGAAGTTACGTAATATTCGCTTCATCACTTTTACGCCAGTAAAAAATTGAATGGTAAGACAGAGACAAAGCGATATAAAAACCTTTGATGTCATATCGCTCTTGATGTGAAGTTTGCGCTTTGTTCGTTATTCGTAGCTCGTTTCTCGTTGTTGCGCTTTGGATAAACCATAACTCGATGAAGTTTTTGTGAAAACGGTTATGTATATTTAGATATCGATATGGTATGATAATAAACACATATCCGATATAAGTTACGTTTTGATATATCGAACCCATCTTTAGTCTGCGAACACGCGACAAGTCAGTCGCTCCCCTACTACGGGCGAGCACGGACGGGTGTTCAGTGTTTCGCAAAATGTGTTTTATTGGACCCCGAGACATTACACTTACATACCTTGCCTATAAAAATTATACATAATATACTAGTTACTAGGACATAACGTGCTGTAAATTATTCTGTGCACAAATTGTAAATTTCAAATAATTAAGGAGGAGGCCTGGTGTCCTGAAATACAGGCCATGAGCCTAGCTTAGGCACCAGTCTCCCACAATATGTTTGTATATTTCAATGTATATAATGTGTAAATCTATTGTATTGTTGCGAGAAATAAACCATTTACTTACTTACTTAGTTTATCTCTCACACTGTCAACAACCCTCAATCAACCGAATCTCCATTGACACACACATACACAAATACACACGAAATTTACAGAATTCATAAACTCACTCACACACAGGACACTTCCACTCTTTCACACTCATACTATTCAATGTTCGGGTTTACAACTGAAAAATGAATTGCGCGGACGGATTGTGTCCGCAGTATTCATATTTCAAGTCAGTTATGTGAACTAGCATAAATGTATTGTTATAGCTGGACACTGCCACCTAAGATACAGGCTTTGCCTAGTTTAGGAGACAGGGTTATAAGTATTATGTGTAGTTAATTTAATTTATTTTCTATTTTCATTTGATTCTAAATCTGTAAACATTATCTATTCTCTATATTCAAATTGTCTATATTGGCTCTGGTAGCGGTTGCGAGTGTATTATTTTTTAATTTATGCTAATGTGGTGGTTTAGCGCACAAGCGCGCTTAAGGGATAGCTGTCACTATCTATGGCTATCCTTCTAAAACCCGTATTTAAAGACAAGTAAAAGTGATTACTTCAGCAAAAGTAATCACTCAAGTAACGATTTTTATTCTATAGTTTAGTAATTGCTTGAAATTAGAACTGTCAAAAGTTAGGATTATTAGCCAAGTAATAGTTGCCATTTTCTTTACTTAAGAATTGAGAACTTTACCATTTTGCAGATTTAATTAGCAATGGAAAGCAACAACTTTTGGTGTTATAGATGACTAGCTTCCGCCCGCGACTTCGTCCGCGTGGAAAACAAATCCCCCGATTTTGAAACATTCTTCATTAGTGCTCCGCTCCTATTGGTCTTAGCGTGATGATATAGCCCTCGATAAATGGGCTATCTAGCACTGAAAGAATTTTTCAAATCAGAACTGTAGTTCCTGAGATTAGCGCGTTCAAGCAAACAAACAAACAAACAAACTCTTCAGATTTATAACTAGTACTCACGCGGGGCTTCGCTCCCGTGGATTCTATCACGGTAAAAACATAACTCTCCTTTTTTGCAGTCGCGTAAAAAGTATCCTATAACCTTCCTCAAGCTTCAAGCTACTTCCATACCAAATTTCATCCAAATCCACCCAGTACTTTCGAAGATTAGCGCGTTCAAGCAAACAAACAAACAAACAAACAAACTTTTCCGCTTTATAATATTAGTATAGATATCGATAACGATATAAGCAATCGCAAAGTTTACTTTCGTGATGTGGATCCATTTCATGATTATACAGAAGATAGTTTTAAAAAGAGATTTCGATTTTCCACCAGTGTTGTGATTAATGTGATTTTACCAAGAATTGCTGACATATTTTTGAATTATATTTAGGAATAAATCCTTTTCCAGATTCGAGAATGGTTTTTTTTACAGTCTACTTCAGACATAATTATAATGTTGAAAGAATTTGTAACAGATCTTGAACTCGCCGAAATGACACTAGAATTCAAACAAAATTCAAATAACAGACACAGGCTAGGAAATTAAAAATCACATAGCAGTAACTAATTCAAGGGTAAAAAGAGACATTCCATTTTTGTTGGGTTATGTCGTATTAAACGTTTTGTTTCTCCCACCAATCACTTATTTACTTTAGAAATAATTAAATGAAATTATTAATTAAAATTAGTGTTTTAAATATAGTTTTATCATAATTATAAAGTAAAATAAAATTTTAGTAATATTATAGACGTTAAAGAAAAATTATCTACACCTTACGTATGCATTCTAATGAAACAAAACGCAGTAACTGAGTGTTACCAGAAGGAAACAACTACCAAGCGTAGATTCTTACTTAAGAGCGCGCCTAAAGCCAGCAAAATTTTAGAATTCACCCGCACTGTCCTACCCGCTCCTCACATCGAATACGACCGCGCGTGTACCTACGCGCTCGCTCGACGCGTATCTTCTGTAGTAAGTATACGTATAATATTCAGATGAAACAACTGTATTCAAAGTATGACTGCGTTATACAATATTACGAAATGTTATTATGTGTACGCGAATAATACGTAAATAGTAAGTTAGTAGGAGGTGACTATACCACTGATACTGAACACGAATCAATATAAAATCAATACCAAAAGGTAATATTATATTATGTATAATATAATATTATTTTGGCGCGTGATTTTGGTGTGGCGTAAATAATGGATAACTCTGAAACTGTCGATTGGCCAGATAATATCTATCATTTACCCCACTTATATCGTCATATGCCCATGGATGACCAAATTATTGATATTTTTAATATTTTAAATAAAAATCGTACTTACTCTTACAAAATTAGGTACCATTTCTAAAATTGGTGATATTTTTTTCATTTTGTTTTTTTTTTTATATCAGTCCTGAATATTTGTATTATCAGATCAGTATCAAGATTTTTTATTACATTCTAAATCAATATTGCAAAAAATAGTTATTCTTAAATTTTAACATTTTTTTTTCTACGGAATTACGCAATTTTGGGCCCCTGTATCTATAGTTGCAAAACTTCTGAAAAATTCGGAATAATTCCGGAATACTTCTGGGAAAGTTTCTTTAAATCAGAATTATTCAAAATGAATTTAAATAAAGCCCTCTGTGCGCCGGCCGCTGCCGCCGCGCTGCGATGGCGGTGCGGGGTGCGGTAAGAGGGGAGATGCTCCCCGGAGAAGTTTTCCCCCCGCGAGAAAGATTCGTACCCCGCAATCGAATGTTTCCGAATATTTCGCCCGAATAATTCAATCGAAATTAACGTGTTTGTTTGTTGTGTGGTGGGTGGGTTAATTATTGTTCAGTGCCAGACTACGTACGATACAAGAGTAAAATATAAATGTTTATCTATACTAATATTATACAGCGGAAAAGTTTGTTTGTTTGTTTGCTTGAACGGGCTAATCTTCGAAAGTACTGGGTGGATTTGGATGAAATTTGGTATGGAAATAGCTTGAAGCTTGAGGAAGGTTATAGGCTACTTTTTACGCGACTGCAAAAAAGGAGAGTTATGTTTTTACCGTGATAGAATCCACGGGAGCGAAGCCCCGCGTGAGTACTAGTTTTATTATAAATGGGATTGATTAAGTATATGTTGATATTTTTATAGGTAGATATGTTAGCCTGCGATTAACAGGATTTTTATTCTTTTGTTTCTAGGTAGGTACTCTACTTATTTCGAAATTGAATGCTATTTTTATAAATGTCAGTAGTTGAATAAAAAACCAGGCCTAGCATATTTTATTTGTTTTTTGAAAAAGGGTTACCTATGTTTTTGGTTAGTTTGTATGTAGCTCTGTACGCATCGCGAGTATTCGCGAGTCGCATAGGTAGGTATTAATCATTACCTACCTACTTAACGCGTTTAATAGCCCAGCCAATAAAAACAATTAAAGGCAAACCTTGCAAGCAAACACGTTTTGATGCGGTTTTCAGAAAAGTATTTGTTATACTTAGGTAGGAGCAGGTTTTGGTATATTAACCGACTTCAAAGGTCGATTTTCCTGGTTTCTTTTGGCAGTTGAAATATTCCCAAAGTTTCGGAATATTTCGGAATACTTCCGAAGTATACGACGGGAATGATTCGGAATTATTCCCGCCAGACTATATCGAAAAAAAATGTACTACACTGCGGTGGCTCATTATTTTAGACTAGCTTTTGCCCGCGACTTCGTCCGCGTGGAATAGTTACTTTGGGCTAAAGTTAAATTTAAGCCCGATTTTGAAGCATTCTTCATTGGTGCTCCGCTCCTATTGGCCTTAGCGTAATGATATATATAGCCTTTCTCTATAAATTGAGTATTTAATTAAAAATATTTTTTTCAATTCGAACCAGTAGTTCCTGAGATTATCGCGTTCAAACAAACAAACAAACTCTTCAGCCTTATATATTAGCATAGATAGCTGTTGCCCGCGACTTCGTCCACGTTTCCGTCGTTTTTCGTAAAAAAAAGTAGCCTATGTCCTTCCTCACGGTTCAGTGATTTAGATGTAACACACAGATTAACTTTCGTAATTTAGTAGGGAAATATAATATGTCAATCTATAATACTGTTGAAAAATATATTTCATGTACAGAATTGACCTCTCTACAGATTTATTATAAGTATAGATAATTGCCTATTTAATGCAAATTCTAAAATGGTATAATAATAACCAGTATCTTGATAAAGTACAAAGTTATTGCTGTTCGAATCTTAAAGGAGAATTTTTATACAAATTTGATTTCAAAATTAAATTACTTTAACACTGCTGTAACTAATTTTAGACTCAAAGAGAATGAGAATTTCCTTAAAATTTGATCACTATGGGTTTGTTGACACCATAAAAGACATTAGTAATTAAACAAATTTATTGAAAAAGAAAATATACAAGATGTTCGAAGTGGGCTCCTTCAGCTGCTATACACGCTCTACACCTTCTTATGAAGGACCGTCTCAATCGGCGCGCAAATCCTGCCGACGATATTTCGTCAGCAGCCGAACGTATGCGTTGTCGCAGCTGTTCAACTGAAGTGATTTCTTCTTTATAAACTACCTCCTTTAAACAGCCCCAGTAAAAAAGTCCAATGGGTTTAAATCTGGCGAGCGAGGTGACCACATTCTGAAAATAAAATATTATTTCAAAACAAATTCCTTGTTATACAATCACGTCCACAATAAATTGATCTACAAAAATAGGGTTTAAATACCTAATGGGCATACTTAAATAGGTTCGTAATCGATATAAATATATTTCATCGAACAAACACGGATACCAACTAAAAGCTTGTGTTTATTTTGCATATACTATTCTGCCCGCGTTACCTACGACTACGAGTGACCATAGAAATATTAAATAAGAAGTGGTATAGGTAGATAATTTTTTTTTATATAGGATACTCGCAAGATCATTATTGTTGTCCATCCGTGTATCTAGATTTTTAGAAGATCTCATAACTACCTACATTATGGGAAAATGATCATAAAATTGTATCATGAAGAATAACATAACAAAATAGCAAAAGTAAATAGCTACCTATTATGAATGTAATTTATTACCTATTATCCTAATAATCTAATAAAGTACCTACCACGAATTTTTGATATCGTCGTGTCTGGGTGTTGTTTATCTATATATGTATGTATTTAAAAATATATTTGTCTATGTATATCAGCTGTCTGACACCCATAGTACAGGGTCTTCCTAGTTTGGGGTCAGAGAGCCGTGTGTGAAATGTCCCCACATATTATTATGTCTAGTTACCTACTCGGCCCACGAAAGTGCGTAGGTAAACGAATTTAGATCTTGTGTCTCTCAAAATAAAATCTAAAATCACCTGCATAAACTTTCTCGAAAGTATAAAATGTATTTTTATTTTTTCAGTATATAACAAACAAGTAACTCACAAACTTACCTTCGACAATTAGCCATCCTGTCAATTTGTAACTTTTTTAGTTCTCTTTCAATGTTTTTTTTGTTTCCCATTTCACTATTTAGTTCGAACAACAACAACAATTACGATTGAAATGATTATAACTCGGCGCAGCTAAAACACTTGAGCGTAGTCCTCTCGTCTCAACAGAGCGGTAGCGACTGATGTGTGAAATAGAAATATGCTTGAAGCTCCCGCAACGAGCGACGGAAGATGACTTCTTGCGCGGAATAAGAACGTAGTATGCGCCAAAAGTGTTTTATCGTAATAAATCCAAAACTAAAAGGAATTACATAAAATGCCTAAGCAAAGCCTTTACTCTTGTTTAAATATAATTATTTATCAAATTTTTGTCGCAATAGGCATTACCATATCGAGTACAAAACGGAAAAACATGAGAATTAGAGGTTATTTCGTGATTTTTTTCTACCAAGGAAATGTTATTATTTTATGTTTTTGATCAGAGAGAGCCCTTGAAAATATGATGTAGTTATTCATATATTTTTATTTTAAGATTTGGTCTGGAATTTTTCATGTAAAATCAAATAGAAAATTGGTAATTTTGCTTTATACGCGCTCTTAAGCATTTACTCAAGTAAGTAACCTACAATACTCGACTATAGAATAAGATTTTGTAATGAAGAATTATATCCTCAAGTAATTAATGACTTCTCTAAGAAATTACTTAGCAGCAAGTAATTTCTTGTCTATAAATACCGGTGTAAATTTGAAAGTTTGTATGTTTGTATCTTTGTGTGTTTATATTTCAATCACACAAAAACGGTTCCAAGCTTACGAAAAATGGGTCATTATTATATTCTTTCATTATTCGTTTATAATTCTGAAATAAAACTTAGGCTACATTTTATCCCGAGAAAATGAATTTTTTTCCACGAGGGCAAAGTCACAGGCAAAAGCCTGTTATTCATAAGTTCAAGTCACGATTACCTACAGTAACTCTTTGATATATAGGTTAACAGTTTACACAGACGCAAATGCCGGTCGCCGACTTGAAAAGAGGTATTATATGAATTAGTCGAAACCATTTTGATGGACCCCTATTGGATTCAAGTGGTTGATATTGAAAAGTACCTCTAGCCAAATCTCTTAACGAGGATTTCCTTCATATATGGATAGTAAGTAGACTTTAGAATCTACCTATAACTTTGATGTGTAAGATTCAACAGCAAAGATAATAATATAATTCGGTACCCATCAAACGACCGAATAATTAATGTCGTGAATAATGAATAAATTACTTATATCGTTTAATTAGAAAGCTTTCATTCAATTCTGACAACAAAACAATAGTTTCCGGCCCAGATGCTCAGATGAAAAAAAATGCACGTTATCCAGTTGCGATTTGTCAAAGTTTGCATCAACCAATTGCATCAGTTAACATACATTTGATTTGCCTCAAACCGGTATTTTTTCCAGAAACTAGGGGCAAGAGATGGCTTTTAAATAAACTATCACCTTTTTCGAGGCTCATATTAATCTACAAAATACTTACCTATATATTTTACAACGAATTTACAACGAAGATATGATATTATAATGATATAATATCATATCTTCGTTGTAAATATAACAGTAAGTGTTTGATATTGCAAATATAAATTGCGTTTATTTGCTGCTGCCATAAAATATACATACATTCGAAAAACCCACAAAATCTCAGTCACAATAAAATTACTTTTTTTATGAATATACACTTAAATAAAAACCCTAAACTACATATACACATCTGAAAATAAACTAAAATATGGCGTCCAGAAATTCGTGTGCATCGCTGTCTACTGGTAATGTGCCCAAAAGACTGGCGGCATTGCCACGCTGTATGTCAATGCTTAACCGCTGTCCAAGGTAAAAGCCAGCCTTTGGGTCACGCGAAGTGTCAACTAGGCGCCTGGATAGTTCTTTAAATAATTTGTGAGCATTCGGACCCCACGATCCCAAGGTCTCCACCCCAAACGGCTCGAAAATATTACCTCCAACAAGGTTATTATATTTCCGCCGCTTGAGGTTCTCAGCAGCCGCAGCGGCAGCGCCAGCACAACAAGACGAGCTAGAAAGATGGGATGGTGCAAGAGACACAAGTTGCGTCCCACACTAAAGCCCTACCCATCTTCCAAGGAAATAAAGACATGCCGTCCGGTCTTTTGCCATCGTCGCGTGCCAGGCCATTGGGTTCTAATACAGCCGGAACGCCGACGGTGACAAGAGCTCATCGGATAATGTCGTTAATATTCGCGTGCCGTGCTATGCGACCCACGCTACGGCCGCATGAAAGGCCGTGGTGACCGAGGCTGTTGACAACTTCGCCTATAGGAGGAATATAAAAGCCGGTAGACTGATACTAGAAATTTTGCGGAAATAAATAAATTAATTAAATTTTACATATATTTAGATAATCCTAAAGTCCTTGGTTCGCCCACAGCTAGAATACGGTTGTATAATATGGGACCCCTACTATGACAAATATGTAAAGGCAATGAGAGAGTTCAACGTAAATATATACGAGTTGTGCACATATTGTGCAAAACAAATGTAACCTCACATGCCAGTCGTACGAGCAACGTACGATAAAGTTTAATTTACTTACTTTTCAATCAATCTACTTCAAACCATGATGCTTCACGGATTGGTTCATAATAAGTTTAACTGTATCGAATTAGTAAATAATATATTTTACATTGTACCTAGAACAGTAATAAGACGTGAGGTGCGTGCTTACCCTCTGTTTGCGACAACTACATGCCGAACAAACGCTGGTCAGCGAGCGGCGAGCCCCTCTCCTTCGACTAGTTAAAACATATAACAACCACTTTCCTCAGTTGGATGTCTTTTTCTGTCCCAAAGTAATTTTAATAAAAATATTGTTCAATGTTTGAGTGACAGTAAATATAAGTTTAAAAATATAATTTATTGCCTAAGGTATTTAAGTGTAATTATACTTACCTAATTAATTAATAATGTACACAAGTATATTGTGGAAATGCTGTGGATTGTATATTCACCCATACTTTGTAATACTATTTTACTTGTAATACTTACTGTACAATTGTTTGTTTCCCAAATAAATAAATATTAAGACATCGCATTGGGTACAAAACCTATAAAGATAGTTGTAAAGGAGATTTACAACTATCTTTCTATGTTTTAAAAGAGAGAACACTCACAGGGGACCAATTACTTGTTGTGACCATGTGATACATACATTTTTATAATAGTTTCAAAGTATAACAATAATTTAAACGACAACAAACACCAATTTAAAAAAAAAAGTAAAAATAAACAAAACATACAATATTAGTTCAAATCATGTAAATTCAAATAAAATTCAACTAAAAATTCAATTAAGGATGTCAGTTAAGAATAAATACTAAAAATTATGAATTATGTAAGAAAGTAAAAGTCACAGAACAAAAAATCTTTGACAATAATAATAATATTGCAACTAGAGCCAATGCTACTACGAATCAATTGTGCTTTTTATAATTTTCGAGCGGAATTGAGCTAAGGAATCCGAAAAAATTTCAATATCGTGGTTGTTGGAACAGATCTTGTTGTACGTATCCATCATCCTAGTGAGGGTAGCAGTGCGTCCAAGGTTTGTGCGACAACTTCTCCTTACAAATATACTACATGCCCTTACCGATCTTATCCGGCCACCGCGGGATACGTCTTGGTTAATATGCTCAAGCAGTTCGGGAGTACACGCTATACTGTTGGCTATTTTGAAAGGAAGAACCATATCAGCCAGAGTTCTGAATTCTGATTCTGAATTGTAGGTACCGAGTAAAACTCCGCCGGAGACACTCGATCCGGTTCGAATGTACGCTATAAGTTGGATTCCAGAACGAGGAAGCGTATTCCAGTGTGCTACGAACCAGACTATTATAAAGAATTTTTGGAGCTGCCGTGCCTTTAAATTCCTTACACGTTCTTTTAATAAAGCCTATCCTTCTAGAAGTTTTTCCGATAATGCTGTCAAAGTGAGAATTAAAAGAAAGATTATTATACGGTTTTGTGGGACATTGGCTAATTTTTAAGATGTTAATGTAACATGTTTTAATAACAAATAATAAATAAATAAATAATAATGTAAAGAGTACGCTCAGATCACGAATGGTAAACTCTTTGCAAAAGAGTACCTGCTAATGATTAGATAGATTTTTATAGATAATAATTAATAATATTAAACAATTAAACATTGCTTATCTATATATCTATACATATAATAAAACAGTAAAAAAGTGCGTCTGCACAAAAAAGAAATATACAAAAATAATACTTAATTGAGGTGGGTTAACAAACGGTAACACGGCAAAAAAAAATAAAAGAATCTGTCTGTTTGTACACGCTAATCTCCGGACCTACTAGGTGGATTTTAATGAAAGTTGGTAAGTATATAGTTGACATCCTGGAATATCACATAGGCTTTTTATCCCAGAATTATCACGGGATCGGGAATTCACCGTTATTTTAAATTTTATGCAGGTAAGTTGTGAGATGCGGTACGTAGCATTCTGATGGTGTAATTTTTTGAAATCTGTCTAATAGCTTTTCAATTATTTCGTTACAGACATACAATTCTTTCCTCTTTATATTATTAGTAAAGAAAACACTAGAAAGGTTGTGAAGCGCGTGCGTTCGTTTTACTCCCTCACAGTCGTTGGTTGCTGTCGCCTCTACCATCAGTTTTAAAGTTTTCTAATATCCACGCATGTTTTTTGTTCCAGTTCCGTTTCATGATGAAACTGGTGGCCTTCGCCTCAGCGTGCGGGCCCCGCTGTCTAAGCGAGAACACACCGCTGCCAACCTTCAAACATTTCGTCTACTTCATGTTCGCACCTACACTCCTCTACAGAGATCGATATCCCAGGTAAATTAACTGCCCGGGGTTGCTAGAATGTTCTAAAGAGACACCGCGGCCCCAGAACTTAAAGGCAAACTTAAACTTAAGGAACAGGATGGGTTTTTAGTCAGTAGAAGTCTACACTCTCTTCCACTCCACTCAGAGCGGGAGAAGTCATTCTATGATTTTCAGACCCGGAAAAAAGGTATTTTAACTGCACGTTACTTGCAGAATCGCTCCATATCTGTTCTGGCCTCCACATGGGGCCTGCCTTTTTTTTAAGGATACGAAATCATCCAATGACAGGTGGTCAGACTTTTACTGACTAAAACCCATCCGTGTTCCATCAACGGCCTCCTTGTTGGCCCCGACAATTTTGCTGACACTCTTTGAGACGCGCCGTCTACACGGGCCTGGTTTCAGTCGGCTAGCGAGCTACCCATTGCTCGCAGCCCGCAGACCCACGCCTACGGTCGGGAGTCACCCGGTGACTCCTGAAGCCCGAAGCGTCTCCTGCGGTGGCTGGGGCGCAAGGGCTGAGAGGGCCTTGAGACCCGCCTCTCCCTCGCGCGTCCTGCCACCTCCTTCGCTTGCATAACCGCTACGCAGAAAGAGGTGACAGCTTCCATGCCTCCTCGCTCCGAACCAGGGATTGAACCAGGGCCGGGAACGAGAGGTCGCCGCCTCTCACCCCTACGAGGACACAGCGGAGCTCTGCACAAGCGGGGCAAACCTCCACTGTGTGTTCCACCGTGTCCTCATGGCGATCCTCGCAGTGGTGACACCCGAGCGTTTCCTCCCGCCGCACAGTTTATGATTTGACCAATCTAGCAGGACAATAGGTATTTAAATGTCAATGTTTAAAACTACGTTTTTTAATCTTCTTACACTTTCCAATACATGTTTTAACTGATAAGTGATAACACAAGGAAAATAATCCATTGCCACGCAAAACTGGTTTTAACAACGGGCGAAGTTACTTAAACTTATTCAGGTAGTCGGCCGCTGCTCAATGTGACCGTTAACGCTAACGTGTAGGTATACATGTTCTTTGGTGCATTGAGTACTTGTAAGTGTTTTTTTGTGATGGAGTCATCAAGTAGACGTAATTATCCATATATTAAGTTATTAAAATAAATCAAATTGTATGCTTGCGAATTGCTTGCGAACACTCACTGAAAGTATACATCAATAAAAATGTATTTTTATTCTTAATTAATTTTTGTTTGGAGATCTACCATGTAGTCAAGCTGTGATAGTAGTCTTTAAAAATTCTCTGTGTTATATATTTTGATGCTATAATAAACGTTTTTAGGGTTCCGTAGCCGAATGGCAAAAAACGGAACCCTTATAGTTTCGATATGTCTGTCCGTCTGTCTGTCTGTTTGTCTGTCTGTCTGTCCGTCCGTCCGTATGTCATAGCCATTTTATTCCGAAACTATTAAGACTACACATGTGAAACTTAGTAGATAGATGTATTCTGTGAACCGCTTTCCGATTTTAAGAAAAAATAAATAAAAAATATTTAAAATAAAGGGGGGTTTTTTCATGAAACCTATACGTGTGTGGTATCTGTAAACAGGTCTTTGAAAATGATATAAGGGTTTCTAAGGCCACTTTTTCATAAAGTCAATCGTTTAAAAGATAGGTCGTCTATAAGCTCGAAAAATAGCTTCGCTCGTAAAATCGTTTATAAGCTTCCAAAGTGGTAAAATGTGTGTTCCCCCCCCCCCCCCTCTAACTTCTATAATAATGGAGTGAAAAATCTAAAAAAAAAATATATGTCTGTAGATCTTAATCTAAACTTTCAAACAAAATTGGTTTGAACGAAATCGGGTCAGCGGTTTTTGAGATACAGCATATTTTCTAAAACTGCGAATATAACTTTGTAATTCATACAAACACAATGAAAAACAAAGTTATTTATTAATTAATAAAGTTATATATATACATATTATATTATATTATTATAGTTACTACGGAACCCTTCATGGTCGAGTCTGACTCGCACTTGGCCAATTTTTTACGATTTTTTGCGATTATATATTTTTTGCTTTTTCTTTGTAGATGCAGCGAAAATCAATATTTGATTTTGGCATTCTATTCCGCCCAAAGGTCGATTAAATAAAGTAATCAACTTTGTGAAAATGAGCTTTGGTGATTTAGTTGTTACCGAAGAACAGGATGAGCAGTTAAAAGCATTTTTGAAAAATGAATGCGAGAAAATTCGTGTGGAATGGGATCGCAAGCAAAGACGATTAGACTTGTTTTTAAAAGACTATGAACAGTGGCTCAACGAAGATTTAACTTTCGCCATGCTTGTGGTATCAGAAAATGTTTTAATACCAAGTACTAGTGGTGGCAGGCCACAGAAAAGCTTTGTGGAAATTAAAAAAAAAAAACGAAGAAGATGAACTGACTTTCGCTGCGCAATTAAGTGTCAGAGCTAGTGGCAAACGTGATGCTGCTACATTGATTGAAGAATTATCTACAGCCTCGCCAAAACGAGCCACCACATATAAGAAAGCTCGAAGAATTATTATTACTGGACTTTGGCCTTTTTCATATCAAATAATTTCACTGTGCAGACATACAAAAATGTTCAACAAGAAGCCAAAGAAAGGGGATTCAATGTTTACCCTTGCTATGATCACGTGTCACAGGTGAAGAAGCAGTGCTATCCTCCTGTTGAAAATATAACAGTAACCAAAATATCGGCTGAAGTAAGACTGGATTCTCTTTTGAACCATACTGCTTTGAGAATATGTAAAAATATTCTTGGAGAAAGATTAGATACAAGTGCGTTGCAAATGGGGATGCGATGGGTCTTCGGGTCATAGCTTATACAAGCAACCATTTGAAGAATGGGAGAATAATCTGAGACAGGGATAGATATTATATATTTTTAGGACATGTAACAACCAGCTATGCGGGATTGAATCAAATGCCTTTTGATAATCGATGAACTATACATACTATATGTATATTTGTTCTATTTTTAACTGCGCTGTTCATAGCAATTGCACCAATAGTGAGTTGTTCTTTACATCCTTAGTTATTTTTACGACATCCTTTTTGTTGTTAGGTGCTCGTGGAACACTTCAGTTATACAGGTTGTTAAGATTTTATAAGTAGTTTGCAAACAAGTGATTGGTCGATATTTGGCTGGGTCTGTAGAATCATTCATGTCCCTAGGTATCATATAAGTGACTCCCTGTGTTATGTATGCCGGGAGCAAATGCGGTGATTGAATAAATGTATTTAAGTGATTAAATATGAATGGGTGTACACAAGTAAATTTTTTATACCAGTAATTGTGCCTGTGGTCTTTGTCTTGTGTTATGGTCTGTGCCTGGAGCTTTCCAGTTGTGAGTGCGTTTTATAACTTCTTTAAATGTGTTTATCGGTATAGCTTCGAACAACATTTCGTGAATTTCTGGTCTTGTCTCACTGATCCAACTTGCGAGGTTATTATGGCATATTGGGTTCTCCCATATATTTGCCCAGAAATCCCGTAATGCTTCGAGAGGTGGTGTCTCAATTGCTTGATTGTTAGTGTCACTGTTATTAGTTGTAAGATTCCTATAGAACATTCTTTCGCTGTTATTAAATTTTGTGTTTTGTACTTTACGGTTTGTACATGTCATATCATATCTTTTAAGTCTACTGGATGTTGCATTTAATTTTTCTTTCAATGTATCCAGAAGTGGTCTAATTGTGTATTTGCATTCTCGTGTCGTGCGTGTAGTCTACTGCAGCCATTAATTTTTAACTTCTGCTTCCATTAATAAAATGTGTTAGCCTACCTATGTTTGCTCTTAGATTTTTTATTTTATTTTCTAATCTACTTTGCCATTTTGGTTGTTTTGGTTTAAATGTGCGCCGTTCATTTTGTGTAGAGTCTAATATTTTAGCTCCATTGTATTTAGCTGCCGTCCACGCAGCACAATAAATAATTGTCTGTAGTGTCATGAAATTGGTCTCGATAGTTATATACTGAGGCAGAATTATATTATTTATATATGTGACTGTGGCTAGAAACTTTCGGGCTGTCTTTTGTTTGGGAATGTATGGTCTAGAAGTGGGTGGTGTGTCACCAAAACTCTGTTGAGCTTGATGAAATATGGCTTCGAGTTCAGGATTAATATTATCTACATTAGTTTGCGAAGTATCAATTTCGCTAATATCTAAGTTGTACATGAAATTGTCATCGTCTGTGTTTACAAGTGCCTGAGGGACATTGTTGCTACCTACGGGCGTAAGAGCAGGTGTTTCAGAAAAGATAGTGTTTGTGTCAGTTGATTCGCAGTTATTTTGCAGTTCTGTGTTATTTGTTATTTCTGTATGACGTGTGTCTGCCCTCGAATCTACAAATAATTGGTTTTTAATTTCTTTGAGTCTGTTGATATTTATATATCCATTATTTATTATTGCCCTTACTTGGTCAGATAATCTTTGCTCTGTAATATGTGCTAATTCGGGGTATATTTTAATGAATTCCTCGTGTAAAAATTTTCTATAGGCTGTTTTATTTGTTTCTAGCTGTGTTACACTGTAATAAATTCTTATTAATGTTTCGTTGTATTCGTTCGTCCATTTTATATGCTGACTTGATTGTTTATTAGATTGTGTGGAGTGTTGCTGTACTTGTGTGTGAACCGTTTGTAGTTCAGTTCTGACTTCTGTGTAAATTTGATCTATTATGTCTTGTGGTAATAATTCCTATTCTTTGTCTGCTAACTTGTGTATTGGGGTACTTTTCTAAAAACTTTGTATGTAGTGGTAGTAGGTATGCATTTTTGTCTGTATCGATATTAGTTAAAAGAAGTTAAGTTCGTAGGATGACAACAAAAAAAACACCTCACGAATTTCTTAAAACTAGCTTATTTTCATTTTTTACAACTACGCCAAATAACTTTCTCTTTCATAGTGTTTGTATGAATTACAAAGTTATATTTGCGGTTTATAAAATATGCTGTATCTCAAAAACTGCTGATCCGATCTTGTTCAAACCAATTGTGGTTAAAAGTTTATATTTAGATCAACAGACATATACTTTTATTTTATTTTTCACTCCATTATTATAGAAGTTAGAGGGGGGAACACACATTTTACCACTTTGGAAGCGTATATCTTTTAAACGATTAATTTTATGAAAAATTCGTTTTAAAAACCTCAATGTCATTTTTAAAGACCTGTCTATTGATACCACACACGCATAGGTTTCATGAAAAAAAAATTTTTTCAGTTTTATTTCTATGTATCCCCTTTATTTAAATTATTTTCTTAAAATCAGAAAGCGGTTTACAGAATACATCTACCTACCATTTGCATATGTATAGTCCTAATACATAGTTTTGGAATAAAATGGCTGTGACATACGGACGGATGGACAGACGGACAGACAGACAGACAGACATAGAGACAGACGGACAGACATGACGAAACTATAAGGGTTCCGTTTTTTGCCATTCGGCTACGGAACCCTAAAAAGCATAAAATAAAAACTTGAACTGACTGCAAAACAAACAAAAACAACCTTAAAGATTGTTTAATTGGATGTCTAATTCCGTTTAAAATAAGGGCTAGGTTCTAGGTTCTAGGTAGTAGCATCTCATGGTCGGTGCAAGATAAATGAATAGGTTTGAGCACCACGGGCGTACCCCAGAATGCGGCGCACTTAGCCAATCAATACTATTCATTGGCTTGGCACCGCGGACAGACAGACGGACATGGTGAAACTATTAAGATTTCCTTTTCGATTTTGGAACCCTAAAAGCCTTCTTTAAAAAAAATAAACATAGTTAAAATGTTGATCGTTGAAATTTTGATTGAAAAAGAAAACGATTTTAATTGAATGGTTCCTGTTTATGTGTTCTTACGGTATATCGTTCATCAATTATTCCCTATCCAGCTCTGTAATTGTTATTAATTATTTTCTAATCAAACAGAACAAAGACAATCCGATGGGGCGTGGTCGTGTTCCATTTGCTGGAGGTTGCGGCAACTATATTCTACTGCAGCTTTCTCTGGGAGCGATGCATTATGTCCTACTGGTCTGATTACGGGAAAAAGAAAACGGTGAGTTATTCCGTCTCATACAGTAAGCGCTTGATGGTATGGTCATAGGCGTAGGAAGCAGGAGGGGGAGGGAGGGGGGGTGCCCGCGTTCCATGTGAAGGGCCACTGATTAGAAAACCACTTGATCGCACATACGTTGCCCCGACGCACGAAAACTATGCGAGTTTTTGCTCTTATATATTGGCTACGATACATGAACCATTTTAGTTGTGACCAAGTATTAGGCCTGTGTGCATGCTAAATAGTTACAAATTTTAAATTTTTGTATCCAATTTTTAACAAATAATAATGCTTTCATGCGCGTTGAAGTGGTGTGGAAAACATTCCCAGACATCTAGATACCAAATGGATGACATAACTATTCATCAGTAATGAAATAATATGAAAATTATTTATCATTTGGTCAAGGACAAAATTGTGTCGCGCGTTGATGTCTTTTGGAAATGTCTCTTTCTTACATGAAGAAATTCTAATTCTTTTATCCCTGTCTTTTCTTTCCTATTTGTATCGTAAAAATCTGTGCTGTTACCTATTATAACGGCTGAATACGATATCGATACCTAATTATAAAATTAAACTTATTTTATTTAAATTCAATTCAGATAGTTGTTCTTGGACAAGCTGCTGATTTGAATTTTTAAGATTAGAAGCGATCTTCACCCAATAAACATGATCAATAAGCATGAAATTTTTATACCCAAGTGGAGATTTATAGCCAATACAAGCAAGTCATTCCTCATAAACAGCATACACCTTTATAACAAGTTTTCAAAGCCTATAACAGAACTTAGCGAGAGAAAATAAACTACCCACATCAAACGTGTCCTTATCAAAAAAGCATAATTATTAGATGATTCAAGACTATTTTGAATACATGACTGATTGGCGATGTTTCCTTCCTTCTGCACGCTTCCCTGGCTTATTATGATCGCGTTATCGACTGACTAGTGCACACACTTACATGTAGACACACGAAAGTGGAATTGTTAATAGACTTATTAACAATTCCACTTTCGTGTCTTTTTATTTTTTTGTGTTATTTTCTTTTTTGTTATATTTTATAATGCTTTAGTTTCCTTCATTAGTGAAGACGCGCGTGTACTAATTTCTGATGTTTAATATGTGCCCATTATGTAGGCCTAAAATATAAAAATAGTTTGAGGTTGAGTATGAACTTAATTTTTTAAGCCACTCTGAATTATGATACGACTTTTATTGCACATTATATTTTATACAGGTAACAAAAATCTTTAATTCTCTAGAAATCTTTTACCTAATAATTATAAAATATTAATTTGTTTTATGGGTTTTGTATTGTCTGTAGATCGCCATTTCCAATTTTATAAAACGCACAAGTAAATACGAGTTTTTTTTTTTTAATATGAGTGCAAGAACTATTAAACTTCAATGTCTAATTATCTCTTACTTACCCCCGTAGTAAGTATTAACAACGCTAAATTACATAAAAGTAAGTACATATAATACCTTTTTGATCTAAATCAAATTGTTGTCTAATAAAAAGTTCAGATCGGAAAATGTCTATGCATACAAAGATTAACACTGTGTCTTAAACTAAGAGGCCTACATGAACATATAATTGTAATATAATAACTGATATCACAGGTGGAGGTAGGCACGGTGGTCCGTGGCATGTTCGCGAGCGTGCTGCCAGGGATCATCAACTTCCTGTGTTGCTTCTACTGCATACTGCATGCCTGGCTCAACGCCTGGTCTGAGATGCTCAAGTTTGGAGACCGGTTATTCTATGAGGTCTGTACTTTCATACGTACGTAACTATTGCACTATGGAACTCAAATGGAATACGACAGGACATCTAGGAAAGTGCGGTGATGGCAGGTGGAATAAAGCTGCGACCTAATGGCTTCCAAGGACTCTGGAAAGAGGAGCGCTGGTCGTCCGGCAGCGAGATGGGAAAATAACATTGTTACCATCGCTAGTATACGCTGTAAGAGACTGGTACAGGAACGCGAGCTTGGCACAAGCGAAGAGAGGCTTATACCCAGCAGTGGGTGAAATCAGGCTTTAGATGTTGATGATGATGAACTATCGGCCCAACATAAGTTTGTCTATGGTCGAATCAGTAAACGACCTTCTTTGGAAACCTTAACCTGCCAATATTTAACAGCCAGTTTCACAAAGTATGCAAAAGGGTCATATAGGCAGCTAAATAAGTTTTAGTCCGTGAATACCGAAATTCAGTGGCCACGCGCTCCAAAGCTTGGTCGCATTCGATACAAACTACATTAAGCTTTAGATTTCCAGCAAAGTAGATAGAGAATACAAGTACGTTTTGATGCAACGTGATAACGGGTGGTTAAATTTTAAGGGCCGATGTTGATTTTGAATAAAGCACAAATTATTTAGGAAGTTATTGTCATTTCTTTTTATTATGATAATATAGTATGGTTCAATTATGTATGGACCAAATATCGGCCAAATGGCCGCCGCGACCTCGGCGGCACACCTCCATCCGATGGTTCAAATTTTCGATGACGCTGAGGCATAATTGAGGTTCTATGCCGTTAATGTGCCGAATTATCTCATCATTTAGCTCTTGAATTGTTGCTGGCTTATCGACGTACACCTTTTCTTTCAAATAACCCCAAAGAAAGAAGTCCAACGGTGTCAAATCACATGATCTTGGCGGCCATTGAATTTGTCGCGCAAAAGAGCCATTGTTTCGTTAGCTGTGTGGCAAGTGGCACCGTCCTATTGAAACCACATATCGTCCACATCCATATCTTCCAATTTGAGCCATAAAAATTTCGTTATCATCTCACGATAGCGAACGCCATTCACAGTAACTGCAGTACAGTAACTACAGTAAGTGCATTTTGATTTGAACGCCCATTTTCATAATAAGCCTGAATAACTTTGACTCGTTGCTCGGTTGTGTATCTTTCCATGGTTCAAATTGAGTTAGTCTGAAATTGAGAAATGTCAAATGAAATGCAGAAAAAAACTTGACGTTTAGGTGTGGTTCACATTCAACATCGGCCCTTAAAATGTAACCACCCGTTAGTTTAAAAGAGGAAAGGAACTTTCACATAGTCTCATATTTTTCGATTATGCTTAGTACCTACATAGATACGCTATGAAAGTAATTCTGCTTTATTTTTAGGTAAGAACATTAAGCAATGAATATCGTTTAGCTTTTAAATATGATCATTTATTCCAACACAAGTTAAATGTCGACCAACACTCAATTCTGACCGTTCTTAGTCATGAAGTTATAAGTCGGTACGATCAGCAACATAATACTAGAATTACTTTCATGTAAATTAAAATCTAAAAATATACTATGTTTTAGTGAGATTTTCATAATCTACTTCATGATATGAGATAGTCCTTTCAAAAGATAGAATAAAATTTAAACATTGAAATATTGATCGACATTCGTTGCTCAAACTGCAAACTACCTAATGTTGATACCTAATGGTAAATGATGAGAGCTATTGTTTCAGATTCTAAGTATATTTTTATAAATCTTTGTTCAGGAGTGGTGGACGACATCGCACTTCTCGCAGTACTACCGCCGCTGGAATCTCGTGGTCTACTTCTGGCTGCGCGACCACATTTACCTTCCTCTGGCACCGTATGCAGGACGACCTCTAGCTACGTTCATCGTATTTTTTGTACGGGAAACATGTACTAGATATTTTTACATCGAAGGATGTTTATCTTGAGAAATAACCTGATACATATAACTAGGTTAATTTATGGTAGTTTACAAATAACTGTATCTCATTTGCCAGTTATTAGTATGTCTAGTCCTATTTTTCATATTTTGGGATTTTAATGAATTTCCCGAAGATTGTGATTCTGTGTAAGGTCTATATATAAGCGTGTAGCAGTAACTAATGGATCTCATTTATCAAACTAATTGATATAAGATATTGATCAGGTGTTAGTAATTAATTTCTAATTAACAAAAGATGAGAAATCTTTTCCCTTAACGGTCAAAATAAAAAAAGATCCGTGATTCACGTCGAATGCAACCAGGCAGCAGTGCATGTGACAAGATAAGAGGCTCCTGTTCTGTGCTAATTATACAAAAAGACCGGAGCCTTTTTGTATTATATCTGACATCTTGAGAACAATGAACGAACTTGCCATTACACAACGTAAATACACACATCAAAAGTGTCTAGGGATCAAGCATTTTTATGCGGATTTCTTGAGATTGAGATGTGGCTTTGTAATAAATTTATGATTTTATAAATTTATATGGATCCTTTTTGGTGCATTTCATAATTTGAAACAGGAACTGTTAATCAAATTCGAGTAAAAGATGAAAATCAGCTGTCAATATTTTCCCTATAAAAACATACAACGCATTGAAGACATTATTAGTGCTACTGTTTCCCTACTACTGATTAAAACCAACGTTATTATGGAGCGGCGACGTCATTTAAGCAGGGAAGAAATGCTCAGAGCCGTGGGAATGATAGAAGCTGGTTCCCGGCAACGTACTGTGGCTTTAGCTCTGAATACAAGTCAGAGTGTTATCAGTCGACTTTGGACACGTTACCGAAGCACTGGTACCGTGGCTGAGCGCCATGGAGGACGGTATCGCTGCACCACACGGAGACAAGACCGATACATTCAAATCTTAACTCGAAGAGCTCCAACAATAACCGCCATGATGTTAGCCGTGAGGCTTCATCACTCTTCAGGGAACTTAATTAGCAACCAAACAGTCAGAAACCGCTTGCATGAAGTGAACCTTCATTCCCGAAGACCGCTACGGGTACCACCTATAGCAATGCACAATCGTAGGATTCGATATCAATGGGCTCTTGAACACAGAAATTGGGCAGAAGAACAATGGCGTTTCGTGTGCTTTTCTGATGAGTCTCGTTTTGGTATGAGACCGGATACAAGACGTATACGACACTGGAGAACCCCTGGACGCCAACAGCGATTAAAATCCTGCCAGGAAGTCCATCCTTATAGTGGTGGAACCATCATGGTATGGGCGGGTATTTGGATCGGCGGAAGAACTGAGTTGATTTGGATCAGAGGCAACCTCAACGCTCAAATTTATGCTGAGACGATTGTATCTGACGTCATCGTTCCTCTACAAGTGCAAATCGGTCCCTTATTTCAGTTAATGCATGATAATGCACGACCGCACACCGCAAGAGTTGTAAGACAGACTCTCGCCGCAGCTAACATCAATGTCCTGCTCTGGCCTGCTCAGTCGCCAGACTTGAACCCGATTGAGCATGCATGGGATATGCTACAGAGAAGAGCTCTGCCAAATATGGAGGGTATCCAGTCGCAAGAAGACCTTTTTTTGTTGTTGCAACGAACATGGGCGGCCATTCCACAGCGTGATTTGGATGAACTCATTTTGAGTATGCCAAACCGATGTTCTTGTGTTGTTAGTGTTCGCGGTAGAAACACGGATTATTAATTGTTTAAGTTACCCAATAAAATTTTAAAGAAAACTGTTATTTCAGTCTTTTTTCGAACTTTAATGTTAGTGGTTCAAATGTCAAAAATCCCTTTATTAGGAAAATGGCAAATTTCTTTATTAATGCAAAGGTGACTTGGTTTATCGTTACTGTGACAAACGAAAACACTTTATTTGATGAATCCTTAAAGAAAATTTTAATAAATATCAATCAGGAGAAAAGTTATTGCAAAAATATATGTTGATCCCTAGACACTTTTGATGTGTGTAGTTTTGTTATCTTGTAAACTAACATGCTCGCGATGCACGAGCAAATCATTTTCATCAATTTGGCTACATAGTGCCGACGTTCGACGGCCCGATTGTTTGTCTTATATTTGATGATATCTTCTAGGTGTCTGCAGCATCACATGAGCTCATCCTGGCGCTGTCATTCGGCTTCTTCTACCCAGTCCTGATGGTCCAGTTTAGTGTGATAGGCTTAATTTTAGTGCCAATCACAGCGACTGCTGGTCGCCGTTACCCAAACGCCTTAAACTTACTCATGTGGCTGGGTTACTTTATTGGAAACGGTAATACCTACATATAGTATAATAAAAATATTTATGAGATTAAAATAACACTAAACACTGATGACGCAATTAAGTAGACCGTATATAAATCACTCCGAGTGGCGCGCCTCACAGAACAGTCAGTGGTAATGATGGAATGTTGTATGTAACGAGATGTCACGGCCCTGGAATGCAAGGGCAATCGATGGAACAGAGTGGATTTTTAGTACATAGAAGTCCACTCCACCCAGAGCCAAGACGATTCATTTAATGATTTAATGATTGCCGTTTTTCATGGAATAAGTTTTTTTATTTATTTAGCCGTTGATGTCCCACTGCTGAACAAAGGCCTCCATCAAATCCTCCCAGGTTCGCCTTTCGAGCGTTACTTCGGACCAACCAACTCAATGTACGTCTAGGTCATCCCGCCATCTTTTCCGGGGCCAGTACCGGCGCCGCGCGCCGTCGTCTATTCTCAGGCATCCATTGCGTGGATCAACGCTACTCAACGCGTACTACGCGATGCGATCATTCAGTTAGTGGAACACCCATTTGTCAAGTTTTTTTACCTTGCCAATTTGACACAAATGGACCAATATGGTGTTGATACTAGTCTCGAAAGCTGCTAATTCAGCCGTAGATTGAGTATCATAAGCTTCCACAATTACCTTTAACTCATTGTTTTTTTACCTTTAACTCATTTATGTCACTGTTGACCAAAGTTTTCGGACGACCACGGGGTTCATTTGTCAGGTAGAAATTTTCAGAACGGCAGCGGGCAATCCAATAACCAGTAGTGCGTTCGATTGTGGTGTTTGTTCCGAATAAGTCGTTGATGTTGCGTGCCACTTGTGCCGCTTTGCTGTCACGACGGTAGTCATATTCCATAATTACTCGAATTTTTTACGTAACCATGCTGACGGAAAACGTTCAAATGCCAACAAATGCGATGAAAATGTGATGAAAACAGAACGCTAACCATGAAACAAATAACTAATTTCGAAAAGAGAATTCTATGTTTTTAAAATAGAATTAATTTTAAGATAGAATACTTAGCCAAAAATATATACTTTGGTTTGAAATGGCCAGTACGGAAAAAAGGCAATTTCA
Source organism: Tholera decimalis (assembly GCA_943138885.2). Taxonomy (NCBI): domain Eukaryota; kingdom Metazoa; phylum Arthropoda; class Insecta; order Lepidoptera; family Noctuidae; genus Tholera; species Tholera decimalis. Next base: position 28,719,336 of record OW964556.2, on the reverse strand, counting down.
TAGGTGAAGACCAATTATTATATTTATTAACCTTGTATAGTGATTTGCGTCATACAGTATGCCCACAATGCGTTGGTATAAGCAACAGATATGTCAATTTGCGCTGGTCATGAGATAGTAACTTTTGGTAATATTCTGAACCCCTATGTACCAATAGGTACCTATGCATAAAAAGTCGGTTTACTTTTACGCAGATGGTAGGCACTCCATTTATTCGACACCCTCATCCTAGCTTACCCATCATTCACTTATTACACCTTTAATGTTTTCAAAACTCAAGACAAAGTACACTATTACATAGGTTCACACACATAAAACTGTTCAGATAAGCGAAGGTAGCACTAGCGCCTCCCCCATATTTTTCGTTTTGATTATACGCCTACAAAGAAAAGATTCAGATTGAATTTATAAAGAGATTTAAGGCTCTTAAATTATGTTTCAGGGATCCTCTGGAGTCTCTACCCGATGGAATACTTCGCTCGTCAGAACTGCCCGCCATCAGAGAATGACAGTTTCTTCAAACCAAAGTCATGGACGTGTCCTGAAGTCATTTTGAAACCCAACTGGACATTTCAAAACCCACTAAGTATATTTTTTAGTAATTAAATAGAACAAATAATTCAATAATTACAATAGTACTCACGTCGAGACAATGTTTTTAATACTTACTTCTGTAAGTAAAATATTTTGATATATAGGTGACTTTTTATTTATGCACCAGCAATCGCGCGGGGCTTCCCTCCCGTGGACTTAATCACAATTATTTATTTATTTATTTACTTTATGGAGGACTTACAGCTAATAAATCATAAAACGAGGAATACATAGTCGCCAGAGAGCCAATAAAAAGTCCTCACATTTAGACTTGTACTAAAATAAAGTTATAAGCAATAAACAAGCAATAATAAAGCTAGTTATAAATTAAAGTTACAATTTACTCAGTAAGAATACATAATATATAAAGATTTTCTTGCAATGAGTCAACAGGATAGCATAACCACTAACACTTGAAAAAGTTTAGGCTTAAGAACCTTCTGGCTGAGTTCAGACTAGTTGTGAAAGGATCCAGATCATACTGCTTGCATATCTCATTAAAAGTTCTGCTTGCGCGCACAATATAGCTATTTTGCCTATAATTAGATGATGAATGAGGTATACATATGGGAGGATTAAAGCGCAATGTTTTGTTGGGTACGCTAAAATAAAATTTAGAAAGTAGTTCTGGACTATCAATAGGATTTTCAATAAATACAAACAGTCTGCAATTTTACGCCGATCTACCAGTGGCAACAGATGGTACTTCTTACAGAGTCGATGACAACCTGCTGAGTGATATGGAATCTTTTGATGGAAACAAAGATATTTGATGAACCGTTTCTGTATATTTTCAATTCGGTCGATGTATTTATGATACCTTAGATTCCATATTTGGGACGCACACTCGAGCTGACTTCTTACAAAAGTGCAATACAATATTTTGAGCGTTTTAGCATCTGTAAAGCATTTAGAAAGACGCATTATAAATCCCAGAAGTTTCGATGGTTTTTTTGACTATGGCGTCAATGTGTGTATCAGAAACTAACTTACTATCTTGAAAAAAGCCTAAGTCACGGATAGTATTGCACCTTGGCAAGTTTTGGCCCGCCAAAGTATAAGTGGAGACCAGGACCGCACGTTTCCTAGTGTAAGTGATTACGGAATACTTTGATGGGTTGAGATCCAATTTATTGATCCGACAATACTCTTCAAGCCGACATAAGTCAGCTTGAAGTGCCAGCATATCATCAGCCGATTCAATAGTGGCAAAATTTTTCATGTCATCGGCAAAACATAATAGTTTTGATGCATGGAGGCACAGATCAATGTCGTTCACAAAGACCACAAATAAGAAAGGACCGAGCAGCGAATCCTGAGGCACCCACTGGGCACATTCACCCAGCTAGACGTATAGTTATTAATTACTACCGCTTGTGACCTGTTATCAATGTACGAAGCGAACCACCTCAGCAGGTCTCCGCGCATGCCTATGCGTCTCAGCTTCATTATTAGGGAATCATGGTCGATCCGATCAAATGCCTTACTGTAGTCCGTGTAAACCACATCAACCTGCTTACCATTTTCCATAGCATCTGTAATAAAATCGTTAAATAGGATCAAGTTAGAACTCTTAGACCGTCCCTTTAGAAATCCATGCTGGAAGGTGCTCAATGAGTTTGCAAGGGCGGGGTACAACTGGTTATAGATTATCCTCTCAAATATTTTGGCAATAATACACAGTTTGGATATAGGTCTATAATTGGTAATCTCAGTCTTTAAAACCTTCTTATGCACGGGTGTAATAAATGCAGATTTCCATAGCTTAGGGACGACACCTTGAGACAAAGACTTAATAAATAATATTGAGATAGGAACGGCAATGGAAGGCGCACATTTAATAAGAAATGTAGATGTCAAGTTATCAGGCCCGGTTCCTTTAGATGGATCCAAGTTGCGAAGTAGACCGGCAACAGCATCGATATTTATTTCTATGTGACAAATGTCAGACGACATTTCATCACTGTCGAAGGGGAGGAAAGAGGCTGAGCTGGAAAGAAGAAAAAGCCTCACAAATAGTTTCTCCTGTAAGCAATGTTTCATCATTATAATTTCATGTATTGGGAATAGCATTCGAGTTGTAGCGATTTTTAACAAAGGACCAAATTGTTTAGGCTTGTTTTTAATGGAGCTTTCAGTTTGATTGAGATAACACTTATAACATGAGGCTTCCATAGTCTTCACTCTTTCACGCAAATATTTAAAAGTAAACTCATCAGACTTGTTGCCGTAAGTTTTGAATTTTTTCAGGTATTTATATTTTTCCTTAATTGTTTTAATAAGTGATGTGCTGTACCAGATTGGGTATGATTTATTACGTGCTAGCCTTTGCGGTATATATGTTACGGCTAAAGGTGGGTGTGAACATAAACTTAAGATTAGCTGGCTAAACTTAAGTGTAACCGCAGGGCCTTGGCTAAAAATGTAGAAGGAAATGAAAAAGGAAACAATGTAATATTGTTTACTATTTTGACAAGAAAACTTTTATTAAAAAATAATCACCCTCATTACACATACTTTTAGGCATGTATTTAACGCGGCGACAAACTAATCTGATTTAGAGTTTTAAAAATAATTAAAATGAGTAGGAATAATAATAGGTTGGCAGCTACAGTGAAGTAGCATTTTAAGCATACCGTAGCAGCTTTATATTGAGTTCCAAGCTTTGTTTAAATTTAAGTTGGCAGTGATTTTATGGTGAAGTAACTGAATTTATTGTTAGGCGACAACAGTTTTTACCACAGAAATAAAAAATATAGGAGAAGTGGTAAGGGGGCGTATCGGTGTCCGCGCGACATGGCCACAGGGCTCATGTCACAGGCAAGTGGCCGTCTCCGCGAACTAGTGCGCTTTCAACGGCGATCGTGATAACATATATGAATGCCGAGTTGTTCTGTGGTATCTTGTAAAAATCGAAGCCAAAATCAAAACTATGTGAATCATGGAATCACTTACCGTATGTAAGTACAAGTATTTTACAATATTTGTCTTTAAAATCATGAAAAACAATAAATCATAAAATATTTCTTGGTTTTACTATGTTATTTTTGTTTTCAAATATCAGAACGACTGTACTACTTTTGCTATAAATACATTGCTCCTTAACCACTACCTGATTTCGTCACTAAGTAACTGGACAAGCAATGTAAAAATAACATACGAAACTGTATTACGCGGATTCATCGCGTAGTGAGGCCGCCACTTCTTGCGACGAATTAGTGATGTGCTTGTGCAGATCCACTAACGTAGGCTATCGACAGCAATGTCGATTGACGAATGAAATATTGCTATTATAGTTTAGGGGTTTTTCAACCGATGACAAAAAAGGAGGAGGTTATCAATTCGACGCGTATATTATTATTTTTTTTTTATGTATGATCAGTGATCACCGATTACTCGGAGACGGCTGAACCGATTTGGAAAATTCTTTTTTTGTTTGAAAGGGTATACTTTGAAATTGGTACAAATAAATAATTTAGAAAGTTTCATAACTAACGTAGGAAACAATGATTCCAATGATTAATGAAACTTTGATTATAGTGAATAAATCAGAACTATTTTAGAATACTGTTGTTTTTTTTTTAATTCGAATTAAGACACAATATCTAAACTATTACCTACCTAAAATACCTCTTGTATTTTTATTCCGATGAAATAAAATGGATAATTCTAAAGTATCAAATAAGGTTATTCCAGATATTTCATAGTAGTATTGGGGTTGCTATGCTATTTTTTAAATTTGCCGCGCTTTTTCAGTCTCTACTTTCGTTTGCTAGACTCTAGTAACCGATTATACATTGTTACTAGATCCTCCTGTTTTGAAAACGAATATTGGCTTTGTATGGTGAAGTGGCAGCGGAGTCAGGACATATCGCAGTCGATTTTTGACCTATTTTAAATTGCGGTATTGAGATGGATGCTAATTATTATAAGATTTTTTATGTATTATGGCAACACTACTACTAGTACTAGTATAGCGACAGCGGATGAGCGGAAAGATCTTTCTGTACCTACTTAAACATAGAAAAACTTTTTTCTAGTGTATTACATTCTCTTTGCTACCTACTAGACGTGTAAAAGTAACGAAAAAAATGTAACCGTATGTATTCGTTACTATAGCCATTAGTACTCGTTACTATCGTATCGTTACTCGTTACTTTGATACGTCATACATAATATACAGACCAACACATTGAGTCGTATTGCGTATTCGTACGGTATGACGTCGCGGCGTTGCATCATTCGTAATTTGTATGCATTTTTTTAATCTAAATTTAGTATGATTTAATAGGTAAAGGTTGGAATTACAAGTAAACTGCGACGAAATCAACTGAATTTACAATCGATGGAACTAATTAAAAAATATTTTTATTTGGGAGTTTTTAATATTATTTGAGAATGACATGTCACACTAATATATCGCAATCATTGCAGTAAAAACATAGTGAAAATTTTGGATAATGAATTTTCAAAAATCTCCTTTTTCAAGTAAATAAGCATCGTTCTTTGTAACGTATGTTTTAAAATACACCGAATGCTCGCGCATGCGTAAAACACGAAAAGGAAACCGCATTCAACACTCGCATCAACGGCACTTGCACGATCTGAAACAGTTGTAACGAAACATACGAGTAACGAATTGCATTCGTGAGTAACGATTCGTTACTCGGTACTTGATGGCGCACCCGTATCTCAATAACGAATACATACGGTTTGCTACAGCTTTACTACCTACCTACTTTACAAAGAGTCGAGAATATAATACACTATGTTTTACGAAAAATCAAATCGTGGCTAAGAGCTTCAATGGTTGAAGAACGTATAAACTGGCATTACACTATTGCCGTGAACCCACTCCAGACACAAGCATAATTAGCTTAGTTGGAGGGGTTAACAAGATTGCTAGTAATGTGAATTCTACCCACATTGCTAGTCATCTTTTAAAAAAAAAAAAAAAAAAAAAAAAAAAAAAATTTCAAAACTCAAACATATTTAATTAAAATAAATAGGTTCTCACAAACTATTACGATTTCAGTAGGTAAATAGCCCATACTAGAATCCGACAACTCTTAACTAGACGACTGCTTGAGAAGCATCTGAAATAGAGATGAGTCGTATATACTGGTACAGGTATATATACCAAGTCGTATGAGCTTCCCAGTACGCAGCCCGGGTACAGACAGAAATACTGTCATACCTTGAAGGTATGACGTCATACGTATGGACCAATACGATACGATACGAACCGCTACTGCAAGGTAGCGGCCAGTTCGTGCGGTATCGGCAGTAATCGGTACGCCGAAGCTACCCGACAGCTTACGACAGGACCCGAAGCGTCATTCGTGCTGTGAACGCTCGGACGATCTAATTCAGTTAGGAAAAAATATAAATATGTCTACGTCCTTATGGAACATAATTACGTAATAATGTTATTGCCCAACAATTTTACATTTTTTGTCATACCAAAGAGTTCCTTAAGATTGTTAATGTTAGAGAATATTATTGCATGTATGAAGGAAATTTACGATGTTTAGTGTAAGTAGGTATGTACATACATGCGTAGGTCGAGGTCGACAATATTTTGATTTTTTATTACGTCAGTTGTGCTTGTGATTGCGAATTGGTAAACACCTGTTTGTTTTTATCTGAAAAAGTTTATGGTAGGTACACATGCATAGTAATAGTTTTTATTTATGTGTACATAGTTAACTTTGTACTGTAAGTTTTCTTACTTCCGTGTGTAAATATATTCAGAAGAATGTGTAAGTATTAGTATTAGTTAGGTAGTAGATAATTCTCTACATCTTACTAATATTATAAATGCGAAAGTTTGTGAGGATGGATGGATGTTTGTTACTCTTTCACGCAAAAACTACTGGACGGATCTGAATGAAATTTGGTAAGTAGATAGTTGAGATTCTGGAATAACACATAGGCTAGGGCACTAAAGGCATATACTTTTTATCCCGAAATTCCCACGGGTTCGGAATTTGCACGGGAAAACCTTCCCATGCGTACGAAGTCGCGGGCAGAAGCTAGTAATTTATAAATTAGTAAATAATGGCTCCTAAAAAAAGTGTGGCATGGGAACACTTTACCGATAAAGGTGATTTCAAAGCAGATTGTAAAATGTGTAGAGCTATTTTCTCATACAAATCAGGACTCACAAAACTCACAAAATATATTATTATCCAGAGAAAACATCTTGTGGTAAATTTAGTTAGGAGGGTCAATAATTTGAATCAACTAGAAAATCAACCTATTCAAGAAGTACAGATGAATGCCCCACCAATGTCACAAACTACTGCAGCCGGTATTTCCTCTCATACTGTGCCAACGTCGAGTATGGTAAGAACTCATCCGTCCAAAAAAATGCACAAAAAAAGCTAAAACAAATTAATATATAAAACAAAAAAACATTAACACAAAAAATATAATTGTAAATAAAGTGTTGAAATCTTTTAACTACGCCGGCTACTTAGTCAGTTGAAATATAATTAATGTTGCATATAATTATACCTAAATAAGTAACCAACCATTAATAACCATCATCGTACTCTTAGCCGAGTCCTAAGCCTGGTAAAGTAGGAAGGAAAGATTTCATATCTCATTACGCGTACGTATGTATACTTGAAACGTCGTACCATCATTGTAATGGTGGCATACCCATACCTATCGCATACGTTTACTTATAGAAATCATAACACACCCAAATACTTGGAAGTATTTTGAAACGCGGTTTTCATACCAGGTATTTAGCGATACCCATACCTTGAAGGCCGGGTATGGAGATTAGCAAGTATATCTCATCCCTAATCTGAAACAAACTCAATGGGGCGTGCAACTGTCAAAGTGGCGCTAGTAGCACACTTACCAATATCAAAGCAGTTTCTCTATGGAACAGTAATGAATTCCTAAATTAGAGACAGTTATTGAGAATTTTTCGATTAAAGAACATGTATTATGTTCTTTAATCGGAAAATTGTACAGAAATCAATTGAAATCAATGAAATGAAAATAAAAAATATTACCACAGATAACCATAGATAATACAGATAACTATATAATATCTCACATTCTAACTAACACCAAGAAAAAGCGCGGGAATCTCCGAATTTGACGGGCGTGTTTTTTCTTTCGTTTTCATAAAATTAATAAAAAAACGCTTGTGATTGGAGATAAGTTGTGTAGATATATGTAAATATTCATTATATTACTTAGTTTAATTGTTTTTAGTTAGAATTCTTCATATTTAGGGGTAAGTCTTTTTTTTGTATATATACTTCTGGCCAGTGGCCACAATGGACAATGAACCGCCTGATCCGGGGGGCACAGTCCCCTCGGTTGGGCATAATATTACCATACATGAATCCAGTATGGACACAGACTCGTCCATCACCAGATCGGAGCGGAAAAGGGCTCGAGCTCCACGCAAAATATGTAAACATTGTAATAAAAGAAGGAGAAATGGTCACTCAACAATAAATAACGAGACAAATTGTCATTGTGATAATGATTCAGTAGTCACATTGAGTCCAAACGTACTACCGGTAAATTTAATGAAAGTTCACCAAGAAGCCACTCCACGTCCTGTGGATGGCGATGGCCCCCAGACTGAAAACCTCAATTCAGATCTTCCTCAGAAGGCGCCACAGGTTGCTAGGGCTTTGTACGAAGCCACAGACCTGTCGCCATACGTCGTGCACATACAGAAAATAGTTGATGCACAGAACTCAAGTCAGACATTGCACCCAATAACTTTAGGGCACTTCCTGAAAAATCGCAAATATAACAATATCATTAACGGTTCTCTAAAACGCATCGGTCGAAACAGAATGTCGCTCAGCTTCTCTCGTTACGTAGATGCTAACTCTTTTATAAATGACCCAAGTTTGGCCAAAGAGAAATTGAAAGCATTTGTTCCATCGATAAATGTGTGCCGTATTGGAATCATTAAAGGCGTACCTACCGAATGGTCTCCGGAGGAAATAGTGGAAAATATATCGGTTCCCGCTGGATGCGGGAAAGTCATCAAAGCAAGGCGTCTAAACTATAAAGTACACGAACCGTCCCCTGTGTGGAAACCATCCCAAACAGTCGTGCTCACCTTTGACGGACAAATTTTACCAAAACGTGTGTTTTGTTGTTATAATTCCATGCCAGTGGAATTGTATACATTCCCAACAATTCAATGTTTCAATTGTTGTCGTTTTGGCCATACAAAGGTACAATGCAGGTCGAACCCTCAGTGCTTCAAGTGTGGGGAGAAGCATTCTGCTGACACTTGCAGTATTGAAGACGAGAGTAATAGTAAATGCTGTCTTTGCGGTGGCATTCACTACGCCATCAATAAAAAATGTCCAGAATTTGAAAGACAAAAATCAATTAAGCATTATATGGCCCATAGCTGCGTGTCGTATGCTGAAGCGTCGAAATTACATCCACCAATCTCAAAATTATATGCAGATGTGGTAACATCTGCCCCATCACATACCTCTCAAAATTATTTTTCTTCACAAAATTCGCCCCAGTCACGTAATACACCAGTTGTCTCCTCACATAGACAAACGGTATTCTTTAAACCTCGGGATCCCCCAAAAACAACTAAGGGTTATGACCGCGCAGCTCATCAAGCATTAATCAATAATGAAGTTTCTGTGTCAGGGAATGGTGTCGCATTCCAAAATAAAACAACTAATAATGAGAGTCAAATTTTAAATTTAATAATCATGCTAATTAATACTTTATCTAAAAATAATAACATTGAACCGTCCAACGTTGCCACTGTAATTGATACGCTGTCTAACTTATTTAACCTTAATAATGGATCCAAATCTATCCAAGATTGTCCAGTGGAACAGTCGCAGCATTTTGAATAAAAAATCTGATCTATCCTACATATTGAACAAATATGATCCCTTTGCAGTCGCTCTCTGTGAGACATGGCTTAAACCAGGGTTCTCTTTTAGAATTCCTGGCTATACATGTCTAAGAACAGATAGAAGTGATGGGTATGGCGGTGTCGCCATACTTATTAAAAATAACTTGTCTTTTCAACCTTTTCCTCTTCCAAGTCTCAGTGACGATATATCTGCTGTCGCTGCTATTGTAAATAAAATATGTTTAGTATGTATATATTATTCTCGTCCCACTGTAAATATTCTTTCTGAAATAAATAATCTTCTTTCAGTTTTACCTAAACCATTTTTGGTAATGGGTGACTTTAATACACAACATCAGTCCTGGGGTAGTTCTAGTTCCAATTACTATGGGGAAAAGTTATTGGAAATTCTAGACTCGAATAATTTATGTATTTTAAATACATGTCTCCCAACACGCCAAACAAGTCCAGATGAGGGAATAAGTGCCCCTGACCTCTCAATCTGCACACCTGAGTTAGCATCAACATTAACCTGGTCTCCTTTAACATCTTCTTATGGTAGTGATCATTACCCTTTAATAATTTCTTTTCCATATAAAAAACCAGCTGCTTGCAATCCAACACCACGATTAAAGTATAGACTTCAAAATGCAGATTGGGATACATACAAAAATTGTGTAGAAGAAAGAATCCTTGCTTTAAATAATTCCTTACAACTACATGATCCTCAGTTATTATCTAATCAAATTACAACAATTTTAATAGAGGTGGCAGATAATACTTTCCCTATTAAGAATGGTGCTACAGGCAGAATTCCTTCACCACCTTGGTGGGATGCTGAGTGCACTCAGGCCATCAGAAAAAGAAAAGAGGCAGAAAAAAAATATGATCATACTATGACTCGTCAAAATTTTGAGATTTACTTAGAAACTGCTCGTACAACTCGTAAGCTCCTTAGGAAAAGAAATTTGAAGGTTGGCAAAGATTCTGTGCATCTATTTCACCAGAGGTTAATGCATCTCTAGTATGGCAAAATATTAGGCGATTTAGATCAGCATTCCATGACACAACAGCCTCAAAACTGCCATTAGAATTAGCCAATGAGTTTATGGATCATTTAGCTCCTCCTTCAGTCCCAGAACAGAGATCTTTAATGCATTTTCCCTATGTTCCTATTCCTAATTCTGAGTTGAATTCTCTCTTTACATTAAGTGAGTTGAAAGGAGTCCTTTCACATGTTAAGGATTCAGCTCCTGGTGAAGATGGTATACCATATTCATTTATAGCTAACCTGTCTGACTCTGTTCTTTTAATATATTTAAATCTCATCAATTCAGCTTTGATATCTGGAAACATTCCATCAAGTTGGAAGTCTCAAACAATTATTCCCATTCTGAAACCAAACAAACCTCCTTCTAATGTTACTTCCTACCGACCAATTGCACTTTCTACAGTTCTTGCTAAAATTGTTGAGCATCTTATTAAGAATCGTTTGGAGTGGTTTTTGGAAAGCAAAAACTTGCTAGCTACATCACAGTTTGGTTTTAGGAAGGGTAAAAGTACGATGGACAGCCTTGGTGTATTCACAACTGATATTCGCTTAGCCTTCTCTTCTAATAACTCTGTAATTGCTGCTTTCCTGGATATTAGTTCTGCTTATGATAATGTCCTGGTATCAATCCTAGAACAAAAACTTAATTCATTACAAGTTCCAACAATGTTGTCTAAGTTCATAATTAACATGCTTTCAGAGAGATCTATAAATCTTCATATTGATGGGTATACCTTTACCCGTCTTGTATGGAAAAATCTCCCTCAAGGTTCTGTACTTAGTCCAATTCTCTACAATATTTACACTTATGATTTGGAATCCTCTTTAAATGAGTCAGTACAAGTCCTTCAATATGCAGATGATTTACTTCTTTATTTACCTGGTCATTCTGTTGTGAATATTTGTACTTCCTTAACCTCTTCTCTAAGCTTACTGAAGACTTGGCTAGAAACCAATGGTCTGCACCTGTCAATTGATAAAAGCAACATTGTCCTGTTTACTAGAATGCGTAAGCCTCCTATAGTTACAGTAAGGTATAATAATATCCCAATGCCTGTTAAAAATCAGGTCAAATTTTTAGGCCTTATTCTGGATACACATCTTACTGGTTTACCACACTGTGATTATATAGCTGCTAAATGTGAACGAAATATCAACATAATTAGATGTCTTTCTGGTGTTTGGTGGGGAGCACATCCTTTTTCATTAAAACTACTATACAACACCTTGATTAGAAGCGTATTGGACTATGGGACTTTTTTGCTGGAACCTGCTAATGTTGCTGGTCTTAAGAAACTGGACAGTGTTCAGTCGAAGGCACTCAGAGTAGTTTCAGGTGCAATGAAAAGCAGTCCTATTAATTGTCTTCAGGTGGAATGTGGAGACCCTCCACTTCATTTACGACGTCAATTTTTAGCTGATAGATTTATGGCTCGGTGTTTGCAATTTACTTATCATCCTTTGCGAAATAAACTTTCCATTCTCTCGGAAGAAGTAATTTCATCCACTTACTGGAGGCACAAAGCTACTCCGTGTTTAATTAAAAGCTTTAGAAAATACAATGTAATTGAAGCTCCCTGTCATCAGTCGCAATTTCTTCCTATATTTCATTGTAATTACAGTTCATTAATTATGTCACCAAACATACATTATAACCTTAATATTTACCGTGATGACGTATGTCAGAACATTAACTTCAACTTTAATATGGATAGAGACTGGAAGGGTTATCAGCTCTTGTTTACAGATGCTTCGAAGCATGGAAGAGACTCATGTGTGGGTGTAGGTGTATACCACTCCCAATATAATATTATTCAAAAAATAAAGCTTCCCCCCGAATCATCTGTATTTACGGGAGAATGTTACGGTCTATTCAAAGCCGTCGAGTATATACTAATGATGGGCTTACGGAATTCACTCATCTTAACTGATGCAAGGAGTGCCTTACAATCTTTGGCCAGATATACTTTCTATTCTCATAATTCTTATATTATTTTTGAAACACGTGAACTCCTTTTTAGGTGTTTTACTAGGGGGTATTCAGTGCATTTTGCGTGGATACCCTCACATTGTGGCATTCTGGGTAATGAGAGAGCTGACCAGTTAGCTAATGATGCCGTATTGTGTGGAGACCTTTTTCCGTACAAAAATAACTCCCAAGATCTGGCAGCTCTGTCCAGGGTTTATCTACAGGAATCCTGGGGTCAGCTTTGGTCCGGGCAATCAGTGAAAGGGAAATTTTATCGTACTATTCAGCCATCAATTTTTATGAAACCTTGGTTTAGCAAGTACAAGTTAAGCAAAAAGATCACAACAATATTCATACGTATGCGATTGGGCCACGTATGCACTCCTTCTCATCTTGCCAGGCTTGGCATTGTGCAGAACCCTGCGTGTGAATGTGGCGCTGAAGTGGGAGATCTGAACCACCTTATTTTTTGCTGCCCCCTTTATGACCACTCCTCACTTTTCCAAAGCCTTGTTTCCCTCCGAGTCCCTTTTCCCACTTCTATTTCATGTATTTTGTTTAATTTTAATGTAGATATTTATAAAACCATAGCTCTTTTTCTTGTAAATAACGATATAGCTATTTAAGCATTAATAATTTAATATAATTATACATATTTTTTTATTTTTTATACGTACTTATTTTATCATGCATATTTCTTAGTTTATGCACCGAGTCGGCCTCTTTGTTGGGCTAAATTTCCATTTATGTTGTTATTATTTATTATTATATTTATTGAATAAAACTAATCTCCTTTCCTATTCCAAATTTCCTGTTGTATTATTTTATCATTTCGCGAGTAATTGATTCCTACGTTTTGATCAAATAATATTGTCAATGGCAATAAGCACGAATAGTGCAATGCCAAAACCAAAAAAAAAAAAAAAAAAAAAAAAAAACTAACACCAAGGAACTTGTAGAAGATCCTTGACTAACACTGACAGTGACAAAGGTTCTTACCAGTAAATATATGTATCATCTATGGTTCTTACGGTGGTGGCGCCATCTGCGATAGTCTTGGGCTTAATCGGACACTGTTGGGTGCGCACTCTATTCGTACAATTTGAAAAATGTACTAGTACACCTTATTAGTACTATTAGTACTTAGTAGTACCCAGATGTTTTGACCCAATAATAACAAACAGTACCTGAATAACCGGCTATAAAATAGTGTACAAGTCGAAATACTTTTTTTTCGTCCTTTTTTTTTCATCGTCATACTTTCATCGTCATTTCGTCCATCACCGCATTAAAAAAACACAAAAACAAACCTAAATAAAGAAATAATAAAATTTTATAAACGTAACCTAAACAAATTCCTTTTACGTAAAAGTAAAACTGTACATTTAAAAGGTTTCATTAAAATTCTCAATTTTTACTTACACTGAAAAAAAAAACAATAACAAAAGCACTTTTACTTTTACGTAAAAGGAATCTGTTTAGATTATGTTTATAAAACTTTGATTTAAATGTTGACACTAAAACGTGAAATGAAAGGAATGCGCGACACGACGTTACTCGAACAGTCTTACCACATTCAACATTAGCCGTTCGTTCGTACCGTTCTACCGTATAGCTCTGTTTCATTTTAGAACGAACGAACGTCGCACGAATAACATCATCTCGGACTCGGACTGTCGGACAGTCGGACAATCGGACCCATACACCAAAGCCATAGACTATACAACTCAAACTGGTCGGACCGTCGGACCTCGGTAACGTTGTACTAGTTGATAGTACTGTTACAGTGTCCGATTAGTCCGATTAGGTCCGAATAGCATTTGACGTTTGGTAATATTACTTTTCGTACCTCACTAAGTACCGTAACCTATTAGTACATCGTACATGTACTACCCAAGACTAATCTGCGATTAGCTTTCACTTGCACGCACCATTGTCTTGTTTAATATTTTTCTGTTTCTGAATGTTTTATAGATAGAGATATTAATTATGTCCATTGTCTAAACAAACTGCATTTATAAATGCTTGTGTTATTTACGGGTTACAGCCCATAGCTTGGTCTGCCTTTCGTTCTGGATGTTGGCATTTAATTACTCAACAGACCAAGAAAATGAACAAAACACAAGTAGTGGTGAGTAGTGGTCATCGTCGACAAATATGTGTCAACTGTCAATGTTCTGTATTGTGTACCAGATCCCATGTTCTGCATACAAATACAGAAAGAGAAACACACATAAGTAATGTGATTAGCGAGTGGATAGCACCATGGCAGGTGAGCATATTTTAACTTTTATGTATTATGGATAGGATATATTATTTGAGGTTTGTGACCAAGTAATAACAGCCGCACGGTTTGTTTGATCACATTTGTTGATTGGTTCAGTTGGTCGGTGAATGGATGACCATCTTTACATACCAAGTAGGCTTGTATAGTACATGTACTATGTACTGTTAGGACGCAATTCCGTCATGTGAACTAGAACGAACTATTCTGTTTCTGTCGCTCAAATCGGTCATCTAGTGAACTAATTACCAATCCTAGCGACATCCAATCGCGAGAGCTGAGTAAGAACGGCTGAATGAATAAGTGATGTACGAACTACGATGACCTGGAGAACGAGAAACTGTGCCCCGTCATTTATGTGCATAATCTATGGCCCGGACGTTCTATGGCTCTTTGATAGTAATTGTTTTAGATTAGTCTTGTGCCTGCTCGGTCACTTTGGAGATCGCTCCGTACTAGTTCATTTCGGACAGTGAACTGGTTCACTCTATTAGTTCTAACAGCTCTATTCGTTCTTCGCTCTCGGCGATCCGTAACTCAGACTCGGACCGGCGAGAGCGAAGAACGAATAGAGCTGTTAGAACTAATAGAGTGGTCCGCGCTGTGCACTGAGTCTCAGAGCATAGCGCGGACCACATAGCAAATGTAGGTACTATCAAAGACACCGTATTTATTTATCTCTGTATTACCACAGCGTAAACAGCTGACATAATATTAGGATTATGTATAATTTAAACAGAGTTATTTATTACCATTGAAATGTGAATCTGAAACGGTTCTCATATTTTTCTTATTATCTATGGTTCTCATTCATACCAAGGAACGTGTAAAGATCCTTGCATTCATACAGACCACTGACGTTATGATTTATATGTCAGTGATACAGACACAGAATGAATTCGTATGACGTTTCTGTCAACCAATCAGTGACTGTATTTCATTTCTCGTTCGCACATTACGATCGCACGGTTTAGAATGTACGACAATGTACGAGTACGAAAAGAGCTGTTAGAGCTGTTAGAACGATTACAAGCCAGCGTTCGGAAACGGTTCTTTTAGTACAGTGCAAAGATTCGGCTCCTATTCGTTCATCATTCACGTACTACACAAGACTATTTTAGATGTTTTTATTTGTTATTTTAACTTTGTTAAGTGAAGTTACTCAACGTCATTGGTTCAACAATATAAGATTATGTTGCTTATGCTTGGTTTTGTTTCGTGTGGATTGTAAAAAAGAAAATATGTATATAAAAATGAAGATCACTGTAAATATTTGATTTTTAAACACGCCATTTTATTAATTCATTCAATATTACATATTTAAATGATATTCAAATTATTTAAAATGTATCATAATTAAAATGATAGTCCTAAGCCTGCAAAGTATGAAGGAAAATTTAATATGCAGGTATTCCATCACGTCTGACTGATGTCTTAATTATCGATGAACTAAAATGAACTAATAGTACTAGAAGACCGAACTAGTACATTTGAACAATTGTACTAGTTCGGAGTGTTCCTGTCAGTGACAGAGTATGAACAAGCTTAATACCAAGACCTGCCCGAGTCTCGGATAGTATATTAAGCCATTGGTCCCGGCTATCATTTATGGATCTTTGACAGTTGTTACGGGTCATCATAAGCCGGAATGTCTGATAACCAGTCTTACCAAGGGGTATAGTTTTACCCAGTAACTGGGTTGTGGAGCACAGATAGGCAGTTGCTCTATGAAAAATACTGGTATTCAGCTGCATCCGTTTAGATTGGAAGTTGACCCCAACATAGTTGGGTAAAAGCGAGGCTAATGCTGATTAGGATATATTATATATGTAATGAACTTAAGTGTATAAAAAACTTTTTACCAATAAATTAAACCGACTCCCAAAAAACTGCAAAGTGAAAAATAACTTTAATTTCGGTAGTCGGTGTCTTTAGTTTTGTATTTTCGTTTATGGCAGCAACTTCCAAAATTAAAGTTATTTTTCACTTTGCGGTGTTTTTTGGGAGTCGGTTTAATTTTTTGGTAAAAAGTTTTTATTTCACTCTTTTTAGTTGGTCTGTTTTTAATTTACCTAGTTACAAGAGCCTAAATGTCAACTACTTATAACCTTTTACAAAAATATTGCTTTTCCCAATGCTGGGCCGTTAATTGTTGAGGAGTTTTAGTTTTGTATTTTCGTTTATGGCAGCAACTTCCAAAATTAAAGTTATTTTTCACTTTGCGGTGTTTTTTGGGAGTCGGTTTAATTTTTTGGTAAAGAGTTTTTATTTCACTCTTTTTAGTTGGTCTATTTTTAATTTACCTAGTTACAAGAGCCTAAATGTCAACTACTTATAACCTTTTACAAAAATATTGCTTTTCCCAATGCTGGGCCGTTAATTGTTGAGGAGTTCTTCTGGTACTTCACCATCAGCTCTACATCACCATATGCGTTGTGACGAGCATAAAGTGCTTAACATCCATATTCCAGTAATCGAATCACAATCCACTCAATACTTATTATTGAGTAGTTTTGGCGGCCATCTGTGTGTTCATCATCAGTTCCACTTCCTCAAATGGTACTTTTTAAGAGCAACTACACAAGTTACTTTAATAAATACCCAAAACGTCATAGGTGTGCCTATAATAATTGAAGAGTTCCCTCGATTTCTCCAGGATCCCATCATCAGATCCTGACGTTTATGAAAATAACACCAATTTCGAAGTAGGTATACCCTTTCAATCAAAAAAAGAATTTTCCAAATCGGTTCAGCCGTCTTCGAGTAATCGATGATCATACATAAAAAAAAATATATATATGTATGCGTCGAATTGATAACCTCCTCTTTTTGTCGTCGGTTGAAAAAGAAGTAATTAATATATTGAAATGCCACTAATTTAGAATTATTTTGTTAAAGGTTCATGGATCAGATTGCATCTGCTATCCATGTTGGCAGCAAGCTGACAGAGTTCCAGTTCTTGCTCCAGTAGCTGTTAATGTACCAGCAGCATCAACAAAAACAATTAACCTACCAAATTATTCACAAGCACCGGATACACAAGGCCATTGTTTTTGTCCAAAATGTGAATCACCACAGCGATTGACTCATATGGCTCAGGGTGAAGTTATTCACAGATTTAAATTTTTACATACCGAAAAACTGTAAAGTTAAGTAGAATATGCAGTTTTCATTTATTGAATAATGATTGGGATGAACTATTATCAAATATTTTAAATCCTAACCACACCTTTACAGTAGAACATGTTTAGGACTTTGCTACATTTGTCAAAGAAAGAAATCTGACATTTGACTTCCATAATATTGAGGCAATGTCTGATGATTTAGTCCATTTCTGGATAGGGCTGTCCAAAGATCAATTTATTAACCTAAAAGCAGATCTTCCAAGGATATCTGAGATGCACAATGGTTCATTGGCCCTTACTGCATATTTAATTAAACTCCGAACTGGGGACAGCGATGAAAGAATTGCTGAACATCCCACGAACAACATTGAACAGACTAAGGGGCAAAGCTCGTGACATTTTTAATGAGGATTTTATTCCCCATAACTTGGGAATAAATCATATTACAAGGGCAGAAATTGCAAATAGAAATCTTAGTATCCCCAATGGTCTGTTTGGTGGTGATGACAGAAAACCAATTGTCATAATTGATGTTACATATTTGTATGTTCAAAAGAGTTCCAACTATCTATATCAAAAGAATACTTATTATTCCTTACACAAGTATAGGAACCTAATCAAGCCACTCCTAATGGTATGCTCTGATGGATACATTATAGATGTATTAGGCCCCTATCCAGCAACAACAGCTGATGCCAATATTATGTTCATGAATTTAGAGATGAGGCAAATGCATTAAGTCAATATTTTCAGGCAGGAGACGTTTTTATTCTGGATAGAGGTTTTAGAGACTGTGTGGCACTATTAGAACAGTGTAATTATTCTGTACATATGCCTGCATCTTTACAAGTAGGTAAAACTCAATTATCAACGTTGGTAGCTAATAAATCTAGAACCGTTACAATGGTAAGGTGGATTGTAGAAGTAGTGAATGGAATTTTCAAATATTCTTTTAAAACATTCCGACACGATTTTTAGGGTTCCGTAGCCGAATGGCAATAAACGGAACCCTTATAGTTTCGATATGTCTGTCCGTCTGTCTGTCTGTCTGTCTGTCCGTCCGTCCGTCCGTCCGTCCGTCCGTATGTCACAGCCATTTTATTCCGAAACTATTAAGACTATACATATGAAACTTAGTAGGTAGATGTATTCTATAAACCGCTTTCCGATTTTAAGGAAAAAATTAAAAAATATTTAAAATAATGGGGGGTCCCCATACATAGAACTAGACCTGAAAATATTTTTTTTTCATGAAACCTATGCGTGTGTGGTATCTATAGACAGGTCTTTAAAAATGATATAAGGGTTTCTAAAACCACTTTTTCATAAAGTCAATCGTTTAAAAGATATAAGCTTCCAAAGTGGTAAAATGTGTGTCGCCGCCTCTAACTTCTATAATAATGGAGTGAAAACACTAAAAAAATATATGTCTGTAGATCTTAATGTAAACTTTCAACAAACATTGGTTTGAACGAAATCGGGTCAGCAGTTTTTGAGATACAGCATATTTTCTAAAACCGCAAATATAACTTTGTAATTCATACAAACACTATGAAAAACAAAGTTATTTGGCGTAGTTACTACGGAACCCTTCATGGAGTCTGACTCACACTTGGCAAATTTTATTAACTTGGCATCCAAGCATGCAATGTTAGATTTTAAGGTGGCTGCTACGCTGATAAATAAGTTTCATCTAAGGATCAGTGATAGAGTAGATGCAGGTCAAATTCTAGATATAGTGAATGAGAGACTGTATATGAATAACACACTCGCTGATTTTGTGATACAGAATAATTTAAATAGAAAACACACACATTTCTTAAACATAAATAATGTATCATTTCCAAAACTGACTTACAGTGAACTTATTTTATTTGGTTGTGGAACATACCTAGGGTTGCCACCCGTACTTTATAATAAAGTATCGTACGTTATTTCAGGTAATTGTACTCTATACTTTATGAGAACAATAAAGTACACGAAAATACTTTATTTCGCATGATTTGATTTCTGTGGGATTTTGAAAACCTTAGTCGTAATAAACAAAGCGTCTCTGAATTTGAAAAAAAAGAATTACTCAGTTACTTCAATTTAAATAAATAGACTGTAAAGATGCTGTGCAATTGTTTAGTAGAGATACTAATATGATACAAACTGCAAAAAGTAATAAGAAATAATTTTGTTTTTAAACATAACTAGGTGCCCACCCCGCTCGGGTGCAATTTTTCTTCTGGTTGATAACGGATACAGTTTGGAGAGAAAACTGTATGATTACAGTTTTCTCTCCAAACCCTATCCAGACAATTATTACGAACACAACAAAAAAATAATAGGCAAATAAATGCAGCTGTTCTGAACTAATGCGCTTACGTACATATACATTGTTCCTTCATCTAGGCTCAAGAAAATTGGGGGCTCATTTAGATGTCAGTGTATACGCTTTTACAATAAACTTCCCAGTCATGTGCAAGAACTAAGCCTCAATAAATTTAAATCATTTGTGAAGCAAAAACTATGCCAGAAAGCTTTTTATTCTGTTAAAGACTATCTTGCGGACAAAAATGCTTGGGATTGAGCTGCTCAAATTACATCTGTTTTGTTTGATTTTTTACTCATTTATTTTTTTTATAATGATTATTTCATATACATTTTGACATGACAATATTATTTACTTTTTCAATTAATAGAATATACTTTTTTTACTTTACCATTTTTAATTTTGTTTGTACAAGATGACAATATCATTTTCTTTTCAAGTAATATATTTTATTTTTGTAAAAGCAAAAGCTATGTTGTGAATGTGATAGCATTGTGGGATAACAACTAATATTATGAATAGATTACCGCACTGTCTGGCAGTTTGAGCGCTTTATACGGCCCACCCAAATATCCTTATTTTGGTATTGTGCGTAAAATCGTTCGAGCTCCATAAGGTTCTTTTTTCTATTATTACTGATGGGCCCACTCTTGACCTCGATCCCGCCTGATGGTAAGCGATAGATGAGGTCTAAGATGGGACGAGCGATGCCTATTTACTCGTGCTTTAAAAGGCTGAATGGTCATAAGTGGCAGGGAACACACAAGTCGGCAGAGAATTCCACAGCTTGGCTGTGCGCACAATAAATGTGAAGGAGAAGCGCTTGGTACGACAAGACGGTATATCAACCAAGTATGGGTGGTACCCAGCCGTGCGTCTGGTAGACCGGTAGTGAAAGGGAGATGGAGGAATCAGGTCATGGAGCTCCTGCGCACACTCCCCGAAGTACAATCTGTAGAAAACCGACAGGCAAGCAACAGTTCGCCGATGAGCCAGGCTATGAAGCTTGTCCACCAGTACCTCGTCGCCTATAAGCCTTTTAGCTCTGCGCTCGATCGAGTCCAATGCAGCAAGTTGGTACTTTGCAGAGCCATTGAGCTACGCGATATTTGACAAATACTTGCACTGTTTGGACGGGCCTGCTCAAATCTGTGCGATTCTGTTATCTAAAGGGCGCCACAGACATAAACCTACATGGCTCTCATATGATTTCACCACTACAGATTGTATACTTTAAAAGAGACGTTGACCTCTGAGTTTGTTTCAGTGTTTCTTCTCAGAGTAGTCAGTTAGGAAACACTGGCCTCATCTAGTTTACATTTACGAAAAAAAAAGACGTATGAAAGTGTTATTTATAACGTATTTGCAAAATAAACATCATTATTTCATTCAGCAATTATTTTTTAGTAACCAACCCGCTCTGGCTTCGCACGGGTTCTTTACAGAAAATATAAAATAGCCTATGTTACTCCGAGGAGATGTAGCTTTCTGTAAAATTGGTTGATTAGTTTTTGAGTTAAATCGTAACAAACAAAAAATCAATCACCTTTCCTCGTTATAGGTACATAATATTAATTTAGATGATAAGGATTAATACCGTATTTGTGTAAATACCTTTTACATTACCGCTTTATAATTGCCAATTTTTTAAAGTATTAAAATGAACATAGGTAGGATGTTATCTTTAACATATAGACATATGCCATCGCGGACTTTTCTGTAGGCATATATAAGATACACAATTCCACCATACATTGATATACTACATAAACTTTCGGACTCCCTCGGCTCGGAAGCGAGGCGCCCAGTCAAATCACGGCGACACGAAATTAATTTCGTTGCGCATTATTTTGATTTTGCTATATCTCCTAAGGTATTCATTTGATTTGGATGGAGTAAAGGGAAAAAATAATTTTCATGAAATGTTCAAGCCAACTATTAACGTATTTAAAATGATAAGGATTAATACAGTATTTGTGTAAATAGCTTTGAATTAGGGCTTTATAATTGCCCATTTTTTTAAGTATTAAAATGGATGTATAGTATGTTATCCGTAAGAGATAGGTATATGCCATTGCGGACTTTTTTGTATACCTTATTAAGGTGTACAGTACTGTAGTACCTACATGATTTTGATCTATCTCCTACGGTTAAGCCAGCGTTTGCAATGTAAGCGCAAAAAAAATGTTTATTAAGACATCACATTAGAAACCTCTAAAATTATCATTGTTTATCTACTATATTATGCATGTGTTATACATATAAACCTTCCTTTTGAATCACTCTATCTATTAAAAAAAGCGCATCAAAATCCGTTGCGTGGTTTTAAAGATCTAAGCATACATATGGACAGACAGCGGAAAGCGACTTTGAAAATAAATTGTACTTTATTTTGATGCTATGTACTTTTTTTTCTTACCTATTTTAACCAATGTACTTTAACTGCACAAAAAAAAGGTGGCAACCCTAAACATACCAGTTGAAACAGGCTCAATCATATTATGGAGAACATATTTGGAATGATGGTTCCTATACTATAGGGATAAGCACGGACAGAGCCAGCAACCTCCTAGAAGGTTTACCCTTGGCAGGCAATTGTTCAATATTAAGAGGCAAAATACAAATCAGGCACATAAGCCGAAAAACATATTTTGTTTATATTTTATATAATAATAATCAACAGGGCAGAGAAGCCATTATTCAGTATTATTGCAATTGCCTCGTAGGCCGAAGAACGGTAGGTTGCTGTGCTCACATCATGACCATAGTGTGGTATTTAAGCTGGGCAAGACATGAGAATAATATTACGCCACCCGCCCAGTTTTTAGATAATATTTTAATCATTTATGATTCAGATTAAAACCATTGTAAAAAAAACTATAACTGCTTGTTTTATTTTATCCACTAATATTCCCTTAACTTATAACTGTTGCACAAATATGTTAGTTAATGTCACTATAATAAACGAGAATAATTTGTATTACAAAAGGAACACTCATTTTCACTATTTTTGTTATTTAATTTTAGAAAATAAATACTCAGTAGAAGTTTCTCAGCGACAAGATCACAATTTAAGTTAAAAAAAAATAACCTTATTTAGCATGTGCAATACATGCTAAATAAGGTTATTTTTTTTAACTTGCTGCAACTTTATTAAGTATAATATTTCGTTTCTACTAGGAATGAAATATTCAAAACACTACTCATTTATGACCCCCCCCCCCCCCCCTGGCGCCAAAGCTGGATCAGCCCTTGGTTACTGCTTGGTCTATGTAGTAATGTGAGTGAAAAAGTCCCGGTAGTATAATGGAAAATGGTGAAACCAAGACATAAGTATGTATGTATTTTATTGAATAAAAAAAAATTTAGCAAAAAATAGAACCGACTTCCATATCAAAACACTACAAAGGCAAAAATAACTTTAATTTCGGAAGGCGGTATCAAAGACGAAAATATTGTAACGACGCACTTAAACAGCTGCCAGAGCGAGCCATGCAAATCGACCAATCACAGCCAAGCCTTTCAAATCAGCCAATCACAGCCAAGCCATGCCACCAACCCTACTTCCGGATGCCACCGTTAGTCGGGGAAGCCTATATAACTGTCTGCATGAGTGACTCGACTCTCTCTCAGTTACTACACCTGAGCTGAACTCTTCCTAATTTGTTAAGCATATTGAAATACCTACAATAAATAAGTGTCATTAAAGTGTGTTCTTTATTCTATACCCTCGCTTCATCTCAGAAGTGGGATAGATAAAGAAACTAAGTAAGATAGCTATGAAACGCAATCACGGCTATTCTGAAGACAAAACTTCAGCAGTTGAAAGCGATCACGAAGATGACGTCACCCCACCAGCCACACCTCCAGCCCGGAAAATACTTAAGAAGCTTTTGGAGGTGGAGATTCAGAAGGCCGCGCGGGATTTAAACGACGAAGTACCCTCTATCTCCACCAAGAAAGAACATCGTGCAGCCTCACTGATCTCGGAGTTTGACCCCGACAGCGAAGAATGTCTCTCTGCTTCAGCATGGATCAAAAAGATTGAACAGTTAGGCGAAATCCACGGGTGGAATGAAACAACGAAATCATTTTACTTGCAAGACAGGTTAAGAGGTCAAGCGAGGAAATGGTATAATCGACTCGATGAATACGATTACTCCTGGGAAGACTGGAAGCGGCTGCTAGTGAGAGCTTTTCCCAGGCATCGCGATTACGGGAGCATGCTCGAGGAAATGATGAGCAGGAAGAAACTACCCGCAGAATCGATGACGAAATATTACCAGGACAAAACAGCCATGTGCTTTCGTTGTAAGTTGTCCGACACCGCGACTGTTTCCTGTATCATAAGGGGCCTACCACAATCACTTCAAGCAAATGCCAGAGCATATCAATGTGAGAGACCCGAAGAGTTATATGAAGGCTTCCTCTGTGCGCTCGACGATTATCAACCGCCGTCAGCGTCGATTGGACCACGGACACAAAATAAAGATTCCAACAGTCTGGTCAGCAATCGACAGCTAAGTGATAAAAAGTATTACTCCGTGAACCCAGATACTGACCCATGTCCGCGCTGTAAGAAGATTGGCCATATACTACGTAACTGCCCATATCCAGATTCACGAATATGCTTCAAATGTGGCAACCAAGGTCACATTGCCACACGTTGTGTTATGGTTCCGAAAACAGCTACGTTGGACAAAGACAAAATTAAAGAAATCAAATTCTTACAAAATCATAACAAAATTTATGAGAAAAAGGCCAAAATTAATGGCATATATATAAAATCTTATATTGACACCGGCAGTCAGGTGAATGTACTCGCTAGTCGTGTATCAAAACTTCTGGGCCTAGAGGTCAACCCCACGAGTACTATTCTCAAAGGATTTTCCGGAAATCATTTACCCAGCTGCGGAGAAGTAGCTTTTGAATTCGAAATCGATGGCATATGTATTGCATACGTTGGTTAGGTGAGCCTTGCAGGGAGGCTCACCTAACCAACGTGGATATGGGGAACATAAGTCTATTGATTGGACAGCCCATTATCAATAGCGACGGTATGACATTGTTGGTTACAGAAGGTAAAGCCACTCTCAAAAAGGACGACGACTTTACAAAACAAATTGATGTCATTGAAGAGCGCACCCGCTTCAAGGTTATAACGACTGAAAAAACGTGTTTATTGCCTGGAGTGTCCATCATAAAAGTCTGCGTGCTGGACAATGCCGACGACAACGATGTTGTCACTGCGCCACAACATTATGAGCTGCAAGGTGTATCCTATTCCATTCCAGCCACTCTGCTACGAGGTCCTATGGGATACGTTAAGGTCATAAACAGTGGAGCACAACACATTGTTTGGGAACAAGGTGAAGTGCTAACTCGAGCCGATAGTTGCATCACTCCACTATCATCGGAGGTCCAGGTCAGTCAATCGATTTACACTTTACCATTAATTTCTAAAGCCAAAGCCAATACTAAGCATAGCCTCCCTATAGCATCTATGTCGCATACTAGTCAAGCTAATATTACCATTGGAGGAGTGACTTTAGACAAGATTAGGTCGGGTCCATTAGATAAAAACGATTACGATAGTTTAATATCTTTATTATCGAAATACAGTGACTGTTTTGCCAATAAAACACAAGATTTAGGATGTACAGATTTATTACACATGAAAATAAATCTCACAAATGAACAGCCTATATACCGCCAACCTTACCGCTTATCACATAGTGAACAGGAAATAGTTCGATCCAAAGTCTCTGAATTATTGGACGCAGGTATAATTCGGGAGTCCGAGTCATGTTTTGCATCTCCGGTTATCCTTGTGAAAAAAAAAACGGCGAAAGCAGGCTCTGCGTAGACTATCGGGCGCTTAACGCCATAACGGTAAAAGATAGGTACCCATTACCTAATATTGATGATCAGATCTCAAAGCTAGCTGGTAAGAATTTCTTCACAAGTCTTGATTTAGCACAAAGTTACCACCAAGTTAAAATTCACCCGGAAGACACATACAAAACAGCTTTTATCACTCCACAAGGACATTACGAATATAAGCGGGTTCCATTCGGTTTAGCTAACGCACCGTCTGTTTTCATGCGACTCATAAACAAGGTTGTCGATTCTATAAAAAAATCCAATAACGATTCTAAAGGCGGTAGTAGCTCAGACTAAGGAAAAAAGTCAGAGGGTAGTAGGGACAATATCAAAAACTTTTCGAACGAATATGAAATCTTGGCGTTTCTAGACGATCTGTTGTTACCCTCTATTGATATTCAGTCTGGTTTAGAAATTTTAGAGAAAGTCCTTAATAAATTGAAATCAGAAAATTTAAAATTAAATATGCGTAAATGTTCATTTTTACAAAATAGAATCACATATTTGGGACATGAAATATCTTCGAATGGCGTTCAGCCTTGTGAGTCAAAGTTGG
This sequence comes from Tholera decimalis, assembly GCA_943138885.2. NCBI lineage: Eukaryota > Metazoa > Arthropoda > Insecta > Lepidoptera > Noctuidae > Tholera > Tholera decimalis. Next base: position 28,692,676 of record OW964556.2, on the reverse strand, counting down.
CAGCAGTGTCGCAGTTTCGCACCCCTACCAACGTACATGAGATACGTCAATTTGTAGGGTTATGTAGTTACTTTCGTAAATTTATTAGAAATTTTGCAATTATTGCTCGCCCTCTGACAGATTTAACAAAAAAAAGTGCTGTGTGGAATTGGAGTGATGAACAATCTAGTAGTTTTGAGCAACTTAAACAGTGTTTGTGTACAAAACCCTTACTGGCTTTATATGACCCCGCATTGCCGACCGAGATTCACACGGATGCGTGCAAATCAGGAATAGCAGGTATTTTACTACAGAAACAAACTGATACTTCTTTACGCCCCGTCATGTATTTCAGTAGAGTAACTAGCAAAGAAGAAAGCATGTATCATAGTTACGAGCTTGAAACGCTTGCCGTGGTCGAATCGTTGCGTAGATTTAGGGTGTATATCGTAGGTAAACAAATAAAGGTTGTGACTGACTGTACGGCTGTTCGTGCCACTTTAACCAAACGTGACATAGTCCCGCGAATTGCGAGATGGTGGCTGTCAATTCAAGATTTTGATATGAGCATAGAGTATAGGCCCGGAGAGAAAATGAGACATGTAGACGCCCTGAGTAGGAACCCAGTCGATTGTGTGAATGTTAATCGCCTTGAAGTGTCGGATTGGTTCTACACTGTCCAGTACCAAGACGACAAGTTAAGGCGACTCATTGAACAGCTTAGGGACGGTTCCGCAAGTTCCGACATAACCAACAATTATGCATTCTTAAATGACAGGTTGTACAGAAAGACGTTAAATGGTAATAAGCTTGTTGTGCCCACATTAGCTCGGTGGAGGTTGGTACAAATGCATCATGATGATATTGGTCATGTGGGTTTTCAAAAATGTATGGATCTAATAAAAAAAGACTACTGGTTTCCAAAAATGACTCGTTTCATCCGCAAATATGTAACAGCCTGCCTTTATTGCGCCTATGGTAAAGGTGAATATGGAAAGAGAGAAGGAAAGTTGTTTCCTATTGCCAAACCCACAGCACCCATGATCATGATTCATGTCGACCACTTAGGCCCCTTTTGCAAGACCGCCAAAGGTTATCAGTATATGCTGGTTCTTACGGATGCTTTCTCAAAATTTGTTATAGCTGAGCCTACCCGCACAGTCAATTCTGTAGAAACTATTAGAACACTAAAGAAAGTATTCAGTTTATTTGGATATCCTGATAAACTTGTAAGTGATCATGGCAAGGCTTTTACCAGTAGATATTTTAAAAAGTTTTCAACTGATAAACAGTTTCGGCATATCCTAACCTCTGTCGCGTGTCCTAGAGCGAATGGTCAAGTAGAACGTACCAACCGGACTATATTGAATGCTTTGCGTGCCACAGATCCTAGCGAGGCAGCAAATAATTGGGCTAATTGTCTACCTGACGTTCTCTGGGGCATAAATAATACTGCAAATGAAAGCACAACATATAAACCATATGATCTGATGTTTGCTAAATGTTCTAAGCCACGATGTGATGTCATTAATAATGATAGTGTTAGTGAACCAGTTGAGGTTAGGCGTAACAAAGCCAGTTCTCAGTTAAGGTTAGCAAGCGATAAAATGAAACGTAACTTTGACAAGAAACGCAAAGCAAGTACTATCTATAAAAAGGGGGATTTAGTTCTTTGGCGACAAGCCCCTACAAGTAGTGCAACAAAGGTTAACACCAAACTCGATGATGTATACTCGGGTCCATATATTATTAGCAAGGTAGTTGGCAATGACAGATATAGGATTCGAAGCATAAAGGGACTTCGAGGCTATAAGGCTTTTACAGGTTTAGTTGCAGCTGACTCTTTAAGACCTTATCATAGTACAGTTTCTATATCAGACAGTGCCAGTAGTTCAGATGACCAGCTGGAAGTTGAAGACCTTGTTGACCTGTTAGAAAGCTAATGTGGCTATCTCCCATTGCGGGAGCAATTACTGTTTCAGGATGGCCGAATGTAACGACGCACTTAAACAGCTGCCAGAGCGAGCCATGCAAATCGACCAATCACAGCCAAGCCTTTCAAATCAGCCAATCACAGCCAAGCCATGCCACCAACCCTACTTCCGGATGCCACCGTTAGTCGGGGAAGCCTATATAACTGTCTGCATGAGTGACTCGACTCTCTCTCAGTTACTACACCTGAGCTGAACTCTTCCTAATTTGTTAAGCATATTGAAATACCTACAATAAATAAGTGTCATTAAAGTGTGTTCTTTATTCTATACCCTCGCTTCAATATATACAAAACTAAAGACAGAGTATACCGATTCAAACGCAAAAAGAATTTTTCAAATCGGTCCAGCCGTCTCCGAGTTATGAGGTAACATACATAAAGTAGTGAGTATTGTAAAGTATTGAGAACCTCCCTTTTTGAAGTCGGTTAAAATTAAGTATTATTTCATGGTAAATAGAATATTACTTAAAAACCTCATGCGTCCGATAATGACAGATTTAAATACCTATTTTAGTTGCTATTTCAATATATCATTTATAATCATCTCAAGTCTCACATGTGCGATTTAATAGATATATATTTATACATAGTACTCTTTAATCCTTACTAATATTATAAATGCGAAAGTAACTCTGTCTGTCTGTGTGTTACGCAATCACGCCTAAACTACTGACTATAGATGCTGGCGGGAAACATTCCGAATCATTCCCGTCGAATACTTCGGAAGTATTCTGAAATATTCCGAAACTGGGAATATTTCAACTGTAAAAAAAAAACAGGAAAATCGACCTTTGAAGTCTGTTAATATACCAAAACCTGCTCCTAAGTAGGTAAGAATAAATACTTTTCTGAAAACCGCATCAAAACGTGTTTGCTTGCAAGGTTTGCCTTTATTTGCTTTTATTGACTGGGCTATTTACGCGTTAAGTAGGTAGGTAATGATTAATACCTACCTATGCGACTCGCGAATACTCGCGATGCGTACAGAGCTACATACAAACTAACCAAAAACATAGGTAACCCTTTTTCAAATAGCAAATCAAATATGCTTGGCCTGGTTTTTTTGTTTTACAACTGACATTTAAGGCTATAATCGCATAGCACGACTTACAACTCGATCGCCTAATGCATGTATTTTGACCAATGGGATGCACGAAGCGTATTTTAGTAGTGTTCGTAATAGTAAGTATTAATATAATGTTACACGCCCTGTACTCACAAAATGCATAATTATTATTTCTAATTGGGCGAAAACAGGAAGGGATGTGGTTTGTCACTAGCTGCGCTTCCGCAGAAATATTTTCTTAAGCAAGTATGCGTATCTTTGGCCGATAGTACCTACCTAAAAACAAAAGAATAAAAATCCTGTTAATCGCAGGCTAATAAATCTACCTATAAAAATATCAACATATACTTAATCAATCCCATTTATAATAAAATAAACATTTATATTTTACTCTCGTAGCGTACATACGTACTCTCGCAGTGAACAATAATTAACTCACCCACCACACAACAAGCAAACACATTTATTCCCATTGAATTATTCGGGCGAAATATTCGGAAACATTCGATTGCGGGGTACGAATCTTTCTCGCGCGGGTGAAAACTTCTCCGGGGAGCAGCATCCCCTCCCTCTTACCGCACCCCGCACCGCCATCGCCTGCACGCACGACTCGTGGCCGGTGGCAGTCGGGGGCACAGAGTACATTTTTATATACTGAGATAGAGCCGTCACTCGAAGATTTCAGAGCGCCCTCTGAGAATAAGTAAGAACAACAATGGATGAAGCATATATATATATATATATAGCTACCTACAAATCAGGGTACCACTGCATAGACCATCGTATTTAATTCCTTTTTATTTAGTACTTAGTAATTTATGTTGATTTACAATAAAATAATATTATTAGATGAGGGTAGAGAAACATATATTAAATCAGATTATATAGAATTATTGCCTAAATATAAAAATAAATGTCACGAAATTTGGAAAGAATATTTCAATGAAAGATCAAGAGAAAAGGGAATATGGTACAAGTCTATAGTTCCGGAGCCTCCTCATATACCGTGGTTTTGTCACACTAGGCTTAGCAGAAAGTTTATTGCAACAGCTCACAGACTTAGATCTGGACACATGCCGCTCAATAAGTTTGGATTTTTAATGAAAAAAACGAATTCACCAAATTGTGAGGAATGTGGCATAATAGAAGATATAATACATCTATTGACGGAATGTGTCAGATTTGAGACTGCAAGAAAAGAATTGTTAAAAGAGCTCGAGACAAATAGGTATGATGTTGGGATGTTCCATCATATTTTATCAACACCTAACTCCAGAGGTGCTCATAGTTTAATTAAATTTGTTTTGTTGCGATTTACTGTATAAGGTCCGATGGGACTGATATGTACAATTGTATAAAAGTCCCCAAATTAAAATAAAGAGAAAAAAAAAAAAAAAAAAATAATTACAACACCAAATACTTTATTAAAATCTTCTGTTACAATATTTGATGGCCATCTGAATTTTATCTTCCATATTAAGTCTATAATCGTTTCGTGATCCACACAATAACTTAGAAGTATCCTTAGGTACACACCAATTACATAAGAATATATTATATCTTAAATTTCTTGAATTATTTGCACTTATTATTATTTGACAAATTATTTGACTTTTTTTAATCCTTTGACATTTACGCAGTGTTGCCAGGTGACCGTCTCGCGTTCTCCCCAAACCTTCCCCGAAATCCCCCTAAAATTCAAGATTGAAAAAAAGAACCCCACAAATGGCCATTCTTTTTTATTAATGATACAATTTTATACAATTTCAGCAATAGCGTCCATGACTAAATTAGCCTCTTCACTCGCGTTGGTTGCAGTCCGTACATTTTTTCTGAGTTAAACCTGTTTAGCATCTTTGAACTGGGTTGAAAATGAACACATCCTTCTAGCAATGTACATCTTGTTCTCAAGATGGATTCGGCAGTGTTAATGGCCAATCTGTTTCGACGTTTGTCTTTAATAATAGCTACTTGAGAGAAGGCTCTTCCCGCAACTGCGATGGAAAAAAGTAACGACAAAATTCCTAGTGCCAATTTGCTAACATTTCCACGGGTATGTTCTATCACCAACTGCATTTTTGAAATTATAAACATTAACCCAGAACTCTTCGGTATGTTGCATGGACTTCCAAGTTGTACGATGCAAATCATTCCATTCTTGCACCACTAAGTCGACAACATTCTGTAAAGATTGTATCTATCTACTTAATGCAAACCTCTGTTGCAGTGATGAACTTGTCAGTGGTTTTTGCTAATTACCATAGTAACGAAAAAACAATCTGTGTAAAAAATAAAACCAATATGATTTAAGTGAATTTTATTATTTAACAATAATATTAAATTCTTCACATGGGAGCAGAGCGTGGTTGCTTAATCTGAAAAGAGGCAAAGATGAACAGAATAGAAAGTCTAAATAAAGAAAATTACGATACATGGGCAATACAGGCCAAAGCCGTACTTGTTAAAGGAAAACTATGGAAATTTGTAGATCAAAAGATTGACCTAAACAATGCAAGTGAGTCAGATATTGAGGGAAACTTGCTGGCTGTCAGTGAGCTAATTTTAATAATATCGCCGTCGGAACTAAAGCAAATAAAAAGCTGCAAAACAGCTTATGAAATTTGGACAAAGTTAAACGAAACTCATGCTAGTAAATGTCCTGCGAGGAAAGCAACGCTACTGAAGCAACTAATTTTAACAAAATATGAAAAAGGAAATGACATCAAGGAGCATCTAGACAACTTTATGGACATTGTAGACAAACTGGAAGAAATGAATGTTTCAGTTCATGAAGATTTACTAAGTATTATGATGCTTTACAGTCTTTCCTTAGAATTTGAAACCTTTAGAGTTGCAATTGAGTCCCGTGATAATCTTCCGAAACCGGATGAACTAAAAATAAAAATTATAGAGGAATTCCAAGCGCGGAGAAACACTCAAGGACTCAACCCGAGTACAAGCTCAAGCGAACAAGAATCATTTTATGCAAAGTCAAATTTATACTGCAAAATATGCAAGAAAAAGGGGCATATGACTAAGAATTGCTGGAAAAATTACAAAAATAAGAACAGGATTTATCCCAACAATAAAGGGAAGAAAGTTGACCAAAAGGAATTTAATAGCTTAGCATTATTAGGAAAAGATGAAGCATTTCCATTCCAGAAACAATGGATTTTGGACAGTGGATGCACATCCCACATGTGCTATAGCAAAGAATACTTCAGTGAAATAGAACACATGAATAAAACATTGAAATTAGCTTCTAAAGATCACAACACAAACATACTGGGAAAAGGAAGAGTTGATCTCTTATTAAACACAAATAAAGAAATAAATCTACACAATACATTGTTCATTCCAGACCTTTGTACAAATCTCCTATCTATTGGGAAGATTACAGATGCTGGTAATACAGTACTCTTCAAAAAGGATGGAGCTACAGTAAAAAATCCAAAATATGGTATTGTAATTAAAGCGAAGAGAACTGAAGATGGTCTCTATGCGATTTTTCCCAAGACAGTGATAAACTCAAAATATGAAAAAGTTAATTTTGTGCACAATAATAATATTTCAGAATGGCATTCAAAGCTGGGACATATGAACTACAAGGATATGAAACTAGCACTTAAGAATGAAAGTTTGATTGGACTTAATTTCAAAATAGATGAACAGCCAGAAGAATGTGAAGTTTGTATTAAAGCGAAAATGAATGCTACGATCGGCAAACCAAGAACTGAACCTCGCACTTCTGAACCACTTCAGATTATACACAGTGATGTGTGTGGCCCGATGCCAAAAGCTTCTTGTGCTGGAAACAAATATTTTGTCACTTTTATTGACGACTTCACGAGGTATAGTCGAGTATTTTGCATAAAGACTAAAAATGAAGTCATAGATATGTTCAAAGTCTATAAAGCTGAAGTAGAAAACTTCATGGAAAAGAAAATTAAATGCCTACAATCTGACAACGGCACGGAATATTGTAACAATGAGTTCAACCATTTCTTAAAAGAAAATGGCATAACCAGAAGATTATCTGCACCATATACACCGCATCAAAACGGTATAGCGGAAAGGAAAAATAGAACTTTACTAGAAAAAGCAAGGAGTCTAATGATTGAGTCTAATGCACCGATGTATCTATGGGGCGAAGCTATCTACACAGCAAACTATCTGTCAAACAGAAGTCCAAATAATAGCATCGGAAATGCAACGCCATTTGAAAAATGGGTTGGTAGAAAACCAAGTGTTGCACACTTTAATAGATTTGGAGCAAAGGCATTCTTTCTCGTAAAAGGAAGACAAAACAAGTTTGATGCTAAAGCAATACCTGGAGTCTTTATTGGATACTCTGAAGTATCCAAGGCTTTCCGGATTTGGGTACCATCAACGCAAAAAGTGATTGTAACCAAAAATGTAAACATTATGCAGAAATTCTACTATGACATAAAGGAAGAAGAGAACACTAGCAAAAATAACAATGTTGGAACAAGAAAAGAAAAAGAATATGTTGAGATTGAATTTCTAGAACAAAACATAAATAGAGAAGTACAGGAAAGTCAAGAAAGAGAAGAAGACACGTACGTTGATACAGAAATGCAATCAGGAACTAATAATAATTCAATTTCTGAAGAAGATGAAATTTATTCCGCAGAAGAAGAAGTACTACCAATACCTCAAAATGAAGTCGCTGTAGAGCAAACAGAAATCAGAGCTTTGCGTGATCGTTCATTAATACGCAAGCCCATACGTTATGATGATTGCGTTATGAACGCTGTTGCAGAGTTAGAAGACATTTACACTGAACCCAAAACATATAATGAAGCTATATCATCGGAAAATAGAGAAAAATGGGAAGAAGCTATGCAAAGCGAGATGAACTCACTTCAGAAAAATAATACCTGGGAACTTGCCACATTACCTAAAGGTAGAAAAGCTTTACCAAGCAAATGGATATACAAAATAAAGAGAAATGCTGATGGAACCATAGAACGGTTTAAGGCAAGACTGGTTATCAAAGGTTTTTCTCAACGTGAAGGTATTGACTATGATAAAACCTTCAGTCCAGTTGCACGACTTGCAACTATCAGAGCAATACTAGGAACTGCAGCTAACGAAAATCTGAATTTACAACAATTCGATGTCACAACTGCATTCTTAAATGGTACAGTGGAAGAGGAAATTTATATGGCACCACCGAATGGACTTAATGTACCTAAAGGAAAAGTATGTCGACTTTTGAAAAGTCTCTATGGCTTAAAACAGGCACCTCGATGCTGGAATGAGTGCATACATAAGTTTCTGATGAATGCAAAATTTCAGAGAAGTGAGGCAGATCCCTGCTTGTATGTAAGAGTCAATGGAAACTCAAAGGTTATTGTAGGACTGTATGTCGATGACGGCTTGGTAGCTTCCACTGACAACGCTGGTCAAGAATTCTTAAATGAAATTGAAAGAAACTTCAAAATCACATCGAAGCCAGCGTCATATTTCCTTGGTATGGAAATAAATAAAAACAAAGACGGATCAATAAACTTAAAACAAACAGCCTACGCCAAAAAGGTACTAAAACGATTCGGCATGGAAAACTGCAAATCAGTTACATCTCCGGCAATTAAGATGTCAAAATTGCAAGAAACTAATGAAAATGAAGATGTGAAATTTCCGTATCGAAATTGTGTCGGAGGACTGGCTTACCTGATGGTCGCAACAAGACCAGACATCTGTTATGCAGTGTCAGTAGCTTCCAGACATTTAGAAAACCCCAGTAAGGAGGATATTGTGGCTGTAAAGCGAATTCTTCGCTTTCTTAAAGGAACTCTCGATAAAGGTTTAACATTTTATCCAAAGAGTAAAGCAAATGAATTAATGTGCTACTCAGATGCTGATCATGGAGGAGATCCAGAGACTGGGCACTCTACCACAGGCATGGTTTGCCTTTATGCTGGCACTGCTATTGCCTGGAAGAGTCAAAAACAAACTTCAGTGGCTCTATCAACCACAGAGGCCGAACTTGTAGCAGCAAGCGAAACCGCACAAGAAATTGTGTGGTTGAAGAAGCTTTTTGCAGACCTAACTAACACAGAATCTTTAAAAGTTACACTGTGTATTGATAATGAGTCTGCTGTGAAATTATCATATAATCCGCCTTATGAATTTCACCGTCGAACAAAACATATTAGTTTGAGACACTTCTACATTAGAGAATGTGTATCAAAAGGAGAAGTAATTGTTAAACAAGTTGCAGCACAAGTTCAACTAGCAGACATGTTTACAAAACCTCTGTATGGACCAAGGTTTAACGACCTGTCTCGTGGAATTGGTCTTGAAGCAAATTAAAATAAAGTAAAGATTGTATCTACCTACTTAATGCAAACCTCTGTTGCAGTGATGAACTTGTCAGTGGTTTTTGCTAATTACCATAGTAACGAAAAAACAATCTTTGTAAAAAATAAAACCAATATGATTTAAGTGAATTTTATTATTTAACAATAATATTAAATTCTTCACACATTCACGCCCCCCGCGCGGCGATTTCGGAGCCACTCGGCTATCATCGTGCGCAGCATTTTGTTTTCGTGTGTGTGCTTTCACAGATTAGTTAGTGGTTTGATCGCGTTCAGACATCGATCTATTAGTGATTGATGCGTTCAGATAATATATTTTATAATCACTACGGCTAGCCGCAGCTTTTCCCAGATTGTGTTAATAAAAATCACCCAATTCCCTCGACACCCAGTTTTCGCTTTCCAAATATTCCCCCAAAAATATTGCCCCCAATTCTCCCCTCATTACTTTAAAAACCCCCCAAATTTGGGGGGATTCCCTCCAATCTGGCATCACTGCATTTACGCAAGTTTCGTTACCATTTTAGTTTAAAATTAAATATTGTTAAAGAAAAAATAGGATTGCGTAATTAGAGGATTTTATTAATTTGAAGATACGTGTGTTAATATATTATAAAAGGTCTAAAATTTAAAAGGTGTCCTAATATCCCTAATATTTTTATTTATATAAAATAAAATGGTTATTAGTTATAGATAATTTAGAATATCTGAGTAAAACGGAGAACAAGTTTAAGCTAAATGTGTAAATAATTTGAGAAAAGTGCCATCTATAAATACGTAACTTAAACGTTGCATATTGCTATACGAATAAATTAAAAATCAATTGAATTGAGTAGGATATCTCCAAAAGCAGAACCCTACCTAAACTATTCGGTTATCATTTCGTCACTTTTGTTCTAAGTTATAGCACCGTGGTCGGGGGCGCGCGTCGCGGTGCCAGCACGGCGGCAGCGGCCGGCGCACAGAGATCGACGATCGATGCAAAATACGATTTTTCACCAAAAAAAGTTGAAATCTTAATAAATAATTAAAAGTTTCTTTAAATCAGAATGATTCAAAATGAATTTATCATTTTGAATAATTCCCATTTAAAGAAACTTTCCCCGAAGTATTCCGGAATTATTCGGAATTATTCAGAAGTTTTGCAACTAAGTACTGACCCGATTTTAATGAAATTTGGACTTACATAGTCTAGAGCCTGAGAAAGGACATAGGCTACTTTTTAATGCGAAAAAAAGCGCTGTAAGGGGTTGACATAGGGGATGAAAGTTTGTATGGAAATTACGTCATTTTTAAAGCTAGAAGCTTGAAATTTAATTTTTAGACTTTTGATTAGATATGAATAAATACGACATTCAAATTATATGAGTTTTGTTTTCAAAATAATTAGCCTAAAACATTAAATTAAAAATGCTGCCGAAAGTCACTATTCCGCGCGGACGAAGTTGCGGGCACAGCTAAATAAACTTCACCGAAGCGAAGTTCTTCAAAAATTAGATTATTATTATTATTATTATTGCTCAGCATCTACAAAACATAAGACCCAACTAAACAGCGGAGAATCTTAACACCGCAATTCAGGAGCGTGACGTCAGCGCACAGTGACATCTGTTGGCGAAGAGTGAAACGGCATCTGGAGAATAGCTAAGCATTACTTAAAACAAAATATTTTTATTATATGTAGTAATATAAATAAAAATAATTTAAAAACCACGAAATTATAGTTTCAACATTGATATTAAAAAGAGAAGTCTGACTTAGATTCTATTCAGATTCTGACGTCAGTACAGTTTGAAGAAGTTAAATAAGTGTTCAGGCTTAACGCCTTCTAAAGTTTCGCTAAGACGTCATAACGCATCTTGTTGCTATAGTTTTCGTTACAGGCGCTTGTGCTTTGTATTTATATTAAAATCGACCATCTGTCACTTTCACTTGCCTCAGAACATCTGTACATGTAACAACCTTTTAAATATATTGTAATTCGCATTTTATTGAGACTTTGATTTGGCACCAGTATATCCCTAAAGATATAACATGGTGGCCCATGAGGGGAACTAAATATAATAAATAATCGTAATCCGTGAAAAATATAAATAAAATACTACGAACTTCTTCGATCGAACCACCACGAGGACAACGTGCGCGCGGAGACAAAGAACATCAAGATTGGAAGCCTTGCAGTGGAGGGACTACATCCACGGGTTCCAGCGTATGGTGGACTGTCGCCTGGACAACCAAGAGAGCCAGGATTCGAGCAGCGGTGCCGCTAAAGCATCGCATCGAGCCGAGCGTCAAGGTCATCTCAAAGTTAAGTGCCGTTCCTTCGTTGAAAATCCATCCAATATCCAAAATATCCTTACATACCTTATTAAATATTGAGTATGGTAATTCATTTGTGTAAATTAAAGTAATTTCGTGCATATTATCGCCGAAATTTTCCATAAATTGCGAATTGTATCAGACATTTTTTCCTTCTACCTACATACATTCGATGATAATTCGAATAATTTTTCAACATCTCTTTTAATTGTAGTTATTATCGCCGGTAAATAATAGTTTTCTTTATTCTATTTCCTAATTAAATTCGTATTATAGAAAGTTTGGTTTAATTACTGTTCAATTTAAAGTCCTCCGTTCTTCGTACCGTTAGATACGTACCTACCTACCCGATTCGTGTTTGATTCTCGCATTAGGTATTTAGCGTAGGTTGCCGACTATTTCAGGTCAACTTACAAGCTCCGAGCACACTTCTCTGCTGAAGCAGTGCCTACCAGCTGCCAGTGCTGACCGAATTCCTGACTGAGCGATTGACGATCAGCTGATCGTGTGAGTTCGGCTTCCTAACTGGCAGGTGACATCGAAACGAGGAACGTGAGCCCATTCATTTTATTATTGTCTTTGTTATAAAACTCACTCCTAACCTCAGACCAAGAAAAAAAGGTTTTTTAATTGGTGAGCTGTGGCTGAGCTCCTAACGGTAATTGATAGTTAACTGTTGTAGCCTGTTTATTCACAATGGAAACGAATAAGCAGCGCTATAAGGAACTAATAACAAAAAGAGTGTCCGCCAAGGGACAGATCAGTAAGTTTAAAAATTATTTAAATAATATTTCTATAGAAGATGAGTTGAGTAACATTCAATTAACAGAACTAAGCTTGAGACTTACCAAATTTGAGGCATTATCCATTAGGGTTGATGAGTTGCAAAATGATAATACTGCGGCTGAAATCGATGAGCGCGACAATATTGAGAAGGATATTATTATTAACATGGCTACTGCTAAGAATTTATTAGAAATGTTTTCTCGCAAAAATGAGTCTGAACAAAGACGCAACTCCGTTCACAACGCTTCATGTTGTACGGATGATCATCATAGTATAGGTTTAAGACTCCCACAGATTCAAATCGCTAAGTTTAATCGTGAATATTTCCGTTGGTTAGAATTTAGAGATACCTTCGAAAGTTTAATTCACAACAATGACCGCATTTCCAAGGTAAATAAATTTTACTATCTAAACTCTTATTTGGAAGGCAACGCGGCCAGAATCGTTTCTAATCTTGAAGTTTCCACTAAAAATTACGCTGAAGCATGGAAGTTGCTGTGCCAACGTTATAATAATAATAGAATATTAATAAAACACCATCTTAACTCATTATTAAATATAAAACCACTTCCTCGCGATTCAGAAAAATCTTTAAGGTATCTAGTCGATCATATTACTAAGAATTTACGTGCATTGGCCAGCCTGGGACAACCAACGGATAATTGGGATGTGTTAATAATATTCCTCTTGTCAGATAAGTTAGATAGTCAAACCTTACTAAAGTGGGAGGAGCATCGCAATAGTATAGCCAGCGAGTCGCCGAACTTAGATCAATTCTGTAAATTTATTATAAGTCGCGCAAACGTACTCGAGGCTACCAATCGCAATAGTAACAATGCTGACAACATTTTGTCTCCAAAGACTCATGAACGTCCTGGCCCAAATAATAGTCAACACAATTATAGCCAAAGAAAGGGTCAAAATAACATAGTTAAGTCTTTTGTGAGTACAGATAATAATAATAAGCGTAAAGTTCCGAAAGGGTTTTCTTGCATTGTTTGCGACGAAAGTCATAGAATTTATGATTGTCCAACTTTCAAGTCTAAAAGTATCGATGAAAGAATGTCGGATGTGACGCGGTATAAGCTTTGCCTAAATTGTTTAAGACAGGGTCATGCCGTAAAGGACTGTCGATTTAGATCATGCCTGGAGCCTGACTGCAATGAGAGGAGTTGCACCGTCCAGCCACCTCGGCAAACCATCTTGCGACGGTTCAAGAACCAGTCGAGATAGTAACAAACTTTTGTGACAAAAATACAAGTCAAATTATATTGTCAACTGCCATGGTAGAGGTATCGAATCTGTTTGACCAGCAAAAGGTCAAAGTTCGTGCATTATTAGACTGTGGCAGCCAGTCATCCTTTATTACTGAGTCCCTAAAGACCAGATTAAAGTTATCGTCTCATCCCATTGGCACTCTAAAGGTCATTGGCATAGGCAACACATTAGCAAACAATGTTACTGAAAGTTGTAATATTAAATTACAATCAGTACACAATAAATTCAACATAACCTGTTCCTGCCTTGTGCTAAAGGAATTAACCGGTCGATTGCCTAAAACACCCATTGATATCGGTTTACTAAAGTTACCTAAAAATATTCAGCTGGCTGATCCCATATTTTATCAACCGGCCGACATAGATATTTTGATAGGTGCTGACCTATTCTGGGATATTTTAGGCAATAAACAAATTACGTTAGGCGTAAACGAGCCCAAGCTAAGAAGCTCACAATTAGGTTGGATAGTCTCCGATCCCATTCAGTCAGTGGCGCAGCGGAAAGACGTACACTGTAACCATAGCACAATTTCTAGTTACACTAATAGTGACGACAACATGGAAATAATGTTAACTAAATTCTGGGATCTAGAGGAAATTCCTAAAAGAGCTAGTAAGAGTGAAAATGAGTGTGAAACACACTTTCTCACTCACACAACAAGAACCAGTACAGGTAGATTTTATGTAAAATTACCACTAAAAGATACCGCCGATTGTTTAGGCGATACTTACAAATCAGCTAAGAGGCGCTTCATTAACACTGAAAAACGATTAAAACGAAATCCTACATTGACGATGGAATATAAAATGTTTATAAATGAATACGCAGAATTAGGTCATCTAACTTTGCTAAAATATAAATAAATAAATAAATTGTTTATTATGTCTCAAACAGTAACATTAACAAATGTGGATGAAACAGCCCCAGTAAGTATAGTTAATAACACTTGTGTCGGGGTTGTCTCGCTCCTCCCCTTGAAAGTTAGTTGACAATATTAAGACAGTAGATTTAATTAAAACTTAGAACTAATTTTAAAAACAAAAAATTGACTTAAAAGTTATAAAGTAATGAAATTGCAGCTCTGTCTAGTGTGTTATTATGGGTGTGTCTATAGAAGTGTGGAAGTTTAAGTGTGTATGGATGTGATGATGTGCATAGGCGTAGGAAGGGGGGGAGCCGGGTGGGCCGTGCCCACCCCAGAATGGTCTGGTGCCCACCCGAGAATTTTTACTAACAAACAATTAATGGCTGAAAAATTTAAAAATCTGGCCAATCGCTTCTACTACTGGGGGCCAGGCCCCCCCTGGGAAATATCTCTAGATACGCCAATGATGATGTGTGCGTGTGTTTATAGTAGGATGTGAGTTTCAATGTGTGTGTGTGGATGTGATGGTGTGTGCGTGTGTATTTGAATTAAAGCGTTCGCAGAAGTGCCGTTATAATCAAAGTTAAAAACGAGGTAAACATTTTAGCTAGTGTCAGGTAAGTCTGGCTAGAAATTGCTCCGTTTCTTCATAGGTTAATGTTTTTAACCATTCGGTTATAAGGTTTTTGCATTGGTGCGACACTTTGTTGTGAAAACTTAGTTTTGCATTAATTTTATTGTAAATGTAAGCTGATTGGCATACATACTGACGCCTTGCGAAAACCGTTTGTACACGTTGGGAGTGAACCACAATGTCTTTATAATATGATTATTTTTATAACGGAATAAGCCCAATTATTACCTGTGTCATCACGCGGTCTAAACGTCTTATATCAATGACTCTGTGGTGGACTGGACCTAACTTTTTATTAAAAAATGAACATGAATGGCCTAAATTAAGCGTTAAAGATCCGGATGTTATACCTGAATTAAAAGTACATTCGGTGATCATTAACAAACCCATCATTAACTTTGATAAATGCTCGTCTTTAACTAAATTGCAAAGATCATTTGTTTATGTTCGCAGATTCATTTACAACCTTAAAAATAAACATAATAAACGTAATGGTATATTGTCCGTTAATGAGCTACGTGAGTCATTCTACTCGCTATGCGTTATTTCCCAAGGTCAAACGTTCCCTATTGAATGCAATCCTTTACTCGAACGCAAATCATTAGATAATAACAGTAAAATATTATCGTTGTCACCGTTTTTAGACGAACACAAATTAATTCGTGTCGGTGGCCGAATAGATGCGTCCGCGCATTCCTACGAAAATACCATTACCATTATACCATTTTGCTTCACACGTCACATAGGTTTGAAAGGGAACACATAATTAACTTGCATTCCGTCCGCATTTGCTACTTGCGTCTGTAAAAGAAAACGTTTGGCCAATTAACGGCAGGCATCTTGCGAGACGCGTAGTTAACAATTGCGTACGATGCAGACGAGTACGAGGTGAGACGTTACAACCCAAGATGGGCAACTTACCATCTCAACGTATAACTGCAGACTATCCGTTTTTATTCGTTGGTTTGGACTTTGCTGGCCCCTTTTATATAATAAATCGAAAAGGCCGTGGTTGTCGTGTAATTAAATGTTATTTGTGCCTGTTTGTTTGTTTGCGTTATAAGTGTATTCATCTCGAAGCCGTGAGCGACTTAACGAAGGAGGCATTTATAATGACACTCAGACGTTTCATCGCTCGCCGGGGCAAACCAAAGGAAATATTCAGCGACAATGGATCTAACTTTATTGCCGCCGCGAAAGAAATAGGAACATTTTTAAAGGGTAATCACGAACCTTTGTCTGATTTTGCAACTCAGCAATTAATAGAATTTAATTTTATTCCGGCTTACACTCCTCATTTCGGTGGCATTTGGGAAGCTGGGGTGAAGTCAGCTAAATATTTTTTAGGCGTGTCGTTGGTGACAGCCACTTAACTTTTGAAGAACTTTCAACTTTATTTGCACAAGTGGAGGCCATTCTCAATAGCCGTCCCTTGTGCCCCCTCTCATCCAGTCTTGATAACTTCCTTTCCCTCTCCCCAGGGCACTTCATCATTGGGAGACCGCTGACAGCTCTGCCTACCCCAAATCTGGCAGATGTCAAGGAAAGTCAGATGCGCCGCTATGAGCGGCTTGAGAGAATCCGAAGCCAATTTTGGAAGAGATGGCAGAAGGAGTACCTATCCGAGCTGCAGCAACGCACGAAGTGACGACAAAATGCATCCAGACTGGACGTTGGTGACATGGTGCTCTTAGCAGATGACAACGCGCCCCCGCTTGCATGAAAGCTTGGGCGTGTCCTTCGTCTTATCACTGGCCCTGACGGAATATCCAGAGTAGCAGACGTCCTCACAACCAGGGGCAGCATGCGGCGTTCTCTAGTTCGTCTCTGCAAACTTCCCACGAACGAAGAGCTCAATGATTGTTGAAATTATATTTCAACGGCCGGGAATATGTTCAGGCTTAACGCCTTCTAAAGTTTCGCCAAGACGTCATAACGCATCTTGTTGCTATAGTTTTCGTCACAGGCGCTTGTGCTTTGTATTTATATTAAAATCGACTTCGACCATCTGTCACTTTCACTTGCCTCAGAACCTCTGTACATGTAACAACCTTTTAAATATATTGTAATTCGCATTTTATTGAGACTTTGATTTGGCACCAGTATATCCCTAAAGATATAACAATTAGTATTATATTTAATTAAATATAATACCGATTTAACTAACAAACTTTTAGTCATATATTTTAAACAATAAATTTATTGTTTAAAATATATTACTTTCATACCTTATTAAGTCAAAGAAATTGTACTGTTTTTGGCTATATTAACATATTTTGATCGTTCCCCATATTTCATTGATACACACTTCATGCACATAGTTACAAAGCCGTATGTGACCAAGGGTGGTAAAGGTATAGCTAAAAAAATAATAATTATAATCTAATAATATTAAAATAATTAACTATTATATAAAAAGCATTATATCAAGTCTTTGACATGCCGTTTTACATTAAATAAGTTAACGTTTTTTTATCTATATTTTTTTATCAAAGTATCAATCAACGCAGTAGTAGCTTATTGATGTCCTTCTTGAAGAAATCAGCTGGGCGGGTGGCAACAAATGCTTCAAAGGTATTTTACCTCTCGGGTATTGAATTTTTTTCCGGCCAAGAAATTATCCAAATTCCGGAAAAAGCAGACGTCTGTGGGCGAAAGGTCTGGTGAATACAGCGGATGGCGGAGAACTTCCAACCTCAGCTCTTATAATTTAGAAACTGCTGTGCAGTATGAGGTGGCACGTTGTGGTACAGGAGCAGCGGAACCGATTGACCGAAGCTGGCTGGAGACGTGCGAGCTTCTCCATCATTGTGTTCAGTTCATCACGGTACACATCTGCTGTAATGCTCATCCCGTTTGGTAAGAAGCTGTGATGAATAACACCAGCGTTAATTTGAAAATAATCCTACTTAAATATACCCAAGTAACAATTTGGTCATAAAACCTTGAGATATTAAGACTAAATGATCGTAAAAAGATATTTAAGCAAATAATATTGTCATATTATAGCGTAGAGCGTCATACCAAAGTCATAACTGTAGCATTTTAGTTTAATTGCTATTTGGGCCTAATGTGAAGTCATACAAACGTCTGTATAACTAATAGTTAGGGCTATTAAGACGTAAGGTGTTTTGGTCATATACAGCCCTTATTGATGACTATTTAGTAATTTTACGTTTTTTGTACGACTCCACAATGACATAGGGAATTTTCTCATAGAGTAGTTTTTATAATGACATTTGTATAACAAGTCATTGATATAACTAAGTAAGGACTTACTATAACTAATAAGTAATTTTAAAGTCGTAAGTATAACCGTTTTATAACTAAATACTGAGTGTTACGACGTTTATACGATAAATAGTTTGAGCGGACGTAATCACCAAATATTAAAGACGGTTCCATAGATAATCTTTTTGGGGTCGATCAAAATTGTAGTCATAATGAGAGCATTCTAAAAATTATATAAGGTAGGAATATTTCAAAAATATTGAAAATAATTTTAAATTCCGACTGTAAATATCGAAATGGGCTGTGGATTTTAATATACCCATATTGCATTGAAAGCATTAATAAGTATTTTACATGAAAATTTGCCGTTTGAATTACCAAAAGATCCAAGGACACTATTAATGACCAACGCCACTAATATTACAATTACACCATTGAAACCATTTTACACGAAAGAACCCTAAAACAAGAAAATATGGCACCTATATGAAACGTCATTTATATGACTGTTAAGTTATACAGAGGTTAATAGTCGTAAATAAGTCATATGGATGATGGATATTAATAACTCGAATTAAAATAATTAAATATAAACAAATTGGAATAGGGCGTTTAAAATACGCCATAAACCTAACACTATTTGACAGTAAAGAAAATTTCGCATTGGTTTCCGTAGCCTTACTCGTATAATACAAAAACACTAAATAAAACTATAAAAGATGGCAGTTTATTACTTAGATACCTAGTAAATCTTTCAAAACTTTTTTCATTAATGCACTCAACAATCCAACACTGTAAAACTTTGTGACAAAAGTGTTATAGTTGCAACCATAGTATAACCAATGTATCGTACAAGCGTCAGTATTATAACGTATGTAGGGTGAATCTGTCGTACTAGAGGTGTAGATATGACACCTAAACGTCTGAAGAGTGCTGCATATGACTAAACTATGACTATTATAGGATCAAATAGTCATGAAAAGTGCGCCACTTCCGTGTCATACTACTGTTTTTATGACTTACTTATGCCTAATTTACATAAAAAAAAAGTTATAACCAAAACGTTGCATGACTTTTGTACGACTTAATTTTGTTACTTGGGATTCCACTAGATTTGCCCCGCAGTTCCTCCCGCGTAATTTGAGGAAAATCCTACTATTAATATTCCATTTCTTTAAAATTATAACTAAGTATAATAGGTACTTTAAACAGCTGTGAAGCAGAAGCTATATTTGCTTTGCACTTTGGAAATATCTTTGAAACGATTGACATCCTTGGAAAAATCTATCTTTAGTACGATTGAATTTGAGAAAAAATTGGTTTAAGAACCTCCATGTCATTTTTATTGTCTTATCTATAGACACCGCACACGTATAGGTTAATACGATATAATAATATAATTGTATTCTGTGAACCGCTTTACAATTTTTATACAAAAAAAAAAAAAATTGTTTATCTTCGACTACATCGTATTAAAATTAATAAATAATAATAATCGTATTAATATATATATATATATATATATATATATATATATTAATACGATTATTATTATTTATTAATTTTAATACGATGTAGTCGAAGATAAACAATTTTTTTTTTTTTTGTATAAAAATTGTAAAGCGGTTCACAGAATACATCTACCTACCAAGTTTCAACCTGGTAGGCAAAACGTAACGTACGTAAGCGAATGGCAAACAAACGAACCCTTATAAATTCATTATGTCTGAATTTATAAGGTCCGTTTTTTGCCATTCGTTTACGGAACCTTAAAAATTTGCAAGACAAACAGCGTTTATGCCAATTACAATACACGACTATTTTGCGATTTACTGTAATGACGTGGAGGTCATGGGTAAATAATAACAGCATGCTGGGGTTGATCTTGAAGGTTAAGCAACACTTACCGAGGTCGGAAGATGGATGGGTGCAAAACACACATAAAATAAGTACTATAGTGGCATAGGCTTCTTGGAAAATGGTTGATTTTGGTAGTTTTAGTCGAATTTACTTATAAAATTCCCGTCCTCTAGTCTATTGCACATTCAAGTCGTTCAAGTTAAAAATGAGTACCAGCAAATCACAACACAGTTGTTTGTAAACTAAACGCAAGCAGAACAAGGCGATATTGGAAGTCAGTCACCATCATCTTCCTATGATTATAATTTCATTATAACGCACTGTTTAGGTGCTGTACTCGAGTCCACCCACTGAGACGAACTGGATCCACTTTTAACCGTTGTTTACAATTCGATTAAGAATTCCCTCGTTTCTATGCCGATTCAGTAGTGCTATACTGCTATACATGCTTCGACGTGTACCTATGTCTCGCTGTTGGTCGCATAGTTTGTGTGGCACCCACTTATCTAGCTTTTTCATCTTCCTAGTTAGAAATTATTTTCCTAGTTGATCATCCTCCCCACGAGATGACTCAGAAAAGTAAAATATGAACTATATTTAACTATATAAATATATTTAACTTTCCGCCACTGTTTTAAGGATACTATTATCACTGATCCGTATTCTATGCGTCAATTAAGCTACTTTTTGCGTATGACTACATGATAATCAACTTCCCTTACACAAAATACGCGCTTGGTCGTGGAGTTGCGGATACCTGCCCGACATACATACATGATAATCAACTGTTCGGTTGTACGCAAATATGGCCGGAGGCACTTCTGAAAGCAGGCAGATACTAAACTTTTCAAAAATAACGTTAAACCGTTGCCGCGTTGGGCTTGGCTGTTAATTGTAGATCTTGAAATGGTTTTCTAAAAGGTTCTTGAGGTCGTATAGGTAGTCGTACCATGTGAAACTGACATCCAGTGATATCCGAAGTTAACCCGATGTAGCTAAACAGATTCATTGATATAACATCTATATACAATAATAATTGTTAATATATTAATATTTACAGTCTCAGTTTCAGTAAAAAATAAAAACCCTGAATGAATATTTAGTGACCGAATAAACTTCAACTGTAGACTGTAATTTTTGGCAATTTTTGGATATTAACATCGAGAGACGAGGAAGAAGGAAACTAAAAAAATACAATGGCGGGTAAACTAACTCATGATGCTGGATTATCGATTCAAGATGAAATACATCGGTCAATGTTTGAATTTATAGATCAATTTATACAGGAATTGTCGTAACGATACATGGCTATCAAACAAATAAACAATATTTTCTCCTGCTGTGTCAAATCCATCCAAAGGTTGTCTGTAAAAGATCGCTTTTAGCGATAAGACCGCCCATTGTAACACTTTATTGTTTTTAAGTCCTCATTTCTTTTATGGTGTACAATAAAGAGTTTAATATCTATCTAACAATGTTTTCGAAATAGTTGAAACAAAGTTTATGCTGGAAGCTTCAGATGACGCTCTGACTGTAGCACTGGACAATCTGGTAGAAATTTACAATAAATTTGACAAGGATCAGGTTTTACAAGAAATAAAAAGGTACCTAATGCAGGCATGTCCGTGCTACCGATTCGTATCGATAGCACGTTCCCGTTCTCGTGAACGGACGTTGCATCTAGAAGTTCTACAATTTATAATAAAATGGGACTTTACTAAATCCTTGCCCTGTACATCGCTTATACTTTAATATTCATCTCGATTGCATCATACGAGAGAAGTTTTTCTAAACTGAAACTAATTAAAAATTACCTCTGATCTACAATGAATCAAGAGTGACTCATCAATATGTCTGTGCTTTCAATTGAAAGAACAGTTTCAAAAGAAATTGATTTCACTGCAGTTATTGAAGAGTTCGGTAAAAAATGAAGACACGAAAACATAATATTGAATACAAGTATAAGGTTTATGTTACATAATATTATATGTATTATATCTTATGCGTTCATTTTTATATTCTTACATACTTACATATACATAATCTTTTTTTCTAAATTCTATCTTGTACATGTTTTTTGGAAAAACGTATTTTATTTTCGTTACTGTTTATGAAAGTAATTCAAACGTCAATTATAAGATATGAATCAAATAAACATAGGTACATACAAATGTGAAATTAATAAAAATCTATTTACACTAAGGACCTCATTCAATTATGCCGCACCGGGCCTCTGACGGGGTTAGTCCGCCACTGCTCCCAGCTTGTTTTATTTTATTATCATTAATAAACACAGGTTTCCAAACTACCTACGCCATATACTGTAAGTGATTAACACTACACAGTCGTGATGATTAACTGTCGAAATTCAGAATGAATCCATTGAAAATATACTACAAGTTTCGTATCAGCACAACGTTAGTTATTAGCTCTAGACTTTCTTTTTTTTATGTCGACAGAAAGTACACATGATGTTGACCAACTATTCCTTAAGCGGTATATTATTTATTTATTTATTTCAGTACATACATACCGCTATCTTTGCAGGCATTCCCAATGTGATAGTGTAGAAGAAAAAAAAACTTAAATCACAAATAACAAATAAAAAATCTGTTCATTAGCCCATTAAATCGACTCAGTACAATTCAATAGTTAAGATAATCAATCATATAAAAAAAGAATCAATAAAAACATAATCAATAGAAAAATAATAAAAACTATCAATCAAAATAAAAAATTAAAAATAATCAATCAACAGTTAATAAAAATTGAAAAATAACCAATCAAAATAGTCAATAATAAAAAACTAGTCATCTCACTACTTCATAGCATAAAAAACTTCTTACCAAAAAATTAAACCGACTTCAAAAAAAAACACTGCAAAGTGAAAAATAACTTAAATTTCTGTAGTCAGTGTCTTCAGTTTTGCATTTTCGTTTTTGGCACCGACTTCCGAAATTAAAGTTATTTTTCACTTTGCAGTGTTTTTTGGAAGTCTGTTTAATTTTTTGGTAAAAGTTTTTATTCCACTCTTTTTAGTTGGTAGATTTATAATTTACCTAGTTACAAAAGCCTAAATGTTAACTACTTTTAACCTTTTACAAAATATTGCTTTTCCCAATGCTGGGCCGTTAATTATTGAGGAGTTCTCCTGGTACTTCACCATCAGCTTCACTTCACCATATGCATTGTGGTGAGCATATTGTGCCTAATGACCATATTCAAGTAATCGAAGCGGAACCCATGAAATATTTATTATTCCTACTTATATATTAAGTAGTTCCAGTGGCCATCTGTGGTCTTCATCATCAGGTCCACTTCACAAATGGTGCTTTTCGAATGCAACTACACAAGTTACTATAAAAAATACTCAAAAGAAATACCCAAAACGCTATAGGTATGCCTATAATATTTGAAGAGTTCCCGCGATTTCTCCAGGATCCCATCATCAGATCCTGACTTGGTGACAATGGGACCAATTTCGAAGTATACCCTTTCAAACAAAACAGAATTTGCCAAATCGGTCCAGCCGTCTTCGAGTAATCGATGATCATACATTAAAAAAAAATATACGCGTCGACTTGATAAACTCCTCCGTTGTTTTCGTCGGTTGAAAATGTGTAAAGTTATTTTTGCGAACTCGCTCAGTGAACAAGAGAACTGGATCTTATATTCAGATCTTCAAAATAAATTATAGCCTATATGTTGGCGAGAACTAATAGCTATACAACAAAAAAGTTTCATCAAAATCTGTCCAATAGTTTTTGCGTGAAAGACGCACAACAGACAGACAGACAGACAAAAATTTCAAATCTTATATTTTTGGCATCTATTATTTATATGAAGCACCCTAGGAGTATTTTTAGGGTTCCGTAGCCGAATGGCAAAAAACGGAACCCTTATAGTTTCGACATGTCTGTCCGTCTGTCTATCTGTCTGTCTGTCTGTCTGTCCGTCCGTCCGTATGTCACAGCCATTTTATTCCGAAACTATTAGGACTATACATGTAAAATAAAGGGGGCTCCTCCCCATACATGGAACTGTAACTGAAAATAATTTTTTTTCATGAAACCTATACGTGTGTGGTATCTGTAGACAGGTCTTTAAAAATGACATTAAGGTTTCTAAAATGACTTTTTCATAAAGTTAATCGTTTAAAAGATATACGCTTCCAAAGTGGTAAAATGTGTGTGTGTCCCCTCTAACTTCTATAATAATTAAGTGAAAAATCTAAAAAAAACCATATGTTGTAGATCTTAATGTAAACTTTCAACCCAAATTGGTTTGAACGAGATCGAGTTGGCAGTTTTTGAGATACAATATATTTTCTAAAACCGCAAATATAACTTTGTAATTCATACAAATACTATGAAAAACAAAGTTATTTGGCGTAGTTGTAAAAATTGTAAATAAGCTAGTTTTAAGAATTTTTTAAGGATTTTGTTTTTTTTTTTTTCAATTAAATATATTATATTTATTATAGTTACCACGGAACCCTTCATGGGCGAGTCCGACTCGCAATTGGCCAATTTTTTTTTTAGTTTACTAGTATATTCAATGTACAGAATTGACCTCTTCTACAGTTTTATTATATGTATAGATTTTAAATTTCTTACATGCCAACAGATTCTTCTTATCATAATAAATATCTATTTACTGAAAACCGTATGATAATAATCCCTATTTCCTTACTAATACAAAATTATCAATGTAGTAGTAACTGCAAGTCTGTTACACTTTCACGTCTAAAACACTTTTGACGTGAAAGTGACGCGATTTTGTTGAAGTTTGGTACAGAGACAGATTAAACTTTAGAGAAGGACATAGGCTTTTTCTCTTTTTTCACGCTGAGCAAACTTTTCACGCGAGCAAAGCCGCGGTCATTATACGATAAAAATGTATATCAACGATTTATTCTTAATTAAATCTGATTGGAGCGTTATGAATTTCTGTTATCTTCGTTCAACTTTCTTGATAGCCCTAATTTGTTGTTCCACGTTGTTTGATAAAATATAAATAGATAATTGAGACATGCCCAGTAGCACACAGGCTTATGAGATCGATAGGCGCGCGCGAATAAATAACAAACACATTATTGTAAATAATGACTGTTTTCTAATATGTTCATCTAATTCGCCGTCTTATAATTATAACGGGTAGCAGTGATAGTGGACACAGAGACCTTACACGTCGTTAGCAAATGATCTGATAATTTTAAATAAATCCGAGTGCGTGAAATCTAATCAGTTCCCTAATTCTAATTAATTGATTAGCTAATATTCAAAATCCATTGATACAGCTGACGCAAAAGGAGTCTGGTGTGTTTTCAGTAATGAAATTTCATTATTATTGATGAGGAACATTATCTTGTGTGAAAGGTTAGTGCGATACGCAACAATGTGGTAACCCTTGTTCAGAAAATAGGTTCGAACAGAGTTGTAGCTATTGTCAGTGTAAAAATGTGATGTTTTTATTGTGTTGTGTTCACTTGTACTATGTGTGAAAGTGAGTTTTAGAATAATTCAAGGGGCATTAGTCCCGAGTGTCAGTCCCAAAACGAACGTACTTTGTATACGTGCTTACGTACTTGAATGTTTAAGAATAGATTAAGATTATCTATCGTAGTGAATGCAGATGTCCAATAACAGAGGATAATTGAAAATAAACCGTTTGACACCTGCGTTGTGAACACCGTGCGGTTTGTATCAGTGTCGGGCGTGTGCAACTACCCGCCTTTGATCCTAACCACAGTTTGTTGTTCCAGTCACATTAACTAACATGTGCAATTATTGTATTACGCGTCAACATTTGCTATATTATATCATGTTAATATTTAGTTTCCATCGGATTTAGACTTGAATAAGAACAGTTACAGCAGCTGTTTTTGAGTTCGTGCTGAAATCTTAAATAAAAACATGCTTACATTCCCGGGGATTAGATCTTATTGACAGCAGACGCAACCGAAGTCCAAATCAAAGAACAAATTCATTTTATATTGAAAAACATGAATTGCTTATTTGTGTAGCTAAATATACTTCTGTATTGACTATTTATAGGTAATTTAAATGTTCTTGTAGGTTCAATGACAATATCTTTTACATAACTGAAAACAAGACTTTTTACTGTCGAAAATACTTTTTCGATAACAAAAAATAATCTACACATTTTAGACATAGAAAGTCAATACTTGTTATTATTACACATGAAGTTGACATTAAAGCAATATAGCACTCACTACAATAATATAGAGGGCATAGTGTCAACAGCGAATAAGCATTACGTGCGCTCTGTTTACGATCGGGCAGAGACAGGCAGATTGTCTGCTACAGATTCCTACTTAATAATATGGACGCGAGAGAAACATTTGTTATTACTTTATTAGATATAGGCCAGCTATTGTATAACTTACCGGCCAAGAATCGTACAATTGGGTTCCGTAGTTTTCTGAGCCAAAACCATTACAAAAACTATAAGAATTACGAGTTGAATTTTGTTGAGCGTCCCCCAAAATTTTGAAAATGTCATTCATAACAAAAAGTTACCAGCTACTTAAGTTCATATACAATGTTGAAAGTTGATAATAAGTTAGCGCAATAGTTGAAACATTAGCTACTGTGCTGAGTACGTATTACAATACCGAAATTTAAAAGACCGTATCTTAAAATACTTATGGAAGAAATCCCGAAAAATTAAACGCCAAATGATTGTTTGGCCGAAAGTGTTAAATCCCAAAAGTTCATTTGCCCGAAAGGTTAAAATACCGAGGATCCATATCCCGAAGTTTAAAATCCCGAAGATCCATATCCCGAAGTTCAAAATCCCGAAATTCATAAACATAATCAATGTTAATCAGATTTTTATTTTCTTAATTAAGTTAACCACTGAAATAGCAACATCAATACCGTAAATGACAGTTCTGAATAGCTTTAGTACCCTAAATCCGTAACCTACACGACCGACGTCAGGGGCACCCCAAGGTTCGGTTTGGTTAGGTTCCTTTAAACTTGAAATAGGAGCCCTGCTGCGCGGGGCTCCACCGCCAATTTGGTGAAGTTTGACCTCATCTAAACCAAATGATTCACCCACGGACAGCAAGAGTTCTTTGCATCACATAGATCGATGCGCCTCTGGTCATAGAGGTGCACCGATAGCTTATGTTATTCTGTCAAAGATAGATGAGCTGTGTTCAAAAGATGTCCAATTGAGATTGCAATGGGTTCCATCGCATATTGGGTTGCGGGGCAATGAAAAGGCTGACATGTTAGCAAAATATGCAGTTAGAAATGGTAAAGAAACTTATTTTAGATTGGATTATTCAGAGTATTTGCCTACATTAAAAAATACCTATATGTTATGATCTTTGGACAGAATATTTTAATAAACGATCACTAGAAATAGGGATATGGTACAAAACGATAGAGTGTCAGCCTTTTCATGTGCCCTGGTTCCTGAATAGTAATTTAAGTAGAAAATTAATTGTTACTGCTCACAGACTCCGATCTGGACATATTCCATGTAAAAAAATTGCATTTATGAAGAGAAAAACTACTTCGCCCAATTATGAACAATGTGGGGTTATTGAAGACTTACACCATTTATTGGTGGAATGTGTCCGATCTGAGTCTGCTAGAAATAATTTAATATCGGCCTTGAATTTGAACAAGACTAACGTAGGCATATTTCATATTATCTTGTCCCAGCCGAATGGAGATGATGCGAAAGTTTTGTTCAAATTTATGGCCTACTTATAGTATATAATTGCCTTACCTATGTATGTTTAGGGTACGATGGAACTGACATACGCTATGCGTGAAAGTTCCTATAAAAATAAAGCATTAAAAAAAAAGATTCACCAACAACAGAGGGGATGTGGCGCTCGGCGGCCGCTGCCGCGGCACGTTCGCTTCGCTCGCTCGCCTTCGCGCATTAATTTACACTGTTCTAACCTAACCTAGGACATTCGATACTCTGTACTTAGGTCTTTCGATATCACTTTTTATGTATTTCGTCCATTCGAGGTTTCATCCTTTCGGGCATTTGGACATCGGTATTTTATGTTTCAATATAACGGATATCGGCATTTAAAACTTTCTGTATTTTGAATTTCGTTGTTTTGGACGTCGGTATTTCAGTCATAGTTATTATGAAATTTCGGGATTTTAATACGTACCCACTGTGCTGCGTGTCGCGGGATCAATTCCCACAACGGAATTAATACTTAATATATTCTACAAATATTTGTTCCAGGTTTGAGTGTTTGTACAAATACACTCACGGTAGGTACCTACAGAAAAGTAGTAGTGGTAGCGAGTTATACCCAGTTTGTCATTTTCCCGATTTCTCATCAACAATATTCTCCATAAATAAATTTCCAATTCGTCATGAGAGCAAAATAAATAATTTAATATTTAAATTTTGAGTTCCGATTCGCCACAAGCACAAAATTTCACGTACTAAGAGTACCTATTAGAAGAAATTTTCAATGAAAGAATTTGATTTAGGAGACTAAGCAGTAAGTAACAGAATAGTGACAATGAATTCACCCGAAAGTGTGATACGATACTTTTTGTATAGGTAACAGAAGTAGGTATCAGGAGTCCATAACTAGCAAGGAGATTATAAAATAGGATGAGCGCTGATTTGGTGAGCTTTGTGAGATTTGGACTCACAAAATTACCAGCTTCTGTTATACTTAACATTTGGACGGGATCGATGTATTTATTCCCCCGCCATTATTACAATCGTTTCAATAGCCTCCATAACTCCCTCTAATAACTCCCACTTTCGAGCAAGTTATTTTCGTGCTAATTACACATTTCTTCAGTGGCGTGCCTAGGGTTTCAAAATAACGCAAGCCCAATAAAATTTTAACCGATTTCAAAAAAAGAAAGTTCAGTTTTCGACTGAGTATGTAGGTACCTACGTATGTATCATCGCAATTTTCTCATAAACTACTGGTTAGGTACAATAAATTAAAAGTGAATTCATCCATCTTCTATTTTCCTCTTCTTTCTTCAATTTCACTCTTGCTTGTCGTGCGGTGAATGAGGTAACCAAAGCACACTGAAGGCATGCTAGTGCTAGATTGAATATAATAAACATATCAGCAATTGCATACCTCCGGTGGCTTTGAAAAAAGCCGTTTGGTTTGCTTCATTGCTTGAGGGAACAAAGTTATGGTAAGTAGTTGCTTCCTTCGTAACAGAACCCAGGTTACAGACAAAAAAAAACAAATCAAAAAGTTACAAAACGAAAGTTAAAAAATAGCTAGATAGAATGTAATAAGGAATTTAAATAAATTATTTATATTCTAATTGGAATCGTCTATCTTTCTTAAGAAATGATTTAATTACATCAGAGTAAAATGTTGGTGATCGTTTTAATTCTACCAACAACTGTTTTTCAATAGCTATCATTGATAATTCGGAAAGACGCTCTTGACCTTGTGTATTTCTCAGATACGTTTAAGAGACGAAAAAGCACGTTCCGCGGAAGAACTTGTAGCCGGAATAGTTACAACAAGATACGCTAACTTTAACAGCTCGGGAAAGGCATCTTCGAGGTTATTCTCATGAATGAAATGATTGACTGATCTATTAAATTTTCGTTTATGCGATTTACTAGTCTGAGAAATACACAGATTAGGCGTCGGTTTTAATGAAGAAATTAACTGTTTTTTCTGAGCAAAGTTTAAAGATTTTACCTTATCTTCGCCAATCAAAACTTGAACGCATTTTAAATCCTCACAAGGTACAATTACCTCCATTGTTGTAGGTAAATCACCAAAACAATTGTATCACTGAGAAAATCTTAGAAAACAAACAAAACCTTTTCTCACTCACTCAAGCAAATGAAACTGAAGTTAGTTGCACTCTAGAATGTCGGGAACTACTCAAGTGTTGTCATTTAGGCAAAAAAAGTCGCCAGGTATATGAAAAATCTAGCTAATTTTTTTTTTTATTTTTAAGATATTGCTTGAATACAGTCAAAATCTGTTATAACAACATCCAAGGGACCACTCATATTTGGTTGTAAAAACCGATAGTCGTAATAACCGGTGATGTTTTCAAGGTACAAAGTATTTTGTACCTATGATTTTGGTCTATATAACCGGTATGTTGTTCTAAATGATGTTGTTGTAAACGGTTTTGACTGTATTTAATTTCGTTATTTTAAAAGTCGCTAGTTTTTATTGTTGATAAATGTTAAAAAAGTTTCCAAACACGTTAAAAATCTCCAAGATCTTTCAACGTGTGGCTAAAACGGCAACACTGCAGAGTTGGCAAGCTGACAAGGTCACGCATACACATGCAACTTCATACGAATGCCCTGCTTAAATCTGCCATAGTGATAGATTTTTTCTACGCACAAGGCCTAACTCGTTATACGGCACATCGCTATAAGTGCGAAAGTGACAGATATAGTATTTGAAAGCCCGGTAAAAGCCGGTGCGTGTAAGCGAGATAGCAATATGTAGATCATTAGATGCTACAAATGCGAAACTCTGCGCGCGAACAATCGCGATGCGTAGTAGTGTACTCAGTAGATACATTGTGTTATTTTGATAAGAATTAAGCGCGCGAACTTTTAAATAGTTCGGGTTTGACATTGATTCTCTATCGAGCATTTTTTAGTAAGGCATTTGGGCTTATATGAAGGTACCGCCACTGCATTTCTTAATTTTTAATTTAAAAAGTACGTTATAAGGGGATTTGCAAAAGATGAGTTAATATCATACAATTCATCGATATGGCGTAAATTGGTATATGTGAATATTTACCTATAAATAAATTGGTAAATAAATAATTCGTAAAATCATAACACTCCCGACGGCCGGCGCGGCGATTGCTATACTCTTGTAAGTTATGCGGTCCTAGTACATGGTGAGCAGTTGCGTGGACATTCGTTGATTGGTATACTCATGTGATTTATGCTATCCTGGTATTTTTGTTTTGGTCGTGCGCTGTTTGTTACTAATAGCGATTTCACCCGCGTCTTGCCGTATCCGGATAAAATATAACCAACATATAACAATATAAATTATAAAAAAAATATTAAAAACTATACATTATAACAATATAGTTAAGCTTTTCTTGTTGACAGTACTTTTAACAAAATAAGTACTGATGACGAATCGGAACAGTGCAAAATAAAATATTTTGTGCTAACAAACTGGAACACGTTTTTTGTGGATGACGAATCGGAACAATGACAAATCGGGTATAACTCGTGGTAGCAGTAGTAGTACTAGTGTAGAGCAATGTGTAAAAAAATGCAAACATTACTGCGACGAAAAGATAAGTAAAATTAACTAGAAGGACGCACATTACTTTATAAAAACTTCCTTCGTGTTCCGTCCAATTAAATTAAATGTTCTCCCATAAAACGATAAGCGTAACGGTCATTTCTCAAACTACATGTCTGAGTTCGTAATCCGAAAAAGAAATTTCTTTGATGTCTTTTTTTCATTGTGGTGTAGGTAGGAACCATGTAGGAACCCTAGAAAGAAAATGCTCATAATCTATATCATAGCATAGCTCTGTCTCATCGTTTTAAAAACATGCAGTCTTCGAATTTTGAACTACACTTCTCATCAGAAAAATCGAAACACTTATGTTTTTATGGTTTTTGTTCTTATTTAACACAAAAAGTTTTCATTCCATAAAAAAAATCACATGATTGTATAGCTGGCAGTATGGACATTACAGTGATAAGCGAAAATTCTTAATTCAAAATTAGTATTTCATTTGTTTATCCTAAAATGAAATGATTTACTGTTTTGAGACAAATGTGTGTTTAGAGTTGGAGTACATTTCACCATTTCACCTTTGAAAACTAAAAATCAGCGCTTATATTAAGACTTTTTGTTCTTTATTTGTTTACTGTAAACTCATTTAAATGTATTAACACAAAACTATTGATGCTGATTGACTGTGACTTTGGGACGTCTGAAAAAGATTTTTGTCTAAAACATATGGATACTTCGCCCGCAGATGCCGCCCAAGTGGTGGCATTACTGGATTCTGGACTTAGCGTGTTGTGACTGAAAGATTGCATTTAAGACTGTCGTCGGTTCATAGGGTCTACAAACGCTATCGAGAGACTGGTTTGTTCACGCACCTTTCTGGATCTGGCAGGAATCGGGTCACTTCTAAGCGAGATGATCGATTTATTGTAACAACTTGTTAAACAAAATACTAAACCTATGATAATTAAATTTGAATTTAGAAAATTAACATTAGGATTTGAAAATCTCATATTAATCACTATTAAACGATATTTGACATATTTTCTTAAATTGTATATTTAAGAAAATATGTCAAATGTCGTTTAATATTTTTCTGATAATCCTTACAAAACATAAACTTGCAAGGTGTTTCGATTTTTCTGATGAGGAGTATTAATAACTTCATATTTCAGCATTCACTGAACAGTCTAACCGTATAGAATCGGTAACCATAGATACGCAAACCACGTGGTAACAAATCTTAAGCTTGAGAGATCTCCAAAGTTACCCAATGAGCCAGACAAAACAAGGCTGGGTGCGAGTGTACTGAGTTTGAACTAACTGCTATCTTATCAGTACTGGCAGTTAACGTCTATTGATGAACATTGAACATATAGTGTGTGATTAGATATTTTAATGTTCTGTTTTTTGTTCTGTGGTACAAATTTTATCATAATCACCTTGCTATGCAAACGAATTATTGACCGTAATGTGTACGTTGCTAATGTTGCCAAAAAGATACAATTACCCGTCCTCGTTATTCCTGCATTGATTCTTATCTTTTTATCCCTAGGACAGCGAAACTCTAACCACTTTCACACAATCACATACAAAACATGTTTTTTCATTCTGACTTCATTAGAAAAAAAAAATATAATCAACCATCATTCTGTTCCAGAAAATCAAACAAAAATGATAGAAAGTGGTGTCCGCAACCGCCATAAGGCAGGGCAGCAGAATGGAGAAGTGACTCATAAAAAAGAAGAGAAGAAGGAATATGAAGAATTCACTGTACGGGAGTCTCCGCTCACGAAGCTAATAGACACGTCGCTACACATAAGAGCTATATACCACATATTCGTCGTCATTCTCCTCATACTATTCTGTGATACCGTCATATTTGACCTCATCGAAAGAGGAAAGCAAGTAACATATAAATACTTTACGACCAATTAACATTACTTTACATGTTAAAAACTAAGTAATCATTCATTTTATTAGACTTTTGATTACGCTGTGATTTCACTGTAATACTTTTAGTGATGTTGAGACAGATTTTTACCTTATTAAAGTTAGCTATAACAAATGCCACGTTTACGAAGCGGAAGTTATTTATCTAAGCATTATAGATAACGAAATGAAACTTTTATAAATTTCCACTGACATACTTTCAGTTTAATAAATTAATTATCAGTTTCCGTAAAACATTCACTCGATGTTATGTTTCCGAAAGTTCCAAAACCCATTATAATGTAGTGGATGTGTTGTCACGCGATTTGGAAGCACTCCCTATAATTAACTCCTCGAGGATATTTCTCATTTGAATTCCAGATGCCAGATCTACAGAGTTTTATCTCGCAGCTTGGCAGAGACTAAATACTGCAATTTTACTCGCGTTGCTTTAATTATGCAAAATATTTTTTGCTACAAAAAAATGTTGAACTGGCAACTAAGCACTTTTTGTAACGTCGCCATCGACGCGAAATTACACCATTTTTTACGGTGTTAACATGCAAAAGTTTCGTTTGTACTTCATGATAATGAGTAAATTTTCATGAACCCGGCTGTTTTTTCGTAATATTCTTATTAAAAATTCACTTACTTAATTTGGTATTGTTTCAGGATAAATATTGGGCTGTCAGTAATTGCAGCCGGATTTGGCGATATCAAGCGTGGACTTAAGTTATGGGTGTATGACTTTTGCGTTGCCATGACTTTTTACCCCTTGCTCATGGTATATGCGAAGATCGGGGCACTGTCAAGGAAATATCCAGGTAGTTTACTCGCCTAATTTCTACGAACATACTCCATAATCATCTGCTTAGCCTTTTCTCAACTATGTTGCGTCGGCTTTCAGTCTAAAGCTTTGTTTTCCTAGGAAAGCGGTGCCGTCATATAGCGGCCGTAATATTACGGACGCAAAAAGACGGCCGTCTTTACGGTGACGACATGTGGAAAGTTCCACGGCCGTTTTATCACACTGTCTGCTTCATCGCTATCTAGTGTATTACATTCTCTTTGGAAACGTTCACGAAACCATCTGACACCGACAAGACGGCCGTCATGCATTTGGCGGCACTGCTTTTTGACGTTACGGTATCAGTTACCGCTCTCTAGGAAAACGCGCCATTTTGTTTACATAGACAACGTTCTAGTGACGTCATTCACCGCTGTATTACGGCCGCTATTTGACGGCACCGCTATCCTAGGAAACCAAAGCTTAACCGGATCCAACAAACACTAATACTCTTTACATGGAGCGACTGCTTATCTCTATACCCCTTTGCTAGCCCAGTGTCAGATGTACTGGCTTCACACTATCCGTAACGATTGTCAAAGATGTTAAAATGACAGCCGGGACCGACGGTTTAACGTGCTTTTCGAACACGAACGGGCAGAGGCGGCCTTACCCACTGCGAGGCTTCGGGCGGCAGGTCTTTTCGAGGACTCTTGTCCTTCGTGAAAAGTATGTGATGCGAAGATGCGAAAGTAGGTCTGGGCCCCAAGTCTGCTATTTTTATAAATTTGTCATTCCATCACGATCCCATTGTCATTTTGCTAATAGTTCGTAATCTACTAAATTCATAATGGTTGGTCAGTAGTCTCGTATTAGAATGACATTGCCGTATTGCCATTATTATAAAACCCGTTAGTAGTAATGATTTTCGAAAAACTACCCCTAAATTTGAACATTTATTCATGCCAGATTTTATTTCTATTTAATTTTACATATTATTTCGTTCAATGAAGTGTCAGTGGTTGACAATTGGAAAGCCATTATATTAGTAGATTACCAAACTTGTCAAAATCAACAATTTTGAAATCAATGATAGACTATTTTGACACTATTGTAATAGCAGACTTGAGGCCCTGGGGCCCTAGTCTGCTATTTTTATAAATTTGTCATTCCATCAAGATCCCATTGTCATTTTGCTAATAGTTCGTAATCTACTAAATTCATAATGGTTGCTCAGTAGTCTCGTATTAGTATAACATTGCCGTATTGCCATTATTATAAAACCCGTTAGTAGTAATGATTTTCGAAAAACTACCCCTAAATTTGAACATTTATTCATGCCAGATTTTATTTCTATTTAATTTTACATATTATTTCGTTCAATGAAGTGTCAGTGGTTGACAATTGGAAAGCCATTATATTAGTAGATTACCAAACTTGTCAAAATCAACAATTTTGAAATCAATGATAGACTATTTTGACACTATTGTAATAGCAGACTTGAGGCCCTGGTTGTTTGGTTTAGGTATTTGTCATGTTTGAAGAGAAATGCTAAAGTTATACAAATAAATAAAACTTGAGTTTTAAAATATTTTACACTAGCTTCTGCCTGCGACTTCGTCCGCGTAGAAGTCGAAAATATTCCACGGGATCCGGTCCCCGACTTGCTTGACAAAGATTATAATATCTCGGCTAATATGCGTGATATAAAGATAATTTATAGCCTATAGCACTCAGGGATAATGCAGCTACAAATAAGCGAAAGAATTTTCAAAATCGGTTCGGTAGTTTCAGAGATTACCCCATACATACAAACATACAAATTTTACCTCTTTATAATATTAGTATAGATTGAAAGATTTACAAAATTAACTAATACAGAGATGATAAATTTTAAAATTGATGTCTGCGGCTTTTCCTAAGACTAAAGTCTTTAAAGCATAATAATCTCGTTAGATTATTGTACTTATATAACGTAGTTCATTCGTGACCTACGTCATTTTCGATTGAAAGAATAGCAAGGGCTGAGAGCCGATCTTGTGGCTTGAGGCGCGATATTCAAGTATGTAACTACATAATGAATTTTTCAATTATGTTTTGAATGAATGAATTAGTTAACTAACTTTATTAACCGACTTAAAAAAAGGAGGTTTACAATTCGTCTTGAACTTTTTTTTTTATGTATGTTACCTCATAACTCGGAGACGGCTGGACCGATTTGTAAAATTATTTTTGCGTTTGAATGGGTATACTTTTTAGTTGGTCCCATTGTTACGAAATCAGGATCTGATTATGGGATCCTGGAGAAATCGAGGGAACTCTTCAAATATTATAGGCACACCTATAGCGTTTTGGGTATTTCTTATAGTACCTTGAGCAGTTGCTTCCGAAAAGTACCATTTGGGGAAGTTGAACTGATGATGAAGACCACAGATGGCCACTGAAACTCCTCAATAATAAGTATTTCGTGGATTGCGATTCGATTACTTGAGTACGGATGTTAAACACTTTATGCTCGTCACAATACATATGGTGATGTAGAGCTGATGGTCAAATACCATGAGAACTCCTCAAAAATTAACGGCTATGCACAGGGAAAAGCAATATTTTGTAAAAGATGATAAGTTGTTGACATTATGGCTTTTGTAACTAGATAAATTACAAACCAAACCACTAAAAAGCGTGAAAAAAAATTTTTTGCAAAAAATAGAACCGACTTCCATATCAAAATACTACAAAGCCAAAAATAACTTTAGTTTCATTAATTTTTATAAAAATCAAAAATAAATAAAAAATATAGCTAAAAAAACTGGGTTATTGCGCGAGGCCCCTGCAGGAGCGAGGCTCCGTGTGATTGCCCAGCTCGTCATCCCCTAAGGCCGCCACTGCCAACGAGTATCACACCACTAACTTTCAAACTCCGGGCTACTACTGATAAATTCCTTACAGATAATAATAATAAGAAGAAGAAGAATAATAATGATAGATAATAATAGCACTTTTTGCCTGACCCGAGAATTGAACCCGAGACCTCGTGCTTAGCAGTCGCGCCTACTCTCCATACAAAAACCACATTATACCATAATTATCTATACTAATATTATAAAGCGGAAAAGTTTGTTTGTTTGTTTGCTTGAACGCGCTAATCTTCGAAAGTACTGGGTGGATTTGGATGTTATTTGGTACTTTTTTTTAACTTGGTAAAATCATCAAATAAGTCCTCTCACCCCGGGCAGGGCCGGAGGGACTGTCAGACTTGTACTGACTAAAATCCACGGTGTTCCTTCAATAGCCCTTTACGTTCCGGGGTCACGGTAATGGGATAAGTCCCACGACCCCGGCAGGCTTCTGCCCTCTACAGGGGGGGCCTCGTCATATTGCTGACGCTCTTTGAGGCGCGCGTGGAACACAACGCGCCGTCGACCCGGGCATGGTCCATGGTCGGACAGCGAGTTGCCCTTTACTCGCTGTCCGCATGCCCATGTTATTTGGTATGGCAGTAGTTTGAAGCTTGAGGAAGGTTATAGGCTACTTTTTACGCGACTGCAAAAAAAGGAGAGTTATGTTTTTACCGTGATAGAATCCACGAGAGCGAAGCCCCGCGTGAGTACTAGTATAAAGTAAAGCTAAGTTGATTCACACTTTACGCTTATGTGCATGTATCACGTAAAAAAGATAGTGTTAGTATACGTATATCACGCTAAAATGTCCACCATCTAATTTATGATACTACCATGTCAAGCAAGTATCAGGGAACGATCAATAATACACAAAAAACGTTAGTTATTCATCCAAAATTATTATATCGTCTACAAAGTGTGTTCATTCGCATCGACTCTTAACTCACAGAAGATTAGGCGGCTATCTCTCTCAAACTTAATTGAGGATTTTCAGTCACTAATTTGTTTTCCTTTTCAGTGTAATATAATTTTCAACCATATTCTACTGTAAATTATGCTGTGCACAATTTGTAAATAACTAAGGAGGAGGCCTGGTGTCCTGAAATACAAACCATGAGCCTAGCTTAGGCACCAGTCTACCACAGTATGTTTGTATAATATTGATGTACAAAATGTGTAAAACCATTGTATTGTGGCGAGAAAATAAACTATTTACTTACTTACTTTTGCGATGTTAACTTCAGTTGAAAATGTTAATGGTTTACCAGAGCGAGGTAATTCTTCCATCATATCTCGATCGTTTTTGAACGCTTTGTCCCACTCATAAGCACGTGTTTTGGATAAAAAAATTGATTCACCGTAAGCCTTCTGTAAAATTTTTAGGGACCCGAACACGAAATTGGCAATTAAAAATTTAAGACAAACTCTTTGATCATGTTTTTGTCCATTATAAAATTCGCAATGCACACTAGATTCTATTCGATCTATGATCGAACTAAAAACAGCATTAAATCTAATCTAAATTACACATGCAACTCAAATTCCGCGCCAAAATTAAAATCAGTTATACAAAACCACAAAAAAAAAAAAAAACAAAATAAAATTGGCAGTGCCAATTTTTTTTTTTTTTTTTTTTTTATGGTGCCAATTTGGCACCATAAACAAATCATCCATTCCCGATACTTTTTACGACTGAATGTATTAATTTATAAAGGATATGATAAATAACGGTCAAGTTCAATTTATTGTCGAGTTCGTTCGATTGATACAAAAAAAATATGATACACAATCAGTTTCCGTTAAACATCGCGACATACCTACATTCTTACTGAATATCGGTAAAGTACACTGACGAAAATAGTGACGAAAAAGTAGCAGCATAGCCAAGCTCATTACAGCGGTTGATGTTCATTATAGACCCAACTATGGAGTTAGCTCCTTAGTTGCTTTTATAATAATAAGTATGTTCTGTCGCGACTCTTGAAAAGGTATTTTCAGTAAAAAATATAGCCTATGTCACTCAGTGATAACGTAGCGTAATCGGACCTGTAGTTTTTGAGTTTAGTCGTTATAACGATTCAAAAATACAAATCTTTCTAATTTATAGTATTTAGATAGATATTAAATGTGTTTACTGGCAGAAAATTGGGCGCAATATCGCACCATCTGGTTTTAGATAAATCAGAAACAAATGGTTAAACAGAACTTGCAAGAAAAAAAACTAGCACTCTTTGCACACGGAGCCCAATTACTTTTTGTCACTATATTTCCCTAACGGATGTCCTTGTGGCGAAATTAACTGACTTAATGGAGGAAGATGTAGCTATTCATATAAATTAAAGTCGTGGGCAGAGCAGCAGCAAGTGGCCACTGGCGCCCTCCGGTCGCTAGTGGGAGTCTTTTGTTGCAAGCGGCCTCTCTCCGCGCCCTCCAATTAGTCACTTGGTTGCCCATAACCGTGCTCCCGGAATAACTAGTTTTTATACCCTGTGCACTTTTCATACTGTCTTGTTTTCTCTATTTTAATTTTTTTATTGAATGGCGCAAACGGTTTTGTGATGGCACTGTTGAATTTTCATTTAGTGACTGTTTAAAAATCTGAGGAAACATGTTGTATTTGGTATTTTCCCTGTCCATTCTATTGTTTATATGCGTTATTAAGACGAAAAACTATTCCTATTGTTCTTTTTAACTCCTTCTGCATCTACGGTTCTAACGATTACATTTATTTACTTGACTTGACTCAAAATAGAAGCATTGATGAATGAGAAATTGTTCTCCAAGAACCATTTTAAAATAACTTAAAAATACTCTCAACACAAAGCCATCAGAAGGTCTATCATGTACTAGTATTTCAGTTCTAATCAGCAGTGTAAAGGATCTTTAAATATTTTATTCAGTTTTGAAATGTATACTTAGCAGTATGAATATGATTGTATTCATTCAAGGTCTGTGTTATCAAAGAACCCTCATCTCAATAATAGCAAGCATCTGCGATAAAATCTCCCTAAAGATCGCGGTAAAGTACCTCAGATACAGATATTAAAAACGGTGAGGACGTTTTATCTCAAAAGCCGTTCGCTTTCAATGGCTCGCTCTAATTATATTGCATTTACCTACAAACATCTCACGCTGATTTTATTAGTTATGTGTTTTAGTTATATAAGTTAAAATATTTTGATTCGCAAATATTGTTATTGTTTTGTATTAAAATTAAGATTTAATCCCTAGCAGCAATCACATTTTCTTTGGTTTCAATTGCAGATAGAGTTAATTTACACGATCCTTTTCCTCCCACCGACACTGTGGCTTGATATAAATCGAATCTTTACGTTGCAATTTCTCTAGTGAATACATGGCTTAACTCACTGTGCCTTCCAATTTTCCGCATCACAGACTCTTATACACCATCATATATCTAGTAGCGACGCTTGCGACCAACCTCGTACAACCTCGAAGTATCGAACTATTTCCTAATAAGACCTCGTTATGAACGAACTTTCATTGTTCCCGAATGTGTATTAAATAACGGGTAGAGCCGGCGACTAAATAATGCTTCGAAATATTGACTCCACGTGAAAGTTTAATAATATTTCACAAAGTTTTAATTAGGTACATTTCCTTTGTTGGTTTTCAAGCGGTGAGAAAACAATTTTAAAATAATTTCTAATTTAAACTTTTTATCTGGTTTCATCTCGGTTTAATCACGTTTATTATTTGTCAGCTACAATATTTATAACTTTTAGATATATTATGTCGTCGATTGATTCCAGTTCTACGTTTCTCCTTGTTTTTATAGAAACGACTTAATAGTTCAAAAAGTACCGTCATCGTAAATTTATATCAGAGTAAATCTGAAATCAATTATTAATTCCGTAACTAGTATCTACATATTTAAAACAAAAAATTCCGTATATTAGTACAATTACTGTATATTTACAGTGTTACGTCCTACCGTGGTAATGCTGGGTGTCACCGGTCTCGTGGCCTTAGAAGTAGCAGTGGTGGCGGTGCCAGTGTTTGAGCTGGGCAGAAAGCACCTGGAGCTGGGCTCTTCCATTACTGTCTCCTGTGAAATGGTAAGTTACATAACACTAACTAACTGTCTTAGCGTACTTAACAGGTTTCATTCATTCAACATGGTTGTGGATAGGACACGTAGGGCGTTGGCTGTCCGGTGTGATATGTTAGCCCGCAGCTCTGGCCATTACAGCAATCAAGTAAAAGTTACACTTTTTTAATCTTACTACACATCATTATACTCAGTTTGTGGTGAAACTACACAATGGGGAAATACAACGCCTTACGTGTTTAATATAATAATGCATTTAGGATACTTATGGGACTACGACGATTTTGCAGTGCTTCGAACATGTTCGCAGAAATGTATACCGACGGTTTTCAGGCTCTTATAAGGAAACAATGTGCGTCGTTGCTGAACCGTAATAGGTCCAGTCAAAACTGCAATGTAAGAGTGTTTGCAGATGTGGGAGAGAGGTGGGACTCTCCAATGCTGAGCTACTGGCTACGCCTGCACACTGCTAATTAATCATAACATTTTATTTGTTTTATGTTCCTTTTGTGTCTTATGATTATTTCTGATTATGATTATGTCTATTTTGATAAGTGAAGTGTTTTATCATGTGTAAATTTGGATCTGTACCTTTAAACCAAAGTCTGAAATAAAGTTTATATTATATTATTAAAGTAAAATTTTTGTCATATTTCAATTAAAAAGCGAATGAAATTAATTATATACGCTATATTAATGGATTCGGACAAGTAAAACGCATATGAAATTTATTACATTTAAGTCTATAAACAAATAAACAGTTTTTTTTATAAAACGCATACGGTAAGGTTAACTAACAATCAATAATCAGAACTGGAGAGTTGTTAACCAGCTGCTGCAAAATTAATAGCTATCCAATTAGATCGTTTATTGATCATTCAAAACCCAAATAATTTATTTCGAATACTCGCTTTGAATTTATCCGCAAGAGATCACAAAATAATTTACTCCTATTTTATTTTATGAATAATCCATTATTGTGATCCAAAGTGATCCAAAAATATCAGCGACCCTCATCATCAGCCTACAACAGTCCACCGCTCTTCAAAGACTCTTAAATAAAACTCTTCTCATCCGCTTCTATGAATTTAAGGTATAGGTAACGTAGTACAACCAGAGTAACAAGCTAGTCGAAGTAAAATTTTATTTTAGTCTAAATAATATGTAAAAATACATTTATCCAAAACATATTTCCAATACAATACATTTTTATGCACCTGCCGTGTTGTACCTTCATCTCACTTGATTGACTGGTAAAAAATGCCTATGGCATATATACTTAAATACAACGTGTAACGGAAACCCCATATCTATCCAAAAGGACTGAAGACAACATCTGGTATGGAGTCTCTATGCAAAGTTTCAGCTCAAAATAAGTGACTCACAGAATTGACCCCAAATTATTGGTTTAATATGTATCTTGAATACCAATAATAACAAACGTGTCACAGTACTATGAGGGTCATCACTTTCCACGTCGATCGCCAATAAAACGATAATGCTCTTCGTTCTTCTTAATTTGAAAAATTCGATCTCTGGTATCAATGTATTGAAATTTCTAATATGCTCCACACATGTAGACATAGGATTACAAAACCCTTGCTATATCGTTTGTTATCATCCAAAGAAGCCTTGCACTCGGTATGTATATACCCTTTAAATTACACGTTGTATATAAAAATCAATTAACGAATCACATACTGTCTAATCCTAGATCTTGAAACAACATCAGTTGACAATTACATACAGACATGCACAAGCATACAACTTACTAGCTTGGCAACCGTTTAGACACACTTTGCTAAACTAGGGCGTCATTCAATGAACGTTCTATTAACTGTATTTGAAACATAAACATACAGCTAGAAACACTAAGATAAATGTCTTCATCGTTTGAACACGGCTGTGAATTGACCTCGTGAGTGTCGTCAGAGGATACCAAAGAATAAATAGGATAGAAGGACTCTTGTGCTTACAATGCGATCGCCAATCCGTCTGATTTTTGCAATATCCCTAAAGCTTCGTTTGAACCGATCTTTGAAAAGGAGGATGGATGAGGATCTATGAAAGAGTTGCGTTTTCACAACGAGGTTTCTTATATATACGTATCTTAATGTACCTTTAAGGCTTTAAATACATTTTCGCTTTGCGCTTAGACAGTAGTTTTACGTTATTTTGTAAAAAGACAAGACATAGAATATTATTCTTCCTCAGAATAAGAAAGATACGACAAGCAATAGCTTATAAAATATATTAATTAGTTAGATAATAATCTTTTCCTTATTTCTTAAACCTTTTGGGATCTAGCCACTTGAAGGAAAAACAGACTGAAAAGCACTTAGGAGCTGACAAAACAACAACAGAAAACAAAGCGCCCTAGTTCTTTAACTTTGTCTCAATCTAATCCGAGGCACACTTTCTGTGTGTTTTCATACTGTCAGTGACCTAAGATATTTAATTACATAAATAAAACGCGAAAATATAGATTGAAAAATATACATGCACTTGTAGATTTATGTGAAATGCCCCAAAATTATAAAATGATTCAATTCAACATATCTTTGCAATCACGAAGAGACACCGGACCTCCCAATCAAGAGATAATTAATAAGGTAGATACAGACAAGATAGGGTGTCTGAACTTTGACATGGAATCCAAATTAGAAGGGATATCAATCTGGTCACAATAATTAACTGTTTGTTTGTGATATCGCAACGGGTGGCAGTTGGTTGCGTGCCCGTGATTCATCTACATTACAAAAGGAAACTTCGGGACGATGCCAAACAAAGCAAACTCTGTAATATACAAACACCAACTTCCCCCTCTACTACACCATATATGTATTATATTGTACGTATGTGTGTCGTAAATACTTATTGGCGTAATTTGCAGCAATAACTTGCTCGCGAACTTTTTATTAGTTGTATATCGACGGTCTAAACATCAGAACTCGTAACTACCGACGAATTGAATATTACGACGAATAATAAGGAATTTAAGGAAAATTAAATTAATCTTTAAATTTCCCTTAAATTCATCAACACCTTAAAATATTGCAATAAATGAACAAAATAATCAATTTTTTCTTGCCCCTGTAAAGTTCACTGAAATGGAGTGGCCGTCACGCCGCGAAATTATCTATGAAATGGACTACAGAACATA
This sequence comes from Tholera decimalis, assembly GCA_943138885.2. Taxonomy (NCBI): domain Eukaryota; kingdom Metazoa; phylum Arthropoda; class Insecta; order Lepidoptera; family Noctuidae; genus Tholera; species Tholera decimalis. The sequence goes on along the minus strand of OW964556.2, from coordinate 28,648,219 downwards.
GCAGCTAACATAGTTTATACAAAGTTTAAGTTCATTTTCGATATTAAAAAGATTAGGGTTCAAGTAAGTCAAATAATAAATATCATAGAAATTACGTGATATATTTTCGCCCCAAAACTTTTGCTGCTTAATTAAATTTTACAAGGCATATTTCACAACAAAAAAAAATCGTAAATCATATACCATGAAATAAGTTGTAACATTACGAAGACCGATGTAAGTTGAGCGGGTACAACAGCGTCGAAAGTGAAACGTAATATAAATCACCTGAGTTGGACCCTTGTCAGGCTGCGTGACCAACGCCAGTAAATAACAGGACCGCCGCATGCTGCTGACGAGGCATTATGTAGCCTGTGTAGCCTTGCGTAGCCCAACGTCCTCTACGAGGCTACGCCGCTACGTACCCTTTCGTAGCCCGTAGCGCCGCCCTACACCTAACGTCCGCTCACCACCATTTTGTTAATTGACATACAAACATGATTATGAAAGTATCTTAAAACAGCATTTATGTTATTATGATTTATCGTTGGAAACTTCTCATATTTTTATTCGCAATTTTTTTGAATTAACGGGTCCTACGCTTAGTGGACATGACAGTTTTTATGTCTCCAAAGTAACATGTATTTTATTTTACATCAAATTAAATACAAATAATGAAAAATAAAACAACATATACAACGTGTAATTTAAAGGGTATATACATACCAAGTGCAAGGCTTCTTTGGATGATAATAAACGATATGGCAAGGGTTTTCTAATCCTGTGTACAGGTGTGGAGCATATTAGAAATTTCAATACATTGATACCAGAGACCGAATTTTTTAAATTAAGAAGAACGAAGAGAATTATCGTTTTATTGGCAAGTGACGTGGAAAGTGATGACCCTCATAGTGCTGTGATACGTTGGTTATTACTGGTATTCAAGAAACATATGAAACCAATAATTTGGGGTCAATTCTGTGAGTCACTTATTTTGAGCTGAAACTTTGCATAGAGACTCCATACCAGGTGTTGTCTTCAGTTCTTTTGGATAGATATGGGGTTTCCGTTACACGTAGTATAAATATGTGGGGTCCCTTTCGCATTCCTTGATCTCATTTAGGCAACCAAGAATGAAAAGAAATGGCCAATACACATAATGGGCATGCACTTCATGAAAATATAAATTAATGTTTTGTAACTAATAATAATTATAATTTCGGTAGGCGGTGTTATTGGTTTTGTATTTTCTTTTTTTTTACACCGCCTTCCAAAATTACAGTTTTTTTTAGCATTGTAGTGTTTTGACATAGAAGTCGTTTATAGTTTTTGCAAAAAAGTACTTTTTCACGCTTTTTAGTGGGTCGTTTTGTAATTTATCTAGTTACTAAAGCCAAAATGTCAACAATATCAATAATAATACCAATATCACCTTTTACAAAATATTGCTTTTCCCGATACAGAGCCATTAATTTTTGAGGAGTTCTCCTGATACTTCACTATCAGCTCTACTTCACCATATACATTGTGACGAGCATAAAGTGCTTAACATCCATATTCAAGTAATCGAATCGCAATCCACGAAATACTTATTATTGAGTAGTTTCGGTGGCCATCTGTGGTCTTCATCATCAGTTCCACTTCCCCAAATGGTGCTTTTCGAGAGCAACTGCACAAGTTACTATAAGAAATACCCAAAACGCTATAGGTGTGCCTATAATATTTAAAGAGTTCCCTCGATTTCTCCATGATTCCATCATCAGATCCTAACGTGATGACAATGAAACCAATTAGAAAGTATACCCTGTCCAACTAAAAAAGAATTTTCCAAATCGGTAACAAGCACAAAAAAAGTTCAAGACGAACTGAGAACCTCCTCTTTTTTTTAAGTCGGTTAAAAATTAATATGTTGCCAGTAGGTAATCTAACTGATTATTAAGTTATCTAAATGAAGCCAGTCTAACTGATATCATATTTCAAAGCATGTCAGTTGGTCTGTAAATGCAAGCAACTTTCATTACCTACGATTACTAAAATTTTTACTTTAATACATTTATTTTATTCCCAATTTTTTTAAATATTATCCAACTTTAACTCGTGGTGTTAAAAAAGTATGATGAACACTAGCAGGGTTAGTTTTTTAAAAATTTACGAAACTAACCAAGATTCCTTAATGGAATAGGAAAACATCTACAAAAAATATGCATATTAGTTCAAAACAAGAACCCAATTCCATAAATTGTAGTTGATAGTAATCACTTTTATTACGTGTCCTAAACGGGTTCTTGTTACAATATCTAGGAATTTTAATAGAGCATGCATACCTTAGAAGAAGACAGGAATAAAAATATAGAGAGATATTAAAGTTAAAAAGAGACAAATGAAAAATTATTTTTATTGAATAACAGGTATAGTCCTCGTCACGTAAGTTGGCAAGGTTTTGGCGTAGTGGGGGTAAGTTCGCGCATCGTGCACTTAGTGGAAGAAAAAAGTGGTTACTTTTACTGCTTGCCATTATTCTATGGTTATTGCCATCATTTATTTTTAATCATGTCTGTTCAAAAGAATATTAAAGAAAGAAGAGGAATTCATTCTTTAATTTGGTATTATAAATAAAATAGATATAATACACAAATACATTTAAAAGTGAAAAAATAAATAAAAAATAACATTAAAAATAATATGTTCTCGTCGTCACAATTAGTTAATAAAACTGCTACGCCTTTTATTCTTCTTTTTTCCCGGTGTCGTAAAGACCGTGACGAATTCGGAATTTCAACCTTCCTTAACTATAGTGTCTAACTGTTCTTTCTGACGTTTTAATAGACTGCGTAAAACCGTATTTGGTCCTGGCATTGTAATCAACGCAACAAAAACTAAATTTAAAATAACAACTCGTAACAAAAACAGAGGGAAAAACTTTCGTGTACGCAAGTTTATTCGGGAGCAAATTGAACGAGAACTACTGACGTACCAATCGCGCGCTCGGAGCGGCGCTACGTCATACCCCGCGTCCCGCTGACAACCGCTGACACCTAAAAATCGACTTCTGCGCATTGAACGACTCTTGCCAAATTATTTGAATACTAGAGTCTTCGTCACGTAAGTTGGCAAGGTTTTGGCGTAGTGGGGATAAGTTCGCGCATCATGCACTTAGTGGAAGAAAAAAGTGGTAACTTTTACTGCTAGCCATTAGTCTATGGTTATTGCCATCATTTATTTTTAATCATGTCTGTTCAGAAGAATGTTAAAGAAAGAAGCGGAATTCATTCGTTAATTCGGTATTATAAATAAAATAGATATAATACATAAATACATTTAAAAATGTATTTAAAAAAACATTACAAATAATATGTTCTCATCGACACAATTAGTTAATAAAACTACTACCCCTTTTATTCTTCTTTTTTCCCGGTGTCCTAAAGACAGTGACGAATACGGAATTTCAACCTTCCTTAACTATAGTGTCTAACTGTTCTTTCTAACGTTTTAATAGACTGCGTAAAACCGTATTTGGTCCTGGCATTGTAATCAACGCAACAAAAACTAAATTTAAAATAACAACTCGTAACAAAAACAAAGGGATAAACTTTCTCGTACGCAAGTTTATTCGGGAGCAAATTGAACGAGAACTACTGACGCACCAATCGCGCGCTCGGAGCGGCGCTACGTCATACCCCGCGTCCCGCTAACAACAACCGCTGACACCTAAAAATCGACTTCTGCGCATTGAACGACTCTTGCCAAGTTATTTGAATACTACAGATAGAGATAGAGAACTTGTTGTTATTCACAGCAAATTGGTTCAAAAAATTTAGGGAATAAAATGTATTTATGTAACTTAGTACAGATGGTAATTGGTAGTCTACTTAAAGCATATGTTTTCAAATTTTGAATTTGTGTATAAATCGATATTTAGACAGTGTTATCGCATTTGTTACAAAACCTATAAAGATAGTTGTAAAGGAGATAAATAGTCATAAACAAAACTCGTAAACAAACCAAGTATCTCACGAGGTTATTGACATGTGGACTCGGCTATCATTGTGCCTATATTCATTACTGCCAACAGCAGGTGGCTGAAAATTTCGACGACCATCTGTAGAAGCTAGCGTTGTATGGCTACATACATCCACAAGCTCTGCTTGATATGGCTTCTATCTCATAATAGAAGTCGTATAAAGAGAGCCACCATTGACCAATGCTATCTGAAAAAAAGTGATTTTATTAGTAAGGTAGTAAAATATATATTTTCATTCTTACTTTTGCATAAAACAACGAAGATGAGTTTGATCCGGCGTCGGTCTCTCCTACAGCAAAAGATCAATGCGCTAGATAGGTCTGCAAACCCGCACGGTATAAATACTATACCTATAAGTTGAAATACCTTTGGGGCATAAAACGAATCTAAAGTATTTTAAGTGGCTATGTAAAGAATATATATAATATGTGATACTACTGTTGTAGTATCACATATTCCCCAATAATTTAGTAGTGCAAATAATATGTAAAGTTACATACCTACTTTCATTATGGAAAAATATAAAAACGAACAAACACACCACGCGTATTTTTATATTTTGAAAGATATATAATTATAAATAAATTATAATTATGTCGTTGTTTTAAAGTTTATGCAGGAAAGTTGTGTGTTGTGGTACAAAGCAAAAAATTTAGCCTATGTCTCTCAGTGATAGATAACGTAGCGTTCGAATGCTGTAATTTATTAAAATCGGTCCAATAATTTTTGAATTATTTCGTTACAGATATACAAACGTAGAACTCTTTCCTCGTTATATTATTATTAAAGAAAACACTCGAGCGGCTGTGAAGCGCGTATTCGTTTTACTCCCTCAGAGTTGTTGGTAGCTGCTGTCGCCTCGACCGCCAGTTTTAAAGTTTTCTAATATCCACGCTTGTCTTTTGTTCCAGTTCCGTTTCATGATGAAACTCATGGCCATCGCCTCAGCGTGCGGGCCCCGCTGTCTAAACGGGAACACACCGCTGCCAACCTTCAAACATTTCGTCTACTTCATGTTCGCACCTACACTTCTCTACAGAGATCAATATCCCAGGTAAATTAACTGCACGTTACTTGCAGAGACGCTCCACGTCTGCTTAAGACCAGGCAGTCCTAAATATATTTTACGCAAGCCCCGTCCGCGGCCCGGCCGTTGTATACTAAACGCTAACGCAGCAGTAATAAATTTGAATATCGCGTGCGCTCTTTCACCATGTTCAGTTTCAAAACTGCCGTTGTGTGCTAAACGCTAATGCAGCAGTAATAAAGTTGAATATCGCGTGCGCTCTTTTACCATATTCGTGTTCGAAACTAAATGTCGTAAGTCTCAATTCTTAATTCAATTATAACTAAAGTAATAATTGGTCTAGAGAAAAAAAATCCTATATTTGGATAATAAACTATATTTTTTTACTGTCAATACTAATTTTAGACATAAAAGCCGAGTAATCTTGATTAAATTTTGAATAATCATTAAAAAAGACATGATTTTCGATTAAAAAATGAATTGAGTGTCTAGACATGTAAAAAAAAGATGCAATAAATCATATACTAAAGTTCCATTTTAATTGTATGCGTGATTGTTTCAGAATATTAATGCAAAGTTACATACAATTTAGGGAGCCTCCTCTTAATATCCTGAGCCAAGCCAAGCTTTAGAGCCAGCTCAGTAATTGAGCTGTTAATTTTACAATAAAAGTATAGGTATAAAAACACAAGAAAACTCGTGATACGAGATTTTAAAAGTAATCATGCAACTATTGCTCAATTTAATAAGTTTTATATTGTTGAAGAGTGTCAACTCAAGACGTAATAGTATTACATTCCCGAATCCGTGATTGTACCTAAATAAAACCGTAATATTCGGCACTAATGTGCGCTAATACCGTAGCTTAGTGTCGCCGCGATACCTGTCGTAAACAGCCATAAGATGGTAATCCCGCATAGTTCTGCAGCCGGCGGTATTTGATTCGGTATTTGCGGTGGCAAATTGCTTGATCGACGCTTTTGTGCTTTTCGGTTGAATACCTGCCTAGTTGTCATTAGATCCTTCAATCAAAAGTAGCATTTTGTACCTACATACTGTAATGTAAGTTCCTATAGATGATGCCAAATAACTTGGCAAGGTTTTGGCGATGGGGGTAAGTTCGCGCATCGTTCACTTAGTGGAAGAAAAAAGTGGTCACTTTTACTGCTTGCCTTTATTCTATGGTTATTGCCATCATTTATTTTTAATCATATCTGTTCAGAAGAATGTTAAAGAAAGAAGAGGAATTCATTCGTTAATTCGGTATCTATACTAATATTATAAAGCGGAAAAGTTTGTTTGTTTGTTTGCTTGAACGCGCTAATCTTCGAAAGTACTGGGTGGATTTGAATGAAATTTGGTATGGAAGTAGCTTGAAGCTTGAGGAAGGTTATAGGCTACTTTTTACGCGACTGCAAAAAAGGAGAGTTATGTTTTTACCGTGATAGAATCCACGGGAGCGAAGCCCCGCGTGAGTACTAGTTATAAATAAAATAGATATAATACATAAATACATTTAAAAGTGAAAATAAATCTATTTAAAAAACATTAAAAATAATATGTTCTCGTCGGCACAATTAGTTAATAAAACTGCTACGCCTTTTATTCTTCTTTTTGCCTGGTGTCCTAAAGACAGTGACGAATTCGGAATTTCAACCTTCCTTAACTATAGTGTCTAACTGTTCTTTCTGACGTTTTAATAGTCTGCGTAAAACGGTATTTGGTCCTGGCATTGTAATCAAGGTAACAAAAAATAAATGTAAAACAACAACTCGTAACAAAAACAAAGGATACAACTTTCGTGTACGCAAGTGTATTCGGGAGCATATTGAACGAGAACTACTGACGCACCAATCGCGCGCTCGGAGCGGCGCTACGTCATACCCCGCGTCCCGCTGACAACCGTTGACACCTAAAAATCGACTTCTGCGCATTGAACGACTCTTGTCAAGTTATTTGGCGTTACCTATACAGCTGCTACAATTTTGCGCTGCGTATTGTCCTACACTTACATTGGTTCTTCATTTTAAGTATTTTACTTTAGTTACATGTACAAAATTTGAAATATATAAAAGCATTTTTGTCCTTCACTGTAGCTAATTAAAAACAGACTTGTTTTACAAAAATTAAAACATGTTGCAAAATAGCAAAATGTTGATGCAAGAAAACTATTTTAACTCAGTGGTTCACTGTTTATGTGTTGTTATGATATATCGTTCATAATATTTTAATAATTTAATCTTTGTTAATACAAACATGGTATTAGGTACTGAGTAACACTTCGGGGAAAGGGACTGGTATCTTTAACACAGGTTACTTGGTAATCTAGCTAAGATGCCAGTTACGATCTGTACTGTCACTGTAAAACCATTTGCACTGTTTTTGTATACATACAAGATATTTGTCACTTATCCTAAGGTTTTATACTGTGTGTTAATAAAGTTATTGATTGATCTATTATTTCCTATCCAGTGTTGCAATTGTTATTAATTATTTTCTAATCAAACAGAACAAAAGCGATCCGATGGGGCGTGGTGATGTTCCATTTGCTGGAGGTGGCGGCAATTATATTCTACTGCTGCTTTCTTTGGGAACGATTTATTATGCCCTACTGGTCTGATTACGGGAAACAGAAAACGGTGAGATAATAAGTAAGCGCTTGATGGGCTGGCATACTCATCTACTTGGTCTTGATTTAGATTCATGCCACTTTTGTCCTAATAATGAGTAACTTCTTTTTTAGGCTACTCTGAATTATGATACAACTTTGGTTGCACATGGAATTTTATATAGGTACGGTAGAAGCTCTTTATTCACGCTTCCTTCATTCGCGTTTTCACTATTCGCGGATTGAAAAAATGCGACTCAAGTCCTATATCGCGGCCTAATATATAAAAATCATTCGGTATCCTTTGTCAACTCGTCGGCAAATGGACTAATAAAAAGATAAATAACATACACCTTATTACAACTACGCCTAGATTGTGTTTTCAAAAGATATCGGCGTTGTTTGTTTCGTTCGACGGTTCCTTTGAGGTACGTCGCCTTCGCCGCAGTCGGTGTTTCGAAGTATGTAAAGAAACAGAATATTTAAATAAAACTAACTTTTTACTCAAAACATAAAGTGAAACTTTTGAAATCAAAGAATTTAGACTTTAAAGCATTTCTAGTTTTGGACAACGCACCAGGTCATCCTGGCGAACTTGGAACTATGCATCCAAATATAAAAGTAACATTTTTACCTCGCAATACGACAGCTTTGCTTCAACCTATAGACCAAGGAATAATCCAGGCCTTTAAGCTCTATTACATTAGACGAACCTTCAAAATCATACTGGATAATATGGAATGCTGGAAGAAATTTGACATAGCAAAATGCATCATAAACATAAAAGAATAATTGCAAGAACTGAAGCCACACACATTGAAATCATGCTGGAAAAAACTGTGGCCTGTTCTGACTGCGGAAAATGAGGAAGAATCTGTGCAAATTCAAACTTTAACTGCAAACATTGCCGAAATTGCGAATGGAATAGGACGAGATGAGTTTGAACAAATAGAATCAAGTGACATTCAGGAGTTGCTAACACTTAATCAGAAAAATCTTAGTGAAGGCTTAAGAATGGTGACTTGTCAATGGAACGAAGACTTATTTTTAACAGACAAATTGCTAATGCTACTGAGCAATTTCAAAAAAATTTGTACCCCCGGATTTTGCCTTGTCCCTCGACTTTAATAATTTATTTTGTTGATATGAATGACTTCTAGGAAATTATATTAATATAAGTGAAATAAACATATGTTAAAATATACAAATAAACTGTAGTTTTGTCGTTACTTTAATAAATATAAAACTTATGAAGATTTTAAAATACTGAAGAACATCGAAATTACCTGTCCCCTTCCCAACTAGCGTCAGACAACCTTTAATTTAAAAAAAATCCGTGTATTGAGAGTGGTTTATAAATATATTTGAATTCTCAAAAGTTGAATTTATCAGTTAAAAGTATAAATAATATATTTTCTTTCATATTTTCTATAAAAAATAAGTTTAAATTCAAATCGTAAATTTTGGCCAACCGGAACATTCAGTTTTGTGACCGCTCGTTTTCAAAAAAATTCTTCCTAATCGTGGAAAGTATTTGGCACAATAGTAGCACAACATATTGTACTTCATCGAGAGACGCTATTTTGCTTTCATTGTAAAAAGAATTAGCTAGCAGTGCGGACTTATTGTTGAAGTGTTCCATGTTTCAAATTCTTGACTCGGGTATGTGACCAAGTTTTACTATTATAAATCACTTTTCTATAAACATTGTTATTGTTGACACATTGCAAAAGTTGTATAGTATTTGATCCCGAAAAGTTAATACTGCTAAGTACGATGAGTAATTTTTAAACAATTTAAAACTACCAAAAGGTTGTATTATGTGACCTCCGTTTTGTGACTTATTCTACGGTCACATTTAACGGAACGGCAAGTCACAACAGGTCGGAATGCATAAAACTTAGTTTACATTGCTATCCTTGCTGACCGAATTAATGTGATTTTAAAGTTTTAAATTAAATAAGTTCTTTTTTTAATTTATATTTCAAATTTATAGATCATTGAAGTTTGCTGACGACATTTAAATGTTAGGTAAGCTTTTCTTAACTTTGGTGGATATAGCAATGCCGCTTACTGGCGCGGAGAAAACTAGAAGATACAAAGAGAGATTAAAAAATTAATACCCGGATGCTGCCCAATGCGAAAAGAAATTTAGATAGACTGAAATCATAATGTTCAATTAGGAAAATTTTATAGTTTGAAATAGCTCGATCTGCTGGCGTCTATACAATTTATAACAAACCTAACCCAACCGTGTATAACCTCAAACACAATTATTTTATTGTATGTAAGTACACCAGTACCTACATTATAATAATTGGGTTTGAGGTTTCTTTTGTGATTTCACTCATTATAGTAAGGTAAAAATATAAGAATACTTAAAATTATTGTTTTATTTCTTACCTACTCGATTCTTCAAAATTTTCAGTTATTATAGACTTTTACTTAACAGAAATATATATATATAACTAGTTCCAATTTGAAAAGTAGAGCTGATAATGTTTAAATCATCATTTGATATCAAAATTTGTTAATTTGTTTAATATTCTACTAACTATGTAGGTCCGTATTATTTTGGCAATTAATAAATCATGTGAGCACAGCCTTATGATTTTAAGACTTCCATTTTGTCACTGTCCCTTCAAATTGTTGGAGTTAAATCTATGAAATTTGATGAATTTTCACCTTTTATTTCCATGCAATCACAAATATGTATAGCGTCATTATCTATTGCTTTTAAAAAATGTACGCATATTGAGTAAAATATTATGTTTTTGGAGTAAAATTTAAAAAATGCCAAGTAAAAAGCGACATAGTCACAAAACAGAATAAAAAACAATATTTTTGTGTTAATCCTTAAAGCTGTGGCTATTTTCTTTGATTTACCAATTAAGTGCATGTATTAATTGCTTAAATAAATATTAAAATGGCTTATTTATTTTATACTTTCCGTAAAATTTGCTTTTAAATCTAGTCACACAATGGAACCAGTTCCGTCACCAAGTCAGTTTTGTTTCGATATTACAGGATAAATGCCTCGAATTCAGCGTTCTTTTTTGTTTTCCTGCATATTAAACTATATTACCTATTACATTTTGGTCATATAAAAAAGAAAAAAATATATTAAAAATATAATCGAATTTTAGAGCAGGGTACACTTTATTTTGAAATTGCTCTACTGCTGAATATCCGTCAAAATTAAAGGAGCTTTTCAAAACTGCCAAGCAGAAAAAAATATACTCAATTTTTTAAACCATTGCCTAAACCTGAACTTAAATTAAACAGATTTTTTATGAGTTTGCTTTTTTTATTTCGTCGCCTAGGAACGTATCCCTTATAACCCTATACATATAAATTACCATTCCATATTCACGATTTCTGTATTCGCGGCATATTTAAGGAACATACACTCCGCGAATAAAGAGCTTCTACTGTACTAAAAATCTTTTATTCTCTAGTAATCTTTTATATAATAAATAAATATTAATTTGTTTTATGGGTTTTGTATAGTCTGTAATATTGCCATTGCCGATTTTATAAAACTAACAAAATTCGATTTTTTTTTTTATTTATGAGTTCGAGAACTATCAAACTTAAAGTCCAATTGTCACTTATCTACTTATTAAGTATTATGATAAATTACACAATAGCCCATTGTTGCATAACAAAAAGTAAAGATCAGAAAATGTCTATGCGTACAAAGATTATGAACACTGTCTTTTTAACTAGGAGGCCAACATGTAATGGTAATAACATAACTGATATCACAGGTGGAGGCAGGGACGGTGGTCCGTGGCATGTTCGCATGCGTGCTGCCAGGGGTGATCTCCTTCCTGTGTGGCTTCTACTGCCTACTGCATGCCTGGCTCAACGCCTGGTCTGAGATGCTCAAGTTTGGCGACCGGTTATTCTATGAGGTCTGTACGCTTATACGTAAGTAACCATCGCATAATGGAACTCAGCCCCGAATCTAGGGGGGAGGCAAGCCGGGGCCTATGCCCCGGACGACAAGTTCAGAGGGCGGCCAAATTCAAATTTTACACACGTATGGACAATTCATCATTTACTTAACTTTGACCACAGAATAAATAATAGTACAAGTACAGAAATTTCACTCTTGTTTCACTTTGGCTCTATCAACTCGACCGATACCCAGGAGTACATGGTTTTATAGTTTTTGGGTACAGCACACGGACCACCGGGTGACCGGGTGCAGCGAGAGCGCGGGATGGGACGCGCTGCATGAACATTATTATTCGCGAGGTGCGTAGGAGCAATATCAAAATAAAGTGTAGGTACCCTGCTGTAAAATTCGATTATATTTTATGATATTTTTTTCTTTTTTATTTGACCAAAATGTAATAGGAAATATAGTTTATCATACAGGAAAACAAACAGGAACGCGGAAGTCGAGGCATTTTTCCTATATTATCGAAACAAAACTAACTTTGTAGTTGAACTGGTTCTGTTGTGTGATTAGATTTAAAAGCAAAATTTACGGAAAATATGAAATAAATAATCCATTTTCATATTTATCAAAACAATTAATTGATAAATCAAATAAAATAGCCTCAGCTTCAAGGATTAACACAAAAATATTGTTTTCTATTCTGTTTCGTGTCACTGTCGCTTTTTACTTGGCATTTTTTAAATTTTACTCCAAACACATAATATTATACTCAATATGCGTACTTTTTCGAAAAGATTATTATTAATATGATTATTTATTTATTTATTATATACTTTATTGTACACCTTACAATATTTCTATAGATACAAAAAAAAATTAAACTAGTGTACAATGGGCGGTCTTATCGCACAGGGCGATCTCTTACAGACAACCTTTGGATGGACAAACTTAAAGGAGACAGATTAAGGGCTGTCAGTGTACAAACATATAATTGAACATAATAATATAAAATACATACAATACCAAAATTATATACTAATAAATATTACATGTATAATTGAGAAAGAAGGGGAAAAGTTATAGGGAGAGGTAATGCTCCTTCACCATTCTTTTGAACGCTGGTAGCGTTTGAGCACGCCTCACTTCTATGGGTAATGCATTCCACAAACGAGCTGCTTGTATGGTAAAAGATTTGTCAAAGAAAGAAGTGGAATGCATACGAATACTCAACTCTAGATTTTCCGATGATCTCAAGGATCTAGAATGTGTGTCACAGAGGAACTGAAAACGTTCCTTAAGATAGAAAGGAGTGAAAGGATTAAATAGCACATTATAAAGTAGAGAAAGTAAGTGAAGATTCCGGCGAAACCTAATAGGAAGCCATTTGAGCTGAGCACGGAAATCAGAAACGTGGTCATATTTGCGCAAGCCAAATATAAACCTGATACAGAGATTTTGAAGACGCTCTAGCTTGTCCAATTGGTTTTGGGTCAAGTCGAGATAGCTGGCATCAGCATAGTCCAGAATAGGGAGAAGGAGAGTTTGTGCAATTGCAATTTTAGTGGAGATGGGAAGAAAATTACGAAGGCGTCTCAAGGAGCCTGCAGACGCAAATACTTTACGACTAATAATTGCGCAATACTATACATATTTGTAGAAATAAAAGGTAAAAATTCATCCGATTTTATAGATTTAACTTCATCAATTTGAAGGGACAGTGACAAAATGGAAGTCTTAAAATCATAATGTGACTGGTTGGCTGGACAAATCTTCAAAATAGCTCGCATTTAACTAGGTCAATAGGGCACTTTATGTGACCGCTTAACACCTTTATTTCAGAATTTGTGACGCTACAGAATCTTAGATAATCGATCGTAAATGTGTCACGTGTCACAGCCAGCTTGAAAAACCACTTTTCGCTGGTCTCTCAATCTCGGTAACGAATGTGATTATCGCGACTTTTTGCATATCAACGGGCGTCACATAAATTTGTGACAGGTATCGAGCTAACAGTTTTGTGATACGTTCAGCGGTTTAGTAGAAAAATGCAAAAAATTGTGTCCAGCCAGCTTGAATTTACGTATAAAACTTCTGGCTGGCACTTCCGAATCTCAATAACGGGAGCGTTTTCCAATATGGTTCCTTTACTAACATTTAGTGACGCAATGTGTGACAGTAATAACTTTTGATTTTTGGCATCACATGTAAGTGTTTACGAGAAATATATAAAAATTTAATTTTACTATAATAATTTACGAGAAATAAATAAAAAATAATGATGGTATTTGATCGAATCATATCAGAAATTAAAAAGTTTGATTGTGCTACCGTGCTGAATTTGAATTTTGCGTTTCTTAATGGTAGGTACTAATATTTTTAAAATGACAATTGAAGAACTGCAAAAGTATGGAGTAGATCTGGCTCGAAAATATAAGCGAGATTTAAGCGTCGTTGAATTCTGCCAGGAACTCTACGTTTTTAATTAAAGAGCAAGCTCCGCTTTTATTTGGTGATATAGAACAAAGCTAACAGTTTCTATCTCTTGTAACAGATTTGCAGGATGCTTAATACTTGTATTTGTATTACCCTGCGAATTTACTCTACGCTTCCTACCACATCCGTAAGCTGTGAGCGAAATTTTAGCAAACTAAAACTAATTAAAAATTATTTGCGATCTTCTACGAGCCAGGAACGCCTATCTAGTCTTGCAATCTTAGCGATAGAAAATCGAATGGCACGCGAGTTAAATTATTTATTCATTTATTTAATCACAACGGTTATGTTGAAAACCAATAACAGTAACTAAAATTAAAAGAGACAATTATAACTCATACTAAAATAAACAAAGTAGGTATAGTAAAAGTTTAAGTGAAAACATAAATAAAAGGTTAACATTTTAACGACACTTTCATGAATTCTTCTCACAGTACATCTGACATACCAATAAAATCTTCATCCATCCATCCCCAAACAGTTCGCTTGTTGGATTAGAATCCAAGAGATCATTAAGCGCGGCCAGAGTGCGAGGAATTGGCGACTTAGCACGTGCAACAGTACGACATGGAGGCACGGCAAACAGCCTGTGCTTTTTGCCCCGGCAGTAATTGTCTGGGACAAAGAAGCGCGCCAGCACATGTAACAGATCAGGAGCGTCAATAGCGCCACGGAGCATCTTACAGGCTATTGTGAGCTGATCTCGAGCTCGCCTTACCTCTAGGGAGTTGTATCCGATGCAACCCAGTAAGAACTTTGTCGGATAGAGCTAAGGATAGTAGCCGTGTTTCTGCTTATATAGGTATCTAAGGAACGCTTTTTGATCCTTTTCTAATAAAAGTGCGTAGGTACTTTCATGTAGATTTCGGTCGAATGTGACTCCCAGGTCTTTCATGGCTGTTGACTTCGTGATGGTATTATTATTTAAATTATATTCAAAATTAACTGATGTCGCATGCGACCGAATGTCATAGCGAAGCATTTGGACGAATTAAACTCCATCTTGTTGTCTACACTCCACTTGTATATCGCATCTATATCTTGCTGCAGTGCCAAACTGTCACGCTCGGAGTTTATTTCCAGGTACAGTTTCAAGTCGTCAGCATACAAGAGACATCTAGCATGAAGCAGAACTTGAGAAAGATCATTGACCATGATGAGTAACAATAAAGGCCCCAAAATTCAGCCTTGACTCACGCAAGAACGCATGTGATAGGTACCCGACACGTACATACCAAGCCTAACAAACTGCTGTCGATCACGTAGGTAGTCTGCAAAGAAACGGAGGAGAGATGGTGCGAACCATCTCTCCTCCGTTTGTCCAAATTATGACAAGGCCACAGATTTATTTGCTGAACAAAAAGCTCGACGAGTAAAATTGTAATTTTAATTCACAAATGCTTGATTTTTATTATGACATATTTTTATTTTTAAATCCTATCATGTGCTGTTTAAAATATATATTCTACACGTTCATGTCCTTACATGTGTAAATAAATAGGTTTGACTCAGAAAGAACAGCGATAGGTGCATTATTTCCGGAAGGCGTATGTCCAAATGACAATCAATTAGTGGACATATGATAGCTGGTATTATAAATATGATAAAGGTAAACATAAATATAAAGGGGCGGGGCGGCAATTTCCAGTTTTTGCCCCGCCTAAAAAAAATTGAAGATCGGGGCTGATTGAACTCAAGTGCAGTTATAGGAGAGGACACCTAGGAAAGCGCGTAAAGCTATGACCGAATGGCGTCCAAGGACTGGAAAGAGGAGCGTTGATCGTCCGGCAGCGAAATGGGAAGACGACATTGTTTCTATCACGATTATACCCTGTGAGACACTGGCACAGGAACGCGAGCTTGGCACAAGCGAAGAGAGGTTTATACCCAGCAGTGGGTGAAGTCGGCTTTGGATGATGATAATGATGAAGTATCGGCCCAATATAAGCTGTTGTGGCAATCGATGGCAACTCAAGTTCGTTTAGGGTCACATCAGTTTTTAGGAACCTTAACCTACCCATATTTAAGACCAGTTTCAACTAAGTCCAACGTCACGGTCGTCATTTCGTGCAACAAGGTCATATAAGTAGTTAAACAAGTTTTAGTCCGTTTTTTTTTGGGTTGCGTATGAACCTAGAGGGTACACCGAAACTTGGTAGGTAATTTCATGTCAATAATATTTTCATGTACCTACATATTGAAAGATTGCAATGTATTCATGTTCAGTATCCACGCTCCACAGCTTGGTCGCGTTAGATACAAACTACATTAAGCTCATTTACCTACAAACCTACACTATCGTTTCTACGGAGGCACTATGTGAAATCAGTTGAGTGCCCGCTAAAAGTATCCTCCTCCTGGGTACAGAGCGTTGCTGGCACTCAAGTTTGTGGAGTAATGTGTTTAATGTAAGTAGATACGTTAAGTAATACACACTGTAGTATAACTTTAACAAGGCGCACCATTTCCCAGTATCTTCATTTGTTTACTTCGTTTAACAGGATGTGGAATAATTAAGTAGGTATCTGCTTACGCAGGTGACCTACAGCCAAAATACGCCTTACGAACTTTTACATAGTAATAAGTTTCTCATACTTTTGGAATTTGCTTAGGTAATTCTGTTTTACCTACTTCTAGTTTAGTATTGGTACAGTCGGCAACAAAGGTCGTTTACCTTTATATAAAATTACATATATCAACACAACACAAGCAAACTTCTTTCGACCTACACATAATACCACAGAAATCAAAAATACAGAGAAGTGGTAAGGGGGCGTATTGGTGTCCGCGCGACATGGCCACAGGGCTCATGTCACAGGCAAGTGGCCGTCTCCGCGAACTAGTGCGCTTTCGACGGCGATCGTGATAACATATATGAATGCCGAGTTGTTCTGTGGTATCTTGTAAAAACCGAAGCCAAAATCAAATCTATGTGAATCATGGAATCACTTACCATATGTAAGTACAAGTATTTTACAATATTTGTCTTTAAAATCATGAAAAACAATAAATCGTAAAATATTTCTTGGTTTTACTATGTTATTTTTGTTTTCAAATATCAGAGCGACTGTACTCCTTTTGCTATAAATACATTGCTCCTTAACCACTACCTGAGTTCGTCACTAAGTAACTGGACAAGCAATGTAAACATAACATACGAAACTGTATTACGCGGATTCATCGCGTAGTGAGGCCGCCACTTCTTGCGACGAATTAGTGATGTGCTTGTGCAGATCCACTAACGTAGGCTATCGACAGCAATGTTGATTGACGAATGAAATATTGCTATTATAGTTTAGGGGTTTTTCAACCGATGACATAAAAAAGAGGAGGTTATCAATTCGACGCGTATATTATTATTATTTTTTTATGTATGATCACCTATTACTCGGAGACGGCTGAACCGATTTGAAAAATGCTTTTTTTGTTTGAAAGGGTATACTTTGAAATTGGTCCCATTGTCACCAAGTCAGGATCTGATGATGGGATCCTGGAGAAATCGAGGGAACTCTTTAAATATTATAGGCACACCTATAGTGATTTGAGTATTTTTTATAGTATCTTGTGTAGTTGCATTCGAAAAGCACTATTTTGAAGTAGACCTGATGATGAAGACCACCGATGGCCACTGGAACTACTCAATATATAAGTAGGAATAATAAGTAGTTCATGTGTTCCGCTTCGATTACTTGAATGTGGTTATTAAGCACAATATGCTCGTCACAATGCATATGGTGAAGTGAAGCTGATGGTGAACTACCAGGAGAACTCCTCAACAAATAACAGCCCAACATTGGGAAAAGCAATATTTTGTAAATGAATATAAGTAGTTGACATTTAGGCTCTTGTAAC
Source organism: Tholera decimalis (assembly GCA_943138885.2). NCBI lineage: Eukaryota > Metazoa > Arthropoda > Insecta > Lepidoptera > Noctuidae > Tholera > Tholera decimalis. Next base: position 28,630,329 of record OW964556.2, on the reverse strand, counting down.
TAGGTAAATTAAAAATAGACCAACTAAAAAGAGTGAAATAAAAACTTTTTAACAAAAAATTAAACCGACTCCCAAAAAACACTGCAAAGTGAAAAATAACTTTAATTTCGGAAGTCGGTGCCAAAAACGAAAAAACAAAACTAAAGACACCGACTACCGAAATCTCTCGAAATCTTAATTTTGTCGGAGTGTGTGATTCCAGTTATATGTCGGTAGTTAAAGCATTTTGCACTTTTTGAATCACCTTCATAGTGATTTTAAATAAAATGTCAGTGTAGTATTTACGTTTTCCTGTTTGTATATATGTCAATGACAATATGTCATATCTAGCTTAAACTGTCATTGTCAATTTGACGTTACTTGTGACTAGAATAGTTTCGTTCCGTAATTGCATTGTATGTTTTCGTGAATATTTTAATGTTATTGTTTAATGTCGTAAAAAATTATTCGTTACTTTGTGTTTGATCTTTAGTATTTTATGTTTGTGGTATTGTCATTAATTGTTAATTTCCTCCAACATATCAGCGAGTTAGGGTAGTTAACCTCAAAGCAAAAACTAAAAAGTATTTAGTGTTAACTTATTTATTTTTATTTTATTTTTATATATATATATTTATTTTACTTTGTATTTATCTATGGATGATCTAACAGACTTAAATGATAGCTTTTTCTCTTGTTCTTCTTCAACTTGCAGTTTTATTAGCGCGGAAAGTGAGACACCGGTTCACACTTTGCATGATAATATTTCCTCTACTTTTTCTAAATACCCCAAAAATTTTCATATAGCGCATATTAATGCTCAGAGTGTTCCTGGTCACTACTCCGATCTTCTGGCATCCTTTAGCAGTGCTCATCTAGATGCACTTCTAATTTCTGAAACTTTTCTTAAGCCTTCTCTTCCTTCTACGCACTATTCACTTCCTGGTTTTGTTCTGGTCAGAAATGACAGAACCGGCAAGAGTGGTGGTGGTGTTGCCATATACATACGTGCTGATATACCACACAAAATTGTTAGCTCGTCTCCATCCCAGTACTCTGGCTCGGCTGAATTTTTATTCCTTGAGATTACTTTAAATCATACCAAAGTTCTACTCGCGGTATTCTACTCCCCTAATTTACACATTAACTACTTTGACTCCTTAGAATCATCTCTTAATGAACTTTGCCCCGCGTACGAGCACGTTATTCTAATGGGTGACTTTAATACATGCTTACTTAAAGATGACGCTCGTTCTCGCAAACTTCGTACTCTCTTATCCTCCTTTAATCTTGAAATTTTACCTCTATCTGCGACCCATAATTTTCCTAACTGCACGCCTTTTCTATTGGACCTAATGATTGTCTCTTCACCTAGCAAAGTTGCTGAGTTTGGGCAGCTTACTGCAACCTTTTCTTATCACGACCTCATCTTTCTTTCCTATCGTATCCGATCTCCCAAACCTAAACCTCGCTTCTGCTATTTACGTAATTACAATGGCCTAGATCTTGTTGAGTTAGCAAGTGATGCAAGTGATATCGACTGGACCTCCGTAGTCGAAAGCTCCAGTATTGACGAGAAAGTCAGCTATTTCAATTCCGAGCTATTGGGTCTTTATGACAAACATGCGCCGCGTCGGCGAATTAAAGTAAAGCATAATCCTGCTCCTTGGATTACTGCTGAAATCAAAGATGCTATTACTCGTAAGGATAAAGCGAAGAGTAGGTATAGACGTAGATCCACGGAGCAGAATTTTGATCACTTTAAAGCTATGCGTAATCGCTGCAATCGTATGTGTCGAGATGCTAAAAGACGCTATTTCCACGAATCTCTTATTGATCGAAAGTCCTCTGATGTCTGGAAATTTCTAAAGTCAGTTGGCATCGGCAAATCACCCTCTAATACTTGTGCAGATGTTGACATATGTGCTCTTAATAAACACTTTTCTCTTCCTCCTGTTTCTCTTGAACCTAATGTCAAAATTTCAACTTTGCAAGAGCTCACTGATTTGCCTTTACCAAATTGCTCAACTTTTAATTTGACTTCTGTTTCTGAAGATGATGTTAAAAAATCTCTACTTTCTATTTCCTCTTCGGCTGTTGGTCATGACAATGTGTGTTCGAGGATGATAATACCTATTCTACCTCAATTGCTCCCCATTCTAACACACATTGCTAACTATTCCTTATTTTCTGGCTCATTTCCTAGTGCCTGGAAACAGGCACATATAATACCTGTTCCCAAAATAAACAATCCATCGACCTTGTCTCACTTCAGACCCATCTCCATTTTACCTTTCCTTTCTAAAGTTCTCGAACATATTGTTCATGGCCAAGTTTCTAGATACCTTACAGCACACAACCTAATTTCCCCTTTCCAATCTGGATTTCGTACTGGTCACAGCACAGTAACTGCACTTCTGAAAGTCACCGACGATATCCGCTGGGCTATGGACAATAAATCACTCACCGTATTAGTCCTACTTGACTTCAGTTGTGCGTTCAACTCAGTGGATTTTGACATACTTCTTGGAGTCCTTCGTTCATTTAACTTTTCTCCTTCTGCACTATCCTGGTTTGACTCTTATCTTCGGGGTCGCTCTCAGTGTGTCCGCCTTGATGAAAAATTTTCTGATTGGTGTGATCTCACTGCTGGTGTGCCTCAGGGTGGCGTTCTTTCTCCTCTTCTTTTCTCTATCTTTATTAATACAGTTACTCAGATTATCACCTCGCACTTCCATCTCTATGCAGACGATTTGCAGCTCTACCGACACTTCTTGCTGGCTGACGCGGACTCGGCGATTAGTGCCATGAATTGTGACTTGGAGAATATTAGTCAGTGGGCTAAATCATACGGATTACAGATTAATCCATCCAAGTCCCAGGCTATGATCTTGGGTAGTCGATACTATCGATCTGCACTTGACACTTCCTCTTTGAGGTCATTATCCCTTAACAGCTCGGTCATTGCGTACACGGATCTGGCAAAGAATCTCGGTGTATTACTTGACAGCAATCTTTCTTGGCGAGCACAAGTAAGTGAGGTTAGTCGAAAGGTGCACTTTTCCTTCCACTCTTTAAAATCCCTTCAAAGCTTCTTGCCTTTCAAAACTAAAATCTCTTTAGCTCAAACTTTAATCCAGCCGATTATTGATTATGCCGATGCCTGCTATTTGGATGCCACTGAGGAGCTCTTATGTAAGCTTGAGCGCTTGCAAAACTTGTGTATTCGCTTTGTTTTTGGTCTGAGGAAATACGATCATGTCTCTCAGTTTCGCAAGGATCTCAAGTGGCTCCCTATCCGTCTTCGCAGGAACACTCGAATATTATTCCTTCTGTACAACATCCTATTCAACCCTGCATATCCTAACTACCTGCGTGATCGTTTTTCATTCACTTGTCCTACTGATGCACTTTGTAGATCCCACCTTAAACTCCATCTCAATTTCCCAGCCCATAAAACCCGTTTCTATTCCCACTCCTTCTCCTTTCATGCAGTACGACTGTGGAACTCACTTCCCGCTAAAATCCGGGAAGCTAAATCCATTAATATTTTCAAAAAGCTGGTCAAAGATCATTACCTATCCAACATCCCGTAATTTTATATATTTATTATAGGTATATATTTTTATAGCATTAATATAAATATGTATTTTAATTCTATGTATGTATATATTTGTTTATTATATCATTATAGTTTAATTGTATAGCTAAGTATGTTTTATTTATCATAACTAGTATTTATACACACTGTGTCTATCATCTCCTCTTGAACTCTCCTGTCGCAGGTCTGCTGGAAGAAATTTCTTGGGAAATAAGCAGCACCTTTGTGCTCTTTTGTCTGTATTTAATTTTTTTTTTTTTTTGTAAGTGTCATGTGTGTACATAAATAAATAAATAAATAAATAAATAAATTAAAGTTATTTTTCACTTTGCAGTGTTTTTTGGGAGTCGGTTTAATTTTTTGTTAAAAAGTTTTTTATAACATACGGAAACCTCTAAGAAAATATGTTTAACTTTTATTTCACATGAGATGACAGAAATAAAAATACGTTGAAAATTCAAGTGTACAAAAAAGTAAAAAAAAATAAACAATTTATTTTACGCCCGCAGCATGCGTAAGGAGTTCCGACGTCGCCGTCGCTACAATAGTTTATTTTTCAATCTGTCAACCGTTTTAGCCCGGTTGGAAGATCGATGTAAATAATGTTTTTTTACTTATTTTGATGTTTTTACAGAGTAGTAGAGAAATGCGTAACCAATATTCGTAAAGTAAGTTACTTTCATTTTAGGTTAATAATCGGTGGTGTTTTTCGGTTTAGAATTATCGTATGTTATGCCTTATCCTCATGCTGTTTCTTTATTTTTTATGGTTTTTGTATTTTGCTTCCATTGAAGCTTCGAATGCGTTATAATAATCGGCATGGTTCAGATAATATATTTGTGAATTGAGCTTAAAATAAGTCAATATATTCATGCTATTTATTTGTTATGCATGGATGTGTGTTTGTTTTCATATATTTAACAATTTCTCTACTAACTAGGATTTTTCTTATAACAAAAACCTATTATAACCTACTAAACTATTACCTGCGGTTACCCCGCAGGTAATAGTTGCGTAACACACTTACAGTAGGAATCGGTTTCATTATGCTAAATCAAGAACACTCACTGCGGTATTTACGTTGTTGAGCAGACCAATATTTCGAACATATGAAGCAATGGATTAGCAATATACGTCAAAATCATTCAGATCTTGATTTATAGTGTGTTACGTAATTATTGCGATGCTTATTATATGGTGACGTTTAGAAGTAGCTTAGGATGTATGTAAATGATAAATAAGTGCTTTCCGTACTTTTCAGCTTCCCTAAAGATGGTAACATAAAAAAGGAATGGATTGTTGAATGCCACAGGCATGCCACCTAACTGGTACCCTACAAAAAATAGCACCATATGCTCGGTTCACTTCAACGCAGAAATGTTCTAGTCTCTAAAGAAAAGTCGCAGGCTTTTTGAGTGGACAATTCCAAAATTAAGAGTACAACTGATATTTGCAGAAGTGTGTTAAATTTTATTTTATTACTGAAAGCTATTCTCATGATTTAGGGTATTCATAAAATCAGTCATTCAACTTTTCAGGATTCTATACAACCTATACGGCTGGTATGTTCCGATCAAGAGCGTAATGTAAGTTAACATCGACTTCTATTTGACCTATCACTATGATAATTAAATATTAAGATTTAAGTCGAAAGCGCCAGGGTAGCCCTTAATACTTAGTAGGTAGTACTTAATAATAATTATGTAATGTTATGTTCTTAATAATATGTTTATTGTTATTGTAATATTTTCTGGACATGCCATTTTTTATTTGGTTCATTTTCAGGTGCCCAAAAAAAATTGTACAATAATAAATGGAAGAATCGATAACTTTCCGATTTAGTTAATCACTAGCGTATATGTAAAATAAATTGCTTTTGCACAGCACAACGATAGCGACCGATGTTTTTGTGTGGGTAAATTCTACGGTGCATGGTAAATACACGCTGTGTTTGACGGAATAAGGTTTATTATTGATTGTATAGTACGTTCTGATTTAAGAAATGCGGGTGTGTGCGCGAGTGCGTATCTATTGATTTTATTAAACTGCATGTGTAGTTGTTGCCCCGCCCAGCGCCTAACTGGAGACACACGGTTCCGATATAATTTCGTCTGTTGACCAAATCTACTTATTTATTTTATCTATGCATAATACTGACCATTGAGAAGCTCTAAGTCGGTACGATCAGCAACATAATGCTAGATTTACTTTTATTTATATTAAACTTTATAATTTATACTTATAAAAAAATACTTTAAGCCAGATTTTCATAATCTACTTAATAAAGCTAGTCTTATCAGAAGATAGAATAAGATTTAAACATTGAAATATCGATGTTCGTTGCGCAGACGGCAAACTACCTAATATTAATTGATGATAGCTAATGTATCAGATCCTATGAATATTTTTATTTATCTTTGTTCAGGAGTGGTGGACGACATCTCGCTTCTCGCTGTACTACCGCCGTTGGAACCGCGTGGTCTACTCCTGGCTGCGCGACCACATCTACCTTCCTCTGGCGCCATATACAGGACGACCTCTAGCTACGTTCATCGTATTTTTGGTAAGAGAAAAATATACCTACTATTCAGATCTTTCACAGATTTATTTAGACAGAAGGGTTTTCATCTTGAACCTGATTTCTACATATAACTCGTTTAATTTATGTTAGGTTGTATACAGTTATTTGGTAATTTGCCAGTTATTTATATGAATAGTCATGAACCAAATTTCTTTATTATTTTTCATGTGATGGGATTTTAATTAATTCCTCGAGATGGTGATTCTATCCCCGAGGTAGAAACCTACCTACACAGAATCACCATCTGTAGGTATATAGGTAAGCCGGTAAGCGTGTAGCAGTAAATAACAGAGATCATTTATCAAACTAATTGATATAAGATCTTGATCCGGTGTTAGTAATTCATCTCTAATTGAACGTCGACCTACATGAACTGCTAATTAGATATTAACGAGGTCAACAGCCGGGCTCACTTTGTACATAACTAGACAATTGACAATAGCCATTGTTAGCTGCACTGGGATAATAAGGGGCCAACAATGAGCCTGAATCATTCCACATAGAAAATATTTTACAAATTTCAAAACAAACTGGAATTCAGAATGAAATACTAAGTTCTATTAACAAAAGCTGAGAAATCTTTTTCCTTGACGGTCAAAATAAAAACAAAGATCCGTGATTCACGTCGGACGCAACAGGGCAGTCGTGCATGTGACAAGATAAGAGACTCTGTTGAAAGACTGGAGCCTTCTTTGCATTATATCTGGCGTTAAGAGAACAATGAACGAACTTAACATTACACGATGTAAACAGTTTTGTTATCTTGTAAATTAAGATGCTCGCGGTGCACGAACAAATCATTGTCATCAATTTGGCTACATATTGTTCGACGGCCTAATTGTTATTACTTATTACGCATTGTCTTATATTTGATAGTATTTTCTAGGTGTCTTCAATAGCCCATGAGGTCATCCTGGCGCTGTCATTCGGCTTCTTCTATCCAGTCCTGTTGGTTGAGTTCGGTGTGCTAGGCGTCATTATGGTGCCAGTTACAGCGACTGCTGGTCGCCGTTTCCCAAACGCCTTCAACTTACTCATGTGGCTGAGTTTCTTCATTGGAAACGGTAATCACGTACATATAATAAAGTATCAATATTCATGAAGAGAAAATAACATTAATCATCCATGAAGCAATAAGTGGGTATAGGTAGGTATTAACCCCCGGGGTGGTCGTCGGCGCATCATGTGTTCCACAAGCGCCTCACAGAGCACAGTTCGTAGTGATGACGTACTTACTTAATGTTTTAACGAGATGAGCGGCCCCGGAACGCAAGCCCATTTGCCCGGAACACGATGGTATTTAGTCAATAGAAGTCAGCTCCACTCAGAGCGGGAAGAGTCAATTACTGATTTTCTCCCGGAAAGAGGTAGGTATAAAATGGTACCTACAAGAAAGGAGATGCTCACAAATCATGACTACTTTAAATTACAACGCAATATTTCATTATGTTTTTCCTCGTGATTTGCGGCATATAGTACTGCCCCCGATGTCATAATTACAATAAGTCGTGTTACTGGTGTTATGACTTTTTTTACATTGATCCTTAAATCAAGCCCTATAAGGAATTCTTGTATTTATTTTTATATCTAAATTATTAACAAAGTTACGATAAGCATAATCACAGTAAGTGTTGAGAAGACGTTCATTATTATTATCGTTCATTATAATAATAACAGTAAGTAGACTTACTGTTCATAAGTATTTTCACTATCATATTTACAGTAACTAATGTTCCGGTTAGGGCGTCCAATCCCGGAATACCGAGATCTCGGTATTGCGGGATCCCGCGTCATTTTCCAATCCCGCGTGATGCGGGATTACGGGCGCGGGATCCGCGGGATTTGCGGGACTGAAAAAAGCATGCATATGACCTCTCGCGAGCGCGATCGCTCGGTGACTGGCGGCCGGCAGTGTTGTAAACAACGCGGGGGCCGATGTCGCCCGTTTTTCACAGCTTATGTAGCCTAATATAGCCGAATTTCAGTCAGTGGTAGCCTAAGTATGTAGCCTAAAATATCAGTAAAGTCTTTTATTCAGTATTTGTTACTGTTTTTCGTGAAGAAAAAATGGTGTAATTTGATTGATCTCATACTAATAGTAATACGTAAATAAACGTGGAGTTAGTTGATAAATTCATTGTTTTTTTTGTGATAAATAAACGGCTTAATTTGATTGATCTGATACTAGTAGTAATACTGGAATAAATGTGGAGTTTGTAGATTAATTCATTGTTTTTTTGTGATAAATAAACGGTGTAATTTGACTGATCTCATACTAATAGTAATACGTAAATAAACGTGGAGTTACTTGATTAATTCATTGTTTTATTTGCCTTATATAAATGTGAATATTTTCAATATGCGGGATCCCGCAAATACCGAGATCCCGCGGGATTGAAAATTCGTAGTCCCGCAAATACCGAGATTGAATTCAGGCTGCGGGATTGGACGCCCTAGTTCCGGTAGATTGACATTATTTAAATATGGCGTTTTAGCTACTCATTTTCACAGTAAGTATAGTTACTCTATTTATAACTTGTGTAATTCACAAAAATGAAATTAATAGTTATGTCATTTTTGTTGGTATCAGTCAGTACCTACCAGTGTTTTGGCTTCAAACAAAAATTTTATTTTGTATGATAGGCAAATAATAGGTTTTGTTTACTTCAATTCTCTTTAGGTATAAGATGCCAAGAAGACAGGCCAGAAATTCTGAATATTATTTAACGAATATATGAAATATAATATTTTATATATTTTACCATACAACCAATAAATTACGTAGGTAAGTTGGAAAAAAAAGAATGGGTGTGTATTTTATCTTGCCATAAGTGTACCGATGCGCAAAGCGATCCCCACCCTATCGCCAAGCGCTCATGGTCATAATCCAAGCCGTTGCCGGTATCTGTAACGAATGTGTCAATTAGGGCTGGTCATTAGGTACCTTCTTAGTTACGCTATTGAAAATATTCTGTAATCACCAATAAATCTGCAAACTAGAAAAAAACAATTATCATTAACTTAGATGGGTAGGCACTCCTATTATATTTGACTCCGTCTTTATACCTGACCTATTATTATCTGCTTATTGCACCTACAATATTTATAAAACTGAGGCCAACGTACACGTGTTACGTAGGTAGGCCTACATAGGTTAGTACAAAACTATGCACATAAGAGACGTTAACACTAACGTCTTTCCAATATCGGGAGAGAGATCGCGCGTTCGAACCCCATCCATTAGGTACACTATTTAATTGCCGAGAACCCACTCCAGACACAAGCATATTTTGTTTAGTTGGAGGGGTTAATAAGATTGCTAGTAATGACTAATGTGGCATTGCTAGTTATCTTTTGAGACCAAAAAAAAAATTATATTATACGCCCATAAAGAACAGATTCAGATTGAAATTAAAGAGAGGGTGCATTCCAAGAGAAAAACCTTATGTTGAAAAAAAGATTTAAGACAGATCTTAAATTATGTTTCAGGGATCCTCTGGAGTCTCTACCCGATGGAATACTTCGCTCGTCAGAACTGCCCGCCATCAGAGAACGACAGTTTCTTCATACCAAAGTCATGGACGTGTCCTGAAGTCATTTTAAAACCCAACTGGACATTCCAGAACCCACTAAGTATATTTTTAAGTAATTAAATTAAATAAAAAATAATTAGTTACAATAGTAGGTTACGTTCGAGACAATATTTTTTTTAGGTACTGCTTCTGAAAGTAAAATATTTCGTTATACTTATACCAAGGTGACTTTTTATTTATGTACTAGCAGGCACGGGGCTTCGTTCCGGTGGACACTCCTTCTTTTGCAGTCGGGTAACAAGTAGCCTATAGGGCTATAGCCTACCTCTAGTTTCAAGCCAACTTAACCTTTCATCCAAATCCACCCAGTACTTTCGAAGATTAGCGCGTTTAAACAAACTTATCCACCTAATGACATATATCCAACTTTCCTTCTTTCTTTTTGGCTCGGTCTTTGGAATAAGACCGAGGTGTGTGAGTTTTTGACCGTCAGCACATGGTGGCAAGCCTCAGGTCCTCATAGGAGGCCGCTGCGGGGCTCCCTGTGCGACGCCTGTCAGGGCAACTCCCTCTGGAGACTGTAAAAGAGACCTGCCTTGAGCCTCGTCGTGTAGCAAGTGCCCACTGTGCTACCGTCATACCTGGCCAATTCGTGGGCGGTCACGGTGGAACACAAAGTGGAGGTTTGTCCTGCTTGGGCAGAGCTCCGCCGTGTCCTCGTAGGGGTGATAGGCGGCAACGTCTCGCTCCCGGCCTTGGTTCAATCCATAGTCCGGAGCGAGGAGGCATGGGAAGCAGTCGCCTCTTTTCTTCATCCAAATCCACCCAGTACTTTCGAAGATTAACGCGTTTAAACAAACTTATCCACCTAATGACATATATCCAACTTTCCTTTTCTTTCTTTTTGGCTCGGTCTTTGGGATAAGACCGAGGTGTGCGAGTTTTTGACCGTCAGCACACGGTGGCAAGCCTCAGGTCCTCATAGGAGGCCGCTGCGGGGCTCCCTGTGCGACGCCTGTCAGGGCAACTCCCTCTGGAGACTGTAAAAGAGACCTGCCTTGAGCCTCGTCGTGTAGCAAGTGCCCACTGTGCTACCGTCATACCTGGCCAATTCGTGGGCGGTCACGGTGGAACACAAAGTGGAGGTTTGTCCTGCTTGGGCAGAGCTCCGCCGTGTCCTCGTAGGGGTGATAGGCGGCAACGTCTCGCTCCCGGCCTTGGTTCAATCCATAGTCCGGAGCGAGGAGGCATGGGAAGCAGTCGCCTCTTTTCTTCATCCAAATCCACCCAGTACTTTCGAAGATTAACGCGTTTAAACAAACTTATCCACCTAATGACATATATCCAACTTTCCTTTTCTTTCTTTTTGGCTCGGTCTTTGGGATAAGACCGAGGTGTGCGAGTTTTTGACCGTCAGCACACGGTGGCAAGCCTCAGGTCCTCATAGGAGGCCGCTGCGGGGCTCCCTGTGCGACGCCTGTCAGGGCAACTCCCTCTGGAGACTGTAAAAGAGACCTGCCTTGAGCCTCGTCGTGTAGCAAGTGCCCACTGTGCTACCGTCATACCTGGCCAATTCGTGGGCGGTCACGGTGGAACACAAAGTGGAGGTTTGTCCTGCTTGGGCAGAGCTCCGCCGTGTCCTCGTAGGGGTGATAGGCGGCAACGTCTCGCTCCCGGCCTTGGTTCAATCCATAGTCCGGAGCGAGGAGGCATGGGAAGCAGACGCCTCTTTCTGCGAAGCAGTTAAGCAAGCGCAGGAGGTGGCGGGACGCGCAAGGTAAAGGCAGGTCTCAAGGCCTTCACAGCCCTTGCGCCCCAGCCGCCGCAGGAGACGCTCCGGGCGTCGGGAATCACAGGGTGACTCCCATAGACTCCACCGTAGGCGTGGGCCTGCGGGCTGCGAGCAATGGGTAGCTCGCCGCCCGACTGAAACCGGGCCCGTGTAGACGGCGCGTCGCTTCCCGCGCGCCTCAGAGTGTCAGCAAAGTTGCCGGGGCCCACAGAGGGCAGTTGCCTGCCGGGGTTGCGGAATTGTTCGAAAGAATTACCGCGGCCTCGGAACACGAAGGGCATATGATGGAACACGGATAGGTTTTAGTCAGTAAAAGTCTGACACACCCTCCCGCTTCACCCAGATCGGGAGGCAGTCATTGGATGATTTCCAATCCTTAAAAAAAAGCTGCAGAAGTAATACGTTTTCAATAAGTAGTTAGTACCCATTATAATTGTTGCTTTCATGTAAAAATACAAAAAAAAAATTGAAATAATTTTATTGACTATAAAAAATACTTAATTACAATAAAAAATCGACGTCATACAGTAAATAATTAGTGTTTACTTCCAAATATAATGTAATTTAGAATCATTTTCTAGTATTTACTTGATAGGTAGGTATCTATGGAATTAAATTTAACCTATGTGCAATAACATAAATTCTATGGCCGCATTAAATCTTAAATATTAACATAAAATCAAAATCTCATGAATTAAATTCTTAACTGTCTAACATAGAGTATTTTTTCTATCAAATGAATACATAATGCTTTACAAGTACTATGGAAATAAGTGTATTTGGGCAAAACAGGAATGTAGCCATTTAAACCTATTGAAGCTATATTATAAATATATATCATCACATTTAAAGGAGGAAATTTAAAACAAACAGTATTCAATTGACCTAAAAAATTGTATTTATGTAAATATAGTAAAAATATTACGAACAACCACCTTCAGCTTATCTTATCCACAAGACTATAACATTTCCATTGATAAGCAGTGTGCTAGCAGGACACACATGGCACACCTTTTTGTTAGTCGCACTTCAATCAATCAAACCACATTGGCATCTCTTCACAGCCCTTACTGACTATTACAAGCACTATAAATTTTAATATAACAATAGTACACTTAACAAATCTAATCAACTTTGTATGAAATTAATATCAAAATATTTAAGTAATTGCAACTACATAGATTGAGAATGGTGCCAATATGTGTGTACTTTAATTAAGTAAAACTAGATTTATGACATGTATATCTTTAAATATTTTAGATCCAAAGGTAACATTTTGAGCAAAGTCCATGAAATGTGCAATATATCAGACTTTTTGTAACAGTATATAAATTTTTGTAAAAAATTTTATGTTTCACTATATGCACGGCAGTGTGTGGACTTTGCTTATAACAAGATATAAATTATAGTTCAAACAGCAGGAGTGCGGTCCAATTCCTTGAATAATGTTGATGACATTCTGCAAAAGATAACATAAACAAATGAATAGAGCAAACAGAAACATTCTAAGAGTTATCAGCAAATGTGCATGTGGTGACAATTTGATAAGCTATATTGGCATATGTTAATATAACTAGTCTTTGTTATTATGTTGATAACTCAATGTGCCACTGTTCCCACAAATGCTTTTAGAGCATATCCTGCATATAGGCATAGGGTATAGTATAGATGTATAACTAGTATATAGAATAAGTAGTAGTTAGTAGACAAGCAATTAATATACACTTCGTTGTGGAGTTGCAGATACTTGCCAGAGATGCATACATATCGACGCTGGAAAGGAAAAATTAGCGAAGCGATATTCATGCTACAAAATAAAGTAATTACTCACTTGCTTATCATATGCTGATATATGTAGGATGGAATTATTGTGATGTTTACTACAGATGGGCTGGCTTCAATAACTTTAGATATTTCCTTATCTTTCATGCCCACAACGTTTATAGTGTTGATTTCTAGAATCTGGTGATCAGTCAATAAACCATTACGAGCAGCAGAAGAATCCTTAACCAAGCCAACAATTCTGCCATCTTTGAACTGGAATCCAACATGGCCAAGAGAGTCTTTGTGGAGAGTTATTGTCCTCTCAAATGGTCTGAAATTAAAGAAAAAAAGTTAACTTCTTTTTTTCAAGTCAACTACAAAAACAGGATTCAATATATTTTTTATTAAAAGTTTTTTATTAACAAAGAATATGATTTCAAATGTATCAATAATTCTGTAACTTTTATTTTTACAAACATTCATACCTATCACGAACAGCCATAGAAATGCCATTTGCAGGAGACTTCTTCAGTAATCCATGGCATTGGTCCATTGTCATTCCAGCCAAAGCTACATTGTTAATCTCCAGTATTTGGTCTCCGAATCTCAGCCCAGCAAGGGCAGCGGGACTATTAGCAGCCACATAACACACAAACACTCCATTGTTGACAGAATGAAGCCTCACTCCACATTTTCCATCTTTGTCTTTGCACAAAATAACTGGTCTTATGGCCCCAGTAACCGTAGCCTTAGCCAAAGTAGTTGACTGAGATGACAAAGGTGCTATCATATTACTTACAGTTGCATGTGGCTGAACCTGTTGAAACAATAAAAAAATAACCTGTATTTTGAGCATATTTTACAGTTTAGTGACAACATAATACAATTAAGTGAGGTATTTTTAATAATTTCTCATCCATTGCACAACAAAATGGTAAATTGATAAATAATATTATACATTATACAGAAATTATTAAATAGAATAATATTATAGATAGATAGATATATTCTTTATTGTACACCATAACAGTAAAACAAAGCTATGGACTTAACAACTAAAAAGGGTGATACAATGGGCGGTCTTATCGCTAAAAGCGATCTTTTACAGACCTTTGGATGGATTTGACACAGGAGAAAATAAATTATAATATACTTATTGTAGTCAATATTATGGATTAGCTTAACTATTGAAGCTAATCAAGCGGTAGGTGGGATCTTTAGACTGTAGTCATGAGCTAACTTCGCAATTTCTCGTTTAGATAATAAATAAGGCTAGAGATAACATACCGTTTGGAGTTGATACTCGGGCATATTCAATGCAATAACATCACTAGACAATTCAAGACCCATGTAATCCCCTAGCGCAGGATACATATGAGCAGAAGGGGCGTTGGCTGGCATGGGAGCTGCAGGAGGAAGGCTATACATGGGCGCCGTCTGCTGGTGAGCTATCTGAGCCCTCACCATCGTATCCACTTTCATGTCCTCTAAGGAAGGATACAAAGACATCTTGGCTATTGAAAATTACACTTTTTAAACCACAAAACCAATCGTTACTTTGACGTCCTCGTTAACACAATTTCTGTGACTAATTGGAAACACAATGAATTATAACAAAAAACCCAATTGATAAAATGAAAACGGTTAGAGCTGTGACTCAAGCTTGTCACACATCATTAGTCAGTGAGATTACATTCTCTTTGGTTAGTATTGAATATTAATTGTTGAACCTCATATCGATTTTTCGGCCAACAGATACATCACACCCAAAAATATTAGGGCACTTTTCTAAATTCAAATAAATTTAATGATAGGTATTTTGAATTCACGCATGTCTAATTGAAACTAAAAATTCGTGAAGTATCAGGCCGATCAAGCGTTTATGTTGGCAAAATCATGTCTAGTTAACTATTTTATTTTGTGCTGTTATAAATTAGTCGATTTCTAGTGTTCTCCCTATATATACAACCAGAATGACAGGAAAATTGATTTAGAAGCAGCTGTTTAGTTTTGGTAGTTGCGGGCAGTTGGCAGCCATGAGCCATTGAAATTGTCATTATTGGCAGCTGACTTATTACAACGGTCTAGGGATGGACAAGTGAAAAAAAATATCGAATCAATTATTAGCGAGAAAAATATTTCGATGTTTTTTTGTTAAGGCGTAGGTGTTAGGTGATTTAAAATTGATCCCAAACCGTTAAATCCTACATACGAATAATAATGAAAAAAATTTAACTGAACCGTAGTCATCAGATATAGATGTCTGCTTCGGTTATCTGTCATTCTTAAACTTACATCCGAAGACACTTTTTCAGACGATACTGAAGAAGCTTGACATCTAAAAAATAAAAATAAAATATTTAAGACCAATATACGAGAGAACAGGTGTAAAGTATTTGTTGTAATATTTGTTTTATGGAATTTTATGTCTATGGTTTACTGGCAGGTTTTTAAGTCTATGACATTTAAAACCAAAATGTTGTTAGGAAGGTTTTTTTAATGTGACAACATAGATGAAAAGAAAAGTCAAGTAGAAAATATTTTAGTTGAAGATATAGTCGTAGTCGTAGTGGTTGTATATGGTCGATCATAAATGATTTAGTTTTTAGAGCAGTTTACCAATTTTATCAAACATGTATAGAACGTAATTTAGAATTTTGTAAAGGATTTTGGGAATGAAATAAAAAGCAGTGTAACTACAGAATGAAGTAATTTATTTGAACAAAGGATCCCACACTTACAACATCTTGGTAAGAGAACTATTCGATATTTTAACAGTATTCGCAATTTATCCAAAACTTTACAGGATCTAATTTTGTCTCAAGTAGTGGTTGGTCCGGGCACGCCGCAATTGCGGCGGTAAGACCCCTCTTTGAGGAGTGGCTAGATCGGCGTCACGGCGTCCTGACCTACCGCATGACGCAGGTCCTCACCGGACACGGAAGTTTCGGGAGGTACCTGTGTCTGATGAGGAAGAAAGAAACGCCTGGGTGTCACCACTGCGAGGATCGCCCTGAGGACACAGTAGAGCATACGGTGCATGACTGCCCCGCTTGGGCAGAGCATCGACGTGTCCTCACGGTGGCGATAGGCGGAGACCTCTCGCCCGGCATTGGTCGAGGCCATGCTGCGGGGCGAGAGGGAGTGGGAAGCAGTCATGCTATCGAAGGAGGAGGCGGGCCGCGTGAGGGAGAGGATAGCGTCCTCCCTCCAGCCCAGCCACAGTGGTAGACGCCCACGGCGTCGGACGTCGGCCGACGATCTCCGGCCACCGTAGACGCGGGCATGCGGACAGCGAGTAAAGGGCAACTCGCTGTCCGACCATGGACCATGCCCGGGTCGACGGCGCGTTGTGTTCACGCGCGCCGCAAAGAGCGTCAGCAAGATGACGAGGCACCCCCTGTAGAGGGCCGAAGCCTGCCGGGGTCGTGGGATTTATCTCATTACCGTGACCCCGGAACGTAAAGGGCTATTGAAGGAATACCGTGGATTTTTCTGCCCGGGGTGGGAGGACTCATCTGATGATTTTACCACGAAAAAAAAAGTAGTGGTTGGTCCAAATACTGTTTAAGCCTATTGAGCGAATTGAGAGAACTTAAATTGAGCTACTAATAGATAATAATTGTTCATGGCTAGACCAAATAGAAAGCTTAGCATTTTCTGGGGCCGCTGGTACAGATTTCAAGTTTACTGGAGAAAGTAGTCCTTTACACCTATGTTCTAAGCAAATATCATTGCTTATTTTCGATATGGCATTTGAAACGGCAATTGGAGAGGATCAACATTTGCACTGCTGCCCGGATATGACAAGAATAGGGAGGAGTATCACTCGCTTCACTCATACTTCTTCTTCTTCGAGTCATTGGCATGACAATTGTTATAAATTATAATAAAATGAATTAAAAATATATTGAATTTGACACTGGAAAATAAATATTCATTATTGATTTATTGAGATTTAAAATAGCGTTGATATTTATTAAGTCAAGTTATGATCTGGCTGGACAACAATAATTTAACTTTAAATGTCGCCAAAACGCCTTTGTTCCCGAATCCTCTGCTCACCTATCACACATTTCTCTACAAATTAAGGCTCATGTCTGCAACGATAGTGCACGAAACGTCACATGCTCGTGTCAAATAGTGTCCGGAGTCTCGTCAGACAAGTTTCTCGGTCTTTATCTAGATTCCTGTCTCAACTGCTACTTTACGTATTTAGAAAACTAAGGACCTCTGTCCACACAAAAATACTAAAAATGGTTTACATTGGTTTATGTGAGTCCATACTAGGCTACTGTTTCATTGCGTGGGGCGGTGCAGCCAAGACATTTATTATACAAGCCGAAAGAGCCCAACGAGCAGTTATAAAAGTCCTCCTAGGCAAGCCGTTCCGATATCCGACTCAAAGATTATACTCCGATTTTAAAGCGCATACTGTTCGGCAGCTGTATATCATACGAAATGTCTTGCGAATACACAAAACTACTCCACCTAAAAAAAAACCAAAGCCCTACTATAGTTGCAAAACTTATGAAAAATCGGAATAATTCCGGAATACTTCCGGGAAAGTTTCTTTAAATCAGAATTATTCAAAATGAATTTAAATAAGGCCCTCTGTGCGCCGGCCGCTGCCGCCGCGCTGCGCGCGCTGCAATGGCAGTGCGGGATGCAGTAAGAGGGGAGATACTCCCCGGAGAAGTTTTCCCCCCGCGAGAAAGATTCGTACCCCGCAATCGAATGTTTCCGAATATTTCGCCGGAATAATTCAATGGGAATTAACGTGTTTGTTTGTTGTGTGGTGGGTGAGTTAATTATTGTTCAGTGCGAGAGTACGTACGACACGCGAGTAAAATACAAATGTTTATTTTATTATAAATGGGATTGATTAAGTATATGTTATATTTTTATAGGTAGATATGTTAGCCTGCGATTAACAGGATTTTTATTCTTTTGTTTCTAGGCAGGTACTATTGGCCAAAGATACGCATGCTCACTTAAGAAAATATTTCTGCGGAAGCGCAGCTAGTGATAAACCACATCCCTTCCTGGTTTTGCCCATGGTTTCGCCCAATTAGAAATAATATGCATTTTGTGAGTACAGGGCGTGTAACATTATATTAATACTTAGCAGATTGCCGTCTCAAGTTGCTATACTTGTTCCCCGGAAACAAGTGACAAGTTTTTAAATCGTTCTCTCCATGATCTTAAAATCTTACACACTAATATCCGTAGCCTTAACAACAATTTTGATAATTTGGTGGTATTTATGAGTAGATTAAAGTACTTGCCTGACGTCATTATACTGACTGAGTGCTGGTTAAGCAAATGCCCAATTACTCCCTTGCTAACCGGCTACAACTCACATACTTCGTCATTTAAAACACAGAATGAAGGTGTAGTTGTCTATGTGAGAGATTGCTTTGATACAACCGTCGAAATTCCTATCTTTAATGAGGCAAATGTTCTTCTTCTTAAATTTTCAAATAAAGCTGCTTTTATTGCAATTTATCGCTCACCCTCATACAGAGATTTGTCTAACTTCCTTGGCAGCTTAGACAGTTTGCTTCGTGCATTAACTGAATTTAAAACTGTAGCCATTATCGGTGACATTAACCTAAACATCGTACCTGGGAGCACCGACCCAAATGCCGATGAATATCTCAATCTTACAGCCTCGCATGCAATGCTGCCAGCCTACACCCTCCCAACAAGACTGTCAAATTGCCTTGACCATGTGATAATCCGCACTCAAAGCACTGCTACTACACTAATTATTGACTCGCTCATTACAGACCACTCTCCTATTGTTGTTTTCTGCAACCTCAGTGTCAAACCCAGAACGTTTCACCGTACCCGACCCAAAATTGATTTGCCTCGGATTGTAGACGAAATTCTCACCACAGATTTTTCATTTATCTTTCAGTGTCACAATCCAAATGAAGCTGCGGAATCTCTTGTTTCCATCATGTCCTCAGCTATCAAATCGCACACACATGTTTCACTAGTTCCCAGTCGTAAACGCATCATCAAGCCATGGATTACTCCTGGTCTGCTGAGGTGCATACAGCACAGGGATAAGCTGCATCGTAAGTATAAAAAACAACCAGAGATTGAGACGAATAAACTGATCTTCTGTCGCTATCGCACCTTCTGCAACAATCTCTTAAAGAAAGTCAAGTGTGAATATGAACGCTCTCAATTTCGGCAGGCTAGAGGTAGTCCAAAAGCTACATGGAGGCTTGTTAAAAAAGTAGCTTGCCTCGGCCAGTACAGGGACTCGG
Source organism: Tholera decimalis (assembly GCA_943138885.2). Classification (NCBI taxonomy): domain Eukaryota; kingdom Metazoa; phylum Arthropoda; class Insecta; order Lepidoptera; family Noctuidae; genus Tholera; species Tholera decimalis. The sequence goes on along the minus strand of OW964556.2, from coordinate 28,610,798 downwards.
CTTCTGAGCTACTAAACTGCAGTGCCGAACCGTCCCAATCTGTGAATAAAGTCAACAATTACTTTGCGAGTGTTGGTGGACTCTTGGCAGCTGAAATCGAACACTCTGATCTCTATAGGTATCTCTCACAAAATCGACTCAACCACGAGATCCCAAGTACTTCCTTACCGTCTTCACCACATTCAATGGTTCTTCACAGCGTGGATAATACTGAGCTGGAAAATATCATTCTTAGCCTTAAAGATAACTGTGCTGCTGGATTTGACAATATATCCCCCTCAATTGTTAAGGCCACACGTCACATTCTAATTCCTATCCTTGCTTTCATCTTCAATCTCTGCTTTTCAACGGGTATTTTTCCTGATGTTCTCAAAACTGCTGTAGTCCACCCTATCTTTAAGTCGGGAGACAAGGCAAATGTCACTAATTTCAGACCTATTTCAGTGTTGAGTACATTTTCTAAGATTTTCGAAAAGGTCATAAACCAAAGACTCACCAAATACCTAAAGAAATTTAACCTTCTCGCTAATAATCAGTTTGGATTTAGGAGTGGAAAATCTACTGAAGATGCTGTACTCGAACTTACGGATACTATTATTGGTCATTGGGAAAATAAGTATAAAACTCTTGCCATCTTTTTAGACCTCTCCAAAGCCTTCGATACGGTCTCAATTCCTATACTTCTTTCGAAGCTAGAGCATCTAGGCATTCGAGGGACGGTTCACGATCTCTTCAGGAGCTATCTTACAGGTCGTAAGCAAATCACAAAGCTTGATAATTATCTCAGCAACGAGGAAATGATTACATTTGGAGTCCCTCAGCGCAGTGTCCTGGGACCCCCACTTTTTCTCATATACGTGAACGAACTGTGTCAGTTATCTTTACCCAACTGCAAAATCATAGCTTACGCAGATGACACAGCCTTAATTGTTCATGGGCGGGACTGGAATGAAACTCGCCTTAACTCGGAGTTTGCCTTGAGTGCCGTCATGAGGTGGCTGACTATTAACCTTCTCACCTTGAACATCAATAAGACCAAATTTGTAACATTTTCGAATATAAAGTCAAGTCAACCCCCTACACCGCTAGAAATTTGTGCTCACACCTGCCATAACTTACAACCAAATTGTGGCTGTCAACAATAAGAGAACACCGCTATTATTAAATATCTTGGAGTCATTATCGATAGCAACCTGAAATGGAAACAACATATAGCTTCAACTGTAGCCCGTGTGAGAAAACTTATATACATATTTAAAAAGCTCAGAGGCTCGGTTGACTTTGACTGTTTGTTAACCGTTTACTTTGCGCTCGCTCAGTCTGTTCTAGGGTACTGCTTAACGGTCTGGGGTGGTGCTGGCAAAACGGTGATGCTTCGGGTAGAACGTGCGCAAAGAGCTGTCCTTAAGGTACTGGCAAGGAAACCGATCCGATATCCCACATCCTCTCTATATACCCTCTGCCAGGTCCTCACCGTAAGACAATTATTTATACTTCAAACTATTCTTCGCAAACACAGCCAAATTAAATTTGATCCTAAATGTTGTACTGCGCGCCGCTCGAATAGGGTTTGTAATACTGAGTCTCGTCGAACCGTAGCTGCAAGTCGTCATTTCAAACACACAAGCTCAAAATTATATAATAAACTAAATAAAATTTTACACATCTACCCATTAACCAAATGCAAATGCAAAAAGATAGTAGATTCTTGGTTAAAATCACAAAATTATGCGGAGACTGAGAAGCTCGTGGAAGTGTAACACATCCATCACACAGACCAACAAAACTTCGCAACTCACATTCCACATACACCCCTTACACACCACATTTACACTCACCCATACATCCACACTTTCACCTTACATTATATTACTACTTCTAAACACATCCCAATTCATTGTCTTTTGTTGTTTATTTTTATCTTTTAATTTATTGCTTTTATTCTGTTTAAATTATTTCTTAATTAACTTTTTAAATGGAGCATTATATCATGTTTTTTGTATCCGGAGAAGGGCGTTGTTAACTGCGCTACAGTTTATACTTTTGCAGCTAACATCGTTTGACTTGTATCTAGTTTTGTGTTTTTGTTCCTGAAATAAACTATTTACTATTTACTTACTATTACGAACACTACTAAAATACGCTTCGTGCATCCTATTGGTCAAAATACATGCATTTGGCGATCGAGTTGTAAGCCGTGCTGTGCGATTATAGCCTTAAAGGTGAGCATGCGGAACATTGGTCGATAGTACCTAATTATTTCGAAATTGAATGCTATTTTTATAAACGTCAGTTGTGGAATAAAAAACCAGGCCTAGCATATTTTATTTGTTTTTTGAAAAAGGGTTACTTATGTTTTTGGTTAGTTTGTATGTAGCTCTGTACGCATCGCGAGTATTCGCGAGTCGCATAGGTAGGTATTAATCATTACCTACCTACTTAACGCGTACAATAGCCCAGTCAATAAAAACAAATAAAGGCAAACCTTGCAAGCAAACACGTTTTGATGCGGTTTTCAGAAAATTATTTTTTATACTAACCTAGGAGCAGGTTTTGGTATGTTAACCGACTTCAAAGGTCGATTTTCCTGTTTTATTTTTGACAGTTGAAATATTCCCAAAGTTTCGGAATATTTCGGAATACTTCCAAAGTATTCGACGGGAATGATTCGGATTTTTTCTCGACAGCATCTATAAGCCCTACGATCACAAGAAGAGCTAAGTCGGTTTGCCCCCGGATTTACACAAACACTACCTTTGCACGTCGGCATAACCGCTAGAGTCTGGCAAACGAAAGTAGACACTCGAATTATTTGTAAACTTTTTATATGGCAATGCTATACTAATGTCAAACTCTATTTTCAAAACAAGATGGCGTATTGTTGGTGATTTGTTGTGATCTTTTTAATAGCGTTTATTCAGCGAAAATTGAACAAAACTATTAAAAGTGGAGTACTGGAGATGTTGTTTCGCATGATGTCTAAATATCATGAAAAACAAAAGGAGAAAGACGCCGAATTCAAACAAAAACAAGGTTGTTTACGTGTGGTGTTCGTTTTCATAAGTTAGTAGGACATTACTAAGTTGATACTTTGTCGTAATTCATAATTAATATTTTATCTTTCGGCGAGAAACTATTTATCTATTTTGATTCACATTCATTTTATAGTATGTTAAACACCTTCATAATAGTGCATTATGGTTATTTAACATACTGTTAAATGTTGCATTGTTTTTAACAGTTTTGTTTTCTTTTATAGAAAATCTGGTGGATGTACCAGGGGTTGATCAGATAGTGAAAACTATTGAAAACTTACGGATCGAGAGCAGAAAGATAGGATAAGAACCCAGACCCAGTACTTGGATGAAATAGCTTCAATCACTGGTAAGCTTTTACTAGGCACATAACTTTTATAAAGATGTGATTGAATTCATGATTTGCAGAACCTAATCTTTCTGTTTTGCCATTCTTTACAGAAGTGAGAGTTACTACATTAAAAAGAATTAAAAAGGAAGGTGCGCGTAAAGGCCATATAAACCCACAGTGTCTGACTTAGATAGTTTTGACATAGATGCTATTCGTAACAAAATTAACGAATTTTATATCGTTAGAAAACAAATTTAAAACGAAACACACCAGAACCAGTATATGAAGCAGATTGGGCACGTGGTATTGCGACTTCCCCCCTACCACTGCGATCTAAATGCCATTGAGTTAGTATGGAGTTTGGCTAAACGTAAAGCGGCAAGTAAAAATATTGCTCTGCCTGCAGTGGAGTTAGAGAAAGTTATAAAACAGTCGTTTGAAAATATAACTCTCGAGGAGTGAAAGAAAATGACTGATCATATCATCCATGTTGAAAATAAATATAAAGAAAGGGACGGAATTACAGAAAATAATTTAAAAAGTTTTATAATCAACGTAGGAAACAGTGATTCCAGTGACTTTAATGAATCTTTCCACACGGAAGTCTTAGATTCAGATTTTGATTATAGTGAATAAATCAGAACTATTTTAGAATACTGTTGTTTTTTTTTAAATCTAATTAAGACATAATATCTTAACTATTACCTACCTAAAAGACCTGTTGTATTTTTATTCCGATAAAATAAAATAAATAATTCTAAAGTATCAAATAAGGTTATTCCAGGTATTTCATAGTAGTTTTGGGGTTGCTATGCTGATATTTTTTAAATTTGCCGCGCTTTTTCAGTCTCTACTTTCGTTTGCCAGACTCTACTTAGGTGCCCTAATTTATAATAAACTCCATATACACAATTTGAGCATGTTTCGATGTAAGTCCAAGGTGAAAGAATATCTGCTCACCCTTAACTATGACGACACGGAACGGTTACTCAACCCATAGGCAGTCAGGCTCACCCACATAAATGACAAATACACAAATACACACACACACTATCCAAACACGCGCAAACATATTATAAAGAACACACCCAATAAACAATCTATCTCCCGATCTCCTCTCTATACAATTGAATTATTACCACTTTGTTCTTTTTTATTACAGATGAGCCTGCTCTTGACCTCGATCTCGCCTGATGGTAAGCGATAGATGAGGTCTACGATGTGACGAGCGAGCCCAGATGATGCCTATTTACTCTTGCTTTAAAGGCTGAAAGGTCATAAGTGGCAGGGAACACAAAAGCCGGCAGAGAATTCCACAACTTAGCTGTGCGCACAATAAATGTGAAGGAGAAGCCACAAGACGGTATATCAACCAAGTGTGGATGGTACCTAGCCGTGCGACTGGTAGACCGGTAGTGAAATGGAGATGGAGGAATCAGGTCATGGTCATGGTCATGGAGTATGGTCCTGGGAGTGTGCGCAGGAGCTCACACTCCCCGAAGTACAATCTATAGAAAACCGACAGGCAAGCAACGGTTCAAAGATGAGCCAGGCTATGAAGCTTGTTCACGAGCAATTCGTCGCCTATAAGCCTTTTAGCTCTGCGCTCGATTGAGTCCAATGCAGCAAGTTGGTATTTTGCAGAGCCATCCCACAAGTGGCTGCAATACTCCACGCAGGAACGGACCTGTGCTTTATATAGATTCAGAAGATGTAAAAGCGTGAAGTACCGCCTCACCTTGTGTAGAATTTCCAGCTTTTTTGCTGCAGTCTGAGCTCTGGCTGGACTCGATGGTTGAGCCGAAGTTGAGGTCTGATGTCAACTATTGTTAGTTTAGTTTAATGTATTCTTTATTTATTGTGATTTTAAAGTGCACTGTATACTCTTGTTTTTTTTTTTGTGTCGCTTATAATGTACGGATGGATGACCTCGGTAACTGTTAGAAAGAGGTTTGCAATAGTTTACCTTCAGACTGGCTGGTATGACAGAATGAAGGATCTTTTTGAATTGAGCATGACAACTATGTGTTAAAAATTAGTGTATATTCTATTGTGCGTTTTTCTAATTAATAATAAAGATGTAATACTAATGTTCTCTTTAATTACATCCACTGTGCAAACTAAGACCGCTTAGAGAACTCTAGAGTTCACAGGTTATGGGCCTTTTCTTTTGCGCTGGTAACATGAAGAACATGTGGGTTATTACACCTATATTTTCTGTACTGGAGAGAACATATTTAGAAAAATGAGCACAACCACGTCTAATGCGAGTTCCTGACTACCGTCTATTGAGAAATTGCAAGGAAGTAGCAAAATTGACACATGGAAATTTCACGTTGAGTGCATATTAGTTCATGATGACCTATGGCAATATGTTAAAATCCTCCGTCTAAAGAAGACGATGCAGCTAAGAAGCGTGGTGATCAGAAAGCGCGCACGAGAATCTGTCTGCTAATCGAGAACCGTTGCAAGGTACATGTTCGTAAAGCGAAATCAGCATATGAGACATGGAACAATTTGAGAGCAGGATATGAAGACAAAGGCATCAACAATAGATGCAGATTATTGTCTGTCTGGTGAGCCTAATGTATGTTTAATTCGATAACTGAATATGTGACAGGGCTAATGCGAGTTGCTAATCAACTGTCAGACTTGGAAAAGGAAATTGATGATGAGCTTTTAGCACCACTGATGCTACAAGGTCTGTCAGAAAAATATGCGCCATTGAGATTAGCGCTAGAGAGCACTAATAGTGAACTGACTATTGATGTGATAAAAATATGTGTGAGGAGCTACAGCTACACAAGGCATACGATTGCCCGCATAATGCGAGGAATAAAAAGGGTGCACACAGTACGAGTATTGCAACGGCTCTTGGTGCAAAGCATGGAGATCAAGATGACAGCAGGATCCTGGATTCTGGAGCATCAGAGAACATGAGTTACAGAAAGGATTGGATAACTGGCTTTGTAGAGAGAAGTAGTAAGATAGAGGTTTCTTGTGCGAGTGGAGGTAAGGTGTATGATGAGGATATGGTATGGTAGCAAGTGAGATGCCTGACGTTACAGTGACGGATGTATTGTATGTACCTGGTCTCTCATCAAATCTATTGAGCATTAGTAAAATTATTAATAAAAATAAAGTTACTGTTTTTACAGAAAAGGGGTGTACAATTTACAACTCAAGTGATTGTAAAATAGAAGGTAAACCACTTCATCTGCAGCGGCTAGTAGCAATATGGAGTTATGGCATAAGAGACTAGCGCACCTGGGTTTGAAAAATCTTTCTTTATTGAGTGACAAAATGGCAACTGGGGTAAGTTTTTTAAAATATAATGATCGTAAATTCGACTGTGTTGCTTGCCTTCTGGGAAAGCAAACAAGAAAACCATTTGAACGCAATAAGGCTACTAGAGCCAAAGATATTTTGTAGCTTGTACACTCTGATATCTGTGGGCCAATGCAAAGTGATTCTTGGAGCGGTAAGAAATATTTTATGACGTTTATTTATGATTATTCGCGAAAAACTTACGTTTACTTTCTCAAGCTCAAGAGTGAAGCTTATGAGATTATTAGGGAATTACAAAACTTATACTGAGACCCAAACTGGCAAGAAGTTGAAGGTGTTGAGGACCGACAACGGTTCTGAATATGTTAACAAGAGAATTGACGCATTTCTTAGAGAGCATGGAATAAAACGTCAACTGACAATTGCATACACACCACAACAAAACGGAGTTGCTGAACGTGCTAATCGTACGATTACGGAGAAAGCACGAACAATGCTGCAAGAGGCAGGTCTACCCGTTTACTATTGGGCTGAAGCAGTAAACACGGCTGTTTACTTGAAAAATAGGAGTCCTACTGTAGCAGTCAGAAACAAGATGCCAGAAGAGGCGTGGTCAGGACAAAGAGTTGACCTGGGCCACCTAAAAGTGTTCAGTTGCAGGGCGTTTGTACACATTCCAGATGTGAAGAGGAAGAAATGGGATGCAAAAAGCGAAGAGTTTGTATTTGTGGTTTACTGTTCGGGGACAAAAGGGTATAGACTGATTAACCCTGTCAACGGCGAACTTCGTAAAGCAAGAGATTTAGTGTTTTTTTGAAGAACAAATGTACAAAAAGGAAGCTGAAACGAAAACTAATGTCGCCAACCTAAAGGATGACATGCAAACACCACATAGAGCAAATATTCAACTGGAAGAACTAGTTCAGGAAGATAACTTGCATGATAGAGATCAAATTGACGAGGATCCCGAAGCTGTGGTTGAAGATGAGAATGAACACTGGACATCCTTCGAAAATGAAGGTAACCAAGAATCCTTAGAATCTGAGGAAAATGATAGAGTAACAAAGACAGAAGTTGTGAGGAGATATCCATTAAGAGATAGAAATCCTACCGACTTTTCTGATTACTTCACATACCAAACCATGTCTGAAGAAAAAGATCCAGTTACAGTGCAAGAGGCACTATCGTGTTGAGATGCAAAAATGTGGAAAGCAGCCATCAAAGAGGAATTGGACGCACTGCATATCAACGGTACATGGATTTTGGTGAAACCTGAGTGTCCAATAAACGTTGTTGATTCTAAATGGATCTTTAGAATCAAGAAAGAGGCGGGAAATTAAACATGCTATAAGGCACGCTTAGTGGCTCGTGGTTTTAGTGAACGAAAAGGTACTGACTACGAGGAAACATTTTCTCCGGTTTACAGACACAGTACGTTGAGGCTATTGCTTGCCTTAGCAGTTAATCTTGAGTAGTTGTTCACATGGATGTGACAACAGTATTTCTTAATGGGAATGTAGATGAGGTAATATACATGCGGCAGTCACCCCAGTTTGAAGAAAAAGGAAAGGAAGATTATTTGTGTTTGCTAAAGAAATCCCTTTACGGCCTCAAACAGGCGCCTCGGTCGCGGAATTTGAAGTTACATTCAGAACTAGAGAGTTTGGACTTCAAGCGATGCAAAAACGAACCATGTGTTTATACGAGGAAAATTGGTAAGCATATGATTATCTTAGCAATCTATGTCGATGATATTCTTGTATTTTATAACAATGAGCAGGATATGAAAAATGTGAAACAAGAACTCATGAAAAAGTTCAAAATGAAGGACTTACGAAAAGCAGAGCTATTCTTGGGCATGAGGCTCAAACAAGAGAATAACTGTATTACAGTTGATCAGGAGGAGTTTGTCGAGAAGATTCTTCAGAAATTTGGAGTGACAGACTGCAAGATAGTTTCAACTCCTGGAATTCTTGGTCAGCATTTCGAAAAACCAAAAGGGTTGAAATCAGATGAGAAAGTAAACCAGATGCCGTACAGAGAACTCATAGGGTCTTTAATGTACTTGGCAGTCTGTACGAGACCGGATATAGCTCATACAGTAAATTACATGAGTCAGTTCTGTACCAACTTCGAGGAGATTCACTGGACAGCAATAAAACGAATCTTAAGGTATCTCAAGGATACAAAAAGTATGGGACCTTAAGTACTCAAAATATATAAATGGCAAGATTTTGCGGATGCAGACCACGCAAGTGATCTGGTGAACAGAAGGTCTTACTCAGGCTATATTTTCAAGATGGCTAATGGAGCTATCTCATGGCAAAGCGCTAAGCAACGCCGTGTTGCCATATCTACAGCAGAAGCCGAGTATGTAAGCCTATCAGAAGCTGCAAAAGAAGCAGTTTTCTTGAAACGTTTTCTTATAGAAATAATGGGTAAGGAAGAGTCACCCATTCTGATTCATAGTGATAGCCAATCAGCAATGGCAATTGCACAGAACCCCGTGTACCATCAGCAAACCAAACATATAGATGTGAGGTATCATTTCATTCGAGAGACTGGAAGATGGTGTCATTATGTTGAAATACCTAGAGACCAAGTATATGGTTGCCGATATTTTGACCAAGGCAGTTTTGAAAGATAAGCACGAGTTCTGTCGAAGAGAAATGGGTGTGTGTCATTGTGCGTGAGTGATTGAGGAAGCTATCAGATAGATGTGTATGAGGAGCATGAATTGGAAACGATTGAGGAGGAGTGTTAGAAAGAGGTTTGCAATAGTTTACCTTCAGACTGGCTGGTATGACAGAATGAAGGATCTTGTTGAATTGACCATGATAACTGTGTGTTAAAACTTATTGTATATTCTATTGTGCGTTTTTCTAATTAATAATAAAGATGTAATACTAATGTTCTCTGTAATTACATCCACTGTGCAAACTAAGACCGCTTAGAGAACTCTAGACTTCACAGGTTTTCCTAGCATGGGGGTCTTTAATCATATCTATTCAGAATGTCTCCTTGAATTCATATGTGATAATGTGTCACATGTAATTGTAATTTTTGGCAAATAAAACATTATTATTATTAATTATTTTGTGAAAAAAATATCGATATTTAGATATATCGATTATTTTTACTCAAGCCTACAACTGTCGTCTGTCAATGTCAATAAAAATCTATGATGGTGGGTCGTGAACGTGAATGTGTTATGTATTGAAGTTAATGTTATATTTGTTAAATATTACTGAACAATGAATAAATGAAGTTATTACAAAATACACTAGTTATCTTAATTGTGTCGGAGCCATGGAAACAATAAATAGCAAGCGCACTCCAAGGTAAAGTCGTATTTCCGCATAGTCAAAATTGAAAACATTGTTTACTTTTACAAATAAGTTGATTGAATTACTGTAAATTGTCACTTTTCAGCCGTTGTCGGGAATGGGAACGGGCTAGGCGTAATAAATTTAACGAGGCTATAAACAAACTTGGTGAAATAGTCAAATCTATACAGAAGAGTAATAGCCCAACAGAAGATAGTGAAGATGTGCAATATCCGAAAATTGAAATTATCCAAAATGCCATAATATACCTTAATAACTATGTTCAAGAGAAAACACTATTGAGTAAGTTGATGAATAAGTAAAAATTATATAATGATCAGTAACCGTATGTTTTTTGTAGTTATCAGATAGATTACAAACATCAGAGTTGTACTTAATTGGTTGTTAAGTTGCTGTGCTGTGTGATGCAGGTTCAATTTCCACATTGTATCAAATTTGAGTATGATCAGAAAGTTGTTCTGGGTCTTGTTTTTACTTAGTTAATTTATGCTATCTTAAGCAATTTTATTTCCCATGTTGCCTACCACCTCTTATCCTATGTTCATTAAACATTTGACTCATCCTTTACTACAAATCAATATTGACAAATATGGTGTGTAAGTGTGTAATTAGAGATAATATTGACAGTGATACCAACAAGTGTGTGTTAAATATATACAGGGTTATTGGAAATATGTCCCGATCCTGTTAAGGGCGTGTAGATGAGGTCATTAACTAATAAATAAAATGTTCCGCCATCAAAATAGATTAGTGATTTTTAGGAGAAAAAAAAATATTTCGTAAGATGTTGCAAAAATCATATAAATAAAATAAGTAAGTATTGGATCTCTTTTTTCAAAAGTATGGCGGTTTTTAATTGTTTTATGTTTTTTATTATGTGCAACTGAATTCTTTAGCTATTTAATAAATAAGAATGCTAAAACGTGTTTTCGTTTTTTTTTATAATAAATTTTTAAAAGAGATAGTCTTATTTCATTTTAATAATATTTTTTATTTCTCTCAATAATGGTATACTTTAGGCCTAGAAACTTAGGGTTGATTTGTTAGTTAATGTTTAAATTAATCTACACACCCTTAACAGGATCGGGAAGTATTTCCAATAACCCTGTATATTGTTCTTACAAATAAATTGCTTCAATCGTTATGTTCACTGAATTTATTTCATCCCAAAAACCCTTTACAAAATTCTAAATAGATTAATACATGTTTGATATAACTTGGTAAAACTGCTCTAAAAAACTAAAACACACGATCAACCATGTTCAACTCAACTGTTTGTTCAACTCAATTGAATATTTTCTCACTCGACTTTTCTTTTTATCTATCATGTCATATTCCAAAACCTTCCATAAGGTCAGTAATTCATAGACATATAATAGAATAGAATATACTTTATTGTACACCAAAATCTAAACACACCTGTTTAATATTATTTCTTAAATCTATGGTTACAATGGCGGTCTTATTGCTAAAAGCAATTTCTTCCAGACAACCTTTGGAAGGACTTTCAAAACTTTAATTAAAGTGGGGAGGGCTAAATTAGTACTCATAAAACAGAAAATAATATATACATATACATACAAATATATAAATACAATACATAAGTAATTATATATAAATATAATGTGTTCTTTAACATCATGTGGAGAGGAAACAAAAGAATAATTATAAATTTGAAAGAAAATGATTAGCAACCGAAAAGTAGAGAGTGACTGAGCTTGTCTTACTGACACCGGCAATGCATTCCACAAACGAACAGCTTGCACCGTAAACGATGAGCCATAGAATTTAGTGGAATGTGCAGGCATTGAAAGTCTCAAATTCTCCGATAAAAAATCATTGATTGAAAATTCTATTAAGCTAATATCACAACATCCCCTCTGAATTTTGTGTTTATTATAATTAGAATAACATCTCCCATATAACTCCCATCAACTCATTTTAAAAACCAAACTCAATTAACCCACCCAACTTAACTAAATACAACAAACAAACTTTGAATTAATTAATCTAAACACTTTACATAAACTAACTTAAACACTAACATTTCAAATTTTTTCACAAGCAACCTTATATCCTAATAAACCTACATAATTCATCACATTACAGAATGTGCTTTACGTATCACTCACTATACACTGTCTCAATCTTAAAAACTTTGTTCTGTCCAGTGGTTTAGTTAGTATATCTGCCAAATTATTTTTAGTTGGACAATAATGAATTTCCAAAAAATTATTATCTATTTTTTCCTTAATAAAATGATACTTTACATTAATATGTTTGCTTCTTCTATTCAAAATTCAATTTTTAATCAATACTATAGCTGATTGATTATCAACAAACAACTGTGTTTTTGGTCATTTATTTGTCAACTCGAAGATCAGACTGAATCTTTTATACATTCAGCTGCAGAAATATATTCAGCCTCAGTTCTGGAAAGAGCAGTGACTGACTGTTTACGTGAACACCAATGAATTGGACTACTACCATAAAATATTACAAAGCCAGTCGTACTTTTCCTAGCATCAGGATCACCTGCAAAATCTGCATCACAATACGCTTTCAAAGTTAAATTGTAACCGCGAACATACTGTATACCACTGCTGACTGTATTTTTAATATATCAAAAAAGGTTCTTAATATTTGCAAAATCATTCAAGTTAGGATGTTCTTGATGCCTACTAAAATAACTAACATGAAAAGGCAGATCCAGTCTTGTTTTATTAACTAAATACAACAATGAACCAATCAATTGTCTATATTGATGCACATCATCAACTCCCACTTTCCCCTCTTGATGTGTATCAACTAAAATAACTGGATGACTACTATCTTTTAAGTTTTCGTATTTAAACTTTTCCAAAATTTGATTTATATAACTTTCCTGATAAATCTTATAAAGTTTTGTTCTACTTTCCGCATTTCAAAATCTGTCTCTAATTTATTAATAATTTTATTTAAATCAATCTCGTTTTCACCAAATAAAATACCATCATCTACATAAATAGCCAAATATATTTCTTTATCTTTATTTACAAACACATGGATCTAATTTTAACTGTAAAAAACCCATTTTTTTCAAAAACTCCGTTAATCTCTTGTTCCACATAAGTGGTGCTTGCTTCAAACCATACAAACTCTTCTTTAATTTACATACTTTATTATCTTTGACTTTTATATTATATCCTAAAGGTATTTCCATAAAGATTTCTTCATCTAATTCTCAATATAGAAAGGCTGTCTTAACATCAAATTAATTAATTTTAAAACCTTTTTGAGCTGTAATCGCCAACAGCAATCTAACACTAGAAGTGTTTACCACTGGACTATATGTCTCCTTATAATCAATATTGTATTTTTGTAGAAAATCTCTTGCCACTAATCTAGTCGTATATCTTCCACCAGGCTTTATAGCAAATATTCATTTACTCGTAATTATTTTCCAATTTTTTGCTTCACACCTTGTTAACGATTTCCCAAGTTTTGTTTCTCTCTAAGGAATCTTTTTCTTCATCCATTGCTCTTTTCAATAAATCTTTATCAAAACTATTGAAAACATCTGTTTAAGTCAAAAACGAAGTCTCCAAATCATAATCTTTCAGCCTAGATGGTAATTTTCTTTCTCTATTCGGTAAAATCCTCAATCCATCATTAATAATTGGTTCAATTGCATCCTCAAACTCATCACTAATTTCAACTACTATATCATCTCTAACTTCCCTTCTCAAATTATTATTTTCTTCAACACCAACTCCAATGTCTTCAACACTATCTTCAAAAATCTCATTATCTTCAACACCAACTCCTCTAAATTCAACATCTTCAACACTAACTCCAACTTCAACGTCTTCAATACTGCCTTCAGAAACCTCAGCATCTTCATCACTAACTTCAAATTTTCTTCAAAAATCTCGTTATCTTCATCACTAAAAGCTCGATCACCACTTTCACTACGAAAATCATCACGACCAACTACATCATCATTAACTTTATCACTAACATCAACACTAACCTGTTTAAATACATTTTCTAAATCGCACTTTTTCACTCTACAATTACACATTTTCAAATAATTCGCAACATCACTCTTATTATTATTAAACACCACATCTCTCGAATAAACAATTCTAAAATTTGAAGGATCCCAGATCTTATAACCATTATTAGTAAACCCTACTAAAAGCCCTTTGCTACTCCTGGAGTCAAGTTTATGTAGCTGAAAATTATTTTTATAATATGCTAAAGATCCAAAAATGTTCAGATGTTTTAAATTAGGTATTCTATTAAACCACATTTCGGCTGGTGTTTTAACATTAATTATTGTATTTGCACTCCTGTTCAATAAATAAGCAGAAGTTAAAACAGCTTCACCCCGTAACTCATATGGTAGCTGCATATCAAAAAGCAACACTCTTGTTCGTGCCATTAATGACCTGTTTAATCGTTCAGCTTTATCATTCAGCTGTGGAGTATAGGGAATAGTGTAATCAATAACATTATTACTGTACATTTTAAATTGTTTGCTAGTATATTCACCCCCATTATCACATCTGAATGTTTTAACTGTTGTTTTAAAATGATTTTCTGCCAAATTAATATAGTTGATAATTTTGGAAAATGCCTCGCTTTTAATTTTAGTAGAAAAAATTTAAAAAAAAAATTGTATAGTCATCCAATGACGTGATAAAATATTTGTATCCATCCCATGTTTCCCTTTCAATAGGACCACAAATATCGCTATGAATAATTTCTAATGGTTTACTAGCTCTGTGTTTATTTGATTTAAATGGTTTTCTACATAATTTTGATTTTGTGCAGACTTCACAGATGTTAATCTCCTTTACCAGGCCTCCATCCTCGAACAAGATCCTTTGTCTTGCCAATAGGTACATGACCCAACGCACGATGCCAGAAGTTAGCATTAATTTGAAAGATGTTTACAGACCTTGAAGGCACGACTGGGTTTGCATTAATATTTAAATAGTACAGCCAGTCTTGCTTCAGTTCACCAACCTCTATGGATTCAGAGCCCTCACTTTAGATTTGACAACTCGTTCTGAAAAATTTTAACAAATAATTATCATCAGCTAATGTAGATACAGATATTAAGTTCTTTTTGAGTCGGGGAGTACATAATACATCTTTAAAAGTAATATGTTTAGTATAAATATTGCCCATGATGTTCACATGGTGAATATTTCCGTCTGCAGTCATGATTTTATAATTAATCTTCTTATCTTTAAGGTAACTTTCTGATGTAACAATAAGACTGCTGGTACCTGAATCTACAGGGTCTTTCATTAAGCGTGTCCTATCTTTAAATTTAAATAAAACAAAGTGTATGTGAGATATTATAGAAATTATTTATTTATTTGAAAAATGTAGTGATTCCATTATGTGTGGAATATGACATCATTCAAGTGTCCGCCACGGCTTCTCTGGGTGGAGCGCATGCGAGATATCCAATTTTCTATGACTTTTGCGCATAAATCAGGCTGAATTCGACCACATAGGTCGAACATCGACATAGGTTATGTTGGCTTTGAGGGCCGCTGTGGTTTGCGGTTTATTCGCATAGACCTGCGACTTAAGAAAACCCCACAAGAAAAAGTCTGAGATCCAATACTTATTTTTATGATTTTTGCAACGTCTTATGAAATATTTTTTTTTTTCTCCTAAAAATCACTAATCTATTTTGACGGCAGAACATTTTATTTGTTAGATAATGACCTCATCTACACGCCCGTAACAGGATCGGGACGTATTTCCAATAACCCTGTATAAATATACAAAAACAATAGTTTGTTTTATTTTAAGTACTTTAAAGTCAATGAATAATAAAGTATGAAAAAAGAGTGCGAATGAAGATTGCTAGGTATAAAGCTATGTCACTTCTGTATTCAGTCAGCAGCTTAATCTATATAAGTGACATGTTGTAGCAGAACGTTGAACAAAACACGTAAAGCGCCATGTAAATCACGGCGCTTCCGACCTTTTGGTCGCGAGAAAACTACACCTTAGAAGCGCTTTAGCGCCGCGTGTTTTTATTGTTTTTTTATACGACTAAATATTGTTTCAGCGCTGCAGCGAACTTAAGTTTAAACTCTTGCCAAAATGGAACATATCCTTTGCTAGGATAGCTACTCTAGTACGTAGTACATATTACCTCAATGGAATTTGCATCATCTTCCAAAACAGAATCCAGCTCCTTTGCTGTCAAAAATACCATTAACTTTTGTTTCCAAAGAACATATTCTGTCTCGCTTGACAGTTTTGACAATTTTAAATCCTCAGTAATTTTTAATGACTTTTGTTTTCAATTCTAATTTATCTTGTACTCCAAAAAATTTTTTTTAGACTATTCTTTCCACGATCTTCTTACAACATCTGGTTAATTTGCCCGGCAGCCCATAACCTGTTAAATATATATATTGTTCTTACCATGATGTTGTAAGTGTGGGATCCTTCATACAAATAAATTCAAACTTTAGGTACACTGAATTTATTTCATCCCAAAAACTCTTTACAAAATTCTAAATAGATCTAATACAATCATGTTTGATATAAGTTGGTAAAACTGCTCTAAAAAACTAAAACACACGATCGACCATGTTCAACTCAACTCAACTGTTTGTTCAACTCAACTGAATATTTTCTCACTCGACTTTTCTTTTTATCTATCATGTCATATTCAAAAACCTTCCATAAAGTTTTAAAGACCATAGTCTTTAAAACCTGCCAGTAATTCATAGACATAAAATTCTATTAAGGTAATATTACAACAGTGTGAGAAAATAATGTTGTTAAATACTGATTTAGTTCCTTAAATAGTTAGATAGATATTTCATTGTAAACCAAAAATTAAAACATGTAAATAACACTTAATAAAACTTTGGTTACAATGGCAATCTTATCGCTGAGAGCGATTTTTGCTATTACCAGTGCTCAATTTAAATGCAAAGAATTCATATCTACAATATGTACTAAACATCCTTCGTATAACTAAGCAGTGTATCCAAGTATGGGAAAATATGTATATATGTATGCATAAGGGTGCTCTCTGTGATTCGTAACACTGATTTCTAAGAAACTATTCCACATAATACATAATTTTGAAGTAAAGGAGGTACTGATGACATAGTCATCAATACCTCTCATGAGTATACAATAACATATACATCAATAAATACTCAGGTAGTTAGTTTCTAAACTTTATTGACCAAAAATAGGTTATTTTAAAACTTTTTTCTTTCAATTTCAGAAGCAGAAATATTAGCATTACAAGTTAAACTAGATACTGAGAAGAACAAGAAAGCAAAAAGCAGAGATGTATCTACACAAGTTTTTATGAGCTTGACTAAGAAGCGCAAAGGTGAGGGAAGTTGAAGATTGTTTAGAAGTCAATATAATCCTGTTTTTGATTTGCTAAAAAAAGAAACCAGCAATTTTCTATGAGATTTAGTCAAACCAAACATCTGAGTCAAAATTAATATTAATGGAAATTGTTTCTAAATATTTTACACATATTTTGATGAGAAATGTGCTGTAGGATTATTTTTAACTAGTACTCACGCGGGGCTTCGCTCCCGTGGATTCTATCACGTTAAAAACATAACTCTCCTTTTTTGCAGTCGCGTAAAAAGTAGCCTATAACCTCCCTCAAGCTTCAAGCTACTTCCATACCAAATTGCATCCAAATCCACACAGTACGTTCGAAGATTAGCGCGTTCAAGCAAACAAACAAACTTTTCCGCTTTTTAATATTAGTATAGATTTTTAATTTAATTGTTTTTTTTATTCATATATTTGAAACACATTATGATGAATGTTATTCATCTCATCATCGCTGTATCCAGTTAGACTGAAAGCTGACCCCAACATAGTTGGCAAAAGGCTAAGCGGAAGATGATATCTTAACTGATAGTATAGTGTCCAATTAGGCCCATTCATATCCATTCAACTGGGGCATAGTGGTCGTTAGCAAACCTAGGTTCCTGTTTTAAAGGAAAATGATAAATATGTTTTAAAAAATAATGTAATGTCAGTTTTCTCTATTTCATTGACAATGAACCTACTAATATAGAACAATATCAGTGTTTGTGAAACAACTTTGAAATGTAACCATAATGTAAATTAACTGTGTATGCCCTGAAAAACAAGACAGAGCTGCTCTCAACGATATATATTTTTTTAATTTTACATGGTATTATTATGTTTTTCAGATGGAAAATATGCAAAAAAAATCATGTTGAAGAAAAGCAAAAATCAACAAGAATTACCTAAAAAGAAGAATCCATTGCAATCTGCCACTCAGAAAAACTTACCCATACTCCTCCCTAGGTCAAATTTCGTAAATAAAAAAGGTAAGTTCATAATTCATAAAATATTAGAGCAATTTTTGATTAAAATGTATACCAGCTGAATAAAAAATTTATCAGCCATAACATGGAGAACATCAAGAATAATAAATAATGCTTCCCCACTATCAGAAGGATAAAATAGCTAGAATAAAATACATTATGAATATTGCTGAGGAGATTATTGATAATCAGGTGGCAAGATGCCACTCAAGATATATAAGGTGTATCTATTCATACACGAAATATTTTAAGAGATATACCTATAGCTTGTAAAGAAACAATAAACACGACAAAAAAATGTTTATCAATGTTTTTTTTTATTTTACGTAATTATTATAATTTTAAAACTGCTTGAGACATTTTGCATAAAATCTTTACTCCATACTCTATGAATGACCCGCCCGCCCGCGCCGCGGTGAAATGACGTGCCCCGCGCGCCTGTGTCGAGCAGCTGCGTGTTGGTGAGATTGTGCGAGTATTCGCTTCGCATGCATGTCTCCACGTGACGGCGCTACATGGTAGTTATTTCGCGTCCAGAAGGTTACCGCACTCCAGTCTGTGTTCTGCCGGATTGAAACACCTGCCCCCACCTCATTTTACATGAGACCTAACAATATCACTGGTGAACTGTAGTGGACTTACGAAAATACACCTCTGCCTATCTCTACCGAGAAATCAAGCGTGATGATGTTAAAAATAATCCAATGTAGCTAGACTTCGTATCTCATTCTAGTGTCATTTTAATAACGTATCGCTTACAATGGATAATAAATGTGAATTTAAATTACAATACCATTTAAAGCTAAGTAGGCAAATTATTAAATTCACTCCATTAAAGTTTTACGAAAAGGAACCTAGATGCGATTAAAATATTTTTTCCATTATAATCCTAACCTACAATTATTATTATTACCCATTTACATTTACATCTATCCTACCTACATCACATAGGTACGATGATACGAATTGAATGGACTTTAAGAGACGTTGACCTCTGAGTTCGTTGTTTCGGTGTTTCTTTTCAGAGTAGTCAGGAAACACCGGCCTCATCAAGCTTTACTCAAAACACAAAAAAATGACGTGTAAAAGTGTACTATTTAGAACCAATTTACAAAATAAATAATTATTTAATTTCATCTGTAAGCTAGGTAAATACCAATAAAGAGCTGATAGGTTCAACTCGAATTCGCATGTTAATGACCTCTGTGAGGTTATTAAGATGTGTCGAGCGAGTCGTATCCGTCAGCTGATTGTTAGTTGCCTACCTAGATAGGTAGGTAAGTAAGGTGAGTAGATTACTCATATACATGTGAACATTAAGAATGCCGTCAATAATGAAATAATAGGTACTTATTATTCTACATTATTATTGTTTTGGCTTTATGTCGCAGTGAAGTTAGTCGGAAACCTGTCTATTTTACAAGAAATTCGTAATTGTGACGCTTTTTACGAATTACAGTAACAATAATTTGGCGTGTCTAAAAATTAGAATCAACTTATTTACAATAATTTAAAATGTACATACCTAGTACCTTCTTCCTTGCACTTTTAATTATGTGTCTCTATCACTAACCTGATGGTTAGTGATAGAGACACATAATTAAAAGTTTCGCACAGTTTCGCTTTCGCAGTGATCTGCGAAAGCGTTCACAATTCGCGTTTTTAATTGTTCCACACTTGATATGGTATGGCCGTCATTACCATAAACCAGGTCTTTAGCCCTACCCCACATTTACACTGAACCGCGTCGGCCTAACAATATGTGGATTTTCTGATGCCCACCAGTGTGCGTTGTAGATGTTAAGCATCCCAACGCGCGTAAAGGTAAGGTGGACTCGTCCGTCCAGAGTATGAGCCGCGTCGGGTCTTTAAGTAACCAATGGCAAAATTCCACGCATGGATTTAAGTCTATCGGCTTTAATCCTTCCACCCTATTGAAGTGGAACGGGTGCTTCCCCTCATCCCGCAGAAGGCGCCAAACGGCTTGTGCTGTGAGCAAAATATTTCCACCCTCATTGTAGCACCACCACCATGTTCTGGTACTCCTGTAGTTAGGCATTGTTTAATATGTTCCCCGAGCGAGCCCGACGCGTGTCAGCTGTCTGCTAAGGCGCGCGCGAGCGACACGACCCCCGGATTGAGCGGGACAAGTGAGACTGGCCTAGCATGGCGCCGCACGGTGGGCTGAAAAACGGCTTTCATAGACTTAGGCATTTTATTTTGCAAGTGCCAGTTTTTGTGCCGGATATCACTTCTATTTGTTATAGATATGAGCGCCGATGGTCAATCTGTCGGCGGCGGCGCGCCGACTTTTTGAAGTCGGCGGCGGCGGCGTCGGCGGCGCGGCGTAACTTTTCTTTAACTACTTTAATTTAAGAGAAGAAATAAAAAAATAATTTACGTATAAATTAAGATTTATTGTAATTTTGACGAGACAAATTGAATTGACAATATAAACTAAAAAAAAACAAATTAACATTAAAAGTGTGATATTTAGTAACTTATCTGTAAATTAACAGGAAATTAGGAACATGAAACCGTTTTAATTAATATGTTCAGCGTATAATAGGTTCAGTCAGATAAAAGATGAAATACCAATTAAATTCAAATGTCGGTTTCTCGTTTGCAATGGCTATAGTTGTCATGAATAAATATTATTCGGTTTACCCTTAAGGAATTTAAGCAAGACCTCTTTGCGGTTATTACCTGCCCTGCAACAGAGAAAACTCTTTCGCTTGGCGTACTTGTCGCCGGTACAAACAATATTGCTCGAGCCAAAGTTGACAGCCATGGAAAGGAGATCTTTCTGTCTTTCCAGAACATTAATACACCACCGTCGTATGGCTGAAGATCTTTGACACTAGCTGTGCTAAAATACTTCCAGCATTTTCAACCACGCTGTCTATTTCACTTTCACTGGATGTACTGCTGTGCTTATCAACCAAAAACATAAAAAAATTAGACGGTGCAGGCGCGGAACTCGGTCCAGGTGTTTCATCTCTTATTGGGTCAATAACATCCTCCTTTTTCAAAATATTCTTTAAAAATTTTGTCAAAAATGCTACCTTATTGGTGTCTTGATTTTCCATGTAAATGTCGATTTCTTTAGTTGATTGAAACCTACAATCCCATAAAGTAGCCGCCACAATAGTGTCTGTAACAGGAAAGCGATGGTCCAAACATTGCAACATGTTATTTTTTGGTCTAGTGACAATGACAGTTTCCTCGTCGTTACATTCTTCCAACAATCTTCTAATTTCTGATTTAAAAACCAATGATAAATTAACCGTGGTTTGAGATTCAGCACTTAAACATTCCACTGTCGTCTTGAATTTATCAAAGAACGATGTTAAGCTGGTAATTAAATTGTACTCATTCTCATCTAGTAAAAGAGCACTGCGACCTATATCAATCAACATGTCTCTAATGGGTCGGCGATTTGCATTGTGGCTGATGCTTGTTATCATCATAAGCATGCTGTGCCATCTCGTTGGTGTACTCATCTTTATAGTTGGGGGGCGCTGATTCCAGCTTGTCGAAACCTCGTCTAGGTCAAAATCATTCGATGAAGTTTCGTCATCCGAGTGGTTTATATTTTCCCCAATATCTTCAAAAAATGAAAGCAGATCACGTTGTTCCTTGCTGGCAGCGGCTTCTAGTTGAGAAGCTTTATACCTCAAGTGCTTGACTATTTTCTTACTTAATGATTTAAATGATTACTTTCCTTTTATTAATGAGGCAAAGAACCGCATCAGTGTTCTGAATACCATCCACGGTGACTAGATTATGCAGAGCATGGCCCAGGCAAAGATGATTTTTCATATTCAGTAAATCAGCAGCTCTTTTCATATTACTGCCAGAGTCAGTCACAAGGACAATATCTTTTTGTGGAATCTGAAATGTCCGCAAAATACCTTGAATTTCGTCTTTAATCTTTTCACCTGTATGTTTTCCAATAACTTGTTGGGTAGCTAGTGTGAATTTCAAAAGTTTCATCTCATGAGAAATATAATGGAAAGTGCAGGTTATATAATTGCGACGTCTAAATTGGTCTGTCCACAAATCTGTTGTTAATGCACCAAATCTTAAATTTTGTTTTTTAATAATACTCTGTACATATGTTAACATACTGTTATATACATCTTCTAGCCCCTTTCGAGCAATATTATGCCGTGAGGGTAGATCGTCATCAGCCACAATTATATTGTATTTTAAGAAAAAATCAATCATGGCTTCATCATTAATGCTGTCGAATGGCAATAGTGATCTGGCGAACCATAGTGCTAGATCGCGCGCTAGCATCCACTTGTCTTTTTTTCCACCAGTTTCATCAATTTTTTGTGACTGGTTTTGATTTTCTCGGTACGGAAAAAAGACCCTTAATGTTGGCTACTTTTTTTCTATTTTCAGTATCTTCTAAGTTAAGTTCATCCTTTAAATGACGCAGTAAATTGCTCTTGGCTATATTTTTGCTGTAGGCCTTAATGAGGGCTCTGAAACAAAATTAAAGATTTTCGTTCAAGCTCCCAAAATCCTAATAAAAACGTAATATACCAAACCTCACGGAAATAAAGATCAACATAATATAATACATAGGCAATTAAAATATGTCAGCTAGTAAAATTTTATAGTTAAGAAACAAACAAAATATGTACCTATATTAGCAATGTTAGATAGAAACAAGACCATAAGAAAATCATAAAACACAACTTACTTATTAAATAGCTTTTTAAGCAGGTTATTAACCTCGTAAAAAAGCTATCAACATAGGTAAGTAGGTACCAATTTAATTATTTTTAATAGGAGGTACATAAACTTACTTGGAAAATTGCACATCGCCATCTTTTTCTTTCGCTTGTTTCCAACAAGCGTCGCAAAACAATTGGTCGCCTAATTCTGTTCGTTTTAATATTGAGAGAACTCAATATTAACAACTAACTGACCAAAATAGGTCCAACAAAAACTGTGTTTGTTTGCTGATAACTTGGACCACACAGAAATTGTAATGTCAAAGAGTTTCGTTTTATAAACGTCTACATCTAGTGCCGCCATTTTGCCAGCATTTATTATCGTGCGTTCGGTTCGGTCAGCGTGTTAGCTTAAACTGAACGCCGCCCGCTCGCGCTCGGGTTCGGCGCGCCGGCGCCTGGGGACGGCGGCGGCGGCGCGGGGGGAATCACGGCGGCGGCGGCGCGCCGGCGCGGCGCTCATATCTAATTTGTTATAACAATATACAAAAATGACACCAGAATTGATTCTGCACAAAAACGAAGGAATTATAATTTTTTTACGAAAATTTTGTATGGAGCTAGTATGAAAAATCGAAATATCTCTAAAACGGCAGCGATAACCGTAATATCCTTATAGGAGGTTTTAGTACTAATTATTTATGATTTTTTGACATACGTTACATAATGGTTGTAGATGCCTTTTTTTTTTTTAAATCGTCAAAATATTTTTATTTATTTTTACATATTAAACGTTCCTTTTAGTGTTTAAGTTGAAGAATTCAGAGCTTTAACAACTCTTAACATAAAATAGCATCACCCCTATAGACCTGAAGGACTAGACAGAGGTGTGTAGTATCTTGTTGATCTTGTAAGATTTCCAACAATACCAAATAGTTGAATATCAGTGTCAAAGTGCCCATGCTGTCGCTTCTTTTAGAAAGATAGGGGAATGAAATTGTTAATTGATCATACCCTAAAAGTATGATTACAACATAACCGGACACATAATAATATCGACACAAAAGGAATTTTAAAACCTTGCATACGTTCAAAATACAAAATAACATATTGTGTAGTCATCTAATGAGTCTGATGACAAGTAATTAAGTAATTAGAATGATGGTTGTAGTCTTCTGATTCTAATGAGCCTATTAAGTGATTAAATGATTTGAAATATCTCGCAACAATACCAACTAAGAACTGCATTCACCTTTTTATAATTAGTGAGCTAATGTGATTTGCTAATGTTGATTAGTTCTACTATGAGTTCTACGAAATGTTTTTGACGATTATAAATTTTTATTATCATATCTTTTATAACTTTAATGAGGGTAGTTAACTAATTATTGACTTTATACAATAAAAGGGCTATAATTTTGTTCCATAATTTAGATTGTTCACAACCGTGTAACTGCTAACACTAAAACTATTTGCTTTGCGACTACAAAATCTTAGAATGGAAAGTTTAATCACCAACTTAGATTTGTTTGTTCTTCTAAAAAGTGAGTGTCCTTCATTTAATCATGAAGTATTGTTTAGTGCAATTGTGTCCCGCATAGGCGATTGCCTTTCTGCCGAAGATCAAGTAACTCTCAAAGAATTTTGCCGGAGATTCACGCGAGCTGCTTTAAACAGGTGGCAGAAATCTAAACGATTCTTTGATAAGTTTAGAAATACGTACGGAGAGTGGTTGCAAGCAAATATTGATTGGCCGAGTTGCGTGCAAACTTTAATAAATCAAGAACCAACTGTTGATGAGATACCAAGAGCACGCTCAGTCTCTCCAGAACCTTCGACATCATCGACTGTTGGAACAATGACAAAAAGGTCCCGAAAACCATTCAAAGATCTGGGACGCAAACAGAAAAAGAGAAGATCTAGTGAGCACATAGGCGAGGATTCCTGTGAATTGGCATATGCAGCTGCAGCACGTTTAAAAGAAGAAGGTTATGAAGATATCGCATCTGTAATCAATTATATGATCAAAAATCCAGAAGCTGCCGTTAAAATCAAGGAAAGCATTAAGAAAACAGTAATATTTACACCAGAGTAAGCACTTGGATTGCTTCTTTCACTTAAGCTTTCAAAGTGGCAATATATTACGTTGCGAGAGACTGCCATTCGGGAAGGTGCTAAGGATATTTACCCATCCTACTATAAACTGCAACAAACTAAGCTTGCATGCTACCCTCCTAATCAATCAGTATCAGTTACGGATTCATCAGCTAGAATTACACTTCAAGCTTTACTTGACATCACGGTGAAGCGGATTCTTCAAAGTCTTTCTGATAATGTGGAAAATAAGCAGTTAAAGCTGATATCGAAGTGGGGATTTGATGGTGCTTCCAATCAAAGCCGATACAAGCAGAAAATGGACGGCGAGCATGATGATTCAAGCATTTTTATGACCTCCTTGGTGCCACTGAAACTGACAGATGGAGATAATACTATATGGACAAACCCGAAACCATGCTCAACTTTTTATTGTCGTCCGGTTCAGTTCACTTTTGTAAAAGAAAGCCATGCAGTTGTCATTGATAACAAAAGAAAAATGGATGAGGAAATTGAGGCCTAAGGGCCTCAATTTCCTCATCCATTTTTCTTTCCCATTTTTCTTTCATTTTTCTTCCCCACAGAGTGCATTAATAGTAACAGGGTGACTCATAAACTAATGATGACAATGATCGACGCAAAAGTCTGCAGGTACCTTTCTGAAGCTAGATCAAATGCATCATGCTACCTGTGCTTAGCAAAACCAACAGAAATGAACCACTTAGATGCTGTAACATCAAAAACTGTGTGTTCTGACATATATGAATTTGGCCTATCATCCCTACATGCCCGTATAAATTGCATGGAATGTCTGTTACACATTGCGTACAGACTTGACTTCAAACAGTGGGCAGCAAGAAGTAATGAGCATAAAGATATGTTACAAAACAGAAAAAAAAACATTCAAAATAAATTTAAAGAGGAGCTCAATCTGTTAATTGATATAGTAAAACAAGGCTCGGGAACTACCAATGAGGGAATACCGCAAGGAAGTTTTTCGAGTTTCCCAATAAAACTGCAGCTTTTACTGGGTTGGATCAAAACCTGATAAAAAGATTTGCTGTTATTTTGCAAGCAATAACATCTGGTGAGAAGATCGATGTCATCAAATTTAAAGATTTTGCTCGCAAAACAGCAGAAAAGTACGTGGAATTATAAGACTGGTACTACATGTCATCAACCGTACATAAACTATTAATACACGGAGCTGACATAATCGAAAAAAATGATATTGTCCCGATTGGGACTCTCTCGGAAGAAGCCTCAGAGTCTCGAAACAAAGATTTTAGGAGGTTCCGGGAACATCATTCGCGGAAAAGAAGCAGGCAAGATTCTAATCAAGATATCCTAAATATGCTTGTTGTTTCTTCGGATCCTTTTCTAAGTGCACAAAGGCCGAAGTTAGATGCCAAAAGGAAGACAACCTTTTTTGCTGAAACTCTCGACCTAATACAGTTTCCGGAAACTGAGTTCGAGTTTGTAGGTATATCCGATCTGGATTCTGACTCGGAATTGGAGTCCGACAACGAAAGTTGTAAAGAAAATTTGTAAAATTTAATAATTTTTCTTTATGTTCTGTTGTTATTTATGTTAGTTTATTGTACCAATATGTTTAGTTAATAATTTCATAAATTATAGTTTCAAATATGTATTTTGTATAATTGAATTTATTAGATATTATTTTTGTTACTTCTGTTTTATTTAAATTACCTATCAATAAAAAGTTTATATACAGTCTTTTTTTTTTCACATATTCTTAATATTTGGGGAAAAAGCATGCTTCCTAACGATGTTCTTAACTTTGACACAGTTCATGGATCGTTTTGAACAGTTTCATATGTTAAAATAAATAATGTTAGTACTATAATCCCCTATAAGGATATTATTATTATTATGTGTCCGGTTATGTTGTAATCATACTTTTAGGGTATGATCAATTAACAATTTCATTCCCCTATCTTTCAAAAAGAAGCGACAGCATGGGCACTTTGACACTGATATTCAACTATTTGGTATTGTTGGAAATCTTACAAGATCAACAAGACACTACACA
Organism: Tholera decimalis; assembly: GCA_943138885.2. Taxonomy (NCBI): domain Eukaryota; kingdom Metazoa; phylum Arthropoda; class Insecta; order Lepidoptera; family Noctuidae; genus Tholera; species Tholera decimalis. The sequence goes on along the minus strand of OW964556.2, from coordinate 28,583,602 downwards.
CCTCTGTCTAGTCCTTCAGGTCTATAGGGGTGATGCTATTTTATGATAAGAGTTGTTAAAGCTCTGAATTCTTCAACTTAAACACTAAAAGGAACGTTTAAATATGTAAAAATAAATAAAAATATTTTGACGATTTTTTTTAAAAAAAGGCGTCTACAACCATTATGTAACGTATGTCAAAAAATCATAAATAATTAGTACTATAACCCCTATAAGGATATTACGGTTATCGCTGCCGTTTTAGAGATATTTCGATTTTTCATACTAGCTCCATACAAAATTTTCGTAAAAAAATTATAATTCCTTCGTTTCTGTGCAGAATCAATTCTGGTGTCATTTTTGTATATTGTTATAACTAATAGAAGTGATATCCGGCAAAAAAACTCGCACTTGCAAAATAAAATGCCTAAGTCTATGAAAGCCGATTTTCAGCCCACCGTGCGCCGCGACTGAGACGCGAGCGCCGAGAAGGGTAGCAGGCGCCCCCGCCACCCGCTGCGCGCGCATGTTTTTTCTTTGATCATATTCACAAAAGCTGCGCGCCGTTTCAAATACCGCCGCCCGCGTAAACTAGCGTAGTGGATGTTTAAAAATAAGAAAGAACCAGTATTTATTATGTGTGTCAAGTAATATTAAATTATTTAATTTTATTAATAATATACCTAGATATTTTTTTATTTTTTGTTGCTATGGTTTCCTTACCACCTATAGGTATATCTTTTAAAATATTTCGTGTATGAATAGATACACCTTATATATAACTTTAATATAACTGGTTTCAAATTATTTAGTGTAAAACTTTTGTATCAATAACTTTGCTTTATTAAAATTAAATACTAATGCAGCACTTTTGGAAAATGTTTCAGGCCCAGAAAATGCAATAGTGGTTCTGCCGGCAGCACCATACATTTTCCCTCAAAGACCACTTCTATTCCCATCAGTACCGCCTGCTATAGTTTTAATCGACCAAAATATACAACCACTAAATAAATCATCTGTTCCTATAGTCAGTAGAAATAATGGAGATATCACTAAAACTACAATGGTTAATATTCTACCAATATCTGCCTACTCCCGTCCACTTTCAGCTACTAAAAGTAAAAAGAATACTGTTAAGTTAAAAAATGATATCAGTAAAAAGTCAGCAAAGAAACCCAAACCTGTTGTTAATAAGTGTATAGAAAAATCTACTAAAAGTATAGAATTTAAAGACAAACCGGTGGTGGTGCAGGTTTCTAAGGAAAGCAGCAATGCTGAATGTCAAACTAGCCAATATAAGAAAAACGAGAAAGAAGTCGTAAGTGATAAAAAAACAGAATGCGATAAAATCACAACTAAAGACCAACCAGTTCAAAGAAACGATGTGAAAAAAGAGGAGGACATTAAACATAATAAACCAAATCATAATGCTTATATTTCTGATAAAAAATGTAATAACAAAATGAAAGAAGTCATTCCTATTGTTGTTGATAAACCTGAATGTATGGAACCCATTATAAAAGAAACACCAGCTCCTGCGATTACATCAACTACAATAATAACAAATAAAGAAAATATGAAAACAAGTGATGACATCTCTAAGCCAAATAAAATGTTTAATGGAAAAGAAACAGAACAAAATAAAGGAAACAAATTGCCCGCCATTTTACCTTTAGACACAACGCTATGCGAAAATGTCGTTGATGGTGGTAATGCACGCCTTGAACTGGCAGAAGAGTTTTTAGCTACTTCACCAACAGCCGCATTTCTTATGTCTTTTCCACTAGTTAGTGGAAATAGGGCAGACAGTCCCGCAGACGAGCAGAGTCATAGCACAGCCCAAGTCATCTCGAAAGATAACCAAAAGAGACCTGAACTAGTGCCTCCCCCTGTACCCTATTTTGAAAAACCAAACAACAATGATATAAAAATGAAACCGATAACGAGTAAACTCCCCGATACATGCAATCTCACAAACAAACAAAATGAGCAACAGAAATGTGTTGTCAATGTTGTATCTAAAGAATCCAGTATTATAACTGCAGTAACGAAAAGTTCTCATACTGTGTTGCCAAACGTTTCTAGCGAAAATCCATTCTTGAACTTATCAGTGCCTTCAATAATAACGACCAGTTGTACCCTAGGAGATACTACGTTTAACTTAGATTTTGATTGCAATATTAGTAAAGCTGTACCTAGTCAGTCCTCTGGTTATGCTAGTAGTAACAATTTCTTCTATAAAGGAGATCCATTTGCCAAGAGTGCTATTTATAGTACCAGCAGTATTACATCCAACCATGAATTTAATGGACTTGGTCTATATCCCTGCGCGATGGAAAAATATACTTCGAAAAACAAGTCAGATTATTCAAGTGTTGATGACAACCTTATGAAAATTGGCTCATCAAGATTAACTTACGATATCGACTTAGGGTGGTCTCACAAAGGCTTGGATTTTGTCAATTGTACGTCTTCGAACACTTTCAGCAAAGACACTATATTAACGACTACTTCAGCGGCTGCACCGTACACGACATCTTATAATCCATTTAACCCAGATTTTCATGTCCCATTAGTTGCAAATTCTAATAAGAAGGATACCTCGACCAAACCGACTTCTTCATTTGCAGACACGATTACTAGTTTTTACTCTCAACCCGCTAATTTATGGGCTGAAGACGTCCCATTCTATACCAATAATAATATGTCCAAAACTTATTCAACCAAAAACCAAAATTATGCAAATTTTGATCCAGTATATACTAACGTCAATTTAAAAGCAAATACTAACAAACATTATGAAGCGAAAGTTGCCGAAGTTAGCGTGGAAAGTGGAATAAAAGCCGGCAATAATAACATTGTGACTCATGTTCCCGAGAAGTATACAAAGAAATCTCCAAGTAAAATGCACATCAACTGGATGACATCTGAAACAAGATCTGTTCAAAATAACTGCAACCCGATACATCCGCAGATAAAAGACCACCATAAAGCGACCTACAATCAAGAGGATAATTCGGTTAAAAACAAAGATCACAATGAAAGTAATTATTTTCCTATATCGATGCACAATTTTCCAACGCAAGCACCTCAGGATGAGTTTCAGGTGTGGCCTTCTACTAGACCTTTAGGAACCACAGAAATAAGTATAGACCCACCGCCAATCAACTTGCCGACTTTGGTTGGTGATCTAGCACTAGGCCCGCATGATAAGAATAGGAAATTAGAAGTATCGAATCGTGGAGTACCACACAGTGACATACAAAATTGCGGTAATTTCCTGTCAGTAACGCAGCTTATGAATCGCTCAACCGATAATATGCCTTCTCGGTATCAGGTCCCAAATATCGATACATCAAAAACACTCCCTGGAAAGCAAAATGTTAATCACTTTACGAACGAAGGTAACCGCAAAGCTATGCCGCATTTAGATAACCATATGACACAGCCGTGTTATGTTTTCAACGACCCTAAATTAGTGAACTCGTATGAAACTATGACACCTAGTCAGTTTCCACCTATAAAAACCAAATCTAATAGTAAAACGGAAAAATCTACTAAAACCCAAAAGAACAACAACTATTCAACTGAAGCATTACTAAGAGGTGCAAATGGAACGCAAAAAGTTCAAGACAACAGTACCAAGTTTATGATGCCACCCCAGAAGTATACAGAATTCGGTGCTCCTCAAGATAGTGCTGTCGCTCAAGTCTCACACTTCCCACCAATTCTTGATTATTCGGATAACAGCTACGCTACACAACAGTTTTCGGGAACAACTTTATATAACACCACCACTAACACCATGTCAAATTCTTTTTACTCCAATTTTATGCCTGGCAGTAGTAATCTAATGTCAAGTAATTACGCCAGTGGACCATTCACGGGCGACTTTATTGATTACAATCAGACACCTGAATGCAATTACGGAAACCACAAATATGAAGAGTTGAAAATGAGAAATAATTCAACAGTGTTTCAATCGGAGAAAGTGCCTCTAACCTACAAAAGCTCGAGAAGAGAGTCTGCTACGAAACATAAACTGGAATGTTCTAAAAAAGAATCGAGTAAAAAATATCAAAGTAAGAAAGCAAAGATTAATAACGAAGTTGAAGATTGGAATGATCCTCATTTGTTTTGGCAGAACAAGGCGTTAAATAAGAAGCATCCTAATTTGATGGCAGAGGAACTACCTTTTCCGAACTATGTTAGTAATCAAATGCCTACACAGTATCAGGCAGATTTCTTCAACAGCCATCTGATGCCTGCCAACGTGCAGGGAATGGGTCACAACGTGGACAGGTCACTCGCCAGTTTTCCTGTCACGTCCCGTGCCAACTTCAACTTAAGTACCATATTTCCAGAAATTACGATGGTGAGTTTTCATTATTTCACTATAAGCATCGAGTTATCGGCTTTCCCACGCTGTTTTAACTTCGACAAAAAACTATTAGTATTGATACATATTTAATTACAATACAGAGCTGTTCAGGATTTGATTCCATGAAAAGATGACGCCTCAGTTGCTTAAAAGTGCAAAGACAGGTAATTAAACTGTCGAGTGACCTTTTTAGGGTTCCGTAGCCGAACGGCAAAAACGGAACCCTAAGGCCGGCCGCAGACGTTCGGTTTCCTGATCAGGTTTCCTGATCAGGAATTCAGATTCGGAAACCTGAATGCTCTACTTACATACAAAATGTTCAACAAGGCGCACACTATTCTTATTTTTTCCGGACGGAAAAAAACCTGACGTTCGGTTCGATGCGTTCCGGAATGTAAGAACGGAAAAAACCTGATGACGTCATTCCGAACGCAGCGCTGGCGTACATTTTGGCTCGGCCGCCGTACACGCACGGAAATTTCATTTCAGATTAGTGTTGCCAGACAGATTTCTCGGTATCCATACAGATTCTCATCATGTCATACCGATAAAAACTTGAGAGTGAACGCCATAGATCATCAACTCTTGCCATAAGTTCTGCACTTTTATTGTGCCTACGCAGTAAATATAAATTAAGTACATTAATGAGGTAAAAATAATATATTTCGTATAGTTTTAGTGGCTTAGTAGTTGAGTAATAGCATTTTCAGTAATTGAAACTGAATTCTACTTGACCACTAGAAAAAACCACCTCCACTAAAAGCATAATTTCGCCACTAAAAGGGGGGTCGAACTAAGTTGGTAACACTGGTCTCTATACGTAAAATTCCGAATTAAAAAAACCGGACGTATGCGCTAGTCTCACGGAATTCCGAATCTGATTTCCTGATCAGGAAACCTGATCAGGAAACCGGACGTCTGCGGCCTGCCTTATAGTTTCGATATGTCTGTCCGTCTGTCTGTCTGTCCGTCCGTCCGTATGTCACAGCCATTTTATTCCGAAACTATTAAGACTATACATGTGAAACTTAGTAGGTAGACGTATTCTGTGAACCGCTTTCCGATTTTAAGAAAAAAATTAAAAAATATTTAAAATAAAGGGGGGTCCCCATACATGGAACTAGAACTGAAAATGTATGTGTGTGTGTGTGGTATCTATAGACAGGTCTTTAAAAATTATATAAGGGTTTCTAAAACCACTTTTTCATAAAGTCTGTCGTTTAAAAGATATAAACTTCCAAAGTGGTAAAATGTGTGTCTCCCCCCCCTCTAACTTCTATAATAATGCAGTGAAAAATCTAAAAAATATACGTCTATAGATCGTTATGTAAACTTTCAACCAAAATTGGTTTGAACGAAATCGGGTCAGCAGTTTTTGAGATACAGCATATTTTCTAAAACCGCAAATATAACTTTGTAATTCATACAAACACTGTGAAAAACAAAGATATTTAGCGTAGTTGTAAAAATGTAAATAAGCCAGTTTTAAGAAATTTTTAAGGTTTGTTTTATTCGTCAAATAAATATACATATTATATTATACTATTATACACACATCAAAAGTGTCTAGGGATCAACATATATTTTTGCAATAACTTTTCTCCTGATTGATATTAATTAAAATTTTCTTTAAGGATTCATCAAATAAAGTGTTTTCGTTTGTCACAGTAACGATAAACCAAGTCACCTTTGCATTAATAAAGAAATTTGCCATTTTCCTACTAAAGGGATTTTTGACATTTGAACCACTAACATTAAAGTTCGAAAAAAAGACTGAAATAACAGTTTTCTTTAAAATTTTATTGGGTAACTTAAACAATTAATAATCCGTGCTTCTACCGCGAACACTAACAACACAAGAACATCGGTTTGGCATACTCAAAATGAGTTCATCCAAATCACGCTGTGGAATGGCCGCCCATGTTCGTTGCAACAACAAAAAAAGGTCTTCTTGCGACTGGATACCCTCCATATTCGGCAGAGCTCTTCTCTGTAGCATATACCATGCATGCTCAATCGGGTTCAAGTCTGGCGACTGAGCAGGCCAGAGCAGGACATTGATGTTAGCTGCGGCGAGAGTCTGTCTTACAACTCTTGCGGTGTGCGGTCGTGCATTATCATGCAAAAACTGAAATAAGGGACCGATTTGCACTTGTAGAGGAACGATGACGTCAGATACAATCGTCTCAGCATAAATTTGAGTGTTGAGGTTGCCTCTGATCCAAATCAACTCAGTTCTTCCGCCGATCCAAATACCCGCCCATACCATGATGGTTCCACCACTATAAGGGTGGACTTCCTGGCAGGATTTTAATCGCTGTTGGCGTCCAGGGGTTCTCCAGTGTCGTATACGTCTTGTATCCGGTCTCATACCAAAACGAGACTCATCAGAAAAGCACACGAAACGCCATTGTTCTTCTGCCCAATTTCTGTGTTCAAGAGCCCATTGATATCGAATCCTACGATTGTGCATTGCTATAGGTGGTACCCGTAGCGGTCTTCGGGAATGAAGGTTCACTTCATGCAAGCGGTTTCTGACTGTTTGGTCGCTAATTAAGTTCCCTGAAGAGTGATGAAGCCTCACGGCTAACATCATGGCGGTTATTGTTGGAGCTCTTCGAGTTAAGATTTGAATGTATCGGTCTTGTCTCCGTGTGGTGCAGCGATACCGTCCTCCATGGCGCTCAGCCACGGTACCAGTGCTTCGGTAACGTGTCCAAAGTTGACTGATAACACTCTGACTTGTATTCAGAGCTAAAGCCACAGTACGTTGCCGGGAACCAGCTTCTATCATTCCCACGGCTCTGAGCATTTCTTCCCTGCTTAAATGACGTCGCCGCTCCATAATAACGTTGGTTTTAATCAGTAGTAGGGAAACAGTAGCACTAATAATGTCTTCAATGCGTTGTATGTTTTTATAGGGAAAATATTGACAGCTGATTTTCATCTTTTACTCGAATTTGATTAACAGTTCCTGTTTCAAATTATGAAATGCACCAAAAAGGATCCATATAAATTTATAAAATCATAAATTTATTACAAAGCCACATCTCAATCTCAAGAAATCCGCATAAAAATGCTTGATCCCTAGACACTTTTGATGTGTGTAGTTACTACGGAACCCTTCATGGGCGAGTCTGACTCGCACTTGGCCAATTTTTATTATATGACAAAGGCTGTTTAAAATCAACTGCGAACGCGATGATTTCAACGACAGAGTAAGAACTAGCAATGTGGATAAAATTTTCATTATAGCAATCTTGTTAACCCCTCCAATTAAGCTAAATTTAATATACTTGTGTCTGAGTGGGTTCACGGCAATAGTGTAAGGGGTGGAGTTCGAACCCGCGATCTCTATATTACGCTATTGCTATTGACGCTTAAATATAATCATTAATTTAATTCATAGACATTGAATAAATATGGTAAAATATTTGTTTCAGAAAGTGCAATGATAGTGAAGGAGATCGCAAGAATGCTGCATTACATGAAAACTAGCTGCGACGTTTTTATATTAAGTGGCGACTTCGTTAGAGTGGGAAGCGATATTACTTCCGCTGATTTTCCCGCATCGGTTTAGCTGTTTCAGAGATTACTCCGGATAAGCAGAAAGACAGACAGACCTCTACACATACAAAAATTAAAAAAAAAAACATTTTGTTTTAATACCGTGTACCTAAATAACTATAATCACTGGAGAAGGGGCAATTAATTTGTAATCACAAATAGACACTTTAATTTTATTTATATGATGGATAGATAAGAAAATATTTTGTAAGTTATTACATTTTATGTGTAAACCTGTTATACTTATTAAACGAATTTACTTAATAATAATATTAGATTTTTTCACTTACACCGAAGTATGGATATTTTGGGATTCTACAATATCATTCAAATTTTTTCGACTTGACTGAAATCGAAATGTGGACACGTAGGTGTATATTTTTTTTATTCAATTCATCAATTCAAATTGCAAGCTTGCTCTTAGTTAGCTGCAGTGAAGCTGAGCTACAACCTACAACTCACCATCAGCTCCTCATCACTATATGCATTGTGACGAGCATAAAGTGTTTTACAACCATATTCAAGTAATCGTATCGCAACCAACGAAATACGTATTATTGAGTAATTCCGGTGGCCATCTGTGGTCTTCATCATCAGTTCCACTTCACCAAATGGTGCTTTTCGAGAGCAACTGCACAAGTTACTATAACAATACCCAAATCGCTATAAGAGTAGGTGTGTCTATAATACTTGAAGAGTTCCCTCGATTTCTCCATTATTCCATCATCAGATCCTGACGTGATGACTGTGGGACCAACTAGAAAGTATACCCTTTCGAACAAAAAAGAATTTTCCAAATCGGTCCAGCCGTCTTCAAACAATCGTGGAACATACATCGATACTGACAGTGAAGATATAAGGAAAGGTATAAAAAGCTGTGCGTTTAGAAACAAACAACATTACTCCATCTTATAATAATATTTATTTAAAATGATAATAACAAATTACGGATCAAAAGACAAAAATAATTATTAAAATTCCCAGTTACGACATTTTTATTCAAAAAACAACATTCTTAAATTATTCGCTGAAAGCTGATCTCGTAAGTCTGGCGAGAATTTTTTTCTGGATGGGTAAATCATCGAATGACACCTCCCGCTGTAGGTGGAGCGGATGGGGGTGTCTGACTTCTACTGACTAAAAACCCACCCTGCTTTATCAGTTGCGCTTGCGTTCCGAGGCTGCGGTATCTCGTTAGAACTTTCCCACCAGTGATGTGCCAACTCGGAATAAACACAACTCGAGTTAACTCGAGTTGAAATTCACGTCGAGTTAAGTAACTCGAGTTAACCAGGTGAAATGAAACTGAGTAAATGATTTGTTTTCGTAACAATATTTAAACAAAATGATCAGATTCAGCATAAATATGTATGGGGACCATTATGATTAAAGTAGGTAGAATTTAAACAAAAAAAAGAAATGTATTTATTTATCATTTATTTATGTATTTAGGATTAAATTTTCGTAACATAAATAAAGTAAGTATTTCTATTAATTAACCACAAAACTATATTTGTATGAATCTGAACACTGTTTGCACTTAGCATATAGCGATTCAAATACATCCCAAACAACAGATTTCCTTTTAGGTCCCGGCATTTTTGCTATACAGTACCTCATAATTCGTATAACTAACAACAATAACAACCGGCACTCCAAAACAATCTCAAATCTGCAACAACGCAATGTAGTGTTGTTGACAACAACAACAACAACTTGTGACATTGACATAATTGACATTTGTAGCGAATTAAATGAATGAATATAGTCATAAATGATCGGCAAACTTCGCGCCATCTCAGTGTCTGTCATTCGGCTGACGCGCTAGGGCGGTAGAATTCAAATCGACTAAATCGAGTTAAAGAGAATTCAACTCGAGTTGACTCGAGTTAAGCCCAACTCAAGTTAACTCGAGTTAGTAACTCGAGTTGACACATCACTATTTCCCACAACCCCGTAAGGCAGTAGCGAGACTTGCGATACCGAGTTGTTAACCATAGCAGAGGCAATTACATTTATGATTCCTTTATAGCCGGGAAATATGTTATTTTGACCGATTCCAAGAGAGCTATTCACCACCTGACTCGTTGCACCTCGAATTTTCGAGGCGCTCCGATAGCCTATACTTAACATTTTGCAATCGCGCCGTAAACAAAGGTTTTCGAAAAAGATAATAAAAATTCAGTGGGTATCTTCACATGTAGGTATAATAGGAAATGAGGAAGCTGATCCTCTGGCCGGAGCTAGTTTTTTTCTTACGGAATACCATTTTCCTGCTTACCTTTCTTCTTCTTCTGTAGTAAGGTTTCCGCACTTAGTATCTGCACGAAACCATTGTGCGTGAGCCATGTCGGCCGTCATTCCATCCAGCCAACCTCCCTCCAGAAGCAGATCAGGTCTTTCGGTCTATTCAGGATATCTGTAAGGGAATTTAATGACCCGAGGGTTCGTTTCCGTATTTCGGTGATTTTCGTGCACTCTAGGAGCACGTGAACTACCGTTTCCTCCGTCCCCATGCATGCCCTGCACAGGGGACAGTCCGTTATACCTATTGTGTGATAAGTAGTGTTTGTTTAGTGAGCAGTGCCCGGTGATGGTCTCCGCCACCATTCGCAGGCTTCTTCTGTCCAGGTGTAGGAGGCGCCTGGTTAGTATTTAGTCTAGGTTTGGCATCGCCTCTTTGGACTGCCTGCACTCCTGCAGCCTGCTTACCTTTATATAAGGTGTATCAGATTAAGCGCAATACCTCAGACACCCCAATTAGAATATTAAATTATAAGTCTAAAACAACATCCGTAACTAAATAAATTGAAATCAAACCTAGACATTTTTTTATAAAATAGTTATCCTTACTAAACGCAAAACGTATGTGTGTCATACAATATCTTTACGCAGACGCATACATTCATGCAATATTAGCGGCCGAAAGGCACACGAGCGCATTTTCTTGAATTAAGGATTGTATTAATTCCTCATTTAACACCTATTTTTTATGACGGAAATCGATTAAGAAGTCGATTCTGAACCAACTACTTTCAGGAATTGCGTTTATTCTGTTACACGTTGTATACGGATTGTGTATACTTACTTGGTTAGGGATAACTGTAAAATGATTTGGAAGGAACACTGACGAGAGATCTCTATCCAAAGACATTTGGTACAAGTTCACCTTGGTTTGCATATTCTGGACTGAGTAGATTAGATGTAGAGACTGTCCTAAACCTTCGGTTCGGGCACACACCTACCACTAAATAAATTTGCCCATATGATGGGTAAAGCCAATTCTCCTAATTGCACTGATTGTGGCTTACTTACCTACAATTTAGATCTGCGCGAATTAAGCAGGTGTAATATGGTCCCAGCCCAGCCTGTGTCAGAAAACGCAGGAGGGTCTTTTTAAATTTAGCAATTAGGCGTGGACGTAGGTTAGATTAAGAGTCGAATTAAGTGTAGAGAGTAAATTATTATTATGAGGATGGCATGATCATGTGTGATCAACCCCCTTAAAATGTATAAAGATTAAAAGAGTCCTGTCGTTAGAATAGTCTTTCAGATGTGACAGAACTCATTTGTAAACTGAAATAGTATTGTCTAGCGTTTACATGAACGAAATAAACGCAGCGATGGCGCGTTCAGAGGAGTTAAATATAGCGCGAAATTCAAAAATTATCGGTGTAGCGACAAAATTAATATCGCCAATTATATATATGGGAAAACTCTATCGGCATCGGATGTATCTCTAATTTAAACATTAAATATATTAGATAGGTACTATCACGGTCTTTTCCGCCTGACCAGTTAAAAATATTTTCGCCTAAATCATGCGGAGGCGCCGAGCCACGCCCCCTTAAAGTTTGGGCCTATTAGGAAAGCTTCAACGTAGTTAGTTGCAATCTGCACTGCGCAGGTTAGTGACGTATTCTGTGTACACCTTTTTGCGAATTTTACGGACGCATTTTGGCGCGCTTACCGGACATCTCGAATATTGACTATTGCTTTGTTTACCTGACTTTTGATTGCATAAACGTTAACCTGTGCGATAATATTGGACTCCTGTGAACCTGTGCTAGAACATTTTGTGCATAATGTCTTCCAGAAACCTCATACGAGAACGAAATGAAATTATCATTTTCCATGGACAAGGATTTAACATCAATCAAAACGCTGAGCAGCTGCATATGAGCGTAAGTAATAAATTATTTTAATTATTGTTATGATCAATTTTGTTATTTTCAATTACCTTAATTTACCTATAAATAAAACTTCATGCAAATAATTATCATTGTGTGTAAATAATTAGATACTTTTTAGCTTGTTATATACAAGAGTAAAAGGTTTTGATAAATATAATTAAACTAGAAACAAGCAGAAAAATCTTTGCCATTGTGTATCGTATAAAAGTATTTTATTCATTAATATCACAATTTTGTTTAACACTTTTGGTGGCAAGCACGATCTAGCTAAACGTCGTCATACGTAGCTATAGATGATTTGTGCTCATGCCCAGGGGCTAAGATGACCGATTTGGCAGAACCATACTATGATATGAATCACGTTAAGTTAATAAAATTCTTAAAATAGTCATAAACGCAGTTAATATTATGAACTGTCACTTAGTGACCATTTTTCGAATTATAATGTAATTCATATTATTATCCTATTATGATTCTGCTAAAGCGGCGATTTTAGGCCCCCAAGACATGACCACGGCCCCGGAAGTTAAGGGCAGCTTAAGGAACAGGGTGGGTTTTTAGTCAGTTGAAGTCTGACACTCCCTTCCGCTAAACCTAGAGCGGGAGAAGTAATTCGATGATTTTCCCACCCAGAAAAAAAAGGACACGACTAGCGAGACCAAATAAAAAAACGAATTATAATTCTTATTAGGGTTCCGTAGCCGAATGGCAAAAAACGGAACCCTTATAGTTTCGTCATGTCTGTCTGTCTGTCTGTCTGTCCGTCCGTCCATCCGTATGTCACAGCCATTTTATTCGGTAACTATTAGGACTATACATGTGAAACTTGGTAGGTAGACGTCCTCTGTAAACCGCTTTCCGATTTTAAGAAAAAAAATAAAAAATATTTAAAATAATGGACCCCATACATGGAGCTGAAACTGATTTTTTTTTTTCATGAAACTTATGCTGTGTGGTATCTATAGACAGGTCTTAAAAAACGACATTGAAATTTTAAAACCACGATTTCATAAAGTTAATCGTTTAAAAGATATACGCTTCCAAAGTGGTAAAATGTCTCTAACTTCTATAATAATGGAGTGAAAAAATTTAAAATATATGAGTTGTAGACATTAATGTAAACTTTCAACCAAAATTGGATTGAACGAGATCGGGTTAGCAGTTTTTGAGATACAGCATATTTTCTAAAACCGCAAATATAACTTTGTAATTCATACAAACACTATGAAAAACAAAGTTATTTGGCGTAGTTACTACGGAACCCTTTATGGGCGAGTCTGACTCGCACTTGGCCAATTTTTATTTACATTTTTCAATGCCAATAGAAAAGTCATCTCTCGTTACAAAAAGATCATTCATCGTATCTTGAATTTATTTATTTATTTAAGGACAACCAAGCATTTAAGCATACACCAATAAACAAGTTACAATATTATTACAATCAATAATTTAGCCTTAATGCTGCCAAATTAAAGCTGCCACGGCATGCACAATAAGCGTGAAAGTAGAGATAAAACAAAATAATAAAATTACTAACATTGCAATTGAATTTCGAGTGAGCTTCAAATTAGTTTGAATGCAAAACGATATAGTAATAATTTCTTAGACAAACCCGAAATCCTATTTTTAGTTACCTCAGTATAACAAAGCAATTAGAAATAACAGAAACCATACCTTTGCCGACGAAGTTAAAAGAGTGACAACAAAGAGCATTATTATATTTGTAGTTTTAATTCTTTGCCAAAAAATGCAAAGGGTGCCCGCCCTTAACTATCTTCTTTGTTTCAAATTGCACGCCGAAGTAAAAACATGTTTTGTTCTATAATATCTCTAATATGACAAAAAAATCGGGCCCAAGCCGCATTTTTATTATCTAAACATAAATAACACCATTGAAAATTAAATAGGTGTAAATAAAGCACAAAATAGATATTTTGTTCTGATTAAAAATATCAGGTTAACATTTTTGTAAACTGGTATCTGTGACTTATGAGGTTGTTTATTGTTTGTAGAACAACACTGTGCGGCTGTGATCGGATGCCATGAAGAAGAGGGTGTCTTAGGATAGACCGCGGGCACCACGTCCATATCTGATAGCAGAAGAAAACGTCCAACGTATGGTGTTCACCAAGATCAACAAGAGAACGCGTTCACGCCGACGAGAGTGTTCTAGTGACTTTGTTTCTAATTTCCTTGACTTTTTTGCCACCGACTTCCGAAAGAAAAGTTATTTTACACTTTTTTTGTTTGTTTTAGAAGTCAGTTTAATTTTTTTTTTTAAGTTTTGTATTATAGTATTAAGAAGGCCATTGAGTGATTATTGTGATAACCGTGTATTTATTAAGGTATAGTAAAAAATAATTGTTATTTACCGACTGTTTATTTAATTTTAGAGAAGATATTGTTTATTGTGTTTTTTTATTATTTTTTTGTGTTTATTTTGATTTATTGAATCATTTTAAATAGAAAGTCTAATTTTAATAATAGCGAAAATGAAAATGAAATAATTATATATGCACGGTTATTATTGTTTTGTTATTCGAGGTGAACTAAAATACTTTCTCGCTTACTCACGCACTATTTCATTTTCTTAGGTAGGTTTTAAAGAAGCAATGCTTGCCACCTGTATAGATTCAAGATAAGTATTAACTTAAAAAATATTTGCAAGTAATTATAGTTTAGGGTTGACGGAAATTCTGTTTTAAATGGAGCTTCTTTTTACGGGAATTACTGATTTACCTACCTTGTTTTTAATATTTAAAAGGCATTAGAAAAAATATGATTCACCGACTATTTTAATTCTAGCAAGTTTTTGTTTATGTTATCTTTTTTATTATATTTTTAATGCTTACTTACAGATAATTTTGATATTTTCATATATGCAAAATATTTAAGTATAAGTTCTGATAGGTATTTGTGATTGCTTTCATCTGTAGATATTTTTGATTAGGTACTAAAAAAAAATATTTCTTTTTTAATAAGAATCAGCAAAAAGCCAATTATTTTGCATATTTGTTTATTATCACAGCTTTTATTTATTTTTCAAATTTTATTGTTTCATATTTGAATCTACCACCAACAGTAGATCGTAAGTTTGTAACGAATTACACCAATCGAATAACTGTTGTATATTAAAAAAAAGTGTTGCTTGTAGTAATAAGGTCACAGGAAGGGAGTTTTTGTATTTCTTTAAACGGTAATCTATTTGAAGTTCATTCTATTACTTGTTGTTTGATTTTTAGTGTTATACCTATTTACTGATCCAATTTCTATATTGGATCTAATAAATATTTTATGAATATCTGTTTGTTTTATTTACTTTGGGTAGTAAGATTGATAAACCTTTAAATATTATTACTTTTACTTGTCGTACCAAGCGCTTCTCTTCCACATTTATTGTGCGCACAGCCAAGCTGTGGAATTCTCTGCCGGCTTCTGTGTTCCCTGCCACTTATGTCCTTTCAGCCTTTAAAGTAAGAGTAAACAGTCATCTTCTGGGCTCGCTCATCACATCGTAGACCTCATCTATTGCTTTCCATCAGGCGAGATCGAGGTCAAGAGCGGGCTCATCTATAATAAAAATAAAAACTTTTTACCAAAAAATTAAACCGACTCTAAATTAAAAATCGACCAACTAAAAATAGTGAAATAAAAACTTTTTACCAAAAATTAAACCGACTCCCAAAAACACTGCAAAGTGAAAAATAACTTTAATTTCGGTAGTCGGTGTCTTTAGTTTTGTATTTTCATTTTTGGCACCGACTTCCGAAATTAAAGTTATTTTTCACTTTGCAGTGTTTTTGGGAGTCGGTTTAATTTTTGGTAAAAAGTTTTTATTTCACTATTTTTAGTTGGTCGATTTTTAATTTACCTAGTTAAAAGAGCCTAAATGTCAACTACTTATAACCTTTTACAAAATATTGCTTTTCCCAATGCTGGGCCGTTAATTGTTGAGGAGTTCTCCTGGTACTTCACCATCAGCTCTACATCACCATATGCATTGTGACGAACATAAAGTGCTTAACATCCATATTCAAGTAATCGAATCGCAATCCACAAAATACTTATTATTGAGTAGGTTCGGTGGCCATCTGTGGTCTTCATCATCAGTTCCACTTCCCCAAATGGTGTTTTTTGAGAGCAACTGCACAAGTTACTATAAGAAATACCCAAAACGCCATAGGTGTGCCTATAATATTTGAAGAGTTCCCTCGATTTCTCCAGGATCCCATCACAGATCCTGACCTGGTGACAATGGGACTAATTTCGAAGTATACCCTTTCAAACAAAAAAAGAATTTTCCAAATCGGTTCAGCCGTCTTCGAGTAATCGGTGATCATACATAAAAAAAAAAACAAAAAAATATACGCGTCAGTAGTAGTGATTTGCCGGTTCTGGCGCACCAATCCCGTGGCTCACCGGTTCTGGCGCACCACCGCTTCTGGCGCAATCGCGGTCCAGGGCGTTTCAAAACTAAAAATAAAAAAAATAAAAAAAATAAAAAAAAAAGGTTTTGGGGTCCGCTGATCACGTTTCTGCAATCCGTTTTCGCGTAAGATGCATGGTTCCGGAGATACAGAAATCAATTAACAACAATCTGTTTCATTTCCGGTGACCCGTACCTCATTATCGACTTTCATTGTTCGCCTTTTCTTATCTATTGTCCGTGCGTCCGGCCGCTCACCCTCATTAGGATTGCATTGACGTTTGTATGTATTACTCATTGTTACTGCTACTGCTATTGTATACTTTTATTGTTCATAGACCATTGCTTACTTTGCTATTCGGGATCATCAAAACGGAATCAATAAAACACATGCGTCATTAACAAATTTTATTTTTATCTACAAAATATGAGCGGAACATCTCATCCACTAAAATATCGTTGTACAGTGTGTTCCCTGTAAATATGTTTGTAAAACTATGCATTGAACATCCCTGAAACTTATATAGCAAATACATTAAGCAATATTCACCACAAACTGAAGTCCAATCATTCTGAATCCTATCAATACTCCAGCCCCATCTTTTACAATTCCTTTTCAAAAACTCGAGATGATATCGCGCAGGTGTTCGCCCATACGAATCAAAATATTGACCGATGCCATTCGTATCGATATGTACAGCTACCCAGTGTGAACCTGGCTTATCATCCGCATCCAAATTGCATATTATATACGTTGGTGCATGGGTATACATAGGGAGTCTATTAGCAGCATAAACATTATTTTCTAGACTGGGATGAATCTTTTTCAGATGTTTTTGTACTTCTAGTGTATCCATGATATAGCATATTATTACACTACCAATCTATTCAATGGTTGTCATAGGAATGTTCAATTATAGTGATTTGTAAATATTAAATCGCATTATTTTGTAGCACTCACAAAACAGGTTGATGCCAGCAATGTGAGATAAGTTTGTTGACTCATAGAGTTACTATCAGTTTCCGGAGGAACGTGAGATAATTTTGGTGATTCATAGAGTTACAATCAGTTTCGTTGTATTTAGGAATTTGTTTTAGATAAGAATGTTGCTATATAAGATCGTACCATTGCAGTCATGCAGTCAGTCTATGGTCGTTTGACCGCAGTGGATTGTATACGTCTACCAATACTACGTTTGTGTTACTTCAACGCATCAATGGCCATGGAGGTAAGTGTTTATTCTATTGACAAACTTACTTGTATTCTTGTTGTTGTTTCCTAACGTGTGTGATTAAGTGTAAACAAATTGATATTAACATGATAACTGTCTTGTTGCAGAAATCATTCAACTTCGATGAAAATACCTATAAACAGTATTACTACTCACCGCTCTCCCCTCAACATGAAGAAGAGAACGATGACATCGTTATTAATAACACATGCGATGGTGGAAAAAGGAAATCACAACCGATTGATCATTTATTTGAAGTGGCACCAAAAATAAAAAAGAAGAAACTGTTATCGTCAACCGTGGCACGAGCCGCTAGAGATGGTGTATCATACATTTCTAGTAATTCTGACGACGGAGACCAAGCGACGCATCTCATAAAAATTGAAATGTACGATATGAAGAAGCTATGTAAGATTCCAACTACTGATCATTGGAAACACGCTACCACGAGGATTAAATATTATGTAAAGAATAATAAGGATAGCATCTACGACAGCACAAACGGGCTCGTATACAACATTACAAAGACAATAGCAGAAAGTGAAAAAGTTAAAAAATACTTTTTTAACAATGACACCCATTAGTTGATTAGTGAATGTGATTCTGTTTACTTAAATTACTTCTGTGTACTCATTAGATTCTACCTGACTTTTTAATCCTTTGCTAGACTCTATATAATGAACATTATTTGAAATCTTGAACATTATTTGAAATTGGGTATCAGTTGGTCTACCAACACTTGACTGTTACTTACTGTGCTACCTAATTTCTTCTTTGCTATAAAGATGGAAAACTTCAGTGAAGTGTGTACCAGTGCTTTCTTTTCCGCACCCATGGAAGAGAATATGGAACTATTCATCAACGAATTCGATCAGGAGCTGCCTAAAGTTTGTGATGAAATGGAGAAGTGTGAACTGTTTGATTCATCGTATGATGATGAGTTGTATAATCACTACATCACTACATTAAATTACTTCTGTGTACTCATTAGATTCTACCTGACTCGTTATTAATAACACATGCGAGGTGGAAAAAGGAAATCACAACCGATTGATCATTTTTAAAAAATAAAAAAGAAGAAACTGTTATCGTCAACCTTGGCACAAGCCGCTAGAGATGGTGTATCATACATTTCTACTAATTCTGACTACGGAGACCAAGCGTCGCATCTCATAAAAATTGAAATGTACGATATGAAGAAGCTATGTAAGATTCCAACTACTGATCATTGGAAACACGCTACCACGAGGATTAAATATTATGTAAAGAATAATATGGATAGCATCTATGACAGCACAAACAGCCTCGTATACAATATTACAAAGACAATAGCAAAAAGTGAATAAGTTAAAAAATACTTTTTTAACAATGACACTCATTAGTCGATTAGTGAATGTGATTCTGTTTACTTAAATTACTTCTGTGTATTCATTAGATCCAAGGAGGTGTCGTCTTGTGGTGCTGAGAGAAAAACAAGATTAGAAGGAAGAGATGAGTGTGGCACACGTGAACAGATCACTTCATTGAAAAGCAAAACTACAAAACTGATTGGAGAAGAAAAAGTGAAGAATATGCAGTACCCAAGAGCTGAATATCCATTTTTCAGTTCAAAATCTAGACGGTTGTTCAGTTTCGGAGACTGGCCACTCGTTATGAAACAGAAGCCTGAAGATCTTGCAGAAGCCGGTTTCTTTTATACTGGTCATGAAGACAGGACCAAGTGTTTCCATTGTGGTGGCGGTTTAAAAGATTGGGAAGATGATGATGATCCTTGGCAGCAGCATGTTCAGTGGTTTAGTCAGTGTGCTTATGTAAAGTTTAAACTCAATCAGTGTTCTGTATAAGATTGAATAGGGTGTTTATAAAGAAATAAAAAAATAGTATATTGCATATAATTTGTTTTATTTAATTTTATAATGTTTCCTTTAGTTACATACACATAACCTTAACTACTATAGTCTACAGTAACATTTCTATTTTTATCTATTTCAATAATATTATCAAACTCAGCATAAACAATACAGTTAATTGTTTGTATTAGTGAGGATTCAAATCGTACTTCTAATCTTACACTACCATGCTTTATGAAATTCCAATGAGCTGATGAGTTAGCTGATAAATCAGGAGTTAAATCAAATGCTAAAAGACAGTAACCTTTAGCATACTGTTCACGAGAGATTGCATTTCCTTCATTTAGAAAGTGAATACCAGTCCCCGAGAATAGAGTATGATATGCTGATGTAAATATATTATTATTAAAAGATGGTTGCAAAGTTAAATGGATTTTTAGTAAGCGAACCATTAAATGCAGAATTGTTTACAAATCCAATAATACATCTTTTGGGTACCTGTCCTAAGAATATATTATCAAGAGTTTTTCCTTGAACACCTGATGGAATTGTTAAAACTTTAACTTCAGCACAAGTAATAGGATATTTAGCAGTGGTAGAAGCTAAAACTTTCTGATGTGCGAGTAATACACTTGGATTAATTCGTGCTCTTCGAACAATAAGAGTTGCGTCTGTAATGCAAAACTTTAAACTTTACATCATTTGTCCCAGCAATTAAATTAAAACTCTCTCTTGATCGAACTAATTTTACACTCATTTCAACGCCATTCATTAAAAATTTATCTTGATTGAAAATGTCACCATGAAGATGACCAATCATTTCTATTTCCCTACTTTCATTAACTAATTCCTGTCTTTTAACAAATCCTATGTTTTTACCATCTGTGGAATCCATTTTTCCTGCTGTATCCTCATACCAAAGGCTACAAGTAAGATGAGATTGTTTAGCAGCAGGAGCATAGTTTAAAAGGCATAGGTATTATTAGGTGGTGATACAAGTTTTTGGTTTAAATAAACATCAAGTTGACTAAAAAGTGAATGCAGCCAATTATTTACAGGTGCTACTGCGGTAGCTGATATCAAGTTTGATGAATCTTGATTTAATACTTTTGCCTTTATCTGGAGTAATGTATGAGACAAATCTATGTAGTCATCGCCTGTTCCAGGAACTTGAAACTCGATAGGTCCATCATCAGCAAGAGACGAAATTGGTTTATAGTGAATCCACAATCCATTTTCAATGCTTGTTTGTGTAGACGGTAATGCAAATAAATCTAATTCTGACTTAACGCACTCACAAGAATGATTATGAAGGAAAGACATATTTAATTTGAAAATATATCTTCGATGTTTTTTGGTTTTAGACCAAGTTTTTTCGTAGCTTTCACTTTAGCAGTTAGTGGTGGAATGAACGATGCCAATCGTTTTCTTTTAGTTATATATCCAGATCCTGTCATGTTAAATCGATCAATTTTGTTATCAGCCTTTCGTTTTAAGTTCGTACTAACTTATTTAAGACGATCTTTTATTGAGGCTTCCATAGGACGCGCTTGAACCATATCCGATAAAAGTCCTACTCCAGCGTTTAATGCCTCCTTACCAACCACTTGAACACCACTTGAAAGTAAAGGTAAAACTGATCTAAATAACCCTCCTAAGAAGCTCCCAATACCATGACCGCGTTGGTATGGTGAACCCTTATAAATTACACCAACTCCTGATCCAGCTTGATGTGAATAATAATTTTCATATGGACATTTATGATGATCATGAGGAGAATACATTATTATAATTTGTGGAAATGTAGTTTAATACACACGGTTCCAAACTGGAATGGTATTTTTTGTCCTGTGCTCGATCTTATATCTATTTCCAGCGTATCGAACTCTCTTCGCATTACAGGTAAGTAGTGTGGTGGAGAGAAAACGTGCATTTTATTCGCACCATAAATGTATTTTGAAGGATCTAATGAAATGACTCTTAATAGCGGAGTCATAACATCACCCACAATCTGAGGATCGATAATGTCACAATATAGAAATAGTTGAGATGGTAACCCTAAGTGTAAATTAGCAGGACACTTCCCAAAATTTCTGTCTAGAAGATTTGTATTTGGTTCATAACCCAGTTGTAAACTTAATTTGGGTGATAATGTTACGGATGTTATATTTTTATCCAAAACAGAAATAGACACAAATTTTGTTATTTCATCATAACGAAATTTCAAGTTCTCTCTGATACCATTTAACGCTCTTAAAATATGTTCAACGTTATCATAGTTGGTAGCCGGAATATGTTTTTTGTAGTACACTGTTGATGGTTTATCTTCATTAGGCATTAACATGGTTTTTGTAATGTACACAACATTTTCATGATCTTGAACAGTAAACATGGTGCATGGATATTGAAACTCGACAACTCCAACCGACCATTCACCTTCTAATTTCATAGCTTTTGGTAATTTTGTTGAAAAATTTGTGGTCTTGTTATCAGGAAAGTATTCCATTGAACTATTGCTGAGCAAAGTTAAATAAAAACTTTCTTTATTCATATTTCTTTTAAACTAGAAGCTAAAATCCAACTGTTAAATTTATCTGGATAACCTTTCCACTTCACTAATACTTCTTTTCTGTTACCCGAATAACGAGTACCAATTATTTTATCTATTTTATATTGTGAGGTGGGGTTGTAAGTGACCTTCTGTAATTCTCTTTCATAAAAAGTACCAACTATTGCTTCATCTTGTAAATCTGTTATTGTATAAACAACCCATGGAGATCTATCAATTATTGAAGATATAATAAATATTTCATCACTCCAATTTGATTCATATCCTTTTTGGAAAACATGTTTATATTTAGTTATTCGAACATAATCACCCACATTGAAATTTGGTTTTGGATTTTCTAAAGAAAGTTTGTTTGATCCTCTATTATAAAGATTAGTCCAAACTGTCATAATATTGGCGGAACTTACATCACATGGGCACATCTTAATACTAGAGTGAATGCTGTGATTATAAGAGTATATTAAATCCTGTAAAACATCTATGTATCTATAAGTATTGTTATGAGTGAAATAACGCCACATTTTCATTTTTAGAGTTCTTTGAAATCGTTCAACAATACTAGCCTTAATATCAGGATTGTTAGTGGTATAGTAATTTATCTTTTTGGATTTAAAGTATTTTTGTACATCTTTTGAAACAAATTCTGTACCTTTATCAGATTGTATGTGAGTAGGTGTGGAATTACTTTCAGTAAATATACTATCAAAACATTCTTTAGTAGTTTCTGAGTTTTTCTTTTTCATTGGTCTTGCGAAAGCATATTTACTAAATACATCAATAACACAAAGTATATAGTTGAAACCATCATTATATTGAGAATAAGTTCGCATATCACTTAAATCAGCTTGCCACAGTTCATTAATATTTGATAGAATGTACCTATTACGTGGAAATTTTTTCCGACTGGGTTTATGTAATGTATATGTTTCTTGTGATTGTAACCATTCCTTTACTTGCTTTTTATCCATTTTACCCTTCATGGCTTTTGATAATTTATCAATACTACCAAAACCAGCGGGGTTAGATGGATCATAATAAATCCTGTTAATTTCTTCTAGTACGGGATCCATTTTTCCCAATCGAGCTTTTTACGTATTTTAGTTATAGATCTTTTATCTCCACTGCTCGGTGTAGAAAACTCTTGAACTTCAATCTCAGAGGTTTTGTTCAGATCTTTTGCTTGAAGTTGGTTAATAAACTCACATCTCTTTGGATTTCCAATATAAGTAAGTGGTACTTTAATATCTTTTAATGCTTTAGCAAATCTATCCCACCCTATCGGATCACTTCTTTTTAAGGGTCTTAGTGAATCATTTATTAAATCAACAATATTACTTCCAGGAATTTTTTCATTATCAATTATGACTGTGCCTTCATTATCCCAATGTATTTTACTTTTACTTGTTCCAATTAAGTTTAATAATGACTCACCTTTTTTATTATAAGTTTTTGGTATTAAACTGAGTATTTGAGTTGGTGTGTAAAGTGGATTTGTGTCATTTTCTTTACTTTTAATGGATCCTTTCTCATCCAACAAAGATTCAGCATCAACTGAACTTTTTAGATCTCTATCGTTATTTTTAAAACCAATTTTAGATTCATTTGAATCTTCATTAGATGTATCAGAATAAATTGGTAATCTGAGTGGTTGACGATCCTCTTCGGTAAAGTGAAGGTATCTTTGTAGTGTTTGTAAATATAACATCCACTTCTTGCGGTCTTCCGTCTTACTATTCATAATATTTTGCATTTCAATATCTAATCGAGACAAATTACTATTAACCTTATTTTCTTGTTTTAATTTTTCAATCAATCCAGGTTCAATAAGTATCATTTTCTTTGCATTTTCCATGTTAACTGGCTAGTCCACTTACTAATCCACTCAATATTGCACCTAATATTATTGGTAAGAAAGCCCCTCCTTTTTGTATGATTATATTTTTTCTTAGTTTATGTTTACATTTATGCACCAGTTTACGGAGTATATTTTTGTGTTTATTCAATTTTTGTTTATCTTGATCTTTAAGAGGTACCTTTCCTTGTAAAACGTTATGAATACATTCACAAATACAGTTTATTTCTTCTTCATCACATGTTTTAAGTAACGCTCTTTGATATTTTGGTTTAAGCGTATGCAAAGCGCTTAGCAAATGTTTATGCGTTGTGAGTCGACGATGCATCATTTAGAAATGATTTGAATTGTTTGATTCTTGGTGTATTTAAACTCTTTTGTGGGGACGTAGACTGTACAGTGTCCATTAAATGGGAAGACATTTGTCTTGATACGACAAAAATCATTGGTATTCTGTTTTAAATCAACCATTAAATATCCATGCGCTTCTAAAGTTGCATCCCTATAGGCATCTTCAATGAATTTTGGGTTGTCTGGTGACACTTGTCGTGCTAAATATCTTATTTGAGTTTTATCTCGAGGGTTTTTAAAATATATTATATAACTTGAGTTTAAAGAAATGTCTCTTTGACCTTTACCCTGATGAAATAAATTTTGTGTTAATAAAATACACTCAGATTCCTGTGATGACTACCTTTTGTAAATATATCCACAATTCTTCCATCAGACTCTCTCATTAGATCATCAATAATAACAAGATGTGGGTTTTCACCATCAAACATATTAAGATTTGGAATTCCTTGATGATAGTTAACATTTGGTAAATTATATAAAGGTTGCATTTCATCAAAGCACCATGTGATCTGATTAAAATCACAATTACATATTTCTTTAACTGATTTTATGAAATTTGTTACAAAATTTGACTTCCCACATCCACTTGGTCCTGCCACAATAGCAGTAAACGGATGGATAAAGTGAAACATTTCACACGTCTAGAGTTCAAAGGGATGAAATAAAAAATGAAAATTATGTTGTAAAAATTAAATATATATATTGCTAAAATTAAAAAAAACATGTAACTGATGAAAAACAGACTGATCTGTATACTATTTCTAACACAATTATTACTTATCAGAACTTTACAATCTTCTCAAATGTATGTTCACCGTTTTATTATTACTTAGATATCATTATTTACAATCGAATAATTAAAACTAACACAATTAGTACATCAGAATTTTACAATCTCAAATTTAAACCTACAAATAAAAACCACAATTATCTTACATTATTTACAATCAAACAATAAATTTTAAATATGTAATAAACTATTATATAACATTATAGTAATATCATAATTTTACAATCAATATAAATTTTGTATAGGTACAGAAGTAAAAGTAAAAAGTATCAACACTTAACGTAATTTATAATGTCCCCAAGCCAATGTATCAATGTTGTTGTCCATAATACATCGTTTGCTATCATTATATGATACAGATGCTTTATTTATTTTTTGTGTAAAAATAGTGTGTTTGATTGACTTAAACCGAAGCATACTACAATATTGTACATTTTTATTAAACAAACACGATTTGTAATTTTCCATATTCATTTTTTTGGTAACACTTTTGTTAACCCCTTTTGCCTTTGCTATAAATTTATCTTCTACTTCCAAGGCATACATTTTTGATCGCAACCCTACAAATTCCTTCAACACTTTACCATTATTCTCGTCTTTAAAAAAACCTAACTTCTTTTTATTTATTTTTGGATAATCGTAAATATTATTTTCTGGATAGTCTGATGTATCAAAATAGTGAAGTAGGTCAGGTTTTATATCCTCATACAAATTATCTGTAAAAATTTGATATAACACTATCGGTATCGGTGTACAATAACTTAATTTTGTTATTAAACTTTTTAACCATGTAGTTATAATGAAATTCGTACATAAGGGTCTTAGATATATCTAAAATACAAAATCCTAAATAAATTGGCTTATCATAAATCAATTTTGTTTTTCGTAATTGTATTGCGACTAAATGTTCTGAAAATATTGATAAACTATGGAATTCTGGTTTTGCAATCAATTCCTGAGCACCTAAAACTTTACCACGATTATCCCAGTGAGTTAGTAGTTTAACGTTTACTCTTTTTTCAATATTTTCCATTGTCTTACCGAAGACAGAATTGTTCATTAATTTAAAAAAGTCTTTTTCAAAGTTTGATTTAGCTAACGTTCTCAAACTAGTATTTAAGTCTATGTATTTCTTTAGCCAAGAACTCTGTTTAAATTTTAAAATTCTATGTACTTTAATTAATTTAATTCCCATTTCAATGCATTGTTTTAAATTCCTGTAGTGAATGATGTATTTATTTTTATTATTTAAATTAGGAACTAATTTAGTTTCTTTAGTATTACCCACACATATGTTTTCAGGACATAATGGAAAGTCAGAATGCAAATTATGAAGTTCATCAGGATATTCCAAATCAACTTCTAAAACATAACCAAAATCAGACGTATCCAACACATTATAATCTGTATTACAATTTATCCATTCGAAACCACCAACAGGAAGGGATTGGGACATTGCCCAACCATATAAATTATTCGCATCAAAATATGTTAGATATGAATTAGGTTTTTCACCATCATAATCCTCCATGAATTTATTATTTGCTCTAGCAAAACGATGCTACACTGAGATACACCCCCTCTAATACCAGCTTTAAAAAAAGCAATTTTGTCATAGTCCGTTAACAATTCTAATTCTATTTTTGTAAATTTTAACATTGCATCCCAACTTAAACCTGGAGCTGTATAGTAATGGGCAGGATCTAATCCATAAGTTTTAATACATAGCTTTCTGAAGTTTTCGAATACATCGGTCAAAAGTAAAACATCAGTTTTTAAATACAAATCGGAATAATCAGACATACTACTACACTTAAAATGTTGCCAAATATCTTTTGCATGATTATAATCATCATTTGAAATATTTGAATCTGTGAGTGAACTATAAAACTGGTGTTGATCAGGAAGTGACGGATGTTTCAAGCAATCACTATTACGCATAAATTCATAAGGATAAATACCTTTCCGTCTTAAACGTAAAAAATCTTCATTATTAGGATAGTTTCTTTTTAGTTCTTTAAACTGATCGTCATTAAGATTTTTAGCTAGCTGATCTAAACTACATGATAAAAATTTCAATGAATCTACGAATCTTAAACTTACAGGTTGATTATTTATTGTTAACTGTTTTGAAAATGATATGTATCGTTCTTTATTTTGTGGAATAACTTCAACTTTGCCATCATCGAGGTTTAATGCATGGACAATAAAATGAGCATCGTAGTGACCGAGGTTATGTAAAAATATTGGAACATAACGAGGGGTTCTGTACTTAGAACTACACACTTGATGTGCAACACCCCTAAAACTGCCAGTGTACCAATCAAAATCGTAAAAAGGATCTTCATTTAACTGAGTTTCACAAATATGACAAATGTTTGAATTTGAAATTTTAATTTTATCTTCATCTGATAATGGAACGGGACATTTTTGGAAACAATTTTTTTTAACTATTGTTTTCACATCTTCACAAAGGCGATTCATAAACACTTGTGCACAGTTTGGCCCACTATACGTCTCATATTTTGATAATCTGTCATCATATGAACATTTAATGTAATATCCGAAACTATACACTTCATGTTTTTGAATATTAATTGTACTAGGCTTGGATGGATCGTTACTACATGATTCTATCGGGTTCAAAAATGCTTCAAAGTCTGCATAAACCGTAAAGTGCATTTCCAACTTTTTCACGAATTTATCAAATTTTATTTTATTATTTGATGTTGCTTTACCGAACCAATCCTTTTTGGAATCCTTACCGTTTGGTAATTCCGTACAAATGTGAGCGCAATCATATTGTTGATGGTTATTAAGTCTTTCCTCTGATGGGAAATGAAGTAAACATGAATCGCATATATAAACTGCGTGATGATTACTCGAGATTTGTGAGCTAACTAACCGCGATAACTTTTTAATATAACAGTAATGATTGTTAGTACCATTCGATAAATATAGTAGGTTGATATGATTAGGTGTACGACATTTTGTTAAATATAAAGGACCTACAACTGAATTACACTTTTTTCTTTATTATACTCTAATCCAAAAACATTTATACTAATATTGTTTAATTTCTCTACTTTTGATATATCTACAATTTTAACCGGAAAAGAAATACCAGTAAATTTTAGTTTATTTTCATGAATTGCGTATGATGTTACGCGATCTACACTTTTACATACAGGATATAAACCGGAGAGTAATGCCCATTTGAAACACATATTATCATTATTTTTAACATTGATTACAGCTTTTTTTAATTTAATATCCTGAGGAAGATCGATATATGAACTACCACGTAAGGGGTTGAATTTGTTAACATTCATATCTATGTATTTAATTTGATTAAGACTCCAACCACTATCTTTTTTTTCAAATTGACAAATTTTACCAACAACAGTGTCTATTAATGATGAAAAAAAAATATTTAAGTCATCACCCTGACAAATTATGTAATTAAACGTTTGAAAATCAAATGTATTTTTAATATCTTTAGTTTGTTGTATGAAATCAGCATGCAATATGAAGTTTATTTTAAAAATTGTATGTTGTTGAATACATTCATTGATTAAAAATAAGATATCAATTTTTAATGAATTTAAAAACGATTCCGGTGTTTCAAAATATTGCCCCGATTTAATTGTTTTACTATTAATTCTATATGTTAAAATTCGGTTGCCAAAAGCGGTTTCAACAACTGTAACATTTGCTAGTGAATTATGTGATTTTAAAAGATTATTTTTGTGAACATTGCTTTTTAAATGGTTATTTAGATACCTTTTATTAATAAAAACATGACATGTGTCACATTCCACCTTATTGTTGTCCACGTTATTTGTTTCAGTCGATGATGTAGAAGCTCCTTCATCAAATTTTGCTTTCTTGGGAACCTTATTTTCGTCAGTAGTGATACCTCGTTTGATACCTCTTCCAAGTTGTGGTTGACTGTAACAAAACAGCAAGAAAATTATTAGACAAATCTTAAAATAAAACAATACAACAATAATCTTTCTTATTGAGTTTGTACTTCTAATACTTACATCAACGCTGTTTCAACCATCGCACAGTGATTATACAACTCATCATCATACGATGAATCAAACAGTTCACACTTCTCCATTTCATCACAAACTTTAGGCAGCTCCTGATCGAATTCGTTGATGAATAGTTCCATATTCTCTTCCATGGGTGCGGAAAAGAAAGCACTGGTACACACTTCACTGAAGTTTTCCATCTTTATAGCAAAGAAGAAATTAGGTAGCACAGTAAGTAACAGTCAAGTGTTGGTAGACCAACTGATACCCAATTTCAAATAATGTTCAAGATTTCAAATAATGTTCATTATATAGAGTCTAGCAAAGGATTAAAAAGTCAGGTAGAATCTAATGAGTACACAGAAGTAATTTAAGTAAACAGAATCACATTCACTAATCAACTAATGGGTGTCATTGTTAAAAAAGTATTTTTTAACTTTTTCACTTTCTGCTATTGTCTTTGTAATGTTGTATACGAGCCCGTTTGTGCTGTCGTAGATGCTATCCTTATTATTCTTTACATAATATTTAATCCTCGTGGTAGCGTGTTTCCAATGATCAGTAGTTGGAATCTTACATAGCTTCTTCATATCGTACATTTCAATTTTTATGAGATGCGTCGCTTGGTCTCCGTCGTCAGAATTACTAGAAATGTATGATACACCATCTCTAGCGGCTCGTGCCACGGTTGACGATAACAGTTTCTTCTTTTTTATTTTTGGTGCCACTTCAAATAAATGATCAATCGGTTGTGATTTCCTTTTTCCACCATCGCATGTGTTATTAATAACGATGTCATCGTTCTCTTCTTCATGTTGAGGGGAGAGCGGTGAGTAGTAATACTGTTTATAGGTATTTTCATCGAAGTTGAATGATTTCTGCAACAAGACAGTTATCATGTTAATATCAATTTGTTTACACTTAATCACACACGTTAGGAAACAACAACAAGAATACAAGTAAGTTTGTCAATAGAATAAACACTTACCTCCATGGCCATTGATGCGTTGAAGTAACACAAACGTAGTATTGGTAGACGTATACAATCCACTGCGGTCAAACGACCATAGACTGACTGCATGACTGCAATGGTACGATCTTATATAGCAACATTCTTATCTAAAACAAATTCCTAAATACAACGAAACTGATTGTAACTCTATGAATCACCAAAATTATCTCACGTTCCTCCGGAAACTGATAGTAACTCTATGAGTCAACAAACTTATCTCACATTGCTGGCATCAACCTGTTTTGTGAGTGCTACAAAATAATGCGATTTAATATTTACAAATCACTATAATTGAACATTCCTATGACAACCATTGAATAGATTGGTAGTGTAATAATATGCTATATCATGGATACACTAGAAGTACAAAAACATCTGAAAAAGATTCATCCCAGTCTAGAAAATAATGTTTATGCTGCTAATAGACTCCCTATGTATACCCATGCACCAACGTATATAATATGCAATTTGGATGCGGATGATAAGCCAGGTTCACACTGGGTAGCTGTACATATCGATACGAATGGCATCGGTCAATATTTTGATTCGTATGGGCGAACACCTGCGCGATATCATCTCGAGTTTTTGAAAAGGAATTGTAAAAGATGGGGCTGGAGTATTGATAGGATTCAGAATGATTGGACTTCAGTTTGTGGTGAATATTGCTTAATGTATTTGCTATATAAGTTTCAGGGATGTTCAATGCATAGTTTTACAAACATATTTACAGGGAACACACTGTACAACGATATTTTAGTGGATGAGATGTTCCGCTCATATTTTGTAGATAAAAATAAAATTTGTTAATGACGCATGTGTTTTATTGATTCCGTTTTGATGATCCCGAATAGCAAAGTAAGCAATGGTCTATGAACAATAAAAGTATACAATAGCAGTAGCAGTAACAATGAGTAATACATACAAACGTCAATGCAATCCTAATGAGGGTGAGCGGCCGGACGCACGGACAATAGATAAGAAAAGGCGAACAATGAAAGTCGATAATGAGGTACGGGTCACCGGAAATGAAACAGATTGTTGTTAATTGATTTCTGTATCTCCGGAACCATGCATCTTACGCGAAAACGGATTGCAGAAACGTGATCAGCGGACCGCAAAACCTTTTTTTTTTTTTTTTTTTAGGTTTGAAACGCCCTGGACCGCGATTGCGCCAGAAGCGGTGGTGCGCCAGAACCGGTGAGCCACGGGATTGGTGCGCCAGAACCGGCAAATCACTACTACTCGCGTCGAATTGATAACCTCCTCTTTTGGTCGTCGGTTGAAAAATAAAAAAAGAAGTATGTCTAAACGATAACAGAATTTAACAAATCAAAGTTCTAGTTAGAATAAATATTATAGTTAGAATAGTTAAGTAAATCTGGGTGACCGAGCTCCGCTTAGGACAAATATTAACACACAATGAATTCTTCCACAGACGAGATCTAGCTAGATCAACTTTCCACCACCTAAAGCCTTATTATATACTAGCTTTTGCCCGCAACTTCGTCCGCGTGGAATAGTTACTTTAGGCTGACGTTAAATTTAACCCCGATTTTGAAGCATTCTTCATTGGCGCTCCGCTCCTATTGGCCTTAGCGTAATGATATATAGCCTAGCCTTTCTCTATAAATTGACTATTTAATTAAAAAATAATTTTTCAATTCGAACCAGTAGTTCCTGAGATTATCGCGTTCAAACAAACATACAAACTCTTCAGCCTTATATAATTAGTATAGCTGTTTCCCGCGACTTCGTCCGCGATTCCGTCGTTTTTCGAAAAAAAAAGTAGCCTATGTCCTTCCTCACGGTTCAGTGATTTTGATGTAACAGACAGATTAACTTTCGTAATTTAGTAGGGAAATATAATATGTCAATCTATAATACTGTTGAAAAATATCGCAATACGGAACCGCGCAATATTATTGTTAATAGCTGTGCCCGCGACTCCGTCAGCGTGTAACACCTTATGTGTTATTAAGTTAATGTATTGGTAGGTAATATTGTTTAGATCACGTTCACATGAGGCTTAAGTACCTATAGAACGAAACTACTTCAGCGCAAAGCTTCCGGGTAAACTATGTTGAAAGTTGACCCGTCCGGCACGTGAACATAAAGATTTCTAGAACTGCTAACCCGGGAAAGAGCGACGTACAACTGACCATGCGAGAAACAACTGACACCGAGATCTACTCCAGCAACACGAAAAGTCTGCCCTTGAGCCTTATTAATTGTCATTGCATAACACACCCATACTGGGAATTGCGTTCTTTTAAATTGGAATGGAAAATTATTTGGTATTATGGGAATTCTGGGAATAAAGACGGTTTCTCCTGCACCGCAACCTGTTAAAATTTGAGCCTCGATTATATTTTGTTGCAACTTTTATTTTATGGGTAGGGTGTGTTACTTTTAGCCGAGTTCCATTGCAAAGTTGTGGTGGTCTTAAATTTCGGAGCAGAATAATCGGAATGCCAATTTTTAAACAAATTTCATGAGAAGGAAGTCCGGGCATATTTAAAGAATTTAAAAATTCTATCGGGTAATTAGTGGCTTCTTGTTCATCGACCATTCTATTTTCTGAACTATAAACTTTGCTTTCCCCCTGTATATTCGACAGTATTTTGTTATTAATCTCAAATGCCTGGTCATAGCGAGGAGTTAAAATAGATCTTTCGCATAGCCAAGAATTGTCCCTATTTAATATATTTGTTACGTCACCGTAACCCGACGATATAAGATGTGGTTGGGAGGCTTATTATTAGCGTATTTCATGTATAACTTTCGTGTTTCTATACCGATTTATATAATTCTTTTTTATGGAATAGTTAATATTGTTAACTTTTTCAATTAGGGGTGACTGAGAGTGTTATAAACGTAAGAGTAGAGAAATATTATAATCAGAAGGCTTCGAACTGCTAAGCTATCGGGAGTGACACGTGTTATTGTGAGTCAACCATAAATAATAGACATATGCTGTCGTGGGATATTTTTTATATAATTTTAAGGAGAACATTTCCGTCATGAAATGATTTCTGTGTAGCTTTAACCATTAAGGTTGCACACGCGACGGAAGCTTAAAAAATGGAGTAACTTCTCCCGTTTTCCCAACATTTCCCTTCACTGCTCTGCTCCTATTGATTGTATCGTGATGAAAAGTATACTATAACCAGCTCAGGAGTATGAAAAATAATTGTACCAAGTTTCGTTAAAATCCGTCGAGTAGTTTTTGTTTCTATAACGGTTATACAGACAGACAGACAGACAGACCGACAGACAGACAGACAAAAATTTTACTGATTGCATTTTTGGCATCAGTATCGATCCCTAATCACCCCCTGATAGTTATTTTGGAAATATATTTCATGTACAGAATTGACCTCTCTACAGATTTAATATAAGTATAGAAGATTTACTTCCCAGATGGTGGATGGGGAGGTGGGTATATTTTGACAGATTCGTAAACAAGTAACTCTCAAACCTACGGGAAAAGTGCCAAACTTCCCCTTTTCACCCCCCTTCTCCCCCCTCCCTATCGTATCTCGGAAACTACGAGACCCGTATTTTTTTCTTTTTACGGATTCGTATAGAGGAGGCTCGGTAAAGTAAAAACCATTTTTCAAAGTCGCCCCCCTTACCCCCCTTCTCACCCCCTTTAGGCGGATCTCGGAAATTAAGAGACTTGGAACATTTTTTTTTCAGATTCATTTAGAGGGGCAATGCTTTAGTCAAAATACTACTGCAACCCCCCCATCACCCCCCCTTTTTTTTTAAAGGAAGCACGCGAAGTGCTTGCACCTCGCGCAACACGCAAATACTAAACCCCCCCATCTCCCCCCATCTCCCCCCCCTTCTTTTCTTTTTTCACAAGCACGCGAGGTGCTTGCACCTCGCGCAACACGCAAATACTAAACCCCTTCATCTCCCCCCATCACCCCCCCCCCCCATTTTTTTTTTCACAAGCACGCGAGGTGCTTGCACCTCGCGCAACACGCAAATACTAGTTATATTATATAAAGCTAAATTACCACTCACTCACTGACTTACTGACATAATTGTTCTCCCAGATGGTGGATGGGGAGGTGGGTATATTTTGACAGATTCGTAAACAAGTAACTCTCAAACCTACGGGAATAGTGCCAAACCTCCCCTTTTCACCCCCCTTCTCCCCCATCCCTATCGTATCTCGGAAGCTACGAGACCCGTATTTTTTTTTTTACGGATTCGTATAGAGGAGGCTCGGTAAAGTAAAAACCGTTTTTCAAAGTCGCCCCCCTTGCCCCTCTTCTCACCCCCTTTAGGCGAATCTCGGAAATTAAGAGACTTGGAACATTTTTTTTTTTCAGATTCATTTAGAGGGGCAATGCTTTAGTCGAAATAATTGTGCAACCCCCCTCCCCCATCACCCCCCCCATTTCAATTTCTTTTTTTTTTTTTTTTCACAAGCACGCGAGGTGCTTGGGTATATTTTGACAGATTCGTAAACAAGTAACTCTCAAACCTACGGGAAAAGTGCCAAACCTCCCCTTTTCACCCCTTCCTATCGTATCTCGGAAACTACGAGACCCGTATTTTTGTTTTTTTACGGATTCGTATAGAGGAGGCTCGGTAAAGTAAAAACCATTTTTCAAAGTCGCCCCCCTTGTCCCCCTTCTCACCCCCTTTAGGCGGATCTCGGAAATTAAGAGACTTGGAAATTTTTTTTTTCAGATCCATTTTTAGGGGCAATGCTTTAGTCGTAATAATTGTGCAACCCCCCGCATCACCCGCCCCCCTCTTTTTTTTTTCACAAGCACGCGAGGTGCTTGCACCTCGGAGTTACACGTGTTATTGTGAGTCAACCATAAAAGATAGACATATGCTGTCGTGGGATATAGAACATTAACGTCATGAAATGATTTCTGTGTAGCTTTAACCATTAAGGTTGCACACGCGACGGAAGCTTAAAAAATGGAGTAACTTCTCCCGTTTTACCAACATTTCCCTTCACTGCTCTGCTCCTATTGATTGTAGCGTGATGAAAAGTATACTATAACCAGCTCAGGAGTATGAAAAATTATTGTACCAAGTTTCGTTAAAATCCGTCGAGTAGTTTTTGTTTCTATAACGGTTATACAGACAGACAAAAATTTTACTGATTGCATTTTTGGCATCAGTATCGATCCCTAATCACCCCCTGATAATTATTTTGGAAATATATTTCATGTACAGAATTGACCTCTCTACAGATTTATTATAAGTATAGATATCGTGTAAGACCTGCGTATTGATGACTGAACTAAAACCCCAGTGCTAGTACTGTAATATCGTAAATGTCAGCATTATTAAACCAACATAAATGTGTCTCATTTGCCCATTTTCAAGGCGTGGTTGAGAAGCTAACTGAGTCGTGAGTGAGATCTGAGACATTGATACCATTATAATGAGATCGTCTGTCGTTTTTCCAGACAAAATATTAGCATGTTTTGTTTTTGTGAACTCATTGCAAATTGAAATCTTTGCCTCTTTTGTCGAACAGGGTCTTTTTTAGACTTCGATGAAAATTTCTAAATTTGTCAATCTATACTAATATTATAAAGCGGAAAAGTTTGTATGTTTGTTTGCTTGAACGCGATAATCTTCGAAAGTACTACATGGATTTGGATGCAATTTGGTATGGAAGTAGCTTGAAGCTTGAGAAAGGTTATAGGCTACTTTTTACGCGACTGCAAAAAAGGAAAGTTATGTTTTTACTGTGATAGAATCCACGGGAGCGAAGCCCCGCGTGAGTACTAGTGATATAATAAAAGTGTAGGTATATCTGTTTACATCGTTGGACAAAAGTACACCTACATCTGGGTTGGTATTTCTTTCTTTTATTTCAAAGGTGCATACTACAGCTCAAAGGAGTTTATCGAAGAGACAGACTACTTACAAACACAAAGCAAAAGCATTTTAGACAGACCACTATGTGGGAGTGTGAAGTATGGATGCAAGACAGCTGCTAAACATCCATTTATCAACCGACGACAAAAAGAGGAGGTTATCAATTCGACGCGTATATATATATATTTTTTTTTTTATGTATGATCATCGAGTACTCGAAGACGGCTGAACCGATTTGGAAAATTCTTTTTTTGTTCGAATGGGTATACGTCGAAATTGGTACCATTATCACCAAAGTCAGGATCTGATGATGGGATTCTGGAGAAATCGAGGGAACTCTTCAAATATTATAGGCACACCTATGGCGTTTTGGGTATTTCTTATAGTAACTTGTGCAGTTGCTCTCAAAAAGTACCATTTGGGGAAGTGGAACTGATGATGAAGACCACAGATGGCCGCCGAAACTACTCAATAATAAGTATTGAGTGGATTGCGATTCGATTACCTGAATATGGATGTTAAGCACTTTATGCTCGTCACATTGCATATGGTGATGTAGAGCTGATGGTGAAGTACCAGGAGAACTCCTCAACAATTAACGGCCCAGCATTGGGAAAAGCAATATTTTGTAAAAGGTTATAAGTAGTTGACATTTAGGATCTTGTAACTAGGTAAATTAAAAATCATCCAACTAAAAAGAGTGAAATAAAAACTTTTTACCAAAAAATTAAACCGACTCCCAAAAAACACTGCAAAGTGAAAAATAACTTTAATTTCGGAAGTCGGTGCCAAAAACGAAAAAACAAAACTAAAGACACCGACTACCGAAATTAAAGTTATTTTTCACTTTGCAGTGTTTTTTGGGAGTCGGTTTAATTTTTTGGTAAAAAGTTTTTTTACAATTCGGTAATGAAACAAACACTCGCGACTAGAGTAAAACTTCTATACTGTTAACTAAATATAAAACGAGATTGTTGGTATAACAAGTTACAAAGGGACATTTAAAATACCGGCGAGCTGCGAGTTGGACAGTGCGAAAAGAGTTTCTAAGAAATCATATTTTTTACCCCACTACGCGACGCAAAAGAGTGTAATTTGTTTGTACCCATGTGACGTGTAGAGGACCTAACGGTTAGGCCGATTTTAATTATTCGTCTTAATCTTGCGAATGTCTCTAAAACATGAAAGTAATAATATTGAAGCGTCAATAGCTTAATCACCTAAGGGGTAAGTTAACGGGCATGCCGCAATTGCGGCGGTAAGTAAGACCCCTCTTTGAGGAGTGGCTAGATCGGCGTCACGGCGTCCTGACCTACCGCATGACGCAGGTCAGGCAGTTTCGGGAGGTACCTGTGTCTGATGGGGAAGGAAGAAACGCCTGGGTGTCACCACTGCGAGGATCGCCCTGAGGACACAGTAGAGCATACGGTGCAAGACTGCCCCGCTTGGGCAGAGCACCGACGTGTCCTCACGGCGGCGATAGGCGGAGACCTCTCGCGTCCGGCACTGGTCGAGTCCATGCTGCGGGGCGGGACGGAGTGGGAAGCGGTCGCCTCCTTCTGCGAAGCAGTCATGCTATCGAAGGAGGAGGCGGGCCGCGTGAGGGAGAGAATGGCGTCCTCCCTCCAGCCCAGCCGCAGTGGTAGACGCCCACGGCGTCGGACGTCGGCCGACGATATCTGGCCACCGTAGGCGCGGGCATGCGGACAGCGAGTAAAGGGCAACTCGCTGTCCGACCATGGACCATGCCCGGGTCGACGGCGCGTTGTATTCCACGCGCGCCTCAAAGAGCGTCAGCAATATGACGAGGCCCTCCCTGTAGAGGGCCGAGGCCTGCCGGGGTCGTGTGACTTATCCCATTACCGTGACCCCGGAACGTAAAGGGCTATTGAAGGAACACCGTGAATTTTAGTCAGTACAAGTCTGACAGTCCCTCCGGCCCTGCCCGGGGTGGGAGGACTTATTTGATGATTTTACCACGTAAAAAAAGTAAGGTAAGTTAAGTTAAGAGTCGCGGATTCGAACCCCACTCAATACTCTATTACCGTGAGCCCACTCCAGACACAATCACATTTAGCTTAGTTGGAGGGGTTAACAAGATTGCTATAGTAATCTGAATTCTACCCACATTGCTAGTTCTCTTAATAGCAAAAAAAAAAACAAACTTCACCACAAATACAACCAGCAGTCGTATTGTCAAAAAAAAAAATTTGATACCTATGTCCAATGGGGCATCGTATTTAAAACTAATTTTTAAATTACTATAATTGTTTCTTGTTTTTCAGTTGAGCAGTCGGGTTTTGATATGGTTCTTTAAAACCATAACCTTTTTACAGTCTGGTTTTTCTGTAACTTAAAGTAACTTACTAGTGCATTCACCCATTTAACTTGAAGCCGGCGTTTATAGGAAACTAGCTTTTGCCCGCGACTTCGTTCGCGTGGGCGGTTTTTCCCGCGTAATTCCCGATTCCGTGAGAATGCTAGGATAAAAACTATTCTATGTCCTTCCCAGGGCCCTAAACTATGCCCATGCAAAAGGAGGTCGGCGAAATTAGGCTCACTAGCAGTGTAATAGCGGACACAAATGAAATATATATAAAAAAAAAAAAACTAATTGTTATTTATCGTAATTTTTATACCACTTTTAATCATGGGGTAATGAAAAACGCAATAAAAAAAAAGATATAGCGGAAGTCCTTGTGAATAAATTATCTGTCAGCCATGACATCTGCATTTCCTAATTCCAGGGTTGCCAGGGGTTTAAATAGTATAATACTGTATGTAGAGGGGTCATGATTTCTCATTATTTTGTATATTATTACTAAAAATAGATCCATTTTAAAAGTCTAAATATATCAGTTAACGCATTACGTAATTATTTTTGTTTATTACAACGCTTTTGGTCCATAATAATTGTGGCTTTGTGTTGATTTCGATAGTGGATAAAAATGCTAGAAGCCAAATTATAAAAACTCACGTAACGTCAAATGAGCTGAAAAAATCAATCAATGTCATTCACTCTTAGAAGAACTTATTTTAATATCGTTAGGGCCTTATCCTTATCAAATCAAACAAGCCAGATCATATTATGGTGAGCATATACGAAGTGGAGAAAATAAATATAAGAATATGTTATTGAAATATACAGAGAGAGCAACAGCAATTTACAAGGCTTGTTTTCACAAAATGACAACAAATGATAGCTCAGAGGGAAAATCCAAAATCGGCACGTTAGCAGAAGAATGCACTTTGTATATATTATTATAAATAATAATCTTAGTGGGCGTGATGCTATAGAGCAATATAGTTGCAACTGTTTGGTGTGCAGACGCACTGTAGGGTGCTGTGCTCGGGCACGCCGCAATTGCGAGTAAAGCGAGCGTAGCGAGTAAAGGGCAACTCGCTGTCCGACCATGGACCAATTTCCCACCTGCTCAATTTTTAGATGATTTATCAATTATTTATAAAAATGAATAAAAAGAACTTAATTCAAACTAAAAGTTGTTTTATTTCTCAATGACCTTAAATGTTTTTACTTTTCATAACCTAAAAAAGTTTTTGTTTTCTCCGTTATCTCGGTATTCCCATAATCAATATTGATATTGATGTTTTTATAGTATATAGTATTTATTACCAGTCAATTTAGTATTCATATTATTATTGTCTGTTGAGTTGAAAACGTGGGCCGGATGAAGTATGGGCCGTTGCCGGAGTCCTTTCATCTAAATCGGTTCAGCGGTTTAGGCGTGAAAGGTAACAGACAGACAGAGTTACTGTCGCTTTTATAATATTCAGTATGGAAGTATGGATATGAATGTTAAATTTTAGACTCCCTTTGGTTATCTCCGTTGATACTAGGTCTAAAATCTCCGTAAATACTGAATTTCATATGTTCTCATAAAAAATTAAAATGACCTGTATTAAAATTATGAAAGAAAATTGATAACAATTGATTGAGATTGAGATTGGTGAAAAAAAAAATCTGTATTGCGTTTGGGTCACAAAAATTGATGAAATGAAATATTTATTTTGTAAATTGGTTATAAATAACGCTTTTACACGTCATGTTTTTTTGCGTGTTAAGTTTAGTTTAGTTTAGCTAGATGAGGCCGGTGTTTCCTAACTGACTACTCTGAGAAGAAACACCGAAACAAACTCAGAGGTCAACGTCTCTTTTAAAGTCCATACAATTTGTGTTGGTCCAATCATATGACAAACATGTAGATTCATGTCTTTGGTGCTCTTTGGGGAAATAACCATACAGATTTGAGTGGACCTGTCCAGACAGTGCAAGCATTTGTCAGTTATCGTGTAGCTCAACTTAGAACTTAAGGAGCTCAACGATCTGACGAACAATACCAAAGTAAGGACATTTGGGTAAGCCACACAAGTACTCAAACTGCTTGACATCATTAAATAAATTATAATGAAAGCAACACAAAGAAGAAACAATAACGTACATAGTCCTCACATTTACAAAAAAAAAAAACAACAAAATAAATTGGTATATACAATACTTGACAAAGCAAATATTTAAATCAGTAAAATAAAAAAAAAACCAACAATCAAATTTTAAATATTAAAAAAAGAATGCCCACGTATACCACTGGAGCAGCTCATTCCCAAGCCTTTTTGTCCTCAATATACTCTTTAACTGTGTAAAATGCTTTCTGACATAGCTTACGTTTTATAAATGATTTAAATTTATTAATGCTAAGTTCTTGAATGTGGCTAGGAATTTTATTATAAAAACGTATACATTGGCATCTAAATGAACCACCTATTTTTTTTAACCTTGTTTTAGGAATGACATATGTGTCTTTGTTCCTTGTATTTACATTATGAATATCACTGTATTTTTTAAACAGATTCATATTTTTATGTGCATATAAGAGATTCTCATAAATATACTGAGATGGCACGGTCATAATATTAATCTCTTTAAATTTGTCTCTTAAGGAGTGTTTAGGACTTAATTTATAAATTGCACGAATGGCCCTTTTTTGTAACACAAATATTGTGTGAACGTCGGCGGCATTTCCCCAAAGTAAAATGCCGTATGACATCACACTGTGAAAGTAACTAAAGTAGACTAAACGTGCTGTTTCGATATCAGTTAATCCACGTATTTTTCTAACGGCATATGCTGCAGAGCTTAGCTTTTTTGACAATTTATCTATATGGGGGCCCCACTGAAGCTTCGCATCCAAAGTTATGCCCAAGAATACTGTGGTATCTTCGGGTTTCAATATTTCGCCCTTTATTGATACACTAGTATTCACTTGTCTAACATGAGGTAACGTAAATTTTAGGCATTTGGTTTTTTTTGCATTAAGAAGAAGATTATTAACATTAAACCAGCTAACTACAGTTGCAAGGGCTCTGTTTACTTCTTCAGTAATCTGCTGTTGACGTTTGATTTTAAATAAAAGAGAAGTATCGTCAACGAATAACACTATGTCATGATTTTTGATCAGGTATGGCAAATCATTTATATAAATAAGAAACAAAAATGGACCTAAAATTGAGCCTTGGGGGACCCCCATCTTGACCACAGATCCCGACGACCTTTTGCCGTTCACATCGACTCTCTGAATCCTTTCACTCAAATATGAGGTCAGAAGATTCAGAGAGGTGTCCCGGAATCCGTAGTGGTGCAGTTTCCTGATTAATGTCTCATGGGGAACACAGTCAAATTCCTTAGACAAATCGCAAAAAATGCCCAGCGCATCGCACTTATCTTCCCATGCATTATAAATGTGTCCTAAAAGTTCAACACCGGCATCGGTTGTTGAACGACCCTTTGTAAAACTAAATTGTTTACTATGTAGTAATTTATGTTTATTAAAATATCTTTGCATCTGGATAAAAATAATTTTCTCAAAAATTTTACTGAAAGTAGGCAGTACTGAAATAGGTCTATAATTAGTAGGGTCTGATGTACTACCTGATTTAAATAGTGGAATTATTTTACTATATTTTATTAAATCAGTTAACTCACCGCAATCAATACAGTTATTAAATATAACAGCTAATGTAGGAGCTATAATATGTATAATGGACTTAGTAACATCAACAGAATTACCCCACAGATCTGCAGTCTTTTTAACATTCAAAGAATTAAAAGTTTTGATGATATTTTTTTTTTTTTTTTTATTTAGTTAATTTATTTATATACAGAGGTATCACTTAAATCTAAACTCGCCAAACTTTTACGTTTGATGGCGAGAGGCGCTCTTTATACGTTAACATTAACCATTCCAATTTCTTCTACACAATATGTTGCAATACAATCCTATATCTATAATCTATAATCTCACAGTAACAATGTGTTAATTACCTAAATATATGATTAGCATTCCAATATATTTTTTAGTTTTTTCTATTATTTTTCTATATCATTAGAA
Source organism: Tholera decimalis (assembly GCA_943138885.2). NCBI lineage: Eukaryota > Metazoa > Arthropoda > Insecta > Lepidoptera > Noctuidae > Tholera > Tholera decimalis. Next base: position 28,541,088 of record OW964556.2, on the reverse strand, counting down.
GTGACATATGACATATGGAATTTAAATTCAGAATTACAAACTGGAACGTTTTTTTTAAGTAATGTTTCTGCCGCACTGGGAGATGATTTTAGTGACTTGGTTGTCGATATGGGAATGTCAGTAAAAAAAATTTCGAATTCTGTGGCCACTTGCGAATCTAATGTTATTATATTATCGTCAATATTGAGGTTGTAATCACTATTTCGGTTGCAAGACCTTCCCGTTTCGCTTTTTATAATATCCCAAGTCGTTTTAATTACATTACAACTATTTTTAATTTTAGAACTCAAGTAACGAGACTTGGCAATATAACAAACTTTTTTTAAATAATTTAGAATAGTTCTTAACATATAAATTAAATTCTACTGAGTTAGTGTAAGTCCGCTCCTCATAGAGTTCATAAAGCCGGTTTCTACTTTTATAAATACCAGTGGTGGCCCAGTCACTGAAAGAAGTGTTACTATTTACTGAAGCAATTTTGGGAATAAATGTATTATCAAATTGTTGGCAATATATTTTGAAAAAATCATTATAATGTTTATTAGGGTCCTCATTAGTTAACAAACATGGCATTTTATTTAGGAGTTTAGTTTTGAATGCTTCCAGGCGATATTTAGTTTTTGGATTTACAGTGATATTCTTTTTTAACATTTTATTGACTTTTTTGGTAAAGTAATTAATTGCCCACAATGATCAGAATCTATTAAATTAATTATTTTTTTGTAAGTAGGTACAATATCCGTGAATATATTATCTAAGCAAGTGGCACTAGTAGGCGTTATTCTAGTGGGCTCCATAAATAGGTTAACAAGATTGTATGACTGGAATAAACTAATAATGTTAGTGCTCAATCCAGAATTTTCTAATAGATTAACATTAAAATCACCACAAACAATGACAGATTTGCTAGAGTTACAAATTTTATGCAAAGCTTCATCCATTACTTTTTCAAAGCAATCATACAATCCTGAAGGTGGTCTGTACACACTTAATATAATAAACTGCTCCAATTCAATACAGGCTATTTCAATAGACCGTTCAACAGAGAGGCTCACAATATCCATACGGTTTTTGAATTTAAGATTATTACTTATTAAAATTAAAGAGCCACCATGTATGGGTATTTTTCACTTCTGATGACGAAAACAAAAAAAAATGCTTTGATCAACTTTACGTGAAATAGCTGTAAATATCAATAATGTAAGTCATAACCTACTACAAAAAAATATGTACCGAGCTTACAACTTTTTAGTTTTACTAGAAATACGCAATGAAATTTCGATCTTCCATGGTAGTGACACTGAATCCAGGGAAGTGACTTTCCATACAGTTTTTTTAACCATGGAAATAACTTCAAATCATGGACGTTAAATTCTACATATTTTATATAAAAGATGAAGTCACAAATCAATAAATAATTAAAACACTGGATTTATTAAATAAAACAAATGTTTGGAAAATCAGCTTTAATTGCTTTGAATTTTTAACTTTAACTTTAATCACATGTTTTATCTTAGGAATTATGGTATCAACCATATTTTGTAATAAATATGAAACATATTATATATTTTTAAAAGTAACTGCTAAAGAGATCAAAAACATTGTACTTATAGCACTTTCTAATTTCAGTCTCAATAAAATCTCAATATATATTAAAACCTTCAAGTTATTTTATAACTTTAGAAATATTTTTTAATTCAAATATTTCGAGGTCATCATCGCTCTCACTGTCAAAGATCCTCATCCTCTCTTTTCATCGTGTTCCTTATCTTCCTGTTCTTCAGTCTCACTATCAAGCTCGTTATCTTCTTCTTCAGTCTGATCATCAAGTTCTCTATCCTCCCGTTCTTCAGTCTCACTATCAAGCTCGTTATCTTCTTCGTCTTCAGTCTGATTATCAAGTTCTCTATCCTCCAGTTCTTTAATCTCACTGTTTAGTTCCTTTTCCTCCTATTCTGCAGTCTCACTAGCCAGTTCCACGTCTTCCTGTCCTTTCATCTCACTGTCAAGTACCACATTCTCCTGTTCTTTAGTTTCACTATCCGGTTCCTTATTCTCCTGTTTTTCGCTATCTCTGTCATACAGTATATTAACTAACAGAGGGCTTTCCCGTTAACCCGTAATAGTATAGCATCCATACATGCTAAATAAATATTAACATTCGAAAAACAAATGTTTTCTTTTTAAATATTATATTCACTAAAAATTTTAAATTGACTGGCTTCATACAAGTCGGGGTTATTCGTTTTCGTTCGCATTCTTTTTTTTGTTTACGAATTTCTTTTGCTGTCTTTGGTCTTTTATTTCTCGCCATCCAAAAAAAAAGTAAAACATGTATTTGTATTAGTGATGTGTCAACTCGGAATAAACACAACTCGAGTTAACTCGAGTTGAAATTCACGTAGCTCGAGTTCAACTCGAGTTAACTGGGTGAAATGAAACTGAGTAAATGATTTGTTTTCGTAACAATATTTAAATAAATTGAACAGATTCAGTTCAGCATAAATATGTATGGGGAATTAAAGAAAGTAGAATTTAAATAAAAAAAGAAATGTATTTATTTATCATTTATTTATGTTTTATGTATTTAGGATTAAATTTTCGTAACATAAATAAAGTAAGTATTTCTATTAATTAACAACAAAACTATATTTGTATAAATCTGAACACTGTTTGCACTTAGCATGTCCATTCACTGGCGATTCAAATACATCCCAAACAACAGATTTCCTTTTAGGTTCCGGCATTTTTTCTATACAGTACCAAATAATTCAAAAAACTAACACCAATAACAACCAGTACTCCAAAATAACCTCAAATCTGCAACAATGCAATGTTGTGTTGTTGTGACATTGACATAATTGACATTTGTAGCGAATGAAATGAATGAATATAGTCATAAATGATCGGCAAACTTCGCGCTATCTCAGTGTCTGTCATTCGGCTTACGCGCTAGGGCGGGAGTATTCAAATCAACTAAATCGAGTTCAATCGAGAATTCAATTCGAGTTGACTCGATATAAGCCCAACTCGAGTTAACTCGAGTTAGTAAATCGAGTTGACACATCACTAATTTGTATGTAAAAGCGTTTTGTGTATGTATGTGTATCTATGTATGTGGCAGTAATTAAACAAACAAAATAATTGAAATGATCCAAGTTAAAGTTCACATCCCTGGACCTGTGGTCACGTCCATGGAGGAAAAATATCCACGTAATCAATGGAAGTGACATCCATGGAAAGGACATTTTTTGGTTTAAATACGGAAAACTAATCTAAAAAATCTCGTCTTTGCAACCTATTTCGGCAATCGTAATTTGACCATCAAACCTACAAAACAGCAAAACAAATGTAAATTTAACATTATATACTTACTTGGCAAAACAACCACAGCAGTGACCACGTATGCTTGACGAGTTTTAATTAGGTAATCTTATTGTTTTTTTCACGACAAAAGTATTGCAGCCAGTAAGAAATTGACATCTCATTATGGTTATAACAGTTGACGGCTTGTCAATGCTCACATAAATTCGGACACACGCAGTTTTTTTTCTCAGTAAAAAATTATTGTGACCTTTGTCCATGGAAGTGACCAAAATTTAAGTCACATATTTTAATTAGGTTTTTCGTTCTCTTTTTTATCAATTAAATATTAAGTTATAAGCTGATATGGGTCAGTATTTGTTAAAGTTTAAGATAATATCCTTATATTTTAGAAATATCATGCTAAAGACTGGGAAAAAATTATTATATCTGTAAATTTGCTTCAGTCACATCCACGGAAAAGACATTTTGTCGATTATTTTTTAATATTTAAAATAATGTGATCAATAAATTTAGTATATTTTCATGTAGTTTTCACCAGACATGGTAGCACTACCTTGATAAACATATCAAGTCCGCGTGCCCTTTCTTATTAAAGAAAAAGTTCTCTGTCACAGATAATTTTACTGAAAATGAGAAATACCCGTATAGCATTTACTCTGCAGAAAGAACTTCCAACCTGGTAATTATTATAATTGAAAATAAATTGATGGCTTTGAAGCCAATGTTCAGTTAAACAAAGAATATCAATATTGTTAAAATTAAGAAATAGTTCTACTTTTAAATCCTTGTTTAAAAATCCTTGAATATTTTGATGTACCAGGTTAATACTATTTATTGATTTTAAAACTATACTCGATCCCTCTTTGCTATTTAAAATCTGTTCATTACTGCTAGAGATTGCCTCTGTTGTCAAAATATCTAATTTAAATTATCAGTTATAATAATGTTTGCCACCAAGCAATTGGTTGAGTTATTTAGAATGTCAAGGCATTGCTCAAAAGGAGCAACTTGTTTAGCCAAGTTCTTGGCTGTAATACTAAAAAAATATGATAGCGACACAGCTATCTGTCTCCTAAAATAATTAGTAAGATAGTACCTATCTACATGATGTCTATCTTTAGTCAAATAAAAACCATTACCGAGGTAATTGTTAATGTCAATTAGTTGGAATACATTGCTATCATAATATATCAGGTTATGCATTGTTGTATTAACATTAAATCTAAGGTTATTTTCTTCCTGTGGCAAACTTTTACTGTATGGAAATGTAAACATTACAATTTTTTTTAAGTTCAGGTTGCACAGAGATCTGTGATATTGGATTAATTCTCCTTTGTTTACATTACCCATATTACCAACAAATACTATCAAAATTGTATCCTGGTGAAAGTTATAATTAATATTTTTTTTTCATAATATCAAAAAAGGAACAACCAGGCATACAGTAGTTTATAATTGAATGTCCCGGATATTCATGTTTCAATAAGTGGCCAAAATTCTTTCCAATTTCATCAGAAAATATGACTATATTGTTTTTTATTGTAGTTTTGGGTTTTATTATTTTAGAACTAGTAATAGGAATTAGTGAATCAACATGAGGCTGCTGTAAGGTGTTATTGGTGTTATTGGTACTGTATGTTGACAACAAATGGTCTAGCGAATCTATACTTGAACGTGGCACACAACGTTTGCAGTTGGTGGTTTGTGAGCTTACCAGCTCATTCATTGCCAACACATATTCCCTCATTATATTTTCAGTGGTATTATATTTTACAGTCATTGAACTCAGTTTTTCCTGCAAGTGGTTCAGTTCAGCTTGCAAGTCCTCAGTATCAATTTGGTACTTCCTAGTACTTGTTCCAAATTAAATGAGTAAATATCTAATTGTTTCAGTAAATTTAGTCTTTCTCTATTTAATTTCACTTTTTTAATAAAAAACTTTTGCTTTTTAACCATCTTTTTAGTTTTAATAATGTCTTTGTTAATTTTAAGTTTATTTTTACTACCTACTATTCTTACCGATTTACTTGAATCATCTGCTGTTAAATTAATGTTGTTGCTGGGGTTTATTAAGGAAACCATGGCAGGGGCAATAGGCACCAGCTCGCTGAATAAGCTTTGATTAAATTATTTAGGTATTCGTCAGCATTAGTAACGGGCCCAGGGCTATAAGGCTGCCGTTTCTTCAAACGGACGTTTGGAACTCCAAACATCACTTAAAGCGCTAATCGAAAAATTGTGTACTGTAATGACTTCTTTAACAACTACTTGCTCAGTAGGTACTACACGGAATCTCACTCTGCTAGTTGAAAGCTGTTGAAAGCCAGTGCTATCATCATCGCGCTACGAGTCACGCTGCGGTGACGAGCCTTCCTACAAAGTACACTAACTTCACTGGGATTAAAACTTCCTTCTCACAGCACATCTGTTGTTAGGATTTGGACCTCGGTTCGATGCTACTTGGTTAACCTAGCTACAATATTTAAAGTTGCACTGCCGTTCGGAAGTTTTTGTTTCGAACCTTGTGTGTCCCGATACGATAGCATATTAATTGAGAACTGTTCTGTTGATTCGAATACACCACAACCACTATAATACAAAATAACAAACATGATAAAAATAACACCAGAAATTGCGCTGAGCATGTCCACACCGAAAGGGTTCCCAACTCAGCATTTGCTGGGCGAAAGACACCCAGCCCTAATTAAATAGATACCCCTTAAGTACTTCCTAGTTTTATTTGGAACAGCCCTCAACATTTAAAATCTGCTAACTCTATCAATCACTTTCCGAATTTTAATAAACCCTGTCATTAAAACTAAGTTAATAGACCAAATAAAAAACTTGACATCCTCGCAGCTGCTTATGAATGGATTTAGGGCACCATCTGAAAGCAATCGAGATAAAGACATGATTAATAGCTATAAGATCTTCCTTTTTGTCTTAAGTTTTTGGAATGAACCCAGCTGATAACGATTTTTTCATTAACCCCGAATCGTATCCACTCAACAGTCAGTGTATGTGTATCATTTGGCAGCCGAACGAAATTGACTCTGAATGAGTCTCTTATCTGTTGGTAATTTTCAGCTTCCTGTTACCTGTCAGGCAATGACTATGAAGACAAGCACTATGTTTTTGGTGGGTTGGTATATTATATGCAGAATTGCAGATATTGTAAGTATTTTCTTAACCGTATGTCAAATTCACAAAACATGAAAAGTGCGACGTGTCTAGAATCACAACGAGAGAGGTTCGTTATAACAGGTTATTTAGCCATATTACCTCTACGTATGCGATGCAGATAATATACATAATATATATAATGTATATAAGATACCTACATATAATTATATATGTAGGTATATAGCTACTTGGTATTAGAGAGATATTCAATATACATGAATTTAAGTTATTTCGAAATGCCTTAATATATTCATAAACCTTTGCAAATAAAACATGCGGTTAGTTAAAGTTGCCCCAGGGTAGATATCAACTACGTGAGATGTGTGATCACGCAAGGCTAAAAGAATATAACAAAATTAAATTCATATTCCAGGATATAAAGAAAAGACTGAAATATTCTTATTAAAAGCCTCAAAGCGGTTTGTTTTCTTTGGTTACCTGATAGTTTTTAACCTTGACAGGCTATGGGCCCAGTAACGGTAAAATTCTAAGCGGATGTATACAAAATTTTATCGTATTTTGTGCCAAGTATCTACGCAACAGAACGATTTGTGGAATCATTGAAACAGGTCTACCTTTTCTAGTAGAATTTTTTACGTCATAGTATTATTTTACATAACAACGGATAGGCATAATCTTCATTTAGCAGAAAGTTGTTTGGCATAAGTACAGTCATTTATCATTTTGAAAATCATAACTTTATTAGTCAGAATCATCTTTAGGCATCATGTCCATAATAATTAAAAAGCAGAACCATCATATCGCAGAAAATTCGTAGTCAGAATCTTCTTTTGGGATACATGCAGCATGCAAGCAAGGCATGCAGCATGGAAGCAGGCATGCAACATGCAGCAAGCATCGTTTCTGTCACGGCTCTGGCGCTGCGGGGTTTGGGCGGCCCCACGTGAGCTTATCGTCGCAGATGGTTTCAACCATAGATATAATAAACAAGGAGATATCGCTTGCAGACGAAATTATATCGGAACCATATGTCTCCAGTTAAGGTGCTGGGCAGGGCAACTATTACACATGCAGTTCAATAAAATCAATAGATACGCACTCGTGCACACACCCGCATTTCTTAAATCAGAACGTAGTACACAACCAATTATAAACCTTATTCCATCAAACACAGCGTGTATTTACCTTACACCATACAACTTACCCACACAAAAACATCAGTCGCTATCGTTGTGCTATGTAAAAGCAATTTATTTTACATATACCTACGCTAGTGATTGACTAAATCGGAAAGTTATCGATTCTTCTATTTATTATTGTGCAAATTTTTTTTGGGCTCCTGTAACTTATTAACCCGCAGGTAATAATAAATAGCATGAATGTATTGACTTATTTTAAGCTAAATTCACTAATATATTATCTGAACCATGCCGATTATTAAAACGCATTCGAAGCTTTAACGGAAGAAAAATACAAAACCATAAAAAATAAAGAAATAAAGAAACAGCACAAGGATAAGGTACATGATACGATAATTCAATGCCAAAAACACCACCGATTATTAATCTATAAGTAAATTACGGTACGAACATTGGTTACGCTTTTCTCTACTACGCTGTAAAATAATCAAGATAAGTAAAAAACATTATTTTACATCGATCTTCCAACCAGGTTAAAATGGTTGACAGATTGAAAAATAAACTATTGTAGCGATGGCGACGTCGGAACTCCTTAACAAGTTAGCAAAACATGTTAGCAAAACCGCCAGTGCACTGCGCCAATTGTTGTAATGTTTTTGTTTAATTTCAAAAATGAGTTCCGACGACGAAGACGTGGAAGCTGTTATAGCAAAGTTATAGATTTAGTTCTCCGAAGAAGAAACAGAAATAGATTCCGGGTCCGATCCTACCTGCAACCTCGTTTGTTCAAAATAATATAATTATTAAGAACTGAAAATTGATGATAGGTTCGGTATAAAATAGTTTTAGATGTTCAGAAAGTGATTATCAAGAGCTGTTACCATTAATTTTACCAGATATAGAGAAGAAAACAAAGTATTAAAACACAAAGTGTTTCCCTTATTCCACTACATCACAAACCAAAGAGAATTGTCATACACAATCAACACACTCTTCGAACGATTCCGTCTTCGTCTAGTGAGCGCGAACGCAAAATGCGTCACTTTCCCTCCCCACAGACGAACGCGGGGGATGTTATCCATTCGTCTCACCAAACATGTTATTGTGTTTTTGCTAACTAAACTGTTAGGCCACGCTTATATTCGGTTAGCAAACAATGTTATACTGTTTGCAAACACGAAAACACGGCGCAGCGCACCCGGCTTTACGTACGCATGCTGCGGGCGTAAAATAAATTGTTTATTCTTTTGAGGGTTCCGTAGCCGAATGGCAAAAAACCGAATCCTTATAGTTTCGTCATGTCTGTCTATCTGTTTGTCCGTCCGTCCATATGTCACAGCCGTTTTATTCCGAAACTATTAGTACTAAACATATGAAACTTGGTAGATAGATGTATTCTGTGAACCGCTTTCCGATTTTAAGAAAAAATATAATTAATTAAGGGGGGCTCCTCGTACATGGAACTGAAACTGAAAATATTTTTTTCATGAAACCTATGCGTGTGTGGATCTATAGACAGGTTTTTAAAAATTACATTATTATTATTATTAAAAGTGGTTTTATAAACATCTAAAACCACTTTTTTATAAAGTCAATAGTTTAACAGATATACGCTTCCAAAGTGGTAAAATGTCCAACCCCCCCCCCCCCCGTCTGTCTTCTATAATACATAATATAAAGTGAAAAACAAAAACAAAATAATTGCTGTGAAAAATTATTCTCCCTCTCATAGACAATAGGGCTGTATGCCTATGTCCCAGTAGTTGGAACGTTAAAGGCTGATTATACACTAGTTTACAAGGTTTTTGTCCCAGTCATTATATTGTTTCCAGAGGATTTTCGATTAGCTGAATTTCATTCTGATGTTACAAAAACTCCAACACATCTATCTACCTAGATATTTTTGCTCAAAAGTAGCGAGATCTCCAGCAAAGCACTACTATACCATAGTTTATGTAAGCTTTTTGTATAGTTGATACCATAATTTAAATAAGTTTTGTAAAAATTGTTCGCGGTTACTTAAACCTTTCACTTCCCTCATGATAATTCATCTCCGACAAATCGAGTATTGAGATTTTTTTCGAAAAAATAAGTTATTATTGATTACCGTTATAAAATAAAAATATTTTATATAATGTGTGTAATGTAAGTACCTCGTCTTTTTAGATACCATGGCAAGGTTTTTGGGAAAAATATTTTTTCATGGTGCTGTAATATCTGAAAAATAGAGTTTTCTTTTATTTGTTCAAACTTTATGTACAATAGTGGTACATGAGTGGACTTGATGCAACAAGACATTCTCTGCCAATCAACCTTTGGGTTGAAAAGACCACAATGTGGTAGGTGTACAAGTAAAATAAATGTCATTATCGAGAGAATATATAAATTTTTGGTACTGTTTGCCCAAGATTATTAAAAAGCCTGACGTATTAGAAAAATTTCGACGTGTAATTTTAATTCAGCACACCCAAAACTTTTAATAATGTATAGTGTTGTCAGTGAGACTAAAACAAAAGAAATATTTGTAAACTTACTTCTCTTACTACTCTTTACGTATAAAATACGTAAAGATAAAACCTCGTATCCATTTTTTCGAAAATTACGATGTCAGCTATGCTATGCTAAGCATAGTTTACATGGAATTTAGATAATATTATTATGGAAGAGTACAGTAACATGTTTTTTTTTATAAGAATGCATTGTAATAATTTAAATTGTGGTCGAATCTCAACTACTGCGCGTCCACTAGTAATAAACATTTAACAATAGTTATTTGTGCAACAAGAGAGCAAAGTCGTTTTTTGCTGTGAATGCTGATTTTGAATCATGAGCAAGCGAAGGATGCAACGATTGAATCACGAGCGTAGCGAGTGATTCTAAAGTTAGATCCTGAGTGTGGCGAGGGATTCAAAGGCACGAGATGCAAAAAACTTTGCTCTCGTGTAACGCACATAACTTTTCACCTCAGCAGCGAGAACACTTTAGGAGATAAAATAATAAACAGGAATAGATTGAAATAAGTATTTATTGTGAATCAAAATAATTAACATTGTAGGTAGAGGTACCAATTGAATAAAATGGAACATTTTCAAAATTTAAAGTAAAATTACTGCAATTCTGCAAATTAAAAGTAACAGATTTATTTGGCAACGTTATAGTTGCATTGAGTTGAGTTTGATTATCTAGGGTTAAGGTTTCTGTTTAGATGGCGGATTGAGTAGGAACAACGGTAAACGTTGCTTACTCTGATCGGCTTTCTGTAAAGTACACTGTGCGTCGTTGGAAGTGGATGGGCGTGGGTCAGACCAAGGATCCGAGGTCGAATTCAGACTTATTGTTTCCACTATACGCTTACAGATTTTCGACCAATTTTCTATTGAGTCTTCAATATAGCCTTCTGCAACCGTATTGGTCTTCCACCCGCCGCCGTGACGTTTTAAAGTAGTGAGATCGGCACCGGAATCAGCCAAGAGTGTTGCAGAAGTTCTCCGAAAGCAGTGCCCGTGTATAGCTGAGGCTCTTCCAGTCTTAAGAAAGTGGCAATTTCTCGCGGTATAGGACCTATTTTATTTACTCCCATAGGCTGTCTTGGGCATTTATTATTGTATGAAAAATCGGTCAATTTTTATATTGACTGGACGTAAATTTTGTTATTTTTCTACAACAATTACATATTCTTCGCGTACGACAAAAGACCTGTCAAGGTTTGTCTTCGTATTTTTCAATTTTACTAACAGTAATTTATCTGAATGCTTTTCGATATTATTAACTGTTAGCTGTAATAGCTCGTAATTGCGACACGCTCCACTAATTCCTATGATCAGTACAACCTGTAATGAAAATATTACATAATTAATATGCATAATTTAACATTTACAGCATCTTTTACATATCGTAATAAATATTTTAACAGTATTGCCGAGCCAGACTAGGATTTATTGCGCCTCCAAAAATTAGTAGTAGGCAGTAAGTACCTTTATACATTACAGTCTACACACAAATTTTAATAACTAACAACATAGATTTATAGGTACCACTTACTTTAGCGGCAAGAAAATTGCAGTACGGAACTTCATTGACAAATTTTTCTATGTTAAGGACCGTGAAAATTTTGGATTTTTTAGCCTTGCCCTTATGCCCAACTGAATTCTTTTTAGAAAAGATACGAGTTTTGCGTATGTTTCCATATGCACGTTATGTTTTGTATTTAAAGTAGCTTTCAACATTGAGTAAATACTCCACATTGGAAATGATCGCCTCGTCTGTGATAAATCTAAAAAATTAGATAGCAACAACGTCTCTGAAAAACTACTTGGGCCCTTTTTGAGTCTCCAATCATTGAAGACATGGTATGCTTTCAGATATTTCTCGCGAGACTTCTCAGGTAGGAAACTTAATTCTGCATTAATAACTTGTTGTTTTAATTCTTCCGGTATTAAAATACTGTTCTCGTCGCTAGTTTCACTCATATTTTACGATTATTTTAATATTTTTTAGCTTATTCAACTCTTTACGCCAGCCACGAAATTTTATTCCCGCTCTTTTATCTAAATTAAGGCGTGTTCGGAAATAGTACCCATGATATTTTATTATTCAAAATATATTACGTAACATTATTGAAACTAGAAATAAATATTTACAGGTTAAATATCAGTTTTATTTACAGTAAATACTTATTTTCATTTAAATGCAACTGTGCAATGTAAATGCAGTTTAAAATTCAATAAATTACATTAAAAGACATAATTATCTTTTTGCAAAATTTCTTTAGTTAGTGCGAAATTCCGAACGTGTTTGTGTTTGAGGTCGAATTCAAAATCGGAACTTCGAAAGGGTTGGTCTTTGTCTCTCTCTCTTTCTAATTGCTGGAAAGAGATAGTGTAGGCTGAATAAGATATTCGTTGCTTTCTGAAAACAAAAATTAAAAAGTTACTTTGTCTCACTCAGTGAGCAAAATCGCATTTTGCTCACTGATTTCAGGCAGCAAAACCTACATGTTTGAGCTACTGAAGTGAAAAGATATCTCTCCATTTTACTCAAGATCGGTAATTTGAAGCAGGTAAGTAGTGCGTAGCAAGTATTCGGCTTTAGTTCTGTAATTATATTGGGAGGTGATTTTATGGTTTTTTTTTTAGAATTGGCTCGCGTTTGACCACCATCTCACCGGATGATAAGTGATGATGTGGTCGAAGATGGAGCACGCTTACCTAGAAGTAACCTATTCAATCTTGATAAATATCTTAAAGACCCCTAGGTTGTAGCTATCGGGAAACACAGACTCCGGCAGGGAATTCCACTCCTTAGCCGTACGCACAATGAAAGCATTCCTAAAACGTTTTGTGCGTATGGGTAGAATGTCCACCATGTAACGATGGCATATCGCCGTTTGTCTTGTAGTCCGATGGTGGAACGGGCATGGCGGAATTATATTGTATAATTCCATCGCACACTCCCCCAAATGTAACCGATAGTCTTGGCTTGTGTCAGTGTGTCGTGACTGGCGTAAGTATTCTATAATAGTCTGCGTATCGAAAGGGTTTTTTAACATGAAAAGACATTGGGAACTTTACTATGGGAAAAATCCCCACGTCGGACAAAGATGAAACGTACTTTATTTCAAAGCTTTAGACCTGTAGGTATGTTTACTTAAAGCGCTATGTTGTGACATATGGGAATTCTGAGGTATGATGAGTCTAAGTTGGAAATATTTTTGTCTAAAATGATTTGAATTTTTTACATTTTTTATTGTTTTGCATCGCAGAATAACTAATAAAAAGTTATATATTTTTACTTATTTTTTCACTGAATGTTATTTATTATTTATTTAAAAAAATATAAAAACACAGTACTGAACTTATATTAATAAACTAATACTTATACTGTCTTTGACAATATCAAGATATATTTTGTGCCCCACTAAATAATTAATAATCATCATCATCACCAATTGTTTATTATATACGAGTAGTAATATGGTAGGTACTTTGATGACCTACAAGTAGTTGTTCCAGGTCTAGCTGTTTGTGTATATGAGTTTAAATGTTTGTAAACGCACCCACAATGCAGGAGAAATTCCTAGTGTGGGGTTCTTTTAATAAAAAAAATGAAGTCTAAACAACCAGATTGAACAAAGGCTAAATAAAAAGAGGAGTTATATAATAATAGGCTTTTATTATTCATCATAATCAATGATAATATTATGGTCCAAAAAGGCAGCTGGCGCAAGATTGACATCTTCATGTCTGGCCCATGAAATATAGTATATCATACACGCAATATGTGCACAACAGCCCACTGTGCGGCGGCCATGGATACAGGAACAATAATAGCTATGTATTCCTTCTCGTCCATTTTTTGTAATGATATTATTAATTTTTTTTAGGTGTAATGTGAAGTGTAAAAGTAAAAATACTAAAGTATTGAAACCTTATTTTTTCAATATTCCCATATCTTACAGGAAAAAAAAAATGCACGGCAATGAAGTGGATAATAGTGTCTATCATCTGTGATAGGTTTCGTTTGTGTCCGCCACTTTTTGAAAAGCGGGGCAAAAAGTTCCCAGTGTCATTTGAACTACATGACGATTTTGTCATATTTTGATACATAATTATCTATAGTAGAAGCTTGGGCAATTGTTATAATAATGTTTGGGGGGTGTTGAAATGTTAATGAGGTAACTGGACTCTTCATTAAATGAGTTAATTGCCTACGATTTCCCATCACTGAAATATAAATGTTTTAAATATAATAGTTTTTCATACTACTTTTCTGCAAAAAAATACATTAGGCATTTAGAAATTATTATGGAAGAGGCTGCAAACATTTCAAACTTCCACTTTGAATCAACTCTATATGATTTTCCGTCACTGAAGTAGTAACGGAAAATCATGTAGATTTGATTCTAAGTTCAGAAAAGAAGTATAATATGGTTCCTTTTGTACAAAGCCATGATATATGCAAATGCGACGAAATTCTAGGACTTTATCAACATAATACTAAAAATGTAGAGAGGAGTTGGTATGTTTTGGGGATAAGTTTTTCGTAGTAGCGCGAATTTGTTGTTTGGTGATTCCATTTGGTGAATGAGAGATTTGAGAAACTTGCGGGGAAGTGGTATTCATTGTTTCACTTTTCGAAATCATCTAACGCACCCTATGTTTTCTTAGAGGTTTATATTCATAACAGACTTGTATGAAATAGTCATTGTTTTAGATGCAGTAAATATTTTGTTAGCCATACATGAAACAGCATTGAGAAGTTCTTCATTTTGCGAAGCAAAGGTATAAAAAAATAAAAATGTTTTTGTTCACCAAATTTTGCATTTCCTAATAATGGGTTCCTTTATTTAACGGACTAGCTCGATAAATACGGGTCACTCCGCCAGCCTATACAGAGGACTAATCTAAGCGAAATCAGTCTATTTGACTGACCGTAGATTCCGGACTAGATGAGATAATAGCGAAAGGATAGCTGATACCATACCATTTGTTTCCTCAATATTGTGGCTACTGTACGAGTTTAAAACTATCTACCTTATTGTTAGCAACGTGTTTAAATAGTGGAAGTAATTGGTTCTAGCATTTCTGTTTAAAGCCAAATAAATAAATATCCACCTGTGGCTATGACAGGCTAGCTGATTAATGGTTGAAATGACCTCCGTAATCCAACTATTGGTTGTTAAATTCCGGTAACTGTTCGAAGGTGAGACGATGTCAGAGTCATACCCATTTAGATATTTTCAGATTATTTATCCAGGGTCACGGATAAGAGAGTAGTACGTAATCCAGTGGAGATTCCACATGGAAATTTTAAGGACATGTAAAAATATACCTACGCTAGCACACTTCTACATCACATCAACCTAGAAAGTAACTTCATTCCCAGTCATTAACTGTGAATTAAGTTACTTTGTAGGTTGATGCGCATCATTAACGCGTTCGTATTCCTACCTATATATTTACACATACGTAACATATGTCACAGCTACTTTATGTATTTATACATGTAGTGCAACAAGCACGTTTGCCTTGACCGCACTCCGGTTATGTATAATGTGTTCCATTCATAATGCCATGCCGATGATAACGTATTCGTAAGTTTTGGACGATTTCACAAATTCACAGTGAAAACGGAAGTTCAATGAATTTTATGTGTACATTCGAAATTTCACATTTCAAAGTGGCTAACAGTTTTAGTTTTGATTGTACCCAGTGAAATTTTGTGAAGCAACAGGAGTATTAAGAATAATTTGTTTGAAATTAATGAAATTGTAAATCTATGCTTCTTTTTCGAATTAAATTTATAAGCTATGAACTTCATTTGATTTAAGTTTACTCATATTTGCACACCAAAGGGAAGAATATCCCACAAAGGATGAACGTCCCGCAAAATGAGTCAGAACAGTTCTACAATTTCGCAAAAAACATCGGCCAACCACAGATCAACGTCATCGCAATTTCACCTTACTAGTCAGTCAACTCGAAAACTGGACGTGTTAGTCTATAGGTATTCCTTAGCCCGCCAGTCTATTACTGTCATCCGCGGACGGCAGTCGCACGCTCTCTTTCACGACTCGCGAAACGCGTGTAAACTTTACGTAATGGCGGGAAAATAATTCTACAGTGCACAAACTTTGAAACATGAATATAAGTGTCATTTTGAGTAATGGTTAACTAAACTCGGTGCTAATTATAGTGACAAAGTTACGAATTTGGACAGTATGAAATTTTTAACTTGGATCATGGTAAGCATTTTTTTTACATTTTACCTAAGTCTTTTAATATGTATCTGTAACCTAATTTAGTTCTAAGTCTTTGAACATTATAATATTTTCGCCGTAATTGCCTTAAAAATAAAAGAGTGTCAATAACTGACATATTGCTTATTTAGACTGAAAAAATCTGTATATAACAGACCTACAATGAATATCCATCCTTCCTAAATTTTCATCACCAAAATTTTTATTTATTTTTTAGGAATTTTGTTTGTTGGAGTTGTACGTTTACTTAGATACTTATCTATACTAATATTATAAAGCGGAAAAGTTTGTTTGTTTGTTTGTTTGTGTGTTTGTTTGTTTGCTTGAATGCGCTAATCTTCGAAAGTGACGAAAGAAAAAATCCACCCTGATTTGGATGAAAATTGGTATGGAAGTAGCTTGAAGCTTGAGGAAGGTTATAGGCTACTTTTTACGCGACTGCAAAAAAGAAGAGTTATGTTTTTACCGTGATAGAATCCACGGGAGCGAAGCCCCGCGTGAGTACTAGTTACATATATAAACTCGAAACTTTATTCAAACAATTATCCTAATAATTTATTAAATATGATAATTTTGTGAAAAGTTCTGAAGTATTTTAAGTATTTTCGCGTATATGCGTTAACTTCTGTGATCGTTTTTGTCATATTTGTGGCACTTATTTGATGTTATAAGTATTGACATAACAATATTACGGAGCTTGTAAAAAACAAATTCGTAACTAGTTCTAGAACTTCGCATTGGTCAATCAGTAAAAAGAATGTATTAACATAATTAAACCCGAGAATATTTTTAAGAAATTATTAGGATAATAGTAACATAAATAACAGCCTCAAAATTTCAAAAGATTAGGCAGCCTTATGAAATTATGAATCTATAAATTTAATTTCTACATTTGGATTTAAACTTCTTTTCTGAAAACTTTGGTAGTTAGTGAGGAATAAGGATAAAGATTGTACCAGGATAAAGAGGAAATAGAGCGGATGTATTAAGTGGGATATAAGTTTAATGACTACTGTTATATGAACAAGCGTGATGATCCAATTCGGTCGGTGGGGAAAATTGCTAAACAGAAGCTTTGCAGAAAGAAAAGAAAAAGCTTCTATAATAAGCCTCGTTAATATCTTAAAGCGTGAATCATAAAAATAAAAATATAACAAAAAAACCAACTAGTAAAATATGTATAATTTGAATAGAATATAATCTGAATAGGTACCCAATTTTACAGAAACAACAGTTTTTTTTTTTTCATAAATGTGAATCGTACGAAATTCCGATGTGATTGCAAAAAAACTAATTTCAGATTCATGTTTAGGATATTGAAAAGTCAATTAGCAGAAATTTCTAAGTAAGTGTAATTTATGCGCTCTTTCACCCACCGCTCTACATTACGAGTACAAGCATCATTTGTATGATGACAGTGAATGTTATAATTAAATTAATTTTACTGTAATAAAAGACTAAACTAAAGCCATAATATTTAAACTCTTGGAATTCTAGTTCTCAGTATTTGTTGTTGGTTTCGGACTCCAAGTTGAATAGAATGCGCCAAAACTTTTTTATATAAATATAATTGCTTGCTTCCCGCATAAACGTCGAACTGCAAATAAAAGTCCTACTCTAAATCAGGCTATTGGGAGCTAGCAAAAGTCACAATAAGATACTGAATATCCTGTTGGGTCTCCATTTTGTTATAAAACAAAGAAAACCGAAGTTTAGAGCAAAGCAACAAGCTTAACTATTGGTAATTTTCACTATAATGACATCATCATTCATTATCATGATCATTAGGTATTGCAGCCACAAAAAGTACATAAAAACACCATAATTCTCCTAAAGGAAGGTGGTTCCTCCTAAGTCTGAATGGTAGATTTGCAAATGAGTACAACAACACACACAACAAAAAGTTAAAATTAAATCCTAACTTAAAATATGTGTAAACTACGTAGGTATATTTTAGTTCATTCACTTTATCTTCCGCTATCCTTTAACACTCTCACCGCCACCCGTATATAGGATTTTTCTGTGCAGCAGGTCGTGCGGGCTGCCGGCGCGGCGGCCGCAACTGTGCCTACCAAGCCGCGGTGAAAAATCTATGACAAGTTGAGCAGGCCGTACCGGCAGGTCGGCTGGCTCACTGTTTGTTTTTACTAGCAGGTCATGCGGTCCGCTACAACCTCACAATTGCATGCCTTACTCGAAACTATAAGTCCCGCCGGCGCGCGGCGGGCCGTAGGGCGGTGAGAGTGTTAAATGTGGCAACGGCATCATGAAAACGCATCAGCGTAGCCTAGAAGACTGAACATCAGTGAGTTTAGTAGCAAGATGACTTCTGAAAATGTTACAGTAACCAACACGGGCAATCGAATGTTCACATTACACATGCTTAAGTTTACAGAAGTAAGCAGACTACTACTGAAATTTTAATATTTAAATATTGATTGCTGCCTGATTACTCAACAAGTTGATGAAATATTTGCCACCAATAATGAGAGCTTCTGAATTTGCTTGCATTTTATCATAAGCTTTAAAGTCTACGATATTACACATCAGTAACGGCTCTTTAGAAAACGATGTAGCACTGAACAAACTGTCCCAAGCAAGCACTCGTATATGATCCATAACATTTTCAATGTACATATTTACAAACCTGATTAAAAATACTGAAACGATTTAGAATAACTCAAAATACATTCGAACCACAATCATGATTTGATATTTCATTGATCGAATCCATTTGCCAGCGCATTGACAGATTTTATGTTAAATAAACGAGTTACTAATGCTATGCTACGTTTACTCACTGAAAATCAACCTCAGCTAATGGATCCAGAATTCAATTTTACACTCTCCGGAAACCATTGGAAAGAATGTTATTACTATCTGACTGGAATCCTCCCATTTCCTGTGATAACAATCGCAGAACTTAATATTATTGTTTCTGGAAACGTGGACGTTCTGTGGCTTCTACAGAAAAACCGTCAAGATCTCAGCGGAAAACAGTGAAGTGACTTTAATATCGCTTGCTTTGAGATTGTTTTCATAGTGAACATGAATACTCATGTTTCTTGAGCGAACTTATAAAATGTGTGCAGTTAACGGCTCCTCGTTGAAATCCAACGCAAAGGTTGTCCGTAAAAAATCGCTTTTAGCAATAAGACTACCAGTTGTTGCACCCTATTACGTTTAAACCCTTGTCACAAATGTGTTATACTGTACAATACTTAGAAAGTATGTATAACAATTGTAACGTTACAAATTCCCTGGGTAGACAGAGAAATGTAAGGTTGCAATAAGGTGTTTGCCTAATTAGGAGGAAACACGCTTTTATGAGGAATATAGCAAGGGAAAGAAATCAAAGGGGAAAAAGATGTACAGGATTTATAAAAGGAATAATTAATTATATAAAATTTTGCTGGAGTCACTGAACCCTAACAGAACTGGAGATGAAGGAGATCGGAGTTGATGGTTCAAGTAAAACGAAGAGGTCACGAATAGGTGGCTGCAGGACGGCTGGCGGGCTGATGGTTCAAGTAAAACGAAGAGGTCACGTAGAGGCGGCTGCAGGACGGCTGGCCTCAGTCTTCCTTCGGCAGTAGAATTCGAAGAAGTCTGGCCTTGTCTTCCTTCCCTCTGGCCGTAGTAGTGGGACGGAGGAAAAGTCAGGCTTCGTCGATGCAGCAGTCGATGGTGATGGTGGAGAATTTGGAGGATGTCAGCATGTCTGGAGGTCCGGGCACCGGATCGTATATTAAAAGATGACCATCTTACTCCGATGGCTATTATCAGTATTCTTGCAAACTTCTTTCTGTTTGAGCTCTAGGCGTAGACTCTCCGCTCCCCCGTCATCTCTCTAGCTAAATCGAGTTTTAAGCATTTGAATGAGGTTCTAGAATGAAAAGAGAAATACAATATAATGTACAATATCAGTTACCTATGCGACATAACCTCCTAGCTCCAGCAATGAATTAAGAAGAAA
Source organism: Tholera decimalis (assembly GCA_943138885.2). Lineage (NCBI taxonomy): Eukaryota > Metazoa > Arthropoda > Insecta > Lepidoptera > Noctuidae > Tholera > Tholera decimalis. The sequence continues at coordinate 28,520,744 of OW964556.2, read as the reverse complement.
AGCGAATCCTGTCACTAATGACTTTACAGGAACGTAAACAAACAAAATATTGCAGAAAAAATAGCTTAATATCAGCATATTAGGAAATTCTAAACTAATAAAGATGTTGTAACGTAAGTATCAAAGCCCTGTAAAAAGGAAACATTACACAATCTATCTGCCCATCCATTATCATTATGTAGAGTGAATGCATGCACAAACTCATTGAGTTCAAAACTTGAACAGAATTTGATGGTCGAATCGAACTCTACAAAATCAAATTCAAAACTACATACCCCACCCTACCTTAATTTTTATTGTGTTTTTAAATTCATTAATTATATAGGTACCTACATAAGTAGAATAATAGATTATTAACCAAGGGGATAAAGCAGTGTCTTCTGGCGCGGGTGACGATTTAAATCGCTAGCGTAACGAAGGACTCGAGGTTTACTCCCGAGCGTAGCGAGGGTGCTAAAAACTTAAATCACGAGCGAAGCGAAGGATTTAAGACGAGTCCTGAGTGTAGCGAGGGATTTAAGTTCACCCAAGACTAAGACAGCTTTATCACCGAGGAAAATACTCTACTTTTCGTACCATTTGCGAAAAAATTAACACAATAATAATATGAGATAAGCATTTATTAAAAACTAGCTGTGCCCCGCGGTTTCACCCGCGTATAATCCTACTACTATTATTAATGTGTAATTTTATGCGTCAATCTAATTCGCACTGGATAGAGAATCGCGAAGTAAATATAGTTTAATTTAATAATATTGTCAAGAATACATTTAGAGTATTTTTAGAGTTTTTTTAAACTGCTGACCCGATCTCGTTCGAACCAATTTTAATTGATTTTTTTATTAAGATCTACAGCATATATTTTGTTTTGGTTTTTGACTCCATTATTATAAAAGTAAGAGGGAGTGGGGGGTGAAACACATTTTACCACTTTGGAAGCGTATATCTTTCGACTGACTCGCCCATGAAGAATTCCGTAGCTATGCTTGCTAGCATAGATTAACGTAAAAAAATGCTGTTATCATAATGTTTATATGACAAAGTTTTATTAGCGGATTTTGCAAATGTGAAAATGAAATCTCAAAAACTGTATCTCGTTCGAATCAATTTTAGTTAAAAGTTTTCATTAGAATCTACAGCATATTTTTTATATTTTACACTTTATTATTTTAAAAGTTAGAGACACATTTTACTACTTTGGCACTTCCAAAGTAGTAAAATGTGTCCCCAAATATATCTTTCAAACGATTGACTTTGACAAAAATGATTACATGAACCTCAGTATCATTTTTAAAGATCTATTTATAGACGCCGACACCCGCATAGGCGTACAGGTTTGATGTAAAAATTTTTTTTAGTTCTAGTTCCATGTATGGGGAGCCTCCCCTTAATGTTTTTTTTTACATTATTTTCGCATAAAAATCGGAAAGCGGTTTGCAGAATACATCTATATATCAAGTTTCAACTCTGTAGTCTTAATAGTTTCGGAATAAAATGACTGTGACATACGGAAAGACGGCCAGATAGACATGACGAATAGTATAAGGGTTCCGTTTTTTTGCTATTCGGCTAAGGAATCCTAACAACATCGCTTTTAAACTATGCCAACGTTGAATGTCTTTCCCGTTTTTTCGGGTGGGAAAATCATCGAATGACTTCTCTCGCTCTAAGTGGAGCGAGAAGGAGTGTCAGACTTCTACTGACTATAAGCCCACCCAGTTACTTCAGCTGCCCTTGCCTTCCGGGGCCGCGGTATCTCGTTACAACATACCTTTAAACTGAACGATGACATAAAAAATGGGGTGAACAAAACAACACCCTATCAAAATTACTTATTCAACTAAAGAGAAAGTAAAATATAAATATTCAAATGTATAGATACAAAAATACACATCTGACGTAAAAGAAGCTGAAACAATTTTACATAGGAAGTCTCTTAGCCAAGAAGTCGAAATGAAACCAAGATAAGGTTCACTATCAGTGCGGTATCTATCGCGGAGTGGTAGAGTACGCGAGTCATGCTCGACGCGTCGTGCATCCCCGGGCCGCCGCGGCCGTTACGGTGAATAGCGTTGTTGAATAATTTTACATTTTCTCCTAAACTATAAGTCCAAATTATATTCTGTAAAAGGCAAAGATAATCTTCATAAAATTGTCTTGATGATGAAATTACGTTCAAACGCAAATATTAATATGGCCGCATAATAATAATACTACAAAGTCATTCCTTATTTTTTAAATATTTTCTTAACATAATTTGCCTTATTGTGGATTATTTATAAAAGTTAGATATGCAGTACCGCGGACTTTTTTTTAGATCTACATAAAACCTATATTTTTGTGGTACATGATCTTTACGTATAACTCAGCATTTCGCCAGCTCACGCAATTATAGTAATTTAGCGGCATATTTTCTTCCGACTTACTTCACCAATACCTTTATTGTAGGAAAATCGAGAGGAGTAGCGTAATGCTAGATAGCCTATAGCCTTCCTCATGAAACTGCCTATCATAATCAGAAAGAATTTTTGAAATCCACCCAGTACTTTCGAAGATTAGCGCGTTCAAGCAAACAAACAAACAAACAAACTTTTCCGCTTTATAATATTAGTATAGATAATGACAATTAAAAGTAAAAAATAAATTAAAATAAACTTAACGTTTATGTATTTGAAGAAAACAGAAACGCGGCAAATTCCTAGACTAATATTTTTTTGTCGGAAAAGCAAAAGCATCAAGCTCATACGGCCTCGTCGGTTTTCGTAATTTTATTTAATAATCATAACTGCATAATAATTACGTATTCCTTTTTTAAAAATATGTATAATGCTTTATATACAAACTCAATGGTGTAAACACAGATGTAGTTCAGTATAAATTTCGGTAAATATTCCGAATTTAATTCACATTCTCCCCCTAGAAGATAAATGAAATTCAGTACAATTTTCTTTCTCTGTTTTTAACAGATTAAAAATGACTATTGTTATGTTTGCTTTTTGTGGCATAGAATGTCACTTTTTGAGCAAGTGGTACGAAAAATATATTATAATTTCATCCCACAGTCAAACTGTCTGTTCGGTTTTGTGGGACATCGTTGTACCTTATAAACAATAAAGAAATAATATATATACAATGTGAATTAAACTTTGCGGTGCGTACATTAAAAGTAGCTGAGTTTATTCTGATATATATTGCCTGAAATGAAATTAAAAAGCGTTTATCATAACTAAGGAAAGCTATTGTGCTCCGTAAAACGACTCAAGGAACATATTCATGCCCCAATAACTCACTTGAATACTGGAACTACTAACGTAGCTACAAGTCCAAACGAAGACTCTAAGAAAACTCCTTCGAAAAGACTGGCTTTAAATAGTCCTAGATGTATAAAGGAAACTGGTAAAAGAGTAGAGTAGCCTTTGCGTTGTAATGATTTCAATTCCTGGTAAATACCAACCACCTATCTACTTCTACTTAGGTACGTTTATCCTGAATAAGAGCCGGATCGACGGCGTGTCATTTTCCGCGGCGCATAGAACAGCTACAGTAAGCAGTAATGACGGAGGCGATAGGGCCATAGCCTGCAAGGGTTTCAGGAATGTTCTAATAACATACCGCGGCTCCAGAATGCAAGGGTAACTGAGGGAACAGCCACCCTGTTCTTTTCGTTTTAAATCAGTCTGACACTCCTTTCTGCTCCACCATTTTACCCACGAAAAATAAACACCATGAAAGAAAAATAAAATAAAAGGTAAGAGTTGTACTCTGACATTCCATGGCATGGTCGCATCATACACAAAGACATTCGTAAAAGAAGCAGGTTATTGCATATGAGTTGGACCGATGATCAAATGAAGAAATCCACTGAATGAGATACGTCTACGGTGACACTTTCCAGTAGTTGACGTCTTTCAAAAGAAATAGTGATGAGGATGTGCATTCTGTGTCTTACGTTATAAGGGTAACAATATTGTTTCAAAATAATATCAACTAACATTTAATTATTATTGTTAAAAATCTTGTCCTTTCATTTCTATCTGTTATAATAAAATTTTACGTTATTTACACTTTATGCACATAGGTACAAAGGCGGACTTAATGCCGTAGGTATTCTCTACCAGCCAACCATGAGTGGTGAAGAGATGGAGTGGAAGGTGCAATATGTACGTGAAAATTATGTAGGAAAAAATAATGATAATAATAGTGATAACACAAAAAACCTAATATTATGATATTAGGTTGCATCGAAGTATCATAAAATAGAAATCTACGTAAATAAAATATATGAATAAATACTTATACAAATACATATACATATATATAATATATACTTAAGAAGCAAATGAAAATTAAATTTGGAAATTCTGCTTATTGGTGAAGAAACGTTTTCAGTTCCTCTGTGACACACATTCTAGATCCTTGAGATCATCGGAAAATCTAGAGTTGAGTATTCGTATGCATTCCACTTCTTTCTTTGACAAATCTTTTACTATACAAGCAGCTCGTTTGTGGAATGCATTACCCATAGAAGTGAGGCGTGCTCAAACGCTACCAGCGTTCAAAAGAATGGTGAAGGAGCATTACCTCTCCCTATAACTTTTCCCCTTCTTTCTCAATTATACATGTAATATTTATTAGTATATGATTTTGGTATTGTATGTATTTTATATTATTATGTTCAATTAATATTATGATGTTTGTACACTGACAGCCTTTAATCTGTCTCCTTTAAGTTTGTCCATCCAAACGCCCTGTGCGATAAGACCGCCCATTGTACACTAGTTTAATTTTTTTTGTATCCATAGAAATATTGTAAGGTGTACAATAAAGTATATAATAAATAAAGTGGATCCGCAATTTCTTTTTAAATGCGTAGTGATTGTAAGCCATCCTGGATCTCGAGAGGAAGCGCATTCCAGAGGAGAATCGACTGGATATGAAAAGAAGAATGAACAAAGTCAGAAGTATGAGAAGGACAGAGTAAGAGAATATTATTGGATGAACGTAGATTCTTATTGTGTGAAGAACATAGAAATTGAAAGTGAGACGTTAGATAAGAAGCTGGGAGAGTTGAGTCGAGAGAAAAGCGTTGTCAAAGCGCACAAACTTCTCCTCTGACGAATGGTCATCCATTTAAGCTCAGACCTGAAACTTGAGACATGGTCGTATTTCCTTAAATTAAATATGAACCGAATGCAGTTATTAAGGATACGGTCAAGCTTATCCAGCAAGACCGCATTCAGGTCATAGTAGCACACGTCACCATAGTCAATCAAAGGGAAAATTAAAGTCTGCACAAGCATAGTCTTTGTCTTAACAGGCAAAAAGTTCCTCAGACGATACAAGGAACGCAAAGTGCCATTGGCCCTTTGGCTGACACTAGATACTTGACTTTGCCAGCCAAGTGTCGAGTCAAGATGCAAACTGAGATCTTTTACGCTGGGGCTAATGGGAATGACGACACCATTAAAAATAATAAGAGGTAGAGAGATAGACGCCACTCTACCCATCATACGTGAACTATCAATAACGATGGCCTGACATTTTGGGGGGTTTACTGACACTCAAAATCTATCAGAACAGTTATTGATAGCCTCCAAATCCCGGTTTACATCCCCTGTAGCGTCCGGCAAACCTTCTACCCGCACAGATGTATATAATTGAAGATGATCGGCATAAAGATGATACAAACACCGAAGACAGTGAGTAATAAAGTTAATGAAGATAGAGAATAATAATGGAGAAAGAATACCGTCTTGTGGAACAACAGCATCCAGGCCACGCCAACTCGAAGATCTCTCATCAACGCATACCGACTGTTGACGTCCCCGAAGATAAGAAGAGAACCGTTCCAGCGCCTCGGAAGAAACCATAAGATGGGAGAGAATAGCAAGGAGTATATCGTGACTGACCGCGTTGAAGGCATTGGAAAAATCAATTAGTACTAATACTGTAACTGCAGTATCCTCCATAGCTTATCTAATGTCACCAGTCATTTTAAGAAGAGCAGAGGATGTACTGTGCCCGTGTCTGGATCCAGACTGGAATAGGCTTACAAGGTTATTGCGGTAAACAAACGCAGAAAACGGTTTGTGAACACAGGCCTCGAGCACTTTTGACAGGAAAGGAATATAGGTCGAAAATGATTAGACAGGGAAGGATTTCATATTTTAGGAAGTGGACGGACATAGGCCATACGCCATAAGGACGAAAATTGCCCGGAATCTAAGGAAAAGTTGATGATGTGGGTAATGGGCGGGAGAAGGCAGTCAAGGATAAAGGTAACCATACCTCGACAGATGTTATCATGGCCAACAGCTTTGGATTTAATGGACAGGATAATCATTTTAATTTCTTCCAAGGTGGCTGGTGAAAACTTAAACTGTTCAATGTTTGGACCAGGCAAACTAGTGATGAAATCAACCGTCTGAAATAAAATAAGGGGGCCCAAATTACAAGTGGTAGTGAAATGACGGTTGATATCATCCAAAATGTTTGCATTAGGAAAATCAACATGACTTGGCCTGCCAATACCGAGAGTTCCAAGGAATTTCCAGATATCAGCAGGCGAAAAAGATGAAATGTTTTCAAGAATATGGCGCAAGAATATTACACCGATTCCTTGCAATTTTGTAGGAATTTTATTCTCTAAACTGCGATCCTTTTTAAACTTTCGAAAGGCCCGATTCCTGCACTTGTAGGTATAGATATAGATAGACTGATAAAATCTTTCATAAACATAATATAATATCTTGATCTAACTGTGACTGGTTATCAATAAGTTTTCGCTCTGACTAGGCAGGCAAGTAAATAGACAATTTTAATAGGCAAAGTGCAACAGAAATATCCAATAGGAGGAAACATCCACTTGCTATAGAAAGGTTTTAAATAGACTTGAATTGATTCAGAATTTTCCAAACTTTGTCATAAAAACAACGTTTTACTATTTCCACCATGGAACCTAGGTACAATCCCGGTCTTAGATTAATTTTACTGAATAGAACAATTACTTTTTATATATTGGTCACTTTATAGTTTATGTGTTTGCTGGCACTTGAGGCACACATTTCTTTTTATAACAGTATTGACACTTGACTTAAATATAAGCACACACGAGCATACATATCTATGTACTTACTGCATGGACAGTTTGGTCGTGGACTCGTGGTTCACATTTCCATTTATTTATTGTGAATTATCCTCCTTCATTATCATTACGAAAAACCTTTACAAACAGGTACCTTAGTGATGTCAGAAAATGACTAATCTTTTGTTTCTTACTTACGTATTTCAAGATTCCCAAAAAACCCTAATTTTGTATGTATTTTTCCGTTATTATGTGTCAATGTGGGGTAATGGTTACATTAATCTGATTTGTCTAAACATGCGGGCTGAGATATACATGATACACATGTATAACATTGTCCTATTTTCGAAACCAGCATTATCGTAAATCGAATACCCCATAAATTTGTAGCAATTAAAGGTTATCATAACGTCCACAATTCATAATATCTGTTACATACATACATGACCTCACCCAATTTCTAAATATTGCCAATACAAATAAGAAACTCCATAAAATATGGCACACTGGTTCACTGGTTGGTAGATAGGAAGGTATTTTATGCGTATTTGGATACAGGATAATATCCACATTAATGGCATGACATGATACAACAATGTGAAACATGACATTAATATGTATCAGGTGAAGTGACAAGAAGGCAGCGCGGGCGCGCCCGGGATCAGACATTGTTCGTCGATGATGCGGGCACAATCGATGGCTCTGTAATGTACGGGCCCACCCCGACATGCATACAAATGCTTCCTTTTCACTTACACCATACTATTGTGTCAATATATATGCTTTTCAAAAATTTAACAAAAGTCCAAATCGTCGAAATATCAAATGAAAGGTAACGAGTTTGGAAAATACTTAAACTATAGGTATACCTTGCCTTCCGGAAAATCACTTCTTGAATTAACTTATATTTAATTTTTTACGTAGGTAATCTTATTAAAGATAGTTTCCCGCATTTTATATTAGCAAGTTGACAGCAAGAAATAAACTACATAATTAATAGTTATACGTATTTGTTAAGAATTTTAAACGGAACCTTTGTAACTTATTGGCGTTCACGTTACACTGGAATTTAATTAAACTAACAAGGAGGCTTCCCTTAGCCATTCACGGAGTCCGGTGTCCGATGCCGATGTAATTATATAGCGATCAGATAATTTAGACTTCCCTTTATACTTTAATAGTTGAAGAGTTCGGTGTGGGTTAGGAAGTTCTGTGTCAAACAAGCTTTTTTTGTAGTCTAATCTAAACCCCTAAAATGCAACTGGCACATAGACTTTTAAGCTTCGACATTCCTCCATAGGAGCTTCCTACCGTGATCGAATCAGAAACGAAGCTATCCCCAGAGAAGTGAACCAATGTCCCCTAAAAAAACTTGAGTAGCAATGAGCAGGGCGCAACGGTTGAAGACCGTACAAGGATTGCCTTTTTATCCAAATTTTCAAAAATGTTGGCATGTTCGCGTGCGCCTGAGTCGCGTTCCGCGGGCCGTTGACGCCATGACGCGATGACGTGTGAAACGGCAACTATGTCAATGCCGCGCCCGCGTGTCGGCTGCACTATCGCATAATTCTTATCGACGTCTTCGATACATTGGGAAACAACATTGCTAGAGACAGATCCACCCGTTGTTTCTAATTATTGGGGTAAGGTCCAATGACAACTCCAAAAGCGGACTACCAAGCAAAGTAACAAGGAAAAACTGTTAAGAAGAATATGTTTTTCCAATCCACGAACTGACATCAACTAAATTAATTAATTTTACCAAGAACGCGTTTGAACGTTCTTTATTTAGCAGCTGTAACAATGAACAGGTTTCCACATGTATCTTCCAGTAAAAATAAACGATCTACTCTTTCTAACGGCTCTTAAAGAAATGGCTTTTCAATATGTACAAACATTCTGATTAAAAGCTCGTATTAGGTCCATTTGGCTAAAGTGGAAGATTCGGAGAAGGAGTTAATTGAACGTAACCCTCCGTTATATATCCTGATAGTCATATCCCGATAGTCGGACCACTAAGGCGAGGGAGGACTCCACTAGTAAATCTCCGATATTTATTGCATATTCCTTTTATTCGGATCGAAAAGAGTGCTTTCCTTGTCTGCATGTACTAAATGTGTCTTACCGGAATTCTTCTAATGTAAAACGTACATTTAAGTCCTAACAAAAATGCATACCAAATCGTGCTTTAAAAACCTTTCAATAGAAGTCTGTTTGAATAAATCCTCCACGCATTCTCGTAAAGAATAGAGAAGTATTATAACTACAAGACACTGTCAGAATCATTGAACAACGCAAATGAAGACATAAAACCTTAAGAAGATCTAGGACACTATTCTAAAGAGTCGCCAAACTCTTCAATAAAGAATCATGATAAAAACACGTGTGTAACTACTCTAGAGGTTATACACAGGTGATTGTGCCTATAAGGCTTTTATTTAACATTATACACATGAATAAGTAACCGATTAATCTACGGGGCTTTGAAACGAGTTTCAAAATACACTAATTAATAATAGGTACCTATAACCATACATACGTAGAGACAGTGTACACGTAATCAACCTGTTTCTAAGACACCATTAATTAAGACCCATACGTAAACATGGTCATTTATTTTAAACAACGTTGACGGGGTTTCGATATCCAACTAATACTTATGGTATTTACAATTTACATAATAGTTAGGTGGGTCTACTGACTCGAGTCGCAAAGTCGCAACTCGAGTTGACTCGAATCGGTGCTTGTAGCGTAATCTGCGTAACGTTCGCAACTCGCGTTTAATTTCAGCTCGAGTCAAGAGATGGTCGACTCGACGCGAATGTCCCTCATAGTTTTATGACTACTCGAGTTGACGGTCGCAGAGGTATAACATATTTTTAAATAAAAATAGCAGGTTCGCAATAAGAAAATGTTGATGTTGTTGTAGTGTTTCCTATGTACCTATTTATATTCAGATGAATATAATTTGCACGTCACTTTACTATTCTCTTGGTTTTTAACTAAGAATTCCCACGCCACATTTCTTTTATTTGGTATCATAATAAACAAAACAACGTCGTCAGATCAACGAATAAAAAACAACTAACTGTCAAAATGAACTTTTATCTTCTTACATTTTTCTATTTGCAATTTCAATCCTTACTTTCTTTACTGACCGATCGAGTCACCGAGCTAAACGAGTGGTAAACGCGCGCTAGTTACGCAACTCGCAACACTTTCAACTCGCATGTACATCGAATCCAACTCGTTGGAAGAGATGCGACGCGCAGTAGATCGCGTTTGATCGGCCAAGTTGATTCGAGTTACTCGAGACAAATAACTGGACTCGCACATCGCTATAAATGTCTATCGTTCAGTACATAATCCATTAAGAAAGCTACTTAAGTCTTGAGGCCACTTATTACTTGCTTTAAAGAAAGGAAAATAAGATCGATAAAGTTTAATACCGATCGGCAGATAGCCTTTACAGTGGTCCGATCGCGTATGATAAAATCAACAACGTTTATTCACTTTATTGCAGCACGCAATTTGTAGTTAAAACTTTTTTGATCAAATCATCTTTTATGGTAGGGTCACTTCGTAGGTCAAACTTATTTTCTTACGAAAGTCCTGAGCAAACAATGTTGGAATCCACTTCGATATTCCGCCCAAAATCGGTGTGTAAAAGGTTTACTTCTACCGCTATAGATCTATAAAACCACCATAAAGCGGAATGAACTCCGGGCTTGTGCGAAATTTTCAATCATCCGTCTTCGTACTTTAGCAGCCGTTAAATAAATGTTGGAAGGATCCAAAGTTCGACACCGGCCATGAGTAATTAGTTTAACCGCCTGTTACCAACTTGTTATTTTGTTCTGAAACCGTAACAGCTTTTGAACTATGTATCTATGTCATAAAATATCGTAACATGTAGTACCCACCTACGTAGATACAAAGTAGGAGATACCCATTCGATATATATACATAGTGTAATTTAAAGGGTATATACATACCAAGTGCATGGCTTCTTTGGATGATAACAAACGATATGGCAAGGGTTTTGTAATCCTAAGTCTACGTGTGTAGAACTTATTACAAATTCCAATACACTGATACCAGAGACCGAATTTTTCAAATTAAGAAGAACGAAAAGATTTATCGTGTTATTGGTAAGTGACGTGGAAAGTTATTGACCCTCGTAGTGCTGTGACACGTTTGTTATGATTGGTATTCAAGAAATATATGAAACCAATCATTTGGTATCAATTCTCTGAGTCAGTTATTTTGTGCTGAAACTGTGCATAGAGACTCCATAGCAGATGTTGTCTTCAGCCCTTTTGGATAGATATGGGGTTTCCGTTACACGTTGTATATATATGACTGTGATATGGTTTTTGTTATGATAAAATATGGGTCGACATCACAGAAAATAAAAGTATTCTCAATTAATAAATGAATTTAAAGCCTGGAAGAGTTCTCTTCGCAAAAATATTAGGCAATAAACACAGCAGGAAAATAATTGAATATAAACTATTAAGTGAGATATTACGCATAAAAAACGATAATTGACACATTCGGAGCAAGATCATTGACGATTGAGACCATTTTAATTAAAGATACACATTTAATGCAATACGAAAGGAGATTCGGTCTAATGCAAGCGCAATGAAGCAGACAAGGGACGGTTTTATGACACTCACTCACTTAACCCGGTCATAGTTACACAAATATCCCCCACGGAAGCTATTTTTAACAACATTGTACACAAAACGAGAGCCGTCTAGTGTCGGCCGTGTGAGTTGAACTGCCGACATCGCTGTCATGTTGCTCATCCACATCAGATTTTAATACTTCCATTAGCCATTAGTCTACTTTCTGCACGTAGATCAGCTAATGGAGATGTTTCTTCGAAAGAATTCAAAACAAGTGCTGCGAAAAGTTTATTCTCATAATATAATTTTGCAACAAGTTGACTTTGAGGCCTCGATATTTTGACTTTTTTTATAATAAGCTAGCTCTTGCCCGCGACTTCGTACGCGTGGGAGGTTTTTCCCGTGTAAATCCCGATCCCGTGGGAATTCCGGGATCAAAAATATCCTATGTCCGTCTCCTGGTTCTAAGCTACCTCCCTACCAATTTTCTTATATATTATACTATATAAAGCTAAATTACCACTGACTCACTCACTGACTCATTGACATAATTGTTCTCCCAGATGGTGGATGGGGAGGTGGGTATATTTTGACAGAGATCTCGGAAATTAAGAGAATTGGAACATTTTTCTTTTCAGATTCATTTAGAGGGGCAATGCTTTAGTCGAAATAATTGTGCAAACCCCCCCCCCCCCATCACCACCCCATTGTTTTTTTCACAAGCACGCGAGGTGCTTGCACCTCGCGCAACACGCAAATACTAGTTATACTATATAAAGCTAAATTACCACTGACTGACTGACTCACTCATTGACATAATTGTTCTCCCAGATGGTGGATGGGGAGGTGGGTATATTTTGACAGATTCGTAAACAAGTAACTCTCAAACCTACGGGAAAAGTGCCAAACCTCCCCTTTTCCCCCCCCTTCTCCCCCCCCCTATCGTATCTCGGAAACTACGAGACCCGTATTTTTTTCTTTTTACGGTTCGTATAGAGGAGGCTCGGTAAAGTAAAAACCATTTTTCAAAGTCCCCCCCCCCGCCCCCCTTCTCCCCCCCTTTAGGCGGATCTCGGAATCTAAGAGACTTGGAACATTTTTTTTTTCAGATTCATTTAGAGGGGCAATGCTTTAGTCGAAATAATTGTGCAACCTCCCCCCCCCATTCCCCCCCCCCCCCTTTTTTTTTTTTTTTCACAAGCACGCGAGGTGCTTGCACCTCGCGCGACACGCAAATACTAAACACCCCCCATCACCCCCGCCCCCCCCACTTCTTTTTTTCACAAGCACGCGAGGTGCTTGCACCTCGCGCAACACGCAAATACTCAATTTAGAGGGGCAATGCTTTAGTTTTTTTCACAAGCACGCGAGGTGCTTGCACCTCGCGCAACACGCAAATACTTTATTTAGACGGGCAATGCTTCAGTTTTTTTCACAAGCACGCGAGGTGCTTGCACCTCGCGCAACACGCAAATACTTGATTTAGAGGGGCAATGCTTTAGTTTTCTTCACAAGCACGCGAGGTGCTTGCACCTCGCGCAACACGCAAATACTAGTTATACTATATAAAGCTAGATTACCACTGACTGACTGACTCACACACTCACTCATTGACATAATTGTTCTCCCAGATGGTGGATGAGGAGGTGGGTATATTTTGACAGATTCGTAAACAAGTAACTCTCAAACCCACGGGAAAAGTGCCAAACCTCCCCTATTCCCCCCCCTTCTCCCCCTCCCTATCGTATCTCGGAAACTACGAGACCCGTATTTTTTTTTACGGATTCGTATAGAGGAGGCTCGGTAAAGTAAAAACCATTTTTCAAAGTCGCCCCCCCCCCCACCCCCCTTCTCACCCCCTTTAGGCGGATCTCGGAAATTAAGAGACTCGGAACATTTTTTTTTTCAGATTCATTTAGAGGGGCAATGTTTTAGTCGAAATAATTGTGCAACACCCCCCATCACACCCACAATTTTTTTTTTTTTTTCACAAGAACGCGATGTGCTTGCACCTCGCGCAACACGCAAATACTAGAACAAACTCTCAAACCTACGGGAAAAGTGCCAAACCTCCCCTTTTCCCCCCCTTCTCCCCCCTCCCTATCGTATCTCGGAAACTACGAGACCCGTATTCTTTTTTTTTACAGTTTCGTATAGAAGAGGCTCGGTAAAGTAAAAACCATTTTTCAAAGTCGCCCCCCTTGCCCCCCTTCTCACCCCCTTTAGGCGGATCTCGGAAATTAAGAGACTGAGAACATTTTTTTTTATTTTCACAAGCACGTGAGGTGCTTTCACCTCGCGCAACACGCAAATACTAGTTATCATATTATATAAAGCTAAATTACCACTCACTCACTCACTCACTGACTCATTGACATAATTGTTCTCCCAGATGGTGGATGGGGAGGTGGGTATATTTTGACAGATTCGTAAACAAGTAACTCTCAAATCTACGGGAAAAGTGCCAAACCTCCCCTTTTCACCCCCCTTCTCCCCCTCCCTATCGTATCTCGGAAACTACAAGACCCGTATTTTTTTTTTGTTACGGATTCGTATAGGGGAGGCTCGGTAATGTAAAAATCATTTTTCAAAGTCGCCCCCCTTGCCCCCTTTCTCACCCCCTTTAAGCGGATCTCGGAAATTAAGAGACTCGGAACATTTTTTTGTCAGATTCATTTAGAGGGGCAATGCTTTAGTCGAAATAATTGTGCAACCCCCCCCCCATCAACCCCCCCTCGCCTTTTTTTTTTTTTCACAAGCACGCGAGGTGCTTGCACCTCGCGCAACACGCAAATACTAGAACTAACTCTCAAACCTACAGGAAAAGTGCCAAACCTCTCCTTTTCACCCCCCTTCTCCCCCCTCCCTATCGTATCTCGGAAACTACGAGACCCGTATTTTTTTTTTACGGATTCGTATAGAAGAGGCTCGGTAAAGTTAAAATCATTTTTCAAAGTCGCCCCCCTTGCCCCCCTTCTCACCCCCTTTAGGCAAATCTCGGAAATTAAGAGACTTGGAACATTTTTTTTTTTAGATTCATTCATTAGTTGTCGAGACACGACGGTGTGCACACATACCTACCTACCTACATGTAACGCATAAACGTAAAAAGTGTGCGAGACGACGCGAGTGCCGCTTATAATGGCTAATACTGTTAAATGTAGCAATTGTAATGTTGTTATATCGGAGTTGCTTGCCTTTGTGCAAAACAAGGCTGATGTGATGGACGAAGACAGTATCATACGCTTGTGTAATACGGCGTTCAAGAGTGACGAAATTGTAACGGCCAAAAAGTTACTTTTTGAGTCAGTGCAAACCAGCAGTCGGAACATAAACCGTAAAGGAGACGGGAAGGATAAACGTGACATGGAGGATATTCTTCATGTCATAAAGGAGACAGACCCTGAGTGTCTGCCAATCTTCGTTGCGAGGGACCTTCAGCGTCTTCCACCAGTAACTTTCGACCATTTAGATGCTACGAGGCTGCTAAAGGATATTATAAAGCTGCAACAAGACTTAACTGTCATAAAAGAAAATTATGTAACCAAGGACATGTTGGAAGTCCGATCTCCGGAGTGAAAGATTTTGTAAACAACCGGCGTAGAGGAGCTGGACTTATGGTCAGTTTTGATTGCGAAAGTGGGCCTATCGGATTACCCCACATTTCGCCAGACAAGGGATTTGAAACAACGGTCTCAACGAATAATAAATCGGAAGATCCTCGGAACATACATACATCTGTTTCAGTCATACCTACACCAAAGATTCGTAGTACCGACTCGCTCGCGCAATCCTTAATTGAGTCGCGCACGTCCGGTGAAACCGGTTTGGTATCAACACGATTATCAAAACACAACAACAAAAAATCATACGCTGGGGCCGTGGCCGTCATCGAAGGAGTAACCCACAGTAATTGGCAACACAAGGATATGCATGATGATGACAATAAATGGACAACAGTACGAAGAAAACGAAATAAAAACAAATTCGTTGGGAAGAAAGGGACTGCAGAGGTTGCAGCGGAATGCAAGTTCAAGGCAGCAAATATAAGCATACCGTTTTACATATATAACGTAAGCAAGGAATGCCAGTCATCCGACATAACCGAATATATAAAACACAGAACGGGGGTAGATGTGAAATTAGAAAAAAATAGTATGAAGTTAGCAAAGGATTACGAAGCATATAAGTTTATGATTCCGAAGGATACACTATCTATGTTTATGGACGAAAATATGTGGCCAAGTGGAATATCCTTTCGTAGATATGTATTGTTCAACAAAAAGTGGACTAATAGTGATAAAAAACAACAATCGAGTGCTAGTGATTTTGAACAAAAATAATGGATGTGTACGCTATGGACAAGGACACCACAATTAAACTTATAAGTTTCAACGTGTTGAAAAGTTAAGTTCGAGTGCTGATGTGATAGCACTTCAAGAAACTTGGTTACAACCGAGTGAAATATCGTATTTAGGAAATGTAAACAAAGACTTTAGTTTCTTTGGCAAGTCTGCGATGGACACCGGTGTAATGTTACAAGGTCGTCCTTTTGGAGGCGTAGCCTTAATGTGGCGGAACACCACTTTTGATGCGGTAACCGTGATCCCATGCAGTAGTAGTCGTCTGGTCGCTATTAAAGTACATGTTTTGGATAGGACTAGCCCGATTTTTAATGTATATATGCCCACTGACTCAACCGATAATCTGCCAGAATTTATTGATTGCTTAAGTGAGATAGTGGCTATTATAGAAAGTAGTGAAACTGAAAATGTTTACGTACTGGGGGATTTTAACGCGCAGCCTGGGGAACTCTTTGGAAAAGAGATGTTAAGTTTTTGTTCAGATCAAAACTGGTTTTGTGCAGATTTAATGAAACTGGGAAATGATTCCTATACTTTTGTTAGTGATGCGCATGGTAGTCGTCGGTGGCTAGACCATTGTTTGGTAACTGAGGCCGCGTGGGAATCGGTTAAATCTATTAAGATACACTACGATGTTTACTGGTCAGATCATTTCCCTTTGGAGGTGCAATGTAATATGACGAGGGCCACGCCAAAGACTAATACACTACACGTATTTGAAATAAATAAAGTTATGTGGGGTGAACGAAATATTGGTCAGATTGAACGTTATACCGAGAAATGTAACTCTAAATTGCGGCTAATTAGTTTTCCAAGTAAACTAAGTAAGTGTAATGAGCTAGAACATCACGAAGTGATAGACGGTTTATACCATAACATTATTTTATAACTACGAGAGGCTGCCGAGTATTCCTATGAAGGTTTTTGTGGAGGGGGTGTAGGAAAAGGAAGACCTATTCTTGGATGGAACAAGTATGTGAGGGATGCTCACAGGAATTCCAGGCAAAAGTTCACAAATTGGGTTTGGCATGGGAAACCACAAACGGGAATTATTTTTAACGAAATGGTTGAATCACGAAGGATTTTCAAACAAAAGCTGAAGCTTTGTCAAAACAAGCAAGACCAAATTAAAATGGATATTTTAGCATTAAAACATGATAGAAAAGATTTTCGTGGGTTTTGGAAACACACCAAAAAATTAAATCCTAAGCCTGGAATACCGGTGAGCGTCGCCGGGGCTAGCACGCCCAGGGAGATCGCAAACTCGTTTTTGAATCATTTTAAATTACATCTTCCTGTGAAACCGGACGTTGAGGGTGGCGTTGTTGCTGGGGCTGATGTGTCAGAGGTGCCTGCCCGTATTACGGCTAAGCAGATTAGTTTAATTATTAAAAGTATGAGACGTGGCAAGTCGCCGGGACACGACAGCCTCAGCATAGAACATTTGGAACATGCATCTCCGCATCTCCCTCGGCTGTTAGCATTACTGTTTACTTTCTGTATCCGACACTCCTACCTACCCGCTGATTTAATGAGAACAGTGGTTGTACCAATACTGAAAAATAAAACAGGTGACGTTAGTGACGTGGGTAATTATCGACCGATCTCGCTAGCGACTATAACGGCTAAGGTACTTGACAGTGTGTTCGAGGGACAACTTAGTAAACACCTTCAAATACACGATGCGCAATTCGGCTTTAGGCCTCAGCTATCCACTGAAAGTGCTATCTTTGCCCTCAAGCATACTGTCAGGTATTATACAAAGAGAAATACGCCAGTATATGCAGCGTTTCTAGATCTTTCCAGGGCGTTCGACCTAGTTAGGTACGACTTATTGTGGAGTAAGTTGCGCGAAGCGGGAGTGCCCGACGCCATTACAAATATGTTTCAGTATTGGTATGGCCACCAAACCAACCAAGTCCGATGGGCCAATGATTTGTCTGACGAGTACAGGTTGGAATGCGGGGTGAGACAGGGTGGATTGACCTCGCCAGCGCTTTTCAACCTGTATATAAACCAGCTGATTGTCGGGCTTAGTAGCACACAGGTTGGCTGTTCTATTGACGGTCTTTATGTCAATAGCATCAGCTATGCGGACGATATGGTCCTGCTCAGTCCGTCAGTTAGTGCACTCAGAAGGTTGTTGGCCGGCTGCGAGGCGTATGCGGAGGAACATGGTCTTAGGTATAACGTTCAAAAGAGCAAACTACTTGTTTTTAGGGTAAACCAAAAAAAACCGGCATATATACCCCCGGTTATGTTAAGTGGGGTGGCTCTTGAACGTGTATCAGATTTTAAATACCTTGGGCACATTGTAACTGAGGATTTAAAAGATGATGCTGACATGGAAAGAGAACGGAGGGCGTTGGCTGTCCGATGCAATATGCTGGCCCGCAGGTTTGCGCGTTGTACACCAGAGGTGAAATTAACTCTTTTTAAGGCTTTTTGCCAATCGGTGTACACGTGCACTCTGTGGGTTCGGTATACGCAAAGGGTATACAACGCCCTCAGAGTTCAGTACAATAACACCTTCAGGATGTTGTTGGGGCTCCCACGTTACTGTAGCGCCTCAGGTATGTTTGCCGAAGCATGTGTGGATGGTTTCAACACCATCCTACGAAAACGGATGGCGTCCATGATGCGTAGAGTGCGTGGGAGCGCTAACAGCATTCTGAGGGTCATCAGTGATAAGCCGTGTTGCGACATCATGGCTCACTGGGTGCATATACACGTGCATGTGCCCGGGGTGACAGGTGAGCGCGGCCGGTATAGGAAATGATGTGTATTTTATTGTTACTAACATAGTATGTAAGTATTGTGTACCTACTAACAATATTTAAATGTATAGGCGTTTGTTATTAACATAGCTTATAAGTCATGTATAATACTAACAAAACTATGGATCTTGAGGTCTGAAATAAAATATTTTTATTATTTATTATTATTCAGAGGGGCAATGCTTTAGTCGAAATAATTGTGCGACCCCCCCACCCGCACCTCCCCCATCACACCCCAACATTTTTTTTTTTTAAGTGAACCGCAAGGTGCTTGCACCTCGCGTAACACGCAAATACTAGAACTAACTCTCAAACCTACGGGAAAAGTGCCAAGCCTCCCCTTTTCACCCCCCTTCTCCCCCCTCCCTATCGTATCTCGGAAACTACGAGACCCGTATTTTTTTCTTTTTACGGATTCGTATAGAGGAGGCTCGGTAAAGTAAAAACCATTTTTCAAAGTCGCCCCCCTTGCCCACCTTCTCACCCCCTTTAGGCGAATCTCGGAAATTCAGAGACTTGGAACATTTTTTTTTTTAGGTTTAATCCAAAGGGGCAATGCTTTAGTCGAAATATATCTGCACCCCCCTATCCCCCCCCTTTTTTTTTGTTTTTCACAAGCACGCGAGTTGCTTGCACCTCGCGCAACACGCAAATACTAGAACTAACTCTCAAACCTACGGGAAAAGTGCCAAACCTCCCCTTTTCACCCCCCTTCTCCCCCCTCCCTATCGTATCTCGGAAACTACGAGACCGGTATTTTTTTTTTACGGGTTCGTATAGAGGAGGCTCGGTAAAGTAAAAACATTTTTCAAAGTCGCCCCCCTTGCCCCCCTTCTCACCCCCTTTAGGCGGATCTCGGAAATTAAGAGACTTGGAACATTTTTTTTTAAGATTCATTCAGAGGGGCAATGCTTTAGTCGAAATATATCTGCACCCCCCTATCCCCCCCCTTTTTTTTTGTTTTTCACAAGCACGCGAGTTGCTTGCACCTCGCGCAACACGCAAATACTAGAACTAACTCTCAAACCTACGGGAAAAGTGCCAAACCTCCCCTTTTCACCCCCCTTCTCCCCCCTCCCTATCGTATCTCGGAAACTACGAGACCGGTATTTTTTTTTACGGATTCGTATAGAGGAGGCTTGGTAAAGTAAAAACCATTTTTCAAAGTCGCCCCCCTTGCCCCCCTTTTCACCCCCTTTAGGCGGGTCTCGGAAATTAAGAGACTTGAAACAATTTTTTTTTTCAGATTCATTTAGAGGGGCAATGCTTTAGTCGAAATAATTGTGCAACCCCCCCACCCATCACCCTCCCATTTTTTTATTTTCACAAATCCGCGAGGTGCTTGCACCTCGCGCAACACGCAAATACTAGTTATACTATATAAAGCTAAATTACCACTCACTGACTGACTTACTGACTCACTCATTGACATAATTGTTCCCCCAGATGGTGGATGGGGAGGTGGGTATATTTTGACAGATTCGTAAACAAGTAACTCTCAAACCTACGGGAAAAGTGCCAAACCTCCCCTTTTCCCCCCCCTTCTCCCCTCTCCCTATCGTATCTCGGAAACTATAAGACCCGTATTTTTTTTTTTACGGATTCGTATAGAGGAGGCTCGGTAAAGTAAAAACCATTTTTCAAAGTGGCCCCCCTTGCCCCCCTTCTCACCCCCTTTAGGCGGATCTCGGAAATTAAAAGACTTGGAACATTTTTTTCTCAGATTCATTTAGAGGGGCAATGTTTTAGTCGAAATAATTGTGCAACCCCACCCACATTTTTATTAATTTTTTTTTTTCACAAGCACGCGAGGTGCTTGCACCTCGCGCAACACGCAAATACTAGTTATACTATATAAAGCTAAATTACTACTGACTCACTGACTGACTGACTCATTGACATAATTGTTCTCCCAGATGGTGGATGGGGAGGTGGGTATATTTTGACAGATTCGTAAACAAGTAACTCTCAAACCTACGGGAAAAGTGCCAAACCTCCCGTTTTCCTTCCCTTCTCCCCCCTCCCTATCGTATCTCGGAAACTACGAGACACGTAATTTTTTTTTTACGGATTCGTTTAGAGGAGGCTGGGTATAGTAAAAACCATTTATCAAAGTCGCCCCCCCACCCCCTTCTCACCCCCTTTAGGCGGATCTCGGAAATTAAGAGACTGGGAACATTTTTTTTTTTCAGATTCATTTAGAGGGGCAATGCTTTAGTCAAAACCCCCCACTTTTTTTTTTTTGTTTTTTTCACAAGCACGCGAGGTGCTAGCACCTCGCGAAACACGCATATACTAAACCCCCCCCATCTCCCGCCATCACCCCCCCCATTTTTTTTTTCACAAGCACGCGAGGTGCTTGCACCTCGCGAAACACGCAAATACTAAACCCCCCCCCATCTCCCCCCATCACTGCCCCCCCCCATTTTTTTTTTTCACAAGCATGCGAGGTGCTTGCACCTCGCGCAACACGCAAGTACTAAACCCCCCAGATCCCCCCATCACCCCACCCCCTTTTTTTTTTCACAAGCACGCGATGTGCTTTCACCTCGCGCAACACGCAAATACTAGTTATACTATATAAAGCTAAATTACTCACTGACTGACATAATTGTTCTCCCAGATGGTGGATGGGGAGGTGGGTATATTTTGACAGATTCGTAAACAAGTAACTCTCAAACCTACGGGAAAAGTTCCAAACCTCCCTTTTTCACCCCCCTTCTCCCCCCTCCCTATCGTATCTTGGAAACTACGAGACCCGTATTTGCTTTTTTTTACGGATTTGTATAGAGGAGGCTCGGTTTAGTAAAAACCATTTTTCAAAGTCTTCCTCCTTGCCCCCTTTCTCACCCACTTTAGGCGGATCTCGGAAATTAAGAGACTTGGAACATTTTTTTTTTTTCAGATTCATTCAGAGGGGCAATGCTTTAGTCGAAATAATTGTGCAACCCTCCCCCCATCACCACCCCCCTTTTTTATTTTATTTCATAAGCACGCGAGGTGCTTGCACCTCGCGCAACACGCAAGTACTAGTTATACTATATAAAGCTAGATTACCACTCACTCACTGACTCACTCACTCATTGACATAATTGTTCTCCCAGATGGTGGATGGGGAGGTGGGTATATATTGACAGATTCGTAAACAAGTAACTCTCAAACCTACGGGAAAAGTGCCAAACCTCCCCTTTTCCCCCCCCCCCCCTTCTCCCCGCTCCCTATCGTATCTCGGAAACTACGAGACCCGTATTTTTTTTTACGGATTCGTATAGAGGAGGCTTGGTAAAGTAAAAACCATTTTTCAGTCGCCCCCCCCCCCGCCACCCTTTTCACCCCCTTTAGGCGGATCTCGGAAATTAAGAGACTTGGAACATTTTTTTTTCAGATTCATTTAGAGGGGCAATGCTTTAGTCAAAATACTTCTGCAACCCCCCCCATCCCCCCCAACTTTTTTTTTTTCTCAAGCACGCGAGGTGCTTGCACCTCGCGCAACACGCAAATACTAGACCCCCCCCCCCATCACCCCCCATCACCCGCCCCCCCTTTTTTTTTTTCACAAGCACGGAAAAGTGCCAAACCTCCCCTTTTCCCCCCCCTTCTCCCCCCTCCCTATCGTATCTCGGAAACTATAAGACCCGTATTTTTTTTTTACGGATTCGTATAGAGGAGGCTCGGTAAAGTAAAAACCATTTTCCAAAGTGGCCCCCCTTGCCCCCCTTCTCACCCCCTTTAGGCGGATCTCGGAAATTAAAAGACTTGGAACATTTTTTTCTCAGATTCATTTAGAGGGGCAATGTTTTAGTCGAAATAATTGTGCAACCCCACCCACTTTTTTTCTAATTTTTTTTTTCACAAGCACGCGAGGTGCTTGCACCTCGCGCAACACGCAAATACTAGTTATTATTATTATATTATATAAAGCTAAATTACCACTCACTGACTGACTGACTCACTCATTGACATAATTGTTCTCCCAGATGGTGGATGGGGAGGTGGGTATATTTTGACAGATTCGTAAACAAGTAACTCTCAAACCTACGGGAAAAGTGCCAAACCTCCCCTTTTCCCCCCCCTTCTCCCCCCCCCCTATCGTATCTCGGAAACTACGAGATCCGTATTTTTTTCTTTTTACGGATTCGTATAGAGGAGGCTCGGTAAAGTAAAAACCATTTTTCAAAGTCCCCCCCCCGCCCCCCTTCTCGCCCCCTTTAGGCGGATCTCGGAATCTAAGAGACTTGGAACATTTTTTTTTTCAGATTCATTTAGAGGGGCAATGCTTTAGTCGAAATACTTGTGCAACCCCCCCCCCCCAATCACCCCCCCCCTTTTTTTTTTTTTTTTCCACAAGCTCGCGAGGTGCTTGCACCTCGCGCAACACGCAAATACTTGATTTAGAGGGGCAATGCTTTAGTTTTTTTCACAAGCACGCGAGGTGCTTGCACCTCGCGCAACACGCAAATACTAAACCCCCCCATCTCCCGCCCCACTTTTTTTTTTCACAAACACGCGAGGTGCTTGCACCTCGCGCAACACGCAAATACTAGTTATATTATATAAAGCTAGATTACCACTCACTGACTCACTCATTGACATAATTGTTCTCCCAGATGGTGGATGGGGAGGTGGGTATATTTTGACAGATTCGTAAACAAGTAACTCTCAAACCTACGGGAAAAGTGCCAAACCTCCCCTTTTCCCCCCCCTTCTCCCCCCTCCCTATCGTATCTCGGAAACTACGAGACCCGTATTTTTTTTTTCTTACGGATTCGTGTAGAGGAGGCTCGGTAAAGTAAAAACCATTTTTCAAAGTCCCCCCCCCCCCCGCCCCCCTTCTCACCCCTTTAGGCGGATCTCGGAAATTAAGAGACTTGGAACATTTTTTTTTTCAGATTCATTTAGAGGGGCAATGCTTTAGTCGAAATACTTGTGCAACCCCCCCCCCCATCACCCCCCCCCCTCTTTTTTTTTTTTTTTTTTCACAAGCTCGCGAGGTGCTTGCACCTCGCGCAACACGCAAATACCAATTTCTTTTTTCACAAGCACGCGAGGTGCTTGCACCTCGCGCAACACGCAAATACTTTTTTTTTTCACAAGCACGCGAGGTGCTTGCACCTCGCGCAACACGCAAATACTAGTTATACTATATAAAGCTAAATTACCACTGACTGACTGACTCACTCATTGACATAATTGTTCTCCCAGATGGTGGATGGGGAGGTGGGTATATTTTGACAGATTCGTAAACAAGTAACTCTCAAACCTACGGGAAAAGTGCCAAACCCCCCCTTTCCCCCCCCCTTCTCCGCCCCCCCTATCGTATCTCGGAAACTACGAGACCCGTATTTTTTTCTTTTTACGGATTCGTATAGAGGAGGCTCGGTAAAGTAAAAACCATTTTTCAAAGTCCCCCCCCCCGCCCCCCTTCTCCCCCCCTTTAGGCGGATC
This sequence comes from Tholera decimalis, assembly GCA_943138885.2. Lineage (NCBI taxonomy): Eukaryota > Metazoa > Arthropoda > Insecta > Lepidoptera > Noctuidae > Tholera > Tholera decimalis. The sequence goes on along the minus strand of OW964556.2, from coordinate 28,496,440 downwards.
TCGGAATCTAAGAGACTTGGAACATTTTTTTTTTCAGATTCATTTAGAGGGGCAATGCTTTAGTCGAAATACTTGTGCAACCCCCCCCCCCCCATCAACCCCCCCCTCTTTTTTTTTTTTTTTTTTTCACAAGCTCGCGAGGTGCTTGCACCTCGCGCAACACGCAAATACTTTTTTTTTTCACAAGCACGCGAGGTGCTTGCACCTCGCGCAACACGCAAATACTAGTTATATTATATAAAGCTAGATTACCACTCACTCACTGACTCACTGACATAATTGTTCTCCCAGATGGTGGATGGGGAGGTGGGTATATTTTGACAGATTCGTAAACAAGTAACTCTCAAACCTACGGGAAAAGTGCCAAACCCCCCCTTTTCCCCCCCCTTCTCCCCCCCCCCCCTATCGTATCTCGGAAACTACGAGACCCGTATTTTTTTCTTTTTACGGATTCGTATAGAGGAGGCTCGGTAAAGTAAAAACCATTTTTCAAAGTCCCCCCCCGCCCCCCTTCTCCCCCCCTTTAGGCGGATCTACGAATCTAAGAGATTTGGAACATTTTTTTTTCAGATTCATTTAGAGGGGCAATGCTTTAGTCGAAATACTTGTGCAACACCCCCCCCCATCACCCCCCCCCCTCTTTTTTTTTTTTTTTTCACAAGCACGCGAGGTGCTTGCACCTCGCGCAACACGCAAATACTTGATTTAGAGGGGCAATGCTTTAGTTTTTTTCACAAGCACGCGAGGTGCTTGCACCTCGCGCAACACGCAAATACTAGTTATACTATATAAAGCTAAATTACCACTGACTGACTGACTCACTCATTGACATAATTGTTCTCCCAGATGGTGGATGGGGAGGTGGGTATATTTTGACAGATTCGTAAACAAGTTACTCTCATACTTACGGGAAAAGTGCTAAACCTCACATTTCCCCCCCCCTTCTCCCCCCTCCCTATCATATCTCGGAAACTACGAGACCGGTATTTTTTTATTTTTACCGATTCGTATAGAGGAGGCTCGGTAAAGTAAAAACCATTAATCAAAGTCACCCCCCCCACCCCTCTTCTCACCCCCTTTAGGCAGATCTCGGAAATTAAGAGACTTGGAACATTTTTTTTTTCAGATTCATTTAGAGGGGCAATGCTTCAGTCAAAATACTTCTGCAACCCCCCCCATATCCCCCCCCCATTTTTTTTGTAAGTGAAGAAGCACGCGACGTGCTTGCACCTCGCGCAACACGCAAATACAGATTCATAAACAAGTAACTCTCAAACCTACGGGAAAAGTGCCAAACCTCCCCTTTTCACCCCCCTTCTCCCCCCTCCCTATCGTATCTCGGAAACTACGAGACCCGTATTTTTTTTTTACCGTTTCGTATAGAGGAGGCTCGGTAAAGTAAAAACCATTTTTCAAAGTCGCCCCCCTTGCCCCCCTTCTCACCCCCTTTAGGCGGATCTCGGAAATTAAGAGACTTGGAACATTTTTTTTTTTCAGATTCATTTAGAGGGGCAATGCTTTAGTCGAAATAATTGTGCAACCCCCCCCATCACCCCCCCCATTTTTTTTTCTGATTTTTACCACAAGCACGCGAGGTGCTTGCACCTCGCGCAACACGCAAATACTAGTATATATATATAGATGAGCGTCAGGTAGGTACTATTATTAGATATTATCCAGCTCTCGTTTCTCCGTATCGGAACCAACTACTAGTTATCTCGTTATACGAAAAATTTTCAGTTACAAAATGATTCCACATTCATCATCTGTTTAGCCTTTTCCCAAGCATGGGTCGGCTTCCAGTCTAACCGGATGCAACTGAGTACTAGTATTTTATATCGAGCGACTGCCTGTCTGAGAACCACAAACCAATAGCTGGGTAACCCACAGAACAGATAAAAGAGGTTAGAAAGGAAATAGTTCCTGATTTGTATAAGAACGCGTGTCGCCGCTTGTCTCCCCACTCTTTAGTTCTACTACTAGCAAGAGGCCCGTTACGTATGCGAATTACGCACACAAATAAATTACACACACTTAAATCGAGAGCTTGCTACTGATTGTAACTCACTGTTGATAAACGTGCGCCGTGCATTACGGCCAATTAGGGCAAAGGACAAAACGTCAATGGTTGAAGTGTGGCGCATGCAGAACATTGTAAGCGGACTTGGTTATTGTGTTGATTAAGCGAGTACACAACGGGCAATGTATACTTTTTGTAACTTGTTGCAATAATGTTGTTAATGTACGGAATTTCATAATGATCAGAATATTTTTATGTTTTTTACAAATAAAATTGTAATTAAATGTTATTTTCGACTTACCCATGGTAAGATATACCTCCTCGGTCTATACTTACGGTCTGACTTTTGTTTTACAGGTGCACAATTGCACAACACGGCATTTTAAAGCAGAGCTCTGTGTTCCGAAGTAATCCAAAGCGTACTAAACGCGGTGAATGAATTAATCGGTCGCGCTATGATTGTCGTATCATAAATGTGGCGCATGCGCCACGCCCACATTACCATTCCAACCTTATTCATCTATTCCGTGGGGTAACCCGATACCCTTTCTTAAGATTAGTGTTAGATTTTTTGGCTTCAGATTACCTGTAATGACTGTCAAAGATACGCAAGTGACAAAATAATGCCAATTATAGTACAGGCTACCTACATAATCCTCCGGTCCAAAAACCAATCACGGTGGCCAATCTCAATAGAGCCTTAACCAAGTATGCAATAGATATTATATTATAGCACAAATGTATGCGTAAACATAGACGCACTCACTATTCTTTTACTCTCATAGTTTAACAACAATCCCACAAGACAGGGGAGAAATGCACTAAGGCTTTATGTGCTTCCGAGGCACGGAGTATCACACCATCGACTCTCAAACTCCGGGCTACTACTAAGAAACTCCTAATGGAAAATCTCAATATCACTCTGCCCGACTCAGGAGCTCACGCATTCACGGTTTGCGTCCTCTAGAATAACGAAGCAGTTACCTAAAAGCAATTGCAGGATGGTAACTTTCACAATGTGAGCCAGATTGTATGTTTCACATACGTTCGCTTTGCTTTTCGGTTGGACGTATGAGTTTTGTGTGTGTTTATGTAACGACATGAATGAATCTGGTACCTCATTCATATGGTTACATAAACACTTGAAAGAACACTTAATTATTATGCGGTCGAACGGTCATTCTTACAATAATAGAGGAATCCTACGCCGAATATTAAACAGGGAATGTCTCGCTAAACTGTCACTTGTAGAGTACTAGTAAATTCACGAGCCAATGGCTTTGAATATAATGCTCAGTAAAGTTATTTTAACGAAAAGGAATATTTCAAGAAAAAACTGTTTTTGTATTTTAATAAGCTCTAAGAGACTCAACTGAAAGAACTCGACTTGTTAACAGCTCACCTGGGTACTGGGTAGTACATATTTTTTCAAGAGACTAATGACAAGTTTTTTTATTTCATCATTATGGGTGGCAATAAAGCTACGGTGCACATAACATTTACTTATATGTGTATATGTTGCCCCCCTGGCTTTATCAGAGCCATTATTATTATCAATGAGGTTTCAATATTCATCAAAATTTTAGGAACATTTTTTTTATTGATAATAGGCTTGCGTTTGACCACCATCTCACCTGATGGTAAGTGATGATGTGGTCGAAGATGGAGCACGCTTGCCTAGAAGTAACTTATTCACTCTTGACTTAAAGACTCCCAGGTTATAGCGATCAGGAAACACAGACTCCGGCAGGGAATTCCACTCCTTAGCAGTACGCACAATGAAAGTATTCTCAAAACGTTTCGTGCGTGTGGTTGGGATGTCCACCAATTTCCAAAAGACAACGATTACCAGATTCGTGTCGCGTACCTATTGTTCAGAATTCGTCAGTACAATAAACTTTCCCTAATTCCGCTATTATATGGAAATTCGGCACTTCGCATTTCAAGGATATGACGTTGCCATCCCCATTAAACACAGTAATAGAAGGTCGTTATGAAATCTGGAGCTGTGATGTCGCAAATGTCTATAATTTGGGACGATAAACATTAATTCAGTAAGCTTTTAAGGCTGGAGTATGTGTTTAAAGTCGGGCCAATCCGCAAGCCGCGGCACTTTACGAGCTAGCAATATTGGAAAAATGTTAGTGGCACGTACACTCCACACAATTTGCTCCCATAAGTTTTTTTAATTGTTGCCCCTTCTGTCCGCTCGAGTCCCATTATTCCTGGATGAAATATTGTTTTACCCGTAATGTAAAAACTGAAGGTTTAATCATATTCTGTTCTTTGTAAAGCTTTTCTTCTTAGAGAACCTAATCGTTTTAATGAGGCATTGAAAACTTGTTGAAAATAGGCGTATTGCTTTTCCGCCGAATTCCAAATTTGCTTAAGTCAAAAGTAAAGCAAATTATTTACACACAGCTATACACGCTATTAGAGATGCGCCGAATGTAGGTTCAACCGAATACGAATGTACGGCCGAATATTCGGTCCAAAATGTACCGAACAGAATATTCGGCCGATACATCCGGTTTAATTCTGCGCGGTAAACAGGTTTCATAAATTTTATTTAGCGTATATGTATAGAAATTTATTAAAAAAAAACATAATTTGATTATATACATATTTTAATACTCCTAAAAATAGTAGTTATTATATTTTATTCTAAAAAAAAACTATTTTCTGAAAAAAGTTGTTACTCAAAGCAGTCTTCTTAAAATTGTTAATTTCTTAAAAAAATAATTTGATAATTCATAATTTAAAAAAAAAATACCAAAAAAATAGAACCGACTTCCATATCAAAACACTACAAAGACAAAAATAACTTTAATTTGTTTTTGTAGTGTTTTGATATGGAAGTCGGTTCTAGTTTTTGGTAAAAAATTTTTTTACGCTTTTTAGTGGGGCGGTTTGTAATTTATCTAGTTACAAAAGCCATAATGTTAACAACTTATCACCTTTTACAAAATAAGTATTGCTTTTCCCGATGCATAGCCGTTAATTTTTGAGGAGTTCTCCTGGTACTTGACCATCAGCTCTACATCACCATACTCGTATATATTGCGACGAGCATAAAGTGTTTAACATCCGTACTCAAGTAATCGAATCGCAATCCACGAAATACTTATATTGAGTAGTTTCAGTGGCCATCTGTGGTCTTCATCATCAGTTCAACTTCCCCAAATGGTACTTTTCGAAAGCAACTGCTCAAGGTACTATGTATAAGAAATACCCAAAACGCTATAGAAGTGCCTATAATATTTGAAGAGTTCCCTCGATTTCTCCAGGATCCCATCATCTGATCCTGATTTCGTAACAATGGGACCAACTAGAAAGTATACCCTTTCAAACGCAAAAAGAATTTTCCAAATCGGTCCAGCCGTCTCCGAGTTATGAGGTAACATATATAAAGAAAAAAAAAAATTCTAGATGAATTGAGAACCTCCTTTTTTTTAAGTCGGTTAAAAATTTGCTTTTTAACCGACTTAAAAAAAAGGTTAAGTTTATTAAATTAAAATTTATTTAAATTGATTGTTAAAGTTAAGGCCGTGCGCGCACTGCGTTGCGTTTTGGAAACGCAAAATCTGTGAAGTATGGAGTGTCATAGAAGTGCGCGCACTGCGGTGGAATAAACGCGTGCGGTAGAGTCACCGGTGGCCCCTCGCTGCAAAATTGCGGTGAGTCTAACGCAAATATTTTGTATCGCATAGGAATGTATTTAGTACCGCGCACTGCGGTGAAAAAAACGCACGTTTTGTATGATAATGTTGCCATACATACAGATTTCATTGTATTTATACATTTATTTTTGATGTGTGATACAGATTAGCACTCGATACAGATTTTTATACAAATTTCACACTGTATTGATCAAAGTAACTGTTACAACTAAAACAGAACTTAGCAAAATAAATTAACTAGATACTGCATTTATTACATTACACACACCATTGTACGATTCTATTCTTTATGGTTATTTTTTATTTTTTCTTTTGAACATTTATTATTTATTTTTATTATTTATTATTATTATTAATTTTTTTTTGTTTATACAACGTTTATTTAAACATTCTAATTAAGTATTTGTATTATAGAGAAAATTCCATATTTTGTGATGATGTCGCCAAAAAAACGATTTTCAAGCGCTTACATTGCTAGTACTACGTCAATAGATACCTATGTTAAAATAATGTACTACAGAAATTTATATATCGTAAAAAAGCCTACAAAATAATCCGAGATATATATCTCATATGGTTGACTCACAGTAACCATTTTTATCTCTAAATAAAGAATTTAAAATATTACTCTATTTGCAAAAGGTAATTTCTCCTAATAAATACTAATCTTTATCCAAATAAGTATATTATTTGCCTTGGTCATTTAATGTAGATCAAAAATTGCCCTTTACTTTTTTCATTTAAATGTTTAGAAGTTATCACAGATTTAAAATTACGCAGCCAAGAAATTCATCTCAGCGAAACGGCTGGCACAAGTCTGATTCAAGATGAACGCACTTTTTGTAATGACGCACTATCACTGTCGAAGAAAACAATTGTTAAGGACCCCATGCAAAGCCAGGTCAGGCCGCTAGTATATAGGTATTTTTCGTAAATGTAAACTAGATAAGGCCGGTTTTTCCCTGAGAAAAACTTTTTGGGTAAGAACGTATATAATTTACGAAAACTTAGTAAGTTGGTTTGTAATTTATCTAGCTTCAATAACCAGAATGACAATTTTTGCATCACTCTGGGTTTTTAGATTAATATTAAATTAAATAAAAGTTTGTACCTATGATATTAATTATTTATGTATTTTACGTATGTGCGACACTACGAATGCGAGAGCCTTGGATAGCACACAACAATCTTTGACGGATTTCCTGAGCACAGCAAATAAACGTTGTTTATGAAAAAATTAAAAATATCTATAAAGAATAGAATCATACAATGGTGTGTGTAACGTAATAAATGCGGTATCTAGGTAATTTATTTTGCCAAGTTCGGTCTTTAGTGTTGTAACAGTTAATTTTATCAATACAGTGTGAAATTTGTATAAAAATCTGTATCGAGTGCTAATCTGAATCACACATCGAAAATATGTATAAATACGAAGAAATCTGTATGTAGTATGTAAGCAACATTGTCAGACAAAAGGTACGTTTTTCTCGCCGCGCGCCGCAGTGCGCGCACCTGAGATTGTGGTTGTTCTACCGGTGCAGTAGAATAACCGCAATTGCGGCCACTGCAAGGCAGTGCGCGCAAGGCCTTATCTTTTTTATTTTGTCAATAAATAATTGGTACAAAAAACTTTTTAACAATAAATTAACCGACTTCCAAAAACAAACTGCAACGTGAAAAATAACGTTTATTTCGGTTAAGTTGATTTTTTTTGTTAAAAAGTTTTTATTTCACTCTTTTTAGTTGGTCGGTTTGTAATTTACCTAGTTACAAAAGCCTAAATGTCAACTAACTTTTACACTTTTACTTTTCCTAATGCTGGGCCGTTAATTGTTGCGCAGTACTCCTTGTTTCGGAGTCCCACATTGTGACGAGCATATTGTGCTTGGTAACCATATTCAAGTATTCGAAGAATTGAGTAGTTCTGGTGGGCATCTGTGGTTCATTCATTTACAAAAAACTATGCACAACTTTCGGAATAAACCATTCTTATTTAGTCATTAGTTAACCTTACTGTTTAGTAAAAAGTTTTTTTTTTATATTGACAAAAATTTAAATATTCAGTAATTATTCGGCAAATCAACTGAACATTCGGCCGAATATGAACATTAAAAAATATGCCGAATGTACCGAATACGAATATTCGGCCGAACTTTCAACGCATCTCTACACGCTATGAAGTGATCTAATCAAGCCTACTTTAATCAACTCCACAAGCATTTGCACCCTGCAGGGACAATAATCAGAGGGCAATAATAATATATCTACTCTGCATCTATCGATCGCCATCAAATGGAAACACTGATGGATTTACTTCTACTCTTAACGATATATTACCCAACTAGCACAAATGGGCTGCATTAGAGCTTTGGAGCGTATCCGATTATTACTTATGGTAATAGACGTAAGCGCTAGTGCGTCTACTGCAGACTTAAAGCAGCCGCTTTAGCGCTATTTGGGCGCCATTTTATGCAACCTAAAGTTCCATTTAACCTGCACAACTCTAAATTCAAATCTGTTATTCTGACCGGCGACATTAACTTAGATATAAAAATGCCCTCGATTGACTCTCGCTCTCAGGATTATCTTAATGTGCTGGCATTCCATGACTTTCTTCCCGCTCATAACTTACCCACCAGAGGCCCTAACTGTCTTGACCACATAATACTGAAGACTAGATCTCCATCAGTTTCACTTGTTTTCGATACCACAGCAACAGATCACTATGCATCCAACTGAATACTACCATTTCAAAATTAGACCTTGTCAAACTAGATAAATCCATGAAAGAAATGGATTTGACGCATATCTTCTCTTTGAAAGATGCAAATATTGCAGCTGACACTGTGGAGGATGTTCTAAATAAAGCCATTTCTGAGAGTACGAAGGTTACTAAATTACAAGCAAGAAAATGAATTATAAAAACCTGGATCACTCCTGGGCTGCTACGGTGTATGCAGCACAGGGATTCGCTGCATAAGAAAGTTAAAAGATCACCCGGCAATACTACCCTCGATATTAGCTACAAACGATACAGAAACTTTTGCAACAAAATCTTAAACAACGTTAAAATACAATTTGATTCTGAAGAATTCAGTAAAGCTGAAAAGAATCCAAAAAAACTTTATGGGATACAATAAAACGTATCACAAACCTTCCTAAAAAATCAAATTCTTCCACACAACTACTATCACATGCTGCCACTCCCACGGAGTCCTGCAACGCCATAAACAGTTTTTTTGTTGAAATAGGTAAAGAAGATGAAATGAAGAATGAATGAAGATGAGATGAAGTTGGGATAGGTAAGAATCTTAGCGATAAAATTACACCCAACCGCACATTTATTGAGCCAATCACTTTAGAAAGTAAGTCGCGTCCGCCTACATCATTTGTCCTCGAGGAAACGGATCCTGAGGATATAAAATTGGTGATTAACTCTCTTAGAGTAAACGCAGCCACCGGATGGGATGGTATCTCACCTTCTATATTAAAAAGGTACTCGCCTATTTTGGTACCTGTATTAAGCTACATTTTTAACCTCTGCTTCCAGACTGCTTTCTTTCCAACATCATTCAAGAAGGCGATCATTCATCCGATCTTCAAGAGTGGTGATAAAAAGTCCTTAAATATTTACTATCCCATAGCGGTTCTTACCGCCTTATCAAAGGTCCTTGAACGATTAATCAATAAAAGATTAGTACACTATTTTGAAAAATTTAACCTTATCTCGCCCCAACAATTCGGCTTTAGGAGAAACAAAAGTACAATCGATGCGGTTCAAGAGCTAACGGGATTTATTGATTTATTTTGAGTAATCTTAACTCTCACAAAAAGGTGCTCACCATATTCCTTGACCTCACTAAAGCCTTCGACACAATTCCGGTTTCAGCACTCCTAAACAAACTCGAAAAATTAGGTGTTAGAGGCACACAGTTACAGTTTTTTAGAAGCTATCTTACAAATCGGACACAAACGGTCAAGGTGGATGAGCACACAAGCAGCGAGCTTCCAATTTGTTACGGTGTGCCACAAGGCAGTATTCTTGGGCCTACCTTGTTTCTCGCTTTTATTAACGACCTTTGCAACTTACCTATCTCCAATGCTATAATCGTTTCCTTCGCAGATGATACTGCCCTTACTGTTTCTGAAAATTCTTGGTTGGAATTACAGAAGGAAGCGCAATATGGCTTTAATTCCGCGTTCGACTAGCTCATTTCTCATACTCTCACATTCACTTCCAAGACAAAGCTTATAACCTTTTCCATATCATCACGATCGCAACCGAAAACTCTAATTACAATAAAAGCTCACTCTTGTCCCACACATTCTCAGATATCATTACCCTGTCAGTGTCCTCTTATATCTCCCGTTGACAATATAAAATATCTAGGCATAACTCTGGATAAGTTTCTTAACTTTAAAACGCATATTAATCTTCTTACAAGCTGGGTGAGGAAACTTATCTATATTTTTTTTTAATCTACGATATATGGTCAAGTCAACTGTAATACCACAGATTACTTAATAGTTACTACGGTAATACGCCGAGTCTATCATGCACTTTGTCAATCTATTGTTACTTACTGTATTACATATTGGGGTGGCGCTACAAAAACCACGATGAAGCCATTGGAAATAGCTCAGAGAGCAATATTGAAAGTATCCACATTTAAACTAACACTACTTAATCGATATTTCATAAAATATCGATATATTTACACGATATATCGCTTCAGTTCGATATTATCGAATCATCTAGTATCGATATATAAAATCGATATATTTTATCCGAGATATCAAAAATATCGTAAAATATTAAAAGCTCATTCATGTCCTTATTTTCTTGTCTCTTTTTTTATTTATGGCGTTTTGAGTAAAACTAAAACATAAACCCACGAATTATTGAAAAACTAGTTGTTTCAGTAACGAAACGCAAGGACACAAAATCATTGACCTGGATTTATTCTATGCATATGCACGAAATACTATGAAAACCCATTAGAAATGTCTATAGATTACAGAGTAAGTACAGTTCCCTATATTATACGATGTGTAGCATTTAAATATTTAACAATGGTGGCGAGTGCTTTTAGTGGTGAGACTTCAAAAGCCCCACAGGTTCTAACTCGGCAAGACAAGCCAAAAGATTGAATAAAATTTTGTTTTTGCAAGGTCTAGAGAAAACGTACCGGAATTTATAAATAAATATAGTTGATTTGTTTCCTCTGTAACTGTTTTTACTCATATTAACTTAATTGAATATTTAATATTATAGACTAGTTAAAACCAATCAAATTACTAACGATATATCGAAAATATCGATATATTTCTTCGATATATCGCAGAACATCGATATAACGTTACGATATGTAATATCGAATAAAATATCGATATTTATTTTACATGAACATCTCTAATTTAAACCTATACTTTACCCTACAAAAACTCTCTACAAGGAATAGAATGTGCTTAACGTCAGACAACACTTTGTTTTGCAGACCATTCTTTTACAACACCGACAGACCCCTTTTACTACAATCTCGAAACGACGATAGGACATTATAATAATATGTACCACTCCACCACCGAATTACAGCTTCACCAAAAGATTCTATTATTACATCGCCCATATCTGTACAATAAGCTTAATGCAAGTTTACCAATCCATGCCTTGCCATATTCCAAATGCAAAACAACTGTTCGTTCGTTTCTTCTGTCCAAATCATATAGTGAGACTGAACAAATCTTACTAACACTGTCCTGAAAAGTTTTCTATTCCTAATCCACTGTAAAACGAATTATTCGATGACACCAACATACCCACACATAAACACGCATATATACACACTAACATACACGCACTCACATATTCGACTCACACATCCCTCCTCACTTTCACACTCACATGACTCACTTATAATACATTATTTAAAAAAAAACATGTTATTTTTCTCTTATAAATTTAATCTTTGCTTACAATCTATTAATTAATAATAATGTATAACATAATCTTAGTTAGTAAATAATTTAAATTAATTTTGTAAAACACCAACCGGGGAGAGAAACTATCTCTCCTTAATACAGGTTGGACAGCAACCTAGCTAGGAGAACAGCTGTTCACCCAAAAAATTTGTCGATTTGTAATACATACAACATAAATGTTGCTAACATCTTGTACAAATACCCTTTGATGAAATAAACAATTTTTTTTAATTATAATAACTAGCTTTTGCCCGCGACTTCGTCCGCGTGGAATAGTTACTTTGGGCTAACGTTAAATTTAACCCCGATTTTGAAGCATTCTCCATTGGCGCTCCGCTCCTATTGGCCTTAACGTAATGATACAATATAGCTGTGCCCGCGACTCCGTCAGCGTAAGTTAATGTATTGGTAATATTGTTTAGATCACGTTCACATGAGGCTTAAGTACCTAGAGAACGCTTCGGCCGCGAGACGCGTCGAGCGCGGCGACCGATTCTCAAAAATAATCCTTATAGCATGATTCAGTATTCACGCGCGATGGCTTATTATTAGCGTATTTCATGTATAACTTTGGTGTTTCTATACCGATTTATATGATTCTTTTTAAGGTTCCGTAGCCGAATGGCAAAAAACGGAACACTTATAGTTTCGACATGTCTGTCCGTCTGTCTGTCTGTCTGTCTGTCCGTCCGTCCGTCTATCACAGCAATTTTATTCCGAAACTATTAAGACTATACATGTGAAACTTGATAGGTAGATGTTTTCTGTGAACCGCTTTCCGATTTTGAGAAAAAAAAATATTTAAAATAAAGGGGGGCTCTCCATACATGGAACTAAAACTGTTTTTTTTTTTTCATGTAGTCGATGCATGTGTGGTATCTATAGACAGTTTTTTAAAAACGATATCGGGGTTTCTAAAACCACTTTTCCATAAAGTCAATCGTTTAAAAGATATAAGCTTCCAAAGTGGTAAAATGTGTGTATCCCCACTCTAACTTCTATAATAATGGAGTGAAACATCTAAAAAAAAATATAAAATATATGTCTGTAGATCTTAATGTAAACTTTCAACCAAAATTAGTTTGAACGAAATCAGTTCAGCAGTTTTTGAGATACAGCATATTTTCTAAAACCGCAAATATAACTTTGTAATTCATACAAACACTATGAAAAACAAATTTATTCGGCGCAGTTGTAAAAAATGTAAAAAAGCCAGTTTTAAGAAATTTGTAAGGTTTTTTTTTCAAAACAAATTTATTTGGCGCAGTTGTAAAAAATGTAAATAAGCTAGTTTTAAGAAATTTGTAAGGTTTTTTTTCGTCAAATAAATTTGCATATTATATTATAGTTACTACGGAACCCTTCATGGGCGAGTCTGACTCGCACTTGGCCAATTTTTTTATGGAATAGTTAATAATGTTAACTTTTTCAATTAGGGGTGACTGAGAGTGTTATAAACGTAAGAGTAGACAAATATTATAATCAGAAAGCTTCGAACTGCTAAGCTATCGGGAGTTACACGTGTTATTGTGAGTCAACCATAAAAGTTAGACATATGCTGTCGTGGGATATTTTTTATATAATTTTAAGGAGAACATTTCCGTCATGAAATGATTTGTGCAGCTTTAACCATTAAGGTTGCACACGCGACGGAAGCTTAAAAAATGGAGTAACTTCTCCCGTTTTCCCAACATTTCCCTTCACTGCTCTGCTCCTATTGATTGTAGCGTGATGAAAAGTATACTATAACCCGCTCAGGAGTATGAAAAATAATTGTACCAAGTTTCGTTAAAATCCGTCGAGTAGTTTTTGTTTCTATAACGGTTATACAGACAGACAGACAGACAGACAAAAATTTAACTGATTGCATTTTTGGCATGAGTATCGATCCTTAATCACCCCCTGATAGTTATTTTGGAAATATATTTCATGTACAGAATTGACCTCTCTACAGATTATTATAAGTATAGACTAGCTTCTGCCCGCGACTTCGTTCGCGTGGGAAGGTTTTCCCGCGCAAATCCCGATCCCGTGGGAATTTCGGGATAAAAAGTAGCCTATGTGTTATTCCAGGCTGCCAACTATATACTCACCAAATTTCATTCAGATCCGTTCAGTAGTTTTTTCGTGAAAGAGTAACAAACATCCATCCATCCTCACAAACTTTCGCATTTATAATATTAGTAGGAAGGAAGTAGGAAGGAATTGGTAGGATAGGATAGTAGGAAGTAGGAAGTAGGATTTATGTTCAATAGAAAACCTGATATTTACCAAAACATTTAATTTTGTTCGCAGTGGCATTGGTGTTGGGGATTACTGGTGATATCGTTGAAATATTCATATGGCGAAAAATTCACACTTGGCTATCTGACCGGCTCAGAGCGACGACCTGGAGACTACAGCTACCAGAGACCCGGGAGAGTAATTTCAGGTATTGTGACCAGCTAATTTATATGAAGACATAAAGACTAGACAAATAACTAACAATGAGACATTATAATAATTATTAATTACGCATTTAAAACTTCAACACGTAAGTTGAATACCAACTAGGTACTTTACTACTATAAGTTCAGAAATAAAATATCCCTACAGAATAATATCCCATCTCACCTCTTCTCTACAACTTTAAGAGCTTTACCATGTCGATAAATTTTCCATTAACGTTGTCAACACTATCTCCAGTGACTCGAGTTTTACTAAAATAGTTATTCATAGAGTGATGAAGAGTATAACATGATTCTCTGATTATGTTTGTAGCATAAACGAGATCGTATTTATATTAAGTATATCCTAAAGCCATCAAGTGTGCATTTGTATACTCTGACTGACAAATCGAATTGCCTCAATAAGATTAATGGCGGCAACACTTGGCGCTGAATCCACTTTATGAAATAATTTACTATTGAAAACAAACAATTGTGTAACACAAATATTGACTGTACAATATCGCAAAAGTAAACATATTCTCTTATAATAATTGTGTTTGTTTTAAAACAGGTGCCATTTCAATGGCAATTGATGAGGTGAACAAGAAACTCCTTGGTCCAATGGGTCACTCTCTAGACTTCGTCGTCGCAGAGACATTCGGACAAGAAGAGGTCTCAATCCGGCAGGTGTGTTCCATCTCAATAAATAACTTTTTATTACCCTCATAGACGTTAGCTTGAATTCTGGAGAATAAAATCTTGAGAAAGTATTCCAATTTAGTCCGTAGATACTTTTTTCCAATCGGTTGCAAAATTACTTGGGAGTTCATTGAGAGTGCCCGCTCACTCGACGAACATTATTCTTTCACAGGTTGTGAACACAGATTACTCTCGGGATGTTATATTATTGGTGATATCTTAGGAAGGTATTTACTATTCCCTGTAGACTTTAACACTGTAAAAGCGAACCAAGAAACCACTACTTACATTCGGGAGCTTATTTACATACAAATATTAAAAATTACGATTAATATGAATATTATATATGGAAAAAAAAAATTAAAAAAGAGCACAAAGGTGCCTCTTATTTCTAAGGCTATATTCCACAAGAAGAAAAGATTCAGAAGTCCATAAATAGATAGAGAAGTTAACATTAAATGAAAAATCTTCACAAACTACAATAGAGATCACATTCAGTTGTGATCATATACAGAGCCCATATTTTATTCTTCGTAAAAACTTCACGCCGTACAACAACCTGTCACCATAATTTACACCAAACTTTATTATAATGAATTATGGGTAATTCGATACGAAGGGGGATACTATCGATATACGATAACGTTTACGCTTTGATATGCAAGCTAGAGCTAGATAGGTCACAAGCATAAAAACAAAATGGTCAGTGCTAAAACTGGTGTATTGGCCATCACATGTGATTTTATGTCAGCGTGTAAAAAGTATGAAACAATAAATAAACAAAAGAAAAAAATGGAACCATTGAACCGATTCATTGTAAGCAGCCAGCGAATGGAGCCAGATAGAACACTCGCACAATGCGTAGTAAGCATGAGTTTTATGGTCAATAGACCGAAGTTTAACAATCGCCATTACTCTATGGGATTGGATGTTCGCTTGATCCAATGTCGTTCGTACAAAATCTGTAGTTTCTCAGAGAAACAAAGCCCATGGAAGTATATTAGTTTAGCTTTAAAGCTTCGCTTTCCAAATTCCTCGTGATCTCCACGCGTTACTTTAAACGAGGTAATGGTTCATCTGTCACATTTTCTTATCTAGTAAAATAAGCTAACATAGCTACGTAGCTATGTTAGCTTATTGCATGTTTAGTTTCTAATCCACTCAAGCACTCAATCCTATTAAACTAAGTAGCAGCAATATAAAATGAACCTTGATTTAAAACTGTACTTTGTTACTAAGGCCATTGATAAACTCAGTTTATCTATCCGTAAACCGCTGCAGCGTAATCCGCTGCAAACACGTGTTAAATAACGGATGCATCAACCAGAAATAATTTCATGGTTATTTCTGTAAAAGCAATGACCCAGTAATGGTGGCCATTGAAGTGCAAAACATGTGGACGTCATTGAAACATCTTATTAGTTTAATTCAAGCCAGTCTCTGCATCAAACCACTTTGGCACTCGTGTGTACGTAATATTACCCACTTACGTGCAAATATATAAAACCAATAAGAAATAATAATGAAGGATGATAGGTACCGGTACGTACTTAGGTACATAATCATATACCTATGCAGGTAACAAACAAAGCTGTAGAGGTGTGTATGAATGTGAAATCTTGACCTAAAACCTTTTAATCAACATGTAAATCGCTATTCCGCTCCACTACACAAGTTTTTGTTCTGAATTCAGGAGGGGTGAGCCTGGACAGTTTCTTATACATTCTTATTAATACAACAGAGAGATAACGAAAATTCAAGAAATGGAAGATTCTTTGTTCATTTGATACGTTAATGTGTGACCATTTCTTATTTTGAATAGTATTGTATTCAAGAATCTCAATGCAGGAATCACAAAATCCGGTAAAAAAAAATTGATTCCATCCTGCGCAATATTAATAAATAAAATAAAAATAAAATAAAATACGGCCACAAAGTCTTTTTACTGTGTATTGTGAAAGAGAGTAAAGAAGATTGGGTCACCATTAATGCCACCCTCTGTTAGAGGCCTGACGTATCAGCCTAGCTAACGCATAAAATGGTAATCGCGGATTCCTTTCCGACTCACTGGGATTCATATGAACGTATTTCCCTCGGAAAACTTTCATAAGTGCGATGTTTTCCGATACCTTTTCCAAACAGATAAACAAAAAGTCCTTGAACTTTTTATAAAACTATCTGTCTTATACATCAACAACTAACAGGATAATTTAATAATATTTGTAATAGCAAAAAGTAGCGATCGTATATGAAATCTGTAGAGATAGAGATGAAAGAAAAATCGCTCAATCTTTCTTTGATCTCGATTTGTTTATACAAATGTGTATAGTTCCCACTCTGTATAAGTAGTTGCATGTAGCACAGGAAACATCGAACATAAATTTCGGTGCCACAATCTTTACAAACTTTTATCTATTAGGGTTATTTGTCTGCAAAATTGATGTTGTCGCGTAAAGTTGACAGTCGCGGGCTCGTTGAGGGTTCCGTAAAAAACTGGAGCATCACTCGCTGTCTCTCGCATGCTTTGCCATGTCATTACGCGGTACCCAGAAATTATTATGGGGTGCCGGCAGAGAAAGCCACTGCTACCGAATCCATACACACAATAACGACATGTTATTGGAGTGCGTGCCTTTACAACACCATAGTAACACCAGATCGGAAAGTGGCTTTGTTCGCACTTCAATACACGGCACAGGAATTAGAGTACCTACCTACTCAATGTCATTACGTTATAGATAATACTATAATAGCTGTTTACGTCTAGGTACAAGTAGAACAGTGCGACGACTAATTGCTGCAAGTCATTATCGGTGTCCGTGTGCCCTCAATTGTAAATAATAAAATATGCTGTTCCTCTAACCGTCAACTCATTTCTTGAATAATGGCTCTTATTAGACGTTAGCGGGTTGTTTCCCTCTACAATAAATATTCTGTTTCGTTTGTTACAAACTTTTACCAAATAATAATGTTCACTTTCCCTCCAACCTTTAGCGCCAGAAATGCGTAATAAATTAAGCTACTTGATCTCTCTGAATTCGAATGCGAGATATTTATTGATATAGTATAACTGCTAGTTAATGGTAAACAGGATATTAGCGTTAGGCAAATGTTGCCATAATACGATGAATGAAGATAATAAACATACGTATGTGAACCTAGGTCTTCGACTCTCTGTTATACGGAACTCTTGATATTTGTCCTGGCATTCTGATTGAGTGTAGAGTTTTCTCCTTGCAAGATTATTGAGGACTAAGAATTAAGATAGTCCCACGCAATAAAGAAGTCAGTTATAGGTAGTTTGTGCCGAGCTACCTATAGTAGACTCAAAAACTTGGACTCTGGAGTGGTGAAGAAATTTGCCGTTTTTGTTTTTGGGAGAGAAATCATAGTGTGGCTTCTCCCGCTCTGGGTGGAGCGAAAAGGAATGTCAAGCTTCTACTTACTAAAACTTGTCCTGTTCCTTCAGTTGCCCTGACTTTCTAGAGCCGCAGTATCTTGTTAGAAATTTCCTGCAACCCTGGAAATACTTAAACCCCTTTTTCCGGTAGGAAAATTATCAAATGACTCCTCCCTTTCTGGGTGCAGTGGTAGAGAGTGTCAGACTTCTACTGGCTAAAAACCCACCATGTTCCTTCAGTTGTCCTTGTGGTCTGGTGCCGCGGTATCTCGTTAGAATATTCTCGTAACCCCCGAATAATTATACTCCTACCTATTAGATAAATAATATAGTGCATAACTAAAAT
This sequence comes from Tholera decimalis, assembly GCA_943138885.2. Classification (NCBI taxonomy): domain Eukaryota; kingdom Metazoa; phylum Arthropoda; class Insecta; order Lepidoptera; family Noctuidae; genus Tholera; species Tholera decimalis. Next base: position 28,477,884 of record OW964556.2, on the reverse strand, counting down.
AAAATTATACCAATTTTAGTATTTTTGGTGTCCTCATCTTCCACTACAAAAGACCAACTAAACAATGAGTGCACAATGCTTTAAGAGCGCTATTTCAATCTGGCACAAGCACCGTACAAGTTTACTCACTGAGGCGCAAAGGTGTTTCCAAGTGCACCTAAAATGCACAATCTGTTTTTATTGTTTAGCTCTCAGCAATTTAGGGCGGGGTTAAAACCACATTTGGCTTTAAGCCACAGCATAGTCACAACAAGTTCAGTACGACCGGAATAAGTTGAAAATTTAAAATCCACCTTGCTTTTTGAAGTCGACTTATTAACACAGCCTTTTAATGCAATTGTGGCGACAATATCGGCCATTTTAAAGTCGCATCGTTAAGTTTTTACAACTGCAACGGAACGACTTATGATAAAACTTATTTTTACGAGCCGCGAGAAGTTTCGTACGGAGACTTCTAGAGGCTCGTAAAACAAGTAAAAATTAATTCCTTTTATGAACAAGCTATGTAATTTTATACAAAGTTTTACCCCATTTTAACCGATTTAGGGTTCCAATGATCATAAGTCTAATATCTGTGTTTTATTAAGTGCGTTGTCGATATGTACCTACTTACATATTTTTTGTGTTTCTTCTTTTTTTTATTCTTTGTTTTAAAGGCACTTTTACGCATAGTGTATGTCAGTCCCATAATACCCTAAACATACCTCGAACAAAACTTTCGCATCAACTCCATTCGGTTGGGAATGTTTCTTCTTGGTCCTCCTTATATCGATAGCTAACAAGTTATGATTGATGAGTAATGATTAAACAAAGTAATTGTGCCCTGCAGGTGGCGGCCTTGTGGGCAGCTAATGTGTCGGCGTTCATCGGACCGCAAGAGACGTGTGTCCATGAAGGGCGCATGGCCGCAGCTTTCAATCTTCCCATGGTTAGCTACGTAAGTACCCTTTTCAATAACTGGAGCTACGTATAGACGAATCCCGTATAATATAAGAGTTGCCAGTTTAGCTGAATAATGTTTTTTGGAGCGTTGTCAAAATCGGAACACTTCCATCTTGTTACAAGCTTTTATTCAAAACAATTTTCCATAGATAATTCGCAAATGTTTACCTACAGGACTAACCGGACAAAGTCAATCGAATGTATAAATATCCTCACAGCTTTGCTGTAGGAGCTATAACCTAGTATTAATTGGTTATAACTCTATCATTCTGTGAATTACTGTGATAGACAACATTGACATGACATGATAGAAGGCCTATTTTCAAAGGGTAATGTAGTTAAACATCCATTACGTCGGCTCATGCTCCATCAGTATTTGCCGAACTTGATCGATCAACTGTCAAAATGCAATTTAGCTTTTATCGTTACTTTCATTTATTTACACACTTTACCTGAATCACGACAAGGTAATCGTGTTTACAAGGTTTTGACATTAAGAGGTTCTAAATGTATAGTAATAAATGTTCCCAATACCAACTTAAACAAACAAAGGTCTAATAAGAGAAATTGCTGTATAGGCTTAAAGAGATAGTGGAATGAATCACTGAAACAGGTTCAGAAATGAAAATTGCATTTCCAATATACAAAAGATAAATAGTATGGGTAAGAGACGGCACATATGAACGATACTCAGCTGCGGTTAACGATGAAACTTGACATCTGCAATAGGCAGACTGCCAAGAGTTTGCGAGTTAATTGGAAAAAGAACAATATACGTTATTTATGTAGAGTTGAAGGTAACGAAACTACAAATGCAGTCAGTGTCTTATGTTAATGCAATCAGTAATCACATTAACAATCGAGGGTCTTACGGACTTCACGAAGTATAAATATTATGAATGGTTGACTGGATTTGGTATTTGGCTGCTGCCATAAAGCCGGGTTGACACATGACTATTAGCGTACCTACGTTATAATCGCTGTAAACATACTTACTGTGTGTAAATTGGCTCATAAATAGTTGTCCATATAAACATTTTTGGATTGTTTTAAATTACTCTTATTATTTTTTAATCACTTGCTTACACAATTCATTTGTCACACTTATTGGACAGACAAGTTAGGTGAGGGATTTTTTCGCTGTTTTTAATATTTACAGCAAAAATCTCAGTAAAGCGGGCTGCTTTACTAAGATTTTTGTTGTAAATGTTGGTCCCTTTTTATTTAAAGGTGTTTTTGTGACCCACAGTACTGCCGTGATGTCGCCAGCTCCAACAAGCGGGTATACTCCACGTTCGCTCGCACCAGGCCTTCGGACATCGACATCTCTCGCTCCGTGGTCGCCGTACTCACGCATTTCAATTTCATGCATGTAAACATTATAACAATACATTTCATTTTGACAACTACGTAAATCAAAACAATTGAGTGCAAACAATACTTTTGATATTATTTGCAGGGTATATTGAACTACAACTAAACTTACATTTAATATTGGTACGAAAGTGTGTGTGACCACTGAGTTTCGAAGTATGTGTATTTCGCTGCTGAGCATACTTTTGTTACTATTGTGCGTGGCAGAATTTACTTCATATTTTTGATAGACCGACAATTTATAAATCCTTCTAAATGGTCTATTTCAAATAATTGTATTTTGATTCGATTTTGGTTGCCCTTATTTTATAATGTTCAAAATTTTTACCATATAATTTTAAATACGTATTAATATTTAATCCTGTTCCGATACGTCTCTAATTGATCTCCTTTGAGACGATCCATTTAGAGATCTTACTAACCGTAAAATTGAATTCCTTTATGTTAATTTGTAATAGCGTTACTTAAAAGGCAGAATAAATCCACCGTAGAAATCCCCGCCACAAACTCAAACTAATCTATCTACGTTTCCGCAGGTAGCTTTCGTGTACCTAAAGGCCCCAAATCACGACTTTTCACGTTTAGCGCTTGCAATAATAGCGGCAGCGAGAGAAAAACAAATATCAGTCCGTACGGTGCAAGTGTACCGACAGCCTTATTACTACGAGAACAGACAGGAGAACTTCACTCGTAACCCGTTCCTGGACATCGTTCGCGAAACGTACAAAGATACCAGAAGTATGTCAACTTATAGTAGATATAACTATATAAATTAAAAATGAAGTAGTTGAAACAACTTTCTACTTGTCTATCGTGTTTTGTTGCAGTATACGTCTCCGTTGGATATTATCACGATCACATCGGATTAATGTTGGCTTTGGACGCTATGCAGCTCTTGGATTCTGGTTAGTGAAACGTATACTCAGAGCTTTTTCAGGTAGCTTTGTAGAATCTGCAGGAATTAATAATTAGTTGCACTCATAATAATTGAGGTAAGACCTCGAGGTATGGTATACCTAATTTAATGTAGGTTTAGATTTAATTAATATTCACGAAATAGTATTTTAATTTTTTTAACTTATATGTATGTTTCTATATGTGTGGCTTATACCGTGTGAGTAATATTTATACAGCGAAAAGAAGTAGCCAACATCTCTTTCCAGCCCTTCGACTATCTTCACACCAAATAGACATCGATCTGCTGATCTGTTTTGACGAGACAAAAGACAAACATACCAATTCACTTTCATATTTATAATATTAAAATTAAAAATAATGGACGCATCAACCATATTCTCCTTTCATTCAACTCATAGGTACATGCCTATTTTTTTCTATTATCATCAAATTAGCTTCCCTTTGCGTGAATAAAACGTTTTCATCACAAAAGAACAGGGGCTCATATCATTCTATTAATCGGGATCAAAACAAAACTTCCAGGATTACGGAAAGAATATACAGAAAGTATTTACTGAAGCTCGGGCAATATCAATAAATAATCTTATCTTACACTAAAACTGAAGAAAAGTTTTGGAAAGGGTCTTTGTATAAGAATCTGATTCTAATCTGTCTGTGGACACAACAAAGATAAGCTCTGTAACAGATGTATTAGCCTGCCCAGAAAACAAAATGAGAAATTTTACTAGCAATCTTAAGCTAAATATGCTTGTATAGTGTAAGGGGTGGAATTCGAACCCAGAACTCTCGATCACAAGTCTTACACGTTAGCCATCCCATTAGGCTATCGACGGTTCAAACGTTCACGATTTATGCAGTTCTTTACGATTGTAAAAGGATACTTTGCCATTTTTTACTAGGGTGCAAATACGCTGAAAGCCGAAATACGTCTTAGAAAATATTATATAAAAATGTATTCTTCCTTGAGACCTTTAGTTGTGTAAATCTTTTTGTACATTATACAAAGCTCCCTATTAGCCTTTTCGAACAATATATCAAAGAGTGAGTGTGCAAGTGAACAGCTTATCTTCGTGCGTGATTTCCATAAGCTTGCGTGTGATATATTTGTCTAGATCTTCTCTTTGTTAGCAGTACACCAACGCCCCATTATACGACGCGAAAAGGCTTTACCCGCATTATTCATCCTCAGTTTTCATGGTACATTAACAATGAATACTTACATATTTTAATAACCTATAACTTCTATATAGATATGTAAGCTTTGTGAAACGACAAAGCTTGCAATCAAGTCTATCACTAAGAATATACGAAAATTAAGACTCGATGAAAAGCTTAATCTGTTACAAGAGGTAAGTCCTCTATTGATTGTATTGAATTCAACTTTACTAAAGCAAAATGTTTCCCGCAATTTCATAGACATCTTGATATTCCATGTTAGTAGGAACATATTACTACTGAGTTAGTACACAAATGTAAATATGTTCACTCAAACGAAAATATCCAGACATGTCTAAAAAATATTCCCGACACTGTATCGGAACTATTCATAAACACGAAAATAGAAAGGAGGTGAAAGAGTGACAGATAACAAATAAACCGAATCTATTTATTTATTAGAGCCTGTCTACGACTAGAACACATTTTAATGACATGTTTTTATATATATCAGTCTGGATTCTGCACGATTAATGATTGTGCGAAAAGTACAAACACCACGATAAATAATAATGGAAAAGAGAAATGTTTTCAAATGATGAAAGCTTAGATCATATTATAGGAGCGTGCTGTGCTATTGAATAGTTCTTCGAAAGCATTGCGGGTCGTTGAAGCGAGCATTATTTGCCTCGCAAGAGGCCATCGATCACGTGACGGGTAAATACTGTAGCTCTACAGAAGCGTTACTATTCAATTTACACCCGCTTTTCACTATTATGTGACGATAATATATCATAGATACATCAATAAACATATCCAAGAAAGAAATATTTATAAAACTTCTAGAACTATGAACCACAACAGTGGAACTGTTTGTGATTCATGGCTGATGGTGTCCTAATCATTATTCAGAGACACGTTTAATAAGCCTTGGAGAGATAAACAATGGTTACAGCTCTTATCATCGGCCTGCCAGATAAGTAGGTATTTAATCCATAAAACGTGTGGACTATTATTGACAGCTAGATATTTACAAACTTTGTTAATTTCAGGGTGATTTTCAGTTTTGAAACTAAAAAACGGAACGTTAAACGTTTATAGCGTCATATTTTGTAACGCGCGCAGTTTGCACCACGGACATTAGTGTTAACACGAAGGTTAATACCCAAATATGGTGGAGTTTCATGTGAAAGCACAAATACCGGCGAATAATATTTGCTCAGTTTTCGCGCACATAGCGGCCATTACGGGAAAGAATGCTAAATGGATTATTAAGGTTTAAATAGAAGCGTGTCAGGTTTTATTAAAGTCGGTGTAAACACGAAATAAAGAAATTGGTACATCTTTCGCTTTTAACTTTTTCTTAAATCTTGATAAAGTTACAACAATAATAGCAGCACGAGATGGATGATTAAATTATATATTAAACGTGTCTGGGTCTGTTAAACCCCTCCGTTAGCATCAACGCCGCGATTGAACAGTTCAATATTTTGTTTAGACAAAACAATGTGATTTCTTGTTTTAGACCAAACACGTAGCAATTGTTCCATAAAACTGAAATGGGTGTTTTCTTTTTCATATCGTTTTTCTTCTACGAGTGGCATGTGTGGCATAGAGAAACATCTACCGATTTAAGACTTAGACAGAGGCACATTATTACTCTCCTACCCGAGCTGGAAACCGAATACAAAACCAGATCCTTGTCCAACAAAATTGCAAAGCCTACACCGAGAGATTTTATCTCCTACCAAGAATAAACTGAATTCAAATCTTTCACAGGTGAATATGCAGCCATTGGTGTGGACGTTGATAAGTACGAATCTGAGGAGGCAATCCGATACCTTTCTGGTCCTTTACGAAAGGAGCCAGGTCATCGAACTCCTCAAGCATTTCGCTCCTACATGGCGGTGGCTCCATCACCCTCTCCATCATATCCGGTCTTCGCAAAAGAAGTCAACAGGCGGCTACAGATGCCGCCGTTCAATTTCACTAATCCATTACTTGCTTTTGGTGGCGGAAAAGTGGTAAGTAAATACACCATTCTTTTAGTTATTTTAGTCCATTACATTTACTAACACTAGAATTGAAGTAATATGGTTACTAACACTATGGACTCTGTCTGAAATAAACGTTAGTTGATTGAAAGGCTATCTGATAGAAATAGCTTTCAACAATAAGACTGCCATTGTACCCTTAAAAATTAAGTGTGTTAGAAAATTCTGTTCTATAATGTAGATTCCCGCAAATGTTTTCTAAGTAAGTATTTGGAAAAAAAATCTTAGCAATGAAATAAGTAACTACACTCTATGTTTACTCTATATTATTATTTACCATCAATGATATGACCACCCATAGATAAAATAAATAACTAGATGTGGTCAACAGAAGAAATTATATCGGAACCGTGTGTCTCCAGTTAGGCGCTGGGCGGGGCAACAACTACACATGCAGTTTAATAAAATCAATAGATACGCACTCGCGCACACACCCGCATTTCCTAAATCAGAACGTACTATACAATCAATAATAAACCTTATTCCGTCAAACACAGCGTGTATTTACCATGCACCTTAGAATTTACCCACACAAAAACATCGGTCGCTATCGTTGTGCTGTGCAAAAGCAATTTATTTTACATATACGCTAGTGATTGACTAAATCGGAAAGTTATCGATTCTTCCATTTGTTACTGTACATTTTTTTTGGGCACCTGAAAATGAACCAAATAAAAAATGGCATGTCCAGAAAATATTATAATAACAATAAATATATTATTAAGAACATAACATTACATAATTATTATTAAGTACTACCTACTAAGTATTAAGGGCTACCCTGGCGCTTTCGACTTAAATCTTAATATTTAATTATCATAGTGATAGGTCAAATAGAAGTTGATGTTAACTTACATTACGCTCTTGATCGGAACATACCAGCCGTATAGGTTGTATAGAATCCTGAAAAGTTGAATGACTGATTTTATGAATGCCCTAAAACATGAGAATAGCTTTCAGTAATAAAATAAAATTAATAAAATAACCCACTTCTGCAAAAATCAGTTGTAGTCTTAATTTTGGAATTGTCCATTCAGGCTGGAACATTTCTGCGCTGAAGTGAACCGAGCATTTATGGTGCTATTTTTTGTAGGGTACCAGTTAAGTGGCATGCCTGTGGCATCAATCCATTCCTTTTTTATATTACCATCTTTTGGGAAGCTGAAAAGTACGAAAACCACTTATTTATCATTTACATACATCCTAAGCTACTTCTAAACGTCACCATATAATAAGCATCGCAATAATTACGTAACACACTATAAATCAAGATCTGAATGATTTTGACGTATATTGCTAATCCATTGCTACATATGTTCGAAATATTGGTCTGCTCAACAACGTAAATACCACAGTGAGTGTTGTTGATTTAGCATAATGAAACCGATTCCTACTGTAAGTGTGTTACGCAATTATCCCGCAGGTAATAGTTTAGTAGGTTATAATAGGTTTTTGTTATAAGAAAAATCCTAGTTAGTAGAGAAATTGTTAAATATATGAAAACAAACACACATCCATGCCTAACAAATAAATAGCATGAATATATTGACTTATTTTAAGCTAAATTCACAAATATATTATCTGAACCATGCCGATTATTATAACGCATTCGAAGCTTCAACGGAAGTTAAATACAAAAACCATAAAAAAATAAAGAAACAGCAACATAGGATAAGGCATAACATGCGATAATTCTAAACCGAAAAACACCACCGATTATTAACCTAAAATTAAAGTAACTTACTTTACGAATATTGGTTACGCATTTACGCACTCTGTAAAAAAATCAAAATAAGTAAAAAAACATTATTTACACCGGGCTAAAACGGTTGACAGATTGAAAAATAAACTATTGTAGCGACAGCGACGTCGGAACTCCTTACGCATGCTGCGGGTGTAAAATAAATTGTTTATTTTTTTTTACTTTTTTGTACACTTGACATTTCAACGTATTTTTATTTCTGTCATCTCATGTAAAATAAAAGTTAAACATATTTTCTTAGAGGTTTCCGTATGTTATAAAAAACTTTTACCAAAAAATTAAACAGACTCGGTAGTCGGTGTCTTTAGTTTTGTATTTTCGTTTTTGGCACCGACTTCCGAAATTATAGTTATTTTTCACTTTGCAGTGTTTTTTGGGAGTCGGTTTAATTTTTTGGTAAAAAATTTTTATTTCACTCTTTTTAGTTGGTCGATTTTTAATTTACCTAGTTACAAGAGCCTAAATGTCAACTACTTATATTCATTTACAAAATATTGCTTTTCCCAATGTTGGGCTGTTATTTGTTGAGGAGTTCTCCTAGTAGTTCAACATCAGCTTCACTTCACCATATGCATTATGACGAGCATATTGTGCTTAATAACCACATTCAAGTAATCGAAGCGGAACACATGAACTACTTATTATTCCTACTTATATATTGAGTAGTTCCAGTGGCCATCGATGGTCTTCATCATCAGGTCTACTTCACAAATGGTGCTTTTCGAATGCAACTACACAAGTTACTATAAAAATACTCAAATCACTATAGGTGTGCCTATAATATTTGAAGAGTTGCCTCGATTTCTCCAGGATCCCATCATCAGATCCTGACTTGGTGACAATGGGACCAATTTCAAAGTATACCCTTACAAACAAAAAAAGAATTTTCCAAATCGGTTCAGCCGTCTCCGAGTAATCGGTGATCATACATAATAAAATAATAATAATATACGCGTCGAATTGATAACCTCCTCCTTTTTTTGTCGTCGGTTGAAAAACCCCTAAACTATAATAGCAATATTTCATTCGTCAATCGACATTGCTGTCGATAGCCTACGTTAGTGGATCTGCACAAGCACATCACTAATTCGTCGCAAGAAGTGGCGGCCTCACTACGCGATGAATCCGCGTAATACAGTTTCGTATGTTATTTTTACATTGCTTGTCCAGTTACTTAGTGACGAACTCAGGTAGTGGTTAAGGAGCAATGTATATATAGCGAAAGTAGTACAGTCGTTCTGATATTTGAAAACAAAAATAACATAGTAAAACCGAGAAATATTTTACGATTTATTGTTTTTCATGATTTTAAAGACAAATATTGTAAAATACTTGTACTTACATATGGTAAGTGATTCCATGATTCACATAGATTGGATTTTGGCTTCGGTTTTTACAAGATACCACAGAACAACACGGCATTCATATATGTTATCACGATCACGGTCGAAAGCGCACTAGTTCGCGGAGACGGCCACTTGCCTGTGACATGAGCCCTGTGGCCATGTCGCGCGGACACCGATACGCCCCCTTACCACTTCTCCTATATTTTTGATTTCTGTGTGACCACCGGTAGCTAGGACCCTGTTCCCGATACCGAAGGGCTACTGTTTTTTTTTTATATATATTTAAACAAAGATATATAATAAACTATAGATACGTTGTCCGCGCTCTAAAATGGCAAGTTGAAATCAAGGTAAATGCCTCGTGTCTGTTTAGTTACGCACGAACCTGTGTCGCGATCGCTACACTACACATCTTAAGAAAAATTGTGTTTTAAAAGAAAATTAAGAAAAAAGCATGCCTTTGTGTGTTTTCAGACGTTGCACTAATTATACTGCTTCCGTGAGAGGTCAAAATGTGTCATTTCATAGGTAAATATCAACAGAAATACATTTTTTATTTTAATTTTTCTACACGGCTAATGGCGGCAAGCGTATGAATGAAGTCAGTCACGTGACGTTAGGGGAGGTTGTTAACTAAGAGATGTATATTCATCTCTCTCTAACATCAGGTGTACCTAAAGATGGCATTTATTTTCTGTCCCTTTCTTTACACGTATTAGATAGTAATTCTCTATGTATGTGTTTCGTGCCGTTTTTGAGAGGTGTTTTGTGAGAATATGACGCGTCTATTATAATACGTCATTGTATTTAAAGGTATTTTTTTATAGGAATATTTAAAAACGTAAATAATATGTATATAAAATGTAATAAATGATTATAATAATAATAATATATATATTGACGTGTATCGGGCATGCCATCGTCCTGGTAAGTCCAACAGACATATTGTCTCCGGTTGTTCTCGTCTAGCTAACGGCGAGTACTTGCATAGACACAACCAAGTAGCCAGAATTATCCACCAGCAACTTGCTTTAAAATACAAACTTGTCGATTCTGAGGTACCGTATTACAAGTATGTGCCCGCAGCCCGACCCAGTTCTCGAAAATGACCGTGTCACGTTGTACTAGGATTGATAAATGTAGCCAATAAGCCTATAGTGGTGATAGACCGATTAGTGCGCCGCGCAATGATAATTTGATGTTACCATCCCACATGAGAATCTCATTAAAGCTGAGAAAGAGAAACACATTAAGTATCTCGACTTAGCTCATGAGGTTGTTGACATGTGGAATGTGGACTCAGCTGTCATTGTGCCGATTGTCATAATTATCAGTCAATGGGCTGATAGCTAAAAGCTTCGACGACCATCTGTTGAATATGGCGTGGCACGTTGGCGGAGGACACGGTAGAGCATACAGTGCAGGTGTGCCCTGCTTGGGCGGAGCACCGCTGTGTCCTCGTGGAGGCGATCGACGGCGGCGACCTCACGCGCCCGGCCTTGGTTCAGACCATGGTGCGGAGCGAGAGGGAATGGGATGCAGTCGCCTCCTTCTGCGAAGCAGTCATGCTAGTGAAGGAGGAGGCCGAACGCGCCAGGGAGAGGCAACTCTCTTCCTCACGCCTCAGCCGCCGTGGTAGACGCCCTGGGCGTCGGGGATCGCAGTCCGATCTCCGGCCACCGTAGGCGCGGGCTTACGGACGGTGAACAGGGGTAGCTCACCGTCCGGTAAGGAACAGGCCCGGGTCGGCGGCGCGTCGTGTTCCACGCGCGCCTCAAGGGACTGTCAGCATTAGTGACGGGGCCTCATAAAGCCATTGCCCGCCGGGGTTGCGGAAATGTACTAACAAGATACCGCGGCCCCGTAACTTACGGGCAGCTGAAGGGACAGGGTGGGTTTTTAGTCAGTAGAAGTCTGACACTCCCTCCCGCTTAACTTAGAGCGGGAGAAGATATTCGATGATTTTTCCACCCAGAAAAAAAAGGTCTCCGCTTACGAGTTAACTATTAAGTAATCTGTGTCTCCGCCCTTTACATTTTAGTTAATTCTTATTTGTGTTTACGACTATGAATCGACAATGATCTCGATGTTCCTACAACAAGCTTAAGACTATTAATGATAAAAATTGCCAACGCGCCAGTAGCATGATACCTAACGCGCGTTTGATATTTTATCACTAAATAGAAGACGCCAATTGGTCGAAAATCTTAATTTAAATTATTTCGATTTCATTATCATTGTTAGAAAAATATTAGCTTTCTATAAATTTAAATAATTATTAGTTGGAAATTTAGAATCTGTTTTTCCACGTCTGCATTAAGGTGCTGTAAAAATTCAGCCAGTGTTTTTTGTTTAAACGGATCCAGAAACAACGGATAATAAAAAGATAATGTAGCAAAAGTAATGAGGAAGGAAAGCCGTTATGTACGTCATAGATTAATTTAAGTCGTTTCTTGGCAAAGGAAACACTGCTGATCCTGACGTCGTTAACACAACTATAACATTCACGTAAAACATTGTCCAAATAATTAAACAGAACGTTAACACAATGCGTTAATTAAACCTGCATCTGACACTTTGACACAACATCTATACACTCGTGCACAGATGTTGTATATGCAACATATCTACAGAGTGGCATAATCACAAGGACATGGAAATGACTACATTTAGCGCAAATTATGCAGCGCATCCATTCTACCCTTTCGTAATTAAATCTGCATCCACAAAGTAATTTATTCGAAGATATATAGAATGCGCTCGTCCCCGCGGGAAGGACGTTTTAATCTCATAAACGGAATTCACGTAAAGTCCGACTTATACTGTTTCAGGTTAGGTATTTTCCATTCATTCATATGTGTGATATATAGTATTGTGTTTTCAATTCTTTGGAAGTTAACGAACATCAGTCCGTTTCCTAGAACTGACAATATATACTAATAATCATATATCAAAACATATAATAATAATCTTTCTCCAGGTCAACAACCATTCTGAAGTCCGATAGGTTTGTCTACTATGGTCACAAAAATCATGGGCTAGGATAACCTAGTATTAAATTATTGACGACTGATTTATGAGTAATTCATTAAACAATAAACTTTCTAAATACGGAAGTAAATGAGAAGATTAACACCTAGCTTAATCCGTATTTGGATAAAGGTACCGTGAAATTTTACAATCTTACACATAATATAGTAGCAGGTTGGCACTTTACCTGAACACCGGACCCCGCCCAGTTATCTGACCCTCTAAATGAGTTTTCGTTATTTCACTGCCATTTTGACCGCCTCTTCGACCCCTTAATGAATTCTCCTGAAGTTGACACCAAGCTTAATAGCTTTCCAGACTGTAAGAATGATATGAAATAAGGTCGCTTTCGGTACATTAATTTTGATTTCAAACAAAGGTTTTACTAAATCACGTGGCTTTATAACTGAATCTTAAAAGACAGTCTTATTGAATGAGACTCAGAAACGTTTGAATGTCATTAAACAGATAGTTATCATTTCAATTTCTCTGACAGATCCCAGTGGAAGCAGCATGGCTTCATGACTCCGTGTGGGTATACGCGCGTGCGCTGGCAGAAGCACTCACCAGTGGCGAAGGTGCACGGGACGGTAGGACGATTGCAGCGCGGATGAGGAACACTACCTACCACAGCGTTATGGGGTAAGAAATCCTCGGACCAGACTTTCTTACAAACTTTTTACAGCTTTATTCTTTATTCAGTCAGGTATTGAAAATATGTAAGACCTATGTTTGTGTTAAACCATGCTAGGACATTAGTCCGTCCTAGGTAGCACAGGATCATTTAAAGTTTTCGATCCTGGCTGATAAAAATCAACGCAATTTTCAGCCTACCAGCTTTACTCAGAGATAAAAGCGGTATCCTGAAAATCTGTCCAATTTAATTCTACAAAGTCGGATAACGACTGGCTTACTCTCTGATTAGGTAACTGCGACGTGCTTCTTTTTTGAGCCACATCTTGCCGTTTGTGGCTTAGGTAACAGAATTAGTAGCGACCAACCAATATAACCGATCGGTTGGATTGCCAGATCCAGATCGGAAAAGTGTAGATTTCCATCTAAGATTCCGTTCCTGCCGATGGAATATTTGATGCAACAGCACAGAACTTCGGGACACATTTTTACATATAAACAGTCAGTAGTAGTAGAAGTCCAATAACGGTTGCATATATATAATTATAAAGTGTTGCTATTTTCATGTTCAACTTTTGGTCTGTCACGTGAACTCACGTCGGGGCTACGTGCCACAACACGCTTCGTGTTTTCGTGCTCGATAAAAGTGTTTTACGCCATTTCCTCTAACAAACCGTTAACATTAAACGGTCAAAGCTCTGCCTATATATTTAATGTAATCTTTGTTTTCATTTAACTTGACCTATTTAGGTTTTTGTAGCAAAAAGTCACGCATATTGTTGGTTTCCACATTGTTAAATAGTTTGTGGAATTCGTTTATCAAAAAACTACATGACAGACTTTCAAATAAGTACCTATATATAATAGGTAGGTACGCCAACTCATTTGAAAATTATTACTTAAATAATAAGTCCCGCGAGTGGAAAATAGAGATATTACAAGAAGTACACGCTTTAGAAGATACGTGATGTATCTACTGTGAAGTGACTTGCGTGTGATGTCACACACAGTTAGCTCTAACTCTGCTTAAATTAGAATTTAAAAGGGTCTCTACTTTCTCTTCGTTTTTAGAAATGCAGTTTAAAAAATCGCCGTCAATAGACTAATAAGAATGGTTTGCCGTCCGTTTTGCTGTATAAGTAGATATATCGTAGTATCATGAATGAAATCTTTGAAGTTGTAAGTATAATTTTAAAATAATTTTAAACGACAGAAAACGGGTAAAAACTAACGTGGCCAAGTTGATCTACGTGAAATTAAAGTTACAATACATACTGACAAAGCCTACAATACTATGTGAAGAGAGTTGTCAGTTTGATCGTGACCAGTATTTCCCATTGTCCAGGTACTGGGTGCACATGGATGAGCATGGAGACGCAGAGGGTAACTACACACTGCTGTCCATCGACCCATCGCGACCACCAGGCCTTTACCCGCTCGCTGTACTCCACAAATCAGCACCGGTAACGTTACACAAACATAACGGTCACCACCATATGAAAGTACTCTGTGGTCACCACTCAATAGAATAGAGAATATAAAGTAGGTACCTACTAAAATCTGTAGAATATGTAGGTACTAGAAAACATTAAAGTTCTAGTAAACTTTACTCTACTTGCATACGGTCCAAATGTAATCGACGACATTTTACCACACCTGTTGAAGTGCATTTTCCTGAAAGACAAAGAGACATGTTTATCTGTAATCAGAAAATATTTATACTATGTCATCTAACGATGACGTCAGGAATTGCTTTAATCCATTGCAATACATAGCATAACTAAATAGCTAATTTATTTACATCAACACAGTTTAGAATATGGCATAATTATTCATTGCGGCCCCCACACTGACGTCGAGTGATAAGTTACAACTATCCATCACAGAGCAAACAAATAAAAAAATACAAAAAAAAGAGTTCGCCAGTACTTAGTTGAAATAGCGCTTTTCCTGTAATGCCAACGGCCTTTATTTTAGTTAGAGTTGTGATAAAATTCATGAAGAAGAGATGAGATGAAATACAACCAGTATTTCATCTCTACTCTTCAACTATGTGGACTATAACATTTCAATTTAATATACCTACATTTCATCTCCTGTGAATGTAAGTTTCCGTTAAATCAAAACTATGCAACAAACTGCTGTTCAAAAAAGCCATTTTATAAATAATCGCATGAAAACACTTACATCTACATGTAAATAGATTCGTTATCAAATATCCGAAACACGTACGCACAACGATACTCGACGTGCCCCGAATGAAACGGCTTCTTTTAACAGTTTACGTCACATTTTGGCTTCGCAGATGCACTTCGGTGCCAACCAACGTATGGATTCAAATCTGAAGACGCTAAGGTCCTTTAAACTGGAACAATCTGTAATCCTATAAGCGTTTGAAATACATATTTACGCGCATGTACGTAATTTATATTCGCAACCTATTTCTGCAGCAATCCGTTTGATCTATGAAGAATTTCACGGCAATTTATTTAATACAGTGAAAAATGTTCTTTCGCGGAAATCTACAAATATTTATCACACGCAGGAACTGCGATTTCTTCGGGAGATGGAATGGCCAGGCGGACAGGTACCTCTCTCCGAGCCGCCTTGTGGATTCAGAGGAGAAAAATGCGTCAGTAAGTAACACTAGCTTTTATCAGATTTTTAGCAAGGAACAAATCTGCTCCTCACAGGACACCCGTTGTCGTGAAGAGTGTGTCCACTTTCTTCTTAATGCACAACGTATGTTGGAAGCTAATAGAAACAGCAAGTGGGCTGGAGCACTCCATTATCGGCGGCCGGCGCACGGACGCGACCATTTTGTTTACTGGCGATCTAAAAAACTAATATGTACTGTTAATACTCGGTCCACATTAAGCACAAGGTCTGTTAGCGACAGTAAGTGGGGTGGCTCGTAAAAGCGTCGTTACGAGTCGTAGTGACAAGCAATGCGAGGCAGCGGCCATCGGGCGCACGCGACTCCCGCTGCTCTGACATCGCCGCCTAATGCCATACTCTCTTACAGTACATAGCTTCACACTAGTTACTAACATTTGCCGGACTTACACAGTTCCTACACGAAAATACCTTTAGGCACTACATACCTACAGTCATACCAATAGTTAGAGACTTCGGGAGTCTAATGGATGGGTCTTAAACCAGGACTTTCACGTCAAGCAGAAGGTCCTTTATGTTTGAACTTGATTAGTTAGGATGTCAAGATTGTACTCCGAACTTGGTAATGATAAATCTTTGTAAATTTTAGAGAATGTCTAAATCCCTCTTCATTTCAATTTAGGTAAAACGGATAGAATGTTAAACAATTAGGTAACGAGTAGGTATACACTATACATATCTATATTCTGCCAGCGAGCCACCTCATTTATCGTTTTTTAATGGCATAACATTTAAAAAAAACACTACCCCATCACTTACGCATCAAAATCCGTTGCATACCTACTTTAGAAGAAGTAAACGGAGAAATAAGTGTCTTTATCTTAAAAGTATTGATTAATTTGCTTTCCACGTAAATCTTACTATTCTGAAATGTAATTAAGTATAAATTCCAAGTTAGTTAGTAGATATTTTACTCGTCATATTCATGTAAAATCATTTATGGATAATAGAATTTCCATCCATAAATCGAGAATAACAGATTCCGTATTTCTGCAAAGAACTTTGTGTCCATTTCAATTTGCTGAGCTTTATTGACACAGAGCCTTTTCTTGAAAAGAAATTGCACGAGGAAAACCTTCATTCTATTAAGCGATAGTGGCTAACCAGTAGCCTGGGGCGAGGGTAATAGTGGCCAGTGCCTTAATTTCTTTGTGCCTTATGCCCCTTGAGATTGGAAATAGTGGCCTTTGAAACGATGTGAGGGAAATACGTGGTTATTTTTCATTTGAAATCTATACTAGTTTTTGTATCTTGGGAATTAAATGGGTATTTTTGCACTAGATATTTTTAACGTTTATATTATTTTTATCTATACTAATATTATACAGAAGTAAAATTTGTAAGTTTGTATGTAGGGGGTAATCTCTGAAACAACAGAACCGATTTTGAAAATTCTTTCGCTTACATGTAGCTGCATTATCCCTGAGTGTTATAGGCTATAAATTATCTTTATATAATGCATATTAGCCGAGCTATTATAATCTTTGCCAAGCAAGTCGGAAAATTGTACCTCTTAAAATAGAATTATTTGCATGCGCTGCCTAAACAGTTGCATAAAACTGAAAACAATGTATGGCAATCTGGTCCGTCTTAAATAATTATATTTTAGCAGATATAGGAGGATTTATGTAAAAAAAAGCTTTTTCAACATACTTACCTACGTTTCAGTTTCATTGGAGCAGCAGTCGGTATGTTTAATTCGCAAAAATGGGCCCCTTGGACAGTTATTACAGAATACGTCGCTGATAATGTGGGATGAATGCACAATGAGCCATAGAGCTCATGTTGAAGCAGTGGATCGAATGCTTAAGGACTTGAGAAATTCAGTTGCTATCATGGGTGGTGTCACCTTTGTGTTTGCTGGTGACTTTCGGCAGACACTGCCCGTCATCACAAAAGGGACGTGTGCGGACATCATAAAGACGTGTCTTAAATCGTCACCTCTATGGAGTATGGTCCAAACTTTAAACTTACGAACTAATATGAGAGCCCACCTAATCGGAAATACAGATAACGATTTTTCACAACAACTACTTAAAGTTGGAGAAGGGTCTTTTTCTTCTCAAACCTTGGGCAATAACGTTGCGGAAATCGTTATAAATGAGACACCAACCTGTGTAATGGCACAAGGCTACTAATTAAAGATTTAAAAGATAACTTAATTGTGGCAACTATTCTCATCGGACCGGGAGCTGGCCAGTTGGCGCACATCCCAAGAATTCCAATGATTCCTACGGACCTGCCTATACCGTTTAAGCGACTCCAGTTTCCCATAAAAACATATTTTGCCCTGACTATAAACAAGTCCCAAGGACAAACTTTCTCTTTAGTTGGCATTGACTTACGAAAAGAATGTTTTTCCCATTGGCAAATCCCGTCAGTCTTTTGGGCAAATTACCAGTGGACAGCGATGCGCACGAATTTCTGGATGCCATATTTTAGTTTATTTTTCGATGTATATATGTACCTCAGGGTTTTTATTTAAGTGTTTAAAGTGTTAAAAATTTAATGTTAAAAACTAACAAATATAAGCCAATGGGCAATTATATGTTGGTCTATCACGAGTTGGATCATCTGAAAAGCAGATTATTTTGTTACCGGAAAATAAAACAACCTCAAATAATTGCCTGTTTAAGCCCTGTTTAATTTAAAGCTTCTCTGTATACAAATACAGAGAAGCTTTAAATTAAACAGGACCCTTACCTAAATTTTATGTTATTAAATATTTAATATTACCTATGTTTATATTATTATCCGTATAGTTACGGCATAAAAACACTCTATTAAATCTATCTAGCTAGCGGGATATATTGAAATAATTTGCCTACATTACCTTTGAGTCTCCTGTCCAGCCGTGCGACATTAAAGAGCTGAAAGCTCTTAGATTAGTATTGTATTTAATTCGAAAAAAAAACACCGCCTGTAAAAATTGCACGCGGACGAAGTCATAGGCGAAATCTTTCATATTTAAAAATGGGATTGTAAATATATACTTATCTATACTAATATTATAAATGCGAAAGTTTGGATGGATGTTTGTTATTAAATCACGCTATAACGGGTGAACTTGAGATTTGAAAGAAATTTAGCACACAGATAGATAAATATGTCCTGGAATAAAACATAGGATACTATTTATCCCGGGGACGGGATCCCGTGGAATATTTTCGACTTCTACGTGGATGAAGTCGCGGGCAGAAGCTAGTTATATTATATAACGCTAAGTAAGTAATGCAAAATAAGGCTTTACCTTCTTTCTCCGTTTGAAATACCGTTTCTGAAGCAAAGGAGAAATACTTTCTGTGCTCAGAGTCTTTCAGACGGAGTACCTACCTTTTTGAATTATAGTCCAATGCGCTGCAAGGAATCGAGCTCCGTTCTTCGGAACTAGCTATAAATTTAATAAAGCATTTTATTAAAAGCAATTAAAATTCTACAAAGCAAACTGTTTCCATCGTTAAATTGGATTCTGAACTTCATTATGACGTTAAATTCCGTTTTCATTGCGCTAATTTACTAAACAAATAATGTACTTGAGTTAGGATTAAATGTTTGTAGCAAAGATTAAAGCCGTGTCATTCACCTCGGCGTTGTTTTGAAGAGTAATCTATCTTTCAGGCAATCTGGTGATCTACGGACTCCTTACGCTTAGTTTGGTAGGACTGACTGTCTTTAACGACATCATAAACTGATCCGCTGTCATCAAGTTCACTAACTAACTTGTCTTACAATGTAATAAAATTGAAAATCCTGCTAGGGGTGAATACTAGAACTCCAAACTCCAACTTAAATCATTCCTTGTTTTGATGAATAGTTGGGTTCATTGGGAAAATCGAATTGGATCTAATAGATTTCTAGCAATACAACCATAGCCTGGTAAGCTTTGATTTCTAAATTGGTACCTACAAAATCCGTGAACAATAGACATATAATAGGAGAAAACTACATTTTTAGAAAGAGGACGGCCTCCTTGTTAGCTTCCTGCGTAACACCACGCCTTCTGAGAGTATTCATAGACCGATGGGACTCTCTTCTGCTGTGTCACTGCTAGTGTTGCCCAAATGCAAGACCAAGACGAGACTTAGCCAGTCTTGGTTTTGGTCTTGCGTCAATACAGCTGGTCTTGGACTTGGTATTGCGCTCCTAGTCTTGGTCTTGCGCAGGAGTCTCGCAAGAATCTTGCAATTAACGATTATCCTATTGCTGTTTATTAAACGGTAGTTTAGATCTTAGAACAATGTAACAGAGTAGGTAAATTTTGAGCTTGAATTGACATAGGCATAGTAAAGGTGAACCAAATTAATAAATTTAATAAAAAATTCGAAATATCAACTGACACATCATCTCTGTGTGTTCAGACCTCTTGGTCTGAACCCACGACCTTGGCGATCCGTGCCGATGCTCTAACCAACTGAGCTACCTACCGTGTCCCACAAAAGTCCGTTGGTTTCTTAATGAAAGTTTACATTTAATAAGCCTACATATGCTAAAACATATAAAAAACAAATTAACGACATTAACTTGACTGTATTTGAATATTCGTCACTCATGTCAAATTGTAAACTTATCAGTTCACGAACAACCAGGATTAGAGTAAAAAACAATTATTAGATTAAACCCGAAGCAAAGTTCAATTTAGAATTACTAAAATTTAAATAAATACTCCTATTTATGAGTACACGCCAAAATACCTATAAAGGACTTTGATAAAAATAATGATTCTTTGGAAGATTAATAAAACAGATGCGTTACCAGATAGATATAGTGTGCCTACGTAGCAATAAAATGTAGATATTATGTAAATAATATTTTGTGTATTATGTTCTTCTTTTGATGCAATTAATCTACATTAATTAAATATAATTTGCCTAGGTACGTTACCTACTGTATTTATGTAGGTACTTAATAACTACTAGAGTACGATAGAAGTTGATAAACCGACAATGCTAATCTAAATTTTTGGATGTGTGTGAATTTAACCTCTCAAGGACCGCCATTATTTACGTCAACTATTAGTTGAGCCCCGCTGGCACACAAATTTGTTGCCAGCGGGGCTCAACTAATACTGGTTTACTGGCACGTTTTTGTGCCGCTTGGGCTCTAGAGGTTAAAACACAAAATGCGCGACGTGATGTCACTCATTTGATTAGTGTTGTAGACAATTTTTACACACAAGTATTTACAATATTTCTCATATGTGAGCGTGGCGCGGCGGCGACGTTTGTATGCGATATCAATAGAAGCCGCCTCCTCGTGTACTCGTATTTTGACCTTGCACTTCCGAATAGATGCGAACTTTCTTTGACAGGTTATAGTATCTGACCCGACTTTGCTGTCAGCAACATTTTGACAAAGCCGCGCACTATCAAAGTACCGCGTTGGTCAAAACTAGGGATGCACTCTTCTTCTTATAATCGATATTTTGTACAATGTATTTTTATGTTATTGTTTGTAATGCGCATACGTCGATATCTTACAAATAATACACACAAGTATTAACTAATCACGATAATACGACACGGCAAAAAATAAAAACATTTTCCAATAAAATCCAATGAAAACTGTGAAACAACAATACTGACTTATTTAATGCAGACGAGATAAAAGTATCAGTATCTGCATTTAGTTTAATTATTGAGTAAATTAATTGTCATTAATTACTTAAGTATTTATATTAACGAAAAAAAAATACCAGATAGTTTTATGTGTATGATTACATATTAACATTTTGATACACTGATACCTACGCTTTAAAACTGCATAATTGAATCAATACAAAAAATCCTGTCCTAGGCAAAGGCACCGCCGCCGGTACGGTGGCTATCCCGACCTTCATTGAATATAAGGTACTAGAAATCACTTTAAAATTGAAAAATATTAAGTTAACTACAACAACTTAATATTTTCCGCTGATTTCTTATTTAAAAAAACCATGGATCGAATGTTGTGTGTGTGCTAATCTTGTACGATGTTGCCGGGCCTATATCACTGTTCGTGGTAGTAACTTTAAGCAGCACCTCCGTCAGAGCCAGCGCATTAACGTTCTCATCGAATAATCCGGCTCTGAACAACGATCCAAACTCGGAGAACACATAAATAGTTATTTTAAGAGCTGCCTAAGTTTCATGGTTTCCCCCGCATCGCCCGCCCTTCCCCTGTGTTTTTGCAATGTAAGTTTTCTCATTTTAATAATAACACAAAGAAAACGACAGTCTGAACTAACTGCAAGATGCAAGAGTCTCGCAGGCTTAGTCTTGTTCTTGCTTAAATCTTGCAGGGTAAGTCTTGATCTTGGTTTTGCTAAAATTAAATGGTCTTGGTCTTGGCAAAGATGCAAGAACAAGACCAAGACTCAAGACCAAGACTGCTTTTGGGCAACACTAGTCACTGCATATAATCCATACCAGTTGCGGATAATGTTTGTTCATATTTGTTTATGCCTCTGTTACTAACACTAGCTATTATGTCTACTAAGACTATTGACGCATGTCTGATTTTGCGATGTGAGTAGAATTCACATAGCTAGCGATCTATTTAACCTCTCCAACTAAGCTAAATATACTTGTGTTTGGAGTGGGTTTACGGCAATAGTGTAATGGATGGGATTCGAACCCGCGACCTCTCGATCACAAAGCCAACACCTGAGCCATCAGACTATTGCCTTTCTGGCTATGAACTTTAAGTTATTCCTTTCCCCGTAGGCCACATCGGCGCATGGGCGCTAGGTGCATCGGGTGGAACCCTGGCTCTCCTCGCCCTGGCTGCCCTCGCACTATACCGAGGCTGGCGCTACGAACAAGAGCTGGACTCATTGCTCTGGAAAATTGATTTCCGCGAGTTACACCTGCCTGACGAAGACCAACGAGCCAACAAACTGAGTAGGTAAACTGAAATTGTACATGTTGTTTGCATGCGCTAATGCTAATATTTTCAAGAACAACAAGAAGATTAAAATATAATCTTGCTTTTTAAATTCAGAAAAGACTGATTACTAAGATTTGTTACAGTTAAATCCCGTTCTTAGTTACACCGCGTTTTCTCTACCATGATACCATGCCATGATAGTTTGTCAGTAGCTGAGATTTTAATTATTTACCCAAAGTAACTCCTATCATCCTCAAATCCTCCTATCCTAAAATCTTGTCAAATCCTTGTTCGTCGTTTTGAAGAATCACTCCAATAATATAACGTACGTCTCTCGACCAATCAGAATATACACGATGAATACTGATCTCGGTTGAAACAGTTTTAACTAAATCATTTCGAGAAAACACGTTTTGTCTAGTAAGAACTAGTTTTTACTGACAGTTATTTTTTAACAGCAGTTAATTCTAGTTGTAACAAAAGCATTAAGTGAAAACTAGTTTAACTAAAGAAAACACGTCATAACTAAGAACGGGTTCTGTTACAGATACATATCTACCTACTATTTGTTAATTGCTAACTGCTTAGATGTAATTTATGCAATATGCTTTCGGCTCGAACAAGGGCAATCAGAAGGAATCTTTTGTTTTTCTAATTTGATTTTAATTTTTATTGTTATACGACCGCGGCCTACATTTGACAGTGCATTGACACACAATACATTCTATGCATTTTATTTTACATTTTAATTATAGTGTTCAATTAGACATGGTTTGGGTCAGACTACTAGCATTTTCATTTAGACTCAACCCGTTGTTCACTCATTGACATTTTGCATTTCTATACATTTGCATTGACAATCACTTATGCTAGGGATGCACTTAATTTGTTATTGATTGTATATATGTATTGTTTTTATATCACCTAAGTATCATCTCGACGCGCTGGTATTAACCGTAGATTTATCCATAAAGTTGGCTGCCTCCACAGTAATCTTTTTTCCGACTGTACAAGCTGATAGTGTAGGTAATAGATTTTCTTTACTCACGTCTCCGATCTCTTACAGCGTTCAACTGTTGATATTATTGATATTTCTAGCCAATACTTCAGCGAACGGTTTGACATAGTACAAGGCAATAGAAATAGATTTCAGAATAGAAAAATGTGTGTGCAATTTCCTCCGGGAATAAATCACATCTGGAAATTAATAAAAGTAGCCAGAATTTTATATCGTGTATAAAGTAGCCTTTATAATAATAATTTATTCCAGTTGATAGCGTAATAGCGACGAGACATATTCACTGGCCCAATTTCAGTTTCAGACCTACCAGCTAATCTATCGGAAAATATTGTTTTGGAGAGAAAATAATACTGATAAACTACTAGGTTAAGAACGGATACTTGACAAATTATAGGGAAGCATGAGGCAGAATTAAGTATGTACCGGAAGTAGTGATGATTTTTGGAGCCACGTAAGTTGATATACCTAGTAGGACTTCGATATATTTCCAACTAATTGAATGTATTATAATACAAACACTCGATACGTTAGCTTAGGTACTGTCTCTTTCATTGGATCCCTCCAAACGTGTCATAAAATTAATTTCTTTACGAGTTGATCAGAGCTGAATTTTTCCAGCAAGATAGCAATGCGGGCGGGAACGTCACCTCATCTACCAATGCCGTCGGGGGCGAGAAAAACGGAGGCAGCACCGGAGGAGTCCGCTCCAGCCAGGTGTCCCTCAGCTCTAACCCAGACCTGGACTTTCGCTACTCCGCAATCTTCACTGAAGTAGCGTTCTACCGAGGACGCTTGCTCTCTGTGAAACGGGTGCGGCGACATCACATCGATATCAGCAGGGAAATCAAAAAAGAGCTGAAGATTGTGAGTTAAATTTAATTTGATACTAAAGTATACTTACTCAGTATATACACTGTCAGCGTCATTTCAACCACATAAATGACTTATCCTTGAAAATTAAATGGAGCTTCCAACTATTTCGTCTAGCTTTAGTAGGTTCTTCAACTTGGTTTAACAACAAAAACAAAAAAGATTTATAGAATAGAGATACATAGAGTTCTTGTAATTTACTTTGATATATCCTTAAGGCATTACATGAGGATAGCTCAAAGCCCTCCCTCCGGCCGCAAAACAAACAAAACATTTCTCTTCCAAGCCTCGTATGATGGAAGCAACGACTGTGACAAATCGCTTTCATACATACAGATTTAGTGAACTGACGCCGCAGGTACGTAGAATAGAAATAAATAGGTGGGTTTATCCAGCGATGTATGTTTCGCAATAAGTAATGTTGTTTATGGAGACCTTTCATCATAGAGCATTCCGTTTAGTAAGATTATAATTAGCTTGTTTACTGCTGGTTATATCTCGTAAATACACCGGATTTTGATTCTGATACTAACAACAACATTCGTTGGCCATATTATAAAATTAAATACTAGATCCATTCTTCCCGATAAGAAATCTACTTTTGCCTTCACCTTTAAATATAAAATATCGTCATAAATATAAATAAATGAATTTACTTGGACTTCGTGAAAATGAAACCATAAACAAGGTATTTTGACGATGTTTTCCTAAGCTAGAACGGAAGACCTTATAATAAAGCTTTCACTGTAAATAACCTGAAGTAGGTACCTACCTACCAATGAAGGGTGATTTGTTCAGGTGCGGATAAATACCTTCGTATTCGTAGTTCGAACTAACCTACACCTGTTTGTTCCAGCTCACTTAAGAACAAAGTTTATTCGAACGGCCAATTACAAAAACCGTAATAAAATATTGGAACTGCTGAACTTTCCTTGTCAATAACTGAGTGCGACGACTTTAACATTTGGCCATGTTTTAGTTCAATATGTGACGAAATATGTTCTCTCTGAATTTCGGAACGCGTGGGCCCCGCGGCTCACAGCAGCTGTATTAGCATTCCTAACAACATGAGAAATATTTCTAGGTAACGCATAATACATATTTATTTATACAGTGTGTAGGTATGTACCCAAATGCCTACATACCTAACAAAAACTCATTCCTATACTTGGTCGGCAGGAATGGAAGGAGTAAAGTAGGTACCTAACTGATAACATTAATTTATTACTTTTACCACACCCCTAACTCACTCCGATTTTAAGTTTTTAGGGTTCCGTAGCCGAATGGCAAAAAACTGAACTCAATCTGAAAAATGAAACTGTCTATCTGTCTGTCCGTCCGTCCGTATGTCACAGCCATTTTATTCCGAATCTATTATGACTACACATGTGAAACTTAGTAGGAAGATTTAATCTGTGAACCGCTTTCCGATTTTTAGACAAAAATAAAAATATATGCTTCCAAAGTGGTAAAATACCCCCCCCCCCCCTCCTCTAACTTCTATAATAATGGATAGAAAATCTAAAAAAAATATTAAAAACTTGCAACGTCAATTGGTTTGAATAAGATCGGGTCAGCAGTTTTTGAGATGTAGCACATTTTAAAACTCCGCAAATATAACTTTGTATTTCATACAAACACTATGAAACAAAAAGTTATTTTGCGTAGTTCTACGGAACCCTTCATAGGCGAGTCTGACTCGCACTTGGCAATTTTTTTTATTGGGTTGCGAGCATTTACAACGCGTGACTAAGAACGGTAGGGTTATAATTATGGCTATCATAATAAATAATAATTAAAGGTTAAAACTTAAATTTTAGGTCTAATCTACAGTTCAGTTCATCTTTAAGTTTTTTTTTTTTTTTCATCTAATCGAACGAAAACTCCACTTAAGCAAGACGTTAAATTTTAATACCCGGTTTGGAATCGCGCCTACTCATTACATTAGCTGCCTTATGGGTAAATAAATAACATACCTACATGCATAGTCAGCAGACACTTAGATATATAGGTGATTCATAAAGTACCTACACGCTGTCTCCCAATCCCAACTGATAAGCCTATCTTTAGAATTTTCATGAAACCCACATAAAATAGCGGCAGCCATCCCTTCAAATAAATAAAACAGCAGGAGTTCGCTTCATTAATATTCTCTATCTACGCGATATTCGTAGCATGTAACATGCAACAGTATCTACGAGTCGCTGTTTCTGCAGCCTGTGGCGTGTAATAAAATGTGTATGTCGGCAGATGCGGGATTTGCAACACGATAACGTGAACGGGTTCGTCGGCGCGTGCATCGAACCGCCCAACGTTTGCGCCCTATCCGAATACTGCACCAGAGGCAGCCTCAAGGTAAGACATACCAATAAATAACGTCAGATATAAATCTTTAGCAACATACCATACTAATTATTGAATATTTTGAATTTCAAAGGATATTCTCGAAAATGAAGACATCAAACTGGATAACATGTTCATCGCGTCTCTAGTTGGAGATATAATTAGAGTGAGTTACAGATTAATTTTACCTTCACGATTGTTTCGTATGTTTGTTGCAAGGTCAGACTCGAAAGCTGTTTGAAACGGCAGCCGTTTAAAAGATTTGTGGGTGTTATTAAATGTTGCCGTTGCATCAGCATATGCAATCCTTAGCTATCCGTATAGGTACCACTCCAATTGCTCAGAAGTGATCTTTGGTGCTTTACCAAGAAAACAAATGTTCCCGGTAAGTGTACAATATGCCCTATACCCCTGTTCCAGTCACCTGTTTTCGTTCATCTGTCGACAGTTATGCCACTTTCTGCTTTATTATTTTTACCATTAAGTCTTCTTGTTTCCTAGGGTATGATTTTCATCCACGAGTCACCGCTACAGTACCACGGCGCCCTGCGACCATCTAACTGCCTAGTAGATGCTCGCTGGGTGGTCAAGCTGGCAGACTTTGGACTGAAAGAGTTCCGGAAGGGAGAAATGCCTCCCTCAGAGTCAAATGCTTTAAGATCTCATATTGAAAGTAAGACTATTTCCACCACGTTTCATTTTAGTAATAACACCTTGAACATTCTGACCCAGATGTTTTTTTTCAAAAAAAGGTCATTAAAAAACCATCTCTCACTTTCTTTAGTCTCCGCCTTCCATATATTAGAGAACTGATGTAAAATCTGATACTTTTTCACAGGTCTAGCGTATTTATCACCAGAGCTGCTTCGCTCAGCAGGCTGGGGCAAGGAGACCACCAACATGACGGTAGAATTACACGATGGATCTCCGCAATCTGACGTGTATGCCTTTGCACTGGTGCTATACGAATTACACACAAGACGAGGACCCTTTGGTGGGGATGCCCTCCCAGTGCCTTCTCTGCTGCACAGGATAGCATCTCCAGACCCTGCCCCATACAGGTAGGTATGTGTCTAGGTAGCGGGCAATGAGACTACTAAAAATAAAGCCTGCTCTACTGACCTGTTACATCGTTTTGATGGTCTTTTAACGTGGAAAAATAGGTTTTGCCACGTTAAAAGACCATCAAACACATCACAAACCTCATAATAAAATAAGAGTTCTTTATTTGACAGTAACTTTATCACTATTTATGTAGAGTTATTGTAACGAGATCGATTATAAAAATATATTTGTCTGAATTTCAGGCCACCATTGGAATCACTGACTGCTAGTTTTGATTGTGTAAGAGAATGTTGTACTGAGTGTTGGACAGAAGAACCAACTGCTCGACCAGACTTCAAAGCTATCCGTACTCGGTTACGACCCCTACGGAAGGGCATGTAAGTATCTTTACGTAAAATAATTACCTACAAATGAAATAGACCAGGGGCAGTTCTAACCTCTTTTGTACTTATATACCTATTTCAGGAAACCAAACATTTTCGACAACATGATAGCAATGATGGAGAAATACGCAAACAATCTCGAGGCTTTAGTGGATGAGAGGACAGATCAATTACAGGAGGAGAAAAAAAAGACTGGTGAGCATACAAAAGGCCTATCATTGTTTTCGAACAAGAGAAAGTTAATCTAATTTATACACTGTTAAATTTTCAGAGGCTTTACTAGAAGAAATGCTGCCAGCACCCGTCGCTGAACAATTGAAGCGAGGACGACGTGTTATGCCAGAGAGCTATGACTCCGTGACTATTTACTTTAGTGACATTGTTGGCTTCACTGCCATGTCAGCCGAGAGCACACCATTACAGGTGCCTAACTACCTACTGTTTCACGAAAATGATGAGCGTTTCAGCGCATACAAATAGCAATCGAACAGCGCGCTCTTTCTTTTTCTTTAATGGAGCATTACGCGCTTTAATAAGTTGGGCCTTATTTTGTGGTGTTTGATAAATTGTTCTCCTTTTTACAGGTGGTAGATTTTTTGAACGATCTTTACACATGCTTCGATTCAATATTAGAAAATTTTGACGTGTATAAGGTGGAAACTATAGGCGATGCCTACATGGTGGTAAGTTCTAAACAGGATCTATCATATTCTTTTGTCTTCTTCTGCCTTTGAAAACATGTTTAGGTACTGTCCATCGCACATGATGGTAGGCGATGATGTGGTATTTTTTTTATAATTATGAGTTCCTATTTCAGGTATCGGGCCTGCCAATTCGTAATGGAATACTCCACGCAGGCGAAGTAGCATCAATGGCTCTGGCACTATTGTCTGCCACACGAGCATTCCGGTTGCGACATCGTCCTGAACATAGGCTAATGTTACGAGTGGGAATACATTCAGGTACGTATTTAAATATTCGGTTTTTCTATCCACATCCATACTTTTATTGGTACCTATTACCGTATCCGTCAATTATGCTGATTACGTTATATTATGGTGTTTATGAGATTGTTCAAGATGATTGTCATCTTCACATTTCCAGGTCCAGTTTGTGCAGGAGTTGTAGGACTAAAGATGCCTAGATATTGTCTCTTTGGAGACACAGTCAACACTGCCAGCCGTTTCGAATCGACAGGAGCGCGTAAGTCACACAAGCATTTCACTTTTCACAAGTTTCTTTTTTACTTTTATCTCGCTTCGTCCGTATGTGGCCTAATTATTCCGCCTATGGACTTAGTAGACAGTTGAAGGACATAGTTTATAAAATTTTCTAGTTTTGTCGTTTATTGCG
The DNA here is from genome assembly GCA_943138885.2 of Tholera decimalis. NCBI lineage: Eukaryota > Metazoa > Arthropoda > Insecta > Lepidoptera > Noctuidae > Tholera > Tholera decimalis. Next base: position 28,448,095 of record OW964556.2, on the reverse strand, counting down.
TTATTACATTTCAGCACTAAAAATCCACTGCAGTCAAACGTGCAAGACACTGCTGGACCAACTTGGAGGGTACATCCTTGAGGAACGAGGTATAGTCTCGATGAAAGGCAAACGCGACCAGGTTACTTACTGGCTAAGGGGCGAAGAACCTACCGCAGCCGCAGCTAGGGCGCGGCGTCGAGCTGCAAGGGACAACGTACAGCCACCAGGCAGCACCGACAAACGAGGTCAACGCAGCTCGCTTAAGACTAGGAACTGGAAGAATCAAGTTGGGGGACTACATAGGTAAGTTGGACTTTATTCTTTGGCTCTTATAGCCTAAAATCACTTATCTTTTGAAAGACAGATAGAAGTAGTTGTACCGGTTTATTCCACTTTGTTCACCTGTGTGATATCAACTCACTTTTGTCAATAATAAATTTTCAATAGTAAGACAAAATTATTGTAGAAACATTTTTTACGTAAGATAATATCACTGTTCTTAGTTTCTTGTGTGTCGAATAAACGTTAAGTATTACTTAAGTTGTTTGAAAATATTTATTAGAACGCCATGTGGGTAATAAAAGACCAAAAGATGAATGAAAATAGTAGCATTTATACACCTGGATGAACCAATTCCAAGGAGAACGAAGGCCACCGCGTATGTCGAATTATTTCACCCCGAAGCCCACGGGCGGATCGTGAATTTGTAGGGCCCTGGGCTACAACTGCTAGGGGGCCCCTTAATCTATACTAATACTTATACTAATAATATTATAAAGAGGTAAAATTTGTAAGTTTGTATGTAGGGGGTAATCTCTGAAACTACCGAACCGATTTTGAAAATTCTTTCGCTTACATGTAGCTGCATTATCCCTGAGTGCTATAGGCTATAAATTATCTTTACATCATGCATATTAGCCGAGCTATTATAATTTTTGTCAAGCAAGTCGGGGACGGGATCCCGTGGAATGTTTTTGACTTCTACGCGGACAAAGTCGCGGGCTGTAGCTAGTCATTCATATAATTGTCATTTTGTCAAGAAACTGTTTTCTATTTGATGAAAATATGGTACAGGGCTAAAATGGATTAAATTGAATTTATTTAATAAGAGTTCGTATTTATAATTTTTTTTTTGCTAATGAATCCGCTCTTGACCTTGATCACACCTGATAGTAAACGACAGATGAGGTCTATTATAGGACGACAGAGCACAGAAGTTGCCTGTTCACTCTTCCTTTTAAGGCGGCAGACGGGTCATATGTGGAAAAGAACACAAAAGCCGACAGAGAGTTCCAAACCGATTAGAAGACCGGTCGAAGTCCGACCGACAAAGCGATACTAAGCGATTCTCCTCTACATTTATTGTGCGCACGGCCAACGTGCGCACAATAAATGTAGAGGAGAATCGCTTAGTATGACAAGATGGTATATTGACCAAGTGAGGATGGTGCCCTGTAGTACGTCTGGTATATTAGTAGTGAAAGGGAGGTGGAAGAATCAGGTCTTTTTTAAGTATAGTAATTTATTTATATAATTACAAACAGATATTGGACGATATTTCTGCATTCTCTGAAAATTCCTTTATTTACTCATTCTTTTTTAAACATTTATGTATTATATAGATAGAATTGACCAATGATTTAGACCGTCAATCGTTCGAATTTTTTTTGTATAGGTTTTCGTTTTCAATATACAACATCTTGGCGAAAGAGCGCTCTTCTTCATAGCTAGAGATTGTTAATGTCAAAAAAATAATATTTAAGATGGTATACAGCAATTAGAGAAAATATGAAAAACTTTATTTTCAAAAATAAGATTACTTCCTCTTTACATCAGGTATTCATCTGAATATATTAGATCTTTACCAATGTTATTCATGAAATCAGTCATCATGTTTTTTTTTCTGTATATTTTATTTCTATTTATCAAAATAATCACCCATGCAATCGATGCATCTTTTTCAATGCAGTGGTAGCTTATTGATGCCCTTCTTGAAGAAATCAGTTGGACGGGAGGCAACAAATTCTGCAAAGGCATTTTTTACTGCCTCTAGGGTGTTGATTTTTTTCCGAAAAGTTATCCAAATTCAGGAAAAAGTAGAAGTCTGTAGACGCAAGGTCCAGTGAGTACGACGGATAGCGGAGAACTTCTAACACCAGCTCTTGTAACTTGTAGACCATCTGCTGTGTAGTATGTGGACGCGCGTTGTCGTGCAGGAGCAGCGGAGCCGAGTGATTGGCCAAAGCTGGTTGGAGATGTGCGAGCTTCTCCATAATTTTCAGTTTTCATTTCAGTTCTGCAGTAATGCTCATCCTGTTTGGGAGGTGATAAATTACACCAGGGTTAGACCACCAAACAGGCACCATAACTTTTCTAGGGGTCAGTTTTCGTTTAGGAAAACGTTTAGATGCTAATCCAGGATCCAGTCAATTTGCTGAGCGCTTACGATTGTCGAACAGAATCCATTTTTCGTCACAGGCAACAAAATTATTTCGTTTGTGTGCCTGTTAAGCAATGCAAGGTACGTCTTGATGCGTTCTTCGCGGTGATGATCACTGAATTTGTGGGGCAGACGTCAAGCTTTTTTACCTTGCCAATTTGACGCAAGTGAACCAATATTGTTTTGATACTAGCGTTGAAAGCTGCTGCTGATTGGGTGGTCATCAGCTCCCACAATCACCTTTAATTCGTCATTGACAACCACGGGGTTCATTTTTTAGGTCGAAATTTCCAGATCAGAAGCGAGCAAACTAATAACGGGTGGTGCATTCATTTTCAGAGTTCGTTTTGTAAACGTCATTGAGGTTGTGGGCCGTAGGTACAAGTGGCACGGTTATGCCAAACTTTGAAACAAGAATTCCATGTTTTAAAATAAAATTTATTAGAAATTAGAATTCTTAGCCAAAAAAATATGATTATCGAACTCAAACTCAACATATTTATTTCACATAGGCCCACATGGGCACTTACAAAGCGTCAGAAGTTAGTGCACGGTTTGAAATTGTTCGTTTTCTATGGAGAAAGACCGTCAAAAAACTCCACAGTATCCATGATACAGGTTAAGAGGACAGTATATGATTTGATATTATAATTTGAAATTACCAGTACGGCAAAACAGCGATTTCATAGGTAAGCCCTGTTATTAATATCAAATATTAAAAAAATATTCATAACTAGCAGTCGGGTAAAAAGAAGCCTATAACCCTCCTCAAGCTTCAACCTACTTCAATACCAAATTTTATCTTAATCCACCCAGTACTTTCGAAGGTACAAACGCATTTTGAATGCCTTTGAACCTTCTTTGAAGCATTTGTCAGTTATCGTATGGCCCAACTTTGAACTTAAGGAGCTTATAGTGTATTACATACTCTTTGAGGAGCTTAACGATCTGACGAACAGCACCAAAGTAAGGACATTTGGGTAGGTCAGACAAATACTCAAACTTCCATACATCAACTATAAATTATAATGAAAATTAACTTAACATAAACTTAAATTAAATTCCTCACATTCATAATATTAAAAATATAAAAGATAAAAAAAAATGAAAAAAGAAATAATAAAATACAAAGTATATACAATACTTTAGAAAGTCAATCATTAACTCAGCAAAATATATTAAAAAAGAGCACATAAGTAGGTATATCATTGAAGCAACTCATTCCTAAGCCTTTTAATCATCAATTTAATCTTTGACTGTGTAAAAAGCTTTCTGACATAGCTTACGTTTTATAAATAATTTGAATTTAATTAGAATAAGTTACTTATCACTTAATAGCACACTATATACCCATCCTCACACACAGTTGTGACAATTAAACACTGAGTTTGTATTTAGATGACAATAACAAAATTGTGGCGGTACAACCCGACGCAATAAGGTAGTTTCCTGTGTTACAAAATAATTATTTTATTTGGTCCATTAGGTAGATTTTCAAAAAATATTGATCACGTATTTTTTGCCCTTTCAAGTCAAGAAAAATTCACAAAATGCAATGCTTCAAAGTACAGGAGTGGGGGCTGCTGACATCACACAGTGCTAAGAATTATACCGGAGTGTGACGTCACGCGAAATTTCGACTCACTGTTTTTTCAATTAGGTGAAAAAAAAAATACGTGACATATGTTTTTTGTTAAACTAAAAGTATTTTTTAATACTGAATACCCGATCATCATAAGCGACAAGGGAATTCCCTGCTTCGTTCTCGATAATCGCGCATACGGATTGGTCGATTATGGCGCTGCCAAAATTATGTTTTAATTTTACATATTTTCGATATACATATAGATTTAAAAGAATCGTCTATTTTATTAATGAAATTTGGCAGGGGGCCCTTTACATCCTCGGGGCCCTGGGCTGCAGCCCAAATAGCCCATGGGTAGATCCGCCCCTGCCGAAGCCCTTATTTCTAACGGAATGAGACATCCAATAAAACAATATTTAAGGTTATTTCTCTCTTTGTAGTGCAAGTCTTTTTTGTCAGTTTTGAAGTCGGTTAATTTTTTTGTAAAAAAGTTTTATTTTATGCTTTTAAGTGTATAATTGTTTGTTATTTGAGATACCTACATATTGTTCGCACTTACTTTTTTAAAAGGGAATTTGCTGTACACGTCTTTTTTGCCCACTTAAAACATATTTCAGACGTGATTCAGAAGGTCTGTGCCTCAGATGTGGTGATATTTATAGGCTGATTATGCTAAACAGTATATAAATGTACGAGGGCAGCAATCGCGGGAGATTTGCTGTTTTAAATTAAAGAGTTCCATCACTTATCTCCGAAGGTCTTCATCAGAACCTCATGTGTTATATACTAAAACCTTCCTTGTAAAATATGCTTTCAAACAACGAAAACGCGATCGAAATTGGATCAGTATTTTCTGAGTAAATCGCAGATATACAAACATACATATATACATACATACTGGTCGAATACAGAACCTCCTTTTTTGAAGTCGGTTAATGAGGACACCAAAATATCTACTTCGTTCACTCGGGTGATATCACCCAGGTGATTAAAGTGGAACAAACCGTAGTATAAACATTTTGTATGTGAGTCCCCCAAACCATAACCAGTTCACAATGCATTTTGTCAACTTCTTGTTTGTGATTGTCACTTGCTCTTTAATTTACAGATGTTGCAGTTTAGAATCTCCTAAAAAGTTGCGTTTCGCATCCGGAAATCATTTGGAATCTCACACCGACGGTGTTCTACATCACCGCAGCGATGAGTACCTCATGGAAGTAAGTGTACCTAGGGCGATATTTCGGTGCTGGCATATGATCTGATAAATATAATGTATGTTATTTGTATTTTCAGGTTGTGGGTGAGGGACGGCTAGCTCCAGCGCAACGGTGCGATCTCTTAGAGGCACCCAGCCTCCGCCAAGAATACACCAGCGTGTCGTGTCCAATCATAGAGCACACAGAGAGCGGGCCTACGCCCCCGGCGCCCACCGCCGACACGCCACTGCTGCAGCAGGACACCACGCCGACTGAGGTCAAACAGTGCGACATCAAACTGGTGATCAACGGCTGCTCGTACAACGAGCGTGATGGCGCCGGTATCCCACTGCTCGCCGACGCATAAATTTGCATTTGTACTTACATGTACCTACTCCTAGTCAATAACAGCGACAAGCATCTCTAGCTACAGCGACATTTCAAGCATAGCTCGATCTGAGTCGCAGTGGTTCAACACGTGCGAGAACGGTCCTCTCGTTAGCGACAGCGGAGTTCTACCTGAAGGTTGGAAGTGAACACTTGCAAAGATTCCGCCTGGACCTCACGATTCCTGAACCGAACCTCTCGCATCTCGAATGACACTTAATGTAATTGTGATCTACGTCAGTATTATTAAGAGACCTTGTTCAATAGAAATTATTTAATAACATTAAACTTATTTCACAATTGACGGTAACATCGTTTTACTTAGACATATTATTTACAACATCATTTCCTATAATATACACATAGAGCGAGGCGCTCAGACGGCGGACTCGGTGTCGAGCAGCGGCGGCGCGCAGCGCAGGTCGGCGGCGGGCTCGCGCGCGCTGAAGATGCCCAGCAGCCAGGCGGGCAGCGCGAAGCGGGCCGCCTTACGCGCGCCCTTGCCGTCCACGTGATCCAGCGAGCGCCAGCGCTTGTAGAACTCGATGTAGCTGGCCTCGGCCGCCTTCCGGCGCGCGCGCTCCTGCTTGCCCGCCAGGCCGGGGTTGCGCAGCAGCGGGCTGTCCTCGTCGCGCGGCGCGTCGTCCGTCACGATACCGATGACGGTGCCGTTGAACACGGGGTCGCACACCGTGGCCACGCCCACGTCGTGGTCGAGGCTGCGCGCCGCCAGCTGGCGCCGCAGCCGCACGTCGCGCGGCGGCAGCACGTCCAGCGAGCGCGCGCGCAGCCCCCAGCGCGCCGGCTCCGAGCCCGAGCCCGAGCACGCCGTGGAGGACGCGATGGAGCTGAGCGCGTGCCTGCACATGCACACACATTACTGACTGCTGCGCCGCAGCTCGGCGCCGGCCAGCAGCGCGAGGCGCGGGTGCGGGGCGTGCGGGGGGTACCTGGCGCGGGGCGCGGGCTCGGCGCGCGGCCGGCGCTGCGAGCTGGGCGAGGAGCACAGCGGCGCGGGCAGCGAGCAGCGCGACCCGCGCATGGCGTCGCCGTCGCGCGCGCCGCTCGACATGCGCTGCCGGATGGTACTGCCGCCGCCGCCTACTGATACCAAACACGTTATTCAAATTGAAACTGATTTCACACTTTTGTAGGATGGTGCATGGCGACGTTGCCAATCAGAGTATATAACCACTAGAGAGCGTATAGTAGGCCGATTTCTTTGAAGAACACGACTCACTACTTCGGGTCGGGGCACGACAGAGAAATGCAGAGCTGCAGCTGGTCAGTTCAAGGTCAAGTTGCGTAGATATGCCTGGTTAGGGATTGGTCTATTTCATTAAGGGAAAGTCGATATCGATAAAATTGATTTTTACATTGTAATAATTCCATTTTAAAAATATTTTCATTAAAATCAGTTGTGTATCAACAACTGTAGCTTCAGCAGGCACTCTGTAATTATTATTTTTTCGGTAGTGAGTCTCCCTCTTACATACACTTAACCCGTTGACTCGACATCAAAACAAAGTAACTTTTTTTTTCCTGGGTGGGAAAATCATCGAATGATTTCTCCCGCTCTGGGTAAAGCGGAAGGGAGTGTCAGACTTCTACTGACAAAAATCCCACCCTGTTCCTTCAGCTGCCCTTAAGTTCCGAGGCCGCGGCATTTCGTTAGAACATTACCACAACCCCGGAAACAAAGTAACTTACGAGGGCGAAATTGTAATGCGAAGGCCCAAGTTAATTAGTATTAGAGACCGTCATACTATTTGAAGCTTAGAAAGATTGAATATAGGTATCTTATATTCACGATTTGACTTTTCTCAATATTATATCAATAAAAACAAATACTTTTGAAACAATTATTCCCTAGTAACCTTATCTATCCACTTTTCTTTTTATTCTGGATTCTTTGGAAATCTAAAATTAAACCATGCATGTCACATAGAAGAAAAAATATTAGAACTTACTCCTTTTTTAAAGTCGGTTAATGTAGATACGTATTTTATGACAACTATCTAAATTGAATTTAAAAAAAAATAAGTTTAATTTTATAATTATCGATATCGTATTCAGCCGTTAAAGATTTTACGATAAAAAATACAAACGGAAAGAAAGGGATAAAAGAATTAGAATTTCTTCATGAAAGAAAGAGACTTTTCCAAAAGACATCAACGCGCGATTCATTCGTGTCCTTGATCACCCAAAACACCAGTTTGAATAGACCTCTGCGGTGGCTTATAATCTAATTTTCGCAGTATTTCATTACTGATGAATAGCTATGTCGTCCATTTAGTATCTAGATGACTGGGAATGTTTTCCCCACCACTTCAATGCGCATGAAGGCATTTTTATGCGTTATAAATTGCAAACAAAATTTTTAAATCTGTAATTGTTTAGCATGCACACAGTTCTAACACTTGGTCACAACTGAAATGGTTCGTGTACCGTAGCCAGTATTTAGATGAAAAAACACAAATAGTTTTCGTCCGTCGCACACAGGCGAAATATAGCTAAAAGTTGGCAAATAATCAAATTTACAAATTACCTATTATTATTTACATATTATTATTGTACTTAATAATCCTAACCATTTTAAAGGTTATGTTATGAATTTATAGAAGTAGGTACTACAAGTATTTATGTTTCAGCTCCCCAATGACATGGAGAACTACACTGAATACCATTTGTTAGGTTCTGTTAAAAGAATATTAATGAAACCCATATGTTTGCTATCTAAATTTGCATGTCAACCTGATCGAAAAAAAACGAACCACAGCCACTCCCCAAACTGCTTTTTTAAAAAGACAAAAAAAGGAACTCATCGAACACAGGACGATAAGACAAATTAACCAGAAGAACCAGAAGAAGTTAGTTATTCTTTTCTTATTTTGTCTTATGCACCAACTTCCTTGGCACCAACCAAAGATAACCTGTCAGCTGTCAAAATATTGAACGATGACGTCACGTTTTCTGATTGGTGTTTCTAATCACGTGACTCACTGATAAAAAATCTCATTTTTCTCATGGGAAAATAAAATAAATTAATAATAATATTTTCTTCATTTGTACTATTTTGTGCTTCATATCAATAGATTTACATAATTAAATAGTTATTTTAAATTTTTAAACATACTGTCAACTCGCGGATTGGCTACAAAATTGAAACGCAACTTTAACAAATCATATTCTTAATGCTGTCAAAAATATTGAGTCTTATTACAACGACCGAAAGTTGTTATTATTTGACATGACATAATCAATAAAGGCGTTTATAGTTTAAAAAACATAAATCGAACAATTTACAATGAGTTCAGCTACTCAACGCTAGATGGCTCTGTAACCAATTTATTCTATTCGGAACGCTAAGTACTATGAAATAGATGTCATATTTGCATGCACATGTAATGTCTTTTGCTACTCAGATAGAGATGTAGACAAATATCGATAGTTTAATATCGATGTTACGTATTTTATTCGTGTGAGCAATGTAATAATTTATCGACATCATACAAATGGTCAGTAATGGAAAAAGGTTGATCATCTTCAAAAAAATAGAATCTATTTTAATATTAAAGAGGTAAAATTTGTAAGTTTGTATGTAGGGGTAATCTCTGAAACTACTGAACCGATTCTGAAAATTCTATCCCTAATATGTAGCTGCATTATTCTTGAGTGCTATAGATAGGCTATAAATCATATAACAAAGTATTAATTTCATGCGGACGAAGCCGCTGGCACAAGCTAGTGTTCAATGAAATGTTAATAGATAGTATTAAAAATATTTATTGACCTTGAAATTATATATATTTCTTTAATAATTGCCATTTTGATAGTTTTATGTTTAATTTTAATAGGTGATGAAAGCGTATATTAGTATATTTTGCCGTAATGTCTTTCATTAAGTCGGTAATATGATTAGACGTAGGAAATTCCCCTAACTGATGATAGATTATGTTTTGGAATATTGACGACCCAATAAACATCCATTTTCCTTAATAAAAGAATCTTGGGGAAAACTGAAATATTTAAATTACTTTTTTTTTGAGGTCTATATCCAGAAATTTGTGTTACGGTTTACATTATGTGATGTTATTTTTATTAACTACTTACTAGCTGCTACCAGCGGCTTCGCCCGCGTGAAAATAGAAATTATCCCAAGGGAACATAGTCTCAGGAAAAAATCATATGTTCTATTCCAGGACATGGTCTACCCGTGTACCAAGTTTAGTGCGTGAGCGTGAAGAAGTAACAAACTTTTGAGTTATAATATTAGTGTTATTATTATATACTTTATTGTACACCTCAATTTAACACAGGACAATCATTTATAAAAATGAGTGTACAATAGGCGGTGTGATTAGCAACCCGTATCTATTACAGACGGATGCAGGCTACGTGTGGTTAAAACGTCGACATTTCTGTGCAATCTCAGTTAAACATTTATGAATTATACACATAACCGTCCGAAATCAATTTTCTGAATGATGGTGCCAGCTATGAAATGAAGAGTTAGAAATAAATAAAAATTATCGATACAGACCTACTTTACAAATGTGTCCCATCCCTAATTGAGTAGCGTCGAAGTTACTAGAATTTATAGTATGTTTCTCCAGATAACGACCGAGTAGATTTAAACGTTGTGCTAATGAAAATAAGGTTGTTTATAGCTTGCATTGAAGTCAAGAAATGTGGTATTGTCATTAAAATCAAATATATTTAAAATTAACAAACTTTAATACTTATCGATGGTACGATATGCCTCCATAAGATACATTTTATTTACTGCTTTCGTTTTTGCAGGTCCAAACCGCACAACAAGGCATAATTTCTAATATTTCGTGTATTTTAGAGACAACCAATCGCGACATGAATCTGACAGCGAATAAGTTAATGTCGCGCATCTGTGTCTAATGTTGACACGCGTGCAATATCTGAGCGGCACTTCCACTGTATTTTCTATTCCGTGTCTAAAACAGACTAACAGTTCAAGAGTTTGAATCAAGGGGAAAATATCGTCTGGCAAAATCCTCGCCCGTCATGGCCAAGATATTGCCGACCTTTGAGATTTCAGATAGCTCATGAGACAATAGAAGTATCCAAATTGGACGCTCCTAATGTAAAAAACAGATATCAGATATAGCACCTACTAGGACTACTGAATGGTGTGTCAAACACGATCTAAAATTTACCATGGTGGATGGTAAAATGATTAATGCGCTTACTACAAGCTTAACCATGCGGTGTTATTTGTGTGGGCTTGTCTCCAAAGATTTCAATCTGATCAAAAAGTGCATCAACAGACAACTGAAGAAAATTTTGAATATGGGCTTTCGTCACTACATGCCTGTATTATACGATTTGCTGAGTGCATCTTGCATTTGGGTTACAAATTGAAACTCGGAAAGTAGCAAGCAAGAGACTGAAAATTATATCTTGATATAAATTTCACAAAATTGTCAGCTTTTGTTTTTATTTACCCGTGGTTCAATATGCCATAAAATTTTAGTCCATGGGCCCCTCATTGTAGACAATATTGGCATTGCAGTCTTTTGAGTGAAGATGCTCAAGTAAGCAGAAATAAGGATATCAGAAAAAGACAAAACTATTCTAGAAAATTCTCGAGAAAAGTCGCCATAGGAAATACTTTTCTGAGATTAATGGTGTTTTCAGATACATACATTACTGGATTAAGGAAATTACCACCAAAAAAGCTTGTAACTTTAAGTCCTAATAAAATATCTGTAATCCATGACGATGAATAAATTATTTGATTACATTTTTATTGATATTAATTTTATTTGAATAAATAACCCTACTAATATTAGTTTTTCTATATTATTTAGTGACAAAGTACTATAAATCAGTTCAAAAAACAGCAAAATAGTTTTTGCCAACATTTTGTGATATTTCGCCAGTGTGCGTCGGGGCACTGTATGCGCGGTCAAGTGGTTTTATAATCTTTGTTGCCAATGAATCTGACGACGCAAGGCCTTTTGATGTCAATTGAAATCATCAAATGAATCTTCCTACTCTGCGTGGGGAGGAAGAGAATTTTAGAAGTAACTAAAAACCATCCTATTCCTTCAATTGCCCTTGTGTTCCGAGGCCGCGGTAACTTGTTAGAACATTCCCGCAACCCCGGCAACGACGGAGGGCTTAGTGATTGATTTTGATTTTAAGAACACATGTTATTATTATAAGTGCCAATAATATAGAACTAAAACGCCATAAATTACATCAGAGACGACATCAAACCTGAAAGCGAAGGATGTCTAGAATCCGCCAATCTGGGACTTCGTCTGGGTCGACGGAACAGAGGCCGCTCCTCTCCTTCCACCGCCCGCTTCTGTATAGCCTTCTCTGTGGCACTGATCAACCAGTACGTCTGGAGCTGTAACAGATTTAACAAAATAATTATGCCTACACAAAATCAACAAACAGCTTTAAAGTTATAAATACTAATTTGAATCAGTATTTCTTTTATAAAAATTTACGACGGCCAATTGACTTTTGAAATCTCTAATCTAAAAGTAGACATAACATTATCTTATACCAGTTTCTTCTAAGTTTAGTAATCTATGTCCTTCCTTCTTTCTCTAATCTATATCTGTAACAAATTTGTTCAAACGTGAAAGTGTTACAGAAATGCAGACAGAGTTACTTTCGCATTTATAATATTTGTCAGGGATTAGGAATAATGAATATTTTCGGGAGACTTACTAACGATACAATTATGTTTCATATTTACACCCGGGAACTGTTTAATTGTCGTTTAAACTGAAAGCCAACCGCAACATAGTCGCTAAAAAGTAAGTAAATTAATCGATTTTCCTAACCTGCCCTTTCCCCTTGATAGGAATAGTGCCTCTAGGCTCGACGATGTAGCCGCCGATCTTGTCCAGCGCTTGCTTGCAACTCGGAGAAATATGTATCTTCAGCGGTTCTCCATTGGACTCCATACGCGAAGCCGTGTTTACTGTGTCACCAAACAGGCAGTAACGCGGCATCGTGAGCCCTACCACGCCCGCTACTACTGCGCCTGAAATAAGAAACAAAAAATAACAATAATAAACATTACTTTTATTACCATTATTTATTATTTTCGGGATCGGACTTGTGATCGAGAGTTCGCGGGTTCAAACTTTATTATTACTTTATTGCCGTGAACTCACTCCAGACACGAGCATATTTAGCTTAGTTGGAGGAATTAACAAGTTGCTAGTAATGTGAATTCTACTCACATTCAAATTCAAATTCAAATATTTTAATTCAGATAAAAAATCCATATTATGTTAGTAGTAATAAAACTTAGCCTAATGTTAGTATTAAATTAAATTTATAATTATAATCAAGTAATGAACTAGTCTACTTGGGTAAGTGTGTCTGAACACTTACCCACCTTCGTAAAAGGGGAGAGTCCCACCGATCTGCAAACACATTCATGATTCTATTGGAGGCGGAGCGCAAGCGCGCCATCATGGAAGCACATCGCTTCCGCATGATCGCAGCGAACCCATCGACACACGCTTCAGCAAACATCCCAGACGCGCTACATCGCTACGGCAACCCCAAAAGCACCCTGAATGCGTTATTATACTGTACACGCAGGTCGCTGTATGCCCGCTGGGTATACTTGGTCCACAGGGTGCACGTGTAAAACGACTGGCAGAAGGCCTTAAAAAGCGTTATCTTCACAGCGTCAGTACAGCGTGCAAACCTGCGGGCCAGCATGTTGCAGCGGACAGCCAGCGACCTGCGCTCCCTGTCTATGTCTACATTGTATTTTAAGTCATCAGTGACCCAGTGACCCAAATATTTAAATTTTGAAACCTGACCCAAAGGAGACCCAGAGAGTGAGAGTTCAGGCAACTGTTTGTAGGTTACATTGCTAAGGCTGCGTTTCCACCAGAGATGTGCGATGGAAATGTGTCGTGCGAGGATGTCTAGCTGTGCTGTGAAAATGTGTGGGGGTTTCCACCAAAGCTGTGCGATGAAAATGTGCCTACAAGGATGTGTAGCGGAGCTGTGAAAATGCGCATTAATGTGTGGTACGAGGTTGCGCAAACCTCGCAACACATCCTTCTCAACACACATTCCTCGCAACACATCCCTCGCAACACATCTCTCACACACATCCCTCGCACACATCCCTCGCTTGTTTTGTATGCGCAAAAATCTAGCTCCGCTGAGCCGTTTCCACCAGAGCTGTGCTGACCGAGGCGAGGTAAATGAAGCGATTCTATTGGTTCTTTACAAACACATCCCTCGCTACGCATCCTCGCACATCTCTGGTGGAAACGCAGCCTTATTCTCTTTATGAAAAATAAAATGGTTTAGTCTCGAAGATATTTTTTTAATAACAATTAGGGAGGAGCTCGTGGCTAAATAATAACAGCAGCACGGGTCGATTTCAAGGTGCTTAACCACTTAATAAAGGTGCTAAAACGCTTGTCGAAGTCGGTCATATCGCGATTTGTCCGTGCCTCGGAAAGCACGTTAAGCAGTTGGTCGTTCCCTAGAGGTACTTATAGTCAGAGCCGGATTAACCCTGTCAGAGGCCCTAAGGCCATGGCATTCTCGGGGCCCCTTTTCTTACTTTGACTTACCAAATCGTGTGTGAACTGAGGAAACGCACATTAAGGGCTGTGATTTTTAATATATTTGTTTACTTATTGCAAGATTTGTTCTAAAAAACTTTTTTGCAAAAAAATAAAACCGACTTCCATATCAAAACACTACAAAGCCAAAAATAATTTTAATTTCGGTAGTCGGTGTTATTGGTTTTGTATTTTCTTTTTTTTTCACACCGCCTTTCACACAGTCGGTTTTATTTTTTTGAAAAAAAGTTTTGATTAGTGGGTCAATTTGTAATTAATCTAGTTATAAAAGCCAAAATGTAAATATTTTTTTTAGACTTTTGTTGATTTTTCAGAAACGGCTTGTCCGATTTCGATAAAATTTTCATGGGACCATTTGGGAAGTATACCCTTTCCAACAAAAAATTTTTGAAATCGGTTGGCAAGCGACGGAGCTATGCCCGAACAAACATAAAAAAAAACAAACATCCGAATTGAGAACCTCCTCCTTTTTCAGAAGTCGGTTAAAAATTGTTTTAATTCTACTAAGTACTAAATCTAACCGATTTGTATTTTGTGAGATAACAGTGAGGTCCCTAAGTTCAAAGAGACGTGTTTTCTTGGTGCGTGCACTGGGTCTGGGCCCCTAGTTGATGCGGGGCCCCTAGGCAGTTGCCTACTCCGCCTAATGGTTAATCCGGCCCTGCTTATAGTGTTACTAAGTTAGGTGATTGTGGAGGTCAGATAATCGTTCCATGTAAAACACTAGTACTCAACTGATGAAGTTGAGTAATAGTGATTTAGATTTCGGTTAGATTGGATGCCGACTCCAACATAGCTGGGAACAGGCTAAGGAGATGACGAATATCGAAGATAATTGCAAACGTAAATTCGAGTTATTATTTATAGTATACTAACTAGATAATTATGAAGGTCTGCATGTATGGAGATTTGTTAACCAATAAAGAATATTTTTAATCCAGGTGTACGTTTCGTTGGGATACATTTATGAATTTCAGTCTGGCAAAGCCGACGGCTGGAGCTAGTAAATTAATAAATAAGGACAAATCTGTATATTTTGTAACATATCTTGTAATGTATAAGTGTCTTGACTTACCAGTATGTATTCCTATCCTAAGCTTGAGTGTTTCATTTGGTCTATGAGATATTTTGTGACTTTTGACTGCATTCAACAATTCGAGCGCCATGGACGCGATCTCACCCACGTGTCTGTCGCTGTTCCTTATCGGGAGACCAGATACCTGGAAAAACACGAAATATTATTTAATAACTACCTTCTATTATATAAAAATCTCGTGTCACACTGTTTGTTATCGAACTCCCCCGAAAAGGTTTGACCGCTTTTTATGATTTTTTGGGTAGATTTAGTAGGTCGTAGGCATTGAGGTAATTAGTACATATTATCTCAATGGTCGTAGGCTATTTTTTTTTTAGTTAGAAGTAATTTATAGGACAAATCAACGTTTGCCAGGTTGCCTAGTAATTATAAATTATTTTTGTTTTTGTTAGCTATGTTGTGCGATTACGCTTCAAAACAAAAACAAAACTTACGATGTGTATTTGTAATTATAATATGATAGCCTGTTGTAATAAATAAATAAATCATTGTTTATTGAGGCTTACATAGAACTATAAACGAAAACAAAACTTGTTTTAAACTTCAAGGAAACACACAACTTACCACCATATACGCGTCCCCAATGGTCTCCACTTTATAAACATCGTAGCCTCTAATTATTCTATCAAACACAGTGTACAGATCGTTGAGGAAGTTCACGACTTGCAGGGGCGTGCTCTCGGCGGACATCGCGGTGAAGCCAACGATATCGCTGAAGTAGATGGTGACGGAGTCGAAGGACTCTGGCTCCACACCCTCGCCGGTCGTCAGGCGACGCGCCACTGACCTGGAACAACCAACCTCATGTACACCGCACCGACACACGGCCAACTGCCCAACTCCACAACACATTCTGACGAAACGCAATAATATCACTCCAACTCACCAACTACTTCAAATCATGCTGCTACTATTATGCTATGGATAAAAACATACACCAAAAACCTACAGATATGTACAGTATAATCACAAGCACTAAATTTATTAACTCATAATAATAAAAAAGCTACAATACAATAATGAGTACTTAACAATAAAAAGTACTTAAACATATTAAAAAAAGGTGAGAAAGAATTAAATTACGAGAATAGATAGTAATTTTAATATTAAGCATGCTGATCTATGAATAATAATATTAAAAGTGCAGTGTAATTTGAAAAGAGGCCACTCGTGCCCCAATACTGATGTTCAGCATAGAAACGCTACAAAATCACTTGCAAAAGCTATAAAAACCAGTGAACTAGATGAAGAACACTGCCATCACCGACAACGCCGCCTCGCCAACCGCCACAGACCCCAAGCAAGCGCTAGTACTACTCAAACTCTGTTAATGAAAGGTGAGTCACGTGTATCACAATATCGGAACGTTTCGACCAAGTTGTGACGTGAGCCTGCCACCTGTGTCAGACAAACCATATTAAACTACAATCACCAATAGGGAGTTAATTACCTCAAGACATTTTCACGACATTTCTATAATGGATTCAACCTCCACATCTGGAAAAGAACACAAGTACAACAAAGTGAATACATTAAATTTTTAGACGACGTACCACTGTTTTACATCAAGTCCATGTCGATGTTTCATTTGTTTTGATGAATGAACTATATATGTGTATTAGTGTATTTATAGTACCATTATCAATACGAGCTAATAATATTTTAAGCGTCAATAATGCTCTTGATTCAATATACTGCAAAGCCTATATAATGTGGTTACTTATGTACATAAATCACGCAAATGTTTATAAGATAATACACTCCCATTTTATTATGCAACACATACTTTACAGAAAAACTAGAAATAGTGACGTAAAGCGAAACATTATTCCTGCAATAAAAATAGCACATTATTACCGATTCGGCTGTTAACAATTTCGTGTACCTATTGCACGGAGATTCACAAGGCGTCTAAGTTAGTTATCACATAGCAGCGATGAGACTTGGACTAAATGTAAACCAGTACGCACACTACTGCGACATCCAGGTATGTGATACAGCTTGTTGTATTTGCGTCTTCCTCAACTGTGCTCACATGTATATTATTAATAATTACACCGATTACATTACAAACCTATAAATTAGTAATAATATAACGATTAGATGACGCTAACATATAACACCAATGTACACAGAATATTAATGACATGTACATGCACATTTCACGATGCTACCAGTCTCGACTGGGCCGTGAACAAACATTACGAAGCTCGTTTCTTTAATGCATTCTTCAGACACAAAACTTTGTTCTAACGTTCAAAATGCGCGTTTGGTTATTAACATTAACTGATGCTGAATCAGTTTTTATGTACAAAATAAAAACTTGGATACAGTTAAGAATTATTATCCAGTAAAGTACAAGAATTTAATAGGAATATCGACTAATGCGTAACATAACTTACTTTGGTAGCATCCTATGTAATAAGTCTTCAGTTTTCTGTTTCTCTTCGATCAATAGCCTCGTTCTCTCGTTGACTAGTTCTTCTAAATTATTGGCGTATTTCTCCATCATGTCCATCATTTGATCCATAATGTTGCGTGATCTGTAATATGCAACCAAAACGTCAGTGAAACATACTCGGATATCTAAATACTAGTACTCACGCGGGGCTTCGCTCCCGTGGATTCTATCACGATAAAAACATAACTCTCCTTTTTTCCAGTCGCGTAAAAAGTAGCCCATAACCTTCCTCAAGCTTCAAGCTACTTCCATACCAAATTGCATCCAAATCCACCCAGTACTATCGAAGATTAGCGCGTTCAAGCAAACAAACAAACAAACTTTTCCGCTTTATAATATTAGTATAGATATATAACTCAAAGGTGACTGACTGACTGACATAGTGATCTATCAACGCATAGCCCAAACCACTGGACGGATCGGGCTGAAATTTGGCATTAAGGTAGATGTTATGACGTAGGCATCCGCTAAGAAAGGATTTTGCGAAATTCCCACGGGATCGGGATTTACACGGGAAAAACTTCCCACGCGAACGAAGTCGCGAGCAACTGCTAGTCAACACATAAGGTTCAAAATCGTCCACATGAGGCGTTGAAAATATAAGTAAGGGACTTACTTTCCAGACTTCATTTTCTTGAGGCGGCTTCTGATAATGGGGAAGTCGGGTCTCAAGTTGGGGTCCTCTGCCCAGCAGTCTTTCATACACGCCACCACATAGTCCTCAGGAGCAGGGTCCAGGGCGTCTGTATCAGGTCGGAACAATTCCTCACCATCCAACTTCGGTCTTTTCAGACGCTCTACTATATCTGAAAGAACAAAAATAACTTCAGCATCGGTAGCTCATAGCTATTTAAAAGTATTACCTCCTAATATTACAGTAAGTCGCCTTTAAATTAAGACTTAAGAGCATGTAAGCGGATAGGTCAATCAACGCGTATGGGTTTTTAATATAGCTATAACCCCGTGAACGTAAAAATCAAGTCAAAAACGCCACATTTAGGGGACATTAAAAGTATTTAAAAGCACCAGATAGATATGTACTAACCCTTTGGCTCCGTTCCCGTCAACCCGAAAGGCCCTCTCCTAGCTATAATTTCATACAGTATGATCCCAAAGGCATACACATCACCCTTCTGAGTACCGCCAACCGTGCCATTAGGGTTATCCATCTCTCTTAACAACTCTGGAGCTTTCCACAATAAGCCTGGAACAAAGTATTCATGTGTGAAGTATTCCGAATAAATGTAAGTAGTTAAAATGTTTATGTTTAGTCTTGTTACCTCTATAATATTGGTGCTCCCCTATAAAATCGTTTTCTGCACAAGCTCTAAGCTCGTGTAGACCAAAATCAGCAACCTGTAATGGAAATATAATATATATGTTACAGTGTGTCCATTCACATTCACAACAGTTTATTTTTAGGTATTCAATATAAATAAAACTAACCTGCAGCATCCACCTAGACGTAACAACACAATTCGAGGATTTGAGATTTCCGTGAAAAATTAATGGCGAAGTATGAATAAACATCATACCCTGAAACAAAATAAAATCATGTATAAACACAACATATCACCACATACAACAATAATGACAGCTACAGTTCAACTTATACATAATTTGACATACCTTTATGAGATCATGAATTAGCGAAGATATGAACATTTTGTCCAGCTTTATATCTTCATTTTCAATTATATCCTGGAAACAGTCACAATATGAATTATATTCAAGGAATATCAAGATTCAATCTAAGCCACTGGCACTTAATGTTTCTTAGAACGTTCGGTGGATTTTATGGCATTAACTTAAGGTTTAATTTGCAATGAATTATGCTTTCAGGTTGTGTCAACTACAACCAAAACTCAGAGCATTAATTTTATTTTAAATAAACATTTACAGATAGTTTTCACCACAGAACAGATAAAAGAGTTTAGAAGGGCCTTGTGGGCGGGGCAGGCGCGCCGCTCATAGTTTGAACGCTCATACTTCAACCAAAATTATGTTCACCGGTCAATAGTCGCACTTTTATTGTGACGACGAACGAAACTTCGCGAAAAAAAATCATTATGCCGTCTTGCGCTGTCATATCTTGTCGGAAAAGAAGCCGGGTGTGTAGTGTAACCCGAAAGGGATTTCTTTTCACCGGAAAGTCCCAAAAACCTTAAACTACTAGTGATATTTGTAATTGCTACATTTTTTTTTTATTTATTCAAACAGCTTCTGTGTATAAAATATTTTAACAATAGGTAACAAATCGTTTTAGGCTCACACAATTACAGGTTAACTAGCATTCTTAGTAGAAGTGGTAACTAACTTAAGCAAATATTCTTATACAATTACAAAGACAGAATAACAAAAGATAAATTATAAAATTACATAAAACAAAAAAAAAAATATAAAATTAAAAAAATATTAAGATGAATGAGATCAAGCACAAGCTAACAGCTAACAAAGTAACACTTATAGTTCAACAATATATGTATATACCATACATATATCTTAACAAATTTGGGATTTTGGTTCTCGGGATTCTAGTAATTGGGTTTTAAAGATAGTTATGGAATCATGATGTATATCAACATCTGGAACGGATTTTATAAATGAATTCATCTGCTGACTGAGCCTATTAAGAGGTGAGTTTACTCCTATATTTGTGTTAGATTTTATTGTATGAAATAGATGAGTTATCGGATATCTGGGAATTTTGCAGGGATCTTTTAGTCCTATTTGTTCTATTAATTTAGTGCTGTCTAATTTACGATTAACCAGTTTGAAGACGAATAATATTAACCCATTAGCGCCCTCTGTACTAAATAAACGACACCATTTGCAACCCTATTTTAACATTTACTGCATAATTATATTTAATGAATCAATTTCGCAAATTGTGGATAGATGTCATTGATAGCTAATACAAAAACAAAAAAGAAGTTATCAGTGAAATTGGCGCCATATTTTGACATTTCTGTTTGGGAATTTATCACGTTTAGAGGTAAGTGCATTTGTGTTGCATTATTTCATGTATTTTATATATATTTACCATTGATATACTAAAAACCCAAGATGCACAGTCTCGAAGAAAGGTGACGCTCATAACTGTCGCCAAACACTCACCACCTACGTAGTAATAGATATGCTATAAGTACAAAATATGTTTTTGCAAATTCTATCTTATGACAATTGTTTAAAGTTGTTTTTACAAAGCAGTGTGCGAAAGGCAATCAAATTTTACGACTGACGTTGGTCGATAGGACAAGGCGCAAGTGGAGACTTATATACTAATTTTTTTATAAAACATTTTTGTTAGTATTATAAAAGTTTGTTAAATTGTGTTCTAAAAACGTAATTATAGCGTAAATGTTTTTGGGTAGAATATGGGTATATCAATGAAACAAATATTAACTGTTAAAATCGTTTATTCAATTTTTTAATTCAATAAGTCTTATACCTTTTGCCGTGATATACATAATTTATCTACGTCAAAAAAATTCGGAATGAAAAAAATCTCTCGCATTTGTTGGCTGACGATTGATGTCCGTTCTCCGCATCGTATTTGGTCACGAGAAAAACTAAAGTATAATAATAAGGAGTTTTTAATGAGATTGGTGTTGCGCCAAAGCAACACTCACACACACATTTATCATTAGCAAGCCGCATGTCGTGCATAAGTTATTTTAAATACAGTTTAAATTATTCCAGTATGGGGAGGTACGTTTAAAATTGTAATACTAAGAGCGGAACGCGCACAACAGGCAATACTTAGTGATGTCGTTCAAAATACGAATTTATCCCACTGGACTGCTATACTCGGAAGCTCAAGTACTTACAGTTTCCCAATATATATATATCCTTCGCACCATACTACGTAGACACAGGTTGTTACCAGTAAGCCCAGATTTAATAAGCAAACGCACTGGGTTTCCCGTTTGTAAAGTTCGCAAATTTCACACTAAACTAACGTCTAGACACTTTTGCCCAAAAGTGTCTAGACGAAAGTTTAGTCTGTTCAATTCAGTTCTGTTCTAGTGTTCAGTTCTAGGATCTACAATAGAGCAAATAAAACTATCCCAATTTATAAGCTTATAATGACATAAGGTCAAACAAATTTTAAAACCATGGCTTCAGTCTTTGAGCTTTGACGACATTAAAAAAATAATTTCATCAGTACAGTAAATTAAGTTATTCAAAACACACACTCATGGTAACGCACACGCTTCCAGACATACACACGCAATTACGCACATACACTCAAACTTACACACACATACACATTTCGCTTCTATTTCTTTTGTTCTCAATACCTTCTAATGTTACTTTTTATTTGTAATTTATTACATGAAAATTGAAATCTGTTTTAATGTATAGCGTAGGACACTGCTTCCTGTAAAACAGGCTCGCTTAGCATAGGAGTCAGGGGCTTCACTTGTATACATATTTGCCAAAAACTAAATTAGTATTAATTATTGTAAAATAGATGTGTTTAACTTTTGGTGTACAATAAAGTTTATTTTAATCTATTCTAAATACTAGCTTTTGCCCGTGACTTCGTTCGCGTAGAGGTTTTTCCAGCGTAAATCCTGATTGCGTGGGAATTTCGAGATAAAAAGTATCCTATGTCCTTCCCACGGTCCTAAACTATTCCCATGCCAAAAATCTAAATCGGTTCAGCGGTTTAGGCGTGAAAGGTAACACAGAGACAAACAGAGTTACTTTCGCATTTACAATATTAGTATGGACAATAAAGCATAAACTTATGAATAAAAAATAAATAAATACAATAAAAATAATCGACTCCATTATTTGTTCAACAGGGTAATTTTTATTATGCGACTAAAATAAAAAAGATGCCATAATACATTGTTTTGACACTGAAAACGCGGCCACTGAAATTTGACGCGATACTATTTGAAATGAGCGCATCATTTAGAATTAAGCACTCAATTTATGCGGACGGTTTTGAGACGTTGAGTGTGCATCTTGGGTTTTTAGTATATCAATGATATTTACAAATAAATCTCCATGAAATGGCTAGATAACATGTAAACGTAACCTAAATAACGAAATACTATGCAATATTTTATAATCTGTAATACTTTTAAGTTGATTTATTTGACTGTCGTTTTTTTAGTACAATGGGCACAAGTAATGTATTTTTTTACTTTATGCAGGCTTATAAACAATGGCGTGTTTTAGAGCTGTAAACAACTTCGTTGGCCTTGAAGAAGCTGTCAATGCTATAGTGGAAGAAGATAGTGACAATGAATATGATGTAGTGATTGTACCACCTGATCCAGCCTTTGTTACTGACGAAGAAGGAGGTGAATATGATTTGCAAACTTCAGAATTACCGCGAGATGTACCAGGGACGTTAGAGGTGATTCTTCGACGTGTTAATTCTCCTAAAACATCCGAATGGGAAGACAGTGATGACGAACCTTTGTTCAACAAAAGCCAACGCCAAGACCCACAGGACACAATCAAGGAAAAGCAGCGTAATAGAGCAACTTCGAAACATTTCACCTGTAGAGATCTTCGAAAAAATTTTTGATTATGAGGTTTACGATCTGATTCTACGGAATACATTACTACATACAGGACAGAATAATAGCCACAGCTTTGATATGGACATAGATGATTTACGTAACTCGAGTTGTAAAATTGTTGTTAGCAAAAATTCCAGCAGTACCACAAGAGCACACAGTATACTTTGATAACTTATTCACCAGTTGTGATTTACTGAAAGATTTGAAGCAGTCTGGGTACAAGGCAACTGAGACAATATGTGACAATAGAACTAAAAATTCTCCGCTACTGTAAAAGTTGAATATGATCATAGGTTCGACAAAAATAACGAATTATTGCTTGTTAGATGAAAGGACAATAACGTATGTACTATGGCAACTAACTTTGATACAATCGAGCCTATTGGTAAAATAAAACGCTGGTGCTCTCAAAGGAAACAGAAGGTAGACGTAAGCATTCCACACTTATACCAGAGCTACAATAAAAGCATGGGTGGTGTAGATGAGATGGATGGTTCTATATCATTATACCACGTGAGTATTCGTGGTAAAAAATGGTGGTGGTCCTTTTTTCACCTACATGTTTGATATGTATCTAATGCTTGGCGACTACATGTATTGACTAACAATGAGCGCATCGATCAATTGGCTTTTAGAAGACATATAGCACGCCAGTACCTCCACAACAGCAAGAACAAAAGCCGAACAATGTTCTGTAGTAGCAGGCCCAAGTCCCAGCAATAACAGCCACAATCCAGGGAAGCTACCCAAACAGTTGAGATGTGTGTTGTGCCATACTCAAACTGCGTAAATTGCCAAAAAACTCTGTGCATCAACAAAGATTGTTCTTCGATTTTTTACGCATAAGTGCCCAGTGTACTTTAAAAAGTACACCTTAAAAACTTAACTTCAAATTTTTTTTATTTCATTTTTATTTCATAATGCGTTTGTTATAGACCTAAGTAATCCCTTAATAAAGAAATACCTAAATAAATGCTATTAGTTTAAATTTGGGCGTAAATGGGTTAAATCATGTATCAGTCGTCGCTCGCGCAGAGTATTCATTTGATAACATTGAGTACGTTGCTTATATGGACATCGAGGAGATATATCACCGAAGGTATTCTCTAAATGTTTTGTGAAGGCCCTTTGGATATTTTCTATCCGTTGTGAGTGAACTGCGTAGTGTGGATTCCACACCACGCTGGCAAATTCTAGGTGGCTCCGAACTAAGGCATTATATAGCATAATTTTTGTTCTTACTGGCTTGAACCCTTTGTGCTCCTCTTTAGAAATCCTAGTAGTCGTGCTGATTTCGTAACGATGTTATTAATAGTATTATGTAATTTGTAGGCAAAAACGACACAATCGCGAAAAGATGCAAAATCATACATTGCTTGCAGTACATGCGTACCATCTTGTACTACGCAAGCGATCGCGTAATGTAATACGTTATTGCGAGAGTCGCGTGTGCCGAGCCAATGCTTGAATACCGCGAAATTCCATGCGTATCGATAGTGTTGTATCAAGTTGTAAACACTGTCGATATAACGAATGTATTCAAATGATTATTATCAGTATCATTTTAATGAAATACCTTTGTTTATTACCACCAACTATTGTTAATTGTGGTTATCAATTTAGTTTCTAGGTTTTCGTCAAAAAATTTGTTTGAGTTTTTAGCTGTTTATAACATACGTTTTATTGCTAGGTTTCCAACAGATCCAGATATAAAAAAATTGTGGATTGAGGCAACCGGTAGAAATGAATGGATACCTACTAAATGTAGTACAATTTGGTCTGAAAATTTTTATATAAAAAGTCAGGCAATAGATACTTAAAAACAGGAACTTCTTCACACAAAAATATTGCTGTAACTATGGAAAAAATTTGCGGATATTATTATTAAATCTACATTGAAATTAGTTTAAATTATTGTTCTTTATTAAAAGATTGTTGTACTTTTTACTTGTGTCATTTATTTACGTAATAGCTTTAACTGATAGCTTTATCGCGAGAACACACAGCCCAGGTTCGCACGGGTGGTATTCTGGATTTTTGGTATTTAGCATATACAACGTGTAACGGAAACCCCATATCTATCCAAAAGGACTGAAGACAACATCTGGTACCTATGGAGTCTTTATGCAAAGTTTCAGCTCAAAATAAGTGACTCACAGAATTGACCCCAAATTGTTGATTTCATATGTTTCTTGAATACCAATAATAACAAACGTGTCACATCACTATGAGGGTCATCACTTTCCACGTCACTTGCCAATAAAACGATAATTCTCTTCGTTCTTCTTAATTTGAAAAATTCTGTCTCTGGTATCAATGTATTGAAATTTCTAATAAGTTCCACACATGTACACATAGGATTAGAAAACCCTTGCCATATCGTTTATTAAAAGAAGCCGTGCACTTGGTATGTATACAGGGTGTGGCGGAAATAATGGATAACCCTGTAACTGCCAGTAGGTCATATAATGGTCTATCATATATCCCAATTTCAAACTCAGTTGGTCAGGCATTTCAAAGTTATTTTTATTTGTTTATTTTTTTTGAAAATATTGTACCTATTTTATAAAATCAGCTGCCGTTTCAACATTTAACGGAGTTTTTTTATTCTGTTTTTTGCGGTCTGCTTCTGAATGTTTGTGTAATCACACGCGTATGAAGATTTTTTGTTACACTCTAAGATGATTTCAGAAAAAAACACATAATACTTACTTTTTAGTTTTTTTAATTGAATCCTGTAACTTTGACTCCATACCCTGAAAAAAAAAATGTATCGCACAGTTATGGCCCATTACTTTAAAAAGTTGTCCATATCATGCGGATTCTAAAATGGTATCATAGTGGCCAGTATCGTACGAATGTGCAAAACTATTTCAGTTTGAATTCAAAAACCCATAATTTCAAAAAAATATTAAATTCAAAAAAATGTGATTCTGTATTTTACTAATCTTCTGTGTCATGTAAATTGTTGTAAAAACGTTTCTAACTCACTTTGACATTGCTAAAACACCACTCAGGTAATAAAAAACCCAGTCTCACTTTCTTTGGGATGACAGAGCTATTGTGCTTCCAGGCTGTGGCTTTTTATTGATTTACTTTAAAGAGGTAGATAATAACGAGTTTAAGACTCCTTACTTAATTAGGTAATTATTTTACAGGTCAATTGATACAATAAAAAGCAATGTTCATGACACAAATGTATTTAAAAATCATACAAGATGTTCGAAATGAGCCCCATCGGCTGCGATGCAAGCTCTGCACCTTCTAATAAATGAACGTTTGATGCGACGTGCAAAGCCTGCCAAACTTATTTCCTGAGCAGCAGACTGCACACGTTGCCGCAATTGCTCCACAGACGTAATCTCTTCTTTGTAAACTTTTTCTTTTAAACAGCCCCAGTAAAAGAAGTCTAATGGGTTCAGGTCCGGCGAACGGGGTGGCCACAATATTGGCCCTAAGCGCCCTATCCAACGTTCTGGATATGTCTCATTCAGGTGCTCTCTCACTCTTGCCGCATAATGTGCAGGGCAGCCGTCGTTTTGCAGCCACATGTTCTCACGTGTTTCATTAGGAACGTCTTCTAACAGCTCGGGTAAATTATTTTGCAGGAAGTTCAAATAGCTTTCAGCATTAAGAGTCGGTGGCAGCTCAAACGGACCAATAATTTGGCCGTTAATTATTCCTGTCCATAAATTGATTTTCACTTGGTACTGCGATCGGTCTTGTCTAATTAAATGTGGATTTTCAAGCTGCCAACTGTGTAAATTGTGTATATTCAAATACCCGTCCTTCCTGCATGTAGACTCGTCACTCCAGAGGATATTTTCAAAGAAATGTGGTTGTTCTCTAATTCTTCTCAACATTATACGACAAAATTCTTTTCGTGCTCGGTAGTCCCTTGGAAGTAATGTTTGCACCCTTTGATAGTGGTAAGGGTACAATTCGTGACGTTTTAATATGCGATGTACTGTTCTGGTTGACATTCCAGTAAACCGAGATAAAACTCGAATGGATATGGTAGGATCTGCTTCTACTAACTCCATAACTTCTTCTTCGTTATTGTAGACTCGTGGTCGTCCTTCACTCGCGCCGCCCACACCTGTACCAGGTATTCTTCCCTCACAGTAGGCATTGTGTACGCGAATAAAAATTCGGTAATCAGGGTGTCGACTATTCGGGTACCTTTCTCGGTAAAGTCTTGCCGCTTCATTGGCGTTGCCTCTACATTCACCATAAATGTAGTGCATGTTGGCATATTCTACCGATGTGTAACGTTGAGGCATTGTCAACAGCGCACTTGCCACAACAGTCCGGGTACAGTAAGCAATGTCGTCGGGATCACTAAACAACGCAAGTCCAAATCACAGGCAAATCAGAGTCCGAAAAGAAATGCAGTAAGTCACGAGTTAGATTTAACGAACGAAAAACAGGGAGCAAAGGCGCGTGCGACTACGTACGACAACGAACGGGATCACACTGAATGATGTTATGAGGAACTATTGATGTGGTGATTCTAAAAAAAATACAGCTTGCCTTTTTCTATTTTGCACAATAGCTATATTGTTTCCATCGAGCCAGAATTCCAGGTAGCCCCAAACAAAGAAAGGACCGGTTTTTTTTTACCTGATTGATGTTTTAGCAATGTCAAAGTGAGTTAGAAACGTTTTTACAACAATTTACATGACACAGAAGATTAGTAAAATACAGAATCACATTTTTTTGAATTTAATATTTTTTTGAAATTATGGGTTTTTGAATTCAAACTGAAATAGTTTTGCACATTCGTACGATACTGGCCACTATGATACCATTTTAGAATTCGCATGATATGGACAACTTTTTAAAGTAATGGGCCATAACTATGCGATACATTTTTTTTTCAGGGTATGGAGTCAAAGTTACAGGATTCAATTAAAAAAACTAAAAAGTAAGTATTATGTGTTTTTTTCTGAAATCATCTTAGAGTGTAACAAAAAATCTTCATACGCTTGTGATTACACAAACATTCAGAAGCAGACCGCAAAAAACAGAATAAAAAAACTCCGTTAAATGTTGAAACGGCAGCTGATTTTATAAAATAGGTACAATATTTTCAAAAAAAATAAACAAATAAAAATAACTTTGAAATGCCTGACCAACTGAGTTTGAAATTGGGATATATGATAGACCATTATATGACCTACTGGCAGTTACAGGGTTATCCATTATTTCCGCCACACCCTGTATACCCTTTAAATTACACGTTGTAGAAATTCACAGGGTTAGTCACATGAAATTAATTAAATTATATTATGTCATAACATAATGACGTAAAACAGAATTACCAAAAAAACACAAAAATCGAAAGAAAATTCGAATATCGTGGCTGTGACGGATGTTCCTGCTAAATTTGACAATATTATTTAATTTATTTCCACACTATTACTACCCCTGCCCTTCCCCCCGCCCTTCCCAAACTATAGCACAAAATTTTTAAGAATTACAATAATTTTATCGATATCGACCTTTAGGTTACCTTAACATATATGAGAAATAAATTGCTTTTGCGCGTGTGTGAGTGCATGTCAAACACAGTCTTTGCGTTAGTGTGACAATCAGTTGCGAACTCGCGATCTAAGTGTGTGTAGTTCATTTGTGTGCGTAATGCGCATACGTATGGGTCTCTTGCTTGTAGTGGAGATAGAGTGGGAGACAAGCAGCGACACGCGTTCTAATACCAATCAGGAACTATTTCCTTTCTAACCTCTTTTATCTGTTCTGTGGTTTTCACCTATCAAGGATTTAGCAGTGTGGTTAGAATTCACATTGCTAGCAATCTTGTTAACCCCTCCAACTGAGCTAAATATGCTTGTGTCTGGTTTGAATTATTCACGGCAACAGTGTAATGTGTGGAGTTCGAATCCGCCACCTTTCAATCCTGACAGCTCAGCTATTATTGGGTCAGACGTGTGTGTTTCCTGATCGCTATAACCTGGGGTATTTAAGTCAAGAGTAAATAGGTTACTTCTAGGCAAGCATGCTGCATCTTCGACCACATCATCACTTACCATCAGGTGAGATGGCGGTCAGACGCGAGCCTATTACCAAAAAAAAAGAAAAAGAAAGACAGAAATATGAAGCTCGTTGCCAATACTTACATACAAACTCCCTTTGGCACAGTAGTCTGTGAGTATGAGAACGCGCAGTGGCTCGACCACCGCACCAATGAACGAGTTAAGGTTGTCGTGACGCAACTCGCGCAACAGACGCATCTCTTTCATTATCTCGCGGGGAATGTCCTAACAAATACACGCTATTTTAATAAACTGCACATAAACTGTATAATCACAGCATATACTGCTAGTTGAAACCAGGGAAATATATTGTGTATCAGCTTAATTTGCCCACATGTTAAAATCACAACCGTCAGAATTGAATCTGTCTCCTTTAACTTTTGTCCATGACCGCCCAATGTACACTAGTTTTACTTTTTGTATCCATAAAAATATTGTAAGATGTCAATACAGCATACAATAAATAAATAATTATCTAACAATCAACAAAAAATAAACCTCCCTGACTACAACTGTACACACTACGGTCGACGATCGACTTACTTTCTTTTTAGAGAACTTGAGTTCCTTGATTCTGACCACATTCCCCTTAAACTGCGCAGTTGTCGTGAATATCTGCGTACAGCATTTGCTCTCGCACGATATCCCGCTTGCTAAACTCAGCTGCAACATAAACAATTTATTCGAGGAACGCCCGTCTTCACCCACAAAACAACCACAAAATAGCACATAAAGTCTGCACTGTTTACACAAAAGCTAGCGCTTGCCTGCGCGTCTATTTCTGGTAAGGGGTTACCTTACTAGGCGACCACACGAGCCCACTGCCCAAATATCCAGCTATCTCTTGTGGGTCTATCTTCCAGAGGAGACCCTCGATCTCTTGCTCGATCTTCCACTTGCGGTAGATGCTGATGGTGACGACCAGCGCGCAGAACAGCGTGACTGCCAACGTGCCCGCGACCACCAAAGACGTTATTTGAGAATCGTCTTTGGGACACTTCTCGTTCAGGAAGCCGCAAGAAGGCTCGTCTTCGGGTTTGACGCTGTCAGGCCAGTCGATAGGTAGGCGCGGGTTTAGTTTATATTCCTGCAAAAATGAAGATTAATTTTATGACTGAAAATTTGATCTTTATCGAATTTTGCCGAGGTTGTGGGAATATTCTAACGAAATACCGTGGCCCCGGAACGCAGGAGCAGTCGAAAAGCAGGGTTGACACTCTGATACTCCCTTCCACTGCTCCACTAGAGCGGGAGGAGTTATTAGTTGATTGTCTTACCGAAAAACAAAGGTTCTTCAAATTTCCCCGAGTCGACACGCGAAATGTTCCACGCGCGCCTCAAAGAGCAATCAGCAGTAATGATGGGGCCGATAGGGCTATTGCCTGTCGGGGTTGTAGGAATGATCTAATGACATAACGGCCGCAGAACGCAAGGGCAAATTAAATAACTTTTTTCTATCAGTAAAGTCTGACTTTTCCGCTCCACCCAGAAGGGGTAGAGAATTTTCCCCCCGGAAAAAAAATCTTCATATTTCACGGTTCGAATATACTCACAGGAAACTCTTTCTTATTCTGATGCTGGAAGTGTCCTACAGGGATCATGCTGTAGGAACAGTTGACGTCGCCGTCGCGGTTTTTGGTCGGTTTGAACGCGAGCACGGAGAAATTGCCCTCCGAGTCCGCTCGCTCGTCGAGACGGATGGACATGCCCGATATACCTACAGGAAGTGAGACATTCTAACTACAACATTATAATTTACGACATTAATTAATAATTCGATGTTTCAGAAGGTATTTATAAGGCCTCTATATTTGGCCAATTTACTATTTATATAAGAAACTTAACCAAAGTAACTTTAATTAAAGTTTTGAAAGGTTATCTGGAAGATATCGCTTTTAGCAATAAGACTGCCATTGTAACCATAGAATTAAGAAATATTGTTAAACAGATGTTTAAATTTTGGTGTACAATAAAGTATATTCTATCTATCTAGTTCTTAAAATACATTATTAATTATATATTTATTCTATAAACTCGTTTCATTTATAGAATATTTTTTAATAGAATAGACTGAGAAGCCATCCAGACGATAAAGGCGATAAGATCGTTAAAGGTATCTGTTGCACGCTACTTGGCCCGCACAATAGCTGTGGCCCGCGACTTCGCCCACTTGAAATTGTCCCTTTTGCTTGGGATGAATGTTAGCCTATTTGTTATTCCAATTTGTAAACTACAAGATTGCCAAGTTTCTTTCACATCCCTTAAGCCATTTTTGCGTGATTCAAACCAAATCATCCAAACTTTCATGTATATAATCACTTACAATTCCACAATCGCTGACGCTCACAGATTAACGTATAAATGTTTTTTGTTATTTGTTTTGTTGTTAGTTTGTTAAAGTGCGTTTAAAGTCCCATAAAATAAGGCCGTCATAGTATCTACTCACTTTTATAAGGTGAACTTTGAATCATCTTGGCAACGATACGCGTGCCGTTGGTGGCAATAGTTGTCAGTTTCTTCATTGTCAACATTTCAGTGCGAGTCTCCTCCTTTATGATTTCATCCAAAGCTTTTGCGTAAAGTTTCACCGAATCGTATAGGTATGCGGCGTAGATGGAAACAAACTGTAAACAGGAGATCATGTTGAGATATGCTTATTGGTTTCATTATACTATGATAAAGTGGTATCCAGTGATAGAGCGTGCGATATCTTATATATATATATACAAATCTTGTGTCCAAGTGGTTGTTATCGAAGTCCTCCGATACGGCTTGACAAATTTTTATGATATTTTTAGGTATGAGACTAGGTCGTAGGCAACTACAACCTAGTCTCATACCTAAACAAATATCGTAAAAATTCAGACAGATAGAGGATGCCCTCTATCTGTCAGATGTCACTTAAAAAGTAAGACAAAGAAGACTTACATGTGAAAATTAATAACGGTTTATTTTACTTTGTTGATACGAGTCTCACATCAAAATTTAATTTAATTATTTAGAATCAAAATTAGTATATTTTTAACCATACTTTTTCTCTCTTATTTTCTTTGTTGGCACCGTAAATGAATATTTTAATTCATTCTTGTTTTGCTCACTCCACATGTTTCCATTTGGCAGATATGACGTCACAATGTCGGCGCTAAGTCGATCCTATTCTCAGTTTAACCGCACTGCGAACTAAGAGCTCCCAAAATTAAAACAACTACCTTATTAAACTTATTCCCGAATATGAAGTCTTTGAACTTGAAGGGTGGCAGGGAGTTGTATTTGCGGACTTTGTTGGTGAAATTCTCATAGCTGCCGGCCGGCTCCGACGAAACCACGACCAGGAGCGATTGAGCACGCTTCTTAAAATCTAACGTGTTCGGACATGTTAGCTTCGATCGATCCTCCGTTTCTGCAAAATTTGGGTCATTTAACATCACCTTCCTTATCTATTTACATCACCATTTTGAAAGAAAGAAAAAATACACACAACAGGATACAAAAGGAAAGCATTTTTTTTTTTATTGGTAATAGGCTCGCGTTTACCACCATCTCACCTGATGGTAAGTGATGATGTGGTCGAAGATGGAGCACGTTTACCTAGAAGTAACCTATTCACTCTTAACTTAAAGACCCCCAGCGATCGGGAAACACAGACTCCGGCAGGGAAATCCACTCCTTAGTCCTTAGCCGTATGCACAATGAAAATATTCCCAAAACGTTTTGAGCGTATGGATGGGATATCCACCATGTAATTAAATTAATATGTACTTGCAAACACGAAGATAGAAAATTATATGTGTGACTGACGCTGGTTTCCAACCGAACGTTTGAAATTACTACCGGATGTGATCCAGCTTTGTATAAAAACTATTGTCTTAATCTCTAATTCTACAGCCGTATATAGAAAGGACGATGTCTGCGTCATTTATATGCAAAACGGTATACATTCTCTACTGCTTGATTTTTTCGGCCCTGATATGATTAATTACTTTGATACGAATCAGATCCCCTAATTTAATAATATGTTCAAACGATGGGTGATGCGTTAAAGGATTCAATAAAGGTTGGTAGTTTATGTAGAATAATGCCTAAGTATCTTCCACTAACGGTCGCGCGGGACTTCGCTGCCGTGGACTTTATCATGATAAAAACCGCACCCTCCTTTTTTGCAGTCGGATAAACCTTCCTCAAGCTTCAAGCTACTTCCATAACTATTTACATCCAAATCCACCCAGTACTTTCGAAAATTACCGCTTTCAAACAAACCTTTCCGCTTTATAATATTAGTATTATCTTCTATTAAAAGTTGATGAATTAAGAATAGTTTACTGTATTGAATACGTAATAAGAGCTGCGACGCAACTGACACAACAATGCAACAAAAGTGAATGAACATTATATATGTAACACACTCGTGTCCAAAACACATAAATCAGACTAAATACAGTCATATACATCATTTCTGTTTCAGTTAGATTTGCATTTGTAATGTTTACGCTTTGCGAACAATCAGACGACGGTTTAGCTTAAACAATAAGGAAAACGGAACTATTTAACAATACTGAGAAATATGCAGAAATTATAGTACTTACAGTACCATATTTTTTCATAGAGCATAATTTTGTAAACAGAAATTACTCACTTATGAGATATTTCAAAGCTTCTTTTTGCGAATAGGTCATCATGTCCACAAAAATGACCATGTATTCACCCTTGGAGAACAGCTGGAGAGATTCCATGGCCGTCATCATTTCTATAAGGCCTTGAGCCGAGCCCAAAAACACATATACTGAAAAAAGAAAATAAGTCTGTTAAAATTTTACTTGGTATTTATAAAACGCTTTTCTTGTTTAGGTTCACCAATAGTTGTTACAGGTATAACACAGATAAGAACATACATGTATTAATGTCTGAAATCTAATTGCACAACCAGAGAGTATTTAACCTAGAGAGCTTATAGGCCGATTTCTTTGAAGAACATAACTCACCAATACGGGTTGGGAGGCGAAGAAAAAATGCGCTACTGCAATTGGTCAGTTCAAGGTCAAGCTTCATAGATATGCCGAGTTAGGGATTGCTCTACTTGATTGAGGGAAGTTATCGATATCGATAAAATGAAGTTTAACATTATAAAAAATACTCAATAAAATCACATAATAATATTTAATCATTATCAGTCTCATTATTGATTTTTAAAATGAATTAATTTGGTAAAGGTTTTTCGAATTAAAGTTTTAGGGCCCTGATTGTTTTTGCTAAAAAATTATAACCGAGCGTCTATATATTTCTGAATTATGCATCTTGCTAATTCAATCAAATGATTGGTAGTTTCTATGTCATATTGATGAAAATTAATATCCGGGAATAAATTATACTAAATAAATCAGTGATTTTAAAACCGATCTTATAAAATAATTGGAATTATATTTCTGAGACAGCACTTTCGAACCACTCTCGTTGATCGCCCTTTTAATATAAATTTCACAACGACGACAAATTTCTATTACTGTGGTGGATCCGTACAACTTGTTTTTAGTGTCTTTTTGAAATTGTAAGGCGTTTTGATTTGTAACACCAATCAACGCTCCAATACAAGTTAGGCATTTTATTTGCTTTATCATAGCATGGACAATGTAGCCGGCCATATATTATTTTTATATTTTATTTTTTATATTTATTTTATATTCCATAATAAATATATTTTCATTAAAATCAGTTGTGTCAACAACTGTAGCTTCAGCAGGCACTCGGTAATAATTATTTTTTTGGTGGTTTATCTAATGACTCCTCCCTCCTACATACACTTAACCCGTGGACTCGACATCGAAACAAAGTAACCTGTTTTTTTTCCTGGGTGGGAAAATCATCGAATGACTTCTCCCGCTCTGGGTAAAGTGGAAGGGAGTGTCAGACTTCTACTGACTAAAAACCCACCCTGTTCCTTCAGCTGCCCGTAAGTTCCGGGGCCGCGGTATCTCATTAGAACATTACCGCAACCCCGGAACCAAAGTAACTTACGAGGGCGATATTGTATTGCAAAGGTCCAAGTTAATTAATATTAGACTCCGTCATACTATTTGAAACCTAGAAAGATTGGATATAGGTATCTTATATTATTTTGACTTTTCTCAACATTATAATTATCATTAAAAACCAAACTAGAAACCAATATTCCCTAGTAACCTTATCCATCCACTTTTCTTTTTAATCTGGAATCTTGGGAAATCTAAAATGAAAACATGCATGTCACACAGAAGAAAAAATATCAGGACTTTCTCCTTTTTTTAAAGTCGGTTAATGTAGATAGGTATTTTATGACAACTATCTGAATATAATTTAAAAAAAATAGTTTAATTTTATAATTATCGATATCGTATTCAGCCGTTATAGGTAACAGCACAGATTTTTACGATAAAAATACACAAGAAAAGATAGGGATAAAAGAATTAGAATTTCTTCATGTAAGAAAGAGACTTTTCCAAAAGACATCAACGCGCGGCACAATTTTGTCCTTGACCACCCAAACCACCACTTTAAATGGACCTCTGCGGTAGCTTATAATCTGATTAAATGTTAAATAATTTTCTTGTTATTTCATTACTGATGAATAGTTACGTCATCCATTTGGTATCTAGATGTCTGGGAATGTTTTCCACACCACTTCAACGCGCATGAAAGCATTATTATGCGTTATAAATTGGATACAATAATTTAAAATTTGTAATTGTTTAGCATGCACACAGGCCTAATACTTCAACAAGGTCACAACTAAAATGGTTCGTGTATAAGAGCAAAAACTCGCATAGTTTTCGTGCGTCGGGGCAACGTATGTGCGATCAAGTGGATTTCTAATCAGTGTGCACAACCAATTACAGGCAAACACCACAAGCAATATGCTCTTGGTAATTATTTTTTGGTATTTTCGGACATTAGATTGAGGGAGACGTACTAATTGTATGACAAAAACAGACTAAAATGCTACACCACCGCACTCCTAGAGATAAATAATTTATTTTCAGATTACAAAGACCCAACAGTTGTATTAGTAAATAAACTTAAAACTATGTCAGTATCAGTTGCACTAGGACTTTGTACGATCCGGTGGCACTTGTGCGCGAAAGCGGCGGAATACCACATAAAGCAAAAGCATAATTGTAACGGGGCCAGTATCAGTGGTGGAAGTCCCATATATTTAAGGAATAATCATATCGCTGAGGAGAAGCTCGTGACTGAATATAAATATCACCACGGGTCGATCTTCAAAGTTAAGCAACGCCTACCGAGGTCTGTCGGTGGATGAGTGACCATATTAACATATTGTTACGAGCTGGGAATCGGGATAGAATTAATTAACGCCAATCAAACCAAAATTGAGGGGTGTAATTTCAAAACCCCCTAAAATGACTTCATACACATTTACATATTTTTGCACCAAAATAAAGTCTTAAATTTTACTTTCAATATGTATATGCTTAAACTTTCATAACCCACTTAAATACACAGTAAAATCAGTTTTAAAAGTAATGTTAGTTGCAAATTCCGCTGAAATGTCCTATGTTACAATCAAAATCCTCTAAAATAAAATCGGCCAATGACAGCGCCCCATTTGAGTCACGTGACCTTTAAAACAGTATGGCGAGTTTCGTTGCGTTATTGATAGTTGCTCGCGGATTTTAATTGAAATTCATAAGAAATAATGGAAGATTTAGCGCAATTCGTAAAAAAATGTGATCCTAAGTATGCTCGAAAACGTCCACGGAATCCACAATCTTGGAAACGAGAACAGGAGCGCCGAAAAAGGTTAGTAAAATATTCCCTTTAACTTCATAAAAAGTTCGTTGAAAAGTTTTATGCAACATGTAGTGAATGTAATTTTAAGGTACTTCGAGTACCTAGAAAAAGTTTCTGTATTTTTAAAATTATATTTAGAGGTCGCTATCAAGTTTTCTTATTCAACAACATTGATTATTAAAATCATGATGATATTTTATTAACTTGTATACATACAATCCGCACTTGGCCCTCGTGGTGGATCACGACCCACTCCCTCTTCCAGAGAGGAGGTCTATCCCGGTTGTGGGAATTTTAAAAGGGCTTATGATAATAATGATGAACTTGTATTTATTAACGTACAAAACTATGAAAAATCAATCGTAAGCATACAAATATAATAAGTACCTATATAAATATTTACTTTTTCCAACCGTCATCAAAAAATGAGGCGGTTCTAAGCTTAGCAAAACTTAATTTAATTTTATGCACGAATTTATTAATACTTTTATTTTTTAATCGGTCACATCTTTGGCTTTAGTTTGTTTGGGTAAAATATTGGGGGTTATGGTCAGAGGGGTAATAATCGCAATATTTTTTTTTAAATATTTCTTTTTTTTACATTGCTAGGTGCTTCACTGTTTAGCCATATTGCAAGCAAAAATTCGGGAATGGTCAGTAATCATGGCCGTATTTTTGTTTTGTCCGAAACATCCGTCACAAACTATTCTTAATAATATATCTTCACTTGTGGATCTATTACGATTCCTTGTGTTATACAACGTGTAATTTAAAGAGTATATACATACCAAGTGCATGGCTTCTTTGGATGATAACAAACGATATGGCAAGGGTTTTGTAATCCTAAGTCTACATGTGTAGAACTTATTACAAATTCCAATACACTGACCAATATACCAGAGACCGAATTTTTCAAATTAAGAAGAATGAAAAGAATTATCATGTTATTTCCAAGTGACGTGGAATGTTTTTAACCCTCGTAGTGCTGTGACACGTTTGTTATGATAATTTGGTATCAATTCTTTGAGTCAGTTATTTTGTGCTGAAATTTTGCATAGAGACTCCATACCAGATGTTGTCTTCAGCCCTTTTGGATAGATATGGGGTTTCCGTTACACGTTGTATAAGCCTGTGGATCTTCTCCTCTACTATCGTCTCATTTTGCTTTATAGGGCCATTTCGATTTTCATTATTTTTATTTTTTACGTTGTTATTGCTTTTTTTTTGTTTCAGATATGAATCAAAATCACTCCCGAAGTTTCCTTCTTGCGGTCATAATCAAAAGGCTTTTGGCTGCGACCTTGTCACTTGTCAAGATATTCGGAAATTTCACTCACGTTTTTATAAATGTAAAACAAAACTTGATCAAGACAATTTTTTGTTAAGATATTGTCGTATTAATGAACCTAAAAAAAACATTCCAAATAGTAAGAGAAAGTTGACCATTAAATACAATATCCCTATCAAGGTGGAGGTGGTCAAAAACCTGTGTGTCAAAAACCATTTTTGGACGCATTACAGTTAAAAAAAGATCGGGTTCAGGGGGTGATGAACCGTTCTTACTATACAAGTTCGCCATTAAAAGAAAATAGAGGAGGAGACCGAAAAAGTGCACAATTTGAAGCGAAAAGATTGTCAGTTGAATGGTTTTTTGAAAAGTTTAAAGGTATTGAGAGTCACTATTGTAGATTGCAAACAAGCAGAATATATCTGCCGTCAGGATTAAATATCCGAAAGATGTGGCGAATGTACAACCAAGAGAGAGATGGGGATTTAAAAGTGCAGCAAAGGTTTTTTCGAAAAATTGTAAATACTTCCTACAACTTTGGTTTTGGGTCTCCCAGAACATATGTATGTTCCACGTGCATTTCCTTACAAGAACGCTTAAAAATTGAAAAAGACCCGATAAAGTAAAATAAGCTGATAGTAGAGAAGAGGATCCACCGGCTTAAGTACAAAGCATTTTATAACATTCTAAAAGAGGATGATGAAAGCATCAAAACAATAACATTTGATTGCCAAAAAAACCAACCACTCCCAAAACTGCCTGATCAGTCTGCTTATTTTAGCAGGCAGTTTAACTTCTACCA
Organism: Tholera decimalis; assembly: GCA_943138885.2. Taxonomy (NCBI): domain Eukaryota; kingdom Metazoa; phylum Arthropoda; class Insecta; order Lepidoptera; family Noctuidae; genus Tholera; species Tholera decimalis. Next base: position 28,408,856 of record OW964556.2, on the reverse strand, counting down.
CTTTGCTATAGTACAAGGAAATTCAAAAGCAAAACTCACTACGGAAAATGTGCGTTCATATTATTGGACCGAGTTGGATCATAATAAAGGCAGCAACCAAGTTATTAGTGCAGTTTATCACTTTCTACAAGGAATTGCAATAGAGCCGCATATGAAGATACTAAGGATAGTTTGTGACGGATGTTCCGGACAAAACAAAAATACGGGAATGATCAGTATGCTTGGAAAATGGCTATACAGTGAAGCACCCCACAATGTAAAAAAAATTGAAATAATTTTTCCAGTGGTAGGTCACTCTTTCATTCCTCCCGACCGGATGTTTGCGAAAATTGAAAGGACATTAAGAACCAAAGAAGTTATTGTTTCTCCCTCGGAATACACGGAAGTATTACAGGAAAATGGAACATGCATCAATTTGACAACGATACCAGTCTACGATTGGAAAGCTGCTTACGAGCCCGTGATAAAACCTACTTCATCCTGGCACTTTCCATTCATGAGAAGTAAACGATTTTTCCTAACTCGTACTAAAACCGAGAATACCTTGGTACAAGGAGAAGAGACCTACCGGAATGAAATTAATAAGAAAAAAATTATTACAAAAAAAAATAAAATACGATGATTACCCCTCTGACCATAACCCCCAGTATTTTACCCAAAGAAAGCAAAGCCAAAGATGTGAGCGATTTACTTCAAAAGCATTTCGGTCAAGAATGGAGAAATTTACCGGAATTAGAATCAACATAGTAATGTTGATATTGAAAACCAGCCTCTGCTCCCGATGCTGATAATAATGACATTAGTAATGACCTTTGTGAGCATGGCTTCGAAGATGTATATGTACAAATTTTTTTTTTTTTTTTTCATTAAAAGTACTTTAATACTAACGCATTTTGTAGTTTGTTTTGTGATTTTATATCTTAGCTACATAGTTTCAATTACAAAGTTTAGTAATATAAAGTCTTTCGACTTTATTGCATAACGTTATCCACCAAGCAGTAGGTTAGATGCAAAACCCTCTATGCTATGACAGCTGATTTTCAAAATCCGCTAAAATGGCAAGTTGCTTGCAAACTCCTCTATAGTAAATTTTAACCTTTAATTTGATTGAAAATGCACATAGATATTTTAGATTTTCCACGTTTTTTAGGATTGCCATGACATAACCAACAAATTAATATCAAATATTGTCATTTGCATTAAGTTTAGCACAACATATTCAAAATAATCTTCTTGTGAAAAATTTCTTCAGGATGATTTAGAGGGTTTTGAAATTACACCCCTCAATTAACACTTTAATTAATTAAACACAAAATAAAAATTTAACACAAATATTCGCACCACACCACTTGTCACTTAACACTTAAATTCACTAGTAAAGCTTCGATTATATCGCGTATTCGCCTCGTAATAAGACTGACTCTCTGCGCCCCTTTGCGCTCTATTTATACTGCCTAGAAAATTCCAGGGAGCTACTCGAGATACATAGTACCGCTATTCGCCGCTAGATGGCGCTAGTGTCTCGACTAGATATACACAGTACCGCTATTCGCCGCTAGATGGCGTTAGTGTCTCGAACATTCTAGATTTATGTCGAAGTTTCTCGACGTACTTCACTAAGCGACTGGCGTAACAATATCAAGATTCTTCTGTACCTCGGAAAGCACGTAGGCCGTTTGTCCCGGCTCTCATTTGTACATGTTTGATAGACGTTACGGGTAGTAAGAAGACAGAAAATCTGATGCCATTCTTGCCAAAAGGTATCGTGCTAACCTGCTGCTGTGTTGTAGAGGTCAGGTAGGCAGTCCCTCCATGTGAAACACTAGTACTTACTCAGTTGCATCCTGTTACAATTGAAACCGATCACAACATAGGAAAACGCTAAACAGATGATGATTCCCATGGCAGTCGCAAACAGTATAAAATGACTCTCTTCCCAGTTCCCATACGAAGTTTTTTAGATGTACTGACGTATCACGTATAGATGATAGGTTTTCCAACAGCCTGCTCATATTCCATACACTGCATTATTGTAACCCTTTCGGTGTGGACATGCTCAGCGCAATTTTGAGTTTTTTTTTTGTTTCTGATTTTCTACAATATGTTGTTGTGTGTGTTTATCTCCGAATAAATGCTTTTCAATTAAAATTTTACGTCAAGCGTATACAAGTATACTCTGTGACATTTAACAAATATTAAAGAATCGAAACGAATATAGAACGTGAGGATACTATAGCGTCCTGTAGTTTCTGACATGGAAAAAGTTAGTGTATTTACTATCTTCTGACCCGCGGTTTTGCCCGCGTTTATAGGTAGATTTTTTTCACCTAACAGTATGAAAACGACTAACTGAACGACGACTTATTATCATACCTACCAAATATACACAGCCGGTCGAGCCGTTTCGAAGTATTGCGATCACATGGACACGAGATTTTTATATATGTATTAAAAGAGAATATGGAGGCCACTTACTTCTGGTCTTATTCTTGGTATCCTGTATGAACTGGTACCAGAATCCAGGCGCGCAGCAAGTCATCTTCTCCTCACAGCACTTGAAGCTATCTATCACCGGCCTCTGATGATTCACTGTCATGTTATTCTTCTTCGCGTGATTCTCCAAAGTTAGGGCCACCGTCACCCACGACTCCTCGTACAAAATGGAGAACTTGTTCCATCTATAGTACCGTAGGAGAGATATTACGGATTTTGTTGCCTGAAATAAGGCGGCTGATTATTAGGTTATGATATCAATGAATATACTACGTCCAATATGGCATGGGTAGAGAAACATTCACAACCAATAGTCATTTTTTGGAAGAATTGAATTAATTTGTGGAATAGGAATAAAGGCTAAAGAAGGATAAGTTTATGATAATAATGAGTTTTCCCGGTAACTCTTTCTTCCCTCTATGACATACTTTTTAGGGTTCCGTAGTCGAATGGCAAAAAACGGAACCCATATAGTTTCGATATGTCTGTCCGTCTGTCTGTCTGTCCGTCCGTCCGTATGTCACAGCCATTTTATTCCGAAACTATTAAGACTATACATGTGAAACTTAGTAGGTAGATGTATTCTGTGAACCGCTTTCCGATTTTAAGAAAAAAATTAAAAAAATATTTAAAATAAAGGGGGGTCCCCATACATGGAACTAGAACTGAAAATATTTTTTTTTCATGAAACCTATGCGTGTGTGGTATCTATAGACAGGTCTTTAAAAATGATATAAGGGTTTCTAAAACCACTTTTTCATAAAGTCAATCATTTAAAAGATATAAGCTTCCAAAGTGGTAAAATGTGTGTCCGCCCCCTCTAACTTCTATAATAATGGAGTGAAAAATCTAAAAAAAATATATGTCTGTAGATCTTAATGTAAACTTTCAACCAAAATTGGTTTGGACGAAATCGGGTCAGCAGTTTTTGAGATACAGCATATTTTCTAAAACAGCAAAGTAAAAAAAAAATTAAAAAAAAAATTAAAAAATTCATACAAACACTATGAAAAACAAAGTTATTTAGCGTCGTTGTAAAAATGTAAATAAGCTAGTTTTTAGAACTTTTTAAGGTGTTTTTTATTCGTCAAATAAAATATACATATTATAATTATTATTATAGTTACTACGGAACCCTTCATGGGCGAGTCTGACTCGCACTTGGCCAATTTTTTTAGATAATAACATTGCTGTGTCTATCTCTTAAATCATAATCCGGAGCGAGCAACAAGATGACAAAGGACATTGTTCCGGCTCCATACATGTCACGCCTAAGAATCGTTTGAATCGAAAATGACTTAGAGAGACTCTAAATATTTTATGGAATATAAATATGTAAATCAATTTTTACTCACGGACACTTGAAGATACAAAAATAATCAATTCATCGAAATCAAGTCCGAAAATAGCCAGGTAGTAAGATTCACATGGTCCTTTATACACAGCCGAGTCTACCAAGTATGCAATCTGATAAGTCTTCGTTATCAGGCCAAAGTTGTTAGAATAAAACCATAAAACGCATATTAAATCGCAAAGCAAGAAACGTTGCAATAAAAATTGAAATGAAGTGAACTATAAGTACACCAGTGTTGCCAATTACGAAAAGCTATCATACCCGAATGCTATGCCAGAAATTCCCGGTTTGGGTTTTTGTTTTTAAAAATATTTTTTTAGATATTCATTTATTTATTGGCAACAATAGGATACAGTGCCTATTTGATTTATTGAATTTATATTATTATGTACATAATTATATGTGATCAACTCAAATTCAGAAATAATCAGTCAATTGAACACACGAATGTGAGCTTCACTAAGTGAATAAGACAAAACGTCAGACTGAAGAAGCTTGGGGGATTTCTCATCCTCAATTAGCTGACGATTATATATTATTTACTAGGGTTAAATTAATAACGTAACCGATTCAATATTTTATTATTATTTTTATTTCTATCTATACATTCAAAATACTCGAAATATTCCGAATTTTATCAATATCTGATTTATTCCCGACAACCGTCCGTATTTCCTGAAATGGGGGAAAAATCCCGTAAATCGGCAACACTAGCTGGCCAATAGACATTTTTTACGGCACCACGCATTCGTTAATCGTAACCCAACTTTTTATTTTAAATTTATTTATTTCAAGTGTCTATGGAATACTAAAATATGTTTCAAGCAATATAAAAAGAAATGAAAATTATCATATAATTTATATTCATATCGGTTTCATAGGCTAAAATCGAACAATGTCCTTTAAATATTTTCAAGTTAAATATATTTTGAACATGTGTACAAGCGGTAATGTCTAAACAGCCATAGTGCATTCAAAAATTACCGAGATATAAGCAACATAGTATAGGTTTGGTAACAGAAAGATGTAATTATCCTCATGTTTCTAAACTTTGAATGCATAGCTTACCTGAGCTCCGGGCGGTTCCAACCTCGCAAAGTTCGACAGCGTCGAAGTTTGGTAATCGGAACATCTCTAAAACAATCAAAAACTCGCATTAATATTGTGAGCATCACGTCAACGTAATTTGAGTTTTTTGAACAGATATCCGGTAACTATCCGACCTTAATCTGGCCGGATATTAGTTCCTCGCCATATCAGTTATCAAATAAAACAGAAGCTCGTGGCTAAACAATGACACCTGCACGAGTCGATCTTCAAGGTTAAGCAACGATTACAAAGGTCAATCTGTGGATGGGTCGACGAACATATCGCACACCTAGATCTAAAGAGAGCTAACTCAAAAATCTCAATTTTTGTGTTATACATACCATCGAATTTCTTACGTAATAAGGAATTCGATGGTATGTATAACTCAAAAATTGAGATTTTTGAGTTAGTTCTCTTTAGATCTAGGTGTGCGATATCGAGATTCCACCGTCCCTCAAAAAGCACGTTAACTAGTGTTGCCCAAACGAGAGTCTCGCAAGAGTCTTGCAATTAGCGATTATCCTATTGCTATTTATTAAACGGTAGTTGAGATATTGCTATTTATTAAACGGTAGTTGAGAGAGATCTCAACTACCGTTTAATAAATAGCAATAGGATAATCGCTAATTGCAAGACTCTTGCGAGACTCTCGTTTGGGCAACACTAACGTTAACCCGTTAGTCCCGGATGTCATGTGTACATCTCTGACAGTCGTTACGAGTAGTCAGAAGACAGAAAATCTGACGCCAGTCTCGCCAAAAGGTATCATGCTACCCAGATACCGTGTATACACAATATCTGGGTAGCATGAGGGCAGATAGCATGTAAAACACTAATACTTAGCTGCACCCGGTTAGAGTGGAAGCTGACCCAGACATAGTTGGGAAAATGTTAAGCAGAAGATGATCATGTAGGATATCAAAATACTAAAGCTTTCAAAATATAGTTTTTAATTATTTTTTTAATTACGGTTGAGCCCGCTCTTGACCTCGACGTCGCCTGATGGTAAGCGATAGATGAGGTCTACGACATGACGAGCGAGCCCAGAAAAAATTGTTTTATTATAGATTAGTATTTAGTGTCATACTTTAGTCGAGCACCCATTAGAAGAATCTAACCAGGGAGTGGGTCTTATCTATCGAAGAATCTCCTTTTAAATTAAAAATGTCTTTAAAGCCATATGCAATATTAGGCCATAATGCTTACATAAGAGATCATGGGCAAGTTCCTGGACTGAGCGATGATCGCCTCAGTGTGACAGCGGCCCTCGGGTCCGAAGAAGGCGACGACGCCTGCGCAACTCATGTCGGTGAGTAAGCGCGTCGCCGTCACCGTGTCAAACTTTGTGTCATGCCATTCTAGCAACAATTCCACATCGGACAGCAACTCAGTACTGTTGTTTAGCTGAAAGAAAACATAACCACATTTTAAACTACCCTCGTATTATTGAATTCTGAATTGATTATAACGGAATTTGCAAATATTAAAAGTCTGGTCAACTTTCAAATAACTAAATAGCATACAATTTAAACTATCAGATTTCCGGATTTAATTGCATATTTTTGAAGGGTACGATCACGCCCCGCCGCGCCGCGCTGGTCCAATACGTATCGACATGGGTCCCTAGAATTCCTAGGCTGGAGTGGGAAACTCCCTACACACCCGGGATATAAAACAACGTAGTCAAATATACCTCGTATCTTGGCCAGCTAGCTTCTTTCCAGAACAGACAGAGCATTAAAATCGAAGACAGGCAAATAATAAGACCGCCCATTGTACACAAGTTTTAATTTTTGTATCCAGTGAAATATTGTAAGGTGTACAATAAAGTATACTATAATAAATAAATAAATAATTGTAATAATCGATATAGGTGCAAAAAGCGCTAGCATGACAATTTGGAGTAATTCCTGACAGATAAACTGGAGAAACCCAAAGATATATAATAAACTATAGATGCGTTGTCCGCGCTCTGAAATGGCAAGTTGATATCAAGGTAAGTGCCTCGTGTCTGTTTAGTTACGCACGAATCTGTGTCGCGAACGCGACACTACACAAATTAAGAATGAGTTTAATGTGTTTTAAAAGAAAATTAGGAAAAAAACATGCCTTTGTGTGTTTTCAGACGTTGTACTAATGATACAGCTTCCGTGAGGGGCCAAAATCTGTCATTTCATAGGTAATTTAAGTTAATTTTTCAACACGGCTAATGGCGGCTAGCGTATGAATGAAGTCAGTCACGTGACGTTTGAGGAGGTTGGGGAACTATTATACCAGTTTTTGTGTTGTTAATTATTGTATTGAATGAATATTATATTTTTATTATATTCCATGTTATTTATACTAACTATAGTGTTTATTTACAATTTAGATTGCCGACACAGTCCACCCCATTTTTTAGTTAATCTATAACTTAAGATTAACGTTTTTAATTATTGTTTTATAATTATTGCTTAAAAGCGCTCCCACACAGCAATTATATAATGGTTTATAACCTTGTGTAACACAATAACATTTCATAACAGTTTGTAACATTTTCCTACAACATATTAAGATTAACAAAAAAAAAAAATACCAAAATTTTTGTTACAATTTATTAAAAAAGTTCCATACAGTAGTTATATAATATACAATATTATATAACTGCACCATAACAATAACTACTGTTGTGAAATATTACATTAATATTTTTAAATTAAAAATACAATTTTATTCAAAAATCAAGTGTCCTTCTTTCCCCACATGCCTCTGATTCTTACGTCATACATGCGCTTGACCAATAAGCATGCAGCGTTTCATCGGAACGTAACTAAAGATGTATATTCATCTCTATCTAACATCAGGTGTACCTAAAGATGGCATTTATTTTCTGTCCCTTTCTTTACACGTATTAGATAGTAAATAGTAATTCTCTAAGTGTGTGTTTCGTGCCGTTTTTGAAAGGTGATTTGTGGGAATATGACGCGTCTATATTATAATACGTCATTGGAGAAACCAAGATAAGTTAAATATTAGCCGGAAAATATAGTCTTTGACCATTAGTGGGTCAACTAAAAATAAATATTCCGAACTACTAATAGCATTAGTATTGTTTAATTTCCTACGTTTGATAAAACAGGGATAATAAACCTACTTTATCCCTGGAGCTAGAACGTAGTAACCGCAATGTTTCGATATTTATTTATGTACGAGGAACCTAAAAGTTAGTTCAACATATTTACCCTCGAGCTAAAAATAGCTACGGAAATGTAGATATGATTTTGCGCTGATCAAACAAAGTTTATCATCGTACGTTTCCAACCGAATTTGTAGTGACATTTCGTACACCAAGAAATAAGTGTAATAACATCGCTGGGAATTTAAACATGCGTGAATCATTTGAAACCGCATTGCAATCAGTTTAGCATTACAGACGGGTACATGTGATTTAATGTTATCCTAAAAATAAAACGCGGTATGCGAGATGACGCTACGCTAATGGAAAGATCTCAGTGACCTTGCCTAGATTTATTTTTATGGGTATATTCTATTAAAACTTATCTAAAATATTGTAATGAGCGGTAATGTGAGCAGACCTCTTCGAGGGCAATGGAGAGTGCCCCGGAGATAGTGAGGCCCTGTCGGTCGCGCAGTTCGCCGGTGAGGCAGGGCAGGTAGCCGATGGTGAGGTTGAACTTCTTGTTGGCGGCCAGTGAAGGCTCGGCCAATAGGCTCAGCGCCGCGAGTACCAGCACCCGCGCGCCGCGCCACATGCCGTCGCCTTCACTACAAGACACTCACCTGAGGAAAGTACACAAACATAAGACATTTAAGTTTAACTATTGCTACTTTTCAATAAGGATCGAAGTTCTGGGAATAATCATGTATAATAGAACAGTATGTCGTCAGAACAATAGGAGGATGATGCTGGGATGATGATGGGAATATGATGAGGAAATTTAAGGAAATCGGATTACAAGATAAGTTTAACTTATCCTACCTTTCCGTAAGGGTCGTAGTTCTAGAAATAATGTAAAATAATACGGTGTCAGACTAAGAAGAGGATGATGCATGGGAATATGATAAGGAAATCGAATTACAAGATAACGAATTCAGTGTAAACGCAAAGTAAGCGAACGAGCTTTACTTAAAAAAAAAAGAGTAATACCTGACTAACTAGATCTGATATATCACATCCTCATAAAGTCATTATTACGAGTAAATTAGAATTTCGAACGGTGTTTGCTTGCAGAGACCATTTTCCCTATGGCGAGATAGTACCAAGATAAACCCTGGGCCCTAGGGTTTATCTTGATACCATGTCGCCTAGGGGTTTTATAAAACTTCAGAGTCATTGTCCTATATGATAAGAGGATGATTGGTTGATAACAGACGGTCTGAAACAGTGTGCGCTTTGATCTCGCACAGCAAACGTAATTATTGTGATATCAATTAAAACTTATTACGATCAACATAGTTATGTATTTGTCACTAAAGTAAACTCACAGAAATTAATAATTACGAACTATTAACAAACACATTTTTTATAGTTTCTGTTTGGCACGAATATTGCCATAATCTACTAGCAAATGTGAAACCGACGTATGCATATTCTCTAGACAGCACGATTGCATCATAGTAAACAAATGCACATATAATGAGATTAGTGTCGCAATTAAATCACAATGCTATCTTCTAAATAACTTTTAAAACTATTCGAGATTCACGGATTGTAATTTTCTTTCACACGCCGCTGCCAAAGAAATGATAATATTATTGTAACAAACACTTTGACGTGGATAAAGAGTTTATTTTAGGAATACATACTTCCATACTAATATTATAAATGCGAAAGTAACTCTGTCTGTCTGTTACCTTTTCACGCCTAAACCGCTGAACCGATTAAGATGAATTTTTTCATGGGAATAGTTTACTAACTAAAATAGGACCCTGGTAAGGACATTTTTATCCCGAAATTCCCGCGGGATCGGGATTGACGCGGAAAAAACCTCCCACGCGGACATAGTCGCGGGCAGAAGCTAGTACCTATCATATAAATTTAAAAACTAATTTTTCACGCTGAATAATTTAACAATTTATCGAAAGACTACATAATGGCGACAATGAGCATGTCTATTTCTGTAACTCAATAAAGGGAAGTCTTCCTGCAACGCGTTTTCCGCCCTCAAATGTAGGAATTGCTTCCATGCTGTCAAGTAAGTAATTGGCTCGCAGCCGGCGACCGATTAGACCAATTGACGTGCCGCTGTTTTGACAACATGCACCTCGTCTTCTGAAAACTTGTCTTCAAGACACACCAACTGGGTAACACATTTTGAGGAGTTTCTTGCAACGTAATTGTATTTTGTTTATTTTTATCAAACTAGTGATGTTATACAATAGACTATAATTATTCCAGGTGATTCGTAGCAGCAGAAATTTCATGTCTGTCGTATATATAAATGCTATCTACTCCCAGAGTCAATAACCGAATGTGGCCGGCGCTGCGCGATGCCGCGGAGTCAGCGTGTTGGTGGCACCTAGCAGGCTAGGCTGCGCGCGCGCACAATGTCAGGCTAGCCGCGTAGCCAATGCTTATTGGAGGCGTGCTCACTGCCCGTACCACACGCACGACGGCCAGTGCCTATGAACCACGATCTCGCCATAAGATAACGCCTGCGATAACGTTCTCTACAGCTATTTTTAGAACTTAATAAATAGGTAATGTTATTATGATTACATTTCACGCTATGGCATAACGCTTACCGCATAACGTTAAGTTCAAAGTCAAACGTTGAAATTTTACATTTGTGATATACCTACGAACCAAAAACTGTGTTCTGGCTGAATAAGCCCTGTTTAACTGTCCTGTCAGTTGAGTTTCATTAGCTAACTACTTGCTTTATTTCCTGGAGCTGTTATCCTTTTTACGCTAAGGTCTAACGCGCCATTTGTCGTTCTTTTTGCAACTTTACTCCATTCCTTGCATTTATACATCAATAGTTTTTGTATTAAGTACATTGCTGAAAATACTGCAATTTAATGTAATTTGTATTAATCGAGGTATAACGGAACTTATTATTAAGTATGGTGATATGTTATGTTATAGCAACCCACTCCCTCACACAGAAAAGCGACATGTGTCCCAGCGGTGGTTATATTTATGCTATGTTCAAGCACAGAATATGCTTATGCTATGCTATGTACGATGTAAAAATTGCACTAAAAATAAAGAAGACAACGAATAGAGTGTAGCCAATTAGCCATACAGTCAGTTGAGGTTACGCCAGAAATATGCCTTGGTCATTGCGTTTATTTAACATTTCAAAGGTGTACTTAAATAGCGAATCATAACAAGTACAAAGCAGATCTTACATCTAACCAAAACTTTATTTAACTTAAAACGAGTTAATAACCAGTAACCGAAAAAAATCGCTGTAGTAATACGAAAAAAAAAGCAGTTACTGTACACCCGTAGACATACATTAACAAGTGCACAGAAGCAAAATTTTGTTTATTCCAATTTTTACCCGACTACAAAGGAAGGGTTATGTTTTTCGCGCGTATCTTGTATGTATGTATGTATGTAATATTCTTTATTACCTCATATCTCCAGAACCACTTAACGGATTCACATAAATGAGGTATCGTTAGATTTGTCTTAGCAGCCCAAGTGTTCTTAGATAGGTGACATTTGAAAAAATCAAACATGGCGACTGTGCGAGGTCATTAAACATAGTGAAAAAAATTTTTTTTTTTTTCGAATATCGCAATATGGGTATCAAATTAAAGGGCTTATCACAAGGATTTCAAAAGGTATATCATATTTATCATTAGTGTAATACTAGCAAAAATAAACAAAGAAAAAGTTTAAAAATATGGACTTGAGCTCTTTCACTTTCTGAATCCGGTGGGGTACGGTCGGCCAAGAAAGTGGTGTACCAGTTTTGATTTAGTTTCCCGGTCATCGAAAATTACAACAAGGTTCGTTATAAAAAGATATTACTGAAAGAGACAACATTATCATGACGTAAACCTATGTATTTAGTATTCATACGTCATATGTCACATATAAGTACATGACATTTTAACCTTTAGTATAAATGAAAAGGACATTAGTTTCTACAAAGCAATTGAAATGTTTCCAAACAAAAGTAATAAAAACTATTTAGACAACCGAATTCCATTTGAAAAAGAAAACTGACAATTGACATTTTGTCAAATATATGCAAAAAATCGATATATTTTCCGTGTTATTTTTCAATCAACTGCATATAAAATCATCTCAATGCCTGCCAACTTGACCATTGCCGAAAGAGCACAAATAATTGCCCAATTTAATGAGGGAAGCAGTATCAGTGCGATATCCCGGAATTTGAATATATCGAGGCGTTCTGTCCGCTTTTGGATTCGTCGTGAAGGAGAGGAGGGAAGTTTGTTGGATCACAGAAGAAGTGGTCGCCGGCCTGCACTCTCCAATAACGATAGAGAATTCATGAGACGGGAATATGAAATCAATGGTTTTAAGCCCACAAAACATTTTGCGGAGATGTTCGATGTGAGTGCCCAAACAATAAGGAATCATCTACATTACATGGGGTTGCACCACAGGCATTACGCCAAGAAAATATATTTGACGGATGCTCACAGACTTGCTCGTCTGAACTTCGCCAGAGAGTTTGATTGGTCTAATACAGTGTTTTGTGATGAAAAAACGTTTAAATCCAGTCAGCATGGACGTCTTCACCTTTGGCGATATAATTCAACACGGTATAAAGATGATCATGTAATCCCAAATAGAGAATCAGGTCGAATTTCCGTAAATATTTGGGGCTGGATGAGTACGGATGGTGTAGGAGAATTGTGTTCTCTACCTCCTCGAGCGACGGCTGTAAATTATATCGACGTGCTTCAGAATGCAATGCTACCGACAGTCCGTAATGTTTACCCGGAGAACGAAGTGCCACAATTTGATTTTGTTCAAGATAATTGTTCAATTCATAATGCGAGGATCGTAAGAGCCTGGTTTCGTTCACACACTGACGTAAGGGTAATTCAGTGGCCCTCAAGATCGCCGACCTCAACCCGATAGAAAATCTTTGGGGCCTTATGGTCCAACGATGGTCGCATCAAAATGAAAGAACCAAACAAGCTCTTATTAGTCACTGTAATTATATCTGGGAGGAAATGCGGGGAACCGATATTTGCTCACGGCTTGTTGGTTCAATGAGGTCTCGTCTTTTAGAGGTTATAGAGGCCAACGGCGGTTACACCCGTTTCTAATTTTTAAAAATTTTCAATATCTTCTAAATATTACTATATATGCTATGTTTTTGTTTGTTATAAGTATTTTAAAATTGATTGTAGAAATTTAATAAAAGGATAAATCTATTTTTAGCTTGTTTTTTATTGATATTGTAATTACAAGTTTACAGAAATTGTAGGTTTGTGGACTCGCCTTGTGCCTTACAATTTTATGTAACTTGTTGATTACAATTCTGAATTTGTAGATACAATTTTGTCATCAAAATCTACAGCCCCCCGCCGTTGATTTTACGACGTCATTGGTTCCATCAAGTTCAAACTAAGAACAGCTGTCACGTTACAAACAGTAATAGTCGTTATCAATAATCAGATAAAGACAGCAATAGAAGTTGTCAGATCGATCTGCAAGCGAAACTAATCTTTATCACCTATGAATCTGCAAGCGATATTCAACCTTAGGGTGGTACACCACTTTCTTGGCCGACTGTACCAATGTGACACGACCGGGAAAATTAAAAAATTGTTAATTAATATTTTAACTGAAAAGTTGAAAAAAAAAAGTTATTTAAAAAATCTAAAAAACCCGACTGCTCAACTGAACTGCAAGGAACAAGCACATTTTTATTTTAAAAAGTGACAAGCAGGCGGACACGTCAAATTTTAAAAAAAATACGTTCAATTGGGTCCCGCCTGCTTGTCACTTATTAAAATAAAAATGTGCTTGTTCATTGCATTTCAGTTAAGCAGTCGGGTTTTTTAGATTTTTTAAATAACTTTTTTTTTCCTGATGCAGTTACGAGGGGTGATCCAAAAGAAATGATAATCTAAATAAAACACAATGATTATGATTTAAAAAATAATATATTTTTCTACATAGTCTCCTAACAAATCGAAAAAAACTTTATCTTGACTCTCCCAAAACGCCTCAACAGCAGCCATCACTTCACTATTGTCTTCAAATTTTCGACCTCGGAGGTGTTTCTTGAGCCGAGGAGAGGTAGAAGACGCTGGGGGTTAGATCTGGCGAATAGGGGATGTGTTCGAGCAATTCGAAACCCGTTTCTTCTTGTGAGAGGGTGTGTTGTCTTGGTGAAACACACTGCAGCTTGCAATTTGCCGCGTCTTTTTTCCTTGATAGTCTCCCGCAATCTTCTTATTTGGTCTGTGTAGTAAGAGCCTGTTATAGTGGCTCCCTTTTTCAAATATGCTACCATAATGATTCCCTCAGCTTCCCAAAAAACGGATGCCATAACCTTTCCCGCTGAACTTGACACCTTGAATTTCTTCGGCGTCGGTGAGGAGGCTCGAATCCACGTCATCCTTTGTTACTTGGTTTCAGGATCAAAATGGTGAATCCAGGTTTCATCCATGGCCACAAAACGTGACAAAAAAATTTCCTTGTCTGCTTGGAACTTTTCGAGATTCGTCCTCGAAATGTCGACTCATTTCTTCTTTTGCTCTTCGGTTAACATTCTCGGTACCCAACGCGCAGAAATCCTTTTCATTTGCAATTCGTTCTTAAGCATTCTTTGAATGATGCTATAGATTCCTGTGACCTCAGCCATATGCCTGATAGTCACTCGTCGATCTGCTATTACAATATCTTTGACTTTTTTACCTATTTGTATTTGATTTTATAATTTTTTATACCTTCATTATGCGTACGGCTAAGGAGTGGAATTCCCTGCCGGAGTCTGTGTTTCCCGATAGCTATAACCTAGAAGTATTTAAGACTTTTAAGTCAAAAGTGAATAGGTTACTTTTAGGTAAGCGTGCACCATCTTCGATCACATCGTCACTTACCATCAGGTGAGATGGTGGTCAAACGGGAACCTATTTTCAAAAAACGTTCTCTTCAGTGAGAGACGTGGATGGGCGTCCCTCGCGATGTTCATCTTTAGTGAATATCCTGACCAGCCTTAACTCCTTAGCCTAGCGTGCAACAGTAAAATATGGAGGAACAGAGTCCCCCAATGTTTCCACCAAGTCGCTGTGTATGTCTTTAGTAGACATTTTTTTCAAACAGAGGTACTTGATCACAGCTCTCATACAGTTTTTATTTCTATTTTGATGTTTTGACTTAGACGGTTTGTATTCAAATGAATGCAGGTCTCTGGAATCGTGGTATATTTATACGATTTTTTCATGGTGACTAGTAGATTCATAAGTTATCAAAAAAAATGTTTGATTTTTCTGAGAACTGGAAATAACCGATTATCATTACTTTTGGATCACCCCTAGTACACGGCTTCCAACTCAAGATTATCCACCACTATATTTTATTTATGTAGGCCAACCGTGTCCTTAAAAGTCATGATAATATTGTGTCAAGATCTTAATGCCTCCTTCTAACTGTGCCGGCTACCTTTATTTTTTCAAGAAATCCAGTGTTGCTGACAGCACAATATCTTTATAAATTTATCTTAGAATTGATATGACTGTATTTTTCAAACAACTGTATATAATGTCGCTTACTGAAGGGAATCTTACAGCATACAGTCTGACTAAAAACTAGATCTATCTGGTATAAAATACACTAACAGGTGACCTATATGTATAGTGTAAAAGTTTATCTTCATATAAATAATTGAAAATCTAGCGCTAATACGCTTGTTATTTACTGAGCTCGATCACAGTAAAGCAAACTTGCTTCACCGTATCTAGTTTCGTGCAAAAACTAATTTTGATAGTTCACTTCCTCACGCATTTAAGTGGAAGAACAAACAAAATATTAACCGGAAGCGAGACACATGAATGCTGCGACTGACACATAGCATCGAATTAATTTTTTTGACTATACTGGAATTAAGTAGGTACTTCCCATTTTTGTCACCCTAACATTTATTTTAAGTGCCTCAACTCACGTTGTCTAATGACCAAGGAAGTAGGTAACTAAAACTACAGACACAATTCTTTGATGATTTGCGGATACACAGCATTATGTGGGCCTAGAACTGAGCCTTGCCGGAGACCACTGAGTATCTTTTGAGAAGTTGGCGGGAATACACTAGCTTACGCTACAAGTAGGTACTTAAGTTAAAGATCTTGCAAAAACATAAACCTATTACATGATCAAGTAAGTATATTCTCTAAAATGTGGAAATTCTGCTGAGACTGGCACAAATGCGGTCAATTGTACTTTTTGTATTGAAATTATTCTTCTTGAGGCCACCCTAATCTGTTTAAAGTACATAATTAGTAGAAGTAAACAATAACTTGGATCTGAATCGAGTATGTTGAATTTTTATAAGGTAGTTACTAGAAGTGGCGCGGGGCTTCGCTCCCGTAGACTTTATCACGATAAAAACAAAACTTTTGCAGTCGGGTAAAAATCCTTATCCAAATACTCTCAGTATTTTCTAAGAGCGCGTTGAAACAACAGACTTTTCCGCTTTATAATATTAGTATATGTAGATTGTATTTTTTTTATTTCACCAGACTGCTCACTTTTCACTAGATATGCATTTGAGTCATTAAAAGGCGCCATTAGTTTACGCCGCAAACGTCAAATCCTAACTAGAAACATAGTGAATAATACCCATTACTTTCTGACTAATGAGAAGACACGACATAAATATATATATATATATATGTGTGTATTGAGTATGTAGGTTATTACTTATTTATTGTATATAAGTGAATAGTACACCATGGACCACCCGCGTATTTATTTTCTCCTGCTGTGTCAAATCCATCCAAAGGTTGTCTGTAAAAGATCGCTTTAGCGATATGACCGCCCATTGTAACACCCTTTGTAGTTTTTTAAGTCCTTATTTAATTCTGTTATGGTGTACAATAAAGAGTATATCTATCTATCTATAAATCGTTATAATATTCCTGTTATGCGCGCCTTATGGTTCATTGCGTCAGATTTGTTCAAGTTAATATTTCTAGCCTCGACTTTGGTTACATATTTACCAAGTTATTAATAGTACACCAAATACATAAACTAGAGGCTGAATCAGCAGACAGATAACTCAGATCCAGTATTTACTACCAACTTGGCAGGTTGACGTTTAACGCTAAATGTTTGTTTATTACGAAGATCAATGCAAGTAAATAGCGAAACATATTTCTAATAGGTAATATTAGAGGCTATATATCTACAATATGTATACTCATTATGTGAATCATTTAATTAATCATGACCGAAAAGCTTCTCGACGTTACATTTGACTGAGAAGTCAAAATTCATGAACTCGAGGCTAACAGAACATCCTTTTTTTTATTAAAAATAGATTCGCGTTTGACCACCATCTCACCTGATGGTAAGTGATGATTTGGTCGAAGATGGAGCACGCTTACCTAAAAGTAACCTATTCACTCTTGACTTAAAGACTCCTAGGTTATAACTATCGGGAAACAGACTCCGGCAGGGAATTCCACTCCTTAGCCGTACGCACAAAGAAGGTATTCCCAAAACGTTTTGTGCGTAAGGGTGGGATGTCCACCATGTAACGATGGCGCTTCGCCGTTTGTCTCGTAGTCCGATGATGGAACGGGCTTGGCGGAATTAGACTGTTAATTCCATCGCACACTCCCCGAAATGTAACCGATAGAAAACCGATAGACTTGCAACTCGTCGTCGATGTTCAAGGCTCTGGAGCTTTGACTCGACCAGTGCACTGTTGCCAATGAGTCTCTTTGCCCGCTTCTCGATAGACTCAAGCGCGTTCAGTTGGTATTTAGCAGATCCATCCCAAAGGTGAGAGCAGTACTCCATACACGACCAAACCTGGGCTTGATAGAGATTGAGCAACTGTTCGGGTGTGAAGTACCTTGTCACCTTTGATAGGATTCCCAACTTTTTTGTTGCTAGTTGAGCCTTAGCCTCGATAAACGGGCCAAAATTGAGGGTAGAATTTAGTGTTACCCCCAGAAGCTCGATACGATCGGTTATCGGCACGGTTACACCCCGGAAAATAGGAGCCGGTTCGAATTGACTCCTTTTTGCAGAGAAGAGACACGCCTGGGTCTTAGCTGCATTAAACTTGACCAAGTTGGCATCGCCCCATTCGAAGACAGCCTTCAAGGACAAGTTCAAGCGCCCAACCATGTCCTCACGGAGACTGGATCTGTGACCCACCAGCTCGCGCGCTGGACACATATCTCTCAGAAACTGTGCTGTTGTCTGCATACCCAAAGGTACCGGGAATCAGAAGATCGTTAATGTGCAGCAAAAATAAAGTTGTTGAGAGAACAGACCCCTGAGGGACCCCGGCATTAATTGCCAATTGGCCAGACAAGCAGCCATCAATTTGACTGTAAATATATCGTTGGTGTGCCTTGTATAAATAAATAAGTCAATGACCACTCGAATGGACCGATCTCTCAGGAAGTCTTCAATCCAAACGCAAAGTTGAGTGGGTAAACCGAAGGAAGGAAGCTTAGCAATAAGGCTATCGTGCCAGACCCTGTCAAAGGCAGGGCCGGATTAACCATTAGGCGGAGTAGGCAACTGCCTAGGGGCCCCGCATCAACTAGGGGTCCAGGCCCAGTGCACGCACCAAGAAAACATGTTTCTTCGAACGAGAATTTGATGTGCGTGTGAACTTAGGGACCTCACTGATATCTCACAAAATACAAATCGTTAGATTGAATAGAAATAGAAATAGTTAGTAGTAGAATTAAAAGTAAGAAAAGGGGCCACAAGAATGCAATTGCCTTAGGGCCTATGACAGGATTAATCCGGCTCTGGTCAAAGGCCTTAGAGATGTCAAGGGATACAGCAAGTGCTTCCTCGTGCTTGTCGATGGCCTCACTCCAGATATGAATAGCAGACGAAAGAAGATCCCCAGTAGACCGGTTTTTTCGGAAGCCGTATTGTCGGTCACTGAGGATGTCGTTGGCTTCTAGGTATACCAGGAGCTTACTATTGAGTACAAGCTCCATACTCTTACAGAGTATGTATGTGACTAAAATAGGCCTGTAGTTGACAGGGTCAGCACGACTGCCCTTTTTGGGCACAGGCTGCACGTTAGCCAGGTTCCATGCTTTCGGCATCTTTCCAGTCTCAAGCGAAAGGCGAAATAGGCGTGTCAAGATTGGAGACAGTAGATAAATCCCCGAAATCAGTGTTGCCTTTAGCGATAGTTGGTAGCTCCAAACGATAACAAAATTATATCAATTGTTAATTTGGAGAAATCATAGCTTGTTTTGAATGACTATTCACTTTAATTGTTGTAATTTATGTGACCGGTTTCAGTATTTGATTTTAATTTTAATTATTTTATAAATGTTAACACAAATTGCTAGAATTAAAATGAATTATAATAATATTTACTGAAAGCATATTTAACTTGGAGGGAGATCAGTTTGGTATCCACAAAATATACAATACGTTTAAAGATATACTGGCTAAATACGTTTCGCATTGCCTCATACTTCAATGTTAACGAAGAATTTTGAACGAAAAATTAAAATTCTGACATCAGTCGCCGATAGGCGCAAAACGTCCATTAGACAAATTCATTTTGGAAGCGTATATGCTGGATCCTGCAGCTTAGGGTGTTAAACTTACTCAAGATGAAGAACTTCAGGCTATGAGGTTCATACACGATTTAGGCCAGCAACTAAGTTTACATAACGTAATGGCCGAACTGGCTTGTTACAAAACTTTTGGGCCAGACAATTTATATGGAATTCAGTGCGTAGCATTGAGCCCATTGTGTGGTGGAAAGGAATCTGTAGTTCGACTAAGCTAAGCAAAGTATCGGTACGCATCCTGTCAGCTTCGTGTACATCAGCAGCAACCGAGCGTTCCTTCAGTCTTCAAGGATATAATTATACATAATAACAAAAGAAATCGACTTTCAACGGAAAGAGCCGCAAAAATTTCATATATTTGTTATAACTGGAATCTTAAACATAAACTTAGTAATGAGAACATTCAGTTAGATGAAGAAAATGAAAACGAAAACATAATAGAGAGTTTTATAGATCAACTTAATGAGAGCTATGATGAAAATGAAACCGGAATAGAGAGAACGAACCTACACCTTCAACGTTAGAGGAAGCCAGACAGCCTTTACATTTTGTCGTCTGTAACAATGATAATGGAGAATCCGATAGTTATAGATTGTTAAGTAGGTCATTTGTTTTTGATTAGTACCAGAAAAAAGATTTTTCTTGCATTATTTTATTTCACCTAATCTATACTAATATTATAAAGAGGAAACCTTTGTATTTTTGTATGTTTGTATTGAATAGGCTCAAAAACTACTGGACCGATTTCAAAATTTCTTTTACCATTACTTAGAGGGATTCTTCCGAATCCGTATAGGCTATATTTTATCCCGGAACATAGATAGGATTTTTCGTGGTAGTGAAAATTGTGGAGTAAGGCGTGGAAAAAACTGCCGTTTGTTAACGATTCTCGCGAACGCTACCTATATTTAATATAAACATTGCACCCGTGCGAAGCCGGGGCGGGTCGCTAGTTATGTATAATTCAATAAAAGAATAATAATTAAAAACTAAATGTCATTTATGTATAAAAATCATTTACACCCGAAATTTGGGTGGAAATCGGGTGTTGGGATAAACAAAACAACAAACAAAACACCCGGTTTAAACCCACCTGGGTTTAAATCCGGGTGGGTGGATTGCCCATCTATAGTGCCAACACAATTTCTTATTTGTCTTTCTGCTAGAACAATCCTTATTTAAAAATATGACTTTCAATTTGAATAGTCGAATTATTTACACAAAGCAAATAATTTATGATCTATTGAACCTCATCATTTGACTTGGCTAGTTTTTACATACTACTCATCTTATATTTAGTTAAACAACTTATCAACTTTATGTTATTGCAAGTTATTGTTTTTATATTGTAAGGTTCTATTCTTCTAAATATTTGATTTGCTAGTAAAGACTAGCCAAGTGAAATGATGAGGTTCAATAGATCATAAATTATTTGCTTTGTGTAAATAATTCGACTATAGGTACAAATTAAAAAAGTCATATTTTTAAATAAGCATTGTTCTAGCTGAAAAAAAAATAAGAATTTGTGTTTTAAATTTACTTAAGAATGTTATACATTCTTATAAATAAATTTCAGGATTGTCTACAGAACTTGGCACACATTTAGATCTCAAGTCATGTCGGCGAAGTCGACAATTGAACTTGGCTCCCATTTACACATTTATAGTTTTGGTGGGATCAACCTCTCCCTTTCAATGTTATTAACAACGAATTCGTAGGCTTTTATATATATTGTGCAAATGCGTACGTACGAGGGGGCGTTTTTAAGTTCGCGGAATGGAGGACAAGGAGTGAAAATAAAAATACTAAATTATTTTTCTTTTTCAATATATTCATCTGCTACCTTAACACATTTTTCAGATCTTTCAGTTAGCTTATGTATATCTTCATAAAAAATGTTTTAAAAAATAAGCTGAAACCGCATCCTTCACTTCTTCATCAGTTGAAAATTTCTTTCCACGAAGTTCTTTTTTCAGTTTTGGAAAGAGGTAATAATCACTGGGAGCCAGGTCTGGGCTGTAGGGTGGATGGTCTAAAATATCGAAGCTCACCTTATGCAGGGCAGCCAACGCAACACGGCTCTTGTGAACAGGCGCGTTGTCATGAAGAAGAAGGATACCTTTGGTCAATTTTCCCCTCCTTTTTTAGGGTTCCGTAGTCAACAAGGAACCCTTATAGTTTCGCCATGTCCGTCTGTCTGTCCGTCTGTCCGCGGTTTAGCTCAAAAACTATTGGTACTAGAAACTTGTACTTTGGCATGAGTATACACGGTAATGACGCCAAAAAAGTGGTAAAATAAAATTTTGAAAAAAACAATTATTTAGGGTACCTCCCATACATGTAAAGTGGGATGATAATTTATTTTTTTTCGTTCTTCTCATAGTGTGGGATATCGTTGGATAGGTCTTTCAAAAATATTAGGGGTTTGGTAAGACCGTTTTTAGATTAAGTAAACCGTTCGTGACTTATCAAGCTTTAAAGTACCAATTTTCGTTAGAGTCAAGTGTCCACCCCCTCTATCAACTAAACGGTTGTAGTTAGAAATTCAAATGTCACGACAGTAGTACCTATATATAACGAAATTTAAAGGAAAACTATCACACATAAGTGGGCTTTACAAGTTTACGAGTAATAGTCGACCAATTGTATTTGACTCGAAAATTTCGAACAACTCTACAGAAATGTCGATAGATGGCGCTAAGCGCCAGTTGTATCGTGCTAGCTTCTTGTGATGATTGAGTAGTGTAGCTCTGTGTCCGAATTTAAATTCAAAACACCGGCTATGACAAGTTTTATACAAATATCTAAAAAAAATTAAAACTTTTCGTGCAAAATTGTCGGATCAGGTGAGGATTTGTATAGGAAGTCAAATTAGTTAGGTAGTCATGTTTGGCTTTTAGTTAGAGCATGGTACGAAACGATCAGTCAGCGAATACGACACGCACTTGGCTGTTATAAAAACTACGGAACCCTACACTGCGCGTGGCCCGACACGCACTTGACCGGTTTTTTTCTTTAATGCTTTCTTTCAACCTATCGAGGATAAAAGCATAGTATTCTCCGGTTATAGAAACGCCTTTATCTTTATAATCGGCTTACAGGATCCCTTCCGAATCCCAATACACTGTTGCCATGATTTTTCCAGCCGATTGTGACACTTTAAACTTCTTGGGTGGTTATGTGCTTTTTTTGTGCCACTGTATAGAGTCCTGTTTTGACTCAGGCTCATAATGATAAACCAAAGTTTAATCTTCAGTAACAATTCGACTCAGTAGTCCATCCTTATCTTCGTTACAGAGGTCCAAAAACGTGCGAGAACACTCCACGCGGCGTTGTTTTTGAGACGGCGTGAGCATTCTTGGCACCCATCTTGCACTGACCTTAGTCATGCCAAGATGATCGTGTAGAATTATGAAAATTATCATATCCGATACTCCAACCATTTCTTTAAGCTGTTTCTTCTTTAGTCTGGCATCTTCAAATATTATTATTTCGACTTTTTTAATTATTTCCGGAGTAGTCACCTCGATCGCCCGTCCGGGCCGCAGGTCCTCTTCAAGTGAGGTCCTGCCTTGTTTAAAGAGACTGTGCCACTTGTAAACCATGGTTTTACCCGGCCAAGAGTCCCCGTAAACGGATTCCATCTCTTCCAGTATGTTTTGAACTGACTCCTTGCTTGGTAAGGAACTTTATTACGGCACGATACTCGATTTTTTCCATAATGCACACTTTCTTCCCGATTGAGTTGTTTGCTTGACGATAGTTCAAATACTAATGACCCAATTAAGACAAAACCTGGTATTTATACTAATATTGAGTGGCTGAAGTCGTGGCCACCCCGATAATTACCTATTTTTATCATCTACCCTCCCATTCCGCGGACTTAAAAACGCGCCCTCGTACCACACACCACGAACTACCTACGTAATTTTTCTCCTTTCTGTCAAATCCATCCAAAGGGTGTAAAAGTTGCAGACGATAAAATGTTCTTACAATAAAAACTTTTTACCAAAAAATTAAACCGACTCCCAAAAAACACTGCAAAGTGAAAAATAACTTTAATTTCGGTAGTCGGTGTCTTTAGTTTTGTATTTTCGTTTTTGGCACCGACTTCTGAAATTAAAGTTATTTTTCACTTTGCAGTGTTTTTTGGGAGTCGGTTTAATTTTTTGGTAAAAAGTTTTTATTTCACTCTTTTTAGTTGGTCTATTTTTAATTTACCTAGTTACAAGAGCCTAATTATCAACTACTTATAACCTTTTACAAAATATTGCTTTTACCAATGCTGGGCCGTTAATTGTTGAGGAGTTCTCCTGGTACTTCACCATCAGCTCTACATCACCATATGCATTGTGACGAGCATAAAGTGCGTAACATCCATATTCAAGTAATCGAAACGCAATCCACTCAATACTTATTATTGAGTAGTTTCGGCGGCCATCAGACCAGAGCAACTGCACAAGTTACTATAATAAATACCCAAAACGACATAGGTGTGCCTATAATATTTGAAGAGTTCCCTCGATTTCTCCAGGATCCCATCATCAGATCCTGACGTTTATGAAAATGGGACCAATATCGAAGTATACCCTTTCAATCAAAAAAAGAATTTTACAAATCGGTTCAGCCGTCTTCGAGTAATCGATGATCATACATTAAAAAAAAAGTATATATATATATACGCGTCGAATTGATAACCTCCTCTTTTTGTCGTCGGTTGAAAAGTGAATCTAAGAAAAACTGAGTAAAAGAAGAAGGAACGATTCGGAGCGCAAGCATCCAGGAAATTATTGTACAAAATATTACAATATAATTCAAATTCATACATAGTAGGTACTTAGCTTAAAATGTTTCGACGAGTTAACTATAATAATTCTAGAATCTAGTCTGATTGCTCGGTAAGCACTGCAGTCATAACAATTCACTGCTTCCGTTGAATGTAAATATTAAACTCCCAAACGTTGCAGTTCTTAGCAATACGGTAGTCGGTGTCATTTGATTTATATTTTCTTTTTTTTTTGGCACCGCCTTCCGAAATTAAAGTTATTTTTGGCTTTGTAGTGTTTTGATATGGAAGTCGGACGTATTTTCTGCAAAAAAAATTTTTCTCGCTTTTTTGTGGGTCGGTTTATAATTTATCTAGTTACAAAAGCCAAAATGTCAACTACTTATCACCTTTTACAAAATATTGCTTTTCCCGGTGCAGAGCCGTTCTCCTGGTACATCACCATCAGTTCTACTTCACCATATGCATTATGACGAGCATAAAGTGCTTAACATCCATATTTAAGTAATCTAATCGCAATCCACGAAATACTTATTATTGAGTAGTTTCGGTGGCCATCTGGGGTCTTCATCATCAGTTCCACTTCTTCAAATGGTGCTTATCGAGAGCAAATAAACAAGTTACTATAAGAAATACCCAAAACGCTATAGGTGTGCCTATAATATTTGAAGAGTTCCCTCGATTTCTCCATGATTCCATCATTAGATTCAAACGTGGTGACAATGGGACCAACTAGAAAGTATACCCTTTCAAACAAAAAAGAATTCTCCAAATCGGTTCAGCCATCTCCGAGTTATGAGGAAACATAAATAAAAAAAAAATTGAAGACTAATTGAGAACCTCCTCCTTTTTTTTTGAAGTCGGTTAAAAACATAAAGTTTGCCATTTCCGCTTATATTATAAAATCTATATTTAGCTCTTTATCTATGTTCTTAATATAAGCATATACCTATATAGGTATGTAAGTATATAATGTGCCTACATTTTTAAGAAAAATATGCATCACCAAAAAAGTTGACACACAATCCAGCTGCTTATCTTTTTACTGATAATGTAGATTCTTATGATTTAAGATAAAAGGACGCGTTTACGAAAAGATGATAAAATCACGTATAGTGTAAATAGGTTTATTCAGTCAGCAGTTGCAACTATGTCGTTTATATAATGTTATTTTGCACAGCAGCATTAACAGCATAATATGTATTGGTACAATTCCACCATCTACATAGCGACCAATAAAACTCCCCACCAATACTTTTTCGACAATCATTTTCAACTTATTCAAACCTACTGAACTACGACTGAATGAGACTGAGAAATAAAAAAAAACTCGAAGAATACAAAATATTAGCAATATGCGCTTGACTACAATAAAAACATAGTAAGTGTGATTTGGTATGTGTCGCAAGCGGAATAGTCCGTAACGATATCGATCCGAAGAAGGCTATGTTTGGCTTGCCACTCCCGACCGGACCCACCCTATGTTCATAAAAAAATCGACCACCCCTCGTATCCGACGACACACTGACACTATATTGTCTACTTATAAGGTTGTGATATGCTTCTACAAGAGAGTTTATATTGCCGAAACCGATACTGTCATTTATACACTGTCTAAAACCTCCCACTAATTAGAAATTAGCTTTTCCTCGTCTTTATTCATCTTTTTGAAACTTAATCTATTTTTATATAAATCACAGACATCATACTAATATAATTACTTATTTTTGAATCTTGAAACTTTGAATCTTGAAACCCAGATTCAGGGTTACAAAACTTGTCTTACCACTAGCAATGAAAGTAACAAATAGAAATCGCTAAATCTTAGACAGAATCCAATGCTAAAAAGTTGTGACTTCATACACCATTAAATGGAATAGAGCTTTCAAAAAAAATAACTTGTAAGCTGACCATTATGATTAACTTAACATTAGAGTTTATATTGCCGAAACCGATACTGTCATTTATACACTGTCTAAAACCTCCCACTAATTAGAAATTAGCTTTTCCTCGTCTTTATTCATCTTTTTGAAACTTAATCTATTTTTATATAAATCACAGACATCATACTAATATAATTACTTATTTTTGAATCTTGAAACTTTGAATCTTGAAACCCAGATTCAGGGTTACAAAACTTGTCTTACCACTAGCAATGAAAGTAACAAATAGAAATCGCTAAATCTTAGACAGAATCCAATGCTAAAAAGTTGTGACTTCATACACCATTAAATGGAATAGAGCTTTCAAAAAAAATAACTTGTAAGCTGACCATTATGATTAACTTAACATTTGAAAACAGAAATCGCTAAATCTTAGACAGAATCCAATGCTAAAAAGTTGTGACTTCATACACCATTAAATGGAATAGAGCTTTCAAAAAAAATAACTTGTAAGCTGACCATTATGATTAACTTAACATTTGAAAACAGCAAACAAGATAGCAAAATTCGTATGGATACTGTAAACAATAATACCTGGGCTGGCGTCATAACTGAGACAATCCAAAAGGCCGTGTGCTTATCGTCGTAATTATTCTCTTCGCATTATCATTGTTTTGTTGAAGTCTCTGAAATTCAGGGGCAAACGCAGACCAGAGAATACATGATTCATGAAATAGAGAGGTTATTCGAGTGTTGGTTACTCCTGGTATACACTATTAAAGTATACTCAAACGCATCTAGAATCTCCAGATAACGCAAGACTATTTCACGATGAAAACAAAGAAATTGAGCTTAAAGGTGATCAATCAAATCAGAGAGAGGTTTGACTGGCTAAAGTGGATTGGTTACCTATTTTTTTTCTTCGTCGTCGGCCTGCCTAATGTTATTGAAATACACGGGTAAATGGCAAAAGTTGAATAGCACACTCAATAAATATTATATACATAATAGGCCCTATAACCGATTGCTAGTAGGTACCTTGATGGCGAAGCACGAGGGGGCCACATTCTGAGGTGCTTGATGAGTGGAGGGGTATAGCTCAAGACATCTATAGCATACTATATTTTAAAAAGCAAACGTATTTTTTTAAATATCCATTCAAACCGGGCTGTAAAAGCAATAGAGAAGTGAGAGCTCCAATGTTCGGACCACGGCTGGGCCAAGGGAATCTCCCAACACTCCTATCGCTCCCAGTTCTGTGCCATTTCTTTGCGATTTCTGAGTAAGATTTCTAAGTCAGCCATCTCTCCGTGGTATGCCGTGGCCTCATTTCGTAGTTTCGGGGCATCAATATTGTTTTACGGGTCTGTTGCTCGATAGGCACACGGCAAACATGTCCAGCCCAGTCCCATTTAAGCGGACATCCAAGCCACGTCAACGGTCTATTTAATACTAAGTATCGCTCTTGGTTTTATACCACTTTATATGGGATCCATGCAAATAACTTACATAGGTACCTTTGTATTAGTCGTCGTCTTAGTAAGCAATGCTTTCTAGGCATATCATACTTAAAACAGTGCACATATATTTATTTAGGGTTTCGTAGCCAAATGGCAAAAAATTGGCCAAGTGCGAGTCAGACTCGCCCATGAAGGGTTCCGTAGTAACTATAATAATATAATATAATATGTATATTTATTTGACGAATAAAAAAAAACCTTAAAAATTTCTTAAAACCAGCTTATTTAATTTTTACAACTACGCTAAATAACTTTGTTTTTCGTAGTGTTTGTATGAATTACAAAGTTATATTTGCGGTTTTAGAAAATATGTTGTATCTCAAAAACTGCTAACCCGATTTCGTTCAAACCAATTTTGATTCAAAGTTTACATTAAGATCTACAGAAGTATATGTTTTTTAGATTTTTCACTTCATAATTATAGAAGTTAGAGGGGGGGGGACACATTTTACCACTTTGGAAGCTTATATCTTTTAAACGATTGACTTAATGGAAAAGTGGTTTTAGAAACCCTAAAAACGGAACCCTTTATAGATTTAATTACAATTGTTTAGATTTCAACTAATTGAAGACTTAGGTACTCAAACCTCAGTATAAATAAACACACCTAAACGATACACACACATTTAGGTACTCACCAAACCCTTTCTTACTAATCCCTGCATGTTATTATTAATTATAATTTTAAGTATGACGGACGGACAGACAGACAGACAGACAGACAGACAGACAGACAGACAACAGACATATCGAAACTATAAGGGTTCCGTTTTTTGCCATTTGGCTACGGAACCCTAAAAAACATCAAACGTTGTCAAAATGACATTGAGGGCCTTAAAACCATTTTTTCTTAAAGTCAATCGTTTGAAAGATAGACACGATGCCTATCCTTGGTGTCGTAGAGTACATCGTACCGCTTGGTGTTATGAGCTAAGCGGATTTGGTCAGACCATCTAGTTGGACATGCCGTCGATCTTTCATTCGATTGCCAGAAACCATAAGCTATTCCAGGTTATTTCCATCTTTCCGGGCGATGTGGCCTGTGTTGCTAATGGTAGTGCTTATGCAAATCAAATCTTCCACCTTTCCGAGGGGTTTGAGGGATAGGGAACCTAATATAATAAGCCAGTTGGTGCGGTCCATCACCATGACTTTAGTTTCAGAATGGTTGATTTCGTGATCCAGTTCCAAACTAATCCCTTCCATTCTGTAAAGAAGGCTTATCATTTCAGCTTCATTTGCAGCCAAAAACGTGGTATCGTCTTTGTAACGGCGATTTGGTGATATGGTGATATCTGTATTCCAGTTTTCAAAAGTTCGCCTAATTTTTAAACGTTTCAGATTAAAATTCATAAAAATCAATAAAATGAATAATACGAAACAAAATAAATTCTAAACAATTAAAAACCAATAAAATAAAATCACAAATAAATCAAAATTAAATCGAAATGATAAGGTAGATAAGGGAGATGCTGTACATTCTACTACTTTTTATTATAAGTTAGTAGTGAAGCTACCAATTTTTTTGTTATATGATTTTAGTTGTACATATTTTTTTTATATACCATATATATATGTCCCAGAAGTCGACTTCAAATCGGAATCGGGTGATAGGTCAAGATATAATAGTTAACAGAAAAAAAAATTTAAAAATTAATTGCAATGTAAGTTAAAAATTACGGGGATATAAAAAAACCGTGTGGTGTTATGTTATATATAAATTAAATTAAAAAAATATAACTCTCAGATTTCTTCTTGAACTGGTACTATAAAACGATATTACTCGCCAAATTTCATAGTTCTAGGATAAAGGGAAGTTTTTGATTACCTCGAGAATGTCGAAATATGCTTTTTTGCAGCATAAATAGCCGTATTGATTATAAAAAATTGGCCAAGTGCGAGTCAGACTCGCCCATGAAGGGTTCCGTAGTAATTATAATAATATAATATAATATGTATATTTATTTGACGAATTAAAAAAAAATTAAAAATTTCTTAAAACGAGCTTATTTACCTTTTTACAACTACGCTAAATAACTTTGTTTTTCATAGTGTTTGTATGAATTACAAAGTTATATTTACGGTTTTAGAAAATGTGCTGTATCTCAAAAACTGCTGACCCGATTTCGTTCAAACCAATTTTGGTTGAAAGTTTACATTAAGATCTACAGACAGATATTGTTTTTAGATTTATTCACTTCATTATTATAGAAGTTAGAGGGGGGACACACATTTTACCACTTTGGAAGCTTATATCTTTTAAACGATTGACTTTATGAAAAAGTGGTTTTAGAAACCCTTATATCATTTTTAAAGACCTGTCTATAAATATCACACACGCATAGGTTTCATGAAAAAAAATATTTTCAGTTCTAGTTCCATGTATGGGGACCCCCCTTTATTTTTATTTTTTTTTAATTTTTTTCTTAAAATCGGAAAGCGGTTCACAGAATACATCTACCTACTAAGTTTCACATGTATAGTCTTAATAGTTTCGGAATAAAATGGCTGTGACATACGGACGGACGGACGGACAGACAGACAGACAGACAGACAGACAGACAGACAGACAGACAGACATACAGACGGACAGACATATCGAAACTATAAGGGTTCCGTTTTTTGCCATTCGGCTACGGAACCCTAAAAAGGTGGTTTTCATTTCAACTCGATATCTTCACGCGTTCTGTAATAAAAGGGTCTTGACAGACAGACAGACTGTCAACAACAGTATGCTTATAAGATCATATAAAGGTTCCGTTTAATCCTTTTTGAGGTACGAAACCCTAAAATGGAGAAAATCTACTCCCTGTGGCGGTCTTTTAACTGCTGCTGCTACAAATTTTACCTTGTGTTTAAAGTTTAAAAATTTATAGCCTATCTCCGGTCCAGAAGGAAATATATTTTTTTCCTAACCAAGTATTCAAAATTAATACTTTACCCAATTCTAAATTACTGTTTTACATAGCAAAGATTTTTATTTCAGTTCTATTATGACTTGACCTATCACCCGATTCCAGCTTGATGTCGACTTCTGGGACACCTATATATACAGGGTTATTGGAAATATGTCCCGATCCTGTTAAGGGCGTGTAGATGAGGTCATTAACTAACAAATAAAATGTTCCGCCGTCAAAATAGATTAGTGATTTTTAGGAGATTTTTTTTTTTTTTCACAAGACATATACACATATTTCATAAAAAAAATCTCGTTAATGGTATACTTTAGGCCTAGAAACTTAGGGTTGATTTGTTAGTTAATGACCTCATTACACACCCTTAACAGGATCAGGACGTATTTCCAATAATCCTGTATATATATATATATATATATATTTCTGATTTTCATAAACATGTATTTATTTTTACATGTATCAAAACATAGCAATTATATAAATACCTTTACTTCACACCACAGTTAAATTGTACACGCATGATATTAGGTACCTTATAAATCTGTACCACAATTTTCCTTAATATGTTTATAAATAGATATTTACTTACTTTTAAAAGAGTACAATACAACAATAACTTATAAGTTAGTAGTTTGAAAAGTCAGTAATTTGTGACAATTGGCTTACTTAGTTGTGTTTATAGTCTACCAGTTATGGTAATAACTGGTAGACATTAAGATGTGTGTCATAATTGTGAAAACAATAGGCGAAAAAGAAAGAATTAAATACCATCAAGTATCCACCCTTAGATATCAGATGACGGCTGCTACAAGATACTCAATCAATATAAATAATGTTTACATACACAATCTGAAATAAAAATTGTGTTCATATTTTCCTAAAACCACCCAAACTATCTATGGTTTACATTGTACATAGGTACATAATTATATTAACAGACTAAGTAATGATAATTGGATTCAGTTGGAAATAATTTATATAAGAATAAATTTTGAATTTAAAATGTAAAATAAATCCCTTGCCATAAAAAAGTGCTTACATATTCACATTTTACACTAAATAGTATATATGTGTATTTTTTAACCGACTTCTAAAAAGGAGGTTCTCAATTCGGATGTTTGTATTTTTTTTTTATGTTTGTCCACGCATAACTCCGTCGCTTGCCAACCGATTTGAAAAATTCTTTTCTTTCTTGTTGGAAAGGGTATACTTTCCAAATGGTCCCATGAAAATTTTATCGAAATCGGACGAGCCGTTACTGAAAAATCAAAAAAAGTCGAAAAATAATAATTTACTTTGATGATCTTTTCGTTTACTCTGCATTTCTTCGTTTTTTGTTCGCGCATAACTCCGTCATTTACGAATCGATTTGGAAAATTCACTGACCCACTAAAAAGCGCGAAAATAAAAACTTTTTTGCAAAAAATTAAACCGACTTCCATATCAAAACACTACAAAGCCAAAAATAATTTTAATTTCGGAAGGTGAAGAAAAAGAAAATACAAAACCAATAACTGGTGGGTACCACAACCCAATAGCTGGGTCACACAATAACTCTTGGCAAGGCTGGTGTCAGATTCTCTGGCTTCTCATTACCCATAACAATACGGAAGAATCTCGATAATTGAAGATGGTGACTCATCCACAGACCGGTCTCGGAAGGTATTGCTAATACTTGAAGATGGACATATGGCTGTTATTATTCTTCCATGATATGTATTGATACCCTATGATTTGATACCATTACTCCTCAAGGCAATCTGAATAAGATTTTTTTGTAATATTTAGCAATTTATTACATACTGTTTTCAACCGACGACCAAAAGAGGAGGTTATCAATTCGACGCGTATATTTATATATATTTTTTTTTTATGTATGATCACCGAGTACTCGAAGACGGCTGAACCGATTTGGAAAATTCTTTTTTTGTTTGATAGGGTATACTTTGAAATTGGTACCATTTGTCACCAAGTCAGGATCTGATGATGAGATCCTGGAGAAATCGAGGGAACTCTTCAAATATTATAGGCACACCTATGGCGTTTTGGGCATTTCTTATAGTAACTTGTGCAGTTGCTCTCAAAAAGTACCATTTCGGGAAGTGGAACTGATGATGAAGACCACAGATGGTCGCCGAAACTACTCAATAATAAGTATTTCGTGGATTGCGATTCGATTACTTGAATACGGATATTAAGCACTTTATGCTCGTCACAATGCATATGGTGATGTATAGCTGATGGTGAAGTACCAGGAGAACTCCTCAAAAATTAACGGCCCAGCATTGGGAAAATCAATATTTTGTAAGATGTTATAAGTAGTTGACATTTAGGCTCTTGTAACTAGGTAAATTAAAAATCAACCAACTAAAAAGAGTGAAATAAAAACTTTTTACCAAAAAATTAAACCGACTCCCAAAAAACACTGCAAAGTGAAAAATAACTTTAATTTCGGAAGTTGGTACCAAAAACGAAAATACAAAACTAAAGACACCGAGTACCGAAATTAAAGTTATTTTTCACTTTGCAGTGTTTTTTGGGAGTCGGTTTAATTTTTTGGTAAAAAGTTTTTCATGGTTGCCTATCAAATTTTAAGTAAATCCTTCAACAGGATGTTCTTTAACCCTTAAATGATAAGTACGTTTATTATTATTTTATTAAAAATACTGCCGACACACAAAGTTGTGACTTATTCTGTTAAATGAGTTGCCCTTCTGACATATGCAATCTTGAAATAACCAGCTCTTAGCAGATTTTTTGTATATTTGAATACCAGAATCTGAATAACCTTGCATTTCATAGTCAAAATTAATCAAAGAGTACTGACATGGAATGTGTAAATAGATGATGCTAAGTACACATTGTCATATTGTTTACTGTTAATTACCTCTCTAATGCACCAGTGAATGCATTGCATCACACTACCAAATTTAAGGAGTGCTTGTCACACTTAGGATCATTGCTAAAACACTTAAAAAGCATTGCTTCATGCACTTAAAGAGGTTTGTTTTCGACTATGTTTTGGAGGCTCTACAATTTTTGCGAGCATGCGAGTTCAAAAATTGTAGAGACGACTTGAACTCTTATTAAATCCCAATACCGAATCCTGCCAATATTTTTAATAAGACATAGCAATGTGTATGCTGTGTATATTTATTGGGGGGTCTGTATGTATGCTTTTGCGGTTGCACAACAACACACTTTGCTTTGCTTTGCTTGGTAGTATAGATGCAGGGCTACCCTCCCCCCTCCTTCAGAAAGGGGAGGGTGGCGCGGTCCTGAGGGAGAGCACATCAATCGTGTAGATGTTCAAGGTAAGTCCGGCGGATTTACCTTCACGAGGTTGCCACCCCGTTTTTGGTCTAATTCCTTAAGAAATAGACGTAACCAAAACCACCGGGCGACCCGTAGAGTGGCGAGCATTTCACTCTGAACCTCCCTTACTGTGACCCCTCTGTGACGAGGTGGTTGCGGACTCGACTGTCACATCATGCTGATGGCAAGGAGAAGCTAGTCACCTGCGCTAGGACCTGCGCAGTTGAGCGCCGTGAGCGGGGATGAAGGAGTCCTGAGGGGTTGAGCTGATCGTCGCTGGCAGTAATGTGTCCGTGAGGCAACACGCCCTCTTTGGTCTGGATTTCAAGCAAAACGGTGGCCCTACCCCCTGGCCAAGAGTAGGGAAATGGCCATTGTGTCCCACACACAGAGGGCCACAGGCGAGGTGCGTGGTGACTGCGGAGGTCATCCTCGGGTGGCCGAAGCGGTAGGTAAACGTCATGTTGACGGTGTAAGTGACGGTTAATCAGTTCGTGGCTTTTTCAACCCCCTACGCCAACGCAATCAAGCACCCGATGTCGCACTGTAAACCAGCCTTGCGCACCTATATCTATCTGGTAGTCCTAACGTCAAACTCTTTTAGTGCGACGTTCCCAGGTGCGGGCTCCATGGACGGTGGGAGCCAGATAAACGAAAATTTTTCTTCAATTTTTCATGAATGTAAGGCCAGAAAATACTGCAGGAGTGGAGTCGGCGAAAGCTTACAATACTCCCAAGCGAGGGACCAGTACCGAACCTTCTCACGCAAAAGCAAAACGGTGTCGACTAACGTCACAGCTGGAACTAGCCTTGCCAAACAACCTTCGCCTCCCGATGTGGCTCCTCAAGTCAGAGCCTGCGAGGCGGCCGCATCCGGTCAAACGGGGACGGCCTCCAGCGCTGGTGATGACTTCAGCAGTAACTGGTGGATAGCCACGCGCAAAAGCAAGGGCAAGGGTAAATCTACTCAACAAACCCTCCCCTCCTCCTCCTCCTCCCTTTGGGTAGGGAAAGGCTGACGCGTAAGGAGCAGCGTCAGGAACGCAGGAGGGGATACAAGAGTAAAATCACCCCCTCCCCCCCCCCAACAAAGAGGTAGCATCTACTAGCTCGGCCAATACGACCAAGCCAGGTAAGCTCAGCTTCACTGCGGGGAAGCGATCTCAAGACGAAGCCGGCAATAGCCGACCCAAGCTTGCCCAACCGCAACTTAATTCCGCAGGAGGTCCAGGCGAGGTAGCTACCATAACACACCAATCCGTAGGGATCGGTCAGGCTGCGGCTAAGCGAGCTCTCAACGAGGATTTATCCCCTCGGGGTGAGCATAAGCGGCCGTGTCTTGATCAGTCCAAACGGATTGATTTTCGCCGGAGGTGTCCTCAAACTGTGGTGCGGTAACGACCACACTTTGGCATGGCTGAGGAAGACAGTTTCGGGGCTGACTCTCCCGGCTAGCTAGGA
The DNA here is from genome assembly GCA_943138885.2 of Tholera decimalis. Classification (NCBI taxonomy): domain Eukaryota; kingdom Metazoa; phylum Arthropoda; class Insecta; order Lepidoptera; family Noctuidae; genus Tholera; species Tholera decimalis. Next base: position 28,373,310 of record OW964556.2, on the reverse strand, counting down.
TGCTGGTTCGTGGTGCTGGCCATTCGGAGGAGCAGGTACCAATCCTGATGCAGCATGATAGCCGACTCTCAATTGGTCTAGGGTCGGTATACATCAAGTACCAGGGCGCAAACGGTAGGTTTACCGACGTTCGTCCAGGATGGGACCAAACCGCACCACCACTAGGACCAGACAACCCGGCTACAACCACGGCGGACCCAGCTGCTGAAGCAGTACCAGCCAATGTGGACGCCGCCCTTGCATCGGGAGGGGAGTTGGATGACATCACACGGTCACCAGCCTCTGACCCGGGTGGGGGTGATTTCGACGACCTGCTAGCCGGGCTAAAACTGGGGTTGGATGACGAGGGTTCCGTCTAAGATGGCTCCCAATTCGTCCAACTGTAAAGTCGTGCAAGCAAACCTCCACCACAGCCAGACCGCGACGGCTCAACTTCGCAAGTGGCTGGAGGTTCAACATACGGCCATTGCCCTGATCTAGGACACGTGGGTCAGAGGAAGCCACGTACAAGGACTCTCCAATCTCGGAGGTAAGCTTCTTGTTAACACGAACCATGACAAACCGAGGGCGTGCATCTACGTCACAGGTAATGTTAAAACACAGTTCTTATACGACTTCTGTTGCAAAGATGTCTCTGCAGCAAAGATGAACATACAGCAGGGGCAAGCGGAGAAAGCGATCGTCTTCGTCTCGGCTTACATGCCTGAGGCAGAGGCACCGCCCCCCCGGGAACTGGCCCGCCTCGTGACCCACCGTGAATGCAGGGGGGATGAGGTCGTCATCGGGACCGACGCTAATGCACACCACCCCTTACGGGGCATGGATACACAAAACGAACGGGGTAAGGCATTGATGGAATTCTTGTTCACAACTAACCTACCCATAAAACACAATACTTGTAAAACAAAAACAAGCCTCGCAACTCAATTCTTCTACCGTAACAAGTTGTGAGATCCATGTAATACAAAGTCGGTTATTAATTTATGGGACTGAATAAATTAATAACCGACTTTGTATTACTTAAGGGACCTTCTGTCTTAAGTTTTTACGTAATTATCTAACCTAACAACATCTTATAGTGACCATACCAATATTAAAAATCTTTAACGTTTTAATAAATAGATTGACTTGGCCATCGCATGAAAACACAATATATCTCACAAGTAATACATTATATATAAATTAGATTGTTTAGTGCAATTGCCAAGTCAATCTATTTATTTAAAACATTAAAGATTTTAGTTTTTCCTAGAATCTTACACTAAACACCAATTTTATTCTAAATTTGAAGCTTCTATGTCTGCTAGAAGTGCCTTAGACTTTTGATGATCGGTCAGTCAGTCAGTGAGTGACAAAATTAAGAAACTTTGACTCATTATAATTCTTAAAGTACTGGTTCAAATTGAATGAAATTTGAAATATACCATGTTTATACAATGCCTACTTGGTTACTGAAAATTCAGGCTTCTAGTTTTATCCACAACGAAGTTATAAGGGGTCGAAAATGGCCTGAACTGCTTCGAGAAAAGGATGGTACGACCGTGCCGCTTTTTTGTTCAACTTGGCGGGGGCACTACCGTGCCCCCAGATCCCTTCTGAATACAAGGCTTGTACATACAAGCGACCTGGTGACACTGGTGGACGCACAGAACAGATAAAAGAGATTAGAAAGGAAATAATTCCTGATTTGTATGAGGACGCGTGTCGCCGCTTGTCTCCCCACTCTTTAGCTCTACTACAAGCAAGAGGCCCATTACGTATGCGAATTACGCACACAAATAATTTACACACACTTAAATCGAGAACTTGCTACTGATTGTAACTCACTGTTGATAAACATGCGCCGTGCATCACGGCCAATCAGGGCAAAGGACAAAACGTCAATGGTTGAAGTGTGGCACATGCAATACACTGTAAGCTGGCTTGGTCATTGCGTTGATTAAGCGAGTACACAACGGGCAATGTATACTTTTTGTAACTTGTTGCAATAATGTTCGTTAATGTTCGAAATTTCATAGTGATCAGAATATTTTTATGTTTTTATCAAATAAAATTGTAATTAAATGTTATTTTCGACTTACCGATGGAAAGATATACCTCCTCACTCTATACTTGCAGTCTGACTTTTTGTTTTACAGGTTATAATTGCACAATACGGCATTTCAAAGCAGAGCTTCCAAAGTAATCTGAAGCGTACTAAACGCAGTGAATGAATTAATCGGTCGCGCTATGATTGTCGTATCATAAATGTGGCGCGCTCACCACGCCCACATTACCATTCCAACCAAAAATACAATCTAGCTTAGTACTTAAGCTAATGAGTAATTCATTTTTGACTTAATTTGCTAGGTAGAGTAAACCTAAGAATGTGTCCATTAACACTTTTCTTATTGTCTCTATTAAGGGGAAGACACTTTGTTCATGTGTTCTTTATGGGTAGCACTCACTTCACTACATTAAACTAACTAAAATACTAAACTAAAATATATTAGTGATAATAACATTTTATTATACTGATATCTTGTTGATGTTTGCTAAATTTTTCCATTAAATTAGGATTTGTTCTGTAGTAACATCAAAAACATACAGTTTTACAACAAGCGATTTTTTTTATCTATGCAGATATATAAACCTAAGATCTAAATGAACAATCTGCCCCCAATGTCATAATTACAGTAATTTAAAAAAATTAAGTGTTGGGAAATCGCACTTTTGAAATATTTAAATTTGGTGTATCTTGATAATTATAGCAGATAGCTTAAATATTTAAACGGATAACAAAAGATACATGTTTGTAGATTAGTCCTCAATATAATTTATTTGTTAAATATTAATGGTATTTTTTTAAATCTAATGAATTGTATCTATAATTACCACTTCTATCAGACCAACTAACACTTTCTTAAGCGTATTTACAGTAAGTCAGTAAGATACTGTAATTACATTGTTACAGTAAGTATATCTGCTCACTCACTTACTTGATATACATCAAGTGAGTGGCTTACAGATTGTTTTATTTTTAGTGAATTACACAAGTTATAGAGTAACTATACTTACTGTGAAAATGAGTAGCTAAAACGCCATATTTAAATAATGTCAATCTACCGGAACATTAGTTACTGTAAATATGATAATGAAAATACGAAATAAAACATAATTTTAATACAGTAAGTCTAATTACTGTTATTATTATAATGAACGATTGAGTCTTCTCAACATTTACTGTGATAGATAAAAATTAAAAGAAAAATTTTCCTTATAGGGCTTGATTTAAGGATCACAGTAATGTAAAAAAAGTCGTAACACGACTTACTGTAATTATGACATTAAGGGCAGCAATGCTGTGCCATATTATTTTTGTACAGTAAATCATTAGTGATTCTTAACTTTTTAAATACAATAAACCAAGCATGCTTAGAAAACAAGTATTACTTACCATGAATGTCAAATTATCCTGTTTGAAATGTCCTGAAGTTTCCTTCATAGGATCATATTTAATCACAGTCTTATAAGTCATTCAATATGTAAAACCACTGTATCTATATTTCATTTCACATGTACACAAACTGAATATAAACTTCAAAAATGTTTACAAAGGAATCAAACTTGAATAGCATAGTAGGTTGGATTCTAAAAATACATCAACATGATAAAACAGTATGAATGTGTTCACATACAGCAACACAATTATGACAATATGTAATATGGATTGTGAGTCCGGATTAACCGCTTCACGTGCGTGATAGGGTAGTAATAGTGATAGGCTGGAGCTAATGATAATACCAAAATAGATACTTAGGCACAATGGAAAAAATAGAATTGCAAATCAAAATTTGTGATTGAATGTTTATATCAAATTCTACTAATTATCTAGCACTACGTTCAAAGGTAATCCAAGTTACAAACGTTTTAACAAAATAATAACACTGATAATAAAATCGCGTATAATTTAACACTGGACTTTAGAAAGTCGTAGGTACTCATGAATTGACCTGTATACTCAGTTAATATGTTACGGAAACACTATACCGATGTACAAAAGAATCCAATACCTTTTTAATCAATAAAATCACTGTATAAGAACGAGAAACGCAAAAACTTGTAGCTTAGCAAAGTATACAAATAAAATATCTTCCCATCCACCATCACATAACCACCACTACTTGACAAGCACAGCACCATACAGTATTGTACAGTATACACAAAAGTATCGGTAAAACGAAGAATACCAGGCATCACTACTATGCCGATAACCGTAACTTGGGAAAACAATTATAGTTTTAGTCGATTAAAAAAAATCATTGTATTCTATGAAATAAGGATATTTTAATAGATGAAAAATTGTACCATCATGTGCGTACCTAATACACATAAAACAGCATCAAACAAACCACGCTGAAAAGTAAACTAAAATAAAATACGGGATAGAAAAGCTCCTCCACATCGATATGGATTTAAATTCAATAATGATAAACACACTCGAACTGATTAAGATTATGGACAAAAGTTGAATTACATATTACAGTAAAAACCATAATGCCTTACCACAATTCTGACTAAATATACAACCAAAGAGTTGTTGACAACTCCGTGTGTTATCAAACTTATCAGCGATCGGTCTACATTCACATAGTTGAACGTGGAATAAGTGAATAATCATTGCATAGCATTCAATGGCCTGTAACCAGCATAATAGTATTTTTTAATTCTACACTATTCTTTATTCCAAATAACCGGTTTCTTGTTTTTACGTCCTTATTGTATTGTGACATCTTTGACATTCTATATTTGTTTGTGATTAGTTTGATTTCTAGCTTTGTTCAAGGATCTTCTACCTACTAACTGGATTGCTTACGAATGATTCAAAGAATACAGAAAGTCTTTCTTAACTGTTAAACAATAGAGTATAAACTTGCACGCATAAAACTGAAGGAACTATTCGTTCCGAGCGAGACAGTGCCGTGTGTGGACTGTGTCCCTTTCTTCTGTGTGGCAGATTAAAAATATTTATTTCAATGGTAATTTTTTCGACCTGTCTGTTGTAGTAATAACACCTAGTTTTAAACTTCTTTGGAATTCTATCTTTAAAATGAATTACCATTATTACTGTATGCATATTAATGAAAATTAAAGTTATTTTACCATGCAAACACTCTTGTGTTTAAACCAAAAAAAATGGAATTTGTAAGAATTAGTAGTGATACATTATACTATACCTGGCAATTACTACATTGCCGTCTGACGTTTACTTGACATCTGTATGTTTATAAATTTGAATTATATTTAATTTTGTGAGTTTTCGTAATATTAAAGTGCAAGTTATTGTAACCATGGTAAGAACGTGTTTTGTGGTTAATTGCAAGAGTGAAAAGTGTACCCCGGGTCTGGAATTTCCCTTTTTAAGTAAGTTTTGTGACTTTGTTTACAAATTGCATTTAGGGTGACTATGTTTTCAATGTAAAAGTGGATGTTCTTCTCTTTATTCTTCTTATTTATTATTTTCCTTTCTTCTCATTATATATTATTTTTTGTTATTTTAAGCTTTCCTAAAATGATGATCTTCGAGACCGGTGGCTCAGTGTTCTACACAGAAAAGGGTCAGAAACGGTTCTAAAATTTGTAGCCGCCATTTCAAGCCCGAAGAAATATTGCATTTCGAAACAAGATCATATGATGCAATTCCATCCATTTTCCCTAAAGTAAGTTATCAATCTTTACAAATGACATGAAGATCACCGTTTTGAAATAGAATATGAGCATAGCAAGATGAATTTTCATTTTGAATCTATCTTAAACATAAATACTAAAATTTTGTTCTCATCAATCTATTATTATTTTAGATTCCTGTTAAAGCGAAACAAATAAATGTTTTGAGTACTATAATATTGAAACCCACTAAAAAAGAATATACAACCTGTACTGGGCACATTCAAAGATCAGTAAGTGAAAGTTATGAAAGGAGTCAAATTAATAAGCATAAAAGTCGACATTTTTGTTGATTTATTTACTTTTGCTTAGCAAATTGATGGCAAAAATATTTTATATCATTTTGGCCAAAAACTCAGCTAAGCAAACTTGCTTACAAGTGTAGTTTATTATATTAATAATTACTTATAACTTAATTACTTAACTTTTGTCCACTGCAGTTAGTTAATGTCGACAAATAATAATAATAATTCATAATTTAAAGATTATTTCCATACTTTTAACTAATAATAGTGTAATACATTTTTTAGGGTTGTGTGTCAAGCCAATCTTGTAACAAACCTGCAGCTGCAACATATGAGGAACTAGAAAATATAGAACCAACCTAATAATAATAACCTTATAATTGTCATTCGATCTGCCTCCTTCATGTTTAGAATTATGTATGTTAATAATATTGATTTCTAACCTTAAATAGCACATGTGGTGTGTTAGCCTGTAATTAATTGTTACACTTATAAATGTAATATGACTGTTTCATACAAATGTATAGTGTAAACAATTGTAGGTTAACCTAAATAAATATATACATAAATAAATTATATCTCTTCTGTTATTCTTTCTATTTATAATCATCGTTTATCATGAAGGGTTTTAGTAGTTTTAATTATGTATAAACATTGCATCATTTTATTTTTAGTCTACTGGTTCTGACCGTACAAGTGTCGAATAAACGTAGATTACCAATTAATGCACGTTTGTTTGGACGTCTGTACCACTGCCTATCAAGGCCAAGCCTTCGAAGAATTGTCAGCTGGTGATTCTGTCATTAATTCTGTATCTGCAATAATTGTATTTGTATCACGGGTCTTAACCACTTTGAAAGTTTATAATTCCACGCAATAAAGTCTGCTTAACAAAACCAATTTTGCGTTTAGCCCGTATAAGGAAGGGTTTATTATAGAAATTAGCGCGCTCAATATAAGTTCCCCAGATATATATTGAGAACTAGCTTTTCACCCACATGGAATTCTGTTATATCGCGCTACCGAGCAACTATTCAAAAATCTGAGATAGAAAGAACCCTATATAGTTCCCAGGGTTTTAAACTATCTCCATGCCAAATTTTTCGAAAGCGGCTCTGTGATTTAACCGTGAAAGCGTAACAGACCGATACAGACCTTTGTATTTATAATTGAATTTATTCCTTTCTTTCTATTTAATACGTTATTAAGAAAAAAACTGGCCAAGTACGAGTCGGACTCGCGCATGATGGGTATTTTTATAGGTAGGTAATGAATGGTACGGAACCATTACCTATAAAAAGCGCCAAAAATATCACAACTGTTGTATGGGAGTCTCCCTTAAATATTTATTTTAATTAATTTATAGTATTTTTTGTTATAGCGGTAACAGAAATACATCATTTGTAAGGTTAATAATAAGTGTCTTAAAAAAACCTGCAAATATTGCATCAAATAAAATTGTCCTTACGTTTATCGCGAATTGATATCCACACTACTAGAAAGAGATAGCTAGGTCCTTCGAGGGTATACTCTTCGGAACGGATTTGAGCTTCGCGTCCGCATTCCAGTTTAGGTACAAGTTCCTTGGCTTTGTTACAAGCACAGAGTACATTTTATATACTGAGATAGAGCCGTCACTCGAAGATTCCAGAGCGCCCGCGCCCTCTGGCAACAAGTAACAACAACAATGTATGAAGCATATGAATATATATATAGCATATACATATAGCTACCTACAAATCAGGGTACCACTGCATAGGCCGTCCTATTTACTCCTTTTTATTTAGTACTTAGTAATTTATGTTGATTTACAATAAAACAATATAATTACAACACCAAATACTTTATTAAAATCTTCTGTTACAATATTTGATGGCCATCTGAATTTTATCTTCCATAATCGTTTCGTGATCCACACAATAACTTAGAAGTATCCTTAGGTACACACCAATTAAATAAGAATATATTATATCTTAAATTTCTTGAATTATTTGCAATTATTGACTTATTATTTGACAAATTATTTAACTTTTTTCAAACCTTTGACATTTACAAAGTGTTGCCAAGTGACCGACTCGCGTTCTCCCCAAACTTTCCCCGAAATCTCCCCAAAATTCAAGATTTGTCAAAAAAAACTCATAAATGGCTACCGTAAACGCGGGTTACTTTAGCTCTGGGGGGGAACTTTGGCTCAAAACGGAAAAAAGTTAGAACTTCCCGCCTGTCGGTCAAATGACAGTAAACGGTCTATTTCGAGTCACAAATACTAGATGGCAATAGAGGTAACTGTTTCTGATTGGTCAAGCAAACTTCAAGCAAGTTTCAACCTGTCAGTTGAATTCGGAACTACCTGCTTAAAAACGTGCATATTTTACGGCTGCAAACTTTGTAGTGTTACCGTGAGTTTCGGTAAGTTTCCTTTATTATATGAAATTGTTTGTGTCAGAAATGTGTTAGCAAGTAAAGTCACTGTAAAAATTATACTTTTTTTACGATCCTTAGTACCAAAATCTTAAAAATAAATTGTGGCTTTACTTTGTCTCATAATTTTGGGTAACTTTGGCTCATGAGCCAAAACTTACGGAAATCACATGTTATTCAGTTTCCATGCTGAGCGATGCTACAGATGGCCGACGCTCACCTTTTATTTTGATTGAACAATACATTGAGCTGAAAAACGCTGCATCTTCTAAAGACTGGCTTTCCCCTCAAGTTCCAGAGTTGTCTGATTCCATTCAGCTTGAAGTGCCATCGAAGAACCGATTGATAGCTACAGATATCCAAGACAAGATTAGGCTCAATCTTATGAAAGGAGACCATGTTCTGGTTACATGGAACTCACAAAAATATCCTGGCCAGATTACCGCTTTCGTAAGCGAAAGAGGGGGCTCCCTCTTCGTTTACTGAACTGTATGTGAGCTGTATGAAAAGAGGCAAATTATTCTGGCAATGGCCTGTTACAACTCTATAGTTGGAAGGATATTATTTGCAAGATAAATATTCCCAAATATGAAAATAAAGGATGTTTTTCTGTTCCTGAATTAGATGGCTAAGTTGCAAGAATAACAAGAGACATCTTGTTATTTTGGTCTAAGAAAGTTCCTATCGTATAATAATAACTTTATAATTTTTTTAGTAAAATAAGAAAACAATGATTCTCAATTTTAAGACTGTTATGATTAGTTTTAGACTGTTGATTTATCCGAGGTTATTTCTTAATATTATATTGAACCATTTCTTAATTTTTGTAAAAGTTTTGTTATTTTCCAAAAAAATATATTATAACTTTTATTTTTCTGAAAATTAAACTCAGATTTTTTGGTACAACATTGGTATTTCTATTATCTATCATTGTATAGGGCTTTCATTGGCTCAATGCTGTCATAAATATCGTTTTTGGGTCAATAAAATCTGCAGGACAAAGTAACCCTCTTCAAAGAACAACATTGGCTCAAAACTAAAAAAAATAAAAATAATAATTACACATACAAATTGGGGAAAATAGCATTGTTACTTATTAGCTACCATCCACACCTATGAACCAAATCCATTAAAATGCTAAGAAATTCACCATAATCCCTACTATAAAATAATTTCTAAACAAAGACCAAAAAAGTAGCTAAAGTAACCCGCGTTTACGGTATTCTTTTTTATTATTGATACAATTTTATACAATTTAAGCAATCGCGTCCATGACTAAATTAGCCTTTTCACTCGCGCCGGTTGCAGTTCCGTATTTTTTCTGAGTTAAACCTGTTTAGCATCTTTGAACTGGGTTTAAAATGAACACATTCTTCTAGCAATTTATATCTTATTCTCAAGATGGATTCGGCAGTGTTAATGCCAATCTGTTTTGACGTTTGTCTTCAATAATAGCTACTTGAGAGAAGGCTCTTTCCGCAACTGCGTTAGAAAAAGATAAAGACAAAATTCCTAGTGCCAATTTGCTAACATTTCCACGGGTATGTTCTATCCCCGACTGCATTTTTGAAATTATAAACTTCAACCCAGAACTCTTCAGTGTGTTGCGTGGATTTCCAAGTTGTACGATGCAAATCATTCCATTCTGCGGCAACTTCGGAGCCACCCGGCTATCATCGTGCACAGCATTTTGTATTCGTGTGTGTGCCTTCACAGATTAGTTAGTGGTTTGGTCGCGTTCAGACATCAGTCCAAATATTCCCCCAAAAATATTGTCCCTCAATTCTCCCTTCATAACTTTAAAAACCCCCCAAATTTGGGGGGATTCCCTCCAATCTGGTATCACTGCATTTACGCAAGTTTCGTTACCATTTTAGTTTAAAATTAAATAAGTTAAAGAAAAAATAGGATTGCGTAATTGGAGGATTTTATTAATTTGAAGATACGTGTGTTAATATATTATAAAAGGTGTGAAATGTAAAAGGTGTCCTAATATCCCTAATATTTTAATTTATGTAAAATAAAATGGTTATTTGTTAAAGATATAGCAAAAAGTTCAAAATAATCCTCTATATTCTATTATACTCGACGTCAATTAGATGTTGACCTCTTTTAATTTGATTTAAACTATTATTTTAAAGCGGAAATGATTTTTGTTTGTTTGAATGTGCTAATCTTTGAAAGTACATGGTTGTACTGGGTAAATTTGTATGAAATTTTGGTATAGAAGTAGCTTGAAGCTTGAGGAAGGCTATTTTTTACCCAACTGCAAAAGAAATAACCGGTATACTATAGTAGTCTTTGAAAAGAAGCGAGTTCATGTTTTTATGGTGATAAAGTTTACAGGAACGAAGCGCTGCGCCGTGCGACTCCTAGTATTTTCATAAATGTAGGTATTTCATTGTGTAAATGGATATATCCTATCATCCAATAAATGCATAAATGTGAAATGAGAGACAAGTCCAATATTGAATAGGTGGGTCCACACCGGACGATCCAATTCCATCGCGCTCCGATCACGCGCGGCAGGAGCGCGCTCCAAATGTGGAGGCGTTGTGGACGTGCCAGTGATGTGAACTTAGCTATTTTATAGCTAGATCTAGCTATTTTTGCACCCCTGTCAGCTACAATTTCTAAAAAATTGTAGCTAAACGATTTAGCTACTTTTTTAGCAAATTATTAACATAGTGACTTTATCTACACACTATTATTGATGCTTGTGTGTGTGATTTTCAGTTTTAGAATTACAATAGTTAAAAAGCACAAAGGGCGCGCATTTACTACATTTGGTTAAGTGGACATCACAGGAAAAGGTGAAATTTTGGGTGATATTTTGGCATGTGGTGATAATACATATAGGGATATATGTGAACTGGCTATATCTTGCCTTTCACTTCCACACTCAAATGCAGAGGTTGAGAGGTTATTCTCTCAAATGAATCTAGTTAAAAATAAACAGAGAAACCGATTGAGTCTGATAACTCTAAATTCTATTTTATGTATAAGAGACTCACTCAGGAAAAAAGGTAAATGTTGCTTCAACTGTACCTTACCTTTAAAAGTTCTCCAACAAATGGGAACCGTGGAGAAATACACAAAATCCCTGGATTCTCAGGATGTACAACTATCTAGATCATCTTCCCTAGATTAAGTTATATTAATAATGTTTTACCATAAGTATGTACCTGTAAATATATTACGAAAGTAAAGATAGCCATTACACACATTAGTTTTAATGTAGAAAAACGATTTTAACGATTAGCTTAGTTTTTTTTAACTTTAGCAACTTCTAGCTACTTTTTGCGGTAAGATAATGTGGGAATCTGGCAACTTTTTGCAAAAGATCTAGCTACAGAGGTGATAGTATAGTTGGCAATACTGGGACGTGCCGCGCGCGATCAGAGGTGGGCGTTTAAGCGAAAAGCATATAATATAACATATTATTTAAAATAAGCGAATAAGCAGACTAGTTTATAAAAGCATTTAAAGCTATCTGTTTATTCCGCTTTTTGTTAAAATTAGAACGCAACTGCGTTTTGATAATTTCTTTTCATAACCACGTAAGTAAGAACGTGTTCAAATGAATTATGTAACAACTGATAGATGGCGCCTGATTCAATTTTAATCGATAGTAAACAATGATTATGCGAATATCGACCTTAATTCAATAACTTTAAGGTTTAAAATATTTACATCTTTTGTTTATGTGCTGAATCGCGTTGACTTACTCAAAATTGGTAAACCTAGCAAATTAAATATGCTTTCCGTTTTTCACTTTTAAAAGCGACAATTTAATTTAAACGGCTTGCTTATACTGCTTATTACTTATTTTGCTTTTTACGTTTAGTACCGTTTCCACCGCCCGGTGAAAAGCGTCATGTTTTGTGAATTTCCGAAACAAGTCTACCGAAGACGCAGCAATATGTTTAACAAACTCTGTGGCTTCTTTCATAGAAAACGGAGAACATGCCATGGGAGTTTTCTTAGACCTTGCCAAAGCGTTCGACACAATTTCCGTTGACCTACTCTTAGCGAAATTAGATGATATAGGAATAAGAGCGCATGACTGGTTTAAGTCCTACCTCTCGGCTCGCCAACAGTTGGTAAAAGTAGGTGACCATTCAAGTAGTTTACTTCCGATCAACTTCGGTATTCCTCAAGGAAGTACCATTGGACCAACGCTCTTTGCCTTCTACATGAACGATATTCTTAATGCTTCAGTAAATAATGCAGAAATCATATCATACGCAGACGACACAGCTATTATTTTTCACGCCAAAACCTGGGAAGAGGTGTATCATTCTGCTGAGAGTGGTTTGATTACGATCATGGAGGTACTTAACAAAAATCTTCTTACGCTTAATGTGAAAAAAACAAAGCTTATAACGTTTTTCAAAACCTCAGCATCCAGTCCTCCAAAGAATTTAAAACTTAAACTCCATACATGCAGTAGCCATCATTATAATCCACTAATAGACTGTACATGCACTAGCATAGACCGCACTCACTCCCTCAAATACCTCGGTATTACAATAGATGAAAATCTCTCCTTTAAACCCCATATTCATCTTCTTTCGGCTCGTGTCAGAAAACTTATTTACATTATGAAAAAGTTACGTGACTGCACACCCACTAAAATTCTCCGAATGGTATATATTGGTCTTTGTCAATCAGTGCTGCAGTATGGAATTTCCATCTGGGGCAGTGCTGGTAAGTCCACATTTATTGAAATAGAAAGGGCTCAGAGAGCTGTCATCAAAGTAATGCTAAAAAAGCCTTTTAAGTTCCCAACAGACCTGCTATATAATGAATTTCCTGTTCTCCGAGTGCGGCAGTTATTCATTTTAAGTGCCACACTACATGCTCATAAATCCTTCAAAAGTAGATCTGACCATCAACATCTCTTATCCAGACGCGTTCTACACATCCCTCTACCAAACGCTACGAGTCTACTAGCAAGACGCTGTCCATATTACTCTCACACCCATATTTATAATCAAATCAGTAAATACTGTAACATCAAAGGCATTAACATCAAAGGCATTAACATTCACTCATGCAAGAATAAAATCCAAAAATTACTCCTTTCCTTATCGTATAATGAAACAGAGGAAATTATCTAGTACAGACACACATACATGCTAACTCACATACATTCACGCATTAAGCCTTCTATAAACGCACACCACTCTAACACATAACACCAATATTACACACTTATTCATAAACCATAAAATAAACTTATGTTCAATTTGTATTTAAGTTAATTATTTTATATAAAGTGCACACAGTTGTTTTGTTTTACGTTTTGTTTAATGTTTTTTTTATTTTTAGATATTATTTTATTATTAAATTAGGCATTTTTTTTAAATACTTTGTGACCATTGCATTCATATATCTGTTCAGAATAGTTATTTTTATCTTTTGTTAACGCAACTCTGGTCTCCAAGATACAGGCGCTGCCTAGTTTGGAGGCCGCCGACATTCTTTTTAATAAAACAAAGTTTAGTTACAGCAAGATTATATACTCGAAATGTTAATCATAGGTTAAGAAAATTACTGTAACTCTGGTCCAATAAAATTTATTCTTATTCTTAGAAGTTGTGACTCGGACTTGTTTACGTAAACATAAATAGTGTAAAACATTTTTTCATGTGGTGAATTGTTTCTTGCCAAGGAAATAATTCTGTGAGTTTTGGACTTGTATATAATATAGTTTTTAGGTGTGTGTTTTTAAGTGTTAATAATAGTGTAAATAGTTTATAGTGTAAGTAATTGTGTTAATTTTGACTACTTTTTCTACAAAAACAAATTGGTGAGCTAATTAAACTGTAAATTCGAATAACTACTGTATCAAAATGACGAGTAGAAGTTCGAATAACATAATTTGGAACGTTTTTTTGAGAAATCATGCGACTAAAACAGCTGAGTGTAATTTTTGCAAAAAAACTTTATCGTATTCCGATTCTAACAAAATATCGGAACAGAGGATCCAGTTGCTGACGAGCAAAGTAGAAAAAATTATGTTTCTGAATGTGAATAAATGACTTGATGGTTTGAGGAAATAATGGAAATTTTGTAAATAATTAAAATGTACACATACTAGATAATAGATCAATGAACTTTTAAATACGCCTGAATTTAATAAAATGTAGTTTATTATTTGACAAGTTATTAATAAATACAGATCTTAGAATAATACTAACTACTAACCTACTTAGTTTAGTTTCATAATTATATAATATTATTCATTCAGACAGTCTTAAGCCTGCCAAGTACGAAAGAAAATTCATTGATTTCGTTTAAAAACCAATACTTAAACTTAACCAACTAAAAAAGCAAACAACATAATTTCATTATTTTAATGTAAGAAAGTAAATAAGCAAATTAAGCTATTAAGCAATTAAGCAGTTTACGTAAGTGACTTTTGATAAAAAATAAACGAATAAGTTCGTTAAAAGTTTTAAGTCACTTATCACATCTTTACGCGCGATCCATGCGCAAGTTTTGGAGCGCGTGCCCCCTGGTGCGCGCGATCCGTACGTTGTCGGTTTTTTTGCCAACCTCAGAGGTGCCTCAGCAACGTGGCGCGCGCGGTGTGGACGGTTGTGTAAGATTCACGCGATCCATCACACCATGGATATTTCGCAAGGTCGCCATCTGATATCGCTTTATAAGGAATTTAAATGTTTATGGGACACAAAAGATGTTAATGTTTTGCGCAATAATTTAAGCAAAATAAAGGTTACTGCTGCAACGGCAATTCGCCGCTGCTGTACGTGTGACTCCATATCCATACAAGTACTACTGAATCACGGATCGCCGTAGGATCGCTTGGAGCACATATTTAGGGTCGCAAGTTTCCAAAACTGCATCGGTCTAACGCGATCCGCGATCCACGCTCCACGATCTTGGATCGCGGATCGCGGGATCGCCGCTCCAAGACGGATCGTCCGGTGTGGACCCACCTAATAATACGTCATTCGTGATTTCACCAACAAAAGAATCGAGAAAGGTGCCAATTTTTATGTTCACTGTAGATATGTAATTCAAGCTCAAGATTTGACTCGGCTAGTTTTTAGGAACAGGCTAAATTATATTTGCAAGTACTTTCTGTTTGTGCTGGACCATGTATATATTAAGTGGACATTATATTTGATTGTTTGATAAAAAATTGTCAATTCAAATCAAGAATTCAAGATCTGTAGGTAAGTGAGTCAGTTATAAAAATGCCAGTGTTTAGACGCTAATATATCAATAACCATTTGCGCTACATTAATTAAATTTTAAATTCTTCACAAGCTAGGGTACTTTCATGATTGTGCCAAACTCAGATTATAAAACTAAAGGCAGATGGAGCGCACCGAACTCGCGAGTGGCCCCACCAAAGCTAATACAAATTCAAAAGTAAATACAAAAACGCGCCAGTGCTAGATAAAACACAGTGTATTACATTCTCTTTGGTGCTAGACGCGACTTATCCGACGCAACACGTTACGACTGTTTCGTAATTTTAGTTAAAAAAATGCCGTCTTGTGTTATTAAACACTGTAAAAGTTGTTCTCAAAAACAAAAAAAAAAGAAATGGAATATCCTTTCACAAGTAACTATTGATTATTTGGCTTATTTAATTTTATCCACATAATAATTTTACATGTGACTCGGAACACAAAACTTCAACAGTCATTCGCCAGTGTTGTCAGTATTTATTAAAATGAGTTTGCCTTTTTTAGTGGTAAAACTACAGTTAGAAGGTCTGGAGGTTAGTGATGTAACGAAAGTTGAATTTTTCAAAATCGCAAATGCGAATGTGAATATTAGTCTGAATCGCACGGTTTTTTTTTTACAAAAATATCTCAAGATTAATTTTCTTAGAAAATACTTTTTATTTATTTATTTATACTTTATGCACAAAGGTACAAAGGCGGACTTAATGCCGTAGGCATTCTCTACCAGTCAACGATGAGTAGTGAAGAGAGAGTGTGTATTTATGTCAGGTTATTAAGGGTTGTAATAGCCGAATGGCAAAAAACGGAATACTTATAGTTTTTTTTTCATGTCTATCAGTCTGTCTGTCTGTCTGTCCGCGCGTCCGTATGTCACAGTAATTTTATTCCAAAACTATTAAGTTAAAAATAAAATGTGTTGTATTATAATCTTGGTTAAAAACTACCTATGTGCCAAATTGTATCCAAATCAGTACAGTAGTTTTTGCGTGAAAGAGAAATAAACATCCATACATACATATATACTTCCATTCTCACAAACTTTTGCATATACAATAATTAGAAAAGTAGGATATAATTAAAAAATTAACAATATATAAATAAAAAAATAATTGTGATATATTTACCGATACCTTTTTTATTTATTGTAATTTATTTAGTGACAAATAACTGTTATTTTGTCTTTATGTCACTTTAGTATTTTATGTTACAAAAGAACGTTGCCAATATTACAACAATTTATTAGAAAAAATGAGGGAGTTAATTTGTGAATATCTGGTAACTTTACAGGCACAAGATGCACGTGTATGCACAGTGCAGCGGCTCGTTGTCACGCACACATAACTATAGAAGTGGGGCCCATAGATTATTATACTCTTTGGTGGGGCCACTCGCGAGTTCGGTGCGCTCTATCTACCTCTTGTTTTATAATCTGAGGTGCCAAATATCATGTATGTAGATTCAAAATTTTATGAGTTGTGAAGGAATCAAATCAAAAGTAAATCGAAATGGTTCATCACACACGGTGCGTTGGCAATTCTTTTTTACTTGGCTGGACTTGGAGCCTCGAGTTTAGATCTACCTATATTGAAAGAATTGTCACGTGATTAGAGATATTTGAAAAAAAAAAGTTAATAATTATAGAAAATTACGTGGGTACTCTTTAAAAGATTGATTTTGAAGGTATAGATCAATATGCATATTATGCATATATCACCGACCATAGATTAAAAAGTGGCTGACTGTTATGAAAGAAAGAGAAAGCGCACTGAACAGGTGAGACAGCAAAATCTACCATTATTTACCCTTCAAACTCCATACTATTTTTTCCCCTTGAAGTTGCAGTAGCCCAAAGAGTAAAGTAACAGTATCCCATAGCCACCCATAGCCCCATAGCCTGGTGAAACTCCCGAAGAAACTTCAGACACCTGCCAATAAACTAGCGACATCTTACCCCTGGGGTCAACTTAGTTTCGTACGTAATGCATTTGTCTTGCTAATAGATAGCAGCAGCTACGATATATTTAGACATATACGATAATCAAAATTAATAAAAAAATATTATTTGTATCGAAAAATTCATAAAACATTATTTAATGTATTAGGCACCTAATTCACTAAATTAAATGACATTACAATTTTACTGCATCATAGACTCTATACACCTCGCTTGTTTATGAAAAACAAAGAAAAAATAAAAATAAGAAACTGTCAAAAACGAAAAAAAAGCGCGGGGTTCTCCGAATTTGGCGGGCGTGATTTTTCTTGTAAATATTCATTATATTAGTTAGTTTAATTGTTGTTTAGTTAAAATTCTTCATATTTAGGGTAAGTCTTTTTTCTATATATATTTCTGGCCAGTGACCACAATGGACAATGAACCACCTGATCCAGGAGACACAGTCCCCTCGGTTGGGCATAATATTATTATCCATGACTCCAGTATGGACACAGACTGGTCCATCACCAGATCGGAGTGAAAAAGGGCTCGAGCTCCACGCAAAACATGCAAAATTTGCAATAAAAGAAGGAGAAATGGTCACTCAACAGGAATAAATAATGAAACAAATTGTCATTGTGATAATGACTCAGCAGTTACATTCAGTCCAAAAGTAACATCAGACATACTAACGGTAACTTTAATTAAAGTTCACCAAGAAGCCACTCCACGTTCTGTGGATGGTGATGGTCCCCAAACTGAAAACCTCAAGTCAGATCTTTCTCAGAAGGCGCCACAGGTTTGTATGAAGCCACAGACCTGTCGCCATACGTCGTGCACATACAAAAAATGGTTGATGCACAAAACTCTAGTCAGTCACCCAATAACTTTAGGGCCTTAAAAATCGCAAATACAACAACATAATAACGGTTCTCTAAAACGTATTGGTCGAAACAGAATATCGTCAGCTTCTCTCGTTACGTAGATGCTAACTCTTTTATAAATGACCCAAGTTTGGCCAAAGAGAAATTGAAGGCATTCGTTCCATCTATAAATGTGTGCCGTATTGGAATTATTAAAGGCATACCTACCGAATGGTCTCCGGAGGAAATAGCGGAAAATATATCGGTTCCCGCTGGATGCGGGAAAGTCATCAAAGCAAGGCATCTTAACTATAAAGTACACGAACCGACCTCTGTGTGGAAACCATCCCAAACAGTCGTGCTCACCTTTGACGGACAAATTTTACCAAAATGTGTATTTTGTTGTTACAATTCCATGCCAGTGGAATTGTATACATTCTCAACAACTCAATGCTTTAATTGTTGTCGTTTTGGCCATACAAAGGTACAATGCAGGTCGAACCCTCAGTGCTTCAAGTGTGGGGAGAAGCATTCTGCTGACACTTGCAGTATTGAAGACGAGAGTAACAGTAAATGCTGTCGTTGCGGTGGCATTCACTACGCCATCAATAAAAAATGCCCAGAATTTGAAAGACAAAAATCAATTAAACATTATATGGACCATAGCTGCGTGTCGTATGCTGAAGCGTCGAAACTACATCCACCAATCTCGAAATTGTATGCAGATGTGGTAACATCTGCTCCATCACATACCACTCATAATTATTTTTCTTCACAAAATTCGCCCAAATCACGTAACACACAAGTTGTCTCCTCACATAGAAAAATAGTATTCCTTAAACCTCGGGATCCCCCAAAAACAACTAAGGGTTACGACTAGGGCGTCCAATCCCGCAGCCTAAATTCAATCTCGGTATTTGCGGGACTACGAATTTTCAAACCCGCGGGGTCTCGGTATTTGCGGGATCCCGCATATTGAAAATATTCACATTTATATAAGGCAAATAAAACAATGAATTAATCAACTAACTCCACGTTTATTTACGTATTATATATTAGTATGAGATCAATCAAATTACACCGTTTATTTATCACAAAAATACAATGAATCAATCAACTAACTCCTCATTTATTCCAGTATTACTACTAGTATGAGATCAATCAAATTACACCGTTTATTTATCACAAAAAAGCAATGAATTAATCAACTAACTCCACATTTATTTACGTATTACTATTAGTATGAGATCAATCAAATTTCACCGTCTTTTCTTCACAAATAACAGTAACAAATACTGAATAAAAAACTTTACTGATATTTTAGGCTACATACTTAGGCTACCACTGACTGAAATTCGGCTATATTAGGCTACAAAAGCTGTGAAAGACGTGTGACATCGGCCCCCGCGTTGTTTGCAACACTGCTGGCCCCAAGTCACTGAGCGATCACGCTCGCGAGAGGCGTATACATGCTTTTTTTCAGTCCCGCAAATCCCGCGGATCCCGCGCCCGTAATCTCGCATCATGCGGGATTGGAAAATGACGCGGGATCCCGCAATACCGAGATCTCGGTATTCCAGGATTTGACGCCCTAGTTATGACCGCGCAGCTCATCAAGCATTAATCAATAATGAAGTTTCTGTGTCAGGGAATAGTGTTGCATTCCAAAATAAAACAACAACTAATAATGACACTACCGGTCTACCAGACGCACGGCTGGGTACCACCCACACTTGGTTAATATACCGTCTTGTCGTACCAAGCGCTTCTCCTCCACTACATCACAGTTTGGTTTTAGGAATGGTAAAAGTACGATGGACAGCCTTGGTGTATTCACAACTGATATTTGCTTAGCCTTCTTTTCTAATAATTCTGTAATTGCTGCTTTCCTGGATATTAGTTCAGCTTACGTTAATGTCCTGGTATCAATCCTAGAACAAAAACTTAATTCATTACAAGGGCCAACAATGCTGTCTAAGTTCATAATTAACATGCTTTCAGAGAGATCTATAAATCTTCATATTGATGGGTGTTCAGTCCCAAGCCAGCCAACGGTAACTGGTATACTGAACTGTCCACGGTTCGTGGAGCCCTAAACGTTGCTTAACCAATGGCCTTAGGCCAGTCAATATAATATTACCACTTACCTTCTGAGCTGGGACGCCAGGATACGACCCTTTTTGATCACGCCCGTGTGGTATGTATGTAAGTATGAAGTGAGTAGGTGAACGTGTAATGTGATCAAGTGTTGATGGACGGAGGTTCCCAAAAGACGCAGGTCCTCACAATGTGGTCCCGGCAGCATTCACAGCACCACTCTGCTACACTTTAGCACCAGATTGGAGCAGCTATTTATCACCAATTCACTATCACTTTCAACAATTCGCGTGCCATTCGGTCTGGCGTCAATACGGCGGTATTGTTCCAAAATATCCCAGGTTTTTCGTCAATTCGGGATGACAATTTCAACTTATCGTTAATCGCGACCAAATTATCTTTTAACCGCCTTGTTTGTTGAGATCGATTCATTGATTGAAATTAAAATTCCTGTTGAATCTACGCGGTTAAAAGCTAATTTGGTCGCGATTAAAGATAAGTTGAAATTGTAATCCCGAATTGACGAAAAACCTGGGATATTTTGGAACAATACCGTCGTATTGACGCCAGACCGAATGGCACGCGAATTATTGAAAGTGATAGTGAATTGGTGATAAATAGCTGCTCCAATCTGGTGCTAAAGTGTAGCAGAGTGGTGCTGTGAATGCTGCCGGGACCACATTGTGAGGACCTGCGTCTTTTGGGAACCTCCGTCCATCAACACTTGATCACATTACACGTTCACCTACTCATTTCATACTTACATACACACACACGGACGCGATCTACCAAGGTCGCACGCTGTCGTCAACCAGCCGCAGGTAAGTGTGCATGTTGGAATATCTAATTGTTGTACAGAGGCCTAGGAGCCCATATTGTGTTTGAAAGACAACGGTACAGCTCCACGAACCGTGGACTTACCGTTGGCTGGCTTGGGACTGAACAATGGTTATACATTTACCCGTCTTGTATGGAAAGATCTCCCTCAAAGTTCTGTTCTACACTTATGATTTGGAATCCTCTCTAAATGAGTCAGTACAAGTCCTTCAATATGCAGATGATTTACTTCTTTATTTACCTGGTCATTCTGTTGTAAATATTTGTACTTCCTTAACCTCTTCTCTAAGCTTACTAAAAACTCGGCTAGAAACCAATGGTCTGCACCTGTCAATTGATAAAAGCAACATTGTCTTGTTTACTAGAATGCGTAAGCCTCCTATAGTTACAGTAAGGTACAATAATATCCCAATGCCCGTTAAAAAACAGGTTAAATTTTTAGGCCTTATTCTGGATACCACACTGTGAATATATAGCTGCTAAATGTGAACGAAATATCAACATAATTAGATGTCTTTCTGGTGTTTAGTTGGGAGCACATCCTTTTTCATTAAAACTACTGCACAACACCTTGATTAGAAGCATATTGGACTATGGGACTTTTTTGCTGGAACCTGCTAATGTTGCTGGTCTTAAGAAACTGGACAGTGTTCAGTCCAAGGCACTCAGAGTGGTTTCAGGTGCAATGAAAAGCAGTCCTATTAATTGTCTCCAGGTGGAATGTGGAGACCCTCCACTTCATTTACGACGTCAATTTTTAGCTGATAGATTTATGGCTCAGTGTTTGCAATTTACTTATCATCCTTTGCGAAATAAACTTTCCATTCTCTTGGAAGAAGTAATTTCATCCACTTACTGGAGGCACAAAACTACTCCGTGTTTAGTTAAAAGCTTTAGAAAATACAATGTAATTGAAGCTCCCTGTCATCAATCTCAATTTCTTCCTATATTTCATTGTAATTACAGTTCATTAATTATGTCATCAAACATACATTATAACCTTAACATTTACCGAGATGACGTATGTCATAACATTAACTTTAACTTCACTATGGATAGAGACCGGAAAGGTTGTCAGCTCTTGTTTACAAAGGCTTCGAAGCATGGAAGAGACTCATGTGTGGGTGTAGGTGTATACTACTCCCAATATAATATCATTCAAAAAATAAAGCTTTCTCCCCGAATCATCTGTATTTATGGGAGAATGTTTCGGTCTATTCAAAGCTGTCGAGTATATACTTATTATGGGCCTACGGAATTCACTCATCTTAACTGATGCAAGGAGTGCCTTACAATCTTTGGCCAGATTTGCTTTCTATTCTCATAATCCTTATATTATATTTGAAACACGTGAACTCCTTTTTAGGTGTTTTACTAGGGGTATTCAGTGCATTTTGCGTGGATACCCTCACATTGTGGCATTCTGGGTAATGAGAGAGCTGACCAGTTAGCTAATGATGCCGTATTGTGTGGACACGTTTTTCCGTACAAAAATAACTCTCAGGATCTGGCAGCTCTGCCCAGGGTTTATCTACAGGAATCCTGGGGTCAGCTTTGGTCCGGGCAATCAGTGAAAGGGAAATTTTATCGTACTATTCAGCCATCAATTTTTGTAAAACCTTGGTTTAGCAAGTACAAGTTAAGCAAAAAGATTACAACAATATGAATACGTATGCGATTGGGTCACGTGTGCACTCCTGCTCATCTTGCCAGGCTTGGCATTGTGCAGAACCCTGCGTGTGAATGTGGTGCTGAAGTGGGAGATCTGAACCACCTTATTTTTTCCTGTCCCCTTTATGACCACTCCTCACTTTTCCAAAGCCTTGTTTCCCTCCGAGTCCCTTTTCCCACTTCTATTTCATGTATTTTGTTTAATTTTAATGTAGATATTTATAAAACCATAGCTCTTTTTCTTTTGTAAATAACGATATAGCTATTTAAGCATTAATATTTAAAAAAAATTGTACTTATTTTACGATGTTGTACATATTTCTTAGTTTATGCACCGGGTCGGCCTTTTTGTTGGGCCACCTGGTCGCGTTAAATGGTTATGTACAGTTTTCTGTTGTACTAAATTTCCCTTTATCTTGTTATTATTTATTATGATTATATTAATTTAACAAAACTAATCACCTTTCCTATTCCAAATTTCGTGTTGTATTATTTTATCACTTCGCGAGTACTTGATTCCTACGTTTTGATCAAATAAAATATTGTCAGTGGCAATAAGCACGAACAGTGCAATGCTAAAACAAAAAAAAGCTGTCACAAACAGTTTGACGAAATTCGATTAATTAATAAATTAACAGAAAAATATGTGATGAGTAATAAAATCCCTAAAATGAAGGTAAAATATGCAGCACAAGTGTTCAGCCAGAGGGTCTCTAGGGCTTTACGTTTTTATTGAGTTAGTATATGTGAAGACTGTATAGCCTACTCTATGACTCTATATGGTCATTGATTAACATTGAGGTAATATATACATATTTCCTCAATGTTGATTAACGTTTTCTTGTTTATAATTTTTGCTCATGTCACAATTCTTCGTCTTGCATTTTATGTATTTCTATAATTAATTATTCTACTAAATAATACACAGTTCGGCTCTAATACATTGGTTTATCCTTGACTGAGTGTTATACACGGCAATACAAACTTCCACTGCACACCGCTATTCACAAGTTTCGAGTCACAACTCTAAAACTTAATATGGTAGCGCCGCATCAAGAAAAACAAATCAAAAATGTCTAAGGTAAACATACAACCCCTAAACAAGGAGAATTATGATACCTGGGCGATACAGGCAGAAGCTGTGTTGATTAAAGATAAACTCTGGAAATATGTGCAAGAAAACATATCTGAAACAGCAGGTACTGAAGAAATTGACAAGGAGAAAGAAGCTAAGTCAACCCTTATTCTTCTAATCGCTCCTTCAGAGCTAAAACAAATAAAGCAATGCAAAACAGCAAAAGAAATTTGAGACAAACTGAAAGCGATATACGCGAGCAAAGGTCCAGCTCGTAAAACATCTCTTCTAAAGCAGTTAATACTAACAAAACTAGAAGGCAATGACGTTCGTGAGCATATAAACAAATTTATGGACACCGTTGATAAACTTGCTGACATGCAGATAAACATCAATGATGATCTACTCACGATAATGATGCTGTACAGCCCTGCTGTACCCGAATACGATAACTTCAGAATCGCAATTGAGAGCAGAGACACACTGCAAAAACCAGATGAGCTCAAAACGAAGATTTATTGAGGAAAGTGAGGCTCGACACTCACAAATGGAACCAAGCACGAGTACTCATACTCAACAAGAATCTTTCTACGCTTCATGCAGAATATGCAAAAAACAGGAGCACACAATTTTAAGAAAAGCCATCACAAAATATGTTCAAACTGCTGGTCGAAGAAAAACAAATCTAAGAAGACGATATCCAAGGGTCAAAATGAAACGACACGTCATACCGACGAATGTCTCTTGACTGCCAACAATGGAAACCGCAAGGACTGGGTATTGGATAGCGGATGCACATCTCACATGACCTACGCAAGATAAAGCTTCACCACGTTGAATGCAGATTCACGCAAACTTAACCTAGCTTCGAAGGAACAAACCGCTGAAATTAAGGGACGTAGTACAGTCCGAGTCGCAACAAATACAGACCACACAGTAAGTCTACTAGAAATACTGTGTGTACCCAACCTCACAGCGAATCTTCTTTCTGTTTCCAAAATGACACAAAACGGTGCAACTGTCACCTTTAATGGAAATGAAGCTAAAATAATAAAAAATAACAAAACTCTAATGACTGCAGAGAAGAAAAACAATCTCTACTACGTCAAAACCCAAGTTATTAATGACTGTACTGAAAACCCAGAAACGAGTATGGTGACGACTCCAGACAACTCCATTGGAGAGTGAACGACGAACTACAACGACCTCTTTCTATCTTTGAAAAATGAGACGCTGATTGGGTTAAAGTTCAACAAAGATGAAAAAGCATCTGACTGTGAAGCATGCATTCAAGCAAAATTAACACGAGTGCCAAGCCCCAAACATAGATCTACGCCACGAACAACTCAACGATTGGAAATTGTACATAGTGATGTGTGTGGCCCTATAAGAACTCCAAGCACTGCAAACAACAAGTACTTTGTGACGTTTATAGACGACTACAGCAGATATCGCCGCGTATACTTCCTAAAAAACAAATCTGATATACTTGAGAAGTTCAAGGAATATAAAGAAGTAATGGAGAACTCTACTGGAAATAAAATAAAGTTCCTACAAACTGACAATGGAACTGAGTACATTAATAAAGAATTTCAAAATTACCTCAAGGCAAACGGGATTGGACAACGACTATCCGCACCTGAACAAAACGGTATTGCAGAACGGAAAAACCGAACCCTTGTGGAAAAAGGCAGAACGATGGTTATTGATGCCAATGTACCATTACATCTGTGGGCTGAAGCAATAAACACAGCTAACTAGTTAGCAAACAGAAGTATCAACAGTGCTATAGACAATCAATCACCATTTGAAAGATGGGTACTAAGAAAGCCCTGCGTCAAACACTTACATGCATTCGGATCCAAAGCCTTTGTTCTGAAGAAAGGTCCCAGAGGACATAAATTTGCTCCAAAAGCAACACCTGGTGTATTTGTGGGATATTCAGAAATAAGCAAAGCCTATAAAATTTACTTTCCGTCTGAACACAAGACCGTCATTTCGAGAGATGTGAAAATCTTAAAGAGCAACTTCTATGAAAACATTCATACTCAACCAATACCTCTAACTCAAACAGAGACGATTGAAATTGAAGCTGTGAATAAGCAAGGAGTAGCGTCTAGGAACAATTCACAATCTATTGAAATTGAACTTCAAAACGACGAAGATACAAACGATAACAATCATCAAAACGATATCATCTATGAAGACACTGAACAACAAGCTGAGATTGAAAATGATCAAGATCAGGAAAACAACATTCCTCAGGGCAATCTTCCACAAAACGAAGAACAACAACCTGACGAACCTCGAGCTGATAATGATGAACACCAACTCGAAGAACCTGAACTTAATGAATCTGTTGAAACACGGACACTTCGAGACAGATCGCTATTACACTCACCACAAAAATTTAACGATTTCTTACTGGCAGCTGCAGATGATGTTATCAAACAAAAAGAACCAACTTCTTACAAAGAATCATTTGACTCACCAAACAAATACAAATGGTTAGAAGCAATGCTAAGCGAGATTTCATTACTCCACGAGAATGAAACATGGGAACTAGTAGAATTACCAAAAGGTAGAAAAGCCTTACCATGCAAATGGGTGTATAAAGTGAAAACAAACCCCGACGGAAGTATTGAACGCTTCAAAGCACGACTGGTAATTAAAGATTTTTCACAATAAGCTGGTATCGATTACGATAAAACATTCAGTCCGGTAGCACGTCTCAGTACTATCAGAGCCCTTCTCGCAACTGCTGTCAAACAAAATTTAAGGCTTCTACATTTTGACGTCACTACAGCGTTCCTAAACGGAACAGTAGAAGAACAAATTTTTATGAAGCAACCTGGTGCGGATGCGGGGAGATAATAGAAGCTTCTCGAAGGACCGTAGCGGGGATATAATTTGGCGGTGAAATATTGACCACACAGTAACTCGCACGTGTGTTGAATCTCTCCCTCTTAGTTGCTGAGCACTTTCACTTTGGTCTTCATTTTGTCACACGTGTGTGGCCAACACGGATAGTTGATAGTTTTTAGATTTATAGATATATTAGCGGATTTATTATCTCGGCGCGGTGCGGGGAGTCACTTCTCCGGTGGTTTCTTGACGAAGACGATAGACACAATATGGCGGAAGTAATTATACTTTTCTCGAATCACAGCATCTGTAATACCGTTACAGATGCTGTGATACTGTAATACCCTTCTCAGAAAATTAAAGCATGAGTATGAAAAGAATCAATTCCTTAAAGCTCAGAATAATCCAAAAGCAATGTGGGATGCTATAAATTCAGTTTCAGGCAGGAAATGTCAGTCACTGTCGGCAACAGAACTCCTGCATGTGTCAGCTAGTGCGAAATACTCTGTGAACTGCGTCAATCAATATTTCGTTAATATTGGTAAAGACCTGGCTTCTAAGTTAATTCCTCCTGGTTCTTTGACAGTTAGCAATAATGGAGTAACAGCTTCACAGTGCAACTCACTTGGGGTTGAGCCGGTTAGCCAAGAACAAGTGTCAGCGATCATTATATCGGAGTAACTGTGCAACTGGTTGAGACAATATCCCAGCTTCAGTTATTAAACTATCACAGAAAGTCTTGGTAGCACCCATTACACACATATGCAACCTTTAAATAGCTACTGGTGTCTTCCCAAACAGTTTAAAAAAAGCTTTAGTAACTCCTGTATTTAAGAGCGGGGACAGAGCACATGTTACGAACTATAGGCCTATTTCGGTGCTGAGTGCTATCTAAAGTCTTCGAAAGAATACTGAATAACTGTTTAACGAAGTATCTCGCTACTTTTTCCATAATTTCCAAAAACCAATATGGATTTAGATCTGACACTTCAACTGAAGACGCTGTTACAAACTTCAGTAATGCAGTAGTTGATAGACTGGATAACGGGTACAAATGTTTCGGTATATTTTTGGATATATCGAAAGCGTTTGATACGGTGTCTGTTCCATTACTCCTATCTAAACTAGAGCTCATTGGGGTTCGAGGTCTGACTTTGGATATATTTAAAGATTACCTCTCCAATCGCACTCAGGAAGTTAAAATTGACGATGTTGTGGGTGAGGAAGAGCAGATCGAATACGGAGTCCCACAGGGAAGTATTCTCGGCCCTACGTTGTTCATAATTTATGTCAACGAACTATGTCGGATGAGGCTTGATAATTGTGATATCTTTACCTACGCTGACGACACAGCCTTATTATTTCATGCGAAGAGCTGGTTGGAGGCCAAGTCTTTGGCTGAAAGTAACCTGAGAGAAGTAATGTTATGGTTATCCTCGAACCTGTTTACTCTAAATGTAAATAAAACAAAAATTTTACGCTTCTATCTCCCTAATTCTCCTACACCACCAACTGAAACCACAACAATAACGGCTCATGTTTGTAACAACCAAATTATGAATTGTTCGTGCCCACTTTTAGCAAACGTTTCCAGTATAAGATATTTAGGTGTTATGATTTATGAAAGATTGGACTGGAGCACTCAAGTTATAAACCTTACTGGGCGAGTAAGAAGATTACTTTATATTCATAAAAATCTTCGTCATTCTGCCGATGTATCAGTAATGCACACAGTATATATTTCACTATGCCAATCAATTCTTAGTTATTGTATACCTGCATGGGGTGGTACTTATAAAACTCTGTTTTTGCAATTGGAAAGAGCCCAGAGATGCCTCCTTAAAGTTATACACTCCAAACTACGTTACTACTCGACTACAGACCTATATCGGGAAAGCCAGATTTTAACTGTTAGACAATTGTTTATCCTGCGTACCATAATTCGGCGACATTCACAACTTCCCTTTAATAAAAAGATCTTACAAAAAAGACGCGGAGCACTTGTTTGTTGTTCTGTCCAATGTAGGACCAAATTCGCACTACGTCAATATACTGCACTAAGTTCTAGAATTTATAACAAAATTAATAAAATACTCTCACTATACAAACTAAATAAATATAACTTGAAAATTTAAGGACTTAAGCCTTAAATTTTCAAGTTATATTTATTTAGTTTAGGAGTTTAGGAGGAAACGCCTGGGTGTCACCACTGCGAGGGTCGCCCTGAGGACACCGTAGAGCACACGGTGCAAGACTGCCCCGCTTGGGCAGAGCACCGACGTGTCCTCACAGTGGCGATAGGCGGAGACCTCTCGCGCCCGGCATTGGTCGAGGCCATGCTGCGGGGCGAGAGGGAGTGGGAAGCGGTCGCCTCCTTCTGCGAAGCAGTCATGCTTCCGAAGGAAGAGGCGGGCCGCGTGAGGGAGAGGATGGCGTCCTCCCTCCAGCCCAGCCGCAGTGGTAGACGCCCACGGCGTCGGACGTCGGCCGACGATCTCCGGCCACCGTAGGCGCGGGCATGCGGACAGCGAGTAAAGGGCAACTCGCTGTTCGACCATGGACCATGCCCGGGTCCACGGCGCGTCGTGTTCCACGCGCGCCTCAAAGAGCGTCAGCAACATGACGAGGCCCCCTCTGCAGAGGGCCGAAGCCTGCCGGGGTCGTGGGACTCATCCCGTTACCGTGGCCCCGGTATGTAAAGGGTTATTGAAGGAACACCGTGGATTTTAGTCAGTAAAAGTCTGACAGTCCCTCCCACCCTGCCCGGAGTGGGAGGACTTATTTGATAATTTTACCACGTCAAAAAAAAAAAAAACAAAAAAAGTCCTTAAATTACGAAGAGACAGAAAAGCTCATGTTAATTGATAAATAAAATAGACAGTGAATAGAATATAATATAATAGTTTTAAGAAATAGTTAAGTAAGTATAAATAAGTTTAATTAGGGGATTTCAATGTTGCAAATGTTTGGGTCATAATTATTGTAATGACATTAGAGTGGAGAGCCACCGAATCCCGAAATACAAGTTCGTCTCAGTTTGGGAATCAGTGTGCTGTTTGGTTGCTACACTGTACAATGATTTAACCATATACTGTTTGCCATATAATTTTGTTACATATTTACTTGTTGTACTTTTTGATGAAATAAATTTATTTATTATTATTATTACTTTTTAACTAAACTGTCCCAGATAGCGGTATAATTATCACCTGACGGAATAATTCCGGCGGTAATTTGCAATGCATTTCCCTTTAGATTACCGATCGGATACTGCACACGTTGAGAATCTGTAAGGTTAAAATTACTATGTATATTTGATTTAAATGATTCATAGAAAACATCATTAGTTTTTAAGTATATTCTAGTATGTAAGCCCTGGCTGGGGGCCTTTAATTCTGTAAAGATTGTATCTACCTACTTAATGCAAACCTCTGTTGCAGTGATGAACTTGTCAGTGGTTTTTGCTAATTACCATAGTAACGAAAAAACAATCTTTGAGAAATAAAATAAAACCAATATGTTTTAAGTGAATTTTCTTATTTAACAATAATATTAAATTCTTCACATGAGAGCAGAGCGTGGTTGCTTAATCTGAAAAGAGGCAAAGATGAACAGAATAGAAAGTCTAAATAAAGAAAATTACGATACATGGGCAATACAGGCCAAAGCCGTACTTGTTAAAGGAAAACTATGGAAATTTGTAGATCAAAAGATTGACCTAAACAATGCAAGTGAGTCAGATATTGAGGGAAACTTGCTGGCTGTCAGTGAGCTAATTTTAATAATATCGCCGTCGGAACTAAAGCAAATAAAAAGCTGCAAAACAGCTTATGAAATTTGGACAAAGTTAAACAAAACTCATGCTAGTAAATGTCCTGCGAGGAAAGCAACGCTACTGAAGCAACTAATTTTAACAAAATATGAAAAAGGAAATGACATCAAGGAGCATCTAGACAACTTTATGGACATTGTAGACAAACTGGAAGAAATGAATGTTTCAGTTTATGAAGATTTACTAAGTATTATGATGCTTTACAGTCTTTCCTCAGAATTTGAAACCTTTAGAGTTGCAATTGAGTCCCGTGATAAACTTCCGAAACCGGATGAACTAAAAATAAAAATTATAGAGGAATTCCAAGCGCGGAGAAACACTCAAGGACTCAACCCGAGTACAGCTCAAGCGAACAAGAATCGTTTTATGCAAAGTCAAATTTATACTGCAAAATATGCAAGAAAAAGGGGCATATGACTAAGAATTGCTGGAAAAATTACAAAAATAAGAACAGGATTTATCCCAACAATAAAGGGAAGAAAGTTGACCAAAAGGAATTTAATAGCTTAGCATTATTAGGAAAAGATGAAGCATTTCCATTCCAGAAACAATGGATTTTGGACAGTGGATGCACATCCCACATGTGCTATAGCAAAGAATACTTCAGTGAAATAGAACACATGAATAAAACATTGAAATTAGCTTCTAAAGATCACAACACAAACATACTGGGAAAAGGAAGAGTTGATCTCTTATTAAACACAAATAAAGAAATAAATCTACACAATACATTGTTCATTCCAGACCTTTGTACAAATCTCCTATCTATTGGGAAGATTACAGATGCTGGTAATACAGTACTCTTCAAAAAGGATGGAGCTACAGTAAAAAATCCAAAATATGGTATTGTAATTAAAGCGAAGAGAACTGAAGATGGTCTCTATGCGATTTTTCCCAAGACAGTGATAAACTCAAAATATGAAAAAGTTAATTTTGTGCACAATAATAATATTTCAGAATGGCATTCAAAGCTGGGACATATGAACTACAAGGATATGAAACTAGCACTTAAGAATGAAAGTTTGATTGGACTTAATTTCAAAATAGATGAACAGCCAGAAGAATGTGAAGTTTGTATTAAAGCGAAAATGAAAGCTACGATCGGCAAACCAAGAACTGAACCTCGCACTTCTGAACCACTTCAGATTATACACAGTGATGTGTGTGGCCCGATGCCAAAAGCTTCTTGTGCTGGAAACAAATATTTTGTCACTTTTATTGACGACTTCACGAGGTATAGTCGAGTATTTTGCATAAAGACTAAAAATGAAGTCATAGATATGTTCAAAGTCTATAAAGCTGAAGTAGAAAACTTCATGGAAAAGAAAATTAAATGCCTACAATCTGACAACGGCACGGAATATTGTAACAATGAGTTCAACCATTTCTTAAAAGAAAATGGCATAACCAGAAGATTATCTGCACCATATACACCGCATCAAAACGGTATAGCGGAAAGGAAAAATAGAACTTTACTAGAAAAAGCAAGGAGTCTAATGATTGAGTCTAATGCACCGATGTATCTATGGGGCGAAGCTATCTACACAGCAAACTATCTGTCAAACAGAAGTCCAAATAATAGCATCGGAAATGCAACGCCATTTGAAAAATGGGTTGGTAGAAAACCAAGTGTTGCACACTTTAATAGATTTGGAGCAAAGGCATTCTTTCTCGTAAAAGGAAGACAAAACAAGTTTGATGCTAAAGCAATACCTGGAGTCTTTATTGGATACTCTGAAGTATCCAAGGCTTTCCGGATTTGGGTACCATCAACGCAAAAAGTGATTGTAACCAAAAATGTAAACATTATGCAGAAATTCTACTATGACATAAAGGAAGAAGAGAACACTAGCAAAAATAACAATGTTGGAACAAGAAAAGAAAAAGAATATGTTGAGATTGAATTTCTAGAACAAAACATAAATAGAGAAGTACAGGAAAGTCAAGAAAGAGAAGAAGACACGTACGTTGATACAGAAATGCAATCAGGAACTAATAATAATTCAATTTCTGAAGAAGATGAAATTTATTCCGCAGAAGAAGAAGTACTACCAATACCTCAAAATGAAGTCGCTGTAGAGCAAACAGAAAT
The DNA here is from genome assembly GCA_943138885.2 of Tholera decimalis. Taxonomy (NCBI): domain Eukaryota; kingdom Metazoa; phylum Arthropoda; class Insecta; order Lepidoptera; family Noctuidae; genus Tholera; species Tholera decimalis. Next base: position 28,340,441 of record OW964556.2, on the reverse strand, counting down.
CAGAGCTTTGCGTGATCGTTCATTAATACGCAAGCCCATACGTTATGATGATTGCGTTATGAACGCTGTTGCAGAGTTAGAAGACATTTACACTGAACCCAAAACATATAATGAAGCTATATCATCGGAAAATAGAGAAAAATGGGAAGAAGCTATGCAAAGCGAGATGAACTCACTTCAGAAAAATAATACCTGGGAACTTGCCACATTACCTAAAGGTAGAAAAGCTTTACCAAGCAAATGGATATACAAAATAAAGAGAAATGCTGATGGAACCATAGAACGGTTTAAGGCAAGACTGGTTATCAAAGGTTTTTCTCAACGTGAAGGTATTGACTATGATAAAACCTTCAGTCCAGTTGCACGACTTGCAACTATCAGAGCAATACTAGGAACTGCAGCTAACGAAAATCTGAATTTACAACAATTCGATGTCACAACTGCATTCTTAAATGGTACAGTGGAAGAGGAAATTTATATGGCACCACCGAATGGACTTAATGTACCTAAAGGAAAAGTATGTCGACTTTTGAAAAGTCTCTATGGCTTAAAACAGGCACCTCGATGCTGGAATGAGTGCATACATAAGTTTCTGATGAATGCAAAATTTCAGAGAAGTGAGGCAGATCCCTGCTTGTATGTAAGAGTCAATGGAAACTCAAAGGTTATTGTAGGACTGTATGTCGATGACGGCTTGGTAGCTTCCACTGACAACGCTGGTCAAGAATTTTTAAATGAAATTGAAAGAAACTTCAAAATCACATCGAAGCCAGCGTCATATTTCCTTGGTATGGAAATAAATAAAAACAAAGACGGATCAATAAACTTAAGACAAACAGCCTACGCCAAAAAGGTACTAAAACGATTCGGCATGGAAAACTGCAAATCAGTTACATCTCCGGCAATTAAGATGTCAAAATTGCAAGAAACTAATGAAAATGAAGATGTGAAATTTCCGTATCGAAATTGTGTCGGAGGACTGGCTTACCTGATGGTCGCAACAAGACCAGACATCTGCTATTGCCTGGAAGAGTCAAAAACAAACTTCAGTGGCTCTATCAACCACAGAGGCCGAACTTGTAGCAGCAAGCGAAACCGCACAAGAAATTGTGTGGTTGAAGAAGCTTTTTGCAGACCTAACTAACACAGAATCTTTAAAAGTTACACTGTGTATTGATAATGAGTCTGCTGTGAAATTATCATATAATCCGCCTTATGAATTTCACCGTCGAACAAAACATATTAGTTTGAGACACTTCTACATTAGAGAATGTGTATCAAAAGGAGAAGTAATTGTTAAACAAGTTGCAGCACAAGTTCAACTAGCAGACATGTTTACAAAACCTCTGTATGGACCAAGGTTTAACGACCTGTCTCGTGGAATTGGTCTTGAAGCAAATTCTTAAAGAAGTGTGGGTGTAAAGATTGTATCTACCTACTTAATGCAAACCTCTGTTGCAGTGATGAACTTGTCAGTGGTTTTTGCTAATTACCATAGTAACGAAAAAACAATCTTTGAGAAATAAAATAAAACCAATATGTTTTAAGTGAATTTTCTTATTTAACAATAATATTAAATTCTTCACAAATTCATTAGAGGCCACCACAGGACAGACCGGTTAAGTAGTACATTAGCCGTACAGAGCTAAACTACGTGTGGCCCTTCATAAAAAAAAAAAAAAAAAAGTTCACATTTAGTAAATCAAATAATCAAGCACAGTAACGATCAACCGGAGAAAAACAAATCGCGAGACGAACACGGAGAATAATACAAATAATACGGTTTTGTGGGATATCGTTGTATATTATAAGAATTACATTATACCTTATAAACAATAAATAAATATTAATAACAAAACAATGTTCTAACGGCGAACGATTGAGTGATTGATTAGTGAATAGAAGTGAGTCGATCACGATTGATAGAATCACTTTGACTCGATCACTACCCGAACGTGAGTGATCGAGTCTTTAAGCATTAAAAGATTCGATCATTTGGGTACTCGAAATCGAAAAGAAAATTGAACTATACGCAGTAAGATTTAGAACACACTTTTGTCTGCTTACAAAATGACCCAAACAACAAATATGTTTATCTCTTTCTATCAAATACTACCACACATGTGTTTGTCACTTTCTAACGGAGATCCAAAAACGAGATGGCGCGCTATAAATGTATTACTTTCTCATCTACTATGGGTCGTGACCCACATCCGCGCCGCCGCTGTGCGCGGATCGCGATCGAAATGATTCGATCAATACTTAGCGTAGTTCGTGTCGTGACCTTTTGACCCGCTCTGTTTTGTTTTGGTTTATGTACGTATTTGAGTATGGTTTGGTTACCTGCTTAATGTAACATACATATCACAAAACACACAGCCTTTGTTTTTAAGACATAAAGCGTATATTGTACATTTTTGGTGGCATTTAGTTCTTTCGATTACCGTCTGCCAACTTATACTTGATAAGGCAAGCCTGGAAAGATATATATAAAGATATATTGGAAAGATATAAGATATGTCGTGATAGTAATCTGGATACTTAAAAAAGGTAATGAAATTTATGTGGATATTTTTCAGTGTTCCCAGTTAAACACGATCGACTAGCTATCATTTATTATATCATCTATTATTTTTGAGTACCTATTTTTAATCTTACGGTAGCTATTATAAGTAAACAACTAAAGACGTTTTTCTTATAAAAAAGGGCGGGCGTGATAATGCGCGGCTCGCGATTTCAATTCTTCAAATTCCCACTGATCGTGAGCCTGTAAGATGGGTCACGAGTCGAAGTTTGAAGCTCGATCGTTCGATCAAATATGATTGCATGACCGAGATTCGGGCTGCGACCCAAACGATCGAAATGATCGAATCATTTTGACTCGATCACTTACCGTATGGGTCGCGATCGACCCGGGTCACGAAAAACGAATGATCGACACACCTCTATTAGTGAAGGAAAGCATCTGAACTGTGAACAGAAAGACTCAATCAACGATTTCGAGCTCAATGTAATGCAAGGATCTTCTACCTACTAACTGGATTGCTTACGAATGATTCAAAGAATACAGAAAGTCTTTCTTAACTGTTAAACAATAGAGTATAAACTTGCACGCATAAAACTGAAGGAACTATTCGTTCCGAGCGAGACAGTGCCGTGTGTGGACTGTGTCCCTTTCTTCTGTGTGGCAGATTAAAAATATTTATTTCAATGGTAATTTTTTCGCCCTGTCTGTTGTAGTAATAACACCTAGTTTTAAACTTCTTTGGAATTCTATCTTTAAAATGAATTACCATTATTACTGTATGCATATTAATGAAAATTAAAGTTATTTTACCATGCAAACACTCTTGTGTTTAAACCAAAAAAAATGGAATATGTAAGAATTAGTAGTGATATATTATACTATACCTGGCAATTACTACATTGCCGTCTGACGTTTACTTGACATCTGTATGTTTGTAAATTTGAATTATATTTAATTTTGTGAGTTTTCGTAATATTAAAGTGCAAGTTATTGTAACCATGGTAAGAACGTGTTTTGTGGTTAATTGCAAGAGTGAAAAGTGCACCCCGGGTCTGGAATTTCCCTTTTTAAGTAAGTTTTGTGACTTTGTTTACAAATTGCATTTAGGGTGACTATGTTTTCAATGTAAAAGTGGATGTTCTTCACTTTATTCTTCTTATTTATTATTTTTCTTTCTTCTAATTATATATTATTTTTTGTTATTTTAAGCTTTCCTAAAAATGATGATCTTCGAGACCGGTGGCTCAGTGTTCTACACAGAAAAGGGTCAGAAACGGTTCTAAAATTTGTAGCCGCCATTTCAAGCCCGAAGAAATATTGCATTTCGAAACAAGATCATATGAGCAATTCCATCCATTTTCCCTAAAGTAAGTTATCAATCTTTACAAATGACATGAAGATCACCGTTTTGAAATAGAATATGAGCATAGCAAGATGAATTTTCATTTTGAATCTATCTTAAACATAAATACTAAAATTTTGTTCTCATCAATGTATTATTATTTTAGATTCCTGTTAAAGCGAAACAAATAAATGTTTTAAGTACTATAATATTGAAACCCACTAAAAAAGAATATACAACCTGTACTGGGCACATTCAAAGATCAGTAAGTGAAAGTTATGAAAGGAGTCAAATTAATAAGCATAAAAGTCGACATTTTTGTTGATTTATTTACTTTTGCTTAGCAAATTGATGGCAAAAATATTTTATATAATTTTGGCCAAAAACTCAGCTAAGCAAACTTGCTTACAAGTGTAGTTTATTATATTAATAATTACTAATAACTTAATTACTTAACTTTTGTCCACTGCAGTTAGTTAATGTCGACAAATAATAATAATAATTGAATTGAATGACAGACCCGTTGGTATAGTGGTCAGTGGCCCTGACTGCTATGCGCAAGGTCGTGGGTTCGATTCCCACCTAGGACAAATGTTTGTGTGATGAGCACGGTCATTTGTTCTTTGTCTGGGTGTAATTTATCTATAATATGTATGTATTTAGAAATATATATGTATGTTTATCAGTTGTCTAGTACCCATACCACAAGCTCTGCTTAGTTTGGGACTAGATGGCGTTGTGTGGAAAGTTGTGGAATATTATTATTATTATTATTATTATTATTTCCTTTATTCAACAAATATCTCAAAAATTACATTTTTAAATATTTTTCTATAAAAACTTACAATAAAAAAACATTTAAAAATATAAAAAATGGCAGTCCATCGGTGTCGGGAGCAGGGTCCAAGCTACCGGTGGTTAGGTCTCCAGAGAAAGGAACCTCCTCACAATGCGAGCCGTATCGAGGAGAACTGCCTTCTGTATCAGGCCCTTTATCCAGCTGTGCAACGCCAGCTTCGACAGATGGTCGTCGAAGCTTTTAGCGATCAGCCCATTGACTGACATGACAATCGGCACAATGACAGCCGAGTCCACATTCCACATGTCAACAACCTCATGAGCTAAGTCGAGATACTTTATGTGTTTCTCTTTCTCAGCTTTCACGAGATTCTCGTCATGTGGGATGGTAACATCGATTATCATTGCGCGGCGCACTAATCGGTCTATCACCACTATATCAGGCTTATTGGCAACAATAGTCCTGTCAGTGATGATAGACCGATCCCAGTACAACGTGACATGGTCATTTTCGAGAACTGGGTCGGGCACATACTTGTAATACGGTACCTCAGAATCGACAAGTTTGTATTTCAAAGCAAGTTGCTGATGGATAATTCTGGCTACTTGGTTGTGTCTATGCAAGTACTCGCCGTTAGCAAGACGAGAACAACCGGAGACAATATGTCTGATGGACTCACCAGGATGATGGCATGCCCGACACACGTCAATCGTCCCGTCCTTCATAATATGTCTCCGGTAATTATTCGTCAAGATAACTTCGTCCATAATTGCACAGACAAAACCTTCAGTTTCTCCGAAGAGATCCCCGAAGCGTAGCCAGGCAACCGAAGCTGTCAAATCTACATCGGGCCCATAGAGAGCCCGATAGTAGCGACCATGAAGCTCCTTGCTTTTCCATACCTCCTTGCGGTCATCTGCGGTGAGTATAACAGGTTTGTGCCAGTTCTCTTTAGCCATGGTCAGCGGGGTGAGTCCCTTGTCCACTGCAACCACATCTCGGTGCATACCCACATCGGCTTGAAGGAAATATTCCCTGAGACTGCAAATCTCGCGGTTGTGGAGAGTTTTGGCGTTTAAAAAGCCTCGACCTCCACACTTCCGCGGGATGTACAGTCTCATCACCGATGATCGTGGGTGATGCATCCGATTTGCGGTCAGCAGTGTGCGGACCCTCCTATCCAGGGCGTCCAGTTCGGTTTGAGTCCATTTGAGTATGCCGAAAGAATACATCAACACCGGCATGACCCAACCGTTGAAGGCGCGCACCTTATTACCTCCCGACAAAAGGCTGTTTAATACCTTTGTCAGGCGGCCAAAGAAGCGCTCCCTCCCTCCCTCCCTCTTATTATTATTATTATTATTATAATTTAAAGATTATTTCCATACTTTTAACTAATAATAGTGTAATACATGTTTTAGGGTTGTGTGTCAAGCCAATCTTGTAACAAACCTGCAGCTGCAACATATGAGGAACTAGAAAATATAGAACCAACCTAATAATAATAACCTTATAATTGTCATTCGATCTGCCTCCTTCATGTTTAGAATTATGTATGTTAATAATATTGATTTCTAACCTTAAATAGCACATGTGGTGTTAGCCTGTAATTAATTGTTACACTTATAAATGTAATATGACTGTTTCATACAAATGTATAGTGTAAACAATTGTAGGTTAACCTAAATAAATATATACATAAATAAATTATATCTCTTCTGTTATTCTTTCTATTTATAATCATCGTTTTTCATGAAGGGTTTTAGTAGTTTTAATTATGTATAAACATTGCATCATTTTATTTTTAGTCTACTGGTTCTGACCGTACAAGTGTCGAATAAACGTAGATTACCAATTAATGCACGTTTGTTTGGACGTCTATACCACTGCCTATCAAGGCCAAGCCTTCGAAGAATTGTCAGCTGGTGATTCTGTTATTAATTCTGTATCTGCAATAATTGTATTTGTATCACGGGTCTTAACCACTTTGAAAGTTTATAATTCCACGCAATAAAGTCTGCTTAACAAAACCAATTTTGCGTTTAGCCCGTATAAGGAAGGGTTTATTATAGAAATTAGCGCGCTCAATATAAGTTCCTGATCTGGATATTAGATTAGAACATCACTGAATCAGTAGCAGAGTGTGGTTTCTATGTTTGATTAAAAACACAAAAATATAAATTGATAAATTTATACTTTTCCGATCTACACCGGATGACATGAAAAAAACAGAAGATTTTTTTTTTTATCTTTATTAAGTTGATTTGGGGTTTTTATCTCAATGGATACACCAACCCCATCATGCCGAACACAAGCTTCAAAAAAAATTCTTAATTAAATTTATAGGAGAATACTAATCAATCAAAAAAACAGAAGATAAGAAGCAAACAAGTAACAGACATAAGTCATAATAAAAATATGAATAAAAATTACATTCGAAAAAGTTTTCTAATCCTAATACACACGTTATGGATAAAAACTCTTTTCTAACAGTTCCCCAGATATATATTGAGAACTAGCTTTTCACCCACATGGAATCCTGTTATATCGCGCTACCGAGCAACTATTCAAAAATCTGAGATAGAAAGAACCCTATATAGTTCCCAGGGTTTTAAACTATCTCCATGCCAAATTTTTCGAAAGCGGCTCTGTGATTTAACCGTGAAAGCGTAACAGACCGATACAGACCTTTGTATTTATAATTGAATTTATTTCTTTCTTTCTATTTAATACGTTATTAAGAAAAAAACCGGCCAAGTACGAGTCGGACTCGCGCATGATGGGTATTTTTATAGGTAGGTAATGAATGGTACGGAACCATTACCTATAAAAAGCGCCAAAAATATCACAACTGTTGTATGGGAGTCTCCCTTAAATATTTATTTTAATTAATTTATAGTATTTTTTGTTACAGCGGTAACAGAAATACATCATTTGTAAGGTTAATAATAAGTGTCTTGAAAAAAACCTGCAAATATTGCATCAAATAAAATTGTCCTTACGTTTATCGCGAATTGATATCCACACTACTAGAAAGAGATAGCTAGGTCCTTCGAGGGTATACTCTTCGGAACGGATTTGAGCTTCGCGTCCGCATTCCAGTTTAGGTACAAGTTCCTTGATGTAATGATTTAGAAGGTTCAGTTTAATTGAACCAGATGGCGTTGCCGTCCAAGATTTATTCGATACGATACCTGTCAAAAAGTACTCATTGAGTATAAGTATCAATTACAAAGTATCGAGTACAAAAGTATGGGTATCGAAACGAAACGTACTCGATTACTCGATACCACAAAGTATCGATACTTTTTTCGTTTCCCTAAGTGCGGCCTGTGCAATCTTGTGAAAATATAGATAGTTTATTTTATATTAGTGTTCATAATTTGCACAAATTAAAAAAGCAAAATGGGTAAAGGATTCAATAATTACATGTGTAAAAAGTTTTTCCATCCTGCTTCAAGAGACAATTTGAAAAGGGTAAGTAATGCAGCTGTGACATTTTTCATTGTGCTTATGCTTGTAATCAGCTGTATTTTTCACAACGTAATTATTTCGTCTATTTGTATTATGATTTGTTTAAACAGGTATGGATGGCAGAACAAAAAACAGAGGCTTACAAAAAGAAGCAAGAGGAGTTACGAGTGCAATATGAAAAGGAACAAGAACTTCATGAAAACAAGTAAGAGACAATCGCGATATAGTTATTTTTCTAGATGTTATCTACAGTTGGATGTCTAAAATCATTAAAACATTGTTACTTTTAATAGGGCTTTGTTGAGCAAAGATAGTAAGGACAAATTAAGTCTGAACTTCATGTATGAGCCACCTCCTGGTGTCAAAAAAGAAAGAGAACGTGAGGATAATGAGCCTGAATACAAATTTGAGTGGCAACGCAAGTATAATGCACCCAGAGAGAGCTACTGCAAAGGGGACAATGAAATCAGAGATCAACCTTTTGGAATACTGGTCCGAAATGTTAGATGCATCAAATGCCACAAATGGGGTCACATAAATACAGGTGAGTTTCTCTCAATTCCAGTCTTACTAATATTATAAATGTGAATGTTTTTGAGGATGGATGTGCAGATGTTTGTTACTCTTTCATTCAAAAACTACTAAGGGAATAGAATGAAATTTGGTAAATAGATCGTTGACATCCTGAATTACCTATTTTTCCACAATCTAGCATTATCCTAAACTCTAGTTTTACTGAAGTAATTGTTATTCTAAAACAGGATTTGACACTGATCCTCGTGTACTACTGCAATAATTAATGACTGAAAATTATTGTATATTTTTTACAGACAAAGAATGTTCAATGTACTCCTTATCAATGAGTGAGGCCCGTGCTCTGCAGGCTTCCACTTCAGCACCAGAAGAAGAGGAGGAAAAACCAGATGTACCAACACTGATGCAACAAATGAGAGATACTGGTCTTGTGATGAAGGCTGGAGCCCTGCCCCTATCTGCCACCAAGATTGAAGAAAATGACTCATCAAATCTCACTGAAATGGATCTAATCAGTCAATTAACAAAAAAGCAGAAAAAGAAACTTTTAAAGTGAGTAGTAACAATTAATAAAAATTGATAGTAATTTTATTATCAGGCATGTTAGGCCCATAAACACAATACACAAATAAACTAATACACATTAAAAACTTTATAAAACTATGACTATACATGCAATGTTGACAGCATAATGTTTCACTGCGAAGCATTGAGTAACCATCAATATACAACACCTTTCACCATATAGGTAAGTTATAAAGGTACTCATTTAGTATTTGAAAACACAATCATAACAAGTATTAACAAATCATTTCTGTTTACAGGAAGCTGGAGAAAATGGAAAAAAGGAAGGACAAGAAACATAAGAAATCTAAGCATTAAGAATTGTTGCATGCATTATGTTGCCAGGTTGTGATAAGAGAGCATTTAAGCCAGCATTAATATGTGGATAATTTTTATACTGAGCTCAGACATCACTATAAGAACCACCAAAATCCCTGCTGCCTAGGCAATCTAATGTGTATATACCTATAGCAATAAGCATGACCAACAGGTGTATGTACTTTATATATTAATATAAATATTTTTAATTTAATTCTTTGATAATTCATCAAGTGTGGTCCATTCAATTACAAAAAAAATGGTTTTAACAATCTAAACCTTATGCAGTATCAATTAATCTTAATCATATATTGAAGTACTGTTGGTCATAATATAATATGTATGTATGCTCTAAAATGTTTCATTATATGTACTTACTGGTAGAAGCATTTTGTTATTTCAGAAAAATAAAATCTCGTTTTATGGAATCATTGGGGGTAGTTTAATAATTAATGGTGAAGAAAAAAAGATATACATGTTTAGGATAAGAAAAAAACATGGTAGCAATATCCTTCCAGCACTAGTCTGGGCTCTGGTCACTTTCATTTATTTTCTAACAGTTGGTGAAATAATTTAAAACAGGGATGTATACTAGGGTGTCCCGTTCATGTATGGGGAAAAAAAAATGAGCTACGGCTACGCAAGAGGTATCAAAAGTTGCGTTTTGACACATATATTACGATTATTATAAAATTTAATTAGATATCCGGCATCTTGAGGCCTCTACCAGTCCTTGAAGTTTTTCAAATTTGCTATTGTTAGGGGTTCCTAATATAAACTATAAATCATACAAAAATAACATTTAAATGGTTTTTATTAAATTTAAGGGTACAACAATGAGTTAAAGGTTTAAAATAGTTGAAAGACAAAATAATCAATGGCAACTTTAAAAACGGAACTGGTTTTTGTGACCAAAATTAGGCATTTCTGAGCGAGATTTTAATCTGTTCCTAATAAAACCATCTCGAGCTGTAGCGTCTGTGACGCTTTGAGAAGCCTTCGTCACTAGTTTTACACATCTTTCCACTGACTGTGTGTGGCAGGGAAAGTCAATAATGTCGAGGATGTGTTCTTTAGCCTTAATTCTAAGTTCATCGTTGGAGACGTGTCGCAAAATTGGTGGAGCTGATATTTCACACTCTTGCCAAAATATATCGGTGTAGTCTCGCGCACAGAAGTTAAGCTTTGGTGCTTTAAATACCCTGCGAGAGTTGCTCTTTTCTGCTTCTATGGCCTTTAATATTTTGCGAGATGCAAGCTCTCGAATATGCTCTCTATCGTCGAATAACATGGCAATAAGCAAGTTTTCTAGGTGCGCAAAAAAAGCGTTTCTTTCGATCACCGAATTTACAATAGATCTCTGACTATCAGGCAAACATCGAGAGTATATAACCATTTGAAAAATATGCTTGGCTCCATCTTTAAATGATGAGTTTTGCTTGATTAGGAACCAAACAGGAGCGTAAACTTTGACCACGTAGTTCACAAGCAGCTGCAAATTATTTGACGGCGAAACAGTACTTACGTAAAGTCTGAGTATGCGATTGGCAGTAGTGAGCCATCTCGAATGCGCCATTTATCCAGGTTGGCGGTTCGCTAGCTCAAGGGAACAGGAACCAGCCATCACAGCATGACACATTTCGTACAGATACTTTTGATCCGTGCTTAGTTCCTTCACAATATTATCAGGTAATACTAGCAAATTGCCAGACACTGCACAAAAAGACGCTAGAGGTTTACTTTCACAAGCAGCTAGCTGTTTTCCAATAGGTCCTGAATATTCTTTTGGCCCAGATGTGCTACCATCCAGACACATGAACAAATGACGAAGCGGTAATTCATTCGCGTGAAGCATACAAACACACCATTGCAACGGTCTCTTTAAATAGTTTTCCAGGTATTGAATGACACCTCCCTTCCAACCTGTATTCGTAGCAGTACCATCACACCCCACACAGATCACCTCTTCCAAGTTCAACCCTTGATTTTCTAACAAAGATATGATAGAAGAGACGATCCCTTTGGTAGTGCCACGACTTGGCGTCATATGTCCCAAATAAATAGATCTCGGCTCTGTGAGAACTGAGAACTGAAATGTGTTCTTGCAAGACTTCTCTGCGGTGGTACCGATCGCCTATTTTCTCGTTTATGAGTGTTTTGTCCTTTCGTCCATCAAAGTAGATACTTTTTATTACAATCGTATCAATGTCTGCTGGCCTTGGTCCGTGCTTTTGAAACAGCTCTATGAATTTTATTCTTATCAATAACAAGACTTAGATCGTCGGAAGATACCAATCCTACGTCAGCTAAGACCGCCGAAGCGACCGCAGCCGCAGATCGCGTTGATAGTCCATACCGATCACATACCTTAGCTACTGTTGGCAGCGCCAGAGTGTTCCGATTCAACGAAGTAGATGGAGTCTCATTTACAGGCACGTCACTATTCGCAGAAAGCTCTGTTACAGGCGACTGCGGTCGAGGCGGCAACTCGCGCACCGGAACAGGATTGGTTTTTAGCCTTCCTATACCCGCGCCAATTTCTGTGACAACTATACCCGCGTACGGTCTCACAGACCGAAAGTTTGGAACGCCGTTTTACATGATTTTCCTTAGAAGACTTATATTAATAAAGTTAGACCTTAAAAGTAAAGGATATAATGAAAAGAAATATATCATATAATCACTTTATTATTAATTATTTAACAGACTATCAGTCTTATAAAAAACAGCCTTTTAAGTACAGAGTTTTTTCTTAGGTACTACAGAAACACAACTAAAACATTTTTTTTCTTCTAAAAACCAACAATAAACTTTTACGTTTTAAAAAACACTTAATATACTAAAAAAAATCACAGGTTGACTTAGTTTTCAGTCTCACCATAACAATCAGGACATACCATAACAGCATGTTCCAAACAAAAATATTTTTTGCAAGTTGCACAATTGTGACGGTTTTGCGGTTTTTTTTTGGATGAACAATATCCACAACGACCAATTTTACGATGTCGCTCAAGACTCGGGACCATCTAACGGACAAATTTCAGCGAGCCTAAGTCTTATGGTTTTAGGCAAGTATGTATTGAGAGCTCGTCGAAGGAGATGCAAATTTATGAGTTGGTATGACAAGGCTTCATATAAATAATATATGTATTTATATCTGCTACGTTCATCAGACTATAAAAAAATACCATCGGCCACCTATTTATGCCTCGAGCTACGTTATAAGTCTCACATACTTTGTCTACAGTATCAACTCCTCCTTTGGTTTTATTGTACTCTATTATGGTTTCAGGTTTACCAGTAGCTTCATCTATTCTGACGCATGCTGGACACAAGAATAGTGATAGGCTTCCTCTTGTGTCTCAACTGCGTCTTCCACCTTGCTGTCATTTCCGTCTTCATAATAGTCTTGTGCCTACTCCGTCACTTTGGAGATCGCTCCGTACTAGTTCATTTCGGACAGTGAACTAGTTCACTCTATTCGTTCTAACAGCTCTATTCGTTCTTCGCTCTCGGCGGTCCGAGTCTGAGTTAAGGATCGCCGAGAGCGAAGAACGAATAGAGCTGTTAGAACTAATAGAGTGAACTGTGCTCTGAGTCTCAGAGCATAGCGCAGACCACATAGCAAATGTAGGTACTATCAAAGACACCGTATTTATTTATCTCTGTATTACCACAGCGTAAACAGCTGACATAATATTAGGATTATGTATAATTTAAACAGAGATATTTATTACCATTGAAATGTGAATCTGAAACGGTTCTCATATTTTTCTTATTATCTATGGTTCTCATTCATACCAACATTCATACAGACACAGAATGAATTCGTATGACGTTTCTGTCAACCAATCAGTGACTGTATTTCATTTCTCGTTCGCACATTACGATCGCACGGTTTAGAATGTACGACAATGTACGAGTACGAAAAGAGCTGTTAGAGCTGTTAGAACGATTACAAGCCAGCGTTCGGAAACGGTTCTTTTAGTACAGTGCAAAGATTCGGCTCCTATTCGTTCATCGTTCACGTACTATACAAGACTACTTCATAATCAGTGTCAGAACTTTCTTCTTCCAACAGTGACCGGATTCGCTCTTCATCCATTCTGGCGCAGAATATAATCTGTAAAATAATAAGATTGGTCAAAATATACATACACAATTACATACACAGTAAACAATTACATATACAGTAAAAAAAACCTGATAAACAATAATTTTATACTTACATAAAAAGTTACACCTATACCCGCGTCGGTCTCATGGACCGATTGGCACCAAATACGCACATACGTGCGTTCCCCACAAGCGCGTGGCGAGCACTGACATGAAGCTCGCTACAAATCCGGCAGCTAGCAAAAGATGCGACTCGCTAGCGTTTCTGTGATATTAAATAAATACGAAAAATCATTCCGTCGGTCTCACAGACCAACGCGCGGGTATAGGAAGGTTAGTGATGCACTGGGAAAACATGAGTGCTCTGACTCTTTCCGATTCAAATTTTCTTGTCTCTGATGTTTCTTTAAAAGTCTTGCTGTTTCTTTTGTGTCTATACCGCTTATTGCCATTTTTCTATCACTTCTTTGATCCAGTAAAAAGTCTCTTTCAGAAATAGGAACTTTCTTAGGTTTTATGCAGGAACAAATGTCAAACGAAGTGCACTTACAAGCAGCAATATCGAAGAGCTTGTTCGACGATTCCAAAAAGCACTTCACTTTGCTTTCGTAACTATCATTTCTTTTATTTTTGGGATATTTTATCAATGACAGGTATTTGTCGAAATATGATTTCAGCAATTGGGTAACTCGTACGTTGGAAACGATAGGAATCGAAGCTTTAGTCCAAATCGTATCAAGTTTTCCAGAAACGATTGAAAAAACTTCTGTGTTAGAAGGATCTTTCCCATTCTTCTGTAGTTTTAGTTCATTTTTAGTAAACAAAATGAAGTTGATAACGTCACTTATCACTGGTAACTGGCGATCGTCAAGTTCTTTATATTATGATCCCAAAATAGCACAAGTAGTCTCACTTCGTCTTGAACCCATTATTATTTATAGCAAAAACACGTATTTTATCACAAGGAAGTGCAGAGCGACACCTTACAGCAATAAAACCACAATAGAAGTGAGACGAACTGCCTCACAGTAGAAGTAGAGAATTTAAGAAAAACAAGTCAAAACATGAATTTTGCGAGTTTGTTCCAAACCAATTCCTAACAGAAAAAATCCTGTTGTTGCCTGCAAATCATAACTTAGGGTTTCACTATCAATGAAATAAAAAATAAAATGGGAATAATGTACATAAAATAGAATAGACGACATTGACTGGAGGGTTATTTAAGTGATAAAAAATAAAAAAATGCCGGTAGAACCCTCAATATATTTTTTTATGTTTTTTTTTAAATTATTTTTACGGTAATCTAAAACTAATAATGCAACTTTTGAGGGGGCTTGAGTAGCGAAAAGCGAAAAAATATTTTTAGGGACACCCTAATGTATACATAGTGCCACTTTACACCATTCACATTCTATTTTAGACCTCTTATTATTTACTTTAGTGCTGCAGGAGCGATACCTCTTATAGGTCTCTATTTCTATAGGCCAGTGTTCTCCTAATCTTTCAAATCGAATTTCTTCTGGTACCCTGTAATCTTTTTGTCTTTCATCACTCTCTTCCACTCGATTCTTTTTTTTAATTACATATTTTGGCGTTGATTGGAATGATCTTTTTCAAAAGGTCATATTATCCACCAGCTCCCTTGAAAGAGTAATTCTGATTTTTTTTTTGGCTCGTAACATTGTGCACCCTCCTCGTATACCCTGGTTTGTAAATATTAACATAAGCAGAAGATTAGTGGTTACAGCTCACAGACTCAGATCGGGACATTTTCCATGTAACAAATTCGCTTTCTTGATGAAAAAGATAACCTCTCCCAACTGTGAGGTGTGCGGAGTTGTAGAAGATATGCATCATTTGCTAATGGAATGTGTTCAGTATGAGGCTGATAGGAGTAAGTTGTTCGGGGCTTTGAAATTGAACAAGAACAATATAGGTACATTCCACCAAATACTAAGTAAGCCGACTTCCGATGAAGCGAGAAAGTTGTTCGACTTTATTGCCTTGATCCATTGATCTCGCT
Source organism: Tholera decimalis (assembly GCA_943138885.2). Taxonomy (NCBI): domain Eukaryota; kingdom Metazoa; phylum Arthropoda; class Insecta; order Lepidoptera; family Noctuidae; genus Tholera; species Tholera decimalis. The sequence goes on along the minus strand of OW964556.2, from coordinate 28,324,744 downwards.
TGCTAGGTAATAATTGTCTTAGGGTACGATGGGACTGACATACACTGTGCGTTATAAAAGTCTCTAAATTTTTAAAGAAAAAAAAAAAAAAAACATTGTGCACTCTGGTATTCGTTTTATGTAATACTAGCTTTTGCCCGCGACTTCGTTCGTGTGTGAGGCTTTTCCCGCGTAAATCCCGATTCCGTGGGAATTCCGGGATAAAAAATATTCTATGTCTGTCTCCTGGTTCTAAGCTACCTCCCTACCAATTTTCAGCCAAATCGGTTCAGCCATTCTTGACTTATAAATAGTGTAACTAACACGACTTTCTTTTTAGGGTTCCGTAGCCGATTGGCAAAAAACGGAACCCTTATAGTTTCGATGTCTGTCCGTCTGTCCGTCCGTCCGTATGTCACAGCCATTTTATTCCGAAACTATTAAGACTATACATGCCAAACTTAGTAGGTAGATGTATTCTATGAACCGCTTTCCGATTTTAAGAAAAACATTAAAAAATATTTAAAATAAAGGGGGGTCCCCATACATGGAGCTAGAACATAAAGTCAATCGTTTAAAAGATATAAGCTTCCAAAGTGGTAAAATGTGTGTGTCCTCCTCTAACTTCTATAATAATGGAGTGAAAAATCTAAAAAAATATATGTTTGTAGATCTTAATGTAAACTTTCAACCAAAATTGGTTTCAACGAAATCTTTTCACTCTTCTTCTTCTTCAATCTTTCGATACAGCATATTTTCTAAAACCGCAAATATAACTTTGTAATTCATACAACACTATGAAAAACAAAGTTATTTAGCGTAGTTGTAAAAATGTAAATAAGCTAGTTTTAAGAAATTTTAAGGTATTTTTTATTCGTCAAATAAATATACATATTATATTATTATAGTTACTACGGAACCCTTCATGGGCGAGTCTGACTCGCACTTGGCCAATTTTTATATCTATACTAATATTATAAAGCGGAAAAGTTTGTTTGTTTGTTTGCTTGAACGCGCTAATCTTCGAAAGTACTGGGTGGATTTGGATGAAATTTGGTATGGAAGTAGCTTGAAGCCTGAGGAAGGTTATAGGCTACTTTTTACGCGACTGCAGAAAAGGAGAGTTATGTTTTTACCGTGATAGAATCCACGGGAGCGAAGCCCCGCGTGAGTACTAGTATTTAATAAAAACATTGCACCTGTGCGAAGCCGGGGCGGGTCGCTAGCAGGGGCGTGCACAGGATTATGACAGGGTATGCGGCGGAGTAATCGGTCACAAAAACTTTGCCTTTTATAGATTTTTAGCATAGCCACAGCCACGCATCGTAGCATGGTGGCGATGCGTGGCTGTGACTTTGCTAAAAATCTATAAAAGAAAAAGTTTTTGGGACCGATTACTCCGCCGCATACCCTGTCATAATCCTGTGCACGCGCATGGTCGCTAGTATATAGATATGGGCATTGGTTATTATTGCAACATCTCCTCTAGGCTCAGCGCAGACAGAACGGAGCGCAGCGGAGAGTATTTTACTAACGCACTTGAAAATAAACTTTAAATTATAACAATAAAGTGCATAAATGCTTGAACCTGACAAAAAATGCTCACGCGCCCTCGAAGATACGCGGGAATCCCCGCGCGGCGTCGAGTCGGTGCCCGCGTCGTACGCGTACTTTCAGTGTTGTCACTGAGTTTAAAGATCCCTCTTTTCGTCGTCGGACGTCATTTTTTTAGATTTTTAATCCGAAGTAACTTTTTCATAATCCATTTTATAGTAATCGTAAAACAAAACTCCTGTCGATGGTAAAGTCGTACACAGTGTTTCACCAAAAATACGCCTTTCTTGCCAACATTCCTCGACCCATATTCTTTGACTTTCTGACGCCTTATTTTATTAACATGTTCTTCCATTTCTTCTTCTTCCGCCAAAAGCACAATTATAATCATATCCCAGTCCACCATCGTTGACGAACTTTCGCGACAAAGTGGCATGTTTACTGTAGAGTGGTAACCCAGAACGGTTTACTCGCGCGGTCGCGCCGGCTCGCGAGGCCGCGCGCAACCTCGAGCATACGCGATTCGTAAAGAAAATGTCCGAGACCGCGCGGGGATTATTCCTCTCTGTCTGCGCTGACGCCTAGTTGATCTCAAAATTGGCTCCATGTTCGGAGCCAATTTTGAGAACAACTAGTAATTATTGTTTGAAAATATATATAGTAAAACATAGTTAGAATACCATTTACTTTACAATAAATATAAAATCTTACCGTGGCCACATTGCAATATGAAGATTTTCTTGGATTTATATACAGACTAGTATTTGCGTGTTGCGCGAGGTGCAAGCACCTCGCGTGCTTGTGAAAAAAAAAATGGGGGGGTTGGACAATTATTTCGACTTAAGCATTGCCCGTCTAAATAAATCTGAAAAAAAAATGTTCCAAGTCTCTTAATTTCCGAAATCCGTCTAAAGGGGGTGAGAAGGGGGGCGACTTTGAAAATGGTTTTTACTTTACCGAACCTCCTCTATACGAATCCGTAACAAAAAAAAAATACGGGTCTCGTAGTTTCCGAGATTACGATAGGGGGGGAGGTTTGGCACTTTTCCCGTAGGTTTGAGAGTTACTTGTTTAGGAATCTGTCAAAATATACCCACCTCCCCATCCACCATCTGGGAGAACAATTATGTCAATGAGTGAGTGAGTGAGTCAGTGAGTGGTAATTATATTATTATATTATACTATATAAAGCTAAATTACCACTCACTGACTCACTGACAGAATTGTTCTCCCAGATGGTGGATGGGGAGGTGGGTATATTTTGACAGATTCGTAAACAAGTAACTCTCAAACCTACGGGAAAAGTGCCAAACCCCCCCTTTTCCCCCCCTTCTCCCCCCCCCCCTATCGTATCTCGGAAACTACGAGACCCGTATTTTTTCTTTTTACGGATTCGTATAGAGGAGGCTCGGTAAAGTAAAAACCATTTTTCAAAGTCCCCCCTCCCCGCCCCCCTTCTCCCCCCCTGTTAAATGTAATTTTGAATTCTGCGCCTTGCAACACCAACTTACTTTTTGGCAGCGTTGTCTTTTTTTCCCCGCTATCCGATCTCTACTCTGTGACATCGTAGTGATTTATGTTCTACTTATAATTAATTCTATATTAAAGTAATTACTAAGTTTATAGTAGTTGTGATTCGCCTAAACCCAACAGGTTATGGCCCAGTAAGCTCAGAAATAAAGACAGTGCGAAATCTTAGTGTAAAACAGTGATAAAATACTTTTCATATGAACATAACCTGTAAACTGCAACGTGACTTTCATTTTTTCTCATTCGAACTTTTTCAAAACGTGTTTTTGTACGTACAAACTAAGTGAAATCATTCAAAATGGCAGTAAATAATCACATGGCACTCATTGAAAAGCTGTCTGGTCGTGAAAATTACACAACTTGGCGATTTGCGATGCAAACATACCTACAGCATGAGGAATTGTGGGACTGTGTAGAATCCAATTCCGAACCGGATCCGAAACGAGATACTAAGGCGAAAACAAAAATCATTCTCTCAGTTGATCCTACAAATTATGTGCATATCCAAGAAGCTCGCACTGCTAAAGAAGTATGGAACAAACTATCCTCAGCCTTTGACGACTCTGGGCTGACACGCCGAGTTGGTCTGCTGCGTGATCTTTGCAATACGTCACTAACAGGATGTCAAAATGTAGAGGAATATGTAAGCAAAATTATGAACACAGCTCACAAGCTCAGAAACATTGGTTTTGAGGTGGATGATGAGTGGCTCGGCACACTGCTGCTCTCTGGTCTACCAGAATCTTATCAACCAATGATTATAGCTATTGAAAGCTCAGGCATGAAGATTACTTCAGATGCCGTCAAAGCAAAATTATTACAAGATGTCAGACTATCTGAAAATGATATCAAAGCATTCACAGTTAACAAGAAGTTTCAGAAAAGTTTTAGAAAACAGTCTAAAGGACCACGGTGCTATACCTGCAACAAATATGGACACAAAAGCCCAGAATGTAAATTAAAATCTAAAGACACATCATTAAAGTCGAGTAGTTCTTCATCATATGCTGCTGTATTCATAGCAACAACTACTCAATGTGATGCCTGGTATGTGGACTCGGGTGCATCCTCACACATGGTCAAAGACAAGAGTTTACTTCAGAATAAAACTACTTCAGTTATAAAGAATATAAGAGTAGCAGACAATAAAATATTACCAGTGCAATGCTCAGGACAAGTGAGCTTAAATACTTACAATGAAAATGGTCAAGAAAATAAGGTACTGTTTACAAATGTATTATGTGTTCCAGAACTTGCAACCAACTTGCTATCAGTAAGTCAGATTATTCGCAGTGGTGGCCAAGTAAGATTTGACAAAAAAGGCTGTGTTATTTTAAACAAAAAAGGTCAGATAGTAGCAACAGCTAGTATCATCAACAACATGTACCGTCTGAACATGCCCGGAGGAGGCTATGCATGCATGTCCGATGTTGAAGAACAAGATACCTTCCTGTGGCACCAACGAATGGGACACTTAAATTTCAACAGTTTAAAGAAAATGACTGAAAACACTGAACATGTAATTTTCTCAGCAAATTTAGAAAATCTGACTTGTATCACCTGTAAAGAAGGTAAACAGACAAGATTACCTTTTAAAAGTGAAGGAACCAGAGCAAAGGTTCCACTTGAATTGATCCATTCAGACATATGTGGCCCAATGGAGACTCAAACACTAGGTGGTGCCAAATATTTTATAACTTTTCTTGATGACTACTCAAAGAAAATTTATGTGTATTTTCTTCGAAACAAGTCAGATGCACTAGAAAAATTCAAAGAATTTAGACATGAAGTAGAAAATCAACTTGATGCTCATATAAAAATTCTCCGGACAGATAATGGCTTGGAATATGTCAACAAGAATTTCTCGGATTACTTAAAAGGTGCAGGTATCATACACCAAACGACCAGGAATATGTCAACAAGAATTTCTCGGATTACTTAAAAGGTGCAGGTATCATACACCAAACGACCACACCATACACACCAGAACAAAATGGGACTGCAGAACGCATGAACAGAAGTCTTATTGAAAGAGCAAAATGTATGCTTCTTAATGCTAATTTGCCAAAGCAATTATGGGCTGATGCGGTACATACTGCTGCCTATGTAATAAATCGTTCTCCAACCAAGTCCCTATCATTTAAAACACCTGAAGAGATGTGGTCTGGACAAAAACCAGATGTGAAACATTTGCGCATTTTCGGTTGTGAAGCAATGGTACACTTACCTCAGGAGAAACGCAAGAAGTGGGATCCTAAAGCACAGAAAATGATCTTCATTGGATATTGTGACCACTCAAAAGGGTATAGATTTATGATACCAAAATCTAGAAAAGTAATAAAAAGCAGGGATGCTACATTTCTAGAATCTACTGTGAAAAGAGATTATGTATTGGTAGAATTATCAGAGAAGAATTCTACAAGAAATAGTGATGAAACTGAAAAGGAAGATGCAGATTCCAGTATAACTTCGTATGATACTGTATGTGAAACAATATCTACTTCAGACAGTGAGTATACTCCAGACACCAGTTTAGATACAACTCCAGCTAGGAACATAACATTGAGACCTAGAAACAACAGAATTGAAGATGCAAAACTGGGTGATGAAAAAGGAAAAATCTATCTGTGTCAACATGAAGATTACCCTGCAGATGTTCCTATGACATATAATGAAGCTATGAACTCCATAGATAAAAACAAATGGATAAAATCTATTGATGAGGAACTGGATGCTCATCAGAAAAATAATACATGGACATTGGTTAAAAAGCCTGTAAATTCCAAAGTGATACACTGTAAGTGGGTGTTTCGAATTAAGGAGGAACCAACAGGACCAAGGTATAAATCACGCTTATGTGCAAAAGGATATGCTCAAACCAAGGGCATTGACTATCAGGAAACATTTGCACCAACGGTCAGGTATGATTCAATACGATTATTACTTTCTGTAGCTGTTCAAAATAATTTCAAAGTCATTCAGCTAGATGTCAAAACAGCATTCCTATATGGAGAACTAGAAGAAACCATATTTATGACACCACCAGAAGGGCTAGACCATACAGAAAATATGGTTTGCAAACTCAATAAATCCCTCTATGGACTGAAACAGGCTCCTAGATGCTGGAACAGTAAGTTTGACTCTGTACTAAAGAAATTTGGTTTTGTCAACAGCAATGCTGACCAATGCGTATATATTTGTAGAACCAATGGAAAGAATTGTTACTTGTGCTTGTATGTTGATGACGGATTGTTATTTTCATCAGATGAACAGGCACTAAAAGAAATAACTGAAGATTTGAAAACCATTTTTGATATCAAAATATTAACTAAACCTAGAAATTTTGTGGGAATGCAAATAGAACAATTCAGTAAATGTATATTTATACATCAGACTAAATACATTGAACAAATGTTAATCAAATTTAACATGACTGACTCTAATTCCAACAGTGTACCAGTAGATCCTCACATGAAGTTGTATAAAGTGGATGGAGAACCTGATAAAGATATCCCCTACAGGGAAGCAGTCGGCTCCCTGATGCATCTAGCCATTGTGAGTCGACCTGATATAATGTTTGCTGTCAGTCTGGTGAGTCGTTTTCTTAATTGTTACAACACTACCCATTGGAATGCAGTCAAGAGAATATTCAAGTATTTGAAAGATACAAAAGACTATGGGCTGTGTTACACACAAACTGAACCAGCTACTGAAGTCACTGGTTATAGCGATGCAGACTATGCAAATGATCTGGATACGAGACGTTCAGTTACTGGTTATGTATTTATCAGAAATGGGGCAGCTGTAACTTGGTCAAGTCAAAGACAACAAACAGTCGCTCTGTCTACAACAGAGGCCGAGTTCATGGCAGCCTGTGCTGCTACAAAAGAGACTATGTGGATCAAACAATTTTTAAGTGATATTGGTCAATACAAACAAGACTCAGTGTGTCTTTATTTGGACAATCAAAGTGCTATTAGTGTAATTAAAAACATTAACTTTCATAAAAGATGTAAGCACATTGAAATTAAGTACTACTTCATTAAAGAAAAATATCATCAAAAGGTTATTGTATTAAAATTTGTTAATAGTAATGATCAGTATGCAGATATACTCACAAAAGCTTTGTCAAAAGATAAATTTCAATTTTTGAGAACTAAACTTGGTATGTGTTCATATAGCTCACTAAAGTAACTAAGCTAAAAATTGATGTAAGTCTAAACATAATCTTAAACTGAAAAATCTTAAATAAATTTTATGATTTTCTTTGGTTAGTTAATTGAATATTGTAATATATAAGTATTCCACATTGATAAAGGCAACTGGAAAGTATAGGTTCAGGAAGGGTATTAAAAAATTTATTTTGATCTTTGCATTATATAATAATAAAACCATTTAATTTTAGTAAGGCTTAAATTCAGGAAGGGTGTTAAATGTAATTTTGAATTCTGCGCCTTGCAACACCAACTTACTTTTTGGCAGCGTTGTCTATTTTTCCCCGCTATCCGATCTCTACTCTGTGACATCGTAGTGATTTATGTTCTACTTATAATTAATTCTATATTAAAGTAATTACTAAGTTTATAGTAGTTGTGATTCGCCTAAACCCAACAATAACAAACGATATGGCAAGGGTTTTATAATCCTAAGTCTACGTGTGTAGAACTTATTACAAATTCCAATACACTGATACCAGAGACCGAATTTTTCAAATTAAGTAGAACGAAAAGAATTATCGAGTTATTGGCAAGTGATGTGGAAAGTTATTGACCCTCGTAGTGCTGTGACACGTTTGTTATGATTTGTATTTAAGAAATATATGAAACCAATCATTTGGTTTCAATTCTTTGAGTCAGTTATTTTGTGCTGAAACTGTGCATAGAGACTCCGTACCAGATGTTGTCTTCAGCCCTTTTGGATAGATATGGGGTTTCCGTTACACGTTGTATAGTACAGAAGCTGTTACATTGTTCTGAGATCTCAACTACCGTTTAATAAATAGCAATAGAATAATCGCTAATTGCAAGACTCTTGCGAGACTCTCGTTTGGGCAACACTAATATGGGGTTTCCGTTACACGTTGTATATCTATGTGTTCGGATGTGTGTGCGTTTAAGGCAGTGCGCGCACGGCCTAAGTGTTAATTTGTTATGTATGTTATTCGTTCGTCAAATCGTTGGAGCTGCTTAAAGATTTTAGTCAAGCTACGCGATAACTGACAAATGCTTGCACTGTTTCGATGGGCCTTTTCAAATCTGTGTGTTTTGTGCTTCGATCAACAATAGTACTATAATTGATCGAAGGTTTTTGAGTTCTAAAAAAAGAGCACCACAGACATAAACGTAAATGATTCTATGATTTGATCACTACGCATTTTAAGGACTTTAAAAGAGTCGGGTTGTTTTCGTTTAAACATATTTTTGTTTCGTTGGATTATGGTTTCGCCAGATTTTTTTGACAGTTGACAATCTCAACATGAGCCATAGATTTAGTTAAAGTAATATATTTATCATAAGCTTCGTAGACCGGAGTGTTTCGGTGTTTCTTCTCAGGGTAGTCAATTAGGAAACACCTGCCTCATCTAGATTACATACATACTCATACTCATCACATTACGGAAAAATAACGTGTACCTATAAGTGTTATTTATAACCTACTAGCTTTTTTAGCTTTCTCCTGCGTAAATCCTGATTCCGTGGGTATTCCGGGATAATATAATAATAATAAAATCTTTATTTCATAAATTACAGATTTGAAATAAAATACAGATAAAAAGTAGCCTATGTGTTATTCCAGGATGTCAGCTATCTACTTCCCAAACATGGAGATCCGTTCAGTAGTTCTTGCACGAAAGAGCAACAAACATACATACATCCTCACAAACTTTCGCATTTGTAATATTAGTAGGATGGGATTTGCAAAATAGACATCATTATCATTTTCAATATCTCATAACACAAATAACTAATTATATTATTTATTTCTAGCCACCCGGCGGATGGTGAGCAATGACACTCAACAAGATGCAATGCCAGAAGTAGCCGACTATGAAACAGCACTCGATATCGCTGGTAAGTTCAACCAAGTGACATCGGCCTCATCATCATCAGTCTTTTAGCGACAAGACCGCCATTTTAACCATTTAATAAATTTAAATTTCCATTATTTCCATTTATTTATTGTCCATTTATTTAAATTTTGGTGTACAATAAATTATATTCTATCTATCTATCTATCAGCATCTGCTTAGCCTTTTCTTAACTAACCGCATTCCAGTCTAACCAGATGTTTTATCATTACAATTTAAAACGGGATATTTACCATGTGTATTTATTGTTTTGAGTTTCCGATATTTCGGCACTGTTGCAAGCGCCATGATCACGGATGAACTGAAGTAATTGCGGGTGGACGTTTATGAGCAGACGAAGCGGTCTACCCTCTTTTTCGTTCGCTATTTGTGATCGACATCAGAAATGTCCCGGTTTAATTTCTAATGATATTGTTAGTGACCATGTTAGCTTAAAAACTTATACTAATGTTTTACATATGTATTCTGTAAACCGCTTTACGATTTCAAGAAAAAAAAATTAAAAAATTAAGGGGCTCCTCATACATGGAACTGAAACTGAAAATATATTTTTTTCATGAAACCTATGCGTATGTGGTATTTATAAAAAGGTCTTTAAAAATGTTATCGAAGTTTCTACAACCACTTTTTCATAAAACCAATCGTTTAAAAGATATACGCTTCCAAATTGGTAAAATGTGTGCGGCCCCCTCTAACTTCTATAATAATAAAGGAAAAAATCTAACAAAAATATATGCTGTAGACCATAATGTAAATTTAAAAAAAAAATTAGTTTGAACGAGATTGGGTCAGCAGTTTTGAGATATAGCATATTTTCTAAAACCGAAAATATAACTTTGTAATTCATACAAATACTATGAAAAACAAAGTTATTTGGCGTAGTTACTACGGAACCCTTCATGGGCGAGTCTGACACGCCCTTGGCCAATTTTTTTAAATTGGTAATAGGCTCATTTGGCTCGTTTGATCACTAACTCACCCGATAAGCGGTGATGTGGTCGAAGATGAAGCACGCTTACCTAGAAGTACACCTATTCACTCTTGACTTAAAGAGCCCCAGGTTACAACCTGGGGCTCTTTAAGTTATCAGGAAATACAGACTCCGTCATAGAATTCCACTCCTTAGCTGTGTGCATATAAAAAGTATTCTCAAAACGTTTTGTGCGTATGCGTGGGATGTCCACCATGCAACGATGATGCATCGCCGTTCGTGTTATAGTCCAATGATGGAACAGGCTTGGTGTAATTAGGTTTTGAAATTCCGTTGGAATCAGACTGTGCAATTACTGTGATTTTATGTTGTATTTTCTGTTGGCTAATGTTTTATCTATATATCTATCAATTCTATAGCACACTCCTTTCTTCTTTCTAGTTCATTTCTTCATACCACTTAGCATTATGCCCTTGGTCGGAGATTCTATCGTAACGAAACTACTAGAATAAACTGTTGATATACACCTCCAAGTAAACCATTATCTTTCGAGAGGGTCAATACAGGAAAATAGGCAATTATGATGTGTTGTGTATTCCACATCGGTAACAATGATGCAATCATGATACTTCTCCATTATAAGATAGACAATTAGATAGCTAATCTCTCTTTGACTTCTCATCTCCTGTAAGGTTGGCTTTACTCCTCAATTTTCGCCAGAGGAATTTATTTTTGGTCGTCTGGACATCCAATACTTTAGTCTACAGGTTTTGATGACGCCCGCTCTATGAGCTATCCAAGTTACAGGATGTCTTCCACGCTTTTTCAATCAACTTTATTTTATTTTGATGTACTTAGTATTATGTAGGCTACAAAATATATTAATTAGTTTGAACTTGACATTAATTTATCCTTACTAATATTATAAATACACTAAACGAGAAGACATACAAACAAGATACACACTCCGACACAAAAACCGACTGAACCTACCATCATCCCGCTTAAAAATACATTCAACAAGTCCTTTGGTTATGTCCATAAAAATATACAATATGTTACCCGAATCAATAAGAAACGAAAAACTCCATTTATTCACAAATAAGTTAAAAAAGTTATTATTGAGCAAATGTTACTACAGTGTTGACGAATATTTGAATTATAAATCCTTGAAACTCGAAAAATAACGTTTTTAGTTATTTTAATGTTTAATTTAGATTCTTTTTCTTCTTCTGTAGTATGGTTTCCGCACTGAGTCTCTTGCACGAGACCATTGTGCATTTGTGCGTGAGCCGTGTCGGCCGTCACTCTATCCAGCCAACCTCCCTCCAGAAGCAGATCAGGTCTTTCGGTCTATTCAGGATATCTGTGACGGAATTTAATGACCCGAGTTTCCTCCGCCCCATGCATGCCCTGCACAGGGGACTGTCCGTTATACCTATCGTGTGATAGTGTTTGTTAAGTGAGCAGTGCCCGGTGATGGTCCCCGCCACCATTCGCAAGATTCTTCTGTCCAGGTGTAGAAGGCGCCTGGTTGTAATTTAGATTATAAGATACTTAAAAGATAAGTCCTCTCCACACATCTTACTTTTGCTGTGCCCGTCAGGGTCCACAATAGTCTCCAAAAAAAAAATTGTTTACCACCTAAGCCTATATTGTGGAATGCAATAAAGAATTGAGTATTACGAAATACGAAAGTGTGTTTGTTTTTTTGCCATTCTTTCACACCAAAACAGAGCAACGGGGCTGAAGTCTTGAAGGGTTCAATAGTCACATAGGCTACTTATTACTTTACGGTAATTAAGTAAGATATTCAAATGACAAAAGGACCAACGCCTTAACGTGAATTCTGAGGCACGGGGGAATCTCGATATATTAAGATGGGCACCCATCCACTAACCAACCTCGCCAAGCGTTGCTTAACCTTTCAAGATCGACCCGTGTGACTGTTACTATTTACCCATGAGCTCCTTTGCATTAATTAAAAAAAATGATCAATAAATAAAACCCAAACCCAAAAACACTGCAAAGTGAAAAATAACTTTAATTTCGGAATTTGGTGTCAAGAAACTGAAAATATAAAAACGAAGTTTTTATTTTCACTTTTTAATTGCGGTACTTTTTAGGGTTCCGTAGCCGAATGGCAAAAACGGAACCCTTATAGTTTCGTCATGTCTGTCTGTCTGTCCATCCGTCCGTATGTCATAGCCATTTTATTCCAAAACTATTAAGAATACACAATATGTGAAACTTGGTAGGTAGATGTATTCTGTGAACCGCTTTCCGTTTTTTATTTTACACGATACGATATACAGGTCTTTAAAAATGACATGGAGGTTTCTAAAATCACTTTTTCTTAAAGTTAATCGTTTAAAAGATATATGCTTCCAAAGTGGTAAAATGTGTGTGTCCCCTCGCTAACTTTTACAACAATGGAGTAAAAAAAACTAAGAAAAATATATGTTGTAGATCTTAATAAAAACTTTCAAGGATAATTAGTTTGATCGAGATCGGGTCAGCAGTTTTTGAGATATAATATATTATCTAAAACCGTAAATATAACTTTGTATTTCATACAAACACTATGAAAAACAAAGTTATTTGGCGTAGTTACTACGGAAACCGTCATGGGCAAGTCTAACTCGCACTTTGCCAAATTTTATCTAGTAAAAAAACCCTAAATGTAAACTACTTATCACCTTTTAAAAAATATTGCTTTTACTGATGCAGGGCCGTTAATTGTTGAGGAGTTCTCCTGGTACTTCATGCATCTCCACGAGCATTAAGTGCTAACCAACATGATTATATATAGTTGCGGTGGATCTGTGGTCTTCATAATTAGTTCCACTTCACCAAATGGTGCTTTTCGAGAGCAACTGCACAAGTTACTATAAAAAATACCCAAATCGCTATAAGTGCGCCTATAATATTTTAAATTTCCCTCAATTTCTCTAGGATTCCATGGCCAGATCCTTATCTGATGACAATGGGACCACCTAGAAAGTATATTCTTTTCAAACAAAACAAAAAAGAATTTCCAAATCGGTTTAACCGTCTTCGAGTGATCGGGTAACATACATAAAAAAAAAGTTTCCGACGAACTGAGAATCTCCTCTTTTAATAAGTCGGTTAAAAATATTATAGGTAAAAGTGTTAGTGATAGCGTTATGTTGTCATTATGTAAGTGAGACAGGTCTGACGTAGGAGTACAAGGAGATCGATTTCCTGCATGTGTATATGCACGTGTGTGCTTACTTTACGGGTCACATACTTCATATTTCTGCTTGATCTGCATCTTCAAACGTGCGTTTAGACGATTATTAACTTGGTTTTAATTACTAATGCCTTCATTACCTTCTTTTATAAGAGTCGTATGGAAAGGTAAATTGTTTCATGCTGTTCGAACGAATCGAGACAAGCAGAATATTATGATTGTTGTAACTGACATTACAGTTAATATCTTATTTCTTAATATTGTTGTAAGAAGTTAATCTGAGGTGCTTGAAGAAAATCAAGCAAAATAATTATATTGGATAATAGCTTTTGCCCGTAACTTCATTCATGTGAAAGTCGATATTATCTACGCGGTTTTTCCCGCGTAAATTTGATCCCATGGAATTCCGGGATAGAGAACCCGCTATCTTTCAGTGAAAGTCCCATTAAAATCTGTTCAGAAGTTTCAGAGATTAAGCCCGGCCAAACAGAAAGACTGATTGTTTTTTCCAAAAAAATTAACTTTCGTGTTATGACGCCGTTCCAACTCCTCAACCCTCGAAGTCCAGCCGGTCTTGGTTCGCATGCAAGACCAGGGAACCTGCCTCATGATTTGGTTTTTTTCCACTTGTCCGTGTACACCAGCCAGAGTAGCTGATTAAACGGTTACACCGCCTAGAGGCGTCTCTATATAGTAGTATAGAGTAAGAATAGGAATAAATATAGGTGCGTAATGTAAGGCTTTGGTAAGTCGCTCGCAGCTCAAGCAGTACGTACGGCTGTGGAATGCTCAACCCGTGTCAGTAAGACAAGCACAAAGCCTTACTTCTTTCAAAAACACGGTGAAAGATCTCTATCTCTGTCCATAAATTGTAACATTATATGTTGTCTGTTAAAGATTGGTTTTAGCAATAAGACCGCCCATTGTATCACAATTTTTAGTTGTTAAGTCCTTTTTAGGGTTCCGTAGCCGTCTGTCTGTCTGTACGTCCGTCCGTATGTCACAGCCATTTTATTAAGAAACTATCAGGACTACACATGTGGAACTTAGTAGAAAGACGTAATCTGTGAACTGCTTTCCGATTTAAAGACAAAAAAATAAAGAGATATGTGCTTCCAAAGTGATAAAATGTTTGTGCCCCCCCCCCCCCTCCCCCCAACTTCTATAATAATGGTGTTGCGGCGGCTTAAAGCCTTGGTTTGAAAAACGAATTTTTCTTAGTGGACTGTATCAGGGGCGGTTCTATGATGCAAGTAGGTGCTGGTGGTGTGGGGAAATGAGGATCGTACCTGCCTGGTGAGCTATGGCGGAGACACGGCGGGGGTTCCTTAGCCACGTGGCGGCGGCGCGTCCACGATGTCGTGTATGTACGGACGAGGATCTGCACTTTCCACAACACACAAAGACACGCACTTGCACAGTTTAATAACAATCTTCGTTCTTCGCGGTGAAATATGAGTTCTCTTTGACTTAGGGTTTAATTGCGACCCGCAAGTCTTGATAGCGGATGAGAAACTGGCGGTTTATTTTTTCAAGGCGGCACGCGACAGCGTCCGCGCATCGCGGATCTTCCTTCTCGCTCTCGCTCAGGCATTATAAGGGTTGCAGAAGGGAAAGGGAATGAAATTTACGTTGCACAGATACTAATATTATTTAGAGTTGCCAATAATTAGGCGTGAAAATATAAGAAATAAATTATGGCGTTAACATTCCCCGCGGCCTTAAAGAGTCACCTTTAAAAGAGATTAATACAATAGAAATTACACTTAAATCTAACTTAAAGAGGGAATGGACTGAATAAGATATTACTGAGTAGGAAGGGGACATAAGCGGACCACAGGTCTCACAAGAATCCCATTAGAAGTGCGTACGGAAACGACTCGCGTGCTACCGTCTTTAGACGTATGCAATTTATCAATAACACCTAGAGGCCAGGATAAAGGAGGCGCATTATCATTAACAATCACTACTACAGTACCTTCCTTAATCATGTCTCCGTCAGGTTTATTCCATTTTAAGCGCGATTGTAAACTATGAAGATACTCGTTTCGCCATCTTTTCCAGTACGACTGGACTAATTTATCCATAAGAGAATGTCTTTGAAGCAGGTTGTCAGACGATAAACCTACTTCCGCGGCCGGCAATGAGTTAAGCGGAACAGTGTGTAAAAAGTGTGAAGGGGTGAGAGCCTTAGGCTCTACCGGATCAGCGCTAAGCACAGTAAGAGGCCTGGAGTTCAACAGGCACTCTATTTGAGAAAGAATTCTAACTAATTCTTCATAAGAGAGGAGTTGTTGACCTATTGTCTTGAAAAGATGAGTCTTTACGACCTTCACCATGGACTCCCAACATCCACCGAAATGCGGTGACGCGGGTGGAATGAATTGCCAATGAATGCGATGCTCAGCGAGCTCCTCTTCAAAGCGCGGGCGGTATTCTTTATTTATGAAAGTATATAAGTCGCGTAAAAACGAATTAGCTCCTCGAAAATTGGTCGCGTTATCCGAATATAAACATTGTACCGGTCCGCGGCGGGATAAAAACCGTTTCAACGCGGCTATGAACGAAACAGTTGTAAGATCTGTAGCTAATTCGATGTGAATAGCGCGAGTGGTCATACAGGTAAAGATACATAAGTAGCCCTTGCGACTCTTCGCACCTCGACTGCGTATGGGCACGTACTGTATAGGGCCAGCGTAATCACACCCTGTATGAGAAAAAGCTTTGAGAGCAACATTTACTCTAGATTTCGGAAGATCGCCCATCATGGGCGGACCATGAGGTCGCGGTTTCCACCTATGGCATGCATTGCACTTGTGAATTCTATGACGAATAATTCGTCTAGCGGACAAGATCCAATACCTATGGCGTAATAACGACATAGTGAGTTCTGGACCTGCATGTAAATATTTTTTATGATAATAGTCGAGGAGAATTTCAACTATGCGATCATGTCGGGGCAACACTACAGGATGTTTAGTACTATAGGCCTCAGCCGAATGAGTTAATCGACCTCCGACGCGGATTAAGTCATCACCATCTACGAATGGCTTTAGTTTAATAAGAGCGGGTGAACAAAATTTATTATTTTTTAACTCGGAAAAATCCTTTAAGAAGTGTTTTCGTTGAACATGACGCAACAAAATGGTTTCAGCGAATTCGAGGTCGCTAGCGGAAACGGCGTCAGTTCGACGCGGGAGTTTTTTCATGAAGCGGTATATGAAAACAATAATACGCCGCAACTTGTTCCAAGACGACGTACGTTCTGCGAGTGTGAGTAGAAGCGAATTGT